>CM073003.1:35374497-40339497 GCA_037038555.1 Rhynchonycteris naso | reverse complement strand
ATATGAGAGCAAGTTTCTGGATTTTTTAGCCTAGAGCAGACATCTCTGAAGAGTTAGGGACTTTCTGAGCCAAAGTTTAGAAGCAGTCTCAATGCCTGCGTCATCAGGTGGAGGAAAGCAAGGTCCACATAAAATTTGTGAAGAATATAATCCTATTATATTAAGCCATTGAAATTGGAAATTTCTCACAGGAGTATCATAACCCTAAACTGGTGATTCTCAAACTTTTATTCATTTTTAGGCCTTAAAAAGCCATTTGGAAACACTTTTTTCTAATCGTTCCTTTCCCAATTAAGTGGTAACATCATAGCAGTAATCTATATCTGTATATGTATTCTAAGCATATCTGTGCTTTATCCAAATCCACCCTCACTCCCAACCCAGAACCAATTTTGTCCCCTTGGGGGCGCTATTGCTCCAGTTGAGAATGCATGACCTAACGGTGATTTTCAACATTTTTCATCTCATGGCACACATAAACTAATTACTAAAATTCTGCAGCACATCAAAAAATATACTTTTTGTCAATCTGAAAAAAATGAGTTTTGATTTATTCACACTGGATGGCTATTGTGCTGGCTGTCATCTTTTTTTTTTTTTTTTTTTTTTTTTGCCAATCTAGGAGAAGAGAGGTCAGTGCCCCTGACTAAATAGTCAGGTATTACATAGATTGATTTACCTTGCCTTTTCAGTTTTTAGCTATTACATATTAGACAAAAGAAAGGTGTGTGAAAGGGGCAGTTGTGTGAGGTTAACAGGAAAAGCACAGTAAAGAAGGGTAAGATTTATTATGCATTTAGATCAGTATTTTCTCCATTGATGCTGCGTTTCAGGTGATTTAAAGTCATCCTTCTCTTCCAGGTACAGAGAGAGAGAGAGAGAGAGAGAGAGACCCTTCACCATGGAGATTTCTTTTATAAATGTAAATTTCCCTTGCCAAAAAAGATAACTTCTACTTTTGCTTTTGGGATTTTTCTTGTGTTTGCAGATTCTCACAAATGACCAACTCAAAATAATCCTTATGCCAAAGAGGCATTTTCTAAGGTGGCACACTTTGCTGCCCTTCACAATGTATGGTGGTTTGATGCTGACGTGGCATGAAGTTATGACACGATGGGTCTAATGGTAACCAATACTAGCTGGATAATTTCAATTGCGTTGTCATTTGATGTTTCACAATCAGATACTCTGTCTCCACTAAGACCCAAATCCATAGGTTATACTTCAGGAGTACAGTGTTTTCTGCTGAAGATGGGACAGTCTTAGTCTAAAACCCTAGTGGTCTGTGCTGTGATTCTCATATTGGAGTATTCCCAGGACTCTACACAATGTTCTGCTCTATAGCAGGCTTAGCATACTATACATGGGCTGAATCTGATTCAGGGCCTCTGTCTGTAATTAAAAGTCTGTTGGAATGCAGTCATATACATTTATGTGTTGTCTAGGACTGTGGTTGCACTACAACCAGGGATTAGGCAGTTCTGCTATAATGGCAAGATTGAATAGTTGTACTACATCAGCAGAGTTTGGTAGTTGCACTGGAGACCCGATGGCCCTCAAAGCCATTTGTGAAAACAGTTTGCTGACTCCTGCTCTCAAACATCATTGGATCTGCTGGATTATATGACCCCAGTGGCAGAGCTGTTTGTACCTCTGCCTACCCCTGATGCTGAGCCTCCTGCTCTGGACACCACTTGACCCTGGCAGGTTTCTGAGTCACCTGACAAATGAATCAGAGCACTATTCCTCACATATTCCTCATTATAGGATATGCTCTTCCAAAAATCCAAAAGTGTCTACCAAGCACTGTGACTCTTTCCTGGTGGCAGAAAGTTGCATTATTCTGCCATGCACCATATCATCAAGTTTCCTGAAAGTCAGGTCCTTTGCTCTAGCAAGCCGCCAGCTTAATAAGGTATACAGAGTATTTGCTACTTCTTGCTTACTAAGTTCTCAACAACAACAACAATATCAAAGAGAGTTTTCATAGAATTTGCAGATAATCAAGGCCCCATCAGACAATTCTGTGACAGAATGTAGCAGAGTTTAACATAATCCTAGGTTTAACAAGATCATGCACTACTTACTGTCCTTCTCAATGCCTTTGAGTGTCTTTCCTGATGGGGAATGAAATGAAATACATTTGCTAGATTAATAGCAACTGTTTTAATGATCTATTACTGCTGTGACTAATTACCACAAATTTAATGGCTTGAAACAACACAAATGTATTGTCTGACAGTTCTGTAGAAGAGACTTCACTGGGTTAAGATTGAGATGTCAGGTTAGGGTCATTCCTTCCTAAAGGTACTAAAGGAGATTGATTTACCTTGCCTTTTCAGGTTTTAGGTTTTGCCCACTTTCCTTGGCACATGGCACCCTCCCTTCCTATTTAGAATCAACAAAGTTGGGCCAACCCCTTCTTCCACTGCCATCTCTCTCTTTCTCTTTACTCTTCTACTCTTGAGGACCTTTGTAACTACATTGAGCCTGCCTGGATAACACTGGGGAATTTTTTTTTTTTCATTTTCTGTGACATGAGGTTTTAGAACTGTTTCTATATATGTCTGCATTAATGATTCCAAATCTGAAATCTATTTTTTGGTGCATGCTCTAGTTTTTATGCAATTTAATTCCTTTTTGTTACAGCTAATGTCATGCATTGGTTTTTAAATTGGAGTTAAAGGGCAATGACTCTTGAATTGAACATAACCACAAGGCAATTAGTGTTTTACAAACATCACTTTTACATAAATGTAGTTGTTTTTAAATGTAAAAAATTATTATCTGATAAAAACACCCTCTTATTTTGTCTTAAGATTGAATCATGGCTTCTTCGAGTAGGTGTAAATGTAAAAACAGTCCTGACACCTTCCGTTATATATGTGGCTGCTTACACACTTCAACGTCAAAGGCGCAATTTTCATTATTTGTGATACGTGCATATATTACCTATTTTCAAGTTACCCTTGGCGATCAAGACAAGAATTGGGATCCTCATATTGTGTGTCATAATTGTGAGGAAATTTGTGACTGGACAAAAGGAAAACACAAAAGAATGCCTTCTGGTATTCCCATGGTTTGATGTGAACCTAAGGACCACAGCAGTGACTGTTATTTCTGTCTGATCCATACAAAGGGCATCAGCAATAAAAAACGGCATATGATCGCATATCCTAATATTCCTTCAGCAATACGACCTATATTCCACACTCTGAGACACTCCCGGTTCCAGTTTTCAATGGTCTTATTTTTTCTAAGGATGAACATGGTGATCAAGTGTATTTTGATAAGATGCATGAGGAAATGGTTGTAGAATCTGAAGGGTCTTCTTCTGATGCCAAGCAGTCATTAACCCCTCAGCAGTTTAGCCAACCTGAATTGAATGACTTAGTACAAGATTTGGGCCTATCAAAGAAAGCAGCTGAGTTGTTAGCCTCCAGGCTTCAAGAAAAATATGTACTTCACCAGTCAGCTAAAGTATCTCATTTCAGGAAGCATGAACAAATTTTTGTGGACTTTTTTCCAAACACAAACACTTTGTTTACTGTTATGATATCAGTAGTCTTCTCAGCCAGCTAGGTGTTACCACTTACAGTCCAACAGAATGGCGGCTATTTCTTGACAGCTCTAAACACAGTCTGAAATGTGTTCTCCTACACAACGGTAATGTTTATGCAGTGATTCCAATTGGTTATTCAACTCATCTGCAAGAAGATTATAGTGACATAAAAATTGTCCTCTACTTTCTGAAGTATGAGGAGCATAACTGGATCATTTGTGTGGATCTTAAACTGGTAAATTTCCTGCTAGGACAACAGAGAGGTTTCACAAAGTATCTTTCCTTTCTGTGTTTGTGGGACAGCTGAGCTCGGGAGAAATAATGGACACAGAAGGAGTGGCCGAATCGTAAAGCTCTGGAAGTAGGAATGCAAAGTATTGTGAATGAACCTGTGGTTAATTGAGACAGGATCATTCACATCAAACTTGGCTTAATGAAGCAGTTTGTTCAGGCTTTGAATAGAGAAAGTGAATGCTTTCAACATATTATTTCTGCTTTTTCTTCTTTGTCTTTCGAGAAGATAAAAGCAGGTGTATTTAATGGACCTCAAATTCGAACCCTCATATGTGACAAAAAATTTGCCACAAAGATGAATAAGGAGGAAAAAGCAGCATGGTGGTTCTTTGTGGCAGTTACAAAGAACTTCCTTGGCAACAAAAAAGCAAAAACTATGAACTTCTGGTTCAAAGGATGCTGTTGACTTTCCACGACATTGGATGTAACATGAGTGTTAAGATTCACTTCCTGAACAGTCACCTTGGTAAATTTCCCAAAAATCTTGGAGCTGTTAGTGATGAACAGACTACTGCTGGAGCATCAAATGATATTTTCCTCAACAAGTACATAAACACAAAAGCTACATATGCAAATTTTTGCCTGAATAGAATTTAAATGAGTTTTGTGCCAATTTTGTGATTAAAATAAGTGTTTTAATATGTTCTATTTCAAAATTGTAGACAAATTCTGATGCAATCTTATCTTTTAGTGTATTAGTGTATTTACTGCATTATATAAATTATTATATTTTCACATAAATGATGCCCAAGAAGACAGTCTACTTCATTAAATTACACTAAATATTGAAAATTTTACAATAAGATAAAAACCTAAAATCTTGAATTTCAAAAAAACTGTAGCATACAGAGAAAAACTAATGTCAGATTTGAGATCAGTACACTCAAATTAGGTAAGAACAAGTGTTTTTGTGGGTGTAACAAAAATTTTGTTCCCCAGTGTCAAGATTATCACCTATTTTAATGTCAGCTGATTAGCAACCTTAATTCTCTTATGCCAAGTAACTACCAGTGTCACAAGTTCTGGGGATTAATTAGGACATCGACATATTTGTGGAGCTTTAATTGTTCATATCAGAAAATATCAAGTGCAAAATCTGTGTTGCTCTTTCTGTTCTCAGAAATATACTACATTTCAAGTGACATCAGAGAAATGGCGCCATGAGGAGCGCTCATGATACTTCTCCCCAAAAATTCAACAAGTTCTACAACCAGAGACAGAAAAATCGATCCCTGGAGCATCTGTGGGTCCCACACACTGAACAAAAAAGTATGAAGTGTCGAAAAACTGACTAAATTTTTAAGCAACCCGGGCAAGCAGCAGCCTCTATTACCCTGATATCCTGGTTGGTGAGTGCAGGCAGTGGGCGAAAGTTTCCTCTTAGGACCCCGGGAGTGGGTTCTCATGTTCCTGGACAGAGGGGCGGGTCAGAGACACCTGCGTGAGCTGCAAGCAGAGAAACGGTGTAATCCCTGCTCCACCAACAACAGTGCAGGAGAGTGCACAAAAAACAAACTTCCCTATGCCCGGTCTTCTCTGGGCTAGCGGGGCGCCCTCGCCAGCCATTCAGGCTAGCACTGGGGGAGGGGAGTGCAGGCAGCTTGCAAACAGTCTCTGTAGCAAATCTGTGAATCCAATCACTCAAGTTAGCTTAACTCACAGTAGACTCATCTCCCAACTGGCTTAACCGGCTCTGGCTGACAAGGTGTCTCTCAGCTCAGTGATCTAAGACAAGAGACGTGATATTTTTTAGTGGTTCTTGCTTTGTACGGAGGGGTGGGGGCCGATACAGGGCGAAAAACCTGCCTATGCTGGTGGCTCTGATTAGCAGAGCTTTCATTCTCAGGGCTGTGCGCTAAAAGGAGGGACTTGGCAGCTTTTAAGACCTTCTGTTCTGCAGGTAGCAACTAGGGCATCTTGTTCTTATCCAAGACAGGATACAAAGTGCAAAAAGCCTGGGGAGAGCGGTCCCACAGAGAGAGTGCTGAGACATATTGGACATGCCTGGAGGCTCATAGAAAGACATCTTGAGAGTAATTGGCTCCCAGCCCTGCCTGATTACGCTAACGGCTCTGACTGACAGAGCTTTACCCAGAGCTCTGCGCTGAGTGGGGATAGAGTGGGGATTTGCCAGCTCTTTGAGCCTCTTACTATCCAGGCAGTGGCAGTGGCAACCTCATAGCTGGATCACCAGGCTGCTAATTCAGGAAGGAGAGAGGCTCCAAGAAAACGGTCTTTCCCATTGTTGGAGCTTGCAAATGCTAACAAAACCTGACTACCAATGAGACTGAGGCCTAGTATATGACATCACCATAGCAACACATCAACTGCAAATCTCTACCTAAGCCGTGCCACAGGGGCAGAGCCTGGGGTGCAGTGCCACCGACCAGGAAGAGGGAGAGGAAGAGAAAAGGAAGACGATAACCTCTCTATATCAAGAAAAATCCACAAACTTTATAACTTTTTCCACTTCTTTTTATTTCTTTCATTTTCTTATCTTTATTTATTTATTTATTTTCTCTTCCACCTTGGTCCTTGTATCCTCTGCTCGTCTTACTCCTTTCTCTTCATCTTGAACTACATTATCCATAAGTGTTACATTTCTCTTTTTTTTCCTTTTCTTTTTTCTTTCTCTCTAAGAGGGTTACACTCCAAAACCCTTTACGCTCTCTTTTTTTTTCTTTTTCTCCTTTTTCTTTTCTCTTCCTCTTTCTTATTTTCTTCTTTTCTCTTTTACTTTTCCTCTCATTCGATCCTCACTCACGAACAAGCTATTTTATTTTGGATTCAAATATTTTCTTTGTGGCATTTTGTGTGCTTTTTATTTTGCTTTTTAATTCATTAGCATTCCCCCCAACCTCGGCTCTCATTTCTATGTAGTTTTTGATCCACTTAATACAATAGTTTTTTTATTTTATTTTTTTGCTGTTTTGTTTTTGTTTTTGTTTTCTTTTCTTTTTCTTGTTTCCTTCTTATTCCTTTCACTATATCTCTCCTTCGACCATCATTTAGAAGCAAATTATATTATTCTTGATCCAATATTTTTTCCTTTTTGCATTTTGTGGGTTCCTACCTCCTTTTTTGCCCCTTTATTACTTCTTCCCAACACAGGTCCCCCATTATAGGTAGTATTTGTTCCATTTAGCACAATATAATTCTCATTTTTGCTTGGCATTTTCTCAAAGAGGGAAGGAGGAAAAAAAGAGAAAAAAACAATAATTTTTATTTAATTTTTTAAATTTTTTATTGATTGTCTTTTTTATTGTCTATTCTTTTCTTTTTACTTTTTACTTTTTTATTAATTCACATTAGTGTTATTAACAAAATCACCCTCAGATGCCATTAAGAAAAAGGAAAGCGAATATCATGGATACAAAAGTCAGAAAGATAGCATAGATGAGGAAAAATCTATAGAAAAAAATTTAATAGATTGGAAACCTTGGAGTTAAATGACAAAAAAACAAAGTAGAAATCCTAAAAATACTCAGAGATATACAAGAAAACACAGAAAGGCAATTTAGGGAGCTCAGAAAACAACTCAACGAACACAAATATATTACCAAGGAAATTGAAACTATAAAAACAAGTCAAACAGAGATGAAAAACTCAATTCATGAACTGAAAAATGAGGTAACAAGCTTAGCTAATAGAACATGCGAGATAGAAGAGAGGATTAGTGACACAGAAAATAGGCAACTTGAGGCACAACAGAGAGGAGAAGAGAAAGACTCAAGAATTCAAAAAAATGAGAAATCCCTACAAGAATTGTCTGACTCCACCAAAAAGAGTAACATAAGAATAATAGGCATATCTGAAGGAGAAGAGAGAGAAAATGGAATGTAGAACATATTCAAACAAATATTAGATGAGAACTTCCTAAGCCTGTGGAAAGAACTAAAGCCTCAAATTCAAGAAGCAAATAGAACATCAAGTTATCTTAACCCGAAGAAACCTACTCTAAGGCATATTATAATAAAATTGGCACAAACCAACGACAAAGAAAAAATTCTCAAAGCAGCCCGGGAAAAGAAGAATACAACACATAAAAGAAGGCCTATTTGATTATCATCGGATTTCTCTGCAGAAATTCTACAAGCTAGAACAGAGTGGACCCCAATATTTAAAGTTCTGAAAGAGAGGAACTTCCAACCAAGAATACTATACCCATCAAAGCTATCCTTCAAATATGAAGAAGAAATAAAAACATTCACAGATACAGAAAAGATAAGGGAATTTATCATCAGAAAACCTTCACTTCAGGATATACTAAAGGGGGTTTTCCAACTAGATACAAAGAACAAAACCACAAGTAAAAGCTCCACCAGGAACACACACACACACACACACAAAAAAAAAAAAAAACACAAAAAACAAATTTAAACTGTGACAACAAAAACAAAAAGGGGAGAGGACAAAGATTAACAGTAGCAAAGGACGATTGAGTGCAAAAATACTCATAAGATAGTGTACTACAATGAACATGTTAGGTACCCTTTTCATTACTTAATGGTAACCACTCCTGAAAAAACCACCACAGAAGCACATGACTTGAAATAGGAAGTAACAGTGGAAAGAAGTATGGATTACAACCAAACAAAAACAAATGACAGAAAAACAAAAGAGAAGTATCAAACAAGATACAAAACTAACAAAAAGCAATATATAAAATGGCAATAGGAAACCCTCAAGTGTCAATAATTACACTAAATGTAAATAGATTGAACTCACCAATAAAAAGACACAGAGTAACAGACTGGATTAAAAAAGAAAACCAACTATATACTGCCTACAAGAAACACATCTAAGCAACAAGGATAAAAAAGTGAAAGGCTGGAAAACAATACTTCAGGCAAATAACATCAAAAAAAAAGCAGGTGTAGCAATACTCATATCCAACAATGCTGACTATAAGACAGCAAAAGTAATCAGAGACAAAAATGGTCATTTTCATAACGATCAAGGGGACACTGAATCAAGAAGACATAACACTTCTTAATATATATTCACCAAACCAAGGAGCACCAAAATATATAAGACAGCTACTGACTGAACTAAAAACAAAAACTGACAAAAATACAATCATACTAGGAGACCTCAATACACCGCTGACGACTCTAGATCGTTCATCCAAACAGAAAATCAATAAAGAAATATTGGCCTTAAATGAAACACTAGAGCAATTGGATATGATTGACATCTACAGGACATTTCATCCCAAAGTGACAGGGTACACATTTTTCTCTAGTGTACATGGAACGTTCTCAAGAACTGATAATATGTTGGGCCACAAAAATAACATTAGCAAATTCAGAAAAATTGAAATTATACCAAGCATATTTTCTGATCATAAAGCCTTGAAACTAGAATTCAACTGCAAAAAAGAGGTAAACAAACCCACAAAAATGTAAAAACTAAACAACATACTTTTAAAAAATGAGTGGGTCAAAGAAGAAATAAGCGCAGAGACCAAAAGATACATACAGACAATACAACATATCAGAATCTCTAGGACACAGCAAAAGCAGTAATAAGAGGGAGGTTTATATCACTTAGGTCTATATGAACAAACAAGAGAGAACCCAAGAAAACCATTTAATTTCACACCTTACGGAACTAGAAAAAGAAGAACAAAGACAACCCAAAAACAGCCGAAGAAAGGAAATAATAAAAAATCAGAGCAGAAATAAATGAAATAGAGAACAGAAAAACTATAGAAAAAATTAATAAAACAAAAAGCTGGTTCTTTGAAAAAATCAACAAAATTGACAAACCCTTGGCAAGATTCACCAAGGAAAAAAGAGAAAGGGCTCATATAAACAAAATCCAGAATGAAAGAGGAGAAATCACCACAGATATCATAGATATACAAAGAATTATTGTAGAATACTATGAAAAACTATATGCCACCAAATTCAACAATTTAGAAGAAATGGATAAATTCCTAGAACAATACAACCTTCCTAGACTGAGTCGTGAAGAAGCAGAAAGCCTCAACAGACCAATAAGCAGGGAGGAAATAGAGAAAAAAATATTAAAAACCTCCCCAAAAATAAAATTCCAGGCCCAGACGGCTATTCTAGTGAATTCTATCAAACATTCAAATAAGACTTGGTTCCTATTCTACTCAAAGTCTTCCAAAAAATTGAAGAAGAAGCAACACTTCCAAACACATTTTATGAGGCCAACATAACCCTCATACCAAAACCTGGCAAGGATGGCACAAAAAAAGAAAACTACAGACCAATATCTTTAATGAATACAGATGGCAAAATACTAAACAAAATACTGGCAAATCGAATACAACATATTAAAAAATAATACACCATGATCAAGTGGGATTCATCCCAGAATCTCAAGAATGTTTCAACATACGTAAAACAGTTAACGTAATACACCATATCAACAAAACAAAGAACAAAAACCACATGATCTTATCAATCAATGCAGAAAAGGCATTCGATAAAATACAACATAATTTTATGTTTAAAACACTCAACAAAATGGGTATAGAAGGAAAATATCTCAACATAATAAAGGCCATTTATGATAAACCATCAGCTAACATCATATTAAATGGCATTAAACTGAGGACTTTCCCCTTTAAATCAGGAACAAGACAGGGATGTCCACTCTCTCCACTCTTATTTAACATGGTGCTAGAGGTTCTAGCCAGTGCAATCAGACAAGACAAAGAAATAAAAGGTATCCATATTGGAAAAGAAGAAGTAAAGGTTTCACTTTTTGCAGATGATATGATCCTGTACATCGAAAACCCCAAAGTCTCCACAAAAATATTACTAGAAACAATAAACCAATATAGTAAGATCGCAGGATACAAAATTAATATACAAAAGTCCATAGCATTTCTATATGCCAACAACAAAACATTAGAAAATGAACACAAAAATATAATCCCCTTCACAGTTGTGAAAAAAATAAAAAGTACCTAGGAATAAACATAACAAAGAATGTAAAGGACCTATATAATGAAAACTATAAAGCATTGTTAAGGGAAATCGAAAAAGATACAATGAAATGGGAAAATATTCCTTGTTCTTGGATAGGAAAAATAAATATAATCAAAATGACCATATTACTCAAAGTAATATACAAGTTTAATGCAATTTCCATAAAAATTCCAATGACATTTTTTAAAGAAATGGAACAAAAAATCATCAGATTTATATGGAACTATAAAAAAACCCAAATAGCCAAAGCAATCCTAAGGAAAAAGAACGAAGCTGGGGGCATTACAATACCTGACTTAAAATTATATTATAGAGCCACGACAATCAAAACAGCATGGTATTGGCAGAAAAATAGACACTCAGACCAATGGAACAGAATAGAAAGTCCAGAAATAAAACCACATGTATATGGTCAAATAATTTTTGATAAAGGAGCCAACAACACACAATGGAGAAAAGAAAGCCTCTTCAACAAATGGTGCTGGGAAAACTGGAAAGCCACATGCAAAAGAATGAAACTCGATTACAGTTTGTCTCCTTGTACTAAAATTAATTTAAAATGGATCAAAGACCTAAATATAAGACCTGAAACAATAAAGTACATAGAAGAAAACATAGGTACTAAACTCATGGACCTTGGTTATAAAGAGCACTTTATGAATTTGACTTCAAAGGCAAGGGAAGTGAAGGCAAAGATAAATGAATGGGACTACATCAGACTAAGAAGTTTTTGCACAGCAAGAGAAACTGACAACAAAATAAACAGACAGCCAACTAAATGGGAGATGATATTTTCAAATAACAACTCAGATAAGGGGCTAATATCCAAAATATACAAAGAACTTATAAAACCCAACAACAAACAAGCAAACAATCCAATAAAAAATGGGAAGAGAGCCTGACCTGTGGTGGCGCAGTGGATAAAGCGTCGACCTGGGAACACTGAGGTCGCCAGTTCAAAACCCTGCACTGGTCTGGTCAAGGCACATAGGGGAGTTGATGCTTCCAGCTCCTCCCCCCTTTCTCTCTCTCTCTCTCTCTCTCTCTCTCTCTCTCTCTCTGTGTCTCCTCTCTAAAATGAATGAATGAATAAATAAATAAATAAACATATAGTTTAAAAAAAAAAAAATGGGAAGAGAATATGAACAGACACTTCTCCCAGGAAGAAATACAAATGGCCAACAGATATATGAAAAGATGCTCACCTTCACTAGCTATTAGAGAAATGCAAATCAAAACTACAATGAGATACCACCTCACACCTGTTAGATTATCTATTATCAACAAGACAGGTAATAACAAGTGTTGGAGAGGTTGTGGAGAAAAAGGAACCCTCATCCACTGTTGGTGGGAATGTAAAGTAGTACAACCATCATGGAAGAAAGTATGGTGGTTCCTCAAAAAACTAAAAATAGAACTACCATATGACCCAGCAATCCCTCTACTGGGTATATACCCCCCAAAACTCAAAAACATTGGTACGTAAAGACACATGCAGCCCCATGTTCATAGCAGCATTGTTCACAGTTGCCAAGACATGCAAAGAACTCAAAAGCCCTTCAATAGATGACTGGATAAAGAAGATGTGGTATGTATATACCATGGAATACTACTCAGCCATAAGAAATGATGACATCGGATCATTTACAACAAAATAGATGGATCTTGAAAACATTATACAGACTGAAATAAGTAAATCAGAAAAAACTAAGAACTGCATGATTCCATACATAGGTAGGACATAAAAAAGAGACTAAGAGACATGGACATGAGTGTGGTGGTTACTGGGGGAGGGGGACGGGGAGGAGGAATGAAAGGGGGGAGGGGAGGGGCACAAAGAAAACCAGATAGAAGGTGACAGAGGACAATTTGACTTTGGGTGATGGGTATGCAACATAACTGAATGACAAGATAACCTGGAGATGTCTTCTTTGAACATATGTACCCTGATTTATTAATGTCACCCCATTAAAATTAATAAAATAAAATTTTTAAAAAAGAAATATACTACATTTGTCACAGCAGCGGTGAGAATGGGTCTGCCATTTGGTTAAGAACAGGAAACTCTACTGTCATCTGCTATGACCTATCTAAATTTTCTTGCAGGTTGTTATTAATTAATTCAAGGAAAATACAAATGAGTATCACAAAACTTTATTTTTTTAAGCCTTAGGGTTTGGCATCAATTTCTACCTGGTGACTTTAGATGCAGTGGTGTTTCTGATTTTCTATTCTGGTGAGGAGAAAAGGGCAGTATTAAAGATTTCTGCTTATTATTTTCCATAATATTCCACAAAGCAGGGAACCAATGTGAAGGTTCTGTCAACTGCTGAGTATATTCTTGTTAACATACGCAGAGACTATACAGATGACCACAGAAGGGATGGATAGGTCACTTGGGTCTAGTACAGATGAACTCAGTTCGGGAGTCTATCATAGAGCATCAATGACCTCATCCCACTGTAGCATATGGGTTGTGATGATGCTTTGTTATTCTTTTGCTGAACTTAGCTCAGGCTTTATTTCCAAAAGTTCTAGGAACATCTGCAAATTTCTTTTTACAATATAAAGTTATTTTAGATATTGAATACAGGCCATTTGGGGACAGATTGAGGGAATAGCTCCTATATAAAAACTTACTGTAGGAGAAGAAAGATGGCCACAGAGTAGGTGGATGTTCCAATTGCCACCTCCCAGGAACAAATTGGATTACAACTTAATTTAAGAACAATCATCTTGAAAAACCAACTTTGGACTAAAATAAGTGGAATCTATAACCAAGGATCACCGAAGTAACCACATCAAGACTGGTAGGAAGGGCGGAGACACAGAAAGGGTTGCCCCACTCTCAGGAGTGAGTGACGGCCCAGAGGGACTCTCATGGTGGGGTGGGTTGCCCTGAGAAGTGAGGGTCCTCAGCCTCAGGATCGGAGCTCCAGCCTAGAGCCCCAGAGCCTAGAAGAGGCACCCACACAGCATTAGGCTGTGAAAAGAGCCAATTTTTATCAGCGAGAAAGAGACACACCTCTCAAACGCAGACTCTGCGTTTTAAAGGCCTCGCGCAGAAAACCTCATTCACCAGTTACCCAGGGCTCTGGCGGGTCAGATCTGAAAGGACTGGAGTTGCAGAGGGAGAGTTTAAAGTTGGAGGCCCAGAGAGAAACACTGTGGGGGACGTACAGCAGAACCCCTGTGCTGAATCATTCTCCAGTACTGCAGTTACCATCTTTCATGGGTGGAGCATCCCCTTTGTGTGGCATCAGCCTAGGGAAAAGCAGCTTCTTCACTCTCTTTCTTCTACCCCAGGAATGGCAACCGGTCATTATGAGACTCCAGGAAGCAGGGGCCATGTCAGTGACTCAGTTTTCTGGTGTTCAAACCAGAGCTCACCCCACACACACTTTCCCGAGTCTATGATTGGTGCTTCCACCTCACAAAAGACTCAGCTGAAACTGTCTGGAGAGTGGGCAGATCACACCTCTGGGTCTCAAAGGCCACACCCACCAGACTCCTGGGGCCATACCCTACTGCAGTCTGTGAAACAAGTCTAGACAGACTGACACCTGGGGCCAAGGGTGGAGCCAAACCCACAATCCTTTATAATTGCTGAATCATTGCAGGCTCTAGACTCTAGCAGAGGTTTCCTAGCTGCTGAGCCCACCAAGCAGCCAGCAGACAAGTTGCAGGAGATGAGAAGCAGGGAAACTAAGTCGTTTGAATGGACTTTCCTCCAAGACCAGAGTGGGTAAAAGCCAGCCTAGGAGAGCAGTTTGTATTCCCATGTACACCTGGGCCCAGCAGAGGCAGCCACAAACTCTGAATTACTTGTAGCTCCAAGAAAGTTGCTGAGGGCCAATCACACTGATCTGCGCTGGGTTCCTGCTTGGGAGGCCCAGGGATCACACATCCAGGGGCCAGCTGTGGAAAGCATCAGTTCAGGAACTAACAACCCTTACTAGAGTGGTATCCTAAGGAAAAGCTCCTCATACCAGGCTCAGCTGAGGCAAGTTACACTCTCTGTGATCAGCAACAGCACTGCAGCTCATGTGCATTGGATAGGGTGGAGCTTCATAGTCAGCTGGCCTGGACACTGGATATTCTGTCCTGCTAAGCTAGATTCCACATGGGGGAGGGAAAGAGGCTTGGAGCATGGACATTTAAAGTGTGGGTCCCTGTGAGTCTATTGTTGGGTCTGGTCGAGGGGCTTAGCCACCTTCAAGAGGGGCATGATCAGCCCCAGGAGAAGACTCTCTTACTCTTCTTCCCTGAGACTGGAGTCTCAACAGCTGAAAGAACTTCTGCAGAGGAGACTGTTGGCCACACTTGGTCTGAACCTGCCACTTACCTTGTTGGTGAGAAATAAAATTTGAGTATCCAGCAGTGGCTGAGCAATCAAGCTCTGGAGTAAGGGCCTCATTCCCTGTACTGAGCTCCTAACCAAGAGACTCCTGAAGTAGGGGGTCCCACAAACGTTGTATTCACAGCCTCAGCTGCCCAAACCCACCAAACATGCAACCTGTAGAGGGGTTGATTGGGTGAGGCCTGTCTGAGCCCACAGTACAGTGTTACTACAGAAGACTCTGGAGGAAGACCAGGCAGCTGCAAGAGGAGGAGGAGCAGCGGAAAAGTGGAGACAAATCTTACAGAGATTGGGGCTTTTACACAGCTCTTTTTATCTCTAAGCAGAAGGAAGCTGATTCTAATAAAAAGGTTGACCCCTCCCACGGTACCCAGAAACAGAAAACGCAGACAAAAAGAGCAAAAAATGCAGTAGCCGCAGACTGGTAGCCCACAGTGAGTTAAAAACAATAGCTGAGGTCTACCCAAGAAGAACTAGAGCCAATGCTACTGGTAGTGGGTGGCAGACAGCACCAACCCAAGACCTAACTACCTACACAAGCAGCACACCCTAGGTGAAGTCTAGCAGGCACCAGACACTGTGGAGAATAAATACGTCCAACAGGAAAGACATTGCACATTGTGTAATACACATAATCAAGGTGGACCCTTAGAGACAGCCAGCCTGAAGGGATAAACATACCCACGAAAAGACCAATTGCATCTAATACTTACATACAACAAGGGGGAAATAGTACCCTCAAGAAGCAGTCTAGAAAAAGGAAAACAAGTGGCCCAGAGAGTAGTACAACCAAGCCCATCTTTTTATAAAAACCACACAAAAATGTCAGACAGCACTATGTAATACACAGACAAAATGGGCAGACAGAGAAAGTCAAGCCAAATGAATCAACAAGAGAAATCCCCAGAATAAAAACTGAATGAGATGGAAGTAACCAAAATACCAGATGCTAAGTTTAAAACAATTATTTTTAGGATGCTCAAGGATCTTAGAGCAACAATGGATGGACATAATGAGTGCCTAAATAAAGAGATAGCAAGCATCTAAAAGGACATTAAGATCATAAAAAAGAAGCAGTCAGAAATTATAAATATAATATCAGAAATGAAGACTGCACTAGAAGTAATTAATAGTAGGCTGGCTTATGCAGAGGATGGAACCAGTAATTTAGAGGACAAGATAAGCAAAAGCACAAACAGCAAAAAGAAAAGAGGCTCAAAATGTCTGAGGAAACTCTAAGAGATTTCTGTGAGAACATAAAGAGAAACAACATCCACATCATAGGCATTCCTGAAGTAGAAGAGAACAAACAAGGGATAGAGAACCTGTTTGAAGAAATCATAGCTGAAAACTTCCCTAAATTGATGAAGGAAAAAGTCACACAAGTTCAAGAAACACAGAGAGCACCATTAAAGAGGAACTCAAGGAGGCCTACACCAAGACACATCATAATTAAAGTGTCAAAGTTAAGAGACAAAGAAAGAATACTAAAAGATGCAAGAGAAAAGCAGTTAATAACCTACAGAGGAACCTCATAAGAATGACATCTAACTTCTCAACAGAAACACTTGAGGCCAGAGGAGATTGGCAAGAAATATTCAAAGTGATGCAAAGCAAGAACCTACAACCAAGACTTCTTTATCCAGCAAGACTATCATTTAAAATTGAAGGAGAAATAAAAAGTTTACCAAACAAACAAACAAAAAAAACTCAAAGAATTTATTGCAACCAAACCAATGCTGCAAGGAATGTTAAAGGGCCTGCTGTAAAAGAGCAAAGAAAAATAATAAAGAAAATGAGAATTGTAAATTTAAAGAATAAAATGGCAATAAAAAACTACCTATTACATGGAATAGCCTTCCATGTAAATGCATTAAATGACCCAATCAAAAGACATAGGGTAGCTGCATGGATAAGAAAACAGGACCCATAAATATATATGTATGTATGTATGTGTGTATATATATATATATATATATATATATATATATATATATATATATATATATATATATGTAGTCTATAAGAGACCCACCTCATAACAAAAAATACACATAGACTAAAAGTGAAGGGCTGGAGAAAACTATTTCACACAAACAGAAATGAAAAAAAGAAGAGCTGGGGTAGCAATACTTATATCTGACAAAATAGACTTTAAAACAAAGTCTATTATAAGGGATAAAAAATTTGAGGAAACTCTAAGGGAGCTCTGTAACAACATAAAGAGAAATAACATCCACATCATAGGGTTTCCTGAAGAAGAAGAGAAAGAAGAAGGGTTAGAAACTTTATTCAATCAAATCATAGCTGAAAACTTCCCTAAATTAAGACTGGAAAACGTTTCACATATTCAAGAAGCACACAGAACTCCATTAAAGAGAAACCCAAAGAAATCGACACCAAGACACATCATAGTTAAAATACCAAAGCTAGAATAAAGAGAAAATTTTAAAAACTGCTAGAGAAAAAAAGGCTATCACCTACAAAGGAGTCCCCATAAGGATGACATCGGACTTCTAAACAGAAACACTTGAGGTCAGAAGGGAATGGCAAGATATATTCAAAGTAATGCAGAACAAGAATCTACAACCTAGACTACTCTATCCAGCAAGGCTAACATTTAAAATTGAAGGAGAAATAAAGAGCTTCGCAGACAAAAAAAAGCCTCAAGGAATTCATTAAAACCAAGCCAATTCTTCAAGAGATGCTAAGAGGCCTGTTGTGAACAGTTCAAAGGGGGAAAAGAATAGAGCAAAAGAAGAATACAGCTTTAAAGAATAAAATGGCAATAAACAACTACATATCAATAATAACCTTAAATGTAAATGGATTAAATGATCCAATCAAAAGACATAGGGTAGCTGCATGGATAAAGAAACAGGACCCATACATATGCTGTCTATAAGAGACACACCTTAAAACAAAAGATGCACATAGACTGAAGGTAAAAGGATGGAAAAAAATATTTCATGCAAATGGAAATGAAAAAAAAAAAAAGCCAGGGTAGCAATACTTATATCTGACAAAATGGACTTTTAAACAAAGGCTCTAGTAAGAGATAAAGAAGGACACTAACTAATGATAAAGGGAACAATTCAACAGGAAGATATAACTATTATAAATATCTACGTACCAAAAATAGGAGCCCTGACATACATAAAGCAGACTTTGATGGATATAAAGGGCGAGATTAACAGCAATACTATATTAGTAGGGGATTTCAATACCCCACTAAAATCACTGGATAGATCCTCAAGAAAAAAAATAAAGAAAGAAACAGCAGACTTAAAGGATACACTAGATCAACTTGATTTAACAGATATCTTCAGTACTTTTCACCACAAAGCAGCAGAATATACATTCTTTTCAAGTGCTCATGGTACATTCTCTAGGATAGACCACATGTTAGGACACAAAATGAGTCTCAATAAATTTTTAAAAATTGAAATCATATCATCTTCTCTGATCACAATGGCATGAAACTAGAAATCAACTACAGTAGAAAAACTAAAAAACATTCAAACACTTGAAAGCTAAATAGTATGTTATTAAATAACAAATGGAGTAACAATAAGATCAAAGAAAAATATCAAAATTTTTCTTGAAACAAATGAAAATGAACATACAACAACTCAAAATTTATGAGACACAGAAAAAGCAGTCTGAGAGGGAAGTTCATAGCACTACAGGCATACCAGAAGAAGCTAGAAAAAGCTCAAATAAACAACTTAACCTTGCATCTAAAGAAACTAAAAAAAGAACAACAAATAAAACCCAGAGGAAGTAGAAGAAAAGATATAATAAAGATCAGAGCAGAAATAAATGACATAGAGGCTAAAAAAAGAATACAGAATAAAGAAGATCAATGAAACCAAGAGCTGGATTTTTGAAAAGGTAAACAAGATTGATGAACCTTTAACCAGACTCATCAGGAAAAAAAGAGAGAGGACTCAAATAAATAAAATTAGAAATAAAAGTAAAGAAGTAACAACTGACACCACAGAAATACAAAGAATTGTAAGAAAATACTATGAAGATCTGTATGCCAAAAAATTGGACAACCTAGGTGAAATAGATAAATTCCTAGAAACATATAATCTTCCAAAACTCAATCTGGAAGAATTAGAAAACCTAAACAGACCGATTTCAACAAATAAAATTAAAACAGTTATCAAAAAACTCCCAGCAAACGAAGTCCTGGACCAGATGACTTCACAGGCAAATTTTACCAAATATTCAAAGAAGAACTAACCACCTATTCTTCTCAAGCTATTTCAAAAAATTCAAGAGGAGGGAAAACTTCCAAGCTTCTGTTATGAGGCAAGCATAATCCTGATTCCAAAACCAGGTAAAGAGCCTACAAAGAAAATGAACTATAGGCCAATATCCCTGATGAATTTAGATGTTAAAATTGTCAACAAAATATTAGCAAATCGGATCCAGCAATACATAAAAAATAAATTATACATCATGATCAAGTGGGATTATTCTGGGGAGGCAAGGATGGTACAATATTCACAAATCAATCAATGTTATTCATCACATAAACAAAAGGAAGGATTAAAATCACATGATAATATCAATAGCTGCAGTAAAAAGCATTTGATAAAATCCAGCACCCATTTATGATAAAAAAAAACTCTCAGCAAAGTGGGAATATAAGAAACATACCTCAACATAATAAAGGCCAACTATGACAAACCCACAGCCAACATCATACTCAATGGGCAAAAATTGAAAGCAATTCCCTTATTATCAGGAACAAGGCAGGGGTGCCCCCTTTCACCACTCTTATTCAACATAGTTTTTGATGTCTTAGCCACAGCAATCAGACAAGAAGAAGAAATAAAAGGCATCCAAATTGGAAAAGAAGAAGTAAAAGTATCATTTTTTGCTGATGACATAATACTGTACATAGAAAACACTAAAGTCTCAGTAAAAAAACTACTATACCTGATAAATGAATTTTGCAAAGTGGCAGGATATAAAATTAATATTCAGAAATCAGTGGCATTTTTATACACCAGCAATAAGCTGTCTAAAGAGAAACTAAGGAAACAATCCTCTTCACTATTGCAACAAAAAAATAATAAAGTACCTAGGAGTAAATTTAACCAAGGAGGTAAAGTACTTGTACTCAGAAAATTATAAAACATTGATAAAAGAAATCAAAGAAGATACAAACAAGTGGAAGCATATACCGTGTTCATAGATAGGAATAATAAACATCATAAGAATGTCTATATTACCCAAAGCAATCTATAAATTCAATGCAATTTCTATTAAAATGCCAATGACATACTTCAAAGATATAGAACACATATTCCAAAAATTTATATGGAACCAAAAAAGAACAAGAATAACCTCAGCAATCTTGAAAATGAATAATAAAGTGGGAGGTATCACATCTCCTGATATCAAGTTATACTACAAGACCATTGTTCTTAAAACAACTTGGTACTGGCATAAGAACAAGCATACAGATCAATGGAACAGAACAGAGAACCCAGAAATAAACCCATGCCTTTATGGTCAATTGATATTTGACAAAGGAGGTAAGAGCATATAATGGAGTAAAGATAGTCTCTTTAATAAATGGTGTTGTGACAATTGGACAGGTACATGCAAAAAAATGAAACTAGACCACCAATTTATACCATTCACAAAAATAAACTCAAAATGGATAAAAGACTTAAATGTAAATCGTGAAACCATAAACATCTTGGAAAAAAACATAGGCAGTAAACTCTCCGATATCTCTCGTTGCAATATTTTTGCTGATTTATCTCCATGGGCAAGTGAAATAAAGGACAGAATGAAGAAATGGGGCTATATTAAACTGAAAAGTTTTTGCACAGCAAAAGACACCATGCACAAAATAAAAAGACAACCCACACAATGGGAGAACATATTTGCCAGTACATCTGATAAGGAGTTAATAACCAAAATTTATAAAGAACTTCTAAAACTCAACACCTGGAGGGTAAACAATTCAATCAAAAAATGGGGAAAAGAAATGAATAGACACTTCTCCAAAGAGGACATACACATGGCCAATAGGCATATGAAAAAATGCTCAACATCACTAATCATTAGAGAAATGCAAATTTAAACCACAATGAGATACCACCTCACACCTGTCAGAATGGCGCTCATTAACAAAACAACACAGAACAAGTGCTGGAGAGGGTGCGGAGAAAAGGGAACCCTCCCGCACTACTGGTGGGAATGCAGACCGATGCAGCCACTGTGGAAAACAGTATGGAGATTCCTCAAAAATTAAAAATGGAACTGACCTTTGACCCAACTATCCCACTTTTAGAAATATATCCTATGAATACCAATAGGTATTTTGAATCACTGATTCAAAAGAAGAAATGTACCCCCATGTTTATTGCAGTGTTGTTTACAATAGCCACGATCTGGAAACAGCCCAACTGCCCTTCAGTGGATGAGTGAATTTAAAACTGTGGTACATATACATGATGGAATACTACGCAGCCGTGAGGAAGAAGAAAATCTTACCTTTTGCAACAACATGAATGGACCTGGAAACTATCATGCTAAGTGAAATAAACCAGGCAGAGAAAGAAAAATATTATATGACCTCACTCATTTGAGGAATCCAATGAACAATGTGAACTGAGGAACGGAACAGAGGCAGAGGCAGGATCAAAGGGACCAGAGGGAAAGCAGACAGAGGGAAAGTGGAAGAGAAGATGGGATCAGAGAAGGGAAAGATATTAATGAAATTACATATACATAACAGCATTATAGAGAACAGGACAGCAAATCCTGGAGGGAAAGGGGCGAAGGCATTGGGGGAAGGCGGCTAAAGGGGGAGCTGAGGGGACACGGGGGTGGGGGAGATATATTCAATGGGACACTTGAATCTATGTAAGCACAATAAATTAAAATCATAAATAAATAAAAAAGCTGTGATATGTATACACAATGGAATACTACGCAGCTATGAAAAAGAAGGAACTCTTACCTTTTGTGACAGCATGGATGGACCTGGAGATTATGTTAAGTAAAATAAGCCAGGCAGAGAAAGAAAAATACCATATGGTCTCACCTATATGTAGAATCTAATGAACAAAGTGAACTGAGGAATGGAATAGAGGCAGAGACGGGGTCACAGGGACCAGAGGGACATCATTCAGAAGGAAGGGGAATGAGGGGATGGGATTAGAGAAGGTAAAGGAATTAGTGAAACTATATACACATAACACAGAGATATGGATAACAGGACAGCAAATCCTAGAGGGAAGGGGGAGGGTGTTAGGGGGAGGGGCAAAGAGGGTATCAAAAGGGACACAGGGGTGGGGAGTGAGGGAGTTATAGTCAGTGGGACACTTGAATTTATGTAAACACAATAAATTCAAATTTAATTTTAAAACTTATTATAGTATCAGGATTCTTTAAACAAAGGATCTTGATTTGTCTTTCAAATTCTGTTAATAACATTTCTGACATGCTTTGTCAAGAGCTATTTCTCTATACAAACTTTAGCTATACAGAACACATTATTAACAATGTAATAATGTGGTGGGCAGAACTTCAAGAAGTTGGTCCCCAAGATTCCTGCCCTCCTAGTATATTTTTTATTCTGCTGTCTAAAAACTTTTCAGTTTGATGTCTCATTTGTTTATTTTTTCTTTTGTTTCTCTTGCTCAAAGAGATATATCAGAAAAAAATACTGCTACAAGAAATGTCCAAGACTATACTATACTACCTATGTTTTCTTTTAGGGTTTTTATGGTACATCTGAGAATGGATTAATATTCAAAATTTATAAAGAACTTATAAACTCAATACCAAAAAGTATTTTTTAAATGGGCAAAGGACTTGAATAGACATTTCTCCAAAGAAGTCATATTAATGGCCAATAGACATATGAAAAGATGCTCAGTGTTAATAATCATCAGAGAAATACAAATTAAAACCGCAGTATTACCCCACACCTGTCAGAATGACTATCATCAATAAATCAGCAAATAGACCAGACAGTGGCGCAGTGGATAGAGCATTGGACTGGGATGCAGAAGACCCAGGTTCGAGACCCGGAGATCGCCAGCTTGAGTGCTGGCCCATCTGGCTTGAGCAAAAAGCTCGCCAGCTTGGATCCAGGGTTGCTGGCTCGAGCAAGGGGTTGTTCAGTCTGCTGAAGGCCCGCGGTCAAAGCACATGTGAGAAAGCAATCAATAAACAACTAAGGTGTCGCAACAGCAACGAAAAAAACTAATGATTTGATGCTTCTCACCTCTCTCCGTTCCTGTCTGTCTGTCCCTATCTGTCCCTCTCTCTGACTCTCTCTCTGTCTCTGACTCTCTCTGTCCTTGGGGAAAAAACAAAGAATAAATGTTAGTGAGGATGTGAAGAAAAGGAACCCTAGTGCACTGTTGGTGGAATGTAAGTTATTTCAAAAAAATTAAAATGTATTCGGCCCTGGCCAGGTGGCTCAGTGGATAAAGTGTCAACCCCCTGTCAGGGCATGTACAAGAAGCAATCAATGAGTGCACAACTAAATAGAACAACTAAGTGTAACAGCAATCTAATGCTTCTTTCTCTCTCCCTTCCTTTCTCTCTCCCTCTTTCTCTCTCAAATAATGGGAAAAAATTTTTTAAATATAAAAATGTAACTGCCTTATGACCCAGTTATTCTACTTCTGGGAAAATATATTAAGAATCCCAGCCTGGCCTGACCTGTGGTGGCGCAGTGGATAAAGCGTCGACCTGGGAATACTGAGGTCGCCAGTTCAAAACCCTGCACTGGTCTGGTCAAGGCACATATGGGAGTTGATGCTTCCAGCTCCTCCCCCCTTTCTCTCTTTCTCTATCTCTCTCTCTCACTCTGTGTCTCCTCTCTAAAATGAATAAATAAATAAATTAGAAAAATAATAAAATAAAAAACCTCTTAAAAAAAAAAAAAAGAATCCCAGCCTGACCAGGCAGTGGCACAGTGGATAGAGTTTCAGACTGGGATGCGGGGACCCAGGTTCGAAACCCCGAGGTCACTGGCTTGAGCAGGGCTCATCTAATTTGAGCACGGGCTCACCAGCTTGAGCACAGGGTCACTGGCTTGAGCATGGGATCATAGACATGACCCCATGGTCGCTGGCTTGAGCCCAAAGTTCACTGGCTTGAAGCCCAAGGTCGCTGACTTGAGCAAGTGTCACTCGCTCTGCTGTACCCCCCCCCCCCGGTCAAGGCACATAAGGTGAGAAAGCAATCACTGAACAACTAAGGAGCTGCAACAAAGAATTTATGCTTCTCATCTCTCTCCCTTCCTGTCTGTCTGTCCCTATCTATTCCTCTCTCTGATTCTCTCTGTCAAAAAAAAAAAAAAGAATCCCAAAAACACTAATTAGAAAGAATGTATACACCTCTATGTTCACTGCAGCATTATTTACAATAGCCAAGATCTGGAGTCAGCCCAATTGCACATCAGTAGATGAGTAGACAAAAAAGTATGGTAAACTTACAGAATGGAAAATTACTCGGCTGTAAAGAAGGAAATCTTACCCTTTGCAACAGCATGGACGGACCTAGAGAACATTATGCTAAGTGAAATAAACCAGTCAGAGAAGACAAGTGCCATATGCTTTCACTCATATGTGGAATCTAATGAACAAAATGAACTAACAAGCTAAATAGAGACAGACTCATAGATAGAGAGCAGGCTGACAGCCGTTGCAGGGGCTGGCGATGGGTAGGCTAGAGGAGGTGTGGACAGATAAAGAGAAAAACTCATAAACACAAACAACAGTGGGGTGATTGCCAAGGGAGAAGTGGGGTGTAGGGAGGTGGAGAAAGGTAAAGGGGGCTAAAATGCTGATGCCCGGATGCTTGACTTGGTGGGGTGAACACACAATACAGTGCACAGAGGATGCTGTCGAATTGTGTACCTAAAACATGTATAATTTAGTTAACCAGTGTCATCTCAATCAATTCAATAAAAAGAAAAGAAAATACCAAAAAAGTTTTCTCATATTTTTGTCAAACTCTAGAGAAGAACATTTTAAAGCTTTGCAAATTTGCAGGCATTTGGGAGTTAAAATAATTTCTGAAAAGTGTTTCTATTATTTGTATCAATTGTTTGATATCAACACTAAGCTATACTCAGTGAAAAACAAAGATTTAATTGTAGCGTAACTGTGTTGTTTTCATTAAAGCTTCACTAATGCACACTGCTAAGGCAATATTTTATTCTGAAAACAGAAGTTCTAGTTTCAAGTTTAAATTAGTATTTAAATGTACTCTACAAACACGTATCAGACTGAATTATTATTCAGTATGATCATTGTTTGTGGTGATTATTATGTACCATTTAGTGAGCTGTGTATTTGGAGCCTTGCTAAATACAGTGTGTTTAATTCTGTGAATTTCTGATGACATTTTTCCTATAAGAACACAGACTACATTTTAACATCTTCCTTCAAGCATAATACATCGTGATAAAAGACTACATAGTGGTATAAGGTTAAAGAAATCTGATATCATTTTTATTTTTGTTTCTTAACAGTTTTTTCTATTCATTGGAATTTAAGAAATCAGGAAAAATTTAACTTTTTAATATTGTAATTGGTTGGTTTGCTACCTTTTGTAAATTTTATAAATTTGATTCTGAGACGATATCCTTTTAGAACACTAAAATATTTTAATATTTTATTTTTATGTAATTATTTGATTTGTGTGTTCTTGATATAATTTTCTGTTTTATCTAATATATATTATTTATATTTTATAATTTTAATTAATTTCAAGAAAACACATTGCATGTGCTATTATTATGTAACATAAATCTACAAAACAACATTGACCATCATAACAAACAATATTTTGTGTATCCAAAATTGTTTTTTATTTTGGTTAGATTAGAAAATATTTGTGTTGGTCATCTTTCAGTGCTTTCCTTCAGTTACATGACTTGGATATCAAGGCCTTTGTTTAGACAAAACTTCACTGAAGAGTTGAAACAACCACATTCAGCCATTCCCCTTGTTCCTGTGAAAGTCTATAAAAAACAAATTGAGAAATAAAGTAATCACAGACTTAATGTCACTGAACACCCAACACTGTTCAATATTAAATATTTTGGTTGGAAGTACACTAACTTGAACATCTCTTCAAAGAGAGGAACTTTGCTAAAGTCAAATAATTTGGCTGAAATCATTATCTTTCAAAGGTTTTTGTTTAAAAAAGAAATCTTTCTAAATCCTGGTAGTGTTAATCTTCTCAGGGAAATAGTGATCATATGGTTTATGAATAAAATACTTTGTGGTACAAGATGTTAAGCTAAAAATTCACAAATTCAATAGATAGCAATTAAATAAGATACTGCATCATGTTAACATTATTGGTTACCTTGCAATTTACTGCATTCAGGTGCATTTCTTTTATATATATTAATAAAAATAAATAACAAAGAAGTACAGATAAAGGATATATTTTATTCTACTAATAGTTATTTTGCACTTGATATTTGAGCTATTATTTTCTCAGAAAGTATAAGTGGAGAAAATATATTTTTAAAGTAAAATTTGAAACATTAAAATTATTCTAAATGATATACTACTTCACAAACTGCAATACTTCATGAACGATTTAATAGCTACAATTAAGGAATTAAAGGTATGAAGACAAAAATAAAGTGTCATTAGATACTTCTCTTTCATATTCTAAATTTATAATTATTCAACTTCTTCGTAAAAACCTTTCCTTAACTTTTTTAAGTTTATCTTTTGTAGCTATAAGTAAAAATCTTTTGTATAACAATAACTGTTAACAGTTTTTCTGATACCAAAATTTTGGTTAGTTATATTCATGAAATACTTATTGGAACCCTCTATTATAAGGACCAAAATATTTGTATTTCAATATGTGTTATTAACTTCAAATTTATAGTTTGACTGAGAATTGTGAATAAATATACATGTTGACTTAATCACAAATAATAGGCCAGGTTAGTGCTCTCAAGTCATGTTAGGGCATAACTCTATTTTCTGTTACCGAACTCAAGGGGTTCACTGCTTGGGGTGCTCTATTCAAGAATGAGATGTGGTTGTCATAAGGTAGTTTCATTTACTTGCAGCAAGTAAAGGAGACAGTGTATTCATATCCATAGCTCTGCCTCCTTAAAGGGAAGCTTAGCCATTGCATGTATGCATTATTTGTTCAATTATGTGTTGATCTCTTCTCCACAACTGAGCACTTTTATCCAGTTGAGTTCCCGGCAACGGCAACGTATCCACCCTGTTTACAGCTGCATCTGCAAAACACTGTGCTACATTTTATCACTAGGAAGAAATAACATTTAGAACTGCCCAGACTTGAAACCTTGTCCTATCTCCCACTTAATTTCTCTGGGTCAAGGCCCTTTTCTCCATTACTTAGGGGCAATAACATTTATTATTTTAGTTATCCATGTGGAGTTGTCAGCATAAGATAGAAGTGAAAGTTGTTACATTAGACAGTCGATATGCAGACATTTGTTCTTACAAAACCTACATTTTAAGCTGAAAAGAAAGAATAACTTGTATATAGCTACCCGGCCTAGACAAAACAAGGCACACTTTGGCCCAAGAAAAATCTGAAAGAACAAAGTATTGGCCACCATATTTTGATTAATCATCAATAATAAATATGCTCAAGGCTTGGAAGTTCCCTGATAGTAACCAAACTTTGCTGCTCCTGGGCCCATTTAGGCCAGGCCAGATCCTACGTGCAACACCTCCTTTAAATTTAATTCCATTTCCCTCCTTATTTTAGTTGAAGTCTTCATTTTCTGATGTTCAAAAACATTTTAAAAGTTAAAAAAAACCTTAATATTAATCGTTGCTGTAACAATCTTACTGTTTATAAAGTAGAATCTGAGTTGACCTGTGAAAAATAATCTTGCTAAATACTAAAATTAGAAATCAGCTGGTAAAAATTTGTTAAGACAGAGATAGAGAAAATGTTAAATTGGCGCACAGAAATTAATTATTGAAGCTGTTAATGAATAAATGATTTATCCCTCATGATAAGCCGTGACATTCTGCTTGTGATAAGCTTGGACATTTATGGTTTTTTCAAAAGGGACTTGAATGTTTTAAATGTTTAGATGTTTGGGATGACTTTCAGCTACAGAAAGGAGAGAATAGCCTTCTTTTGGTCATTTGTCAGGATAATAATAACTGATCACTGATGCATTAATTGTATTGTAACAACAAAAATGTATTTTTTTTTTTTTTTACAGGGACAGAGAGAGAGTCAGAGAGAGGGATAGATAGGGACAGACAGACAGGAGCGGAGAGAGGTGAGAAGCATCAATCATTAGTTTTTCGTTGCCTTTGCAACACCTTAATTGTTCATTGATTGCTTTCTCACGTGTGCCTTGACCGGGGGCCTTCAGCAGACCGAGCCACCCCTTGCTGGAGCCAGTGACCTTGGGTCCAAGCTGGCGAGCTTTTGCTCAAGCCAGATGGGCCCACGCTCAAGCTGGCAACCTCGGGGTCTCGAATTTGGATCCTCCGCATCCCAGTCCAACACTATCCACTGCATCACCGCCTGGTCAGGCAAAGAAATGTATTTTTATGAAGTGCTTCTTACTCATTTCTCCTGTAGGATAGACATTTGTGAATTTTTAACAAGAAAGAAATTGAACACAGCATATTTCTTCTGGAATTTTAAAGAGAATTTGTTTTAAATAACTTGAATAACATATCATATGCATTTTTATTTTTTTTTTCTTTTCCTAATGAGAGGAGGGGAGATAAAGAGAGACCCACATGCACCCCAACTGGGATCCACCCAGCGACCCTCCTCTGGGGTTTATGCTCTGTCGAGCATTGGGACAATGCTGGCAACTGAGCTATTTTTAGTGTCTGGGGTAGAAGCTTCACAGAGCCGTCCTCAGCACCCTGCCAATGCACTTCAACCAATTGAGCTATGCCTACAGGAAGGGAAAAGAGAGAGAGAGAGAGAGAGAAAGAGAGAGAGAGAGAAGGAGGGAGGGGTACAAAAGCAGATGAGCGCTTCTCCTGTGTGTTCTGAATGGGAATCGAACCTGGGACATCCACATGCCAGGCCAATGCTCTACCACTGAGCCAACGAGCCAGGACACATAATATGCATTTAAATGAACTGTACTGTCACTATATTCAGTGTTACTCTAGGCTAGATATAACAAGGAAGGAACTTTTTATAAATAGTATCTTTTAATATAACAGCATTAATCAAAATGTTATTTGACCACTTAAACATTCTCCAGCCTCACAAACCAACACTAAACATGGCTTGATAATTTAAGAATGACATCTCTTTCCCTCTCACACACACACATACATACACTCCTTCTATTTTTAGAAAAGGGAATATAAACTTATTTGGATTTCTATGTGTTTAACCTGAGAATAACTCATAAAAAATTAACCAGATAGACATACAAAAATTAACATATAGATCTCTAAATTTTATACATAGATATATGTGTATGTATACTTACACAGATGTAGATATAAATATAATTCAGTGGTGGAATCAGTGGAAATATTTCTCAGTATCTTGCCAATGATTTTTACTTAAAATAACATGTCCTCCTCTGATATGAACATATGTTCTTGAGGTTGGGATTTTACTCAAACTCTGAGTTTTATAGTGTTAATTTTAAAAGTTGACTTATTATATGGTTTGATATTCTCAAAAAATAGAATCATTGCTGACAAATTACCTTCTACCAAATATGGACTATAAAATTAAAGTATAAATTATCATTTCTAGTTTCATATAAACAAATTCATTGTTTTTGAAATTAGTGTTATGACTTATATATTTAATAAATAAGACATGAGTTATTTTGATTTATAAGTATTCTGTTCACAAAAATTGATAATAATATGCATAAATAGAAAGAGAAGCTTAAAATTTAGTATTATTTTCTAAATTATCCATGATTTATTATAATCTAACTGTTCTACACAGCTAGTGGTCAGCTGACTTTCCAGGGAAAAAAATGGCTTTATTTAAGATACAGTATTAGGAAATACTTCAGACTTACTTCAACCAAAATGGCAAGGGAATTATGTAAAAACCAGCCTCTGGATTCTAATCTCATTTCAGAGATGTGGAGAACTAGAGAATGTTTCCCACTTTTACAACAAGAAAAGAAATTTAATGCAAATTAATGAGTTTTCTAATTACTGTACCAAATATTGCAATAGATGAAAATTAAAAGAAGATCAAGAATATGAAAGCACACACAGGGAAAAATAGGTCTAGGAATTTGCCTCTCTGAGACATAAGGTACTGAGTGACTTATAAACTGTTAATAAGAATCAACTAGAAGACTTTAATTGCTAAAGTCTAAGTGAAGTGAACATGGAAGCTGGAAGCTGGAAGCCATCCTTCTGCAAGCTCTTTCTCCAGGAAAGATTGGAGAAAATTCTAAGAAAATGTCTCTGTCGGTGCAGTGTAGGGAGTGGAGCATTGTCCACTGCCTAATCTCCACCTGTCTCAACTTCTCTGTATGCCCTGTGGAAACAAACCATTAATATGCAAAGTCATCAAGACATGGTGCCTCGGGGCACAGATAGGAACCCACTGTAGTTGTGAAAGAAGAACAAGGAGGAAGGAAAAAGCCTTACCCCTTGGAAAGGGCAGAATGCCTACAAAGCTCAGCATTATCTGTGGAGGAGATTCAGGGACATTATTGAAGGCCTCACCTCTGAGACCCATGTTTATAATACCTGCCTAAGACTGCAGCTTAACCAAAACTTCAAAGAATGGGCCTGGCCTCTCCTCTAAACCTATCAGTTTAATATTGAATCTTTCAACCTCATAGTCCAGTGATGGGCAATCTTTTGAGCTTGGCGCGTCAAAATTCACCAAAAAATCAAGCATAACTCGGTTGGTGTGTCACTTTGAGAAAAACGGCCTAACCAGAAGTTCCAGAACTAGACACTCTGTGCCGGAGTTCTGTTGTTTTGGCCTACAGACCTCTGGCACAGAGTGTCTGCACTACAGCAATGTTTTATCCTCGGCCACTGCACCTGGCCGTGCAGGAGCCAAGGATGAAACATCCTTCTTGGCATCCGGCCCCATACTTCTCTGGTATGCGGCCGCATGCAGCCGCGTGTCATTCGCGTGTCATAGGTTTGCCATCACGGGCATAGTCCCAGCATAGGAAGGAGTAAGAAGCAAACCATGTCAACCCAATAAAAACTTTTTAATTAAAAAAATAAAATACAATAAAATTCATAGATCACATGAAAATAAAATAAGTGAAATAGAGCTGGGAGAGATGCAAGAGAGCAATTCATTCAGTGAGCATTAAAAAATAAAATATAAAATTTCATATAGAATAAGAGAGTCAAGTTAAAATTGACCATGACAGTGAAGTTACATTATCCTACTTAACCAAAACAAGAGTGTCCTTGCAAAAACCTTCATTTTTTATTCATTTTAGAGAGGACAGAGAGAAAGAGGTAGAAACAGGAAACATCAACTCCCATATGTGCCTTGAACAGGCAAACCCAGGGTTTTGAACCAGCGACTTCAGTGTTCCAGGTCAACGCTTTCTCCACTGCGCCACCACAGGTCAGGCACAAAACCTTTCTTATAGACTCTTCCTTAATTTCTCAATTTTACACACAGAACAGTAAGAGTATTGGAAAAACAACACCCTGACGCTCTTATCTAACCTCTCTCTGGTATCTGTTCGGTACCAGATACCTTCAATAACCTTCAAACACTTTTTATGTCCCAGCCCACTGTCCCCCTCAGACTTGTAACTGAGAAACATCCTTTCCTTTTGTGACATCACATCACACTCACTGACTAAATGGTGTGGTGGTGTGGGGAATTTTCTTTAAACTATCCTCTCCTGATGGCCTATTCCTGAGGACACTTTGATCATAATCAGGTCATCGGTAATTTTAACATAGATTTGCCTGTACCCTTCATAGAAGTTGAAGACCTAGGAAGTAATCATACTTCTAGGCATAAACTATGCTGATTTTCTAATATCATTTGGGCTTAACCTATCAGTTTAATACTGAATCCTCCAAATATCTACCTAGACTTGCACCATACCCACTAAAACCAGAACCAAATGAAGTACAAAAATCAGTAAGATGAAAACCTAATAGAGAAATGTACTATTTCTTGTAATACTTTTATTCTGCAAGTTAACAAAAGAAAAAATCCCAAAATCAGGGATATAGATTTGTTCAGAATCTCAGAAGTAGAAATCTAATAATTATTCCCTACTTCCTTGTAGTACCAAAGCCAAATATTATTTTATCTTCAGTATACCATGAAGCTGCATGTTTTACAGCTATAAATCTGTTTTCTGGTCTCCTTTGAATCTTTTATATTCAGCATCATTTTATTTATTTATTTATTTTTTTGCTTTCTTCTGGGAAAATCAATAAAGTCCTTAACTAGGTAGGACCCTCAAGACTCTTACATTTCCCTATATTTTATTTTTATCTTACATATTGATCATCTTTTGTTCTACTCTAAAGTTCATTTGAACTCTATAACAAATTCCATCTATCTAGTTATTGTTTTATCTCTAATACTTTCTGAATAAAAGTAAAATTTTTGTTCAAGTAAAGTGATTCCTTGGAACATAATTTATCCTAAAAAGGTAAATTTCACACTCCTGAAAAATTGTAACAATTCTGAATTTTCCCAGGGTAGTAACTAAGAGATGACACAGATGAATCTTGAATCTCATTGGCTATCACAGAAAATGGGTTCCCAAGTGTATTTATTTCTATTTGCTACACAACAAATTAATACAAACTTGTGTGCTTAAAACAACATACATTTATTATGTCACAATGCTCTTGGGTCAGGAGTTCAGGCATGGTTTAGATAAGTCCTCTGCTCAGGGTCTTACAAACTGATATCAAGGTATTAAGCAGCCTGACCGGGCAGTGGCACAGTGGATAGAACGTCGGATTGGGATGCGGAGGACACAGGTTCAAGACCCCAAGATCACCAGCTTGAGCGCGGGCTCATCTGGCTTGAGCAAAATGCTCACCAGCTTGGACCCAAGGTCTTTGACTCGAGCAAGGGGTTACTCGGTCTGCTGAAGGTCCGTGGTCAAGGCACATATGAGAAAGCAATCAATGAACAACTATGGTGTCGCAACAACAACAAGAAACTAATGATTGATACTTCTCATCTCTCTCCGTTCCTGTCTGTCTGTCCCTATCTATCCCTCTCTCTGATTATCTCTCTCTGTCCCTGTAAAAAAATAAAAATGGGTATTAACCATACTGAAGTTCTCTCCTGGATGGTGAGGTTCCCTTCCAAGATCATTAGGTTATTGACAGAAATTTGTTCCTTGTGGTTATAACATTGAGATCCTCAGCTTCTAGAGGCTGCTGCTGTCTGCTGGCAGCTTGAACATGAATGTTTCATTTTTGTTAAGTCAGTAGTAGAGTCTTGTTTTTATGGCTTTCACTTTTTTAAGCCAGTTCCTTCTTTTTTAAATCAAAGTCAACTAATTATAGACACCAATTATATATGCAAAATACTTTCACCTTTGTAATGTAACAAAAACCTAATCACACAAGTGACAGTTATCATGTTCACAGGTCCTACATACATATAAGAGGAGGAGATTATACAAAAGTATGCACATCAGGGAATTTAGGAGGTGATTTTAGCATTTTGCCTATCACTCTGATTTACTGTATGACTTAACTGGGTCTTTGTTAACTAAATCTCTTACCTGGAAATTTAAGCATGAATAGGCATTTTGTGTTTTAAAAATTAGCTTCTTGCCTGACCTGTGGTGCCGCAGTGGATAAAGCGTTGACCTGGGAACACTGAGGTCGCCAGTTCAAAACCCTGCACTGGTCTGCACATATGGGAGTTGATGCTTCCAGCTCCTCCCCCCTTTCTCTCTCTCTCTCTCTTTCTCTCTCTCTCTCACTCTGTGTCTCCTCTCTAAAATGAATAAAATAAAATAAAAGAAAAAGAAAAATTTAAAAAAAAATAGCTTCTTAGCAACCTCTCACTATGGACCTACTTCATTATAAAGCTCAGTATCTATTCATACATAAGAGATTTGAACAAGCTCTTGGTGTTCTGACTCAACTTTATGGAATCATCACAGATCAATATCATGCAACTTTTATTTTATTGACCCAATATCAAAGTTCTAAAGCTAATAGCAGCAGTTGCCAACTGGGTAGCATTTTCTACTAAGAATGCTTACTCCTGTGATGTCTTATTTCTTCCTCCCTCCTGAATTTCTATTCATTGTTGTAATACTTTAAATCCTACTTTCCTTCTTCCACAGAAAAAAAGGAAGTTCATGACTCCCTAACTGTTGATTGTTAAAAAATCTAATGGATTCATTAAAACATCCCTAATAAGTTTATTAAAATGCAGCCCTAGCATCCTCTAGGTAGCTCAGAGGATAGAGTACCAGCCTGGCTTATGGATGTTCCAGGTTTGATTCCTGCTCAGGGCACACAGAAAAAGCAACCATCTGCTTCTCCCCCTCCTTCCTCTTCCTCTTCTCTCCCCTATCCCCTTCCACAGCCAGTGGCTTGTTTGGTTCAAGTGTGGCCTCTTGACACTAAAGACAGCTCGGTACTCAAGCATCAGCCTTAGATAATAAAAATAGCTCAGTATTCAAGCATCAGCCCCAGGTGGGTTGCCAGTTGAATCCCAGTCAGGGTGCATGTAGGAGTCTGCCTCACTATCTCCTTTCCTCTCACCTTAAAAAAAATTAAAAATCCTAGAAATCTAGATTTAATCTTATTTCTGTATAGGTCATATTTCAAGAATGAAACAAACAAAAAATATCACTGTAACAGATCTCAGCTGACCACTAGAATATGACTTCAAGAGGCAAACATATACCCAGATTATAGAATTTGTTGTGATCCCAATATTTTCTTGTCTAGATAAAAAGAAGAGAGTTTATATATGCAATAATAGTAGAAATAGTTTGGGTATAGGCTATTATTTCAGAAAGCTTTAGAGAAAATCTAGTTACTTGACCCAACTAGGATGCCTAATTTAGAATCACTCACAGATTAGAGACATTTTAATAACTCTAATGGTTTCTAAGTAGTTGGATATTTTCAAGGTAGAAGCTGGTTCAAAGATATCAAAGCAAAGGGAAAGTACTGGGTGCTCATTGTTCTAAGCAGGCTGTTCTCACCAAGATCTGAATGTTCAGAATAGAGACCAATATCATCCATCTCCGAAGAAGTTCAAAGAGAATATTATTACGTATTATACAGTGCCAGCTTCTTTTGGTTTCAGTATCAGAAAAAATGGTATTTATTACATGGAAATAATATCTTCTATTCTTAGAGTGGCTGCTTGTGACCTCAAATGAAATCTTGAAATATTTATATTATTTTATCCACACATCTAGGACAAATTGGCATTGTAATCAATCAACATTAGTGAGGAAACAATTTTATTGACTGTTGTTCATGAGTGTTGCCAAAGTTTTTAATTCTATTTTACAGACCAATGAGGGTATTCTGACCAAAAATAGGTCCAATGGGTGGGTGGTCCTGAACAACTGATACTCAGCAATACAACAGGCTACTGGCCATTATCCAAAAACTGGACAGGGGTGTATAGTTACCTTGTTAAATTGATCCTTGCCTTAAGAATAGTAGCTGCAGACATCACTTGGTATCCATTTGGCCCATCAATTTCCCTTCCCAGAAAAAGAGTTAGTTATATAAATTGCAATCCAATTCAGTTACAATTCATTCATAATTACACACACACTCTTAGGTACATACTTTCTATAAAGGAGGTATCAAACACATCAATTAGACATCAACACATAACTGAAAGCATATTTACATTCATACATGATTAAAACTTTTTTGCTTATTTCTCCTTGCCTAAATATATGTTAGTCCAAATGCTTATCACAAGGTGATAATTAAGATGAAATAGGGGAATCAAGTTTCATATGGGTTAATAATGTGGACTCTGTACCTAAACAGACAGACCTCCTTCACATAGGAATGTGCATATCATGACATGCAGCAACTGAGCTGGGTAAATATGTCCAAATGGATGAATCCAGTTAGAACTCAATCCTGGAAAACAAAGCATGCAGACAAAAACCTCATAGCCAACATTAAATATTTATTGGTGAGCAGTGGCACATTCATTCAAAGTAATAGCACAGTGTAAAGACATGGGTAAGATACAAATTAGCTTTATTTTTAAATGTATAAATAAGTCATTATATTTCTCCATACCTAAGTCATCCTTAACAGTGTTAATGAGTCACCAACTTTGTGCCATTAAGAAACCTGAGCAAAAAATGCAAACTGAGGTTGTTTCAAGTGTACTATGAAACCTAAAACAGGACCATTATACCTCAGGCAGCTTAATTTTTGCTACAGTTTACAAAGCCAGACTTTTTGAATTCTTATAACAAATTAATTTTTCTCTTTTGAAATACATATATTCATATATTTTATAGATGATTTAATTTCATGTGTGTGTCTCTATACGGATATGTATACATTATATAGGTATATATCTAAAAAAATGTATATCTAGTGTATCTGTATGTATATTAGATCTAAATTGATGACAAAATCTCTGTTAAGCTTTTTATATATTAAACAACACAGTGAAAGCTCAGAGGCAATATTATGAACTATTTCCTTTTATTTATAGCAACAATCTCCACATATGTTGAACACTAAAATACGAATGAGTATATGTAAATTAAGTTGAAAATCAGCTTGTATGAAAACATCCATAAGAACTATAAAGGGAAAATTAGTAAGACTAATGGATTGAGAAGAAATGCAGCTGCCCTGGCCAGTTGACTCAGTGGTAGATTGTCGACCTGGCATGTAGAAGTCCTGGGTTCAATTCCCGGTCAGGGCACACATGAGAAGTGACCATATGCTTCTCCACCTTTCCCACTTCCTTTTCTCTCTCTCTCTCTCTCATTCTCTCTCTCTCTTCTCCTTCTGCAGCCATGGCTTGAATGGTTCGAGCAAGTTGGTCTCTGGCGCTGAGGATGGCTCCATGGCCTGCCTCAAGTGCTACAATAGCTTGGTTGCCAAGCAACAGAGCAACGCCCCAGATAAGCAGAGCATTGCCCCATAGAGGGCTTGCTGGGTGGATCCCGGTCTGGTTGCATGCAGGAATCTGTCTCTCTGCCTCCCCACTTCCCACTTAAAAAAAAAAAATGCAGTTTTGGAAATACGTCTTATTCTAAGCCAAGGATTAATCACCAATCTAGGTTTCTTTTGGAAGCATATATTTAGTCAACTATTTCAGCGAAGTTCTTAGCACCAATATAAATATCTTACTTTCTTTGAACTCTTATAGTGTCTATCTTGAGATATCTGAGCCTAATCTGCTTTCTCTTTTGGTCTGTGGGACTTTGTAGAAATTAATAGAAATTGTTAATAATAATAATACCAATAACAAACTTCAGTGATTCAATCTATTATCTATCTATTCATCTACTAATTTCACCTGTGGCCTCACAAATGCTTAACTGAATTACTTTTTTATGTCTTACTGTAAAAACCACAGCCACCATTTTAAAACTATATTTATTCACTTTATGCAGCATTCTATTCAACTACCCACTCTTACTTGATAAACCTGCTCCTTACGTAGAATTCTAGCTCAATCAATTTCTACCCTCTTCTTTGTACCTTCAATGCCTCTTTTTTACTCTCATCTCTGAGGTCTAGCTAATTGTCATTTTTATTTTTTAGAGTCAACTCTTTTCCCGAGCCCATAATTCCTTTAATTCTCATTCCTACTAGGTCTTGTGTCTTTAATTATCTTCCTCCTTTTTCTTTAGCTTTTTTTTTTTTAAGAAACAGAGAGAGTCAGAGAGAAGGACAGATAGGGACAGACAGGAAAGGGGAGAGATGAAAAGCAACAGTTCTTTGATGCAGCTCCTTAGTTGTTCAGTGTTTGCTCTCTCATCTTATGTACCTTGACCGGGGGGCTACAGCAGAGCAAGTGACCTCTTGCTCAAGCCAGTGACCTTTGGGCTCAAGCCAAGGATCATGGGGTCATGTCTATGATCCCCTGCTCAAACCAGTGACCTCTCATTCAAGCTGGTGTTCTCTGCTGAAGCCAATGAGCCTGTGCTCAAGCCAGCAACCTCAGGGTTTTGAACCTCCATCCTCTGCATCCCAGTCCCACATTCCACCCACTGTGCCACCGCCTGGTCAGGCTCTTTAGCTTCTTGCTCACAACTGTCTTTCTTCTCCCTAAAAACCGGTCAAAGTCTCTTTTTATGTAAAAGCAACATCAACAATAGGAAACAATGAATTAAGCACCATTAAGCAAATTAGCATATGCAAATGAACTTCAATCTTTATTTTATTTTTCTTTTAATCTCTTTTTAACTATTTTCCAGGCCATTGTAGCCTGGTATATAAATAAATTCTTAATAATATTCACAAACTAATTATTGTAAGGTCGGTGGGCAATGGGGGAAGATTACATGAGGAGAACTTCGGCTGGAACCGCCCACACCCATGCGCGTCAAAATAAACTTCCCAGAAACCCTTTGGAAAAGAGCAACTGTCTGCCAGCCAATGAAATTTCGCCACGTTGTATTAGCTCTACCACCCTAACGACCCTTTAAATTTCCCCCACCTGGTTTTCTTTATACACACTGGGAAAAGATGTGCGGTAAATATGATAAGCACATTTAATTTTAATGGCTGAAAAGCTTACATAAAATTTTAAAACTATAATAATAATTTAGAATAATAAAATAATGAGGAAAAGATAGCAAAAATGCAAAGAACTATAGGAGAAATATACAGCCTTATTATCAATAAAACATTTTAGTTAAGATATTAATGATATTTAACATTTAAGGTATACAGTTTTTTCTTTGAAATATTCCATATTTCAATATAATTCTCTCTGTAGCACTGGTTAACACCTCCATACATTAAATAATTATTATTTTTTTTATTTTGCTTATTCATTTTAGAGAGGAGAGAGAGAGAGAAGGTAGGGGGGAGCAGGAAGCATCAACTCCTATATGTGTCTTGACCAGGCAAGCCTAGGGTTTCAAACCAGTGACCTCAGTGTTCCAGGTCAATGCTTACCCACTGCACCACCTTAGGTCAGGTTCACATAATTATCTTTTCCTATGGTGGATCTAGTCTCTTACAACTGTGTAGTTTACAATACAGTATTGATCAGTAATTTTTTTTTGATCAGTAATTTTTAATATTACATGAGGTTGTGGTGTTGCTGCTGAAAAATGTATATAAAAATAACTATCAGAAGTAAAAGTGTAAAAATTTTAATAACATACAGTTTGAAAAGCTTTTACTTGTAACACTTTAAAATTGGAATGCTACTCCTTTTTGTTTGTTTAGTTTTTACATGATCAAGTGGAACTTATTTCAGTGATGCAAGGTTGGCTCAACATTCACAAATCAATCAACGTTACAGTCCACACAAACAAAATGAAGGACACAAAATCACATGAATGCATCAATAGATGCAGAAGAAGACTGTAAAAAATGCAAAGGAATATAGGAGAAATGTACAGCTTTATTATCAATTAAATATTTTAATGAAGATATTAATTAAATTTAACATTTAAGTTTATGGTATTAAGTTTAAGTTTAAGATTGAGGAATTCTGCGAAATACAGCACCCATTCATGACAAGAACTCTCAGAAGCATGAGGACAAAACAACAAAAGCCATATACGAAAAACTCACAGCCAATACCACAATAAACAGTGAAAGGCTGAGAGGTTGTATTTTTTGTTTGTTTTTTAATTTCTTTTCAGTTACAACTGACATTCAATATTATATTAGTTTCATGTGTATAGTGCAGTAGAATGCTACTTCTTTAAAAAGTTACCCTTTTAGGGTTAGGTTGTTAATTTAAAAGTTGTAGAGCTTTGGTCTTCTTTGTTTAGCACTTTTAAGAATTCATAATCTTATTCCAGAACTTGTAATATTATGCCATTTTCTTCCTTCTCAAAAAAGTAGTTTATTTAAGTCAGCATGAAATAGATGTTCAGGGCATCATTCTTCTGCATTAACAAGAGGAACATTCTGAATTTTAGAAATGAATTTACTACTTGCTCATAAAGGAGAAAAAAATAGCCAGTCCATCAAAATTCTGATGTTTCTCTAAAGTAACAATATTTAGAAGACATGAATGATATGGTAGAAATAAAGAAATCTTCACAGACATTGGAGATAACTATTTATAACTTCTCTCTCAAAAGTCATAAGTGTTTTATAAACCCACATTTACTAAATAATCACACTCTGTCTTGAAAACCACAGAAAGCACAATACTCAGATGGATCATCACCAGACGAACAAGAATACATCCGAGTGTAGTCATCTGTATTTTGACAAGGAAGCATATAGTGGATTGTGAAATGGTTTGTTTAAATTATGTGTATACTTAATATAATTTAACCAATAAAAGCAATTTTAATGCATTAAAAAGAACTTTCTGGAAACCAATTTTCTTATAGGTACAAGACTTTTAAAAATCTTAACATTCTTTGACCCAGCAATTCCCTTTCTAGGAATCTTTTCTAAGGGAATAGGCAGAAATTCAAACATAAGTACAGAAAACTGTATTAAGACACAATTTACAATAATGAAAGATTAGAAAAATTGTATTCAATAATGAGAAGTTGGAACTTCTAACAAGCACCTTCATAAGGCAGACTATTAGGGAGTTAAGAACAAGCTTGTTTTCCAAGAATATTTAATGCTATAGGGCATACATCTGTTATAAACTTTAAAAAGAATAAGAGTTTAAAGAGTCACTGTTTTGCCAAATGTATGAAAAATCATTGATTCATGAAGGATTACCAATAGGTTCTAAAAGTATTGAGAGTTATGTACATTAAACCAGACTTTTGCATGGTTCTAAAACCATGTCAAGACTCTTCTGGGTTGCAAGGGACAAAACATAACTTTATAATTGAAGAAATAGAGATATCCTTACTCTAAGTGTTTAATCTTAGCATCATTAATAACAGGTCTCCTAATAGACTTCAAAAATGTACTATACAACATCATCCATACGTTTTATTTAAAAATATATACAGTAATTTGAAAGAAAATTTCAAAAGGAAAAGGCAGTGGCTCTCCAATTTGCTATGCCAAGGTTTGCGCTCCTAAAAAACAGAGAGGTGAGCCTGACCTGTGGTGGCGCAGTGGATAAAGCGTCGACCTGGGAACACTGAGGTCGCCAGTTCAAAACCCTGCACTGGTCTGGTCAAGGCACATATGGGAGTTGATGCTTCCAGCTCCTCCCCCCTTTCTCTCTTTCTCTATCTCTCTCTCTCACTCTGTGTCTCCTCTCTAAAATGAATAAATAAATTAATTAAAAAATAAAAACTTTAAAAAAACAGAGAGGTGAACCAGACAAAAGATAAAAATTTTAAATAACTATAGATGACAAAAAAATATTTTAAAAGCTAAAGATTGATAGTATCTTCTATTTTTCTTGCTAGCTGAAAGAGAAACAGAAGTAACACGTCACGGTAAAGATGTTTCCAATGATTTGGAATCACAATAGAAACACTGCTTTTAATAAACATGCTAATGGAAATCAGCTTCTCTTCAAATCCATTTGTTTAGAAAGTTATTTTCTGTTCAGTGTTTTTTAAAATTCTGTAGACCATTAAACAGATAGAATGAACTGGAAATTTGAGAAACCATTTGTTATATTTTAAAATACTAAAAGTAAAGACAAATGTATGTTGACAGAAAATGATTTGACTTTGAGTGATGGGCACACATGCAATCAACAGTTCAAATGCTATGAAGATGTTTACCTGAAACCTATTTTTTTCTTTCTTTCTCCAAGTGAGAGGATGGGTGATAGACTCCCATATGCGCCCCCACCAGGATCTACCCAGCAACCCCCATCTGGGGCCGATGCTAAGCCATGCTTACAAACAAGCTATTTTTAGCACCTGAAGCACAGATTCCACGAAGCCATTCTCAGCACCTGGGGCTGATGCACTCAAACCAATAAAGCCTTGGCTAAGGGAGGGGAAGAGAGAGAGAGAGAGAAGGGGGAAGGGTGGAGAAGCAGATGGTTGCTTCTCCTATGTTCCCTGACCAGGAATCAAACCCAGGACATCCACACTGAGCCAACCAGTCAGAGCCAAAACCTGTCTATTCCTATTGACCAATGTTATCCCATTAAATTTCATTTCTAAATTTAAAAAAAGATAAATAAATAAATGTATAAAAATACTAACAATTATTTATTACATACATATAATATGGTAAATATTTCCCTAAATACTTAACCTGGGTTATCTCATTTAACAACCAAAACCACTCTAAGATGTAGCTATCACTATTTTATTTCCATAAAAAGCGAAATCTGTGAGAATTTAATCAACTTAAGTATAAGTTCTCATATTTGAACCCAGCAATAGTACTGCAGACTGATGTCCACTTTGTAACACTGCCTTCCAGCCATAGCTAATAAAGACTACAGGGGGTCCTCAGGTTACACACAATTTAGTTCCTACAATAGTGACATAACCCAAATTTTAGTGTAAGTCAAAACACATCCTAGCCTAAGTCACTTAACTATTCTAACACAGTTGTAAGTCATAATCTAGAGCATAAAAAATACAACTAAGCCACAGAAAAAGAGAAAAGACATAAATATACTATACTGTATACTGTTCTGTAGTAACAGAAAAAATGAGTGTGAAAAAAAATTCTTTACCTTTATTCCTGCAGTTGGCGTCGTAAACTCGAAATGTCATATGTGGAGACTGCCATAATGCGAGGACCCCTGTACATAGCCTACCGAAATATTTTCCATCCCAAAGAGGATGTAACATTTGTAAACATTTATGCACCACCCTAAATATATAAAGCAAATATTAACATATCTAAAAGGAGAAAAAGATGGTAATATACATAGTAGGGAACTTCAATACCACACTTTTATCAATAGGTAGATAAACCAAACAGAAAATCAATAAGAAAACATTGAACTTAAATGACACATAAACCGGATGGACTAAGTCAACATTTACAAGCCTTTGAAGTTACCACTCCGAATGAATCAGCACATATGTGTCTTGGCTCAAGAGCAGGTGCTGGAGCACCTTACTCTTTCTTGTTGAGCTTTTTCATTTTCTGTTCTTTGCCCAGAGAGAACCAACTATTTTTGGTTTCTTGTCAATACATGTTGATGGTTCTGTGTCAGATTTTTCCAGCACCCAGTTTGGAATATACATGAGAGATTAAAAGAAAACTCAGGTAAGGTCCTGGCCGGTTCGCTCAGCTATAGAACGTCGGTCTGGCGTGTGGAGGTCCAGGGTTCAATTCTTGGCCAGAGCACACAGGAGAGGCGCCCATCTGCTTCTCCACTTGCCCTCTCTCTCTTCCCTTCCCGCAGCCAAGGCTCCATTGGAGCAAAGTTGGCCCAGGTGCTGAAGACCGCTCCATGGCCTCTGCCTCAGGTGCTAAAATGGCTCAGGCCCCTACAGCACAGAGCCCCAGATGGGTGAAGCATCTCCCCCTGGTGGGCATGCCAGGTGGATACTGGTCGGGCGCATGTGGGAGTCTGTCTGCCTCCCTGCTTCTCACTTTGGAAAAATACAAAAAAGAAAAAAGAAAAAGAAAACTCAGGGAAGTCACCCTATTGCCATTCCTCAAATGGAGATGTTTCCAGTCAGTCTGTCTTTTTCTGTTTAGTTTTCAGTATTTTTCTATTAAATTATTTTCAAGGTATTTAGTTGTATTAAGAAGGAATAAGCAAGAAAACTTAATCTATACCATCTTGTTTCAGAAATTAAATTAGCCACAGGTATTGAATAATGTTCTTCATTAAAAATGTAATCAAGTATAAACACTTATGAGTACACTCCAAGGAACAATTAAAATTTATTATTTACTATGTATAGACATATTCACCATTATTTACTATATAAACAATTAAGCTAAGCATTATAAAAGACATAAACGTGTGTGAAGGACAACAATAAAGCCCTTGAGTACCTCCAGTCTGGCAAACCTACTGAGGAGAGTAATGTAGAAAAGAAAAAGAAATTAAACCTTGTGCTCTAGGGAAGCATATGGTAATTACCATAAAAGAGACTTAAAAATAACATGATATAGCCTAACCCATACTGGTGCAGTAGATAAAACATTGACCTGGAATGCTGAGGTTGCCAGTTTAAAATCCCAACCTCACTCAGTCAAGGCACATATAAGAAGCAACTGTGAGTTGATGCTTTCTGCTCCTCTCCCTGCCTTTCTCTCTCTCAAGTCAATAAATTTTAAAAAGGTTTTACTTAAAAATATCACAATATGTGTAATATATATTTATATTTAAATACATATGTACATATTATATGTATCTTAGGTAATGCTATCACTTCATTTATCACTTGAGGAGTATAATGAATCTTTATTTACCCATTAACCAGGTAATAACTATAAATCTTTGCCAGTTTTTATTCTTCTGTACACTACCAATACCCCTCAGCCCTATCAATATTTGATAGCAAATTGTAGGCAGTTTCTTGAGTCATTCCTTCATCAAAATACTAATCACTTTTATTAAACATCTTTTCCTTTCTTTTCTCTGGGCCCTATCAGAACCACCCCATCCACGTGTTGCTTTTTGTTTTACTTAGAGTGCTCACAATAAGGAGCTTGACCATCTGTGACCAGCATGGCCTGCCTTCTTTTCTGAACCAATGTTTCCATAATGGTGGCTTCATAATTATTGTAATGTAAGCCTGTTGTATGTGAGGATTATGCTTCTACTACACTAGGTTGGGAGTTTCTGTCCTTTTCTGGGCATACCTGGGCTGAGCACACCCACTTTCACAGTCCTCCAGGAGTGATGATTCCCTTGAAGATAATAGGCACTAGCTTCAGCAATGAAGTTTCCAGGCTGGCTTTCGTACGGTCTATATTTTAGGGGTGAAAGACACATTGTCCACATGAAGATCAAGCAGCATTCACTGTTCAGACAGCTCTCAGTGTTCACCTATAGCAACCAAGGTGCTCTCCTTGAGGATCAGCTTTTGATCCAGAATGACTGCTACTATCAAGGTTCCATGGAGGAAGACCCAGAATCTCTGGTTGCTCTCAGTGCCTGTTTCGGTGGCCTTAGAGATTGGTACAGATAAATGGCATTGCTTATGAAATTAAGCCCATGACTTTTTCTACCAAATTTGAGTATCTAATATAAGAAGGGCAGCGAGGATGCTCAGTTCCCAACCATGAAATCTGCCTCTATGCAAGAAGAAATTGAATAGCAATTTGAGTTTCAAAAGACATAATTCTACTCTGAAGTAAAGTTTGTAGGGGGCTGGTGGGTCCATAGGTCTTTAATGAAATAACAGTGATGATCGACAATACTTTCTATCTTAACTGTAAGAAAAAAAAGTCTCGATGTTGCAAAGAGATCTCTATGTTATGACAAATATAGCAGATTCCATTTACAAAGTAATTGGTCTTAAGGTTTTATCGTTTGGTATGGAGGTGTGGACTCAAACAAACTACACTGAAGTAGAGATAACGAGACAAAGATATTTCTGAGAATTTTTTGCCATTGGAAGGCTAAAAACCTTGTTCCCTGCCTGCCACATGATACTGTACTTCTTATACATATGTCAACAAGATTAAGTAGTTTAGGCTTTGTTAAAGGAATGTGTAAATAAACCCATACTCGTGCAATTGTTACTTTCACTGGAAAACCTTTGAGCATTGTTGTAATTGCAATTGTTCAACATATAGATCATATTTTGGGTCAGTTTCATGATGGTGTGTTGTGTACATGTGGAAAATATAAATATATAATGCATGATGATAACCCAACAATAACTAAATTTAGCAATTGTTATTCTTATTTTTTGAGATATTCTTTGTTGTACACTGTGTACACGAAGGATATATTAACATGGAAGCACTATGGTAATGGTATTGTTGAAGAAGAAGAGTGTGACAGTGGCTTTTGCAACAATGTGTAATGTAAAAGGTGCCTTTTGTTCGTTAAACTGCTCTCTGAATTTTGGGTCTAATTATGCTTATGAGTTTTGTTGCAAGGACTGCCAGTCCTACCATCAGGGGGAAATATGTAGAAGGAAGATCAATGAATGTGATCTAGAATGCTGTAGTGGAATGTCCTGTATGTGTCCAGATGATGTATCTATGGAAGATATAAAATTTCCTGTAATGATTGTGCCTACTGCTATGAAAAGAGATGCACCGTGTAAGCAGATTTTTGGCCAAGGCGCAAAAAGTGCAAATCACAATTATTACAAAAAATAAACATCCTAGATGACTGTTTAATATTTAGTAACTCAGATATCCAATGTGGGAGGATTCAGTATGAGAACATAAATAAAATTGCCCTTATAAGAGATCATTCTACTGGGAATTGGACTTCCTACAATGGCACCAACTGCTAGAGTACCTACTTCCACTTTAGGATGGCCATACCTGATATAGGTGAAGTGAAAGATGGCACAGAATGTGGTGAAGAACAAAGATAAAGTAGGAGAGATGTGAGAAATGAATAGCAATGAGCCAAGCAGAGGTGATTAGTAATCAAGGGAGATTGTTCCAGGCAGAGTGTGCAACATGCTTAAAGACCCACAGCAAGGGGTTCCAGGAATTAAAAGAAATTCTTTGAGTTTAAATGGAAAATTAGAATAGTGTGAGGGGAGCTTAGAGCAAGAGACCTAATAGAGAGAGCCTTTCAAGCATATTAAGCTGAGGAAAATAGGAAACAAAATTATATCCTGTGTAACATAATCAGATTTGTCTCTGTAAAAAGTCTTTATGACTGTAATATGTAGAATAGATTGGAAGGACAGAAGATGGAATCAGGAAGGGACTGTTGCAGTAGTCAAGGCATAAGGGAATACTGGACAGAATTTGAAATAGGGCAGCAAGATGGGAAGTTACAGATAAATATGCAAGACTTATGGAGGAGCTAGATGACATAGTACCTGACAGATGTTTGATATAAAGGAGAATGGAGTAAATGGCGACTGGCATAACTGTGTAACTTTTCCAGGCCTGCCTACCTATCCACATGTCACACTCATTACCTTGTGCCCAACAGAATGGTTGTTTTCATATACAATTGTGATCATGCCATTCCCCTGCTGAAAGCTCTTCAGTTTCTACTATCATGTCTCTGCCTGATGATCAAAATATATCAAATACCTAGGAATAAAATATATGCAAGATTTCTATTCTGACAGTACAAAATATTGCTGAGACATTAAACAAGGCAAAGTGTTATTTCTAGATTACTGTATATTTAAATGTAATTCTAACAATATCTTACCTGTAGGGAATTATTATAAATATTTTAAACTTGAGAAACTAAAACTAATGTGAAAACTCTGAATATGAAAAAGGAGTATGAGTAGGAAAACAGCACAGCAAGGGCTTTGCAGTACCAGGTAGCCAGACCTATTATGAAACTACAGGAATTAAGAGAATGTGATGCTAACAAATAAAATAAAATAGAAAAGTGTCAGTGCATGTGAACCCAGGGAAAAGCCCTGAGACTGAAAATTTATATCCATAAATGGAGGTCAGGGGAATACCAAGAAAGAGGCTGGCCACTCCAACTCTAGTAATTAGTAGTTTATTAATTTACATATGAGGCATATTTTAGACAACTGCATGATGAATTGGGTCTTAATATCACTTGGCAAATACCAAAATGTTATACAGGGTAACTGGTGGAACAGGAGGAATAGTCACAGGTACTTGTACATGAATACTACCAGGCATGGAATATTACTTTATATGTTTGACCAGGTCAGGACACCAACATGTCTAGTAACCATCATGTAGCAGGAAGCATGAGAGGGGTGCTGTTTTATGTAAGAATAATATCTGTTACAATCAGACAGTCTCTAAAGAGGTTAGGGAATTCAGAAAACAGCCTCCTTTCTGGCCTGGGTCCAGCTTGTGGGACAGAAAGCAGTTACATCATGGAAGAATCTCTTCTCCACAAGAAGCCAAATGTTCTTTGCAATAACTTGTGCTGGGTCAATAAGATATCTATTTATAAAGATATCTCTTTATCTCTACATCACTCTGGTTGATTTCATATCTAAGTATGAAAGCTTCATCAATAAAGCTGTTGAAGGAAAACATAGTACAACTTAATGATAAGACAGATAGATCTTCAAATCAATGTGAAAATACATACAGCTTAATAGAAGACTGGCAAAGAACTCGAACCGTTATTTCTGAGAAGAGGCTATCTAATGGCCAGTAAACTTATGAATAATCAGAGAAACGCAAACTCTACTAAGTCTTGAACTGTTTTTCTTTCAGGAAGAGCTCTGTGATGTATTCATCTTGCTTTCAAGGGGAGAAATCCTCAGCTTAATGTCTACTCTGTGAACCTTACCTAGCTTATGCCTATTGGGCCCATAGCCAACAGAATAAAAGCTTGTCAAGATGACACAATAATACTCTCAATAATTCTCTGCCTGCTTTCATTCATATCACTCAACTCTCCTATCTGCAAATACAATATGTTTTAATAACCCTTCAATCTGTTACTACATGAGCAGTATGTTTCTAAAATCCTAGCTTTATACAATATTTTGTTCAGTTAGAATGACTTTCCTTTTGAAATTCTTCCCATCCTTCAGAAGTTATTATAGGTCAATAAAGATGGTAAAATAGCAGATCCCTGTTTATAGTCATTATTGCAACAATAATTAGTTATCCAGAGACAAAATTGTCTTTATTCCTACAAAAGAATCCAGATAGGAACTAACAAAACCCCAGTGGAGTCCCAAGACCAAGAAGGAATGTTTTAAGAACATTTCTGTGCCTATATGGCAGCCTCATGAACGATGATCCCAGCTACAGATTCATAAATAGCCCTGTCCCCTTGTGGATTGGGATATAGCTCACCTTGGCCTTGGTCCTGACACCAGCACCGTTCCCCGAGGGACCAGAGAGGAGTCAACCTGTCTATGCCCCCTGGAAGCTGGCCTGTAGACTCCATTCTAACTGTGTATCTTGAAGCAGCCCTGTAACTTGCCTCCAAAACCTCTTAGTGGTGGTCTGGTAGTAGTCCTGCTGTTCCAGAGACCTTCCAGGAATCAGGCTTGTCCACACTCTCAGGAGAATGACTTGCAGACCTCTGCTCAACTGTGGATCTTAAAGAGACCCTGTAACCTGGTTCTTGCTCTTGAATCACAGAGACATACCTGTTCATGCTCCTTAAGGCAAACCTGAAAACTCATGTAAGACTGCAGATCTTGAGTGGCCCTGTTACCCTCCCAGCCATGGCCCAGAAGCATGATGCTTACCAAGAAATGCTCCCAGCAGCAAACTCACTAACCTTGGTTCAGCTTAGGCTCTTGAAGAGGCCCTGTAACCCAAATGTAGCCCCTGTCAGTTATGGTCCCCTCTCAGCTGTAGTCTAAAAGCAACCCTGCTAACCCAGGGACCTATTAGAAGACAATACACATCATTGCCTTTGGTGGCATATTTGACAACCTCTGTGAGTACTCTGTAACTTAGCTGCAAGCCCTCTCAGCCCTCTCAGCCCTCTCAGCCTTCTCAGCCCTCTCAGTATGAGAGAAATTTTACCCACCTAAGTACCCATCTAGTAACACCATGGAAAGATTCCTAGAGACAGGCAGAAGCTATACCCATCTGACACCTGATAACAGGATCATCATTGGCAAACCGAACTAACTGTGGACCATGAAATGGACTCTTTCCCAGTGCCAGTTCTAGTGACCAACATCCTGGAGGCAGTACTGTTCAATCAGGAACCAGGCAGGATCTATACATGCCCAGTTCCCTGGGAATAGGGCCACCAATCATGAACGTATGGCAAACTCAGCAGCAGCCACCATGACATGGCTCAAACCCCAATTGACCATGATTCTAGAGGCTGTACCAACAGCCCAGCGACCTGACAGGAGAGGGTGACAAGCTCCCAACATCAGCCTGTTAGGACAAAATGCTACATTTTTAAGAAACAAATGAAAGAACTAAGAAAAAAATTAAAAAGTCAATAAGAAAAGTCCTTTTATGGAGTGAAAGTGAGTCTAAATTTAGACATGTAATTGGAATTGCAGTAGAGAGTACAAAGGGGAGAAATTTTGGATATTAAAAACAAATGCCTCTTTCACTTAGCAGGATTTGAAGCTCATTAATTAATAGCACAAATATTTTGAAATAAAATAAAGATTAACTCAAGAAAGGAGTTCTTTATAAATGTAATTTTTCTAATGATTTTAAGAGCATCTTTGTTTTATTTAAATATAGGAAACTAACCATTACACTGGGGAACAAAAATTTTGTTGCATCCACTAAAACACTTGTTCTTACCTAATTCGAGTGTGCTGATCTCAAGTCTGACATTAGTTTTTTTTCTGTAAGCTACAGTCTTTTACAATTCAAGATTTTAGGTTTTCATCTTATTGGAAAACTTTCAACATTTAGTTTAACGTAATGAAGTAGAATGTCTTCTTGGGCATCATCTTTGTGAAAATATAATAAGTTATATAATGCAGTAAATACACTAATACACTAAAAGATATGATTGCATTGGAATTTGTCTACAAATTTTAAATAGAACATATTAAAACACTTATTTTATCATAAAATTTGCCCAAAACTTATTTAAATTCTATTCAGGCAAAAATTTGCGTTTGTAGCTCTTGTGTTTGTGTACTTTTTGAGGACAATCTTATTTGATGCTCTAGCAGTAGTCTGCCATCATTTAGAGCTGTCAAGAAATAGCTGCCATTCTATTTGACTGTATGTGGTAAAACCTAGCTGGCTGTGAAGACTATTGATATCATGACAGTAAACAAAATATTTGTCTTTGGAAAAAACTCCACAAAAATTTGTTCACGCTTCCTGAAATGGGATACTTTAGCTGACCAGTGAAGTACATTCTTTTCTTAAAGCCTGGAGGCTAATAACTCAGCTACTTTCTTTGATAGGCCCCAATCTCTTACTAACTCATTCAATTCTGGTTGGCTAAACTGCTGAGGGGTTAATGACTGCTTGGCATCAGAAGAAGACCCTTCAGATTCTACAACCATTTCCTCATGCGTCTTATCAAAATACACTTGATTACCATGTTTACTTTCTTCATCCTTAGAAAAAAGAAAACCATTAAAAACTGGAACCAAGAGTGTCTCAGAGCATGGGATAGGTCGTATTGCTGAAGGAACATTAGGATATGCGATCATATGCCATTTTTTCTTGCCGATGCCTTTTGTATGGATCAGACAGAAATAACAGTCACTGCTGTGGTCCTTAGGTTCACGCCAAACCATGGGAATACCAAAAGGCATTCTTTTGTGTTTTCCTTTTGTCCAGTCACAAAGCATTTCCTCACAATTATGACACAGAATACGAGGAGCCCAATTCTTGTCTTGATCGCCAAGGAGAACTTGAAAATAGGCAATATATGTACGTATCACAAATAAAATATTGTGCCTTTGACATTAAAGTGTGTAACAGCCACATATATAACAGAGGTGTCAGAACTATTCTTACATTTATGCCTACTCAAAGAAGCCATGATTCAATCTTAAAACAAAACAAGAGGGTGTTCTTATCAGATAATTTTTTACATTCAAAAACAACTACAATTATGTAAAAGTGATGTTTGTAAACATTAATTGCCTTGTGGTTATGTTCAATCCAAGAGTCGTTGCCCTTTAACTCCAATTTAAAAACCAATGCATGTCATCAACTGTAACAAAAAGAAATTAAAATTGCATAAAAATTAAAGCATGCACCGAAAAACAGATTTCAGATTTAGAATCAGCGATGCAGACATATATAGAAAAAGTTCTAAAATCTCATGCAACAGAAAATGAAAAAAAAAGTGTTCCCCAGTGTTATATATATAGTACTCTAGCAATTAACAAATCCTATTTGCTCTAAATTCAGTAATATTAACAGAACACATTCTTTGTACCTTCAATGAGTGTGATTAACAATCAGATGACTTAGCAATATAAGGGAATTTCATCAGAAAAATTATAAGGAAATGGAAAGTTGAGTATTAAAAATAATTACAATTAAGCATGTGACCACTACACAAAATATGAAATAGAGAATTTAATAATCTAATAATTTTTATTACTATTTGACTTATGAATATGCTTACCTCAAATCAGGGCTTCCTAAGCAATATATTAATCTAAACTTTTTCATTCATTCATTATACTAATAATACTACTTTAAAAGTTGTGAATTCTTACTTTAGTTTTTGTCAGTGTCTATAAAAAGGTGCATGCATTTTCTTTAATGATGTAATATTGGTGAATGGTTTAGTAACTTCATTAATAAAATTTTATTGTTTTCACAAGCATTAATCTTGTGACTTTTATTATTTCTCTTTAATTCTAGAATTCTATACCAAATATAATAGCTATAATTTCAAAGAAGCATAAATAAAACTACTATAAAACTATTGTAACTAACTTTAAAATAATCATACAAAGAGAGTAAAAAAAAAAAAACCTACAGAAAAACATCCTACAAGGTAATTATAAAAAAGGAGAGATTAAAATTCAGTGTCATTTCTGAACATACATAGTTCTAAGCTATAACTCAAGGTTGTGTTTTAAATTTCTTTAATTTTACCTGATTTTTTTACCCTGTTGCACCTTCCAATATGGACTAGCACAGTAAAGTGACGAATAGATGAAATGGCAGTTAATGTTGAAAACAAACTTATAAGTATTCTCCAAAACTCTTCATTTTCTATGCAATTGGACGAATCTATCATTGCAGATAATGATGCTTTATTGATGGCATATGTATGCTATTTTGATGAAAACAATATATTAGGAGAAAAAATGCTATTCGCAATAAATCTCATCACAGATACAAAAGGATTATCTATATTTAATACTGTGAGAACATACTTTACAAAAAATAATATTCTTTTCAATAATATTGTTGCATGTGCTACTGATGGAGCACAATCAATGGTAAGTCGTTATCATTGATTTGTTGCATATTTGAAGCAGGAAGTGCCAAATGTTTTATGTATTCATTGTGTGGTGCACAGACAACATCTTGTAGGAAAACATCTAAGTATAAGTCTCCATTCATCATTCACTATAATAATTCCAGCCGTAAACAAGATCATACCCAATGCAAAGAATGATAGAATGTTTCAGCAGCTTTGCCAGGACAATAATGAAGATTTTATTAAGTTACTTTTGCACACAGAAGTTCAGTGGCTGTCAAAGGGTACATTTTTGGCTAGATTTGTAGCATTATATGATAGTGTCCTACAATTTTTTGAAAGTAATAATGAAACCAATCTGTGTCAACAGTTAAAAACAGTAAAGAATGATGCCTTTTACTTGGCAGATATTTTCAAGAGATTTAGTGATGTCAGTTTGCAGCTTCAAGGAGCTAATAAAACTCTTATAGGTTACCAAAGTATTGTGCTATTATTTATTGACAAACTTGAACTACTTCATCATAATCTATTGAAGAGAGAATTTCATCAGTTTCCTCAATTATCATCTATAAAAGATGATGTAACTCCAGAGGATATTGACAGATTCAGTAGCCACCTCAACGAACTTAAATTGAACATGGAAAAACGATTTGAAGATATTTTGAAATTGAAAGTATATGACTGAATGAAAAATCCTTTTACCGCAAAAATTGAAGCGGCTGATACAACTTGCCAAGAACTGTTAGAAATTAGATATGATGAAGAAAGTAAACATAAATTCGACAGTGGTGGATATGAAAACTTATGGCAAAATAAAAAAATGCCGGTCTTGTATCCAAATATGTGGAAAATAGTATTCAGTTTATTGATACCTTTCTCTACCTCATATCTTGTGGAATCGGGATTTAGTGCTATTAATCATATTATGATGAAAGAAAGAAACCAACTGAATATTTCCAAAAGGAGAGACCTTTGTTTGTTCCTCACAAAAAAATTGAACTGGATATTCAATATTTAGTTTCCCAGCATCAGTCTCAGGGATCTCACTAATAATTCAATTAACTAATGTAATTTCTATGTATGCAAAGTATAAATAAAAAGATAGATTTAACTAGAGTAAGTTGTTTTATAAAGGTTTATTCTGTCAAATTTAGTGAAAATCTGACCTAAAGTACTTGGTAAGTAATTATTATTATATGCTTTATCTTGCTGTAACTCTGCTTTATAAATTTTGTAAAGTAAAGTTACTTCCCTACTTTATAAATCACCATTACTATAGAACTGGTGGGCGGTTAGAAAATTTTACTACTAACAGAGATACAAAAATGGGTGGTAAGTATAAAAAGGTTGACTACCCCTACCCTAAATGAACAGCAGCACTAATCCAGCCCACAGGAGTCCACTGGTTTGGGTTTCTGAGAGAGCTTCAGTTCTGGCTTTCATCTGTTCTAGGAGCTGCAGCTGTCCCTTCCTGTGGTCAATTTTCTTCAGTGGCAATTTTCTCATTTTCTGAAACTCTTCTACATGCAAGGTTTTAAAAAGTCTGTGAGCCAAGGATTTCATGGTTTCCATCTCAGGAATGTACTCACCACTCAGTTATTCTTTCTTGGGGCACTGAACATCATATTTTATTAACAACAAATTTAAAATTATTCATTAGCACAATTGCCCTCAGAGTTAAAGCTGCAATCTCACTGCCAGCTGCTGTAAAATGGCTGCAGTTTTGACAACTTTGTCTTCATTTCATAGGTCCTGGAAGAATGAACCAACTGTTGATAACATAGAGTTTGGCTACAAATTGGCAGCGCTTTCTTTCTGGATGGTAAAATAAGTGTTATCAAAGAAAGGCCGTGTTTATAATGAACTCTTATGTCATCAGGTGGCACTTCTGCACTATAAAAATGTGATTGATAATATTTCAGATTTTCACTCAACTTCTCATACAAAACCTGGGGTGTCATTGGCCACTTCCCTGTTCAGTCCAGGGTGCTGGGGTCAGCGGCATCAACACAGCAGGGGTCCCCTTACACTGTCATTTTCATCACAACATTATCAAGGGTCCATGCAATAAACATGACTTATTAGTGATGATTTAACCTTTGATCACCTGGCTAAGCTAGTCTTTGGTTTCTACAATATATGTAATGTTACTTCCCTTCACTCTACTTCTATAGTGTACTCTTTGTCACTGTGAGTAACCCACAGCTATGGAGTGAGGAGATATTGTTCTAATTCCTTGAGGGAAGAATATTTACATAAATTATTTAGAATTCTTCTGCATAAGAGATTGATCTCTACCAGTAATGGGATTCAGCCAGTTCACAAAGGTTCGGCAGAACCGGTACCTAATTTTCTATTGAGTTCCGTGAACCAGTTGTTAAAATGGCACTTGTAATCAGGGTTCTCTCTAGAGTGGGCACCTGGGCAGCCTCCCAATGTGGAAATCACAAATTTACATTCCTTACTCTTTTTTAACGTTCATTTGTGCAACAGCGTATTCTAACTGCCCATAGAAATGTTCATTATGTCCATAGGTGAAAAATATTGCAAGTGAGGATGCTAATCAAGAAGCAATATGGAAATATTGTAAATAACAGTTTTATTTTTCTTGTGAGGTATTATTTAATACTTTTTTATTAATATTTTAAAACTCATAACATAATCTACTTTTGTGTACCTCTTTTATTGTTCTTATTGAAGTATTAAATGCATAAAATAATAAACTACCTTTCAGTATATCACTTTTTTATACTTAAAACGGTCATTAGGGCAGAGAACCGGTTGTTAAATTATTTTAATCCCACCACTGGTCTCTACTCACCATTTATTTCTTCAATGATTTATTCATAATGATTTTTTCCAAATTCAAGACATAGTATGGGCTCATGGACATTTAGTATTTTACACTTTGTCACTCAAGGTTCTCTGATTTTTGCTCCTGAAATTTCTTTCAGTTTGTTGCTGTGTTTCTTTGACCACTTATGTATTTTTCTTCCTTTTTCTTTTAAGCACTTCCTTACTATCTGGCATTAAAAGATGTTCCAATTTCATTTTGTATAGTACTTCTCCCAGCCCTAGAATTAGTCATTTCTTCAAGAAACCCTGATTTATTTCCATAGAGAATAGCATTAGAAACCAAGATACAGGAATTGGGTTCATGTATATGTATACATAATGTATCTATATACATTATACATATATTAGTATATATTAACTTACTCTATATTAATTTACAAATGAGTTTGTGCCAATGTATCTCATTCTATTTTACTACCACACAAATCATTCTAGTTTTTACCTCTTGTTTATCTGTACTCTCTTACTTCGACCAGTGCAATACTGAGGTTTCTTGCTCTCAACATTGTCCTTATTTACTTTTTTGTCCAATCTCACTTTGTATGTACTGTGTGTGAGTGTGTGTGTTTGTGTGTGTGTGTGTGTGTGTGTTTATTTACATCTACATTAAGATACAAATGAGTTATGCGGATGTCTCCCATCTAGGCCAGTATCACATAGGTCATTCTCATTCCCCCCTTGCTTCTCTCTAAGCTACCACTCCAACATTCATTTGTCTCAATACCAACATTCATCGTTCATAAACTTAGTTGTTTCATCCCAGTACATGTGCACAGTAGTTTCAGGATGCACATTTGTGTCCTGTGAGAAACAACTTGACTGAGTAAAGTTTTAAGTCTTATATTTTTCCTTTATTTTCAAAGTTCCTTAAGTCATCATTCTTCTCTACCTCCTTCAGGGAGGTTTGTCATACACTTGTAACAAACTTAGATTTTTTTTTTGTAACACTCAGTATTTCATCCTAGATTGGACCACTTTAGATCCAACCTAATGACTTTCTAGATTTTTAAAAATTCTTATACCATTTTTGAGGTATCGAACCCACCAGTTTCATATGCAGATTCACTGAACCCTTCTTTAGTGATAAATAAAATAGGATTTTTTTCCAAATTTAAGACATAGGTATATGTTTTTTTACTGGTGCACAAAATGAGCCATGCATGAACATCACCTTGCTCAAAGAACAAAACCAACAAAGTGCATGAACTCACAACAAATTACGGTATTACTTTATTCTGGCCTCCGCGGCAGAGGCTTCTCCAAACCCCTGAGACTGACTCATGAAAAACCCTTAGGATTCGATAGAACCCAGGTTAGGAAACACTGAATTATACATTGTGGTTTATTCTTTGTGTTGTGAAGTTCCCTGGGTGGTGACAAATGCATAGTGTCACATATCTATTATTACAGTACCATACAGAATAGTTTTACAACACAAAAATATCAACCATGCTGTCCCTATTTATCATCTCCACTCTCCTCATACTCTGGCAACCACTATTCTCATGTTCCATCTTTGAACAATTTCCATTTTTGAAGTTTTGACTTTTCCAAAATATCATATAAATGAAACCATATAGTTCATAGCCTTTCAGACTGGCCTCTCTGTTTGCATTGTGCATTTCAGATTTTTCTATATATATGTATGGATTAACAATTTACTCCTTTTATCACTGAAGAAAATGTTGCATTATGTGAATATACCACAGGTTAAATACTCACCTGCTGAAAACATTATTGTTGCCTCCAGGTTTAGAGATTATTACTAAAGAAAATTCAAACATTTTTATGTAGTTTTGTGTAGACGTGGTTTTCAATTTAATTACTTGAATACCTATAGCAGGCTCACTGGATCGCATAGAAAGACTATATTTTGCTTGATAAGAAACCATCAGACTGTCTTTGAAAATAGCTGCAGTATTTTGCATTTATACCAGCAATAAATGAAACTTTTTTCCTTTTAATTGAATTTATTGGGGTGACCAAAAATATACAGGTTTCAGATACACAATTCTATAACATATCATCTGTACACTGTACTGGATGTCCAACGCCCCCTCCCTGAATCAAGTCTCCATCCATTACTATTTATCCCCCCTACTCTCTTCCACCTTGAATGAGAGTTCTTATTGCTCTGAATCCTCCACAGAAGGTGGTATTAGTAATTCTGGGGATTTTAGTCATAATAATAGGTGTGTAGTGCTTTCTCATTGTTGTTGCATTTTTGTTTTTGTGTGGTTTTGTTGTTGTTGTAAGATTATGCAGAGGGTTCTTGTATGCCCTTGTAGTGGGATAGATAGAAGCTCCCAAAATATGTTCAAGTCCTAGACTCAGGAGATATGAACTGAGCCTTATTTGGAAATAAAGTCTTTGCAGATATAATTAAGTTAAGGTTCTTAAGAAGAGATGATCTTGGATATAGGGTGGGCCTTAAATCCAATGACAAGTGTCCTTAGAAGAGACAGAGAAAGAAGGCTATGTGAGATCAAAGGGCAAGCTACAAACCAAGATACAGTATGCTAAAGATGGCTACAAACCACTGGAAGCTAGGACAGACCATGTATGAATACTTCCTCAGAGCCTCCAGGAGGAGCCAGCCCTACTGACATCTTGAGTTCAGATTTCTGGCTTCCAGAACTTTGAGAGAATAAACTTCTGCTGCTTTAAGTTTGTGGTAACAGTTTTGTGGCAGCCCTAAAAAACCAATGCAACCCCTCACCCAGTTTTCTCTATATCTGCATCTTACCATACTGTGATACATTTGTCAAAACTAAGAAACCAATGCTACATTGCAGAGATTTGCAAAGTATTTTGCATCTCTTCTTGAGAACCTAATCTTAATTATATCTGCAAGGACTTTATTTCCAAATGAGGTTCCATTCATAGCTACTGAGTCTAGGACTTGAACGTATTTGGAGGGTTTCTATTAAACCCACTATAAGGGCATACAGGAACTCTCTGCATTATAGTAAAACTACATTACTATTAAGTAAATTCTAGTCTTTATTTTGATTTCCCTACATTTCTATTCTATGATCTAGTCTAGGATACCACATTGCATTTAGTCAAGCCATGTGTGACAGTTTCTTAGTCTTTGTTTGTTTGTTTGTTTGTTTGTTATAGCTTTGACAGTTTTGAGAAGTACTGGTCAATTATTTTATAGAATTTTTGTTTGTCTGATGTTTTCCTCGTATTAGAACAGAGTCATGTATTTTTGAAAAGAGTGTCACAGATATGAAATACCTTTTTATTATATCATGTCAGGATATCAAGCCATCAATATGATATCACTGGTGATGCTAATATTGATCACTTGGTATGGGGAACTCTTGCCAGATTTCTTTGCTGTAGTGTTATTTTTCTTGTTTTCATATTTTATTATTTGTAAGGGAGTGATGGATTCCAACTTATACTCGCGGAAGAGGACTATTTACATATAGTTTTTGCAATATTTCTGTAAGAAAGATTTGTCTCCTCACCCTCATTTTTTTAGTTAATCATTTATTCATAGCAATGTAGACTCATGCCCCACAAACTTGTAACATTTCTTGCTTCATTTGGCATTCCAAATAAAATCTGTCTCTGCTTTATTTTTCCTTTCTAGAAACAAGACTTTCCAAAACTTCGTTCTCTCTCTCTCTCTTTCTCAATTAATATTTGAATATTAATTGAGAACCAGACATTATCTCTAACTTAAGGATAATGTAATACAAATAATTTTTTCCAGAAGTTCACAGCCTAGAAGGTTCTGCTATGTGCCATTTACCTTGCTAGGTCCTGAAGATGTAAAGTTACTTTGGAAACACCCAGAAGATGACTATTAGATTACTACTTTTTCTCTTCCTCCTTTTTCTTCTCTACCTCCTCCTTCTCTTCTTTCTTCTCCTCTTCCTTATTCTTTTTTCTTCTTCTTATACTTGCATTTTCAATGATATGTAGTAAATCTTGCTTGACCAGGCAGCCATGCAGTGGATAGAGCATCGCCCTGGGACTCTGAAGACCCAGGTTCAAAATCCCGAGGTCTCAAGCTTGAGCACAGGTTTATCTGGCTTGAGCACGGCTCACCAACTTAAGCACAGGATCACTGGCTTCAGCATGAGATCATAGACATAACCTCATGGTCACTGACTTGAGCCCAAAGGTCACTGGCTTGAAGCCTAAGGTTGCTGAGTTGAGTCCAAGGTTGCTGGCTTGAGCAAGGAGTCACTGGCTTGGCTGGATCCTCCTGAACAAGACACATATGAGAAAGCAATCAATGAACAACTAAAGTGCCACAACTACAAGTTGATGCTTCTCATCTCTCTCCCTTTCTGTCTGTCTCTCTGTCTCTCTCACTAAATAAATAAATAAACAAACAAACAATAGGTAGATCTCTTTTTAACTTCATGTGATCCAATATTTGTATATATTGTGAAATGATCACCATAGTAAGTTTAGTTAACATCTATTATGATACACAGCTATAAGTTTTTCTCCTTGTGATGAGAATTTTTTTAGATGTACTCTCATAGTAACTTTCAAGTATGCAGTAAACTATTACTAACTATAGACACCATAATGTACATTAGAAAGCCAAAGAGAAAGTTAAAAAATTCCAGTGAGGAGAAAGTGCAAATCAGGAATAGAATTACTGACCTGAAGGGAAATAGAAAGACCCAGACACGCATCCATTGGCAGACATTACCAACCTCTCTGTCCCACGGGTAAACTCTCAAGGATAGTAAGTAACTAAACCTGCTTCTTTTGTTTATACCAGCCAACTTGCTAAATACAGGCCTGCCCATGTTGGCAATTTTAAACTTCCATATAGTCAATTTTCCTATTAAATTTATTCTCAATCTATTTTTACTCACCTGTCTCTTCTAAATTTTAATTTCCTTTTCTTACTGATAACGGTTTTCTTAACAAATAAATTATATTTATGTACAGATATGAAATGTTTCTATGTTACTTCATCAACCTTACAAAGAAAATTGCTAGTGATTCCTGATATCTGAATTTCTTGTAAAATATTTTAAATCAGGTACACCATTTTCTGGAACTTGAAGAACTTTAAGTGTTTATTTCTTCAACATATGGTTCAATGTCAAATATAACCTGGAACCAAAGCAAGAGTTTAAACGAAATTACTGAATCTAAATTATTTATACTGTATACAGAGAGCACATAGGATAAGGATAAAGAATATAATCAGACCTATTCATAAAAGTAGTTAGAATTCAAGTGTGATGGAGATGGTGGAATCACAATGAGGAAGAACTTTAGTCAGTTGCCATGGTCTGTAGAGCTGGTTAAGTCTTGCTCCTGAGTAGCTACAACTAGAATTTAATCAATTCAGAGACAAAAATAAAGGGAGGGTACTTATATTTCTCTTTGCCATGTGAGGTTTCAAATAAAAACCTTTGTTCATAGAGATGAACAGTATAAACTAGCAATGAATGTGACAACACTAGAAAGGACCATGAAAACATTAATTCTTCTGATGGTAAGTCACTCAAGAGCTTCACCTAACAGAAAGAAGAAAGAATATTTATGCATTCATGAATACACACACATACACACAAAAAAAAACACAGGAGTCTTTATTAAGTATTTATATCTTGAGGGATACCAATAACACTTATTATTTTCTATCTTAGTATATATTTTACTTGGCAAAGAGCTAAAACATTGTGCTTTAATGGATTGTTAATCATATTTTGGAAGACTGTGACTTAAGCTATAAATAGGAGTGAGAAGGGAGGTAGTAATTTAAGTATCAAGCTTAATTAACTTGGAAAAACTGTGGGGATATGAAACAGAATTTATCAATTGTCCTATACATATATTAGTATGTACCATAATATCTAATCAATAGGCAATGGTGGTACTGAAAGGGAGAAGTACCATGAGTTAGATGGATATCACATAAGCTTTGGAGAGGGTAATATTTCCATACAGGGCAAAAACATGTAAATATCCACAGTTTTAGAATTGCAGAACAAATCTCAATTTTAATCTTCAGATAGATGTATTTATTTAATAAGCATAAATACATATACATATCTTATATAACAAATACAAAAATATTTGCCTCAATAATATAAACATATTATCACACAGTTTTGAAAATGAGAAGTCTGGTACAAGCCCAATGCCTTTCTGACAATACTGATTTATTACTTTCTTCCTTGAATAAAATATTAATAAAACCACAGCATGGGCAGACACTGGGCTACACACCTGGGAAACAATTGAATAATACAGACCTAAAAAAATAAATGGTCTTAAGCACAACTTTGGACAGAGTGGTTGGGGCAAAGATATACATTAGAAATTTTTTAAATTGCATTCAATAATTTACATATACTTGCCAATTTCATTTATAATGTGACTATCCGCATTCATTATGAGATCATTAAAGCACTGAGAATGCTTAATTAAGGTAAGAATATTAAGAACCCCTGTACAAACTGAAAACACACAAGAAAGCAAAGTTTGATGACAGATCTAGAATACACTGGTTAAGTCCACATCCCAGAGTAGGTCATATAAAAATGAAAAATGCGAAATTAAGAGACTGTCATCTTCAGGAATTATGTACTCATTTATGCTTAATTTTTTTTAATCTTGATTCAATGTGCCTTGACATCTTTTCTCTGCAGTCATTTTTCCTGTTACAGAATTTTCTTTTCATAAAAAGCAATAGCAAGCTCCTCTAAATTCTCATTTTTTCAAGGAAATCTTTTTTAAAAGATTAATTCTACTGAACTTATATGTCAACAATGTGAAGCCCCATTGATACTTTGACCCTTGCAGTTTGGCAGAATTAGATGTAAAAAGGAGCACAGAAAGGAGTTAGGAAAAATAATAATTTGTTGCATGTATATATACCAGGGTAAGTAAAACCAGTTTAATAATAATAATAAATAGTGCAGTAATTAGTAAATAATAATACAAGAAAAAACTGTCTCACACTTACCCCTGTATATTAAGGACCATAAAGAAAATAATAATAATAATGTGTGTCAATATTTTAAATATTTTTATTGAAGGATTAAAAACCACAAATTGGTAGTAACAGAATGGTAATGGGGATGTAAAGTACAACATATGGAATATAATCAATAATATGCTAATAACTGAGATTTATAAAATGATCACTTAGTAAGTTATATAAGGTGTAATCACTGAGGTGTATACCTGAAACTGATATATTATTGCATGTCAACTGTAATTGAAAAATAAAAAATGATTTAAAAAATAATAAACTTAAAAGTAACTTATATATATATATATAATTATTTATACCTTGACATTATGTACAAATAGAGACTCCCTCTCAAAATATATTTGTCCACCTTTCCACTAAGACCCTTTGTTTCAATTATTTTTTCTTGAAAATGTTCACACGTTTGTGTTTTTAAAGAACAGTACTATTAGTCACAATGTGTTGTTTCTATACGTTCAAAAAGTGTCAGTCTATATGACCAATCACCATTTTTTGTGCACCCATAGTCTCACACTGCTTTGCCATTCCTTAAGGGCAAATGCAACAGTATTATAAGTCATGTCTTGGACCAAATCAACTTTAACCTAGATCTTTTTCTTCTTCCTTCCTTTCCTCTTCATTACCTCCAACCCTGTCTCCACCCTTCCTTTGATTTTCTCTTTTAGTGTGCTGCTCTAAGGGTGTGACTCTGCCTGTGAACAGATTAAAACTCTGTGCTGAATACCCAGCCCAGATGGACCAGACAGAACAGTGATACTTCCTGCCTGTCCTATTTTGTTTTTACCAGCTATGTATGGTGGCGCCGTAATGGCTGTGGGTGAAACCCTGGTGTGTGTGAGGAATGCTCTCCCGCCACTCTGGATAGGGGTGATTTTGGTCCTACATGGATGGTCCCAGGCTGGGCACTCCCAACGCTATGGGCCCCCTGAATTGGTGATTCCCTTGAGGGTAACAGACACTGGCATTGGCATGAAGTCTCAAGGTTGGCTTTCTTACAGCATGCATTTTGGGGGCCAGAAACAAGTTGTTCACATGAAGGTCAACAAGCATTTGCTATCCAGAAACCTGCAAGTGTTCACTTACACAGACCAGGGTGCTCCTCTTATGGAACAGCCTTTTATCCAGAATGACTGCTACTATCGTGGTTTTGTGGAGGGATACACAAATTCCCTTGTTGCCCTCAGTACCTGTTTGAGGGGTTTTCAAGGAATATTACAGATAAATGACATTGTTTTTGAAATAGAGCCCAAACAGCTTTCAACCACATTTGAACATCTTGTATATAAGATAAACAGTGAGGAGACAAAATTCCCAACCATGAGATGTGGACTGACAGATGAAGAAACAGCACGACAACTGAAATTTCAAGAAAGTGTTCATTTCACTTTGATGCGGGGTGGCTATAAAGATTGGTGGACGCACAAGCGGTTTCTTGAGCTGGCACTGGTGGTGGACCACAATCGCTATCTTTATCGCAATAGTAACACCTCTGACGTGCAATCTGAAGTATGCCTTGTTGCCAATGAAGTAAATAACCTTTTGAATTCACTGAATGTTAATGTGGTTTTAATGGGAATTGAGATATGGACTGAAAAAAACCCTGTTCCAACAGATACCATGAAAGCTTTCCTACCAAAATTTTGCAAATGGAAGCAAATGGGCTTTAATAACCGCTTACCACATGATGTTGCTCATGCTTTTGTAAAAAAGAAATTTGGTATTACATTAGGCTTAGCTTATGTTGGAGGTGCATGTAAATATCATTTTAATTGTGGAGTTGAAAGTTTCATGGGTAAGGATACTCATGGTTTCTCACATGTTGTGGCACATGAGATTGGTCATAATATTGGTATGGACCATGATGTAAAAACATGTGTATGTGAGTTAAAAAGTTGCATAATGGCTGAATATCACAGTTTAACAAATAGATTCAGTAACTGCAGTTATGCTGAATTCATAAACACTATACAAAAATTAAAGTGTTTGTACACTTCATCAAATACACAGGACATCATCACTCTTACACAGTGTGGGAACAGTGTGGTTGAACAAGGAGAAGAATGTGACTGTGGTGCTTTACATTTGTGTGAAAAAGATCCATGTTGTCAGCCAAACTGCACCTTGAGATCTGGGGCTACCTGTGCTTTTGGGCTTTGTTGCAAAGACTGCCAAATCATGCCAACAGGCACAGTTTGTAGACAAGAAGAAAATGAATGTGATCTCCCAGAGTGGTGCAATGGAACATCCTACCATTGTCCAGAAGATACATATGTGCAGAATGGGAGCCCATGCAAGGGTGGTGGCTACTGCTATGAAAAGAGATGCAATAACCGTGAAGAACAGTGTAAGAAAATTTTTGGCAAAGCAGCCAAGAGTGCACATCAGACTTGCTACACAAAAATAAACACCCAAGGTGACCGTTTTGGAAACTGTGGTATTCGTGGCACATCATATGTACGGTGTGAGATGTCAGATAGCCTGTGTGGGAGGGTCCAGTGTGAAAACGTGACAGAACTTCCTCTTCTAAGAGATCACTCGACTGTGCATTGTACTCACTTCAATGGTGTCACCTGCTGGGGTACTGACTACCACTTGGGGATGACCATACCTGATGTTGGTGATGTGAGAGATGGTACAGAGTGTGATGCAAAACATGTCTGCATCAAAAGGAAGTGTGTTCCTATGTCACTCCTGGAAAGTAATTGTTCACCTGCCACCTGCAATATGAAAGGGGTCTGCAACAACAGACAAAACTGCCATTGCAACTATAAGTGGGACCCTCCAAACTGCTTGAAAAGGGGTAGTGGAGGTAGTATTGATAGTGGCCCACCCCCAAACAAATATAAAATGGAAAAGTACCTGACGCTACTTACGTTGATTCCCTTTTTTATTTTATTATGCTTCTTCTTTGGTGTTTTTATGAAACGCAGGAGAACAGAGAACAATAAAGAACAGGATGTTCCAGCTTCATCTAAATAAAGAAAAATGTTCCATCCTCACATGAATAAAAAAGAGCAAAATGTCAAGACTTTACCTTAGGAAGAAGAGCAAGATGTTCCAATTTTATCTAAGGAGGAATGATAAAATATCCTGACTGCATTTTAGGAAAAAAAGCAACAATTTATAATATCAAAAAACAAACAAACAATTGTATTAAATTTCCAATATACGAAGTGGCAGTGTCCTGCCTGTAGAAATGTTTCAGAATGTGCCACCACTGACAAATTTCTGAGATTTTTTATCATTTGTGATCATAAGTCATTGGTCATGAAATGATCAGCAAAATATGCTGATTCTTAGAATATTTCTACTTTCCATTATTTTAAATAGTTTTAACCTTCAATTGTTCAAGGAATTAGTTAGTCTCTGTGTGGTTCCTGAGCAAAGGCACAGCTAATGGATAATGTGTACTTGTGTGTTTTTAATCTGTTATCTCAATTCTAAGCATCCTCCCATTTACTTTGTCGTGCAGGGAAAGCTAACATACACATTAAATTTCTTCTTTGCCATTCCTCTATTACTTTCCGCAATAGTGGGCAACTAAAGGAGCCTGCAAACTTGGGGAACATTTTTATTACTATTCAGACCACTCTTACCTTATTAACAGTTCTCACCTTTACAAAGATAGTAACTTTCAATCTGCACATTATTACTGTATACAGCACAGCAGTAGGCAAAAGTAGGTCTACAGTTGTGAGTATACCAAACATAGAGTTTATTCTTTTATTTATTTCTTTTATTAATTTTAATGACGTGACATTAATAAATCAGGGTACATATGTTCAAAGAAAACATCTCCAGGTTATCTTATCATTCAATTATGTTGCATACCCATCACCCAAAATCAAATTGTCCTCTGTCACCTTCTATCTGGTTTTCTTTGTGCCCCTCCCTCTCCTCCCTCCTCCCACCCCTTAACCACCACACTCTTTTCCTTGTCTCATACTCCCGTTTTTCTGTCCCACTTATGTATGAAAAATGCAGTTCTCAATTTTTTTCCATTTTACTTATTTCACTTCATATAATGTTAACAAGTTCTATCCATTTTGTTGTAAATGATCCGATGTCATTATTTCCTATGACTGAGTAGTATTCCACAGTATATATGTACCATGGCTTTTTAATCCACTCTTCCTCTGACGGACACTTGGGCTGTTTCCAGATCTTCACTATTGTAAACAATGCTGCCACGAACATGGGTGCGCATTTCTTCTTTGCGAACAGTGTTATGGTGTTCTTAGGGTATATTCCTATAAGTGGGATAGCTGAGTCAAAAGGCAGTTCGATTTTTAATTTTTTGAGGAATCTCCATACTGTTTTCCACAGTGGCTGCACCAGTCTGCATTCCCACCAGCAATGCAGAAGGGTTCCCTTTTCTCCACATCCTCGCCAGCACTTATTCTGTGTTGTTTTGCTGATGAGCGCCATTCTGACTGGTGTGAGGTGATATCACATTGTGGTTTTAATTTGCATTCCTCTAATGATTAGTGATGTTGAGCATTTTTTCATATGCCTATTGGCCATCTGGATGTCCTCTTTGGAGAAATTTCTATTCATTTCTTTTGCCCATTTTTTGATTGGGTTGTTTGTCTTCCTGGTGTTGAGTTTTATAAGTTCTTTATAAATTTTGGTTATTAACCCCTTATCATACGTGCTGTCAAATATGTTTTCCCATTGTGTGGTTTGTCTTTTTATTCTGTTCTTATTGTCTTTAGCTGTGCAAAAACTTTTTAGTTTGATATAATCCCATTTGTTTATCCTGCCTTTTATTTCATTTGCCCGTGGAGATAAATAGGCAAATATACTGCTGCTACAGATGTCGGAGAGCTTGCTGCCTATGTTTTCTTCTAAGATGCTTATGGTTTCATGGCTTACATTTAAGTCTTTTATCCACTTTGAGTTTGTTTTTGTGAATGATGTAAGTTGATGGTCTAGTTTCATTTTTTTGCAGGTAGATGTCCAATTTTCCCAACACCATTTGTTAAAGAGGCTGTCTTTACTCCATTGTATGCTCTTTCCTCCTTTGTCAAATATCAGTTGTCCATAAAGCTGTGGGTTTATTTCTGGGTCATTGATCTATGTGCCTGTTCTTATGCCAGTACCAGGCTGTCTTGAGTACAATGGCCTTGTAGTATACCTTGATATCCGGAAGAGTGATGCCTCCTGCTTTTTTTTTCTTTGTAAGATTGCTGAGGCTATTCATGTTCTCTTTTGGTTCCATATAAATTTTTGGAATATGTGTTCTATACCTTTGAAGTATGTCATTGGTATTTTAATTGGTATTGCATTGAATTTGTAAATTGCTTTGGGTAATATAGACATTTTAATGATGCTTATTCTTCCAAACCATGAGCACGGTATATGCTTCCACTTGTTTGTATCTTCCTTGATTTCTTTTATCAATGTTTTATAATTTTCCGAGTACAAGTTCTTAACCTCCTTGGTTAAATTTACTCCTAGGTACTTTATTTTTTTTGGTTGCAATAATGAAGGGGATTGTTTCCTTAATTTCTTTTGCTGACAGTTCATTGTTGGTATATAAAAATGTCTCTGATTTCTGAGTATTAATTTTATATCCTGCCACCTTGCTGAATTCATTTATCGGGTCCAGTAGTTTTTTGACTGAGACTTTAGGGTTTTCTATATACAATATCATATCATCTGAAAATAATGACAGTTTTACTTCTTCTTTTCCAATTTGGATGCCTTTTATTTCTTCTTCTTATCTGATTGCTGTAGCTCGGACTTCCAGAACTATGTTGAATAAGAGTGGTGAAAGGGAACACCCCTGCCCGGTTCCTGATCTTAAGGGGATTGCTTTTAATTTTTGTCCATTTAGTATGATGTTTGCTGTGGGTTTGTCATAGATGGTCGTTATCATGTTAAGAAATGTTCCCTGTATTCCCACTTTGCTAAGAGTTTTGATCATGAATGGGTGCTGGATTTTATCAAATGCCTTTTCTGCATCTATTGAAATTATCATGTGATTTTTGTCCTTCCTTTTGTTTATGTGATGAATCACATTGATTGATTTGAGAATATTGAACCATCCTTGCCTCTCCAGAATAAATCCCACTTGATCATGGTGTATGACTTTTTTCATATATTGCTGGATCCGCTTGGCTAATATTTTGTTGAGAATTTTAGCATCTAAATTCATCAGGGATATAGGCCTATAATTTTCTTTCTTTGTGTTGTCTTTGCCTGGTTTCGGGTCAGAATTATGCTTGCCTCATAAAAGGATTTGGAAGTCTTCCTTCCTCTTGAATTTTTTGAAATAGCTTGAGGAGGATAGGAGTTAGTTCTTCTTTGAATTTTTGGTAGAATTCACTTGTGAAGCCATCAGGCCCAGGACTTTTCTTTGTTGAGAGTTTTTTTATAACTGTTTCTATCTCATTTGCAGTAATTGGTCTGTCTAGATGTTCTGATTCTTCCAGATTGATTTTTGGAAGATTATATGATTCAAGAAATTTGTCCATTTCATCCAGGTTGCCTAATTTTTTGGTATAGAGTTCTTCATAGTATTTTCTTACAATACTTTATATTTTTGTTGTGTCAGCTATTATTTCTCCACTCTCATTTCTAATTTAGTTTATTTTAGTCCTCTCTCTTTTTTTCTTGGTGAGTCTAGTTAAGGGTTCATCAATCTTGTTTACCTTTTCAAAGAACCAGCTCCTGGTTTCATTGATCCTATGTATCCTTAGCCTCTATGTCATTTATTTCTGCTCTGATCTTTATTATTTCCTTCCTTCTACTAGTCCTGGGCTTTATTTCCTTCCTTCTACTAGTCCTGGGCTTTATTTGCTGTTGTTTTCCTAGTTTCTTTAGATGCAAGGTCAAGTTGTTTATTTGAGCATTTTCTAGTTTCTCATGGTATGCCTGTAGTGCTATGAACTTCCCTCTCAATACTGCTTTTGCTGTGTCCCATAAATTTTGAGTTGATGTATACTCATCATCATTGGTTTCTAGATACTTATTTATTTCTTCTTTGATCACATTGTTAATGCATTCATTGTTTAATAACATGCTACTTAGTTTCCAAATGTTTGAGCATTTTCCAGTTTTTTTGTGTGGTTAATTACTAGTTTCATGCCATTGTAATCAGAGAAAATGCTTGATATGATTTCAATACTTTTAAATTTGTTGAGACCACTTTTGTGTCCTAACACATGGTCTATCCTAGCGAATGTACCATGAGCACTTGAAAAGAATGTATATTCTACTGCTTTAGGGGAAAAAGTTCTGAAGATATCTATTAAGTCAAGTTGATCTAGCACAGTGGTTCTTAACCTGGGTTCTATCGAACCCTAGGGGTTCGATGAGTTGGTCTCAGGGGTTCCGAGAAGCCGCTGTCTTGGAGGTCAGAATAAAGGAATACCGTAATTTGTTGTGAGTTCATGCACTTTGTTGGTTTTGTTCTTTGAGCAAGGTGATGTTCATGCACAGCTCATTTTGAGCACCAGTAAAAAAAGATATACCTATGTCTTGAATTTGGGAAAAAAAATCATGTTTTATTTATCACTAAAGAAGGGTTCAGTGAATGCGCATATGAAACTGGTGGGTTCAGTACCTCAAAAAAGGTTAAGAACCACTGATCTAGCGTATCCTTTAAGTCTGCTGTTTCTTTATTAATTTTCTTTCTTGAGGATCTATCCAGTGATGTTAGTGGGGTATTGAAATCTCCTACTATTATAGTATTGCTGTTAATCTTGCCCTTTATATCCATCAAAATCTGCTTTTTGTATGTCAGGGCTCCTATATTTGGTGCATAGATATTTATAATGGTTATATCTTCCTGTTGAATTGTTCCCTTTATCATTAGGTAGTGTCCTTTATCTCTTAGTACAGCCTTTGCTTTAAAGTCCATTTTGTCAGATATAAGTATTGCTACCTCAGCTTTTTTTTCATTTCCATTTGCATGAAATTTTTTTCCATCCTTTTACCTTCAGTCTATGTGCATCTTTTGTTTTAAGGTGTGTCTCTTGTAGACAGCATATGTATGGGTCCTGTATCTTTATCCATGCAGCTACCCTATGTCTTTTGATTGGATCATTTAATCCATTTACATTTAAGGTTATTATTGATATGTAGTTGTTTATTGCCATTTTATTCTTTAAAGCTGTATTCTTCTTTTGCTATATTCTTTTCCCCCTTTGAACTGTTCACAACAGGCCCCTTAGCATCTCCTGCAAAATTGGCTTGGTTTTAATGAATTCCTTGGGGCTTCTTTTGTCTGGGAAGCTCTTTATTTCTCCTTCAATTTTAAACGTTAACCTTGCTGGATAGAGTAGTCTTGGTTTTAGGTTCTTGTTCTGCATTACTTTGAATATATCTTGCCATTCCCTTCTGGCCTCAAGTGTTTCTGTTGAGAAGTCGAATGTCATCCTATGGGAGCTCCTTTGTAGGTGATAGTCTTTTTTTCTCTAGCAGCTTTTAAAATTTTCTCTTTATCCCTTAGCTTTGGTATTTTAACTATGATGTGTCTTGGTGTAGATTTTTTTGGGTTTCTCTTTAATGGAGTTCTCTGTGCTTCTTGCACATGTGAAACGTTTTCCAGTCTTAATTTAGGGAAGTGTTCAGCTATAATTTGATTGAACAAAGTTTCTTTCCCTTGATCTTTTCCGCTTCTTCAGGAACCCCTATGATGCAGATGTTATTTCTCTTCTTGTTGTCACAGAGCTCTCTTAGAGTTTTCTTAGATTTTTTGAGTCTCTTTTCTTTTTTCTGCTCTGCTTCTGTGCCTTTGTTTATTTTGTCCTCTAACTTGCTGACTCGATCCTCAGCTTCATCCATCCTGCTCTTAATTCTTTCCATTGTGGTCTTCAGTTCTGATACTGTATTTGTCATTTCTGTCTGATACTTTTTTATTATTTCCACTTTCTTTTTTATACTTGCTATCTCTTTATTTAGGTGTTCATAATGACTATCCATTGTTGCTCTAAGCTCTTTGAACATCCTTACTATCATTGTTTTAAACTCTACATCATGTAGTTTGGTTATATCTGATTCATTCAGGTCCTTCTCTGGGGATTTCTCTTGATTTATTAGGGTTGCATTTCTCTGCCTGCCCATTTTGTCTGTGTGTAAGAAGAGTTTGGCTACTGGAGTCCAATGGGTGTTGCCTCTGTGTTCCCTAGGTGTGGTCTGTCTGCAGGCCCACCACCCCCTCTGTCGGCGATGGCCTTGGCTGCTGAGGTCTCCGCCTCACCTCCACAGGAGGGGCTGTGTTCTCCTGCCCAGCTCTACAAGCCTCAGCCAGTCTTAGCCTTCACCCCTCTCCCATGGGTGGGACCCTGCACCACACTCAGGCCATAAGCCTGGGCATTAAGGGCAAGGGTGAGCACTTTTGCTTAGCTGTGGGTCCCTGTCAGCCTGTTCCTCCAGCCGGAAGGGGCTTTTGGTGCGCACTCAGCTGCGAGCCCAGACCAGAAGCCCTGCCCCCGCCAACCTCTGCTCCTCGGCTGGGCCAAGCTGTTTCTATGTGCTCAGCCTCTGCCGGGCATCCCCCCCCCCCACCTCCATGGGCAAAGCCCTTTCAGGCAGGGCTTCAAGCCCCAGAGGCCAGGTGCAACTGCGCGCCTTCTTGCCCCTGCCCAGCGGCGGATCTCCACCTGTTTGGGGCTCCCGCTTTTCCCCCACAGGTGGGGTCGCAGCCGCCAGACCACTTTTTCGCGTCTCCTTTGCCCCAGCTTGGCTAGACCAAGTTCACGCCAGCCAGCTTGGCCTCTGCCCCTGCCAGCAGAACCGCGCTTTCGCGTCCCAACGCCGCTGCCCTCCAGCAAACCCTCAGCAGTGTGGGTGGGGGTGCTGCAGCTCAGACTCTAACTCTCCATACTGTAGTCCTGAAAGCTCCCTCCTAAGCGACTGTGCTCTGATTCCCTCAGGGGAGCCTGTTTGGCTGGTGTCCTGCTTCCCTTTACTGGTTTGTTGGGCAGATAAAATATATTATGCTCACTTTGTTAAAGATGGCACTGCCCACATGGAAGTTCGTTGATATTAATGTGTGTTCTGGAAGAGGCTGTGGGCAGGCCAGGTCGTTATAGCTTAAGGCTTAGTTTAAGAGTAAGCTCTTCCCCACACCCTTGACTGATTGGATGATGTAGGGTGGTGCACTCTCCTGTGGAATCCCATTATACAGAGACTTCCTTGTCTGAATAATTGGATTAAAGGTTTTGATTCTATGGTATAAAGTGGGAGAGACCAGTAGCTTGATCTCTCTCTCTTGGTTCCTGAGGTATTAGAGAGGAGAGCAGATTAAGGCCATGTGGAAAGGAGAAGCAACCAAGATGGCAGAGTGTTGAGGAAGAAGGCAGTTTGAGCAGAGTTTGTGCAGAAGAAGATGGGAACCGAGGTGAATAAGTCTGGTGAGCTAGAAACCTTTGATTCTAGGAAATTCGGATAAGTCAGTAGCTTTGTGAGCACTGAATGTGTGGGTTTTGGAGCCCAGTGTGTGTTTTTGCTTGTCCGCCGGGTGCAAGCTAGAATTAAAACTGATGGCTCACCAGTTTTTGGCTCCATTGTTTCATTACCGACTGTTCGAATCCAATGGGAACCTGCACGGGCCAGGCAGCTGTGATGGTGGCCGCGACTACTGGCTTTACATGGTTCCAGGGAGAATATTGTTTCTGATTTATGTAGTGACTCAGCCCAGGGTTTAGAGTGGCTGTCCCTCAAAGCTTTTCTCCCTGTGCCTTCCAGACCGCACTCTCTACCCGCTGCTCCAGTCCTGTCCTCTCTCCCTGTCTCCCAGAGTCCCAGGTGAGTGGTTGTGAGAGAGGTTTTCTTCGCCGTCCCGTTAAAAAGAATCCTGGGTCTGAGACAACTGTCTCTCACAAACAGTATCCTAACCTGTTTCCCAGCTAAATACTGTCCATACGCCTCTTCTAGGCTCTGGGGCTGCAGGCTGAGGCTTTGTTCCTGGGACCCAGGTCCCTCCCTCTCCGCTAAACTCTCTTCCCGCCATGCGGGTCTCTCCGGGCTACCTTTCGCTCCAGGGAGCTGGGCAGTCCTTTCCGCGTTTTCACTTTTCCTACCAGTCTCAATGTGGCTTCTTCAGTGTTCTCCGGTTGAAGAGTCCTCTCAGTCCAGTTCAACGTTGGTTTATCCAGATGATGGTTCTTAAAATCAAATTATAATCCACTTTGGTTCTGGGAGTTGGAAGTTGGTACATCCGCTTACTCCATCGCCATCTTGCCCACCGAGTTTATTCTTATACTATGATTTATTAGTTATTGTGTTATTTTCCATACAAACAACTGTAAACCTACTTTTGTCCCACTCTTGTATCATAATGTTATTGTGATTTATATACGTGTGTATATATAATATTTTAGTAACTCTCAGAATCAACAGTACTGTCAGGTTCAGAGACTCTGGCAGGCTACCAAGCATGTTACCCTCAGGGTTTAGAGTGCTCAGTCTTTGAGTCCTCCACCAAATCCCTGAGGTTCCAGTACCAGGTTGGCCCACCTTCTCCTCAGAGGATATAGTATTAGATCTATGGGGCTTATTCCAAAGGCGTAGGTTCCAATAATCCCATCTCTTTTCTTACCTCACCAGTCCTATGAGCAATAGCTACAACTACATCTACTAGTTAGTAAGTCGTGGTTGTCTCAGTGGTGTGGTTTCCTTTAACGACAGATCTCAACTGGTACAGTATTATCTTAGTATAATGGAGAACACAAGGAAAAAGTCTGACATGAGTGGCTTCTAAATTTTTTTACACCACTGCCCTTTAACATCTTGTGGGTATGATTTTCTTTCTGACAGAATTAGTTCAAAATCTGAAAAGACAGAAAATAATACTTGCAACTCAACTCCTTTCTACTTTTACTTATAAAATGGATTTCAAAGATACTTAAAATTCTCTTTTAGATACACAAATCTTTACAACCATGTTTTCTCTGAAAATAATTAAACTAGAAACATCTCAATTTTAAGACTGTATTTTAAGGACATCAGAGAGCTGAGGAAGCAATATGGTGACAAATGAAAACTTCAAGGAAGGAAAAATATCTGGAAAATGTTCAGTCTTTCCCATCAGTTTTCTTCTGAGACCTTGGGTACAATGGATGTGAATTGCGCTTCATCTTGGCCCAGCTAGTGGGCATCATCTGAGGGAAAGAAAAATCCCCAAATGCTATTATTTACTATACAGGTTTAGATGGATAAATTGGAAAGTGAAGGACCTCTAATTCACAACCGTATTCTCCAGGTCACAATTGTTTAAGAGCTTTGTGGAAGGCTAGAGAGCCACTCTGAAGTTTCTCAAAGGCACGATTTCCTAGGACCATGGTAGATTTTGGGCACAAGACATAGTAAAAGGAGGCTTGTCTTAAGCATCCGTATGGTCTTTACATAACACTTATCTGATTTTGATGTTGCATGTGACACACAGTTGGAGAGTTGGATTGTGAACCTCTAGGTGATAAATCCCCTATAATCCTTTAGAGCTGAGAAAATAGCCACATAGACTCACACTTGAAATTCTAGCAGGTTCATGCCTAAGCAACACAGAAATAGAGAATTCACCCAGGATTTACTAAAAACTCACTCACCTCATACCTAGCACTATCCATGACCTAAGGTAATCAGCTACTATTCAATCTTTCCAGCAGAAGAAAAAGAGAAGACTCTCTAAAAAAGACACCTAAAGCTTCTTTGGCTGTGTATATACAATTTCCTGTATATAATTAACCATTCCTTTACATGCCAAAAGGTAAAATTTAGGATTTATTACTAAGAGGAGAAAAACTTAAAAAATAGAGAGAGAAAGAAAAACTATAATATGAAGGTGATCCAGAAAGTAGAAAATAGTACATTTAAAAAAATAACTATTTGATGCATTTTAAAATAAAAATATACAAAGTATGGGAAAGAAAGTAAAATATCCTCAGTCAGTTGGAATATACAAAAGCATCAACTGAATATTTTAAACAAATGTGAAAATTTAAGAATTTTGTCAATAGTTTGAACAGCAATTTGGACATGACAGAATAAAAAATAGTTAGCGGGAAGGCAGTTCAGTGGAGAAATTCCCACACTGATTGAGGTGCACAGAAAAATAAAAGCATAAATATTGAGCTTTAGAAATATATGGAACATACAAATGTTTTAAAAACCTTATTAATGGAAAATTACAGAAAGTGAAAGAGGTAAGAGATTAAAAATAATATTCAGTAAATGTTTGTGTACAATTTTTTAAAGGCAAGAAAAATGTCAACCTATTGCCTCAAAGTGGTTCACATATTTCTCTGAGGTACAATATTTTCTTGTCTCTTTCTTGTAATTGTGACACCCTTAATAACCCATCAAGTAGGGTGATTTATTTTTTCTGCCTGCTCAAATTGTCTGGTAATCTCTTTTATAAATAAAAAAAACTATCTGACTATTTCAAGCCATCTTAGAGTTGATCCTCAATTTTAATATTTAATAAGTGGTCCTTGCAACATTACACAAACAACACAATTAAATTTCCACCAAAACTGATAAGCACAGGGTTCAGACAAGCAATATTGACAATACTACACATACAATGGCTAAAAGGCATTTACTAAAACTTGAGCTTATTTCTCTAATTCTTTCCCACTTAAAATTAGGCAGTCTCAAAACCTATAAAATTCATTAAACCCAACATAAAAGTCTAAATATTTATAAAAACCAAAGAAAATCGCTAAAGTTAAGTCAAACATTTTTTATATCTGAATCAGAGGTCCTTCGCCAGACATTGTTATAAAAATGTTTATTGCTTGGAAGTAAATGGAGAAGATAATCAATAGCAGAATAAAAAATGAAGAGGTTAATTTCTTGATGATATTGCTATATAATATAAGGTTATAAATTTTATCAATCTGAACAGAGCTTTACATTTAACAGCATATTGCTCTATATAGAATTGACCCAAATCCCGTTACTTACTTTATTATAGCACTTTAAATCTTTGGATAATGTGGTTAAATAGAGCCTTAAAATTATAAATTGTACCATGATTAGAATGCAAAGCTTTTAAGAAATAACTGAGTTTTGGCCTGACCTGTGGTGGCGCAGTGGATAAAGCGTCGACCTGAGAAGACTGAGGTTGCCAGTTCAAAACCCTGCACTGGTCTGGTCAAGGCACATATGGGAGTTGAGCTTCCAGCTCCTTCCCCCTTTCTCTCTCTTTCTCTCTCTTTCTCTCTCTCACTCTCTCTTTCTCTCTCTCACTCTGTGTCTCCTCTCTAAAATGAATAAAATAAAAATTATATAAAAAAAAAAGAAAGAACTGAGTTTTCATCAACCTTGTTTTAATATATTTAAATAAAGGATCACCCCATAGGCTTTATTTTCTTGTCTCACTTTTTAAATGTAATTGGATCAATAATAAGTGTGAGTTAATATAAGTTTTTTTTTATTTGGTCATTTCACCATGAAGGATTATAGATAACAAAGTTTCATAACATACTTTAAGATCATGTGCCAGTGTATTAAATGATAGCATATATTTCTCTATATTTACTAATTACTTACTTTCTTTTTTAAAAACATCTTGAACAGTAATTAATTCTTAATAGAAATATATATAAATTATATATTTATATGATATGAAAATACATATATATTATATAGAAATATTCATATTTCTAATAAGTCTCAGTAAGTTAATGAATTTAATATATTGTAGTTAATATAGTTTTTCTTTATCTTTAAAAAATTGGTCAATTTTAGTTTATAATTTCAAATTTTGGAAAATTAAATACTACCTAAATATACTTTTAAAACCATGTTTAATTTTAAAGTCTTTTATTTTGTAATATTTTCTAAGTATTCCATTTTCACATTTAAATTAACAGCAAGAAATTAAACAAAATTGAGGTTGTGAAAAATACATGTTAAATTGACATGTTCAGTGCATTCAAGAAGTAATATCATCCTGACCTGTGGTGGCATAGTTGATAAAACATCGACCTGGAATGCTGAGGTCACTTATTTGAAACCCTGCACTTGCCTGGTCTAGGCACTTACAAGAAGCAATTTCTATGAATTGAAGCTTCTCATTCCTCCTTCCCCCATCTCCACCTTTCTGTCTCTATCCTCTCTCTAAAATCAATATATAAAATCTTTTTCTAAAAAATATCAGAAGTTGATGGGCCATCTGTTTCTTCCTATATAAAAGATTCAAGAAAGCACAGTCCAATTTCAGACAACCATCAATGTATATCAAATGATTTAATAAATGCATATTTTAAAATTGAGCTTCTAAATCCAATATATTAGAACAATGACCAGTACAATAATAAGACAAAAATGGCAATTTTGTGCCTTCCTATCCATTCTCGAAAATATCTTCTAACAAAGAATTTGTTAATAGATGTATTCATGCCACTTACCACAGACATCCACCAAGGACTAACACAAACAACATCAAGGCATTTGCCCTTGGCAAACAGATTCTCACTTTTTCTCCATTAGCATTAATATTGTGAACAAGTAAAATGTACTTGAAAAACAAGACTGAGAACCAGAACTATTTTATTTTCTTTTTTATTCAGTGAGAGGAGGGGAAGCAGAGACAGACTCCACATGCACCTGGACCTGGATCCACCTGGCATGCCCACTAGGGGAGGATGCTTTGCCCATGGAGCATTGCTCTGTTGCTCAGCAACCGAGCTCTTCTTAGTACTCAAAGCCAAGGTCATGGAGTTACCCTCTGTGCCTGGAGCCAACCAGCTCCACTTGAGCCATGGCTGTAGGAGGCGAAGAGAGAGAGAGAGAGAAGCGAGAGGGGGGAAGGGTGGAGAAGCAGCTTGACGCTTCTCCTGTGTGCCTTGACTGGAAATTGAACCCAGGACATCCACATTCCGGGCCAACCTCTACCACTGAGCCAACCAGCCAGGGCCAAAAACCAGAACTTTAAAAAATAAACAACTGAGAACTATCACCTTAAATTCTGCATTAGATACACTATTGCAGTATTCTAGAAACTGTTGGGACATTCATTATTAAGGTATTCTAGTTAACTTCTTTGAATATAATTTACATGCCATAAAATTCCCTCATTATAAGTATTTCTTTTTTATTTTTAGTAAACTTAGGAATTGTGCAATCATGACTATGGGTCAGTTGTAGAATACTCCCATCATCTGAGTACATTTTTTCAGACTTATGTCAAGTTTATTCTACAATGACCTTCCATGCTAGGTCAACACTAACTTACAATTTGCTTTTGCTTATCATTTCTTATGATGGAAACACATAACATAGTCATTTGTTTCGGATTTTTTTAATTTAGAATGTTTTTTGAGGTTCTTATTGCATTATGTATTAGTAATCAATTCATTTTTTACTGGTGTATCATACTCCATTGTATGCATCTACCGTATCTTGGTTAATGGAGTGAAGAAATAAAATAGAGTCACTGTAGTCAAGCTGGTAAATTACTAACATCACATAGGTTAGGCATGAGGGAAGGATTCTATTTTTGTTTTAACTAGTCTGGGATTTTAAACTTTTGAACTTTCCAGTCCTGTGTCAATGCCTGGATTTATATCAGATCTCCAGTTACCCTCTGACCACCTGCTGAAAGACTAAAGAAACACTATTCCATTATCCAGACAGCCTGACATCCATTATCCAGTCTGGTCCCTAGAAGCTAAGAATGCAGAGCTGACATTGGGAGGTTAGATTAGATTTTAAGTCTGGTCCTCTAGAACAGGGGTCCCCAAACTTGCGGCCCCCTGAGGCCATTTATCCGGCAAGGGGCACATCTTTCATTGGTGGTCAGTGAGAAGAGCACAGGATGCATCCGCACCCATAGTTCCCATTGAAATACTGGTCAATTTGTTGATTTAAATTTACTTGTTCTTTATTTAAATATTGTATTTGTTCCCGTTTTGATTTTTTACTTTAAAATAAGATATGTGCAGTGTGCATGGGATTTGTTCATAGTTTTTTTATAGTCCGGCCCTCCAACAGTCTGAGGGACAGTGAACTGGCCCCCTGTGTAAAAAGTTTGGAGACCCCTGCTCTAGAGGCTAAGAATGCATGCTTCTTAAGAATGTACTTTTTACTATAAGAACTCTTAGCTTTTCTTTCTTGTTTGGAACACTGTGGGTATTACCTAATTGTGGTTTTGATTTTAAAACCCCAAGACCCTTGAATAAATCTTTATTATTTATTTCTACTCAAAGCCTTCAGTCTTTTTTTTCTTTTTTTGCATCTACTCAATATCTATACACCAGATCATAAACAGTACATTGTTTCCAGGTTTGGGCTAGCATGTATAATTTCTCCATCATTTTCAAGTATATGTCTTTGTGTGGACATATTTTTATTTTTCTCAGGTCACATAACAAGTTTATGTGCAACTTTTTAAGTTCCCAAAGTGTCTGTAAGACATTGCACTCCCTCAAATAATATATGATTGTTTCAGTTTCTTCATGTCTACAATTCTCAGTTGATTTTCTCTACTATTTCACGTCTGTTCCACTGATTTATGTTTATTTATGCTTATTACAGTCTTTCTTCAATTTGCTTTATGCTTAGCTTGCTTTTCCCTATAACTATTATTGGCACAATCGATTTTCTACTGAGGACTACTTTAGGTAAATTCCATGAAACTTGTATGCTGGTTTTTATTATTTAATTTCTCTCAGAACAAAATCTTTTGATACTCCTTGTTATTTCTTCTTTGATTCATAGCGTTATTTAGAAGTATGTGGTTTGTTTCCAAATATTGAGATAATTATTTTACTTTAGTAGATTATACATTTAACATGTAAAAGAGTGGATTTGTATAAATGTTATTGTTTTTGTTTTAGATCTGTTTATTAAAGAATGCTATATTCCTAATAAGTATTTAAGTAATTCCATTTTATTTGAAAATTTATGCCATTTTATAATCATTCAATATATGACAGTAGATACATTGTGCCTTATAAATTATTTATATGATATCTCTATTGAAAAATTATCTTAAAATTTTAAATAAACATTAGCTACTAGAAATGTTTAAAAAGAAAAAAAGCTAATGAAATATATAGTGGCGACAGATTTTAGGGTATGCCTCTCAGAATATAATACAGTGGTGCCTTGAGATACGAACAGAGCAACATACTCTTTTAAGATACGTGCTGTGACTTGGTCCGTATTTTTGTTTGAGATCCGAGCGAAATTCCGAGATAGCGAAATTCCGAGATACGAGTCGTGATTCAGGAAGCTGCCGCCTGTTGGCACACGGGTCCAGGATCGGCAGTTTGATATACCAGTTGACTGACTTACAAGCTTGGTTACAGAACAAATTAAATTCATATCTCAAGGTACCACTATATCTAAAACTCTGATACAAATTCTCTTCTAATCAAATGTTACACTGCTGTATTTAGTGAAATGTGAATCCAGGAAGGAGGTATGATGTGATAAGACATGGGATTCCTGTGAGGTAGACGTGTCAAATATGTGACTTCTCAAACCATGAATTTGAGAAAAGAACGTAAAAGAAAAATCAGCATTGCAGTCACCGTCGGTTTATTGCACATGGCAACAACCAATTTTTTTACTTTGCCTAAATATGTTTAAGTATCTTTAAGATATTAGGAAAAATCTAGAAACAAAAGTAAAACAAAGCTAAATATAGGAATAAACCAAGACTAATTTTTTAAGCTGCAAAACACCTCAACACTTAATATCAAAAGTAAATTTTCATCTTTTATAATTGCATTCCTGTAAGGATCTGATGCCAATTTTATTCTCCATGCATATTATTTTACTTTATTTTATTTTATTTTTACAGGGACAGAGAGAGACTCAGACAGAGGGATAGATAGGGACAGACAGACAGGAACGGAGAGAGGTAAAAAGCATCAATCATTAGTTTCTCGTTGCCCATGCGACACCATAGTTGTCCATTGATTGCTTTCTCACATGTGCCTTGACCGCAGGCCTTCAGCAGACCGAGCAACCCCTTACTGGAGCCAGCAACCTTGGGTCCAAGCTGGCGAACTTTTGCTCAAGCAGATGGGCCCGCGCTCAAGCTGGCAAGCTCGGGGTCTCGAACCTGGGTCTTCCGCATCCCAGTCCGACGCTCTATCCACTGCACCACCGCCTGGTCAGGCAATTCTCCATGCCTTTTATGAAGAGAGCAAAGATCTCATACACCTATCAAGTGTACAAGTTCAGAACTTAAAGGTCAAAATTTATTCACCATAAACCTTTACTAATTCTTGCTTTGGGGTCTATCCATACACAATGTCTTTAGAAAACACTTAAGGACGCTACCTTTCGTTACATGTGTTGGTTATTTTATTATCAGCTTTATGATTCCCTTCCTTTTATTTTCAACAGCCTAATAAAAAATTAGATGTTTCTGCCGAACTTAGCTGCATTTACAGGCACTTGGTTTATGACATGTTCTGTTTGGAAACATTAGGTTATTCTATTTTGGTCAGGACAAAGCAAACATGCTTTAGATCAGATCTTAAAATCTAATCTAACCTCCTAATGTACAGCTAATAATCTCCACAATACCTTTAGCATTCTCATTAACCTCCCCTTAGCACCTGAAGTCATTTCTCTCACCCAGAAGCTTTCTTCTATCCAATACTTGACATTTGATGAGTACTCATTCTTCAGGGATCCTTCTCTCTGTCAAAGGTAAGCACACACCTTTCCCACTCCATGAACTTCTCTGCAACTACATTGACGGTTACTTCCTCAACATCTGTATGCACTGTATTCAGTAATCCATGTGATATTGTCAATGTATACTTACTTGTTTTGTTCAAAAATACTCATGAATATTTATTCCAAACCACTAAAGAGATATTTTATTTATTGTGGCATATAAGTCCCAACTAGAAAAATATGCCCACAAATAAAGCTCTCCAAATCCAAGTTTTAAAAGTGGGGGGAGAGCTAGGGTGTGCAGCTGAGCTAGGATTGTAGAATCACTTCATTTCTAATACCATGGCTGTGTATTCAGTATACTCAGTGCTTTGCATATACAGCCATGCAATGCTTAGCTACCTGGATAGGTTCTAAGAAGAGCATCAGCAATTTCATTGTTGTGAGAAACTCATAACAGTGAAATTACACAAACCTAGATGGCATAGCCTCTACTACATATCCAGGTTGTATGGAATGGCCTATTGCTCCTAAGCTGCTAAGTGTGCACTGAATATGGTAAGCAGTTATAACACAATGGTAAGCATTTATGTGTCTAAACATATCTACACATAGAACAGATACAGTGAAAATATGGTACAAAGGACTTTTTAAATGGTGCACCTGTTTAGAACACTTACCATGAATGCAGTTAGCAAGATTAGAAGTTGCTCTGGGTGACTGAATCTGTGAGTAAAGTGAATGTGAAGGCCTAGGACGTTACTATACATGACTGTAGACTTTATAAACACCGTAACGTAGGACACACTCATTTTATAAAAAATATTTTCCTTCAATAATAAATTAACCATAGCTTACTGTAAATTTTTACTTTCTAAACATTTTAAGCTTTATAAAGGTTTTCACTCTTTCATAAAACCACTCAGTGTGAAACAAAATACATTGTACAGCTGTGCAAAAATATTTTCTTTCTTTATATCTTTATTCTGTAGCTTTTATGAAGTACTATGTCCTGTGCATAATTATTTTGCTATACTTTCATATGACTGGCAACATAGTAAGCTTATTTATGCCATGTCACCACAAATCCATATGTAATGCATTATACAATGATAATATGATGACTGTAATATCAATAAAAATTTTTCAGCTTTATCAGAACCTTGTGGAACCCCAGTCATATATGTGGTCTTTCATTGCCTGAAATGTCATTATGTGACACATGACTGTAGTGGTGTTGGTGGTAGTAGCAGAAATCATGACAAGAGTAAACTCTCATTGGTTCCAACCACTGCTCTGAGCATGCTTTTTACTACTTATAAGATTCTTATTAATTGGATGAAACATTGCTGCATGCAGATCTTAGGGAATTAGCCCAGAAAATTTGGCTCCAGGTTACATTTTTATCACACTGTCAACGCAACATTCCAGAAAAAAACTCGATTTCATTGAATTAATTACCTAGTAAACTTCTATATGAAAATTACTTAGCAAATAAATGATATACTTTCTAAAATTCATGTTTCCACGTCTGTAACACAGTGCTTTATAAATCAGCATGCCGGACATGAAAGTCTGATGTGTCTCTCCATGTTGGGTAAAACTATTTTTCCTTTCTTCACACCACCCCCCCTCCCCCACACATAAAAAAAATATTTAAGCTATTTTCTCCTTAGAGCAATAATAAGAAAAACATTATGAATAATAGGTAATTGATTTATCACATGTAAGAAAATTAATTGCACTGTATGACAAGGAGAACCCACTTTTCATAAGTGTTCTAAACAAACATCTCAACAGAAAGAACTTTTCTCACAATTCTATTTCACTTCTGTTGCATTGAATCCTTAAAAGATAGGTTTCTGCCCAACTGCTGATGGCACAGTGGATAAAACATCGACCCAAGATGCCTAGGGCCACGGTTCGAAGATGCAGGGTTACTGGTTAGAGCACAGGCTTGCCAGCTTGAGCATAGAGTTGCCAGTTTGAGAGTTTGAGTGCAGGATTATCAACATGATCCCAAGGTTGCTGGCCTGGGCACTGGATCTGCTTGAGCCCCTAAGTCAAGGCACGTATGAGAAGCAATCAATAAAACAAAATAAACAAAATAAAGCAACTACAAGTTGATGCTTCTCATCTCTCTCCTCCCCCCTCTCTCCCTTGTCATCTCTCTCTCTCTCTAAAAAAAAAAAAAAAATCTATTGCTAAGCAATATTTCTTGAGTATACACTCTGTAATGAGCATAATGGAGTATTTTAGTACAAGAGATAGTCTCTTATTTTCTTATTTCCAAGTGTACTGTTACTTTAATCTGGATATCTTAGCCTATTATTTTTATCCATTCAACCTCTAAATTGCACCTTGTTGGATAAAAGACTCCACAGATTATCATGTCCAATGTAATTCCTACTTCCACTTTGAGATATTTGGCATGAAGAGATCGTAAATCTGAACACTTTAGAAACATCCACTTCTTAAATACTTAGCCATGCACCAATTCCTATACAACTAGGACTAAAATGCAAAGCAGCACTTCACACGAATTCTCTCGGTCTGTGCTCTGTTCCACCCAAAGGGAAAAGAAAACATCTGCACTGAAGAGTCAGGCAGTCCATTATTTCACAATAGGTAGAGAATTATTTTGGAAGTCCAGAAGATGTCTTTACTCACAATTTTTAAAAATTAATTTTGGGATTTTCCAATCATTTGTTCTCTACCTACAGATTTATAGGAAATGCAATTATAGCTAGATTACATGAGTTTCAATTGGCATAATTCATAATGCAATTTGTTAGATTTCACATAAATATACTTAAAAGCATTTAATGATTTCTAGAACCAAGTTTATGAGTTTTTGACTCTAAATTGTTCATTGCTTGCAAATCACCCCTCTTCCACTGTGGATGCTACATCTTAATTACTACAGAAGTTAATAATTGTAGCAGTTCTTGGAAATCATTTCACTAAAGAAGTCATTGCAGCAGCTCAGCATGCATTAAAATTTGTAGCTCTAAAAATCTGACAGCTGTGGCTACCACTTCCAGTATTATGTTGAGTAAGAGCAGTGAAAGTGTACTTCTCTGCCTTGTTCTTGATCTTAAGGGAAACATTTTAGATTTTCCACATTGAGTAAAATGTTAGCTGTGGGTTTGTCACATGTGACCTTTATTATGATGAGGTATGTTCCCTCTAGTCTCACTTTCTGAGAGTTTTTATCATTAATGGGTGCTTGATCTTGGACTTCCAGCCTCCAGAACTGTGAGAAAATAATTTTTGTAGTTTAAAACACTTAATCTATAGTACTTTATTACAGCAGCCATAACAAATAAACATACCATTACATACTAACTTCTTATTCTCCCTGCCCCCAGCAACTGTCATTCTGCTTTCTGTCTCTATGAATGTGACTGTTCTAGGCACCTTATATAGAATGGAATTATACAGTATTTGTCCTTTCATGACTGACTTCTTTCAGTTAGCCTAAAACCTTCAAGGATCACCCATATTGTAGTATATGTCAGAATGTCCTTCTTTGTAAGGTGAATACTATGGTATTGTATGGATATACCACATTTTGTTTATCCTTTCATACATTGATGGATATTTGTGGAGGTTTTTCCCACCTTTTGGGTATTATGAGTAGTGTTGTTATGAATACTAATGTACAAATATCTATTCAAGCCTCTGCTTTCAGTTCTTTGGAGTATATACCCAGAAGTGGAATTGCTGGTCTATACGGCAATTCTATTTAAGTTTTTGAGACTGCCATATAGGACTTTGGGTTTTACACTGAGTGGGATAAACCATTGGAGGGTTATTGGTGGAGAAGTAGCTGGCTTCAAGACTTGCCATTGGCCTGGCCTGTGGTAGCGCAGTGGATAAAGCGTTGACCTGGAATGCTGAGGTCGCTGGTTCAAAACCCTGGGTTTACCCAGTCAAGGCACATATGGGAGTTGATGCTTCCTGCTTCACCCCCTTTTCTCTTTCTCTCTCTTTCTTCACTAAAATAAAAATGTAAAAAAGACCTGCCATTAATATTTTCAAGATACTGTAATGCCCCAAGACATGCCCATTTAGTCAGAACATGGAAGATACTTAGCTTAATTTGGTTCCAATATTCTACAGTAATTATAATCATTTTTATTTTGTCAATGTAGTAATTCTTTCAAATACAAGAATATTTAGCTCCCAATTACTTGTTGCTCTTTTATGCCTAAATAAATGGTTGTCCATTAGGCTTTCTTTCTTAGTACCAGTTTTATAAGACAGGCAGTCCCATTAAACTGAGATTCTTTAAGACATCTATATTTTTTCCTAACTCATTGGCAGTTCATCATTTTTAGCAATATCATAACAGATACAGCCAGAGATATAACTCTAAAAATTCCTGTCTGAATTAGTACTGATTAGTTTTCATATTTAAATACTGAAGACTGCAGTGCTCAGGGATTATATTTTGTCAAATGTAGAAAAACAAACACTTATTACTGACACTGCTTCGTTTAAACATTTTTACTCATCATACCTTATTTTTCATTTAAACAGATTGTATTGAATGAACATATCCCAAAGTTTCAGAGCCTCAATAATAGACAAAGTATTGTACAAAGATAGCCAGGATATCCACAGCAATCATAATGTTCATGACCTTGGAAGAAGCCTCCCTTGGGCTTTTCAGGGAACTAAGACCACTGCTTCCTTGGTCAAGGCCTCCATTTAAAAGTACACTGACAGGCTCCCTAAGGAGCTCCTCCACTACTTTGACTTCTTTCTGTGATTGCCTCTCTCACACAGTAATCATGCTCCTTAGGGTTATATGCTATGTTTGAATATTGTAAGGGCTCACTTGTAGAATCAGTATATGATGGAAGAATTTCTCTAATCAGTACCTTGTTGTGACAGGAGGTAAGACAAAAGACAAAAGAAAAGGAGCCGGAACATAAAAAAGGTCCCCTTCATTGCAGATAATGTTCAGATATAATCTGGAACATGAAGATTTCAGTTTATTCAAATGGACAGGACCTTCTACTGTCAAACTTTTAGTATGCTGGCCAAATTACCTTTCTGAAAAACAAGGAGTATTTCCACTTACGTAAGTCAAATTTGTTGTGTTTGTTGAATTTCCAGATAGTTAGTCGTTCCTAGATTTAGCTATGGTCTTTTAAATAGTGTTTGCACAATAACCTGAAATTTGGAGAAAGTAGCTAAGTCAGCTAGCCAATGAACTCTTCCCAGAGGCTGCACATTTGCATTGGAATTGGAAATCACTTTGAAGAAAACTGGGAAAGAAATATCAAACTAGAGAATAATATTTTATAAAAGACTATATATGGAATAAAATGCATGTTGAATTACTGAAACCTAAACCATTGGTATTTGTTTAATATTTATATTAGAGCAATATTCAATCAGACAAAATATTGTTTTGTCTAAACTATCTGTTGTTTACACTGAAGTGTGACCAGATGTAAAATCATTATGTGAGGGTTGGGCAAATAAATTTATATAATGTGTTTTTAAATTTGCTCGCTTATATTTTGCATTAGCCACGGCAGCACCATGTGCATGTAATGTTGTGTGAAGGGCTGTGGTGCTTGTCCTCAGGTTGCAGATTGCAAATCGTGAATTACCTTTCTGCTTGGGAGGGGCCATTGTATTGCTAATGTTTGCTGGGGAAGGAATTTTTTTTCCCCAGCCTGGGTGTTGCTAGAAGAGGAGTACAAATGTGGAACTGGAACTGAGGGGTTTGGGGAGCTCCCCTGAGGCTGGTGGGGGCCTTTGATTCCAGGAAGAACCGGAGATGATTTTCCAGGTTGTGAAACCAGAGAATGTGTCAGGGCTCTGGGAGCTTTGAATGAGAGGGAAGCAGTCTTGCCTGTTTGTTCGCTCATCTACTGTCCACCAATATAAGACTTAAATAAACGGAATGGCCCACCATTTGTCGGCTCCACTGTTTCTTTACCATCTGCCCGAATCCAATGAGAACCTGCATGGCCACAATGGCGGCAGCCACTGGCCATACATTGAAATTTCAAGACATTATTGTTTCTCTTTGCAGTATCAAATTCCAAATGCATCTTTGTTGGTCAAATAAGTTTGTAAATATGATATGTATGTTTGCTCGCTTATAGTTTGCATTGGGTGTGGGGGACAGGCTGTAAGCAGGCAGGGTCGTTATAGCCTAAGGCTTAGTTTTAAGACTAAGCTTTTCCTCACATCCTTGACTGTTTCATGATGGGGGGGTGCACTCTCATGAGGAATCCCATTTATGCTTCAGATAAGTATCAGAGACTTCCTTGTTGGTATATTGGATTAAATGTTTTGATTTCTACAGTATAAAATGGGGCAGAGGAACGCATGCTAGAGGAGATCAGAGAAAGGCCATATGGAGGAGAGAAGAAGCAGCCAAGATGGCGGAGTGCTGAAGGAGAAGCCAGTTTGTTCAGAGAGATGGAGATGGGGAACAGAGATGAATAAGGCTGGTGAGGCTGAAACTTGGATAAGTCAGTGGCTTTGGGAGTCCTGAATGGAAATGGAAGTGTTTCCCCACTGTGTGTATTTCTTGCCCACCAGGTGTAAGCTAGGATTAAAGCTAATGGCCCATCAGTTCTTGGCTCCATAGTTTCATTACCATCTGTTCGAATCAAACCTGAACCTGCACAGGCCAGGCAGCTGTGATGGTGGCCATGGCTACTGGCCTTACAATCTTGTTATTTATGCACATGCTTGGACCTTCCTACAGTCCAGTATGATCAGTATCATCCTATCAAAACAATCTATGCCTGATATCTCATTTGAAGTACACTTTATCAAATGTACTTTTCTAACTCAATCTTCATATTATTTAATATTAATAAACACACACACAAAGGAAATGACCTTTTCAAGTAATTTATCGTCAAGAAAATACTCCCCTCATAGCTACTGGGAAAGTATAAATACAGAGAACACACTCAATTTCCAGAAACTTACAGCAATGCCAATATCCATGTCTTTCTTCATAGCATTAATGAGTGAGAAATGTGAAGAGCACTAGCTTTCTGAGAGCAAATATGATTAAACAGTTACTGAGGAAATTAGAAGAGGAAAAACAAAGGAGATAGGTTATGCAGAAGGCAGGAGTGAGGTGTTCAGCTATGAAATAATCAAGAATTGTCACGCAGACAGTGACTACTCAGAGACCACATGATGTGCACCAAGAGAACTAGGAGTGACCGCCTCACAAGCCCCTATACAGGTTTGATGAAATGGTCCAGAGCCCCAGTCCTTATAGAATCAGGGACAAGAATAAGAAAGTTAAGAAGCAGGAGAAGAATGAGAAAAAGAGAAGGAGGAAGTCAAGAAGGGGAACTTCTTTAGAGCAGATTGAAGGGCAAGGGAATTAGCTCAAATATCTTCACCTATTGATTATTGTTCAGTACTTTTGTCAATAAAGCAACTGTGGCCTTTGCCTCAGGGTACTGAACACTGTCCCTGGTTTAAATTCTTATTCAGGGCCTCTAGAAAGAATAAAGGATCATAATCTGACCTGTGGTGGCACAATGGATAAACCATTGACCTGAAAGGCTGAGGTTACCAGTTCAAAATCCCAAGCTGGCTCAGTCAAGGCACACATAAGAAGCAACTACTATGAGTTAATGCTTCCTGCCTTTCCCTTTCCCTCTCTCTCTCCTCTTTAAAGTCAATAAATAAAATCTTTTATAAAATTGAATAAAAGGTCATAGCCAGTTAAGAAGAGAAAAGACATTAAATTTGATCATCAAACACTGATCAGCTGATTAATCTGAAATGTTAGGTGTTGATAAGAAGCTAAAATTTAATGTTACACTTCTTTCAATATTATATATCCTCTATAATCATGGATTTGACATATTTCTCTGTGGTGCTATCAGTTAATACAAACTATAACCTAACAGAATTTTAAAGATTTTTCATTAATTATTTCTTTACTTAAAAAAATATCACAGCCCACTATAAAAGAAAAAATACTGTTGTCCTGAATTCATTTTTTAGGAAGGGGCAACAGGGAAAACCAAAATATACTTTGGAATTCATTAGGTTTTCAAGATGAAGAGCATATTTTTTAAACATTGGGCTAACTATGTGTTTTCCTAACCTAGATAGTATAAAAATATGTCCAGATGGAGAGATAGGACGAGATGTTATTACTTCAGGATGGTGGGAGTTAGTGAGTAGAAAGGCAGAATGTGGGGAAAGACAATACCAAAAATTAAAAGTAGGGGGCAGAATATTGCCCTTTTCCATCAAAGTACTTGACTGTATTTATGTTTTGTGATGAGGCTTGCCCAGTCTGTCAGCAAATAGACATATGAGAAAATGCTCAATGTCACTAATCATCAGAGAGATGTAAATTAAAACCATAATGAGATATCACCTCATGCCTGTCAGAATGACTATCATCAATAAATCAACCAAAAAGTGCTGATGAGAATATGGCCTGTTGGTGGGGATGCAGACTGCTGCAGCCACTGTGGAAAACAGTATGGAGTTTCCTCAAAAAGTGAAACTGCCTTACAAACTAGCAATCCCATTTCTGGGAACATATCCAAAGAAACCTGAAACAGTAATTCAGAAGAATATACAGGAGTTGGCAAAAGCACTTTTATAGATGTGAGTATGTGAAACACAGAGTTTACTCTTGTAGTAGTATTATTTATAACTTATTGTATTATTTTCTATCTTAACAACTATAAAGTTACTTTTGCCCCATCCTGTATGCACCCCTATGTTCATAGCAGCATTATTTCCAATAGCCCAGATTTGGAAGCAGCTTGAATGCCCAACAGTAAATAGTAGGAAAAAAAGTTGTGGTACTTTTATACTTGGCCATAACAAAGAAGAAAATCTTACCTTTTGTGACAGCATAAATGGACCTGGAGAGTATTACGCTAAGTGAAATAAGCCAGTCAGAGAGAGACAAACATTATATTATCACTTATATTTGCAATCTAGTCAACAAAACAAACTAACAAAACAGAAATAGGCTCATAGATACAGAGAGCAGATCGACTGCTGTTAGAGAGGAGGAGGGTTGGGGACTCAGTAAAAAAGGTGGGGTAGAGGGGCAATAAATGGTGATGAAAGGAGAGTTGACTTGAGGTGGGGAACACACAATATAATATACAGGTGATGTATTATAGAATTGTGCACCTGAAGCCTATATAATTTTTATTAACCAATGTCATCTCAATAAATTCAATAAAAGAAATTTAAATTGAATACAAAAAGCTTTTTTTACATAAAAAATACTCCATAATAAGATAAATTAAATAAAAACCAAATTAATATATCATTTTTCACCTAGGTCAGGAGTTTCAATTTTGATAGCACACCAGTAAAGATATTGGTAAAAGACATTCTCATACAGGAAAGAATATAAATTGGTACAATACTATCAAGGACAATATCACAACATTTATCACAATTGTGGAGGCGATTAAGTTTTGATGTGGTCATATCACATCCTGGAATTATCTTAAAGATATAATCACAAATAGGTAAAGTGGTGAATGCAGGCATTACACTGTGTTTCAGATGTGATAACCTTGAAGTTATTTTTCTTTGTACTGCCCTCAGTCTTAGCTAAGATTGAGAATAGGGGCAGCCAGCTCAGCAAAGCTACCTCTGGCCCGTCCCCTTTCCTCAGCCTGTTTTGGAACAAAGTAGAAGAAAATTTTGTTTACCATCCTCAACCTCAGAATTAAGCTCACCTGGGATTCACCCACTGGGTAAGAATTTTTAAAATAACATCTGTTAGTGATCTATGTAATATTGATAATCCTACTACAATCTTACAGTACTTTAGAGTTATTATATGTTTTTAATTATATAATTTGATGGGGTTTTTTAAATAAACCTGCTAAATAATAGTATAAAATCTATAGCACATATGAATAAACTGAAGGTCAGAAAGCTGAAATGAATTATCCAAAACCACTTAATTAAATTGACAACTTTGAAATTGACATGTTTTCTGGCTCAAAATAAGGACATATTTCTCCACAAAGTTTATGATAATGACATCAATTACCTTTCAATCTGTTGTTTGATCAATTATATATTAATTATTTATTCAGAAGAATTAACTGGTGATAATATATAGTGTTAATAGATTATTTATGTATATATACATATGTGTGTATATGTGTACATATATATACATATATATGTATGTGTGTGTATATATATATATATATATATTATTGTATACATGCTAGAATATGGTAATAGAACTTCCATAGCTATCAAGAGCCCTATGAGGAAATAGCTTCAAAGGGCATTCAACAACTATGAAAGCTCAATTAATATTTTCAAGTTACTAATCAAATAAACAAAGGCTATAATTTGCCAAATCTTATAGTAGGGCCCAACTTTATTAAAACAAACAAATGAACCAACAAAAACATTGATCCTGGAGTCTTAACATTTTAAGTTCAATTAATCTAAATGGAATCATTTGATCAACAAAGGAAAGCAAGGAGGAGAGAAAGAAGAAAAACAAGGCCAAAATTATTGAAACTGATTCAAATTAAACCTCTAGGTTTCTGCTCTGAGAATTGTCCTAGCAGAAGTATAAAGAGAAGGAAGCCAAATGCACTTAACGCTGGTCCAGAGACAAGGCTGAATGCATTACAAAGCACATAAGGCAGAGTGAGGGCTTTTAACTATAACCTAATTTTTACCTACTGGCTGTGGCAGTCTTTGACTAAAACTCTCTGAACTCGATGGGCTGATTTCTAAAATGGATATAAAAGCAGCCATCCAGAGGCTGCTGCTAGCATTGTTAGGAGCATCAAATTATAAAGTAAAGAGTTAACAAGTGGTACCTGCTCTCATTAATGTCATCAGTAGTTAGGCATCTCTCCTCCCTTTTGCCTCATTGTTAGCAAGATGGCAGATGGAGAGAGGCTTCTTCCATTTCCTTTGGCTTCTGTTTGTCAATTGATACGTCTCATATATGTGATGCTCTCATGTTTAACAGTGTTCCCTTTTACTCCATTTTCGCCACCCATACATAAAACGGTGTTTCTAATTGCCCTATACTATTGGCAGCAGAATCACCTACATATTCACTTTAAGTGAGTATTTATGTGCCATCCCAAAACCACTCGATCTCCATGGGTGACATTTAGAAACAGACTTTCATAACAAATCCTCAGGTTACTTTAATTGCCTTTTAGAAACACATCTGACTCTGACCTGTCCTTTGACTGTTCTGACCTAATCTGACTTAATTGCGTATCCTAGCTACACTCTGAAATAACTATTTACAACATACGACATTTTCCCTTCTTGTCAGAAATTCCAGCACATAGATTGCTCTTTGTCCTTTTTATATAACTCTCCAGTGAGGAATCAATCCAGCTCCTGGCCAAAAGAACTATGTGTGATTTTTCAGGCCTAAAAGGAAGCAATTTCAAAGACTTTACCTGTCAGGTCTCAAAGTATAAAGCTTGGCATTTAGTTGCATCACAGTGAGCTGTGAATACTTCTATAACACAATGTTTAGCAAATATTAGGCACTATTTTTGTAGGTAAGATATTGAAAACTATCTTTGTCTTGCATACAGTATTTCTTTTCCATATATAAATAATATAAGTTCAGGCCCTGGCTGGATGGTATGGTTGGTTACAGCATCATCCCAAAGTGCAGAAGTTGCTGGTTCAATCCTGGTCAGGACACATATAGGAACAGGTTGATGTTCCTATCTCTCCCTGTCTCTCTCCCTTTTCCTCTCTCACTAAAATAAAAAAATAAAAATTAAGGGGAAAAAAAAGTTCATTATACTGTGTGATAGTTAATTTTACTTGGCAACCTGATTGGGCCACAGGGTCCTGAGGTATTTGGTCAAACATTATTCTGAGTGTTTCTGGATGATATTAACATTTAAATTAATAGACTGAGTAATATGGGTGGGTGTCATCCAATCAGTTGAAAGTCTAAACAGAACAAAAAGGGTGACTCCCTAGTAAAAGAGAATTCTTCCTGTTTAACTGCTTTCAAACTGAGACATCAGCTTTCTCTTGCCTTTGAATTCAAATTGAAACAGCTCTTCCTTGGTCTCAAGTCTGTTGGCTTTTAACAAGAACTGCACCTAGTTCTTTCCTGGTTCTCCTGGTTCTTAGGACTTGGGACCTGGACTAGAATAACACATCAGCTTTCCTGGTTCTCCAGTTTGTCTACCCATGTTGTAGCTCTTGTTACTTGCCTTCTTCCATGATTGTATGAGCCAATTCTTTTTATCTCTTTCTTTCCTTATGTACATCTTATTTGTTCTGTTTTTCTGAGGAACCCTAATATGTATAGCAAATACAAATTAAATCTTGTGAACTGAATGACAAAGTTATATCCACATTTTTAGAAAGTTCACTTGCATTGAGGTTCTTCTGTTACTCATTAGAACTGATTTGTATCTACTTATGTCTTCCCAAGAAGCCTGACTTCCTTATGTTCACATATACTTTGATAATAACATTACCTTATAATCATTTGGGTAATCATAGTAAGTCTATTATTAAGGATAATTGACTTATACTTCGCTCATTTTTTTAACTTTTTTTTTAGATTTTATTTATTCATTTTTATTAGAGAGAGAGAGAGAGAGAGAGGAAGAGATAGAGAGAACAAGGGGAGAAGCAAGAAGCATCAACTCCCATATGTGCCCTGACCAGGCAAGCCCAGGGTCTCAAACTGGTGACCTCAGCATTCCAGGTCAACACTCTATCCACTGCGCCACCACAGGTAAGGCTATACTTTGCTCATTTTTAATGTGACATTACATACTAACTAGCATTTGATTCATACATATGAATATTATCAGCTTTCATAAACTTTCTTTAAAGCGTGGTGGCATACTTTTTAATAACACCAAAGTATTTATAAAGAAAACATGTAATAATTTTTAAAGGTAGGTATGAAATGAGACTCATGTTTAGGTCACTCTTCCTTGCATACAACAAAAGAAGAAAAAACATACTGTAAAATAGTGCCTACCATGATTCCAAGAATTTCTGAAACACAACACTGGTATAAAATATTAGCAAAACTTTCTATGTACCTCTGCAAAAAAATACATCATCATATAAACTTTGATTAAAAACTGCAAACCCACGAGTCAGCATTTTCTTCAAGTATGATAAAAATAGGACTTCCTTCTACTGTTAAATGATTGTTTGTCCTTCATAGATTGTTTGATTTTTTTAGAATGTTTTTAGAATGGTTTTATTTTAAAAAGTTATAAAATCTCATAAGAGCCTGACCTGTGGTGGTGCAGTGGATAAAGCGTTGACCTGGGAACACTGAGGTCGCCAGTTCAAAACCCTGCACTTGTCCGGTCAAGGCATATATGGGAGTTGATGCTTCCAGCTCCTCCCCCTTTCTTTCTCTCTCTCTGTCTCTCTCTGTCTCTCTCTGTCTCTCTCTCTCTCTCTCTCTCTCTCTCTCTCTCACACACACACACACACACACACTCTCTGTCTCCTCTCTAAAAAATGAATAAAATTTAAAAAAAGAAATTTAAAAAAAAATCTCATAAGTGACTTATCATATGCAGTCTTTATGCCTATCAGGCCATCTTTTACTTTAACTAACATAAGGCTAATGAGCTAATCAATTCTACATGTAGATGCAGGAAAGAAAAATTTTGCTTCTAATTGATTTAGTTGACAATTATTACATAAATTTTTTCAAATAATAATATATCAGTACATTTAAAAAGTGTAAATGTTATTTTAAAACTCATTTTCTTTGTCATAATTTTATAATTCAGTTAAGATATTCTTGATTTTTTATTCCCACATCTCTTTTTACACCTAGAGAAAAAAGTTATCATAGTGAAACTTCTTCTGACAGCTAAACATTCTATTTTCTATGAAAAGGATTGGATTATATAAATGTGACATGTGTAAAATGGCTATTTTAAACATTAAAAGTATCATCTTAACTAAAGGTCACCATCCTGTGTTTAAAAAAAAATCTTTAAATCATTTAAAATTCAACATCATATTTTCAGTTTCAACCATTTAAAATTTTATATCAGAGTTCACATGACTGTTTTGGCTTGATCATGTGGCCAAGACTCCAAATCGCATTTTGTCTTTTTGAGGTTTAGAGATTCAGAGCACATTCTTTTTTTGAATGAGTTAGAACTTGAAGTCTGTGTTCCATAATGTACCAAACCTTCAAAACTAATCATTCAAACACAGAAAATGAGCTGGGGACCTGTCTAACCCTAACAGCGATGAATGTGTCATAGCAGAAATAAAGACAGCTAGGGCTTGCATGTCTTTTAAAAGCAGTTAAAACTGTTCATTATAGAGGGGGGGAAAGAAAACAGAAATTGTCACGATGCAAATGTTTATTCCAACTTAAATAACTCTACTATAAACAATACACAAATCACTGGTCTGACTTGACTAATGTTTTATGTGTTTAGAAAGCTAGGCAATCTTCAGAAAACACAAAGAACTGACAGGGAGAACTCACTGCAGCACATCAGAATCAGAGGGATAAAGGAAAAAATAAATAAGATTAAACCAGTTTCCTTAGCAACTAATCAATTGACATAAAAAAGAAAAGGGTTTTTCTGTCTGCTGTGAGCTATTGACTGCTATATAATTTGCTTATTATGGACTCCATATAGAGGACTGTCTGACGGACGGTATTTTCCATTACCTCAATATCCAGAAGTCATGAGATTTTATCAAAATGTAAAAGTAATTTAAATACAAATCTTTGTGCATTCATTACACTGGGGAACAAAATTTTTGTTGCATCCACAAAAACACTTGTTCTTACCTAATTCGAGTGTGTTGATCTCAAATCTGACATTAGTTTTTCTCTGTAAGTTACAGTATCTTTGCAATTCAAGATTTTAGGTTTTCATCTTATTGTAAAATTTTCATCATTTAGTTTAACATAATGAAATAGAATGTCTTCTTGGACATCAGCTTTGAGAAAATATAATAATTTATATAATGCGGTAAATACACTAATACACTAAAAGATATGATTGCATCAAAATTTGTCTACAATTTTAAAATAGAACATATTAAAACACTTATTTTAATCATAAAGTTTGTGCAAAACTTATTTAAATTCTTCTATTCAGGCAAAAATTTGTATTTGTAGCTCTTGCATTTGTGTACTTGTTGAGGACAATCTCGTTTGATGCTCAAGAGTAGTTTGCTCATCACTAACAGCTCCAAGATATTCGGGAAAATTATCAAGGTGACTGTTCAGGAAGTGAATCTTAATGCTCATGTTACATCTAATGTCGCAGAAAGCCAACAGCATCCTTTGAACTAGAAGTTCATCGTTTTCTGTTTCTTTGTTGCCAAGGAAGTTCTTTGTAACTGCCACTAAAGACTGCCATGCTGCTTTCTCCTCCTTATTCATCTTCCTGGCAAATTCTTTGTCACGTATGAGGGTTCAAATTTGAGGTCCGTCAAATACACCTGCTTTTATCTTCTTGAAAGACAAAGAAGGAAAAGCAGAAATAATATGTTGAAAGCATTCACTTTCTCTATTTAAAGCCTGAACAAACTGCTTCATTAAGCCAAGTTTGATGTCAAGTGGGGGACAAATGATCCTGTCTCAATTAACTACAGGTTCATTCACAATATTTTGCATCCCTACTTCCAGAGCTTCACGTTTCGGCCACTCCTTTTGTGTCCAGTGTTTCTCCCAAGCTCGGCTGTCCCACAAACACAGAAAGCAAGGATACTTCATGAAACCTCTCTATTGTCCTAGCAGGAAATTTACCAGTTTAAGATCCACACAAATGATCCAGTTATGCTCCTCATACTTCAGAAAGTCGAGGACAATTTTTATGTCACTATAATCTTCTTGCAGATGAGTTGAATAACCAATTGGAACCACTGCATAAACATTACTGTTGTGTAGGAGAACACATTTCAGACTGTGTTTAGAGCTGTCAAGAAATAGCTGCCATTCTGTTGGACTAAGTGGTAACACCTAGCGGGCTGAGAAGACTACTGATATCATGACAGTAAACAAAGCATTTGTCTTCGGAAAAGAAGTCCACAAAAATTTGTTCACGCTTCCTGAAATGGATACATTAGCTGACTGGTGAAGTACATTATTTTCTTGAAGCCTGGAAGCTAATATCTCAGCTACTTTCTTTGATAGGCCCCAATCTCTTACTAACTCATTCAATTCTGGTTGGCTAAACTGCTGAGGGGTTAATGACTGCTTGGCATCAGAAGAAGACCCTTCAGATTCTACAACCATTTCCTCATGCATCTTATCAAAATACACTTGATTACCATGTTCACTTTCTTCATCCTTAAAAGATAGAAAACCATTGAAAACTGGATCTGGGAGTGTCTCAGAGTGTGGGATAGGTCGTATTGCTGAAGGAATATTGGGATATGTGATTATATGTCGTTTTTTCTTGCCGATGCCCTTTGTATGGATCAGACAGAAATAATAGTCACTGCTGTGGTCCTTAGGTTGATGCCAAACCATGGGAATACCAAAAGTTATTCCTTTGCATTTTCCTTTTTTCCAGTCATGAAGCATTTCTTCACAATTACGACACACAATATGAGGAGCCCAATTCTTGTCTTGATCGCCAAGGGGAACTTGATAATAGGCAGTATATGCATGTGTCATGAATGATGAAATATTGTACCTTTGACATTGAAATGTGTAACAGCCACATATATAAAAGAAGGTGTCAGGACTATTCTTACCTTTACGCCTATTCGAAGAAGCCATGATTCAATCTTAAAACAAAATAAGAGGGTGTTTTTATCAGATATTTTTTTACATTTAAAAACAACTACAATTATGTCAAAGTGATGTTTGTAAAACATTAATTACCTTGTGGTTATGTTCAATCCAAGAGTCACTGTCCTTTAACTCCAATTTAAAAACCAATGTATGCCATTAACTGTAACAAAAAGAAATTTAAATTGCATAAAAACTAGAGCATGCACCAAAAAACAGATTTCAGATTTGGAATCAACAATGCAGACATATATAGAAAAAGTTCTAAAACTTCATGCAACGGAAATGAAAAATATTGTTCCCCATTGTTATTTAAAAACATGCCGCTAAGAAATACAAATAAGCCCAGAGAATTTTAACTAGATTTCCAATATTGTATTAAAATTTCTGATTTATCTTTGTAACCATATTGTGTGGAATTGCATGAATTTGAGAAAGGTCATGACGAGAATATCTGTAATTATATTTTTATGAGAAATGTGATGTGAAGATAATTTTGTACTAATGATAAATATGTACATAGATGGCACAGCAAAGAGCCAGAATGGTTGGAGGTGCAGGGTGAGAAGTTTCTCTGTGTTCCTTAGGGGCTAAGAATGGACACTCAGAAAAACATTCAACCCACAAAGAAACAGCCAATGACATATATCTGTGGAAAATATCACTGAGAAAATGAAATAAAATCTAGGCATTTAATCAGATACAGAAAATGTGGATACAGAATAATACACAAGAGAAGGACTAACATATGGGTGGGTTTTTTGACACTTGGTGAAACGTGGAAGCCGCAGGACTATCTTTGTATTTGGATTGCCTGTTAATGTTTCTTATTGTTGAATAGCTTTTGATTAGTGTACTTATCTTTATGAATCCAACTATACACATGTGATTTCTCATTTAAAACCATATCATACTTAGGTATTTATTGATAGTTTGTAGAAGGAAATTAGTTTTGTTTGATTATGTGACTTAAATTTTAATTTTATTGTGTGTGTCATCCGACACAATGAGGATTAAAAGTGTTTTTCCAAACCACTTTTAATCAAAACCTAGAATCTTCTGGGGTCCTTGTTCAAAACGAAGGTTTCTAGTGCCCTCTAAAGGACTGATGAAGTAAGTTTCCTGGAAACCACTGCAGTCACCAACTGTTTGTAAACTCTCTAGCGTCATTTTGTATAGACTATACCAGGGGTCCCCAAACTTTTTACACAGGGGGCCAGTTCACTGTCCCTCAGACCGTTGGAGGGCCAGACTATAAAAAAAACTATGAACAAATCCCTATGCACACTGCTTATATCTTATTTTAAAGGAAAAGAAACAAAACAGGAACAAATACAATATTTAAAATAAAGAACAAGTAAATTTAAACCAACAAACTGACCAGTATTTCAATGGGAACTATGGGTGTGAATGCATCCTGTGCTCCTCTTACTGACCACCAATGAAAGAGGTGCCCCTTCTGGAAGTGCGGCAGGGGCCAGATTAATGGCCCCAGGGGGCTGCATGCGGCCTGCGGGCCGTAGTTTGGGGACCCCTGGACTATACCAATGTGTTTACTGTCAGTGGCATACATCATTTTGAGTTATACTTTTCACTTGTTAGATGGAGTAGCCTTTCTGTGTTTGTATATAATTCTTGACTATTTGTTAAATCTTTTAAGAAAAAGAAAAGAAATTTTAATGGGTTGTTTCCTGTAAGGGAAAATCAATTCCAAGTAAAGTAGATGAAACAGGCTATTAAGGCAGGCGTAATTACCCAAGAGTAATCATTTATTATGATTAAAAACATTCTGCTTTCAAAAAATAAAAATAATAGGGGCTGGTCTACACTGAATTATTGGGTAAATGTTTAAAACATTTGCCTTGACATTAGGGGTATGGAATTGACGGTCACTCTTATGCTCCATCTGTTCCGGATTTTATTCTTATGAATGTCACAATGGCCTCCCTAATATCCATTTTGAAGGTTATATATATTCTAATTTTATTAATAGCTTTGTGTGTTTCGGACATTCTAAAAATATATGCCAACTTTTAAAAACTGTGTTTCTACTACCATCCTCAAATAGTAAGTTTTATAAATTATTATACAAAGTTTTATAAATTACTATACAAAGTATTGCCAAGCTCAAAGTTTTAAGGAGTACTTCCTTGGGCTAAATTTCTCTTTACTCATGGCTTTCATAATCTTTCAATCCTGCTACATTCCTTCTTGACCTTGTCCTTTTTAGACAGAGGGGTCCCCATAAATGTGATATCTCTATGACAGCCCACTAAAAAAACTTGAACTCATTGGATAATATAATTACTCTAATCTTAGCTGTTCTAAGGTCTTTTGCATATCAGTAGTTTAACTGAATATTGTTTTTTATTCACTATATAGTAGTTTAATAGAAACAGTGTTACCGCTCAAATTTAAGACTACCATTTGAATCATCACTTGACTCTTTGTGTCCCTTTCATTTATAAAGTAAAAGTCATTTGACCTCCTGTATATGTGGATAGTTTTAAGAAAAAAAAAAGAAAATGGATAAAAATTGTTTTTAAAAGATTCTTTTTAATGGTGCACTCTAAATATAAATATCAGTAAATGATGACCTTGGATCTAACACCAAATTTGTCCCCCACTAAACTGATAACCAATGACTATGGATATGTCCACAGAAAAAGCACTGAAAAGTGGTTCAAAGTCAGCCCTGTTACTCAATAACTGGTCAGTTCACTTTATTCGTTTTAACTGCAGCCTCATTGTTAAATGGAGGACTTAGGCTGGTCAGTTCATGGAGCTAACAGCCCTTTGAGACTGGAGCTATTTTCAGAGACTGAAGTTACAAAAAATTTAAAAATAGTAGAGGAGGCCTGACCTGTGGTGGTACAGTGGATAAAGTGTCGACCTGGGAATGCTGAGGTCGCCGGTTCAAAACTCTGGGCTTGTCTAGCCAAGGCATATATGAGAGTTGATGCTTTCTGCATTTCTCCCTTCTCTCTCTCTCTCTCTCTCTCTCACCCTCTCTCTCTCTCTCTGTCTCTCTCTCTCTAAAAGAAAAACTGAATAAAGTTAAAAAAATAAAAAATAAATAGTAGAGGAAACCAAGAATGACTAATTCTAAAGAAGAATAAAATATCACATAAGTTTCTTAAAAATGAAGAAACCATCGTGAAGGTGTCATATCACAGTGCTGGAGCACTGTCTTTAGATGTACCGTAATACATATTTTAAACTAATGGCCAGTACATGATTCTGTATTCCCAACAGCTAGGATACCAAGGTCAGAAAAACAAAGTATAAATATAAGATTGCCCCTTCTGGTCACTCTTAGGAACAATACTTGGGGGATTTATGCTTCCTATTCCCACATCTTTATGCTCCACTGGACCAAAGTTTTAGGTTCTTATGGTAGAGTTGTTTCTACCAAGGGACACAATAAGAGTTCCACCAAACTTAATGCTATGAGTGTCATCCAGCAGTCTTGAACTCCTACTGGAAGACTAGGCAGCAAAAAAAGAAATTACTACATTGATAGGATTAACTGATCCTAATTATCATGGAATGGTAGAGTGGTTACACATAAACAGGGCAAACAAAACCTTATTTCATCATGTTATATCATCATGCCCAGTGAAAACCATGAATTAACTATTTCAGTAATCATAGCCTGACTAAAACACAGTAACCAGTGGCTCAAACATCACAAGAATAGAGGTCTGGCTTACACCACAAGGCAAGCAATAGATCAACAAAAGTGCTGTCGCAGAGTGAGGAACATCTAGAATAATGAAGAAGAAAAGTAATGTTATAGCCTCAAGACCAACTAAGAGTAGGAAGGCCTCTTATTTTCCAAACCCTAATGTTTCAACTATTTTTTGAATCATAATTAGCCACACTCTTAAAATGTCAAGGGCAAGATGAAATTAGTTGGACGTGGGGCATGAAAAAATCTGAGTGGTACAAGAGATGGACATTAGTACACACTGTTGCTGCCCTGCTTGTATCTCTTGGCATTCTTCTCTACACAGAGACAGATACTTAATCTGAAGATCTGGGATTCTTTTCCTCGGAGCTTTTGGCATACTACAGTATCCAAACGTAGTTAGTACCCCTGGAAGTAACAAACAGTGGCCCCAAATAGTAACTATCTTCAAGTTCACCTTTTTTCAGTTTCTTCTCTTGATTGTCCCATTTCCCCACCTTTCTGGTATATATTAGGATCACCTCACTAAAAACTACTGACACTATAATCTTGTCAAAGATATTTTACATCACAGATAGAACTAAGATAATACCTCTTTTTATCCCTAATTTGTAAATACTGTACTCTCTCATTTTACTGTTATGACACAGGTATCTTTTCCAAAATTATTGTGTGTGTGAAGTATTCCCTGTCATTGCAATATGTATTTCACAAAGGCAGGAATTTTGTCTATCTTGTCCACTACTGTATTCTCAGGACTTAAGACAATACAGAGTACATATTAAGGGCTAAAAAACATGGAATAATTTAGTGTATTAAATATTGGACCAACCTTTCATCCCCAGAATAACACTGTTTGTTCATGATGTATTCATTTTTTACTTTGAAATTCAGTCCAATTTGATAATACTGTAGTTTATGTAGCATTTATATCTACATTTATAGATTAAATTGGCTCTTTTTTTCTTTTGTTCTTTGTAGCCAGGATTGGATTTACTGACTGAGATATAATGAATCATTGGAGTATATCACATAAGACAGGATGCCATCTATAAAATTAGATTCTAAAAAGAAAGTAGTTTTCCTTTTGGGTATACTCTCTCATTTTTCTCAGATCACTTGCTCTTGGGCAAGCCAGCAACCATGTTATGAGGTAGTTCAAGAGAAAAGTCCGCATGGCAAGAAACTGCCTACAACCATGTGAGTTCTGAAGACCTCCTCCAGCCTTCCGATGAGAATGCAACCCCAGCTGACAGCTTTGTCTCAATTTCGTGGGAGACCTTGAGCCAAAACATCCAGTTAAGCCACACTCAGATTCCTGATACATATAAATTATAAGGTAAGAAATGTTTGTGGTCTGGCCTTGGCTGGGTAGCTCAGTTGGTTAGAGAATCGTCCCAATGTGCCAAGGTTGCAAGTTTAATCCCTGATCAGGACACATACCAGAATCAGCCGATGACTGTATAAATAAGTGAAACAATAAATTGGTCTTTCTCTCTCTCTCTTTCTCCCTTTCCTTTATCTCTAAATTCAATAAATAAATAAAAATTGTAAATGTTTGTTCATTTAGGACACTACAATTGGGGTTTTTTATTATGTTTTAATATGCAACTAATATATTGCCCTTGTGATATTTCTGTATTGTGGTTATTCTATTTCATAAAATTAGTTAAGTAGCTATCTAGCTCATTCTCTTCTCTGAATTATTCTCATAAAATAAAAAGTATCTATTCTTGAAGGTAGTACATAAAATCTAGCTCATTTTAGCACCTTTCAAATGTGAAAGAATAAACTTTGACTACTTGCAATTTCATTATATTGGCAAACTTTGTTGACCTACGTTTTCCTGAAAGTGTCCATTTCATTCAAATATTCAGCATAAGGAGTTTAAACTATTCTATAATATTTAAACTCTTTTCTACCTTTTATTTTAATGGAAAAAAAAATAAACCAGACTAGTAATAATCTTTTAAGTTATAGAATAATGCCTTGCTAGACAAGAGCACAGTGGTTACTAGGGGGGGAGAGATTTAAGGGAGGGAGAGAGGGAAAAGGTGGGGGGAAGGAAGTAAGGAGGGACAAATATAAGGTGAGGAAAATGATTTGACTTTGGGTGATGGGTATACAACATAATCAAGTGTTCAAATACTATAGAGATATTTACCTGAAACCTATGTACTCTTATAGATCAATTTCACTCTGTTAAATTTAATTTGCTAAGTTAAAAAAAAGAATAATGCATTGCATTTATTTTTATATTAATTTTGTGGGTTTTCCAATTTTAAAATAATATATTATTTAGGAATCAGAATAAAAATAAAATACACATATAGTATATAGGTATCTATGTACATATATATGTATATATAGACATGTGTGTATATATATATATGCTTATTTTTATACAGAGAAAAAGCTATTAGTAATTTGGCAAAAGTATATTGAGCCTGACCAGGCAGTGATGCAGTGGATAGAGCATCAGACTGGAATGCAGAAGACCCAGGTTCGAAACCCTGAGGTCACTGGTTTGAGCACGGGATCATCTGGTTTGAGCACAGCTCACCAGCTTGAACCCAAGGTTGCTGGCTTGAGCAAGGGGTCACTCGGTCTGCTGAAGGCCCGCGGTCAAGGTGCATATGAGAAAGCAATCAATGAACAACTAAGGTGCCACAACGTAGAATTGATGTTTCTCATCTCTCTCCCTTCCTGTCTGTCTGTCTTTATCTGTCCCTCTTTCTGTCCCTGTGACACACAAAAAAATGTATCTTGAGTAGAAAGACGAGGGGAGATGTCAGAAACCTATAGAGTAAGAAGTGAATAGAAAGAACTGGGAACAGAATATGTACTATTGTTTTTCTGAAAGGAAAGAGGAAGAAAGTTAGGGTTCTATGTAAAATGTAAACTAAAGATAAGGAAGGTAATTTTATGGTTTGATTGATTGGATGATTTTATTGATTTCACTGAGAAAGAGAAACAAAGACGCTGATTTGCTGTTCCATTTATTTATGCACTCATTGGTTGATTTCTGTATGTGCCCTGACCTGAAATCAAATCTGCAACTTTAGCATATTAGAACAATGCATGGCCAGGGCCTGTTTTGTTGTTAAAGTGCAGGAACTTGAGGATATTTATAGACTAAACATAAAGAAATAACAAATTCACAAAGAGTGAAGCAATAAGAAAAAGAAATTGTTGAAGCTGCCAGGACTCCAAAGCTGTCCATACTCCTGACTACAGGGAAGGAAGGTGGATAATGAACAATTGTTTATAAATCATTTTCTGAGTATCTAGTGCCCTTCTGGAGAGCTGTACCCAATAAAACCCAATAATTTCTAGGTCAAATTTACTAGCTCATGGTAAATTAATTCCTTTCTCCTTGTGCTGTTACAATTTGTGCTTTGATAGCTTGATAACTGATTTTTTTCTCTGTGTTCTTTCAAGAAAAAGCATTTGTCAAAGTGTCATATCTTTCTTTACTGAGGTCCTATACTACCTGGAGATGAGCTACCTTTCAACATTCATCTGGTGCCCACCAACCCATCTCAGAATGGAATGAACCTTCTTCTGACCCTTCCTTTGATGTCCTTGACTGCCAGCCCATGGATCACACAATGTTCTTGGGCTTTCCTGGCAGGTTTCCAAGTTCACCTCCTGGCTCCAGACATGTCTAGATAGAAAACAAATGTTTATAGAAAATGTCAAAGCATCACTGAATGAATGTTCTGCCCTTAGTGTCCTCTAAGGACTTATTGTTCATAAATTTTATTTCTTTGCAATGTAAACTATACTTCCAAAGCTTTTCCACATGATCAAGAAGTTGAGAAACCAAGACTCATGAGAAAAAGTCAGTAAATTCTGGATTTACGATCAGAGATGCTAAAAATTCCAAACCAGTCCAATTTATGTAAATAGATTAGTCATCAATAACCAACACATATCCCAATGGCCCCAAAATTCCCCTGTGAGTTTTCAGGGTGCAGGGAGAGTCTTGTTTTCAGGAGCCACCTGTCTCAGCAACTTCAGAGCAGAAAAAAATCTGAGCCAAAGCTTAAGAGTCACCCCACAGCTTTCAGCCCCTCACTGGCCCTTCTTGAGGGCCAGTGAAGTCTGTGGCATTTGCCTCTTCCAGGACCACTGATAATAAGACCATAAGCCTTCACCAATCCCCTATCCCTGATTCAGCACAAGATGCTATTTTCAAAGCCATGCTCCACTCACTGAAACGCTGAGGTAGAAAACCCAGCTCTCAGAGGAAACCATGGCAGAAAGGAGCTCTCTTCCTGGCTGAGATAAGTTTCTTAACCGGGAGTAAGACCATCTGAGAAGTGATGAAAATCAAATAAGATCATGAATGGGAGTGCACTTAGCAGCTTTTAAAATTGGTATCCTTACTCGTATGTTCTTTAGGGATTCCCTAGGATACCTGTTCCTTCGTGTTCATTTCCTTAGTGTATACAAGGTAACTTGTGCCACTTTGTTATAAATATACTGGTGTGTCATTGCCATTGCTTTGTTTATATTATTTGTTTTCCCAAGTTCATCTAAAGTCCACACTTCCTTTTCCTCCTTTTTGTTCTTCTCACATTACACGTAGTGTGATGTAAACAAGTTGCTTTCACTAAGACTTTAGATATAAAAATTGTTTTTATTCAGTTGGTTAAATAGAGAGAGAATTAAACAAACGCTTTTCTATGTCTTTATAACTTGTGTATGGTTTCAAATGTATTTCATCGCTGAAGCCTGCTAATGTATATTCCAAAATATACTAATAAATGGGCATGCTGTTATAACCAGTGCTTCTCTTCCTATTGTTTGGAAAATAAAGTGAATACTTTTACTCTACAGCCTGACCATATGGTGGCACAGTGGATAGAGCATTGGCTTGGGACGCAGAGGACCCAGGTTTGAAACCCCAAAGTCGCCAGCTTAAGCAATGGCTCATCTGGCTTGAGCATGGGCTTACCAGGGTTGCAGGATTGAGCATGGGGTCATAAAAATGACCCCAATGTCACTGGCTTGAGCAAGGGGTCACTGGCTCAGCTGGAGCCTACGGGTCAAGTCACATATGAGAAAGCAATAGATGAACAACTAAGGTGCTGCAACTATGAGTTGATGCTTCTCATCTCTCTTCCTTCCTGTCTATCTGTATCTCGCTCTCTCTTTCTCACTAAAAAAAAAAACAATAATACTTTCACTCTACAAATATCATTTTAGCCTTTACAGGGCCTCCAGGAACCTTAAGACAATAATTTTTTCAGTAGAATATCTCTCTAGCTTTTACTTTGGCTACCCCTTCTCTGTCAGAGCTATGAATCCTACTGTCATTGCCCACATCCTGTCAATATTTAACAAATGTACTTATTTTGAATAACTTATCGTCGTGTTCGTTACATTCTGTCTCCTGATGTAAAGTCTCATTTGAACACACAAATGTTCTTGCTACCGAAAGGTTCAGTAATCAGACAGCAACTCACCTCCTGGGTACTCAATATATAAAGAAGTTCTCTTCATCCCAGCTACTAATTCTAAGTAACTTAACCATGAGGATCTTGCTTTACATCCTTGTGGTCCTTGTCTTATTGTCCACAGTTCCCCCAGGTAAGACAGAAACCTTCTTTTCCAGGGTTATGAAAATATAAGTTTAAGAAAATACAAGGTCTTCCAAGAGTTTGAAAATAAATAAGACAAGTGCAGATTGTGCCACAGAATGAAGAATGTGAGAGGAGTACATTGGCTGCTTAAAGGGGGCGGGGGGGAGAGTTGATGCTACAACATTAATAAGGTGGTGCCTTTTAGTGATTTCATTTATTATGAAATCTAACTTGTGAATGGGCTTGATCCCAAGATGGTGAAAAGATGTTCACAGAACATGCACAACAGAAAAATTGAGAGAATTGAAAACATGGAAATGAGTGGTGATTAGAAGAAAGGCCAGGGATAAAGAGGAGGTTACTTCATCATAATCTGTGGTTCACAGAATATTCTGATCACTAATCTAGGTAAGGGGTAAAGACCCAGCTGGAAATTACTTGTGTATGGTGGGGGCTAAGATTCCACCTCAACACTTAACAAAATAACCAATTATACAGACATATTTATTGAATAATCAACCCAATTTTCCAGATTTATTTTATTTTTATTAAGTCTATTGGAATGACATTGGTTAATAAAATTATATAGGTTTTAGGTTTTAGGACTATAATTCTATAATATATAATCTGCATATTGTATTGTGTGTTCAACACCCCAAGCCAGGTCTCCTTCCATTCACCTTTTATCTCCTCATACCCTGTCTTACCTCCTTACCTTTTATTAATCACCATATTGTTGTCTGTCTATGATTTTCTTTTTTTGCTTAATCCCTTCACATTTTTCACACAACCTCTCCAACGCCCCTCCACTCTGACAGCTGTCAGTCTGTTCTCTATAGCTATGAATCTGTTTCTATTTTGTTAGTTTATTTTGTTCATTAGATTCCACTTATACGTGAAGTCATAAGGTATTTGTCTTTCTCTGACTGGCTTATTTCACTTAGCAGAATACTATCCAAGTTTATCCATGCTGTTTCAGATTTAAGTTTTTTTCTTCTTTACAGCTAAGTATTATTCCACTGTATAAATATACCTTTTATCTACTGACGAACATTTGGGCTGCTTCCAAATACTAGCTATTGTAAATAGTGCTGCAACGAACATAGGGGTGAATATATTCTTTTGAATTTGTGTTTAGGGTATCTTTGAATGTATTCGTAGACATGGAATTGCTGAGTCATAAAGCAGTTCCATTTTTTTAATTTTTTGAGATAACTCCATACTACTTTCCACAGTGGCTGCACCAATCTGCACATCCAGCAACAAGAGTTTCCTTTTCACCACACCCTCACCAGCACTTGTTGTTTGTTGATTTATTGATGAGAGCCATTCTGACAGGCATGAGGTGATATCTCATAGTGGTTTTATTTTTTTTATTCTTTTTTTTTTTTTTTTACAGGGACAGAGAGAGAGAGTCAGAGAGAGGGATAGATAGGGACAGACAGACAGGAACAGAGAGAAATGAGAAGCATCAATCATTAGTTTTTCGTTGCTGTTGTGACACCATAGTTGTTCATTGATTGCTTTCTCACATGTGCCTTGACCGCGGGCCCTCAGCAGACTGAGCCACCCCTTGCTGGAGCCAGCAACCGTGGGTCCACGCTGACAAGCTTTTGCTCAAGCCAGATGGGCCCATGCTCAAGCTGGAGACCTTGGGGTCTCGAAGCTGGGTTTTCCGCATCCCAGTTCGATACTCTATCCACTGCACCACTGCCTGGTCAGGCTCATAGTGGTTTTAATTTGCATTTTTTTGATGATTAGCAACATGGAGCATCTTTTCATATGTCTATTGGCCATCTGTATGTCTTCTCTGGAGAAGTGTTTATTCCAGTCTTTTGCCTATTTTTTAACTGGGTTGTTGGTTTTTGTTTTTGTGGGGTTTTTTGGTGTTGAATTTTAGTTCTTTAGAATTTTTGGATATTAACCCTTTATTAGGTGTATCATTGGCAAATGTGTTCTCCCATTCAGAATGTTGTCTTGTCATTTTGTTGATGGTTCCCTTTGCTGAGTAAAAAAACTCTTTATGTAGTCATCTTTGTTTATTTTTTTCTTTTGTTTTCTTTTTCCAAGGCGATATATCAGAAAAAATATTGTTATAAGAAATGTCCAAGTTTTTACTGCCTATGCCTTTTTCTAGGATTTTTATGGTTTCAAATCTAACATTTAAGTCTTTAATTTATTTTGAGTTTATTCTCTGTATGGTAAACTTTTCCTGTGAAACCATCCAGTTCAGGACTTTTGTTTATTGAAGTTGTTTTTATTTTTCACTACTGCTTCAATTTCACTAGCTGTAATCTGATTCCTCCTGGTTTGGTTTTGGAAAATTGTATGCTTCTAGAAATTTATTCATTTTATACAGATTGTCTAATTTGCTAGCGTATAGTTGTTCATGATATTATCTACAATCTCTTGTATTTGTGGAGTCAGTTGTTATTTCATTTCTGATTTTATTTATTTGGGTCTTCTCTCTTTCTTAAAAAATGAGTCTATTTAAGGATTTGTCAATCTTGTTTATCTTTTCAAAGAACCAACTCTTGGTATTATTGATCTTTTTGTATTTTTTTACTGTATTTTATTTATTTCTGCTCTACTCTTTATTATTATTTTTCTTCTACTCATCTTGGGCTTTGTTAGTTGTTCATTTTTAGTTCCTTTAAGTGTAAAGTTATACTCAAAGATTAAACAATTCTAAAATTGATTAATGCATCAGATCATCCATGTCATCAAGTGTCAGAAAAGTGCCAGATTTATCCTTAACTAGCTCCTTTTGAGGTTTAACGATAGTAGTCATTTCTCAAGACATCATAACTGAAATCACCAAATTACATGAGTAAAAAGAAGGCATTTCTTCTTATATCAGCAAAAAATACTTTTCCATAAGTTCCCTAGAAATGGGTAACATACCCACTTCCAAACTAATCACCGACAAAAAAAATGAACAATATTATTGGCTTTGACTAATGCAGATTTATGCCTAGGATGTCTGGACAAGTGGTAGACAACTAAACAGCATCAGGATTCTGGTACCTAAAAACATAGTATATCTTGTCACATTGCTTTAAAATCTATATAAATGGAACTAATTAGTAATACTTTTATATCTGGCTCACTTCACTTCCTATTATATTTATGAAATTAGACTATGCTTCTGTATGCAACTATATAGTTCATTGATTTTTATTTCTTTCACAAAAATATACCACAGTTTATTTATTCATTTTACTTTGATAAACATTTAGGCTGTTTACAGTTTTGGCTGCTATGAAGCTTATTCCTGTTAAAATTTTCATTAAACGATTCCTGTTGTTTATGTGAACACATATTTATTGGGTATATATTGGAATAAAAGTGCTTGTCATAGGCCAGTTTCCCTGAGCAAATTGAGCAAATTTTACACTATTTTCAGCAGTGTGGAACAACTCTCAACGGTCTACATCTCTACTAACAGTTTATATAATCAGATTGTTAAATTATAGCCATTCTAGCATTTGTATAGTAATAACTGAATGTAGTTTACATTTAAATTTATAGATTACTAATAAGATTGAGGATTTTGCATTTGTTTAATGGCCATTTTAATATCAATTCTCCAAGTACCTTTCAAATATTTTTCCCATTATCCTATTGAGTTATTTGTTATTTTCTCAGTGATCTGTAAGGTTTCATATAAACTCTGATGCAAATCCTTTATTATGTGTCACAAATACCTTCCTGTTTATGATTTACCTTTCACCCCTTTTATCATGTAATTTTATAAGTAGACATTCTTAATATTAATGTGATACAATTTATTGAACTGCTTTTTAATTTAGTGCTTTTGTATTCTTTTCTCTACCTAAAGCTCACAAAGGTATCCTCTGAGTATCTTCAAAAAGCTTTTCTTTATTTTCCAAAAGCTTTATCTGATGTGCACACAACACAATCAACAGTTTGAAAGCGATAGAAATGTTTGCCTGAAACTTATGTACTCTTATTAATCAATGTTATTCCATTGAATTAAATTTTCTAAGTAATATTAAAATTTTAATTTAAAAAACTTTATTATTTTTCCTATGACATGTAGATTGTAAATCTCCATCTGCTATTGATTTTTGTAAAATAGGGGTCAAAATTTGTTATTTGTTTTTATCATATAGGTAACAAATTGACCCAGCACCTTTTCTTGAAAAAATAAAGGAAAAAAATATCTTTTTCTCAATGAATGGCAGTGCCATCTTTGTCATAGAGCTAGTCTCTGTTCTGATCTATCTACTCTTTTCCATTGCTCTATTTCTCTCTTTACAAATAATACACTCCTAATTTATGACAGTTTATCATATTTTTATATTTTGGAAGAAAACATAACTACATTTTCTTTTTTTTTAAGAGTATTTTAAAATCCTAGATACTTTGAATTTTCATCTAAATTTTAGAATTAACTCTTTAAATACATATATACACATATTCAATGAGGATTTTCACTGAGATTGTACTGGATGTGGCAAATATGTGGAGTAAAAGGAACTCTTATACACTTTTGGCAGGAATGTAAATTGGTACCAGCCATTATGGAAAGCAGCATGAAGGTACTGCAAGAACTTAAAATTAGAACTACCATATGATTCAGCATCTCACTTCTAATTTATACCCAAAAGAATAAAATCAGAATATTAATCAGATATCTGAATTCTCATATTCATTGCAACATTATTCACATCAGTCAAGATATAGAAACAACCTAAGTGTCCATGAATTGATAAATGGGTAAAAAAATTGTGGTATACATATATAAATACTATATACAATGGAAATTGCTCAGCCTTAAAAAGAAAGAAACTAAGCCATTTACAAAAACATGAATAAATTGAAGGACATTAAGTTAAGTCAAATAAATGAGACACGGGAAAATCAATACTGTATAATCTCATTTAAATGTAGAATGTAAAAATGTCAAACTCAAAGAAGTAGATAGTATAATGGTGGTTGCCTATGATGGAGGAGGGGAACAGAGAGATAGTGATCAAAGGTACGAACTTTCAGTTATAAAATGAACAAGTTTTGGAGACTTAATGTACAACGTGATGACTACAGTCAATAATATATTTTATACTTGACATTTGCTAAGACAGTAGATTTCAAGTGATCTTACAACACAAAGAAATAAAATAACTGTCCTGTTCAAATAGCTTTGTTGGTTAGAGCATCATTCCCATACACAAAGGTTGTGAGTTTGATCCCTGGTCAAGATACATACAGGAATGGATTTATGTTTCTGTCTTTCTTTCTCCCTCCCTCCCTCTCTCTCTAAAATAATAAATAAATTTTAAGAAAAAAAGAAAGAAACTATGTGAAGTGATGTATATGTTATCTCATGGTGGCGTATTGTACACTTTAAATATATGCAATTTTTATTAATCAATTATTTTTCAATAAAGGTAAGAAAGAAATATACACATACACACACAAAGAAAATGTGATATATAAGTACAGTGGATCACCATTCTGCCCTAAAAATGGAGGTTATCTTGCCATTTGCAATAATATGGATGGACCTTGAGAGCACAAAGCAAAGTGAAATAAGCCAGACACAGAAAGGCTAATACTGCATAGGCTCACTTACATATGGAATCTAAAAAAGTCAAACTCATAGTAACAAAAGGTATAATGGTGATTACCTGGGTCTGAGGGGTAGAGAAAATGAGAAACTACTGGTCAGCTGTTGCAGTTATGCAAGATAAACAAGTTCTGATGTTCTATTATACATATAGTACCTATGGCTAACAACACTATACTATATACTTAAAATTTGCTGAGAGGCCTAACCAGGTGGTGGCACAGTGAATAGAGCATCAGATTGGGACGCGGAAGACCCAGGGTTCGAGACCCCAAGGTCTCCAGCTTGAGTGCAGGTTCATCGGGTTTGAGAAAGGCTCACCGACTTGAGCCCAAGGTTGCTGGCTCGAGCAAGGGGTCACTCAGTCTGCTGTAGCCCCCCAGTCAAGGCACATATGAGAAAGCAATCAATGGACAACTAAGGATCCACAAGGAAGAATTGATGTTTCTCATCTCTCTCCCTTCCTGTCTGTCTGTCCCTCTCTCTGACTCTTTCTGTCTCTGCCACACACACAAAATAAAGAATCAACAAATGAATAAATAAATAAGTGTAACAACAACAAAATAAAATTTGCTAAAAGTATAGACCTCATGCCAAGCATTCTTACTATACATAATAACAATAATAATAATGATGAAGGTAGAAGAAAATATTGAAAGATCATGGATATGTCTATGGCCTTGATGGTTGTCATAGTTTCATAGGTGAACACTTGTTCCCAGACTTATCAAGTTCTATACATTAAATATGTATAGCTCTTTACATTAGTCAAATCATGATAAAGTGATTTAAAATAGAGTAAATAAAATGTCTCTTTATTAAACTATTGCAACCAAACAATAAAAGACATGATATAATTACAATATGCAACCCTTATTGTATTAATGAATCTAAACATTGAACATCAATAGCTGCTATTATCTCCAAAGAGAGACAACCATACATTAAGGGTCTCCTTGTAAAACACACATACCCCAATATACAATTGCTGGCTACAGGTATCAAACACGAGTCTTTGAATCCTGCTGCCAATTTTCTGAAAATACAGAGGACACAAGAACATGTTGAATTCTCAAAGAATATTCAGTCAGGAAATATCAACTGTGGGGAACACTACAGATTAAACATCTCAAGTTCTTCAATATAAACAATTGTAAGAAAAGGATTTGTGAAGAACCAGTAGCTTTAAAAGGAATAGCAAACATTGTGGTGAGAAAAAAACTAAACTGTAATGTCTAGGAATGAAAACTCAGGTAATAAAACAAATTTTAAAAGGTAAAAAAAATGATTACTATAAAATTTAGAATAATTTTCTTTGGGGGAAAAGCATAGGAGAAAATACCTAGTGTGTGGTAGAGAGAGGGAGATATTTGAGAACCAAAGTGAGAGATTACGTCTTATAAAATCTTGTGCAGATCTCAAAAACTTCCTCAGTAAAGAATACATGGCTTTGGGCCTAAATACACCAAAAAGTTGGAACCAAGACCCAACTCCCTCTATTCCTTCTCATTCTCAATTGGATTTTTTAAAAAAATAAACCAAGAAAGTAAAGGGAATAAAAGATAATTTCCCCATTTCCCCACCACCATACAGCTTCTAATTTTAGCTTACTCTGTCTTCTTTTAATTCTCTGATTTAAGGTTAACCCTCCCTCTTAACTGCTCAATTTTATCCCCATTCACTTTTTAAGAACTTTGTTCTTGAAATTAAACATTCTTTTTTGCACCATGAATCCTGGCCCCTAAATGGATGTTTTATTCCAGACAGAAATATGCTGTAATAGTCCTCATCAAAAGCCCTTACCCTTTTCAGTTACTTCCTCATTTATCTACTCTCTTACAGAAGAAATATTCAGATATCTTTATTTGATATCTCCACTTTTCTCTACTGCAATCTTTTTTGTTATTTTTTTCTGTACAAGTTCTTTATTGTTATTGTTTTGATTTATTATGAAACACTTTAAAAATAAAACATACAAATAATTAACCTAATACAATATAATATTTTCTCTTTTCAAAGCCAGAAGTGCAAAGTCTAAGGACGACTGTTACCCCAAACCATACTATCGATGCAGACTGAAGTGCAAGCGTAATGAATATTCACTTAGATACTGTGCTGACTGGAGCATCTGCTGCAGGCTGAGGAGTAGAAGGAAATGATGAAAAGTCCAACTTCATCTTCTTCTAAATCCAAGAAAAGAAACTAAAATGAATAAGATACTCTTGCCTATATAAGAATAACTACATTATGGAAGAAAGTATGGTGGTTCCTCAAAAAATTAAGAATAAAACTACCATATGATCCAACAATCCTTCTACTGGGTATCTATCCCAAAAACTTGAAAACATTGGAACATAATGACACATGCTCCCCCGTGTTCATCGCACCATTGTTCATGGTGGTCAAGACATAGAAACAACCAAAGTGTCTTTTGTTAGAGGATTGGATAAAGAAGATGTGGTACATATATACAATGGAATACTACTCAGCCATAAGAAATGATTACATACTGCCATTTACAACAACATGGATGGACCTTGAGAACATTATACTGAGTGAAATAAGTAAATCAGAGAAAACTAAGAGCTATATGATTTTAAACATAAGTGGGATATAAAATTGAGACTCATGGTCATAGGTAAAAGTGAAGTGGTTACCAAGGGGAGAGGGATGTGAGGAAGAGGTTGATGGGAAGGGAGTTGAAAGGGACAAATATACAGTGACGGAAAATGATTTAACTTTGGGTGATGGGTATACAATATAATCAACAATTCAAATGCTGTAGAAATGATTACCTGAAACCTGTGTACTCTTATTGATCAATGTCACCCTGTTAAATTTAATCTTTTAAATAAGATTTAAAAATTGAGAAACAACTTTTAAGAGAAAAGAAAACTAATATGATGGATAAGAGAAATTCATGATGATTATGCTGAGATGGTCAGGTTAAAGTAAATATAAATTTGATAAAGGCTTACACTCTATTCTCATATGTGCACTTGTACATTAATTTCCTCAGTTGACATTCACACCACATTGTGTTTTTTTCATCAATAGTACTATCAGAGGTGGATTAAGATTGGTTGAGGCCCTGGGCACAGAAGAAAATAGTGGGCCCCTTAAAAAAAGAGAGAGAGAGCCTGACCAGGTGGTGGCGCAGTGGATAGAGTGATGGACTGGGATGTGGAGGACCCAGGTTTGAGACCCCGAGGTCTCCAGCTTGAGCTGATGAGTTTTGGCGTAAAGGGATATAAATATCAGTCCACTGGGCACATTTACAGAAGTATAACTTTATTTTTTATAAATAAACTTAATTCCTATTATGAACTCCATTCTTCCTGGTCACAGAAACCGAAACAGTCATTTTGGAGTTGCTTCTCTTTTCTCCAAGTTACCTGTAAGTTCCAGGAGAGCTAAGCCCTGGTAGAGTATCTGAGAGAGCCTTCCTTAATTAAGGCATTCTCCTGACTTGGTCTTTCATCACTAGTCAAGATTCAACTGCTGAGTTGCCTCTTATTCTTAATGAAGTTCTTAAAACCCTATGTGTGAGGTTCATTGCTTAGTGCACATGATAACTCGTGTGTCATTCTAGGTTGCCAGAAATTCAGACGGGACAATCTACGACCACCTCTTCCATGTTGATGTCAGCCCTGCAGGGATTATATTGCTGCTACCTTCTATCAGGGTTAAATTGGCTCCTCTAAAACCCAAATTCCCCTCACCCAACTCCCATTAAGGCAACTTCTTCAGTACACATCCCCCTCACCTGGCCTCCCCCACGTCGTAAGCAACCCCCCACCCTGGGAAGGTTCAGAAAACTGTCCTTGCGACAAGGCCATCATGAGGGGCCTGAAAGTTGGGAAAAGGAGACAGTCTGCAACCAAGGCAACAAACCCTGAAATGCTAATCTGGGCATGTCCAGGTGCAGCCAACTCCATGCCAGCAAATGCTTGCAGCAACCCCCTATATCTAATGCCCTCTCTCCCACAGCTCAGGGCTGACACGCTTTTGCTGACACCCTTTGGCTGGTCTCAGCCCGCTTATGCCTAAGCACTTTTAAAATAAACTTTCCTTTTGGAACGTACTAGCCTTGTGTTTTCAGTTCATTCCGCGGTTTCTGCCTTTCACCTTCCCATGCTGGGGGAACCGGTGTGAGGGAAGGGGAACCAATGATATGAGACTCTACTAAAGAGAACCATGCAATCAATGCTAAGCTATGTTCTTGCCACCACTCTGAACTCCACTTACATAAGGAAACATTAGTACATCTTGCTCTCAGACTTTACACAGTGTTTCTGTCCTTGGTTACTTTATCCCATTATTCCTCCCTATTGTTATATTAACCCCAGAACTGGAGATAGAAACAGTGTCTTATCACAATCTAAGCTGTCCTTCTCCCTTCTGAGATACTTTCTGCCTCTATTTTATTCAAGACTTGGTGTAGGGGAGGAATCGTGCCCTAATTCATCTGCATACTCTAACATCTGTCATAAAATCTGAATCCAAGAGTTCTTCCCAGTACTCAAGAGAACACAGTCTTGAGATGCAGAAGCCTGGTCTTAGATTCTCTCATTTTGAGGAGAAAGGTTCACTACGGCCCACCCAAAGCAAGGAGAAAAGCACAGAACAGCTTCTTCCTCACAACTTTCAGAAGGAAACACTTCTAAAACTTTGACCTCAAACTTCTAACCTCCAGAACTCTGAGACAATAGATTTCTGTTGTTTAAGCCATCCACTTTGTGGTAATTTATTATGGAAGCTCTAGGGAACTAATACATTATACTGCTGTTTGTTTTTTACTTTATTTTTAAACTAAGTTTATTGTGGTGACATTGATTCATAAGATTATATAGGTTTCAAGTGCACTTTACTATGATACATGATCTGTATATTGCATTGTGTGCTCACCACCCAAATCTAATCATCTTCTGTCACCATATATTTGGCCCCCTTTACCCTTTACAACCCCTATTTTTTCCCCTCTGATAAACACCATACTATTGTCTGTGTTGATTAGTTTTTGTTTGTTTGTTTGTTTTTCCTGTTTGTACATATGGTTCTTAACTTTTCTGTCTGACTTATTTCACTTAGCATGATATTCTCAAGATCCTTCTATGTTGCCACAAATGGCAGTATTCCATCTTTCCTTATGGCTCAGTACTATTCCATTGTATATATATATCAAATCTTCTTTATCCAATCTCTATCAAAAGACACTTGTTTCATTGTCTTGGCCACTGTGACTAATGCTGCAATGAGCATAAAGGTGCATATATCTTTGTGAATAAGTGTTTTCAAATTTTTTGAGTAGATATGCAAAAGAGATGTTGCTGAGTCATAAAACTCTATTCTTAATATTTTTAAGGGCCTCCATATTATTTTCTATAATGGCTGTTCCAGTTTACATTCCCACCAGCAATGAATGAGACTTTTCTTTTTCTCCATAACCTCTTCAACATTTGTTATTTGTCTTGTTAATAATAACCATTCTAATACATATGAGGTGGTATCTCATTGTAGTTTTGATTTGTATTTTCCTAGAAGCTAGTGAAGTTGTGAATCTTTTTATAGTACAAAAACAAGTGTTTGAAAGGATGTGGAGAAAAGATAGCCCTTGTACACTCTTGGTAGGAATGCAGATTGGTACAGCCACTATGGAAAACAGTATGAAGATCCCTCAAAAAGTTAAGAATAAAACTACCATATGATCTAGCTGGTCCACTGCTGGGTATTAACCCAAAGAATGCAAAAGCCTGAATTCAAAAAAATATATTCACCCTTATGTTCACTGCAGCATTATTTGCAATAGCCAAGATATAGAAACAACCTAAAAGTCCATCAATAGATGAATGAAAAAAAGAAAATGTGGTATAGCCTGACCATGCAGTGGCAGAGTGGGAGGGGAGGGGAGCATCAGCCTGGGATGCTGAAGACCCAGGATCAAAACCCCAAGGTCATTGGTTTGAGCACAGGCTCATCCACTTGAATGTGAGCTCACCAACTTGAGCGCAGGGTTGCTGGCTTGAGTGTGGAAACATAGACATGACCCCATGGTCACTGGCTTGAGCCTAAAGGTCACTGAGTCAAAGCCCAAGGTCGCTGGCTTGAGCAAGAGGTCACTGGCTCATCTGGAGTCCCCTAGTCAAGACACATATGAGAAAGCAATAAATGAACAATTAAAGTGCTGCAATGACAAGTTGATGCTTCTCATCTCTCTCCCTTCCTCTCTGTCTGTCCCTTTCTCTCTCTCACTAAAAAACAAAAAAAAGGAAAAAAAAGAGAAAGAAAATGTGGTATATATGATGGAATACTCTCAGCCAAAAGAAAATAAGGAAATATTGCTATTTGCATCAAGGTTATTATGCTAAGTGAAGTAAGTCAGAGAAAGATGGATACCATATAATTTTATTTGCATATAAAAAACAAATGTACAAACAAAATAAAACTCATAGATACAGATCAGTGGTTAGCAGAGGGAAAGGGATTTGAGGGCTGGTGAGAGGAGTGAAGTGATCAGTTGTATGCTGATGGTTAGTAACTAGACTTTGGGGGTAATCACTTTGCAGTGTATATAAATGCCAAATTATAACGCTGCACACCTGAAACTCAAGTGTAATTATAAAAGACAAAAAATAGCAAATATTGGCAAGAATGTGAAAAAGAAAGGGAACACTTCAGCACTGTTGGTGGGAATGTAAATTGGTACAGCCATTATGAAAACAGTATAGAGTCACCTTTAAAAATTAAAATTAGAAATGCCATATGATCCAGCAATCCCGTTTCTAGGTAGATATACAAAGGAAACTAAGTCAGTATCACAAAGGGTTATCTGCACACTCATGTTCATTCCAGCACTACTGATAATAGCCAAATCATGGAAACAACCTCAGTGACCATCAACACTGAATGGATAGAAAAGATGTGGCGCATATATATATATGCGCGCACAATGAAATACCATTCCGCCATGAAAAAGAGGGAAATCCTGCCATTTGTGACAACATGGATGCACCTGGCAAACATTATGCTTAGTGAAAAAAGCCAGACACAGACAAATACTGTATTATCTCACTTATGTGTGAAATCTCAAAAAACCAAATTCATAGAACCAGAAAGTAAAGTGGTGGCTGCCAGGGGTTTGGAAGGTGGGAGAAATGGGGAGATGTTGAACAAAAGGGATAAACTTTCGATTATAAGATCAGTAAGTTCTGAGGATCTAACGTATAGCATGGTGACTCTAGTTCATAATACTGTATTGTATACTTAAAGTTTGCTAAGATGATAATCTTACTGTCGTGACATGAAAAATTAATAACTGTTTGAGGTGAAGTTAGTGCTCATTAGCTGGATTTTGATAATCATTTTACAATGTGTATGTCCTTCAAATCATCACATTTTATTCCTTACACATATACAATTTTTATTTGTAATTATAGCCCAGTAAAGCTAGGGCGAAAAAAGTCATAAAGAATAGTTGCAGTGGGGTTTCATATAAGTGGATACGTGTCAAAATTTGACAACTTGTCCACTTTAATATTTGCAGTTTTTATGTCATTATATCTCAATAAAGATAGTTTTAAATAATAAGAATTATTTTTTAAAAGTCCTTGAGAGAATCTTGTGCAGCTTTAAAAAATACTACTTATGGAGCTTATAAATGACAAAAAAAATACTTAGGGTATATAGAATGTTACAAAAGCAGGATGCTAATTATAGATACATTAATTTTATATCTATGCAAAAAAATATTAAACAATAATCTAGGCATAAATCAAATGCACTTAAAAACACACCAGTTGTCTCTGGGAGGTAGGACGCAAGTATAACTTTTCTTTCCCTGTAATTTTTAATATTTTTTACAAATTTTCAAAAATTAGCATTTAATTTTTGTTGTAACGTAAAGACGAAACAGCCTGACCAGGCAGTGGCGCAGTGGATAGAGTGTCGGACTGGGATGCGAAAGACCCAGGTTCGAGATCCCGAGCTCGCCAGCTTGAGCGCGGGCCCATCTGGCTTGAGCAAAAAGCTCATCAGCTTGGACCCAAGGTCGCTGGCTCCAGCAAGGGGTTGCTCGGTCTGCTGAAGGCCCACGGTCAAGGCACATGTGAGAAAGCAATCAATGAACAACTAAGGTGTTGCGACGGCAACGAAAAACTAATGATTGATGCTTCTCATTTCTCCCTGTTCCTGTCTGTCTGTCCCTATCTATCCCTCTCTCTGACTCTCTCTCTCTGTCCCTGTAAAAAAAAAAAAAATAACGACCAAACAAAATAAAATTTATTCAAAAGAAGAGAAAGCATATACTTCTCAGTCTCCTTTAGTACTTCTGGTAAACCCGGGTGGAGGAGCAGTGCTTCTGTCCAAAGGAAAATCTATCAAATGGAAAATTGCTGTTAGTTTTTTTTCTCATTTAAGCATTGCTAAATCAGCTGCCTCGGGGGAAACTGATCAGTGTAGCTTATCCACCTGGAGCAGGGCATACCCCAGGGTTGAGAGCTTCGGGTGGGAGGGAATGCTCAACCTTCCCTTTCTGCTCTCTGACAGCAGTGTCAGACCTTGCCGCCAGGCTCCCTGACAGAAGACCCTAGCCATGAAGCCTCTCCTTACTGTGTTTGTCTTTCTCATCTTTTGGAACCCAATGCTGGCAGGTAAAATGGAAATCTACCTGGGGGAGGAGGGAGTCCTTTGTCTAGAAGAGTGATTCCACTAAGCAAACCTATGAGTGTCCTCCCACCATGGGCATGAAGCTTTGACATCAGCAAGGTCTGAACTTGAATCTTGGCTCTCCACCTTGTTAGCTGTACTACAACAAGCAGGAATCTGAGCTTCTCTGAACTTCAGTCTCTTCACTTACAAAATAGGAGCAATAGTACTAATCTCAGAGTTTTGCAAGAATTAAATGGGTGAATAGAATATGCCTATACATAATATGTACAGGACCTGACTTGGCAAGAAGTATCATCTTTTCACTAGTCCTGTTTCGCCACTGTTTTGTCTCTAAGTCAGAAATATATCTAGTCATACTAGTCAAGACCAGTAAAGAGTGGTAACATTTAAAGCTTTCTAATATGCTAAAATTCCTTATAGTACATTTGCTAACTAGAGTCCTTAGATACATGGTGAAACAGATTTGGAACTGCTTGTTCCAAAAGAATTAATGAGCTTACAGATACAAGAAATTACTGATCCGATGAGGTAACAGCTAGAGAGACATGAGAGAGAACACTGACTGGCCTCATGTTCTGACTTTAGAAATCTCATCAGGAAGTCTCTTCACTCGTTGTAATTGAATCAATTCACATCCATGTGTTATAGGTTCCCATTTAATTTCTCACCTTCCCTGAATTATTCTCTAGGCAAATGAACCAGATTTTCAGATCGTGTAATGCAGTAGGCTAGATTTAAGAATCCTTAGGATCCAGGCCTCTTCAAGCTACTGATGGGACCAGTTCCACTAAGGGTTATGACAATGGACTCACAGTCTCTAGACAGTCAACAATTGCATATAGTCTACAATATTCCAGTTAGTGTCTTAAATCTTATACACTCCCATAGCTAGTCTTTTTACATAAGAATTTTTTGTCTAGTATTCAGACCTTTATACTTCATCTTCTTGGGCTTCCATCTCCTCAGCTAAGTAACCCAAACCCCTTCCTTTGATTCACTTTCTGACAAGAGTTTTATATTCCTGGTTTATAGACAGCCCTCGTCTTTCTGTGTCTCACACCAATAACGCCACCAATCTTAATGCATGAGGGCCTCACTCTCATGACCTCACTTAACTTTACCTCTCAAAGTCCGTCTCCAGATACAGTCACCCTGAGGTTTAGGGTTTCAAAATATGAATTGGGGGATGTGGAGGGACTGCAAGTCAATCCATAGCACAGGCTAATTTTTTTCAATCAGAATCAATTGATTCAATTCAATCAGGTTCAATGGATTCAAACAGTATCCATCGTTATGACCTAGTCTCCTTGAAATCCAGTGTGATTTTAAAAAAAAGAAAGAAAGAAAGAAAATGCGGGGTGTCCTCATTTTATAAGCCCAGGAAGCCTGTAGTGTGTTATCCTTTCATTCATTTTCTTTCTAGGCTTGAATCCAATATCAGTGGAAATGCACAAGGAATGCTATGGCAATGGCACCTGCAGACTTGAGTGCTATGGAAGTGAGATGTTAGTTGCCTACTGCATGTTCCAGCTGGAGTGCTGTGTCAGAGGAAACCCTGAGCCCTGACATGAGAAGCCAGTGACTGACAGTTAACTTGAAAGTCCTTGACCACCCCCATCTTTCACACGGCCAAGGAATTTAGATTAAACTGTCACTCTGTGATGTACCCACGACTGCTGGTTTTTAGCATTTTTATAAGCCTTATGATTTTGGATCTTAAAAGCTGGGCTGCAACCTTCCTGAAATCAGTTAAGCTTATGAAAACTACTCAGAACACATATTCTCACTTCAAAGTGGTCTCTAGTGCTCGCCTCGGTACCTATTTATCTCTTTACTCATAGACAGGCTGTCTTAATTATTCATAGAGGCTTCAAATTACAAAAACATCTTTCTAGGCATTACCATCCTTTCAGTTTCCCACTCACCTTCTCTTTGACCCCTGAAGACCTGGCGTATCGCTCTCATAGACCGATAGGTCAGGCCTCACTGCAGGCTGGTATTGTCTTAATGTGATCGCTGGAATGTCTAGAATTTGTAAGAGGGATTCTGAGAAACCTCAAGCACAAGAAAAAGCTCTATCTTTAAGAAAGCTCATTTTTACTTAGAGCTGACATAAATAAAAAGTGAGATCGGTGTCTCTGATTTAGCTAAGGAGCTGATCAACTAGAAATGACACTTTAAAAAAAATTCAGAGATCATAACAAGAACCACAAAGGTAGATTTTAATTCTGCCTTCTCCTGGTGTTCAGCATAACCAGAGTAAGTTAAGATAAGGTGATGACCGGGGGAGGGAGGGGGGGGGGGGGGGTTCAGAGCTATTCATGCTCTTCTGAGTCAATAACTATGAATTATATGCTTTACTCCAAAGAGTAGTTGGGTTCATTCTCTTCTCCAGATTAATTATACTTCGAAATTTCCTTCAAGTATGAAATACAGGCCCAACTGCATAGACCACTTCCTTGAGTATGAAGTTAGCTGTTTTTATATAAGCATAACTACCTACAATTTTTTAATTGAATTTATTGGGGTGATATTGGTTAATAAAATTATACAGGTTTTAGGTACACAATTCCACAATACATCATCTGCATATTGCATTGTATATTCACCACCCTGAAGCAAGTATCCCTCTATCACCATGAAATATTCTTTCGCACCCCTTTCCTTTGAGCTTACACGGGTTCTTAAGGCTGAAGTGAGTCTCTTGCGGCAGCATATAGTTTGGTCTTGTTTTTGTTGTTGTTATTGTTGTTGTTTGTTTGTTTTGTTTTTATCCATTCTATCACTCTGTCCTTTTGATTGGAGAATTCGATTCATTTTCACATATATTGATATGTAAGGACTACTAATGTCATTTGTTTTCTGACTGTTTGCAGTTTTATTTTCTTCCTCTCTTGCTGCCTATCTTTGTGAATTTTTGATTTTCAGTGGGAAGCTCAGATTCCCTTTTCCTTTATCTTTTGTGAGTCTACTCTATGTTTTTGTTCTGTGGTTACCATGAGGACTACATAAAACACCTTCTGTGTAGATATAACAATCCACTTTGCTGGTAGCAACTTAACCTCAATCACATACAGAAACTCTACCCCTTTTACTTATTCTCTGTTATGCTTGTGATATCAAATTTTACCACTTCTTGTATTGGGTGCTTGTTAAAATCATAGTAGCTATAGCTATTTTGAATACACTTTTCTTTTTTTATTTTTTGTAAGAGAGACAGAGACAGATACAGAGATAGGGACAGATAGGGACAGACAGACAGAAAGGGAGAGAGATGAAAAGCATCAATTCTTTATTGTGGCACCTTAGTTGTTCATTGGTTGATTGCTTTCTCATATGTGCCTTGACTAGGGAGCTCCAGCTGAGCCAGTGACCCTTGCTCAAACCAGTAATCTTGGGCTTAAGCCAGTGACCTTGGGATCATGTCTATGATTCCATGCTCAAGCCAGCAACCTGGTACTCAAGCTAGTGAGCTTGTACTCAATCCGGATGAGCTCGTGCTCAAGCCAGTGACTTCGGGGTTTCAAACTTGGGTACTTTTCATCCTAGGCCAATGCTCCACTGTGCCACATCTTGTCAGGCTGAATATACTTTTTCTTTAACCTTTACCCTATAGTTAAATGATTAACATGCCATCATTTACAGAATTAGAGTTTTATAATCCTAACTGTATATATATCTATGCCAAAGTGTTGCATATTTTCACGTTTCCATGTAACTACTTAATGTCTTTTAATTATTTTTCTAAAACAGTGGGTGGCACAGAACAGGTGATAGCTGTGATTAATAATGATAATAATAATTGTATAACTTAGTATAATGATAATAATAACAAATATGCAAGGTTTTTCTTTATTGATTTTTGGGAGTGACACGGGTTAACAGAATTAACAGGTTTCAGGTGCACAATTCTACAACACTTCATCTGTACACTGGTATTGAATGTTTACCACCCCAAATCAAGTCTCCACCCATCACCATTTATCCCCCACACCCTCTGCCACCTCCCCCAGCCCTTTTCCTTCCTGCATTGTCCACACTGTCGTCAGTGTCCGTGAGTTTTTCTCTTTTTTTTCTTTTTTTGCTCAATCGTATACACACACACTTAAACCCCCAAACACAGCTGTCAGCCTTCACTCTATGAGTCTGTCTCTATTTGCTTGTTGGTTCATTTTGTTCATTAGATTCCACATATGAGTGAAATTATATGGTACTTGTTTTTCTCTGACTGGCTTATATCACTTAGCACCCTGGTCACAAAACACGGATCACAAGCCACATGCGGCTCTTTGGCCCCCTGAGTGTGGCTCTTCCACAAAATACCATGTGCAGGCGCTACCTCGATAAGGAATGTACCTACCTATATAGTTTAAGTTTAAAAAATTTGGCTCTCAAAAGAAATTTCAATCGCTGTACTGTTGATATTTAGCTCTGTTGACTAATGAGTTTGCCGACCACTAACTAACATAATGCCCTTCAGGTCCATTCATGCTGTCACAAAGGGTCAAATTTTATTTTTTACAGTGGACTAGTAATGCATTGTGTAAATGTACCACAGTATTTTATCCACTCATCCACTGATTAACACTTGTGTGGCTTCCAAATCTTGGCTATTGTAAATAATGCCACAATAAGCATGAGGTAACACATATACTTTTGAATTAGTGTTTCAGGTTTCTTTGGTTAAATTTCCAGAGATAAAACCTTTGGGTCATAAGGCAAATTCTCCCTCTGAAGTAATAATATGATGTCTCCATCACAGGGATTAGCGTGGCTACTGGGAAAAAGGCAGATTCTGAATGAATTTTAAAAATGTGGTTCCTGCAGAATGTGTTCTTGATTCCAACAGGAAGTTAGCCCATAAGCCACTGGAAATACCTCACCTGAGGATTCCTCATCTGGTCTGTGTGCCAAACTCACTTTCCCCCTGACTTTATTGCCAGCTTCTTGTGTGCACTCCACTCCTGACAGTGGTGGTGCAAATGAGCTCAGGTAGATAAGAAGCATGCACAAAAAAGAAGCCAAATTTGTGGTTAAATGAGAAATCATAACCTTGAGCTGTGGTGTCATCTTTAAGAAAACTTAAGCCTGACCAGGCGGTGGAGCAGTGGATAGAGCGTCAGACTGGGATGCGGAGCACCCAGGTTCGAGACCCTGAGGTCACCAGCTTGAGCGTGGGCCCATCTGGCTTGAGCAAAAGCTCACCAGCTTGGACCCAAGGTCGCTGGCTCCAACAAGGGGTTGCTCGGTCTGCTGAAGGCCTGCGGTCAAGGCACATGTGAGAAAGCAATCAATGAACAACTAAGGTGTCGCAGCGAAAAACTGATGATTGATGCTTCTCACCTCTCTCCGTTCTTGTCTGTCTGTCCCTGTCTATCCTTCTCTCTGACTCTCTCTCTGTCCCTGTAATAAAAAAAAAAAACTTCTTAAAGAAAACTTAAACAGTGTTTCCAGTAGTCAGCCTGGTACACTGTAAATTTGAGAGAAGGCACACGAGGTTAAGATTTCTGCCACAAGAGGATGCATGAAGTATGGAGCAAATACATCCATATAAAGTCAGAAAGAGCCCTAGCTATAAACCAGATCGACAAAATGTATCTTCTGTGTGAAGGCAGCTAGTAATGAATGCAGGACATAGCTACTTGAGATTTAAAATCAGAAACATAAAACTTCAATGGAGCATGAAAAATGATGAAAATGACATCACAAAAAAATCACAATAATTCTCCAATAACTGAACTTTAAATATAAGGAGATCTGCTACTATTTACTTTAGAAATAATTCAAAATATTCATGAGCTACAAACAAACAAACAAATACCCAGAAAGACAATGCAAAATATCAGGATACAAATACAAACAAAATGAGAAATTGAACAAAGAAATAGAAATCATAAAAAAACACCCAAATAGACATTCTAGATCTGAAGAATAAATGAATAAAAAACAAAACAAAACATAGAGTATCAAACACAAGATAGATCAAAGAGAAGGTAGAATCAGTAAATTATAAGATAGAAACTTTAAATAACCCAGTCAGAGGAGAACTATAGGAAAATAGTAAGAGGGAAAAGAAAGTCTACATGATCTATAAGATACCATCAAAAAAACAAATATTAGAATGATTACAGTTCCAGGAGTAGAAGAAAGGGAGAAGGAGTATGGAGGTTATATTTTTTAAATTTTTTTTTTTTAAGTGAGAGATGGGGAGACAGAGAGACATACTCCCACATGCACCCTGACTGGGATCCACCTGGAAAACCCTCTACCAGAAAATGCTCTGCCCATCTGGGGCCACTGTTCTGTTGCTCCACAACTGAGCTATTTTAGTATCTGAGATAAGACCATGGAGCCAGCCATCCTCAGCACCAGAGTCAACTGGCTGGAACCATTTGAGCCATGCTGTGGGAAGAGAAGAGATAAAGGGGAGGGGGAGGGGCGGAGAAACATATGGTCTCTTGTCCTGTGTGCCTGACCGGGAATCGAACCTGGGACATCTATATTCCAAGCCAATGCTCTACCACTGAGCCAACCAGTCAGGGCCAAGTGTAGAGAGGTTATAAAGATATAACAGCTGAGAAATTCTCATGTGAAGAAAGGCTTAACATTAAAATTTATGAAACTAATAGATCACTTTATTATTTTGACTCCAATGATCTTCCACAATACACATTATAATAAAACTCTCAAAAATCAAAGACAATCTGCCAAGTGGTGGCACAGTGTGTAGAGGTCTCAGGTTCAAAACTCCAAAGTCAAAAGCTTGAGTGCAGAATCACCAGCTTGAGTACAGGATCATTGGCTTGAACATGAAATCATGGACATGATTACATGGTTGCTGGCTTGAACCCAAAGGTCACTGGCTTGAAGCCCAAGGTTGTTGGAGCTCAAGGTCATTGGCTTGAACAAGGGGTCACTGACTCATGTGGAACCCTTTAGTCAAGCCATGTATGAGAAGCAATAAATGAACATCTAAAGTGGCACAACTGGAATTTTCTCATCTCTCTCCTTTCCTGTCTCTCTCTTTATCTCTTGCTGAAACAAATGAAGGAACAAACAAACAAAAATACCCCTCAAAGACAAAGAGAATCCTAAAAGCAGAAAGAAAAAAATGTAATCTAAAAAGAACCCCATTAGATTATCTGTGAATTTCTCAGCAGAAACCTTATAGATCAGGAGAAAGTGGTATGATATATTTAAAGTGCTGAAAGATAAAAATGCCAGCCAAGCATACTCCAGCTGGAAAAGTTATCTTTCAGAAATAAGTGAAATAAAATATCTTCCCCAGAAAATGATAATTGAAAGAGTTCTTCACCAGTAGCCCTGCCTTGTAAGACCTGCTGAAGGAATATTTTAAACAGAAAGGCTATCATGAATATATCAACAAATAACAAGTGTTAGCTTGTTGGTGGGAATGCAGACTGGTGCAGCCACTGTAGAAAGCAGTATGGAATTACCTCAAAAGATTAAAATGTGGACCAGCTGGATCATATGGTAGTTTTATTCTTAACTTTTTGAGGGATCTTCATACTGTTTTCCATAGTGGCTGTACCAATCTGCATTCCTACCAAGAGTGTACAAGGGCTATCTTTTCTCCACATCCTTTCAAACACTTGTTTTCGTATTATAAAAAGATTCTCAACTTCACTAGCTTTTAGGGAAATATGTATTAGAATGGCTATTATTAACAAGACAAGTAACAAGTGTTGAAGAGGTTGTGGAGAAAAAGAAAAGTCTCACTCATTGCTGGTGGGAAATGTAAACTGGAATACTACATGACCACGAAAAAGAAGAAAATCTTACCGTTCATGATGGCATGGATAGACCTGGAAATTATTATGCTAAGTAAAATAAGCCAGGCAGAGAAAGAAAAATATCATATGACCTCACTCATTTGAGGAATCCAAGGAACAATATAAACTAAGGAATGGAATTAAACCTGAAGGGAAGAGGGGAGGGAGCTTTTGGGAGGGGGGTAAAGGAGATGTTAAGGGAAATACAGGGGAGGGGGAATACATTCAGGGAGACACTAGAATCTATGTAAATGCAATAAATAAATAAATTACCGCCTGGCCTGTGGTGGCCCAGTGGATAGAGCAACAACCTGGAACTCTGAGCTTACCTATTCAAAACTCTGGGCTTGCCCAGTCAAGACATGTATGACAAGCAACGAACAACTAAAGTGAATCAATTAAGTTAGTACTTCTCACTCCCCTTCCTTATGTAAAATCAGTAAATAAACTCTTTAAAAAATATATTAGCAGGCCAAATTTAAGAGCACAATAAAGGACATAAACTATGATCAAATGAGATTTATCCTTGGGTTGAGGAATTGTTTAACATATACAAATCAAATGATATACCACATTAATAGAATGGATGATAACAAATTATATAATTATCTCAATAGATGCAGGAAAAGCATTTGACAAAATACTATGTCTTTACATGATAAAAACTCTCAACAAATTTGTATAATAGGAATTACTGCAATAAAATAAAAGACTTATATGACAAGCCCACGGCTAACACTACCATGCTGAAATATTGAAAGCTTTTCTTCCAAGATCAAAAACAAGACAAGGGTGCCCACTCTCACCACTCCCACTCCAAATAGTACTGGAAGTCCTAGACAGAGTGATTAGGCAAGAAAATTAACAAAAGGCATCTAATCAGAAAGGAAGAAGTAAAATTGTCTCTGTTTGCAGATGTCATGATCATAGACATAGAAAATCCTAAAGACTCTAGCAAAAAACTATTAGTACTAATAAACAAATTCAGTTAAGTTGCAAGACACATAATTAACACGAAGAAAGCTGTTAAGTTTCTATACACTAATAATAAAATCTCTAAAAAAAGAAAAAAATCAATTTATAATCAATTAAAATCAATTTATAATTCTTTTATAAAATCACAAAAAATAAAATATTTTAAAAATAAATTTAACCAAGGAGAGGAAAGATGAATGATTGAAAATTAAAATACTTTGATGAGCCTGACCAGGCGGTGGCGCAGTGGATAGAGCGTCGGACTGGGATGCGGAAGACCCAGGTTCGAGACCCCGAACTCGCCAGCTTGAGCGCGGGCCCATCTGGCTTGAGCAAAAGCTCGCCAGCTTGGACCTAAGGTCGCTGGCTCCAGCAAGGGGTTGCTCAGTCTGCTGAAGGCCCGCGGTCAAGGCACATGTGAGAAAGCAATCAATGAACAACTATAGTGTCGCAACGGCAATGAAAAACTAATGATTGATGCTTCTCATCTCTCTCCCTTCCTGTCTCTGTCCCTATCTGTTCCTCTCTGTGACTCTCTCTGTCTCTGCCACAAAAAAAAAAAAAAAAACTAAACTAAAACATACATCTAGTCATATAATTCAGCTATCATGCCCATTGATATTTATCAGGAATTGAAAACCTATATCCACACCTGTAAAGCCAGTAGTCGCGGTCACTATCACAGCCACCTGGCCAATGCAGGTTCGCATTAGATTCAAACAGTCGGTAATGAAACACAGGAGCCAAGAACTGGTGAGCCATCAGCTTTAATTCTAGCTTGTACCCGGCAGGCAAGCAAAAACATACATTGGGCTCCAAAACCCACACATTCAGTGCTCACAAAGCTACTGATTTATCCGAGTTTCCTAAAATCAAAGCTTTCCAGCTCACCAGACTTATTCACCTCTGTTTCCCATCTCCTCCTGCACAAACTCTTAACAAACTGGCTTCTTCCTCAGCACGCTGCCATCTTGGCTACTTCTCCTTCACATGGCCTTAATCTGCTCTCCTCTCTAATACCTCAGGAACCAAGAACCAAGAGAGAAATCAAGCTACTGGTCTCTCCCACTTTATACCATAGAATAAAACCTTTAATCCAGTTATTCAAACAAGGAAGTTTCTGTATAATGGGATTCCTCAGGAGAGTGCACCACCCTACATCATCCAATCAGTCAAGGGTGTGGGGAAGAGTTTACTCTTAAACTAAGCCTTAGGCTATAACGACCCGGCCTGCCCACAGCCTCTTCCAGAACACACATTAATATCAACGAACTTCCATGTGGGCAGCGCCATCTTTAACAAAGTGAGCATAATATATTTTATCTGCCCAACAACACCAAAATCCTGTACACAATATTTGTAACAGCTTTATTTTTTAATTGACTTTATTTGGGTGACACTGGTTAACATATGTGACCAAATAAAAAATAAAAAAGAGGAAATGTAGCAGTTTTATGGTAATTGTAACAACTCAGAGACAACCAAGATGTCCTTTAATAAATAAATGACTAAATAAATTATGGTACATCCACAATGTGTGACCTGTGGATCCAATCAATCATCTTGCCAGAAATACTTCCAGGGTGGATTGAAGGTGACAAAGACAGAACAAGATTAAGGAAAGCCGACAGACTTCTGGGATTCTATAGGCAGGGAATAGGTGGATAAAGCTTTCAGCTGCGAACATGTGTTAACGTTCAAGAAAAGGGAAGAATGATTGTCAAGGTCCTTCAGAATGTAGCGGTGCCACCATTTCTACTCCACATCCAAAAAGCACAGGCCCAGAGGTGTAGGGTTGCCATCCAGCATCCAGGGCTGAGGTAATGAGGCCACTATCTTGATGGTTCCAGAGGGCGGAGCCAGCATCCCAGTAGGCCTGGAGAACAGAGCATTGAGCCAGAGTGGATTCATTCTCAAGCCTTCAAATCTAATGAAATTTAGCCTGCTGTGTTTCAGACCTGTGTAGGACCCATGACTACTCTCTTCCTTTTAATTTCTCTCTTTGTTTATCCTATGCCTGTCCACCATTGTATTTTGGAAGCAGATAACTTGTTATCTAGTTTCACAAGTTCACAGCTGAAGAGGAATTTTGCCTCAGGATAAACCATACTCTGAGTCTCACCTATAACTACTTTAGATGAGATTTATGATTTAAGAGTTGATGCTGGAATAAATAATGGCTTTGGGGTATGTTAGGGTGTGATTAATATATTTTGCATGTGAGAATAACATGAATTTAAGGGGCGTTAAACAGGACTGTTATAAATTGAATCGTGTGCCCCAGAAAAAATACGTTGAAGTTCTAACTCCCAACATCTGAAATTAGGATCTTACTTAAAAATAGAGTTGTTGCAGATGTTAACATAAGGTCATTAGGATGGTCACCAACCCATTATGACTAATATCCTTATACAAAGGGAATATTTGTGTTAACATGGATTCAAGTGTCCCACTCAATATAACTCCCTCATCCTCACCCCCTTGCCCCCCATTACCCCCTTTTTTGATTCCCTCCCCCTAACTCCCTCCCCCTTCCCTTTGGGATTTGCTGTCTTGTTATCTGTATCTAAGTGTTATGTATATATAATTTTACTAATTTCTTCACCTTCTCTGATCCCATGCCTTCATCCCCCTTCCCTTTGACAGCTGTCCCCCTGGTCACTGTGGCCCTGACTCTACCTCTAATCCATTCCTTAGTTCACTTTATTCATTAGATTCCACATATAAGTGAAATCATGTGATATTTGTCTTTCTCTGCCTGGCTTAGTTCACTTAGCATAATAATCTCCAGATCTATCATGCCATCTCAAAAAGTAAGATTTCCTTCTTTTTCATGGCCACATAGTATTCCATTGTGTATATGTACCACAGCTTTTAAATCCATTTATCCGCTGATGGACACTTGGGCTATTTCCAGATCTTGGCTATTGTAAACAATGCTGCAATAAACATGGGAATGCATATCTTCTACTACAGACTATTTTAATCTACTTTATTCTACAACATGGATTAAATGAGTTTGCAACAGACAACACTCAAAAAAGAAGACAAGAAAGCACCTTGTTTATTGGTTGTAGTAGAAAAGAACCACCTATACAAGATACATTCAGGATGGATACAGCTGATGACAGGAATGACATTCATGCCATTGAAATATAACTTGGCTGTGTATATAATCACCTTTGTCCTTTTCATAGAAGAGCCAAAAAGTCCAGTTCAGTCATAGTGCATAGTCTGCACAGGATGGTGCTTAACCCATCACAGCAGTCAAGGTTGGTTTCAAGCTCCAGACTTTTTTTTAAGCTCCAGACTTTGATAGTGTCCCCTTCCAGGAGTTTGCTCATGAGGAGCAAAGTGATTCTTTCTCTCCCTATCATAATGAAAACACCTCTTCTCTCTCATTGGCTTACTTACTCCTAAAACCTCTTCAAAAAAAGAGAGGTTGAGTCATCATTAACTTGGATAATTTATCTTGCTTATGAAGATAACAATTAATCATAATAAACAAGTGAAACATTTTTTGTGTGTATTTTTCCAAAGTGGGAAGCAGGGGGAGGCAGACAGACTCCCGCATGCGTCCAACCAGGATCCACCCGGCATGCCCACCAGAGCGATGCTCTGCCCCTGGGGCCTAGCTCCGCTACAATCAGAGCCATTCTAGCACCTGAGGTGGAGGCCATGGAGCCATCCTCAGCACCTCGGCCAACTTTGTTCAGCCTTGGCTGTGGGAGGGGAAGAGAGAGATAGAGAGGAAGGAGAGGGGGAAGGGTGGAGAAGCAGATAAGCACTTCTCCTGTGTGCCCTGACCGGGAATCGAACCTGGGACTTCCACACTCCGGGTCAACAACTGAAACATTTTTATGGCTTGGTAAAGAGTACCAAACTTTCTAACGGTGCATTGTCTGCTATATCATACACTCTATTTAAACTTAAATATTATGAATTTTACTTTACCGTTTCCAATGTCAAATAATGAGTGTTCCTTCAGAGGTTCCCAAGCAGAAAAAGTTAAACAATCCAATAGAAAAACAGATGAAAGTCTTAAACAGGTATATTACAAATAAGATGGCCAATAAACATAGGAAAAGGTGTTCGGCTTTATTAGTCATCAGTAAGATGCAAATTAAACCACCACATGCCATCACAATATTCCACCCAGCCCCACCCCCAGGATGGAAAAAAAGAAGTGGAAATGACTAATTGTGGTAAGGATGTAAAAAGCAACAAGAATTCTCAGAAACTGGAGAATATACAAATTGGTGCAACCAATTTAGAAGACAATTTGACAATATCTATTAAAATTGAGTATATGCATGACCTATGACTATCATATTCACACCTGGCTATATACCCACAGAAATGTTTGCATAGAAGCCTCAAAAAGTATGTCCAAGAATATGCATGATAGCACTATTCACAAGAGCCCAAAACTAGTAATTACACAAATGATCATCTATACTAGAATATTCAAATAAATTGTGGTTCCCCACTACAATACTATGTATGCAATATTGAGAATGGGTAAACTATAATTACATCCAAAAAATAGAAATAAATGTCATAAAAATAATGTAGATTAGAAGAATTCAGGTGTAAGAAATACCTACTGTATATTTCCATTTATATAAAATTCAAAAAGAGGTGCCAGGATTTATAGCATCAGAATTCAAGCTAGACCTGACCAGGAGGTGGCGCTGTGGATAGAGTGTTGGACTGGGATGTGGAAGACCCAGGTTCAAGACCCCGAGCTTGCCAGCTTGAGCACGGGCCCATCAGGCTTGAGCAAAAGCTCGTCAGCTTGGACCCAAGGTCACTGGCTCCAGCAAGGGGTTGCTTGGTCTGCTGAAGGCCCGCAGTCAAGGCACATGTGAGAAAGCAATCAATGAACAACTATGGTGTCACAACGGCAATGAAAAACTGATGATTGATGCTTCTCACTTCTCTCCGTTCCTGTCTGTCTATCCCTATCTATCCCTCTCGCTGACTCTCTCTCTGTCCCTGTAAAAAAAAAAAAGAAAAAAAAAAAAGAATTCGAGCTAGGAAATTAGCTTTTGTAGTCCTCACTGAAATGTAGAAATGTTCCTTTCTTCACCTGGGTGAAGGTTCCATCAGTGTGCTAGGCTGGTAAAATTTAATAATATGATTGTATGGTATACTTCAAAAAAAGATTTTAGGAAGTGAGATGTTGAGGAGAATACAGGAGAGGGGGATGCACTCAGGGCAACACTAGAATCTATGTAAACATAATAAATTAAAATAAATAAATACAAAAAAATTTTGTAGCTTTATTGATTGATTTGAGGGAGAGAAAAACATTAATTTGTTGTTCTACTTATTTATGCATTCACCAGTTGATTTGTTGTATGTACCCTGATTGGGGATCAAACTCATCACCTCGGAGTATTGGGCAGATGCTCTAACCAACTGAGCTACCCCAGCAAGGCAGGAATAAATTAACAAAAGAAAAGTACTGAAGACAGGGAATTTAAGAAATCTTTTCCATAGGAGATAAATGAACGTCCTTAAAGAGAAACACAGCAGACACAGAAACATGAAGAGACTAAAGCCATTGTTTTAATGGGATTGTGTAATGAGAAGGATCTGGGTCCCCAAAAGAAATCATCGGGAGCTAGCTGCACATATAACTATTGTGCAACTATTTTAGGTAAATATTTTTTATCTATGCAGCACAAAAGATTACCATCACAAAATATATGATATTCTTCTTTTTTTCTGCAGCTTTTTCTGCAATTACCTTCCATTCGCCAGCATGAATTCAAAAGTCTTCTTATGTATCCATTAAGTCCACTTCTAACTGCCAACAGAAACAAAGGAAAGTGCACAGTGTCTTGTAGGGTCACAGTATCATGGATAAATTAGACTTAAAACTTTTAATGATAAGTTAGACAGGATCAAAAACATCACAGTCATGTTACGGTCAGATGCTGGTTTTTCAGTTACTTTTAAGTTATTTTCCAAAGACCTTGTTATAAATCTTTAGTTCCCGTGGTCCCCATTTACATGTGCAGATCACAGGGCCCAGCAGATTCAGCTTGGGACAATTTGCAATAGAAAGATCATTTGGACCGGGGAGTATTCTCAGGAATCTTCAGAGGCCCCATTCTAGGGGGGTCTGAAGGGTCTAGGTTAGCATCAGGCAGTTTAGGATTGTCACAGTGTTCACTTGGAGAAGGAATGATCGCTGACCTAGAGTTATGGAAGTCCATGGTCTGGCCCTGTGTTCCCAATAGCATTCTTTGTGACTTTCTTGCCAAGGGCCTTACTACCTGCCTTCGCTTAGTCAAAGGGCACATAAAAACATCCCAGGGAATAATGAGTGTGAAGTGGTTTGAAAACACATATCTAAATTTATTGCTAGTATTTTTCCTAGCATTAAGATCTGGGAGCCTCTGGAAGCTGAGGGGTAAGGGAAGACAGGTAGGAAGGCAGTTTAAGAAGATCAGGGTGGCTTAGAGTCACCCTACTGAATTATCCATTCTGTGTGCTAAGCCTTATCAGTCTCTCCACCCAGTTTGGCCGTGGAACCATCTATTGGGGCTTTGTGGTGTAAAGATAATTAATGTGGTATGACCAAAGGCCACTGGCGAACAAATTTTCCAGTTAGCCTTAGGACATCTCTCTGGGGACAAGGGAGTCCAGTGGATACACAATGCAAAGTGTCCAGAAGTCCTGTCATTCAAGACAGCAGCAACAATCTCAACAGCATCCTCATCCTAAGCTTGTTTTTGTAACACTTGATGCCTGGCCCTTGGGTACTACCTTTTGAATATGAGGGTATAGGGCCAAGGGTAAAAGCTTTCTGCAGACCCCAGCAGACCCCAGCAAGCCATAAGCAAAACAGTTTTGAGGACCTCCACTTTAGTTACTTAAGTGGACCCTTCCCCTTATTATCAAGTTGCTGGCTTCTGTCCAGAGAATATAAATTTGACCCCTTAAACTGAAGTTCCATAGGGTCCCATCATGCTGTGTGTAAGTACATTTGAACAACCAGCTCTGTATGTTGGTTCTGCTATCAAATTTGCCTTAATTTCTAAACCTATGAGAAATCATACAGGTAACTGACATAGGAGTGCAATTCTAAGAGTCCTAAAGAAACAGCCTCTCCTCCCTTAAATCCTACCTGTCCTCTAAAGGTCTCATGCTACTGCTTTGCTCTACTCCTGCCAATCCCATCAGTCCAACTTTCCCCACAAACTTTACTAACTCCCCAGACCAAAATCTAGAACCTGTTTCTTTTTTTGAAGAGAGCCACCTCCTATTATATGTCCTTGGCATCTTCTTTTCCTTCCCTGGAACAGCCCAGACCATCCATCTCTGCTCACATCCCTCTCTGTTTCTGCTTTCTTCATCCAAGTCCTGCTTTCTTTTCATTCCTGTAGAATTTCATATCCTCTTTCCCTTCACTCTTTAGAATTCCATAGGAACGGGATTCCATTTTTTACCTGGTGGAACATAGGAGAGCAAGACAAGGACCACAAGGACCAAGCAGAAGGTCCTCATGGCTGAACCAGTCAGCAAAGAGACAGCTGAGAGACCAGGGAGAGTCACATATATGTAGCTCTCAAGAGATGGGGTGAGGGGGAGTGTAGCCTGGCTAATGAACCTTTCAAGAACAAGAACATTTGCTTGCTCCACTGAACAGTCCAATAAACTAAAGGTCTGACTTGGAACATGACATCTTCCCATTAAAACACATTACCTGAGTGCCATTTACATGCTGGCAACTGAATTCTGAGCCCTTGGAGGATACTGTATAGCTTATGTCTTTGTATCTTCCTCATACATTCATTTAACAAATGCCTGTAATGTGCAAAGTCAGTAAAGTTACCTTATGTTGTCTTTTTGTTTTGTTTTCTTTTTTCTTTCTTTCTTCCTTTCTTTCTTTCTTTCTTTCTTTTTTTTTTTTTTTTGACAGAGACAGAGAGAGAGAAAGAGAGGTACAGATAGAACCCGAGAGACAAACAGGAGGGAGAGAGATGAGAAGCGTCAATTCTTCGTTGCGGCTCCTAAGTTATTCATTGACTGCTTTCTCATATGTGCTTTGACTGGGGGGCTACAGCAGAGCAAGTGACCCCTTACTCAAGCCAATGACCTTGGGCTTCAAGCCAGTGACCTTTGGGCTCAAGCCAGTAACCCCACACTCAAGCCAGATGAGCCCTCACTCAAGCCAGCGACATCAGGGTTTCAAACCTGGGTCCTCCGCATTCCAGTCCAATGCTCTATTCATTGCATCACCGCCTGGTCAGGCGTTACCTTATATTATTGAAAAAGTGTTTCAATAGTTGTTTTCAACTTCACACACAGGAAAAATAAAACAGGTAGATATTATTCTTCTATTTTAAAAGCAAAAAACATGAGACCCAGGTGGAATAAATGTCTTTTCCAAGTTGTCATGGATTGTAAATAGCAGCAACTTGACTTACACACACATTTGCCTAAATCCTGAATACAGAGTTCACACAAACCCCAGGTCTAGTGTAGCTACAATCTATTTTGGAAAATAAGAGCTTCCCAAAAAGCATGGTAAAATCCCTGTCGCACCATCAACATCAGTTTGGGGAGCACACTGAGTCTTACATGTCCCCATTGAACACATGCTATGTGCTGGCAAATGCAGGGCATACAAGGAATTTATGACAGAACTCTTGCTTGAAGGTGCTAAAGGTCAACAGTCTGACTATTTACAAAGTGAGTTAAGCTTTACAAAAGCTCCATCTGATATTGAATAAAGACTAGAGAACCCAGAATCAGACAACCTGACTTCTGATCAGGACTCAGCTTGATGGGCTTTCAATGAAGCACTTACTTCACCTAAGTGTCAGCCTTCTCTGCCGTAAAATTGGTTGTACATCCTCAGTGCTACTTATCACCAAGGCTTGTTGTGAGGCCAAATAAAGTGATTCTTGTCAAAAGTTCTTAAAAATGGACACTTAAGGGATTGGCTGACCCATACAACAGGAGAGGTATTTTAAAACTAGAGATGGTAGAAATAATGCTCCAACTAGAGAGTGGATTAGGACAGGAACCAAGTTTTTCATCATTCTGACCAGTGTTCTTTTCACCACATTAAATATATATATATAATTCAACCACTTTGGTAAAGTCTTGTTTTCTAACTTCAGGAAAACTGTGATATAATTGAGATTACATATGTGGGAAGACTCATAAGAGAACTTCAGAGCAAAAAAAATACTAAGTAGAGAAAGAATGGGAGACATGAATTTGGAGGACCCCAAAGGGAAACGATCACGTGAATGCAAGTGTACTTTCTAAGTTGGAGCATTAGGAACAACCAGATCTGTACTTTGTCGCCCCATCGGGCTCTGCTATCCTCTTCTCCAATCAACCGTCTTGGCCTCCAACTCTACTCATTCTCCTGTACCCTCCAGAACCTTAATTTCTTCTACTTCATATCGTCTCCGCAGCAAAATTTTTACCTCTGTGTCCCAGTGAAATGCTGGGTTCTCCTCTAAGGATACTGCTCTCTAGTAGCCTTTGCTGATTGAACACTATTCATCTACTGGGGCTCCACACACCATCAGACAGGCAAGCAGCATGTCACAATCTCCTAACAACCTTGTGCTTTTTCCAGAGTAATACCAGACCTGAACCTGACACCTCCTTCATCTCACCTCACCCACCTTGACTTGATCATCAAATCTTACCAATTCTGCCTAGAACATAGAGCTCAGCCCCACCCACTTCATCTTCACTTTCACCATGCCACGCAAGGCATCATCTTCTGTTATTTATTAAATAGCTTCGTAACTGATCTCCCTTATCATTTTACCACATTTATCACTCAACTTTGATGCAGTAACAAAATGGCCTGTATAAAATAAAACTGAGTAATGCATTTGCCCTTTGTAAAACCTTTCCCTGGCTTCCTCCTGGCCTAACATCATGGAATTGCTTGATGAATCTATCCAAAGTGCAAATCAGACCTCACTGCTTCCTTGCACTTCAGTTAGTAGTGCCTCTTTAACACTTTCAGTTTACATTTGTGAAGATTTCACTCATGGCCCTTTGTAACTTGGCTCTCCCTCCCTCTCCAGCCTCATCTGTAATCCCGTGTTCTAGTGAGACATCAGTATGTGTTCATACCTGCATACACCATACTCTTCTACACCTCTGTGCCCAGATCCTGTGAATCTATTGAGTTTCCCTGAAACTCCCTTTCCTGTTCTTCCTGGCTAACTCCTAGTTCTCCTTAAAGATTCTATACCAGGGTATCATCTTCTACAGTAAGCCTTCCTTGCTTCCTCCAAAGCTCAGTTTGCTCCCCAAGTTTCCATAGCATTCTGTACATAAAACTTTTGTAGCTCTGCCCTGGCCAGATGGCTCAGTTAGTTGGGGAACCTTGCTGAAGGACAGAGTTGCTGGTTCAATCCCCGGTCAGAGCACATACACATACAGGAACAGATCGATGTTCCTGTCTCTCTCACACACACTCTCTTCATTCCTCTCTCACTAAAATCAATGAATAAAAAAGAATTTTTTTTAACTTCCATAGTTCTTACCTTTTTGAATTAAAATTATAAACTTATAAAGTATATGGCTGAGAGGGCAAGAATCTCCTCTATAACAAACATCCCTAGAACTCAACACAAAGCCTGATGTAGAGTGCCACACACGTTGGCCACATTGACCTGCACTGAATCTCCTCTTTGTTCTGCTCTCCAGAGCTCTCTAACTCCATGCCCATGCTGGACTTCTACTCCATGCCCACAGTGATCCTGGCCCTTGCATGTTCTCTCTCATTGGGTCTGTACTTCACTTCTTACAAATAGGAGTCTGAGGAGAGGATGGTTGAGCTGATCATTTGCTCACAATTGTAAGCCTGAGTATTTGGCAGATGCCAGATTCATGGCCAATGTTGCAGAACCACCTGTCTCTACAGAAATTCATGGAGATAAGGACAGTTTCTCTTAGCCTAGTTTGCTAAATTTATGCTGAGAAATTCGAGGAGGGGAAGGAGACTTAAATGCCCAAAGGAACAAATTATGTTCTGTAGAGAATCTGGCAGGAGATAAGAAAGAATGTAACTACACCTGGGGGTTTCTTGGCACTAGTCCCAATGGTATGAGGGCATCTGATCTTAAAAGCAAGCACTGAAGCCTTTCTTCTCTGCGTGGCCAGTGAACAGCTCCAGGCCAGTATCTCCTCACAGAATGTCCTAAGACTCCCCACATAGTCAATCTTGTTGAACATAATAAATTGATTCACCTGATTACACAGTTCCTTCTTGATCACTTGGGATAACCATACCTCACGGTCCTCTCTGAACTTCTTCAGGTACAGAAAGTGCATTTATTATTCTCGTGTTGAAGTAGGTGTTAACATAGAACCAGCTGGATTCTTCCCGCTTGGGTTTGGGCTTGGGTTTTGGTCTCTCGGACCATGTGGGGTCTCAGGGAGATTGAAACTGTCATCTCAACCATCACTCTAAACCCTGTCCCAGTATACAGTTAGAGAAACATGGTGGCAGCGTGGAGGGTTCTGGACCATGCCCTAGGAAAACCAGGATTTAAGTCAGCTTCTGCCTGTAATCTCAGAAGGAGTTGTGCTCAGGCCCGTCATTCTCTGATCTGAAGTCCCCCAGTTGTTAAGGAGCAGGCAGCGATATGTTTTCACCCTCTAACTTCCATGGGATCTCTGATCACCTCTCTAGGGCAGAATGGGGCCGTACTGCGGTGCCAACCACCCACCCCCACTTGCTTGGGCTCCCCATTTCCTATGAGGAATTCTAGGCTCTGTGTTCCCTTCATCAGACATGGGAAGCTACTTCTTCATATCAATTCTGATCTTCCTTTTGACAGGTATCCTTCCAGCAAAGGCGATGGATGTAAATTAAACTGGGTCATGGGAATGTGTTCCAGGCCTTCCTCCTCTGACATCTCCAAGGAGTCTCTAGAGATGGGTTGGGTGTGGGGACAAAGACCCTACAGAAAGAGGCTGGTCTAGGCATGTGCCCTCCTTAAACCTTGTGATCCTGTGCTCTGTGGTGAAATTTTTGGGAACCTGGTCAGAAACTGAGGACTCTCCACTCCCAGGTTCCCTAAACCCCAAAGATTAGTCAGGGAAATTAAAGGGTGGGATCTCAGAAGACACTTATTGGTGTCTTCTGGGATTAGTGAGATGGGGAATGGGTCCCAGAGATTATCACTGTACTTCAGGAAGCAAGATCTCTTCCAACTTATTTTGGATAAAGTGTTCCTTGTAACATGACTATACTGAGTATTATGCCATCCGTGCAGGCAGATGTCCATCAGATTATACATCACAAAAAAGAACAGTCAGGTTGTAACAGTATAATAATTCTGCTGTTGAAATAGAGACAGGATGGCTTGGGGAGGCTTGGCAAAGCACACCTCCAGAAGACACACCTGGGAAAGGTAGTTCTTAAGCATCGGTACCTGACCCTTATCTGAAAGTGTTCCAAAGAAAAAGCTGTTCATCTGCTAACCAACCAGATTTGTAGTTACTCCCTCAGGGTCTGGGAGGAGGAGGCCAAGGGGGTGTTGGAGAAGGGGAGAAACTGGCAGAGGGTCCCAAGTTCTCCAAGTCTTACAGAAAGAGAACCACAGTGCATTAGGGAAGCACCAGCTGACAACGTCTTTCCTGTTCTTTCCCTATTCCTCTCTCCTCGTTATTCTTCTGATTTACAGGATTATACCAATAAAGTCAAGCCACTTTCCACTCTTATTTTCTCTTTTCCTAAATAAAAATAGGAAAAAGAAAAGAACTAACAATTACCAAGAGCCCATAGTCTCTTAATTTTATATTTTGTCTCCATTTATCTATACATACAATAACCTTAAACAGAGATACATTTATTTTCATTTCACAGATAAATAAACACATATTCAGAGAGATTAGATAATGTGTCCAACATCACGTAACTCAGAGACCAGAGAGCAATCCAAATCTATTAGAATCCAAGTTTTATGCTCTTTCCACCGTACAACACAATTTCCCTCAATGGAACATGGTAGAGAAGTTTTGGGATTTGTAAGAGATCATTCCGTCTCGTTTATTCCCATATGAAGCCCTGACTTTTAGTATTGGAGCGTGGTCCATGTATACAGGGTAAATCTTTAAGTTTCGCACAAAACGCAACTCTATTCGCCTATCCCTCAGTTCCCAGAAGTTCAGCCCTGGCACGACACAGCCCTCATGTCTCGGATGCAAGGTCTATGGCTTCTTTATTTTTTATTTTTCATCTTTTTTAATTTCTCTTACCCTTACCTATCTTAAAATTCTTCTCTTGTTCTTGGGTAAGTTGAATACCTTAAGATACATGTTTCTAACAGAAGGCAGACAATAACAGCAAGTAATGAATAAGAGTGTAAACTCTGGAATCAGTCACCTCAGTTAAAATCACAGCGCTCCCAATTGTAGCTCATCCCCCAAGCATTAATTTCCTCTGCTGTAAACTATGAGATCAAAATATAATCCATAAAAATATGGCAAGGGGAAAACCAGAATGAACACTGTAGTCTTAGATTGAAATCAGAAGTATCAATATGAAACATGGATTTAAAAAATGGTGTGCATATGCACGAATGTTTGTGAGTGTGCTTATATGCATATGTATAGTACATATCTTTCCGAGCTCACACCATGAAGAGAATCTGGAAGAAGAGCACCCTAACAGTAATAAGCATATCTAGGACTCAAGTCTCTTTGCTCCAAAATATCAGTCTCCTTTCATAGATCCTTGGATTTGGGGCTAATTTCAAGTTTGGGTCAGGGAAAAAACAAGGTAAGATGAGCTGGAAATGATCTGGCTCATGCTTACATCTCTATCTTTTTATTTCCATGACCCCTAAACTCCCAACCTAAATTCTCACTATTGCAAATGACTTGAAATTCAACACATATGTCCTGCCCTTTCTCGTGTGGGTGCCTTTGCATGTGCTGTTACCCCGCTCCCCTATGCACTTCTCCTCCCGCCTATTTTCTTAGCTAAATCCTGCAGCGCATTTGAGACTCAACAGAGGGTCACCTCTTCTGGGACCCTCTCCCAGACTTCTCCCGTTGGAGTTCATACCCTGACCCTGTGCTTCTGCACAGTTTTAGCGCTCTTCACAGGTCTGTGTTTTTGACAAAAACAAGCTTCCTAGAGGCAGGGTTTGTAGGCTATTCGTCTCCAGGGCCTGACAGAGTGCTCCATATGGAATATATTCAATAATTATCTGGTGACTAAATAAATAAATAAGTCAATTACTATAGCAATTGTTTTTAGAGTTAATCAGATCTTTGCTAAATAAGTCACATGGCTGTGCAGATCCTCAGTTTTGTCATCTAAAAAGAGAGGGAAGATTATCCCTTGCATTCCTTCTGACTCCAGCAGTCATTCATTCCATAGATTCTTCGGGCCTGTTTGTGTGTGTGTGTGCATGTCTTACGTTCTCCAGTAGGTGGTGAGCTCATTGAGAACAGAGACTATGCCTATGGTGTCTTCGCTCCCTGGGGTCTGAGGACTATGAAATCGGTATCATCTCGAGGACTCAATGTCTCCCCGTGAAAATCAACCTCTTTTTCTCTCCTCCCTGCACTTCCCTGCCCCTCTCTCTTTCTTTCTCTCACCTCTGTTTCCGTCATCATTTCTCTTTCTCTGGCTCCAACCTTCCTGCCTTCTTCTCATAAGGACCCCCATGACTCCACTGGGCCCACTCAGGTAATCTAGCCAAACCTCCATACCTCAAGATCATTAAATTAATCACAGATGCAAGTTTCCTTTTGCCATCTGTGCATGGTCACCCAGTCGCATGTTCCAAGGACTAGGGCAGGGGTCCCCAAACTTTTTACACAGGGGGCCAGTTCACTGTCCCTCAGACCGTTGGAGGGCCAGACTATAAAAAAAACTATGAACAAATCCCTATACACACTGTACATATCTTATTTCAAAGTAAAAAACAAAACGGGAACAAACACAATATTTAAAATAAAGAACAAGTAAATTTAAATCAACAAACTGACCAGTATTTCAATGGGAACTATGGGTGCGGATGCATCCTGTGCTCCTCTCACTGACCACCAATGAAAGAGGTGTCCCTTCCGGAAGTGCGGTGGGGGCGGATAAATGACCTTAGGGGGCCGCATGCGGCCCACGAGCCGTAGTTTGGGGACCCCTGGATTAGGGTGTGGATATCATAAGGGACCACCATAGATACCATGAAGAAAGTCAGATGGCAAGACCCAGAGTGGGAGAAGATATTTGCTGTGCATATAACTGACAAAAGGTTTGTATGAGGAAAATGTAAAGAATGTCTAGAAATTATTTTTAATGGACAAACCAATATGGAAGGGAAAGGGCAAAAGATCTGAATAGACAATTATCAAAAGAGGAAATCTAAATGGCCCATAAACAAATGAGAAGATACCTGCACCTTATTTGTTACGAGGAAAATTGTGTCCATCTGCAAGGAGGTACATGCTACATAACTATCAAGTTGTCTAACGTGTAAAGGTCTGATGATACCCAGCAGTGCTGAGGATGTGGAGTAACCCCAGTTCTCATACATTTCCACTGGACAGATAAATTATCACAAAGTACATTGGTAAGGAGTTTGGCATTTAGGCAAATTGAAGTGATATGTTCATTGTGACTTAGTACTTTCACTCCAAGGTACTTATCCTCCAGAAAGCAAGCCAGTGTGTGCAGAAGAGAAGTACAAGAATGTCCACAGCAGCACTCTTTGTAATCTCTAGAAACAACTCAAATAGTTGTCAACAGTCATAATTATATACTGAGTTGAACACTAAGTAATGTTGCACACAGAAACACAGGTGACTCTCAAAAGCCCAGTGATCCCACTTCTGGGAATATATACAAAAAAACCCAAGACACTAATTTGAAAAAATATTTGCACCCCTCTATTCACTGCAGCATTATTTATAATAGCCAAGATCTGTCTGGAAACAGCCCAAGTGCCCATCAGTAGACGACTGGATAAAAAAGCTGTGGTACATATACACAATGAAATGCTACTTGGCTGAAAAAAAGGAGGAAGGAAGGAAGGAAGGAAAAGGAAAGGAGGGAGAGAAGGAGGGAGGAGGGAAGGGAGGGAGGGAGGATGCTAAGAACAATTTAGTAAACAGAAGTTTGCTCTGCTCTAAAATAGGTCAAAAGAAGTTATCTCTGCTAACCTCTTACTATGGGCAAAGCCACTGCTTCAAGTTCTTCTAGGAGTGAAGGGAGGGGCAGAAACTTCTCTTGAACCCAGGAGTGGAGATGCCTTTAGCTCAAAACAATCTGCACAACTTGGCTCTGAACGTCCTCGGATGACATGATAAAGAGAGCAGAGAATCTTAGGAAGCAAAGATAAAGGAAGAAAGCATCCAGAGAGCACCAGGAAGGAAAAAGAATGAAGCCATTTGTGCTCCTCTGACAGTTTTGCCCAACAAGACTTCAGGCAAGAAGCGGGAACACTCCGCACAAATGGAGAAGTTCCCGTCCAAAGGTTGAAAGGGCGATTTAATCAGGACATGCGTGGGCAGAAAGGAAAGAGTCCATTCTGAGCACGTACTGATATCCAAATGCATTGTAGATCTGCTTTTCAGAACTGTGTCCAGAAGAGTCTCAGAAGTACTAAGACAATGTTGAGTTTGTACCTCCCATGTTCCCTAATGCATGATTGAACAATTTAAAACGTATGGAGAAGGGCAGAGTTCCGGACCAAGAATCAGAAGAACTGAGTATTTCACGGCAGCATAGCCGAAAGCTTCTTTCCTTTGCATACCATTCACCGAGCGGAGCCTCGTCTCTAAAAGAATGGGGTGGCCCCACTGAGCCTGTGCAATGTCTATGGTAGCAAATGGTCAGGATACAACCTGCACTCTATGGGCTGCCATTGCATGCCCAGTGCAGGGTCTCTTGGAAGCCGTCCATGGGGTCATGCAAAGGAATCCTCAGCCCTGATCTAGCACCAACTTACCTACGTTTAGTGCGCTAGCCCACCATATCTCCCCTACTCCCATGCCAACCACGCCAGTGCTCTCCGCATTATAGACAGACTAAAACTCTCCCAGTATTGCCTGACATTTGCTAAGAAGTCCCCTGGAGAGGCTCCGTAAAAGAGAAAGTAACACAGCTCTAGTGGTGGAATTTCATAATCATGATGGAGGAGAAGGAGGAGGACGGACCTAGTCTACACCAGTTTGAGTGCAATGTGCTGTATAAGCTTTATCTCATTCCATCCTCAAAAAACCCTCGCATGGGGCACATTTTGAGAAGAGGAAGATGAAGGAGTTCAGAGATGCTGAATTTGTCCAAGGACATGTGACTGCAAAGCAGAGCGTAACCAGTAAAACCTTGCTTTACTGCCACACGACCGATTCAGAATCCTAAGGTCATGGACCACTTGGGTACAAGCCTTCGTCCCCAGGCGAGAATAAAACCAATGTTAGCATCTTTTCAACTCTTGGTCCCCCACCACAACTTTAGTGGGGGACGGACTTAATGACCCTTCCCCAGAGTTGCGTCCCAGTAAATACCGTCCTGCTCCACTGCTGACACAGGCCATCCAACCTTGAACACAGCCCTGAACTGGCTCTTCCTGTGATAGACCAAGAGAAAGTTCCAACCCACCCACTCTAAAAAGACAACTGTTCTCAGAACCTTTAAATTTCCCAGATTCTAACCACTGATTCAAGCCATTTGGAAAATACAGCTTCTTGGTGAACTTTTCTGGAGACAAAGTTCCTGTGGCACTTGCCTCCACCAGGTGACTAAATCTGCCACCCAAGGATAAAGCTGTTCTTTCTCTAATATGTCTAAGAACCTACCCTATTCTTGGTCAGGCCAACAGTTGACACCCTGAGCCCTTTTGTTTCTTTCAACACTGCAAGTCCTTGCTCACAATTCTCTCTGGCCTGAAATGAAGCCTGTGTTTTACAGTATCACTTCCCCGGGCTCCCGTGTTGTCAGTGGGACTCAGAAGGAAAGGAGAATGAGGTTAACACTTTCCCTGCCGTTTTTCTATCAGAACACATATGAAGTTATAGGGAAAGGGTTTGGGCCATAACATGATGACGCTGCTTCTGTTGTGCCTTGACTGAGTCCTTTGTTCCACAACTAGTAGAAGAGAAAGTAGCATGGAATGGCCCAGTGACTCTATCCTCTAACCCGGAATAAGCCCGTCACCCGTAGGTACCCTTCCAGGTAGCATAAGGCCAGCCCCACCCAGGCTTGCCCGGCTCTATAAAAGAGCCTCCCTGGCAGCCACCCCCAGGCAGTCCCAGCTGTGCCCTCCTCAGCAATGAGGCTCTGTCTTTCTGGGTCACTCTTCCTCCTGGTGATCTCATTGCCTGCAGGTAAGAGGGTGGGTACAGGTCTGATCATGAAAATGGGATTCTTTCAAGGACTATGGTATTTAAAAACCCTATGGATATAAGCACAGTAGGGGGATACCAATATACAATGGACCCTGAGGGTAGGGATAAATGTAGGGTTAGTGGTTTTCAGCCCAGCCCTTTTCCTCTGTTGCTACATCCTGAAGGTCTACCAAAGCTTGAGAGAGGGAAGCCAATTACACGCCGTTCAGCTATCCCAATTCCTATTTGCCTTCATTCCTCTGGTTAGCCGCAGACTCAGTGGCCTCCACTGAAACGTGCTAAAAGATGAGAAGACAGAGTTCATAAAGTAAATCACAAAATAATAAAGCATCCACCAAGAAGAGAGGACAGCCCTAGGGTTTCTCCTAACCCAGTGGTTCTTAACCTGGGTTCTATCGAACCCTAGGGGTTTGATGAGTCGGTCTCAGGGGTTCAGAGAAGCCTCTGCTGTGGAGGCCAGAATGAAGTAATACCGTAATTTGTTGTGAGTTCATGCACTTTGTTGGTTTTGTTCTTTGAGCAAGGTGATGTTCATGCACGGCTCATTTTGTGCACCAGTAAAAAAATATATACCTATGTCTTGAATTTAGAAAAAAGAAATCATATTTTATTTATCACTAAAGAAGGGTTCTGTGAATGTGCATATGAAACTGGTGGGTTCAGTACCTCAAAAAAGGTTAAGAACCACTGTCCTAACCTCTTGAAGGCTGATTTTTCTTTTCTATCTTTTTTTTTTCTTTCAGGGCATTGTCTGATTGAAAATAATGGAGTAATGCTTGAAGGCTGTACTGTGATTGGTGGCAGATGTTTCTTTGCTTGTCCAGTAGGATGGAAATGGGCTGAATACTGTTACAGCATATTTTCTTGTTGCAAAGTAATGGAAAAACACAAACCTCCCCAGGTCTTACAGTACTGACTCTCACTTCCTGAGTCCAATTAAAGGAATACGTGAATGGCTAAAAGGACAAAATCCTCTGTGTGTAAGCATCATTATTGAATCATGGGTAGCCAATAAAGGCCAGACACTGACCAATTTGCTGGCAGAATTTCAGAAGTATTTTTTAAAAGGGCGCTATGGTGAAAGGCATCTCTTGGGTATACAACATAATCAACAGTTCAAATGCTATAGAAATTTTACTTGAAACCTATGTACTTGTATTGATCAATGTCATCCTGTTAAATTTAATTTTCTAAATAAATTTTTTTACAAAAAAGATATCTCTTATTCTTTTTGCTACCCTTCCACCTCCATCACTAATTCCTATTTCAAGTTTAAATTCAATTTATTAATACAGGCTCAAAGATATAACATCAGCTGAACCTAATAGCAATAGCTTACCACGTGGCAGTCACACTTTTCAGTGGCCTACATATAGTAAATCACTTCATTTTCACAACAAATTGTATTATATCTCCTATGTTCCAATGATGAAATTTTCCAAGGTTACACAAGTAGCAAGACTTAGTTATCACTGTGTTTGAACTCAGATGTAATTCTTTTCTTTTTTCTTTTTTTTAATTTATTGAAATGGCATTGGCTCACAAAACTATACAGGTTTCAAGTGTTCAACTAAACAAAACATCACCTGCACACAGCATCCTATGCTAAGGTGACCAGACGTCCTGCTTTTGGTGGGACTCTCCCGATTTTTAACAATTTCTCTCGCGTCCCAAAGCGTTTTCAAAAAGTTCTGATTTTAAAAAATATATTACAATACTATTTTTGCATTCTATGAAAATTTTTTTTGCTCCATATAGACCAAATTTTTAATCAAGAACCCCACCCCACCCCCCCACCCCCGTCAATGGTGTCCCACTTTACCAATTTTAAAATCTGGTCACCTTATCTATGCCCATCCCCCCAAGCAAAATCTCTTTCTATCCCCATCCCCTCCTTTTCACACCTCCACCTACCCCTCACCACCTTTCCCTCTAGCTATCACCACAGTGTAGTCTGTGGGACCCAGATAATCTTGATCCAGTGTCTTCACTGTTGAGCTAGACCATCTCTCAATTACTAAGAGTATAGGAATCTAACTGGAAATATTGGTTGTAGTGTGTAGTGATTGTAGATTACAGCCCAATAAGGAGTCAAGAATCCAATAGATTCATAAAACACAAAACCTCTCAAAACCCTTCCTATGGCTTAAAGTTACAATGCTCCTGGTGGCTATGGTGGATTTGTGACTCTACTCAGGAACTCTGATGATCCAAACCTAATGTTTCCACCAAACATCACTGTTCTCGACACTGTAGAACAGGGGTGCTCAATACGTTGATTGCAATCTACTGGTCGATTGTGAAGGAAGTGTGGGTAGATAACATGACATTAAAAAGACATTTGTCTTTTGATTGGCATACAGGGTAGCCAATCTGACGTCTGAACTTTTGACACCCTTTGCATGCGTGTTAAACCGTGCTAACTTGTTCAGTTACATTGCTGCGTAGTTAGCCTTCAATTTATTTAAACTTACAACAAAAGGTATAAAAATGAGTGCCATAGCTGGTCCGAGTAAGAAGCCTAGAACCTACCACTTTCATACAGAATGGGAGGGGATTTTTTTCACTATGTCATATTCTAAGTGCGTTTGCCTCATCTGTCTGTGTGCCATTGCTATTCCAAAGAAGGGAAATGTGAAGCTGCTTTTTCGGACTGTTCATAAAAACTATGACATTGACTTTCCTCCAAAAAGAGAGCTGAGAAGGAGAAAGGTGAAAGAAGAATACACAATATTAAATAGTAATAATAGTAACTTAAATAATGATAATATAGAAGAAATAAATTTATGTTTTGCATTTTTATTGTAGGTAGATCATTTTGACTTGGTCATCTTATAAGTAGCTCGCAAGCTGAAAAAATGTGGGCACCCCTGCTGTAGAAGTAGCAATGGATCATACGGACCCTCATAAAACATAGTGTTGTCGGCAGCATTTTTTCCAACAGCACTTTCTCACCACCCACTCCCTGTCCTTGCTCAGAGGCAGAAGTCACAGATCTTCATCAAGTCCTTAATCACTATCTTTTCAGGAAAAAAAGAGGAGCCGCTGAGTTTGGGGTTTTCCTTCCCCTAGGGCGTGCCTGAGGGAAACACATCTGAACATCTGTGCTGGAATTCTAAACAGGAATCCATTCTCCTGGAAGACCTGCCAGCTCAGACCCCTCCACACCTCCAATCCTCAACATACCCCCAAAAGAAGAAAAACCAGAAATCATCTGTAAGGCCAGTAGGCATAGCCACGATCACAGCCGCCTGGCCCATGCAGGTTCGCATTTGATTTGGAAAGACGGTAATGAAACAACAGAGCCAAAAACTGGTGGGCCATTAGCTTTAATCCTAGCTTGCACTAGGCAGGCAAGAAATACACACAATGGAAAAACACTTCCCTTTCCATTCAGGGCTCCCAAAGCCACTGACTTATCCAAGTTTCCTAGAATCAAAAGTTTCTACCTCACCAGCCTTATTCACCTCTGTTCCCCATCTTCTTCTCTCTGCACAAACTCTGCACAAACTGGCTTCTCCTTTAGCACTCCGCCATCTTGGCTGCTTCTCCTCTCCTCCACGTGGCCTTTCTCTGCTCTCCTCTCTAATGCTAATCTCAGGAACCAAGAAAGAGCAAGCTCCTGGTCTGCCCCACTTTATAGTATATAAATCAAAAACCTTTAATCCAATATACAAACAAGGAAGTCTCTGATACAAAGTCACTTATCTGAGGCATAATGGGATTTCTCATGAGAATGCACCATCCCACATCAAAAAGGGTGGGAAAGACTTAGTCTTAAAACTCAGCCTTAGGCTATAAGGATCCTGCCTGCTTACAGCCTGTCCCCACACATCCAATGCAAACTATAAGCGAGCAAACATATACATCATATTTGCAAACTTATTTGACCGACATCATCACTAGTCTACAGGGCTAGCCTCTTAGGGCTTCAATTTGGAATTAACTCCAGAGTTAACGGTGTCGAGTACCTGTATTTGGTGATTTAAATACACCCACTAACCAAAAGAAAAGGAGAGGCGATGCAAAAGCTTGCAAAAGTGATATCAGTGCAATGAAATTCAATGAAAACAAACAAACAAAAAAAAAACACAGCGAAAACTAAGGGAAGGGAAATAGCAAATACTCTTTCACCAGATTTCAATAGGGAGTACAATCCTAACAAAGGTAAAAAATCATTACCCTTTTCTTGTGGTTCCTCAGGCCATGTGATTACACCAGCCTGGGGTGCAGGGTTGCTCTAACTTTGACAATGAAATGCAAAAAGACACACACAACAGGCCTTTGATTTTCTTCAGCTCAGTTTAGATAAGACTGAAATGTTCAAAGTTATTCTTGCTGAAAGCCCACTCTTATCTGAGATAGCTAAGAGTGCTGAATTATCACATGTAAAAAGCCATTATGTATTCACATTGTGGCTCCATGACTGTACCCTCTCTGAGGAAGCAACAGGAGCCGAACTTTGCCCCCCATATCCCAAACAACCATGGGAAAGGTCCATGGTTTAAGCTTAGAAAATTAGATGTCTGTTCCCAGGATCTGAACTTGAATGAATGACATCACTACATTGGTCCCATTGGAGAACTGCTCTGTACAAATGCAGCAGATGATCTCAGAACCATGATCTGGCACTGTGGATCTTCTGGGCTCCTCCGTTTGTGGCTATATTTCAAAACTGTTCTGTGAGGCCCAGACATCTTTCCAGTACATTCTCTTCAGCTTAAAATGTGCAGAATTAATATTGGTTACTGGAAACCAAGAAATCTGAATGATACTAAGAATTCTTACTGATACCTCATCATACAGTCATTTTAAGATTATTAAATAAGGTAAGCCTTACCTGGCAGTTGTGCAGTGGATAGAGCTTCAGACTGAGATGCAGAGGACCCAGGTTTGAAACCCCAAGGTCTTAGGCTTGAGCACAGGCTCTTTCAGCTTGAGAGTGGGCTCACCAGCTTGAGCACGGGGTTGCTGGCTTGAGCATGGGATCATAGACATAATCTCATTGTTGCTAGCTTGAACCAAAGGTTACTGGCTTGAGCAAGGGGTCACTTGCTCTGTTGTAGCCCCCCGCCCCCGGTCAAGGCAAATATAAGAAAGCAATCAGCTTGACCTCTGGTGGCGCAAGGGATAAAGAGTCAACCTGGAACACTGAGGTTGCCAGTTCTAAACCCTGCATTTGTCTGGTCAAGGCACCTATGGGAGTTGATGCTTCCTGTCTGTTTGTATCTGTCCCTTTCTGTGTCTCTTTCTCTCTGTTTCTCTCACACCCAAAAAAAGATTAAATAAGGTGTAAAGCCAGTAGCCGCGGCCACCATCACAGCCGCCTGACTTTTGCAGGTTCGCATTTAATTTGGGCAGATGGTAACGAAACTGCAAAGACAAGAACTGATGGGTCATTAACTTTATTCCTAGCTCGCACTCGGCAAGCCAGTAAACACAAACACACTGGGCTCCAAGACCCACTCATTCAGTGCTCACAAAGCTACTGACACATCCAAGTTTTCCTAGAATCAAAGGCCTCCACCAGTCTTATCCCCTCTGGTTCCCCATCTCCCTTATCCTCTCTGCACCAACTGGCTTCTCCTTCAGCACCCGGACATCTTGACTGCCTTTTCTCCTCCAACCACGTGGCCTCTTTCTCCTGGAACAATGTGGTCTCCTCCTCTCTCTACAAAAATGTGGTCTCTCTCCCAAAATGACCTCCTAGCTCCTCCTTTTAAAATGTTTTGGCACAAAAGTCTTCCCCCGGAACACATTAGCATAACCAAGCCCCTTTCCAAGCATGAAAGCAATCAGCTGTATCACATGAGAGCATCATTGCATGAGCAGTGGCCATTTTTAACAATAAGAGTGAGCAAAACCAGAAAATACAGATTTTGCAACTCATTTGCCCAACATGAGATGATATACGTAACAAGCTTAGCACTTTGTCATCTGTCTCAAATACTCTGACATTGAGTTAGCTAGGTTCTAGTTCACAAAGAGAAAGACTGTGCTGCCCTTGCAGAAAGGCATTGAAGATGAGCTGAACCCCTAAGCCCCATAGACCATGAAGCCAGTGCAGTAGTATATAGGTATCAGAACAGGAATAGGAATCAGAAGAGGCATCCAGACGTGTAAAAGGAAAGCAGATCTCAGGGACAGAATCAAACCCAGCTCCCCAACATTACCATCTATACTACACAATTCTTTCTCCAAGATCAAACATGGAGGCATAAAGTCTGGGCTATGTATTGGTTTCCTGGGTCTGCCCTAACACATTACCACAAACTGGGTGGCTTAAAACTACAGAAATTTAGTCTCACATTTCTAGAGGTGAGAAGTCCAAGATCAAGGTATTGGCAGAGCCGTATTGCCTCTGAAGATTCTAGAGAAGAATCCTTTTCTTTCTCTTCCCAGCTTCTGGAGGATATTGGCAATTCTCAGCATTCCTTGGCTTCAAGCCGCATCATTTCAATCTCTGTCTCTGTGTTCGTGTGTTCTTCTTACTCACCTGTGTATGTTTCTGTATATCTTCACATGGCTTCCTTCTGCAGACACCAGTCATCGATTTTGCAGCTGACCCTTATCTAACATGACCTCATTTCTGCTAATTACATTTACAATGAACCTATTTCCAAACATAGTCACTATCTGAAGTTCCAAGTAGACAACATTTAGGGGGGACAATACCATCCCAGTACAGGCTACAAACAGGAAATTTGGAAATGTAAGGTCCCTTCTTTACACATCCCGTTATACACAATGAGGGAAGACAAATGCAGGAGAGAATTTGCAAATGAATCCATCTTATGTATGAAAACCAATATTGTTTCTCTCCTGGACATTCCCCAGACTTCCCCTGGTGAATATGAAAGAAGAATAAGGTGGTCCCTAGCCTCATGATGCTCAGGGATTATTTGGAGAAATAGAATCCTAAATCATCACAACACAAGCTGACAGATCTGTGAGGTGACCTGCATGCTTCCCTGTAACACAAGACGCTCCCCAACCCATGCTTATTGAGGTAATAATTGACAATTTAAAATTGTACATATTTAAGCTGTACACCTTGATGATTTGATGTACATTGCGAAATAATAGCCACAATGAAGCTAATTCACATCTATCACCTCACATAGTCACTGTGTGTGTGCACGTGTGCATAAGATAGGAACACAAGATGTACTCTCTTAACAAATTTCAAGTGTACAATACAGTATCTTTGACACATGACCCTTTGGAGCCAAGATGGAGATGAACAGTAGGGGTAGACAGAAAATCTGACATGCTTTATGTGGAACCAGAAAGGAACTCTTAGAAAATATAATTCATGGGGAGACAGCTGGCCATGGAATGAAAGCTGAAAATGTATCATTCACAAATTCTGTGCTCCCATTTGAACCATTCTCTCCATAAATAATATTTTTTAAGTCCAGTGAGCTGCCAAATAATAATAGGAAAATTCTAGTCCTATGTCTTTTAGGTTACATTAAAGGTCCAGATATTGAGCCAAAGCAATTCTTTCCAAAATCCAGTTTCTGTACCCTTCAGTGTTCTTCACATATGTTCATATTTCTGACTTCAGACTTCTCTCATCACCCCAACCAACAAGGAAATTTCTCTCTCCTTGGTCCCTAATCTCAGCTTCATTTAATCATCTCCAGTTTCCACATCGTTTTTCTCACTACCCAGTCCCCCATTCTGCATCTCAAGAGCACCAAAACCATCGTGGGAAAACTATTCTTAGTGGGATGGGTGAGTGGAGGCGAGAGAGAGGGGGACAAGTGGAGACCACTCTGGCATGAAGCAGTGCCTCTGCGTGTTCTTCTCAAAACTCACTCATGTTCTCTTTCTGGCCAAAAGTCTGGGAGTGATGAGCTGGGATCTGAGATGGACAATTGGGTCTTGGAACCAGAACTCTGCATAATAGAACCAGGTCTTATTGTCTCTCCTGAGATCATTTTTATGTTCACCATCACTGGGATTGTGCTAGACCCTAAGAGAGAAAGAATTTTATTAGCAAAATCAACTACTCTCTACCCTTGGGTGCTTAGAGTTCCAACAGAAGCCAAGAGGCTTCTTAAATTTCCCCAGAGTAGCCCATTGTGTCATCATTGTGCTGACATCTCAGCACACAGGACAGAGTGTTGTATGGCTGAGGGACAGCAGGAAGACAGCAGGGCTCAGGCCTGGTTTGTTGGAAGGTACAGCAGTTCAGAGGCTGTATGCCCTATATTTTTCCCCTTCAGAGTGAGCGCAGAGCAGTGGTGAAGTCCACCTGTCGCCAGATGGGGTATCCTACCCACAGGACCAGGTGGCCCTGCTGCTCGGGTCTTCTCCGCAAGCCACCAGCAGAGAGGTTCTCACTCCATGTTGTAGTAATATAAGGTTATAGTAATTAAATATATAGAAATATAAAAATATGGAAGATATATAAAAGTAATTAAAAGGATATTAAAATAATTATTAAAATTAAATAAAGTTATGCCATTTGGATAGGGATTAATATAGTGGCTTAGTGCCATAACTCTGTAATGTAGTAAACAGACTCTGACTTACAAGCAGAGCCCAGTTAGTATGTGTGTGAAGTTATACATAGATAAGAAGTGGCTTGGTGTTATTTACATTAACTTTGTAAATTAATAAAAATAAGAATATCTTAAAAAGTGGTTTAATGTAAACATTTCAGTGGAATGACATAGAGGGGATTCCCTGCGAGGAACTCCCAAAAAGGTGGTTTGAGGTGATAATCCTGTAGATTGACACCTGTTAGAAGGCCTTGGCCAGAAAAGGTACTAAGGGCCCCCTGCTGTAGTCATTACCCACACTCCAGCGTTGATGTGGACTGTCTGTGAGCTCTGACCAAAGCCAGCCGAGAGGAGCACTTCGACAGGGCCCCTTAAACTGTACCCAGGCATGCCAAAAGGATTTGTGAGTAATAAATTGCCTGGGTGATTATTGCAACTAATTTGTGTGTCGGTCGTGTCTTTCCTCCAGTGGCACTTAACAGTAGTATCTTCATAGCCGCCCCAAGAGTAGTCTCGAAGAGACCGCCAGCCCTGCTGATAAGCATGAGGGTCCCACTGCACGGGGAAGTCGAATCAGGTACGCCTGATCGATGCAGAGCTTGGGCTCTACTGGGACACTCCATAAGACATGAATGACTGCCTTCTTCAAATGCTGATAGTTTGATTTGGGGATGTAAACAGTTTGGGTTTTTTTTCCCTCAAATTGCACACAATCCCAGCTCATCTTACAGAACCAAGGACCATCACCATGGAGTTGGTAGGAGTAGATAGTCCTTAAGTTCCTCCTGGAAAAACATTCAAATGCTACATATTATAATAGCATAGTTCATAAATAGGGCAAACCCTAGAGTGTGGGGTTGCAATAGGTAATGCCTATGGCCACACACCAAAGTGACAACAACTTGACAATTTTAGACCTCTAGTTGTGGCTTCTTAACTCAGACTGAATTCAGTGCCCAAGGGAAACACAGGAAGTGGTGATTAAGAGCTCTGGATATTCACTCAAGGCCCTCACTCTGATTTCTAAGGTTGTGTGTGTAGAAGTCTCAAAGTTTTGTTCTCTAGAGCTGGAGGAAATTACTCCACAAATAGCAAGTCAGTCAAAGGAGCTGATGGTCTACAATCTTTCACAGTGCAGGTGAAGAGACCAACATTCAGAGCAATGAAGAAATTCTCCCAAGACCACGCGAGGGGTCAGCGGCAAAGCTGGAGCCCCGCCTGGATGGTGCCACTCCCTTTCCTAGTCCTGATCCCGAAAAGGAAGCCTCTGGGCCCTCTGAGAAACCTGCTGGCACCAGAAGGGAACACTAAGTCCCCAGAGATAGTTTGAAAGGGTTAGAAGAACAGAAATCAGGACTTCAGGAGAAACCAATCTCTTAAATAGGACCCAAAGACAGGGACACTTAGGCTGGTACACCAAAAGGTTGAAAGGGCTTTACGGTTTGAACTTCTGAGAAATTCCCAATATTCAAGGCAGAGATTTACCAGCCTCTATCCGATTCTCTGCCCCCCGCCCCCCACTCTCCAGGCTAGCCCCACACTTCAGCTTGTGCTGGGAAGTTCACGGTGGAGTGGAGAAGAAGACACTGGCCTTTCTATTGCCCAGGAGGTCTTTTGGCTGCATCTATTGGGGCAGGCTGACTCCTGGTGCCTGGCCTGCTCACCCTGTGTCCTGACAAGGCCAGCCAGTCTCCTGATGGCCTTTAATGCACCCGAGGGAAGGCAAGCAAGAGGAAGAAACATTGTTGCTTCAATAAACCTAACTTCCCTGGAGTGGAAGAAAGGCCATTTCTTGATTGATTTGACAGACATTCCATGTGAATGGGCTCACCCTCCCGGGAGCACACCTGCGCCTCTCCTTCCCCCATATTTGCTGGCCATCTGGAGAGCTCCCACGGTGAAATGCCTGTTCAAATCTTTTGTCAATTTTTTTATTGGTCTGTGTTGGGCAGATAAAATATATTATGCTCACTTTGTTAAAGATGGCGCTGCCCACGTGCAAGTCCATTGATATTAATGTGTGTTCGGGGGCAGGCCGGGTCAGTATAGCCCAAGGCTTAAGTTTTAAGAGTAAGCTTTTCCCCACACCCTTCACTGATTGGATGATGTAGGATAGTGCACTCTCATGAGGAATCCTCCCATTATGCCTCAGATGGGTGACTTTGTATCAGAGACTTTCTTGTTTGTAGATTGGATTAAAGGTTTGGATTTCTACACTATAAAGTGGGGCAGACCGGGAGCTTGCTCTCTTGGTTCCTGAGGTTAGTATTAGAGAGGAGAGCAGAGAAAGGCCACATGGAAGAGGCCAGGAGAAGCAGCCAAGATGTAGAATGCTGAGGAAAAAGCCAGTTTGTGCAGAGTTTGTGTAGAGAGAAGGAGATGGGAAACAGAGGTGAATAAGTCTGGTGAGCTAGAAATCTTTTGATTATAGGAAACTCGGATAAGTCAGTAGCTTTGTGAGCACTGAATGAGTGGGTTTTGGAGCCCAGTGTGTGTTTTTGCTTGCCCGCCAGGTGCAAGCTAGGATTAAAGCTGATGGCTCACCAGTTTTGGGCTCTGTTGTTTCATTACCGACTGTCTGAATCTAATGCAAACCTACACTGGCCAGGCTGCTGTGATGGTGGCCTTGAGCACTGGCTTTACAGTCTGCTTGTCATTTTATTATTGATTTGTAAGACTTCCAATACATTTGAGTTTACAAATGTATGGACAGTAAGAAAGCTAAGCCATAAGCCTATCACTAAGTAATATCAGAGCCCAAACAAGAACTTGGGTCCGACTTCCACCCCCTGCTCTTTCTACTTTCCAACATAGTGTGATGTGTACGCACTCAACCTTGATATTGGGAAGATGAAAGGACAAGTGGGAAAAAATGAGTGCCACAAAACACCGTTAAGTTGTTCATCTTTTAAAACAGTAAACAGCTGTCATGTATTATTAATTAAATAAGCAAGCAAGACTTGTCATACAGACCATTTTTCAATGGATGATGAGGCTGAAGGAAATCAGTCCACACAAGACAGAAACAACTTTTATTTATCCAACAGTTCCTAGACTCTGTGTGCCAGACACTAAGGGGTTAACCAGCTCTTCCCATTTTCTCCTTGTTTCTTTCATCAAGGCTGCACCAAGTATCCCTTATGGAGTAAGACTCTTCCCAGCCACCAGGTGGCAGACTCTGCCCATTTTGCTCCCTCTCTGCAGCTTAAAACTGCTGAGAGCACTGGCGGGGGACGCGTTAGTATCTTCTCTAACGTTCTGCTTGACAATTAGCTACTTCATTGTCTTTGAGGTTCTCGTGGGCAGTGCAGTGCTGGACACAGAGTCAGCATTCAATAAAAAAGACAAAATACATGGATAAAGGCAGCACCCCGGGGGCTGTGGTTTCTTCACAATAATGTCCACTCTCCAGAGTGCCTTGTAACTTCTGTTTACTGAACATAACAGTTTACAGAATTAAAGGCACAGAGAGGTAAGAGCTGTGGTCTTAGACACACAGCAAGTGGGAGTCAGAACCCACATAAAACTTCAAGCAATGGACTACAGTAATTAGCGTCCCAACCATGGATTGGCAGAGCAGTCACAGACTGAGCATGGGTGTACCAAGGAGACAGACATTCACGTGTGTGCTGCTGCTCTGACCAAGTGAGGCACTGGCTAGTGAGGTAGCAGCCACGGGAACCTACTGCCCAAGGCAGCTTCGTCGTCTAAACACACACACACACACACACACACACACACACACACACACACACACCAATGCCTATAGCTGGAAAGTCCCTTAGAAATCCAAATCATCTTTACAGATTGGAAAACTGAGGCCTGGTGTGGGAGGGAGTACGGGGGAGCACATGGACTTGCCCAAGACCAATACTAGCGAGACCAGAAACCAGCAAAGGCCCAAGGTCTTCTGAGAGGCAGTCAGTGCTCCATGTTCCATACAGGTGTATTTAGGGAAGAGAGCCAGTCAAAATTATGAGGCACAATTAAAACTTTTAAATCTTTTCCAACCTTGCCTATTTTGGAAAACGGATACATGACAACAGTGTAGCACTAGAACGGAAATGGACCAAAATGAAATGCAATCCAATCATGGTACAAAATTTGGTGACCAGACGTCCCGCTTTTAGCGGGACAGTCCCAATTTTTAACAATTTGTCCCGCGTCCTGCGGAGTTTTTAAAAAGTCCTGATTTTAAAATATATATTACAATACTATTTTTGCATTCTATGAAATTTTTTTTTTGCTCCATATAGACCAAATTTTTAATCAAGAACCCCCCCCCCCCGGTGTCCCGCTTTACCAATTTTAAAATCTGGTCACCTTACAAAGGGACTCAAGTCATGGAACATATTTGTAAAGCCCTTGGAAGGTCTCCCGATCGGTCACACTGAATGAAATAACCTGTCGCTGAGAATGACTCGGCAAGAAAGGCCAAACCACAAGAGCTTCTAGGTAATTGAAGTTCCTACATTCAACACTAGGGGGCGCGGCGTGCCTGTTTTTCCAGCTAGGGCTGGGGACGAAATTGCCCACTGTTCTCCCATCCTGTGTGTCTTTTTTCAGGGCCAAAAAACTTGAACAACTTTTGAAAGAGTGGGACAAAAACTGGAAAAATGTGAATTTAGATTTTAACCTCACACATTAGAGGTCAGAGAGATGAAACTGTATTGCTGGGGAGAATGGAGCATATTTATTCCAGTTTTATAAAAGAAATCTATATATTTCTGACTGTTTAAGAGGTGAGAACCATTAGCAAAGGTAAGTTGATGAAATGTATTGATTGAAGGTGAAGTGTTTTTTTAATTGTACATAAAAATGTATAGAAAAGGAAAGAAACTAATTTGAAAAACAAGGGAGAGCACAACAACTATATATGATGGAGATTCAGTGAAGAGAACACTATTGGAACGTTATAGACTTGGACATAACCTCCCTGAGCTCAGGCCCAACGTGTCACGTACTAGCTGAGTGATGTTTAGAAGAGCACTTAACTTCGGTTACTCATCTATAAAAGGAAAAATAATAATCACACAAGAGGCCATTAATAAGTTGATGTGATTAGCGCAATGTCTGACACATCTTATGAATTTAATCAATGCTGAGTGCATCTGAATCTATTAGTTGATAGTAAGAATCAATGGCGCATGTCACGTCTACACATAGATTCTGTTTGACAAGAGGTCAGAAGAGACACGGCCCAAGGTACCAGGTCAGTGTTTTCTTACAGAATGTTTCTAATCTTCAAAGCAATCCAGCCACTTGGATATCGTTTTTATATATAAAGATTGCCAATACAACCAGCAACTAGCTAATGAACAATGAAAGAAAAGATCCTACTTACAACAGCAAACAAAAAATAAAATATGTAATAACAAACTTAATAAGGAATGTGCAAATATCTACATGACGATACTTTAAACCTTTATTGAAGGACCTTAAAAGAAGGCTTGAACTAATGGAAAGATTCTCCATGTCCTTAGATAAAAAGATTTGACATGATAAATATGGCATCTTTCCCCTCCTGTTAACCTATAAATTAAATGTGACCTCATTAGAAGATATGAAAAAGTTTAGACCAAATTAGCTCCTTCTAAAGCTCATATGAAAACAATTAAAAGTAAGAATCTCATTGGAAATTCTGAAAATCAAGAATACTGACAAATAGCCCTCTGGATGTTAAAACCTATTATGCAATAATCAATAATTAAAACAATGTAATAATAGCTTATGACTAGACAGATCACTAATGTCAAGATATGGACCCAGTACAAATAAACATTAAGAAATGATAAAGAAGCCATCTAATCAAGTATTATTCAATAAATGGTGCCAGGAAAACTAGAGAAAATCTGAAAATATTGTGATATTGGATTCTTACCTCAAAGTTGTGAAGATAAGAAGGATTCATACAGTGCTAGAGGAAAGCTTAGAATAATTATTTTATACCTGTCTACCTGAAATAAAGCACAAATACTGCTAGAGACTGAATGTTTCTGTCCCCCCAAAATCTGTGTTGAAATTCTAACCACTAGTGTGATGGCATTAGGAGATGGGGTCTTTGGGAAGTGATTAGTAAGTCGGAAGGATGAAATGCTCATCAATGGGATTTGTGCCCTCATAAGAGTCTTGAGAACACCTGCCTCCTCTCTCTGCTCTTTGCCTTGTGAAGACACAAGGTGAAGACAACATCTATAAACCAGGAAGTGGTCCTCGTCAGATACCAGATCTGCCAGAACCTTGATCTTGGATTTCCCAGTCTCCAGAGCTGTGAAAAATAAATGTCTGCTGTTGAAGCAAATTTTACCACGCATTCAAAGAATCGCTAATACCTGTATTTCTCAAATTATTGCAAAAAAATTCAAGAGGAGGGAATACTTCCAAGTTTATTTTACAAAGGATGGAAAGTGACTTTGCTTGGGGCGATGGGCGCAGGATGCAGTGTGCAGACGATATTTGTTGGGTTCTACACTGAAACCTGTATGGTTTTGTAAACCAATGTCACCCAATAATTGTAATTTAAATATATATATATGAAATCAAAAGTAACCTTGGGAAATGAAAAAGTCAGATGGCCAAAAAGCACATGAAAAGATGCTCAGTTTCATTAGCTGTCAGGGAAATGCAAAATAAAACCGCAGTGAGATCCTGATGCAAATCCAGAACAGCGATGCATACATCCTCCAGTACACGCGTATGGAAAAGTTCTAGCAGTTTCATTGGCCTGACTGGTGGTGGTGCAGTGGACAGAAGAACATCAACCTGGCCTACTGAGATTCCAGGTTCAAAACCCCAAGGTCACCGACTGGGGCACAAGCTCTCCAGCTTGAGCCCAAAGTTGCTGGCTTGAAGCCCAAGGTCATTGGCTTGAGCCCAAGGTCGCTGGCAAGGGGTCACTGGCTCAGCAGGAGTCACCCTCCTCTCCTGGTCACTGCACATATGAAAAGCAATCAACGAACAAATAAAGTGACACAACTACACGTTGATGTTTCTCTTTTTTTTGTTTGTTTGTTTTACCAAATTTTATTAAAGTTGAACTTTAAAAAATTGATGACAATTTTTTAAAGTTGATGTTTTTTAAAGTTGACAAGTTGATGTTTCTCATCTCTCTCCCTTTCTGTCTGTTTCTCTCACTACAAAAACCAAAAAACAAAAAAAGAAACAAATTCTGGGTATGCCCATCAACAACTGAATATATAAATAACTGAAATATTGGAATGTTTTGCAACAGTAAAAAAGAATGAACCGGGGGAAGGATAGATGAATAGGCAGAACCAGAAAATTTTCAAGCAATGAAAATACTGTGTGAACACCAGTATGGTGGTTACCAGAGGGAAATGGGGTGGGGTGCAAAGAGTAAAGGGGGTTAAATATATCATAATGGAAGGTGGTTTGACATTGGGTGGTGGGCACGCAATGTTATGTACAGGTGATGCCTCAGAGAAATGTGTACTTGAAACCTATATGATCTAATTAACAAACGTCACCCCAATAAATTAAAAAATAGACACACAAAGAAAGAAAATACTCTATATAATACTATAATAATGGGGTCATGTCATTATATATCTGTCTAAATCCATAGCCTGTTCACCCAGAGTGAAACCTAACGGAAACTGTGGACTTGGGTGATAACGATGGCTGTGTGGGTTCATCAGGTGTAACCAATGTGCCACTCTGGTAGGGGATGTTGGTGGTGGGGGAAGCTGTGAGTATGGAGGTGAGGGGATATGGGAAATCTTTGTACCTTCTGCTCAACTTTGCTGTGAACCTGAAACTGCTCTGGGTGGGAAAAATGTCAATTAAAGAAAAAGAAAAAAGAATGAATTACTGCTACTCATCACAATTACAAACACAGGGTGATCCTTTCAGACATTAAGATGAGGAACGGACCCAGACACAAAAGAGCAATGCTACATGGTTCCATTTACATGAATTTCAAGAACACACAAAACTATGACAGAAGTCATAGTTGCAATCGGGTGGACAATGACAGGGAAAGAGCACAGAGCAAAGGGTCTATTTCTGGATCTGGGTGGTGTTTACACGGGTAGATCCATCAGTAATAGTGCCTTGATCCGTCCACATAAGATCTGCCTACTCTATGCTAAACTGCAATTTTAACCATTGAAGTTACACTAGGAAGCATGGCCACGTCTTTCTTCCTAAAAATGAATCTGAAACCCAAGTTCTGCTGAGGTCCAGAGAGGAAACTTGCAAACTCCATGGGGTTCCCCCCAAGACAGTGACAGATGACAGAAGTGCCTTAAAAGAGCGAGGTGAAGTGTTTACAGTTGGGAACGTCCTGGGGGTCCTTTTCCCCTTCTGTAGACGGGCATGTGGTCAGAAGGCGAGCTCACATCAGGTCATGGATTGAATCATTCACAGTATCAGCTAGACAAAACTTGCAAGAGACTTAGAAATTCCCCTAACCCTGACATTTCAAACCAAGCTCTCTTTTTCTCCCCCTGATTTGCTAACAATGCACAGACACTGCTCTCCAGTCCACTGCCCTGTAGAGCCCCATTCCCCGCCCCCCCATCATGGGCACTCCCCAGATAAGACTCGGGCTTTCCAACCTGTGGCGCCAGCCTGGGAGAAGCAGACAGAGCACGGACTCTGTGGCTCCTCCGCCGGCTCGGCTAGCCCTTCCCTTCCCTGGCACCAAAACAGATGACTTCATCTTTGGGACCCAGCTCCTATCAGCTGATGGGCCTCCCTGGGACCGGAGTGGGGGAAGGAGCCTGAAGGCAGAGGCTGGCCTGAGCTTTGGTTACTTTGGCACAGGCTGGGCTCTGTGGAGTATCAGTTGCAGCCTTCGAACCAGAGGAGCCCAGGCCTTGTTCTGGGGGTTCCTGCCGCCTGCACGTGGCTACCTCTCCCAGCTCGGCCCCCCTGCTCCTCCGAGCTGAACTGAGGTATGAAACATCTGCAACTGGAAGCCACCACTTAGCCAAGCGCAGAAGGACAAAACAGGTTCCCACTGTCCTTGAAATTAAAGTCCCGTTCCTGGTCATGAGTCCCACAGCGGCCGACCCTTTATGCTTGCCCATGTTGATTGTCTCAGGCCATCCCAGGGCATCATTAATCCAGCTCAGGAATCAAAACTCTGTCACTGTCCACTTTCAGTGTCTACTCTCCTGCTCCAGGGTCGAGTGTGACTGCCGAGGGACCTGCAGGGAGACGGGGGGGGGGGGGGGGGGGGGGCTGCTCAACGGGCCAGGGCCTGGGGGAAATGGCTGTGTGCTGCAGGTCATGTCACTGCTCCGTGACTTTGCTGCTGATACCAGTTTTCAGTTTGGTCCAACCCTTCAGGGGTGCTGGTTACTGCCCTGGCCAAGGTGGGGTTCGTGGTGTCACCTGCAGAAGGTGGGCTCTGGAGCTGGGCCACTGGCTTCCCACATCCACGTGATCCTAAGCAAGGTAAGTCACCTAGTGTCTCCAGATCCCAGTTGCCTCACCTGCAAATATAGGGTGTAACTTACGCTCTCAGACCACTGCTGTAGGGATCAAAAGAACTAATAAAGTAGTGCTTTGTATCCAGCAGTAAAAACACTCAACACATATGTTATTTTTATTGCCTGGATCTATCTGGTGTCAGGGGTCTCTGTGATATGGTGGTCCTGGTGAGAAGGTCAGCTTCCGCCTGTCTCCCTCAGCACCCAGCCTTTGGGGATACAAATAGAGGCTCTAGAACTCCCAGGGAGCCCCTGGGCTCTCTCGTGCTGGATTCCAGCACCATGGGGACTCCCTACTCCCCTGGCCTGCATCCCCTCCTTCCAGGCCAGCACACACTGTGATTCCTGGGGCTCAGGCACTTGAACCACCACCTCCTGACTTCAGAAATCACTATTTGAAAAAGCAGACTTTGTCAAGCAGACACCTGTCAAACATCAGGGGAGAATTGTGCTATGCTTCTTCCCCACCCCAGAGAGGAGGGTGCCAGTGGGTGGGGAATGTGTCATCTTAGCAGCTCCCCAGATCAAGGTTCTCCCATGCCCTCTCACTTTCTGTCCATCCCTCTGCCTTTCTGGAAAACACAGGGCCAGTTTACTCTCTCGAGCCTTTGTGCAGACTCGACCAGGCGTCGCGTCCAAGGTGGACCGTGCACTTCTCTGTTAGAGGTTGAATGTGAGACAGGTGATCAGGGAGCAGGAATAGCTTTGGATAGTATCATCCCCTGTGCTACCCAGATTTCACGTTCTTGCCCATCTCCTTTTAACACTTCTAAATGCAACCTGCAGTTATGAGGCTTGTATCCTGCCATAGCCAGACTCTCACATGCCTTAGCTCCCCGACAACAGCTCCGCGTGGTAGAAGAGCAGCTGTATGTACGTGAACACTGAGAAAGTAGCGAGCCAGAGACCGGCCTAAGGTCCCGCAGCTTGTTCCAGACTAGGATCTGGACCCTCTGGTTCTGGTTCTGGAGAGCAGGCTCTGTGTGTGTCCGGCTGACCCAAGAGAGGAGCCTTACTTCTTCCCGTGGGGACAGCTGAGCAAGGGCGCATGGGCCTGGCCTCCGGACTCTCTCTCCATAAGGGCTGACAGCCCATCAGTCAGGGAGACAGCCATGAAGAGCCTCCTGCTAATGCCTCCTGAGGGTCTACAGTGTGCTGGGTGCTGGGGGCCACTGGGAATGCCCGGGCACCTTCATGCCCTTAAGACCCTCCAGAACCACAGCCTTCATGAGATATACTACTTTCCAATGATAATTATGAGCACTGGCGAGAGTGCTGGTCAACAGGAACTGTCACACTTTTCTGGGAGTAGTTAAAACTGAAGTCACCGTTTTGGAGGGCAGTTGGACTCCGTGGTTCAAAACACTTTAAATCCATGACTCCAACATATTCTAGCTATGGCTTTGACCCACCCCTCTCATTCCAAACCTATCCTCTGGCCCAGACCTCTTCCTGACCCAGCTCCTAAAACCTGGCTCTGCATTTGCTTTACTCCTGCATCTGACCATTTAATTTGTTTGCATTTAATCTCCCTTTATATTTGATATTTAACTCTGAACTCCTTTATAGAATTCTACCTCTCTGACTCCTCTCTGTCCAGACAGGCTCTGGAAGGTCACATCCAAATTATGGGCCCTCACGTCTGAGCACAGCGTGCCAGTCCCGTGGCCGTTACCATGGTTAAGATACCACCGTTCAATAAATAAAAAAGCAAAACATTCTGAGGGTTTGGCGTCTCCACCTGACTCAGAGCGAAGGCTCGGGCTGTTTCTAAGGGGAAAACCAGTAGCTTCATCAGCTAGCGCAGGAAGTATTAGGCTGAGAGAGGTGAGAAAGGGGGCACACTAGCGGGAGGGGGTCTGGTCATCATGAACATCCCACCGGGAGTGCGTTAGGAATGCTAGAAAGAGACCTGCAAACTTGTTGTACGCCTGCCTCCAGCTGAGCCATTTCGCCGATATCCCTGTCAGGCCACAGCGATAACTTGGGCTCCCTGTGGTTTGTGGTTCCTCCAGTGACTCTGGTCTGCTGTTGCCATACCCAGGTCCTTCCCCAGCAAGCAGAAGCCATGGGTTTAAACCCTCCTCCTAAGCCACCATGACTGCCCACCCCACTGAGCCGCTCAGAGATGTTCACCCTGCCCTGTCCCTGCCCTGGGCCCAGCTCCGGGCACAGCGTGATGGCCAGGCTTTGGGGGAGAGAGGGGCAGAGGGCTGCAGAGATGCTGTCAGGCTCTGGTATTATTGTCCAGAGCTGGGAGGCACTTATCTGGAACGCCCACACAGGGAAATGAGATAGTCCGGCAACACTGACACTTTTCCCACCAATATTCTTATCTTGACTGAAAAGAAGACTGTGTTTGTGTGTGAAGACATGTGTGTGTGATTTTACAAACTCCTGTGTATGTCTACACGTTTTCTATGCCATGACTTCTGACCAGGTGGATGTTGTTTGTGTAATTTAATGACTTGAATATGAGTCTGCGAAGTAAGTCCAAATTTGTTATGTTGGAAGAAAAGTAGATGGTAGAAAGGGAGACAAGAGATGGGAGATACAGAAGGAGAAAAACAGCATCAGGGGAAACATTTTAAAAAGATTGAAAACAACCAACTTTGGTGAAAGGGTGAAGAAATGAATATTTTCATACATTGATTAGGAAAGTTGTGAAATGTTAAAAAGTTAAATGTATCTTCCCTAGTAAGTCTACTTTCTGTATCTACCCAAGAGATAGTATACATGCACACAAAGAGATGTACAAAAATATTCATTACACAATTATTATAGCAGCAAAAACTATAAACAGCCTAAATGTCAATTGACAGGGGAGTGGTTTAAATATATTATTGATTGGTATACTATAAGTATCAGTCAGAAAGAACAAAAAAAAAAATCTTTATACCAAAATGAAAAGATTCCCCCAAATGTGTATGTTTAAAAAAATACCAAATCACAGAATTTATATGGATTATACTACATAAGGAACAAAAAAAAGAAATATAAATTTCTACGGAAATATAAATATCTATCTATTTATATAGATATCTCTATGTATGGAAACACACACACACATACAGAGAGAGAAGGAGGCCTGGAAGGTGTTCACACAAAAATGACAGCAGTGTTTGCCTCTAAAGGAAAGGCTGGAATTAAAGATGCATTATCTAAATACTCGTACCATGGACATAAGTTTCTGTATAATTTGTTTAATTATAAACACGTTTAAACTTTTTAAAGAAATCAACAACACTAGGGTCCACTCACCACAGACCCTATGATCCAAACAGACATTGGGAAAGAAAATTAATATCTTGTTTTCTGTGGCAAACCTGTGATTCGGCCTGGTTCTCATCCTCCTGGAAAGTTGAAGGGAGCAGGAGCAAGCAGGAAGAAGGGCACCGAGGTCACCACCACACCTTGTGTCCATGGGGAAAGAATAAGGTTCTTTTACCTGTGTTGTTCTGAAAAGTAGCTACTGATGCAGAGAACACAGGTAGGGTAGCTGAAAGTTTTCCCCATAGAGTTAGATCCAGAGAAAGGTTTAATTTGGGCCAATCTTTCTTTATATTATCAATTGGGAAACTGAGGCCTGAGTAGGTAAAAAACAGTAAAATTCTTGCAACTCTACAAGTAATTCTCCTCCTCTTTCTGGGTCATGGGGGAGAGGAGGAGAATTCAACCCATAGACAGCAAATAAAAATATACACTCCCTTACTCAAGGAGAAATTCTGGCAAAGCTCCTGAACTTGAGCAGGCCCATAGATAATGCTAGAATAATTTAAAATCTCACCACCTGGAGAATGGGAACCAGAGATCTCAGGACCAGAAGATGAAGACTAAAGCTCTTAGCCTCTAAAAACCCTTCCCCCAAATCTCTTTGCCCAGGATGGAACCACTACTCACAAGACAGATGTCAAGGACAAGCAAAATTAATAAAGAAAAAATTGCCCCCTAGTCCTCCACCTTAGGTTCAAAGCAGTTCTCTTCAATTGTAGTTTAGCTAGATATAAAATTCTAAGTTGCCAGTTATTTTTCTTTAGCACCTTATTCCATTTTCTTTTGGCTGCTGTAGCTGTTGAAAAGTCAGTTATCAGTCTAATTGCTGTACCTTGGTATATTAACCCATCTTTTCTCTCTGGTTGCTTTGGAAATTTTTCTTCTTACCTTTTATGTTTTACAATGTGTCTGGGAATAGATTGTTTCTAATCCAGTTTATAACTGTGTTTATTAAACCTAAGTATACTTGCTTCCCATTAATTCTGGAAAATCCTCAGGTATTATTTCTTCAAATATTGCCTCTTGAAATAATGTTCTCTTGTATTTCCTCATTTTGCCTTAGTTTGAGTTCCAAAAGTGGAGCCTGAGAGGATGATTTAAGTGCAAATTTATTAAGGAAGTGATCCCAGTGACCAGATATAGTGAGATATGGAGAGTGAAACAGAAAATTCTATAAAGTTCACACTATTGAACTAGTTATCACTGTGGCTATCTAGGGCTCAGTCTTTCAGAGGATTCTTTAGAGGACTTTATAGCACATGCTTTGGATTGTTTCAATGAAGAATAGTTTAATTGAGACATTTATTTACTTACTCCCATCCTCCACTGGTAGAGGGCTGCTCATATAAGTTGAATTATATAGTATTTGTTCCTTTGTGACTGGCTTATTTCACTGAGCAAAATCAAGGTTTATCCATGTTGTAGCATGTGTCAGAATTTCATTCCTTGTACACCTAAAACTAATACAATGTTACATGCCAATTATATTTCAATTTTAAAAATAAGTAAATAAAAAGAATTTTATTCCTTTTTAAGGCTAAATAATATTCCACTTTTGTTTATTCATCCATGGATGGAAATTTGGGTTGAAACAAATTCTTTTTTTTATTAAGAGGGACTGGGAGGCAGAGAGAAAGAGTCCCACATGCACCTCAATCAGGATCTACCCAGCAAGTCCCCTGTCAGGCAATGCTCTGCTCAACTGCTTCGTTGCTCAGCAACTGATCTATTTTAGAGCCTGAGGTGAGGCTATGGAGCCATCCTCAGTGTCCAGGGCCAATGTGCTGGAACTATTTGAACCATGGCTGCGGGAGGGGACGGGGGGGGTGGACAGGGAGAGGTGGAGAAGCAGATGGTTGCTTCCCCTGTGTGCCCTGACTGGGAATCAAATCCAGTACTTCCACATGCTGGGCCAATGCTCTACTGCTGAGCCAACCAGCCCCAGTGAAACAAAATTTTAAGTAAGAGTTTCAGCTGGAGTTTAGGGTTATTCTGGGAGATGTTTTACCCATCTAGAGTTACAGACAAACAAAGTCTTTCTCACCGATGGGCAGGGGTTTTTTAGTTCCCCTTTCACTGAGCATCAGCTTTGCAAGGGCTCTGACTTGTGCAGGGGTCTCAGGTCCCACTCGCTTTTCTTATACTCCTAGGGCCTCAACACCTGTCCCTGTGAGAAAGTTAAAACCAAAGCCTCTAGCCAATAGCACCTATTTCCTAATTAGATCCCGCCTCTCCCAGACTCCGGGGCCCACAGAATCAGTTCTCACACTAACTACTCTGACTTTCAATTCCTTCTTCATCCTCAGAACCTTGGGGTTTCCCTTTCTTGTTTTAAAGTGGTTTTCCACCTTGGCTCATGTTAGAGTCAACTGGGGACATTTTTAAAATTCCAGGACATAACCCAGACCAGACATCAAATTTCAATCTCTGGTAATCAAAAGCAAGGTTATTGAAATAAAACTATCTTATGTAAATAATCATACAAGAGGTACCTGAGTATGCAAAAAAATTATGAAGGTTGACTCAAGGTGTCAAAACATAGGAGCCCTGTTCTCACTTTGCTGCCTTTGTTAGGTTATAGTTCAAAAGTGGGAAATTGTGGTCTGGGATCATTTTTAGGCTGCAAACTTAATCTGGAAATAATATTGATTGTCAAGTGTAACTACCTCCTTCAGCCTCCTACATGAGCTCTTCCTTACAAAGCCCAGATTTGGTACCGTGAACATTCTGATGTCCCACGCCACATCTTTCTATGGGGAATGAACCGTTTTTCAGCAAGAGCAAAGCAACAAGTCTGTCCAGTATTAAACTGGCAAATGCATATGTCATCTTCATTTTGTCACCTCTACTGAATGAAATGACCTCTTTAGCCCATATATGATTCTTTGCTGTTCATACACTTGCATCAGCCCCAGCAAACTCATTAATCAAAATAATAGTAACCAGCAAATATTAACAACTTCTGCTATTTAAACTGCCCTATTGCTACCAGGGGCCAGGACCTGGACTCCAAATTTCACATCTTTATTTTTTATTGTTCTTACATAAATGTAATTATAAAAAATAAAATGAATATACATTATACTATATAAAATGTTATAACTATATACTATACAAGAAATATAAAATTATTACTATTATTATAAACTATTATGCAAAGAGATAAGTGCAGAAAAACAGACCACAATATTATCATAGCCAAGATTTTTTTTTTTTTTTAACAGGGACAGAGAGAGTCATAGAGAGGGATAGATAGGGACAGACAGACAGGAGCAGAGAGAGGTGAGAAGCATCAATCATTAGTTTTCGTTGCCGTCGCAACACCTTATTTGTTCATTGATTGCTTTCTCACATGTGCCTTGACCGCGGGCCTTCAGCAGACCGAGCAACCCCTTGCTGGAGCCAGTGACCTTGGGTCCAAGCTGGTGAGCTTTTGCTCAAGCCAGATGGGCCCTTGCTCAAGCCAGATGGGCCCTTGCTCAAGCCAGATGGGCCCGCGCTCAAGCTGGCGAGCTCGGGGTCTCGAACCTGGATCTTCCACATCCCAGTCCGACGCTCTATCCACGGCACCACCGCCTGTTCAGGCTCATAGCCAAGATTTAATAGGTGTTGATACTTTGTCATATTGGCCTCAAATCAAATTATAGAGTGAAAACTTTTATCACATTCTTTATCCCTCCTCTCCCCAGAGATAACTACTATCTTAAAGTTGTGGTTATCATTTGCAAGAACATTTTATACTTTTTCTACATGCACAGATATCCATAAATAACATACAGAATTGCATGTGTTTAAAGTTTTTACCTAAATGAAATGGCATTGGAAGGAAGGGAGTGACGGGTACGCTATACACATGCAGCGTCTGCACATTCCAGTAGGTGTCACTAGCGTCTTAGTCTTAGAGAGAGATGGATTTTTCTGTTCTCAGTGATAGATTTGGGGTTTCATTCTGTGGAGGTTTTAACTCATTTGCATTTTGATACTATCTACATGTAACACACTGGAGCTTTATTTTTCAAAGCTTAAAAGCAGCACTGTATGCAATGAGACCTCAGGTGTTTTTTTTTAACTCTTTCTCTAGAGGCAAGGCCTCTGAAATATGGAGAGAGGCACGGAGCAGAAAGGTGGAAGATATCCCTGGAGTGTCTGGCAGAATGTGCTGTTAGTCCCAGCGCTTCAGCTAACCAGCCATGCCACCTTGGGCAGAAGGTTCCCTCCCTGGGCCTCAGGGCACCCCACTACCTGCAGGAGTGCCGGAGTTGGACACAGTAAGGATATCATATCCTGGCACCTCTGGCACCGACGCTGGTCCTTTGAGAGTGGCTCCCGGGACTGTTCTGGACAGAGAAAGAAAGGGTTCCATATTCCACACTCACTAGAGGGCAGTGGGAATGCCCCTGTTTGCCATCCCAGAGGAGACACGCTCTTGACGTCCCTCCTGGGTCTAAATCCACCTCCCTCCCTGCCCTCGTGGCTGGGCAGCAGCGGAAAAAAAATTCGCTGATCTAGGGCCATGACCAACCCCATCTAGATTATGCACAGATGTCATTTTATTCATTTTATTTTAAAAGTGGGTGTGGCTTGTTTTAAATCTCAGGAAGTCTTAGTTAAATGGCCAGTTCAGGTTCAGAGAGCACAGAGGTTGAGAAACGGTTTGGACTATGGTCAGACCTTGGTTTCTCCTGAAACCACCAGGCAGATTAGCCCCGCCCCTCCCCCAGATCCACAGCAGAGCCCTGAAAGCACACATATGTTACATGCCGACTCACTAAAACTCGTCAACAGTTACAGCAAATTTGATTAAACAACAACAAAAAAGTCCAAAGAAGAAAGTGCTGTCAGTTTGATACTTTTTTAGGTATCCATGAGGGCCAGTGTGTCTACCCATTAAACATCTGTCCTAACAACTACGGGGCTTGGAGGCAGGGGCATGGACCGGCCGCGTGAGCCATGAGCTTCAGGAGGTCTGGGTTGCCCTGTGGCAGTTTCCAGAGGCTGGAGCCTGCCCCGGGGCCGCATCCCTCCTCCCACTGGCCCCTCCCTGACCTGCCCTCTCTCTGGCCTTGGGACCCGCGAGGCCTGAAAGGGCCATGGGAGTTTGGCTACCATTATCCGGCCCTTATCTGAGCCCACTTAGTTCAATGACTAGGAGCCGACCTGAGGGTCACGCCTGTCTCCAGAGAGCCCGTGCTATCTCGGTGACCTGCGAAAACCTTGGCATGAGCTCATGTTTTCTGACGACAGAGAGGACCCCAGCCATATCGCTGCTCTGCACCCCCACCCCCAGCGTCTGGCAAGAGCTGGGTGAAGGCTCCACCATTACTCACTGAAATAGCAACACAGATAACCGCAGCAGACAGAAACACATTGATGAATTTCCATTCAGAAAAACTCCTCATCCCACCCTCCCCTCGGTCTTCCTGTGTTCCTACTCAGAGGGACACTCGTGCACACAGGCAAGGCTTTTCTCAGACACAGCCTAGAAACCATCACTACCAACTGTGGGGGTTCAGAACGAATCACCCCAAGATGTGCCTCATATACAGAGATTACTTTAAGCTGAAGGCAACGTTAGCTGCAGGCTCAAGAGAAAATTCTGCCCCTCCCTTTAACTACCTACAGGAATTTGAATTAGGGCTCTTGCTCATAAGAGATTATTAGCGATAACTTCTTCTGACCTATCTATAGGGCAGGGCAAACTTGTATTTACTAACCTTCTGTTTTCCTTATCATCTTGCAAGGACCCTTTGAAGTCCCCAAGTTGCATTACTTCATCCCTAGCTCAGAATGTCCTATACACCTCTATCTCCCTTTCTATCTCTGAACCTCTCTCATGCTTGTGGGGCCTGTGTATGCAGGGTTTTTATAATAATGATATATTAAATGTGGTTTTCTCTTGCTAATCTGTCTCATGTCTATTTGATTATTAAACCAGATAAAAGAACCTTGAAGGTAGAAGAAAGTTTGTTCCTCCTTCATATCCCCACCACTACCATAAGGACATGATGGGACCTTAAACTACTGAAAAGTATAATTCCTGAGAAGTATAATCAAGAATTCATGCTGTTTGTGGTGGCGCAGTAGATAAATCATCAACCTGAAATGCTGAGGTTGCCAGTTTAAAACCTTGGGCTTATCCGATCAAGGCACATACAAGAAACAATGAGTTGATGCTTCCCGCTCCTCCTTCCTTCTACCCCTTTTTCTCTCTCTCCTCCCTCTAAAATTATTAAATAAAATCTTAAATTAAAAAATATAAAAGGAGCCTGATCAGGCTGCTGGCACAGTGGATAGAGCTTTGGACTGGGACTCAGAGGACCCACGTTCGAGACCCCGAGGTCACCAGCCTGAGCACAGGTTCATCGGGTGAGTTTGAGCAAAGCTCACCAGCATGGGCCCAAGGGTGCTGGCTTAAGCAAAGGGTCACTAGGTCTGCTGTAGCCCCCTGGTCAAGGCACATATGAGAAAGCAATCAGTGAACAACTAAGGAGCCACAACTAAATAATTGATGCTTCTCATATCTCTCCCTTCCTGTCTGTCTGTCCCTATCTGTCCCTCTCTCTGACTGTCTCTGTCAAAAAAATAAATTAATTAAAAAAAATAAAAAGAATTTATGCTAAAACATACTTTCTCCTCATTTGGAAAAACACTGTAAGGACAGAAATCCTGTCTTATTCATCTACATGTTCCAAAGTCTGACATCCCATGGCAAACAGTAAGCTCTCAGTATAAATGAACAGAATTGTACTATATCAGTTAGGACTGACAGGCCACAGATCTAGGAAGCAGGTCACTGGTTGCTGACCCTACATTGACTTCCTGGGGTCCTTGGGCAGTTTAGTTCCTTCTCTCTGGTCCACAGAGACATATTAAAATCTGTCAGGAGCTTTTAGTGCATATACATTTAATGTAATTACTGACATATTTGAGTTTAAATTTGTCACTTCTTTTATTACTTTCTATTTGCCCTGTGTGCTCTATGCTTGGTTTTCTCTCTCTTCTCGCCATTACTTGACTTGATCTTGACTTGATCAATGTCATCATGTTCTCCCTCTATTACTTTGGAAGCTATAAGCCCTATTTTTATCATGATTACATAGAAATTACAACGTGCAGAGCTAATATTAATTCACTACCAAAGCCTAAAGTCGAACAATATGTTTAACCCACTCCCAGACAATAACTATCTTGCAACACTTAATTCCATTTCACCCCCTCAGCTTATATGCTATTGTGATGTATTTCCAGTTCTTTCTCATCTCACAAATCATTATTATTATTGTTTTATACAGTGTTTGTTCATTTAAATGTGGCCAGCTATTTGCCCATTCTTTTGACCTCTATTTATTCTTGCATCTCAGTCCTTCCATCTTGGACTGCTTTTGCTGTCTGCCTGAAACACATCCCACAGAATTCCCTTCCATGGGCTTAATATCGGAAAAATTTCTTCTGGTTTTATTTGAAAATTTCTTTACTTTGCCGTTATTCAAAAAAAATTTTTCACTGTATAGAATTCTAGGTTAGCAGTTATTTTTCTTTCAGATGTTTCTTTTAAATATTTCAAAAGTATTTTATCATCCAGATTTCACTATTAGCGATGTTGTTATCTCCCCCACCACCACCACCACCACCACCACACACACACACACACACACACACACACACATGCCACCCCCACCCCCAGTGACTTTTAAGATATTTTTTCTTTGTCTTTGGTATTCTGAGGTTTTACAAAGAAGTGACTAATGTAGATCATGTGTTATTCTATTAAACTCGAACATTTAAACTGACAGCCTGGATGGTTTCTTTTGGCTAATTTCTTATTCACTGATTCTCCCCTTAGTTGTGTCTAATTTGTTATGCTCTCCATGGCACTTTTACTTGTCTGGTTATCATATGTTCCATTTGTTAAGGTTCTATTTTGTTCCTCTTAAGATCTGTTGATGGCAGGTATTTTCAAGCTCCTATTTCTATTAGCATACCAGGCATGCTTTTTGTGGGAGTATACTCAGAATAATCAGACAGAGAGGGGATCTTTGTATCATTATTCCAACAAAGTATTTGTGGATCTGTTTCTATTGTTTCTTCTTTCTGCTGGTTCTTCTCTTTGTACCTTGTTTTCTTTTGGTGTCAGGTTATCTTTTACTGTGAGCTGTTCATTATACTTGAAAAAGTATGTATAGCAATAATTTCAGATCCAGGTCAAAGCTACCTTTCTTCGAAGAGGATTTGGCTTGCTTCTGTCAGGTTCTCAGGGGCTATTTCTGTCCCCCATCACCCAATCCATAAGGCTGTCAAAGGAAAGTCCAAATTTGTCAAGATCAGTAAACATCCTCAAAAAGGCAAAAATAGTTTCCAGATTCTGCTTACATCTCTATGTACTTGTTGGCAGTTCAATTTTGACCCAATTATTTGGTGCTGCTATGTTCATACTTAAATGCTTTTAGAGTCTTTAAAAAAAAAACAACTCCAGAATAGTTGTTTTCAGCAGGGGGTAATTTGTCCAAATGACCTAAACTGCCATGGCCAGATCCACTGAGCTTATTTAACTCTTACCTACCTAATAACTTGGTGGTTTCCCTCAACCAAAGACCATTCTGTATCAGAGGACTATTTAAAGACACAAAACTTCATGCAGTTTTGAAAAGACCGGTTTTATAACTTCTACCAAGATGCTTAAAACTAAAAATACTATGTTCTAATCTTTAACTTATCTGAATAATATGATTCTCATAGTGTTTCATGTTATTTGAGGTACATCTGTATTTGTTACCCATTGCCACATCACAAATATCACTAACTTAGGGATTTAAAACAACACATATTATCTCACGGTTTTTCTTGGTTGGAATTCAGGAATGGCTTATCTCAGTCATTTGCTTTGGGTTATCTCCAAAAGCTGAGGTTCTCTCAGTCAGGGCTGGGGGCTCATCTGAAGGCTCAACTGGGAAAGGATCTGTTTCCAAGCTCACCTGAGTGGTTGCTGGCAAGATTCAGTTCCTTTTGAGATGTTGGACTGAAGGCCGATGTTGACTGTTGGCTGAAGGCTGCCCTCATTTTCTTGCCATGTGAGTCTCCAAAAATTGTTTCATCACAGCCAGCAAAAGAGAAAAGAGGCTGCTAGCAAGACAGTCAAAATCTTTCATAATCTAATCACGGCGGTGACATCTTTTCATGTCGAGCCATTCAATTAGTTAAAACAAGTTACTCAAAGGGAGAGGATTAGACAGGTGTGAATACCAGGAGGCAGAGATCACTGGGGATCATCTCAGAAGCTGCCTATTACAACATCTTCTGGGCAGACTTCCAAGTGTGACATTGGCACAGCCCCAGCAAGTGCTCAGTGTGATGCCTCCTCTCCATCTAGGGGACACTTTGTTCCGAAGTCAGCCAGACAGGTAAGAGTTCTAACTCTATCACATAATAGTTGAGTGACCTTAAATAAATTACTTCCCTGGACCTTAGTTTTCTGATCTGTAAACTGGGACAATAAATATCCTCAAAGGGCTTACACAATCTAATATTCAGCCAGCATGCCAACCAGTTCTTAAAGTACTTGTTTCCCTGAGCCTCCGGGAGGTCCCTTGGCCACCACAGTATTCCTGACCCTTCCCTCAAGACCTCCTTGGATCCCACACAATCCAGCGATTACAGTAATAACCATTGGCACAATAATGGGTCTGTAGGACCATGCTCCAGCGTCATGCAGGCCATTTTCCATCCTGTCCCATCCTGAACGTAAAATGTTTTGAATATCACCCTTGGTTGTCAGTTTTCTGTATATGCTGAGGTCTCCAAGAGCACACTTCGTAAACAGAACCCCACTTTCCGACCTGCATTCTGAAACACTCTGAGAAATAAAATAAACAGATCAGATGGAGAGCCTGCTCTGAATCTACTCACCACATGGGCCTGTAAATGGAACCCCAAATGAAACAGTCTCGCCTGTCCAATCTCACCAGTGAACAGGGGCCGACCTAGAGGCCGCTCAGCAAAAACCTCTTCTGGTGGAAATCAGGTGTGAAAAAACAATCTTCTTGCTTTTCAAGCAGACCATGTAAGTAAACTTCCTGGCACAATTTGTGGCCTGATGTAGAAAAAAGCTTTTGCCTGTGCCTTTGGAAAAGAGGGACTATATCCCAGCTCTGGCTCTGCCTGTGGCGCTGGAGTCTGACCGCCCTGATTCAAACCTCAACCCCACCAGGAATTGACTGTGGCTTGGACAGGCTTTTCCAGCATGAGTTCTCTCTTGGGTCAGACTGCCTGGTTTGAATCCCAGACCTGCTGCTTGCCTGCTCTGGCCTTAGACAATTTATGAACTCTCTCCTTCTGCCCCCATTTCCTCATCGGGGTTACCTGGAAGGGTCTGTGTGGTCAGCAAATGAATTCAGGCATGTACACAGCTTAGAACAGTATCTTCACAGAGTAAGCTTTCAATAAAGGTAAGCCCCTGTTATTAAATAAAGAATCCAAATAAAGAGTTTGGCACTTCATAGGCATCTGATCATAATTATTAATCGCGCCTCAGTTGACTCACCTAAGTGAGAATAACAATATTTACTTCCAAATGTTTCATGCAAGTTAATTTCACTCCAATGTCTCACTTTGCATACTTCTGTTACCCCTTTCCCAAGTGATGCGGGTGGCTACAAAACTGGAGAACCCGCCAACGACAGGGCCGAGGAGATGGGGGAGGAAGAATGGGAGCCAGCTCAATTTCTTCCTGACACCACCTCCTGGAAGGCCAGCCAGCTATGCCCCACTGGCTCTTTCAACAGGGCCCTTTCAAGAACAGAGCTGAAAAGACTGTTTTTTACAAGTTTCCTGAAGAGACCAGAGGCTTTGACCACAGAGCTGCAAGAGGCCATGGAAAGTATCTGTTCTGCACCTAGAAGCCTGGTGCCATTTTGGAAGAGACCATCTGACACACAGAGCAAGTGCTCCCTGCACCAGCTGTGCTAATATTCGTCACCCAGGAAAAAGCTGTGCAGAAAGAGGGGCTACAAGAAGACATGGACAGGGACCCAGGAAACCCCAGACTGAGCTTGGCCCTGGCCCTGCCTTTGATACATGGGCATCTTGAGTAAGTCAAGTCACCCCTCTGAGCCTCAATTTCTCCATCTGTAATGGGCATAACGTCTTTGCCCTACCTACCTCCCAAGTAGACTGGAACTCATACTAGATGGTAAATTTGAATGTTTTGTGTCTGAAGCATTTTACAAACTTGGGTCAAGTGCTCCCCCAGGGCTCTGGCTTCTCCCTGCCAACCCAGGCCCATGGTGGCTCTGGGGACACAGAATAAGAATGGCTTTTGCCACCAAGGGAAGAAAATGAGCTTACCAGGCTAAGAGTGATCAGGGCAACAAAACAAAGAATGAGGTCTCTAGAAACATGGGGAGGATACACCATCCAGCCTCACGGGCCAGGACAGGCTGCCCAGAGGAAGGAAGGGCCCACACAGAGTCCTCAAGATGAGCAGGTACTGCCCAGTAAAGAGGGTGGGAAGGGCAGGCCAAGAGGAACAGCCTGTGCAAAGACAGGAAGGAGAGAGGGGGAGTCCAGGGGGCGCAGCTGTCTCCATGTCTCTGAATGGGGCTCCGGGCCTCCCCTCCCCTCATAAGAAGCCTGTCCATCTCCAGGGGCTGAGAACAGTCAGCCCTCATAGCAGGGGCAGCAAAACTGAGAAGCCAGCAGCTGAAAATTTGACACATCAGGTCAAAACCTCAGACCTGTCCCTCAATACAAAGCTTTTTATTTTCCTCTTATCTTTGTAAATACCCTCCCATGTTCCTCTTGGCTGAGACCAGGTCAAGCCTCCGACCTCTGAGTGTTTCCTTCCTTGGGGCCCACCCCTGTCCCCTCAGTCAGGGACCCATGGCCACCCCCCCCCCAACACACACACACTGCCCCCCTCTCAGCTACGTGTCTGCAGCCACATCCGAGACAGGGGCATCTCTGGGGACCGGCAGACAAGTGGGGAGGCCATGGGGAGATCAAGGGTGTTAGGCAGGAAAGAAAACAGGAAAGTAAAGATGATAAGGAAAGAGTTTCGAAGGAACTGGAATAAATTTTTAAAAAACAGCAAGTTTGGGGAAATCCTGGCCCGAAGAGCAAGCAGTCCCCAGTCATCAGGGTCAGAGCAGAGCTGGTCCAGAAATACCTTTTGGCACAGTGCAGGGAAGGAAGATGTAATTGTGTGCAGCTGGGAGGGACTTCTCAAGGAGGCTGACCCATTCACTCATTCAATATATTTATGGAAGGCCTATTTCTTTTAGGTCTTTGTACAAGCTCAACTCTGGAAGCTCCCCATGGGCCAACGTGCCTAGGCAGCAGCCAGGCACACTCCTGCCTCCGGGCCTTTGCACTTACTTTTTCTTCTGCTTGCAATACTCTTCCACAAATAATCACATCACTTCTTTCCTCATCTTCCTTCAGTCTTTAGCAAAATATCAGTTTCTCCATGATGCTTCCCTAACCATCTTATTTAAAATTGTAGTGACAGACCTCCCCCAGCAAAGCACCTATTCTTATCTTCCCAGGCCTGCCCCTAATATTTGTAGCTCTGAGAGCAAGAGCAAAATATTGCCCACACCCTTTTTCTCCCACCCCCACTTCTACCCAGCACCTCAAGGAGCTTCACACGCACACATGTGAACACATGTCCCCTGTGAGCAGTCACCTCTTGATTACACCTTGGGCTTGATTACACACACTTGTGCTGAATTGCCTAAGGTCAAACCCAGGGAAATGCACACAAGCACTGGGAAGGGACCAGTCATTTGGGCAGAAACTTTTGCCAGAAGTCTTAGGTAACCAGAGTGCAGTTTAGAAAGGGGGTTCAAGCTCCCGGGGGCACAACGCTTGGCCTGGAAAAACCCTTACCCTGGAGGAAGACCAGGGTGAATCTGTAAAGTTAACAACTGAGCACAGGGGTCCCTGTTGGTCAGGTCTGAAGATGGAACTGTCCCTTCCCTACTTTTTTTTACTCCATCAATGAACTATGTATTTTTACTAAGTTATCTGGCTTATTGTCTGATTCCCTCCAGTAAAATATAAGCCTCAAAGGCAGAGGTCAGTTTTGATTGCTGCTATATTCTCTGTACTTAAAACAATACCTGCCACACCGTAGATGCTCAATAAATATTTGTAAAATAAACAGTCCCCAGTTTCAATAAACTTACTCTCAAAAACACCTGGATGCGTGTTGTGAAATTTTTCCAGCAGAAGTCAGGAACCCACACATTGCCAGCTGTGGGTTCCCGGCCCTAGGCAGACTGGAAGAGCCATGTCTCCGGTCTGGTAGCAAGGCTTCCTGATAAGATGTTCCTTCATTCGTGGCTCAGCTGTGTCTGGATCCCAAGTCTCTAACTGCACTCCCTGGGTCATTCAGCAGCCAGACAAACACCTAGGTATCCAGGACACTGAGGGGTTTAATGACAAAAAAGAAGGAGGAGGAGCAAGAGGAAGAGCAGGCAGGAATTCCCAGCGAAGCCTGGAAGTTAGAGGTGGCGCTCACGCTTGATCTGTGAAGGTGCTGCAGACACAGACGGGAGGGCCCCCAGACTGACGTCAGGACAGGGCTTCCCCAAGGCACACCCCAGTGCACGAATCCTACTCCGAGGGCGACGGGAAAAAAAGAAATGCTTAAGTCACAACAGCACAAGCCACGGAGGTGGTTTCGGCTGGCATGCGCCTTGCCATTGTCCTCCACAGGAAGAAGGCCCCACCCTGCCTGGGGTGGTAGCAGCACTCTGCCCCACCCCCAGTCCCACCCGAACCCAGAATGTCACTCACTCCTTCTTGGGGATGACTACTGCTCTCCAGGTTGGCCGCAGGGCGGCGCTGTCGACATTAACAGAGGGCGCCGCTGGGCTCCGCAGCCGCTGGAAGGGTGGGCTACCAAGTGACGTGAGTGCCAGAGCATCGCGGGGCTGGACCAAGGAAGACCAAGGTTCGTGCTGACTGCAAGGGACCCACCTGCAGGCCGAAATTAGAAACAAATAATAACTCACGGCGCCAGGTCTTCCCTGGTTTCAAAGTAGGCTGCAGGAGAACCTGCGTAAGATGATAGGATAGGAGGACTTGCCTAGACTTCACAGTCCAGAAAACTGGTCCCTTGAAATTATAGGATTCACTCAAGTTTATTTGGCTCCGAAGTCCAGTAAACACAATTGCTTCTCTTTTTTGTTGTTTGTTGCACAAACATGCACTGTTTATAAACCAAAATAAAAAATGGGAAAAGGGGGGGGGGAAGATAGGCCTGAATCATGATGGCAGAGATATGTGGAAGGTCACACAGCGGGTTGATGGATGTTAGAGCTTGTTCTGAGAATGACTCCACCAAGGTCCTCTGGACTGGGGAATGGGTCCTGGCTGTATTGCTCCCAACCCATTGGAACCTCTGTGTGTTTCACTGGAAAGTAGAACACTAACCAGTGCTCCACACATCTCAAATGGAAGAAGTGTAACAAGCAAAGACATGCTTTAAAATTGTTACATGCTCAGTAAGTGTAAAGAATTATTAATATCCTCCTAATTATCATTACTGACAAAGACATTGACCAGTGATCCATGAAACCCCTCTGAGGTGGTAAAGCCAAGACCACCAAACCTGACTCTACTTTATACAGACATCAGCTTATAGATGGGATTAACCTATGGTGTTTACACTTTCCAGCCAGATTTCCTGGTAGTTTATATGTCTATAGTGGGAGGGCCTCTCAGTCTGGAGCCATAGGAGGGCTGAGATCAAAATATAGAAAGAGGTGGCATTCTTAGTTACAAGGGCCTTATTTCAGAGGTTATGATGCCATAACACCCTTCAACCAGGAGACCCTCTGCGCTGCATTTACCCTGGTCCTTACAATTTCCCTCCTCCACCACCACCATCAGATTTACAGTTACATCGAAGGTAGCAAGCCACAGAAATCAGAGGAAAGCTAGGCAGGCCCACTGTCCCGTGTCAGTAACTTACATGTTTATAACACTCTCTATACTTTGCATTTCACTTGCTCGGAAGATATCTAGCCCAATTTCAAAAGCCGGCAAAAGGCTTGAATAAACATTTTACAAATGAAGATGTATAAATGACAAATAGGCAAATGAAAAGATGCTCCACATCATTAGTCATAAAGGAAATGCAAATTAAAACCACCAGTGAGCCCTTGCTGGTAGACTCAGTGGTAGAGCATTGGCCTGGCGTATGGATGTGCCAGGTTCAATTCCCAGTAAGGCCACACAGGAAAAGTGACCATCTGCTTCCTCACACCTCCCCCTCTCCCTTCTTTCTCTCTCTCTCTCTCTCTTCCTCCAGTAGCCATGGCTTGATTGGTTCGAGTGCATCAGCCCCAGGTGCTGAGGATAGCTCCATGGAGCCTCCACCTCAGGCGCTAAAAAATAGCTCAGTTGCAAGCATGACCCCAGATGGGCAGAACATCAGCCCCAGACGGGGGTTGCCAGGTGAATGCCAGTTGGGGTGAAAATGGGAGTCTATCTCTCTATCTCCTCTCCTCTTACTTGGAAAAGAAGAAGAAAGAATAAGAAAGAGAAGGAGGAAGAGGAGAAGGAGGAGAAGGAAGAGGAAGAGGAAGAGGTGGAGGAGGAGGAGGAAGAGGAAGAGGAAGAGGTGGAAGAGGAGGAGGAGGAGGAGGAGGAAGAGGAAGAAGAAGAAAAGCACCAGTGAGATGCCACTGCACACCCATGGAGATGATCACACTAAAACTAATCACCACAAGTGTTGGTGAGGATGTAGAACAACTGGAAATGTCACCTACAATGACCTAGCCATTCCACTTTTAGGTATTTACCCAAAAGAAATTAAAATATTCATTCCCACAAAGACTTGCACTTGGATATTCATAGCAGTTTTCTTTATTTAGGGAAACAACACAGACTGCATTGGCGGTGAATGAATAAACAAACTGGTCTATCTATTCAATGAAATGTTATTCATCAATAAAAAAAGAGTGAATTATTGATTTATACAACTACACTGATGATTCTCTAAATAAAAAGATAGACATAAAAGAGCACATATAATATGACTCCATTTATATAAAATTCTAGAAAATGCAGTTGAGTCTCTAGTGAGAGCAAGATCAGTGGTTGCTTGAGAATGGGGACAGGGAGACATGCAGAAAGGAGGGATTACACGGGCACAAGGAAACCGCAGGGTCATGGATGTTATCATGATCTTAGCATGATGTTTTCATGGTGCATATTCATAGGTCAAAAGTAACCAAAGGGTACACATTAAATACATGCAGTTTGTTGTATATCAAGTAAACCTCAGTAAACTATTGTTTTTTTTTTATTTTTCAAGAAGAACAATTGATACACATAACAACACAGGTGACTGTCAAAAGCATTATGTTGAGTAAAAGAAGCCAGACATAAACTAGAATGCACTGTATGTTTCCATTTATATAAAAATCTTAGAAGTGAAAACTAATACTTAGTAACAGTACCAGTGGTTGCCTGGGGATGAAGGAAAAAGAAGGAATGAATTTACAAAAGGGTATAAGGAACCATTTGAGGGTGATAGAAATATTTATTATGACTATGATGATAGTTTCATTGATGTAGATGTATGTCAGAACTTACCAAATTGCATTATACATATATGTAGTTTACCATAAGTCAATTATACTTCAAATTAGTTTATTTAAAATACATTAGAACATCAATAATTATAAATACAGTTGTTGGAAATACATAAATCAAGAAAAACCCACAAGTTCATAATGACCAAAGAAGAGAAATAAATCCAAGGCAATAAAAACACATACATTCATTTGTTACTATTTGAGTTGTCTATAAAACCAACGCTTTACTTTGAAAATTAATCATTGAAAGGAAAGGAATTGCCTGACCAGGCAGTGGCACAGTGGATAGAGCATAGGCCTGGGATGCTGAGGGCCCAGGTTTGAAACCATGAGGTTACCAGCTTGAGTGTGAGCTCACCAGCTTGAGCAGGGGGTTGCTGGCTTGAGCATGGGATCGTAGACATGACCCCATGGTCACTGGCTTGAGCTAAAAGGCTGTTGGCTTGAAGTCCAAGGTTGCTGGCTTGAGCAAGGGGTCACTGGTTCTACTGGAACCCCCTAGTCAAGGCATGTATGAGAAGCCACCAATGAACAACTAAAGTGCCACAATTATGAGTTGATGCTTCTCATCTCTATCCCTTCTTGTCTGTCTGTCCCAATCACTCTCACTTAAAAAAAAGAAAGAAAAAATGGGTAGGAATTAACATTTACTCCAATTTTCCAGAAGGAACTATATTTTAGGTAATGACAAAAGCTCTCTACCTTTCAGAAAAATGCCAGCTAATCAATAAACATAAAATGATTGATAGGATTGGAAAATAATTATTTTTCAATCTTAATAAAAGTGCCGATTCCATCAAAGATTATTCTTTAATGTTAAAACTACCCAGTGAATTATAAGAGGGGAATTGGGTACTTGTAAAATACCAGGTAACACCCAAACATAACTTTCTAGCTACAAAGTTAATAATAGACCTGCCTAATGGAGTGATCAGTTGTCAACCCATAGTCCAGGAATTCTTTTTTTAATTATTTTTATTTATTTACTCATTTTAGAGAAAAGACAAGAGAGAGAGAGAGAGAGAGAGAAAGGGGGGAGGAGCAGGAAGCATCAACTCCCACACGTGCCTTGACCAGGCAAGCCCAGGGTTTTCAACCGGCAACCTCTGTGTTTTCCAGGTTGATGCTTGATCCATTGCACCACCACAGGTCAGGCAGTCCAGGAATTCTTGTCAACACTAACAGAGAACTGTATTTCCACTCCCAACACTTCTGACACCAAATGTGGAGAGTTTTTAACTTATAGCAACCAATTCTCCAATTTTCGGTGGTTACCAATAGGGGGTCCTATAATTTAATTCAATGCTGGCACTAACTTTATAGAGTTAGCACAGACCCCACAGGTTAGGAGCTCAATCCCACAGGTCTGTCCCCTACTTCAGAGGCTAATCCCAAATCCAGGCCTCCTGTACTTCTGATCAACAAGAACCAGTTATAAATCAAGGTTCCCATAACTGTTTCCTCAAGTTCAGTAATTTGCTAGAACGGCTCACAAGACTCAGGGAAAGATTTGGTTATATTTTCTGTGCAATAATGTTAGTTTGAGTATATTTGGAAATGATTATATATATATATACTGAATGTTTAAAATGTTTAATTCATCAAATACCTGCCACTCACCAAAATTACAATGTTTTGGTTTATCCTTTCCAATGTTCACATTTTCAGTGAGCAAAAAAGAGCCTTTGAGTTCAGTTTTTATTATATAATAATAGGCACCTAAAAACTTTATGCTTTTAGATTCTGGAACCAGTTAACAGTACGAAAATGCTATCTCTGTACTGGGATTTTCAGTAACCAGCACTGATACTCCACTCTGTTGAGTAACGTGTAATGTGACACTCAGCTTCCAAGATGGCCCCCAATAACATTGGCCTCCCGGTATTCATGCTGTATGCCTTCCTATATGGGCTGGTATTTGCAACCAATGGGATGATGTAGAAATGATGATATGGCTTCTGAGGGAAAGTCATAGGAGACAATGCAGCTTCTATCTTGCTCTCTCATGGGTCACCCCTTCAGGGAAGCCAGCCACTATGTTGTGAGGACACTCAAGCAGCTGAGGCCACCTGCCAACAGCCAGCACCAACTTGCCCGCAGTGTGAGTCAACCACCTTGGAAACAGATCCTCCAGACCCAGTCGAGTCCACAACCAACATTTTATTTATTTGTTTATTTTTGAGAGAGAGAGAGAGAGAGATTCCGACCAGGGATTGCACCCACAACCTTGGTGTATTGGGATGACAGTCTGACCAACTGAGCTGAGTTATCTGGCCAGGGCTCCCAGCCAACATTTTAGCTGAGATTCCATGGAAGATCCTGAGCTAAAGGAGCCCAGAGACAACTGCGCCCAAATTTCTCTTCAATAGAAACTGGGAGATCATAAATGATTGCCGTTGTTCTAAACTACTAAATTTTCTGGTAATCGGTTGCTCAGCAAAAGATAAATATAGGTGGTGGACGAAAGCACTAAACATGAGGCAAGGAGCTGAGTTTCAGTTCCTGACCTGCTATTTATTACTGTGTCATTTTGCTCTTCATGCCTAGTTTTTGTCCTAGTGAGCTTGGGCTGCTTTAACAAGAGTACCATACACCGGGCAGCTTTAGCTCCAAACATTTGTTTCTCACGGTGCTGGAGGCTGGAAGCCCAAGATCAAGGTGCTGGCTGATCCAGTGTCTGGTGAGAGCCTGCTCCTTGACCTACAGAAAGTGCCTCCTCCCTGTGTCCTCACATGGCAGAAAGCTCTGATCCCTTTCTTTTCTAATAAGGACACTAATCCCATTGTCAGTGAAAGCAATTGCAAACCTAAAGAAAGGTTTAAAGAGTTTATTATGAGCTTAGGGTTAGGGTGCTAGCCTGGAAAGTCAAATCCCAAGGGATTGAGATAATGTTCTGGACAAGAGGAGTCCCGTTGTGTATTTTATATATTAGAATGAAAAGAGATGCCTTAAGGAAGGTTACATGAAATCCGTTAGTGTCAGATTAAGGAGGCAGGAGAAAGCAAGACAGGGAAATCTGGAATTGGATAAAAGTAAAATAAAAAGATGCACTTTTCTTTAAAAGATTTTATTTATTGATTTTAGAGAGAGGAGAGAGAGAAAGAAAGGGGCAGGGAAGAGGAGTGAGAAGCATTTGTTTCGCATATGTGCCTTGACCAGGCAAGCCTGGGGTTTCAAACTGGCAACCTCAGCATTCCAGGTCCATCCTTTATCCACTGCGCCACCACAGGTCAGGGACACACATGTTTTAACACTGGTGAGTGCAGGACAGTTAACATTTACAGAAGTACACAGGTAAGAGATAACAAGGAAGAATCTGGAGGTTGTCTCGCCCCATTCCAGGGTCTGGAGAAGAGATCATCTGGCATTTTAAGTTTGTTATTCTAGATGCCCAAAAACAACGGGCAGGGATTGCTCAAGGGAGAGAATAATCCGTCATATAGGCCTTAGGTATGACTTCCCACCACAAGTTGCTCAGTTAGGATTTTTTTTTCTTAATGATTGAAACTTCCTGTGGTCACTTTTAGCTCTTGAGCTTGTCAAGCTGGCCGAGGAGCCCTTTTTGGTCCACCATCATGGGGGCCCCACTCCCGGGCCCTCATATAATCCTAAGGACCCCACTTCCTTATACCATCCCACTGGGCATAGGGTTTCAACACATGAATCTGGAGGAGAAAACAAACATGCTGTTTATCACAATAATCTCTTTTTTAGAAAAATAGCATGAAAATACTGCTTGCCTCACAAGTTTGTTTAAAGCAGGAGTCCCCAAAATTTTTACACAGGGGGGCCAGTTCACTGTCCCTCAGACCATTGGAGGGCTGGACTATAAAAAAAAAAATTAACAAATCCCTATGCACACTGCACATATCTTATTTTAAAGTAAAAAAACAAAACGGGAACAAATACAATGTTTAAAATAAAGAAAAAATAGCCTGACCAGGCGGTGGTGTAGTGGATAGAGCGTCGGACTGGGAGTCGGACTGGGATGCGGAAGACCCGGGTTCGAGACCCCGAGCTCACCAGCTTGAGCACAGGCCCATCTGGCTTGAGCAAAAGCTCATCAGCTTGGACCCAAGGTCGCTGGCTCCAGCAAGGGGGTGCTCAGTCTGCTGAAGGCCCATGGTCAGGGCACGTGAGAAAGCAATCAATGAACACCTATGGTGTCGCAACGCAACGAAAAACTAATGATTGATGCTTCTCACCTCTCTCCGTTCCTGTCTGTCTGTCCCTATCTATCTCTCTCTCTGTCTCTGTTTAAAAAAAAATTTTATTTTAATTAAAAAATAAATAAAGAACAAGTAAATTTAAATCAATAAACTGACCAGTGTTTCAATGGGAACTCTGGGTGTGGATGCATCCTGTGCTCAGATAAATGGCCTCATGAGGCCTGCGGGCCGTAGTTTGGGGATCCCTGGCTTAAAGGATCAACGTGTAAAAGGCACCTAGCGCAGGGCCAGGCGGGGTGGGGGGAAAGAGACTCGACCAGATCAACACTGGCTGTCTTCTCTAACGACACTTTCCCTACCCTCCGGCTTAGCGATGCACCTTCTGCTCCGTCAGATACAGTTGGAACCCTAACTGCAGGGTTTGCTGCGGGGGGTCAGATGGGAGTGTGTGCTTGGAGAGGCCCTGTAAACTCTAAAGTCCTCCCCATGTGCTTGTGGTTAGTGGTTAAGGGCCTGTCTCAGAAGACTGTGCCTAAGGTGACTTCCTCTTTCTAAGGTAAAATCAAGGGTCCACCGGGAGCCACTGGGATCACATGGACATGGCTGGAAAGCTGCAGAAAGGCTTTTCCCTGCGGCTGACATTAGGCCCACTCTCTACCTATTGCCAAAGTTCTGGGACTTGATAAAGTTCAAACTCCAAAGTCGAGAAAGGCATGTGACACCCTGGTCAGAAGACACTGAGATCACCAAGTAGACCAAACATCCAGAGAGGAAGCAAAAGTGCCACCAAGAAAGACGAGCTCTGAGGACACAGGAGGAGTTGCACTGAGCTGTGAAGTCTGTGACTTACACAGAGCAGTCTGGTGCCCCCTCCCCCACCCATACCCGCAAAGCCTCCCAAAATAAGAACTGGTCTTGGCGGCACCTCAGTCAAATCATGCCCTGACAGCAGGTGAGGAAACAGGCCAACTGGGGAAGAGAAAGAGAAAACAGCAACCATGACTTAGTCAAAGGATGCCTGTAAGTCCCTATTTGCAAAAGTTTTGCTTTGAAAATTTTACCTCAAAATCTGGATGTCTTTTTTTTCCTCCCTCTAATCCTTTATTCCAAAATACCTAAATAAAGTCATGAATGACTACATTTTAAGAGCAGTCCACACATCAATGAAATGAAGTACACATATATAAATCAATATGTAAGAATATTAGGTATACAACACTGAATCAAAAAAGTATGGCGGCCTGGCCAGGTAGCTCAGTTGGTTAGAGTCCTGATATGCCAAGGTTGTAGGTTCAATCCCCAGTCAGAGCACATGCAAGGATCAACCAATGAATGCACAACTAAGTGAAAGAACAAATCTATGTTTCTCTCTCTCCCATCCTTCCTCGCTATCTAAAATCAATAAATAAATTTTAAGTGTTTTATAAAAAGCATGGCACTGAACTAGGACATGTGACCACTCTAATAAATTTCAAAATAAATAAACCCATACAATTACAGCTTTGTTATTCACATAATACTATATTTAAAAAGGTAAAAATAGTGATACAGTATAGTCAATTTTGAATAATTGTTACCTCTGGGAGGAAAGGAGGGAATACACAAGGGAAAAGTATACACAGTTGATGTGCTTTCATGGCTAATACTGTTGGGTAGTGAGGTCACATACATTAATTTCATTATGACATTCCATAACCTACATGTGCCTCACATTCTCTCCTAAAATCTGTATTTCTTCTCTTCCGTTGTTCTCTCCTATTTCTCCTACGAGGGAATATAAATACATTAAGGACTTTTAAATAATTAAAAGGGAGAAAATCCTCCACAGTTCTACCACCCTATTTGCACTTCAGTTTTCTTTATTCCCATGCAGACGGTTCTTTTTTTAACTGCGTTACAGTCATATTGTACATACTTCCTCTTTCTGCTCTTAACATTGTGTCATAAGCAGTTTTCCAGGTGAGCTAATATCTTCACAAGCATTTGTTTTTCAAGGCCGCATCATGAAATATGTATAATTCTTCATGAAATATCCAAGAATCCTGATGACTCCTGCACAGTATATGAGTTTAAAAGAAAATACACATGCTGCTGTGTTTGCCTTCCAGGGATGCCATAACAAATAACCACAAACTGGATATGGCTTTAAAAAAAACGATATGTATTCTCTCACAGTCAGGAGTCCAAAATCAAGGTGTCAGCCGGACAATGCTCCCTGAACGACCCATGACAGAAGTCTTCCTTGCCTCTCTCCTAGCTTCTGGTGACTCCTGGCAATCCTTAGGTTCCTCAGCTTGTAACAGATCACTCTAATCTCTGCCTCTGTCTTTATATCTCCTCTTTTTCATGTGTCTCTGTATGCCCCCCCCCTTTATTTTAGAGAGAGAGAAGGCGGGGAGGAGCAAAAAACATCAACTCCCATATGTTTCTTGACCGAGCAAGCCCAGGGTTTTGAACTGGTGACCTCAGTATTCTGAGTCAATGCTTTATCCACTGCACCACCACAGGTCAGGCTGTTCTCTCCTCTTCTTATAAGGATATTAACCATTGGATTTAGAGTCTACGATCTCAACTTAATCACATCTACAAAGATCCCTAAGAAGATCACACTCTGAGGTTCTGGGTGTACGTGAATTTGGGGGAGACACTATTTGACCCACTCCAGCTGCCTTCTGCAAAAATTTAAAACACAAAAACTGGCTTTTAAAGAAGACATTAATGGGCGGCCGCCAGAGAACCAATTCAGATGTGCTGGCTCTTCATCCATATTGTAGAAGTACACTGAAGGAGATCTCAGGGATTTGTCCAATCTTCTCATTTCATAAGGCATTTAGGGTGGGGCGGGGGGTCCGCGGGAAGGTGATTTATCCCAGGAGACTTGAATGTCCAGTTACATTCAAGGAGTCCACCTCAAGCCAATGCTAGTTGGGCTCAATATAAACCTTCGTCTACAGCTCATGGACCTTCTCCAGGATTGTTCAATTTACCCACTGCTGAGTAACTAATGAGCACACACTTGGCAGCTTAAAACAACACACGTTTATTACCATACAGTTCCTGAGGGGTCAGGAGTTTGTCCATCGCTTTGCTGCCTCTTTGGCCTCAGGGTCTCTCACAAGGCTGCACTCAGAGTACTGGCCAAGGTTAAGGTTCAGCTGGGGAAGGATCCTCCTCCAAGTTCACTCACATGGTTGTCAGCGTGATTCAATTCCTTCTGGGCTGTTGGATGGAAGACCTCAGTTCCCTGCTGGCTTTTGAGGAGAAGCCACCCTCAGGTCCTTGCATTGTGTCCCTCCCATGGACTGAGTGACCTAAACAACAGAAATTTATTTTCTTACAGTTCAAGAGGTTGGAAGTCTGAGATCAGGTGTCGGGAACGCTAGCTTCTTCTGAGGCCTCTCTCCTTGGCTTGCAGGTGGCCGTCCTCCCACTGTATCCTCTCACCTGCTCTTCTCCCCCTTGTGTGTGCTTTCCTGAGTCTGCATTTCCTCTTATAAGGACACCATGGGACCTTATAAGGACAAGATGGGATTAGGGCCCACCCTAAAGGCCTCATTTTTACTCAATCACTTCTTTAAAGATCTTACCTTCAAATACAGACACACTCTGAAATACTGGGGAATTGGGGCTTTAGCATAGAAATGTGAAGGGTGAGGGACACAGTTCAGCCCATAGCAGCAGGGACCTGACCTCATTTTATAGCCCTTACCCTCTGTGGCTCTCACCGTCAGAGAGCACTCCCCGAGTCCACCAGCAGCCTCAGAGCTCATGGGAGAATCATTACAGGGAGAATCCAGTGGCTCGGGAGGATGACTGTGTTCCCGCGTTCTGCGGCTGCACTGCTCCTTCGCTCTGAGGTCAACCCCCACTTCGGGGGTCCACAGCGGACACCTCTGGGCAGCTGTTTCCTTAATCCACAAATTCCCATTCACTCCTCAGTACCCTCTCCCCTCCTAAACGCTACCTCACCGCTCAGCTTCATTCTCTGACCTCCCTGTGACCCTCCCACCCAGCAAATGGTGGGCAGACCCACTCAGGCACAAACCACTGATTGTGGAGAACTTTCTGGAACAATGTTCTCCATTGCAGTTCCCTGAGAGGACACCCTCCTGCTTGTCCTCCTCTGCTAGGAGCTTCTTTCTGATTCCTCCTAGTATCCCTGGCCTCTTAACCTTGGAGAGGTTTCAGTTTCACTCTGAGACTGTTTTTGGCTGTCCTCCCTGCTTTGGTGAACTCAGTTGGTCACGTGGCATTAGATACCATCTCTACCCTGATAACTTGCAATTCTCTATCTCCAGTTTGGGAGCAAACTCAACTTGGCTTGAATGTTTAATAAGATGTGTCATTCAGGACACGTCCAAAACTAAACTCCTGGTCTTCCCCAAAAAACTTCTTTCTCTGAAGTCTTTCCCACCTAACTGTATGGGTGGATGAAAAAGTTCTATAAAAAGTAACCTCACGCCTGACCAGGTGGTGGCGCAGTGGACAGAGTGTTGGACTGGAATGCAGAGGGCCCAGGTTTGAAACCCTGAGGTGCCCGGCTTGAGCACGGGGCTCATCTGGTTTGAGCAAGGCTCACCAGCTTGAGCACAGGGTCGCTGGCTTGAGCGAGGGGTCATTTAGTCTGCTGTGCCCACCCCCCACCCCCATGGGGGCACATATGAGAGAGCAATTAATGAGAAACTGAGGAGCCACAATGAGGAATTGGTGCTTCTCGTCTCTCTCCCTTCCTGTCTGTCTATCCCTCTCTGTCCCTGTCTCTGTCTCTGTCACAAAAACCTCACAAGGTGTCTGATCATAAATTCCTAACTAGACAGGTCATGGTGGGTAGTCACCATGACTGTCACATGAACTTTGTAGTAAGACGTCTGTCTTTGCCTTTAAGCAAGCCTTGTCCATTGTTTCTGTGCATCTAGGCTGACACAGCTTTGAAATAGGCATGATAACCCTCCAGGGAGCACATTATCTTAACTATCCTGTGGTCCAATCCCTGCCTTGCTTTTTCCCAACTTCATGTAATTTTCTTTATGTTCCCTCCTTAACTTCAAATGCATAAAAGAAACTGCAGAACTGTCATTCTCTGGAACATCTGAGATCTTGCTTCTCAACACATGTTGTCAGTTTTAATTCAAATATATTCATTTAAAATTCTCTACAGGTTTGGACATTTCTTATATCAACATTGGCAACTCTGTTCTTCCTGTTTCTTAGGCGCAAAACTCTGGGAGTCATCCCTGATCCCTTTTTCTTTCTCTCATAGCCCACATCACATCCATGGGCAAGTCTCCTTGGCTCTGCCTTCAGAATCTTTCCACTCCTCACCATCTCCCCTGCAACCGTCCTGGTCCAAGCCCCCATCTTCTCTCCCCAGATGACCTCAGCAGCTTCCGAACTAATCTCTCTGCTTCTGCCTCTATTCTTCTTCCCATCATTCCTAGCACAGTGGTCAGAAGGCATCTGTTACAACCTAAGACAAATCACAGCACTTCTCTGTTCAAAACCCACCAATAGCTCCCAGAGAGAGCACTCACAGTAAAAGCTAAGGCACAGAAAGTAGAAGGGTGGTTACCAGGGGCTGGAGAGAAAGACAGAAAGTTAGTGTTTCACAAGTGGACGGTTTTAGTTTGGGAAGACAAAAATGTTCTAGAGATGGGTGACGGTGATGATTGTACAATGATGCAAATATATTTATTGCCACTGAACTTACACTTAAAAATGGTTGAGAAGGTCAATTTTATGCTACCACAATAAAAATAAGTAACTAGATAGGTAGAGAGACAGATTTTTTTTTAAGGCAAGGCTCTATGCATTCTGACTCCCTTTTATTTTCCTGACTTTTTATTCTCCGTTCCCCATCTCACACATTTCCCTTCGGTCATGCATACGTTCTTTTTTTTATTTTATTTATTTATTTTTTTTACAGGACAGAGAGAGAGTCAGAGAGAGGGATAGATAGGGACAGACAGACAGGAACGGAGAGAGGTAAGAAGCATCAATCATTAGTTTCTCATTGCCATTACGACACCTTAGTTGTTCATTGATTGCTTTCTCATATGTGCCTTGACCACGGGCCTTCAGCAGACCGAGCAACCCCTTGCTGGAGCCAACGACCTTGGGTCCAAGCTGACGAGCTTTTGCTCAAGCCAGATGGGCCCACGCTCAAGCTGGCAAACTCGGGGTCTCGAACCTGGGTCTTCCGCATCCCAGTCCGACGCTCTATCCACTGTGCCACCGCCTGGTCAGGACAAGCATATGTTCTTACTGTTCTGAACACCCCGGAGGCATTCAGGGCTTTTGCATTTAGGTTGAAATGCTCCACCCCATACATCTGGATGGCTCAATGGCTCACCCCCCACTCTCTGGTGGGGCTGAGAAACCTTTCCACGCCGCCTCATCTAAAATTGCAAACTACACCCTGCACTTCATTGGTACTTCCCATCCACATTCTCAGCCTTATTTTTCCCCACTGCTTGTATCACCTGATACAACAGATTATTGTTTATGCATCTTTTTTATTGCCTGTTTTCTACCTCTGCAATGTGAGCTCTGTGCAGTTGAGGTTTGTATCTGCTATATACTTCTTTCTTTTTCCCAAGTGAGAGGAGGGGAGATAGAGAGACAGAGTCCTGCTTCTGCCCCAACCGGGAGCCACCCCGCAATCCCCATCTGGGGCTGATGCTTGCAACCAAGCTATTTTTAGTGTCTAAGGTGGAGGTTTCATAGAGTCATCCTCAGCACCCTGGGCCAATGCTCCAAACCAATTGATCCATGTCGGTGGGAGGGGAAGAGAAAGAATGAGAGAAAAAGAAGGGGGAGGGGTGGAGAAGCAGATGCTCTCTTCTCCTGTGTGCCATGACCGGGAATAGAACCTGGGACATCCACACACCGAGCCAATGCTCTACCACGGAGCCAACTGGCCACGGCCTGTATCTGCTATGTTTACTGTTACATCCTCAGCTCCTAGAACAGTGCCTAGCACCTAGTTGATACCTAACAAAGTGAATTAGTATTTAGTATTGTGGCATTGGTGATATTTTTTTAAAAACTATGTAGAACTATCAATTCACAACAAAATTATGCTGTTTCTATACAAATCTTTTGCAAACAGTAAAAAAGAAAAGTAAGATCGTGAAAGCAAAGGGAAAGCTGGGAAGGGGACTGTGGGGGGGAGGGCAATCAGGGGTACTTTTCAATTACAAAATCTTTGCTCTTCTATTACTGGTAAAGGTACACGACTACATCCAAACTGGAGGTAGTCCCTGGAGTTCAAATGTCCTAGCCTTGCTGTGAGGACAAAGATATGTTCACCAAGCATAGTCATGGAGATGTAAAGTACAGAATAGGAATTATAGTCAATACCATTGTAATAACTATATATGTATGCTGTCATATGGGTACTAGATTTATTGGGGTGATCACTTGGCAATGATACAATGTCCAATCACTGGGCTATACACATGAAATAATACAATATTGCATGTAAATATAATTGAAAAATAAAAAATTATTAAAAAAAAAAAAGAAATTATAGCCTGACCTGTGGTGGCACAGGCATTGACCTGAAATGCTGAGGCTGCTGGTTCGAAGCCCTGCGCTTGCCGGGTCAAGGCACATATGGGAGTTGATGCTTCCTGCTTTTCCTCTCTTCTCTCTTTCTCTCCCTCCCCTCTAAAATGAATAAAGTCTTTAAAAAAGAAAAAATGTGTTATGAAAGAGAAGAGTTATCAAGATTGTAAAGAAAAGAAATTATGAAACCAAGGATGGAAGGTATCATCATAATAGGAATAACCTGCAGGTCCTGCAGGTGCCGCCTGGCCAGACAGCCTTTAAAACTGCGGGAAGCTGTCCCAAAGAAAGTCTGCGTCACCTGAGGAAGGACCTCTGATGACGGTTTTTTACTCTCTGACCATTTCGCTTTTCGCAATATGAAGCCGGAATCACTAGTACCTGCGGCCAGTGTGTCTCTTTTGGGCCAGTCTTTAACAAGCAAGGGGCTTCACTTCCAAATGCAGATTTCTTTTTTTCTTTTACCTTATTTTTTAGATTTTATGTATTCATTTTTATAGCAAGAGGAGAGAAAGAAAGAGAGAGAGAAAAGGTGGGGAGGAGCAGAAAGCATCAACTCCCATATATGTTTTGACCAGGCAAGCCCAGGGTTTCAGACTGGCGACCTCAGTGTTCCAGGTAAATGCTTAAACCCACTACACCACCACAGGTCAGGCTCCAAATACAGATTTCTACTTCAGTTAAATCAACCAGAAGATGTGGTAACTTTCTGTTGGCAATAATTTGTTAGAACTGAGTCAAAGTCATCTCTTTATTTAAGGCCTATATGCTCCCTTGTTCCTAGTGCTCACCACTCCACTAGTTTCTTCGTACACCAAAACCACGTGTTCACTACCACTGGCCTCATAAACTTTCTTCTTATCACAGAGAAATAATTTCTATGCAAAACTCTCAAAAATAGAAAACAGAGCCTAGCCTGTGGTGACACAGCAGATAAAGCGTCAACCTGGAATGCTGGGGTTACCAGTTCGAAACCCTGGGCCTGCCCAGTCAAGGCACATATGAGAAGCAACTACTTACTATGAGTTGATGCTTCTTGTTTCTCCCCCTCTTTCCCTCTCTCCTCTCTTTCTCTAAATAATAATAATAACAATAAAATATTTTAAAAAATGGAAAAAGGAACTCAGAGCCACCCTCTCAGGAAAGCCTGTGATGGACTCTGACATGTATATGAAGTGTGGAAGGAGATGCACTGTGCAATTTACTTCACCACTCTCGTGAATGGCGCCCCCTAGAGTTGTGCAGGAAACAGTTTGCACAGCTGTTCGGTGCATTCCGGAGGCCCAGGAAAGATCTTGGTGTGGCACAGACGTGAGAGGCCAGCAGAGCCTCTCTGGGAGAGCACTCCAAGGCCAACAAAACTAGAAGAAAGAAGACAAAGGAGGAAGGCTTGAGATTACGATGTCAAAAAGAAGAAAGTGAACGCATTTACCTTGTTCTGCTTTTATTTCTACCAGAACATGTGATTCTCAAAAGGGAGAATCACACATCAGGAGGTCTCTGAAGTCCAAGGTCAGCGATTTGCACCATGGCCTTGTGCGCACTGGCTGGATACTGACCGGGGCTTTCAGAAAACTGACTCAGGAGCATATGCGGCATAACTGTCCTCTTTGGGTTAGGCCCGTTCTTGATGTTTTCTGTCATAGTTAAAAGGAAGTTTCTGTCTAGCCACTAAGAGACAGAAAACCAGAGAAACTTTCTTTTTTTTTTGACCCGGTAACCCCTTGCTCAAGCCAGGGACCTTGGGTCCAAGCTGGTGAGCTTTTGGTGAGCTTTTACTCAAACCAGATGAGTCCGGCGCTCCAGCTGGCGACTTCGGGGTCTCAAACCTGGGTCCTCTGCATCCCAGTCTGAAGATCTATCCACTGCGCCACCGCCTGGTCAGGCGAAACCGGGGAAATTTTCTGAGTTTCTTTTATTTCCTTACCACCCGCCGGGTTCTCCCTGGGCCTGGGTGAATCTTGATGGGCGCTGGTCCTGCAGACAAGCTCCAGGGGAGCCAACAGTCACATCAAGCCCCTTTCTTCCTTCCTGAGGGCAGAAAGGGGGCTCATGATGTCATGCCATCGTAGTTCTAATACCACATTTGTAACAATGAAGACCAAGTGTTTGCTTTCTTAACTGTCCAACTGAACCATTAAAAGACAAGGCTACTTACTCTGCAGACTCAGAGGGGCTTCTGCGAGGGATTCTGCAGGCAGGAGGCACTCCTTTCTTTGCCTGGCATATTTTCTGGGGAAAGTGACTACCAACCTCAAGACTAGACAGTGTGACAGCTCAGTTCCGACTGCTCCCTAATGAAGTTATTGCGCGGTGAGGGCCAAGGCCTCTTGGGGATTGGCGGAGGGTCTCCCGTGGCAAATACAGGGACTAATTTAGCAGGAGGCGGCTAGGAAGGGAGGACTGAGGAAGGAGGGGGACCGAGCTGAGACGCCCATGTGCAGGGCCAAAAACGCAGTGGCAGAGATAAGCAAGGAAGCATCTCTCTCCCCCAGGTTTCCCAGGGCACCGATGCTCAAACAAGCACAAGAACACTGGCAAAGTGACTACCCAGAACCCAGCAGAGTGGCTTCGGGAGGGGGAGAGCTCACTTCCCGCCACAGGGATCAATAACCTCTTTAGAGAAGCAATGCATTTATTCTTAGCCTGGTACTCCGAGCTGGAGATGGAGAGGAAAGGACATTTGACGCCGAGGGCACAGCAAACACAAATTTCAAAGGTGTGGCTGTGCAAGAAAGAGTGTGTGTGAAAATTCTTAGGGCTGAAACTGCCCTGAGTCAACCTTACTGCGCCCCTTTCCCCATACAAACCCCCTTTTCCAGGTCCCACATGCCGGCCACGGAAGGGTCTTTGGCATTTGCTCCCATGCATCCTCTTTTTGGTGAAATTCTACTGTCTTTTGAAGTCTTAGAAGTTTATTTTGCGAAGCCTTCCCTGATTCTCTCAGTCAGAATTCCAATCATACTTTCATCCTCCCTCTCTTCTGCCTGACACAGTGTGTGTGTGTGTGTGTGTGTGTGTGTGTGTGTGTGTGTGTGTGTGTGTATGTGTGTGTGTGTGTGTGTGCTCGCGCGTGGGCTCTGGGGCCCTGCATTCTGCTGCCCCTGCCTGTGTTCTCCCTGGTACTTGGCTCAAAGGTGGCGCTGATTTGGGCTGGTAACTGCTCCTGACTGATTGCTGAATCCCAGCCACGTGAGCTGACTCCTGGTTTTACTGCTGATGGACAGCAGTCCTTGGACAGATCATCCAAGTCCTGTGCCTCAGGTTCCCTATCTATTAAAAGATGTTACAGGGTTGATGTAAATCCCAGATGACATTATTCACTGGAAGTGCACATTGACTATTATTGTCATTTATATTTATTTGCTATGTATATATCACATAATTTTAAAATTTATCTTTGAGAATTCCAAAGTCCTTTTCGCCTTGAACTTTGAGAATTGCTTCATTGACTAAAATTGAGCAGAAGAGACTGACCTGTCTTTGGGCTCACAGTGACCCAGGATAATTGTGGGAAGACAAAAGAATTCCTGTCATTCTCTTTACAGGTCAAACCACAGGTCAGGCTTTTAGAAAGTCATAAAACCATTAGGGCAGGGCCTTTGCTACACCAGACTTTCCATAGCTGGTCAACATTTTTATAAATAAACAAATATTATTATTCATAATAATAAAAAGGATGAGAAACATGTGGCTTTATTATGTCACCCTAATGCAGAAAGGAAAGAACTCAGGTGACTCAAGGAAGAGTCTGAACGTTAGAAATTTGAGAAAAAAGACTTCTTTTGAGAGAGAGAGAGAAAGAAAGAAAAGCATCAAAACTCATTCCAAAACCCTCAGGCTCAAAACTGCAACCTCGGGGTCGAACCAGCATCCTTGAGATTGAATCGGTGACCTTGGAGCTCTGGGATGATTCTCTACCACTGTGCCACTGGCCAGAGCAAGAAAAAAGACTCTTGTTTTTACAAAAAGTCCCCATGACCCCTCTGTTTCTGGAGGAGGTGGCACTTGGGTCTCACTTGAGAGCAATGATCCCCCTCCCACTGCATGGGCTGCACATTCTGGAAGCTATGCTTTCAGGAAGATAATGGCAAGTGGTGAGAAGCCCGACGAGGATGAGGTCAGGTCTGGGAACCGTGTCCCAAGAGCATGAGCTGATGGAACTGAGGCCATTTGGCCCTCTGTCAAAAGCTGCGGTAACCTTGCTGGGCAGAAAGCAATATTTGCAGCTGGGGTTAGGACAGAGATGCAACTTTGTGTCAGGAAATTCAGAAACCAGAGAGGCCTCATAAGGTAGCAAGCATCCCAGCACCCCAGCTATGCAAGCACAGGGCCAGTGACCACTAGCCAGGATTCGCAGTACATATAGAAAGTGCTACTAGAAAGGGTGTGAAGGAAATTGTAGAATGTTGACTTCCTTCAGAGCGGCAAGCCTGCTGGGGCCCTCTCTGTATCCCCAATGATCAGCACAGTATCTGACACCATACGAGGCCATCAATTATCTCTGAGGTGCCTTTCAATTTTAAGGTTACCTGGACTCTTTCAAAGACGGTGTTATAAATAATAATGCTACTGAGAGACCGACTCACCAAAGACATTCCACTTATGTGAAAACCTGTTGTGGCCACAGCATGTTTTTGACCGGGTTGACATTTTCTGCATAGTCCAGAACCAGCAAACAGTTTTTCAGTAATAGCAGCCCTGAGGGCAGGCTCTGCTTATAGAACAAGGCTGGGCAAGTTTTTCATGTCTCTCTCTTCCTGCCATTCATTGGCTTTTACTATTAAACTCAGTGAAAAAAATATCATATCACCCTCTGTGAAATTACCAACTCCCAATCCACAGAAACATTCCAGAATTAAGTGCAGAGAGAAAGCCTGAAGAAAGACATGGCAGGGTGTTAAAATAATCAGCAGCTCTGGGAACCCCTACTTGGGTAGAAGTTTTACCTGCTGTTATGGACTGGATTGTGCCCACCTAATCCCCACCACCTCCAAATGTGACTATGTTTGGAGATAAGGCCTTTTAAAATGATGAAGTTAAAATGAGGCCCTGCCTTCAGAGTGGGTCTTAATTCAATCTGACCAGTGTCCTTAGAGAAAATGTGAACACAGAGATGCCGGAGATGTCCAAGCCCCAAGGAAAGACCATGTGAAGGCAGAGAAAGAACGTGGCCTTCTGCAAGCTGACGAGAGGGGTTTCCTCAGAAACCAAACATGCTGACACCCTGATCTTGGACTTGCAGCTTCCAAAACTGTGAGAGGATTGATTTCTGAGGTTTAAGCCACTCAGTCTGTGGCATGTTGTTATGGTCACCCTGGCGAACTTTTGTACCTGAGATATTCTATCTTGTCATTATGATTTTTTTTATTTATTTATTTTGAGAGAGGACGAAGAAAACATCAATTTGCTGTTTCACTTATTTATGCATTCATTGGTCAATTTTTGTATGTTCCTTGACCAGGGATCAAACCTGCAACCTTGGCATTGTCGGGATGATGCTCTGAGCACCTGAACTTCCCAGACAGGGCCATTTCATTCTTGTAAATACTCTGATTGTTTACCTTATTTTGCAGAAGAAACCAAGGCTCAGAGAAGTCAGTTAACTTGTCCCAGTTTTCACAGTGTGTGGTACAGCAAGAAAGATTTGATATCCAGTTTGTGGGTTGCAAACACCCACATTCTTCCCACTACATCAAGTTGCCTAATAAAACTAATGGAAGGATTTCTAACTAATACCATAGGGAGACGGGCTCTACTCAGTCTAATCTTCTGGGAATGTTTCACCATTATCCAAGCAGTGTAATCTGGACCAAGAAACCTGATGACAACCTGAAAGGAAAAGCCTCTTTGGGTCCTCACATGGCATTAGAGCCACACAGAGTCCAACAGGATCTGACAGAAAGCAGTTGGGGTGGGGGAGCAGACATTCTTTGTGCTCTCTGAAAGAGACGATATTATATAAACCCTGATCTCAGCCCTGATTCTCATGGAGATCAGAGCATACATAACAATTATAATGATGATCCTTACCTACAGCTTCCATCTACCATGCATTATGCTTAGGTGCTTGACATATGTTATTTTTCATCTTGGCATGTATTTTGTGAAGTAAATACTGCCCCTGTGTCACAGATGACACAAAGGATGAAACTGAGGCTTAGAAAAGTTGAGTGACTTGCTCAAGGACACACCAACTAGTAAGGCACAAGCTCGAACTCCTGCTGCCCCAAACCTGTCCTTTCTCACCACTGCCCTGCCTCACACCAAGAAAATCAGAGGACACACTGAGACACACCTGTGCAGTTCACTGGTGCTGCTCCTAAGACCCCTAAGAAGACCCTCCAGCAGGCTTCAGTGGAGGAACAACTACTACAGGAGCCAGGAGACCTCCGGAGAAGGCAACCTCATTGTCCCCCTTATTAAAACAGGAATCCAGCCAGGAATAGACCAAGATAGCTAACAGATTGTACATTCCTACCCAGCCATCTTGCTGGCTCCTAGTATCCTGTTTCTCAGTCCCATGTGCTTAACCCATACTCCAGCAGGCAGCCAGGAAGTTAGGGAAGCAGCCAGCATCTACACTATGACCTTGGCTTTTGTTAACTCTGGCCTTGGTAACACCAGCTGGATGATGGTCCCTATCAGGTGATTGCTTGCCTTATAATTATGGACATCTGTATCACGTGGTGCTATCAGTCATCTGAGTGTGCCTCAAAGGACAGGCAGCATGGGCAGTGGATTCAGATGCTCAGTGCCTAATCCAGGAACTTGATTGTTAGTTCTAGTTTGAATGAGCTGCATGTCAATGTTATTTCTCTGGGCTTCAGCATTTTCAACTCTCTATTAAGGGATTAAGTTCAATCATCTCTGAAGATTATTAAAGCATCAATGTTTTGGATTCCAGTCTTTGGATTTTATTTCTAACCTAGAGTGGCTGTACCAAGTTTATCTAGACACAGAGAACCAGGCTTCCCCAGAGAACCAGAACCAATAGGATGTATATCTATCTGTCTATATCTATCTATCTCTCGCTATATCTTTATGTAGAGGGGGGGAAGAGGAGAAGATTTATCATAGGAATTGACTTGTGTGGTTTCGGAGGCTGAGGAGTCCAATGTTCTGCCATTGGCAAGCTGGAGACCCAAGAAACCTGGTGATTTATAGCAGTATTCAAAGGCCTGAGAACCAGAGGGAGCTGGCTGATTGTGTAAATCTCAATCTGAGGTCAAAGGCCCTAGAACCAGGAGGTCACTGGCATCTGTCTAAAGTTCAAAGGCCTGAAAAGCAGGAGCTCCAATGTCTGAGGCAGAAGAGGATGGTTCCCATTTAAGAAAATGGGAAGAATCCATGTGTCCTTCCTTTGCCATTTTATTCTATTCGGGCCCCCAGTGGATTGGGTGAGCCCCACCCACATTGGGGAGTGTGATCTTTTCTGTTCAGTTTATTGGATCAAATGGTAATCTTTTCCAGAAACAACCTCACAGATACACCCAGAAATAATGTTTACCAGCTCTCTGGGCACCCATTAAGAGAGTCAAGTTTACACATAAAATTAACTATTACACTTCTAGATGAGAACTCAGGTTAAATTTTATAATTCGGACATTCACCACTTTGCTCAATCATTCAGACTATGTTATTAAGTGTCTGCTGTGACAAATGTTGGAAAACTATGGAATGTGTTGAGAAGAGTAGGGAGCCCCTAATAACCCTGTTTGCCAGAGCCCCAAAGGTATGCAGCCTCCAGATCAATCCCATGGCCGTGGTGTTTTTCATTGGTTAGGCTGGCTGATCTGTCCACAAAGATCCTAAATTCCATATCAGTCATGCCTGCCACTAAATTCCCAAAGCCTAGTATAGCGCTTGGCACAGGGCAGGCAAGGTAAATTCACCAGCACGGCAAACCTGAAAGCTATATTACTTCACATTCATTTTTAAAATGAAAACTTTGGGCAGAGATGTGAAAGCAATGAATAATCGGAGCCCAAAGGATTTTTAAAGCAATAAAACTACTCTGTGTAATGGAGGGTACATGTCATTATACATCTGTCCAAACCCACATAACACCAAGAGTGAACCCTAATATAGATTATGGACTTTGGGTGATAAGGATGTGTCAGTGTAGGTTCATCAAATGTAACACATGTACCTCTCTGGTGGGGGATGTAGAAAATGGGAGATGTTGGGGGAGGGGAAATATGGGAAATTTTTGTACCTTCCTCTCAATCTTGCTGTGAATCTAAAACTACTCTAAAAATTAAAATCTATTTTAAAAGATTTTAAAATGTCAGGGTGCCTGACCAGGCGGTGGCGCAGTGGATAGAGTGTCGGACTGGGATGCGAAAGACCCCGGTTCAAGACCCCGAGCTCGCCAGCTTGAGCGCGGGCCCATCTGGCTTGAGGAAAAGCTCGTCAGCTTGGACCCAAGGTCGCTGGCTCCAGCAAGGGGTGGCTCCGTCTGCTGAAGGCCAGCGGTCAAGGCACATGTGAGAAAGCAATCAATGAACAACTATGGTGTCACAATGGCAACGAAAAACTAATGATTGATGCTTCTCATCTCTCTCCCTTCCTGTCTGTCTGTCCCTATCTATCCCTCTCTCTGACTCTCTCTGTGTCCCTGTAAAAAAATAAAATAAATAAATAAATAAAAATCTGTTTAAAAACATCAGGGTGTGTTTTCTCTCCGGGTAGGTGTGTAGAGCATGTTCACCCTCCCTTATGGAAGAGTAGCTTCAGAAGGAAGAGTTCCTGAAACACCAGAAAGGTGATCATGCCCACTGGGAAGGAGCGGCACCCCACACCCCAAACCTCAAGCCAGCTGCTCAGTTCCCCTGCTGGCCAGCTGATCTGCTTTCCCCAGAGTTGGGGAAGTGGGGACACAGCTGGGTCTCCAGGCATGCGCAACCCCACCAGCACCCCTGTCCTGACCCCCTTGACTCAGCTGAGCAAAGCTGAAGTTTCCAAAAGGAAATATCCTAGAGAAGTGAAATTTAAAAGAACACAGCTGGTCCCAGAACTCTAACTGGTGCAGAAACTATCTTTAGCCCAGAGAGGCCAGGTTGGAGTAAACGAGACCCTGTGCAATGAATGTCTGCAAGAATTCAGACTTCAGAGAGTGGGGAGACAGGGAAGAACTGGGTTGTTTGCCACTGAGAAGGAAGGGGAGAGCTATGTAAGGGGGAAGAAGCCCCAAAGATGGAGAGGTTGGACTAAATAAAATCCAGTCTGGTGAAGTCACCAAAGAGCATGTGCTGGAAAGGAGATGCCTCATGCTCTAGGAGATGCATTTTTTTTTTAGTAAGCAAGAGACAGACAGGGACAGACAGACAGGAAGGGAAAGTGATGCGAAACATGAATTCTTTGTCGCAGCACATTAGCTGTTCATCGATTGCTTTCTTATATGTCTCTTCACCGGGGGCTCCAGCCAAGCCAGTGACCCCTTGCTCAAGTCAGCAACCTTGGGCTCAAGTCAGTGACCCTGGGGTCATGTCTATGATTCAACGCTCAAGCCAGATGAGCTTGTGATCAAGGGGCGATTTCTGAGTTTTGAACCTGAGTCCTCAGCATCCCGATACTCTGTCCACTATGCCACTGCCTTGTCAGGCTCTAGATGCATTTTTGCAAAGTAAAATCCTCCTCCATCTCTTGGTTACCACCTACCCGTCCTCATTGCTGGCCCCTAAACCTCCAGGAGAGTCTACTACCCTCATCTGAATTTGTGTGGGCTTCAGATGCCTGACGAAATCAAACAAGGGATGGAGTTCTGTGTATGCAGAAAACCAGCACTTCCACCCCCACCCCCACCCCCACTCCACACTCCTCCATTGTCTGATATCCGCAAACAGCTTAGGGACAGCTTTAAACATCCCACAGCAGTAAAAATGAAAGGTCTCTATCCATTTTACCTGGATCTCAAAGGAGAGGGGTCCCCAGCTGAAAATCTATAGTGCAAGCAAAAAAATTGAATAGCATAAAAAGGACAAGTGAACAGAACGCACATACCTTTGTCTTAATTATTTTTTAAATTTAATTTAATTTCTCATTTTTTATTTATTTTTATTTATTGTGTTAACATGGATTCAAGTGTCCCACTCAATATGACACCCTCACCCCCAACCCCGTGTCCCCCATTACACCCCTTTTGCCCCCTCCCCCTAACTCCTTCCCCCCTTCCCTCTGGGATTGGCTGTCCTGTTATCTGTATCTCTGTGTTATGTATATATAATTTCACTAATCCCTCCACCTTCTCTGATCCCACCCCCTCATCCCCCTTCCCTCTGACTGCTCTCCCTCTGCTCCCTGTGATCCCACTTCTGCCTCTATTCCGTTTGCCTTAATTATTCAGGCTGTCTTAGACACACAGACCCTGGTTCCCTTCCTGCTCCTCCCCCCTCCACGGCCCTGAACTCATGTGCTGGTTCATCATGAATCCTGCCTTCAAGCTTAAGTATATATTTCCCCTTGGCTTTCTGACCTATATCTGGCTCAGCGCTAGTAGTAAACTCTGCTGACAGGCCTGGTCATGCTAAAACCATGCCTCCCATTTGTCATTTCCCTCTGTTGGCAGGAAGTTACAATCTTTTACAGATTCATGAGCCCATAACCCCATGAAACTCTTATTCCAAAACTAAAGGCCAGTTTCTGGTTGAATGAAAGGCTAAGAAAACGGAGCTGGGATGAAGGCTGGACCCCGCCTGCATCGAATATTCAAGCCTTTCTTGGCTCTTGTCGCAAAATTCACCAACTTCTCCCGCCTGTTCCCTGAAGGCTGCTCCGCGACCTCCCTTCACACAGATGAGATGATTAACAACCGAGAAATGCTTTATACATCCAGTCACAGACACACATGCCAATTAGAGGAGGGCCTCTCACCCACACAGACCCTGGGTAAACAGATTAAGGACGGAAGCTCACGTAAGTAAACATCTGGAGGGGGCTCAGGAGGCCATGTCTCACTCTGGATTTCTGAAATCTGAAGTCATCCTCAAGCAGAAGCACAATGCCTGAAAAATAAAAACTCTTCTTTGAAGTTTATTTGATTTTTGAAAATTACCTCCTGGCCATCGGTAGCAAATGAGCCAACATTTCTGAAATCGAGAGAGCTCAGTTAGACCATTCTCCATGGCTGATCGAGTGCTATCAGAGATGAGTCAGAGCAGTGGTTATGCGTTTAAATGGGAACAGTTTACCTTTTCCTGTTCCTTAGCAAAAAAAATAATAATCTCAGAATCAGAAACTATTTCTGCTGGCATGAGGTATTAAACTTTTCTCCCATTTTGGGTACAGGCTGAGCCAAAAATGATTGAGAACCCTTGAACTGGGGTACTTAGCTACTATCCCTCCTGATAGCTTTGCAGACAGGGTGTTCGGTACTCACTGCTGACAGTATGAAGTTGCTTTTTCACAGAGAGCAAAGTGAATAGGTCTGTCCCTGCTGGAAATTTAGTACCTAGGATAAAAATACTCCAACACATTCCATGACACTCCAAAATATGGGATTCGAAATAGACTCCCCCAGCTCTGTAACTCAGACCCCTTTTGCAAGCTTCTCAGCCGCCCTGGAGTGGGTCCAGGGCCTCACACTGTGCTCAAGGTTATGACTGTGATCTCAGAAAAGGAGATGGAAAACACACTAGACCAAGGCAGGGGGCTCAGCTGCTTACATGCACGTGACTTTGGCGAATCGCCTAGACTCTTCTCAGTTTTCTCATCTGGAAAAAGCGTTCCACACAACAAGGTTAAGAGGAGTCAAGTAGAAAAGTTTTTGAGGGTAAGAGTGTTTTGTAACCTATCAGGAGCTATAGGAGTGAAAACATGCTCACAGGTATTGTCAAGACTTCTGATTTGGAGCAGGTGAAATGATAGCTTGTGTTTACTAGGTTCGCTCTGTGCTGGGCACTCAGTGCCTTTTTTTTTTCAGGGACAGAGAGAGAGTCAGAGAGAGGGATAGATAGGGACAGACAGACAGGAATGGAGAGAAGTGAGAAGCATCATTCATTAGTTTCTCATTGCCATTGCGACACCATAGTTGTTCATTGATTGCTTTCTCACATGTGCCTTGACCACGGGCCTTCAACAGACCCAGCAACCCCTTGCTGGAGCCAGCAACCTTGGGTCTGAGCTGGCAAGCTTTTTGCTCAAGCCAGTTGGGCCCGCGCTCAAGCTGGCGAGCTCGGGGTCTCGAACCTCAGTCTTCTGCATCCCAGTCTGACGCTCTATCCACTGCACCTCTGCCTGGTCAGGCTCAGTGCCTTTTTTGTATTAACTCCCTGCCACAGACTAAACTGTGCTCCCCCTAGATTTCATATGTTAAAGCTCTAACCTCCAATGTATGGATGGCATTTAAAGATGGGGCCTTGGGATATAATTAGGTTTATAAGAAGTCATGAGAATGCCCTTGTAAGAACGAGGCACCAAAGAGCTTGTTTTCTCTCTCTCTTTCTCCCACATGAAGGAAAGACCATGTAGAGACACAGCCACCACGGGAAGGTGGCCATTTGCAACCCAAACGAAGAGCCTTCACCAGACACCAAGCCTGCAGGCACCTTGAGTTTGGACTTCTAACCTCCAGAACCATAAGAAATAAAGTCCTGTTGTTTAAGCTACTTTAGTATTTTATTACTGCAGCCTGAGCTGACTAAGACACTCCCTTGATCTTATAATATCCCTAAAAGATCAACCTTGTCATTACGATATTCTACAGATGAAATTTTAAAAAAAGGAGAAGAATATAGAGTTTAATGAACTTGCCCAAGGTCAAGGTCACCAACTGGGAAGTGGTGGAACCATGATTATGAATTTGTGGCAGAGACCAGCCAGAGGTCACTTAGACCATTTCTAATTCCTGCCACAGAGTTAAACCCTGTTCCCAGCTTTGTCACATCCAGAGTTTCCTTCAGAGGAATGTGTGTCAAAGCATTGTATACTGCTCACAGGATAGTGAGGGGGAAAAGGACATGGACAGGTTCCCCATATTCTCCCTTCCTTTGGGCAGAGACCTCAGAGTTCATGTATAGGAGATGGCAGCACAAGAAGAAAGCAGCTTGGGCTCCTCAGTGACATCGTGAAGCAGGGTACCTCCTCTCAACCAACCCTCACTGGTCTACAACTTTAATAAAAGAGTAACTGTTCTTGGGGTAGGTCTACTTGTTATAGAAGCTCATAGTACTTTCCCTGATTAATACATCCCAAGATTTCTTCTTAGTAGTGACTACTGAACCCTCCCTTGAGTATAGCCACAGGCAGCAAGAAGGTACTGCCATTGAGAATGGCTTAACAGTATAAAGATAGTTCTAGACTTCAAGTATCAGCAAAGTAACCAAGCCAGTTTCATATGCAAAAATGATAATGATATTTTTTTTGCAATATAAAAACATGAATGAATTAGAAACTAAGAAATAACACAAAGATTCATTTTAATAAATAAAGGAAAGTTTATTTACACTTATCTTCAAGGAAATTGACTTGGATTGCTAACACATATACAACCTAATTTGATATGGTTTATAGCAAAGTTACCTTTAACTTCCAGTACCCAGAATAGTCCCTGTCCCATATTAAATTAGCATAACTTTGGCTGAGAAATGACTGGTGTTTGCTCTTCATTGTTTTCTTCTCACTACCCTGTTGTGAAACAAATGATCAGGAATTTCCCCAATCAGTTCTTTCTCTGGGGTTTCCAAATAATCTACCTCTTCTGGGAAAGCACAAAGCAGCCCTCTCCAGTAGGACACTGTTAGGGATGAATTGTGTCCCTACAAAATTCATGTGTTGAAGCCCTAACCCCTAGTACAGTGGTTCTTAACCTGGGTTCTATGGAACCCTAGGGGTTCGATGAGTCAGTCGCAGGGGTTCAGAAAAGCCTCTGCCGAGAAGGCCAGAATAAAGTAATACCTTAATTTGTTGTGAGTTCATGCACTTTGTTGGTTTTGTTCTTTGAGCAAGGTGATGTTCATGCACAGTTCATTTTGTGCACCAGTAAAAAAACATATACCTATGTCTTGAATTTGGAAAAAAATATCATATTTTATTTATCACTAAAGAAGGGTTCGGTGAATGCGCATATGAAACTGGTAGGTTTGGTACCTCAAAAACGGTTAAGAACCACTGCCCTAGTACCTCAGAATGTATATGGAGATAGGGCCCTTAAAGAAGTGATTATGTTAAATGAGGCCATTAGGATAAACCCTTATTCAATCTAAATGGTATCTTTCCAAGAAAAGGAGATCAGGACACAAAGGGACACCACAGATGTGTGCACACGCACACACACACACACACAAAAAAAAATGGTATTGAGTTCATCTTTGAAACTAGTTTTTGCAGAGTTGTTCTTATTTCATATTTTGTTTTTGTTTCATATGCTTCTAAGACCAGATTTTTATTCCAATATGATATTATAAAAATTTTCAAAGATCACAGAGCTGACAGAATGTGACCATGAATATTAAAACACTTACTGGTATGCCCACCACCTAGTTTGTAACAGTAACATTTTATTGCATTTGTTTTAGTGCACATCTGTGCATCTACCTGTCCCTCCTTTGCTTTCTCCCTCCATTCATCATCTTAATTCATTTTAAAATTTCATATTTCAGATAGCTGTACCTTCCTTTTCGGCACCCAAATTGTAAGGTATTTTTCCCCGCCGAGAAAGAAGGAACGGTGTCGGAGCCACAAAGTGTGGAGTAGTAGAGGCTTTATTTACTACAGAGCACTGCCCACCCGACGAGGTTCTCTGGTCTGGGGGACAGGGACCACAGAAGTAGCATGGGATGATTTCCGTGGGGGGTATTTAAAGGGGTCCTCTAGGGTGGCGTGCTAATATGACGTGGTGAAATCTCACTGGCTGATGGACAGTTGCTCTTTTCCCAAGGATTCCTGGGAAGTTTCTTTTTGGCTCACTTGGCTGTGGGCGGCTCTAGCAAAAGTTCCCAAATCTGGGTTCCTTATGTCACCTTCCCTCATTATCCACCAACCTTATATTCTGATCTTTTTGTGTTAATTAGGGGCTTCACTTATTTGTCTGGCTACTTCTTGCTGATTAGAGTCGTTGTGGGGAGGGGAAGATCGGCAGGTGGTGGCTTTGAGGGGTGTCAGGAGGAACATTTGTTTGGCTGTGAGTAGAGAAACTTCGTGGATGCGGTTCTGTAAGAACTTTAAAAAGAGAAGCAAATATGAGTTATACGCTGATGATTAGAAAAAGATTTAGGATAGGGGCAGCCCAGGTAAGAATGGGTGGTTGCCATCAGGAGTTAAGCAGGTTGTAAGAGGAGAGATTCTTGCTTAATTTTTCTTGCAGATGGTTGAGGAGATTGAAGCTTCTTTCATCAGGCCAGTCCTACTGAACAGCACTGCTCCCTGCTTCAGCTCACCCTGGCGGCAGGTTCCTGGTGGGAGGGACAGGAGTAACAGGAGGGTCTGCAGGGTCCAACCTTTCGGTGAGCCGCAGATGAGTTGGGCCCAGTGGTTCTGACTGCTAGTGGTCCTGCATGGGGGGTAAGCTTGAGGTAAGAGACATGGTTAGAAATGAGAGTAGTATTGATTATGGGGGAACTCTTAGTATTGAGGAATGGTAGGAGTAGGTGGGAAGATGCTGTCAGCTGGATAGTGATTCCGAGACTGTGTAGAATGTCTTGACCCAGAAGGGGTACAGGGCACAATGGCATAACTAAGAACGAGTACGAAAAGGGGATTCCGTCCAAACTGCATGTCAGGGGTAACGTGCAAAGAGGAAAAGAAGGGGTCCCATATATTCCCATAACCGAGACCTGTGAGGGAACTAGAGGTCCAGAGTATGATGGCAAAACAGATAAGGTAGCTCCTGTGTCCATAAGTAATGAGATGGACTTACTCGCTACCTGTAGCATCACCCGTGGTTCAGAGAGAGAGGTGGGGGTCTCTGAGTCCGGGCCACATCAGTCATTCATGAGGGCTAGGAGTTCAAACGATGGACCCGCCTGACTGGCTTGGCCTCCCATCTGAGCGGCCTGTCCTCTATGTAGAGACGTCGAGGATGAACCTGCTGCCCAAAGGGGACAATTGTTCCGCCAGTGACTGGGCTGCTTGAACTTAGGGCAGGGCTTAGTGGGTAGCCACAGGCAGGGGCATTGCTGGGACCAATGACCCTCCTTGCCACACTTAAAGCAAGCTCCTGATGGGGATCCTCTTTGCGGCCTGAACTTAGGTCAAGCACTTCTGTGCCTTGCCCCGTTGCTCTGCCGGCCTCAGGGCTGCCACAAGAGCCTGGGTTTGGAGCGTTAGCTTCTGCTGGCTGCATGCAGGCCTGGCGAACAGCCCGGCCTTTTTCTACTAGCCGTGACCATTGTAAACTTTAAATGCCATGTTCACAGATTTAAGGGTTGAGAATAAGAGGAGGAGGGCTCCTAGGGAGCCTGGCACCCAGATACAGCCGGAAACGCTGGAGCCAGAGGCAGGACAGGGCCAGAACTTCCTGCAAACAGATTGCGGTTGGGCATCCTGCAAACCAGAGTAAGAGTTAATGGCAGGCTAAGAATGGCCTGAGGAAGGAGGGGCTTAAGAACACAGTGGAGAAGGGAGGGGCCCTTGGCCAGCAAGGGAGGAAAAAGAGAGATTGGTATTTGCAGGTGAATGAGAAATAGGATCCTGCGAAGGGAGGGGAGGGGGCTTTTAGAGAGAAGAGACCCAAACAAAAGAGATCCTCAGAGGGACCAGAGGGGTCCTGAGAGAGGGGTGCTCCCAGGGGTCAGGCAGGAGTGGGAGAGAGTTGGGAGTCCGCAGAGAAGGAAAGATCAGGAGTGGAGGTCTTAGGTGAGGTTTCTCTGGCCAAAAACGACCCGCTGCGTAGAACAGGCAGTGCAGAGATTAGGACAGGAGTGCAAATAACTAGAAGCCCTGAATGTAAGGGATCTCCAACCAGTTCCCAGTTCTTTTGGCGATAGTTAGACTGGTGAGGGTGTTAAAACCAAAAGTCCCTTCAGGAGGCTACCTGGTCCAATTATCCAGTGGGTTCTGTGGCCTGGCTACAGCAGAGAAGAACAGTTTCTTCTTCTTTAGGGAGGAAGAGATTTCGAATAAGGCAACTTCAGGAGTGTTTTTGGATTCCTGTGTCCCCATGGCCACCCTCAGTCCTCGGAGTGGTCATAGTTGAGAATTGGCATCCCCAAACTTAAGCTCTGGCCACCGATGAGTAAGTAAAGTGGGTGTGTTTGGGACATCTCCACAAGCACACACGCACTCGGAACGAAAAAAGACTTCCCTGACGCAGCTGCAGTTTCGGACAGGGAGCCTCGGCAGAAAGAACTTAGGGTGGGGGGGATGTTGGAGGCAGGGGACTTACCACACCATGCACTGAAGTGGGTGGAAAGTCAGAGATCCTGGTTCTTTCCCAGAGGGGACAGGGAGAGGAGCAGCCCCAGCGGGCTTCTAACTCCTCCCGGGTCTTTGGCACCAAATGTAAGGTATTTTTCCCTGCCGAGAAAGAAAGAAGGGTGTTGGAGCCACAAAGTGTGGAATAGTAAAGGCTTTATTTACTACAGAGCACTTCCCACCCGACAAGGTTGTCTCGTCTGGGGGACAGAGGCCGGAGAAGTAGTATGGGATGATTCGTGGGGGAGGTATTTAAAGGGGTCCTCTAGGGTGGGCGTGCTAATATGACGTGGTGAAATCTCACTGGCTGACTGACAGTCGCTCTTTTCCCAAGGATTCCTGGGAAGTTTTTTTGAGGCGCGCTTGGTTGTGGGCCGCTCTAGCAAAAGTTCCTGAATCTGGGCTCCTCACGTGACCTTCTCCCATTATCCACCGACCTTACACATATGATAACCAGAATCCAGTATGGTTGACAGTGAACAACACAGGGGTTTTTTTGACTGCACTATTTCCTGATCCCACCCTGAGCAGTCAAAAATCTGCATATAACTCTTGACTCCTCCCAAACTTAACTACTAATAGCCTCCTGTTGACTGGAAGCCTGACTTACAGTCAACTAACATATTGTGCATGTTTCTTGTATTATAAACATTTTTAAAGATTAAATTTGAGAAATAAAAATGTATTTTAAAAATTATAAGGAAGTGAAGATACATTTGCTGTATTTATTGAAAAAGAGTCTGTGCATAACTGGACCAGAGCAGTCAAACTCATGTTCAAGTGTCAACCATAGTTGCTCACAGCAGTTTCTTTCTATGTAAAATGGTATCTACAATGATAAAATTCACAAACTTGCGGTATGTATTTGCTGAGTGTGGACAAGTATATACACATTGTAACCCAAACCCTTATCAAGATGTAGAACATAACCATCATTCCAGAAAGTTCTCCAGTCTCTTGCAGACAATTCCCGCTTTCACCATCCCTAGAGGCAACTACTGGTATAAATTCTGTTCCACTACAGATCAATTTTGCTTGTTCTAGAACTGCATTGAAAAGGAATCATATTTAGTATGCATTCTTACTCAACACAATGATTTTGAGACTAAACCTGTGGGTGTGTGTTGGGCAAATAAGTTTATGAAATGTGTTTTTTAGGTTTGCTCATATTTTGCATTTGCTTGGGCAGTGCCAGGAGTATGTAGTCTGTGAAAGGCTGCTGTGCTTGCCCTTCAGGGTGGCAGATTTCAAATTGCAGATTACCTTCCTGCTTGGGAGGGGCCATCATATTGCTAATGTTTGTTGGAGAAGGGATATTTTCCGCAGCTTGGATTTTGCAGGAAGAGAAGGAGAGCTGATGAGAAATCAGAGCTGAGGAGATTTGAGAGCTCCACTGAGGGTGGTAGGGGCCTTTGATTCCAGGATGAACCAGAAAAGATTTTCTGGATTGTGGAACCAGAGAATGTGTCAGGGCTTTGGGAGCTCTGAATGAGAAGGAAGCGGTCTTCCCTGCCTGTTTGCTTGTCTGCCAGTACAAGACTTTAATAAACAGAATGGCCCACATTTTTTGGCTCTGCTGTTTCTTTACCATCTGCCCAAATCCAATGAGAACCTTCATGGCCATGATGGCAGCGGTCACTGGCCATACATACATCATATGCGTAGTAATATCACCTCTTTTTGTGTTCGGGAAGTATTGTTGCATACACTGCTTGCTGATCTAGATGGACACCTGGTTTGTTTCCAGTTTTTGGCTAGTATGAATGAAGCCACTATGAAAATGATTGTACAAATCTTTTGTGGCCATATACTTTCATTTCTGCTGGGTAAATACATAAGGTGACCAGATTTTAAAATTGATAAAGTGGGACACCATTGACCAGGGAGATGGGGTTCTTGATTAAAAATTTGGTCTATATGGAGCAAAAAAAAAATTCATAAAATGCAAAACTAGTATTGTAATATATATTTTTAAATTTCAACATAAGTACAATTTACAAATATAATACATTAAAAATTATGTATAGTATTATTTTATTCTTTGGCATATTTCTCATTTGAGAAATATGGACTCGTCCTTGTGGCGGCCGTGCTCCCTGCGTCGAGCAGCCTGCCAGGAGCCGCATGCCGGCGTCCAGTTCGTGGGCCTATGGGTAGTTAAGGGACTTGACAGCCACCACCCCAGCAGATACGTCCTGCCTGAAGTTCTTTGTTTTGGGGGCCCCGCACGGGGCAGCCAGCTCTTGTGGCAGTGCGGGAGCTTCCAGGTGGAGGTGGGGTCTCCCCGCCGAAAACCCATATATTTCCTTCACATTCTCCTGCCATTCCCTAGCTTTTCGTGCATTCTTTCCAAAGATCAGGATTTTTTTAAAAAGCTACGGGACGTGGGACAAATTGTTAAAAATTGGGACTGTCCCGCCAAAAGCAGGACGTCTGGTTACCTTATAATACATGAAAACGGAGTTTCTGGGTCATAATGTAGAGGCATATTTAAATTAAAAAGAGCTGCAGAGTGTTTTTAAAGCAAAGCAGCTGTACCCTTTTACTCTCCCATCAGCAATAAACAAGAACTCCCATTGTTTCACATTCTTGCCAGCATTTGGTGTTGTGACTGTTTCTAATAAGATCAGATCTTTTTATACTAAATCTGGCTCTGGGCATTGGAAAATGGGAAGGGCTTTGCAATCACTAAGCATGTTTGGAGCTGTGACTGGTGCACACTACATAGAAACTAATGTACATGTATTCCTCAGAACAACCTGTTTGGAGGCTAGGAGAGGTGAAGTAACAGGGGAACTAGGATTCAAACCCATTTTCTTTTTTCACCTTATCTAGGACTAGTGAAACAAGACAATGTTGAAAAGGGAGCTTCCTGTACAAGGGAGTGTCATCAACCTTTTCCCATTGGTCAGAACCCTCCAGGAAGCTCAAAAGACTCTGTCTGGTCCATCCTAGAATCTGGTGTTTCTGGTCCTGTAGGTTTAGATGAATTGGGGGCAAGGGAGGGAGGAAAGGTGGGAGAGACGAAATTCTACTTCAGCCACTAGTTTCCTTCTATCTGTTAGAGACCCCAGGAGATTAAACTGTCATGATCATAAAGGGCCTGAAGGGAGAAGGAGGGGCATCCCAGATTTATTTGAGGGGCTGTGTCAGTGCTACGGTTTGGGATAAAAATGGAGAAGAAACGGAATGAATGGAGCCCTGTCCATTCAGTCCTCACAACTATATGAGGTAATTACAACCATCTTCATTAGCCAGATGGGAAATGCGAAGAAGAGAGGTGTAAGTCACTTATTCAAACACACAGTTCTACAAGGCCTATTCTAAACTCCATCCACCTTCCAGGGGAAAAGAGTGATGTGGTGGCTGTAGAATTGCAGGCTTGGAGCTGGATGCTGAGAGACTTCTGCTTCCAAGGTCCTTCTCCGTAGAAATCCTGATGCAGCTCCTGCGATTAGTACTCAGTGGTATCAGCTACCGTTTTCATAATGATTACATAGCTGGAGCATCTTCTTGGCACGTTCTCAGAATATTAATGCTAAAAGAGCCTTTTAAAGCTCTTCTGGTCGTTCTGCTGTCTTGATAGCTCCAATTCTGGCACTGGTTCCTGAATGAATGAACTGCGGGACAGTTATCTTCTCCCCCAAACAGGGATCAGTGTGTCCTGAATGAGCTGCGTTCAGGCTGCGCGGCCCCTGGGTAAATTTTCTAGACTGGGTGGAGGCCCTTAGGGACATCTTCAGTTCCCTTCTGCTCCCCGCGGGCCCCAATCCGCAGTACTAGAGGCGGAGTGGGGGACCGGTGCGCAGAGTTCCTCTTCTCCACCAGCGCGCCCACCCACAGGTATCTCCACCAGCCGCGGCTGGGCGCGCAGGAGGGACCGGGATGGGATGGGTGCGGCCAGCAGAAGAAGCTGCAGAGGTGGGATGAGGGTGCCCGGCTCAACGGGGAGCGGAGTGGGGGGAGTGGATAGGGTGCAGCAAGAAGGTAGAGCAGGGGGTGGCTGAGGGTCCCAGGCTCACTGTGGAGCTACGATGGGGGCAAGGTGGGGTGCAGACAGCAGAAGAGCCGGGAGTAGGAGGGCGGGGATGCGGGGCTCTTTCGGAGCCGGGGGAGGGGCCGCCTGTTCGTCGCGGTCACATGACAAGTCAGCCGGCGCGGGGCGGGGCCAGGAGCTGTAAATAGGCTCGGGCCGGCCGGGCAGGCTACGGCGGCTGCTCCGGCACTGGCTCCTGCACCTGCACCTGCATTGGCACCGGCACCGGCACTGGCACAGGGCGCACTCGTCGGCAGCAGGCCCAGGCTTTAGGCGGTGGAGCTCGGTGAGTTCCGGCGGGCGGCGGCTGGGGCGCGGGAGCGGTGCCACCGCGGCGGAAGTGACCTTCACTGGGGATGAGGAGATTGGGGGCCCCGTGCGTCCCCCGCCAGGGCCAGGCAGCATCTCCGGGAACGCGTGGAATCGGAGGGCTCAGGCTGTGTCACAGCCGGGTCAGCGTGGGTGGCAGCCGCGCACTCCTAAAAAGTCTCCCTGGCGAGAAAAGCAAAAAAACAACCCGCTCGCGGGCAGCCGGGCTCCCAACCCCCAGCCACCGGGAGCCTCGCGCCTGCTGGCCCCTCCTCCAGGGCTGTGTTCTTGTCCTGGGCGGGTCATCCCGACCCCAAGTTCCAGCCGTCCCCAGGCTGGCCCGGGAAGCCGCCCGGCTGGAGCCGGGCAGTTTACGGGGGCGATCCCAGCTAGGAGCCAGCGAGGAATAGTTTGGCCCGGATCCCGGTGAATTTCGACTAGAACCTGGCTCCCTGTCCCCTTGTCGGTTTCTGGGTCCCAGATTCCGCGCAAACTGCTGGAATAATGGTATCTGTCTGCATCTCTTTGGAGTGTTTTCTTATTCCAGAGGGTTTGCCTGGGCAACTTTCTGCACACAATCATACACAATTCCAGGGACCCAGGAAGACAGAAACCGGACACAGGAACCCGGGACTGGGTGGATTAGGCTGGAATCCACGTGAAAAGTTAAGTCCACAAATGAGAAGAAAAACTAATCTGAGAGGAGGCTAGAAGACTGTATAGGGCCTCAGTCCCCTCATCCTGGGCGTATGGGGGGAGGAGGAGGAGGCCACTCCTACTCCCTATGGAAGGGAGACAATGCCTCAGGCCCAGAGTGGTGTGGGAAAGGAGAAAGCAGGGCAGAGTCCCTGGGGCATCACCTCCTCCCTCAGTTAATGACCTCCAGGGCCTGGGAGAGGGAGCTTTTAGAGAGCAGTGTGGGGTTACTGAGTTTGGGGGTTCAGCCGCCCGTGTTCCAGGTAGATATGAGTTGGATTTATCTTCTTAGTGGGCCTAGGTCAACTCCTTCCCTGGGCACTAAGGAAGCCAATAGGCAGAAGAGGTAGAAGGACCATAGCGCAGGCCTTGCATACCTCTGCCTGACTCAGTAGAAATCCTCACCCAGTGGTAGGGTAGGTGGTGGGTTCAAAGGGAAGACTAGCGTCGTTTGTTCCCTTGGAAAACCTGATTGCCAAGTGCCTCCACTCTGAGGTGAATGCAGCTGAGATTCTCCATCTAGATGAATCGATCAGTGCAGAGTGAGAAGATGAAAGGCTTAGAAGGGTGTCTGGCTTGGTCAAAGCTACTTTCCTTTTCTTACATAAAGTCCTTTCCTTAATGGAGAATTGCTTCCTGTTGGCACTGGGCCCTTGAGCACAGAGAAAGGGGCTGGGTTGTCCCAATCCTGTGTGGCTTCCCCAAAGAGAGATTTGAAGGTACCTCTGGAGAGAAGTTTGGCTTAAACCTTTTTTGGGCATTTGTTCCAGAGAGGGGGTATTAACCAGTGGAAAGGTGCAGATCCCTTATCTGGGGGCTTTGCAGGCACAGTGGGTGGCAACACAGGCCTGACACAGTTCGGCTCCAGTAACTCCCTTGGTATTGAGTCTGGACAGTCCTATCTTGTAACTGGTGAAGACGCGGGAGTTCCAGGAAAAGCCTGTCCGTGTGCTGCTGACTCAGCAGCTAGCAGGGAGGCCTGGTTCTTTCTTTCCCCAGCTGCTGAAATAAGGAGATGGCGTGGAAGGTTGCCCACATTTTAGGGGTGAGAGATCTTTTGTGTGTGTTACAATTGACAGCTGGATTGAGAAGTGAAAGGGGTGCATATGTCAGGAGTGCATTGGGTGATTTCCTTAAATGCAACTAACTGCCCCTGCCGTCAGGAGAGAAAGACTGTCCGCCACCTATTTTTGAGAGTTTGGCATAAGGAAGGTATTAGAAATATGTGAGGTTGAACTGTATGAAATGGGAAATTGTGAACATCAAGGATGGAAATTGGGCATTTTCGTAGGGTCCAGCCTCAACGTGTAGAGAGATGTTGGGGTTTGACAGTGAGTAGGTGGATCGTCAGGCAGATATAGAGGTGGATCGTACTCACTGAAGACTGGGAGGCAGTCAGCAGTCGGACCTGGTCCCGGATCATCGTCTCTTGGTTTAAGCTCTCTGCACACACTCCAGAACCTGCCTAAGAGAGGGAGATGAATCCTAAGTCCTCCCTCCTTGCTTCTGGTCTTCCTGGGGAACATGGTAGCTCCTTTCTGGCTTCTCCATATAAACCTCTTATACTTTTTCGTTTTCTTTTAATATTTTTTGTATCGATCCATGAACAATGTTATTAAAATTGATATAACTGATATTGCATGAATCCTTCCCCACTGCTATAAATGAGATTTATTTATGTTGATACATAATAGTTCTAGTCCATTAATCTTGAATGCACAGTGTATTTGTCTATAGAGGAACAATTAGATTGTTTCTGCTTTTTCAGTGTTGCTCACAGCATCGGATCTCTCAGACACTTTACAAGAGTTTCTTTAGGGCAAAAACAGAAGTTACATTAATTGCTGGGTCATTAGTTACGTGCTTAGAGGTTCAATGAGTGTTTCCCAAACTGTGCTCTCAGCAGTGTTGAGGGTTCCTGTTCCTCATGTTTTTAAACACTAGATATTTATTAAACTTTGATTTTTCTCAAGCACCAGGTTTTTTTTACCTGTAAAACAAAAGCCTATATGAGATTTTTCCAGCGTTTCTGTTTTGTAAACGCTGGATGCCGGGAACAAGGGATGCTTGCATTCTTGACTGTGTTATCTGTCTCCACCAGACCAATAACTTGTTTAGCCTGGTCCTTGAGATTACCTACAGTTACCAGCAAGGATGGGGAGAGGAGGATGGAACAGAAATTGAGAAGATAGCAAACTGATTCAGTATAGAGTACTCCGAAAACACCCAGTCTGCCAAGAGACCCAGCAAAGGCAGAGCTTTTCTCTATGACCCTCTGGCCTGCTGACCTGGACTTGGGCAGAATGTGCTCACAGGCACACACAAGTCACATGGCTGCCGGGCTTGCACAAGACCTGGGAGGGTGGTGCCAGCCAAGGACTTCAGTCACTCCATGGTTGAGGCATTGTCCAATGTCAGTTGGGAGACATCTGCCACACATTCTCGGTCCACTTAACCCTACAGGTGTTTGGGTTAAGTAATTCATTCTGGTTGTCAAGATAGCAGAACAACCATCATTTGAGCGCTTGTTATTAAAAGTTGGAGGATTGTAATTTTTCATCCACAGTAGGATACTCTTGGGAATAAAAAGAATTACCCTGAGACAGCAAGAGCTAACATGGCCCATGGGTAGGGTGGGGCATATTCACTAGTCAAGTGAGTGAGACTGGTTCCTGGTGGTGGTTCATTGTAAGGGCTGCCTGTTCTGAGACAGGCAGCCTGAAAGGTTTTTTTGAAAAAGAGCATCTCCTGTCTCCCAACAGCCTGTGTGAGCTTCTTTTCCTGGGGCTCCAGGAGAGGAAACCAGGACCAAGTCAGAGAAATGAAGCCTTTCTGTTGCTTGCTTTTGTGGTTTCCAACATCTCGGTCACCCCAGCGACCCATCCGGCAGAGATGTAATATAGTCTGTGATTGAATTAGGGAGCTACTGTGTTCCTTCAAACTGGAGAAGCATAGGACACTAATGTCATTTAAATCTCCAAGGATTTCTGACAGCTTGTATGAAGTAGTTGCAAGGTCCTTCAGAATCCAGGCAGTATGCCCATTTTAGAAACTGAGACATGGGGATGTAGTGCCCCCTTCAGCATCTCAATAAGTCAGTATCAGCTGTTGAGCAAAAGCTTCCAGAACTTTCTAGAACTTTGTCCAAACTCTGACTTGTTTCTTAACAGTGTAAAATTTTTTGACTGATCTGGGGCTTCCTAGGAGCCTTTGTTTAATCCTAAAGTAGTAATTCTCTTGTTTGCAGGAAGTGAGCTGTTAAGGCTGATCTTAAGCAGTGTTCCATTTGTGACCACTGTAGCTACATAGTTTCCAGGCAACCTGGTGGAAATGAGTCACTTATTTTGGACAGATGATTGGCAGGTGGGCAGCAGGGGAAACACCTCTTAAGAGACTGAGGCAAGTGGGGCCTTCTCACTGCCTCTCCTGGTGTCCTTGGGTCACACAGCAGTTGCTTGTGTGGGGGGGGTGTTGGGTGGTACATTTCAATGGCAGGGAGCCAGGTTTAGGGAATGCATAGCCAACCCGGTGCCTGCTCATTCTCACAGCATTGACACAGGTGACAACTAGGAACCCTTTTTTGTTTTTGTTTTCTTTTAAATTTATTGATTTTGTTTGTTTTTAGGGAGAGAAGAAGAAGGAGGGGAGAGAGAAAAACATCGATTTGTTGTTCCACTTATTTATGCATTCATTGGTTCATTCTTGTGTGTGCCCTGACCGGGGATTGAACATGCAACCTTGGCACATCTGGATGACCCACTAACCAACTAAACTACCCATCCAGGGCCTTTTAAAAAAATTATTTATTTAAAGAGTATAAGCCAAGAAGCAGTTAACCAGGTCTGCCTTAGGAGCAGAGCCATAAAACAGAAAAGACCAGATCAAAGGCTGTGATTCAGAGGCAAAGTAAAGGCCTTGGGTTTCCCTCAGGTTGACTAGAGCATATTTGCAATCGAGGCACTTGTGTCTGTCACCACAGTGCCGCCCCAACATGGAGGTGTAACTGGGCAAACTGATAGCAAGGGGGAACGAAGATCTGCTTCCTTTTGATTTGTGGGTGTACTAGCATGGTCAAAACTGTAGGAATATCTGCCACTAATGACAGCGAGAGGCAAGACTAGTCGTCGTGGAAGAGAAAGAGACAGAGTTCTCTTGCAAGGTCTCATTAAATGTTCACCCCTTCTCTTTCCATTTCCTCCCTAATCAAGATAGATAGATAGATAGATAGATAGATAGATAGATAGATAGATAGATAGATAGATAGATAGAAATATCAATCTATCTATCTTGATTATATATATATATATATATATATTGGTAGGTATTAGTAACATGCAGGCACTTGATTTTTGATTCTCTAACGTTGACTGTGAAAGAGGTCAGCGATACGTGAACAGCAGCAGCGCACAAGGAAGAGCAGAGCAGCAGATGGGGGAGACTTGCTGGGCATTCACTTGTCTTTTTCTCCAGGAGGTGGCAGCTGGCTTACTGGGGAAGTTCACATATATATGTCCTGTCTCATCCAGTTCAGTACAGATTTAGAATCCAGTCTTCCTGAGGGCTCTATCACTCTATCACTACCTTTTTAAAAAGAATCAAGACGAATGGTGGGCAAAACTGATTCTGAATCTTTCAGGATGTCAGGACTCAAAGCCTCCTGTGACTTGGCATCAGCTCCTCTCCTTCTGTGTTCATTCTGTCCCCAAAATGGCTTCATGGTAGTCTGGGGACGGCTCTGCTGTGAGGGGAGGTAGATTGTATGGCCTGGCCATCGGCCCTTCTTTCACATGACCTTCCACAGAACTTTAATGGGAGTGCTTTCATACGAACCGGTAGGTGCTCTAGGAGTTTAGAGAGGAAGGAAATGAGAGTCCCCCTCTTTTAAGCTAGATACTGTGTTAGCTTGGAAAAGGGGAAATGGTGTAGTGGGACACCAGGTCTGCCCAGGAAGCCCAGCTGAACAGAGACCAGAAGTAACATCTGCCCACCATACTTCCAGCCCACACCCTGGAAGGCGGGGTGGTGACTTGCAGTGTTCTTATCCTGTTTAGGCTCCTCTCCTTCATGAAATAAGAACTTTCTGTTCATCCTCTCTTGTCATTGAGGAGGGAAAAGCACAGAGTTGAGAAATAAAGGGAAGTGTTTGCCAAAAAGAGGGGAAGCGAAAGCTGTTCTGTTTCTTGCTGAAGCCACGGTTTTAACCATTTGCGTGTAGTGCGTCCTGTGTTCAAGGTTTGTGTGGATGTGGGAGAGAAGAAAAGCAGGCTGGTGCTCACTAAAATGAAGTCACCACCGCTCTCAGGGTATTTTTGTCTCCTCAGGTAGGAGAACTTGGACTTAATTTTCTTTGGGTTCTCAACAGTCTCGGGGTCCTCAGGATGGAAGCCTGTTTGGAGGATAATTGAGGCTAAAATCTCAGTTGCCATTAAGACTCTTCTGTGTGATGTGGAGGTGTCATGGATGGGTTTGGAGGGGCCTGAAGTTCTCTGGCACAGGCTAGAGGTGGAAGAAGAAGAAAGAGGGAGGGGAGGCAGAGGCTGGCGAGTCAGACCCAGAAACGATACGTGCCCAAATGAGCAGCCACTGTGCCAGGCACCTCTGCCCACCCGCATTGCACTCTGGACTTCTACCCGGAGAACTGATGGCTCTGAGCTCCATGTTACAGGTGGTGAAACTGAGGCTCAGTGAAGGGTGGTGCTCAAGGCTGCACAGTGAGTGAGCGGAAAAGCCGAGATCTGAATCCAGGTGTCCTGATGCGTGACTCCAAGCCCAGTGCTCATCCTCACTGCTGGCTGCAGGGACTGTTGACACTTGAACCCCAACCCAGACACTCTCCTGTAAGGCCATCGCGCTGTGCCTGGGATGCTGGGCCCGAAAGGGAGGTTTCCTGAGTGCTCAGTCCAGATGGGCTGGAAGTCGGGGGTGCTGAGGTCTGTGCTTCCTGGGAGGGGTCCTTGGTTCTCCACTGAAGCTAGGAGGAGAGAGAATCGAGTGGCAGGAAATAGGGAGGAGGACCTGTGGGACCAAAGGCGAAGCGGGGTGAGTGCGTGAAAGACACTGCAGGTGCGGCAGCATGGGCGGCCTGACAGAACTCAGGCAGGAAGGGGGCGCGTGGCAGTTGTCAGTGGCAGGAACTGAGAACCATCTGGGAGGTGGGAGGTGCTTGTGTTCTCTCCCACCACAGAAACCAGAGAAGTCTTGTTCGAAAATCTGAGTTGCCATGGAGGTGTTCCCATTTCCACTTGCTTATATGACTTAACATCTCAGCAGATGGCTGAGCACCCAGAAGGCACCCGGGGACGCTCCAGTTGACATTTAGGGACCATTCCACTGGGACCGCTTCCTGCACTAGGTTCTCCTATCTTGGAGCCATGGTAAGATAGCAAGTGTAAGAGGGCGTCGATAAAGAGAAAGAACCCTCTGCTTTGCTCCCTGGGTTGCTCTTTGCCCCTTTCGCCAGGTGAGGGAGGACACAGCGAGCCGTTTACCTAACAGTTTGGAAGTTGTGTGGGTCCCTGACACGTGGTCACGTGAGTGACAGCCTCCCCATGAGTCACTGAAAATGGGAAGGTTGTTTTGAGCAGAAAGTCACTAGGGAGGATGCATTGGGAGCTCATTAACCCCTGGTGTTCTTTCATCAGTTTGGTGGCAGGACGTCTTTGGTAAACCTAACTATTGTTCCTAAAAAGAACAAAATGTCAAATATATATTCATGTCTTTAAAAAGGATACATAGTGGAAAATAAGTTTCTCTGTTGCAGCTACGTGCTACTTTGTGTGTTTTTCTTGATGTTTTACACGCAGTGTAGCATAGTGGCAGGAATATACTTGTGCATTGCTTAATGGGTTCATGAGCTTATACCTTGACTCACTCAACTAGTTCCTCTCTTAAAGAGCTGCTTGTGTTCTTTTCTTTCACCATTTACTATAACTTCATGTATTCTGTTATTTCACCATTTACGATAACAGTTACTCTGTTCAACACTGGTTTGGTTTGGGTCTTTTGCTAATACAGAGGATATGTAGGAAACCTCCATGTGCCTCTATCTTTGCACTCTGAGGCAGGTAAGATAAAATTCTAAATGTCAGATTGCTGAGCCAGAGGGCACGCAGATTAAAAAGTTGATAGAGATGGTAGGTTGGCCTCTGCATGTTGGTCTCCACCACGCCAGCCAGCGCGACAGCTCTGCTCCCCACATATAAACCCCGCCAAGAACTATCAGACTGTCCCGCCTTTGCCAGTCTGGTTGAAGATAAATATCTTTTTGATTTTATCTGTATTGTCTGTGGTTGAGCACCTTTGAATGTCTGTGTTGGCCACATGTAGTTCACTGTGTATGTCCCTTTGCCATTTTCAATTACACTGTTTCTGTTCTGATTTTAAGAGCCCTTTACTTATTAAGGAAATGAAGCCTTAGGCATGTGAAGCACTCATTTTTTGTTCAGTTGTCAACGTTTTGTTTTTCTAGAAAAAAGGCTTTATTTTCTTCTATTTTTTTTTTCTTCTTTTCCAAGTGAGAGGAGGGGAGATAGACTCCCATGTGTGCCCCGACCAGGATCCACCCAGCAACCCCGTCTAGGACCACTGCTCTGCCCATCTGGGGCCATGTTCACAACTGAGCTATTTCTAGCATCTGAGGCAGAGGCTCCAGAGAGCCATCCTCAGTGCCCGGGGCGACAGGCTTGAACCAATCAAGGCACGGCTGTGGGAGAGGAAAAGAGAGAAGAGCAGGGGGGATGGAGAAGCAGCTTTGTGCTTCTCCTGTGTTCCCTGACCGGGTATTGAACCCAGGACATCTGCATGGTAGGCCAACTCTCTACCACTGAGAGGTTTTATTCTCATGTAGTCAAACATTTTCCCTTTAAGGTTCTGTTTTCTGTCAGTCTTAGTTGTCCCTCACTCCAATATTACATTTTTAAAAGTGCATTTATTTTCTTCATACAACTTCGGTGTTTTTGTTCAAGACCTTTGTTCCATGTAGCACTTTTTGTGTGTAAGGAATCAAGTATAAAGATTCAGCCTTACTTTTTTTCTAAGTGCTCAGCCAGTTGTACTTGCACCACCTGAGCTATGCAGCCTTCTCCCTCGCCTCGACCACACACGCTAGATTCCCACACAGCCGTGCTTCCGAACGGTCTGCTTTGTCAGCGGACAGGTCCTGGGCCAGCGTCCCCCAGGGGGTTCTAATACATTTGCTACCACAGGCCCAGGCCTCCATCCTTGCTTTTTTCCACAACTGTCTTTCTATCCCTTTTTTTTTTTTTTTTTTTTTTTGCTATCCTTGCACATTTATTCTTCCAGATGAATTGTTGCTTAGTAACAATGAAATTTAAACATTCCCTTAAATATAATTCACTGTGTGGGAGGCATTGTGGTAAGTGCTGTCACCTAAGTCATGTCGTTTTTATGTAAACATTCAAATGACCTGTAACCTGTGAGGAGGTGGGTCACTTCAGGGACAGGAAATCCCCCAACATACACAAACATACACTCTCACAGGCGTGCTGTGTGGGTATCTCACAAGGCCTGACCGTAGTAAGGGACCAGGTTGGATTTCTTGTTTTCATAGAGCTGCTGCCCGAGAGTGATTCAGAGGCTGCGCTGGAATTCACCAGTCTCCTGACTCACAAGCTGGTCCTGGATGTAAGGGCCGTGGGCGTGATGTGGTGGTTTCCTTTCCCAGAAGCCCTACCTGTGGAAGCAGAGCCCTGGCTGACCGGAAAAACCAGAGAGTCCCAGGGGACTGACTAGTGCCACTGGCCATACCAGCTCTGCTTCCCTGCCTCTCCTGAGACTGGCACATGCCGGCCTTCACTTGACTGCTGTTTTGCTTGCTTTGTAGCCAAAATGTGGCTCATGACATTTATTTCGTTTTGCATTTTTTAAAATCCACTTGCGACATCATCACACGTGGTCAGACTGTTTACTCCTTGAGAGCACTGACTGGGGACATGTCCCACCTTTGCCCTACAAATCCGTGGGAGGCAGGTTGGCGATGGCAAGAGTGGAAAGGGCTCCAGACTCGCTTTAGCCCAAAGATGTAGATGTATCCATTCATATAGGACAGACTTGCTGATACTGCTTGTTTTCTGGGCCCTGGCGTTTTGACAGCAGCAGGTCAGCCCTAGCTGGTCCTCACAGCTCAGAAGATAGATGGTCTGGGCTACAAACCATCCAGTGAACAGCAGCGTTTCAGACTCTGAGCTCAGCCCTCACCCTGTGAGACAGACCCAAGCGGTGCGTGTCACCAGCCCGTAGCTGCTCAGGGGCCTCACTGCAGGCAGCACAGCCCCTTGGCTTTCTCTGTCCCGGCTCCCAGCCACCTGTAGGAGAAGCACACGCGGTCTGTCTTAGCCCATTTAGTCTTCTGCTCCAACAGGATACCAAAGAGCGGGTGACTATTAAATAGACATTTGTTTCTCACAGTCTGGAGGCTGGAAGTCCAAGATCAGGGCACCAGCATGGTTGCGAGGCCACACTTCTGGGTCACAGAATTATTTCTGTGTCCTTACATGGCAGAAGGAGCAAGAGATCTCTCTGGGGTCTCTCTTACAAGAGCACTAATTCCATTTAGGAGGGCTCCAACCTCGTGAGCTAATCACCCCCCAAAGGCCCCACATTCTAACACCGTCACACTGGGGGTTAGGATTTCAACATGGATCTTGGGATGACACAGACATGCCGACCAGAGCATGAGTGTCCTTGTAGGCACAGGTTGGGACTTTTCAGACAAGACCCAGGATCCCACAGGCACCATAGGTCCTTGAGGGTTCTCTGCTGCCACACCCAGTCTTGACTAAAGAGGAAACTGAGGAGCAGAAGAGGACAAGTGGCTGCGGGGCAAAAACATGGGTCTTTTGACGACGGGGTTGTTCCTGGCCCCAGAAGCAGGCTACCTGAAATGGCACCCTTGTTGTATGTTGAGCACTAAGTGAAGGGGGAGCAGCTTCTGATGTCTTATGTCCTTTCCTTTCTAGGTGAAATCTAGGATCCAGTTTCCAAAATGTGGCAGCTCGTGGCCACCCTCAGCTGCCTGGTTGTGCTCACCAGTGCGCGGAGCACGCTCAGTTTCCAGCCCCTGTCAGAAGAGCTGGTCAACTATGTTAATAAACAGAACACTACCTGGAAGGTGGGCTGTTGGGGCTGCTTCTTGCATGTGTCCCTTCCAAGGGTCATCGGTCTGGGTACTCTGACTTGAGTCATGGCCACTCAGGACCATGCCCGCCTCCTCCCTGACCCTTCCATATGTGTGTGTGTGTGTGTGTGTGTGTGTGTGTGTGTGTGTGTGTGTGTGTGTTACTCATGTGTTAACATGCATGGAGGTTCATGGGGGATAAACAGGCTTTGCAAGTTTCATTGCTGGATAGTGTTTGAACTCTACCGTGGTAGGTATTAGGGTTCATTAATACTAACAGCAGCTTGATTTTGTCTAGCCCTGGGGCCTGGGTCTTCAGGAACCGAGAAATAAGGAACAGGTCATGTTTAGGGCTACAGAGGGTCTCTCTTGAGTAAAAAGAGGAGACGCCCATTGGTCTGAGAGCTGCGTGCTACCCCTGAGGTCCATCTGGGCTGCTCCTAGTCTGCTCTGCCGGGTGCTCATCTTAGTCTATTCAGGCTGCTATCACAAAATGCCATATATTGGGTAGCTTATAGACAGAAATTTATTGCTCATAGTTCTGGAGGCTGGAAATACAGGATTGATGTAGCAGCAGGGTCAGGTACTAGTGAGGATCCTCTTACAGGTTGCAGATGGCTGGCTTCTCTTTGTGTCTTTACATGGTGGGAGGGCCAGGAGAGCTCTCTGGGATCCCCTTTATAAGGACACTAATCCCCTTCATGAAGACTCCACCCTTCTGACTTAAGTACCTTCTAGAAGCTCACCTCCAGATATCCAAATATCTACACATTGCCAGTTAGGTTTCAACATGTATTTTGGGGAAATTTGGTCTATAGCAGTAGACCAGCCCTTGTCAGGCCTTGAATGTAGGCAGCATGCACACTGTCATCTACCCTGTCCCTGTCCCTGTTGGTAAGTGACTGTTACGGATGGGCTCTTTTCCAGGCTGGACACAACTTCTACAACGTGGAACCGAGCTATGTGAAGAAGCTGTGTGGCACCAAATTGGGTGGGCCCAAGCTGCCCGAGAGGTGAGCCCCCACTCCCTGGGGCATGAGAAGCAGTGGGACAGTGTTTGGGACAGTGGGAAGGAGGGAAGAGAGAAGGCCTCCCTGGCGCCCATAGTTCTCGCTTTTCCCAGAGACTATTTGAGGGGTAGGATTCAGCCCAAATGCCACTGTGTCCTACTGTGTGCTTCTCCAGGTGGCACAGGCCCCAGTGGGAGAGGCCCCAAGACTGGGTCTCCACAATCTGGGCCCAATCTTCAATTTTTTTTTTTTTTTTTTTACAGAGAGAGAGAGAGTCAGAGAGAGGGATAGATAGGGACAGACAGACAAGAACTGAGAGAGGTGAGAAGCATCAATCATTAGTTTTTCATTGCCATTGCAACACCATAGTTGTTTATTGATTGCTTTCTCACATGTGCCTTGACCACGGGCCTTCAGCAGACGAAGCCACCCCTTGCTGGAGCCAGCGACCTTGGGTCCAAGCTGGCGAGCTTTTGCTCAAGCCACATAGGCCCGCGCTCAAGTTGGTGAGCTTGGGGTCTCGAACCTGGGTCTTCCGCATCCCAGTCTGACGCTCTATCTACTGCGCCACCGCCTGGTCAGGCTGGATGGGCCCAATCTTGAATAAGGAAAATCTAAGGAAAGTCATGTCACCTGCCATTCATGTTTTATTTCTCTAGAAAATTCTGGTCATTTTCATGTAGATATCATTACTCTTGTAGGAAGCACTAGAAAAATCTAATAGTGAGGATGGGACAGTGAAGTTACGGGACATCTCACAATGGTACAGATATTAAAAATGATGTCAGGAGCCTGGGTAGATATTTATGACTGAGGGTAAGGCAGGGGAGGCAAGAAACAGTTATCTGGATCCTGTGGCTAAAACTCTTGAAAAATATCCATAAAATGTCTAGAAAGAAGCATGTGGGATGATAGGTGGTGTTAAGCAGTAGAATCGCACTTTGTTTTCTAAAATTTCAAATTTCTGTCTTGCATCACCCTTCCTGGGTGACAGCCCGCAGCCCCCTGGCATTTGTAGGGTTGTGGTCGGGTGGGCATCGCAGGTGGGAGGTGCAGACTTATAATGGAGACCTTCTTTTCCCCAGAGTTTCCATTGCTGAGGACATGGTTCTGCCAGAAAACTTTGATGCCCGGGAACAGTGGCCGAACTGCCCAACCATCAAGGAGATCAGAGACCAGGGCTCCTGCGGCTCCTGCTGGGTGAGGCCCTGCTGGCTGCCAGTGGCTAGAGCAAATGGGGGGCTGGGAGTGACCAACAGTTGGGGGTGGACCAACTGTGACTAGGCTACATCAGTCTCCACCAGTGTAAACATAATCAAGACCCCTATGGCCATGAGTTATTGCAAGGGCTAGGTGCAAGAAGCACAAGAAGCAATGTGTAAAGCGCCCTGCACAAGACGCAGCCCATGTATGGGTTGTGCAGTGTTTTTATTTCTCTGTTTGACATACTGTCCTGGGCCATCAGCAAATAGCATTAGTTTTGACCTCTACTCTGCATCTTGAAGACTCAGCCATTCTTTATCAATGAGCTTGTCTTAATTTTGTTTGCTTTATTTTTTTGTATTTTTCTGACGTGAGAAGCAGGGAGGCAGAGAGACAGACTCCTGCATGCGCCCAACCAGGATCCACCCGGCATGCCCACTAGGGGGTGATGCTCTGCCCATCTGGGGCGTTGTTCTGTTGCAAGCAGAACCATTCTAGCACGTGAGGCGAGGCCATGTAGCCATTCTGAGCACCCGGGCCAACTTTGCTCCAATGGAGCCTTGGCTGTGGGAGAGGAAGAGAGATAGAAAGGAGAGGGGAAAGGGTGGAAAAGCAGATGGGCGCTTTTCTTGTGTGCCCTGGCCAGGAATTGAACCCAGGACTTCCACATGTCAGGCTGATGCTCTGCCACTAAGCCAAGCGGCCAAGGCCTGTTTGCTTTTTAACTGTAGTAAATATACAATATAAATTTCATTATCTTAATAATTCTTTTTTTTTTAAGATTTTATTTATTGATTTTATGGGGGGGGCGGTGGAGATGAGAAGTTTCAGCTCTTAGTTGGTTCACTTTAGTTGTTCATTGATTGCTTGTCACATATGCCTTGAGCAGGCAAGCCCAGGGTTTCGAACCCGCAACCTCAGTATTCCAGAACAACGCTCTATCCACAAGACCACCAGCGGCCAGGCACCATCTTAATCGTTCTTAAGTGTACAGTTTAGTGTCATCAAGTACCTGCACATTGTGTAGCCATCAGCACCAGCCATCCACAGAGCTCTTGTCACCTTGCAAAGCTGAAACTGTTCCCATTAAACATTAACACCCGCCATTCGCCCTCCTCTAAGACCCAGCACCCACCCTTCTACTTTCTGTGTCTATGACTTTGACTAGTCTGGGTACCTCGTAGAAGTGAAATCATAGAGTTTGCGTGAGCTGTTTTTATGTTAAAAATCAAAACCATGCATTTCAAAAATGAACTAAGGGCCCAGCCAGAGGTTCGGGGAGGATTAAAGTAACTTGCAAGCTAAGCTGCATGCCAGGACCTTCGCCTGACACTGAGAAAGACTAGCTACCAAGAAGGGCTGAGGTGCCCACTGTGGTCCGCCAAGGGGGTGGCTGGGGAGGGCACAGTCCAGGAGTGAGCTCACCTGAGTGGGGCTTGTTTCTGCAGGCATTTGGGGCTGTGGAAGCCATTTCTGACCGGATCTGCATCCTCACCAATGGGAAGGTCAACGTGGAGGTGTCTGCCGAAGACCTGCTCACCTGCTGTGGCTTCCAGTGTGGGGAAGGGTGAGTCTGAGGCAGCACCTTCGACTGCGGGAGCCCAGGCCCCTGGAAATGGCACCAGGGAGACCCTGGGCTGGGGCCACCTCAGGTGGAGGGTGGGTGAGGCTCCGTGGGATGGGAATAATACTCCTTCAGGACGAAGGGTGGTTACGATAGTGTGGAGACCTGGGGAGGCTGCTGCTTCTGGGAGGTTCCTAAAACCAGGCTGACCGCACAGGGCTGGCTGTGGTGGTAGGTAGGGTCTGGGCCACACAGACGCGCTCAGGTACCGAGGTTAAATTTCTGACCTCAACTCTGGTTTGTGTCATCCTTGTTCCCTTTTCCTCCTCAAGGAAATGTAATGGCCTTAGGGCCTTTTTCCTTTTCTGTAGTTAAGGATAGTGGTTCCCCCATTGGTCACTGCCTCGTGCTGCCCTCTTAGGAACAAGGTGTGTCCAGGCCTCACTTACCCCACACCAGTTAAGTTAGAATTTCTGGCACTGGTGTTTTTGTAAGTCCCAGAGACGTCTCTCTGCTGCCTGATTGAGAATCCCTGTTCTAGAAAGGACACAACCTGGTTTGGTACAGACATGAGTGTGAGCATCCTTCTCTTTTCTTGAGGGTCTCAGTGGGCTAAGCAGAGAGCTTAGGTGATTCCCGGGAAGAAGGGACATTCCAGGGGAGAATGAATTGGGGTCTGTTGGGATCTGGGAGAGCAGTCGGGCCCGTTGCTAAAGGCAGTGGTGGGCCCACCAGGCAGTGGTCTGGGGGCAGCTGGCACCTCTCTCATGACAACTGTTAATGAGTGGCTCTTTTCTTAGCTGTAATGGGGGCTTTCCCTCTGGTGCTTGGAACTTCTGGACAAAAAAAGGCCTGGTTTCCGGTGGCCTCTATGACTCCCATGTAGGTGAGTGTCTGCCCTGAGTCCCTGTCAGGCCAGGTGGGTTTTATAAGCAATGAATAGTAATGGTCTCATTTTCCACTATAAAAGTGAAGGATGGGGGTTCAGGACAAGAGTGCTGAGCTGATAAATAGGGTAGAAAGACAAGCCAGTCCTCTCAATGGCAGATTTAGCAACAGTGGGCAAACACACCGAGGCTGCAGACTTGAGGGTAACTCCTGTTCCCGCTAGTCATTACCCCAGTTCTTTCTGGCCTCGAGGGGCCTATGTAAGGGCTCTTGGCTGACACTGTCCTTTCTACTTGGTTTTCCCCAGGTTGCAGACCCTACTCCATCCCTCCCTGTGAGCACCACGTGAATGGCTCCCGGCCTGCATGCTCAGGGGAGGGGGGCAGCACCCCCAAGTGCAGCAAGGTCTGCGAGGCGGGCTACGCCCCATCCTACAAGGAAGACAAACACTTCGGTAAGCACACCAGGTGGGAGACCTGCTGACACCTTCCCCAAGCCAAAGGGAGAGGCCAGGACAGCGGAAACTTAGGAACACAGTGTGGATAGGAGAGGGGCGTTATCGCCTCGCTTGCTGACCTGTTTTCTGCCTACACCCTGAATTCCAACTCGGGAATGTTGTTTTAACAGTCAGACGCTTGGAGTTGGAGGGGACCAAACCCCTCATCTTCCAGGGGACCTGCCTTTGTCCTCTTGGGCCCCACTCTGCCCTCCAGGGCCACATTCTACTCTTCAGCTTCCAGGTCCAGCTCAATCACTCCTCCCTCAGGGGGTCCCTGATCAGCACTGTTACAGCCCCCCTCCCCATCTCAGCTCCCCTCCCAGGCTGGGCAAGTCCCCAAGATGCTCAGTCTTTACCTGGTGGCCCCCCATAAGTCAGTGACCAGTGAGCCTCACCCCACTTGCTGGTTTGTTTGCCAGGATGCCAATCCTACAGCCTCCCCAGCAGCGAGAAGGAGATCATGGCGGAGATCTATAAAAATGGTCCAGTGGAGGCAGCCTTCTCTGTGTATTCGGACTTCCTGCTGTACAAGTCTGGTGCGTATTGACCCCTGATGGCAATGGTGGAGGTCTGGGTTCAGGTTGGTCGACAGGGTTTGCTTAGAGAAGGGAGACAGGGTGTCCCGGAGCAGGGCGATGTCAGGCTACCCATCACCCTGGCCCCCTACCCTCACAGTCACTGCTCTGGGCAGCTGTCCCTGCTCTGCTGTCTTATACCTGCCCACTTCTTCTGCACGTGCTCTTTAGATCTCCTCTCCAGTGTTTCTGTATGGCCAATTCCTGCTTGTTCCACTCATCCCACAATAGCCAGCTCAGGTATCTCCTCAGGGAAGCCTTTTCTCACCTCCCTGGAGCCTCTGACTCCCGCCTGTGTGCCTCCTGGCTTTATCAGCGCATTCATCACATTGCAGCTGGAGGCTTTCTGTGTCTGGACTAAAGCATGAAGACAAAAAATTCATCTTTGACTTGACAAGCCCTAGCAGCATGCTTATCACCCAGTGGATGAGGAAGCAGGGAGCACCTACTGTGTGCGATGCAGTGGGGACCTGGCCGGTCCTTGACCTGAGAGCCGTCTTAGAAACCCCCCATTCCAGATGAACAGTCCACGCTGACTGCTCTATCTCATGTACATTCGGCTAGATTAAAAACTCCAAAGCTCTCAACTTTTATAAGACAAGGATTGGACAAAGGAAGATGACTGGCAAGGAAAGATACTATATATAAAGCTTGTAGTGACTCACAGGACATAGCCTGTTGGCCAGCCTCTGAGCACTTTGGCTAGTGTCTTTATTGATCACCATTGGCTGCCACCAGTTCAGCCCCTCTCCTGCATCAGCTCGCCAGAATGACCTCAGAGCAGCAATTTAATTCTTTCCGACACAGAATACTTTTCACCAGTAAACCATTACATGGTCTCCCAGTATGTAAAACGTAATTGGTATTTTAACGTTAAACTTTTTTTTTTTTTTTACAGGGACAGAGAGAAAGTCAGAGAGAGGGATAGATAGGGACAGACAGACAGGAACGGAGAGAGATGAGAAGCATCAATCATCAGTTTTTCGTTGCGACACCTTAGTTGTTCATTGATTGCTTTCTCATATGTGCCTTGACCGCGGGCCTTCAGCAGACCGAGTGAGCCCTTGCTCGAGCCAGTGACCTGGGGTCCAAGCTGGAGAGCTTTTGCTCAAGGCAGATGGGCCCGCGCTCAAGCTGGCGAACTCATGGGTCTCGAACCTGGGTCTTCCGCATCCCAGTCCGACACCTCTATCCACTGCGCCACCGCCTGGTCAGGCTAAACTTATTTCTTAAGTTAGAATTTATAACTTTAGTTTTAAAGGCAACCAACAGGCATGTTTTGTTGGACTCCATTTTCATATTTATTCAACCTATTTGTGTATGTTGAGCTTTCAAAAATATATTTAAATGTGCCCTGGCCGGATAGTTTGTTTGGAGCATTGTCCTGATACACAAAGGTTGCAGGTTTGATACCTGGTCAGGGCACATACAGGAATAATAGATCAATGTTTCTATCTCTCTCCTGTCCTTTCTCTAAAATCACTGAATTTAAATATAGATAGATATAGTTAGATATTTAAATAATTTCTGAATAGAGAACCCAGTTTGAAAACAGTGGTAGGCCTCTTGGGCCCTCTGGGCCTGCCCTGACTTGGGCAGCCAGCTGAATTGGAGGGGTGCTGTGAGAGATGGGGCAATGACCTCGTCTTGGCTTGAACTGGTTTTTTCTTCTCAGGAGTGTACCAACATATCAGTGGAGAAATGGTGGGAGGCCACGCAGTCCGCATCCTGGGCTGGGGAGTGGAGAATGACACCCCCTACTGGCTTGTTGGCAACTCCTGGAACACCGACTGGGGTGACAGTGGTGAGTGGCTGCTCCCTTCCCACTAAAAATAGGGTTTTATGAGCCAGAACATAGTTGTCATCTTGTCTTCCTCTGCTCTAACCACTGTACAGGTCCAAACCAAACCCTAGGCCTGGCACTCAGCTATGACCTGCCAGGCGTCCAGGTGCTGGGGGTTCCCTCTGTGAGAAACAGACTGATCCTGAGAGGGTGGAAGGGAGAAGGGCCTAGCTTCAAGTCGCTTGTGCCTGCCAGTTCCCTTGTACCAGGTGCAGTGACAGATGACATGGGTTTGAGTGGCAGTAGCATGCAGAGGCCTCACAATGTGGAGTGCTGGGCTGCTAGGCCAACAGTAGAAGCTGATGGAGCACCTCGGTTTTGGCCTGGTGCTGGTTTGTTGTCTTTTGGGTGCTGGCCTAGTGACTTTCGCTCTTGGGTCTTTCAGGGATGAGTCTGAATTTGTTGGCAAGGGCCACCACCCAAGGCACACTTTAAAGGCATCTTACTTCTGCTTTCCAGGCTTCTTTAAAATCCTCAGAGGACAGGATCACTGTGGAATTGAATCGGAAATTGTGGCTGGACTCCCCTGCACGGAGCAGTACCTGCAAAGGATCTAACTAGCTGTGGGCTCTCCCAGTGAGCCCTAGAGCAGTTTTTCCCTAAATAGAGCCAGTGGGGCTGGGGGTGAGATGAGGGATAGGCATATCTTTTATTTTTTTAGTTCAAATAGGATACAAGAGGTTTTAGACAGGGCCTGAAGGACTGGATTGGGCCAAACCTCGTGTCTGCCATGACAGCTGTCTCCAAGGAGACATCCAAGGCCTGGCTTACCTCCCAGCCCATTCAGTGGACTGTTGTCACACTGCTGCAAGCAAAGCAAGTCCCCTTCCCTTAGACTAGTGCTGCTCTGGCTCTTGCTGTAACCACCTCCATCCCCCACCTTCCCCCACCGTGCACCACAGGGAGCAGGACAGACCTGAAGGGTTTGTAGATTTCCCAAAGGAACAAAGGTGGTTTCCTAACAGGATAGCTTCCCACCCACGGCTGTGCCTCCAAGCAAGTGGCTTTCTGGATCTGCAAACAGGCTGAGAAGAGAAACAGTGGGGCCGCCCTTTGAAAAAGCCACTTGCCCGGGGCCCCTGCACGCAGCCCTACAGTGTTGCTGACCTGCACTGAGCTTGTCCTGGACATGATTCTTTTTGAATAGTTTTACTTTTGTGCACCTCAGCTGATCATAAGAATGAAAGCATCTAATAGAGCTACACTAGTTTTCCCTAAAATAAACTGGGTGGTCTTGAGTGGCCTACCAACCTCTAGTATGAGAGTGAAAATAGTTTGGGAGAAACCAGCTTTTATTGTTTAAAAATCACTGCTTCGCCCTGTTAAATTTACCTGAAAAAGAATGACTGTGCCAATAAAAGGTTTCTCCTTTAATGTGAAGTCTGTGTTCTGGTGGGCTCGCAAAGATCATGTCACACACTGTCCGTAGACTTGTGGCTGCTGTCTCTCCTTATCCCCTAGAAAGAACCATGTTCTCATGGACCCGGGTGCTCTTTAAACTCCAACTACGCTACCTTGCCTCAGTTGGGGGAGACGACACACAAAACACCTAACTTTAGCTTCTCACTGCTCCAGTGTCCTTTCAAACATGACCTCTTTTCAGTTCTGTCATTCTCATCAACCCTTCTCTGTGAATTTGCTTTGATGACCGCTGCCTCTGCTTACACTAAGAACATAATTGTATTTGACATATATATATATATATTTTAACCAACGACAAGCCAGCAGTGGCCTAATGCATACTTTCTCCCACCTCCACCATATCCCCTGAAACTCCAGCCTCACCCCAGAAACCAGCAGATGTGCTAGATGATGTAGCAGTGAACTGCAGGTCCTCTTCACACTTGGTTCAAGGAGTCTTTCGTTAGAAAACAAATAATTCTGTAACTGGGATCCGTATTAATACTTCAATATACCTCAAATCACCGCCACTGATCGTTACCTCATCACCTCAGCTACTCTGAGGAACCCTGCAGTTACGGATCAGGTAGACATATGCCAGGAATGCTATACATTTGATTAATTACATTAAAGTGTGGTAAAGATGGTTAGGTTGGCACAGATTTAGCAAATAAAAATATAGGATGCCCAATGTGATTTGAATTTCAGGTAAGTAATTTTGATATAAATGTCCCATGCAATATTTGGGATATAATTACACTAAAAAAAAAGGTTGATCTGAAATCCAAGTTTAACTGGGTTTTAACCTGCTGGCAGTTTTAGTAGAGAAACATTTAATAGGGAAACACCTGCCCAAGAACTTGGGCATGAGCCCTCAGACCTTTGCACAAATCTGTCATATTAAAATCACTTTTATAGCTGGGAGGGACTTAAAATCAGCTAAGCCACTCAGAAGCTCAGCCAAGTCCCACAGATCATGACTGAGCCAGGAGAAGAGCTTCCAGCGTGCCTACCTCAGTTCAAGGCTCTGGCCACCGTGAACTTAAGCAAAACTAATCTTAGATTTTAACACGCAAATTTCCAACAACCTATCCTGGAGTTTCAAACCAAGTTCTGATGCTTTAACCTACCCTGAAAATTACTCCTGAGTCTGGCTCACAGCTGTACAACAGGAACGTGGCGGGGCACTTTAGTTTGTCCAGGGCTGAGCTTCAAACGAACCAATTAAGTGAAGCCTCTGTGGTCTGAAAGCTAAGCAGCTTATCAGACGGGGCGGCTGTCACAGGAGGAAAATCAGCGTGCGCGCGCGCGTGTGTGTGTGTGTAAACAACGCAAATCCAGGACTGTGTGGCAAAAGAAAACACTATCATCCACACCAAGTACTCCAGAAAGCATTAGAAAATGCCCCACAACAGTAATTCTCAGCCTGAGGGGCTTTTGCAAACACCCTAGGGAGGGGCCACATTCTCCCTAGTCCAAGCTGAGATCTGTGAGTCACTGGATGCGAGTCTGTCAGCTATGGCTGGGCTGGCAATGGAGAAAGGTGCACTGCACCACTGTACCTGGAGACTCAGGCCGAGTACCTTGCGGCCTTCAAGCCAATCACAGCTCGTCCCGTCCTTGAGATGTCAGTGTATAAGCTGGTAAATAAAAGAAACTTAGCTGAATTTACAACCCTGAATGCAGTGGAGAGAACTTGCCAAAAATAGAGCATCTGGCAGTTAATGCGGCTACAAGCTGGAGGGCGAGGTGCTGCGGGCACTTGCTCGTCTTCCAGCAGGCATGGCCCTTCTCGGCACAGCTCTGGGTGGCTTTGCGGTGGCAGCAGATGGCCATCTGTTCCTCACGCACTAACTCCATTTCTGAGCCCCTTACCTACCATGCTCACCCAGGCTTTCAAGTGAACTGCCCTTGACAGATACAGAGTAATTGGATTATTATAAAAATCTTCTCAAAAACATCAGCCTTAATTGGAGACCAGTCCAAAACAATGGGGGGGGGGGAGGCGGGGACTAGGCAATCTTTCTGAAAGGCAAACTCTCGAAAGAAAATAATTCCAGACCAGCCAGAGGTTAATTACTAGCCTTCATGTACAGAAGAAGACGGCCTGCATTCTTAGGAAAGAAGAAAAACGACCTAGAGCGATAAACCTCACAGCTACTGCACTCAGTCAAAAGAAGAAAACAAAATGATGAGAAAAGCAGGAAACTGACAGAGAAAATCCACTTCACTTTCCTACTTGGATAGGTATTCAAAGGTTGCTTCAAATTAAATATGTTTGTTTAATTATAATTCCAGGCAAGATGCACACGATGAGCGTCCAACAGTCCCTTATGTAAGCACATCCCCTGCTGGCAGCTCCGAGTGCTCTGCCACCAAGCGCAGGTGGGCACAGCCTACAAGTACCCGGTGCTGAGGGTGCGGCCTTCTTTCTTTCTTCTCAGTTGCATGGCGGCTTCTCCAGGTCCAAACCCAGAGTTCTTAAACGGATGAAAGCAGGAGGGGAAAGGGCGGTAGGGGAGCCAATATGCATCCTTAAAAAAAGGTCAATCCATTTCATGGTGGACAAATCAGTGTTCTCCAGTCTGCACATAGTCTTCTGTGACCTGGGACAGGGTGCTCACGTACTGCCAGCTCAGGGCAGCCAAGAGCATGACAAATGACAGGTAAATGGGTGAGTAGTGGCTTCGAGAGATCAGCTGACAGCTGGGGAGATTCTGTGTCCTGATCCTGGAGATGATCTGCCCTGTTTTACTAGAAGATGGGTCCGAGCTGGGAACTCTATTATAGATCTGTTCAAGAAAGGAAAACACAGTTAGTGCTGCTTACTGAGTCCAAGGAACTTTATAAACATTCTGTGTTGATCACTTACAACAACCCCAAACAGGCAGGGATTTTATGCACACTTTCCCAATGAGGAAACAGGACATGAAAGTAATAATCCGGAGCACTTTACTAATAAAGTAGGATGTCCATCCAGGCCTGTGTAATCCCGAAGCCCGTCCCACCGAGCAGCAGGAAGGCCTGAGCCATGCTACACCAGCAGCTACAGTCCTCAATGACTCCATCCCCCCGCGCAGAGTGCTTGGTAATGTCAGCGCAGTGTTCCCCATGAAGAAGGGGAAGTATACTGGGTAGACTAGCAAATGCAGTTTAGGACAGACTGAATCTGTGGGATGGGCAACAGCCTGGGAGAGGAAAGGCAAGAGCAGAGGCAGGGCACCTGCGGGGCAGCTGGAGTTCTCCCTGCACCTCTACACCTCCTATGCCCTCAGAAACCTCTGAAATATCTGCTCAACCTCGTCCTCCTCCACGTTTGAAAGAGAATTTGTATTAGAAATAATTGCAACTTGATGGCTTTCAATTGTCAAAATTCCCTCCTGTATTTTCTCAACTGAGGCCCATGATGTAACGGAAAGAACTGACTTATGATGTAACAGAAAGAACTTACTTATGTTAGGAAATAAGGACTGGGGTCCAGAACTACCCATCAGACAATGTGTTAGCATGCACAAGCCTCAGCTTCACACTCCTCACCTGTAAACAGAAGCTTAGCTGGCCTTTGACAGCACTCCTAGCTCAACAAGTATGATTCTACCTAGGAGTTCAGGCTCGCTTCATTTATTCCTCTTACCAGGGTCCTATGCAGCTCTGAACAACCAGACCCCTGAATGCACATTTTGTTCCTAATAAAGGCTACCAACTCCTATCAGTTATGCTGTAACACAGTGAGTTGTTAGGATCATCTAATATCCAAATAAGAAATGTTTAAATAAGTAAACATTATTTAAATCATAGAAATAGCTACAAATTATGTGGGCAGTTAAATAAAAACCCACCTCCTCCATGTACTGGTATATTATAGCTTTGACAGCTGGCATGTTGGTGGCATCCATCATTAGGGTTACTGCTTGTCCTTTTCGAATCTTGACTACCCCTCTGAACACCTGCTGATTATTATAACAGGCAGCCAAAGTAGCAATGGCCATTACCTACAGATAATAAGGAGAGAGGAAAGAAAACACTAATATATTTCCTAAAACAAAACAAATGGTGCTGTAAACAATCATCATCATGAAAAGAAACCTTCTGTAAAATAAAAAAGAGTTGCCAAATAGCTAAGACATAACTACCCAAGAAAAAATCCCCACGAAGGAAGCACTCACAACTTCTACCTTCCCCACGCCTCCCTTTCGCAACAACACACAGAATAATTAGGTGGTCTCTGCAGTCTTACATGATTCTCTAGTTAAGCCACGAGAGTTCTTTTTAATTTGCAAACAACAAACACAAACCAATTCAACATTTTCCATGCAATGAGCTTTAGATCTGAAAAGAGTCTCAAAAAGGTAATATTTGGTAAGATTTTTAAAGTTTGTTTTTCTATTTTTCCTCCAATGAACATAATTATTACACAGTAAAAAACAGCACAGGGGAGGGGAGGAAACAAAAGAAAAGAGAAGATACTTTCCCATGCACAAAGGTAAATTATTTCTAGGTAAATGAAAACCTATAGTTACATATAGAGGTCTTAGTTGAAACAATCATTCAAGACTGGCTATCAGAACAAGATCAAACCAAGTTTCCAAATCAACTAAATCCTATGACTTTCATTACTTAGTTGAGTTAAAAACTGGAAATTGGTAAAGGCATTTTAAAGGTGTAAGCTAGGTGAATAGGATCAGGTTCTGTTATCCTGAGTCTAAGAAAAGGACAGCACATTTTCAGTGCTTAATTTTTAAGGATAACAGCTTCACCTACTCAGCATTCCCTATAAATCTAGGAAAGGGGCAGATTTCACCTCGAGGCTTTGCTGAGTGTGGTGGTTGTGAGGCAGAGGGGAGTTGTTGCAAAACACTGCCTGTCCCCCAGCAAAAAATAAACTAGTCATCTTTGTAAAAAACCACATTCCTGAATACAGCAGAACAAAATAAAGATGCAATCTACAGACCCCCAACACCACCAGCACATCCCTCCTGTTAGCCGCCATCTCCCATATATGACAAGCGTAGCCCTATTCCATACCTGAGGAATAGCGCAGAAGTTAAACACACTTTGGTTCCTAAGTCTGGAAAGGTATTTGATGACATCTGGAATGTGGTGCAGTGCATTGGTTATAAGTTCATTCAGGCACTGCACGGCCAAGTCAATATTTTCTGGCTTTGCAAAATCACCCAACTTCTTAACATACTTGCTCCAAACCTAGACAATTAAAAAGATCAAAAAACAAGTTAAGATGTGAATAGAGGAAAAATCAAGCAATATGGAAGGATTTTTGTAAATAACTATGATCCACAGTAAAACTTCTTTAGCTCTGACTCATTTTTTCACCAAGATCAGGTCTGTTTTAAGCTATATCCAATGGCTATTTATGACTACAAATAAAGATCTAATCACAACCTAAAAGTACAGTGAAGTTTGGGAAAGTGCCCCAAATAGTGCAGCAGTACTAAGTAATACTTTGACGACCTCAGACTAAAAAGGCCCCCTGTTATCCAGAAGGCATTAGTTTACTCCTGGAAAAAATAACCAAACAGATACAAAATCAGCCTCAACAGTGTAAGGTAAACATTCTAAAGATTGCCAGGCCTCAAAATAATTAATGATTAACATCACATTCCAAATTGTGATGAGAAAGCGCTGAACAAGCATATCTGGGGAAAACCAGCTGGGTCTATAAGCTAAGAACATTACCCTCTTGGATCCTGGTAACCTGAAATTGAATGACATCCTCAACTTGGGATGTCTGATAATTTTTAATATTTAGAGGATTCTCTGAAGCTAGCAAATAACTTTTATTCTTGGGTAATTCGTAAGCTTCCTGAAGAACAACACTCCCCCAATACAAATGACTATGCCTGAAAGGGTTGAGAATTTCTATAAAGTCAAATCTGTTATACACTCTTAACTTACACCTGAATCCACCAAGATTGATGGTACAAGACTGTTCTGCAGAACTTAGAAAAAACAGGTTCTATGTATTCACCAACTTCTGCAATTACTGACACTTGGCCAAATCTTGTTCCATCTATGTCCCCTCCACCACAGCCCCAGGATTATTTTAAATTAAAGCCCTGACATATCAATTTATCCACAATTATGAATTTCTAAAAGACTAGGAACATTTCTGTTATAAATAACTTAGCACACCTAAATATTAACAAATATTGAGTACAAAATATCTAGTTAGTGTTCAAATTATCCTACTGTCTAAATTTTTTCCCCACTTGGTTTGTTCAAATAAAGATCTAAACATATACTGCATTTGGTTGATGTCCCTTAGGTTTCATTTAGGACTATTCTGCTCATTTAAAAGAAACCATTTTTTAAAATTGAGTTTAGAGGGAGGGAAGGGAGAGACAGACATATCGACTTGTTGTTCCACCTATTTATGTACTCACTGGTTGATTCCTGCATGTGCCGACTGGGATCGAACCTGCAACCATGGCATAGCAGGACGATGCTCTAACCAACTGAACTACCTGGCCAGGGCTACTCTACTCAATTGTAATTTCACTGCTCAATGAGGGGCCCAATCTTGGAAGAGAATCCTGGCTGGCCACTGTCCAGCTCCAAGGGGCTAGTCCACTCCAGCTCGTCCAGGTTTGTCACAGCCCCATAGACTCACCCACTACTGGAGAAGGATCGCCTCCCCACTTCACCTGTTCTTTTCAAAGGGGCCCACCCTGAAGTCCAGTGAATACCAGTTAGCTCCTCCAAGCCCTCTTGTTTCCCGGCCTCTTAGATAGCTGTAGCCAACCCTTGCTTTCTCTGGGACAAGCTCTGCAGCACACAGGTTTTGCTCGGAGTGCTGGCATTTTGTCTGTGTCCACTTGTGTTTTGGAGTTTCTGGGGACATCGTGTTACTTAGTGCTTTTGTACATGTTACCCATGGGCTAGGTTCTGGGTTTTTTTGTTTTTCAGTTGGGCTGTTTTCATCTTCTTTGTGTGTGAGAATTTGGGAAAACAACTAAGCTGCTGCCACCACCACCATTTTTGCAAAATTTAAAATTCCAGCTAATAAATGCAGAAAGGATGATAGAATTAAGATAGCACTGTTTGGCACCTCCAACCATAATGGATCTAGACAGTGACCGCCAAGGAAAAGAAAACAACTCATAACTTATAAAGAAAATTAAGCTGTCATTAAATTTTTTTTTTCCAACAGCCTGTTGAAAAATCTGCTTCTTTAAAGCAGAGGAAAGCTGGAGTAGTAACACATTTAGAATACTCAAAAAGGTAAAGTAGGCCCTGGTCAGTTGGCTCAGTGGTAGAGCATCGGCCTGGCATGTAGAAGTCCCACGTTTGATTCCTGGCCAGGGCACACAGGAGAAGGGCCCATCTGCTTCTCCACCCTTTCCTCCTCCCTCAGCCAAGGCTTCATTGGAGCAAAGTTGGCCCAAGCGCTGAGGATGGCTCCATGGCCTCTGCCTCAGGCACTGGAATAGCTCTGGTTGCAATGGAGCATCGCCCCAGATGGGCAGAGAATTGCCCCCTGGTGGGCATGCTAGGTGGATCCTGGTCCAGCACATGCGGGAGTCATATCTGCCTGCCTCCCCTGCTTCTCACTTCAGAAAAATACAAAAAAAAAAAAGTGAAGTAAAACTAAATCCAGAAAATGTATGTCCAAATATAAAGGGCACAGATAAACAATAATCAATATGTAGAAACATAGAGAACTAGGTTCTGATGTCTTTTCTGTCTACTAGAGCACCAGCTTCAGGAAACCAAAATGACTAGACACAAACATAAAGACAGGTGGTAAGAATAAAACTAAAACTGAGTAAGTGGGGAAAGAGAGATATTATAGTAGGCAATAGCTATCTTATCTGCCAATTTAGATATAAATACAACCACAAAAAAAGGGAATTAGGCTAGTATATGTTTAAAAATATATTTTCAGTTGTCAGTAATCATATTTGGTTGAAATTCCACATATAACTTCACTTTCCCAAAATTTAACTATAGTTACCTTTTGGTATCTGCAGGGGATTGGTTCCAGGATCCCTACAGATACCAAAATTAGAAGATGTCTAAGATCCCTGTATAAAACAGTGTAGAATAATGCAAACGGCCAGCCCTCAGATACATGGATTCCCAACCGCAGATTGAAAACACTGTTGGTTGAACAGTGGAACGAGGGATTTGAAACCCAAGGACATGGAGAATGGACCATGTATTTATTGAAAAAAAATCAGTGTAGAAGCAGACCTGTCCAGTCCAGACTGATATTGTTCAAGGGTCAACTGTAGTTCCTTTTGTGCTTCTACTTTACAGAGGAGGGAGGTGAAATGTATGCAGGACTGCAGAGCTGGTGCTCATCTGAGAGGCAGAGTGGTATGCTGGACAGCCACTGGGCTGACCCAGGCAACTGAGGCTTTGCTTCTGGACTTACCACGAACTCACTGCAGGTCCTTAGGACCCTTCTCTGAGCCATGGTGTCAAAGAAGGGGTACTCAAGAGCTGTTTCTTAAGCCTGGCTGCACATCAGTCACCTGGGAAGCTTGAAAAACTATGATGTCTCAGGTTGGGGTAGTTTTAATGTGAATTTGTCTTATTAAGGGTAAGACTGTGCCCTGGCTGGTGGTGCAGTGGATCATGTGTAGTCCCAGAGCTACAAGATTGCTGCTTCAATCCTGGGATCGCTGGCTGGATCCCAAGGGTGCCAGGGTGACCGAGTTCGTAGTTTGAGCCCAGATCAGGGCACATATGTGAAGCAGTCAATGGCACAACTAAGTGGAACAAGTTGGCACTTCTCTTCCTCTCTCTCCCCTTACCCCCTCCCCTTACCTCCTACTTTCAAAAAAAAAAAAAAAAAGGTACGACTTTTTTCAGATGTTTAAGGATCATTTGCATTTTTCTTTCTGTGAGCCAACTGTTCTTATCACTTTGCCCATTTTTCAACAGGGTACTTGGCCTTTTTCTTAACTTTAGTATATTAGGAATATTAACCCTTTATTTGCAGTATAATTTGCAAATATTTTTCCATTTGGAAAGCACTTGGTTTTACAGACTCATAGAGATAGAGATCAAAACTGATGGCTGCCAGAGGGAAGAGGGACCAGGGGTCTGGTGAAGGGACTGAGAAGTCACAAGACAGTCACAGGGATATCAAGTACAACATAGGGAATACAGTCAGTAACACTGTAATAACTATGAACAGTACCAAGTGGGTGCCTGGAATAGCAGGTGACAACTCTGTAAAGATATGATTATCTAACCACTATACTGTACACCTGAAATGAATACAAAATATTATCAAATATAAACTGTAATTGAAAAATAAAATTTAATAAATAAAAGCACTTGGTTTTAGGAAACCATTTTATGGAAAGCAAAAGGTAAATGCTGGAATAAAATCAGAAAAGTTGTAAATTTTTCTAGCTTTCCTTCTGAATAGAAATCAATGTCAAAGCCTTTCCTTATTTTTTAATTGTCAAAGATCAACTCATCTGTTAAAATGAACATCTGTAGTTTTTGCCTATCTAGCATCCTTTCCCTCTTCTTGTCCTAGAACCTTCCTTGCTTGGCTCAAATCCATTCTTTGCATTTGTTGGGCAGATATAATTTGGATCTGGACAAGAGTGCTCAGCCCTCTGACTATAGTAATTGTAAGAGATGGGAACAGGAACCAAGCCCTATAAATCAGGCCTTTTTAAGGGCTTTTTTGTTACGTTAGCAGGTTGTAAGTCAATGGGCTGTTATACACACCACTTGGAGAATGCCTGTCAAGAAACAGAAAGGGCACAAATCTTGATTATAGGGATTCAGCCAGTCTACTTACATGAAAGAAACTTAATCTTAACCTACTGCCCTGGTCAGATAGCTAGGTTGGTGAGAGCCTTGTCCCGAAGTGCAGAGGTTGCTGTTGCTGGTTCGATCTCCCCTCAAGGCACATACAAGAACAGATGTTTGTTTCTTTCTCTTTCCTCCCTCCCTCCTTTTCTTCCTCTCTCACTAAAATCAATAAATATTTTTTTAAAAAATAAATAAATCTTAGCCTACTTTTCTCTTATTTGATTAAGGTAGTTTGAGTTGCATTTCTGTTGCTAGCAAACAAAGGAATTTAATAGGGTTTGTTTTCAGAAAGTGTTTAAAATTATTTTCCCCCAAATCCCCTGAATTTTGTTACCTCTTGAGGCCAAAACTCTCTTCCTTCTTGCTGATCTTCCAAGTAATCACGAATGATGTTTGTTTTCTGCAGAAACAGGCCCATAGAGTTTGCACATTCTATGTCTTCACCAACGATGGGGTCTTCTAACTCTGAGGCCGAGAACAGACGAGAAAGGCCAATTCCCACCAGCCCAGCAACATAGTGACAGTACTGTAAAAGATTATTTTTAAAGTACTTAAATAATGAAATTTTTACTGAAAATGCTAGAGATCATTAGCTACAAAGGAACAGGTTCCAAATAGAATGTACAAGATCTCATTTTAATTAAAACATACAAGTATACACTATGGGCATGTAAGGAGTGAAAAACAGCCAAGAATAATGTGCACAAAATAATTAAAAAACGTGATCTCTAGCTGGTGTGATGGCTTTTTTGTTTTTCACTTGTATTTTCTATATTTCTACAATGCAAATGGGCTGCATCTAGAATAAAAGGTTATTAAAAATTTAACTACTACAGTAAATTTTTTAATATCCAAACGAGGGAGTGAAGACAATGAGGAAATAAAATATATTCTAATAGAAACTAGAATACTAAGTTTAATCTTGAAGACATTTCAAGATCTTGCAGTAGCTCAAAATATTCATTATATAGAACAACAAATACTATCTAGATGTTCTTGACACTGTTTTAAGCACCCTGTAAGGATGTGGCAAAAGCAGGATTATGGCTGTAAGTACACGAAACAAGCATTATTTATTAATTACTATATTATTTTCCATACAAACAACTATAAACTTACTTCTATCCCACCCTGTATATTCAATCCTCACAAACATCTTGTATGGTACATACAAAAATTATCACCATTTTACAGATATTAAAACTGAGGCAGAGAAGTCCACTGACTTGCCCACTCACCTGGAAAGTCAGGTCAGGGATTCAAAGCCAGGTAGTTTGGTTTCAGAGGCAGGCTTTAACAACGCCAAAACTGCCATTGTCTCAAGAGACCTTAGTCAACTAATAATTGTCAAAGAATTGTTTTTTCCATTAAAGTGGTTTGTCAAAGCTATCCTTCCCTGAAAAGAATATCTAAAGCAACTTAATACAATGCTTCTATAAAATGAATGTCCATTAGACAATTTAAGAAGTGAAGAGTAAAGAAAGTACCCTGTAAAGAGCTGTTATGCCAAAACTAGAGTCAAGTGTCTCTGGTTGAAAGTAGTACAAAACCAGGGACTAAGTCAAGGGCACAATGAAATGGTAAAGAGAAAAGCACTTGAAATATGTTCTAGGAGAGGAAGACTCTGGGAAGAGTAAAAATATGCTGAAACCAGAGAGCAAGAAATGAGCTGTGGACAAGTACAAGTAATTTTAAAATTACTAGAAATTAAAAATGTTAGTATGTCCATAATGCTGTCCAAGGAAAAGTAGATTTTATTTTAAGATAAAAGTTCTTTGGATAGAAATACTCCTAGAATGGAAGTATTTGTGTTTTTCCCAAGTTGAAGGAAAAATAAAATCTTCTGAAGTACTCAATTTTATCAGAACTATTTGACCGATGATAATTCAGCTTTCCAACAGATCTGCAGAGAAGAGGAAGTTACTGTGCGGATAACCAGTGCTGGTTCTTGGTCAGAGTTTTAGCTGTAACTTTAACTTCATAAACTGGATATTCTAAGAGCTATCACACACATGCTAACTTAGGGAGCATCAACCAACAGTTCCAAAGATGTTGCCATACAGTTGAAAAATTAAAAATGCCAGACCCTGGACTTACACTCACTCAGTAAATATAGTAGCCTTTCTTTTCTGATCCTAACCTAAACGCTATTAAAGATACAAAGTATGTACACAGTTTAAATGTTTGAAATGGCTTTGCTTCCACTAGGGCAGTGATGGACAATCTTTTGAGCTTGGTGTGTCAAAATTCGCCAAAAAACCAAGCATAACTCGGGTAGTGTGTCACTTCGAGAAAAACGGCCTAACCGGAAGTCCCAGAACTAGACGCTCTGTGCCAGAGTTCTATTGTTTTGGCCTATAGACCTCTGGCACAGAGTGTCTACACTACAGCAAATGTTTTATCCTCAGCTACTGCACCTGACCGTGCGGGAGCCGAGGATGAAATGTCCTTCTTGGCATGCGGCCCCATACTTCTCTGGCATGTGGCCGCGTGTCAGCGAAAATGGCTACATGTGTCAGTGCTAACATGCGAGTCATAGGTTCGCCATCACGGCACTAGAGTGATGTATGTATATTGTCTCACAAACATCACTCCTATGAAAAATGGGCAAGCTCCCTCCCTCCTATCTTGTACTTTAATATTTAGCTTAGTCCTCATAGTCACTTAGATCACTTTGTCTAGATAAGCACTCCCCCAGCCCTTATCTTGGTCAAGATCTTTCACATCTGTTGGTCAGGCATAAACTCTGGCCACATAAAAGCCATTGCCACATGTTTATTTGTTTATAACCACAATACGGATTGGGGGCTGGGGCGTCACTAAACTTGAAACATCTCCACTATATTATTTCTGTAAGGAGATGGTGGGAAAGGAAGAAGTATTAGTTGCTCACCTGTCAAGCATTATACACCTATAATCCAAAATTAATACCTGTGGATTTTCATGAACTAAGGAAACAGACACATAATTTAATGGCTTAAAAGTAATCTTGTGTGAAGATGAAACTGGAAATGACTCAGATACTAAGTTATATGAACACCCACACACACAGTAAGTAATGGAAAAGAACAAAATAACAAAACTTTTAAGATCTGAAAACTAATTATTTGTATGTTACATTTACCTAAAATTTCACAGTAAGTTAGAGACGCTATTATAAGCTTAACTATTATAAGCTTAACGCCTGTACCTCCGGGACAAACTGTATCAACTCTGGCCTAACTTAATGGTAAACTCTTCAGCATGCTTTATTTCAAGTATTAAGTATTAAGTATTAACCCTTTGAGTAGTTAAGTTTTTTTTCACACTCACTGACCCCAAAGAGTGAGTTTTCAAAAACTGAAATTAGTCCCAGTTATAGTTTTATTAACTTAAAATCATGTTTGTTTGATAACCAATTTATGGAAACAAGAAGAACATTTGCCTTTTTTAAATGTTGCCTTACACATTTTTAAAATAGAAATTTTTGTTATGATCAGACTCTGGATGGTCAGGAGGCACGAGGACGTACATGAGCATTCATACTAATCAAAGAGTTAAACTATAAACCTTCACTAAATGTTTATGATGAGACATTCAAGCTAAGCAGATGGACTGTAAAACCAGCAAACCTGAACTGGTAGACGTTATCCTCATTCTGAGGCCCCCAGTTCTGTCATATGCACCACACACTGCTTTACAGGCACACTAACCTTGTCCCACTCTTGTTCAGACGTCACCTGCTTATCCAAAAACTCCGCCATTCCAAATCCCATTTTCCGGCAAATGTCGACAATCACTGTTTGGTATTTTACAGCCAGATTTCTAAACTCAAGGGAGATCTGAAACAGAGACATAAAACCCAGAAAATATAGCATATGTATTCACACTGGGAACCAACCTGGTACACCTCTAAGCAAGAGCAGAACTTATTAAGGGTACTTGTGGGCCTAATGATTCACCTATAAGCCTAACAGCTATTTTTTTTTGACAGAGACAGAGAGTCAGAGAGAAGGACAGACAGGAAGGGAGAGAGATGAGAAGCATCAATTCTTCGTTGCAGCACCATAGATAGTTGTTCATTGATTGCTTTCTCATATGTGCCTTGATGGGGGGGCACTACAGCAGAGCAAGTGACCCCTTGCTCAAGCCAGCGACCATGGGCTCAAGCCAGCGACCATGGGGTTATGTCTATGATCCCATGCTCAAGCCAGATGAGCCTGTGCTCAAGCCAGTGACCTCGGGGTTTCAAACATGGGCCATTAGCATCCCAGTCCAACACTCTATCCACTGAGCCACCACCTGGTCAGGCTAAGCCTAACATCTATTAAGCTAGTTTTCTACATATCAAATAATAAACCCAGAAAATTTTATAAATATTAAAACAGAAGGGTATAAAAATCCTAGTTTCTAGACTCAAAAGATATAAAGTCTCACTATACACTCATCTTCCTAATATATAATAAATGCAATGCTTCAACATAAAACTGGGCATAAATGGAAAAATTTTAGTGAGAATACCTCATTTCAGACAAACCTCATAATAGTGAAGGTTCATTCTTGCTAACTACCTAGTACTTCCTATATAAGCATTGTCCTGACACCAGGGATAGACAGCCAGAAACCACGAGTAACTCACGCTCCGGCAGAGTTTATATTCTAGCAGTCAGCAACCATTATCATCAGTTCCCAATTTACATCATAAAGCTATATTGTCTCCCCACTGTAAAACCACACTTTTTTTTTTTTTTTTGACAGAGACAAGAGAATTAGAGAGAAGGGCAGATAGAGACAGACAGGACAAGAAGGGAGAAAAATGAGAACCATCAATTCTTCATTGCAGCTCTTTAGTTGTTTAGTGATTGCTTTCTCTATGTGCCTTGAGGGGGGAGAGGAGACACTACAACAGAAAGAGTAACCCCTTGCTCGAGCCAGTGACCTTGGGCTCAAGCCAGCAACCCCTCACTCAAGCTGATGAGCCAGTGCTCAAGCCGGCAACCTAAGGTTTTGAACCTGGGTCCTCTGCATACTAGGCCAATGCTCTATCCACTGAGCCACAGCCTGGTCAGGCAAGGCCACACTTTTAACAACTCAATTTAGTTCATTCTGAGGTATTCTACCCAACAATTTTTCCATAACCCACGCTCTAATGTAGAAAGTAAACTGGTGTTTTTAAAATTCATTGCTATTGCACAAATATCTTAAGTTCAAAAAAGTGTTTATACGTTATCAAAATAAAATATAAAAACACCATGAAACTTCTTAAATAAAATGCTATAAAATATTATTAGACCCAACACATAATACTGAAAACAGTAAGCAGACTTTCATATGCATCAGCATTATGAGAAATACCTGGTTTGTGTTAGAAAAAGTTCCTCAGGAAACTCCTAAATTTAAGGAGCTGAAGGAAAACCAGCTGGTTACAGGGCACCTAAGGGACTCAGAAGCCTAAGACACTTTAGGATTATTCTATTAACATTAAATGTTAAACTCCCCAAATCCGTAAAATCAACCCAATCTCTCCAGAACAGCTTTTCCAAGCAAAGCCAAAAGGTGACTCCTGTTGTGGACTGAAACAAATGAGCAAGTCTACCAAAGGTTATTTGGATCCCTGAATCGCCATAGGACCTGTTCTTTCAACAGATCCTTGGCTAGGTCAGTTCTATTTATAAGAGAGGAAAAGGCAGTGAGGTGGGGGTGGAGGAGCAGCTTAAACTCTTGAAAACAAACACTCCAAAATAAACATTTCACTGCTGAATTTTAACTACCCCCCCGCAACAACTCTTTGGTACTTGTTTCGTAATGACAGCGGTGGGCTAAAGTAGGTTCGCAGTTGTTTTTATGGAAAATATAATAAGAACACTAGAGTAAATTCTGTATTTCAGGTACTCAGAACTATAAACCCACTTTTACCCTGTATATAAATTGTAAATTCAAAAAACAAAAACTATTTAGGAAAGAGTGGCAATGAGGAGCTGTGTTTGCCCAGAAACCCGAGGGAGGGAGAGAGAGCATTGCTGACTTGTCCAAACTCTGTGCCCAATTCACATATGCTCGATAACGAGTTCTGCCCAATGAAGTGAGCCAGGAGGACCTATTTTTTAGCCCCCCAGGTGATTCTGTTTCACAGCTGCCACAGATGTCCAGGTCCTTGGAGGTGATTTCAAGTGCATGAAGGCAGGACATCAGCGTTGAGTCCACTAGTATAATGGAGAAAGGAGTGAGCTCTAATTCCCTTCCTACTTATTTCTCAAAATCTTTTCCTTTCTTCTTTTGTATTATAATATATTTACGAATTCTACCTATTCTCAGACTATTTTTGTTTGTTTGTTTGTATGGTATTGAATTTTTGGCTTTGACACTGAAGGCATCAGCTCAATAGTCTGAAACAGTCCTTGCTCTACAGGAGTCTTTCTCAAACATCCTTTTGTAATAGATGAATTCCTTTCCTCTCCACTCAGGAATATAAGTTTGTTTAAAAGCAAGAGCCACATAACAACAATTCTTCCCTAAAAATTCTGGCAACTATGTACATACAAAAGGGCTTTATTTGGCTATTAGCAAACATGAGACTTTTCCAAATCAAAACTTTTTAAGATATGACAGAATCACTTATTGGTGTAATAAGACATACAAATTCCAGAAAAACAGGACCCAGTCACATGTATCACATAAACTTGTGGGATTTTCTAAAGCTCAATATTTTAATTACAACCCACTTTACTCCAACAGAATGGACTAAACACCGAATATTTCCAGAACACTTGGGATGTACCAGAAACTATTCTAAAATACTTTACACATAAGAACTTATTCAATCCTCAGAGCTCCTACTTTACAAATGAGAAAACTGAAACACCAAGAAGTTAAGGAACTCGTCTAGCACCAAACAGCTATATGCTACAGGGGATCATCCTGCTCTCAGTCCTCACCCCAGCTGCTACCCATAGCATACTACCAGGTTTACCCAAGAAGCCAGCAGTGCTACATACCCAGGCTGGATTATGGACAATAGTTTTGTGAGCCAGCTTGAGATACTATCTTTTATGACACCAGAACTTAAGTGCATCTTTCCACGGGAGTAAATATGGGACTTCCAAACACTATTCCAGCAATAATAGTAGCTAACACCATTCTCAGAGCTTTACCGATATTAACTCTTTTAATCTTCACAATCCTATGAGGTACGTACTATTATTATCTCTCTGTTATACATAAAAAGAACAAGTGAGGCATAGACAGGCTAGGTAACTAAGCACCAGTTAATAAGTGGGAGAGGAGAGATTCCAACCCAGGCAGTCTGGCTTAACATTCATATATTATGCTGCCCTGAGATTGCTTATTTAAATGTTCTCTACAGGTATACAGACTAACCGACATTATATCAGTAATTAAAAACACAACTATATGCCCTGGCTGGGTGGCTCAGTAAATGAAGCATCATCCTGGGCTACTGAGGTCGTGGGTTCAATCCCCAGTCAGGGAATGTATGAGAAGCAATCAACGACTACACAACTAAGTGGAATAATGAGTTGATACTTCTCTCTCTCTTAAATCAATGGAAAAATAAAAAACAAACAAAAACCCCACAACTATATGCAGAAGAGATTTGTAATTCCACTACCGTTGGGAAGTCCTCTAGCACTTGTCGATCCTTCTCCTTGCTCTCCATGAACCTCCAGTCAGGTTCATAAAGGTAAGAGTGAAAGTTGTGTAACAGTGGGACCTTTTTGTCTATACTGATGGTCATGTCATCTTCCAGAGTGTCCAGAGCTCGGAGAACCAGATAAAATATGCACACTGCATGGCTGTAAAAAAGGAATAACTATTAATATATTGGAACAAACTACCAAAGATACTTATTCCAAAATAACATTTACACCAGGCCATTGTCTAAACCCTCCTACACCCCTAACTCTGTAGAACTATCAAAGAATATCCAAAGCCTTTTATACTTGAGATATCTCAGTTTTCTTTTCTTAGATGGCAGCAATGAATTTTTGTAGTTTATTTATAAAAAAACAAATAAATCTATCAGCTGGATGTCACTACTACTCCCAGAATGAGTTACGATTAACTAATGTAGAACAATAATACAAAGGCCAACCAACCAAATGTTTAGATTGAACCAATATAGTGCAGATAAAAAGTAAAGTCAAAAGATACAACTTCTCAGTATAAGTAATATTATATATGAAGGCAATTGGTCTAAATTCGTGTATGTATGTAATCAGCACAGAGGCAACTTAAGAAGAATTAATTTAAGCCAGTAAACTAGAAATATAAAAGAGCACAAGTGAAGCCAACAAAAATGCATGACCTGCTCAGAGACAGGTTCAGCTGCCAGGGCTAAAAAAAGTAAACACCCTCCCTTCCTTGAAAGAGCTAGGCCTGCAGGGACATCATTAGATGGCAAGATGCCCGGCAGGGCAGTCTAAAGTAAACACATGGGCGTTTCAACAGGGAATGTTTCCTTTACTCAAGCGGTGCACGTTCTGTAAGCCATCGAGCACAGAAGGAAATACTAGGGGGCTATGTCAAAAAGTTGCTTGGAATGACTCAAGGCCCGCTGGAAAGCTTTCCTCCCCCGTCAAAAGGAGCTGCCTCCACCACGCACCGCATTTCTTCATCCAGCGCCTGGATAACAGCTGCGAAACTGCGACTTGTCTCATGCAGATACTTGTAGCAAGTTTTCAAGCTGCTGCTGAGCGAGTCCTGCGGGCAGAGAAGACACACGGAGGTAGCAGATGTCGAGGAGCAGGAGTGGGACTGGGGCAGGCGGCAGGCAGCCGTCGGGCTCCGTAGCCGAGCGCAGACGCCCTCTCCCCGTAGCCAGTCCTTGGAGGGCCAGGTGGCGGGAGGAAAGGGGCAGCAGCGCGGGGGACTGCCCGCGCCCCGGGGCGTCGCGGCGGGGCTCAGCACCAACGTCCGCTTGAAGAGGGACATGGCCTTGGTGCCGCAGGCGGCTGCGGCCATGAGAATCGTGTGGCCAGCGCTGAGTTTCTCCTCCATGGAGCCAAGCAGAGCTGGGAGGCCCACCGAGGGGGCGGAGCAGACTCTCCCTCCACCCTAATAGGCTTGGGCTGGCCGCGCTGGGAGCGGGCGACCCGCCCATCCCACACGTGAGGCCCGTCTGAGGAGGGAGGCTGGCCCCGCCCCACGGCAGGTCCCGCCCCTCGCAGCCTCTGGCTTGCAACCCATGCACCAGCGAACGCCTTCTTCTCACTCTTCCCCTTTTCCCCAGAACCTACAGGTTGTTCATGGAACACAGTCCACTTTTAAGAAGCTTGTCTTTTCCCCCTGGGTCAGCATCTCTTTTGGTCAAACTTGAGTCGGGCTCCCTTGATTCACTTTTGTATCTATCTTTGCATCGCCCAGTTGAAGCAAAAACCCTACAACTGGTTCGGCCAGACTCCCCAAACCCAGGTAATCTATCTGATCAGCCTATCTGACTGGGCTCTTACCCCGCCATCCCATCGCCACCCTCCCCCACCCCAACCCTGTCTGCCTCCAGCAAGAACTCAGTTAGATCGTTGTGCCTGAAAGCCCTTGCCCCAGATATTTCCTTAGGAATTTTCCCTCCACCAACTCCTTCACTCTGCCTGCCCCTGAACGACAAAACCCCACTTTTGCTTGTATTGGGTATTGAAGCCAGTTTTATACGAGAGGTCCCTTTCCCCCACTGCAATATCTTTTCTGAATAAAATCTGGTTTTACTGCTTTAACTACCGTTCAGCTGTTGTTTTCTCTTTAACACCTGGCAAACCTCCACTGTTCTATGGAAAACTAGTTATTCCATTTAAGATTTCTAATGGTCTTTTCCCTTTCAAATCTGTGAGCTATTACGAGCAGCTTCCTGAATTTTACTCTTCCCTAAGGAAAACAAAAATTGTTTTTCCAGGAACCCCCCCCCCCACATATTTTGATATGAAAGCATATCAGAAAGAACTGCTGTATGTGTGTGTATTATAGAGATTTTATATTTTAGAGCAGTTTTATGTTTACAGGAAAACTGAATCAAAAGTAGAGTTCCATACACACTCTTACAGGTCCCCAATCTCTTCCACTATCTTTAACTTTATTGTTTAGCGAGAAAAAGGGACAGACAGACAGACAGACAGGAAGGGAGAGAGATGAGAAATATCAACTCCTAGTTGAGGCACTTCAGTTGTTCATTGCTTCTCATATGTGCCTTGACACCCCCCCGGGGGGGGGGGGCTCCAGGTGGGCCAATGACCCCTTGCTCAAGCCAGTGACCTTGGGCTCATGTCTAGGATCCCACGCTCAAGCCAGCGACCCTGGGGTCTCGAACCTGAGTCCTCAGCATCCAACACACCTCCTCCAACCTCAAAAGGGGACTGAGGCAATAAATCACATCTCTATCTCCTTCCCCCACCATTTGTTTCCGTATCTCACCCTGTAACAATCAATTTCTTCAAATTACCAAGATAAAGGAAGATATACCTATTAAACACACCATGGAAAACACTAGTCTCTATAAATTTCCACTGCTTGATTCATTGAGTTGAGGAAAACAAAAAAGTTAAAGCTCCTGCCACCTTTCCCTAGAGCCTCCCGATGTTTACCCCGGCCGAGATTAAGTGCGCTCCCAAGAATTCTCTAGTGAGAGCAAACAGGGATGAAGGGCACTTAGAGGAGGCCTGTGCAGTGGCTAGAAGCACAAGACCGAAGTCCCAGGATTAGGGCTCCAGTCCCAGCTGGAAGATAGTTCCACAGGTAAACAGCTATGGATCTTCCCCACCGTCCTCCTTTAAGACTTGGGCTAACAACACACGTTCGTTCCCTCAGAAGAGGGAAAAGACCCACAAACTTGAGAACTGAATTTATATAGCAAGATTAATAACTACCATTTATTGGGCAGCTACTACGTGGCAAGCACAATACAGATATGACTAAGTCCTTGCTTAACCTGTTGTAACTTTTTAATTCTGGGGGGAAAACCCTTTAAGGAAAATGTAGCAGTCCATCTGAGATCTTCATCGTCAGGTGTGTAGCAGAATTGAGAAATTTTCGTGTTTTAGAAAACAGGCAATAAAATGCATCTACAGCCCCAGACACTGTGGAGTAGCATCCCATAATTGACCTTAACTTTTCTTCAAGCAAAACATTTAAATATTTACACTAAGCGGGGTCACTTCAATTCAGAGCCCATTTTTAGCTACAAAATGACCTTGAGCCAGAGTTATGAGTAAATAGTTTTCAGACCATTCTGGAGTTGGGAAATGTGGTTAAAGGATAGTTAGTGATCTGGTATCTAGTTTACAGATGAACAAATTATTGCTCAGAGGTTAAGTTACCAAAAGTTACTCAGCTACTTTAGTCAGGCTTGAGACTTAAGATGTTAGTCTAAATCAGTGGTGTTCAACTGCCAGAGCATGGACTGGTGCCAGCCCTCGAAAGAGTTAACCACCCTGATGGTGTATGAAGATTTAAGCTTGATAGAAGCCAGAACTGTGTTTACAAAACACCTGCTTTTTTCCATTATGCGCCCCCAGAGAGATGTTACAACTTGCAGGTGACAGTATGCTCCTAGATTTACTGATACACTCTTAAAAATTCAGTATAAAACAAGTTGACTAAATCCTAAATTCCTACAGCAAATCCTTCTGTGACAAAAATAATCAGCCCTCAATATCTGCTAAGTGTAAATTGTCCCCCCAGTTTCTTTGCTACTTAAGAGAAAGACTAAGATGTAAAGGAAAAGGGTTTTTCCTGTTTCCTTTCATTAGAGGTACGCTTAACTATTTTTTTAATGCCTCACAGGGATTAAAAAGGGCTCAGAAAAACTGCAACTACCAAAATAATAATGTTGTTCAGCATTCAAGATACTGTGAACAGTTTTTCTCCTACCCCGTAGGCCCCCCATTCCCCTCAGTAGAGGTAACCAATGCCATCATTTCCCCAAGTTTCTTTTTATAGAGAGGAAAATGAGAAAGAGAAGTCCAGACTCTAGACCCAAATCTCAACCCTACAAATTGTGTCCCCTGCCTTCAGACACTCAGATCCCTTGCCCTGTAATTTTCTTTGTAGTATTTATCTCTACCTGACATATTGTATAATTGCTTTAAAAAAAAAAAACTCTTCCACTAGAATGTAAGGTTCATAAAAGAAAGGTCTTCATGTATCTTGTTCACTGCTGGGAGGGAGGGAACTGATACTGTAGAATTGGGAAGGGAAGAAAGAAATTAGGAATTGTAGAGTGCCAGTTAGGTGCTGGGACAGGTGAAAGCCCTGACATCTATCTGATCAGCTGTCTGGGACCAGACAAAGCCTATGCTCTCTATCCCACCCAGGTGGCCTCCAAACTATTGTAGAAACATGGAAGTCTTTAGACAAGCCTGAGTTAGCATCCTGGAACCACTACTTAGGAGCTGTGTTGTGAGCCCACAAAAGTTAATTACTAATCTATATAATAGCAGTAATGATAGAACCATCATCTCTCTCTCTCTTTTTTTAACAGGGACAGAGAGAGGGATAGATAGGGATAGACAGGAACGGAGAGAGATGAGAAGCATCGATCATCAGTTTTTCATTGTGACACCTAAGTTGTTCACCGATTGCTTTCTCACATGTGCCTTGACCGCGGGCCTTCAGCAGACCGAGCCACCCCATGCTGGAGCCAGTGACCTTGGGTCCAAGCTGGCGAGCTTTTGCTCAAGCCAGATGGGCCAGCGCTCAAGCTGGCGACCTCAGGGTCTCGAACCTGGGTCTTTCTCATCCCCGTCCAACGCTTTATCCACTGCGCCACCACCTGGCCAGGCAGAACCATCATCTCTTTAGAGTTGTCATGAGTGACTAGGTGTGGTAGTTAAGTTATAAAATAACCACAGAATTTTGTGGCTCTTTTGATTAGGAGATGGGATCTTTCTTCACCTCCTCTGGGTTCTTACTGTGACTTTTTTCTGGCCAACAGGTAGCAAATGCGACTCAAGCAGAGGCTTGAAAAGTGCATGCACACTGAGCTTGGCGCTCTTCCAGTTGCCATGTGAAGAGTCCTGGGGCTACAGTCTGCTGGATCATGACACACATATGGCCCAGTCTCCCCTTGACTCTTTAGGCTACCATCTGCTAATCACTGAATTGTCCAGCCACAAGCCAAATGGTTTTAGCTGAACAATCCCAGTAGAAATCAACCAAGCTGGCCCAGGCCAGAAGAACTCCCCGGCTCTCCTAGAGAATTGTGAATTTAATTACTGTTATTTTAAGTCACTATTATTTTATACATAACAAAATTGACTATCGTGAACATTTTTAAGTGTGCAGTTTAGTATTGTTAAAGATTCACATTGTCATGCAACTGATCTCCAGAACTGAGTCACCCAGTTTTGGGGCTACTCACTCAATGAAAGCTGATACACTAGAACAGTGGTTCTCAAAGGGTGCAGCCCAGAAGATTCCCAGGTGCGCCCTATGGTATTCCAGAGAAATATGTGCCTGCTGGGGACCAAAAACCAACAGGGTTTTTGGAGTTTAGATTTTTGGGGGGCAGAGGTGTGGGGAATTGGCTGTAAGCTGACAGTCTGCCCAACCCCCCACCTCACTTGCCTGATTAGGTTGCAAAAGGCTGTTAAACTGTGATGCTGGATTGTTTACACTACCCCCATGTTCCCCGGAAAGACTGGAGGCAAGTTTCTTCTATCCTTTGGTGTAAAGTTAAGATGATGTGTATGGCAGGGGTTTTCTGCACTCAACACAATTAAGAGTAAAAAGAGAGGAATTCTTCAAAGTATTGACAGGAAATGAGTTTGCCTTTCAAATATATGCCCAAACATTGAAAGAAATTGCTAGGACACATCAGGCTCATGTTTCTCATAAACACAAGACTGAAAAAACATTCATGCCGGGACCTGCCGAATTTACTAAATCTTACTAAGAATGTATCTATATATATAAAAAGATAACTTTTGTTTTATTTTTAACCCCTCTTTTTTACAAATTCTAAAAAGCATAATTCAAAAAATGTCTAACATAAAAATGATTTTTAATGTCAGAATTTTAATTTTGTCGTATTTATTTTTAATTACCATAAAAGCATGCCTGGACTTTATATATTTTTCTTTAATATCTGACTTAATTATTATAACATATTTCTCATAAATTTATATAATGTGCCTAGAATTATTTGTAGAATTTTAAATGTGCCCCAACTTAAAATGTTTGAGAACCACTGCACTAAGGTAAGAGACTTAAAAAAGGTTAGCACAGTGCATGACTAACATAGAATTCAAAAAATGCTATTAATATTATTATTCATTTGATTACTCTAACTCACAATATAATCTCCTAATCCCACTCACCTGCCAGATGAGTGTTTCAAAAATACTGCTTTCATCATGATAGAGTTCTGCTTATAACCATTATCTGTTTTATTGTATTCCCACCCTGACTTTCTCAACTTAATACTTATAGTTTACATTCTTCAATTCCAGCCAGGTTGGTTTCCTTATTCCACACACCTCATGCTCAATCCTACCTACATACTTGGTTCATGCCGACTTTTCCCACTGACGAGCCTCCCTACTAATCTAAATTTAATACCTCTTCAAGGTCCTGTCCTTTACAAAGCACTTTTCTTGTGTTTTCTGAAAACTTTTCACTCTAAAACATTTCTACTTCACTAAAATTTCCCAAAATCAAAATGTCCTTAAGATGACTTGGCACTTTCATGGTTATTTTTGTACATCTGCTCTCCATTAGACTGTGATCAATGTTTAGGGCAGGCATTTGCCACTTTGTGTCCATCACACAAAAGTGTGTTCAATTTTTAGCTGAATCTAGACAATCCTCTGCTTAATGTGTCTCTGTGATCCATCACCTTAATGGTAAACAGCATGGTGGGGTTAAGAGAGTGAGCTCTCAGACTGCCAGGGTCAAATACAGATTCCATCACCGGATAGGTGTTAGACCTCAGGCAATTAGTTAACCACTTTGTGCCTGTTTCTTCATCTATAAAACAGAAAAAAGTATAGTAGCTTTCATATAAGGTTGCTGGGAGGTTTAAATAATAAATGTAGAATGTTTTTAAAATAGTGCTTGGCACATAGCAATAGCTTAATAAACATTAGCCATTATTATGACACCCTTTATATAAAAGGTAAAGATCTGGGTTTAAAACCTTTCAGCAGGTCTTTCATACAGATGGAAGAATCAGCCTGACCAGGTGGCACAGTGGATAAAGCGTCAGCCTGGGACCAAGGACCCAGGTTCTAAACCCCAAGGTTGCTAGCTTGAGCATAGAGTTGCTGGCTTGAGCACAGGGTTGCCAGCTTGAGCGTGGAATCAGGCATGTCGCCATGGTCCTTGGACTAAAGCCCTGGCTTGAGCCCTAAATCTCTACCTTGAGCAAGGGGGTCAATGGCTCAGCTGGAGCCTCCACCCCCACCCTGGCCAAGGCAATATGAGAAAGCAATCAATGGACAACTAAGGTGCCACAACTATGAGTTGATGCTTCTCATCTCTCTCCCTTCCTGTCTATCTCTCTTTCTCTCTTAAAAAAAAATTAAAAAAAAAAAAAAAACACAAAACAAAACATGGGAGAATAGGTCCTGAACTTGTACAATTAGGGATCTGATGGACCACAACTCTAAGTCCACAGCATGATGCGACTGCCTAAGTCAATGAACAGTGAGGTGCGGGGAGGGTGAGACAGGGAAAAGAACTTTTGTTGTATCTGAACATTTTATTTCATAACAATACAAAACATGAAATAAATACAACAATAACTTAATATATAGCTAATCCTGGAAATAGACACAAAATGGTTTGTTGTAGTATTTTTAGTATTTTTCTATTTGTTTGAAATATTTTATAATTAAAATACATTTCTTAAAGTAAAAGCAATCTTATGTTAATTAGAAATACAACATCTAAGCCTGCCTATTTTTATGTGACATTTCTCGCCAAGCACTATGACTTTCCCCACTGATGACATGGAGCTACCTAAAGGTGTAGAAAAAAACCAAGAAACATAAGGTTCAGATGAGTAAAGAATGAAAGATAAGCCGCAGACCTGCCTAAGACCTTTTTCTCTCTTTGAGCATGGAAAACAAATTTTCTTTTTTTTTTTTTGAAAACAAATTTTTTAAGTTATTCTGGACATAAATAAAATTTAACTTAAAAAATAATACAATACCCATAAGAAAGAAATTTAAAGTCTAAAATAACCAAACCATACCTAAAGTACTATTCAATTTTGAACAACAGACTTTAAAGAGAGAGGAACCAAATTGGTAAATGACCTGGAAGAAGCAACAGATATCAAGTGGTAGAGCACAGAACATTTGTATATCAGTATTCTTAGAGAGAATATGATAGGTCTCTTAAAACACTTCAAGTACTGTATTTCAAAACAAGGATTAGACTCTCTGGCTCCAGAGAGAGAACAAAGAGTGGATGTTCAGCTCACTTTAAGGTCACACTGCCTAATAACCAGAACTATGTGGAGATGGAGTGGGCACTCTCCAGAGGTAGTGAATTACCTGTCACAGCTGGTGTTCAGGAGACTATACAACCTGGATTGTAAAGCAGTGACTATTATCTGTTTTATGTCACAGATCCCTGGAAGAATCTGATCATAGTGGACACCATTCTCCTACCCCCCAAACACATAAATTTACAATAACATAAATATTTGCAAATAAATTCAGGAAAGCTCTAAGTAAGAACTCCTAAGTAAACGCCTATTGAGCAAGGCACAAGAACTATGTATGTATGTATGTACGTACAGTGTGTCCGTAAAATCATGGTGCACTTTTGACCAGTCACCATTCAAAAGTGCACCATGACTTTACAGACACACTGTATATAATAAGTATGAGTGTGTGTATTCACTCACTCACTCATTCATTCATTCAGAGAGAGGAATGGAGAGACAGGAACATCAAGCTGCTCCTGTTATGTGCCCTGACTGGGGAATGAATCCAACTAGCAATCTCTGTGCTCTGGGAGGATGCTCCAACCAAGCTATCTGGCCAGCACTTTTCTTTTTAAAGAGCAATTTAAGGCTGTATTTCTTTTAGGCATTCCTCAAAAGACTAATCCCCCATCCCAGCCAAAATTGGAATTTTCACTTCTGTGAATTTCCTCATGGCATTTACTATATTACCTGCCACATTTATTTACATTTGCCTTGTTTAAAAAGCTAGATGTTTCTTGAGGACACTGCTACCTTTTGTTCATTAATTCAGTAAAGGTACATCAAACAAGATTCCTATATTTCAAACAGCAAATCCAGAATCTTAAATCTGAAAGGGATTTAGAGAACAAATAACCACAAGTCTATGGGACTGATATACAGTAAAATAGTGCTAGAGAAAATGCTTAAGGAAGGTTCACAGGTTACATGAAAAGGCATTTTGTGATGGTGTCTTCCTAAGTTTTCTATAATCAACTTTATAACGTTTTACTGATGAGACAAAACAGTGAGTTTTTTTTTAGTGTTTTGTCTATGCATGCCAGCCTGCCATGCTGCACCCTCTGTAAAGCCTAGTACAGAACAGGTGGTTCATAAATGACTGCTGAATGGTCAATAGAGGTGGCACTCACTGAAGCTAGACCTTGAAAAGTGAGACAGATTCTTAGTCATGAGAAAAGGGAAAACATTTTTTTTCTGATGGAAAATTTAAGTGTTCCAATGAAGGACACTAATTAAACAAAGAGCAGTATTTCACTGCAATTATTCCATTGGAGAAAATAATGTAAAACTTTTGATGGAACCCTCTAATTCTGCTGAAGGTGTCTATTCGTTTGACAATTGCTTTAGAATAATTTTCCTTTTGGAATAAATACCTTTGTAAGCATTAATTTAACAAAGGGTACGGGAATGAGGCAGATTAAATATATATAAAATAAAAAAATAGGTCTGGCCCTCAAGAAGCCATAATGTAGTTAACTAATAAGAACTTGGAAGAGTAAATAAGTGTTATAAAAAACCTGAGGAAGACGAGACTGTTCAGACTGCAGGGAAGTGCAGGGGATGGCGTAACAGAAAACTGGAAGGATGAGTCAGGTTTCATTCCAAAAAAGGTACCCACAGTCAATATTTACATAGTTAATTGGATGCAAACATTCCTCTCCAAAGTCCTCTCCTGCTTTAACTACCCGTATAACCTGTTTTGTAAACCAAGGACTGGAAAATAGATCAACATCATTTTGAAGAATGAAACATCAAGCAAAATTAACTGGAAGCCAACGACTTAACCGAGTAGAAACATTTTAAACAAGATAACTTGAGGAAGGGTAGGGGCGAGAGGCGGCCTGCGCAGGAGCCCAAGCCCAGCGGGGCGCGACGTTGGGTTAAGTAAGGAGAGCGAACCTGGCCGGACAAGTGGGACCACCTCACCGGGGGGGGGTCTGCTCCCGAACGGACGGAGGGAACCTGTGGCGTTAGGCACCCACTCGCCGCGCTGCGGCCCGATTTTGGACCCCACGGGCCATGCCTGAAGAGCGGGCGCCGCGCGCCGCGTCTCAGCCCCCCCCCAGGGATGCAGGGATGTTCAACCCACCTGGTCCATCTTGGGTATCACCTTATGCCGACCCCCCATCCGGAAGCGCAGCAGGTTGTAAAACTCCTCGGGGTGCCCCAAGCACTTCACGAACTCCATGCTGCCTGCAGGACGTCAAGCCTAGGTGTTCAAACGCCGGTGCTTAAGGACTTATGGGGTTGGCGGCGCTGCAGGATGGCAGGGCGGGAACGGAGGCCGACCGAGCTCTCTGACGCCACGCCCACTCTCCCGCCCATCTAACGGGTGTTCGGCTCTCGAGCCGCTTCCGGTGGGCCAGTGGGGTGGACTGACAAGTGCTGAATGGCCAGAGCGATTCGCACCAGGAAGACACCAGCCAATCGACGATAGGATGAGTCTGGCGTGATGACTACATTCTAGAATCTAACTGTAGAATCAGAAAGAGGCAGGCGAGCGAGATTGGTGCTCCTATTGGGGGCGGGTCTTTGTCTTCTGCCATCCCTTCGCGGGGCTAGGGACGCTGATTGGCCAGGGAGGTTCTCACTGGAAGACGCCAGCCAATCGACGGCAGGATGTGTCTGGCGTGATAACTACATCCTAGAAACTAACTGTAGAGTGAGAAAGAGGCAAGCGAGTGGGATTGGTGCTCCTGGCTGGGGGCGGGCTCTTGTTTTTCTCCGCCTACCCTTCGTCCGGCTTGGGGCGCGAACTCAGTACTCCCGTAGTTTTAAGTCCAACTGTGGTCTGGCCGTACTGTGAGAGGGCCGCCGAGGCGAGCAGAGCGAGCAAGTGTCCATCACGATTTTGTCAGTAATCCCTCCGCGGTTTAGTTTTGTTTGTCCTACGGGCCGGATTAGCTCTTCCGTGAGGCGCTGCGCTCGCGCCCGACTAAACGTTTAATCACGCTCTTTATTGCCAACAGCGCACAAACACAGCAACAGCTTTGCCAGCTCACCTGCGACACGTGCCCCGCGCAGCACCCTTCTCCTGCCTACCCCAGGGAGCCCGATGGAACACCTGGTGTCCAGCGAAGCAGTGAAACTCCTTTGCCAGGCTTCACAACCCGCAAAGCGCTTTTACTTCTGAGTGCTGTCAATAGCTTCTCTAGAGTTTTGGCTACCCTCTTCAAAGTGTATTTTAGACCCACTTAGTCCCCAAAAAAGGATTTGCAGCGTTCCCACGACCTATATACAAAGGTGATGTGGACACTTAACATCTGTTCTAGATCTCTCACAAGCCCTAGAAACTACTTGCTACCCAAGCTCTCCTCCCCCTCCAATTTTTTTGAACATAGCAACCAGAATCGTTTTAAAAATGGTCTGATCAAATCACTGGCTAAAACACTGCAACGTCTCTGCATTTCACTCAGTAAAGTGAAAGCCCCTCCAAGGGTCTACAAAACTCTCCGTGATTAGCGCTCCACCTGCATTACCTCTCTGACTTGCAACTTTTACTTCCCTCCTCTCTGGCCTTAGGGCCTTTTTGTCCAGCTGGTTAATTAATTTCCTTGAAATATTTCTCTCTCAGGGTATCCGATTAACTAAATCCTTCACCTCCTTCAAGTCTGCTGAAATCTCACCTTCTCATTTAGGCTTACTGTTGGGCAGATAAAATATATTATGCTCACTTTGTTAAAGATAGCGCTGCCCACGTCCGAGTTTTAAAAGTAAGCTTTTCCCCACACCCTTGACCGATTGGATGATGTAGGGTGGTGCACTCTCCTGAGGAATCCCATTATGCCTCAGATGGGTGACTTTGTATCAGAGACTTTCTTGTTTGTAGATTGGATTAAGGGTTTGGATTTCTACATTATAAAGTGGGACAGACCAGTAGCTTGATCTCTCTCTCTCTCTCTGGATTCCTGAGGTTAGCATTAGAGAGGAGAGCAGATTAAGGCCACATGGAGGCTAGGAGAAGCAGCCAAGATGGTGGAGTGTTGAAGGAGAAGCAAGTTTGTACAGAGTTTGTGTAGAGAGAAGGAGATGGGGAACAGAGGTTAATAAGACTGGTGAGTTAGAAACCTGTAATTCTAGGAAACTCGGATAAGTAAGTAGCTTTGTGAGCACTGAATGAGTGGGTTTTGGAGCCCAGTGTGTTTTTACTTGCCCGCCGGGTGCAAGCTAGGATTAAAGCTGATGGCTTACCAGTTCTTGGCTCCGTTGTTTCATTACCGACTATCCGAATCTAATGCGAAACTGCACTGGCCAGGCTGCTGTGATGGTGGCCTTGGCTTCTGGTTTTACAGTGCACAATGAATACTTACTGATTCTAGTTACGTCTAGGACACCTCCTCTTTGACATCCCCCAAACTGTACAGACTTAGCATGTCCGCAACTGAAATCTCTCTCCCATTGAATCTACTTCTTCTGTGAATGGCACTAACAGCCTGCCAGTCACCAATTTAAAAATCTAGACGGATTCTGGCATAGAGTAAAAACTCCTTCATCATTTGCCACGTACATGCCCTATTTGGGGTTTTAGCCTCTTATCCAGTCACTTTGCTACTTTCAAACCCTGATCCTGCCCTGTCAGCACTTCCATTTCCCGAAGAGACCAGTGTACTTTACATCCCAGGTCATGGCCAAAGTAATTCATCTGCCTGGAACTGCCCTTCCTTGCTCTTCACCTGGTTACTGCACGCTTTCATTATAGCTCAGGCACAATCTCCTGCTTCAGGAATATTCATCTGAGGCTCACTGGCCTCTCCTTTATCTGTTCTTTAGATTGAACAAACTTCCACTCAACAATAACAATGTGGCAGGCCCTAGAAATAAAGACCAGTAAAATGACGTTCTACCCCGGAAAGCTTCCAGTCCAGAGGAAGACAGAGACACAGCTTGAGCCTAATTCAGCACATGCAGTCTGAACTAAGTGCCAGCTGAAGACGGCACATACAAATGGACAGTGATCAGACCATTGACAGTAACAGCATTCTAACCCACAACCTCTGCAGCAATTGGCCTGGAGTGCTCAGGATCTGATCAAGAACTTCTCTTTTTTGTCCCCACTTCCCACACAGGACCAACCACAGAAAGGCAAATATGCTCCCCAAACCAATCACACAAGACACCCTACTAGTTAGCCCGCTTCCAGCTTCCCCATGCTGACCTCCTCCAGTCCAAGCACTCCTGATGCCTTTCCACTGTCAAGCTGTCCCTCTTCCCTGCCTGCCAAATGCTGATGCCCTCGCTGTGCAGCAAACTTGATTAAAGAGCATCATTTGTTCTATTTTAAGTGGTCTTTATTTCCACAAAACTCAGTATTTTGATCATATTCAGTAGTTCCTCTCCTCCTAAACTTTCTGTATTCTAATTATCTCATGACTCTTTACCTCAGCATGAAGCCCTCAAGGTCAGAGACCAAATCTAAATGAACACCTGGCATGAACAAGCCTCTACTACTTGTTGCCAAGGCCACTGAAACCTAACATTAAATTCCAAGTTGTTCACCATGTCACTTATCTGGAAACTCGAGGTCATGAGATAAATCAATCTGTCCCTTGGAATGTGCCGAGTACAAATATTCCACCTCTCCTCACTTCTAAGTGAAACCTGGACTCACCCTCTCTATATTCCTCACCCACAGTTCTGCGGAGCAATAACCTCTCCTATTGACCAGGCATATATGGACAAAAGTAATTCCCACCATTCAATTCCCCACCCCTGCTGCCTCTGTAGCACCGTTACCTTTTCTCTCACTCAGTCCACTTATGCTAGCCCTTTCCTTCCTCCTTTCAGAACTTGGACTTTCTGCTGAGAGCTGCCTGCCATGACAAATTAAATCTTGAAAAGGGCACGGTAGCCTGGCCAGGCAGTGGAGCAGTGAATAGTGTGTTGGACTGGAACATAGAGAACTCAGGATCGAAACCCCCAGGTCATCAGCTTGAGTGCGGGCTCACCCAGCTTGAACATGGGCTCACCAGCTTGAGCGCAGGGTTGCTGGCTTGAGCGTGGGATCATAGACATGACCCCACAGTCACTGGCTTGAGCAAGGGGTTACTCGCTCTGCTGTAGCCCCACAGTCAAGGCACGTATGAGAAAGCAATCAATGAACAACTAAGGAGCTGCAATGAAGAATTGATGCTTCTCATCTCTCTCCCTTCCTGTCTGTCTGTCCGTCATACACACAAAAAAAGAAGGGGCATGGTAGATGTGGTTTCTGCTGTGCATGTTTCTACTTCCCCATTTCTTCCATTCAGAACCCTGTGGTGATGGTGCCAATAACCCGTGTAACTCAACTACTGACTACTTTGTGGGACATACCCCTAATGATGTCATCCAGGACTTGAGCGACACCCATGGTGAAGTTGTTCAAGCCCGACAGAGGGCTACAGTGTGTGGGTAGTAAGTATGTGCCCTTGTTTTTGTTGTTTGTTTTTGTTTTTAGAGAGACAGAAGGAAGCAGGGTGAAGAGAGATGAGAAGCATCAACTCATGTAGTTGGTTGCTTTCACTTTAGTTGTTTATCCTTCGCCCTTGTTAACCATGTGACCTCAAGCAAGTTCCTCAGCCGGTCTAGACCGCAGTTTCCTCATCTATAAAACAAAGCCAGTAAGAGTGAATACCTACCTCCATGGGATTGCAGATTACATGGCAAGAGTCGGCTAAGTGCTTTACATAGTAAGGAGTCAGTATACACTATTATACAGGTTACAGGTCTGCCATAAAGTGGCTTTCCCCCCTGTTGACAACTCTCAATTCCATAAGGCAGCCGAAAGAAAAAGAAAGACAGAAATATCAGCCAGTGTTTTGAATTTCACTCACACAAATCACTATCTTCTATGTACCAGAGGCTGAGGCAACAGAAGTGAAACCCATCTCGGCTTCAGCAGATCTCCTGCCAAGGCAAGTGCCCCAAGGAGCAGAAGAGCTGCTGTGAGCTCCCTGCCCGCCCCCCTTCCTTTTAAGTGGATCCATCAGGCCACTCAATGAGTCCAAGCAGCCACCCTCACAAAGCACTCAGTTACTTACATTGCTAGCACCATTCCTGCCAAATAAAGATGACAACAGAACATGACAAACAGCTTTATTTGCATATCCTGCTTTCTTCCAGCTGTTGTTACAAGTTTACACACTGTGGCTCTACCAACCTTGATTCCTGCATTGTCCCAGATAGCAAGGGTCACAAATATACCACCTTGGGAGGAAACAAGTAGCTTTTTTCTAAAGCCCACTGGGCACACCAGAAAGGTGGCCATCCCCCTGGTCCCCCTCCTCCCCAACCCTTTCCCTGGCTGGCTGTCTCCATCCCACGGGAAAGGACCCAGGCAGGAGGCTGAATCTGAGCAGGACCCTCACACGACTCCATCCTCATCCCTGGATCCCTCCAGGGGAATGAAAAAAGACAATCCCATCTTGCTGTTTCTCAAAGGGAGGGCCTTTTTAAAACCAACCAATGTTTCAAAACCCAAACCAAACCAAACCAAGCCAACCAGCTATTTCCACACTTATATTTTCATTACCCCACTGTTCCAGGAGGTTTTTCCCTTAATTGTCATAACTTTTCTCATCTTTCACAGTAAGAGAACTAGATAGAGTTAACCAACATTTGGGGGCAAAAATCTAATCTCGTGAAAACTCTGCTTAGACATAACTTCAGTGAGATGAGTATGAGCAGGACTGACATCCTCCTGCCTCACCCTCCCCTCTAATTTCTCCTGCAGTCTCAAACCCTGCCCACACCCCCCTTCTCGACACCCTGGCATCACGCTCCCTAAAGGGCAAGGTCTGTAAAGAGGGGCCTGAGTGCCTTAGGAGAGCTGGACTGGCTCTGGCTTGTCGGGTGGCAGCCTGGGCTGGCACTGTGGGCACCACCACGTGAGCCTCTGGAAGCCACCTGGAGGCCCAAAGGCCTCCTTCATGACCCGGTGTCCGGCAGGGCACTGCTCCTTCTGGTAGATCTGCATGTGCTTCTGTCTGCCCTGGAACTTGCCCTGAAGCCAGTCTGCACTGAACTCCACCACGCGATCCACCAGGGTCTCAAGTTGCCGAGGACTGAGCAGTGACCCGAGAGTGAGAGGATGGATCCCAGCTTCGTACAAAGCTTCGTTCTTAATGATGTTCCCTGAAGGAAAGCAGGGAGAGGATGAGGGATGAATACAGGACACATCTGCAGTGAAACCAGTGCACAAAGTTAATAAAGAAAACTCAAGCTCCTGTGATGGCACAAGGGAGAACCTAGGAAGACCTGGGGCCAGCTCTGCCACGTACAGGGACTCCCGGGTAAGTGCCACCCTCCCTGAGTCAATTTCCCTGTCTATAAAATGGGTTTAGTGATACTTACTTTTAAGGTTGTTGTGAAGATGAAAGGAGATAAAAACTCACACACAGCCCATGTTATAGCAAAGGGGTTCTCAAAATAGGCTCTGGACCCCGACTCCCTGGGTTTAACTCCTGCTCATCCACATCCTAGTGATGTGACTGTGCAAAGCTTCTTTAGGCTTCAGTTTCCTTATCAGTAAATGGGCATGTTAACCTGGTTTCGGTGAGCAGTGGGAATTCACACACACACACACACACACACACAGACAAATGCTGAGCACCGCGGCTGGTACGTAGAGTACTCAATAAGTATCAGCTGTATTATTGTTTAAAATGTCAAGCATAATGCTTAAAATACAGAAAGTGCTAGGAGATATTATTTTATTATTTTTCTACTCCCGCCTCATTCCCTGTAAAGCCAGCCTTGCTCCTTCCTTGCAGTATCAATAATTCCCTTCATGATGTTCCAACAGTGCAGTTGCTTTAGCTCTACTAGGCATTTATTTCAGACTCTCTCAAGGTCTGGTGGACTGAGTCCATGCTTGCTGAGCCATCAGTAGTAACCTCCTTAAGCAGCGAAGGTCGGGCTCGGTAGAAGACAGGCAAGCGTTCAGCACGTGTGGAGTAAATGGATGAATGAAATTACTGCCCTTTCCAGGAGCTTCATCATCCTACTCTTGGCTACACACATGTCTAAAATTCACTGGCAAACTGCCTGGATTCCTATCTCAGGCTGTACCACTTACCAGCAATATGTCCTTTGCTTTCATTTCTTCATCCGAACAAAGGGAAAACTAGTAAATCACTATCCTACAGAATAGCAATAAGGATGAAATCCCATGCCTGGCATGTGAGAGTCACCTGAAAATTTGGGGCTGTTATTACTATTGTTCATAATGTTTTGTTAGTAAGGTGTTAGCTCTTGCTATATATACTCTAAAGGCCACTTTTGAAAATCCCTTTGCTCCTCAAGGAGTAGGGACTCCCGTGGTCCTAACACGAAAATGCAAGGCTGCTGTCTGGTGAACCACTGGGCCTCATCCCCTCCCCCACCACCATGAGGTGAGCTGTGCCTGCCCAGACAAAACGAGGCCTTGGGTATGGAGGTCACTCTGTCACCACCAGCTCACCCTATTGCCTCAGCAGTCAATCACAGGTGCACGTACTGCCCCACTGTGGGAAATAACAAATGTTATGTTCTTATAGTCCAGCTAATTAATCTCCTAGGTTTCAAATTGCTCAGCTCTTCTCAATGCTCACAGTTCCACTGCTCAGGAAACCTAAGTGAGGAACCTGCTTCCTCACTCATGTCTTCTAAGATCCTAATGTAGACCTGAGACACGTCTGCTCTGACCAGCAGGCAGCTCCATCTGCCGGAGAGCAGCCCCCATTAATAGTGCACCAATCTCCAATAGCAAACTGCATGGCTTTGGTTCCTAACAGACACCTATCAAGCACCCCCTGTGTCCCAGGCACAGTGCTAGGCAGCAGAGGATTCAAGGATAGATGAGATATAACTCTACCCTTTTGGGGGTTATGTGCTAATGTGGCCGTCAGGAAGACTACAACTGATAACAGAATCTGGATATGAATTCTGAAGCCAGGAAAGAAGTTAGAAACTGACTAATCTAACTGCCTCGTGAAGCCGAAGGGAGTAAGCGATCATCTGAAGACCAGTAGTACTCACACTGGGGTAGATCTCAGTTCGGTGCCTCCCAGACGAGTGACTTTTCTATGAAATAACTCTGTGGGGTTCATCCCTTTCCCATCAGTCATACCTAAGCCTGAGAAGTATCTTTGGTCCAACAGTGTATAGCAGACAGGCTGCTCCCGGCCCAGAGCTTCCAAGGCTTGTCCTCGGTGAAACTTTTCAGACAGAATGTCAGAGGTGGGTATAACCACTGGGGAAGAGCCCCAAGACATCTGACAACTATAAAACACCAGGAAGCTGCCATCACCAAAGTGCAGGACCAACCTGGGAAGAAAGAAAAGTGGTAAGCACAGAGAGTGACCACAGGATTGTTGGGTCACTGGTCTGTGCGCTCCTACTCCACCATCAGGATTGGGATTAGCCTGGGAAGCTAAGGTCCCAAAAAAACAAAGGGATGGTTCTGCCAGAATAATAATAATTTCAGGGTTAAGCAGAGAAATTAAAAGAAAACATATATATGGCCCTTCGATTTTTGTATATTTTTTTGTGTGTGGCAGATACAGAGAGAGGGACAGATAGGGACAGACAGACATGAAGGGAGAGAGATGAGAAACATCAACTCTTCGTTGCGACACCTTAGTTGTTCATTGATTGATTTCTCTTATGTGCCGTGACTGGGGGGCTACAGCAGACCGAGTGACTCCTTACTCGAACCAACGACCCTGGGCTCAAGCTGGTGAGCCTTGCTCAAACCAGATGAGCCCGCGCTCAAGCTGGGGACCTCGGGGCCTGGAACCTGGGTCCTCTGCATCCCAGTCCGACACTCCATCCACTGCGCCACCACCTGGTCAGGCTGGCCCTTTGATTTTATATCATAACACATGATGTACAGAAAAATCTAAAGTTCAGGAGCAGTGGTAACCTGCAAAAAAGGAAAGCACAGATGCTAATGAGGCACCACTCCCAGTTTCAGCAAGATTTACCGAGAAAGACACACCCAGACATACTCCCATGGACTTCCTGAACTGTTGGGAGTGTGGTAGTAATATAAGATTATGTAATTAAATATATAGAAATATAAAAATATGGAAGATATATAAAAATAATTAAAGGGATATGAAAAATAATTATTAAAGTTACGCCATTTGGATAAGAATTAGTATAGTGGCCTAGTGCCATAACTCTGTAATGTGATAAACAGACTGACTTACAAGCAGGGCCCAGTTAGTATGTGTGTGAAGTTATACATAGATAAGAAGTAGCTTGGTGTTAATTACGTAAACTTTGTAAACTGACATAAATAAGAACATCTGAAAAAGTGGTTTGATGTAAGCATTTCAGTAGACTGATATTAAGGAGATTCTCCCCAAAAGGTGGTTTGAGATGATAATTCTGTAGATTGACACCTGTTAGAAGGCATTGGCCAGAAAAGGTACTAAAGCTGAGGGGCCCCCTGCTGCAGTAGTCGCCCAGACTCCAAAGTTGATGTGGACTGTCTTCACGCTGCTCTGAGTGAGCTCTGACCAAAGTCAGCCGAGAGGAGCACGCCGACGGGGCCCCCTTAAGCTATACCCAGGCACGCCAAAAGGATTTATGAGTAATTGCCTGTGTGAGTATTGAAACTAATTTGTGTGTCAGTCGTGTCTTTCCTCCGGTGGCACTTAACAGTAGTATCCTCATAGCCACCTAAAGAGTAGTCTTGAAGAGGCCGTCAGCCCTGATAAGCAGGAGTGTCCCACTGCACAGGGAAGTCAAGTCAGGGATGCCTGATCAACGTAGAGCTTGGGCTCTACTGGGACATGGAGACTGCAGGCTGACAGGGTCCTTGCAGTTTAGATTTTTGGGGGACAGAGGTGTGGGGGACTGGCAGTAAGCTGACAATCTGCCCAACCCCCCACCTCACTTCCTTGATTAAACTGCTAAAGGCTGGCCCTGGCCGGTTTGCTCAGCAGTAGATCGTCAACCAGGTACATGGAAGTCCCGGGTTCGATTCTCGGTCAGGCACACAGGAGAAGCGCCCATCTGCTTCTCCACCCTTCCCCTCTCCTTTCTTTCTGTGTCTCTCTTCCCCTCCTGCAGTCAAGGCTCCATTGGAGCAAAACTGGCCTGGGCACTGTGGACGGCTTCATGGCCTCCGCCTCAGACACTAGAATGACTCTGGTTGCAGCAGAGAAATGCCCCAGAGGGGCCGAGCATCGCCCCCTGGTGGGCATGCCGGTGGATCCCAGTCAGGTGCATTTGGAAGTCTGTCTCTCTGCCTTCACACTACTCACTTCAGAAAAATACAAAACAAAACAAGTTGCTAAAGACTAAGTTCTTCTCCACACCTCCACGTTAGCTATGATGCTGGATTGTTTCTACTGTCCTATCCCCCATGTCTCTGGGAGAGACTGGAGGCAGGTTTCTTTTCACCCTTTGTTTTGTGAAGTTAAGATGTTATGCAGGATAGAGGGTTTTCTGTATTAGGGAGAATTCTTGGGTTGCCTCTGCAACTGTGATGACTTTGTTTCAAAGATCTCCTTGATTTGCTAATGACTTTACTCTGCCCTATAAATAAAGCAGTTTGGGGGTGGAGACTAGCTCTTGCAAGCTAAAGGTGTTGCAGAGGCTTCCAGATCCCATCCTTTTACTCTGAGTTTTTCTTCGTTCCACACCCTTCTCACTCAGGACCTGGGCAATTACTAGCTATGCTGGTCCGTGGCACTGAACCCCAAGAGCAGAGGGAAAATCTTATGAGTTTTGATTAAAAAAATAATAGGTTACTCTGTAAGAGAAGATAATGAGGCTGGAATTGGACACCATATTGGAAGGAAGGTGCAATTCATGCATCTGACCATGATGACATAGGTATATAAAAAAATGCTGAGCATCACTAATCATAAGAGAAATGCAAATTAAAACCACAATGAAATATCACCTCACACCAGTCAGAATGGCGCTCATCAGCAAAACAACACAAAATAAGCACTGGCGAGGATGTGGAGAAAAGAGAACCCTCCTGCACTGCTGGTGGGAATGCAGACTGGTACAGCCACTGTGGAAAACAGTATGGAGATTCCTCAAAAAATTAAAAACCGAACTGCCTTTTGACCCAGCTATACCACTTTTAGGAATATACCCTAAGAACACCATAGAACTATTCAAAAAGAAGAAATGCGCCCCCATGTTTGTGGCAGCATTGTTCACAATAGCGAAGATCTGGAAACAGCCCAAGTGTCCGTCAGAGGACGAGTGGATTAAAAAGCTTTGGTACATATATATTATGGAATACTATTCAGCCATAAGAAATGATGACATTGTATCATTTACAACAAAATGGATGGACCTTGATAACATTATACTGAGTGAAGTAAGTAAATAAGAAAAAACTAAGGACTATATGAGTCCATACATAGATGGGACATAAAAATGAGACTCAGAGACATGGACAAGAGTTTACTGGCTATCTAGGGGGAGGGGGAGGGAAGGGTGGGGGTAGGGAGAGGGGAGGGGCACAAATAAAACCAGATAGAAGGTGATGGAGGACAATTTGACTTTGGGTGATGGGTACGCAATATAATCAGATGTCAAAATAGCCTGGAGATGTTCTCTGAACATATGTGCCCTAATTTATCAATGTCACCCCATTAAAATTACTAAAAAGAAAGAAAGAAAGAAAAATAAATAAATAATGGGTTACTCTGTAAGAGAAGATAATGAGGCTGGAATTGGACTCCATATTGGAAGGAAGGTGCAATTCATGCATCTGACCATGATGACATTCTTATGTGAAAGCAAGAGGGTAAATTTAGAGCAGTGGTTTTTAACCTGGGTTCTATCGAACCCTAGGGGTTCGATGAGTCGGTCTCAGGGGTTCAGAGAAGCCTCTGCCACGGAGGCCAGAATAAAGTAATACCGTAATTTGTTGTGAGTTCATGCACTTTGTTGGTTTTGTTCTTTGAGCAAGGTGATGCTCATGCACGGCTCATTTTGTGCACCAGTAAAACAACATATACCTATGTCTTGAATTTGGAAAAAACAATCATATTTTATTTATCACTAAAGAAGGGTTCGGTGAATGCGCATATGAAACTGGCAGGTTTGGTACCTCAAAAAAGGTTAAGAACCACTGATTTAGAGGAACAGGAATTTGAAAACCATCTCTGCATATGACGTGAATACTCAAATCAGCAAGGATCGCGAGCTAGAGGAAGATGAAAAAGGACAAGACAGAATGAGCAGCACTGGATTTTGTAATGTTCACTGTGAGATCTGAAATGGATTAATTATGAAAGTGCAACTGAGAACTACAACACAAATGTTAAGAAAGAATTCTTAAAGCAAAAGATACCTATTTTAATGTTTTTAATTTAATTAGTTTTGTGGGCTTTTTGTTAACAAAACCATTTAGTCCACATTTTATACAGAACAATCTGAAATCCACGTCATGACTTGACAAGTTACCCAGGGTTTTACAGACAGTGTGTCCATCTCAACACTGTGGGGATGAGGGACCCACACACACCCAGGCAGGAGCTGTGAGGGAGGAAGGGGGCACAGCAGCAGTGTATTTCAACCCTTTCTTTTTTAAAAGAATTTCTATTTATTGATTTCAGTGAAAGAGGAAGGGAGAGCGAGAGACAGAAACACTGAGCTGTTCTTGCATGTGCCCCTAAGCGGCAACCTCTGAGCTTTCAGATGATGCTCTAACCAACCAAGCTACCTGGCATGGGCTCAACCCTTTCTTAAAGAGAAGGCAGTAGAGCAATGGGAGTCACTGAGAACCTGCACAGACGGGGCTTCTAAAACAAACTCAGTACTGTGAGCTCTTAGGGATGGGGCAGGCAGGATGAGGACTCTGATACATGAAGGGATACTTACTTCCCTGTGGCAGGGGAGGAGGAGGGAGGCTTACTATGTTTAATGCTCTCAGCCCCCGGGGCCTGATATTTAAAGGAGACCATGTCCAAAGTTAAATCATTTCCTTGCTCAGAAAAAGGTGCCAGTATATCCCTGGGACCAGACCATGAGGACATCGTGCTGGTCATTCCCAAGTCCTGATTCTATAGCCCACAGTATATGAAAATAAAGAGACAAGAAGTTCAGAAGGGAGCAGCTAAACAGCTTAGTTCATGGTAAGCACTTATAAAGCCAAATGGCTGGGAGGACAATGTATCAGACAGTGCCCTACATGACCTGCTGAAAAGACCAAGAGGAGGAGGAGGTCCAGAGCATCCTGTGTGAGGAGCAACATGTACAGAAAATCTCAAAGGAGATATTACAGGGGTGGGGAATAGAACACTCCCAGATCTTAATTCTAATGGGATAATTTTAAAAAGTAAAAATCAAACATTGGGTGCCAGTAACAACAAACGCCACAGCCTTTATGGTCACCAGGAAGCATAAAACAAAATGCCCAAAGCATGTCCAGCTAACCAACAGGTCTTGCTAGGAAGTGTCCGTGCACAGTGGAGAGGGTCTTGGGGCTCGGTACAGCCAACAACTGAACGGATCCCTCTGGAGACAGAAGGTGCAGAGTCCTGGTTCGCGGGCCTCACGGGGGCTGGGCGGAGTAGAACGCAAAGCTCCAAAGTGCCTGCAGCTTCTCTGCATTCAGCTCCGACCCAGGGAAAGAGGAGCCAGATCCTCACACACCACATGCGGTAGTCCTGGTCATCCCACCGTTGACGAGCGACTCATACCAGGCAGGGGAAAGGAGCTGGTTAGGGGGAAAGGATTCACCTGTCATCTTAATTTATATTTTAACCTCAAACTTATTATCAGTGCCTCAGATACAATTTAATCTTATGCTTTTAAAAGCCCCCTGAAACAAAACAAAAGTATACTTTTTTTTAAGCTCACTGACTTCTGGTAGTTAGTTTTCTCCCAGTCTCCAGTTTTACCCTGACTTAGAGTTCACAAACTTCACCAGGCCAGCGGTACTCATGGACATGGGCCTCTGGAGAGGGCAGCCTAGGGCTCAGCTCCGGAGAAAGTGTGCCAGTGTACCAGATGCTCGTGACACCCCAACAGGACAGTGCAGTGATTCACCCTGCCATGCCTTAGTACTGGAGCAGCACCTCACTGTGACCATCGCCCTTCGGCCCCTGCCCTGCTCTAAGAATACTGGACACAATCCTGTACAGCTGAGCAACCAGCAGAAACACGGGGCCAGGAGGCAGGTATTTCAGAGCAAACTCTTGCTGACCCACATACTGTGGGTCAGTCTTCCTTAGTACTGTATGTGTGTGCCAGACATAGTCTCATAACTTCTCATCTGACACACCTTTGCCAACTCCCTTCTGTAGCTGTGCCAGCTAAATAAGCTCTTCCTGATTTGCCAATCCATGTCAGATTTCTGCCAACCTATTCATGGCTGCTGCCAAGGATAGGTAGGGGTATGTCTACCATCTAGCTGGCATGGGCACTTACGATGCCACCTTCATGGTCACTATGGATGGTGAGGTACAAGCACATGAGCTCGGTAAATCGAGCATCACTACAGCCTAATATGCTGGTGAGACTGGGGGACCAGTCCAGCTTACGGTCAATAGCCCCAGTACTGCTGCCCTCCCAGTACAGATTCTGGTAGATCTTTGTGGCAACACAAGGTAGCTTTGTGATTGGATCTCTACAGTCTTCATAGATCAACTCCCAAGTAAATCCACTTGGTTCTACTGATGCCCTCTGCAACAGTAACTTTCCCTGTTGGGAGCTGTGATGGCTGCACTGAGCTGAGACATAGGGTGTAGACTGGCGGGAAAGTTGTCCAGCATGGTGACCACATGAAAGACAGAGCCATCCTCTTTGCCCACTCTTTTCAGAGTCAAGATACCTGTTCCTCTGCTGGGATTTGCCCAGTTACCAGCAGCCAGAGTAAACCTTCTGGCAGGCTTTCTTCCCCACCCTTAGCCTTGGGCAGCAGTTTCTGGCATTCAGGGATACAGTAGCCTTGGAAACGGATGTCCTCATCAGGATCAAGAACTGGTGTTTCGAATACCAACCCCTTCACACCCCTCAGGCCACCATACATCATGCCCACAGTGACTTGGCCGCCACTGTCTTGCCATGTTGTTGCCCGAAGGTCTCTATGCTGGCCTGCTCCCTAGGAATTGGGTCGGCCAAGATACAGCTTTCAAACTTGTGAAGGAAGCACTAGCGTGCCGGGCAGCAGGAACAAGACAGATGCGTTCTCGCCCCAATGACCCAGTGGTCGTGGTGAGTAAAGCCGTGGAGATGGGTGGACAAGGTTCTGAATTAGTTTAATTATCTATAATTAATTACATAGTTAACCATCTGGAACTAAAACTCAACTATCTCAGCAAATGCAGGCAACAGGGTGGATGTGACAGGAAGCAGGAGGGAAGTAGAAATACTGTCAGGGTCTCATCTCAGAGGAGCGAAGGACAGAGACCAAAACACCCGTCTCAATAATAAGGGAGAAGGGTTATTCATTTAATGTTATTAAAAACTTGATCTTCAACTGTCAAATGTAATTGAAAAGTAAATTTCAAACAATTTTTAATTTGATGGTTATTAACTCAGAAAACAATATAGGTATACTATAAAGATAAAAGTATTACCAAAAGAATAAAGATAAATAACAATACCCCCAAATTAGCAGGGCAAAAAAAACCGGAAAAGAAATGATAAATCCAACAAAAAGAAACAAGGTATAATAAAATGGCAAATGAAAGAAAATCCAAATACCAGTTACCCCGTTTCAAAACAAAGATCTTCAGTTTGAGTTTTAAAGAGATACAAAAAAGCCCTGGCCGGTTGGCTCAGCGGTAGAGCGTCGGCCTGGCATGTGGAAGTCCTGGATAGTCAGGAGGCACCAGGACATAAATGAACATTTGTACTACGGTGTGTCTGTAAAGTCATGGTGCACTTTTTTCCTGTGACTGCTCAGAAGTGCACCATGACTTTACGGACACACTGCATTCAAAGGGTTAAGCCAACCTGAGTTATTTTTACAGTCCAGAGCATCTTACTGGCCCTACATCAGACCATAAACAAAGGCTACAGTTCTGAGCATTAAAAAAATAACAATATGAGACTTAAGAAAATAGAAAAGCAGTGTGACTTTTGGTTAAAGAGGCTATCATAAGAAAAATAGCAACCCTATATGGTGCCGGACTTTAATAACTTCCTAAATTACATAAATGTCTATTCACAATGTTGTATAGCAGAAACTAATACAATATTCTGTGCTAATTGTAATTGAAAAATAAATTATTCAAAAAATACTGACCATTTACTACATAAAAATTAAAAATCCTGAATGCCAACAGGCACAAACAACTATCAAAAGACACAGACAGGAAACAATCACAAAGGTTAACAAATAATATCCAAAAGCTCCTACAACGTGATAAAAAAAAAAGTATACAAACAATTCAGTGCTGGTGGGAAATCAGCTCAGCGAGCCCTTCCGCAAGGCCACAAGAATGTTCAACCATAAGCCTGCTCGTGCATCTTACCAGCAATGCCCCCTCTGGGTATGTATACTCAGGAAATAACCCGGAATGTGGATAGTCTTTTAAGCACTAAAATAGTCTCAACATTAACAGATTAAAAACTGGGACAATTCTGTCCCTAGATCAGAGTGCACCCATCAAGCCATCCAATGTTCCGCAGAGACCTCCACCCTCCGAGGCCGTGTTTAGTGGGAAGGTTCTCCCCTTCACTAAGCTAACCCAGGACGTGAGCATTCCTCTCTGGGTGCTGACTAGTCTACTTCCTATGACAGTAAGCGGGGAAAGGGAAGGGTCTTCTCTCCCCTAGGAAGCAGACTGCTGGACAGCAGACAGCCACCTGAGTGTGCCCCCAGAGTATGCCACACCATGGGGCCATGTTGAACACTGCAGACCCTGCGCAGATGCACATACAGCCCACGGCCCACTCCGCCATGCCATTACCTTGGACTGGGGTCTCTCCAGTCACCCCTCTTGTTCGCTTTCTTTGCTCTGGAGAACTCGTTCACCCAAATGCTGCCAAACAAACCAAAGCTGATCTGCAGCCACTTCTCAGCACCTCCTGCAGGGCCATCCCCCTCCAAACACCCAGAACCACGGGCTCCACTGTGGACAAGCTCCAGGGACTGGGAGGACGGGTCTGAGATTTTCTGGCTGTCGGGATCCACAGTCTGCTTTTGGTCCCCAGCCTCTTCCTTCCTGTCTCCTTTTCGTAGGGGTTCTGGCAATGGGTTGTTGCCGGGAGACCTGGTTCCTTCATCTGGATTAAATCTAAGGAATAATTTCTTTCCATGGACCTAGAAAAAAAATGAACATAATCTAAGCCTTTGCTTTTAGACGTGTTTGTGTCCTCCCAAAATTTCTATGTTGAAAACATAACCTGCAGTGGGATGGTATCTGAAGGTGGCTTCTAGAAAGTGATTAGTTCACAAGGATGGAGCCCACCTGAATGGGATTAGTGCCCTTATAAAGAAGACCCCAGAGAGTTCCTTTGTCCCTTCCACCATGTATGAACACAGGAAGAAGATGACCATCTATGAGCCAGAAAGCTGAATCTGCCAGTACCTTGATCTTGAATTTCCAGCCTCCAGAACTGAGAAATAAGTTTCTGTGTTTATAAGCTACCCAGTCTGTGGCATTCGGTTATAGCAGCACAAACAGACTAAGAGAGCCTCACAGACCTAGAAAGGGGAAGACTAAGAAAGTGCTTTTTTCTACATTCTTGCCTCCTCCATGAAGTTTTCCAAAGTTGAATATTTTACACTTGACTTTTGCTCTTTGCTCCAGGGTTGTGGGCAGTTAACACATTTTCAAGTGAGTAGATTCAAGTGGGAATCTGATTAGCAGTGAAATAAAACCAATCTAGACAGCAGGGCCACCCTAGAATACCTGAGGGGAAATGGTTCCAACTTTTTTCATGGATTAGCTAAATGAATACAAATTGTCATCCCTGTATTCAGTGATTAATGGTTTTTTTAAAAAAAGAAATAATGAGCATACAGGTGCCACACATTGTAAAGACAACATATTGTAAAATTCGGCACTCCTCACCACACCCTGAAATTGGATTTAAAAGAAGTAACAGCCACAAGAGAATTCAAAATAAAAAAGTATCATCAATAAAACTGAACACTGACATAATAATTGACCAGTATGACTCAAACCATCACGATACAATGTATAAAGAGTTCACCTCATCCTAATGAAAACAATTTCAGTAAAAGAACAGGAAATGTGTGCCCAAGAATTTTCCAGCTGCTTTGTTTTCTATTTTCATTTGGAAGCCTTAGTAGACAATGTCTACACGACCAGACCAGGATGAGCCTGTTTCTACATGACCTGAAATTCAGGCAGTCTTTCAACCAGTTAAAACCAAAGCATTTGGCCTGACCTGTGGTGGTGCAGTGGATAAAGCGTCGACCTGGGAACACTGAGGTCGCCAGTTCAAAACCCTGCACTGGTCTGGTCAAGGCACATATGGGAGTTGATGCTTCCAGCTCCTCCCCCCTTTCTCTCTCTCTCTCTCTCTCTCTCTCTCTCTCACTCTGTGTCTCCTCTCTAAAATGAATAAAATAAAAATTAAAAAAAATTAAAAAAAATAAAAAACCAAAGCATTTGGCGTTACCAATGGAAGTGCCCGTGTTACTCTGACACCAGACGCCTGCCTCCTTGAAGGTCATGGTACTGGTAAGATCTCCAATTTGTCAGTTAGTATAAAAATTACAACTACAGCAGTCTTGAAATCTTCTCCCCAAAAGAGGACATTAGCTTTTTAAATAATTCCAGAATAATTTATGTGCAAATATGAGCACAGCTATTTATGAGAAATGGTTTAACTGAGCTACATAAAAAAGAAAAACTAAGCAAGGAATTAAGCGGGCCTAACAGTATTTGCTCCAGAAAATACTTTCTCAATGCAAATTCACCAATGTTGGTATAATGCTGAAGAAAATATTTGTCAAATGTCCCTCAGGGTCGCCTGACCAGGCGGTGGCGCAGTGGATAGAGCGTCGGAGTGGGATGTGGTAGACCCCGGTTTGAGACCCCGAGCTTGCCAGCTTGAGCACGGGCCCATCTGGCTTGAGCAAAAAGCTCGCCAGCTTGGACCCAAGGTCGCTGGCTCCAGCAAGGGGTTGCTCGGTCTGCTGAAGGCCCGCGGTCAAGGCACATGTGAGAAAGCAATCAATGAACAACTATGGTGTCGCAACAACAACGAAAAACTAATGATTGATGCTTCTCATCTCTCTTCGTTCCTGTCTGTCCCTATCTATCCCTCTCTCTGACTCTCTCTCTGTCCCTGTAAAAAAAAAAAAAAAAAAGAAAAAAAAGATGTCCCTCAGGGTCAAAACATTTACCAGGCCCAAGATGCTTTGGTCAGGATATCCTTGTACCCTTTTCAACAATGGCAATTTCTACTGTCCCTCTTTTAAATTCCTGTGCACGCCAGTTCCTTCAAATAACTGGCCATGAATTAAGTTGATAGACTATGCCAAACAGAATGGTAGGCCCCGAGGAGCACACAGATGAATAAGTATCTGCTCCTTCCTTCCAGGCACTCAGTATTTAAAAGGAAGGAAACCTGACACGTGCTACAACATGGATCAACGGTGCAAACACGCTTAAAGAAGCCAGTCACAGAAAAACAGACGTACAATGTCCTCGATTGCACACATGTGAAATGTCCAACAAAGGCAAGTTTATAGAGACAGAAAATCAGTGGTTGCTTAGGGTTGGGGCTGGTGTGAGATGCAGAGTGACTCCTAATGAACAGCAGGTTTCTTTTGGGGGTGATAAAAATATTCTAAAATTGATGGTGGTGATGGTTGCACAACTCTGTGTGAAGACACTAAAAGTCATTGAATTGCACACTTTAAGTAGATGACTTGTATGCTACGTGAATTATATCTCATTAAAACTGTTACATATATATATTTTTAATTGAAGGATTGGTTAAAAGCGTATGATCCCTAGATATCCCCCCACCACCCCACCCAACTGTCGATATAAAAAAAATGTCCAAACCTGTACAGAATTTTTATGAGTTTGTTTAAGCCAAACTGACACAACATAGGCTGGGAAGCAAGATCTCAAATGCTCTGGAGAACAACAGTTTTGCAGCTGCTTTTATGCATTTGAAATTAAGGACTTGCCTGACTACTGGTGGCGCAATGGATAGAACATAGATAGAACATTGACCTGGGACGCTGAGGCTCCAGGTTTGAAACCCATGGTCACCAGCTTGAGCCCAAGGTCACTGGCTTGAGCAAGGGGTCTTTAGCTGGAGCCCCCTAGTCAAGGCACATATGAGAAGCAATCAGTGAACTCAAGTGACGCAACGACAAGTTGATGCTTCTTATCTCTCTCCCTTCCTCTCGCTCTCACACACACACACACACAAAATTAATTAATTAAGGATGTAATTTAAGAAAGATTACATGGAGGTAGGATAAAGCGAGGGGGGACTGGATTAGAGGATAGTCAACAAGATTCTGAGCTTTCAAAAGTATATTAACCTAGATGCACAAAAACAATGAATAGGGCTTACATAGGGCAAAGATAAACCTTAACTAAAAAGTTTCACGCAACATACAGGGGGACGAGCATGTGAGGACACAGAGAGAAGATGCCGTCCATAGGACACGGAGAGAGGCCTCAGAAGAACCAACCTTGCTCTCCTCTTGATCTAGAACAGGGGTTGGGAACCTATGGTTTACGAGCCAGATGTGGCTCTTTGATGGCTGCATCTGGCTCGCAGACAAATCTTTAATAAAAAAAAAATAATAAGGTTAAAAATATAAAACATTCTCATGTATTACAATCCATTCATTTCCTACCGCTCATGTTCATGGTTGTGGGTGGCTGGAGCCAATCACAGATGTCCTCTGGGACAACACCAAATTTTTATTGGATAATGTAACATACAAGGGTCGTTGTGAGGTCAGGAAGTAAACTTCCCTCCTTTAATCAAGTAGTCAGCTAGCTAATTGCAGAAACCCTTTAGATGAAGAAGATGGCTAAAAGAAAAAAGATGGGGAGTATCGTACTTTTCAGCAGGAATGAACAGAGGAATTCGCTTTTGTGGAGAGAGCAGGTTCTGCAGTGTGTCTAATATGCTATGATAAAATTGCATCGATGAAACGGTCAAATATAAGGTGGCACTTTGACACACGCCATACTACATTTGAATCGAAATAATTCAAATATTTCTTCCTGGAAGAAAGCATGTCAAGAGCTACTGTGCAGAGTGCAAGCTAGTCAGCAGCAACTCCGTGTTTGGACCCAACAAGATGACTGGAATTTGGCTAGCTCTGCTGGGGCTTTAGCAATTGTGAGAAACAGAAAGCCATTCACAGATGGGGAGTATGCCAAAACATTCATGCTGGATGTTGCCAATGAACTTTCTGATGACTTTTCGGATAAAGACAATCAAACGAATAAAAGACATGCCTCTGTCGGCAAGAACTGTTCACGATCGTACCATCATGATGGCAAATCAAATTGAGGCAACACAAGTGAAGGACATAAATGCAGCACCATTCTTTTCTCTCGCTTTGGATGAGTCAACAGACGTAAGCCATTTATCCCAGTTCAGCGTGATTGCAAGATATGCTGTCGGTGACACACTACGTGAGGAAAGTCTTGCTGTTTTGACTCTGAAAGGGACAACAAGAGGAGAGGATTTATTCAAGTCTTTCACTGAGTTCGCTATAGAAAAAAATCTACCAATAGATAAACTTATTTCGGTGTGTACTGATGGTACTCCGTGCATGGTGGGGAAAAACAGAGGTTTCGTAGCGCTTCTTTGTGAACATGAAAAGGGACCCATCCTAAGTTTTCACTGCACCCTACATCAGGAGGCGCTTTGTGCTCAGATGTGTGGCAAGCAGCTTGGTGAAGTGATGTCGATGGTCATTCGGATGGTCAACTTTATTGTTGCCTGAGCTTTAAATGATCGCCAGTTTAAAACACTGCTGGATGAAGTTGGGAATAATTATCCTGGTCTGCTTCTGCACAGCAATGTGCGTTGGTTGTCAAGAGGGAAGGTGCTCAGCCGTTTCATGGCTTGTCTGAGCGAAATCTGGACTTTTCTTGAAATGAAAAACGTGGAGCATCCTGAGTTAGCTAACGCTGAGTGGCTCCTGAAGTTCTACTATCTCGTGGACATGACTGAACATCTGAACCAACTCAATGTGAAAATGCAAGGTGTTGGAAATACAGCCTTATCCCTTCAACAAGCTGTGTTTACATTTGAAAACAAGCTGGAACTCTTCATCGCCGACATTGAAACAGGTCGTTTACTACACTTTGAAATACTGGGAGAGTTTAAAGATGCATGCACAGCAAGTGACCCTGCTCAACATCTTGATCTCCAGCAGCTAGTGGGCTTCACATCTGATCTCCTGCAGTCATTCAAAGCGCGCTTTGGAGAATTTCATGAGCACACTCATCTTTTTAAGTTCATCACCCATCCCACAAGTGTGCAGTGGACAGCGCCGACCTGAGTTACATCCCTGGTGTCCCCGTCAGAGATTTTGAGCTACAAGCTGCTGACCTGAAGGCCTCAGACATGTGGGTGAATAAGTTCAAGTCACTGAATGAAGATTTAGAAAGACTTGCACAACAGCAAGCAGAGTTGGCGAGCAAACACAAGTGGGGAGAAATGAAAACACTTCCACCTGCGGACTAGCTGATTGTCAAAAGTTGGAACACGCTTCCCGTCACATACCACACACTGCAGCATGTGAGTATTGCTGTACTGACAATGTTTGCCTCTACGTATGCATGTGAGCAGTCTTTCTCACATCTAAAGAACATTAAGCCTGACCAGGCGGTGGCGCAGTGGATAGAGCGTCGAACTGGGATGCGGAAGACCCAGGTTCGAGACCCTGAGGTCGCCAGCTTGAGCGCGGGCCCATCTGGCTTGAGCAAAAAGCTCGCCAGCTTGGACCCAAGGTCGCTGGCTCCAGCAATGGGTGGCTCAGTCTGCTGAAGGACCGCAGTCAAGGCACATATGAGAAAGCAATCAATGAACAACTATGGTGTCGCAACGGCAATGAAAAACTAATGATTGATGCTTCTCACCTCTCTCCGTTCCTGTCTGTCTGTCCTATCTACCCCTCTCTCTGACTCTCTCTCTATCCCTGTAAAAAAAAAATAAAATTTAAAGAACATTAAGACCAACCTATGATTACATTTAACGGATGGAAGTCTCAACGCCTGCATGAAGCTTAACTTCACCACGTATCAACCAGACTACAAAGCCATCAGCAAAACCATGCAGCACCAGAAGTCGCATTAATGGTAAGAAGTACTTTATTCATCATTGGTTAGCAACAGTATAACAATGTTATTAAAAAAAATTCAGAGACTTATTATACTTTAAAAGTGTTGGTCTTACATAAAATGCACACAGTTACTTGTATTTAGTGTTAAATATATTGTATGGCTCTCACGGAATAACATTTTAAAATATGTGGCATTCATGGCTCTCTCAGACAAAATGGTTTCCGACCCCTGATCTAGAACCACCAGAATTATGAGACAATAAATTCCGTTAAATTAAAAAAATAAAAGTTATATGCCTGGGGTACAACTATCCACCATGACCTGATCAGTTAAGAATTTATGATCAGGCCTGCCCTGTGGGGGCGCAGTGGATAAAGCATTAACCTGGAACACTGAGGTCACCAGTTCGAAACCCTGGGCTTGCCTGGTCAAGGAACATATGGGAGTTGATGCCTCCTGCTCCTTCCCTCCCCTTTTTTTCTCTCTCTTTCATTAAAAAAAAAAAAAAAGAATTTATGATCAGATCAACCTGTGAGGTTATTTTCCATAGAACGCCCTGTTTCGCCCACACAAACAAGGACAGAATAGAAACACCACTCAATATTTATCTCCCATGCACTTTTGCTCAGACAGCTCTTGGAGTGCGTGCTCTGTAAAATGGCATAAAACAAAAGAAAAGATGAGACTGGACCAGGTGTAGAGAGAATGCCAGCTACCTTTCTCCGCTTCCCTACTAATGAATCTACTGATTTACAAAGATCTCAATACATTCAGCTAAAAATCTACACCTCCCAGCCCCAGATGGGCAGATAGTGAGCTGTACGCACTCACCTTCCACAGTCAATTCTCAGTTCCTGAGGGGAAGGGACTGACTGATAGAGGTGCAGAGAAGAAGCCCACTGATGAGTCCTTACTTCCCACAAGGAGGCAGTTCCCCAAGGCCACCTCCCTTAGGCTCCTCAGGTTTCTGCCTTGGTTTACTAGAAAGCCAGCCCCCAGTTCCACCTCAAGGCTCCCATGCCACACATCTCTGTCCACACAGCCCCTTGGTAAGCATTCTTTGCAGTCCAGCTCTGTAATAGGCACATGCTATGTGCTGGAGATCCTGAGAAGTAGGGGCATAATCCTGCCCCTGCCAACTTTGCAGGACCATCAGGACAATGTCCAAATACTCTGTCACGGGGAAAGCAAGAACCTGGGGTCAGATGGCCTGGGTTCCAGTCTCTGTCTCTTGTTAGCTATGTCAACTTGAGCTAAATGCTCCCCCAACTCTAAGTCCCCATCTCCAAATGCAGAAGCCATAGGGGAAGAGCTAGACGTCTCCCAGGTCTAACCAAGAATGGTTGTATAACGTGTGTGTGTGTGTGTGTGTGTGTGTGTGTGTGTGTGTGTGTGCGTGTGTGTGAAGGGCAAGGTTGAAGAAAGCAAACTAGATTTACTGAGCGCCCATTATGTGCTAAGCATAAAGTCGGCTTCATATAACAATGTAACTGCTAAGTGATTTATCCCCATTTATAACTGCAGAAAGTATAACTAAGATTAAGTAACTCGCTTAGGAGCACACAGCTAAGCAACAGCTCATTTAATTTTTCTACAGCCAATTGCTATACACCTAAGTGCCAGGCACTGAGCTAAGTGCCAGGGATACAATATTGATGAGGACACATCCCCTGCCCTACCTCTCTGTCTTCTCCACTCAACAGGCAGGACAAATCAGAGGGATGCTTGAGTCAGACCACAGGAGCCACGTGAACCCCTTGAGGGAATTCTGACTTATGCTCAGGGTAAATATGAGCCAAGATGGAAGCTTGATCAGAAGGCTATGTTCTTTCCTCATGTCCTTGCCCCATGGGATTAAACTTGGTTCCTAAGCAAAGGTGCACATCAGAATCAGCTGGAGTGATCAGAATCCCTCCAGACTCCCAGAATCAGAATCTCCAGCTTGTGCATGTATATTTTTTTATCGCTCCAAGGGCCACTGTGATGCCCACTTCCAGCTGAGAAACACCAGGCTGAACGAGGAGGAGCTGCATGGAGTCCTCGCATAGAGTCCAAGCCGGGCTAAAGAACGTACTGTAGTGGTATGGAAAGTGTTAAGGTAAATCCCAGGGGAGGCACAGGATGTGCTGATGATGCTGGCCCACCTGTGAGGTATAAACAAGCCCACCAGGAGATGACGAACTCACCTGAGTGTCCAGGAGCCACAGGGACTGTAAGGTGGCAGGGTTTAGCTTCTTACTGCTGCCCCCTGTCTTGACCACCTGCCACCCCACAAAGGGGGAGACCAAATGGTGAAACTTCCTCACAGATGGCCCTTCTGGCATCCCTGCAAGCAGAAACGACACAGGTGGTTTCTCTCCAAGCTTTCAAGCAGCTATATTTTGACCCAAAGGGAGTGTGGTTTGGGAGGACAGTCAGATCAAAGAGACAGACCAGCTAAGTCAGCCTCCCAGGAATGGTTTTCCTTTCCAGCTCCTCTCACCTTCGTGGAGCAAACAATGAAGTTCCTGCCGTGTGCTAAACATCCTGGGCATCCTCGACTTCGATCCAGCGGCAGCTTGAACAGGAGCAGCCCCTTGTTACTTTTCGCCTGGCCTGTGGGCCCTCACTCATCTCCACACTTTTTCTAACCCCATCTATTCCCCGCTAAAACCAATTCAGCCCACTGCTGCTGAATTCTTCCCCACCCCTTTCCATTTTTAGGGAAGAGTTGGTGGCGCTAGAGAAGGCTGTAAGGGACACAAGGACACAGATGTGGATCTGGCCCTCCCAGGACCACCTCATTGATGAGGGCACTGTATGTGTGCCAACAGTGCAGAGATCAGAATCGTGGCACCTACAGAAACAGGGTCATGTGGGTTTAGAGCAAGGAGAGGGCACATCCAGCTTAACTACAAATATCTCTATCCCTGGTAACTGAGAAGCAACTGGGGTTTCATTTTAACCCTGATTAGGGTTATATCTAGATCTCTCCCTGCCCCAAATCACCCAAGTTCACTGACAGCTTGTGTACGAGGCATCCGGCCTCTAAACACAGAAGTGCCCTTGCCACAACCTTTACCCAGGGCACACTACTTAACTACCTGTTTCCTCACCTGCACAAGACTAGAAGTAATGATGAAAACCCAAAGAACTCAGTAGGTTCCTGGCATGGTGGTAGCTCCTTGTATTTCAGCAATTCTAAAAACAAAATTTTTAAACCTCTGAAATGGGAATGTCTCTTACAATACATACTTTCTCATAGTTTAATAAGCAGCACATTTAATAATGTGTATTTTAAATTTAATGGTGTTTCAGAGACACTAAAATGTAGTAGTAATATTTCCCTAATCAGATCTTCAATACACTAGAGTCTATCATTCTATATAGTAGGGGTCTCCAAACTACAGCCCCGCAGGCACTTCCAGAAGGGGCACCTCTTTCATTGGTGGTCAGTGAGAGGAGCACAGGATGCATCCGCACCCATAGTTCCCATTGAAATACTGGTCAGTTTGTTGATTTAAATTTACTTGTTTCTTATTTTAAATATTGTATTTGTTCCCGTTTTGTTTTTTGACTTTAAAATAAGATATGTGCAGTGTGCATAGGAATTTGTTCATAGTTTTTTTATAGTTTGGCCCTCCAACGGTCTGAGGGACAGTGAACTGGCCCCCTGTGTAAAAAGTTTGGGGACCCCTGCTCTATAGTAACAAAAAGCTGGGCTACCAGGAGACTTGCTGTGGACCTTAACCTCCACCAGCTGTGTCCAGGTCATCTCCAAAGGAGGAGGCTTCTGGAAAAACTTCTCTCTGAAATGCATCTAATTCTTAAAGGATCTAGACACATGGCATGTTTCTTTAAGGTATAGTTACGAAGATGGAAAATTGGGCAGCAAATTGCCTCTACCATAGCCTTAAAAGGTTAGAACCGAAAGGGACTGCTTTGGTGGGGAAACCACGCCAGGCCTCAAGCCCCCTCTCTCAAGGCTGGTTAATGGCTCGCTTAGCAGACATTGAAAATAGGAGAGGAGACGAGAGGAGCGTCACCATCGCCCTTTTTAAAGGTAAATCACTCACTCCCAAGGGGAGAGGCTAAAACGGATGCTTTTCCTAACCTCCTCGGGGCGGAGGGGGGAAGGGGAATGAGAGGTGGGCGCACAGGACTGAAACCTCCCAGGGAGAAGAGCAGAAAGGGACAGTGAACATCCCTCAGGGGGGGTGGGGGTGCGGGCTCCATGGGGGATGCTTCTTAGTTTTTCTGTAATTGAGTTTTCCTGCGGTAACACGTGACGACAAGGCCCGCAGGCGGCGGTAAAGCTTGGGAAGCGCTGGATTAAGATGGGGGCCCCTCGCGCACCTCCCAGGAGGGCGCCCGCAGCCTTCTCCCCGCCCGCGAGGGCCGCCCCGGGCTGGCGGCTGCATTCACCGGCTCCGGGCCCGCACGCCGCCAACGGCCCGGGAGGACTGGGCGTCCGGCGTCCGCGCACGGCTCTGCCCCCGGAGCGGCCGCGGATGCCGTGCTCGGAGCGCTGAAACCGGCTGCAGTCCAGGTGGGAAACCCGGAGTAGCGCAAGGGTCCCCACTGGTGTGTGCGCACGTGACTGCGTTCGGGGGCGGGTGTAGAGTCGGCTCCGCCTCCGGCGGGCGGGACTAGATGTCAGTGGGCGGGCACGGGCTTTGTCCGGACCGGGCGGGGCGGGGCAGAGCTCGCCCTTGGTGGGCCGCCTTCCGTGGGAGTCCTGGAGGCCTCGCGGTGACCAAGGGTCAGGGTAAAGGGCGGGCGTGGAAGAAGGGCATTCGGAGACTGAGCTTGAGCAGACAGTGGCAAGAAGGGATCTTGCCTTTGGAACGTGTATTGTTTAAGGAAGATAGACGGTTATAGAGAAAAGTTAAGTATCTGAACAGGAGAACCTCGGATGGTTCAGGGAAAAGCATGCCTTTAAGTTGATTTTGCTCAGCTTCCAAGCCTGGAGAGGTCATTATGAAAAGGAAACGGAGCGCCAAGAAATTCTCAGTGAAATTTTTAGAGTGGGATCTCTATATAACTTGAATGTTATTTGCATTTTTACCACCAACAAATTTTGCCTTAAAATTAATATTTGTATGTTAAAGTTTTATTTCAAAGAATAAAAAGATAAAATAGTAGATTATTTAAAAGTAAGGATGTTCCCATTGTTAATTCTCCAAAGAAGATGGTGAACCGAAACAGGACAGCAGGCACCGTGAACCCTAGCTGGGGAGCCCTGGGAAGAACTTGGCCAGCAAAAGAAGCAGGTGTCCTGCTGAGTGACAGGTAGCAATTCAAGCCCCCTTCTACTGAAGAGGCTTGGGCTGGAAGTGAGGAAAGGGTAGAAAAGTTTGGGGCACCCAGGGATTCAGCCCAGAGGAGCCCTGGACAGACTGGGTGAGGTTTGTGGCATGGAGTTTTCAGGAGGGATCACCTGAGAGTCTTCTAGTCTTTCTCATTCTATATCTGGCTTCTTTTGGAGACCAACATCTGCACCACAGGATGACCCTTGCTGTAGAATTAGGCACACACCACAGTAGTTTCTGGAACCCTTAATTTTCATTTGGGTTGGTCTGGGAAGGGACAGAGTCACAAGCCTTGCCTCACCTCTTGGAATGAATGCCTGATGTTTAAGAGGTCTTTGGGGAGGCCAAAGGGCAATAGAGTTGAGAAAAGCAATGGTTCACAACTTGACTGTCATTTATAATAACAGCTGTTGTTTGTTGAGCACATATTATGTGCAAGACACTCTTCTAAGCTCTTTACATAGATTGCCTCATTCATTATTAGTTGTGGGAAAACAAGCAAGTCATAATATTTCAATCTATCCATGTATTAAAGTGGGATTTCATGGTGTTTTTATTTTAATTTCTTTTTATTTTATTCATTTTAGAGAGGAGACACAGAGAGAGAAAGAGAGAGAGAGAGAGAAAGAGAGAAAGGGGGGAGGAGCAGGAAGCATCCACTCCCATATGTGCTTTGACCAGACCAGTGCAGGGTTTTGAACTGGCGACCTCAGTGTTCCCAGGTCGATGCTTTATCCACTGTGCCACCACAGGTCAGGCGGATTTCATGGTGTTTTTATGGAAATATTAGAAAGCAGGGCTTCTCAAACTTTAATGTACATATGAGCCAGCTGGAAAGCTTGTTTAAATGCAGATTCTGACTCAATTTTGTAGCAAAGCCCAAGACTTTGCCCTTCCAACAAGCTGCCAGCTGCTGCTGCTGGTCCAGGGGCCACAGTTGGAGCAGCGAGAGCTCAGACCAGGCGTCCCCAAACTTTTTACACAGGGGCCAGTCCACTGTCCCTTAGACTGTTGGAGGGCCGGACTATAAAAAAAACCTATGAACAAATCCCTATGCACAATGCACATATCTTATTTTAAAGTCAAAAAACAAAACAGGAACAAATACAATATTTAAAATAAAGAACAAGTAAATTTAAATCAATAAACTGACCAGTATTTCAATGGGAACTATGGGTGCGGATGCATCCTGTGCTCCTCTCACTGACCACCAATGAAAGAGGTGCCCCTTCTGGAAGTGCGGCGGGGGCGGATAAATGGCCTCAGGGAGTTGCATGCGTAGTTCGGGGACCCCTGGCTTAGACTAAGAGCATAGTACTCGACAGTTGGTAGGTACTCAATAAATAGTCCTTAAATGAATGATTATGAAATTATGAGATATGAAACATTAACTGTGACATGATATGTGGGTTTATGGAATCATCATTCTAGGACAGTAAGGCTGGGAAATCTGCCTGGGAAAGGGCAAACCCTAGAAGAGTAACTATAGAATAGCACCCAGAATACTATTTCTGCATCAGATGACCTGGGCCCAAATCCCACCACTCAGTGGGCAGAGCTTGGGCAAGTAATTTAACCTTGTTGTACCTCAGTTTCTTCATCTGTAATATGGAGTGAAATGCCTGCCTTACTGGGCTATTATGGAATTTATTAAGATGATAAATCAACTTTTTAGCACTGATCCTGGCAAAAAGTAATAGCTCATTATGTTTTAGTTATTATTATTATTTGTCTCCTGAATTCCAGGCAGCCCCAAAGCCCAAGGAGCCTGGGCCTCATCACTATGGGGGTCAGCACCCAGCTTTCTGAGGGCCATGTAGCCAATTCCTCTCTCTTCTTTTTTGCCCCTAATTTCTCCAACAGGGTTAAAGTTATTATGCACATGAAAATCAATTAAAATTCAGCCACCTCTAAGATAGCAAGCAAGGAAGTGAAGGAGAAAAGCAGTAGGATCTGGTTAGGAATCAAAGTGCCAAGGAAAGAGCTGGGAGTGTCTGAACCACATCAGGAGAATTCACAGGTCTCTAGAGCAGTGATTTTTAACCTTTCTCATTTCATGCCACACATAAACTAATTACTGAAATTCTGTGGCATATCAAAAATATATTTTTTTGCCAAGCTAACAAAAAAAATAGATATAATTTTGATTGATTTACCAAGTTAATAATAATAATAGCCTACCTTTTTTGCTCCAAAGTGGCTTTTAATTTATTTTATTTCCTTTTTTTTTTTTTTCCACAGAAAGAGTCAGAGAGAGGGATAGGTAGGGACAGACATACAGGAACGGAGAGAGATGAGAAGCATCACTCATCAGTTTTTCATTGCGATACCTTAGTTGTTCATTGATTGCTTTCTCATATGTGCCTTGACCGCGGGCCTTCAGACCGAGTAACCCCTTGCTGGAGCCAGCGACCTTGGGTCCAAGCTGGTGAGCTTTTTGCTCAAGCCAGATGAGCCCGCGCTCAAACTGGCAACCTCAGGGTCTCGAACATGGGTCTTCCGCATCCCAGTCCGATGCCTTATCCTCTGTACCACCTCCTGGTTAGGCTCCAAAGTGGCTTTTAAAAAAAATATCAGATATCTGTACTTGCATCAAGAATTTCTGGTATCAAGAAGTAACAAATTAGATGTAACTATTTATAGCTTAAGACAGGGCATTTGTGTAGGGTTATTGTTGTGTGAGCTGTTGTCATTTTTTTATTTGACAATCTAAAGGAAAAGAGATCAGTGCCCTTGACTAAATGGTCTGGTATTGATTGCACGTTTTTTTTAATATATATTTTATTATTATTAATTCTAATGGGGTGACACCAATAAATCAGGGTACATATGTACAATGAAAACATCTCCAGGTTATCTTATCATTCAATTGTGTTGCATACCCATCACCAAAAGTCAAATTGTCCTCTGTCACCTTCAATCTGGTTTTCCCTGTGTCCCTCCCCTCCTCCCTATCCCACTCTTCCCTCCCTCCCCCCATCCCATAACCACCACTCTCTTGTCCATGTCTCATACCCTCACTTTCATGTCCCACCTATGTATGTAATCGTGCTGTTCTCAGTTTTTCTTTTTTTCTGATTTACTTATTTCACTCCGTATAATGTTATCAAGGTACATCCATTTTGTTCTAAATGATCTGATGTCATCGTTTCTTATGGCTGAGTAGTATTCCATAGTATATATGTACCATAGCTTTTTAATCCACTCGTCTTCTGATGGACACTTGGGCTGGTTCCAGATCTTCGCTATTGTGAACAATGCTGCCACGAACATGGGGGCGCATTTCTTCTTTTCGAACAGTGCTATGGTGTTCTTAGGGTATATTCCTAAAAGTGGGATAGCTGGGTCAAAAGGCAGTTCAATTTTTAATTTTCTGAGGAATCTCCAAACTGTTTTCCACAGTGGCTGCACCAGTCTGCATTCCCACCAGCAGTGCAGAAGGGTTCCCTTTTCTCCACATCCTCGCCAGCACTTATTCTGTGTTGTTTTGCTGATAAGTGCCATTCTGACTGGTGTGAGGTGATATCTCATTGTGGTTTTAATTTGCATTTCTCTAATGATTAGTGATGTTGAGCATTTTTTCATATGCCTATTGGCCATCTGGATGTCCTCTTTGGAGAAATTTCTATTCATTTCTTTTGCCCATTTTTTGATTGGATTGTTTGTCTTCCTGGTGTTGCGTTTTATAAGTTCTTTATAAATTTTAGTTATTAACCCCTTATCAGATGTGCTGTCGAATATGTTCTCCCATTGTGTGGTTTGTCTTTTTATTCTGTTCCTATTGTCTTTAGCTGTGCAAAAACTTTTTAGTTTGATATAGTCCCATTTGTTTATCTTGCCTTTTATTTCAGTTGCCCGTGGAGATAAATCGGCAAATATACCGCTGCTACAGATGTCGGAGAGCTTGCTGCCTATGTTTTCTTCTAAGATGCTTATGGTTTCACGGCTTACATTTAAGTCTTTTATCCATTTTGAGTTTGTTTTTGTGAATGGTGTAAGTTGATGGTCTAGTTTCATTTTTTTGCAGGTAGATGTCCAATTTTCCCAACACCATTTGTTAAAGAGGCTGTCTTTACTCCATTGTATGTTCTTTCCTCCTTTGTCAAATATCAGTTGTCCATAAAGCTGTGGGTTTATTTCTGGGTTCTCTGTTCTGTTCCATTGATCTATGTGCCTGTTCTTATGCCAGTACCAGGCTGTCTTGAGTATAATGGCCTTATAGTAAACCTTGATATCAGGAAGAGTGATACCTCCTGCTTTATTTTTTCTTTTTAAGATTGCTGAGGCTATTCGTGTTCTTTTTTGGTTCCATATAAATTTTTGGAATATGTGTTCTATATCTTTGAAGTATGTCATTGGTATTTTAATTGGTATTGCATTGAATTTATAAATTGCTTTAGGTAATATAGACATTTTAATGATGTTTATTCTTCCTAGCCATGAGCACAGTATATGCTTCCACTTGTTTGTATCTTCCTTGATTTCTTTTATCAATGTTCTATAATTTTCCGAGTACAAGTCCTTAACCTCCTTGGTTAAATTTACTCCTAGGTACTTTATTTTTTTGGCTGCAATAGTGAAGGGGATTGTTTCCTTAATTTCTTTTGCTGATATTTCATTGTTGGTGTATAGAAATGCCTCTGATTTCTGAGTATTAATTTTATATCCTGCCACCTTGCTGAAATCATTTATAAGGTCCAGTAGTTTTTTGACTGAGACTTTAGGGTTTTCAATATACAATATCATATCATCTGCAAATAATGACAGTTTTACTTCTTCTTTTCCAATTTGGATGCCTTTTATTTCTTCTTCTTGTCTGATTGCTGTAGCTAGGACTTCCAGAACAATGTTGAATAAGAGTGGTGAAAGTGGGCAACCCTGCCTGGTTCCTGATCTTAAGGGGATTGCTTTTCATCTTTGTCCATTTAGTATGATGTTTGCTGTCAGTTTATTGTAGATGGCCTTTATCATGTTAAGGAATGATCCCTGTATTCCCACTTTACTGAGAGTTTTGAGCATGAATGGGTGCTGGATTTTATCAAATGCCTTTTCTGCATCTATTGAAATTATCATGTGATTTTTGTCCTTCCTTTTGTTTATGTGGTGAATCACATTGATTGATTTGTGAATATTGAACCAGCCTTGCCTCTCCAGAATAAATCCCACTTGATCGTGGTGTATGATTTTTTTCATATATTGCTGGATCCGGTTGGCTAATATTTTGTTGAGAATTTTAGCGTCTAAATTCATCAGGGATATAGGCCTATAATTTTCTTTCTTTGTGTTGTCTTTGCCCGGTTTTGGGATCAGAATTATGCTCGCCTCATAAAAGGAGTTTGGAAGTCTTCCTTCCTCTTGAATTTTTTGAAATAGCTTGAGGAGAATAGGAGTTAGTTCTTCTTTGAATTTTTGATAGAATTCACTTGTGAAGCCATCAGGCCCAGGACTTTTCTTTTTTGGGAGTTTTTTGATAACTGTTTCGATCTCATTTGCTGTAATTGGTCTGTTTAGGTGTTCTGATTCTTCCAGATTTATTTTTGGAAGGTTATATGATTCAAGAAATTTGTCCATTTCACCAAGATTGTCTAATTTTTTGGCATATAGTTCTTCATAGTATTTTCTTACAATGCTTTGTATTTCTGTTGTGTCAGTTGTTATTTCTCCACTGTCCTTTCTAATTTTATTTATTTGAGTCCTCTCTCTTTTTTTCTTGGTGAGTCTAGTTAAAGGTTCATCAATCTTGTTTACCTTTTCAAAGAACCAGCTTCTTGTTTCATTGATCCTCTGTATTGTTTCCTTAGCCTCTATGTCATTTATTTCTGCTCTGACCTTTATTATCTCCTTCCTTCTACTTGTCTTGGGTTTTATTTGTTGTTGTTTTTCTAGTTCTTTTAGATGCAGGGTTAGGTTGCTTATTTGAGCTTTTTCTAGCTTCTTATGATATGCCTGTAGTGCAATAAACTTCCCTCTCAGAACTGCTTTTGCTGTGTCCCATAAATTTTGAGTTGATGTATGCTCATTATCATTTGTTTCTAGAAACTTTTTTATTTCTTCTTTGATCTCATTGTTAATCCATTCATTATTTAATAACATGCTATTTAGTTTCCAAGTGTTTGAGTATTTTTCAGTTTTCCTTTTGTGGTTAATTTCTAGTTTCATGGCATTGTGATCAGAGAAAATGCTTGATATGATTTCAATCTTCTTAAATTTATTGAGACCATTTTTGTGTCCTAACATGTGGTCTATCCTAGAAAACGTACCATGAGCACTTGAGAAGAATGTATATTCTACTGCTTTAGGGTGAAAAGTTCTGAAGATATCTATTAAATCAAGTTGATCTAGTGTCTCCTTTAAGTCTGCTGTTTCTTTATTAATTTTCTTTCTTGAGGATCTATCCAGTGTTGTTAGAGGGGTATTGAAATCCCCTAGTATGATAGTATTGCTGTTAATCTCACCCTTTATATCCATCAAAGTCTGCTTTATGTATGTCGGGGCTTCTATATTTGGTGCATAGATATTTACAATAGTTATATCTTCCTGTTGAATTGTTCCCTTTATCATTATGTAGTGTCCTCCTTTATCTCTTACTACAGCCTTTGTTTTAAAGTCCATATTGTCTGATATAAGTATTGCTACCCCTGCTTTTTTTTCATTTCCATTTGCATGAAATATATTTTTCCATCCTTTTACCTTCAGTCTATGAGCATCTTTTGTTTTAAGGTGTGTCTCTTGTAGACAGCATATGTATGGGTCCTGTTTCTTTATCCATGCAGCTACCCTATGTCTTTTGATTGGATCATTTAATTCATTTACATTTAAGGTTATTATTGATATGTAGTTTTTTATTGCCATTTTATTCTTTAAAGCTGTATTCTTCTTTTGCTCTATTCATTCCTCCCTTTAAACTGTTCACAAGAGGCCCTTTAGTATCTCTTGCAGAATTGGTTTGGTTTTTATGAATTCCTTGAGGCTTTCTTTTTCTGGGAAGCTCTTTATTTCTCCTTCAATTTTAAACGTTAGCCTTGCTGGATAAAGTAGTCTTGGTTGTAGGTTCTTGTTCTGCATTACTTTGATTATTTCTTGCCATTCCCTTCTGGCCTCAAGTGTTTCTGTTGAGAAGTCCGATGTCATCCTTATGGGGGCTCCTTTGTAGGTGATAGCCTTTTTTTCTCTAGCAGCTTTTAAAATTTTTTCTTTATCCATTAGCTTTGGTATTTTAACTATGATGTGTCTTGGTGTAGATCTTTTTGGGTTTCTCTTTAATGGAGTTCTGTGTGCTTCTTGAATGTGTGGAGTGTTTCCCAGCCTTAATTTAGGAAAGTTTTCTGCTATGATTTGATTGAACAAAGTTTCCATTTCCTGTCCTCTCTCCTCTTCTTCAGGCACCCCTATGATGCGAATGTTGTTTCTCTTCATGTTGTCACAAAGCTCCCTTAGAGTTTCCTCACATTTTTTAAGTCTCTTTTCCTTTTTCTTCTCTGCTTCTGTGCCCTTGTTTATTGTGTCCTCTAACTCGCTTATTCGATCCTCAGCGTCATCCATCCTGCTTTTAATTCCTTCCATTGTGGTCTTCAGTTCTGATACTGTATTTGTCATTTCTGTCTGATTCTTTTTTATTATTTCAATTTCGATTTTTATACTTGTTATCTCTTTATTTAGGTGTTCATAATGACTATCCATTGTTGCTCTAATTTCTTTGAACATCCTAACTATCATTATTCTAAATTCTGCTTCTGGTAATTTGGTTATATCTGGTTCATTCAGGTCCTTCTCTGGGGATTTCTCTTGATTCATTTGGTTTGCATTCCTCTGCCTGCCCATTTTTTCTGTGTATAAGCAAGTTGTGGCCACTGGAGTCCAGTAGGTGTTGCCTTTGTGTTTTCTAGGTGTGGTCTATCTGCAGGCCCCCCACCCCCTCTGCCGGTGCCTAGGGTGGTTGGGTATGAGCGTTGCCAGCGCCGGCCCACTGTGGCTTTTGCTGTGATTTCTGCCTCTCCTCCGTGGGAGGGGCTGTCACTGAAGCCACTAGATTAGCACCAAGGGTAGAGGTGAGCACCTTTCCTCAGCTGCGGACCCAGCCTATTTCCGGACTTCCACCCAGAACCAGCAGTCGGAGCCTGCTCGCTACAGTTCCGCGGGTTAGGCGGGGCTTTTGACGTGCTCTCAGCTGTAAGCTTTTGCCCGTCAGGAGCTTTAGCCCCGCCCTCGAGGCCAGGGCCCTTTGCGCAGGGTCGGAAACCAAGGTTTATTGGGGCGGGCGTGTTTGCTGGCTTCCGCTCAGCTGCGTACTTCCGCTCGTCCCGGACTCTACCCCGCCCCGCGTTCGGAGCCCGCTCATGCACGTATGAATGCTATCCGCGGTTTCTCCGGCCAGATGGGGATAGTAGCATGGGCTCAGCTTCGAGCCTCCACTTGTCTTGGGGTCCACCCCGTTCCCGCGCTCGGAGCCTGCTCGCGCACGTATACTGGCCAACCGCGGTTTCTCCGGCCGGGGGGTGGTGGGGACTGGTAGCGTCAGCTCAGCCACGAGCCCCTGCCCGTCCCTGGTCCTAGCCCGGTCCCCGCGGTCAGGGCCGGCTTGCGCAGGGCCTGCCCGTTCCTGGCCTCCCGCTTTGTCCCCATAAGTGGGATTAAAGGCGGGCCCGCAGCTTCCGGACCGCTCTCGCGCTTCCCCTCCGACCCTCTGGGCTAGATCGATCTCCCACCGGCTTGGCCTCCGCCCACGCCGACAGAACCGCCTTTCAGCGTCCTGCCGCCCCAAAACCTTAAGCAGCCCTCAGCAGAGTAGGAAGGGACCTAATACTCCACACTGTAGGCCTGGGAGCTCCCCCACTTGTTTCACAGCTCAAAACTGTCCGAACGCCTCTTCTAGGCTCTGGGACTGCAGGCTGGGGCTTGGTTCCTGGGACCCAGATCCCTCCCTCTCCGCCAAACTTTCCTCCCGCCACACGGGTCTCTCCGGGCTGCCGTTTGCTCCGGGGAGCTGGGCAGCCCTCTTCGCGTTTTCGCTATTCCTACCAGTCTCAATGTGGCTTCTGCAGTGTTCCTTGGTTGAAGAGTCCACTTAGTTTTGTTCAAAGTTGGTTTATCCAGGTGATGGTTCTTAAAATTGAGTTGTAATCCACTTTGGTTCTGGGAGTTGGAAGTTGGTACGTCCGCCTACTCCGTCGCCATCTTCAGTATTGATTGCACATTTTAAAAGTTCTTGTGGCACTCTGGTTGAAAATGGCCACTCTAGAGGCACCTGGGCAGCACTGAGGGCTGAGTGAGGCTCCTGGCTCTATTCCAGTTGGCCTACTTTTGGGCATGTGACTGTAAATAGTAAGCCCTATTCCCCGGTGGTTCTAGGTGCTTCTTTCATTGTATCTAAAATTGGAGAATTGGATAATTTGGAACCAAGGATCCTCCCCAACTTCTAGAAATATGTTGAAAGACTTCATCTCAGAGTGCGACCTAGACCTGGGCTGTGCGAGGTTTCCAGCATTGAGGTACACACTCTTTAGGGGAGGTAGAAGTGGGGTGAAACAGTCCCAATTCTGGAGTCACATAGGCATGGTTTGAAATAGTTTGAATCCTGGTTCTGCACAAATTAGTTCTGTGACCTTCAGTGAGTTACTTAAAATCTGTGGGCCAGTGGCCCTGGCAGGTTGGCTCAGTGGTAGTGTCCTGTGGCATGTGGAAGTCCCTGGTTCAATTCCCAGACAGGGCACACCAGAGAAGTGCCCATCTGCTCTACCCTTCTCCCTCTTGCTTCTCTCTCCCTCTCTTCTCCCCTCCTGGATTAGAGCAAATTGCCCCCCAGCGCTGAGGATAGCTCCATGGCCTGAGCCTTAGGCTCTAAAAAATGGCTCCAGTTGTAACGGAACGAGGGTCCCAGATGGGCAGAATATCGCCCCCTAGTGGGCTTTCCGGGCAGATCCCAGTGGGGGCACATGCCAGGAGTCTGTCTCTGCCTATGCTCCTCTCACTAAAACAAAACAAAACTATGGCCCAGTATTTTCTTAGTAGGCAAAACGTGATTATGATTATATTTTTTATGCGCGTATATAAAGCTACTAGTAGTGGCTGATGTGCAGCTGTGCTCAATAAGCAGTAGGTACTTTTTAAAGCAGAATTTCTGCACTGATCTCAGATTGCTTGAAATTCAGGCTGATACATTCTGAAGGGCACAAGGAAGGGGGCGCAGGCGCCCTCGCGTGGTAACTTTATTAACTGCAAGGGTAGTACTTTTATTCCAATCTCACAGCTTCTCTAGTGAGGGTCAGATGCTGATGAAGTGCAGCTCTTCCTCATGCAATCTCTGTGGCCTTGGGCAAGTTCCTTTGATGATGAAACAAGAGGGATTGGACTAGATAGTCTCTGGGACCCCCTCATGATCTGTAAATGTGTCAGGCATCCAATCCAGGCATCCTTTTTCCTAGTGGGTAGGGTTCAGTTTTCTTTCCATTCCATTCTACTCTCCCTGGTAAGTTACTGGAAACCTTTAGCAATACTATCTCCCCCAAATCCTTTGCAGCTTGAGTTCTGTAACCCCATTGTACTCTCATAGACTCCAGCCCCATACCCTCCTGTAAGGATGGGGCTACCAGGAATTTCTCAGCCCTGTCCTTGTGTGAACAGCTAGATTTTAGGCTACAGGACATCCCGAGAGCCTATAACAGCTCCACAGGCCTTCACAGCTCCCCTGGGAATGTTCCCTTTAACCAACACAGCCTTGCAAGCGCTAAACTAAACCAGAGCCTGACAGCACTTTTTAACGTGGGATACAGGGAGAACTTTCAGAGTTCTGGTGGTGTGCAAAGTCTCAAGGCTGTGTGTACCCTTCTGGAAAAGTGGGCACAGCTTTGTCACATTTTTGGAGTGGTCGGTGACCCCAAAGGTTAAAAAAAAAAACACTGCCCCAAATTACAGAAATAACTTTTTTTTTTTTAGATTTTTATTTGTTTCTTTTTAGAAAGAAAGGAAAGAGAACAAGAGAGAGAGAGACAGAGAGAAGGGCGGAAGAGCAGGAAGCATCAACTCCCCTGTGTGCCTTGACCAGGCAAACCCTGGGTTTTGAACTGGCGACCTCAGTGTTCCAGGTTGATGCTTTATCCACTGCGCCACCACAGGTCAGGCCAGGAATAACTTACTTCCAGCATTCTCTATACAGGGTCCTGCAGGAAGCCTTGGAATGTGTTCCAATCCCAGAACCTGCAGCCCCTCTCAAATCTCAGATAGGCAGCGAGGGCAGGCACCAAGGCTATTTGATGGATTTAAGAAAACACACCAGACCTAAAGCATTTCAGGCAATGCTCTTCAGGGTGGCAGCCACAGGAGATCTGGACATGCTTTCCGTCACTTCCTCTTTCTTCTCTGGGATTTGCTTTCAGAACCTAGAGATTGTTCTTCAATAGCTCTTCACTGATGACAAATTTCTATACTTTGAAGGGGCAGTTAGAGTTAAGACCAGTGACAAAAATGGGTCATGTGATATAACTGTTTGGAGTCCCAAACAAAATGTGACTAAGAAGCAATAAACCTGGTTCTCTTAGGCTGGTGTGAGCAGGTTCTGGGTAGCATCTGCAGGGACTGCTCACATCTGCGTGCAATGGCTGCAATATTGGAAGGAGCAGTTTCCCCCGTGGCTACTGTGAGACACAGTACTCACTTGGGTGGATAGCTTCGGAAACATTTTTAAAACTCATTACTAGGGTCCTAATAAAGGTACTGTTTTCTGCTCAAAGAACACCAATCTGGAGTCTCCGAAAGAAGCATTTTCCAATGTTGAGGCCCTAACTTTTTTTTTTTTAATTTTCTTATTTTATATATATATTTTATTATTATTAATTCTAACGGGTGACACCAATAAATCAGGGTACATATGTACAATGAAAACATCTCCAGGTTATCTTATCATTCAATTGTGTTGCATACCCATCACCAAAAGTCAAATTGTCCTCTGTCACCTTCGATCTGGTTTTCCCTGTGTCCCTCCCCTCCTCCCTATCCCACTGAGGCCCTAACTTTTCATTTTACCAACAAGAGTGTGTAAGACCCAGTGAGACATGAGCCACTTTCTTCCAACTCATGATTTCAGAGACAATGGTCCAAAGTCCATGATGGTAGAGCTAATTCGGTATGACTTTATTGGGGTAGAATGAAATCTAAATTTTTTACATCTCTAATGGCAATTCATTTCATTTGAGGAAATCTGCTTTCAATTGAAGAGGCAGCACAAGTGACTATGGTCATGTAGGGGAGCCTACTAGTATTGTCTGCTAATATTGAGCTTCTGAATTAACTTCTTGTAATAAGATTCACTGATTAGGAATTAGTAACTGCCCAGTGATTAGTGAGAAACCTTTTATAATTTTTTTTGACAGGGACAGAGAGAGTCAGAGGGACAGATAGGGATGGACAGACTGGAAGGGAGAGAGATGAGAAGCATCAGTTCTTTGTTGAGGCATCTTAGCTGTTCATTGACTGCTCTCTCATACATGCCTTGACCTGGGGGGCTACAGCAGAGCGAGTGACCCCTTGCTTAAGCCAGCGAGCTTGGGCTTCAAGCCAGCGACCTTTGGGCTCAAGCCAGTGATCTTAGGGTTTTGAACCTGGGTCCTCCACATCCCAGTCCAATTCTCTATCCACTGCACCACTGCCTGGTCAGGCAAGTGAGAAACCTTTTATAAACCCAGTGTGTGTGTGTGTGTGTGTGTGTGTGTGTGTGTGTGTGTGTGTGTGTGTGTGCATGCACTTGTGTGTGTTTCCTTTCCTCAGGAGGAGAATCTCCCCACATAGGGCTACAGCCTGGGCCCAAGTACACCATGTGCCTTACAGGCTTTTTTCTGACTCTTCTGTTCCTGTTAACCTAGAGCACAGCTGTGTGGTCACCCCTCTCTATAAAACTAACCCACAATCTCCCAGGCTTCAGCCCGGTGAGCTAGCAATACACAACCCCAAAGAAAACCAGACTTGGAAAAACCAGGTTGGTTTTAATGTAATCTTCAGTTGGATTACTTAGTTCTCCTTGTTGCTGAATAGTCAGTCTTTTTGCGGATGCCACTGCCACACCACCCAAAAGGGACACAGAAGTCACACCAGAGCCAGAGTGGTGCTGAACAGCAGCGCTCCCACGAGGTTCCAGGTCAGGAACAAAAGCAAGTGTCGAGCGCCAGGGAGACCTGGAGGTTCGACTTCCCAGGCTATACTGTGACACTTTGAGACTGGTCCTTGGCATTTTTGTGTTCTAGCTTCAATCAGGGCAAGGGTGCAATCTGAAGAGTACAGTCCAATGTCAGAAAACGATTAAAATATCAAAACCCAGCTTGCTCCACTCCAAAAGCAGCTTTCCAAATGGCTGTTTCTCATGCACTCTACATCCTCGTCAGTATGTCCAGTTCTGGGGACTTGGGCGGGGGGTGGGGGCATCCCAATAACCCCCACCTAGCTCCATTTAGTAATTGTTCATTCAATATAAACTTAATTTTCACTGCTGTCAACCCAAGACAAACAATCTCTGCTAAATCTGCAATTGCTCATCCCCTAAAGGCATTCAAAAGTCAAATATGAAGGAGTAACCCTCTCCAAATGATTTAACCTGTGTTTCAAAAAGTTGTGAAAGCAAGAGGTGAGACTGTAAGGAAATGGAAGGGATTTCTTTTTCTTTTTCTTTTTTTTAAAGTGAGAGACAGAGAAAGGGACAGATAGGGACAGAGACAGGAAGGAACGGAAATGAGAAGCATCAGTTCTTTGTTGTAGCACCTTAGTTGTTCATTGACTGCTTTCTCATGTGTCTTGACTGGGGGGGGCCACAGCGGAGCCAGTGACCCCTTGCTCAAGCCAGCGACCTTTGGGTTCAAGCCAACGATCATGGGGTCATGTCCATGATCCTATGCTCAAGCCTGCAACCCCGCGCTCAAGCTGGTGAGCCCTGGCTCAAGCCGGATGAGCCCATGCTCAAGCTGGCAACATTGGGGTTTTGATCCTGGGTCCTCTGAGTCCTAGGCTGACACTTTAGCCACTGTGCCCCGCCTGGTCACAGTAAGGGATTTCTTAATCTGGGCACATGTCCACTGGCGGCTTCACTCACCATATTAGGCTAGTCATTTATTTTAATAATGTCATGATTGCTAGTCCCCCCCCCCATTGTACCCCAGCTGCTTCCCAACCATCTGGGAACTTTAGAACCATGATGGTGAACCTATGACACGCATACCAGAGAAGTATGGGGCCGCATGCCGAGAATGACGTTTCATCCTCGGCTCCCACACGGCCAGGTGCAGTAGCCAAGGATAAAACATTTGCTGTAGTGCAGACACTCTGTGCCGGAGGTCTGTAGGCCAAAACCACAGAACTCTGGCACAGAGCATCTAGTTCTGGGACTTCCCGTTAGGCCGTTTTTCTCGAAGTGACACACCGCCCGAGTTATGTTCGGTTTTTTGGCAAATTTTGACACACCAAGCTCAAAAGATTGCCCATCACTGCTTTAGAATATCAAAATTGACCTCCTTTGAGGATACATTTGATCTGGGAAAACAACCAAGTTTGGTGATCAGGAAAGCTGAAACAAGCTGGATTTTACCGTCTGGGGATGAAGCACAAGTTATGCCTACACAAGGTCTTCTGGTAGTGTATATAATTTTGTTCCAGAAGCCATTCCTAAAGGGAAGTGGCAATAATGTTTTCAGCAAGGGTTTCATCACTAGAAAACATATGCATCCCAAGGCCAATATAGATCCTGGTCGGTTTTATTTTTTATTTTGAATCTCTTCCGTTGCTCTTAGTTGCTAGAGTTATCCTTCTGGATGGTCACTACAATGAATAGGTTTGGCTATTCCTTAGCAAATGTAAAAGCTTTCCTGATTTGACACAGAGAGATGGTTGTTATTCTTGAGTAGGTTGGTCCCCCCCACCGACCTACTCAAGAATAACAGCGGTGCTATGACACAGAGAGATGGTTGTTATTCTTGAGTAGGTCGGTCCCCCCCACCGACCTACTCAAGAATAACAGCGGTGCTATGAAAAGTCAACGGCCACCAGATGCCGGGTGAGTTTGGCATAAGCCAACCGAGAGGCCGGAAGCCACCATAAACAGTTCTGAGTGCGGGTAGCTTTGCTTCTCTGGATCCCTTTCCACAGATTCCAAGTCAGAGGATGGCCTTACGGCCACTGCCACCAACCCTCACCCCACTTTTAAGATGAAGCAATTAAGCAATCCTGTAGCCTAAAAAGGTGAAGACAAATGGATCAAGGAGAAGTTTCTCTCGGCTCACACTGGGATGGGACATCACTTGCTAGTTTCAGCCAGACCATAAAGAAGTGGAAGATGGAAGAACACCTCCAGGTGACTCCCAGCACGCACTGTAAACTCAGGCGGGCTGGACGGATCACTGCCTCTAAGGTTTGCCTCATGTTCCAGCCCTGCTGTCCCCAAGGGGAGAGCTAAAAATGGCCCCTTTCATTGGGCAACTACTGTTGGATCACAGGAACTTTAGGAAGCGGTTGATCCAACCCTCTCTTAGGAAACCAAAGCCTAGAAATAACCTGTCAAGGTGGCAGGACCAGGATGAGTGCTCCTCTCACCAGTCAGGGTCACATACAGAGGAAGACCTGGTCAACTGCCAAAAGCAAACGAAGGAAGAAAACGACTTCAGATGCAGCCATGGGCCTGGTGGGCTAGGGAGCTCGGGGCTCACAGCTGCCCCCTAGAGGGCAGTGCAGAACCGCTCAGGAGAGATGCCAGAGGGAGGAGGAAAAGGGAAAGAGGAGTACAGATAAATTTATTAGTTAAATACTGATTTTACAGCCATTTCACCTTAAGACAATGTTAACAGGTTTGTGGGTTAGGGAAGGCATATGGGGGTGGCCTTCATGAAGGAAAGCAATGTAAATGATGATTAAAACAGAATCTTGGTTTAGAGATACTCTCTACTACAGCCTGTAGGATTTTTTTTGAGGGGGGATGGGTGTTTCAGGGTAGGATGTAGTAAGGCCACAGTCTGCGACAGCTCTGTTGATAAGGACGACACAGAAGGGAGAGTCCATGAGCCCCAGTGTCACAGGCAGAAATAGCAACACGGAGATGAGAAAAAGGCCAATTCCACACCAGCGGAGACCTGGAGACCCCTCCTGGCCCACCAGTCTTCCCTTAAGGTCGTCATCTTTCTTTCCATGAGTTTTGTTTCATCGTGTTTGCTTTGAATTTTTGTTGCAAAATCCCTAGCTTTTCACCTCTTGGGCAACAGATTTCTGCTGGAGAGAGGAGGTGGGTGCAGGCAGCCCACACCCATGGCTGCACCTGGCCCGCTGTCTGGCCTGGACGCACATCTCCGCAGGACAGGCACGGCGTCAGCAAGACAAGGTTGAGCGCAAGGCCGTTGGCATCAGTGGGAGACGCTGCCCCCACGCAGTGCAGGGCCCAGCCCCCACCGTGTGCAACAGATGGCTTCTGCAGAAGGGTCTCAAGTGTCAGAAGAGCATCAAACTTGCTTTAGCAGCAGGACCTTTTGTTCTCACTCAGGACCCCTATGCGGGACGGGGTGGAGGAAGGTTCTTGGAGGGCAAGTTGGGGGGCGGGGTGGGGGGGTGCTGTTTAGATAAACTGCTGAGCTCCTGTTCCACTGAGGGAAAAACACATTCAACCTGAAGGCAGGCTGAATCACTTGCAGCAGCCAGCCGAAGGGATTTTATTTTCAGAGGCCTTAGGGTGAAGAGTGGGAGCCTGGGAATGGGGCCATGAGCGCTGGGGGGAGGGGGGGAGGGGGGGGCGGAAAGCCTGTGGGGGAGGCGAAGTTGCCAAGTTGAGACTTCCCGAAGCCATGCTTCAGGGTGGGTAAGTGGCCTCTCCTCTGTCTCCCCACGGGGTGCGCAGGAACTGGGGCACTTCCCCCAGCGTGTCTGGAGTCAAGATTCAATATTGTGGGATGAGGGGTGTGCTGAGCCTGAGGGGAGTGTTGGGTGTTGGGCAGGGGCAGGAGCTGCCTGGAGGGGCCTGTCACATCCAAAGGCACATCAGAAGCCCTGGCTCAGGCTGGAGCAGGGGTCCCAGCACCCTATGCCTCTACGCATCCTCAGATCCCCAGTGCTGGGAACACCATGGACAAACCGCCATCTTAGGCCCCAGTGATGGAAAGGTAGAGAAGGACATCTCATCTCTTGTCGGGGTGGAGTGGGGCAGAAAAATGAGAAAGAAGTCTTAAGTGTGTTTTAGGGGTGGATGGGTGCTTCGGGATCAGAGTCTGGGCTCTTCCCAGCCCCCTATCTTGAACAGGCATCTGACAGGATCCAGCACCCATGTCCCCTAACCAAATTATCCACTCTTCAAGTTTCTTCCCAGCTGTTGTTCTGGGGTCACTCCCAGACGGAGCAGGCCGGCCGATGGTGCGCAGAGCCTGACCTCTGCTGCGCTCCCAGTCCCGAGTCTATGCGGGAATCTGAGGAGGAACGGAGGTGACATTATGCAGTGATTATGTCCCCGTGACTGTCGGCCAAGGCCAGGCTGTTCCAAGGGTCCTGCTTGGAGCTGGCTTGCGGTGACTGGCTGACAGAAGACGCGTAGCCTTGTGGGGAGAGCTTCAGGGCTGAGAGGACTGGGTGGATGGAGGGCCCGTGGCCAGACATCGCACTGACCGAGAACGTCTGAAAGCAAACAGTGCAAGATGAGGTGCGTTGACTCAGTCCTGAGGGCCTGGGGTGGGGGGTGGGGGCGGTCTGGGCTGAAGAGGGGAAGCCTCATTACGTAGATGTTCCCAGGCTGGCTCTCACCCATAGGAGAGGACCAAAGGCAGGAGTGGACAGGGGACCCAGAAATACTTCTGTTCTCTACCCCTGTGCTATGGGGTTGCCAAAGGTCTGTGTGATTTGTCAGCTGCTTCTGCAATATGTCCCATAGGTTTATGACTATTCTGGTTTTTCTGAAGGCTCTGATAGTTCCATGAGAAATCTGCCACAATCTCATCACCATCAGATCTCCACTTTCAAACAGTAGCATCCTTCCCACTCATCAAAGATTTCTGGCTCTTCTGATCCCTACAGACCCGGACAGTAATAAGGGGGTTAGGACACGGACTCCCGCAAATATGGGCAAGTAAGAGAGCAGAGTTAATGGCAGACTGAGGCCAGAAACATCCCGATCCCAAGTGAGGGGAGCCACAAAGGAAGGGGGAGAGAGCAGGAATGCCGCCATATCCAAAAGAGGAGAATGAGGGGACTGCCGGTCCATCTTCTGGGCACAAGGACAAGGTTGGACCTGCAACTGGCCCTCATTAAAATGACATCCTGCCTGTGACCTCCTCACCAACCCCAATCCACCCACTTTGCCCCCTACAGTTTCCACGCCTTTGCCCATGCCAGGAGGGTCCTCCTCCTCCCGTTTCTCCTATTGAAAGCCACCCATCCTTCAAGGGTAAGGTCAATCCACCCCTCACTTAGGAGACAGAGGAGCTGCCAAACACTGTGTCTCATAGTTGTGTGTCCGAATCATTGTAGCTTGCTCGCATGTACTGATATAATCCTCATGCAGACAGTTCCTAGCCTGGCTGGGGGCAGGGTGGACGGCACCTCCCTCGGCCAACAGGCTCCAGTGCTGGCCTGGTCACCTGGTACTCTGGAACCTCCTTCCCCATGGACAGTCCTGTTCCCCTGCCCAGGGGCGCACCTGGGACATGGAGCTGCTGTGGCCATAGTGGGATGCCAGCCCAGGCTCTGTCTTGATGGGGCGCATCTCTTCACTGCTGCTGGTGGTCGCTGTGCTGGAGTTGCTGGAAACGCTGGTGGGAGGAAGGCTCTCACTGCCCGAGGGACCTGGAGCAAGGCAGAGTCAGGATACTGAGGTTAGAGGCAGGGACAAAGGCAGGCCATTCTTTGAGACAGCCAGCCAGGGTCCTTCATCAGTGGACGGCAATGGTTCCCAGAATGAGATTTCCAAGGGAACTTTTTTGAAATAACAGGAGCATCACCCTTTATCCCAACCCCGAGGCCACGTGTTTCAGGATTCAAAACGTTTTTTTATTTTTTTTTAAATTAATTAATTAATTAATTAATTTTATTCATTTTAGAGAGGAGACAGAGAGTGAGAGAGAGAGAAAGAGAAAGAGAGAAAGGGGGAGGAGCTGGAAGAATCAATTCCCATATGTGCCTCAACTCCCATATGTGCCTTGACCAGACCAGTGCAGGGTTTTGAACTGGTGACCTCGGTGTTCCCAGCTCGTTGCCGTATCCACTGCGCCACCACAGGTAGGGCCCCGTTTTTTGCTTTTAATAAGGGTGTATATACTGTACATTATAGAATGCCTCCAGTAAGGAAGGTCTGGCACAACACCCATATGTAAATAATTAATAACTATACAGCAAAATATGTGAATGTCCACACATGAGGCAAATAAAGACTATAACTAGATGGTGTCTGAACACATTCTCACACACTCTCAGGGCTACAGGCTTATTCATGTGATTACAAACGGCTCTTCTCCTCACCTGATGGCGCCTTAGATTTATTAAGGTTCTTGGGTTTCCGTTTTCTGGTTTGAATCCCTTCTTTCCGCATCGCAAGAGGCCTGGGAACCTAGGGGATCACAAGTCAACATATATGGCTTTCCACTTGTACACGGTCACCTTCAGTACACACACACACGGAAGGCAACATCTAAGCCATCCCTCTATACTGCAACTGAATAAATCAGCCCCTGAAACTCCTGCTGAGAGAAAACTCAGATTGTCGAGCACCTCTAGTACGTGCTACATGTGGGGTGTTACACTAGCCCAGCGGTTCTCAGCCTTTTCTGAGGTACCGAACCCACCAGTTTCATATGCGCCTTCACAAAACCCTTCTTTAGTGATAAATAAAATATGATTTCTTTTTTCCAAATTCAAAACATAGGTATATGTTTTTTTACTAGTGCACAAAATGAGGCGTGCATGAACATCACCTTGCTCAAAGAACAAAATCAACAAAGTGCATGAACTCACAACAAATTACGGTATTACTTTATTCTGGCCTCCGCGGCAGAGGCTTCTCCGAACCCCTGAGACCGACTCATCGAACCCCTAGGGTTCGATAGAACCCAGGTTAAGAACCACTGTACTAGACCCTGTAGATCAGGGGTCCCCAAACTATGCCCCGCGGCTGCATGCGGCCCCCTGAGGCCATTTATCCGGCCCCCGCCGCACTTCCGGAAGGGGCACCTCTTTCATTGGTGGTCAGTGAGAGGAGCACAGGATGCATCCACACCCATAGTTCCCATTGAAATACTGGTCAGTGTGTTGATTTAAATTTACTTGTTCTTTATTTTAAATATTGTATTTGTTCCCATTTTGTTTTTTTACTTTAAATTAAGGTATGTGCAGTGTGCATAGGGATTTGTTCATAATTTTCTTGATAGTCTGGCCCTCCAACGGTCTGAGGGACAGTGAACTGGCCCCCTGTGTTTTGGGACCCCTGCTGTAGACAATGACTGCAGGACACAGATCTTTCCCTCCAGAGGTTCAGTTTAGCAGGAATGACAGACAAACAGCTCATAAGCAGACTCAGAGGCGATGTGGGAGAACTCTGTCCTGGTCTGGGGAGGAGGGAAAGTGGCACGTGAGCACACCAAGGAAGGCTTCACTGAAGAGGTGACGTCTGAGTGTAAGAGTCATGGAGTAGACAGGGGCAGGTATGTCAGGCAGCAGGAACACTCATTTACCAGCCTCGTCAGGACACCATGAGTGTGAGAAGGCAGTGCTCTTCTTAGTAATTGTGCCAAGAAAATAGGCAGAAACTGGGACAGCCCTGGTGAGTCAAGATGTAGAGTCACTAAGCTTAGAGCAGCTCCTCACTGGACTGAATCTGACAGGAGCCAACAGTGGTGTTTCCATGGGAGCAGCAAGAGATTGTGCTAGAGAGACTGACCTGCTGAGCTACACTGTCCGCGGGCAATACTTTTGTCTCACCTGACTTCTCATACACGAGCAGTGACTGTCAGGTGTCATGCTCTTGAGATATTCACAGAGGCCTAAACAAGTGGCTGGGGAGCAAGCCTATGTCTTTCTAGTATTTTAAAATATTGTGCCTTCCCCATTATCTGGTTTCTTTTAGGCCTGGCCAATGACGTCTTCTAGCCCCTGGTCTATGCCTGTCTCCCATATGAGACTAATAAAGGCCAAACCTGCAAATACTGAAAGAAAAGCAATCACCACTCCAGAGACGTCAACCTGGAATAGTTAGAAGTGCACCAGCGTACATGAACGTGAACTTGCCTTCTAGTCAACTGAGAGTCAGATGAGACAGCACTCCTGCCTTAGGGGAGAAGTGTACCCAGCCCCTCTTAAAGCCCATCCTAACTTTGGAAGAATCTTGATATCATCTTTATCCCCACCTCCCTCAGTACTTAAAAAAAAAAAGTTGTGCTAAAATACACATAACATAAAATCCACCATCTCACCCATGATTAACTGTACAGTTCAGTGGTGTTAATACAGTCACACTGCAGGGCAGCCATCCCCACCTTCCATCTCCAGAACACTTTCCATCTTGCAAAACTGGGACTCTGTACCCACTAAATAACTCCCCATTTCCCCTGCCCCCCAAGTCCCGGGCAACCATCATTATACTTTCTGTCTCTGAATTTGATGACCTTTGTTTTATATCATACTTCCATCTATAGAGACTACTTCTGAGTCCCCTCACCTGTAAAATGGGAGTTAGACTTATATGATGTTAAAGATGAAGTAACCAGCAGTATTTCTGCTATGGTATGAAGTCTGTGTCTCCCCAAAATTCATGTTAGAAACCTCCCCCAAGCTGATGGTATTAGGAAGTAGGGCCTTTGGGAGGTGATTAATCAGGTCATGAGGGTGAAGCCTTCATGAATGGGATCAGTGCCCTCATAAAAAAGCCCTGAGAGTTCCCTCATGCCCTGTGCCATGTGAGCACGCTAGGGAAAATCTGTGACCTGGAAGATGGCCCTCACTCAGCTGTGCAGTGCCCTGATCAACTTCTAGCCTCCAGACTGTGAGAAAGAAATTTCCATTTAGAAGTCACCTGGCCTGTGGTATTCTGTTGGAGCAGCCAGAATGGACTGATACATTCCGTAAGATCCCTTCCCATATCCAAGCATCTTTGTTAGGAAGGAGGAATAAATACAGCCTGAAGGGAAGAAGATGAGTGAGCACTGAGTGATGGCTGTGAAGGATCGCAATGCTGGTCAAGGTGGCCGTCCTGCGTGGGGGTGGGACTACTTACGCCATGGAGCTTCATGTACAGGCCGCAGGCGTTGCACACGGGCTCACCCTCGGCATTACGGCGCCACAGCGTGGTGGTGGTAGTCTGGCAGTTGGCACAGGAGAGGCCCACTCGGCGGGAAGCGGACTGCAATACAGGAGACAAACACTTCAAGTCCAGGTAAAAGACAGGTGCTGCTGCTTCTACCTCACAGTGAGTGATGCAGAGCTGGGTCCTCCCTACAGGGGCGATGGGAGTAGGCCATAATAATCTTGTGTGTGCTGGTTGTGTATCTCAGAACCTTGGTGCATCTCCCAGACCTGTGCCTGTGCCAGAGTGGGGGTGGGGGAAACGTCTGCCCTGGGAGAAGAAGACTGAATCCGAGTCCTAACTCTGGCTTTAGAGCTATTATTAGTCATTCAACATCAGATGGAAAGCCAGTGAGCACTGGGCACAGCTGGCAGAAAAGCTTCTCCTAAATGTAGAATGAATGTGGTTTTCAGGTGCCAGGCACAGGTGGTAGGTGAGGACTTATTGTATCCAAGTGTCACCAGACACTGGCTGGGTCCTGGAACTTCAAGAAAGGGAAAGATCAGGGTTTATCTGCTTTGTTCTTCCCTCATTATTAATATGAAAGTCAGTTCATACTGGTCACAATCAAACTGTAGTAAGAAAAGACCACGGAACCAAGAACCCAAAACTCAGTTCCAAACTCTACCTCAACCACAGGGCCCAATACACACTGTATAACCTCCCTGCACTTTGGGTGGGTTGGTCAAGTGAAAACAGGGTCAGTAACAATATAGAAGGGAAGAGCTGACCTTCTTCGTGGGGTTGACGGGAACACAGGAGGCATACAAGACAACGCTGGACTGGGAACCAGGAAGTCTGGACTCACTCATATATGATCACAGTCGAGGCCATTAGCTTTTCTGAGCCTCACTTTTCACTTCTGCATAATTATGGGCTTGAATTATATAGATGTTCTCATGAAGATTTATAAACAGAAACCTCATTTAAATCGATGGTGGGAGGGCCAGTAGCAGGAGCTCTGTGATAGCACTCATTGTCAGTTATAGAAGAGATATTTTCCATCTCCAACAGGAAGATGTTTTTCTACTCTACAACTCCCCCAGGTATTAAGGACAGTCTCCTTCCCCAACCACAAGACTGAAAGCTCAGCCAATGAAAAGCCACTACACTTCCAACTCCCAGTTTCTTCCAATGGACTCTTTGTTTACAACAGCCCCTCGGAAGTCTCCCTTTCCTCTACAAAAGAATCTTCCTCTCCTTTGCCATCTGGACTTGGCATGGTTTGCCATTAGACCACATGTTCTGAATTACAAATCTCTGTTGTTACAGAATAAATTCATTTTTCTGGAGAAATACCTGGCTATTTGTTTAAGGTCAACAGTCTGGAACAAGCTTGTAGCTCAAGCTAACTCTAAAGGTGTGAGCAATCACTATGTGGCCTCCATCTGCCCACCTAGCCCCTCAAACCACACTTTCTTTTAAAGATGACTCAAAATCCAAAATTTAAAACCCAGAAGTTTTCCACCAAGGTAGGAGTCTTGAAGCCAGGTGCTGAGAGGAGACAAATGCCCCCCCCTCCCCACCAACCCAAGGCTTTTGGACTTCTGTGGTCTGGGTACTTGCTTACCAGCCGGCGCTGGGGCTTGATGAGGGGCCGGTTAATGCCGTTCATCTTGTGGTAAAGACCACAGGCATTGCACAGGTAGTGCCCCGTTCCATCCCGCCTCCAGAGTGGGGTAGACATGGCCCCACAGTTGACACACTCTCTGCCTTCCGAGAAGTCATCAAACATATCTACTGGGTGGGAGATAATACCAAGGATTAATTCTTTGTTTGTTCCCATTAACCTTATGTCAGAAAATCTTGAGACCAAGAAAATAATGCCCTTTCCTTGGGAGGAATGAAGGATACATCACTTTGGGGCCTCACTCTTCCTCACTCTGACCTCAGCCCCTGGGGGATCTTTCTGCTCAGAGGACTATCATAGGAAGTAGACACTTTTACTCTTGGACATCCCAGACACAGCAGGACTCTCCCTAGTCAGGACAAAGGAAGAGAGTCTGGCAGCAACCACCAGCAGCCTCATTTTAATCCTTTATCTCTCCTTCAGAGCCTGTAACCCTGTGGTTCTCACCTAACACTGAGTTCCACTCTGACCTTCTGTCTTTCCCTTTTCCTTTCAAAATTAAAAATTCTTTTCCCTTTGAATAAAAATAATATTTACTTCAGGAAAACTAGAAAACACTGAAACAGGTCAAAAGTGCACCATGACTTTACAAACACACTGTATAACACAAAGATCACCAGTATTATTATCATTTTGTTCTATTATATCCTTTGCAATACTTTATATATATATATTTTTGACTGGTTGAGGTCAAGTTATATAATTTGGAGCCTGTTTTTCACTTAATACCAAAGCCTTTTCCCACTTTAGAAATTCTTCATAAGCTCATTTTAAGCGCAGTATAATGTCTCATCCTATAAATGTGTCATCCTTTAAATATTGTCATTGACCTTTTATTTAATCATTACCCAGTTTCTGATTTTTTGTTTTATAAACATTGCTCCTTTTGTACACAAATTTTGAGATTTCCGGCTATTTCTTAGGATACGCCCCTAGAAGTAGAATTAATGAACCAAAGGAACAACACTTTTTAAGTTTTGTGATTTTCAAACTGCTCTGCAAACAAAACAAAACAGACCCCTGTAATTCATTTATCTCATTTCCATATATCCACATGACATTCTGTGTCACAATCTGTCATATCTTCTTGTCTATTGGTACATAAAATAAAAATACACATTATAGTAATGGTGGCAGAGTTTATCACACTTCCACGGGCATGTTGCCATCATTGGTCACTCACTCACCTGCCCCCCCATTACCTTTATCTTCCACATCTATACAATTCTCCGACTGATAAAGTCTACTCATGTGCATTTCATTTGCCCTGGTGCAATCAGCTGGGCTACTACTCTGTTATCCCATATGATCTACAGAAAGCCTGGCTCAGAAATTCCAGGAGTCTGACTCCCTGTACACTGCTTCCTCCCCCCCCCCCCCCCCACGCCCCTGTCAGGACCCAGCCCTAGGATTTAAGGTGGCACATTCTGCTATTTCTGTGACCTGGATCCCTGCTTTGAGGGAACAGTGGGTTAAAGAAGAGGATGTTGGGGGTGGGGAGGCCCTCCCCCCCTCCCCTCAACTCCGGGTACACAAACAGTCATCTGCACCTGCAAACAAGTAGCTGTGTGTCCACACCAAGTCAACAACGTGCAGGTGTGAGGAGCTGTTTGCTCAGGCCAGGGAGCTGAGCACACACTGGTCACAGGAGAGGCTATTTTTGCACCTGGATCACACTGAGAACCCTCCAGCAAGGTCACCTGCTTGCACAGCCGCACACAGAAAGGCAATCCAATGAGTGGCTTGCTTCCCCAAGCCTGGGGGAGATGGGGAGTGAGCAACAACTTGCACACCACCAGCCACACCGTCATGACCACCTCCACATTCACTTTCAGATCCTTGCCCAAGGATGGTTAGCCCTGCTGCCTCAGCCAGGCCTTCCCTGGGGGAAATAAAAAGGCCAGCAGAAGGACCTTATACCAAGGTGAGTCCCTGCAATGTCATCATTTTGTCAAGAGTTTACAATAAACACTAGATGGCACCAGAGGCTTAAAGTTGAACCAAGGCTGTGTCCTGGTATAAAATCAGGCTTGGGAATTGGGGGGCCTTTTTAAATCATCTCACCAGTCCCAACCCAGGGTAACCCTCTTATTCTACTTTTTATTGTTATGAAAAAATTTAAACATATTCAAAAGTGGACAGATGAACACTTATTTAATCATCATTCAGCTTCCAACAATTTGAGCCCAATCTTGTCTCAGTTACACCTCCGCCCACTTCCCCTTCCTGTAAAACTGGGGGAATCCTACATATGCTGTCATTTCATTCACAACTATTGCAGCATGTAGGTCCCACAGGTGAAGTTTATCTCCTCCTTTTAAAGATGTTCTGGTTTATCTAGAGAAGGTTCCAGAGACAAAAATCTCATAATCTGTCCCTTTCCCTTTTTCTTTACATGTACTGTTGGAGACAGACTCTCCCAGAAGAAGGCACCCCAACAATCCTGGGTCTCTGCTGGTTGCGGCCGCAGGCTGCTTTCAGAAGCCAACACAAAGGTTGCCTTAGAACAGTGGTTCTTAACCTTTTTTGAAGTACTGAACCCACCAGTTTCATATGCGCCTTCACCGAACCCTTCTTTAGTGATAAATAAAATATGGTGTGTTTTTTTTCCAAATTCAAGACATAGGTATATATTTTTTTACTGGTGCACAAAATGGGCCGTGCATGAACATCACCTTGCTCAAAGAACAAAATCAACAAAGTGCATGAACTCACAACAAATTACGGTATTACTTTATTCTGACCTCCGCGGCAGAGGCTTCTCCAAACCCCTGAGATCGACTCATCGAACTCCTAGGGTTCGATAGAACCCAGGTGAAGAACTACTACCTTAGAAACTCCTTCAGGCTTGTCTCACAGAATGGGTTACAGTACAGGTTACAGTACAGTCAGGAACAATTTTACTGGCCAGGGAAAGGCACTGGAGGTTGGCAAATAGGAATTTGTCACCGACAAATATTTATTGAGCATCTGCTATTTAAGCACTCTGACACGTGTCACGGGAGCTAAGAGGGAGTCTTACTCTCGGAATGCTGATGACCTACTTAGGCAAATTGAGCCAGAATATAATTTACACAATTAATTTTTGGAACACAATTTAATCAAGCTGGGGATCTGGGTGGCAGGAACATCTTGTCCAGAGCAGAAAGTGCAGAAGTCCGACTCGGAGAGAAAGGTCGAGTGTTATAATAGCAGCCAAAGAGCAGGACTGCGTGGGAAGTCAAGGCCCTGCTTCCCAAAGGTGCCCTGTCAGACCCATCATGTCTTCCTCACAACCCACTACATCTTCAAATCGGAACACATTTCCATATTTTCTACCAGAAAATTTCCATCTAACCTACTCAATGGTTCTATAATTTTAAATGATTATTATGAAGATGGTGTAACAATTGAGGAAAATGCTTACCCTACATGTTAAATAAAAAAACTCAGCACACAAAATGCCATGTAAGGAACTTTTGTTACACTAGTTAGGTTGTATGGACTTAAAAAACACACACAAAAACTAAAAAACCACTGTAATGTCATAATTGCTTATTTTAAAAATATGATAAAAAAATAAAAATGAAACAAAAAAACTTTTGATCACCTCAAGCAACTAACTCCCTGTCCACTATAGAGGAAGGGGACTATCTTACTGCCTTACGTTTGACACATATTAACCCCACCCACCCATCCAAGACTTATGAAAGGAGAGAAAGAAGTTCAAACCCTGCTGCTTAGCACCCACTCTGGGAAAACAGGAGGTGGCGGGCCGTGAGCCCCAAACTAGCACTAATATCTGGAGGTGTGTATCTTCCTAACAACCACCTCTTATTCCTTGATTAGAAGCGCACAGGGTGGAACTTCCTGAGGGCAGTGGGCAGCAGCATGAAGCCAATTACTACGCCTGATTTCTAATGCAGAAGGGCACAACTGTGGCCTTGACTTATGAAAGCCCCACCTACACACCCATGCTGAGCACCATGGGAATTGGCCCTACCACTTAGAAGGCAGTGGGAAGCCAGCTCTAGGAAGTGGGTCAGCGTTACCCCATATCCAGAGGAAAGACTTGTAATAATAGTTGTGAAGTACTTTGCAAATAAGAGGAAAAACTCACAACAATAGCTGTAAAGTGCTCTGCAAACACCAAATGAGATAACAATGATGGATTATTGTTAGGGTTGGAGGGGTGCGGAGGGGGTGGAGAAGACCAGGGACAAACTTTGGTGTGCTGGGTTATGGGGAGAGAGGGAATAGATAGAAGAGCTAGGAGACTTTGGGGATCTGACCTCTTCTCAAACCACTGTGGCCATGCTCAGAACTGTACATGTCTATCGCACTCAGACTTGGCCAAGTTTGAGACTCCTGTCAGGGGACGAAGGGGCAGCAAGGCTGACAGTATATACTTAGGATGTCTCAAAGCTGCTGCTCATGGGAAACATTCATAAGTGATTATTTTAGCAATCAAAAGCGTAATGTGAATTGAGCCCTTACCCCAAGAATGGGACTCAAACTCCTTACTTCCATCCATGACCCCAATAAAAAAATGTGTTTTCAAAGAGGGAAACAAATGTAGCCTGACTTCTTAGGTATCCAATTTAGAATGGATCTTCCCAGGAATTAAGGCAGGCTAACCCCACCCAAGTGCCTGAAAGAAAAATGTGGGCCTGGAGGTTGAAGGATCCCACCCCTGACTTCCCCACAGAGAACTGACGCAATCAAAGGCAAGGACTCCGACCTCTCCCCTGACCTGCTCCATCCATCTTGGGGAACCACCCACAGGCAGGGGTGAGCCAGTCGCCAGTCGGAGCTGGGAGCTGCGAACTTGGAGAAGGAAGGGCCATGAGGACAGAGGGGAGTAGGAGGAAGAAGGGAGAGATCAGAGGCCAGGGTCATGGTTGGCAACACCCACTGGGCGCTGCCGAAAGCTGGAGAGGAAGCTCAGGCTGAGGACACTGCACAGGGCATGCTGCCCGCTGGGCCAGTGCCCTGGGGACTGGGTCTCTGCAGAGCCTTCCCTCATCTGAGAGGCTTCCTCTTGCTAAGAAAAGCTGGGTCTTGAGCTAGAGCTCATGGTGGAGCAACCCTTCTTCTCAACTTCACCCTCAGATGCTGAGGGTATTTGGTCTTAGGCCGCCTGTTTCAGGGAAGGATGGAGCACTGAGGCCAGAACACTGGCTGTGTGTCTGCTCTGCTTGCCTCTGTAAAAGTGCTGGATATAGAAATTCATTTGACAAAACTGAAGCAAAATCCCAGAGTTGTTTTGGGCTAGCTGGGGATACACACCTCAAAATAAATCATCACATTACATGTGACAAACTGCAATGGCGCCTGGGCTACAGCATGGGCCCCCGCCCCAGCTGCACATCTTCAGCTGTCCTAGATCACCATGCAATCTGTTTGGGAAGGCAAGGCACACAAATGCGATGGAAATCAGCCATGCCCAGGGCAGCTATTCAGTGCTACAGAATAGAGGCGAGAGGATCACAGCCTGGGCAACAAGAGGGGAGGGGCCAGCCCGGAAACCTCCCCAGGAGCCAAAGGGGCTTCAGAAACAAAGTCTTTAGCCCCACCCATAGGTCCCTTGCTGAACCCCAGGCCCGAGTCCCATCCAAAGTTCACCAGAGATTGTGCATGGATTTCCTGACAGGCCCAGATCTGTCCCCGGGGCTGGCGCCTGGGTCTGGGGCACGAGGAGCAAACAAATCCTGAGGTTTTTCTGGCAGCTCCTGAGCCTTTGGTCTTCTGGGCTTTGTCAGGCTGGGCCCATGACAGGAGGCTGCTGAGGGGGTGCAGACACAGCTCCGGCAGCGTCCAGGCTGGCGGGGAATGGAGCGCCTATTTTGGAAGCTCCCGCAGGCACTGAACAGAAGCGGCTCTTGCCAGGCAGGCCGGAGTTGCCCAGTGGAGTTTGGGGCCTGTGCTTCTAAGCACTGGAGACAAAATGCTGGCGGTTCATCTAGATTATCCAGGAGAATTCTGCTGCGGGTTCATGCGATGCACAACATTTTTAGAATTTTACAGACAAGGACGCTGAGAATAGTCCATATGAAATATTTAGCACACTATATTTCTTCATAACCACTGAATAATATGACAGCCCTTAAACTTTTCTACAGGTTAATGTAATAATTGTACTGGAAGTAAATTTTCACACACACACAAACATATGCACATGCACTGGTATTGATCTAGGAACCTGGCTTTGGGCTTGAGGTAAGAGTTAAATAATGTGACTCAGATTTAAAATAAAAAAAAGGGACAGAGGGATGGGGAAAGAAAGAAGAGACTGAAGAACAAGTGACAGGCTGGAGGAACATATGTATAGCATGTCAACAGGAATTAAAAACTCCTAATACGCTAAGAGAAATTAAGAAGCAAAAGATGAGAGGAAGATTCCACTAGGCCAACAAGGCCCTGTTGTTGAAAGAGCCAACCAACCCCTTCCTTTCTGGGAACCAACTGCTCCTCCCTTGAAGATCTGTGAGCTCCCAAATGAGTAGCTCCACTCCTACCTGGTCTGTATTCATAGTAGGGGCGGAGTGAGGAGCCGGCCCCAAAGAGAAGGCAACTGAAGAGTGTTAACAGTTTGGGAAAGTTAGGTCTTGCTCAGTAATTAGCAGAGCTGGGATTTGAACCCAGACTGGTTTGTCCCAGAATCCTCTACTCCTGCCTGCAAAAAGATGACCTGACCATCTTGTTGGGCATTCGATCCTTTCGCCAGCAGCAATGTCAACATGATCAGTTCAAAAATCAGTACATAAGAGATAGCTTAGGGTCATGATGCATGTTAGCAGCAAGGGCTATAAGAAGTCCAGGATACCAGGAGCTGTTTTTCCAGCTCATCTGATCACAGAAGGGTATCAAGGCAGATCTGTTTTGATGCTCTTCCACACACCAGTGTTGGAAATGCTTCTCCTAACCTTCTTGGTGAAGATGATTTTGATATCTTCAAGAATACCCACATGTACCCACCCTGGCTGCACAGCTCAGTCGGTAGAACCTCGTCCCGCAGTGCAGAATAGCCACATGCAACTATAGAGTTACAGTACAAAGATTTTCTCAGGAAATACAGGGTCACTCACTAGCTCCGGGAGAAATTTCTTAGTGCTTTACAATTCAAAGCTGATCCTCAGTGATGATTATGTCCTGGGTCTTCTAGGTTGTGCAAAGTTAAGTCCATCAACGATATAGACCACTGCATTGCTACTGAAAGTTCTACGGTGTGAGGAACTGAGAATATGACTTTGTTTGCAAGAGCTGGAAGTTAAACTCCCAGGAGAGAGTCACCATGAACCCTTCCCATCTACGATCCACAGGTTGAGACACCGCCATCTTTAAAGTAGGCAAATGAACAAAGGAAAAAGAAGGGAAGGCTCAATGATTGTGCTATCATTTCTACTTTTCAAACTTTCCTTTATATCTTTATTTTGTCCTACTCAATGTTTTTACAAGCACTGTTTTGCCCAGTTGTCTCCCTGTCCTTCTGGGCTTCCTCTCCTGCCTCCCAGCTGCCACCACTCAGAGAACGCACTGTCTGCAGCCTTCCTGGTGGGAACTCGGAAAGAGCCGGACAGGCTGCTGTGTCCAGAATACACTGTCTGTCAGCCCCTACCCTCCCAAACCTGGCACCACCAGCTCTCTCTTTTCTGCCACCCCTTGGTGCCGAGTAGGATGCCACATAACTCATCATCCAGAATGAGACACTTCTGAGGAAAGGGGGCTCATTACTAATTAATCTGGGACAGCAGGTTTAAGATCAGGATGTGCGGCCTCTCTCAGCAGAACTCCAGGTGTGAGGCCTACATCTCTGACATGCTTGCTCCCTCTATATTTCCCTACACGCTGGTTTCTCCTGACGTCACCGCCTGACCGAGAGAAGTGGGCTGACTCATCACCTCCCAGACAAGGTGCAGGCAGAATGCAAGGAGAAAGAGGCATAAAATGACTCCAAATGCCAAGTGATAGTTGGCCTCGGCCATCTCATAACCCCTTGGCTCAGCCTTAGCCTCCACTATGGCCACAGGAACCCTGACTGGGTCTCAGCAATTGAAAATGTCTGCCACTTCCTGCACCCTGCCTTGTTCAGGGACAGCACCTTTGCTTACCCGCTAGTCACTGCTCCCCCTGGGCCGCCTGTATCAATTAGGGCTCCAACACTCCTGCAGGGCAGGCAGCACAAAAGCCTTAAAGCCTGGGTGTGATGTTTGAGTGATTCTGTACACACGTAGTGGAAGAAACTGAGACCCAGAGAAGGTGAATGACTCACTTAAGCTTCTCGAACAGTGATTTTTACCTTTTTCATCTCATAGCACACATAAATGAATTACCTAAAATCTGCAGCACACCAAAAACATATACTTTTTGCCAATTTGGCAACAAAAGAAAAAAAAGAGGTATAATTTTTATTTGTTCACCAGACGGCCATTGCTGTGTGGGCTGCTGTAAGTTTTTATTTGACAATCTAAGGGAAAAGAGGTCAGTGGCCCAGACTAAATAGTCAGGCACTGCGTGTTTTAAAAATTCTTGCTGGCACCGGACATCCACCCTCCCCGGCACCCCTTTGCTCTCGGGCTAGATCACTCCATCTACAGCACTCTGCGTACAACAGACACCCTGTGCTCATTGACCAATCAGATTTCAACAAAATCCAGCGCCCTAAAGTGTCTAATGAGGCATCAGTAATGCCAGTAGGATGTAAACCTTGAGGGCTCTGCTCCTGGCCCACGAGACAGCCTGGCCACACATAATAATTCTTCTGAAAGTATCATCTCTGCGGGCCAGCAGTTTTCATATATACAATGTATGTATATGTAATAGATAAATGGGTGTGTATCAAAAAGTACTCCATGTTGCATTAAAAACCAGCCTACTCTTGATAGTGATAAAATTGTCCTAATTATTCATTAGGAATACATCAAAAGGACCTTCTTTCCTGCTCCCAAAAATAAGGAGAAAGATAAAAATGTTTACTTTTAAGATATCCATGGTAAAATACTGGAACAGCCCAACTATCCACTGATAGTGGAATCAGTAAGAAAACTAAGTTGCAGTAAAAAATATGAAAATTTGAGTTGATTTTTTAAATGACAAGTATACAAACTATGTTAAGATTTTCTCTTCCTCTAACATCATTACATAAGCAGTTAATTAAACAAGTATTTCTGTATCTGGGGAAGAAGAGTGCTGAAGGCGGAAGGAACAGCACAGCAAAGGCTCTGAGCTTTAGGGAAATGAACAGTTAAAAATCACATCATGCAACGTGAAAGGAGCTACTAGTTGCAAAAGACCACTGGGCGTCTTTTGTCCAGAATGGGCAAATCCAGAGTCAGAGAGTCGATTTGTGGCTGCCAGGAGCTGGGGGACAGGGAAATAAAAGTCGCTGTAAATGGGCAGGAGGTCCTTTTTGGAGTGTTATAAAATTGTGAGATGCATGCCCAACTCTGTGCATATACTAAAATCCACTTACTGTACACTTTAAATCAGTGATGTTTACAGAATGTATATGGTATATTAATGATGCTGTTACAAAACAACTAACAAAAACTTAAAATTAAATTTTAAAAAGCATCTCTGCCTAGGAGTCGGGGATTGGAAATGTCTACTTTGTTTCTTCAACTTACTAGGATCCCCTCATTCTGAAACAAAGTACCTTCTCCACCTTGGGCCCAGGCCCCTCTCCTCCCCTCTGAGCTCAAGAATCCTCAATGGCTAATTATTTTCCCCATTCCACAGAAAGAAAGAGAAAAGCCCTCCGCACAGGTGCAGGACAAGCAAACGTGGATATATATGGTGAGCAAATCAAAAGCTGCCTTTAAACCACAAAGTCCAGTGCTGGTCCTGTCTCTAACAAGTCACTGGGACCAACACCTCTCTCCAGGAGTCCTGCCAGCTTGCCCCAGTCATCTACATGTTTCCTGAAAGGGGGGATGTGGGAAAACAAGTGTCCTAGGCATTAATGGAGAGCATGCTATGGTACAGCTCAGAGGACAACGTAGCGATATCTTAGCAAAGGTATAAATGCATGTGCCATTTGATTTAGAAATTCCACTTCCAGGAATTTATTGTACAATGTACTGGCACTTGTATAAAATGATTGGTTCACATACAAAGAGATTCATTGTAGTGTTTTTTGTTTTTGTTTTTTTACAATAGCAATGGATTGGAAAACAACTTGCTTATTTGTCAATACAGAACTAGTTAACTCAGTACCCTATGTAGTCATAAAGAATGAAGATCTTCTATATACTGATATGAAATTCTTTACAAAATATGTTACGAAGTATTAGTAGCAAAGTACAGAATAGTATATCTGATACTTTCTGATAAAAAGAAGGGGAGAGGAGTCTATCCACACATTTGTTTGTATATACAAAAATATCTCTGGAAGGACAGACAAGAAACTGGTAATACTGTTATTGCTTCCAGGGAGACCTCCTGATGACTCAGGGATGCTTTTCACTGTAAGCTCTTGTGAACCTTTTGAATACTCAATATGTTAATTTATTGCCTATTTTCAAGAAACAGGCCATTTTCGATCTTTAATATGTTAAATAAACTAAATAAATATGTGCAAACTCTACCTGCATTGTCTCAGCAGGCTCCATGTGGGACAGGTTTCATTTTCTGATTTCCCTTAAGAGTATCTTATCTCCCAACATTTTCTAAGTGGGTTCTCAGTCTCATCCCCGACTGCCATCTCTCAAGGTGCCCTAGTCCCTGTCCTGTCCCCCGAAGTCCTTGGCCCAGCTTCCACAGGCCGGCTCAGCCTCCAGTGGATCTGGCTTGGCTTCTAACACTGTTATACACATGCACACTGCCTATTTAGACTTTGTTCTTTTATTAATTAGGAAGACTGAGAGAGAGAGAGAGCTTTGGGCAGGCTCTCTGTCAGGGCCAGTAGAGACTTAAACCAGGGCAGTCTGGGCTCCTCTGACTCTGAACCCCCTCTCCAGCTTGTTATAAGCTGGCAGGATAGAAAGGAAATACTGAACAAATTGCCAGACCAGCTCCCTTAGGGACCAAGACAATAGGTCTGGGGGGAAAAGGCTTTTCCTTCCAGTCCAGCAGCCGTCCAGAGGAAACAACTTCCCTTTTACCTCCTGGAATGGCAGCAGCCAGCCAGCCAGCAGGGGAGATTTATGGAGATATAATGTGACCTCTTTATTGCCCTGAATGCTAAAGAGGCATTTCAGGGGAGATTTACGCCTTTTAGAAGGGGAGGGGAGCAAGGGTATAAAAACTTATGTACTATGCACGAAGCTGTTTCCCCTCTGGGGGTTTTCTTGGGGATTACTTAATCAAACCAAGGTTAAACTCAATCGCCAGCCAGCACCTTTACATCTTACCCTGATAATCCACCTAGTTACCCTGCAAGCTTTTGCATGAAATATGGAGTCTACGGAGAGCTGAGAGGACTCCGTTGAGCTTTGAGTTCAGTTAACACTAAAATTAAACAAAAAATAAAGATGATGATCATATGTAGCAGGGCCAGGAGCCTGTTCTCCTACCACAGGACCTAGACAGTTTATGTTTTACCTGCCGATGCTTGGGATCTATCTTCTTTGTAAGATGAGGATGTAAAACCAGATCATCTAGGTCCTTCCTAGTTTGAAAATGGTCTAGATTGATATCAGATCAATGTACAAATTACTCTGCACCGGTGGTTTTTCTGGTTTTTAAAGTTGCAGAACACCTTCTTCTAAGAAAGTCTTGTCTGAGGAAGCCCAGCATTTAAAGAAAAAACAAAAACAAGAAAGGGAAGTGCAGCTCATTGGGTGAAAAGATAACCCAAATCCTTCCCAAATCCCCTGGACATATGGATACAGTGATAGCCTTGAGGAAGGTCCTCCAACCGCTAGAGGGCGCAGAAGCACAGCTACAGGAGTGTTACTTAAGACTCCCTACCAAGGGTGTGAAAGGGGTCCATCCAATGCTTCAATATCAGAAACTACATTTACCAGATTAAAGGCTGGGACTAATAACAACCAATTCTAGAATTAACGAGGTGGAAATGTTTGCCAACAGTAATTTTACCTCTCTTGCTCTGGTCTCCACAAATCAAAAGCGAAGTATTCGAAAAAGATTTTGGAATCATCCAACTTAGCACTATATTGTAACTTTTCTCATTTACATATTAAATATTTTTCCTAATTTACATTTAAACTGTGTAATTCATAATTGCAATAAATATAAAAAGTCTCGACCATTATCATTATCCCACGCCCCTGAGACAACATTGACTAACAACTTTTATATTTATCTAGATATTTTCTATTTTATTAATTATAATTTTTATTTTAGAAATTAGAAAAAAGTATCAGGAGTACTATAACAATCTCTATTATTCCCTGTCACCATCTCTTATTCAACCACCATTCCAAATTTAGTGAATATCTTTATAATTCATTTTTATACTTTACACATCTCTAAACATCATATGATTTAATGTCCTCACACTGTACATCACATATACAAATTTATTTTATGAAAAATTTTACTTTATTTTGGGAGTTCTTTTCTTTCCTATTTTTTTAGAGATAGAGAGAGGGACAGATAGGAACAAATAGGAAGGGAGAGAGTTAAGAAGCATCAACTCATAGTTGTGGCACCTTAGTTGTTCATTGATTGATTTCTCATATGTGCCTTGACCAGGGGGCTCAAGCCAAGCCAGTGACCCTTGCTCAAACCAGCGACCTTGGGCTCAAGCCAGTGACCTCGAGGTTTTGAACCTGGGACCGCAGTGTCCCAAGCCGACACTCTATCCACTGCGCCACAGCCTGGTCAGGCTGGGGTTCTTTCCATGTGATATGTTCCTGTTCAGAGAGGAAGAGGAGAAAGCATACCTTTGCTGTTATTTTTCACAGGAAGTCTCCACCCATTCTAAGCAACACATACATCCTTCTCAAAACCTATAACTTCTACGTTTTACTTTCACTAGCCTGCCCAGACTACCCCAAGGTTTCCATGGGTTTATTTGGCAATTAATCACATTGATCTTGAATTACCCATTTTATCCTTGTCTTGAACTATCACTTATATCTTTTAGTGTTAGTCTTTTTTCTCCCAAACTATATTTTGTTCCTAAGCCAAATTATAAGCACATATGAGATCAGGGTGTATTTTATACCTTGTTTACTCAGTTAGCTTTATCTTCTCTCTCCTTTTCTCATCCAAGACTAAGAACTCTACAGCCAAGCAGACACTGACAAATTATATATAAGAAAATGGAGCTTCTGGGCACAGTGGTCTGCAGAATCCAGCTCTCAGCTTTTCTTCCTCCCACCTGAAGAACCACAGAGGAATCCCAGGACCCTAGGAGCATATTTGATGGCAAAGGTTTAGTAGTTCAATCCATCCTTTTACATACAACACATCCTTTCCCATCCTAGGAAAAGCCTGAAGGTGCTACAGAAATGCAATTAGGAGGAACACTACCACTGGCTCTTACATTAATAGGGCTCACACCTTTGGGGAAGAAAAGAGAATGCAGTGTCAGGATGGAGGATTTTTGCAGTTTATTCTCTACTTGCTAAGCTTTTGCGCCGTTTCTATTTTTTGTTGTTGTTGTTAATTGTGGTAAAATACACACCACATGTAATTACCATTTAACCATGTTTAAGAGTACAATTCAGTAGTGTTAAGTATATTCATATTGTTGTGCAATCCATCCCCAGAATTCTTTTCATCTTGTTAAACTAAAACTCTGTCCCCATTAAACAACAACTCCCTCCTTCCCCCAGCCCCTGGCAACCACCATTCTACTTCCTGTCTCTGTGAATTTGACTACTCTAGGTACCTCATAGAAGTGATATCCTACAGAATTTGTCCTTTTGTGCCTGGCTTATTTCACTTAGCATGATGTTCTCCGGGTTCATACATGTTGTACATGTGTCAGAATTTCCCTCCTTTTTAAGGCTGAAAAAATACTCCACTGTATATATTAAACCATGTTATGTTTATCCATTCATCTGTCTATGGACACTTGTCTTGCTTATTATGTAAATGTGGCCCCCTATATAGAAGGAATTATAAACATTAAGTAAGATACGGAGTCCATGTCTTTAAATGTAGATTAATACTGAGAAAGAAGGGAAATTCTAACTAATATAAGAGCCTTTTGGCTATTGTGGTGCTCTTTTTCATCAATAATGTATCCACCTTTACAAAATATAAAAAAATCAGGAACAAAGGCAGGGTTGTGCATTGAACAGCAAAATAAATCAATCAGACCTTGACCACTAGGGCTCCCATTTGCTAAGCCAGCTGGGAAGATTGCGCATGGCAGGGTCTTTATTAGACTGGGTCTTCTAGAAAGAAGCTCAGAAGTGGCGGTAGCTACAGAAAAGCCAGGACAAAAGGGAAATCTTGTGGCAGCAAGATTTTGAGGGAAGGAAGAAGCCCCAGTAGCCCTGCTCCCACAGGGCTGTTTATGCACATCTATGGCATCTATGGCAACCTCAGCCTGCATAGTTCCCTGAAATGGCAGGGTGCGTGCCACCAGTGCAGCTGACAGTAGGCAGTGGATGGGAAGAGCACTGGCCCAGGAAGTTAGGCTGATCTGATTCTGCCAGCCTCAGCACCACGTGGCCTTGAGCACCCTGTAACAAATGGATATTGCAACTCCTGCCCTTAGGGCAGTTGTTGGGAGTAAATTAAACAATGTCAGAGGAGAGCAGTGAGTACTGTCAGCTCTCAGGAGTGTTTGTTGGGCCTCCATGCCACACCATTAGATGTCACAACTATCTTCCAAACTGCCCATCAGCTGGGCAGGCTGGATGCAGTTGTGGACAGTGTTCCAGGCTTCATAGTTCTGCTCAGTTGCTGTCCTCAGAACTATTGGAAGGGCCAACAGTTCCTGTTCCTGATGGTAATAGCACAAATATTCACCCTTCACTTGTTCCTATTTTTCGATGGTCAAAGCTGGCAGGGCCCATAAGATACCAGAGTTATCTGCTGCCAATTCTCCCATTTTTACAAAGGAATCAGAAGCCTGGGAAAGCCCATGTGAACCATGCAGTTTCTATCAACACTCCTTAAAAGGCAGCTCAACCACTTCCTGTCAGATGGGCACTGAGTCCACATAACTCCTTCAGCAGAGACAGAGGCACAAAGAAACCTGAATACTGCTTGCATCTCAGTCAGAGAAAGGAATGCCCAGAAAGGTGCATTTATTAGGGGATTTTCTTTTTTCTTTTTTTTTTATTAAGTGAGAAGCGGGGAGGCAGAGAGACAAACTCCAGCAAGCTCCCCAACAGGGATCTACCAGGTAAGCCCCCTGGGGGGTAGGTGCTCGGCCCATCAGGGGCTTTGCTCTGTTGCTCAGAAACTGAGCTATTTTAGTGCCTGAAGCATGGAGCCATCCTCGCTGCCCAGGGCCAACTTGTTCAAAATGTTGTAGTAATGGCTGTGGGGGGGGGGGAGGAAGAGGGAGAGGGTTGAAGAAGCAGATGGTCACTTCTCCTGTGTGCCCTGACCGGGAATTAAACCTGGGACTTTCACGCCAGGCCAATGCTCTATCACTGAGCCAACTGACCAGGGTCAAAGATTTTCTTTAAAACTAACTAATAAACAACTCCTTTTCTTCCTAACCTTCTCCAAATCCACTGAGAATCTAGCAGCCCCCATGGGTTAGATGCATTTCCTGGCAGAAATCCACAAGGCAGTTATTTGCCCCCTGCTTTTCAGCAAACACAATTTAACACCATGATAATGCTAACCGCAGTGATGTATGACTCAGACCCTAGGAAAGATTTGACTCTACTGAAGCAATTCAGGGGGTAAAGGGGTCTGATTTATATCTAAGTGTCCCAGAGACAGACCCTGCCAGGGCTTCCTCTGTAGCTTCTCCACACTATCCTTCCTTTCTGAATGCAATCCAAGTGGTTTCTTCATTTTTCCCCTTTTGTTCAGATCTCACTGGAGGCAGACAAATGGTTCCAACTCCTTTAAAAGGATTTTTAAAAATATTCTAAGGCTATGAAAAATGTCACTCTTTAGGAACCTACCACCCCAATGAACTTCTGCTTTCCTATGTAGAAGGAATTATAAACAATAAGTTGGATATGGGGTCTATGTTGTTAAATATAGGTTAAAATTGAGAAAGAAGGTGAATTCTAACTAATACAAAACCCACCTAAAGGCACCCTCCTGTGCAACCTAACTCTTCATTGTAGAACTAAAAAGACTATATTTGAAATAATATTATCTAACGTCTAACATTAAAGAACTACACTTTATAAACATTACTCCTAGAAGTCAAAATAACCCTATGAAGTAGCTGCTATTCCATTTTGTGAACATGAAAACTAGAAAAGAGCTGGAATTTGAAATCAGGTGTCTGACTTCAGACCCACTCCCTTAATTACAAGATTCCTCTGCTTCTCTTTTATCAGCTGCCAAATAGTAAAAAGTTGGAGGTTCCAACAAGGAATATAAGCAAAAGTTCTGAAAATAATGAAAAAAAAAGTCTGGCTAATGGGCTCTGCCTTCACCATGTCAACTGGTTAGATGGTCCATTTGGCCAGCTCTCCCCTCCCCGGCATCTGTCCTCTTCATCCCCCCCCCCTCACTGCCCCTCTGCTTTGTCCTGGGAAAAGGGTCCCCTTTATTAATGCCATTCCTGGAGATGTGTTTACATAGGGCAGGAAACTTAATATCAACATTCCCCACAGGAGAGTGTCCTGTCACTTCTGTGAAGCACTTCAGGCGGGCAGAGACTAGCTGCGTGAATCAACAGGCACTTATGCCCTTTAAACAGAGTCTGATGGGAGAGTTTGTTTCTACAGAGAATCTTCAAGTTCCTGAGCCCGTTTGTTATGATGAGTTGAGAGGCAGTTGTGCATACGCAAACTCCCTCTGGTGCCTCAAGAGGCTCTCGAGGAAGGATCTCAGGGAATCTCTGCAGAGTGGGGAGGAGGGAAAGCAGTGGATTTAGGCACTCAATGGGTGGGAAAGGACAAACCTGATGAGTGAATTTCTGCAAGTCTTGATAAACTGGCAGAGAAAGACTGCAAGGACCTGGCTCTGAGTTCAGAACACCAAGAGAAAGCAAAGTCTTTGAGGCCTGAGGAAGCCCGAGGGACACATGGCACCGGGGTCCAGCAGAACACCACAGGATCAAAGAATTCGCCCAGCAGGCTTTTACAAGGTGAAACATGAGGGCTCCCAATTATCCATTTTCTCAGCTTCCTTGCTTTGCCCCTCTAGCTCAGCATCTCTGTTGCCTGCCCTTCCCCACTCTCCCCTCCCGCCTTCATCAGAGGCAGCTGACTGAGCTCCTCTGCCCCTTGTCACTCTCTACCCTGGGGGCTCCCTCCTGTTTTCAAGTGATGGCTTCAAACAGTGATGAACCTCCTAGACACCTCACACCTGCATGTCCCTCCCCCGTGCCTCAGACCCACTACATCCAAAATGTGGGTCCCACCCCTAAGTGCCCTGTTGTTACCTTTGAGAATGCCACTGGAGCTTTCGATGTTTTCCTCTCTCCTCCTGGCCTTCCAGGTTTGGGCTGCCTTTGCATGATTCTTCCAGCTCCTCAATTTGCCCACTACCCACCCCTGCACCAGAGCTCTGCAAGGTCCTACTCCCTGTACAACTTCTCATGGGTGAGGACAGGCCCGTCGCTGGCCTCTGCCTCTCAGGAAACTGTCTCAGTAGGGCCAGACTGAAATATGAATATGGAGCCAAAGGGACCGTATACTTTAGATGAATTCCAGACTTTACCTTTTCAGAAAATGAACATTTATTTTGTATTTACCATGCAATTATATCACAGACCCCGAAATGAGTGAGGTATCATTCTTGCTCTGGAAAGACTGTCAGTCTAGTGAAACTATAATCCACATAAAAGGATAGCACCTTAAGATACAGTGAAAACACTGGTCATGGCCGATTCTCAGTAATTCTGCCTGGAGCCTTGTCAGAGGCACTGCCAGATGCCCACAGAGAGATTCTGATGAGAGATCCCACCCCAGCTTTCATGTAATTCATGACAAGCTCCCTTTCTGCTACCAAAAGGCAGTGTGACCTGTCTTCTTTGATTCTTCCTTGTTTGCTTCCAGTTCTTCCAGAGTCAGATGAGTAAGAACGAGAGACAAAAGAGACAAAAGTTGTCCATATAGCTTGACCTGTGGTGGTGCAGTGGATACATTGTTAACCTGGAATGCTGAGGTCGCTGGTTCAAGGCCCTGGGCTTGCCTGGTCAGGGCACATAACGAGAAGCAACTACTATGAATTGATGCTTCCTGCTCTCCCCCACCCTTTCTCTCTCTCTCTCTCTCCTCTATCTAAAAATCAATAAATAAAATATTTTTTTTTAAAAAAGTTGCCCGTTGCCTGACCTGCGGTGGCGTAGTGGATAAATCGTCGACCTGGGAACACTGAGGTCACCAGTTCAAAACCCTGCACTGGTCTGGTCAAGGCACATATGGGAGTTGATGCTTCCAGCTCCTCCCCCCTTTCTCTCTCTCTCTCTCTCTCTCTCTCTCTCTCTCTCTCTCTGTGTCTCCTCTCTAAAATGAATAAAAAAAAAAGTTGTCCATATATAAAGCATTATGAATTTATTAGGATAGAATAAAAAAATGAGGCCATCAGACAGAAGATGACTTGCCAAGGTTCTGCACCATACTGGCTAACATTGTGCAGCACTCTCTGTATGCCAGGGCTCCAGCGTCCATGCTGTTCACCACCACAATGATGGACAACAGCAAGTCTCCCTCTCTCGTCAACAGCTAGACTCCAGTTCCAGCTAAGTTGGCCTTCCCATCAAAGACCAAGACTCACTGAGCCTAAGTGGTAAAATACAAGGGACTCTCCAGAAATACAGTAGAAGTTGTTCTTCTCTGCATAAGAAAGAAGTCGAATAAGAGCTTCCCAGTTCCTTCACCATTCCTCCCTGGAAGTGCCAGTGGCTGCCAGGCAGAAGGGGAAGTGATTAATCAGATTCTCCAGCCCTTGAACAATGGAGGAGGCTTCAAAGGAAATATGGGGTGAGAAATCCTACTCAACAATTGACTCAACTCTGCTCAGAAGTTTCTGCAGACTTTTTCAGTCCAGCACATTACGGGACTGTGGGGGAAAGGGTATGAGTTCTGGAGGGGGAGTGGAATCCCACAGAAGTGGAGAAATGATATTGGTTTGGTCCACATGACTGGTCAGTGATGTAAGGCCTCAAATCCAGGATTCCTGCCTTGATCCAGCGTCTCATGAGCCACAGTGTCCCCTCTTCCTCAGTCCCAGATCCACAAGGAAATTAACAGCCACGCAGGAGGGCCACACAGTAAGGAGAGAGAGTTTCCATGACAAGATGGAAAAACAGCTTAGAATCTACAGGAAATGGGGCATACTTGAATGCCATCTCTGGGTGGCCAACTTCAGGGTGACCCACTTTGCCAGGCCATGTAAACTGGGGAGATGAGAGGTGCATGCAAGTTGTCTTACATATCCCTCTCATAGCTCTTTCTCCCCAAGCTATGGCTATAGGGGCTCAAGACAAAGATAATGATCACTGCCTTCACCCATGCCCTTCCTTGGCTAGTCTGGCCTGGTGATTTGCTCTTGACTTTTTTTCCATGTCCTCTGCCATCACTCACTCATTCTCCAGGCTAAAGAATGCTGCTGACAGCCTCTCACTCAGCCACCTACCTTCTGTCTCCATGCCAGACATCCCCCTCCACGCCTCTCCCTCTCACACACACGCACACATTCTGCACGCATGTGTTCCCAATCTACCACTTCAATCAAGTTTGCCTTCTAATGCATAAAGCCCCAAACTCCTCTGCCTGGTTTTCAAGGCCCTCCATAACTAGTCCCAACTGTGTCAAACTTGCCAGTCCCTAAAGGGGAAGCAAGCTGCTGGAGTGCTGGGAGGATAAGTATCCGAGATACAGGTGACTATCTGGGGAAGAGTACTGCATCAAGGTGTCAGAAGCAGAGGGGCCCACTGTGAGAAACCCAGTACATGAACTAAGAGGAGCCCAAAGCCAAAAGCTAGAAACACTGGTGGTAAACTCAAAGTCAAAGCCAAGGAATGACTAAAACAGACAAAACTGGTTTCAGTAATCGACTGTTAGTGAAAGCGTTGATGTTATTTTTATGAGACTCTGTGGTTCCTATGGCATAAAGCAAATGAGGAATTATGTTGGTGTTGTTGAGAATGGGTTTTTTGGTGTGGATGAAAAGATTTATAAATGTAAAGAGGCATGAAAGAGCCTCACCTGTGGTGGCACAGTGGGTAAAGTGTCGACTTGAAATGCTGAGGTCATTGGTTTGAAAACCCGCCTGGTCAAAGCATCTACGAGAAGCAACTACAGCTAGTGCTCGACTTACGACCACGATTGGTTCCGACAGACAAGTCGTAACATGATTTGATCATAAGTTGATTAGGCTATATGTACAGTACTGTGAAATGATGTTATAAAAATCTTTAAGTCATATTTTATCATAATTTTCTTTCATTATTGTTATATATCATAATTTTCTTTGTTCATTTTATGCCATTTGTATCATCTCTACACCATTTTGTTTCTTATTTTTACATTCATCAGGTTTAAGTAAAACACTGCATTACCAGTACAACTGGTTTAATATTTGCAAAACATACAAAATTACAAAATACAGGTGCATACAAAAACTGCTCCAGACGCGGAGCAGTCGTGGCTAGCGATTGTGGTCATAAAATCGAATGGTCGTTAAGTTGCATAGGTCGTAAGTCGATCAATACCTTTACTAGTTGATGCTTCCTCCTCTTCTCCCCCTTTCTTTCTCTCTCTCGCCTCTCTAAAATCAATAAGTAAAATCTTAAAATAAAAGCAGCATGAAAGATATAAAATGGTGAAGCTGCCATGGAAAACAGTAGGGTGGATCCTCAAATCCACACAATCCAGCAATTCCACTTCTAGGTACTTACCCCAAAGAAGGAAAAACATGGACTGGAACATGTCCACCCATGTCAAACAGCAGCATGTGGATGGAAAAGGGGGTTCTACAGAAAGTAACCTCACAAGGTGATCTGATCAAAAATTACTAACTGGGCAAGTCATTGTGGGTAGTCTGCTCCAGTCATATAATTTCTTTAGTAAAGGCTTATCTTTGCCTTAAGCAAGCTCTGTACATTGTTTTCTGTGCATCTAGGTCAGTGGTAGTCAACCTGGTCCCTACCGCCCACTAGTGGGCGTTCCAGCTTTCATGGTGGGCGGTAGTGGAGCAACCAAACAGTGTCGCGATTACATACCAATCAACTAGATGTTGACCAGTCAAGATCAGGACAGCGGTCAGACTCTGTTACAGGACATTTGTATTAGGACCGCACCCGACATCTTTCACGACCACCTGGCCCGTATCCACGAGCAGCCAGGTACCTGACCCCAGGTCCACACCGCCTGAGCCAGCAGGCAGTTTATGACTGCTACTGTCACCCAAAAACTAGCAGTTCGTCGTTTTATTACCCCATAGACAAAGAACGCCTTGTTTCGACGCTTCTTTCTATGACAGAAACTGCTGGACAATGGAGACACCAATTAACTCATATTTTTGTCTCGATTCTTGGATTTTAGGGTAATAGGGTGACATTCCAGGAACCCTCCTTGGACTACCAAAACTAGCTAATGTCTCGCTACTTCGCCCCAATCACAAAGAAGTGATGCCATTGGCCAACACCCGCTACATAAAATTTTATAAAACGCACAACCACGGATACTCACTAACTTAGTCTCGTCTCGACAAACTCTTGCTCAACCACGACACTTGTAACATCGCGACCACGCAACAGACTTCAAGCGCCTAAGTTTTGTTCACGTTACGTAAGTGAAACTAAATCGTTACGTAATCGAAACTTAAGTCAGTACATAGTTAGATTTCTGAGAGCAAGCACATGCTTACAGCTTCAAATAAAATATTGTGAAATATTGTGAGCCCATGTCTCAAAAAAAAAAAAAAATGCACGTGGCTATTGGCCAGAGTATCTGAAGATGGGTTTCATAGAATCTGTTGCAAATAAACAACATCCAATGTGTTTATTGTGCCATAAAACACTATCCACTGAAGCAATGAAGCCAAGTCGATTGCGAGAACATCTTTCTACAAAGCATCCAAATGACAAGGACAAGCCCATTGAATATTTTCAGGAAATATATAAAAAATTTCAAAATTGTTCAACTATCATTGCATCATTTAAGAAACAACAAAGAACGAACAAAGATGGATTAATTGCCAATTATTGCATTTCACAAATAATTGCAAAAAAGTGGCAAAAGCTATAATATTAAAGAAACTGTGATAATACCCTCTATAAAAGAATTTATCTCAACAGTAATGCACCAGGATATACCTCAAATTTTAAAAACGTTGCCCCTAAGCGATAGCACAGTAAAGCGACGAATTGATGAAATGGCAGTTAATGTTGAAAACACACTTATAAGTATTCTCCAAAACTCTTCATTTTCCATGCAATTGGATGAATCTACCATTGCAGATAATGATGCTTTACAAAATAGCATATGTATACTATTTTGATGAAAACAATATATTACAAGAAGAAATGCTATCTGCAATAAATCTCATCACAGATACGAAAGGATTATCTATATTAAATACTGTGAGAACATACTTTACAAAAAATAATATTCCTGCCTGATCAGGCGGTGGCGCAGTGGATAGAGCGTTGGATTGGGATGCGGAAGACCCAGGTTCGAGACCCCGAACTTGCCAGCTTGAGCGTGGGCCCATCTGACTTGAGCAAAAGCTCGCCAGCTTGGACCCAAGGTCGCTGGCTTGAGCAGGGGGTTACTCGGTCTGCTGAAGGCCCACGGTCAAGGCACGTGTTAGAAAGCAATCAATGAACAACTATGGTGTCGCAATGGCAACGAAAAACTAATGATTGATGCTTCTCATCTCTCTCCATTCCTGTCTGTCTGTCCCTATCTATCCCTCTCTCTCTCTGTCCCTGTAAAAATAATAATAATATTCCTTTGAATAATATTGCTGCATGCACTACTGATGGAGCACCATCAATTGTAGGTCACTATCATGGATTTGTTGCTTATTTGAAGCAGGAAGTGCCAAATGTTTTATGTATTCATTGTGTGGTGCACAGACAACATCTTGTAGGAAAACATCTAAGTACAAGTCTCCATTCATCATTAAATATAATAATTTGAGCCGTAAACAAGATTAAATCCAATGCAAAGAATGATAGAATGTTTCGGCAGCTTTGCCAGGACAATAATGAAGATTTTATTAAGTTACTTTTGCACACAGAAGTTCAGTGGCTGTCAAAGGGTACATCTTTGGCTAGATTTGTAGCATTATATGATAATGTCATACAATTTTTTTAATTTCTTTTTATTTATTCATTTTAGAGAGGAGACACAGAGTGAGAGAGAGAGAGATAGAGAGAGAGAAAGAGAGGAAGGCGGAGAGGAGCTGGAAGCATCAACTCCCATATGTGCCTTGACCAGACCAGTGCAGGGTTTTGAACTGGCGACCTCAGTGTTCCCAGGTCGACGCTTTATCCACTGCACCACCACAGGTCAGGCTGTCATACAATTTTTTGAAAATAATAATGAGACCAATCTGTGTCAACAGTTAAAAACAGTAAAGAATGATGCCTTTTACTTGTCAGATATTTTCAAGAGATTTAATTATGTCAATTTGCAGCTTCAAGGAGCTAATAAAACTCTTATAGGTTGCCAAAGTATTGTGCTATTATTGTCAAACTTGAACTACTTCATCATAATCTATTGAAGAGAGAATTTCATCAGTTTCCTCAATTATCATCTATAAAAGGTGATGTAACTCCAGAGGATATTGACAGATTTAGTAGCCACCTCAACGAACTTAAATTGGACATGGAAAAATGATTTGAAGGTATTTTGAAATTGAAAGTATATGACTGGATGAAAAATCCTTTTACCACAAATATTAAAGAGGCTGATACAACTTGCCAAGAAGAACTGTTAGAAATTAGATATGATAAAGAAAGTAAACATAAATTCAACAGTGGTGGATGTGAAAACCTATGGCAAAATAAAAAAATGCCAGTCTTATATCCAAATATGTGGAAAATGGTATTCAGTTTATTGATTCCTTTCCCTACCTCATATCTTGTGGAATCAGGATTTAGTGTGTTAATCATATTATGACAAAAGAAAAAAACCGCCTGAATATTTCCAAAAGGGAAGACCTTCATTTGTTCCTCACAAAAATTGAACCGGATATTCAATATTTAGTTTCTCAGCATCAGTCTCAGGAATCCCACTAATAATTCAATTAACTAATGTAATTTCTGTGTATGCAAAGTATAAATAAAAAGATAGACTTAACTAGAGTAAGTTGTTTTATAAAGATTTATTCTGCCAAACTTAGTGAAAATCCGACATAAAGTACTTGGTAAGTAATTATTATTATATGCTTTAACTTGCTGTAACTCTGCTTTATAAATTTTATAAAGTTACTTCCCTACTTTATAAATCACCATTACTGTGGAACTGGTTGGCGGTTAGAAAATTTTACTACTAACAGAGATACAAAGTGGGCGGTAGGTATAAAAAGGAAGACTACCCCTGAGTTAATACACCTTTGAAATGCCTCTCTTTGGACCCCTCCAAAGAAAAACCACCCTGCAGACAGCAAGCACATAATCTTGTTAACGATCCTGTAAATCAATTCCTGCCTTGCTCTCTCCCACCCTCACATAATCTTTCTTAAGTTCCCTCCCTCATTCCAAATGAATAATAGTAATTGACAGTTATCATCTGGGAAGCATTTTTCTCAAGACTATTGAGATATTGCTTCCAGGCACATTTTCTGTTTGCCTCAAATAAATTTTTGTTTTCTTAAGAGAGAAGTGGGGAGGCAGAGAGACAGACTCCTGCATTCACCTCAACCAGGATCCACCTGGCAAGCCCCCTACTGGGCAATGCTCTGCCCTTCTAGGGCTGTTGCTCCATTGCTTGGCAACTGAGCTATTTTAGCACCTGAGGTGAAGCCATGGATCCATCCTCAGTGCCTGGGGCCAACTTGCTCCAACCAAACCATGGCTGCAGGAGGAGATGAGAGAGAAGGGAGAGGGGGAAAGGTGGAGAAGCAGATGGTCATTTCTCCTGCGTGCCCTGACAGGTAATGGATCCCAGACGTCCATAGGCCGGGCCGATGCTCTACCACTGAGCCAACAGACCAGGGCCTCAAATAAATTTTTGTAAAAATTTACCACAGGCTTGAATGCTTTTTACTGCAACAAGCATTATTTACAATAGCAAAAAGGCAGAAGCAACCCAGTTGAATGGACAAAATGTGGTAGATACATGCAATAGAATATTTACTCAGCCTTTAAAAGGAAAAAATTTGGACAGGGTACAACATAGATGAATCTGAAGAACATTAGGTTAAGTGAAATAATGCAGACACAAACAATCAACTCCTTTTATGTTTCCATTGACATGGGGTATTTAGAGTAGTCAAATTCATACAGACAGGAGAATAGTGTTTTTCAGGGGCTCAGGGGATAAATATAGAGTTTCAGTTGGGAAAAATGAAAAAGTTCTGGAAATCGATGGCGGTGATGGCTGTACAACAATGTGAATGCACTTAATATATCACTGAACTGGATGCTTAAAAATGGTTAAAATTGTCAATTTTATGTTGCATATATTTTACCAGTTTTTAAAAAATACACAGTGGGCCTGACCTGTGGTGGCACAGTGGACAGAGTGCTGACCTGGAACGCTGAGGTCGCCTGTTCAAAACCCTGGGGTTGCTGGGTCAAGCAAGGCACATAGAAGAAGCAACTGCTACATGTTGATGCTTCCTGCTGCTTCCTCCCTTCTCTCTCCTCTCTCTAAAATCAATAAAATCTTTTTAAAAAAAAGTAGAAGAAAGATACGTAATGGGAAGTAAAATCCTTTCAGACCTAAATTTGAATTGAAAGTACTGATATCAACACGCGATTTTATCTTATCTTTGGGTGCAGTGGGGAAATTATTTCCTAACCCTCTATATTGAATGACTAACCCAATATCAAAAGCTCAGCTACCAGAGCTAGCTCTAAGAGTGGTGTCCAAATACTATTGCTCACTAAAAGGAGCCAGGGCTTCTAGGAGAAATGGCCCAATCAATGTCTGAGAGGAGAAAATAAACACAAAGAGCCTGGAACATTTTGCAGTATGGAAAGCAAGAAAGGATCAAACTAAGATTTTGTTAAAAAAAAATTTTTTTTTCACAAACCAATTTGAGCAAGTCCCACCAGCAAAATTGCAACAATCGGAGAGCATCAACTAAGATAATTACTACGTGGATTAAAACACACCATCTATGTAGAAATCCATGAATTCCTAATGATACTAAAAAAATTCCCTTCATTGGTCATTTGTGAAGGATGCTAAGGAAACTAATTCATTCTTCTGAATACTGAAAAATAAAGCAAAAGAAACACTTTTCCTGACTTTCATATACAAACTGTATCTCAGAGTCACCAAATATTCATTTCAATAAACCAATTTTTTCTCTTTATTGTTATAGATGTATTCCAGCTAGTCAATGAAGAAGAAATGAGAGCATTAGAATGTCACCATTTGCAACCCCTAATGAAATAATGGATCTAGGCAATGACCATCAAAGCTGCTGAATGCAGTCAAGCCTATTTTTTCAATCACAGATTTACATGAAATTAGGGAACACGTTAAATGTCATGAAGAGAACACAATCAATAAAACCCAGCTATGGGAAAGTACTGGAAAAGCCTAGTATCTTTGGCAAATACAGTGTGTACGTAAAGTCATGGTGCATGTCAGTCCTATGACTGGTCAAAAGTGCACCATGACTTTACGGACACACTGTATATTGAAAGAAAAAGAAGAAACGGTAAAAGGGGAACCTATAGATTAAAAGAAATTTAAGAGGCAATGCACGGACCTTATTTAGATCCTAATTTGAACAAACTGTCAAAGAAAGTTAGACAAATGGGAAGTATGAACACTGATTGCATATTTACTGATATTAAGGAGTGATAGCTAATTTGTACCAGAGTGATAATTGCACTGGGGCTGTATTTTTTTTTAAGTGCCCTTATATCTCTTAAAGATATGTACATAAGTATTAATAGATAAAATGGTAAGTTGTCTGGAATGTCCTTTACAATAACATAATATGGGGGGTGGGGGGGTAGATGAAATACTGCCAATAATGAGTTGATATTTTTGAAGCTAGGGGATGAATAGTCACTCTCTACTTCTGCAAATGTTTGAAACTAAACATTTTAAAATTGTTTAAAAGGCAAGAATTGAATTTAAAATCTTCCTCTTTACCTCTAAACCTCCTGGTGCTTTGGCTAATCCATCCTATGGTTCCACTGATGCATAAACAGTACTTTCCCCAGTAATTACCTACATTTCTATTCAAGGCCACTCCTGTCACCTGCCTCACTGTGCAAAAGAAAGTGGGATTACAAGAGGTAGGACTCACTTCTGAGAGCTGATTAGCTATGCCCCTCTATTCTCCCAGGGAACAGAAGATGGGGTCTAGTCTGGGAACTAGAAATTGGCCTGAATTTTTGCCCCTTCTTTCCATCCCAGCATGAACACAAAGCCCACCACAGCACAGTGTTCTACTGCTAAAAGATATACACATTGCCTGGCCGGGCGGTGGCACAGTGGATGGAGCATCGGACTGGGATGCGGAAGACCCAGGTTCGAGACCCCGAGTGGGTTGCTCGGTCTGCTGAAGGCCCACGGTCAAGGCACATGTGAGAAAGCAATCAATGAACAACTATGGTGTTGCAATGGCAACGAAGAGCTGATGGTTGATGCTTCTCACCTCTCTCCGTTCCTGTCTGTCTGTCCCTGTCTGTCCCTCTCTCTCTCTGTCCCTATAAAAAATAAAATTAAATTAAAAAAAAAAGACATACACATTAACTCTTTCAAAACCTCCTGTAGCATGCCACTTGCTTCCCATCAGAGCTCTTTCTCTAATTGGGCACGTGTGCAGAAATTAAGAGGAAGGCAGTCACTGCCCTGCAAGTGTGAGGCAAAAACAAAAGAAAACTGGGAGCCACTATTTTTAGCCTGTCTACACTATAACCAGTTATACCCAGAATGCTACTCCAATCCCGCCACGCCGCTGCTCTTCTTTCAAGTCTTCTCTCATTCAGAGAGGCCAAATCCAGTCTTTAGATGCCTCTGCTTGCTTTGTCACCCGATGTCCTCCCACCCGGCACTGTGGACTACCCAGACTCATGAGATACCCTCACCATGGAACGTCTTTCCCTCCACTTAGCAGACTCCGAATCACAGTTTAGGATTCAACTCTGGAGTCCCCTTCTCCAGGTCTGAGCTGCTGGTTAAGAGTGCTAGGGGCCCCCTTGAACCCAGCTCGACCCCACTGCAGCCCTCCATGCCCTGGTCAAGACTGCACACTCACTTTTATCTCCCCTACCAGACTGCGAGCTGCTGGTGTGCAGAGAGCATCTTGTTCATTTTTGATCTCCGAACAAGTACCCTGCTCACAGGAAGCAGGCAGAAATATTTGTTGGCTGGTTGATTGATGAAGCAAATGTGTCTGGTACTGGTGTGTTTAACAGTTCTACTCTCTGTGGAGCTCTACTGCTTGCTCGGACCTCTGATTTTAAATGGGTTTAGTAATAACAGAAAAACAAAGGAACAATAAACTGAGACCAATGCTGAAGTCACTTAACCCATGGTTTCCCAAAGTTATTTTTACATTGCAGTAGCTAAGTATTCTCTTGTGTATAAAAATAAAAATAAATAAAACTGGGCCACCAAACCCAAAATTTCAGATACTATACTTAAAATGAGGCAGGCGACCTTAGAAACCTACTCTACACAGACTGCATGAATTCGAGTTTGATGCAAGCACATAAAGGCTGTGTTGCTATGGTGGCTTTGGTATGAGGGACAGCCAACATCAACTATTATCACAGGGGATGCCATACGACCCTGGATATTTATTCTCCCAAAGCAGCAGCCCTGTTTTGCATTTCTGACCCTGACCTGATTTCCTGCCCTTAGAAATGAAGATTCTCAAGCTAAGGGAGGCATAGTAAGTGGTCCAAAGTCAACCAGCATGAAAACAAGAGCACAGGACATACTTCCTGAGGCTTTTGGCACCAGACTGATACGGTTTTACCTCAACAATCTCCCCTAAAAAGTGGGTTGGAAGCTACAACTCACATTTTCCAGCAAATTGGAGCTTTGCAAATCAACACACCCTGCAACTGGTCACCTCACTTCAAGGGGGGAACCATTGAGAACTTATAAATTAATACACTCAAGCTTTAAACTGGCTTTACAGAATACACCGTAAGATTGATAAACTGTTTTTACACACAACTGTCTTGTTTGATTGGCTATTAATTATTGGCAGTTCTTTCGATCAGTATCTTTTTTTGCTCTATTTAAGGGATCATCTTTAGGAGCTGGACTTAGTCACTAATCTCATTAAAACATTCTTCAATGATGAAATAACTAAACAGTAACTTTTATGGTTGTTTAAATATATTGATACACACATGCCTGTATATGGATGGTAACTAAGTAGTCAAAGGCAAATAGTTGGTAAGATTACCAACTATATGTGCATTGGTTTATGTGAGTTTTTCATTTTCCCATATTAAACATACATTGAGTTTAATAAAAGAACAACTTTTCCTAATACCATTGGGGGGAAAAGTTCATTTTTTTGAAGCCATCTTTGACCTGGAAAACATTTTCATTTTTCAAATAAGCAGTATTTTTCTATTAAGTGTGTACTCCATGAGAACCACATTCTTTTTTAGGGTCAAGTTAAGTTCTCTCCATATGCTAGGGAAAGGTTTTATTTGCTGTTTGTTTTCCCCGCCTACTCAATTTTGCGGGGTAACCTGTATTATTGCCTCTCTTTACCTGGTTTGATTTATGGTCTTGGAAGTCAGGTCATTCTTTGCTAGGTTGCAAAAAAAAGAGAGGAAAAGAAAGGTTTCCCCACCTAATACCTGATAAAATATCTCAAAAGGTCATTGCAGACCTTGACAGAAACACATACAATTTCAACCCAATCTGATAAAACAGCAACTAGAAAACTTTTATCAGAAGAAAATGTAACTTGCCATTTCCCAGCTCAGTTGACAGAACTTATTTATCTGAAATGACAGACATCATAAGATAGGAAAAGCCGCAGATAAGAAACCAAACTGAGTTGTCTTGAATCAGATCCGATTGTCTGCCCCAGTTCAAACTCCCACACCTGCTTGAATGGGTCAATGAGTCTCTTGGCATGGTCCCTGAGGGGTTTGGAAACATGGCAAAAGTGGTGAACTTTGAGACTTCAGCGTTTATTCTGCGATTATAATTAACCTGCTCACCAGTTGCTATCGATCAATTCTGAATGGAGGTGATAAAGTTTGACTGGATTGCTGGAAGTGGAAACGAAGATTTAAACTTGGAAATAGCCCCACGAAGATTAAAAAAATAATTTTAAGAAGCAAAGCTGGATCTTTGATTGGTTTAATAATTGTCAAAACCTTCCCACCAAATTCTGATAGTGACCCCTTGGTTTCTCATCCTCTAAAATAAAGTGTATCTGTGATTATTCAACACAGAGTGAATGACAGCCTCATACCCCATACTTGCAGAGGCTTCTCAAAAACTTTTAACACATGCAGTGGCTGACCTGCCTGCCTGGACTGTACTCCTCCTCCTTTAGGGACCAGGAAGATATTTAAAGCCATGAAGTCAGTTATGGGGATTCTGCAAAATGCTAAAGGCCAAAAACACAAATTCCCTTCATTCAGATAAGAGGTCTAAATATCCTGGTTCAATTCTGATTACAGAGCAGTAATAGATAAAACCATAGGTTCCCTGCCAGAACCAAGAGAGTTTACACTGACGGCTTCTGCGTTCAGCTTACACCAACGCCATGGTGGTGGGTGGTGGTGGGGTGGGGCAGCGGGGATGGGTTCTTCTGGCCTGGGGTTTCATTCAGTTTCTTGATCCATGCCTCTACCTTCATCTTCATTAAAGACATCATTACCATGTTTTTCTCCCCTCCTTTCTCTGCTCCTCCCCCAAACACATTAGACTCTTCAGAGAAAGGAGAATACAGAGAGGATTTTCATTTTCTTTTAGGAAAGAGACTTGAGGGAGAGCCATATGGTTTTTGCTTTTATGCAGCCAACGGTCCCCCCCATACCCCTTCACCAGTGAGAATCCTCTAGTGTGGAGGGTCTGAATTCTGGAAAACTGTTCTTTAATTCTCTGCACACCAGAATCAAGAGGCTGAAAAGGAAGTTTGTGCAAGGTAGGGATTCCTAACACTGAAAGTTCTGCAGTTTCAGAATGAGATGGAAGGTGGTTCGGGAAGACATTACATCTGGAGAGACATTCAGGGGAGGAAGAATACACAGAAGAGAAACCACACTGGGGAGAGGGAGCAGGTGGAGAGCTAATAGAAAACCCTGAAATGTGAGTCCTTCCATCGCCATACAACTTTTGTTTCTGCAGGGATAAATGAAAACGAAATGTGGTAAATGGGGAGAAAATGATCCTGGAAGTTGGACTTACCTGGGTTCTAAGCCAGAGCTGCTGTGTCCTTCCAGTGGGAACTGGGCCAGATTACTTAATCTTTCTGAGCATCACTTTCCTCTCCTACCAAGTAGAGATAATACCTACCTCTCAAGAAGGACTTAAAAGTCCCTGACAACTTCCTCATTGACCCTTAATAAAGGATCCAACTTCCTGTTTATAAATTGCACATACACAACCCAAAGTAGGGGCATATTTGTAGTGCAGGATATAGGTTACTATCCCTAAAAAGTTGCTAGCTAGTTTCCAAACATTAATGTACCCAAACTGCACATTTCTTATGTATAACTTAAAACAGATACAAGTTATTCCTATTATAACCCCTCTCATATTGTCTGCCCTACCTTCTTTAGGAGATAAAAGAGTAGCTCTATATATAGTCAATAAAATGTTTAAATAATTCTTCATGGAGTATGTTACATGAGACCAAAATCAGTATAACAGAGACACCCTTCCCCAAACCATGAGAGAGTCTTTCCCTTCCACCTTATTCAAACTGTGAAGGCTAAAGAGGCACCAGCAGACAAATACTTTTAGATTTCAAAAAGGCTCCTTCAAGTTCTTTTTTTTTTTAATTTTTTAATTTATTCATTTTAGAGAGGGGAGAGAGAGAGAAAGAAGGGAGGAGGAGCAGGAAGCATCAACTCCCATATGTGCTTTGACCAGGCAAGCCCAGGGTTTCAAACTGGTGACTTAAGCATTTTGTTGATGCTTTATCCACTGCACCACCACAGTTCAGGGGCCCCTTCAAGTTCTTAAATCAGCAGCAGCATCCCCTGGTCTGCAAGAATTGCCCTCTTCTAGAGCAAGGCAATGATAAAACCAGCAACCTTGCCTCTTTCTTATGCAGACAGAAGCAACAATATTTGCAATGGCTTCAGCTCTAACTGCATACAACTCAATTGTCTTTAAAACAAACAATAAAAAGGCTGAAAAGAACTGGCAAAAGACCTTGAAATTGGGCCTTGGCTGGACAGCTCTTGGTTGTTTAGAGAATCGTTCCAAAGCACAGAGGTTGCTGGTTCGATCCTCAGTCAGGGCACATATAGAAACAAATGATGTTCCTGTTTCTCTGAACATACAACCAGTGTACAGATGATGTGTTATTGAATTGTGTACCTGAAACCTGTATAATTTTGTTAACCAGTGTCACGCCATTAAATTCAATAGAAAGGGGGAAAAAAAAGAATTGGTTAAGATTTATCTTGCTCTGAAGGAAGGTAATTTGTTTTCTAACAAAACCTCATCACTGCCCTAGGTTAGTGGTTTTTGGGCTCTAGCCCCACTATAACCTGAAGGGGAACTTACACCTGTGAATGTGCCGGAGAAAGGAGCCATCTCAGTGTGGGGGTGGGGCATCTGACCGTTGCTGACTGAGTTCTGCTACCTACAGACATTACTGAGAAGAGGGTAAGAATTTCTGCCCCACCAGTAAAGCAATCTGTTGAATAAGCAAAAATCAAAAGCCAAATTCAATAAATATTTATTTTAAAGTACTTTTCCTATGCATCCAGAAGCTAAATATAGAACCTGTTTAAAAAAAAAGAGAAAGAGACTTTCAGGAAGTTAATTCATGAATAATGTCTGTCTTTAAATTTTTAATTAGAAAAACTTAATTGGTTTCATTTTTAAATTTGGTAATATATTCACAGGATTCAAAATTCAAAAGGTTGCATTTGCACACCCATGCTCACAGCAGCATTATTTACAAGTCAAGAGGGTGAAAACAATTCAAACGCCCAGGATAGAATAATGGATGCACACAAAATGTGACATATACATACAATGGACTATTATTCAGCATTAAAAAGAAAAGAAATTCTGATGCATGATACAATAGAGATGAACCTTGAGGACATTATGGTCAGTGAAATAAGCCAGTCACAAAAAAAGGCAAATACTGTATGATTCCACTTATATTAGGATCCTAGTCAAATTCAGAGACAGAAAGTAGAGTGGTGGTTGCCAGGACCCAAGGAGAGGGAGAAATGGGGAGGTGTTTAATGGGCATACAGTTTCAGTTATACAAGTGGAAAAAGTTCTGAAAATCTGTTTCAAAACAATGTGAATATACTTAACACTACTGAACGACACACTTTAAAATGCTTAAGTGTGTAAAAGAAAATACAACTTAACTTTAACCTCCATATATTTTAAATGTATTTTCTCGTTATTTAAACAGTTAATAAAGCACAAAAAATGACTATTAAAAATGGTTAAGATGTTTTAAAAATTCAGAAGTTTCCAAAGCATAGATGGTAAAAATCCATTTCCACCCTTATCCCTCATCAACCTTGTTATCCTCCCCATGTGAAATCGAGGTTACAAATTCCTTGTGAATACTATTTCCAGAAGTAAATTAAATATTTTCAAAGGCATATAATCTTTTCTTTTTTTGCACAAATATCACACCACACACGCATCCTGCCCTTACAAAGTCTTGTAGAGGACTCCATATCATCACATAATACACTTCCTAATTGTTTTTATGCTTTCATAATATCCTATTATTTACATGTGCCATATGTATACAAATAGCCCCTAATAACACAAATTTAGGTTATTCCCAATTTTGCTATTACAAAGAATGCTGCAACTAATATGTGCCAGTTTATTTATAAAACAATTTCCTAGAAGTTAAATTTCTAGGTCAATGGTATCAACTCTGTAATTTGTAGGCTATCACCAAGGGCTCTCCATAAATGTTGTATCAATTTACACTCCCCCCAACAGGTAACAAAGTTCCTGTTTCCTCATACCTCCAAGTAGGTTTATTTTCTTAGCTAGCTAAGTAAAAAAAAAGAAAGAAAAAAGAAAAGGGAGAAATACAGAAGAAAGTGTTATCTAAAACTGTCTCCTGTGCATGCATCACTCCACCTGAGTGCTTAGAAAGTACCTAACAAATGTGGCCTGACCTTTTGATGAGACACAATTGGGCAGGTGACAGGTCTCACTAGAAGCAGTGACACACCCCTGACCACCCCCACACACCTTCTCCATTTAATTGGTTCTCAGCTGAGCACCACAGACCAGCCCAACTCTGACCCACCTGCTCAAGGTGGTAACCGGAAAGTTAAACAACCCTGGTTTTCTCAAAGACTGACAAATCATTCTCTAACCAAACATGCTACTTAAGTGTAAAAAAAAAGTTGATCTCACAAAGTTCCCTGCATAAATGAACCAGCCCTAAAAGTAACTGGCCTCATTGATAAGCAGTCCCCCAAAGATCCAGAAACATTTCAGAATTTTCCTCCGATCTACACCATAAACAAATTCTAGAATACTGTGAATGAGGCAAATCTTTTAAAGAAATCATCTGGGTAACTCTGAGTGATATACATGTACTTCACTGTGCTGTTATTTTTTTAACCAACCTTTAAAATGATTCAAAATTCTGAGGCCCTCTGAAAATATTATAATTGTTTGTTTCTCTATTACACAAAAGAACTGGTATTCCATAATAAAACATATTTTCATAGATTTCCCGGTAACCTCTACCACAACACCATTTCCTTCAAGGCATATTTACATATAATTTCCATTGTCTCCTTTTCAGTCTTAAGTATTTACAAGCATTAATTTGGAAAAAAAAATTTTATTGTGATGTAATGTGCATGCAATAAAATACTCTAGTGTTAATAGTACATTTCCATCAGTTTTGACAAATTGCTCTACCTCTGTAACCACTGTGATTAGATTCTTTAGAAGACAGCTACATTACCTTACTTTTTCACATGGTCGCACACACGGACCTGTGCCGCTTGAAACACCAGAATTCTTTGCACAGCTCTGCTGGCAGGTGGCAATGAACTCTCCTTAAGCACTTTCAGTGCCCAGGGGTTTATTATAAGACAAGCAAGCCGTATACCATTTCAACAACTAAAATCAAGTGTGAGAGAGTGTTCTTCTCAAACCTAATACCTGCTTACCTGGAGCAACACAAAATTAGGCCACAGACCTTTTGCCTTTTAGGTATCTGTACACAGTTGCTTTCACCCACTCTTATCCACCCTGTGACTTCTCCAACCTAAACAGTTCCAGTAGTTTCCCAAAGTTTCCAGAACCTACCCTGCTCACTCAGTCTTCTCTGAGGCTTCCTAGTTGGTTTCCTAAGGACTCATTGTGTGTGGTTTGACCTGGGCAGAGTACTAAGGCAATTGCCTCCTAGATCTCTGCTCAAATATTTGCTAAGTGCCCAGCATGTGCCAGGCACTTAAATATGAGTAAGACTGTACTTGCCCTCAGTAAGGTCACATAATTCCATTAATGCAGCCTAATTAATGATTTCAACTGTTGTTTTAGGGCTGTAGCTCATACTGAACTTGGAATGGATTAAAGTTCATATACATTGCAGTCATAGTAGAATAATTCCTCCCAACCTAAGTGCAGGGCTTTACAGAGGTCCCTGTTAGCTTTTATTATTTTGATTTTTGCCTTATTTAAAAAACCAACGTAACAACTCTGGAAAGATATTAACAATTGTTAATACTAAGGTGACTGGTACTTCACAGAAAAATTAAGGTACTCTGTTAATGTCTCCTCATTGAAATCACAAATGATTTTTGAGTGAAGGGTGAGTTTGTGTGGTTCTACCTAAATATATTATTTAAGCAAAAGCCAAGCTGTATTGTATCATTTCATGGTATCCTCCCAGGGTTATGGTGGGGGCATAACTTTTCTTTTTAAGTTGCAGGTACTTTTCCTGCAAACTCCTACTTATTCTTCAAGGCCAAATGCAGATGGCATCACTTAGATGAAGACTTTCAGATTCCTAGACAAAGGGAAGAACAACCTCTGTCTTCTCTTCTTTGCTCTGAGCTCATTACTGTAGCACACTGCTGGGTCATTTACCCATTTTCATGTCTGTTTAGAGTGACCAGCCATTCCCATTTGTTAGGTCTGTCCTAAGTTTAGCACTAAAATTCCCAAGTTCCTGAAAACCCCTCAGTCCTGAGCAATCAGAAAAACTACTCACTCTATATGATTGTGTATGATAAAATAGCCATCATTTATGAATCAAGTCTTCAAAAACATTAGCTTAGTTTTCTAATTTAAGACAACTCTAAAAGTATTTATGATTATCCTTTTCTAAAGAAAAAAAGAAGCCTGACCAGGTAGTGGTGCAGTGGATAGAGCCTCAGACTGGGATGTGGAGGACCCAGGTTCTAGACCCCGAGGTTGCCAGCTTGTGCACGGGCTCATCTGGTTGGAGCAAGGCTCACCAGCTTGAGCCCAAGGTCGCTGGCTCGAGCAAGGGATCACTCGGTCTGCTGTAGCCCCCAGTCAAGGCACATATGAGAAAGCAATCACTGAACAACTAAGGTGCTGCAACGAAGGATTGATGCTTCTCATCTCTCTCCTTTCCTGTCCATCTGTCCGTATCTGTCCCTCTCTCTGACTCTCTGTCTCTGCCACACACACACACACACACACACAAAAAAAAAAAAAAAAAAGAAATAAAGAAGAGACCAAGAGAGGTAAGTAACTTGCATAACTCAAGATCACAAGAGCACCTGAAATTGAATCTAGGTTTGCCTGAGTCGTACCATCACATAGTATTGCCATTGTGGGGTCGATGGCAATTCCACACATCAAGCTCTTCATAAATATCATGGAATCAGTAAATTCTTTGTCATCATCTTTTTTGCATTCACCATCAACTAGTATGTCAGGGTTGGTCCTCAAGAAAGCTACCAGACATTTTCAGAAGGGTCCATGTGATAGGAGGAACATATAAAAACCCACTTACATGCATTGTTTTTAACTTAATTTGCTTTTATGTAAGCACCACGGGAAGATGTGAATGCTGACAAATTCAACCTGCCTCATGTTCCCTCACAAAGAGATCATGGAACCTTTCGTGGACTGGCCTATTTAAAACACTTGGCTCTGTGTGGAAGAGAAAATCCTGGCTGTTAAGCCAGACCCAAAGGCTGCTTTCAGGTGGGACACCTGAGCTAGTGGAACTGAGCAGAGTGCTGGGAAGGCAGGCCACACATCTTGGCAAGAAAGTACTCCTTGGAGGTCAGCTTGCTATCTGCTAACACTAGAATTTGGGAAACTGCTTATTCAATACCGTCCTGTGTGCTGTGGGTTACATTTTCGGATCTAAATACTCACTGCCTGCACTCACACAGTATCTTTTCTTCTTGTTTTAAGATGGTTGTGGTTGTAACCCTGATGACCAGGAAGTATCCTCCATCTTTGGCTTTTGACCTTCTCTTTATTTCCCTAACCAAACACCAAATTCCTGCTCCAGGATTATAGGCGTTAGGAAGCAACCTCCCCACCCCTACCTCCTAGTTAGAAGTGGAACTATTAGGGGCCTCTTTTAAAACAGGAGTTCTGGAGAGAACACAAGAGTTCTAAGAATGCAGGGCCGAAGGGCCGCACCCCACCCACACACCCTCCCGAAGCCGCCATTGTATGGAGATGTCGCACGCGCTATCTCAGGCCCTCCCCAAGGGCTCCGGAGGTCCCCCTCCACCCCTGCGGTGTGCCGTCTGGCTCCCCCGCAAGACGAAGGGGGGAAACTAGGAGTCACAGACCCAGCCCCGGCGCCACTGCCACGGTTAATCAGTTTACCTGGGATGTGGATTTGACTGGACCCCCCTGGAGACCTTCCCTGGCCACCCAGGGTCAGAGAATAATTTAAAAGCTCTTCAAAGCCCGGACCCTTCTCTGAGCCAGCCCAAGATTGGAAACTTGGTAGGGACAGGCTTTATTCTTCAAAGTGAGAACAAATGCGAAAGGATTTAGCACTTAGTAGGTAGTCAATAAATGTTAACTTTGTTTCTCTAGTCTGGGTTTCCCCTCCCCTACAAAAGCCTTGGCCATCCACACTCTCGTCCTTCCTGAAGTTCTACAGGCCCAGAGGTCGTCCGCATTTTTAACTAGAGGTTGCCACTTCCCGTTCCCTCCCAGCCCCAAACCCTGCGGCCTTTTCGCAGACTTTATTTTATTTATCTGTAAATCGGGGTAGGGGACAGAGCACACATCTGGCGTCTTTCCCAGGCTGACGTTCACATGAATTATTAAGTTACATAATATTAAATAATTACGATTATTATTTCTAATTCCAGCCCCTAGGACAAGAGGAGGCTCAACACGTGGATGCTGCGGCAAAGTCTGTGTTCAAGTCGGGCATTATAAACAGGGCATTACAAAGAAGCCCCATCTGAGCTTCTCATGTTCCCGAACACTGACCAAGCACACTGCGACAGTACTCTCTGGCCCGAAGGCATCCACATGGTGCCACCGCTCCGGTCCCTCCTTTGTTCCCGGTGTGAAATCCCCAACAGGAAAATCATCTGCCACCCCGAGGGATTCTCCAACTGGGCTGCCAAATGGCCTAGAAGATCTTAGTTGCCAAGCCAACGTAACCAGTTCCCGGCGGAGGACTCGGAAGGAGGGCCGCGAGAAAATGGGGGCAGAAACCCAGCGATTGGCAATGTTGTCCACAGAGGGTAGGGTACCCGGCTGCTGCTCTCGGGCGAGCGGGTCCGCCTCCCGCAGGCACCCACTGATGGGCGCTGCCCGGGCGCTCAGCGGGCCCGACCAGCTCCGACGTCTGGGCTGCTCCGAGGACGAATGCAGACCCGCCACGTGCAATCTTCTCTCAGAAAAGGATCTAGAGGGCAGGCCCGCCCTCACTTAACAGAATCTACGCTCCTTGGGGCTGTGACCTCCCCGTCACCATTGCCCCGAGCCGCCAGCTTCTTTCTTCTTGTTTGCTTTCCTTAGAAACCAACACATACCCGCCGCCCGTCCCACGTCACCTCCCCATCCTCTGAAAATTAAACGCCCCAAACAGGACTCTGGACGGCCCCTGTTTCCCCCAATCGGCCCCGGTACTCGCGCTCAGTACTCACCGAGATTGGGGTGTCGCGCGGCGGGGTTGGCGCGGCCTGGCAGGCTGTGCAGGACCGGGCTGTCGAAGGGGCCGGCGGAGGCGGCCGCGGCCGCGGCCCACGACGCACCCACATCTGCCATGTAGGCCGGGTAGGGGCTGGAGTAGGAGCCGGCGAAACCCGCACGCCCGTACTGCTCGCGGCCGGTCAGGCCCGCGCCCGCCGCCGCGCCGCCACTGCTGTAGGCCGCGGCTTCCCGGGCTGCGGCGGCGGCCGCGGCAGCTGCCAGGGACCCGGTGGTGCCCGGGAAGGAGAAGCGCGGCGACACGGGCGGCGGGGTGTAGGCGGCTCCCTCGGCTCCGGTCTGGCTCCAGCCCGGGCTTCCCTGCTGGGTCCCGGGCCCAGCACCCGACGGGGCCGCGCCAGAGCTGCCGCTGCCGGTGGCTCCGGACGCAGCGCCCCCGCCTCCGCCCTGGAGGTAGGACAGGCCCAGCACGGAGGAAGGCACCCGCGGCGTGGGCACGTAGACGGGCGAGGACGCAGCGCCCGCGCTGTGCATGAAGGCTCCGGGGCCGCCCGCGTCGTAGGCTCCCGGAGGGGGGCCGTGGTTGGCGGCCATAGCCAGGCTCTGGTACATCGCCCCTGCGGCCTTCTCAGCTTCTGAGTCCTCTCACACGCAGGTCAAGGAGCAATGAGCGGAGAGAAAAAGAATTACCAAAAAACAGTACTAACGTACAGGTGTGGGGCTGTCACAAAAACGAAGATCAAAAATCAATTTTAAAAATTCCTTCAAAGATGTATACGTATTAAATCCATCATTGGACAAAAGGCTTGCTTACTCAGGAAAATACCAAATAAAGTTTTTGGTTGTTCCCAGAGATAGTGAAGGAGGGGCCGAATTTACCCCAGGGCCTGAGGGTCCCGGGCGCCTAGGGCTGCCAGAAGACGCAGGGTCGGGCCTGGGCGTGGGTGTGGAAACGCGCCTTCGGGTCACGCCGCGGGCTGTCGCTGCTCACAGTCTTCAGGACCGCGCGGGCGCGGGCGCAGGGCGTGGTAGTCTCGCTCCAAAGCCGAGGGCCGGGCTGGCTTCTTTCCTCCCTGCAGCCGCCGTCCTAAAGGAGGGACGACAAAAGGGAGATAGTTCATCCTGAGCTTTAGCCCACTTTCCCTGTGTTCGGTTGCTTCTCCCGCACTGCAAACGCAACCGCCACTCTCACGCCCAGGTTTGGGAGCCTCGCGGTTCCAAGGGAAGCTGCGGCCTTTGTGTTTCAGAGTCCGTGGAGTATGGATGACCCCTCGAGGTCCCTTGGAGATGCGGGGCTTCCCTATTACTGGACATATAATTATTGGTTGTGATTTAGGCCAAAAAAATTTTTTTTGTATTGCTTGTCAGGCAGGACTTTGTTTTACTCTATTTTTAAAGCGTGTTGTCGCAGTATTTTATACAGCCCAGGTCTCCGTGGAGTGCCTCCGACCCAGGAAATCTCGCTCATCTTCTCGGTTCCCTTATTTACTCCTAAGTGTACCCGGCCATGAAAATTTTTTACATTGCCTATGAAAGACAATAACAAATTTAAAAAAAAACACAGCAACCTAAGAAATTTGTTTATAATTCTTTCTTTTTAAGCTAAACGTAAAGTCTAAATCCTTATAAATGAGCAGAATCTGCTACATTTCAGTGAAAAGAATTGTGAAATTCTTTATCCACACATTATACCATGTGGACATCAGATCAGACAAGGTATATGTTTCTTGCAAATAGTTTTGCAGACTGTATATTAGGACCAGGTAAGTGAGAGGAATGTACAAGGTCACTTTACAAAACTACTCACTGGACCATTCCAATTTATTAAAATTTTTTTAAATGGAATCATTGTTTCACCCATGTGTGGAATAAGAACACCAATGAGATCAGCAAAGAAGAGTTTGTAGAACTTGATTCTATCCTTGTATCGTGTGTTTTGATTTTACCAGGCACTTTTTCTGATAAAATAAGAGCTCCACATTCTGAAGCACCTGCTCCGTTTCGGGTCCCTTTCTCCACAACTTCACTAAGTAAAAGTGTCTCTCCTCATTTTACAAAAGGAAACTGAAGCATCAGAAAGTTTTGAAGCTTATCGAAGATCAAAATACAATTAAGGAGGAGTGGAGGAATGAGGAATCTGTAGGCCTCCAGGGATTTGAGGTTGTCCACTACACTTAACAGTGGTTTCTTTTTCATTGCAATAGTAGACTTGCAAAGATATTAATTGAACTAAATCCAGGCTCTTCAACTTACTGAATGAATGACTTTAGACACATTACTTAATCTCTCTGTACTTCAGTTTCTTCATTTGCAAACATGAAAATATTAAAGGTCATAGTAGGAGTTATAAATTAATATCTGTAAAGTCACTTGTAACAGTGTCTATATAAAAGTATGATAACAGGCACAAAAAGTTCTATGTAATTATTGGTTACTGTTATTACAGATTCCTAATGTACCATAAGAAAGTGACTCAAATGTAATCTGTAATATAATAAATGGTTATTATTACTATTGTAAAAAACACCTGGAAATGGAATCTTTTAAGAGCTTTTAATCATTTTTGTAACATTGCTAATAATAATAAAACTAATATATACAGTCACATGCTGACTCCTAAATATTAATTTGCTTTCTAAAGTATATAATAAAGTATTAGTTTGGCAGATATTTCCTTCCAGTAAGAAGTTTGGTTAGAGGGTAGATTAAAAAACTTTGATCTAAGATCACCAACTTTCCCCTTTGAAAATGAAGGCAAAAAACTTCATAGGAATTTCTGAGTTTCAATAAGTAAATACATAAGTTTACCTTAATATTCATTATTTAATTGTTTAATCAAATAAATTACCTATTTTATATTTGCTATCATATTCAACACCTGCAGTTCTAAAACATAATGTCATGAGTTTTATTCTCACATAACTGCAAGAAAGGAAGATTTATAACTATATAATCCAACTTCCAGTATACATACAGATTACTAACCTACAAGCTTTAAAATAGAAAGCTCAAAATGCCGTAAATCTAACATTTGTCTTTCTTACATTCTCTGCCTTTTTAAATGGCTGATCCATTACCTCAGAGTTGAATTACTGGACAATAGAAGGTGGAAGAAAGATCCCTCATAGCTTTCTGAAAATAAACAAGAAATTAACTATTTCCTTCAAATGAGTCTTGCTTTTTTCTGTAATCGAGACTCGGTACGAAGGGGAGCAAAGTGAGCTCCTTAGAATGGCTGAGGGCTGGCCTTGCGTTGGGAGCCCAGACCCGCGCGCCCCAGTTTTCCCTCTACTCTTGATCACTCATCCCAGCTCACCCCAAACTCAAAGGCCAGTCAGGAAATGCTTACTATCTTTGTGATTTAGCCCACAGCCCCTTTCTGATCTATTTCGGAGAGTCAGAGGATCCAGAGCGCCAAAATGTTCGCGTCCATTTACAAGTCACTCCTCTTTCGGCTCAGCTCGCGCCTTCGCTCTGGGCCTGCTGCACGGAAAACTCACACACGAACGCACTCAGAAATGTGGAGGGGGATATCACCCCGTTACCCCCAATAAAACCTTTCTGTCTTTAACAGCCTGAAACCTGCTCCTCGCTGCCTGTTCCTTTTCTGAGAAACACAGGAAAGACTTCCCCTAGGCGCTTCCCCAACTTTCCCGGTGGCGCCGGCCTCGCTGCCCGATTTCCCCCAGGCCTTGGGTCCCTCTCCACCCTCTTCACCCGACCGAAAGATTCCTCATTCCCCAACGAGGTGGCAGTTCACCACTCGGGCATCCTCCTCTCACCTGGGTGATCCCTCCCCACCTCCCACCCCCACTACCACCGGGCCCAAATCCAATCGACCTAATGTGGATCTGAGCGGCAAACCGCGGCCAGCAGAGGGACGTCACTGATCTCCGCCCGGGTTCCGGCCCTCAGCTAGTGTCACCCAGAACTGCTGTGAGTGGGTAGGGTTGCTTCATGGGGGACGTTTAGCTTCCGGCACCCCAGTCAGGAAGGCGAGGAGGCTGGTCAGAAGGGCACAGAAAGTCCGGGCGGCCAGCAGCCGTTTTCAACTTTACGCGTCCCCGGGACCTGTCTCCCACAGCCACTCTGCGTCCCCGGAGTCGCCAGTGGGCGACATTCCTCCGTCTGAGCCCTTCGGTGCTCGAACCTGTCCTGAGTCAGTTGGTCAGGGTGATTTCCCACAGCCATCATCACCTCCCAGACCCAGGCCTGCGAGGGGTAAACAAGGGCCAAAGACTCTGCACGCGGAGGCGGGATTAAAAACGTTCAAGTTCACACCAAAAAAATCCTAAAGCAACTTCGAAGATCCGTCTCCGCTTTCTCCTCAAAGCTCACTTTGTTTTAAATAAGCTGCTAAGCCAAACGCAGAGCAAGCTTTGGCTAATTTAGGGGAAGAGAAGCGATCAACGTCTCTTTTCTACTCACTAGTTGCCTCTCTATTACCAGGCAAACCAACGTGGAGGAGCTCAGAGAATCGCGATTGAAGGGAGAGGGCAAGGACGGGAGCCGTACCTTCGGAGACGGGAGCTTCCAGGAGAGACGGCGCCCTTTCTCCAGGGCCCAGGAGCTTAGGTGGCTGCGGAGCCTCTCGCAGCCACAGTGTCAGCCGCCTCCGAGTCCCCAGCTCGCGGCCCGGGTCTCCTTGTCCCTGCGCTCCCACTCGCAGCCGCTGACTGGCCTCCGGGAGTCACGTGCAAGGGCGGGGGGCGGGGGTGCGGGAAGGCTGCAGCACCTCTGCTGGGCGTCAGGCTGCAGGGCTGTTCAAAAACTCCCCCAGCAGGCAAAGTCCAGGCTCAGAGATCTCCTCGGAAAATGCCGAAGTGCTGCTGCCGCCAGGGCGCGGGGTTTCACCCACCGCTCTGCGGGAGGTCGACTCGTTCGCAATTTTTCCTAGGATCAGCTTCATTAATGAGACACCTCTCTCCTACCCCTCCCCCACCCCTCCTCCTGGTGGTCCGGATCTTATTGCGGCCCTGGACGCAGTGGGCGAGGGGCAGGACTGATGAAGGGAAAGGTGACCCTTGATCGAGTGTAGGGCACTGGGTCACCAAGAGAGTCCGGCCGGCAATAGGTCTCCGCGGGGGCAGTCGGTGGTGGGGATTCTCCTGGTCCGAGACTCTGGATAGGTCGAAGAACCCCCAAACCTAGGACCGACAACTCAACCACAGCTTGGAGACTGACGCCTCCTTTTCTCCTTCCAGCAGCTTCCCTAGTAATCGACAAGGCGCTGGTTCCAACACTCAATTTTATGTATTTATGCAAAACGTGCACCCATGCCTGGCGATGCTTCCCATCTCCTCCGGCCTCTCCAGTCAGATCTATATGCTTTCAGTGCAACCCGCGGCGCCGCTACACTAATCCCAGGGACGTGGCAGGGTCCTGGGGAGCTCGGCAGTCCAGCGGCACTTCTCCGCCAAGAGGGCTCTGCTTGCAGCCTCCTCCCTCCAGCGGGGGCGGGGAAGGTAGTAGGCCCGGGTCTGTAGACGGCGTCAGTGCCTAGAGGCCCCAGCGCAGCGGGGCTGTGAGCCATAGAGTCCCTCAGACAGGTCTAAAGGTTAATAGAGCAATCACAGGGCCCTATTACCGCGTAAAAATAACCCATCGATTACCGTAGCCTTCAGCTCCAGATAACAGCCGGCCGTTGGCTCTCACGCTTTCGATTAAACTTTTTTTCCCTCTAAAGCCGCGTTTCTCTCCCTAGCAGAGGTTTTTCGTACCAGATTAGAGGGGTCAGGAGGGGGCCAGGATACCAACCTGCGTGAAACCTGTGCTACTGCCAAGGAAGGGTAGAAGTGACACCCGCTTCCGCAGTTGGTGATCGGTCGTGGATTTCCGGCCTGAGCGCGAGTAACCCGGGCTCTGAAGACTAGGCTAGGACGCGGGGGCTGGTTGAAAGGAAAACCCCAAAGGGATCGCAGCCAATTCATGGGGATTCTTAGGAAAATCCCAGAGGAAGAAATGAGCGCGGCTGCGCGGGGAATTCTCTTCCTTGAGCTGAAGGAGCGGAGGTCCAGAGGGGCCCAAGACCCGGTGAGAAAACTAGAGCTCCGGGTGGAGCGGTGGAAGGTCTGTTCGCTGGCGGACGAACCGACGCCGCACCCCAGGTCGCAGAGGGTGGAGGATTTAGGGTCCCTACTCCAGCTTCCCTATAACTCCTCTCCAGAGCCTCTTCAAAATCTGGCGCTGCAGATCCCAGGCCTGAGAATTTAAGAGAGATGGGATCCTGGGGATTGCTGAGACTGGCCCTGGAGAAAAACAGTGTTTTGAGAGGACACTCCGACCTGCGCACTGGCAGACACAGCGAAGAAGATGGAAACGCACCCCTTGCACTGTTTGAAAAGGGCTCTCATCCCCATTGAGTGAGCGAAAGAAGCTCGAAGCTAAAGGCCTTCGTCTGGGACCTACGAGTGTTTTCTGGAGACTTGAAATTCTCTGGGCTTGGATGAGTAGGTAGTTGTCCTGGCCTCTTTCTTTTCTCATGGGGATATGTGGCTCCAGCGATGCCCAAGGCCTCAGAGCTGCCTCCCGTATGTCCCTCAAAGGGCGAAAGAAGCTGACCCTGGGGACTACACAGTAGGCAGTTGTTTTGTTTTTTAGCAACAAACCAGGGCTTGGGGCTGAGCCCCTAGTGGAGCGGCCATCTGAGAGTCCTCAGCCAAACCCAGGACAAAGGCCGCTCCCACCCGATCTTCTTCCGGTAGTGCAGGGTGGCCTAAGGAGAGAGAGCGCAGGTACTGAGGTTGCATTAGCTGGGAGACCTGAAGCGAGCTTCTCTCAACTCTTACCCTAGCCGCCAGCCCCTCAGAATTTCAGTCTTCTACCCAATGTAGTGATGGGGACAACACCAGGCCCTTCTCTATGTGGCTTGATTAGGAGACACTTGATAAAAGAGCCTGCTTTTTAAAAACAATTGCTTGTGAGGAACGCCGGATTCACAAACCGCCACCCCCTACCTGCGCTCCTTGTCAGGCCCTTGACAGAGCTTTACCCACACCTCCCGCTGGCACTCTCCCAGTGGGCTGAAGCCTGGGAGCCTTGACAGATTCATTGGTTCTAAGAAGGCACCCCAGGACAAAGAAATTTGTGTTTTGGTTTCCTGTGGGTTTTCTTCTCTGGTTCCAGCGCCCTGAGTTTGTCCCCTAAGGGCTCAGCTCAAGGACAATCCGGATGGTGTTTGGCGAGCAGTCTACTCTTTTGGGGTGTTTCGTTTTCTCTCGCTCCCTCCTTCCTTTCTTCGCTGGTCTCCCCCCCCCTCCCTTGGGGAGGCGGGAGCTGCCTCGGCCTCCCAGCGTTGCCAGGAGCAGGGAGCATTTCAAGGCCTTGCTGGTCCGCCGGCCTGGAGGAGGTTTATCGCCAGGTTCCCAGGCTTCTCCCTTGTACAGGAGGTCTCTGGGAGGGGGAGGGGGTGCTCTGAGGTTCGAAGTCATAAGAGGCTATTTTTAAGGAGATGTTCCTAGGCTGCTTGTCTGGGATGTGGCCCAACCCCACTCATGTCCTCTTTCTGTTTTTCTTTTCCATACTCCACAGGGAAATTTTAATACCGTGAGTCTTGGACCTCTTTTTACTAAGGGCCTGGGTTTAGTGAAGAGTGAAGTTACGTTTCCTTACACCATTAAGGCCCCTGGGACTTGAGCTGGTCCATACCCTACTAGAGATGCAGTTGTAAGCTGGACATGGTGGACAGAGGAAGCTGAACACTAGTTCCCTGGGAAGGGGGCGGGGGTTAAACAGTGGACGATGAAATTTACTCTGAGACCAGCGAGGGTCTCCCGCGCGGTTGTCCTCGGATGTCCTGGCGGGACCTAAACGAGCAGCTTGCTCTAAGTGCCACCTCCGGTGCCATAATCTCAAGTTTTGGCTGGTGAGGTCCTTGGGCACCCTGCAAAAATCAGCATCGATCCCCACTACCCGAATACCAACTAAGCCTTAAAAACATGCCCCCCAAAGCCTTATAATCGGGAACAAGAAGCCCCCTGAGAGAGCACCACAGAGGGGACTACAGAAGTCACCCCTCATCCAGTGTAACAAATTTCTTCGGAGATGTAGACGCCTGTCTGCTGACTTGTGCGCAAGGGCTCAAGGACAGACAGGCAAAGTGACCCGCGCGGAACGTATGCGGTCTCCTGAGCCTGTATCCACGGACTTCGAGTCCCTGCGCCATGCCTGGGCGCCACCAGCTCTATTCCTTCTCCCTCTGAGACACTTGGTGCTCACTCGAATGGCCCTTCCTGTCCCCTGCTCAACTCGCGGGCGGAGCCAGGAGAGCCAAAGTATAGAGCGGGGCCGGTCTCCTTTGTTAGAAAAATGGAGAACGAATTTAAGCTGCAAGACTACATAGACCTTTCCCTCTTTGAGCTGCATGCCTTCAACACCGGGAATTCTTTGTGGGGCAGAAGAGACAAAGAGACCCTCGCCTCCTCTCACCGGGAACCAAGCTCTGCATCCCAGGAATTGATTATTAGACCCTCGCCGGCAGTCTAGTGGAGAGAAAGCAGCAAGGCTTTTTTTGTCCTGCTTTTAAAAGTATTTACAGATGTTACAAAGTGAAGCCACGTTCTCACTCACAGGCCTCCGCAAAGCCTTCCTGGTGATTCCGACCCTGAGGATCAGCGTTTGGGGCACACCCCCTCATAATTTATAGTCATTTCCAGATTACAGAACACTCTCAGATTTCATTTTTATTTATTTATTTATTTATTTTGAGGAAACAACATTACCGCGCTAGGGGGAGGGAGAGGAGGTGTTATCATTCTCATACAAACGGGAACTTCAAGGCGCAGAAAGCTTAAGATACTTGTCCCGGAGCTCGTAAAGACGGCGCGCTCGACAACAGATCTTGAATCTAGATTCCCGAGTCTTCGTTTTTTCCATTCTATTTAACATCGAGTTTCTATAATGAAACATTTTTTAACCCTCGTTTGTCTTTCAATTATCTTTAAATTTTCTTTCGTGGGTATATCTGACATTTAAACATTAAAATCAATTTAAAATGAAACAGCTCGTGTCTTATAATCTATGAGGAAAAGAAAAGCGAAAAGGAGTCTCCACATTCTCATCAAGTTCGGGAAGGATGCCAGAGGCTTTTAAATGAGGAGGGCGCGCTCTTCAGGTTCGGTACTGTAGAGTCCCGGCACCGCAGGTCGGGGCACAGTCGCCAGCTCGTCTGCAAGTTCAGAGCGCTCTGCGCCCTGCGACCAGGCTAACTGCGTCTCATATGCCCCTCTTACTCCTCCCATCCTGGCTCCTCCTCCCTCTCCTTATATCCAAGGGGTGAGGGGACCAGCGACCAGAAGCTCTGGCACCCACTGGCCAGGTTGCGCCGAGACTCCTTGCGCTGTCCATCCCGGGGCCTACACTTCGGAAACGAAGCTGCCATCTCCCGGATCTCTCTTGGTGATGTGGGCCCCAAGTATTTCACTAGTGGGTCCTTCCTCCCTCCTCCCTTTTAAGGGACTTTTGAAGTTGCAGTGGTGAAGGCGTCCCTCCGGTCCAGAGAAAGAGCACGATAAATATTCACACTCCCTCCCCACACTGAGGTCAGCAACCACATCTGGCACATAGTAGGTGCTCAAGAAATGTATGTTGAGTTATTATTATTTTTTTAACTACAAAAGGTATTGCTAATAGCATCTCTACGGGTCGGTTGGAACTGGAGAATGGAATATAGCCCTCTGGCACACAATGGGGGCCCAGAGTCGCCACCATTTCTAAGTGGAACACTGACGTCCAGGCCATACATGAGGAAAGTGTCCTAGTTTGGGTTGCTAGGGACTATTTATCAGCTCGGCTCAGCCACCTGGCCAACCTGCAAATCTCCCGCCTTAATTTTGGCTGCGCCTAAGGAAACCGCCGAGCTCTGGGCTCTTGGGTCTGCAGGAAGAATGAATTTCCTGGCACGAAACATCTCGGAAGTTATGCTTCGCTAAGGGAACCTGGTTTGGCACCCAGGCAGTGGCGATCCGCGAGGGAGACCGTGGGACTCCCCAAGACAAAGACGGACAAAGGTCGCCACGTTCACGGTCTCCCGTAGCATTAAGGACCCAAACCCCATAAATCCTGGAAAGATGGAGAGACCCAGTCAGACAACAGCACCGACAAAAATCGAGGGGGAATGGAGACGGAGAGAGACAGAAAGAAGAGAATGGAGAGAAAAAGGGAAGACAGAGAAAGACAGGCAGGAGGACAGAGAAAAGACTGGGAGCCACTGAGAGTGAGACAGGCCTGAGAAAACCAAGGAGGGATAGGACTCATTCATTCGTTTGTTCATTAATTCTCTATTTATTGAACACCTACTCTGTGTCAGGAACTTTCAAAGCGTTGAGGTTCAGCGCGGAGGAAAATAGAGAAAACGTCTGCCACCAGAAGCACATATTCCATAAAGAAAAGATGAACAATAAATAAGTCAAATATATAGTGTCAAATGGTGAGGTGTTGGGGAGGAGGGAGGAAAACAGACCAGGAATGGAAAGGGAAAAAAGCAGAGAGGGACAGAGACAGGAATCTCCGACCCAGAGAAAGAAGGCGAGATCTGGCGACGTAAAGAGAACCTAGCTCCTGAGAGAAAGGGGAAAGCAAGCGAGAGAAACAGAAAGTAAAGGGCCAGGGCCAGATCCGAGCAGAGGGCACTAGACAGGGACGAGGTCAAACCGGAGTCGAGGGCTTATTCTCCCCCCCCCTTGCCCCGCTCCCGGGGAGGGCAGGATGGTGTTGGGGACACTAGTTGCTGGAGGGCTGCCAGTCGCCAGACCCGACGCGCAATCGGGCGACTTGTGGGGCCACCAGAGACGTGGCGATCCCAGCGTCAGCTTGGACCGTTTCCGCACAAGCCGCCACCTCCCCCGCCGGCCCCGGCACCCTTCCCCTCGCCACGGAGCCGAGGTGACCCGGAGTTGAAGAAGACGCCCAGGCAGGCGCCTAGACTTGGCGAGCCAAGCGAGAGACAGGAAAATGTCAAGGAAGCGCGAAGCCCAAGTGCGAAAACAGCATGTCTCTCCAAAAGCCTCGCCCGCCTGGAGACCGCGGAAAGATCTGGGTAGGGGCGGGAGGAGGATGCTGGAGGGTGAAGGACGCGTTGCGGCCCTTGAAGCCGGTGAGCACCCACTCCAGACAGGCCTGGGTTACCCTGTAATGGACAGTAAGGTTGCCTCACACGCCACCACCCACAGTTGCAGCAGGTGTCCTAGAGTGTGGGCTGTTTTTCTTCTAACACCCATCTGTGCGTGAAGGTATTTATTAATTTTTTGGAAATATTTGGTTTCTTGCTACAGCAAAAGTAAGGGGGAGGCGTGGTGCTTCTCATAGCTAGACCTACATATTTCTGTCAAATGGGCATGTACTGTGTTCTGACCCAAGGGAATAAAAAGACTGGAAGATCCCCGGCATTACATTTCTTTTCAGCTCTTTTCAACCTTTCTCCCATTCATGGCATATGTGTGTTTGACTAGAAGACAAGGGCATGCTGCCCTTCAAGTTTGCTTTCTTCAGCAGCCCCGGTCCCTCTTCAGCAGAGGTGCTAATGAACAGCAGCAAATCGTCAAAGGGCAAGGAACTCCATGGAGACAAACCAAGAAGCAAAGGGTCTGAGTGAGATGGAATAATCAGCACCTAGTAAAGAAGAGCTGGCAGGATTTCACTTATGGAGGTGCAAAACTAACTGCAGGAGTCCAGGTTAGGCTAACCTTATCCTGTCCTTCCCTCGCCTCCATCTCAGGGTCTGGGATTTTGTCTAGTGAGGGGCAGAATTTCCCTCCTCTCCCTTGAAGTCTCAGGAAATGCCCAGTTCCAGCACCCCACACTCAACTTGAGTGTGTGTGGGGGGTGGGGGGTTGGGGAGGAGGGATGAGGTGGAGAGCTCAGAGCAGAGAGGATAAGAAAAAGCCTTATCAGTGAAGAGTGATCAATTTTTCAATCACTATGTGAGAAATTTGTCAACTCCACTTCAAAAGCCCGAAATTCTCATTCTTTCCGTCTCTCCCCCTTCTCTAAATGCTCCCTCCCTCTCTCTCTCTCTCTCTCTCTCTCTCCTCAATATACCATTTTTGTCAGTAACCCCACACTCTATGAAAATAGCTACTTAGTAGATGTATTATTTGCAATATGCCTTAGGATATAAAAAACTAAATGTAAGTCATGCTTTGATCTATAAAAGAAGATTGCTGGCATGTTCAAACCCTGCATTTTATTTATAATCGCCCCAAACTCTGAACCCCATAAATGATCCTCAACTGGGGAAGAGTGGAAATACAAATGATGGCCCTGGCTGGTTAGCTCAGTTGGTTAGAGCACAGCCCTGAAACACATATGGTAAACAACTAATGAGTGAACAACTAAGTGGAACAACAAATGAATGCTTCCTTCTCTCTTTCTCTCCTTCTCTTTGTCTCTCTCCTTTTGAAAAAATTTTTAGTGAGAGACAGATAGGGACATACAGACAGGAAGGGGAAGAGATGAGAAGCATCAATTCTTCCTTCCAGCACCTTAATTGCTTTCTCACATGTGCCTTGACTGGGGCATTGGGGGATGGGAGCAGCTCCAGCAGAGCCAGTGACCCCTTGTCAAGCCAGCGACCTTGGGCTTAAGCCAGTGACCATGGGATCATGTCTATGATCCCACACCCAAGCCAGAACTCTTCATTCAAGCTGGTGAGCCTGCACTCAGGCCAGCAACCTCGGGGTTTCAAACCTGGGTCCTCAGTGTCCCAGGTGGATGCTCTATACACTGTTCCACCACCTGGTCAGGTCTCTCTCCTTCTCTTAAAGCAATCAAAAAGAAAGAAAAAAAGAAAAGAAGAAAGGAAGGGAGGAAGGAAGACAGACAAATAAAATACATCACTACAGTGGAATACTACTCAGGACTAAAAAAAGAAAGAAATACGAATACACCCAACAACATGAATGAACCTCAAATGCACTGAGGCTGCATAAAAGAGGCCAGACTGAAAATCCTAAAGGAATTCACAGCATGTATATGACATTCTCATCTAGGGACAGAAAACAGATCAGAAGTTACTGGTGCAAGGGGTTGGGGAAGAGGTGACTGCACAGGAAGAAGAGAAAGTTCTGTACAGTGTTGGAACTATTCTATATCTCGATTGTGGTGGTGGGTGATTGCACTCTTTGTGTGTTTGTCAAAACTCATAGAACTGTATGCTAAAAAGAGGAAATTTACTGTGTGTAAATTTCACCTTCATAAATCAGACTTTTTAAAAAGCAGGGGAAAATGGTATGGCTGGGGCAAGATAAGAGTCTTCCACCTCTCCTCTCTCTCTCTCTCTCTCTCCACACACACACACACACACACACACACACACACACACACACACACACACACACTTGCCCATCATGTCTTCAGAGAGACTCCATATCCCTGGTACATGTTTGACTCCCACCTAAAATACTTCAGAAGAATGATTTATATACAAAAGAAACCCTTGCATGACTTTTAAAAGGATCCAGTTTCCAAGGTTGGTCTTCTCCGTTGTCTGCAGGAATGGCCACAACAGACTACCCTGGGCACAGCTCCACTGTCTATTTCACACACATTTGACACATGCACACTCATATTTCACAGCAGGCTGCAGGGAGGGTGACATCCAAAGGAAGGTTTTTTGTTCTTTCCTTTTGAGAATCCTGGAGCCAGGCAGCGGAGTCTCAGGATTGCTAAGGTCACTTTCAACAATGCTGCCACTCCCCTACCAACCTGTTGGGGAAGGATAGAGAGCAGGATCCAGCTCTCTATCTCAGGGGACACTGGGTTTTGTCCAGCTGGTCTCATGAGGCAAGAGTATGCCAAGGCCTGGCCTTAAAGGAATGAGTTTGCCCCTGAGAATAGGACCGTATTTTTTAATGGACTAAGGGAAAGCATTTAGTGAAACATGGCAGGAGCACATGACCTTATTCAATTCTCACAACAGTCCTGCAAGAGAAGTTAGTTGTTTTAACTCTGATTCTTACATCAATTTTCATTACACCCAGCTGTAGTTTGTCATGTGCACATGGCTACTGCATAAGGGGGTGGTAACTGGAAGAAAGTGTGTCCTGTGCCAGATAAAACCACACTTTGTACCTGCATTTACAGAAATTGGAGTCTAGTGGACATCACAGGAAGCCCGAAAGCCAGTGACTACCTGGGCTACAGGATGACTTTGCTACCATCCTTTCTCACTCAAGTGTGTGTGTGTGTGTGTGTGTGACTGTGTTTGTGTGTGATCATTTCTACCTTTTCCTAGAGTGGTTGATAATATCACTGTTTCTAACTTCAGTCAAATTACTGTGGTAATGGAGGGAAAATGAATGTTAACAGACACCCACTGGTCATTGGCTTTATCTTATCCTCTTCACTTGAATTTAAAAACCAACAATACCAACACTAATAAAACACCACCATCATCAACAAAAAAGAACAAAACCCCACAAAATACTGTGTTTCCTATTAGAAACAAAGCAAACAGTTTGGTTTTGTCACTTTCCCTATCACTCTCATTCCCATCCTTGGAGAGCTTGCTAATTAAGCAGTGGAAGAACCAAAAGGTGGGAAGGGAAGGGAAGGGAAGGGAAGGGAAGGGAAGGGAAGGGAAGGGAAGGGAAGGGAAGGGAAGGGAAGGGAAGGGAGGGGAGGAGAAGGGAAAGGAAGGGGAGGGGAGGGGTGGAACTTGGGGTCCACTGTAGATCTGACCTGACCTCCTGGGTGGCTTTAGGTAAGTCAAAGGGAGCACTGTGGGCCAGTTTCCCTCTTATGAAATGAAATTGGATAATATGATCTAAAAGTTCTTTCAGCCTCACTGTCCTCTGGACCTGAATGATTTGAATTCCCTTACAAGTGCTGCAGTTCATAGAGCAAATATCTACTGAATGCTTACTACGTGCCAGGCACCCTGAAAACTTTGGAAATATAAGAATGAACACAAGTTTCTACCTTTAAACTGTTCAGAACAGTGAGAAAGAGCCCTGAAAACAAGCAACAGGAGAAAGTGCGTGTGTGTGTGTGTGTGTGTGTGTGTGTGTGTGTGTGTGTGTGTGTGTGTGTGTGTTTAACAAATTAAACACATGAAGAGAAACCATATTAACTTAACTCGTCAGGGGGAAAAGGTAGGTGGGCGGACTAAGTAAATGAATTCCAGGAACTGTGTAATTTCTAAGTGTAGGTGTCTACACCCCCCCCCCCCCCCCGCCTCGCCTCATTTACTATTTATTTACTATTCTTTTTTTCGCACCTGAGTGCAAGTGCACACACATACTCAGTGACCTGATTTGGGGCAGGAATTGTGCAAATCCACAACCTCCTGCACCCGGAACTTACATCATGCACGACTTGACCCATTTCACACATTCGATGCCAAACATGCATATCAGTTATGGGTCCTTCAGAGTGCCAATATGGTCCGCACACGGGCTGGGAGTCAGGAGATGTGGGCTCTTGTTCCCATCACCTCCTGGTCCTGTGACCTCAGGCAAGTCCTCCCTCCCACTCTGACTCTCTGTTTCCTCCTCTGTGAAACGGTTCTTAGATTCGGTTCTAAGCGCCCTTTATAGAGCTTTAAAAACTAATGAACCCATCCTTAAAAGACTCCAGGATTAAGAGTTGAAATAAAGTCAAATATTTGGGGGCGGGGGGTTAATTGATTGATTTGAGAGAGAGAGAGAAGCATTTAATTGTTCCACTAAGTTGTGCGTTCATTGGTCGCTTCCCTTGTGTCCCCTGACCAGGGATCGAACCCTCAACTTGCTCTAATCCACTGAGCAACCCGCCAGGGCCTCAAATATTTGATCATTGATAGAAAAATGCTGCCTGGAGCCACGCGGGTCTGTCTCGAGCTCACATGCAGCCTGCCCGGTCCCTCGTGCACACAGGCGGCTCCCAGGCCCCGCGCTCCCGCGGGCGCCGCCGGATCCCTGGCTCCGCGCGCCCGCCCCCCGCGCGCGCTGCCCTGCGCCGCCGCCGCGCCCGCCGGCATGATGGATGGCCGCGGAGCCGGCGGCCTGTCAGGCCTTATTGATGAGGTGCGCGCTGACGGCCGCCGCGTAACCTGAGGCGGCAGGAGGCGAGCGCGGGGAGGCCCGCGGGCGCAGACTCGGCGGCGCTCAGGGTCAGCCCCCGGCTGGCCGGCCTCCCCCGCCCGCCGGCGCGCCCGGGCCAGGCTCCGCGGAGGGGGCGGAGGGCACGGAAGCGCATCCCTGTCTGGCTTCCTCTCTGCGGCCGCCTTGCTCTCCGCCCCCCGTTCGCCCGCGCCCCTGCCCTCCCGGCTGCGAGCGCTGCCCCGTCCCAGCGTCGGTACCTTCCCTGCGGAGCCCCCGCCCGGCTCGGCCCGCGCGCGGACCCCCGCTCTAACCCGGGCGGCCCAGGCTGGGCCGGCGTCCGAGGCTGCCGCGGCGCCCGCGCTCCCGGAGAGCAGCGCCTTCCCGGAGGGACCGGGCCGCGCCCCTGAGACAGGACTCCGCGGCCGCTGGGGTGTCACAGGCCCCACAGTGGAGACGGAGAATAGTCCGTTTCACCGGAATCACTCCCGCCTCTGGGAGAGGAGAGGAATCAGGACGCCAGTGAAACCTCCACTTGAGGGCATTAGAATTTTTCTATAGCGATAGATATAGGCTAGGTAGGTAAATAAAAGTAAATACCTACATGTAAAGACGTGTAGGTAGGTAAGGTTCCGACGAGATACTCTCCCTCCCACTTTGTGCATTTCTAATTTTCTAATTGAGTAAGAAAGTTTCTAACTGAATATTCTTTTTATAATAGCGAAGACACTTGAAAAGATAGGATCGACCTTAGTTCATTCTAAATTTATCCGCTTACTTTCTTCAGGGCCACCTTCCTCCATCTTGTTTTTGCCTCGTTTTTCCCTTCCCACACCCCTTTCAGAATGAGAAGGACTGTTGTGCCATTATCTCAGCGCCTGACAGACTGCAGACCCAGGGCAGCCTGCCTTAGCGCCTCTGCCTTTCTAGTGACAGCCCCCACAGCCCCTTCTCTGTTGGTGACACTAAAGCCAGCATCATGAACCTTTTACGTGAAAAGCACTCCCAGTTTATGAGAATTCAAGGTGCAAGTCAATACTGATAACAACTTAATTCAGACCTGTAAAGGGTGCAACTTTTGGGTCCCCCTCTCACACACTTTGAGTCAAGGGCTAGCCCTGACAAGTAAAGGGCCCTAATTCTCATTAGATGTGACCCAAGAACTGGAAAAAGGGTAGTCTTTTCTCCAGGGCACAGTAGAGAGAGTGGAGGAAGTGATCTCAGGTTGGCGTGTCTAAGATACTCAATGTGCAAGGAGGGCAGGGTCTAGACAAGAGATGAGGGTTGTGGAAACCCATTGATCTAGGAATCAGGAGTCTCGGTTCTAATCCTGACACTGCCACCACAGGCAAATCACTTAACTTCTTAAGCTTTAGTTTCTGTCTGCAAGATGAAGAGAACAAACCCCTTCTTATAATCAACATTTTTGAGACTTTAAAGCTCCAAATGAATATCACCAAATCGTGCCAGTCTATGCCTCAGATGGTTCTATACCAAGGGATTCATTCCTGGTCCCGCACAGTGAAAGCTCAGGAATGCCAGGCCTATAAGTCTGAACCCAGTCATAGCTGCAGTGGGGAACCCAAAATGTTACGCTTGTCTGAATGTGCATGATAAAAGCTTAGACTGCAGATAAAACTTTCAATCTACTTTCTAAGCAAACATTTATTAACAGCTAACCCTGGGCACTTATGATACGCCAGGCAGGGTGACAAACGTGTTGTATGGATTGATTATCTCATTTGCTTACACAATTACTCTATGTCCCTGATTTTACAGATGAAGAAATTTAGGTACAAAGTTGTTAAATAACTTGCCCAGATTAAAAGGTGTCAGAGCCAAGATTTACAGGTAGTTTGATTCCAGAACCCAAATATTGTCACTATGAACAAGGTTAGTACTGTGGAGAATATAAAAGGGAAAAACAAGAACTTTCTTTTATATGCGCTCCTTTTAAAAAATTTATTATTCTTTTTTTTTTTTTGGCCTCACCAGCTTGCTCAGTGGCGAGAGCACCCCCCCCCCAATGCAGTAAGGTGTCATTTTGATCCCTAGTCAGGGCACATAGGAGAATCAATCAATGAATACACAAGTAAATGGGGCAATAAGTTAATTCTCCTCTCTCTCTCTCTCTCTCTCTCTCTCTCTTTCTCTCTTCATCCTCCTTCAAACTAATGGAAAAAATTTTTAATCCTTTATAGTTTTAAAATTCCTACTCCTGGAATCAACCCTTTCCCTACTCTGGTTCCATAGCCTTTAACACATTGTATTTCAGTGTATTATCCACATGTCTGCCAGTTTACATACCTCTCTCTCCCAAATTTCAATCTTCTTAAGGGAACAAATCTTCTGTTTGATATTTTTGTGTTTTCTATAATTTCTAACATATAGTAGATGTTTTAAAAAGTTGGTTGAATTCAGAAAATTGGAGATTCCAACTTGTCCTTACACAGTGTAAATCTGTCCTGTATGACTGAAGATGTATCAGGGACGTGGCTAAAACATGTGCTAAGGTCCCTTCCACTGTGTGCAGAGAAGCTCACGTGTGGAAGATGCCACGTGGTGCCTCACCAGCACCTTAGCCCATGTGCTCCTGTTGGTGGGGTGACCATGACCCCAGGTACCTTTGGCCTGCTTATCAGTCCCAGGAGAACCTCTCTCTAACACTGGCACTGATGTGAAGTTCTGGAGTTGCAAGAGACATCAGGGAGTCTGGTTCAATCCACTCATTCAATAGATGAGGACCCAGAGAGGTCTACAACTTATCCAGAGTCACACTGCAATTTAAAGGCAGGGCTAGGAGTAGGTGCCCTGGGACCCTGCTTGTACCCTGCTCTTCCATGTCAATGTGCTGCGACAGGAACTGATATCTGCCCTCTATAAATCTGCATCCCAAGGACAAGCTTCCCTCACCCCTATGCAATCACGCAATCACCAGGGGCAGAGGATTAGCGATAAGGCAGCACTGAGCTCTGGGGTAGTCTGGAAACCTGGTTACCGCTGTTCTCCTCCCCCCCACACCCCCTTACCCTCCTTCTGTAGGAAAGTGGAAACAGTAACGCAGGCTCAGCCTTGTGGTGAGAGGGGGAGGCGTGAGGATTCAGTAAAGGGTTCCAAGGGATCATAGACGTTCAAAAGTATGGTCATTCCATTTCCCTCTTATACCAATCCAGAAGGGCACTTAGTACATATTACATTTATAGACTATCTTCCAGTTAGTCTGTAGACTCATGAACAATCCAGTCTTCAAAGTAAAAGGGAAAAGAAAGGCAGCAAAGTATGTGTGTTGGGGCGAGGGAGGCATGCATAATGGGCAGGGTTCTGAACTTGGTCCTTGTTCTGACTCATCGTTTCATAGGGTGATCCCGTGTTTCACTTTATGCCTGCTGTCCTGTGTCCTGGATGATCACTGGTTCACACACACATGCACTCACAGTTTCACATAAATTAAATAGTCACTCTTTGTCACTTGAACTCTCTAAGCCTTGGTTTCCTCATCTACAAAGTAAAAGGTTTGAGTAAATATTTTTCAAATTCTCTTTTCATTGGAATGTTTCAATTTTATGAATGTGGGGCTACTGGAGGATCTCCTTTTGTCTGGGCAGCTAAGAGCAAAGTTATTTATGGATTTGTGACTGCTCCATTATTGACATTGAACTTTGGGCCTTGGGTTCACCATTGGCAAACTAGGATTGATTAAAAATAATAATAAAATAAACCAACTTTTCTCAGTAACATGTGAGAATTCATTAGCACTCATGTGCCAAATAGAGGGAATCATCTGTTAATTTTATTCCTTTTGGGCATATGTTACAAATAGTATAACTGCTATTGGCACCCTTACAGTCCCCCTTCTAGTTCCCCACCAGCTTGTTTGTACTTAACATCTAAATGGAGGACACACAATATTTTAGATTTGGTTTTTAATTGGGGCCATCAATTTATTGTCTAGTCCCCCCCCCATGACTTCCCAGCCCCATTCTCAGGATAAGAAATGTTGTTGGGGACAAGGTTGTGGCAAGGCCACCTCCTCTCTGTGCTCTTTGTTGTGGCTACCACAGCAGTCAGGCAGTCTCTCCTTTCTTCCTATTCCCAAGCACACATTCCCTTTATACCTGCTGACTGTGTGTGTGTGTGTGTGTGTGTGTGTGTGTGTGTGCACGCACGCGTGCGCACATTCACTTTTGTTACTTTGTTAAGCTTAAAAGTTCCATGATGGCTGGAATGATATTTAATAATTTCCATATTCCCCAAAGTACCCTGCACAGAGTAGGTGCTCAATATACCCTCAGAAGAATGAATTAATAATTAAATAAATCTGGAGGCCAAATACGGAATTCTGTATAAGAAATGTGCCTGCTTGTGAAATGCATCAAGTTTTCCTGAATTTCTTTCTCCCTCTCTTTCCTGGCATCTCAGAATATCACAGGCACAGCCTCATTCTAAATATATGACTTTGTAAACAACTTTATTTTCACTGTTTTGATCTCACATGCATGGGGACTCTTAAACTGCCATTTGCTTCACTTTATAACTTGCACGTTGGAGAGGCTGCATGATAAACGAGAGATGAATAATTCCTTATTGCTACTTATCTGCTGAATCTATAAACTAGTGTCAGCATTTACTCAGTTGGGTTTAAAGCTGTGCCTCATATACTTATTAACCTGCTTAAAATAAGCCATAAAAATGGGCTTGGTAGGCTGTTGTTTTAACTAATTTTTAAAAATGACACTGGTCATTTCCCACTAATTCATAGGGTGACCTTTGGCAAATCACTTAACCTCCCTGAGCCTTCACCTGCAAAATGAAAGGGGGTGGGGCTAGATCAGCTTTAAAAGATTTGCAGGGTTGTCATTCCGAAATCCCACGATTTTCAGACCAGTAAAATAAGGGATCCTGATAATACCTATTAAAGCAATGACAAATCAGTTGGTAGGCTATCTCATGAGTCCCTGGAGGGTGGGGGAGGCAGCATGTAGTAGTCAGAGTGGGGCTTTACATTTTATTCTGCTACTAGTGGTGTGACCTTTGGCAATCCAACATCTCCGAGTCTCAGTTTCCCCATCTATAAAATGCACATAATACTCTAATACTCATTGACAACCCCAGAGAGCAACCAAATGTAAGGATCAAATACAATATAAATGGAAAAGCACTTTCAGAAATGTTATTTATTGTCCCCAATTTATAGACGAAGGCATACTCTTTTGGTTAGTCAGTTTGTAGCAAGGCCAAGGGTATACTTGTTTGATTTCTCTTGTTCTATCTTGATTACATGTGGAAATTGTTCCAAAACTTCATAAAGACTGAGCACTTAAGATGCTTCTCTGAGGTCTGTGGGTGTTTAAGAAAAACCTGCGTCTGATGAGACATTTCTGGCATTCTAAATGGCACAGTGATAAGAAAGTTAGTTAATATCTTACTGGCCCACAGATCTAGAAACTCCTAGCTAAGTAGAAAATAAAGTATTTTTAGAAGGTTTTAGAAATATACATCCTTCCCAGCTTCAATTCTCCTCACTTCTCCTACTCCTTGCTTTGGGAGGCATCTTGGCCATGTCAAGTGTACCTATGGTCTGCTCAAGGATTTGGGTTTGATTTCCTTCAGAGACATGTGCAGAGAAACCAGTAGTTGCTGAGATTTTTTGTTGTAGAGAATTCAGTCAGCAAAAAAGTCTCGAAAGTGTCCGGTTGAGAATCATTCTTTAGGACAGTACTTACCCCCATGTCTGGTCAGTGCAGGGAGCTGGCCGATGTGGTTTGAAGTAAACCACGATGCCTGACTGGACCCTGCTTTCAGAGATGAACTGACTCACGTCAATGAAAAACTAAAAGTTTGCATTTCTACCTGAAGTCTATTCGTATTCTTTACCAGCAATCAACTAACCAGCCAGACAAAAAAGGCTTACCTTGACATTAAATTAAAATTATTAAAATGTATAAAGCTTAGAGAAAGAAGATAGGAATGGTATTTTAAGTCCATATCCCTTACTATATGCCGGATGACAGTTTTTATTTGATAAATGTTTATTTGCTAATTAACAACAATGAAACTGAGCTCCATGTTTCTTTTATCCCCTGTTGACTGAATGTGTTACATTAACCTACAAATCTCAGTGGAAGATCTTTTGAAGTTGCCCTAAATTTATGGATTTTGTTTCTATTTCTTTTTGTTACCACCCTCCCCACCCCCAATCCCATCCCACACTCTGTTTATACAGTGGAAGGAAGGCACTCTTCATCTTTATAAATTGCCACTTATTTCTCAATAAGTTAAAACTATTTCAGTTTCAAGCATGGCACCTGATATTGATTAATACTTTTAATTCATTTGGTTTTCAGTTGAGTTCTTAGCAGTTAACTTTCTGCGTTTACAAAGGTCTTCCTTTCTAAACACCCTCTCTAGCTTTTTGGCCACCACTAAAAATCTTTATTCCCTCCCCTGCCAAGTTCCCTCCTCTTTTCCTGGGTGGGAATAATCAGCTTTTAGTTGCAGCTGGACCAGCACCTGGCCTTACACTTCACATCCTTTTGCCAGAAAAGGGAGTTTTGAGAAGAGGAAAATGTTACAAGAATTTATTTACATTGTTGTTTTCAATTTCAGAAACACTCAAGGTTGCAAGTAAAATTCTGAGGCAGTCTGGATGGTTGGGAAAACATTTTCTATAGGGGGAGGGAGAAACTGTAGAAAAATCACTCCCACCGCTTATAAATGTCTCTAGCCAAGAATCAACAGTCCAGAACTATTCTTGGAGAGTGACTCTATTGAGTTTTGAGATTTTTTTTTTTTTAGAGAGAGAGAGAGACAGAAAGACAGGAACATGGAGCTGTTACTGTATGTGGCCTACACCGGCAACCTATGCGCTTCTAGATGACGCTCCAACCAACCAAGCTATCCAGTCAGGGCTTAATCTTTTAAATTTATTGATTGATTTCTAGAGAAAGAGAGAGAGAGAGAGAGAGAGAGGGAAAGAGAGAGATGGGAGGGAGAAGGGGAACATTCATTTGTTGTTCCACTTAGTTGTGCATTCATTGGTTGCTTCTCACACGCATGCCTTGTGTGTGTGTGTGTGTGTGTGTGTGTGTGTGTGTGTGTGAGTGACACCTTGCAACCTTGTCATTTTGGGATGACATTCTAATCAACTGAGCTAACTGACCAGGTCCAAATTTTCAGAATTCTAAAGCTGAAATCTCTAAAATGAACATGTTTGTCATAAGCACAATAGTCATGAAATCTTAAGAAGCGAGAAATAAATCTAATCAATCTTCCACACCCCTGTCAAAATATTTCTTTTTTCTAATTCCAAATAAACAAAAACTCATCGCAGCTCATTTGAAAAACATAGGAAAGTATAGCAAGGAAAACAAAATCCATTTTTAACCACAGAGAACATCAGTGATCTCTCTCCCTCTCTCCCTTTGCAATATGCTTTTTATTTTTTAATATATTAGGAGACATTCTATTTCATTAAATATTTTAGGAAAACAGTTTGATGGCTACATTATGGATTTTGCATGGTTTATGTAAGTTTTATTGTTTGAGTATATGTTATTTTCTATTTTTCACTACAATAAATAAATGTGTGATATGTCCTTGTCAAATTTACATAAATTTGGATTAGAACAGCATCATATAAACCTCTGATTATTTCCTCAGGGTCAATTTCTATTATTGGAAAAAGTGGGTCAAAGAATATGGACACTTGTAGGGTTTGAGAGCATATTGTCAAACTGCCTTCAAGAAGGTTGCATCCAAATTCCCACTACCACCAACCCTCAATTTTGGATAATTTAAAAATATATTTATAAATTTGTCAGGTATATTCCTACCCCTTATTAAACAAATCTAATTTCTGAAGCATTTTGAAGCCATAGGTTACAAAACAAAAACAATGGCCTTAACCAGTTGGCTTAGTGGTAGAGTGTTGGCGATGAATGTGAAAGTCCCAGGTTTGATTCCCAGTCAGGGCATACAGAAGAAGCCACCATCTGCTTATCCACCCCTCCTCCTCTTTCACCTCTCTCTCTCTCCTTTCTGCCCCCTCTCTTCCCCTCCTGCAGCCATGAATGGCAGCTGTGGCTTGAATAGTTCTGGTTCCAGTAAAAGTTGGCCATGGCCTCATCTCGGGCACCAAAATAGCTCCGTTGCAGAGCAACTGAGCAGAGGCCCAGACAGTCAGAGCATAGGGTGGTAAGAAACTTGTGTGGTGGATCCCCTTAGGGGCATATGCGGCAGTCTGTCTCTGCCTCCCCACCTCTCACTTAATGAAAAAAAGAAAAAAAGAAGAAGAAGAAATAAGAGACAAAGCCAGATGAAACTAAGAAGTATGTTGATGCCTAGCTAAAGGAGCTATATGTGGTGGGAATTATTTCAGAGGACACTGTGCTCTGAGGTTTGGGAGAATTTCAAAATACAAGAAACCAGAGCACAGAAATGTTAAATAATTTTCCCATGATGTAGACATTAAGTAGTGGAGATGGGATTGAAATCACAATATTGGAACAAAAGTCTAAACTCTTACACTGATCAGGGGACAATGTGCACTTCATATCTCATCAATTCTAAAGTTTCCAGAATATTCTTTATAATGAGTTTATTGTCCAGAAGTTGGCTTTTGTAGTTTTCAAGTTTTTAACTGGCCAAGTTATTTCTGAGGGAAAATTTTTCTTTTTTTTCTGAGGGAAGATTTTATCTTTGAAAAGCTGACATCCTCAATTATTGAGGAACATATTATACATCTTATTTCTAGAACATGCCAGAAGTAGAAGTGAAATAACTCGCTGAGGTCACCCAGCTTGTAGGCAGGACTAGAATCCAGACTCTGGCAATGTTGGTTACTGCTTAGTGTTGTCTTTGACTTGGCAGCAAATATCCTCAATGGGCAGGGCAGGAAGGCCAGTTTCACTAAGGCCAATGGCACCTTAGCATTCCATGAGGATGAGTGTCCAGCACCTGGGGATGGAGATCTGAATGATAGGTGGCACAGACAGGTTGTGGGGTGGTGACCACGGCATGAGGTGCTCAGCACCCTGAGTTTAGGCATGGACAGGGGGAGACAATCTTCCCCCAGGGAAAGACCTCCCATTTTACCAGCCACTTTCAATTGGGAAGCCCACGGGTGAGTAGAAGACGGAGGCTGGGGCCTCTCATTGCCTACCTCCTGGGAAGGCATTCTTGCACTGAATGCAAGGCTGGACCAGATAACCTCTGGGGCCCTTCCCACTCCCAACGTCCTGACTTGTATGTCTTAGGGCAAAGAAGTGAGCAGTCGTGGGACTGGAATAGTTGATTTAGGGTCCCACCCCAGTCACCAGCCTAGTCTTCATCTTGGGCAAATAATTGCAAATAATTTAACCTGTCAGTATAAGGCACAATGCCTGGTGCGGAGTAAAGCTTTGTAAATGTTTGCTGAATGAATGAATGAATGAAATAATGGGTGAGTGGATTTAAGACTCCCATTTCCCCAGGAATACTAGTGAAAATTAGAATCTTACAGAGTCGTTTGGTTGGTGTAGAGTGTGAATGACACAATGTAAGTTATATTGAACTTAAAAGAAAATGTGATTCCCCCCAACCCAAAGAGATTCTAATTCACCCTTACATTGACAATGAGTAGAATCATAATTTACCAGCATCAGTAAGCATTTTTTGCAGTGGTGAGTTTTGAGTCCACACAAAACTGTTGCACTGATTCCCTCGCCGCCAATGGGGCAGATTTGGGCCACCCAGGGCCGGGTGGGGCACGCCAGCCCCCATCCCTTCCTCCTCCCTCTCCCCAGATAAATACCGAGGTCTAATGGATTGTTCATGCTGCTGTCCAGATTAGATAGCGAGCCCCTATGTTATCGCGGCCGGAGCAAACCCGAGCGGCCACCACGCTGAGAGCTTTCTAACGCTGCCCCGTGCGAAGCCTGAGGAGTCCAGAGGGCAAGAGAGAGCAGAGAGCTGCTGACAAATCCTGGGTCCCGGAGCCTGTTTCCGCCAAGCCCCGCTTAGCAGAATCTGTCCTAAATCCTGCCCCCATTCCGACAGCATTTAACTAAACAGGTATCCGATGTGATCGGTAGTTATTATCTGCTGAATTGTAAGGAGTGGTTCTAAGACAGGATCTCATTTACAGTATTTTGGTTGTCAACCTTCCAAAAGCTAGGAACACCTCGAGCCGCCCCCACTCCCCTTAACACCAGGGAGATGCTTTTGCACAAACAGGGACTCCTACATCCAACCAATAGAGTAGTACTTTCCTTCCTGATTTTTGTTGTTCCTAGAATCACTGCAGAGGAAGCAGAGTTCACTTTCTGACTTCCTTCAGAACTCCCCATTGCCAAGTTCTTGCTTGTTAATGATTGTGTTTCTCAAAGGAAAGTTTCTTTAAAGTTTTATTTATGGTTCTTAAAGAAATAAACTGTAACAAGTTTTTCCTTATGACTGATTTTTGTCTCCAGTCATGTTTGGGAGGCAAAAAACACCTACTACCTCTAAGCACCGTCACAGAAAAGAAAACACTCATGTATACTCTGACAACAAATTCTACATAAAACAAATAACAAATGCCCCCAAACATTATTTATCTACAAGGAGAGACTAATCATTCTATTATTATGAATGATAGAACTACTGTGATAGAAGATAAAGCAAATAAAATCTTAGGTAGTGAACAAGGAAAAGTTATCTAGTTATACCATATCAACTTCCTTCACAGTTCGTGGAAAGTCATAATAAATGGTGTGGCAGGACAAATCATCTGGCTCAATATTAAACGTTTCCACAATATTAAAAATAAACTGTATCATGTTTTTGAGTGAATCAATCTTGTTAGACACCCACCTAGCCGTTGGAAAATGATTTTGTAATGCGCTGTGTAGTTAGAAGTGGACATTTAAGAGATTCCTTAAAAGCGAACAAACCAGCTACTGTGTAATTTAACACTTAGGAATTAAAATAATTCGGTAAAAGGAAGACTTCTGACGCACCCAACAAGACATCTTTATCAAGTAACTTCTGCGTGCAAGTGGTAAACTCAAATTAATACAAACGAATTTAATATATGGGGTAAGGGACGCGGTTTGGGATGAGAACCGTTTAAAGGTGAAGCGTATGTTTGGGAGCATCCTGCACTCACTAACACCAGGCGGATCTGCAGTCGGCCAAGAACTAGGGTAAAATAGAAAGGCACACAGGGAGAGAAGAAAAGCAAATTATGTAAAGAAAAAAGGGAGGGGTTTTGGTTAAGCAAGAAAAGAAAACTCTGGAAATAAATGAAAAGAACGAGAAAACGGGAGGGGAGAGAAGGGAAAAGAGAAAGCAAAAAATTTAAGACGATATTAAACAAGTAAAGAAAATCTCTAAGAACGCCGGGTAGGGTGAATGCGGGCGCTACAACACGTCTCAGTATCTAAAGCAAAAGCAGCAGCCATCCACCCCGGCGGAACGCCGACGTCCCACCGACACAGCCCTGGGCGTCTGGACACCGGAACCCTGGTGTGAGCATCAGCGCGGGGGCTACTGCTCCGGGCTTGAGCGACAAGTGGTACTGAAACTGTCTGCCAGGAATTTTTCTAAGAACAGGAGGAGGCGTGCTGGGGAATGGTCGAGTTAGGGGCGCTAGCTGAGAAGTGGTTAAAAGTCACTGCCCAGGCCTGGAATCTTCCTCCATAAGCCCCAAGTCCAAAAGCTGCGCGAAGTCTCTCCCTCCAGCGCCCCGCTCCAGCAGGTCACAGTGCCTGAAATATTCATTCTCTTCAAACCCGGCAGAGGGAAACTACCTGAACCATCTGTAGTCAATAAGCTCTCGAGCGTGGGGTGCCTACCATTCATGCCCCTCAATAACCCTCCAAACCTGGCCCAAGAAAAGGCTGATCAAGTGCCTTACGGACTAGAGTCTGGGATTCGCTGGGACTCTTGACATTGTGTGGGTGGGCGAGGGGTGTCTCCCCACACGGAAACACTGAGATGCAGAACAGCCTAACTGGGGGTTGGTGTGTGTGTGTAAGAATAACCGTTTAGATGACAGCGGGAGTTGAGGAGAGCCGGTTCAGGGTCGAGCTAACGCCCTGCACCGGGAGAGGGGCGCGCACGCGGCGGGCGGACCTCTGCCTGCCTTCTCCTCCGAAGCCCCCGGCCTTGGTGCTTCCAGCATCCCGCGGGCTCTGAGTTCCCCAAAGGGGTCGCCCGTTCTGAGCAGCACCAGACCCAGGCCCAAGGTCACAGGACTGACGGCGGCCAGGAACTCACTGCCGGTGGCCTGGGCTTTCTCGCTCATCAGCTCTGTGCCGGGCACGCTGGGTCTCGCCGGGTTCCAGAGATCAGGTACGCGACCCTGGCGACCGCCGGCGCGACACCCGTCCGAGCTGACCTGGCCCATGCGGCGCCATACTGGTTGAAATGCATTCAAACCAATCCAGGCTCAGCCTCGCCAGAAATAGAAACGAGGAGAGGGAGCTTCGCGAGGTCGTGGGCCGAGTGCCGGAACGCGGCAAAGAACTGGTGGAGTCTGGTGGTTTATTCGCTATTTAAGACCCGCTGGCTCTCGAGAGCGTGGTCGCGCGCGTCGGTGGGGATCCTTCCAACCCCAGTTTGCTAAAGATGTCCTCTCCACCCCCACCCCCTGGTCCTCCACTGGCCGCCGGGCTTCGCACTGGCGGCTCCACCAGAGGTACAGGAGATTCAAGACGTTAATCAGCCTCAAAGCACCCCGAGGGACAGCGTTCGTTCAGGTTCCCTGTTCAGGCGGAGTACTTCCCATTGGGCTCTATCTGGGGAAGATCTTCTCTGATGATCAGTCGTTTAGCAACGGGTTCGAGCCCCTTTGCGGGTGATCTCCATGATGTAACTTTGGGCACAGTAACTTCTCCCAATCTTTTCCCCGTTATTCGAAGAGTGAGAGAAACACCTCGATATCAAAGGAACTTGTAAACTGTTAAGTGCCATAAAACGGGATAAAAATGATAATTAACGATTTAAACTGTTACCCTTGTCCTTATTTTTCTTATTTTTGGCACATTTTCCTGCCTCTTTGAGGGGTCCCTGAAGCTTTGTTGAGAGTTCCTATTACTTGGGAATCTCCATTCCTATGCTCCGTCCCTTTAAAGAAAACGTTACTTTTCGTTCCTTACGCTAAACTTGCGCAGGGTTAGGACTGTTCACCCAGGACCCAGCCGGCTGGGGTCACCCTGGACATTTTTTAAGGTCGCGGTTACTACCGCTGGGCCGCCGGGTGAGGAACAGACCGGGTAGGCCCGCCAGCCTCCCTCTCTCCGGCTGAGCGCCCCAGCTCTGTGGCCCAGGGAGCCACGGTTCTCGGTCCTTTTCATTTCACCAACAGCTGCTCCCTTCTCTTCCCTTCCTTTCCCGCCCCTGTCTTTTCCGATTCTCTACCGGAGCCAGACGCCGCCAGGTTTATTGACCTTAGATCGGCTTGCGGCTTTATCAGACCCTGCGGGGGCGTCCCGCGGCTCACCGACCCCTCCCTCCATTGGCGCGCGGCGGGAGACCCTTTTAAGATTTTCTGGAAACCTCTTCTTCCTGCCCATCCCCGACTCGTCTCAGAGAACTTTCGGAAATTCGAAGGATCGCGGAGTGAACCGAGGCAAGGCCTTCTGGGCCACGGACATTTTCCCGTGTTGCCCCTTCATCTAGGTCATGCAGGTGAAAGTGCCTCCCCCCACTCCCAATTATTCGGATAATTGTCTCGCATCTCCACCTGGTGCTGTGTTTAGACAGTTGGAGATTGATCGCTTGCATTTCTTCAGCCTCTGTGCTGCCCCAACCCTAAACCTCCACCTCTCTACTATTCCCCGCCTTAAAACGTCTTACACTTGCAAACTGTAATTTTCCTTCCTATAAATCACTTGGCAAATATAACAAAGCATTAGAAAGTCATTTGAAATGGGTATTTTATTGCACTTGAGAAATAGAACAGGGATAAAGAGCAATTTATTAACATTTCCCCAGTACCAACCACACAAAACTGTCCTTAAGATCCCCCCACCCCCAACTGAACTCGAGGATGAAAGTCACTGTCAGAGACCTTTTTTTTTCTTTCTTTGTAAGAAAGAGGAAATGTCTACTTGGCTAAAAAGGAATTCTAATAAATTCTGTTTTTATTTTTAAAGTTGATAAAGTGCGTGCTTAAATATCCATTTACTCGAGGCCGATTGATCCAAATATGACTAGCAGAAACAAAACACTACTGCTACTAATAAAACTAAACTAATTCTGTGATGATAACTCAGGGGCTTTTAGCAGCCTTCTACAGTGAGGTTTCCCGGCAAATCAGAGCGGCTTTCCCCCCATTTTGCCCAGGGAAAAATGTCAATTTCCCTTCATCGTGGAGAACCTGAAGAAGGCTGAGAATGTCTGCGCTGGGGGAAAATGAGGAGGGAAGGAAGCCAGAGCTGGGAAGGGGGAAGACAAGTGAAACAGATGAGTGCAGGTTTTGAGACAGCGTTTGAATTCATCCGGCTGAAAAGACGGCAGGGCTTAGGGAGAGAGAAATGGAGCAGAAGGAATAATTTTCCATGCCCAGCTTTGCAAAGCTAATATATTTGTCGTAAGTGCACCGACATCAAGAGACTTTGTACTAAATCCTACACAATTCCAGAGGAGCACTTGCTTAGTCCTGCCAAGGCGACAGAGTGAAAAGATGCCATTGTTTGTTTTCAACCTTTGGGCTAGGGAGGAAACTCAGACTACCTGGCTAGTTTTAAACTCCCCAGAGCCTTGGTTATGTAAGGTTTCATTCTGAACTCAGGGTCTTCTCATTCTCCACCCCAAAGCTTCCCCTCGGTCTTCCTGCTTTGTTTCTCCTTTTCTTTTGGACTCAGCTCTTTTCCCAATGACAGAAAAGATTCAGAGCTTATTTGCTGATACTCTGGATTCATAGGTAGCAGAGCTAGTTTTGATTTGTATGCAACAGCATATGCAACCAAGCTCTTCTAAGCACAGAGTGGGCTGGGGTAGAAAATCACAATTGCTGCTGTGTACCTGCAGGACCCACCTCCCCTGCTCCCTCCCCTTCGTGATTCACTCTAGAATAAATGGAAAAATCAAGCCCCACACCAATCCTGGCTGACCCTTGGCCTGTGAATAGGCAAAGAAAAGTATCAGATCCTGAAGGCCTTGAGGCCTACTCACTACTTCACCGATGAAGCCAACATGAAATGCCAGTGAAACTTTCTGCCCTGAAAGCACACTAGGCAGGTCTGGCACAGGTCAGCAAGGCTCTCCTAAGCTTTCCAAGGGCTTCTCAAGATGGAGCGTTGGAAGCCAACCTGGGGGGAAACCGTGTGATCTGGGTATATTGGTGGGAGAGAGAGAGCAGGGTCCAAAGCATCTGATCAGATCTATTTGATTTTTTTGTATGTGGTATAGATGTATGTATTTTCTTCTTGAGACACTGATCAACCCGTTGATTTCTGATTGTTGGAATGGGACACTAAATTGGGAGAGACACAGAAATGCCACCCAGTTGTAAGAAAGAAAGACAGAGAAAATGAACCAGGAAGAGAAACTGGAAAAGGAAGCCTTGCTTCTGTGGCATGGCCTGCAAAGAATCTCATTTTTTCTTCCTGTCCCCAAAGGTCTCCAGCACATCCTCAGTCACACACTGGCTAGCCCCCCACCCCCCAAAGTCTGATGGTCAGCACGCTCCCCACTGACCTCCCATTTCCCCAGCCAGCTGCTCCTGGAGCTCCTGGCCTTCCTCCTGCTCCCTCAGTGCACCCCCACCCTGCCCTGATGGAGGGGTCACCGGGAGGGTCTGGAGGGGACTCACCCACAGTTAGAGCGGTGTCCCTGTGGCTCCTCTCAGCTTGGTGCCAGGCAGACTCTCAGGGACAGTCTAGGTCCCTTGGTCCCGGCACTCCAGGCTGTTCTCAGCTGGGTGGGAGGGAGGCAGTGTGAGCTGCGTCTCCCAGCTCCCTCAGAGCTCCCAGCTTTCCCCTCAGAATTAGATAACAGGAAAAATAGATAAGAGAAGTGGTTCATTAATTCAGCCAGCCTTTTTTTTTTTTGTATGTGTATGTACAAGTGGAAGGAAACCCTGCTAAGGAATGAAGCCCTGGTTGGATATATATATATTTAAAATATCAATGTTCACAGAGTTCCAGAGATGCTTCTGAAAGGTCACTCAGGACGCTAGTTTGACAGGAAATAAACCTAAAGAATCAGCATTCATGAGGGAGAAATGCTGACTTCACAGCTTGTGACTTCTTCACCCCAAATGTCGCAGACACTGGTCCTGCCTTTCTGCGGGTGGGGAGGGCTGCTTTGTGGTATTTGCTTAGGTCATGCAATTGTCCTCTGAAAGCAGAGATAATAATAACAGCAATCCTACTCTTCCTGGTATGGCAATAAAAAACCACAGAGTTTCAAAGCACTAGCTTGTTGGGTTTCCTGGGCTCCTCACAACAGGATTAGGTAGGCAGATTATATAATAATAAAAGATAATTGAGATAATTGAGTTCAGAGAGGTTAGAAATGTGCCCATTGAGGGCACAGCAAAGAAGAGCTCCCATATTGGATTCCAGACCAATGGATTCTTAATCTAGTAATAAAAAAAAATCCATGCATTCTTAGAATTTAAAGAGATACCAAAATTCCTATCTCTTGCTCAAAACAGGAATCCCCTGTAAAGTGATTATGTGTACTGTACTTGAATACTCTTGGTGATGGGGAGCTCATTGCTCTACATTGCATGAATGTTCAGCTCTACTGGTCACTGCACTTCCTCGTATCGAAAATAACCTAAGATTTTGAGGTTGTGGCAAGCACAGAGAAAGAAACTTGGTGCTAGGCAGACTCTCAGGGACAGTCTAGGCTGGGGAAGTGGGAGGTCGGTGGGGAGCGTGCTGACCATCAGACTTTGGGGGGGGGCTAGCCAGTGTGTGACTGAGGATGTGCTGGAGACCTTTGGGGACAGGAAGAAAGAATGAGATTCTCTGCAGGCCATGCCACAGAAGCAAGGCTTCCTTTCCCAGTTTCTCTTGCTGGTTCATTTTCTCTGTCTCTCTTACAAGAGTGACAGTTGAGGTGTAACTTAAGAGACCAGGCAAACCAGATTTCTTTTGGCAACTCTGCTGCAGAATTCTCTCCCCTCCTGCTTGGCATTATTTAGGGTAAGCCTTGCCCATGGTGTTTCCTAAGAGCACTTCTTAATAAGAAGAATAAACACCATGCCCTTACATTTGAATTTATTTTCCCACTTCCGAGTCTTTTGGAATCTTTACAACAATCTCTGCAAGGTAAGGAGAGAACGTATAAGTTATTTCAATTTCCAAACTGAAGACGAGAAACTTGAAACAGAAAAGGTAAGTGGATTGTCAGAAATCAAGAAACAAATGTTCGGTGGAAAAGGAACTAGAGAGATGAAGGCCTGGGAAAAAAGGGAAAACATCAGGGGAAAATGAGTATTTTTTCCTTCCAAGAATTTTTAGTTATGAATACTTTTGTAGGTGATGAATAAGGTGCCTATTATTGTTATCTGTCTTTACACTCTTTCCCTGCCAAATAACTTGTAGAAACTATGCCACAGGAAGATTTTAGTGTAAAACTCCCTGTAGAGTCAGGTCATTAAAATTCCTCAAGAGTGAGCTGACCGGTATAAGACATATCCGCAGAAGCAGAGGACATGCCTTCCTTCTCCAGGGGCATCTGTATTTTCACCAGAGAATAGCCTTGTTCCCATGTCTGTTCCTGTTATGGAGTTTTAAAAAATTACGATAGTAAAATATGTGTATGTGTGCGTGTGTGTGTGTGTGTGTGTGTGTGTGTGTGTGTCTACAGTTCAGTGGCACTAAGTACATTCACATTGTTCTGTAACCATCATCATCATCAACCTCTCATCTCCAGAATCTTTTCGTCTAGTTTGATGGAGACTGAAGCTCTGTCTCCATCAAATACTAACTCCCTATTCTCTCCTCCCCTCGGCCCCTGGCAACCACCACTTTCTGTCTTTATGAATTTTATTACTATACATGGAATCCCACAGTACTTGTCCTGTTCTGATTGTATTTCACTTAGCATATGTCATCAAGCTTCATCTATATTGTGGCTTGTGTTAGCATTTCTTTTTTCTCTTTAAGGCTGAATAATATTTCATTATATTGGTATAGCAGTTTTGCTTACCCATTCATTCATGGTCCTAGGTGACCACATTGGCAATCGCGAATAGTGCTCTTCTGACCACGCGTGTGCAAACATATGTTCTATTTCTTGTCTTCATTTCTTTTGGGTATATACCCAGATGTGGAATTGTTGGATTATATGGACCCATCTGTGTTTAATTTTCTGAGGAGCTGCAGTACTATTTTCATCCCTTATGGAGTTCTAATCCAAATTTTCAAGTGGAGATATCTCCATCCTCTTAAGTAAAAAAGAACAGAGAAAAACAATATCCACTTATTCCTTGGAGTTTTATCCAAGGATCCTGCCTGCTCAAAAGTTTTGGAAAAGAGAATCATTTTGCAGTAGGGAAGAAGGTGGAACACGAAGTTCTCTTGATAACACTGGGGAACAAAATTTTTGTTGCATCTAAAAAAAAACCACACTTGTTCTTACTTAATTTGAGTGTCCTGATCTCAAATCTGACATGAGTTTTCTCTGTAAGCTATAGTTTATTTTGCAATTCAAGTGTTTAGGTTTTCATCTTATTGTAAAATTTTCAACATTTAGTTTAACATAATGAAGTAGAATGTCTTCTTGGGCATCAGCTTTGTGAAAATATAATAATTTATATAAGGCAGTAAATACACTAATACACTAAAAGATATGATTGCATCAGAATTTGTCTACAATTTCGAAATAGAACATATGAAAACAGTTATTTTAATCATAAAATTTGTGCAAAACTTATTTAAATCTATTCAGGCAAAAATTTGTGTTTGTAGTTCTTGCGTCTGTGTACTTGTTGAGGACAATCTCATTTGATGCTCCAGCAGTAGTCTGCTCATCAGTAACAGCTCCAAGATTTTCTGGAAACTTATCAAGGTGACTGTTCAGAAAATGAATCTTAATGCTCATGTTACATCCAATGTCGCGGAAAGCCAACAGATACCTTTGAACCAGAAATTCATAGTTTTCTGTTTTTTTGTTGCCAAGGAAGTTCTTTGTAACTGCTATAGAAGACTGCCATGCTGCTTTCTCATCCTTATTCATCTTCCTGGCAAACTCTTGGTCACGTATGAGGTTCGAATGTGGGGTCCATAGAATACACCTGCTTTGGTCTTCTCGAAAGACAAGGCAGGAGAAGCAGAAATAATATGTTGAAAGCATTCACTTTCTCTATTCAAAGCCTGAACAAACTGCTTCATTAAGCCAAGTTTGATGTGAAGTGGGGGAAAAATGATCCTGTCACAATTAACTACAGGTTCATTCACAATATTTTGCATCCCCACTTCCAGAGCTTCACGTTTCAGCCACTCCTTCTATGTCCAGTGTTTCTCCCGAGCTCGGCTGTCCCACAAACACAGAAAGCAAGGATACTTTGTGAAACCTCTCTGTTGTCCTAGCAGGAAATTTACCATTGTAAGATCCACACAAATGATCCAGTTACGCTCCTCAGACTTCAGAAAGTCGAGGACAGCCTGACCTGTGGTGGCGCAGTGGATAAAGCGTCGACCTGGAATGCTGAGGTTGCCGGTTCAAAACCCTAGGCTTGCCCAATCAAGGCACATATGGGAGTTGAAGCTTCCTGCTCCTCCCCCCCCCTCTTTCCTCTAAAATGAATAAATAAATTAAAAAAAAATAATTAAAAAAAAAAAAGTCGAGGACAATTTTTATGTCATTATCATCTTGCAGATGAGTTGAATAACCAAATGGAACTGCTGCATAAACATTACCGTTGTGTATGAGAACACATTTCAGACTCTGTTTAGAGCTGTCAAGAAATAGCCACCATTCTGTTGGACTGTAAGTGGTAATACCTAGCTGGCTTGGAAGACTACTGATATCATGACAGTAAACAAAGTGTTTGTCTTCAGAAAAAAAGTCCACAAAAATTTGTTCATGCTTCCTGAAATGGGATACTTTAGCTGACTGGTGAAGTACATCCTTTTCTTGAAAACTAGAGGCTAATATCTCAGCTGCTTTCTTTGATAGGCCCAAATCTCTTACTAAGTTATTCAATTCGAGTTGGCTAAACTGCTGAGGGGTTAATGACTGCTTGGCATCAGAAGAAGACCTCTTAGATTCTACAACCATTTCCTCATGCATCTTAGCAAAATACACTTGATCACCATGTTCACTTTCTTTATCCTTAGAAGAAATAAAACCATTGAAAACTGGAACTGGGAGTGTCTCAGAGTATGGGGTAGGTCATATTGCTGAAGAAATATTAGGATATGTGATCATATGCCGTTTTTTCTTGCCAATGCCCTTTGTATGGATCAGACAGAAATAACAGTCACTGCTGTGGTCCTTAGGTTCATGCCAAACCATAGAAATACCAAAAGGCATTCCTTTGCGTTTTCCTTTTGTCCAGTCACGAAGCATTTCCTCACAATTATGACACACAATATGAGGAGTCCAATTTTTGTCTTGATCGCTAAGAGGAACTTGAAAATAGGCAATATATGTACATGTCACAAATGATGAAATATTGCACCTTTGACATTGAAGTGTGTAACAGCCACATATATAACAGAAGGTATCAAGACTATTCTTACCTTTACGCCTACTCAAAGAAGCCATGATTCAATCTTAAAACAAAATAAGAGAGTATTTTTTATCAGATAATCATTTTTTACATTTAAAAACAACTACAATTATGTAAAAGTGATGTTTGTAAAACATTAATTGCCTTGTGGTTATGTTCAATCCATGAGTTGTTGCCCTTTAACTCCAATTTAAAAACCAATACATGACATTAACTGTAACAAAAAGAAATTAAAATTGCATAAAAACTAGAGCATGCACCAAAAATGGATTTCATATTTGGAATCAGTGATGCAGAATTATATATAAACAGTTCTAAAACCTCATGCAACAGAAAATGAAAAAAAATTGTTCCTCAGTGTATTTACATCAGAGCAGAAAGAATACTTACTTCTTTATTAAAAGATTAAAGGGTATAATTTCTGGCATCAAGGTGCAGTAGAAAAAGAATCTATATTTGAATATCAGCTCTGACAGCTTTTTGCCTCAATCTCCCCATGTGATCACAGAATCTGGGGCCAGCAATGTCAAGGAAAAAAAACAAGTCATAGATAGAACATCTTTTTTATTTATTTTTTTAAAATTTATTTTACACACCAGTCAGAATGGCGCTCATCAGCAAAACAACACAGAACAAGTGCTGGCGAGGATGTGGAGAAAAGGGAACCCTTCTGCACTGCTGGTGGGAATGCAGACTGGTGCAGTCACTGTGGAAAACAGTTTGGAGATTCCTCAAAAAATTAAAAGTCGAACTGCCTTTTGACCCTGCTATCCCACTGTTAGAAATATACCCTAAGTCACCATAACACTGTTCGAAAAGAAGAAATGCGCCCCCATGTTTGTGGCAGCATTGTTCACAATAGCGAAGAGCTGGAAACAGCCCAAGTGTCCGTCAGAAGACGAGTGGATTAAAAAGCTTTGGTATATATATACTATGGAACAATATTCAGCCATAAGAAATGATGACATCGGATCATTTACAACAAAATGGATGTACCTTGATAACATTATACGGAGTGAAATAAGTAAATCAGAAAAAAAGAAAAACTGAGAACAGCATGATTTCGTACATAGGTGGGACATTAAAGTGAGACTATGAGACATGGACAAGAGTGTGGTGGTCACGGGATGGGGGGAGGGAAGGGAAGGTGGAATAGGGAGAAGGGGAGGGGTACAGGGAAAACCAGATAGAAGGTGACAGAGGACAATTTGACTTTGGGTAATGGGTATGCAGCACAATTGAATGATAAGATAATCTGGAGATGTTTTCATTGTACATATGTACCCTGATTTATTGGTGTCACCCCATTAAAGTTAATAAAAAATAAATTAAAAAAAATTATTTTAATTATTTAATTTTTGTGACAGAGACAGAGAGAGGGACAGACAGACAGGAAGAAAGAGATGAGAAGCACCAATTCTTTGTTGGGGCACCTTAGTTGTTCATTGATTGCTTTGTCATATGTGCCTTGACCGGGGGACTACAGCAGACCAAGTGACCCCTTGCTCAAGCCAATGAGCCTTGTTCAAACCGGATGAGCCCATGCTCAAGCTGGTGACCTTGGGGTTTTGAACCTGGGTCTTCCACGTCTCAGTCCAACGCTCTATCCACTGTGCCACCACCTGGTCAGGCATACATAGAACATCGTTATGTTCATAAAAAATAAAAATAACCACATATTCTTATTTCTCCCTACATTTCTGATTGTTTTTGGGAGGTGGCGGGAAGCCCATTTTTTGCCCTGTGGTTTCAAACTTTCCATAGGTTTTATATATTTGAGGGAACCTGAGGGTGTAGCTTGGGGCTGCATTAATCCAGCAAGGCCAATGCAAGCTTTTCTTGGGAGGGATGGAAGCCCTTGGCCCCCAGTAACAGGTTGAGGAAGGTGCGTTGTGAGATGTGCCCAGGAAACTCAGGTGTACTTTGGGCCAGCTACTCCATAGTGTTCTTGTCCCAGCTGATTAGCATATATGCTCCTGTAGTAATGATGATGATGAAGATGAGCTAACTAACTACTGATACAGCCAGCCAGAACTTTAAAAATCAGTCAAAACCCACACCAGCTCCAAAGATGTTTCTTAGGAACATCTGTTTTAGGTCTGCTCATCTTATTCTTAAAAACACAACACACACAATTTTTATTAGTTTTTATTTTAACACTTACTGAATAAGTGTTACATATTCACTGCTGAAATTAAAAGTACTGTAGAAAGCAGAAAGCAACAAATTTCCTCCCCTCCTGCCCTTCCCCCTCACCAGGGAGCTCTTAAATTCTGACTTTTCTTCTGAAGACTGCTCTTTTTTTCTGGAATGTAGGACGTCCAGCATGTGATTATATGACAGTCCCAAGAAGTTACATTTCTTCCTCTTGTGTGAACAAATTAATCAACACTTTTTCTTTCTTTTCTTTTCCTTTTCAGTGTGTGTGAAAGAGAAAGAGCTTAACATCTTTAAGCCTTATTTTTCAAATCTGTAAAATGGGCATAGTAATAATAATTCTTATCTCATAAAGTTCCTGTGAAGGTTAAATGAGATGACAATATGGCTTAGTGTTTGTTTGCCTATAACCAGGTATATAATGAGCTGTGGGCATGAGAAGAGATTACATTCAGCCCAGTGACCCTGAATCTCCTTTCTTCTTATGGAAAAGGTATAATCATTTGTTTTATCCCTGACCGTCATCCATATTTCATTAAAACGTGATGAAAGGATCCTCATTACAACCTAAATGCTCTCTTTACAGGATTTACTCGTGGAAAAGCTCCTTGACTGTTAATTCATTGCTGATACATTTCACAGGAAGATGCCAAGACAGTACAGAGATCATCCATGTTTTCTTCACCCAGTTCCCCTCAATAATCACATCTTACATAATTAGAGTACAGTTTCAAAACCAGGAAATTAACACGGTACAGTGTTTGTACAGTTCTATGTCATTTTATCACATGTAGATTCATGTAACCACCCCTGCCATCGAGACACAGAATTATGCCATCACCACAAAGACTCTCCTTGTGCTACTCCTTCAGTCACACCCTCCCCTTCCCTCCAACAGCCTTAGTCCTTGGCAACCACCAAGTTTCTCCATGTTTGTAATTTAGTCATTTTGAAGATGTTATGCAAATAAAATCATGCAGTATGTGACCTTGTAAGATTGGCTTTTTAAAATCAGAATGATGTCCTTGAGATCTATCCAAGCTGTTGCATACATCATTAGTTCATTTCTTTTCATTGCTGAGTAGAATCCCAGGGTATGAATGCGTTGCTTATTTAACTATCAACCTACTGAAGGATATTTTGGCTGTTCTCATTTTTGACTATTACAAATGAAGATGCTAAAAGTAATTGTGCTTAGGTTTTCTGTGTGGATCTAAGTTTTTATTTCTCTGAGACAAACACCTGTGAGTGTGATTGCTGGGTCATATGGTAAGTGTATGTTTAGTTTTGTAAGAAACTCTCGAGCTATCTTTCGGAGGGTGGCAGTACTTTACATTCCACCAGCAATATATGAGAGAGCTAGTTTTTCTGCATCTTTGTCAGCATTTACTATGGTCACTAGTTTTTATTTTAGATATTTTGATAGGTGTGCAGTTGTTTATGATGGTTTTAATTTTCACTTTTTTGATGGCTAGTGATGTTGACAATCTTTTTTGTATGCTTATTTACCATTTGTATATTCTCTTCAGTGAAATGTCTTTTGCCCATTTAAAAATACACACACACACACACACACACACACACACACACACACATACACACACACACACACACATTACAGGGACAGAGAGAGAGAGAGTCAGAGAGAGGGATAGACAGGGACAGACAGACAGGAACGAAGAGAGGTGAGAAGCATCAATCATTAGTTTTTCGTTGCCGTTGGGACACCATAGTTGTTCATTGATTGCTTTCTCACATGTGCCTTGACTGTGGGCCTTCAGCAGACTGGGCAACCCCTTGCTGGAGCCAGCGACCTTGGGTCCAAGCTGATGAGCTTTTTGCTCAAGCCAGATGGGCCCGTGCTCAAGCTGGCAAGCTCGGGGTCTCGAACCTGGGTCTTCCTCATCCCAGTCTGACGCCCTATTCCCAGTCCGATGCTCTATCCACTGTGCCACCCCCTGGTCAGGCTAAAATAAATATTTTTAAAAGATATTTTGTTTTTTATTTTACAGAGAGAGAAGAGAGAGGTGGGGAATACAAAGTATCAACTCAGTTGCTTCACTTTAGTTGTTCATTGCTTGAGACCTCAGCATTCTAGGTCAATGCTCTATCCACTATGCCACTATAGTCCACGTCTTTTGCCCATTTTTAAATTGGTTGTTTGAATTTTTTCACTGTTGAGCTTTGAGAGTTCTTTAAATATTCTAGATATGAATCATTTGTCAGATATGTAGTTTGCAAATATTTTCTCCCATCACTAATTTGTTATTTAATCTTTTTTTTTTTTTTAATTTTATTCATTTTAGAGAGGAGACACAGAGTGAGAGAGAGAGAGAGAGAAAGAGAGAAAGGGGGGAGGAGCTGGAAGCTCAACTCCCATATGTGCCTTGACCAGACCAGTGCAGGGTTTTGAACTGGCGACCTCAGTGTTCCCAGGTCGACGCTTTATCCACTACGCCACCACAGGTCAGGCTGTTATTTAATCTTTTTAAAAGAGTCTTTTGTAGAGAAAAGTTTAACATTTTTTTAAAGTTCAATTTACTAATTTTTCTTTTATGGATCATACTTTTGGTGTCATGTCTTTTAAAAAAAAATATTTTTTTAAGTGAAAGGAGGGTAGATAGAGAGACATATTGCCATATGCACCCCAACAGGGATCCACCTGGCAACTCCCATCTTGGGCTCAGACTAAGGACCAACTGAGCCACTGGCTGTGGGAGGGGAGGAGAGAGAGAAAGGAGAAAAGGATGGGGAGAGAAGCAGATAGTCACTTCCCTTGTGTGCCCTGACTAGGGATCAAACCTAGGATGTCCACAAGCCAGGCCGATGCTCTATCCACTGAGCTAACTGGCCAGGGCCAAAATATTGTTTATATATATATTTTTATTGATTGATTTTAGAGAGAGATAGAGAAATGTCGATTTGCTATCTCACCCATTCATGCATTTATTGGTTGATTCTTGCATATGCCTTGACAGGGGATCAAACCTGCAACCCTGGCACATGGGGACATGCTTTAAGCAACTGAGCTACCCAGCCAGGGCCAGCTATTGTAATTCTTTTGCTTTTCCACATAACCTTTAAAATAATCTTGTCTTTAGCTACAAAAAGTCTTACTGAGATTTTCAGAGGAATTTCATTCAATTTATATATACATATTGAGAAAGTTAACATCTTTGTTATGTTGAATCTTCCATAGTATGTCTCTCTATTTATTTAAATTTTCTTTGATTTCTTTCTGCAGAGTTTCATAATTTTTAGTATAGAGTTCTACTTGTAAGTCCTTACTGTTAAGTATTTAATTTCTTGAGCAATTGTAAACAGTATTACATGTTTAATTTTAGTTTTCACATATTTGTTGCTAGTATATAAAAATGTAATTAATTGTTGATCTTGTAACCTGAATTCTTGCTGAACTCATGCATCAGTTTTAGAAGTTTTATTTTTTTTGTGACATTAAGCTAATAAGTTTTGATAACCCACTACCATCAGACCAGCCTTTTTTTGTAAATTCCTTAGAATTTAACAAAAATAGCTACATAAATATTTTATTTATTTACCAAGAAAAATCTTAGATTGGAGTCATAAATAACAAATATGTATGTATTTTGTACAACTCAGTCCTCTCTAATGGTAAAGAAATTAGCAACATATTTTTAGAGTTCTAATTTCATGGTAGGTAGATAAATCAGAGTTTAAAAAAATTGATTTTGGGTACAGTGTAGTGGTTAGACAGTCATATATGTTACACTGTGTTTCTCTCAACATTTCCAGTACCCCATCTAACACCACACTTAGTTTTATCATACCAATATTATGGACTATATTTCCTATGCTTTACTTACTTCCACATGACTATTTTGTAGCTACCGATCTGTGCTTCTTAGTCCCTTCCCATCCTCTACTCAGTCTCCTAATGCTCCTTTATTCTGACAACCACCAATTTTCTGTATCTATGAGTTTATTTCAATTCTGTGTGTTGGTTTATTTTATCTTTGTCTGACTGACTTATTTCATTGAACATAATACCCTTGAGGTCTATCTATGCTGTTGCAAATGGTCAGATTTCATTCTTTTTTAATGGCAAAGTAATATTCTATTGTATATATGTACCACAGCTTTTTAAATCCACTCATCTATTGATGGACACTTGGGTTGCTTTCATAGCTTGGCTATTGTAAATAATGTTGCAATAAACATAGAGGTGCATATGATTTTTTGAATTAGTATTTTGGCTTTTTTAGATAAATCCCTAGACATGGAATTACTGGGTCATGAAACAGGTTCATGTTTAATCTTTTGAAGAAACTCCCTACTGTTTTCCACAGTGGCTCCACTAACCTGCACTCCCAATAATAGTGCACAAGAGTTCCCTTTACTCCACACCCTTGTGAATCTTGTCATTTGTGGTTTTACTGATGATAGTCATTCTGACAGGTGTGAAGTTATATCTTATTGAGGTTTTAATTTGCATTTTTCAGACAATGACATTGAGCATTTTTTCATATGTCTCTTGGCCTTCTGCATGACCTCTTTGAAGAAATGTCTATTCAGATCCTTTGTCCATTATTTAAATTAGACACGTGTGTGTGTGTGTGTGTGTGTGTGTGTGTGTGTGTGTGTGTGTATGTGTTGAGTAGTAGGAGTTCTTTATAAATTTTGGATATTAACCCTTTATCAGATATATCATTGGTAGTATGTTTTCCCATTTAATAGGTTGTCTCTTCATTTATTAACTTTTTTGTTTTTGTATTTTTCCAAAGTTAGAAGCAGGGAGGCAGTCAGACTCCCACATGGGCCTGACTGGGATCCATCCGCATGCCTACCAGGGGGTGATGCTCTGGCCATCTGAGGCGTTTCTCCACTGTGGCCAGAGCCATTTTAACACCTGAGGCGAAGACCATGGAACTGTCCTCAGTACCCAGGCTAACTTTGCTCCAATGGAGCCTTGGCTGCAAGAGGGGCAAAGAGAGATAGAGAGGAAGGAGAGTGGGAAGGATGGAGAAGCAGATGGGCACCTCTCCTGTGTACTCTGGCTGGGAATTGAACCTGGGACTTCCACACACTGGGCCGATGCTCAACCACTGAGCCAACCAGCCAGGGCCTGTCTCTTCATTTTTATGTTTTTTTTGCTGTGCAGAAACTTTTTAGTTTAATGTAATCCCATTTGTTTATTCAGTTTTTGTTTCCCTTGACCTTAGAGCTATATCAGAGAAAGATATTACTGCAAGATATGTCTGAGATTTTACTGCCTATGTTTTCTTTTAGGATTTTTATGTTTTAAAGTCTTATATTTAATTCTAATTTTATTTTGAGTTTATTCTTGTATAAAGTGTAAAGAGGTGGTCTAGTTTCATTGTTAGCATGTATTTGTCCAGTTTTCTCAGCACCATTGATTGAACAGACTGTCTTTACCCCATTGTATGCTCTTGCCTCCTTTGTCAAATATTAATTGACAATATAGAAGTGGGTTTTATTTCTGAGCTCCCTATTCTGTTTTTTTTTTTTTTTAAATCTATATGTCTGTTTTTATGCCAGTACGTTGCCGTTCTGATTACTGTGCATTATAGTTTTATATCAGGTAGTGTGATACCCCCAACTTTGTTCTTTTTTCTCACTATTGAGAAGTTATACAGGTTTTATTGTGGTTCCATATAAATATTTGGATTATCTGTTCTAGTTCTGAGAAATACACCGTTGGTAACTTGACAGGGATTGCACTGAATCTATAAATTGTTTTGGGTAGTATGGACATTTTAATGATATTAATTCTTCCTATCTGTGAACATGGTATATAATTCCATTTATTAGTATCATCTTTGATTTCTTTCTTCAGTGCTTTACAGTTTTCTGAGTATAGGTCTTTTACTTCCTTGGTTAAATTTATTCCTAAATATTTTATTTGTTTATTTATTTTTCAGTGCAAATGTAAATGGGATTGTTTTCTTAGTTTCCCTTTCTGATATTTCATTATTGGTATATAACAATTCAGTCAATTTCTGAATATTAATTTTGTATCCTGTTACTTTACTGAATTCATTTATCAATTCTAGTAGCTTTTTGGTGGAGTCCTGAGGGTTTTTTATATACAGTATCATGTCATCTGCGAAGAATGAGAGCTTTACTTCTTCCTTTCCAATTTGGATGCCTTTTAGTTCTTTCTCTTGTCTGATAGCTAGGACTTCCAGCACTATGTTGGTTAAGAGTGATGAAAACAGACATCCCTGTCTTGTTCCTAATTTTAAGGGAAACACAATCTTTTTTTTAAGATTTTAAAATTTATTTATTGAGGTTTTTTTAATTTTGTTTTTTTTAGAGAGAGTGGGAAAAAGAGAGGGAGCGAGATCATAGATGCTACACTTTAGTTGTTCATTGATTGCTTGTTGTATGTGCCTTGATGGGGTAAGCCCAGGGTTTCAAGTGGGTAACCTCATTGTTTCAGGTCTATGCTCTATTCTCTGGGCCACCACAAGTCAGTTTTTTATTTTATTTTTTTGAACAAAGGGATCATAGTATATGAAAATAGGCTTACTTATATTTCTTTCTTTGTGATCTGTATTTTTTTTTTATTTGCTTTACTTGCCTTAATGTTCTGGCCAGGACTTCTAGTACTATGTTAATCAGATGTGGTGAGAGTGGGAATCCTTGCCTTATTTTCAGTCTTAGGGAGAAAGCATTTAGTGTTTTATCAGTAAGTGTAGCATTAGCCATAGGTCTATTGTAAATATTCTTTATCAAGTTGAAAAAATGCTCCTCTATTTCTGGTTTTCAGAGAGTTGTCATTATGAATGGGTATCAAGTTTTGTCAAAGTTTTTTTTCTGTACCAATTGATACTATCATATGATTTATCTTCTTTAGCCTATTCATGTGGTGGATTACACTGATTTCCAAATATTGACCCAGCTTTGCATCATTAGTCATAGTGTACAATTCTTTTTATATATTGTTGTAGTCTATTTGCTAACATTTTGTTAAGGACATCTCATCTATGTAAATGATGAATATTGGTCTGTAGTGTTCTTTCTGTGTATTTCTTAGTCTTGTTTAGGTATTAGGGTAATACGAGCCTCATAAAATACAGTGGGAAATTGTTCCTTCATTTCTGTTTTCTGGAAAAGATTTTGTAAAACTGTGTGTGTGTTATTTTTAATATTCATAACATTTGGTAAAATTCTGTAATAAAATAATCTGGGCCTGGATATTTATTTTGGGGAAATTTGAATTACAAATTCAATTTTCTAAAGAGTTATAAGGCTATTAAAATGATCTATTTAATATTGAGTTGTAAGAGTTTATGCTTTTTGAAGAACTGGTTCATTTCATCTAAGTGATCAAACTTCTGTGTGTAGAATTGATTCCCTTATTATCCTTTGATCTCTGCAGGGTCTGAAATGATATCCCTTGTTTCATTCCTGATCTTGGTATTTGGTATCTTCTGTTTTTGAAAAATGTTTAGTTTTGCTGCAGTTCTGTAAATTTTATCGATCTTTTTAAAGAACTAGCTTTTTGTTTCATTGACTTTTTTCTATTATTTTTCTGTTTACAATTTCATTGATATTTGCTTTTGCTTTCATTATTTCCTCTACTTGCTTTGGACTTTATTTTTCTAACTTTTTGAGATGGAAGCTTAGATGATTAATTTGATTTAGAAACCTAGGGTTTCAAATGGGTAACCTCATTTTGTTTACCCCAAAAAGCATTTAATGTTAGAATTTCCCCCTCAACACTGTTTTAGCTATGTATCCAAAATTTTAATGTTGTATTTTAATTTTCATTCAGTTAAATATATTTTGTAATTTTTCTTGAGATGCCTTCTTTGAACTATGGATTATTTGTAGTTCATTGTTTAATTTCCAAGTGTGTAGAAAATTTTCAGTTCTTTTTCTGATATTGATTTCTTGTTTGATTTCAGTGTATCATTTTGGTTGATAGTGTTTTTTTTTTTATCAAGTTGAATTTTTCCTGGTTCTTTTTAATGAGTGATTTTCTATTGGATATTTTGTATATTATATTACAGCACTGGTTTTATTCTAATCTTCTGTTATAGGTCCCCAACACCACTGGGAGTTCAGTCTTACTCCTAAGCCTCTACTGATACCACCCTGTCTGGAATCATCAGAGGTGTCTTGTTATTGCTCTTCATGTGGCCTCCCTCCCACCACAAGAAGAAGGGTGGCCCCATTATCATTTGTGGTAGTGAAAGTCCTGACTCCATTAGGTTTCCTCTGATACCATGCCAGCAGAGATTGTGGTAGCCTCCTTACTACTGGGTGGGGTTGTGAGTCTGGGCTTCCTAGGTGCTCTTTATTGACAATGCAAAGTGAAAGGAAGGCTCTTAAAAAAATTTAAAGTCTATTAAGGGAAAAATAAAGAGATGGAATAAAGATTCAATATTAAAAGATATATTGATTTACTTTTAGATATTCACAAATTTACCTTAAAATTTATTTAAAACAATAAATGAATGAAAATAGCCATGAAAGAAGAGTAATCATAGGGAACTTTTTTTATTTTTCAATTCTTGGATACCCATGGAGTTTCACATTTTTAAAATTTATTCATTTTAGGAAGGAGAGAGAGAGAGAGAGAGAGAGAGAGAAACAGAGAGAGAGAGAGACAAAGAGAGAGAGAGAGAGAAGGGGAGGAGCAGGAAGCATCAACTTCCATATGTGCCTTGACCAGGCAAGCCCAGGGTTTTGAACTGGCAACCTGAGCATTCCAGGTTGACACTTTATCCACTGCGCCACCATAGGTCAGGTTCATAGGGAACTTGACCACCAAATATTAAAATGTATTATAAAGGTATAAATCAAAGCAATGTGACATTGACTTAATAATATGAAGACAGATCAATGAATCAATAATAAGTAGTCATATATATATATATATATATATATATATATATATATATATATATATTTGCTTTGACTGAAAATTGGACCAAAAAATATATATGTGTGTGTGTGTGTGTGTATTTATTTATATGAGTTTACTCCACTATAAATGTGGCATTTCAGAAAGAACAGATTATTTAATAAATAGTGCTTGGACAATTGTCTACCTATATATAAACAAAGTATAGTGACAAATGTATACATAAATAACTTCTAGTTAGATCAAATAGAGTATAATCTAAAAAATTTAATCATGAAAGTTGTGGGAAAGATATACTGAACATTTATATAATTTCAGGGTAGGAAAGACAATTCTATGCATAGCATCAAAGGTAGGAACTATAGCCTAACCTGTGGTAGTGCGGTGGATAAAAGATTGACCTGGAATGTTGAGGTCACCAACTTGAAACCCCAAGCTTGCCTGGTCTAGGCAAATACATGAGAAGTAACTACACAGTACTATGAGTTGATGCTTCCCACTACTCACCACCTCTTTCTTCTCTCTTTCTCTCTAAAAAATGATAGAAACTATAAAGAAAAATATTTATAAATTTAACTAGATAAAAATTTTAAACTTTGTATGGCAAAAAGCTATTATGAGATACTGGAAGAAGTTATTTGAAGCTTGCATGTCAGACAAGGGTCAATATTTAAGTATATAAAAAGCTCTTACAAAAAAATCAGAACAAAACAAGGCTCCAAAAGAATGTTATAAATAGAAATTTCACATAAAAAGGAAATAAAAATTGCCAATAAACATGTAAAAAAGTAAAAATTTACTAATATTTTATAAAATGCAAATTAAAACATAAGTGTTGACACTGTTTTCTTAATGAATTAACAAAGATGTGAGATGGTCAATGTGGCTGGAAAGTAATGTAAAGTGGGAGGGAAATGGATCCCAATGAGCCTAGAGAGATAGTATTGGGCACTTCGTGGGTGGTAGGCCATGGGAAGGGTTTTGGGTTTTATGTCTAGAAAAATAGGAAGTCTTTAGAGTTTTAATCAAGAGAATTAATTATACGATCAGGTAGACGTTTTGAAAAGTTCTTTGTTAGCCAAGGTGTAAATATAGACTAAAGAAGAACAATTATATATATACAAGAGTGGGCAAAAGTAGGTTTACTGTTGTAAGTGTGAAAAAGTTTATTCTTGCATTGTCATTTATTAAATACTGTATTATTTTCCATACAAACAACTGTAAACGTACTTTTGCTTACCCCCATATATATGTAAATATATACTTATATTATCTATTCATGTTGGAAAATATATGGAAGTTGATACAGTAAATTTTACATTTTTTTTTTTCAAATGAGAACAGAGATAGAAAGACTCCCGCATGTGTCCTGCCTGGGATCTACCTGGCAACCCCAATCTGGGGCCAATACTGTGCCCATCTGGGGCCACACTCTTAACCGAGCTATTCTTTTTTTTTTTAACCAAGCTATTCTTAACACCTGAGGCAGAGGCTCCATGGAGCCATCCTCAATGCCCAAGCTGATGTGCTTGAATCAATCAAGCCATGGCTGCAGGAGGGAAAGAGAGAGAGAGAAGGAGGAGGGAGAGGGCTGGAGAAGCAGATGATCATTTCTCCTGTGTGCTCTAACTGGGAATTGAACCTGGGACTTTCATACATGAGGCCAACATTTCACCATTGACCCAATCTGCCAGGGCCTAATTCTAACATTATAACAGTGGTTGTTTGGGGTAATGACATATCTGTTGATTTACATATTTTTTATTTTTTCTGATCCATACTTTTTAATTTTTATGCAAAGTTTATGTATTACTAATCTACAGTTTACTTTTAAATCATGGATTAGTGCAGATGCAAAAGCACAGAATTTAGAACCAGAAGACCCTGATTAAGACTTGGTCTTCTCACTCATTTGTTGTGCGTTGTTGAATAAGGTACCTAACTTCTCTGGACTTTTGCTTTTAAGAAAATTGTCCCCATGAATAAAAAAAGTTGACCTGGCCAGAGAGCTCAGTTAGTTAGAGTGTTCTCCAGATATGCAGAGGTTGTTGGTTCAATCCCTGGTAAGGGCACCTACAGACACAGATTGATATTTCAGTCCCTCTCTCTTATTTTCCCTTTTTCTTTCTCTAAAGTCAATAAACAAATTAAAAAAATAAAGTTTCCTCATTTAAAAATGATGATGATAATAAATACTCACCTTATAAGATTCTCATGAGGATTATAGTCCATTGCACAGCACAATTAGAAAACTGTTTATAAACTACAAACAGCATAAATGTTAGTTGAGATGATGATGCTTACTTAGTATCAACCATAGTTATATAACACATAGTTGAGATCTTTAAACAGAGATACCTGTGAAATTTATTTCAAGGACTAAATGAGGTACCTCTGTACCTTTCTAACTATTTATGCAAAGAAATTATTTTGAGCTCGTATGTTTTGATAGGAATTTGTTGGATACTTTAGAAGAATTTGGGTAGTGTCAAAATTACAACCAATTTTGGAGGTTTCAAAAAAGGATTGTCATTTGTAACAAATATTCTTAAGGACGTCTCCATTTCTGAGTGGGTGCCACCTATTCTTCAGACTATGTTTTTTAAACAAATAAAATTACCAGATAAAATGATCAAGTAATCAGGCCAGTGGAGAGACGTAGCATTTAAAGGGAGTTGCTAGATAAAATTCAGGATACCCAGTGAAATTTGAATTTCAAATAAACAACAAATCATATTTTAGTCTAAGTATATCCTAAATATTATATAGTCACGTGTCCTTAGATTAAAATATGATTTATTGTTTATCTGAAATTCAGATTTAGCTTGCCAGCCTGGGGTTTCATTTGCTAAATCTGGCAACTTTTAGTATGGAGAACCGGCTACAAGTATGTTTTGGGGTTGATGAATTGGAGTGTGTGTTAATGGAAATGGTGTGTGAATAGGGAGTTCTCAAATGTGAGGTGGTGTTTGGACATCATATTATGAAAGTACCCTGCTCAAAGTTTGAATTTGTACATTATGAGAACACAGAGTTGAGAATAAATGAATATTTTATGAAGATGGTGTTTGAACTGAATAATAAAGAATGGTGGATTTCCCAGGACTATATTTAAAAATTTTTTATTTATTGATTCTAGAGTGAGAGCAATGAAAGGAAGAGAGAAATATCAATTTGCTATTCACCCATCTATGCATTCATTAGTTGGCTATTTTTTTTAAAAAAAGATTTTATTTATTGATTTTAAAGAAAGAGAAGGGGGGGGGAGTGAGAAGTATCAACTCATAGTTGCTTTATTTTAGCTGTTCATTGCTTGTTTATTGTTTGTTGTATGTGCCTTGACCAGGCAAGCCCAGGATTTTGAACTAGCAACTTTGGCATTCCAGGTTAACACCCTATCTACTGAGCCACTGTAGACCAGGATCATTGTTTGATTCTTGTACATACCTTGACCTGGGATTGAACCCACAACATTAGTGTATTAAGAGGACGCTCTAATCAACTGAGCTACCCTGCCAGGGCTCCCAAGAATATTATTCATACATATAACATAACAGGTTGGACATAATGCCTGCCTGCCCCACCTTCTATCCCCATAATTCTAGCTTTATAAATTTGTTTCTCAAGTCACTCATGTACACTGACTCACTGATGTCTCAGGACCTCCCTCCATCAAGCTGGCCTCTGACTAAGTGAGTGGTAGCTGAGTCCACAGACCAACAGACTTGGTGCCTTTGGGCTGAAGGGTAAGGAGCTGTGCCATGAGGAGCCAGGCTGAGTCAGGGTTGTTCTGGGAGTAAAGTCTCCTCTTAGGAAGGTGAATGAACTCTATTCTCACAACCCTCTACAAGTAACATTGTCCGGGCTCTTGATGGAGTGTGCATCTACCCACAATGGCTTGTCATAGAATGGTTTTCCTGGTTGTGAAGCCACCACCCCAACCTATTTCGATTAAAAAAAACAACATAGGTACAAACATTTAGATTTAGTTCTTGCCCAAGAAAACCTAAATGCTGCAAACTTAAAACCAGTTATCCCAGGAGAATGGGATTAGGAGATTGGGAAGTGAGCATGGGGGAGGCACTCATACTTTTTACACATTATGTATTTCTGTGTTGCTTGCTGGGGGAGGGAGATCTTTTGCAAAGAGAACAGAATAATTTTTTTTATTAGACCAGTAACAAGGCAGCAACATTAGAGATCAAATTTTAAACTTAAACCCTCTCCCAAACACAACTGTTTTCATTCATTTTGAAATATTGCCATTTAGTACACGTACTATTTTGTATTCTGCTAATTTTTTTTTTTTTTTTTTTTACAGAGACAGAGTGAGAGTCAGAGAGAGGGATAGATAGGAACAGACAGACAGGAACGGAGAGAGATGAGAAGCATCAATCATCAGTTTTTTGTTGTGGCACTTTAGTTGTTCATTGACTGCTTTCTCCTATGTGCCTTGACTGTGGGGCTACAGCAGACTGAGTAACTGCTTGCTCAAACCAGCGACCATGGTTCCAAGCTGGTGAACTCTTTGCTCAAACCAGATGAGCCCGCACTCAAGCTGGCAACCTCGGGGTCTCGAACGTGGGTCCTCAGCATCCCAGTTCGACGCTCTATCCACTGCGCCATCGCCTGGTCAGGCAATGTTTTTTGAAGTTAAAATAATTTATTAATTTTAAACTATAATTTTTATTTTTAATTACAGTTTACTTTTAATATTATTTTGCATTGGTATAGAATATATTGTATAGCATGGTGGTTATTTTACAGTCATATACTTTACAAAATGTCCCTCCTAATATTTCCATTACTGCCATGGTCCTTACAGCTTTACCACAGCTATGTCTCTGCATTGCTAACAATTCTAAGTATCACTTTTCAGGTCTAAAAGGGTGGACTTTGAGTTACTAGTGACTTGCAGTATGAACTTGTCTTCCCTGGGTACTGACTTGACCAGCTGAGTTGGAATGGGGAAGTTCCTCATTTTCTTTTTTTTAATCTGGAATATGAGGCATTGGAAATAGGTTCTTTCTGGAATCCCTTTCATGTATTATCCATTAGCTTCATGAAGCACATCATACATAACAATTATTTGGACATAATTTTGTGTGTAGATCTTTATTTAATCTACCAGCCTTCCTGCTTTAAGATCACTTGGTGTAACATCGTTCATTTATCCTAATAGATACATGGTGATGGATATAATTTTCCCTTTCATAGGTGGAGAAACTGAGTCCAGAGGGGTGGGATAATTTATTGCAGCATTGGCCTCTTATCAGGGTAGCCCTGAGTTTCGGCTGCCCTGTGTTATGGCTGATGGATAGCAGACCAGATCTCCCGAGAGCAGACAATGGGAGGCGGCTTTGGTATGATTATTAAAGAGATCCATCATTTTCCTGCCACCTCCCTTTTTTACTCCTTGAATTCCTAGTCACTACTTCTCTGAGGTATTTGGGACATATGCATGAATGGACCCTTGAAATCAACCAACACACACACACACACACACACACACACACACACACTTGCGCGCGCACGCGCGCAGGACAATTTGGTCACACCTACGAGGCAGATAAACTGGAGGGAGCCTGCAAAAGGATCTGCAGATAAAACGTCCGGTATCTGGGCAGGTAACACCTAATTACAACAGAGCAGTGTTGACTTACACTTTTCCTTATCGGGGGATCAGGTATTCGTGTAAATCAGAAAAGGGTTTGATGGATGCTACTTCACTGGAGTTTCTAGACGAAGGACACGTTTGGTTAAACAAAATATATATTCTCCTTATCTACAGTGGCAACTATCATGCAGTTTCCCATCTTTCCTTCTGCTTCCCAAGCCCTATAAAAACGAAGGCCTTATCTGGAATTTGTTAAGAGCCTAATGTCTAGCAGGCTCTGTGCTAAAATCACTCTGACAATGCCACAACTCAGGCCCAGCCCAAGCCATTTGGGCAGACAGATGATCTTTCCTTATCTCCAATTGTCTTGGCAATAAATGTCTTTTTCTTAAGGTGCCTGTTTAGACTACCCCAGGGGAAAAGAACAGGTACCATCTCGCTGATGGGAGAAGCCTTTAGGATTTGGAGACTTAAAAACTGGTCCACTAGCTTCACAAGTTTCAAGGGCTGTGGTGGGAAAGAATGCGGACTTGAAGGGGCGGCTCTCAGGTCAGATGGACTGGGAACTTGTCCAGAAAAGGGAAAGCCTATAACAGTCCCAAGAGATGGGGAGCCTCAGGCAGAGCTGGAAGTCTGAGTGTTGGGAAAAAAAGAAATTAGAATGAGGTCTGACACAGAGAAGTGAAGGAGGGAGAACGTCTTAGGTTAGCTATGAGAAAGTTGATGAGATTTCGGTGCCGTTTCTCAAAAATGATGGTGGCCTCTCAGGATTGTTGGTGTCAGGAAAAAGACGGCTGGGGGTGGGGAGAGGATGCTATATAGTGCAGTCAGAGACATGGAGGAGGCTTTGCCTCTAATCTGCTGGGAGACCTTGAACCTGCCCCTCCCCATCTTGGGACTCCAGAGCTGGTTTTTAAGAGTGTGTGTGTTCCATGGCTCTGGTGCCCACAGGTAGGAGGAGGAGCCCATCCTCAAGGTACCCGGGACCCTCCAGGGGTGAGCAGGGGCTCCACGAACACTAATATGCCCTGAGCCTTTTTCATGCACCTAACATGGATTTGCCTTTCCTCTTACTCGTAGTGCACTTGATATTTAGGTACAAATCATGAGCTAGTCAAAGTGATAATTCTGGTGGTGGCCTCTAGGTTACCGAGTTCAGCACCTTGTGAGAACATGCATGTCATCTCCAACTTCCCCGCTAAAGGGAAGATAGAGAGAGAGAGACAGACTCTCGCTTGCACCCCAATCCGGATCCACTTGGCAACTCCCATCTGTGGCTGATACTCTGCCCACCTGGGGCTGTGCTCTCAACTAGTTATTTTCAGTGCCTGAGGTGAAGGCTCCATGGAGCCATCCTCAGTGCCCAGGGCCTACATGCTCGAATCAATCGGGCCATGACTACTGTGGGGGAAGAGAGAGAGAGAGAGAAAAGGGGGAGGGGTAGAGAAGCAGATGGTTGCCTCTCTTGTGTGCCTTGACCAGGAATTGAATCCAGGATATCCACACACCAGGCTGATGCTCTACCACTGAGCCAACTGTCTAGGGCCAGGAGTACCTACTTTCAAACACCCCAATGAAGCAGCGCCTCACTCCGTCTGGTTGTACTGCTTCAGAATTGCACGGACCTGTCTTCCCTCCAGCTATGTAGCCTAAATTTATTTTTGTCCCTGAGTTTTTTTTAAAATTTATCTTTATTTAAGTATAGTTGGTATACAATCTTACATTGTTTATATTAATTCTCTTCCTTAGTTTTGCTTAGCATTTTCCTAATGATTAGTGATGTTTGACGTATTTTCATGAGCTTATTGGCCCTTTGTATATCTTCTTATGAGAACTGTCTGTTCAAATCTTTTGCCCATTTTTTAATGGGGCTCATTTCGTTGTTATGGTTGTTGAGTTGTAGGAATTCTTGGTATATTCTGGATATTGAACCCTTATCAGATATAAGTCAGAATAGGCGCTTTTTTCCCTTCAAGGTTGACTCTGGTTTGAGACTCTCTTAATCTCTAGTGATTGTCTTGTTCTACTTCAGACACCAGCCTATTATTCATTTGACTTCTTATCTTAGGAAATTCTAACTTTAGCCTGACCAGGCGCTGGCGCAGTGGACAGAGCATTGGTCTGGGATGCAGAAGACCCAGGTTCGAGACTCCAAGCTCGCCAGCTTGAGCGCAGGCCCATCTGGCTTGAGCAAAAGCTCGCCAGCTTGGACCCAAGGTCGCTGGCTCCAGCAAGGGGTTGCTCGGTCTGCTGAAGGCCCGCGGTCAAGGCACATGTGAGAAAGCAATCAATGAACAACTAAGGTGTCATAAGGGCAATGAAAACTAATGATTGATGCTTCTCATCTCTCTCCGTTCCTGTCTGTATGTCCTTGTCTATCCCTCTCTCTGACTCTCTGTCCCTGTAAAAAAAAAAAAATTCTAAGTTTAAAATTAATTCACATTCATCAAACAAATGTCGAAAAACATAAACATATACAAATAAGAAAACAAGAGCCACCCGCAAAAGCTTTGTTCAGACAGAGCCTTCATTCACTCTGGTACAATTCTCTCCAGGCTCGGTAGAGGCAGAGGTGGGTTGGTATGTAGACAGGGAATTAGGTAGACAAACAATGTAGATACATATTTTCATAGTTGATATCATTCTATATTTTGTTCCTTCTTTCTCCCCAGATCTCCAACACCTCCTCCGCTCTCTCAGCTTCTTATCACACTGAGAAAATAAAAGCTGTCCACGTGCTCCAAACCCTGCATTTTCCCACCTGCCTCTCTCTGGGCTTGCCTACCCATGCACAGCTGCACTGTCCACCATGCACAGCTGCACTGTCCTTGATCTTTTATGAGTTCACTTCATCCTCTCCATGTGGACTGGACCGCATTCTTCTCCAATGCTCAGAATGTGGATCCAACAGTCCTCCCCATTCTCCTCTGACTCATTCATTCATTCTTTCCTTCTGGGTCATTCCTACCACTGTTAGATGCAGCATTGTGGCTTCCTTCTTTAAAAACTAAGTTCTCTTTTATTTAATGCCATACCCCCACTGAGAGAAGGACAGAGACTACGCACATTCTACAAAGGGTAGGAGCACTAGGCTTAGTGTAAGGTACTCACACTGAGTTTGTGGGAGGCAATTCTGGTAGGGGAGGCTAGGGTCAGAGTGCTCAGGGCTTCAAGTGCTTGGTTCTGTAGAAGATATGGAATCGTTTAGGGCTTTGAAGAAAGCCTTGTGTTGTGCTGTCTTGTCGAAGTTTTTTTGGCAGCAGTAAGTAGGGTTGGGAAAAGACGTTTGGAGGCCAGTGTCCTATGAAGGCAGGGGTGGACCACGTGCCCAGTGATGGAGGTTGTGTTCTGTGAGAGACCTGGTCTAGCATAAAATTTTAAGTCACAAAATCCGATTATATATGGGTGATGAAAGAGGAAAAACTCACCTCCAGTAGTAGCACTGAATGTCTATGAAAATGGGGTTCTCTCTCAATTAAAAAAATTGAACTGAGAGGAAGATAAAAAGGCAGGTGGTTTCTAAGATGTGCAGGTGGGGAGCTTATTCTGGAAGTGAGGCTTCCACTGCAGAGAGGTGATGTGCGTTTGCTACCTGGGTCTTTCAGAGAGTGGATGAGGGTAACTGAGATGGCATGAAAGGTCGGAAAGGCCCCCTGGAACCAGGGGGCAGGCAGGCCATGCCTCTTCCCCAGCAGGCCCCCTTGGGCAGCGGTGGCGGGGGAGGGGGCTATAGTATCACATGGTGCTTGGGGAGAAGTAAAGAGGAGGCTAATGGGAAAGTCCTTAGTTTTATTTTCCTTCACTTACAGATAAGGTGAAAGAAGCCCTACAAAGGAGATTTCTTGGGGAAGCAGGGAGAGGATTTTGATGAAGGGAAAAGAGCTTCACTAGTCTGGGATTCCAGGAAGGAAAATGGGAGTGGGACCAGGGACAGATCTGGACAGTTAAAAGTAACAAGGCAGCCAGGAGTTAAAAGATGGAATAGGAGATGGCAGATGGGACAGGTGGGATCTGCAGAGGAGTCCTGCCAATGACTGTGTCAGGGAAGAAGTCCTTCAGGAATCAGACAGGACAGACTTCGGATAGGAGCCTGTTGAACTCAGCAAGGCCTCTTGGGCTCCTTTCTTATTTAGGTGAAAGGTGATATTTCTAAACTTGGAAGGTAGGAGCCCTCCCAACCTCTCCCCGGGAAAGGGAACGCCAACGGCCAATTGCTTATTTCTTTCTTTCCAATCCTGTAGTTTTATGGGGCCGTAAATGAGGACAGCAGGGAATTAATGAAAAAGGTGTAGCCAAGACAAACAGCAGAGTCCTTGCCCATGTGGCACTTGCAGTCTAAAGGTGTGCATGATGCAATCTGTGGCCACGTGCTCCCAGGAGGGCAGGGTGGAGCTGCCCTCGGCAGCCTGGGGCAGCCGGGAGGTGGTTGGGAGGAACTGTGGCCTTGACTCGGGAGGAATGACTGAAGGAGATCTTTTCCCACAGCAGTGGGGAGACAAAGGGCAGGCTGGTGCTGGGGGGCACAGGCAGGATGGTGGTGTGGCTGGAGGGAGCAGAGCAGGGAGTGACCCGGAAGGCGTCTTTATTTGGCAGAAGTAAAGGGAGGGGCTTGAGGTTGAGTGAAGAGAGCAAGTGGGGAGAAGATGGGATAGGTCAGTCCCAGCTAGTGCCTGGCTTGATGGAGGAAGTTCCCAAGAGCGCCAGAACCCGGAGGGCAGCTGCTGAATCCAGATGCCAGCATTGAGGGAACCACCTCAGCGGGTTTGGAGATGTGTAAAATCCTGATAAGATGAAGGGGCTTCTGCAGTTCTCACCAGACAGTACCTCCCAAAACAAGTGAGTGAAAAGTCACCAGAGGTTTGGGGATTTCAGCACAATCTGAAATGTATGGGAATGATGAGGAAGACTGTTCCCTAGCCCGGCTTTATTGGAGGCATGTTCCATGAAGAGAGGTCAGGATGGGTTTGTTGGTAGGTAACTAGCCTAGGGCAGTTGGCATTTGATCCCTCAGCATAGGTCAGTGAATCACCAGAACACTGTGCAAGAGTCTTAAAATCCCTTACTCTAACCTCGAAGACATGACACTCAGTGAAAGATGCCAGCCATAGATGGGCAACTACTATGTTTCCACTTATACATGGTACTTAGAGAAGTCAAACTTAGAGACAGAGGGGAGGCGGCCTTACCAGGGGCTGAGGAGAAGGGGAAACGGGGAGTTAGTTTAATGGGTGGAGTTTTAGTTTGGAAAGATGAAAAGGTTCAGGAGATGAATGGCAGTGAATGGTGGTGATGGTAGCACTGAGCTAGACACTTAAAAATAGTTAAGATGGTACATCAGATGCTATCTGAACTTTACCACAATAAAAATGCATTTAAAAAAATCCCAATTCACTTTGCATGGACTTTCTTTGTATCATGCAGACTCTTACCTTGATTTGGCTTCCTAAGGCAGTAGACAATGGCTGACTGGGAGCCGGGCACCTGTCACATTCTGGCTGTAATAAATGGATAAATACTACACTGTTTTCAGTGGTGGTCAAACCGCCAGGGGCTGCTCCCTTGTTGGGAAGGGTCCAGCCCTGAGCCTTCCAAGTGGAGGCCCAGGTCTGAAGTCACAGCATTCCCCACCCCATTCTCCTTTCCCACTGCAGCAAAGAGGCCAGGAGTCAGAAGTAGATGGTATTGGTCAGCAGCAGCTGGTCACTGGGAAGAAGCATGGTGTTGGAGGCTGACATGTCTGGGTTTGCATCACCATCATTAATGAGCAAGCTGCTAACCCCTTGTAAGCCTTAGTTTTCTAATTTTCAAAATGGGCTCAATATTATTTATCCTTCAGGGTTGTGAGAGCTCTATAATATAAAATATATTAAGCACAGAGCATGATGTTTGCAGAGAGTAGATGTTCAACTGATGTTACTTCCTTGAACCTCCCACGCCTCACCATTTTAAAAAAATGAGATATGTTTTAGTGCATTCAGACTCCTATAATAAAATGCTTTCAATTGAGTAGCTTAAATGATAGACATTTCTCACAGTTCTGGAGGCTGGAAGTCCAAGATCATGACGCTAGCAGATTTGGTGTGTGGTGAGAGCCCATTTCTTCATAGACAGCCATCCTTGCCCAACTTCCTCCCATGGCCCAAAGGGTAGGAAGCTCAGTGAGGTCTCTTTCATAAAGGCGCTAATCCCATTCATCACCTCTCAGAGGCCCCACCTCCACCTCCGAATACCATCACTTTGGGGATTAGGATTTCAACATATGAATTTTAAGGGGAACCGAATATTCACAGCACAATGGTGAAATTTAAGAAATACACAGAAAGTTCTTTTCTTTCTCTTGAAACTTTTGAGAAGAAAGTGGATGTCCCTCTGCCATGGAGTTTGGGTAGGGTGGGTACAGAATGTCTTCTGAAGGTCCTTAAACCCTAAAACCTCAATGTCCACAGGGGGACCTTTTTATGTGCCACCCCTTTGGGACTGTCTTTTTTTCTGAGTAAGCTTATGAGTATCTCTGTGAAAACCGCACATTTTACCAATAAGCAGATTTTCTTTTAAGCAAATCAGCAATAGAGGTGAATACCCCTCAAGAGCCCTTGGCTCATAGCCAGCCCTTTGCAGAGCTGAGTTCCAGGGCTGGTAGACATCAGGACAGGTGCTTGACCCATCCATACACAGGTGGAAGTAATGTCCGACCATCTCTGGGCCATAGCCAAACAGGATGAGGTGGGACATATTAAGTCATTTGGATTTTATTTTATATGATGTAAAACATCTGAGCATTAGAGACCATACAGAAGTGAGGCATTTTGGAGAAAAACAGGTTGAACTATTTTACTTTTCACTGGCATAAATAAAGAGAGATTAGGAGCTGTAGTGAGGTAAAAATTGTTGGAGGAACAGATGGTGGGAATGTAAGATGAGGCAACCATTGTGAAAAACCACATGGTGTTTCCTCAAAATATTAAATATAGAATTTCCATATGACCCAGCAAATACACTTTTGGGTATATACTCAAAAGAATTAAAAGAAAAGTCACAAAGAAATATTTGTACACCCATGTTCATAGCAACATTATTCACAATAAACAAAAGGTATCCACCAATGGAAGAATAGAGAAACCAAATGCAGTATATCTATACAAGTGAATGTTATTCCGTCCTAGAAAGAAAGGAAATTCTGACACATGCTACAGCATGGATGAACCTTCAAGATATTGTGCTATGTGAAATAAGCCAGACACAAAAAGATGCATGATTCCACTTAAATGAGGTACTCAGAATGGTCAAATTTATAGCAACAGAAAGTGGAATGATGGCTGCCGGGGATGGGGGAAGCAGAGAAGAAGGAGTTGTAGTGTAATGGGGACAGAGTTTCAGTTTGGGAAGATGAAAGTGTTCTGGAGATGGATGGTGGTAAGGGTTGCACAACGATGTGAATGTGTTGAATGCCATAGTTAGTTTAAAAAAAGAGCTAAGGACTTGGATATGGGCAGAGTTTACTCAGGTGCTTGGGAGCAATGGGTGGCCTCTGCTTTTAAGAAATGACTGAGCCTGACTAGGTAGTGGCGCAGTGGATAGAGCGTCGGACTGGGATGTAGAAGAGCCGGGTTTGAGACCCCGAGGTCGCCAGCTTGAGCATGGGCCCATCTGGCTTGAGCAAAAGCTCACAAGCTTGGACCCAAGGTCGCTGACTCCAGCAAGGGGTTGCTTGGTCTGCTGAAGGCCTGCGGTCAAGGCACATGTGAGAAAGCAATCAATGAACAACTATGGTGTCGCAACGGCAACGAGAAACTAATGATTGATGCTTCTCACCTCTCTCCATTCCTGTCTGTCTGTCTCTGTCTATCCCTCTCTCTGACTCTCTCTCTCTCTGTCACTGGAAAAAAAAAAAAAAAGGAATGACTGACAGAAGGTCTTTTCTAGAGCCATGAGGGGACAAGTGGCAGATCAGTGCAGGTGGGCACAAGCAAGGAGCAGATGGGATGTTGTGGACCAAGAGAGGCTTCCTAGAAGAAGTGTATTCTGAAGGATGAATAAGAGTTTGAAAATTGGATGATGTCAGAGGAGGGTATTCTGGACATAGAGACTGGCACCTGTCTCTGATACAGGATAGATCACCCATTTTACCTGTTCCTTTTACCACTGCATTGCCTGCAGCAGGCTGCATTCCTCTAAGCCTGCTGAGTTTATTCCTGGCTGCTGAGACCTGGTCTGTTCTGGGCAGGGTCAGCAGGGTTGTTCTGACAGCAGAGCTCACTAGGAACAAGTTCCCTCTCATTGTCCATGAATTCTGATGCTGAAGATCTTGGGGAGGAGTGGAGAGTACCTGAGTAGAGGGAATAGTGGGAAGGCATGCACTATGAATACAGACGCCTCTGCAAAGGGACCCAAGGAGACATTTTGTGGTAACAAATATGCTCATATTGTGATTGGTGATGATTTCAGGGGTATATATATGTCACCTTATCAATTTGTACACTTAAACAACTCTAGTTTATTGACTATGGGTTACATTTCTAAAAGACTGTTAAAAAGAGTATAGGTATCTCAAAATTCCTAGCTGCTTTAAAAAAATGTTTATTTTTCAGTATAAAATTAATACAGGATGATCAGAGAAATTTAGAAATTCATGAAAGCAGGAAAAAGAAAGTGAATCACACATTGTTCTTTTTTTCCTTTTGGTGGGGGATCATTATTACCAAACCCAAAAGATGTGCCTACCTGGGTCTTATGAAAGGGGGGGGGTCTGGGGGGGGGACAAGGCTCCTGCCCCAGCACCACTGGGCCAAGATGCTTAGTCATGTACAGTGGAGAGTCACTTGGTGGTCTGACTGCCTCCATTCCTGAGATTCTGGTTTGGCAAGTCTAAGAAGGAGACCTGGAATCTGAATTTAAAGTGAGCATTCCAGGTTAATCTTAGTCAGATGGTCCACGCCCACTTTTTGAGACTCTAAAATAGAGAATGAATCGCAAAGCCGTGGTGGTCTTTGATCTTTTCTCCTTTGGTCCCAACCATGCTAACAATAGCCAGATACAGTTATGATGGGATTACAGCCCTGTGATGAGGCAGACCTGCCTGAATCCAGGCTTGGGAAGCCTTGTGGCAGAAACAGCAGTAATGTTAATGGTAGTAACAGTAGTAGGAATAGTAGGGATACTTGTAGAATGGCAGTAGTAATAGTAATAATACTAATGCAATAATAGTAGTAGCAATATGTATTAGTGGTAGTGATAGCTAACAGTTATTGAATACTTAATCCTTTTGAGGTACTATTTCAAGAGCTTTATAGGTGTTATTCAGTGTTAGTGGTTAAGAGCAAGTTCCTGAAGTTAGATGTTTGGATGTGTACTTCACTCTGCCACCATTAGCTCCATAGCTTTGGGCAAGTTACTTACAAGTCCTAAATTTCACATTTCTCCAAAGACATGTACAAATGACCAACAAGCATTTGAAAAGATACTCATCACTAATTATTTGGGAAATGCAAATCAAAACTGCATGGCCAGGGCTGCTGTCATCATGGCCATGCACACGCAGGTTCTCACTGGATTTAGGCAGACGGTAAAGAAACAGAAGAGCCAAAAAATGGTGAGTCATTCCTTCATTAAAGTCTCGTACCGGCTAATGAGCAAACACACAGGGCTCCCAAAGCCACTGATGCATTCTTCAGTTCCACAACAAGGAGAATCCTCTCTGGTTTCTCCTAGAATCAAAGGTCCCACCGTCTTAGCAGAGCTTGCAAAGCCTCTCACCTCTGGTTCCCCCTCTGCACACCTTCTCTTTCCCTGCCAACATGGCTTCTTTCTTAGCACTCTGCATTCTCTCTCTCTCTCACTCTGCAAACATGGCTTCTTTCTGCCTCTCCTTCTTCTTCTCTCTCTTTTCAAAACTATCTGGCACAAAAACCTCTCTTCCGGCAAACATTAGTAAAACAATGGCCCTTCCCAAGCAGGAAGGTAATTTGCAGTTTCACAGACCATATATACCTGGCACTATCTAGCACCATTTTGTAACAATAAAAGTTGAGTGTAAAGCCAGTAGTCGCAGTCAGGATCGCAGCAGCCTGACCCATGCAGGTTCGCATTTGATTCGAACAGTCGGTAGTAAAACACCGGAGCCAAGAACTGGTGAGCCATCAACTTTAATTCTAGCTTGCACCCGGCGGGCAAGCAAAAACACACACTGGGCTCCAAAACCCACTCATTCAGTGCTCACAAAGCTACTGACTTATCCGAGTTTCCTAGAATCAAAGGCTTCTAGCTCACCAGACTTATTCACCTCTATTTCCTATCCCCTCCTGCACAAACTCTTTCTCAGCACTCTGCCATCTTGGCTGCTTCCTCTCCTCCACGTGGCCTTAATCTGCTCTCCTTTCTCATACTAACCTCAGGAACTCAGGAACCAAGAGAGAGAGATCAAGCTACTGGTTTCTCCCACTTTATACCATAGAATCAAAACCTTTAATCCAATTATACAAACAAGGAAGTCTCTGTATAATGGGATTCCTCAGGAGAGTGCACCACCCTGCATCATCCAATCAGTCAAGGGTGTGGGGAAGAGCTTACTCTTAAAACTAAGCCTTAGGCTATAATGACCCGGCCTGCCGACAGCCTGTCCCAGAACACACATTAATATCAACGAACTTCCATGTGGGCAGCACCCTCTTTAACAAAGTGAGTATAATATATTTTATTTGCCCAACATTGAGCAAACTAAAAAAATACAAATTTTACAAACTCATTAGCCCCCCTCAAAATAACCCATAATGAGATACCATCTGTTGGGCAGATAAAATATGTTATGCTCTGTTCGGCAGATAAAATATATTATGCTCACTTTGTTAAAGATGGCGCTGCCCACATGGAAGTTCATTGATATTAATGTGTGTTCTGGAACAGGCTGTGGGCAGGCCGGGTCGTTATAGCTTAAGGCTTTGTTTTAAGAATAAGCTCTTCTCCACACCCTTGACTGGTTGGATGATGTAGGGTGGTGATGTAGGGAGGAATCCCATTATGCCTCAAGATGGGTGGCTTTGTATCAGAGACTTTCTTGAATGTATAATTGGATTAAAGGTTTGGATTATCTATGCTATAAAGTGGGCAGACCGGTAGCTAGATCTCTCTCTCTTGGTTCCTGAGTTCCTGAGGTTAGTATTAGAGAGGAGAGCAGATTAAGGCCATGTGCAGGAGAAGCAGCCGAGATGGCAGAGTGCTGAGGAAGAAGCCAGTTTGTTAAGAGTTTGTGCAGGAGGAGATGGGAAACAGAGGAGAATAAGTCTGGTGAGCTGGAAAGCTTTGATGCTAGGAAACTCGGATAAGTCAGTAGCTTTGTGAGCACTGAATGTGTGGGTTTTGGAGCCCAGTGTGTGTTTTTGCTTGCCCGCCGGGTGCAAGCTGGAATTAAAGCTGATGGCTCACCAGTTCTTGGCTCCTGTGTTTCATTACCGACTGTTCGAATCTAATGTGAACCTGCGTGGGTCGGGTGGCTGTGATCCCGGCCTCGACTACTGGCTTTACATGCTCACTTTGTTGAAGATGGCGCTGCCCACATGGAAGTTCGTAGATATTAATGTGTGTTCTGGGACAGGCTGTGGGCAGGCCGGGTCGTTATAGCCTAAGGCTTGGTTTTAAGAGTAAGTTTTTCTCCACACCCTTGACTGATTGGATGATGTAGGGTGGTGCACTCTCCTGAAGAATCCCATTATACAGAGACTTCCTTGTTTGTATAATTGGATTAAAGGTTTTGATTTCTGCATTATAAAGTGGGAGAGACCAGTAGCTTGATCTCTCTCTTGGTTCCTGAGGTATTAGAGAGTAGAGCAGAGTAAGGCCACATGGAGGCCAGGAGAAGCAGCCAAGATGGCCGAGTGCTGAGGGAGAAGCCAGTTTGTTAAGAGTTTGTGCTGGAGGAGATGGGGAACAGAGGTGAATAAGTCTGGTGAGCTAGAAACCTTTGATTCTAGGAAACTCGGATAAGTCAGTAGCTTTGTGAGCACTGAATGAGTGGGTTTTGGAGCCCAGTGTGTTTTTGCTTGCCCGCCGGGTGCAAGCTAGAATTAAAGCTGATGGCTCACCAGTTTGTGGCTCCTGTGTTTCATTACCGACTGTCCGAATCTAATGCAAACCTGCATGGGTCAAGCGGCTGTGATGGTGGCCGCGACTACTGACTTTACAGATGGTAAATTTTATGTTGTGTGTATTTTACCACAATGAAAAAGAAGAGAAAAAATGTCCTAAGTTTAGTTTCTCATTTCTAGAACTGGGCAAAAGCCTCACTCCCTTTTGTGGTTGTAAGGGTTGGACATATGAACACACTAACACCTGAGAAAAGTGGCTGGCCCAGAGCAATCTGTCAGTGATGATGACAATTGTAATGGTCATTAGTGTCATTTAACTGGCTAGTGCTCAGGGACAGTCAGCCCTTTTCTGGGTGGCCTTGGGCACATCCCTATACCTTTCCCGGTCTCAGTCCCACAGAAAAAGGTCTGATCACAGCCAAGGTACCTGTCCTCCGTGCAGTGCTCCCTGTGGGCTGCCTACCAGGTCACCCTTCATTCTGAGCCCACCCTGCTGAGATTGTCAATGCTGGGGTGATACGGGGTGAACCAGAGTTTGTGACTCATGTCTCCCGCCTGGAGATGCAAAACTGTGGCTTTTACAGATCTTTCTCTTATGGGCTTATGACAGACGGTCCAGTGTATATATGAGCATTGCCCATAGGAGCCTGACTTCGTGTGCACATTCATATGTGACATGTTCTGTCTGTGTAGGGAGGGCGTGGCTGGAGGTGGGAATATGGAGGGGAGAGGGTCTGTGCTGAATGTCACACTCCTCAGAGACAAGGGACAATAGTCTTTACCACATTGGTAGAGAGCAGTGTTTTTTTAACCTTGGCTGCACACTGAGAGCCTTATAGAACATGGTTCCACTTCTGGGGCTCTGATCACTTCTGGGGCTCTGATCACTTGGTCTGGGTGGCTTGGGCCCCAGAATGGTTCAAAGCTCCTTTGAGGGGTTTACTTTGCAGCCGGGTTGGGCACTCCCTGAGGCTGAGGATGGAGGCTTCAGCCCAGACTTGATGGAGTTGGGCTCTATCCAAGGGCTGAAGAAGCCTGTGTAGTGTGAGTGAGATGCTACCTGTAAGCTGTTTATTGCCTGATTGGATTACTGGGTAAATATTGACCTGAGGCTTTGGTATCCCAGGAGCTACCTGTTGTTTCCACTGGTACATCTCAAGCTCGGTGGGGACCCGTTTGTCTGGTTTGGGCTCTGCCAGACAAGAGATGGGCAACACAGAGGCCAAGTGTCCCCTGGAAAGACACTGTGCCTTGGCCTTCAGTGGAAGCTGGGCTTTACATGCAGGCAGGTCAATATATAGGAGAAGGCTGGGCAGTGGAGTCAGGCTAATTATTACTCACATGAGTTATGAGAACTTTGGCAGGTGTTTTAAGTTTTCAGAACCTCAGTCTCTTAATCTTTCCAGTAAGGATAACAGTAGCTTCCTGCAGGGTTACTGTAAGGAGGAAAGGCCACACCTCATGAAATGTACCCTTCACATAGTAGTTGCTCAATAAATGGGTTTTTTTTTTTTTGGACTAGAGAACTAGCCAGCTGCCTAGTCTGTGGGGAGTTGCTTCAGTCTTTCTGCCATCGACTGTGTGTGTGTTAACCAGTGAAAATCTGATGGCTCCCAGGTAATGGTTGGAAAAGACAGAGCTCATTCTCTTCTTGCCATAGGCTGAATTGTGGGCCCCATCCTCAAATTCTTATGTTGAAGTCCTAACTCCCAGGACCTCAGGATGTGACTGTTTTTGGAGACAGTGTCTTTCAAGAGGCAGTTAAACAAAAATGAGGTAATTGGGGTGGATCCTAATCCAATATGACCAGTGTCTTAATAAGAAGAGGAGGTTAAGACACACAGGCACAGAGGGAAGGGCAGGTAAGGACACAGGGAGAAGATGACCATCTACCAGCCCAGAAGAAATGCCTCAGAAGAAACCAATGCTCTTGACACCTTGGTCTTGGATTTCCAGCCTCTGGAACTATGAGAAAATAAATTTCTGTTTTTAAGCCTCCAAAAATCACTTTGGCCCTAAATCTTCCTTAACTTCCCCAGTGAGTACCCTCAGAGCACTTTGTGTAGACTTCATTTTATTGGGTTTATTTACCAAACATCTAGGCATCTCCCTGCGTCCCTCTGTCCATCTCTGTCTCTCTCATGCCCATGTGCTGGCTTGAGGAAGAGCATGTCCCCTTTCCAGTTGACCCCAACTTGGTCTAATAGCCTCTTTCTTGGTGATTACCTGGGGCACGTTTTGTAATCTCTCTATACTCAGTGTCCTCTTTTGCAGCAATAGGGGTCATAATATCTACCTCACTGTGAATGTAAAGTGCTCAGCACTCAATAATGTCAGCTCTTATCAGTCCTACGGGCCAAGGCGCAGAGCTTTCTTATTTAGCAACAAGGTAAAAGGCAGCTGGATAAGCAGACCTTTCTTACACAAAACAAACTCTTGGAAAGGACAGCCTCTTACCTGGCAAAACTAGTACAGGCCGCCTGATCTCCCCTTCTAACCACATCACTGTCTATTCTCACTCCTGTTAAAAAACAAATTTCCCTGAAAGAGTAGAACACTGGGTCTTACCAGTAGGGTTGTAAGAAAAAATACTGGATGCCCAATTAAATTTGAATTTCAAATAAACAGCTAATAATTTTCAGCATGAGTATGTTCCAAATGCTGCCTGGGACATACTTACGCTAAGAATTACGCACCTTTCATCTAAAATTGAAATATAACTGGGAGTTCTGTATTTTCACGTGTTAAATATGACAGCCCTACTTACTAGCTGTTGACATCTTGGGTAAAGACATTTGTTAGATGCTTTTCAGAAAGCCAGTTTGGATGGGAAGAGAATGTGAATGCCGTATGAATACCTCTTGCTGGTAACCAGTAACAAAGAATCTTGGCTTGACCAACCTTTAGTCAGGGTCTTGAGCCTTCTTCTAAGCCCATCAGTGAAATTCCTTGTAAAATTTAGTTTGAGCAAAAATCCTGCTAAGTCAGTTTAATTAGAACATTCCCTCTACCCCCATATGTGGTCACCCTTAGTATGCAATCAGATTCCTTGTCCTCCAGTGTCCCCAGGTGATGTCGCATCCCCCTGGCCCATCTTGAGCAAAAATCTTGTTAGGTCTGCTTAGCCACAACCCCTCTCACCACTGATGTTTTCTCTGAATAATTTTCCATCCACTGACCCACCCCCGGCCCCAATCTCCTTGGCTATAAGCTCCCACTTGCTCCTGTTATATTCAGAGTTGAGCCCAATCTCTCTCCCCCACTGTAAAATCCCATTATAATATTTCTGCACCTACCCTCCTGGTCCCGAATAAGGTCTGCCTTACCATCTGTGACAACTGTCATTGATTATTTTATTGTAACCCCAGCACAGCAGCCCGGCTGAGTCATTTTGTAGGGATTGGTTCACCAGCTGAGTTTTATCTGTCATGAAAGAGCTTAAAAAAATAATAAGGAAGCCTAGTTCCCACTGATCTTGTGGCTTTTACATGAAACATGCATGTAAGGCTTCTGTGCTGGCTCCCTTTCTCAAAACCTTTGGCAAAGATAACCAAAAAATAGCTTCTGTGGAAATTATTTATTTAGTATTAATGGGGCATCGTTAGATCTTGGCCAGACATTTCAAGTAAACAGAATTACTCCACATAGAGTTGTTTGAAACCAGAGATTTCCTGTGACACCCACCTCCCAGAGTTTTAACAAGAACTAGAGAAGTTATATTTACGAAAACCCCGTTAATTTTACCCCCACCCTCACATTTAATCCCAAATACAACAGATACCGGAATGTCTGCAGACAGTGGCCGGCGTGACGGATGAGGCCGGGAGGTGATCCCTCGCTGCAGTTGTGTTGATGAATGGAGAGTTGGGTTGAGATTGTTACAATGGAACTGGGGGGCGGATGCCAGTGGGTCACAATATTTTAAAGAAGTTGCAAACACAATCAATTAATAAAAACATTAACCCCCAGCACACAGTGTCTTTTGGTCAAGTTTCTTGGAGGGCTTTGCAACTCACTCCTGATCTCAGCCGTTTAAAAGAGTTCCCAGGCAGAGTCATAGGCACTGTGGCTCTCTCATATTTCTTTCTGAGACATTATCATGTCTGCCTAAATCTTGAACATTTGCTTACACACTTTGTGGAAGCCAACTTAGGTGGAAGTCCCTGTTGGAGGGGCCGTCAGTGGGACAGATTGTGGTAGGGTAACTGTTAGACATTCCCCCTATTCAAGGACCTTCCTAGTTCAGACAGAACTTGAGAACTATAAGAGATTCCCAAAGGTAGGTAGAGAAGGGCTAAGAGTTTCCTGAATCGGAGGATCCCTCCAATCCTAACAGAGGATCTTTAAAATTCTGGGGTGGGAGTTGGGAGAATGTCATGGTAGAAAGAACATCAGAAGACCCAGGTCTCAATCCTGACCATAGGTGACCTTGGGCAAGTCACTTAGATAGTCTGGCCTTTACTTTTTAAATTTGGTAAACAAAGGAATAACATTACCTATTCTGTTAGGTTATCTCTAATGAGGTAATAAATGCAAGTGAAGTATAAATCATTGTTTTTGTAGTCAGAAGCTGCATGGGAATCTGAGTTGAGACCTGTACATTGTACATAGTGCAGTAGGATGACCCCCAGAGACTATTGGGACCTCTTTGGGTCATACTTCCGGTTTTCTCAGAAAGGTTTATGATGACTTCCACCACATCTGAGAGTGCAGCCTCTCTAGTGACTTGCTATCTCTTCTAGGGACTATTTGGGGCCAGACAGTACCCCCAGGTCACCACAGTCTTGTCTTGAACTAGTGTTAGTTTGATTACAAGCAGCATTTCTTTTTAACAAGAGAGAGAAGAAAACACTATAATGCATTGCAAGCAGTCAGGGTGAGTATTGGTTTGTGAAACTTCTCTCTCAGACATATTATACACATACATGTTGAACTGCAATTAAGAAGATGTTTCTTACAGTGAGTTGTGCTTTAAAAACTCAGAAGTTCTCTTTAAGCAAAGAAAAATATGATTTCATCACTTGGGCAGTTTTGAGTCCAAAATCCAGCCAAGGAAGTGAGTGCTGACAGTGTCCCCAAGGCAAGGAGCCCAGAAATGCCTTCTTGGTTTGAGTCACAGGACTGGTGTCATGACACCAACATTGTACCACAGACAGGTTCTAATCCCAGCTCTTAAAGTAGCAGCTCTAAGCCTCTGAGCCCTTTCCTAGACCTCCACACTGCGGCTGGCTTCCATGAGCTCCAGGACCTTCCCAGGGCTGATATTCTGGGCTTCATTACCTCTTTGTTCTTAGGACCCATCTGTGCTTCCTCAGTATGGGAAGGAGCTGAACCTGAGTCTTCTCACACTCCAGGCCGCCACCCTGGGGATGACCGCCTCCCACATCACCGCTTTCCACTCCCTCCTTTTGCGGTTCCCAAACAGTGCCTCCAACGTCTTCACAGCACATGGAACTAGACATGTTTTCCAGCTACTTCCCTCTGTTTCTCAGACAAATAGGGTTCTCCTTCTATGCTGACAGCTTTCACCCCTTCAGATAATGTGGGGATGTTCTGGACAGTTTTGTCTGGGACTTTCGTCAGCAGCAGGATTGGCAAACCCAGATGTCTCCTGGCTTTGTCCTCCAAAGGGGCTCTCCAGACATAGTGTCAATGGTCCTTCTGTCTCACAGATGCAAGAGCCCTTTCTTCATTCATTCCTTCTCTGTCTTTATCTCTCACCTCCTTTCCTACTCTTCCTTTCCTTTTCCATCTAAGTCATGCTATTTGCAAAGCATCCTCCTACTCTGTCAATAGACTTAGTTGGTATATTTTTATTTTGGAGAAAACATTTGCAGGGATCTAAATAAATAAAATCGGTAAAACTGTAGTGCTTTGATGATTGCACATTGTAAATATTATGTAATTATTGAAATAGAGGTTATATCAATCTGATGTTCTTACACTGTGTTTTTTTACTCCTTCTGATCAGATCCTTAAATCTGAGGCTTATTCAACTGGAATAGTCCCTCACTTCTTTTCAGGTAGGGGTGAGGATGGGCTGAGGGTGACTTCTTTGTAAATTGCCTTTGGTAATTATCTAACAAACATTTAAAGATAAAGCCACCAAATAATGAAAAAAATATAATCACCTCAGTTGGTAATAACCAGACATCAACAGCTTGTCGTTTTGTTTTTTTTCCAAGAGAGAATACTTTACCATCCTTTCTTATAATCTCAGGAAAGAGTGTATTCCTGAAATTTTATACTTTCAACTATTAAAAAAATGCTATTAAAATATCTTTCTCTCCAAAGCCTCTTTTATACCCTTCTCATCCCCTTCTTCTGTTCTGGGTGACATCTCAGAGGTAGTGTCTGAGGGAAGGCATTCATGAGGCAGAGCAGGACAAGCCAAAGCCACATGGGTTAGCCCTGATCCACTGAGAGTCAAAAAAATAAAAATAAACAAACAAACAAAAAAGAGATTAATGACTATGGAAGAGAAAACGGGAGGGAGCCGGGAAAGCTGAGAGAGAGATGTCAGTCCGCAGAGCAAGTCTACCTGGAGTGAAGGAGAGATGGAGAGAAGAGGGGTGGGAATTTGCAGACCAACATACAGTCAAAAGCAATTTGGGAAAGCTCACATAGGTCATCAGCGGAGTCCTGGGTGTCCCAGGAGTACTGCCATGTGTTTTGCTGTAGTTGGTCATCGGCTGGGAGAAGCCCCAGTGCGCATGGTGACCTTCCTAGAAACACTGCCATAGATGGAGTGCAGCAGCTGGGGTCCCTGACCAGTTAAGTCCTCCAAAGTTGCAGGTCTGCAAGGCACATTCTCTTAGCCACACTGCCTGATCTGGCCGTTTGTGTGCTACTTGATAAGAATCTTCTGCCCTCTTCACAGCTTCTCTTCTTACAGATACTTTTGCAGTGGGTAGGGTCTTTCTGTTTTGTTATTAGTTACTGACTGCAGGTAATCCACAGATGAATTGTGCTGCTCACCACACAGCCGCTGGACCTCCTCCAGAGTTGGGTTAGCAGGTTCTGATAGTTGAAGAAAGAAAATAGCACAGGGAGGTCTGTGTGTGACCCAGACATCATTGAGTTCCAAGGAGGTGACTCTCCTGGTGCCCCATGTATCGTCCTGATGTCACTCTGGGCTGCATGTTCTCAAGGGAACAGACTGGGGGTCACCTCCCTTGCAAGGAAGTAATGCATATTTTGTGTTCCATAATGCCTACCAAGGTAACTCAGCACTTGGGACTACTCTGCCCCTCAGTAGTTTCAGTGAAGTTGGCTTGGATCCCGTTTCCAGCCTAGTCAGCCCCGTGGCCTCCTGGGAGATCAGTGACTGGCCAGCCTCACTTCCTTATGGCTCTCATCTCTGCCCATCCAGGTGCGCCAGCTCCATTCAGCCTCCTGCCAGCTGGTCCTCCTTCACTTCTCAAACAAGAAATCTAATCACACTTGTATTTCATTTGTTAGTAAATTTACTAAAACTTCAGATTATAAGGACAGGGACCAGCACATGGTGATCCTTCTGTCACCTCGCTTTCCCCTCTCTCCTCACTCCATGTTCACTCCATGTTCTTTCCAAATGCCTGTGTCTTCTTTAGAGAATCCGGGTCCCTCAGCTCACATGCAGGATCTATAGGGAGCATAACCTCTGTTCTAAGTGTTCCTCTTTCTGACCCCTTCCTGCCTGAGCACTGCCTTCCCCACCTGGGCCCTGGAATTCTGGAATTCTGGGAGGAGGGCTCTCTACCTTCTTACGGTCATTTTTTTTTTTGCTTTGCTTTTTTAAAAAAATTTTTATTCTATTTTTCCAGGGACAGAGAGAGAGTTAGAGAGAGGGATAGATAGGGACAGACAGACAGGAACGGAAAGAGGTGAGAAGCATCAATCATTAGTTTTTCGTTGCCGTTGCGACACCTTAGTTGTTCATTGATTGCTTTCTCACATGTGCCTTGACCGCGGGCCTTCAGCAGACCGAGCAACCCCTTGCTGGAGCCAGCGACCTTGGGTCCAAGCTGGTGAGCTTTTGCTCAAGCCAGATGAGCCCGCACTCAAGCTGGCGAGCTCAGGGTCTTGAACCTGGGTCTTCTGCATCCCAGTCCGAAGCTCTATCCACTGCACCACCGCCTGGTCAGGCTCTTACGGTCATTTTTTGTAGCTCTATTTTTTTTTTCCAAAGTAATCTCAAACTTATGAAAGAGGTGCCAAAATTGGCAAGGAACTCTGACATACCCAGATTCCCCAGATGTTAACATCTTGCAGAATGCTAGGTAGTACAGTTATCTAGACGAAGAAACTGACACTGACGTGCTTTGTCATCCAATTGGCAGGTGTAATTCAAATTTTGCCAACTCTTTCACTGTCGCCCTTTTCCTGGTTCAGGATCCAATTCAAGACAAGCTCGTAAGTTGTATTTAGTGGCCGTGTCACTTGAATCTCGTTGAATCCAGATTCTAGGTCAGGGATCAGCACACATTTTCTGCAAAGGACCAGAAAGTAAATATTTTAAGCTTGGTAGGTCGTGCCTCCTCTCCTATAATTATTTTTATTTTTTTTCTGAATGAATAGCTCCCAATCTTGTCCAGTGGATTTTCTAAATGGAATAAATGTTCCTCCAAATAGTACTTCCCTGTTCAAAGTGCCTGACAACCATCTGGATTTATTCAGTCTATTTTAAGCAAACTTCTCTGGTGAATGACCAGCTGAGATATGTCCTGGGGCTGTGGCTGGGTGCTCTCCATTCCAGTTTTGAGCCAGGAGGAGTAAAGGTTTCCTGAGACTGATGGCCTAGGCAGTGGGGCCAATGTTGAGTCTGGGCTGTCTGCTCAGGCCAACTTTTAGATATGAGGCTGCTGGGCTCTGCCCCCACCTGTCCCGCTGTCCCTCTCCCATTCCTGCTTCCCTTCAGAGTGCCTAGGTAACAGGCTCTCTTTTAGATTTTCTCTTCCCCAGAGTGAGACCCTTGGAATCCCAGACAGGCAGAGTCAGCTGAGGACGGTGGGAGAGGTGGAGGGGCGGGAAGGGGAGGGATGGAGGGCAGCCCTGCGTCTCCTTAGCAATCAAAGCCAGTATTGTTCGCAAAGAGTTAACCAGCATACCAGGCTTGCAATTAGCAAGAAATAATGGGGTGTGATGGGTGTAGAACAACTGCTGGAACTGATTTTCAGCCTTACAGTGAGAAACCGCCCTGCTGATTCTCCTTCCTTATTTCCTGGTAACGTGCAGGCTCAGTAGAGCAGAAATCCTTGGGGGAGGGGGTGCGGAGGGCAGGGGAGCAATCTGTCTTTGAATAATTTAAACAATGCAGCACAGCCAAGCTAAATGGAGCTTATCAAATGTTACACCTCTTAAAGCTGCAATCAGAGGCCGCAGGATATTTACTGTAAAGTCCTCTTTTCTGCTCAGAGGAAAACCAAGGAACAGACCGGCTACTTACTGGGAAGAAAGAAGAGTTGGGGAGGTGGCAAAAGAGAGAATTGGATTAATTCTGAAGACCAGATTAACAGCAATAAGGAAGAAGATATCTGAGGACAGGACAGAGGAAGAGCATTTACTGAGCACCTACCGTGTATGGGGATGACAGACCCTTTGATACAGGATATTTTCTTTAACCTTTGCCCCACATCTAAAAGACACATGCTATTATCCATGGGTACTTTTAACTGGAGAAGTAAATTACTAAGACTTGTTCACTTCAAGTACTATAATAGAATACCCTATTCTGACTGGTCTGAGCAAAATGGTTGTTTTTCCCCCATCATATAACTAAGATGTCTAATGGACCAGCCTGATTTAGCTCTCAAACAATGTCACCAGAATGCCATTTTTCTCCATTTCTTGGCTCTGACTTTTGCTGTGTTAGCTTAGGGCTCAGGCTCCTTGAAGAGGTACAATAACAGCAGCAGCAACCCCTGTATCTTCTATGGTTCATACTCAGCAAGGAAGAACTCTGCTCTAAAAGTCGAAGCAGTAGTGATAGGGACCAAATTCAACTCCAGTTTCAACAATTAAAAAACAAGACACAACACAGGAAACAATGGTGTTTAGACAATGAGTAACAGGTAGTGCAAGACAGGAATCCCAGAGAGAAGGGAAACAGGAAAGAGTTTCTAGGCTGTAGCACTGGGAAGGGAGACTCAGGTGGAGGTTGGCGCCTCCATGGGGAGGCCAAATCAGCTAGTCACAGGATGGAGCAGTGGAAGGAGAGAGATCTTTGGAGGCCTGCAGAAGGTCCCTCTAAAATATTCAGCAGAACACTGATGCATTCATACAAGGAAACATCTAAAGGCAGGGGAAAGAATTCCTTAAAAGAGTAGGCATAACCGGAGGAGCAAGATGGCGACGGAGTAGGCGGACGTACCAACTTCCAACTCCCAGAACCAAAGTGGATTATAACTCAATTTTAAGAACCATCATCTGGATAAACCAACTTTGAACTAAACTAAGTGGACTCTTCAACCAAGGAACACAGAAGAAGCCACATTGAGACTGGTAGGAATAGCGAAATGCGAAGAGGGCTGCCCAGCTCCCCGGAGCAAACGGCAGCCCGGAGAGACCTGCGGGGTGGGAGGAGAGTTTGGCGAAGAGGGAGGGACTTGGGTCCCAGGAACCAAGCCCCAGCCTGCAGTTCCAGAGCCTAGAAGAGGCATTTGGACAGTTTTGAGCTGTGAAAGAAGTGAGGGAGCTCCCAGGCCTACAGTGTGGAGTATTAGGACCCTTCCTACTCTGCCGAGGGTTGCTGAAGGGTATGGTGGTGGCAGGACGCTGAAACGTGGTTATGTCGGCGTGGGCGGAGGCCAAGCTGGTGTGAGCTCAGTCTAGCCCAGCAGGGGCGGAGGGGACGCGCAAAAGCAGTCCAGAAGCTGCAGGCCCACCTGTAATCCTACCTGCAGGGAAAAAGCGGGAGGCCAGGAATGAGCAGAGATCTGCTCTGCGACCCTGCGCAAGCCGGCCCTGACCGTGGGGACGGGGCTAGGACCAGGGACAGGCGGGGGCTCGCAGCTGAGCTCACACTACCAGCCCCGCCCAGCCGGAGAAACCGAGGTTTGCCATCCTACGTGTGCAAGGGCTCTGAGTGTGGGGGCGGGGTAGACCCCCGAGACGAGCGGAAGGTCGCAGCCGAGCCCATGCTACTATCCCAGCCCGGCCGGAGAAACCACGGATTGCCATCCTACGTGCACGAGCGGGCTCCGAACGCGGGGGCGGGGTAGAGTCCCGGACGAGCGGAAGTACGCAGCTGAGCGGAAGCCAGCAAACATGCCCGGCCCAATAAACCTTGGTTTGCGACCCTGCGCAGAAGGGCCCTGGCCTCGAGGGCGGGGCTAAAGCTCCTGACGGGCAAAGGCTCACAGCTGAGAGTACGTCAAGAGCCCCGCCCAACCTGCGAAACTCTGGTGAGCAGGCTCTGACTGCCGGTTCTGGGCGGAAGTCCGGAAACAGGCTGGGTCTGCAGCTGAGCAAAGGTGCTCATCTCTACCCTTGGTCCTGAGGCTTGTGGCTTGAGTGACAGCCCCTCCCGCGGAGGAGAGGCAGAAATCACAGCAAAAGCCACAGGGGGCCGGCGCTGGCAACGCCCATACCCAACCGCCCTAGGAAGCGGCAGAGGGGGTGGTGAGCCTGCAGACAGACCACACCTAGAGAACACAAAGCAACACCTACTGGACTCCAGTGGCCACAACTTGCTTATACACAGACAAAATGGGCAGGCAGAGGAATGCAAACCAAATGAATCAAGAGAAATCCCCAGAGAAGGACCTGAATGAACCAGATATAACCAAATTACCAGAAGCAGAATTTAGAATAATGATAGTTAGGATGTTCAAAGAAATTAGAGCAACAATGGATAGTCATTATGAACACCTAAATAAAGAGATAACAAGTATAAAAATCGAAATTGAAATAATAAAAAAGAATCAGACAGAAATGACAAATACCGTATCAGAATTGAAGACCACAATGGAAGGAATTAAAAGCAGGATGAATCACGCTGAGGATGGAATAAGTGAGTTAGAAGACACAACAAACAAAGGCACAGAATCAGAGAAGAAAAAGAGACTCAAAAAATGTGAGGAAACTCTAAGGGAGCTCTGTGACAACATGAAGAGAAACAACATTCGCATCATAGGGGTGCCTGAAGAAGAGGAGAGAGGACAGGAAATGGAAACTTTGTTCAATCAAATCATAGCAGAAAACTTTCCTAAATTAAGGCTGGGAAACACTCCACACATTCAAGAAGCACACAGAACTCCATTAAAGAGAAACCCAAAAAAGATCTACACCAAGACACATCATTGTTAAAATACCAAAGCTAATGGATAAAGAAAAAATTTTAAAAGCTGCTAGGAAAATAAAGGCTATCACCTACAAAGGAGCCCCCATAAGGATGACATCGGACTTCTCAACAGAAACACTTGAGGCCAGAAGGGAATGGCAAGATATAATCAAAGTAATGCAGAACAAGAACCTACAACCAAAACTACTTTATCCAGCAAGGCTAACGTTTAAAATTGAAGGAGAAATAAAGAGCTTCCCAGAAAAAGAAAGCCTCAAGGAATTCATAAAAACCAAACCAATTCTGCAAGAGATACTAAAGGGCCTGTTGTGAACAGTTTAAAGGGAGGAAAGAATATAGCAAAAGAAGAATACAGCTTTAAAAAATATAATGGCAATAAACAACTACATTTCAATAATAACCTTAAATGTAAATGGATTAAATGATCCAATCAAAAGACATAGGGTAGCTGCATGGATAAAGAAACAGGACCCATACATATGCTGTCTACAAGAGACACACCTTAAAACAAAAGATGCACATAGACTGAAGGTAAAAGGATGGAAAAAAATATTTCATGCAAATGGAAATGAAAAAAAAAAGCTGGGGTAGCAGTACTTATATCTGCCAAAATGGACTTTAAAACAAAGTCTGTAGTAAGAGATAAAGAAGGACACTACATAATGATAAAGGGAACAATTCAACAGGAAGATATAACTATTATAAATATCTATGCACCAAATATAGAAGCCCCGACATACATAAAGCAGACTTTGATGGATATAAAGGGAGAGATTAACAGCAATACTATAATAGTAGGGGATTTCAATACCCCTCTAACAACACTGGATAGATCCTCAAGAAAGAAAATTAATAAAGAAACAGCAGACTTAAAGGATACACTAGATCAACTTGATTTAATAGATATCTTTAGAACTTTTCACCCTAAAGCAGTAGAATATACATTCTTCTCAAGCGCTCATGGCACGTTTTCTAGGATAGACCACATGTTAGGACACAAAAATGGTCTCAATAAATTTAAGAAAACATAGGCAGCAAGCTCTTCGACATCTGTAGCAGCAATATATTTGCCGATTTATCTCCAAGGGCAAATGAAATAAAAGGCAAGATAAACAAATGGGACTATATCAAACTAAAAAGTTTTTGCACAGCTAAAGACAATAAGAACAGAATAAAAAGACAAACCACACAATGGGAGAACATATTCGACAGCACATCTGATAAGGGGTTAATAACTAAAATTTATAAAGAACTTATAAAACTCAACAACAGGAAGACAAACAATCCAATCAAAAAATGGGCAAAAGAAATGAATTGAAATTTCTCCAAAGAGGACATACAGATGGCCAATAGGCATATGAAAAAATGCTCAACATCACTAATCATTAGAGAAATGCAAATTAAAACCACAATGAGATATCACCTCACACCAGTCAGAATGGCACTCATCAGCAAAACAACACAGAATAAGTGCTGGCGAGGATGTGGAGAAAAGGGAACCCTTCTGCATTGCTGGTGGGAATGCAGACTGGTGCAGCCACTGTGGAAAACAGTTTGGAGATTCCTCAGAAAATTAGAAGTCGAACTGCCTTTTGACCCTGCTATCCCACTTATAGGAATATACTCTAAGAACACCATAGCACTGTTCGAAAAGAAGAAATGCGCCCCCATGTTCGTGGCAGCATTGTTCACAATAGCGAAGATCTGGAAACAGCCCAAGTGTCTGTCAGAAGATGAGTGGATTAAAAAGCTTTGGTACATATATACTATGGAATACTACTCAGCCATAAGAAATGATGACATCGGATCATTTATAACAAAATGGATGTACCTTGATAACATTATACGGAGTGAAATAAGTAAATCAGAAAAAAAGAAAAACTGAGAACAGCATGATTTCATACATAGGTGAGACATAAAAGTGAGACTATGAGACATGGACAAGAGAGTGGTGGTTACGGGATGGGGGGAGGGAGGGAAGGGTAGGATAGGGAGGAGGGGAGGGACACAGGGAAAACCAGATAGAAGGTGACAGAGGACAATCTGACTTCGGGTGATGGGTATGCAACACAATTGAATGATAAGATAACCTGGAGATGTTTTCATTGTACATATGTACCCTGATTTATTGGTCTCCCCCCATTAAAATTAATAATAATAAAATAAAATAAATTGCTAGAATAGTCTTGTCATAGTACATGCCACTCACTAAATCTGTACTGAATAAATATTTGAAGCCATAATAATAATAAAAAAAGAGTAGGCATAACCATCCCCAGAGCTCACGCAGATTAGAAATAATTTGTGGTCTCATCAGCCATAGTGGAAAACTTACTAATATCTGTAGTGTTGGGTTGAGAACTCTGGTTATGGCTCTTGTAGCTACAATAAGTTTGATCAGACCTCGATTTAAAGCTTCATCTGGTCCTGGCTCAAAAATCTTACATGCATACTTTGATAGGAGTTGTCCATAAACAACTGAATCCCAGACAAAAATGAAGAACATTGAAAGGAATACAAAAATATCTACCACTTGAGAAGGTAAAATTCACAATGTCTCTCAGCTAATTAAAAAATTACCATACTATCTCTCCATTCCTGTCTGTTTGTCCGTATCTGTTCCTCTCTCTGACTCTCTCTTTCCCTGTAAAAATAAATAAATAAATAAATAAATAATAAATAAATAAGAAAAAACTACTATACTAAGCATGCAATGAAGCAGGAAAATATGAACCATAATGAAGAGAACTATCAATCAATAGAAACAGATCCAGAGATGATACAGGTGATAAAATTAGTAAACAAGGACACTAAAGTAAATATTAAAAATATGTTCTAGCCTGACCAGTCTGTGGTGCAGTGGATAGAGTGTTGGACTGGGACGTGGAGGAACTAGGTTCGAAACCCCAAGGTCAAAAGCTTGAGTGTGGGCTCATCTGGCTTGAGTGTGGGGTCACCACCCTGAGCCCAACAGTCACTAGCTTGAAGCCCAAGGTTGGCTTGAACCCAACATAACTGGCTTGAGCAAAGGGTTACTGGCTCAGCTGGAGCCCCCAGTCAAGGCACATATGAGAAAGCGATCAATGAACAACTAAGGTGCCGCAATGAAGAATTGATGCTTCTCATCCCTCTCCCTTCCTGCCTGTCTGTCCTTTTCTCTGTCTCTCTTTGTGTGTCCCTGTTACTTATAAAGGATATATATTTTATACATCAAAAAGTAGAGAAAGCATGAGTACAACATGGAAGATATAAAATGTATTTTCTAAAGATAGAAAACAATGTTTGAGATAAAAACAAGGCTAGATGATTAGACTTTGCAGAAGAAAATAATAGTGAACTTTAAGAAATATCTTCAGAAACTGTTCAAGATGTAGCACAGAGAAAAAGACTGGAAAACCCTTAGAACATCATTGAGCTGTGGGACACCTTCAAGTGGCCTAATACACATACAATTGGAGTTGCTGAGGGAGAGCAGGCAGACAGTGACCTGTGCATGAAAAATGCTCAATTGTTGAATAAATGGATGACCTTGTTACTTGTGGCCTTGAATCTATTCCACTCTATGAGGTTGGGCCTTATAATAACAGTTTTAATAACAATGATGGTGATGATGATGATTCATTCATGCAATGTAAGAATTTGTATAATCTTTTATTTTCCTGCTGCAGCAACCCTATGAAATCGGTTATTATCCTCACATTACCAGTGAGGAAATGGGCATATGAAGCCATGAAGTTATAGCTGAGACAAAGATCTTAAGGGACACAATTTCATGGTACAAGTTCATATAGTTTTGTGAGAAGCCAAGACCCTGGACCCTGGACATAATTTGAGCTAGAAGAGTGGGCATCAGGGAACATCTCTGGATTTCTCTCTCAATTAATTGTGTAGATGGCAAATCTTTTCCCACCTCTGGCCATCATGTTTCCATCCTGTAACATGAGAATGTTGGAACAAATTATTCTTCAAGGGCTCTTCCAGTGTGAACATTTGTGCCATTTGTATTGGTTCCTATCACTTGTGTGTTCTCTTCCCTCCACAGTTCATATCACACCAAGAGGTGTCTCTTGGGTAGTGTGGAAATCCAGAAACCAGCTAGGGTCACATGAAGATAGTCATTGTGTTGGAAAAAAATTATTTTTTCAAGTGTATACAAATAGCTGCATTGTCAATCATTGAGGCACAAGGTAATAGTCCTGTTGGATAACTGTCGGGTTGAGAAGGGGACACACAGCCAGGTCAAACAACAAATGACTGAAGAGTTTTTAACAGAAGATTCAAAGGACATAGGACCTGGATGTGGAGTATTTGAAGTGCTGTTATGAAGAAGGAGGTTTAGACTACATAGGGGATATCTTTAAGTTCTGCAAGATTGGGAGTCCTTATTTCTTTATATCTGAAATTATGACCTGAAGAACAACAATAAACAGTCATCTTTTTTTACCCTATCCTTCTTTGGGACACTGTAGCCCTGGAAAGTGCTTTGCTGAGAAAGAAGAGTGAATTGGACTCGGTGAAAAAACTGAACAATGAGATGGAGAGAGCTTCAGAGCATTTCTTATGCTTAGCTTTGTTTTTTTCTGCCCAGGGACCTTGGGAAAGACTCTGCATGCTTATCATAAATTCTCCTGATGGCTTAAGCTCAGCTGATTTCTGTAATGTGCAACCCAGAGTCCAACTAGGATCACAGGTAGATGTCTGGGGAAATGCACTGCACCATTATCTAGAGAAGAGTGTTGAGGACAGCTTTGCAAATCTGGAAAGGGCTGCTTTTGGAGGGGCAAGTCCCACATCATGGGCTACGTTACAGCAGGCATTTGGGGTGGCAGGATAAACATAAAAACTTATTTAGAAAATAGTATAGATGGCATCTCATCTTCCCCACTTTTTATTCTAGGAATAACTCAGATAATACACACATGTGTTCTTTGCAAGAAAAATGTACTTCAGTCCACACATACAAAGTTAGTTGTCAAATGTGTCTTTTAATGGGCTCTTAGATACCAACTAAATACACCACTAAGGACTTGAGTAGTCATTAATAATTTCTGATGATGATAAAGAACATTTTTTTATGTTTTTCTATTTTTCTTTGGACCCAAGAATTGCTAATTTATTGAAATGTAGAAACATAAAAATATATTTTTTTATTTATTTTTAATTTTTAAAAATTTTATTTATTGATTGATTTTAAAGAGAGAGAAAGAGAGAAAGAAACATTCATTTGTTGTTCCACCTATTTATGCATTCATTGGTTGATTCTTCTATATGCCATGACCAGGGATCATTTGCAATCTTGGCACATTGGAATGATGCTTTAACCAACTGAGCTATCCAACTAAGGTTATTATTTTTTCTAATTGAATTTATTGAGTTAACACGGGTTAACAAAATTATACAAGTTTCAGGTGCACAATTCTACAACATATCTTCTATGCCATATAATTTTGTTAACCCGTCTCAATCTGATAAATTCAACTAGAAAAAATGTATTTTTTAGAAGCTTTGATTTACCCTAGGAATAGTCAGTCACCTTCAGTTATGTGGCATTTATATATAAGATCTTTGTAGCACTAGTATTCTGATAAATACACTCCTTAAAAACATAACTTTAAAAAAATGTTAATGTATGATAACCCTAAAACTAGTACTTAGTCCCTAAATAAAAGATCTTTTATGTAACTTTTTCTTGACAATAAAGAGTCATCATGATAAGTATCATTTCTTGTACTTTATGGTAACACAGCAATGTCCTCTGAGACCTTTGAGATGTATACATTCATTTGCTTTAAAGCTAGATTACCACATTGGTCGGCTTTTCATGGGTTAAGGTTTAGTGAACTCAATTTTGGGCTGGCAGCTCTCACTTTCCACTAATAATAGTGTGCTCATCTCTCCAAGGACCCACTGACAGAGGAACACACATGTACACACACACAGCATATGTTTCCACAGTGACACATAAACATACATATTGACACACAGGGACACATTGACACACATAGACACTCATGCATCAACATGCACGTGTGCGTATGTGCGGGTAACGTTGACAGCCTGTGGCCGCAGAAGGGCTGCCATGAGTCTTTCTTTTGTGTCTTTGCCTGGAGTTTATAGCACTTGGAAAATGGCAGGCGTGGGAAGCCTTCTAGTCTTGGGTTAGTTTAAACTCCCTCTACATATTTGGAGGGTGTCCAGGCCCTGTAAGCTCGCTTGTTCAGGGAGCTGATAACAGTGACCTTGCTGGTGAGGGAGGACAACCCAGCTGAGGCCAAGGAGCTGTGCTGGCTGAGTTGAGGTCACTTCTCCTCCCCCACTGCACCTGGGTTGGCTCTGCTGTCAAAGAGCTGGGTTCCAGCATTGGGCAGGAACCCAGTGCTCAGCTCTCAAGGAGGACTGTGAAAAAGAGTGCTGGCCCTTTGGATTTGGGGCGGGGAAGCGGCCAGCTCTCTCTCCATCAGAGCTCTCGGACTGCTGGTCACACTTCTACCCGAAAGCACAAAGCACGTCTTTCCAGAGTGGTGACAGAATTCCCGTCCTTGTTGGTCCTGCATCCTGCTCCTCAGAAGCTCTGGGGCCCAGCCTGGCCAGGCACTGCCTGGCAGAGCTCAGGTCTGCACAATGATGGCTGTTTATATGTAGAGGGCCCCAAAGTAGAACTGACCTTTAGAGTCCTGGGCTACAAGGTCTTGGAGGTCACCTCATCCACCTCCTTCACGCCATCTCCTTCAAGGGGCCATCCTGTCCCATTCAGTGACCACAGGTGGCAGGGAACTCGGGCTGCCCTACCAGAACAGGCTATGTTAGAGGTGAACCCCACCCAGTTCCGGCCTCTCTCTTGCTTCCACTTGTTGGTCCTGATTGAGCTTCTTGAACTACTTGGGTTAGGACTAACTAACCCTTCTTTCACATGACAGCCTTTCAAATATTTGAAAACAGCTGGCATTCATACATTCAGCAAATACTGATAGGATGCCTGCTAGGCGCCAGGCCTGGTGCTGGGAGCTGGGGGTGGTGGTGGTGGTGGGGTTAGCGGAGAGGGCAGACAGGAAAGGAGAGCCGGCCCTCAGGATGATGAGTCTGTGGGGCTGGGGACACGTGCGTGTGATCTGCACAGCCCCAAAGAGAGGACAGCAAGCTGAGTGGTGGAGGTCATGCCGGGGTTACTCAGAGGGGGTGGGGGAGTGCCGCAGACAGAGAAAGCCAGACAGGCAAAGGTGGGGCACAGTGTAGCCCCCTGAATTACAGGTAATTCAGAATATGTGGGTCACAGACAGCCGAGGATGTGCAGGGCATCACTGGTACCTGACCCTGAGACGATGGCAGGGGGAGCAGGTGGAAACGTAGAGCAGAGTTTTACGATGGGAAAGGCAGAATCACATGTGGATTTCAGGGATCCCACCCTATCTGCGAGGTAGAGAGGCATTTCAAGGACTGTCCTCTGGCTTGGGCAGAGTCCAGGACGGACTGCTGGAGGCAGCTAGGCCAGAGGTGCTGGGTGCCTGAGCTCAGGAGCCATAGGGTAGAGGGCAGGGGTGGAGCTGAGAGATGGTAACATATGGTGCAAGGGGATCCTTCTCCGTTCACCTCCTCCAAGAGGCCTGGCTGAACTTCGGGCTACCTCTGCTAGGCCCACAGCGAACTAGGGAAAGATAGTGTCCAAACCAGCCTGATGTCGTGCAATCTTTGTACTGGAGCCTGGCTTAGCTGCCAGGTAGGCTCAGACCTCCAAAAGACTGTATAAAAAGTGCAGTCAAAGTAAGTGAGTGAGTGAGTGAGTATGTGTGTGTGTGTGTTGTGGGTGTCAGGTTATTAGGGGTGGAGGTAAGGGAACTGTTTGATTAATGGGTGTCCTGTGAACCTGCACATTTGCCCAAGGCTGCATTCCTGGGCTTTCAAACCCAGGGCAGTTTGATAAGCTGAGACCAAAGTCCTCTTGCCTCCCAGAAAGAAGAGCAAACAGGGCCAGTCACTAATCCCAGCCCTGGCCTCTGGAGCCGTCTCTCAGCAACCAGCTCACAGAGTGGACTTTCACAGGCCAATCAATGGGACAGCTCGGGGACCTGCGGGAGGCCTGACAGCCAGCTTGTCTGAGCAAGGTAGGAGAGAAGCCATGGCTCACCCATCCAGCACACAATCTGAAGGCCCATGCTTGGTCAATTGAGTCCCTCCATAATTACAGCACCTGCTGAGCTGGCCTCCTCTCCCTCTCCTTCCCACCACTCCCTTATCAGTAGGGCTTTTTTCTATTTCTCCAGGGCCTTCCCACCCCCCACAGCCTTTAATCTTCTTCCCTGGTCCCTCCTCCTGCAGGAAGCTTTCCCTGATCGCTCCAGCCTACATGGGACTCTCCCTTCTCCAGGGATGGCACTCCTAGCGCCATCAGAGTTGTGGCTCATGGCTTCATATCTGATACTTCTCCAATCAGTGTGTGTTTTGGCTTCACATCATCAGCTAGATTGTCAGCACTCTGAGGGTAGAGTTTACACTTTGGAACACTTACCCAACCCCAGTGGAGGGAATACAGGTGGCTTTGGGAGGACCACAGATGTGGGGAGGGCTTGAGGGAACAGGGAACAGATCAGGCGACACTGAAGTACTCCCTCCCAAGAAGATGTGGAGGGCAGGCTCTTTGAGAGAAAGGCAGCTGTGGGTTTAGCATTGGGGAGAATGTTTATTTTGGGGGAGTCACAGTCACTAGCTGGCTCTATGCAGAAAAGAACCCTGGAAGCCAGGCTGAGAGACAGAAGGAGGCAGCGTGCAGAGGCTGGAGCTAGATCACACAGCCTACTTAGCATGCCTGCAGCATCTAAGTCACTCCCACTGTGCTCCTGAGAGCAGGGACTGTTATTGTCCTCTCTCCTGATGGGAAAACCAGTCTGGGAGACTCAGTAAGCCCCCAACACACTCAGCTAGTAAGGGGTGAACTTGAACTTCATCCTGCCAGATTCCTAAGTCCAAACATAACCCTCCTGCTGCCTTTGCTCTTAACAGTTTCATAGATTCAGTTATTTAGCTCCTGTCTTTTGTGATACTCTTCTTCACTATCCCACACTTCAAGTTCCACGAGATATCAGAAGAACTGTGACAAAAACTGTAACAAGATTTTTCTGTCTAACTGTCTGTTTGTCTATCTACTTACCTACCTACCTATCTTCCTATATTACTATTTATCCACCATTTACCTACCTACCTATCCATACATCTATGTGCCATTTATTGAGCCCTGCAAAGCTCAGGCCCCGTGAAAGTCACCACACTGTTCCTGTCCTGCCAATTTGGTATAGACACTGTCAGCCAGCAGATGATCAGGCGTGAAGCTGCGTGCGTCTTTGAAGATTCCCCTGTAGAGATCATGACGAACGCAGATTCCCTGGCTTGTCTTAGGGATTCTAATTCAGAATGGCAAAGGGGCTTAGAGACACGTTTTTCCAGTGTCCCAGGGGAGTGCGATGTAGGTGACCCTCAGATCATATTCAGAGCAGGGGAGGGTCAATGAAGCCTGAGAAGGTCAGGGAGGCCACATGGAGTCAAGGGGCTAGTTACTCTGCCGTCCCCCGAGAAGGCCTGGGGAGCCCGTGGAGAATGTGGAGTAGCAGGGGCAGCACGGCTCAGCAGGTCCTCAGAGTCTTGCTGTGGTAGTGAGGGACATGCTCACAGGGCCAGAAGGCATTTTATACAAAGTAAGGCGGCTGGGAAAGGCCATAGTTGGTTTTCTCCCAGTAATAATAATATCACCAATAGCAGCAACAAACCATCCTACTTTCCTGCAGCAGAAGAGGGTAACCTTCTGCATTCATTCCTCAGAGCCACATGGACCTTCTTCCATGGTGAAGACGGAGGAGGTGATATCTAATACCTGACCCGGGACAAAAGGAACAAAGAAAACCAACTGCAGTTGAGACTGGGCTGGAGATCTGAATGGTCGTGAATCCTGGAGGTCTTGGGTTGAATGGGGACTAAGAGACAATCATCACCATCATTAATGTTATCTGTTGATCATGTGCCATGTACTTTCTCCACAATGTCTTATTCAATCCTCAAGCAACCCCATGTTACGGAGGGGAAGCTGGAATAGCTAGCCACCCAACAACCTGTTCCGATGGGAGGAAGCAGATCGCCAGCGTGCTCTTAGACCGCATCCGGCCTTGGCTTCTCCCTAGGGCAGGGCAGCCTTGAAACACCCCAGACGGTACAAATTTGTCTTCTTCCCAGCCTCTTACACCACATTGCTGTGGTCCACTTACCCCGAAGTCCACCACAAGGGACCAGACCCTGAGCTCTGTCTCTTGGATGGAGCTTCGGTCCCTGTCACTCTACTTCCAGCTTTCCTGCCAAATAGCCTCTAACCAGACAATGTCCCTGTACCAACCCCCACCCCACCCCACTGGTTTCCCGGACCCAGAGTACACATTTCACCCTCATACGGCCCCTCCTCATCAACAGCCCTGACTCTGCCTCCCCAGCCTGCCCTTGGGGGGCCACTTTCTCCCACTCCTTCCTTATTAGCTTGTGTGAAAAGAAAAGGAATTTCTTTTGCCATTTATCCTTGGAACAGCCTCCAAAAGGAGTTGAAGGACATGCTGCAAAGTGTGAAAAAAACAAGGGCTGAGCTTGCCAAGAGGGCCCAAGTGGTTATTTTAATCATGTGGAACAGCCCCCTTTTCATGGAAAATTTTCTACTCCAACACCTGTGGCCATTAAAGGAACCCTCACTCTGTTCTACCCCAGAGTCCCAGGGGTCACCCTCTAGCTGGGGCCTGCTGCCAGCTCGAGTAATTATTCCTGCTGCCCTTCCTCTCTGCCTTCCTCATCCCTTCCCAGCCCAGCGCTGCCTCTCCACGGGCCCAGCAGGAGTGGGTGTGAGAGAGTCGTTTTGCCTGGCCTTCCTCTTCCTTTACATAAGCCTGGACCCCACCCCCAGCCCTAATGGCCTCTCAGGGCTTCTTGGAGCAGGTCTATCCTTGTCCTTATCTTGCCCCGTCCCTCCCCCCTTCTGACCTTCATGCAGACTCACTCCCCACTTACCCTTCCATGCCTGTTCCCTAGAATGCTCTGCGCTCCTCTTAACTCAAGGAAAATGGGGACCCCCTAGAGAAATGACATCACCAAATCCTCTTTTGATCCTTTTTTGTCCTTGTCAGTGCCCAGTTTTCTGTTTCAGACTATATCTGGTGATTTTGTTTTGCAATAAGTTATCCATGCAGTCAGCGAAACAGTATAGCCTCCTTTCCCCCGCTTCTTTGTAGCAGACCCCGACTGGTGAAGAGAATTACTTAAAATCATACAGGGCTTGGTGAAGATGGCAAAGGACTGGAATAGACTATGTTTAAAAGCCAAAGTTCTCAAATGAGTTGGTCCCCTTTCTCCATTTCCTCCCTTGCTCCACAGTCCACTTCAGTTTTGCTTCTTCTCATCACAGCCCTTAAGGTCACCGATGACCTCAATGTCACTACATCTGGTGGGCATTTTCTCTCTCCATGCTGAGTGCTTAGCAGCATTTGACATTTTGGCAGCTCTCTCCTCCACCTTGAAGCTTTTGCTTCTATGCTTCCTCATGTCCTTGTTTTTCTCTGACTAGTCTGGCCACTTCATAGTGTCCATTGCAGGAAATCTCCCCTCCAGAGCTTAGAAACTTAGCCTTTCCCAAGGCTCAGGCTTAGATCTCTTCCTGCTCTACTTTTTCCCTTTGCGATCTCGTCCAGACCTACTCTTTCTACCACCACCCGTGTGTCTCCAGCCCTGACCTCTTGTTGATATCATTTAGATGCTTCAAACACATCTCAGACTTAACTTGTCTGAAATTAAACTTGTGATCTTCTCTAGAACTTCTGTGTTGTACAACTCTGCTGGGCACCGTTGAGCAAAGTGGCGTCTTGTTCTTCTCCCCAAACCTGGTCCTTTCTCACCTGCTCCTGAGCTCACTGAATAAGACCAACCACACAGTATCGCAGGCCAGAAATCCACCAGTCATACTTGATGCCTCTATCTCCCCCTCCCCCACCAGGTGCAGTCTATCACCTGGTTCCCACCCTTGTGCAAGCCACCACCATCTCCTCAGTGGCTTCCCGACAATCTGCCCACATTCCAACAATAGAACATGAGATACAGGGCAGTTAAAGTAGAAATAAGGACGAGACAGAGGTAAACTATTTTTTTTTTGTGTGTGTGTGTGACAGAGACAGAGAGAGACAAAGAGAGGGACATATAGAAACAGACAGACAGGAAGAGAGAGAGATGAGAAGAACCAACTCTTCGATGCAGTACCCCAGTTGCTCATCGACCCTCTCGCACATGTGCCTTGACCAGGGGGCTACAGCAGACTGAGTGACCCCTTGCTGGAGCCAGTGACCTTGGGCTCAAGCTGGTGAGCCTTACTCAAACCAGATGAGCCCTTGCTCAAGACGGCAACTTCTGGGTTTCGAACCTGAGCCCTCCACGTCCCAGTCCAACGCTCCATCCACTGCACCACTGCCTGGTCAGACTAAATTGGCTGTTGAGATGATAGCATTCTAGCAAACATTTTAAAATTTGGACTATATCTCTGCAGGAAAATCTATAAAATTATATCAAATTAAGAAAGTCATCACATGGTAGTATGCACACCTTGATTTTAGCCATATAATGCAGACTGTACTAAATTACTTAGCATGGAAGGTGGCATTCCGGTGTGTAAGTGGTTAACTTTTTATGCTCAGACCTTCAATTTCTTGTAAGGCCATTTACATGTGCAATAGCAATTCAAAAAATTAAAAGCCATACCCAAATCAGTAAAAAAAAAAAAAAAGTAGGACTTTTCAAAACAATTAAAATTCCCCTGATATTATTAAAATGTAAAACTGATTACTAGAAGGTATGACACATAGCTAATTTATCTTTGTATCACCATAGTACCCAATATAATGCCTAATATATGCTAGTTCCTTATAAATGTTTTTGAATTTAAAAATGTGTATTGTTTAAAATACATGAGCCTCCACTCTTTATTTATTAGTCAAGTACAAGAAAATATCAAGCATATGGTGTTTGATACACTTGAAACCTGTATGGTTTTGTGAACCAATATTATCCCAATAAATTTAAAAAGATAATATTAAGTGTAATTAAGTGACAGTTAGAGGAAGTACAAAAGGTGGCCCAATCTCTAGCTTTCTCTCTGGTCCAGACTTCTCTCCCCTCTGCCAATTTAGTGTTGTTGGAACAACAGTTTTATTAATGGTCCAGAAAGGAACAGATAGAAATGAGGTAGGTGGAAAGGGGAGCTATCTGATCGTTATTTCTCTGACATCTCAATATGAGGATTCCAAGCATTTTTCAGGGTAAATTCATTAAAAAGCTTTGGGTCCCAGCCTGACCAGGTGGTGGCACAGTGGATAGAGTGTTGAACTGGAAAGCAGAGGACCCAGGTTCAAAACCCTGAGGTCGCTGGCTTGAGCATGGGATCATGGACGTGATCCCATGGTTGCTGGCTTGAGCTCAAAGGTTTTTGGTCACTGGCTTGAAGCCTAAGATTGATGACTTGAGCCCAAGATGACTTGAGCAAGGAGTCAGTCCCTCTGCTGTAGCATGCCCCCACAGTCAAGGTACATATGAGAAAGCAATTAATGAACAACTAAGGTGCCACAATGAAGAATTGATGCTTCTCATTCCTTTCTCTTCCTGTCTGTCCCTATCTGTCCCTCTCTCTATATCTGTCACACACACAAAAAAGAAAGCTTCAGATCCCACTCCAAGAAGAAAATGTAAGTTTGAACCTCCTTGTCTCCATTTTGCAGAAGAATAAACAAAGAAAGACTTAAACTGGTATCTAGAGAGTTGCTTCCTGGGATGACGTTGGTGAGTCTCACCAATCACAGAAGACTTCCTGTTATTAAAATGAGTTAATTCGCCAAAACAATGTTGAAACAATATAACTTTTTAAATTTTTATTTATTGGTTTTTAGAGAAAGAGATATATAAAGAAAAACCTATTAGTTTTTCCACTTATTTATACATTCATTGGTTGATTCTTCTATGTGCTCTGACTGGGGATCAATCCCTGCAACCTTGGTATATTGGAATGGTGCTCTAACCAACTGAGCCACCTGGCCAGGGCCTCACACTTTCCAACTTTAAAACTTGCTTCAAACCTCCTGTAATCAAAGCAGTGTTGTACTAGTATAAAGATAAACATATAGACCAATGAAATAGAATTGAACGAAAATAAACCGGATATAAACTCAGACATTTATGGCCAACTGATTTTCAACAACGGAGTCAAGACCATTCAATGGGGGAAAGAATAAGTCTCTCAAAAAGTGATGCTGGGACGACTGGCTAGCTACATGCCAGAGAATTAAATTAAATCCCTTCCTCACACCATATATAATAATTAACTCAAAATGGATCAATGACTCCTATGCAGTGGTGGATAAAAGTAGGTTTACAGTTGTGAGTATGTGAAACTCAGTGTTTATTCTTGTATTATTATTTATTATTATTGTTATTTATTTGTATTATAACTATACCTACTTTTGCCAATCCTTGTATAAGAGCTCAAATTATAAAACTATTAGAAGAAAAGAGAGAAATAAATCATCATGACTTGGATTTGGCAATGTTTTCTTAGATATGATACCAAAAGCATGAGCAGCAAAATAAATAAATAAATGAATAAATAAGTCTTACCAAAATTAAAAACTTTTATGCATTAGAAAAGAGACTACAATTTACAGAATAGTCGAAAATATTTGCAAATCATATATATGATAAATATCTAATATTCAAAATATATTAAAATGCCCTTTCTGCTTAATAACAAAGATACAAAAATATGCAACCTAAAAATGTGCAAAAGACTTGACTAGACATTTTTTCAAAGAAGATAAACAAATGGCTAACAGGCACATAATAAGATGCTTTATATCATTAGTCCTTAGAAAATGCAAATCAAAACCACAATGAGATACCACTTCATAGCCAGTAGGATGGCTAACTAAAAATATGTCTGAAAATAACAAGTGTTGGAGACAGTGTGGAGAAATTGGATTCATTATATGTTACTGGTGGGAATGTAAAAGGGTTCAGCTGTTATGGAAGCTGGCTTGCTGTTTCTTGAAAAAAAAATTAAACATAAAATTACTACATGATCCAAAAATTCTACTTTTAGGTATATGTCCCAAATACATTTTTATAAAAAAGGTATGCAAATGAATACTTACAGATAAATGTTCACAGCAGTACTATTTGCAATAGCTGAAAGGTGGGAACAACCTAAATGTCCACCAACAAACAAATGAATAAACAAAATGTGGTTATTTATACCACTGAATATTATTCAATCATAAACAGGAATAAAGCGCTTATAAATGACGCAATGCAAATGAACCCTGAAAATGTCATGTTAAGTAAAACAAGCCAGATACAAAAGATCACAAATTGTATTATTCAATTTCTTTGAAATATCCAGAATAGAGACAGAAAGCTGGTTGGCAGTTGCCAGAGGCTTAAGCAAGGGGCATAGAAAATGACTTCTTAATGAGTATGGAATTTTCTTTTTAAAGTCATGAAATGTTTTGAAACTTGATAATGGTGACAGTCTTTGCTTAAAATATTGTGAATGTACTAAATGTTACTGTTATGCACCTTAAAATGTTTAATTTCATCATGTACATTTCATCTAGATTAGGAAAAAGTTAATTCACTCAGAGAGTCATTAAGAAAGGAAAATATTTAAGCCCACTGTGTGCTTCTTATGGAGCAAATGACTATTTGACTGACAACTTTTCACATGCCAGCCAGTGTGGGGGAAAAACGCACATGTATTTTCTGAAGCACGCAGAGTTGTGAAACACATGTACTGAATAAACTGAAGTTATGAACTGATTGAACCCAGGAGGCCAGTCTACCTAGCTGGCTGAGGTGTTCCCTTCTAACCAGATGTGCCCCTGACGCCGAGCATTGTTCCTACCCATCTAGCTGCATCCGTGTTCTCTCTTTTACAAAGAGTTCAACCTTCAGATGGGGTTCTGGGTTGGGGGTAAGGTGAAATGGAAAAAAGAAAGGGTATTCAGGGGTCTGAGCTTCCACAGGCAGCAGGTTTCAACTGACTGAAGACCAGTGAGAAGTCCAGGGGTGAGAGTCTAAAGAATTTGGTAAATGATTCCCTTAGAATAGAGTCAAATCTGACCTAACGACCATTGCCTCCCACGTTCCCTAATGGAGCTCAGGAATCAGCAGCAGGAAAGTTATGTGGCCATTGGATGGACCAGCCTGGCAGATTATAAAGGGACTAATCAAGGGCCTCACATGAGCTGAGTGATTCAGGACAAAACAGTTAACACAAGAAGAATGGGAGATTAGACCTGAAAGAAAATAGCATCCTGGATACCTGGAAGGAATTCAGACATCATGTGAAGGCATCTAGCTGGCTCTGGGCAAGCAGGGTTGATGTTCCCCAACTCTTAACCACCACCCAATTAACCACCAGTTATGAATTATTCTTCTGCACTGGTTTCCACAGGTAACACCTCAGATATCTCCTTTCTCTCTGTGAGCAGCACTCTGTGCCTTTAGGGTCCATCCACATTCTGCTATAGATGTTTATGCATACAACAAAATCTCTTATGAATTCTGAGACTCTTTTGGCCAGGATGAGTCTTACTAAGCCTAATATAGTACTTTATTCTGTGAGGGTGCTCATGAGATGTCAACTGTGTGGATTGGACTACAGGGGATAGGTTTTTCCTGCCAGCAAACTTTAATTGGATGAAACACAATATAACCCTCCAATTAAACACAGAGGCCTTGGGGATGGCATATGACCTAGGCTGGTCCAATTCTAATTATTTACTTCCTCTCCCCATAATGACTGGCTCAGATGTGGGCATGTGACCTGAGTAGAACCAATCAGAATCACTCCATGAAATTTGACACATAGATTCCAAAGTCTTTTGGATCATGAGCTGTGAGTACATGGGCTCAGAAGGAATTTCCCATAGCCATATTTCTTAACACACTGAGAGTCTTCTGTGAGAGTCAGGACAACTGTATGAGGCAAGCAAAGGCTGGTTAGAGAGAAAGAGACAGAGAGAAACAGAGCTTGGTAATGTTTGACATTTCAGCTTTGCCTGAAGTCATGATAGCTCAGATTGCCCAATTACAATTTTATTTCCCCCTTTCCTCATTTATGTTTGTTTGATCGGGCTTTTGTTCTCTGTACTTGAGTCCTGACTAATATCATGAAATCATTAGTGAGAGCATCCTATTCTGAACCTCACTTGACAGCAGAAGGAATCTCAGGTAGAATTCATGAAGAGTAGGAATTTAGTATGACACTGTCCTGTGGTCTGCCAGAGTTTAACTCAAAGTTAAGGCACTTAAGAAGCTGAGAAATGCTTAGGATCTTGGAGAGGTGGATAAGTAATATGTTTGGAGGAGAGAGGAGTGATGAAAATTAGCCATGACCATTGACAGGGGGAGCTGAGACAGCGGTGGAGAGAATGAGAAGACTAAACAAGGCAGAAAGATGACTTCTCAATATACATGGGAAGTCAGACTAGTGCAGACAACAGGACCAAGTAAAACACAGCCAAAAAGAGTAGAGATTGGTAATGAGTAGTGACTAAACCAGGTACCAGGATCTCACCTCTCTCTCCCACCTTCCATCTATCCATCTTGTATCCTAGATATGATGTCACCTGCTGAAATTATAATAGTGAATATAATGACGTTGCCGCAGACCTCATCAAGTTCCATGGCATGTGGTGGGTGCTAAATGAAGTGTTTTCTGATGGAATCTGAAATGGGGAGTGTCTAGCAGAAAAGAAAGAAATATAAAAAGTAATGACCGAGGAGTACATTGTATGGAGCAGGAAAGAAGGGTACCTAAACCATCAGGGGGTTGACGGAAGGCTTCACTGAAGAAGTCTATTTTCAACCTATTAAAATTCATGTAGATATAAAATGCTTGGATGTGGGACCCATATGCTAATCAATTTCTTTCTTAAAAATTTTATTTTTTATTACTTCTTTTTATTAAGTGAGAGACAGGGAGGCAGAGAGACACAAAGACAGACTCTCATATGTGCCCCAACCAGGATCTACCTGGCAAGCCCCCTACTGTGCGATGCTCTGCCCATCTGGGACCGTTGCTCTGTTGCTCCGCAGCGGAGCTATTTTAGCTCCTGAGGCAAGTACATGGAGCCATCCTTAGTGCCCAGGGTCAACTTGCTTGAACTATTTGAGCCAAGGCTGTGGGAGAGGAAGAGAGAGAGAAAGAGAGTAAGGGTGAAGAAAGGGTAGAAAAGCAGCTGGTCGTCTCTCCTGTGTGTCTTGACTAGGAATCAAAAACCAGGTTCACTGCTGGGCCATACAAGATAGATGGACGGAGGGTGGGGAAGATAGGTAAGATCCTGGTATCTGGTTTAGTCACTACTCATTGCCAATCTCTACTCTTTTTAGTCGTAGCTCACACACTGGGCTGATGCTCTATTGCTGGGCCAACTGGCCAGTGCCATGAATTTCTTGTAAAAAAAATAAAAAGAAGGGGGGAGGGGTGACCATACATACACCATGTAGGGGTGTTAATTGATATTGTGTCTGGCATGAAGAAGATATTGAGTAAATTGTAGCTATTCCTACCATCTATAATGTCCAAATTAAGCAAAGAAGGAATGCCAGTTTCCAAATTTTACACCAATAATTTTGCCTCCTAAACTGCTTGACAAGGATTGAAATGTTGGCAATGTGATTACCAAATGGTGAAAAAGAGGGTGTCCTCAGTATTTGTTTTTAATTTTTTATTGGTTTTAGAGAGAGAGGAATAGTGGGAGGGAGAGAGAAACATTGATTTGTTGTTCCATTTATTTATGCATTCATTGGTTGATTCTTGTATGTGTCCTGACAGGAAATCGAACCCACAAACTTGGCTTATCAGGATGATGCTTTAACCAATTGAGCTACCTGGCAAAGGCTCAGGGTGTCCTCTGTTTGGTTTTGCAGATGTTCAGTGATTAAACATCTTGCTACTGATAAATTATTTTAAAAGCAACATCTTTGTCTTGGTATTTGGAAACATACCTTTGATTCAATGTAAACAGTTCTCTAAACACTTTTTTTCTTTTTCTTTTTGATAGGAAATCATACCTGCTCAGTGGCTACATATCTTCAATTTAATTAAACAAATTCAATAAACATTTATTAGGTTCCAACTATGTGCCAAGGCTGGGCTAAGCGCTAAAGATAGAAAGATGGATGACATCGTATTGCCTTGAGAAGATTGTGGTAAAAGAGAGGCAATGTAATCATCATAATACTAGCTGGTTTAAAGGGAGGGTAGATACTTTTCAAGAATTGTAGAAACAGAACAGGGAGTGATTAATTCTTCTGAAAAAAGGATAAGGAATACTAATAAGGAGGACACAACATTTAAGAATGTGATTGTCAGCGCAGTGAGGGCATTCCAAACTAGGGAGCACTGAGGGCGAAAGTCTGGAGACTTGAGCGTTGTCTTATTTCTTCTACTTGGGCTTTATGGGGAAGGAAGCAGAAAAAAAGATTGTAGAGGCAGGTAGGGTGAATGCTTTGTAAAGAGTATGGACTCTAACAATAAAGAGGCCTTGAAAAGTTTTATTTTATTTTATTTTTCTTAAGTGAAAGGAAGGGAGATAGACAGACTCCCACTTGCATCGCCACTAGGATCCTCCTTGCAACCCCCCGTCTAGGGCCGATGCTCGGATTATCCAAGCTATCCTCACCACCTGGGGCCAAACCAATCGAGCCACTGGCTGTGAGAAGGGAAGAGGAAGAGAAGGGGAAGACGGAGGGGAAGAGAAGCAGATGGTCACTTCTAATGTGTGCCCTGACTGGGGATTGAACCCAGGGTGTCCGTACGCCGGAGCACTCCTCTATCCACGGAGCAAACCAGCCAGGGCCTGAAAAGTATTAACCAGGATCTCAGGTGATCAAAGTGGTGTTTTAGAAAGGTCACTTAAGCAACAGGGTGAATGATGAACTGGAGCTGGGCAAACTGGGAGCGAAGACCAGATGGGGTGATTGAAATAGCTCAGATGAGACCCACTGGTGGCCTGTACCAGCTGTGAAGATTTCAAGGGAGGCTTTGGATGTGAAATTGGATGTGGAAAAGTTTGGATGTGAGGCTGGAGGGAGTTGAGGATGGCCCACAGGCTTTGGCATGTGGACAACACAGTTGGGATATTGTGGAGGGTGCAGAAATGCGGTGGGGGTTGGGAAGAAGCCAGGCTGCCTTTCCAGGTCTGACACCAACACAAGTGCGGAAATATGCATTGGGGGAGCATACACCCTTCCCACCCGGCAATACTTTCTCTGTGGGCTTGTGTGGGCCCAGCTGTTGACACCGGCTGGGGTGCCTGTAGGGGCAAGACTGATCCTGGGAGCAGGTCAGGCATCGAGACTGTGACAGTCCCATTGTCTTATCTACTTTCTCTCTCCAAATAAGCCAAGTAAAACAAACAACTCAAAACCAAACAAACTACAGATGGTTTCAAATGTGCAAAATGAAGAATAAATTTGTATCTTGTCAAGGAATTCTATTCCCTAAGATCTAAAAGAGATGATAAACTCTCCAATTATACCTTCTTTCTCTAACTGGGCTGTTTTCCTTCAAAACTGACCACCAGCAGCCAGGTTAATGCAACACGCTTCAGCTTACTATAGGATTGTCTGACCACTAAGCTGTGCACCTGAAACCAACACAAAACAGCATGGAAAGTAAACTGCAATGGGGCAGGGCTGGGGTGGGCATGTTTGGGCTCAAAACCAAAGATCTGCCTAACCCCCGGTTTTCCTTGCTGCTGTGGGCTCAAGACTTGTGAAGGGCAGGTCCCCCCTGGGTGTTGCAGGAGGCTAGGAACCACACGCAGGGCGAGGGACAGACACACTTGAACCAAAGGACTTGGCAGGGGCAGGGATGGTCTACCTCTATTTGCCACACCCGGTGGCTGCCGAAATCGAAATCGCAGTGCACCCTCTGCGTCCCAGAGCCAGCGCCTGCACTCTGAGCACTCTCCTCTCCCCCCTGCACCCTGTCCACCGCCCCTCCCTGGGCAACCTAACTCCCAACCCAGCCCAGACTCGCGGGCTGCCCCTCCCCCTGGCCGCTGCCTGTGGCCGCTGGAATCCCTGTCGCCCCGGGACTCAGCTGACAGCCGACAGACAATGGTATTTCCCATCAGCCTGGATATCAGGAGCCGGCCTTATCCAGCGGTGTTTTTCTATTAGTCTAACACCCCATTGTCCAGCCCTTATCACTGAAATGTTGATGTCATGCCTGGCTTGCAAGTGGTTTCTGCATCTCGGCCCTCGGACAGCTTCGCTTTAATTGGGGGAGGGGGAGGGGTGGAGGAGCCCCTTTATCAGAATTCTCATGAGAATTCACCCCCTGCCTCCTTCCAATGGGGCCGCGGAGGGCGCCAGGGTGGGGTGGGTTCCCAGCCGGGTGGGTTCCCAGCCCCAATTGCTGGCCTTTCTCTCTGTCTCTGGTACTCCACCCGGCTGGCCTCCCTCAGAGCTGAAATGCTGAGGAGGGCTTTGAGGATGCTGTCCGCAGCTTTTATCCCCCAGTGCTCTGGGCTCTGGGCTTTTGGAGACCTGTTCGGCCCTTTGGGTGAGCTTTGGGTGGGGAGGAGTCACGGTGCTTCCTTCTCTGAATCTCCTGCAGCCCCTAAAGGCCCCAGTGGAGCCTGTTCTTAGCAGGAACTCAGAAACTATCTGCAGGATTAAACCAAAGGAAGGTCCAGTCTGGCAGCAGAAGAAAACTCAAGACTAGGCTTCATCTCTAGTTGGTCTCCCTCTATTTCCAACTGTGCTAACACCTAAGGGAAGTCTTCAACATGTGCCCTGTGTTCTACCCACTGTGCTGCTCTGCTCTTCTCTGATCCCGTTGGTCATAGTGGAAGTGTGGACACAGGAGACTGTGTGTGTGTATGTATGTGTGCGCACTATTGTAAAGCCCCGCAGAGAATCTGGTTCCGAAAGCGGTCTGCTCTGGGAGGGGTGGTCTTCCTGCAGTTTGCTTGGGTGAATTACTTATCCTTTCCTAGACTCATCCATTAAACCCCTACCAGGTACAGGAAGGTAGTTTCTCAAGGAATTGTCGGAGGCCGGAATTGAAAGAGTTAAGGTGCTTAGTTGGGTGCCTGGCATGGTCTCCTCTCAGTAAAGGTGGCTGTTATTGGTAGAGCTATTTCTGGTTTGGGGATTGGAGAATAGGACAGAGGAGAGGTGCTGGTGGGGGAGAGAGGTCATTCTCCTGGGACAGCTGGGTGGAGAGATGGAGCTAGGTCCTGGGGGTCAAGCCAGGGGGCCTTGAGCTCTTGCCTCAACTTTAAAAAGAAAATAAATGCATACAGTAAGCCTTTGTAGACTTCTATTATCTATGGAGTCAAAGTCAATATATAATGGGGTCAGTTTTAAAATGTGTTTCTGAGGAAATTTAATTTGGAGCATGGTTATGAAACTCCGTTGGAAGGTAGCTTTTACCTGTGCAAAGTAGCCTCAAAATGTTAACCTAACAACACACACACACACACACACACACACACACACACACACACACACATCCTGCAAGTAGGTACCCCTCTCTGTTAGGGTGTGGGAGGCTCAGGGCCTGCCTGGTGACATCCAGAATGTAACAGGGCTGATGGTCACTGAGAGTCCATTGCCCCCACTGTGGCTCATAGAGGAACTGCTGAACACAACTGTTTAGCACAACTAATGCCAGCCTTCCCATCCATCCACTTTCTTCCCCAGGGCTCCAGACCCCAGGCTGATAACAACACAGCCCCTAAGGGCCAGGAGGCCACGGGGAATCCCATCCTATTTGGTTCTTACCAGACCCTGTGAGGAAGTACAGGGGTGAATCTCTACACCTATGTTATGTTAATGAGTAGGTCCACAGAAAGCTAGATGTCAAACCTGAATCTTCTGTATCTACATCCAGGCCTTTTTCCATGACATCAAGTGAGAGCAGATAAAACACTTGATTTTGTCTCTTAAACATATACTCTTGGAATAAAAAGAGGCTTAGAAAGTTAGGGCACGGTCTGCCTGCTTTGTCATTGTGTTACCGTGTGATCTTCCTTCATCAGGGCCTTGTCAGATTCCCATGAGCACTGCCAGCCTTGGGGATCTTGGCTCCGATGCCAGGATTAAGGGGACTAGAAGTCCAGGAGAGGGGTGTACCTCCATGGCTCTGATTCCAGACCACGTGGTTTCCACTTTCTTCTTCCTGATAGGACTCTCTTTTGGAAGTCCCAAAGGTTGCAGACGAAGAATGAGAAGAAAGCAAAAGTAATGGGCGGTGTGGACAGGAGATGGCGTTTCCAAGGGCAGCTTTAAGCAATAAATGTCTTACCGTGATGGATTTGAAAGGCTCCTGTAGGTTTCACATCTCTCCTCCACGGACTGGGCAAAATTCCACCAAGAAACTGTCCATCTGTCTTATTTTAAGGTGCAAATATTTCCTGGTGGGCCAACACACAGTCCTGTCTATCTTAGTGTGAAGGAATAACACACACTCTCTTCTGACAGCCCTGGGTGCCGACTGAAAACACAGAGGGCCACTGACAAGAGAAAATGGGTTTGGAAACAGAAGACAAGCCATCTATGTGACGGTTTTTCCAGACAAGCCACATTTCTTATTTCATGGGGTGGGATATCCTTTCTTTTCCAGTTTTGTGACTGTAACGCGTGTTCCTTTGGGTCAAGGCAGCATCACCTGGGTGCCCCTGTGCTCAACCATGAATTCAGGCTTCTTAAGCTCTGATGACCTCAGTGTTGGGGGCTCCAGCTGGGTTTCCTCCCTTCCCAGAAAAACAGTTTAGTTTAGAGCTATCAGAGCTTTACAAATAGTGTGTTAGCATACAATGCCCAGCTGATCTCTTTAAGTTTCTCTCCTTTCTCTTCTGTCCTTCACCTTTCACCTCTCTCCCTTTTCCCTCTTCCGACCTGCAAGTCCACGTGTGAAGTAACAACTCACTCAAGAAGTCCGTGGCAGAGATGAGAAAATGATATCTTCTCCCTTGATCATGCACCTCCTCCCAAGTTTTATCTTTCACAGAACATTTATTAGCACTTGCTGTGATTTGTCATTAACATTTGTTCATTTCTTGTCTTCACCTCCATAGATCGCAAGCCCCATCAGGGCCGAAGCAAGTCCCTCTTGTTCCCACTGAGTCCCACGTTTCAGCATAGGGCTGGCAAAATGAAGGTGTTACGTATAGCCAGGCTGAATGAATGAAGGAGCTGACGCAGCCTGGGTGTCAGCAGAGACCTGCAGTTCTGGGGAGAATGGGCTGTGTCCTGAGAAGTGATACAGTTTGAATTCAAGCAAAGAGGCCTCTCTGGACCAAGGAAGCATGGGTTTGTGATGACCAAGCAGCAATGTGGCTCTCCACCTCCCCATTTCAGCCTCCTAGATCAGGAGCCAGAAGAGACGTGGAGACCACTAAGAACAGAGCAGGAAGCTGACGGTCAGAAGAGAAATGGTTTTCTAGGGTCGGGTTGTATACAGGTACAGGGGTAGAAGCCCATGGGGATTCTTCTCTCTTCAGGCTCAAGGCTGTTTCTTGGGGCCAAGCTGAGGTCTCTCCCAGCCTGGTTCTGTAAAAAAGCAGGGGTGGGTGTCAGAAAGCTCAGATGTCTACACAGTGCCTGGCCTTGGATGGACAGTCAGCACCAGGCTATTTCTCAGGGAGGAAAGTAGAGATGGGAACAGTAGGTGCAGAACTGTGAGCACCTGATGGAGGAGCACAGCTCACACAGAGATGCGGGCTTCCTAGTTTATTGCCGACACCCAAAGTAGGAGGAAGCCCTGGTACCGAGGCAGCTACTGCCTGAGACTTCTTGCTAGCTGCTGCTTCCAACACAGGGGGAAGGTGGAGAGTTATAGGGAGGAACCAGACCATCCCTGAAGGCACTTTCAGGGAAGGAGACTAAAAGACCCTTTCATTGAGCATGACTTTGCTCTGGCCGCTCAACCTGAAGCTCCTCAGATTTCTTAGCAAACACCCTTGAGAGAAGCTAGATTTCTAATAGCCCACCCTCCACAGCCACCATCTTTACCACTGAGGAGCAGATGCTCAGGCTGGTTTGGAACTTGCCCTGGGCCTGAGTGACAGCTCAGCCTCTGATCCCCGAGGGCCCTGGGCCAGTGTGGCCGCTCAGGGTCAGTCCTGGTGTCTCACAGAGGCCTTTCTTTTGTCCCGCTCGCCCTTCCTCCGTGCTTCCTCACGTCTTCCTCATCCCTCCCCGGCTCCGTGGGTCTGCGCCCACAGGCCTCCCCTTTATCTTGTCTCCAGTTTCCACTTCTATCAGCCATTATCTAGAGCAATCCCGCCCTGGCCAGGCAGGAAGCCGGCCTGTGACTCTCCTCTCTTTGCTCTCCATCCTCTTCCTTCTCCAGAGACAAAAGCAAAAACAGCCTGTTAACAGATCTGCCATTTCCCTTGACTCCCATTTCCCACTCTCATTTTTCCAGAGGCTCCGCTCTTCCACCTCAGGCTGTCCTCAGGAGCCACGGAGCCGAGCTCAGGCCTGAGGGCCAGGGCTGTCACTTCCTCTGGGCCCATCTGCCAGCAGGCCGGCCTCACAGGCTCAGGGCTGTCCCCTCCACACAGCCCGCCTGCTGCCCATCTTATCCTCTCTGAGATCAGCCGGCCTGCAATGTTTGTCTGGCTGTCTGCGCCGAGGCTGGGGCAGGACAGTGCCCTGGCCTTCCTCATTATGGGGTGGCTAGGGCTCTGATTACAGCCATGGGAGAGTTTTGTTTTTGGTCAAAGAGCATCATGCATCCATTTATTATGTCACCATTCACTCAGACATTACTGTACACTTCCTACGCTGCTGCTGGAGACCCAGCGAGGAGCAAAATGCAACCTCTGCCCTCAAATAACACATAATTTGTGGGGAGCAGGGAGGTCTCTGGACCAAGTTAAAGTGCTCTATCTAATGCATGGTGGAAATCACTATAGCAGTAAGGGGAGTGAACACTGTGCGCTCTGAGAGTTCAGAGGAGGGAGAGATGGATGAGAACAAGGTGAGCGGAGGCTGAGCAGCGCTTTCTCCCTGTCGGGCACTTGCCATTGTTGCCTCATTTGGTCCTTGTAGCCAACCCTTTGGGCAGCTGTGATTATCAACTCTGCTTTGCAGACCGAGGCTCAGAGATGTTAAGTAATGGCTAATGAATCGGCACCTGGGTTTGTAGCTACAGCCTCATATTCCCTGAAGGCCTGGTTCAAGTGCCACCTTTATACAATCTTCATCCTGACCCCTCGTGCCCTTTGGTCTATAGAGCCTGCTGGTGGGAGAGTGAGAAATCTCTGGCTCAAGATAGTTAATTGCCCTGAGTCTCAGTTTTCCTCACCTGCAAAAGGAGGTGATGACAGTGCCTCTCTCCTAGGTTTGTTGTGGCTGTTAAAGGAAGAGTGCGTATAATGTGCTCACACAGTGACTGGCACAGAGTAGGTACTTGGTAAATATTAACTATGATGATGTTATAATTCTTATTACTACTGCAGGAAAGCTATTAGGGAAGGGCACTTCGCAAGAGTGATTTAGGAAACAGATTGTCAGGGTTGGTGAAAATTGAGCGCGTGTTTTCAAAGGACAGTGCAATGCTTGTGTTGGGCATCTTCATCTCAGGCAGAGTGGGTCTGGACTGGACACAGACCCAGATAGATATATGTACCCATTTTTTTCTTGGTTTCCCAATGCTCAAATAACCTGTTAATTTCAAAGTCATCTGGGTCCTTAAGAAGCCTGAGTTCCTTCTCTTGTGATTATCGAGTTTTATTTATTATTTTATTTTTAACTGTGCTGAAATGTACATCACATACCATTTATTATTTTAACCATTTGTAAGGGTACATTAAGGCCTAACTGGTGGTGGCACAGTGAATAGGGCATTGACCTGGGATGCTGAGGTCAGGTTCAAGACTCTCAGGTTGCCAGCTTGAGCACAGGTTCACCAGCATGAATGCAGGGACACCGGCTTGAGTGCAGGAGTGCCAGCTTGAGCATGGGATCATCAACTTGATCCCAAGGTCACTGGCTTGAGGCCAACGTCACTGGTTTAAACAAAGGCTCACTGGCTCGGCTGGAGACCCCTAACCAAAGCACACATGAGAAGCAATCAATGAACAACTAAAGTGATACAACTATGAGTTGATGCTTCTCATCTCTCTTCCTTCCTGTCTATCTCTCAAAAATAAAAGGGCACATTAAGTACATTTACATTTTTGTGCAACCCTCACCATCATCTGTCTATTGAATTTTCCCTCTTTCCAAACTGAAACTATTCTCATTACACAACTTCCCATTCCTTCCTTGTCCCAAGCCCCTGGCAACCACCATTCAATCTTCTGTCTCTATGAATTTGACTAATCTAAGTACTTCATGTAAGTGGAATCACACAGTGTGCCTTTCTATGTTTGACTTCTTTCATTTGGCATAATGTCCTCAAGGTTTATTCATGTTGTACATGTGCCAGAATCTCCTTCTTCTGGAAGACTGAATAAGCTCCACGGTATGGATATGCCACTTTGTTTATCTATTCATCTATCAATGGACACTTGGGTTGTTTCCACCATTTAGCTATTGAGAATAATGCTGCTATGAAAATGGGTGTACAGGTAGCTGTTTGATTTTCTGCTTTTAATTCTTTTTTTTTTAATTTTTATTTTTTAAAGTAGTCATTGAAATGTTCTAAGCAGCGATGATATTGGCGTTTTATTTTATTTTTATTTTTACAGGGACAGAGAGAGAGTCAGAGAGAGGGATAGATAGGGACAGACAGGAACAGAGAGAAATGAGAAGCATCAATCATTAGTTTTTCATTGCCATTGCAACACCATCGTTGTTCATTGATTGCTTTCTCACATGTGCCTTGACCATGGGCCTTCAACAGACCGAGCCACCCCTTGTTGGAGCCAGCGACCTTGGGTCCAAGTTGGCGAGCTTTTTTGCTCAAACCAGATGGGCTGGCGCTCAAGCTGGTGAGCTCGGGTTCCCGAACCTGGGTCTTCCACATCCCAGTCCTATGCTCCACCCACTGCACCACCGCCTGGTCAGGCTCTGCTTTTAATTCTTTTATGTATATACGTAGAAGTGGGATTGCTGGGTCAAATGGTAATTTCACGTTTCCTTTTGAGGAACGGTCTGTTTTCCACAGCCGTGGCACAATTTTACATTCTACCAGCAATGCACAAGGGTTCTGATTTCTCCACATCCTTGCCAAACACCTCAGGAAACAATTTATTCTTTATGGGGTGGAGAGTGCAAATCTGATTATTGGAAATCTCTTTTTATTCAGAGCCCAAATCCTCCTGTGTCCTTTACAGCTGTCTTGGTCTAGCCCTGGGAATCAGCTTTCTTCCTCTGGGGGTCCCCTCTGCAGCCTGCAGCCTGACTGGCTCCCTATGTGTGCCCCCACCCCACAGGACACTAACCACTGGGAATCCCTGTCAATTGTTTGTGAAACACCTCCTGCCTCTGAGTGGGCACAGACACTGACAGGACAGGGGGACACCACTCCCTTTCTCAAGGAGGGTGAGTTATTGAAGGGAATGCTACTCCTTGAGGAGTTAAATCATCTCTCAACTCAGACAGGAGCCCTTTGCCCCAGGGGAGAGCATTACTCATCCGGCACCCGCAGGACCAGGCTCTGTGTCAGGGAAAAGTCGGCTCCCATTTCCCTCTCTCAGAAACTCATAAATCATTCCTATTAGAATTTCAGCTCTTTGGGTAGACATGGAACATCTGGCCAGCCTGGGTCTCCTGAGTGCTCCAGTAGTTTTCTCAGGGTGTGGGGAGGATGCTTCAGAGCACCAGGGGAACCCAGACACCAGGGCTCTGCTGGGACTTCCCTCAAGGCCAGCCAACTCTCCCAATGCTGGTCCTTGTGAGACAGAGGGACTTTTGGTCCATTGTCCCCCAAAACTTGAATGACCTTTTATAGGTGGTACGTGGAGAATCCAAATGTGGGCTACGGCCATCAAGTTCTGTTTGTGGTGGTCACTTTTCCCCCAGGCCAGCAGTTGGCTATACCCAGGTTTTGTACAACAATATATTTTGTACCGAGGTTGTTACAAACATCTGTCCAGAAGTAACATGGTTCTCTCTGTACCTCAGCTCCCTCATCTATAAAATGGAAGACAATCTGGATGAGCTCTGACATTCTGTGACTTGACACAATCTAAAAGCTCCATGTAGCTTGACCAGGTGGTGGCGCAGAGGATAGAGTGTCGGACTGGGATGCGGAAGACCCAGGTTCGGGACCCTGAGGTCGCCAGCTTGAGCGCAGGCCCATCTGGCTTGAGCAAAAGCTCATCAGCTTGGACCCAAGGTCACTGGCTCCAGCAAAGGGTTGCTCGGTCTGCTGAAGGCCCGTGGTCAAGGCACATGTGAGAAAGCAATCAATGAACAACTAAGGTGTCATAATGGCAATGAAAAACTAATGATTGATGCTTCTCATCTCTCTCCATTCCTGTCTGTCTGTTCCTATCTATCCCTTTCTCTGACTCTCTCTCTGTCTCTGTAGAAAAAATGAAAATAAAAAAAATAAAAGCTCCATGTAAATTGGCCAGAAGTTGCAATCAGCTGGTGCTTAGGCTTGTTGGCCGTTTCAGTCAAAGTGGTGGATTGGACTGACCATACTAGAATGTCTATAAACTGTAGGGATAGTACAAGGTGCATAAATAATTGATTTAAAGAATCAATGGTACATTTTCTTAGAGATGAAAAGCTGAGTTACAGGCAGATAAGAACACTTTTCTGACAGAGCGAGTGTACGTTGTACTTGTTTAGTGTGTCTATTTAGAAGCTCCTAAACTCCCAACAGGGGGTGTAGCTCTGTGTTGACACTACTGTTAGCTGCTTCCAGCACACCTAATGGATGTGTGGGGCAGGGTAGCTCAGCGGTCCTGAGGAAATACTGAGCAGCCCCTGATTAGAGTCTTGGCCATGACTGCAAGATAATCTTACCACAAATTCTAGGTGACGTCTCCAGATGTAAGTTGTGGGCCCCCACGTTTCCTAAGGGCTGGAATATAGCATGAATTCATTCCCACCACTGGGTAAGGAGAATCTACCAGTGGGTCTGATGGAGGTGTGTGAACTGATGGTGTGAAAAGTACTGGATTCGGAAGCAGAACACTTGAGTGCTCAGCTCAGCAGCGCCACTGATTACCAGCTGGGTGACTCAATAAGCAAAGTGGGGGTGGCTGTTCTCTGCTCAGTCTCCCTCCATGAGGTCCTGCATCAACCACCCCATCACATGCTTACCCAGTCATTGAGTGCCTTCCCTGATATGCCGATCAATACGTGATGCAGACAGAACATTTGTGTCCTTTCCTGGGATTCATGTAGGTTATTGGGAGGCAGAAGTTCTTACTGGGATTGTTAAATTGACGGTAGAAGTCTAAAGCTCCCTTTTCTTCTCTGTATGGAGAAAGTTTGCCAGCTATAGGAGACAATGAGGTCAGCACTCAAAAGAAATGATAGCTAAGAGATAGACTGATCGGTAGAGATAGATGATGATAGATAGATAGATAGATAGATAGATAGATAGATAGATAGATAGATAGAACAGGCTTTGATAACTTTCTTTGAATCTCAGGACCCAAATGTCTGTAATATCCCCACACATTTCACTTTTACTTAACCTAATCTGAGTTGGATTTTAGTCATTTGCTACTATAGGGGTTGCAATACAGAAGGCCCCTTCACTTCTATGGCATCATCAACTCATTTATACATTAAAATAAAGATATGGAAATGGGTGATTATTAAAGCTCTCCCAGCTTGACCAGGCAGGGGCACAGCGGACAGAGCATTGGACTGGGACGCAGAGGACCCAGGTTCGAAACCCTGAGGTCTCCAGCTTGAGCGTGGGCTCATCTGGTTTCAGCAAGGCTCACCATCTTGAGCCCAAGGTTGCTGGCTTGAGCAAGGGGTCACTCACTCTGCTATAGTACCAGGTCAAGGCACATGTGAGAAAGCAATTGATGAACAACTAAGGTGCCGCAACGAAGAATTGATGCTTCTCATCTCTCTCCCTTCCTGTCTGTCTGTCCCTATCTGTCCCTCTCTCTGTTTCTTTCTGTCTCTGCCACAAAAAAGAAAGAAAGAAAGAAAGAAAAAGCTCTCCCATTCTGTGATTCTATTTTTGCCCATGGGAAGCAAGAAATCATAGTCTAACTCTCAGAGTGTTACTAACAATTAAAAAATTAAAAACTGAAAATAAATAAATTTAAAAATTAAAAGAAAAATAAAGAAAGCTTACAACAAAACTGAAAACCAGACTTCTTTTCCCTTCAAAACTTTTATGTTCATGTCTATGGCAGGAAGGATAGGGAGTTAACAATTGTTGAGAGCTTATTATCTGCCAGGAACTGTAGGCATGTTTTCCCATTTACTATCTTTTTTTTCTCATTTACTGCTCACTGTAGCTCTTTGAGGTAGGTGCTAGCCCTTCACTCCAGATAAGGAAACCAGGGCTCAGTGAGGTTATGTAACTTGCCCAAGATGACAGAACGAGAGCCAGAAACAGGGTTTGAATCCAGTTCTGTCCAATCCCAGCATCCTAGCTTCTCTTCCTCACCAGGGATGAGGTTTTAAATGACAACTAATCCCACCAGCATTTTTGTGTTGGTAAGAAGTGGGCGCTCCACAGCACGGGCCTGATTCTGGGGGCAGAAAAACTGGCCAGGCTGTGCCGTTACTGAGTCCCTCCCCAGCCCGTCTCCAAGGCGGTGCAGCTGTTGTTCTCCACAAATACTATGTTTATGAGAGTATGATGCAATTTTTTCTTTCTTTCTTTTTTCTGACAGGACAGAGAGAGGGGCAGATAAGGACAGACAAACAAGAAAGGAGAGAGATGAGAAGCATCAGTTCTTTGTTGCAGCACCTTAGTTGTTCACAGACCAAGTGATCCCTTGCTCAAGCCAGTGACCTTGGGCTCAAGCTGATAAGCCTTGCTCAAACCAATTGAGCCCACGCTCAAGCTGATGACCTTGGGGTTTTGACCCTGGGTCCTCGGTCCTCTGCCTCCCACTCTCACGCTCTATTCACTGCGCCACCACCTGGTTAGGCTATGTTGCATTTCTTAAGCAACAGACTTCTACTGGCTTTTGAAGATCTTGCTCCAGTCTCTTGACTCTCTGTTTCTATCATGTCTTAAGATCTTGTCTGGACTCAAGCTTCAAACTTGGGTGAGATGTGGCAGGAAATGAAAGACCCAGAGAGGAAGACAGTGCCACCTGTGAGAGGTCTGCACTAGCCCTCTAGTGAGGCCCTAAGGGGAGGGGGTGTGGTCTCCATCCAAACCACAGTGATCACTCATGGAATCTCTGTTGCATGCCAAGCACTTTGTATAGTTTGACTAATCCTTACAATAAATCTGCAAGTGATAATTACCCCCAATTTAAAAGGTGGCAAGTTGAGGCTCAAAGAAGAGAAGTCACTTGCTCTGTTGCTAAATGGTTCCACAATCAATGCTCATTCTGACACACCATAGGTACACTGGCATGGCCTGAAGGTACCTGGGCATCCCTGCATAGGTGAGGTTACTCCTTGCTCAAGGCATAGCCAGGGTTCGACCTTTGGAGCATGTCAGCCAAGCCAGGAGTGGGGGTTGTATAAGTGGGGATGGAGATCTGGAAAACAGCTAAAACCTCTCTGTTGATCACTGCTCTCTTGTGCTTCATGCTGGCTTTAACAAGTGTCAGTCATGTCAACACAACACCTTAAACATGGGCAGTGTGTTCAGGAAGTAGTAGTCTTCTGTCTCACAACCAAAAGTTTGGAGTTACCAGGATTGTATGAGGTCCTTTAAATCTCAGAGCCCCCTCTGAGAAGTGGATCCAATTGTTCACCTTGGGACTTGGAGGCTAAGGCCCAGTCATCCAATGCCCCTCAGCAGTCTCCTGTGGAGCTATCCAAGGTTCTGCAAGTGTTTTGACCTGTGCTCTGCGTAACCAATGGACCCTCCATCCTTCTATCTGTGTCCTTGGCTTTCTGGCCTTTCCTGACTTTGGCCGTCACTAAAACCATGCTCGTCTGACTTATAATACTGTTCTCTTTCACTTGCTTTCTAGGTCCTGCTGACCTGAGCTCACTTGACTCAGTCCATAATGGCCTCTAAGCCACTCCATGGCTCACTCTTAACTACCATTGTCCTTGTTGATAATCAGCAGACCCACTGTCTAGCACTGCATGTCACTCTGTCCCCCACCTCCTGCCATAGCCACCTGGTTTCTTGGGGATTATTTCTTGGAATCTGGTTGACTTTCAAGAGGCATCCAATTTACTGACTTTGTTCCTTCTTTCCCCTTCCCCCTCATGTCTAGCCATTTATGAAATGTTTTCTGGGGTTAGAGCAGTGGGAATATCCTTATTCAATTAGGCCCATGGCTTGAGGAAGCCTGTGGTTCTGTCCCATCATGTGGTCACACCTACTCTATGTGTCTTTATACAGCAAATTGATTCTTAAAAGAGAACTGAGTAAAAAGTGCACTTCCATTAAAATGCATCCCCTCGATTTCTCATGAGAACCAGAGCTCTGGTGTCTTAGTTTTGGCATTGCCCCTGTGTGGCTGTGTGACCTCAGGCAAGTCATTCCAGCCATGCATCCCTTCGTACCTTCTGCCATTCATTTGTTTCTGTCATTCGTATCTACTGACCGTGCATCGTGCACCAGGCTAGGTGCTGGAGATGTTACAGGAGAAAGACAATTTTTGTCTTCAGGGAACCCACAGTCTAACCCAGTAGACCAATATGTATATGGTTAAAATAAAAGTAATGTGGGAAATTATTGCAACAATAGAAACAAAGTGCCAAGAGCACACAGAGGCCAGACCTGCACTTGCTGTGTCCTCTGCTTGGCTTTCCCCCCAGAAACTGTGTGAGTTACATCCTCACTTCTCCAGTTCTTTAGTCAATGTTATCTTCTCAGAAAGGCCTTCCCTGACTACCTTATTTAAGATAGGAACCCACCCCTAGCTTGGCGCCTATCTACATCATTCTTCTACTTTATTTTTATCCATAGCATTTATCATCCCCTAGAGGAAAGGTACTCTCATTTGTGGAGTAAGGGTCTGAGCGAATGACCCCAGTAGTGGGTTGATGGTGACTCCCAGAGACATACCCTTGTCCTAGCCCCAAAACCTATGAATGTGATCTTATTTGGAAGAGGGATCTTTGCAGATGTGCTTAAGTGAAGAATCTTGAGATGAGGTCATCCCAGTTTACCTGGGTGGGACCCTAAATCTAATGACACATGTCCTTGTAAGTGACAGAGGAGAGGACATGGACACACAGAGGAGAAGATCATGTGGCGACAGAGGCAGAGACTGGAGTGATGCAGACACGAACCAAGGAACACCTGGAGACCCCAGAAGCTGGAAGAGATTGGGAAGGATTCTTTCGTGGAGATTTTGAGGGAACATGGCTCGGCAGACACCTTGACTTCAGACTTCTGGCATCCAGGACTGTGAGAAAATAAGTTTCTGTTCTTTTAAGCCACCAGGTTTGCTATCATTTGTTATGACAGCCATGCCACATGTACGCAGTCATAATATTAACTCTGTGGTCACCTTTAGGCCTAAAGCCTAAATAAAAATTAGGGCTGGGAATGTCATCAACATCAGCCTATTGAATAATTCATCAGTGGTAATTGTAGACATAGATTCAACTTGGGAAGGACATTGTGTGCTTTTGGTCACCTCGCATAAGCAAGTCATACTGGCAACTGTGGCCAAGGGAGTTCTCTCGCTGTTTCCAGAACAAACAGAAAGATGCATGGTCACCTTGCTTCAGTGGGGATATGGACAGCCACCAGCCTTGCCTATGAAATAGAAAAGAGACACAATTTAATGACAGCATGGTGTATAACAGGAAATAAATAAGAAAGAACCCAGATTTCTGTAAGCATATAGGTATACAAACTGTACTACATCCTTACGTTAGAGATCCAATGTAAAGGTCTCTATTTCTAGTACACTGCTGACAAAATTTAAGTGATATTTCAAAATAAATATGAAGCGATGAAAAAAAGAAGCATTTGATTTTTTTTATTCAATAAGAACATCAGAAAAGCTAATGACAAGTCAAAGAAAGTTGTTTGATTACGCAAATGAGATGCAAAACCAACTTTTATTTCATTGGTGAAAATGCGCTATACAACAGGCTGAAAGTACGGGAGTATCTGCATGTTCCCTGATCTTGAAAGTGCATTTTGAAATATCTCCTAATTTTTGTGAGCAGTATATACGAGAACAATCTATTTACATATGTAGTATATTATTATAGTATATTAGAAACAGTCTCTGTTTTTAAACTTACCCATGTAAACGTAGGCATGTAAATCCATTGAGAAAGGTCTTTAAGGGCCAATGCTCGGCTGACGGCATCGGTTACCCATGGGGAGAGGATGGGGCTTGAACAGCGTTTGGGAGATTTTTCACTTTTTCTGCTTGTCTGAATTTTTTTACAATGACTTGAGCTATTTAGAGTTGTGGGGTTTTTTTTTTTTTTTTTTGGTTGTTTAAATTAAAAAAAATATATGAGAAGAAATGAGCTCAGCCAAGAGTGGGTTGTGATTTCTGTGGCCTTGTATCCAGCTGAGTGGGAGTAGCGGTGGTGTGGGGAAGGTGGATTTACTCTTCTCTGACAATCCAGGCTCATAAACGTTGCTTTTACGCTGAATTTTCTTTGGTTCCTTGATGGGGCCCTGATGTGAAACCTGAGAACGAACAGTGTCCTAGAACCTGGTGTTCCAGGCAAAGAGGACTGTCCTGGCAAACCAGGGGGACACTTTCCCTTTATCACCATTCCTGCAGGCAACCTGGGGAGTGCCTCCCAGCAGCAGCCTGGAGGCAGCGCCCATAATGACATTGCGCCATCCTCATATAAGGAACAGCCAGTAACAGCTCCATCCCAGCCCACCCCACCTTCAAGGCCACCCAGCTAGGTCTGGAGTGGAGGCATCTTATCCGTCCACGTGGGGTAGGGTGTGGACTGGGGCTTCAGCGGAGGTCTTCGGAGAAAATGAACACCACTGGACATGTGCTGTCCTTGTCTTGTCTCCCACATCATTGGTCTCCAGGGCTCAGAAAGGGCGGCAGTCTTTCACTTCCGAGAAACAGGGAGTGTGGGAGCTCAGGTTGTCTGAAGAGCACAGGACACCTGGGACCAGAGAAGGGCTGTTGGGAAGGGAAGTAGGACTTGGGCTGTCACGGGGGGGCGGGGGGGGGAGGGAGAATTCTAATATTGTGCATTTACTAATATAAATTAGTTATATATTTTTTCGTGCAAAGAATAAACTGAGAATATAACAAGCTCAGGCCTTTTAGGGCTCCTTTCGTGAACAGAAAAGTCTCATTTGTAACCAATGTATGTTGCTGATAAGCCAAATGGTACAAGCTGAAATAGATCACATTTTTCTCAGTAAATAATCCCACTCTTTCCTCCATTCCCTACTTCTGTGCATTAGTACTTTTCTTTGCCAATGCTGTGTCTTCAAAATAAAAAGAGTCAGACCAGAACTGTCACAGCTGTGAAGAGCCTGAGGAGTCAGGAGGACTAAATGTAATGGGGTATCTTAGATGAGATCCTGGAACAGAAAAAGGGAAAAACTGAGCAAGTCTACAGAAACTATGGACTTCAGTGAATAGTAACGTAGCAATGTTGGATCTTTAACTGTTCCAAGTGTACCACATATCATATGAGATGCTAACAATAGGGAAAACTGAGTGGGGTTCTGTGGAAACTCACTGTAATATCTTTGCAAATTTTCAGCAAACTTAAATCTATTTATAATTTTTTTTTAATTAAAAGAAAAATCAGACCTGGTCTGGTGTAGTTGAGGCCCGTGCCAAAAGAAAAAAAGGTTATAGGTGATGGTATTGGGTGAGCAGAATTCCAAACTTAGGGGGTTTATGATTATTTTATTTGAAGTACGGTAAAATTGGAGTTCTTGGCCATAGATATTCTTTCCCTAGTTTCATAGTTGGCCCTTACATCACCCTGCATGATATATCATTATTCCCATTTTACAGATGGACAAACCAAACTCAGAGAGGTTATGTGGTTTCCTGGCCTCCGCCCCAGTGTGTGCTTTATTTGCTCCGGTAATCGGAATAATTTCCCAAACACGCCATATATCACTGTGCGTCTGTCTTTGCCAAGCACTCTGTCCCTCTTCTTCTCTGCCCAGTAGATTGTGAAACCTTTTCTGTCCTTGTAAAATTTACTCTGATTTCACCTCCTCTGTGAAGTCTTCCTTGATGTTCCTCATAACTAATCATCTCATACTCAGTGCTCCTTCTGAGCACTGCCTCCCCCTGCAAATTAATTCTCTCCTTGAAATTATCTGACTCCTCATTGCACCATGAGCACCTGAGGGCTGGTACTGTGTCTTTTTTATTTTTGAATCGACACTGTCTGGGCCAGTGCCTGGCAAAGATTGGCTAGGCAACCTGTATCTCCTGAACTGAAGCTAACACGCACTTGGTGTTGTTTGCTCAGGCTGCCGTAACAAAGTACCACAGGTTGTGTGGGTTAAACAAGAGAAATTGATTGAGGCTGGAAGGCCAAGATCAAGGTATTGGCAGGGTTGGTTTCTTCTAAAGCCTCTCTCCTTGGCTTGTCTTCTCCCTGTGTCCTCATGGGGGCTTCCCGGTCTCTTTGGATTAGGGACCACTTGAATAACCTCATTTAACTTTAATTACCTTTTGAAAGATTCAATCTCCAAATGCATGGGAATTTGGAGAAGACATAACTCAGCCCATAACAACACCAAAGCAGGCTGTGGGGTTGGAAGGTGGTGGGGAATGACCCCAAGGGCCTACCACTTACAAGATGTAGGTGAAATGTAACAAGGTTGGAGTCACAAAGCTGTCATTGCTATTCCAGGACAAAGGATACATAAGAGCAATTTGTATTTGGAAAACAGTCTGAGGTCATAAGATGAAGCTGCTACAGAAGATGCTCATTTTTATTTATCACCAGGAATAGCTGCTTCAAGCAGAAGAGGGATCCTGGAAGCCTGCAGTCTGGCCTTGACCCTTGCTATCACTGGGCTCAGGCCCTCCTTCTCTTGCTCCCCTTTCTCTCACAGTTACTTTCTCTGGGTCGGCCCACACAGCATGCAACATCTTCAAGGCCTCACGCTCTGGGGCAGGGGGAGGCCCCAGAATGGAATTTTAGACTAAACTAGCAACAGTAAGCTACCTTCAAGGGCACTGAAATGTCTCAGGCAGCAGCTGCAGCTACCTCAGGAGATCCAGAAATTTCCTTTTGCTTGTTGTGCATTGAAGAGGATGGTGTTGAGAAATGGCTCACTCTGGTGAAGGACCTGGGAGCCCTGTTCCCTGCAGACAATCATGTAGGATCCTGGCAGGACACAAGGACATCTGCAGGGCCAGGAGCAGCCGGCATCATTTTATCACTGCTGGTTTTGTGCCATCGACATTGCTGTTTTGGACATAAGGGCTCATTTTATCAGGTGGTGGCTCTTAATCCAGCATGTGCCAAATACCATCTCCATGGGGCTTAACTAGTCCATAGAGTTGCCTCACAGACATCTCTCCATTTGATCTGCACAGTAAAGGGATGAGGCAGATTTGATTGTTCACACCTGCATCAGAGACTCATCAGAGTGGAATGATTGGCACAGGGTTGCTCAGCCGATAGGTGGTGTCATTTGCCCCTGGGAACCAGCCCCCTGGCTTCTGAGACTGTGCCCTGTGCCTGCGCCTGCCTGAGCGCCTTTGATCCGCTGACCAACTCGCACGTTTCATTTCTCAGCATAAGCCGACGCATGGGGTTATGTGAGTACCCAAGGTCACATAGCCAGTTGCTAGCAGAGTTGACTTCAACCGACTCTCCTAACATCTGATCTGGGGCACTTTTTCTTCCACCACACCACTGTATCTGGAGCCGGTGGGACCCAGAAGGTTTGGGACAAAGCCCTGCCCTCAATGTGCTCACAATCTGGCTGTTCGAGATGGATGGGGAGTGCAGTGGGACTGTACACACTGGCTAGGGGGCTGGTCCATCCATCCCTTGCCCTGGGTGCCACATTTTCTCTATGAGCCAGGGACTGTGCTGGCAGCAGCTTTAGGCCCAGAAACATAGGGATATCTTGCCTTTCACCAATACCTTCTATTTGTGGTGACCAGTCCAGGGAGGAGGCACAATGTCATGGAAAAAGAGATCATGGATTTGGGGTCAGATGGATCTGAGTTCAAATGCTGATGAAACTGATTAATCGCTCTTAGCCTTGACTTTCCCGCCTGTAAAGTGAAGGCAAAGATGCTCATGTTGTAGCACTGCTTTGGGGATAAAAATGAGACGATGTTTATCAATTGAGCAGAACTATACCTGAAGTGTAGATGCTTAGTAAATGGCAGCTAATATCATGACGATGAGCATGGTGGGGCTGAGAACCCAATGTACAGTCCTGAGAAAATACACTGGTGCCCTTGGCTCAGAAAAAACTCTTGAGTTGACTGTGTGTCTCTCTGCACACCCATCCTCTACTTGCCAACCTAGGGCCAAAGGCTGTGCAAGCATTACAGTTACTAGCTGTGGGATCTTGGGCGAGTTATCTAAGTCTCTTTTTCCTCAACTGTAAGATGGATAATAAAACTATAACTAGTCTTCAAATAATGTTTTATTCAAATCATTTCATTATCAGGTTGATGAAATGCCATAGAAACTGAACTCTTGTTTTTATCAATTAGCCTCTGGTCAAATTGGTTTTGTGATGTTTTATTTTAAAATCACAGAACCTACTGACAATGTTAAGTGAGGATTTGCTGTGTCTTTTTCATAACGTTGGAATTAAATAAGGTCATACTTACAGAGATTTGGCACAAAACAAGTTTCCAATAAATATTGGAAGGATTGTTCATGTTGAAAGGATTGGAGGTCTTGTCGTGGATCAACAAGGAGAGTGCCATAGTTGATCAGTGCAGTGTGCTAAAAGTAGATTAGGAACATAACATCCCTGAAAATTCCCTTCCTGGAGTAGATGATTTCTAAGATATGCTTTGTTGAAAATATGTCTTGTACCCACTTTGGGTCTCAGTTGTCTTCTCTATTGGTGAGGGAGTTGGGCTGGCTGATCTCTGAATTCCTTTTTAGTTCCATTATTCTGGGTTCCCAATGACTCCATGCTTTGGCTGAGCTGAGCATTTCCCACAATGCTTCTCTCCTGAAAGTTGTTTGCAGCCAGGAACAGGAAGGAAATCAGCTCCCTCCTGGCTCCTGCCTCGCAGGGTCCCCTGGGAAATGGTTCCAGGACTTCGAAGGCAGTTCCTGGTTGTCAGCAGGGCTTCCTTCCAGCCTGCACACACAACCCATGCAGCGAGCCCTTATCTCATGTGCAGGGTCCAAGCTTGGTGGGGAGAAGTAGGTCCAGACTCACTGGTGGAACTTTGTCCGTAGCAGGGTGGGCTGTTGAGTCTGCTGATGTGTCCATGGAGCAGGGCACCCAGAACTATTCAGACCTAAATGCAGTGGGTCTTGGCCACCAAAAGGGTCTGTGAACAGGCCTTTCGTCATCGTCCCAGAGGAGAGAAATGTGGAGAATGAAGCGTGGTCTGAAAAGGAGAATTACCATCTGCTGAGCTTCCGCTCTGTCAGCACTGTGCAGTTTCTCAGAATATAGAGAGGAAGGAGACAAAGAGTCTATTGTCTAGGAAACAGATGCATTGCTTATTTTTTACAAAAATATTAAAATATTTTTACATTGATTGAGAAAGAGAAAGGAAGAGAGAACCCATGCTCGAGAGAGAAAGAGAGAGAGAGAGAGAGAGAAGCATCAACTCGCTGTTCCACTTAGTTATGCAATTTGGTTGCATACTCATTCATTGCTTTTCCTACATGCCCTGACTGAGGATTGAACCCTCAGCCTCAGTGCATTGGGATGATGCTTTATGGGCTAGAATTTTTTAAATGGCTGTTTCTTCCATCTTGAATATAAACTGCAAGAGAGAGGAAATTTTCTTCATCCTGTTCACCGAGGTATTCCCTGGAACTGGCAGTGTGCCTGGCATGTGGCAGACACTCAATAAATATTCATTAGCTTAATGGAAGGATTACAGTAATTACAGAGTAAGAGTAGAAGTGTGATCAAGGTGCGGGAAGAATGGGAGAGAAGGTCAAAGCCAGAAAAGTGACAATTGAACTGGGTTTGGAAGGATGAATAAGAGTTCATCAAGAGTGAAGGAAGCAGTCTTTTTTCTCCTCTTCAGTTAGAGTTCAGAATAAACTTCCTATTGATGATAATTGCGAGACCCTTAACCCTTAACCCTTTGAGTAGTGAGTTTTTTCATGCTCTCTGATTCCCGGGAGTGAGTTTTTTCTTTTTCCAAAAAATGAAATTAGTTTCAGTTACAGGTTTATTAACTTAAAATCATATTTGTTTGATAACCAATTTATGGATGGAAACAAGAAGAACATACATTTGAAAAAAAAAAGAACATACATTTGCCTTTTTTTAATGTTGCCTTACACATTTTTAAAATAAGTCAGTCATACTCTGGATGGTCAGAAGGCATGAGGCTGTACATGCACATTCGTACTACTCACAGGGTTAAATAAGTTATGATAAGAAGTGTAGATGTGAGCCTGACCTGTGGTGGCGCAGTGGATAAAGCATCGACCTGGGAACACTGAGGTTGCCAGTTCAAAACCCTGCACTGGTCTGGTCAAGGAACATATGGGAGTTAATGCTTCCAGCTCCTCCCCCCTTTCTCTCTTTCTCTCTCTCTCTCACTCTGTGTCTCCTCTCTAAAATGAATAAAATAAAATTAAAAAAATGAGAAAAAAAAAGAAGTGTAGATGTGAGCCACAGAGAAATTAGAATAAATGTCTTGAGGTTGCCACAATGGGGAAGGGAATTGATGGATTAATATAATAGTATGCCATGTATATGCCCAGTGCTGTGCCAGGCACTTAATGCATGGTACCTTATTTATTCCATCTAACCCTCCCATGAGATAGGCATTTGACAAATGCAAGTGCAGGCTCAGAGGGCTTTCGTGACTTGCTCTGGGTCTCATACCCTGTTGGCCAGAGGCTGGATTGGACCCAGGGCTTTGTACCTCCAAAGCTTCTGTGCTTTCCTGGGGAGACTGGACCTTCTTCAAGGCGGGGGACCTGGTCATCTTAATCATGGAGTAAATGAATGAAATGCCCCTCCAGAAATAGAACCTTTGGTAAAGCTCCAGGCTCCAAGGTCAGAGCTTAAAAATAAGCTCCAAAGCTTTTTTTTCATTAGAGAGAAAAAAAAAAATCTTTTGAGTCTATGGCCTTTCACTTTCTTCCAGTCCACTCCTGTGCCCCCACTGTCCTCCCGCCAGCCAGAGCTCTCGGGGACACTCAGAAGCTGCTGCGGGAGGAGGCCCGTAAACCTCCATCTGCCATCCATCAAGAACCTGAAAGGCCCCAGAGCAGGTTTGGAGGCTGGGGGACACCCAGTTGTTTCCGAAGGGATTCACAGCCCGGAGGTCCCTCTCCCCGCGTTCCCTGGAGGGGAGGGTCTGAAGTGTGGGAGTGGAAAGGAAGAGGGACAGAGGAGGGAAGATAAGCTGGCAGTCGTTTGTCTTTTTAATTGGCTCAGAGGCTCAGAGGAGAGCTGAATTGTTATCCTCTGGGGCTGGACTGAATCCAGGAGCCAGGCTTCCAGTCGGCAGCGTGGACTTCAGAAGGAGGCCCTGGTCTGCCCTTCACCAGGAGGGAGGCAGGGTGGGAGGCCGCAACACGTGGTCAGAGGTGGCTTTTGCTTCTCTGACATTGCAGAAGTTTAAAACAGTAATTCAGTGACTGAAATACACACATTTTAAAGACTCCATGGTATCTGAAGGCCCCTCCCAATTCATTCCTTCGCGTGTGGATGGAGCCTGTCACCCAGCTAGGCCCAGAGGTGTCTACAGGAAAAGAGAGGTCTGGAGTTGTTGGTCTGGAACTTAGAACTTTCCTTCGAAATTACATTATGGACCCTGTTAAAGTGCCCAGAAGAATGTAGTATTCCTTCATATTTACAGGCTGATTCAGAAGCAATACCACCCTGCTATATTTAGTATCCCCTTCTGGTCTCTGAAACAATCAGGATAGGCACCTCTGCCCCATGTCACAGACAAGGACACTGCAGCTCCGAGAGGCCAGGTGACACACGTGAGGACACTCAGCATTACAGCTGGACCTCAAATCCAGGTTCTCCTAATTCTGCATTCAGGGATTGGCCCCAGTGGTGGGATTCAAATGATTTAACAACCAATTCTCTGCCCTAATAACCATTTTAAGTATAAAAAAACCCAATATACCGAAAGGTAGTTTATTATTTAATGCATTGGATACTCAAATAAGAACAATAAAAGAGGTACACAAAACTAGATTATGTTATAAGAGTTTTAAAATGTTAATGAAAAAATATGAAATAATACCTGACAAAAAGAAAACAACAATAAAACTGTTATTTAAGATATTTTCATATTGCTTCTTGATTGGCGTCCTCACCAGCAATTTTCTTCCCTTTTATCCGAGCATCATCGGCTGTGTGATTTATCCTTAACCATTGTTTCACCATAGGAGTAGGATCCCATTCCTTTAGAGGTAGTCTGATTAAAATTGTGTTTGATAGATTAGAAACAGGTAACTTTTCTTTTCTGAACGTGTTATGTTCATCTTTGAAAAACCCCACCTTAGAGAGAACCCTAATTACAGGTGCCATTTTAACAACCAGTGCACTGAACTCAACAAAAAATTAGGTATCAGTTCAACTGAACTGGTGCAAACCGGCTGAATCCCATCACGGTTAGCCCCCAGAGCTTCTCACCCCACGGAGGAGCTACACAGGTGGACGTCTGGTGTGGTGTGCTGGTCCCAGTGGTGGTCACAGGTATAGCTTTCGGGGGACAGACAACTCAGTTCTAGTTCCCACTCAGAGCACATCTCAGGGGAGGAGGGGGGTTCAGACGCGGGGGGTGGGGGCAGTGCCTGGGAGCATGGCTAGTGCAGATGGCGAGGGCAGGGGAGGGTGGGAGAGACAGAGTGGTCCTGGCTAGCGGCAGGGTATTCAGGCAACTAGGACAGCGGACCCAGCCGGGCCTGAGTGCATGTTTGTGGGGGAGGGGCTTAGGGAAGCGGTGGGCTGCCTGCAGTTCCTGTTCCTCCCAGATCTTCCTTCAGAGAGACTCTCCTCCATATGACACAGATGTCGATCCATCGCCCCAATACATTTAGGCCCAAAGTGACCGATTTACATCTCTGAACACAAAGGAAAGGAAGGCACTTTTCCTTGGCTTTCTAGAAGCTCCCAGACCCTTGGGAGGAGGCCACTCTGCTTCCGAAATTCCACCTGCTGAGCAGGCAGCTCTGGCATCTGGGAGGCCTATGCTGCCCCCACCCCCGGCCTGTGATCCCCAGAGCTGCTCCCTTTCACCCGTGTCCCCTGACAAGCTCAACTCAAATGCCACCACCTGGATCTCCTGTTAAATTTTCAAAACTCCTCCTAAAGTCTGCCCCTTACGAGTCAGCAGGCCTCCCTCTCCTGCGCCCCACCCTCCGGAGCACCAGGCTCTGGATAAAGGGCGCAGGTGCCATCTCAGGAGGGGAGAGGATATGACCCCAGGGAGTGTGCAGGTCAAACAGAGAGGAAGCAAAGGCCCCCTGACTGCTAAGGGCTCCTGGAGGGTTGAAGAAGGAGAGAGAAGTGGGAGGAAGCTAATGGTGAGGTGGTGAGTCCCCAGTCTCTCCTTACCTGGTGCCCCCTGGAGGGGCTGGCAAGTAAGGCGGGTTGAGGGGAATAGGGAATCATAAGGGCCTTTGCCCTGCCTCCTGCAGGGCTGTGGGAGGACCCGCCTATCAGGGTGACACAGAAGCCAGCATCTGGAAGCCACTTGAGAGAGAAGCCGGTGACAGGGACAGTTAGCTGGAGAGCGCCTCTGGGCTGATTCTGTGTGGTATGGAAAGCACCTAGCGGTGGGGGTGGGACAGCCAAGAGTCCTGCTGGGTGAGTCAGCCAGGGAGGTGGCCAGGGTGAGACTGAGGGTGAAGGGACCCATAGGGCAGGTCACCTGGGTGGGACTGAACGGGAGTCAGACTCCCAGCCAGTGTGGAGTGGAAGCACATCTGTCCCTGACCAACGCAGGGGTTGCACCAGACTCGCCGGCTCTCACCTTTGTGGTCCCCAGTCCTGACCTGATGATTGTGGAGACAGGGCCTGGAGGGTTCAAGCCTTCATTATAAGCTCGGGGCGCAGTGCTTTCTCCTGGACACGACACACGAGATTCCTTCCCCTTCCCCTCCACGCTCTGCTGCTCTCCCCTGGCCCACCCCAGGAGCCAACTGTGTGGATGTAATAGGTCTCCCGTGTCCTCAGGCTCCTGGTAGGGCTTGCTTGGGCTTCGAGGGAAGGCTGCCACGTTAGACAGAGTTGTTGGTGAGTCTAACACCTGTTGAAGGGTGCAGGTGGGTGCTGGATGGACTGCATTTTGTCCTGGTTTAAGTCTGGTTTGCCCTCGGATCCAGCCGTTTGCTTCCTCTGAGCAGGCTTCCCTGGTTCTCCCTGGATCTTTCTTGTTTCTGGGCTGCAGTAACGCAGCCTCCTCCTCATCCCCGCTGCCCCAGGTGGCATCTTCCTGCCATTGCTCGCCTCTGCGCACCTCATTGCCCTTCCTCCAGCTTCTCAGCTGTTCCATCATCTGAACAACCAAGTACTCTGTTTAAAATTCCATTGCTTAACGTTTCCAAGTGGATTTCTTGTTCCTGGTTGGACCCTGACTGATGTGTTTCCCAAGGGAAGTCGTGTTGACCCGGTTTTACAGATGAGACTAACCAAACTCGGGAGTTGAGTGGCTTGATCACAAAATCGATTGTGAAGAAGTTGGGATTTGAACCTGGGTCTGATTGTGCTTGATCCCAAGTCCTTTTCATCACAGCTGCCAGCAACAGTGTCACCATAACCACCTTATGCTCCTGTGGTTTCTAGGGCTGTGAGAGACCAGTTCATTTGCTTCTCATTGACCCTTTATGACAAAGACTGCTGGGCAGGAGTTAATATTATTACACTTTACCGATGAAGAGATGTGGGGTGACTTAGATGTGGAGTGTTTTTCTCTATATAAATGATCACACTAAGGAATACATACTTTACTACTGGGACTGAATAAAGACAGTCTATGCCTTCCCTTAGGCTGTCCCAGCTCCCGGAGCGCTGTCCCTGCCAGTGTCCAATCTAAATATACCTATCTTTTAAAAAAATTGTGATGAAATAGACATAACACAAAACTTATGCTTTTGACTCTTGAATATACAATGCCGTGGCATTAAGCACATGCACAATGATGTCCGCATACCACCACCACCATCCATCTCCAGAACTTTCCCATCATCCCAAACTGAAACTCTGTCCCCACTAAACACTAACTGCCCACTTCCCCTCCCCTCCCCCATCCCTTGTCAATCCCCATTCTACTTTCTATCTCTATGAATTTGACTAGTCAGGTACTTACGTAAGTGGAATCCTTCAGTATTTGTCCTTTTGTGACTGGCTGCTTTCACTGAGCATACTGTCCTCAAGGTTCATCCAGGTTTCAGCATGTGTCCGAACTCCCTTTGTTTTTAAGGCTGAATAATACTCCATTCTGTGGATGTACCACCTCTTGTTTGTCCATTCATCCATCGGTAGTAACTTAGGTTGTTTCTACCTTTCCAAATTTACCTACCTTTTAAGGGGCCCAGCTCAAATGTCACCTCTTCCACAGACCTGTCCTGCACATAGTTGCTGAGTCCATCCAGGAGTAAAGAGGATAATCATTTGGGAACTGTCACTGGGGAGACAGCCCGCTCCCATGCCAGCATTCCCAGGGGGCTTGTACAGGGCAGAGAGTAGAAGTCTGCTTGTTGCCCAAAGCCTGTGCCCACTCGGGGCTTGGTATGGCATTCCTGGCACTGAAAGTCACTTGTCGGAAATAACTGACTAAATCAGAAGCTAGAGAGACGTTTCTTCCCACAAAGGAAATGTCTGTGTGAAGTGTAAGTCAGATCCTATACTGGGTTGGAAGGTCCCGAGAGCAGGGCTGGGTCTCTTGCCGCCAGACCCTGGGGAAGAGGGTGAGGATGACTGAGTGTGCCTCTCCTGAGAGCTCCAGGCGGCTGAGGGGGAGTGATCGTAGAACTGGCTTCTTACTCTTGAGCAGGAGTCCACACTTTGTCACCTCAGCCCCTCTCTATTCACTCCTGGACGAGTCAGCAGAGGCTGGGGGTCCAGGAACGAGGCACCAACTCAGGGAAGAAGATGAAAGGAGGCAGCAAGGGAAGGAAGAGAGGCAGGTACGGAGGCAAAAAGCATCTGGGAGAGTATGAGATGCTTTCTGAAATTTTGGAGGATTTTGTTTTCTCGTTAAAAAATTATGTTGTGGGACATAAAAGTGAGACTATGGGACATGGACAAGAGTGTGGTGGTTACGGGGTGGGGGGAGGGAGGGGTGGGTGGGAAAGGGAGAAGGGTAGAGGCACAGGGAAAACCAGATAGAAGGTGACAGAGGACAATTTGACTTTGGGTGATGGGTATGCAACACAATTGAATGATAAGATAATCTGGAGATGTTTTCATTGTACATATGTACCCTGATTTATTGGTGTCACCACATTAAAGTTTATAAAAAAAAAAAAAGAAAAAAGAAAAAAAATTATGTTGGCTTTAGATTGCACACCAGCAACCTCCTTCCAATGTTGAGGCGCCTGAGCCTTCCTTGCTCTCATGTCCCATGGTGAATCAAAGGATGTCAAGAACCACAGGGCTGGGGGCTGGGAGCTGGGAGACGCAGTCCCCAGGGACTGGAGGGAGGGTTGTGCACTGCACAAGAACATTGTGCCAATCTTCCAGCAGGTGGCGGTAATGTGTCTTAGAGAAAGACACCATTTTCTAATTCACACAAAAGTCCAGTATAAGTTAGTGAGTAGCCTGGAGTAGGGTGAAGGGCATGATTTAGACATTACCTAATTTTCCTTCATCATTTGACAGATGTGGAGTATGACCTGCCCATGGGTGAGAGACTATTCCACACAAGACCTGTGGAGATAGGTTACACGCATTCTACTCAGTCCCAGGGATACAGAGTAACATGAAGGAGTAGATGCTATAGGAAAGCAAGTTTTGATTTGACACAGAAAGAGCTTTCCAATAATCAAAGGTGTCAAAGACTTATTGTAGTGAAGTGCTCATCACTAGAAGTATTCAAGGTTGGGCAGATGATTCTTCTTATTGATCTTGTAGAAGGTTCTCAAACATTAGATGAGATTGGGTTAGATGGCTTTTCAGGATCTTCTCCAACCCAGAGTGCCTATGCAATTATTTTACTAAGAGGGAAATGAAAGACGAGCTCTTGAGCTCATTGGAGGAAGGAATATGCCTTATTTGTCATTGGCTTACCTGTTCCTAGAACACAGAGGCACGTATGATAAATATATCCATAGATGTAGGAGCCTTATTCAACAATCGGAAGTCAGAGAATTGGGATCTGAGCTGTTTGCTCAGCTGAGCAACTTATGACAGCCCCTCTCACCTGGCTGATGATTAATGAGGCCCCTCCCACTTCCCTGCTAGTTATCTTCTCCCCAATCTCTCTGTCCCTTATCTATGCTGCCATCTTTTCTGCATTCAAAAAACTCCGCCCCCAAACACAGGTCCTCAGCATCCACTGGACACAAGGTGGTTGGGATCAGAGTCCCCAAACAACCTTTTGCTCTTTGTTTCTCTCTCAGGATACAGAGCAAATTAGGAGTGACATTGTGACTTCGTAACAGTCTGGAGAGCTGGCCTAAATTCAGCCAAGGGCTTCGAGTATCCTAAAAATACCCGTTTCCACCCCCGTGTCCTTTCCCAGCCCCCATGTCCAGGAATCCCTGACAGTAACCATATGCCAGCACCAAGTCAGTCAAAGCAACCTTGTCCAATGTCAGCCACAGTTGCTTGTAATCTTCTGAGAGGTAAGGCGGTGCCAGAAGTGACCGGTTTCTTTATCCACATCACCCAGATATAAACAATATCGGGGAATCATGACAGGGAGATCCTTCTAGGCCAGCCTTCCTAAACCATTTCGCCGTGTGTGGAGTTCCCTCAAGCTCAGGACCCTAATGGCTCCCGGTGTTGCAGCTTATTACTCTTATCTGCCCGGGGGAAAGCACCTCGGTGAAAGACGTTTTTGGTGCCCTGTTCTGGATGTCCCGGTAATCCTCTCATTTATGTACGCAGACAAGGAGATCAAAGCCCCCCGGGGAGGCATAAAACATGTCAGGGCTGGGAGCTGTACATCCATTAAAGCTGACAAATGCCTTGTCGGGCTCATGGGCGGCCAGATAGCCACCCTGTGGGACAGGGCTGCTGCAAGGAGGGACGCAGAGGAGGCAACTGGGGCGCAGGGATGGGAGAGGGACTGGGGGGCAGGGGCTGAGAGGAGAACAGAGCCGCCACACCAGCGCGAGTGCGGTTCCGGCCCCCAACCCTCCTTTGGCACCGCCCAATCTTGGATGTGAACAGTTGATGTTTTTTCAGTCTTATGAAAAGTGCTGATAAAAAGTAGGTTCAAGTTGCCCTTCTAAAAAAGTCTTTCTGCGTGGACCTTCTGGAATCACCAGGCCTGGACCTGGAGTGAGAAATCCTGGACGGTAAGGCAGAGAAGAGGAACAAGAAAGAAAAAGAACTTGAGGTCATCAACATTCTCTCTGTAAAAATCACAGAGTGTAGAGCTCACTTGTCGTCCCACCCATCACCACTGTGGTTGCCACCACATACTTCAATTCTCCCATTATAGGGCAAGAGCGAGCTCTCTGGAGAAAGCCTTCCAGAAATTTCTGCTCAAGTGGAATCCGTCAGTTTCCCTCAGATTCCTGGAGCAGGGGTCACCCTACAAATGAAGGGACAAAGTGTTTCCCGAAGCTCTCCTGGCCTGTGGGAGAGGTCATAGGAGAGAATGTGTGCATGTGTGTGCATGTGTGCACGTGCATGTGTGTGCACGTGCATGCGTGTGTGTGTGCGCATGCATGCGTGTGCATGTGTGTGTGTGTGTGTGTGTGTGTGTGAGAGAGAGAGAGAGAGACTAGCACCCAGGAGCCTGCTTCTGCTCCCCCAAGACCAGCAGCATAGAGTGTGTCCTTCACAGCTGCAGGAACCTGTCATTCGAGCTGCTGAGCTATAGTGGTGACTACAAATATTGTGGGTTTGCAGCTTGTGTGCAGCCAGGGGAGCCTCGTGGTCACCATGTGGTCTCTGTTGGCTAATCAGACCTGGATCCACGCTGGGAGTCTTGCTTGGGGTAGCAAGCCCGTGGGAGGCCCAGCTGTGCCACCGTCAGGGAAGCCTTGCCTTTATTTCCCGAAGGCGTTCCTCTCAGGGTGTGAAGACAGCACAGCTGCCCAGAGTCACTGGTTCTCAGCATTGCTCTGGCTCTGCTCCTCTGTCCCTGGGTCTCTTTGTCCAGTGCAGGGCTTCTCTGGTTGTATTTCTAGAAAGAGAAGTCCAATCAGTGAGATTTCTGTCTTCTTAAAGAGGGGGGGGAGGGTGTCTGTTGCCCCCGTGAACCTCCGTTTCTCTTGTAGACCTTGTTTCACCCTTACAGCTCAGGCAGAGACGGCACAGGCCGCTCCGACTTACAGATGCATTCATTCAGAAATAGTCACACACTTTCCTGTGTGACTATTTCAATGCAATACTTCCCATCCCCTAAACCCTCAGAACTATTTAAACCCATTGCCGAAAATGCCATATATTTGCAACTAGAAGTAAATGATGTGGCAAATCCAATTTAAATGAACAAAATAACGAAGTTGGGAAAACACTCATTTCTTTCCCCAAATGCTAATTCTTGGGGAGAAAGTGATTTGATCAGAAGAAGCTGGAGAGATAAACAGAGACTCTGGCCTTCGTCTGAGCAGGGCTCCCAAGCACCTGTGATACAGCAAGACTGATGACATGGTTCTGGTTTTTTAAAATGATGCTTAGCTTCAAACTGAATGTATTTTCTTTTCAATAGTGCAGATCCTTCATTTTCTCTTATCATTTGTGATTGGCGTCATTTAAGAAAAACGTCCCCATATTCCAAAACAAAATCCATAAAAGAACAAGACAAAGCAAGATCAGGAAGGGTAGAACCTCCCTGAGATAGCTGGGCGAGAGCTAAGGGAGAGATGCAGAGTCAAGAGAGGATGAGTCTATATGTCAGCAAGTGTCTGATCCGGAGGGAACTGAGTTTTGAACAGAGAACCACAGAACACCGCTAAGAGGTGAGGGCAGAGTCGTAATTCCTTCGAGAGAAAAGAAATGGAGAAGCCAGGCCTGGAGATCTGGGTCTCCCAGTGCTTAAAGCCAGCCACCAGATGGCAGCACTAGACAAGAACAGTTTTGTTGCTTTCTGTAGTGTCCCCAGGCAGAATCAAGGCGCAGGTCTTGCAACCAGCCGCCTGGTTTCCAGCTTTCAGGAAGTTCCTCCACCTCTCAGCTTAGGCCAACTAATCACCACCCTCTACAGTCAATCTTGATTTTCATCACCAGTTTTAAGGAGCTCTGGCTTTCATGCTTAGCCCCTCATCCTATTGCTGTATCACAAAAGTTACTGATTATCCCTGACACCAAGTTCTCACTTGTACCCCAATTCTCCCTATGTCCCTTTTACTTCTTCACCACTACTTACCCTTGTGAAAACAACTGTCTCTCTAGATTACTCTTATATCTCAATCTCCTCTCTCCTCCCTGCCCCCAGGACTAGATTTTCTACCCCAGTCTCATGCCAGACACCCCCACCCTGGTGACAGAGGTCCCTGACCATCACTGCCTGACTGTGTAGAGTATGCTCTCTGCTGTGGAATTCCCTAATGTTAGCTTCTCCAATGAAAACTGCTTGCCAGGATGCTGCCAGGGCCCAGGTGGGTCAGTCTTGTCTGAAGTCTCTCCATCGCTGCACTGGGGTTATGTCTTCAGCACGCACTCTCCCTCACCTGTCCCCAAGCTATTGCGGTTAAGCCCGCTGTCCCAGCAATATCAGGAGGTGTGACAGTCACATGCATAGAAACTCCCGTGGTGCCACATTGCCTTTAAGACGAAGTCCTTACTCCTGAGGACAGTAGATTCCATGGTCTATTCCTGCTTCTTCTCCAGTCTCCCCTCTCCACATCCTCCATGCACACCCTGTTCTCCAGCCATCCCCTGTGTGGGCTCTTTTTGCTTGTGTTTCTGAGTCCCTCAAAAAATTTTCCTTCTTTCTGGAACATTCTTCTAATATCAGCCTGGTTAATTCTTTGATTGCAAGGCTCAGCTCAAGCAGCATGTGTAATGAGAAGCCCTCCTGGATTACCGAGCCTAGGGTAGGTGGTCTCTCACACCCTATGCTTTCCTTGATAAGTCCTATTCAATTGTTTTGTAGAATTACATAGACTCCACAAAACTAAGCCAATTGCCCACAAAGTCCCCTACACAGTGTGACTTTCTGGTGGACAGAAATTGTGTCTCATACATTTCTGCGTCGCTCGTGCCTGGACAACACAACCAGACTTTATGAATGAACACCGGCTGTTTAATGAATTGTGCTGCAATTCAAGGGCATTTGAATAAAAGCATTTTCTTATGTATGCTCCAAGAAATTCTATTTCCACAGAATAATAAATATTGTCGACCAAAAATCTGGTGGGAAGGCCAATTTGGAGAAATATTAGTTAAGCAGAGTAGAACAGATTTCTTTATTAAAGTATTTTCACATCCTTCAATATGCTAACATGTATTATTATCTCCAAGAGACTGTGCTTACATAGGACTCCAGGGCACATCCTTTGGGAAACTCTGATATAATTCCTTTATTAATTCTAATACAAAACACACTAACTAGAAGGCAGAAGTGTGATCACTGTTGTGGGAATGAGTGGCCATGATCATAATGGCATATTCTGCATGTGTTTTTAATTAACCATGTATCTGTTATACTTACTGCCTTCTTATACCAATAATACTGGTTATTTACTTTTTTTTTTTTTAGTTATTTATCATCTTTAAGCTCTGTGGAAAACTGAACTTCAAACGAAACAACAGAATATCGGGAGGTAAGGCCATCTGATCATTTCTTTATCTTTCCCACCCAACAGGAGCCCACTTTCTTCATCAGCCTAGTGTGTGAGTTTTCACATTATTTGCTCATCTTTTCCCATGGGCTGATAGTATTTAAGAGGTGGCTGAGTCCTATTCTTACCCACTTCCCCTCCCTAAACCCTGAGTGGCATCTGCTGCCTGCCTCTCAGAGCTCCCTCTCACGTGTCCTTTTGCCGCACAATTATTTCTCTGGGTTTCAGTGAGACCCAGCCATCCCTAACTGGCCACCCTCTGCCTCCTGGAGACACACTTGTCAGAGAGAGGCTTCAAGAGGGTGGCTCACACACCTTGGGCTCCTTGCAACCCTCACTTGGCCTCACAGACTCTGAGAATTCCAAGACTTGGTAAGGGGACTTCCTGAGGTCATATAATTCATCTCTGCTCCAAGAGAGGACTCATTAATCCTCATAACATCTTGTCTTTGTTGATAGTATTTAAGAGGTGGCTGAGTCCTATTCTTACCCACTCCCCCTTCCCTAAGCCTTACGTGGCATCCCCCACCTGTCTCTCAGAGCTCCCTCTCACATGTCTCAGGGGAAAAGAATTGGGTGGGTGGATGTGGGAGGTTTAAATCTGAGCAGAAAAGACATGAAAGAATGTCTCATCAATCACAGAGTACTAAAAACCTAACCCAGGGTGCTCAGAGAGACCCCTTGTTTGGCGACCTTTGAGAACACAGACATCGCTTGCCGGGCACATTTATTCCAGGGGGAAGGAGGGCGAACAAAATGACTCTCAAAGGTTCCTTCCACATGAGAAACCAGAGCTGACTCGGTGGACCATTGCTCTCTGATGAGGATGGGGAAGGGAAGATGGTGGGTGGAGTGGCAGCTGGGAATAAGGGCAAGCAAGGTGTCTACTGTGGCTTTCTTAATTCATTCATTCATCAAATATCTGCTGAGTGTCGCCATGTGCCAGGCACTGGTTAAGGCCCAGGGAACACAGCAGTGAACAATATGGCTGGCTATCTCCAGACACCTGGAGGGTTCTCCCAAATTCTGAAACAAAGGTAACCTGTTCAACAAACAATTTTTAAGGCTACTCTATGTAAAGTTGGGTTCCAACTTCTAGTTTTTCTATTGTGGCAAAATATACATAACAAAATTAGCCTTAATCATTGTTAAGTGTAAAGTTCAGTAGCGTTAAACCCCTGGAATCCCCCATTCTACTTTGTCTCTATGAATTTGACCACTCTAAGTGGAATCCTATAGTATTTATTCTTTTGTGTCTGACTTATTTATTCACTTTATAGCACAATGTCCTGAAAGTTCATTCATGTTGTAGCATGTCAGAATTTTCTTTCTTTTTAAGGCTGAATAATATTCCATTGTGTGTTTTCTATTCATTTGTTGATGGGCATTTGGGTTGTTTTCAGCTTTACGTTGTTGTGAATAATGCTGCTATGAGCGTGGATGTACAACCAACTTTAATTTTACTTTGATGGTGTAGGCATGTGTCATTTCTACGAGTATAAGGGGAGGGGGTGCCATCCTTGAATCACACCAGCTATGTTAGGATGCCATGTGTCAAAGATCCGTCAGCTGTGTTATTCTTTGGCTGCAGCTTTATTCCAGCGGATTTGAGAAACAGGAAATAGGAACTCTAAGGCAGATCCTGAACTCATCTGAGGCAGAGTATGCAAGTTCAGAGGAGGGCTGACCTAAGAAAGGGAACGTGAAGGTGCCCAGACTTCACAGTGGAAGGTGTCAACTGGTACTGAGTGCTTCTTTCTGCTCAGGCACTGTGCTGGGTACCGCACAATCCAAAGGTCACCACCATTCCAGGATAACTGAAGAGGAGGCATTATCCTCCATTTGCAGAAGAGAAGATCAATGTTCATAGTGGTCCTGTGAAATCAAAAGAAGTATATAGGGGGATGCCAGGAGTAAGTAAGCCAGAGGGAAGCATTTTGGGAAAGAAGGCCTCAGAGCTCACCCCTTAACCACCATATGCACCAGGTGCCTTGGGCACACATTTGGGTGCTGGGTCCCTGGACCTGCCCCTCCTATGCTGGGATGCTACCTTTCTCAGCCAGGGCCTTCTGCTCCCCAGGCAGGCCTGTGGCTCCTGGCAGAGGGAGAGGTGCTTCCTGGCTCATCCTGCAAATGCTGTCATGTCCATCTTGGTGTTTACACCATTGTCTTTGAGATGAGAGCCGTGAGCCGCCAATATGGCCCTCCATCAGCAGGGAGCTAGGAGAAGTCAGGGATGCCTGACCAGCTGCTGGCCCCAGACTGACCCCATGACCCCGGAATTATCACAGGAGACAGTACTGTGGTGGGCCCAGGACCACCAACAGTGCAGCAAAGACAAGGGCAGGGATAGAGCAAAGAGGAAACTAGGGGACAAGTTGTCAGGCCCCTGGACAAGTCCTGGCGCTACACAGGTGTCTAATAGATGACTGCTGCTTGCATGACAGCAATCCAAACACTAGCTGACATCCGCTGTGCACTTTACAAGCATGTCCCCACTTACTCTACAATAGCCCTAAGGCAGTACCCTTATTATCCAGATTCTATAGCAGAAGAAACTGGGGCCCACAGAGAAGAGAGAGTCAATACCTTGCCTGGGTCACTTCCCACCTGATCTGTGACAGCACAAAGAGTGTAATCCAGGTGTATTGGCCTCCAGAACCTTCCGGAATCCTGGCCTTACTCTTCTGCTCTGGCCTGAACCCCAGGTAAATCACACCAAGTGTCTGGGGCTAGGCCTCCTGGTGGGGCATGGGAACTGGGAGAAAGGGAGGTGAGGGCTGAGGGTTTAGTGCTGGTGGGGAGATTGCCCACCACCAGCCCTTCCCAGCCCCAATCCCAAGGAAACGCTGCCATCAATGTTTATGAGTTGTTAGGGCTCCTCCAGCGAAGGGGGAAGGCACTTGTCCAAGAACACATGTCACCTCCTCTGGGTCCAATGGCAGTGGTGGTGGAAGTTTCTCTTGAGTCCAGTCATCGTTTCAGGATGGATGATCACAGCTACAATTAGATTCCAGGGACAGAGCATAGAATCCTTGAGTTGGGCAGAGGTTGTTTCTCCCAGCGCCATGTCTACACTCATTATTATTATTATTATTATTTTATTATTATTTTTTAAAGATTTTATTTATTGATTTTACAGAAAGAGGAGGTGGGAAAGTAATAAGTATCAACTCAGAGTTTCTTCAGTTTAATTGTTCATTGCTTGCTTGTCAGTTACTTGATACCCAAGGGTGTGATGTACATTGACACCACCTCCACTTTCACAGGAAATTTTATTATACCTATTTTACAGATGAGAAAAGTGAGGCTGGGAGGTGGCATGGCTGAGGTTCAGGGAAGCCTGCCAGGTTAATGATCCTATGAAGTGCTCTTTCCACCCTACCTACTCCCTGAAAAAGCCAGGAGACACAATTATTGGAGTTTAAGTTTAATGACATTTGTAGGAGCCACTCCAGTGTAGAAAGTCCCTCACCCCCTGCCAAGGATAAGGGTCTCCCCTAGAATGAGGGGTACTTAGGGGAGACTCGGGTCTACAGCTGACAAGGTCCACTGGGACCCGCTGCTTTTTGGGCAGAAGTTCTTGCAGTGAGCTGGGTCTAAATCCACGCTTTTTCTGGTGACCTTGTTAACTCAATATCTTTGAGTTCTCCAAGAGATGGCTTGCCCTCAAGTCCAGCCCTGCTGTTCCTCATTTTGACTATCGATGGATATTTCAGAACAATAAGCCAAATGCAGAAACATGGTTCTGGAGAGTTCAAAGAGAATATGTATTTTTAATGTCATGATACCTCAAAGCAAACCACTCAGAAGGGGGCCAGACTGACAGGAGAACATGATTCCTGGAATAGGATCCGATGGGTCTGCCAGCAGCCCATTTGTCTGTGTTTAACCAGAATCTGAACACATTAGTTCTCCTGCCGGTTGCATAACACAATGAACACTATATGCCACAGTGAGGTCTTGAGGTGGAACATCATGTTTTTTAAGTTTCCAGAATGACTCTAACATACAGCCAGGATTGCAACCACTGACCATGGGCAGAGACGGTGTTCAGCTCCATAAACTCAGTGTTAATCTTGGGTTTAGTCTTACGATCTATACAATTGGTAACATGATATCTTTGTGATAGGGAAATTTGAAGAATTTAATGTAATGGTGGATATAAAATTGCTTAGCATATGTTTTGGCATGTAGTAAATAATGAATCAGGTGTAGGCACTATAGTCATTCATCGTATCCTTGTTATCATTACAAGTGGTCATTATTTGGTGATTGAACAGATAAATTACTTGCTAAGATATAAGAGGTTTGGGGTCATATCAAAAATTCTACTACTTGGTTTTAGTACTAGTTCCACTATGAATGTGCCAGTAAATATGATGTCATTTCCCAAACTTCTCTTCCCTGGGCCCCTTGCCTTGTTCCCAGATTGACTAACAGATCCAATGCAAATGGCGGCCAAGACTGACTCCAAGCTACAGGCGCCTCCTGTACCAGTTCTCAGTTGTCCTGCAGCCCTTTCCCCACGTGGCACCTCTTGAGAATCAAGAGGGCAGGGCCATCAATGGTGTGGCTGTAGGGGCAACAACCACAGCAAAACATCTCTGAGCGCTTCCCCAACTGTGCAGTGGGCGTCCCAGTACCTACCTGTTAGGGTGGTGTACAGATTCAGAAGAAAAACAACACGCTCACTGCCAAGCACAGTGGCTGGCATGTAGTAGGCACACCATCGCTGCTAGCTGCCATTCCTGTTATTAGGAAAGTGGGCCACCTGGAGAATGTCACGGGGATACAGGGATGTCACAGTGGTGGAGGGAGGAGATGCTGGTGGTCAGAAGTTATCCCCCCCCCACAACTCATTACCATGCTGGCCTGGGCCGAAGGAAGGGGCTAGGTCTCTTTCAACCAGCGCCCTCCACTGCTTGTGATCTGAGGTCTCAGACCTCCCACCAGCCTCCCTCAGTGCAAGAATGATGATAAGCCAGGATGGCACATTAAAGGCGTGGTGCAGGACCCTGCCTCCCTGTGCTCGGAGACCGCTGATAACCTGATGGGGGGCACTATCGGGAGAGGAAATGAGCTGGTACTGGGGGGGCCGTAAATGAGGTCCTGGGTCAGGAGGCTGCTTAGAGTCCCAGAGCGGGACCCAACCCTGGGGGTCATGTCATCCATTCTCTGCCACCAGGCACAATTGCACCAAGCAATCCATCACTGACCACTGTCTGGCTTTCTTCCCCCTCCAAATGCATTAATGCATTCTCATTCTAAAAGACTTGAGCAGCGAGGAAGGATGGAATAAAATGTGAGTGCCTGTCTTATCCACCTTTGTCCCATTAACACCCGCCACCCACAAGAGTTCACTCAAAGCTCTCTTGGGTGGGTATCATTCAGGTCTCTTTGCTTTACATTTATATACATATAAATGTTTGTGTGATAAATACAAAATTGTGTGTGCATGTATGTAAAATCATGCCATATGTGTTTTTCTGCACCTACCTCCCCCATTGACATGTCTCGGGCATGTTTCCATATCTGTACCCATAGAAGTGCCCCATTCATTTTAAAGACAGAAGAGTGGTCCATAAAATAAATGATTTACTTATATCTTTCTTATTGTTGTACCTGGAAGTTGTTCCCAATGTTTGCGGTTTGCTATGACAAGCATGTTGCTGTGAAGTGTATTGATCATTTTATCTTTGAGAACAAAGGCATGCTTTAGTATAGATAACCTTCTATAAGTGCAATAGCTTCTTTTTTTTTTACAGGGACAGAGAGAGAGTCAGAGAGAGGGATAGATAGGAATAGACAGACAGGAACGGAGAGAGGTGAGAAGCATCAATCACTAGTTTTTCATTTCCATTGCAACACCATAGTTGTTTATTGATTGCTCTCTCACATGTGCCTTGACCGCGGGCCTTCAGCAGACCGAGCAACCCCTTGCTTGAGGCAGCGACCTTGGGTCCAAGCTGACGAGCTTTTCCTCAAGCCAGATGGGCCTGCGCTCAAGCTGGCAAGCTTGGGGTCTCGAACCTGGGTCTTCCACATCCCAGTCCGACGCTCTATCCACTGTGCCACCGCCTGGTCAGGCTAGAAGTACAATAGCTTCTTGCTGAACCTATGCATCCCAGTCTTGAATGGTCCTGCCAGAACTGTTCCCCCCAAAAGTCTTTATCAAATGACACTCCCACCAACACTTGGTGACAGTGACCATTCTCCTGCGTCACCAATATTATTTTATATCAGCAGTCTTGCCATTTCACCATTCTGATGGCAAAAAGTATTGCATTATAATTTAATTTGCATTTTTCCCCTTGACTGCTGTGGTTGGGCATCTTTTCCTGTGTTTATCAGCCTATTGTAGTTTTCTTTCTGTGCAATGCCCGCATCTCATCATTAGTCCGTTTGACTTTGGGTTGTTTAAAGTGGTTTTTTGTTTGTTTGTTTTTTATAGAGACAGAGAGAGAGTCAGAGAGAGGGATAGATAGGGACAGACAGACAGGAATGGAGAGAGATGAGAAGCATCAATCATCAATTTTTCGTTGCAACACCTTAGTTGTTCATTGATTGCTTTTGCATATATGCCTTGACCGTGGGCCTTCAGCAGACCGAGCAACCCCTTGCTCAAGGCAGTGAACTTGGGTCCAAGCTGGCAAGCTTTTGCTCAAGCCAGATGAGCCTGTGCTCAAGCTGGCAACCTCGGGGTCTCGAACCTGGGCCCTCCGCGTCCCAGTCCGATGCTCTATCCACTGCACCACCGCCTGGTCAGGCTTTGGGTTGTTTAGAAACAGGAAAGACTCCTTAAGTTTTCTTTGCAGTATCCCTTTGCTCCACAGGGATCACAGATGCTTTCTCCGCGTCTGACATTTATTTTTAATTTACTCACGTGTTCTTTTGTGCAAGAACAGCAGCTTTCCCATCCTAAGCTTCTGGATATTTTTCCCACTGAAGTCCTGTAAAACTAAAAACAATTACTCTTTTACAGAATGCCAGGTCTTCCTCGGGGGACCAGAGTGGCACCGTCTTGCCCACTGCAGGCCGGGCCTCTGGTTCACTGATGCCCTTGAGAGCGAGGACTCGGGCTCAGGAACTTGGCTGACCTGCAGAAGGCCACTCCACTGAGCAGGACTGGAGGGAGCTCCCAGAACCTCCATCACCGTGATCTTTTCTTCCCAGTCTCCACCCCTATTTCTGATGTGATTCAAACCGTCCTCACCCAAGACCTGGTGGAGCACGTTGTCTGGCCGACTCTGTCACCACGTACGGGATGAAGGCAAAGAGCAAAATGGCAACTTGTCCCCATTCAGTCATGTATTTGACAACTATTCACGGAGCACATCCTATGGTCCGTGCCCTGTGCCGGGGGCTGGAGGCCCAGAGGGAAAAAGACACAGCCCAGCTCCACAGAAGGGACAGTCTGGCTGAACCATTCCTCATTTTGCTCTATCACTTGCTCACTCTCTTCATAAACACCTGTGCCTCACCTGGGGTTCAGGAGTCACAGCACATTTTATTTAATCTCAAATGTGTGTGGGGGAAGAGGCGGGCTTCTTGTTTCATGTTAGAGGCTAAAATGAGGAAGATGATGTCACCAGACATCACACGGGAGCCTCAGAAGGAAGAAAGAAACAACACAATCAAGGAATAATGCCAACAACAAAAGCTTGCACAATTCTGGGATCGCCTCCTCCCTGGTGTCCTGATTTGGTTAGTTGTGTGTGCAGGCATGTTTTCCCATGCACGCCCATGTGCACACTCTCATGCATGTGCCCCACCCCTCTTGTCCAGCCTCCAGAACAGGACGTGTTCTACTTGCTCTCCGGAGAGCAGAGGGCGCTCAGCCCAGCCCCTGCCTGTGCGAGGCCAGGTCCTGGTGGTTCATGGGAAAAGGCCATTCAGTCCAGAGCAATGAGCAGGAGGCTAATTTTAACCAAGAGCAGCAGGATGACCTTGGCACAGAAGGAAAGGTTCCAAAGGAGACGCCCACAGCTGGTACCTTCGCCTTTCCAGAGACATAAGGACGAGATTAGGGAACCTTCTTGCCCTCCTGCCTCCTCTTCCTCCCAGGAGACGCTGTCAGCTCATGGACAGCAGTCCCTCTTCACCTCATCAGTTCTCAGTAATCTGCCTTCAGACCCCTTGGGACTGGCTCCCATCAGCCCCTGTCAGCCTCTGCTGCCACAGGCTGCTGATTGGAAATGGAGGCCGATGGGATGTGGGATGGGGTGAGCAGATTGGGTTCCCGCCCTGACTCTGAGGTGACCCCGGGCAGATGCTGTCTGGCCTGGGCCTTGAGAATGGGAGGGAATGTGTGTACGGACATCCTTCTGCACTCATGACCCTGCACCCAAAGCATTATATATACATCATCTCAGTTCATCTCCAGCGTCCCTTTGAGAAAGATGTGCTGTGTCCGTTTTGAAGATGATAAAACTGAGGCTCAGAGAGGTTCAATAATTCGCCAGGGATTTATTCCACAGCCAGTAAGAGGCAAAGCCAAGAAGTGAAGTAAATGCTGCCTGATCCCTCCAAAGGGATCCTCCAAGGCATGACCCACACCTGGCAAGGAGGAGGGGCAAAGGGGGCACGGGCGGAGTCCCCCTGCTGACTTCCGGGCTGGCTCCAGCTCTGCCTCCAGCTTCCATAAAACCGAAGCCCCCCACTTCCAGGACTCCCGACGGAGGAGGCTCTGCACACAGGCCAATCCGGGCTCGCGGCCCAGCTGCGTGCGCATGGCAGATGACCTCCCCTCTAACAGCCTCAGTTTTCTCACCTACAAAAGGAGACTAGTAACAGAATCCACTTCTGAGTTGTCACGCAGGCTACCTGAGGTCATGGCCATGAAGCACAAAATAAGGCAGGTGGCCTTGCTAACAGCACCCTCAGTTCTGAGCACAGGCGATGTGACATCATGCTCCCATGAATGAGGGCACACCGAAGGGGCTCTTTGGGAGTAAGTTCTTGTCTTACTCATTGCTGTATCTTCAAGGCCAAGCGAGGAACTGGAAGGTCACAAAGCCCCCACGGGTTCCAGTTAGACATTTCCCATGTGTGCCCACCATTCTGTCCACAAATTTTAACATTTCTCTACTATCTCCCAGTATACCCTGATGGCTATTTTCAGGTCTTCAGCTGACGTCAGACAGAGTGCTTACTCTGTGACTCATCAGCAGAGTTCGTGGCCTCACTCACGGGAGCACTGGCCACCTGACCTATCCGGGGACTGCAGTTTCTGTCTGAAGGATGAGTGTCCACTAAGGCTGGTGACCCCATTGAAACTAATGCTTCTCTTCTTTGCTTCTTTGCATCAGGCATGACAAAGCCTACCTGTCATCCTCTCGGCATGGTTTGTTCAACCTTACTAACAGGATCACCCCACGAGGGCCATTTACCAGGCCGTGGGTGGGTTGTGTCTGCCCTGTTCCTCACTTCTCTAGTCCACTTTTAACCTCAGGACCATTTTCTGGGTCCCTTAAGTGTTGGGCATGGAGCCAGGAGCCCAGGATTTGTGTCCTGGCTCCTCCACTCACTAGGGATGTGACGCCAAGTGACACCGTTTCCGGAAGGCAGAGACAAAAGGCTGCAGCACATCTGAGGCGCTGCTGTGCGGAGCAACCCAGGTGACACAAAACAAGGGACACCCCTTGGTAGATTGTCGAGTGCTGTGCCCTTGTGTGGCACAGGGCACACAAAGCTCTATCCTCTGATCCATTCAGTGCGAAGTGATTCTGGCACGGTTAAGGAATGGGGCTTCCAGGGAACCGATTTATCTGATCTGAAGAGTTCTTCAGTATAAGGGTTTCTATTTTTAGAAAATCCTGGGGTGAATTAACACCTGTCCATCAGGAAACTACAGTGCTCTGGGGTGGACAGAGAACCTGGCCAGGTGCCTGGAGGGATGGGTCCTGGTGTGCGGACCCCTGGTGTGTGGGTATGGGTCCTTATCTAGGTCTCAGTCTCCCATTCGTGAGATGGGAAGGGGAGCAAGAACGTTGGACTAGGTGACTGATTTCCAAAACAATTTTAAAGTTACACTCTGTTCAAACAGCCCTTGTAAGACAGCTGAGTATGCAAAACAGATGCAAAAAAGGCTGCTGTGTTGGAAGGGGGGTAGGTGGGGCCTTTTCCCTTCCCGCCCCCATCTTACTATGAGCTTCTTGCTCCTGAGACCCCACCACAGACCACCAAGGAGCACAGTGTGAAATGTCTAGACTAGAATCTTCCTGGAAGAATGGTTAAGAGTGGTGAGTCCTCACACCACCCTTTACCAGCTATGTGTCCTTGGGCTAGTTACTTAACCTCTCTGTGCCCCAGTTTCCTTGTCTGCAAAATAAGGATCATGGGACCTACCTCTCTGGGTTGTCATTGGTCTTTACATTCAGTAAATTCGGGTTGATCATGAAGGTCCTGTTCAGCTTTCTAAGATTCTAAACACAGTGTCAAGGTTGGCATTTTCTTTAATTCAGAAGACTGTATGAGCTCGGCTTGGCCATGAGATGAGCTGACAAGCCTATGTCAGCAGCCCGGGGGTCTGCTGTTTTCCCTGATCTGCCTGTGGATCATGGTGGCTACTGCTTTCTGCTCTCTCCTCGTCACTCCCGCACCCGAAAGCCCAGAACTGAACATAGTCTTTTCCGTGATGACTGAAAGGCCACAGGTCAAGCAAATCTTGGTGACCAGTTTGAAGTAGAGGTTCAAGCACATGCTCACCAGGACACAGACCCACCTGGGGACGTCTGGGGAGAGCCTTAGGCAAGTTCCCAGGGACCAGGGGGCAGCAGGGGCAGACTCACCCAGCGTGGGGACTGAAAGTCACTTTCCCCAGAACAGAGTCCTGTCCCTCTGTCCCCAGTCAGCTGGGGCCTCTCAGCCAGGCCCATGAAGCCCTCTTGGCCCCCAGTGATCAGCAAGAAACAGCAGAACATCTGAGGCACTGGCATAAAAAGGCTCATCCTGAGCACACACAGGGGAAACCCCTGAGAATTCAGAATCACCAGAGGCCATTCCAAAAAGGGCTGAGTCCTGTGGGGATCAAAGTCAAAGAAATTTGGGTTCTTGCTATTCAAACGATGTCCACCTCACATCCCTTAGGATGTCTATTATAAATAAAACTAAAACAGAAGATATTAAGTGTTGGTGAGGACGGGGAGGAATTGAAAACCTGAGCACCACTGACGGGAATATAAAACGGAGCAGCTGCTGTGGAAAACAATATGGAGGCTCCTCAGAAAGTTAAAGATAGAACTGCTATATGACCCAGCGGTGGGTCTCAGATATTTTCACACCCGTGTTCATAGCAGCATTATTCACAATAGCCGAAAGGTAGAAACAACCCAAGTATCCATCCACAGGTGAGTGGAGAAAATAAATGTGATTGTATACACTGGAATATGACTCAGCCTTAAAAAGGAAGGAAATTCTGACGCATGCTACAACATGAATAAAAAGTGAAGGTGTTATGTTGAGAGAAATAAGCGAGCCACAAAAGGACAAATTCTATATGATTCCACTTATATAAGGTATCAAGAGTAGTCACATTTAAAGACAGAAAGAAGAATGTTGTTTGGCAGGGACAGGGGGAGGGGAGAAGGGGAGTTGTTTAATGGGGACAGAGTTTCAGTTTGGGAGTTCTGGAGATGGATGGTGGACAGGGTTGCACAATAATGTGAATGTACCTGATATGATGACTAAACAGTATACTTAAAAAATGCCTAGGATGGTAAATTTTATGCTATGGGTATTTTAATTTTTAAAAATGACAACATGAAGGCTGCGGAAATTTTGGTATTGCTTTTGACGTAGCTAAAGGAATATGTGGTGGAAGTTTTTCTACAAAAATCATTAAAGACTGTTTTACCTTTCATGTAAATCTGGATTTTCATTTGTGAGTTTGCTTAAAGCTGGTCCACTGGTATTTTAGCTTAGCTTTGGATCATCCTGATTTGTAGATGGGAAGTTTATTCACACCAAGTATTCTTGTTTTTGACACTAGTCAGTTAGTCACAAGAATACCCTGACACCTATTATATGTCTAGCACTGGACAGGTAGTGGAAGCTGTGAAGGAAGAAGTACGGATAAGAAACACAGTGCTCACAAAGATTAGGGGATATTTTATCGCCTCATAGTCATTTTGAAATATCCCCTAATTTTTGTGAGCAGTATAATATGAAAATAGATATAAAAATAGAAAATACAAAAGAAGAAATAATTATTAACTTTATTTCTATTTGTTGTGGGCTGAATTGTGCCCCCACCCCCAAATGTTTTCGTTAAAGTTCTAACTCCCAGTACCTCAGGATGTGAATATTTGGGGATAGAGTCTAAGGCATGATTATATTAAATGAGGTCATTGGATAGGTACTAATCCAGTATGACTGGACAGGATTCCAGCAAAGACACATACAGAGGGACGCCCATGGAGAACACAGGGGAGAAGTGGGCCTCTGAAAGGCAAGGAGAGAAGAAGACCCTGCCGACATCTCGGTCTCGAACTTCCAGCCTCCAGAACTATGAGGAAATGCATGTCTCTTGTGGAAGCCCCTCGTCTGTGACATTTGTTATGGTGACCTAATGTACCATTTCATTTTCAGAGTACTCTTTAAATCCTTAAAACAACCTTGTAAGGGAGTCAATGTTCTCCCTGTTTATAGTTGAGATAATGGAGGCTCAGAGGACTTGAGTTGCTTACCCAAGGTCACACAGCCGAATAGTGCCAGGCAGATCCAAGTCTTTGATTTCAAACCCCACACATTCATTTCCCAGTTCTGCCCCGAGGGTGCAAGAAGTGTGAGAGTGAATAAAGAAAATTCATAGCGAACAGGTAGAGAATATATCACAGAAGACAGGGGGACCAGTGAAGGGTGTTGAAGGTTGTGGATGAAGGTCTTGGAAGGGCTTTCTTTAGGGAGCTGTATATGTTATAGTAAAATAATAAGAGGTGATTTTTCTGAGCATCTACCATAAGACAGGCACTGTGCTAAATGCCTCACACATACTATTGCATCCAAACCTCAGAATGAGCCTACAATATATGTTATTAGAATGTTCATTTTACAGATGAAGAAAATGAGACCCAGAGGAGTCAAGCAAAGTGCCCACAGCCATACATCCTGGAAGAAAAAGTGCTTGAATTGGAAGCCAGGTCCATCTGAGCCTGAAGAGCTTGCTGTTCTTTATTTTACAATAAATGCGAGTGGGCAAGTGTGCGATGGCTCTGGGAGAAAACACAATCTCCATCACAGGCAAGAAGGCATCTGGGGTCCAAGGCTGCCGCCCATGTCTCCCGCGAGCTCTGGGTGAATCGGCAGTAATGGTATGCTCCCTGTGTCTCAAGCCTGGGACCCTTTCCAATATCTTCACACGTGCCCGTTATGGTTGGGAGAATACAGCCATGAATAGCCTCCCCTCCTCCCACTTGTAAGACAAGTTGTCAGAGCAGGAAATGGTGCCTTTTTTTTTTTTTGCCTATTCATGTTCTCACTGTGTCTGTTTCTGTTTTCTCTCCATCTCTGTCTCTTTCTTTGTCTTTATCTCTGTCTCTGTCTTTCTGTCCTTGTCTCACTTTGTCATACTGTCTCTATATCTCCACACATTCTCACTTTTTTTTCTCTGGATGAAAATCAGAGGGTTTCTTGTCTTTCGTAAAATCCCTTGTACACCTAACAAAACGCACCAGGATACCGTCTCTGTTCTGGCCACCGCTAAGGCAAGGGCGCCTCTTAGTGGGATAAAGTCCCACTGGTCCTGCATGCTCCAACATCACCTTCCCTGGGAAATCACCTGGGGAGCAGCAGGAGGTGGAGAAGATGTGTCTGCCTTATTGGACAACTTGTCACTGAGAATGTGACAGATTTCTTTTGTGGTTTCTGCAGGTTGTCACTTGTATATTAGAACTGGAAAAACCACAAGCATGAGCTGGTTTTGGGATCCCAGGACCTGAGAGTCAGACTGGCCCCTGGTCACTGGCATCTGGCCCCATTGGGAAGGGTACTTCCAAACCCCGCACAACTAGCCCAGTGGTTCCCAGTCCTGAATGAACATTATTAGCCAGCAGGCTCATTTAAAATGTGCTGATGGCCAGACATGGAGAGCAACTATTTCTGAGGTGAGAGCGCCACCTGCTGGTCCTGCTCAAAGGCAATGACAGTTGGCTCCGCGCAGTTGTCCTGGGGCTGGGAAACCCACTGTCATCTGCGAGTTCCTAGCCGCGCCGCTCATGCATCCATGCACGTCATGGTTACAATGACAAGGTTTGTCACCAGTAACGACACGGAAAAGGTCAGATCTAGTGACTTTATTACGGAAACGTCCCTAAGCGCTGGAGTCTACGTCAGGGCTTTCCTTACAGAGTTGACGCTGGTAGACACTTTTCGGAACCGACGTCCGGGAGAACCTAGTTCTGCTTCTGGATTGGGCACAGGAAGCCTCAGGTGGGAAGGGGTCCGCACAGGTGGGAGCACGACCCTCCCGGTCACCTGCGCCAGCACACGGGAGACTTATATGATTACAAGCACTTAAGAGTGTACCAAGCATGTGCCAGACACTATCCTTAACACCTTACCGCGGCTAACTAATGTAGTCCTCAGGAGGAATATACGAGGTAGGTACTATAACAAAGGTGGAAGCGGAGACACCGAGAAGCTGAATAACTTGCCCAACGACGCACAGAGAAGGATGGGGCTGTGGTTGGATCCGGCTTGGAGGCATGCTGTGGACCATCCTCCAAGCCACCTCTAGTTTCCTCTGAGAACTGGGCCTTTCCAGCCTGCATGGGGCTGGAGTAAGAGTCGTGAGGCGAACACGCCGGGTCAGTGCTGCGGTGAGGCCACAGGGGGGTGCCATCCTGGAGACGTGTTGCAGGGATCGCGGAGCCCGAGGAGACGACGCATCCCGGAGCCGGGCTATGGCTGCAGCTCGTACTGCCGCTCGGTGGCCGTGTTGAAGTCCTCGAGCACCGACTGCAGGAACTCGAAGGTGGGCCTCTCTTCGGGCCGGCTCCGCCAGCACTCGGCGATGACACCGCGGTACAGCTCCGGCGGGCACGAGTCCGGGCGCGGCATGCGGTAGCCGCGCTCCAGGTTGCGGATGACCTCCGGGTTGCTCATTCCTGGAGGCAGAAGAACGCAGAGCGCAGCTGGAGGGCGGCAGGGGCCGGGGAGGCACAGACCACTGCCTCCTCCCTCGCAGGTCACCTGGCTGCCCCTCTGGGGCCACCTTAAAACATCCCTTTATTTACTTTTCATTGCCTGGAGAACCTCTGGAAATGAGGCTGTAGATTTTTGCCTCAGTTCGGGCAGTGCCCCCGTGGAAGGGACCCTATCTGGCTTGTCTGTGATTACTTGGCACACAGTCAATATCCATCACTCGCTGGACAGGCGCCCCATGAAAGCGGCCCACCCGCTAACTAGGAGAGAGTGCTCAGCTGCCCAAGCCCTTCTGACACGGGGCTGGGGGTTTTGTAAGCAGGACGGGGATATGTTCAAGGTGGAAGGTCAAAGAAGGGACCCTCTGTCCTCAACAGAGAACAAAGCAATTGGGAGTAAACCAGTTCAGGTCGCTGCAGGATAACAAAGCCTACCTGGGTAGGGTACCCGCCCGTAAGTGACGATTTCCATCAGGAGGATGCCGAATGACCACACGTCCGCTTTGATGGTGAACACCCCAAAGTGGATGGCCTCGGGGGCAGTCCACTTGATGGGGAACTTGGCTCCTGCAGGAAGAGCCATGAGCAGCTTTGTGAGGCCATGCCTGGCTGACCCCGTGTCCACTGCCACTCCCCGCGCTTCCTGCTCCCTTCGCCCCACAGCCCTTTGTGGGGCTTGGCTTGCCCTACATGACAGATTCGTCCAGGAAGCCTCGGAGACCCACTAGGACACATGACCAGGCACGTGCAGACATGGGGCCACAGCATAAAAAGACAGTATGGACACAAATATCATCCCCCTCACCCTCAATAGGTCCTTGCCTAGTGAGCTTCACTGGGCAGCCACCATGTGTTCCCATCTGGACAGTGGTGGCCCTTTCTACCTGTTAATAACAGGAACTCATAACTTGGGCAAGTTACTTTAACTTGTCCCTCCCTCACTTAGTCCTTTGCTGCAAAAGGGAAATGGTGACATGTGACTTACGTACCCCTGAGGGTCACAGTGAGGTGGGAGTTCAAATCCCGCTACCGCACAAAGCCCTGCAGAGGGCTGTGGCCTGGTGGGCGTTCACAGAGGATTGTGCCTGTCTTTCTCGGCCTCCCTTGCCAGCCTGCAGGGCCCTCAGAGAATGAGCTGTATGGATCCTTCTCCTGCATCCACTGACTAATATGCTCGGCTATTACAGCTTGCTAGCTTGCTTAATAAATGTATGTGACCACTTCAATTCCTTGTGTGAAGAGGATTTTTACTTGAGTTATGCTAACAGAGAAAAACCAGAGGGCTCTGTGGAAACCTAAGTCAGGTATGTTTTGCTGTTCACGCTTCAGAGCAGTGTTTCCTGAATTGTGTCCTTTGAAACCCTAGTTCTGTGGGAAGTTAATAGACAATAAGTGGGCTCAAATTAGGTTGGGGGACATCAGGTGAGGCAAATGTACAGTTTCTTTGCTGTAAGACTTCTCAGTGCCTATAACACGCTGGTGTGCACTGGAAATCACCGAGAGGGCTCTGGACAGACTTCGCAGCATCCCCAAACCCGCATCACACAGCCGTTCCTCAGAAGGCTTGGGGAATGCCGATCCGCCCCGGGGTAAGGCCAGAATTGTGGGAACCACTCATGCTCTGATCTCTTCACACAGGGCTCTGCCACATAGTGATGAGAAGTACAAGGGGTTTGGGGAGGTGAGGAAGGTAAGGCCCAAGGTCTCCCTGCAGCTGGGAGCCTCTGCTCACCTTCTTGGGCAGTGTATTCATTGTCAATAATCCGGGCCAAGCCAAAGTCACCGATTTTGCAGCCCAAGGTCTCAGACACCAGGATATTGGCTGCTCTGAGGTCGCGGTGAATTGAGTTCATTTTCTCGATATATGCCATTCCTTCGGCAATCTGAGGGAACATGCCACACAGGGAAGGGCAGCTGGGACCTCCATGCAAGGACTGAGCCCACACAGCCCCTATGGAGGGGGAAGAAAGACCCTGCCCACCCTCACCACCAGCCTCCTGTAGAAGCATCCTCCTTCCTCCTTCCTCTCACAGCCTGGAAGGGGAAGAAATGCTTGGGTGTTTGTTCGTTTGTGGGTGTTTCTGGAGGAGCAGATTCTTAGATGGAGTAGAAAGATGGCTTACACTACTCCTCAGCTAAATGAGCTAGAAACCTCCATTCCCTAAAAGCCCAGGAAGGCAGAGATGCTGTCATCAGAGCCGGGGACTCCCTGTACCCCTCACCCACCTCTCCTCTCCTTCCGAGTGTCTGCGGGGAGGAAGACAGCAGAATGAAGGCAGGAGAAAGGGAGGGAAAGAAAGAAGGGGCAGGAGTGGGAGGAGGTGGGGGGATGGAAGGGATTTCATTTTCTTGGCCAGTTGGAAGCACTATTTTTGGAGCCGGGTACCCTGGCTTGGAATCATTGAGCCCTGGCATATTGTTTAAGCACCCTAAAATGTCACTGAACTGGACAGAACATGAGGAAAGGAGTCTCCAAGGCACGGAGTCGAGGTGAGCATTAAATGAGACATGTGGACAAAAGCTAACCCAGCACTGCTCCATGGTGGGTCCTCAGGGACGAGGGGCAGAATCCCAACAGAACTGAGGCAGGATAAGAGGAGGAGACCCCGTGTCTGCGCCCTATCACCAGTGCTGGGTCTGGAATAGCTGTCTGTGCTACCCGTGTGTTCTTTAGCCGAGGAAACTCACTCAGGTTTCATTCTCTGCAACTCCACTGATATGTGAAGAAATTGAGGCAGAGAACAGAAAACCAGTTTATCTTCTCAGAACTGCGACAGCAAGAAGCCAACACTGAGATTGATCCCACCTGTCATTCTGTTTTTTATTTGTATGGGTTTACCCATGAATCCATCTCTCCCTCCCTCCCTTGTTTCCCCTCTTCCTTCCTTCCTTCCTTCCTTCTTTCCTCCTTTCTTCCCTCCCTCCCTCCCTCCCTCCCTCCCTCCCTCCCTCCCTCCCTCCCTCCCTTCCTTCCTTTCTTCCTTTTCTAAATTATTTCATCAACACACATTTATTGGTATGGTACTATGGGGACTATAAAGCTAAGTACCAAATATCTTAGAGATGAACATCATTTAGCAGTACTCATCCCATTAAAAATATGTCTTGAGCAGTATTAGAAATAACCCCCCCAAAAAAAAAATAATTGAGTAGGACCCAGATCTGCTTTCGAGGAGAAGGATCTACTGAGCACGATGCTAACGAGAACCTATGAGCTAAATGGTCCTCAGCACTTTTCTCTCCAGGGAAAATTTACTAGAAACGACACTTGACTTGATCATGAACACTGAATAGGATTCTTCCAAGTGAGAAGAGAGTCAAGGGCATTCTGGGAAGAGAGGACAGCCCAGGCAAAGGCTCACGGTACATTAGGGAGCTGCCGTGTGGCTGCAGAGTAGGACACCTGGGGCTGTGGTTGGAGGCGAGCTCTGCACTTCATCTACAGAGCAGGAAAAGGGGCGCCCGGAAGGACGTTGCGAGGGAGTGGGAGTGTGTGTGTGCATGTATGTATACACGCGTGGCAAGGCACTAGCATGACCAGATGTGGTCTAGAAGCTGATCACCTGGGAGGTGCTGAATTTGGGTTTCTTAACCCTGAGCATCTTGACCACACCTAGGTATAAACTGAGGTGGCTTTGCACATCCTTTGCCCCTGAGTGACCCAACATGCACTGAGGGATTAAATATGGGACGGGAGATTGAGAGAAGGGAAAGGAGGAAAGGGTTCACAGGTTTATCTCTCTTCTGTGGTTTCAAATCAGTGACCAGCGCTCATTTTCTGAGATCATCTCAGCAGCAGCAGCCAACTAGTCTGTGGCAAAGGGTGTGGGGGCATCAGTTCCTGCATCGATACTAATAGCAGATAAGGCCAGCAGAGGTGGGAGGGGTGGAGTGGGGTGAGGGCGGATTTCCTTTCTGTAACGGATGTGTGTGTGTGTACATGTCTCACCGATTGACCACAGAGATTTTCTGCTGAGAGTTCCAGTTTTAACAGACACCCACACACTTGGGGCCACCAGGTGGGTTTTCCTGCCACTGAAAGCCCTCAGCTAAAATCCCCGGGGAGGAAAGATTCCTCCTGTCCATATCCCCACCTGCTACAGAAAGCATGTGTGGGCACCATTTGAGGAAGAGAAGAGGTCACCACAAAACGCTTTCCTACCATGCTAAATAGAATTCATGCAAACTGAGTTTTCCACTTCACCTTCCTTGTTGATAGACCCCACCTCATCCCCTCATGGCTGTCCAGAATACAAACTACATTTCCCAAGGTCCCTTGCAGCTAGGTGTGGCCAGGGCACTCTGGCCAGGACCATGCAAGTAGTGGGTGACTGCAGGCACATGTTTCTAGAGCGAGGATGGTGGGCTTTCACCCTTCACCCACTTTACTTCTTTCTGCTGACTGAGAAAAGGACAAGATGGCGAAGCGTGAGCATCCATTCTAAGATGACAGGCTAAGACACTCAGCGGGAGGAAGAAACCTGGGTCCCTGTGACTTTGAAGGGCAGACTCACCTACTACCCCACACCACCCACCTTTGGATGTTTACACATTTAAACCATTATTCCCTTGGGTTTTCTGTCCTTCTCAGCCCAGCCTAAATCAGAGAGATACAACCTCTATAAGTTGATCTTGTTGGGCCCCAGGGTAGGGAGGAGTGCCCTGGAGACCTCGGCCCCCGTGAGGACATTGGGACTCAGGTCCTTGCTGCCCCCACCCCATAGCGCACAAACCTGGGCCGACATGTCGATCAGTCTTGGGAGGGACAATCTGCTACCTTCATCTGTCTTCAAGAAATCCAGCAAGCAACCTAAGGAAAGAGAAGTTGCAGCTGCACTTCTGCGAATGACCCCTCCCTGGCTCTGCCAAGCCTCCTCCAGGTGTGGGCTGCTCACTATCGGGGTGGGAAGTAGGTGGCGCTCTGTGAGATCTCATGCCCACAGAGAAGAAATCCACCTGCAGCATCACAGTGCCTTCTGCTTTACAGAATTTCAACCTCAGTCCTCACAGGACCCCAGGAGGCAGCTAACAGGCTCCCAGCTACCCACAGGACATTAGGTTTCAGCCCCAGGTTCAGGGTCACAAGCCAGGGAGCTGGGAGCAGAATTTGCTGTTCCAATTCTAAGTTTAGTGCTCATTCCTGGCATGACATTTTTGCCCCCTTCACCCTTTGTTGGTAGAGACTGTGTCTCTGAGCACCAGAATGGAGAGACCTGTCCGTCCCCTGGGGTTTGGTTCAGGGGACAAATGCAGCTCCTCCATGGCACCTAAAAGTTGGCAGGGATACTCACCTGAGCTATGGCTAGGAGGTGAATAGGGGAGCCATTAGGCCCCCAGGTCAGTGTGGTGCCACCTTCATGGCAACATTTAAGAAAGTAGATTAGCATGGCAGTATGTGGTTGGTCAGCGTCACAGGATGGGTGAGAAGGTGGTCAAAGATTGAGGCCCAAACCCAGGCCAGCTGTCCCATCAGAGCATGGACACACTGTGGACCTTCAAGGCCACCTCACCCAACCTCTCTTTTCACTGTGTTAAATGTTCATACGGATATAAAAGTTCCCATGGCTGGTAAATGGTAGACCTGGGACTGGAACCCTCTCCGGATGCCCAGCCTACTGCTCTTTCGACTTTGCCATGCTCTGTCTTCCTGAGCAGGTGTCAAGCAGCGCTGGGCACAGAAGACATACTCTAAGTGCTCTTGAACTGAGGACACAGCTCTCCTGTCTCTTTCTCACCTCCCTTCCCTTTCCCACCCCCACGCATGTGCGACAACTTACATAAATAGGACATTGGCTAATCAATCTAGCCCATGGCTCAGTGACCCCTGCACAGTCCCCCTGGCCAGACAAACCCATGGCAGCAGATGGGCCTCTGCCTTTTCAACCCCTAAGTCTGTACCCTCCCAGCCTCTTCCTGCCTCTGTCTGAGGGACACAGGCCCCCATAGTCCACCACCTCTGGCCATGAACTCCGTCACGATGTAAATGGGCTCCTTGGTGACTACAGCATAGAGACGAACCAGCCTTTCATGCTGGAGGGTTTTCATCAGGTTGGCCTCGCCCAGGAAGGCCTCCGGAGACATGGTTCCCTCCTTCAAGGTCTTAATGGCCACCTTCACACTGTTTTTGTAATAACCTGAGCCAGAAGAGAGGGGTTGTTAGGGGAGAGAATGAAGAAACCATTCAGAAGACCCAGAGGTTGTGGGAGGTGATCCCTTAATCCAAATCTACATAAACTTCCAGGAACCATCCTTATGCTGGTGCTGGCGGTAGGGGAGTGAGGCTCGAGCCACCCCCTTAGGGAAAGGTCCTGGGTTCAAATGCAGAGCTCCTGAGGGTGATGGATGTGCCAGCTTATATTGCCCGATGCCAGACTCAGTCTCCTTCAGGCAGTTGAGGAATAATGTTTTATGGGTATCATAGCCTCTGTCCCTTCTCCCTCACAAGCCTTTCTGGGGAAGAAGGGTGCACCATGCAAGTCCCGAACCTTCTGTGCTTCAGGGCGCAGGGCCAGGGAGAGGCTCCCGCCACACTACACACTCACCCATCCAGACTTCGCCAAACTGCCCAGACCCGAGTTTCCTGACCAGCTTGAGAGACTGCCGGGGGATTTCCCATTCATCCTGGGCCCAAGGGTTCTGAGGAGCCAGGCTCAAACAGGGTTGGGTCAACTTCTGGCATAAGCCATCTCCTTTCTCTGCAGTAGGGAAGAAGGGATGGGGTTACCAGAGCAGCCAGACTCGCATCTCTCCCAGGAGAGCTGTAACTTTCCCAGCTGTGTCCCCCACCTTCTTCACTAGCCCCACCCCACCCCAAGTGCACGTACGCCCATGTGCACATACCACACACACGCGCGTGCGCATGTGTGCATGCACACACACACTTTGCTCTTTGCAATTGTTTCTCATCAAGCAAGGCATGCTCTCATTGACCTCTCTCAGACTGAAAACACCTGTTACTCTCCAAGTTGTTGGATGCGGATCCAGTAAAAGGGATCAGGTACACAGACTTTGAATCACTATGTTGACTATTGTCAACTCTAAGAGAGTACCAATAGTTCTCAGGCTTGAGATCACAGCCCCCTCCCCCCATCAGATGCCCCTCTTACTGGAGTAGTGCTGCACCAAAGCCTGGAGAGTGGGGAAGGTGACTCGGGGGGAGATGTAATAGGCTCCTTCATCCAGGGAGCGGATCTTGTAATGTTTGATCACCTCCCCCTGGGGGGTCGCGTCCTTCACAGACAGGGAAAAGGCACCTGCAGGGTTGATAAAGACACACGTGTAAGAAGTAAGGCACAGAGAGAGAAGAGTGGGTTGGGATTTGGGCTTCATTTCAATGTCTTGGGAAAATGTTCTCTGAATTTTGCTTTCCATCCTGACCTCTTCCATCTAACTACCTTCCCCTGCTCTCAAACACCAACCCCCTGGAAGCTTTCCCGACCCAACACTGTTCTCGGTGTTCCTCCTCCCAGGGTCTCTCCCAAGCTCTGCCGGGGGACCACAGAACCCTGGAGCAGGCAGGACACTTTCAGGAATCACGATGGCATTCGGGGACCCTTTGCCGTGGAACACTGGAGAAATGTAAAGCTGTTGGAGGGACTAAAAGGCTCACTTATTCATTCATTTTGGCAGAAAAGGCTGACTCTACCACCACCTGCAACACCAGATCTCGTCCTCAAGCACCCCTGTCCCGGGAGAAGAGCACAATCAGCTATTTCCCAGGGGTTCTGTTCTCATTTGTTCACACGTCTTTATGTTAATGTCTGCCTGCAGATAAAGGCTAGGGGATGCCAGAGATTACGGGCAAGTTAAGGAGGCAAGAGCTTCCAGTTGAGAAATTCCTTCCCATAAACTTGATGTTTTCATAGAAGGCCGCTGTCCAGATCTCTGGGTCCATGCACCCCTCTTACTTGGGAGACGAGAAAGCTGAGGCCCCAAAGGGGGATGACGCTTGCCCCAGGTCACTCTGCTAGTTAAATGGCAGGCTTGGGGGCCTATGGACCCTGCCTGAGGGCACGCCTACCGCAAGCAGTACCACCAGCCCCCGCCAGGTGTCAGGCTCAGACACCTCTTTTTCTGGGTGTGGACGCTAGATTTTCGGCTCTACTATTTGTCTTCAGGCATCTTTCCTTTCCTCTCAGACCATCACTCTATATCGCACGCAACCCCGTTCTTGCCTCCCATCTCCCTTAACCATTGTATCTCTCTCATCGCCTATTTGGCAAAAAGATGCCGAGAGGCCATTCGCCCCACCCGGGCGACTGGTCGCTGCCACAGCCCACACCAGGGCTACAATCCCAGCTCCAGCCTGATGTTGCAAACCGGATCCCTCACCTCGCGCTGGGTAGATGCAACTGTGCCCCAGTATTTAAGGAACCGGAGAGTGACTCTAGTGAGTTCATTCATCCTTTCACCGCCAGAGTGAGAAAAAAGGAGTTTTTCTCCTCATTTCCTCGGCTGCACCTTGCATGCAGGAACTCGGGATAAACCAAGGAGACCTGCTGTCTTCCACACAGAGTCACTGCCCAAGCTCTTGATTTAAGTCCCCTCACTTACCCAGGCTCATCCAAGGGCCTGTCTCTGATATCTTTTTACAATTTGATATTCTTCTTAAAGGGAACCTCAAAATCCTGTGAGGCTCAGGTTCAAGAAATCAGAACTCCCTGCTTCAAAATCTGGATGCCCTGCCTTGCCTATGGGCTGTGCTGGGTATGCAGGCTGGACTTCCAGAAACTGAGATTTCTTAACCCTGGAAAAACCACATGATTTTAGACTGGGAAATTAATTTATCCCCACACGGGCATCACTAAACTGAAGCATGAGAAGCTAAGGGACGTTCTGGAGGCCACAGGAGGAAGGAACCCACTCCCCCTGCTCCTGAGTTCCTTCTCTGCCTTGCAGCCACTGGTGTGGCTTCAGGGTGCAGGCAGAGGGGTCTTGCTTTGGAGTTCTGAGGAGCATGTGTGCATGTGTGTATAGGTGTGAATAGGTGTGTATAGGTGTGTGTCAGTGTGTGTGGGGGAGGGGGCTGATGATGCTCGGGCAGTCCCGCAGCCCCAGCTCCGTCTGGCCGGTGCCCATCTTGGGCTGGCTTCCCACGGTAGGCAAGGACAGGAGGAGGTACCTCAGCCTTAGAGAACTCCTCCTTCCTCCACACTGAGGTCAGGAGTCCCTTTCCCTCCAGAGAGTACCTTAGCCATAAGCAATGATAAAAACATCATTTCCAGGGTGACATGACGTGATATCTAGGACTTGTTTCAAAGTAATAGGCATAGGTAGGGATATACATGAAACAGGATTGGCTGAGTTGATCATGGTAGGAGCCGGGTGTTGGGTACAAAGGGTTCCATTTGTACTAGTCTCTCTACTTCTCTGTGTGTTTAAAATATTCTGCACAAGAATAAAGCATAAATGCTTTACTCTTGGACATAGTTGCTCTACCATCAAAATGGAATAGTGGCAACATATATACGAGTGGGGCAGGAGTAGGTTTACAGTTGTGAGTATGTGAAAAACAGTTTATTCTTGTATTCTTGTTTATTAATAGTTGTATTATTTTTATACAAATAATTGTAACCCTAGTTTTGCCCCACTCTGTGTGTATGTGTGTGTGTGTGTGTGTGTGTGTGTGTGTACCTGTGTAAAATTGAACTCATCCATTGGTGCATTTCAGGAAATTCTGCACAGAGCATTCCAACTTTTCAATGCAGCCCCCCTCCTCAACCCTAGTCTTGACTTTTTGAGGGGTGGTGAGGGGAGGGTCTTTTCCTGAGCCTCACCGTGTGTCATAGCAGCTCTCTTTGTCCAGCTTTTGCTGTTCTGGTGTTTCCACTCACTACGGATCTCAAGCCATGAGTGGAGCTGAAGGACAAGCCAAACCTCTGTCCAGTCTCACTGTACCAGCCAAGAGAACCAAATTGCAGTCCAGCCACCCTCCCTCCTCCCCTTCCACTGAGGCTGCTGTCATCACCTCTTCTCCAGTTAAAACTTGGCTCTAACACGTCCCTACATACAGTGCCCTGATAAACAAAGGCTTTCTACACGCTGCTGGGGCTGTTGCCCTCCGTAACCCAGGCAAAGTCAGCTTGACACGTCTTAGATCTGGTGAAGCTATTTGGGGCTCCTTTGATAGTTGGGGCTCTGACACTGGTTCACTGTTAGTCTCGAGTGAGTCACTTTCTCCTTCAGAGACTCATTTTCTTCATCTTTCAAATGGGGGTTTTGACTCAGTATCTCAAAAATAAACCACTAGTGTCAAAGATGTACCAGGAATGATATAATAATAAGGTTCATATCAGCATGTTCATAATAGCCCCAAACTAGAAACAATGCCACATCTACCAATATTAGAATAGCAAAATAGCTTATGGAATATTCATATAATGAATTCTGTATAGCAATGAAAGTGAACAGACTACTGCCATACTCAACAACATGGGTGAATCTGTTATAGGCTGAATTGTGTGCCCCCCAATTCCTATGTCTAAGCCCTAACCCCTAGTATATCAGAATGTGATTCTATTTGGACATGAGGCCTTTAAAGTGGTGATTACATTAAAGTGAGATCATTGGAGTAGACCTTAATCAAATATGACCGGTGTCCTTATAAAAAGAAGAGATTAGGACATGGACACGCACAGAGGAAAGACCATATGAAGACACAGGGGAGAAGACGGCCATCTACAAGCCAAGGAGGGAGGCCTCAGCAGAAACCAGCCCTGCAGAAACCTTCTTCTCAAACCTTCAGCTTCCAAAACTGAGAGAAAAGACATATCTGTCGTCACAGCCCCATTTCTGGTGCTTTGTTACAGCAGACATAGCAAATTCATATGTAGACCAAGCTGTTCTAATGTCAGTGGACTTGGGGTTGTTTCCAGTTTGGGGCTATTATGAACATGCTTCTATGAGCCTTATTATTATTTGCTTCCCGGTACACGTTTGAGATACCAAGTCAATATCCCCGTTTGAAATATGAGGAAACTGAGTCTCTGAGGGAGGAAGTGACTCACTCAAGGCTAACAGTGAACAAACTCATGATGTTGAGTGAAAGAAACAAGAGACACAAAATAAAAATGGTGTGATCCATTTGCATAAAGCTGAAAACCAGACAAAACGTCAGTTCAGTACTAAAACCATACAGCAAAGCAAGGAAGGATTTTCTTGAAAGTCAAGATAGCCGTCACCTCTCTGGGGTGTAAGAAGGTTGAATCAGAAAGGGGCATAAGTGGGAGAGTGAGAGGGGCTCAGGACTTCTGGAAAGTTCTCTCCAGTACACGTTTTTATTGACTCTCTATTTGTAATTATGCACTTATTTATAACTTATGCAATTTTTTTTTTTTACAGGGACAGAGAAAGAGTCAGAGAGAGAAATAGATAGGGACAGACAGACAGGAACAGAGAGAAATGAGAAGCATCAATCATTAGTTTTTCGTTGCCATTGCGACACCTTAGTTGTTCATTGATTGCTTTCTCACATGTGCCTTGACCTCAGGCCTTCAGCAGACCGAGCCACCCCTTGCTGGAGCCAGCGACCTTGGGTCCAAGCTGGTGAGCTTTTGCTCAAGTCAGATGGGCCCGCGCTCAAGCTGGCGAGCTCAGGGTCTCGAACCTGGGTCTTCCGCAACCCAGTCCGACACTCTATCCACTGCGCCACCACCTGGTCAGGCATCTTATGCAATTTTTATGTATCTATATTTTATAACAAAAAAGAACTTTAAGAAGGAAAGGGGAGGAAACTATGAAAAGATAAAACTCCATGGCCAGAGGGTGAACTCAGAAAGGTTTTGCTTTATGGGTCCAGATCCATACATCTCCTGGTTCTCCACAATCACCACCCCCTTCTTTTATTTCCAGCCACAGGTCATTCTACAAATGAATGGTACCTTCCAGGCTCCTGTAAGTGCTTGAGGTCACAGCCTCCAACTGAGATGGTTTCTAAGGGTCCTTTCTGCTCCCAGGATTCCAGAAGGTGTTCCTGGATTACCTGCCCGCTTCTGACCCCTCCAGCCTCAGTGCTCTTGCTGACCCGGAGACAACACAGGCCAGCCTGGGGTGGGACCAGCTCTTCTAATGCCCGTCCTACCAGAGTCTCAGGCACATTTCTAGCCTGGGTGATGAGAAAACTGTTTGTGGCTGCAGCCTCAACTTCAACTGCTGGGCTCTAGCTGGGCTGCCCAGGCAGGGTCTGAACTGGGAAGGAGACCTGAGGCTTGGAGGCTGCCAAGTTCTTCTGGTGGGCATCTCCCCTGCCCCCTGCCCAGCACACTGCATGCAGCCAGGCTTCAGGTGGGGGGTGCCCGGAGTGGCACAGGGAGGGAAGGGCTGCCGCCCACACTTACCTCTGTTGGTCTCGCTCTCTCTAATAAGAAAGGAGCCCACCTTATTGATTGGAGCCAGAAGCTGCCTCTCAGCATCTTTCCGGCTAATTGACCTAAAGAACCACCTGGAAAAGGACAAAAGCAGGCAAGCCTCAGAGAGTAAGTAGCTTTGCTCCTTGGAACATTCTTATCTGAATCTCTCTCCTAAGCTGTGCCTCCCCCCCCCCCAGGAAATGCAGTACGCGTTCCTGTTCCCAAGTTAACCCTGAGCCCACGCTTCTCCCAGCTTGATCTACAAAACGCCTCTCCGTGTCTGTGCTCCTTTTCTTCCCACTTCTGGACTTACTGCTTTCTTGAAACTAAAACATTATATGGGCACTCTTTGTTAATTTTGCTCTAGGAAAAGGCACCCAACCTGCTACTCTCGGAGTGCACTCTCCCCAGGGCAGGCCTCTGAAATAGACTCTCAGGGCATGTTCCCCTGAGCATGGACTAGTCAGTGTGGAAGTGCCCAGTGGTCCCACATGCTGGTCCAGGGAAGGTCACAGGACTGGGGGCGCTGGACAAGGAACCTTCTAAGGGTCACCATTGCTGCATGGGGACACCAAGTTGAGGTCAGTAACCCTGTTCCTGCACTTTGCTCATGAGTTTGACAAACTCCAGGCTCCTTCAAGGGCAGAACCACATCTTACTCATTTTACAGCCTCCCCAGTCCCTGGACAGAGCTGGGTCCCAATTGCTTAATGTTTATTGTCTGAGGGAATCAATGGCCGAGGCCCGCGACAGACCTTCTTGGTGCTCCTCGGAAGTGGGCTATGAATATGCTGCTCCTCTCTAATTCGATTCTGAATAAGGCCACCACCCTGGGAGTCCCCCTCATGTCCAAGCCCGAGTCCTGCCCACTGGAGGCACTGGAGGAGGGGTTGCTGATCACAGCGCCTCCTTGTTAGCTTGGAAGGCCATGGGACATTTGGGACATTTTTGTCCAGGTAAGCCAGGAAGGGGACGGTTCTCATATTATAGATGGGAAGAGTGAGGTGCTCACAGAAGCACTACTCCCTCTGCATCACACAGCAATTGAGATGTTGTCTAGGACAAGAGACAAGGCTTCCCCAAGAGTTCCAGCCCCCAGCCCTTCCCTACTCCCTCCATGCTGGGTGCACACGGGCTCATTGCTAGCCACTGCCTGGCCACACCCCGCTCAGCATCCCGCAGAGCAGACACAGGGAGCATGCCTCTGCTTTGAGAGACCTGCTCTCTGTTCACCTACTTTTCTACTTCCAGGCTTTCTACTCGGGCCACAAAGTTGCTGGGCACGTAGCCTTCTCTTCCCGTGATGAGAGACTTGGCCAACCACCAGTCTCCAGATCTAAGGGAAAAAGGAAAAACAAACATGAGATGGTGGCTCCGAGACGGGCCTCTCTCTGGGGTAGCTCACAGCCCTCTATGACACGGTCTCATTCCTGAGAGGCCGATGATTCCCAGAGGCAGACGGCCTGGCAGACGACAGGGAACTGAGGCTAGTTGCTCTGTGACATGGGGCTATCTGGGGTATTTCTTTTTTTTTTTTTTTTTTTTTTAATATATATTTTATTATTATTAATTCTAATGGGGTGACATCAATAAATCAGGGTACATATGTACAATGAAAACATCTCCAGGTTATCTTATCATTCAATTGTGTTGCATACACATCACCAAAAGTCAAATTGTCCTCTGTCACCTTCAATCTGGTTTTCCCTGCGTCCCTCCCCTCCTCCCTATCCCATTCTTCCCTCCCTCCCCCCATCCCATAACCACCACTCTCTTGTCCATGTCTCATACCCTCACTTTCATGTCCCACCTATGTATGTAATCGTGCTGTTCTCAGTTTTTCTTTTTTTCTGATTTACTTATTTCACTCCGTATAATGTTATCAAGGTACATCCATTTTGTTATAAATGATCCGATGTCATCGTTTCTTATGGCTGAGTAGTATTCCATAGTATATATGTACCATAGCTTTTTAATCCACTCGTCTTCTGACGGACACTTGGGCTGGTTCCAGATCTTCGCTATTGTGAACAATGCTGCCACGAACATGGGGGCGCATTTCTTCTTTTCGAACAGTGCTATGGTGTTCTTAGGGTATATTCCTAAAAGTGGGATAGCTGGGTCAAAAGGCAGTTCGATTTTTAATTTTCTGAGGAATCTCCAAACTGTTTTCCACAGTGGCTGCACCAGTCTGCATTCCCACCAGCAGTGCAGAAGGGTTCCCTTTTCTCCACATCCTCGCCAGCACTTATTCTGTGTTGTTTTGCTGATAAGTGCCATTCTGACTGGTGTGAGGTGATATCTCATTGTGGTTTTAATTTGCATTTCTCTAATGATTAGTGATGTTGAGCATTTTTTCATATGCCTATTGGCCATCTGTATGTCCTCTTTGGAGAAATTTCTATTCATTTCTTTTGCCCATTTTTTGATTGGATTATTTGTCTTCCTGGTGTTGCTTTTTATAAGTTCTTTATAAATTTTAGTTATTAACCCCTTATCAGATGTGCTGTCAAATATGTTCTCCCATTGTGTGGTTTGTCTTTTTATTCTGTTCCTATTGTCTTTAGCTGTGCAAAAACTTTTTAGTTTGATATAGTCCCATTTGTTTATCTTGCCTTTTATTTCAGTTGCCCATGAAGATAAATCGGCAAATATACCGCTGCTACAGATGTCGGAGAGCTTGCTGCCTATGTTTTCTTCTAAGATGTTTATGGTTTCACGGCTTACATTTAAGTCTTTTATCCATTTTGAGTTTGTTTTTGTGAATGGTGTAAGTTGATGGTCTAGTTTCATTTTTTTGCAGGTAGATGTCCAATTTTCCCAACACCATTTGTTAAAGAGGCTGTCTTTACTCCATTGTATGTTCTTTCCTCCTTTGTCAAATATCAGTTGTCCATAAAGCTGTGGGTTTATTTCTGGGTTCTCTATTCTGTTCCATTGATCTATGTGCCTGTTCTTATGCCAGTACCAGGCTGTCTTGAGTATAATGGCCTTGTAGTAAACCTTGATATCAGGAAGAGTGATACCTCCTGCTTTATTTTTTCTTTTTAAGATTGCTGAGGCTATTCGTGTTCTTTTTTGGTTCCATATAAATTTTTGGAATATGTGTTCTATATCTTTGAAGTATGTCATTGGTATTTTAATTGGTATTGCATTGAATTTATAAATTGCTTTGGGTAATATAGACATTTTAATGATGTTTATTCTTCCTAGCCATGAGCACGGTATGTGCTTCCACTTGTTTGTATCTTCCTTGATTTCTTTTATCAATGTTCTATAATTTTCTGAGTACAAGTCCTTAACCTCCTTGGTTAAATTTACTCCTAGGTACTTAATTTTTTTGGCTGCAATAGTGAAGGGGATTGTTTCCTTAATTTCTTTTGCTGATATTTCATTGTTGGTGTATAGAAATGCCTCTGATTTCTGAGTATTAATTTTATATCCTGCCACCTTGCTGAATTCATTTATCAGGTCCAGTAGTTTTTTGACTGAGACTTTAGGGTTTTCAATATACAATATCATATCATCTGCAAATAATGACAGTTTTACTTCTTCTTTTCCAATTTGGATGCCTTTTATTTCTTCTTCTTGTCTGATTGCTGTAGCTAGGACTTCCAGAACTATGTTGAATAAGAGTGGTGAAAGTGGGCAACCCTGCCTGGTTCCTGATCTTAAGGGGATTGCTTTTAATCTTTGTCCATTTAGTATGATGTTTGCTGTCGGTTTATCGTAGATGGCCTTTATCATGTTAAGGAATGATCCCTGTATTCCCACTTTACTGAGAGTTTTGAGCATGAATGGGTGCTGGATTTTATCAAATGCCTTTTCTGCATCTATTGAAATTATCATGTGATTTTTGTCCTTCCTTTTGTTTATGTGGTGAATCACATTGATTGATTTGCGAATATTGAACCAGCCTTGCCTCTCCAGGATAAATCCCACTTGATCGTGGTGTATGATTTTTTTCATATATTGCTGGATCCGGTTGGCTAATATTTTGTTGAGAATTTTTGCGTCTAAATTCATCAAGGATATAGGCCTATAATTTTCTTTCTTTGTGTTGTCTTTGCCCGGTTTTGGGATCAGAATTATGCTCGCCTCATAAAAGGAGTTTGGAATTCTTCCTTCCTCTTGAATTTTTTGAAATAGCTTCAGGAGAATAGGAGTTAGTTCTTCTTTGAATTTTTGATAGAATTCACTTGTGAAGCCATCAGGCCCAGGACTTTTCTTTTTTGGGAGTTTTTTGATAACTGTTTCGATCTCATTTGCTGTAATTGGTCTGTTTAGGTGTTCTGATTCTTCCAGATTGATTTTTGGAAGGTTATATGATTCAAGAAATTTGTCCATTTCACCAAGATTGTCTAATTTTTTGGCATATAGTTCTTCATAGTATTTTCTTACAATGCTTTGTATTTCTGTTGTGTCAGTTGTTATTTCTCCACTGTCCTTTCTAATTTTATTTATTTGAGTCCTCTCTCTTTTTTTCTTGGTGAGTCTAGTTAAAGGTTCATCAATCTTGTTTACCTTTTCAAAGAACCAGCTTCTTGTTTCATTGATCCTCTGTATTGTTTCCTTAGCCTCTATGTCATTTATTTCTGCTCTGACCTTTATTATTTCCTTTCTTCTACTTGTCTTGGGTTTTATTTGTTGTTGTTTTTCTAGTTCTTTTAGATGCAGGGTCAAGTTGCTTATTTGAGCTTTTTCTAGCTTCTTATGATATGCCTGTAGTGCAATAAACTTCCCTCTCAGAACTGCTTTTGCTGTGTCCCATAAATTTTGAGTTGATGTATGCTCATTATCATTTGTTTCTAGAAACTTTTTTATTTCTTCTTTGATCTCATTGTTAATCCATTCATTATTTAATAACATGCTATTTAGTTTCCAGGTGTTTGAGTATTTTTCAGTTTTTCTTTTGTGGTTAATTTCTAGTTTCATGGCATTGTGATCAGAGAAAATGCTTGATATGATTTCAATCTTCTTAAATTTATTGAGACCATTTTTGTGTCCTAACATGTGGTCTATCCTAGAAAACGTACCATGAGCGCTTGAGAAGAATGTATATTCTACTGCTTTAGGGTGAAAAGTTCTGAAGATATCTATTAAATCAAGTTGATCTAGTGTCTCCTTTAAGTCTGCTGTTTCTTTATTAATTTTCTTTCTTGAGGATCTATCCAGTGTTGTTAGAGGGGTATTGAAATCCCCTACTATGATAGTATTGCTGTTAATCTCGCCCTTTATATCCATCAAAGTCTGCTTTATGTATGTCGGGGCTCCTATATTTGGTGCATAGATATTTACAATAGTTATATCTTCCTGTTGAATTGTTCCCTTTATCATTATGTAGTGTCCTCTTTTATCTCTTACTACAGCCTTTGTTTTAAAGTCCATTTTGTCTGATATAAGTATTGCTACCCCTGCTTTTTTTTCATTTCCATTTGCATGAAATATTTTTTTCCATCCTTTTACCTTCAGTCTATGAATATCTTTTATTTTAAGGTGTGTCTCTTGTAGACAGCATATGTATGGGTCCTGTTTCTTTATCCATGCAGCTACCCTATGTCTTTTGATTGGATCATTTAATCCATTTACATTTAAGGTTATTATTGATATGTAGTTGTTTATTGCCATTTTATTCTTTAAAGCTGTATTCTTCTTTTGCTCTATTCTTTCCTCCCTTTAAACTGTTCACAAGAGGCCCCTTAGTATCTCTTGCAGAATTGGTTTGGTTTTTATGAATTCCTTGAGGCTTTCTTTTTCTGGGAAGCTCTTTATTTCTCCTTCAATTTTAAACGTTAGCCTTGCTGGATAAAGTAGTCTTGGTTGTAGGTTCTTGTTCTGCATTACTTTGATTATTTCTTGCCATTCCCTTCTGGCCTCAAGTGTTTCTGTTGAGAAGTCCGATGTCATCCTTATGGGGGTTCCTTTGTAGGTGATAGTCTTTTTTTCTCTAGCAGCTTTTAAAATTTTTTCTTTATCCATTAGCTTTGGTATTTTAACTATGATGTGTCTTGGTGTAGATTTTTTTGGGTTTCTCCTTAATGGAGTTCTGTGTGCTTCTTGAATGTGTGGAGTGTTTCCCAGCCTTAATTTAGGAAAGTTTTCTGCTATAATTTGATTGAACAAAGTTTCCATTTCCTGTCCTCTCTCCTCTTCTTCAGGCACCCCTATGATGCGAATGTTGTTTCTCTTCATGTTGTCACAAAGCTCCCTTAGAGTTTCCTCACATTTTTTAAGTCTCTTTTCCTTTTTCTTCTCTGCTTCTGTGCCTTTGTTTATTGTGTCCTCTAACTCGCTTATTCGATCCTCAGCGTCATCCATCCTGCTTTTAATTCCTTCCATTGTGGTCTTCAGTTCTGATACTGTATTTGTCATTTCTGTCTGATTCTTTTTTATTATTTCAATTTCATTTTTTATACTTGTTATCTCTTTATTTAGGTGTTCATAATGACTATCCATTGTTGCTCTAATTTCTTTGAACATCCTAACTATCATTATTCTAAATTCTGCTTCTGGTAATTTGGTTATATCTGGTTCATTCAGGTCCTTCTCTGGGATTTCTCTTGATTCATTTGGTTTGCATTCCTCTGCCTACCCATTTTTTCTGTGTATAAGCAAGTTGTGGCCACTGGAGTCCAGTATGTGTTGCCTTTGTGTTCTCTAGGTGTGGTCTATCTGCAGGCCACCCACCCCCTCTGCCGGCGCCTAGGGTGGTTGGGTATGAGCGTTGCCAGCGCCGGCCCACTGTGGCTTTTGCTGTGATTTCTGCCTCTCCTCCGTGGGAGGGGCTGTCACTGAAGCCACAAGATTAGCACCAAGGGTAGAGGCAAGCACCTTTCCTCAGCTGCGGACCCAGCCTATTTCCGGACTTCCGCCCAGAACCAGCAGTCGGAGCCTGCTCGCTACAGTTCCGCGGGGTAGGCGGGGCTTTTGACGTGCTCTCAGCTGTAAGCTTTTGCCCGTCAGGAGCTTTAGCCCCGCCCTCGAGGCCAGGGCCCTTTGCGCAGGGTCGGAAACCAAGATTTATTGGGGCGGGCGTGTTTGCTGGCTTCCGCCGAGCTGCGTACTTCCGCTCGTCCCGGACTCTACCCCGCCCCCGCGTTCGGAGCCCGCTCGTGCACGTATTAACGCTATCCGGGGTTTCTCCGGCCGGATGGGGATAGCAGCCGTGGGCTCAGCTGCTAGCCTCCGCCTGTCTCGGGGTCCACCCCGTTCCCGCGCTCGGAGCCCGCTCGCGCACGTATACTGGCCAACCGCGGTTTCTCCGGCGGACGGCGGTGGGGGGGGGCGGACTAGTATCGTCAGCTCAGCCACGAGCCCCTGCCCGTCCCTGGTCCTAGCCCGGTCCCCGCGGTCAGGGCCGGCTTGCGCAGGGCCTGCCTATTCCTGGCCTCCCGCTTTGTCCCCGTAAGTGGGATTAAAGGCGGGCCCGCAGCTTCCGGACCGCTCTCGCGTTTACCCTCCGACCCTCTGGGCTAGACCGATCTCCCACCGGCTTGGCCTCTGCCCACGCCGACAGAACCGCCTTTCAGCGTCCTGCCGCCCCAAAACCTTAAGCAGCCCTCAGCAGAGTAGGAAGGGACCTAATACTCCACACTGTAGGCCTGGGAGCTCCCTCACTTGTTTCACAGCTCAATACTGTCCAAATGCCTCTTTTTGGCTCTGGGACTGCAGGCTGGGGCTTGGTTCCTGGGACCCAGGTCCCTCCCTCTCCGCCAAAATCTCCTCCCGCCCCGCGGGTCTCTCCGGGCTGCCGTTTGCTCCGGGGAGCTGGGCAGCCCTCTTCGCGTTTTTGCTATTCCTACCAGTCTCAATGTGGCTTCTTCTGTGTTCCTTGGTTGAAGAGTCCACTTAGTTTTGTTCAAAGTTGGTTTATCCAGGTGATGGTTCTTAAAATTGAGTTGTAATCCACTTTGGTTCTGGGAGTTGGAAGTTGGTACGTCCGCCTACTCCGTCGCCATCTTGCTCCCCCTATCTGGGGTATTTCTAAGTCACTGATGCTCCTGGTCCAGGGGAGGCAGGGGGGTGGTACAACCTCCAGGAAACAGTTTGTCCAGGCAGCCTGACCAACCCACCGGGGCCCCGGTCTCATAGTGAGCAGCCTTCCTCTTGATTAATGGACTTCTTTAAAATGGAGTGGGCAAGTTGGGACTTGACAGGTAAGATAAAAACAGGAAGACTGCTGAGGAAAGGAGGAACGGGCCAGCCCATGGATGATCAAACAGTCAGAGTTTTCATGCTTTTAGCTCAAGATCATTGTAGAACTTCAAGAACAAAAGCGGGCCTTCAGGACCTTACAGGACAATCCAGGTGTCTGAGAGCAGATTCTGGAGGAGTTTCTGAGAGGGAACGGTGAACATAAACTGTGGCTGATTCGTAAGTACAATCCTGCGCGAGGTCTCATTTGGCAAGGGAGACAAATATGGACACAACTGCCTTCAACACAAAGCTGTGATGGAGCAGCTAGGCAAGCACTGTGGGTTTCAGGAGGGCTGCATGGAGGAGGTGACATTAAAGGTGGGCTTGGAAGGAAGAGTAGGGTTTTGACAGTAGACCAGGAAGTAACCCCACCAGGAAGGCTTTGGCAAGGCAGGTGGAAGGAAGAGGGTGGGGTCGAGTTTAAGGAAATGCTGGGTCACTGGGTTTGGGGCTGGGCATTGGAGAAAATATCCTGGAGGCCGCCACAGAGAGTGTGGTGGGCAGAGGAAGGTGGCGGGTGGGTGGGAGATCTGTGATAAGGAGCTGCAAGGACCTCTGACCATGAGACAGCATTCAGGAAACTTACTCTTTCAGGATCTGCAGCTTCTCCCCTTTCAGCATCTGCAGGTCACGGTCATTCACTGCCATGTAGTCATACAGCGCCATCACGAAATGCTCTTCTAGAGGGAACAAGAAATAGAGGGCCACTGCTCAGTCCCACTGGACAGATGCCAGGGGCTGGTGTGAGTCTGTGCTATGAGCCATCTTTCAGTTACTAAGAGGGTCACTAAAAGGCAAGGACAGAGGGGAGCTTTGTCACCCACTGATGCAGAAGAAATTTCTGTCTGACAGACTGGCCTCCTGTCCTTGATGCTGGGAACAAGGACATACTGCTCCTCTGAACTTATCATGTCTTCCCTTCTGGACCCCACATGGAAATCCTAAGTCCAAGACAGGGCTATTGAGTAAGGGAATTGATAGCCCAGAGGTCGAGGGAGATCAGCGGCATGAAACTGCTGGCCACAGACCCAGTTTGGGAACCAGTGTTGGCTGACCCCTTATCTCCTGGAGGCATATGAGCTTCTCCTCTCTTCCCCTTCCTCACCTGTCCCTTCCAGCCTCTATTCCACAGGTAGCAGTGGTCTTGGGAATGGCAACTGTAACTCAGATCTGTAGCCACGCCCAGTGCCTCATCATTGTGCTCCTGGCTGGCAGTTCCCCTGCTGCCTGGTAGTCCCCAGAATGGAAGTGGGCGAGGGTTCCAGAGCTTGGCATGGCCTCTCACTGCTAGCAATGAGGGCTTCTCGGCACAGCTCTGGGTAGCCAAGACCCACCTGGAAAAAGTCACCTGGAGACCACCAATCTTTCCTGGGAGGAGATGACTCAGCTTTGTCACTAATGCTTGGAATGACCTTGGACAAGTCACCTTCATTTGGTGAGAAGAGGGGTTGGAATAGGTGACAGAGGCCCCTCAGGTTCTACGATTCAAATTCTTGTACCAAAATTAGTGAGTTTATTTCTTTCCCCTGGGCTTCCTTTCTGGAGCTAGCAATGGCCTGTGATGCTAATTAATTGTGATCTCCAACAAGATAAGAGACACCAGGTAAGGTCACTACCTGGGTTTCAGCACCTTGCTCATGAGTTAGACAGGCTCTGAGCTCTTGCAGGGGAGCCATGTCTTACACAGCACCTCAGTCCTTGGACAGAGCCGGGCTCTGGGTCCTGTAGGCTCAGTGCCTTCTGTGTAAGCGATTAACCACCGAGCCTTGGCCCATGGAGGCCGCCCCACTGCTGCTGTGTGGAAGTGACTTAGGAAGATGCTGGGTGTTCTGCTCTGCTGTCTGCTAATTCATAACGAGCCACCATCCTCTGAGCCCCTCCTGAGATGTGAGCCCCTGACCCAGGAAGAACAAGGTCATTTGCTGCGTCACCTCCATGGTCATGCAGGTGTGGTATGGGTGGTTAGAAGGCCAGCAGGGGCCTTTGGAAAGTGGGCTGGGAAAGTGGGGAACAAGATGATAATTCCACCCAGGGGGGTCAACCAAGGACTCAGGGGGAGAACACAGACTGCGAGTCCTCACTCTCTGAGGTTGGGAGTTAGGTCTCTAAAACCCGGGTTTAATGACGCTGTTGTATTCACTATAACCCGTCTTGTTGTGCTCACTTATAGTTTGTAAACTTTTTAAAGAAACACTGACAGGGGCACTAAAGGAACCAGCGCAGGGCGGCTGGAGAGGCCCCCAAGGGCAGGTGAAGCTGGCTTTCCTCTCTGACCCTTGCGGGCCTGTGTCCCTTCTTCTCCAGGAAGCTGCTCCCAACCAGTCCCTTGTTCTACCTGCACAAAGCTGGGCCTGGGGAGGTGGCCCGTGGAGCCTCAGCTTGCAAAGCAGCCCCTTCTTACCTTGATCCGGGTGCGAGTAGGGAGGCGCAGGAGCCAGGTGCTTAAACACGACCTGAAGCGAAAATACAGGACTTAGTTCAACACCCCAGGGCGGGGCAGGGTCTGCAGGGTGATGGCTGAGACTACTGTGAGGGCTCTGTTGGCACCAGAGTTCATGCAGGTAAATTCTACTCCCCAGGGACCAGGGCCATGTTGGATAATCCCTGGAACACCTGTTATCTGTGTCCTGACTATATTACTCGTTTAGAGGAGAGGTATGCAGGGGAGCTCCAGCTTTGCAAGAGGCAGCTATGGAATGGGGGTGGGGAGGGAACACCCAATCACCTGGCTCAAAAGGGTGAAGTTGCAAAAAGATATTTGTTCTCAAGGAAAATTATTTTTAAGTGTATTTCCTTAAAACTCAATGAGTATTTTCCTAGATATACAGCGTGTCCGTAAAGTCATGGTGCACTTTTGACCATGTGACCGGTCAAAAGTGCACCATGGCTTTACGGACACACTGTACACCCTATAGAGAAATTTTTGACTATGTGTACCAGGAAACATGTACAAGACTACTCCCAGCAGAAATACATAACAATACATACATACCAATTACATAAAAATTATTAATGCATAGAACCCACCCTTATGATCAATGACCAAAGAATAGCTAAGTTGGTGTGAGTTCATGCAATGACACCCCAGGGAGCTGTGGCTATCCACGAGCTGCAGCCCCTGCATCCACGTGGGTAAAGCTCGCAGTGGGAAGCATAGCTCTGAACCCAAATCTCAGAAGAACACATGCTGTTGGACTCATTCCATGTGAAGTTCACAATGTGTAAAATTTAAATAGTGTTTAGGAATATATGCAAATGAGGTGACACAAAGAAGCAAAACTAAGGAATGCTAAGCACGGTCAGAATGGTGGGTCCTGGGTCCTGGGTCCTGGGGCGAGGGGGACAGACGAGGGGACAGCAGAGATCTACAGTGGGACAAGCCACTTTCTGCTTCTGAAGATGAGAAGGGCTGCACTAGGTATTCATTTTATTCTCCTTCGTTCAACCTGGCATACGTGTTATAAATAATGGTTTTTTGTATTCCATATTTATTAAACACAATTTTGAAGTAGCATTTCATAAAATGGTGTGTATAGTATGGTTCTGTTGGAAATATAAACACATAGCTAGCACATAGGAAAAGGGTGTGGGGGCAGGAGGTCTGCAACATTAACTCCAGGTATCATTGGGTAGTGAGGTTATGAGTATTTACAATATTTTTCCATAATTAATTTGTATTATGGGACTTTTTTAAAAGTTAAAAGCCTTCCAGGCTCTACTACTTACAAGCATATGACTTTGAAGAAATTACTTAACCTAACTTCGACTGAATAATTTATTCAATCAGAGAACTCAATAATTTATAGCCCTTCGATTATTTATTTATTCAACAAACATTTCAGTGTTACGTAACAAGCCTTGCACTAAGTTGGGACACAGACGAGGTGCTGGTTTTTCTAAGAAATGGGAGCAGCAATCACCACCCCCACTAGAACACAGTAGGAACGGAGTGATGCCTGGTTAGATGTGCTCGTGGGGAAGGGGGAGCAGGAGAGAGGAGCCCAGGTATGACTCCCAATTGCCACACACCGAAAGGGGATAGGTGGCCAGGCAGGAGCAGGAGACACAGTCATCTAAAAAGGCATCTTTAGGAACCTGTCGTGTCAAAGAGTGATAAGGGCTTTGTAAAAAAGAAAAAAAATTTAGAATTGTGAGCTAGGCTCCATGAACACTTGCATAAGGAAGCTTCTGGATAAGAGTGAAGGCAGCAAATGTTAATAAATGCCCTAGACTACCCCTCCCCCTACTAATACACCCTGTCCTCAAGCTGAGCTCTGATTTCTTTTTCTCTTCAAGGCTGCCCTTGGCCAATGAAAACTAGCTAAGAATTACTGGGGGCTAACCATGCCCAGCCCTGTGCTGAATGCAACGTTATAGCATTGCATATTTGTATCTACATGGTATATTGTTATATCCCTATCAGAAAAGCAATGTTATTCTACTCACTTTACAGATGGGGAAATTGAGGCTAAGAAGAGTTAAGAAACCTGTTTTGGGCCTCGACTGTGTGGTTCAGTGGATAAAGCATCACCCCAGTACATGGAAGTCATGGGGTCGATCCCGGGTCAGGGCACAAACAAGAAGCAGACAATGAGTACACAACTTAATGGAATAACTAAGTGGAACAACGAGTTGATGACTCTCTCGCTCTCTCAAATCAATGGGGGAAAAACGCTACTTCAAAGACACAGCTAACAGACTTAAACCCTAGCAATCTGGGTGCTAACCATTCTACAATAGTGCCACACCGATTTGAGCTGGGGTGGCCCTGGAAGGGGCCTGTTTGTGAGAGCGCTGAGTTATCCAGAGAGGACTCTGGGGCAGCTCCCAGGGAACCTCACCTGTCCTGTGCTCTCCCTCCTGCCCCTCCCTCCCCCGCTGGGAACAGGGATCACTCACCAGGGGTGGCAGTGGTGGGGGCTCTTTGCTGTGGCTGCTGACCTTGACGGGGCTCCATTGGCTCTTACCCTTCTCTTTGATCTGCTTTCTGCTGCTCACCACTCCCATCCTGCCAGAGAGCACACAGCAGATTGGCAAAGCGAGTAGGTCTTCAAAACTTTGTAAGGAAGAGCTCCCCCCAACTCCTTCCGGTGGCCAATTAGAAAGGTAGGACGGAAGTGGAGGACAGTGAAGGTCAAAGTCAAAAATGAGGTCAGAGGTTGGGTAGGTTAAGCTTGCATCCACCTTTTTTTTTTCTCAGAGTAGAAAGAAGTGGCCCAGAGAGGAGAAATGACTGAATTTAGGACACAGGGGTCGTCTGGCCTGAGGAAACTTCCAGAAACTGCTGGTTGACCCCAAACCCCTGGGGACAGAAGCCTTGGCATCTAGAATGAGTCTGACCAATGGGTCTGGTAGTCTGGGTTTTAGTTGTCATTTGCCACCTACTGCATCACCCTGGAAAATCACATTTCCTCCCGTGACCCATGTTAAGACGGGTCTGAGGTTCTTCCCTACTCAGATATTCAGGTCAGATGTTATATATTTAGGGCACAAAGATAACACAGGCATCGGAGGCCAATCGTAGCTTCTCCAGTAATAGCAAGGGGTCTTCTTCAGAGGTGAGAGAAAGACGGCCAAGAATTTTTTGGGGGGGAAAAGAATCTCAGGACGACAGATACAGGAAAGAGCCTAGATTTGTGGCCACTATTGCCACCACCCTCATTCCAGGGGCTGCTATTGAGGAGGGCTTACTCTTGACCAGAAATGTCACAAGCTCTTTCTGGTATCGTCTTTTCAGCTCTCTAAAATAAGTGTAAGTAGGTATTAGTATGATCCTAGGACTGTGGGTTGAGGCATTAAAGAGCTGGCTTACAGCTCTTTACAACTAACCAATACAGAGCCAACTCTGGAGCCCTGGCTGACCCAAGACCACCACCACACTCCACCTCACACCTGCATCCCAAGACACAAACATTTACAGAGAAAAGGACTTGAGTTCCTGCTCTCAAGGAATGACCGGCCCTGCTGTGTGGTCCCAGCTGGAGTCCTGATGCCTTTGGTTGTCTGCACAGTATTTCATTGATTCTGAGATGCACCTTTTTCATATTCAGTATCTCTGAAATTGGAACACTTTTTACAATTGATGATGGTTCATATTGTAATTAGCAACATCTTTTTTTCTTATTTAGAGATACATTAAAATAAATGCTAACTTTCCAAGTGATTGTGTCTTAGAATCAATGAAATACTGTAATATTTCTTTTTCTGTTTCCCAGAGAGTTGAAGGCAAATGCCTCATATTATTTTCTTCAAACTGAACTTGAAAAATGCAAAAACTATAATAATTTTGATATAGGACACAGAGCCACAGTAACAAATACTCTAAGTATTGTTGAGTATGTTTTGCATACAGAGCATGTAATACTACTGCACATTTGTAAAAAAAAAATAATGCTTTCTGAACTAAAATACTTTCTGTATTTAAGTAGTTTCTTTGTGTGTGTTCAGATCAGCCTTAACATCAGATGAAATATAGTGCTAAAGTTACAGGTCAGCATTTTAGTGTTCAGGGATTTTTGGGTGTCAGAATTTTGTATAAAGGATTATCAGTTTACATTGGGAATGGTTACTTAATTTTATTAGGTGCCTATTTAGTATCTATTCATATGATAGTTTTTATTTAATTGTTGATGTAATAAATTATGTTGATAAATTTTCTGGTATCAAAACATCCTTGCATTTTGGAATAACTGCTGTTTGGTTACTGTACATTAGTTTTTTGATACATGGATGGGTTCTTTTTGCAAATATTTTATTTCAAATGAGAATTTATATTTCCATGTGGAATTTGTCTATGAGGCATTAGCATTAAGATGATGCTGGCTTCATAACATATACCAAGGAATCTTTCATCTGTTTTCCTTTTGTTTTGAATAGTTTAATAACATTGGGACCATCTGTTCTTTAAAACCTAGATAGAATTTAGCTGATAAGTTATCTGTTCCTGGGCCTTTGAAATAATAAGTCATTAAATAAATTTCTAATTTCTTCTACGGAAATGTATCTGTTCAGAAACTTCCCAGTTTTCTCTGTTCCCATTTTTTCCTGTCTTGCACCATTTTAATAACTTATGTGATTTATGGGCCTTTGATTTCCTCCACATTTTTCAATGTGTTTCCATAAAGTTCTGCATAGTATTGTCTTATCATTATTTTATTCTCTTTTGTTTCTTGATTATGACCTCTTTCTTGTTCCTAATATAAAGTAAATGTACTTTCAGTAAAAATTGCGATGTTTAATTGGATAAAATTATCTGAAGATTTCTATGACTGAATAGTATTAACCAAACTTTAAAATTATGAAAAAGAAGACTGTAATCAAAACAGCATGAAGGGGGAGCAAGATGGCGACGGAGTAGGCGGACGTACCAACTTCCAACTCCCAGAACCAAAGTGGATTACAACTCAATTTTAAGAACCATCACCTGGATAAACCAACTTTGAACAAAACTAAGTGGACTCTTCAACCAAGGAACACAGAAGAAGCCACATTGAGACTGGTAGGAATAGCGAAAACGCGAAGAGGGCTGCCCAGCTCCCCGGAGCAAACGGCAGCCCGGAGAGACCCGTGTGGCGGGAGGAGATTTTGGCGGAGAGGGAGGGACCTGGGTCCCAGGAACCAAGCCCCAGCCTGCAGTCCCAGAGCCAAGAAGAGGCGTTTGGACAGTTTTGAGCTGTGAAACAAGTGAGGGAGCTCCCAGGCCTACAGTGTGGAGTATTAGGTCCCATCCTATCTGCTGAGGGCTGCTTAAGGTTTTGGGGCGGCAGGACGCTGAAAGGCGGTTCTGTCGGCGTGGGCAGAGGCCAAGCCGGTGGGAGATCCGTCTAGCCCAGAGGGTCGGAGGGTAAGCGCGAGAGCGGTCCGGAAGCTGCGGGCCCGCCTTTAATCCCACTTACGGGGACAAAGCGGGAGGCCAGGAACAGGCAGGCCCTGGGCAAGCCGGCCCTGACCGCGGGGACCGGGCTAGGACCAGGGACGGGCAGGGGCTCGTGGCTGAGCTGACGCTACCAGTCCGCCCCCCCCCCCCCCGCCGCCTGCCGGAGAAACCGCGGTTGGCCAGTATACGTGCGCGAGCGGGCTCCCGAGCACGGGAACGGGGTGGACCCCGAGACAGGCGGAGGCTCGCAGTTGAGCCCACGGCTGCTATCCCCATCCGGCCGGAGAAACCCCGGATAGCGTTAATACGTGCACGAGCGGGCTCCGAACGCGGGGGGCGGGGTAGAGTCCGGGACGAGCGGAAGTACGCAGCTCGGCGGAAGCCAGCAAACACGCCCGCCCCAATAAATCTTGGTTTCCGACCCTGCGCAAAGGGCCCTGGCCTCGAGGGCGGGGCTAAAGCTCCTGACGGGCAAAAGCTTACAGCTGAGAGCACGTCAAAAGCCCCGCCTACCCCGCGGAACTGTAGCGAGCAGGCTCCGACTGCTGGTTCTGGGCAGAAGTCCAGAAATAGGCTGGGTCCGCAGCTGAGGAAAGGTGCTCGCCTCTACCCTTGGTGCTAATCTTGTGGCTTCAGTGACAGCCCCTCCCACGGAGGAGAGGCAGAAATCACAGCAAAAGCCACAGTGGGCCGGCGCTGGCAACGCTCATACCCAACCACCCTAGGCACCGGCAGAGGGGGTGGGAGGCCTGCAGATAGACCACACCTAGAGAACACAAAGGCAACACCTATTGGACTCCAGTGGCCACAACTTGCTTATACACAGAAAAAATGGTCAGGCAGAGGAATGCAAACCAAATGAATCAAGAGAAATCCCCAGAGAAGGACCTGAATGAACCAGATATAACCAAATTACCAGAAGCAGAATTTAGAATAATGATAGTTAGGATGTTCAAAGAAATTAGAGCAACAATGGATAGTCATTATGAACACCTAAATAAAGAGATAACAAGTATAAAAAATGAAATTGAAATAATAAAAAAGAATCAGACAGAAATGACAAATACAGTATCAGAACTGAAGACCACAATGGAAGGAATTAAAAGCAGGATGGATGACGCTGAGGATCGAATAAGCGAGTTAGAGGACACAATAAACAAAGGCACAGAAGCAGAGAAGAAAAAAGAAAAGAGACTTAAAAAATGTGAGGAAACTCTAAGGGAGCTTTGTGACAACATGAAGAGAAACAACATTCGCATCATAGGGGTGCCTGAAGAAGAGGAGAGAGGACAGGAAATGGAAACTTTGTTCAATCAAATTATAGCAGAAAACTTTCCTAAATTAAGGCTGGGAAACACTCCACACATTCAAGAAGCACACAGAACTCCATTAAGGAGAAACCCAAAAAAATCTACACCAAGACACATCATAGTTAAAATACCAAAGCTAATGGATAAAGAAAAAATTTTAAAAGCTGCTAGAGAAAAAAAGACTATCACCTACAAAGGAGCCCCCATAAGGATGACATCGGACTTCTCAACAGAAACACTTGAGGCCAGAAGGGAATGGCAAGAAATAATCAAAGTAATGCAGAACAAGAACCTACAACCAAGACTACTTTATCCAGCAAGGCTAACGTTTAAAATTGAAGGAGAAATAAAGAGCTTCCCAGAAAAAGAAAGCCTCAAGGAATTCATAAAAACCAAACCAATTCTGCAAGAGATACTAAGGGGCCTCTTGTGAACAGTTTAAAGGGAGGAAAGAATAGAGCAAAAGAAGAATACAGTTTTAAAGAATAAAATGGCAATAAACAACTACATATCAATAATAACCTTAAATGTAAATGGATTAAATGATCCAATCAAAAGACATAGGGTAGCTGCATGGATAAAGAAACAGGACCCATACATATGCTGTCTACAAGAGACACACCTTAAAATAAAAGATGTTCATAGACTGAAGGTAAAAGGATGGAAAAAAATATTTCATGCAAATGGAAATGAAAAAAAAGCAGGGGTAGCAATACTTATATCAGACAAAATGGACTTTAAAACAAAGGCTGTAGTAAGAGATAAAAGAGGACACTACATAATGATAAAGGGAACAATTCAACAGGAAGATATAACTATTGTAAATATCTATGCACCAAATATAGGAGCCCCGACATACATAAAGCAGACTTTGATGGATATAAAGGGCGAGATTAACAGCAATACTATCATAGTAGGGGATTTCAATACCCCTCTAACAACACTGGATAGATCCTCAAGAAAGAAAATTAATAAAGAAACAGCAGACTTAAAGGAGACACTAGATCAACTTGATTTAATAGATATCTTCAGAACTTTTCACCCTAAAGCAGTAGAATATACATTCTTCTCAAGTGCTCATGGTACGTTTTCTAGGATAGACCACATGTTAGGACACAAAAATGGTCTCAATAAATTTAAGAAGATTGAAATCATATCAAGCATTTTCTCTGATCACAATGCCATGAAACTAGAAATTAACCACAAAAGAAAAACTGAAAAATACTCAAACACTTGGAAACTAAATAGCTTGTTATTAAATAATGAATGGATTAACAATGAGATCAAAGAAGAAATAAAAAAGTTTCTAGAAACAAATGATAATGAGCATACATCAACTCAAAATTTATGGGACACAGCAAAAGCAGTTCTGAGAGGGAAGTTTATTGCACTACAGGCATATCATAAGAAGCTAGAAAAAGCTCAAATAAGCAACCTGACCCTGCATCTAAAAGAACTAGAAAAACAACAACAAATAAAACCCAAGACAAGTAGAAGAAAGGAGATAATAAAGGTCAGAGCAGAAATAAATGACATAGAGGCTAAGGAAACAATACAGAGGATCAATGAAACAAGAAGCTGGTTCTTTGAAAAGGTAAACAAGATTGATGAACCTTTAACTAGACTCACCAAGAAAAAAAGAGAGAGGACTCAAATAAATAAAATTAGAAAGGACAGTGGAGAAATAACAACTGACACAACAGAAATACAAAGCATTGTAAGAAAATACTATGAAGAACTATATGCCAAAAAATTAGACAATCTTGGTGAAATGGACAAATTTCTTGAATCATATAACCTTCCAAAAATCAATCTGGAAGAATCAGAACACCTAAACAGACCAATTACAGCAAATGAGATCGAAACAGTTATCAAAAAACTGCCAAAAAAGAAAAGTCCTGGGCCTGATGGCTTCACAAGTGAATTCTATCAAAAATTCAAAGAAGAACTAACTCCTATTCTCCTGAAGCTATTTCAAAAAATTCAAGAGGAAGGAAGAATTCCAAACTCCTTTTATGAGGCGACCATAATTCTGATCCCAAAACCGGGCAAAGACAACACAAAGAAAGAAAATTATAGGCCTATATCCCTGATGAATTTAGACGCTAAAATTCTCAACAAAATATTAGCCAACCGGATCCAGCAATATATGAAAAAAATCATACACCACGATCAAGTGGGATTTATCCTGGAGAGGCAAGGCTGGTTCAATATTCGCAAATCAATCAATGTGATTCACCACATAAACAAAAGGAAGGACAAAAATCACATGATAATTTCAATAGATGCAGAAAAGGCATTTGATAAAATCCAGCACCCATTCATGCTCAAAACTCTCAGTAAAGTGGGAATACAGGGATCATTCCTTAACATGATAAAGGCCATCTATGATAAACCGACAGCAATCATCATACTAAATGGACAAAGATTAAAAGCAATCCCCTTAAGATCAGGAACCAGGCAGGGTTGCCCACTTTCACCACTCTTATTCAACATAGTTCTGGAAGTCCTAGCTACAGCAATCAGACAAGAAGAAGAAATAAAAGGCATCCAAATTGGAAAAGAAGAAGTAAAACTGTCATTATTTGCAGATGATATGATATTGTATATTGAAAACCCTAAAGTCTCAGTCAAAAAACTACTGGACCTGATAAATGAATTCAGCAAGGTGGCAGGATATAAAATTAATACTCAGAAATCAGAGGCATTTCTATACACCAACAATGAAATATCAGCAAAAGAAATTAAGGAAACAATCCCCTTCACTATTGCAGCCAAAAAAATTAAGTACCTAGGAGTAAATTTAACCAAGGAGGTTAAGGACTTGTACTCAGAAAATTATAGAACATTGATAAAAGAAATCAAGGAAGATACAAACAAGTGGAAGCACATACCGTGCTCATGGCTAGGAAGAATAAACATCATTAAAATGTCTATATTACCCAAAGCAATTTATAAATTCAATGCAATACCAATTAAAATACCAATGACATACTTCAAAGATATAGAACACATATTCTAAAAATTTATATGGAACCAAAAAAGAACAAGAATAGCCTCAGCAATCTTAAAAAGAAAAAATAAAGCAGGAGGTATCACTCTTCCTGATATCAAGGTTTACTACAAGGCCATTATACTCAAGACAGCCTGGTACTGGCATAAGAACAGGCACATAGATCAATGGAACAGAACAGAGAACCCAGAAATAAACCCACAGCTTTATGGACAACTGATATTTGACAAAGGAGGAAAGAACATACAATGGAGTAAAGACAGCCTCTTTAACAAATGGTGTTGGGAAAATTGGACATCTACCTGCAAAAAAATGAAACTAGACCATCAACTTACACCATTCACAAAAACAAACTCAAAATGGATAAAAGACTTAAATGTAAGCCGTGAAACCATAAACATCTTAGAAGAAAACATAGGCAGCAAGCTCTCCGACATCTGTAGCAGCGGTATATTTGCCGATTTATCTTCATGGGCAACTGAAATAAAAGGCAAGATAAACAAATGGGACTATATCAAACTAAAAAGTTTTTGCACAGCTAAAGACAATAGGAACAGAATAAAAAGACAAACCACACAATGGGAGAACATATTTGACAGCACATCTGATAAGGGGTTAATAACTAAAATTTATAAAGAACTTATAAAAAGCAACACCAGGAAGACAAACAACCCAATCAAAAAATGGGCAAAAGAAATGAATAGAAATTTCTCCAAAGAGGACATACAGATGGCCAATAGGCATATGAAAAAATGCTCAACATCACTAATCATTAGAGAAATGCAAATTAAAACCACAATGAGATATCACCTCACACCAGTCAGAATGGCACTTATCAGCAAAACAACACAGAATAAGTGCTGGCGAGGATGTGGAGAAAAGGGAACCCTTCTGCACTGCTGGTGGGAATGCAGACTGGTGCAGCCACTGTGGAAAACAGTTTGGAGATTCCTCAGAAAATTAAAAATCGAACTGCCTTTTGACCCAGCTATCCCACTTTTAGGAATATACCCTAAGAACACCATAGCACTGTTCGAAAAGAAGAAATGCGCCCCCATGTTCGTGGCAGCATTGTTCACAATAGCGAAGATCTGGAAACAGCCCAAGTGTCCGTCAGAAGACGAGTGGATTAAAAAGCTATGGTACATATATACTATGGAATACTACTCAGCCATAAGAAACGATGACATCGGATCATTTATAACAAAATGGATGTACCTTGATAACATTATACGGAGTGAAATAAGTAAATCAGAAAAAAAGAAAAACTGAGAACAGCACGATTACATACATAGGTGGGACATGAAAGTGAGGGTATGAGACATGGACAAGAGAGTGGTGGTTATGGGATGGGGGGAGGGAGGGAAGAATGGGATAGGGAGGAGGGGAGGGACGCAGGGAAAACCAGATTGAAGGTGACAGAGGACAATTTGACTTTTGGTGATGGGTATGCAACACAATTGAATGATAAGATAACCTGGAGATGTTTTCATTGTACATATGTACCCTGATTTATTGATGTCACCCCATTAGAATTAATAATAATAAAATATAAAAAAAAAAAAAAACAGCATGAAATTGGAGTAGGAATAGCCTGCTCACCAGTGGAGTGGAGTAGCAAGCCGGCAAGCAGACCCCAGCGCATATGGGAGCTGGAAAATGTGGCAGCTTAAGTCAGTGGAGAATTGAAGGTTTATTTTAATAAACGGTATTGGGAAAATGGTTATCTACTTAGAAAAAAATACAATTGAACCCCTCCCTTGTATTAAAAGATAAATTCCAGGAGTATTGAAGAAAAATGTAAAGAAGAAAAAATTCAATTGGAAGAAAACTTAGGAAACAATTCATGTGACCCAGAGTTTGGAGATAAGAAATGACAAAAACAGAATAGGCAGAAGCTAAGAGTGGACAAAAAACACATAACAAAAAGACAAATTCGTAAATGTTAAAGGTATTACATGGTAAAAGAAACCATCATGAAGTCAGCAGATTAGGGGAAAGATTTGCAAAGCAGACAGCCGATACATGTTTATTTATAATATACACGGAGCTCATGAACATTGACAAGAAGTGTGGGTCTAGCATACAATCCACTCAATAGGAAAATGCATGATTGTAAATAGGCAGTTCATCCAACACAAATCTAAATAGCTAAATAAACATGTAAAAACTGTTAAAATTACTTAAGGGTTGGAAAATGCAGAATAAGATAATAAAATATCACATTACATAAAAAATAATTGCTAAAACAGTGCTTGGCATGGTGCAAGAGCTTAATAAATATTTATTAAACAAAATATGAAATATTACCAATCTTTGAGAAAACAATCTTTCAAGTTCTATTAAAATTAAGAATTATGCATACCTTTTGATTTATAAACCTACTTTATGGGACTCTCACAGAGTAATAAAGCACCATGACATGAGAATATATGAGACATCAAAATGTTAATTGCAGCAAAAGTTGTAGCAGCAACCCCCCCCCCAAAAAAAAAAACAAGAAAGCTTTGCAATTGCTCACTCATTGGGGAATTGTTGATTAAATCTACACTCTAAAAGTCTGTGAAATATTATGCAACTATTTAAAAGGATGTGCTAGATCTTTACCAATGAAGCTAGGAGGAGTTTTTACATGTTGTTACATGAGAAAGCAGGATGCAAAGAAGTCCATGCGGCTATCCCCTCATTAGAATACTTAAGAATGAGACAAGGAAGTCCTGTAGAAGCATGTGCACATGGTTTTATATGACACGAAGAGAGGTCTGGGAAGATGCACACCAAATTGTTTACATTGTTTATTGGTGGTGGAAGCAGAGATAGAAAAGGAAGGTGGAAGGCTCTCTCCTCCCCCCAAACAGGAAGTTTAAAAAATTGCATGTGGTGTGGGTGGGTTGGTGGGTGGGTGTTAATGCAAAGCAGTGCTCCAAAAAGATATTTCCTAAGATGTGAATATTGTTTATCTCGGGACTTCATAGGATTGTTCATGACAGGACTTCATGTGACTTTTATCTTTTTTTCCATACTTTCACATATTCTTGGAATTATTTAATACTAAGCATATATTATCAGTACAAGCAAAAATGTAAAAATAGAAGGTGAATGATGGGCCCAGCAACAGAGGGGGCATAAGGCCTGGGGGAAGGACCAGTCCCAGCCATTGACAATGGTCACTGAGCAGCCAGCCAGGGCAGCCTGAGTCTCCTGACTCAATGAAGGGTGAGTGTGCAACAGCTTCTAGAATTTTCCAACATGGACTCCTGTTTCTGGGCCTACCTAAATGAACAGCCTTCTTTGGTCAGTCATATTGCCACCAATTTTAAAATTCCTGTGCAAACATTTATGTTCACATAAACAACATAATTGAATATTTAAGTAACTTGACAGAGAGTAAAATGTTAATAGTGATATCACCCACTACTTACAATGCTTTGTCTTTCAACTTCTTAGCAGTGAATACACATGTGATTTTCCCATGGGTTTTATAAATACATAACTTCTCTACAAGTCCCTCCCTTCCAATGGTTCTGACTGGAGACTAGAGTCACTCTGGAGGCCAAGTGACAACTAGAGCTGGGTCTGTGCACTGCCACCCCTCTGTGACATTTTACCCATTTCAGGCTGGGTGGAGCCAGGAAATGTAGATGCCCAAGCAAAAGTCAAGTGCAAAGCATCAGGTGGCTTTATTGGATTGAAGACACTGAGCTCTCTTTCAGGAGTAAAGGATGGATGGGGGAAGGGTATGATTTTGTGTGTGTGCATGTCTGTGTGTGAGAGTGCACACATGTGCACCTGTGTGTGTGTGCATGGCAGAGTAAGTATGTGTGTGTACCTATGTGTACTTGTGTGTGTGTGTGTACGTGCATGCCTTCATGGTAAGGGGGTTAGCAAGAGAACAGGAAGGTAGAGGGGACTCTGTCTGTTTTTCCAGATTGGATTAGATCCCCTATTTGGACTTTGACTAAAGCAGGGAGGTCAATATTGGCCCCAGGAAAAACTACCGAACACCTAAAACACAGCCTGACAGGGGATGTGGTGGAGACATCAACTAAAAATAGAGAAACTAAAAACCTTTTGTTTCTAGTTGCCTACCATTTAACAGGTTGAAAAGCACTTGACATCATTTATTTGATAGTCATGATAGCATTGATAGGTTAATTATCCTCATTTTATAGCTGAAGAGCCTGTCGAGGTAGCATGCTAAGACCCTCCCACTATGGTGGCAGAGCTAGGAGCTGGAGAGTGCTCTTTGCCCCAATACTAACTACCCTGAGCCTCGAGGAGATCAGAGGGTGAGTGTCACCCTGGAATTTCGTGTAAAGACTCAGACAGCCTCCTCCCTGGTCTAGTTGGGGTGAGTAGTTGCTCCAAGGAAACTGGACTCAAAAGCAAGCTACATATTGGCTGTGTGAACTTGGGCGAATCACTTAATCTCTCTGAGTCTCAGTCTCCTTACCTATAAGATGGGGAGACATGGAACTGTTCCTCAGTTCAGACATAAAACCTTCCTGAAGAAAGCACACTCAAAGTAGAATGCTGAAAAGAGGCAAACAATGGACATTCTTGTTTTGGGGGAAAAGAGCAGTTCTGTTTCTACAGAATTAAACCGTATTATGAAATTCTCAATTACACTTCCCTGTCTGGCAAAGTTTCACAATCTATTTTTAGCTTTTCACAGACGTATTTTAATTATGCATTTACCCATGATTATGGGCATAATTCCAATGACTATCTGACTATTTGTGTAAAATTAGGGAGAAATGTACCAAAATATTAAAACAATTGTGCAAACACTACTACCCAAATGAAAATGATTGTTCTGCCAAGATTGGCCATTCCCTGTAATGTTTGGGAATGTCCCCTCATCAGATGATGTGCTCAAGTCCAAATTCAGCGCATGGAAAATGTTTTGGGATATTGACACATAACAAGCAAATATACAGGTTTTACTGAGGTCAAGGGATCAACAGTCTATAATATAGAATTCATGTGGTTGTCATGCAAATCAAACAGTTGAAGCTGGGAAAGAACAAGAGCTTAGAAAGTACTAAGTAGATACTAATGAGGGCGACCACAGGAATTTGGGTGACACTTTCCCTCTTCAGAGCTTCCTGGTGCTCCAAAGTGGTCCTGGGATTCATGGGGATTTTCTACCTTTCCTTTTGGGGTTATCTAAAATCCAATCCATAATCAAATTTCCCCAATTGTCTCAAAATAGCTTCTTGCTGTTGGTTTGCCTTAGGATTCAAACAAGCTTTATACATGATATATGACTGTAAAGTCTCTATGTCTCTTTTATTGGCGCTGACCCCCCCCCCCACACACACACGCACACACACACTTTGGTTTGTTTCATGGCATCTGTTTCTAAAAGCCAGTTGGGTTCTATAGAATGTTCTGCATTCTGTATATTTCTTTCTTGTAATAGCTCATAACTTATTCCTCTGTATCCCTATTCCTTGAACATACAGTTAACTTTATAAGCTCCATTAGATTCAGGTTCATCTTTTTCTTGTAGGAATGTCTTATGGCAGGATGTAAAGCCAGTAGCCATGGCCACCATCACAGCCGCCTGGCTCATGCAGGTTCGCATTTGATTCGGACAGATGGTAATAAAACAACAGAGCCGAAAACTGGTGGGCCATTAGCTTTAATCCTAGCTTGCACCCGGCGGGCAAGAAATACCCACAGTGGACTCCAAAACCCACTCATTCAGTGCTCACAAAGCTACTGACTTATCCGAGTTTCCTAGAATCAAAAGGTCCTAGCTCACCAGACTTATTCACCTCTGTTCCCCATCTCCTTCTCTCTGAACAAACTCTGCACAAACTGGCTTCTTCCTCAGCACTCCACCATCTTGGCTGCTTCTCCTGGCCCTCACATGACCTTACTCTGCTCTCTTACAGCATGAACTCCTCCTAGAACCCTAGAACGCAATCACTCTTCTCCCGAACAACGTGATCTCTCTGCCTTTTAAAACCTTTTGGTGCAAAAGCCCTCCCCCAACACATATTAACATAATCACTCCCATTCCCAAGCAGGAAGGGCAACTAATGTTATCGCCTGGGCAATGGGCTTCCACGTGGACAGCGCCATCTTTAACAAAGTGAGCATAATATATTTTATCTGCCCAACACAGGACATGTGCTTCGTGTCATATATTATCAGAATGTTTCACATGCTATCAGACAGTGATCACACTGTCTGGCTACACCCATTGGGCAAATAAGTTTGTAAAATATGATTTTTATGTTTGCTCACTTATAGTTTGCATTGGGGACTGGGCAGCACTAGGTATGTGATCTGTGAAATTGCAAATTACCTTCCTGCTTGGGAAGGGCTATTGTTTTGCTAATGTTTGCTGGAGGAGAGGTTTTAGAGCCAGAAAGTTGTGTAGAGAGAGAGAAGGTGTGCAGATGGGGAACCAGAGCTAAGAGGCATTTGCAAGCTCTGTTGAGACTGGTGGGGCCTTTGATTCTAGGAGAAACCGGAGAAGATTCTCCTGATTATGGAACCAGAGAATGTGTCAGTGGCTTTGGGAGCCCTGAGTGAAAGGAAAGTGTTTTCCCTGTGTGTGTTGCTCATCGGCCAGTGCGAGACTTTAATAGAGGAATGGCCCACCATTTTTTGGCTCCACTGTTTTTTTACCATCTGCCTGAATCCCATGAGAACCTGCGTATGCATGGTCACCACAGCTGCCACTACTGGCCCTACACCACCTTAGTGATGCTAAGATAAATCTGAGTTCAGGTGATGCCAGTCCGATCCTGCCATTGGAAAGCTTCTCATCCACATTTCAACTAATGGTCCCATTAGAGGTTACTAAATACTAATGCTCTAATTCTATCATTCCTTCCACATTTATTAGTTGGGAATTGACAGAGTAAAGGATGAGAAAGAGAGAACATCAGAAAAAAATGTGCATAATTCCATCAGGGTCAGGTAATACTTGGATATAGAGAAATAATACTTTCCCAAAGACATGGAAACAGGAAACTTATTCAGAAAACAGAGTTTTTCCATTGGCTGAATTGTTGAGTATATAACAGAAATATTAAAAAAAAAAACAAAAAAACTACAGTTAACACTTTTTATGATATTTTAAAATACCAGTAGAATATTTGCCCAGCACTATTGTAGGACCTGACACAGAGTTGTAACTCCTAACTGAGCATGTAAGCACCTCTGTGCATGTGTTGGCCCCCTGGCAAGGGGTGAGTTAATAGAGATGATTTGTGATTTGTGTGTGCGCCCTTGGTCAATGTGGCTGCCAACTTGGGCACAGTGAGGAGACACATGTGTGGCTATTTCCCTTTTGTCAAGTGAAAATATTTCCACAGTGGAAATTCACTCCCCACAGTGGTAAAGTTGATAGAAAAGATTTTTTAGGTGGTAAAAAGTTTGAGGGTACAACATAAAACTTCAGGAAGGAAGGCAGGACTTTTTGTAAAGCTGTGTTAATAGAGACACGCATTACTGAGTCACCTACATTGGATCCTATTTGATTCTGCTGGCATTGAGAAGCTTAATATTTGTTAGGCTACAGTGTGGGGGAAGGCAGGGGAGGTTGGCAGCACTGTGTTGATATTTAAATACTTGTGTTAATGACTAGCCTGAGAATAAAATTACTTTAATTGGAGACATTATGTAAATTTACATTAAAAAACCCATGATAGTGATAATTAAAACATACTGGCCTGACCTGTGGTGGCGCAGTGGATAAAGCGTCGACCTGGGAACACTGAGGTCGCCAGTTCAAAACCCTGCACTGGTCTGATCAAGGCACATATAGGAGTTGATGCTTACAGCTCCTCCTCTCTCTCTCTCTCTCTCTCTCTCTCTCTCTCTCTCTCAGTGTCTCCTCTCTAAAATGAATAAAATAAAATATTAAAAAAAATACTGCTAATATGGCAAAATATAAATAAAACTACTGTTGTATATTATATTGATAAGACTTGAACTTTAATCTTCTTTGCAGCTTCTAAATATTTCTTGGGTTATTTTTATCTTAAAAAATTAAACAAAAAATTAAATTATGAGTTCTCTGATTTCTAATGGAGTCAATTCGGACACCTTAGCACAAATGTTCTCCAAACTCAGTTTGCGTTATAACCAACCGGGATTTTGCAGATTCCTGAGGTCCAACCCCAGCATGCCCAGGGCGGGGTTCCAGGATCTGCCTTTTTCACACATACCCCCTACAGGTGCTGATGTAAACAGGTTGACCAACCCCGCTTTACCAAGACTCTTTCTTTTAATTGGCTGAGTTTCTGAAGTATGTCTTGTAAAAAAAGGAGTAAAAGGCAGTCCTGCCAACCTTGGGGATTTCCTCCCATGAGTCCCTCATAAATAATGCTTGTTGTTTTTCTACCAGTGATCCTCTTATCTTTAAATGAAATGAATTGTTTTTCTGTCCTCCATACAAACAATCCTTACACATTAACATATTTCTGTATAGTTGTTTGTTTTTTGACATGGGAGAAATAACTTCCCTTTTTATAATAACAATGAGCATCTGATACCTTCCAGTTCACAAAGTACTTCCATATTAGGTATCTTAGGAGCCTCAAAACGACCCTATGAACTAAATAAATTCCTTGTCCTTATTCTCAGACAGGCGACTGAAGACAGAGGTGACAAACCGGAAGTGTGGAGCAGGGATTTCAGTCATGTCTCTCACTTCAGAGCCTTGCTCTCTCCCACGGGGGAGTTCACAGGGATCCTTCCTCCCAGATACAAATATACATTCAAGACGTGAATTTTTTTAAAAAGGCACTATCTCCATTGTTCAATTCTTTTGAGCTGCCTCTCCAACATTTATTAAGCACAACCCAGAGAAGAGGTTTGTGAGTAGAAGGGAAGCACCCCTACCAGGTTTCTGGGGGCTGGGGGAGAAACACTTGGACTGAAAAAACTGGCTATATTTTATGCTTTCAGACATGAGTTGGAAAAGGTTAATGACAGAAAAAGAAAGAAAAGTCTCACGCCCCTGGCGTTTGGGGGTTAATTGTGGTTATTGAGGGGAACTAGAGACACAGAGGTTTAAAATGAACTGATAACACTCTTCATTGTAGGTTTTGTCTCTCTCATGAGAACAGGAATACCAATAATCACTAGCACAGTGCCTAACATTCCTTCGTACTCAAGGCTAGACACTATGCTTTCTGCTTCACATATAATGCATATCTAGCCCCAACAGCAGACATACTCCTTCCCATTTTACAGATGAAGAAACCAAGGCTCAATGAAGTTTTTTTTTTTTTTTTTTTTTTTACACAGGGACAGAGAGAGAGTCAGAGAGAGGATAGATAGGGACAGACAGACAGGAACGGAGAGAGATGAGAAGCATCAATCATTACTTTTATGTTGCTGTCACTACACCTTAGTTGTTCATTGATTGCTTTCTCACATGTGCCTTGACCGCGGGCCTTCAGCAGACCGAGCAACTCCTTGCTGGAGCCAACAACCTTGGGTCCAAGCTGGCGAGCTTTTGCTCAAGCCAGATGGGCCTAAGCTCAAGCTGGCGAGCTCAGGGTCTTGAATCTGGGTCTTCCGCATCCCAGTCCGACGCTCTATCCACTGCGCCACATCTGTTTTTAATTACCATTGTCATTCTCATTCTGAACCAGCCCTGTTTTTTCCAGGGCCAGACGGACCTGTCTGAGTGAACCACTTACAAGTGGTGCTAAATAAATAATAGATTCAGCTCACACTGAGCAAGGGCTGTGGCGGCATGCTGGAGGGTTCTACCTTCAGCCTTTCTTAGTCAATAGTTTATTAGTCATTTTTATGCTGACATAAAAATCTTGCTCATTAAAATTTCAGAAGATATAAAATGAGAGGAAAAACTAATAGAGCTAGACATTTCCAGTAATATCTTTCGGGAAAGACCGCCTGAAACTAACAAGTTGAATTAAAATAAGCATGCAATTTAGGTTTAAGGAATCACCCAGGGAAGAGGCACCTTAGCAGAGAGGCCTGGTTCAATAGTAATGTGACAAGGACAGCACAGTGGTTGTGACCAAGAGAACACTTCTTGCCTTTGGGAACTCAAAGGAATGTGGTGAATCTTCTTTGATGCCTAATAGCTGTTTGACCAAGATAATGTGATTTAGTCACTGCAAGCCTCTGTTCCTTCATCTGCATAATGGAAATAATTATTATAAAGAATAAAGATAGTATATATAAGAGGTTGGCATAGTGAGTGCTTTATAAAAGTAGTAATATTGGGGGGGTCTAGAAAAGATTTAGACATATCATTAAGTAGTAAGTTCACAAATCTGGGTACAACCACTATCATGACCACCATGGACAATAATAGCACCTAACATGGTTATTGGTACCAGGCATTACAACTAGCATTATATATATGCCTTGTCTCACTTTTCTGGAAAGCCCATCTTATTGCTTTCTTACCTCTTTCTTACACCTTCAGAAGAGCCCACACGTCTTAAACACAACATACAGTTTATCCTTCCATTGAAGGAAGGGGCCTGTAGGGAAATAGTTCTATTCAACAATCAATTCAGAACAATGTAGTCCTTTACGCACAAATATAAACAGTCAACTAAGTGTCAGAAGAATCAGAAGAAAATGAACAATGTTAAAGAGAAGATTCAAAATAAACAAAGAATAATTTATGAGGAAGCAGAGATAGAGTGTAGAAAATAACTTTTAAGAAAACCTCTATTTAGTGTCCTCAGAGAAGTTTTATAAATTATATAAATTTAAAAGGAATAAATTGATGTGAAAGAAGACTAGTAAAAAAAGGAGTTCTTGAAAATTAAAACTGTGATAAAAAGTATAAGAAGGATATGGCTGAAGTTCACATTAATGGTTTGAAATATGAAGTCAAGATACATTCTAGCATAGAACAGACTATAAATGTTAGGATTGTGTAATATAACAAATGTATTATACGTAAAATAATAATAGAATAAAAAAGGAGTATGTGAGGTTGGAAGGAATATTGTGAGGGGGGAGGGTCAATAGATACTCTTTAAAGTTGATAAACTAATACATAAATATTTAACTATATTATTTTATATTATAAAGTCAACCACTGAAAGGATAAGAGAGGATACAGGTGAAAAGAAGGTAAGGAAGAACATTCTGTGTCTTTCAGGAGAAATCAATATATTTATCCCAGAGATATATTTAAAATGAAAGTGTTAGTATTCCTTAAAATTCTAAAGGTAACAGAAAGGAAACTCTGAAACAAAAAACATTAGCATTGCTTATTTGTGAGGTGATACAACCAGAAGCAAGCTTTTATTTTTTAGTTTGGGCCCTTTGGGGCTGGCTAAATTAAAAAAAAAAAACTATTTTCATGGATAACTAATATAATAATAAACTCAAACTCAGTAAATGAATGGCTAGATAAATACAAGGTGGGGCAGAAGTAGGCTTCCAGCTGTTTGCTTGGAAAATAACATAATAATTAATAAATAATAATACAAAAATGAACTGTGCACTTTATATCCTCTGAACTATAAACTTACTTTTGCCCCACTCTGTAAATTAGTAAAAGAATAAAAGAAATCTAGCTGACAAAGAAAAATGTCCAGAGTACATTATCATTAAGTGAGAGTAAATTGCAGAATGCTTTAAATAATATGACTCTGGTTGGGTAAAAGAAACAAAAAAAGAGTGTATAAATATACTTGCAAATGAAATGTCTAGAAGTCCTTGGCATAAATGAAACTGCGAACAGAGTCTCTTCTGGAGAGTGAAATTGGCAGGCAAAGGGATGGAGGATGTTATATTTTGCTTTACAATACCTCTGTGCAGTTTGGATTAAACACAAAGCAATACCCTTAGATCTGTAATACCCTGAAGTGCCATTTTAAAATGTGAAGTTAAATGGAAGAAACCAGGCAATCCCACCCCCGCAATTACCGGACACGTGCCCCCGAGCAACATTGAAACGACCAACGAAGAGACAAAACGCTGTCCTCTACCTGCTCAGGCCACGCTCGTTCAGAGGACTCAGCCTCCTCTTTGAACCGCATTAAACACACTTTCTTCCTTGTGCATGTAATTTGCTTTTGTTGCAGGAAATTTAGAAAGCAGAGAAGAAGATAAAAATTACCTACAACCCCATCATCCTGATAACCGCTGTTAACACTCTGGTATGTAACTTTCCATTGTCATTAAAGAAAAAAAATGCAAAACTGGGATCATTATCTACATCCTGTTTTGTGACATGCTTTAGAAGAGGGTACCCTGGCGGTCTTTGTCACCTCTTTTGCCTGTAGTATTGAATGAAAGGCTGTGGGCACGTTACTGGAAGGCTGTACCAAACATATTTTACCCACTGCTTTTGCTACTCACCCAAGTCGTTTCCATTATTTGTTTAGTATCAGAAATTATGCAGCAAAAATGTCCTTTGCTATTGCCCTTTATCTTTGTCCATGTCCCCAATTAATGTTGGTTGGGGTTAGAAATTCTAGAAGTGCAATCGCTAGGCCCAAGAGCACACCACCCCTTAAGTCTTCCAACAGCTTTTGTCAATTTCACTCAGCAGCACATGATTATGCTTTCCCTGCACTTCTCTAATAGCAGTTGTTACTTTGTATTTACTCAGTAAATTTACTTTAAAAGTTATGTTTTACTTTTTAACTTAATTTTTTTACGCAAGTAATACACACATGTTGAAAATCAGAAAATCCAGATCAATGCAAAGGAAAAAGTGAAAATCACACTCAATGCCACCATGTATGGACAGCCACTGTGAACATTTCAGTGACGAATTTCTAGAGCTTTTCATATATGCATATCTATCTTTTAAAAAATGGGGCCAAGCTGTTTATACAGGTTATGATGTAGTTATTTCGCCAATAGTACAGCATAAACTATATATAAGTACCAAGATTTTGGAAGCAATATTACTAGCTACATTCCACTGCAGAGACTTAACATTAATTTATTTAACGACCATTGGTCAAATAAGTTATTTTCATTCAGCCTTTGAAACCTGTAACAAACCAGTAATTAACATCCTTGTAAAATAGATATTTAGTTTTTGCTCCAATATTTTTAAAACTATTTTTCTATAAGTGGAATTAATAAGACAAAGAAGATGCACTTTTTTTTTACAGGGACAGAGAGAGAGTCAGAGAGAGGGATAGACAGACAGGAATGGAGAGAAGTGAGAAGCATCAGTCATTAGTTTTTTGTTGCCATCGCAACAGCTTAGTTATTCACTGATTGCTTTCCCACATGTGCCTTGACCGTGGGCCTTCAGCAGACTGAGCAACCCCTTGCTGGAGCCAGCGACCTTGGGTTCAAGCTGACGAGCTTTTTTTGCTCAAGCCAGCGAGCTCGGGGTCTCGAACCTGGGTCATCCTCACTCTAGTCCGACACTCTGTCCACTGGGTCACTGCCTGGTCAGGCAAGATGCACATTTTTAAGGGTCCTCGTCTGTGATGCTAACTAGGTTTCCACAAATGTAATGCTGACTCTCATTCTCACAGTGATGAAGAAAGCCCATCTCCCTGGTTCTTTGTCAAAGGCTTTTATCGAGTTTTAAAGAAATCTTTGTCCATCTGCTAAATAATAGGTGATAAACAACATAGTTTTAATTTCATTTGCTGTTAATATTTATTATATATTTTTCAACAACTTGTGTTTCTCATATTAAATTAGTTGTCCATGCCTTCTGCTCATTTTTACATTGAGGTATTTATCATTATCTTAATGACATATAGGAGCTCTTTATATGATTTATGTATTTAATTTATACTTTATTTCTCATATATATTACAGATATTTTTCTCAAGTTATCTTTCGCTTTTCAATGTTGTTATTGTACACAAAGGTTATCATCGTTATCTAGCTAATTTATTAATCTTTCTCACCAATCTTTGTCTTTGATGTTCACACTTAGAAATTCCTTCCCCACTCTAGGTTTACAGAAATATAAAACTAGTTTAAATTTTTTACTGTTAATTATTAATTTCTTACATGTATAAGAGCACAGAAACTAATGTAACAACACTAATACTAAATAGATGCTAATATTTTGTCACATTTTCTCAGTTCTCTTTTTCTTCCTTCCTCTCTCTTTTTATGTCACAGATACAGCTAAAACTTGAGCATTATTTTCCCGTCTTGGTCTCCAAAAGTAATTGTTATCTTGAAGTTAGTCATTTTGTGCAGTTATAACATATGTATGAACAGCCACAAACAATATACACTCTTGCTTTGCATATTTTGCAAAAAATGGTTTCATAATGCATGTGACCTTTTTACAACTTTTTTTTTTACCTGAAATTGTGTGTTTGAGAGGCTACTTAGATCCCTAGTTTTTCTAGTGTTTGTTTTACCCTATTCTGTTATGTAAATATACCTCGTTTTATTTATCATTTATTCATCTGAAGTCTTATGTGTGATAGCCTTTTTTTCTTTATTAAGTGAGAGATGGGGAGGCAGAGAGACAGACACCTGCATGTGCCCTTACCAGTATCTACCTGGCAAGGCCCCTACAAGGCAATGCTCTGTCTACCTAGGGCCACTCTTCCATTCCTTGGCAAGTGACTTATTTTAGCGCCTGAGGCCAGGCCATTGAGCCAACCTCAGCACCTGGGGTCAACTTGCTCCAATCAATCAAGCTATGGCTGCAGAAGGGGAAGATAGAGAGAGAAAAGGGAGAGATGGAAGGGTGAAGAAGCAGATGGGCGCGCTTCTCCTGTGTGCCCTGACCGAGAATTGAACCCAGAACTTTCACACGCTGGGCTGATGCTCTACCTCTGAGCCAACCAGCCAGGGCTTATTTTTTCAATAAAACTCAAAATTTTGAATGAAAATATGTACTCATAACAGAAAAAAAAATTACACATAAGATACTAGAAAAAAGAAAATTTCCCATAATTTCAACACCTCTGTTCATATTTTGGTGTATCTCTTCTTGGTCTTTTTGGGAAAGGGGGCAGATACAAACATTTAAAAAATTTTACAAAGCTGAAGTCAGTATGGAGCATGGTTTAAAGTGGGGCCTTTTAAAATGAATTTAAGTACTGACTTTGTAATTTATAAACTACATCACATGTGTCAACTTTATCTTTGACGTCTCATTTTCCCAGTCAGTAAAATACTAATAACTTCCTCACGGGGTTGTTGAGGGAATTAGCAAGTTCAAGTCCTCAGCATGGTATCAGGCCCAAATAGCCTCTAAATGCGTATTAGTTGTTATTACTGTACATACTCTTATTCAAAACTACATTGTAAGCCTTTTTGTATTATTCAAACTTATAACACATTAAAATTTTCTTTCTCCTTCTGTATTTAACATTTCTGTATAAATTGCTGCCTACATTTCAGATCCTCCTTTTACTGGAGCTTTATACCAATACTATGAAACTGTTTCAGGATTCCTCACCCAAACTGCCACATTGCTTTCCAGAAGGACTAGGACAATGTGAGCTGCCAGCAGCACTGTGTGAGCCCGGCCTGCGGTCCCCAAGCACCCAGGCCAGGCCAGAACAGTATCCTTCCTCCTCCCTGTGAGGAAGTCCTTCTCCCCCAACAGACAGACAGCTTGGAGCACAGACCTGGGCCCAGCTGTGAGGTGAGCAGCCTGGTGTTCCCCAGGTGGGGAACTAGACAGACCAGATCTAGCTAACATAGCAACACAGCAGCGAGTGAAGGGGAAGACAGAGAACAACAAGCAAAGGAAATGGCCAATTATTTCCCCAAGAGGCCAGCACTGTGAAGAAAATATATGGTGTGAGAGAATTAGCACAGAGGCACTGGGTTAGTCAGGTGAGGAGCACAGACCTTTCTGAGGCGGGGAGATTTTTAAGCTGGGGTCTGAATGACAAGCAGGGAAAGGTCTGGAAGGGCAGGGAAAGCAGAAGATAGAGGCCCTAAGGGCGGCCGTGCATCTGACACCTTCTAGAAGCAGGGGGTCAAGCAGTGTGCTTGGAGCAGAGGGCCCAGGCGGGGCGAGGTGAGGACAAAGATGGGACAGAAGGAGAAGCTGGGCTTTCTTTCAAAATACCATGTTAAACCACCAGATGGTTTTAAGCAGGGCCCACTTACCTACTAGAAAGATCACTGAGGCTGCTGCGTGGAGAAGACTGTGGGGTGCAAGCCCAGAAACGAGGTCGCTAGGCTAGAGAGCCCTGCAGGAGGCGGGGAAAGTGGATGGAAATGGTGATATGCCGATGACAAGGTGACAATGACCTGCAGATGTTGCAGGGTGCTGTCTGTGCAGGGGAAAGAGGTGCCCCTCCATCCTCCTGAAGAATGACAACCTTCTGTGGCACCGCCTGCTATGGGATGTCTACGTTCAGAATCAGAACCCAGTATCCAGCAGGGATTGGACAGGTCAGGTTTTCAAAATTGAACATGAAGGATAAACACACATGAGTGCAGGGGTTTGATCTAGGAAGCTAAGCTCTGCCAGGACTTTAGCTGAAGCCTGAATTTGAAGGTCTATGCTTTGTTTAGGATCGAGAGTCCCCAGTGCCTGTGTGAGGTCAAAAGGTCAAAGGACTGCTCTTTTGGGGGGCAGGGTCTAGAGACTGCCAGCTCCTCAGAACTAGGACAACTGAATTCAACCAGGCTGTGGACTCTGCATATTTTCTCACCATCTCCAAGCCTCAGTTTCCCTGTCTGTAAAGTGAGTTCTAGAGCAGCTGACGTGCATGGCACTCACTGACAACCAGCCATCCGAGAATACCCTGCCCTCACTTTTGTTTGATGACTCCTCTTGGAAGTCTCATCTCTACAGGCACAGGGCTGGGCTGCCCTGGTTGCTGCTGCAGATTAGGGGAAAACATACTCCTCTGGCCTTTTAGAAGTTGCTCTTAGCTCTGCAAGGGGCCCTGGACTGGAGGTCCCGTTGTTGGGCCTAGGGGAGCAGGACTCCAAGGTGTAACAGGGCCAAGAGCTCTGCCGTCAGCACAGGCAGGTGCTCGCTCTCACATAAATGATACGGCGGGATGAACACCCGCCCCCATTTTAGTCCATCGCCTTTCCCCTAATGGCCCAGAACTGTAGTCATCACTTTTCCCAGGGTCACAGGAAGAGTAGGGTTTGTTAAATCGCAACGAATGCATTTAAGTCAGTGTTCTGCCTCTTCTTGGTTCAGTTCATTCTCCTTATCAGGGAGCCGCTGTGAGGAACGCAGACATCTTATGTACAGCACTTTATAAAAGCTACCAGGTACTAATGGTGGCTGCTTCATTAAACCCCACTCATTCAATTTCATTAGGTTTCCTTCTACAGCAGTGGTTCTTAACCTTTTTTTGAGGTACTGAACCCACCAGTTTCATATGCGCATGCACCGAACCCTTCTTTAGTGATAAATAAAATACAATTTTTTTTTTCCAAATTCAAGACATAGGTATATGTTTTTATACTGGTGCACAAAATGAGCCGTGCATGAACATCACCTTGCTCAAAGAACAAAACCAACAAAGTGCATGAACTCACAATAAATTACGGTATTACTTTATTCTGGTCTCTGCGGCAGAGGCTTCTCCGAACCCCTGAGACCGACTCATCGAAGCCCTAGGGTTCGATAGAACCCAGGTGAAGAACCACTGTTCTACAGTCATCAGAGAAAGAACATCTGCCTGTTAGACATGGCTGCAGGGCAGTTTTCAGCCCACGCTCAATAGAAGGGCAGCTAGTGTGCTCTCCGGAAGGCCCAGCCGACTGGGGGGCTTCTCCCTGTTGCTTCTACTGAACAGACTCGAGGTTTCCAGACTCCTGTTTAAGCCCTGGGAAAGCTTCCAAAGGAGGCTCTTAGCTTTCTAAGATCACAGAGGATTTGAATAAAATCAGTACGTCTGAGAAATCTAGACTACCTCCATCTTTATTCTCACCTGCTTCCCTCCTTTCTCCTTCCCTCCCTCCCTCTTTTCTTCCTAACCTCCTTCCATAGTTACTGAGTATGCTAAATAGTCATTATTTCCTTCTCTCCCACATCCATGGAATTTTCTTGGAAAAATGGGAGAAGATAAAGAGTGTACAAAGCCCTCCTAGATTCTCTTTCTCTTAATAGACATTTGCAAGTGTTTCTTGAGTAGATCAAGAAGAAGGTCCCTTGGCCCTGGCTGATTACCTCAGTGGTAGAGTGTCGGCTCGACATGTGAAAGTCCTGGGATCAATTTCCAGTCAGGGCACACAGGAGAAGCGACCATCTGTTTCTCCACCCCTAACCCTTTCCCTTCTCTCTCTATCCCTCTCTTCCCCTTCCCACAGCCATAGCTCTATTGGAGCAAGTTGGCCCTGGACACTGAAGATGGCCCCATGGCCTCCATTGCCAAGCAACGGAGCAACAGCCCCAAATGGGCAGAGCATTGCCCCATAGGGGGCTTGCTGGGTGGATCCCAGTTGGGGCATATGTGGGAGTCTGTCTCTCTGTCTCTCCACTTCTCACTTAAGAAAAATTAAAAAATTAAAAATAAAAATAAAAAATAAGAAGATCCCTTGGGAAGTGACAACAACAGCAAGAGCAGCTGCGTTTCTGAGCCGCTGTCTGTTGTACCACAGGCCAGGGGAGGTCTCACTGTGCTGCATGTTCTCAGGTGGTCCAACGCAGGGTTTGCCAAAATTCTTGTCTTCTTTCTTTTTATTATCACCATCAGTAAGAAGTACACTGCACACCGCAAGGTAGAGCACACCTATGTGCACACATGCGTATCCTCACCCGGAAACAAAGGTCTACAAAACGTCCAGAAATAAAAATCTATCATATTCACTTTTAAATTTCAATTCAGTAATGGTAAGTATCTTCAGACTGTGTGCAGCCAATCTCGAGAAATTTTTTGGCTTGCAATATTGAAACTCCATGTTCATTAAAGAAAAACTCATTTTCCACTCCGTCACCTTCTGGCAACCACCATTCTACTTTCTGTCTCTATGACTTTGACTCTTACAGATCCTTCATATAAGTGGAAACATTCCGAATTTGTCCTTTTGTTTCTGGCTTATTTCATTTAGCATAATGCCCTCAAGTTTCATCCATGTCACGGCATGGGTTCAAATTTGAATATATTCATTCAATCATGGTTATTGTGAATAATGTCACAATGAACATGGGTATACAAATATCTGAGATCCTGCTTTCATTTTTTTTGGATATTTATTACAGCTTTTATGAGGTTCAGTGTATTAAAATACTACAGCCACTGTGACCTATAAAAAAATTTCAACTATTTCCCTTACAAAAGACAGGCCAATGAGTTAAACACTCTCCAAGGCACAGACTTCTCCAAGTTACGGTAAACTCTGAAACCCAGCTGGGCCCAGTAGAGGGCTGTCTGGCTCCCCATATCTTTTCTATCCAGAGCCTTTTTATGCAATATGGGGTGACTAGTCTGCCAGCTCACCACGTTTAAATCGTGTGGAACTTAACCAATGTCTCCACCTGTTTGAGCACAGCTGCCTCTTTCTGGCTATTCAGAGGGCATTGTAGCATCTTATAATGTCTGAGGGGCACCATTGGATTATTCATGATGCAATCTTGAGTGAGCCACCTATTCTCATTGCCTCTGTCCCCTTGTCTGTAGGACTTGGGTATTAGATGGATAATCCCCATGTGGCCCCCAGCTCTCCATGATTCCACTGCAGATTTATGGGGGATACAGAGGAGCAGCAGGGTCTAGGTGGTAACCTGGGCTCTGCTCAGAGCTGCAGAGAATGAGGCTGGGACATGGAGATGAGACATGGAGGTGGAGCCCCTGCATTCTCATTACCCAGAGGAGCCCAAGGCGCTGACATGGAGATTCTATTACAGCGATGCTCTGGTTTCTCTTCCCCTCTCAGCTCCCTCTCTGCCTGCTTCATGGTCCACGACTCACCAGTCTTCGTTTCTGCCACCCTCAGCTTCATTCCCCTGCTTTTGCCATCTCCACCTCTCAGCCCCGGGGCACTCACTGTAAGATCTAAGGGTCCCGGTTCCTGAGCCGACCACGCAGTGTCATCAGTAGCCTCAGCCAGGCCCAGCGTGTGGACTGACCCTGGGACAATCACGCCCTGCTGCAGTTCCACACCAGAGGCTCATCCAGGAGATTGGGATGAAGGGGGGTATCAGGTCAAATGTGATAAAGCATGAAAATAAATATTCTATCCAGAGCAAAAAAAAAAAACTTTTTGAGAGAACCTTGCTTCAGCCTTTCTTGAATACATAATTAGGTTTTTAGAAAAACAATCATATTATATTACCCAGAAAGACCTGAAAGTGAATAATCTGGGCTTTTCTATAAGATGAGGCAAAGGCAAAAGAGACAAAAATCTTTTATCAAAGGAAGTTTCTGAATTAGTTTACATCAAATAAAATGATATATATAAAGTACTTAGAATGGTACCTTAACACATAGTAAGCACTCAGTAAATGTCAGTTATTATTATAATAGCATGACACAGTAACATATTATAGCAGTAACCCCCAAATCATCAAGAAACAATTATGGGTATTTATTTAGAAACCTATGTGATTTGGGCAAGATTTTAAAATCTCTCTGAGCCTCAGTTGCTTTAGCTATAAAATGGAGCTAGGAATATGTTTTCTGCTTGTCTGGAAGAATCATATGAAATCATTTATGTAACTTATAAATTATAGAGTACCATAAAAATCTCTTTTGAGACCAGAATTATAAAACTTAAAAGTTTAGAATCAGCAGTCTTTTAGATTATCCACACGTCCCCGTGGGATACCTGGCAGGTCCACTGTACATTGATTTCAATGCAGTGTTTAAATGAAGATTTGTATATGTTGACGATGATATTAATTAGACTACACTAAGGAATGATAAAAAGCTCTGGAAGAAAAGCTAAAGGAACAGTTAACATAACTTCTTTGGATGTTGTGGGGTCTGATAGAAGAACTAGTCTTCATTCAAGGCGTAGTCCAGCCATCACCAACTCTGGGGAGACTTTCCTGGCACCTGTGCCCATGAAGTCACCCACTCCTCTGGCCACAGCACTTCCTATAACACCTGTCACAGTATACCGGGCCTCTTATTTAATGTCTGCCTTCTAAATTAGACTCCTTGTGAGTGCCTCAAGGGAAGAGGCTACTTATTTCTTTTCATCTTTGTATCTTCAGGGCCCATCTCAGCATTCAGAACATGAGGTATGCAGTAAATCCTTCTCTTCTTTTAAATGAACGAATGAATCAATCAATCAATTTAGAAAAACCAAAGTGTAAGTAAATGCCTTCTTATCTGCCTCCTCTCAATACCCCACTGTCATAAAGAGTAAGCAGATTAATTTACCAAGAACAAAATTAGGAAGATAGCATTTATACCAGATCCAGTGTTATTCTGTACCCTGATTATTGATTGTTAGTCAGAATTTTAGGGCCTGTAAGGCACATCATTGATCTAATGTTTAATGTATTATATCTAAGATGCCCAAGATAAAATTTAATCTTTTATTGCGTGTTTATTTCCTATATTGCAGAAAGTCTTTCTCCTATAAACCTGCCAATTTTCAGTAGTAATAATTGGTTAATTTAGCAGAGAATTCTAAAGGAAGCAAGGAGATATGAAATTGAATTATGCCCCATCTTCTTTGCCTCCTGGTTTGCATACTTGAGTTTAAGGAGATTTGGAAGAAGATTACTAGGAGAAAAGGAAATCAAACACATTTGGGAAGCCAAAAGTCACTTGCTGGTGCCAAACAGTTTGTTGTTAATAAAAACATATGTTTGAAAAGGCCCAATGGTGTTTAGAAAGTTGTGCGCTGAAGTCTCCCACCCATTGGGTTGAACTGTTGGGTTCAGTCTCTAGAATTTCAAAGTTATTTTGGCTCCTTAAACCTTGAGTGATAACATTTCAGTTTGATAAACACAGCTCACCTCCTATGGTTAATGCTTGTAGCAGGAAAGAACAGCTAACCAACCACAAATATTTCTGTGTCAGCCTGACTCTTTGGAGAGAAATGCAAAGCTTTAAAAAATGCCAAAACACTTCCTTTAGTTAAGAACCATGGGTGGCCTTGATCATGATAGAATCTCTGTAACACATTGGCAATTACCTTTGGTTAAAGAAGTAAAAATAGAAGTGACTCTCTTAACTCAAAGGTACTTAAGCATAACGGGTATGCACACACAGACTTGTCAGTGGAGGTTCAAATCCAAGCTTCTTACATGCCGGCTGTGTGCCCTTGGAAGTCCTTCATAGCCTCGATTTCCTTATCCATAAATCGTGGATAGTATGTTTCTCAACCCACGACTGGAGCTCTGTATATAGACACCTATCTTTAGAATTCTTTCATTTTAATCCCAGATTCCCAAAAGGAAGCAGGGAACGGGTAGAGAGAAATCAGTTGTTTTTCAAAAACAGTTTTGGGGCCACAGCTGCTTTGAGAATCTGGCGAGCCTACAGACACTCTCCCCAGTAATTACAGTTACGCACATACATGTCAAATTTTGTGTCCAGTCTTAGGATCCCTCCCCACCCACAACGATTCATGGACCTCTGATTAAGAAGATTGGTTTAGACTATGGGCCAAACACTTGGGTTTTGTTTCCTTATGAATCATTTCAGTTCACAGAAAGGAAAGTTGGTTCTCTGGCCAAAGACCACATCAGTAATCCTAACCAGCAAATATAGTTGCTGACAACAGGGAACTAGATGAGAGAAGATGAAAAATTCAGGCCACTATCACCATCCATTTAAAGTCCACCCACTCCACCCCAATATGAGCATTTTATCTTGCTATATCATTGCCCTTCCTTGAAGGGATTAGGAAACAACAGTCTTCAGCAACGTGGTGATGTTCAGAACAGCTTTGCAAGCTACCCGTTATTTTGCTTTTAATCATAGTTCTCTCCAGTGTTCAAAAAAAGGGGAAGTGACTAAATGTCTAGTTGAAATGATAAAATAGAGTTAACACAATGAAATATTATTGCAGCCTCAAAATTATCATTGTGAAGACACATAGTCATGGGAACGATGCCTGAGTTGGGATGAAAAAAAAAGAAAGAAAACAAAGCAGAATCCAAAGTCATAAATCTTTCATCACTCCGGCAATGAAGAAGTGTATCATATAAACCAAGACAAGCAGCTCTTGGGTAAAAAATGTGAGCTTGGTGGAATTATTGATGGGTTGTATATTTTCAAAACAACTTTTTGGTATTATATAATTTAAAGTAAGGAGATAAATGATAAATCCGTACAAAACAGCCTGTTCTTCCAAATGGCTGCGGCTGATCTTCTACCTCTTGGCAGCCCAGAAATTGGCTTCCCTCCGGAGCAGGATGAGAAGGCAGACTAAGCCCCACAGACCCAGTCAGAGTCCCGCAGACCCGGTCAGAGCCCCGTAGACCTGGACAAGCACAAACCCCAAACCTGCAGTGAACGTGCCTTCACTGTTCCCAGCGTCCGCCCATGTTCCCAGCAGACCCTGCACAGTTAAGGTCCTCAGCTTTCGAGTCTGGGCTGATGGGCGATTGGCTTTTGCAAACAGTACAAGGAATTTCTTGTCTAAATCTATGTGAGCCTCTGAGGTTCAGATTCACATTGTCCACAAGTAGGCTGATGCACAGAGACAGAAGTAAATGACTTGCCCAGGGCCACAAACCCTGTCCTGGTGGAATGGCTTTAATGTCCCTCCCATGCTATGTCTGGGCCTGACTGCCATTTATTGGTGCTGGAAATGGACAGGGGAGCCCTATGGGGTCCCATGGGTGCATGGAGGTTAGCTACTCTCATAACAGCCGACCAGAGAAAAATAATAAACAGCTTTCTGAAGAGTAACCTACAGGAGAGGCAACAGCTTCACCCATCAAGAGGACGCTTGGCCTTCCTAAGGGTCAGGTCAGCACACTGGTCCTGAGAAAGCAGTGCGGGCTGCAGTGCAGCTCTGACCTCATGGCCTGCCTCACCCCCTCAAGCCATGCCCCTGACTGCCTCTCTCACATCTGGGCTCTGGCACCTGCAGCCGGTGGGACACACACAGTAAGACCAGTGGTAGTCCACATCCTGCACTCATGACATTTCCTTCCCATAGTGCTGCTTCCTGTGAACACCTGGTTCCTGTGAACCCCATGAGGCTCTTCAGGCCCTGAGTGAGTGGCTTCCTTTACTTATGGCTCCAAAGAGCATGGCAGGACCTGTGTGACAGCCTTGTCACAGACTGATCACAGTAAGAAGGATGGGTGAGCACGTCTGACTTCACAGTGACTCTGGTGTCTGCACCTGCAGGGCTTCAAGTGAGTCTGGCTTCTGTGTGTTGTGATAAGTCAGGATGGATGGCTGACAATTTCAGGGCCAGGAGACCATGAGGCAGGGCGAATTCAGGACGGGACTGATCCCAAAGGCTGGATGGATGTGGGAGCAATGAAGAAGTGGAAGGTGACAGCAAGGAGGTTGACTAGTGGGCACACAGGGGTGATACCCACCAAGAAAGGCTAAGGGAAGTTGGCCCAGCCCAGGGCAAGACAGGCCTTCTCTAGAGGGTTTTTTTTTTTTTTCAGGGACGACTGTGCCAGAGGCCTTCTAGAGCAATAGACGCTTCCTTGGGCAGAGGCTTCTGGATGCCGTGTGAACATGTCTCAAGCTCCTCTGTCCCTGGCTTTCCATTTCCGCCCAGTCACTGTGCTCCTGTCTGCAAGCCGGGGCAGGTTGCACAGCACGTGTGCAGTGCTCACCTTGGCAGCATGGGAAAGAAGCTTCCAGTGCTTTTCTGTACCACCCTGATCTGTGCTCCGCACATGATGAGCAAATAACAGACTGTCTAGTGGTGGTAAAAGAGCAGGTTTGAAGTCACGTGACCTAAGTCAACATCTGGGCTCTGGTCTTCCAGCCTGGAGCCCTGGGCAGGTTCCTGACAACATCACAGGGCTGTTGTGAGGATCACATGAACGCAGGTGCACAAAGCACCTGGCACATTACTTGGCATTCAAGTACTGGCAGCTATTCGAGTTTTGCCCAGTGTGTCTTACATCGCAAGTAGACCCAATCACAGGGTTGACTGGAAAGAATGCTCAGGGCTATTTAGTCTGGACCCTTGCTTGTCAGAGTTGGAACCTGAGCCAAGAGAGAGGAAGTCACCTGCCAAAATGGTGAGGCCAGTACCCAGTTGTGGAAATGCCATCTTGGGGACAAAACTAGCTTGGCATGGCCTAGCATCCTGTGCTCTCTGTTCCCAGCATTCCTGGTTTCTCCCCCACCCCTTACCCCACCCTGTTCCAGGCTCCTGCTCCTCTGCTCCTGTCCTAATGTGATGACTGTTCTGTCTTGCGATAGCTTTCTGCGCCCCGGACCTGGTTGATCTTAGACACCCTCTCAGCTGTATCTCCACATGGGCTCTGTATACCCCAAATCCTCAGTTCTACCCACTGGAATTTTCTGATTACCACTCCTAAGTTCTAAGTACTTGCCAGCCTCTTAAGCTGGATGTTGTAAATCCACTGGGGTCACCAGGCTCCTGTCCCTTTAAAGTTCCTTTGGAGCATTGTTCCAGGCTCACCTCTGGCCTTTGCTAAGATACCCGCTTACCCCACACTTCAAGTTTCTTCTGCAGTAAGAACCCTTCTTCCGGAGACACAGGGGGGTCAGTCACTCTCAGCAGGGCTGAAAGACAGGCGGGCTTCTGAGCAGTTAAGACCTAGCCACTTCTGTGTGGAGTCAGGTAAAGGAATGCCAGCCCCAGGGACAGAGGCAGACATGGAGCCTTCTTCACCTCTTTTGTTCAGTGCACTGTGGCTTCTCCCCTGGCTCCATCCACCCCCGTGCAGTCACTGGCCACACACCTGTCAGGCTTGGCTCTGGGCAGCAGGGTGTAGGAAGTGGGTGTTCTCTGCCTCCTCCAGACCCCCTCGGAGTAGAAGACAGTAATTTCTTGCCATTTGACAACAGAAATCTTGTGTGATAGAAGGAATGAAGAATGAGAAAGACTTTGAAGAGGATGGTACTCCAGTGACTGGATTTATACCAAATGGATGAGGCATGGGAATCTCTTTATGGGAATTTATTCATTTACCTTTGTTATAATGACATTTGTTGTGGTGGGTGGTTTGTTGTTTTTGATAGGTGCGTGTGTCTGTGTGTGTGCCTGTGTGTGCTATGTGTCTTTATGTGAGTGCATGTGTGTGTCTATGTGTGTATATGCCTATGTGTGTCTATGTGTGTATATGCCTACATGTGCAATGTGTGTCCATGTCTGGGTATGTCCATGCCCCACATCAATAACCCTTTTGCCTGGGGAGATTTTCTTTTTTCCTTGTTGTAAAATCTTTAAAACAGGGTCCACAATAGACCCCTTGCCCTTCCCCACCTGCCAAAAAGCGTCAGGATACCCAAGGCCTAAGCTGCCAGCGCTCCCTCCTCAGGACAAGTCGTACGGGATGGTAGGTGGAGGCACACTTCTCGCTCCCCTGACTGAAGTCACAGAGCAAGTCACTGCCCTGGAAACCTTGCTGAGCAGGTGCTCAGTGCAGACTGACTCTCAGCCCTGCCCAGCACAATGAACTATAAAGTATTTGACCATGAAGATTCATCAAAGACCTTACACATAAAACTGTGACAACCTCATCCTTAGTTGTTCATTGATTGCTTTCTCACATGTGCCTTGACTGCGGGCCTTCAGCAGACCGAGCCACCCCTTGCTGGAGCCAACGACCTTGGGTCCAAGCTGGCAAGCTTTAACTCAAGCCAGATGGACCCTTGCTCAAGCTGGCGAGTTCGGGGTCTCGAACCTGGGTCTTCCGCATCCCAGTCCGATGCTCTATCCACTGTGCCACCACCTGGTCAGGCTAGAGGAGCTTGATTTTTAAAAAGAAGTCTCCAAGCCCCTGAGATGAGTGTCACAGCACCATTCGGCATAGGTGAAATGAATGTTACAGTCACTGTCTACACTCACCTTCATCAAGGGGCTTTTCCTGTGTGGCAGAGGAGTGTGACCCTTCTGTAAGGAAACTATTGCACAGGCAAATGAGATCTCCTCAAGGGCCCAAACTCCAAGTGACATGTCAGTCACAGAGCCTGTCCTCCCATCTCTGAGCCTTCGGGGGTGTTACTTTCATTTCCCATTAGTTGTGTTGGTGACAATGTAAAATGAAGGGGTCTGAGAAGATGTATTTGACCAGGAGGGACTGTGGACACTGAACCTTTTCCCTGGCAGCACAGGGAGCAAGCAGCTTCAGCTGAGGTGAGACCCTGGGGCAGTATGGGCGCAATGACCCCCTTCCTTTCTCGGGACCTGCGATAGGGCCACAAGGCCTAATTGTCAAGAGAGACATGAGCAGGTGTCTTCCTGCCGATCTCAGTCTCAGACAGTTACTGACAAGGAGAACCCTGTATTTCACTGAGTCCTGGTCCACTCTAGAAACATCTCTGCCTTGTACTTATAGCCGACACTGGTGACAAATGACTCCCAGGAGTGGAACTTGGAGCAGGAAGAGAATCCCATGTTGGCCAAGGGACATACCAAACAGCTGCCTTCTCCCCTGGAGAGGTAACCAGAAACCAAGCTTTCCCGTGCCTGCAGCCCCAAACCTTTTGGACTTGATAAAATCCAATAAAAGCCATAAACGCTCTTTGCAGAAGTGTTGCTCATGTCCTTTGAAGCATGCATACAAGTTAGGAAGCTCATAGGCTTTATGGAACTTATGAGGGGGGACCATGATCTCCTTCACCAACTGCAGCAACTGGTAAGAGACATGCTGGCTATCAGGAGAGGGTCTCCATCGAGGGCGGTGTATATCCCATCTTTCTCTGCTACCAAGTACACAGAAGGACACCTGGGATGCCTGGACCAGCTCTGCCAGACTCAGGACCTAAGAAAGCCTAGGACAGGGGTCCCCAAACGTTTTACACAGGGAGCCAGTTCACTGTCCCTCAGACCGTTGGAGGGCCGGACTATAAAAAAAAAACTATGAACAAATCCCTATGCACACTGTACATATCTTATTTTAAAGTAAAAAAAACAAAACGGGAACAAATACAATATTTAAAATAAAGAACAAGTAAATTTAAATAAACAAACTGGCCAGTATTTCAGTGGGAACTATGGGTGCGGATGCATCCTGTGCTCCTCTCACTGACCACCAATGAAAGAGGTGCCCCTTCTGAAAGTGGGGCAGGGGCCGGATAAATGGTCTCAGGGGGCCACATGTGGCCAGCGGGTAGTAGTTTGGGGTCCCCTGACCTAAGAGGTAGGTTATTTTCTACTTGTCTTTGTTCAGCAAAGCCAGATGCAGACAGGACGCTGAGCTGTAGTTTGGCACTGAGATATTCTGACCCTCGGTTAGCAGTGTGCTAAGGAGAGCTTGTGCTGGCTTATAAAAGCCAATTGTTAAAGTTGGGGGAATTTTGTGAGCTATCTGTTAAGCATCTCATTATTCAAAATTAAACTGTATAAAATTAAAACTAATTATATAAAATATAACTAAGTGAATATATTAAAAACAAAAGTAGAAAACAAACTTCCTCACTTACTAGTTATTTTACTACATCTTACTATTATCTCTGCTCTTGCATTTACATCAATTGTATTTGGATGGTGGAAATACTACTGTGTAATGGTGTGGTACTGCATGTCTGCTTCTAACTTCTTGTTCAGGTAAGTCATGCTGGTTGCTTGAAATTGGCAATGGTGGAAGTGTTTACACCACAGAAATAGGCAAGTGCTACAAATCATGGATTCATTTGTTTGGTTGATTTCCCAAACTTAGGTGCAAACTGGACTCAAGGTGTCCTGGAGTCCAAAACGGAGAGTGGGAACATTATCAGTTTGAAGAATCAGTGTCCGTAAGACATTCGTTGCTCCAAGAGATTATGGTGTCTGGAGCCTAAGAGTAATTCTCCTGAGGGTCCTCTTAGAGTGGTTGCAAGTACAACAGTGGCAGCAATCTCAATGGCACAGCTGCAAGAATGCCACAGTGAGTGTTCTGCCTCGTCTGCTATAGCAGCAGCCTTCAGCATGAGCCTAAGATGGCACGTACTCAAGACAGGGCGACCCACTCTAATTCTGGATGGCAGTTTCCTAAACACCCCAAGCATTGAGATCCAGATACAAGTCTCTCAGACTGACTAGCTCTGTACAGGGGCAATACCCAACATACCTAGATTCACGTTTTTATTTTATTTTATTTTATTTTATATTTTTAAAGAGACAGAGTGAGAGTCAGAGAGAGGGATAGATAGGGACAGACAGACAGGAACAGAAAGAGATGAGAAGCATCAATCATCAGTTTTTTGTTGCCGTTGTGACATCTTAGTTGTTCATTGATTGCTTTCTCATATGTGCCTTGACTGCGGGCCTTCAGCAGACTGAGTAACCCCTTGCTGGAGCCAGCGACCTTGGGTCCAAGCTGGTAAGCATTTGCTCAAACCAGATGAGCTCGCGCTCAAGCTGGCGACCTCGGGGTCTTGAACCTGGGTCCTTCTGCATTTTAGACCGACAGTCTATCCACTGTGCCACCGCCTGGTCAGGCGAGGTTTTTCAATCTTATCAAATTCATGTCCTCTTTTGAAAAACAGAAAAATCACGCTCTTGTTATTTGATATTTCAAAATAAATATTGTGTATAAAAATGTCTTAGAAGTTACAATGTGACATGTGCCTTATTAAATTACAAGGACTCTTCTGGTCAATTCTTACATAGAGAATTGAATAGAATCTAGATTGTGAACTTTTCAGTTTCAATTCACTAAAGAATTGGGGCTTTGAGGTTTGATCCTTATAACCCTGTGATGTGCTATCATCAACAAATAAAGAAATAAGACTCCGAGTATAAGTCACCCACTTGAAGTACACAAGGCTGCCAGTATATAGTGAGGCCAAACGATTGTTATTTCGTGAAGACATTTGGTGATTTGCTCAAGGTAACACCACCAAAAAGTGGCAGCTCTGAACCTTAAGCTCAGGTGCTCTGGTCACCAGGCCAAGTGTCCTTCCTCTATGCTACAGGACCATGCAGGCATGGCTGCTTGTCTTTCTACTATGCCCAAGTTCTTCCCACTTTCTTGTATCCATAACACACTGAGAGATAAAATTAAATTATCCTTAGTAAATATTGGACTTGGTGATTCCAAATACTTTGGGGCTGGCAAATTCTTTTGGGAATCTGATGAATGCTTTGCAGAAAAGTGTGCGTGTCCACAAAAGTTTGCATACAAGTTCAGGGAGTGCATGGAACCTACTAAACTCACCAGGGATCCATGGTCACAGAGGTCAGAACTCTTGACTTTATGCATTAAGTGCAAAGCATCTCATACCCTTGTAGACACCACACAAACATACACAAACATTCCTTACACTTAAGTGACACTAAGAGTCAGAACTTTCTTAAATTTTGTCCTCTGGTGCCTTACTTGCCTCAACCTGGTCCTGGTCAGCAGCCCAGGTATCAAAATATGCAAGGTCCAGAGATGACAAGGCACCCAAGGGGACCTTCATGGTTTTGGAACTGTAAGCCCTCTGTGAGGAAACATGAACCACTCAGTGGCCGGTGGAGAGTGCAGGCCATGCAGGGGCAACAATGCCCATAGCAGAGCCTCTTCTATGCTTCAGGATCTGTGCTATGATCATCTTGTTCAATTTAGTTCTTACATCTGTGTTTGGAGCTGGATGCAATTGTTCCCATTTCAAAGAGAGCTAGGCCATTTGCTCACACTCTCCCCTGTGAAACGTGGCAGAGAGCTAGGCCCTAGTATAAAATTGGCTGGCCCAAAGGCCAGCACCTTTCCTGGCATGCATGGCCTTGAAAGGAGCAGAACATGTCAGAGACCTAGTGATACCCATCTCCTTCTGCAAGGGCCTCTGCTATAAGCCCACATGTGGATGGCACTGGAGCTCGTTATGGCTAAGAGGCTAAGAGTGATCATTGCATCCTACATGCTTTCCCTCCTTCAAGATTTCTTCCTCATGTCTTAGTCTTCAAGTGCATTCAAAAATTTGTTCTTGCTTCTTTCACTCAAGAACCATTACACAGGGTTCCCCTGGTGCCAGGCACTGTCATGGGTGCTGGGACCCTGAGGAGGATGGAGGAAAGACCTGGTCCCTGTCTGACCAGGAAGACAGACCTGGTCCTTGTCCTTTGGACCTGAGGGGCAACAGATCCTCAAACAAATAGCCCCACACATGTGCTAGAGGTTCTTGGGGACACAGGAATAGGTTTGGGCACTGGTGACAGAAAAGAGGATACTGGTGCTGGTCCTGAAAACAAGTGGAACTGGCCTAGATGAGAAAATGGGTCAGAGATGCCAGGCAGGGAGGCCCACAGGGGCACGGGCTGGTGCATTTCAGCAGTGCGTGGCTGGTGTAGTCAGAGCAGGTGGGTTGGAAGTGTGGGCAGCAGGAGATGTGACAGGAAAGGCAGTTTGGCCCAGTGGTAATCACCACTTTTCAGTTTTGATCTTCATCTAAGTGTTGTGATTTTCATCTACGCACTGTCTTCCTGTGGCTTCATGATTCTCTTTTCCTTCCCTCCTCCTTCGGAGCACTTTTGTAATCTGGTTGAGACATCACCTTTGAACAAGTGCACACCTGCTGTTCTGTGTCTGTGGAGTTGTGTTAGGGGGGGAGGGAGCATAGGGTGTCAGACTTCTCTGTCCCCTGTCCCCTCTCTACACACCTGAAGCTCACAAGTAAGGATGCTGGTTCCTAGTGGCTTCATCTGGCTGCTGCAGATTCTAGGGCAGCAGAGTGAGCTCCCAAGGCCAGGTTGTCACTCAAACAGGAACTAGCTGTTGGAGTCTCACTCTAGGTCCCCAAGGCCACAGCTTTACTTAAAGAAGAGTGTTTTCCAGTACAGTTCACAGTTGCTTGGATGACCACAGATTCTGTGGGGATGAGTGAGCCCGGAGGACAGCAAATTTCATCCAGGTGTTTTAGGGCGGGTCTGGGTCCCCACTTGCCTCCATTCTTGGCCTCATGTTTCCTAACCGGGGAGGAGTCAGGTTTGGGTAGCTAGGTATGCACTTGGAGGTTCAAGAGCCTATTCCAGCCCAGTGCCCTCAACTGGGCCAATAAAAGGTGGGGTCCCTGGCTCTAAAACCCCTGACACAGAGTGTGGGTTCAAAAATGCATGCTGGCCTGACCTGTGGTGGCGCAGTGGATAAAGCGTCGACCTGGGAACACTGAGGTCGCCAGTTCAAAACTCTGCACTGGTCTGGTCAAGGCACATATGGGAGTTGATGCTTCTATCTCCTCCCCCCTTTCTCTCTTCCTCTCTCTCTTTCTCTCTCTCTCTCTCTCTCTCTCTCTGTCTCCTCTCTAAAATGAATAAAATAAAAAAAATTAAAACAAAAATGCATGCTGAATGAGAAAATAAATAAGCGCTGAGAAATACCATCAAGAGAGGGAAATAAAGAGCTTCCCTGGAATAAGGAGGGGGTGGAAGAGAGAATAGAAAATATGCAAAAGGTCTGCTATGTTCCAGAATGTCAAAGAGATAGTGGGACTGCTGGGCCAGGATGCCAGTTTTCCTAAGCATGCTTAGATTTTGACCACTCCTGTTTTAAAGCAGTACAAGTATACATTTTTTTATTGCTTTCATTTCAAATATACTACTCACAAAAATTAGGGGTTTTTTTTATAGCTTCATATTCATTTTGGCATATTCCCTCATTTTTGTGAGCAGTATAATTTTAGGTTTATGAAAAAACTACAAAGAAAATATAGAGGCTTCTCATACACCCTTCACTCAGTTTCCCCTAATGTTGACATCTTACCTCACCATGGTATGTTTGCCAGAACTAAGAAATTTCCATTGGTGCAATGATATCAATTAATATATGTATTAGACCTTATTTGGTATTTACTGATTTTTCACTAATGACTTCTTTGTTTGTTCCAGGATTCAATTCAATCCAGGATGTGAATTCTGGGTTCAGCTGTCCTGTCTCTTACTCTCCTCTGACGTGCGACAGTTTCCCCATCTTTCCTCGTTTTTCATAACCTTGACAAATGTGAAGTCAAATATTTTGTAGGATGTCCCTCGATTTCAGTTTGACACTTTTTCATGACTAGACTGTTGTTGCCCATTGGGGAAACAAGAACACAGAGGTGAAGTATTGTCTCCTTGTATCATAGCAGAAGTTCCACGATATAGGATTTACCCCTCAGGACGTTAACCTTGACCACCTGCCTAAGTGAGGCCTGCCAGGATTCTCCACTGTAGAGTTTCTGTTTCTCCCTTTTCATCTTCATGTCCAGCAAGGAGAATCCAGCTCTTATCCAAGACAGAGGAGTATCTCCACTTGGATTGTGAAGAATTATTCTCTAGAACTATGGAAGCACAATGATAGTGATTTTTCAGTTCCTCGGCAATGTGGATAGTTGAGGGTAAAAGCAGTGGCCCATTAGGAAATGACTGAAGAAGTTGTCAAAACGTTAGAATTTTTAGACATTCTCTCAAATTATGTTATCAACTGCTCTTTTCACAGTTGGACAAATAAATCTCTTAGCTTAAAAGGTCATTATTAAACCTATACCATCACCCCAGCTCCAATACCTGAAAAGTGGAAAACCTTTTTTAAAAACCAAAAAAAATAATTAAAAGCAACAACCAACCAATCACTTACCTCAGGCCAGACACTCCGCATGCAACACCGATAGCCTCTCTCCGCTCTGCCCTGCAGCTATCATTTCCTTCTACTACGAGAGGCTGACTAACCTTCTGGGAGCCCACACAGCTGGCATGTGTATGCCCAACCATATCCCCAGCCTTGTCTGTTTTTCCTCTGTGGCATATTTATGTCTTCTCTAGCTTCAAAAGTCCAAGAAGCACAATCTACCCTGGCTGGATGAACTCTTATAAATAAAAAAAACTTTCTAAAATTAAAACAAACAAATGAAGGAGTAATCTATTCATGGCTGTGGCTCAGGTCATAGTAATGTTGTCTCTCTCCTATATCCATAGCGATGTTCCTGCCTGCTTTCCCCTGCTACAGGCCTCAGAGCGCTATTTGCACAGTTGAAGGAAATGAGATGGTCTAAAAGGCAGAAGATAGAGAGACTTACCTTGGCAACGCTCAGTGGCTTCTCACCATAGTTCTTCACTCAGCATCCTTGTGGGGCAGCAGTCTTCTAACTATAACCAGGAATTCACGATGTAATCCTAAAGGAAAAGTCCATCACAGCTATCTCAATCAGTACACATAGCTCATGGCTTCCTGACTAAGCAAAGACCAGGCAAAGATGATAGGCTCTCCGGTCTGTGGTCAGAGCTGCACAAACCTCCCCCAAGAGGCCCCGCCCCTTCTGAGCACTTCGAAAGCTTCCATGGGCTTGCTGGGTCCAATGGGCACCAGTGGTCTAAAACAGCCCATCAGGAAGGACCACAAGCAGCTGGTCTTCCTCCGGCCCTGTGCCACCATAAAGTATTCTCATGGGGTTTTGGTTTACCAGCATGGGTGGTATTTCTCCTATACGAGTCTGGCAGTTAGTAAACCTTCAAGCTAATCCTACCAGGTATTTTGCTCTGTCTGGCAGCACTTGTCAGCAAGACAAGAAGGAGCTCAGGATCTGCTGCCTGATGCCGTCTGTGTGAGCCAGGACCAACATTCTCGAAGCCTTGTTGGTGTGGTGTGGTTTTCCAAACAGCGCTGGTAACAACTGGCCCATGAGATACTATGAGCACAAATGACAGAATGGGGGTGAGAAAGGGCACAGAATTGGCTCTCAATTAATGTTACTTCCTTATTTTTTTTAATACCATCTAGCCAGTCATTGATTCTGACCTCAGAGTCTCTTCAATGTGCTACTTCACTTGGCTATGAAACCTCAGAGGAGCAGAGAGTGATGGAGGCAATGGGAGAGAGCCTGAACATCTAGTGTGGTTAGGGACCATCCTGGGCTCCACCAGCGGAGGGGCCAACAGGACCAAGAAGGTTGCTGAGACGGCCTCTGGAGACTTGCTGGTCCAGCCAGACGGGTGAGCCACTGGTCACCTGCTTTGTTTCTTTCTTATTTTTTTAATTTAATTTAAAAAATTGGGGGCAGGGGGGTTACTCGCTTCATGACCCATGCACCAAAGGGAGCCAATGGGTGGGTTCCTCTCCTATCTCTCTGTCTGGGAACCTTGGGGGATAGAATTCAGATAGACTTGCTTCTGCCCCTGGCCTGGGTCCACAGTGCACAGTCTGTTTCTTCATGGAGTGTCTTCCCTTGAATTTTAGGACTAAGACAATACTACACTGTGAGTTCCTGGTGAAAAAGAGTGTTTTGACAGATGTTCATTGCAACATAGAGTTCTCGGGTTCCAAGGTTCCTTGGAAACAATCTTTTTCATTTCCCCAAAAGGTTTTTGTGAGAATAAATAGAATAATGCATTAAAGGGTCTATTTCAATATTTAGAATTTAGTAAACTCCAAAGAACTGGTAGCTGATGTGACTATGCTTAATCCATGTTCCATATCCACTCTTTAAGAATACTTTGTCTTCTTCTATCCCTGGTAGCAAAGGCACCAGAACAGTGTCCAGATCTGGCTGTGCTCAGTCAATTGTAGCTATTATAAATTTATTATGTTCACCTCCTGACACCTGAGAGTTGGACCTAAGCATTAAATATAAGTTGAGAGAATTTCAAACTGCTTAAACTTATCATTTAAAATGAATGATTTGAGAGGAGATTATTCAGTCCTGTGATTTCAATTCAATTAACACAAAAGAATTTGTGAATGTCTGCTGTGTGGTAAGCACCCCCTAGAGCTGGGGGGGCTAGAGATAGAAAGAGGCGTGACCAGGGAGGGACTCAGCAGAAGAGCCTGGGAAGGGCGTCTAGTAGAGCATTATAATAGGGCAGGGTAAGTGCAGCCACAGAAGTCACCACAAAGCACAGTATTAGAACAGAGGCAGGGCCAATACCTCCATCAGGGATTATTGGGGGAAGTTATCAAGGAAATAGACAGCTTTGAATATGATTTGTGACTAAGAATCCTGCAAATGCTTAGAAGCACACAGCTAAGTTGAACCTTTTACTGAACAAGAATCCAGTTTTGTTGCCTAATTATGTCTAATATCTTTATCAGTGGGAACAAAATAAGAAACTTTTGGACAACTTTTCTGTACTTAGACCTGAGGACACAGAGAATATAGTGGGTAGCAGGAAATCTGCCTTCCTAAGGGAAAAAAAAATCCATTTTCCTCTGATGCTGGCTCATCTATTTAATTAAGGTTGGAGTGAGAGGAATGTGAGAGTTTTCAGGGAGGGGAGATTCAAGGTAAGCCAGCCTTTGTATTGTGTGGAAAAAAACTTCGTTTTCTGCCTACCTCCAACAGGGGTCGGAAAAAAAAACCCAAAAACAATTCCCTCAGCAACTCAGAAAAGAACAAGGAAATGACCTTGCTGGTGGCTTTCAGATGTCTGAGCAGAAGTGAAAGTCTTTTTCAGCTATTTTCATTCTCACACGGTCAGTCGGTCGTGGAATCCATGAGAACAGCAGAGGGGAGGCGGGGAAGGACCCAGGGAAGAAGATGGGAAGCACTGAGATGTGTTAGGTAAGGCTGGGGAGTCCTTTTCAGACACTTCTGTTCAAGACCCTCTAAGTGCTTTCAGGGCTGCACTGAGACTAGACCCAGACACTGAAACCGTTCAGTGTTCAGTTATACTGTCTTCCTCATTTATTTTTGCACATTTGTGGTGACTTATGCAAAATTTTGAGTTCTCTTTCCTTGTGTCTTCACCAGTCTCCTGACCCCAGTACATTTCTGGTCCAAATGAAAAGCTGCGGGCACTAGACTGACTATTCGAGTGGAAGAAACATTAAAATAATCCAGTCCATTCTCACTTCAGAAATGGTGGCGTGAGAAGTTGGGCGATTTCCTTCCGAAGAAAACAAGCATGAAACTAGACAAAGTTGTCAAGACCAGCCATTGTAGGGCACTGGAAAATGACCACAGACACATAACAAATTGGGAAGTGTTTAATCTTGCAAAACTGATACTGCACCTGAATGCTCATGAGTCTGTGGTCATCTTGCTGAGGGCTTCGGTGGCTCCCCTTCCCTGCCCAAGCCCTTAGCTTGAGTGATGAGAACCACAGCTTTACCTGTGGAAATGGTGAGATTGTATACAGGGCTGTTAGTGAAAACCAGAAGTTTTATCTGTTGGAGGTGATAGATCTGGTCTAAGATGGGGAAATGAAAACATGCAGTTTTATAAGGTAGAGGTCAAGGAATCATCAGTTCTAGACAGGAAGTGAAAAACTACAGCTTTATTGACTTACCCTCTTAACGGATATAAACTCCATTTTGTGTGGGAGGAAGATCACCCAGAAATGTAATGAAGGAAATCTTGGAAGTTAGACAGCCATGAAAGGGCTGAGATAATAAACTTTTCATACATCCCTAAGTGACTGCTAAAATAACATATGTGGTCAGGGAGATGTGTGGGCGCAGCCAAAGTGGATGGCAAGGGAGACCTGAGGACTTTCTGTAGATTTCAGTTTGTTCCTCCAACTACAAACAGAAAGTGGAAGGTTCAAGGTGTCTGAGCTAACCTATGTCTAAATAATTGTCTGACCATTAAACAATGCAGAAACAAGGGTCACCCTTAGAAAGCCAGACTAAAAAACAAAAGTCAAATATTAAAAATAAAAAACCGCACCACAATTTCAGTGGCTATACACTATGGAGGAGACCAACTTTACAATTCAAATGCAGATAAGTTAGTAAAATAACCAATCAACCACTTTCAAGAAAATAAATTCGAATTTTAGAGTCATTACAATGTCCAATTTTCAATTGGAAGTAGCTAAACACACACACACACACCAAGAAACTGTGACCAGAAAAAAAAGTCAGTAGATTCTGACTCCAAGCTGTTACAGTTCTGTTCAAGGAATAAAAGAAATATATATATATATATATATATATATATATATATATATATATATATATATATATATATATATATATATATATATAAACATTTTTTGTTACCAGTGAGTCAACAGAAAGAGAACCTCAACAGAGAAACGGAAATTATAAAATAAGTCAAATAGGATCTGGGTGAATAGCTCAGTTGGTTAGAGCATTGATCCAAACTGCAGAGGTTGCTGGTTCAATTCCAGGTCAGGGCACATTCAGAAACAGATCAATGTCCCCTCTTCATCTCTTTCTCCCTCTCTCTCCCTCTCTTTCTATAACCAATAAAATAAACATAAATATTTTTAATTACATAAATCAAATGAAATTTCTAGAGCTGAAAATTAAAAACACTAACATTAAAAATTGACTAGATAGGTTCAACGGTAAATCTGAGATGGCAGAAGAAAGAAGCTGTGAATTTGAAGATACAGCAATAAAAGTTATCTTATCCAAATAAAGAAAGCAAAAAAGACTTAAGAAAAATGAACAGAGGTCATGGCTGGGTAGCTCAGTTGGTTAGAGCATCGTCCTGATATGCCAAGGTTGTGGGTTTGATCCTTAGTCAGGGCACATACAAGAATCAACCAATGAATGCATAAATAAATGGAAAAACAAACCAATGTTTCTTTCTCTTTCTGTCTCTTTCCCTCTCTTTCTAAAATCAATCAATCAATCAATAATGATAAATACATTTAAAAAAGAAAAATGAACAGAGCCTTAAAGACCTGCCAATGTAAAGTGTTCAAATATACATGTAATAGGAGTCTCAAAAGAAAGAGAAAAAGGCACAGCAAGATTATTTGGAAAAGAAAACTAGTTGAAAATTTTCCAGTGTAGTGAGTAACTTAGACTTAAAGGGTCAATGCCACGGTCTGAATGTTTGTGTCCTCCCGAAACTCATATGTCTAAACCTAATGCACAATTGTGATGATATTAGGAGGAGAAGGAGCCTTTGGGAAAGGATTAGACCATTGGAAGTGGAGCTTCATGTAACTTGGATAGGAATAAGATCTCTCAGTTTTTTTATCTAGAAAATTATCAGAATTAGTATCTGTATAAAACAGGCCTGAGAGAGCTCCCTCCTCCCTTCCAACATGTGGGGTTATAGCAAAAAGATAGCAGTTGATGAAACAAATCTCCACCGGATAGTAAACCTGCTGGTACCTTGATCTTGGGCTTCCCAGTCTTCAGAACAATGGAAAGTTCATTTCTGTTGTTTATAAGCCACCCAGTCAATACTATTTTGGTATAGCAGCCCAAACCAATTAGGACAGTCAGAAAACTGAATGAACCCAACATAACATAAGTACCAGGAGAACCACACCTCGATATCATGGTCCAAATACTGAAAGTCAAAGGAAAGACATAATCTTGCAAGCAGCAAGAGAATAAAGTGATACATCATATTTAGGGCAACAATACAATTAATAGTTGACTTCTTATCAGAAACAATGGTGGTGAAAGGCAATAGAATGATATATTCAAAGTGGTAAAATAATAAAAAATAACTGCCACCTAAAAATTCACTAGCCAATAAAACTATCCTTGAAAAATGGAGTTGATGATATTATACTGAGTGAAGTAAATAAATCAGAAAAAACTAAGGACTATATGAATCCATACATAGATGGGACATAAAAATGAGACTCAGAGACATGGATAAGAGTATGCTGGCTACCCGAGGGAGGGGGAGGCATGGGAGGGGGGAGGGGAAGGGGAGGGAGACAAATAAAACCAGATAGAAGGTGACAGAGGACAATTTGACTTTGGGTGATGGGTATGCAATATAATCAAATGTCAAAATAATCTGGAAATATTTTCTCTGAACATATATACTCTGATTTATCAATGTCACCCTATTAAAATTAATTTAAAAAATTAAAAATGAAAAAAATGGAGTTGATGATAAATAAGTTTCCAGATAAACAAAACTGAGGAGAATTTGTTTCTATCTGACTTACAGTACAGGAAAAGCTAAAGGAAGTCCTTCTGGCTGGAAGAAAATGATACCAGATGGTAACCAGGTCACAGAAAGGAATGAAATCACTGGGAATAGCAGGCATGTAAGTAAATAAAACTGTATATAATAATATAAATATATATTATCTTGTCTTCTCTTAACTTTTCAAAAACACACACGATTGCTCAAAGCAGAAATGATAGCATCATACTGTGGTTTATAGCACATATAAATGCATTTGACAGTAACAACATAGAGAACAAAGCATGAGAAATGGAACAAAATTTCGTTTTTTTACCAGTCAGTGTTTATTTAAAGCAGTTGTGATAAATTAAAGATGTATATTATAATCCATAGAGTAGCTCCTAATTAAAAAATATTCTAAGAAACTTCATTAAAAAGTAAAGAGGAGCCTGACCAGGTGGTGGAACAGTGGATAGAGCGTAGGACTGGGATGCGGAAGACCCAGGTTCCAGACCCCAAGGTCGCCAGCTTGTTCTAGACCCCGAGGTCGCCAGCTTGAGCGCGGGCTCATCTGGCTTGAGCGCGGGCTCATCTGGCTTGAGCAAAAGCTCTCCAGCTTGGACCCAAGGTCGCTGGTTCCAGCAAGGGGTTGCTCGGTCTGCTGAAGGTCCGCGGTCAAGGCACACATGAGCAAGCAATCAATGAACAACTAAGGTGTCGCAACGAAAAACTGATGATTGATGCTTCTCATCTCTCTTTGTTCCTGTCTGTCTGTCCCTATCTATCCCTCTCTCTGACTCTGTAAAAAAAAAAAAAAGTAAAGAGGAGCCTGACCAGGCAGTGGCACAGTGGATAGAGCATCAATCTGGGACTCTGAGGACCCAGGTTCAAAACCCCAAGATTGCCAGTTTGAGTGTGGGCTCACCAGTTTGAGCGTGGGATCATAGACATGACCCCATGGTCGCTGGCTTGAAGCCCAAGGTCGTTGGCTTGAGCAAGGGGTCACTGGCTCAGCTGAAGTGTCTCCCCCCCCCCTCCCTGCCAAGGCACATGTGAGAAAGCAATCAACGAGCAACGAAGTGCTGAGTTGATGCTTCTCATCCCTTTCCCTTCCTGTCTGTATGCTAGTCTCTCTCTCTCTCAAAAAAAAAAAAGAAAAAGAAAAGAAAAAAGAAAGTAAATAGAAGCATCTCAGCAAATTAGCACCCTGGGAAGTCCCAATGCTTGACACCCCCCACACAGAAACAACAACGAAAGTAACAAAAAGGACAACAAACAAATGAAAATAGCTCTGGGAGAGCTCTGGAATCCAAGAAAGAACTGGCAGCAGCCCCGCGGAGCACACAGAGGCGGGATGGCTGTGCGGGAAAAGCCGAGGCAGTGTCTTTCCTGCACCGCCCCATCCCCCAGTCCCCCACGGCTCAGTGCCAAGAGGGACACCTTCACATGACCTTCCCACATGAGGGAAAGGAGATCAGAAGGACCTCAGCAGCTTCCATCTCTGCTAGACACCCAAAAGTTATCAGCACTGAGCACTCCCACAGCTTCTGCGGATACTGGCCCCAACTGACTGCACTGCCTGGAGCTCCTGCTGCTGGGCCTCGCCTCCCCTCCATCCGTGTACCCCCAGAGAGGAAGCCACTGCTATGCCTCCCCCACACCCCAGGGAACCACTGCTGTGCTCCCTGCATTGACAAGGAGCCACCACTGCATCCTCAGGACCAGAGCTGCCGCAGCCTACCCCTATCCCCATCTCCACGATTGCTGTTGGGTGGAAAGTTCTGTATATACTGAGCCGAGCAGATAGATACCTAGAGTCTGGCTCTAGCATTCCCACACTCTGCTGACCACACTAGGCTGGAGCCACTGGCAGGTGCTGTCCCCACCACCCAGACGAGGCCTGTCTGTAGTCAGAGACAAAGGGGCTAGGTCATTCAGGGAGATAGTACCTGGAGAACAAGGCAGCAGAGACACCGGATTTGAAAGCCCCCTTCCATGGGACAGCACTGGCATCCTCTGCTCCCCAGAGGCCTACTTTAGCAGCACTGAGATGGGGGCTGGCCTTGGGGTTCCATCTAAGTCCCTGAGCATGAGCTTACATGTCCCTTGCAAAGACCCCATGTGGTTGATAGATCCAGCCCCCCCCCCAACTGGCCATCTTGCCCCTCAATTTCAGATAGAGATAGCACTATCTACCGGACAGATGGACAGAGTGATGGGTGTTTAACAGTGAACTGATATGGAAACGGGTCACTATCGGGAAAGGAGCAGGTGCTCCTTAGGGACCCCAGTCACTTCAGTACAACCAGGAGACAGGGGAGCTGAGCTGTTTCTGTATCTCAGAGTTCACTGCCCCTGGCTATATCACCAGAACAAACCCATAATTTCCATACCTGATGCAAGGGTGAAAAGGACCAAAGAGGGGTTTCTGGGGCAGCCCCTTCCCAGAAACCAGCATCATCTTTGTCTTCCAAAGCTCCCTCAGGAAGAGGGTCTGCCCTGCTCCAGGAAGCTCCGCACACTGAGCTCCAGGCCTCAGAGCGTTCTGAGCTGCTCAAAGCCAGGCCCCAATCTAAGATGTCCCAACATCTCCATCAATAATGCTTTGGATTAGGGCACCGCTCCCTTGCCTATACATACCCGCCCCCCCCCACACACACACACACAGAGAAAGGGGAAACACTGACCCCAGGGAATAAAACGCACAGGTCACCAATACCTCAGTGAGAGGTGGTCTGCACCTGCTTTCCTAACCAGGAGCCCGGCTCACAGGCCCAGGACGTCATGGGCGTCGATTTTGTGCTGAGAATTGGGAACAGCTTCAGAGGATGTTTGAGGCCAGCCCTGAAATTCTCAAGTCACTGGGGGTGGGGGCAGTTTGAGGGCATTTGAAGGGGGGGGGGAGATGTGTGAAGAGACCTGGGAATCTGCGCCCGCACCCCTGGTAGCACTTGACCACAAGGAGTCCTTCGCATCCGCTCGGCAGCTCTGCACCCCACTCCCCAAAAGGCTGCCCGGCTGCTTCCATTGCATCCCCACTTGGTTGTCTCCTGGCGTCTCGGATTTAACATGTCCAAGGCCAGTCTCTTGATTTTCCCTTCCAGACCCACTTCCTCCCTGATTCAATGAATCAACGCCATCACTGACTACAGTGCTGAAGCCAAAGGGCCCCGTAACCATCCTCTCAATCCCCTCCCTCCCATCAGCAAGTCCTATGGGCTCCACCTCCAATGTGATCTAGAACCTTCCAACTTATATCACTCCCAGTGCTATATTACCTCAGTACGATGCATCAGGGGCCCAGACAACAGCCTTCTCCCCGGGAATCTCCCTTGTGTCACCCAATTTTATTTTCCTGATGGCACTTATCAGTAGCTAAAGTTACCTTGTTGGTTGGTTTGATTGTTACTGCCTATCTTTGCTACTAGACTATAGAAGTCCCCCCAAAGAGGTCTTTTTGTTCTTGTCCATCACTCTACCCCCAGCCCCTCAAACAGTTCTTAGCACATAGAAAGTGCCCAGTCATAGTTACTTGAATGACTGAAATTTTTTTCATCTGGATCATATTGTCCCCATTTTACAGGGTTGGGAAAAGGATTTGCTCAAGGCTGAAAGCCGGCCAGGACTAGCTGCTGGGTCTCCTCACCCACAGTCCAGTCCTCTTTTCCCTCTGACACTTGGCTTCTTAGAAAACTCTTCCCAGACTTTCATTCTACAATCCCACTAATGACTGGTTTCAGCTGAGAGCAGATGTTCCGGAAGCTTCAAACCCTGAAGCCACAAATCAGACTTTCTCAGTCATTTAAAGAGAGGTCATCTATATCTGTAGCCTGGCAACTCTAGGCCCTCCCCAAACCTCTGAGGAGTCCCCCTGGCCTGCTGAGGTCAACTGCTGGTGAGTCATGGCTGAGTTGGTGGTGGCACTTTCAAAGCTGAGCGTCCAGGAGGGTGCTGGACTCACGAAGGGCAGTAGCAGAAACTGAGACCGAACTGGTTACTTGGAACACAGACCAAGCCCCAAGCCCATGAAGAAACAGGCCAGGGCTGGGGCGGGGCTGGGGAAACACGATGGCCACAAGGGCTGGGATCTGGAGAATTCTCCCCAGGGAAGTAGAAGGGGCCCCAGAAGACCTTGGGGCGTCCTAACTCACTGGAATCAGGCCGGAAATAGCCTCCACCACTATTTGAAATACTTTCATTTACATCGGTCAGTGCCTTGCTACCTACCTTGCTCCAAAAAGGACTGTCATTAAAGTAAAAAGATTCACATCTACAATACAAGCAGTTCTTGGGTTACAAAAGGGATGGCTTATTAGGTTTGCTCTTAAATTGAATTTGTATGTAAGTTGAAACAGGTACATTTACCGATTAAATGCAATTTGTGACAGATGTTTATCCTAACATAGTATTTCTTTTTACCTTTCTGTGCATATAAATATTTAAACATTTTTAAACCTACGGAACCTATCTTGTTTGTATCCGAGGGACTTGCCTATTCATTAAAATAAAATCTTTTTATGTATGTAGGGAGAAATTAGTCAAAGGGAAGAATAAGAGTAGAAAAGTAAGACAGAGCCAGAATTGAGCATAGGAGACCCCAAACCTGCTTGGGGTCTTCTCCACTTGGCTTGGTTAGTGGGTCAACAGGTCTGACTGCTTGGAATGTAAATGGTTACATCACTCTAGGAAGGGAAATCTGTCAGTATCTAGCAAAAAGGAAAAGGCCTAGTCACCCACTCCAGGAACCCACATTGGAGAAGCATAGGTAGACAAGGATGGCTCCATACTACTGGGACTGGAACAAAGAAAATGCCTATCAAGAAAAGAGTGGGTCATGAAGCGGCCCAGATCCATGCAGATCAACATCATGCACCTACTGGAGAGGAAAAGGCAAATTGCAAAGTAATATCTACGGTTTATTCCATTAGGAAAAATACAAACAAAATGAAACCATGCATGCATGTGCACGTGTGTATGCTTTATATACTCACGTGTATAAAAGTGAAACCACGGATAAAGAAAATGCACTCCAAACTCATATAGCTGTGATTATTTCTGGGGAGAGGCAAGTGGCAGGGGCTGGTCAAAAGGGACTTAGCCTTACCTATACTAGTCTAATCTTTCAAAAAAAGAATCAATTTCCTTACAATTATTCTTTTTAAGACAATACACAATATGAAAAAAACCTAGAAGCAAATAAACATAAATAGGAGTAATAGTTAATTATGGGTGATGGGAATATGAATGATTGCTCTTTTCTTTTTGAACATTTTTTTTTAATTTTTCAAATGTACCATATCTGCAAAGAAATGAGACCACAACTAAAACCAAAGCACCAAAACCTTAGTCCCTGGACAACCCCACGGAGTGGGTTCTGTATCAAGCAAACAAGCCAGGGCCAGGGTCAGCAGTGAGAGGGCTCAGGCTGCTTTAGCTTTACGACCCCAGTTCTGCACTCCTCAGGCCTCCCAAGAGGTGAGGCAATACTGCTTGGCAGAAAGTTCTCTCTTAGCCCAGGTATTTCTCCCAGACTAGCCTCACCTCAGCTCTGGCCCCCACACTCTAGCCCTCACAGTCTCCCAAACAGGACACACAGGAGAGTTTCCAGTCTATAAGGGGCCTAAATTCTTCCTGCCTTGTTCAAGCCATCAGGAGGGCTCCACCTGCCACAGAAATAATTCAAGGCCCAGAAATGCACTGAGACCCGACTTCCCCTGCTCTGCCCCCTGCTCGCTCAGTACACACACATTCCAGACACCCAGGTGCAAACACCTCATCTGCCTGGGCCTTGGGGGAAGGTGGGGCAAGTCCTGGAATTTCCCCAAATGGTATCTAATGAATGGAAAACATTTTAATGCTCCTTACTCTCAAGCTCAGGGCCTGCAGGGAATAGGAAGTCCGGACTGGCAGCCAGCTATGGAGGCACTTGGGGAAGTGACCTCTCTCTTGCTTCAGCCTCTTCATCTGCAGAAAGGACATCGAAAAGTTTGTCCCTTGCTGAAAAAGAAGATGGAGTAATCCACTACCCTTTTTAACGCCATAGAAAAGAAGAACAATCACACAGGCCCATTAATAATGGGGAGAAATTCCCTCCTGTCTTTCTGTACGTCAGTGTGGGGGGACCAGTGGAGTCCAGGTCATCCAAGGTGAACTAAGGGAGCCTCATCCAGCTCCTTTCTAGGATGGGAGAAAACAAATGACCCAGCCTGCAAATCACCCACCCCATTGCCAGATGCTCATCCAGAACATTCCTGGGATCCCTGGTTCAGTCTGTGTCCCTCCCATTCTTTTGTATTTTATTTTATTTTATTTTTGTATTTTTCTGAAGTGAGAAGCAAGGAGGCAGACAGACTCCCACTGCACCCAACCAGGATCCACCTGACATGCCCATCAGGGGGCGATACTCTGCCCATCTGGGGCATTTCTCTGTTGCAACGGGAACCATTGTAGCGCCTGAGGCGGAGGCCATTGAGCCATCCTCAAAACCCGGGACAACTTTGCTCCAATGGAGCCTTGGCTGTGGGAGGGGAAGAGAGAGATAGAGAGAAAGTAGAGGGGGAAGGATGGAGAAGCAGATGGGTGCTTCTCCTGTGTGCCCTGACCAGTAATCGAACCTGGGACTTCCACACACTGGGCCAATTCTCTACTGCTGAGACAACTGGCCAGGACCCCTCCCATTCCTTCTTGAGCAGAAGACACTAAGCACAGGGCTTATAAGAGTGTGTGCTCATTCATTCCTTCATTTGTTCACTTGTACACACATAATTGACTTAAGTACCTACCACGTCCCAGCCCTGTGCAGGGTACTGGGAACATTTCCAGTGAGATGCCATCTTAACAGGGCTTGGAATCTATTAGAGGACAGACAAGAGATCACTGACCTCAGAGTGGAGTGTTAGGGGAGCGGATTGTCCCTGGTGACAGGGAAGCATTGATGAGCGGCACAGCTTCAGTCAGAGGAGTCGATACTGGAGGGAGGGGAGTGGGAAACAGAATCAATCCATTAGGGAAAGATAAGCGGATCTATGTGTTTTAGGACCTGCAAATAGGTATATCTGAAATGAAATATTTTTCTACTTTCTTCTAACACTTATGTCAGATCACGCAAGAACAATTATCTGGCCCAGAAATTAGTATTCTGCAGGTACAGGATGCATTTGTGTGGGCACGTTTGAATGTGAATGGGTTTCAAAAATCTAATGTTTTTTCTTATGACAAGAAGTCTTTTTGTAAAGACATAGTTCAGAAAAACTATGATGTTTGGATCTTAACATGTTTGGATGTATTTTAAACGTAGCCTCTGCCTGGTTTCTTTTTGCTTTCATTTGATTTCTTTTAGACTCTGAGGTCCCATAGGCCTGAGTGCTCGCACAGCTGGACTTCAGGGTAAGAAGGGTCAATTGGGGATGGGTAGGCATTGAGAAGATTATATACACTCTAAGATGCTGTTCCCTTCCAACTGCCAACAGGTCATTCTTCCCAACTGGAAAACATCAAAGATAACCCAACCCTTTCAACACCATAAGCTCGGACATGCAAGGATGCAGAAATGCCCATGGCTCAGAGAACTGAGGTCAGGGTCAGGGAGAAGAAAGTGGGTCCAATAGAGAGGAGGCCTTCTGGGGCTGTCCTGAGGTGGGGCTTTGCACAGATAAGGCTTGGCTGCAGAATTCTTAGCCTCTGGCTGACCTGGCCCTTCCTGCAACAGCTAGACTGCCCAGGCTTGCAGGACCAAGGCCTTTGTGAGGGGCCAGGAGGAAGAGTCAGGCTATTAGTGTATTCTGGTAATGTCCTGGTCACCTCACAGACTCTGGGCTGCAGGACACTAGGCCACTGGAGAAAAATGCCTTAGTCCACCAGATTTTGTGTCTGATTAGAGCCCACTTCCTGGTTCATAGCTGGTGTCCTCTCCTTGTGTCCTCACATGGTAGAAAGGGAAAGGGAGCTCTCTGGGGTCGCTTTATAAGGGCACTAATTCCATTCACAAGGGTTTACCCTCAAGATCTAATCACCTTCCAAAGGACCTTCCCCCTAATAGCATCACCTTTGAGATTAGGATTTCAACATATGAATTTTGAGGGGACACATTTAGACCTTAGCACCCACTCTGACCAGTTTCCTTCCCTTCTCTTTTCTTCCTCTCCTCTTCCTCCTTATTCTCCCCTCACTTTCTCCCTCTCTCCTCTCTCTTTGCCCCTCACTCTCCCTTTACTTCTCATAAGTCTATGGCATATTCCCTAATAACCATTTTCAATGAGGTTGATGTTGCTCGCTAAACATTGTGATCCAATCAAGAAACATTAACCCGAAAGTGATTCATTGGAGGTCCTGCAGATGTGATTTCATTGTGCAGTCATCAGTCTGTTATCTGCACCTTGTTTTTCTCATCCCAGAGTGCATTAAATAAGTTCATTTCTGTGTGCCTACGTTTATTTTTCTCTTCCTGTCCACTGCCAGTTCTCTCTGGGAACCAGAAACAGTCATAGTCATAAGCTGTTAGTCAGTGGGATGGCAGCCGACCACGCAGAGGTGGCTGCAGCACCCTCACTGGGAGCGCTCTGAGTCTGTGCCTGAATCCTGTGGCCCAACCGCGGGGCATGTTTGTCTGCTCCGTGCTCCAGCCTGTTCTCCTGGTGTCAGATTCCAAACAGAGCTACCTCGTGCTCAAAGAAGATAAATAAGGCAGCTAAGATATTTTGAAATCCTGCTAGCTTGATTGTTTAATATTTGCTCACGCTGTGCATTAGACTAGAATGAGGCACAGGCATGCCCTGTTTTGGGCGGTGCACAATTGAAGACTCCTTGGCTCCCAAGGCATGATAAGAAAATCATTTATCAGGAGCCTGATCCACACCAAACATTATGTCAGGCATTGTGTAGGCGTTAATTCTAATCCTCACAGCAACCCACAGTGGTAGGTATTGCTACACACAACGTGTGGGTGAGGAAACTGAGGCTCAAAAGGGTTAGATATTTGGCAAAAAAAAGTGACACAGCCAGGAACAAACCCAAGCTCTCTGAAGCCTGAACCGTGTGGCATAATAATACAGTTGACCCTTGAAAAGCATAGTTTTGAACTGCATGGATCCACTTATAGGCAGACTTTTTCAATTAATATTGTAAATGTATTTTATCCTTTTTATGATTTTCTTAATAACGTTTTCTTTTCTCTAGTTTACTTTTTTGTAAGAATACAGAGTATAATACGTAAACATACAAAACATGCATTAATCAACTGTTTGTAATTGGTGAGGCTTCCGGTCAACAACAGGCTTTTAGTAGTTAAGTTGTGGGGAATAAAAATTTATACTCAGATATTTGACTGTGCAGGGGACTGACTCTCCTGACCTCTGTGTTGTTCAAGTCAACTTTACTTTCTCCCCACCTCAATCACTGGTCAAGATGAGGAGTGGGGGTGGAGTATATATCCCATTTATTTTAACAACTATGGGGGGAGTCATTTTGAGCTGATTTTAGGAGAACAGCTGAGTATAAGAGAGATCTGCTTCCAGTTAGGGAGTTGCATTTGGGGTAGAGGTGCGGGAAAAGAATTAAGTATGAAGATTGGCACTCCCTAGTATCTATTCCTCCCCAGTGCTCTGTGTGATGGATGACCTGGCCTCTGTCCTACCTCTAAAGCCCATGATTATGGTCTACTCTAGGTTTTCTTTCTGTCTTTTTTTTTTTTAACAGAGACAGAGAGAGGGACAGATAGGGACATACAAACAGGGAGAGAGATGAGAAGCATCAATTCTTTGCTGTGGCACTGTAGTTGTTCATCGATTGCTTTCTCATATGTGCCTTGACGGGGAGGGGTGGGGGTTACAGAAGAGTGAGTGACCCCTTGCTCAAGCCAGCAACCTTGGGCTCAAGCCAGATGAGCCCATGCTCAAGCCAGCAACTTCTGGGTTTCGAACTTCTGGGTCCTCTGCTTCCAGTCCAACACTCTATCCACTGTGCCTGTTTGTGACTATTTCTCCTGACACCCATTCCTAGCCTAAATTATCATCAGAGATTGGCTGATGGAAATGAAAAGAATAAACAACTCATTAGCTTCAGCTGTTGGCTCAACCATTTGGAGTGCTGTTGAATTCATGAAGCAATTGAACATCTCTGTGCTTGCTTCCCTAAGGGACAGAGTTCTGCTGGAGGCCCTAGACTTCTTCATCCTGCTTTCAGGTCTAGGGCCACCTCCCCTTCCCACCCTCACCCCATCTACCAAATTTAAAGCGGTGCATAGAACAAGCAAGCTTTCCCCTCTGATATGGGGGTGCAACCTTGTTCATGAGTGTCTCATCTGTGAACTCTCACCCCAGCCTCGGGACAAGCCCATCAGACTCTGTCCAGCTGGCCTTGACTTGGTATCTGCCAGACTCTCCCACTTTGCAGTTTCTGATCCTGTCTCTGCCACTGCCCAGCATGACAGATTCTAATTATTTGGGGAGAGTATCATGGAATCATAGGTCAGAAGATGCCAGAGCTTGACTTTCTCATGCCAGTGATGAGGAAACAGTCCAACAGGGAAAATGATTTGACAAAGGTCTAATTAGTAACAGAGCCTTGTCTGGAACCTGGATCTCCTGGGTCTATCCAGCGATCTTTCCATTGTTCAAAGGAGCCTGGCTCCTGGGTAAGATGATCTTACAATCTAGAAGGTTCTCCCACACCCTTCAGGACTGCTCCACTGTAGCCATTAGTGGCATCATTTCTGATTTCCTCCAAATGTTGCAAATGCTTGGGGAAACCTCCTTCCAGATGTCACCAGGATGTGCTGGGCCTAGGCCTTCCAGTTGTCACCAGGATGTGCCAGGCCTGGGCCTGGAAATGCTCTCCGCAGCCTATTCTAGATGCTGATTCTTACAAGTGTTCACCAGATAAAAGAGCAAACTTTGTAGGAGATGTCACGGGGCCACCATGAAGAGGAGAGTGATTCAAGTGGCAATAGCTCATGTTTGTTTTCAGTGGGTAGTGGGCAGTATCTTCTTAAACAAACCAGAAAGCCAAGCTCATATTCAGACCCACCCCTAACATTAGAGAGGTCCAAAGCAAATGCATAAACAGAGGCCCATATGACATGTGTCTAAATAATTGAGAGTTATAAACCAAGCTAGCAAACTGTTAGGCAATGTTTGTTCTTTCCTCTTGCTTTGACAAATATACCTTTATTAGAACCTCAAAAGCAGGCTATAATTCTGTATCCTTGGACCCTGGAACATGTAGGATCGGGGGGGGGGGGTAAGGCCTCAGCCCTGCCCATGGTGCTCCTTCTTTCATTTTCTACCTGAAGACCCTTGTGCTTAGGCAGGGGCACTCCACACTATAAGTCCAACCTTTACCCACACTCCACAGAGCAGGAAAGAGGTCTGCACAAGCCTGAATGTGGGCTATTTGGCCAGATAATTTCTGGGTGCTGATACTTGGAGCATGGAGTAGAAGAAAAAGAATGGACTGTGAGTGGACATGTCCTCTGGCCCCATGATCACCTTACCTTAAGGAAGCCCAGAGGTGGGCTTTCTAAAGCATAGTATCCAAGGTAGGCCCCCTTACCTATGTGTACAAACAGTATTATTGAAATTATTTCCATTGTATAAATAAAGAAGCTGCAGCTCAGAAAACTTGAGTGACTTTTTATAGGCATACACCAGTAGCCAGAAGAGTCAGGACTCAAACCTGGGTCTGCCTGCCTCCAGATCCCTGCTGTTCCCCTTCCCAATGTTACTTCTTCCATTGTTCACCATCACCTAGGAAATGAGCCATGCCTCACTCATGGCTTTTGACTCCCATCACCTCTCACCACTGGGAAAATGGATATATTCTCTTTAATGGTCTCCTTGCTTCCTGACTTGTTCCCTTATCCATCCAGCTTCCCTGAGATATGGAAGCTATGACATACTCCTTTTAAACCACTCACTTTCTGGGTCACATCCACAGACCTGACCTTGGTCCATCACAGCCTCTTGTATTCTTCTCAGCCACACTGAATCCCTTTTGTCTTCTTCAACATGCACTTGCAAATGCTGTGTCCTCTCCTGCCACTCTCTACCTCAGGCCTCCCCATCGCCAGCTCCCATTCATCCCCCTCATCTGGTCTCAGAGGGCAGTTGTCACCTCCCCAACTGCAGCTATAAGTTGCCTGCTTTTTAAATTATCTTCCTACACTAAGCTGCAGGAATCATATCCCCATGCCTAGCACCAGGGAGCACAGAGTGAGTTGCCCGTACTCCTTGTTGAACTAACAAGTTCCCTGCAAGATGGGAACCTTCTGTGATTTAGCCTGATTCAACCCCTCCTGAGAGATAAGGGCAGAGAAAAGCCATTCCTGATGCCAGCATCATTGCCAAACAACAAACGTTTCCTGGATCCTCTTGAAATGCTGGGTCTCCAAATGAAAATGTCCCTCTCAAAGGCAGATGGTAGAAGCTAGTAGACTCTGCCCAAGACTGTGAGTTCTAATTGCTCCCTGGAGCAGAGGAGGATGTTACATCCTCCATGTCCTCCATACAACAGAGCCAAACAGAAATTTATTGCTTCCTTCTCTCATTCAGTCAATAGTAAACATAATTTAATACCATGAAGGATATACAAGAGCCTTAGACAGTGGAGTGTGCCCTTAAGTAGCTTAAAACTCCAGTGAAAACAGGTAAGACGAACTCAGAGAGTACTTTGTGCTGTAGGAGTGCCAAGAAGGCAGAGACCCAACCCAGTCGTACATTCTCTGTATGCCTTTGAGGGAAAGACAAGTCTTTACCATCATCTACTAAGTCCATGGGATCTGCCTCAGCATGCCTGCCCTGTCACCTCCTTGGCATCATCTCCCAAGGCTTTTATCATTCCCTTGCTCACTGCACTCCAGCATGAGGCCCCCTTGCTCTTCCTTGATTGCAGTAGGCATGCTTTGCACTGGCTATTCCCTCTGCCTGGAACACCCTTCCCCCAGATACCTCATGACCAACTCCCACAGTATCTTGAAATCTTTGCTCATCTTCACCTTATTAAGCAAGTCATCCCTGCCCGCTGTGCGTGGATCAAGCACACCTGTGGTCATTGAGGCTGCCCTGCCCACTGCTTGGAGGAACTGCAGGGGGTGTACTATAAAATGGCCTAGACTCGGTCAGTCCTGGGATCCTTGCCACTACCAGCCATGTGACTTTGCATAAGCCCCCGAACCTATCCCAGCTAGATGTCCTTGTAGGTAAGATAAGGAAAATATTTCTTGACTCCCTTATTTCACAGGATTTTTGAAGGCTCAAAAGAGACCATCTCTCACTCATCTTGGGACCGCTGGAAAGGAAACCACTCTGTAACATGTTAAGTGCTGTGCTAATATCAGTGAGGCTGTCGGCCAATGTATACACTCACTAAGGTGGTCCAGACACCTGGGCTGGCCGTCTCACACAACATTACATCTTACATCCTGAAAGTCAGATTAGGTCAATAAGGCTGCTCCAAACAGCAGCTCTAGAATCAGTGTGTTGTCACCAAGTTCAGACTCATGGGCTTGGCTCTGTGTTCCCAAGATTAAGGGTCAACTGGAGGAGAAGAACCCCCAAATATCCCTGCTGATCTGGGCCACAGGGAGCCCTCTACCCATCACTGAGCTCCTGCCCAACCTCACATATAAAAGGCAGCTCCATACAAAGCAGGAGGCATCAGGCACCCAAACATAGGGCCATATTTTTTTTGTAGTAGTGTCTCTTGAAGTTGTTAATTACATAAACCATTCATTGTAGAGAACATAGAAAATTAATGCAAATCTATAGAAGAAATTTAAAATCCTATGTTATTCTGCTACCCAAAGATAACCACAGTTAATATTTACATATACCATCCCAACCTTTTTTCTATTTGTTTAAAGGAATTACATATTAGAATTAAAGTTTCCATAATGTATTATTTATTTGACATTTGGTTTTCCAGTCTTATTTACTTAGCATAAAATCATTAGCATTTTCCTATGTCATTAAATATTTTTTTGAAAACATTATTTGTCATGGAAACAACCAAACTGTCCCTCGATAGAGGAATAGATAGAGAATATGTGGTACATATATACAGTGGAACGCTACTCGGCCATAAGAAATGATGACATATTGTCATTTAAAACAACATGGATGGACCTTGAGAACCTTATACTAAGTGAAATAAGTAAATCAGAAAAAGCTAAGAACTACTGGTATATGATTTCAGACATAGGTGAGATAAATAACTGAGACTCATGGACATAGATAAAAGTGAAGTGGTTGTCTGGGAGAGGGGGTAGAAGGAAGGGAGTAAAGAGGGACAAATATATGGAGATGGAAAATGATTTGACTTTAAGTGATGGGCACACAACACAATCAACAGTTCAAATATTATGGAAGTGTTTACCTGAAACCTATACTCTTATTGATCAATGTACCCCCATTAAATTTAATTTCTCAATGAAGCCTGCCCAGGCAGTGCTGCAGTGTATAGAGTGTCAGACTGGGATGCAGAGGACCCAGGTTCAAAACTCCAAAGTCACCAGCTTGAGCACTGGCTCATCTGACTTAAGCGTAGGCTCACCAGTTTGAGCGTGGGGTCGCTGGCTTGAGTGTGGAATCATAGACATGACTCCATGGTCTCTGACTTGAGGCCAAAGATTGCTGGCTTGAAGCCCAAGGTCACTGGCTTGAGCAAGGGGTCACTCATTCTGCCATAGCCCCCTGCCCCACCCCCCCACCCCCGTCAAGGCACATATGAGAGAGCAATCAACGAACAACTAAGGTGCCGCAACAAAGAATTGATGCTTCTCATTTTTCTCCCTTCCTGCCTGTCTAGCTCTGTCTGTCCCTCTCTCTGTCTCTCTGGCATGTGTGTGTGTGTGTATATATATATATATATATATATATATATATATATATATATATATATATATATGTATATATATATGTATGTGTATATATATATATGTATATATATATGTATGTGTGTATATATATATATATATATATATATATATATATATATATATATATATATAAAATCTTATGCTAGAGCTCTACCAAGAACTCATTCAACCACGGCATCTGATTAGGTGTTAGAATTGAGACTACTATATTCCAACAGAGACCTGGCTCTTGCTCCTCTTCCTCTTCCCTTCCTCTCTGATTCTCCTGATCTTCATCACTGTCCACCCTCCTGTCCAGGCATATGCCAGGCAGAATGACCCATTCCTGCCCTGGACAGTTTTCTGTCTATGTGAAGAAGGAAGACAATACATCCATGAGAAAGCAGCACCAGGAACCCCATGCCAAATGAGGAGCAAGGAGGTAAAGATGGGAGAATGCATTTCCAGATGGAGAAGAATGGCTCCACCAAGACGACACTGGAGCAGTGCTGGGACCAGAACACACTGGAAAGCAGTATGCAGCATAGGGCAGTGTGGCAAGGGACAGCCAGCCCAGGAGGATGCCAGGTCCCCAAGTCTGGATCCAGTCTTCAACCTGCTATATGGTTCTTGCCACCCAAAGCCTACATCGTTGGAAGGAGACAGGTATTAATCAAATAACATCACAAACAGAGATAAAATGACAGTTTGTCTATGAAGGAGAGATAGGGAGGTAGGTGAGGCTCTAATGGCATGTAACCTGGGGTTGGCAAGAGGCAGAAGTTCAGCCAGGCCTGTGTGGGAGGAGCAGGTGTGGAAAAGGACCTGGAAAAGCATCTGTCTGGAGAGCAGAACATCAACACAAGGCAAGGTCCATGAGGTGGGCAGAGCTGGACAACACGGGCCCAGTCAACCATGCTGGGTTTTAATCCTGGGAGGAATAGGAACTGTTGGAGGGCATTAGGCAGGGAAAAGTCAAGATCAGATTTCCATTTTGAAGAGTTTACTCGGGCTGTGGAGGAATAATTGGCTCTGGGGGAGGCGGTTGGGGAGTCAAGAGTGGATGTAGGACCTCAATAAGAAGCTGTTGCTGAAGATGGGTGAGCTGACAGTGACTTGGGCCGAGGCCCAGGTAGAGGGGATGGAAGTGAAGGATTGGATCAATATTTAGGAGCTAGAACAGAGAGGTTGGGTCGATGCTGTGCCTTTCCAAAAGACCCCTGTTGAGGTACACTTGCTAGATTAAAAGCATTAATCTACTAGCATGGAGATGTGCTCCCACTAGCAGGATGTCTCCTTAGACAAAGTCCAGTAGTGGATGTGCTGGAGAAGGGGGAGAGGAAGGAAATGGGTCGAGGCCCCAGATGGGGAAAGGCAGTGAAGAACATAGGTACCAGGAGGCAGTACAAGGGCCTTGGGCATCTGGTCGTCCCTATAGAAAACAAGTAACTTTGTAGCTCCATGCCCCAGTGTGTATATCTGTCCATGGAGAGAAGGACACCTGCCCTTCACCCCCAGTGCTACTGTGAGCATGGAAGATTAGATAACTTTGAAAGGCCTGCCAACCCCAAGCATTTACATGTAGGAAAGGAACTTGGCCATGTCTCAAGCTGCCCTGAGAATGAGGCCAACTTCCAATAATTTACCCTGGGGCCGGGGGCGGGGGGGGGGGGTGTTCCAGGAGGAGATGGAGCCCAGGGATCTGGACTGAAACCCTCTGTCTGCCCTCAGGATTGATCCCAAAGACCAGGGCAGGGCAGTCCTGGCTGCTGTCCTGTATGTGTCTTAGGTGCCTGGAGCTCCAGGCGCTGGCGGAGCAGCAGCTAGATTTAGAATATAACCATCTTTAGTGGTTGACAGCACATGGCATTATAGTCCATGGGGCACCCTGTGGTTAGTGGGGGAAACACAGGCTTTGGGGCAGGTCCCTGGTACTACTTCTAGCTGGTCTGGGAGACAGATCTGAATGACTGTCTGTTTTCTGCTTCACTTCTGGTTTTTACTTAGCCTCTCTGAGCTTCAGTTTCCTCATCTGTAAGCTGGAGATGCCCACCTCTGCCCACCGAGTCGCTCTGACAGTGTGGCACATATTAGTCACTGGGTAATGGGGGTTGCTGCCGGTAGTTTGAATTCAAGCCGCTTGTGGATGGAGTGTAAGCTTTGGGCTTGGCAACTCCAGGAAAGGGTTCTCCTGCCCCCTCCACCCAGGCAAATTGCTGACAGTGGCAAAGCCACGTTGTCATATGTATGGGAAAACGGTTTGGTTTCGAGTTTTTTAAAAAATGATGTTTGGGCTTGGGTATGGTTTCGTCTAGGGTTTGGCAAATATGTATTGCTGGGCGGCCACTCTGGTCCCAGTCTGGGCCGGGAACGTGCAACTAGTCGGGCGTTAGGACCCAGTGCGCATCTCCAGAGCTCTGTGCGTTCCGGTCCCGGAGCCGCGGGTGGAGAGGCATGAATGAGAGGCTGGAGGGGATCGCGGCTGAAAGGACTGGCAGCAGAATAGCTCCGCCGTCGCCAGGCAACCGTCCTGACGCAACGCAAAAAAAAAAATCCCTTAAAAAAAGAATAGTGCTGAGAATTCACAGGAGCACGAGAGAAAGGGAGGCAAGAGCCGGCTTAGCCCCCAACGCCGGGACCAGAGGCTGCGGAGCCGGGAACCCGGGTCGGGAGGAGGAGGCGGGGACCTCGGTGACACCCCTAGAAGGGGTCTGTGAGCGCCCCGAAGGTGGGTTTGCGGCGGGAGCTGTGATGTTCCCTGGGCTGGGAATCGAGCTGGGAGATGTGGCTGTGGCGGGAGGTGCTGCCAGGGGAGGGGACTCGGGGCGCCGCAGGTCGCCAGCGCAGGCAGCGGCGGGGAGCAAGCTGTTGGGGTCTGTGGGAACACGGGATCCCAGAGCACTCTGGTGTGGACACCCCGCTTCACTGGCTCCTGGGGCTCTTCACTCAGGAGTGGGACACCGTGGCTGGACTCCCTCTCTCATCTTCCAGCTGGCCTCTTCCAGGGTTAAGATCTGGGTGGAGATTTGGAGTGCCAGGTCTGAGAGGGAGGAGGCCCACTCGGTCTCTCCAGGTCTACTCTTAGCCTGCTGGTCATCTCCAAGCCCACCATGGCCCTTCTGTCGACTTTAGACTCAGTGATATGGGAGTTCCTGCCTAAGGCACTTGTAACTCAGAAGTGACTGAGGGCACTTGGGCCTAAGAGTGCTCTGTAGGGCTGAGACCAGTGTGATCCAGGGAAATGCACAGCCCAGAGGTTGGGTCGTGTCACTAGGAGATGGCAAAATCTGTGGTCCCCAGCAAGTGGGCAGGTGTCTTCTTCCACCAAGACAGGTTGGATGTTCTGCTTTAAAAACAAACCAACAAACAAAAACTAGTGCCTGTATCTGGTTTTCATTCCCTTTAGTATGTGGCTCTTCCTGAGAAGATCTAGAAGACAGCTTGGTTTCCACCAACTCCCAGCCATCCCTAGTGAGTCCCAGGTGGGATGAGCCAGGTCCCTATCAACAGGGCCATCCCTGACAGTGCCCAAGGGAGACGAGGCTCTAAAGCAGCTTCCCCTCGGAGAGAGACAGTCCTGCTGCTGGCCAGGCACAGCTGGAGAGTGGAGAGTGCTGGTCCTGGGAGAGCAGAGGCGGCCGTGGCACCTCTAGCTTGACCACATCCACAGGGTGGGAGCTGCTGCCAGAATGTTTTTAAGGGGCTTGGCAAAGCAGCCACAAGCTGTATTTAGAGTGGATAAAGATGACAGTTCCTTTCTCTCGGGTGCATTTACCAATCAGGCACTGCTAGAGAAGCCTGCGCATCTGTTGGTCATTTTATCCCCCCCAATTGCCCTTCCAGGGGCCATAATATCCCCATTTTTCCAACTGGGCTGTAAGGGATTTTAGAATTTGGTGTAACTCATGTGGCTGGTGAAAGAGCAGAGAGATTCAGTTTCATGCACCTGACTCCTAAGACAGTGCTCTCAAAGGATGACTGCTTTAGAACATCCAAGGAGAGAGACCCAGAGATGGGGAAGTCACCCAGAGCTGTGTGACAGCTCACCTTGTGACCTCAGAATCGCCCTTGCCATCTCAAGAGACCCTGTGGAGCCAGGAAAGCTATTTCTTGTATCAGGGGTCTGAATGGCTCCGTAATCAGGCCTGGCTTGCTTCAACTCTGCTGGCCTGAAGCAGCAAGAAGGGTCCTCTTTCCTCCCCTTTTCCCCTTACCCACCTGAAGACCCCCCAACTTCTCAGGTACTTGTTCTCATGTCCTCTTGCCGTCCCAATTATATGCATGGATTCCCACTAAATTATCAGTCCCAATTCCATACTCACCAGCTTGGTCTCCCTCCAAGAGGAACTCTGGCTGGGAAGTAAATTAAGGCAATGCCTAAGTATTACCTGACGTAGAGTCCCAGGCAATGAAGAAAAAACTGCTTGTTAGGTTGCTCACGCACTTGGGTGTTTTTCTCTAGGTAACTTTTGCTAGCAGAAAACTCCTTTGGCCCTCCAATAGCATCTGGAATTCCCAGAACCCCCTGGGGCTCCATCCCCCCCCCCCCAATGGCTCTTTGCTTGACTGGAGTATTGAACTACTTGCAAAGGTGGAAGATGAATGACAATCTGAGCAGTCTGCTTCCTGGTTTGCAGACTAGGGGTGGTGGAGTTCTTACCCAAGAATTGGAAATCCTTTGGGATTAACCAGAAGGGCTCTTAAAATGCAGATGAACCCTGGAATTTGAATAGGGGAGAGGAGAAAGGAAGGAAAAGCAAATGCTGAAGCAAACCTTGAGGGGGTGAGGATGTTCTGAATGAGGGCAGTAGGCACATGGGAGCAGGGGGAGACTGGAGGTGGGAGAGTGGTTTAGAAGGGGGTGACATGTGGGCCTGGCTGACTTTTCAATCATCTTGCAGAATTGGAGCTGCTACAGAAGGTCTGGCTGCCAACATGAGTTGGGAAGGCTACAAATATCAGCTTCTCCATGGTTAGGACAGTTGCCCTGGTTAATGAAAGCCCAGCTCTTTCCACCCCCTTCAAATGCCTCCCCTTCTCTCTAGAGAGGAAGGGGGAAAAGGGAGGAAAAAGGTGGACAAAAGGAGAACTTAGAGGCTTGCATGGGCTATGCCCATCTTCTTTCCTCCTGAATGCTACTTGACCTACCCAGCCCCACCCTGCAAAACGCTTGCCCAGGAAAAGCTCCTCAGAGAAGGGAGCACAGAGAGCAGCAACCCATCCCCCAGTGGGCACTGCCCATCACAGAAGGGCTATCTCTCTAGAGGTAGAGGGGTACTGGGCTCTCCAGCATCAAGGGGGTCTCTTCACACCTGAATCTTTGCCTAGCAGCCTTTGCAGAGCCCCGGGGAGCCATGCAAGTCCACCTTCTCCCAGGGTGCAGACTGAGCCCCCATTTCTTCAAGGCAATTTCTCTAGTATGGCCGGAAATTCTCCTTGGAAATTCTGATCCAAATGTGAAGCTGGTAACGGGTCCCCAAAGACTTCATCATAGGGTTTGTCCTGTGGGACCTCAAAGGGCAGAGCTGATTTTTCAGGTACGTTCTGGACCCAGAGAGTGACCTCCGCTGTGGCCACAGTTTCAGGGTTTCTTGAAGACTGAGCAGCATTTCCTCATTCCACAAAATCAACAGAGCCTGTGAGTGTGACCCGGGCACTTCAGCCCCTGAAGGCCAGCTGGGGAACTCTCATGAGGATGAGTACACAGGAAGGTTCTGGATCAGTACCCTAGCCTGGCGGCCACAAGGACCCTGGTGCTCCTGACCAGCATCAAGTTAAAAGTGACACTGGCTCCTTCTTCTGTGAGCAGTTACATGTGCTTTTCCCCAAAGACATCACCATACTGAACTGACTGTGTCCATTTGGTCATAACTCTCAGGTTTTGTTGTGCTTGATTTATTTGTTTAACAACAACCACTGAAAACTTTGAGGAAGTGTAGGCAGACCTCATTATCAGGTCAAATAAAAGCCACCCTCCAACCCAGTCCTGCCACACATGTACACACTTTTTTCAGCAACTATTTATTTGCAACTGGGCCCAGCAACGTTCACATCACTTGTCCTGTGGGCTGGTCACAGCCATCTGTGTCTCTAGATACTCTGACTGCACCTGCCTTGAGATCTCACCACATTCTTTAACCTGCTCTTACAAGAGTCAAGTGTGTCTCAGAATTCATTTGACCAACCCACATATCTTGAATACCTCTCTTTTCGCCAAGGAGAATGCATTTCTAATGTTTACTCTGCTAATTATCAAATGCCTGACGTTGAGAAAACAGAAAGATAGCCAAAGCGCTTACCATAGCCCCCTCTGGAGTGGGGGCTCTGCTCGGGGCTGCCAACCAGGCGTTGTGAGTCCCAGTGTGAATGCACCCTTCGGGGATGCAGTTAGTTACAACTAGCCAAACGATACCACAGAGAATGTCTCACCATGTCTGTGAAGGTTCGAAGATCAATAAAAGACATTCTACTAAGGAAATGTAAGACAACAGCCCTGTCCCCCAGCAACGTGGAGTCTGGCGGGGTGGCCAATGAGGACAGACAATCAGAGTGCAGCCCAGAGCACCGGGCTGAGAGTAAGTTGATGCCCCGCACTTCCTGGAGCACACGGACACACTTGAGCTAACTTAATGGATCAGTAGTCATTCCTTCTCTTGACAGGCCCAGGAGGGGTCCAGCCAAGTGCCGCCATGGTGAGAGGTGACAGTTTTATTAGAGGCCAAACTAAAAATTCCCATACACTCTATTCACTGGATCCTTCCGAGGCTTTGAGGTAGGTTCCGTTGTGATCCTATTTCATGGATGAGGAACCTGAGGACTATGGGGTTAAATCTATGACCCAAGGTCATAGAATTAATAAGTATCAGAGCTGGGCTACCACTGCAGCCAGCCCTGCCCCTTCCCTAATGTGCTCCATTTCTTTTTCCAGCTCCTGATTCTTTCCCTCTGTTAAGTGTGAACTCAGGTAGCTCAGAGGCCCAGTTAAGTTCAGCTCAAGTTGACACAATCGTGAAACAAGGTCACAGGTCCTGTTTTCTGTTCTTCCTGTGCAGTGCCTGAGCCAAATGCCCCCTCCAAGTGCCAGGCTGGGGGCAGTACTACACCTTGGGTTAGTTCCAGGCAGCACTGAACGTTGCTTGCCAGGCTGAGACCATGCTGGAACTACCCTCAACTCCCCATCCCGGAGCCATTAGGACGGGCTCCGCCCACACACAAGGAAATGCTAAGGACCCTTCAGCTGCCCGGGAGGTCAGCACGTCCAGACAAAGTATGAAACGAAGAGACTTGCATCAGCATGGAGCACACCACGAAACTTCTTAGGAAATGCTTGCGAAACCATTGTGTTTTGGAACTTGCAGGGCAGAGTAAGCTGGAAAGCCAGTCGTCAGAACAAATCCCACTTGTGCTGGCGTTTGTTGATTCTTCTCATTTGAAGTTGGAGCCAGATACCCCGTGGATTTGGATAGCCCTATATCTGCCCTGTGTGGGGGGCTGAGACAAATGCCAGTTAGGAGATCTTTTGGTGGGCCGCATCCCACGGGGTGGGGGTACACATCCTTGGTGTATTGCCACCCTTTCAGCCAGCTGGGACATGTTCCCAGTTCTTATAGCCAGAACACCGGCACAAGCTGCATTCTACTTTGATCTCTGCAAATTGCTTTAAAGGCCGTTCTGTGTCTACTTTCTGCCCCCTTAATCCCTGCTGCCATGGCCTTTGGCCAGAGTTGTGTGGTCACATGCAGCCGTTGGCTGGGTGGCCACAGGCTGCCACAGTCCTTCCTGGGCATCTCTGCCTCATCAGCCGTGGTCGTGGAGGAAAGCTCTGCTTCAGACTCTGCCCTTTCCATGGCTGATGCCACTCCTCCCTGCTGGACTCTCACATCCGCAGGCATCTTCTCCCTGCCTGTCAGAGCGGAGCAGCCCTTTCCCAGGGCCTTGCAGCCTTGCAAGGGACATGGTGGCTGCTACTCTGGGTGGCCCGGCAACCCCTCCCTACAGCAGCCCTGCATGTCACCTTGCCTTTCAGTGTGGCAATAAATTAGATCGACGGCTCCCAGAAGCCAGGGTCTCCCCCCAAAAAAGGGAAGCACAACTATTTCTTGGTGATTTTCTTGGTAAATTCTTTCACTGGGCAGAATGATAGGAAAGGTCTCCACATTCCCAGCCTACGGCCTGTGATTCTGCCCTAAGCAGCCAAAGCAGAGCCCATCAATTATTCACCAGACTCACTCTGAATTTGTAAAGGTCTTAACAAGTGTTTTTATAGATTCTTGCCTCACAATACCTCAGTGAGGCAAAGCAAGGTTTCCCTGTATTCTAGACAACAGAAACTCAACCTGGAATCAAGATCAATCCAAGCCAAGGGCGCTCTGTGACCCGGGCAAGCCTGGCGATGTATCTGGTTTGCGGGTTATTCTGTGGTATAACTCTCAGGAAGGTCTCTCCAGCCCAGGACATTGTGTGTGGGTAAAAAAAATTGTAAACTGCAGTGTGATTTCAAAATGTTTGTGATTGTTCTTGTTATTCCAGATGTGGACACAGAAACTTTGAATAAGGGGCCATTGACACAGAACATTGTAAACCTATGGGCACTGAGAGACATGCCTAGGAGTTCACAGGTAAGTCAATTCCTCTGCATCGGCTCTCCATGGGTGTGGCTCTGTGACATGATAACAGCCCCACCCCGTGCTGTGGTTTAGACTCCATGCGAGTTGGGGTACAAGGAAGCATAAAGGCTATTGCTCCAAATGCGTTTCCAAGAGCCTGAGAGGGGAAGTGAGCTGCTGTAGTCACTCAGAGTGGGACGGGCCCCGGGGCTAACTCCCAGGCCAGGGGCTCTTTTCTCTTCCGCCCCAGGCTGGGTGTTCAAAATGGTGTCTCCTTCCCATCTCCCAGCAGCAGTTAGAAGGGAGGTGGCCTAGGGCTGCCTGGAGCAGAAGAGTCCAGGGGAGAGAGGTGTGTAGGTCTCCGGGGCTCCCTGTCCCCTTCTGGGTCCTGGACTGGGCCTCGCAGCCATCTGCTTATCCTCTCACACTGGCAGCTTCGTATCCAGGCATCACTGCTGTCCCTAGGACTGGCCCAGGAGCCCCCATGCTTCCCAACAGAAACACAGCAGACGAATGAAATGAGTTCTGACCCATGCGGGACACTCTGCTAAAGTTCTAAGAAGTCACATAACTTGTCCAGAAGGGTTTCACACTCAAGAAAGGCAGAACTTTCCTTAGGTTCAGATCTCCTCGCTGCCTTCGCAGGAGGGCTCTAGCCCAGGAGACAGACACTCAGGATCCAGTAGCTTCGCTCACCGTATCGGCAGAGAGGGATTCGGTCTAGGTGCTTGAATCTCATCCTCCTCGCCTGCCCAGATCAAGCTCACAGGAAAAGAAAACAGTGCCATCAGAATAATTAACTGTTTTTATTTGCTTCCAGGATTCCTATAGACACTGGGCTTTAAAACACTGAGACCCTATAAAGCATGTGTCCTGTTACTTTATTATATATGAAGCCATTTGGGGACATGGTCACAATGATAGAGGTGGGCTGAAGTGGTGGTTCCTTCACTTACCTGTGCGTGACCTGTAAAGTAGAGATAATACTGGTCTCATTAGGGGTTATTGCAAGGGTTCAATTAGACATTTGCACAGAGCCTCAGTAATGATTTTCTCCCACTCTGCCTCTTGATTCTAAGAATTTTCTAAGACGCAATGACCACGTATGTACTTATTGCTTTTATTTCTGTAGAAAATATACATTAAAGTTGAACTGGTTAGATCAAGCAAGTAGCTATGAGTAGTATGGGAAAGAACTGGAGACAGATTGTGCCCCCTTAGGATCTCACAGTCTACCATAGTCGGGTTGCTTAGGTCGCTTATGACAGCAAGGGACAGGAGTCCCTTAAGTTAGCTCAAGAAAAGGAAAGAACGTTTTAATGCATAGAATTCAGAAGTTAGGTCTTCTGGCATTGCTGTGTCTGATAAGTTGAAATATGTCAGCGCTTTCTCTCTCTCTCTCTCTCTCTCTCTCTCTCTCCCTCCCTCCACACACATACTCTTTTCTTCCCAAAGGATTATTCCTTCTTACTGCACATGGGCTTTCTCCATGAGGGTGAGAAAGATGGACCTTGGAAACTTCAGGTTTATACCCTCCCAGCTGAGCTATCCCAGCTAAAAAGGCACCCTGTTTCTTTAAGTGTTTGTATTTAAATCCCATGAAAATATTCAGATTGGCTTTGCTTGGCCAGGTGCAATTCTAATAGACCACTCTTATCAGAGTAGGACCTAAAAGGACTGTCTGGGTCACATGAGTGTTCCTAGGGGTTGGGGTGATGAGCAGAAAGCTGTAATTCACAGTCCCTTCAGACCTGAAATGATACAGGGGTTGTGCCCACAAAAGGGACACTACACAAAGGTATATCTGACCACATAACATCAGGTACATCAGAAAAGTAGCTAAGTCATACAGTTGAAAAAGATGAGTGTTCAGTACCTAAGACCAATGTAGAAAAGTGCTAAATAATTTTGTTAGAGGAGGAAGTGATTGGTTCCATTCAGAAAGAACAAAGAATATAGAATGAGGTAGTGAACTAGGTTCAAAGACTTAGTCCAATTCAAACATGAGGTTATAGAGATAGGATAAAACATCGAGCTGAGAACAGCCTGTCAAACAACTCCCATCTCCTAAGTCAGACTCACTACAAATATCTTAACCTTGAAAGTCTTACCCATGAACTTGCAGAAGGTCTACTGGGCAGGAAACCATCTGGAAATGTGAACTAGTTGGGCTAGAATTTGTTCACGGATTCACAGTGTTGCCATCTTCAGCATCTATTGAACATATACTGCTTGTAGAGCTCTGAGTTCAGGACACAAAAGGGAAAGTACTGTCCTTACCAGTGAGGAGCAAGACATCTGATCAAGAAAACAGGACACTCTCACAGGTCAAGGTCATAGAGGCCAGCGTGCCAGAATTCAGACAAAGAATGGCCTGGAAGGTGGGGTGTCCTTGAGGGCTTAGGAGAGGAGACAAGCCCTCAGCTGAGCCCTAAAGCAGAGCTTTAGAATCAGTGAAAAGCAGGGAGTTCCCAGATGGACCAACAACAAACAAAGAGATGGAAGATACTGCCCAGAAAGTTCTCATTCATTCAGTCAGTCAGTCAGTCACTCACTCATTCAACAAGTTGACTGAGCACCCACTATGTGTCACACACTGTTGTGAGTGCTAGGGTCACAGCAGTAAGGAGGAGAAAGTCACTGCTCTCAAGGATCTTTCAAGAAAAATGAAGCAGGGGCATCTGAATAGGGTGTTTAGAGCTGGCCTCTATGTGGTCGGAGGTGACGTCTGAGCAGCTGTGAGTGCAGTGGGCATGTGAAATCAGGGAGAAGTCGGGTGATAGAACCAAGGCTTGAGGGCAGGGAACATAGCCTCAGACTTAGAAGCCATGGCTGGATTCTTATAATGGTCTGCTGCCAGGAGCACAGGAAGAGTAATCCAGGCGGCGGACGGATAGCTTCCAGGAAGTGGAAATGGACGGTTTCCCGTGTGGGCAGCATGCTCCCCCCTGAGGTGTAGACGAGGGTGCATGTGAGAAGGACCCCACTGTCACACGGAGCCTTGATACCACCCTGCTTCCCTTCCTAGCATCCTCACCAAATATCAGAACACACACTCAACAATGTAACCCACCTACCCCGTACCCCCACTTATGCACACGCACACACAGTTTTTCCAACGCAGTGCTCTCCCACCACGCACGTAATTAGTGTCGAGGGTCCGGCCTCGGCACGGTGTCCTTCTCCCATCTCAGGCGCTCCCGATTCCAGCTCTGACCAAGACCTGGAGTAAAGATGAGCTGGGATAGATGATCTGTGTAGAGCCAGACCAGCGGGTGTCCCCTCCTGCCTTGGTCACCATGGCAACCTCTGACGAAGAGAGAAAACACAATTTCTGGCAGCTCCTTGCAGCTCCCTGGCTCCTGTGGGCAGCTCTGTGGGGCGCAGGCCTGTGACCCCAGCCTCTTAGCCCCAATCATTAGCACTCCTGAAGTCCACAGAACACAGACAGGGACTTCACAGCCTCCATCATTCGCCTCCGGAGGTCAGTCCTGCGTCCTGGCCCTGAGCTCCCTCTTTTAAATGAGCATCAGGGTTTGTGAGTAAACCCAGACCGAAAAGCAGGCCTTGTTGTCACTCTGAATTCGAGTCCCGGACCTGTTGACCTCACACCCACCTGGGAAGAAAGGGATTATCTGCTTTAGAAAAGGAAAGAAAAAGATTCAGGTGTGCGTGTGGCCTGAGCCACCTGAATTTCTTTTCATCTATACAATAGAATGCATTATCGCCACCAAGCCCTTCCCCTCAGCCTCACGTTCCCTCTTCACTGTGGCTCTGCAGGGTGACAGCTGCATCAGCCCCATTTTCAAAAGAGGGGCAGAGAGCCAGGCAGGTGAAGCTAGGTGACTCCCCAGCTCTTACAGCTCCTGCTGGAGGTACTGGGAAGCTGGGGTCCTCCTTTGATCTCAGCCCCATCAGCCTCTGATCCGCCCTCAGTCACAGCCATGGGCTCTGCTTTGGCCTCAGGTAGGAGCTAGGAACGTGTAGTTCTGCTGAGAGGTGGGAGGAGGGCCTGGCCTGGTTAAGACTAGAAGTCAGAGTGGCTGTAGCCCTCTGACCCCACTATGGCCCACCAGGTGTTGGCTAAGGATAGGGAAGATGCTGTCTGTCCTTAGGCCGCTCCTGACCTCAGGGAATGACTCTCTAATGAGAGTTTTAGGCTGCATGACACATCCTACACGCTCAGCAAAGGTGCTGGTTTTCTGCAGGGACCCCTCTGACCTGTTTCAGGAGCATGACAGCCCACAGAAGGAGCAGGTGAATGAGCAGAGGCGGCAGATGGCTCAGCAGTAGATACAGAGCCAGAGACACTGTCCCCCAGGAGCGGGCTCCACTGCTGTGGTCTGTCCCCTGCAGGAACATTTCTGCAATGAAGAATTGGCTATATTGTGGTTAAGGATCCTGCAGAATCTAAATGTCCTCAGCAAGGCATGTCTGAGGTTGGGATGTCTCAAGGGCCCCTTCCTGACTTCATGCCCCACCATTGCCTGTTACCCATTGCTCTGGTGCTGGTGGCCAGGGCTGGCCTGGACTGCAGGCAGGGCCTCACACACGTGTGCAAAGCAGTCTGTGGCTCCTCTGGTGAGCACGCTGAGTGTGTCTCCAAGCCTAAAACGAGACTGTGTCAGTTTATGCTCAAGGACCATGGGTGGCACTTCTGCTAGAAGAAAATGTGCAAGTGTAAATTTACACATGTGGAAATTCTTATTATATCCTCATCAAGAGTTGCCAGTAGTGAATTACAAGTTAGGAGACATAGCTACGAATGCAGATGGACTCTCGCTATAAAATTCTTCAAGAGGACAGTGGTCATCCACCCTGTGGTTCTCACTGGCACCAGCGCCTCTAAGGGACACACGGAAATGTGAGGAGGGGAGTCACACTGTTTTATGCCCTCAATTATACATTTTGCCTCCCCAAATGAATTGTATGTTGCCCCTCATTTCAGCCAGGGCTCTGGGTTGTAAGCAGTAAAAAGCGTTAACATGAGGCATTTTCGGAATGGATGCAAAGGAGACAACAGGCAGAACTAGGGCAGCTTGGAAAACAGAGGTGAGAGGTCCAGTAAATTAGATTATCTGTCTGACAACAACTCGAAGGGGTGCTAGGTTTTTACCCACACAACACCCCAGAACACTTCTGACACCAGACGTGTGAGTTTTCCACATCAAATAATTCTTCAATTCTCTGCAGCCACCAACGGGGTGTCCTACAAGTTAACTCAATTTGACACTGTCTACCTAAAGCTAGCATCAGATTCCACCCGTTGAGAGCTTAGTCCCACAAGACTGTCACCCAGTTCACACGCCAAGTGCAAGTCCCAGGTTGTCACCTGTATTTCTGTAAGTCAGGAATTGCCCATAACCCCTTCCTCAGATTCTATAGTTTGTGAGAATGTAAAACTCAGGGAAACGTTTACTTGTATTCACGTGCCGGATGAACAGGCACACAGGATAAGGTGTGGGGGAGGGTGCGGAGCTCCCAGGCCCCCCCAGGCATACTGCCCTCCAGCACTCCCCATGTTTTCAGCAACCTGGACTCTCTGAACCCCTTTAGTTAGGGTGTTTTGGAGGCCCCATAACTATAATTCCTCATGTATAAGACTCACCTTTTTCTGAAAAGTTTGGGGTCTAAAAACTGGGTGCATTTTATACAGTAGTTGTGGCATTTCAAATGTCATAGATGGAACTGAGGACAAGGCAATATATAAAGACAGTGATTCGTCATCAGACGCAGATGAGGACAGGCTAATGGATGGGAGTTTTGACAGTGAGGAGTTGTATGAATTTTATACTGAATAAAACTTGAGTTCAATAACTTTATGTAATACTTTTTTTTTTTTCAAATTTTGGGCCCTCAAATTGAGCTGTGCCTTATACATGGGAGCATCTTATACATGAGGAAATATGGTCCATAGGCATGATTGATTAAATCACTGGTCATTGGTGGTTAACTCAACCCCTTCCCAGACATGAAGAATGGGTTTGAAAGTTCCAACTCTCTAATCCCCTGGTTATTGACCCCGGTCCTGAGGGGCTTTGTAAGGTATTTTTCCGGCCAAGGAAGAAAGGAGGGCATAGCCACCAAGTGTGGAACAGCAAAAAGTTTATTTAGTAGAGTGCATCCCGGATGAGGTTTTCTGGTCCGTGAGACAGGCCATAGAAGTCGCGCCGCCTCCCCTGTTTGGGGGTAATTTATAGCATTGGTGTGGTGGTGGCGGGTTGATAGGATATGGCGAAATTTCATTGGCTGACAGACAGTCGTTCTTTTTCAAAGGACTCCTTGGAAGTTTCTTTTGGCACGCATGGGTGTGGGTGGTTCCAGCCAAAGTTCTCAGGCCTGGTTCCCCACCTGACCTTCCCCCATTGCCAACTGACCTCACATTCTGACCTTTTATGTTAGATAGGGGCGCTGCTATTTGTCTGGCTATGTCTTGCTGGTTAAGGGCATCGTGGGGAGGGGAGGTCAGAAGGTGGTAGCTCTGAGGGGAGTCGTGTATACGGGTATAGGAACATCTAGTTGACCATGACTCAAGAAACCTACCGGATGTGGCCCTGTAAGAATCTAAAAAAGAGGAGCAAATATGAGTAATGTGCTGATAATTAGAAGAGGACCTAGGATGGGGTAGCCCAGGTGAGGATGGGTGGCTGCCATCAGGAGTTAAGCGGGTTGTAGGAGGAGAAATTCTTGCGCATTTTCTCTTGCAGATGGTTGAGGACATTGATGAATATTCTTCCTTCAGACCAGTCTCATTGAACAGCATTGCTCCCTACTTTAACTCACTCTGGCAGCAGGCTCCCCGTGGGAGGGACAGGAGCAACAGGAGGGTTTGCAGGGCCCAACCTTTTGGTGAGCCGGAGACAAGTAGGGCCCAGTGGTTCCGACTGCCAGCAGTCCTGCATGGGACAGGCTTGAGGTGAGAGACATGGTACCAACCTGTTTGCCCTAGGAGCTTGGCTGCAGTAGGAGTAGTCAGTATTACCGTATGGGGTCCCGTCCAGATGGGCTGCAGGGAGCCAGGCTGGAGCTCCCTCAGAAGACCCTGTCTCCTGACTGGAGGGGGACCATTGGGTGTGCTTCATCTGGACCCCTATGGGAGGAAGGGTCTGGTTCACGTGTTCCCTGAGAAAATGGCAGAGTAAAGACAGAAAGGGGAGGTAGGTGGCAAGAGGAGGGGGGTGTGACTACGGGAGCAAATTTGGGAATTCAGTGTCGAAAGAAGCCTATTAGATTGAAGAAAGAAAGAATCTGAAGGAGTGCGAAAAAGGGGATTCCGTCTAAACTGCATGCCAGGAATGGTGTGCGAAGGAGAAAATAAGGGGTCTCATCCACTCCCATAACTGAGACCTGTGAGGGAACTAGAGGTCCAGAGTGTGATGGCAAAACAGAGAAGGCAGCTCCCGTGTCCACAAGAAATAAGATGGACTTACCCATTACCTGTAGCATTACTCAGGGCTCTACGAGGGTGGTGGGGGTCTTCGAGTCCAGGCTATGTCAGTCATCCATGAGGCTGAGTTCGAGTGATAGGCCTGCCTGGCTGGCTTGGCCTCCCATTTGGGTGGCTTGTCCTCTGTGTGGAGGCGCCGAGGAAAAGCCTGTTGCCCAAAGAGGGCAATCGCTCCACCAGTGACCGGGCTGCTTGCAGTAGGGCAGTGCTTAGTGGGAGGCCTCAGGCAGGGGCACTGCCGGGCCCAGTGACCCTCTTTGCCACATTTAAAGCAAGCTTCCGGTGGTGTTCCTCTTTGCAGCTCGGACTTGGGTTGGGCACGTCCTATGCGTTGCCCCTGTTGCTCTGCCAGCCTCAGGGCTGCCACAAGAGCCTGGGTTTGGAGTGACACCTTCTGCTGCATGCAGGCCTGGCAGACAACCTCAGCCTTTTCCTTCTGACCATTAAAAACCTTAAATGCCGTGTTCATCAGGTCTCGGATAGGGGCTTGGGGGTTGAGAATAAGAGAAGGAGGGCTCCTGGGGAGCCTGGCACCCACATCCAGCCGGAAACACCAGAGCCAGAGGCAGGACAGGGCCAGGCCTTCTTGCAAGAAGACTGGGGTTGGGCCGTAGGGTCAGGAGCCCTGCAAACCTGGGTGAGGGCCAATGGCTGGCGGAAGAAGGCCTGATGGGGGAGGGGCTTAAGAACATAGCAGAGAAGGGAGGGGCTCCTGGCCGGCAGGGGAAAGGGCTTCCTGGAGGGAAGAGACCTGAGCAGAAGAGGTCCGCAGAAGGACCAGAGAGGGGTCCCGAAAGAGGGGCACCCGCCGGGGGTTGGCAGGAGGGGGAGAGAATTGGGGGTTGGTGAAGGAGGAAAGATCAGGAGCAGAGGGTTTAGGTGAGGTTTCTCTGGCCAAAAAGAGCCTGCACAGGTGGCACAGAGATTAGGATGGGAGTGCAAATACTGGAAGCCCTGAATATAAGGGATCTCTAACCATTTCCCAGTTCTTTGTCAATAGTTAAATTGGTGAGGGTGTTTAAATCGAAAGTCCCTTCAGAAGACCACTTGGTTCGATTATCCAGTGGGTTCTGTGGCCCGGCCACATCAGAGAAGAAGATCAGTTTCTTTTTCTTTAGGGAGGGATTCTGGATAAGGCATACTATGGGGGTTTTTGAGCCAGGTTTAGATTCCTGTGCCCCCGCGGCCGCCCTCAGCCTTGGGGTGATCAGAGATGAGAATTGGCGTCCCGCAATTCAAGCTCTGGCCACCGGACGGTTAGGTAGAGTGGATGTGTCCGGAACATCTCCACGGGCACACACGCACTTGGAACGGATAATAGTTTCCTGACGCAGCTGCAATTATGAATAGGGAGTCTCAGCGGAAAGAACTGAGGGGAGGCTGGAGGCAGGGGACTTACCGCACCGTGTGCTGAAGTGGGTGGGAGGTCGGAGGTCCTGGAAGGGAAGGGAAGAGAAGCGACCCCAGTGGGCTTCAAGCTCCTCCTGGGTTTTGGCACCAAATGTAAGGTATTTTCCCCACCAAGGAAGAAAGTAGGGCATAGCCAACAAGTGTGGAACAGCAAAACTTTTATTTAATAGTGCGCATCCCAGACAACATTCTCTGGTCCCTTAGACAGGCCAGAGAAGTCGCGTCGTTATTTATAGCGTCGGTAGGGTGGTCAGGTTGATATGGCGTGGTGAAATTTCATTAGCTGACATACAGTTGTTGTTTTTCAAAGGGCTCCTGGGAAGTTTCTTTCAGTGCGCATGGGTGTGGGTGGTTCCAGCCAAAGTTCCTGGGCCTGGTTTCTCACATGACCTTCCCCCATTGCCAACCAACCTCACAGTCTTTCCAAAAGTCAGCTCATTAACATAAACCCAGGGGGGATTAAAAGGGTCTTGCTATGGGTAACAAAGGATGCTCCTTTCATTTTTTCCAGTGTGGAGCTGTCGTCTCAGGAGTGGGGGACATAAAGCAGATGTTGTAACAAGAAGTATTCCTATCGCTTTCATTTCAAGATTATAAAGGTTTTAGGAACTCTGTTGCAAGAACCGGGGATAGAGACCAAATATATATTTCTTATTCTATCATAATATCAGACCCTCCAACAGCCCTTACCAGAGACGGCTTACCTAATTCCACCTCCTCTTCTGCAGGTCACATCTGCCTCCAAGGCTGGACTTGGCCACAGATGGACCCTACTTGCTCTTCCATTCTGGCCTCACATACCAGATTCAGAGTCCTGGGCTGGCAGGACAAGCTCAAGTCACATGTTTGTACCTGGTTGCCAGGACACCTGGTGGTGAGGGAGGAGAGAGGATATGATCCTCTGGTTTCAGAGGAAAGGTGCCCAGCCTGTCTGCTTTCCCACTCAAAATGGGGAACTCCCCGAAAACAATAAATGGCAAACAAACAAAAACAGTGTCCCTGGGACACTGTTAAAAAAACAAATAACAAATACCCACTGTGTTATTCTATAGTCTTTGTCCAACACATGCTTTATGTTGGTTGCAAATGTCAGAAACCCATTTCAAAGAAGTATAAGCAACAGGGAATATGTAAGCTGTAAAATCAAGGTCAGGTGGGATGGCTTCCAGCAGGGCCCACCTGACAGTCTCTAGCTATCTCATCTGCTTGGCTTTGTTCATCAGGTAGATCTTCTGCCTGCGGTGAGCAAGATAGTCAGCCAGCCACCCCAGGCCAGCATGAAACATGCAGGCTTCTACACGGTTCTGGCACAGAAACCCCGGGGAGCTCTGATTGGCTCAGCTTGAGACATGTGACCACCCTGAGGCAAGAGAGGGACCATCAGTGCTCTGGAAGCTCTCCACAGGAAAAAAAAAATGCTCTTTCCAGAAGGAAGGAAGGGATGCTAACTGGAAATTAGCTCGCAGTGCTGGACAGGAAGCTGGTTCAGCTTGAGCTGTACCTGTGACACTGAACTGCCCTCTCTGTGTGCCAACTCCCTGTGCTGGCCTGTGGTGCAGGGTGAGGCTGTTCCTGTCCTCCTAGGGCCTGACAGCCTGTGTCCAGGACTCTGAGGTCAAGGGAAGTCTTAAGAGGACAGATGGAAAGGTGCCATCACAGGAAGTCCACACTCCACTTCTTTGAGCCTGTCCAGACTGGCTCAGACTTGAGCAAGGACAGGCCACAGTGGGTGAGTGTGTGTGTGTGTGTGTGTGTGTGTGTGTGTGTGTGTGTGTGAGAGAGAGAGAGAGAGAGAATCTGTCCTATTCACTCAGTTGGCCTGTGAACATTTCAGGAGAGTAGCATGGCACTAAGTGCTGGAGCTTCCAAGATACAAAGCCTGGTTCTCACCCTCATGAAGCTCAGTCTGGGTAGAGGACACCATCAAGAAGGTCCCTGGTGCCCTGGCCAGGTAGCTCAGTCAGTTAGAGCATTATCCTGATACGCCAAGGTTGTGGATTCGATTCCTGGTCAGGGCAAACAAGAATCAACCAAGAAATAACATAAGAAAGTGGAACAACAAATTGATGTTTCTCTTTCTCTCCTCTCAGTCTCTCAAAATCAATCAATAAACAAAATTTAAATAATAATAAATAAAGTCCCTGGTAGAAGTGCTATGGCTTGAAAGGGCCAATAAGCCTAGTGGTTACAAACCAGACTGCAGGGATTCAAGTCCAAGCTTCACCACTTAGTTCTTCTGTGACTTTGGGTAAACTACCCAATCGCTTTGTGCCTCAGTCTCCTCATCGGTGCAATGGAGATGATGATAATCCTCGCTTCATCAGGTTGTACTGGGGATTAAATGTGTTAGCACATGTGAAGATTAGAACAATGCCTGGCGTGGTAAGCTCTGAGTAAGCATTAGCTAATACTGCTGTGATGACATAATTGTTTCTCCGATGTGCTTCTGTTGGTTGAATCCCAGGCACACACAACTAGGACAAGTTCAAGGAAACTTCCTAAAGGAAAAATTCCCAAGAACTGAGGCATAGAAGGGAGGGAAGGGCGCTGCAGGCTGAGGGAACAGCTTGTGCAAAGTCACAGGTCATGAGAAAGCATGGAATTCAATGGGGCGGGAGTGTTGGGAAGATTGTGTATTATGGAGAAAAAATGACATGGTTCCAGAGAGAGGGTGGCTTTCTAGTTTCTCAGGAGGATATAGGGCGCTGGGGTCTGAATGAGTGCTGCCAGGGAACAGGCTCACGCTACCTTTACCAGAGAGAGGAAGAGACAGAGGCAGAGACAGAAAATGTGTCAGCAGCCCCTGCCCCGTTCCCTACCCTCGGAGCCCATCTAGGAAGTGGTTTGAGAGTTGTCCAAGTGAACAGATTAGGTCATCATGAGGCGAGGTGTTGGCTAAGTGACTAGCTGCACCCACATGGCTCCTCCAGCAGGCATTACCTCATGGCTGGCACAGCCTCCTTCCCTCCCAGCAGCCGCCAAGGTCCACAGCGAGCCAGGCAGTGTGCTTGAACAGCAGTCTCTGTGTGCAGATTAGGTCCCAGGCGCTGGCATGTCCCTGCTGCAGCGAAAAGGTTGACATGCCCCCGGGCTGATCCCTTGCAGGGGACGGAGTGGAGAGCGACCTGGCTAACTGGCGGGGCTCACCTGGGCCTGGTGGGATTGTGGTCTGACCTTGTTTCTCTGGATGCCCCAGGTCCGCCTTTGCAAAACACAGGGTGTAAGAAAATGTGCTCTCTGGAGTAAGAAGGACTTAGTTTAGAAGTGAAGAAAGCTGTCTGCCCAGGATTCAGGGGGCTCCCCCTCACAGAGCCTGCACCCTGGAAGTTCCTGCTTTGTCCAGACAAAGGGAAAGCCCCACTGGGCTTCAGGCCCAGGAAGCTAGCTGTCCAGTGCCAGCCTCTACCCCCTGCACCTGGCTGGCACCTCTCCACCAGCTAAGACGGGGTGCAACGCAGTCATCCCTGGACTGGCCTGCATGAGTGACATTCTAGCTGGAGGGGAGGGAAGAAAGCCCACTGGGCTCATAGGCACTGAGACGTCCAGGGACATTGTTCAATGATCAGGAGAAAAGATTCCGTTTCAGCAAATCCTGGTCACCTGGCAGAGCTGGGGGCAATAGAAGGCAGTCTAGGACTCGGTCCCTACCTGTTATATGTGACCATACCTCCCAAAGCGGTGACTCCCTGACTCTTCCACACCTGCCTTGATGATAATAATAATCCTCAGATGGGTCCTGCTCTTTATAGTATACAGAGAGCTTCCACATGAAAGTCTAGCTGATGCTCACAGCATCCTTACGGGACAGATGGGGTAGGAGGTGAGGACACCAGTGCACAAATTAAGTAACTGAGGCCCGGAGGAGAGAGAGGGCCGATTCCAAGTGCTCGGCTCATTGGTAGCAGATCTGGAGCCAGAACTGAGGCATTCAGCCCCAGCCCTTGCGGTGGCCACGGGAATAACACAGTCAAACCTGGGTCACCTGGGGCCCCGAGCCATGCGCAGAAGGGTTTCAAATGTGAGCAGGGAAGGAAGGGATTGGGGTACTTTGGGTGTTTTGTAAACTGGGTTTTTTTCTCCTTCCTAGAGCAGACCTTCTAGTCTGGCATGATGAAAATGCAACTGAGACCTTGAAATCTGGGGGAAGTTGGGGTCACCACTTCATCCCAATTGGGTTTCATCTTTGCACACCTGGAAGGGTGCAGAGATGGTTCAGGCCACCCAGCAGGTCAGGGACCAACAGCATGGAAGTTCAGGTCGCCTGGTGATATGACTGATGTGGCACTGATACATCTTACTGTCTTAAGAATAATATTTTTTAAATGAAATTCATTGGGGTGGCATTGATCAGTAAAATTATATGTTAAGAATAATATGGTTTGAAGTGTGACTTTAAAGGTACATGGTCTAAAAGTGTACCAAGCACCGCATGAATGGCTCACTACTTGTGACTGTAATCCTCACAATGACCTGTAGAAGTCCATAGTATTACTCCCATGGTCAGCTTCATGGGCAAGGGACCCAGGCAGCCCCACAGTGCCCTGCACTTGGGGTAACACTCTGCTGTTTCCATCGTAAAATTCTTAGTGCTTTTAAACAAGGAGCCCTGTGTTCTCATTCTGCATTGAGCCTGGCAAATGACGTAGCCAGTCCTGGTGACCCCCACTTCTCAGAAGAAGATACAGAAGCAAGGTGGTCATAATGTTACATGCCCACAATCAGAGAACTGGGTGCCCTGGGGGTCTAACCCAAAAGCCCACATCCTTTGGCGTAGAAAGAGGTTGACCAGAGGCTGAAGACTCTATGCCTAAGTTCTGCTCCTGGCGCCTACATGTGGCCATGGACAAGTTCCTTTACACCTCCAAGCCTTGATTTTCTCTTCTTTGGAATGGGTTGATCCCTCCTGCTGCTCAGGGCTACTGGGCTGAGCAGTGATGTGCATAGGGGCCCTTTCACACATCTAAAGCCCAGCACATGAAAGGACATCATTAGCTGACTCACATTGCACTGGTGTCCCTGTTAATGCCTCCAGGTCACCCTGACACTGTCTTCTCCGGCCTTCTCCCAGTTGACTTAGAAACCACTAATTAAAATAACCTTCCCCTTCCCAAAGAGGCAGCCATATAAAGTCATGCAGTCATAACTGTTGCCCACCCCAAAGGGAAGAAGACCCTTCCCTCACTGTGTCTCCCTCCAGCTGTAGACGGCCCTGCCCTCTTTGGTGGGTGTGCCGCTGAGGGCGGCGGAAGCGACAGGAGACCTCCCAGCAGTTTCATATGCTCCTGGTTGTCTGCAGTTAGATCCTCTCCAAAAAGCTCCCCTGGAAATAATCAGAGCTCCCATGTCAATGAGAAGCAGCCCTAAAGGAGTAAAACTGCCCTAAGGCACACTCAGAACAGATTCTGGTACCTCAGCAAAGAGGTAGACGGAGCCTGGGAGGGGCCCCGAAAGCAGCTAATAGGTCTGTAGATTAGGAGAGATTATGAAGATGCTGGTGTGACTGCACAGAGAGACACACTGAGAACACCCGCCTTTGTGGAGCATGCTCGGCCTGCAGAGTGCATGGACCAAGCTCAGCTCTGCAATTGCTCCAGACCAAGGAGGTTGGTATTATGACCCCACTTTACAGGCAAAGACACTGAGGTTCAGCTTGCCTGACAACACCTATAGCTAAGGCGGTCTGATTCCACATCTACCGTTTCTGTCTCCAGACCAGTGGTTCTCAACCCTGGCTGCTCACTCAGACTCCCTGGGGAGCTTAAAAAATAAGTTCCACCCCAAATTAACTGAATTACAGCTCCAGGGGTGCGGCCTGGCAGTCCATGTTTGTGGCAGTTCCTCAGGGGATCCTCACCTGCGTGGCTGGAGGTGAGATGGAGCTTTCTGTGCCATTGTTTGGGGTGGACTATTCCTCCTCATTCCTCAGTGATGCCCTGAAGCAGGGGCATCAGAGCATAGGACAGGGCAGCCAGTCTTGCTCTGGTCAGATTACTCGGCAGGCAGGAGTCATAGAAACAGTCATAGAAACATCTGGCACAGAGAGCAAACACTGCTCTTCTTGAGCATCTCCACCTCAGAGCTGGAGAGAACCACCGAGCCTCCCTGGGTGGCCCAGCCTGGGTCTGGTTATGCTCCCCCCGCCCCTCCAGATTCTGCCTCCTCCCATGCCCACCCACCATTACCCAGCACCCAGTCCCCGTCGCCCCAGACAAACCTAATTCCTGTTTTCTCTCTTGGCAGAGATCTTCTTAGGCACACGCATGGCCATAAAAATCTCTCTTCCTTCCCCTCCTTTTCCACACCAAGGGTGGTATCCTCTCCAGGCTGTGACTGTCTTGCTTTTTTGTGTGTATACTTTATCTGGGACATTGTTTCGTATCTCTTCATTCTTTCCCTAGCTGGCCCACAACACAGGTTGTTTTTGTTTTAGATTTTATTTGTTGATTTTATAGAGAGAGGAGGAAGGAGGGAAGCAAGAAGCATCAACTCATAGTTGCTTTACTCTCGTTCATTGGTTGCTTGTCCTACGTGCCTTGACCAGGCAAGCCCAGGGTTTCGAATCAGCAACCTCAGCATTTCAGGTCAACATCTTATCCAAGTCAAATGTTCCTACTCTGATTTAACCTTTATGCAGGGACGTGGAGGCTGGGGGCCTAGGGCCAAATTCTAATTTCAAGTTACTTCTCTACCTGTACCCTACCATGGGGCAAGCACCCTGGCTCCACTTTCTCCCTAGAGATGGGGAGGCCAAATCAGATGAGAGAGCTGAAGCCCTTGCCCAGGCGGCACTGCTGCGTGGGCATGAGTGTGATAACCATCTTTCTAGAATGGTGAGTCACTTGGTTTAACAATCAACCTTGAGTGCAGTCAGCTCTTCCTTGAATGGCTGCAGCTTTATTTGCTTCCTCCTCTGAAGAGGTGAGGTGTTGTTCTTGGAGGAAGAAGCCCAGAGTTTACTGTAAGACTGGCCTTGAAGAGCTGGTCCCTGCCAGGTACTGCGGTGGGCAGGGTGGGGTGGAATCAGGGGTGACTGGGCCCAGCCACACACCTGCATTTGCATGGGGACCTGTAGACAGCTGCCGCTCAGAGAGACCTGGCCTCAGAATCAAACGACCTGGTCTTGTCCCTGCTAATTGCTGAGAGCTCTAGGTGAGTCATTTAACCTTACAGAGACTCATGTGTCTCACTTGTAAAATGGGAACAAAATCAAGTTGTTATAAATTTGTAGTGAGGGGTATGAGATGATGGAGGTGGAATCCTTTCCTAAATCGTGAAATACTTTACGAAGTGCTGATTTATTATTAACTTCTCTGCATCAAGTTAAGGCATTAAAATTGCCTCACATCTAGTCCTGAATTAGCAAGGACAGCCTGTCACTGAACCTCTCTGAGCCTCAGTGTCCCCTTCTGGGAAGCTAAGGAGCACACAGGCCTTGTTCCCACCCTTTGCTGACATTGTTCGCAACCTTCCTGCAGGGCCTGCACTGGACAGCAGCTTCTAGCCGCCTGCCCTTCCCCGCCCATCTCTGATCTGCCTGCATCTCCAGGACGGATACATCTTCTTGGCAAAGCTGCCCCCAAAGATTCCTGCTAATGCTTGTCTGTTCCTGCCTTTTGAGAAGCATGGCGCCCGCAGGACTTGGCAAAGAATCTTAAACCCGAAGCTCAGCAGCTGCTCCGGAGGGCACTCTGTGCGGCTCACCCGTGGTCCCTCTCGGCTCCGGGAGCTGCTCACATCTCAGCGATGCCCTCAGGAGCCTTGGCCCCAGCTGGGTGAGGCCATCCAGAGCAGGCCCCAACTTACCACCCGCCAGGACTCCCTCATCACCTCCACCACCTCCCATGTTCGTCCGCCCCAGCAGACTCTAGGATGTCTGTGCCCCAGATCCAAGTAGAAGAAGTAGTGGTGGGGGAAGAGGGGCAGGCAGGAGCAGCCCCGCCTCCTGACGACCACCTCCGGAGCCTGAAGGCCCTCACTGAGAAACTGAGGCTGGAGACCCGCAGGCCTTCCTACCTGGAATGGCAGGCCAGGCTGGAGGAACAGGCATGGCCCTTCTCAAGGCCGGCAGTTGTGCAGGGCGAGTGTGGGCAGGAAGAGCCCTCCCTCCCTAGAGAGCCCAGGCAGCATCCCCCACCTGATGAAAGTGCCAGCCAGGAAGATGGGACCCGGGCCACTGGCAAGCTGGAAGGCTTTGAGAATATTGATGAAGCTATAGCCTGGCTCAGGAAGGAACTGGTAAGTGGTTGCCCCTCTACAGACCCCCAGAAAAGATGACACTCTGTGTGTGTGTATCTCTGTGTCTGTCTCTCTCTGTTTCTGTTCCCATCCCTACCTTTCCCAATTGTACACTTGTCATCTTCCTATTAAATCAAGGGTAGACTCTATTGCTGTGTGTTTATATGACATGCACATGTCAGTAAGCCCCTAATTGCAGGTACTTAGGAAGCAAGATAGCCCATGAGAACCTGAGCCCATGAAGGTGGGTCCCAACCTTCCCCAGTGCCACTTCCGACATCAGACTCTGATACTTTCGTCCCTGGCCTGCGTGGGGGGCTCCCCGACTATGACTGCCACTCCTGCTCTCTGAACCCTCTCCCCTCGCCACTCACGCAAGCTTCCTCCTGGCTTCCTGTGACTGTTCAGCAAGCAGAGTGGTCCCTCTCCTCTCAGCACTATGCTGGGCAACAGGGTAAACTCGGGGCGGAGCTGTCGGGGCACAGAGCAGTGGGGGGACTGTTATCAGTAGCTCAGGCCCAGCCCAGCATACTCTACTGTCACTAAGCTGTGGGCAAGGAGCTGCCCAGAGGGCAGCGTGGCTGATCTGGCTTGTGGCGAAGGCTTTGCTGGGCCTCAGAGGCCAAGTAGGAATCCGCCTATACATCAGGGCTGGGAGCGCATCCAGCTGGAATGAGTGTGAGCAGCAGGCATGGGTCTGGGAGCTGGGGCCAGCTCAACCTTTCTGCTGCCCGTCCCATCAGTGAGATCTGTGAACGTGAGAGAAAGGGGATGGGCATGAAGAGTTATGTGCCCTTCACCCAGGGGAGAATCTCTGATCCCAGGTCTGATGGCCTCTCAAAACCAGACATGATGCACCCTGTGCTCTCAATTCCTGCCTGCCACCCCATCACCTGTGGCTCAGAACATCCTGCCCAGTCAGGCCACTCTAGTCACAGGTGAGCCAGTCATCAAGGGCCAACTGCCTTCCAGAACCACTAGTAACTTCTGAGTCAACCAGGTAGGCAGAGGCCTGTTTGGCTTGTTCTGCACAATCCTAAAAAACACATCCCATTGGGGTCTGGAATTCCCCATGGGTTACTGCTCACAAAAATTAGGAGATATTTCAAAATGAATATGGAGCAATGAAATATCCCCTAATTTTTGTGAGCAGTATAAATAATTGGGGCTACAGCCAGGAATGTACAGGGACTCTGATTCATTGGAAATCATTTTTTTGGTTTTAATCTTTGATGTTAAGACTGTGTCTTCAAATGTACCATTCCACCAAGTCTGTCTTTAGTAACTGGGCTGTAAGTTGGTTTGCACAGAAGACAGGGCGCCTGTGGATGTTCACTTTGTCACTGGATGCTCCGTCACCACCGGGTGCTCATGAGGGTGTAAGAGGGAAGAAGAGATAGACTTGTAGGGGCCAGGACAGACCCTGGAAGGTGCCCTTTAAATTCCTGACGCTGGACTGCTTTCATAAAGAGGAACAAAAACCGTTGCCAGAAGTCAAGGATTCAATTTGTTGGTTTAGGGTTCATTTGAGGTTGTATTGCTTTTGGGAGTAGAGGCTTTTACTTTCTAAGTGAGCATTCCTTATAGACCTCCCTTTGGGGTAGAGATCAGAGTAGGAATTCCCTGTGTGTGAACCAGTAGGGAGTTCTCTAGATCTTGTTCTCCTCATCCTGTAGATGTGAGAGGTGCCTCTCAACCCAGGCTGCCTATTAGAATCACCACAGAAACCCTGGTACCTCCCAAATCCTAGACCAATCTGATAAACATCTGGGGGGGGGGGTGAGTACCTAGGTATCTGTAGTTGTTAAAGCTCCCCAGAGCTACAAAAGTACAACCTAGGTGGTGAACCACTGCCACAAACCTACCAGCTATTCTTTTTTTTTTTTTTGCCAAGCAGAACAAGGTGCCTTAAGGAGGAAGGTGAGCCAGGTCAAGGACATCCATGGGTAATAGACAGAGTAATTCCCCATAAGTAGAGAGAGGAGCATTAATTGTCAGGACTAATTGGCTACCAAAGGCTGTCTTAAACAAGTCCAGGGAATATCAGCATTATTGCTAATACACTATATTTGCATGATATTTTTCACCCTCCCTCTACTTCTCTGGGCTGCCAGGGGTGGGTAAGAATAGTAAGATTAAGATTTGTCACTAATTGAGTGTCCACAAGCATTACTTACCTCTTCTTACTTGTCACATCACCTCCCAGTTACCCCATTTTATTGAAGAGGAAACTGAGGCTCAGAGAGGAATGTAGCGGTAAGTGAGAGAGTAGAAATTCAAACAGTGGCCCATCTGGTTGGATCGTCTATGCTCTTCTTAGCCACCATACTACATAGTATCTTTCAAGGGCATTTGACTTTACTGTGTAATTCCTAAAAAAAAAAATGTAAATTCACAAAAATGTCAGCAGTCAACAGCATGTGTGGGTGTGGGGGCAAAGGGAGAAGCAAGATTGAATGAGGGAGTCCCAGCACTCACCTCATTATCTCTTTTGATTCTTACAGCAGACCTGTGCGATTTTAGTATGCCATTTTACAGATGAGTAAACCAAGGCTCAGAGAAGTCAGGTGACCTGCCTAGAATTATATGACTAGTATGTCTTCACCGCTGGGAGTAGCGAGCTTTGGAGACAGAGGGAGGAGGTAGGCTGGAGAGGTAGCCCTCTTGCAGAGGGGGCTGATCAGACATGCCCCTCTGGCTGCAGCGTAGACAATCTCTTAGAGCGATGACTTTCAAACTCTAACGTGCCTACAGACCATGGGGGTCTCTTGTTAGAATGAAGATTCTGATCCTAAAGATCTGAGATGGGGTCCATGATTCTGAATTTCCACCAAGCTCAGAGGTAATGCTGCACTGCTGGTCCACAGACCACACTATGAGAATCAGGACTCACAGGCAGGGAAGTCTGGGACCAGGGGACTGAGAAGGGACCTTAAAGGGAAGCCCCAAGGATCTCCAAGCCTGCACCCTGAGCCCTGTCCCTGCCATAACTGTCCTATTGGTTGAGGGCTCAGCCAGTGAATGGAACCACTCACATATGCAGTTTCAAGAACTAAATTCGTTTAGAAGAGGTTATTTCTGAGGTCAAGAGCAGCCCAAACACAGACTGGCAGGCAGGCTAGCTCAAATGTGTGCAGTTCTGACCTTTGAAGAGGTTAAATATTAACAAGGTAACTTGTAAAATCCTTTGATTGAATTAGAAACAACTGTTCAACATTTGAATAATAAACCCATTCTTCTGTTTTTAAGATTTAGTCAAAACATTAAACTTTGTGTCATTGTTTTTCTAATTTATAATGTTAACTCATTCAAGGTATCATTTAAAATGAACCAGTTTTTTTAAACCCAATGAAAGTGATTTTATATAACTTCTGTTTGTTTTCTTTTATTCATTGGTTGATTCTTGTATGTGCCCTGACTGGGGATCAAACCCACAACCTTGGTGTATCAGGATGACATTCTAACCAACTGAGCTACCCAGCTAGGGCACTTTTGTTTTATTTTAAGCCCAAAATAAAATTTTCTCTCCACCCGGGAAGGCTCTCTAGCCGATGTGTTAGGTTCAGGTGCAGAGTTGTCTTTTCTCATGAAATGGCTGAGAAAATAGATTAGAAATCAGTAATTCAGTCATTTGTATGGCTGTTTTCTCTACACAAAGCCAAACACTCAATATGACTGAAGTTTTGGCTCAGCTGTGGGTTTGTATCCAGTGATCCTCTGACCATGGTGAGCTGCTCCCAGGAGTAGTTACTGCAACCAGCAAGGCATTTGTTGTTAATGTTGACCCTTTTAAATTGTATTTATTTATTTATTTACATATTTATTTTAGAGAGAGAGGAAGAAAGAAACATTGATTTGTTGTTCCACTATTTATGCATTCAGTGGTTGATTTTTATGTGCCCGGACCAGGAATTGAACCCACAACCTTGGCTTATTGGGATGATGCTCTGACCAACTGAACCACCCAGCCAGGGCCTCAATGTTGATCCTTTTAGAGGTAGGCAGCGTTGGATCTGGAAAGATCAGCTTGTCCACCCCCTGCCTCCTACAAGTCCAGCTCAAATACACACAATCACTGCCTGAATCTTGACTATTTCCAAGATATTAAAGGATCTCAGTTGCCCTGGCTGGGTAGCTCAGTTGGTTGTAGCATTGTACGATATGGCAAGGTTGTGAGTCCAATCCCCTGTCAGGGCACATACAGGAACAGATCAGTATTTCTCTCTCCCTCACTCCTTCTCTTTCTAAAATCAAATAAATTTAGAAAAAAAGGATCCCAATAGCTCCCATCCATTCTCCCTCTCACCTTCCACTGCAGAAAATGCCGTTTCTCTTGACTGCCCCAGGGACTTGCAAGTAGAGTGAGTTTTTTCAGGTTCCTGTGTTGGGAGACACAAGGTGTTGCCCCTCCAGCTAAGAAGGCCTGACTTTAGCTCTCAGAGTATTCGTTCAGGGCTGCCACCTCGGCTTGAGGTGGCTTTGCGCTGGCTCTTGCAGGCTGACATCCAGCTTTGCTGTTAGAGGGAGAGACTCAGAATCCAGGTAAGGGGCCACTGTGCACTCTGATATTTCCAGACTGCTCACCTTGCCACAAGGTCACAGCCTCCAGCTTCCCACCTTTGGGGCAGCCTAGCTGGGTGGTCAAGTGGCCTGAGCTGGGGGTGGGGACAGTGTTTCAGGAAAGGGTGAGCCAGAGAGGGCAATCAATGACCGCGAAGCTGTGGGACTCAGCCCTCAGGCTGAGTCTGCAATTCAGAATTTGTCATAAACACCTCTGCCTGCATTTGGTCCCAGAGCTAGCAGCCCAAGGGGAAAAGGAATGTTCCATTTGTCTTCTCCTGTAATCCTGCTACACGTTCCCCTTGCAACTTGAAAGGCAAAGAAAAGGGAGAAATCTTCTGCTTGGCCCACGTGATGCCAAAACTAAAAACAAAACATTCCCACTTCCTAAGGGGCTGTCTTTGTAGTGCGTAACCCTGGGCATCCGCAGATATTTTTCTTTTAGCTTCATGTCAGTGTTGGATCCCTGAAGACAGAGACCCTGCAACAGCCCCCCTCCCCCAAGTGTTTATAGCTGTGAGAGAAAGAGAGAAGAAACCCAACAAGTTTCAATGTGTTGGGGCCTGATGGCAGGAGGCTGTAGATCTGGGCTCAACTGGCCCCTCTGTGGCGGCAGCTTGAGTTCCTCCTCTCCCGGTTAACCCTCTCCTGCCTGTGCTTGGTGAGCAGATGACTAGGGTGTCCAAGCCCAGCCCTCTGAGGCCAATCTTCTCCATTTCAGTTGAACGATATGGATGAATCAAACTCACCGAGCATCTTTTGATGGGGATAAAGGTGCGAGTTGTGAAGCTGGTGCTCACATTCATATCTTCTATCTAGGGAGCGTTTTATGGTTCCAGAGGCACTCACACATGCATTTTCCTGTGAGTGGCTTGGAGGTGTTTGTTATTCCCATTTTACAGATAAGAAGGCTGAGGTTCAGAAAGAGAATGAGCCTGAGGGTCAGCAGGTTGACTTGCCCAAGGTCATATGCAAGGATATGGCTAAACCAAGATGTTGGCCAGCATGTCTCAGCTCTGGATCCAGACATTTTTCTTTCGTACGAGGTATATCAAATGTTCAAGTCGGCCGGACCATGAGTGGTAAAAAACAAACAAAATCCTGCAGTTTCAGAATGGGACACGTGTAAAGGCTTGCAGAGGGTTATTGGCAATATCTCATAACAGCCTTTGAGCAGGGATAGGGCACCCATGCCCATTCCATGATGAGGATAATAACTTGGTTCGAGCCACCCAGGAAGGTGCTGGCTGAGCTGGGTTTGATCCACAAGAAAGTGTCTAGTCCAGGCGTTCCTTTGCTCCAGATGAAGCCTTCTCAGTCCGGGCTGGGGCTCCCAGCCTGTCCACACCAGCAAGCTGCAGGAGGAAAACTCTGTTCTATCAGTCTGGCCCGAGACTGGCCCTGTAGTGGTTACTGAAGAACATTTTTACAAAGGTGCCTGCAGAGGAAATAGGCCACAACAGCAATGATCTTTCATTTCTAGGTGCTCACATCATTCTTCAGCCTTTCCTGTAGTTTATAAAATTTCTCATATGGATATATATTATACATAATTAGGGAGGAAAAAAAGATAAAAAGAAAGACAAAAGAAAGGTAAGAACCAAACTCCTCTGTCTTAACAATGTTGTTGGTACACATTCCTCACCTTGTAGCCTGCTGATTTAAAAAAAAAGAAAGACATCATGGTCGGGTAGCTCAGTTGGTTAGAGCATCATCCTGATATGCCAAGATTGCAGGTTTGATCCCCGGTCAGGGCACATACAGGAACAGATCAATGTTTCTGTCTCTTTCTCTCTCAAATCAATAAATAATGTTTTTTAAAGGCATAGAATCTCCTAGAATAAGATAATAAAAACGAGGCCTCTGTCCCCAGAAACTCCCTCCTCAGTGTGAGAGCTGATGATGCCATGAGGACCATGGACCAGTGAGGGGAAGCGGACTGGCACTCAGAAGGCCTTGCCCTTCCCGTCTCTTCTTTTATTATTATTACAGGGACAGAGAGAGAGTCGGAGAGAGGGACAGATAGGGACAGACAGACAGGAATGGAGAGAGGTGAGAAGCATCAATCATTAGTTTTTTTTGTTGCCATTGTGACACCTTAGTTGTTCATTGATTGCTTTCTCACATGTGCCTTGACTGTGGGCCTTCAGCAGACCGAGCAACCCCTTGCTGGGGCCAGCGACCCTGGATCCAAGCTGGCGAGCTTTTGCTTTTTGCTCCAGCCAGATGGGCCCTTGCTCAAGCTGGCGATCTCTGGGTCTCGAACCTGGGTCTTCCGCATCCCAGTCCGATGCTCTATCCACTGCGCCACCGCCTGGTCAGGCACCCTTCCCGTCTTTTGGCTGTCTTGCAGAGTGAAGGAGAGGAGATAGGGAAGAAGAGGCCTGAGGATTGTGTACAGCCGGAAAGACAGCATGAAGCACTTACACATGTTATACATGCCTCCTCGTGAAGGGTCTATCCCATACAACCCTTGTTCACAGAGTGGCTGGGCTTAGGCACCAGTGCGGGCGGAGGCCCAGGTGAATGAGACGGAGTGCCTGTCTTTATAGGGTTTCCCCCTTCGTGGAAGAGATGGACAGGTAAACCCAATGACACAGTGTGACGAGCTATACAAGAGGTACAATAAATATAGTTCCAAAATGCCTGGGGGAGCTAAGGTCCATGCTGAGTGGTATCAGTGTGCCAGCCACAGTGGACAGTGAAACTAACCCAAGGGGAATGCACAAACCCCCAACTTCTTCAGCCACCAAATCCACACCTTTAAGCATAATTGACATTAAGCTTCTCCTTATTTTTCCTACAATAACTAGAACCCTAGTTCCTCTGATGGCCGCCCTCCGGTTTAATAACGCTACAACGTGCTAGTGTCTAGTACCTGATGTGGATGAGGCACTGGGACTTTTGCTAGAAACACAGCTCTCTCCCTGACTCTCCATGGAAATTCAAATTCTGTACCTCTGGAGCGGCATCAGTTCAACAAGTGTCTGAGGGTGATTCTCAGGCCACTGGTTCATTAACTGGTCACAGGCAAAGTAGGAAAAGCATAAAATTTATAACTAGGTTAGACTTCCAATCAGGTTCTACCACATCCTAGTGGTGTAACTTTAGGAAAACCAATTAGCCTAGCCCTGGGTTTTGCCATTGTAAAATGGGGATAACAAACACCCACCTGGCTGGTTGTTGGATAGCTGTGATGGCGAACCTATGACATGCGTGTCAGCACTGACACACGTAGCCATTTTCAATGATACGCGGCCGCATACCAGAGAAGTATGGGCCGCATGCCAAGAAGGACGTTTCATCCTCAGCTTCTGCACGGCCAGGGGCAGTAGCCGAGGATAAAACATTTGCTGTAGCGTAGACACTCTGTGCCGGAGGTCTGTAGGCGAAAACAACAGAACTCCGGCACAGAGCATCTAGTTCTGGGACTTCGGGTTAGGCTGTTTTTCTCGAAGTGACACATCACCAGAGTTATGCTCGGTTTTTTGGAGAATTTTGACACACCAAGCTCAAAAGATTGCCCATCACAGTTATATGGGGACAATGAGGAGGGCGGGAACCCGTCACTGAGTCCCTGCTGAGTTCCTGGAACTGTCAGGCTCCAGGTTCTCTTAATTTACACAGGTTGCATCATTTAACAGGCACTATCATTATCCCCATTGTACAGAAGAGAAAACTGAGGTAGAGTAACTTGCCCAAGATCAACCAGCAGAACAGGGATTGGAGCCCAGGTTGCCTGACCTCAGAACCCCTGCTTTGAACGGCTGCTACACAGCCCATTGCTCCTGAGATCAAATGAGTGGGAATGCACTTGGTATTTCATTATGTTTTATGTTCATTGAACACATTCTCTCAATTCATGGAAATCTGGGCTGTTGGTGTGGAAAGTTGACTCTATTTTGCCCTCTTTCTAAGAACTCCCCTCTCTCTCTGAGAACGGTACTCATTGTTATAATACAAAGGCCAGGTTTGGCAGCGGGTTCAAAAATAACTGTTAAAGCCTGAGGCGTGCCCCTTGGCTGGACAGTTCCTTTCTGGGGGATGTATTTTATAAGCTTCTAGACCCACGTCCTCCCCCCCACCCAGGCTGCTACTGAGGTCTGGAAAACTGCACCCTGCCCAGTGGCTGTTGGTTGTGTCCCCTAAGTGCAGGCCTAAACCAGACACAGCCAGTGAGCAGACAAAAGCCAGGCAAGGGTCGCAGAGAGGCTCACTCAAGGTGGCTAAGCCCTCCACAGCATAGAGACGGCTTTCGATCTGTGCCAAGGGCCTGGTGCTTGGGAGCCTCAGCTCTCACCCACAGAGCCAGGTGGTAGCCAGAAGGCTGCCCAGAGCCACTCATCTTATTAGGGGCTGAGCTCAGATGATGTCTTCGTCCCTTCAGGCTACTCCAACAGAATACCATAGACTGGGTGGCTTTTGAACCACAGACACATTCTCACAGTAGTCTGGACCAGGGTACCAGCATGGACAAGAGAGGGTCCTTGTCCAGGTCACAGACTTCTCACCATGTCCTTGTGTGGTGGAAGGAGCAAGGGAACTTTCTGGGATCTCTTTTCCAAGAACCCAGAGCCAACCTGGCGTCTGCCTGGGCCCCAAGGCCAGCAGCTGCAGAGCGTGTGGGCACCCAGGGCATGACCTCTGCTTGCAGGGAGCAGTGATCTGCTCCCTCCAGAGTGAAGACCTTTGGGAACGGGTTCCAGCCTTCCCCCAAGCTGACAGCTTCCCCTGGAAATAAATTCACAAACTTCGTTTGGTTTCTAGGGATGCTGGGGGGGGGGGGCGTTAAATTTTCCCCAAAATCTAAAGTTGTCACCTAGCAGCGCCCTGCAATGATCCCACTTGCCTTCTCTCTTAACAGCGTTTTTCTGGCTCCTTCTCAGAAGCCAAACCCAAGATCAAATAATAAATGATATTGTATCCAGGCTTCTAAATGTGTTCCTACACCACACTGATTAAAACAATAAGCTAGAAGTTTCTGGACAGGTTACACAAAGAATGTTCAAGGTTCAAGAGTGAAATGTCATAAGAGCACAGAGCATGTTCTGTCCTCTTCTGTGTGGCTGAGAAAATAGCCTGGTTTTTTCTTTCAGTCTCTCCTCAACATCCATCAGGAACTCCTTGCAGCTGATGGGCTGGGACAGCTTAGATCTGAGCCTCAGAAATAGGAATTAAACAAAATGCCCTTGATCATCTAGGGATTTTTTTTTTCTGTCTGCCCAGATCTGGGCTAATTATGATGCTCTTGAACCCAGCTCACTTGTTCACTTCTGGTTGGTCCCTGGGTTCTGGGCTTTCTCTGGAACAAGCATTCAAGTTGCATTCGGAAATCTCTGCCCCAAATGTGCTTTCATATTTGCACAGGGCCATGTATCAAGCCACTGTCACTGTCTTTTTATTTCTCCAAACTAAGAGAACAGAAGCTTTCGCAGGATTCTCCAGAAAACAACGGACCAGAGACTAGGAACAAAGCAGATCGTTAATAGGGCTCCAGGAAAGAAAGAAAAGGGCCTTACGTGGTCATCCACACACTGCCCCTGGCTTAGGAAGCAGAAGTCACAGAGGGCTGAAGGTGGCACTTTCAGAAAGAACTGAAGGCTTCTGCTCCTGACAGCCTAATATTTATATGTCCTTTGTTTTTTGTCTGTTTTGGGGTTCTGTTGTTGTTTTTCACTCCTAAAATCTTCAGGACACTTTAGACCTATATCTATCAGCCCCCAAAAAGCATTCGAGCAGACCCCATTGGCAACTAGAAACAGAAGGTATCTGCTTCCCTGGGATGCCAAGAGATGAGCTAGTGTTTTAGACAGAGCGAGTAAACACAGGGAAGTGGGCAAGGGGGGCTGGGGAAGGGAGCTAATCCTCCAGATTGCCGTGAAAGTGCTGGTTCTCCCGCATGCTGCAGGGGACATTGGCAAAGCAGGAAATACTGTCTCCCTCCTGCTGGGGCCACTGCTCCTCTAACCCATCTCTCAACCCCTCTGCCTCAGTCAGAATCTGATCAGTTCCCATTGCTGCTCAAGTGGAAGACTGCCCCGCACAGAGGGTGTGTCTGACTTGCCAGGGTGGGTCCTTAGTTGCCGATACCTGCAGCCGTACTTGCTGCAGGTAAGGTGACCAGCCATTTCTGTCTGTTGGGGTCAGGATGTGAGACTTGGGAGTCTAAAGTCAGGAAGGTCCTGGGCAAACCAGGTTGAGTGGTCATCCCAAATTTTCAGTTTTTGCTGTTGTTTCTTCAGTTGTGGTAAATGTATACAACACACAGTTTATCCTGTTGATCATTTTTCAGTGTACAGTTCATTAAGTACATTCACAATGTTGTGCAAGAACGCTACCATCCACCTCCAGAACGTTTTCATCTTTCCAAACTGAAACTCTGTATCAATTCCCCCTCGCCCCAGCACCTGGCAACCACCCTCCTCTTTTCTGTCTCTGAATTTGACTGCTGCAGGTACTTTGTATAAGTGCAGTTGTATGTATTTGTACTTTGGTGTCTGAGTTTTTTCACTTATATAGTTTTCATCCATGTGGTAGCATGGGTCAGAGTTTCCTTTCTTTTTCAGGCTAAATAATATTTATTTGTATGGATACACCGCACTTTGTGTATCCATTCATCCATCAATGGACTCCTGGGTTGCTTCCACCTGTAGGCTGTTGAGAGTAGTGCTGCCGTGAACATGGGTGTGCAGATATCTGTTCAAGATCCTGCTTTCAGTTCCTTGGGGTGCACACCCGGAAGTGGAATTGCTGGACCGTCTGGTAATTCCATGTTTCATTTATTGACACGTTATCCACCTCATTGAACTGCAGGCTTTGTCTTTATTTCACCAGTCCAGAGGCAGGAGTCAAATCCTTTTCTAACTCCCCAGGAAATCACTAGTGAGACCTGACTAAAAAGATGTAACAACAAATCCTTATGCACTCATATTAGATCTCTGTCCTCTGAATTTCCTTGCTGGCCCTCCTCCTGGCCTCCCAGCGCCCTCTCACCTCACCAGGCCAGGCTAAGGACATCACTTGCAGAGCAGTTGAATGACCGCTTTTAGTTACCTAGTCCTGCCCTTGGGGCTTCAGTTTCTACCATAGAAACCACCTAAGGAGCATTCTTGTTAGACTCGGGGAAATAAACCTGTGTTGGCCACAGCCCAGCACAGACCACAAACACAGTTATTGCAAGAGGCCACTGGTCCTCCACCACCCCTTCACGTGCTTTCCTCCCTGCCCCCACTCCCATGGGAACACACCCTGACACCACAAGGCGCTGTCAGAGACATAATGACATTTTTTTCCCCTTTTACCATATGCTATACCCTAATTATAGGATTGCGGGGATTATAAGCTCACCTCTGAGGATTCAACAAGTGCCTTTATCCCTGAGATGGGGAATTAGAATTCGTCAACTCTTACAGTTGAGCCTTTGCCAGGAATGCATTAAATCCACATTGATAGTTGAGTTGAGTCACTGGGGCCAGCATCTTAGTTTCTTTAATAAAGTCTTAAAACTGGAAGGCCCTGTCTGGTTTCTATATGTTGCACCTTGGTCTGGAGAGAAAAGACGTAAGCTGTAAACCACTTAACCTTGATGTGACTGGCATTGTTCAGCTTACTTGGCATATTACTTACCATCTAATTTGCTTCTCACAAGCCTTGGAATAAGCATTATGCCCTTTCTGTAGATGAAAAGACAGAAATTCAAGAAGCATCAGTGACTAGCCCAAAGTCACACAGCTGATGAGCAGTAAGGTTCAGCACGAACCCAGATTCTAACCCCAGAGCAATGGGTTTCCCATTTCTGCTGCCTCTGAACCCTAACTCCGCTCTATGCAGACAGCAGTCATAGAGAGGCCACCAGCTCTGGGCTCTGACAAGCCTGATGCCATCCGAGTGCCACCATGCACCATTCCTTAATGTCTCTGAGTTGGTTTTTCTCTGCCATGAAACAATTCAAAACACCTACCATCCAGAGTTGCAGGAAGGTGTGGTAAAATAATACATGGAAACTGTATCCAGCATTGTGTGGCCAAAGACAAGGCTATGTCCCAAATATCTCCTTGGCAGAAAAGAGAAAGGAAGGAGTTGCTCCATCCCCAGATCCTGCTCTCTGTAATCATCCTCGGAACCTGCCATTCTCTGACTGACTCTGCACAGAATCAGCAAAGACATAGACTTATTGAAATTTTCTGAAAATATTTAATTTATAAAAAGGCTCTTAGCTGTGGCCCTGGCCAGGTAGCTCAGTTGGTTAGGGTGTTGTCCCGGTACACCAAGGTTGCATGTTTGATCCCCAGTCAGGGCACAGACAAGAGTCAACCAATGAACGCACAAATAAGTGCAACAACAGATCCCTGTTTTTCTCTACCTTTCTCTCTCCCCTCTCTCCCCCTGCTCTAAAAATCAGCAATTCTTTTAAAAAGCCTCTTTGCTGTATGAACCTTGAGGACACTGTGCTAAGTGAAAGGAACTAACCACAAAAAAGGACAACTGCTGTAGATTTGACCCATACGAGGTTCCTGAAATAGTCCAATTAACAGAGACAGAGGGTAGAATGGCGGCTGCCAGGGGCTGGGAGGAGGTGGCATGGGAAGTTGTTGTTTAATGGAGACAGAGTTCTTTTCACAAGATGCAAAGAGTTCTGGAAATGAATGATAGTGACAGTTGCACAATATAAATGTACTTAATGTCACTGAACTGTTGTACACTTTAAAACAGTTACGATAATAAGTTTTATGTTATGTGTATTTAACCACAATTGGAAAAACAAATTCTGGGCAGGAAAAGCCTCTTAGCCTTGCCCACTTTGCTTGGGTTTATTTTGAGGCTGTGGGAACTTTTTTCTATATGGTTACAGTTGGGTTACCTTTTAAGCAGGAACTCAAATTAGTGTTTAAGGCATAATGTCACCCTTGGAAAACCCCTGTGGGGTTCACAGAGTAGATGAGACTAGGGCTAACACTGCTCTTTTTCTTGTAGTGTTGAAACAGTTTCTTTGAGCCTCAGTTGAAATAGTTGACTTATATTCAGGGGTTGAAATATATAGATTCCAAGAGACTCCTTGGGTGGGTCGCTCACACTACGAGGAGCCCTAGAACCAAGGCCTGCAGATTCCCTGCCCCACCTCATGTTGGGGCACAAGCAAGCAACATGGTCGAAGCGGCCAGCCCTGTCAGAAGTGTGGTTTTGTTTCTCGTCCTTCTCTCATGCAGAGCTGAGCGCCTCTAAGCTGAATGGGAACATGAAGTAGCTCCACCGAAGTGGCCTTTGTCTAATCAAAGGGGACTGGGCATGTGCCTCGCTGTCACCCCTCTGTCCAGCTGCTTCTGACGGGCTTTAAAACCTAAATTGTTACCCTGACCTTTGACCTTTCTATCTGCCATACAAAATCCTAAATTGTTCCTCTGACCTTTGACCAGATCTATCAGCCGTAGAAAACAGCCCCTACCCCTGACCAGGGACGCACAGGCGGGCCACAGCTCGCAGATGCTCCCAAGCACCTGCTCAACCTAAAGTCTCCAACTTGAAAGGATCTTTTTAGACCAAAGATTTAGTTCCTGAGGCCCAAGTGTAAGTCTACATTACAGGATTCCTAGCTTGCCAAACATCTATCTTCGAATTATAAAATACTATACCCAAAAAGAGTAGTGGTTTGAGTAAAACTGCCAGAAGACCTTATCAAATAGAACAGTGAGTGTGAGCCAGCTCTGTCTTTAAGACCAATGTGACCAGTCTCCTTCAGAGCATTTGGGCAGCACCTCGCCCAGTTCCAGGCGTGGCTAAGGCCTCCAAATAAATGAATAAATGGCCAACTGCCTTGTGGCAAGCCTGCCATCATTAGTTAGGCCAGGGGTCCCCAAACTTTTTACACAGGGGGCTAGTTCACTGTCCCTCAGACTGTTGGAGGGCCGGACTATAAAAAAAACTATGAACAAATCCCTATGCACACTGCACATATCTTATTTTAAAGTAAAAAAACAAAACGGGAACAAATACAATATTTAAAATAAAGAACAAGTAAATTTAAATAAACAAACTGAACAGTATTTCAATGGGAACTATGGTGTGGATGCATCCTGTGCTCCTCTCACTGACCACCATGAAAGAGGTGCCCCTTCTGGAAGTGCGGTGGGGGCGGATAAATGGCCTCAGGGGGCCACATGCGGCCTGCGAGCCAGGCCATAGTTTGGGGACCCCCTGAGTTAGGCACTTGTCTGGAGCAATAGATTCTGACTGACAGTAAATTTAGGTTGTTATGCTTAAGGATTGAGCAGTAAGCTACTGAAGTCAAGGCTATAAACTTTAATTCTGATTCTGCCATGACATACTTTGCTATCCCCAAGCAAGACTTTCTGTCTTGATTTTTCTAAATAAAATTAGAAAAGATCTAGGCCCTGGCTGGTTGGCTCAGCGGTGGAGTGTTGGCCCAGTGTGTAGAAGTCCCAGGTTCAATTCCCAGTCAGGGCACACAGGAGAAACAACCATCTGCTTTTCCACAACTCCTCACTTCCTCTCCCACAACCATACCTTGAATGATTCCAACAAGTTGGCCCTGGGCACTGAGAATGGTTCCATGGCCTCACCTCAGGAGCTATAAAAGCTCAGTTGCCAAGCAACAGAGCAGTGGCCCCAAATGAGCAGAGCATCGCCGAGTAGATCGCGGTTGGGGTGCATGTTGGGAGTCTGACTCTGCCTCCCTGCCTTTCACTTAATAATAAAAAAATTGGAAGAAATCTATAAAAGTGCATAAAAATGAAAGGAGAGGGAGATGAAATGTTTACTGGTGAAGTTACTTATTTTTCTACCCTGCAATGTGCTTGATTCCAAATCTGGATAGGGGAAAAGTGAGACCATTTGGATTTAGTTTTATAACTATTGGGAGGGTCCCTTTGGGATCTTATGGCTGATTTTTCTCAATCAGTGTGGCTCCAAGCACTAGGTGAACAACATAGCTGAGACAGAAAAAACAAAACAAAACACTAAAACAATAGCAACTTGCAAGCGTAGGCAGACTAGGAGTAAAGGGTGAGAAGGAATCGGATCTTGTGTCAAGCAGGAGTAGCTGGTGACCTTAGTGACAGAGTGTCATTAATGGAAAATGCTCTGCACTAGGATCCTGAGGAGATCCTGTGAGCTCCAACCCCATCTCTGCCACCACACAACTGTGAAACTGAGCAACTCACTGACTCTCCCCCGCACTTGTGAAATGCTCAAACTGTCCTGCTGGTACCTCAGGACTTGTTGTGTGGTTCTAATATGATTAACATGTAGGTGAGTGTTGGAAAATGTATGTGTCAGACCAGGTCAGGAGTTATTATAACCCTTCCTAATATAAAACACTGAGGCACTACAAATATTATAAACCCCCTACTAGGTCCCTGAAGACAGTGCTCACTTCATACCCCCCGCTCCAACTCTACCCACAGAGGCAGAAGAACTTAGTTGCCAGTAGTTTGGGTTCCTCAGTGTGACTGGCTGAGTTCCTGATCCCAACTCAGTCACTGAGTTTTGTGGCTTGACTTTGTGACTTACTTTGCTGCACCTCTGGCTTTTGTATATATAAACTGCAGAGGTGATTGTAAAATTACTTGACGGAATTGTAGAAGATTGACTCTTCCATATTAATAAACCCTATAAAGAACTGAATGTCTGTGTCACCACTAAAACTTACATGTTGACACCCTTACCCCCAATGTGATGTTATTTTGGAGATGGGGCCTTTGGAATGGGACTAGATTTCAAGGTCATCCAGGTAGGCACCATGATAGGATTAGTGGCCTTACAGAAAAAAAAAAAAAGAGATCTTTCTCCCTCCATCGTGTGAAGACATGGTAAGAAAGTGGCCATTGACAAGCCACTTTGAAGAGGGTTCTCACTAGGACCTGAATCAGCCTGGAACTTGATCTTTGACTTTCTGACCTCTCGTACTATGGGGAATAAATGTCTGCTGTATGAGCCTCCCAGTCTATAGTATTTTGTATAGCAACCCGAGCTGACTAATACATACCCAAAGAGCTTAGAACAGTGTCTAGTTTACAGTAAAACATTCAGTAAATATTAGCATATATTTATTTGTGGCTCTTTTGAAACTTTATTAAGAAATATTGCAGGCATTCCAAAATGTTTCAAGAATAATATAACAGCATACCCACCAACCAACATAATATATGAGACATTACCAATGCAAGTTAAAGCCCCTGAATACCTTCTCCAATCACATCCCCTCCTTCTTGACCAGAGGTAGCCATGCTCCTGAATTTGGTATTTGTCATTCCCATGCATTTCTTTATAATCTTACTCCATCTGTACATATCTGTAAGCAATGAGACTGGGCTGGAAACACCCTTAAGCCAGGACTGACTTGAGCTTCTTTCAGAAGGGCTTAGACATAGTATCTAGCTTAGCATAAAATATTGTTTGGATGGCACAACCTCATTTGTCACCTCGCTATCTGTGCCTTTTCATTTCCCTGAGCTGGGAAAGTGCTAATATCTCCAAATGGACCAATTGATGATGCAAAGCATTAGTTAGGTCTGTGCCTTTCAGGGACTGTAGAACTGCAGCCCCCGCCTCCGCCTCCACCCCCAATTCAACGCTAATGTCCCCTCCTCCCTTCCAGACGGAGATGCGGCTGCAGGACCAGCAGCTGGCCAGACAGCTCATGCGCCTGCGCAGTGACATCAACAAGCTGAAGATAGAGCAGACCTGCGACCTCCACAGGCGGATGCTCAACGATGCCACTTATGAGCTGGAGGAGCGGGATGAGCTGTCAGACCTCTTCTGCGACTCTCCGCTGGCCTCCTCCTTCAGTCTCTCCACCCCACTCAAGCTCATCGGAGTCACCAAGATGAACATCAACTCCCGGAGGTTCTCCCTCTGCTGAAATGCCCTGGAACAGAGCCAGAGCCGGGGAGTCAGAGGAGGGCTTGGGAGGTGGGGAGCCAGTGTAAGAAAGGAGTTGAAGCCAAATCACCCAAGTGGGTCTCCCCAGAGGCAAGGCTTTCCTGAAACTGGTGAACCGTGGACCCCCAGGATCTGTCAGCAGGTGATCTGCCTGGGGCCCCAGATTTGGAGCCCAACATCCCCGTGACTGGCTCTCACTTAATACCCAAAGAGTCCTGCAGAAGTGCCACTCATTCAGATGTTTAATGAGACCTGGGTTCCCAGCATGACACATCTCAGTACTTCCCATATTCCTGTTTTCTAAAATCTGGTGCTATGAGAACTGGGATCCCAAAGACGGGGAGGGCAGAAGCTGTGATTCTTGCTAAAGGCTTCCCCATGGGCACTGAGCTCCCAGGGAGGGGAATTAGATTTATCAGATGTGCCCATGGCACTGTGGCTGCCCTCAAAGTACTGGCTCAAATTCACCCTAAATAGGTGACCCAACAGCCTTGACAGGGACCCACCAGAAAAGGAAAACCAAAAGGATGCAATGTAATTTGTATCAACTTTGTGCTGGGACACAGCAGTGTAGCCTGGGTGGAGCAAACGTAGACACCCTCTGTCACCTGCCCGGCCACACGTGCCAGTCCCAATTTCCAAAGAGTCCCTTTGCCATCACCCCACCACCCTGGGGGAGGGCCTAGGAGAACGCTGGTGACCGAACAGGCAGGTCAGTCAGTGGATTTCCTGTAACTGAATTCTCCCCAGGGCCAGCAAAGCCTCCTGGTGGATTCCAACAGTGTTACCTACGTCACCTACTTCCCTCCCCAGGAAAACTTGACAGAGTTCTGACACTCACCCTGAGCTCCTCTGAGATTCTGTGCCTGACTTAAATGACTAATTTTCATTGAATCAGACTGTTACTCATCTGTCACTAACCTGTTAATTACTGATTTTTGTCCAAATGGTGAAGCCAGTTGGGTGTGTCAAGTACAGAGGTTCAGGATTTTATTTTAAAAGGTTCTTCCTAACGAAAAGCATAAGGATCAAGAAGGTGAGAACTGAAACCTGAACAGGTTAGGATAGTTAACCTGGTAAAGTGCCACGGGCCAGGTGTTCCCTGCCAGCTGGAAATTTTTGACCTTTGATGTCATCTAGTCAAGGCTGCTAGTTCACAAAGAAGTGAAGGGCAGCTGGAGAAGGAGAGAATGACTTGCTTCAGGTTTCACAGCTCACTAGTGGCAATAGATATTGATGTGTTAAATCATTATTGATAATACCTAGACAGATCATATATCAATGAATGTGAACTCCAAAGATGGTCCTTAATGCTTTGCCAAACCTACAAACTGCCAACTCCTCTATTCTCCATCTCATCCAGCCCCTACATGCACCTCCCACTTTGCAAGTCAGACAGAATATTTGGGTCAAAGTCAGAGCAATGTCTAGACAGCAGATGCACAAATATCACCAATCATGAATCCATAGAGTAAGGTGTGCTACTTCTCTGCCTTTCATGTTTTGTCTTCCTGTAAATCTCATTCACATGCGCACGTGCTTGCACACACACACACACACACACACTAGGACCCATATTGGGAAAAGGTTGCTTTTCTTTTGTGGACCATGAAGATGAAAATCAATAATCCCTAGTCAAGCAGAAAAGAAGTTAATCCCTTCCTTGTGATTTCCAAGAGCTGTAGAGTTTCTGCTTCCTTCAAAAAAGTTTTAACCATGTCGCCAAATTTGTTCTGGCCCAACTGTGAGTGGTGACAAAAGTCTGAGGCCCAGAGGACTCATCTACAGAGACATTGGAGGAAGACCAGCCTGCCTTAGGCAGGGAAGGAGGGAGATTTTCTCTACTCAGTGATCTCTTGCCTCAAGAATACATGCTAGCACTACCAAGTTCAAGAATCATTCCTGCCAGGCTCCTTCCAGAGGAGTCCTGAAGCTACGGGGTATTGGGAGTGCCCACACACACGCACCACGCATGTGCACATACACGGGAAGGCTCATTCCTTATTCTGAAAATAAAGCCAAACTGATTCTTTTTTCTTTCTAGAAAGTAATTGTCACAGTTAACTAAAAAAGTTGGAATCAACTAAAGTTGAATGATTTAGTTGAATTTTGTTAATCCAGTTGAATTGGAGTGAACTGGACCACTCAGTTGCTCAATTAGCCTAATCCTTTCTTCTTTTTTTCTGTTTTGTGAGAGCAAACTGAATTCAAGGCCCACTTTTTGGGGGGTAGGTTAGATATCTCAACTATTTTGCTTAGTTCACCCTAAGCGAACTTTATTTTGGGGTGAGGAAGGAGGTGGGTGAAGAGGGGATCAGAGAGAGAGGTAGAGAGGGAAAGACAGGTGTGTTTGCTTACTTGCCATCCAGTGTCATTTCCACAGTGAACACAAATAACTAACCAAGTCAATTCAGCCTTGTGAAGTCCCTGCCTTGTGTGGGTCAAGGGATGCCAGCTCCCCAGAGCAGCCTTCTGGCTTATGACGTGTATACAATACTGTTGGCAGTTTTTCTCATTATCTAGCCATCTCCCTGCTACCCCCAAGGAGCCCTGGGCGTGAGACTTGAAGTTTCCATGGACACTTCCGTGTGCGGTAATACCTGATGCCTTCACAGGCTCAGCAATGGTCACAGAGCCCAGGAGAGCTTGGGCAGGCTTGAGATGGCCTGACCCAGCCCTGGGCCTCCTCCTCATAGCAATACCAAGTGCTATTACATAACCAATGGACAATTTATAATTTTATTTTTTACAATTATTTGTTTCTATGTTGTTGTTAGAAAAAGTGAAATAAAAATATTTCAAAAGAAGATATCTATAAAAAGAGGATAAATTTACTTCCTTTTATATTATTCCTGTTACAGCACAAGGCCACACACTTAACTGGAATAAAGAAAGTGAGAAAGAGGGAGTGAAAGAAAGAGAGAGAAAAAGAAAAAAAAAGATTCAAGCAATCCACCACTGAATGGAGAAGATTCTCCTGTATCTGTTTTTGCTGTACAGTGCCTTCCCCCCAGGGGCTACTTGGTGGTTGTCCCCATCAGGGGCTTCCCAGTGTGGGCTAAGTGAGCTCAAGGTGTGGAATTCAGAATGCAGTCATCATCCCGAACTTCACCAAGGCCAGCGCTGTTCTTTCCTGCAGAGGTCCCTTCCAAGACTGATGGAATTCAGAGTGTTTGAGTCAAACTCGTAGCAATGCCTAGAGCAGGGGTGCCCACACTTTTTCAGCTTGCCAGCTACTTATAAGATGACCAAGTCAAAATGATCTACCTACAATAAAAATGCAAAACATAAATTTATTTCTTCTATATTATCATTACTTAAGTTACTATTATTACTATTTAATATTGTGTATTCTTCTTTCACCTTTCTCCTTCTCAGCTCTCTTTTCGGAGGAAAGTCAATGTCATAGTTTTTATGAACAGTCCGAAAAAGCCGCTCCACATTTCCCTTCTTTGGAATAGCAATGGCACACAGACAGATGAGGTAAACGCACATAGAATATGACACAGTGGAAAAATCCCCTCCCATTCTGTATGAAAGTGGTAGGTTTTAGGCTTCTTACTTGGACCAGCTACGACACTCATTTTTATAGCCTTTGTTGTATTTAGTTTAAATAAATTGAAGGCTGCCTGACCTGTGGTGGTGCAGTGGATAAAGCGTCGACCTGGGAACACTGAGGTCGCCAGTTCAAAACCCTGCACTAGCCTGGTCAAGGCACATATGGGAGTTGATGCTTCCAGCTCCTCCCCCCTTTCTCTCTCTCTCTCTCTCTCTCTCTCTCTCTCTCTCTCTCTCTGTTTCCTCTCTAAAATGAATAAAAAAAAAAACTTTAAATAAATTGAAGGCTAACTACGCAGCAATGTAACTGAACAAGTTAGCGTGGTTTAACGCGAGTGTGTAGGGTGTCAAAAGTTCAGACGTCAGATTGACTACCCTGTATGCCAATCAAAAGACAGATGTCTTTTTAATGTCATGCGATCTACCCACACTTCCTTCGCTATTGACTAGTAGATCACGATCGATGTATTGAGCACCCCTGGCCTAGACAGTGGCACCACAGGGCATACATTTAAAATCACAATTCCATCATTGAAGTATAGTAATTAGTATTACCATGCTCTGAGAACGTGTGCCTTAACCCTTTTCAACCTTTTAAAGTAGCAGTCGTCAAAATGAAGCGTGCATGAGGATCACCTGGGGTGCCTGTTGCAAATGCCTATTCCCAGGAAAGTCCCTGGGTTCTACCCCAGGGTTGCAGCTGCATAGCTTGGGCATGGGGCTTAGGAACCTGTTTTTAACAAACACCCCAGGAGATTGACACAAGTGGTCCACAAGCCTTTAAGAAACCTTCAAATGGACAGAATGGGCCAGGGAAGGTGTTATTTGAATTGCTCCTGTCTCAGTGGTCTCATAGGAGGCCCACATCAGGGGATCCAAACAGGTGTTAGTAATCCCATTGTGTGGAAAGAACAGCCAGAAAGAAGTTTTCTGTGGTACCCAGAGATGATCACACCTGCCTTCAAGGCCATGCGTGATTAGATCTGTTTACCACAAAGAACACACAGTATGGGTTATGAAGTGAGGGGCACATTGGGCACTTAGAAACCCACCATCACCATTAGCCGTATGGTTCAAAGGGCACTCAATAAGCCATTGGGTCTTTCCACCCTCCAGATGGGACCACACTTACAATTTTTTTACCCCCAAGGGAAATTTCTCTAAATTGGCCTCCAAATGAATTAAGTAATTTTTAAATGCCACAGAGAAGATGAAATGTGATGACAGTGTCATTGTGTGGAAGGAAGCTGCTTGCACTACAAAGTCGGAGAAGTCTTCTCTGAGGAGGTGTTACTTCAACTTGCAAAGACCACCATGCAAAGATGAGGAAAGAGAGGCTTCTGGATAGAAAAACAGGAAGCCACATTCCGAGGCCAGGAGGGCGTGGTCTACTGTGCGATTGGCGGTGAGCTGTAAGGATAGGCAGGCCCATCAGGCCAGCCTTGCATTCTGAGTGAGGAGAGTGGATTTATTTGGGTTGTACGAAAAGTGTTTTTGAGCAGGGAAGCGCTATATGGTCTGTTTTAAATATTAGCAAGATCGACTTAGAAAGTAAGGGGGAGCAGGTCAGAAGTGGAGTCTAGAAGAAGAGTTAGAAGGCGATACAGAGGATGTGACAGCAATGGGGAGCCAGATAGCAGCTGCAGAGGAGGAGTGGCAAATGGTCTCATCTGAGATTTACTTTGGGACATACTTTGGGAGGGAAAGCCAATAGAACACCCTGACAGCTGGATGTGGAATATAAAGGAAACGGGAATTAAGGGTATCCCTCTGGCCAGTAGCTGGATGGAGAGAGAACTCCATTTAGTGAGATGGGGAAAATTTGAAGGGACAATGACTCAGGGTAGATGGGCGGCATTCATACTTCTGTTTCAGCCACGTTATATTAAAATGTCGATTCGACATCCAAGCAGGATGTGAGTAGGTGATTGGATATAACAGGGGTCGGGAACCTTTTTGGCTGAGAGAGCCATGAACGCCACATATTTTAAAAGGTAACTCCATGAGAGCCATACAATGACCCGTGTACATTACGCATTATCCAATAAAAATTTGGTGTTGTCCCAGAGGACAGCTGTGATTGGCTCCAGCCACCCACAACCATGAACATGAGCAGTAGGAAATGAATGGATTGTAATACATGAGAATGTTTTATATTTTTAACATTATTATTTTTATTAAAGATTTGTCTGTGAGCCAGATGCAGCCATCAAAAGAGCCACATCTGGCTCGTGAGCCATAGGTTCCTGACCCCTGAGATATAAAGACTTCAGAGAAAAGCCAATGTTGGAGACAAATTTGGGCATCTGTATTTGGCTGTTTGGATATGATTAAAAATACCATACCTGGATAAACTCTAAAAAATGAATGTAGACATGAGGAAAGCGGGCTGAGAACAGCATCCTGGGGCCTTTCTAGAAAGAACAGCTAGCCAGGTAAAAGGAAACTCACAGGAAGGAGGCATCTTGTAGCCTTAAAGAAGACTACGTTTCAAGGAGAGTCATCCATATCAAATGCAGCTGAAAAATCGAGGAAGAAGTGCACAGAGATAAACAGTGTTTATAGAAAGGTGGAGCTATTTAGTCTCTTATTACAGTAGCAATAGCCATTTTTGTTCAAGGGCAAGCGCTGAAGTCCAGTTGTGTGGGCTGAGGGGAAAATGGGAAAGCAAGACATGGCGGTGCAATGAGAATCCAGTCTTTCAAGTCAGTTTGCTATGAAAGGAGCAGAAAGAGTCGCAGCTGGACAAAGACGTACACCCAGGGAAACGATGTCTTGTTTTCCTGCAGCCATCGATAATAGAATAAATGTATGGAACAGTGACATTTTTTATTAACAATATATAAAAATAAACATGTGTGATAAAAGGGTTGCCATCTGAGATCCGTCAATGGGAACAATCCGTTGGTGAGGGAGAGGCAGTGCACAGGAGAGATGGTAATTAATGCAATAAAGTTCTTTTTAAATTTTATTTTTCAATTACAGTTGACATTCAATATTATTTTGAATTAGTTTCAGGTGTACAGCGTAGTGGTTAGACAATCATATACTTACAAAGTGTTCTCTCGCCCCGTATTTCCAGCATCCACCCGGCATCATACATAGTTACTGCAATATCATTGACTATATTCCTTATAGTCACATCCTCATGACTATTTTGTAACTGTCAATTTGTACTTCTTTTTCAAAATATTTTTATTGAATTTATTGGGGTGACCTTGGTTTCACGCACACATTTCTACAATACATTATCTGTGTATTGCACTGTGTGTTTACGACCCCAAGTCTCTCACCATCACCATCTGTCCCCCCTCTACCTTCCTCTACCTCCTCCAACCACCTTGTCCTCCTACAGTCCCCACACTGTTGTCTGTGTCTATATTTACCCATCCCCCGACACCCTCTTCTCTGGCAGCCAGCGCTGGAAGGTCTTGGGGAGGAGAGAAGGCTCCGGAGATGGAGAATGAGTGGTGAGGTTGAGCCGGGAGAGGAGCAGGGACACTCCTTCTACTGCGGCACCAGGGGAGGCAGGGGCATGGGGGAAGATGCCTGGGTTAGGGAAATCTCCGGTGGGAAGAGGAGGAGAGTTCCACTGGATCCTTCTTGTGTACTCCATGAAATAGGAGAGTGATTTGGAGCAGGTGGAATGTCAGGTTTGAGGAGAAGGAAATTTGAAATAACTACACTGTATCTCAGAAAATGAATATGTTAGCACATTGTTGACCGGCAATTTTACGCAGAAGTTATCTCCTGTCGAGGGCTATTTTTTCATAATCGAGTGTGAAAGTGAAACAATCTAAATAAACTTCAGTATACTTTATTTATACATAATGAATTTAAATGAAACTTTGTACATATCTGCTACATATTATATTTTATACATATTATATATTTTAGTAATTTTGGGGGGGGGGGTGGTATACTGTATAGCAATCACCTACGTGAAATTGGTACGCAACATGTTTTGCAAATATATCTGGTTTCGCTGCGCTTTCCTTTTGAAACACACACTTTACACTTTCTAGTTGGATTGAACTTGACAAAGAAAGATTTTACAATATCCTTGATATGTATGTTCAAACTGCGAGCAGTTAGATGATAGTCCAAGTTTAGACGGCTGGACACCGTGATTATTTTTATTTATTTATTTATTTTTTAATTTAAATTTTTTTTTTTTATTCATTTTAGAGAGGAGACACAGAGTGAGAGAGAGAAGGAGAGAGAGAGAAAGGGGGGAGGAGCTGGAAGCATCAACTCCCATATGTGCCTTGACCGAACCAGTGCAGGGTTTTGAACTGGCGACCTCAGTGTTCCCAGGTCGACGCTTTATCCACTGCGCTACCACAGGTCAGGCCGTGATTATTTTTGTTTACCGTGGTCTCATGACTGGAGGACTGGGAAGAAAAGGAGTCCCCATGAGAATATAGAACAGTGTGCTGTTTTTTTAACTTCGATCCTCAGGGCAAAGAGTCACAAATACAATAATCTTATATGACCCTGAGTTTCAAAAATTGAAATAGCTAATGCAAGTGCAAACACGAGTTAACTCGTGAGCAGTCAACAATGTGTTACTTTCTTAGAAACGGAGTCATTGAACCACCCTCCTCTGGTGTTGGCTGCCCCACTGAGGCTTGTAGCCTCAGTGTGAAGCCCACCCAGGGAGTGTGGTTGACTGAATTTTCTCCAGCTGTGGTTAGCTGGCCCAGTGCAGAAACAGACCAGGCAGATAGCAGAGAAGGGACGTGTCAGGCAGGTATGCTGAAGGACATGGAGGGCAAACGTTGAAGTGTTTTGCAAAGGAGCAATCATAGTGCTAGACCAAGGAATTCAAACCAAGTAAGGAAGGAGGAGGGAACATGGGGACGGGGGTGACAGCAGGGATAGAGTGGTGGGGTCCCTGATTGTAGGTCACTGGGCCATATGGAAATTGCTGGGGTCAGCATACTGGTGGAGAAAAAGCCACGGACTAGAAGGTAATGATCAGAGTGTGGGGGGAATGGAGTGGACATATCCGGGAGGAGGCAGCTTCCTATTTCAGAAACACAGCCTAGGGTTACACTAGCTGCCCCATGGCCCCAGCTAAGTGTGTGCCTCACAGACTGGTGACATCAGCCAAAAGAGTGGCTCTCAGAGCCTCCTGTAGATCTTACCTATCTTATTTAAAAAGGGGGTATAAGGCCAGCAGCTGCGGCCATCACAGCCACCATCGCTGCCAGGCAGGTGCAGGTTCCCATTAGATTTGGACAGATAGTAAAGAAACAGCGGAGCCAAAAACTGGTGGGCCATACCTTTATTTTAGCCTTGCAACCAGCTGGCGAGTAGAAACAAACACACAGAGGGCACCAAAACTCACTCACACATTCTCTGGTTCCACAACCAGGAGAATCTTTTCTGGTTTTTCCTAGAATCAAAGGCCCCCCACTAGTCTAAATCACCTCTGGTTCCCCATCTGCCAACATGGCTTCTTACTGTCTACACAAACTGGCTTTTCCTTCAGCACCCTGCCATCTTAGCTGCTTCTTCCTTCTCTCTCTGCACAACTCTGCAAAGATATGGCCTCCTTCTTCTTCCTTCTTCCTTCTTCTAAAAACTTTTTTGTGTGAAACCCCTCCTCCAGCACACATTAGCATAACAAAACCCCTTCCCAAGCAGGAAGGTAATTAGCGGTGTCACCTGGCAGCGCAATTCACATGGGCAGCGGCCATTTTTAACAATAAAAGTGAGCAACTCAGAAAATACAAATTTTACAAACTCATTTGCCCAACGGGGAGTTTTGAACTCTGTTGACAACATTTCCTTGGGCTTCTCAGCAAGGGCAGAAGCATCACCCCCTTCCTGATTCTGTAGGTTAGCGCCCAAAGCCTGCGACCTGGAAGCCTGTGTTAGAAAGCTGTGACCAGTGGGCTGGAGGAGAAAGCCAACAGAGATAGTGTGGCCACCTCTCCACCCCCAGGACAAACAGGCCTGTCATGACCGCAGACCCTATCTGATGGGAACCGCTTAGGGGCACAGACGCTTTCAAACTTGGCTATTTTTAAATGCTCTGTTCACAGGCTCAAAGCAAACAGTGACGGAGACAGCTAGGAGGTCTCCAAAGGAAATCGATTCAGGAAGAGAAACCTCAAATGTTTGAGGGCTCTGGAAAGCAGTCATCCACTGCTCACTGCGGAGAGTTAAGTTCTCTCAGGATACTTCCCCGACCAGCAGGGACGGCACCAGGAGCGTGTGGAAATTCCCCGGGGACTCATCCCGCCAGGTGTGGTTCTGCTTTGCAGACTGTAGTGGATGTTCTCTACCATTTTATCAAACACACAGCCCCTCAAGTACTCTTCCTACCCCCTTCTCTGTGCAGGGACAACAAAAGCACTCAGAAAGGAAGACTTTGCAAAGAGCTTCCAGAGTCCAAAGGTTAAATCTACATTAGACAGGACAAGCCAGCTTTCTGTCTCCTACAGAAGACTCACCTCCCCAGGTAGGCCGGCCCCATCCTCTTCACTGGGAGCCTCACCTGGGAGGGGCGCCATGTGTGGGCAGCACAGGATGAACTCTCCCAGTGCACTGGTCCGGGTTTGGTTCGGAACCTGGGCATGGCTTTCAGCACTGCAAGAGGAGAAGGACCTGGTACAGGGGATGAGGGGTTTTACAGAACAATGGGATGAGTCAGGGAAGTGGCTGTTAGAAGTGATGACTCTCAGAACTCATTCTAAAACCACCTGGATTTCAGCAAACTCAGCAGGCGCCATCGGAACAGGTGATTCTCGGGACATCAAGATACCCTCTGTCTGCACCTCTGCCTGCCACCGCCACGGTGGGAGGGCAGCTTCACACCCTGTCTTGGACCACATTGTGTCCCTGCACTTCAGAATGTGACTTTACAGGCCAGTCCTTTAAAGCAGTATTTAAAAGGTAAAATGAAGTCACGTGGGTGGGTCCTCATCCAATATGAGTGACTCCTAAGAAGAGGAGATTAGGACACAGACACAGACACACAGAGGGAAGACCATGTGAGAACACAGGGAAAGGATGCTCACTTACAAGCCAAGGAGGGAGCCCCAGGAGAAACCAACCCTGCTGACACCTTGATCTCAGACATCCAGTCTCCAGGACTCTGAGAAGCCACTAGTCCGTGGGGCTCTGTGTGGCAGCCTGAGTGACTAAAACATTTGCTTTTCATCTTTAATCCACCTCTTCCTCCACCCGACTCTTAAAGCATACACCTGGAAGTGACTCCTGTCATTCCTGCTCACATTTATTTAGCCAACACAAGTCACCCGGCCAAACTGAACCTTCAAGATTTAGGAAGAGCAAGTTGACCATGTGCCCAAGAGCAGAGGAAAACGGGAATGTTTATGGACAGGATACTAATAATCAGCCACCATTCTTCCCCTCACCCAGAGCAGCCTGCAAAACCCATTGGTCTGTAGCCCTAGAGACAGACACCCTGGCCAGCAGACTCTGACAGGCACCTGGGAGCGTCCAACAGGATGCAGTGGCATGTGAGAAGAAAGGAGAGCTTCTACTAATATTTTTAATTTCTTCCTTTCTACTTCTAATATGCTTTAAATGTGCACAATAATATACTGGTACGGTTATACATTATATGACTTGCAATTTTGGGAGGCAAGGAATACGCGCAAACCTCTTTACTGATGGAGAACATAGTGAAACACGTCGGGGACCCGGCCTTTGCTTGCAGAGAGAGACGTGGACTGAACTTGGCCCAAGGCTGGGCCACACCAGGAAATGGATGCTTCTTCTGAGCCACAGGCACCTCCTAAGCCAATTGTCCTGCTGCTCCTCTGTGGCCAGCAGAGGCCCATCGCCTCACTTTTGTCTTTCGGATGAAGACACCGTATTCCTGCCAGCTGCCCTGGCTCTGCTCCCTGTCCAGGGAGTAGAAATCAGAAGGTGGTAAAGGAAGGAGAGGGAGGAAAAGGGAGAGGTAGGAGGGAGAAAGCCAAAAAAGAAAGAAGGTACAAAAACAAGCAAAAGGGGGAGAAGTATTGTTAGTTCAGAGTTGGCACCAAATCAGAGAACATAAAATAGCCTTCCCTTCGTGCACTGCATCCTCCACCTTCTTACAATGTCCTGGTCAAGTCTTACAACAGGGCCCAGAAGTCACAGTTTGTGAGTTTGAGACTCAGGGGACAGGAGAGGATCCAAGGCCAGGCAGCCACAGGACTGTGGGTCAGCCGACAGCCCGAGGGAACCCAGCTCCACCGGAGCAAGACCAGTGGGTCTCAGAGCTCACTCATTCCTTCTGCCCTGCCAATGGCCAGATCTGAGGGCTGGACACAGGGAGAGAGGAGGTCCTTATTTCTTGTAAGAGATAAAAGGACACAAAATGTCATCTCCTGTATCCCCAACCCAACTTAAAGTTACCTCTGCGCGCTCTCTCTCTCTCTCTTTCTCTCTCTCTCTGTCTCCTTCTCGATCAAAGACTGAATAAACCATCATAAAAGTGTTGCAGGGTACCTCTTTGGATGTTCTAAGAGCAAGTTTTGTTAAAAGTTTCCAGCCACTTCTATTTCTAGCAGAAAAGACAGTGAGCCTGCCCTGGGGAAAACTACCTGAGTGATGTCTTTCTGGGAAGTTCCTTATATAAAAGGCAAGTCAGCAACTATTGCTGGGGGGGGGGGGGGGGGCAGGACTCCTGGCCTTGACCAAGACCGCCCGCCCCCACCCCCTCTTCAATTGCAAGGCAGAGTTGGCCAAGGAGCCTGCAGGAGGAAAGAGATCTCAACTCCGTCATAGATTCAGTTATTAATGCATCTCAGAAGAAGGACTGCTAATGCCGAAATGCCTGACTCTTTCACTGAGAGGATGGAGGTACTCACAGATATGCAGGCTGCGACACTGGGAGCCCAGGCTGTGGAGGAGGTGACAGCCTCCACTTCAAGGGGCAAAGCAGAGTGTAAATGCAGCCAGAAGGAGTGACAGACTTCGCCTATAAAATAGTAAAGGAGCCATGGCCTTGTATTGACCCCAAGCTGCTGAGATGGGACATATCATATGCTGTCAGGGTCAGAGGACTTCAGCAATCAGGGTACGATTTATTTCCCTATTACAAAGAAGCAGGCCCAAGAACTGAGGTGGTTGGCCAGTGTCACTGTTCAGTTGGTACAAAGCTGAGAAAGTCAGTGGCCTTCTTACTGCTCATCCCCGCCCTTCCCAACACCCTCTCTTCCTCAGCCCTTCGGCCTCCAGGCTCTCCTCTCCAGAACCACCCAGAGAAGGAGGCCTAAGAAAACAAATCTGTGAAGTTCTTCCCGGTGTAAACAAATAGTTTTGTCAGACTTCTGTTAGACCCATTGTGTTTAGGCAATCCTAAAGTGCCCCCTGCTGGAGAAACAGAGACATCTCCGCACAAGTAGATTTTATTGTCAAATAGTGGAGTGACACCAACAATTTACACCTTGATATTTGCATTTTCTTGGTGCTTCCAATTGTCATCACTTTCCATGTTTGTTGGAAAACTCCAAATTCAGATGCTATTTACACTACTCAAAACTATCTGGTTGGAATACTCTGTCTTAATTTAATTTCATTCTACAAATACTATTCACTATTTAGTATGTGCCAAGCACTGTGCCCACTCTAGGGAGGCAAGGAACTGAGGATATATACAATACTTTTATTTCATTCATGTCATCTAAACTGAATGAAATTCCTGCTTTATCTCAGTTCTGGCATACAATTCTTTTAAAAAAAATTTTTTTATTGATTGTGTTTACATAGATTCTAGTGTCGCCCCAAATGCATCCCTCCGCCCCTGTATTCCCCTCAGCATCTCCTTTGTCCCCTTCCCAGTAGTGCCCTCCCCCTTCCCTTCAGGTTTAATTTTGTTCCACAGTTCACATTGTTTCTTAGATTCTTCAAATGAGTGAGGTCATATGATATTTTTCTTTCTGTTTGGCTTATTTCACTTAACATAATAGTTTCCAGGTCCTTCCATGTTGTTCCAAAAGGTAAGATTTCCTTCTTTTTCATGGCCCCATAGTATTCCATTGTATATATGTACCACTGCTTTTTAATCCACTCTTCCACTGATGGACACTTGGGCTGTTTCCAGATCTTTGCTATTGTGAACAATGCTGCCATAAGCATGGGGGTGCATTTCTTTTTTCTGAATCAGTGATATGGTGTTGTTGGGATATATTCCTATAAGTGGGATGGCTGGGTCAAAAGGCAGTTCTATTTTTAATTTTTTGAGGAGTCTCCATACTGTTTTCCACAGTGGCTGAACCAGTCTGCATTCCCACCAGCAGTGCAGGAGGGTTCCCTTTTCTCCACACCCTCGCCAGCACCTATCATGTGTTGTTTTGTTAATAAAGGCCATTCTGACTGATGTGAGGTGATATCTCATTGTGGTTTTAATTTGCATTTCTCTAATGATTAGTGATGTTGAACATTTTTCATCTGTCTATTGGCCATCTGTATGTCCTCTTTGGAGATGTGTCTATTCATTTCTTTTGCTCATTTTTTGATTGGATTGTTTGTCTTTCTGGTGTAGAGTTTTACAAGTTCTTTATAAATTTTGGTTATTAACCCCTTATTATCAGATGTATAATCAAATATGTTTTCCCATTGTGTGGTTTGTCTTTTTATTCTGTTCTTATTGTCTTTAACTGTGCAAAAGCTTTTTATTTTGATATAGTCCCATTTGTTTATCCTGTCTTATATTTCACTTGCCCATGGAGATAAATCAGCAAATATATTGCTGTAAGAGATGTTGGAGAGCTTATTGCCTATGTTTTCTTCTAAGATGCTTATGGTTTCATGGCTTACATTTAAGTGTTTTATCCATTTTGAGTTTATTTTTGTGAGTGGTGTAATTGGTGGTCTAGTTTCTTTTTTTTTTGCAGGTAGCTGTCCAATTTTCCCAACACCATTTGTTAAAGAGGCTGTCTTTACACCATTGTACATTCTTACCTTCTTTGTCAAATATCAATTATCCATAAAGGTGTGGGTTATTTCTGGGTTCTCTGTTCTGTTTCATTGATCTATATACCTGTTCTTATGCCAGTACAAAGCTGTTTTGAGTACAATGGCCTTGTAGTATAACTTGATATCAGGAAGTGTGATACCTCCACTTTATTCTTCTTTTTCAAGATTGCTGAGGCTATCTGTGTTCTTTCTGGTTCCATATAAATTTTTGGAATATGTATTCTATATCTTTGAAATATGTCATTGGTATTTTAATTGGTATTGCATTAAACTTATAAATTGCTTTGGGTAATATAGACATTTTAATGATATTTATTCTTCTTATCCATAAACACAGTATATGCTTCCACTTGTTTGTATCTTTCTTGATTTCTTTCATCAATATTTTATAATTTTCCAGGTACAAGTCTTTAATCTCCTTGGTTTAATTTACTCCTAGGTACTTTATTTGTTTTGTTGCAATAGTGAAGGGGATTGCTTCCTTAATTTCTCTTTCTAACAGTTTATTGTTGGTGTATAAAAATGCCTCTGATTTCTGTATATTAATTTTATACCTTGCTGAATTCATTTATCAGGTCCAGTAGTTTTTTGACTGAGACTTTAAGGTTTTCTATATACAATATTATATCATCTGCAAATAATGACAGTTTTACTTCTTCTTTTCCAATTTGGATGCCTTTTATTTCTTCTTCTTGTCTGATTGCTGTAGCTAGGACTTCCAGTACTATGTTGAATAAGAATGGTAAAAGGGGACACCCCTGCCTTGTTCCTGATCTTAAGGGGATTGCTTTTAACTTCTGCCCATTGAGTATGATATTGGCTATGGGTCTGTCATAGATGGCCTTTATCACGTTGAGTTATGTTCCCTGTATTCCCACTTTGCTGAGCGTTTTGATCATAAATTGGTGCTGGATTTTATCAAATGCTTTTTCTGCATCTATTAAAGTTATCATGTGGTTTTTCTCCTTCCTTTTGTTTATGTGATGAATCACATTGATTGATTTATGAATATTGAACCAGCCTTGCCTCCCCAGAATAAATCCCACTTGATCATGATGTATGAATTTTTTCATGTATTGCTGGATCCAGTTTGCTAATATTTTGTTGAGGATTTTAGCATCTAAATTCATCAGAGGTATTGGCCTATAATTTTTTTTCTTTGTGTTGTCTTTGCCTGGTTTTGGAATCAGAATTATGCTCGCCTCATAAAAGGAGCTTGGAAGTCTTCCTTCCTTTTGAATTTTTTGAAATAGCTTGAGAAGGATAGGAGTTAGTTCTTCTTTGAATATTTGGTAGAATTAGCCTGTGAAGTCATCTGGCTCTGGGCTTTTGTTCGTTGGGAGTTTTTTGATAATTGTTTCTATCTCATTTGTTGTAATCAGTCTGTGTAGGTTTTCAGATTCTTCCAGATTGATTTTTGAAAGATTATATGTTTCAAGGAATTTGTCCATTTCACCTAGGTTGTTTAATTTTTTGTCATACAATTCTTCATAGTATTTTCTTACAATATTTTGAATTTCTGTTGTGTCAGTTGTTATTTCTCCACTCTCTTTTCTAATTTTATTTATTTGAGACTTCTCTATTCTCTGTGTTGTTTTTTTTTTGAAGTCTGGTTAAAGGTTCATTGATCTTGTTTACCCTTTCAAAGAACCAGTTCTTGGTTTCATTGATCCTCTGTATTGTTTCTTTAGCTTCTATGTCATTTATTTCTGCTCTGATCTTTATTATTTCCTTCATTCTACTACCTCTGGGCTTTACTTGCTGTTCTTCCTTTAGTTCTTTTAGATGCAGGGTTAGGTTGTTTATTTGAACTTTTTCTAGCTTCTTAAGGTATTCCTGTAGTGCTATGAACTTCCCTCTCAGTACTGCTTTTGCTGTGTCCCATAAATTTTGAGTTGTTTCATGCTCATTATCATTTGTTTCTCAGAATTTTTTATTTTATTTATCTCATTGTTAACCCATTTGTTATTTAATAACATGCTATATAGTTTCCATGTGTTTGAGTATTTTTCAGTTTTTCTATTGTGGTTGATTTCTAGTTTCATGACATTGTGATCAAAGAAAATGCTTGATATGACTTCAACCTTCTTAAATTTGTTGAGACCACTTCTGTGTCCTAACATGTGGCCTATCCTAGAGAATGTACCATGAACGCTTGAAAAGAATGTATATTTTGTTGCTTTAGGATGAAAGGTTCTGAAGATATCTATTAAATCCAGTTGGTCTAGTGTGTCTTTTAAGGCTGCTGTTTCTTTGTTAATTTTTTCTTGAGGATATATCCAGTGATGTTACTGGGGTATTGAAATCCCCTACTATTATAATATTGCTGTTGATCTCACCCTGTTTTTTTTTTTAAAGAATAACATTTTTTAAAATTTAATTTAATTTTATTCATTTTAGAGAGGAGACACAGAGTGAGAGAGAAAGAGAGAAAGGGGGGAGGAGCTGGAAGCATCAACTCCCATATGTGCCTTGACCAGACCAGTGCAGGGTTTTGAACTGGCAACCTCAGTGTTCCCAGGTCGAAGCTTTATCCACTGCGCCACCACAGGTCAGGCTGATCTCACCCTTTATACCCATCAAAGTCTGCTTAATATATTTAGGTGCTCTCATATTAGGTGCATAGATATTTATAATGGTTATATCTTCCTGATGAATCACTTTCTTTATCATTATGTAGTGACCTTCTTTATCTCTTACTATAGCCTTTGTTTTAAAGTTCATTTTGTCTGATATAAGCATTGCTACCCTAGCTTTTTTTTCATCTCCATTTGCATAAAATATTTTTTTCCATCCTTTTACCTTTAGTCTATGTGTATCTTTTGTTTTGAGGCGTGTCTCTTGTAGACAGCATATGTATGGGCCCTGTTTTCTTATCCATGCAGCTACCCTATGTCTTTTGATTGGATCATTTAATCCATTTACATTTAAAGTTATTATTGATATGTAGTTGTTTATTGCCATTTTATTCTTAAAGCTATATTCCTCTATTACTATATTATTTTCTTCCTTTGTTCTGTTTACAACAGACCCCTTAACATTTCTTGCAGCATTGGTTTGGTTGTAATGAATTCCTTAAGTTTTGTGGGGTTTTTTGTTTTTGTCTGGGAAGCTTTTTATTTCTTCTTCAATTTTAAATGATAGCCTTACTGGATAAAGTAGTCTTGGTTATAGGCTCTTGTTCTGCATTACTTTGAATATTTCTTGCCATTCTTTTCTGGCCTCACGTGTTTCTGTTGAGAAGTCAAATGTCATCTTTATGGGGGCTCCTTAGTAGGTGATAGCCTTTTCTCTCTAGCAGCTTTAAATATTTTCTCTTTATCTTTTAGCTTTGGTATATTAATTATGATGTGCCTTGGTGTAGATTTCTTTGGTTTTCTCTTTAATGAAATTCTCTGTGCTTCTTGAACTTGTGTGACTTTTTCCTGCATCAATTTAGGGAAGATTTTTTTGAACAAGGTCTCTATCCCTTGTTCTTTCTCTTCTTCTTCAGGAACCCCTATGATGAGGATGTTGTTTCTCTTTAGGTTGTCACAGAGCTCTCTTAGAGTTTCCTCAGATTTTTTCAGTCTCTTTTCTTTTTGCTGCTCTGCTCCTGCGTTTTTGTTTATCTTGGCTGATTTGATCCTCTGCTTCATCCAGCCTGCTTTAATTGCTTCTAGTGTAGTCTTCATTTCTGATATTGTATTTGTCATTTCTGAATGGTTCCTTTATATTATTTCTTTTTCTTCATTCATTTATTTATTTTATATTAATTTTAATTGGGTGACACTGATAAATCACGGCACATATGTTCAGAAAAAACATCTCCAGGCTATTTTGACATTTGATTATATTGCGTACCCATCACCCAAAGTCAAATTGTCCTCCATCACCTTCTATCTGGTTTTATTTGTGCCCCTCCCCTCTCCCTTCCCCCTCCCCCACCTCCCTCTCCTCCTACGTAGCCAGTACACTCTTGTCCATGTCTCTGAGTCTCATTTTTATGTCCCATCTATGTATGGACTCATATAGTCCTTAGTTTTTTCTTATTTACTTACTTCACTCAGTATAATGTTATCAAGGTCCATCCGTGTTGTTACAAATAATCTGATGTCGTCATTTCTTATGGCTGAGTAGTATTCCATAGTATGTATGTACCAAGCTTTTTAATCCACTCATCCTCTGATGGACACATGGGCTGTTTCCAGATCTTTGCTATTGTGAACAATGCTGCCATGAACATGAGAGCGCACTTCTTCTTTTTGAACAGTGCTATGGTGTTCTTAGGGTATATTCCTAAAAGTGGGATAGCTGGGTCAAAAGGCAGTTCAATTTTTAATTTTTTGAGGAATCTCCATACTGTTTTCCACAGTGGCTGCACCAGTCTGCATTCCCACGAGCAGTGGAGGAGGGTTCCCTTTTCTCCACATCCTCGCCAGCACTTGTTCTGTTTTGTTGTTTGCTGATGAGCGCCATTCTGACTGGTGTGAGGTGATATTTCATTGTTGTTTTTATTTTTGGGTTCTCTGTTCTGGTCCATTGATCTATATGCCTGTTCTTATGCCAGTACCAGGCTGTCTTGAGTACAGTGGCCTTGAGGTATAACTTGATATCCGGAAGAGTGATACCTCCTGCTTTATTTTTTCTTTTTAAGATTGTTGAGGCTATTCATGTTTTTTTGGTTCCATATAAATTTTTGGAATATGTGTTCTATATCTTTGAAGTATGTCATTGGTATTTTAATTGGTATTGCATTGAATTTATAAATTGCTTTGGGTAATATAGACATTTTAATGATGTTTATTCTTCCTAGCCATGAGCACGGTATATGCTTCCACTTGTTTGTATCTTCCTTGATTTCTTTTATCAATGTTTTATAATTTTCCGTGTACAAGTCCCTAACCTCCTTGGTTAAATTTACTCCTAGGTACTTTATTTTTTGGTTGTAATAGTGAAGGGAATTGTTTCCTTAATTTCTTTTACTGACAGTTCATTGTTGGTATATAAAAATGCCTCTGATTTCTGAGTATTAATTTTATATCCTGACACCTTGCTGAATTCATTTATCAAATCCAGTAGTTTTTTGACTGAGACATTAGGGTTTTCTATATACAATATCATATCATCTGTAAATAATGACAGTTTTACTTCTTCTTTTCCAATTTGGATTTTTTTCCTTTTCTTGTCTGATTGCTGTTGCTAAGACTTCCAGAACTATGTTAAATAAGAGTGGTGAAAGGGGGCACCCTTGCCCGGTTCCTGATCTTAAGGGGATTGCTTTTAATTTTTGTCCATTTAGTATAATGTTTGCTGTGGGTTTGTCATAGATGGACTTTATCATGTTAAGGTATGTTCCCTGTATTCCCACTTTACTGAGTTTTGATCATGAATGGGTGATGGATTTTATCAAATGCCTTTTCTGCATCTATTGAAATTATCATGTGATTTTTGTCCTTCCTTTTGTTTATGTGATGAATCACATTGATTGATTTGCAAATATTGAACCAACCTTGCCTCTCCAGGATAAATCCCACTTGATCATGGTGTATGATTTTTTTTCATATATTGCTGGATCCGGCTGGCTAATATTTTGTTGAGAATTTTAGCATCTAAATTCATCAGGGATATTGGCCTATAATTTTCTTTCTTTGTGTTGTCTTTGCCTGGTTTTGGAATCAGAATTATGCTCGCCTCATAAAAGGAGTTTGGACGTCTTCCTTCCTCTTAAATTTTTTGAAATAGCTTGAGGAGGATAAGAGTTAGTTCTTCTTTGAATTTTTGGTAGAATTCACTTGTGAAGCCATTAGGCCCAGCACTTTTCTTTCTTGGGAGATTTTTTGATAACTGTTTCGATCTCATTTGTTGTAATTGGTCTGTTTAGTTGTTCTGATTCTTCCAGATTGATTTTTGGAAGATTATGATTCAAGAAACTTGTCCATTTCCCCTAGGTTGTCTAATTTCTTGGCATAGAGTTCTTCATAGTATTTTCTTACAATATTTTGAATTTCTGTTGTGTCAGTTGTTATTTCTCCACTCTCATTTCTAATTTTATTTATTTGAGTCCTCTCTCTTTATTTTCTTGGTGAGTCTAGTTAAAGGTTCATCGATCTTGTTTACCTTTTCAAAGAACCAGCTACTGGTTTCATTGATCTTCTGTATTGTTTCCTTAGCCTCTATGTCATTTATTTCCACTCTGACCTTTATTATTTCTTTCCTTCTACTAGTCCTGGGCTTTATTTGCTGTTGTTTTTCTAGTTCTTTTAGATGCAGGGTCCAGTTGCTTATTTGAGCTTTTTCTAGCTTCTTCTGGTATGCCTGTAGTGCTATGAACTTCCCTCTCAGTACTGCTTTTGCTGTGTCCCATAAATTTTGAGTTGATGTATGCTCATTATCACTCGTTTCTAGAAACATTTTTATTTCTTCTTTGATCTCATTGTTAATCCATTCTTTATTTAATAACATAATAACATGCTATTTAGTTTCTAAGTGTTTGAGTATTTTTCAGTTTTTCTTTTGTGGTTAATTTCTAGTTTCATGCCATTGTTATCAGAGAAAATGCTTGATATGATTTCAATCTTCTTAAATTTATTGAGAACACTTTTGTGTCCTAACATGTGGTCTATCCTAGAGAATGTACCATGAGTGCTTGAGAAGAATGTATATTCTACTGCTTTAAGGTGAAAAGTTCTGAAGATATCTATTAAATCGAGTTGATCTAGTATATCCTTTAAGTCTGCTGTTTCTTTGTTAATTTACTTTCTTGAGGATCTATCCAGTGATGTTAGTGGGGTATTGAAATCCCCTACTATTATAGTATTGCTGTTAATCTCGCCCTTTATATCCATGAAAGTCTGCTTTATGTATGGCGGGGCTCCTATGTTCGGTGCATAGATATTTATAATGGTTATATCTTTCTGTTGAATTGTTCCCCTTATCATTATGTAGTGTTCTTCTTTATCTCTTACTACAGCCTTTGTTTTAAAGTCCATTTTGTCAGATATAAGATTGCTTCTCCTGCTTTTTTTCATTTCCATTTGCATGAAATATTTTTTTCATCCTTTTACCTTCAGTCTATGTGCATCTTTTGTTTTAAGGTGTGTCTCTTGTAGACAGCATATGTATAGGTCCTGTTTCTTTATCCATGCAGCTACCCTATGTCTTTTGATTGGATCATTTAATCCATTTACATTTAAGGTTATTATTGATATGTAGTTGTTTATTGCCATTTTATTCTTTAAAGCTGTATTCTTCTTTTGCTATATTTTTTCCCCCTTTGAACTGTTCACAACAGGCCCCTTAGCATCTCTTGCAGAATTGGTTTGGTTTTAATGAATTCCTTGAGGGTTTTTTTTGTCTGGGAAGCTCTTTATTTCTCCTTCAATTTTAAATGTAAGCCTTGCTGGATAGAGTAGTCTTTGGTTGTAGGTTCTTGTTCTGCATTACTTTGAATATATCTTGCCATTCCCTTCTGGCCTCAAGTGTTTCTGTTGAGAAGTCAGATGTCATCCTTATGGGGGCTCCTTTGTAGATGATAGCCTTTTTTTCTTTAGCAGCTTTTAAAATTTTCTCTTTATCCCTTAGCTTTGGTATTTTAACTATGATGTGTCTTGGTGTAGATTTCTTTGGGTTTCTCTTTAATGGAGTTCTCTGTGCTTCTTGAACGTGTGAAACGTTTTCCGGTCTTAATTTAGGGAAGTTTTCAACTATGATTTGATTGAATAAAGTTTCTAATCCTTGTTCTTTCTCTTCCTCTTCAGGAAACCCTATGATGTGGATGTTATTTCTCTTCATGTTGCTACAGAGCTCCCTTAGAGTTTCCTCAGATTTTTTTGAGTCTCTTTTCTTTTTTCTGCTCTGCTTCTGTGCCTTTGTTTATTTTGTCTTCTAACTCGCTGATTCAATCCTCAGCTTCATCCATCCTGCTTTTTATTCCTTCCATTGTGGTCTTCAGTTCTGATACTGTATTTGTCATTTCTGTCTGATTCTTTTTTATTATTTCAATTTCCTTTTTTATACTTGCTATCTCTGTATTTAGGTGTTTGTAATGACTTTCCATTGTTTCTAAGCTCTTTGAACATCCTAACTATCATTATTTTAAACTCTGCATCAGGTAGTTTGGTTACATCTGATTCATTCAGGTCCTTCTCTGGGGATTTCTCTTGATTCATTTGGGTTGCATTTCTCTGCCTGCTCATTTGTCTGTGTGTAAGAAGGGTTTCGCTACTGAAGTCCAATGGGTGTTGCCTTTATGTTCCCTAGGTGTGGTCTGTCTGCAGGCTCACCACCTCCTCTGCTGCTGCCTAGGGCAATTGGGTGTGGGTGTTGCTGGCACCAGCCGCTACGGCTGTTGCTGCAGTTTCCACCTTGCCTCCATGGGAGGGGCTATTTTCTCGTGCCACGCTCTATAAGCCTCAGCCCGTCTCGGCCTTTACCCCTCTCCCACGGGTGGGATTGCGCACCACACTCGGGCCACAAGCCTGGGCACCAAGGGCAAGGACTTTTGCTCAGCTTCAGGTCCCTGTCAGCCAGTTCCTACAGCCAGGAGGGGCTTCTGGTGTGAACTCAGCTGCAAACCAGGCTTCCGCCCCACCCCCACCAACCTCGGCTCCTTTGCTGTGAGGGGCTGCTGCTATGTGCTCAGTGGGGAGCCGAGCTTCTGCCCCGCCCCCGCCAACTTTGGTTCCTTGGCTGGGCTGCTGGTGCGCACTCAACTGCGAGCCAGGGCTTCCGCCCCACCTCTGCAGGCAAAGCTGGTTCGTGTAGGGTTTCAAGTCTTGGAGGCCGGGTGAGGCTGCGTGCCCGCTTGCCCCTGCCCAGCGGTGGATCTCTGCCCATTCCGGGCTCCCGCTTTTCCCCCACAGGTGGGGTCGCTTGCAGGCCTGCAGCCACCGGACCACTTTTGCGCATCTCCTTTGCTCCTGCTGGGCTAGACCAAGCTCACACCAACCGGCTTGGCCTCTGCCCCTGCCGACAGAATGGCGCTTCCACATACCGCCACTGCCCACCCTCCAGCAAGCCCTCAGCAGTGTGGGTGGAGGCGCTGCAGCTCAGACCCTAACACTTCATACTGTAGTCCTGAAAGCTCCTTCTTTCTAAGTGACTGTGCTCTAATTGCCACAGGGGAGCCTGTTTGGCTGGTGTCCTGCTTCCCCTTGCTAGTTCCAGGGGAAATATTGTTTCAGATTTGTGGAGTGATTCAACCCAGGGTCTAGGGTGGCTGTCCCTCAAAGCTTTTCTCCCTGTGCCTTCCAGACTCTCTTCCTGCTGCTCCGGTCCTCTCCTCTCTCTCTGTCTCCTGGAGTCCTGGGTGAGGAGTTGTGAAAGAAGTTTTCTGCGCCATCCCTTTAAGAAGAATCCTGGGTCTGAGACAACTGTCTCTTTCTCACAAACAGTATCCTAACCTGTTTCACAGATAAATACTGTCCATACGCCTCTTCTAGGCTCTGGGGCTGTAGGCTGGGGCTTTGTTCCTGGGATCCAGGTCCCTCCCTCTCCACTAAACTTTCTTCCTGCCACGCGGGTCTCTCTGGGCTGCTGTTTGCCCCGGGGAGCTGGGCAGCCCTTTCCATGTTTTCGCTTTTCCTACCAGTCTCAATGTGGCTTCTTCAGCATTCCCCGGTTGAAGAGTCCTCTCATTCCAGTTCAACGTTGTTTATCCAGATGATGGTTCTTAAAATCAAGTTATAATCTACTTTGGTTCTGGGAGTAGGAAGTTGGTATGTTTGCCTACTCCATCGCCATCTTGCCCCCAGCCCTTTTTTATTATTTCAATGTCCATTTTGATGCTTGTTATCTCTTTATTTATGTGCTCATTGTGTCCCTCCATTGTTGTTCTAAGATCTTTCAGCATTCTAATAATCATTATTTTAAACTCTGCATCTGGTAGTTTCCTTATTTCCATCTCACTGAGTTCGTTTTCTGGAGTTTCTCTTGTTGATCCATTTGGATTGCACTTCTCTGTCTTCCATTTTGTCTGTGTATACCCTCCTCGTTTGGGTATGTTGTCCATAGAGCTGGCTAAGTCTAGGGTTGGTGTTGTCTGCCTCCAATTTTCAGTTGTGTTATTTCTAGGTCTTCTTGGATTGGTATCAGCTGTTGTTTGTAATTTGCTGTGGGTTACTTATCTGCTATCACTGTTCTATTTGCTGTTTGTGTCAGAGTTTTCTATGTCTTAGCTGGGTCCAGTGTGAGAAGCCCTTCATTGAGCTTCCACTCTAACAAGGGTGCTTTCTGTATGGATGCTGAATGTGCCTGTCCTGGACCTCCCTGGCTGGGGCCTGGTGCAGATCAGTGGGGGTCACTGCCTATGACAGTTTTTATTCACCTTTTGGGAGCTACCAGTTATCCAGTTCTGTGGCTGCCTCTGCTGGGTCCAGGTGCTGTTGTAAATATCAGCTGCACTCCTAGGCTTGCTTTTATCTACTCTTGGCCTGGGAAAAGTTCCTTTAAAAGTTCAAGTTACCCTAAAATTTGCTTTCTTTTGCCTCTTATTGCTGGCTACTTGTTGGGCTCAGTACTGTACTTCAGTGATTAGGTACAGTATTAGATGTGGCCTGCTCCTTAGCCTCAGGTGTCATTTTATCCAGACATTTTATTTACTTATTTTATTATTTTTTTCTTCTTTTTCATCACTCAGTAGGGTGTAGTAACGGGGGACCAGTGGGTGTGGCCCCTGTTCTCTCCTTGTGTGGTCTATCTACTGGATCACCACCGCTGTCGCTGCCGGGCGCTGCCCTGGTAAAGCTCGCGGGTGCCCGGACCTCGGATTGGACTGCTTTCGTGACTGCTCCAGCCTCCACTGCCTCTGAGAACCAGTCTGCGCCGTGGACACTTTTGCGCACGGGCTTGGGCATCTGTCCTGGCTTTCACCCCCGGGAGTGGGGCCGCACACACCCACTCGGACCACTTCTGAGGCTGCTTCCGCCTTCGCTGTTGCAGAGTACTCGTCAGTGTTGCTGGAGGTCTGCGTTGGCTCAGACTTCAGCAGCCACGTGGGGGGGGGGCACATGCGCACCTGCTCGGATCACTGCCGAGGTCGCCCCTGCTTCCATTACCGCTAAGGGTGCGCCTGCACACTGGGCAGGTTCGTGGGGGGTCCTCGCTGACAGGATCGTGTGTGCCCGCGCGTACCTCCTCCATTGATGCTGGAGCCTCTGCCCCTACCAAGGGTGGGCCCTCTCAGCAAGCAGGACTATGTGTGAGCCTGAACCTACGCAGCAACAGTGGCTGTTCCTGGCTCCACTGGCCGGCTTGCATGTGCTCCCTGGAACTTCCACAGCCGCATCCTGCCGCTGCCTCCAGCCTGCCTGCGGGGCGGGCGAGGAGCACTCAGCAGTGCGGGGGTGGGGGAGGTAGCTTCGACCTCTGCACTCCCTGTTTGTGTCCCTAGCATGGCATCTGGCTCTAAGTGCCTTTGTTCTAGCTAGGGTAGGGGAGCCTCTGGTGGACAGGGCACTTTCTTTCCTTTGCTGGTGATGCTGTTCCCAGGAAAAATGTTCACTTTAAATTTGGGGAGTGACTCAGCCCAGAGGTTAGGGTGCCCTCCTGGAGCTCTGGGAAAGTGGCTGTGAGCGAGGCTCTCCATGCAGTTTCTTTAATACAGAGCCTGGGTCTAAGAGGACTGCCTCCTTCTCTCAAACTATGTCTAGGCTTTTTTCTCAGCCAAGTATAGTCTGTAAGCCCCTTCCAGGCTCCAGGGCTCTAGGCTGGGATTTCGGTTTTGGGGATAAGGATCTGCAACTCACTGGACAGCCCTCCCCATCACTGAAAGTCCCTCCTGGTTGCCACTCGCTCCCAGGAGCCCGGCAGCCTTTCTGTATTTCCACCTTTCCTACCAGTCTCAGCATGGGTTCTTTGGTGGTCCTTGGTTGTAGACTCCTCTTAGCTTAGTCCAAAGTTTGTTATTCATGATGAGTGTTCTCAGGTTTAAGTTGTACTCCACCTTGGTTCTGGGAAGTGAGAGTTGGAGCCTCTGCCTACTCTGTGGCCATCTTGAAACCCCCCTGAAATGCAATTCTTTATAAAGAAAATAAAATAGCCATTAACCTGAAAGTTGTAAGACAAGTCTTTAAATCTAATATTTAATTTAACACTTTTCTTTTCATTTTTAAAAACTTCAATTCTTATTAGTGTAGCCTTTCTCTCCGCTCCTAAATTCAAAGCAAGAAACACACATCTCTCTATCACTTGTTCTCTCATATGAAAATGCCAGGACTGCTCCAGAATCCCCCCTCACTGGCTTCACTCAGTTTCCGAGCTCTCTGTCTTTCCCAGGTTACAGCTAAAATCTGGCTTGCTCTTCAAGAAAGACAACTTTCTAAGACAATGACTCACATAATTTAATTTCCCTCTTCACTCTCCCTGCTGTCTATCTCTGTTTCTGTCTTTCCTCTGGTCCTCTTTTCTTATGTTTATTGTGACTCTACTACTAGACTGGAAGTTTTCTCTTTATACTCCTAGTACCTAACTTAGTACCCAGAGCAGTCAGGACCCTTCATAAATGTGGGGAGAATGAGTAGCTTCAGAAATATAATGCCCTGGCCTGATAGCTATGTTGGTTAGAACATCATCTGAAAGCACAGAGGTTGCCAGTTCGATCCCCAGTAAGGGCATCAAAATAAAATTTACAAACTTAATGTTTTCTTCTTAATGTTTTAATTACTAGATTTTTTTGTGAGGGGAGGGGTTGTTTGTTTGTTTTTGTGAAAGAGACAGAAAAAGGGACAGATAGGGACAGAGAGGCAGGAAGGCAGAGAGATGAGAAGCATCAATTCTTTGTTGTGGCTCCTTAGTTGTTCACTGATGTGCCTTGATGGGGGGGGGGGCGGGGGTGCTACAGCAGAGTGAGTGACCCCTAGCTCAAGCCAGCAACCTTGGGCTCAAGCCAGTGACCTTGAGATTCAAGCCAGTGACCTTTGGGCTCAAACCAACAGCCATGGGGTCATGTTTATGATCCCACACTCAAGCCAGTGACCCCATGCTCAAGCTGGTGAACCCGCACCCAGCCAGATGACCCAGCATTCAAGCCGGCGACCTCAGGATTTCCTTTGCATCCCAGTCTGATGCTCTATTCACTGCTCCACCACCTGGTCAGGCTTCTAGTTTTAATAAAGAGATTAAAAAGAAAAAAAGAGCCTGACCAAATGGTGGCGCAGTGGAAAGAGCGTCGGACTGAGATGTAGAAGAGCCAGGTTCGAGACCCCGATGTCGCCAGCTTGAGCGCGGGCCCATCTGGCTTGAGCAAAAGCTCACCAGCTTGGACCCAAGGTCGCTGGCTCCAGCAAGGGGTTGCTCGGTCTGCTGAAGGCCCACAGTCAAGGCACATGTGAGAAAGCAATCAATGAACAACTAAGGTGTCTCAACGGCAATGAAAAACTAATGGTTGATGCTTCTCACCTCTCTCCGTTCCTGTCTGTCTGTCCCTGTCTATCCCTCTCTCTGACTCTCTCTCTGTTCCTGTAAAAATAAATAAATAAATAAATAGAAAAAAAAAAGAGAAATATTTAAAAAGTCTTATCCATCTCAAGTATTTACAGTAATTGACTCTTTGGAGCCTGGGGAAGAAGAGCACAGTTACGATTGAGCTGAGCCAGAATTGGGCATTCTAGAGCCAGACAGTGATTCCATGGCCTGCATCTCTGACCCCCTCTTCTGCTGCTCCTTCTAATTGTCAATGAATAAGGCAAGTCACCCACAAATCAAAACTTGGTCCGTCTTGGGGTAGTCAACCTCAAAGTGCCCCTGTCGTAAAGACATTACACCTGGATCTCAGAAGAAAATCAGGCATAGCAAACATTAAAGACAGCAGATGAAACAAAAGTCCTGTGTACACCAAGTCCTGGACAGGAAGCAGTTAGAGTGAACCTATGAAAATTTCTCCTCTCAACTTCTCTATTTGAAAAAATCCCCAAATCAGTGGAAATTAAACAATTCACTGAACAACTACTCAATAATACTCAATGCTACTCAATAGCCCATGAGTCAAAGAAGAAATCAAAAAGGAAATTAGAAAATATTTTAAGCCAATTAAAATAGATACATGATACACCAAAATTTATGATACTCTGGGTAATGCAATAATTAGAGAAAAAAAATTGTTTTAAATACTTACATTAGAAAGGAAGAAAAGTCTACATTGACTTTTCTGCCCTGGCCATGTAGCTCAGTTGGTTAAAGTGGTGTCCAAATATGTCAAGGTTGTGGGTTCAATCCCCAGTCAGGGCACAGACAAGAATCAACCAATGAATGTATAAATAAATGGAACAACAAATGGATATTTCTCTCTCTCTCTCCCTTCCTCTTACTCTCTAAAATAAATCAAATAAAAAACTAAATATTTTGTAATAAAAATAAATAAAAAATAAAATGAATTTTCTAATCTTCTACCTTAAAAACATAATATCCTGTCTGTCATTGCCTGTAAGGGTGGTTGACTTTTTCTCTGTATCGATGGCTGACTGTGCCTACACACAGTTACAGTCACCATCAGTGAGACTTGTGTATCCACATTGGATTGGATGACCTGTGACCAGACATCTTCACTTGTTTTTCTTACTCCTCACATCCATTCTTGACTTAGCTATTTTTGTTGTTGCCATTACTACAGAAAAGGAGACTGAGGCTCTGAGAAAGAAGTGATGTTTCCAAGATCACACAGCAAATGACAGACTTGTGATTCAAACCCAAATGCCAAGGAACATATTTTTTCACCTCCCCTACCCAGGAAAAGTAACTCAGTCATTATGGAATGAATTAGAATCACCATAACCAATAATGATAAAGTGACCAATTGTCCTCTTTAGAGAGGACAGTTCTTCTTTTGTAAGTTCCGTCCTCCCTCAAAAAGTGCCCTCCTACATGTCCTCCTTTTTGATATTGGAAGACTAATCTGTAAATGTCCATATTCGATATATGTAGAGTCGATCCATTTTGCGTGTGATGTGATGGATTTGTATTTGACATGATGATTCGTCAAGGATCAGTACAGTGTGGTGAGACACGATTATGAGACACATGCGCTCCCCATGGGAGACCTTGAGAAAGCGGGTGATATACCAAGTTCACAGATGGCTTTGTGTATTTCTTACTGAAACATGACATGGCACACACGAGATTGTAGACTCACGATTATTTCTTTCTCAGTGAATATTCAATCATAGACAGGTATGCACAATTCACATTTTATTAATTCATTATCTATTTAATAATTTCCAAATATGTATAATTTTAGTTACAAGTATTTTCCCAAAATTCAAGTTTTAAAGTGTAAATATAACCTCAAACCATATCTATTAATAATGCATTTTGATTAAATAGCTGCATAAAACAGACTTTTTTAAATTAGAAAATTATAAATACACCCAAATATCACTCCAAATTAATGATTTTGATTGATATTTCGTTTTCTTAATTTAGCTTCAGAAAATTTGTCTACCCTGATGTAATGTTTTCAGTTCCTAATGTGCTTGCATCGTTCGTGTAGCTCTATATTATATTTTTAATTTTAAATTCCATTTAAGGGATGGAAAAAGAAAAAATGCCATTTCACTAAATTGAAAAAGGAATTTCCATTCCTCATATCAAAGAAAGATACCATTGTTTTCTTCAATATTTGCAGTGGAGAATTTTGTATTGCAGTTGGGGGAGGAGCAGCAATAACGAAACACTTCACCACCAACAAACATAAGCAATCATTAGATGCCTCAGTTTCCAGTTGTAAAGTAAAAGGTTTTTTAAAACTTCAAATTATTCTGAAGAGGAAAAACAGTTGTAATGGAGGGAACATTTGCATTCCATACCATAATTCACTATCAAAGTTTTCGTAGTATGGATTATACAACTAAATTATTGAAAAAGTTTCACAATGCAAAATTTTCATGTGCCAGGACAAAATGTAAGGCTATTTTGAAATCAGTATTTGAAAATTACTTAGACAAAATACTTACAGAGGACTTGGACACTGTAGCATTTGTAATGATTATATCTGATACATCAACTCATAGTAAAATTAAATTGTATCCAATAATAGTAACATATTTTAATGTTACCAAAGGCATTCAAGTAAAAATTTTAAATTTAGAATGCATTGAGTGCAATACTTCTGAAATTTTGTCAAACCATCTATACAGAGTAATAAATGAAAACAATTTGAAATACAAAGTTGTTGCACTAATGGCTGATAATACAAATACAGATTTTGGTGGGTGAAGACACAAAGGGGTGAATAATGTGTATATACAATTACAAGAGGTACTCCAAAAGAAAATACTAGGAATAGGTTGTGATGAACATATTTTGTCAAATGCAATCATCACAGTGTCATGTGCCATGACAATTGATGTAGAAGTAATAATAACTACAATTTATTTGCATTTTAGTCATTTTACAATTTGTGTTGCTACTTTAAAACAATTTTGTGAAGAAGCAAATGTTGAATACAAAACACTTTTAGGATATTCAAAAGTTAGATGGCTTGCTCTAACACCTGCTATAAAGCAAGTTTTACAATTATTTGAGCCTTTCCGTTCATATTTTTTAAGTTTAGACAAATGTCCTAAAATCCTGGAATTGTTTTTTCAATAATAAAATATCTGAGATATTAATGTATTTTGTAAATAGTCAAGCATCTATTTTTCACAAAATGATTCAAAAGATTGAAGGTGAACACATTTCAGCTACGGAAGTTGGTCTTATTTTGAATGACTTTATCCTTCAATATAAATCTCGTTTTGAAGAAAAATTTCTTCCTTTAACTATAGAAAAAAATTGTCAGACTTAGAGGAACCAAATCTGGCATAACAGAAAAGTTTATCAAAGAAGTACAGAATTTTTACCAGACATGTTTCAATATATCGAAAAGAATGGTCTGAAACAAACATCATGGGAAATGTTTTCAATGGGTTTTTTTTACTTCATCGCAAGTATATTGAATCTTGTCTTGAGTTTTTATCTAAAGAAATGGCAGACATCAATATAGACAATAATTATCTCTTTCAAGTAATTAGAAGACTGAATGTATATTTAAATTCTGAAAAATTAATACAATGGGAAAATGAACACATTGAAATTGATAAAAGATGGGTGGAAATATTCAGTTGTTTCAAAAATGAACATATTCCATGTGAAAATTTATTTATTCTTGTTCAATTTACATTGTGCTGCCCTGGAACTCATGTAGCAGTTGAAAGAGTTTTCTCAATTGCTAATGATTTTTGAACAAGTGAGAAATCAAGATTGAATGTTAATAGTCTAGCTGCAGCATTTGCACTAAAATTCAATATGAAGGATATTTCTTGTTCAGATATTTCCAATATATTGTTACAAGATGATAGATACATTGACAAAAATATTAATTCAATAGAAAAAATTAGTTCTTACAATTATTATTAAAAATTAATAGGCATGTGCTTGACTAGGCGGTGCCACAGTGTATAGAGCATCGGACTGGGATGTGGAGGACCCAGGTTCGAGACCCCGAGGTCACCAGCTCGAGCGCAGGCTCATGTGGTTTGAGCAAAAAGCTCACCAGATTGGACCCAAGGTCGCTGGCTCCAGCAAGGGGTGGCTCCGTCTGCTAAAGGCCCGCGGTCAAGGCACGTATGAGAAAGCAATCAATGAACAACTAAGGTGTCGCAATAAAAAATTGATGACTAATTCTTCTCATCTCTCTCCATTCCTGTCTGTATGTCCCTATCTATCCCTCTCTCTGACTCTCTCTCTGTCCCTGTAAAATAATAAATGAATAAATAAATAAATAAAATAAACCATGAAAAAAAGGAAAGCCTGACTGGGCAGTGGCACAGTGGATAGAGCATCGGACTGGGATGCAGAAGACCCAGGTTCGAGACCCTGAGCTTGCCAGCTTGAGCACAGGCCCATATGGCTTGAGCAAAAGCTCACCAGCTTGGACCCAAGGTCACTGGCTCCAGCAAGGGGTTGCTCGGTCTGCTGAAGGCCTGTGGTCAAGGCACATTTGAGAAAGCAATCAGTGAACAACTATGGTGTCGCAACGGGAACGAAAAACTAATGATTGATGCTTCTCACCTCTCTCCATTCCTGTCTGTCTGTCCCTATTTATCCCTCTCTCTGACTCTCTCTCTGTCCCTGTAAAAAAAAAAATTAATAGGCATGTAAGCATAATTATGATAGAAAATATTATAAATGTTTTTATTATGCATTTATCATATTATAGTGTATTATTGTTGCAATGAATAAAATGTTTATTTTATTTATGATACTCTTTTCTTCAATTTATTTTTGTCCTCCTTTTCATTGTAAAAACGTTGGTCACCTTAATAATGATCACTAGCAGAACAACAGCAGATCTAAGAAGTAGAATTATAATATAATGTACCATCCATTTTCCTGCTCAAGCCATTCCGTGTGTTTCTCAAAGGATGGAGTGACTATAACTCTGCTTGTTGTAGTTAACTATGTTTTACTTATTAGTATTTTAACTCAACAATTATTCTTTGGGCAAGGCACGGTTAAGAACTAGGCATTCAGAAAAGAATAAGGTATAGTTTTTGCCTTCCAAGAACCCCAAAACCAGTATTTTCTAAAAAATATTTTACTTATTAATTTTAATATCAGTTCATAGTTGGTTCTTTTATTTATTTTGTGTGTGTGACAGAGACAGACACAGAGAAGGACAGATAGGGACAGACAGAAAGAAAGAGAGATGAGAAGCATCAATTCCTTGTTGCAGCATCTTAATTGTTCATTGATGGCTTTCTCATATGTGCCTTGACCCTGGGGCTACAGCAGAGCTAGTGACCCCTTGCTCAAGCCAGCAACCTTGGGCTCAAGCTGGTGAGCCTTGCTCAAACCAGATGAACCCACGCTCAAGTTGGCAACCTCGGGGTTTTGAACCTGGGTCCTCCGCATCCCAGTCTGATGCTCTATCCACTGCACCACCGCCTGGTCAGGCCTTAGTTGGCTCTTGAAAAATGCCTTGACCTGGCAAGCCTAGAGTTTTGAACCAGAACCTCAGCATCCCATGTTGACACTTTATCCACTGCACCGCCACAGGTCAGACAGTGAAACAAGTATTAAGCCCTGTTCAGCTCCTGTATGTGGTCCTAACACCAGTTGTGACTTTCTGCTGAAATCCCATTGGAGCTCTCCCAATGACTCACGGAATGGGACAAGGGAGGGGCACCCAGAGTTTTCTGGATTTTCTGTTTTCTGAGAAGCACAATGGTGTTTCCTAAAGTCAAACAAGGGCAGGCTCTGACAAGTACAAGGCCACTGGTGGTCACAATAGGAAAGAGTCATTTAAATTAGAGTTGGCTTTCAGAAACCAGAACATAGTCTTGTTCTGTATAGAACATCTTTCACATATTATTGCATATGCCTCAAATCACAAACCGTTCTCTGGGAGAGGGGGTGGTGTAGGGAGGGGCACTTTTGTGATAAGCACCATTTCCTTTATTTTTTTCCCCAAGCCTTTGAGGGCAGGGGGAGGGAAGCAGAGAGTGTTGTTCTTGTTTTCCGAGATGAGAGTCAGGTAGAGAGAGGCGGGAACATGAAGGACAAAATAGACACCCTTTGGGTTTGTGCGTCTCAGTCCTTTTTAAAGTTTTGACATACTCATATATCATTTTCAAATACACAGTCTTTTGAAAAATTAAAGTGAACTACACCTAAGTTTTTTCATGTCATAACATGTAAAATTAATACTTCCATTGCAACACATATGAAGCAGAAAGGGTGACACCCTTGCACAGAGAGGAATCTTTACCTGCTATCTCACAATCAAGTTCAGCAAACACCAACCCTGTGAAATGCTTTCACCAGTTGCATCAACCAGCCTGCATTTCCCTCTTGTAGCAGAGATTTGTATAACTTTCAAGCTTCGAAATTGCTCAATTAAAAAAAAATTACTCTACTCCTGATTATGTCTTCCCCCATTGGTGTAAGGTCCATGAAAGATGGAATCTTTATCTTGTTAGCTCTCAACAGTATCCTTAGCAGTTAAAGCAATGCCTGGCACACGGTAGGTATGGTATCCTATAAATATTTGTTGAATGAATGACTGAAACGAGTGAGCTCTCCCTTCCACACTTGGCAGTCTAACAAGCCTGTTGTGTCAGGCTCCTTTATGTGCCTTTGCTCGTGTTCAATGTGTAGCTGAAGCCTCTCTCCCAACTTATCAGTTGAAACTCCAGCTTCTCCTTCACAGAATGAGCTCCCTGTGAACAAGAGTGGTAATGTAAATCATATGCAAATAAAATCAGCAAAAATATACTCTATTTCATACCTAAATAAATTGAATTACATGAATACTCCAATGACCTGTAAAGTGATATAAATTATTGTGAAAATAAGTCATCAAATCATTCTAGTAGCTTTCAAATCATCTCCTGATTTTTGTTTTGTTTTGGTTTGATTTTTTTTTTTTTTTTTGGCTAGTTATCCCCTGCTAGATGATAACCTTGCCTGAGCCATAATTTCACTTAGAAAATAACATCAAACCCTTTCAACAACTCTTTATTATGTTGATATTTGGTAGGTGACTTTTTGTCTTAACAAGTAAATTTCTCTTAGCATCAACAACTAAGTTTGGGCTTCTCTGCAGAGGTGGGTTTCCAGCCTGCCTCACTTAGTCTTAGAGGAGAACCAGCCCAGTGTGAAGAACAGATCTGACTGCACAGCCCTATACAAACATGGCTAACCATGGTTTCTCTTTGCAGCAGGGTTGGCAATGGGAAAGTGAGAGGGGAACTCATCTTAGACTTAAATTTTTAGCAGTCATCCAAAAACTCAGTAAGCAAGATGGCATGTTTTAATGCAATATTTTAAAAGATCAAAATGAACACATTCCAAATCCCATGATGAACAAAATATCGACATTTTAAGTATAGAAAAAATTGAACAAGGTTAAGTTTAAGGTGAGGTACATAAAGGTGTCCTGCCAGTATAGGTCAGACCTTGTCTTGTGTAGATTTTGATAGTTCACATACATGTTTTTGGCATTGATGTTAATATTTCTGAAAGGTTCCTGACTTTGCATTTGGCAATAATGCAAAAAGAACAGACAACAAAAGAAAAATAAATTTAATCTTCATCAAAATTTAAAAACTTTGGTGCATCAGAAGACAGTATCAACAGAGTAAAAAGGCAAGAAGAATAAAATAAAATAATTTCAAATTAAATATATAAAGAAATTAATATCCAGAATATATCAAGAGCACCTAGATCAGTGGTTCTTAACCTGGGTTCTATCGAACCGTAAGGGTTCGATGAGTCGGTCTCAGGGGTTCAGAGAAGCCTCTGCCGCGGAGGCCAGAATAAAGTAATACCGTAATTTGTTGTGAGTTCATGCACTTTGTTGGTTTTGTGAACATGCACAAGGTGATGTTCATGCATGGCTCATTTTGTGCACCAGTAAAAAAACATATACCTATGTCTTGAATTTGGAAAAAAAAAATCATATTTTATTTATCTCTAAAGAAGGGTTTGGTGAATGCGCATATGAAACTGGTGGGTTCGGTACCTCAAAAACAGTTAAGAACCACTGTCCTAGATTCAACGACAAAAAACTAAGCAACTCAGTTTAGAAATGAACAAAGAACTTCAGTAAACTTTTTTCCAAAGAAAAATACAGGTGGCCACGAGCACATAAAAAGATGCACCACAGAACTAATAATCAGGAACCACAGTGAAATACCACCTCATACCCATTGGGATGATTATCACAAACAGCAAGTGTTAGGATGTAGAGTAATTGAAATTTGTGCATTGCTGGTAGGAATGTAAAATGGTATAGCTGCTATGGAAAACAGTATGGTGGTTCCTCAAAAAATTAAAAACAAAACTACCATATGATTTATCAATTCACTTTTGATATACAGTGATGCCTTGACACACGAGTTTAATTCATTTCATGGCTGAGCTCATGACTCAATTAGCTTGTGTGTCAAATTGAATTTCCTCATTTAAATGAATGGGAATGCAAGTAATCCGTTCCAGCCCCAAAAACCACATGAATTTTTTATGCTTTTAAATAAGAAAATGTACTTTATAAATAACAAATACACATACACACATATAATAAGAGTGGATGTAAAGAAATAAACTGGTTTATGAAATGTTATTTACCTTCAAGTTCAGGCAAAGATGCTGGTGGAAGGGGAGGAGACTGTCAAAGGAGGTTTTCATTTCCTGCACTATCTCTTAACATAACTTACTCTCTACACAACGCTACATTTAATTGCAAAGTTGACCTTACACACTGTATATGATACTGTATGTACATTTTATCAATTTACTCACTACCCACTTAACACTACATTTATTGCAAAATTTAACTCACACACTAAGTATGATACGTAACTTTATCATTAAACTTAATTGCTAGTTTTTTACTTTGCTTAATCATCATCATTTTCTTCACTGACTGGCTTTTTCACCACACTTTCCTTGCTTTCACTTAGAGGCCATTTCAACACAAATCTTCCCATGGAAGTTTGTTTCTTCCTCCCTTTCAGAACGTTTGGATAATGTGTGAAGCAAGTGTCGTTACACAGCTCCAACGCACAACCTGTTGCAACTTTTTCTGGGTATGTCTTTTCAATAAACTGTTTCAGTTTTTCCCAGTTCCCCAACATTTCCTTAATTTCACCTGTACTGATTACCTCATCCACCTCGGACTCCTCCCGCTAAATTCCTGCGAAACCCAAACGGGGCTGCTGCTGTAACTCCTTCAATTCCTCCGTCGTCAGTTCCTCGCTGTGCTTCTGGACGAGGTCGTTAGCATCTTCTTCATTCACCTCCAGACCCATGGACTTTCCGAGGGACATAATCTCCTCCACCAATGACACTTCAGGTTTGAATCCTTTAAAAGTCCCTCTCGGACACAACCTCAGACCACAGCTTCCTCCACGCAGAGTTCAAGGTCCTCCTTGTAACACCCTGCCAGGCCATGTCGATAATTCTGAGGCAAGTCATGTTATTGTAATGCTCCTTCCAGAACTCTCGAAAGGTGAGGTTTGTGTTCTCCGTAACCTCAAAGCATCACTGGAACAGCTGCTTCGTGAAGAGCTTTTTGAACTTTGAAATCACCTGCTGGTCCATGGGCTGAAGGATGGGGGGGGGGGTGTTGGGTGGAAGGTAGAGGACCTTGATGGATTCGAACTCATCAAGGATGTCCTCTGTGAGGTTTGGTGGGTGTGTGGGAGCATTGTCGAGGACGAGGAGGGCTTGCAGAGGTAAGTTATTTTCCGACAGATATTTCTTTACAGCAGGACCAAAGACCAGGTTTACCCACTGCACAAATAACTCCCTGGTAAGCCAGGCCTTTGGGTGTGCCCTCCACATAACCTGCAGTTTTTCTTTAATTATTTTATGAGACTTAAAAGCTCTGGGGTTTTCTGAGTGGTATACAAGTAGCGGCTTGATCTTATAGTCGCCACTCACATTCGCACAAAGCGCAAGGGTTAGCCAATCGTTCATAGGTTTGTGGCCTGGCATGCTCTTCTTCTCTGTGGTTATGTACGTCCTTCTTGGCATCTTTTTCCAGAATAGCCCTGTCTCGTCACAATTGAAGACTTACTGGGGGATGTATGCTTCGTCTTCTACCAATTTTGCAAAGGTTCCAATGAAAGCTTTTTCTGACTTCTCATTTGCGCTTTCATGTCTCACCATGTCTAACCTTTTTTTGAAGTTATCAAACCATCCCCAACTGGCTTTGAATAACTCTTGTAATGCCTCGTCCAGTGATGTTCCCAGTGTCTGCTTCACCAAATCACCGTAAATCTCTCATGCCTTCTCACAGATAATGCTCTCGGTCACAGTATCTCCTGCGACCGGCTTCTCCATCAACCAGACTAGCAATAACCTCTCCATCTCTTCATGGAAAGATGTCTGGAGCTTTGAAATAACCTCAATACCCTTGGCTGGTGTTATAGACTTTAATGACTCCTTCTGCTTCGAAATTGTACATATTATCGATATACTATGATAGCATTCCTTTGCCAAGTCAGCAACACGCACACCTCGCTCATGTTTTTCAATGATTTCTTGCTTTAATTCCATGGACATCACCCTTCTCTTCTTCTCAGCACTGTCCTTGGCACTCATTTTCTTAGGACCCATGGTTAAAAATAAGTTAAGAAATTTTCCAAAAAACTGTTAATAAAGGCAAAAACAAAAAAGAAAGCAACAACAATTCAATACTGATGCTCGCACGGTCAGGTAAATACATGAACTGAACAACACAGCCTTGTGTAACTTGTAGTTGGGCAGATAAAATATATTATGCTCACTTTGTTAAAGATGGTGCTGCCCACGTGCAAGTTTTAAGAGTAAGCTTTTCCCCACACTCTTGACTGATTGGATGATGTGGGGTGGTGCACTCTCATGAGGAATCCTCCCACTATGCCTCAGATAAGTGACTTTGTATCAGATACTTCCTTGTTTGTAGATTGGATTAAAGGTTTGGATTTCTACACTATAAAGTGGGGCAGGCCGGGAGCTTGCTGTTTCTCTCTTGGTTCCTGAGGTTAGCATTAGAGAGGAGAGCAGATTAAGGCCACGTGGAGGAGAGGAGAAGCAGCCAAGATGGCGGAGTGCTGAGAGAGAAGCCAGTTTGTGCAGAGTTTGTGCTGGAGAAGGAGATGGGAAACAGAGGTGAATAAGTCTGGTGAGCTAGAAACTTTTGATTCTAGGAAACTCGGATAAGTCAGTAGCTTTGTGAGCACTGAATGGGTGGGTTTTGGATCCCAGTGTATGTTTTTACTTGCCCGCTGGGTGCAAGCTAGAATTAAAGCTGATGGCTCACCAGTTCTTGGCTCCATTGTTTCATTACTGACTGTCCTTATCTAATGCGAACCTAAACTGTCCAGGCGGCTGTGATGGTGGCCGCGACTACTGGCCTTACATTTGTGAAACAAAATGCTCCACAAGTTATCTAGTGGAGGGTGGCAGATGCTCGTCATTCAAATATCTGCTCATGACTTAAAGCAAAAATTCCTGTGAGTGACTGCTCATCTCTCAAATTGCTCATGATTTAAAGTGCTCATGTGTCAAGGTACCACTGTATCGCCAAAAGAATTGAAAGCCTGACCAGGTAGTGGCGCAGTGGATAGAGTGTTGTACTGGGACATGGAGGACCCAGGTTCAAAACCCTGAGGTCACCAGCTTGAGCGCAGGCTCATCTGATTTGAGCAAGGCTCACCAGCTTGGAACCAAGGTCGCTGGCTTGAACAAGGGGTCACTTGCTCTGCTGTAGCCCCCAGGTCAAGGCACATATGAAAAAGCAATCAATGAACAACTAAGGTGCCCAAACGAAGAACTGATGCTTCTCATCTCTCTCCCTTCCTGTCTGTCTGTTCCTATCTGTCCCTCTCTCTGTCTTTCTGTCTCTGTAAAATAAAGAAAAAGAATTGAAAGCCGGAACTCAGATATTTGGGGTGTTTTTCTTAAGTAAATGAGAAGCGGGGAGGCAGAGAGACAGACTATGGCATGCACTTTGACCAGGATCCACCTAGGTGAGCCCACTAGGGGACAATGCCCTATCCATTTGGGGCCACTGCTCCGGTGCTCTGCAACTGAGCTATTTTACTGCCTGAGGCGAGTCCATGGAACCATCATCAGTGCCCGGGGGCCAACTTGCTCGAACCATTTGAGCCATGGCTGAGGGAGGTGAAGAGAGAGAGCGAGAGAGAGAAGGGGGAGGGGGAAGAGTGGAGAAACAGATGGCCGCTTCTCCTGTGTGGTCTGACTGGGAATTGAATCCGGAACTTCCACACACTAGCCAATGTTCTAATGCTGAGCCAACTTGCCAGTGCCAAAATTCAGATATTTGTACACCCATATTCACAGGAGTACTTTTTCCAATAGTCGAAAGGTAGAAGTAATGCAAGTGTTGATATAACACAAACTTGATATAGGATAAACAAAACATGATACATTCATAAAAATGAGTATATAAAATATATTATACTCACTTTGTTAAAGATGGTGCTGCCCATATGGAATCCCGTCACCCAGGTGATATTAGTTGCCCTTATGCCTGGGATGGGAGTAATTATATTATTGGGGGGGGGGGCAGGCTGTAAGCAGGCAGAGTGGTTATAGCCAAAGGCTTAGTTTTAAGAGTAATCTTTTCCCCACATCGTTGACTGATTGGATGATGTGGGGTGGTACACTCTCATGAGGAATCCTCCCACTATGCCTCAGATAAGTGACTTTGTATCAGATACTTCCTTGTTTGTAGATTGGATTAAAGTTTTGGATTTCTACACTATAAAGTGGGACAGGCCGGGAGCTTGCTCTTTCTCTCTTGGTTCCTGAGGTTAGCATTAGAGAGGAGAGCAGATTAAGGCCACGTGGAGGAGGCCAGGAGAAGCAGCCAAGATGGTGGAGTGCTGAGGGAGAAGTCAGTTTGTGTAGAGTTTGTGCTGGAGAAGGAGATGGGAAACAGAGGTGAATAAGTCTGGTGAGCTAGAAACCTTTGATGCTAGGAAACTCAGATAAGTTAGTAGCTTTGTGAGCACTGAATGAGTGGATTTGGAGCCCAGTGTGTGTTTTTACTTGCCCACTGGGTGCAAGCTAATATTAAAGCTGATGGCTCATCAGTTCTTGGCTCCGTTGTTTCATTACCGACTATCTGAATCTAATGCGAACCTGCACGGGCCAGGCGGCTGTGATGGTGACCTTGGCCACTGGTTTTACAATTATTCAGCTTTTAGAAAAGGACATTCTGACACCAGCTACAACATGGATGAAACTTGAGGGTATTAATGCAAAGTGAGATAAGCCGGACACAAAAGGACAAACACTATATGATTTCACTTATGAGGTTCCTGGTCGTCAAATCCATAAAGACATAAATTAGAGTGTTGGTTGCCAAGGGCCAAGGGGAGGAGGAAATGGGGAGTGGTAGAATGAGTAGAGCTTTCATTTGGGATGATAAAAAAGTTCTGTAGATGGATGGTGCTGATGGTTGCCCAACAACATGAAATTTACTTAATACCACTAACCAGATAAAAATGATAAATTTTATACTGTATTATATATATTTTACCACAATTCAAAAAATATTGTATTGAAATATTGTTTATCTTGATTGCTGGGTTGTTGTTTTTTTCTGGTACCTTCTTAAATTCTGTGTCTGAGAAGGGTGTCTTATTTACCTCACCCTAGTCCCAGGCCTGCTCTGGAACTTTCCTCAGGCAAATGTAAACAAGTTTTCTGGTTTCCTTATCAGTAGAATGACATTTCTCGCTATAGGAGCATGACCAGTGGCTGTTGGTGACCTTCTGCTCCTGGGTCAGGTGGTTGAGTGATGAGGACCGGGTTTGGGGTGAGGGTGTGAAAGTGGAGTATAGTTGACTATTGAGTTAGAATGCCGAAACCTGGCCAGTTCTCTCAGTGGATAGTGTTGCCTGGTAGGTTGATGTCCTAGGTTTGATCTCCGATCAGGGCACACACGAGAATCGACCATCTGCTACTCTTTCCCTCCCTCTTTCCCTTCTCTCCCTCTTACTCTTCTGCTGCCTGTGGCTTGATTGGTTTGAACATCAGCCCAGGGAACTGAGGATAGCTCGAGTGATTTGAGCATTGGCTTCAGACAGGGGTTGCTGGGTGGATCCTGGTCCGGGCGCATACAAGAGTCTGTCTTTCTATCTCCCTTCCTCTCACTTAAAAAAAAGTTAAAATGCTGTGGTAATGGTCACATTCTGAGGTGATGGGGATTAGGACATCAACATGTGAATAAGTTTGGAGGGACACAATTCAACTCATAACAGACCTTATTGGACACAGTCGTGTTTGGTCACATGGTGTCCCTGTGGCAGAAGTGAGGCATTATGAGGACGCTCCCTCTTTGAAATGGGAGGCCTTCCCCCAAAGAAGGAATGTTGTGACAATAACAGTGAATTTATAGTCACTTCCGCCCAGCATCATTGTTGGGTGTGTGGGCGAACAGCTGAAGTGAATGTAACTCTGAGGTTAAAACTGCAGTTCCAATTTCTTCATTTTCACTTATTCGTAGAATGATTATTTTAGGCCCTGCACTGGTATTCATTTTACTATAAATAAAAGAGTGCTAAGTAAAGTGGAAAGTAGTATACTAGGAAGAAATCCTGGTCCGGAAGCAGGTAGCCCGCCTGGAGGCCCAAGGTGCAAACCAGTATGTGTAATAGGGATTTGCTTGGATGAGCATTTTTCAAGCTCTGGAAAGACACACAAAACACTAAGAATAAAGTTTACTTAAGAAGGTGTGGGAACTGAAGCAGATGGCAGGCAAGGGTAGGTGTGACACTTCTCATGTATTCTTTATAAGTTCTAATTCTATATAAACAGGCCTCAAACTCCCAGCTGTTTATGGAAAAGCAGAAATGACTCGATTCGAAGGTTACATAATGGACATGTGACCACCTCAGAAAAATAACTTTCTGACAGGGTTCACCTTGACCTGCCATGAATTAGTGCCTTTTTTTTTTTTTTTTTTTGGTTTTATCTCACTTGAAAGTTAGCCTGAGCCCTCAGACCAACACAGCAGAGCGTTCTCCTTTGCAAACAGTCCCACTCCCTACAGAGCAGCAGAGCCAGGGAAACTGGGAAGGGTAGTTCTCTCCTTATGCTGGGCTTTCTGTCATCTCCATGGACGGTCTTCCATTCAGCGAGCCAGCACTGGCCAGATCCTAGATAGTTTGCCACACTCTCTGTCTAACAGTAAGATTCACAGGCTCCCTCTCACAAGCCTGTCTGATGGTTGACCACCCTGGCACTGTCTTGGGGAGGAGAGAAGAAACCCTGATGAGAATGAGCACCTGCTGGGTGTGTGCATGCTCTTCCCTTCAAACTCACTATTCTTGATCCAACCTTCCAGCCTCCTTTGCTCAGGAAAGTTAACCTCAGGTTCTGAGTCCACTCCCTTCCTGACCACCTCCTCCAGCGCCTGGCCCAGTCCTGCCCTCCCCATCCCTCAAAGGAGCCCAGCCCCTCACCCTCCTGCAGTCAGACATAAGTGGCTTTGAATTCTGGCTCTGCTGCTTAAAAGCTGTGTGACCCTGGGGGAGGTGAGTAAGCTAACTGAGTCTCAGCTCCCTGTAGGTAAAAAAGAGACACAATGGGGGATTCCAAGATGGCAATGGAGTAGGTGAATGTTCCAATTGCCACCTCCCAGGACCAAATTGGATTACAACTTAAGAACAATCTTCTTGAAAAACCGACTTTGGACTGAAGGAAGAGGAGTCTACAACCAAAGATCACAGAAGAATCCACATCGAGACTAGTAGCAAGGGCGGAGACACAGAAAGGGCTGCCCTGCTCCCAGGGGCAAGGGGTGGCTGAAGGTCCGACGGACTCTCACTGTGGGGTCGGTTTCCCTGAGAAGTGTGGGTGCTCAGCCCCAGGCCCAGAGCCCCAGCCTAGAGACCCAGAGCCTAGAAGAGGTGCCCAGACAGCACTGGCAGGGTAAAGAGCAGAGTTACTGTCTGCGAGAAAGAGACAGAGCTTTTGAAGACGCAGACATTGTCTTAAAGGACCTGCGCAAAAAACCTCCTCCATAGCCACCTACCTGGGGCTCCGGTGGAGGGAGAGCTGAGAGGACTGGAGTTGCATGAAGAAAATGTAAAGTTGGAGGCCCAGGGAAAGACACTATGGGGGACGGCCACCAGAACCCCTGTGCTGAGTCATTCTCCAATACTGCAGTCACCATCTTTCTTGGGCAGAGCATCCCCTTTGTGAGGCATCAGCCTGGGGGAAAGCAATTGCTCTGCCCTCGGGAGTCTCTCCTACCCCAGTCATGGCAATGGGTCATTCTAAGAGGCCAGAAAGCAGGGGATGCGTCAGTGGCTCAGTTTTCTGGTATTGAAACCAGAGCATTCTCCAACACTCTAAGTCTAGGACTAGAGCTCCCAACTCTAGGACTGGTGCTTCCACCTCATGGAAGACTGGTAGAACTGTCTGAAGAGTGGGCAGTCCCCACCTCTGGGTCTCAAAGGTCACACCCACTGGACTTCTAGGGCCACACCCTACTGAGCTCTGTGAAAAAAGTCTGGACAGACTGACACCTGGAGTCAAGGGGCGGAGCCACATCCACCACCCTTCCCAATCGCTGAATTGCTGCACGCACTAGACTCTAGCAGAGGTTTTTTTCAGTGGCTGAGCCCAACATTCAGCCAGCAGACAGAGGCTGCAGGAGGTGGGACTCAGGGAAAATTGGCCTTCTAAGCGGACCTTCCCCCAGGCCCGGTGTGGGTAAAAGCCAGCCTAGGAGTGCAACTTGGTATTTCCATGTACACCTGTGCCCAGCAGAGGTAGCCACAAGAAGGTTGCTGAGGGCCAGTTACAGGCAGTGTCTCCCACTGGTTCCTGCTTCGGAGGCCCAGTGCTCACACATCCAGGGGCCAGCTGCAGAAAGCATCATTTCAGGACCTAACAACCCTTACTAGAGTGATATCATAAGGAAACTCTCCTCACACCTGGCCCAGCTGAGGTGAGTTCCACTTTCTATGATAAGTACTGGCACAGCAGCTCATGTGCATTGGGTAGCACATGAGCTTCACAGTCAGCCGGCCTGGGCTCTGGATATACAGCCCTGCAGGGCTAGATTTCACAGGGTGAAGGGAGAAAGGCTTAGAGCATGGACATTTAATGTGTGAGTCCCTGTTAGTCTATTGTTGGATCTGGTAGAGGGGCTTATTCAACATAGTTCTAGAAATCCTAGCCACAGCAATCAGGCAAGAAGAAGAAAAAAAGGCATCCATATTGGAAAAGAAGAAGTAAAACTATCATTATTTGCTGATGACATTATACTCTACATAGAAAACCCTAAAGTCTCAATCAAAAAACTACTAGAATTGATAAATGAATTTGGCAAGGTGGCAGAATATAAAATTAATATTCAGAAATCATTGGCATTTTTATACACCAACAATGATCTGTCTGAAAGAGAAATTAAGGAAAAAATCCCCTTCACTATTGCAACAACAAAAAAATAAAAGTACCTAGGAGTAAATTTAACCAAGGAGGTAAAAGACTTGTACTCAGAAAATTATAAGACGTTGAAAAAAGAAACCAAAGAAGATACAAACAAGTGAAAGCATATGCCGTGTTCATGGATAGGAATAATAAACATTATTAAAATGTCTCTATTACTCAAAACAATCCATAGATTTAATGCAATTTCTATTAAAAAACCAATGGCATACTTCAAAGATATAGATAAAATATTCCTAAAATTTATATGGAACCAAAAAAGAACACGAAAAGCCTCTGCAATCTTGAAAATGAATAATACAGTGAGAGGTATCACATTTCCTGATATCATTACACTACAAGGTCATTGTACTCAAAAACAGCTTGGCATAAGAACAGGCATATAAATCAATAGAACAGAACAGAGAACCCAGAAATAAACCTGCACCTTTATGGTCAATTGACATTTGACAAAAGAGGTAAGAGAATACAGTGGAGTAAAGACAGTCTCTTTAGTAAATGATGTTGGGAAAATTGGACAGGTACATGCAAGAAAATGAAACTAGACCAGCAATTTACACCATTCACAAAAATAAACTCAAAAGGTTAAAAGACTTAAATGTAAGTTGTGAAACTATAAACATCTTGGAACAAAACATAGGTAGTAAATTCTCTGATATCTCGTAGTAATATTTTTGCCGATTTACCTCCGTGGGCAAATGAAATAAAGGACAAAATAAACAAATGAGACTATATCAAACTAAAAAGTTTTTGCACAGCTAAAGACAATATGAACAAAATTAAAAGACAACTCACACAATGGGAGAACATATTCACCAATACATCTGATAAGGGGTTAATAACCAAAATTTATGAAGAACTTCTAAAAACTCAACACTAGGAAGGTAAACAATCCAATTAAAAATGGGCAAAAAGAACTGAATAGACACTTTTCCAAAGAGGACATACAGATGGCCAATAAGCAGATGAAAAAATGTTCACCGCCATAAATCATCAGAGAAATGCAAATTAAAACCACAATGAGATATCACCTCACACCTGTCAGAATGGCACTCATTAACAAATCAACACACAACAAGTGCTGGCGAGGGTGTGGAGAAAAGGGAACCCTTCTGCACTGCTGGTGGAAATGCAGACTGGTGCAGCCACTGTGGAAAATAGTATGGAGTTCCCTCAAAAAATTAAAAATTTTTGACTCACCTATTCCACTTTAAGGAATATATCCTAAGAATACCAAATCACTGATTCAAAAGAAGATACACACCCCCATATTTATTGCAGTATTGTTTACAATAGCCAAGACCTGGAAACAGCCCAAGTATCCATCAGCAGATGAGTGAATTAAAAAGCAGTGGTACATATACACAATGGAATACTATGCAGTCATGAAAAAGAAGGAAATCTTACCTTTTGTGACAGCATGAATGGACCTGGAGATTATTATGCTAAGTGAAATAAGCCAGGCAGAGAAAGACAAATATTATATGATCTCACTTATATATGGAATCTAATGAACAAAGTGAACTGAGGAACAGAATAGAGGCAGAGGCGGGTCATAGGGAGCAGAGGGACAGCTGTCAGAGGGTAGGGGGATGAGGAGATGTGATTTGAGAAGGTGAAGGGATTAGTGAAATTATATATACATAACACAGATACAGATAAGAGGACAGCAAATCCCAAAGGGAAAGGGGGTAATGGGGGACAAGGGGGTGGATGTGAGGGAGTTATATTGAGTGGGACATTTGAATTCATGTTAACACAATAAATTGAAATTTTAAAAAAAGAGACACAAAGTAACATGTACATGTGCAAGCTCCTGCAAGGGGGTCCATGCTGCACACCCGTGTTGGGTGCTGGTGGGGTTTTGCCTCTTCAGCTACTTGATGGCTGCAAAGGACTTTGTGTCATCATTACTCATTCAACTGGACATTTTTGTTCTGTGCACTTTTGTATATGTATACTGTATAATACAGTTTCAAAAAGTTTTTCAAAAAGTAAACCTATAGAACAAAATGTAGGTGCTGAGTAAATGCTAATATAGTAATCATTCCCAACACAGTCTCAATTCTCTTAGAAATTCCTTCGAGGCCCTTGCTGGGTAGCTCAGTGGATTGAGCATTGTCCTGGTGTGCTGAGGTCACAGGTCCGATCCCTGGTCAGGGCACATATGAGAAGTAACCAATGAGTGCACAACTAAAGGAATAACTAAGTGGGACGAGTTGATATTTCTCTCTCTTTCTTTCAAATCAATGGGGGGAAATCCCTTTGATGATCTACTATCACAAATCTCTTTCCTTCCCCAGCCAAGCTCCTAAAGTGGTCCCACAAAACCTGCTGCCTCCACTTCTCTCTTCCCTGTTCTTTTGATGAGCTGACATAGGTGTCGGACTGTACCTTCACAAGTCTGATCTCCCACCATGTTTCTGAGGGGCTGGCCCATTGCTCATTGTCATGGCCACCGGGAGCATGTCTATTTCCCACACTACAGGGAGTTTCACCTTCCAACACCCATCAGCTTCAGCTGGGACACAGGGGTACTTTCCTGGCACAATTCAAGGTGTTAGGTTCTGTAAATGACACAAAGTAGTAATCCCTGCCTCCAAACTGGAATTGCTTGGGACCTTTTAAAGACACCCATTCCTCAGCCCCACCCTGATGAGTCTTCCAAGATAGAAGCTCCAAAAAGAGAATTCTTATCTACTAAGCACCTACTATGCACCAGGCACTCATACATCAGCCTATTTAATTCTTTCCTAGTCTTATGAAGTTCATGCTGTGATTGTCTTTGTTTTGCAGGTGAGGAAACTGAGTCTCAGAGAAGGTGAGTAACTTGCGGTGGGTCATAGCGGGGAAGTGATGGAGTCAGGATTTGAAACTATGATTGTGTGGCTCCCTTGGCCATGTTTTTCTTCCCGAGACCACACGTTTGCATACATCGCTAACTTAGCATCTGGTAGAGCAGCATTTCTTAAGAGCGTTCAAGTGCACGCAGATCATCTGACATCTTGTTCTTTCTGACTCAGCAGGTCCAGGGGTTCCTGAGAGTCTGCATTCCCAACAAACTCTGACAGAAGGGTGCTGCAGCCTACAGGCCTCACTTTGAGTCACAAGGCAGGAGAGGAGGCAGAATGTGCAGAAAGGGGATCCAGCCAACCCTTCCTTTAAGGGTGGGTCAGATGGAATGTTCATGTTCTCCCAGCTTCATATGTCTGAAACCTGCTCTGAAATGTTATGGTAGCTGGAGGTAGAACCTCTAAAAAGGTGATTAGGTCATGAGAACAGAGCCCTTAGGAATGGGATTAATGTCCTTTTGTAAGAGACCCCAGAGGTCTCCCTCGCCCGTCTGCCTTGTGAGGACACAGTGAGTCTATAAACCAGGAAACGAGCTCTCACCAGACAGAATCTGCCAGCACCCTGATCTTGGGCTTCCAGCCTCCAGAACTGTGAGAAACAAATGTCTGTTGTTTAAGGCCCCAGTCTATCACATTCTGTTACAGCAGCCTGGATGGACCAAGACACAGGGCAGGGAAACTAGATGGTCCCTCTTAGCAGAAGGTCCTCAGCCTGAAGGTCCCCTCACAACGCTGAGTTCCACCAGCGTCAATCAGACACAAAGTCCAACCCTCTGACTACTTTACACAAAGACTGAGACCTTGGAAAATTTACTATAGACAGGAAGAGATAACAGGGAACTGGGTTATTTCAGGCCACATGGCTTCAGCCGTCTTGCCAATTTCTCCTCTAAGCTCTGCAGCCTTCCCAGAACTTGACCACAGACCCCAGGAGGCATGGTGAAGTCCCTGCTCCAGAAGTTTCTCTCTCTCAGAGCATCTGCCTTGTCCAGGTCTCTGGCTTCCTGAGATATAAAATGTTCATCGTCACATTACATCATCTGAACAAAATATTGGCAGCTCTTTGCAAAGGTTTTTTTTTGTTTGTTTTTTGAGTAAATGCTATTCCTACAGGCCTGAGAAAGAGACCAATCACATATTTACCTGTCACTTTCCAGCTTTCTCCAACTAAGGATTTGGGTGGGGTTCAGTTTCTCCTACTCTTTCCGCTGTGGCACACGGAGATGATAATGTGTGCACCACGTGCCCGAGCGTGGGAGGCAGCAAGGAAACTGTGGCAGTGCTCTTGCCCCGAAGGTCCCCAAGGATGGAGGGCGTCACTGTCACTGCACACCTGTGTTGGTTAGCAATACCCCAGTGCAGATCTTACCCTCCCCCTTCAGGACTCATGGCAAGGACTGACGGCACCAGTAGAAGCCATCAGAACAGCCTGAGGAAACGATGAACAGGCAAGTGTTACTGGAGGGAGTCCAGCATCATTAGGGATTTAAGGTGACCTGGAGGTGGATTTGAATTCTGGGCTGAGTTCCCAAGCCCATGCCATGTCACTAAGAGTGTGCTCTGCCAGCTTTTGCCCTCTTCTGGGGTTGCGACCTCTGACGGGATGGTGAGCTCTCTCGCTCTCTCTCTCTTTCTTCCAGAATTGTTTGTTCATCACTCTGGCTTCTCTGTACCCTGACCTGAGGCCCAGAATGTTCTCTGTGTCGGTGCAACTTGTCATGAGATGTGACACAGGAACAGGTGGAAGTGTCTGCCTCAGGGTCCCTGCAACCCCTGTTTCTAAATCTGTCCCACGCGGACAAGGGCTTGGGAAGGCCAGGGGAGATCCCCGCTCACCTGTTCTGCTCACAGGCACAATGCAGGCAGAGTCGCCAACAAAAGCAGCAGCCTGGTTCAGGGTTCAGAAGTGGGACCCACTGGTCTCTGCTCTCTGGGGCTCTGCCATCTGACTCCGGGGAACTGAATCACATCCACTGCACCTGCCCCCATCCAGTCTGAACTGGTGCCACCCATTTCATTTCAACCTGGTTTTTTGGTCTCATTTGCCAAGAACAATCTCTCCTCTTATGAAATTAGTTTCACGGAGAATGAGAAGTTAGGGCCTCTCAAGTCTCTAAGATCCTTGGTATAATTTTCCCATAAATCACTCCTGTGGTAGCTTACCCATCATCGCCTGCTACGCTTTCCAAAATACAGTCTGCACTTTTGTCAGATGCCTTTCTGGCCTTAACCATTTGCAAAACTTGCTTCTTCCACCTGGTGGTACATCGTAGGACCCCTGGCAAGGAGTTCTTACAACTCTCCACAGTATGACGTGGAGCTTGCCCAGGGCTGAGGCCTCCATGGTTCTGACATCCCACAGAGTTCCTGAGCCTGCAAATGCTCAGCTGCTTGCCATCTCGTCTCCACCCCCGCAGCCTGCCTGTCACAATCCAGGGACACTTGCCAACTACAAGTTCCTAGCTTCTGGTCCAGGTGCTGATGCTGCATTCCTGCACACTGCTCTGGTTTTGAGAAACACAAGGCCCTGCAAGAGTTTCTATCCATGAGACAATATGTCCTGAGGCCAAGATTTGAAGAATGATGGATCTTAACAACAGATCCCATGTGGCCCTAGACAGAGAAGAGATACTGCTCTTGGATCCTCTGTCCCAGATTGGCACTGCAAGGCCTAGGAGAAGGGAGGATGAGGAGAGAAGACAAAAGAGCCTCTGGAGATGGGAGGCCCAAAGCATCTGCTGAACACGCGTGGCACACCATCCTGTCTCTAGGAGCTGCCGCCAGCTTTGCAGCCCTCGGTAGTGTTGACTCTGGCAAGAGAGGAGGATGCTATCAGCGCACAAGGTCTGAGCGTCAAAGCAAGGGCAGAGTGACTGATAAGCTAAGCGGGGCCTGGGAACTGCTCCAGGCACAGCACACACACACACACACACACACACACACACACCCTGCCCTGCCTCCCTGGCTGATCACAGCTGCGCCTGTGGAGCACTGCCCAGCTCAGGTTTGGTACCCTGGGTACAGGGGAGGAGATGCCAGCCCGTGCCCTCAAACATGAGCTATCTGCTTTTTCTTCCAAATGTATAGGGGAGAAGCTCCTAACAGCATGCTTCTTTATCTTGACGGGTAGAAGATTCCCTTTGAGAATCTGATAAACAGCCAGAACCTTCTACCCTAAAAAATGTAGCATCTAATGAACAGCTGAAGTTTGGGTTTTATATCCATCCAAGACCTGGCTGCCGCACAGATAGGCTCAGAGGATGGGGAAGCAACTTGGAGGACTGGGTGAGAAGCTGGCTAAAAAGCCTCTGGGACGTTGGAGGAAGGGGAGTGGGACGGAGGGAAATGTTAACTAAGGTGAGACCCTGAGATGAAAGGGAAGGTGGGACCATACTCTCTCAGAGATAATTGATGGAATAAAGGAAGAACGCCAGATCCCCAAATGGTGGAGTCAGGTGTTCGTGGAGCATTTCCGGGTGGTCCTGACCCAATCACCTGGCCAGGGAAGAATCCAGCAGGGTATCAAGAACATAATTTATAAAAGGCTTTGGGAGTAACATGGAAAAAAACTCACTTACTGTTGGGGTCTTTTTTTTTTTTTAAAGGGACAGAGAGAGTCAGAGAGGGGGATAGATAGGAACAGACAGACAGGAACGAAGAGAGGTGAGAAGCATCAATTATTAGTTTTTCATTGCCATTGCGACACCTTAGTTGTTCATTGATTGCTTTCTCACATGTGCCTTGACCACGGGCCTTCAGCAGACCGAGCCACCCCTTGCTGGAGCCAGCGACCTTGGGTCCAAGTTGGTGAGCTTTTGTTCAAGCCAGATGGGCCCGCGCTCAAGCTGGCAACCTCAGGCTCTCGAACCTGGGTCTTCTGCATCTCAGTCCGACGCTCTATCCACTGTGCCACCGCCTGGTCAGGCCTGTTGGGGTCTTAATAAATAATTTTAACATATCATGATGAATTCTGTGTGTGGCCTTCAAAGTGCTGAATAACTGTCAGACGTGGTCATTGTGACAAACAGACTCTAGGAGGGTTCCACAATCCCTACCTCCTGATGCTAATTTCTTTGGAGAGCCCCTCCCCTTGGGTGTAAGCAAGACCTTACTTCTAACCAATAGGATGTGGCAAAGGTGATGATGGAATGTCACTTTCTTGATTAGGTTACATCATGTAAGACTCCATCTCGCTAGTAGACTCAACTCTATAGATTGTCTTGCTGGCTGGATGAAATAAGTGGCCTTGTTGAAAAAACCTACTATAGTTGGCAAGAAATTTCTAGAAGCCTCAAGGAGCTGGGAGCGGCTTCTAGGAGCTGAGGGTGAACTCTAGCCAACAGCCCACAAAAGGCACGGGTCCTTGTTGATATGAATCCTGCCAGCAACCTGAGTGAGCTTAGAAATAGATTGTTCCCCAGTTAAGCTTCTGGATGAGACCCCAGCCCTGGATGACCACTTGATTGCAAACCAGGAGACCCTAAGCACTGGACTCTTAGGAGCTCTATCTGGACTCCTGCTCCATAGAAACTATGAGATAATGAATGTGCATTGTCTGTAGCCACCAAACTTGTTACACATCAGTAGATAACTAATCTACCCATGGACCGAGAGAGTCACTAAAGTGCTTCCTGTACCTGTGCTGGGGTGATTACAGGTGTACTTATTGGCATATTGGTCGACAAAAGTAAAGAAGTACCAGGCCATGGGTAAATGCTCTGGCCATTGTGTCTCAGAGTCACGGTTTCCTTTGAGTTGCACATTTATGAAGTCCTGGACATTATGCAGGAAGAGGAATTCCTTTTATGCTGTGAGTTCATTCTCTATCTAAAGCTTGTCCCTGGAAACAGTTACCGTGAGTCACCATGTAGAGTTCAGAGGACTGAGGTTTGCTTCATCTTCAAAAAGAACCCAATATAGAGACAAGGGACATGCGGTTATTGCTGATGGTTGCGAAAGCAGACCTGGCAAAACCTGCCCAGGTAGTTCAGTGATGTCAGAGTTGTTCAAAGCCGAGTAATCCCTCATTTGGAGAGCTTTCATGTAACATGGGTCAACCTGATTTCCAATTACCAGATCTTTCTCTGATTTTGTATACTTCTTGTTTTATAATGCTAACCTTTGTGTAATTCCCCATGATACATTTCTATTCCTATATTGCACTACTATTTGTCAGGTGGCAACTGTGACACCAGGAGCCAAGAGAGTCGGTAGATGATGAAATGCAGCTCAGTTTACTTAAGTGACTTGCTTGGTTATGTAGGTCACAAGTGACAGGGTTGAGGCTGGAATCCAGTCTTCTGGCTGCAAAATCCTTTGGACCATAACTTTATGCAGCCCAGGCTGGGGGCCATGCAATGCTCCCTGGGGGCAGGGGTGTGGGGGAGTGGCTTCATCCACTTTCTTCAGGGATCCTGGTATCATGATTCCTATGGCATTAAGTACAAGTCAGCCATTCCCAAACAGTGCAGCTGGATAGAGTGTCAGCACGTGGCCAAGGATAAAAGCTCTCAGTGAACTGGTAACTGGATCGACTTGTTTCTAGGGAGCTGCACAGATAAGAACGCAGCAAAGGCAACCTGTGGCTGAGGTCAGGCAGAAACAAATGACTCCAGTCTTTGCTGCCACTGGCCTCCCGGGCTCTGAGTCTGTCCTTTTCATCCTGGAGTATCAGTTTCCTTGAGAGGCAAAAGTGAAATACCACTTTTGCATCCTGGGAGGCTGGTGAGTGCCCGGACAAAAGAACTGAGCTTGTATGCCTCTGCTCTTGTGAGCGCTGCAATTTCATAACACTATTTCATTTCTTTCTCACAGCAAGACTTTCAAACAAATACCATGCTCCACAATCATCATACCACATACTGGTTTTCCTAGCACCTAGTTCAGTAATGAATATGTGTGCTTTGGGTGGACTGAGCACACTTAGCCATCAGAGCTTCTGGTCAAAAAGGGAGGCGATGGAAGGACAATGACAGTCCTAAGGAAGAAGGGCCCACGAGAATCTGGGTCCTTTGAGCATCAGACGCCAAGATGGGGTTAGATAAACACTTGGGAAAAGTGACTGTCAGAAAAACTGGGGGGTTCCCACTTTGTGGTCTGCAGGAGTTTCCAAAAAGTCTGAGAATCATGGCTTTAAGGAGGATGTGCTCTTTCTTTGAATAAACAAAAGCTCAAGCCCAGTTGTACTTCTTTGTCACCATTTCTCCTTGTATAGCTCCAACCATCACATTAATTTTATGACTTCAACCCAGTGTCTTCCTTCCATTTCACAGAGAAAACTGGGAGAGTGGGTAAGGGAGAACTATCTGGCTTACACAAACCTTTTAGCAGAATAGCAAAACTCACGACCTTATCTAACAACATTCTACAACCACACATCTCCTTTTATAACTTAAAGAGGCAAAAATGAATACAGTCATTAATATAACCTCAAAACATAGTTTCTTCATAGCATAAAATTACAAAGCGATAGTATATAAACCTAAGAATATATTAGTAATCAACGTTTCGGTATTACATGTGTTTAGACATTGTCTAGGTATCCAATGATTATCCATTCACTAACTCAACAATACCAGTCCAGGATTTTAGATTTCCATTTGAAAGTCATCTTCAAGCTACAAAAACATAGTTACCATTGAAAGAAAAAGTTCGTCAGAATAAGAACTGTATTTATTTGAAGACAAATTTATGTATTTAATAATACTGTTATGTAACAGTAAGCATTAGCTAATTTGATTACTCAGCCTGACTACATTTGGGAAAAACAAAGTAAGTAATATAAAATATATGCTTGTGTTATACACTGATAAATAAATGAAGTGACATGCTTTAAGTCAAAATAATTAAATTAGTCTTATTTGCCTAAGATTAATTTTAGTTATACAAACTTGGATTGAAAAATGTTTCTGAATTGGGAGAGAGACAAGATGGCCATGGAGTAGGCAGACATTCCAACTTTGAGAACGGTCATCTTGAAAGACCAACGTTGGACCAAACTAAGAGGATTTTACAGCCAAGGACCACCAAAGAACCCACAATGAGACTGGTAGGAAAGGCGGAGAGGCAGAAAGGGCTGCCCCGCTTCTGGGAGCTAGCGGCAGCCCGGCGGGACTCTCACGGTGAAGAGGAGTGCCCTGCGAGTTGTGGGTCCTCAGCCCCAGAACTGGAGTCCCAGCCTAGAGCCCTGGAGCCTGGAAGGGGCAAACGGACTGTATTTGGCTGAGAAAGGAGCCTAGATACTGTGAGAGAGGAGGCAAAACTCTTGGATCCAGGCTCCATATTAAAGGGACTGCATGGAGAGCCTCGCTCACAGCCACTTTCCCAGAGCTCCAGGAGCAAGGGGCTGGGAGGACGGGTATTGCCAGGGGAGAGTGTGGTCTCGGAGGCACAGGGTGAGACACTTTGAGGGATGGACACCCTAACACCTGGACTGAGTCACTCCCCATATCTAAAGCGAACATTTTTCCTGGGAACAGCATCACTAGCAAAGGGAAGAAATTACCCCGTCCACCGGAGGCTCACCTGCCCCAGTGAGAACAAAGAGGTGCTCAGAGGCAGGCAGCACATTAGAGACACAAGTAATGAGTGCTTGGGTCTGAGCTACACCCCTCCACACACATTGCTGAGTGCTCGCTGGGGGGCAGGTAGGCCGGCTGAGGTGAGGCACGATTGCAGGAGCCAGGGAGGTCTACCTGAGCGTGTATGGACTGCCCGCCAAGGTGGAGTTGGAGGTCAGAGCAAGCACACAGACCTGCCTGAGGCACAAGCCAGGGTGACAGCGGAGGCAGTCTGAGTGGGCGCCTGTGGGCTGGCCCAAAGAGGAAGCAGGAGCCATGGCAGCCACTGTGGAGGTCCGAGCTCATGTGCAATCCCACCTGTCCTTGGAAGTGAAGGTGGCCTGGACACCAGAGGAGGTGTCCCAGCGCTGTGCATGCCCGCCCATGGAGGCAGAGACCGTGGTGGCTGCTGCGAATGTCTGAGCTTGCCCCCGCCCCCACCCCCACCCCCCTGACGGTGGCTAAGGCTCCGGGGACAGGGGAAGTGGTCAGAGCGGCTACCGGCAGCCTGCGAAGGCAGAAGCCACAGCAGCTGCTGTGGAGGTCAGAGCTTGCACAAAATCCAGCCCGTGGCAGGAGCCTGCCCTTGGCAGAGGCTGGGGTCTGGGTGACATTGGGGCAGCCCGAGAGGGCGCACGTGGGCCCAACAGGAGCAGCAGCAGCCTTGGCACCTGCTGAAGTGGGCTGACACTGGCAGCAACTGAGCCCAAATGCCGGAGGCAGCAACAGCAGCGATAGGGTGGGGGTGGGGGGTGGAGGACAGACCACACATTGGGAGCATAGAGGCCACACCCATTGAACCCCTGAGACCACACCCTTCTGAGTGCTGAAAAAGAAGAAAGAAACAAAATGAAATAAATAAAATGTCTAGATAGAAAGACATCTGAGGCTAAGGGGCAAGCCACATCCAATACCATACCTAATCACTGAATTACACTACTGAGCCCAACAAGTAGCCAGCAACAAGACGCAGCAGAAAGCGGATCTCAGGAGAACTTGAACTTTTAAAGAAACTTTCCCTAGGTCAAGAGTAGATAAAAGCTAGCCTAGAAGTACAGCTAATATTTACAATGGCACCTGGACCCAGCAGAGGCAGCCACAAAATCTGGATCACCTGAAGCTCCAAAAAGGTTGATAAGAGCCAGTCATAGGCAGTGATCCCCATTGATCTGTGCCAGGCTCTGGCCAGGGAGGTCCAGGGCAGGTACATCCAGCAGCCAGATATGTAAAGCATCAGTTCAGGATCTAACAACCCTTGTTAGAGTGGTAGCTTAAGGAAGGGCTCCTCACATCTGACCCAGCTAAGACATAGAAGTGACGACACATATAGCAAAAAAAGAATAGTGATAGCAGATAAGCAGTCCACAGCACATTACAAACAACAGCTGATGCCAACCCAAGAAGACTTAGAAACAACACAGCTGAAAATTGGAGGCAGACAATACCAACCCTAGACTCAGCTAGCTACACAAACAACACACCCAAAGGAAGAGTGTATACACAGACAAAATGGGAAGACAAAGAAATGCAAGCCAAATGAATCAACAAGAGAAATCCCCCCAAAAAGAACTGAGTGAGATAGAAGAACCAAATTACCAGATGCAGTTTAAAATAATGATTGTTAGGATACTCAGAGATCTTAGAGCAACAATGGATGGACATAATGAACACCTAAATAAAGAGATAACAAGCATCAAAGGATATTGAAATCATAAAAAAGAACCCGACAGAAATGACAAACACAATATCAGAAATGCAGACTACACTAGAAGGAATTAAAAGCAGGCTGGATGAAGCAGAGGGTCAAATCAGTGACTTAGAGGACAAGATAAGTGAAAGCACTGAAGCAGAATGGCAAAAAGAAAAAAGAACCAAAAAGTCTGAGGAAACTCTAAGAGAGCTCTGTGACAACATGAAGAGAAACAACATCCGCATAATAGGGGTTCCTGAAGGAGAAGAGAAAGAACAAGGGATAGAGAACCTGACTGAAGAAATCATAGCTGAAATTTTCCCTAAATTGATGCAGGAGTCACACAGGTTTAAGAAGCAGAGAGAACCCCATTAAAAAAGAACCCAAAGAGACCCACACCAAGACACATCTTATCAAAATACCAAAGCTAATAGATAAAGAAAGAATACTATAAGCTGCAAGAGAAAAATAGCCAATCACCTACAAAGGAACCCCCATAAGGATAACATCCAACTTTTAAACAGAAACACTTGAGGCCAGAAGGGAATGGCAAGAAATATTCAAAGTAATGCAAAACAAAAACCTACAATCAAAACTTCTTTATCCAGCAGCTTCCCGAATTATGATTCGTATCTTGTAATTTTGCTCGAATCTCGAACAAAAATACAGACCAAGTTGCAGCTCGTATCTTAAAAATAAAGTATGTTGGTCTGCTCGTATCTCAAGGTACCACTGTAGATGCAAAACTTGCTTCTTGGGAAGGGGATCCATTGTACAGTCACCAAATAAAATCCGTTTTCGATTTCTATGAAAAAAGAGTCATTTGCATTACTTTCGGTTAACTTACAGAGTTCTGAAATAACTCAAAAATAATGAAAGGCACAGATAACCCAGAAGGGTTATCTTTTGCCTATTTCAAATTCCTTCACAAAATTTTCTCAAGGTAGCAAGAGATTTATTGTGACAAGTCAAGTATGAATGCCATCTTAATCCAATTGGAGCTTTACAAATTCAGGTGGGTGTGGAAGTCTGGAGTACAGAGGATAAGTGCTTAGGTTTTACCTCCTTAGGGAAATACTTTTGACTTAACACCCTCTGAATCCCACCTCACCACAAGACTATGTGCTTCTCCCCATAAATTACATGCTAACTTTTATTTACTTAGCATCTATCACAGTGTATTGTAATTACCTCTTCACATTTTTCTATTTCTTATCACTAGACTCTTAGCCACTTAGAAGAGGGACTATTTCTTATTTAGTATAGGATTTTCCAGCACCCAGCAGGGACTTTTGCCAAGGGAACAATCAAGATAGATAAGGTTGCAAATACACTGTTTTATCATTCTGTGATCTACCTGAGTTTGATAAAGAACTTGATAATCTCATGTTAACATCATGGCCCTGTGCATGCTATGGTAGAAACCAGAAATGCAGGTTGGAATGATCCAAGGCTGCAATAAACTGTATGTAACCTCCCAAGTCATGAATAAATTAGTTAATTAATAAATGTATTAATTTCTTGAAAAATCAATGAAGGCATTGACCTAGGAGAATAAGCCAAAACTCATAGAAGATGTAGGAATGGCAATGCAGGAAAAGATGCTTCAGGAAACAGAAAAGGTCAGTATAAAGATTATGAAGAAAAAGAACAGGAACTGTTTGGGAACCACAAATTGGTTAGCATTACTACTGGGAAGGGAGCTAGTGGGAAGAAATGAGGCTGGAGGTAAACAGGAGCTGAAACATGGAGAATCCCATATGCGAATGAATTACTTTTTTATGCTTCAGGCAATGAGAAGTTAACTGAAGAATTCTGATCAAGGATGTGACACCGACTTAATATGTTTACCAGCACAAAGCATTTATTAGAAGTAGGTGAAACTAGGAGCAGAGTGACCAAGAAGGCAGCTTGATTGATCTCATATCCTACAACTTAGCTAAAATCACGTATTTGTTCTAGTAGCTACTTGGTGCATTCTATACAATTTTTACATAACCTATCATATTGTCTGCTAATCTGGATATCTTTTCTTTTTTCTTACTTTTACTACATTGGCCAGAACCTCCAATACAGTGTGAAATAATAAATGTCCTTTATCAAGTTGAGGAAGTTCCTATCTATTCCTAATTATTAAAAAGTTTTATGAAGAATGAACGTTTAGTCAAATGCTTTTTCTGCATCTGGTAAGATACCCTGGAATTATAGACTTCATTTTGGCATGCTCATTGCCAGTGTGAAGAAAAACAATTGATTCTTGTATATTGATCTTGTATCCTGCAACCTTCGCTAAACTTCTCTTTTAGTTCTAAGAGGATTTTTCGTGGATCACCCTTTTTTAACAAAAAACACTTATTTATGGTTTTATATTTAAAATATGTTCTTCGTAGACCCAACTGTAGTTGAGTCTTGCCATTCCATACTATTTTATTATTTTACCTTTCTGTTACACATTTAATACATGTGATGCAGGAGGGGAGAGGGACAAAGATGAGTTTTTAATTAAGTTTTACAGAACAGGACAAGTGTAAAGCCAGTAGTCGAGGCCACTATCACAGCCGCCCGACCCACGCAGGTTAGCATTAGATTCGGACAGATGGCAATGAAACACAGGAGCCAAGAACTGGTGAGCCATCAGCTTTAATTCTAGCTTGCACCCAGTGGGCAAGCAAAAACACACACTGGGCTCCAAAACCCACACATTCAGTGCTCACAAAGCTACTGACTTATCCGAGTTTCCTAAAATCAAAAGTTTCTAGCTCACCAGACTTATTCACCTCTGTTTCCCATCTCCTCCTGCACAAACTCTTAACAAACTGGCTTCTTCCTCATCACTCTGCCATCTCGGCTGCTTCTCCTGCACATGGCCTTAATCTGCTCTCCTCTCTGATACTAATCTCAGGAACCCAGGAACCGAGAGAGAGAGAGAGAGATCAAGCTCTCAGACTGCCCCAGTTTATAGCCTAGAAAATCCAAACCTTTAATCCAATTATACATACAAGAAAGTCTCTGATACAAAGCCACCCGTCTGAGGCATAATGGGATTCCTCAGGAGTGCACCACCCTACATTATCCAATCAGTCAAGGGTGTGGGGAAGAGCTTACTCTTAAACTAAGCCTTAGGCTATAATGACCTGGCCTGCCTACATTACAGCTTTTCCCCCACAGCCATCTCAAGCATAAGGGCAAATAATATCACCTGGATGATGGGCTTCCATGTGGGCAGCACCATCTTTAACAAAGTGAGCATAATATATTTTATCTGCCCAACAACAAGACTTCCAGAAAGGCTGAATGCACTTACATTTCCCTAACTCTCCCTCTAAATACTAAAAACCCTGGATATTATATATAAAACAAATATGAGGGACACTAAGAGGTGAAGACAAGAAGACTGACTGAGCATCTCAGGACCTGAAGGAAAACAGTGATGAGTTCATTGGGTTTTCTTTTTGCCTCATCCATTCTGGGGTGGGTGCCGGAGAAGCTGGCAATCTGGAATCACTAATGGGCTCAGGGAAGAAATGCCCCCCAAACTCTGCTCTATCTAGCTAAATCATCAGGAAAGAGACAATCTAACAAGACAAAGGTTTTAGGAAATAAATTCTACTGCAAATAAACACTACAGAGGAAAATTGAGGACCCACAATGTTGTAAAGTACTATACCTTACTTCCACGGGTTTACGTAGAGACACCAAGTCCAAATAAATTTTTAGGAGGAGATTTATTAAGCCAGCTGCATATGACTAACATGGGGTAAAGCTGATTCAAATCATGCAGTGTGAAATATATCTCTGAGGCTGGTTATATACCCTTGACCACATATGGGTTGGGGGGAGCATGACAGCATGACACAACTGTCCGGTAGCACCCTCCGGGCAGGGGCCAGAAAGTCCCTCATGTCTTTGGCATTTCTGCAATTACTAACCTTTAGCACACACACCCTGTCCGAAAACACAATAGAAATTCCTCAACCGTTAATGTCCCTGGTTGCGCAAGACACCTACCTGCAGGCCTAAACTGCAGTGGAAATCCCCCAGCTATCCTGAAGGGGTATAAAAATCTCAAACCCCACCAGTTAGGCGCGGCTTCTCGGGCTCTCATTCCAAGTCTGTGAACCCGCCCGGAGTCCTCGCAATAAAGCCTGACTTTTGCTCATCTGGCTGTTTTGGCTCTTCGTTCGTTCATCAGCGGCACCCGGCAATCTTGCAACAACCATTAACAAGCTTATAACATTTGTCTAGGGCAGGGGTCCCCAAACTTTTTACACAGGGGGCCAGTTCACTGTCCCTCAGACTGTTGGAGGGATGAACTATAAAAAAAACTATGAACAAATCCCTATGCACACTGCACATATCTGATTTTAAAGTAAAAAAACAAAACGGGAACAAATACAATATTTAAAATAAAGAACAAGTAAATTTAAATCAACAAACTGACCACTATTTCAATGGGAACTATGGGTGCGGATGCATCCTGTGCTCCTCTCATTGACCACCAATGAAAGATGTGCCCCTTCTGGAAGTGCGGCGGCGGGGGGGGGGGGCGCATAAATGGCCTCAGGGGGCCACATGCGGCCGGTGGGCGTAGTTTGGGGACCCCTGGTCTAGGAGATCTATAAAAAACGTTAAAACTTTCAAGGTAGCACAATGGTGATGTAGTTTTACATATCAAAGACATTTATAAACTTTTTAGTGTCTATCTCTCCTCCTTTGCCTAGAGGTACACGTTAATCTCAGGATTTCAAGAAGGGAGGGAGAGTTAAAAACAGTGTAGGGTGGTATGTAAATTTTGTCTCTTATTGAAAGGGAAAGGAAGTTCTTCAGATAACCTTAATCCTTTCAGAGAGCTAAAGCTAAAACCCAGTCATCCTTGCAAGTCAGACTTCCATATCCTTCTCTCTCCGTTTTCCAAAGAAAGGACGGGACAGAAAGCCTGACTTTTCCTCTTTAAAATGTCGTTGCCAATACTAAGTTTTACAGTTCTTTGGCACCTTATCACAACCACACCCACACTAGCAGATGTCAAGTGAGGAGTCTAGACTTTCATCCTTGCTGGCTGTAGGTAGGTGCCCCTACCACCTTGATGAGTATTAGGTAAGACATACTAAAGCTGAACTTAGGCAATGATCAAGCATATGCTATATAGGTCCTGGGTCTATTTTTTATTTTCTTTTTAGAGAGAGAGACAAGGGGACAAGGAAGCATTCATTTGTTGCTCCACTTAGTGTGAACTCATTGTTTGCTTTCTTCATGTGTCCTGACTGGGGATTGAACCCACAACCTTAGCATCTTGGAAAGATGCTTTAACTGAGTGAGCTAACCTGCCAGGGCTAGACTCGGGGTCTTTAGTCAACAAAAATACAGACATATTTACCAAAAGACATGCAAAAAAAGGCTCATGGTACCCCTATTTACAATAGTAATAAACTGGAAACAACCCAAATGTCCCCCAAAATAAACTGGATTTTCTTAAAACGTTGGTTCTGTCATTCACTGGAACGTTATGCAACAGGAAAATGAACGAACTATGGCCACACGCAACCACAAGGATCAATCTCACAAATTCAGTGTTGAACAAAAGGAACCAGGCCCCCAGAAAAGGACTTAATTATATGTATGTAATTTCAAAACAACAAAACTGATCAATAGTGTTAGAAGTGAGAGTATTGTTTACCTGTGGGATAGGCTAGGTAGTGACAAGAAGAGGACAGGAGGTTCTGGGAGCTGACAGAGTCTGTATCTTGTTCCTAGGTTGTTGTTACAGATTCACATATCTGTAAAAATGAGTTCATCTGTACACATAAATTTATATATCCATTATGTCATAGTTCAGTAAAAAATGTTTAAGAATATTGGGATTTAGTGAAATATACATTTACCCTTACTAGAATTAATAACAACATCTGACATAAAAATGAACAGAATAGAGAAAAGGAAACAGATTGTAAATATGTATGCGTTCTTTAAGTGAACAGGGGAGAAAATACCAAAGCTAGTGTTTTAAAATTATGAAACATTTTTAAAAATTATAAAATAATTTTAGGTTCCCTGATATATTTTTGTGAAAATGATAGCAAAACAAAAGCATTTACTGAAGTATTAAAACATAAAATAATAAATGTTGTTTATTCAGTACAAGGAAGTCTTTCCAGGGAATGGTAAATTGTCTTTATTGAACAGAAGTGTTGAAAACAGTTACCATGCAATTACATGAACTCCCACATGATCAAAATTCAATATTAACAGTAACAGACTGTGAATCTTTTATTAAAACAAAAAAGATTCTTAAAAATCATTCATTTCTCCCCTTCAAACAGAATCCCATCTGTTTCAAGAATGAATAAATATGTGAGCACAGCAGTTCATTTCCAGAATGTAGCAAACATTACAAATTACTTTCAAAGCATATGGCAAATAGTTGGCAAAAAATTTTCCTGAAAACAACTCTATGTCTTAAGGAGAAAACTAGGAATTTTCAAACTGTTGCAATATATACATTCCACTTATGTTACTGAATGAAAATTCAACATTCAGCCATTATATATTCCATACAAGACAACCAAAAAATTTTGCTTTAATGTTAATGTGCTGAATACTTTTAAAGAAAAGCATTCCTTAAATGAAGGTATTTTCATTCTATTTTATTTTAAGGAAGAAAAGAGCCTAACCAGGCAGTAGCTCAGTGAGTAGAGCATCAATCTAGGAATACTGAGGACACAGGCTCAAAACCCCGAAGTCACTGGCTTGAGTGCAGGCTCGTCTGGCTTGAGTGCAGGGTCTTGGCTCGAGTGTGGGATCATTCACATGATCCCATGGTTGCTGGTTTGAGCCCAAAGGTCTCTGGCTTGAAACCTAAGGTCGTTGGCTTGAGCCCAAGGTCACTGATTTGAACAAGAGGTCACTGGCTTGGCTGAAGCCCCACCCCCATGTCAAAGCACATATGAGAAACAATCAATGAACAACTAAAAGTGCCACAACTATGATTTGATACTTCTCATCTCTCTCCCTTCCTGTCTCGTCTCCCTCTCTCTCTTGCACACTCATGCTAAATACACACACACAAAGAAAAGAAATGGAAATATCGGTTCATCTTCCATAAGAACCTTAATGTCTCACCAGGGAAGGGAGGAAGTATGCTCTGATGTAGTCCACCTAGAATAAGCAAAACTACACAAGAGAAAAAGTGGCAAGGCGAAGTTCCTAAGCATAGTCGTGGGTTTATGGCATTTGTTTTATTATGCTTTCTAATTTACATATTTACAGATATTCTTTCCAATGTACCCAATGTTACTTTTCCAAAAAAATTTCAGTATGTGTATCTTTCTAATTTTCCCACTAAGCTCACAGCTTTTGGGGATGGAGAAGAAACAGCCCTGCAGAGCGAGGTTCACACCGTTTCCATAGATGGGGAAATGGAGACTGAAGACAGGAAGTGACTTGGTCAAGATTCACAAGATCCAGAATTAATTTCTCTTCCAGGGTGAAACTTTTCCCATGAATCAAACCTCCCTCTACAATCACATTCTCACACTCTTGTACTTGTTTGGAAGAAACGTAGATTTCTAGTGTGGCAGAGGCTCACGTTCAATACAAAAGCTTACTCAGGAAAAGTATGAAGACACCAGTGGATGTGGCATTTGCCATTTGTTAGGCTGATAGTCTCCTCTTTTGTTCTTGGGGTCATGGTTCCTGGCATACCCAGGTGAGAGTCCAGGAATGAGGCAAAGCCTGTAGTGGCACTAAGAGCTGAAGAAGCAGAGAAATACAAGCGAATAGAAATGACTCCCCGGTGGGTAAATGATTATGAACAGTTACTGCCCTTTTATTTATTTTTATTTATTTATTTAAACTTTATTTATTTTAGAGAGAGGAGATAGAGAGAAGGGAGAAGCAGGAAGCATCAACTCCCATATGTGCTTTGACCAGGCAAGCCCAGGGTCCCGAACCTGCAACTTCAGCAGTCCAGGTCGATGCCCCATCCACTGAACCACCACAGATCAGGCCAGTGACTGCCCTTTTAGAATGATGCTGAGAACACAGGCTTCCTTCCCTTTTCCAACCTTTATTTGCCTTCCAAATGTTTATTCCTCACCTATTTAACACACTACTTCATGACTTTGTGAAGAAATTGACATCCTGAGCATGTTAGACTAATCCTTTCAGATAAGAAAAGTTTCAAAATGGAAAACTTTAGAATAAAACACAAACCACAAACATCAATACTTTACATCATAGTAATAATGAAATCAGGGTCAGTCTACTTTCACGACAGCTGCTCCATTTACTACCTAGCCTCCCAGACACACTTTAATAAATACAAGATATTTAGTCTATGCATCTTTTGTCATAAAAAAATAGGGTAAATATAATAGCACTATTTTGTTTTAAGTGAGTTCTTTTTTTTTTACAGGGACAGAGAGAGAGTCAGAGATAGGGACAGACAGACAGGAACAGAGAGAGGTGAGAAGCATCAATCATTTGTTTTTCGTTGCCGTCAAAACACCTTAGTCGTTCATTGATTGCTTTCTCACATGTGCCTTGACCGCGGGGCTTCAGCAGACCAAGCAACCCCTTGCTGGAGCCAGCGACCTTGGGTTCAAGCTGGCGAGCTTTTGCTCAAGCCAGATGGGCCCGCACTCAAGCTGGCGAGCTCAGGATCTCGAACCTGGGTCTTCCGCATCCCAGTCTGACACTCTATCCACTGCGCCACCGCCTGGTCAGGCTTAAGTGAGTTCTTGATATTCACTTTATACCTTTTTATCATGGTAGAAAAGGAATATTTGCCCCTTTAAGAACTTGTAGTTATTTGTATATAAACAACTCTGTCCTTCAACAATCCCAGAAAGTGACTTTGCTTCTTTTAGCCAATAAAAATTTACCATATTTGCAGTGATGTTCTTCATACCATTGTTTGTAATAGTGAAAGACTGGAAAGAATCTAAGTGTGCATCACTAGAAAATCAGTTAAATATACTTTTTTTGTACATCCACGTGATGAAAAGTTATGCAGGTTTTAAAATAAATTAGGTAGATCAAAATGAATTCATATTGAAGTCTTCGAGGTTGTTAAGTGAAAAGGCATTGTACACACATACATACACACACATACTACTATATGTTCACATATATAGTATATATGTAGTTGAATATGCAAATTATGCAACCAGTCATCATTGCCTCTAGACACGACAATAGAGAGACATACTTTGCACTGTATTTACCCATTCACATTGCCTGAATTTTACCACAAGCCTAAGTTTTCTTTAATGGGGGTACAATTGACATATAACATTCATTATATTAGTTTTGGCTATTCAGTGTAATGATTCAATATTTTTATGTATTGTGAAATGATTGCCACAATAAGTCTAGTTAATATCTAAAGAATTTTAATTAAAAACTAAAAAAAATAAAGTCGGTAGATACCTAAAATGGAACCTCAACTTCTATGATTACCAGTTAATATGAAAAAAAAACAACTGCAATATATGTTTTTCTTTTTTGAAAATGTCTGGTTTCATGTTGATACATAACCTCAGATATATATTAAAGTATTGGTAGAGGCCAATTGTATCATGAACAAATTATTCTAGAAATAACAAGTTTTTCCTCTTCTTATTCCAGCTTCTTACGTTCCTAATTTACAAGGTGCTGCTATCATCAAGAAACAGGGCAAGCCCCCCACCACCCCCCAGTGATCTCCCTTTCTACCCATGCCCTTAGAGCCTTTTCCAGCCCCTGGCAGTAGCCCCTCCACTGCAAATAGTTGCAACTTCATTATGGGAAATAACTGAGATTTTACCTAACATTTTATGGAACAAAGGATAAGAATCACCTTGACCCTAATACGTCTTAACGCCCCACCGGACAACCTGTTCTTTCACCAAACCTCCCTCTTGGCAGTTCAGATCTGAACTCTCTTCCTCCACAAAGTTACACATCCTAACACTTGCTGCCATCCTTAGCAACTTCTCTAATGCCAACCTTATCTGTTAGCCCACTCAACAATGTAAAAGGTAGGCAGTGAGCCCACAGTGGCCAACTATTGTAGAGCTAACCCTGTCATCTCTTCAGCCTTCAAATGGCAGCCTGAGCAGGGCTGCCCTTTGATTCCAGTGGGTACAAAAGCAAACATATCTAGCTACCTGTGCTAAGATCATATATCCTTCCACAACATCTTTGAAATCAGGCTGTAGCCTATAATCGCTGTTGACCACATGGTGATCATAACAGTGCTGGCATAGCCTAGACAGGCACCATCACAAACACAGCACCGAAATCTGCAGGATGGGTGTCAGCTTATTATTCCTTAGGAACCTGAGTTGTAGATTTGCAGTGAATCCAATATTTTTAGCCCCATTCTTGAAGCAGGTGTTAAAAGTAGACTAACTTGATCTAATTGGGAAGCTGGTTCATAAGTGATTTTTAGTTTTTATGAATTCTTTTAAGAAATGCTCTTGCCTGACCTGTGGTGGCGCAGTGGATAAAGCGTCGACCTGGGAACACTGAGGTCACCAGTTCAAAGCCCTGCACTGGTCTGGTCAAGGCATATATGGGAGTTGATGCTTCCAGCTCCTCCCCCTTCCTCTCTTTCTCTCTCTCTCACTCTGTGTCTCCTCTCTAAAATGAATAAAATAAAAAAATAAAAATAAATAAATAAATAAATAAATAAATAAAAAAGAAATGCTCTATTAACACTCTTATTGACACAGAGAATAACACGAGGTGGAATAAAGAAGCAAAAACTGAGTCAAAAAGTGGCTCAGAAAAGTTGGATCTAAAGTTGTATGTATTATACAGAACAAGTATTTGACTATTTCTCTTATGTATGCTAAAGTGATAAAAAAAAAAAGTATGTCCGGTAGAGTCTCAATAAGTCCTTCAATAAGATATAAAAATTCTAAGTAATGTGAAAGCAGACTGTATAATTAAAAAGGTTTTTTCCCCCTTAGTGGAACATAAAAATAATGATGAGTGTTACAAATGATGGCATATTCTAAAGATATGTTTTTAAATTCTGGTTTTTATTAAATTTTTTTCAGAGACAGAGAGTCGGAGAGAGGAATAGATAGGGACAGACAGATAGGAATGGAGAAAGGTAAGAAGCATCAATCATTAGTTTCTCATTGCCATTGAGACAGCACAGTTGTTCACTGATTGCTTTCTCACATGTGCCTTGACCGCGGGCCTTCAGCAGACTGAGCAACCCCTTGCTGGAGCCAGCGACCTTGGGTCCAAGCTGGGGAGCTTTTTTGCTCAAGCCAGATGGGCCCGCGCTCAAGCTGGCGAGCTCGGGGTCTCGAAACCTGGGTCTTCCGCATCCCAGTTCGATGCTCTATCCACTGCGCCATCGCCTGGTCAGGTAAATTCTGTTTTTAATGATATATTTTTCTGAATGCCTTGAATGGGAAAGAAATGAAAAACCACATCCTTAGGACTGGTGGACTTACTCTGGCTAATTCCTGGACACTACACATTATCTTTAAATTTCTCTCAATAATCTGTGTATTTTAGATTCCTGAAATTACATGAGCATTACACATAAATTTAAAGGGAAAACTGGTCAAAATGAAAATTTTCAATTTTCTCTTGTTAATAAATCGAAAAAGAAAAAAATCTTTTTTTTCCCCAATGACTTCAAACAAATGTATCAATAGAGGATATATCACACATGCCCCAACATGAAACAAACTTTTCTTCTAAAAGTATGTCTGAGAGAGGATCACCTTATAGATGAGACATTACAATGTTTAGAATACCCTAGGCATTGTCTGTAACTTGAACAGAATGCTACTTGTGGAAACACATTAGCCTCAGACCATCCCCAGCAATGCTAATACCAGGTGCTGGTAGAACAGACTGCAAAGAAGGAAGCAAATTAACAGATTGGCTAATGCCCTCTGGGACCATAAAGCTACACTTTTAAGTGTTGGGTGTCATTTAAAAATCACTGAAAACAATACTGCCAAGTGATAGTGTGGTAATCACAGGATGGGTTCTGAATGCCCTGGCATTAAGCACAGGGGAACTTGCAGTTTGGAATAAACTTTCCATTGACAGTGTCACACATGGATTAAAAAATAACACATCTCAAACAAATCAAAAAAGATCTGGCCCTGGCCAGTTGGCTCAGTGGATAGAGCATGCGGATATCTGGGTTCCATTACCAGTCAGGGTACACAGGAGAAGCGCCCATCTGTTTCTCTTGCCTTCTCTCTCCCCCTTCTTTCTCTCTTCCCCTCTTGCAGCCAGTGGCTCAACTAGTTTGAGCATGGTTGATTCGCGCATTGGCCTCAGCTGGGAGTTGCTGGGTGGATCCTCCTGGTGAGGGCACATGCGGGAGTCTGTCTATCTCCCCTCTGTTCACTTTAAAAAAAAAGAAGAAAAAATTGTTTGCTCTTGATTTGTTAGACTACAAAAGCCAATGTCAAGACCGTATTTTCAGGGATCATTTCTGTTGTTCATTACAAAAGCCAGTGACTGTCCTAAGTGGTTTTAGTGTTTGAATGACATTCATGAAATGTGAATTTAAGGGGGAGGGAAGCTCATTTCTTGGTTAATAGATGAACATATTTGAAACACCAAATATTACAGGTATATATTTTACTGTATCATCTACATCCCTAAAAGTTGTATCTTTAGTTGGGCAGAAATGTTTTAGGGAAATCTTTACATTGGAAAATGAGGCATTGCTGTTCAACTCAGTCCCATTATAGCCAAGCATACATGATATTAAAACCATAAAAATTGATATTAATAATTCTATTTTCAAAAAAGCAACCACCCTAATTCATCTTAATAAAATGTGGTTAAAGTGTGGTATCTCTTATTTACGCATTAGTTCTTAAAAATTGGCATATAACGTAAGTTTCAGGTGTATAGCATTATAATTCGATAATTGTATACACTACTAAGTGATCAGCACCATAAGTCTAACTACTATCTGTTACCACATAATTGGGCCCCTTCACCCATTCTACCTATCCCCATGCTCCCCTTCCCCTCTGGTAACCACCAAATCTGTTCTATCTATAATTTTGTTCCTGTTTTGTTTTTCAGATTTTACATAAAAGTGAAATAACACTGTATTTTTTCTCCATCTTATTTCACTTACTGTAGTACCTTCAAGGTCTATCCAGATGATCGCAAACAGAAAGGCTTCACTCTTCTCATGGTTGAGCAACATTACATTGAATATTTGTACTACACCTTCTTTATCCATTCATCTCTAAAAGGACACTTACGCTGCTTCAATATCTTGGCTATTGTTAATTAATGCTGCAATAAACACAGGGCGGGGGTGCATATATCTTTTTGAATTAGTATTTTCATATTCTTTGGATAAAGACCAATTAGAATCTTAAGGCTCTCCAGCAATGGGGATGTAAAGTACAGCATAGGGAATGCAGTCAATAATATTATAACTATGTACTGTGCCAGGTGGGTGCTGAACTATTGGGGGGACAATTTGTAAATTAAATGACTGTCTAACCACTATGCTGTACACCCAAAACTAATATAAAATAACATTAAATGTAAACTGTAATTGAAAAATAAAAATTTTAAAAAGGAAAGTCTCAGGCAAAAAATAAAGTCTATATTCCCAAGACCTTTTAAAAAATAGAACTTTAAAATAAACTATATCCTGGTAAATAAACATGTACCAAGACAGGGGGTGTTGATGGTAGAGAATTTTATCGTAAATTAACTCTTTCTCAATAGGAATTTGACTACATAAAATTAAGAGGCAAATAAAGTGTTTATATCATTTGACCTAGTAATAACACTTCTGGGCTTGTAAGTAAAGCAATTAAATAGTGGACTGATTACCTGATTATGATCATTCATTCAATGATTATGCAGTGCTTTTTTAATGGTAAATATTAAAACTACATTTAAGTTATTGTAACACATCTGAGAAAAATGGATGGAACTATTCTTTTCCCAAACTTGACAATTTTGTCTTAACACTATTTTTATAGTTAAAAAGTTAAAATCCATTGATTGGGTTTATAGAAAAAGACAAAACTTTTTTCATTATTTATTTATTTTTTTCAGTAGAGGAGAGGAGGCAAAGAGATTCCCCGCATGTGCCCAGAACAGCATCCACCCAGCAAGCCCACTAGGGAACAATGCTCTACCCATCTAGAGCAGGGGTGCTCAATACGTGGATCGCGATCTACTGGTCGATCGCGAAGGAAGTGTGGATAGATCGCATGACATTAAAAAGACAGCACATCTGATAAGGGGTTAATAACTAAAATTTATAAAGAACTTATAAAACTCAACACCAAGAAGACAAACAACCCAATCAAAAAATGGGCAAAAGAAATGAATAGAAATTTCTCCAAAGAGGACATACAGATGGCCAATAGGCATATGAAAAAATGCTCAACATCACTAATCATTAGAGAAATGCAAATTAAAACCACAATGAGATATCACCTCACACCAGTCAGAATGGCACTCATCAGCAAAACAACACAGAATAAGTGCTGGCGAGGATGTGGAGAAAAGGGAACCCTTCTGCACTGCTGGTGGGAATGCAGACTGGTGCAGCCACTGTGGAAAACAGTTTGGAAATTCCTCAGAAAATAAAAAATTGAACTGCCTTTTGACCCAGCTATCCCACTTATAGGAATATACCCTAAGAACACCATAGCACTGTTCGAAAAGAAGAAATGCGCCCCCATGTTCGTGGCAGCATTGTTCACAATAGCGAAGATCTGGAACCAGCCCAAGTATCCGTCAGAAGACGAGTGGATTAAAAAGCTATGGTACATATATACTATGGAATACTACTCAGCCATAAGAAATGATGACATCGGATCATTTATAACAAAATGGATGTACCTTGATAACATTATATGGAGTGAAATAAGTAAATCAGAAAAAAAGAAAAACTGAGAACAGCATGATTTCATACATAGGTGGGACATAAAAGTGAGAATATGAGACATGGACAAGAGAGTGGTGGTTACGGGATGGGGGGAGGGAAGAGTGGGATAGGGAGGAGGGGAGGGACACAGGGAAAACCAGATTGAAGGTGGAAGAGGACAATTTGACTTTTGGTGATGGGTATGCAACACAATTGAATGATAAGATAACCTAGAGATGTTTTCATTGTACATATGTACCCTGATTTATTGGTGTCACCCCATTAGAATTAATAATAATAAAAAAAATATATATATATATATAAAAAGACATTTATCTTTTGATTGGCATACAGGGTAGCCAATCTGACGTCTAAACTTTGACACCCTACGCATGCGCGTTAAACCGTGCTAACTTGTTCAGTTACATTGCTGCATAGTTAGCCTTCAATTTATTTAAACTAAATACAACAAAGGGTATAAAAATGAGTGCCATAGCTGGTCCGAGTAAGAAGCCTAAAACCTACCACTTTCATACAGAATGGGAGGGGATTTTTTTCACTATGTCATATTCTAAGTGCGTTTGCCTCATCTGTCTGTGTGCCATTGCTATTCCAAAGAAGGGAAATGTGGAGCGGCTTTTTTGGACTGTTCATAAAAACTATGACATTGACTTTCCTCTGAAAAAAGAGCTGAGAAGGAGAAAGGTGAAAGAAGAGTACACAATATTAAATAGTAATAATAGTAACTTAAATAATGATAATATAGAAGAAATAAATTTATGTTTTGCATTTTTATTGTAGGTAGATCATTTTGACTTGGTCATCTTATAAGTAGCTCGCAAGCTGAAAAGGTGTGGGCATCCCTGATCTAGAGCGTTGCTCCATTGCTCTGAAACTGAGCTCTTCTTAGCACCTGAGGCCATGGAGCCATCTTTAGCCCCCAAGGCCAACTTGCTCCAATGGAGCCTTGGATGCAGGAGGGAAAGAGAGATAGAGAGAGGGGGAGAGGTAGAGAATCAGATGGGCACTTCTCCTGTGCACTCTGACCAGGAATCGAACCCAGGACATCTACATGCCAGGCCAACAAATTATTTTTCATTATATATCTTTTAGTTGTTTAAATTCTTAATAAAAACAGTTTTAATGTTTTTTTAAAACACTCATACCCTTACCATAAAATACAATAACAAATTGTCAATCTGGCCTAAGCAAGTGAAACACTGTTAGCTAGCATACACCCCCATCTACAGTAAGTGTCCAAAGCAGTGTGATAATATTTGTGGCTCAGGGACTGTTTCTCGATTTTAAACAGTAACCTTCCAGACAGCCATTAGGCTGTGCTGTTTTGTGGAACAACACAATGGCACACCAGGGTACTGCAACACAGAAAACACATCAGCAGAATAACCACACTGGTGGTCTGTGGAAATCTTCTGGATGAAAAGCATCAGAGCAAAGTCAACCTTTGTATTCTTCCTTTTCTTATTTCAAATTTAAAAAAATAATTTTGTGGTTAAACTCACACTTTTCCCTTCTTCAGATCATTTTGAAATTAACCATGAAAACCATTTCTCCCAAGAAAGGAAAGCTTTTTATAGTAAAACGTGGAGTCATCTCCTGGGATCCCAAAATGTGCACCAGATAGAAAGTGTTTAGATAGAAAGGGCAGCTCTAATTTTAGTCTTAATTAGAATGCAAGGATGTCAGTGAGTAAGAATCATCCTCATAATTCAGAGTTTCATTGTTCCTTTATGCTTCTTTGAGGGTCTCTTGAGGGTGTACTTACAGACTTACAAAATCTATAGCTATTTCAGAACAAATCCCTCCAAAGGGCTCCAATTACAAGGTCACCCAAGGAACCTGGTAAAATACTGAAGAGTAGAGTCTAAGGCAGTGGTTCTTAACCTGGGTTCTATCGAACCCTAAGGGTTCGATGAGTCGGTCTCAGGGGTTCGGAGAAGCCTCTGCCGCGGAGGCCAGAATAAAGTAATACAGTAATTTGTTGTGAGTTCATGCTCTTTGTTGGTTTTGTTCTTTGAGCAAGGTGATGTCCATGCACGGCTCATTTTGTGCACCAGTAAAAAAACATATACCTATGTCTTGAATTTGGAAAAAAAATCATATTTTACTTATCACTAAAGGGTTCAGTGAATGCGCATATGAAACTGGTGGGTTCGGTACCTCAAAAAAGGTTAAGAACTACTGGTCTAAGGGGAACAGTCTCTCAAGGCAGTTGCTTCTTCCCTTCCCATTGAAGAAAAAAAATCAATTTCTATTCCTTTAAGATAACTGGGAATAAATTAAGAGAGCTTAAGAGTTGTTTTTCAAACTGTGAACACTAAGAAATAAGTGAGCTTCAAAATCCTATTATCTACACAAATATTCATAATAGCATATTCATAACAAACAAGTGCAAATGACTAAATATCCCTCAACTGATGTATGGACAAACAAAAAATGTGGTATATATCCATTCAATGAAATACTATTTAGCGATGAAATGAAGTGCTGATACATGCGACAACATGGATGAATCTTAAAAACATTGTTAAATTTAGAAAGCCACTCACAAAAAATCACATATTGTGTGATTCCACTTACATGAAATGTCCAGAACAGGCAAATCTACAGACACTACAGCACAAGGATTAAATAATTCAATTATCTACAAGGTCTCCAGTTGAAAGTAAAATAGGTTTTTTAAAAATTTTATTATTTATTGATTTTAGAGAAAGAGGGAGATAAACCCTTATTTATGCATTCATTGCTGACTTGTATGTGCCCTGACCAGCAATCAAACCCACAACCTTGGCATATCAGGACGATGCTCTAACTGAGGTACCTGGCCAGGGGCAAAAGTTAAATAGGTTTTAAATCCAGTTATGCTTCAAAAAAAAGAAAGAAAAAATCACATGTCAACCTAGCAGTTAAAAATTCCAAATACACAGAATTGTCACTAACCATACAAAATAAATGCCTTTTAATCCTCAACAGCTGTTGTCCAATATACATATGATTCATTTATGCAGTTTCACTTTCCAGTTATTTCACATGTAGCAGATCCTGAGGTAGCTGGAAAAAAGTAAATCAGTAATAGCTTCAGAGGGTTTAGAGTAGCTCTTCTGAAGCCTAAACCTAAGAGTCTATATAAAAAGTATATAAAAAGGCTTTGACAAGAAAGTTCTCTTTAGAAAATAGTGTTTGGAATTGGTCTAAACTAGTGGGACAGAACTGGATAGGACAACCAGCAGCATTTTGAGACTCCCATCCCTATTTATTGAGTTAACCTCAAGGGGTGACCCCAGAAACCTACATATTTAGACAAGCTTCTCTGGGGGACAGACATTACCAGGTAAAGAATTATACTCTTGCTAATTACCTCTTAGCTCACCAACAGGATGGCAACAAGAATAAGAGATGCTACCCTTCACTAGTTACATCATCTTTGTTATCCTTAAGTTTCTACAGATATACCTTCTTATAGAAAAATAAATGAGAACTGATAATTTTTGAAGAAGTGTTAAAATCGTTTGAATATTATGAAGATTGAATTAATAAATATACCAAATGAGTTTTATGTTTTGATATAAAAGTCTTTTTAAATTAGATCATCTTTGCCTGACCAGGCGGTGGCGCAGTGGATAGAGCATCGGACTGGGACGCAGAGGACCCAGGTTCGAGACCCTGAGGTCGCCAGCTTGAGCGCGGGCCCATCTGGCTTGAGCAAAAGCTCGCCAGCTTGGACCCAATGTCGCTAGCTCGAGCAAGGGGTGGCTCAGTCTGCTGAAGGCCCGCGGTCAAGCTGGCGAGAGAAAGCAATCAATGAAAAACTAAGGTGTCACAACGAAAAACTGATGATTGATGCTTCTTGTCTCTCTCTGTTCCTATCCTTCTCTCTGTCCTTGTAAAATAAACAAATAAATAAATTAGATAGTCTCTAAAATGTAATCTTTGGTCTCTACTCAAAAGAATAATAGAGGCTTAGAAATGATATTTAAATTGAATTTAATTATACACAAACGTCACATACATCCACCTTCCCAGAAATAGTCACTTCATCTTAATTAAGAAAATGGAAACTATTATGACTTAAGCCTTCATTTTGTGGTATGTGTTTGGACAGGTTTAGGCAAACAGCAAAGATTTAGAAGTCCTACCACCAAACCAACAGCATTTTGAAAATGCTCAAGATAATCTGATTCTCCATCTGGCAGTTCAATATGAGCTGTCAAAATTTAGTCCAATTAGGCTTTCCAGATAATCTAGGTTCCAACGTGTCTATGACCTTGAGAGCTGTCCATGATTCATGAAGTCTTCCTTCTGCATCCTTCAGTTAGCTCGGGCAACTCGACTATCAGAACCACGGAAGTTCAACATTGTCGTCACCAGCTCTGGCAGATCAAAATCATGCTTCCATCCCCAGTCCTTTCGAGCATTGCTGTCATCAAAGTTCATTGGCCAACTATCCGCTAGGAAAAGATACGAAAGAGTAGCTTAAGTTTTTCAGGCTCCAGAGCTGCAAAAAGATCTAGAGGTCTTTATACAAAGGTCTATCATACAAGGTACCACAAAAGAAACTCCCTCTTTGAAACTCTCCCTCTGAGTGAACCAGAGCAGCTAGCTACACTGCTTACAAAAATTAGGGTATATTCTAAAATGAATATGAAGCGATAAAAAAAAGCAGCATTTGATATGTCACTTGCTATTCAATCACGGTAATTGAATTTGCATCTCAGTTGCATAATCGAACAACTTTCTTTGACTTGTCATTTGCTTTTCTGAGGTTGTTTAATAATAAAAAAAATCAAATCCTTCTTTTTTTATCATGTCATATTCATTTTGAAATATCCCCTCATTTTTGTGAGCAGTATATTATGCGCACACAGTCGCCCTCTTAGATCAGAGCAGTCTGTATGTATTACACATCTCCATCGGACACTGAGTTGTGTCACACTATTAAAATCTCACGCAAACTTGTAAGGTAGGAATCTTATATTCAAAGGTGCTCAGGGCCACAGAGTGGCACAGTCACATCATTTGAAAACCCAGGCTGCTATCATACTATGTCTGCTTGTTTTATGTTGAAACTGTAAAATGGTGAAATGCTGACAAGCTGTTGATTTGGAATGAAACTACTCCGCCCACTTTAGATATCATTTCCCCAAACTGCAGCCTCTGTAGGCTTTGGCTCAACAGCAACTTCTCCAGAATATGTCAGGACCCGCAGGGAGGCTCCACGCTCTACTTATCCTCCATGGTTTATGTCCCCAAGGGACACACAGTGCAGAACGAAGCTTAGTTTTAGCACTGAGGGGTGTGCAATGATGTTCCAACCTATGGCCTGTCGAACAGAATCCACATTGTACGTGATCTGAAATTCCGGTATGTGCTTGAGAACCTCCTGGGCCAGTTCCTCCGGGGAGAAGCTCATGGCATTGACGTTGTAGGTTCTCATGGAGAGGGACTCTGCCGGGGCCTCCATGACTTCCAGGGTGGCCCTGAGGCAGTCATCAAGGTACATCATTGGGAGCCTCGTGCTGGGTTTCAGGTTGCACTCAAATCTGCCATTCTTCACGGCATCGTGGAAAATCTGGACTGCGTAGTCTGAAAGAGAATCCTATCTGTGGGTCTTCTTGGAATGAAATCACGAATGAGCCTCTTGGGTTAAGGCAGTTGTTCTCAAATCAAATCTTAGTCTCAGAGCCGCTTAATGCTCTTAAAATATGAGGCCCCCCGCCAAGAGGTTTCATTAATGTGAAGTCTATCAGTATTTCATATATCAATGCTCTATCAGAAATTAACTGAGAAATTTTTTAAAATATTGTATTTTAAAATGACAAACCACGATATATACTCATAGGTATAGCATTTTACAGGAAAAAGAATGTATTTTTCAAACAAAAAAAAATTTAGTGAAAAGAACACCATGTTTTGTGTTCTGAAAATCTCCTTCCTGTCTGGCTTAATAGGAGACAACTGAAGTCCCCCATCTGCGTCTGCATTAAGTCACCGCGTCATCACACACCTTGCAGCTTCTGAAGAGCTCCACAGTGAACTTGTAAAGGAGACTGAAACAGGCAAACAATGTCTTAGTATTCATATGAAAATAGTTTTCACCTTATAGACTGCCTGAAAGGATCTCAAGGATGCCCAGGGGTTCCCAGTGCATACTGGGAAAAGCATCACACTAAGGCTTTTCAAAAGTAACAAAAACCAAAGCCTCTTTTAAAATTTCTAGAGTTTGTTGTATCTCTTATATTGTGTCTCAGGACCCCTTATAAGGGAAGGATTTCTAATACAGGAGTTAGCAGATATGCATGTTTGTGTCCAAATTAGTAATAAGAACAATAATGATTATGTTCCTTTTAAATATGCAATGCAGAGTCCATTTTAACAGAGCTGTCTATGTTAAGAAACGAAGCCTGGGCCCTGGTCAGTTGGCTCAGTAGTTGAGCATTGGCCTGGCTGTGGATATCCCGGGTTCAATTCCCAGTAAGGGCACACAGGAGAATTGCCCATCTCCATGCCTCCCCCTCTCGCTTCTTTCTCTCACTTCTCTTCTCCTCCTGCAGCAAAGTCTTGTTTAGAGAAAGTTGGCCCCTGTGCAAGCTGGCACTGAGGATGGCTCCATGGCCTCTGCTCCAGGCGCTAAAAAATGGCTCCGGTTACAACGGAGCAAGGGCCCCAGAGGGGCAGAGCATCGCCCCTAGTGGACTTGCCAGGTGGATCCTGGTCTGGGTGTATGTGGGAGTCTGTCTCTGCCTCCCCTCCTCTCACTAAATAAAAAAAAAAAGAAAAGAAGCCTATATCCAAAGAAAGAGGCTATTTCTGACTTGGTGTCTTCTTGCACTGTGGGTAATAAAAATCTGTTCTCAAATATTATCTGTTTGATTCCAGCACTGTGCACCCAGTGGTCAATCCTGAGCTGGATTTCCAACACCAGCTTAGCAAGGGTAAATCAATAGGGTTTAGTGAGCTTCTCAGATCCACCATCTGGAGAGGATGCAGAAACTCCAGTCGGCACACGGCTAAAAGGACAGCAGATCCATCACCACCATTCCCTATCTTACATACCAGAAAGCTGATCTCACAGACAGAAGAAACAGGAAACACTTACCTGTTGTTCCTCCACCAGGTTGGGAATCAGCTGAAATGATGCCAGGATATCTCAGGCATCGGAAATCTAACCCATACCGATAATGGTAATACTACAAAAAAGAAAAACTTACTTTAAAAAGAGTCTTTTAAATCAGAAAGAGCAATACAAAGAAATAATAACCTTTTCCTGAAATACCATCTCATGTGATTATATTAAAATTTTCCTTAAGGAAAAGAAGACTCTAGAATTTCTGAGACACTCATTTCTCTTTAATAAATAACCCTTCAGTTTTTAATCTTCAAAGAATCACCATTCTGGGGACACATTAAGATGGTAAATAATAAATCAGCCCATGTTGGGGATTTCTAACCTTTTGTGGAAGGGGGTCCCTGCTCATCAGCCTACACAATTCTCCACAAGCATGTCCCTGCAATGCTACATTGGAAAGAGGACCCCTCCTGTAGCCATAGTTCAATTGGTTCAAGCACATCAGCACCGGCGCTGAGGATAGCTCAGTGGATTCTCCATGTCAGGCACTAAAAATAGCTCAGTTTTGAGCATGGCCTGAGATGGGCAGAGCATCGGCCCCAGACGGGGGTTGTCAGTGGATCCCCGTTGGGGCACATGTAGAAGTCTGTTTCTCTATCTCCCCTCCTCTCACTTGGAAACAGGGAAAAAAGGAAAGAGGACAGGGGAGGACACTGAATAACCAGAGAGCAATGACTGTGAAATATCAGCTGCTGAAGGATCGAACACCAACTAAAATTTGCTATAGAATTATAAAGACAAAGAGTACAAAATAAGAAAATAAAACCAAAAAGGTGTTGAAAGTTTTCCATAATATAAAACTTTTAAAGTTATAACCAATAACTACCAATAATGGGAGAAAAATGAAACAAATAAAATGGGCAGCAAACGCCACTGGAGGGGCCTCTAGGAAGTATAGAATGGTAACATATGGCTGAGGGCTGACAAGTGTTTCTGGAGCCACCGGTACCTGCCGCTTGGCAAACAATCAATTTATGAGCATTTCTGTGGGCTGGGATGGGGGAAGTCCCACCAAGAATAATCAGTAGGTATTTGAGGCAAAAGAATAGGAAAGGAAACACTGAGTCATCTTGGCAAGCCAGGCGTACTTCTCCCATGAGCTCTGCATGGACCTTGGACACCCCGTAGATCGTCCTGGGTCTCTGAGTGCAGAGATCGGGGGTTGGATTCCGGGGAGAAGTAGGTCCGAAAGCGCCAATCGTGCTGGGCACAAACAATCTCAAATTGTGTTCCGTGGCAACATCCAGAATGTTGTGCAATCCTAAAGCCAACAGACAGGATCACAATCTGAAAAATCTCTTACTGAAGAACTGGAAAAATTGACAAACAGATCATCTGGGGCAAGATTCAGAGACTTACCTGTGATATTTACGGCTCTTGCCAAGGATACATTTGCTTCTCCAACCGCACTGAGCAAAGCGCTATAATGAACCAACCAGGTGATGCGGTGGTTTACCACAGTCTCTCGAAGATTCTTGTAATCCAGAATGTCAGAATAAATAAATGGGCCTATAAGGAACATGGTGAAACCACAAAGTGACAAAGTTTGGAGTCTGAAAAGTTAAAGGGTCCTCCCCCTACCTTGTGAATTCTATTAGTACCAATTTGGTACCTGAACCATTTGGACACTATTCAGCATTTTTCTTATGCACGAAACACCAATTACAACCACCTCTCAGTTGATAATAGCAAATGCTTATCCAGGACTTAGACTTGCTGGCACTGTTCTAAGGGCTTTCTGTATATTTAGCTCTTACATGGCCTTTGAGGTAGATAAGTTCTTTTTTATTTTATTGATTTCAGAGAGAGAAGGGAGAGAAAGAGTCAGAGACAGGAACTTCTCTGAGTGCAGAGATCTGTTCCTCTATGTGCCCTGACCTGGAATTGAACCAGCAACTTCTGTGCTTCGGGATGATGCTCTAACCAACCAACCCATCCAGCCAGAGCTGAGGCAGATACATTTTACTAACGAGGAAATTGAGACATAGAGTAGTTAAGAACATTCCAAGATCAAACAGAGAGTAAGTGGAAGAAATATGGTCACAACCAGGCAGGTGGCTCCAGTCTACACTGTTAACACCAACCCTACACGCAAAGTTGCATATTTTAAAGGGAGAGAGATGTGGGTTTAAAAACCAAAACAAAACATCATGGTGTAGAACAGCCTTGTTAAGAGCTGTTGTGCACACTGACTCCATGAGCTGCTCCTCTACTTGCACATTGGAAATTAAAGATAAAAACAGAAGCAAGGCTAACGATCTCTTACCACTATGGAACACGTGATCAGAGGGTTTCCTTATGTCAGACAAAATCACACTGTCCTTCCCAAATCGCTTCCTGAAGAGAAAATCAATGTACATGACTCAGTACACCTACAGTATAATTGGTTCTAGGAAAATAATCTTTCAAATAGGAAATGGTAATTTCCTGTCAGCCTCCAAATCCTTTTTTCATGCCTTTTCTCCCTCTCCTTCCCAACCCCACACCCCTTCCGTTCCCACCACACACAGGCCTCCCTCGCCCTTTTCACAGCCCCATCTTCTGTCCCTACTCTCACCCCATTATCTCCCCTATATGTCTACACCGTACCCCCAGATTTTTACCTCTCCTTCCTCCTCTCTTCTGGCTCTTAACCTTTCATCCCACTCTCTCCAAATCCCATGCTATTCCTTGTCAGTTTCTACACACACTTTCCTCTGCTCCCAAACAAAGATCAAGTGACTCATTTGGAGTTACATGTCTTAATCCGGCTATTGAGAAGAGAGGGGGCAAAGGACGAGTGCGGGAGATGTTGAGTCAGAGACCTGCCACAGTGTCTATGCTATCAAGAGGCAAAATGAAATGTATTCTAAACAGCCCCTTTAGATACAGCATCTTAAAAATAGTAAGGGGCAGCCTGACCAGGCAGTGGCGCAGTGGATAGAGTATTGGACTGGGATGCAGAAGACCCAGGTTTGAGACCCTGAGCTCGCCAGCTTGAGCGCAGGCCTATCTGGCTTGAGCAAAAGCTCACCAGCTGGGACCCAAGGTTGCTGGCTCCAGCAAGGGGTTGCTCGGTCTGCTGAAGGCCCGCAGTCAAGGCACATGTGAGAAAGCAATCAATGAACAACTAAGGTGTTGTGACGGCAACGAAAAACTAATGATTGATGCTTCTCACCTCTCTCCGTTCCTGCCTGTCTGTCCCTATCTATCCCCCTCTCTGACTCTCTCTCTGTCCCTGTGTTTAAAAAAAAAATAGTAAGGGGCAAGAGAGGAGAGAAAGTCTTAAATGGCTAAATGGTGCCAAAGACAAACTTGCCATACTGAAGAACTCAGATTTTAAATTTCAACTTTCAGGGCTCTTACCTCAAAAAGTTAGCAAGCCCCACTCCAAGCTGGCCAAGACCCCCTAGATAAAGGGGAAAGAAAAGTAAAACTTTAATCCAAACCTAACCAATGTGATTATTCCCGGAATGTAATCATGGAATACGACTATATTTATAATCTTAGCTAATTAGGTAAAGCCCCAGGTTGGCCTGATAGAATTGAATTACCTCCTCCAAGCGAGGATAGAAATCAATACAGGTACTATTAGTTTCAGAGACAAAGTTCTCTCCAGCACTAAGTGGCTGAAGGGAAGAAAGCACAGGACGAGAAAAATCACGAGAGCCGGACAAACTCCTAGCTCCAGGGACCAGGAATTCCCTCCCACCCTTGCTTTCATATTCACTGGGCTCTGAAGCTTGTCTGCTACAGGTGCCAAAATACTCGAAGACAAATATCATAGTCTGTTCGGGGGGGAGGGGGGGGTGGTGGCCACAACCCCATCCTCATTCAGAACTGGAGTGAGATGTGAAAGGACGTGAAAGATGTGAAAGGAGAAAGGGGGGGGGGACGTAGAAGTCATCTGAAAAAAGGGCAGATAACTGAATCAATAAGGAGGCATTTGTAGCAATAAAATGGCTTTTAAAATGCCACTGATAGATATGAGAGAGCTGGGAGGCTCAGGACACAGTTGGAGAAACCAAAAATTTCATTTGGCAGAAATGAATGCGGCAGGAAGATACAGAAAGTGGGATTTCTTGTAAGCACGGGTTAACATGGGACTAAACCAGGCCCACTGATGCCACATGGGTCCTGGAAGATGCTTCGTTAGGGGGAAATGCAGGACTAAAACAGAGACAACAAGCTGGGCAAATCAGAGAGAAAAGTGCAGAGAGGACCGGACTACACTTGAAACCCATTCAAAATGGGCAAAGAGAAGAAGGCAGTGAAAGACAGACAGACAGACGCACAGACACACACCCTCTCTCTTTCTCTCTCTCTCTGAGGAATGTAATAAGGATCATGACCAAAAGCCAAGGGAAGGAACCCTGGCAAGAAGAAGAAATAAAACATGCCGATCAAATCAAAGGTGGGCTTGGACTGGCTAGAAGGACATGGGAGTGAGGCCCGCAGTGAGGCAGGTACAGAATCAGGTGTTGGGTGTACAAGAGGTCAGGAGGACCGGGGAGCAAGTCTGCTGACAACGCGATCTCCGGCAACATGAGACGATGAGGGCGAGCTCCTCCCGGCAGGCCCTGTCTTATCTTCTCCATCTCCAACACACAAAAGTGCAGCACCTGCTTGGGATGAATGGCACCGAATGTAGGTTGAGGAGTTTGGCCAAGAAAAGATGCTCCTGAGTCCAGAATCGGTGCTCTCGGCCCTGCGCACTCCCTCTCCGTGAGCCTCCGCTCCCGAGCCAATCCTGATAAGGCAGTGGAACTGAATTCCATGGCAGCTTTGGGGATGGGGGAACGAGGGAAACCAAGAGCTGGTTACGGTGACGGAATAAAGATTCGAGACTTGCAATATTCTGGAGGAAGCCAAGAGTGGAAAAGGTAGCTTTTGATGAATAAATATCAGCTGATAGCCATGTCAGACATTCCAAAAACAAATACACCAAAGCTGCACAGAAAGAAAAAAGTAATCCAGCCACAAACTCAACCTGTAATTAAGACACGTGGCCGGTCTGCTTCAGAGAAGGAGGCAGAGTGGAAGTTGGCATGTGCTGGGATTTGCCAAGGGGAGTTGCCTGGGAACCGGCCGGGCAGGGCAGCCGTCCCACAGGCACAGGTGAGGCTCTGCACCATCTGGCCTGCGACTCGCCTCAGCATCGTCCCAACGACGGGCATTTTCTCTTCAAATACCCTGGAAAGAAAGAAAGGAGGAGAGGTCGTTACGTTAACGCTTATTCTCACAAATACTCATAACATCAAGTCCTGAACTAATATTAACACGAAGACTGTCAGCTCCGGAGCAAGGCCGTGTTTTACATTCATGAACTGAATGAAAGAGACTGCTGAGTGTGCCAGTCCAGAGGCTACCGGGAGCGGGGCCCTGTGGAAAGGGGATACACCGCTCCTCGTGCGAAGCGCAGGCACACAAAGGCTGGAGATTTAGAACTGGAATGACACAACGCTGACATCAACTGGGCTCTAATGTCACCACGTATGTTCCTATATCTAGACTCATTCCTAGCAGAAAACACCAAGTCAATAAATTCTGGAGAAGGCTTTAACTCTTAACAACTGTAACTGTTATTACCCAGTCCTTGTACCCTGGGAGAGTACAAACAGGCCCTGTGACACTCAGATGTTACCTTCAGAATGAACCAGACTAGAACTCAGATGTTACCTTTAGAATGAACCAGACTAGAAAAGCACATGGTTAGAAGTAAAAGGCCCCCAGCAATATTTAGTTAAGATGTGACTAATTTTTGTTTGAATGCCATCCCTTTAGAAGGGATCATTTAGAAAAACCATTTTCTCCTTTCTGCCCAGATCATATATAGTATATATATTTCCTATCAGTCTGGCTTTAAGGCTGACTGACCATGAAATCAGTTCTAGCCTCAAGAGGTCAACATGGTTCAACCACATGTGGACTGAGACTGGACAATGCGTGAAGGGCTTTCACTTCTCCCTTTCCATCCCTAAAAACCAGGCAAGCATGTCACAAGAGTAAATCAGAGCCCCACAGCTTGCTCTGCTGGTTCTAACACAAACTTCCCACCCTTCGGAGCAAGCCTATTGTACTCTGCACAAGACCCATGGCCTACACCCCTCTCAGTTGTAAAACATTCAATAGAACTGGCAGATGAACCTTCAGAGCCGACTCTGGTGCCCCTCCCTTAAAAGAGCTAACCCAGATCTCAACCATCTTGTATGGTACATATGAAAGGAGAAAAGGTAACTACAGTTGAAGACATTTCCCGTTTAAGATCCGAATTTAGCCTATTGCTATACTCAATTCAGTGCCTTGAACCGATAACAGTAATTAATACTAAATTACTACACCAGAGCTAGCAGCTTTCTTGTCATCCCGAAACTCCAGAAGATAGAAAACGAAAAGGAAATACAATCTTCTGAAAATGTACTCCAGTGATCCAGGTATGAATAAGCAAAGTTTGTCTGTCATTCTTTGAACTGAAAAATGAGGTGGGGGAAGTGGCCAATTCACTTCACAACCTAATCACAAACGCTTTACTTCCGGACAGCCATTGTACTCCAATATGGAGCAAGGGCCTCATTCACCACAGGGACGAAGAAAGGTATGTCCTTGGAGGTCAAGATTTAATAAAATTCATCATTTATTCTGTATTATAAGGGCATTCTTAAGTAAAGCTGGCAAGATTTTGTTTAACTGAAAACACGCAATTCTTCCTTTCTCCCTCCCTCCCTCCCACCTCCCCGGGACATGACAACAGTGTGGTGATTACCAATTCAACATAGTTTATTCCAGAATAAATCCTGAAATTCAAAAGTTACTCTCCACTGAATACTTTGACCTGACTTGTGTTTGCTGCCCAGCATCCACTAAAAAGATGATTGTTTTGTTGTTTTGATTTGTAAGGTAAAAGTACACTTCTGTTAAAATACTAACTCAGTCTTCATGTTCATATTTTTTAATGTGACAAGTTTCTGCATTATTAAAAAGGGGCAGTGAGATGCTTTTTCATCCAAACAAAGCTTTATTGTGTGTTTCTTCAGCTGCTGCAATTTGATAACTTATTCTGTTAGATGCTTCAATAGCTTTCTTTTTCATTTCTAGTTTGGAAAGCTGCAATAAATAATTTTGGGTTTTTAAAGAGCTTGTCATACCTATATTTAAGCCATTCAATTTGTTTTTCTTTAAATGACTGAATGGATGGTCTCAATGTTACTGGCAACACAAATTATTCTAAAAGCTTCTGTAGCCCAAGTCTCATAAGGAAAAATTCTAACATCCATCAAACTGAGGAAAGCATTCATATTTTTCCTTATTTAGTTTTGCTCATTTCTTTGTTTAAATTCCTCCCTCCCATGAGTCAGGGTACTCTGATATGTCATTTCTCTTTTCTTTTTACTTTATCCTAGCATTTACAGACGTGTATGGGATAGCTTTGAGTAGAAAAATTATTCTTCTAATATCCTCCTTTTAAGTCAACAATATATGTTTAAATATAAAAATGTGTAAATTAGTCTAACCAGTCAGTGGCGCAGTGGATAGAGCATCAAACGGGGATGCGGAAGGACCCAGGTTCGAGATCCCGAGGTCGCCAGCTTGAGTGAGGGTTCATCTGGTTTGAGCAAAGCTCACCAGCTTGGACCCAAGGTCACTGGCTCCAGCAAGGGGTTGCTTGGTCTGCTGAAGGCCCGCAGTCAAGGTACACATGAGAAAGCAATCAATGAACAACTAAGGTGTCGCAACAAAAAACTGATGATTGATGCTTCTCATCTCTCTGTTCCTGTCTGTCTTTCCCTATCTATCCCTCTCTCTGACTCTCTCTCTGTAAAAAAAAAAAGAAAGAAAAAGAAAAGTATAAATTAATACCCTTATATTTTAGAAAAAATATTGAAAGAATTATTATACCATTTAAAAATTTAGTAAAGTTTTTTTTAAATCAAGACTACAAAGTATACTTTCTATTATTTTTCCATATAGACACCAGGAAAACTTAGGAATTTCAAAGTAACGACTTCTTAAAAAAAATGGGGTCAGATATGACAGCAGTTATAACTGAAGGTAGCTTAGTTAAGTGCCTAGTAGAAGGGCTAAGAAGAAGCTGAGTTCATCCCTGAAAATGCACATATCTGTACTCTGAGCCTGCTACCCTTAGAAGATTCTAAAAGCACACAATACAAGCACACATTTCATAGCCTTCAGGGGAAAAGCTCATCACAAGTTATGCAGCCTTTGGAAAACACCACTATACACTCGCGAGAGAAAGAATGAAAAAGAAAATTGCATCTTATTATTTTAAAAATAGTTTTGACCTCACAGACCTATGCAAGGTCTTAGAGAACCCCAGACCACACTTTGAGAACTGTTCTCAAGTAGTTATTATTCTTTGCCAAGCTAGTTATTAAATTTATGGAGGGAAACTATCAAAGAAGATTCAGTCCCTCCTTAAAGACCAGATGACAGACCACAGACATTCTCTCTCAAACACCTGGTTTACTTCAACTGCAAAGGGATAGAAAAGGGCATCAGACTCTGCTCCAGAAATAAGCGAACATATCCCTACCCAGGCCTCTTCCAGGTGGTAATTATACAACTTCTCTCATCTCCCAGCTTATGTCCTCTTCTGTCCGCATTAACCACAGCAGAACGCTAAGACAGTAGTGACATCACTAATGGGGTGGAGGTGATATAGACTCAGAGCTCAACTGTTAGGATGTGGGGGGTGGCAGTGAAGGCATCATGAAGATAATAGAGGTCTATAAGTTGTGCTACGGTAAGGATGGGCTTCACGAAGGAGTGGACAAATGAGTTTGGTTTTAAATGTGTTGGTTTCAGGTGCCAGGAGACAACACGGCCACCTCTCTTTAAAGCTATGATCTCTCATGAGCCGTTCCTATCAGTGCCTGGTGTATGTCAGTATTCACCAAACACTATGTCAAACAGGCAGATGGGAAGGAGAAAAGGATTATCAGGGGTCTGTCTACAACACAGAAAATAGAAAGTCTCTATTCTCAGAAAACATTACTTCAGTTTCGGGGGAGAGGAGCTTACTTTAATTGTGATTGCTCTGATGATAGATAATTATTCCAGGAACAATAAAAAAGCTCCAATTTGAAATATTAAAGACCAAGAAAATAGGCCTTTTCCCTCAAGATGTACCATCAGTTTCCCTTAATGAGCTTTCTGTCTTGTGATCATCCCAAATTTCTAGCTTTAACCATTCTTAGCCATACAGGTAGTAAATAAGGGTGTATTAAGTAATGTTTCCAGCACATTAAGCATGAAGCTAAAAGTATCCAGCCCCTGATAAACGAATGGATAAAGAAAATATACTATATACATGCAACAGACTATTATTCAGCCTTGAAAAAGGAGATTCTGTCACATGCCACAACATGGATGAACCTTGAGGACATAACACTAAGTAAAATAAGTCAGTCAGAAAAAGCCAAATGCTATATGATTTCACTCATGGATTATGGGTCACTTAAAGCAGTCAAAAACCATAAAACAGGAAGTAGAGCAGGTGGAAAGGCAGAGGTGGGAGAAGGGGGGAGGGCATCTCAGTGTTTAGCTAAATGGCAGTTTTAGTTTTGCCAGATGAAAAAGTTCTAGAGATTTGCTGCATAACACTGTGAACACATGATTAGTGAACTATACACTTAAAAATGTCAACATGATAAATTTTGTTATGTGATTGAAACCAATTTGAAATAAAATTTAAATTAGTGGTCTATACATATATTGCCGAGAAGCTAGAAGATTCACCTAATGAAGATCAGTGCTGTTCCCAGAGACTTTACAGTTCAATTTGGTGCCTACTAGACCCCAGTCTTGTCCAAACAACTAAACCTTTGTCCCACTGAACCCTCAATCAGTTCTTTTTCTCTCCACTTATAAAGCCATTGAACCTACTGTTCCTCCACTACCTTTATCTTTTCTGCCAGCCTCAGAGGACACCAGGAATGGTCAGCTGCTCCAAACTCTATTGCTTGCACCTCAAAGTGAGGCTTCCTGCTCTGCACTCACTGAAACTGCTTTCACAAAAGATCAGCTGTTGCCTAATTGACAAAAGCTTGCCGGCCCCAGTGCCCTCTCCCACTTCTAAAGGGCATTGCTGACCAGGCTTGCCTTCATTTCCCCTGAGTTCTCCTACCTCTCATTCTGCTTTAAGGACCAAAATGCTTATTATAAAACACATTTACAAGGCAATCTCAGCTTTAAACTTTTTACTTCATTAAATAATAAAACATGTGTCCTCTTAATACATAGTAATGACCCAAGAGAAAATCAGGCACCTTATAACTACCCTGGGTTGACAAATACCTGCTTTCCTACACTCCTATTTAACCTTCACAGTACCCCTGACGCTAGGATCGTTTCTCCACCTCACAGGTTGAATTGACCCGCCCAAGGTCAGGAAGATACGAACTATCAAGAGAAGTGGGGGAGGAAACCGGTTGGTTGAGTTTCAAACCCTCTTTCCACCGCTCTCACTCGTCTCCCTCAAGAGAAGAGACGCGCTCAGGTACCTAAGAGAAAAGATAAAGAGGAAACCCTCGGCCGATTGCGTAGGGGGCATCTTCCCCTCCACCCTCCGTTCCGTCCAGTGCGGCTTCCCCCTCTTCCCCAGGGGGAGAGTGCCTGTGGGGTTCACTGCCAGGCACTGCACCCCCCTGCTGTGTGAGCCTGCGTTCACTCCTTTGCTAAACCTCAAGTTTCTCCATCTTTGGAAAGGGGACAATGATAGGACCACCAAATTCGATTATTGAAAAATTTTAATAAAAAGCAATCTATGAAAAACATTTAGCAAACTGCTCAATGTGAAGACTCCATTATGAGTTGGTAATGTCTGAACTTACACGGTGGTGATGATCCGAAAAAATCTCGGAGCTCTAAGCGTGAACTACAGAAGGTCTCAGAAGGAGCGGGCGACAGGAGGGAACCCAAGACGCGGGGACTTGAGCCGCACACGGGTCTCTAGCCTCAACATGACTCCCTAAGGAAGGGGTGTGGGATCCCACTCTTCAGGGAGGGGATGACTAGATAAACGGGTTTTAAGAAAACAGCCGCGCCGGCCCCTATTCGCTGGCGGGGGCGCGGCAATTGGAAGGGGGAGAAAAGACGCCCTTCCAAAAAAGTGGAAGGGACAGGGCGTCGCACCCTGCGGACCCCAGCAGAGCCCGACGGTCCCCCAGACCCGACGCTCACATCCCTCCCAGCTCTGCGGTGACTGCTGAGGACCCGCGCTCATGCCCGGGAGCACATAGTATGCTGCGCCGCGCCTGGGTCACACCGAACCGGCCAGCCGTGGCTGAGGACCCCGAGACCTAGGCCTCAGCTCCCAAAGAGGGCTCAGCTCCACTGGAGAGCAATTGGGGGAACCTCCGCTCACCTCCGCACTGACCTTTTGATGAAGTCGCCCAGAGATGCTGCGCTGCGGCACGGAACCTGGAGCCCCACAAGAGCTGGAGCACCACGTGGCAAGAACCCATAAGCGCCGCGCGCAGAAACCCCATTCGGAGCCCGGCGCGCTGCACGTTTATTCTCTCCGCGCCCAAAGCCGTCCCCCTACTCCCCTGGCGCACCAATCCCCTTCTACGGCCAGGGCCGCCCAGGCGTCGGCGCCAGGTCACCTAGGGGTGGGGCTTGGGGAGGGGAATCGCGCTTCTTGATAATGCTAACCCGCTCCCTGAGGGTCCCGCGGATTCCTGGCCGAGCGCACCCTCCCCCCGCTGGCCTCTGCCTGAGACCCACCTCGTGGAGAATTGAGGGACCGTGAGAGGTGCGGTAGAGTCCCGCGCGCAGCGTCTCCGGTACTGGCGCTGCAAGCCTGTCGGTCTTCGCGTGGGCACCGTCAGGGTAGGAGCAGCTTTGAAAGGGCCTCCCCTAAACGGGAACCCCCCGAGCCTCTGCTGGTGTTAGCATTTAGTGTCTCCATAGTGGACGTGGAAGAACGTGGATGCAGAAGAGAAAGCCGGAGAGATTGGCTGAGAAAAAGCCCGAGACAGGAGTAGGGCGATCCGGTGTGGAGAGACCTTGAACGAGTCCCGTCATCTTAGTTTCCTACGTGGGCGCATCGCTGTCAAATTAATCTCCAAAGCCACGGACTAGTCGAGTGAGCAAACCTTGGAGCTTGTTAGAAATGCAAATATGAGACCCTCCCCCGGACCTGTAAATCAGAATCTCTGGGGACGAGGCCCAGCACGGTGTTTGCACAAGAAGTCCAGGGGATACTGATAGGTGCTGAGGTTTGAGAAGCCTGCGCTAGGGCACTGGTTCTCAGACCTCGCTGCATTTTAGAATCACCAGGGAGTTTTGAATCCCGCATTGCCCAAGGTGCACTTAAGACCTAATGAATCAGAATCTTGTTGGGAAGAGCGGGAGTTGATGGAAGCGGGGAACCCCAGGTGTTTTTCTAAAGTATTTTTCTAACGCTACCCCGAGATTCCAATGTGCTGTCAAGGTTGAGAACCATCGAACTTCCCTAGAGGCTTGGCTCTCAAGTGTGGTCCCTGAACAACGGAGCCCACACTCAAATCTACCCAACCGTTATCTGCATTGGAACAAGATCCCCAAATGATTCTTACGCATGGCAGGCTTTTGAAAAACAGTTCTAAATTCTCTTTTGTTAAAATTCTCTTCTGTTAAGAATCTATAGATTTATGAAATATGTCTAATTTTGTTTTTTAGGCTCTTAGGGGGCCTCATTTCTTCAATTTTCTCTATGACATTGTGGGTCTTCTGTTGGTGCACTTGAATTTTGAAATCTTTTTTTTTCTTTTCCAAGCCAGAGGAGGGAAGACAGACTCCTGCATGTGCCCTGACAAGGGGATCCAACCCACAACCCAGGGGGCAGGTGCTCTGCAGTCTGGGGCCATGCTCACAGCTGAGCTATTTTTAGTGCCTCAGGAGGAGGCTCCAGGAAGTCATCCATCTGGAGCCTGAAACTAATAGAGCCATGGCTGTGGGAGGGAAAGAGTGAGAGAGGGAAAAAGGAGGAGGGAGAGGGGGAGGGGTGGAGAAGCAGATGGTTGTGCCCTGACCAGGAATCGAACCTGGGACATACACATGCCTGGACATACACACCCCTGGATGGTTTCTGGCTACCACTGAGTCAACTGACCAGGGCAAATTTTGAAATCTTAATTATAGACTTGTAGCCTCTCAAGAGACCTTAGAGATTATAAAGGCCACGTAGACCTACTTCACAGTGGAAGAGGAGTCCCACAGTGGTGAAGACATTTGGTCAAGGCCAAGGGGACCAGAGTGCTGACTGTCCCTGCCCTTTCTAATACACACTATATCATGAAAAGTTATTTTTTGTTTTCTTCAGACTTTATGGTGGGGTTAGAGATGACATTGAGCTTACTCTGAGTGGGCCTGCTGGCTGGGGTTCTACCAAGTTGTTCAACCCACTGACATAGCTCCTGGTCTGGAGGGTTGTGACGGAGGGGAGGAAGCATGGCTTCAACCTTTGTTCCTGAACATCAGAGAAGGGTTGATTTCTAAGGCACTGAAAGGTGGATGGTTTCTGGCTACCTAGCATCTATTATCTCTCTTCCCCATGGAAATAGTCTGGCGTGACTATCATCAGCCCTCTGCCTCCCCCAGCCAAAGGCAGACACTTCCTGCAGACTTGAATCCTATTGCAATGGCAGAGAACCTGAAGACAGCATGTGATGTCCCAACCAGCTGAGGCCTGCTATGATTAGCTCTGTTCCTGGCTCTGGGACTGCCTAGCGTTCCTGCCCCTTTCCAGGCTGGTTCTCCAGCCTTCCCAACCAGTCTGTGCCTTCCTCATATTCTTTGGTTTAAGTCAGCAAAGTAGGTTTCTCTTACCCAAACTTAATGATAATATTCAGACTTTCCCTTCATTTTCAGAATTGAGGTTTTGGCTCTTAGAACGCACATCCAAATAATAAAAATGAAAAATAAATATACTCTAGTCCATATTAATATGTATTGCTGAATGAATGAGTAAATAAATGAAGAAGGGATTATTTCTTACAGAAGAATTCCAACTAATGAATATGGAAGGAATGAGGGAAATAGACATTCCCGATAAGCACACACAGCAATAATTGCTGCAGGCAAGATCCACAGATGGATGCTCAAATTCGTGGTTGAAAGCTTCAAGGTAAAGCAGGATATTTTCATAGTCTTAAGGTATCTCTCCCAAAATAGATGTTTATTAATAACAAAAGGAAAAACAGTAATGTGATGGTGAAGAAAACTGGCAGTCATCCCATGAACCAAGTGACTGAGATGAACATTATTAGAAATAAGACATACTGATGCCAGGTACCCATAATTTGATGCACCGGGAAGAGCATTTTGCCTTCGTCATCTCCTTCCCAATGATGTATAACCTCAATCTAACTATGAGAAAGCCTCAAACCATACAAATAGGGGAACATTCCACGAAGCAACTGATGTATGCTTTTTCAAAGTCAAGAAAGACAAGAATTGAGCCACAGGGAATAAGAGTAATGATACCACCAGCCCATAACTTCTGCTCTAGTTACTGAAAAGAGCACCAGGACTCCCCTTCCAGATGCAGGAATTATTGGTGGAGAACTACACTATCCCATGGCCATTCCCCACATATGGCATTTGCCATGTGATTAGTCAGAATTGGAATGTGCTGTAAGTATAGAGTACACACCAGATTTCGAAGACATAATATGAAAAAAGTAATGTAAAATATCTCAATAAATTTTATATTGAGTACGGACTACTTAGGTAATATTTTGAATATATTGAGTCAGATAAACTATTACAATTAATGTCACCTTTTTTTTTTACTTTCTTGATTATGTTTTGTAGAAAATTTAAACTACATATGTGGCTTGTATCAAGCCAGTCTTCTCCTGCCTTTGGACTTGGGTTTGGAATGAAAGGTACACCATTGACTCTCCTGGATCTCCAGTTTACCAATCTTGGGACTTCAGCCGTCATTCTTGGTGAGTCAGTCTGTGCCTAGATAGATCAATCCTATTGGTCCTGTTTCTCTGGAGAACCATGACTAATACAGCCATTAAGTGAACCTGGCAATTCTGACAGTCACTCTGATCTGGGGCAATTCCCCAAACAGAGTTATTACCAAAAAACCCATTTTTTTTATAGAATAAAAAGTTTAATAGCTTCATGATTTTTACTGAAATATTTGTATTTATGAACAAAGTCAAAACACCCGTTAGGTCAAAATGGTAGAACAGAGCCCTGGATACACACTTAAAGTCTTAGCCCTTGTCAGTATCACAGACCAGGATATCAGCTTTTTTATTAGGGAAAAGAATCTCTGTTTAGTGTGTGTGTCAGAGCTGGTTTGGCAAAAGAAATGTTTCTTTAGTACAGTTTATTTATATGGTAATTGTGAATAGCATACACCTTTGTAGGAAAATATTTATGAATGATTCAGAAAGAATCAAAACATTAAATTTTCACTTGGATAACTGCATTAAAAATAATACATATGAATAAAATTGGATGTGATCAACAGAATAATTGTTGGACACAATAAATGTTTATAAAAGTTTTTCCTGACTTTGTTTTGAACAATGTATGGTAATTTTAAGAAAGAAAAGACAGACTTTGGGGTAAATATAGAGTATTAAAAACAAATGTTTGACCTCTCCCTACCCAAATTCTCTGAAATGATTGTAAAGAAATAAAAAGGGGCCTGATCAGGTGGCTGTGCAGTGAGTGGATAGAGCATTGACCTGGGACTCTGAGGACCCAGGTTTGAAACCCCAAGGTCACTGGTTTGAGCACAGGCTCACCAGTTTGAGCATGGGGTCATTGACTTGAGTGGGGGATCATAGACATGACCCCATGGTCACTGGCTTGAGCCCAGAGGCCACTGGCTTAAAGCTCGCTTGCTTGAGCGAGGGGTCACTGGCTCAGCTGGAGTCCCCAATCAAGGCATGTATGAGAAAGCGATCAATGAACAACTAAGGTGTCACAGCTATGAGTTGACACTTCTCATCTTCCTTTCTGTCTGTCTCTCTATCTCTTTTACATAAAAAAAGAAAAAAATTGAAATAAAAAGGGTATATTATGAGAAAGAGAAAAGAAGACATAATGGCATTGTTGGTGGAGGAAAAAGTTTTCTATACTCTTCTAGGATCTTCTGGCTGGTGTAATAATCAAATTGACACGAGACAGATTAGCAGGAGAAAAACAAATTAAAGTGTAATAACATCTGTCAACTGAGCATAACCAAATCAGGAGACTTTGACTAGAAATAAGTGATAAAGATTTATTTGAGGTTCTTAGGGTTTGCTAACTGGAAGCACAGCCAGGCAAACATCCCGAAGTGTTCCAAAGAAGAAAGAAAAGCTGAGAGTTCTTAGAGTAAAAAGTGCAGACTTGAGAATAGTCAGTCCTGAGTTCTTAGCCCTAGGATTGGTCCAGGATACTTACCATGGCAGGTGGGTTAGGTGATGGGCACCAGGAGGTCTGGTCACATCCAGTGGTCTGGATAATTGATGTCAGATGATCTGAATATGTGAATCCTTCAGGAGGTAATCAGAGGGTTATCTGGAGGGCTGACCTATGTCCAGGCATTGACATAGGACTGGAATTTTTTTTTTTTTTTTTACAGGGACAGAGAGAGGGATAGATAGGGACAGACAGACAGGAACAAAGAGAGGTGAGAAGCATCAATTATTAGTTTTTTGTTGCCGTTGCGACACCTTAGTTGTTCATTGATTGCTTTCTCACATATGCCTTGACCGCGGCCTTTAGCAAACCGAGCAACCCCTTGCTGGAGCCAGCGACCTTGGGTCCAAGCTGGTGAGCTTTTGCTGAAGCCGGATGGGCCCGCACTCAAGCTGGCGAGCTCGGGGTCTCAAACCTGGGTCTTTCGCATCCCAGTCCGACACTCTATCCAGTGCGCCACCGCCTGGTCAGGCAGGACTGGAAAATTTAAAAGTTTAAGTTTCCTAGCTAGTTGAAATCAAGAATAGAATCATTTCTTCATACTTCAACCTACTTAACTGTATAATTTTACAGGTTGACTACAGTGATCCCATTTTATTTCGTTACTCTTTTCCTGATTTCCCACTTTTTATCAGGATTTTTCTCTCAGAAAACATCATAGGTCAAACAAACATTTTGAAGTGCCTCGATACGAAGGTGGCAGTTTCTTCAAGAGTCTGTGATGCAGGTGCTACCCAATTTTGGTCCAGGGTACAAGCAGTCCATCATGTCCTTCCGAGGGGGGATATGGAGTAGAGACATGCCTGCCATGTAGGAGTTTATAGTCAGCTCAAGATTTGTGCCAATTTTTAGGTTGCAGCATTAAGAAAGGAGCAATTAAGACATTGTTATTATATATAAATTTTCTTTTTTGTGTGCGTGAGAGAGAGAGACAGAGAGAGAGACAGATAGGGACAGACAGATAGGAAGGGAGATAAGAAACATCAATTCTTCATTGCGGCTCCTTAGTTGTTCATTGATTGCTTTCTCATGCGTGCCTTGACTGGGGGGCTATAGCAGAGCGAGTGATCCCTTGATCAGCAACTTTGGGTTCAAGCCAGTGACCATGGGGTCATGTCTATGATTCTGCACTGAAGCTGGATGAGCCCGTGCTCAAGCCAGCAACCTTGGGGTTTTGAACATGGGTCGTCTGCAGCCGTCTAATGCGCTATCCACTGTACCACTGCCTGGTCAGGCTTTTTATTTTTCTTAAGTGAGAAGCAGGGAGGGATAGAGACAGATTCCCACATGCTCCCCGAGATCCTGGCAAGCCCTCTTACTAGGGATGCTCTGCCCACTGGGGTCACTGCTCCATTGCTTGGCAACTGAGCTATTTTAGTGCCTGAGGCAGAGGCCATGGAGCCATCCTCAGCACCCGGAGCCAACTGGCTCCAACCAAGCCATAGCTGTGGGAGGGGAAGAGAGAGAGACAGAGAGAGATAAGGGAAAGGGATAGGGGTGGATAAGCAGATGGTCACTTCTCCTGTGTGCCCTGACCAGGAATCAAACCTGGGACATCCACATGCCAGGCTGATGCTCTACCAGTGAGCCAACCAGCCAGGGCCATATATAAGTTTTAGAAACCAGTCTCAGTCTTAAGAAAAGGTCAGTTTAGTTCAACAGTGGTCTCTCATTTCAAGAGTCTGTGATGCAGGGGGCTACCCAATTTTGGTCCAGGGTACAAGCAGTCAGATATTTAATAAAGCATGTTTATGGAGGCAAAAGGAAAACAATGGTTAATGATCAAAGCAGACTCTAATCCCAGTGTCTGAGTTCTGTAGGCAGTCAGTTGAGAAGATTTCTAGACGTCTGGCTTGAAACATCTTCAGATGGAATGAGGGCAGGCAGTGACAGTCTGGCTTGCAGTTTGAATGTCTCTAGTGATTTTTCTGCAACAGGCACGAAGATTACCCTTATTTGAGCTGTGGTAGTGATTTCTCTGATTTATATCAAATCCTACTTTAGCTTACATGGCTTTGAGAAAAGGGCAGTTTTAGCTCTCAGTGACTCCAAGTCAAGAATGGGAGAAAAACTGGAAATATTAGTTTGGAGATTCATAGCCAGATATTGGAGGACACTAGAAGAATTCAGGATTTAGCCCAGTTTGTAGGTAGGAACAAAATCACAAAAGACAATGAACAGCACTGTAATATATCAACAAGGGTGTGTTACTGAAGCATAATTTTTCTCTCTGTAATCATTTTTATTTTTACCAAACATAACCAAATTAAGACTAATTTTTTTTCATAGTAAGTCTAGTTTCAATAAACTTGACCTGTTATTTATGAAGGAGTAGTAAGAATACATTAATCATTTGGCTCTTAAATCTGCTTTGCTGGAATTTTTCATAATGTGTCTTCAGATTGAACTTTAAAAGACCTCTCAAGGCCAAAAAAACCAATGCAAGGACTTGCTATCAGATTTTGCCTGCAATATTTATAGATTTGAATGAATTCTTTTCCAGGTCCTCAAAATACGAGTATCCTGCATCTACTGGGAAGTGGCCTACCTTACATGGTAGGCTGCTGGGAACCCTGTAAGCTAGGTTCCAGGTCACTATTTCCAAGAGTTTTATTGGCTTTCATGTCAACCTTAATTCCTTAAACCTGTCTGGTCATATCTGAGTCTGTTCGTGTTTCTCTCAAATATGACATTCCAGTGAAAGCCTTGGTAATATAACCAGTTTGCAGTTGTGTTCTGTTACAAAGGAAACAGACTTATTAATGTATGTAAATAGCAATATTGCCATGAAAATAGAATACTCACTGAGAGTTTCTGAATTCTGGAGGGATCAAGTAGGAAGAAAAACATAAATATTTAAATTCTGCTCACAGAAATAATAGATCAAATTGCTCTTAGTCATGGGGTAGCTTAAGAGAAAAGGTTTCCTTATATCTGAAAAAAAAAAGATTAGAGAACTTGTAATATTTCAAACAAAAAGGCATAAAAATTATAATCATCATCATCAGTTCATTCAGACCCATGCTATGAAGTCTTCCTTACCTTTATCTTTCTGTTAGCAGTTTGTAAATCCATTTCTTCTCAGAGTTCTGCAAGTCCTCACCCGGGGTAATGGTATAATCCAAAAATTTATTAGTAACTTGTATTTTGAATAAGTGTCAGAGTCCTCTCCATGAATCTTTCTGAAGATAAAAACATACTTGCCAAAAGTATCAATAAACTAACTGTCTATAAATGACAAAAGATTTAAAATGACATGGTTACTTCTGATAAGAATAAGTTGACAGCCTAACCAGGCAGTGGTGCAGTGGATAGAGCATCGGACTGGGATGCGGAAGACCCAGGTTCGAGACCCCGAGGTCACCAGCTTGAGCACGGGCCGATCTTGCTTGAGCAAAAGCTCACCAGCTTGGACCCAAGGTCGCTGGCTCCAGCAAGGGGTTGCTCGGTCTGCTGAAGGCCTGCGGTCAAGGCACATATGAGAAAGCAATCAATGAACAACTAAGGTGTCGCAACGGTAATGAAAAACTAATGATTGATGCTTCTCACCTCTCTCCGTTCCTGTCTGTCTGTCCCTATCTATCCCTCTCTGTGACTCTCTCTCTCTGTCCTTGTAAAAAAAAAAAAAAAAAGAATAAGTTGACAAAGAAATTTGCTTATTTCTCTGCAACATATATTTTAAGAAATATTATGTCAGGATATAGTAGATTCTTAGAAACTGTAAATAATTTCTAGAACATTTATTTTAATAACAATATATGCATACAAATACAACATAATTATTTATTGATTTTAGAGAGAAATGTCAATTTGTTGTTCTACTTATTTATGTATTCATTGGTTAATTCTCGTATGTGTGCTGACTAGAGGTCAGACCCACAACCTTGGCGTATCAGAATGATGCTCTCACCAGCCAGGGAAAACATAATTATTTCTTATTTGACAATGTTTTCTATGTAGTTTTAGTATATCAAATAGGTCTAGTTAATTTAATTCCCTTCTTTTATAAAGAGAAAGTCCCTTTGAAATGTTTAGGGATCCTTCTGAAAATCCTGATAGTTGCATTTTAAAAATTTAACCATGAGTGGAACAATAAGGCAGAATCTCCCTGATTTATAGCAGTTGAAGTAAGTTATTTATTTATTCAGATGACTAAGGCTTTTTCTTATTCATATTTGTGAATAAGACAATTAAGATGTGTATTTGTCCTTAGCAATGAACCTTGGAACCAAAGAAACAGTTTGTACCAAAAAAGCAAAAACAAATGAAAAAACTTTTTGGCCCTGGGGGGTTGGCTCACTGGTAGAGTGTGGACCCAGGGTGTGGAAGTCCCAGTTTGATTCCTGGTCAAAGCACACAGGAGAAGTGACCATCTGCTTCTCCCACCTTCCCCTCCCCCTTTCTCTTTCTCTCTCTCTCCCTATTTCCTTCCCATAGCCATGGCTTGACTGACTTTAGTGTGTTGGCCCCTATGCTGAGGATGGCTCCCTGGAGCCTCTCTGCCTAAGGTTGCAAGCATGGCCCCAGGCAGGGTTCACCAGGTGGATCCCAGTCAGGGCACATGCAGGAGTCTATCTCCCCTCTTCTCCTCCTCTCACTTAAATTAAAAATAAAATAAATTAAAAAAAAAATTTTAAATTACTTTTCTTCAGTCTGAGAATTTTTCTTCAGTAGGTGGGCTCTAAATCACTCTCAGGGTTGCATTTTTTACTTCACAAAGACTTATTTTTTTCCCCTGAAATTAGAAGTGGGGAGGCAGTCAGACAGACTCCCGCATGCCCACCAGGATCTGCCCGGCAAGCCCACCAGGAGGTGATGCTGTACCCATCTGGGTCACTGCTCTACTGTGGCCAGAGCCATTCTAGCACCTGAGGCAGAAGCCATGGAGCTGTCCCCAGTGCCCAGGCCAACTTTGCTCCAAGGGAGCCCTGGCTGTGGGAGTGAAAAAGAGAGACAGAGAGGAAGTAGAGGGGGAAGGGTGGAGAAGCAGTGGGTACCTCTCCTGTGTGCCCTGACCTGGAATCGAACCCGTGACTTCTATACGCCAGGCCAATGCTCTACCACTGAGCCAACCCGCCAGGGCCTCATTAAGACTTTTTAAGATAAGGACAATTGTCTCAATGCCCCAAAGAATTGGGTTTTAACTTAAGTGACATCATAGATTGACCTACCCAGGCAATGACATCTGATTTTCTTCTTTCCCTCTGGGGATTTCCAATAGTTTGATTATAATGTGTTTTATTGTGGATTGCTTTGAGTTTATACTACTTGGAGTTCATTAAGTTTCTTGGATTTGTAAATTCATGTCTTTCTTCAAATTTAAAAGTTTCAGCCCTTGACATTTATATATATATATTTTAAATACCTGAATTCTGTAACTAATTGGGGCACTCATTCTCACGAGTGAATTGCTTGCTCAGACCTCCCTGAGTGTATTTCTACATAGCCAATAAACCCTTGCTTTCTTTGCTTGCTATACTTTGTCCCCTGATTGAATTCTTTTTCTCAAGCAAAACTAGAATCAAGGTTTCATCCTTTCACCAGTAACAGGTCTAATGATTTGTCAGTCTCTGAGCTGTCAGCAGTGGTGGGATTCAACTGGTTCGCAATGGTTCAGCAGAACCGATACTTAATTTGGTTGAGTTTGGCAAACTGGTTGTTAAAATGACACTTGTGCCTGACCTGTGGTGGCGCAGTGGATAAAAGCGTCGACCTGGGAACACTGAGGTCGCCAGTTCAAAACCCTGCACTGGTCTGGTCAAGGCACATATGGGAGTTGATGCTTCCAGCTCTTCCCCTCTTTCTCTCTTTCTCTCTCTCTCTCTCACTCTGTGTCTCCTCTCTAAAATGAATAAAATAAAAAGAAATTAAAATGACACTTGTAATCAAGGTTCTCTCTAAGGTGGGTGCCTGGGTAGCCCCCAATGCAGAAATCACAAATTTACATTTCTTACTCCTTTTTAATGTTCATCTGAGCAATAGTGTATTCTAAGCACCTGTAGTAATGTTCGCTTCATCCATAAGTGAAAAAAATTGCTAGTTAGAATGCCAATCAAGAAGCAATATGGAAATATCTTAAATAACAGTTTTATGTTTTTTGTCAGATATTATTTAATATTTTTACTGATATTTTAAAACTCTTATAACATAAGCTAGTTTTGTGTACTTCTTTTATTGTCCTGAAGTATTAAATACATGAAATAGTAAACTACCTTTTGGTATATTGGGGGTTTTTTGTTGTTTTTTTTTAATTAATTTTAATGGGGGTGACATTGATAAATCAGGGTGCATATGTTCAGAGAAAACATCTCCAGGTTATCTTATCATTCAATTATGTTGCATACCCATCATCCAAAGTCAAATTGTTCTCTGTCACCTTCTATCTGTTTTCTTTGTGCCCATCCCCTCCCCCAACTCCCTCCTTCTCCTCCGCCCCCCATAACCACCACACTCTTGTCCATGTCTCTGAGTCTCATTTTTATGTCCCACCTATGTATGGAATCATATAGTTCTTAGTTTTTTCTGATTTACTTACTTCACTCCATATAATGTTATCAAGGTCCATCCATGTTGTTGTAAATGATCCGATGTCATCATTGGATTCTTGATTCCGATGTCATCCTTGATTCATTCTTTAAATGATCTTTTTGATTCGTTCTTTCTTTTCTATTTTTTAACTCCCTTAATCCATATGTTGGTCCACTTAATGGTCTCTTAGGCCTATTTATTTTTCTTTATTCTTTTTCTTCTTGTTTTTATACTGGATAATTTCAGTTTTCCTGTCTTCGGTGTGCTGATTCTTCTGCCTGATCAAATAATTTGTTGAACTCTTGTAATATCTTTTTCATGCATTTTCAGCTCCAAAGTTTCTGATACAGTGGTACCTTGAGATACGAATTTAATTCGTTCTGTAACCGAGCTCATAAGTCAGTCAACTCGTATATCAAACTGCCGATACTGGACCCGTGCACCAACCTGCCAACTAGTGGCAGCTTCCCGAATCACAACTCATGTCTCGGAATTTCACTCGGATCTCGAACAAAAATACAGACCGGGTCGCAGCTCGTATCTTAAAAAATATGTTGGTCTGTTTGTATCTCAAGGTACCACTGTATTTGCATTTTGTTCATACATTTTTCTTATTTTCTTTAATTCTTTGTCCATTTTGTCCTTTAACTCTTTAAGCCTATTTAAGATATATTTTAAGTCTTTTTCTAGTAAGCCAATGTTTGAAATACCTCCGGAGTAGTTTCCTTTCCTTTTTTTTTTAGAAAAAGAGGAAGGGAGGGAGAGAAGAGGAGGAGAGAGATGAGTAGCATCAACTCAAAATTGCTTCACTTTAGTTGTTTATTGATTGCTTCTCTTACATGCCTTGATCAGGGAACTTAAGCTGAGCCAGTGACCTTGGGCTTCTATCCAGTGACCTTTGGGCTCAACCAGTGACTTTGGGATCATGTCAGTGGTCCCACGCTCAAGACAGTGACCCACTCTCAAGCTGGCAAGTCCATGCTCAAGTCAATGAGCCCTCGCTCCAGCTGGTGACATGGGGGTTTTGAACTGGGGTCCTTAGTGTCCCAGGCCAATGCTTAATTTGCTGCACCACTACTGGTCAGGCAGGGATAGATTTTTTTAGTTTATTTTGTTCCTTTGAATGGGCTATACTTTCCTGGGTTTTTTTGTTTTGTTTTGTTTTTGTTTTATTTTTTGTATGCCTTGTAATTTTTGTTATTGGGAACTGAACATTTGAATATTATAAATCTGGTAACACTGAAAATTAGATTCTTGCCTTTCCCCAGGGTTTGCTGGGGCCTTTTTGTTTGTTTTATTATTATTGAGGCTGTAATATCCCATTTGTTTAGTTACTTTTTCAAGCTATTTTTTTTTGCAAAGAGTGTGTTCTTTGTCATGTGTGGTCACTAGGGCCTTTATTCCTTCAGCTTATGTTCTTCTAATTTTGTCAGATATTTTTTTGAATGTCATGAGCTTACAAAAATAAAAGCAAGTAAGCAAAACTTTTCCTCCCAGTTTTGCAGATAAATTCTGTGTTGGTGTCCCCTTTCAATACCAGGCTTGCATTACATCTTGGGATCACTGCAAGGTGAAAATTTGGGTCTTCTCAGCACTTTTCTAAAAATGCCTCTTAACCTAGGCATTTATGTGGCTTTCTAAACTACTTCGTACACATTAGGGTTTTTTTTAACATCTTAATTTCCCAAAGAATCTCTCCCAGCTTTTTCTCCCAGGCTTTAGGCAGCTTGACTAGAGTATTTTGCCCTAGGTATTTGTAGTTTGTTAGTTTCCCTTACAGTGTTTTTGGCCAAAACCCACCGTCTTTCCAGCTTGAGTTCTGAGTTAGGAAAAACGGAGGTGAACACCTTCTCTTAGTCCTTAAGGTAGCCCTTAGACAGGTTACAACAGACATAAGTAATACTTTTTATTACTGTATATTCTGTTGTCTTCAGAACCAGACACCAGGGCCCCACAATGGTAACACAGGCTGACACTATTTGAAGACAGCCACTGGCTGGAGAGGGAGGTCATAGGACAATTCAGGTAAAGATGCCACAAAAGTTTTTTTTTCAATTTATTCAGTATTTGCTTGGCTACTGTAAACCTTTGACTGTTTTCCAAAGTTCTGACAAACTTGGTTCTGAAGTCTGTTTTTCAATGTTTCTGCACAGAGTGTGGTTGGATCTGCTTACTCCGTCAACTTGCTGATGTCACCCTATATGCTATTTAAGTGGCTTATTTTTTCCTGACTTTTGCAGTTTAAAAAATTTTTAACTGAAAAGATGTATTAATTGTACATTGTTTTATTATAAATTTTTAGTAGTGATAAAAATATAACAAACTTTATCTTAATTATTTTAAAGCGTACAGTTGAGTATTGTTAAGTATGTTCACATTGTTGTGAATGTTTAACAATACTGAAATTTTCCATCCTGTAAAACTGAAACTCTATACCCATTTTACAACTATTTCTCCCTCGAGCTTCTGAAAACCACCATTTTACCTTATGTTTCTTCAACTGACTGCTTTAGATACCTTGTATGAATGAAATCCTACAATATTGTCTTATATGACTGGCTTATTTCACTTAGCATAATTTCTTCAAGGTTCATCTATGTTGCAGCATGTGTCAGGAATTCCTTCTTTTTTAAGACCAAATAATATTCCGTTGTATATCACATTTTGTTTATGCATTCCTTCATCAATAGATGTTGGGTTGGTTGACTATTGTATCACTATAATGAACATAGGTGTACTGATATCTCTTCAAAATATTGCTTCTTTTGTTTAATATACCCCAAAATAGGGTTGCTGGATCATATGGTAAATCTATTTTTAATTTGTTGAGGTACTGCAATACTGTTTTCCAAAGTAGCTGCACCATTTTATATTTCTACCAACAGTACCAAGGTTTCCAGTTTCTCCACATACTCAACACCTTTTTTTTATTTTTGATAGTGGTTATGCTAATGGATTTGAGATCATATCTCAGTGTATTTTGAGTTGTTTTTCCCTAATGATTTGTGATGTTGAATATCTTTTTTTTTTAATTTATTTTATTTTTATTTTATTCATTTTAGAGAGGAGACACAGAGTGAGAGAGAAAGAGAGAGAAAGGGGGGAGGAGCTGGAAGCTCAACTCCCATATGTGCCTTGACCAAACCAGTTCAGGGTTTTGAACTGGCGACCTCAGTGTTCCCAGATCGACGCTTTATCCACTGCGCCACCACAGGTCAGGCTTGAATATCTTTTAATAAGCTTGTTAGCCATTTGTACATCTTCTTTGGAGAAATGCCTATTCAAGTCCTCTGTCCATTTTTAAAATTTGGTTATTTGTTTTTTGTTGTTGTTGTGTCGTAGGAGCTTTTTATAGATTTTGGATATTAACTCCTTATTAGATATATGATTTGCAATATTTTCTCCCATTGTGTACATTGCCATTTCACAGTAGTTTCCTTTGATGTGCAGAAGTTTTTCAGTTTACTGTAGTCTCATTTATCTATTTTTGCTTTTGTTTCCTGTGTTTTGGGTGTGATTTCAAGAACTCCTTGCCAAATCCAACATCATGAAGCTTTTGATTAATTTTCATTTAGGATTTTATTATTCTAGGCCTTATGTTTACATCTTTAAGCTATCCTGAGTTAAATTTTGTATATGGTATAAGACAATGGTCCAACTCCATTATTTTGCATGTGGGTAATCTAATTTCTCATCACCATTTTTTGAATAGACTGTCCTTTCTCCATTATGTGATGTTGGCATCCTTCTTGAAAGTCATTTGACCACACACATGGTGTTTATTTCTGGGCTCTCTATTCTTTTGTATTGGTCATTATGTCTATGTTTAGGCAAGTACCACACTGTTTTGATTACTGTAGGTTTGTAATGTATTGAACTCTGACTGGTACTGGTACAACCTCTTTTTTTTTTTTAACTTTCCTGAGTCACTTTGTTTGTTGTATACAGCATAGAGTTGGGTTTTGCTTTATAAGCCAATTTGAAGATCTTTCCTTTAAATAGATGAATCAAGCCCATTCATGTTTGGTTTCAATTATCACATTGTTTTGTTAATATTTACCATGTATATTATATTTACTATATATTTTTTTGATATCGACAGAGAGAGGGTCAAATAGGGACAGACAGACAGGAAGGGAGAGAAATGAGAAGCATCAATTCTTCGTTGCAACTCTTTAGTTGTTCATTGATTGTTTTCTCATATGTGCCTTGACCGGGGTACTACAGCAGAGCGAGCGAGCCCTTGCTCAAGCCAGTGACCTTGGGCTCAAGCCAGCGACCTTGGGGTCATATTTATGATCCTATTCTCAAGCCAGCGACCCTGTGCTCAAGCCAGATGAGCCTGCGCTCAAGCCCATGACCTCAGTTTCAAACCTGGGTCCTCCGCGTCCCAGTTCAATGCTCTATCCACTGCACCACCACTTGGTCAGGCAACTGTATTTGTTTATGATGTTCCTTTGGAGTTTTTATTTCCTTGGATATAAAATAACCTGAATTTTTTCTAGAGATAACTTTATAATACTGTTTTTGAAGGTCACCATAGGCAACTTTGTCCTAATTTACTATTCAACAATTTGATTTATGTTTAAATATCCTTGACTTCTATTACTTAAATGATAGTGACCTTATTCTTTTAAAAAATTGCAGTTTCTACTTTGTCAAAATATATAATTTCTACATAATTTTCTTCCACCGTTGTCTCTACCTTGTCTTAGTGCTGGATCTAGTTACAATGTATTTTAGAGCCCTAAGCTATAGTTTGTCCAGTCATCTCCTAATCAGATGAAACTCACAGATTTCTCAGGAAACACTCTTGACTTCAACATTCCGAGTTCATTTAACGCTTAAAAACGTTTTCAACAACCTGATTCTTAAAATACAAGCTGACTGAATACGAAATCGTTAGCTCACTCTTTTCTTTGTATTCTCAAAAATGCTGTTCTCCTTATCTTAGTTATGCTGTTGCTGAGAATTCTAATAGCAACCTCGCTTAAAAGTGACTCTTTTTATCTAGAGGCTCTGGGAATTTTATTCCTCTTCGTATCAAAAGTTCAGGATATATTTTGGAATTGACTAATCTGTATCTAATTCCACTCAGACCTTTTATTTCTGGAAACTTTTCTAGGATTGTATGTTTAACGATTAGTTCTATTCCATTATTTCTGTGTTTCTTCTTCAGGGACTCCAATTATTCATACATTGGCTCTTACCTGTGTGATCTCTACATTGACCATTTTCTCTCTGACCTTTGTGCTTATTATTTTCACTTTTATCTTTTGTATTTTTCTTTAAATTTTCAGTTGAATCTAGTTTCCCTTGAGTACAACTTCATCTTTAAGATGACTTTGTCTTTGTTACTCAAATTCTTTCTTGAGTTAATTCAACTCTTGTTTTCTACTTTCCTATTTTGTTTTGTTGCAGGCCTATTTCTGTTCTAAGTTTTGTATTTCTCATTTGAAGTGTTTTTCATATTACAGTATGTCTGGAAGTTTTGTTCAAAGGTCAGTATCCCTTTTAGAGTGTGTTAGTTTGCTTCTGTTTAATGCTTCATTTATTGGGGGAAATTTTTATCAGCTGAAATATTTTATCATTTTAATTTTATAGCTTTGTATGATGTCATGTTTTCTTTTCGCTTTGTGCTTCTAAATAATGAAGTAATTTCAAATTTATAAAAAGGTTTTAAGGCCTTTTTCTTCTATAAGCGTCATAATTTCTTTAAAGAATACAGACCAGTTATTTTGTAGAATGTCCCTTAATTTAAGTGCCTGATATTTCATAATTAGATTCAGATTATGCTTTTTTTCTAAAAATGCCACTAAACTGATGCTGTTTTGCCAGTGAATCATATCAGAAGGCACATATGTTGATATGTCCATTCCAAGTAGTGTGAATTGTGCTTGGATAAGGTAGTACCTACCAGGCTCCTTCACTGTCAAGTCACTCTTTTCCCCTTTGTCATTAATACATATTTTATGGAAATTCTTTGAGACTATGTGCTTTTCCTCACAAACTTTATCCTACTAGTTTTAACATCTACTGATGGTGACTGCCTAGGTCAATTATTACTTTGATGATTGTCAAATAGTGACTTTCTAATTTTGTCATTCTGCATTTCATTGTTGGCAATCCACCCTGAGTAGGTCTCCCTTTCCCCTCATTTATTGATGTCAGTACATACCAAGTAAAACAGTATATAAATACATACTTCTAATACCTTTTAAATATGTAGGCAGAAAGGTCATGAGGTCTGCAGCTTACCCTCAAATATTTCAACAAAATCTCACACATACAAACACACATGCACACATTCAAGAGCATAACTCAAAGGTGAAAAAATGTTAACAGCTACTCAATCTATGTGAACAGTATATGGGAGACAATTGTACTACTTTGCAACTTTTTTCATGGATCTGAATTGTTTCAAAACATAAGGTCAATGTGTATATATATGTATACATATTTATATATATTTATTATGTATTATTACATTTACATATGCATGTATATATAAATATGAAAGTTTTAATTGAAAGCTGCCCAAATCTTCACCAATATTTGAAAAAAAATTAAGGCCAGCCTACAGATTTAATTTACCAGTATTTGAATATATTCAAATTTTATTTCTATTGTCTGTAGAAATTTAAACACTAGCATCTGTGCAACAGTCCCCTGACACAGAGGGAGAACACTACACACAAATCTTACACACTATGATAACAGTACCATGTTCGACAAGACTGTTTCTTGATTCAGTAAACCAAGCTTGATAAAGCAGCCAACTCAAAATGAACGATACTTGTTTTAGGACATAAGTGAACTTACCGCTTAGGAAACATTATAAATAATATTAAAATGTTACACAGACTGATGAAAGTTTGGTATTTTTCCCGAAGACTATACATAGATGGGTTCACAATAGAGAAACCTGTACATTACAGCACTCTGAGGTTTTAGCAAAGCATACATTATAGATACATTTGTCGTACAGTGCAATTTTATTGTGTAACACATGAATAATAGTGCACTTAATTCCAAGAGTCACAGTCAAATATATCAAGGTACAATTCAAGTACCCGCTATCGAAGAAATACTATTCTCTTTTTAATAACTAAGGGGTGCAAATACAACATATCTAGTGTATATGGTGATAGAGCTATAAGGATTCTAGACAACAAAACTCAGGGTGTATTTGTGTAGAATGATCCACCTCTCCAAAGCTATGTGCATTTTAAAAGTGAAACAAATGTCTTGGGTAGACAGACACAGGCAGTGGTGCACAACTTGTTTTCATTACAAATCACAAACAGCTCATCTGTACACTCACAGATGGTTCCACAGAAGGGCTCTAACATCAGTAAGTTCTCACTCAGCATGAATCATTTTTCAGGATAAAGTAGTGTCTACAGTGAGCCCCTCTATCATTCACTAAGTTAAACACAAACTAGAGCTCCTCAGTGTCAATCAAAAAAAGGATACTGGGTTTCTTAGAGGGAATTTAGATAACAAGTCCAGATTTTCTAAAATCTAGTCGTAGGGTTTCAGAAGGTCTCTTCTGGGCTGTTGGTTTAAAGGAAGATGCCGTGGACCATGGATTATAAAGACTGAGTGAAGGTGAAAGCAATTTTATTCAGTAAAACAAAAATTAGAAAATGGATATTGTAAGAAAATGAGCATCCCATATCATCTGAGAATAAATAATAATGGTAAAATCAGTCTTTTAATGCTTTTTGTTAAGTTGGTGAATTACATAAAAATAATATGTGGTAATAACTTAGGATATCAGCTCTGAGAGGGAGGGCGTAAAGACCTGTCATGTTAAAGAAGAAATAACTCATCTCTGTTGTCCTGAGGTATTACGTAAACCTGCACCAGATGTACTGAGTGACTTCAATCTCCAGTATGTCATCAAAGCTGCCAGAGCAGGGGATCATCTATTCTTAAAATTGCTCATTTTTGGTCCAAGAGATACCTTTCTGATGGAGTGATCATAATATCCTCATATACATTTCATTCATTAAATCTGGGTATGAATAAATACCAAAAGTTTTGCCTCAGGTTAAGGCCTTAGAATAAATGATCCTGATAACCCAGTTAAGACTGACAATTAAAATAGCTAATCCTGAAAGCAGATTAACTACAAGAGTTACATCTTTAAGCAGATTTTTTTTTTAATGCAGCAAAATGTCCCTATTTTTCACCTGGAGAGACAACTACTAGTCAAATCTTTCTTAGGATATTGATTTATTTAACATAAATACTAACTGAATCAGACTAAAATCTCACTAAATTTCATCCTTTAAAATGAAAAATAGTGACACATCACCTCTGTAAATCAGGTTTCAGAGTTCAAAGAAAAAGTTTTTAAATTTCCCCATATTGAATCTAATGTGACTGTCTACTGTCTTCCAAAGTTTTCCCAAAAATCACTTTAAAATCTTGCTTGAAAAGCCTAATTTTTCTTAGAAATAAAACACACATAGGTTGTTTAAGCCTGTTAGGTTTTACAATTTCTCCTTGTTTTCTTCTCATTAAATAAAATCAAAATGAGAAATTTTGAACAGTTAATTACCGAAAAGCATCACCACTTAAAGTTTCTGCACTTTTATATTTTCAGCCATGTTCTTCTGATTTAAAAGTCACTAATTTTTACATCTAAAGTTTTTTTATTGCTCATAGAAGATTATAGCATTCCTTTGTATTTTTAAGATATTCTTTGTGGGGCATACTTTTTACGTGCTCATAATGTAACCCTGCAGCCTTCGCTATAAATGAATACAGAAGAGGCCTGCTACATAAGAACTTGAATATTTCTCACCTGATTATTATTGACTCCTGTGGGGCAATCTGCTTGCTCACTAATTCTGCCACCATTCTCTTCACTACAGATTTTAAAGCCACACTTATCAAGACAATTATCCAAACTTAACGTTTAATGTGTATCTTCTCATGAGGATATTCATTGCATGTATTCTCATCCAGTGGAGGGGTAACTTAACAGTATTACTAAAAACCCTGTTCAAGTTATATTGATAATGCACTTGTTTTAGACGGAGTTCTCGAGTTTGGAAAAATCTTAATATTTACATTCGTAGATAACCCCTTTTAAAGTGCATTGATACCAAAGTTTGTTTTTCAATCCTTTTTTTGTTTTTAATTCATTGACTTTTAGAGAAAGAGGAAGGAAGACAGAGAGAAAATATCAACTTGTCATTCCTATTCGTGCCGTCAATGGTTGATTTTTTTATGGGCCCTGACCGGGATCGAATTCACAACTGAGAGTACCTGGCCAGGGCCCCAAAATTTGTTTTCACAATCTATAATCAGAACTGAGGTTTGGACAATCTCTGATTATAAATCAATACTAAAATGAAAACATCTAAAAGCTTAAGATTGCTGTCTCAATAAAAGAAAATAAAAAGCAATTGAAACACTATACTATTGTACTTTGGCTTACACTTAAACATACAGCAGGAAGACGGGTATAAATTGATGGCATATAATTGTTCCATGACCAAACCTAATGAAAACTCCCTCCAAAGTTTAAACCCATAGAAGCCTGATGGCCAGTCAATATCACTAGTGGGGGTCACTTTTAAAGAATTACTGGAAAATAAAAGTCTCTAGATGGTTTCCTATGGGTCTATTAACAGAGACAAAAAGGGCTCCTGTTTCACATCTACTCTTGAGACAATATTAGCAGAAAACAAAACGGTCAGCTGCCTGAACAAAGCAGCAAGCAATTTTGAGGGGCCATAAAAAAGCTAGGGTGTTTCTTCTTTTAAAAAAATATAAACATTTCACACAACACAGAGATATATATAGCAAGATAGTGCATCTCCTTTGCTCCTTGCCTTAGCCTTTTGGTGAGGGTTTTAATGCCCCAAGATGAATAACTATAGCCAAGAAAATAAATTGAGAATAAAACTGAGCTTATAGGAGAAGACAGGCAAATTTACCAAGAGAGATCTGACTATGAATTGTGGGCCAGCCTTCTCCTACAAATCTGAGGAAACAGAGAAAAGGTAAAGCTTGGGCAATTGGAGACAGACAGAATTTGCCACTTTCTAAGGCTTCTGAATATGGCCAGAGATTTGGATAGAGTCAGTTTTTGTTTTGTTTCTTTTTAATTACATTTTTAGCTCAATACATACATAGCTCTAAAGCTGGGTTTAGTTTTGGTATGTTTTACACTGAAATGGTTATATACAGATGGGGTAAAATGATATTAATGACTACTTTTCAACTATCCTTTTAAAGGATAATTAGAATTGATAGTATTTGTTAAAATGAACAATTCTACAAAACAGAAACAGATATGGAAAACCCTGAACTGCCAACTTTCAGAGTTGCAGGCATAGACTAGCGGGACACAAATAGTCAGCACTGTCTCTATAACACTGAAACGGCTCAGATATGAAGTTTAAAACAAAGCGGAATCATGTTCATGAACTTTCACCTCCACTTAAATTATATTTGCCTAATATGTCATGGGCAAATCAGCAGAGGCAAGATAAATTTTCAAAAGGTTCAAACCACCATGAAAGTTGTAACCATAGTATTATATAGTAAACTCTTAGAACTCTTAAAAATAAAACATACATACACTTACATAAACCAGTGCAATAGGAACTCAGACAAGGGCAGTGCATCTCTGGTTTAAGGAAACCATTATTTGTAGCTTAATTATAACAAATTATTATCTATAATAAATGATGGTTTAATGTTGCATCAAGCTTCTGGTACATATATGTATGAACGGTCAAAAACCTGTAAAACCAATTCAACAGTAACAATACCATATCAGTAACATATTCCTACTTTATTTCTATATTGCACATACTTTTACTGTCTACTGTTAAGTTTACTTCTGAATGTAAGTATCAGAGGACTATACCGGTGGCCCTTGTAAAAACAATTTACCTTGAATATTCAGAATTTTCTTTCTTGACAAACCAAAATGAGATGGAATTCAGCTTTATTAGTCCAAAACTACTTTAAAGAGAATGGCAAGGGACTGGAAATGGCACGTTAAACATAAAATTCTTGGTTTATCCACCATTTCAGTTTTGAAAATACGTCAATATTCAAAGTGATTAAATGTCTGATCTTTTTTTAAACTAACATATTCCCTAAAGAGATTAATCATATCTTTGACTGGTCTGAAGCACTGGAAAGTGGACACAGAGAAAAAAGCTTATGATGAAATGGCATATAACACAAATGGCATTACATAGGTCACCTGGTTCACATAAAATAAAATAAAATGACTAGCACCTCATTCCTGCTCCCAAAGTAAAGAGGCCTAAGAGGCCACATAAAACGTGAATAATTGTGGTACGTTTCATTCATAAAGTACTAAGAAATCCGTTAGACTAGAAGGTCCACAAATCTAAAGCCTTAACTTCAAGGCTCCCGTGTCCAAGTGAGCTGAAGAGCAGAAGGAGACGAGGTGGGAAACTGGTGCGGGAGGTCCTTACAGAGGGTGTGGGGACATTGCTCAGGGACTCTCCTGCATCCCATCCTCAGTCTCCAGTTCTGCCAGCTGCCTCCTAAGGATATTTACTTTTGCTTGTAATTCCTTATTATATTCAATGATGTTAACCATTTCTTCATATGCTTCATCCAAATACTTGGAGGATCTGTTCCAACGTAGGAAAATGCCTATTGAATCCAGGAAAGGAAAATAGAAGGGAGAAAGATACATACAATGGATTAACATTAAAGTCGTGATTGGTATATATTAATTTTTTCTTTTTTTCCCCACAATTCACAGCTATGTTTTATTATACTCTAAAATATACAGGTACTGAAAGAGTACAATTAAATACAATATTCAAGAAGTCACTATTTCTATATACACACTCATTAATTCTTCAACCCCCAACACACAAAATTATGAAATAGTTCAAAACACTGTTCTGTAACATAACCAGGAAAATAAGCTGATAATTTACAATGGCATAAACTTTTCAGCTTCACAACAGAAATCTTTTTTCCACAATTACAGAGAACTTTATCCAGACCTATAGGACCTCCTATATGTGTGCAATCACTTTTACTGGAAATGTAAGTGCAGTATTTTTAAATAACAAAATAACTAAGTTTGTTATTTAAAAGTCTAGACTTCAGCACTCTGTCCCTCATTACCTAAGAGGCTCTCTTTTCAATTATGCAGGTAATTGCTTCTTTCCCAAATAAAAACTATCATTTTATTATGAACTAAAACAAGACATTTTCTCCTCTACATAGACCTATGTTAACTATATCATCCCAAAATAATGGTCTTAAGATATTCAAGTAAGTAGGTACCAAAATGTTCCAGGCTTGCACAGTAGCTAGCAAATTCACAAAGGCTTCATGATTCGTTAAAATACGTTCCATAAACCAAACTGCTGTGCGCCCTAGAGAGTCTTCCGACACATGTCCAAATGCTACTCTGTCAGAAAGGGAAATAGGAATATAGCCTAAAGACTAACCTGGGTTGGCTTTTTCAATTATATGAGCCTATTTTTAAAATCCTGTTCATCAATACAGGAATTATTTAATATTAATGGATAACTATGATGTAAATATAAACAACAGAGAAACATTTGAAGGCTAAAGAGTAGTCTCATACACTTCATATACCCACCATGAGAAGATTTTACCTAACATGGACGGCATGTCTTCCAGTTCTAAGTGTGGAGACACTAAACACATATGGAAATTGTTCTTAATAGAGTGATAGGAAGTCATTCACATAACAACCAAGATTTCCTCCTATTACTGAATCCTTAAACTCTCAGTAAGGTTTGGTAAAAACTAGTTAGATCATCCTTCAGGCCGTCCAAATCCAAATGTAGCTTTTCTCCTAAGTAAGCTAGTCTCTCATTTCAGTTATTAAGCATGAGAGTGGCCTTTAGGTAAATTGTGCCAGAAGTCTTAAACAAGAAGTGTAGCTAAGATCTCTCATTTCAGAGACCACTTATCCTGCACCTGCGACTGTCTACAACAATCAAGAGAGAAAGCAAAGAGAAGTTCAGAGCAGCCAAAAATTCCTAAAGCACTAAGGCTCAGACTCAGAGCTCCTCGAGACTATCTGAGGCCGTTTTCCCACGATTCTGACTAGCGGACACCTCAACAGATTAGATTAGAAAGCGTAAACTGAGGGGGAAGGAAGCAGCTATTGACAGATATGCCAAGCAGAACAAACATGAGAGCTGACATCCAGAGAAGTGCTGGAAACAGACTTGATCTCAAACCGAAAAAGCAAAGCAACTTTCACACATAAAGGCAACAGCTTTCCCCACATGAATTGTCCATGAGGGCAAAACATATCAGAACACGGTAAACTAACTGATATTTATGGTAATTCGGTTCAATTTACCAAACAGCTGCCATCCCTGTGTGTATGCCTTCTGCTGTTTACTACAGATGAATAAAGATGTACCTACTGCCTTCAAAATGATTAAAAAGAAATTAAATGGTATTTTATAGGCTTTCTTTAATGAATGGCAAATATATATATATTTTAGATATACAGTGTGTCCGTAAAGTCATGGTACACTTTTGACTGGTCACACGGTCAAAAGTGCACCATGACTTTACGGGGACACTGTATTTTGACTATTTTTTTAAAATCAGGCTTTGGTATTTAAGGAGATAAGCTTCAGGAGTCTGAAAAATTAATGTAGGTAAACAACCTTCTTTAGAATAGATTTGCAAATTAAGCATGGATTACTGTTCCACATGAACACTGGGATGTATGCATTACTGCATTCATGGGTGGCATTTGTGGACATTTATAGACCCTAACTAGTAGGATTAGCTTATTAACCCTTCAGCAGCAAGAACCTATCCTAATGACTGCTTAATAAAAGAAATGAACTGTTTCCTAGGAGTTTACAGTCTATTCCTGTCAAAACTATTTACAGCTGTCTTATACAAAAAGTAATGTCCTTTCCCTCACTCCCATTAGGATGGCCACTACCAGTGGGGGAGGAGAACCCAACAAGAAAAGAACTCTTAGCAAGGGTGTGAATAAATTGGAGCCCCTGCATACCATTGGTGGGATTGTAAAAAGGAACCACTATTATGGAATGCAGTATGAAGGTTCTTCAAAAAGTGTTGAGAAAAAATAGTTACACACAGGCCTGAGAGTCAGGTCCAAGTTACTAGCTTCAAATATCAACAACAGCCTGTACTCACAGGCAGTTGAGAAAGCATCCCTGACTATTGATCAAAAGTTTGCTGAGGATGCACGGCTTACCTTCCCAGAGATGAAGACTCTGTGGAGCAACCGAAGGCCAGATGACAAGACTGTTGGCTTCAAAGAGAGGGTTGGTGAATTTACTCAGTTCACTGGGCCGATTGACCCAAGACCACAGAGACATCGTTTTCTGCTGTAGCTTCAACTTACATCTGATCAAGGAAGAGAACTGCCATTAGAGCAGTGAATTTATAACCACCACTATCAGATGTTACTCCTAATAGGATAGTTTCTCTTCTCTGTATGTTAGAAGGCAGAAGACAAGACTTTGTTGAGGAATAAAAGTAAAATAAAAGTATGTCAGAAAATGTAACATTATAACTCTCAACAACAAAACAACTAGCAAGAAGGAAAAACCCAGAGTCTGGTCATGTTAGCTTTGATATTAAACATTAACCCATATACAAAGTACTTTATTGTATCTGGGATTGCATTTTAATTTAAAATACATAAATGGAGTAAAAATAAATATGTATGTTGATATGAATACAGATTTAATCTACATTCATATGCAATGAACAGTCTTCATAATATGTAATTGAAATTATATATTATGTCTATATAATATGAAATTCTGTAACGTACTTGATCATGGAATAAACCATTAGGGCCTGACCTGTGGTGGCGCAGTGGATAAAGCTTTGACCTGGTAACACTGAGGAATAAACCATTAAGAATGGAAAGTAAACTGTAAAAAATAAAGTTTAATAATAATTGAAAAATAATTTGTGGTAAACTTTACATTAAGTAAAAGGATAATATATTCATTTTTCACAGGATCCTGTTCAAGCTGAAGTTTGACTATGAAATTGGTTTTGTCTCTGAAACCACTTGATTACTTATAACCATCATCAAAGTTAATTATGTGAATATAATTATATAGTAATAAAAAGAATCCACATAATCATGGAACCAAGTGGTACTAGCATGTAGTTGCTAGGGTAGCAATTCCCATACAATGTCCCCGGGACCCAGGCATGGCGAGGACAGGAAACCACTGCCCCATTGCTGCCTCCAGCCCCTGCCCAAGCCCATGGCTAGCCACCCACTGACCGTGTTCAGGCTGAGCCTGCCCCACACAGCTACAGAATCCTTCTCCATCAGCACTACTGGTTGGCTCTACCAAATGCGAATCAGAATATGAGATAAAATCTATTAGTGACCCCTTTTATTGAATGTAGGTCTGAAGGACATTAATAGGTACAATACCAGAAAGAACCCATAGTCAAATATATTATTTAAATGCCAAGTTCCACTAATTGCTTTAACAGAGAAAGGCTGTGCTATCACTCTCCTTTTGGTGACCAGCTGGCTGTGTGTCCCTGGACAAGGCATTTAACTTATCTGCATATTACCTCCTTAAATCTATAAAACTGGATGAAGGGTGCAGTTAGATTATATGTTAAGGCTTCTTGCAGATGTGAAATACTATGATTCTATAAGAAAATAACTTAAAATTATTGCCCAATTTATTCAAAGCTTTTTTATTAGTATGTAGACTCATTTTAATTTACAAAACAAAGTCTATAGGTCTGTTCTCACCTCGCATGTGATGGGCTACTAATAAGACTACATGTCATGTAATTTATACTGAGTGTAATCCCTATCATCTTACAAATAACAGTAATATATAACCAAATCCTGGTCTCTTTTAGGAAGTGGTCACAGCAACCTAAAATAAAATGGCCTCCAGGTTGGCAGTGTACCCACCTCTCACTTTCATTGTTGCCCAGGAATGTTCCAAATTGTGAGGCATAAGCATGCTCAAAGAGTGCGATGAGGAAATTCTCATTAAATTCAAAAGAACAAGGGAACTGACGGAGTATCTGCCACACGCAATCCAAGAAGAGAAGAAATACAGGTGACTCCCACTTCTGCTTACTATTACAATAGGCCGACTGTGCACAGCGCTGCTGGAATGGGTGCCCAGCCTACGGGAAAACATGAAAATGTGAGAATCATGTCCTAGAGAGATCCTAAATTCTTTTTTTTTTTTAAGTGAGAGAATGGGAGATAGTGAGACAGACCTCCACATGTGCCCTGACCAGGATCCACCCAGCAACCCCTGTCTGGGGCCAATGCTTGAATCAACCAAGCTACTTTTAGCACCTGAGGGCTGATGTGCTCAGACCAACTGAGCTATCCTCAGCGCCTAGGGCTATGCTTGAACAAATCGAGTCACTGGTTGCAAGAAGAGAAAAGGGAGAAAAGGGGGAGGAAGAGGGGAAGAGAAGCAGATCGTTGCTTCTCCTTTGTGCCCTGACCTGGAATTGAACCTGGGACATCCATATGCCAGACTGATGCTCTATCCACTGAGCAAACCAGCCAGGGTCCAGATCTTACATTCTATTAACATTCTATTGACATTATTTCACACAGGTGCAATGAACCTCTTATTTATGGAACATCATATAATTTGGGTGACTGCTGCTTAAATGAATGATTTCTTGGTTTAAAACAATTTCCAAATACTTAACAAGGCTGTGCAGTGAAGCCATAACCGTAAGAAACTACAACTGTCCTTGGAATGTCAAATGGAAGAATAATGAACATCAGTAATGATAAACATAAATTTTTCTAGGTCTCTGTAATTTGGAGCTAAGTCAAAGAACATAAGCTTTTCAGGTACACAACAGAGAATAGCTATCACCTTCTATCTAGCCAAAGCATTGTAGACGATTGTAAGCTACCTAAGTCTCACCATTAAAGGGAAATAAGTATAGACTATAAGAGACAAACTTTACAAGGTTACTCAGTCTTTAGTTACAAATGGGAAAAACAGTACTGTCATGAAGGGATCTTTATGAATAACTTCATATTAGAGATAAAGCTCTCCTTCATTTCCCTGTTCTCGCAAAAAGAACTGGAAGAGTCCGCCATCTACTGACCAAAGAACATTTAAGAATCATTTGGCTCGCCTGACCGGGCGGTGGCGCAGTGGATAGAGCATCGGACTGGGATGCGGAAGACCCAGGTTCGAGACCCTGAGCTCGCCAGCTTGAGCGAGGGCCCATCTGACTTGAGCAAAAAGCTTGCCCGCTAGGACCCAAGGTCGCTGGCTCCAGCAAGGGGTTGCTGGGTCTGCTGAAGGCCCGCGGTCAAGGCACATGTGAGAAAGCAATCAATGAACAACTAAGGTGTCGCAACGACAATGAAAAACTAATGATTGATGCTTCTCACCTCTCTCCGTTCCTATCTGTCTGTCCCTATCTATCCCTCTCTCTGACTCTCTCTCTGTCCCTGTAAAAAAAAAAGAAAGAAAAGAAAAAAAGATTAATTTGGCTCTCTGGCCCACCCAGAACCTGAGGTATTTTACAGTCCTTGTAGGTATTTTACAGTCCTGCTCTATCTTTGGGTCCTTATGTGCAAAAGATAAGGCCAGGACCATTTTCCAGTGGCTAATGGAATTTTAATATCCATCAACATGGTTATATATAAGTATATCATACTCATTTGTTAGTGTGCTCTGTAGCATGATGAATGTAGCTGAATAGATTTCCACCAAACAGTTAGGATGATCTGACGTCAACAGAGATAAAGGTCAGTTGTCAGGCAGGGTAGACATAGTACATGTAATAGCCATTAACACACAGCAAATCCAAACTGTGACTAGAAGGGCCAGAAATTACTTTCTCCCGAGACACTTCCATTTCCAAGATATGTCTAAACATTTATTTTCAGTCATAACTGTTTACTAAACTACACAGTGCATATACATTCACAAATTAATCTCTAACCTGGAGGATTTCAGTTTATTATAGGAGACTTTTATTTTAGTTGTCATTCAGCCTTATGTGACATCATGTGTTGTGTCCTGGGGGTAAACAGATGAACTGGACAAGGTTCCCTGACTTTAAAGAAGTCACTTAATTTTGGTCTAGCTCAGGAAACAAGGCACAAAGAAAATGGACCAATTTTATCTGTGAATGCAGCTAAGGGACATTTAGCTTAAAGCATGAGAAGGATTTCACTCTGGGGAAAAAGGCTGGAGCTAGACTAGAGTAAAAGGCAGAGAGTCCTAAAAGCCTACAGCTTGTAATTACAAATCCCTTTTCTCTCTCACAAGACTAAGCTCTGGAAGACAAGACCATGTTTACACTCTCTGTTTTTCCCCTGTAGGTAACAAAGTCCAACCAAGAGTTTAAGGGAATAAAGTGCCAAATGAGTGACATAAGCAAAGGGACATACAGAAATTGATAGGCAGTAAAGATTATAAACATTTATTGTGAGGAAGATAAATTCATTGTCCCCCAGAAAATTAAACACACACTTTAAGCATCATAATCAAAATCTCCTACGTTATATCCGCTCCCACCAACCAGGATCACATCAGTTATTAGCGGCTCCTCTGAACACAAAATAACTTTCTCACCTGCAGCCACTCCCTTTCTATCAGGGCCTCAAAACCACGAATGGTCCTGCTCCTCGGCTCCAAGATGATCTGGGCCAGGGAGGTCACCTGAAGTGTGGAATCCGTTCCTTCTGTTCCATGAACCAATATGGATGCTCCTTCCCTGATGGGAAAATTCAGAGTGCACATGGGATACTGTCAATATGGTCAATCAAGTCTGTTAATAAACATTTACCAAGTACAGTCTTATGTATTCTCCGCTGTCCCATAGGGTTTAGGGTCTAAATAAGACATAATGAGGAGAGCTTCTCTTGGGAAAAAAATATGACTATACTGAGTCCCACATTTCACACGGCAAGAAACCCTTTCTTTAAGTTATAACAAGTTTCACAGAACATTTTAACTGAAAATTTCCTCCCTTTACAGAAATAGAAAGTCCTTAACACAGCAGGTACTTATCTTTTCTGCTGTAATAGTTGACTAAAGCCTTTTCTCATCAAACCTAGAAACATACACTTAAAATTATTTTTCTGTGTCTCTGACCATGACTCTACCTTCTCACCATCAGCTAACTGTAAGGACGCCTTCATAAACTATAATGGATCTGGGAAACGGTCTTCAATCATACTTTGAGAAACATGAAACAGGAAGAAACATTTTAGAAAATTAAAAGAATAAAATTGTCCATCTAGAATGTCAGTGGCAATGATATCATGACACTTAGGAGATATTAGGGACCCCAGTATTCTAAAGAGAGCAAAAGGAAGCACCAAAAACTAAATTAACTACATCTCCCCTCCCCTTCTTCCACCTCTTATATTGAAATGACAGTGAAGAAAATTTTGGGGAATAAAGGAAGCTCACCATTTTCTCATAAAAAAGTTTCATGTTTGGTTATTACTGTTAATTATCTTACCATATACATACATACTTTACATAGCAATAGCAAAAGGTAATTTCTTATTTCCACTTTTATTATAAACACTTTCCCATGTTTTTATGCCATCTTTAGAAATATTGTATTAATGGTTATTATATATCCTATTAAGTAATCAACTACAATTTACTTAACACTATGGTTGGATATTAAGGTATTGTTAATTTCTGTTACACTGTAGCTGATGTACTTAGCTCTTTGTCTTTTCCTGAATTAGCTGAGTTTTTAATTTGAAGATAAGACTCCCTAATGTTGACTTATGGTTAACAACCCCATTCTTAGCATGAAATTAAATGAGTAGGCTGAAAAGGGTCTGAGCAAATATTTTAAGGCTTCTGAGATATCTTAGCTATCTGTAGTATATTCTGAATTTAAGTCAATTAATTTAAGGTTGATTTTTACATTTTTTTTTCCAGGGACAGAGAGAGTCAGAGAGAGGGGCAGATAGGGACAGACAGACAGATAGGGAGAGAGGTGAGAAGCATCAATCATTAGTTTTTCATTGCCGTTGCGACATCTTAGTTGTTCATTGATGCTTTCTCACACGTGCCTTGACCGCGGGCATTCAGCAGACCGAGCAACCCCTTGCTGGAGCCAGCGACCTTGGGTCCAAGCTGGCGAGGTTTTTGCTCAAGCCAGATGGGCCTGTGCTCAAGCCAACGAGCTAGGGGTCTCGAACCTGGGACTTCCGCATCCCAGTCTGACGCTCTATCCACTACACCACCGCCTGGTCAGGCGATTTTCACATTTTTAATAATTAATTATAAGGGCAGATTTTTATATAAGTAATAAGTTAATATATATCAGAAAAGAGAAACCAAACATTACAAAATAACCAAAGCCTTCAGCCCTGCTGAGGGTGTGGAAGTTCCCATTGAAGGCGGCCAGCTCAGAGTAAACAAGGAGGAGACAACAAACACTGCTCTGCACCTGGGGCTGCCTAGCCTGGTTTCATCTCATCGTTATGGCGGAAAACTTGGACAACATGGTGGTAAGTGTTTACTACAATTCATGTTTCTTAAGAAAACCTGTAAGGGGAAATCTTTTCAACTTAAAAAGAAACAAAACTGTTACTATTAGCATCTCATCATTCTGTATTCATTTCTCTGCCATTATAACCTTGGTCTTTAACTACTATATTTTATTAGATAGATGAGCTTCACCTAAAATAAAGAACAGTGACAGCCTGGGAATCCTGACGCCAAGAGTCTGCCCATTCTTGGTTCTGTCACTAACTTACCACATGATTTTAAGCAACCCATTTTATTATCAATTTGTCACTAACCACAAAAAAACTACATATATTGTCCCCTAATTTGGAAACATCGGTAAAACAAATTAAATTCTCAAAGAAAGGTGCCAATCCAAGTACGTGGGTGCAATACTTATACCTACCTACCGTTTCAGTGGGAACCCCATTCTTAAAAAGGGCATGCTAAGCTTCTGCAATAACTTATACCAATCTTTCTGCCTCTGTTCAAGTCTTCTGCCTCGAGTCTCAAGGATTAGCAACCTCTAACTGAATGAATAAACTAAAATCACTTCATCTACTTCACATTACTACCATCAGGTTTTCTCACCTTGAGATCCTGATACCACTGCACACATCAAGTAGTTTGTAATAAGAAATCAGAGAGATTAGAAAAGATCATTTTACTATGTAACAAAATTACATGCTTCCTTTCATTGCTATTTCAAAAGTAAGAAGGCAAGTTTGGCGTTCTGAGAAGCCATACGAAAACTTCTCTTTCTCACAGTTTAAGAAAGAAAAATTGGTACATTAATGATTTAAAGATTGTATAGAAAAAAAATAGGTCTTTGGCACTTAAAAGACTTGTGTAAGCAAAGATGTGTATTTCCATGTTCACAACTCATTCAACAAACATTATCAAATACAATGTCAAACGCTATGCACACATTTCCTCAGTAACTAAATGCCGTTGCCAATCTCACTCAGTAGTTTATAAAAGGACCTGAACATAAGATACAGGATAAGCACACGCATTAACCTACAGGCATGCCTTATTCCACTGAGCTTCACTTTACTGCACGCTGAAGACACTGCAGGTTTTTACAAACTGAAGGTAAGACCTTCCCCCAGCAGGATTACGACTCACTGAAGGCTCTGATGATGGTCAGCATTTTTTTAGAATAAACTATTTTCTTTAACTAAGGTATATTATACATTTTTTTAGAAGGTGCTATTACCCACTTAAAAGACTACAGGATAGGTAAAGTTAATTTTTAAATTCATTGGGAAACCAAAAAATTAGTGTGATTTGCTTTATTGAGATATCCACTTCATTGCAGTCTGGAACTGATCCATAATTTCTGAGTTTTATGTTAATGTATAAACATGTGTGGATAAAAGTGAAGTCTCGTTAGCAGTGCATGTTCCATGCTGAACCATGTACTCTACCTGTCGATACACTGAGCCACTAGGCAGGAGGTTGTCAGAATCTCCTTGATGTGAGTCAGCCAGTTGGAAGACTCCAGTTTACTGAGCCATCGGTCCATGTTGTGTGTTTGCTCATTACAGGCTTCCACAAGTTTGATTAAGCTCTCCTGAAGAACGTGATACCTTTCACACATGAGGAAAAGAAAAAAACAAAAAAATGAAAGAAGCAACCAAACCAAACATTCAGTCTCCAATAAATCCAAGAGCAAAAGTAGCTCACAATACTATAAACATATTTACCTTGCTATACCAGGATTAAATATTGAAAAATTAATATTTAAACATGATTGCAAAGATGCTTAAAACACCTGTCATGGTAAACTGTTCATCCTGTGAACAGATTAAACCCATTGAAGAGCTGAATTATCCGACTGGGGAGAGGGCCAGAGGACTGCGTTTTGTGACAGGTCAGGGAGCACTACTGGCCTCTGCACTCCTACTCCATGGAGCCACCCGGTTCTGTCAGCAGGGGTGCCCAAAGCCAGCTGGTATCCCATTCATTGTATCAGGAGCTCAGACTCCACCCGCCCACCCAGAAGCATTTATAGACCACTAATTGCAAACATAAACAAGAGATGATCTAGGTCAGGGGTGCTCAATACGTCGATCGCGATCTACTGGTAGATCGCGAAGGAAGTGTGGGTAGATCGCATGACATTAAAAAGACATTTGTTTTTTGATTGGCATACAGGGTAGCCAATCTGACGTCTGAACTTTTGACACCCTGCGCATGCGCGTTAAACCGCGCTAACTTGTTCAGTTACATTGCTGCGTAGTTAGCCTTCAATTTATTTAAACTAAATACAACAAAGGGTATAAAAATGAGTGCCGTAGCTGGTCCGAGTAAAAAGCCTAAAACCTACCACTTTCATACAGAATGGGAGGGGATTTTTTTCACTATGTCATATTCTAAGTGCGTTTGCCTCATCTGTCTGTGTGCCATTGCTATTCCAAAGAAGGGAAATGTGGAGCGGCTTTTTCGGACTGTTCATAAAAACTATAACATTGACTTTCATCTGAAAAGAGAGCTGAGAAGGAGAGAGGTGAAAGAAGAATACACAATATTAAATAGTAATAATAGTAACTTAAATAATGATAATATAGAAGAAATAAATTTATGTTTTGCATTTTTATTGTAGGTAGATCATTTTGACTTGGTCATCTTATAAGTAGCTTACAAGCTGAAAAAGTGTGGGCACCCCTGATCTAGGTGGAGGGAAACAGGGTGTGAGAATAGATGGGAGTGGGGGAAGTGAGATTTATGAGACTAAAGTCTTTGACTTAGGATAATATAGTTATCCATAGTGTATCTGTTTAAGTTTGGTGACCACTGATCTACAAGTAGAGGAGCAGACCTTGTGGTAATGACATTTCAGAGCTGACTTAGAAAAACAGTGCTGTGTGACTAAAACTCACCAGTGGGCATCCAAAGTACATTTTCTGCTTATCTTACAAAATACAATGACAGAACAGCCAGTCGATTCTGGACTCAAAGTCAGTAGTAGATTCATTTGAAAACTTGCGATTTTATGACAACTTATGGGGCACCCATTCTAATTAGTTTCAAATAAGAGTCCATCACTGTCTCCAGAATCTTTTACCTCTCAATGGACTTATGAATCCGCCTCCACTGGGGATAATGAGCTTCTTGTTCAAAGCCACCGCCTTTGGCTCTAGCTTGCTGCGCTACGTTCAGAGAGCGGGTATCGATGATGTAGCCACGCTTCCCTGCTCTCAGGGTCGCATTTATCAGCTTCTCATCCTCTTTGCACCGTCTCCCATTTGTGCCAGTCAGTGGCTGACCACTTCGCATAATTACCTAGAATCACAATACAGTTGAAAACTTAATAGGAACTGCTTTTACAGTTTTTGAAAACAGAAAGAAATTAGCTAGATTAAGTGTTTCAAACACTACTGGGTGACACTGGAGATGCAGCCGATGCTAAAACAAAGATAGATTCTTTATATTGAAGTTAATCATGGTAAAAAAAAAATAAGCCTTGCACTTGCAAGTGACTTCCCACTACCTCAAAATACTTTCACATAATAAATTATAGTTCCTCTTTAAGATTAGATATTACAATTCATTGAGTCAGTGAACAATTATACAGCTGACCTAGCCCTGTAATGAAGGTAATAATAATGGCCTATGCATTTTGCTTCAAGTACATAAATTTACCAGTGGTTCTTAACCTTTTTTGAGGTACCGAACCCGCCAGTTTCATATGCGCATTCAGGAACCCTTCTTTAGTGATAAATATGATTTTTTTTCCAAATTCAAGACATAGGTATATGTTTTTTTACTGGTGCACAAAATGAGCCGTGCATGAACATCGCCTTGCTCAAAGAACAAAACCAACAAAGAGCATGAACTCACAAATTACGGTATTACTTTATTCTGGCCTCCGTGGCAGAGGCTTCTCCGAACCCGAGACCGACTCATCGACCCCCTAGGGTTCAATAGATCCCAGGTTAAGAACCACTGGCCTATGCATTTTGCTTCAAGTACATAAACTTAGGGCTGGCAATATTATACAGAAAAAGGCACCAGTGGCAAAATAAAAAGAATTCATCCATGATTCTTGTTTTGTGAATCATTTTCAATATCTTAAAAGCTGCTTGTTATTACTTATCCTTCAGGGGCCCTCTTCCATCCTTTTCAGTATTCCAGGAATTAAACCACTTGTCTCCAAATATATACTATCAACTGTATATTTTGAAAGGTTTGATTCTGAAACTTTTCTCAAGAAATTGATACCTATTATACTGATCTTGCCCTTGGTGAGTGGCTCAGTTATTTCAGTTTCACCCATAATATAAACTTTTTCTTAACTGCCTTGAAATTGAACATGATCAAGAAAGGATGACAAAAGCTAACTCTCAGATGGTACTTAGCAAGTAAATGGACACACAGTATATTTAACAGCAACTATTAAAATAACATAATGAACCCTAGTAAAAACAGACATACTATAGAGCAGTAGTAGTCAAACTGGTCCCTACCTCCCACTAGCGGGCGTTCCAGCTTTCATGGTGGGCGGTAGCGGAGCTACCAAAGTATAAATAAAAAGATAGATTTAACTATAGTAAGTTGTTTTATAAAGATTTATTCTGGCAAACTTAGCAAAAATCCAACATAAAGTTCTTGGTAAGTAATTATTATTATATGCTTTAACTTGCTGTAAATCTGCTTTATAAATTTTATAAAGTAAAGTTACTTCCCTACTTTATAAATCACCATTACTGTGGAACCGGTGGGCAGTTAGAAAATTTTACTGCTAACAGAAATACAAAAGTGGCAGTAGGTATAAAAAGGTTGACCACCCCTGCTATAGAGCAAGCAGAATATGTGGCCTGATACCAAAGTGGCAGATTTTTAATTTTTTAATCCTAATTGTTTGTGTTTGACTTAATACCAAGGGAAAAGAAAAATGGAACATGTCTCTAATTTATCCATTAACTGACTTCTGATCTTAAAATCAAGTAGAGTTTATTGACTGAGAGAAAACAGGAGTAGAGAAACAGATTTAGAAAATATACATAGCCACAAGCACGTGCCTATTTAATTCCTGACTCCTGTGTTTACTGAAGTTGTGACTCATGACATTTGTCACTCTTCTCCCTTTTGAAAATAAAAACTGCTCAATTTACCTTTTGTAGGGAAATCTGGTGAGAATAATTAAAATACTTTACCATTATTCTGATCATAGATATTTTCTGCCTACAAGTATTACCTTAAATAGAACATAAGCATTAGTCCCCTTCGTACTCAGTCTTGAGGATAAACCTCTCTGCGCTTTTTAAAGGTTGAGCAGCATGATGGAAAGAATTCAAAGCCATAACTGATTATAGAAAACACTCTACGCCTAATTCCCTATGCAGGAAGTCCTAGCAGGAGAAATTAATCACTTCAACGGGTGAGAGAGAGAGAGAGAAAGAGAGAAAGGGGGGAGGAGCTGGAAGCATCAACTCCCATATGTGCCTTGACCAGACCAGTGCAGGGTTTTGAACTGGCGACCTCAGTATTCCCAGGTCGACGCTTTATCCGCTGTGCCACCACAGGTCAGGCGGAAAGGGAAACACTTCTAAGAAAGAATCCTCAGCCTGACTAGGCGGTAGTGCAGTGGATAGAGCATTGGACTGGGATGTGGAGAACCCAGGTTTGAAACCCCAAGGTCGCTGGCTTGAGCAAGCGTCACTCACTCTGCTGTAGCCCCCTGATCAAGGCACATATGAGAAAGCAATCAATGAACAACTAAGGTGCTGCAACAAAGAATTGATGCTTCTCATCTTTCTCCCTTCCTGTCTGTCCCTATCTGTCCCTCTCTCTGTCAACAACAACAAAAAGAATCCTCAAACCAAGTCTTCCAGCAAATTAAGCAGGAGTACTGTACACTTACCATTCCATTTTTTTTATGATAATAGCTGAGTACTGGGAAGCGTCCTCCATGTCGAAATGTAGCTACCTTCCGAAGAGCTTCATCATCAATGGATTTGGGCACTATGACAATTGGCGGGTAAGAGGGGCAGACCGCAAATTCCTTATTGACATAGCTTAACCTCCACTCACTGGTCTGAAAAACACAAAATACTATGCTTCAAAGCTAAGCAAGTGTCTCAATGTCACAAAATAATCTGAAAAATTTTAAAGGACCTTAGAAGTCAACTTTCATACAATGAAGAAGCCATCTCAAGAATTTAATAGAAGGATACCTATCCCATATTTCCACAGAAAAAGATTCCATTCTTCAGAGCCAGCTTCCTGTAATGTTAGGTATCACCAATTCCTTGAAAGTTCTTCCTCATGGTTAGCAAACTCTGTTGCTCTATAACTTCCTCTATTGGAGTTTACCATGATTTAAGTACAAGTTCCCTATTTCACATGGCATCCTATTAAATGTGTGAAAGACAGTTGTTCCTCCCTTAGTCTTCTAGTCTCCCAGTTAAGTATATCCATGACTATCAGGGCTAACATCTTCTCATTCATCCTTTCCTCGGTACCACTTACTCTGTTCATGGTACTCTTAAAGCATAGCGACAGAAAGACTACGATACTTCAGACATCTGAACCAGAACAGATGTGTATAGAGCTACTACGTACTCTAAATCCCTTGTTCTTTTCTATTATTTAAAAAAGAAAATGTAGAAAGATTGATAACACCTTTCTTAAAAGAATAATGACAACGCTAAGAAAAGTTATACTTAGGATCCTGTCAGTGAAATAATTTCAGAGATCAGACAAGATAGGGCACGTTCAAGGTGGTGTGGCCATAGACATGAAATAATTTCTAGCTCGGTATTCCAAGGACTAAAAGTATATAATATAAAACTGTCAAATGACAATTTATTTCAAACATCAAAAAGGAAAACCACTTGAAGAGTGTAAAAAACCTTTTATATAAAATATATAAATAAAATTATGTATATGTAAATTTAATACGTTTCCGTAAAGCAGAGTTGGCCTAAGATACTGGCCATGGGTTGCGTTCCAGGATAAAATCAGTTTGTTAAATGTACTTGTAGGACACGAGTATTTTAAATCACTTTTATAGATACAATATATTTTAGTTATATTTTTCACTTTTCAAAGTTATTCATGTTACCAATTCTAAAAAGACCGTTTCTAAAAGATCCGTGAAATGAGGAAAGGAATCACCTGTATCCTGCTTACCCATCCCCTCATTTCCTTTCACAGAGGCAACAGTTTTCATTTCTTTAGTTTCTGTGCACATGTGTGTGTGTGCTTACCTCTAAACTTCTAAGTAATATGACTATACTGTTACTTCCTGATTTTTCACTATTAGCTATTAGTTATTGATTTCCTACTCTGGAGAATCCTGATTTTCCATTGCTCTGCAATGCCACTTCTGTCCTCTATTAATTTTCCATACATATAGGACTTTATTCTGTCCCACTGGTCTATTTGTAGTAAGACCCACAGCTTTTAGAATAACTTGATACTTAGTAGGCTAAGTGTCCTCTTCTCTTCTTTCTACTCTTTTAGAATAGCTTGGCTCCTCTTGGTCCTTTGCTCTTTTATGTAACTTTTATCAAACTCCATATTAAAACCTATTGGGAAAAAAAACTCATTGGAGGGAAAAAATATTCACTGGAGTTTTAATAAGATTGTGTTGACTTTACAGATGTATTTGAAGATAGTTATATCTTTTCAATATTTAATCTTCTTATCTGTGAGCATAGTATACCCCCACTTTTTAAAGCTTTCTTAATTTTTTCAATAAAGTTTTATACATCTTTCAATAATGGTCTTGCATATCTTTTCTTAGAAATATTCCTAGTAGTCTTACAGTTTAATTTCACTTCTGTTTTCAAAATTGTGTTTGGTAGAGAAAAACACCTATAATCTCAAGATTCTTTCAGTTTCTTATGTAGACAAGTATATAATCAACACAAAATGGCAACTTTGCTACTTTCATTTCAATCCTTATACTTTCCTTTTATCCCTCTGGACGTACTGAGCTGGCTATGAGTAGTGATGATGGGGCATTCTTGTCTTATTCTTTAACTTAAAGGGAATGATAAATGATTTGTTTTTTTTGTATATTTTTTTGGTTTTGGTAGTTACCATTTATCAGATTTTAAAAATTCCATTCAAATCCAACTCTGCTGAGATTATATCATGAATAAATGTTTTATTTTATCAAATTATTTTTCTTCTAATTTTGTTATACTATGTATGTAATTTGTTCTCTCTCTGGCTAATTTTGATATTCCCTTTCCCTACTGTTTCATAGTTGGACTCAAAACATCTAACTAAAGATTACTTTTTCATTATCCTTCATGATGTTTGCTGGGATACCCTAATCTAAGGGTTTATGATTTACATTAATTCTGGAAGATTCTCAACCATTATATATTTGAATATTGCCTTTCCTGCATTTTCTTTAGTATCTTCTTCTTGAATTCCCACTTAATAAGTATTGGATCTTCTCCCTTTGTCATCTAACTTCTCTTTTTTCCCATCTTCCTAGTTTCTCTGATCTTTATTCTGAGGAATTACTTCAGATATATATTCCAGATCACTAATTCTTTTAGTTGTTTATAATCAGCTACTTAACCTTAATATTAAGTTATTTTTTAATCAACTATTGAGATTTTATTATTTATATATAAAAAACAGATCCATTTACAGTGCATAAGTTCATGAGTCTTGACAGTCATATGTATCTGTGAAACCACCACAATCAATATAACAAATATTTAAATCATTTCCTACCAAAAACAAACACCTTGTATATTTTTGTAATCCATATATCCCCCTCCACATTCAACACTAGGAAATCACTAATCTGTTTTCAGTCACTTTTGGTATCATCTCTAAGAAATTTTTGTCTAATCAAAGGTCATAAAGAGGTCCTGGCCTGTTGGCTCAGTGGTAGAGCTTTGGTCTGGTATGTGGATAACCCAGGTTCAATTCCCAGTCAGGGCACACAGAAGTGACCATTTGCTTCCCCCCCCCTTTTCTCTCTCCCTTCCTCTCTCCCCCTCTCAGAGCCATGGCTCAATTGAATTGAGCAAGTTGGCCCCCTGGCACTGAGGATGGGTCCTGTGGCCTCCACCTCAGGTGCTATAAAATAGCTTGGTTGCCAAGCAATGGAGCAATGCCCCAGAGGGGGTTTGCTGGGTGGATCCTGGTCAGGGCACATGTAGGAGTCTGTCCCTGCCTCCCCTACTCTCACATAATATAAAAAAGGCAACTTTCTCCTGTGTTTTCTTTAAAAAGTTTTATGGTTTTAACTTTTGTTTTGGTCTATAATATTTTTTGAGTTAATTTTTGTAGATGCAAAGTAAAGGTTTAGGTTGAACTTCTTTTAGATCTAATTATTCCAATGCCATTAGTTGAAAAAGACAGTATCATATGTTCTCATTTATATGTGTAATCTAATGAACAAAATAAACTGACAAACAAAATATAAATAGAGGCATGGACACATGGAACAGAATGACAGCTGTCAGAGGGGAGGAGGGTTGAGGGACTGGATGAAAGAAGGTGAAGGGATTAAGCAAAAATAAAATATACACACACCCATACATATGTATATATATCACACATGGACACAGACAAGTGTGGTGAAAGCCAGAGGGAAAGGGGGTGAGTGGTAGATGGAGGTGAGCAAAAGGGGAGAAAATAGGGACGGAAACAGACTTTGCTTAGGGTGATGGGCGCATGATGCTATGTGCATATGTTTTATTGAGCTGTGAAGGTAAAACCTGTACCCTAATAAATTCAATTTAAAATATGAAATAAAAAACATTGCTTCAACTATATCCTACAAATTTTTATATACAGAACCAAGGCTCCTCTGCTCTGGCACTCTGGTTACCTCAGGCCCTTTCCCTGGTTCCTCCCACCAGAGGGAAAGCAGGCCTTGTTTTGGAATATTAGCTGTTCCACAAAATCAGTGCCACAACCTGAGGCTCAAGACAAAGCTTCTAAAACAGGAAACTCATTATGCCATTCACTTTCTCTATGTTTTGATTTCCCTCCAAAATAGGCTGCTTTTTTCTCACTTACCAGAGACCTCAGGTAGTCGTTTTTTTTTTATTTTATTCATAATTGGTCATTGATATCTGCAGGAGGGCTTATCAGATAGGAGCTTCTCAACCATTACCATGTACAAAACCTTATAATCAATTTTTTGTATATAATTTCTAAAGTGGTAGATTGGGGGAGTACAGATATATTGTATACGTATACTTTAGCAAAGTATCTGAATGATTCTTTCATGATATCCTAGAATAAAAACAGGTTAAGAGGGGGAGGAACTCTAGATATTACTTTGCTTAACACTTTCATTTTGTAGGCATGGAAACTGAGTCCCAGAAAGTCAGGCAGGCAGTAACATACCTGGGATGCAACACAAGATATCCTGACAGCTAATTTTAGTACTCTGTCCTCTCAATACTACACATCTTTTTCGGACATAATAGAAAAGTGGGGACTGGTTAATATTATAGAGAGTTTTTAGATAGTTAAAAAATTTCTCTCAAAGAATATGGACTAATAGATGTCTACCTGGCAGTTGATTTCTAATGATTTATGGAAGACCCGTTGTCCTTTAGTTCTACGTTGCATAAATATACACATTCCTATTCGTTCACTCAACAAATATTTATTTATTTTAACAGGGACAGAGAGAGAGTCAGAGAGAGGGACAGATAGAGACAGACAGACAGGAATGGAGAGAGGTGAGAAGCATCAATCATTAGTTTTTCGTTGCCATTGCGACACCTTAGTTGTTCATTGATTGCTTTCTCACACGTGCCTTGACCGCGGGCCTTCAGCGGACCAAAGCAACCCCTTGCTGGAGCCAGCGACCTTGGGTCCAAGCTGGCGAGCTTTTGCTCAAGCCAGATGAGCCCGCGCTCAAGCTGGCGAGCTCGGGGTCTTGAACCGGGGTCCACCGCATCCCAGTCCGACGCTGTATCCACTGCGCCACCGCCTAGTCAGGCTCAACAAATATTTACTGCTTGCCTATCTTGTGCTAGGAATATAGTAGGGAACATGAATGACATTGTTCCTGCCCTTTTGAAGTTTATATCCTACCAGCTTATATTCTAGCCTAGAAAAGAGACAAGCAATGAATAAGAAGCTTTCTATACTGTTCACCCCTCCTCCTTGAAACTTGTTCTTCCCTTGGCTTCTTCCTCTACTTCCCCGTTCAATGGTTCAATCCTTGCCCCTCTCACTTTAGATATGTTCCCTAGGCAAGCTCAACTTCTCCCTTTGGTTTCCATAAAGTAGATCTTGATTACTCTCCATTTTTCATTTGTACACAGATCTCTTAAGTCAGTTCTAAACTATGTATCTCTTGTACATGTTCAATGACATACAGCATAAAAAACCTTCAAATCTGTCATCTCTAAAACTGAATTGAACTTATTCCCCATCAAACATGTTTCTCTTTCGGTCTTTCCCCTCTTAGTGAAATCATCCTAGATGCCACTGTCTGTTCCACCTCTCAAATGCAGTAAGGGTCACCAGCTCCTTTTAATTCTACTTCCTGAATCTTCCTGCACTGTAACCCCTCTTCTATTGATCCAACCATCTTTATATTATTATAGTAGCCTCTTAAGCAATTTGTCAGCATTTTGCAACAGATTGATTTTCTGTAATACAAATCTGATATTATTTCTGCTGTGCCCTGTGGATACTTGTGCCAGCACTTATTTTATTGTACTTGATCACTCAAATAATTACCAGACTTTAAACAAGTAAAAGGAAGAGATCATGCTTTTATCATCTTAAATTTCTATAATCTAGGCCCTGGCTGGTTAGGCTCAGTGGCAGAGCATCAACCTGGTGTGTAGATGTACTGGGTCTGATTCCCAATCAGAGCACACAGGAGAAACGACCATCTGCTTCTCCACCCCTCCCTTTCTTCCTTCTCTCTTTCTCTCTCTCTACCTCTCCCACAGCCATGGCTTGATTTGTTTGACCACATCGGCCCTGGGCACTGAGAATGGCTCTATGGAGCCTCTGCCTCAGGTGCTAAAATTAGCTCCGTTGCGAGCATGGCCTCAGATGGGCATTGCCAAGTGGATCCTGGTTGGGGTGCATGTGGGAGTCTATTCTATCACCCATCCTCTCACTCTGAAAAGAAGAAAATTTTTTTTCTATAATCTAGCAACAGTAAGTTAATACTGCAAATCAAGGCAATAAAGATGTTTTCATTAAATTGGAATCACAAAATTTGCAGGAAAGTATTACAAAAATGCAGATATACAAATTGCTTAAATAAAACCAAAAAGGAGATGCCTTTTTGGAAAAAAGTATTGAATCTAAGTAAAAATAGATAGATAAATAAATAAAACAACAAAAACATAGGGCGGATCTCTTAATAACACATGTGAAAAGATGTAGGAATTTTAGTTTATTTCATTAGTAATTTAATTCTCAAAAAGCTAATGCAACTTCAGGCTACTTTAAAGTATTAGTAATAGTTCCAATCTACACTTAATCTTATGGGTACCATGTTTTCAGAGAATCACTGACAAACTGACTGCCCTGCCAAGAAGAGAAACCAGGACAGTGTGGGGCCCTGCATTCAGTGGTATACCAAAGAGTATAAATAAGTTAAATGCACCTTATTGCTCATCAATATGAAGTGACCATTTTCACAAGTAAAGGAAGGTATACGGTTATCTCCCATTACCTATCGTTCTCTCAAAAGTTACTCACAGCTGAAGAGTAGAGTTCAAACTCTTGCTCAGGAAGGAAAGAATGCCAGCCATCTTCTATCACATCAAACATGGGCCGGTAAAAGAAAGGGTACATCAGAGTGATGGAGTCCAAGGTAGACAATGCCTAGGGGGTAAAAAGGAAATAAAGAAAAAAGGAACGTTCCACAATTTGAAACACTTTCTAATTGCCAAATTGATATTAAACAAATATGACTTGATAATGGTGAGCATATTTCTCTAACATTGTATTATCACTAGGTACAATTAAAGTTTATTAAAGTTTATTTCTTTATTTTTTTTAATTTATTTTTTAATTTTTATTTTATTCATTTTAGAGAGGAGACACAGAGTGAGAGAGAGAGAGAGAGAAAGTGGGGAGGAGCTGGAAGCATCAACTCCCATATGTGCCTTGACCGAACCAGTGCAGGGTTTTGAACTGGCGACCTCAGTGTTCCCAGGTCGACACTTTATCCACTGCGCCACCACAGGTCAGGCTAAAGCTTTTTTCTATGCTTCCGACACATAATCTATACTCAATTAGCATGGGCTGAATGAAGAGAATAATTTAAAAATGTGCATACCTATCCTAGTAAAAAAATGAGATAACTCCTTCTTGACATCATTTAATAAAGCTTTATAAAATAGTATAAATATTTTGGGGGATCAGAGAACAAACAGGTTTGGGCAGTCAGTAAAGCCTTGGCTCAAAATCTAGTTACCAACTCTATAAACTCATGTAAATTATTTAAAATCAGCATCTGTTAGTAACGTACAATAGGGTAATACAGCTTAACGGCCAAAGGGTCAGCCTGGAGTCAGACTGCTGGACTCAAATCCCAGATGCCAGGGCCATAGTAATTAGTTTACATAACCACTCCGTGCCTCAGTTTCCTCAGCTGTAAAACTGGGGAAATAACAGTACCTACCCTCATAAGGTGGTGAAGAATATGGAGAGAATGTGTGTAATAGGCCTCAAGCAGTGCCTGGCACATAATAAACCCTAAAATAACTTTAGCTATCACATGTTCCACATATTACATGCTACACATATGCTCCATCAATGTCCACTCCCTACCTAGAATGATGTGCCCTTTTGTCAGGTACCAGCATATCTCTATGCCACAACGACCTATTTTCAAGACAGGGCAATAACTGTGCTCCCACAATGAGCCTATATTCGTCTGCAGCACTTGAATTCTGGGTCACAGCACCAGAAAACTTGACTAGATGAGAGGAACAGACAAACAGAACATCTTCCATCATGTGGCAGTCATCCTTCAGAAGGGAAATTATGGAAAGCATTTCTATGGCTGGACAAAAAGGCACCAAGCTCAATTAGCATAATTCAAACTGCAGTATTTATGGAAATAAACACCTGGAGGAAGGCAGAGGGCCCAACATCATGCTAATACCCCAGAACTCTCGGAAGGATGGGCACATGACTTACTAAAAAACAGACTGAATATGTTGTTCAGCAGTTTAACAAAACATCATCCAAAGTTATTCTTCCATCTGTCCACAAATAATGAAGCCTTCCCCTCAAAGCTCATAGAACAGAAAATATGGAGAAGCACACTCGCTAGTTCATTACCTACTTCTATATTGTCTCTGGCTGCCAGTCACATCAAGCAGAAGCAGAAAAGCCAATGTCCACATCTGATTTAGGTCAGAGCTGTTATCAGTCGGTTCAACCATTAGTTCATTCATTCATTCATTCATTCATTTTAAAGATATTCTTTGCAATATGTATTTAGAAAAAAGTCCAGCCTTACTGAGATATACTTAATAAAACTGCAAAATATTTAAAGCGTGCAATATAATACATACTGTGAAAGGATCCCTCCCCTCAATGAGTTGACAAACCTTCACGTCACATCACGTTTAGCTGTTGTTTTTGAGAACATTTAAGTTTGACATTTTTAGCAAATTTCAATGAAACAATACAGTTATCAGCTATAGTCACTATGTTATACATTCGATCCACAGACCTTATTCATCTTAGAGTTGAAAGTTTGTAATTTTTGCCTACCTGTCCCTGTTTTCCCCATACCCCAGCCCCCAGCAACTACTTTTCTCCTCTCTTTTTCTAGGAGTTTGGCTTTCCTTTGTAAGATTCCCATATAAGTGATGCCATGCAGTATGTGTCTTCCTCTGTCTGGCTTTTTCTCCAAACATAATATTCTCCAGGTTCATCCATGTTATTGCAAATGGCAGGATTACTTTTTTTCTTTTTTAAGGCTAAATAATATCCCACCCCCCTCTCATTTTCTTTATCCATTCATCCATCCACACTTAGTTTGTTTCCATGTCTTAGCTATTAGGAATAATGCCACTATGAACATGGAAGTACAGGTATCTCTTTGAGATAATTATTTTGTTTCCTTTGGATATATACTCAGAAGTGGAATTGCTGGATCATATGGTAGTTCTATTCTTAATTTCCTGAGATATCTCCATACTGTTTTCCATTATTTTATATGTAAGTCAGCAACCACTCTGGCAGGAAATAAGCACTTGTCATGATTACATTTTATGTCACTAGAGATAGGACTTTTCCTTTAAACACATTAATGCGGAAAGAATTAAAAACATTTCAACCCCAAAAGACAGTTGACAGTACAAAGAAAAAGCTTCATCAGACTTCCTGATAGGATTTAGAAACTGGAGCATTTGCCAGTTATCCTTCCAACAGGATTCTATTTGTGGCAATAGAAGACATTTGGGTATGTGGATTCTTGATTACAAAGAATAGATCAACTATGCTATATAACAATTTCACTTATTACTCCCAGATTATGTCAAAATGCATTGGGGAAGGGGAATTGGAAGACAGTAAAAGGCTAGAGGCCAAGTTCTCTATGTGTATTTATTAAATTGTAAAGACAATAGAGTATTTGCATTCTGACGTCAAATTATGAGAATGGCTCATAATTTGTGGCTTCGCTTTAGCCATAAGGACTTCTATATATGTATATAATCCATCAGTTTCTATAGAGCATTAGGTAATATCTACAGCTAAGTAAACAAATAGTTGGTGTCTGATGCCAACAGAGCTAAGGAAGAGCAATCAGAAAGTATAGCAATAAGCCTTACCCTGTTTCTTCATCACGGGAAACTTTGCTAACACCCACTGACCAGCTATCTTACAAGTTAGAAAAAGGATAAGAAAATGTAGACAGGTGAGTAATAGCCCAACCCCACAGCTGGAAAAAACAAACAACACATGTTTAACTGGAATTGGTCAGTAGCATACCCCTGCCCAAATAACAGCCTCTATTTCAATTTAACAGCCTACCAGCCACTGGCATTCTTTACCATGTCAGCAAATTCAGCCTAATCAACACTACCGCACTACTTCCAAACAGCAGATGTGTAAGACAGTTCAGCTCTTCTCCTCATTTCCTTAAGTAAAATTTAGCAACGACACAAAGAAAAATGTCGTCTAACCAATTTTCACAGTACCACAACAGTTGTTTCTTTATTTATTCTTATTTATAAGAAAACTAGTTACAGATTTTTAAGACTTTCTGCTCCCTTTTAATAGTTAAGCATTTGTTTTGAACACAAAGCCCAGATCAGTCATTCAAGACAGGAAAAAAAACATAAAACATCAGCATGTCTCTATAGTTAATCTAGAAAATATTGTAAACATTAAGTTAATTGCTATAATTTAGTGGCAATGATTTAAAATAAGGCAATTTAAAATTAGAGTAGTTGGTTAGAATGGGGAAGAAGATAGTGTGAGCTCTTCAATTTAAATATTAAATTATCCAGGTAAATTTTCTATTACTCATTTTTTTTTTTTTTTTAGAGAGAGGAGAGAAAGAGAGAAGGGGGAAAAGCAGGAAGAATCAACTCCCATATGTGCCTTGACCAGGCAAGCCCAGGGTTTTGAACCGGCGACCTCAGCTTTCCAGGTCTATGCTTTATCCACTGCGCCACCACAGGCAATTATTTATAATCTGAACAGATATTCAATATTGTTTATACAAATATAAAACAAACACACCGCATCATAAGCAAACCTGATATATGAAAATTCAGATTTACTAAAAAACAAAATCGATAATTATTACCGATAATTACTTGCTTTATAAAAGAAATAACTTTTTTTTAAAAAAGTCTTATCATATATATACATACAAAGGAATATTATTCAGTCTTAAAAGATAACAAAATCTGCCATACGCTACATACAATATGGATGAACCGAAAGAGTAAGTAACCCTAAAAACTACTAAATGTCAACAAAATCCTATTCCATTCCTATAAAAATGAATCAGGGTGAAGTTTTCCTATCAGTCTTTATAACTGAGTCATGGAATATGACCAAATATCTAATGAAGAAAAATAAGAGCTATGCTCAGTCAGAATCTAAGGCTCTTTTTATTATTTACTTTCATCACATATTGCTTCCAAAATACTTACCTCAATGGAACTGGCTATATTCAAACATTCTTCCATTCCAGGAATATCCAACTGAATTATTCGAAAATCTTTACATTTTATGATGATTGTACCCAGGGGTCCCACAAATCTGTAAAATATTATAAATTATGCTTAGGAACATACACACTTCTAACTTTAAGCATATTATCATTAATGTGAAAGAGAATATAGTTATAATCACCATCTATATTCAACTTTCTTCTCCTCAATTAGTCTAATTACAGAAAAGCCTACATCACAAAAATGTGAGCCATAAATTATTTAAAATACATGTATTAAAATTTTTTTCAAATATAAAGTAATTTATACTAGGCCAAATCATTTAACAAAGATTATTTGGGGTCTCACTTCAAAGAATAACAAGAAAAACCCCATAATTAATATAGTAAGTGTTTGTCTAGAAACAGATTATAGTGTGGTAGTTATCAGAGGGAAGGGGGAAGTACAGTGGTAAAGGGTATAGGGAGCCAAATATATGGTGACAGAAGAAGATCTGACTTTAGGTGGTGGCACACAATGTAGTATGCAGATGATGTATCACAGAACTGTACACTTGAAACCTATATAATTGATTGGCCAATGTCAACCTAATAATATAATGATATATATATAGCTTGTATAGAGATGTTTCTGAAGTATAGGAAAACAGTTCAATTGAGATTTTACTTATTTCTAAGCTTGCAGCAGTTGATTTTAAATATATCTCTTTTCACTCTTTAAAAACTATTAACTTGCAATCGCTATTCTAAATGAATGCCATGTCAAATCATAAATTTTGTATCAGTACATTTACAAATTTTGTACATATTTAATTTCACCTTAGTTGGGTTCTTTTATAAAAGGTAGTATGACTGTAACAATGGTTTGTAACTACACTTTTAGTTTTCTACGTGATTTAACAGATTAATATGCTTAAAAGAAAAGCAAATATTAATGTAAAAGCTAATATCACTATATTCTTGTAACTTTGGTTCATAATTCCTATTTTGTTTTCTACATAATTTAAGAGACTAATGTACATTATATGAATTACTAGTTTATGTTTTGGGGCACACAATGTATAAAGATGTAATTCTGTAACATTAACAATGAAAAGGGGTGGGGCAGAACTGGAAAGGAGCCAAGTTTTGCACACTGTAGAAGTTAAGTGGGTATGATTTCATATTAGAGTGCTATAACTTTAGGATGTCAGATGTAATCCCCATGGTGGTCACAAAGACAACAGATACAGAATATATTTAAAAGTAAATGAGAAAGGCATTTAAATATTTCTCTACAAAACATCAACTATATACAAAAGACAGTAATTCAGGCAACAAGAGACAAAAGCTGTAAGGCCTATAGAAAACAAATAACACAATAACAGAAGTCCCTCCTTATCAGCACACTAAGTCCTCACTTAATGTCATCAATAGGTTCTGTGTCTTCAAGTAAGACAACATGTAACAAAATTAGTTTTACCATAGGTTAATTGATATCAACAAGAGTTAAGTTCCTAGAGCATCTCATCAATATTATGACAAACTGACACTGAACAAAATGATGTTATTCAAGGACTTGCTATAAGGACTTTAAATGTAAATGGGGGTTACACTCTACAATTAAAATACAGAGCTTGGTAGCGTGGTTAAAAACACATAATCCAACTATATGCTGTCTTATAAGAGACTCAGTTGAAATCCAAAGACAAAACAGGTTGAAAGTGAAAGGATAGAAAAAAATATTACATGCAAATAGTAACCAAAGACAACAGGGGAGGCTATACTAATATCAGACAAAATAAACTTGAAAACAAAAGTGGTTATAAGAGACAAAGAACATTATATATTAATAAAAGGTTCAACACAGCAAGAAGATATAACAATTACAGACATTTAGCCTGACCAGGTGGTGGTGCAGTGTACAGAACACTGGACTGGGACGCAGAGGATCAAGGTTTGAAACCCCGAGGTTGCTGGCTTGAGTGCGGGCTCACCAGCTTGAGCATGGGGTTGCTGGCTTGAGCATGGGATCATAGACATGACCCCATGGTCACCAGCTTGAGCCCAAAGGTCGCTGGCTTGAAGCCCAAGGTTGTTAGCTTCAAGCTGTAGCCTCTTCCCCCATCCCCACACCCACCCCCCATCAAGGCCAATATGAGAAAGCAATCAATGAACAACTAAAGAGCTGCGACAAAGAACTGATTCTTCTCATCTCTCTCCCTTCCTGTCTGTCTGTCCCTATCTGTTCCTCTCTCTGTCTCTATCACACACACACACACACACACACACACACACACAAAACACCAATTACAAACCTACTGACAATCAAAGTACGTGAAGGGAGTTGAAGGGAGAACTAGAAGATTCTATAATAGTTGGAAACTTTAATACCTCCCTCATGATAATAGATAGCACAACCAGTAAGGAAATTAACACTATATGAAATATATAGACATATATATGCTACCCAACAACAGTACACACATTCTTCTCAAGTGTACATGGGACATTTTCTAGGATATGGGCCATATGTTAGGCCTCAAATCAAGTCTCAATAGATTTTAAAAGGTAGATATCATACAACGTACAGGCATACCTCGGAGATACTGCGATTTTGGTTCCAGACCACCATAATAAGGCAAATATTACAATAAAGTCAGTAGTAATCCAACTGTGAAGCAAAATAAGACGAGGCTGCTTGTATCTTCTCTGACCATAATAGGATCAAGTTAGAAATCAAAAACAAAAGAAAAACTGGGAAATTCATGTAACTGAAAATTAAACAATACATTTTTAAACAACCAATAGGTCAAAGAAGTCACAGGGAATCAGAAAATACTTAGAGACAAATGAAAACAAAAACAATATTTCAAAACTTATGGGACACAGCGAAAGCTGTATATATTATATATAGATGTATGTACACCACCTGATATATGATATATTAGTCAAGGACAGGCTGTTAGATGATGGGTTAGGAAAACAGACTTGCTACATGCCGAAAACCAAAGTTGGATTCTTACCACACTTGAAACAAAGGTAGAATCCATACATGTTAAAGACCTAAAAATGAAGGCTAAAACTATAAAGCTAATATGAAAGAAAACATAGAATAGTGACCTTGGAATAAGGAAGGACTTCTGAAGTAAGACTTAAAACACACAAACCATAAAGTTAAAAACTGACAGATTTTGCATTCAAACGAAGAACTTCTGTTCAACAACGGTCACCACAGAAGAGTTAACAAACAGGTGAGAGACTAGGAGGAGACATTTGTATGTCTAAGTGAAGAATTAATATCTGGAGAGTAACAAAGGAATTGGTGCAAATCAACACGAGAAAGACAACAAACCTAGTTTTTCACAGAAAGGAAAAATTTTTTAACTGAATTGCTAACAAATATATAAAGAAATACTTAAACTCACCAATAATTAAGAGAAATACCAATTAAAACTAAGAGATACTATTTCACAATCATCAGACTAGCAAAAATTAGGAAGACAATGGAACCAAAAGTTGCTAAGAATGTGGGAGGGCAAAGGAGAATAGTCATTTTGGAGAGCTAGCTAGCATTACTTTGTGAAATGAATTATGCATGTACCTTCTGGTTCCATCCCATCCTAGGCACCATAATCTCAGAGAAACTCTTGCACAAGACTATAATGGGACCTGAATGAGTATGTTTATCGAAGTTGGGATAATAGGAAATTGGAGGTTAAAGGGTCAGATAAATGTTGTAGACACTTTGGAGTTCTAAGCTGCAGTCAGAAGCAGTGAAATGGATGAACATAGAGCAGTTTGAAGAAATCTTAAAAAGGAGTACTGAATTAAAATGTTGAGAAACAGAACAAGATGTATAACATAATCCTACTCAGGTAAACTCACACATGCATGTGTGCATACACCCAAACACAACAATGCTATATATTTTATAGGGATATACATATATCCAAGGACAAACAGCAAGACTTAACATAGTTACCTATAGGGATTGAGAATGAGGTGGAAAATGAGAGTGAAAATTAGGGCTAAAGAAGAATAAAATAAAACCCTGAGAAAACCTTGTGATGACTTAATCATGGAAATGATGAGGCATCAACTAAGTGGGATTAACTCAACTGTCTGCATCTGAGTTTCATAAAAAGAAAAAACAAGTTCAACTGTAAAACTTCTGTACAACCTTGTCTACTGAAAGGAGCAAATAGAATTATAGATGCAGCGTACACTAAAGCATTTTATAAGCTTGTAAGGCATTATTCATATGTAAGTTTCTACCAGATATGAGAGGGGTTTTATTCCTCTTGTGTGACAGAACTGAGGTTCACAGAGGTTTAGGAGCTTGTCCAAGGGCATCTATCTAATATGAGGCAAACTGAAAGAGTCATTCTTAATCCTTCTCTTCCTCTCACACTCCATTTACAATCCACCAGCAAGGCATGGCAGCTCAGCCTGCTTCTCCACTACTTCCACTCTCGGTCGCCATCCCCCTTTACCTGAACTGCTCAGAACTCTCCTAACCGAGCATGCTGCTTCCTCTCTTGCTTCTCTAGAACCCATTTTCTGCTGGCAGTCAGAATCAACTTTTAAATTCTATCAACACTGCTTCCTTGTTTTCAGCTCTTCGAGGGCTTCCCAAAGAAAACCATCACAATAGCACATAAGGCCTTACATGATCCCGTCCCTGCTAATCCTTCCAACCGGTTTCTGCTGTCCCCCTAGCCTAGCCTCTCCTCCTTGCTCCCTGCCCTCCAGCCACACCAGCCCCTCTGTTTTTCTCTTGTACAGGCCAACGTGTTCCTGTCTCAGGTCTCTGTAGTCACTGTTCCCTGGCTGAAATGCTCTTTCCTCTGATGTTCACATTTCTCTCTTCCTCCCTTCTTTCAGATGTCATTCATTCAAATGTCACTTGTCTTCCTGGCATTCTCTATCCTCCCATCTTCCTTCATTTTCTTTCCCTGGCACTTATTAACTGACACTGTTAGATATGTATTTACTGATTCATCTGAATGTTCATCTCTCCCAATGGTACATCAGCTCCTCGGCGGTCTTAGTCACCGCTGTAGCTGCAGAGCCTGCACAGTGCTCAGTACATAAGAGACACATGGAAGTAGATATTTCCTGAAAGCAACAAACAACTTCTGACATGAACACTTAGCTCGTGCTCTTTCTATCACATCATGCTGCTCCCCAGGAAAAAGACAAATGTGTGTACAGTTTGTCGTTTAGCCCCTATTATATTAAAAGGCCCATGTCTTAAATATATACTTCCTTAAGCCCTACCAGGTACACCATGTAGCGGATACTAGGTAAATATAATGAAATGAAAAGCAACCAAAAACAGAAGTAAATAGGAAAGAAAAGAGAGTTGATAGCATGGAGAAACTCTAATTGGTATTCGGTGGCACCCGACCATTCAGTGGCCAATCATTCTTTTATTTCCTATGTGCCTACCTGCCCAAGCCACAGGGTAGTTTTGAAGGAAGTAAAAATTAATAAAAGGTGAGTCCTGGCTTCAAGGAATTAACAAATATGTAATTATCCAAACACAAATTTTAATATACATTTATCAAAGAGGTATAATTAGAGAACTATAAAATTTCAAAATGAGGGTAATTACTTCCAGTTGTGGGATTAACAGAAGAATCTGTGAAAGAGGTGGCAGTTGAACTGGTTAAACTGAATATTGATAGATGGGTAACAACTGGATGACAGCCTTTACACTCCTGAAAGTACTATATTTTATTCATCTTGGTGGCTTTAATGCTTCACAAAATACCTGCAATACAATGACATTCAATAAAGGATTAAGAAACTTGGGAGGAGCAAGACACTCCCTCTACCTCCTTCAGTGTCAGGATAATATGTATAGACGGGAGAATGCAGGATGTGGAGGAGCAAAAATAAAGAGCAAGGGCTGACTCGGAAAAAAAGTTCATTGAAGAGAATGGCAAGAACCAAGGTGGGTAAAGTAGGCTGGCGATGGAACAACGTGGAGTGCCAAAGGCATTTAGACTTTATTATGCAGGCAAGGAGAGAACACTGAAAACCTTTACCCAAGGAGCTGATGTGGGGAGTCTAACAGGAGCCCTCTGGAAAATAAAGAAATTCATTACCACTTCACCCATACTGCTGCATACTACACTATTAGAAATTATTTTCTTTTGAGGCATAACCTCTCTAGGAATCTTCTTAACATCCAAATTCTCTTGAGAGGGAATAGAAAAAGTTATTGTCATTCATTTATACGTTAGTGTAAACTGGATAACCACTTTACCTTTTTCTGACTAGAGTAAGTGCTCAGACATTAAGGAAATTCAAATTTTGACTGCAGACGGAAGTTTAACTTTAAACTCAGAGACACTACCTTGGAAAGACAGAGTCTGGGGGCAAAAACAAAAAAGAGGTTAATAAATTAATACCTTTGCTGAAGCTCCAACTTTGTTCTTTCCAAAGCAGAATTGAGTAAAGAGAAATAAAAGATATTGTAATCTCCCATCATGGAAAGTATTAAATGGATAACATGAAAGGTAAGAAATAAGGAGAAATGTAACCAACTGAACATTTTTGAAAGGGAGGGGAGGTTTTTGGAATTTAGACACTACATACTGAGTTAAGTTTTCCTCCAAAGTGGCAAATAAAGACTTCACCTAAATCACATTGCATCACAACTTTGTGAACTATGATGGACAATTATTGCTCAAAGAATATGATGGTGCAAGAGAGAAAATTTAAATAAGAAAATGAACGGAAATAGTGCTATGTACCAAACAGGACAATCAGGATAACAACCCCGGGAATTCCATTCATATTTAATAGAAACCAGGGACCAAAAATGGATGGTTTTCTGATTTTCAAAACTCAAATCCTAAATCTAGGGTAGACAAGGCTTATTTTACTGGCTGGTTTGGGCGCAAGGAAGACCCTGGGGTGCGCTTCCTCCGGGGGCCACTTAAGGACCCCAGGGGCCCTGCGGCATAGCGGGTGGGATGAGCACTCACCGCTTGTCGATGGCGTCGATATTTGAATGGAGAAGCCACAACTCCTCCGTGTTGTCCTGCCGGGAGGACAGGATCAGGTGGTGGCCAGTCAGACACAAAGTCCCCTCAACGGCCGGATAGAAAGGTCGGTGAAGCACCACATTGTCCATCCGTGGGGTCTTAATCAGCTCCGCAAACTCCATGTTCCCCAGCGGCCGGAGCCAGGGGACAGCCGCGTCCCGCAGACGGAAGGCGGTTACACCGCTACAGGGCTGAAGAAGAGAACGACCCCGCACTGGGCAGATCGGAGGGGCGGGGTCCGGGGCAAGGAGGCCGGGCCCCGCCCCAGGCCAGGGTGGGCTCGACGAGGCCTGCGGCCACTGTCACTGGCTATTGGAACACAGGGACCTCTTCCAGGCCGGGGTGTTTCTCCGGCTCCTCTCGGTCCGCGGCAGACCCAAGACTCGCCAGAAAGAACGTTCCGCGACAGGCCCAGCAGAAGAAGCTGCCGCCACCTGAGGACCCAGCCTGCGTGAGTTGGCTGCTGGGAGAAAGAAGAGGCCGTTTCATGGACAGTTTCCAAGTCCCAGCGGCTTGGGACTCCTGGCGGAAGTAGCTGCTCCCAGCCGGAGCCCAGATGAACTGCGGGCGGAAGCGGCGGAGATCGAAACTCGGAAGCCACTAAGTCACCTCCGGAAGTCGGTCCCCGCCTGGGTCCAAAGAGAATGTTTCCGGAAACACAGCTGAAGTAAAATATTTGTGTTCCTACCCGAAAAATAACTCTTCTTTGCCTCCGTGGCCACCGCTTTCCCCCTCGCACCTTTCAAATATGTATTCCATATCTGAAAAAAGCTAGGGAAGATGAGACGACGAGAAGAGGTCTCTGACCTCCCTCCCTCAACCTTGAGTAGTAAGCCCTCCACGGACTCTTCAGAGTGTGGTGCTGCCATCAGTTGTGGCAATTTTCTCCCATTCGCCACGAAGAGATTGCAACTGTGGGATCGAATCAGTGATTATGACTATGACTGACCCCAGAGAAGACGTCAGGTGTAAGGGCCGGATGCTGGGACTCCCAGAAAGCGCGGCGCCAAGATGCTGTGACCTTGGAGAGAGAAGGAAAAGCATCCTAAGACCTATGAGAGGGACCTAGGTATAAATACAGAAAAGGAAGCAATCCTGTCTTGTGAGGAAGCTCAAGTGACTTGCTTAAACAGTTTATTTGTAGCATAGGCTGAACTTTTATTTAGATCTATGAAATTCAAGATATTGGGGCTTTAGTCACCACCGCACAACCTCCCCATTAAATACAATCCAACCAAACTCCCAGACAACTAAATTATGCCAGAAAGTTAATCAAATAACTTTTCCTTTCTTGGTACCTCCCTCCTCTTGTAAACTGGAATTTTTCATTCCAAAATAGGGAATGAGAGGTGAAATATGCAAAGATTTGAGTCCCAGTCTACTGTCACTTTATTAACTTTTGAAATTCTTACCATCTAGTACAAGTTAGCTAAAATCTCACAGCAAAGACAAATTGCCTCAAATGTCATCAGATTATCCAACACGTCTTTCTGCTTCTGCCCTTTCCCTTCCAAAAATGTTCAGCTCTTAGAACAACATCTTATAAGATTGTCATAGCTGAGAGTCCAGTTTTACTTTATTTGTCTTCAAAAGAATAACTAATAGAGAAGAGGGAATAAGGAGTAATTACTTAAAAATGTTTCATTGGGATTTTTGTTGTCCTTCCATGATGTAGTTCATTATAACAATTACCAATTGTGGAAGGGAGAATGTATTTCAGAATGAATAATTGGGGAAAGTTTTATGGAGAAAGTATCTGACAGGAGGACCTTGAAGGATGAGTAGGATTAATACCCTAAATGGAGTGTACCTAAGATACATGTCCAGTTGAATTATGTCTACTAGAGGTAAGGAAAATTTCTAAAGAAATCTCACTACCTTTTGGGTTTGTTTCACTTTGTTTTGTTATTTTTGAGGGGAAAACCTATGAAGAGATCATTGTGCCATTAAATTTTAAAATGTTTAATATTCCATAGAGGCCTAAACTCTTTTTTACCCATGAGAGAAAGCTGTCAGTATCATGCTGCATTGTTATTTTTAAATACCAAAAACTATTAGAAAATTATATTTACTCTGGGTTGAAGCTTAAAGCATAGAAAGCCCTTGAAATCTGAAGAAAATATATATTGAGTAGTAAAGAACAGAGGTGGTGGAGGTGCACAATATGTTAATTTACTGCATGAACAGTAGATGGCAGTAGAGTTTGACAGTGATGAGACAGGCTTCTATTGTATTAAAAAATTATTCAACGAAACTAGTCAAGTTATTATACACACTGCCTGGATAGAAGAGTCTCAGAGGATTCTGATGAACCAAAGAAGATTATGGCGTTTATAATGCATATAGAACACCCAACACCTTCCAGATGTTATTTTTATCATCATTTTATGAGAAAAAAAAGTGACCTTGATATGTAATTATCTACGTAGTCAACTAGTATGTATTAAGTGCCTACTTGGACACCAGCACTGTGGGAATGGAAACAATAGATTTGAAATGGCCCTCGCCCTCAGAGTAATAGCTAATTTGAGAAGAACACACCCTACAAAACTAATGAAAAAAAAGTGCTAAATTTTGAAGTACAGATTTACTATCCCGGTTTTATGCTTCTCTTGTAGGCCTTGAGTAGTTAGTAGGAATTTGAGGCAGTTTGAAGAAAACAGATTAACAATTACCAAAAGTAACAGGATCATCTATGATGGAGAAGACCCTGCCTAGGTGTACCTTTGATGAGCAGCTATTGTCCATGTGCTTTGTTATTGTATGTGGAGTATAGGCAGCTGAAATGAATCTGATAACCGCATGCCCTGTGTTTCTTGTGTTCTCCATCCCCTTTATTCCTCAAACAAATCCATCACTAAATTTGATCATATCTTCTAATAGCTCTTGAATTCCCCCACTTCTCTCCACCCACAAGGCCACCTAGTTCAGGCCACCATCACTTCTCACCTACAGTTTCTTAACAGAAAAAGCCTCTTAGTTGGTCTCCTTCCTTCTAGTGGGCTCCCCTCCAACCCATTTTTCTACTTGCCAACTAAAGCCCTCTTTGCCGTTCTAAATTTCTTTTTCTTTTCTTCACTTATAAGTCCCTTTAAGTCCCTTTGTGATTTAGGTCCTTAGACAGTCATCAGCATCGCAAATCTCATCTCTCCTATTCTCTCAACCCAGCACAGCAGCCTCTGAACCCCAATTCCTTGCAATTTTCATGTCAGCTAGTCTTAAATAATTTGCTGTTTCCTCAGATCTGCACTTTACAAGATTCCTATGTAAATTATGTAAATTTATGCAAATCAAGTCTGGGAAAACATTGTTTTAAAGAACTGGGTGATCTTTCTGCCTGGTTTATATTTATTTCACTCGCAATACCCTGTCCCTTCACCTGCTAACTCCTATCATCCTTCAGATCTCATATCAGATATCACTGCCTCTGAAAGCCTTCCCTGAATCCCCTATCCAAAACTATGAGCTCTACATTATATAGGCTCCACAACACTGTGTAATAATAATAATAATAGTTCATACTTTTGATTGTTTACTCTGTGTTCCAGACATTGTGATAAATGCTTTACATGTATTGACTCACGTAGTCCTTTTTTTTTTTTTTTTACAGGGACAGAGAGAGAGTCAGAGAGAGGGATAGATAGGGACAGACAGACAGGAACGGAGAGAGGTGAGAAGCATCAATCATTAGTTTTTCATTGCCCTTGCGACGCCATAGTTGTTCATTGATTGCTTTCTCACATGTGCCTTGACCGTGGGCCTTCAGCAGACCGAGCCACCCCTTGCTGGAGCCAGCGACCTTGGGTCCAAGCTGACAAGCTGCGGGCCTTCAGCAGACCGAGCCACCCCTTGCTGGAGCCAGTGACCTTGGGTCCAAGCTGACAAGCTGCGGGCCTTCAGCAGACCGAGCCACCCCTTGCTGGAGCCAGCGACCTTGGGTCCAAGCTGACAAGCTTTTCCTCAAGCCAGATGGGCCCGCGCTCAAGCTGGTGACCTCGGGGTCTCGAACCTGGGTCTTCCGCATCCCAGTCCGATGCTCTATCCACTGCGCCACCGCCTGGTCAGGCTCACGTAGTCCTTTTAACAATTCTTTAAGGTTGGTTATTATATTCCTTTTATCTTTAAGGAAACTGAGGCACAGTGATATTTATAACTTTCCCAAGGTCAGACAACAATAAGTGGTGTAATCAGGATTCAGACCCAAGTGGTTGAGTACAAACTCTGTGCTGCTCATCACCATGCTACATCACCCATGTGAGCCCACCTGGTTATTTTCTCTGATTTTAATTCTTTTTTAAATATATGTTATTTATCGATTTGAGGGGGGGGTTAGGAGCAGGACACATCAACTCAGCTGCTTCTTGTGTATTCCTTGATGGGGCAAGCTTTGGGTTTCAAATGAGTGACCTCAGCATTCCAGGTCAATGCTTTATCCACTGTGTCACCACAGGGCAGGCTGATTTTGCCTCTTAATAAACTGTATTAAAATAGACTTTATATGTGTCTGTAACATTCCACTAGATATTAATGTCCTTGAAAGCTAGGACCATTTTTTGACTGCAACATGCCCAGAATCGTAGCTTAGCGCCTATACATAGCAGCCATTCAATATATATTTGTTGACTGAAAACCCTGTATTTAACTTAGCACATTCCACCCCAATCTCTCCTCTCTCACACCCCAATCTGAGTGAGTTGAGATATTATCACCAATGATTATAGCAGCATTTTGTTAACAGTAAGAGGAAGGTAGTGCTATACTGTTTCCACCTTAGAAATTAAAGCAGATGAATAATTTATCAATGATGATGATATTGATAATCTCTTACGTTTTGTAACTGTTTTACAAACAAAATGTTTTCAAATATGTTATCACATATGGGTCTCTCAATGACCTAGTAAAGTAGGTACGACAGGTATTGTTTCCAGCGCAGAGAGAAAGAACCAAGGTTCAAAGGGGTAGTGATGTCCTTTCAATGACAAAACCAAGTAGTGAGGCACAAACACTATGGCAGGTCTATGCACCCAAAACCTGAGCCCTTGCCATCACACTAATTTACGTATTTATTTTAAAACTTTTATTTATTGATTTTAGCAAGAGAGAAAGGGAAAAAGACAGGAACATCGACCCATTCCTGAGTATGCCCCAACCAGGGATCAAACCGGCAACCTCTACGCTTTGGCACAACATTCTAACCAACCCAGCTATCTGGCCAGGGTGCATCACACTAATTTAAATTAGACTTATTTCACCCAGCTTTTGTTTGTTAAGGTTCTGAGCTGTGAACGTTGGGAGAAGACAGCCATTCTTAAGTAAAGGAGCGCTAAGGTTTCATTAGACGAAGCAACAAAGGGGAAATTCTGGGGACAATGATATGATCAGTGGGTCTTTGTTCAGACACTCCATTCTAATAGTCACATTCCCTATACCTGGCTCCTGTGTCTCAATCACTGAGCCATTTTATTTTTTGAGACCCATCAGAAGACCAGGGTCTTAGCGCTTCAGAAGAAAATGGCAAACTGGAATGAAGAGGGACTATTGCTATTGTGCATAAACTAAGTCAGCCCGAGCCGAATCGCTTAAAACAACATCCAGCAATTGGCAGCTAGAGCTGGAATAGTGGGAGGAGAGGCTGCTCAGACACTTCTTTCTGCAGTCTCAGGGTTTCTCCCATGGTTTCCTCTTCTCCAGAGTTGATTTAATATTCCTCCAAGTACTCTGGCAGTCGGGCTGTCTACATGGCAACTGAAGGTGTCGAGAGTATTACCAAGAGTAAAGCAGAAGTTGCATCAAATTTATGACCTCCCCTTGGATGACACATGTCACTTCCCCTGCACTTTATTGACCTTAAACAGTTACAAAAACCCACTCAGTTTCAAGGAGAGAAGACGTAGATCCCATCTCTCAATAGGGCCAATGTCAAAGAATGTATGCCACAGGGATGATGTTGATAGCGAGGAACTTAAATGTATGAACTTACCATAACTTCCTCTGTTCACCCTGGCAGCTGGAAAGAGGACTAGTGAGACTATTCTGAAAGTCAGCACACTCTTTTTTGGCAAAGTGCTTTTCCACTCATAGCCATAATAAAGTAAACTAACACTATGTAATTACTTTAATTAGATAGAATTAAAATAAAGAGGCACATCTAAAAAAAAGGCATAATTAAGTGGAAAAATGTAGTAGGTGGGAATGTCAACAATGCTAATTCAGTGGTTACTGTCGAAGTTTATTTTATTGTCACTGAACCTAAATCCAGTTCAGTGTCTCATAAAGTTGGGAAGCAACATCAGTTTGCTCTCAATCTTTCAGTCACACTTCCCTAGCTTCCTGTGTCTTCTTTCCCCAAATTATTTAGGGGAAGCTCTGTATAGAATTTTTAATGTGACAAACAGTTTTGTTTTCAATTCTTGAATTTGTTTAATAGACTATGACACCTGTTCCAATTTCCCCTCCTATGTCTCCCCTTACTGCTCTTCCCTTGTCTTCACTGTCCTTTCCTTTCTCATCCTGTTTTGCCAGTCTCTTCTCCCATGTCTTTTTTCTCAGAGATGACCACCTCAAGGGGAGAGATCTATAATGATCACCCCATAAAATCAGAGAAGAGGAATAGCCAGGGGCTTGCACAAAGTCAGGGAAGTGAAAAAAATTACAAAACCTTGGTCAGTGTAAATGCCATTAGTCTAACTGTGTCTGTGAGCTGGCAGTAATCCGAATTAGGATCCTATCATCCCACAGACTGGGAGGCCCTAGCCTCTCTGAGGGTTGCATTTCAAAAAATGGTTTTCAGGACCTTAAGAAAGACATTCCTGAGTTGTAAGAGGTATACACACATCTCAAAGGATAGAGGAAGGATTGATAATTCACAGTAGACTCCCTCATCCCTTACCTATGAGGGATACATCCCAAGACCCCTAGTGGATACCTAAAACCATGGATAGTACAGAGCCCTACATATACTATATTCCTTCCTATACATTCATAGCATGATAGAGTTTAATTTATAAAGCAGGCAAAGGTGGAGGTGAACAATAATTAATAATACAACAGAACAATTATAACAATATACTGTAATAAAATATATGTGAAGGTGGCCTTTCTCAAAATATCTTATTGTACTATACTCACCCTTCTTCCTGTGAATATGTGAGACAATACAATACCTACATGACGAGATGAAGTATTCAGAATGGTAAACAACTGAAAACTTATGAATTGTGGCCCTGGCCAATTGGCTCAGTAGTAGAGCATCAGCATGGTATGTAGAAGGCCCAGATTCAATTCCCGGTCAAGGCACATAGGAGAAGCAACCATCTGCTTCTCCACCCCTCCCCATTCTCTCTTCCCTTTCCACAGCCATGCCTTGAATGGTTTGAGCAAGTTGGCCCTGGGCATTGAAGGTGGCATCATGGCCTTGCCTCAGGTACTAAAATAGCTCAGTTGCCGAGCAACAGAACAATGGCTCCAGATGGGCAGAGTATCTCCCCACCCACACCCCCAGTTGGTGCACATGCAAGAGTCTGTCCTCTGCCTTCCTGCCTCTCACTTATTAAAAAACAGAAAATAAATAAATAAATAAATAAATAAAGACAAAAGAAAACTTATGAATTGCTTATTTGAATGTTTCATTTAAACTTTTGGAGAACAGTTAACTGTAACTGAAACTGCTGAAAGCAAAACTGTGGATAAGGAGGAAACTACCTAGTAAGTCGTTTTTAGTAAGTTCTCTATAAAGGCAGATGAAGGGCCTATCATCAGGTGTTGACTGAAACAAGCAGCAAATTCATTGGCAGCTTTTTGTTGTTGTTGTTTGAGGTAGGTGCTTTAGGAGGCTAGGGTCATCTTAGGGATGAGGCCTTGAGCTGTTAGAAATCATACTAATGTTTATCCAAGGCTTAAATGTGTGTGTACGTGTGGTGGTGGTGGATGCAGTCATTTGTGCTGAGTCTGCAGTTTTTAGAGGCCAAGGTTAAGGCCTAAAGGATGGGAAGGCTCAGAGCACCTGACTGGACTCTAGTCCAGGGGTTGGGAACCTTTTTGGCTGAGAGAGACATGAACACCACATGTTTTAAAATGTAATTCCATGAAAGCCATACAAATATGTTTAACACTAAATACAAGTAAATGTGTACATTTTATGTAAGACCAACACTTTTAAAGGACAATAAGTCTATGAATTCTTTCTAATAATGTTGTTATGCTGTTGCTAACCAATGATGAATAAAGTACTTCTTACCATTAATGCGACTTCTGGTGCTGCATGGTTTTGCTGATGGCTTTGTAGTCTGGTTGATACATGGTGAGGTTAAGCTTCATGCAGGCATTGAAACTTCCATCCGTTAAACGTGATTGTAGGTTGGTCTTAACGTTCTTTAGATGTGAGAAAGACCGCTCACATGCATACGTACAGCCAAACATTGTCAGTATAGCAATACTCACACGCTGCAGTGTGTGGTGTGTGATGGGAAGCACATTCTAAGTTTTGCAGGTTGAAGTTTTCTTTTTCTCCCCATTTGTGTTTGCTCACCAACTCTGCTTGCTGTCATGCAAGTCTTTCCAAATCTTCATTCAGTGACTTGAACTCATTCACCCACATGTCTGAGGCCTTCAGGTCAGCAGCTTGTAGCTCAAAATTTCTGACGGAGACACTGGGATGTAACTCAGGTTGGCGCTGTCCACTGCACACTCATGTGAATGGGTGATGAACTTAAAAAGACGAGTGCGCTCACGAAATTCTCCAAACAGCGCTTTGAATTACTGCAGGGGATTAGATGTGAAGCCCACTAGCTGCTGGAGATCAAGATGTTGAGCAGGGTCACTTGCTGTGCATTCATCTTTAAACTCTCCCAGTTTTTCAAAGTGTAGTAAACAACCTGTTTCAATGTCAGTGATGAAAAGTTCCAGCTTGTTTTCAAATGCAAACACTGCTTGTTGAAGGGATAAGACTGTATTTCCAATGCTTTGCATTTTCACATTGAGCTGGTTCAAATGTTCAGTCATGTCCACGAGATAGTAGAACTTCAGGAACCACTCAGTGTTAGCTAAGTCTGGATGCTCGATGTTTTTTCATTTCAAGAAAAGTCAGGATTTTGCTCAGACAAGCCATGAAATGGCTGAGCACCTTCCCTCTTGACAACCAACACACATTGTTGTACAGAAGCAAACCAGGATAATTATTCCCAACTTCATCCAGCAGTGTTTTAAACTGGCGATCATTTAAAGCTCAGGCAACAATAAAGTTGACCACCCGAATGACCAGTGACATTACCTCACCAAGCTGCTTGCCACACATCTGAGCACAAAGCGCTTCCTGATGTAGGATGCAGTGAAAACTTAGAATGGGTCTCTTTTCCTGTTCATGAAGAAGTGCTGCGAAACCTCTGTTTTTCCCCACCATGTATGGAGCACCATCAGTACACACCGAAATAAGTTTATCCATCAGTAGACTTTTTTATTTAGTGAACTCAGTGAAAGACTGGAATAAATCCTCCCCTCTTGTTGTCTCTTTCATAGGCAAAACAGCAAGACTTTCCTCATGTAGTGTGTCACCGACAGCATACCTTGCAATCACGCTGAACTGGGATAAATGGCTTACATCTGTTGACTCATCCAAAGTGAGAGAAAAGAATGATACTGCATTTATATCCTTCACTTGTGTTGCCTCAATGTGATTTGCCATCATGATGGTACGATTGTGAACAGTTGTTGCCAACAGAGACATGTCTTTTATTCATTTGATTATCTTGTCTTTATCTGAAAAGTTGTCAAAAAGTGCATTGGCAACATCAAGCATGAATGTTTTGACATACTCCCATCTGTGAATGGCTTTCCGTTTCTCACAATTGTGAAAGCACTAGCAAAGCTAGCCGAATTCCAGTCAGGAGCAACTCTGTGTTTGTTGGGTCCAAAAACGGAGTTGTTGCTGACTAGCTTGTACTCTGCACAGTAGCTCTTGACATGCTTTCTTCCTGCTGTCCCCCGCTGGATATTTTGATGCAAATGTAGTATGGCGTGTGTCAAAGTGTTGCTTTATATTTGACCGTTTCATCAATGCAATTTTATCATTGTATATTAGACACACTGCAGAACCTGCTCTCTCCACAAAGGCAAATTCCTTTGTCCATTTCTGCTAAAAAGTACGATACTCTTCATCTTTTTTTTTAGACATCTTTGTCAAAGGGTTTCTGCAATTAGCTAGCTTACTACTTGATTAAAAGGAGGGAAGTTTACTTCCTGACCTCACAACAACCCGTGTACATTACACATTATCCAATAAAAATCTGGTGTTGTCCCAGAGGACAGCTATGATTGGCTCCAGCCACCCGCAACCATGAACATGAACAGTAGGAAACGAATGGATTGTAATACATGAGAATGTTTTATATTTTTAACATTATTATTTTTTTAATTAAATATTTGTCTGCAATCTAGATGCAGTCATCAAAAGAGCCACATCTGGCTCATACGCCATAGGTTCCCGACCCCTGCTCTATAATCCATAACTCATCTTGGCACCTTATCCTTACCTAAGGCATTTTCCTTTTTCCTATCATTTACAAATCTATCAGCTCTGTTAATACATACCACTAAATGTATCTCTTTGTCTAGCCATTCTTCTCCTTTTTTTATTCTCAGTCCTTTTAGGAAATGGCCCCTAATCCTCTTTTATTAAATCTAAGTTTATTCATTATGAGTAGTGGCAATAAACCATTCCCTAATGTCTGGCAGTGTAGTTCTGTTTCTTTTAAAAATACAATGCATTAATAGAAAATGAGGTATGGTAAGGTCAACAGATCAGAAGACAACTGCCACTGACATAACAGTTTGTTCTTCACAATTCTCGGGGGAGAGGCCACACTGAGCCATGGGAGCCACAAGGGGAAGCGCAGAGTTGATCAGGAGGCAGAAAGAATGAGGGGAAAGATGGGAAAGAGCCACAGGAAGAAACAAGTGAGACAGGGGAAGCAGGTTTAGCATTGGCTAATCCAAATGATTTCAGTAGATTCTGGACCATGGGGCAGTCCCTAGCTGTGTGGTACCTGGTCTTGATTAGAGCAGAGAATAGTGTCCTAGAGTTGTGAGAGGCAGTAGAGGAGGTGGCTGCGTTGTGGGTCCTGGACTGGTTGGTTTGAATTTTAAAAGCCTGTTTTTAGGCAACATTTTACTATCTCTAGAAATTGGCTAGCTCCGGGAGGGGCGGTTCCTTCAGGATCAGCAAGGCTTCAGATGTCCAATCATCAGCATATAGAAAATAAAAGACATGGATAATACAATACACTGCCCAAGCCTTTGCTATTACATTTGTATTATTTTGTTATAATTCCTACAGTGGATTTTCCCACTTAAACTACAGTTAGAGATCAGAGCGTCTTAAAAAAATTATGTCTGTAGGTAGTTATAGCTATGATCTTCATTTTAGAACAGCAGAGGGGATGCTACAAATGTTTATTTCAAAATAGGTTGTGGGATTGAATGAGATTGGGTGCCACAGATGTTTTGCAGATGAGGTCAGTGACGCATAGGGAGGGGTGAGATCACTTCAGGAGAGAGCACCCTGGGAGAGCCCACAGGGAACACAAAGAAGGAATGATCTGCAAAATGGAGGAAAGTTTCCTAGAAGCCAGGAAGGGGCCCATCCTGCCAACAGTGGCAGAAGACAGGCACTCACAGACATCGTCTCCAGGGAAAGCGATAAGGCAGAGGGCTGGACAAAAGCCTGATGGCCAATGGGTGAAGTAGCCAGGAATTTAGGAAAGGGAACTGTAAGTTTAATATATTCTTTTTTTAGGAGTTTGGGGGAAAGGAGAGAGATGATGAATAAGGCCATGGGAATTACTGTAGGTTTTTTGTTTGTTTGTTTGTTCATTTTAAACAGGGACAGAGAGAGAGTCAGAGAGAGGGATAGATAGGGACAGACAGACAGGAACGGAGAGAGGTGAGAAGCATCAATCATTAGTTTTTTGTTGCTGTCGCAACACCTTAGTTGTTCATTGATTGCTTTCTCACATTTGCCTTGACCGCGGGCCTTCAGCAGATCGAGCAACCCCTTGCTGGAGCCAGCAACCTTAGGTCCAAGCTGACGAGCTTTTGCTCAAGCCAGATGGGCCTGCGCTCAAGCCGGCGAGCTCGGGGTCTCGAACCTAGGTCTTCCGCATCCCAGTCCGATACTCTATCCACTGCGCCACTGCCTGGTCAGGCTGTATGTATTTTTATTTGATTATTTTATTGTGGTTAAATATACATAACATAAAATTTACCATTTTTAAGTCATTAAGTCAGTGGTTCTTAACCTGAGTTCTATCGAACCCTAGGGATTCGATGAGTTGGTCTCAGGGGTTCGGAGAAGCCTCTGCCGCAGAGGCCAGAATAAAGTAATACTGTAATTTGTTGTGAGTTCATGCACTTTGTTGGTTTTGTTCTTTGAGCAAGGTGATGTTCATGCATGGATCATTTTGTGCACCAGTAAAAAAACATATACCTATGTCTTGAATTTGGAAAAAAAAATCATATTTTATTTATCACTAAAGAAGGGTTCGGGGAATGCGCATATGAAACTGGTGGGTTCAGTACCTCAAAAAGGTTAAGAACCACTGCATTAAGCACATTCATGTTGTGCAACCATCTTCACCGTCTGCCCACAGAACTCTTTTCATTTTCCCAACTGAAACCCTGTCCCCATTGAAACTAACTTGCTGTTTTCTCCTTCCACCAGTCCCTGGCAACCACCATTCTACCTTCCGTATTTATGAATCTGACTAGTTTAGGAACCTCATGTAAGTGGATCATGTCATATCATTTGTCCTTTTGTGACTGGGTTATTCCACTTAGCATGTCCTCAAAGTTCATTTATGCTTTAATGTGTTTCAGAATGTCCTTTCTTTTTAAGACTATGGGATTTTATTTCTAATAGTGGCACAGCCCTAAAGATATTATAGGCCAAGGGAAGGAAAACAGTTAAGAAATTTGGAATCTGGGAAGGGTGAGGGTTGTGGAAGAAGGAACAACAGAGTAGAGGGAGGGTCTGGTTTGGAGGCGAGCAGTTCTGGGTTCAAGTTCTGGCCTTTCTGCTGCATGATTTGAGCAATTCACGTTATCTCCCCACTATCAGCTTTCTGTGTGTGAAATACTGTTAGCGATGCCCTTTGATAGGACCACTCACTGTGTGTGAACGGATTCCCAGAAGAGGGAATCCACGCTGCTTTGCCTTGTGCCCTCCACAGCTGGATACTGAGGAGGGTTGTCTTATTAAAGGGGGTTTGTGCTCATTTTCTGCAGGGAGAAACAGAGGAGTATGTGACCTGCAGGAGTCCCCAAAATGAGGAGAGGAAGAATGGTGATCGTGATCAAGACCGATGTTTTCCTGATTGCTAGCCCCTCCAAGGGCCCCAGGCTGCCTCATATATAAAACAGGGTTCTGTAATTGTGTGATTCCTCCTCTTCCCCTGGGGGCAGAGGCCCCATTTATCTTCCAAAAGGGAAAGAGGAGCGGGTGGGATTCAGTCTGAGAATGAATGGAAGGAGCTTATCCCTATGGGAAGCTGGTGGGAGGGGGAGACTTTTATAGAGAAGAAGCCAGAGAGATGACAGGTAACTTCCCTAAACCTATGAGAGCAAGGATTGTAAGAACATCCAGGATGCAGGATTAGCATCAAGGAGTGGAAGGCATGCAGGACTTCAGGGAACATGATATGCTGCTCAGTAATTCTTGGTTAGCTAGTCTTGTTTTGAAGCAATGAAGTATAGTAAGTCCTCACTTAACATCATTGCCAGGTTCTTGGAAACTGTGCCTTTAAGCAGAGCTACGTACAACAAAATCAGTTTTACTATAGACTAATTAATATAAATAAGACTTAATATCTTATGGTATATTTCTGGTCATGAAAACATCCCCAAACTCTAAATACAAACCCAAAACACTTCTAATATTGCACAACAAATAAATATGAATTATTCAGACATTAAAGAAAAATTAATAAAATCGAGTAGAATTATTATTTTCTAACCCGCTCTTTTCCAGGGTCACTTGTGGCTGGAGCCTCTCCCAGCAGCTCAGGGCACAAGGCTGGCATCCTCCCTGGACAGGACACCTTTCCATCTCAGGGCCACTCAGACCCAGCCATGCTCACTCAGACTAGGACACAGCAATCTCCTAACGTGCACATCTTTGAGGAGTGGGCAGAAACAGGAGACCCTGGAGAAAACCCGCAAAGACATGGGGAGAACCCGCAAACTCCACATGGTGGCGCCGGCCAGGAATTACAATTTTTTTCTCATCAACGTTATAAGGAAATGACTGAATGAAATGACGTTATCCAAGGACCTGATGTAGATGGAGTCAGTTACGACCTTTCCAAATGCCAGTGAACTGAGGATTTTGGGTAGCCATCAACATGGGCTCCACATCCTGCAGGAGAATGAATAGTCAGGGAGGAAAGAGAGAGCACCCTTGATGCATGTCTGGTATATTTTCTCCACGACAGCAGCAGGAAACTGGAGCACACGTGCTTTCCAATGTACATATATGACTTTTGGTGCATCAGACAGACATCTGTTCAATGCTCTTAAACACCTGCCAGCTATGGAGTTTCAGATGTGTTTCTTAGATAAGCGGGGTTTTGTTTTTGGTTTTTCCCCACTGCAAACCACTGAGTGACAAAGGCACGGTTGGTGGTGGGACTGCGGAGCGCTGGCAGTGTTACCCCGAGGCTGCTCTGCAAGGAAAACATTCTGCTGAGGCCTTGCGGACAGCATGGCTTTGTGCGCTCATTTATTTCACACCCGTGTTTTAAAATAATCCTTTCTTGGCTGAGAATATATTTTCACTGAAGATAATAGATGAAAATTGTGAACTGCTTATGTTTTCCAAGTGACATTAGCATATGTGTTACATTTTCTCTTGAATCCCACCCCCTCGCTCCTTACTGATTTTCTGTCTTTTTCCAAGGAGGAAAATTTGGAAAGAAAATGTTACCAATTTAATATACTTTTCTCTCCTGCCTCCCCCCAACCTTTTTACAGGAGAAGGCGGGGAATCCTCTGACCCCAATCCTACTTTACTAACTAGTAGGAGCATCTCCTTCACACCTGTCCCCCACCTCTGCAACCCTCAGCCCTTTGCTTTCCCTGACCTGGACAGTTACAGTACCCCTAAATTCCCCCGTGGTCCCAAGACCTTTAGTTTTGCCGTATAACGCACCATCTATGCCGCAAGCAGGGTGATCTCTCTAAAATCACTAGCTGGGTCCTGCTAGTCTCCTGTTTCATCCTTCCAGGACTTCCCGTTGGTTACAAGATAACTCCAACCTCCCTGCCAGCCATTCATCTCTCACCCTCTGCCCTTCTCCAATATGCTACATGGTTTCAAGCGGTTCAACTCGTGTACATGGCTTTTTATCTTCCCGGAATGGGTTTTCCTTCCTTGTCCACCTGGAAAACTCCTAGTCGCTCTATAGAATGTGGCTCAAGCATCACCTACTCTTGGAAACATATAGGGTCCATCCAAGCAAAACTGATTACCTCATCTGAGACTACTCCTTTGCCAAGGCTGGTATGTACCCCTGAGGGTCTCCAGTATTGTCCCTGCTTGACAGAGCACCTGCCTTCAAGGAGAAGCACCTGGCCTGACCAGGCAGAGGTACAGTGGATAGAGCATAGGACTGGGACATGGAGGACCTAAGTTCGAAATCCTGAAGTCGCCGGCTTGAGTAAGGGCTCACCAGCTTGAGTGCAGGGTCACTGGCTTGAGTGTGGGATCATAGATATGACCCCAAGGTCGCTGGCTTGAGCAAAGGGTCACTCGTTCTGCTGCAGCCCCCCAGTCAAGACACATATGAGAAAGCAATCAATGAACAACTAAGGAGACTAAGAAACTGTAGTGAAGAATTGATGCTTCTCATTTCTCTCCTTCCTGTCAGACTTGAGCAAAGGGTCACTCGCTCTGTTGCATCTCCCCAGTCGAGGCACATATGAGAAAGCAATCCATGAACAACTAAGAAGACTAAGGAACCACACTGAAGAACTGATGCTTATATCTCTCCTTCCTGTCTGTTTCTATCTGTTCCTCTCTCTGTCACACACCAAAAATAAGAAGCACCTGGCTTCCTCTTCTTTGCACCTCCATCACCAGTCCAGTGTTTGATTCAAAGTAGACTCTTTAAAAATACATGTTGAACTGAAAAGCTACATTAAAGAGGTTTGGCTGGCTGCTAGCAATAGTCGGTTCTACCCACTATTTTACCCATGAGAGGAAAAATCTCATGTTAAATGTTCTCATGAAAAATAAAAGAAAACAAAGGAAAAAATACCCATAGTGTTACCAAACAAGGTGGAAAATATTATTGAAGTTAATTTATAAACAAGTATATTATTTCTCTGGATTAAAATATATATGTGTATGTCTTGGCATATATTGATTATCTATTGATGCTTAACAAACTACTCTAAATCTTAGCAGCTTCAAACAATAAACTTCTAATATATCACATCACTTTGGTGGGTGTAGAATTTGGGAGAAGCTTACCTCAGTGGTATTGGGTCTGTCATGTGGTTGCAGTCAAGATGTCATTCAGGACTGCATTCATTTGCAGGCTCAACGCAGGCTAGAGGACCGACCCACTTCCAAGATGGCTCATTCACAACAGCTGGCAAGTTGGCGCTGGCTATTGGCAGGAGGCCTCAGTTCCTAACTATATGGACCTCTTCACAAGACAGTTTGAGTGTCCTTCTAATATGGGGGCTTTCCCCAGAGAGAATGATCTGAGAGAGAGCAAGGTAGAAACTGAAATGTCATATATGATGCAGATTCAAAAGTCACATTGCATCATTCCACAATATCCTACTGGTTACACAGGGTAGGTCCATTCAATGTGTGAAATGCATACAAGAGGTTGTAATGACCAGGAAGAGAGAATCTCAGCAAGCCATTTTGGCTACAACATGGTCCTACCTCCAAAAGATTTAATTCAGTATGCCAAGGGAGAACCCAGGGTTCTATTTTATGGGTTTTGTTTGTTTTGCCGTTTCTTTTTATTGAAATATAACATACATGTATTACATAAATCATGCACAAACCGTAAGTGTTCAGCTAGATAAATTTTCATAAAACCTAGATCAAAAAACAGAACATTACCCACATCATAGAAATCCCCATTATGCTCTATCCCAGTTGCTAGACCCTTACAAGTATGATCTCATGACTTCTGACAACATTGAATAGTTTTGTCTTTAAACATCAAATGGCATCAAACAATATATACTCACTTATGTCTGGCTTCTTTTTTCTCAACCTTAGGCTCATGAGACTTATCCATGTGGTTATGTGGCTGTCTTTTGTCCATTCTCATTGCTATATAATAGTGTGTAGATAAAAAAAATACCCATTGTACTGGGTTCCAGTGTCTGGCTACTGTGAATAGTGTTTCTATGTTATATCTTTCCAAGTGTCTTTAGGTGATTATATATGCCCTGTTATGTGGAAGAGAAACCTAACAGTAGAAATGTTGGGTGTAGGGTATGCATCTGCTCAGTGTATAGAGACTGTGAAACAGTTTGCCAAAGTGATTATACCAGTGTACACTCCTATCAACAGTCTATGAAAGTTCCAGTTCCATGTCTTCTCCAATACTTAATATGTTCTCTCTTGGGCATTTTAGCCATTCTGGTTGGTGTGCAGTGATATCTCATTTTGGTTTTAATTTGAATTTTCCTGATAGCAAATTAATTTTAGCACCTTTTCATAGGTTTATTGGCCATTAGGATGTTCTTTATTCTTTGAAGCAGTTCTTCCTGTCTTTTGTCTGTTTTTCTATTGAGTGATATTCCTTTTTCTTATAGATTTGTAAGAGGTTTTTTCTATGTATTATGGATAAGAATTTTTGTTAGATATACATTTTATAAATGTCTTCTCCCATTCTATGGGTCATCATTGGCTCTCTTTTTTATTTTTTATTGATTTAAATTTATTGTGTTTACATAGATTCAAGTGTCCCATGAACTACATTCCCCCCACCCCCATGTTCCCCTCAACATCCCTCTTGCCACCCTTCCCCCAATGTCCTCCCCATTTCCCTCCAGGATTTCGTTTTCTGCTCTCTATAATGCTGTGTTATGTATATGTAATTTCACCAATCTCTTTCCCTTTTCTAATTCAATCCTCTCATTCTCTTTCCCTCTGTCTGCTTTCCCTCTGGTCCCTTTGATCCCTCCTCTGCCTCTATTCTATTGGATTTCTCAAATCAGTGAGGTCATATGATATTTTTCTTTCTCTGCCTGGCTTATTTCACTTAACATAATAGTTTCCAGGTCCATCTATGTTGTTGCAAAAGGTAAGATTTCCCTCTTTTTCATGCCCCCATAGTATTCCATTGTGTATATGTACCACTGCTTTTTAATCCACTCGTCCACTGACGAACATGGGCTGTTTCCAGATCTTGATTACTATAAACAATGCTACTGTGAACATGGGGGTGCATTTCTTCTTTTGAATCAGTGATTTGGTGTTCTTAGGATATATTCCTACAAGTGGAATAGCTGGGTCAAAGACAGTTGCATTTTTAATTTTTTGAGGAATCTCCATACTTTTTCCCATAGTGGCTGCACCAGTCTGCATTCCCACCAGCAGTGTGGGAGGGTTCCCTTTTCTCCACATCCTCACCAGCACTTATTATGTGTTGTTTTGTTAATGAGCACCATTCTGACTGGTGTGAGGTGGTATCTCATTGTGGTTTTAATTTGCAACTCTAATGACTAATGATGTTGAACATTTTTTCATCTGCCTATTGGCCATCTGTATGTCCTCTTTGGAGAAGTGTCTATTCCAGTGATGGGCAATCTTTTGAGCTTGGTGTGTTAAAATTCACCAAAAAACCGAGCATAACTTGGGTGGTGTGTCACTTCATGGATAATGGCCTAACCAAAAGTCCCAGAACTAGACACTCTGTGCCAGAGTTCTGTTGTTTTGACCTACAGACCTCTGGCACAGAGTATCTACACTACAGCAAATGTTTTATCCTCGGCTACTGCACCTGGTCATGCAGGAGCTGAGGATGAAACGTCCTTCTTGGCATGTGGCCCCATACTTCTCTGGTATGTGGCCGTTTGTCATTGTAATGTCTACCTGTGTCAGTGCTGACACATGTGTCATAGGTTTGCCATCATGGTTCTATTCAGTTCTTTTGCCCATTTTTTTGATTGGATTGTTTATCTTCCTGGTGTTGAGTTCTACAAGTTCTTTATAAATTTTGATTATTAACCGGTTATCAGACGTATTGTCGAATATGTTCTCCCATTGTGTGGTTTGTCTTTTAATTTTGTTCATATTGTCTTTAGCTGTGCAAAAGCTTTTTAGTTTGATATAGTCTCATTTGTTAATCCTGTCCTTTATTTCACTTGCCCATGGAGATAAATCAGCAAATATATTTCTGTGAGAGATGTTGGTGAGCTTACTGCCTATGCTTTCTTCTAAGATGCTTATGGTTTCACGACTTACATTTAAGTCTTTTATTCATTTTGAGTTTATTTTTGTGAATGGTGTTGTTGGTGGTCAAGTTTCATTTTTTTGCAGGTAGCTGTTCAATTATCCTAACACCATTTGTTAAAGAGACTGTCTTTACTCCATTGTATGCTCTTACCTCCTTTGTCAAATATCAATTGTCCATAAAGGTGACGGTTTATTTCTGTGTTCTCTGTTCTGTTCCATTAATCTATATGCCTGTTCTTATGCCAGTATGAAGCTGTTTTGAGTACAATGGCCTTGTAGTATAACTTGATATCAGGAAGTGTGATACCACTCACTTTATTCTTCTTTTTCAAGATTGCTGAGGCTATTCATGTTCTTTTTCGGTTCCATATGAAGTTTTGGAATATTTGTTCTATATCTTTGAAGTATGTCATTGGTATTTTAATGGGAATGGCATTAAATTTATAAATTGCTTTGGGTAATATAGACATTTTAATGATGTCTATTCTTCCTATTCATGAACACGGTATATGCTTTCACTTGTTTGTATCTTCCTTGATTTCTTTTATCAGTGTTTTATAATTTTCCAAGTACAAGTCTTTAACCTTTTTGGTTAAATTGACTCCTAGGTACTTTGTTTCTTTGTTCCAATAGTGAAGAGTATTGTTTTCTTAATTTCTCTTTCAGACAGTTCACTGTTGGTGTATAAAAATGCCACTGATTCCTGAATATTAATTTTATATCTTGCCACCTTGCTGAGTTCATTTATTAGGTCCAATAGTTTTTGACTCCGACTTTAGGGTTTTCTATGTGCAGTATCATATCATCAGCAAATAATGATAGTTTTACTTCTTCTTTTCTAATTTGGATGCCTTTATTTCTTCCTCTTGTCTGATTGCTGTAGCTAAGACTTCCAGAACTATGTTGTATAAGAGTGCTGAAAAGGGGACACCCCTGCCTTGTACCTGATCTTAAGGGGATTGCTTTTAATTTTTGCCCATTGAATATGATGTTGGCTGTGGGTTTGTCATAGAAGGTCTTTATCATGTTGAGATATGTTCCCTGTATTCCCACTTTGTTCAGAGTTTTGATCATAAATGGATGCTGGAGTTTATCAAATGCTTTTTCTGCCTCTATTGATATTATCATGTGATATTTCTCCTTCCTTTTGTTTATGTGATGAATCACATTGATTGATTTGTGAATATTGTACCAGCCCCAGAATAAATCCCACTTGATCATGATGTACGATTTTTTTTTATGTATTGCTGAATCCAGTTTGCTATTATTTTGTTGAGAATTTTAGCATCTAAATTCATCAGGGATATTGACCTATAGCTTCTTCTTTGTATTGTATTTACCTGGTTTTGGAATCAGAATTATGCTCGCCTTGTAAAGGGAGTTTGGAAGTCTTTTCTCCTCTCGAATTTTTTGAAATAGCTTGAGAAGGATAGGAGTTAGTTCTTCTTTGAATATTTGGTAGAATTCACTTTTGTTTGTTGAGAGTGTTTTTGATAACTGTTTCTATCTCATTTGTTGTAATTGGTCTGTTTAGGTTTTCTGATTTTTCCAGATTGATTTTTGAAAGATTATATGTTTTAAGGAATTTGTCCATTTCCCCTAGATTGTCTAATTCTTTGGCATAGAGTTCTTCATAGTATTTTCTTACAATATTTTGCATTTCTGCGGTGTCAGTTGTTACTTCTCCACTCTCATTTCTAATTTTATTTATTTGAGTCCTCTCTCTATTTTTCTTGGTGAGTCTGGCTAAGGGTTCATCGATCTTGTTTACCTTTTCAAAGAACCAGTTCTTGGTTTCATTGATCCTCTGTATTTATTTAGCCTCTATGTCATTTATTTCTGCTCTGATCTTTATTATTTCCTTCCTTCTACTTCCTCTGGGCTTTAGTTGCTTTTCTTTTTCTATTTGTTTTAGATGCAGGTTAAATTGTTTATTTGAGCTTTTTCTATCTTCTTAAGGTATGCCTGTAATGCTATGAACTTCCCTCTCAGGATTGCTTTTGCTGTGTCCCATAGATTTTGAGTTGTTGTTTGTTCATTTTCATCTGTTTCTAGGAAATTTTTTATTTCTTCCTTGAACTCATTGTTGACCCATTTGTTATTTAATAACATGCTGTTTAGTTTCCAATTGTTTGAGTATTTTTCAGTTTTCTATTGTGGTTGATTTCTAGTTTCATGACATTGTGCTCAGAGAAGATCCTTGATATGATTTCAATCTTCTTAAATTTGTTGAGGCTCGTATTATGCCTTAATATGTGATCTATCCTAGAGAATGTACCATGAGTACTTGAAAAGAATGTATATTCTGCTGCTGTAGGGTGAAAGGTTTTGAAGATATCTATTAAATCGAGTTGATCTAGTGTGTCCTTTAAGTCTGCTGTTTCTTTGTTAATTTTCTTTCTTGAGAGTCTATTCAGTGATGTTAGTGGGTATTGAAATCCCCTACTATTAAAGTATTGCTGTTGATTTCACCCTTTATGTCCATCAAAATCTGCTTTATATATTTAGTTGCTTCTATAGTAAGTGCATAGATATTTATAATGGTTATATCTTTCTGTTGGATTGCTCCTTTTACCATTATGTAGTGACCTTCTTTATCCCTTACTATAGCCTTTTTTAAAGTCCATTTTGTCAGATATAAGTATTGCTACTCCAACTTGTATTTAATTTCTGTTCACATGAAATATTTTTTTCTATCTCTTTACTTTCAGTCTATGTGTATCTTTTGTTTTGAGGTGTGTCTCTTGTAGACAGCCTATGTACGACTCCTGTTTCCTTATCCACACAACTACCCTATGTCTTTTGATTGGAGCATTTAATCCATTTACATTTAAGGTTATCATAGTTGTTTATTTCCATTTTATTTTTTAAATCTACATTTTTCTTTTTCTATATCTCTCCCCCTTTGTTCTGTTTACAACAGGCCCCTTAACATATCTTACAGCATTGGTTTGGTTGTAATGAATTCCTTGAGTTGTTGTTGTTTTTTGCTTTTGTTTTTGTTTTTGTTTTGTCTGGGAAGCTTTTTATTTCTCCTTCAATTTTAAACAATAGCCTTCCTGGATAAAAAAGTATTGGTTGTAGGCTGTTGTGCTGCATTACTTTTAATATTTCTTGCTATTCCCTTCTGGCCTCAAGTGTTTCTGTTAAGAAGTCAGATGTCTTTCTTATGGGGGCTCCTTTGTAGGTGATTGACTGCTTTTCTCTTGCAGCTTTTAATATTCTTTCTTTATCTCTTAGCTTGGGTATTTTAATTATGATGTGTCTTGGCGTAGGTCTCTTTGGGCTCCTCTTTAATGGAATTCTCTGAGCTTCTTGAACTTGTGTGACTTTTTCCTGCATCAATTTAGGGAAGTTTTCAGCTATGATTTCTTTTTTTTTTTAACAGAGACAGAGAGAGAGTCAGAGAAAGGGATAGATAGAAACAGACAGACAGAAATGGAGAGAGATGAGAAGCATCAATCATCAGTTTTTCGTTGCAACACCTTAGTTGTTCATTGATTGCTTTCTCACGTGTGCCTTTACTGTGGGCCTTCAGCAGACTGAGCAACCCCTTGCTGGAGCCAGCGACCTTGGGTCCAACTGGTGAGCTTTTGCTCAAGCCAGATGGGTCCGCGCTCAAGCTGTTGACCTCGGGGTCTCAAACCTGGGTTTTTTGCATCCCAGTTCGACGCTCTATCGACTGCGCCACCACCTGGTCAGGCACAATCATTACTCTAAACTCTGATCTGGTACCTTGGTTATTTCCATCTCATTCAGTTCTTTTTCTGGGGATTTCTCTTGTTGATTCATTTGAATTGCACTTCTCTGTCTTCCCTTTTTTTTCTGTATAGACTGCTCCTTTGGGTGTGTTGTTTGTGTAGCTAGCTGAGTATAGGGTTTGTGTTGTCTGCCTCCAGCTTTCAGTTGTGTTGTTTCTAAATCTCCTTGGGATGGCTTCAGTGTTTGTAATCTACTGTGGGCTACTTGTCTGCTGCTACTGCTTTTTTTGCTGCTTGTGACAGTGGTTTCTATGCCTTAGCTGGGTCAGGTGTGAGGAGCCTTTCCTTAAGATATCACTCTACCTATGGTTGTTAGGTCTTGAGCTGATGCTCTTTGTATCTGGCCACTGAATGTACCAGCCCTGGTCTTCCCTGTCTGAAACCTGGCACAGACTAGTGGGGGTCACTGCTTATAACTGGCCCTTAGCAACCTTCTTGGAGCTACAGGCAATCTAGAATTTACGTCTTCCTCTGCTGGGTTCTGATGTCATTGTAACTATCAGCTGCACTCCTCCTAGGCTGACTTTTATCCACTTTTGGCCAGTGTGTATCCTCTTTATTCCTGAAGTGAGGTCTTTTATGCCAGCCCTTCTCTGCCTCCTCTTCCTCAGGCACTTGGGCACCAGCACAGGCTCACTGGCCACAGCACGGGCTGCTCCGCCAGTGCAGGGGACTCCCTGCTCCACTGCCCCCCCCCACTGGTGTGCAGGCTGCCTCTCCAGGCCCTGCCCCTGCAAGCATGAGGAATGCCTCTTCTCGCTCTACCCCTCTACTTCACAGTGGGGGGCGCTAGGCTCCACCCTTCGCGCCTGCGTGGGATGCCTCTCCAGGCTCTGTTCCCTGCGGGCATGCTGAAAACCTCTCCGGGCTTCACCCCTCACCATCACTGCGTGGGCTGCTTGACTCTGTCCCCCACAGGCATGTGGGATGCCTCACTCTGTTGTAGTCTGCCCTGCTCGGTGCAGGGGATGCCTCCCCCAGCAGGGTTCCATCCCCACAGGTGCACAGGAGGCCTCTCCAGGCTCTGCTCCCCACTGCTGCCATCTGGGCTGCCTTGCTGGGCTCCGCTCCTGTCCACTGCATGGGCCAGGCACCAGGGCTGCTCCCTGCAGCCTGGCCCTCCTGCCCTTCAGAGGGTACTAAGCAGGTTGAAGGGGGTAGTGTAGCCCAGACCTCAGCACTCAAAACCCGTGTCCCTGATGCACCCCCTGCTTCTAAGTGTCTCTCTGCACTGACTGGAGCAGGAGAGTCTCTGGTTGGTGGGGTAATTACTTCCTTTTGTTGGCTTGGTTCTCCCAGGAAGAATGGGCACTTTAAGTTTGGGGAGTGATTCAGTACAGGGGTCAGGGTGGCTGTCCCCCACAGTCTCTCCCTATACCCCCAACACTACACTCTTCTCTCGCAATTCCAGTCCTCTCTGCATTCCCTACTCCAAACCCCAGGTAAGTGGCTGTGAATAAGATTTTCTGCATGGTCCCTTTAAGATGGAGACTAGGTCTGAGAGTTCTGTCTCCCTCTTGCAAACAGTAACCCGGCTAACTACTGTCCGTATGCCTCCTCTAGTCTCTGGGACTCCAGGCTGGGGATCCAGTCCTAGGGCTGAGGACCCACAACTGTCCGGGAAACCCACCCTGCTGTGAGTGACCCTCTGGGCTGACTCTCACTCCTGGGAGCTGGGCAGCCCTTTCCACGTCTTCACCCTTCCTACCAGTCTGGGTGTGGTTCCTTCAGTGATGCTTGGTTATAGATTTCTCTTAGTTTAGTACAAAGTTGGTTTTTCAAAATGATTGTTCCTAAGTTAAGTTGTAATCCAGTTTGGTTCTGGGAGGTTGGAGTTGTAACATCTGCCTACTCCATCACCATTTTCCCTCTTTCCCATCTTTGACTCTCTTAATGGTGATATTTGATGAATGGAAGTTCTTAATTATAATGTGATGCAATTTTTTTCTTTCCTTTATGGCTATTGCTTTATTCACCCTGTTTTAAAAATCTTTACCCACTTCAAGGTCATAAAAATGTTCTCCCATTCTTTTTCTAAAATCTGTGTTGTTTTGCTTTTCAGGTTTAGATATGCAATCCATCAAGAATGGTGGTTTTGTTTGGTGTGAGGTAAGGATCATGATTTATTTTTTCCACGTGGAATCCAACTGATTCAACACCATCTATTAAAAAAATCACCCTTCCTCAGTTCACTTCAGTGTCACCTTTATCACATTTCAAGGTGACCATAGATGCGTGAGTCAATTTCTGGACTCTCTGTGGTCTACTTGTCTATCTTTGTACCAACATCATATTGTCTGAACTGTTACTGAGTTCAATAGGTCTTATTCCTGGTAGTGTAAGTACTCTATATTTTTTAAACTCCCCCCTCAAATGAGAAACAAGGTGAGATTATCTGCCATTATAACTTTCATTCAACATTGGCCAAGCATTAAGGCAAGGAGAAAAGGCACAAGAGTCGGAAAGGAAGAAGAAAGCTGTCATTATTTGCAGGCATAATAAATAAATTTAGTGAGGCTACTTGACACATAGTCAACATATAAAAATCAACTGTATTTCTATATATTAGCAAAAATAAAACAGAAATTTCTAAACATTGCCATTTATAGTAGCATCAAAAACCTATCAGATGTACAAGCCTCTACACTAAATATTACAAAAAAATTATTGTGAAAGTGTAAAAGATAACTAAATAACTGAAAGGATATATCATGTTCTTGGATAGAAAGATTTAACATTTAATACCATTCCAGTTAAAATTCTAGCAAGGTGTGTGTGTGTGTGCATGTGTGTGTGTGCATATGTGTGTGTGTTTAAGTCAATCAGAGCATGTATAGGAGCTCCAAGCAATGGATAGATAAATGGGAGAGCCTTCCTCTCACCCAAAAAGAAAAGAAAGAACTGGCATTGGAGAGAATCTCCTAAAAAGAAAAGAGTTGGCACAACATAATGAAAGTTAGAATGTGTATAGCATATTTCAGGAACTTAAATAACTTGAGGTGGATGGAGCTTAGGTTGCAACAGTACAATGAGAGATGAGGTAGAAAGTGTAGATTGACAGCCAAAATGTTAAGGGCTTTGAATGTCATGGATAATTTAAATAAAAGGAAAAGCTTTATCCAATTCCATATATTGCCCACATGGTCTTTTTAAGCAAATAAATAGTGTGCTTTACACATGTTAATTCATAATCTTCATGACTATCCCAAGAGATAGACACTATTATTATCATTCCATTTAACAGATGGGGAATTGAATCGAAGGCAAAGAGAGAGTAAGTAACTTACCAACCCAAAGAAACAACTTATAGGAGGGAGTCTTAAAATTTGATCCCAGGAAGTCTGGCTCTAGAGTCTATATATACTTTTAGTTTCCATGCTCTGCTGCTTCTGACTATTAAGGCTTCATTAAAAAGTTAAATTTGGCAGTGATAGGAGGGCTAGTGTGAGACTGTGATGGGAGGAAATTCAGTCAGCGGGACGAATTAGGAACTGATCAGTGGCAAATTTCTGAAATAGAACAATAGCAATGAAGGTGGAGGAGAAGGCATAGATTTAACCAACATCACTAAACTAAAAAGTTAAGATTTGGCAATTCATTCAAAGGATGAGAAGAGGCCATGGAATGGGAAGCCAATGAATGAACCCTGCCTAAAGGTGGCAGTATGTTCTTACACAGTTCTTTGTTGGGGAAAAGATACAAATGTACTTACACTTAGTTAGCATGGTATGTAAAGGAGCCTTTGCATTGGGTTTAGGAAGACACAGCTTTTAAGTTACAACAATACGAACAAGTTGGAATTCAAGTTTATATAGTTCGGTTCCCCAAAAGTCCCTAAATTATTTTAGAACCACAGCTCCAGGCTTCCTCTGTTCCTGGCAAAGCTCAACCAGCCATTTCTTCTTATTTTAACTCTTACTTATTTTAAATGAAGACCAGCTCAGGACTTGGGTTGGAGGGGGAGGGGCAGAGGATTTAGCAAGGCTAATTCATGCCTTCCAGACATCAGTGTCCAGTGCCAACAGGCTTGTTAAAGACAGTTCCCTCTCCAAGACAAGTTCTGGTGCCAGGCATTAAGACAACACATTTGTTACTCCACTGTAGAATTGTGACCTTTCATTTTTGTCATAAATTCCACTCTAGAGGGCGGTCCCCCTCTAGAGTGAAGCCTGATGCTCTCAACTATGAACTTTTATATTCATGTGTTGACTCTGTATTTTAATTTATAAACTGAAACCTTAATACGGAGCTCTTAAACAGAAGTTGACAGCCACTTGGTGTGTGTGTGTGTGTGTGTGTGTGTGTGTGTGTGTGTGTGTAGAAATGCAGTATTCTAGCCTTCACTCCTAAAGACTCCCTGTTAGTAGGATCAAAGTACGGCCCAGAAATCCCTCTCTTTGATATCTTTACACATGGAGCCCCTATCCCAGATGGCTATGAAGAAGGTGGTTCAGACACCACAATGAGAAGCAATGCTGTAGAAGGTGGTGGACATGCTATTCTACTCCACCCCCATTTCCCCTGCCCAAGAGTAACTGGCCCCAGAGAAGCATTTGGCATACTGTTCATTCTTGCATCAACCCTATGAGGTAGATACTACATATTATTATCCCCAATTTACAGGTTAGGACACTAAGGCTCAGAATGATTCACTTGCTCCAGGTTTCATAACTAGTACTCAGCCATTAATTGATTCGTGCATTCACTAATGTACCGCTGTAAGCTACACACCATTCTAGGGGCCAGCAAGTGGCATAGCAAGGATATTATTCACAACTCCCAGCCCATGTTCTTCATCGTGATGACACTTGTGACTTCCTAGAAGACTGTTAAGACAGATTATGGACTGTAGAGACTGTGTATGATAAAGCAGAGGATGTAGAAAGAGAGGGGTTTTTACTGCTCAGGGTTCATGCCTGGGTACCAGAGGGAGCTGATGAGGCCTTATCCACCTGCAGAGGGCATCCTACGAATGTGGAGGCCTAAGGAAAGGCCATTCCAACTGAGGATGCCTAGAGCTGCACCAGGAGTGACAGGAACTGCTCCCTCCAAAGCAGAGGGTGCTAGGATTAGAGAGAGGGGAGTTAGTGTTCAAATCCATCTACCTTCCCCAGACTCCTCTTTTTCTTCCTTCTTGTCTTCTTCTTTCCTGACTCTTCCCTGCTGCCTTCTGTTTCATTTCTGTTCTTTCTTCTTTGGTCCTCCTCACCCACTTCTTTCTCTCACTTTTCTCTTGGTCTTCTCTGCCTCATATGCTACCTGTCCTGGGGTTCTGGGCTGCCTTGAACGTAGCTGCATCTCCCAGTAGTTTCCCCTTCCTTTGTAGAGAAGACTCTGCAAAGTCCCACCCCCGGGGCCCAGGACCAGCTGTGACAGGAGACAATGAGGTATTACTTGCCCAACCCTCACCTAAGTTCCATTGTGTTCAAGAGACCCTGCAGAGAGCTACAAGAGCCTAGAGGAAAAAATGAAGTCTCTGCCCAAAGTCACCAGGGACACAAAACACAGAGGGAGGGGATGAGACATAGTAGGAAGTGGGAAAATGTTATGAGAGAGATAGAAAGGAATTCCACCCAAAATGACCCCAACCTGTTGCCTTTTCTATCTTGTTACTACCATTGCCTTTGTCTGTTGCTCACTCAGGGCCTTCTTCACCTGGCTCAGTGCAGTGTCCTCCGTCAGACCTAGAGCATGCACCCAGCATTACTGGGGGTGTTTGCTAAAACATGGAGGCCTGGACTGTACCCCCAGACTTTCTGATTGCCCAGTTCTGGGGTTGGCCTGAGAGGTGGCATTTCTAACAAGTTCCAGGTGACCCTGCTGCTGCTGACCCAGCACCACACTTAGAAATTGCTTTTCTCATTGGTCTTTGTTCTTATACTCCAAGCCATTTAATTATAATCAGTATGAGTTGTTGTTGTTGTTTTTAATAGAAATCTGCTGATATTTTTCTTATACTTAAAATCAGCATTTTTACCTTTGTTTTTGGGGCCACATAAGGCCTCACACCTGGCAGAACTGCTCACTGATCCGCTCTCTGCTGCCTCTGTGACTTCTCCCTGGGATGTCCTCCTTTCTTCCTGGCTTAACTCTTAGCAGTGTTCAAAACACCATAGCTCCCCTCCCTAATGGAAACCCTTCCTGCTCTCCCACTCACCCATGCACCCTAGCACCCTCTGCCTACAGGCATTCATGGCTTATCATGCTGGCATAACTTCTTTGCCTTTCTGTTCTGCTTTCCCTGTTAGACGTTCAGCTCACTAAGGACAGGGACAAGCCCAGAACTGTTTGTTGGATTGACTGTGTCATGCATGTGCCTGGATTAGCCATTATCTGTCCCATCTTTCTCTCTAGGCTCCCACAGTGTACATGTCCTTGAGTGCATCTGTTACCGGATATTGGTAACTTACATAGCTGTATACCACGCTCCTTCTGAAGTATCAGCCTCAAGCAATTGTTGGTGAAGTCTCACCAAGACCCGGGCCCAGCGTCTGAGCGGTCTGCCTTTACACACCTGTCTGGCTCTGCTGGCCCCTTTTAGAAAGTGCCATGGCAGATATTTTAGAATGTGCCGTATGCTTCTGATGCAGCAACATCTCTAAAGGCAAAGAATTTCAGTGTAATGAGCCTTTTTCAGCAGTCTGGCTAAACCCAGCAGTCCTCTGGCCTCTTTCAAGAACAAGAATTTTAGAGAAATGGGGGAGAGGTCAGCTGTAAATTCTTTTTAAAAGGCAAATATTTTTTCCTTAGGATTTTCAGCAGCACAATAGCAGCAGGCACTATTTTAAACTCTTGTGTAATTCTATCTTAATTATATGGTATGCAGAGGCACTAATAAGTTTACAAATCTGCCAGCAACACTAAACACATATGTCTTAGAAAATGCTACCCTTTTCTTTGCTTATTGTAGAGCCAGGAACTTGGATAATTGTGAGCAATTAAGAGGGAGTGGCCAAACAGTGATTCAGAGGACTCCTCCAGTGACAATGACACCTGTGAAAGCAGTCTGCTGGGTGGGCAAAAGGCATCTGGAGGCTGAGGAAGCAGCCCAGAACTTTGGGATTGATTCATCACAGCCAAATGAAGTCCAGAAAAGTACGTCAGGAGAGCCAAAAATGTCTCTTTCTTACCTCACGTGGATACCAAGAGGCGCAGTGATAGTGTGGAGAAGAAAAACTCGATGTGGCAAACACAAGCTTTTTTCCCCAGCACCTCACAGCACGGTGGAGTACAATTGGCAGGGGTCCCGGGATCCAACAGTGCGCAGGATTCCCAACCTGGGTCTGCAAGTTATGGTGGGAATCCTCAGCTTCTTCATTGCAGAACAGGGGAAATACCTCTCTCATGGGGATCGTGGCATAAGTAATTGACATAGCGAACAACATCAAAGAGATGTGCTGGCGCACGGTAGGTGTATAATTAATATTCATTCACTTCCGTCCTGCCTCCTTTCTTCAGAAGAGGATAGAATGCTTTTGCTAATGTCATCTATGATCATCAGCATATTTCCTGGCCCATAGAAGGTACTTCATCAATACTGGCTCAAGGAAGGAACAAATAATCAATACATATTGTTTTGTGCTAAATCAAGAAACTGAAGTACAAAGAGGCTAAGAAACTTGGCAACAACACATGGCCAGTAGCTGGTAAACTGACCTTCAGTCACAATGGGGTCGAGGGGCCGGTCCAAACTCAGTGCAGCTGAATTCAATATGATAGAACCAAACTGCAATCAGTATGGGGCGCTGTTCCTTGATTATCATTCTGAAGTTGCAATATTTTACAAGAGTGTTCACTTCAAAAAGGATAAAAAGAAACACCCGAAAAACTAAAGGAATGTAAATGCCTGATTACAGGCGTCTTTGAATGAAATAGAAACTTTGATTCTGAGGTATATGTATTTAGGCAGACTAAACTGATGTTCGATTACAAACCCCAGGATAGAAGGAAAATAAATACGTTCACAAAGACTAGAAATTCCCATAGTCTAGAAGAAGAGGAAAAAATCATTAGTTAATACTCAGGATGGCTGCTATCTCTAGGAGAGGCTAGGTCTCACCATGGCATGCCTGTACTCAGAGGCCACCAGTGGGTGGCTCCTCATAAGCTCAGATCCATGCTTCCAATCACTATACTAGCTACTCCCCTGCTCTGACCGAATCCAACGTATTTTCTGGCTTTATCTCTCCTTTCTTCCCCGCCTGCACCATCCTCTAAGCCACACAGCAGACTGTCACTGTGGCCTGAACACCTTATGAGCTTTCTTGTTTGAGGGTCTTTGCGCCCACCCCTTTTTTACCCATTGGGAAATACTAATCGATCTTGAAAGGTCAAATGAAATGAATAAATGCCCTATAAGTCCTTTCCTAGCACCTTGGCAGGAAATTGTTGCTTCCTTTGCAGTCCCAAAGGAACTAGGGACTTTTCTTGCTCCATTCATCAAAATCTGCCTTTTATTAAAATGACATTTATTTATAAATGTGCCTGACTTCCCCACTGAATCTGTAAACACACTCTTGGTCCCTTCCCTACTGTACCTTGCACATAATTAATGTTCAGAATATGTTAATTGATAGAAAATAATTAAATGACCCCAAATAGAGGTCCCGGTGAGTCAAGTATGGTGCAGTTATGCAGTAGGGTTTTATGTGACCATTGCAAATGTGATATGTGTAGTTAAAGATGCAGAAGCATAGTTACTGTTATATATATTTCTACTGCCCTGGCATGACCACAGCTTTCACAGAATATTCCAACATGTTTTCTGGCCTCAGGCATCTTTCTGGTCTCTTGCAGTGAGTTAGGTGGGTCCATGTAAGTATTTAGCCAATGGAATGTGACCATAAGTGATTCTACTAAAGCTATAGAAAACCCATGCATGACCCTCCAGGCTTCCTTCTCCTACCTTGGTGAACAAGATGACCATGGGGTCCAGAAGGTGCAGCTATGAAATGGCAGTGCCTCCATCAACTGGGTACCTGACAGATCATGTGGAGCAGAGGTGTCATGAATATGTTTTGAAAGTGAGAACAAAACCTTTGTGGTGTTGAGCCACTGGGGTTTTGATGAGGGAAACACATAACAGGGATGTTAATACCTCTTTTACAAGCTATTGTGACAATATAACATTATAGTACTTAACACTGTGCTTGGCATATAAAGTAGTAGGTACTCGCTAAATGCTAGTTCCTGTCTTCTCTTTATTCTCCCATGTGCTGAACTTTAAACTGTCCATTAGTAAATACAATTACTTAGCAGAGTAGATGTCGTGATGGAGGATTTAGAAAAGTCCTAGAACATGAGTTGCACTTGCTCTATGTCCCAGATGAGTTGTCATGGAGGAAACTCTGGGAGGACCAACAGGAAGGCCCTGGGCCTCCAGCATGGATGTAGGAATGGAGAACCTACAGGTGCCCACATTTGATTGTTTGACTTCTGTTTTTGTGCTCTCTCTTATATGATGGAAGCAATTAATTCTTGCCTGGGTGGGACAAGAGGGTGAGGGAGACAGGAATTTCTGGACAGCCACCATGACAGTCAGGGCAGAGAGCTAGAGGGCTTGAAAAGGGGCGAGTCTTAGGAGACTGCCAGAGATAGAGAAGTGTCACATTTAATCCTATTTGTCCTGTGGGAGTTTTCCAAAGCTGGACAAAGGACATTGTATCTAATGCCCGGGCTCACACACAGACGTCCAGGACAGTTTTTATGTTCTTGTCAAACTCTGCACACACTTGGCTGCACAGATTTTAAGAAGGACAAAGGTTGTTTTAATAGCGTTAATGGGAGGTGATGGGCGAATCATAATCTTTTAACCAAAATGGTTCACTCATTGTGTCAGCTATTGAAAGCAGAGACTCTTTTTGGTAGGTATAGAAGAAAAGGATTTGAAATTGCTTGCCACCCACCTCCTCAACAGGAGTGCTGTGTGCATTAATGAGGAGTGTCTTAGTGCTGTGAACGCCCTGGAAAGAAGGCGCTTTGCCAATTCCAAATATTATTGTGACTTGCTCAGGCAAAGCTAAAGGAAGGATGGAGGTGGGAGGCTGGCCACTGCATGTGGTGTTTTTCTTTGGGGTTCGCAAGTTGCTTCAGAGCAGAATTACTGCTGAGAAAGACCCCAAGGAGAGCAGAGCTCATATTCTGGATTCTTATTCCCACAATGCACTTTCTTTTCTGAGAGACCCTAGTCTATATTTGGTGCCTTGCTGTGGCTTCAAGTGGTTTCTGCTGCAGTCTTTTAACTTAATTTATTTTTTGACAGAGAAAGAGAGAGAGTCAGAGACAGAGACAGACGGACTGCAAGGGAGAGAGATGAGAAGCATCAATTCCTTGTTGCAGCTTCTTATTTGTTCATTGATTGTTTTCTCATATGTGCTTTGACTGGGGGGCTACAGCAGAGCAGAGTGACCCCTTGCTCAAGCCATTGACCTTGGGCTCAAGCCAGCGACCTTGGGCTTCAAGCTAGTGACCTTTGGGCTCAAGCCAGCAACCATAGGGTCATGTCTATGATCCCACGCTCAAGCCAGCTACCTCTTGCTCAAGCTGGTGAGCCCATGCTCAAGCCAGCGACCTTGGGGTTTTGGACCTGGGTCCTCCGCATCCCAGTTTGAGGCTCTATCCACTATGCCTCCACCTGGTCAGGCTTAAACTTAATTTTGGAAGGACACATAAAGAACTGCAGGTAACTTGAAGCTTGTTGGAAACAGGGAACTAAGTAAATACCATTAGAATCCTAATGTAATTAACATAAACATTTTATATCTTCTTCCTTGCAAAATAGCTTAAAATGCTTCCCAGTAAGGATTTCATTGGCACAGAGCTGTGTGTAGAACTACTGAAATGAAGTTGGGTGGCAGAAAATGGTGACAGTGATAGTAACTGTCTTGTATGTGTAAAGCAGGTTAGAATTCACAAAGCACATTCCATGTGCTCTGTCCTCTGTGATCCTGCAGCACTGAGTTCAGGTAAGCAAGTGAGCATGACAGTGATTATCTCCATTTCATAGATAGGAGCAATTAGCCTCCCCAAGGTGAGAAGTCTGAAAAAATAGCTAGTAAAGCCCCTGGCTTCAAATCTCTTTATTGTTCCAATAAATACACATGCACAAAGAAACATACCAAAATAAAAAGCAAAATACCCCAAGAAAAATAACAAAGATGCATATTCAATAATTTTTTTTAAATGTTAGGGGTGGTGAAGAAAAGCTTTACAGAGATTTAAGCAGTGATTTTTAAACAAATATTGTGTTTATTTTTGCTTAAGGAAAATGTGGTGTAGTTTGGTGGGAGGGGGGAACCAACCTTTTTTATCTCATAGTAGAGTAGAATATGGAGAGTTATAGAGGCTGGAGGAAAGATCATATTTTGCTAATCTGAAGGTACAAATACAATGATCCCAAGTGGCAGCAAGAGAGGGCTGTTAGATAAATTAGTAGAAAACTTCAAAGCCCATGATTAGTTTCAATTTGACTCAAGAAGCAATTAGAAACCTGCACAAGTTTGAGAAATATCGTGCCAGGAGCAAAACGACTCTTCCATCACACCATGCCATGAAAAAGGTGGAAATGGGAGACATTTTGGAGGGCAAGATCATAGGACATCATGACAGAATGAACTCTGAGGAAGACAGAAAGGAGTCACAATTGTCTTTAGAGCAGTAGCTGGGGTGTGAGGAGGTATGTTGGATGCTGACAATCAGAGTCATCTAAGAATTTACTGAAAAGACAAAATCCTCATCTTCTACACCTATACTGCTCTCACACCTACCTCTCAAAATTCCAGATAGACTTTCTAGGAGTTTGGTGTCTATTGGGAACAGTTCTTTAGGTGATTCTGACATGGGATACAAAACAGGATGAAAACTAAGATCTTCATCTTAGGAGAGCTTTGGTCTGACCTGTGAATAAATTGAGAGTAATGAAAACTCCAATACTCTGTGCCACTTGATATGATGGAGGTATGTAGAGAAAGCTCGGGAAAGTCATATGAAGGAATGATTCATCCTACATAGAGAAGAAAAGGGACAAATAGGTGTAGATGAGTCATTATCAACCCTGGCTGCACATTTCAAACAAGCAATTAAATCAGTCTCTGTACAGGGGTAGAGTCTGGGCAGTAATATTTTTTAAAAAGCTCCTCAGGTGATTCTAATGCGTCTAAGGTTGAAAATAGCTATTAGAGATCAAAGTTGTCCCAGCCTTTGAAGAAGTAGGTGTTTTTCAAGGCAAAAGTAATAAAACTGACGAAGGCACAGAGGCATGAAAATAGCATATTTGAAGAATAGGAAAGAGTATAGTATGGCTAGGACTTTGGTAACAAGGAGCAGACATTGGAAAGGTAAACTGAAATAGCAATGTGAAGATGTGGTGGTGGTGGTACAGATGGAAGAAGAGGAGGAGGAGAAAGTAAAGGTGGAGGAAGAGGAGGAGGAGAAAGTAAAGGTGGAGGAAGAGGAGGAGGAGAAAGTAAAGGTGGAGGAAGAGGAAGAGGAGGAGAAAGTGGAAAGGAGGAAAAGGAAGAGGAAGAGATCACCCTGAAATGATTATGATGTATTTTTTGAAAGAATGATATGGGAGAGCTGTTTTATAACAATTCTGGAGGGTGAGGATAGATAAAAAGAGACATAACAATGCCCAACTTTTGACTTAATTTCTTTGGGCCATGGAGCCCATTTTTGTCTATAGTTGTGATAAAGTAATGGTCAGTGAGTTTTTGAAAGTGATATGCTTGGTAGCCACAAAGATGATTGTCTTAATTATTCATGAGTTTTTGTTGATGTTGTTTAATTTAAACTGTCAGGGCCCACTTTCCTTCCAAAGTACTAAATTGTGAGAATGTTCTTCATTCCCCCATTGAATATTAGGAGAAGTGAATTCAAGATCGCCTGCCCTTCCAAAGCAGGAATTTAAACCCCTCTCCCAACTTTTGGTAACAATTTCAGGCAGTGTGTATACATATGTATCTTACACATTTAAAGGCAAGCATTTTTAAAGCAGTTTCAGACAATGAGGTAGATCTTTTCCCATGGGGCAAAGGGACCACACCCAGTGAGCTTTGTCCTTCCATTTCTTTGTCCTGTTCCTTTTCTGCCCTGTCTTCCTTAAATGGCCTTAATATTAAACTGAAGTGTATTTTAATTATTCATAGCATTTACTCAATTTTATTTGTTTTGATATTAAAAAGTAGATGAATAAAAGTTAATATTTAGCCCTTTTAAAAGCATGTAAGTTGAGTTTTTACATGTATGTGCTTGGATTGTATGTTTCTTCTTTTTCTTCTACTGTGAATCCATGGCTGTTCATAAGATGCACATATACACGCATGCACTATTTCCAGACAGTAGTAAAAGTTGAATGGTGGCAGCAGTGTTGAGGCCCTGAGTTTTACAGATGCTTGATTTTATTTTTAGACTCCTCAGATGGATCTCCTTCTTCAGTGCCCCCTTTAAGCATTCACTGAATGTTCACTATAGTTCAGGCTTCTTGGGAGGTGAGGGGGAAGTAGGGATGAATAAGTAGGGATGAACCTACCTCATCTTCCCAATAATTTTAAAATTAAGTATGGGACAAGATTATTTTGTACATAAGAAAACTGGGGCCCGGAAGAGTTAAGCGCATGGATCAAGGTTAAACAGGAGTGGATCCAAGATCATTCTATCTTTGGAGTGGTACTCAAATCAAATCCTTACATGATGTGACATGTTTCAATAGCACTTCAGTGACTGAGGAGGTGGCAGCAACTGATAATTTACGTTACTAGAATGGAAAAAAAATGACATTTCCATTATGTACAATTGTTTTGAGATTTTAAAACATGGATTATAAAAAACTATAGAAGCTGGTAAAGCAGTTATTTAACATAGGAAATTGAATACTTCATCCTTAACTATTCCTTGTTTGTGAAGAACAAAAAGCTAACATTTAACAAATGTTAAAAGAGTCTTTTAATGTTTTAATAAAATATTTTCTTCAAAATTCTTTTATAATTACAAACCCTTAAGAGAGTATTAATTGAAAGATGGTCTATTAAATTCCAAATGATTTTTACATATATTTTAGAAATTTTAAGTAAAAGCATTGATAACAATGATGATTTTATATTTTCATATAACTATCCTAAAGCTTTGAACTACCTTGAAAATATTAAACAGTAAAATACTGAAATCCTAGATGACAAGGAATCTTTCTAGCTTAACCCCAACTAGTGTTTTACACCTTGAAAAATTCTTACCTTATCCTTAATGGATCCTATACTTCTTGTTTCTTAATTCACTCCTGAGCTTCATTTAAAAAATAAAAACAACAGAAAAATTTATGAACTATTGGACGGATGCATAAGTTGTTATACTTCCCCTTTTACTCACTGCTATGTTCTGTTCTTCCTCTACACCAGGCCTCCTTTTCCCATTGGTTAGTAGAGGTTATTCTGATAACTTTCTTAAATTAATCAAAGTAGCTGAAGTATAGTTCATTGACTTCATATTTTATGTTTCAAAGTTGAAAACTTCCCCACAGTGGTACTAAGGACTTTATCCTATTTCCTACCCAACTCTGACCACTCCTTTTATTGTTGTTCTACGTGTCTACTGGGTATATGTACTGCAGAGGGCATGAATTCTTGCAGCCAACTTGCAGATGAACCCAAATTAAAATCTCAGCTTCCCCTCTTGTTGACTGTTAACTTGGGGAAATCACTTTAATTCACTGCATTCTGGTTCCCTCATGGGCAAAATGGGGACAATTTTTTGTCTTCATGAGGGTGGTAAAAATTAAATAATAATGTATGTTAAACTCCTGGCCCAATGCCTGGTACACAGTAAGTTCTTAATGAGGTGAATTTTCCTATCTCTTCTTCTAATAAGCAAATAAATAGACAAACAAAACTGTCTTACCCTGAACATTTCATTTTTTAGCTCCTCTTTTTTAAAGCCACTAATCACACTCACAAACCCTTTATTCCTAATCGGACATTTTCCAATGTACATGACATGAGTGCTAGTTTTTATTTCTATTGTTTAGAAAAAGAGCAGTGATATTAATTCTTTTCTCCTTTGAAAAATGCTACCTTTAACTTCTGAAATCAGAATCTTAGGAGTTTGAAATAATTTAAAAGTCAGGTGGTTTGCAATTTGGGGCATATTTATGTAAGTTAAGAGGTTTTTTTTATATAATAGTGAAAAGATGGGTGCCCTTATCAGTTGGACAATCACCCATGATTTATTTGTTGGTTCTGGATTTTTATGGGACTTTCTGCATAGTGTCTATTTTCTTTTAGAAGGCCAACCTCCCCAGGGCTTACCCTGCCATGCTCTTACCTGACTTGTTCTGCCTTCCACCCCAACCATATTTGATTGTCCCAGGAGCGGGCACCTGGAAGCAGAGCCCATGAGCTCTTGCTTTAGGATTTTGGACCTCAGGGCGAAAGAGGTCAATTAGTATTTCTCTGTTGGAACAAACTATAAGATGTGAAACTTGAGAACAACTGTGCACATATTTCCTCCCACATGGATAAATCTGGTGAGACAAGCGGAGATGAAAGATGGAGAGTGAATCTTGGAAGTCTCAGGTGCCAGTCGTCACACCTGTTCCAAGTGAATATGGAATTCTCCAGCAGTTAGCAGACCTTGGGGTCTGCTTTTCTTTCTTCTTGATATAAAGCATTTTGATTGTGGAGGTGGGAGAGGAAAAAAGGAGGAATGGAACTGAGTCTCTCTTCTTTGGGAAAATGCTCTCTGGAGATAGTTGGTTTTAAATCAGCCAGTCTACTTATAGCAGAATGCAGCTGTCACCACTGGTTATTATTTTAAAAAGTTTGCAGACTACATCCTGTAATCAACTATTGACTGGGTTGACTGCCTCCCTTTTGTCAACTAATTGGCTCATGCCATGAAAAATATAATCATTTTGGGTGAGGATCACAAGACAAAAAGTGTGTGTTTCAGAACATCTGAGACATAATATTTGAAAATTAAAATAAGGCGATGGTTAATACTTAGCATGTGCTTACTATTTGCCATACACTATTTTAAGAGTTCACATATACCAACTTATTTACTTCTTACAACCACTTATGCCAAGGTAGTGATTGTCTTCATCCTCATTTTATAGTTGACGATATGGTGGCACAGAGAGGCTAAGTAGCTTGTCCAAGGTTATACAGGTAAAATGTGGGAGAAGAATCAGAATTTAAGCACCGGCAGCCTGGCACCAGAGTCCTTGCTCTTAATGTTCACAGCACATGTTTGTTTTTGTTTTGTTTTATTTTGTTAATGACTGGATGCAAGATACAAAGTTTCACAGCAGTGCTTTGCAAGCTCCACAAGACTTCCGGATTCCTCATGGGGAGGAAAGGTTGTTTAAGACCTAATGCTATTATCTGCCCATGGTGGGTCATAGCTTTGGCATTTGTCCAATCACTATTATATGGGACTTATTGGACCAACATAAGCTGGGGTCCAAAAGGCATTAACCAACTCTATTGTAAGAAATTCTGCATTTATAGAGTTATCAAAAGCACAGGAACTTCTTTAGAAACAGAATCTAATATATAATTGATGAGTAAACAAATGAGCAGCAACTGGTTAAAAAATATGTCAAAATAAGCCCTGGCCAGTTGGCTCAGTGGTAGAGAATCGGCTGGCATCTGGAAGTCCTGGGTTTGATTCCTGGTCAGGGGCACACAGGAGAAGCAACCATCTGCTTCTCTGGCTCCTCCCCATCTCTCCTCCCCTTCTTCAGCCATGGCTTGAATGGTTCAAGCAAAAGTTGACCCTGGTGCTGAGGATGGCTCCATGGCCTCACCTCAGGCACTAAAATAGCTTAGTTGCCAAGCAATAAAGCAGTGGCCCAGACAGGCAGAACATTGCCAGGTGGCTTGCCAGGTGGATCCTGGTCGGAGCGCATTCAAGAGTCTGTCTCTGCCTCTCACTTAATAATAATAATTTTAAAAATCTGTCAAAATGTATAAAAAAGATCTAAAACTTAATGGGCCAATTTTGTGTGGTGATGTTACAGGTAACTTTCACTCTATGTTTTATAAATTTTTTAAAGTAAGAGCATGGATCCCTTTTATTAAAAACAGAAAAACTTGTATGTTTTAAAAGAGAGATATTCAGGTGTAGTGATTATCATGCCTTGGTTTTTGTTTTATTTTTGTGTTTTATACCCTGAGCTAAAAAAATATTTCCTGTGTTTCCAGTGTAAAGTTTAATGTAGGTACTCAATAAATACTTGTTGTCATGATGTTTGTTAATAACACTTCCCATTTTTATAAGACCCTACCAGTGTGTGTGTGTGTGTGTGTGTGTGTGTGTGTGTGTGTGTGTGTGTGTGTGACAGAGACAGAGAGAGAAACAGAGAGAGGGACAGATAGGAATAGACAGGAAGGAAGAGAGATGAGAAGCATCCATTCTTCATTTCAGCTCCTTCATTGTTCATTGATTGCTTTCTTATATGTGCCTTGACCAGAGGGCTACAGCAGATCAGAACGACCCCTTGCCCAAGTTAGCAAGCTTGTGCTCAAGCCAGTGACCTTGGGCTTCAAGCCAGCAACCTTTGGGCTCAAGCCAGCAACCATACGTTCATGTCTATCATCCCACGCTCAAGCTAGCAACCCACACTCAAACTGGCAAGCCTGTGCTCAAGCCAGCGACCTCATCAAGGTTTTGAACTTGGGTCTTCTCCATCCCAGTTCCACGCTCTATTCACTGTGCTACCACCTGGTCAGGTGACCCTACCATTCTTGATTGAAAAAGAATCATATAATTACAAAATACAAAATGGAACTCTTAGGACACTGGAATTGCAAAAGAACACAAACACTCATAGACATATGTATTAGTTGTATGTAACCAAAGAGTAGTGTGATATCCTAATTTATTTTATTCACATTTTTGTTTCCCTTAATTTAAGCAAGTGTCTCATCACCTTAGGGAAGGCAGTGGCAGACAGGACAAAGAGTCTAACAGTGTTTTCTCAAAACCAAAATGACAAGTTTCCCATTTTGATGACAGAAGTGAAGACTGGAGGTATTGGAATAGCAGAGGTCACTCTGTCATTACTCCAGGGTGACGATTTTCAACCAGTGTGCTGCAGGAATTTTATAAACATACCAGCTTGGCTGGTTGCTCAGTGGTAGAGCATCCACCCAACGTGTGATGTCCTGAGTTTGATTTTGGTCAGGGCACACAGGAGAAACAACCGTCTACCTTTTTCCCCCACCCATCCCCCTCTCTCTTCCCTTCCCACAGCCATGTTTTGATTGGTTCGAGTGTGTTGGCCTCCAGTGCTGGGGATGTCTACATGGTCTCCACCTCAGGTGCTAAAAAACATGGCTCAGTTACTGAGCAATGAAGAAATGGTCCCAGATGGGCAGAGCATCTCTCCCTAGTGGGCTTGCGGGGTGGATCCCAGTTGGGGTGCATGCAGGAATCTGTCTCTCTGTCTCCCTTCTTCTCACTAAAAAATAAAAATAAATTTAAAAATATAAAATAAATAAAACATGCCATACCTGACTATTTAGTCAGGGATACTAACCTCTTTTCCCTTAGATTGTCAAATAAAAAAATGATGACAGCCAGCACGACAATAGCTGTCCAGTATGAATGAATCAAAAGTATACCTATTTGTTTTTGTCAGATCAGCAAACAAATTTTTTTTGGTGTGCCACAGGCTGTTAATAATTAGTTTATATGTACCGTGAGATGAAAAAGTTTGAAAATTGCTTCTCTAGGGTGCAGGGTGATGGTGGTGGTGGGGTCTCAAATGGTGTGAGATGTGTTCAGGACATGGGACAATGGTGGACCCTAGCCTCATAGACCCATCCTGATACCCCAACATTATTTAAAAGCAGCAGAATAGCAGTTGACCTGAATGGACAGAGACCTCATGGCCAGAGCTAATGTTCATATCTCTGTGTGAAACAGTGGCTGATGGCTACAAATTCCCCTGTTCTAGGTTGTTATGGGCTGTGTTGAGCTCACCACTGCTCAATTCATATGTTGGAACCTAACCCCCAGTACCTCAGAATGTGACTGTATTTGAAGATAAGATCTTTAAAGAGTTGACTAAGTTAAAATGAGGTAGTTTATGTAGACCTTAATCTTACCAGTATCCCAATAAGAGGAGATTAAGACCCAGATACACAGAGGGAATACCTGTGAAGACACAGGGAGAAGACAAGCCAAGAGGGGCCCTGGGGATAACCAACTCTGCTGCCACCTTGATCCTGAACTTTTAGCCTTGAGAACTGTGATAAAATAAATTTTGTTGTTTAAGCCACACAGTCTGTGGCATTTTGTTATGACAGCCTGAGATGATTCATATACAGGCATTGATCCTACATGAGACCTCAGAATCTATTACATCCTGGGGAGGACCGCTGCAGGATGACTGAGGTGGAAAGCTTGCCAGTCTTGTAGGATTAGGGCTTGAAATACAAATTCAATTGTTGAATGGAAAATAACACCTTATTTCTTTCTTTCTTTTCTTCTTTCTTTTTTTTTTTTATTACAGGGACAGAGAGTCAGAGAGAGGGATAGATAGGGACAGACAGACAGAAGCGGAGAGAGGTGAGAAGCATCAATCATTAGTTTTTCATTGCCATTGCAACACCATAGTCATTCATTGATTGCTTTCTCACATGTGCCTTGACCGCGGGCCTTCAGCAGACTGAGCCACCCCTTGCTGGAGTCAACGACCTTGGGTCCAAGCTTGCAAGCTTTTGCTCAAGCCAAATGGCCCCGCACTCAAGCTGGCGACCTCGGGGTCTCGAACCTGGGTCTTCTGCATCCCAGTCTAACGCTCTATCTTCTGCACCACCGCCTGGTCAGGCAACGCCTTATTTCTTGCACACCTAAATTTGAGCTCTGTGATTCAAACTTACTACCGATGATGTTTTGCTCCATGTTGATTTTTCTGCATTATACTTTGAGAGATCCCTTTATTTCTGCTATTTATTATTCATTCATTCTTTTTTGAGAGAGAGAGAGAGAAAGAGAGAGAGAGAGAGACAGGAAGGGAGAAGGATAAGAAGCATGAGTTTGTAGCTGAGTTACTTAAGTTGTTCATTGATCACTTCTTGTATGTGCCTTGACTGGGGTACTCAAGCCAAATCAATGATCCCTTGTTCAAGCCAGAGATATTGGGCTTAAAGCCAATGACCTTTGGGCTCAAGCCTATAACCTTGAGATCACGTTCATGATCCTGCACTCAAGCCGGTGGCCCTGCGCTCAAGCTGGTGAGTGTGTGCTCAAGCTGGTAACCTTGAGGTTTCAAACCTGGGATCTCAGCATCCCAGGTTGATGCTGTATCCACTGCACCATCACCAGTCAGGCTTCATTTTTTTCTTTCTTTCTTCTTTTTCTTACATATCTCTCTTAGAACTCATTTTATGAACCACTATAAAGTTGTTCAAAATTATCTAGTACATTTCTTACTTCTTTGTTCTTTCCAGGAAGCTTGTTTATACTGTACTGATTTTTTTTTTTGTTAAATGTCTAAACCATATGTATATAAAATACATACATATATACTATACTACCCTTAGAAAATTTTCACAAAGAAATTCCACTATTGAGAAGAGACGTGGGAAAAGGAATTAGAAACCAAATCTCCCAGTTTGCAGCTGATTCAGCTGACAGGAAGCAAAACGAACCAGCGATAAACAGTGTAAGCAATGGAAGAGGAAGGAAGAGTTTTGTGATTTTATCAGCAGATGGCAAGTGTAATTTAATGTAGACAAACTAATAATTAATTGGGGAGCAAGGAGGCCAGTCCAGTGAAGTGTCTAGGCAGAAAATAATCTGCTAACACATAGATCAAGAAAAGGATTTAAGGATTATTCTTGAAAAATCATTAAAACTATCCGTCTAGTGCATAGTTCTGGGAACAAAGGCAAACACAGTGTTAGCAAAGAGAAAGCCCACAAACTGGAGGTGGCACCTGCTAGTTTAAAAAGGACTTGTTTGATTTAGTCAGGAATATCATCATGTTAGTCATCATTATGTAAGAAGATGATAGGAGAATGATTAAAACCCAAGAATCAAATTTATGTACTTACTCAAGAGCAATGCAAACACAAATGCCTTAAAGGACCAAGCAGCCGAGTAATGTGTGAACTGTCAGGGTAAGACTTTTGGGAATGAAGTCAGAATGGAGGGTGCTTAAAGGCTTTCAGATACCCAAAGGTATGTACATGCGTGTGTGTGTGTGTGTGTGTGTGTGTGTGTGTGTACGCATGCACACACACACACACAGAGTAGTAGCCTAATAAAATATGTCGGCCTTCCCAATTCAGCTGTTTGGTCACCAGTGTTGATCCCTGCCTTAGAAAGTTTAAGTGCCTCTCTTCTTATTTCCCATTCCTCTAATCTGAGGGTCCCTGAATGATAGCACTGCATCTTATTCAATCTTGTATCTAGTCTTATACTGAGCATATTACTTTGCCTCATGAAGACTGGTTGGAAATGCTGCAATGATGAAGACGCTCTGGGCTGTATGTATAGAAGACAATGCTACTGATGATGACTGTGACTGTTAATTCGTCGCTGCTGTGTCTGAGGCTGCATGTCTAAAAGAGCTCATGAGTGGGCCCTAAAGCCCACTCTGTAGTTGACTCAGCCTCACAGTTTCTAATTTGCATGAGGTGTAAATTATTTATGTCTCTGTTATATATAATACTGTGTTTTCTCTCTTCTATGTGCTCCTCCCGCCAAGCTTGGTCTCTCTTCATTCCAGATCTTTCTCTTCCCCTTTCAGCAATATAAAAAGAAATGTCTCAGCTGGTTTTTCCTTTTCTGTCTTCTCATCCTGGTTTGTTTGCTTCCTACACTTTCCTTTTCTTATTATTCCTGTGGTACAAAAGATAGGTGACAAGAATCATCTCAATGAATTATATCCTCAGGAAGTGTGATATTCTAGTTAGCAAAGTTTGTGTTTTATTGACATTTTGCTCTTTCAAATAGCACCATCTTTTTCTGGTAGGTAATAGAAATCAACTAACAATTAAGAAGTATGTTAGGCTGTATTAAGATGTGTATCTATATTTTAAACTGTGCAGTGAAATATAAAGAAGAACCTATATAACAAAGCATAATAATAAAATGAATACTTGTGCACCCACCTCTCAAGAACTAGAACATTTAAAGTTCTCTTGATGCACCTGTATTTTACTTAGTGTTCCTTTGATGCTTACAAATCCTGCCTTAGGATCATTATTATGAGCATCAATTATCACTGTACAATACTATGGGTGCACAGGGTAATGCTTTTGTCAAAATATAAAATAAGACTCTGAGTTGTTTCTTGCATCTGTTGCCTCTTCTTTTTCCCAGATGCCACCGCCTTGGTCCAGACACTCATCTAGACCATGACAAAGCTCCCTTTTTTGTCTGTCTCCATTTTCACTCAAGACTGAACCAGCAACTATTGAAAGTGCAAGCCAGTAGGGCATTTATGGGTGGAGGGATTCAGTTTATAAGAGGTATCAAAATATTTGAATCAATTAGAAATATGATGTCAAGTAATTTAATTTTCATACAACTAATAATTAGCATAATGTGAATGGATTCTATTTAAATACTATATATATATTCTGTGGGGCAGGAGTTCAGGCACAGCTTGGCTGGGGCCTCTGCTCAGCTCTTGGGTATCTGTAATCAAGATTTTGCTTGAACTGCATTCTCAACTGGAAGCTCAACTGGAGAAGTATTCACTACCTAGCTCATGCAGATTGTTGGCAGAATTTATTTCCTTGTGGTTATAACACCAAAGGTCCTGGTTTCTTGCTCGCTATTGACAATAGACTGTTTCCCAGTCCTAGGGGGTTACTTAGACACATGGGTTTCTTCAAGATGGCTATTGACTTTATGCAGCCCATGTGGAGAGTCTCCAGCTCCAATCTGCTAAACTGGAGCTTTCTACAATACAGTGTAATCCAGGAGAGTGACATCATGTCACCTCTTTCATATTCTATGTGTTAGAATCAAGTCACAGTTCCTCCACAATCATATGAAAGGGGTTACAGAAAAGTGTGAACACTAGAGGAAAACCACTGAGGGTCATCTTAGGGTCTGTCTCTATATATGACTAAGCAGACAGTGCTCTGGAGCAGGAAAAAGAAATTCTAGTGATGCAGATATATTTTGTTAACATTTCTTCCCAAAGATTATGTGTGATTGTAATTAACTGAAAGTTGGCATTCTGCTGAAATTTTAAATCCAGATAACACTTTGTGTAGTGCTATTTGGAAGGAGTGACTAATTTTAGTATCTAAATTTTAAATTCTTTAATATGTTCCCCCCAAATGCTTTATTTTAGAAAATCATAAAATAGCACTATGAGTGAAAGTGAACTGTATAAATGAAGGAACTATTTTGCCAATTTTTAAAAAAGATAATTTATTCCATTTGGGCTAGAAATTTTACATCTCTTTCAGGATATGATTTTTATCACAAGACTATTAGTTTCTTCCTGTCTTCACTAATACATGTGGAACAAAAATATGCTGGTTTATCCAGATACCGGTTAATTAGTCAGCTGAAGACACCCACTTGTTGTCAACTTTTGCTCTGACTTCTACAATGTCATCAAAGTTATTTGTCTAAAACACAAACTTGAGCCCTGGCCAGATAGCTCGGTTGGTTAGAGCATCGGCCGGAAGCGCAGAGGTTGCCGGTTTGATCCCTGGTCAGGGCATATACAGGAACAGATCTATGCTCCTGTCTCTCTCTTTCTCTCTCTCTTCCTCCCCCCTTCCCTCTGGCTAAAATAAAAATAAAATAAATTTTTAAAAATCAAAATAAAACACAAACTTGATTCTGCTACTTCTCTGATTTCCTACTGCCTATTTTAAAGTCTTAAGCTTGATAGTTATGGATCTTCAAAAATTGGCTCTGGTCTACACTTACCATCTTTGTCGCCTTTCGAACTTCTCCTTGTGCAACCAATACTATTGACACACTGAACTGTTTCAGGAGCCCCACTTCTCTTTCATGTGACTCCCTCTGTGCATGTTATACCTTCTGTTTGGCATATGTCCATTCCCTTCTCTTGGAGTTGCAGAAACTTTGTTTTGCTTTCTACTGGATTCCTTGGGGAACGTGCTTAATACATAGTAATGCTCAATAAATCTTGCTTGAATAGATATCTCAGATTCTTATTTTTTTAGTGAAAAAAAATTTTTAAATGATGATTCCATTAAAAAAATCATTACAGAAACTAAGAGAATGCAAGACTGCATATAAATAAAGTGTGTGGAAGAGATTCTAAATGCTACAGGATTTCAGAAGATGTTAGCATTCCGTGTTGGAGTCGTTAAGGACACTTCTGCTGATGAAGGTGGGACTGAAACAGGTATTAAAAGATGAGTGTGATTCTGAGCTATTGCTATCATGACACCTTCTTCAGAGTAGACCATTAAAAGTTTATTGAGTTGAAGTTTTTTTTTTTCTTTGTGACAGAGAAAGAGAGTCAGAGAGAGGGACAGATAGGGACAGACAGACAGGAAGGGAGAGAGACAAGAAACATCAACTCCCCGTTGTGGTTCCCCAGTTGTTCATTGATTACTTTTCCATATGTGCCCCAACCGGGGTGGGGGCTACAGTAGACCAAGTGATCCCTTGCTTGAGCCAGCGACCTTGTGCTCAAGCTGGTTGAGCATTGCTCAAACCAGATGAGCCCGAGCTCAAGCTGGCAACTTCAGGGTCTCGAACCCGGGTCCCCCACATCCCAATCCGATGCTCCATCCACTGCGCCACCACCTGGTCAGGCTGATTTGAAGTTTTGAATAGAATAATAAGCAATGGGGAGAAAAGACTTTGTGAATGAATAAAAAGCAAGATCAGAAACTCCAGTCCAGAGATAAGCTGGGTATGTGTGGACAATGAGGACAATTTCCTGATAAGGGTGTGTTCTAACCAACAGTGAAAATTAATTTTGGCTATGTAGGTTGGGAACAAGATTATAAAATATCTGAAAACTAAGGGGTGCACTTTAGATTTTGTACAGTTGGCAATAGTGAGCCATTACGTGTTCCCACACTAGTATGATAATAGTTTAATTTTATTAGTCTGATGATGGTAAGCAGGCTAGATGGGAAACAAAGTCAGGGAGATTAGGTAGGAGGCCTCAATTGGTATAAAAAAATTTCATAGATATATATTTTATATCTCTTTATGACTTATAAAGCACCCAATAAACCTATAGGTTCTCACAACAATCTTTGGAAAGAGGTATGGCAGATATTAATATTTCACTCTATCTGAGAACTGAGGTTCAATTCAGATTTATCTACTGTCAGAGAACTGGTAAAGGTGTCATTGGAATTCAAACCTACTTTTTGCCTTTTACTCTTTAAGCTCAATGTTCCTGTCATTAAGAGATAGAAATGAGGAGATATCAGAAACTAAAAGTAATCTATGCAACTTTATAAGGTATGTGAATCAGCTTAATTCACATTATGTAGTATTAAATGTTCTGGCCTGAATATCAGGAAATTTCAGTCCTAATCCTTGAGTTAATGTGAACTAGTGTGATTTTAAATAAATGTCTTCTATGCTTAGCTTCCTCTTTCTCATCTGTAACATGAGAATTGTACACAAAATGATCCTTAAATTCATTCTGGCTCCCTGGACTTGGAGTTTGTGGAATGAGTCATCAGCTAGAGGTCTGGGATGACCAAGTGAGGCTGGTATTGCCAGCACTAAGGAAATTAGAGCCTAGAGTCAGTTTGAAGGCAAGGGGCAATGAGCTTAGGTTTGTACATCAGGAAGTTATAGGGAGTGGTAGGCAGAATAACAACCCCTAAATATGGCCACATCCTAATCTTTAGAATCTGTGAATGTTACCTTGCATGGCAAAGAAATTGAAGATATATTTAAAATAAGTATTTTGAGATGAAGAGATTATCCTAGCTTATTTGGGTGGGTTTTTATTTATTTATTTATTTTTTAGCAAGAGAAAGGGAGACAGACAGACAGGAACAGAGATGAGAAGCATCAACTTGTAGTTGAGGCATTTTAGTTGTTCATTGATTGCTTTCTCATATGTGCCTTGACTAGGGGCCTCCAGCTGAGCCTGTGACCCTTGCTCAAGCAAGTGACATTTGGGCTCAAGCCAGTGAACATAGGGTCGTGTCAGTCATCCCTCACTCAAGTCAGCAACCTTGCACTCAAGCTGGCAACCTCGGGGTTCTGACTGGGTCCTCAACATCCCAGGTCGACACTCGATCCACTTCGCCACCACCTGGTCAGGCATTTTATAAAGAAACAGAGAGAAAGGAGTGTCAGGGTTACAGGAAGAGATGTGATGACAGAAGCAGAGGTGAAGTAACAGCTGGCTTTGAAGATGGAAGAGGAACATGAGCCAAGGAATGCAGAAGAGGAAAGGTACTCTCCCCTAGAGCCTCCAGAAGTAACACTGCCTTGCTAAAACCTTGATACTCACTGAGACCCATTTTGGACTTCTGACCTCCAGAACTGTAAGATAATGCATTTGTGTTGTTTTACACCACCACTAAGTGTGTGATTTTTTATAGCAGCCCTAGGAAACAAATAGAGGGAGTGATGAGCGAGGGAGGACTAATATTTATTTAGAATCTATTGTACTCCAGGCATTGATAACACAGTAAACTTGTGTAGAAGATGGTTTGCTCACTATTTTACACATTAGGAAAATAAACCAGAGCTGAAGCAGCGTGCCCACATGGCATAGTAAGGGGCTGAGTAAGGAATTCAGACTCGAGGTTGTGTGACTGCTTGTTCCATTATATAATTTCTAGTTCAGAAGGCAAAGTTCACAAGAAGCCTACACCATTATTTAACCACACAGTGAGTGCTGGAAAACTAGGAAAAAATATGGTATAGATAAATGAACCAGGGGCTTGGGGATGGAAAAGGCTTTCATAAAGATCTGGCAACATGAGGTAGAAAAGAGACAGCACTGACCACTTATTCAGTAGCAGGTACTTTAAATACACACGATTTCATTAAACCACCCCAATCACACGGAAACAAACTTTATTCTCCTGATTCTTATGGTTGAGGAACGGAGGCTTAAATAAGAAAGTACCTTGTTCAAGATACTATAGCTAGTTAATGACAGAGCTGCAATTTAAACACAAAGCTTAAGATAAAATAAAACCCGCAAAAACTTTTATTGAAAAAGAGGCACATACACTCCTTCTCTGACACAATGCTTCTCCGAAATATAATTTAATTTGTTATTGCGTGCTCTTCATTTTCTTTTGGATGAGTACGACTAGTTGACTGAACATGATTTATATATATGTATGATGAATTTAATGTACTCTGCTCTTTGGGGGAGTTCACTCATGGAGTTCATTCTCCATACTTAGACAATATAGTGAGTAAAAATCCAAGGAAGTTCAAGAAGGGTTTCAGTTCATTTACAGATGTGAGAGTTCTTAAGAGAGTAAAATAAAAAAAAAAAACTTTTATAAAAATACACTCTAGTGGTATTACTGTCCAGAGAGAAATGCAGATGTGCCTACTCATTCATTCCTACCTATTCCTATACTCCTTCATGGGTGTGCACATTCTTCCCCCTCCCCCAAAACATCCTCCAAACATTTGTTCGTTCTCCCATCCCTGCCCCTGTTCACAGCTTTTCTCCCCACCTCACCCACTACCAACCTATGGGTAATCGCTTTGTTTGTTGGCTATCTTTCCTGAGTTGTTTATGCAACTACAAGCAAATAGGAATAGATAACCTTATCCTTCCCTCTTTCTTACAGAAAATGTGTTGTTTTGCACCTTGCTCTTTTTGTATGACAGAGTATCTTTCAATTCTTTCTATATCATTTAAAGGAAAACTATAAATTTTTAATATTACTGCATGGTATTGTCAACTAGTTTCCCTTTAGATTGAAACTTGGCTTTTTCTTTTCATCATTTTTCCCTTTTTATTATAAACAATGCTACATAAATAGCCTTGACCACATGTAACTTTTAATATGTGCATATTTATAAACTCTCATAAAGGGACTACTATCTTAGAGAGTGACTGCGTTTTTAATTTTGACAGATAGTGCTAAATTTCCTTCAGTAGAAATTGTACCATTTTGTACCAACACAGGAATGTATGAGAGTGCTTGCTGAAATTTCAGTTCTTAACATCAAATATAGAAATGAAGCTTCAAGGTATAATGGGTCCTATGAGCTTACTCTGCAGTGCTCAAAGAAGTCCTATTTCTGTAGAAGATAGGAAGATTCAAGGAATAAAATTGATAAGGATGACATCCACCTGCTGATTTTACTCAGGCTCAAATTAGGAAACTCTTGTGAAGAATGTATGAGGAAACCCCACTTGTAATGCTTTTGCTGGGACAAATCCCCATGTTGGAATTAAAGTTTTCTCTCTCCTAGATGTATATCAGCATTGTAATAGGGTCCCTACAGTAACTAATACTGACTTCATTTAGAGGGGCCAATCACTGCCTGACCCAGGGCAATGGTTTAGGCTTTGGAATTAAATTGGCTTGGATGCTAATCCATGGTCATACTGCCTCCCATGGTAGGATGACCATGGGACTCTGGCTAAATCATTTGGTAGACTCAAGGATGTTTTCTAGACCATTAATATGGGAATGCTAACCTCATGCCTTTTGAACTCCTGTAAGATCAAATAGGATATGTTTGGGACAGTCTCTAATATATAATAGCATTCAACACAAACTTTTCCCTCTTTGCCTTTCTGAAGATAGCAGAAAATTGAGAAGAAAACCCCCAAAGGTTTCTTTAAACAGCCAAAATGTATGCAACAATTTCCATATATTAAATCTGTCTTATTTTACTCATAGAAAAGGCTCTAAAAATCTACTTACTGTTATTTTACATATAATTCCAACATGCTGTGGTTTGGCTTTCCAGCCTATATCTGAGTGGAAGTAACAGGGGTCCAATTTTAACTGACTGAACTATAAGAAGATGAGCTTTAAAAACAGTAGTTTTTAGAAAGAACAACAACAAAAGCATCTAGAAGCCCTGTGGTGGCTCCTTAGTTGTCCCACAAAGAGAGCCTCTTTGCATGAAACTACCTTAAGGTCAAGTCATTAGGAAAGACTGTTGTTAAGAAAGCAGATCTTTGGGCAATGCATTTACTTTTATTAATTCCCCCACACCACTTGTTTAGTAAAGAATAGACAGATATCTCTGTAGTACATCAATGAGTTTTATGAAGATTTACATCACAAAATGTAAAATACAATGGGAGGGACACTTGACAGGATACATTTCAGTTATCTGGAAAATGAATTAATTCACCAATATTTATTGAGTGCTCATGATGTGTTCAGCACTGTGTTAAGAGGTGAACTTACTTAGTATACCTAACTGCTCCAAAACTCTAGGTAAAAAAAAAAAATACCATTCATGAAAAAGACCGAATTTATGTTAACCTTTCAGAGAGTCTCATTATAGCTTTAACATTGTAAGAGATTTTAATTTTAGGGCCCTCTGGGTTCTATAGTGCATCACTTCCAAATAATGCAGGGTGATAAAATTGTTGAAACAGCATGTAAAGTTGAAATCACTTGACAGTCTGTGAATCCTATAATTTTACTTGAAACTTCAATTGTGAAAACGCTTTTGACTGCATCTCATTTGTCAGCCTTATATAGTGAGTGATATTTACTTAGCTATTTTCACCAGTAGATTATGTTCTTTTAGGGCACAGAGAAATAGGAATCATAATATGCCATTGCTGCTTGCTTTTGTATCTCATTTCATAGCCTCACAGGCTTAAATAGAGGAAATATATTTTAAAATACAAATTAAATTTACCTATATCCTAGTAGAAGTATTTAAAAATGCTTTCATTTATTAGAGATACCAAATCTGAATGGTAGAATTTAAGTAACTATATGTTGACACTATGCAAACATAATAGCAGCAACAGTGATAATAATAATAATGGCAGTTGCCATTTAGTACTTACTTTCTATTACTGTCTATCAGGTATCACGTTGAGAGCTTTGAACGGATGACCATCTCTAATTCGCCCAACAACTTCAAAAAAGTTCTAGTGCTTCCACCATTATATAATGTAGAATATTGAGATTTAAAGAAGTTAACTTTCTTGCTCTCTTCATTTCCATTATTATAGTGTAACTTGGATCCAAACCTGGGTGATCCTACCGTACATTCATGCCATTTTTCTCAGGTGTTATTAATTCAGATTCACTAAAGAAAGAAACAGAATCCTATCTACCTGTAGAAATAATAACCTTTAACTGCTGGTTATTAGTTTGACTACCATAATAACCAGAGGCTTAAGTCATAGTATGAAATAAAAGGATATAGCTATATGACTTGATTCCAAAAGCAGATTTTGGAATTATTTCTCCCATCCCGAAAATAAATGACTGGTATAAAAATTCTTTATGGGTACTTTCTGTAAAGTCTTTACAGGTTTTGCCTTGGCATAAGTAAATCATGAAAAAATGTGTTCTGAAATGTGGAATCCTTGAATTACCCCGCCAACCACAAAACTTAAGTGCTATTGTGTTAAATATCATATACATCAAAATAACATTACTGAAAATTTAAAAGGCATCTTTCTTCCACAGAATCACAATGCTGTCCAGGCAAATATTACCTAATTTGTCCTCAGCATTTCAAAGGAAGTTATTGGCATTTTTAGAAGGTTTTATTGAAAGAAGAAGTATGCAGAATAAGAAAAATCAGTACAAAATCTAAGGGAGGTCAATGAGAAAAGTGCAGTGTTTAATCTTTTTTCTATTTTTAACTTCAAAATATTCCTTTAACCAGATCAGTAAGAACTGTAACGATGTAGCTTGCTCTAGATGGTTTTATATATACTTTAACTGGAAGATCATTGTAATTCAAATCCATTCAGTGCTGCTTCACTTTTGTAATTTGTTAAGATTAAGTAGTGTACCCTGCACCTATTTTAATGATATAGCACATTGATAACATTTGCACTCATTGAAAGCAATGTTTACTGACACAGCCTTAGCACCAAAAAAATTCTAAGAGGCCATCTTCACAGATTCACATAGCCTGAAAAAGTAACTGATATAGCTTAACCCCTGGTTAGTTCTGAATTTTCCAAATTAGTGTAACAGGATTTTTAAATTGCATAGTTTAAAAAAAGTTGATAGAATTACATATCAATGGTGAAAGTGATACACTCAAGGTCACAATTTGCCTATTCAATCTTTGCTCCCACATGCAAGAAGCAGGCTGATATTTAACTGGACTTTGCCTGGAGTTTTCTTAAGGAAACTGTGAAAACTTTATTATAAAAGATGGTAAAGTTGTCAGTGACAGAAAAATCAGGGGGTCAACAGAGGTAAAAGAGGAGGAAGGTATCTAAATAGAAGTGAGAATCAGTAAGTTGTGTGTGGGTATGTAAATTAACATGTAATTTCTAAAGACCCTCCAAACAAGAATAGTAAGAGGTATTTGTAAAGAGGAAAAAAAAACAGCCTAAGAGATGAGACACAGCCATTTTGATGGGGGGGGGTGTCTAACTACACAATGAGGTCATCCTATCTCCCGGAAGTGACACATAATCACCTGCTTTGCAATAGCTCCGCCCCTTCCCTCAGAGGTCCCGCCCCTCCGCCAGCAGCCGGGAGAGTGTTAGGGGGCGTTTCTCCAGGAGGAAAGCTGTGAGCTGCGACGCTGAGGAAGGGGACCCCAAAACGTCTGGCACTGCCCCCTCCAGGGATCACTTTGGACCGCCTCACTCGGCCCAGCAGGATTCAGAAACGCCGAGGGGTCAACCTGATGGGTTTCGGGGTCAACGGAAGAGGGGAAGGGGAGCCCTGGCGGGGAGAACCCCCCGGCCCCCCGCCCAGCAGCTGAGGCATAGGAGGGCGGCCATCTTGGCCGGGAGGGTAGGGCTGGGGAGCTGCGGGCGCCGTGCGATTGGGGGGCTCGCCCGGAAGTGACGCCAACTACCCGGAAGCGGAGGGGGTTCCCTGGCCCACTCCCCCCTGTTCGTTTGCTCCCCCGCTTCCTCCCCGCCCCCCTTCCTCTCCATTCGTTTCCCCCCCTCCCCGTTCCCTGCCTTCTTCCCCCCCCTCCCCGTCCCTCCCCCCCAACCTCCGGAGCTGGGAAGAGAGTCAAGATGGCGGCGAAATCCGATGGCGGTGGCGTGGGGGTGGGCTTCGCCCAGCTGCACAACCTGGACGAGGCAGTGGGCAGTGGCGGCGAGGAGGACGGGGAGCCCGGGGGAGGTGGCTGCGGCGGCGGCGGCGGAGACGGCAGCGAGCCCGGCGAGAGCAGCTCGCTGCACATCTGCCACTGCTGCAACACCTCCTCGTGCTACTGGGGCTGCCGCTCCGCCTGCCTGCGCTCCCTTCTGGGCAAGAAGCCGCGCCGCAGCGCCGCCGCCGCCGACGGGGGGGACCAGCCGCTGCAACCGCCCTCGGCCGCCGGCGCCGACCGCCACCCCCCGACGCCCTCGGCCGCGCGGCCGCAGCCACCGCCGCCGCAGGTGGAGCGGCCGTGGCTCGACTGCCTGTGGATCGTGCTGGCGCTGCTGGTCTTCTTCGGGGACGTGGGCACCGACCTGTGGCTGGCCCTCGACTACTACCGCAAGGGGGACTACGGCTACTTCGGGCTGACCCTCTTCTTCGTGCTGGTGCCGTCGCTGCTGGTGCAGAGCCTGAGCTTCCGCTGGTTCGTGCAGGACTACACAGGCGGCGGGCTGGGCGCCGTGGAGGGGCTCAGCAGCCGGGGCCCCCCCATGATGGGGGCCGGCTACGGCCACGGCGCGGCCCGCGGCGTCCCGGGCGCTGTGGGCTCGGCCACTCCGGGGGCGCAGCGCCTGTGCCGCCTCTCCGTGTGGATCTGGCAGTCGGTCATCCACCTGCTGCAGATGGGGCAGGTGTGGAGGTAAGAGCACTGCGGGGATGGGGGTGGGGTGGGGGTCTGGCCAGCCGCCCTGCGGAGAGCCCCGCAGGCGAGGCCAGAGTCCTATGGGGCTCGCGCCGCCCTCGAGGTATCTCGCAGGTGGGCCCCTCAGACGGCCCCGGCCCGGGGTCTTGAAGGAGGGTTTTGCCGCGCACTTCCCTGGAGTCTCGAAAAGACCATCTTTTGATCTGAATCCTTGGCCACGCCTTTTGGCCCAGGGAGGCCCAAGTCCCGGTGTTTGTCTTCATCATTGGTTCGCACCTATCCGAGACCCTGCCTCATCCTTCCCCTCCCCTGCATCTCTGTAGACCTCTGTTTTCCCGTTGTTCATTGCCCCTGTATCTCAAGATAACCAGTCGCTAAAGCTTTTTATCTGCACCCCAGCTCTTCCCTTGGGGCGGGAGTGGGGGAACCTTCCTTCTTCCAACCGGTTTGCACTCGGTTTTGTCCCCTGGTGAGACATCTTCCCCTCTTCCCCCCGCCCCCCATCTCCTCTCCGCAGTGGCCTGTGTGGGGCCCTGTGCAAACACCCTCGCTGCCTCTCTTATTTAGCACTCCTTTATTTCCACACCCCCTCCTCTCCCTCCCCTTCCTGCAATCCCGTCCCCTGCAAATGACTCCAAACCGCTTTGCCTTCCTTGAGGAAAAATGACTTTTTTTGCTGTATTAGACGTGCCCTTTTCTTAGTGATAGGTAAAATTGTATGGTATGTGATCAGTGTAAGCGTTTGTTTTTAATTCTCACTGTCAGAAAATCAGCCACCTAGACACCTTTCAGATGGAACCATGGTTTAGGTAGCCAGGCCAGTATGTAGGTGATTTGTGTTTGCAGAAGCCCTAAGCTTGGCCCTGTGGCCCTTTCCATTTTTGTGAATTTCTCGTGTGCCAGGTGAATCCCTCAGACACCACTTGCAGGCGTTCTTGCCAACCAGCCTGAAATGGCTAAACTGAGGAAACGATCAGTAAACCTTGGTAAATCTGTGCCCTCAAACTTAAATCAGCTTGAGTGTATTCTGTGAACAGTGAGTTGTAGGTAAGAGCGTTTGTGAGAGAAAAAAAATCTTACTAAAGATGAATTACACAGAGGTACATTACTTCTATAAGGAGACATTTTGCCTGGATTGCCCAGACTTCTCCAACTAGTAGGAGATTATAGGTGCTCAGTATTTTAGTTAACTGAGGTAAAAGTTCATGTCTTTTGAGTGGTTTGTGCAGATCTCTGTTCAGAATTTTAAATAAAAATGTTTCAGAAAGCAGAAGCATGGGATTGAGTTAATGAAATCTTGAAAATGAATGTAAGAACTTTGTCCTGCTGAATTTTCATGCAGATTCTGAATAGGGACATTTGAGTGGTTCTTGGTTTTCCTGGTCCACCCAGGGTTGTTTTCTGGTGTTCCTGGATTGAATCAGTCAATCTTTTTTCTAGCTATATTTGTCTGCAGATAATTTGTTTTCTCTTGATAAGTTTATAAGAAGAGGGGGGGAATAAAATAGAAAAAAGGAGTGGTTGACTAAGATTTAGCTATTTTGAGCATAGCTTGGGGTCAAGTCAAATTTTGAAGTGTTTTGAATTTGAAATCTAAACCTACAACACCTCCAAACACCCAACTCTGTACTGAATCAAAGTGTGTTTTAAATTGGGGATATCTTTTTTGATTTCTTGAAGGTTGATGAGATATAAAGCAATAAAGGCTCCGGGAGAGGGACAGAAACTGTGGGGAAGAGAAAGATTTTGAAATACTAGTAAAATTTAAAAGCTTGTATTTAATAACTAGGATTCTACTGACAAGCCTAAGTCCACTTATCTTTCCTCCAAGTCTTAGACGCCTAAATGTGGACAATCAAAAGCTTGGTGTCAGTTTAAAATTCTTAAGAGAATTGTTTCTAATGCAATCCATTGTAGCTATTTATTAGTAGTAAGCTTTTGGGACATAGTGAAATTGGAGTTTAGTTTCAAAAAATTTTGAGGTGGAATACTTTTCCCTCAACCGATCTTAATCTTAATTGTACTTGGGCAAAGTAGAAATACAGATTTTGGAACACTGACAAGTACATTTTAAGTGTAAATTTAGCTTTTATAGTTGTTTAAAAGGAGGTAGTGCATTATTTTCCCAGACCTTCATTGAACTTTCAAGGTCTACAGTGGTCTCTATATATTTTTAAAAAGATACGTATGCTTCAGTTATGTCTGAATTGTTTTAGTCTTTTTCAAGATTAGAATACTGTATGTGTCTAAATAAATATTTCATTAAAATTTAAGAGTATGATATACTGAAAGACATGCCAGTTCAGCTGTTATTTATTCCAACATAGCAGTACTGCAAAAGAAATATTTACTGAGGAAGGATTCTTTTTTTTTTAACTTTAGTTTTTTTCCAGTAAGCTAGTGTTGCTTGAAATATTTCAGGACTAGGGTCTGCTTTTTAATACCTGGTAGGCATGTGGCTTGCATAGAAATCATTCACATGTAAAAGCTTTGGAGGAAAATTTTTATTTTCTTGTTTTAATCTGTTGGCAAATTACTTGTCCGTGTGTATAAACATACATCATCTCAGTTTTTACTGCATATCTTTTGGGGTTATAGTTTTCCCTTATTCATGTTTGTTACTTGAATTTTGTTATTTTACATGATCATGTGATATAAAGGTTAAGGTCTAGGAATTATATCATTGATTTGGGCTACATTTCTAAGAACAGCTGTTGGTGAAGTTGTACATTGTCAAAATCTATTTTATTATACCATGAATACCTGTCTCCTATCATTTTTTTTTTTTGTAATATAAAATGATTTGATTCCTACTTGGACAAGGCTCAGTTCTTGTTTAAGAAAATTTAGTTTCTCTTTGTAGTAAGGTGCAGGCGTCTATGCATATTGCCCTTCAGGATGGAAAATACTGGAAATCTTTCACCAAATGATTTTACAGAATGTAATTTTTTTTGGTTGGGCCAAATTATATGAAAGAGTAGTCTGTAGGACGATTTGGTTGCATGGACCTCCTTTTGTACAGCACTACTGTGATTAAGATTTTAATGCATCCTTTACCCTTACTAATTACTTAACATGTAACTTCCTTACTGTGTAGCTTTATGTGCTCTATTTTTCAGGCATTTTTCCTAAGGGTGACAAGTTATAGGAGCCACTCATACCAGGAATATGAGCTTTAGACCTTAGGAACATTGATTTAGTTTGCATATTGCATTGTTGTATTTAAGTTTTTCCTTTCACATATTGACCTTTGATTTTGTGCTACCTTTAGAGTGTGCTTAAAGGTGTGTTGGCAGCTCTCTGCAGTCCAGAAGCAACAGTTCTTTGACTGAAATTTCATGTAATGTTATGATGTCACAGCCAAATCAGTAATGTCCCGTTTTATTTAAAGTTTTTATGAATGTGCTTTCACCCTTCTATTTTACAAAGTAAAAGAGGAATTTACTTACAGCTAGTGCTCGAACTACGACCACGATTGGTTCCGACAGACCGGCCGTAACACGATTTGGTTGTAAATTGAGTAGGCTATAGACAAAGACAACTTCCTCTTGGTAGACATCTTGGGAGGGTTTTGATGAAAAATATCCAAGACACAAAACACAAATTGCTGTACAGTTGAAATGGTGCACGCGGAGATGGTAGTGCTGCCGGAAGCTGGTCCGCACTGTCCTATGCCCAGCTGGGCAGCGCTTGCGCTGCCAGACACGGAGCAGGAGCAGTCCTGGCTAGCTATTGTGGTCAAGTCTAATGGTCGTAAGTTGCATGGGTCGTAAGTCGATCAATGTCTGTAATTGTATTTGAAATTTTTAAAGTGAATGTCAGCTTTTTTCTCTCTTAGGAAGTGACATGGGTAGAGGGTTGCCTTCAAGGGAATAAAAAGAAAAAATGTATTTCAAATGTTATAATGGCATCATCAATCTGTGAACAGTCTAAAGCTTTGTTTTTAGCATTTGTATTTGTTTCAGGACTTTGGTACAGCTCTCTTTATAACCATCAGCAAATGTGGCTAGGCTGGTCAAGAGGTAAAGATGCTTTTTAAATTACTCCCACGCCAATTTCCACATAGGGATACTTGATATATTATGGGGCTTTGTTCTTGTCGAATATTTTAGAATAGTGGTTCTTAACTCTGGCTGAGAATAGAATCTACTACAGCTTTAAAAAAAGAACAGAAAGAAAGAAATGCTCTAGTACTGTTTGTTGGACCTGCTAAAGAATCCTAGGATGGGACCTAATCTTAGTTTTAGAAGCTCCACAGGTGGTCAGATGGGCAGCTATGTTTAATTTGGAGATTGTTATTGGATTTGTGTTCTTAATAAATATGATGGAACAATTGGGGATGGAATGGTTTGGTACTGTGAAGTTTGGTTTCTGGACAGCACCATAAAAAAGTGACTTTACCTTGGAAACATGAGTGTCTTAAAGCATGCGGGGTTGTCTCCAGTGTGTGTGCTTATGGTACTCAGTGTGTTTTTCTTTGAGCCCAAGTATGCAACATACTCTAAAAAGATTCCTAAATTCAAAGCAGTCTTCAGTAAATGTAGCCCACTTCTCTGCCTTTTATGTGATTCAGTAGTAGTTTTATGATTATGTTGAATGTAAAAGGTATGTTTATTTTAATTTTGAAATGATTCTCTTGAATAGGCTTGAGGTGAACATAGCTGGGATGACAAGAGGTGTCGGACTAAGTGATCTGTCTGTGATGCCCCTCTAGTGCTAAGATTATGTGATTTAAGAAACTCATTCATATGGGTCCAGGATACTAGTTATAGTCACATTAAAAGATTTTATATATATACACACACACACACACACACACACATACACATACATACATATATATGTATGTATTTGTGTGTTTGTGTGGGTGGGAATCTCAGTATTGTAAGGATATTGTTTTTTATTGTATCCATAAATTTAATGGAATTCTGTTTCAAAGGAAACTCAATGGGATTTTTTGAGGGGAAACTTTCAGAAAAATTTACTTGAGAAAAGCATATGTGTTTGAGTAGTCAAAAAAATCTTGAAGAAAAATGTTGAGACTTACCTTATTAGAAAGTGTATGTGCTATAAAGTGTTAACAATTTGAACAATGTGCTGCTGGCAGAGGAATTAAGCAAATAGGTAGTGAAGCAGAAAAAAAGTGTAAAAAATTGACAGTTTTGTGGGAATTTAGACAGTAAAGGTGGAATTTCTAATCAATGAATAGAAAAAAAAGATTATTTGAGGGAATTGACTACCCAATTGGGGGAAAGGTTGACCTACACATAAACAAAAATTCTAAGAGTGAAAGATGCAATAAAATATTCAACTGTAAAAACTCTAGAAGAAAGTGCAGGATAATTTTATGTTATTACAATGGGCAAGGCCCTTTGATACCATCAAGGAAAAAAGGGACAAATGTAATAACATAAAGTCTCATCTAGTTCTCCCCCTTCCCCACCTGGAAAATCATAGAACATGATTAGCTGTGAATTAAATTTAGATAAGGAGCTACTTCCTGAAGTAGAGTGGTGATGAAGAGAACATCTCTGAAGATATTTCAATTTTTATATATTGATTTTATAAGGAGAAGAAGAGAGAGAGAGGAAGAGACAGGAACATCGATCTGTTTCTGCATGTGCCCAGACTGGGGATCGAACCAGCATCCTTTGCACTTAGGGACGATGCTATAACCAGCTGAGCTATTCGACCAGGGCTTAAGATTATTTATTTTGAATGAACAAAAACAGTAAGAAAATTGACATTTGTGGTGAATTTTTAAGGGAAGGTGATGAAAAAAATGGCATACTTTGAGTAAAATTGCAACTAGTGATGAAGGATAGCTATTTCCAGAATGATATAGAAACAAAACCTCAGAATCTGTCTTACAGAAGTCTATCAGTCCAGAAATCTAATAGGCATATGCCAGAAATCAGGAACAGTTCAGTTCTTTTAAGATCATTTGCTTTGATTCTTCAAAATTTATCCATAGAGTAAATTGGTTAGACTTACTTAAGACGTAAATTCTGGACTTTTCAAATGATTCTGTGGGATACAAAACAAAATAAATAAATGGTGTCTTTAAATGTTGCTATTTTCACCATGGGCTCTCTGCAAACAAGATTGTGGCAAAAACTTTAGTTGTCTCCCTAGGATATTCTGTTTACATACTACTATTCAGAAATTCTGGATTTCTTATTTGGCTCTGAAAGAGTTAAAAAAATTTTTTTAAATGAATTATGAAAATATAGTCTCATTTAGAAAGTTAAGTGACTTTTGACTTACTTGTAGACATTCTCTTATTCACCACTATTGGAGATATTAAGAAAAGAAAAAGACTCAGGGCATTTCATGGTATAAAGGGAACATTTGAGAAATAAATTTATCATTCTACAAGTTACAAAAATATCTCTGGTCTCAGTTTCCTCATATTTATATCAAATAAGGAGTTAAATTGATCTTTAAGGTTCCTTGAATTTTGAAGAGTCTACCGTGGTATTAGTATTAGTGCTCTGAAGTTTTAAAGAAGGAATTTCAGATTCTAGTTTGAACAATTAAATATTTTTAAAATGTATAAACTGCTTTGAAGTCCTATCATGTTATTTTGACTTACTAAACAAATTTCTCATTGACTTTAGTCACTTTGCTACCTGTAGAGGCATTTTATATGTCTCTTTTGTTATTGTTAAAATTAATAGTAGATTAAACTTCTTGAGAAACTTGTTATACCAGATTCATCCTACTATTAGCGATATTAAATTTATCTCTTGGTTAAGACTGCCAGATTTCTCTGTATCAAGGTACCTTTTTCTATTTGCGATCAGTAGGTAACTTGTGGGGTAATACTTTGACAAGGTGTTCCTTTCCTGTTTCCTAATGACCTTTTACCTAATAGTTTTAGTGGCCATTGAGAATTCTTGCTTGAATCAATTATGGAATAATTGGTGGGAGATGAGATTGTATTTTAAACAAGCTCTCTAGTGAGTCTTACTTCTCTAAAGTTTGAGAGCCATTTGCTCTACTGGACCTGAGGGAAAAAACATTCTGTCCTGAAGAAGTTACTGTATGAATATAGGCACTGATGTATTTTCAGTGGGTGTCAGTAGACAGAGTTGAAACTTCATGTTACTTTTGGAAAAACAATTAAAGTTTATGCCTCATGCGTCCCCTGTATGAAACAGCAATAAACTGAGGTTAAGGGCTAGTAGAAGTGTTAGGAGAGCTGAAGAGGCTATAGGAATCACTAAGGAGGAAAGGAAACTAATGAAAATCCCGTTTTTACAAGTATTGTCTCATTTAAATTATCATGTTTTTTATGTTCATTTCACAGATGAAGGAATGGCGTTAGAGAGATTAAGTAATCTAACTCATTGGTAACTGGTGGAGGAAGGTTTTGAAAGCCAGATCTCACCGATGACAATATACGTGCAGTTTTGTTACATCGGACTTCGCTTGTAGTAATGATCAGGAGATTCCTCTCACTAATTACTTTATTTTGGGACTTGGCTATTCTGGCTTATTGAAAGTAGAAGAATGGTATTCTTGAATCACTGGGGCCTCTGGATGAACAAACTGAAGTTCTTTGAGGTCTCTGATTTCTAGTCTAATAGGGTAGGTTTATAACTCTTTTAGTTGATTATAACCGCTAATGTGATTCAGACAGCTGGGTAGTACCCACTACATGTCTGTATCTTTAGGAAATTATTTTCAATATTTTACCCTGATCTCTTTCTTGGGCTAGACACACCTTCCAATCCTGTGATTTCCACATTATAGGAAGGAATATATAGGGTTGTATAGTTGACAGTAAGTACCCTCTTGGCCACTCTTTATTCCTGCAGGTCCACCTAAATCTGTACTCATGTGTCGCCTGGTTCTCTGTTGACCTTCTGAAAACACTGAGAGCAGCAGCAGCTCTTTCCTGAAGGGTGTAAAGCATTTGTTTCCAAACCTTGGTTGTGCATTGGAATTACTTGGGGAGTCAGATATTTGGGTCCCATCATAAGAAGATTATATCCAATATATCTAAGATGGGCCTTAGAACCTATATATTTTAAAGCCTGTGTTTTGAGTGAGGTCCCAAGCAGTACCCAGACAGGGATGAGAACCACAGTTTTATAGGCTGATTTAAACCAGTATTTACAGTGGTAGTTCTCAAGGAGGAGTTTATATTAGAATCACTTGGGAATATTTTTTTTAAACCATAGCACTAGGAATATCAGATAGAGGAATGGAATATATAAAAGAACCTCTGATAATGATTGTAGTGGAACACCAGTATTTAGACGATCTCTGATCAGACCTTACTCTTAGCTAGAATGGGTTGGCAAAGTGTTTATTAATCAAATAGTAGTATATGGGTTGTCATATACTAAAGATAGAATACTGTAAAGACATTTAACACTAAAACTGTATGGCATATAACTGAATATTCCTTTGACTCAGAAGCTTCTTTGGAAGTTTGAAGTACCTCAAGGTCATTTTTAACATGAATTATCACTGTTGGTGTTTCAGAAGTGCCAGGTTAGAGGTATTTCACTGTGGTGGGGAAATTGATACTCAGTTGAGAGTGAATTTCATGTCTCAAATTTTCAGAAATGTTATAGTTGTTGAAATCGGTTCCAAGGATAGGATCCCTAAAAAGAAGCTGGTGAATGACGGGAGAGAAGTGACCTAATAAGTATTAAATTGGTATCATTAGAGGCAGAAATGAAGGGAGCAAAGAAGAAAAATAACATACTAAAACATTTTGTTTGATAGATTCATGGAGGTAAATAGCTAGGGGAGAGGATGTAAGGGGTCACATGATGTTTGACCCTACTACTTTATGCTGGTAAGGACACCTAAAATCTACACACACCAGAGTAGCACCCCTTTGAGCTCCATGTGTGAACGTGGTATGGCAGTGGTGAGAAAACCCAAGCTCCTGGGGGAAGCTCAGGGTCAGAAATCCTAGGAGAGGCAATGTTGGGCAGAGATGGGACACAGGGCGGATGGGCAAGCACAGTGTAGAACAGGTTGGATCCTCTGTGACTCTGGATCAGAATGGGCAAAACCTGAGATCTGTCAGTTTGCTTGATCATAAGGAATATAGCTTTGGAGTTGTCAACTAAATAGTAGTTATAAATAGCCTTGTATATTTAGGATCCTGCCATTCGCCTTCTGTAAAGGCAGTTTTCATCAAAGCTGACTCTGAAGGAAAAGTTTTTGTCTTCTGATAAAGAATTTATTATATATTTAAACTGTAAGCAATCTCATATGGTTTTGCTTAGACCTGGTGGGAGATGGTGTGCTTTTGGCTTGGAAGAGAAGCTACATAAAGGATCTATTACAGGGGGCCTCGGGTTATGACAGTTCCATTCCTACGACAGTGACATAACGCTTCCTTACCTTATCCTGTGGTTGGCTTGCATACTGGGAGGGGCATTGCAAGGTGGGAGAGACTGACCTATTGGGAGGAGGATCCTGGAGAGGCAGGAGAACCTGCAGAAGGTGCTAGAGATCCTGGGTCCAGGTGAATCAGGATTGTCTTAAGGAACACGCAAGAGATGCTGGAGATGATTCCACCTGTACTACAGGTGTTTCATCTTGAGAAGCGGCTGATGTTGAGGGTACAGGATCTGTTGCAGGCCTCTCTACCTTCTTAAAGAATTGTTCCAGGCTAGTCTGGACCTAGTTCGCCCGCATAGTCCCGAAGTATGACGCTTAACCGTATAAGCTTAGTTTTTTGGGGAGTGAGTGTCTTAAACTCACAACGTCGTATGTCAAGACTGTCATAACTCAAGGACCGCTTGTATTCCGTTTGCTGATTAAATAAAAGTTGTCAAGATGAAGCTGAAGTTAAAAGGAATTGCATTGTAAATTTGGAAAAACAGAATTAGAACGTGTTTGTAGCATCTGTGGACGTATTTGAGGTTCCCATTACTTGGTAGGCAGCACATAATTTTTAGGTAGTTTTCACGGTGTGTAATTTAGGATTAGATGAGATAGTATCAGGCGTGTTGTAAGATTTTGAGTGGGGCCCTATGAGGTTGGAGTATGTCATTTTGCTCATTTGCTTGGCATTTGCGGTTCACTATCTCAATTCATGGTATGCTCATATGTACCATGATGTGATATATGCATTCCTGAAAACCCCCATTCTGCAAAAATTGCACTAAAAATAATAGGGCTGTGAAAAACAGGATTAAGGCGAGATTGCTTAAAACTAACGAGAGCACTAGTAAACATAATGACAATCCAAGTAAAAATGCTAGCACAGGAGATGGGTGAATATGCACTTATCATCATACCCAGATGATTCTAATCCTTATTTTATCCTGGAACATGTTTTTTCTTCTTTGATATGTAGGTTCTTGTAGGTACTAGCTTCTCTTGAAGGCCATTTTTACCAAATTTAAAGCTCTGATCCAGGGTGTACCCATAGCATCTCGAGGTATTGAGAACCGTAATGGATATTGAAGCCACTAAACCAGCTGTCACTACTTGTACCAGAGGGAGGTACTTGGGTAAGAGTCTCACCTTTTTTCTTAAAGTCTTTGATCCCCCTCAACCCCCAATCCTTCTCATTATTCATGAAGAACCTTGTCCTTGATAGCTTCAGACATTAACATGCTGGGAAGATTCACTCATGAACTAATAGTCTTTCCCCATTACACTGTTGTTACTTGCATTTTGCCAGTCGTGTGTGAAGGAATCCATGTTACAGAAGCAAGCTTTGTGGCATAACTGACATTTTTGAATCTTTGATGGTGTCAAGATTCAGTTCTTGGAAATGTCAAGGTTGTATTGTTATGGGAAATTCTAGTTTTGGAGGTACTGCAGTGGTTCAAGATTAAGTGAAATGTATTGTTCTTCTCATGCTTTCTTGGCCCTTACATATAATAAAGAAGTGAAGAGGGGATATTTTAATCCACTTTTAAATTTCTGCTTCTTTAACATAGTCATTGGATTTCGGAATGTGATAATGTCTCAGTGCCCCATTGACATCTGAACTAAAATAGTGTGTGGAACAGGACTGGTTTTAAATTTTGGTACATTTGAAATGTCATTAAAGTGAGGCTTTAAATTAAAATTCATCTGAGCATACAGTAAACAGAAAAAGTGCAATAGTAGCCAGTTGTCAAGGAAGAGACTGATGGGTAGAACAAACAGACCGCTTACAGCAATATAAACAATCTGTTTTCATAGGGCCTTTTTTTTTTTCTTTTTTAAGGATGCTTGGGAGAACTTCCAAATTAAGTAGAAGTTAAATATGAAAGGCAGCGAGTATGCATGTGTGTTAGTGACTATTGCAGTTTGTTTCCTCAACGGCAGTAACAAAAATTTCTATGGTTTAACACAATAGAAATGTATTGACTACTGTGGGTGGTACTGGCTGAGGATGACTTTGACATCCTTTAGGGACTCAACACTCTCAGCATTCAGCCAGTGAAAGGGAAGAAAATTTAGAGAAAACATAATTGCTTCTTAAAAGCCTAAACTTAAGAGTGACGTACATCACTTGTGCTGACATAACATTGTGGAGAAGTAGTCCTGTTACCATACCTAGATCAAGGGAGGCTGGGAAGTGTAGTTTTGCCCTGGCAACAGTTTTGTCTCATTCTGTGCTCCGACCAGGTGCACTTCAGATTAAGGGAGGTTTGTGATGTGCTTTGTGTGTATGTGTGTGTGTGTAGGTAATGTAAATACTATTGCTTAAAGTGTAAATGAGACAATTTGTTTTTAAAACTTTGATTTATGTTTCAATTCAATATTTTACAATATGAGAGCCAAGTCAGGTCTCCGTCTCATTGTGTCCTTTAAAAATATATAAACCATTCTTAGCTTGAGGGTTATTCAAAAACAGGCCAACCTCTATTTTAACTGGTCAGGTAAAACAAATATTTAAATTAACATTTAAATATATAACTAAGTTTAATCATTTTAAGTATGAGTCATACTAAGTTAAAAATAATGAAATAATAGTAGAGTTTTAAATAATGTTTTTTCAGATGAAATTGTACTGAGGTAAAATAGCTTTCATAGACTAAATAAAAAGTATTGTGGCCCTTACACCTGAGCCTTGTCAATGTTTCAAGTTTGAAAAAATAGTTCATCTAGTTTAGGACAGTCTGGGATATGTGACCATAGCTGATGTAACTTGAACAAAACCATGACCTGTACATGGGACCTTGTTCTGCACTATTCCCCAAGTAGCTATTCTCAAAAGTCACTCCTTGTTTCATCTGTTAATTGTACAGTCCACCAAGCATAGAACCTAAAAATTTTGCAGAATTTTTACCTAAATTTGGAAATTTATGTTAAAACTTTATACTACTAAAATTTAGTGAATTCTGTTTGGTTAATAAGTGCGTGAATTTAAATTATCTAAAAATTCCTCAAAAAGTTGTTAAAGCATGTAAATATGATTTAATGTTAAGCTGAAACCAAAATGTCTTTGTCATAACATGTCAGAATATTGTATAAGTTCTTAACAGAAATCCATAAAATATTTATGAAAGAGACCTACTATTTTTCTATTGAAGATTTAACAATTAACTGTTTTTAAGATACTTGTTCTTTTAATTTCAAATATTTAGGTTACATTTTCTGATATCTTAGTTGACTTTTAAAAATAAGATTACTAAAACATTAAAATAATATATACATATTTATTTAGAGACTATTTAATAATTAAAGTTCCTCTTCATAATCTTACTACTACTTGAAGCTGTACCAGGGGTCTAGATAAGGACCCTAGATTTTTTTCTTGCAAACCCAAATCTATGACCTGTGTGGCTAATAAGTCATTAATATCTTTTCAGACTATTGTACTTGAGAATTAAAACTGAAAATTGTAGTTAGAATAAAAGGTGTACATTAAAACCTTTAACGAATGCTATATGGTGTTATAGGTTAAATATACTGGAGATAAATATACTACTTGAGATAAATTTTTTTTTCCTATTTGATCTTCATAATATAATTTTAATACTTTTAATGTGTTTACTTACGTTGTCTGGTGCTGGCTTAGTTTCCCCTCCCATTATTCCATCTGTTGTGGCTAGAGGATATTAGCCAGACCACAGACAGACCCGACTCCCCAGTCTTGTATAATGCCCACAGGGTGACTGCACTTAAGATAAATACTGTTATATCCATGGGTTCCAGAATATAATGCTACTATAGATGTTATAATGCTTACACTGTGTTTAACACCTCATTCATAAACCTTTTCAATCTTCAGTTCATAAAGCTCACTTGGGTGGACTTTCCAGAAATCATATTTGGTAGCATTATAGTGTAATATTAATCAGCAGAGACCTTGGATGTCTGTTTGTTTATTTATTTACTTACTTGCTTAGAGGTGGGGAGGCAGAAAGACAAGACTCCTGCGTGCACCCTGACCAGAATCCACCTGCAAGCCCCCTACTGGGTGATGCTCTGCCCATTTGAGTCAGCTGCTCTGTCGCTTAGCAACTGAGCTATTTCAGCACCTTAGGTGAGGCCATGGAGCCATCCTCAGTACTCAAGGCCAACTTGCTTGAATCGAGCCATGGCTGTGGGAGCCGGAGCAGGAGAGAGAGAGAAGGGAAAGAGAGAGAGAGAGGAGGGATGGAGAAGCAGATGGTCACTTCTATGTGCCCTGACCAGGAATTGAACCCGGGATTTCCACATACCAGGCTGACTGCTGTACCACTGAGCCAACCGACCAGGGTCAGGATGATTTTTAATACCAAGTAAAAAATGAATTGCTTAACTTTAAATAATATTGCTCATGAACATGGATATAACTTCAAATAGTTATTTTTAAAATTCAACAAATAGCACCTCACATCTATTAGGATGGCTACTATTAAAACACTAGACATTATACGGAGTGAAATAAGTAAATCAGAAAAAAAGAAAAACTGAGAACAGCATGATTTCATACATAGGTGGGACATAAAAGTGAGAATATGAGACATGGACAAGAGAGTGGTGGTTATGGGATGGGGGGAGGGAGGGAAGAGTGGGATAGGGAGGAGGGGAGGGACACAGGGAAAACCAGATTGAAGGTGACAGAGGACAATTTGACTTTTGGTGATGGGTATGCAACACAATTGAATGATAAGATAACCTGGAGATGTTTTCATTGTACATATGTACCCTGATTTATTGGTGTCACCCCATTAGAATTAATAATAATAATAATAATAATATATATATATATATATATATATATATATATATATATATATATAAACACTAGAAAATAACAAGTATTGGTGAGAATACGGAGAATTGGGACTGTTGTGCACTGTTTTTGGGAATGTAAAATAGTGTAGCTACTATGGATCCTCAACAAAAGTAAACACAGAATTACATATGATCCAGCAATTCCACTTCTGGGTATATACCCCAAAGAATTGAAACCAGGGACTTGAAGAGATATTTGTACGTGTATTCATTGCAGGATTATTAATAATAGCCAAATATACTATTAAAGCCTTGCCCTGTGGTGATGCAGGGCTACGAAGCCAGGTGCAGCTTGAATCACTGCTTGTGAGTACAATAGAAGATGGAAGCAAGGGGAGTCTGAACATGGAAACTGAGTTGGGCTTCAGTGATGGGTAGGAATTCAACACGAGTTTTGAGAGGGGAGAGACAGGGTTCTGTGATGCAACTACAACCCCAACCCCCACTCCCCACATTGAGTATTTCATTGTAATGCTACCTTGAAAACAGCTGCAGCCAACTCAGGAGATTTGCCTGTGACAGTTCCCCAGGGTCTGGTTGGCTCAGGTGGTGGTTTCAATCTCTTGCTTTTGTAATGTTACATGAACTGAAAGTATGTAGAGCAGTGGTGGGATTCAAATAATTTAACAACTGGTTCTCTGCCCTAATGACCGTTTTAAGTAAAGAACAACAAATATACTGAAAGGTAGTTGATTGTTTCATGCGTTTAAAACTTAAATAAAAACAATAGAAGAGGTACATAAAACTAGATTATAAGAGTTTTAAAATATTAATGAAAATATATTCAATAATACCTGACAAAAAACAGTAAAACTATTATTTAAGATATTTCCAATGACAGCTTGACACTCCCTGGTTGTTTGACACTTTTTCCTCTTTATATGTTTGTTTACTGAAGTAACAAACGTGAGAAAATGAAAATGTAATATTTCATCAAAGGTATGAGTTTTATGAAATGAATAAGTAAATATTACAAGCATAGTTCCATCAAATTTTTTTTTACCTATGGATGGAATAACATTACTATGAGCACTTAGAATACGCTGTTGTGCAGATAAACGTTAAAAGAATAAGGAATGTAAATTTGTGATTTCCACATTGGGTGGCTGTCCAGGCACCCATATTAGAGAGAACCCTGATTACAAGTTGCATTTTAACAACCGGTTTGCCGAACTCAACAAAAAATTAGGTATCGGTTCTGCCAAACTGATGTGAACTGGCTGAGTCGCACCACTGATCTAGAGGTTTATATTAATCTGTTTTCTGTGTATGGTTGGTAGAGTCCAAGTATGCAGTGGAAATTGGTATATTAATACTCAGTTATTTGCTTTTTATAAAGAAGGCATCTGTCAACTTGTAGTCCAACTGTCAACCTTAGATGGGCCTTCTCTAGCTAGATTCCTGTTCCTGGGTAACTGGACTCTTGTAAGATCAGAAAGAACCAAAACCAGTCAGAAAGTGAAGATTTAAAGAAGAGAGGAAGAGTTCACTTGATACTGCAGCAACTCTTTTTAAGCGCTTTGACTCAGTTATATTTACAAGCCAAAGTTAAAATAAAATAGAAGTCTACTGTTTTAGCCAAGCTCCTCTCCCATTTTTCTTTTTAACATCTCAGATGTTTGTACTTAATTTTTTTTTCTTGAGTGATTTTTCCATGGTTGGTGTATTTTTATTTTCAACTTTAATGTGTCTATACAAAAGTTCCTTTTTGGTTGGAATTCAGGTTGTACTCTCTCGTAATTGCCTGATGACTGCCCAAAGTCAAAGAAGTAAGAGTATTTAATGAATCCACTTTTAATTAATTTTTTTGGCTTATTTGAAATTTTTAAAGTTTTATTATGTTATTTCTTGGGTTTGCTGTAGGTTGATTCCAGAGCTGGTAAACTTTCAAAAGAGTATACTCGAGTAGACTAATTCATTGCTGAGCATGTGAAAATTAAGTGATTTGATTGGAATACATATTTATGGCCTGTTTTTAGTAATTTTGCCCTTAATAGTATTCTTCAGGATAATCTCTCCATAGGACAATTTCCTACTAGTCGTTTCTGCCTGTTGGTTGGAAGACCAACCTCTTACCCAGCCTCTATGACTCAGTACCCTCCTCTCTGCTGTAATGATACCTTACCTGTGTTATAAAACCAAGTATATAGGATCAGTCCTGTGTCGTTTGCAGTTAAGAAGGACCTCTAACTTAATTCAGGTTTTTATGCTGAGAGGCCTTGATTGGGGGCAGTAACTTACAGTGTACGTTAGCCCATTGTGTTAGTTCCCTCCTGAGACTGCTGCAAAATAATCACTCACTGAGTGGCTTAAAGCAAACAAATTGTTTCTCACACAGTTCTAGACACCAGAAATCTGAAAACAAGTTGTCAGAAGGACCAGGATCCCTCTGAGACTCTGGGTAGACTTCTGTCTTGCCATTTCCTAGCTTGGCTTCCATTGTTACATGGCATTTCCCCTTCTGTTTCTGTGCAAATTTTCTTTTTCTTATAAAACACCAGTCATAATGGGTTAAGGCCCAGCCTACTCTAGTATGACTCCATCTTAATTATTGCTGCATTTGCAACTTTACTAGAAAGTACCCTGTTTCCAGGAAAGTCACATTCTGAGATATTGGGGGTTAGAACTTTCACCTATCTTTTTGGGGGACACAATTCAATTCGTAACACCCATGATTTTTATTTTAGCACAGCAGGGTTTGAGATTCTTTTTTTATAGTTGACTCAGTGTCAGTCTTACAAAGAAATGGAAGCAGTTTGGGCTTGGGTATAGATAACTCTTCAACTAGGGAAATGAGGTGTTGATGTAAGTAGCTGTAATGAAGGTTACAAAACAGGTAAATCTTTGGCTTTGCTGTAGGTTAAGCCAGGAGTCTTTGTAGCTGGACTGTTCTGTATGACATAGCCTGTTCCACCTAACTTCATCCAAGTGGAAGTACGGTGGGCTTCCTTAGTCATGACTTTAACCTTGCAGATAATGCATTTTTCTGTTTCAGTAGGGCCATAGGCTTAGGCTTTGGAACAAATAGCTGTGTTCTCAGAGCCTTAGTGTGCCCATTGGTGGAATGAGAACTCTCCCTTCCTGGTAGGGTTGTTCAAGGTTTGGATGAGAGGATGTTGGCATAGCGTCTGGCACACATGGTGTGTTTTTCTCTGTGGGAGCTGCCCTCTCCTCCTCTCCATCTTCTCTTAGCCTTGGCCATGCTCAAAGTGGCTGTCAGCAGAGCAGCTGGAGTCCGTTGCATTGCCAGCAGTAACATCTTGCTGCCAGTGGTGCCAGACTGTGCCCAGTGTTGAACTGCCTAAAAATAGCAACCAGGAAGATGTCCAGAGGAGGTCTCTTGCTTTGATTTAGAGGCTTTGTGGGGGGTTTTCTTTGAGAAAGGTATTCATGCTTTATTAAGATTCACTAATTGCCTGTGGGTCTTAGTCCCAGCTGGTGCAGTGCTGTGGGCGCCATTATAGCCGGTGTGCCTGGGAATGGACCTCATCTGCTTTCCTACCCAGGTTTTAAATAGTCTTTGGATTTTGTATTCAGCCCAAGGTGAAAGCTTAGAGAAAGGTTTTCTCTGAGTACGCATCTCGTCTTAGGCATGCTTGTGCCTTTCACAATTCCTCCGTATATACGGGTACTTTTGACTGTCCTAATTTCACAAAGAAACTTTCTTTTTGACATTTCCTCCTAGATCTCAGCTGGTCTAGTGTATGTCTTAACTGTGATTTTTTAGTGAAAGTGTCTACGGATTGTTCTTTCACCTTAGAATATTTTCAAGCAATGCCAGTTTTCCAGCTTGGGAGAGTCTGAGTTAGGCAAAACTGAAACTGCGCCTTGTGTCAGTCCTGGCCCCCAGACAGGTTAGAACAGAGTTACACAATAATTTGCAAGTCAGGTTGACTCTTCTTTTTCTGTAACCAAAGAGCAAGGTTCAGGGACAGTCTCCTGCCACTCAGAGATGGGGTAGGGCAAGAACAAGTGCTAGGCCACAAAGCTTGCCTGCCATGCAAAGTTAACGTCTTGATTTGGTATAGAGTGGGTTGCTGTAAATCTTTGCTTTTCAGAGTCTGACAAAGTTGGTTCTGACATGTGGTGCTTGTTTTTGATGTTATGATATGGTGAGGGGAGGTGGGAGCTTGGGCTCCAACATTTTGACATTACCCTGTCAGACTTTGTTCTCGTGTGGTAGTCCACCTTTTCATTCTACCACCTCTCTTAATTCTACAGATAGAAGATGGTTCAGTTCTTGTCATACCTTCTTTTTATATCTCTCTGGTAATCACCACAGTTTCTCTTAAGTTATTTTCACTATTGTTGTTGATTGAACAGTAGTGTTGATATTTGTTTTTATTGAATATTATACTAAATAAATATTAAATACTAAATATAAGATTTAAAAAAAGTTTGGTGCCTTGTGAGTTAAGGCCATGTTTTTCTTTTTTTTGGATTTTTCCTCCCGTACAAATGCACTTCTGAAATAACCCAAGGCATTGGTAAATATGATTTAATTTAATTTATACACAATTTTATAGTTATGCATTTACTGGCACAACTGAAGTGCACCTAAAATGGACTTTTATCTATTGAATAGTATGCATTTCTAATCAGTTCCCAAATATCCAAAGTCAGCATCATTTGGCAGAACATTGGATAGGAACCACTATTTCTGGCTTTTTAAGACTTTACTGCCCTGTTATGTAACAGCATAACAGAGTGCATTCAGGAGAAGACAAATTCCAGCATTATACATGAACTAGAAATTAGAAATGACCATTTGGGTAAGACTTTGAGGCCCTTGGATTCCAGACTGTATATCTTTCTGGTGTTCTTTGGCTACTTTTGTTCTTGATCAATCATTTTGACACTTCACTGTTAATTTTTCAGGAATAAGACCTAGAAGTTAACATGTTGCATTTGTTCTGAAGGCTGACCTGTGCTGTGGTGGCACAGTGGATAAAGAAAGCATCAACATGGAGCGATGAGGCCCACTGGTTCGAAACCCTGGGCTTCTTGTCTGGTCAAGGCACATATGGAAGTTGATGCTTCCTGCTCCTCCCCCTTCTCTCTCTCTATCTCTCTCTCCCCCGCCCTCCGTAAAATGAATAAATAAAGTCTTAAAAATATTCTGAAGGCTGAGTTGGAGGAAGAAAATAGAAAACAGTTGGTAATAAATTATGGTTTGTACTAAGTGAACCCGAGGCTGCTGTGACCCTAGACTGTGTGCCATCTGCCCAGCTGTACCTCATTGTCCCTCACCATGCTGGTCTAGGCATCAGAAAAATAATTTGGTTAAAGTTTTTTATAAAAGCATAGAGTTAGTTGATCTGCACTCTCTGCTTAAAATAGTTATTGCCAAGGGAAAGGTTGGATTACTTAGTATTGACATGTGGCTTCAGGGGATTTTCTTGGATTGAAGGTGCATTTTAACCCTGTTGGTATCTCTAGTTCATTGGTATACTTACACACTCACAATATCTTTTGAACCCCCCACTGGGGAGGTGGGGTTACCTTTGTTTTGCAGATTAGTAAATAAAACTTCAGTGATATTGTTTCTTAAGAGATGTTGGTGTTTTAGGAGCCAGATCTCAGGTGTCCAAGGCTAGTTTTCATTTCACATCTCACAAGTGGATTTTGAGAAACAGTTGATGACATGGTTAGAGAAGAAAAGCATAGTTAGAAATTAGTGGATGGAAAAGGGGAATCCTAAAAATGAAGGACCTTCGTTCTTATGACGTGTGTGTGTGTGTGTGTGTGTGTGTGTGTGTGTGTGTGTGTTTACTTAGTATATTTAGGCAATATTCCTAATGTTTTAGTGCTTAGTTCTTTTAAAAGTAACCTGTTAAAACAGCAACTTAAAAGAAGAACCTCCTGAAGTTTTACTTTATTTTGTTTTTCTTTTTTCCTTTCAGACCTTTCATTTTTCCCAGAGGAATCTATAGGGGAGAGGTTTTAGAATAACATAAATGTAGGGGCAGCACAACCGAGGGGAAAAGGCTAACGATAGCTCTGAGTAAGTGCTGGGAAAAGAGCCTGAACACCAGGGGTAGAGAAAAGGGAAAAGTAGTGAGTGCCTATAGTAATTGACCTCATTCCAGCATGGCTGCTATGACACACAACAGTAGAGTTTGATATTGTAAAGGATCAGAGAACTGTTGGCTCTGCTTGAGGCACTTTCAAACCTCACTACTGTACCTGAATTGAAGCAGAGGCCTGCAGGACGATTGGCTTTCTGTCTGAATAAGCCGACTCAGTAGGGAAGCAAGCAGGAAGTAAGTAGTGCTGGCCCAGTCTCATTTATTCTTCCCCATTATAGACAGGGGAGATCATTAGGGTGAAACTCCTCCAAAACTTTACTTTCACATTGCCATTCAGAATCATGTATCTGTAACTTGCCAAGATAACTGATAACTGGGTTGTTTAATGATTGTCTTTAGATGTGTTTATTGTGTTATTTTGCACTTTTTTTTTTCAATGACTGCTGGGCCAAGGACAGCAGAGAAAACTTAGAATGAAGTACAGTTTAAACTCTTTGTTTAGTTCTGTGACCGTGGATATCTTGGACAGGTCAGTGAACTCTGCCTTAGTTCCTCAACTGTCAAATGACGTAACAATTAGTATACCTAATTCATAAGTAGAACAAGAGAGTTTATGTATCTAAAGTTCTGAGACAGTGCCTAACATAAAATAAGATCTGTGTTAAATATTGTTGTCAGAAACTGAAAAAATGAGCAAGAGACCACGTAAACAAAGTGGATATGTACTCTAGATCAACCAAATTAGTAGTGCTACTAATTTCAGTATGTATTTTGTTACTCGTTATTCATTTAAACATTTTTGCCCTTAGATTGTATTATGGGACTTAATTTTATCATGGGATGTCCATGCCCAGCAGATGCAGGACATTGTTAATTATGTGACCAAGGAAAGACATGGTGCATGCAGATGTTTTGAGCTTGCTATACTAGGTTAGAACCTTCAAAATGACAGTGACAACCGAAGACAAAGTCTGTAATGTACCAGTCATGTTTTTCCTGCAATTGTAATTATTTATTAGGATTAAGTGCATATGGAAATAGACTTGGTAATGAATGCTGTGCAAAGCTTATACTTTACACAAAACAATGTTTTACAACCATATCATATTTGAAAGACTAGTAATTATTAAGATTGACCCTCAGAGGATGGTTTGATGTTTTCTAACTTTGTTTCTTTTTTATTTTATTTAGAAAAGTAAGTTTAATAGGGTGACATTGATCATTAACAGTACATAAGTTCCAGGTAAACATCTCTATAAGGTTTGAACTGTTGATTGTGTTGTGTACCTATTACCCAAAGTCAAAATATTTTTTCAAATTTGTTGACTTTTTGATGATTTTAAATGGCCTGGTTTTATTGGAAAATAATTTTAGGTTATGATCACTTGTTTTTGTTATGGTATATGGTAGCTTTTATTTTTTCTTTTTTCATGTACAAGGGAAACAAGTTTGATACAGTAAACCATTCTTTTAGGAGATCTTGTTTCTTTTTCCTGAAGTAATATTTTTGGAGGCCTGTGTTCAAAATGATTAGCTGAGCTGAGAATGCCATAAATGATGCATGTCTAAAAGTGTCTATATGAGGTCTTAAAACGCTTATACAATGTAGTTGTGTGAGGACTCAGCCATTGGAGGTGACATTGCTGTTAATGGATAATGGTTTAAAGAGCTACTGAAAACATGGTAGCTCATTACAGAATTCTTTTTCTGGCTTTCAAGTGTCAGCCAGACAGACCCTCTTAATTAAACTCTTGAGGTTGAATGGCTCTGGGTTAACCAATAGGTTTTTTGTAATAATGTGTTAAAATTTTTAGAAAATTAAAAGTCACACTTTTATCTAAGCCAAAAAAAAAAATAAAAAAAGAAGTTTCTCTTTTGTAATATATGGAGAACGTGTGTTCTGTAATTTCTGACTGTCACAGTGTTGGTGTAAAACCATTTCCAAATTCCAATTTAGCTTTCTTTATGTGTAATTTGAAATGACCACTTAGTACCTGATTATAAAAAAGTTAGGATTTCTTTCCCTTTCCACAATTAATCAGAACCACTCTTATCTTAAATCACCATTTGGAAAATTCACGTTATAAAGCTTCAGTGAGTTCAAGATATCTGAGTGTAGCTCTTGTGGACTAAGAAAAGGAAAAGGAGACATTTTTCTTAGATAGGTGTATATATTCTTATTTAGTTTGGGATAGCCCATGTGCATTATTATCTGCTTCTCTTTCCTCCCTCTTAACTTTTTGTACCCTTAACTCTAGGGTTTGTTTCTCTTAATTTTTAGAAAACATTCTGGAAGCTTTCATTTTTAGCTTCCTTTTATAATTAGGTGAGTTCCTGTCTTAGAAAATAAAAATGGTGCTTTTTTATCTTGGGCAAGTCACTTAATTTTTCTGGGTCACTGTTTTTATATACAGAATATGATGAAGTTGGATTACTTTCTGGATAAGACATTTTGTGATGTCTTTGATGACATCACAGATGAAATTGATCCTTCCATAGACCTTCCTCTTATTTTCTTTTTTATTTTACTCGGCTCCATGTGTTTGCTATGACCCAAATAAGCAAGTTCAATTTATTTAGGCAGGCTGAACCTTAATTTCTTTACTTTCCTCTTTTCCCAAATTAAGCCAACCAGAATTTGGAGTTGTAGGCACTTGATGATATAGTTTAATAAATATTTTACCATTATGTAAATATATTAAATATTAAACTCTGAGAAAGATTTCTGATAGCCTCTAAAGTGAGTTAATAAGATTTATTAAAGGCTGAAATGCTCCCAACATTGTAAAGAACAGTAGGGACCCTGGAACCTGTTTATATTATATATAATTGGATCCCTCCTAGCCAAGACTAGGTATTTTGGTTGCAGTTTGTGCTTTCAGATGGGCAAAAAGGGTTAATGATGGTCTAAGTTTGTAAGGTTATCATCAGCAAAGACACTAGACAAGGAATTAGGCTGGGTGGAAGACTAGGAGGGGCAGGTTATGGCTAATTTTGGGATTGAGTAAATTCCTTAAGGCAGTGGTTCTCAAACTTTTTGAAGTCGGGGCACATTTAAAATCCTACAAATAATTGTAGGCACACTATATACAAATTTCTGAGAAATATGTTATAATAATTAAGTCAAATATTAAACAAAAAATATAAAGTCAAGTGTGCTTTTATGGTAATTAAACAAAATAAATATGACAAAGTTAAATTTATTTTGACACAAAATATTTTTATGTTTCATTTTTTGAGTTATGCTTTTTAGAATTTGTTAAAAAGAGGGGTTAAAAAATTAAAAACCGACAAAAAAGTTATCTTTATATATATATAGATATATTCTTAGTAAGATTTAGTAAATTCGGCAGGTCCTGGCACAAATGTGTTAAGTTTTTTCATTCTTGTGTTTTTGAGAAACATGAGCCTGATGTGTCCTAGCAATTTCTTCAACGTTTGGGCATATATTTGAAAGGCAAACTCTCATTTCCTCGTCAATACATTGAAGAATTCCTCTCTTTTTACTTTTAATTGTGTTGAGTGCAGAAAACCCCCACCATACATATCATCTTAACTTTACACCAAACAAAGGATAGAAGAAACTTGCCTCCAGTCTTTCTGGGGAACTTGGGGGGGGGTAGTGTAAACAATCCAGCACCATAGCTTAACAGCCTTTTGCAAACTAATCAGGCAAGTGAGGTGGGGGGTTGGGCAGACTGTCAGTTTACAGCCAATTTCCCACATGTCTTGTCCCCCAAAAATCTAAACTCAAAAAACCCTGTTGGTTTTTTGGTCCCCAACAGGCACATATTTCTCTGGAAAACCATAGGGTGCACCTGGAAATCTTCTAGGGCGCACCAGTGCGCCCTGGCGCACACTTTGAGAACCACTGCCTTAAGGAATGGAAGATGTCTCCAAGTAGATAGTGGGGAAAGTGATGACGAGAACTTTAAATCCCACCCAGCCAGAGGAGTTTAGATTGCAGGTAGGTACATATTTGGAAGTTTTTGTGTATTCTTAAAAATGCACACAAAGAAGGGACCTTCTTTCTTCCAGTCTTTAGATCAGTGGTTCTTAACCTGGGTTCTATCAAACCCTAGGGGTTCGATGAGTCAGTCTTGGGTTCGGAAAAGCCTCTGCCGCGGAGGCCATAATAAAGTAATACCGTAATTTGTTGTGAGTTCATGTACTTTGTTGGTTTTGTTCTTTGAGTAAGGTGATGTTCATGCACGGCTCATTTTGTGCACCAGTAAAAATACATTTACCTATATCTTGAATTTGGAAAAAAAAATCATATTTTATTTATCACTAAAGAAGGGTTCGGTGAATGCACATATGAAACTGGTGGGTTCGGTACCTCAGAAAAGGTTAAGAACCACTGCTTTAGATGTTGTTGATTTGATTCACAGAGCCGCTGCAGCCACCTTATAACATGTGAAAGTTTTGAATCCCATCCCATATCCTCGATTTCTTGAATTTAATTTCTCCTAGGTACCCTGCCTGGATCAGATCCTGTTGGCAGTTTTGATATGATTGTGTTGTTTGTTTTTTTTTCCCCCCACAGGGACAGAGAGAGAGTCAGAGACAGACAGACAGGAACAGAGAGAGATGAAAAGCATCAATCATTAGTTTTTCGTTGCCGTTGCGACACTATAGTTGTTCATTGATTGCTTTCTCACATATGCCTTGACCTCGGGCCCTCAGCAGACCGAGCCACCCCTTGCTGGAGCCAGTGACCTTGGGTCCAAGCTGATGAGCTTTTGCTCAAGCCAGATGGGCCTGCGCTCAAGCTGGAGACCTCAGGGTCTCGAACCTGGGTCTTCTGCATCATAGTCCGACGCTCTATCTACTGCGCTACCGCCTGTTCAGGCTGATTGTGTGTTTTAATGAGTCTTTGTACCTTTGCTATGTTCTAATGTGGTCATATTATTTTAGTGTGTTAAAGTTGGAAGAGTCCTTGAAGGCAACCTGCTCCACCTTCCTAACCAGTACAGGAATCATACTTAGATTTTGAAGTGATTGTTCTCTTTCTGTTGGAATGCATGAACTATTTTTAAAGACAACTCTTTCCATTAGTAGATTTCATTTTTTAGGTTATAGTCTGCCTCTGAGCTTTATGTGGCACTATACATCCTGATCCTTTTTTAGGATTCCACCCATCAGAGGGGCAGTTGTGATGCTGTCTTTCCTCTAAGCTTTCTCTTCTCAGTCTAAATAGCTCACTTTCTCTTACTTTATATTTCAAGGTTCTCCACCATTATTCTTGCCAATCTTATGTGTATTCTGCATCTTGAGACCCAAAATTGAACCATAATATCCTTTAAAAAATCAATTGTGATGTTTTTAGCAGCAAGCAACAGAAAACCCCTTCTTACCTAGCTTAAACAGTTAGGAATTTATTGTTTTACATTTAGAGGTGGACGTTTTCTTCATATTTGAGTATTAGTGAAATGGATTTACTTTGCATATTTAAATAAATAGCATGTCAGTTTAGTTGATAACATTACCCCCTTGGTGATTCATAAAATAATGATGTATACTACCATTGATAGGTTTGGGGTTTGATGAAACATGATATCTCAGATATCAGGAAGTCTCATGGATAGAGTAGATCCGTGATTGGTAAATTACTTTCTTGTTGCCTTGATTATATCAAGACCCAGCGTGGGAGATAGGATTTTGTCTTGCCCTCACAGGGTTACACAATGGCTGCAGCAGCTCTAAGGGTCCAATCATCAATCAACAACATCTAAAGGCCAGGAGGGAAAAGGTAATACACTGCTTTCTGTTAAATTTTAAGAATAAACAAAATTTCCTGAAGTGTCCCTCCTTGGTTAGAATTGTCACATGCCCATTCCTAAACCAGTCACTAACACGAGATAAGGTGTCACCATTATTAGCTTAGTAGTTCTCAATCAGTTGGTTCTCAAACTTCTTTGTACCAGAGTGACTTGGAGAATTTTTTAAAACAGTTTTAGTAAGTGTGGAATGGGGACTGAGAATTTGCATTTCTTAAAAATTCCTGGGTGAATGCTGATGCTGCTGGTCTAGGGAATGTAGCTGGCCCAGTCTCCTTATCAACCATTTATTGTTGCTCATTGGGTTGTCTTTTCCCCATTCCTTATGCATCCTGGCATCTAGCACAGTAAGATGGTTGAATGTAGGGAGTTGAGTGGTTCAGATTTTAAAAGTCACTAGTTACACATTTGAAGCTTCGTTATTAAGAAATAGATACCAGTCACTAACTTTGAAGTTGTAATTTAAAATTTGCATAATTATAATTGACTTGACATATTTTTGCTTTGGTTGAGTGTAATACCCTTCATAGTTTGTCTAATGTAGCTTAATGGAGATGGGGCAACTGATGTGTTTGCTAATAATTTTTTGAGGTTTGGAACTGGAAATTTGAGAAATTTGAAGTATATATTAATAGACTCTTAAAAAATAAGACTGTCTTTGAATAGTTCTAGGTTTACAGAAAACTTGTAAAGACAGAAGAGAGATTTCCTGTGTTCTCCTCACCTGGTTTTCCCCATTGTTAACATCGTATATTGCAATGGTTCATTTGTCCATACTTAGAAACCAACATTGCCATCGGTATATTGCTGTTAACTAAACTCCAGGTTTTGTTTGGACTTCCTAGTTTTTCCTGGTCTTTTTCTGTTCCAGGAGCCAGTCCAGGGTGTTGCATTTTGTAGTCACATCTCCTTAGTCAACCTCTCCTTATCATTAAGTTTTCAGTTTTCCTTTTTTTTCATGACCTTTACAGTTTTAGGGAGTAGTGGTTGGGCACTTTGTAGAATGTCTCTGAATTTGGGTTGGTTTGATGTTTTTTTCATGATTTGACTGAGGTTATGGAATTCCAGAAAGGATACGACAGGGTGAAGGGTACTTTTCGTCACTTACATCAGGGGGCTTATGTCACTCATATCAAGGGGTGCATTATTCCTATATGACATCATGGGTGAGGTTGACCTTCACTGATTAAAATGATGTTTGCCAGGTTTCTTCACTGTAAAGTTACTTTACTCTTTTTTCTACTCTAGTCTTTGAATGTAAGTCACTTAAGTATCCATTCTCTAAGGGGAAGGGGCAGGGGACTTAAGTTCTACCTTCTGGTGAGGGTGGTATCTACATGTTATTTAGAGTTCTGGAAGCCAGATTTGTTGCTTTCTCCTAAAATAAATATTTAGATTTATCACTATGCAGTCCCTTTGTAAATATATTATGTATCTCATTTAGAAGGGAACTCAGCTGGTTCAACCAGTGGTAAATCCTTGCTGGACATTTTTCGTCTTGGATAATTCAAACTACGAGCTACTAAGAGGACTAATTTTTATGGTGACCTCTTTTCTTTTAACTTAGTCCGCAATGTTCATAGTTAGTTTCTAATCTGATACTATTTATAAAAGAATTGAACCTCTTATGAGGGAAATTATTCCTAAATAAAGCATTAAAATTTAGCACATGTTTGAACATAGATTTGACCCTGTGCTTATCAGGAGGTTTTGGTCATGGTTATATTGCCCTTTGGGCATGATATTAATTGACTTTGGAAATTAATTTAAAACGAAATTTCATTAGACAGCCATTACCCTTGCATTTTTATTTTTTCTGCACTAAGTCTTTAGTGAAAGCATATGCTCTTTAAATAACTCAAAAACTGTATACTGAAGTTTTATTGTTGATATCTAGTATCATAATGATAAACAATTTTCACTTTAGTCTTTTTATTTTTATTTTTATTTATTCATTTTAGAGAGGAGACACAGGGAGAGAGAGAGAGAGAGAGAGAGAGAGAGAGAGAAAGGGGGGTGGAGCAGGAAGCATCAACTCCCATATGTGCCTTGACCAGACCAGTGCAGGGTTTTGAACTGGCGACCTCAGTGTTCCCAGGTCGACGCTTTATCCACTGCGCCACCACAGGTCAGGCTACAACTTTCACTTTAAAGAAGCATTTTCCTTTGTGATGGATTTTTCAAATATATTTAAGTAAAATTACATAATTTGTATCAATAATTGACATTGAAACCTTTAGAGCCAGTACATTTTATGCTTTTGGATCATTTATTCCGCAAATATGTGCAGAGCACTGTGGATGTATAGCAGTGGAAAAGAAAGACTTGGATCCTGTTCTCAAGCTAGTGTAGACAGATTGAACAAGAGTGGTTAGTGCTGCAGACGGTCGGCGTCACGTGTCAGTGTATGTGGGAGCTTACCTGTGGGACAGCATCAGCAAGACCTCTGTAGTAATCTGAAATCTGCAACCTGAGGGGTGAGTAGAATCTGGGAGAAGAGTTGGGGAAGGATGGATGAGGCTGGGGGAACAGTGACAAGGGAAGGAGTATGCCTGGGGAGTGTGGGAGTCTTGTGCAAGCAGACCCAGAGGGCTGATATGTGCATATGCAGGAGGAGGGAGAGCAGGGCACAGTGAGAAGAGCCACATGATATGAGGGTCTTCGTAAGGCTTTGACTTGATCCCCAAGGCTCCAGAAAGCCATTAGTGGAAGAAGATCAGATCTGCATTTTGAGTACAGTCCCTGCAGCAGAGTGGAGTAGGGAAAATAGACTGATGGAAGGAAGGCTGAGGTGAGGAGGCCAGTTAGCAGTCTGTAGTAGTCTCTGCAAGGGATGATGGCACTTTGTGAGAATTTGATGTTAAACTCTCCCTTCTGAGAGACCACTGAAATAGGTAAAAACTCTATGTGTGTAAAAGAACAAACAATATATGCCTCCTTTAAGAAGTGCAAAGGTCTGTAGTGTGTACAGTTCTTGAATCTCATTTAAGAATCCCGAATATCGTTAAGGATCTGTATCCTAAAGATATACAACATTTTGTCAAATATTTATTAATTCTTTTCTCTGAGGGGAGAGTTCCTTGTTTATTTTGTAAAATGAAACTAATACTCAAATTATAAAGTGTTTGACCATACTGCTTTAAAAACAGATTTTTCTTTTTAATTTTAAACATATCTGACAACCATTCTGGAACACTTGACCCTTAATTAACTAGTAAGGCAGGGAGTGCCAGACAAGGCTATGGTGACCATAACCAAGCCAAGTAGACTCTTTGAGTAATAGAATAAGGTTATAAGATGAGCACAGTTCTAGGAAATATGTCATACAAAGACCAGAGAAGTGGGTGCTGGCAGTTGTGGGCCTCGGGGTGAAACCATGAGCCAGACCAGAAGAAGATCCTTACATGTTTTCATCTGTAACAGCACTCCGATAATATGAGGCTGTACTGGTAGAGAATCCTTTGTATTCCCTATTTGCGTTTTCCTTCCAGGGGGAGTAGAAACTTAACATAGCAGATTTATGAAAATATGGTGAGAAAAATTTAGAATTCAGTTTGAGTCCCTGAAGTAGTATGAGTGTAGATTGACTTACTGAGAAGATTTAAAGAGAATATAAGCAGTCAATGTAGAGAAAAGAGGATGGACGGGAGGGTACTTTTGTTTTCTCTTAAAGAATGGGTGAGTAGATTATATTTACTTAGAACAGAAAAAAAGAGATTACATGTACTGTAGAAACTATTTATTTGCAAGAAAGTTTGAAAACACAGATACCTTCCTGGAGTTAGCCAGACTATAAGGTTTGAGGACACAGTCCCCCCAATACTGCCCTCAATGCTGATGCCAATTGCAAGTTTAAGGGGTTCCCAAAACCACCCTCAGATTCAGTAATTTGCTTGAAGGGCTCACAGAACTCACTGAGAGCTTTAATCCTCACAGTTTTGGGTATTACAGGAAAGTATATAGATCAAAATAAGACAACAGACTCTTAGGGCAGAGACTGGAAGTGTTCAAATGTGAAGCTTCTGTGTCATCTACTGTGCAGTTAGGATGAGTTACCCTTCCAGTATTGATGTGTGACAGTATGCATGGAGTTGCCAACCAGGAAATTTACCCAAGCTTTGGTGTCCAGAGATTTTATTGGGGATCCATTACATGGGCATGATTGACTGATTGGAGTTGAATGCAAGCTTCCAGGTCTAATGACCTTATATAACCCTAGACCCTTGCCCTAACTTTTTTTCTGGCAGGGCCAGTTCTCATCCTAAGACCGTTGGGTATGACCAACCCTACCCTAAGATTCAGTGTGACCAGCCCTTGCCCTAAACAAGGACACTTCTATCAGTTATAACAGATTACCTCCCAGAAGCCAAGGCAAAGGTCAGACACTTCTCTTTGGAAAATGCCAAATTTGCTACACGCTTAGATTTTAAAAGAATTGCCTTACGTTTTATAGTGAGACTGGTCTTGAATAGGAGCCAGAGTGGAAGCAGATCATTTAGGATAAGATTAGTTGCAGTAGTCTAACGGGAATGTTGACTCCAGGTTGATAGTGGTGGGGGTAGGGTAAGAAATGGTTCCAGTCTGAAAATATTCCGAAGGAAAGGGCAGTTGGATGTATGTGTGAGAGAATGAGCTGAGTCCAAGATACTACTTCAGGCTTTTGGTTTGAACGCCTACAAGGGTGGAGGTGATGCTGTTACTGATACTGAAAGCCAGTTGTTCATCATAAGAATTAGGGGGCTCCCACCACTGCCACCAATTAAGAAGTTATAAAAACCAGTTCTGTGCTGATGGTATATTGCAGCTCATTAAAAGAAAATCATTTCTTGTGTTTTACATACTTGAAAAGAAAATCTTTTGTACTTTATAACCCCATCTCAGGGCTCTAAATGAACAAAAGACCAACTTATATGATGTTAATACTCATATTCATGACTCTTTAATGTGATTTAAACTGTATTTAGATATTTTTAGTTATTTCTGAATATCAACAGCAGTAGAATTTCTAGACTTAAAATTATTCAACTTAATGAAACTAGTCGTATTTTCAGAAGTTCTTACTCTGTATGTTATCCATGCTACATGCACAAATTATGTCATATTTCCAACAGAGGAAATGGTTTCTTCATGTTCTCTGCTGACCTAACAAATTGGTTTACTTGGGTCATTTGAGAGCATTTATCTAAAGGAACTGTTAATATTGAAAGTTGTTCATTATCTTCATGTAGCTTTCCTCTACTTTGATGATAGTTACACTGCTCACAAAAATTAGGGGATAATTTATTGCTTCATATTCATTTTTGGAATATCCCCTAGTTTTTGTGAGCAGTATATTTTTATACAGGCTGAGTTTCCACATTGAGTTTAACTGTGAGTGTTGGCAGTTAGTTGCAATTCACTGACTGGATAATGTAGAATAACTACTCTAATTTTAATTTAAAATTTGGTAATTAAAAAAATTCTTCCAAATAGCAGAATTTTGTTAGTATTACTCTGTTGATTTTATAACCACAATAATACCAGATCATTTGGCTTTCTATATTAGTACATAGTTTGTCATCTGACAGATTTGTCAGCAAGAGTTTGTGCTATTCTCAAGTCCTAGTGACCCAGTAATACAGCTTTGCTGCCTGCATTATGGAAAGTAAAACGTTTGCTTCATCATGGGGAATTGTGACCAGATGAACTCAGTTCTAATTACACTTACATTTATTTATAACAGTTAAAAGGATCAACTAGAAAAATATTCTGTTCAAAAATAAGTTGAGGATCAAGTTGTCATTTCTAGGCTTTCTACTCTGACTTCGTTCTCTGGGTTACTAACTTAATTCTGTTCACTTGGAAAGCACACAGACTGGTGAAATAAAACAGCAGATTGGTGTTACTGAAGTTAAAAAAAGGAGAGAATGAGAATCTTTGGTCAGATATACATAGAGGGGTCCTCAGGTTATGACAGTCGCAACATACGACATTTCGCACTTACGACGCTCACTCACATAAAAACTTTAAAAATTGAGACGTTGAGTGTTTCGGCTTACACCATTAGCCTCGTACTTACAAATTAAAGTGGGAGAACTAGTTTGGTTGTTCATGCAGAAGAATATACAGTAGTAATGCAGCATATGAATGAGGGAGATAGAAAACCCAGAACCCAAGAGATTTACTACCATGTGTTTGGCAGAAGGTTTTTCTATGGTGGAGGATGGGTTGGCAAAATTTTAGGCTGAAGACCCCAGTGAGGTCTTCAGTAAGGTCTGCTAAGCTGTTATGGATGCCTTGTGATGCTATAGGCAGGTTTTGGAAGAGAAGACGTCATTAGCTTTCCAGACTAGCGTGGAACAATTCTTTATGAAGGTAGAGAGCCCTGCAACAGATCCTCTACCTTCTACATAAGCTGCTTCTCAAGATGAAACACCTGTAGGAAAGAGAGAATTTTCTCCAGTGTCTCCAGCATGTTCCTTAGGCAACCTTGATTTACCTCACCCAGTATCTCCAGCACCTTCTGCAGGTTCTGCTGCCTCTCCAGCTTCCTCCTCCCAATAAGTCAGTCTCTCCCACCTTGCAATGCCCCTTCCAGTGTGCAAGCCAACCACAGGAATAAAGGTAAGGAATTTATTTTTACACTGATTTTTTCTGTTACTCCCAGTACAGTGTATAATACAGTATAATTATGTCCTTTTTCTTTTTCTGTGGCTTAGTTGTGTTATGTTCTAGATTATGATTTTACAACTATATTAGGAGAGGTAAGTGACTTAAGCTAGAGTGTGTTTTAAGTTACACCAAAGTTCAGGTTGCATCACTGTCATAAGAACGGAACTGTGTCGTAATTTGAGGACCCCCTGTACTTTATATTGGGGAAAATGTTCCTCTCTCTTTTTTCTTTTCTCTTCCTCCTTCCACTCTCCCTCTTTCCTTCCTACAATTTATTATATTTCTAGATTCAAGTCTTTAAAAAATATATTAGCCTAGCTTTAATTTATTCCAGTGTTTTAACTACCCTTACTGCTGGTAAATTTTTCTTAGGATATTATTTGAATTCTGTATACTTGAGCAAAAGCCTGTGTATGCTCTTAATGTAAATTGAAGATTAGTCCTTAGTTGAAAGTTTTAGCACAATGACTTTTGACAAAGTGAATACTTACATGTGACCAGACCTTGATCAAGAAACGAAAATCACAGAAATACCCTTGGTGACCCTTTAGTCACTAAAACTACTCTGCCTTCCTGTCCCCCACCCCTACCCCTTAGGGTAACCACTGTTCTCTTTTTATAGAAGAGTTTTACCTATGTGTGAATTTTATGTGGATGATATCATACATAATCATACAGTTTCTTTGGTGTCTGACTTCTTTGGGTCAGTGTTGTTTTTGAGATTCAACTATGTTGTTGGGTCTAATTGTAGACTGTTTTTCATTGCCGTATAGTGTCCTATTGTTCAAATATATAATTTACTTATCTGATGTAATATTGATGGGTATTTGGGTTGTTTTTGTTTTGGTTATTAGGAATAATGGTGCTGTGAACATGCTTTCATTTGTCTTTTGATGACAATGTCTTTTATTTTTTCAATTCGGTAAGAGGAGGCAAGGCAGAGAGACAGACTCCTCCTGCTTGTGCCCCAACTGGTATCCACTGGGAAAGCCCACTAGGGGTCAATGCTCTGCCCATCTGGGGCATTACTCTGTTGCTCAGCAACTGAGGTTTTCTTAGTGCCTGAGGTGGAGGCCATGGAGCCATCCTCAGCCTCTGGGGCCTACTTTCTCTAATCAGCCATGGCTACAGGTGGAGAGGAGAAGAGAGAGAAGGAGAGAAGCGAGAGGGGAAGGCGTGGAGAAGCAGATGGTGGCTTCTCCAGTGTGCCCTGACCAGGAATCGAATCCAGGACTTTCACATGCCAGGACAATGCTCTACCACTGAGCCAACTGGCCAGGGCCAATGATAATACCTTCTGTTGGGTATGTTTCTGGGAGTAAACTTTGCTATGTTTTGGTTTTAATATATCTTTCATCCATTTTAACACATTCATGTTTGGTGTAGCTTTCGGTCCTGTTACGTTTTAATTATTTTTATTTGGACTTTTTTTTTCTTTCTGCATATTGTCTTATGGTTAATTGTATCAGATACTGACATGCATTTTTATAGAGTAGTTGTGGCAGTTTATACTCCCACTAGCAGTTTGTTTATCCTCGCTGATACCCGCTATTGCTTATGTCCCCAGTTGCGTTAATCCTGGTTTCTTTACATAGATAACATACATATCTTACTAAGTGGATATCATTGTTTTATGCTTTTAAAAGTATGAATATGATATTCATTATTTAAAAAGTATGAATATGATATTTTCTTTTTTATAATTGGAATAAAAACCTTGGTAAGGTGTATTTGTTTTGCTGTATTTCTAGTGATTATTATTTTGAGTATTCCTCAGTTTTCATAAATGAGATTAACATCCTTTTGTATGTGTATTTATGTATTCTCTTTTCTGAAAGGAACTGGCAAATTTTATTAGCTTGCGGGAACAGTTTAGCTTTAGAACGACTATTTCTTGACTGTATATAAGATTCTGAATAAAATATCCGGGCTTCATTTTTCTATTGTAGCTTTTTGCTTTCTCAGTTTCATACAAGGTAGTATCTATTTAGGTTTATGGTCCCGTGAGTCAGTTTTACTGAGTTTATTCAGAGGACCTTATTTATTCTCAGATTTATGGCATTGAGTTAACAACATATTTTCCTATAATTTTTTTAATACTTTCCTGTTTATTTTCCCCCCCTTTTTAGTTTTGTGTGTATACAGTTTCTCCCTTTAAGGTTTGAGTAGGCCCATTAGTAATTTATAGGTTATAATCAATTTTTATCAGAGATAACAATCTGTGTGTGTGTATGTCAGTGGGTAATGTTATTAATTACTGAGTTCCTAGTTATATTATTTTTCTGATTTCATTTGTATATTTATTAATTTTTATTTAGTAACAGATATTGAATCTGAGCTTTGTCATGTTATAGATTTGTCAGCAAGGATAGATTTTGACATGGTTTCATTTTAATAATTTCCTAAATAATCTGTAATTGTGCTTCGATCTCCCTTTTGGCTTAATACTCATTTATGAGAGTATTTTAAAATCTAATCTGTGATTTCTTTGTTCTTTTTGTCCTAAGCCTTCAATTTTATTTGTGTTGTGAATCCTTGAATAGAAGCATGAGTTCTTTCCTCATGATGTAGAGTTAGATGTGTATGGACTTGTGTGTCCCAAATTAATATTATTCTGTATTAGTATTTTACTTACTTGGTCTGTCCAGGCCTGAAAGTTTATTAAAAACCGCTATTGACTGATGACTTAGTGTCAGTTTCTCCTTTGTAGTTTTAAATGTGTGATGTACATACTTAATCTTTTCAGTTTTTTTGAAATAGAATTAACTTACAGAAAACTACACACATTCAAAATACAGTGTGTCCGTAGAGTCATGGTGCACTTTTGACCGGTCACACTGTCAAAAGTGCACCATGACTTTACGGACACACTGTATATAATTTGATGTTTTGAAATATATATCCCCACCATGAGGTCCACAATCTAGTTGCTCAAAATATTTATTAACCTCCCCCCAAATTTCCTTGTGCAACTTTATTTATGTATGTATTTATTTATTTGTTTGTTTTCGCCTTGTATACCTTTATAACACCTCTTTGTTATCCTTCCCTGTCTTCAAATAACCACTGATCTGCTGTCTTTTGCTATAGATTAGTTTACATTTTTTTAGAATTTTATGTTAATGAAATTAGACACGATGTCTTCTTTTTCGTTTGGTTTCTTTTACTCAGCATAATTATGTTCAGATTCATTCATATTGTTGTATGTATTAATAATTTATTCCTTTTTATTGCCCAGGAGTATTCCATTGTATAGAGACACTAGTTTGTCTATCCATTCATCTGTTAATGGATACATGGGTTGTTTCCATTTTAGGGCTATAACACATATATATGCTGTGAACATTTGTACAACTCGGTGGACATAGGTTTTTTGTTTGTTTGTTTATTTCTGCATTAAATTGCTAAGAATGAAATGGCTGGATCAGACTGTAGGTGTATGTTGAAAAGTTTTAAGACATCATTACTGTTTTTCAAGGAGGTTGTAGCATGCGGCATCTCCCTCCACAGTTTGAGACTCCAGTTGCTTCCTGTCCTTGCTGTATCAGTTTGCTAGGGCTGCCATAACAACACTCTAGAGACTGGGTGGTTAACAACATTTATTTTCTCATAGTTCTCGAAGGTAGAAGTGGAAAATCAAGGCAGAGTTGATTCCTCTTGAGGCCTTTCTCGTTGGATTGTCAATGTCTGCTGTCATGTTGCCTCTTCACATGGTCTTTTCTCTGTATTCTCTTTTTGTGTCCAAATTTTCTTATAGGGAAATCAGTCAGATTAGATTAGAGCCCACCCTAACCTCATTTTAACTTAATTTTTCCTTTAAGGGCTCCATCTCCAAATATGGCCACATTCTGAGGTAGTAGGAATTAGGGTTTCAACACGTAAATTTTGAGGGGACGTTGTTTAGCTTATACACTTACCAGCAACTTGGTATGATCAGTTGTAATTTTAGCCTTTTTAATAGATGTGAAATAGTATCTCATTGTGGCTTCAGTTTGTGTTTTTTCTAATGACTAATAATGTTAAGCATATTTTTATGTGTTATTGTCATTCATATATCTTTGAATATGAATGTTCAAATTTTATGTCAGTTTTTAAATTGATGTTTGTTTTCTTACTATTGAATATTAAGAGATTTTTATTTTAGATACAAGTTCTTTATATACATGCTTTGAAAATTTTCTCCTTTTTTTCCAGCTTGTCTTTTCATTCTTGTACCAGTATATTCTAATGGGTGGAAGTTTTTAATTTTGATGTCTTTTATTTTTTTCTTTTATAGATCATGTTTTTGGTGTCGTATTTTAGAAATCTTTGTCAAACCCAAGAACACAAGATTCTTTTGTGTTTATTTTCTAGAGATTTTATGTTTTTAAGTTTTATATCTAGAGCTAATGATTCATTTTAAGATAGTTTTTGTATATGGTATGGATCAGTACTTTTTTTGAGAGGGTACATATCAACCAACATCTAATTGTCCTAGTACCGTTTGTTGAAAAGGAATTCTTTCTTTATTGAATTACCTTTGTTGAAAATGAGTTGACCATCAATATATGAATGTATTTCTGAGCTCTGTTTCCTTCCATTGCAAACCACACTGTCTTGATTACCGCTTTTTTTTTTTTTTTTTTTTTACAGAGAGAGAGTCAAAGAGAGGGACAGATAGAGACAGACAAGAAGGGAGATGAGAAGCGTCAATTCTTCGTTGCGGCACCTTAGTTGTTTGTTGATTGCTTGTTCATTGATTGCTTTCTCATATGTGCCTTAACTGGGGGGCTACAGCAGAGCGAGTGAGCTCATGCTCAAGCCAGATGAGCTGGCGCTCAAGCTGGCAACCTTGGGGTCTCGAACCTGGGTCCTCTGCGTCCCAGTTCGACGCTCTATATACTGCACCACCTCCTGGTCAGGTTGATTACTGTAACTTTTAAAATTATTTTCTGAATTAGATTTTCCTTGCCCATCTTTAATATTTATTTTCTCTTGCATATTTCTTATGTATCTCTTCATTTTCTTTTATTTAAAAAATTAAATTATCTGGTATTCTTAAAGCATATTTGTGTTTTTTGCTCTTCTAAAATAATATTCACTTCTAAAATGATGTTATATTTGTTATTCTTGAGTTTTAGCACCTCTTTTCTAAATTAAAGAATTTCTGATTTACATTTTTCATGCCTTGTATCATTTTAATATCTTTTACCTCCTTATAATTATCTAATTGTCTGTGGGATATTGCTGTTTAATCTCTTCCTTAATAACTGTATGGGATCTGACTTCAGCACTTTCTGTTGCTCATTTTTGTGTTTTCTCCAACTCTTAGGAGTTTTATTTTTGATTGCTTTCCCCTTCTTCTTCTTTTGTGTTTTTGTACTGATGGCTTGTTTTCTGAGATTTCCTGGTTCCCCTCTCCCAGTGTTACCTAGACTTGTCCTTTTTTCCATCTATCTCTGTTCCTGCTTGTTCAATTTTGATTCTACTCATTGTTTTCTCCCCAGTGTGGGGCCTTATCCTGGAAGGAGGGTTCTGGAGGGTCAGTTTGGGGATTCCGTAGAGGCTAGACTGCTCCATCCCCTTGAGCCTGTGCCCACCTGCTGCTATTGGAGTGGGCAGAACCTGTCCTGGTTTCAGCTGTTGATCTGAAATCGGTCTGTTGTGTTGCTTCCCAGTGAATATCGGAGGGCTGTTGGCTTTTTTTTGTTGTGGGAGCCGGTAGACATCCTATTGCATTTTTCCACTTTCTTTGGCACAGTCACTTAAAACATGGTCGTATGGTTGCTGGTGGTTTGTGCCTGTCTGCTTGTATTTGAAGTTGATGAGGATTCTTTTCATATAGTTGTGTCATAAATGTCTGGGAGTATTGGAGCTTTTTGCCTATATATAGTCTTTTCTTTATATTTCACTTAAAGGAAATTCTAATTTTCTATACAGAAGAGAATTACTGAAAATTATAGTTAGAATAAAATGTGTACATTAAAACCTTTAATTATATGGTTTTATAGGTTAAATATACTAGAGATAAATATACTACAGGTACTTGAGGTAAATTTTTTTGCCTATTTGATTTTTATAATATAATTTTAATACTTTTAATGTGTTTACTTATATAGTCTGGTGCTGGCTTAGTTTCCCCTCCCATTATTCCATCTGTTGTGGCTAGAGGATATTAGCCAGACCACAGACAGACCCGACTCCCCAGTCTTGTATAACGCCCACAGGGTGACTGCACCAGATCAAGATAAATACTGTTATATCCATGGGTTCCAGAATATAATGCTACTATAGATGTTATAATAGCCTTGTTATGAATTTACCAAAATGGTAAATTCTCAATGAAAGCTTTATAATTCATGTTTAATATTAAAGGCTAATGCTTTTATTGTGAAATTATCATAGAATGGGTTAGAGGATTAGAGAGCTAATAGCTTTTATTAATCACAAGTAACTAAAAATTATCCAGAATGTGGCAACTAGGTGACTATATGTATGTTATTGAAAGTTTCATCCTGAGGTCATTTTTTTATTATCAGCTAATGAAGTGGTACAAATACTTTGGTGTAAATAAAAGGCTTTTGACTGGGAACATAAACTATTTTATATAATTTTGCCTATTTTGAACATATAGACATTCAAACAGAACTAATAACTTTCTGAAAATTTAGAGAACTGGTAATTTATCCATTTATCCTTCCTGCTGTATCAATCCTAATTTTTCTGTTTTCATCAACTTACAGATCCCCTTAGTTGTAAGAGTATTTTGAGTTTTTTAAAAAATTGACTTCTTCCTTTTGGTGCAAAGAGCTAGGAAGGGCCCAAAAGGGAAAACTAAAATTAAGTGAGGTAATTTTGCTCTTTAATACCGTCTCAGCTTAATCATTTCAGTAAGAATCTGAAATCAAATATAGAACGAAAGCTGAATGGAGGCAAACCATCTGAGAGCCAGTAGAGCAGTTTACACATCAAATCACAGTGTTCATTTAGTAGTAGTCTGTGTGCCTATGGTAACTGTGTTGAATAATCATTAACAAGAAACTTGCTTGAAAATGTGATTTTCTTATATTAGATGCCTATCCAGTGTTCTCTTTCTCCAGTAAAATGGTTCTAACTTTTGGTTATTTATCCTAAGGGGAGAAGATGGTGGAAAAGCTTTATCTGCCAACATTTTGACTGGAGAGTTAACAGAGATCTGTATTAATTATGCATTGTGGGGAATACATGCAGGATCTCCTTTTGATCCTTGCATTTATAAAATTTTTCTGAATGGATTTTAAGGGCAAGATTTTACTTATTAGAAAGTGTTTACATACAGTCCGTTTCTAAGGTATAGGCTGACATTCTGCTTAAGACTGTTGTTTACATTGCACACAGGGACAGGAAGACCTCACCTGCTGTGCTGCTCTTCCATCTTCTAGGCCCCTTCTGACTGCCCTACCTGAAGCAGCAGCAACTCTCTTCCTCTTTGAAGATTGAAGAGCAGTACAGTTCTAAAATAGGACATGACATTATCTATTAGGTCTATGATAGAGTGGAAAGCATAGAGTTAATTATGTTTTGGGTGGGGGATGGTTGAGACCTGACATTTCTTTGGGAAATAACATTCATTGTTCTTAAAAGGCATCGAATTATTGGGGACAGGCAAAGAGTGCTCCAGCTGCTCTTCTGTTTGCACAGAAGGGTCTTTGGCCCTGCCAGAGAGACTTTCCCAATTAAAGGTGGCCTGTTCTTATGCACACATTCTTCCAGGTCTCAGGCTTTTACTGAGTCTTAGCCTATAATGCATTTGTTTCTTTTCGAACCTCCCTGGAGACTTTGGAGGGAAGCCCCATTCCCTCCAGCTCACGGTCAGTTTTGCTTTGTATTTATCATAAGATAAAGTTGGGATCCTTAGTTTTTATCCCCTCTCTGTGAGGAGAGTCTTCAGGATATGGTTCATATTTGGCCCAAGGAGCTGAGTTATGTCCAGGGTTCAGGGTAATTGGTTGTTCTGCTCCACCTCCAACTTCCTCTCACAAAGAGGTGCTATGCTTGAAGCCGGCGTTGTGTTTTTATAGACCTTTCGAAATGTATGATTCTAGCTGGTTCCAAACACAGTTATGACACCACTTTAGTTCTGATGCCTAAAAGCAATAAAGCTTTTTTTTTTTTTACAGGGACAGAGAGAGAGTAAGAGAGAGGGATAAATAGGGACAGACAGGAAGGGAGAGAGGTGAGAAGCATCAGTCATTAATTTTTCATTGCCGTTGTGACACCATAGTTGTTCATTGATTGCTTTCTCACATGTGCCTTGACCGCGGGCCTTCAGCAGACTGAGCAACCCCTTGCTGGAGCCAGCGACCTTGGGTCCAAGCTGACGAGCTTTTGCTCAAGCCAGATGGGCCTGCGCTCAAGCTGGCGAGCTCAGGGTCTCGAACCTGGGGCTTCACATCCCAGTCCAACGCTCTACCCACTGCTCCACCGGCTGCTTAGGCGCAATAAAGCTTTTAATAAATGTGCATTTAAATTCCAATTCCTGGTACCCATTTGCACACTCGTTTTTGTGCTGGTATTTAAAGCCTGTTATTCCATTTGCTTACATTATAACTTTCAGTTTAGTATTTCCCTTCACTGTAACATTAGGTGTCAAATGAATTTCTTTTCCTAGTTTTCCTTACAGAGGTTTTTGATATCAAAGACATGTAAATTTACTTGTGCTTTTTTTTTTTTATAACTTGAATCTTTTCAGTCTGACTCGAGCAGACTTTTGTCTTTCAGGCTTTTATTTTTGACATTTCCATTAAAAGATTTTTTTTCTTTGCATATCACTTAACAGGTGGATAAAGTATAAGTGGCAGAAACTAACAAAAAACCTACCAAAAATATATATAGGTAGGGAAAATAAAACAATGAAGAAAGTAAAATAATAGGCCCTTAGCAGTATGACAGATTTGAGTAAGAGGTTCAGTTAAAGTTAAGCAGAGTTATTCCAGACTAGAATAGAATTGCTTAGACAGTAGTCCGTGAGCCACCACCAAGGCTCCTTTACACTGGCTTTCACTTGGAAGACTAGTAGATTGCTTGATTGTATTAGATTAGTGCTTTTCCAAGAGTGGTCCTGGTGTAGTAGCATTCTGTCACCTGGGTGCTTATTAGAAATGCACATTCCTGGGTCCTACCCCAGGCCTAACTGAACCAGAATCTCTGGGGGTGGGGCCCAGCAAAGTTGAAGTTTAAGATCCACTGTATTAGAGCTTAGAATGTAGAGTGAACATGGCTCTTTGGGTCAGCAGTGCTAGGGAATAACGCTAGTTATGTAATTGAGTACCATTTTAGAGATTCTTTAATCTTCTGGGACTTCTTTTTTTTTGTGGTAATCCATGTTCTTAGCTGTAATCCCAATGGAAAAAAAATTCAAGTACTTGGCATTGTACTGAATTGAGGGTTTATGTGTTCTGGTTCTACTCAGTGGGCATCTTTCGTTTTCTATAGCTTTACTGATCTCAGCCTCTCTATATTTGTTACACAGACAGCACAACTATACTCTCTTTCTGTTTCTTTTGGGTTCTTAATCGGGTTGTGTCTCTTTAGATTTCTTATGTGGAAATGTGTCTGTGGATTTAGGGATTAAAATTTACTTGAAAGATGTAAGTAAGATACAAAGAAGAGAGTGATACTTAAAATAAAAGGTATGATGGAAAACGTTGAGTTTTTCTTTTAAATTTGTGACACAGAAAGGGAAGATTTCTTAGAAACTGTTAAATCTCATGATCTCAGTAAAGCTATTATTACTTAACTATTTTTGAGTAGTTGAGTAGCATAAAATTCAAAAAGTAAACAAGGGTATATATAAGTCTTTTATCCTTGTCTCTTAGCCGTTGATTCTTTCCTTCTCAAGTAGACAGTGGTGTTGGCCTGTTCTTTTTGTATGTATCTATACACACACAGTCTGTAAATGTATTGCTCTATATGTATGTTTGTTTTTTGCCATAAATATAGCATCCTTTACATTTTATGATGGACAAATACATTTTTTGAAATCTTTTCCTGTCACTGCTGTAATACTGTAAGTGTATGTGTATGCCACACCTGCATACATATACACACACACAAGTCTAACCTTCACACTTGTGTTAGTGCTTTGGTAGAAGGAATTTCTAGGAGTGTTTTGGTTGTGCCAACGAGTATGTATGTGCATGTGTAATTTTTATAGATACTGTCAATACTGCCTTTTGTGATGGCTGGACTGATTGGAACTCCCATCAGCAGTGTAAGAAGATGCTTATTTCTCCACAGCTTCACCAACAAAAAGTTTTTAATTTTTGCCTGTCTGGTTGGTGAAAAATAAGTTCTTGGTGCTGTTTTAATTATTATAATGTTGACCATCTTTTTAATATGTGTTTCTTTCCTGTTGATTGCTGACAGCTTTTGAATGTACTTCTCTAATGTTTAATTTATTCCACAAATATTCTTTGAAGATCTGTCTGGCACTTTGTACACTTGAAAGATACCAAAACAAATTTCACTGTGGGATTAGGTTTTGTTTTTAAGATGGAAGACACTTTGAAGTGAACCCTGCTGAAGAAAAGACAGGAAAGAGGGTGTACTTGAAAATATATCAAAGTGACTGGTTGCTACAGAGGCTTTAGGGAATCTGAAAATACCTAGTCAGCGAGATAATTATATTGTATATGTTGTCATGACATCATTTCTTGGTTTTCTGCTCAGAATTCAGGTAGTTTTGACTATAGACTCCGATGTGTTTGGAAACACATTTGTTTACCCACAAGATTAGTGTTAACAACAATCTTGTGGAATATAAAAAAATGACTGAGGCCTGACCAGGCGGTGGCGCAGTGGATAGAGTGTCGGACTGGGATGTGGAGGACCCAGGTTCGAGACCCTGAGCTCGCCGGCTTGAGCGCGGGCCCAACTGGCTTGAGCAAAAGCTCGCCTGCTTGGACCCAAGGTCACTGGCTCCAGCAAGGGGTGGCTCCATCTGCTGAAGGCCCGCGGTCAAGGCACATGTGAGAAAGCAATCGATGAACAACTATGGTGTCGCAATGGCAATGAAAAACTAATGATTGATGCTTCTCATCTCTCTCGGTTCTTGTCTGTCTGTCCCTATCTATCCCTCTCTCTGACTCTCTCTCTGTCCCTGTAAAAAAAAAAAAAAAGAAAAAAAAATGACTGAGGTTCTCACATCAAGGTGATTCTAATAGATGTGCATATACGTGGATCCAGTGTTCTTTGTAAAGGCCCCTCTGACTTTACTTCTCATCTCCAGTTACTTCCGTGTTACTTCACACTTTGGATGTCCAGTGGCTTGTGATGGGTCCACAATGTGTGCCTTAGTCTGAAGGAGATACAGTGTTTCATACGAGGTTCTCAGTGACCAACCTAAAGGGAGAATGCACCGAGCAGGGTTAGGTCAGAGCAGATCCTAAGTGGAAGGAAATGAGAACGAGGTGGAGAGTAGTCAATACTTGCTTTTAAAAGGCCAAGCATTAGCCATAGGAGTGGGGGCGGGGGCACTAGCCCCTCATCCTAAAGAAGTTAAGAGAAACCACCACTTGAGTTCAAACTTTGAGCTCTTCCTTTCTATATCAGTGCCCATAGCACTTTCTTCGTGTAACATACAGGTCCTTCTTGCCCCAAACCCAGCAGTTGTGAAAGTTGGGACTAGATGACCTTAGAGCTTTTCTAATTAAAAGGTTCAGGTTTTACCATTCTAAAAATAAGACAAATGAAGCACTCCACGGTCGAGACAAAAGAAGTTGGGGTCCACTTAGCTTCTCCATTTATGTCCTCCTAGCTCTGCAGGGACTCTGCTTCTTGGGGGATGAGAGTGGAGCACTGTTTCTCATCGTCTTAGGCAGTCTGTTTTCTTCCTGTGAATATGTTGTATGCTGCCTTATAGTTTCCAGACGAAAGGAAATAGGACATAATTGTGTTTTAGTTTTAAAAGAGCTTTTCTGTTGTTTATATGCACTGATTTATGTAGAGAAGAAAGTGTCTTAGATGTCACAAGTTTTGTTTTACTGTAGTCATTTAAATACTCTTAATCTTTTTAGATTAGTTTTTTTCCTTTTAAAAAATGGAGCAATTGTTCCAGTCTTACGCATAGAGGATGTTGTAGGGACACAATAAAACAATACTTGGGAAAATAATTGTAGTTAGGCATTTATTAGAAATCTTTTTTGTTATTTGAATTCATAAGTTGAGAGTACATTTTTTATTATATTGAGATAAAAATAAGTAGTTCATTATTTAATTACTCTGTCTGCTTTGAATTTCAAGATGATAGTGAGAAGCTAAATAATTTAAAAAACAAAAGTGAAATACAAATGAATCTACTTTTATTCATTGTGACCATTATCAGAAACATCATATTTAAATCTCATTGTTTAATTGGGTTTTTATATTAGAAATAAAGAGAAAAAAGGTTTGAATTCAGATTTCAATTCCTAACATACCTTCTATACCAATGGTGGTCTGGAAAGAAAGACTGTCTACATCAGGGGTCAGGAACCTTTTTGGCTGAGAGAGCCATGAACGCCACATATTTTAAAATATAATTCCATGAGAGCCATACAACGACCCATGTACGTTACGCATTATCCAATAAAAATTTGGTGTTGTCCCAGAGGACAGCTGTGATTGGCTCTAGCCACCCACAACCATGAACATGAGTGGTAGGAAATGAATGGATTGTAATACATGAGAATGTTTTATATTTATATTTTTAACATTATTTTTTTATTAAAGATTTGTCTGTGAGCCAGATGCAGCCATCAAAAGAGCCACATCTGGATCGCAAGCCATAGGTTCCCGACCCCTGGTCTACATATTATTGGGAAGCTTTTTTTCTTTTTTTTTTTACTTTTTCTAAAGTGAGAAGTGGGGAGGCAGAGAGACAGACTCTCGCATACGCCCAACCGGGATCCACCCGGAAATCCCACTAGGGGGCAATGCTCTGCCCATTTGGGGCATTGCTCCATTGCAACTAGAGCCATTCTAGTGCCTGAGGTGGAGGCCATGGAGCCATCCTCAGTGCCCAGGCCAACTTTTGCTCTAGTGGAATCTTAGCCATGGGAGGGGAAGAGAGAGATAAAGAGAAAGGAGAGAAGGATGGGTGGAGAAGCAGGTGGGCATTTCTCCTATGTGCCCTGGCTGGGAATTGAACCCAGGACTTCCACACGCCAGGCCGACGCTCTACCACTGAGTCAGCTGGCCAGGGCCGGGAAGCTTCTTTTTGAACTCTCTTTTTCTTTTCGCATCAGGTGTATTTGGCTTAAGCTACCAGTAAAATAAATTAATGTGCATGGTTAAAAATAATGAGACTTGCCTGACTATGTTGGTGCAGAGGGTAAGCGTCAACCTGGAATGATGAGATTGCCAGTTCGAAATCCTGGGCTTTCCTGGTCAAGGCAATATGGGAGTTGATGCTTCCTACTCCTCTCTCCCTTTTCCCTCTCTCTCTGATCTCTAAAATGAATAAATAAATAAGAAAAAATATGACTCTTCTATTCCCCATTACCACATTTCAGAAGTAGTAAGATGAACTCGAAAGTAGACAAGTTTGTCTCCTGGAAAGAAAGATGGTCTACATCAGGGGTCAGGAACCTGATGTGACATGACTGATAACTGACTGGTACTTTCATGAGGTTCTCTTTTTCTTCTCATTTTAGACCTCTGTTTCTTTTAACTTTCCCAAGACTTATTCTGGCATTAAAACATTTTCCTGTTCAACCCCAGATTCTTCCATTTCCTTGCCCAACAGTAATTGTTTGTTTTGTTTTTTTAAACCATGGCTAATCCTTAACAATTAGCAAGTTGGTAAAAATTTGTCCCTCTCTATATTATCTACCGTATTTCCCCATGTATAAGATGCACCTTTTATTGAAAAATTTGGTGTCTAAAAACTGGCTGCATCTTACACAGCAGTTGTGGTATTTCAAATGTCATAGATGGAACTGAGGACAAGGCACTATATGAAGACAGTGATGAGGAGTTTTAGAATTTTATGATGAATAAAACTTGAGTTCAATAACTTTTATGTACTTGTTTTTTTCTTTTCCAATTTCAGGCCCCAAAATTAAGGTGCATCTTATACATGGGGAAATATGGTATTTCAGATATAATTTCTAGAGTTACTGTCTTCTTGTTCTCAGATATATATATAAATTTTTTTATCGGGTAGTGATAGACTCCAGATCTTTTTTATTGTGCTCCTTCACCAAAAAGGATCAATTCTATGTGTTTCCTGCAGAGTAAGCTCCTGTTTGTTCCGTAGTTACTAGTCTCATATTCATCTCTGGAATTGTGTTAATATGCTTATATTCTCCCCTCCCCTTTATTTAAAAGCAAACTTGGGAGTGCCTGAAGACATTGTGGCCTTGCTGTGTCGTCAGTTGTACCATGGGTACCTGTGGCCTCTGAGTACCTACCGTAGTTAGAGGTAAGGGTGCACTTTTGCCTTTGCCCTGTTTGGCTGCCTGGAGTGGTAGTTCTTGTCATGCCCCTGGACTTCAGCTCAGTGTGCGGGGCCAGCTTCATGGGCAGGCACCCCCTGCAGTTGCACAAGGCCCCACACTGGTTTTAATGTTTTCCCATTGCCATCTTGATATTTTTAGTTTTTTACAAGGGCCCTGCATTTTTGTCAGGCACTAGGCCCTAGAAATTATGTAGCTGTCGTGGTGATAAGCTTTTATTCATTGCCTGCTTTATTGGAGATACCCAGAGTACTCAAATTCAGGGAGACAGAGAGCAGAATGGTGGTTTGGGGGGGGGGAGTTGGAAGGGTGGAATGGGCCGTTATTGTTTATTAGGTGACAGTTTTAGTTTTACAAGATGGAAGGAATTCTGGAGATGGATGGTGGTTGTAGCACACGATATGAATGTACTTAATGCTACTGAACTGCTCACGTAAAATAGTTAAGATGATTTTATAAAGTACTTAGTTGTATATTTTACTTCAGGAAAATAATCATCCTCATCAAGCTGGGGAAAGAGAAGCGGGTAAAGATACAGGTGAGACAAAATGGCAGAAGGTCATGGTTGCTGCAACCTCGTGAGGTGCAGGAAGGTTCATTGCACTGGTATGTTTGGTGTACATTTGAAATTTAGCACAGTAAAAAGTTTTAAAAATGATTATTTGTCATTCAGTTTGAAGATGAAATTTGTTCAACACAGGGTTGTTGTGGCTGTTGTAGCCCTCCATTACTAATGTACACTTCCAGTGAAGAGAGAGGGATGTGGCTCATGAGAAATGGAACAAATTGAAGTATATTACTTTTTACTTTATTTTATGTCATTGTTTTGAAAGTTTTAAAAATGAAAGTATAATAGAACATAAGCTTCCTGAGGGAGAGGCCATGTCACTGTATAGCCCCAGGCCCTGGCATGTAATCAGTTTTCAGGAAATTTTTCAAATGAACGAACAAATGTAGATAACTCTTCAGATTTAGGAATTCCACAGCAAAGTACGAGGAAGAAGGACACCAGCTGAAATCAAAGATGTGTTTTAGGAAATGGAGCGTGGATTGGTCTTAGGGTCAGGAAATCTGAATGTATCTCAAGGAAAAAGGAAGGGAACTTTCAAGGAGAAACTGAGATGCAAATGAATGGGGAAATCATTAATGGATGAGGGTTCCACAGGAGTTATGTGCTAAAGCTTTAGCCTTAGAAGGATTTCCTGTTTATCCTTAGGAGAGAGAGAGGAGGGTTTGGAAATAAGCTATTGGGGAGGGCTCAAGTAATGTTAGGTAATATGAATTAATCTGCAGATAAGTGCTGCAATACTGTCTGTTACAGTGGCTTAATATCTAAAGAAAAATGTGAAATATTCAAAATCACGTATGAACCAGTGGTGATACATCGTGGCTTACAGTCAGAAACTAGGCACCGTGATTGTTAGACCCGTTTGTCACTTTTGGGGGTGGAGGGCTCCTGTGAGTGCCAAAGTCTAGTCATGCCAGTGTCGTTGTGCCTCCTCAGGTCCTGCTGAGTAATTGAGGAATTCTGTCTCCGTTGACTGCTCATTTTGGACAGTTGAGAGAACTGTCGAGTTAAGATTTTTTAAAAAAACAGACAAGTATTATTATTATTATTATTATTATATTTTAATCACATTTGCTGTGTTTCCTACCTGCGAGACTGATTTTCTTCAGTGATGTTTTGTTGGGAAGCCTGACCAAAGTTAGTTCCATGTGTTCTGTCTGTAACGGGGTATCTCATAGAATAGCGAGATTGTCATTTTAAAGGACCTGGCCTTGGGGTCTAAGATCACTCAAGAAGTATATAGCAACAGCACAGTTGGCTGGATTGGCACTGTTTCCCTAAGATTGCAGGATTTGCTGAGTAGTCGATGATTAACTTTGGCACATGCTGAGTTATTGGATAGTCCCTAAGTCCTTAAAAGTAAACTGAAAACCTTGTAACATGCTCCTAATTTATAGGAGTGAAAGTGTACTTTGCTGGCCGCAATGTGGTGTGCAGATTTAAGAATATTAGAAGGAGAAAGTAATTGCCAAGTTCGAGGAGCCCAGTGCTTGGACCACATTGTCGGTTAATGACAAGGGTGACAGCAAAGCACCGCTGTGGTTCTGTCCCCAAAGGAATTCTCACACTCACAGGGTAGCTTGTGAAACCTGACTCAAGGCTGTAAAAATCTTTCCATTTTGAGAAATCAATCCATAGAGTTTTGAAATGCTGAAATAGCAAAGCAACCTTAAAAATCATTGAAATTATAGAATAATTGTTCATGTTACAAAAATTACAATGAAAGTTTTATAAAGTGATAAGTAAAAAGAATTTTTCATCATTCATAAATTTTCAGTTTCTAGCCCTACATAATTTTTGTTTGTGAAAACACATGCTGTGTTTTGTTTGAGTTTTTGTTTCTTACCCATAACTTGTACTCCTTTTAAAAATACTTGTTTTCTGAAATGAACATCATTTATGCACAATAGTTTATCTAGGACACCTTTCCACAGATAGATGATTTATTACATGATTTTTTAAAACCAGCTTTCTTTTGACATTCAGATTGTTTTCCAGACTTTTTTTCTTCAGTTTTTGTATATTAGTAGTACTGCTGTAGTATCATTATTATAAATTGTCTCCCTGTACAAATAGTTTTGTTTACACGTGAGAGGAAATCCAAAGGATCTAGTGCTAGAAGTCAAATTTTTGAGTCAAAAGCACATGGGGTATTTTTGTTCTGGTTTTTTTTTGTTTGTTTTTTCAGTGAGAGGAGAGGAGGCTGAGAGACAGACTTCCACATGTGCCCTGACCAGGATCCACACGGGGCAAGCTCACTAGGGGGCGATGTTCTGCCCATCTGGAGCATCATTGCTCTTTTGTTCAGAAAACAAGCTTTTTTATTTTAGCACCTGAGGCAGAGGCTTGAAACCATCCTCAGCACCTGGGGCCAACTCTCTCCAATCAAGCCATGGCTGCAGGATGGGGGGGAGAGCAGAGAGAGAGAGAGTAAGAAAAGTGAGAGAGGGAGGGGTGGAGAAGCAGATGGGTGCTTCTCCTGTGTGCCCTGATGGGGAATTGAACCCAGAATATTGACACGCAAGGCCGAAGCTCTGCCACTGAGCCAACCAACCAGAGCAGCTTGTGGGTTTTTAAGTTTTGCTAGCTCTTGCCATTGTCCTTAGAAATGTAGTGCCAATTTACACCTCCCCCAATGGTGTATTTGAGTGCCCTGTCCCCACACTTGGATAATCACTGTCCATCTATTAGCATCTTATTTTGATTTATATTTCTTAAGTTTTGAGAGAGATTGTAGATATTTTTCTGTGTCTATAGGTTATTTTTATTTCCTAGTCTGTAATCATTGCCCAGTTTTCAGTAGGTTGTCTTTTTCTTAGCAGTTTGTGAAAACATTGTGCATACTAATATTTTCTGTAAATATTTTCTTTGGATTATTGTTTATTTTTGTTTGTAATTGATTTTTTGTTTGATTTGGCTTTTGCCTTTTCAGAAATCAGTTGTGTGTGGGGGGGTGTTTTTGTTTTGTTTTTAGGTTATATGTCACAATTAATGTTCTTGTGCTTTAACATTTCACCCATGTTTTCTTTATAAATATTTCATGATTTAACTTTAAATGTCATACATTTGGAGTTTATTTTGGCTTAAAGAATGAAGGTAGAGATCCAGCTTTAAGTCTTCCAGCTGTTGCCTGAACTTTATTTTCTCAGTGTGGTCTCTTTTGTGGATTTCTTAATTTGAGATTTTCTGATTGTGTCATGTTTATCTACCATCTAGGTAAAACAAGATGGAGTTGCGTTGGGTAAGCTGCATGTGTGGTGTTGATTCCCAGGAAAGTTAAGAGTGCTACTGAAACAAAACACTTCAAGGAATAAACAGCTTCTCTCTTTTTTAAAAAATAGAATGCTTATGGTTTTTTCTTAGATTAGGAGATAGGAGGTATATGTGTCAGAAGAGAAGTCTTAGGATTCACTAAGTATTGAGAGCAAAAAGTAAACTAAGGGACCACAGTGTTCAATAATCAGGTTAGTGCAGCAATTTTTTCAATCTTTTTCATCTCATGGCACACAAACTAATTACTAAAATTCTGTGGCACACCAAAAAAAAAATACATTTTTTACCAATCTAACAAAAAAGATGTAATTTTTATTGATTGATAATGGCTGTTGTCATTTTTTTATTTGACAATGTAAGGAAAAAGAGGTCATTGTTCCTGACTAAATAGCCAGGTATGGCAATGTTTTAAAAATTCTTGCAGCCCACTGATTAAATCATTGGGTTAGTATATTGTGAGACTTAACTCTTTCTGTAAGAAAATGAGTCTAAATGTAGGAAATTATTTTCATGAGGCTGTATTTTACATTGAATTTTCTTAAGTAAATAGGCATTGTTTTTCTGGAATTTAATTTAATGATTTGTTGAAAATTATAAATAACATTGGAATTCACTGATCTTATTAAATGGGAGACTTCACTGGGAACGCTCCTGAAGTGACAAATGGAGTTTTGTGATTAGTAGAAGTTAAGACTGAGTATGAATAGTAAGCAACACAGCATGTCTTCTGAGTATTGTAATCTTATTACTTTATCATTAAAGGCCTTAACAAAAATTGTGGAATTCAAAGAACTAGTGTCACAGTACTTGTTTTGCTTTCTCTTGGTTGAATTGGTTCAGGGAAAGTGATGGGGGAACTGTAACTTGTGTAACAAAAATACTATGATTCAAATAAAAAGGGAGAAATGAATCTGTGAACGTAGCGCGCGTGAGGAGAAAAAGTTAACTGAGGGAACCTCTCATCTACATCTGAGTTTCTGTGAACGAATGGCAGCAAGTATGAGCTGCTAAGAGCTATGGGCTAAATGATAGGTTCTTTCTGTTGAGGCAGGACAAATTTGGGAATTACAGGTGAAGGAATGTTTAAGGCTTAAAGTAGACAAAGGGTAGCTGTCAGGTAGAAGTTCTCTGAAATGTATTGCAACTGAAAAGAGCAGGGATCTACCACATACTTGGTGAAGGAGAAAGGAGTGACTGCTTGCAAAAACCATCACAAGTTTTTCTTGATTAAAATTTGAATGCATCAAAATATAAACTTAACAGAATTATCCTATGAACAGCAATAGGAAATGATCTCTCAAAGCTTCTTGATTTTGTTTTTAATATTTTCTCTTGAGGCAAACCATTATCTATATAGTCCAGATATGACTCAAAACAGTGCTTTGTTATTCTAAATATTTAAGCTTCATATTATAGTTTATTACTTTAAAGCATGGTTTTGAGACCTATTAAACTTTTCAGTCAAACCACTTAATTTTTGTAACATTTGTTTAAATTAAATTTAGTTGGATTTAACATAAAATTATGGAAGATAAGCTGACTAGACATGTGTTTATTATTTTTAAGATTAACATAGAGCTTAAATTGAATCAGATGCCTGTATTTGAATGTTTTTTTGATAATATACCATATTCCCACAAAATTAAAGAATTTAATTGCTATATGTAGAACAAGCAGAGAAATGCAAAACATTAATCAATGTTAATATAGACTCTAGTGATAATTTATTCTATTTAATTTAATGGATGTATATGAATGGTATATAAATTCATAAATATTTGTCTTAATTACATTATAGTTAGGGGCCAATTCTTTAAGTATAACTTGCAACAAAGTTTCTGAATTTTAAATTATGGCTTCATTTGAATTAAGTACTCTTAAGTGATTATTTGAAGGTGCTTGGCTAATTTAACTTTACAAAATAGTCAGAGATTTATATTTGGGATTAAAACTACCGGTGCTCTCCAGAGGAAGGAGAATTAATTTTCAGGATTAGTGTAGGATTTTGAAAACATAAGCTTCACACTAAAGAGAACAAATGATGACTGGAGGTCACATGCAGCATACAATTGAGGCTTCTCAGTGGATTTTGTTTTAAGTCCTACAGTCTCGTTCTGTTGTCATATATACTGCCCTTCCTCCCGTCATGGAAACGTAGAAACAAAACTTATTTTCTGTTTCTTCAGCATCATAGCACAGACTTGAGACCAAACTGTGGAAATAGAAGGCTAGGACTCCACTTGTGAGATTTGGAACCTGTCTTTCATATTCGCCGTTTGACTTCCAGCGCTTAGAAACATCCAATACTTACTGAAGGAGTGAATGCCTTCCTTTGATTGTAGAAACAGGTTAGTTCATCATGCACTACTAGCATTGCTGTTGGAACCAGGAGTTCCAAACAGTCAAAAATTTATTTCTTAGGGCCAGACCCTTGTTCTGGAGCAACATTACACTTTCTGTTGAACCAAGATCAGTGGAGTCAGACTGGGTCTTGGTTCAGCAACGTGGCTACTGGAGTTCTGGCTAAGAAAGAATTCAGAGTTAACACTCAAACTATAAGAAGTTTATTTAGAAAGTCACAGAGATAGAAATGAGCTGTAGAAGAAATGGGCTCAGGAAACAAATCACAGAGGCAAAGAAAGGCCCTTGGAGTTTAGGAGAAAGATGCAAGGGGATGGGGAAAGGCACAGGTGTGCTTGTGTATGAGAAGGGGTGGGGAGACAGTGCTCCAATCTGGGCCCTCCTCAGTCCCAATGGCTTTTAAGGGTGGGGATATTAGGAGAGGTCTCATGGGAGGATTTCAATAGAATATTCACCAGCATTTCAAGTGTGTCCTTTCGGGGTTGTGTTCTCCACTGCTTGGGCAGCACCAGGGTAGGCTGTCGTTAGTCATTGCAGCTGGTCCTGATGTCAGCAGTCATAGCAGCTGGTCCTGATGTCAGCCATAGCATTTCCTGTCTGGTTTTGCTGCTTTTCTGGGCTTGGAACTGAAGCAACTGAGACCTAGATGTTTCCCTAGGGTTAATGCTTAGGGAGTGGTTGTTCACTGGCCCCCTTGGGGGTCAATGAGGCCACTTTCTGCCCCTTTCTCCTCCTCCAAGGTTGTCCATCATATGACTAGGGACATGAAATGTTGGGATTCAAAAGCAGGACTAGAAATATGCTAGGGGAGGAAAGGTTACCCTGGGGCATGGTCCTTGTTCTCCTAGTATTGCCCTTAGGAGCTTTCTGCCTATGTCCTTGCTCTGCTCAGGCCTGTCTAACTGCCCACCACATTTCCCTTCCTGCCTTGTTCTGTATGCATAAAGAATAGCTAAGCTGCCAACGTCATTAGCTTCATTACTGATACTGTTATATTTAATCTGTAAAAAAATGAACATTTCTAATCTCAGGAGATGAATAAAATACTACTTTAGCTTTGTGGAATCACCTTGGAATTAAATTGTTATTATACCCAATATCTGACAGGGTGAGGAGAGCCCTTCCATTCTAAATAGGATTGTGATGTTCGGGATAGAAGCGCTTACATTTTTATTTTCCTGTGATAAAATTGGCTTCTAATATTTTATATTGTAGTGTCATGTTAGAGATTTCATTCCGTGATCATTCATTCACTCACGTGTATTTTTATTTTTAGCTCTAAGCGAAAGACAGGAGGCCTCAGACTGGCAGACAGTGGGTTGTTTTGAGGCCGTCTGATTTCTGACTAGAAGGTGTGTGCGATCGCCTCGTCCTGAAACCACTTCAGACGCAATGGTAATTAATGGCAGACCTGATAGAGAGGCCTTCGTTCTTTTCCGTGCCTGTTCTCCTACCCAATTCCTCCCTTTTTAAAATGAAAAAAATAATAAATTTTTTAAGTTGTGAATGAAATGTATTAAACAGCATGCTGACATGTCCTCACTAAACTGGTTCAGGTGTTTAAAAGATTAATTGTATACGTCGGCACATTAATAACCCTTTTAGAGTTGTTCACTCTTTTAAAAAAGTGACCTCTACGGATCTCAACTAGCTACAAAAATACTTTTTACATGAAAATACCTGAGCAGTTATGAATTTGCAGACTGAACTCATTTTCCTCCTTTGAAAACTAGATTTCGTAAGTTTTTCATATTAGAAATTAAGAATACTTGCCACAACTTTCTCTTTCTTCATAAAGAATTTTGATGTTTTATGTATCTGTTTTTTTTCTTTTTAAAATTTAAAGTGCCTATTAAGAATGTTCATTGTAAAAAAAATGTTTCAGTTAACTTTGCTTTAATTATTATGTGTATTTTAGTTCAAAATATATTTTATAGTTGAAAGTAATTGCAATTTTTTTCATTATGGTAAAACTTTTTTTGGTAGTCCTTTAATTTAGTTTGTTACAGTGAACCATGTCCTGTTAAATATATTAATGTAGCCAAACTTATAAGGCAATTACTAAGCTTAATCTTCCAGGAATAGAATTCTGATAGGTTCTTTGCCCAAGTTCAGATTTTATACTAACCCATTCTTTCAGAGAAAATGGTTCTTTATTTTCTGTTCTACATGTAACAGCATTAATAGTAAAAATAGTACCACGAATTTACTTATATTTAGCCTAAATTATGTATTTGTTTAATTGTTAAGATACTGAGAAAATGAAATTGTCATTTCATTCTAAAGAGTAATACAGAGGGCAGATTCTAAGAAACTGACATTTCTATATATTTTTAAAGTCATGCTTATTTTCTTCTAGAGGCTCAGGTATCACTATAGTTCTATACATGGCCTCATTTCTCTACAAACAGGATTTTCTTACAACTAGATTAAAAATAGACTTTTACAAACAGGATTTTCTCAGCTGTTGAGTGATCTAAAATTTATGTAATGTGTTTTATTCATGTATGTGACTTTGTGTGGTGATAGGCTTATTCACATGCCACGTAAACCCAGGCACTGTTTAGTTGACCAAGAGTAGAATGATTTTATATCTGTGATTTCAGCTTATACTTTTAAGTAAGTCATCCCAACCCTGTTCCAAAGGAGAACAGTGTGCAATAGGTTGTTTCTTTTTTATTTTTTTTTATTTACCAAATCTTCTGTTGTGTTTCAGTCTTCTGGAAATACGAATGTTGAACATTTGACTTTCTGTGCAAAAATTAAATAGGTTGGTCTAAATAGCATGGTTTTTAAGTCTATGGTATTATTCTGTATAGTACACTTTTGTATATTAATGTTTTAATGAGAAATGATTATGAATTGTTTTTATTTTTTATAAATTCTCATTACTTATTTTACCCAAACAAAATTGTTTTGTTTTTCAAATAATAGGTAGACCCGTTTTTTGAAGTTAGAACTCTGAAGATCATTTTTCTTATTTCATATATGCTAAATGTAATATAGAAGCATAAAGTTACTAAACACTATGAATTGGTTAAAAATATAGTTTTTAAAAGTATGAGTTATACAAGAATGAAATATAATTTTATTTATGTACCTGAATGTCTGTCACTATAATGGTAGCTTTTCAAAGAAGACAAGACAGAAGTAATGCCAGTTGAATTTAAAGCCTGAAATTGTGTGAAAATATTTTGACCCAGTAAATGTTAAAATAGGTGGTGATGTGTATGAGTGTAATTTAATATTTTCTTATAAGTAAACTGCCTTGTTTTTTTAAGCAAAACTTTTAATATTAGACTTAAGAGCCTAGAGCTGTAAGATGAAAAAAAAAACATGCACTTTAAAATGTCATTTTGAAAATTATAGAAATAAATATTGACCTTTTCTAAGAAGTCTTCTCCTTTGACATTGTTTAATTTTTTTTCTTTTTTGTTTTTTAGGTTTGCAATTTTTTTTGGTGATGGCATGTTCAGAATCTTGGATCCCTAAGTTGAATATGTTCGAAATATTTTAGGAACACTGGATATTGTTGTTTTGTATATATAATGACTTAATAGGTGATTCAGTAGATTTAATAAAAAGTATATAAAAGAATAGGATTATAATTCTGTATTTCTAAGTTGGCATGCATGTCTCAAATTCTCCACTGTCAGCATAAGTGTCATATTCCAGACACAGTGATCTTTTGAAGATTTCGAGGGTTTTATTTTCCCAGCCAGTTGATATAATCCTTCCATGCAGATTTGGTCAGTTTCTTTTTCTTTCTTTCTGCCTTGCAATGTAGTTTACTGAGACCAGATGTAATTATTGATAAGGAAGAGGAAAAAAAATTCTAAAGGTAATAATTATAAAATTTCAACCTAGAAATTATCTCAGAATGGTCTATGTGAGAATATGCAAAGTCTACCCAAATTATACCCAAATACACTTGTGACAAAATGCTGCCAATTTCCAAAATAGATATTATGTAGCAGCAAAGTGCTGATGAGGAAGAAAAAACAGCTGCTCATTTTCACCTCCTGTTTCTCTTCCTCTTGTTGGGTGAATGAATTGGTGGAAGTAAAATGGTTAAAGTGTAGACAGTGTGAATGAAAAGGAGAAGGAACAAAATTTTAATCTCCAAAGATTATTTCCTCTTAAAAGATTGAAAGTTGGTTCTATTGCAGACCCAAAACACTAATTTGAAAGAATATATGTACCCTCTGTTTATGGCAGAATTAGTTACAGTAGCCAAGATTCGGAAGCATATCAAGTGCCCATCAGTAGATGAGTGGATAAAAAAGCTGTGATACATTTACACAGTGATATACTATTTGGTCATAATAAAGAAGGACATCTTACCTTAGGGGATAGCATAAATGGACCATGAGGATATTATGCTAAGTGAAATAAGCTAGTCAGAGAAAGACAAATACCATGTGATCTCACTTATATGTGGAATCTAATGAATAAAATGATCTAACAAAATAGAAATGGATTCAGAGAAAACAGACTGACAGCTCTCAGATGGGTGGAGGGTTGGGGGACTCAGTGAAAAAGGTGAAGAGATTAAGCAAAATAAGTTAGTAAATAAATAACAACTCATAGACAACAGTATGGTGATTACCAGAGGGAAAGGGGGTGTGGGAGGGGAGAGATAGAGGAGGGAAAAGGGGGATAATAGGGATGGAAGGAGACTTGACTTGGAGTGATGAACACAATATATAAATAATGTATTATAGAATTGTACACTTGAAACCTATGTAATTTTATTAACCAATATCACCCCAGTAAATTGCGAAATAAAATGACTGCAACATAGAAACCCGTCTGAGTTTCTAGCCTGCAGATTTTAGACTTAAGACTATAATGTCAGTTTTTCCTTGAATTTTCACCCTGCTAAACCTAACCTGCATGTTTCAGACTTGTCGGCCTTCACAGTCATGTGGTAGGGCATTTCCTTAAAATCAGTCTCTTATCTATCTTTCTATACATACATGTATATACACTCACATATACATTTATCAGTGTCTATATGTGTATATATACATACACACACGTCTGTCTTATTCATACACATGTTGCTATACACTGAATATTTGTGTCCCATCCCCCCCAAAATTCATAAGTTGAAAACCTAATTCCAGATGTGATGGTATTTGGAGGTGAGACCTTTGGAGGTTGATTAAGTTTTGAGAGGGGGACCTTCTTGGATGTGATTAGTGCCCTTATAAGATGCTCCAGAGCACTCTGTTGCCTCCTCCTGCCAGCTGTCTATGAGGAAGTGGGCTTTCACCAGAAACTGCATCTGCTGCTGCTGTGATCTTGGACATCCTAGCCTCCAGACCTGTGAGAAAGGAAAGTTTGTTGTTCATAAGCCAAAAAAATGGAGAAAAACTAGCAACAAAAAAATGTTTGCTATATTTTATACACCCCAACACACTTTTAAAACTGTAGGCTACTGTCGTGTAGGCCCAGAATGTTAAAATTTGGTCCTTGACCATGAGTGGATGGAGACCTAAATCTGATAGGAGAGGCAGACATTCCTTGGGTGATTCAATGGGTATTACTGTGGTTGTCATTTTCTCTGGTCTGTTCCTGCTGAAATTAAGAGATTTGAGGAACATTCTGGCGCAGATAATTGTATAGCTGATCGAATGTGACTGGACAGCCTCCCTACTCCCCCCACCCCCCATTATAGTTTGTATTCAACACTTTTCTTTAGTATTAGTTTCTGGTGTACAGCACAGGGGCTAGACATTCATATAGTTTACAAAGTGTTCCCTCCAATAATTCAGATGCCCACTTGCCCTACTCTTGACCAGAACTGGGGAAAGATTGAATTTTAAGACCATAATCAGAGCAAGTGAAAAAGGATCAAAGGGAGAGGATGGAGAGGATGCAAGGAGCTGTAGAGATGGAGTGGTAGCTCAGTAGAACGTTAACATGATCGTTTTTTGCAAGTTTTATTTTTGGCAGATTATCCAGTAATACAGAAATCGGTGTATAGTTGTATAATAGACTTTTAAAAATAACATTGCTATTAGAGTGCTTTTAGAAACAAAGTAGGCTGCACTGTTAACACCCCCACTCCTTTGTTTTCTTTTAAGGGGAATTGGCTGATAGATATTAAGAGATGGCACAGTGAAAACATTAGATTTTTTTAAAAATCAAGTTTTAATCTAAACGTGGATTGTGTGTTTAGCTGCTTTCCCATTACAATTGGCTTTTTAAAAACTCTCCTTCTGGGATACTTTTGTCAATAGAGGTGTTTCCTCTTAGCCAATTCTAGCCACAATATTGACTGGGCTTTGTTATTTGATATACCCAAAAGGAATTAGACAGGCAGGAAAAAACTTGTTCCCTACTGGAATGAATATTTTAAAGACCTTCTTAGATTCTGAACACTGAGTGCAAATGAAATAGTCCCAAGAGAGGGAAAAATTTAAGAGCTTAAGAATGAAGAATGATGGGAGGGGGTGATAAATTCATACATAAGTAAACTAATGGTTTCTTGGAATTATGAGATAGTGTGTAGAATCCCTGGGACGGATGGTACTGTAATCTTGATCTAGATAGTTCACAGTTACACTGTATTACTTTAAGGGTAGTGGCAGGTCATCCTGGGAAATACTAATGCATTTCCTAACAATGAGTTTGATTTTATTCTGGTATGTTATAAATGAGTATATGGCTCAAAGATGAACTTAATTCAAAATAAATATTTTAGGTATCAGAGAAAAAAATTATTAAAATGGATCTTTTGTTCCTGTCATGCAAATTTAGAAAATATGTGGAATGCTGAGCATAGTAGGGAATTGATGACACGAACACAATCAGTATTTGTTGGTTGCTTTCCAGAAACTTGAAGTTAAACCTTAAATTTGTTTAATGCTGGGCTCAGTTGTACTTTAACAGCATTTCAGTGGGTGTCTCTCGGGAAAATCTTTACCTTCTGGGGTGACTGCATTTCTTATTCTGGCACATCACTGGGGGAATGCAGAAATCTGACTCGGTTTGTCCAAGGATGAATGGGTCCAGTAAGTTTGGGTACAATAGGACGTAGGGATGGACACAGAAATAGCCTAGAACAATGGTACTTTGTATTTTTAAAGTTGTAGACAGCTCTGGATTCTTTCCCCACCAAAACTTAATTTCTGAGGGTAAGATACAACCCTTGGTTGTCAGGTCAGGAAGCCCTTATCTAAAAATCACCTTCACTGTACTTCTGACCTTGCTCTGACTTACTGTCACTCTTCTGTTGTGGTTTTCTACGGCCTTTGAATAGTGTCAAATTTGACGGTCACTTCCTGCCTTATACATTCAACTTTTACCATAAGTTCAGAGCTTTGTAATGTAATGGAGCAAAAGTTCTCTGCAAAGGGTTGCCCCCAAAAGTGCAAGTGATAGAAATAGAGCCCAAGTCATGCAGGTATGGCAGGGCCCTCCTAATAATAGCTACCTGCAGCTGGGTTCAGGGTGTTCGTTTCATAGTAAGTTCAACAATGTTTTATTTTCTTAAACAGACATATTTTTGTCTAAAATGCTTAATGATTATAAAGGCGTGGGTTTTTTTAATCTAAGTGTGACCTTTTTCTGTCTTAGGATATCAACTTTATGGTGTAAAATGTATACTTCAAGTCAACATAGTGACTAGAAATTTGTAATTTTGTGACTCTGAGATTTGTAGTACATTTTTAGGAAAATTGTGAAGATTCCCAGGTAATTTGTTCGACTGCTTTTAAGTTTACTGAATGTATTATGTCTGAACTTTATTAGTCCATTTATACGTTTAGAGTAAACTGTCTTCAGTTCATATTTTGACGCAAAATGAATGCATTTGATTTGTATTATTAGAAGTATGTTTCAACAAAATAATTCCATATGAATGGCTCTAATCTCCAGTTTGGAATCTCGGCTCACACCCTTGTTATATCACTCATTGGGACATTTCTGCAAAATACAACTTTGCTGAGAAGGTCATCCTTGAAAAATGAAGAAATCTGAAGAAACTAATTTGGAGACTGATTTGAGAGATTGGAGAGAATCATCAGATTGACAACAGCACATCTGGAAGAGCACATAAAGTATAATATGACTCTCTATGAATTGGACCTACACACACATAAAATAACCTCATAAAATGTATCTTTAATATAAGAAAAACACAACTGTAGTCTTTAAAACACCTCCGGCAGTATAGACTATTCCTGATTGCTCACACTGGCGGAGTGGAGCCTAGGTAATTCAGCTTGTCTGGAAGTTAGACATCGTGCATTCTGGATATGAAGGTGTTTTTGTGTTTCTTTTGGGAATATAGTATTTTGGGCTTTTAGAATGTGTGCCTCACAATTCCACATCTCCTGGAATAGGAGCCTGAGTGTCCCTGCCCCAAAACTTGTTTTCTATCCTTTTCTGTACTGTTGACTTCAATGTGGAGCAAACATCAAGTGTGTAGGATTACCAAGTTGAATGGAATCCTGTTAGGTCCATATGTTGCCTGATTTTAGTCTCTCAGGTCAAGATAGAATTATAACCACACTTTTGGGCTTCTTCTTTTCATTGTCCCATTTTGTCCTGACTGCAATGGGAAATGTTCGGTTGCCTTACTGTAAAGAATCCATTGTGTTCTTTCCTGCCTGTCTCCCTTCCTGTGTGTTCTTGTGGAGAAACAATAGAATTTGACTTAGAGATCTTGGTTGTCTAAGGTTTCTTATAAAAATTTATAGCATATTATCTGACCAGGCAGTGGCGCAGTGGATATAATAGCGGCCTGGGATGCAGAGGACCCAGGTTCAAAACACTGAGGTCCCTGGCTGGAGCTCAAAGGTTGCTGGCTTGAGTCCAAGGTCACTGGCTTGAGCAAGGGGTCACTTGCTCTGCTATATCCCCCTGCCCCCCCCATCAAGGTACATATGAGGAAGCAATCAATGAACAACTAAGGTGCTGCAACGAAGAATTGATATTTCTCTCTTCCTGCCTACCTGTGTGTCCCTCACTCTCTCTCTTACTGTCTCTTGCTAAAAAAAAATATATATATACAGCATTTTAAAATTTAGCCTTTTAACTGAGGTGTTGACAGTAGCCTCCATTAGATGTGTGCTCTGCACTGGCACTCTGCTGGCTAGGGCTGTCCACTCCTCCTCTCCACCCCATTCTCTGAGGCCAGGAATGGACCTGTCATGCCCAGGCCTGGGAAGAACCAGAACTGACTTCTGTACAAGCCTGCTAGTTCCTGATGTCCTGAGTTAATGAGATGGTTGGAGAGATCCACATGCTCCCTCTGGGTGCCAGTGAAAAACAAATTTTGCAGAGGAAACGATCATGTCAATGAGATTTTCAGCATGATTTGTTAAAAAAAAAAAAGCCAAAGTTTAGGTGAACCTACAAGAACTATCCACATGTGTCTATGAGGAAGAGAACAAACTTAAAAAACATTACCAAATTACCCTGACACATTTAAAATGTATTACTCTAACAATTACACGTAGTTTTCAGAAACAAGTGTGAATGTTTTGTGTAAAAACAGTATTTACTGTATACAGTCACTTTCTGGTCCTTTCTCTGATAAATATTAAAGTTAAGTGGTCTCATTTAAAACCTATGGTTTGAAATTATTCTTTGAGTAAAATGTAACGGTACATGATACCATTCTTACTTTTTTATGTAATGTACAAACGTTCTGGGAGGCATTTAAGATGTGTTTGTTTTCCACATACGGAAATACTGTACACAGGGCCCGTGACTTCGGGTTCCAAGCCTTTGGCTGTTATTACACAGTGCTTCGGAAGGGGCTGGCCGTAGATGTGTATCGAGCTTTTCTGTGTATGTGGCTGACTTTGTCCAAATAAAGTATAGCTTTGTACTCTGAAGGAGATTTTAGTAATTAAATTTTTGTTCAATAAAATATGTGTGAGTTAAAGGAAAGTCAACTATGTGCTGCGAGTTAAGGTAATGAACAAAAAGATCTATAAATGTGATTGTCTCAATGGTTTGCAACGTTTTTCTATCCAAGTTAACAGTGATAGTGACTCAGTAGGAACGGTGGGGGTGGGATATGTAGTATGAAGGGAAAAGAAAACACCCTCCCCCCACCTGAGATCAGCTACGTTGTGGATCCATGTATGTAAGCTGTGCCCAGGGACCTGAACTCAAGATAGGAAGCTTGATACTGGATGTTTATCTCCACAGATTCTGAATGACCAGCATTGGGGAGGTGAGGGGGAGTTAAATCTGAGGCAAAGTAGGAAAATGACAGTCTAGGGACTTCACATTTTTTCTGGTTTAAAGATTGTTCTTTAAACTTCTATATCCATTTCTCTACTCTATGTCCTTATTTGGTAAAATGAAAGGCTTGTCATGCCACGTTCTCTAAAGACATCTGAAAAACTTACTGGTCTGTGGCATCAAAAGATTGGGAGCTTCTGCTTCTTGGAGCCATATAATTAGCATTAGGGTCCCAATTGCTTATCTGACAGCCCTGCACCTCACAGGGCACTGATCAGGGTGCCAAAGTGTAGTTTGGGGAAGTTGAGGTAATTGTCAGCATTTCTGTAGGATGGGAGTCATGGAAGTTTATGGTGGCGGTTAAAAGGCAGCTAGTATCATCCCGTTTAAACCAAAGGCTATCTGGGAATCTGAGTTGCAATAGTTTTTTTTTGTGAAAAGGATGCAAAGATGTCCTACAACACTGATTTGGAAGAAATAATTTAAATTGCCTTGAAGATAATTCTTTCTACCTGCAGAATGGTGAACCTACAAAGAACTTTACACTAATATAGAGATGACCAAAATCAATGCAGTGGTTCTCACTGGCTTTTATTGTTATTTCCGCATATCTCTAATAACAAGTTTAAGATTAACTTCATATGCCGTAGTCTTGTGTGACTAGACTGTTTTCAACAATTAGTTTTAAAGAAGTGGATCAAAGGATCCTGGAGGAGCAGAAACTCAGGATGAATCCATGATGTGCTGGGGGTGCTTGGGGTTCACCATATTTCTAGTGAAAGGACATTTTCAGAAAAATGGAAGCTAAGTAACACCAATTTCTAATCTTTTCTACATGTGCGCTAGGCACTGTGCTAAGGGATACAGAAGACGTGTCAAGGGGTGGATTTTCAAGAAAGATACTGAGGTTTCTGCCTTTGGCATCTTTAAGGTGAAGGTTTGTCCTTCCTAAATGGATGCTTGTAGGCAAGTTCAGCGGGAGTCCGTGATCTCTAGTCATGCTTTACAATTCTCCAGAGTACCTCCATTTATCTCCAGGGTTATTGCAAAACTCTCACTGAATTGCTCATTAGGGAAAGCTTGCAGTATTCTCCATTAAGGGTTTTCCTTAGAGACTTTTTCCTTTGGAGACCCAACTTTGAATTATTAAACCCAGGGCTATGATTAGTGAGGTAGACACCTGCTTTTCTACATTTCACTGGAACTTGAAAGCAAGAATGAAATTACTAAATAAAATGAAGCTGGTTGGAGAGAGATTAGGTACTTTGTTTGCTGTATGCAGGGTATCCTTCCTGTGGGGTAGAAAACTAGGCAGGGGCTTTTAGGTTGCTCAGTACTGGAAGGAACCACTTTGCCATTAAGATTTTGGATTAAGCCTGACCAAGCAGTGGCACAGTGGATAGAGCATTGGCCTGGGATGCAGAGGACCCCAGTTCAAAACCCTGAGGTGGCTCACTTGAGCACGGGCTCATCCGGCTTTAGCGTGGGGTTTCTGGCTTGAGTGTGAGATCATAGACTTGACCCTGTGGTTGCTGGCCTGAGCCCAAGGTCACTGGCTTGGCTGTAGACCCCCAGGTCAAGCTGTAGACCCCGAGGTGAGAAAGCAATTGAACAACTAAGGTGCCGCAATAAAGAATTGATGCTTCTCATCTTTCTTATCTCTCTGTCTCTCTCTCCCTGTCTCTGTCTCTTGCTTAAAAAAAAAGATTATAGATTAAATCTTTTGAACGTTTTCAATTTTGTAGCAGAAAGATTATAAATCAATACACAGTGATAGAATAGTGTTTCCTAAAATGTGACCCCAAAATTCTGGTAGGTTTGCAATTTTTTATTTTGAAGAGAAAGCACAAGTTCCACGCTATGGGTTTTTGATGACACAGTTATAAACAGGGAATTTAGGTGTTTTTTTTTCCCCTTCTCTCTCTCTATCTCATTCTTGCTGCAAACCAAGTTGCATTTTTAGTTAAATAGTAACTGAAAATTTCCCTTAGGATTAGGATTTTCTTCAGCTCTAACGTGGCCTCTTTAGACCCAGTTTTGACCTTAGGAAACCCCATCATGGAATGGGTTATGCAATTTTAAAAGCCCCATTTGTGGAATTTTCTAGAAAATAGTAAAATATTCATGTCGTAGGATAGTTTTCCCACTTTCAATTTAGTACAGTGCCCAGTTAAGCCAAATGTGGTTCATGGCTGGCTCTGCTTGTGCCTTTCCCAGCACGTGGCCTGACTCAGCAGGACTGAATGTCTCAGCTGTCAGATTTCTCGATTTTAGGAAGTCTAAAACAAGTGTTGGAACATTGCTGTTCACACCTACCAGCATAAACAACTCTCGTTTGATTTTTTTAGATAACATCCTTCCAGGAAGTCATTGTAACAAGTTATAGTTTCTCCTTTCCCCTAGGTTTTACTTAATTTATCTGTCAAAATAGAAGATAATAATTAGGATTTATTTCCTCTAAAAAATTGCCATCAGCAGGTGACCTAGAATTCCACCTTCTCTTCAGTAGATTCTACAAGGTGGGACAAATGTAGGTTTAAGGTTTGCTGTTTTGAGTACGTGCTGTACTTTATTCTTGTCTTATTTATTAAGGATTGTATTTTCTGCGTGAGCCACTGTGGAACTCTTCCTGGGTGCCGCGGCCCCGTCGGGAGCACCCGCTGTCCATGAACCCTGTGTGCAGCTGGCTTTCAGAGCGCTAGCTCCGAGGCCAACTCATGGAAGCTTTTGAAATATAAGATGATGAGCACATCTCAACGCCCAACTAAAAATGGAACTTTCAAGTTTCCTCCCATGAAACCACTTTGATTCCAAGTTTAATTAGGCAGACCAAAGAGATGACACATTTTGCCGAGAAGTTGAAAATCCTGTGGCACGATGCTGATCCATTTATGTAGGATGCCTTGGCAAGGGTTAAGTGTGCTAGTAGGTTCTTTCCAGGGGGCAGAGGGGGTGTGTGTGCCTTCAGGAAGTGGTCTAATGGATGAGTTCGTGTTGCCTTCTCTAGCTGCCACCCTCCTCACCACTTCCCTTCCTAAGATGGTTCCTGGTTAAAACGCTGTGCACTGAATGCAGTGAGCGGAACTCAGTGATCAAGATTCGGTTTCCTGTTATGTAAAAGGCTTAGTTTAGGTTGAAGTAATAAGTTCTATTTGCTTTTCTAAAAAATTGTTGCTGTGTCACCTCTTCTACTTGCCAGTCAGCTCTGTCAGTGTATCCCGTCCCTTCCAGTCCCAGGGTCCTTGCACTGGCTATTTCCTAAGCCTAAATGCTCCTTCCAGGTGGGCGGTTTTTAGAAAAAGGTTGACCATCAAGGTCCCAGTTACTCTTCCTCTTGTTTTGTTTAGCTCTGCTCAGATGTCTGATCATCAGGTTTTCTCTGACCATCCCACCTACAGTAGCATCTTCTTCCTTCAGTATTCCCTCATAGCAGCGGACACAAGCTGCCATTACAGACTTGTACCCCACAATTGAAATTCAGAGAGGGCCATCTTTGTTTTGTTTCTAGCTGTTTCTTCAGAACCTAAAATAATACCTGGCATATTTTAGAAATTCAATAATTATACAATATTTGAATGAGTGAATGAATTCCCTACTCAAATTTTTAAAGAGTTTGGAAGGAAGTAAAGGACTTCTAAAAAAGTGACAACTACCTTAGAGGAGCTGGCCTCAGGGCCTGACCCCTTGTCTAGTGGTGCCATTTCTGTCTTCAGCTCCTTCCCTACCTGAATGTTCACTTAAAGCGATTACGCCTAACATTCCCCCAAGTGGAGGGTGACTTGTGCTAATAGTAAGCATTGCCTTGAAAAACTGTTTTTAGTGGATTAGTACATTGACTAGATAGTAGTTCAGCAATAGCTTTGGTGGCAGGCATTGTGCTAGAGGCCAGGGTTTACAAAAGTCAACTGGACAGACCTACTGAGCTTAGAGATTTCATCATGGGAGTTTGGGTCACAGTAAGAAAAGCTAAGAAGGAGAGGGAGCTTTGTTTGGTGGGGAAGATAGCTGTAACATGGAGCTCAGGTGTTCATGAGGAGGTGGTGGGCTGTGGGGGTCACGTGTGGTCTTCAGGCAGAAGTGCGAGAATGACAGCATGCCTTCTTGGGTGTGCCCAGGCTCTCCCAGGGCTCAAGGACGAGGGAGGATGCTCTCAGGACTCTTGTTTTCTTGTAGACCATATCGATAAACAAAATTCTTATGATGACCACTCTACGTTAGACTTCTACGGACTAAAGTCAGAAGCTGATAATTTAAAATGGTTCTATGGGTGAATATTCCAGAGTTCCAAGGCCTGAAAGTCTATTAAAGAAGACAACAAAACAAAGCTTCGCAACACAGCCAATTTGAATCCCTCCCCTTCAAGATTCAAAAGAAGGAAAAAAACAAAACAAAACTCTTAAATACCTCCAACAATGCAAATAGACTAAAATTTAAGGGAAGATTTCTAAGGTATTTTTCACTTAATGCAAGCAGTAAATAAATAATCCTTCAAATACTCTAAAGGAGGTAGTTGAATATTTCTGTAAGCAATATTTAATTGAAAAGGAACGTAGAAACATACATGACCATGTGATCCTAACCCACGAGAAGCTCGGGGATTTGTGCGGAGATGGCTTTCCTGCATAGCTCTGTTGAGACAGATGCCCTGTCCTCCGGCTTGAGATCAGATACCATCCTATAGCGTACTTTCTGACATCATGTTCCAAGGGCGAAAGATACACATGGTATTCATAACATCAGGGAAAACTCAAGACTGGTAAAAGTAGGACCTTGCATTCAGACTATCCACTGGGTTCCCTAGCTCATGTGTAGCTTTCAGAAATAATACTCCAGCTCACATCTTCTCAGGGTGTGTGTGTGTGTGTGTGTGTGTGTGTGTGTGTGTGTGTGTGTGATAGAGAGAGAGAGAGAGTAACCTGGTCACCTAGTTCAATTGCAAATTCAGATTCAATATTTCTAGAGTGGGACTTGGGAATCTGTTTTTCCAGCAGGTTTGCAGGTGAAGGCAGTACGACAGATACACGTTACATGGAGTAGCAAGGATATAGCTTTCCAAGAATTTCCACATATGGAAACTTGATAATGACCCTGAGAGTAGAGCGGTGCTGCTGTGTTGGTTTTTACGCAGAATAAGTTTTCAAGAGGTGGGTTGTCTAAAGTTATGCTAGAAGCCAAGTTTATGAGACTGACGCGCTACCTACTGTGCTAATGAGGCACCTTAGAAGCCAAGTTTTCTAACTCCTCCTGGAGTGTTTTTGTCATACTAGTTCTAATTTGCTTGTTGCATTGTGAACAGAGAAGTGGGGAGAAGTGGGGAGGTGGGACTGAAATGACATTACTGGAAGCTCAATAGAGAACATAAACACATCTATTATTACATCTCCTGAGATCTGGCAAGGGGAGCTAATGTACTAGGGGGTGGAAAGGTTATATGAGGGGGTCTTAGAGTTGACCCAATGGCAAGTGTCCTGCTCGTGACAAACTTAACTGTCTTTGGGAAAATCAGGTTTAACTTGACTATAGGCTGCCTTTCATCTTCCATAAGAACTTAAGAGCTCAGTGGCATTGATTTATGGAGCACTGTTCCTGTCAGATGGTACAAAAAATGTGCAAATCATATGCAAGTGGGCTAACTGTTGCTCAAAGTTTGCCAACCAGAAACAGGGTGTCTATTCCAGCTAGATTTGAATTTGCTCTTTGGGTAACTTCCAGTGAGGTCGTGATTATGCTTATTCTTCATATGGTGTATGCTGAGAAGTAGCTAAATATTGTCAAAGAGAAAGCTACAAGCCTAGGAATCCAGTGTGGCATTTGTGAGTCTGGGTCCTGGGTCCCAGCAGGGGAGGGGAGGCCCTGCTGGCCCTTGAGGCTAAATGACTCCGATACAGCCTTTTATTTTCACAATTTCTGCCTTTTCCCCAGGGAAACGCTGCTATTATTGGTATTGGTCCATCCTTTTCCATGTTGTCCCAGGCATTTGGTGCCAAGCAATTCAATGGCAGCGCAGAAAGATTTGATTCATTTGCTATCTCAATTCTGCTCAAAAGCACGAATACCTTGATTTTTCGGTGTTTGTGTAGTGTCTTGTTATAAATGTAATACCTGCTCACTGCAAAGATTTTGGAAAGGAAAGGAAACTGAAAAGGAAAGAAAATCTTTATACTACCACTCAATGACAATTAATTAGTGTTATCACTTTGGTGGGTATCATTCATGAGATGATGACATTATTATTTATTATTATTATTTTGCTATTAAAGTTTTATAACCTACATTTTCACTTAAGAGTCTTAGAATGAATGTTTTCCCAAATTTTGAAATATTATTGAAGAGTTTTTTGGATTATTTTGTCAGTTGGTATTTCAGCTGATGGAATAATGTAGTTTATCCAGCCGTCCCTATTGATGACTATTTAGTGTGTTTCCTACAGTTTAATATATACTGCAAGGGAAAATACTTATATTAAATCTGTGCACAGCTCTGATTATTTCCTTAGACTGAATACTGAGAAATGGAATTACCAACTCAAAAATATATTTATTTATGAAAGGTTTTATTTATTGATTTTTACAGAAAGAGAAAGGGGGGAGGGGAGGAGCCAGAAAGTAGTAGTTGCTCAGTAGAGCCGGATGGATAATAGTAGTTGCTTCTCATATGTGCCTTGACTCTGTAAGCCCTGGGATTTGAACCAGCAACCTCAGCATTCCAGGTTGATGCTTTATCCACCACGCCACCACAGGCCGGGCAAAAATATATTTAAAATATTTGTTGGATGAAGGATGCTTTTTGATACATATTAGCAAAGCGTATTCCAAAATGGTGGTCCAATTTATACCCTTAATTAACAGGCATTCTGGCTATATTGAGTATTCCTTTTTTCTTTTTTTTTTTTACAGGGACAGAGAGAGAGTCAGAGAGAGGGATAGATAGGGACAGACAGACAGGAATGGAGAGAGGTGAGAAGCATCAATCATTAGTTTTTCATTGTCGTTGCGACACCTTAGTTGTTCATTGATTGCTTTCTCACATGTGCCTTGACCGCAGGCCTTCAGCAGACTGAGCAACCCCTTGCTAGAGCCAGTGACCTTGGGTCCAAGCTGACGAGCTTTTGCTCAAGCCAGATGGGCCCGCGCTCAAGCTGGCAAGCTCGGGGTCTCAGACCTGGGTCTTCCGCATTCCAGTCTGACGCTCTATCCACTACGCCACCACCTGGTCAGATGGGTATTCTTTTTAAACTTTGCCTTTTTGACAGTTTAAAATGATATCCTTTTGTTTTCATTTGCAAATATTTGATCTCCAGTGAGACTGAATTCCTTACACTCTTTTCTTTTGTAAAATGCCTCTTAGAAAATGGCTCACTTTTCTCTTGAAGTTTGCTTTGTTTTGTTGTTTAATGATCTCTGAAAGCACTGTCTATATTAAGATATTCACTTTTGTTTGTATTTTTTGACATTCAGAAAATTTTGCACTTTTACCTAATCAAACTTATCCATCCTTTTGTATTTTCTTCTGCTTTTATGCTTGAAAAATCTCTGCCCTGTCCTGAAATTGCAGGACCATTAAAGGTAGTTTTAGTTGGAAGTCTCTGGAGTTAGAAATTAGCAACAAATATTTTGAGGAAACTACAACCACTAATTGAATGTGACCTGTTCTTAACCCGGTGTGTACATAGAATCACCTGTCAGAGGTTTTTTGTGTTTTTTTTTTAATTTATTTATTTTTTATTCATTTTAGAGAGGAGACACAGAGTGAGAAAGAGAGAGAGAAAGAGAGAAAGGGGGGAGGAGCTGGAAGCATCAACTCCCATATGTGCCTTGACCGGACCAGTGCAGGGTTTTGAACTGGCGACCTCAGTCTCACTGAGGTGTTCCCAGGTCGACACTTTATCCACTGCGCCGCCACAGGTCAGGCCTGTCAGAGGTTTTAAAAACACCAATGCCGCCTGACCTGTGGTGGCGCAGTGGATAAAGCGTCGACCTGGGAACACCGAGGTCGCCAGTTCAAAACCCTGCACTGGTCCGGTCAAGGCACATATGGGAGTTGATGCTTCCAGCTCCTGCCCCCCCCCCTCTCTCTCTCTCTCTCTCTCTCTCACTCTCACTCTGTGTCTCCTCTCTAAAATGAATAAAATTAAAAAAAAAAAAACAAAAAAACACACCAATGCCTGGGTCACAACCCAGAGCCACTGAAACAGAAACTTAAAAAAAAAATGCATTGCATGAGTCCACAGACTTAGAAAGGAGCACATCCACGTTGCATATAGTTTTATTTTATTCTGTGTGGTTTTTGTTTTGTTTTGTTTTGTTTTGCTTGCTTTAAGCATTAAATTTTATTAGCATAGTGGGTGCATTTTGTCTTACCTATCACCGTCTGTTAATAGTAAGGGACAGAGTGCTTTCCTGAAGAAGGGGTTCAGAACAGTATGCTGGGGGAGCTCCCTGAAAAATTAGTGTGCTCTGAAAGCACCAATCTCACAAGTTGACAGTTCTGTGCATGTGGTTATTTCTGAGTTTCCTGGCTGATTCTCATGCCTGTCTTAGGAGTCACTGCACTGCTGCCATTGGGTTATTTTTTTAATTTAGACGAGACAATATATTTACAGATGTAATATATTTGAAGAACATACAGGATATATAGACTATATTAGAAGATACAATGCATTTACAAAAATCCATGTGATATATTTGTATATCTCTTTAAACCAATATCTATTATTCCTTGATATACCATAGCACCTCATTTGAAGTGGGTGTAAACCTTGCGAATGAGTATTTGCAACTTGGGGAAAGAAAGTCAAACCAAAACAGTCAGTTTTATATCTCTGTGCAAAATTAAAATGCCCATTAGTTACTGTGGAAAATACACTCCTGTTTCTCTAGCCTGGAGTTGTCCACTAAAAAGTCTTTTAAGGAAATTTGCCTATGTAGCACTTTGCATTTTAAGGAGCAGCCAGTCTGTTCACAGGAGCAGAGAAGGAAGGCACAGACAGGCTTTGGCTTTAAGCAAGTAACTCAGCATCTCAGAGCCCTGGAAACGGTGGTGCGGGTGGTGGTGGCGGGGACGATACATCACGGGGCTGTGAAGAGGAGTAGGGGTGGTCCCTTAAGCCTAGTGTCTGGCAGCTGGTCACTGCTCCATTAATGTTGGTCCCAATACCCACCAGTGTGTTCAACGCCCTGGGTAATTTGAAGGAGGATATTTGGGGGTGAGGAGCAAGAGGCAGAGGCTTTCAAGGAGAGGCCCCTCTCTTGTGTCTTAGGTCCCCTGATCCGTTCAAGAAATATATGCCTCAAACAAAAGGTAGATACGTAAAACAAAAGGTAGATATTTAAAAACACTGGAGTAGGAAGTGCTAAATTTTATCTAGCAGGTAATACATTTATTATTTATAAGAAATAAAGAGAGACAGGTGTGGCCTGACGTAGTTTGTACACTATTTTCATATCACTTTCCTATATAAAACACTTAAACCAGATTTGGATACATCTTAGGTCATTTTAAGAAGAAGAAGGAGGAGGGGGAGGGGGAGGAGGAGGAGGACAGGTCATGTTGCCAAAAATCGCTGTTATAACTAAGTGGCTAGGGTATGTGGGAGGGATTGGTGCTGACCCAGCAAAACCCAGCCCGCACTGAGCACTGGAGCAAGGGAGGCAAGGAGCTCACGCCAGAGGAATTTCCCCACATAGCCATCTCTGTGCTGTGGTTGAGGGAGAAGGCTGGGGTGGCAGCAGGCATGGCCACATGGGGCATGCCAGGGCTACAGGGTGGGCATTCAAGCAGGCAAGCCAGGTCTCCTGGTGCTGAGAGCCCTGCAGCCAGCCACCTTGATCTCGCCCCACACTGCCTTCTGTAAGGTGAGGGGACTGACGGGCTGGATTGTATGATCTTCAGACCCCTTTCAGCTTTGACATTCCATGAAGAAAGCTGATGTGTTGATTATTGTGGAACAGAAAGATTGATGGAGGTAGAAAAGGCATCCTGAGTTCTTTTCTGGCCGAGGTTCCTCCAGAAGCAGAGCAAAATGAACTTGATCACCGTCAAAGAGGAAGAATTTCTCTTTGGACCTCTTTCCAGTCTACTCGCTTATCTTTGCGGGTAGGACCATGGACAGCTCTTGGCAAACTGAACTAAGCAAATTTTCCTCCTAATCTTTTATCAACCTTGATATCCCTTCCTCCCTCCAGCACAGTGTCTCTCATATCACAGCTTGTAGAGGATACAGATCTTTCCAGCCAGGGTCCCCACCTAACCACCCCAAATTTAGAGATGGTCTCAAGGTCAAAACATTCCACGTACAAAGTCCGTAATGGTGTTTGCACAACTATTACTCTTCATTTTGCTCAATAGACACCTAGCCAGTATCTCTCATGTGCAAAGCACTGTGCAGGGCTCTTGGGCAGTACTTTTCAAACTGTAGGCCACCATCTAGTAGTGGCTTTTAATCTCAATTTAATCGGCTACAACCAGAATTCTGAAAATAGAATAAAATAAAAACTATCAGTGTCTCACACATAGTAAGACTAAGTATTATTTTAAAAATTTGTGTTTCAGTTGTACATGTGTAGGCCTGTGTTTCTGTGTGTAATGAATTTCAATGGAAAATGTACTTCTTGCTGCATCGCAGTTGAAAAGTTTAAATCAATGCTGTGGACTGACAATTCCTTATCTGTAATTTCACATTCAAAAACATGAAATTTTCTTTTTTAAGTTTGGCACAAAACTTGGCCTAAAGTGATTTAATGGTATTTGTAGACGTTCTTTATCCCACTTACTGTGAATATTTGTACATTTAACCGTAGAATAGAGTCATACTTTTGACCCCTGTGGGCATATTGCACTCAATTACTTTACAGGGCCAAAATATTCTGAACCATACGGCTTTCCACAAGAGATTGTGGACCCATATAAGGGACATAACGGCTTTCATTCAACAACAATTTGTTGAATGCTTGACATTGTGCTGGGTGTTGGATATGGAAGAAAGACGAGTTAGTGTGAGGTGAATCTTGGGGAATTTAACAGTCCCATGGGTGGGTTAGGTTTGGGGTCACCAGAGCTGGACTTCAGCACTTTCCTTTTGTGTTCTTCCTCTGGAAAAGTTCATCGAGACCCTCAGCTGCAGGGATTTTTCTGCTGATGGCTTCTAAGCTTCCTACACTACACTTCCAACATGACTTCAAACCAGCACTTTAGTTCATTTAAAAACAGACTGCAAACTCCTTCCTCCTGTATCTCTAAGGGGACCATTGTCTGCCTCACCTGGACACAGAGTTGCCCTTGTCCTTGACGCTGTCCATTCCTGTTCATTTTTTCCTGCCAATAACCCTTGCCTCCTTTCCCTTCTCTCTGTTCCCAGCGCCATCTGTTGGTGCAGCTGTGAATAATCACTTCTCATCTGATGGATTAGATAAAGTTGGGGTTAGCAAGGGTTTTGGGATCATAAAGTCCTGAGCTCAGGTTGTACGTCTTCCCTATAGTGGCTGAGGGACCTTAGACAAATCACACAGGGTCAGTTTTGTTTTCTATAAAATGAAGTTGTTGATATATATTGCTTGAGTTGTAGTTAGGAATAAAAATACACACACCAAAAACAATATTAAAAGATAGGCAACAGCCTGACCAAGTGGTGGTGCAGTGGATAGAGTGTGGACCTGGGATGCTGAGAACCCAGATTTGAAACCGAGAGGTTGCCAGCTTGAGCACGGGCTCACCAGCTTGAGCACAGCGTCTCCGGCTTGAGCATGGGATCGTAGACATGACCTCATGGTCACTGACTTGAGCTCAAAGGTCATTAGCTTGAAGCCTAAGGTCTCTGGCTTGAGCCCAAGGTCTCAGGCGAGAGCAAGGTGTCACTGGCTTGGCTAGACTCCCCCCCCCCCAATCAAGGATGTATGAGAAAGCTAATAATGAATAACTAGGGGAGCTGCAACTACAAGTTGATGCTTCTCATCTCTCTCCCTTCCTGTCTGTTTCTCTCTCTCTCTCTCTCTCTCTCAAAAAATGATAAGCTGCAGACTATATGCAGATACTTGTAGAGCTTGCAACTAATAAATGATTAATATAAAATTTTATAAAGAAATTCCTTCAAACCAATACAGGAGAAAAAGACCTATTTTTTAAAAAAATTGTATTTAGAAAACTAACTTTAACAGGGTTACTTTGATCAATAAGAGTACATAGGTTTCAGGTAAATATTTCTATAGCATTTGAACTGTTGATTATGTTGTATACTCATCACCCAAAGTCAAATCATTTTCTTATATTTACCCAATTTTTTAAAGTGGGCAAAAAAAATGAACAGTCTCTAAGGAGGAAATTTATATATATATATATACACATGAAGATGTTCAACCTCATTAGCAATCCAGGAGATGCAAATTAAAGCAAGAAATACTGTTTCACATCTATCTTGTGGCACAAATATGGGCAAGTATGCCAAGCAATAAGAACTCATATTGCCAGTCTGTGTGTAAACTGGTCTACCCTCTTTAGAGAACAGGTTAGCAACAGCAAATAAAGTTGAAGATATGTTTACCTACCACCCAGCAGTTCCGTGATGCCAGAAATGCCCATTACAGCATTGTTTTTTTAGTGACAGGAACATTGGAAATAGCAAAAACATCCATTAAAAAGAGATCTGGCCTGACCAGGCAGTGGCGCAGTGGATAGAGCGTCGGACTGGGATGCGGAAGACCCAGGTTCGAGACCCTGAGCTCGCCAGCTTGAGCGCAGGCCCATCTGGCTTGAGCAAAAGCTCGTCAGCTTGGACCCAAGGTCGCTGGCTCTAGCAAGGGGTTGCTCGATCTGCTGAAGGCCCGCGATCAAGGCACATGTGAGAAAGCAATCAATGAACAACTAAGGTGTTGCGACGGCAACGAAAAACTAATGATTGATGCTTCTCACCTCTCTCCGCTCCAGTCTGTCTCTCCCTATCTATCCCTCTCTCTGACTCTCTCTCTGTCCCTGTAAAAAAAAAAAAGAGAGAGAGATCTGATATCAATCATATACTATACAGCAGTTAAAGTGAATAAATTAGGGATACATTTGTAACATCATAAATCTAAAAAAAGCATACTGCAGAACACAGTATGAAACCATTTATATAACATTTAAAAACGTGTAACAATATTATATATATTACATGTTTACATATAGATATGCATATATAAGGATGGGTAAATATTTAGCTTATGGATAAATGTATATCTAGCAAAATATTAACATGTGCACAGGAATGTTTAATGACAAATTCAGTACAGTGGTTACCTCAGGAAGGGGAATGGAATGGAGGCTAATGCAGAGAGGGTTTCAATTGTAAGCAACTCATTTCTCAGAAAATGAAGCTATTAATGCAAAATTTTAAATTTTGACAAAGTTAGATGGGTATGTAAGTGTTCCTTATATTATTCTCTTTAGGTAAGTGCTTGAAATATTTAATTTTAAACACCACCTCAGCCTGGTGCTTACTAAGTGTTTAATGAATATTCCTTCTGTTCTATTTAGAGGGTTTCTAAGATTTCCTTTTTTAACTGATTAGTTGAGTTCCATTTCTTCCATCTGGTATTCCAGATCAAGCAATGTCTAAACACCCTGGTGAGGCACTCACGGCCCCCCACTCTCTGGTTCCAGTCTCTATATCAGGGGTTGGGAACCCTTTTGGCTGAGAGAGCCATGAACGCCACATATTTTAAAATGTAATTCCATGAGAGCCATACGATGTGTTTAACACTAAATACAAGTAAATGTGTGTATTTTATGTAAGACCAACATTTTTAAAGTACAATAAGTCTCTGAATTCTTTTTAATAACGTTGTTATACTGTTGCTAACCAATGATGAATAAAGCACTTCTTACCATTAATACGACTTCTGGTGCTGCATGGTTTTGCTGATGGCTTTGTAGTCTGGTTGATACGTGGTGAAGTTGAGCTTCATGCAGGCGTTGAGACTTCCATCCGTTAAACGTGATTGTAGGTTGGTCTTAACGTTCTTTAGATGTGAGAAAGACTGCTCACATGGATACGTAGAGCCAAACATCATCAGTACAGCAATACTCACACGCTGCAGCGTGTAGTATGTGACGGGAAGGTTGAAGTTTTTTCATTTCTCCCCACTTGTGTTTGCTCGCCAACTCTGCTTGCTGTCATGCAAGTCTTTCCAAATCTTCATTCAGTGACTTGAACTTATTCACCCACATGTCTGAGGCCTTCAGGTCAGCAGCTTGTAGCTCAAATTTTCTAACAGAGACACTGGGGATGTAACTCAGGTCGGCGCTGTCAACTGCACACTCATGTGGATGGGTGATGAACTTAAAAAGACAAGTGTACTCACAAAATTCTCCAAAATGTGCTTTGAATGACTGCAGATTAGATGTGAAGCCCGCTAGCTGCTGGAGATCAAGATGTTGAGCAGGGTCACTTGCTGTGCATGCATCTTTAAACTCTCCCAGTTTTTCAAAATGTAGTTAGTAAACGACCTGTTTCAATGTTGGCAATGAAGAGTTCCAGCTTGTTTTCAAATGTAAACACTGCTTGTTGAAGTGATAAGAGTGTTACTTCCAATGCCTTGCATTTTCGCATTGAGCTGGGTCAGATGTTCAGTCATGTCCACGAGATAGTAGAATTCAGGAGCCACTCAGTGTTAGCTAACTCAGGAAACTCGACGTTTTTCATTTCAAGAAAAGTTCAGATTTCGCTCAGACAAGCCATGAAACGGCTGAGCACCTTCCCTCTTGACAACCAACGCACATTGCTGTGCAGAAGCAGACCAGGATACTTATTTACAACTTCATCCAGCAGCGTTTTAAACTGGCTATCATTTAAAGCTCAGGCAACAATAAAGTTGACCACCCAAATGACCAGTGACATCACCTCACCAAGCTGCTTGCCACACATCTGAGCAAAAGCGCCTCCTGATGTAGGATGCAGTGAAAACTTAGGATGGGTCTCTTTTCATGTTCACAAAGAAGCGTTACGAATCCTCTGTTTTTCCCCACCACGCACGGAGCACCATCAGTACACACCAAGATAAGTTTATCTATTGGTAGATTTTTTTCTTTAGCGAACTCAGTGAAAGACTTGAATAAATCCCCCCCTTGTTGTCTCTTTCATAGGCAAAACAGCAAGACTTTCCTCACTTAGTGTGTCACCAACAGCATACCTTGCAATCACGCTGAACTGGGATAAATGGCTTACATCTGTTGACTCATCCAAAGTGAGGGAAAAGAATGATACTGCATTTATGTCCTTCACTTGTGTTGCCTCAGTGTGATTTGCCATTTGATGGTATGATCGTGAACAGTTCTTGCCGACAGAGGCATGTCTTTTATTCATTTGATTATCTTGTCTTTATCTGAAAAGTCGTCAAAAAGTTCATTGGCAACATCAAGCATGAATGTTTTGGCATACTCCCCATCTGTGAATGGCTTTCCATTTCTCACAATTGCTAAAGCACCAGCAAAGCTAGCCAAATTTCAGTCACCTTGTTGGGTCCAAACACGGAGTTGCTGCTAACTAACTTGCACTCTGCACAGTAGCTCTTGACATGCTTTCTTCCTGCTGTCCCCTGCTGGATATTTCGATGCAAATGTAGTATGACGTGTGTCAAAGTGCCGCTTTATATTTCACCATTTCATCGATGCAATTTTATCATTGCATATTAGACACACTGCAGAACCTGCCCTCTCCACAAAGGCGAATTCCTCTGTCCATTTCTGCTGAAAAGTATGACACTCCTCATCTTTTTTTCTTTTAGCCATCTTCTTCGTCAAAAGCGTTTTTGCAATTAGCTAGCTGACTACTTGATTAAAAGGAGGGAAGTTTACTTCCTGACCTCACAATGTCCCATGTACATTAGGCATTATCCACTTCCATTCATCCTACCATTCATCCATCTATCTATTTCTCTATCCACCCATCCATCTGTCTCTTTTCCCACCCATTCACCCACCCACTCTCTTCCACCCATCCATCCATCATCCATTCATTCATCCACCCATCCATCCATCCATCCATCCATTTATCTATCCATTCCTCTGTCCACCTATCCATTTATTTACCTATCCTTCCCTCCCTCCCTCTCTTGTTCCCTCCCTCCCTCCCTCCCTCCCTCCCCCCTCCCTTCTTTCTTCCTTCCTTCCTTCCTTCCTTTCTTCCATCCATCCACATATCCCTCCCTCTATCCACATATCCATTTGTCTATTTATCCATCCATTCACCCACCCACCCACTCACTTCCTTCCATCCATCCATCCATCCATCCATCCATCCATCTATCCATTCATCCATCCATCCATTGAGCATCTTCTGTGTGCAAAGCATAGACAGTTTACCCAGATGTGCTGTGCTACAAATAATTACAACTTTCATAAAATTTCCCAAATGACCTAATACCTTTATTATAGTATTAATCTTATTAAAATCAATTTTATCTTCCTAGACTAGGCACTGAAGGGAAGATACTATCTTATTCATTTTTAATTGCACTTATAAGAGCTAATTAAATATTGGTTGAAGAAATAAATGAGTTTTAGATTGTATGTCTAAATATTGAAATCAATGTTAAGATTATGGTTTAATCCTTATCACTTGAATCTAAGTATTTCGTGCCTTTAGCGCATTGATTTTAATAAGAGTGCAATGCGCTCCCTTCCAGCTTTATCACTGGAAGAAGGAAAAGCGTTCTGCCCCAGTCATCTGCCTTCACTTTTACTGAAATTCCAGATTCTAGAGCACCAGGTATTACCTCACTTCTCTGGAGACTATGCATTTATTTAGAGAAGAAAGACAGTGCTGTAAAATATTAGTAACATGACAAGGCAGTCTGATGTGTGCGGCAAATAAATGATGCTGGCATCATGATCTGAAATCACCCTTAATGGAACAGCTTGTTTTATGCTTGGCTGTGTAAGACTGGTTTTGAGAGATTTATTCTTTTGCAAAAGGATCTGGGTCAGAATTATCATTTTATGTCAGACTGAGTTTCTGTAAAATCCAGCCTTTCTTTTTTTGGCTCAACTAGATATTTAACAACATCTCTATTACATGTAAGCTGATACTCAGGTGTGAATTTGAAGATGTCTTCTGATAGCTCTATTTTACAAGGTGTGAACCGAAATCTTTCTGACATGACACTGAATGGAATTCTCTTTGCCCTTTTTCAAAACAGGTGTCTGTGAGTTCTTTAAACTACTTACCTTCTTCACACCTCTTCCTTTCCAGTACACTGTTGGAAAACTGGAAAACAGTTCAATTTAACAGTGACTATATTTTATGTTTTCAACAACCAGTCACAGGTTGGTTGGTTGTTGCCATGGTTACACCTTATCCAGGTAGATTTTGAAAACCTGGGGTTGGAAGACATCTATGTGTTAAACTTCACTCTTTCCAGGACAAAACTTTCTTCTCTGCCTTCTGCCTCTGCTGGAATATTTCTAGTGATGGGGAACTCACCCTTTCTTACTGCTGATGACCTTCACATGTGGGATTAGAGACTCATAGGTTGTCTGAACATCATGGGAGGGTTGTACTCTCGCCAGTGGTGGGGCCCACAGAGCATTCCGGGAAGACCCAGATCTTCCTCAGAAGGTTCGGGATCTGCTGGCACAGCCCAGTCTTTTGGGACAGTGGTCTATGTCATGGCATTAATGGAGTTCTGGAATCAAGAATGCTGGTCATAGCCCTTGAAGATTATTGCAAATCATCTGTCTGGACTCTGGTGTGGCAAAGAACAAAGTGCAAGTCTGGCTGTCTGAGTGGGGGCAGGGACCAGAAGAGTAAGCAGGAAGGTAGAGGGAGAATTTGGGCCCTTACATACAGATTGGACTGCAGACCAGATGACCAGGGCAAGCTTAAGAGGCCCTGACAAAGTCCCTCCAGCAGGAACAAGCTGTCCAATAAATGTTGTGGGTGTGAACCTGGAACCCCAGGCATCCTGCAGCCCTGTCAGTGTGTCTGGCTGAGAATGAGTCACGTGCCGCTCCGAGCAGATATGTTCTTGGCAGAGGGAAGTAGGAATGGAGCCCTCTGCTTCCAGGTGGGTGGCTGCCACCTCCTGCTAGGGAGACTGCTCACACTGGGACCTGGGGGCCCAGCGGAAGGGAACATGACTGCTGGACTGCCAGAAAGACCACAATTCCTTTGAGCAACAAACTGAGGAAGTCCAGAAGTCACCATATTGAATATGACACCATTTGAAAAAGAATAAAAGATAAATTGTTTTACTCTTCCCTGTTCTTCGCTTTAAGCTTCGGCATGTCTCCTTTTGGCTGTGGAGGTAAATGCAAGTTAGTAATGGAACCAGAGCCAACCTGGCCCTGCCTTCCAGGGTCTGGCGACTGTCTGCCAAGCCAAGGCCGGAGCTGGCATTAGCAGAGGCATTGCAGAGGATAAGCACGTTCCTTCAGGACTGTGGACTTCTCATCCAAAGAGCATGATTCCTCTCTTCTTGAGTAATGTCAAAGCATGATCGACACTGTGGGGATTTAAGTGTTGATGGGACCTTCATAATGTTCAAAAGCGTGTTTTTGTTTGTTTGCTTGTTTTCTATCTTTGGGTGGTGTGTGGTGTGACAGAACGAACCTTGGAGACCCAGGACACCCAGCCCCTGCTGTGCAGAACCCTCCACCTGGCTGGGCCCTTTCCTGTGCCCGACTCCCTGCCCACATGTTTGGCATACTTTCTTCCTTGGTCTCCCCACCCTGTCTACCTTGCTTCTGTGTCTTCTGACCACACGTTCCTTTGTTTTCTGGGCCTTCTCGGTATCTGAGTCACCAGTTAGACCCAACAGAGAGGTCCTTAGGTGTGGCAGGAGTGGTGACTTGGAGTCTAGAAAGAGTCTGGTTCCTCACTCTCGACTTTCTAAGGATTGTGAACAGAAATAGTAGCTGCAGCTTTTTATTCTTATTTTTTTATGATGCTTTTTACAGGTCACCATTGTAAACACAACTGGGGCTTAAAAGCTGAAAGGCAGTAATGGACTCACAGCCAGCTTAAGTGGGAGAGTAGGAGGTGGTTGCTGGATAATTAATAGCTGCAGTGCCGGATGGGAGGACCTTGGGGGCTGGAGTCATATACAGGCCCAACCACTGTACTGAACGAGGCACAGAGGCACAGGCCCCTGAATCAGAGTGGATGATCCCTTAGGCTGAGGCCCTCCCCTGGGTTAGGAGAACCTGTTAGTTGCTGAACTGTGATTGGTTCTGAGAGATGAAGGGGACGGGGGGGGGGCAGGAGGAGCCTTGGCGTGATAGATCATTAAGGAGAGGAAAATTGGTTTATTTAATATCAATCCCGAGTGTGGTACAGAAATGGTCAGAGATGCAGTCTGTGTTTCCAGGGCTTTTTTTCTCAGGGTGCTGGGATTCAAAACTATATTTGGTTCCTTATCCTGTTTGGGTAGATGGTAGTCAGACTGCTTCCTCTCTTATGCTGGCCTCAGTCTTCTCACTTAAGTTCAGAGCAACACCGGCCTCAGAGTGAGGAAGAGGGGACCCACTGTGCCTCCTCCAACAGTGGCTAGGTGACCTCTTCTATAACGTGGGTCTGATGGTACTTCCCTTTGAGGGACATTGCGAGGACTCAGTAGGATGACATAGGTAAAGCATCTTGCACTGGGTTCATGCCAACCTCTTTAGTTATATGTTGGAAAAAGCATGGCCTTTCAAGAAAGGCAAACCTGGCTTTGAATCCCAGCTCTATCATTGTTTATGTAATTTCAGGGAAGTTAACTTCTGTGAGTCTCAGTTTCCTCATCATAAAAATGCAATCCATACCTGTCTCACAGTCAGGATGATGAATGGATATGATATATGAAACTGTCTAGCACAAAACTGGGGCCATAGAAGAGACCAATGGATTGGTAGCATTTATTATTGTGTCTTTCCTTCCCTTGGCTATTAGAGGTGCTGTCCTGTTGATGATGGTGGGTTTCACAGTGACAGTATTTTTGAGGAGGCACTTGATGTCACTTGGGCTGGGGATTGGGAGATGGCTGTTTATACTGTTCTAGCTCCAAGCATGGAAGGCTATAATAGCTCCTGCCTCCTCCTGCCCTCCAGGGGAGGAGGTTCTCCCAGGTTCCATCTAAACTTGGCAAGCGTGGTGGCAGGCTCTGGAGAGCTACTAGACAAGGCTTTCAGATGCATGGATGGATTCCATTTTCCTGATTAGGTCTTGATGTGTAAGACCTCATTTTATGAAGTGACCACTCTAAAGTAGAAGAGAAAATATATATGAATCTGATCTTTCTTTTGAAAACTCTTGCCTCATATAAAATGCATTCTCGGGTGTTGAAGATGAAAACTATGCCGGTGTAAAGATTACAGCCAATATTCACATCGCAGTATTTTAATGATAAAATAACTATGTGGCTTTTGTACCACTAATGCAAGGGGACACCTTTGTACTGGTGCCTTTGTCTTTGGGTCTTATGTTTCCTCTAAGTGTGATGCTTCTTGTGAAAGGAGAAGAAAGGCAATGCAGGGAGGGTCTCCGTGAGCTGATCTGAGAATTTTTCTGTGACCGGTGTTCCAATCTTAGGAACAGTATTTTATAGATTGTATAGGATTTCAGACTCTGAAACAGAGTGGTGAGTGAGGGCAAGACAGAAGAGAATGAGGATGTGTTGGGGGTGGGGTTGTGGTTAATGGGTTTCACCAGTTCATACTTTCAGCCCTAGACTGAAGTCAGGTATCAGTGGGAGGCAGTCTCAGCCTCGGAGGCATTCTCTGGAGAGCTCTAAGAAGGGCAGGACTGATCCCTGCGGGACAGAACTGGCCAAGTGACCTCTGGGGCCTCCCTCGTTCTGTTTCAGATATTTTTGGCATAAAAATCTTTTCAGAGGATGGAGGCAGCAGCCACACCATTGCCTCTGTGAACAGCAGACCAAACTATTGCACTGACTTGTTTTTATTTGAAGTCTCCCCTTTTCACTGAGGAGGCAGCAGGATCTAGAAAAGAGATCCTATTAGAGTGGGAGACCAGAGACCCGAGGGATGTCCCCCTTCGCTGGGGACTCACTTTGTAGCGGAGGTAACTCACTTAACCTCACCGTGCTGCTTCCCAGGGTGTGCAGCTCGACTTAATTGCCATTGAGAGCTTTTTACTCTTTCTTACACTGTAAGAATGTTACACTTCAATGCGGACTGGGCAGGCTGCAGTGACTTCTCCCTGCTGGGATCCTTTCAGGGGCAGGACAAGGTAGTATGCCGAGCAGCTCCCCCACATTGTGTGCGCGCCTCGGCTGGACGGCTGGGACTTATGGATCCCAGCAACAACCAGTAGCATTGCTTGCAGACATACTGTGTGCCAGGTGGATCTGTGGCCTGGGACTTGGGCCCTGGCTCGTTAGTGCTTAGATTCCCATAAGTTTCCAGAGGTCAGCCAAGTTCAACCTCTGTGTTTACCTGTAGTGTGATTTTTTTTATCAAATAACTTATTTTTATTGAATGAAATATTCATAAACCATCGAGTCAGTGCATTAGCAAGAATCTAGGCCAGGGACATGCATTCTGCCATTTTTTTTTCAAACACATTTGGCTTCCACTTCTAATTCTTTAACTGAGGGACTGTGGGCAGCTGGTGAGGTTGTGAGCATGTACAGACAGCGGTCTCCCAACAGTGGTCTCCCGGGGACACAGGCCCACCCACCGAGGCGGAGACGTGGTTCCTGCTGTGGTGCTGCTCAGACTTTAGTGACTGTTAGAATCCCCTGGGGAGTTTGTGAAATCTGGGTCCCATCTGTAGGTACTGCCAGGTCCCATCTGCACACACACCCTTGTATCCACCTGCACACACTTCTGGGCTCCCACCTACACACATACCCTGGTTTCATATCCACACACTCCTGTGTCCCCATCTGCACACACACCCTGGTCCCACCTGCACACACTCCTGAGTCCCCATCTGCACACACTCCCAGGCCCCCACCTGCACACATACCCTGGTTCCATATCCACACATTCCTGGGTCCCCACCTGCACACACTTCTGGGTCCCCACCGTCTGACCCAGTCAATTTAAGGTGAGGCTCATGTGCATTCTCACAGCTCCACGATGGGCTGAGGCAGAAACCCCGTATGGGAAGCACTGGTTTTCTTGCTGTGCAGAATGCCATTCCATGCAAGCAACTGCAGAGACCTCTTACAGCACAGCGGAGCCGGGGGAAAGTGCGCTGGAGAGGGGGCACTGGTGTAAACAACCAAGAAATAGAGCTCATTCAGTCTGCCCCCAGAGGAAGTAAACCTTCCTCTGGAGGAGAGGGTTTGAGCTGAGCTGAGAGGTGAAGAAGGGAAGATGGCAGAAACGAGGTCATGCTGTCTCCAGTTCCACATTGGCAGCCTAAGGACAAGGGTCTTTGAATAGAGGTCTGTGGTGGTCTGTCCTGTGGCCAGCCCAGGCTGGACCAGAAAGAAAGGGTTCCCTAGCAGCCTGACCTCTGGGGCTCTTTCCTGGGCCCCATCCTGGGTTATTATGCACCCCAGCGTCCCCATTGCTCCATCACTGCCCATGCTCCGCTCTTCTACCCTGGCCAACGTCAGTGACGCCTTTGGGTATTTTGGTGACCTTATCTATAAAATGAGGAAAGCTGGCTCTTTCTCTTGAGTTGGTATGAAGAATGATGCAGTCATAACACACACACACACACACACACACACACACACACACACACACACACACTTCACCTTAACAAACATGCTTAGCACTCTCCGTGGGCTGATTTACTCTGCACAGGGCTGTGGGCTCCTTGAGAGCAGGAACAGTGCTACACAGCACCTGGCACTCAGTGAAGGTATGCCATGAATACCTTCACTATCTGTTGAATCAAAGAGGAAGCCTTGCCTGTTGCCAAGGATGTAGAGACGATGAAGACAGGTCTCCTGCCCTGGGAGGTGCTCCTGCAAAGGTCGTGGGATGAGGGTAAGTGCTGATGCTGCTGGAGCTTTGTGCTGACCACCCAGGGATGACGGGAGGGACAGGCAGTGCCTGGAGGGTCAGAAATAACTGAAGGAGAGCCTGGAAGACAGAGAAGGCGGTGACTGCAGGGACAGAGGAGGGCTGGGCTAAAGCCATCCCAGGCAGAAGGAGAGCTGAGAAGCAGTTTAGGTGTGCAGCTGGAATGCTGGGGGCATCAGATCCCAAAGCCTTGTTTTTGAGGTGAAGGGGATAGGGGTTTGCCTCGTGGATGGGTGAACGTTGCTTAGGTTCCATTATTCACAGGTACTTCACTTCGTAGGCATAAGCCAGTGTTTTCTTAGGAGCAGACCTACTGCAAGTTTCTGAGGAAGACAAAGGGTGTTAGAGGTCTCTTCCATTTAGTGTGTGGTAACCCCCGTGCCCTGAAGCTAGCAGCAGTCCCGCATCACAGAGAAGACCGCAGAACCTTCTCCGAGACTGGGGAAATAGCTAACCTGTTCCTGGCAAGTGCCTCTTTGTAAAAAGGAAAGGAAAAATAGATCCCACACATTAACTCTGAAAGCTGGTGAAGTCTGGTACCTTGTTTCAAACACATTTGGACTGAATCAGAAATAGGCCAGCCTGCTGGGTGGAGCTCTAAATTTGCACCTTTGTCTCCTCACTAAGATCCATTGGCTAAGTGTTTCATTAGCATGAGGAGCTATGTAATATAGGAAGAACTTTCTGAATATACATATTCCTCCATCGCCCTCTTCCAAAGTAAGATACGCTATGCGGCAAATAGTGCAGTGCTTAGAGACAGGAGAGCTTTTGTTTTTAAAGGACTGTATAGTTTGTCCCTAAATTCTAAGAAGTGCCAAGCAATCCATTCTTGAAGCAACATGGTAGCTTCAGTTTGTGCGCACGGAAGTCATGCAGGCTGAAGTCGTACTGTGGCAAATTGCTTTGAGCTATCAGCGCAAGATACACAGATGGCGTCCCAGCTACATTCCCTGCTCCCTTGGTTTGGTAAATATCGGTGGTTGAAGTCATAGTCTAATTAAGTAGTAAATTACTGTTTGTAGAGGACAAAACTGTAAGAAATCAGATCTGGAAGATACTGGCAATTATATACAAATATACGGGGAATGTAACCCGTTACTTAAAGTATAGTTGTGGAAACTGAGGCTGGGGGAGATATGCCCAAGACCATGGAGTGACATGGGACAGATAGGACTTAGGGATCTCCCAGTTGTTTTGCCAGGTTTCTTATTTTTTTTCTTTTGATGGTATTTATTGTAAAAATAATGTTACTAAAGGAGTTATTAAAAACCCAAATTTATTACCTTCCTACCTCAGAAGCTTTAAATATATTTCTCCATTTCCTTGCAAAAAATTTAAAATATGTAGTTATTATCATAGTGGGCATACATTTCTATGTTCCCCTTATTAATTAATATTCAGATCACTTCCCCTTATGGTTCTGTGATTTTTGTAATCACTTTTATGTTAGCTTACCAGAGTTCTTATTGATATTATACATTCTCTTATTGTTTGGGCACTTAGGTTATTTTCAAATTTTTAATTTGACATATAATGCTGGCATGAACATATATATACATTTGGCTTTTTATATTGAACTACTTGCCCTCTTCCCCCACTGAGACACTCCTAGGTCATGAAGGGGAAACCCAGCCCATCGATGGTGGAGTTTTGTATTCTGACCCACGTGGGGCTTGACAGGGAAAGCTTTGACCCAAGCTGGGATACAAGTAAATAATAAAAATAAAATAAACAAATAAAAGCTATAAAAATGAAAAAATAAAGCCCAGAGCTCAGTGGGGACGCTGTAGCCTTCCAAGCCCCATAGTTGCTGTGGGCATTACAGAGATATGGTGACGTTTCCTGACAAGGCTGAAAGTGGGGCCTTCGTGGGAAGAAGGAGGAACTCACGCCACAGCCAGTTTGCAGGAGAGGGTGGTAAGGGGAGCAGTGAGTTCCCTCCTTATCCCTGCCCGGGTGGTGTGGATGGACTTTTATGCTCAACTACATGTTCACGGACGTGGCATAGCCCAGGGAGCTGTGCTCCAGCTGGCCACCGAGTCTCAGGGAGGGAGGTCCCAGGAATAGCCTTATTCTGCAGTAGCAACCCATGAGTTCCAGGACAGACTCAAAGGATCAGCAACAGCAGAGCGGGGAGAACTTAGAGAACTGTCAGTTCTGCCCCGTGGCTTTGTAGGAGGGGCCAGAGTCAGGAGAGCCTGGCTTGATCTGCTCTGCTCTTTCACACAAAAGGCCACCACCAGGGACCCACTCTTACCCTTTGTGGCTCCTGTTTAGTTCTTGAACTCTGAGTGATCAGAGTAGCTTGTGGCCTAGTCCCTGTTCAGGAAAAACTGACATGTCCACTAACGTGTGGACTTTGTCATATCTTGGCAGAGTGGCCCAACCCGGAGGATCTCAGGAAAGCCGAGGTGTCAAGGGCAGAAGGGAGGCTTTGACCTCCCAAAGGCTCTTCTCTGACCGTCTCACAGGCTGCAGGTTGAACCTCACATTATTTCAACTCAGATTTTGATATTCATCAACTGTCTTAACTAAGCCCTTTCCAACTTTGCCTGACTTTCACTCCTGCCAATATAACGTGGTACAAAGTGATTGAATATTATTTGAGTCCCACCCCGACTTTGTGAGATGATCTAGATTCCTAAGTTGTCAGCAAAGTCTTATAGAGAGTGCGGTTTGAATTGGCAAATGCCTTCTATTCCCCCAGACAAGAGTGGGCCACCTTTGCTATGTTCAGAGAAGAAATCATCTTCTCAAATGTCCCACTCCCAGGTCACTGCTCCTGGCCACACAGCGGTGGTGGCAGGATCCCTCTCTGCCAGCAAAACTGAACCTGCCCTGGCCTGCCTGGCTCCCCGCCTCCAAGGGTCCCTGGTCACTTGTTTCCTTCTACGTCCTAGTGGAGAGGGCAGGTGGGCAGAGCATCCTCAGGTACATTCAATGGCCGGTGCCTCTCCGGCTGGTTGATGCCCCATCCACTGCTAAGGACAAGGGACATGTGCTTATGCTGCCTTTGACCTAGGCGATGAGGCTGCAGCCTGAGTGGCACTAGGGGAAGCAGTGGGACTTCCACTGAACTATTGCAGAGTAAGCCCCCTACTAATTAATGCACATGAAAGCTTCTCTATCTCTCCATTAAGCCAACAGGGCTTATTCTTGTTTACATCTTCTTTGATTATAAGGCTCCCTTTCAACTTGATGGTCAGAACTCAGGGTGGGGATCCATGGGGAAAAAGAGAGAGAATCCATGTCTGAGCCTGCTGATGTGGGAATTCCTGGGATGAAACAGCCCCAGGAGAGGAAGCAGACAGATGCATTTAACTTCTTAGTTAAAACGAGGTAAATACTTGCAATTTTGATGTGTGATCAAATCATGTTTGAAATACACTGGGCCAACTATATTTGTGATGAACTGCTGTGCAGATCATGGAAATCATTTCAATAAAACTCTCATCCATACTAAGACCTTAATCAAGGGATAACCTATTTGACATTGGATCTCAGAGAACTGTAATTCTGCCCCTGCAGGAATAGATTTATTCCATTTGTGTGATTAATGCATGAGAAAGCCAAGGTCATGCTAAAGTTGAAGTACATCTTCTGGATTTCTCTGGGACCTTCCAGTTTTCTGGGGGAGCCACAGTTTGTGGAGTGTGATTTTAATGCCTTTCTCGGTAATCCTTACTTTTCTCAGAATTTGGTTTTCTTGTCTTCAAAACTGTTCCATCTTGAGGTAGATTGCCTAAAAAGTAAGGAATACCTCTTCTGATCCCCTAAAAGTTTCCTATGTCACTGTTACCTAAACCTGATTGTTTCAAATTGACCAAAAGTTACACGTAAAGGGCTTTGTCCCAAGTAACTACAGACCACTGGGTTTTCTTCATGATTATATATGGTTTATATATCCTGTAACTTTTGTTATTTTATTATTACATAGATATTGCTCCCTGCCCCTCAGTTTCCTTGTGTGTAAAATGGGGATAATAACAGCTCCATTCTCCTCCCCAAAGATATTGACAGCTCAAAGTGCCTGGAGGGGCTTGTGTGAACCAGAGATAGGTGGATTCTGGTATCATTGCATTCCCTCTGATGAGGGGGCTCTTCTCTTTCCAACTAGGTTGTATGCTTTTGTAGGCAGGGGATGTCTGTCTTATGCCCCAAATTATTTCCTGTCAATGAACCAATGCTCAGCGGACTCATTGACCGACCTGCTAAGCAGTAGGGGCTGGGCAGATAGCTCTGGAGACCAGCCAGTGTGCCCTGCCTAGCTTATCGCCAGGACGATAAACTCAGGACACACCTGAACCAGTGGCAAGCACTGACTTTCTATCTCCAAAGTGTTTATTATTACATTTTGATGGGAGAAATAGATGAATAGTTAAACTGCTAAAATGAACCTAATAATCAGGTCAGTGGAATTGCAAAAGACATCTCTTTTGACATATTCTGATTTCTCTTCTCCTCTTTCCTTACCCTGCTCCTAAAATCTGTCTTTTCTCATAAAGAGACAAATGCCTGATTTGGCATATGTGGTAGCTTGGACAAGTCGTGCGAGAAGAGATCTCTTTTTGTTAGTTTGCTAGGAGGCTAGCTTATTATGGGGACTAAAATGACTGGAGAGGCCCTAGGCTCTTCTAATTAGGTGGAGGACAAAAAAATATATGTCAATTAAAAAATGCAAGTGGAAGTTTTTTGATAACTGTTTCGATCTCATTTGTTGTAATTGGTCTGTTTAGGTGTTCTGATGCTTCCAGATTGATTTTTGGAAGGTTATATGATTCAAGAAATTTGTCCATTTCACCAAGATTGTCTAATTTTTTGGCATATTGTTCTTCATAGTATTTTCTTACAATGCTTTGTATTTCTGTTGTGTCAGTTGTTATTTCTCCACTGTCCTTTCTAATTTTATTTATTTGAGTCCTCTCTCTTTTTTTCTTGGTGAGTCTCGTTAAAGGTTTGTCAATCTTGTTTACCTTTTCAAAGAACCAGCTTCTGGTTTCATTGATCCTCTGCATTGTTTCCTTAGCCTCTATGAGACTATGAGACATGGACAAGAGAGTGGTGGTTACGGGGTGGGGAGAGGGAGGGAAGGGTGGGATAGGGAGGAGGGGAGGGACACAGGGAAAACCAGTTAGAAGGTGACAGAGGACAATTTGACTTTGGGTGATGGGTATGCAACACAATTGAATGATAAGATAACCTGGAGATGTTTTCATTATACATATGTACCCTGATTTATTGGTGTCACCCCATTAAAATTAATAATAATAAAAAAATAATAATATGAAAAAATGCAAGTGGGCATTTTTTTCTTGCTTTTTGAGGCGGATCTCTGCGAATGTTCCAGGGTATTGTGCATTTTTGGAAGGACACTAATCTTAAGCAGGCACTCTCCTTTAGGGGAATTTGGGCAACTTTTGGATTTTCTTAAGCTTTATTGGTTATTTTATTACAAAGTGTTACCTGGTTTTTGCAACAAAATCCAAAGAAGTTTATTAAGTAAAACCATATAATGCTTTCCTTCCTCGCCCCTCTTCCTGGGCCCAGTCCCTTCCTCCCCTCTGAGAGTTAATGGCTATTCACTGTTGGTGTGGGGTCAACTTCCAGACTGTTCTTTGTGTGCAATTAGCCAAACTCATGTATAGATACACAGATTTTATTTTATAGAAGTGGAGTAATAGGAAACATATTGTTCAGGAACTTGCTTTTTTTTTTTTACGATGGACATTTCTCAAGTCCGAAATATTGTATATCTCATTATTTTTTAAAGGTGCATTTATTCTATTGTTCAATAACCATAGTGAAACTATAGTATTTAGTGATGCACCAAAATGTATCCATGTATTCCCCTACTGATACACGTTTAGGTCGGATCCCCCACCTGTCCCTTCTGACATACACGCTTCCTTTTGCCGTTGTCCTCACATCACTGTACACCTTGGGCATCTTCTGCTCAGAGGAATTTTTATGATGGGGAGGAGGTGTCCTCCCTGTGAGCAGGTGGCTGGAAATCGGCCCTGGGCCCTCATGTCCTGCTGTCTGCCCCTGCAGGAACAGAGTTCAGGCTGCAGAGTGGCTGGTGTTTTTAAGGTCCATTGGTGCCCTGTTCTCTGTCTTTGCTCGCTCTCCCGTGTTCCTGGAGTAACCCATGGGCCCTTTTTGCCTTGGCCTTCAGCTTGAGTCTGTTGGAATACACTGCTCATGGGGACAGGGCCACTCGGGACGGTATGTTTGCCTTGGGGGCCAGATGGGAAGGCTGGCTGTCCACTCTGGGATCCCACAGCTGGAAGGCTTAGACTGCAGGGCTGGCTGGGTGGGCCCCCTTCCTCTCTCACCATCCTTGGCATTCTAGGACCCTCCAAATTGGCTCTCAGTGGCCCACTGCTAGGACCTTCTGGATCACCATTGAGACCAGCATTTGCCACTGACCTGGGGCAGCCTCTGTTGGGCACAGGGAGCCCCAGGCAAGAGAGGCTGAGTGGCTCTGCACCAGTCAGTGAAGACTACTCATCAATACTAGTGCACCTAGTGCCCCCAGAAATCAAGGAAAACAAGCGGCTGGTGTGTCAGAAGACACTGCAGTGGGGCCCCGTGTTAAATAAGACGGTGGTCAGAGAAGGTGTGTCAGCTGAGAGAAGAGGCGGAGCCAGTATGAGATGAGCTCAGCAAAGCATGCACCAGGACTGGTGATGGTGATTGCAAAGGGCCTCCTGCGGGGAGATCCATAGGCTGGGATGATGGGGCAGCTGGAAGAACTGGCAGCAGGACAGGGCACTGGACGGGAAGAGAGGGGACAGCAGCAAGAGAGGAGGCGCCAAGGGGGCCAGACAGGCTGTGTGGATTCAGCATGCCTGGATCAGCGATGGGCCTGAGCTGCACACCCACAGCGTCGTATTGTCAGGTGTTGACTTCGGCTAGGACAAAAGTACTGTATTTCCCCATGTATAAGATGCACTTTTTTTTTGAAAAATTTGGGGTCTAAAAACTGGGTGTGTGTGGTTATAGATTTTTTTACTTGCACTTCCCAGTTTCTCGTGCTTGTTTTTGCGCTCATTGAATTTTATGATGAATAAAACTTGAGTTCAATAACGTGATGTAATGTATTTTTTTTTCAAATTTCGGGCCCCCAAATTAAGGTGCGTCTTATACATGGGAGCATCTTATACACGGGGAAATATGGTACATTACTTGGGGGATCTTGAAGTTGGAGGCAGAAAAACACACACCTATGCACTCTGAGGCAGGAGCGCTGAGTGCCATGTGAGGCTGTTTAGAATGTGAGGGGCTGGCCTGACCTGTGGTGGCGCAGTGGATAAAGCGTCGACCTGGAAACACTGAGGTTGCCAGTTCGAAACCTTGAGCCTGCCTGGTCAAGGCACATATGGGAGTTGATGCTTCCTGCTCCTCTCTCCTTCTCTCTATCCCTCTCTCTCTCCTCTCTAAAATGAATAAAAAGAAAATGTTAAAAAAAAAAGAAAGAACATGAGGGGCTGAGAGATGGTGGTCCCCCAGCCCTGGGGACTGGGCAGGCAGTTCAGTGCTGGGCCATGAGGGTGGGCACTGGGACTTGCAAAGACACTGGGAGTGGGGGCGTTTCTAGCAGAGAGAACTGCAGTGAAGTTCAGGGGCTTGGAAGCAGGGACAGGTGTGGGGAACAGCAGAGACGTGTTTGGAGCAGAGATGTATGAAGGTGAAAAAGCCAGACTGGGCCCAGAGCAGGGAGGAGCCTCGAAGCCTAAGATGTGAGCTTTTTTTTTTTCTGAGCTGGCTTGTGGGGGGAGTAGAGGTCCTCGCCTTGCTCATGTATGCTTGTGACCCTGTTTTCTAGTAGTTTACAGTTCACTCCTTCGGGATTTAGAGGAGAAGTGCTCTAGCTAAGACTCTGCCCTGAGCTGCAAACCTTCAGGGCTGGGAGGCCACCAGGCTACTACCTGTGTCTAGGCCCAAGACCTGAGCAGGTCACGCCTTCCCAGAGTGGGGCTCATTAGGAACTGCCGAAGTGGAGCCTGGTGGCCAAGGTCACATAGAAGACCTGGGGAGATGGGAGGCTCTCTAGAGCCTCCAGCATGACCCTCTCTGTAGCCAGAGAACATATCTTCTCTACAGAGGGATTGAAGGAGGAAAACTGGAATCCGACCAGTGTTCTCTGTCCAGTGCTCTGTAGACCTAGGGGTCACAGGAAGGGACTTGTGGCAGCTGGGTCCTATCAAGGCTGCCCAGCTGTTCGTCATATCCCCCCACCCCTCTGGTTGAGATACATGTACTTCCTCCCTTAAACCTTACTTCTATGGGACTCCAAGTGACCTCAGGTGTCTGGTGGAGGAGGCACCTATAGAAAGGCAGATCAAATCCAGGTTTGTATTCAGGCACCAGGAGTCCACAGCTGTGTGGCCTTGGAAAAATAACTAGAGCTCTCTGGGCCCCTCATTCCTTCATCTGTAAAATGGTGACAACAATCCAGAGCCTCAAGGTGCCCATTAAAGTTGATGATGTCAATAAAGTCCCAGGGTGAACAGTAAGAAATTCAATGTGTCAGTTCTCCTTTCCCTCTGGAATTTTTTCCCCTACTTTATTCTTCCAAATGAAAATTTAAAAATAGGTTTGTCTTCCCAGTAGACTCAGTGAGACTCAATAAATCCTAGAGTAAGGTACCAAGAGAGTTTGTAGAGTATGTTTCCCCGGAGACCTTGAACAACGCAGTTGTCCGGAGGGAGTGAGTTGGAGTCAAGATCAATGGTGAGGCCCTGCCATCTGAGGGTAAGTGTTGTCCTCAGCCCAGCCCACCTGAATCTGCTCATTCTCTAGCCCCTCAACCCCCTAAAGAGAGGCCTAGCCCAGGGGCCAGTGCAATGCTGTGAGACTGCTTCCAAGTTCAGCTTTTCTCTGAGTCCCCTAGGGTCCTGATTCTGAGGAGCAGGAAAGGCTAAGCGTGCAAGGGTTCCCCCCTCCTTTGATTTTAGCAGCAGCCAACTGCGTTCACGCTGACACAGATTGCAGTGGTTGCCATGGGGACCAGAATCCATGCCCAGATTCCTTCTGGAGCTGGGAAGACAGTAGGGCTCCTCTGAGAGGTTGAAGGATCTCTACTTTGTACAGGCACCTTGATCTTGGACTTCGAGACCTGTGAGAATAAATGTTGTTTATAAGCCACCTAGTCTACAATGTTTTGTTATAGCAGCCCAAATGGCCTAAGATGGAAGGGGTTTATTCCACAGAGTGGGCAGTGTGGGCCTCACAAGGAGGTGACATTTGAGGTTGGTGATGGAGTCAGCCATGTTGATACTTGGGGAAGAGCCCTGCAGCCCTGCACTGTCCAACGTGGGAGCCACTGGCCATGCATGATGGTCGAGCCCTTGGAATGTAGCTAATCCAAACGGAGATGTGCCGTCAGTGTAAAATACACACCAGGTTTCAGAGACTTGAATGAAAAAAAAAAAAAAGAATAAAATATCTCATGAATATTTTAGATCAGTTACATGTAGAAATGATAATATTTGGATAAATTGGGTTAAATATATTATTAAAATTAATTTTGCCTTCTTAAAAACTGTTTTTTTAATGTGGCTGTTAGAAATGTAAATTTATATATGTGAAGTGTAAATTTGAATTATATTCTATATTTTTCGCTCCATAAGGCGCATTTATTTTCCCCCAAAAGTGGAGGGGAAAATGCCCGTGCATCTTATGGAGTGAAAAATACAGTATTTTATTAAGTATTTTAACACACCATTTGGTTCAGAATATTTTTTTCCTTATTTTCCTCCTTAAAACTCCAGGTGTGTCTTCTGGTCAGGTGCGACTTAGGGAGTGAAAAGTACGGTATGTGAAAGACATCTGTGGCTTGTATTTGTGGCAGGCATTATTTTTCTAGTAGACACTGCTTTTCTAGGCAGGGGTTGCTGAGCTGAGAGCATGCAGGGTGTGGTCAGGGATGGGGGAGGGAAAAGGGGAGCAGAAATTCTTGGATTTGGAGCCAAGGAGTGACTTAGCGCTAATGGTGTCCCATCTTAGTCGGCTTGAACCGCCATAACAAAGTAGCGCAGGCTGAGTGGCTTAAACAACCGTAACTTGTTTTCTTGCAGTTCTGGAGGCTGGAAGTTCAAAATCAAAGTGGCAACAGGTTTGGTTTCTCCTGAGGCCTCTCTGCTTGACTTGCAGGCATCTGTCTGCTCGCTGTGTCCTCACATGGCCTTTGCTCTGTGCACACGTTCCTGGTGTCTCTTCCTCTTCTTGTAAAGGCACCAATCATATTGGATTAGGGCCCTACCCTTTTCACCTGATTTTAATCCAATTACACCTTTAAAGGCCCTATCCCCAAATATGTCATATTAAGGGTTAGGACTTCAGTAGAACACAGTTCAGTCCATAATACACCCTTAACAGCTGTGTGTTCTTTCTGATCAGTTAGCTCGAGGGAAAGTCACTTGCGGGCAGACTGTTTGGCTCTTCTTCCCATCCCCAGCTCAGGCACAGGGTCAGGAGTGTGTGGGAATGAGCATCTAGCCCCAAACACCCTTCTTGCTGCAGCAGTAAGCCCTGGACAGCCCCCAGAACCCTCTCGGAAGCACTCTGTGGTACTTCCTAAAGGGGACAACCTTCCTGAGACCTCCTGGGTACAGCTCCTTGAAATCCAGGACCCCACCTAACCCCTAGCAGCCCCCCGAGGAGGAGCCCCCTGTCCTTTCCAGGCGGGGCTTGGAGAAATGAAGTGGCATGCCCAGGGTCCCACAGCGAGAAGGGGCCATGCTGGTTGGACCCCGAGGCTGTCCTCCAGCCACTGCTTGGGCTCCAGGCAGCTGGATGCAGCTTCCCAGTCTTAGAAGGAACAAGTGAGTCAGTCTATCACTTGTGAAGACTGGGCTTCCCTGCCCCAGGGGCTTGGGAGTCAGGGATACAGTGGGCAAGTGGCCACTCTTCTGCCCATCCGCTCAGGGGCAGCAAACACTCACACTGGCTGAGGCTCCGGGGCCTGGCTGGGCTTAGCTGACCCCTTCCTTTGTCCCCCCTCTGGCTTTCAGTGGGCTCCTGCCTTGTGCTTGGGACATTTCTCTGTCATTATTGTATTTTAGCTTCTCAGAGAGGAGAAGGAGGCAAGGTCACATGGCTAGTGTGTCTCTCACCCAGTTGCTGCTATCGCTCCAGCCCTTGAGCTCCGTCCAGTGTCCCATGAGCCATCACGCCTTAGCTGACGCTGTAGAGGCCGCCAGTGATCTGGCAGCCAGGACATCTGGGTTCAAGTCATTTTTATAAAAAATTAAAAAAAAAAATTAATTGTGGTAAAGAACACAAAACAAAATTCACCATCTTAATTTTAAGAGTACAAGCTCAGTAGTGTTATAGACTTACATTGTGCAACTATCCTCAGCCTCTGTCTCCAGAGCTCTTTCTTCTTGCAAACTCCATACCCATTAAACACTGACTCCTCGCCTTCTGTCCCCAGCCCCTGGCAACCGCCATTCCCATTCCTGTGTCTATGAGTGTGACTACCCCAGGTGCCTCATGTAAAGGAGCCACGCAGCATTTACTCTTTTGTGATTGACTTATTTCACTTGGATTCACGCGCATGAGAGCACATGTCAGAATTCCTTTCCTTTTTAAGACTAAAGAATATTCTGTTGGTTTATCTGTCCATCTATCAATGGACCCTTGAATTGCTTCCACCTATTAGCTATTGTTACTAATGCCTCTATGAACACGGGTGTGCAAGTATCTCTTGGTGATCAAGTCACTTTGTTTAATCGATAAACTTGGAACAATAATACCTTCCTGTGTACCTCCCAGGTTTGTTTCAGGGACAGAGTTGTGAATGTGTATGAAATGACTTGTGCAGTATACAGGACTGTTTAATGGGATGGGAGGTAGTCATTCTAGCCCTCCCCATCATTAACCTTGACTGGGAAGAGTCAGCTTTCACCAAGAGGAAACAAGTTTGGAATGTTTTCCTAATTCCAACCTGGGAGGGACTTCATTTAGCAGAGAGGACACTGACCTAGACCCTAGTGAAGGGGTGACTTTGAGGGCAGATACAAACCCAGGTTCTTGGTCTATGCCCAGTTTCTGTTTACTTCCCCAATTGGATGAAGCATGGGATGGAACTGTCTGAAATTTCTCAGCCGGGGACCTGTGCCTGATGGATGGACCCACGATTTCTTCCCAGAGTACAAACCTTAGCAGGGTTCCCCGTGCTCCTACCTCTGACCAGAGGGGCCACCTTGTGGGAGCCCCTGAAAGGCTAGAGCAACATTGAAGTGGCCCCCTCTGCCACCTCCCCTTGCATTGTATCCCCTCCCCTCCTTGCCCAAAGCTTCAGCTGCCCAGGGTCCTGCCACCCGCCTCATCTTGTGAACTCTTAGGAACCTCTCTTGTCCCCAGGTTCTGCTCTGAGCCCAGCTGGCCTGCCGCCCTGTGGGAACACTACTGTGGTTTCTGCTGAACCTCCATTGGGTTTTCCCTCTGCCCTGTCACCCTTCCTCTTTCCTTCTGGGTCTCAACATTGTTTGTTCCCATCCTGCTCCCATGAGACTGCTGCCGGCAGATGCTCCAGTGGTTAGAGCTCCATTCACTGGGGCCTGGTGCACAGCCTCTACTTGGCATTTCTCCTTGGGACCAGGGTCCCCCGTACTGCTGGCTTACCTCCCGGGTAACATGTACCACTTAGCCGTCTTCCTGCCCATCTCCCATACTGGACTGCAAGCTTTGTGGGGGCAGGGGGTACCCCAGTGCCCAGCGAAGCTCTGGTACACAGCAAGTGCTCAGAGAATGTTTGCTGGTGGAATGCAGGGCTCCCCTACTAGACTGCACTCTCTAGAGTATAGGCCTGCATTTCTTTCTCCATCCCCCATATCCAGCGTAGTGCCTGGTACACAGCCAAACCCAGGAAATGATTGATTGAATAAAAAAAAAATGAATGAATCATGAGGTTGGAAACCGCCATCAGCTCAGAGCAGGGCAGAGCGGTGCTGCTTGGTGGATCTTGCTGCCCTGTTGTCAGATGTTGTATCTGACGGTGAGCCATGGGGCCACGTGGGTGATGCCATGATGGGACAGTCCAAGGTGGGAGAAAGGGCGTGTGAGGCAGAGGGATGAGCTCAGGCAGAGCTGTGTGTGCCTAGCTCCTTTCTTTTTGCTGCTGGAGCTAATTTAGAAGAGATTCTAACCCTAGTGACTATGAACCTCAGAGGGAGGACATTTCAAAAAATGTCTGGCTCCCCATTCTCCCAAGAATAGGCAAACCTGCCTCTTTTAACAGTCTTACCTTCCTGCTCAAAGGCTCTTAGCAACTAAAAGTCTAAAATTTTTGTGATGTCACCCAAATCGGTTTCAACATATTTTTTCTCCTCAGTTCTCTTCTTCAAACAAGCCAGATGGATCACTGGGTGTTCTCTGTGCGTCTGGCTTATCTCCTGGCGGCATTCTGGAACCCACTGTCTGGACTCCTGGTCTATTGAATGGGCCGTAGAGTCCTGGCTCACCAGCTTGGGAACTGCTCACTGGTGACCACCCAGACGGGACAGTCCACTTCAGGATCTTTTGCTTTACCCTGAAACACCTTGTTCCACACTGGTCCCTCTCTGTCTGCCAGAGGCCTACAGAACCGCTTCTTGGCAAGGGTTTCTACTTCTTAATCTATTTTCACAACCTGTGACTGAACTGTGTGCAATGCAGGTATCAGACTTTAGTGGCATCTTTTAATTCTCTATTATTGATGAAAATTTTTGGTCTGGAAAGAAAAACTGGCTTTGGAATTGATTTTCATCAGCTTAATTCATCTTCGGTATTGACTAGTGGTGCATACATTAGAGCAAAAGGCTGGATCTGGGCTGTTTCAGGTGAACAGGGAACGCTATTGCAGATTGTCCCCATCAGGGGTGCAGAAGGGCACATCTGGCTTTCCGCATTTTATGATAGTCCTTCGCATACTAGTTTTCTCTCCGTGTTGTGAGGTCTTAGCGGGCAAGTACATCTCTGAATTATTACTTCTAGCCTCCCCAGACCCAATACAGTACCGGGCACATACTTGACTGTCAGCCAACATTTGTGAAGCACATTTATTTAAACAGCCTCCAGAGTTCTTTATAGCCCTTAATTATTGCTCATCAGGGGAGAATCCCAGTGCTCACATCACGCAAGTATGCATGAATGCCACAGGAACTAGGATTCTAGGAAAGGTACCAGATATCAATCATGCAAGCAGATGAACGATTATTCTCAGGAAAATACAGACAGGACCCAAATTTTGGAATGCGTTTTAGCATATGGAAGCAACTTTAGCAGGCAGCTCCTGGCACAATGCAAATATCCTGGCCGCAGCTGTCCTGCCCTATGACCAGCAACACTGACATCCCCCCATCTCCATACTGATACCCTCATGTTTTTGCCTGGTAGGTATGGTCTACTCTCCTTCTTCCCAGAGTCCCAAGGGTATAGGATAGAGGTGAGGAGGAATGGAGCAGCTGGGGGAGCATAGAGCCTTTTCTTTCTCTTTCCACTCAACATGAGACCTGGGAACAGAAACTCAAGATTTGACTCTTGTCTCTCCCAGTTCAGGGCCCACCTTGGGTAAGTCCCACACATCTCTCCAGGCCTCCACATTCCCTTGTGAGATGTGGCTATTGAGAATTGTCCTCCTGCCCCTCTGGTGGGCAGTGTAATTCTATGTGGGACACCAAGGGAGTCTCCCTGAGCGGTGCCAGCAAACTCAGTCCTGCAGAAGGAGCACAGCAGAAGAGGGAGGGGGAGGGCAGAGCAGGAAGGGGGAGCATTTGCTCCCAAACCAAGAGGGGGAGACGCCTGTGTGGGCAGATGCTGGGCTCACCCAGCTGGATGCAGGCCAGGGTGGCCTGATATGGGGACAGCGATGGCCGGACGTACACAGAATGTGAGGGCACTGCAGGTGAGAGACGTGACAGTAGCCACATGGAAGGGAGCTGAGCTGGGTCGTGGAGACAAAGGACTGCAGTGCCTGAATGGTCTTCTAGACCAGAGTCAAGAGGCTCTTGTGTTGTCGTGGAAGAGGGTGAGGCTCCTCCCTGTACCCATAGGGGAGAGAGCTTAGAGAAGAGGCCCCTCAGTGTCCAAGTACGGGAGTGCCGACCCCTAGGACTCAGGTGCACTTTTCGTGACCCCCCCCCCAGCACATTGGGAGAGGGCGGGTTTGAGGCTGGGATTTTGAAGACTTCGAGGCATGTCCCAGGTAAGCCTCTCTGAGCCCCGGCTCTCTTGTCTGGAAAATGGCCACAGTGATTATAATACTTGATTTAACAAGTGAACTTGACTCGAAGGAACCGCTGAGCTAAAGCAAGTCAGATACTTCATTTAAAAATTGTAATATTTGGATATATTTTGAGATAATTGTAATCATGGTAAAATACATCACATAAAAGTCGCCATCTCAACCATTTAGCGGAGTACAGTTCAGTAGTGCTACATATATTCACATTGTTGTGCAACAGAGCTCCAGAACTTTCTCACTGTGTCCCCATTAAAAACCTCCTCAATTCCCCCACCCCCAGTAACCTTCATTCCGCTTTTTGTGTCCATTTTATAAGGTTGACCACTCTAGGGAGCTCATATAAGTGGAGTCATGCAGTATTTGTCCTTGTATGCCTGCCTTATTTCACTGAGCATCGTGTCCTCAAGGTTTGTCCATGTGTAGCAGCTATCAGGATTTCTTTCTTGTTAAAGGCTGAATAATATTCCATTGTACAATTTGTGTGTGTGTGTGTGTGTGTGTGTGTGTATCAAAGGACAGATTACAAGAAAGCGATATATAAAAACTCTAAAGTCTGCACATGTGTTAAAGGAAAAACCCTTTACAGCACTGGCCTCATTAGCTGGTGGGGTGGATCAGGTAGAGGGGCCTGACTTGAGATGGGTCTGAGAAGTAGCAAGGAGCAGAGTGAGGAGGAACGGACAACCACACTTTGAACAGCATGTTCTTGTTTGGTAACTATGAGACAGCCTGGGCAGCATCATCTGCACCATATAGATGTGGAAACTGAGGCTCAGAGAGGCTAAGCCATATTTCCAAAGTTACAGAGCCAGTGAGTGTAAAATGGTGGCTAGAATGGATTGCTTCTGTCATTGTGCAATCCAGTTGTCTGTGGCTTATGTGTAAAGGCGAGAATAGTGTATGTTTATACAAGGAAAATGCTGCAGTTTATTCTTGAAGATGCCTTAGGAATGGTGGGAAGCAGAAATATTGAGAGGCTGAAAATGCTCAGTGCAGAAAGCAGAGACTGAGGCCAACTGAAGAAGAGGGGTCAGGGACAGAGGCTGTACAAGATGCTGGGGTATGCCATGAGGAGCACAGTCATTCTACAGACAGAACGGTTGACTGCCAAAGAACCCACTGGTAGGACACCCATTGGGAAAACTCAAGGCACCCTGTGAGAAAACACAAAGCCAAAGCCAGGGTGCACATGGGAGAATCTACACAGATGGCGGTGAGGTACCTAAGAAAGCAGAAGTTAAACGTGGCGTTCCGGATGGCAAGGACCTCAGAAAGTGTAAGTTCCCTTTCTACTCACTTCTTTGCCATTTTATAACTGGATATATTGAAGCTTAAACAGTGACCTGCCCAAGAACCCAATTCTCCTGGCCCCAAATTACAGTGTGTCCCTAAAGTCATGATGCACTTTTGACCAGTCACAGGACAAAAGTGCACCATGACTTTACGGACACACTGTATAGTGCTCAACCCTGACATGTTGCCGTGTTTCTTGGCACCCGCTGTTCGCTTAGTTGCTAGGGATGTGCACAAGAGCTACTGTATATTTTAGGACAGCTGCTCTGTAATAATATGGTAGACGTCCAGTACATGCCCTGGGAGGTTGGTGGAGGCAAGTCCAGATTCAAGATTGATATCACTAAAGGTTCCATGGTGAAGGTGGGACTTGAACTGGGCTTGAAGCAAAAGATTTAATTCAGGTTGAACATCAGGAGGAAGGAGGTTCTTCACAAGCCAAGAAGGAATAAAAAAGCTCCTGTGAGACACAGAGACCAAGTGGGCAGGGTTGAGTGGAGCTGGAGAGAAACATTCTCCCACAAAGGTTCCCTGATGAACTATCTGGGAACGATGCATAAAGGGGGAGACCCGGTGACATCAGACTTACACTAACAGAGTCTCAAGAATGGCATTTGTATTTATTGGCACTTATTTAATGTACATTAGGGAAAACATTCTGCAACTAACGTGCTAAAGCTGATTCCCTGGGATGACACAAAATTTATTAATGTGAATGAGTTAAAGAAAAAAGTATGTAGACAAAACTACAATTGGTGTGGCTGGTATGGTGCGTATCAAGGTCATGGTACCCAGGGACTAGGAAACACTGAATCAATGGCAAAGGAAAGTCATGCTGGAGGCAGAGAGCTGGGTTATACAATGAAGCCATTGGACAGTGGAGTACGCCAAGGAATTTGAGGATTATGTGATAAGAACCCTTGGAAAGTTCTTTCTAAAGATGAAGGGAAATGACACAACCTGTGAGACAATGTCTTCTCTTAGTTCATAATTAGGAGGCAATTATCTTTGTAACTGTAGTTATGAAAAATTCATCTCTGTGATCTTCCTGTGTTTCCATCTTTGCCATGGGTGTTGGGAAACTCAGAGCTGAGTTGTGTACTCACTTGCATTTATTCACTGAGTCTAGCTTTTAAAAGGAAGTTAAAACTCCCACTCAAGGCACACATGAGAAGTAACCATCTGCTTCTCTTTCCTTCTCACAGCCAATGGCTTGATTGGTTTGAATGTAGCCCCTGGCATCGAGGATAGCTCAGTTGGTGTGAGCATTGGCCTCAGGTGCTGAGAATAGCTCAGTTAATTTGAGCATTGGCCCCAGACAGGGGTTGCCAGGCAGATCCCAGTTGGGGCACATGCAGGAGTCTGTCTATATGCCCTCCTCTCAAAAAAAAAGTTAAAATATCCTTCCTTCCACACATATATCTCCATTTAGCATGTCTCATTTTTATTTTTATAATGATTTTCAAAATTTATGCTATGTCATATCCTTGTAGCAAATAAGCAGGAAGTAAAGAAGTATTTTAAAAGTATTTCCAAGACTTTATTACAAGAATAACAAAGAACACAGTCAAGTACAGTATGCTTTCTGACATTAACCACTGAGACCTCCATCAGTACTTCTGTGTCTCTTTCTGCTTTGCCATTAACGTTTGTCCCCTTGCGTTGATGTTTAAGGCTCAGTTTTATGCTCGATGGCAGCACCTGCCCTCAGTCTAGGATACACAGATCCATAGATCTTTTCTTGTCCATAGATCTTAATTGGTTCATATTATAAGTTATTTTATTATTTTTGTGCCTTCTAGTGGGAGCTACCATAATTCTTTTGGAAAGTGAAGGGGTTATAAATACCTGGAGGAGAATAAAGAATGAAAGGATGGAGTATGTAGGGTATTTGAAATGGATAAGGAGATTTGATAGAAATTGATGTGTGTTTTCTTAAGATGACAGAAAATGGAATGTTTAAAGAGGTAAAAGTTGAGAGGAAATGATGACAATTCTTGCAGTATACTTTTGACCAAGTAATTTCTTTCTACAAATTGTCCTGCTCCCTTTCCTGAAAGATGGTGGGGTTTCTATCGCCCATCCCCATCCCCCTTTAGCATGATGGGAGATTAGGATATATTAGCTCATAAGACAATGAATGGGAGGTAGGAGAGTAAGAATGATAGTGGCCAACTCATTTTTTTATTATTGATCCACATGGCCCAACTTAACAAAGGCAGAGATGAGCAAGAATCAAAAGGGAGGCTTTAACTTCTCTTTCTTAGTTGAAAGGTTAATGGGGAGGGAATGTATCTCAGAGAAGAGGTGGGGTTTGTGGTTGAGGCACTGGAAAGGGAGGAAATGCATGGAAGATGAAGGAAACCATTTGTTAGAAAAGAAACAGGAAACCAGGCAGAGTGAAGAATGAGCCTGGAGGACTTGAAGAGGCAGTGCAGGGAAGTGAGGCATGAAAGAAATATAACCAAAAACAGTATAAGTGAACGCATTGGTGGTGTTGATATAAAAGGAAGCGTTAGAAGGCTGAGTGAACTAGAGAGTTGGAGCGAGGCACTCAGTAAGCTTTTTGTCAGACCCAATGGCAAGTTGAGAAGGTTTTAAGAAAAATTATGAGCTCAAGGGAAAAGCTTGAAGAGAAAGAGTTACATTCACTTAATCTCTAAATGAAAAACAAAAAAGAGTTAAGTTCAAATGTCTGGCAGAATGGCCACTAAGGGGAAGAGTTGATGAGAGGTGATTAGTGAGTAGTTGTTACCAAGTCCAAATTACATCTGGCCATGGGTACGGAGAGGGGAATGTTCCCAAAATGTGCACTGAGCCATGTGTGTCTGTGAATGTTCCTGGCATGGCCTTCTCACCACAAATTCACATTTGACACTAACCTGTATGTATATACCCCTCCCCAGCCTGTCTTGCCATGGACAGTGTACATATTAATTAGGCTAATGTTGGAGGCTGTAGTAGATAAATGCCAGAATGTCAGTGGCTTAATAGGACTTAAATTTACTTCTTGTACACATATGACTATAGTGGGATGACTTGTGGGTAACCTTCCATGTGGTGATTCAAGAAGCCAGGCTATTCCATTCTTCATCTTTAGGGGTATTAGAGTTCTTTACTTCTAGCCTGAGCCTGGGGAGAGAGGATAGACAGTTACTTGTAGGAGAATTTTATGGGCCGAGAAGGGATACTCACTTCTGCTCACTTTCCGTTGGGTAGAGCTTGGTCACATGGCCACACTGACTGCTAAGGAGACTGGGAAATGCAGTTTAGCTGTATGGCCAGGAAGAAAGAGGGAACAGTTTTGTAAATACATAGCTGTTGATGTCACAATATTAAATTTTTTTAAATGTTTATTTTATTGATTCTAGAGAGAGTGGAAAGGAAAGAGAGAGACAGAGACTGGAATATTAATCTGTTCCTATATGTGCCCTGATTTGGAATCAAATTGGTAATCTCTATACTTCCGGATGATGCTTTAGCCAACTGAGCTATCCAGGGAAAAATATTTTTTTAAAATAAATGAAAGTCAAACTTTAAGACCATACCATATCTTATTAGAGGGTAATTATATTTATTCCTGTGGGAGTCTTTGCTGTTTTGAAGGATTCAGCAAAATTGCTTTAAATAGAAACTTTCTACATGTGATGCATTTAAGAAGTCACTCAATCCTCGTTTTGTTTGGGTCCCGTGCTGTAGCAGGCACGTAGAGGAGAGGTGATGTGGATAAATTGACTCTTGATTCAGGATATCAGAGATCTTGGGGTCTGCACATTCAATTTATAAGTTCTCACAGGGGTACTGAGGGAGAGTGGGGCTAAGTGAATGAACATACACATCAAGGCATCAACCTAGTTGGAGAACTGATCCCTCCTGTAGGCATTTGGCTTGTAGATCACATGCTCACCCTCTGGGACTCTTGAGAAGCCCAGCAGCTCTTCGTTACCCTCTGGCCTTGGCTCTCCAGATTTCCTGGAATAATGAGTCAGTGGCAGGCACCTCATATGCCCTGGGCAGAATGACTTGCCAGCTGGAAGGCCCCACTCAGGTGAGCCTGGGCAGGACTCATTGAGAATGCAGAATGGCCCAGTGCACATAGCTTCTCCACCCGCCCTGTCACACTTCCAGATTGGATCTGACTTGCTGTCTGCTGTCAGGTCTGGTTGCTCTCAGCATCCTGGTTATCCTGGCCTGTCCGTCCCATGAAATTCTGTGTTTTCAGATTGTTTTCCCCCGGATACATTAGCCCGCTGCTGTCCTGGTTTCACCCGTCAGAGTTCCTGCCTGCTCCTCAGAAGGCGGAGCGTGGTTGAGAGATGCTGTCCGGGGAGCTAAGAGCAGCAGCATCTAATCCTGCCTGTGTCCTTGTCTGACCCACACACACCAACTCAGACTCGTTTTAATGGCCTCGGGTTAAGTCCTTGCTCTGGCACCAACAGCCATCCTCCCTCCTTCTAGCGTCTTCTGCCCAGCCTTCCTCCTCCTCCTCAATGTACTGGCCGAGGAGGTTGAATGGGCTCTCTGCCCTCAGCTGCCTTCTCCCTGCAAGAGACTTGAGTTTCAATCTTCCTTCCTCTTTTGCTCCCGTAGCACCATGGACAGGGCCCGTCTAGGCTACCTTTGTGCTGCATGTGTTACCATCACCCAGATCTGGGTTTGAAGTTCTCTATGCAGCACTGTCCTTCAGGGAGTGTTGAATGAGTGAATGAATGAATGGATTTGAACTGAGGGAGAGTGTGGGGAGGCTTCTCTTTATCCACCTGGATTTGGAATGGCCCCGATTGGCCTGTGCTTCACAGCGGGATCGTCAGTGTGGCCCCTTGTCAGTGTGTGTTCACATTTTTGCTGGTTCAGAATTTTTAAAACAGAGCTCTGCAAGAGGCTCAGCTTTAGCATCAGCCAAGAGTCTTCTTCGTGCACAGTCTGAGCATGGTGCTACAGCCCACCGGTTTCAGTCTGAAACCGGGAGACCAACCATTTCCAACCCCTTTCTCTAGGTGGCCATAGCAGTCAGAACACAGGCTTCGGACCTGCCTCCAAACCCCAGCTCGGAGATCTGGAATATGTTGGTTCTCTTTGAGCCATTATTTCGATATCTGTGAACTGGGGATAATCATATTGCTATTCAGAGCTGTTATCAGGGTCAGTGGCAGGATTGGAAGAGGTGTTTCCCTATGGCACATGTATTGTCATTGCAATTACTTTTAATTGCTTCTCCTCCACTACAAAGCTTGTTCTCTGCCCCATCCTCAGAGCCCTGTTCATGGTGAAGTATTTATTGAATGGATTGCCAGAAACACCAAAGTTAGCACTTGGTACACAGAAGGGCAGTTACTGCTTTCTCTGCCTCTCTCCTAGAATGTGAGTTTCTTTGCTGACAGAACGTGTGATCTCTTTGCCATCACTTTGTAACCTCATCAACCCTTTGTATCTGGGGGTGGAGAAGGGCAAAAACTATGTAGAAACAAGCTCCTGGGCACCAGAAAATCCAGGACAAGTGATTTCCACCATCATCCCTTGGAGGGAGTGTGGGGATCACCCCCAACTCATGCTCAGTTCTGGCTCCATGGAGGCCCCACAGGCTTACAGAGGAAGCAGGCAATCTCGGGGCAGGTGATCTACACACATGCCCTATCTAAGGAGGGTATGGAGTAGAGGTAGCAAGAGGGGCAGAGGGGAAAGCAGGGGGCTGCTAGCTCTACAAACCCCACAACTCCCTTCATTGCTGTCCCTCCAAAGCCTTGTTCTCAGCCACCCGACCCAGAGCCCTTCAGTGCGGAAGTGAGCATCCTTCACTTCTGGGGTGGAAGCCAGCCCCGCTGAGACTTGCACCCTGGGTGAGTTAGCCTGGGGTTCTCCTTTATCTTCACCTGCTCCTGAGCCTGCTCTGGGGCTTGTGGCTGAAGGGTGGAAAGCCAGGAAAAAGGGCAACACCAGGATTTTATTTTTCTAAATGATTTTTCACCCTTGAATGAATATTAATCCTTTTCATCTGTACCTGGGATTGAAAGGGGATTCCTGAGTTAGATGGGAAAACTGTGGACATTTTGTAAAATGCTTAAGACCCATCTTATCACCCACTTGATAATACAGTAGCTTGTGTTTATTAAGTGCCACCGTGTGCATTACCTCATTTAATCCTTAAAGCTCCCTAATACCATGATACTGTTACCAGGGTCCCTGTTCCAGATGGGGTCGCACAGCTAGTTAGAGGGGGAGCGGGGCTGCAACGTGGACCTGCGCTGGTAGGTTCAAGTGAAGGCGGAGGGGACAAGGGGGAGGGCTGCGGCCTGGCGACATGCTGGCCACGCCTTCTGCGCCCAGTCCTGTCAGCGTTCTGGTTGGGGCCCTGGTCCGCAGCTGCCCCTCCTCTCGGGCTGGCGGCGGCGGCTGCGCGCCTGGAAGAGGAGTCCTGTTTGTCTCGCACGCGAAGCCCGGTTTGTAAACAAACACTGGGGCGGGAGCGGCCACCCGGCCTCGCAGCAGATGGCTCCGCAGCTGCCAGTCCGGGCCGTCCCTCCCTCTCCGCTACCACGCAGACATGGGGCGGTGGTATCGCCCAGTACCCGCCCAGTACCCGAGGCTCAAGGGACACGGTCCCCCTCCTTCCACTCTCTGGGTGATGCAGAGGGGAAGCATGCGCTGGGGCCTCTGGGGTGCTCGTTTAAGTTCCTGATGTACATCAATCCATTGAATTATATTAAAATTTTGTGACTTTAAAACAGGGGTTCCCAAACTTTTTACACAGGGGGCCAGTTCGCTGTCCCTCAGACCGTGTGAGTGCCGGACTATAAAAAAAAAAAACTATGAACAAATCCCTATGCACATTGCACATATTTTAAAGTAAAAAACCAAAATGGGAACAAATACAATATTTAAAATAAAGAACAAGTAAATTTAAATCAACAAACTGACCAGCATTTCAATGGGAGCTATGGGTGCGGATGCATCCTGTGCTCCTCTCACTGACCACCAATGAAAGAGGTGCCTCTTCCGGGAAGTGCGGGTGGGAAAAATGGCCTCAGGGGGCTGCGTGAGGCCCACAGGCAGTAGTTTGGGGACCCCTGATTCAAAAGATGGGGAAATGGAGGCACAGAGCATTAAACAGTCTGCCCAGGTTATAGGTCTGGTATACAGCAGAGGCAAAGGTTGAACGCAGGTCCCTGAGAACCACTTCTGTCTGTATAAGGTGTTTCTTTTTCTTTTCTTTTCTTTTCACCCCTTTGCCCATCCCTGAAGGTGTTTCTTACACAGTACCTAGAAATGGTGAGAGGTGAATGAGATCCCGCATGGTTTTTGGGTTATAGCCATTTAGGTTCTCCTTTGCTTGGTCCTAGTGGTCACCTCCAGCTAGTGCCTTCTCTGATGAACCTCAGGGCTCTTAAGCAAGAGCTCAACCTATGACAGCTTGCTCAGTGTTCTTGAACTTGGATGGGTTTCTGTGGAGCCTATTGAAATGATGAAAGCTTGTCTGTTTACTCAGAATCTCAGGGCAGGGACAGGAGGGAGCATGTTTCAAATCTCCCAAAGGGTTCAGATGTGGGCCAGAGTCTGAGAAGTATCCACAAAGCTGGCATCAACCAAGGGCTAACTTTTTGAGGAATTGCCAGACTGTTTTCCAAAGTAGCTGCACCCTTTTAGATTTTTATAGGACCTCTTGGAAGAGGTCATTTTTCCACATCTGGGCTGTCACATGCAAGAGAAACCAAATTATATTTTGTTTAAGTCATTACCTTTTGAGGTGTCTTTGATACAGCAACTCAACATCATCCTGATAAACCATTCCTCTGAATCTTCTTACCAGTCATGGGGTAAAAGGAATAAAACCAGTATGTTTGGCCTGGCATGAAACCTGTGGACTATAGAATGGTCTTGCAATTAGGTGACAGAATTCCACAATCCATGCATCCATTCATTTGTTTGTTTATTCATCTGTCAGAAAGTTTTGAGCTCTGATGATTTGCCAAACATGATTAGCCAGAGCTCTGCCTTCAAAGACCTTCCTGTCTAGGTGGACAGCCAGGCACTTGTTTTATTAGGGTAGACCTTGGACGTGGAATTGAGGCAAAGCTGGGTGGGGTCCAGAGTCTGCCTCACTTGCTAAATGAAAGGCTGTGGGCCAGTTAACTTCAGTGATCTGAGCCTCACTTCCCTCAACTGTAACACGGGGATGCTAACACCTACCTTACAGGGAACTTGTACCAATTCGGGGCAACACCAGCGAAGTGACTGGTACGTAGGAGTTGCTAGCAGTAGCTGTTCTAATAACCCCTCACCGTGTCCTCTGCTGAAGTCTAACTAGGACAGATGAACAGAACACCGTGGGGGACACTGTGGCCTCTCTTTCAGGTGGGAAGAGGGACTAGATCTGAGGGCTAGGAAGGGCTTACCAGGTAAGGAGTCGTGGGAGGGCAGGGGGAGCAGCCAGCCAAAGGCAGGGAAGTGAGGAAGTTCACGGCCTGGTTAGAACCAGTTCTGAGCCTTAAGTGGGCAAAAATCTGGGTCTCTGCTGCCCGACCCCATCACTGTCTCCCTCTCGCGTCCAGCCCTAGCCTGGCCCTGGGGCTGCTGTGACTTCTGCTCAGAAGGCATAGGTCTCCACACCTTTGAACCCGCTTCCTCCTCCTCTGGGAAACATGAAGCTCTGCTCACTCAGATGCAGGCTTTAATCAGAGCTTAAGACCAGTTGAACCCCCAAGGATCTTGTTTGTATGACCTGATTTTGTAAAAATCCAGTCTCCATCTGGGTTGGGGGTGTCAGTGTTTACTTATGCATTAGGAACAAAGGAGTTGGTTTTTTTACATTTGTGTGAAAATTAGAAAGAAGAAGGTAATGATAGTAATAATGACTGTACTGGTATTAATAAAAAAATCATTTTCTATTGACTAACTGAGAATGATGGGATGGCAAGGGCACAACATGAGTCAATGGGGGATCTAGACTTTGATCTTGAGCCACGGAGTCATTCTCAGCCAGTTTCCTCTTCTGAGAAATGAGGGACTTGGGTTGGCTGTACTTCCTGACAGTCTGAAGTCTAAGGGACCCTGGAGTATGCTGTCCCGTTTACCATCTCTAGAAGCACTAGTCCTGTGCTTGAACCTAGCCTTGCATCCACCCGGTGACCTCAGGCGAGTCCCTTTGCCTCTCTGAGCCTCTCCTTCCCAGAGGTGGCCTGAGGACTGCAAGCAGGTATGGGAACTAAGTACAACTTTGCCTCTGGAATGCAGGTCTGGGGGAATAAGTGAACCCCACGCCTGGTATGTCAAGAAGTCCGGAGACCCAGGTCTTAATGAACCAGGGAATGTGTCCTCCCCTAGCTGGGTTGTATTAACCATGTCACTTATCTTTTGTGCTTTGACATCTGGGACCTTACTCTGGGCTAGTCAGTTCCTGCAGGTAGTAAACAACTCCGCTGCCAGTGTGTACTTCTCAGATACAAAGCTGCATCCCCAACCACCACCTTCACTGGGCTCTGGCACTTGGGTCCTCTATCTAGCTGCACTGATTACCCCAGGACCAGGCACCAGACAACTAGGGCTGTGCCCCAGAGCCTGCTGAAATTATTCAGCTGGCTGATTCTAAGACTGCTTCCCCAGTCTTGCCATTGTTTCCGCAGAAACCACAGTCAAGACACTTGCCAACAGTTTTCCCCTTTTTTTCTGCCTCCTATTGACCCTGAAGCCTCTCTGAATGGCTCCCCATGGCATGGTTTACCCCCTCCTATTGGGATCTCTGAGTAACAAACCATCTTTCCAATGGCAGTCATCTTTGCTCTGTTGGAAACTCTATCAATACACTATTTAAAAACACGGGCCTCCTGCAGTGATGCTCGAATCCTCTGTTTGCTGACCCTCCAAGTAGCAGAGTTCTTTCTTATCTGGCAGTTGGTTCTGTGGAAAGGCAGGTGTCCTCACGACTGCCTGGTGTCTGCTTAGCCATCCTAGCCTGCCTGCACCGAGGCAGCCTTACCCACGAGTGCCTCTGGTCGGGAGGCTAAGTCAGACGTGCGGTGCCAGGACACAGTGAAAGGATTAGGTATATTGATTTAAAAAAAAAAAAAGTCTGCATGTATTTTATTCATTCAGCTATATCTGTTTCTATCTTTAAAATCTGTTAGGCACTGCCTCTGTGATTTGGTCAGCTCAGACAAAGCAATTTTAAAGCTGTTTGGGTGGAAAATATGTTATATGGAGTTCGGAGAGTTGCAGGAAAATGATTTTGTGGACAGTCGGGTCTCAGGGCACCGAGAAAGGCTTTCGGCAGTGGTGTGACCTGAGCTGCACTTCAGAAAGGTAAGGCAGCTGTTCCTTGTTCCAGGGTTGAAGGAGTAGAGTCCGGCAGTGGGAGCCTGACCAGAGGAGAAGAAAGAGCAGGAGAGTCAGAACCAGGCAGCCAAAGGTGAGGCCTCAGATCAGGGCGGGTGGGCACCAACGTGGGCTGGAAACCACCTTGCCCGTGGGTTCCTCGGCCTGGTCCAGGCCAGCTGGGCTGGGAGAAAAGGCCGCAGGGAGTCGAGGTTGACGAGGGACACAAAAGCTACATCCTCCCAGCTTATCACATGCTGGAACCTGGGAAGGTGAGAGAGGCAGGCAGGCTGGAGGGACATGGAAAAGCAATGAATGTTTCCCTTTTCATTGAAGACAAGGTAGTGGGAACACAAAGAGTAGGAGTAATCTTCAAGTTTCTCCCCAAATCAACAGAGATGTTAACGTTGCACTTGTGTGGCTGCCTGTGTGGGTCACTTGGGTTCTGGAACTCAAGGGTCCTAATGTCCTATTAAGGAAAAGCTAGGGTCCGACAGTGAGAGAGAGGTGTTTTTATTAGGACGGTTCTCTTGGTGGAATCGCCTTGGGGGTAGCTGTACATCTCTAAACCAAGTGTCAAGAGCCTAGTTATTTGTAGAGCAACTTCTACCTGCTTTTCAGCCATTTCCAGGTGAACAAGGGGATTATTTACCCAGCAGTCCTCATAAGACTCTTGCGAGCTGCCGGCCGTCGGGAGCAACGCGGTTAGTTTAGCAACATGGAGCTCGGAGAGGATTTGGGGAACCAAGGCACTTGTGGGAAATGTAAATTACAACAATGTAAATAGAGAACTTCCCAGTAAACGCATAAATAAGAAGCAGGCGGCAATCTCCTTGGAATAGCAATCAGGCTCGGTTGGGTCTGCCTTCCCCGAGTTTGATGAGGGCGGCAGGACGCCTCCATCTATTTTTAACAGAGGAATCCCCTCTACACACGGCGACTGCCTGAGCCACGGAGCAGAACTTAGCCCTGCTGGAGAGCTGTGTGTCCCCAGCAGAGGCCCCCATGTCGGAATCGCATCGATGTCCCCTTGAGGGGCCTCCGACATCAGGGAGCTGTTAGGAAAAGGAAGAGGTGCAGTGAATAGTGTTTAGAGAGTGATTACAGAGACAAATAAAGCAAGGAAAGGGGATGGGGCAGAAATAAGTTTGTTGTTATTGGTGATTTGTCCTGGCTGGACACAGCCTCTGAAGGGGTTACGTAAAGGAAATGAGGTTTGGCCAGTGATATGACCGGAACTGTAATCCATGGTCTCCAAGCCAGGACAGGGGACCGAGAGAGGCCCTCTCGCTGCCCTTGCCTTTGCATTTGTCTCTGTATCATGAGCCCCCGAGGCCCGCAGTGCTAACCATGCCTGGTGAGGCTACTGCAAGACTGTGCACATCAGTTTAGAATGTCCCAGATGAAGCCAACAGGTCCCGCTTGTATGGGGAAGGAGAAGTTGACTAGAGCCAAGCATGAGGGGTATTGATCAGACAGCTATCCTGGGATATGGGACTTGGGGGGCGGTTGGGGTGATGGGTGAGACTCCCCAGTGGAGCCGAGCTGTGAGGTGGAGGGGATGGAACTGGCACTTGTCTCCCTGCTGCTCTCTCAGTCTGAGAACAGATATCCAAGCAAGCCCCCTGCGTGTGGCTATCAGCTTTTACAGCCCCCAGACTGTGGGGAACATGGCCAGTCCCAGGCCTCTGCCAGCCCACTGGGCCTTTGTATGAATTACACTTTAAATATGTATATACAATTCTTATTTAAAGAAAAGGGGCCTTTCCTTGATTAACTCTTTTAACTTAATACAATCTGAACCCCTATATTAAATACTCCAGCCCACAACTGCCTGAGGAACTCTAAGGCCCTGATGGGCAGCAATCCTGGCAGCCCCTGCCCCCTGACCCTGTGCACAGGCCAGGGTTATCACACAGTATCCATCCCTCACTCCCTTCCCTGCTGTCTGCACACCACCAAGGTGAAGCAACTGTTCCATATTCTCCTGATGGAGGCAGGAAGTGGGCGTCCTACAGAGCAGGCAGGAAAGAGAAGTGACTGCAGGTCCCTCTGAGAGCATAGTTGGAATAAGGTGCCACGACACAGGCATGCACTACACGCAGGAGGACTGTCTCCCCCACAGCTCCAGGACTCAGCCAGAGACATGGAGCCTCTGTACGGGCCTGCACACTCTCTGATAAATTGGTATGTGTCCCTCCACAGGACACTGTGTCCTTGGGCAGTGCACTTACACATAGGTGCCGTTTTTGTCTAGGGCACACAGCCTGTAAGTTGGCATCACATTCAGGCCTCATGGCTTCTAATGGTCATCTGTGGAGAGTTAGTAGTTAAGACAGAATCACTGTGCCCTATCTTCCTCCCTCTGTGATCCTATTCAGCCTTCAGTGGCCAGATGTGGCTTGCCTTGAACCAATGAGAAAGGCTACATCTGGTGGAAAGAGGGGGATGTGGGTCCCCTCATAGTGCCTTCTTCCCCCTGGAGGAGAAAAGAAGGCATTTCCATTCCTATGAGCTGCTGACTTCATTAAAAATATTGATTTATAGAATATCATTGGATTCAACCATGACAGTCTGTGTTTTTGGAGCTTATATCCTTTGAATTCCCATCCATTATTCCCACCCTGTTTTGTCTCTCATAAAACTGTATTATTGCAACACCAGAAAGACTTTAATGAAGAAAGATATCCACCACGATTCTACCTTCGTAGCATGGTGGTCCAGCCGGCTCTCCATTACCTGTGTTTCTGCCAGGGTGTGCTCCTGGCACACAGACTTTCAAATCCTTGAATTCTAGAGAGTAGAAGGATCTAGAGCAGTGTTTTCCAAACACTTGTCCGCCAGAAATTTCATGCTGGTCCACAAAAAAGTTAAGAAGATTCTATGTGTGAAGGTTTTAGGCCCAATGATCTTCACTGAATTTGCTTATGCTCAGGGTGATTGCCACTTTGCAGCCTGTGTCATCGATGAAAATACTATTGAGGTTGTCTTAGATATCTTTGGAACTTGTAGGCTTGTTCGATCAACCTTTTGCACTGTGCAGAGCATTTACAGATTGTGTGCGATAGACAAAAGCATTCAGATAAACTTATATAGTATTCAGTGCATCATGCATGTGATGTTCAGAAGTTGAGCACCGGCTTGTACCATGTTGCACTGTTATGTGCAGTAAGATAAAACTTTATTGTGTGTGTCCGCTTCCAGCCCGCTAGGGCACCGGTCCCCAAGTGTATAAAGGTTAAAAACCACTGACTACAGAATATCCTTTCTCCTCCCTGATTAGATGGGGTGGGGGTTGCATTCTCTTCCCCACCCCACCTAAGCATGTTTGTTGGAGGGAACAAAAGGGGAAAAGTGATGTTTTATATACTGTGTGTGTGTGTGGGGGGGTTATATTTATTCACAAGGCAGAGCAAGTGAATCTTGGTCCCCTGGGGATTCTCATGAGCAAACTGTTAGGAACAGATTTGATCAATGAAAGCGGTTTCCAGAGAGGACGAGTCATTGATAAATTTCTGCTCTGCGCAGTGAGTCGCTTGGAGCTCATCTGTTTATGGGAGCAGACAAGAGCCAGAAAGGGAAACAGGGGACAGGGCTGGGCTGCGGTCCTCCCTGGAAGATGCTGCCATCACTGCTCCCCTGCACTGTCTGGGCATGAGGAAGAGACCCCCAGAGTCAGCTTTCTTTTTTAACTAGCCCACAAGGATCAGGGATTGGTCTTTGCCTGTGACGGATGGGTTTACCCCGGCCAGCAGGGCACAGCAACTCATGGGAGAGGGTTAAGTGTGCAGAGCCGGAGAAATCAGGGCCACTGAATGCAGACTTTAGAAATTAAGTGAACCTTATGCTCCCAACTTTTGCACCCTCCCTTTATTTATGGCTGAGGAGGTGAGGCTTGGAGGAGGAAGTGATGTGTCTGGGATGACACACTGCACCCATCTCAGGTGCACGGTGTGCGACAGGTGAGGGCAAGCTGGGCGTCCACCCCCTCAAAGCTCTTCCTCACCTGACTTAACAGCCCCTTCAGTGCTGTGACCAAGCTCTTGCTGACTCTAGGTGTCCTAAAATGGCTCCAGGGAGACTCCTTGTGGTCAGGGAATGATAATTTTAAGTGTCAAAGTTGTGCCCTAGGGTGGGTCACCCAGAAGGGGGCTGGGCTGAGCTGGGCAGGTTCACTTGCAAGCGGTCAGCCAGTGGTTCCCACACAGCTGGCAAAATTACAGGTTCTCTTGGAGCATCTGCTTCAAAGGGTGGGGAGCTCTTAGAGAGCACGAGCAGGTTGTCGCAGTGATTCTGGGCCAGGCCGGCAAATCTCCAGGTACAGGCAGGGTGGTGAGTGAGAGCATGTGCAGGGAAGGGCTTGCCACCAGAGTATACACACGTATGCATGCATGAATGCGCAGGCATGCACATGTACACATATGTATACACACACGTGCACACACATGTTCATCATCATTGCTGCTAGAGGTGATGTTAGCGGTTGTTTCCAAGAGCCTTTAACTAGACATTTTTAGTCAGATGGCCTTGTTGTCTGAGTGAATGGATTCATGCTGACCTCACGCCTTCCCTTGGACTTCCAGGCTTTCTCCCATCTCCCTCCACCTTCTGTCCTTCTGTCCCTCCTTCTGTTCTTGTCTTGGGACTGGATTCTACACCTGTGTACCTCTTGATTTGCCGGCTTTGGGGACAAAGCATGTGTCATTGGATTTGTAGATATGGCTTTGTCTCACTCAGCCAGCGCAGGGAGGGGAGAGAGCGAGTGGGAAGAGGTGGAGGTCTGTGAAAGGAAACAGGACAGGAGAGTGAGCGCCCGGGTCCTGGGCTGGGACCAAGTAGCCTTCCTGCAGTGACTGCAGAGTGGGAAAAGCAGCATGCAGACAAATGAAAACCTTCGACCTGCTACTGCAGAGCTGTGTGTCTCTGGACAAGTTATTTAACCTCTCTGAGTATTTGTAAAATGGGGATTGTGGTTCTCCCTGGGTTGTTATGATTAAATAGATTGAGTAGGGTAGAGCTGGCCATAAATTACAAACCTGGTCCGGAGACACACACAGGACCCTCCACCCCAGGCTTCCCTGGCTGAGGGCACTGGGACATCGGTGACAGGGCATAGACACCCTTGTCTTTCTCTCATTGCTCTTCATAGAGTTGTAGAAGGGCAGAGCTGAGGGGCCTCCAAGGCCGCCCGTCCAGTTCTGCCCCCTTGTTTTTACAAACGAGGAGGTCAGGGCTTAGAGAGACTAAGTGACTCGCTCTAGCCAGGACTTTGTTGTGGCCGCAACTATTGCTGAGATCAGCCATAAACTTACCATGAGCCTACGGTCGGTCATCTGCCTGAAACGATACCATTTCTCTGTTGCTGATGCTGCACTCTTCCCCTATCTGTACCTGGCACGTTTCTCTGTGCTGCTGAGACCAGCGTTGCTGCCTCAGTCCTGAACAGACTGCTATTACAGGTCTCGTAGAACACACACTGGATGTCATGCTAGCCGCTGCAGCCCCAGCCTCAGGAGCAGGGCGGGAAGCTATTCCTGGCACTCCTTTGCAAATATTTACATTCTGTAAGTAAGAATCCTGAGGGACAGAACACATTGCTCAAGGTCACATAACAACTACTAGCAGGCATCTGCTATCTTGATAGTTAAAGCAAGGGGCCTAAGAGGGCAACAAATGCTGTACAGTCATGCCTTGCAAATGATGAGGCTGTGCTCTTAGAAACGCTCCAGTAGGGGAGTTCATTGCTGTGAGAACTCCACAGAGCGCGCTTACGCACCAATAGAATGGATAGCCTGCTACACACCTGGGCTCTATGAGGTAGCCTCGTGCTTCTGGACAACAAGCCTGTACAGCATGTCACTATTCTGAATACTGTGGGCAGTTGTAATGCCATGGTAAGTACTTGTGTCTATGTTGTGTCTCTGAACATATCTACACATAGAAAAAGTACATTAAAAATGTGGTATAAAAGATAAAACATGGTACACGTGTGTAGGGCACTTACCATGAGTGGGGCCCGGAAGTTGCAGTGGGTGAGTCAGGGAGCGGTGAGCGAATGTGCAGGCCGGGGACGTACGTGTGCACCGCTGCAGGCTTTATAAACACGGGGCACCCAGACTGCCCTCGCTGTATAAAGGTGTTTGTTTCTTCAGTGGTACATGAACCTTAGCATGCTGCAACTTTTTTCTTTACTGTATAAACTTTTAATTTTTTAACTTTTCAATTATTTTGTAATAACACTTAGCTTAACACACAAACACATTGTACAGTGGTACAAGAGTATTTTCTTTCTTCTTATCCTTATTCTAGAAGACTTTTCCTATTTTTATTTAAAATATATTTTTTCCTATTTAAACTTTTTTTTTATATTTTATTTATTGATTTTTAGAGAGAAAGGAGGGGGGAGACGGGGGAAGAGCAGGAAGCATCAACTCCTATATGTGCCTTGACTGGACAAGCCCAGGGTTTCAAACCGGCAACCTCAGCAATCAAGGTCGACGATTTACCCACTCCGCCATCACAGGTCAGGCTAAACTTATTAAAAACTAAGGCACAAACATTAGCTTGGGCCTACACAGAGTCATCAATATCGCTGTCTTCTACCTGCATGTCTTGTCCCACAGGAAGCTCTTCGGGTCTGATAACATGCATGGAGCTGTCATCTCCGATGACAACAGTGCCCCCTTCTGGAACACTCCCTGAAGGACCTGCCTGAGGCTCTTCTTGAGGAGATGTCACTCTTTCCAGAAATATGTCCATGGTGGTTTGCTTGGCTTGCTTCTTTCTTTTCACCATAGATTAACTTGGAAGCAGATAATGTACCATGAACATCCCTGTTAATTAAAACCTTCCAGTGTTGGGGTCCAGGTTTTAGACTTCCTAAGGAGCTTGTTGAGGTCTGAAAAAGCTTCTGCTAAATCCTTCACTGTGCAAATTTTGCTTGAGGGGTCTTCTTTTTATTCTTCTGCAGTTTCCTTTCTCTTGTCTCTTCAGTTATGTGTTCCTGTCCCAGTTCCAACAACTCCTTAGAAACCACCTCTAGTGGCTCCTCAGTGTCATCCTCATCCACACCATGCTCAAGTTGGTTGCCATCTCAACCACAGCCTTGTTGATTTTTGCAACCTTTGCACTACGACCTTCCACCTATGGCATCACTAGGCAAGAGGAATTTTTCAGCTCCATTATAATCTTATGGGGCCACCATGGTGTATACAAACCATGGTTGACCAAAGTGTCATTATGCAGAGCATGAATGTAGTTTCTATTTGGCCATGGTAAACTGAGACATGGAAAAGGAAATGTCCTTTGAGCCACCCTGCAAGGCATAAAGCCAGGAGGACCCAGCGTTTCTGTGCTTGCCTTGGGGTGGCTCTGTTTGCCCTTCCATAAATCTTGGAAGATTTTTAAAGATAAATAGAAAAAGATGTTAGAAAAATCTGCCCATCAGATTTAGCAAATGTTTTCTTTTTCTTTCTTTCTTTCTTTTTTTTTACAGGGACTGAGAGAGATTCAGAGAGAGGGATAGATAGGGACAGACAGACAGGAACGGAGAGAGGTGAGAAGCATCAATCATTAGTTTTTCATTGCCGTTGTGACACCATAGTTGTTCATTGATTGCTTTCTCACATGTGCCTTGACCGCGGGCCTTCAGCAGACCGAGCAACACCTTGCTAGAGCCAGCGACCTTGGGTCCAAGCTGACGAGCCCTTGCTCAAGCCAGATGGGCCCGCACTCAAGCTGGCGAGCTCGGGGACTCAAACCTGGGTCCTCCGCATCCCAGTCTGACGCTGTATCCACTGCGCCAACGCCTGGTCAGGCTCTTTCTTTTTCTTATTGTATTTGTCATCCATTACTTTATAAAGGTACCGTTTTGGTTTTATTGGCTGGTGTTTCCCTTGGAGCTGCTCTCATGAGCCCCTAGAGGAGGTGGGAGCACCTGGCATGATTGGCAGTTCTGCCCCTGAGATGGGGGTGTGATTGCCAAGGCCACTCTGCTGCCTGTTGTTCAGGTTCCTCCATTCTGGTCTCCCAGCAAAGAGTCAGTGGTAGTGGCAATGGCAGACCCAGCTGGGCCTGCGAGTTTGGGTCGTCAGGCCATGGGGCCACCCTGGACCGTCCCAACCCGCAGCTGTGCAGAGAAGCACGGGGAGCAGCAGCGAGCCCCGAGTCCAGGCTGTGTTCTTAGCGTCTGGCTCCGCTCCAGGCATCACTCTCTCTGCAGATAAATAGAGTAACACCCAGCACCAGCTTTAAAAGAGCTCCGAGCCCTTCTGCTCTATCCTGTCCTGAGAAAAGGGGGAACAGAGCAGTTTTAGCTTCTCACTAAATAAGAACTGGCCCTTTCCAGTCAGGAGGACCCCAGATAAGAGTTTGACAAGAATAAGCTGCCCCACAGCAAGTCAGTGAACAGGGCCCTCTTTCCCAGGGAGAACTTCTGAGTTCCCCCCAAAGCCCAGAGCCATTGACTCTCCCCAAGAAAGTTCCCTGCTGCCAAAACCAGCCAGCCCCTTTTGCAGGGTGACCTCTTAAGATGCCGGCCAGGCCAGTGGTCCCAGGGATCCTGACTCATCCCCAGCAGACGCCTCATCGATCTCATTGATAAAAACCTACAGCCATTGCTGCCACCGCCACTGTACACCTGGGCAGCCTGCCAAGCCTGGCTTCATTCACTGACGGCGGCAGGCCTTGGGGGGAGTGGGGTAGGAAAGTGCAGGGGGATGAGGCCAGAGAGGAACAGAGCAGAGGCCCAAGATCTGGCCTAGACTAAGGGAAGCCATGAGCTCCATCCAGCGGATGACCACCTGGAGGTCGGCACTCCATGGGACAGAGAGAAACCCAAATTTTGAAGGCTGTGGGCCTTCTAGAGAATCCAAGAGCAAGCCAGACATGGTACACGCCATTTGTGACTCTCTTGTTCTGCAAAGGGCCTGTGGGCACCAACTGGATCAGTTATTCTCAAACCTTGGGACACATCAGAATTCCCTGGGGTACTTTAAAAATCACAGATTTCCATGGTGATCCCTTCATCTAGAAAATTTGACTTAGCAGCTGGCCTCAGAAAGCTATAATTTTAGCTCATTCTCGAGATGTTTCTTGGGGCCCTCACAGCCTTGGCCTGGTTTAAGGGGCTATTGTCACAGCCTCTCTCCCCGTCTAGATACCAAAAAGGGGCTCAAATTGAAGCCATTCCGGAAAGCTAGAGGGCTTGACAGCTGCTCATTGGGGTAACATATTCAGGACCTACTGCTTGCTTCTGTTTAAATGCTCCAATCACCTCATGGTTGTGGTAGGACTGATACAGACCACAGCTGGCCTGGGAGTGCTGGGCTTCCGACACTGCCTGTCACACTCAGTCATATCACAGGCAAACCTCGGACATACCTGCGGTTCAGCCCCATATCACCACAATGAAGTGAACATCGCAGTAAAGTGAGTCACAGTGTTTTGGTTTCCCAGTGCATATGAAAGTTGTGTTTACACTCTACTGTAGTCTATTAAGTGTGCAATAGTATTATGTTTAAAATACAAGCTACATACTTTTTTTTTTTTAGCAGCAGAGACAGAGACAAAATAAGGGACTGATAGGGACAGACAGGCAAGAAGGGAGAGAGTTGAGAAGCATCAGTTATTCACTGTGGCTCCTTAGTTGTTCATTGATTGCTTTCTAATAGGTGCCTTGACCAGGGGACTCCAGCAGAGTGAGTGACCCCTTGCTCAAGCCAGTGACCTTGGGCTCAAGCCAGTGACCTTGGGCTTCAAGCTAGAGACCTTTGGGCTCAAGCAAGTGACCTTGAGGTCATGTCTATGATCCCAAGCTCAAGCCAGAAACCCCACGCTCAAGCTGGCGAGCCCATGCTCAAGCTGGCGAGCCCGTGCTCAAGCTGGCGACCTCTATGTTTTGAACCTGGGTCCTCTGCATCCCAGGCTGACATTCTATCCCCTGTGCCACCATCTGGTCAGTCACAAGGTACATACCTCAATTAAATGCACCTTGAGATATGAACAGACCAATTTTTAAGATATGAGCTGCGACTCGGTCCATAGTTTTGTTTGAGATCCGAGCGAAATTCCGAGATACGAGTCGTGATTTGGGAAGCTGCCGCTAGTTTCCGTGTCGGTGCCCGGGTCCAGTATCTGCAGTTTGATATACGAGTTGATTGACTGATGAGCTCGGTTACAGAACGAATTAAATTTGTATCTCAAGGTGCCACTGTACTTTATTGCTAAGAAAGCCAACCGTCATCTGAACCTTCAGTGACTCACAGTCTTTGCCTATGAAGGGTCTCGCCTCCATGTGGATGACAACACAGCATCTGCGAAGTGCAATACACTGAGACACGGTGAAATGAGGTATGCCTGTCCCTGGTTTAGCTGCGTACAGAGCGCTTATCACTGTCTGCAGTCACTGTATTGCTTGCTTATTGGTTAGCTCTCTCTCTCCAGCCACTGAAGTTGTGTTTCCTTGTGAACAGGGCCTCCTGTGCTTTGCTCACTGCTGTCTTCCTAATGCCCAGGACCAAACTGGCATGTCACCAGGCCCCGAGCCTCACTTATTCGTTGTATTTGAGTTGCAAGAACAGGAGGCTCTCAGGAAAGCTCCCAAGGTAGTCCAGGTGTTTGGGGAAACTCCGAACACTCGTTAGCTCTGTGTCCTGCTCAAGACTAGAGCGGGAGGGTGTCCTGGGAGGTTGGAGCCTGTCAGCTCCTCTCAGGTGGAACGCCCCAGTAGGGCCTTTGTTTGTTTGTTCTTAAAATGAGTCTTCCTGCAAAGTGTCATGCATATCTTATTCAAGTCTAGGTTCAACAGCATTCTGGGAATAAATAGGCATTGCTCAGACCCTATCCACAGTCCACACTTCCTCCTCTGATACGGACAGACATATGAAGAGATCTGTCTATGGGTTTGGCAAGTCTGGACCATTTAATCAGAGACACAGGGACGCTGGTGGGCGGGGAAGGCAAGGCCTCTATAGAGTCAGCAGTTCCCCTTCCTTCCGGGGAAGAACCCAAGTTCCTCTCTGGGGGATCTGCTCTAAAAAGACCTGTCTTTTGGGGACCACTGGCAAATAAAGTTGAAAAAGAAGGATAGGTTGCTGCTTGCTGGTGGTGTGTTATTATCAACAGATAGGGTTTCCAAGTTCAGCCCTACAGTCCACATAGGCGCTAGAGGGCTGAGTGTCATTGGGGCAGTATGTCACTTCTGGCTACTGCTAGGACCTAGTTAGGGCGAGTGTGTGTGTGTGTGTGTGTGTGTGAGAGAGAGAGAGTCATGTTGTCATCATTAGGTTGCAGAAGAGGCAGTCCTATTCAGTGTAGTCGTTAAGAGAACGCAGGCTCTGGAGTAGTTATAGACCTAGTTCCACAGACCCTAGGCAGTGGGGGCCAGATGGACGTACCTACCCTTCCTCCCCTCCTGGCATTATTAGGATGCTCAGATTGATGCAATTCACATCTATAAGAGTGATTTCAGAGTGGAAAATGTATTGCAAGAACACATAAGGTATTTGTATGGTAAGCAAGAGTTCACTGGAGTTGAGGTTAGCAAGATGCTCATCTTCCTGAAGCCTCAGTTTTCTCATCTATAAAATAGGAAAATCACCCACCCCCGCCCACACACACACACCTGCTTGCAAGGCAGAGCTGGTGGAAGGACGATATGAGAGAACATTTGTGGATATGTTCTGTAAGCCGTGAACACAATCTATGCCGACTGTGATGACGGAGAGAGGCCTGGGGCACAGGCCGTCAGTAGGAAACTCATTTGTTTGGTAGGAGTTTCCTGGGCTGACTCGGTCGAAAGGAGGGTGGCATATAGAGATGTCCAGAATCCATTCTTTGCCCTCCAGGAGCTCTGTGGATGGTGAACAAAGAGACCATCACACAGTAACCAAAGAATAACTCTTCAAGGCATGGAGTGGGAAGTTTCCTGAAGGCAGAACTTACAGAGAGCACCAGGTAGGTGAAGGAGGGAGAAATCAGGGCAGGCTGCCTGGAAGAAGCAGGCAGCCAGGGAGGGAGAGGGTTGATTCCTGATTTCTGGTTTCCATAGATTTGTAGTTTGGGAGCTGAGCTCCCACTGTGCCCTGTCTGAGAGACCTACTCCCTGAGTTCCACATCTTATCTTGTCCTCTAATGCAGACCTTCCTGCTAAGAGTGTCTTCTTCCGAGATGTATTGGACATGTATCATTTATGATCATTGTTATATTTTATATGCTTAAATCTTTCACCTTCCCATAATACATGGAGTCCTTGGGGAGCCCAGAATACTCTAGGCACTCCATGGAAGTCCTACCAGAAAAAGAACCCTTCTCGTGGGCTGGGGCTCAGCCACCCAAGGGTTGAGAGGGGCTGCAGCACCTGGAGACCTGGTAGTACAACCTGCAGGCTATCACTACCTTTCCATTGCAGGCTGTCACTACCTTTCCACTGCGGCCAAGCTCTGCCCTGGGGGAGGTGGCAGGACTGGCCACTCTCTGAGTTCCAGAGACCTGGCAGAGAAGGGAGTGGGGTCCCGAGTGCTGAGTGCTGCCCCACTTTGGCAATGGCAGGGGCCACAACAGTACCTACTTGGGGGACCCTCGTGTTAGTAGTAAAGTGACAAAGTGGCATTTACAAAGGGAAAGGCACTGGATGCAAAACTGTGTGTTTCCAATGCTTCCAACTGGGAAAAAGAGGGGAAAACACCACAATGTGTTGTATGTGTTTATATATGTTTATCAATGCATAAGGACCTCAGCGGGGCTACAGCAGGATGCTTACCTTTAGGGAGCTAGGGTAGACGGCAAGAGAACTTCACACGTGTGTGTACATACAATACATAAACACACACAGGTATACATGTCAAGTTTGAACAATTTGAGCATATCAGAACCATTTTTAATATTATTCCACCAATAGTGGCCCTGAGGTCTTTCTTGGCCTGGCCTGGGCCACATGGAAGGGGCCTCTCCAAGGCCCCCACTGCCCAGGGCTCTGAGCCCTGCTTCTCCCCCTCCCGTCTCTTGTTTCTGTCCCCCGGGCACTTGCCTTACCTCACAGCTCCCTTCTCCCAGCCCTCGTTCCTCCACCCTGTCTTCAGGTCCTGACATGCACCTTCCATCCCAGTTCCCCTGCTCACCTGTCTCCTTAGGCCCTGCTGTTCAAATCCACTTGTTCTGAGATGTTCATAGTGGATAATGATGTGTCACCCAGACTATCATTATAATATATTCTCATGGGAAAAAACTTGGAAAAATATCAAAGCATTAATTTCTAAATGACCCATCACTGCACTACTCAGAGATCACCAACGATCAACTCTTCTGTTTCTATCTTTTGCTTTAACGTTTGCATCATCAGCATTATTTTCAAAAGCTAAGTTGACACCAGCACCTTCCTGCACGTTCCTGTTCTGCTTGTTTCCCCTGCATGCTCTGTTATAAGCGTTCCCCGAGGTTTTGTAAACTCCTCACGAATAATGTTTCTAGAATTTATTATACATTGAACTGTTTCTTAATTCCTAAAGAGCATTGACACTCTGACCCTGGCTGGGGTAGCAGCCACCTCCTCAGATGCTTGTTGAGGGCACAGAGTGGGCGGATGTCCACAAAGGGCATACGTACAGCTAGTCAGGAGTGGATGTCCAAAACCTGCCCCATACATCCACCAGAGAAATATCCACACGTGAATCTAGCAGTCTCCTTCAGGCCTCAAACTCTGAGGTTTGGTTTTCCTTGTGAGAAAGCAACAAGTATGACCAGTGACTCCCATCAGACAAGAGGCCTCTGGGCCCCAGACGGAAGGAAGGAGAGAGGAAAGAGGGGGGAAAGGTGAGAAGGAAGGGGGGGAGGGAGGAGGAGAGGACAGAAGTACCCAGAGGTTTCTCATGGTCCTTCTAAGCCCGTAGCTCTCCTGTAACACAGACCTTTTGGAATAAGAAGAGAAGGCTGATCTCAGCCTGATCATTGTGTCAGAGGGCTCCTGAGGTGGCAGTTTCTGCCCCAGTCTCACCCTCCTGGTCACTCTTGTCACCTTTTAGGTCTTTAATCTCTCCTTCCATGTTGTCCTGCTTCTCCACTTTTTAACCTCCACGTTGCCTCTTTTCTATACTGCTCACAAAAAATTAGGGGATATTTTATTGCTTCATTATTCATTTTGCGGTATCCCCTAATTTTTGTGAGCGGTGTATTTAAGACCTGTAAGTTAGTGCTAAAGTGGGTTTCAGGACTTGAATACTCTTGTGTGGTTCTTCCTGTTAGCTTTCCACTGGAGGAGCAGGTGGGCTTGGTGCTCTGGCTCCCTTTCGGGGACGCTGTGGTGGTTATTACACTTCAGTCTTCTTCCTGCCGAAGTCTCCTTGGGTCTCGCTGACTGCAGCTGGGTTCTGGGCCATCCCTGAACAATCACTGTGACCAGGGCAACAAGGTCTCCAAATGGCCGACGTGAGTGACCTGCCTCCCGGAGTGGAGAGCAGAGTGTGAACAGAGAGTTGAGGGGCTTGTAGGTTCCCTCATGAAAACTGGTGAATGTACGGTAACCAGGTAGCTAGAGTTACCCAAGCCCACTTAACCTGCTCTGGCCAAACTAAACAGCATGAATTATTTCTCCAAAATCCCTGAAGTACAGAAACCACTAAATTTACTAAATGACTAAAATTACTTCTCCAAGTCCCTGAAGTATACGCTTCCTTTCCATTCTCAATTTATTAGCTTCCTCCTGCATGACAGATGTTTCCTGCTGTCTGGTTTAATCATACTTAAAATACCTGTGTGACCTCGGCTGAACCCCGTGACCCCATGGGGATTCAGATATTTTAGCTATGAAATGAGACGGCTGGCCTAAATGATTAATTTTCTAACATTTTTAAAACAGAGGCATCTTTCTCTCAAATTAAATCCTATAATGAAATCCCCCCCAATAGATACAAATAAAGTTGTTCGTATAAAAAAGGGTCCCATAAGTTAAAATGTAGAATATTCATTTTTTATTAAATCAATAGGTGAAAAAAGAGAGGGGGGGTCTATTCTGACAGCACACAGATTTGAAATCAAGGATTCGAGTTCATCTACATTAGTCTTGGTGTTGAATTATTTCCATTTTGCCTGTGTGTGTAACATGGCATTAAGAAAATTCTGATCAGATCAGATCAATAGTTGTAAACGGTAAGAGTTTTGTAGCAGTTCAGCTTATAATTGTTGAGCTGTTTCCTCTGGAGTGAAATGGATCCAGAAACTTGACAGAGGAGATTGGATAATTTCTGTTTCACCATAGAACCACTTCCCTTATCATAAATACGAATGGGATAGTAACAAGTACAGACAGCTACAAAAGGCACCAGCATTATCTGTGAAGTGATGAGAGCGCGATGGGTTGAGCGTTTTCCGCCATTGCACAGCTGGCTTTCATACCGAGTCTGGGAGGCGTCTCAAACATCTGCACGCCTGGCATCCCCTGAGCGTAACAGCTGCAAGTGTCCCAGTGCGCAGGCGCCTGCATGTGACAGGACTGGGTATGCACAACTCTGGGCTCACAGAAGACCTCTCAACAGCCTCAGCCATCTCCCAGGGTGTTCAAGCACGAGAGGCTCCAGGGTCCGGTCTACCCAATACAACATAAGCTGGAGGTCCAAGTTCATGATATTGGTCAGTGGCCTCCAAGGTATCAAAATTTAGTGCATAACTAAGAGCATAGGGACTGTTTTTGTTGTGCTTTAAAAACATAGTTATGTTAACCTAACGAAACTGTCTCCAATTTCTGTCGAATCCCCCTTCCCAAAATTCCCCCAAATCTTGAGAGCAGTACTTCTCAAATTTATCAGGTTTAGCATACCAAGTTCTCAAAATTTACTGCACAGTCACCTGGAGGGTTTTTTAAAATACAGATTCCTGGGCCATACCCCCCAGAGATTCTGGCTCAGCAGGTGTGGGATGAAGCCTGAGAATTTGCATTCCTAACAAGCTCCCAGGTGATGCTGACACTGCTGGTCCACACCGAGTCATGAGATTCAAGTTCAACAGCTTGGAAATGACTTGGTTAGAAGATCTCTATGGGGTCCTTCTTCCTTTAAACATCTATGATTCGCTGAGCCTGGGCATAGAGTGTATTCCTCTAGGTCCCCTCCTCTCATCTGGACTAGGTGACCATCTGGGAGATGGGACTAGAAACTTTCTGGGAAGCCATAGGCCAGCGGTTCTTAACCTGGGTTCTATCGAACCCTAGGGGTTCGATGAGTCGGTCTCAGGGGATTGGAGAAGCCTCTGCCGCGGACGCCAGAATAAAGTAATACCGTAATTTGTTGTGAGTTCATGCACTTTGTTGATTCTGTTCTTTGAGCAAGATGATGTTCATGCACGGCTCATTTTGTGCACCAGTAAAAAAACATATACCTATGTCCTGAATTTGGAAAAAAATCATGTTTTATTTATCACTAAAGAAGGGTTCGGTGAATGCGCATATGAAACTGGTGGGTTCGGTACCTCAAAAAGGTTAAGAACCACTGCTATAGGCTCTGAAATGCTTCTCTGTACTGGTAAGGAAAAGATTTTCACAGTTAGCTTCTAATCAGACACAGAGGAGCGTTGGATGTTGAGTTGGACCTGCCTTTTTCCTTGCTCTGAGCTGTGGCACTTTGAAGAAACCACTGATTGTCCTATCCTCAGTTTCCCCACCTGCAACATTTACACACTCATTTTCTCCCTGCCTCCCCCACAGGGTGATGGATGTGAAAGTGTTTTGTAAATAACCCACCGCAATCCGTACACATTCAAGGAGCCATTACTATCAGTATTCGTGAAATCTTTATTCATGCTATTTCTAGATATAACGGGCATTTCAGGCTGTCAAATTCTTCATCAAGATCCCTAAGACACAACTAAGGTTCTGGTAGTTTAACTGTAGATCAGAACTTGCTCTCCGACCTTGGGGGTTCCTCTCCAGGCCGCCCTTGGTGTGGATGCATGGAGCCCAGCTCACCCCTTTCCCCTTGGAGATCGACAAGCCTGTGTGGGTGCAGAGATTTGCCCTTGAGCCTCCACCTCTGCTGGGGCCGCCCTTTGCTCCGGGCCTGAAGCAAAGGGCTCCATCGGCGTTTTGGCCCTGGCTCCTATGTGGCTGATGAGGGGCCCGAGCTGTCACAACACAGGAAGATGATGCGATGATACTGCTGATGCTGGTGGTGACGCCGATGGTGCGAGCTGGAAATGGGGTGCTACGTCATCGTTGTCATCATCATCATCATCATCTGAGCAGCCACCAGATAGCTTGTACCCATGCTAGGCTGGGCACTGGGCCGCATTTGCCATGCCTGGTCTTTCGGCCACAGGGCAGCTCTGTAAGGTAAGTATCATGCTCTCCATCTTACAGATGAGGAGGCTGAGGCTCAGAGAGAATCCGCGACTGGCCCAAGGTCACCATGCTACTAAATATGTATAGATCTGAAACTCAGAGTCTTTGGGGTACCAGCTGGTACTACCACCTCCTTTTCCCATCCACCTCTCAGGGTTTGGCCAGCACATGAACAACGTACCCCAGAAGAAGCCTGTCTCACTGATATTGGGAGGAACAGACCAGGCTGGGCTGGGGTGTGTAGGGATGGGTATGCTGGATCACACCCAGGAGAAAGCACAGAGCAACCTGGCCCCCAAAACTCACATGTACGCCCTTTCAACCTATCACCTCTGTCCTCATCAAAGGCAAGAGGGAGGTGGAAGGATGGAGAGGCCTAGGCAGTTTGCAGCTGTCCCATCTGGGGTTTCCCTGGGTGCTGATACCTTTAGGGGCTTGAGCTCAGAGCCAAGGTCATCTTCCATTCTCTCCAATTTTAAGGTGCTGTCAGCTGACTTTCCTAGAAAGCCACCCATGACTCCCTGTTGCCTGTAAGATAGAAGCCAAGCTGCCCAGCTCAGTGTCAGACCCATATTCTCTGACTCCCAGGCCTTGAGCCTTTTGGGTGGAACACACCTGGAGCTCTAGACCAGGGGTGCCCATACTTCTTCAGCTTGCGAGCTACTTATAAGATGACCAAGTCAAAATGATCTACCTACAATAAAAATGCAAAACATAAATTTATTTCTTCTATATTATCATTATTTAAGTTACTATTATTACTATTTAATATTGTCTATTCTTCTTTCACCTTTCTCCTTCTCAGCTCTCTTTTCGGAGGAAATTCAATGTCATAGTTTTTATGAACAGTCCGAAAAAGCCGCTCCACATTTCCCTTCTTTGGAATAGCAATGGCACACAGACAGATGAGGCAAACACACTTAGAATATGACATAGTGAAAAAAATCCCCTCCCATTCTGTATGAAAGTGGTGGGTTTTAGGCTTCTTACTCGGACCAGCTATGGCACTCATTTTTATACCTTTTGTTGTATTTAGTTTAAATAAATTGAAGGCTAACTACACAGCAATATAAACCAAGTTAGCATGGTTTAACGCGCATGTGTAGGGTGTCAAAAGTTCAGATGTCAGATTGGCTACCCTGTATGCCAATCAAAAGACAAATGTCTTTTTAATGTCATACAATCTACCCACACTTCCTTCACGATCAACCAGTAGATCGCGATCGACGTGTTGAGCACCCCTGCTCTAGACAAATGGAGCTCCTTCCTGTTTCCCAAAAATATCCTCAACATTGCACCTTTTTCTCCCTTTGCCCATGCTGTTCTCTCTCTGCCTGCCGTGCTCATGTCTTTATTTTGTTTGGCAACTTCTGCTCCTTCTGCAAAGCTCAGTTAAAGTTCCATTCCCCTAAACTGTTTTCCTTCACCTCTGAGATCTGGTTTGGTTTTCATCCTGGACAGTGCTCCACAGACAGCTGGCACTCAACACATCACTGCTGAGTAAATGCCAGGGCATAGCCCACTGCTGTTGGAATTGGAGAATCCGGGTCTAGTGCTGGCTCTCTTATCCCCAGCTGGCTGACTTATTCCTCTCCAGGCCTAGATTCCTCTTTTGTAAAATGGGGGAGGGGAGTTGGGCTCCATCACTGGTTTTCTACCTTTGTTGTACAGAAGACCTACTCAGGGAGCATTTTCAAAATGTGTATTCCCAGGCCCCGTCCCGTGAGTCATAGTCTGAAGTTCTAAGGTAAGTCTGGGTGTTAGCACAATTCACACACACCCAGGGAGCATCCTGATGCTGGTCATCCTCAGACTACTCTGTGAGCAACTCTGGCCCAGGTGGACTTTGAGGCAGGTCCCTTCTGATTCTGAGAGGCTGCTAGAGCTGTGAGGGAAAGAAGGCAGAATAGTGGCCACAGTGGCCAAGACAAGAACCACAGTCCTTGTCATCACCATCATCACCATCACCACTGTTATTGTCATATCACCATTGCCATCACCATCACCACAACCATTGTCATGTCGCCATCATCATCATCATCATGGTTGTTACCATAACAATCCTTATCCTCATTATGATCTTCATCATCATTAACAGCACCACCAGTACTGTCATGATTTTCATGATTATCCCAGTCACCACTGTCATCATCCATCACCCTCACCAGCAAAGCCATCACCACTGCTCAGTGCTCACTGGGGGCCAGGGCTCAATAGGGGTTTCCATGGGCATTATCTCCTTCAGTCTTTTCAAAAGCCTTGTGAGATGGATCCCAGCATGCTGCAGACAGATAGGTCTGGCCATGCCCTGGAGCAGAGCCTGCGCATTCCAGTCTGCAGTGGCCCCGGGTCCCTGGCCATCCTGCTCTTGGAGTGAGCCTGTGCCTTCTCTGTTGAGCCCCGAGAGAGAAAATAGAGCGCTTGCCCCTTCAACCTCCATTTCTTCATGCAGGGTATCTCTATTACGAGCCTCCTTCGTAACAGATGCCAGGTTTGAATTCGATCCAGGCCAACATTTTTTCTTCCCATTTTCACAAAACAAAGATTTTCTTTTTCCTTTTCCTAGCCCCTTCCTCCCCAAAATAAACTCCTGGGAAAATAGCATGTGTGGCTGAGCCTCGGGCCAATTTGTGTCTTTGTGTTCAGCACACACGCTCCGTCTTTCACACTACAAACAGCTTTGCTCCAAAAAAATATGTTTTCCCTTTGCAAAACTGCCATTTTAGGGCAACACATAGAAAGAGACTATTTTACTTTTTCTTCCCTTGGAAAACCCCTCCAAGATGTTGTTTTGCCTTGCTTTTTCTGGAGGGGAGATATTTTTTGACAGCTTTCGTCGCTAATCTGGCTCTCAGTCCTACGTCTGGTGCCAACGTGTGAAGAAAGCAAAGGAAAAACTAAATGAGCAAAAGCAAAATTCTCCCAGAGGGGCACCAGAACCCCGGGATTCAGGAGTTATAAGGGACCTTGTGGTAAGCCCAAGCCCCTGCCCCCCTGGGGGTCCCCTTTCAGAAGCCCAGGATGGGGACACAGCTGTAGCTGCCTGCTGGGGTCCTGATGCTGCTTGCTCATTCAGCAGACATCCTGCCAGACTGTCTTCTTCAGCTTGGAGACGGGGCTGGGTGTTTTGGGATCACAAAAACAAGTCAATCATGGATTCCATCTCAATGCTTTTCAGTCCAGTACAGAGTGAAAATTTGTCTGGGAATTTACTGTAGCATTGAGCAGAAGGTGCAGTGCACTGGCAGGTGTGACTAAAGTCTCAGTTTCATATGTGGGGTTCCTTCCAGCCAAGGGGGTTAATCACGTTTGGAGTAAGAGGTGGCACTTGAGCTGAGTCCGAACTTTCCAGAGAGATTCTCTCCAGTTCACTGAAGTTGGCCCTCCTGTGACTTACATCCATTTTTCCCCCTTCTTCTTTCTGGCTCAGCTAAGCCATTCCCCCTCTTCTGTGTGAGGCAGCCCTCTGGGTGCTGGTGCTGCTGAGTGACCCCGAGTCTCTGCTTTTCCTGGACCCTGACAGCCTCATGGTCCTGTCCTAATGGCTCGTCTCCATGGTGGGAGCAGAACGGAGTGGTCCTTTTCACTATGGAGTCGGTTTCCTGAGCCAGGAGTCCCTGTGGGTCGTGCTTGTATTGTGCAGCATGAGGGTTCTCACTTTGGGCTGTCTGGAAGCACCACTCTTATGGGCTTGCTGTTTTCAGGGCACTTGTCCTGGTATGGCTGGACTTGGGACCAGCTGGAAGGCATATTAGCATCCAAATGGAATGGGAAGAGGGATGAGGACACCCCAGGCCAGGGGACACTCAGAGGTAGAAATGAGCCCAGCTTGGGCAGGCAAGAGAGGGAAATGGTTGGGCCCTTACAAAGATCTGTGCAGGGTGAGCCAGGATGGGACCAGGTAGGACCTGGCTTTCTGCTGACTGAATACTGGAATAAAGAGTGGACTTAATTCAGTGAGCCCTTGGGAGATATCACAGGCTGTGGAGTGATGTGCGTTCTCTGGGTGTTATTTCTGTTGCAGATTTGTGTGTAGGATGGACTATAGAAAGGAAGACCAGTTAGACTATAAAAGTGGATGGAAAGTAGCTTTCACCTGTATGATGGAGCGGGGTTGGAAAGGAAGAACCAATCCAAGAGAAGTTTTAAAGGGAAAATTGAGAGGTGAGACTTTGAATGAGAGCGGTCCCATCATTTGCTTATAAAGACCCTAATCCCATCACAAGGCCCCACCCTCATGGCCTCATTAATTGAATCACCTCCCAAATTCCCACCTCCAAATCCCATCACCTTGGTAGGGGGGACTCAGCATATTAATTTGGGGGACACAAGCATTCCTTTCATAACAATGAATTAGAGAGAGAAGAGCCTTTTGAAGGGAGAAGTGCCAACAATGTTCAGAGAGAAAAGGGAGATGAGGGTCCTCATAAAAGGCCCGGGTGGGTGTGGGATTTGGGAGTCATCACCTCAGAAGGAAATTTGGGATGCAGGAGCCTGGAAAGGAGGGGTTTGGAGAGGATGGTGGAGAGACAAGACAGAATTCTTGGGACAGCTCATGTGGGAGGAAGGAGCAATGCCCATGACACAGGGCTGGGAAGGTTGTGAGGTCTCAGCCAGCATTCACTGATGGCTGCTGGGCAGACACCAGGCACAGGGTGATTTCCGTGTATGAGGCAGGTCCTGGCTCTTCAGCTTATGACTGAGTCAGATGGAGAGACACGTACAGGGGACATTCCAGCCCAGGGGTCCCTTTCAGAGGGTTTAAGTCCCACCACTTCTAACCACCAGCACTGTGACCTCAGGCAAGCCACTACACATGTTAGAACCTCAGTGTCCACACGTGTAAATGTCCATACTGATAGTACCCTCCCGTAGGGCTGCTGTGAGAAGTAAGAGGATGAGACGCCAGGAGTGTTTTGCCCGGTGCCCAGCTTGTATTGAGTGCTCACCATCAGCATAATTACTAAGGAGCAAAGGTACATACACTGAGTGCTAAGCGGTACCTGCAGGAGAACTAGAAGGATTGGATGGCTGGGGCCTGGGTTTAGTAGACAGGGAGCACATGAGTAACGCGGGACCAGCTCATTGAAAGTAGTGTGGTCTCTCACTCATTGTGGGTGGAATGCGAGATGGTACGACCACTTTGAAAGACAGTTTGGCAGTTCCTTACAAAACACAATGTACTCTAACCATACGATCCAGCAAATGTGCTCCTTGGTATTTGCTCAAATAAATTAAAAACTTATGTTCACACAAAAACCTGCACATGAATGTTTATAGCAGCTTTATTCCTAATTGCTAAAACTTGGAGGCAGCCACGATGTCCCTTAGTAGGTGAATGGATGAACAGTGTTACATCCAGACAATGGAATATTATTCAGCAATAAAAAGAAATGAGCTATCAAGCCACAAAACGACATGGAGGAACTTTATGTATTACTAGGTAGAAGAAGTCAATCTGAAAAGGCTGCCTATTATATGATTCTAACAATATGACATTCTGGAAAAGGCAAAACTGTGGAGACAATAAAATGATCGGAGGTCGGGGGAGGGAGAGGTGAATAGGTGGAGCACAGAGGATGTGTGGATGGTGAATCTATTCTGTGTGATACTGTAACTATGGGTACATGTTGTTATACGTCTATCCAAACCATAGAACATACAACACCTAGGGAGCGCTGATGTAAACTGTGGACTTTGGGTGATAATGATGTGTCACTCACTGTAGGTTCATTCATTGATGGTAGGCATATTGGTGATGGGGGGAGGCAGGGAGTGGATGGGAACTACCTTCCACTTAGTTTGGCAGTGCACCTAAAACTATTCCAAAAAATAAAGTCTTTCATTTTTAAAAAGTAACATGGCTGCACAGAAGCCCAGTTCTCGTTTCAAATAATGAATTGGTTAAGCAATCCTGTGAGCATTGACTGTCCAAGGACTGCAGCATCAGACACAGGAAATGCAGGGGGGAGATGAGCCTCTGTCCCCAGGAGCTACTCTCATCATGCATGTGACAGCCACTAAGGGGCACCACAATACAGAGGCATGGGGAGCAGCCAGGCAATTTGAGGTGGGGTAGGGGGTTTGGGCGGCATCAGGGAGGAAGGGGCTTCCAGCCCAGCCCAGTGTCAGGAGCGGTGACTGTGGGCACTGGATGGAGGGTTTATTGTTAGGATGAGTGATGTAATGGTGACTGTCCCCACTTGTAAGCCAAGCATGCATTCTCCTTCTGTTCTTACTGTGCAACATTGGAGAGGTGTGAGCTCCATATTACAAGTGAGGAAGCAGGTGAGATCTTGAGCCATGGACCCAAATGAGTTGCTAAAGCCTAATGTGGTGTGACCTCGGTCAGTTCACCACTTCTCTGAACCTTGGTTAGGTTGTCCTTAAAATGGGACTAGTGCCTACCTTGTAGAATTGTGCTGAGCATTAAATGATAAAGTGAGTACAAATGCTCTACGTTCATGCTGGCCAATAGAAATGTAACGTGGACCGTAAATGCCAGCCACTTTTGGGATTTTACATTTTCTAGAAGCCACATTCCAAAACGTAAAACGAAGTAGGTAAAGTTTATTTTAATAACATATAATGATGTTTTATTTAACCCAATCTATATCAAAATATTATCATTTAACTATATAGTCAATATAACATTTATTCATGAGATATTTACCTTTTTTTGTACTAAGTCTTTGCTCTCTGGCATGTTTAACACTCACAGCATACCTCCTATCAGACAAGCCACGTTTTACTAGCCACGTGCGGCCAGACACTGCCATACTGGAGAGCACAGCTGTTTATAATATAGGCAGTTTATATTTCTCCCTCTACAAGTGGGAATAACAATATCACACCTCAGAGCTTCACTAATTACTCATCCAGTCACACTTTATCTAGCGTGTATTAGTATTATTAGATCAAGAGCTTTATTTTTACGCACCACGATTGTATATTCATAAATTCTAACTCATGAATTTGCGAGTTTGCAATCACAGGCCCATGCAAACACAAGAATTAGTCTTTTGTTCTTGAAGCAATTTATTTGTGTTCACCTCTTTCAGAGTACTTACCACGCCTGGCATGCATTCGGATTAGTCGCGTGAATCTGTCTTCTCCTGTGCTGCCCTGACTGCAAGCTTCTTGGAGGGAAAATCTGTGTCTCCAGGATCCCTCTCTCCCCCACCAGCCCCTCCTTGCACCCCAAGTGTCTAGCTTCGAGCCAGCCCTAGCAGGCATTCAATAGGTGTTTTATGAATAGACCCCATCAAGCAAAGTATCAGTTCCCTTTAGAAGAGAAGTGTATTATATAAAGCAAAGGCTCTAAAGTCAGATTATGTAAAAAGGTGTTGAAAGGCAGCGGGGACATCAAATGGAACCACCAAATTGAAGTTTTTATTGGAGCAGACATGAATCTGGCTGAGGGGAGTGCAGGGTTCCAGCAGATGGGTGTGTGTTTGGGAGATGAGGTCGAAACAAAGGTGTCTGGAAATTTGTCACAGGCATTTGAACTTCTGATGAAATAAATTCTGTCTCATCCCTGTGTGACATGTTCCGATCAGCTCAAAGGCCTCATAGAGGGTGGGAAAACCTTGTTCTGCCTATTCATGTCAGAATACTGGTCCTGGGGAGATCTGACCCCCTGACCCTTCCTGTGGGCTTAGGATCCAGGGGCTCAAGAGACAGCCACACTAGGGAGCAGGCTTTGAGCAGCTTAGTGGTGACCATGTGACTAAGCCAGCCACAGTTGCTACCTTAACCCAGGACATGCTTACAGCCCTGGGGAATGAGGGACAGTCCTATTCTGGGTGTGCCCAGGGCTCACAATTCCCACCCTTTGCAGCCATCTGCTCATCTCTACTGTCTCTTTAAGAGGCATCAATTCAAGACTGTTGCACATGTTAGGCTTCCTTGGGGCCAGGAGAGAAGGCACCTATCAGCACATGGTGGAAATGGCGGAGCACCTGAAGGAAATCTGTTGTTTTGGCCTTGCGGGCAGAGGTGTCATAAAGCTGGCATGGGAATGGAGGAAGTCCTTGAACAGCCAAGGCACGAAGCAGGAGCTGAGGCTAACCACATATGTGGTAGGGAGTAGTATTTGAATTCATTAATAACAATGATAAAGAAACCAAACAAACTCATGCTACCACTTATTGAATGCTTATTATCTGCCAGCCACTTTACTGAGCATTTCACTTGGACTGCTTTCCTTAACCTTTGGTACACCCCTCCAATGTGGGTTCAATCACATCCTTATTTCAACTACCAGGAAACAGACTCAGAGTTGGGTAACTTGTCCCAGGTCACTCAGGTGGGCAAGGGCTGCTGGGGCAGGGAGACAATGGGAGTCAACAATCCAGAGTCATGAAATCAGAAAAGAAGTAAATATTTGGATGGCGAATCAGACAGACAGACAGACCAAACAGACACATACGCGCACGTGCGCGCGTACACACACACACACACACACACACACACACACACCTCCAAGGGCATGATATCTATAACAAAGCAAAAATATTTTATTATGATTGCCTTTAAAACCATGGCAGAGAGCATTCCTCTGCTGCTTCTATGAAGCAAAGGGTGGAATTATTTTTGATGACTACTTTACAACATGTAAAGTGTCTTTGGTAGAGGACTGTCTGCATGCTGTGACGTGTATGTTGTGATGTAGGTGCAGATAGAGTTACAAGGACTTTCCTGGGTTCATTTGCAACCATGACTCTCCCCACCTTATTTTTCTTGTATAATTTTAAGTTCTTCTGCGAGTGTCCCCACTTACCATCCCCCTCTCTGGGAAAAGACAGTGCGCCTCGGGAATGAAGCCACGTGTAAAGTCCACGAATTCCTTCGGATGGGAGTGGAGCGGCTCCAGGCAGTGCAGAGGCGGGAATAACTCACCTGGAGGAGGGGTGCGCTGTGCAGAGGGCACCGTTGCGGACATGCCAACTGAAAGAGAAGAGGCTTTCAGAGATATCGAAGGCATAGGCCTTTCTCTGGTTGTGGGATTCCTCAACCCTAAATGGTGGTGTTGGTGGGGGGATTAATCTATATTCCCTCTCCCAACCGCCAAGGGACCATCTTAGTTCTAAGATAGACAGCATCTCTTTAGAAAGTAATCCACACTTGACTGCCTCAGCTTAGGACCCCTGCCCTCTGCTCCTTGCAGTGTTGTTCAAGCTGTGACCTATGGACACCAGGATCAGATGGCTTGCAGGGGGCCTTGAGGCACCCCAGCCACCAAGGAGGCCGAATGGACTGGATCGGGGGTCGGAAGCAGTGACCTGGGTTGGTGGCGAGGGTGGGACCGTGGGGGCTGCACAGTGGAGAGAAATGGGGACACCGCTCAGAGGGTGAGCCGGCCTTCGCCCAGCACCCTCTCACCATCACCGCCATTGCTGGCCCTGATTCGCTGATTGAGACAAGCTCCGTCTCTGGTTTTTGCTCAGCACATCAGAGGCTGAGGCCGAGTTGGAACAAATTGGAGCTGAAATTGCCTCAGCGGGGAAACTGGGAGTGCTCACTGTCAGCGCGGACACTGCTGCACGTGCAAAGGGAAGGGAGGGGTGACACTTTTCCCTGTGGGCCTGGAGCGCAGGAGCCCAGATCCAAGGAGCCTTGGACTGGAGATGCCTATGCAGCCCTAGGATACCGAGAATGTGTAAGAGTGCCTGATGAATTAAATATCGATTAATTAAATATTAATAACAAATATAGAAATGGAAATGATCTGTGTGTGCGGGCTGCATGGTATAGTTTAAGAAGCCCAAGCTTTAGGAATAAAAAACTTGGGATCTGGGTTCTACCACAGAACCAACTGCAAAGCCTTGGGCAACATAATCCCTGGGAGCCTCAGTTTTGGCATCTGTAAAAGGGGAGCAATCAACCGCAGATACTGTTGTAAGGGCTGAAGAAGATAACACAGGTAGTCATGACTGCTCCCGCTGCCCACTTCATCCCTCGACTGAAGACTCAGTTTGGCGTTTTGATATAGCCCTTGTCCCGTACACTGCAGCAGGACCTGACTTCTGGTGTTTGCCTAATATGATGTGCTCTTGCACTCGGCACGGAACCCTTTGCCTTGATCCCAGTGGAACGATGACTTGGCCACTTCTTATCAGCAAGAATATTTGAGTTCACTGAACAGAGAACAGAAATACTTGTGTCCACATTTCGAGATGCTGCTACTTCTAGAGGCTCAGGCCATGGTAACCTGCTTTTTGCCCCTACTGTCTGTTATATGCCGTCACCAATGAGTGGGAAGTGTTGGGCTCTTTAAGAGAGGAGCCGTTCTGTTTAGGACGTACTGCCTGTGGCCGCAAGACTTCCAATGCAGTTTTGGTTACATCCCTTAAAAAGTTCCCCAGTGGGCTGCAGACGCCGTAAAGTCAATCAATGACTTTATTTCTTTTCTCTGTTTCCTAGTGTCCAGTTCAATGTTCAACTGGAGGCAGGGGCTAAGTAAATGCCATTGGGAACATAGAAGCAGTGATGCTGGTGGTGAGGGAGACAGTCAGGAATAGAGGGCTGTACAGAATAAGGGCAGGTTCAAGGAGATAGGTTTACCCTAAGAGCTCCTTGAGGGCAGAGATGGCGTCTTACCACGCCGGTCTCTCCAAGGGCTGGGTCAGTCCTGGCATAGTGGGATGCACAGTAAGCAAGGGAGGAAGAGTCGAGGCTCTGATTGGTTGTTCTCTGGAATAAAAAGTCCAGCAGGACCAAGAATATATAGCAGTTATATAGTCCGACAACAAAGTCTCCGTGGATTTTGGAGCTTTGGAGGCTGTATGTGACCTTGGGCTCCTTGTCACAGCTTCCTCTCACTTTTTTAAAGCTGAGGCTGGCTTCTGCTTGAGAGGGGCAAAAAGCTAGAAGCTATCATGAATTGTGCTGGGCTCTGAAGACATAAATAACTATCGATTAATATTTGTGTTATGAGTAGGAACCATTAGTTAAACAAGACAGTGCGTCTGCCCATGGGTTTGTATACTAAGAGCATCCTTAATCTGATGGAGTTTAATGGAAGCCTGCAGCATCTGGAAACTTTCGGCTCTATGCCTTGTTCTTCCCTTCCTTATCACAATGAAGGTCCAGCCTTTTCACCCATCTGACTGTACGAAGAGAAAAGACAGGAGTCTTTATTCACCCCTGCTTCCCCCATGAGAGTCTGTAGTGTCTACCCTCGGAGGGTACCAAGTCTCAGAACCCAGAGTCTATAGGATGAGATTATAAGTGCGGCCCCAAGTCTCCTCCCCAAGGAAGCTGCTCTATGGCGGTGGGCAAAGGCCTGGGAAACTATGTGTGTCTTCAAGCCAGAAGAATTTGTCCAGTAGGCTCCCCAAAGCCCTATGTAAAAGGCTGGTCTGAATCCTCATTTCCCACCAGCAGATTGCATCATGGTCACAAGTAGCTCACTCATAGATAGGACCTGCTATGAGCCAGCCACTATTCTGAGTACTTCACATAGAGTAACTTCAGATTCTCACAGAAGTCCTAGGAGATACCCTTATTATCCCCATTTTACAGATGAGAAAACTGATACACGGAGAGGTCAGTTGGCTTTCTTAAGGTCATACAGCAAGTGTTGGAGGGAGCACACTTTTTTTTTTGTAAAGGTCTTGAAAGGATATTCTAAAATCCTCATATGAGGAGAAAGTACAAAGTTGGCCCGAGAGACTAGCCCATGAGAGCCAATCAAGGGCTCCTTGGCTGGGATTGCACAGAGTTCTTGAGGGGCTAGGATGATTCTCTCTTGGAAGTTCCCAAAGGACTTCTTTCTCTCCAAGCCACACTCCATGGCATGTGCACAACACCTCCCAGGTTGAGAGCTCATTGGCATTTGTCTTCTCGTTGGTTCTCACAAAAGCCCTATAAAGTGCTGTTAGAACTCACTACTTTTCAGGGAGTTCACAGAGAGCTTAGCATTGGGCTTAGCACAGAGTGGCAACTCAATTCTAATTCACCGAATTCTTTTTAAATATTTTTCTTAATTAGTTTACCTTCAATATTATTCTGTATTCATTTTAGATGTACAGTGTAGTGGTTAGACAACCATGTACTTTACAAAGTGTCCTCCCAATATTGCAAGTACCCACCTGGCCCCATACATAGTTATTGACTATACTCTTGAATGACTAGACATTTGGATGACTAGATGGGTGGATAGGTTTTTGCAGGGATTGATGGATGACTGGAGAATGGGCTCTGGTCCCTGTGTGCGGGCACACACCTGGAGTCTGCTTCCTGCATTGAATCACATTCAGTGGAGCCAACCCCTGTCTCCACCAAGAGCCCAAACCCAACTCCCAAGAGCTTTAGTTGAAGTTGCCCCATGCCATCTCCACCTTGCAAGTCCCTGTGCTCCAGGAAGCTGTACAGATACATGCCCTTCTGAGACAGATCAGGTGACCATGAGCAGGGTGAGTAGGAGTGTGGCTCATCATCTCCTGTCATCTACTTTGACTGGGCCTGGCTCTTCCCTGGAGAGGCGTGCCAGGCCCTGCCCAGAGAAGACAGTGTCTTCCCTCCTTGCTATTGATTTCTCAGTGGTTGCTCCTCCACTATTTATAACTCACCTCCTTTCTGCTGAGCTTTGGCCCAGCTGGGAAGTGAGCACCACGACCTCTGATCGGGTTTCTCTTTTCTTGGTTCAGGGTTATAAGGAAATGAAGCATCCTCAGAGGTCACAGCTTCTGAGCCCCACGGGTGCCCAATCAATGCTCACACTCTTAGCTGAAGGTTGGAACCAATTAACCGCATTAGCCTTGCCTGCAAGGGTGGCATCTGCAGACTTGGCTGGGACCTGTGGGATTATGTCCCCCAGCCTCGGCCAGCTGTGTCCTACAGGCCAGAGCCTGCCTCTGTGCTGTTTACTTCATCACTAGGTGAGGTCCTTGCCAGGGCCTGGGCCTGGGTAGAGCTGGAGCACCATCTGCACATTCTAGGAGCCTGCTCCTGAGTTTCTTGTCTCCTTTGCCTGATGCCAGGGAGCCCCGTCTGCATCCCCAGAGGAGGCTTGACGCCTAGCTCCCTTCGGGCAGCTGTAGCTCTAAAGAGCTGGGGTGGAGGAGGTGCCACTCCAATGGGTGGTCCAGGAGTCCTGCAGTGAAGGATCCAGCCACGCTTCTCTTTTAGTCCCCATCTCTTTACTAGGGGATGAAGGCTTCTACAGTGAGTGTAGGATGACTGCCCATCCAGGTTCTCCTCATTTATCTTTAATGAAGGTCTTTAAAACCAACTTAGAGTGGAGAAGGAGGATGAATCAGTACCGTGCAATTCACATTAGTTTTGGTCCCATTCTAGGCCCTCTGAAGGGTAAAATGACACCAAAATTAAACCTATGTTTGCCTTTCACAGACCATGTGCCATGGGGAGGCAGATATACTTAAGTCAATATAATTCATGGAAGATACTGTCTTCTAATAGGAGTCCCAAAAATGTGACTAGGAAGGAGGGATTACATTTTAACTGAGAATAAGGGGCAAGGGAGCCTGAGAAGTAGGCTGAACCTTGGGGGGGGGGACAACTTGAAGAAGTGGCTATGGATGAAGGCGGCCAGGCAGGGGGTCAGCACGAGACAGGCATAGTTGTTGGAGAACCTTTGGGAAGAAGATGGTATGCTGAGGATGGGGCAAGATGTGGGCATGGAGCTCTGTTGGGGGCAGCAAGGATGGCTACTAGTTAGATCATGAGATATGTAAAAGGAGGCTGAGGACAGGGTAAGGAGCTTGGCTTGTCTTTCTTGGCACTGGGGAGCTATTGAAGTTTTGGGGCAGGAGAGTAACAAACCATGTTTCAGAAAGAGTATTTTGGTGTTGTGTGTGTGTGTATAACTTTGATGAGAATGGTGACACTTGACAAATAAGCATCTCTCCCAAGTGTATTCTCGTACGGTACACCTGTGTCATGATGCGGAAGAGTAGGAAGTCTTCCACAGACCCCAAATTGTGCTGGTAGTTCTCAGCCTCCACTTCATGTTCTGTGTCCCCCTTCCTCTGGAGACCTGAAGGTGATGAAGAGAAATACCAGGCTAGAGTCCCCATGGTGGAGACATCTGTTGTCAGGTCTGCCCTCCCTCCCATGTCCCCCAGCCTGAAGGAAGGCCTTGAGATGCCGCCTGTCACACACTGTATCTCTGCAGGTGAGTGGCTGTGCACAGGCTTTCCTGGTAAGAGCAATTTAGATGTCCTGGTCTCATCAGAGAAGATAGGTATGGCTCCTTGGGATTGCTATGGTAACCAGTTATACATCTGAGCTGGTGGCAGGAAGGAAGCCAGGAACTTAGTCACCCTGAGGGGGAGGCTGTCCCTGTTTGGGTGGGAGGATTTAGGTCAGATGGATGGAAGATCTGCTTTGACATTGGAGCTTCTCCTTTATGATTGCTGATTGACTCCAGTCCCACCCAAACTGCTCCTCATCCCAGAGAGACTGAGTCCTCCACTCCTGCGGGCACATCCTGTTGCCTCTGCCTGAAATGCTGTTCCTTCTCCTGGAATCCCAACCCATTCTTCAAGACCCAAGTCAAATGCTTTTCCTCCCATGTGTTTCATAATTCTCCATCCTTAGCCTCTTCCGGAGCACCTGTCACGTGGAGCTACTGTGTGGGAGTCTGATGCCCACCAGAATGTCAGCCCCTAGCGAGCTGGCGTGTGCCCTGTTGGTCTGCAGGTAACAGGACCCAGCAGTGTGTGGCCACTTTAGGTTCCGCATATGCTTATAGAAAGAATGGATGAATTAACCTGGTGATGCCAACAGGCAAGCCTGGCAGCCTTGGAGCTGTGCTCAAACCATCTGCAAGCAGCCCTTGGGCTTCCAGGCTAAGCTGCTGTTGTGGTTAATTACAGAGGGGCGCAGAGGACTTTACACTTTGCACAGTTTCCATAGCTGGAACCTGCAGTTTTATTTCCATTAAGCTGGTTGTGAAACAGTACTGTCCTGGCCAGTCCTGAGTTGTCCCTTCAGTATATATTATGTATATGTGTATGCCTATCTATCTATCATCTATCTATCTATCATCTGTCTATGTACCTATCTATCATCTCTCTCTGACCTACATCTGTTTATATTGTCTATCTGTATCCATCATCTATAACTATCACCTATGTGATCTACGCATCCATTTATCAATCCCTCCTTATCTATTTTATCTATCTAGCTATCTATCATCTATCTATCGTTTTAAACGTGATTTGCTCAGGATTTGGGCGCTGGAGACTCAGAGAGGAATGGAAGCCAGGAAGGAACTGGGAAAACAGAGGATGAGGAGGCTGGACTGGCTGTGGGTCTGGGCGGGCTGGCGCTGCAATCGATGAGGCGGTGGGTAGGCAGAGGGGCGCTGCTCCGGGGGTGGGGGGCGGCGGGGAGCCGAGCAGGGCGGGAGAGCAGGCAGGGACGCACCGGAGGAGCTCAGATGTCAGCTGCGGAGGCTAAGGCGCGGGGGGCGGGGACTGGGTGAGGGGATGATGTAATTAAAGGCCTTGACGAGTGAGGCAGGGGCTTTCGGAACGCCCTGCTGAGGGCTCCGTGCATCCTTGCATCCGTCGCCAGCCCGCGGGTGGCGCTCTCGGGGCGCGTCGTGGACTCCCTGGCGACATCGCCTTCAAGACGGAGTTGGAAGGGCGCAGGCGGAAGCCGGAAAGCTCTGGCGAAGCTGGGAAGGTTTCCGGGCTTCTCCGCAGAGGGTTTGGGAGCCACCGCGGTGCCTGCGCCCCTCGCGCACACTCACCCCAAGTCGCCAGCGGGGCGCGAGATGTCACTCGCAGAGTCAGCCGCTGCCCTGACTTGCTGGGTGGAGCCCCGATTCCTCTCACCCCGGGCAGGAGGCGAAAGGGACAGAGTGGGGGCGGAGGAAGGTCCCACCCGGGAATCGGGGTCTTTATCAAGTCTCGCCTTTCCCCCTCGCCTTGTCGCGTGCCTCTCGGCTGCCCGGCTGCGCCCAGGGGAGGTACCCAGGTCGTGCGGTCCGAGAGGGGCACCCTGAGGAGGACTCACAGGACGTAGGAGGTGATGGTGCTCAAGCACCGCAGGAATCGGTCGGTGTGCTTTTTCCAGGCCAGTGGCCCTGGGTAGGGGGTGGGGAAGCAGGAAGCGCAGGGTGTTAGTCAAAGATCTGAGGTGAGAGCCAGATTGTCACAGTATCTGTCTTCCCTAGCCGCTCGCCCAGCTACTGGCCTGAAGAGCCCAGATTTAGAGAAGGCGGCCTATGTCTGCATGGTTGCACCAACGTTCAGCCCAACCTCAGTACAGGTCAATTTTCCCCCTTTCAGCTTCCGTTTTCCTTTTTTTCACCCCTACTCCCTTCCTCTCCCTCTGGCAGCCCCTCCCCAGCTCTTTTTACCCCTTCTTCCTTCCATTTGTGAACTCAGCTGTGGGTCTCAAGTTCAGCCAGCCCCTTGGCTGCCCAAGGCTGGAGAAATGCAGGGCAACCTGGCACAGAGCTCATTCCCCGCTTCAAAGAGGTGACTGGAAGATAGCCCTCGTTGCCAGACGCCACTGAGTTTCTCTGCCAGCTCCCCCTCCCCCACCCCTCTCAAGCTACCCTTCTCAAAGTTGATGGGGTTTCTAGCAGGTAAGAACAGCAGAGAAGCCCTGGCCCACTTAGAGACATCCTTGTTACTATAAATATTCCCTTCCCCCAGACCTTTTTTAAATCAAAGATCTGTCTACCCCTTTTTGCAGATAGTTGGGCATCCGGGTTGTGCTCAGAGTAGTACCAATAATGGTGCAGAAGAGAGGGTTTAAGAGTGGTCAGTGCCAGGAGGAACACTGGGGAAGCTGAGCCTGGAACTAAGAAAATTTGGATTACATTAAAAAATAATAAAAAGTGTGGCTCTGGGCATTTCCCCAGAGTAAATACAGCCAGGTACACAGCACCTAGATCAGTGGTTCTTAACCTTTTTTGAGGTACTGAACCCACCAGTTTCATATGCGCATTCACTGAACCCTTCTTTAGTGATACATAAAATATGGTGGGGTTTTTTTTCCAAATTCAAGGCATAGGTATATGTTTTCCTACTGGTGCACAAAATGAGCCGTGCATGAACATCACCTTGCTCAAAGAACAAAACCAACAAAGTGCATGAACTCACAACAAATTACGGTATTACTTTATTCTGGCCACCGCGGCAGAGGCTTCTCCGAACCCCTGAGACCGACTCATCGAACCCCTAGGGTTCGATAGAACCCAGGTTAAGAACCACTGACCCAGATCAAACTGTTATTAGCACCTTACAGCGGGGTCACACCTTCCTGCCAGCCCCAGCCCCAGATTAACTGCAGTCCTGACTTCTCATCATAGATTCGCTGTGCCTGTTGTAGAGTTTGTGGGAACGGAATCATATAGTATGTATGATTATGTTGGGAGGGTCTCCATGTTTCACCTGAAGTTGGACATATTTTCGAATTTGGATATCCTTCCTAACAGGCCAGGTTATTTTTCTGAGAGAGCAGAGAGGCAGCAGTGTGGGTCTTTCTTATCTTGGTTTAGTCCTACCAGGAGCTTTTTCTCACTGTCCCCTGGGGCTGTATTCTGGCAACTTCAGGAATTCCCTTTACTGTTGCCCTCTCGTCAAAAGCTTGCCCCCAGATCTGTGCTGAATGGCTCACAAAATTTCTCCTTGCAAATTGCCTGTCCTGTCTCAGCAAAGGCTTTGCTTTGAGAATAACTCTGGGAAAGTGATGCTGAAAAGGATGTTCAGGGGAACCTGTGTCCTCCGTGGCCTCCTGGAGGGATCCAATGAGGGAGAGGGGAGGGGACAGGGCTCCCAAATATAACTGAAGCATTTGCAGGGGCCAGTTGTGTAATTAGTATCTTTGGGTGCTCGCAGCTGTATTTTCCCACCTTTAAGGAAAGAACATTTGCAGGCCTAATACAGATCAACAGCTTCCCTTTAAATATTTTCCTTTTGTGGTTAGCTCCTGTGCCTGCTTTCGAAAATGTGGTCATTTTTTAAAAGCAAGAATCAATTTCTCCCAGAAGGGATGTGAAGGGCCACTTCCCTCCTTAGGAGCCCTTTCTTCCTCATGCATAATAAAGATTGAGATTATGTAGGTAGGACAGATGCTTAGGGGCTCTGAAAATATGGATTATGCAAATGAGCTATTTCAATAAGACCTTTAAAAATGCTGACCGGGTCCCAGAGTATTTACTAGCTGTTAGGAAATGTGGATTGTATAAATGGGCATTTAGGGACCTTTAAATGCTCAGATGATGATGAATCTGGAGAGCCCTTCTGGTCCCTTAGGCCTCTCTGCTGTGGGAGAGAAGCAGTGTTTGAACAAAGCTGAGTTTTCACACAGTGGCCTGGGAATGATTTGGGTCCATCTGATAGGCCTGGATGTTGAAGGAGGGAGCAGATGCTGGAGGAGGTGGTGGTCTCACAGAGTCCCCTCCACCCTCACAAGAGTGACTTGGGTATAGGTAGACAGGAGGACAGAGCCATAGGATGAATCAGAGGTCTTTTTCTAGCCCCCTGACTTCCCATAGCAAATCCCTGCTATTTAAGGAACCCCTCTGAAGCTGGTTTTGATTTTTGTTTAATTCACCCTGCAAAGCAAGAGTAGAGAATCAATATCAGTAGGTTAGCGTGGGTTCCCATACTAATTGTGAGGACGCTCTCCTCTTCACACTACTTCTGGATTAATGGATGGCGTGGTTTCCTTCAGATCCTGGGCCAGATCTAGGCACTGAGATTTTACAAAAAGGGGCCATTTAGAGGTGTCTTTCAATGAATCAGTGGCAACAAATTGCTGGTATGGATGTCAGTTCTCCTTTGCCATCTGAAGCCTGCATTAGCCAGGCTGAGCCAGACCAAGCCCATACGGGCAGCTGGAGACCCTCAGGTCAGCATCTCAAATAAATGCACACAGCCTTGTGTTCTGGGCATTACCTCTTTGGTCCTACGAGTCCACATTCCTAGACTGCACTTTGTGAAGTGCTGTGGAATCCTTCTCCTCCTGCAGAGCTCCCTTCCCCTCCTTGACAGAGGACAGGACCTAGAAAGCCCCAGGCTGGACAAATCAGTCTTTTCTGCCTCTTCTTTCTGCATCTACCTATGTCTAACAGGAGACCTTGGGTAGCTTTCGTAACTTCTTTGAGCCTTAGTGTCTTTCTCTGTGAGACAGAAGTCTTGATGGTACTTGCCTGTAAGGCCAGTAGCCACGGCCACCATCACAGCCTCCTGGCCCGTTCAGGTTCAGGTTTGATTCAGACAGAGGATAATGAAACAATGGAGCCAAGAACTGATGGGCCATTACCTTTAATCCTAGCTCCCACCCAGCAGGCGAGAAATACACACAGTGGGAAAACACTTCCCTTTCCATTCAGGGCTCCCAAAGCCACTGACTTATCTGAGTATTCCTAGAATCAAAGGTTTCTACCTCACCAGCCTTATTAATCTCTGTTCCCCATCTCCTTCTCTCTGCACAAATTCTGCACAACTTGGCTTCTCCTTCAGCACTCCACCATTTTGGCTGCTTCTCCTCTGCAATGCTAATTTCAGGAACTGAGAGAGAGAGAGCCCCTGGTTTCCCTTATTTTATAGTGTAGAAATTAAAACCTTTAAGCCAGTATACAAATGAGAAACACTCTGATACAAAGCCACTTATCTGAGGCATAAATGGGGTTCCTCATAAGAGTACACCACCCCACATCATGCAACAGCCAAAGGTGTGGGAAAAAGCTTAATGTTGAGAAGATTTTAGGATTAAAAGGGTGGGAAAGACTTAGTCTTAAAACTAAGCCTTAGGCAAAAAGTACCCTGCCTGCTTACAGCCTGTCCCCCACACCCAATGCAAACTATAAGCGAGCAAACATATACATCATATTTGCAAACTTATTTGACCACACTGCCCCTAAGGTTATGTAAGGCCAAGGGCCGCCACCATCATGGCCATTCACATGCAGTTTTTCATTAGATTTGGGCAGACAGTAAAGAAACAGTGGAAGCAAAAAAATGGTGGACCATATCTTTATTCAAGTCGAGCAAACACCCAGGGATAAAACACTTCCCTCCAGTTCCACAACCAAGAGAATCTTCTCCGGTTCCTCCTAGAATCAAAGGCCCCCACCAGTCTCATCAGAGCTCATAAAAGCCCCTCACCTCTGGTTCCCCATCTGCACACCTTCTCACTCTGCACAAACTGGCTTCTTCTTTAGCACTCTGCATTTTCTCTGATCTCTCTGCAAACACGACTTCTTTCTTCTCTCTTTTTCAAAATTTTCTGGCTGGAAAATCCTCTCCTCCAGCAAACATTGGTAAAACAATGGCCCTTCCTAAGAAGGAAGGTAAGTTGAAATTTCACAGACCACATATACCTGGCGCTACCCAGCCCCCAATGCAAACCGTAAGCAAGCAAACATAAAAATCATATTTTACAAACTTATTTGACAAACAATACAACAATTGCTATGGAGATTAAATGCCTGGTGCGTAGTAAGCACTTAATACACACGTGCACTTAATACCTTGGAAACCTACGTTCTCTTTTCCACTTGGTCCACAGCCTGCTGTGTGACTTGGGAAACTCACTTCACCTCTCCAGCCTCATTTTTATCTTCAAACTGAGGGTTAGGGTGGTCTATAGATGTAGAAGGGCTCTTAGGATGTATAAACCACAGTACTGCAAGTCAGTGGGGCACCCCCTCTTCCCTGGGAGCCAGGGGATGTCAGCAAGGCCTTGGAGGAAAGAGGCCCTGGAAGTGCAGGGGACTTGAGACTAGAATGCATGAATTACCGCAGTCAGTTAGAGATGCCTGCCAGGAGGCAAAAGGTATTCATTTTTGGTATATATTGGGGAAGGCTATCAAAACCAAGATTAAGACAGAGAAAAGGAGGGTACTAGATTAGAGGGAAGCCTAGGCCCATGGTGAGGACACATAGCTGGGGGTGGGTAACTGGACAGAAGGAGGGGAGTACCTTTTCATTATTGACATGTCTCCAGCTCTTCTCCCTCCTCTGTGATGCTAGAAACTCTTAAGGAGACTAAGAATGTGGTTTAGGCTGCATCGTCGATAACGATGATGATCATAATAACATCAGGAGCTACTACACTGACAATGACAGACACGCTCAGTTGTTGAGGGACTGTGTGCACACGGTGTGAGCACTTTGCATTTATTAAGTCATAGAATCCTTCTTATGAGAGAGGGGTCATTATTAAACCCATTTCACAGATGAGAAAATGGAAGCAGAGAGATGTTAAGTCACTTGCCAGGTAAGATATACCTCCACAGCTGAGGTCCCAAAGAGGCTTGGGCATTACCTTCCCGTGTGTCCCCATGCCAGCAGTCAAGGTGGGTATGAGATGTGTGTGGGTTCTTGTGGCCTGGAATGCCAGGCCAGGGACTGCTCCTACAGGGCTGGCTTTAGGCACAGTTGAAGTAGGTGGACATTTTCTTCGTCATGGTGCCCGGCATGACCATGCCTGAATGGTTTCATTGCACTCAGAAGTTTATTGTGTCACTCTCCTAGTACCGTACGTGGCCCCCAGTGGACCCGTAAGCTGGCACCTTCTTGGTTCCAGCATCACTTTGCCCTTCGCCTTGGCTGTTCTTTTCTAGTCATTCTCACTGCCAGCTCTCCCTCCTTCAGATCTTTACTCAGATACTTCAATGAGGCCTTTCTATCTACGGAAAACCATAGCCCTCTGGGCCTAGGTATTCCTGTCCTTTCTCTGCTTTATTCTTCTCAGTAATATCCATCACCATCTACGTCACTTATTTGTTCATTGTCTCCTTCCTCATGAGATGGTAAATTCCATGCAGCCAGGGATCTTTGTTCCTTTTGCTCTCTGATGTATTCGTACCAACTAGGATAGGCCTGGTGCTTCGTAGAAGCTCCATACATATTTGTTGAATGAATGAATGTGTTCAGGACCCTCCTCCATGCTCATCTGCTCTGTGGCTGCTGGGAAGGAAACACTTCCCCTGTCTGGGGAGCCTTGATGGTATCCCTTAAGGGTCCACGTGTACCTTCTCTTGGTTCCTGTGGCGTCCCCCTCTTGCTTGTGTGATGGCACTGTTGCCATTGTATTGCTGTAATGGCTTTTCCAGCTCCCTGAAGGGAAATGGTGTGTGCAAGCCAGCTGTGTTCAAATCCCAGCTCTCCTGGTGACTGCAGTGGGACTTGGGACAAATCACTTAACTGTTCTGCCTCGGTTTTCTCACCTGTCAAATAGGGTAGTAGGGCTGCTGAGAAACGTAGAGACATTGTATACCATGCGCATCGGCACATGCCTCACGTGTAGTGGGTGTGGCGTGGCATGGCAGCGGGTGACGAGTGAAAAGTGGCCGCATCTGTGAAGCCAGGGCTTGGCCTCACTTGTACCCCGCTGTGGTGGGAGGCTTCTGTCCTTTGACTTCCTGTGAGTATCCAGTTTAACTTTGCGTCAGTGTCCTGAAAGAAATAAAAGGTGGGGATGGGGAGTAGAGACCACTGTTTTAGACTAAAGGACAGTAAAGAGACCTGGCAGTGGGATGGAAATCAGGAGCCTTGACATTGAGCTAAAAATAAATAAATAAAGTTTAAAAAGCTATATAGAACATTTTGGGGAAAACTGGGAAATTTAAAATAAAGAGACGAGTTAATATGTGTTATTATTGAATCATAAGCATCTTTCTTGGCTGAGGTTTAAAAATATAATAAAAATAAAAAAGGACTGAGTGCTAATTGTATTCTAGGCATTGTGTTAGGAAGGTATTTACAGGGGCTCCCTCACCCCGTGAGATAGATGTTATCCCACTTTATAAATGTGGAACTGAGTGAGGCTTAGAGAAGGAAAATCATTTCCCCAAAGTCACGCCACTATTCAGTGCCTGGGACCAGTTATTAATGTCACTATATTATAATAAACATTTTATTTTAGAGTTGTTTTAGGTTCACAGACTTATTGCAGAGGTGTTTTTGAGAAGCATACACTGCATCTAGTTTCTCCTGTGATGAACATTTCACATTAGCATGGAGTATTTGCCACAGTAAATGAACAAATATCAATATATTATTATGAACTAAACTCCATACTTTATTCAGATTACCTTTGTTTTCTCTAACGTTCGTTTTCTGTTTCAGGATCCCTTTCAGGATCCCATCCATGATACCACAATGTGTGGTCACCATGTCTTAGACGCCTCTAGACTTTGCCAGCTTCGCAGACTTTTCTTGGTTTTGATGACCTTGACGGCGTTGAGGAGTGCTGCTCGTCAGACATTTGTAGAATGATTGGGAACAATTTTGAACCCAAATTTATCTTATTTCATAACTGATGTTATTTCTACCAGGACTTATCTCTTTCCAGAGAAAGAAAGAGAGAGAGAGATTAATATTTATTGATTGACTGTGAAGTGATTTGCCATAGGCCAAGAAGCTACAGAATATGACCAACCCACATCTACTGACCTTCAGGAGAGGTCTAATTCGGGGCCTGGCTCCTTGTCTGTGCTAACAAATCCCCTTACACAACTTTAGACAATAGTGTAAGAAGAAATGACTCCTCAGGCCTTTTTGAGCATGAAAATGGGTGTCCCTCAGCCCCAGAGAGCCCCACTCAGGTGGACGTGGCCACCCTTTTTCACTGGGCCAGGGGGCCATGACCACATTGCTTTACATCATAAGAGCAGCTTTACTGTGGCTCAGCCAGGGTTCCCAGCAGCATTTCAGCCCAGACAGATGTGTTTCCGCGGCTGCCGTAGGACCTTTACAAAGCCTGTGGAGCCCCCTGTGGGAGCTGAGGATGGGAGGTAGAAGCATGCACCAAGCAGAGGAGGAGGGAAACTGAGAAATCCCTGGGATAGTGTGCAGTTTTTTCATGGGCTGCCCACGCCTGCGTTATTGGGCTGCCTTTGGCCGTGGGGGTACATGGAGCAGCCAAGTGGGAGGCAAGGCTGTGGGCTGGGATGATCCCATAGAGCAACGATTTTCAATCGGTGTGCTGCATGAATTTTTCAAACATGCAGGACCTGGCTATTTAATCAGGGGCAACTGACTTCTTTTCCCTTAGCTTGTCAAATAAAAAGATGACAAGAGCCATTATAACAATTGCCGTCTAGTATGAAATCAAAATTATACCTATTTTTGTGTGTGTTTTGTTGTTGTTTTTATGTCAGATCAGCAAAAAATATAGTTTCTGGTGTGCTGAAGAATTTTAGTAATTAGTTGCTGTGTGCCAGGAAAGGGAAACGGTTGAAGATCGCTGCTGTAGGGGACCAGGCCAAAGAGATCGGGCTCAACGCTGCAGACAGCTGGAGCCATGGAGGGTGTTTGAGCAGGAGAGCGCGTCAGGAAAGTAAGATGGAGGAAGGGCTGATTAAACCGGGCAGCTTCTCCACAGGTGTTTCACAGGTGAGGTGCAGACATTGAGCTGGTGGGACCTGGTGGGCACAGGGCTTCACTGCCCTGCTCCCTGGATAAACTCAGCTGTCCCTGAGTGCAACCATCAGAGAAAGGCAAGAGCATACTCGCAGTGTCTGTCCTGGGCAGCATCCACTCAGCCAGGGTGCTTTGCTTGGGGCCCTGCAAGGCCCAGCCCTGCCGTCCACCTTTGTCACCTCAAGCGCCTTTCAAAACCAAACAACGCCAGGGCCTCTAGGATGTCTGTGGGGGCTGCCCTGGCACCCACAACAAGTAGATGAGACCTGGGTAGAGTTATTTTTCCTTTTGTTTTGTTTCTGCTTTTATTCACCAAGTGTGCTTTGTTTGGGGGAAGGGGAGAGCTGGCTGTCTTTCTCTGTGGGTTTGGTATGGCATGTTCTGTACCTGACCCATCAGTGTTGATGGCGATCACGATATTGATAGTTGGCTGGAAACTGCTTTATTTCTTTGTGCATATAAAAGGCTGCAGACCTGACCAGGTGGTGGCACAGTGGATAGAGCATCGGACTGGGATGCGGAAGATCCCGGTTCGAGACCCCGAGGTCACCAGCTTGAGCGTGGGCCCATCTGGCTTGAACAAAAGCTCGCCAGCTTGGACCCAAGGTCGCTGGCTCCAGCAAGGGGTTGCTTGGTCTGCTGAAGGCCCGTGGTCAAGGCACATGTGAGAAAGCAATCAATGAACAACTATGGTGTCGCAATGGCAACGAACAACTAATGATTGATGCTTCTCACCTCTCTCCCTTCCTGTCTGTCTGTCCCTATCTATCCCTCTCTCTGACTCCCTCTCTGTCCCTGAAAAAAACAAACAAACAAACAAACAAAAAGGCTGCAGAGGAGGCCTGACCTGATGTAAGTGAAATATTGACTTTTTAGGCTTCGAATGATCATTGGCATGCAGGCTTTGCTGCCAGACCAACAAAAGCCTTTACATTATTTCCTGGTCTTGAGGCAGACATATTACTTAAGATACATTTGGCAGTGAGGAACAGAATGCCCAACTAACAGAGGCTTAATAATAAAGGCATTTAATTTTCTTACGTGACAAAATGCTGGAGAGAGGCATTTCCGAGAATGTTAGGGTGTTGGACCCTTGTCTCTGCAACAATACTGACTTGTCCCTCATGGTCTTAAATTGGCTACCATAGCTCCAAGCATGAGAGCAGCATCCAATCTGGAAGCAGGAGGAATGGTATAAAATGAGCCTTTTCCTTAACAGCTCTTTTCTTATCAAGGAGCGAAATCCCAACCAGAAACACCTAGCAGGGTTCTTCTAGGGTTCATTAGCCAGAATTTGGTCCTGTGTTTACGGCTACACTAATCACCAGAAAAGGGAAACAGGGTTAACCGCTTGGCTTAGACAATTCATATTCATGCCCCAAGTGAGGGTGCCACTGGGACACAGATGGGCTTCTATAAACTAAGGGAGAAGAGAGTCGTGGCTGCTCGCGAGGTAGCCAAGAAAACCATGTCCTGCTAGATGGAGATGTCTGTAAGGTCTTCAAGGAAAGAATTATGCAAGTTCCGTCTGTTGTTGACCTCTGTGGCCTCTGAGACTTTGCACTTGCTGTTCCCTCGGCTTGGAACCCCACACTCTGCTCCCCTGGGCCTGGCCTGCATAAGTCTGTAGGTACCAGCTCTCAGAGAAGTCCCCTTTCGTCTGGCTCATGTGCCCCGCTGCTCTGTCCCCTAGCACTTTGTACATCCACAGTGGCCTCTCTCCTTTCCACTTGACAGCTTATTTTTCTGTCTCCCATAAATAGAATGTACATTCCTGGAAGACAGAAAGGTATCTTGGTCATATTGGCATCCACAGGGACTGGCACGTTATAGGCATCCAACATCCGGGTAAGGAATGAACAGTGATGACTGATAACAGGGGCAACATACTGTTCCCTCTTCCCCAGCTGTCCCAATCAGATGCCTTCTTCTCTAAGCCAGGGTCGCCTGCCGTGGCTACTGATGGAATGGGTCAGCGGCCCACAGCAGAAGCCACTTTGCTGGGCCTTGTGCTTCCATACTTCCCCTCCCAGCCCATTTCTCACTAGTGAATCATTCGCTCAATCTCCGTCCTGTGTGTGAGTTCCTTTTTCTCTTTAATTGAAAACATTTTTATATATGTTCATTGCAGGAACTTTGAAAGACATAGATAATGCGAAAGAAGAAAGCAAAATGTAAATCTCACAGTTCAGAAAAGAAAAGCACTGTTAACATTTTGATTTATATCTTTTAATATGTTTGCTAGAATATACATATATATTTAAATATAGGATTGTAATATAACATTATGTTTTTCCTTACTCCACACTTAGCATATTTCCATGTTAATACACACCCATATCATCATTTTTATTGTGGTAAAATACACAGGATATAAAATTTACCATCTTAACCATTTTTAAGTATACGGTTCAGTGACAGTAAGTACATTCACGTTGTTGTGCGACCATCGCCACCATCCATCTCTAGGTCTCTTTTCATCTTCCCGAACTGAAACTCTGTACTCATGGAACGCTGACTCGCTAATTCCCCCTCCCCCAACCCCCAGCGGCCACCCGCTCTACTTTCTGTCTCTCTGACTTTGACTACTGCTTGTAAGTGCCGGGATCGAGTGTTTGTCCTTTTGTGACTGGCTTATTTCATGTAGCGTAAAGTGCTTATGGTCCATCCGTGCTGTAGCACGTGTCAAAAATTCTCGCCTTTTTAAATAGTAATAGTCCGCTGAACATATACACTTTTTAAGTAGTAATAGTCCATTGAACATATAGACTATCTTTTTTTATCCGTTCATCCATCTGTGGACAGTTCGTTGGCTCCCACCTTTTGGCTGTTGTGAATAGTGCTGCTAGGAACATGGGTATACAGATACCTCTTCAACTCTGTTCTTTCACTTTTTTGGGGAATATCCCCAGAAGATGAATTGCTGGGCCTTGTGCTTCCATACTTCCCCTCCCAGCCCGTTTCTCACTAGTGAATCAATCATTCGCTCAATCTCCGTCCTGTGTGTGAGTGTTTTTCTTTTTCTCTTTAATTGAAAACGTTTATATATATATATGTTCATTGCAGGAACTTTGAAAGACATAGATAATGCGAAAGAAGAAAGTACATGTCATCATATTTAGTGACTGCAGAGTGTCCTGTTTTGTGGATGAGCAACAAGTTCATTTAACCAGTTCCCTATTGCCGGTCTGGTAGCCAGCTGCCACTTTTTATAAATGTCAGAATAACAAACACTCTTGTCAACGTATCTTCACCCCACAGTGAGTTTGTCTGTTTGTTTTTTAGCATAGACTGGAGCATTTCGCTGCCCTGGCTCAAGACTCCCAGGCTGCTCCTCACTCACAAGCTCAGGGGTGAAGCCCTGTGCTCTGGCCCAGCTGCGCATGCGCTCTCGCTGTGATCCAGGACCTGCTGCACCCCAGCGGTGCGGCATTCTTTTCCACTCCCCGTTTCTCTACTTGTTCTCTCCTCTCGGAACCCGTGGCCATCCTGTTTTCACTACAGCTGGAAAGGCTTCCCAAGGGTTCACCTTGATGATGACCTCCCCTGTGAATTTCGTGCTCGCCATTTCCAGCCGAGTTAACCGCACCCTTCTCTGTGCTCCCAAAGCTCCTCACCTGTGTCTGCGAGAGCATTAATTATAGGTTAGCGTAGTTATTTGTTGGGGGAGCAGCCTGGAATAACAGAACGAGGGAAGGCTGTGCAGTCCAGCAGGCCCGCCCCAGAATCCCAGTACCTACGGTAGGACTTGGGTAGGCTTCATGGCTTTCCTGAGCCCCACTTTGCTCATTTGTAAGGTAGGGAACCCTAACTCCTGCTTTAAAAGGATTGTTTGAGGATTAGAGATAATGAATGTAATCCGCAGTGCTGATTAAGCATTGCGGTGTCAGTGTAGTATCAGTATGGTAACTCCGATGACAAGGCTGCCGCCAGTGAATGTGAGGATGAGCTGATGGTGGGGGCTGCGTTGATGGTGGTGTTGGTGTTCGGGGTATGATGACAGGGCGGATGGTGATGACAGTGGTGGTGATGAAGATGGTGGTAGCTGGTGATGATGAGGGGATGCTGATGTGCTTGTGATGACAGGTGATGATAATGGTGTCCTTGTTCCCCTGTTAGAATGTGGTAGTGATGATGATGATGGTGATGGGAGTGAGGCACTGTCCCCGTTAGAATGTGATCACTACTAGGCAGGTGCAGTGCAGCTTCACCTCTGCTTCGTCAGCGTCTGCATAGAGCCAAAATGTAGTGAAAAATATAGTAAGTACTACTTGCTTTAAGGGGAGAGTCCTTCCTGAGTAAACCTGTGCTGCCCCCATGAGCCTCCCTTCTGGCTCCTCCCTGCCCATGAACTTTGTGAGCTGAGGCAGCACAGTGGGTAGAGACCTCAACGTGTAGCTAGAAAGTTGGGGTCTTCCCTTAGTCCTGTACTTAGCCAGGGCAGTCACCTCCCTCCTCTGGGTGTTGGAGAACCATGAGGGTCTCCTGTTCAAATCCCCGATTGAACACTGGTTTCTGTCCCAAGGTGCCTTGTTCTATAACTCTACCTCGATTACTTCCATGAGTGAGTTTCCATCCCAGCGGGACTGGGCGCCGGCGCCTGGGGATGCAGTTTGTACCCCGTTTCCCGTTTGCCCCCTTTCCATGGCACTCCTCGTTCCCGGGGCTGCGCTCAGCACCGAGCTGACACTGTGGTGGTGATAGAGGTGAGGCTGGTGGGAGAAGACAGTGCTCAAAGTCACGGAGCTCACGCCACAGCCGTGGTCTGCGCTGCCCCACCGTCAGGGGGTGGTGAGAGTAATTAGTTGTCACCTGTGTATCACTTGTTGGCCATGCTACTGAGGGCCCCCTGGGTTGGGTGAGAGGTGGAACAGCCTGAGGGAACTGGACGTTTACAACACCTTTCTCCTTCCCACTGGCTGTGTACGCAGGGCATTGATATTTTCTGCAGGTCCATTCTTCCATCCGCTTCCCCCAGCGATGGAGAGAACAGCAAACACTGCTGAGCGCTTGGGCTCTTCAAGGATCGTAAAGCAGCAGCGTGTCTACAGAACGGTTATTCCTCCGAAAGGCTTACCGCCTGGGAGGGAAGATCATATATGGACACAAGTAATTACAATACAAGGAAAGTGAGCCATAGAGTGCTTTTGGAATTCAGAGGGAGAATCTGTTTGGAGGATTGGGCTGGCCAGTCCAGGACCAGGGATGGCGAGGCATTCCCAGCAGGGAGATGCCTTGAATGAAGGGCACAGATGCAGAAGTGGTTTGAAGTGACTTGTGTTTTCCTGGCAGGAACCTGCAGAGTCTACAGTCATATCATGGGTTTATTCTCTTGGGACAGCTACTAGTGAAGAAAGGCAGAGTTGTTCTCATAATCCCATAGGTCTGATTAGAAAACCGAGGTCTGCTGAACGGAAGTGCTGTAGGTAGGACAGTGCAGTCAGACAGTGAGCAGGGACTGGGAAGTCTAAGTGGAGAGCGACGTGAGGGCCCTGCAGTCTCCCCAGCCATAGGTGGAACCCAGATCTGGATCCCACGCGTGCTGCGTGCCCCGACTGGCTGTGAGCAGCCCAACCTGGGCTGCACTGGTGACTGGGGATCCATGAGGCTCTGAGGCATATGGAGCCAGGAAGTTCCTTCCTTTCCTTGTTCTAGCTTCTCTTAAATACATGGCTCTCTCTTTGCTCTCTCCTTTCTTAGCTTTGGCGAACTTTCAAGATACGGAGTGACAGCAGCCCCTCATCCCTGCGGATGCCTGATGCAGGGACAACCCAGAGTGTCGGAACCGGCCCAACTGGCCCAGAGCTGGCAGCTGGGAGCTGGCTCCAGGATAAGGAGGAAAATCTTTCTTTGCACATTAGACAAGTTGCTGCTCACCTGGAATAAACTCGTGTCTTTGTCAATGAGATAATAGCTTGAATGTCTGAGAATCAAGGTTCTCCACTTCCTAGCTGTCTCCTTTCAGTTTCTATTTGAGGGAGCGTCGAGGTACTGTGCTTAAAAGAGGCCACTTCCTTACTGGTGACTCCAAGCAGGTTGCTTTTTCATTCTCTGAGCTTCAGTTGCGCCATCAAAAACGGAGCTCTTCCTCCACAGCCTTGTTTTTGACTAAAAGGAGAAAATGTATGTATAGCTTCTAGCACTTAGCATACACTCAATAAATGTTAGTTTTGTTTACCATTTGTGCTAAATCATTACAGAAAGACAGCGATTGTTTTGTTTTTTCCTCCCCCCTAAATCCAGATTTCAGATACAGGGTTTGTTCAAAGTTGGGGGTGGAATATACCTTTCTCAGCAGGAAGGCAAAGGCTTCAGACCATGCAGTAGCAGAGAGACTCTCTAGGAAAGATAATGATGCTCCATAACGTGTAGTGTATACATATAGAAATGCAATTATGTGCACAGCAAGGAAATAAACAATATATGGTGACGCATTGTTACTTGTTTCTCATTTGCCCGCCATTTCAGCCTTGTAAATGGTTTAGCTGTAGTGACCTTGTTTCTTCACTAGAGGGCGTCAGGGCAGTAACGCTGCCTGGCTCTGATCTGCCATCTTCTCATATAGCTTCAAACAAGCTTCTGAGTCCACCATCCAAAATTAGTGGAAGGCAGACAGGACTAGGAGTCAGGACGGCTTGGTTTATATCCAAACCATGCTTTTAATTGGCTCAGTGACTCTGGGGAAAATCATTTCAACTGCATGGGTCTTTTTCTTCATCTATAACGTACGTGGGTTCGGGGTTCCTCAAGGCCTTTCTCAGGACAGAGGTTTTTGTTGCCCTCAGAAATAGAAATCTGTTAACCAGACCCATGGTCTGGGCAGTCATATGGAGACAGTGCAGTCAGACACCTTCCTCTCGTATTTCTCTTAGTCTTCTACATTGTTAGTTTTTAAGCATTGTGAGAATTCTCCAAGTGAGTCTTAAAGCCTGGGGTCCTTGGAGAAGCCTTCTTGATCCTGCCCCATGACTTGCACTATAGCCGGAGCTGAGGGTTTCATGCTGGTCAGTGGGGTTGTCTCTGCGCACATCAGCCTTCACCCATTTGCAGGAGGAGAGCCAGTTTCTTTAAAGCTTCCTCTCATCTCATTTATAGAAACCAAGCCAGAGTTAGAACAAGGCTCCTCACCTCCATTTCTTTCAAGTATGGAGAACAGCTTTTTTCCCCCCGGAACTTTTAACTTATTTCAATGTTTAGAAAGAACGCCCCACCCCCACCCCCATAATGTCAACCCAACTCTTCTTTTTTAAAGCTAGAAACCTGGTGAGCTTGATTTATTTTTTTATATATTTTGTTCTGGAAATGATATAGCATAAATAAAGAGAAAACTCTCACTGATAAGTCCTCTACCCAGAAACAATCTGTCAACATTTCACCTAATTTTTATTTGAGTGTTTTCATTCCCATTAATGAAGTTATACTATAAATACAAATAGCACACTGATATATTTCTCTTAACCTCATATTATGAGCATGTTCTCATGTCAGTAACAAAGGATATAAATGCCTACACAAAACTTCATAGAATGGATCATAACTGAGCCATTTCCTCCAGGTGGACATTGAACTTGCCTCTAGTTTCTTCATGCCATAAATAACACCAAGATTGAGCTCCTTCACAAACACGGCAGCCCCTTCAGACTGAAATATCCCTACCTTACTGTTATGAAAGCATGTTTGACAGGTTTGAAAGAGCAAGACAGCTGGGCACAGAAAAAGGAAGAGAAGGAACAAGTATTTAAGGGTTTCTGATACCATCCAGGTGTGGGGTGAAATATACTTTGTACTTTACATTCATCCTTAGAACAATCCCCGGAGCTTTTACATATGGAGACAGACTGAGAGATTTAGCAATTTGACTGTCAAGTCACACAGCTAGTTAGCAGCTGTGCCAGAATTTGACCTTGAGTCTGTCCAACTACAGAGTTGGCTTGTCCTTTGCCACCATGCTGCTCAGAGGCAGAAGGAGCAGGGTCGGGGCTGGGCTGCCAACCAGGGGCATTCAGATCGTAGAGGTTGGGGTGCTTGTCTGCAGAGGGACCAGGGGACTGGAGCTCACTTGGGGAAAGTGGAGGAAGTGAGCGCCCAGCTCGGTGAGCTGGGCCTCGGGCTGAGCCTACTCCAGGGTTCCCAGTGGCTGTGCTGGCAACAGCCCAGAGCCCAGCTTCATCGGCTCTACTCTTGTCTACCACTTCTCTCTACCATGCCCGATAAATTAGAACCACGGTTTCTGGCTTTGTGCTCATAAATTTGAAGTAGAGTTCTTACCAGGCCTGTCAGTAAGATGCAGAAGGGAAGGTGAGAGATAGAGGTGAATTCTAGGAATCTGGACTATTTTTAAACATATCCTGGTTATTCTAGATCTTGCAGGTCACTGGTACCAGAGAAGAATTTTGCAGACTTGACAGCTGGTGTTAAAACAATTAGGCTCAAAATGACAACCAAAAAATGTGTGTGTGTGGGGGGGGCACTATTCCTCTGTCTTCTCTTTATTATGGGGAAGCTTTTCTGGGCATATCTTGGGCAGGGCCAGCTGGGTCACTGGGAGGGTGTGTGATCTCAGGAGTGAGCTCCAGACTGTGTCTTGGGAGAGCTGGTGACGTCGTCCCCTCTGCTATGCACATAGGTACCCCGCCAGACCTGTCACCTCCCCGCCCTGGCCTCAGTCTTCTCTCTTGTAAACTGCAGTTAGTATTAGGTCCTCTCTGAACTCCCCTTCACCCTTAGGACACATCCTGTGATTGGGGACTGCAAATGCCTTTTGGCCTGCTATTTTACACTCCTCACAAGGACCCTTCCCAGCCGCCACCACTTGCCCTGATCATGCCTGCCTGACATGCTATTCTGAGAGTTTCAGGTTTGGCTGTTTGTTAACATGGAATTCTCTGGGAAGGGCAAGAGACAGCTTTGTCAAGCTTCTTATCCTTCATGCTCTTGGTAACTCTTCATTATCTGGACACAACCTACCTTTTATTTTCATTTCATGTCAGGCAGGAAGAGCTCTTATTCAGGGGAGCATCAGCCTTTTTGTTCTCTTTAGACCTTCACCTGATTGGATAAGGCCCATCCCTGTAGGGAGGGCAATCTGCTTTGCTCAGTCTACTGATTCAAATGCTAATCTCACTCAGAAACACCATCACAGACACACCCAGAATAATGTTTGACCAACTGTCTGGGCACCCAATGGCCCAGCCAAGTAAACACATACAATTAGCTGTCTTACCACACAATAGTCTTTTTTTAAAAAAATCTACTTATGATTGATTTTAAAGACAGCAAAAGGGAGGGAGAGACACATCAATTTGTTGTTCCACTTATTTATGCATTCATTAGTTAATTCTTATATGTGCCCTGATGGGGGATCGAACCTGTAACCTTGGCATATTGGGACAATGCTCTAGCCAACTGAGCTACCCAGCCAGGACTCCACACAATGCACTCATTGCTTTTCATGCCCCCACCCCCACACACAGATATTTATGTCTATAGGCCATTGCTATTCCTTCCATCTGGAATGGCCTTCTCTTTGTAATCTTCCTCTATAAGAAGAAATTCTACCTACAGTTCCCTAATTCTTTTTTCATGTGGCCATCTCACCAACTAGAAGGAGAGGGCAGGGCTCTGATGTTCTGAGGTGGCTAAGAGCACAGGTCTGGAACCCCGCTCTTTGGGTTTACATCCTGGCTTTTCTACTTAGGAGCTCTCTGGTTTTGGGTTTATCTGTGCTCTGCTTGTTTGGTCTGCATGATGATCCGACTAGTCGTACTGAGCTCATGGGGTTGTTATGGGGACAGAGTGAGCTCTGAGAACAGCATTTGGTTCACAGAAAGGATGCAGGAATACAAGGTGTGACTGTTGTTGTTGCTGTAGTCCCTGGGCTGAGCACGATGCCTGAAAAATATCAGATGCTCCCAAAGTCTTTGTTGAGTGGGGTCGTTTATAAAAAAAAATATGTAGATAGAAGATATGAAAATCAGTCCAGATGAGGTGGTTTTAGAGAAGAACTAGGGAGACATTGGGTGTCTTCCCTGTAGTGTGTGTGTGTGTGCGCGTGTAAGTGTGTGCGTGTGCCCGTACCCGTTTGGTTGGTGGAGAATGACTTTGCTCGTTACTTTCCTTTCCCCATAAGTCCAGTCCCTTTCTTATGGACAAAAGCAGTCTTTACACAACAGCACATGAATATTTCCATCCACACCATCTTTGTCTACGGGAGACAAAAAGCGAAGAGAATGGTGGCGGTTGGGTATAGTGTCTTATTTTCCTTCAAAGAGGAAAATCACAAAGGAAATCTGTAATTGGGTATTTTTATTTCTTGCTCTTAGCTGGACAGACATGTGCTCCGTTCCTTCACACTCACCGTCCGCTTTGTGTGAAGAATGTAAGCAAAAAGCAGGGACTGTGGAACAACAATTCAAAGTCTTTCCTCAAATTAGCTGGGAGCAGTCAGAAAATACTGTCGGAAGGCAGGCATCACTGACAAAGGAGGGAAGTGCCTTCTAGAGCTTTGGACTCCCAGCTAATACAAAGCTTAGTGTGCCCGCTTTTCTGCTCACCCCTGGAAAAGCCTTTTCATAGAAATGTAGACAATCATGGAGAGTTACAAAGATATATTTTGGTCACTATTATCGGAGAGGTTGATAACAGATAATGATTACTGAAGAAAAGTACTGTACTTTCTAGGTATGGCTTCCTTTAAAAGTTCTCTCTCTGCTTATATTTATGTGGACCTGTAGCATAAAATCCCAGAACTTTTTAAAAAAATTATTTATTGATTTTAGAGAGAGAGAGAGGAAGGGAGAGAGTGAGAGAGACAGAAACATCAATCTGTTTCTGTCTGTGCCCTGACTGGGGATCAAACCAGCAACCTCTATATATTGGGAAGATGCTCCAACCAACCAAGATATCCAGCCAGGGCAGAATCCCAGAATGTTAGTCCTGAAAAGAGTCTCAGAGAGGACTTGTTTCAACTGCCATTATCATATAGGTAAGGAAACTGAGGCCTGAGGGGTTTCCTTGCCTAAGGACACGTGGCCAGTGTAGATCACAAGTCTTGATCCAGAAGAGAAGAGTTGTTGTCAAAGTGGTTTCAACCCCTGTAGCCAAACCAATGAGGGGAGGTGTGAGTTCTGTGGGTCATTGATGAATGGTGAGTGCATGATTTCGTACAGCCGTATACCCTCTCAAAATCCCATTAAGTGGAATAACATACTGATCCCTGATCACTGGGACCCTGTCAGGGTGGCCCAGCAATGTTGTTCCTGGTACTGCTAGTAAGAGTGAGCAGGAACCTAGACGGAGACTTGACAACAGACTGATCCGTGTAGAGTTGTTGGGCTGTGGTGGTTAATTTGATATGTCCACCTGACTGGGCTAAGAGCTGCCCAAATAGCCGGTAGGACATTATTTCTGGATGTGTCTGTAAGGTCATTTCTGAAAGATTTTAGCCATTGAATTGGTGAACTGAGTAAAAATGACAGCCTTCAGCAATGTGATTGGGCCTCATGCAATTTTGGTGAGGGTTTGAATAGAACAAAAAGGCAGCGGATGAACAAGTTTGCTCTCTCCGCATGATGCCCTCAGACATCAGTCCCCCTGGTTTTTAGGCCTTTGGGCTTGGACTGAAAGAATGACACCACCAGCTTACCTGGTTCTCTGGCTTACAAGCAGCAGATCGGGTGACTTCTCAGCCTCCACAACTGAGCGGGCCAATTCCTATAAGCAATGTCCTCCTTCTCTGTATCTGTATGTGTCCTACTGGTCTGTTTCTCTGGAGAACCCTGACTGACGCATAGATGTAGTTTCACTTAGTCCTCACGAGTACCCATGCAGTAGGCAGAGCAGGGCATCTCCCCACCCTCTGTGCAGTCACAGCGCTCAGCTCCCTGCTGCAACCCCTCTCATTCAGTGTGTTCCTTGCACTGAACACCACCCAGGCTGGACAAAGTAGTTCCCAGGAGTATCTCAGGCAGTAGCTGGGATTCGTGGTACATGGTAGCAAGAGAGAGAAAAGTTGGAGCAAACATAGATGAAAGCTCCTGGCCCTGCCTGGATAGAGAGCCCTAGTTATGGAATTAGTTCCCATGGGGTACTGGTATTACCATGAGGCTCCCCAGAGTCCCACAGGCACTCAGGCAGAAGCTGAGCTGGGCTCTCAGGGAACTCTTGCCCAGCATCCAATGGAAACAAGTAGGGAACTATACCCGGACTCCTTTTCCTGCAGTGCCCAGTGCTTCCCTGGAGAGTCTCAGCAGGCAACTTTCTGATAAGGCTAGACACCAGGGCTGGAGTACAGTGTTCAAGTGGGGATGTGAGGGTGGAGGTAGCCCTTTCCTCAGGATATGAGAACCTCAGTGTCCTTAGCTGTGGGATCATCACCAGGAAGCATCTTAATAAAGCCTGTGGAGACTGATCACAGGGAACATGGGATGCCCCAAAGCCCCATCTGTGAAGGTGACCTGGAGAATAGTTGTAAAGACCTTTCTGGGGCTGTCTAGCTCCCTACTCCTTGGACGAAAGACCAACCCTCCGGCAGGCCCACCTCCTCACATTTGTAGCGTCTCCATTAAAGGAGGCTCCTCTCTTGCCATTTATCCCACCCTCTGGCATGCCACAGCCTCCACATAGGCAGCTTGCCTGACTTCCAGTTCAGCCTTGCACATTAACACCCCAGATTTAATAGCTCCCACCTCTTGCCAGTGTACAGTGGTAGCCAAGACAAAAATGCTTTATTGTCTCTATGCCTTGCATGGTCTCTACTTGGTGATGAGGGTGGTTTCTTCTTCTTTTTTTTTTTCAAGTGAGAAGCGGGGAGGCAGAGAGACAGACTCCAGCATGCACCCCAATAGGGATCCACCTGGCAAGTCCCCTATGGGGCAATGCTCTGCTCATCTGGAGCCGTTGCTCCATTGTTCGGCAACTGAGCTGTATTAGCACCTGAGACGAGGCTATGGAGCCACTCTCAGCACCCAGGGCCAATTTGCTCCAACCAAGCCATGGCTGTGGGAGGGGAGAGGAGAAGAGAGAGAAAGGAGAAGGGGCGGGGTGTGTGGAGAAGCAGATTATTGCTTCTTCTGTGTGCCTTGACCGGGAATTGAAACTGGGACATCCACGTGCCAGGCCGCCGCTCTACCACTGAGCCAACCGGCCAGGGCTCTAGGTAGCTTCTTGCAATAGTGATCTAGCCTTACGGCCCCTTGCTGTAGGATTTTCTCAGACAGTGCTGCCTAAATAAAGGGAGGGCTGGCCATGAGACTGTTGACAGTAACTCAGGGATGCTGCTTACTAGTTAAAAGGGCTTTGGCAATGATGTGACTGGTGACAGAGAAAGTCTATTTTCTGTTTATCCCATCTTCTCTTCCCCGTTCCTCTGCCTTTTCCGATCGTTTCCTGGGCTGAGTTGGGGGTGGGAGAACGACATCATGAGCTTTGGGATTAGATTTATATTTGCATTCTGGCTCTACCATTTATTAATTTTTAAGCTCAGACAAGTTACCAAAGTCTTCAGTGTTAGGTTTGCTGAGGTGAATCCCATGAGGCCAAGGGAGGTAAAACAGTGAACTTAGTGCATCTGGGTGCAGATGGGCAAGGCCAAGGCATCAACCCCGATAGGAGGAAGTCTGGGTGCTTTATAGGGTTGGAAAGTTCTTGCTGATGTGTGTTGCTAGGGAACAGGTAACTTCATCTTCTCCTTGGAATTCAGGTGGGTTCGTCTGTGGTCATTTGGTTCCAGGAACACCTGACAGATAGGTGTTTACAGCCTTTAGGTTCTCAGCCATGTCAGTTCCTCTTGGGTTAGACTGTGGTCATTGTGATCTGCAAAGTCCTGATGACAGTAGGAGTCAGGAGTGGCAGAATGGAGCTGCCCTTGTTCTACCTAACCTTCAGAGTTAGTTTCCTCATCTGTAAAATGGGTCTGGTTTTCCTCTCATATAGTTGTTCGGCTGATTACATGGAGTAATACATGTGTAAGTGGAGAATGGGCACTTAGTAAATATCAGTCTCCTTAAGCCCCTGAGGCACCCAGAGCCCCTGAGTGTGGTGATGATGCAGGAGTGACACCTAGGTCATGTCTAACTCTGATAATGAATCTAGTTTCAAAGTTTGATTCTTAGAGCAGCTGTGACCTTGTGACCAGGCTGAGGACAGTCACCTCCTAGAGCCCCCACTGCCCTTCCTCTGGCAGGGAACCTCCTGCTGGTTTCCCACTAATCCTGACCTTTGAGCTGGACAGACCCCCCCTAGTCCCAGCCCAAGTCCTCCAGCCAATCCTACCTGGGAAGCAAGCATAAAGCTCCAAAGGGTTTAGCTGAGTGCCAGCCTCAGGAGCAAAGCTGAGAGCCAGGCCTGGGGAACTGGCCCAGTGAGGGTAGTGCAGTAACTCGAAACAACAGGGGCTAAAGGTATGTGACAAGCTTAAACTTGATTCAGATTGGTGCTGATTTCCCCAGGGATTCACTGCTTAGGAGCCTCCTGGCACGGTCACATGTCACATCGGTGGGTAACCACACTGCTGTTGTGGGTATTTTGCAGAGGGACTTTAGCTCCCAGCTGGGGTTTGGGGACAGGGCCCAGGGGGCTGGGAGGGAAGTGGAATACCAAGCAGGATCTAGGCCTTATGGTAGGGGCAGAGTGAGGCTAGAGGGGTCAGGGGTTTGCTGAGCTCTGATTGGCAGGGGGTCCACTGAGGCTGCAGGGGTGGGGATTGTGCAGCTGTGTCTGAGTGGAGTGGGAAGCCAGGCTCCCTTTGGAAGAGTCTGGCTTTTGGCTGATCAAAAGTCCAATGAGTACATTTTAAAGGACAACAGACAGGGGGAGCCAGGGTGTATGAATGGGTCAGAAGTCAGGTGTGGGTGTGTATGTGTGTGTTTGGGTGGGTGGTAGGGTGCTCCAAGACAAACGGACTCCAAACATGGGGTGAAATTAGGCTGAGGCAAGGCACAGAGCAGAGAGAAGACACAGGGGACAGCCATTCAGCCTCCTTTCTACTATGTTCTGCCTTCTGTCCACCCTGCATCAGGAGCTCAGTTTCAGGGTCACCTGCTGCTCAAACCTCTGGTCACTGCAGTATGTCCACGCTGAAAGCACAGGCCTAGGGCCAGCATGCCACTCAGCTCTCTATCTGGTGGTGAGAGTCACACCAATGAAGGGGGCATCCGTTCAGAACGAGAAAGGTAGAGGCAGAGGGGCCACGCAGCTGGGTCTGTGCCTCCTCCCCCACTCCACCAGACCAGCTCTTTCTCACCCCTTTCCTTCCTTCTTTCCTTCCTTTTATGACGTCACCTCTCGCCACTGCCCTCGCACCCTGTCCCCTCCTGCCGTCTGCTCCTCTGCTTCCTGACTGCCGGGCTGCTGCCGCGAATGGTAGGTGCTGATTAAGATGGATGGATTTGTAAGAGGCATTCAATGTGACTAGAATAAAAAGCACCACAGCCTTGTCTGGACGCGGGCATGCGGCCAGAAAGTAGCATCACTCAGGAGATTACTTTACTACTGCAGCTTGTCCTTAAAATAGCATGGGCCGCTCCATGTTCCGTTTCAGTTGCTATTTATATCAGTGTAGATATGCACACATATATACATTTTATGGAGATTCTTTTTTCTATTTCCCACCTACCCTCTTCTCTTCCTCCTTGTTATTTGCTAGTAGAGATCAGACACCAATTTTAAAAAGAAATGTTAAGAATCCAAGGTCACTGGGGAAAGGCGATATTCTCTGACCTTCTGAGGTGGTTTGCTGCTTTAGGTCAGCCCAAGGGCTAACAGCATTTGAGAACTTAAAGGGGCTGGGCTTGAGATCAGAGAGGTCTGTCTGGTGGTGTCTTCCCAGGGGTTGTGCTTGTGCCCCAAGGACCACACCCTCCTCTCCTCTCCTGGGAAAGTCACAGCATCACTTGTGCTCTTGGAGACTTCCTCTCCAGGTGCAGAACTGACTTGCTTGATATGCAGTGGCTGCTTGGTGAGCAGAATGGAGGATGGAGGTCAGGGAATCTTTTCAAGGTCATGTGGAAATGGAGGCTCTACTCCCAGGTCCTTTCTCCTGATGTTCATTTTGGGCCTCACTTTATGATAAGAACAAGAGAGATTAAAGTTCCCATTAACATATCAGATTCGTTTTTAAAGGTTCAGAGACTGCTACTCATTTAATGTTGAACCCCAAGTTACTATCCAAAGAAATCGAGGTCCTGTTTATAGATAGTTCCAGTGAATTATCAAAGGAAGCACACCTGCCCCGCCAGGCATGGAGAGAAAATTAAGGATGAGTTAGGCACAAGAGCTTCAGCATAAAGTCAGAGGGCTGGCTTTTGGATAGATGAAGTCTTCATAAACAGCCACTAAACCCTCTTCATCTGTGGTGTGTGTGTGTGTGTGTACGCACGCACGCGTTTATGATTAAATGGTGCTATAGAATTTACCACCATCTATTAATTTTATTTTTGTTAGTTCTTAAAAAAATAATTGACAGCGGAACAGCAACAAGCTAGAAGACGATGATATCACTCTGCTATTTATAGAACATCATTCCCTGAAGAGTACAGATCTTGATATTTAGACTGAGAAGGCCTGTGGGTAGGATTCCTGCCCACTTCTGTGCTTCCTGCTTCCTGCCTAGTTCTGTGCTTCCTGCTGTACCTGTGACACGGCTGTCTCTTAACATCCCGTTGTTAACCACCTGTTTATAAACAGGAAGCTGAAATATGGAGCCAGGATCTAAATGAAGAATGGAATCATTTAGTTCTGTTTCCCTACGTTTATCTCTTTCAGTAGACTTTACCCATTTTATATATTTGGAAGCAAAACCAGAGAACAGTGTTTGAATTGATTTCCATTGGGATGTATGGTCAGGAGTAAAAAAAGAAAAATGCTGTCTTATACTGGAAGAGGAAAGAGTGTTAAGAGTGAATAGAAGATAGATATTGAAGATAAGTTACTGAAAGTGGTAATCCTAGAACTTTACCTTTAATTAAATTGAGACTAGAAACCATGATTCTGGTCTGATCTGGGTCCAGAGATTAACCACTGCCTTCTCACTCAAGTCCATAGAGAACCTTGCCTGAACCTGGGTCATTCTCATGTGGAAAGTCCCTGAGAATCTGCTTTTTTACTGATTTGAGCTGATTTTTGCCGCAAATTAAGACCCGTAGCAATTCTGAGGACCCAGGAAAGATAAACTCATCTGGTTCAGATCTTAACATCCAAATTGGTTTTGAAATAGAATCTACTTCTTTGAATCCTCTGAATCATAATGATCCCAGGTTATTCAGTTAGCCAGAAGATCGAGGAAGAATGAGCTTGAATTTAAAAGGAAAGTGGAAGGAGCCTGACCTGTGGTGGCACAGTGGATAAAGCGTCGACCTGGGAACACTGAGGTCGCCAGTTCAAAACCCTGCACTGGTCTGGTCAAGGCACATATGGGAGTTGATGCTTCCAGCTCCTCCCCCCTTTCTCTCTCTCTCTCTCTCTCTCTCTCTCACTCTTGTCTCCTCTCTAAAATGAATAAAATAAAAATAAAATAAAATTTTTTAAAAAAAAGAAAGAGGAAGGTAATTTCAGCTAGAGCAAAGCTTTGAACACCATAAACGAGTCTGAATTACAGTGGGTTGAGACCATGGACAACTACTGTTAGGGGCCAGAGCAGGTTTTTCAGGACCATGGCCAGCTACAGCTCCATACTCTAATAGTCCCAGAATAGACACTCCTTTGTCCTGGACAGCTCTTTGCTAACACTGCACTGAAAATCACTCTGCAAGTATAACCACTCCCTAATCAGACACATGGCTGTTACAAAAACTTTTATTTGTTTTAGCATAGTGGGTCTGTCACTTTTACAACCTCTTATAAAAGCGCAGTGGATCGTGATCTAGTCTGCATTTTGCAAGGAATGTCCCTGCTACCTAGGAGAGAATAACTTCCTGTAGATCACACATTGTGTCAGTGACCAGAACCTGATTCCCAGTGTGTGACCTGCTCTTCAGACTATCTGATCATCCTAATAGAGATGAGTTAAGACTGAATCATGACGTTTCATCTGACTGTTACATAGGGCAATCATGCCAGTCCAAAGATCCCGAGAGCAAGAGACTGGTATGGCTATATCATTTCTTACATAAACCCCGCCAGATGACTTCCATTCATAAGGAAACACTTTTTTTCTAATAGTCAATGGCACAGGCAGGATATTTACCTATGTATTTCGCCCCATGCATCACTGCAATATTATTAATACTTTTTGAGCACTTACTGTATACGAGGCAATATGCTCAATGCTTTACATGCATTATCACATTAATTTTTATAACTTTAGTTCTGTGAGGTAGGTGCTGATATTGGCCTGATTTTATGGATGAGATGGAACTGTAGAGTGGATAAAACACTTACTGAATGTTCCATGTCCCTCGGGTGGTGGAACCAGGATTTAAACTTATTTTTCCAGCCACCCGGCTATCTCGAGAGCTGTCATTTTAGCCTCCTCTCTCCTTTCCAACAATGTCTTTCAATTACAGGAATGGATCTGATTTTAGGAATTATTTTCAGTGCAGATATCAGTAACCTCGTGTCTCATGTGCTTTATAATTTGGACCTGGCCAAGTTTCAGCTACTTCCCGCGTCCAATTGTGAGTCATTGTGTAATGACCCCTATAGATTCCTTGTTTTCTCCCAGATAGTTCAACCAGAGGAATTATAGGGAAAGTATAAACCCACGTACAGTTTTTGCCAGCCTTGGTGATACTTACTGTTCATTTCCCTTAATCCAAGCAGACAAGTCTTTTGCTCCTGATCAACTCATGGGTTCTCCAGGGGAGTACACTCACTTGTATATTGCCCTCTGTAAGTATCACCCAACTAACTCCCTGTATGAGTGTTTGTAAGTATATATAGAACCTCCACAGGGCTCAGACCCTTTCCAAGCTGTAGATGTCATTCCCTTGTCTGTTTCTTGATATATACCACAGGTAGTGGTGATGAATCCACAGAAGGACATAGCTTGTTCCCAGTGCTGTTCAATGAATGTCAAGATTGACTCTCATTGCTTATGTCCAGTAAGTCCTTTGTGCCCAGGGAGTTAATCTGAAAAATTGGGTCCAGTAACTCTCTTTGACCTATTTTCTTCCTTTAGCCTCCTAGGTTGGTGCTGATTTCTGTGATTGGGATACATTTTATACCTTTTTGTGTGTAATAGATAACTATCTCTGCAGTCTTGCTCCTCAACAGCTCTCACTTCTGTATATACCTTGCATGGAAAACAGAGACAGGATGCTGGGAAATGGAACGGAGATGAGCGTCTCCCCTCTTTCAGTTTGGGTTACATTTGCATGACAATGAAGGTTCTCAACTCCTGGACAGGATGGTGTTGTCTAAACAACGGTGTCTCTAGTTCTACGTAATGTCTTTAAGGTCCGCTGGGACTCTCCGAAAGAGTGGAAAGCAAAAGATTCCAAAGAACAACAAGATTTACAAAATGAACCACTAAATGTCTAAATCACTAAATGTCTCAAGGAGAGTGGCTGAGCTCAGCCATCTAACTATTTGACTCAACAAAAATTTATGGAGCACCTCTTTTGTGCTAGGTAGGGGCTGTGCTAGGAGCTGGGGAGACAGTAGCATACAAAACATTGGAAACCCAGGCCCTGATGGATCTTACATTCTAGATGAGAAGTCAAATGATCTGGGTCTCCAACATTATTACATAATTCGTTCCCCTCCCCCACCGACTTCAGATGCCACCTTTGTCATTTATTATATGTTATTATGCTTTTCAGTCTATTTCTGGGTCTTCATAATCCACTTAATAGATCTGCCTGTATTTTATGTATCAGGACTACACTGTTTTAACTTCTAGGTAAGTTTGTAAAAATTTTAGCACCTATCAGTAGTCTCTTCTTATTACTCTTATTTTATTCAGAAATTTCTCAAGTATTCTTGTTTATTTTTCCACGGGAATTTGAGAATCCGCTTATCTATTAACAAATATCTGTTGATATTTTTTGGGGGGAGGGGTCACATTAAATTTACAGATTAATTTAGGAACAATCTGATATCTTTACAATATTGGCACTTTCTATCCAAGAACATAGGATGCCTTTCCATTTGCTTAAGTTTTAGTAGTTACACTGTTTTCATCACATACATTTTCTCATAAGGCTACTCCTGTGTATTTTATACTTTGTATATTGTTATTTTCTTTCATGAACTGGTTGCTTTCACTTGGAAACTAAGTAGTTATGCTTATTGATTCTGTACTCAACAACCTAGTTGGATTCCTTTGTTTATTGGTTGATTCTCTGGGGTTTTCACCAAAACAATGATAATTTAACCTTTTCTTTTCCAATTTTTTTGCTTCTTTCTGTTTCTAGTTAACTACTACCTTCAGACCAATGCTAAAAATTTGTATTGCTAGTAAATATTCTTGAAACATAAAGTACCCTTTTGAGTTGAGGTAAAGGTGTGCGTGCATGTGTAAGAATTTTATTTTTTAAGATAGACATAAGAGTTTTACTTTGATTGAAATGGATGTTGATGCCTTTCAGTATCAATGGAGATGATCATAAGATTTTTCTCATTTTATCCATTAATATGGAAAGTTATGGTAATACATTTCTTAATACATCTCTTAATACATGTTCCACAAACATGTGACTCATTTGTCTAAGATATGTCGTTCTTTTGCTGTGCTGCTGAGTTCTGCTTGCTAATATTTTATTTAAGAGTTTGTAATAATATTTCTAAGGAAGAGTGGTCTATAGTTTTACTTATGCTTTGTTTTTCTGGTTTTTGAGGCCAATGTTATGCTAGTTTTACAAAGGAATTTGTAAGCTTTCTATTCCCCACCACCACCACCATAAAGCCAGTAGTCGTGGCTGTCATCGCCATTCTCATGCAGGTTCTTGTTGAATTTGGGCAGAAGGTAAAGAAACAGTGGAGCCAAAAAATGGTGGGCCACTGTGTTTATTAAAGTCTCACACCGGTGGACGAGCAAACACACAAGGAAAACACTTTTGTTTCAGTCATTCAGAGCTTCCAAAGCCCTGACACATTCTTTGGTTCCACAACCATGAGAATCTTCTCTGGTTTCTCCTAGAATCAAAGGCCAAACCAGTCTCAGCAGGCGTCCCAAAGCCCCTCAGCTTGGTTCCTCATCTGCACACCTTCTCTTTCTCTGCACAACTGGCTTCTCTTCAGCACTCTGCATTCTCTCTGCTCTCTCTGTAAACATGGCTTTTTTCTTTCTTCTCTTCTCTCTTTTTCAAAACTTTCTGGCTGGAAAACCTCTTCCCCAGCAAACATTAGCAAAACAATGGCCCTTCCCAAGAAGGAAGGTAATATGCAATTTCACAGACCACATATACCTGGCGCTGCTGAGCCCCCAATGCAAACTATAAGTGAGCAAACATAAAAATCATATTTTACAAACTTATTTGACCAACACCCTTTATGTCCTAGAATAGTTTAAATAGCATTGCAGTTGTCTGTTATTCAAGAATTAGACAGGGTTTTTCTGTAAAACTAATTGGGGCCAGTGGTTGGTTATTTATTTATTTATTTATTTACAATGGTACCTTGAGATACAAACATGCCATTATTTAAAGATACGAGCCACGACTCGGTCCATATTTTTGTTCGAGATCCGAGCGAAATTCCGAGATATGAGACATGATTCAGGAAGCTGCCTCTAGTTGGCGCGTTGGCGCACAGGTCCAGTATCGGCAGTTTGATACACAAGTTGACTGACTTACGAGCACCGTTACAGAACGAATTAAATTTGTATCTCAAGGTACCACTGTATTTATTTTTGAGGCTACCTCTTTGGGCCAACTTGTTCTATGATGTTGTTCTCTTTACTTTTTATATCTTTCTTGAGGCTGGCTTTTGGTAATTTTGTTTTGGTTTTAGGTAATTTTTCACTGTATGGCCAGTAGTCGCCCTGTCATGGCCATTCACATGCAGGTTCCCATTAGATTTGGGCAGACGGTAAAGAAACAGTGGAGCCAAAAACTGGTGAGCCATTTCTTTATTACAGTCTCTCACCAGCTGACAAACAACACACACAGGGAAAAACACTTCCCTTTCACTTACGTCTCCCAAAGCCACTGACACATTATCCAGTTCCACAATCAGGAGAATATTCTCTGGTTCCTCCTAGAATTAAAGGCTCCCTCCAGTCTCAGGGGAGCTCACAAAAGTCCCCCACCTCTGTTCACCATCTGCACATCTTCTCACTTCTGTGCACAAACTCTGCAAAAACATGGCTTCCTTCTCTCTGCTTCTCCTCCTCTTTCTCTCTCTTCTTAACTTCCTGGCAGGAAAACCTCTCCTCCAGCAAACATTATCAAGACAATGAACCTTCCCAAGCAGGATGGTAATTTGCAATTTCACAGATCACATACCTGGCACTGCCCAGCACCATTTTTTTAACACTAAAAGTGAGCAAACTCACCTGGCTGGTTGACTCAGTGATAGAGCATAGGTCTGGCATGTGGAAGTCCTGGGTTCAATTTCCAGCCAGGGCACACAAGAGAAGCGCCCATCTGCTTCTCCACCCTTCTCCCTCTCCTTCTTCTCTATCTCTCTCCCCTCCTGCATCCAAGGCTCCATTGGAGCAAAGTTGGCCCAGGTACTGAGGATGGCTCCACGGCCTCCACCTCAGGTACTAGAATGGCTCTGGCCACAACGGAGCAACACCCCTGATGGGCAGAGCATCGCCCCCTGGTGGGCATGCCGGGTGGATCCCAGTCGGGCGCATGCGGGAGTCTGTCTGACTGCCTCCCCACTTCTAACTTCTGAAAAATACATAAAGAAAAAAAGTGAACAAACTCAAAAAATACAAATTTTACAAACTCACTTGCCCAACATTCACTTTTCTATAAAGAATTCACTTCATTCAGGTTTGCAGAGTTGGCTGTGTATAAATCTTGTACAGTTCCTTTGATGTTTTTTGTAACCATGACTGTTTCCCTATTACCATCTCTTATTTTGTGCATTTGTGTTTTCTTCTGTTTTTTCTTGATTTTGATAATTAACTATTTATTTTTTCCCCAAAGCAAAAGCTGTTGGATTTTTATATGCATTTTTTACTTAAATTTTATTTGATTCATTAATGTTTTCTGTCAAAATTATTTTGCCCTTTAACTTTCTTAGTTTTATTTTATTACATTATTTTTCTCTCTGGGTCCACTATAGAGCTTATATTGGTGCAACATTTTTGACAGATTTGCAAGTCATTTTAATATATTCTTCATTTGATTCTTATAAACCTTTAAGTTAATTTGCATGCACTCCCATTCTACAGATAAGAAAACCTGCTTGAAGAAGTTAAGCAGCTTGCCTAAGGCCACATAATTCGAGAGTATTAGAAATGGGGTCCCAATAAGGCAGCCTACCTCAGGTGCTTTTTCCCAGCCTGTCCTTGGACGTGGAGCCACGGAGGGTCTGCTTCCTCTGAATACCTTCCACTTACTTATTCCCCAAAGCCGTCCTTCAGCCACTGCGTCCCCTGCTGCTGTTGTAGGCCAAGGAGGACCCCGAGGCTTTGAGAAATGCCTGAGGCTTTCCTGGACTTGTACCCAAGTCACTTCCTGTGAGCTCATAAAACTGACTCCAGAAAGGTCTCTCCTGGACTGTGACCTTTTCACCCACACTTACTTCACAATGAACAGAAACTTTCCATACTTTTCTCTTTGTCACAACAGAGCCACTCAAGTCCCTTCCCAGGCTTAGGGTTGGGTTAAACTAACTGTAGGGCCCATTCCTAGAGCCACAGAGAGGAACACATGCAAGAGAGGGTTGCTGGTGTCAACATAAAGCAACTTACAAACCTGAAAGAGGTTTTTTTGTCAGTTTATTTGAGTCCTACTGTCGGCAATTGCCGGGAAGCAGTCTCAACGGATTGAGAAAGTGCTCAGGAAAATGGCGGTTTCACCACTTACTTTATACATTAGAATCAAAGGAGAAGACGTAAGGGGGTCACATGAAATTGATTGGTGAGAGATTAGGGAGGTGGGAAAAGGCAAAGGGGAGATCTCTGGAATTGGGTAAAAAGTAAAAGTGTATATGCTGAAACTTCTTTTATAAAGGCAGGAACAAGAGAGTTAACAGCTAGTGGTCTACGTAACGATAATAACGGGAGGGCCTGTTGGCTCCGCCTGCTCTGGTGGGATGTGTGGCCTGATTGGAAAAATAAAAAGATGACCCTCACATTCCAAAGGCATATTATGAGGTACACTATTGTAGATGCAAAAGACAACAAACAGGCTTGAATAAAAGTAAGCATTGACCTTTGCTGAGAGAGAACACCTCCCTAGGATATGACTACCCACCATAAACTGCTTTTAGCTAGAAAGGTTTGAGTTAGGCCATCCTGTTTACTTTAGGTCTCTGAGTTTGCAAGGCCATTGTGTAAGGCTCATCTGAGCTTCTCAGGTTTAGTTAGTGGCCCCATCTTTTATTTTTTCATCCACACTGGTAAAAAAACATTGCATGTTCTCTGTTTACAGAGGTGGGACATCAGCCCCGAGTTAACGTGCCAGACACTTTGGAATGCATTACACTGTGGCATCTTAGACAGAGAAGCCAGGACACATAGGGAATTTCCCCAAACTTTCTTCTTTCTTGTGAAAATAAACATTTCATTTGCTTTCTTGGAGATGATTTTCATCAAGAAGAAATCAAAGGGAAAGTACCATTCTCACTGTATCTTTTATTTATGTTTAATTTGCTGCCATATATAATTTTGCCACCTGCCATTTGCCCTTGAAACAGAGACGTCATAAACAGTTTGTTGACTTGTGCAGACTTCACTAGGAGAGGCTGATTACATTTCTGCCTTTAAAGTCCTTCCTCTGTGGCAGCCTTGACATAGGGCAGCAACCACAGCTTCTGTGCTGACTATAGCCTTTCGTGCAGGAAAGTTTGTTTGAGTGACACAAGCCTTACTTTATATAGGCTTAGCAATGAGCCTTTTGAATTCTGCATAGCCTTAATCCAAGCCACAAGCTTTTTCTGAACATTAGCCTTTGGAATTAAAGCACAGTTCATGCATTTGCCCATTTTCCCATCAGCCATCATCTGGATTTGAAATGTGACATCTGTATATATAATACTAGGTCCTGGCCCTGGCTGGTTGACTCAGTGGTAGAGCATCAGCCCAGCGTCTGGGTGTCCTGGGTTTGATTCCTTGTTAGGGCACACAAGAGAAGTGCCCGTTTGCTTCTCCACCCTTCCCCCTGTCACTTCTCTCTCTCTCCCTCTCCCTTTCTGCAGCCATGGCTCAGTCAGAGCAATTTTGCCCCAGGCACTGAATATGGCTCCATGGCCTCTGCCTCAGGTGCTAAAAAGAGTTCCATTGCTGAGCAATGGAGCAACACTCGAGATGGGCAGAGCATCACCCCTAATGGGCTTGCTGGGATGCATGCGGGAGTCTGTCTCTGCCTCCCCTCCTCTCATTGAATTAAAAAAAAAATACTAGGTCCTATTATTAACTGCAAAATTATAGCATTTCCACTAGAGAAAGAAGAAATAATCAAAGAAAGATGTAAGCCAGAGTGTGAAGGATTACATTTAGTTGTAAGGAAAAAATTGCTGGACACAAAGGTAGTCAACCACTAGAACATGGAAGCCAGGCAGTGGTGTTGTCTGGAAATCTTTAAAAAGAATGTCTCGTTACTTGGAAAATGCCGGCGATACTAACTTTGGAGGTTCATTCTAGATCCCTGGGTTTATAAATTAGGTTTGGAAATGCTAGGCTATCTTTTGCTCCTAAACTCTTTCTATCCAGTTCCTTGCTAATGGGATTCTGCTCAATTGGGCCACTACTTGCAAACCTTTCCTCTCTTTCCAAAGCCTTGTCCTCCTCACCTTATATCTGATCTGTTCCCAAGCCTTGCTAGCTCCATCTTGGAAATGTCTCTTCTACTTGACCTTTGTTCTGGCTACCATGAGTCCTACCTCGAATACTGCCATGGATCCCAAACCTTGGATCGATTGATGGAATTAATCCTGCTGTAGGTGGATTTTCTAGACAAAAGAATAACAGCCTCCAGGAAGAGTTATCCAGCTGCCTCTGAGGCCTGGGAGTGTGGCTGGTGGGCATCAGCCCCACAGCAGGCCCAGTGGGCTGAGCTGGAGATGCAGATTCAGACTGAGAAGCCCTGGCTGCCTGGGGTCAGGCCCGGGGGTGTGGGTTTATCATGAGAAGTCAGTGGCTGAGGCTGAGGGTTGCCATCTTTGTTCAGGAAAGGGTCAGTGAGAGAAGAGAGGATGGCCAAGGAGAGAGCTAAGGCAGGAAGGAAGAGAAGAACCACACTTCCTCTGTGTTAAGGTCAAAGGCTAACACTGCCTCTAGAATAGCTACTGGGAGCTGGGTGTCTGGGGTACCTGTCTCTTTTTCTTTTGGAAGAGAATGCATAAGGGTACTTGATTTAAAAAAGCTCAAATGATAAAATACACCTATGTACTATTAAATTAGCCTTTAAAAATTGTCTACCTGACCCTGCTCACACCATATCATATGCATTATTTAATTTGTTTGAGATGAAGCGCATTTCACAAGATGTTTAAATCCATGGAAAATTTATTAAATCTTGACAAGAGTTATTGAATGTTATATTAAGTTTTTCAAATTGGGAAATGTTGGATGGATTAAAAATTATTAATTAATGCATAACATTAAATACCAATAAATTGCATGGTGTATTTATGAACTATCCTTGAAGGTCATTAAATATGAATATCAGGCAATAAATCTATTCTTTCCTAGAAATCTCTTCTGAATCTGGTGAGTTAAGGTTTAGGTGATAGTAGGGGAAGGACTAGACTGTTGTTGGATGTTACAGGGACCCTAGGGGGTACCCAGGAACAAGGGGGCCAGTCCTCTTCTGCTTCTTTATTCCCTCTAATGAATGGGAAGGAAGCTCAAGAAGGTGGAGCCTTTAGGTTTCAGATGTCAAATAGAAAAAGCAAAATCCAGATGTTGGGGTGATGTGGATGACAATTTTTGCTCCAAAAAACCATGTCTTGAAGTCATTGCCCATATCACCATCAGCTACAGAAACAACAGCTGTCGTTAGTTGAGGGCCTACTACACTCTGATAGCAGTTTTAAAAAATTAGCCAGTTGGCTCAGTGGTAGAGCGTCGGCCCAGCATGTGAATGTTCCAGGTTTGATTTCCGGTCAAGACACACAGGGGAAGCAACCACCTGCTTTTTCACCCCTCCCCTCTCCTTTCTGTCCCTCTCTCTATCTTCCCCTTCCACAGTCATGGTTTGATTGGTTCGAGTGCATCACCTGGACGCTGAGGATGACTTGGTGGAGCCTCTGCCTCAGATGCTAAAAATAGCCCAGTTGCAAGCATGACCCCAGATGGGCTGAGCATCAGCCCGCGATGGGGGTTCCCGGGTGGATCCCAGTTGGGGCACATGCAGAAATCTGTCTATCTCCTCTTCCGTCTCTTAGAAAAGAAGAAGAAAAAAAGACACGAGCTCATCTGATCCTTACCCAAATTCAGGAGGTCAGTGTTATTCCCAGTCACAGAGATTAAGTTTGTTTTCTCAGTTCCTCACTCGTTTCAAAGCCCAATCACTTACCATGATGCTTCGCTGGCTCTGGTGGTGCCCCAGCCAGAGCTACCTCGATTGCAGACCCCTTAAAAATGGAGGGACATTAGCACTCATATCCTGAGAATGGTGACAAAAGTGATAATAAATTTGGGGTTCTCACGCCCAGCTGTCCTGGTTGTTGAAGGCTGTTGGGCTGATTTACTGATGTTTGTACGGTATCAGTTGTACATATTTTAAATCCAATTCAGGGCTGTTACTTAATCTCATCCCCAAGTCTTCCAGTGATTGGAACTCACTAATGACAGACTGGATTATTAGAAATTATTATTATTATTATTTACTAAATTTATTGGGGTGGCATTGGTTGGTGGAAATGGTGAAAAAACCATTCTCGTTTCTTAACCAGTACAATGGACTGGATAATTTCTTGCCAGTCCTCACATGTATTCTCTGGATGACCACTAGGGGGCAGTTTTGCACTGGGGCAGAACTAATGGTACCCAGAGGCATTGGTTCCAGATTTTGTTCCACCACTTGAACACCTGCTTGGTCTCCCACAGATCTCTCTCTCCCCTTGGGTTCTATCTTAGTAAAAGAAGGTTGCTAGCTGGACCACTGCTGTGGTGCAGCCATACCTGGGAGGCTGGGACGCTACTCCAAATGGGAGCTTCAATGAGATGAAATCTCATGGGGGAAACTAAAGATCCCGGATGTGAATTCAGAAAGCCTTATTTAGCTTTGTGATCTTGAGTATGTCACTTGAGCCTTTTGGAGTCAGCTTCCTTTTGCGGAGCATCTGTAGACCTTGGTAGTCAGCCAGTGTTTTGTGGCCCGGGCCTCAGTGAGGTGGTTGAGTGAACGAGAAAAGCAAATGAGAATGACCTGCTTTGGGGTCTGCGCACATGGGTGCTGGCATAGTGGGCATGCTCAGTCGGGACCACTTTTTGGACCTACCCGTTCGTCCCGGTTCAGTACGCCCTCAGCTAAACTGGCTCTCAGACAGACAGATGTAGTCTTGCCTTCAGGGAGCCTACGTCAGTTTTTGGAGGCATTAATTGTCAAATCAATTAATTGAAATTTTGTCCTAAGTAGCCTGGTTAGAGAGAGAGAGACAGTAGAAGTCAGTGAGTGAGCTGGCTTAAGAATAAGGAAGTCACTAAAGCACTTCAGTGGCTCTGTGATCATTCATTCATTCAACAAACACTTATTGGGCTCTTTTCTGTGCCGGGCACAAGAATAAAGAGAGGAAGGACATATGGTTTGTGCGGTGGCTCTTCCTGGCATGTGGAGTTGGCACTCCTGAAGGCAGGGTGTCTCTTTTCCACCCTCATGCACCCACTATTTAGCATCTGACAGACCCCTCGTCCTGGTTCGTTGGATGAATGAATACCGGACTGCTGTCCTAACAGACCCCATCATGGTTTATTGTATAAAGGAATATAGGATCGAGTCCTCAGGCTGCTGGCAACCCAATGGAGACAGCCATGCTCACAGATGGCCCCAACGTGACGAGGAGGGATGCAGGGGTCATCCTGTGCTTGCTCCTCTGGGTTCTTATCCTGCAAATGGACTGGACCCTGTTCTGTGCCAGGTCTTCTGGTTCTCTGTGACCTATGTCTTTCCTGTGGCAGCTTCCCATGCATGGAACCTCTGCCTGTATTCAGGATGGTAAGGGAGAGAAGGAGAACCATGCTGGGCCCTTTGCTGGGCCCATTTACTTCTCTTCACTCACTCAACAAATATACTTTCCCTTTATGACCTCATAAATCCTCCACAGGGCTGGGGGCAAATGTGGACACTTTCATGTTTCCTGTGATGGAGGCTCAGAGACTGATGGTCCATGTGGCAAGGCAGAGATTCGAACCCCACCCTCTCAGAGCAGAGCAGAGCCTGATGGAGGCAGACACACCTGAACAGAGACCGCCTGACCGCCATCAGCTCCTGACCAACCCATTGCAAAGCTGGGCTTTGGGTCCTGGCCTCCTGACTCCCCAGCCAGTGCTCCTGCAGGAGGCTGTGCTTCCCCTCTTTAATGAACAACTCGCTGGAACGGAGTCTTCTCTTCCCTCCAGCCCACAGAGGCTCCCACAGGTCAGCAAGCACTCGGGCGCTGTGCTTGGGCGTGGGCCGGAGCAGAGAGGCAATCTTCCTTCTTTCAGCTGCTCTCTGGAGCCTGGTGTGCGTGGGCCTGCGAACACTCCCGCAGAGGAAAAGCGCTGTGGTTCTGGCCCACTCAGAGGACGAAGGTCGGAAACACGTTGCTTAGCTGTTCTTTGCTTTATATTGCAACTTTATTTGAACCTGACATTGCTGAGAGCTGGGGGATAATGCCAGAGTGACTTTTATTCCTGGGCAGCAGTCTACCTCGAGGCTGCTATGTGTTCTTTTCTGGGAGAAGTGGTCCTGTTGCCTCCTCATGAGTGGGAGATGGGGGAGAAGCCGTCACATGCCCTCCCCGAGGACTCTCCACCCCAAGGAAGCCAAGAGATCTGCAGGCCAACATATGACAGCTGGGTCCTCCCAGGTATCCTGTAGCTATTGGCTCAACTGCTAGAACCTTGCCCAAGTTGAGCAGTCAGGGACCACTTGACAGAAGAAGAAACTGAAGTTTAGAAAGGCTAAACAGCCCCTGAGGTCACATGGCAGCAAGTGGCATAGCTGGAATTTGAACCCACGCATTCTTTTATTTTATTTTAATTTAAAAAAATTTTAATTGTGGTAAAATATACATCACATAAAATTGACCATTTAAACCACAATTAGTGTACAGTTCTGTGGCATTAAGTACATGCACACTGTTGTTCAGTTATCACCACCATCCATCTCAGGACCTTTTTATGCTCCTCAGGTGAAACTCTGCATGCATCAGATAATAACTCCTCATCTGTCTTAGTTCAGGCGGCATAGCAAAATATCACAGACTCGGTGGCTTAATCAAGAGACATTTATTTCTCAGTTCTGGAGGCTGGAAATCCAAGATCAAGGTGTTGGCTAATTCAGTTCCTGGTGAAGACCATGTCACTGGCTTGTAGGTGGCTGCCTACTCACTGTGTCCTTGCAGGGCTTTTTCTCAGTGTGTATGGGTAGAGAGACATTGAGCTCTTGTCTTTATATGGGCACTAATCTTGTCATGGAAGCCCCACCCCCATGAACTCATCTTAACTTAGTAATTACTTTCCCAAAGCCCCACCTCCTAATAGCATCACATTGGGGGTTAGGGCTTCAACATATGAATTTGGGGAGACACATTCAGCCCATAACACTATCTCTTTTCCCGCCTTGAATCTTAATGTGCTGGCATTGAGCTCTGCGCTCTTTCCTCTGCCACTTGTTACAGATGGAACCTTTTCCTATGAAACCGGCTCCTACAGTAGAAATAGAATCTCACCAGGGTAACAGTCCTTGGCAAGAGGGACAGGAGAAAAATGAAGATAAAAGTGACATAGTTTTAAGGCATTCTAGATGGTAATCCAGCTACTCACCTATCTCCCTATCCCCCAGCAAAGCTGGGTGTGGGGATGAAATAAAAATAACATGTCCTGCAGAAGGAGACAGCCCAGATGTGAGCTGCCCAGTGACTGGGATCTGACAGGGCCTGTGGTCCAGGTTTAGGATAGAGGAGGAGGACCTTCACATCTCCTTGGAGCATCTGCTGGTGGCTCTATCTCTCTGCTCCCTGGGCAATGTTTTGAAAGCAAACTCTAGGAAGGATCCAGCAGTGTTGGTACCATTGTGTGCCTGCGGGCAAGGCACTCTTCTCTCTGTCCATCCATCCTCCTGTAAGTTAAAAATCTTTCAGTCAGGCCTCAGTCATCTCATTCCTAAGGAGAGTTGTCGCGCTCTATTCCTGGCTTATTTCTTAAAGCTAGAAGTGTATAGCACAGAGTTTTCTTAAGGCTAGCATATCAGAGTCCACTAGCATCTGTTGAGCCCCAACTGGCTTCCAACTTCTCCCTCCCACCCCACCATCTCACAGAAACAACTGGAATATAACAAAGAAGATCACTGGGAAGTTGGGAAGATATGCCATCCAATCTGGCTTTAAAATCACTCACTTGCTGTGCAACCTTAAACAAATAGCTTAGCCTCTCTGAACTTCAGTTTCATACTTGTAAAATAATAAAAAGAGTGATAATAATTTCTGGAGAAAATGAGGTACTCTTTGACCCAAGAGATGGCTTCTTTTCAGTTTTCACATTCTATGACATCCTGGAACACTTCTCCCTACTCATTTCCAAAATGTATTAAGTCTGCTCACAATTATAAAATACACAGAAACAAACAAATTAACTAAAAGAATACAGAATAAAAACCCAGTCATGAGAAGCCAAAGAAGAGATGTGCTAGGTCTTCAAGTTGAATGTGACTACAGTTGAGTCCCCAATTTATCACTGAGTTTCCCAACAGCTGAGGGAAAAAGGGAAACACATCATATTCTCTAATCAAAAGGGTGCTTCCGAGCCCTGGCTGGTTGGCTTAGTGGTAGAGCATTGGCCCAGTGTATGGAAGTCCTGGTTCAATTCCTGGTCAGGGCACACAAGAGTAGCAACCATCTGCTTCTCCAACCCTCCCCCTCTTTCTTATCTCTCTCTGTCTCTCGCTTCCCCTCCTGCAGCCATGGCTCAGTTGGAGCAAGTTAACCCCAGGTGCTGAGAATGGCTCCATGGCCTCACCTTAGGTGCTAAAATAGCTCAGTTGCTGAGCAATGGAGCAAAGGCCCCAGATAGGCAAAGCATCTCCCCATAGAGGGCTTGCTGGGTGGATCCCCATTGGGGTGCATGTGGTAGTCTGTCTCTCTACCTCCCAGCCTCTCACTTAATAATAATAATAATAATAATAATGGGTGCTTCTGGTCTTTCTTAAGAGAGAGACATCTTTCTGTCACCAATGGAATTTATTACGCTAGTCTTCGAATCAAAGGCATGAATGACAACTTCTGGCTGAAAGTGTGTTGCAGAACCCTTTTCAAATGGCTGTCTCTCATTTTGGGCCCTCATAAAATCTGAGGGCAAAACACATTAAATTTTATCCCAGGTGTAAGGTACTTTTCCCCGCCGAGAAAGAAGGAGGGGGGGGGGGGGCGAAAAGCCACAAAGTGTGGAATAATAATAGGCTTTATTAAGTACCGCACATCCCACCCCACAATGAGGTCCACTAGCCCCAGGGTCAGAGGCTAGGTGAGTCCTGCACATTAGACTGCGTGAGAGGTATTTAAAGGGGTCCTAGGGGTCCTTTAGGGTCGTTGAGCTAATATGACGTGGTGAAATCTCACTGGCTGACGGATAGTCACTCTTCTCCCAAGGTCCTCTGGGAAGGTCCTTTTTAGGTGCGCAAGAATGTGGGCGGTCCTAGCCAAGTCCGGGGCCTGAGTTTCCCACTTGACCGTCCCCCTAGCCACCAACCCTACACCAGGGAAGGCATTTTGTAGTTAAAAATAATTTGTATGTTACCTGGTATGAAACTGAGATCCAGCAAATGAGTTGCTAATCCACCTCAATAAGGAACAACACCAAGAATGTACAGGAACCAGCAGTTAGTGTGCTGTATGTTGCGGACATCAGATGTCTCGGGAATTCAGGGCATTTCTGAGTTCTGATCATTTGATGTTTAAATTCTCCGGGAAGGGTCTAGGACAGTGCAGACACATGGTAGGCAATCAATAAGTATTCCTAGAATCGTATGTTACAACACAGGTGGAGAATTCAGGCCACAGAATCTGAGAGAATGTTTGGTCCAATGCCCTCATGTTACAGACAGGAGTCTAAGGGGCAGAGGGCTGTCACCTCCTGTCTGTGATGACAAGGCAGGTAAAGGCAGATTATTTGGGTCTAGTACTCGGGATCCATCCCCAGGCCACCCCTCAGCAGTGTTGCTACCAAGAGTGGCACTTGCATTTTGCAGTCCCGGAAGGCGTCCATCTCCCCCACCTTCAGAAAGCCACGTGGAAAGGCGGTGGCACTATAATTGGTTGGGGTGGCACAGAGCAGGGAGAATGGCTGAGGTGTGGGCAACAGGGCCTGTTTCCACCACCTGACCCCAGAGAGCATTGACAGTCCACCCCGTGAAGTCATCTATGAGCCAGGCCCTGAGGGAAATGCCAGGCTGTGAGCCTTTAGGGCTGTGCTGTGCATTGTCACCTGAACCAGGTGGCCTCGGCCGGCTCTGTGGGCATCCTGGGTCAGCATGCTGATTTCATCAAGAACCTGTTTGGGAACTGAGAGGAAACATTTGCCTTTTTTGCTCATAGAGGTGTAAGGCTCAACTATGACTCTGGACGAAGGCCACCAGGCAAATTCTACCTTTGATAAACTGCATCAGTACTGTCCCTGTCGGACGAGAGTCAGGCTTGGTGTTATTTAAGCTCTTCCGGGGAGAACACCTCTGTGTCTGGTGGCCCCTGGGCAAGGCTGTTGGTTGCATTCTCGACCTCACTCAGGCTCAGCCCTCAGCGAAAGGCCCAGGTGGCACTTCCGTTTCCTCCTCAATGGCCCTTTATACTTAAAGAAGGTTGAATCCTCATCTCTGAGCTAAATTCCCAGGGTTCCTTCGACCTTTCTTAATGACTCCTGTCCAGCCCTGAATTCTGTTTCCGCGCCACCCTTTGGGCGGACTCCACACTCTCTATTTCCTGTGACACTGTGCATTGTGACCAGGGGTGACTGTGCGGGGTTAGGGACCCGTATTGGTCTTGTCTTGTTGATTCACAGGGAGACCTTTGTCTGCTTGTCTTTAATTAAATCTCTTCCTGAACAGTTCTTTTCATGAGGTTCCTTTGGATTCCACTGGGTAACATCTCCAACCAGGCTCGGCTAGGTCTGCTAAAACCGGGACGTGATTTCTGAGAATCTGGGCCGCCTCCAAGAGCAAGTACTATTTGTAGTCTGCAAGCGTCCTCAAGACCAGGGGTGCATGTGCCTTAAGCTGGAGTTGTGCAGAGTGGCATATGGGATCCCTGCTTTAGGAGCCTTGGGGCACTTGGGAAAATCCTGATTTTAAGGCCCAATCTCAACCCAGGACATAAGGATTTCGAGAGTTGGTTTCTGAGTGGCAGGACTCCTGTCTAGGCCCTATGTGTGTGGCTCTGGTGCACTGTAGTTTGGGATCTGCTGTTCTAAACTCTTACAGATATGTCTAAAATCCTCAGACATTTTAGAGAGGTGTGTAAGTGGCCCACAGCCGACCCAGGGTCCATGCAGACCCCATGTGGGGAGCCTTTCCTTCTCACTCCTTCTTTCTTCTCCGCACCATTCTTCTTCTTCTCACCTTCCCCATCCCCTCGTTTTCTTTCCCCCACACTTCTCCATCATTTTCTCTCTCCCGTCCCTGAAAGGTGTGTCAGGCTGGAACAGTGAGCACTCTGCTCTGAGCAGGTGACTGGAGACAGCTGAATGAAGACATGGGCAGACTTTAGGCAGAACACCAAGAGCTGGGGCCACGTCTGGAGGAAGCCAGGAGTAGGGGCGCTGTTACCACCCCTAGCCCTGAATGGGTAGGGGAGACGGTGCCCCATGGTCCACAGGGGCTCCAGGGGCCACCGACAGGAGCCAAGTTGGGGACACAGCCTGCCACCCCCTCCTCCTCCCCTCTGACTTCCTGCTCCTGCTCTTCACTGACTAAACCCACCCAGAAGAGGGCAAGGGTGCCCTGGACAGATGCGATCCACACAGGTCAGCCCTGTGTGTCCCGGGGGCACAGAGCAGGGAAAGGTTTGGAGGGCAGGTGGAAGATTCTAGCACTATAGGAACTAAAAGAGACCTGTATTTATTTTTGTTTCACTTATTTATTTACTTACTAATTCAAATGATAGGCTCTCTGTTCTTCATTTTAAATGGGTGGGTGACGTCTAGTCCATCTTTCCCCTTCAGCAGACAGGAGTGCAGAGGAGAAGCAGGGGGCCTTAGCTGTAAGGCTGGGCAGGGAGAAATACCGCCACCCTCTTGAGCATTAGGATCCCAGGGAGACAGGCCTGAGAGTCGAGAAGGAGCAACAGAAAGACCCTCCCTAGCTGAAGACAGGCCTCTGAGAAGCGGCAGGATGCCTGTGAGTGGGGCTCAGGGAGATGGGAGGCATGGGTGTTCACCATCTCTGCACCCCTCAGGCCCTTGGGGCTGTGCTCTGCCCCGGGAGCCTCCTCGTGCTAGCGTGCCCTCAGGGCAAGGTCTCTGACTTTCAGTGCCCTGGTCCAGCCAGAGCCTTAGCCTCATGCCAGCCCACAGGAGCCTCCTGGGGAAGGAACGAGGGCTGAAACCATGACTCTTCCACCTCTTCTTAACCTTCCCACTTCCTGTCACCAGCTTCAAGGTCTGCCTGCCTGGTTTTGGCATCTTCACGTTGGTCTCATGGGGACCCCTCCTGCGTGGCCTCCATGGGCAGCCCCAGCCTTTTCAGCTCCAGCTTCATGGATGAGCTCCAAGTACCAACAGCTTTAGACCAAAGGGATCCCAGGCTGTTTGGAAGGGCTTAGGCATGGCGCTTGGTACCCCTTGGGTGTCTGGAAGTTTTCCCCTGGGAACTTACCAAGTCCCTGCCATGAGGCACTAAGAGTGTAGTCTCACTGACGTCACAACCAGGGATGCATGGTTGCCTGGTTTATGTAGTAAACCCATTCTACAGATGAGTAGACTAAGACTCAGAGAAGATGAATGCTTTGTTCATGGGTCATACTACCAGTAGGTGTGGGCAGCAGGGGTTCTCCAGATCTATGGAACTTGAACTTGACTATGGGTATCAATCACTTAGGGGTCTTTTTGAAGTGCCAGTCTGGTGCAGCAGAAGAGGGCCCTAGACTTTGCATTTCTAACCAGCTCTGGGGAAGCTGATGCTGCTGGTTCTGAGACCATACATAGCATAGCTGTGCCCCCAGGCTTGGCTGCACATTGGAATCAGCTGGGGAGCTTTATACATGACGGAAGCCTGCATCCCACCCCCCAGAGACTGGAGTGCAGCCAGGGCCCTCAAAGTGTTCTTCGGGTGATTCCGACACCCAGTGAAGATTTCAGAACTGCTGCTGTCCTAGCCAGAGCTTCTCAAATGTCACTGTGTATCAGAATCACCTGCAGGGCCGGCTAGAACCTGGAATCCTGGGCCCCAGCACAGAGTAGAGATTCCAGTTCAGAGTTCTGAGGGCAGGGCCTGAGAATGTGCATTCCCAGAAAACATCAGGTGACACTGTCCCTGCTGGTTCAGGAACCGGCTGTGAGTGGCAAGGCTGCATACACTGGAGGTCTCAAGGGTGGTCCCCAGACCAGCAGGGTCAGCATCCTCTGGGAACTTGTTAGAAATGCAAATTATTGGGTCCCAGTCCAGTCAGACTGAATGGGAAATTCTCTAGGTGGGTCCCAGTAATTTATGTTTGAGCACCACCCATCACGCCCGTAATCTGATGCGCTCTCAAGTTGGACAGCCATACTAAGAGACCTTTCGGCATTGTTGCACCTAAAACCGGTCTCAGCTCAGTCTCCTGAGCCTGGCCTGAAAGGTGAGCTTGGTGCACTTGAGGAATCCTAGTATTTGGGATGTTGAGGACCATTCTTTGGCTACCTGTGAGCAGGGCGGGCCACACCTGCTGGGCATGAGAATACAATGTGGGAGTCGGAAATGCCTTTACTCGGCCCAGACCAGATGCGACACACAAGCTTCTCTCTGTCGCGTGAACTGTCGGAAGCAAGAACATCTGTTCAATCGTTCTCACTTTCGTGTTTTGTGTGGAGTAAGAGTTAAATTGCCAAATCCTGTCAGACAGCCATCTGTTGCCCTGGCAACACCCTGCAGCTGCTGGAAAGAGCGAGATGGTGCTGGAAAGAGAGCTAATGCTTCCAGGCACCAAGCCCTCCTCCTCCACTCCCATCCCCACCCCCCAGTCTCAAGTGAGCTGTTTGCTGTCTTGGTTTTCCTTGTGGAAAGAGAGTAACCTGGAGATGCTCCCACAGGGCCCCTGAATGCCTGAGATCATCACATAGAATAACTGAAAAGCCAGAAGTGTCAACATGTTCTTGTGCTCCCTCCTACCTGTATTCACGCACGCAGCATGATATTCTATGTGCATCAGATGCTGTGCTAGGTGCTGGTGGTCACAGCTGACTAGACAGACAGGTGCCTCCAGGTAACTCCTCACATAGGGATGTCTGAGGGCCCCCAGAGCCCTTGAAGGACCACGGTGTTTGTGGGGAGCCTAAGCTTTTATTATTTTATTGTAGCTCTGTTCCCTCTATGGAACATGCTAACCCTAAGCCATCCCCACTGAGGCGGCAGGGAACTGCATCAGAACTCAGCCACTGTGGGTTTTATCACAATCGGGAAGGAGGGACTGAGGGTATGCATGTGTCCAGAGGATCCAGGGAACTGCCGTCTCTGAGGCCAGAGCTTGCTAGCATGTGGGCTTAGGGCCTTGGCAATGTGGTCTCCAAGGTCGACAACTGAGAGTCCCGCGAGCAGACCTCCTGAGGGTGTCCAAACCAGTTGGTGGCTCTTGGTCAGCGCCTTCAAGGAAGATGGAAGGGAAAGAGAACATCGAGCAGGATGAGAACTGGGAAAATCTATGCAGGGTGTTCTGCACAGCAGGTTTCACAGGGTCCTGGAGTGCTGGTCAGGGAAATTACGTCACAATCCAGTCCTATGGATGCGGGTCATATGCGGGGAATGGGGTTTTAGAGAGAGCTGCAGATGTTAGCGTGGGCTCATCGCTTTGGCATCAGGGAGCAGGTCTGGTAGTGTGATGGGTCCAAGCTGCGGCTGCTAGAGAAACGGAGGTGCCAATGGGCCCAGCCCTCACCAAGGCTGGCTCCAAGATGGACAGGCAGCATCTCGTGGGGGGTGGTCACAGTAACAGGCAGTGTGGGTTGTTGGGAGACTTCTAAGGACAATTACTAAGATTTTCTTTTATTTTCAAGACCAAGAGGTGTTGCCCAGATGACTTGTGAAAAGGTTGGGGTGTCATTTCCCCAACTGAAATGACCAAGGTCTGTGTCCCCACACGCTCTAAGTAAATAGGATTCAATTTGGGGAGTACTGAGTGCTGCAATGCTTTCATCCATGGATGTGGGAGATCTGGAGTCCTGTGACTGGGAACCATTGCTCTGCCCATGGTTGTGAACCTCCAGGTCTGAGCTCCAGTCCTGGGTAAGGCAGTGTCAGCAGGATAGGCCCTGAGCGGTTTGATGTGCTTCTGTCCTGCAGAACTGAGAAGACAGGTGTTCTGGAAACTCCAGGAGGGTGCTGGGAATGTAGAGTTTGTAGAAGCAGCCATTCATTTTTCCCACAGCCACCTCTCCATGTGTGCATTTCCCTGGGACACCCAGTATAGGCAGCCCCAGCCCTGGGGATGGAGGTGGGAGAGTAAATGCAACACAAGAGAAGGTCCTTGGAGGTCACAAACCCCGTGTGGTCCTCTAAGCTAATGCCCAGGCCTAATGATGCCTTCCAGTCTGTGGACTCTGGCTGGCTGGCAATACCCCACCGGGGAGACCCCTCTGGGCCCACGGGGCTCTTGCATCAACCCGAATTCTGCAGTCACTGATATTTGGGAGTAGGGTATAGCAAGAGATGGAGAAATGCTGGTAGTTATTGAATCTTTTTCCTGTGCTGCTCGATGGCTCACATATTCCTCACAACCCATCTCTGAGGTGGGAATAGTGTCACCTGCCCTAGGGACATGAAAACCAAGGCTTCAGAGAGGTCCTGTCACTTACCCAGCGGCACATAGCTGTGAGTGTGGATTTGCACCTAGGACTGACCCCAACATTGTCATTCAGCTTGCTTCATTCATCCACTCAATAAATGCTATAACAGGCCTACTTTGCACCAGGCACTGTTACAGGGGTTGGGGAGTCACACTCAGCAAAAATCCCTGCCCTCGTGACATGATCATTCTAGTGAGGCAATAAACAGCTATCTAATTAAACAGTGTAGAATGGCTTGGAGAAAAATAAAGCAGAAAGGGGAGGAGGAACATTCCCAGGGGAAGGTTTGCTCTTTTAAACGGAGTGGTCAGGAAAGACCTCGCTGGCAAACAGAGCCATGTGTTTCTGGGGAAAGAGCATTGCAGTTAGAGGGACCTCTAATGCAAAGGTCCTGAGGCAGGAGGAACAGGTCTGATCCAGCGGACAGCCACCTATGCAGCTTGAGCCCAGTAAGGGAGGGAGAGAGGAAGGTCAGGGAGAAAGCAGGGGGCTTTTGTCAAGACTGTGGCTAGGCTGGGACTCTGAGCAAACTGGTGGCCGCTGGAGGGGCTGAGCAGAGAAGCAGCGATGGCTGTACTGCGTGTTCAGTCCTAGTGACGTTGGAGCTCAAGGTAATTAGTTGCAGGGGGATCAGTGAGGCTGCTCAGGATCTAAGGACAGTCACTACTTAGGCAATTTGGATGGGGCCAAAACTGAGATCCTGTCTAGCTTTGAAAACAGATAGATGAACCAAAATGTCATCCTGAAAATGGAGCAGAGGAGACAAGAGATGTTGAGCCAGATCCTCTTTCCAACCAAGTTCCAAAAATGCAAAGCAGAAAAATTAAACAAAAATGCACCTGCACCTTCTAGAGAGAATTCTCCCTGGTCACAGCTCTAGAAAGAGACAGCCAAGTCCTTCTACCTGTCAGAGCACCCGGGGATGTTCCTCTCAGATTCACAGCGATGGGGCTCCAAGCTCCGCTGCCACAAATTGGGCCGAGGCATCGGGGTCCGCAGAAACACAGGGTGAGTCTATCACCCCAAGCTGGTTGCAGAACTGAGTTGTATTATGTGATTTAATAACCTCTCCATTGTATGATAATATTATGCTTCGGAAAAAGCATTTAAGCCTATTTAGGGTTTGCATTTTCTTCCCTATTTAAAAAGATTGAAAATATGTCCCCTCGCATTCTCAGGAGGTGCCCCCCTCCCCATTCCCACACCCCTGCCAGAGAAATGATTAGGCCAAGACTTCTTTCATTGTACTTCAAAGGGCAGCTTGCAGTAAGATCAGCATTTTGAAGGAGAAGGTGCTTAATGCTCTCCCCCTGAATAAAAGGTATAGCTTTTACTCTAGAAATGGTGGAGTATAATTAGACATGCCTTTGTGTCTGGTGAGTACCAAAACGCTTTCATATTATTGTCAATAAAATAAGAATGATTCTTGTGGCCCTTGGCGTGGTGAAAGGTCTAGCCAGTCACCGGCCTTCCTTCTTTCTTGGGTCATCCCAGCACAGCGGGTCACTCCTTCCCAGCAGAACAGGGGAATTGTGGGGAAATGAAGTGACCCACAGTCCCACAAAGAAAAAGAAAAAAGGGGAAAACTGGAGTGTGCATTTCTGGTTTTCTGGCCCACTGGACTACGGTTGCCTCCCTCTCAGACCCATGTGCAGTTCGCTGATGGCACGACTAAGCCATCCATGTACGTCCTCCGTCTGGGTAGGTCCCCACGAATGTGATTCTGACCCAAGGAACAGCTTTCTTGGATTCCTTCATTCATTCACTCAGCAGATATTGCTGTGTCTCACTCTGTGTCAGAATGGTGTCTGGATGCTGGCTTATGAGTCCCGTTCCCGGTTCTAGTTTCTCCCATCCGCTCATCACCTGTCAGCCAGGAAGTCACACAGCTCTCTGTTCAAAAGCCATTCTGTGTCATTGGCTTCTCTCCACCTCACTACACCCACCTTCATTCAAGCCACCACCCTCTCCTGTCTGGAATCTTACCAATTGGCTACCCCAAGGCCTCCCAACTTCCTGCTTGTTGGGACACAGAAGCCAGAGTGATCTTAATTGGCAAATTGGATCTTGTACTTTGCTGTTTAAATCTTATCAGAGGCTTCCCTTTGGACTTATAAAACAAACAAACAAACTTCTCAGGTGAGCTCATCGGCTCACCTCTGCTTTCCTCCTTGACCTTGTGAGAGATGTATGTCATTAGCTGTCCCCTGTTCACCTGTCTCTTCCATTCCCAGGACCCAGGTCCTCTCCCTGCCCACTGCCTCCAATGCTCTTACCCTAGATCTGAGTGGCTGGCTGTTTGTCATTCAGTTCTCAGAACAGCTGTCAGTCCAATCTGGCCACGACCCCGACCACTCCCTGTCACATGGCCCTAGTTTTGTTTTCTTGATGGCACTGACTGTTTGCCTACCTTTCTTTCTTGTCCATCACTAAAATGCTAGCTGTCTCCCAAACTCTTAGAACAGTTCCTGCCCTGTGATAGGCCCGTAGGTAATATTTATTGAAGGAGGGAATGGATGAGGAGATGAGGGAGTGAGAGAATGAGCGAACATTCAGGCCTTGGGACCTTGAGGTGGCTGCCTTTGGTGTCAGACCTGAGGTTCCAGGTCTCTGTGACCTTGGACAGATCCTGTTACGTCTCTGAGCTTCTGTTTTCTTATCTGTAAATTGAGAACAGCCCTCCCTGGCTGGACTGTGTTGGGGATCAAATGAGTCAACTGCGCCTAAGTGGCAGACTGCCACCCAGAGTGGAAATTTGATGAGTTTTCATTTTCTCCCTCTCATGGAGACATGGGACGTGGGACGTGGGATCATTCTCTGATCAAAGAAACGGCCTCAGCTGGCACTCGACTCAGGTCTCTCCTGCCATAGGGGAACTCATGCATTTTTCCCCACGCCAGGGGCTGTCAAGGATAATGCCTCTAACACCACCTGATATTCATGGGTCAGTGAGATTGAGGGTTTCCTTGACATCCTGGAGGAGACTGTACCTGAACCCACCTCTATACCTGACCTCTCCTGCTGTTTCTGAACCCACCTGCCTAGGAGAAGACCTCTATGCATTCCTGATCAGGAGGCATTCTGGACCAGGGTCAGGTTGAAGACAGGGCCAAGGCTAGGGTGAGGCAGGCCAGGTGCCAGGGCACTAGCGTTAAGGCGGTCCTCACTTTCAGGGTTGTACAAAAGCAGAGTTGCATGTGAGAGTGACAGCCACCTCAAATTCCGTGCCCTCTGTGCCTTATGGCTTCACCCTAGGCCAGGGGTCAGGAACCTATGGCTCACAGGCCAGATGTGGCTCTTTTGATGGCTGCATCTGGCTTGCAGACAAATCTTTAATAAAAATAATAATAATAATGTTAAAAATATAAAACATTCTCATGTATTACAATCCATTCATTTCCTACCGCTCATGTTCATGGTTGTGGGTGGCTGGAGCCGATCACAGCTGTTTTCTGGGACAACACCAAATTTTTATTGGATAATGTGTAACATATACGGGTCATTGTGAGGTCAGGAAATAAACTTCCCTCCTTTTAATCAAGTAGTCAGCTAGCTAATTGCAGAAACCCTTTTGACAAAGAAGATGGCTAAAAGAAAAAAAGACGAGGAATATCGTTCTTTTCACCAGGAATGGACAGAGGAATTCACATTTGTGGAGAGAGCAGGTTCTGCAGTGTGTCTAATATGCAATGATAAAATTGCATCGATGAAATGGCCAAATATAAAGCGGCACTTCAACACACTCCATACTACATTTGCATCGAAATATCCAGCGGGGGACAGCAGGAAGAAAGCATGTCAAGAGCTACTGTGCAGAGTGCAAACTAGTTAGCAGCAACTCCGTGTTTGGACCCAACAAGGTGACTGGAATTTGGCTAGTTTTGCTGGTGCTTTAGCAATTATGAGAAATGAAAAGCCATTCACAGATGGGGAGTATGCCAAAACATTCATGCTTGATGTTGCCAATGAACTTTTTGGATAAAGACAAGATAATCAAACAAAAGACAAGAATAGTTCTTCTGTCAGGAAGAACTGTTCACGATCGTACCATCATGATGGCAAATCAAATTGAGGCAACACAAGTGAAGGACATAAATGCAGCACCATTCTTTTCTCTCGCTTTGGATGAGTCAACAGATGTAAGCCATTTATCCCAGTTCAGCGTGATTGCAAGGTATGTTGTCGGTGACACACTACGTGAGGAAAGTCTTGCTATTTTGCCTATGAAAGAGACAACAAGAGGGGAGGATTTATTCAAGCCTTTCACTGAGTTTGCTAAAGAAAAAATAATCTACCGATGGATAAACTTATTTCGGTGTGTACTGATGGTGCTCCTTGCATGGTGGGGAAAAACAGAGGATTCATAGCGCTTCTTCGTGAACATGAAAAGAGACCCATCCTAAGTTTTCACTGCATCCTACATCAGGAGGCGCTTTGTGCTCAGATGTGTGGTGAGCACCTTGGTGAGGAGATGTTGCTGGTCATTCAGGTGGTCAACTTTATTGTTGCCCGAGCTTTAAATGATCGCCAGTTTAAAACACTGCTGGCTGAAGTTGGGGATAATTATCCTGGTCTGCTTCTGCACAGCAATGTGCGTTGTTTGTCAAGAGGAAAGGTGCTCAGCCATTTCGCGGCTTGTCTGAGCAAAATCCAGACTTTTCTTGAAATGAAAAATGTCGAGCACCCTGAGTTAGCTAACACTGAGTGGCTCCTGAAGTTCTACTATCTCGTGGACATGACTGAACATCTGAAGCAGCTCAATGTGAAAATATAAGGCATTGGAAATATAGTCTTATCCCTTCAACAAGCAGTGTTTGCATTTGAAAACAAGCTGGAACTCTTCATCGCCAACATTGAAACACGTCTTTTACTACACTTTGAAAAACTGGGAGAGTTTAAAGATGCATGCACAGCAAGTGACCCTGCTCAACATCTTGATGTCCTGCGGCCATTCAAAGTGCACTTTGGAGAATTACGTGAGCGCACTCGTCTTTTTAAGTTCATCACCCATCCACACAAGTGTGCAGTGGATAGCGCCGACCTGAGTTACATCCTGGTGTCCCCGTCAGAAATTTTGAGCTACAAGCTGCTGACCTGAAAGCCTCAAACATGTGGGTGAATAAGTTCAAGTCACTGAATGAAAATTTGGAAAGACTTGCATGACAGCAAGCAGAGTTGGTGAGCAAACACAAGTGGGGAGAAATGAAAGAACTTCAACCTGCGGACCAGCTGATTGACAAAACTCGGAACGTGCTTCCCGTCACATACGACATACTGCAGCGTGTGGTTAATGCTGTACTGACCATGTTAGGCTCTACGTATGCATGTGAGCAGTCTTTCTCACATCGAAAGAACGTTAAAACCAACCTATGATCACATTTAATGGATGGAAGTCTCAACGCCTGCATGAAGCTTAACCTCACCACGTATCAACCAGACTACAAAGCCATCAGCAAAACCATACAGCACCAGAATTTGCATTAATGATAAGAAGTACTTTATTCATCATTGGTTAGCAACAACATAACGACGTTATTAAAAAGAATTCAGAGACTTATTGTCCTTTAAATGTGTTAGTCTTACATAAAATGTACACATTTACTTGTATTTAGTGTTAAACATATTGTATGGCTCTCATGGAATTACATTTTAAAATATGTGGCGTTCTTGGCTCTCTCAGCCAAAAAGGTTCCCGACCCCTGCCCTAAGCCTTTCCCTGATGGCAAAAGCTCATGTTTGGAAAGAATACTGAGAATCACCTATCACCCATTCTCAGATTCATCCCAGAGCATTTCTGCCTTAGAAACACAGAGGAAAAGGGCCAAAGGAGTGTTCAGACCCATATATAGTTGATTTGTCTGTCTTTTCTGATACTGGGTGTTATGAACCAAAAGTTTTTGTCCCCCAAAATTCATATGTTCAAGCCCTATCTCTTAATATGAAGGTGTTTGGAGATGGGGCCTTTAGGAGGTAATTAGGTTTAAATGAGGTCATGCAGAAGAGGCCCCATGATGGGATTGTGCCCTTATGAAGAAGAGGAAGAGACCAGTGCTCTCTCCTTCATGTCAGGGCACTGCAAGAAGGGCCCTCACCAAAACCGAGTCTGCTGGCACCTTGATCTTGGACTGTCCAGCCTCCAGAACTGCGAGAAGTAGATGTCTGTTGTCTACGGCGCCCCGTCTATGGTATTGTTACAGCTGCCGGGCTGACGAAGACACTGGGCATGGCCAGGCTCCCTGTGATGGCTGCCCATTGCTCCTATCGTCCTCCCCCACCATCTGGGGCCACAGAGACAGGGCGTAGTCCTTTCTGTGTGGCCACAGAGGGAACCCAGTTCCTCTCTCATTTCTATGGTTTCCATACTCACTACAGAACAGGGTAAAGGAGAGGTCCCAGAGGAACCTTCCACCATCCTGGAGGGCAGAGAAAGCCACATGCACCATCATCATCATCTCCGTGTGAGCCCATGTCTGGGGAGCCAGAGTGCAAGCAGGCACGCAGAATGAGAATATACTCCGTCAGAGGTGGCTGAAACTGGGCATCCGTGGCCCTACTGCTGGCAGCGGGAGCCCTGAGGAGGTGTGTCCTCCAGGCTCCAGGTGGGTTGGGCCACATTCCCAGGCTTCCTGTTTTTCTGTTCAAGTGTAGCCAGTGCATTGCATTTGTACAAAAGGAGGGACCCACTCTCTAAAGCAGTGATGCTCTCAGGCCTCGCTGCCCAGCCCTCAGGGCTTTATAACTGCAGTGATAATTATCCTCCACACCTTTGCTCTGCCTGTTTCCTCTCTCAGAGGCGCTCAGACTCTGTGCTATTCTTTGGTTGAGCTCATCGTTCCCCCATAGGATAGAGAAGGAGTGAGTCAATCTATCGCAGACGAGGAATCACAGGTGCACCTAGTCATCACTCCTGCAGCTAGGGACCCAGTCCTGCTGGCATAGGTGAAGGCCACAGACCTTTCTTCCCACAGCTTCTATGACTTCAACCCTGTCAGAAGCAAGCATGCACCTTCCCAGGTGACGAAAGCCTCCTAAACTGCCTGCCTTGCCAGAGGGTCTCCAGATCTCAGGACGACCCCTGCCCAGAATAGCTCTACCTGGGCCCTCCTCCAATGGTATCACCGACCGGGCAGCTCGTTGTCACTTTTGATTTAACCAAATGAAGCACAGTGAAAACCAATATGAACGTCTTAATCACATAATTACATTAGGGCCGGCTCCAAAGAGTCAGCAGGCTCTCTGAGTCCCAGGGTTCAGTCCTCTGTTTCCCAGGCTCCTCACAGATGGCACATATAGAACATTCCTTTTCCAGATGACTTGCCTTGGTTATCATCCAGGCAGAGAAGTCAGCTTCATGGAAGGGCTGTGCAGAGTCCATTTGGAGACTATTTTGAGACTCAGGGATTAGATAAACAGCCGTAAGAGCCATTTGCTCTTCTAACCTGACACAAATGAGGGAAACTGAGGCCCAGAGAGGGTGAGTGACTTACCTTCGGTCACACAGCACACAACTAGACCAACACACTTTCCAAATCACTGTGTATTTCCTCGTTTTGTTTCAGTTTAGTAGATTTAGAAAAAGTCAGTGTTTAATTACAAATCTACACTTTGCTAGCTTTTCTTTTTAACAGTTTAAAAATTCAGTTTTAAAACAGAATAATAATATTGGGAGTCATTCTGACCTTAGGTATACTGGTTGACTCTTAATTTGGTTTAGTTTAAGTTCCTGGACTAAAAATAACTAATTAGGATCTGCGTGGATTTCCCCAGTACCTGGTTGGGCAGGGATGGAGAAGGGCAGGAGGGAAGGAGAGGCTGTCCTGGAACAGGGTGAAGATCACCATTGGCATCGGGGAGGGATGGGAACACGCTGTACAGAGTGAGATTGGGCATCGGAGCCCGCAGTCAGTGGCTCTTGGCAGGTGAAGTCTCCATCTGTCCTGCAGTCCCCTCTCATTTTTCCTTCCTGCCGGTGGCTGGCTGCGCATCAGTATCCAAGCCTCTTGCCTGTCTGTCTCCTGGGAGGTGGCCAGACATGAACTCTTACTGCCCCAGGCCCTGGGGTCATGTCACTGCCAAGGAGAGCGAGCTGGGCTGGGGGCATGCCCTGGACCTCGGGTCTTCTTGAAGCTCCCTGCAGGCAGATGCCATCTCTGTGGCCCCTGGGAGTAGAAGGACCTGCAACATACAAACGGGTCCTTCCTCCCTCCCGATGGGGAAGCAGATATGTGAGAGGCCTCTTCTGTGTCTGAGAAGCAGGAGGCAGTTTAATCCCAAATTCTGGTCCAGTGTCGTCGCCCCGCCCCCCCCCCCCCCCCCCCCCCCCCCCCGCCACTGGGGTAGAGGGTGGAGCAGGAGGCGCAGAGGGCGCAGCCAGCCACTTTGCTGTGATTACTGACTGGCGAGGCCCCTCTGAAGTTGATGGCTCAAACCTCCCCTTTCTTTGGCACCTGCTGAGTTTCTCTTGGAGAACCCCACTCAGGGCTACTTCCGATTCCCTGGGGCTGGGAACCTTCGGGCCTCTCAGCAGCCAGGGTGGGAAGAGCCGTCTTCCTAGCGATGTCCACGTATCATCACATCATGGTGTCCTCGTGCCTTGAGTGTCCCTCACTGCTGACAGTCGGCCAGGCTCTCAGGTCAGGATGTGGGCCCTTCAGTCTCTCTCACCTCTGGGTGAGCTCTCTGCCCCCCTCCCACACCCTATCTCTCTTCAGTGTGCGGAGCGGGCCTTGGTGTCTGCTCTGTAGTATGGGCAGAGCTAGCGTCCAGGGGCAGAGAAGATAGGGCCCAGGGCGGGGCTAGGACCGGGTGAGCCGCCAGCGCCACCCACGCCCTCCACCTGCTTGCGTCTGAGGCCCCGCAGAAAGTAAAGAGACATGAAGTCGCACAAACGAGCAAAGCATCTAGCGCCCTGTCCGCTGAGGAAGGCACTGCGGATTTACTCTCTGGGTCTGGTCTGGCCCCAGGCAAATCGTGAGAGTAACAAAGTGGCCCCACCCTCTTTTCCACACCTTTCCCACCTGCAGCATCAGGCCCCAGAAGAGGACCCACGAGGGAAGAGAGGAGATGGCAGGAAAACCCAGGCCGGCAGGGGCCAGAAAACCTGGAGACAAATCACCACCAGGCACGTCTTTCCTGGCCTCAGTTTCCTTTGCCTGTAAAGGAAGGGGTTGGATTCCTGCCCAGTCTAATTCCAACTTTCTGTAGCTCTCACAAAGCCAGTCCTCATTTGGCTTAAATCAAAGGAATGGCTGTCTGACAGCAGGAAGCAGGTCAAACTCAAGCCCTTGGGTTCAGAATCCGTCTGCCCACACTCTGCTCCTAACCAGCTTCTGTCACATGGCCACAAAGCCTGGCCCCATGCAGCAACCATTTCCTGGGTCAATCAGTGGAGATCTCTTTCTCCGTGGATAGTCCTAGGACTCAGTTTTCAAGTACTTCCATAACAAAGTAGCAGGACCACCATGGTTGTGGAGGATAGTTCTGGAGACTCCAGGATGACTAGCCTGGGCGGCTGTGCGTGACCTCCATGCTGTGAATGTCTCCGTGTCTGACATTCCATGAGCCAGGCTCTCACAGCCTCGGGTCCTCTGTAAAGGGGTCCAATGGTACCCACCTCATCTACATAATGGCTACAAAGGAAACACCCAGGAAAGCTCAGTGAGTTGTATACATTGGTTGTTCTATCTGGATGGGAGAAAGGTATGTCTTTTTGGTCCAAGGAGGGGTTTTGTGGCTGGTCGGATGGACTTTTCGCTACAGAAAGGTGACATGTGAGAGAGCAAGGCAAGGTCAGTCCCTCCCACAGAAGAAAGAACAGTGGGCACATGTTGCAGTGGGAGCTCACGGTGTCTTTCAAAATGCCAGCTGCCAGAAACCAACAGTCCTTTGATTTTAAGCATTTATCTTCTGCAGAAGGAGGAATACTACCTTAAGTCACTCTCATCTTAGTATGAAGTAGCTCGATCAGTTTTTCTCCCCTGTGACAGGAGGGTTTGAGGAGTATTGAGTCCTTAAAGTGGAACATGAAGGAGGAGCCCGGAGTGGGGAGATAGGCTCCTGGCTGGCCCATGGGACCCTGCAGGGGTGGAAGGAGCCTTACTAGCTGTGTCAGAGAGAAAGACCACCCAGATCAACTGGGTGACTTTTCCAGTGTTTCTCTGGGACAGCCCACAATCTCATGCATCCAATGATTTAGTCACCGGTCATTCATTCATTCACAGAACTTAATTGAACACCTGCCCTGAGCCCGGCCCTGTGTGGACAAGTCCTTGGCCAAAGGAAAAACAAAACACAAAATTGTGACCACATTATAGTGTGCTGACTGCCCAATGACAGGTGCTAGTGCAGAAGGGGACAGAGGAGGGGCACCACCATCTCCCCATGAGAGCAGAGATAGGGGAGGAGTCAGAGTGAATGTTTGGGCTAACATGATATTTGGGCTGGGTCTTGAGTAATGAGGAGTAAGTTGTTGGCAGAGTGTGAACAAAAGGAGTGAGTAAAGGTTTGACTTAGGATGTTTTGAGACGGGGTGTTGGTATGGCCTGGAGGGAGTTGGCTCATGAGACAGCAGCCCCACTTCTTCTCCAGGAACCCTGAAGCTGCAGAGATTCAGCTGCCCCAGCTTTGACCTTGCTGGCCTGGTGAGCCTATTGTTCACAGACAAATGTGGCTTCCGCTCCAGACCCTGCCCACTGCGGCTCTCTGCAAGGGCGACAGGGTCTGGGAGGTCTTATTCATTGCTGGGGAGGTCCAAGCAGTGTTAATCCAATGAAAGTTGCTGATAGCTGGTGGCGACCAGAACCCTAATTGGGGAGCCTGCAGAGATGACCCAGCCACCCCTTCAACCACTGCCAGCCAAGGCTGCTGTGTGCCTGTCACCATCTGGGCTGGTTGCTGCAGGGTTACGAGGATGGGAAACTGGACTACTATACTCTGGGAGCTCACAGTTGGTGAGGAAGAGAGATGAACCTCAGGGATGCCATTGGATGGAAAGTGATGGATGCAGTAAGGTGGGAACAATAACCCCACACAGTCCTGGTCCCGGCCCTGCTCCGTGGGGAGTGAGTTTAGGCACCTTTCCTCATGAGGACAACCTTGGATCTGTGTAATGCCTGGCCCAGCATCATGGTCCCCATTCCTGTCACCCAGGGCCCAAAGGAATCACTGCAGGGCTACCATGTCCCTCATTTTGGCAAGGCACTGTCATATTGAAGCGAACATGCAGGGCTGTGTAGAAGGATGGCGTGGCCAGTGCGGGAAGGGAACAGGATCTGTAGACCTGCATCTCATCTGCCCTTCACAGTGAGCCTCTGACAAATTTCTCTGTGCCCCAGTTCCTTCCCTGTAAAAGAGGAAACCCAGAATAGCTTACTCCCATGATCCTGGCATCTTTATGGGTGACTCAGGTCACCCATCTCTGCTGTCTACCCCGTGTGTGACCTTAGGCAAGTTACTTGATTTCCTTGTGCCTCAGTTTCTTCATCTGTAAAGTGGAACTATGATAGAACTGATCACAGGTCATATTAGGTGAGTTAATACACATGACACGTAGACTGTATCAGGATAGATCTGCAGAGAAAGAGAGAGAGGCAATCTTGAAAAAGAATAACAAAGCTAGAGACCTCACACTTCAGGTTGCTCATGTGAGGGATGGCACAAAGTACCTGCCTGGCAGGGCACCTGGGAAGGTTAAATAAGATGGCACGTGGGAAACTCCTAGCAAACTGCCTGCCTCATAGGAAATGTTCAACAATTACACTGCCCTGAAGGGGGATAGTGTGGCCAGCAAGCAGAAGGTCCAGTGCTCGCCCACTGTATTATATGCTCCATGCCTCCTCAATTCTGCAGGATGTGCTGAGGCATGAATTAATGAATTATTAAGCATGCTCTGTCACACAGGGACAAGGCTTTCTGATATTGTTATATGTCTTAGACCAAGACCACTGTATAGATATATTGCTTTCTTCACGTGCGCCTATACGAAGTTGAGAGAGAATCCACAAGAGACCCTTGTCCCCATGTTATGGATGAAGTGATTGAGGCTCGAAATGTTGATGTGATCCTGGCCACCTTGGAGCTGCTGCTGGCACAGGGTGGGTGGGCTCTGCTCTAACAGGTTCCTAGGAGAGCCCTCGCTGCCTCCTGGCCTCGGGATCTTCTGGGAGACAAGGTGTCTGTGAGCCTGGGCTTGGCCTGGGAGGTGCCTGGTCCCTAGAGGAGATTGGGAGCTGAGAGCAGAGAGCCCCCTGTACCCATTAGCCAGGCTGTGACCCCCTTCAGGAGGAAGTGGAATCCCACCCTCCTCTGCTCAGACGCTGTTCCTACTTCTCACCTTTGACCTCCTGTAGCCAGCCAACACTTCTTCCATCCCTGCCATTCATGTGTCATTTATCCACTGATTCACTCATTTCCAGGCTAGCAAGAATGGAATGGTGGTGCCAACCCAGCTCCTGACCTCAGAAAGCTTCTAGTCTCGGCGCCATGAGTTACTTTTTATTAAAAATAGCGAGGAGAGGGCCACGTTGTGCATCTTGAGTCAAGGCAGGCCTGAGTGGGAAAGGGGCTTATGGCTGTGGAATTGTTCTTCTGACTGAGAGAACGCTCAGACTTCATCTCTTCCTGGGGCCTTCCTCCCCCTCCCCCACTGGAGCCTCTTACTTTGAGGGACAGCATAGTCCATGAGCTCTGATCCTTCCCTCTGCATCTTTGGGTGACTAATGCCCATTTGCCTCAGTTTACTCACCTGTAAAGTGGAGGTAACATAGATGTACTCTGTTCAGTAACATTGTTCCCTTTAGAGCAGAAGGTGTGTCACGTCGATAGTGCTCTTGCCTGTCTCCCTGCTAGATGTGAGCTCCTTAGGGTGGGGGGCAGCAGATAGCTCCATGCCTGGCACCTGGGAGCCCTCACTGCCCTCCTTCAGGTCACTGATCTATGACCAGATGTACCCTCCCTGCTACAAGAGCAAGAGATCAGAGCCCTGGGGAGGAGACTGGCCCTCGGGTGGCTCTCAGTGTCCAGCCTGGCACTTGGTGCTGCCATGTGGCCCCAGCTTTCTGCTGCGATTGTATGGGAGACTCAAGATCACGTAGTCAGAACTTTAAGAAGGTGGTGAAGAGAAAGAAGTCAGTGTATCTGAAGAAGTTCTGAGGAAGAGTGCAGAAACAGATAAAGCGAACTGTAAAGTCAGTGTGTTGCTGCTTCTCTTAATGCCCCCACCCATCCGGTGTGGACAGTGCTGCTGCCTGAACACAGGGGACTGGCTGGAATGGCCCCAGAAAGGCCTGGCCATGCAGGTGGTCTGAGCCCAAGGCCAGATGCCACTTCACAGCCCCACCCCAGGTCACCAAGGTGGGCCCTTCACCCAGAGTCTGCGTAGCTGTCCCCCTAGGGTTGGAGACTGGGGAGGAAGTAAAAAATTACCCTTCAGCTCCTTACTTTACAGATTTGGGCTAGGGTCAGACAAGAGGGGGAAGGAGTCCCAGACCTGCCAGACAGTCAACTGTCGAGGTGGCCCTGGAACACAGGGTTCCTGACTCCCTGCCCTGGGCTCTTCCTGCATTCCCTGTGCCCCCCACGGAGAGCGGGGTGCTGTCCGGGAGAGAGCAGCACAATGTGAGGCTCTGGCACTGGAACCCTGGCCCCAGACCTGTCCTTTATTGCCCTCTCTGGTGTCTGATTTTGGGGGCCTCCCCGGGAGGCTGGACTGCCCCCAAAGCTGGGCATTGCATCACCCGACAGTGTGCTCTAAGACGTGGAAACGTCATTGGCCTCCCTGGTGGGACAATGCAAATTTGACTAAATGCCACTTTCCATTTCTAGCCCGTTTCTCTGGGAGCCCCTAGGAAACAGTGCACATGACACATCTGGCTTTCCAGGTTGGGGTAGGGGCCAGGATATAGCAGAGGGCTTAGGTGAGCAGAGGCTCACCCCTGGGGGACCCTGAGCCTCTCCCCACAGGGCAGGTAGGGGGCAGTGGTCTGGAAGAGATGGCCCAGGTCCTACAGGGTGACCACTGATCTGGAAGGCTCTTGGGGTAGCGGACCAGGCCCTACAAGTTCTACAGGGTCAATGTGATGCCAGGGCCTGAAAGCTCATCTAGTCTCATTTGCTCATTTCACTAAGGAGAAAATGTGGGTGGAAGAATGTTCCCAAGGTCACACAGCCAGGACACGGTGGCAGCAGGACAGCCTTGAGGTCAGGGTCAAACCCATCACATGGATTCCTCAGTTCTTTCCTCCCTTAGCACTGGTACTGTTCACTGCTGGGTTGCTGGACAGTGGGTTCTGGACCCTAAATACTGAACACACGTGGCATTGATCCGGTGACTTCATCTACCATCGGGACCAACAAGAGTCACAGGACCCAGAGACAATGTGATTCAGAGGAAGGATAGCAGGGAGTAAGCCTGAGTTTCCTGTGCCTGGTACTGTGCCTGGCACACAGTAGGAGCCCAACCATGGCTTTTGAATGTGTGAATATCGTTGGGAGGGGGCTGGATGGCTGCCATGGAGCACTCATGATAGTCTGAAAGGGATAAGTTTAGGGAAAATGAAAGGACTAGGTGGCCCACAGGGAGAATAAATCACTAGGCTAACCCACCCCCAAGAGATATCATGTATAAGCCAATAAAAACAAAACAAAACCCTGAGCATTTCAGATTTACTGGCTTGAGACATTGGAGGGTTTCAGCCACACCCTGCACCTGAGGCTTGTGACAAAGTCACAGGTGTGTCCTCCTGCCAAGTGCCCAGGGATCCTTTGCCCCTGCACTGGGTGGGTTCAAGTTTATCAAGATCCAAGGCCCAGGCAAAGTGCAGGGGGCTTTACTTTGGGTCAGCGGTCCCCTCTCAAAGTTGTGAGTTACTGTGAACACACATAACGTTGTCTTCATTGAGGCAGAGCCCATTTATCCTTGTTCTGCTCAGCAGGCTGTGTGTGCACAGCTGCCTTGAATCCTAGGACACCTGTTTACCAGGATGCAGGCCGAACAACATTGGCCGGGTTCATCAGAGGTCTGCAGCTCTAATGTGGGGGACAGCAAAGTGGCCCCCTCCTGTTGTGGGAGTGGCAGTGGTCCCGACCCCTAGCAGAAAAGCACAAGGCAGCAGCAGGGCTGGGCTGGCTTGCCTGGTTGGAAAGACCTTGTGCTGGCTGGAAGGGGAATTGCATAGTCACTTACTCATTCGGGGCTGAAGACTTGGGCTGGGCTCCAGAATGATGTTAGAGGTGGAAGGAGGGAGGGAAGGAGCAGGAAAGGGTCCCCGTGAGCTACTCTGGGCTCTAGCTCCTGGTGCCCCCTGTTGAGAGTGGGCGCTGACCCTAAGCCTGGAGAAGAGGAAGGCTTTCTCCACACTTGCCCTGAGAGCTTGGAATATAAATGCATGACCTTTCTGGGCCCAAGGATTTTATTAACAAGCTGCCCAATTTGTTCATTCATTTATGAGACAAACACTGAATGCCTACCATGTGCCTGGCAGTGTGCCATGCACCAGGTCTGCAAAGGTAAACCACCACCCAGATACTGGCTCTCCGTCCTTCTGGGGGCATATACTGGGGGAGAAAAAGTATTTCTTCCAAGTGTAGGTTTGCCAAGGTGTGCTTGCTTGCCTGCTTTCTTTCTTTCTTTCTCTCTTTCTTTCTTTCTTTCTTTCTTTCTTTCTTTCTTTCTTTCTTTTTTCTTGAGAGAGAGACAGGAAGAGAGATGAGAAGCAGCATCAACTTGTGTTGTGGCACTTTTGTTGTTCACTGATTGCTTCTCATACGTGCTTTGACCAGGTCACTCAAGCCAGCAACCCTGGGCTTCAAGCCAGTGACCTTTGGGCTCAAGCCAACGACCATGGGGTCATGTCTATGATCCCACCCTCAAGCTGGTGAGCCTGTCCTCAATCCAGTTAGCCCATGCTCAAGCCAGTGACCTTGGCGTTTCGAACCTGGGACTTTAGCGTCCCTGGTGAACACTCTATCCACTGTGCAACCACCAGTCAGGCAGTGTGTTGATCCTTTTAGTCATGTTTCTGAGTCTTAAAGCAGGGGTAGTTGCCTGGGCCCCACTATGCTGGTAGGGACACTTGGCAGGGGCAGGTGGCATGCTTTCCACCCACCTTATGTTCTTCTGAGTCCTGGGATCTTGAGGGATGCTTTGGCCACCCTGCCACCACGATCCTACATCCAAGAGACTACTGAGTGACACCCACTGCAGCCACCTCCCTTCCCTGCAGCTTATATGGTGCTTTCCCTTGCTGTTTCTCCTGCGCCCCTGCAAAGAAATGCCATTTCATGCCTGCTCTCTCAGATGTGTGCCCGGAGCCTGCCACCACTGCTCAGCTGATGGCAGGGACGCTGGAGAGGAACTAAAAATAGCTCTGATTTGAAGCACAGCTCTCAGGGCTGAGCCTGCGAGGGGCCCCACCCCTCCACCTTTCCTCCATGCTGTAAGCATCTCTGCTGGAGATGGGGGGAGGGGGGTGCAGGGAGAAGAAGGCCTTCCAGTGCCATCCAGGCAGTGGAAAGTTCTAGAGTCCATGCTCACACTCAGAGCCCAAGGCTCTGTTGGTGCACACTTCCTGCTATGCCAAGCTTGGGAGCCCCTCGAGCCTTCCAGACCTTGTATTCAGGTGGTGTAAGGGAGTCCACAGGTGGGACTTGCATGTGGACACACAGGTGCACACAGCCACGTCAGCATTTGGTGCCCATGATGAATTGCTAGGGTTGAGAGGGCCACCAGCAGGTCCAACCCATTCTTCTGAGCTGTGAGCGTCAGCCAGTGCTGATAGACTCGCTCTTCTCTGTTTAGACTGTCCAGAGATGGACAGAAAACCTGCCCTGTTGTAGTGTTATCCTGTCGTGCTGGTTGGTAAGTTCTCTCTTCTGTCCAACTCCAGTCTTTCCTGCTTTAGTTGTGCTCCTGTCCCCATTCTGCTTGTCCACCTGGGGGGACATGGATTTCATGTATTTGAAACTAGGGTTGCAGACATCCCTTTGTCACATGAGACCAAGGGATAAATTTGCTGTAGCACCTTCGATTGGATGTCTACCATGGCGGGCTAGGGGCACCAGGTGTACAGCTGCCCCTCCTGGGGAGTAAACTATAGTGGAGAGCCCTCTCTGTCCATCTGTGACTCCAGTATTCATGGGCTGCCAGGGAGCCATGACAGTGGATGGGAGAACCTCTGGGGTGGATGACACAGCCAAACAAATAGAGGCTCAATTTGCTGATCTGTAAAATGGGTAGTAGAAGTGCACAGGTTGCTGAGTAGAATAGGGGAAGATGGGCTCTGCCTACATGAGGGAGAACATTAGTTGCTGTTCCAAGTGCCTCACAACCTTGAGAGGGGACCCACTGAGCCTAAGTAGATGATAGGCTTGTTGGAAGGAGTAGATGAGGTAGGGAGGGGGAGGGAATGAGGGAAAGGTAACAAACAGGAGAACACGGCATAGGGAGTTAGCACCCTCTCTGGAATTCAGCTCCCTGGAGTGAATCTCAATAGCTATGCCCTTGGGTGTTCTCTTGCTTCAGTTTCTTCACCTGTAGACAATCATAAGATTTTTGAATTAAATTATTTAATATATGTAGAGTGTTTACATTGTGCCCGCCCATAGGGAGAACCCCATAAATGGGTGCCATTACTCTATCAAGGAGCCAGCATGATGGGAGGACAGGGAAGGAAATAATCTGACTGGGGCAGGGAGTGAGCACATGGAAGACAGCTGGGCCCTGCTCCTACCTGCATGCCGTTGGCTCTGTGCCCACGTCGCAACGCCATGGCTGTTCCCTGGGTCCTGGAGCAAGAGCGAGAAGGACAGAGCCACATCCTTCCAGCTCTTCCAGACCTCAGGGGCATCAGCCCCGACGTGTTGGCAGGCAGTGGAGATGGAGTAAGCAGAGACAACCAGAAGACACAGGCCAGGAACGTCTGGGAATGGAGAGCTATCAGGTGTAGCCGTGGAGCAGCCGTGGGAGAGAGAAGTGAGGAACACAGGAGACTGACTATGTGGAGCCAGTGGGGTGCCACCCAGGATACTAGCAAACCATTAGCTGCAGTTTCCTCACCTGGAAAGTGGGAATGGTGTTGATACCAACCGGGCAGAGGTCTGCCGCCGTCCTCTGAATCTGTCTGCGACGAGCCGGGTGCCGGTTCCCCTGAGATCTGTGAATGGTCTGGCAGAGCTGGAAGGACCTGGCTCCATCCTGCTGCTCACTCCTGCTCCGGGGCCCTAGGGAGCAGCCACAGGGCTCCTACCTGGGCGCAGGGTCAACGGCAAGCAAGTAGGAGCATAGCGGTTTTGTCACGGCAGCCTCAGCACTCCCCAGTCAGCACCTCCTTGGGTGGTCCCTGGTGACCCAGCTCAGCAATTCTCAGGACCCTGAGTACCTCCCACCCCGCCTTTCCGCCACTTACTTCTACAGTCATTGCACGGCCACCTGGCCTTAGACCCTTAAAGCCCTGAGATGTGGTCAGAAATGGAAAGGACACAGGAGGGGACGACACCACCCCGAGAAGGAGTGAGCGAGCAGCCGAGAATGCAGGTCTCACAATGTCGCGGCAGCTTTCAGCACCTTTACTGAAACACACAAGCCAGCTTCCCAGACAGACCAACCAGGTGCAGGTGGAGGGAGGGAGGTCACGTGAGAGCGGTGCCCAGGGCCCTTCACAAGTTCAGATGCCAGTAAGCGCTTTGGTGCTTTGGCAACAGCTGGCCCAGCTCTGTCATTAACGTTGGGGGCAGCATATCATCAGATGTGGAAACCCCCACATCCTCTCACTTCCTGTCTGACCTGTAATTGCCATGTACCCGCTCTCTCTGAGGTGTGGGTTTGGTTCTCCTCTGTGTCCTTGTGTCTGCTCTGAAGACAGTGCACTTATGGGAGCAGGCAGCCCTGGGGCCAGGAAGGGAGATGTGGGTGGGAGACCAACCCCTCAGTAATCCAGGATTGGCTGTGACACAGCGGTGTGACCATGTGAGAGCTTGGACGTGTGCACCATGTATGTGCATGTGGTCATCTGTACGTGTGGGTCCCTGGGCTGTGTAGGACACAGGGTGTTGCCTTGTGGGTGTAAGAACTTCGTGTATAGTTAGCACGTACACACCAGGGATGTTTAGTGTGCACGTGTGTCTATGTGTGTTTTTTGTGTGGAGTGTGTTCCTGTAGTGGTGTGTGAGAGTGTGATTGTGTGTATGCATGTGTGTGAGAGAGACAGAGCGCGCCACACCTTCCCTGGATAAGAGTAAAAACGCCTCGAGGTGGCCCTGGAGGCATGGCTGGTCATATTTAGACCAACAAAAGTATAAAGGCATTATTTTAAAGCAGCAAAGAGCTCTTCAGGTGAGTAACAGGATTGTTAGCAGGAGAGCAGACCTCTGTCTTGCCTTTGAGGTCAGCTTTCCTGCTCTTTCCATAAAGAGCCGGAGAGTCAGAGTGCAGCCCCAGCTACGGCCGCCCCGCAGGCCTGACTGCTGTCAGCGGAGGCAGCGGGACCACGGCCTTGGATGGTTGTCCATGAGTAGGGCAGGGGCTGTGCTCTGTGCTTGTGTTCCAGCGTGGCCGCTAGGGCAGCATCTTCAGATGACCGTGAGGAGGGAAAATCCGAGCTCCTGTGAGGAACCCGGCGTCCCCCTCCCCACGGCCTGTTCGGCACTGTGGGGTGCAGGTGAAACCCAGGGTCTGCCATGGCCTAGGCCCAGCAGATTGCTAGCGGCTCCTGGGGTTGTATTGGCACGGGGGCTCTGGTGGGGCAGCCGATCCCAGCGCTGCCCGCTGGCCCGCACCAGGAGGCTGGCATGCGGGAGGAAGGGGGGCCGGGCTGTTAACTATTCTCCAGCTGCGGTGCAGTCGCAGTGCCAGCCAGGCCTGCTCGTGCTTCCTGCTCCTCCTTCCCTTCCCAAGGAAGCTGCAAGGACCGTGGCCAGATCGGGCTCTCAGGCACCCTCTGGGATGGCCACAAATCCCTGGCTGGGACAGAAGAGCTCACAGAAATGGGTTCCAGAAGAAGCCACTTACTCAGCGAGTGGCGAGAACTAGAGATTGCTGAGACCACCCTTCCTGTGTTGGCTGCCCAAGAAGACAGTAAGATCTCTGGCCCTAACCCCAGCGGTCCCCCTTTCCTCCAACTAGCTGGCTTGGCCCAAGGGAACCTCTGGGACAGCGCAGTGGGGCCAGCTCTGCCTTAACTCTGTAGCTTCTACCCAGTCCTTCCCTCTAGCCTCAGGGCAGCTGCGGTGGGTTTATGCCCAAGCCACTCCTCACCTCCCACCCTGGGCATCCTCAGCAGTCTTCTCAGTGGCTGCTCCTCAGGGCCAGGCCCCTGGGGACTCTGACCAGGGAAGGAGCAAGGCAGGGTGGCAAGGTGAGAAGTCCTGTTCTTTCCCCTCTGCTCAGGCTCTTCCAGCCTGCCCTCCTGCTGAGTGGGCTCTTTTCAGAGTTTGGAATGTACTCTGGAGACAAGTTCTTGGTTAGATATGTGATATTTTCTCCCAGTCTGTAGCTTGGTATTTTTATTCTCTTAACAATGTTTTGTTTACAGGGCAAAACTTTTTTCATTTTGGTGGAAGCCAGTTCATCAATTTTTTTCATTTATGGATCTTGCTTTTGCTCTTTCATTTCAGAATGAAAACTCTTAGCCTAATGCAGGGTCACAAAGATTGTCTCCTGTGTTTTCTCTTACAAGTTTTATAATGCTACATTTTAATCTATGGTACATTTTAAGTGACTCATTGCCTAATGATTGTTCCCACATCATCTGTTGAAAAGACATCTTTTTTTCCATCTTTGCACTTTGTCAAAATTCAGTGGACCATATATGTGTGGGTCTGTTTCTAGACTCTGTGTCCTGTTCCATCGACTCATTTCTCTGTCTTTGCCAAGACCACACTGTCTTAATGAATGTAGCTTTATAGTATGTTCTAAAATCAGAGAGCATGACTTCTTTACATTTATTCCTTTCTTTTTCAAAATTGTTTGGCTATTCTAGTTTCTTTTGTCTTTCCATATACACTTTAGAATATGCTTGTCTATATCTGAAAAAAAAATCCTTCTGGGGTCTTTATTGAAACTGTATTAAATCCATAGATGAACTTGGGGACAATGGTCATTTTATTGTCACTATATTGAGCCTTTTCATCCATGAACATGGCATGTGTCTCTACCATTTAGTTTTCATTTTATTTCTTTTATTAGCATTTTGTAGCTTTAAAGTATAAATCCTGCATGTTTTATTAGAGTTATTTCTGAGCATTTTGGGGAGGAGCTATATTAAATGTAATACATTTTTTAATGTTAATTTCCAATTTTTCATTAGTAGTCTCTTGAAATGTGTTTAATTTTTATATGTTGACCTTGTATCATGAGACTGCTAAATTTACTAGCTGGTTCTGTAAACAGTTTTGTATATTCCTGGGAATTTTCTATTTAGACAGTCATACCAGTTACAAATAGGGATAGTATGTACTTCGTTCTTAACATTATATATACTTTCTTTTTCTTGGCTTATTGCACTGGCTGGAACTTCTAGTATGATGTTGAATAAGAGTAGTGAGAATACAAATCATTGCTTTGCTCCTGATCTTAAGAGAAAAGATATCAGTCTTTTAGTATGAGTTATGATATTAACTGTGGGTTTTTGTTGATGCCCTTCCTGTATGTCAGGTTAAGAAAGTTCCCTTTTATTTCTAGTTTGCTGAAAGGTTTTTAAAATCATGAATAGATGTTGAATTCTGTCAAATGCATACTTTCTGCATCAATTAATGTAATGTGTGATTTTTCTTATTGATATCATTGGTTACGCTGAATATCGAACCCACCTTCCATTTCTAAGATAAACCCTAATTGGCTACATTGTGTCATTCCTTCTGTATTTCAGTTGGATTGGATTTTTTAATATGTTGTTGAAGATTTCTACATCTGTGTTCATGAAGGATGTTGTCTGTAGTTTTATTCTCTTATATGGTATTTTTCTGGCTTTGTTCCCAGAGTAATGCCGGCCTCATAGAAAGAAGGGGGAAGTGTTCTTCCCCCCCCCCTTGTATTTTTCTGCAAAATAGTCTATAGAATTGGTGCTGTTTCTATTTCATGTGTTCGGTAGGTGTTACTATTTTTCCTAGAGAAGATTCTCTAAGCTTCAGGCCCCACAACCTGGACTGTTTGAGGCTTTGAGACTGGGTAGTTCTCTGCAATCAGAGATTTCTGAGAATGTTATAAGAAGCAACATGGGGGCTGTAGGCCCACAGAGGCAAACCGGTTCAGCCTCCTGCCCCTTGCAGAAATCCTTATTTCTCAGCCCAGCCAGTGTCAAGCCAAGCTATAACTAATTCCCAAGGGGGCAACTTAGTTTGGGCAAGACCTCTGATTTGTCTGAACTGTTACTGGCTGTGTGACTCTGGGGAAATCACTCTGTCTCTCTGAGCCTCAGATGAACCAGTGGGAAAAAGGAGATGGCAAACCTGTCTCTCTCCAAGTGGTGTAAAAAAGCAGGCTTGCTCAGAGAACTAGAGAGTTCTGAGGCAGGTTTAAGGGGCTTGAAGCACTCCCCTGACTTACAGAGTGGAGGGAGGAGATGAACTAGAAGCAAGCAGAGTGGGCTGAAGGAAAGACTGGTGGGAAGGGCGTGGTGGGTGGGTGGGGCAGGACTTGCTGTCATCTGTGGCTTCTGGTCTCCCCAGCGTTCTCACGGGCATGTCATTGAGGGCCCTGCAACCCTCCAAGGGGGGCATGATTGCATACATTTATCCGTTCAACATATCCTGAGGTCCTACTGTGGGCCAGGCATCTGACAGATGAGGAAACTGAGGCTCAGAGAGGTTAGGTGTTCCCCAAGGTAATGCAGCCAGTGGCAGAACTGGGAGAGAGCCCAGGTATTTGGGGTAAATTGTGCTTATACCCTGTACTAAATCCAGAGGAAAAGAGGACCGGTCTACCTCTGAGAGGCATATGGGAAGGAGTTAAGATCACTGGCCCTGAAGCCAGACTGCTGGGCTTGAAGCCCCGCTCAATCCCTTGATTAACTGGATGAATCGAAGCACATTTTTTAACCTCCGTGTTCCACTTGCCCTCATAAAATGAGGGTCGCATTGCATCTATCAGGTTGTTGCAAGGACTGAACAAGTTAATAAGTACAAAATGCTCAGAGCAGTGCCACACAAACGTCGGGCATTATTCTTTGTAAACATGCTAGGCCACGCTTTAGGCTCAGCAGAGCTGCTCACTTAAGGAAGGCTGAAGTTAAAACACGTCGGCGGCTCAGCAGTAGAGCGTCGCCCGGTGTGTGGAAGTCACGGGTTCGATTCCCAGTCAGGGCACACAGGAGAAGCACCCATCTGCTTCTCCACCCTTCCCCCCTCTCCTTCCTCTCTGTCTCTCTCTTCTCCTCCCGCAGCCAAAGCTCCATTGGAGCAAAGTTGGCCCCGGTGCTGAGGGCGGCTCCATGGCCTCCTCCTCAGGCGCTAGAATGGCTCTTGCCGCAATGTAGCAATGGCCCAGATGGGCAGAGCATCGCCCCCTAGTGGGCATGCCAGGTGGATCCCGGTCGGGCGCATGAGGGAGTCTGTCTGACTACCTCCGCAGCTTCTCACTTTGGAAAAATACCCCCCCCCAAAAAAACCAAAAACAAAAACAACCGAAACAAAACATGTTGGCAGAAGCTTAGAGAGCCCCGGCCCATCCCGCAAGGTGGGTGAATAGCACACACCCGGCTTTGGGAGTGACTTGCCCAAGGTCGTGCGGACCCCAGACCAGCTTTCCTGAGTTCTCGCCATGTGATGACCTGCTGCCTCCCTGCTTTGAGACCCATGCATTCCAGGACGCGACGCTCTTAAGAGACAGACAGTGTGATAGGCCGAGATGCAAGATGTGGAAACAAATCTCGGAGGAGAGTTGGGTGCCTTTCCTCCTGGACCACTTTCCTGGGGAGGTGAGCTTTCTGGAACCTGCCAGGGAAGGGGAGAAGTGAAGGTGTGGAGGAGCAGCGGGCCCACCTCGTGTCTTCTGCAGATGCTACACCTTCCTCTAAGGACTCAGCGCATCGGGGCCTGCCACCCCGTGCACCCCGACGCTGCCGCAAAGGAGGGTGCTGGGCCTTGCAAGGCCTCTTGCTGGGGATGAGATCACCGCCTGGAGCAGCCTTCGTGGCTTAGGGTCTGGCGCCACCTTGTGGCCATGGCCCAAGGTGTCTTTTCACAGAAGCTAGTGGTTTAGACAGGAAGCTGGCTGGGTGTCCCAGGGGTCACTTAGACCCACTCTGGATTTTACACATACCCCTCAGTTGTCTATTGGGGCACTCAATGACTTAACAAAAGAAGATGAGTTTTCAGGGCAGGGGCTGGTGGGGCAGAATAGGTAGGAAGCACTTGATTGGGAAATCCTGAACTGGACTCCAGGGTGGGAAGCTGTGTGAGCTGGTGTTCTAGGAGTTGAGATTTCTGAATTTGGTTTCAGACTTGATCCTGGTACAGTCAGGGCTCCCAGCATCCGTTTGCTCATCAGCACAAGGGACAGGGGCAGGAGAGGCTCTGGGTTTGCCCACTCCGCCCTTATTTATTCCCTTACTCTGGGATGTTCTCACAGAGGAAATTTGTTTCTCTGGTAATCATTGTAGTTAAATCAGCATATTCTGGGCTCGTTGCCTTCCACTACCCTGGCTATGATGGGCAGAGGGACTCGTGGCTGGGGGAAGGTGGCATGTGGGCCATCGGGGTAGGTAAGTGCTCTTTTGCCCTGGCAGGGAAGGCCTAGCTGAATTTGAGGGTTGGTGTTACTTGGCCGGGAATCTGCATGTCTAAACTTGACTGCTACATAATCACCCCTCCACCTTGGTCCACCTTGTGCGACCAGGAGAGGCAGAGCCCGTGGTCTGAGAGTACCCCTGGGAGAGTATAGATTTGTCTGTGGCCCGTGGCCTTTTGTGTTGTAGGTACCTGTGTTGGTAGAGCTGAGTGTTGGGTCATGAAAACTACATCTGACCTGTGAGACCACTGGCATTGAGGCTCTGCTGGGCACATGGATGTTGTGGGTGCTAGTGCAGAACTTCTGGACTCGCTGCCCTGTCTCTGCACCTCAGCCAGTGTACCTCGTCCCCCAATGCTCTGCCTCCCAAGACACCATCAGATCTGCTCAACCTGACCCTTCCCTCCACCCTCGATCCAGACAGTCTGACCTCCCCAACCCCTCCCAAACTCCTGGAGACGGATCTACTTATAATGCACCCCCCGCCAGGTGTATCGTTTGAATCCTCCCTTCCACTTGGCCCGCCCCTTCAGGCCCCACATTGTGACACTGCTTTCTTCTCCTTTCTCACTTTCTCTTTCCTTCCCACCTCTGTCTCCTTCTGTGTCCCTCTCCTTCTCCCTCTCTCTGTCTCTGCCTCTCAGTGATCCTGTGGCCTTACAGGTCAGGCACTGTAACCTCCCTGCACTTTTCTGAGCTTCTGGCCCCTTGATTTGAGGAGCTTGCAGACTGAGGCCAACAGAGAGGCCATGACTCACAGGAAGTGCCACGGATAGCAAGTGCCAGAACCTGGAACAGACCCAGAATTCGCTGCTTCACTTCACTTCCAAGCCTCAGTTTTCATGTGTTAAACGATGATGATGATAACCAGCCTGCCCCACAAGGCCTGGCAGGGACCCCGGAAGTGTTAGGCCCAGAAGCCCTGCCCCGTCCCCCTCCCTCCCTGGCAGGGTCCCCCCTGCAATGTCTTCTTCCCCTCTGCCTACGCCTCCCACCTTCCTGCCCTCAAGCTTCCAGCAGAAATGTCTCTCCGCTCATTCCTGGGAGTGTATCTGTAATGAAATAGTCCCCGCTGCCTTGAAAGGTGAGCCTTTCAGAGATGCAGCACCCAGAGGCTCTTAGGAATCTGGAGAGCCAGCCACAGTCTCATTCATCAGGTGTCAGATGGACGTGCGTTGTCACCAGCATGTTGGTTTTAGGTCACAGGCAACAGTTCAAAGGGTTGCTCTGTGTCCCCACACACACCTAGGGGACCCTGGAGCACCCGACCTCCTGTGAGGGCCCAGCCCCTGATTAGTGCTCTGGAAGGAGGCCCCCCATTTGGAAGTGGGGAGGAGCATCACTTCACAGTTTTAAATTATTTTAGGAATGTATGTTTTTGCATCTTTGCTTCTAAAGCAGTGGTTCTTAACCTGGGTTCTATCGAACCCTAGGGGTTCGATGAGTCGGTCTCAGGGGTTTGGAGAAGCCTCTGCCGGCCAGAATAAAGTAATACCGTAATTTGTTGTGAGTTCATGCACTTCGTTGGTTTTGTTCTTTGAGCAAGGTGATGTTCATGCACGGCTCATTTTGTGCACCAGTAAGAAAACATATACCTATGTCTTGAATTTGGGGGGAAAAATCATATTTTATTTATCACTAAAGAAGGGTTCGGTGAATGCGCATATGAAACTGGTGGGTTCGGTACCTCAGGAAAGGTTAAGAACCACTGCTCTAAAGCATACACTTCTGTAAGGTCAATGCGAGGTCCTGGGCGGCGCCCATCTCCCGTTGCTCCTGGGGATATCCAGAGCTGCTTTACGACCCCTCTCACAAGTTTGCTGCAAACGTGAGCAGGGGCTACCTTCGGGGTACTGTGACAGTTGTCCCGTTAGGACACCTCAGTCCTGGAGGGCAGGTGTCTTCCTTCTGTATGCACAGGCACTGGGGACATGGCACGAGCAACAGGCAGGCTCGTGTGCTGCAAGGGAGACAGAAAAGACACGAGGAAGGGAGGAGGGATAGTGGGAGGGGAGGCTGAAGGGGCAGGCAGGGTTCCATGAGCCAAGGGAGGAGGTGGGGATTTAGTTCTAAGCATTTGGGGGAGCCATGGGATGGTTGAAAAGGGTCTGATGTGATTGCACTTATGATTTTCAAAGAGCACCTTGGCTGCCATGTGAAGAGTGGGTGGTTCTGGGGCCAGAGTTGGTACTGAGAGACCAGTGAGGAGGTGTCTGTTTCGATTCAGGCAAGGGGGGGTATGGCGAGACCAGACTGGCGGTGGTGGTGGGACGGAGAGAAGGGACTGCCCACCTGCTCCAGTGGGTACCGGGCAATGCTGGAAGGCAGTAGGGGTGATATAGGGTGTCCACCATACTCTCAGCATCTAGGATTCAGGCTTGGCATTGCAGAAGGCACAGTGATTACATTCCCTGGGATGGTCAGAGACTCGCGTGTGAATCTGTCCTCTTGGCCATGGTACCTGGTTTATGGTTCATGTTCTAGATCCTAATTGGGCTACAAACCCATACTTTCTGAAACTGACTTTCCACTGGTGCTGCCAGCTCCTCTGGGCCCAGCCCAGCCTCGGAGACCACTGGCCAACTTGGACAGTACCTTGAATCCTACCCGGGACTGTGGCATGGAGACAGCTCCCGCAAGTCCCAGTAAACGTGAGGCATGGAGTTTTCTTGCTGGACTCAGGATGCATGCCCACCACTCTCATTTTCTCCCTCACCTCCCCCCCACCCCCATCCACCTAATTCTGTAATGCCGTGATTCTTTACCCCATATTAAAGAAGAGTAATAAGGACATGGAGTTGGAGTAATTAGGCCAAGGTCCCATTAGCAAATGACAAAATTGGGATTTGAACCCAGAACCCACGTCCTCCACCTGAACCCACTTCCTTTGCTCCATGTGCCTCCCTGATGGAGGGGGGTCAGTGCACTTGTGTGACTGTGTCCTGGGCCACACCTGGACAGAGGCTCGTTGCGGGCTCTGTGTCTCCCTAGCATAGAGGGGCGCACGAGCTTCGGCGTCCAACAGCTTGGGGCGGCTCCTGGTTGCTCCACCATCCAGCTGTAGATCCTGGGCTGTTCTCTATCTGTCTTAGGTGGGAATTACACCTGCTGTCACTTGGGACCCAGCCAGCCATAGTGTCTAGTAGAAGCTCCACAAATGCTGCTCGAAGCCGTAGCATTATGGGTCTGTGTCTATGTCCGTGGACTGGGAGGAGCCCTAGAGCTGGTTCAAGTGCCTGGAATCTCTCAGAAGGAAGCACACACCAGCAGAGGTGGCCCTGGTTTGGGGGGGCAGCATGGCCCTTGCAGAGCCCCCGCCCCCACCCACGCTCTCTGTTCTGTTCCACCTCTCTCGACAGGTATATCCGCACCATGTACCTGGGCATCCAGAGCCAGCGGCAGAAGGAACACCAGCGACGCTTCTACTGGGCTATGATGTACGAATATGCAGATGTCAACATGCTGCGCCTCCTGGAGACCTTCCTGGAGAGCGCCCCCCAACTGGTGCTACAGCTCTGCATAATGATCCAGAAGAACAGCGCCGAGACGCTGCCCTGTGAGTGCCCTGCCCCGGGAACCTGCGCAGTGACCTTCCCCTGGGCCGGGACAGGCTCCATCCTACCTGGTGGCCACCCCCGGCACCCTCAGTGCCCGCCATGCTCTGTGAATGTTGTCCATTCTGATCCCTGTGTCCTCGGGATGCCCAGGCTCCTGTGCGAGGCCACCCGGCCCACACCAGGAGTGCACAAGTGGCACAGACATTTCCCGAACACCTCTGTGCAAGCCCGCTCACCCCCCACGGCCACTTTATTCCGGTGAGCAGAGCAGAGCCTGGGTCTCAGAGGTCCCTGAGAGCGGCAGAGCGGAGGCCCTGGTCTCCCTGGGTGGGGAGTGGCCCCCTTTTTTTTGTCACCGGCCTGAGCCGAAGGGTTCACACATGTGCAGGACAGGGAACACGGCCTGAGCTGAAGAGTTTACACGTGTGGAGGATGGGGAACATGGCCTGAGCCGAAGGGTTCACACGTGTGCAGGACAGGGAACATGGCCTGAGGACAGCACACGGCAGGACTAGATCATGTGAGGCAGCAGTTTCAGACGTATTTAAGCTGTGGCTCTTGCTTCAAATCAAAGCTTATGTAGACACCTCATTCATAAAACTGGCTCAGGTAGCTCTGTTCCAGTTAGAAGGGGATCCAGAGCCTGGTGCACTCTGCTGGCCGACCTTCTCCCCCTTTCTGGCTCTTGTAGCCCCACATGGTCTCCAAGGAGCCCCAGAAGTTCTGTGGAAGCATTGGTCTGTATGGACGTGGGTCGTTCCGCTGCCCCAGAAGGACTTGTAAGGTTAGGCTTCACCGGGCAAAGGAGAATCTCACACCAGGCCACCGATAGACCAGCCTTGCTCTGCCAGCCTTGGGAACCCTCATGGGCCCTGGTGACCCAATGAAGTACCCGGTGACAGGCGTCCTTTTTGCTCACAAAACCTCCGTGCCGAGCTGCCCTCAGATCCCTCAGGCTGCAGCTCCTGGGGCACATTTGCTGGGGGCTGAGGAGGGCCCCTTTCTCTCCTATCCAGGTCCTCCTTTTTCCAGCCCTGTTGTGGTCTGAGACTCCACCCACTTAAACTGCCCTTTTGCTGTTTCGGTTTCAAATCTCCCAGCCCTACACATGGCCCAGACAGCCAAATTGTCCTTCCAACCTTTGGCCACATCCTGGCACCACGAAGAGACAGAGCAGGTGGCAGGGTGACGCAGAGGGTGAGCTTCCAAAAGGACAGTGGTCCCAGACTGACCGGGGTCCCGGTCACCCCTTAGACCGTGCTGTGACCTTGCCCTTCACCTTTTTAGGACCTCCTTTCCTCTTCGGTATAATGAGAGAGTGGCAGTAATACTTTATTTTTAGGGGGACACAGTGATGCAATGCTCGTCAATCACTTTGTAAACTGTCACTCTCCACAGGAACCCCAGGGGTGTGTTCATCATTACCAGGCCGTGGTAGTGAGTGACATGGACAAGGTCCTATGGAGATTCCCCCACCCCACCCCTCGGCCCTGTGGGTCTTCCCTGCCCCAGTGTCTTTGATGAGAGTGTCCTTTCTATGATGGTCTCAGATTATAAACATAGACAAGCTGGATGTGAGCTCCCTGGAGAGGAAACTCAAGGAGCAACAGATGTTGCTTCCTCTTGACGTGGGAGCCCAGTGAGGCCAAGGTCAGTGAAGGCCAAGGGCTGCTTGGGCACGCTGCCCCAGTGGGCCCACGGGGAGAAGAACTGGAGGGAGAAAGGTTGCGCACTCTGGGGGAGCTCCCCTGGCCTTTCCTCCCGCGCGCCCCTCCTTCTATGCACAGCTCAGAGGTCGGGGAAGCATTTCCCTACGTTTGTTTCATATATAGAACAGGCTTTCGTCGTTAAATACATTTGGGAACTGCTGGGCTAAACAAAGGTCAGTGGCAGTCTTTGCTGTCGGTTGTAATTCCCCGAGCATTGTGGGAAGCCATGGGAAGGGGTCTGTGGCATTCGCAGGGTTGATGGGAAAGGTCTCCTGCCGTCACCAAGCACAGACTGCAAGGGGCTTGACCTTGTGCTCTTACTTTGCTTCTAGACTGTCTGCTTGCCACCAGACCATTGTTATAATAGATGCTTTCCCCTAAAACGCTGCATGATGTGTATGCGCTTTAAAGGAATTCAGTTTAAATATTAGAAACTGGAGGAGGGGAGAGAGAGTCTGTGAACGTGAAAGGGACATGGTGACATGGAAGGAAGGCATCTCCCGGCCGTGTGGGAGGTTGGAGTGCGGCGCTTTGGAAAGATGTCTGGGAGTGGGCAGCTCCTGCCCTGCTAGTTGATAGGCTTTGGGCCTTTGGGAAGTTACTGAGCCTTTGTGTTCCTCAGTTTTCTCATCTCTGAAATAGGGATAATATTAGTACCTCCCACAGGGGGGGTTGTTAATAGCACTTGACATGACAAATGTCAAATGCCCCATACAATGTCCAGCTATTTTGTCATTGTTGGCGTTGGTGGTAGAGCTTTTATGGTGGATACACTTTCTGAATTGGACTGCAGCCTCACTGGTGAGACCGTGGCTGACTTGCCTTCCTCTGGCTGCCTTTGTCGACACCTGTCCACCCCATCCCGCGGATGCTAGTAGATGGCTGGAAAAGTCATTCTCACTTTAGCAGGCGAGTTTTCTGTTGACCGTGCCCAGTGCCAGCCTCTGCCCCGTTTGCCATCTCCCACCTTCCAGTCCTCACTCATCGCTGGGGTGACAGGGCAGCAGTCAGCCGGCAGGGCGGATTTGTATCCAATTTCCCCGTAAATTTGGACTCAAGTGAAAAATATAATAATAGTCATCCATACAAATAGTATGCTAGAGTCATTTGGGCATTTCAGCAGGGTCTTCCTTAAATCTGATGTCTTAAAATTTTAAGTTAAAGATTTAAAAATAGAGCTGTGAAGGAAACACATGATGCTACACCGTTGACCCTGGCAGCGAGTTTCACGTCTGCTGAAAACTCCGCCAGGATCCTGGGTGGTGACAGGGTTTGGAAACCAGTCCAGACCAGTGGGAACGTCAGGCAGAGCTGTGTGTGCATTCCAGCCTGGCCATCTGCCAGCTCATGACACGGGGCGAGTTCATTTCCCAATGGGGTGCCTTCAGGTGTGAAGCGGGCATCCTAACTACTTTTGCAATTGTTGGCAGAGGTCTCCTGAGCTACATACACACTTGCCTCTACAGTACCTTGCCTAGCATATTATGGGTACTTGATACAGTCTGCCACTCAACAACGAGGTATTAAATCGGGCGCTATAAATGTGCTGAGGGCAGTGTGGAGCAAAACAGACATGGCCCATGCCCTCACGCATCTCCCATCTCTTGGGGAAACAGAGTGGAAACAGTTAGGCAGACGACAAACACATGGTAAGCATGGAGACTAAAAGACGCAGGACAGGGGCTGGACTGAGCTTGCTTTGGGCAGGGGGATTCAGGGATAGCCCCTCCAGACAGCTGCCATTTAGGCTGCCTGTAGATGAGAAGGAGCCAACTCTAGGAAGAGCAGAGACAACCTTCCAGGCAAAGGGAACGGCACACACAAAGATCCTGCGGTAGGAAGAGCCCAGCTTTGTTCAGACAGTGTAAGGACCCAGCATGGCTGGAGGCTGGCAGTGGGGAGGGACTGGAGGGAAGAGAGCAATTGGAAAGAAGGATAGAGAAGCAGGCATGAGCCTGGCCAGGCAGGGAGTGCTGGGCCCTGCGAGGAGTTCGCATCAGTAACAAGTGCAGTGGGAAGGTTTACGAAGGAAAGCTATACAATCAGATTTGCTTTTAAAGAAGATCTCCTTTCCTGCTGCGCAGGGGGCAGAGCGGGAGCTGAGCTAGGAATACCAGCTTAGTGGCTGCTGGGGTGGTCCAGGCGTGAGACCACGGGGTTGAGCGTTTTCGGGAAATGATGCTGAATGCGCAGATTTGAGTGGTGTCCTGGAGAGCGAATGAACTAGACTTAGCAGGGCCGGTGTAGGCAGTGAGAGCAGGGAATGGCGGTTTCTAACTGTGTGTGTTGAGATGGACGAAGGGGAACCAGCAGGAACAGGGATTAAGAATTAATAGCTCTGTCACCTTCCCTTACTTTTGGGTTTTCTGACGTTTCCACATGAACGTTGGCAGGAGTGGGGGGTTGCTGCACCTACATAGTGCCTGAGTCTTGTCTTTTCTGATTAAGCCCACACTGAGGAGTGGCCCTACTTATGGGCTCTGATGACTACCTTCCCCTGGCATCACATTAGCACCATTTGTCAGGCACCTGCCGTGAACCTGACACTGTGTCAGCAATGAGTCTGCAAAGACACCTCCCATTCAGGAGTTTATGGTCCAGTACAGCACATTTAAAAATTTTTGATGGGCCCTGGACAGTTGGCTCAGTGGTAGTGTGTCAGCCCAGTGTGTGGAAGTCCCAGGTTAGACTCCCAGTCAGGGTACACAGGAGAAGCAACCATCTGCTTCTCTAACCCTCCCCCGTCTCTCTCTTTCTCTTTCTCCCCCCTCTCTCTCCCTCCCCCTCCCATAGCCATAGCTAAAGGGTTTAAGCAAGTTTGCCCTGGGCACTGAGAATGGCTTTATGGCCTTGCCTCAGGCGCTAGAATAGCTCAGTTGCTGAGCAACAGAGCCACATCTCAGATGGGCAGAGCATCGCCCGGTAGGGGGCTTGCCAGGTGGATCCTGGTTGCGGAACATGCGTGAGTCTGTCTCTGCTTTCCTGCCTCTCACTTAATTACACATATATATATATTTTTTGATGGATGTATGTACAGAGAAAGGAGTAACTTTCTGAGGGCATGAAAGAGGAGGTAACATTTGATCTGGGTCTTGATGAATGAATAGGAGCTCTCCTAAAAGAGGTGAGGAGGCTCTCTAGGCAGTGGAATCACAAGTGCCAAGGGACAGAGGCCTGAAAAGACATGGAGTACGCAGGGAGTGGGTGGCTCTAGGTGCGTACAGAATAGGACGTATTGCAGCATGTTTGTGGGGGACAGTGGTGGTGGTGATGATGTTACTAATAATGTTAGTTAAGACTTTTGGGGGAACTCAACTCTATACTAAAGACTAGCCTAAGAAGTTTACATGGATTAACCCAGTAAAGTCTCATAGCAACCCTATGGGTAGATGCTCTATGATTCCCATTTTATAGATGATGAAATTAAAGTCCAGAGAGGTTAAGTCATATGCATGAGGCACCAGAAGGCTAATTAATCAGTGATGGGGCTAGATCTCGACCTACACGGTCCGGTTCCAATGCTGTGACCTTAGCAAGGATGGCTGTGGCTGTGTCTTGAAGAGACAGATTCATGTGGATTCTGCAGGAACAGGCCCCTGATGTGGGGAGGGAGCAGAGGTTGACATGCGCTCTAGACCCACCAGCTCTGGCGTATGAAGAGATTCTGGAACCTCTGCCCAAGGCTTGGCTCTCTGACAATATTCTGTCTTTAAGAGCATCTGCGTGAGCCACCTCTGCTAAGCGCTTCTGAGGAAGCCTTGCTGTCTTACGATCAAGTTTCACTCCGTCTGACCAGGAGGTAAGGGAATGGGCTATGAGACTCAGGACACTGCCAGCTCCCCAGGGTACTGTTAGTGAGAAAGACACACGGGAGCTCACCTGCCTTTGACTGCCTTTCCTTGGGAATAGTCCCTACCTGTGCTTATCCTGGAGACTGAGGGAGCTGGCTAGACACAATGGGCAGTCTACACATGGAGGTAGAGATTTGGCATTAAAGCTCAGTGCCCCATGTTTTTAAGATGGCTCACACCCCTCCAGTCTTAGTCTTCTTAGATCTCTATGGAAACCCTCAGAGGAAGACCCAGGCATCCCCAGATAGTCTCTCAGCCATGTGTGCCCCTCAACCCTCTTATCAGCTAGGGGGCAAGACTGAAAGTCCCTGTCTGGGATCGGAAGCTTGAAACCACCACGAGGGCTCGGGCTGGCGCTGGAACTTGAAGGTAGCATCACTTCCAATGCCAGGATAGCGTCAGCCGGCACGGTGCCGACCAGCCCTGCTCCAGTGACACGCATGGCTGACATGCTTCTCCGAAGGGCAGGGGTCCCCTCAGAGAGGATAAAAGCAGGTTTCACTTGTTCTCATAAGTGGCACCCCACCATGCATCGCTTTACAGGTGTTCCCAAACCCCTGCGAGTGAGGGTTGGGCAGCTTCTGAGAGAGGACACCCAGAAAAGCATCTTGAGTTCCCTTCCAAAAGCTTTGACCTCATGGCTTCAATTTTCAAAGGAATTTGGAGCTGCAGAATCTTTAGAACTGCAGAGGTCCATCGAGACCATCCAGCCCACCCTCCTTGTTTAACGTGCAGGAAGCTGAGGCACAGAGACACAAGTGGGGTGCCTAGAGTCACACAGCAAGGGAGTCTTTTCGAGAAGGCCCCTCTTCCTGCCACGGAGGGAGGAGCAGAGCATCTCTAGGATGTGGTTCCAACAATAAACCTGGCCCAGGTTAGCTCCCCTTCCCCTGCTCCCTGACCATCTATAACCATGGAAACCTAGTACCAATTTTACATAGAATAGACATCTTTATGAAGACAAGAAAGTGTGAGAAAATATTAAGGCCTGCCTTTTAACACTGGTTTTCTTTTAAACAAGCGTTGAGTGCTAAGATTCAATTAGGGCCCTTTCGGTCTATCTCTTCGGCGTTCACCTCCCTGATCGCTTTCCTTCTTAATGTCAATTGCCAGCTCCTTTGCATCAAAAGCCTTTCCAGTGGCTTGTACGTCAGCTTCACTTTGGCTTCTTTTTCTGCAAGAGCCCCGACTGACAGCATCCCAGCGCTCAGGAAAGGCAAGTGTTCGTTGGTGTTTCTCTGTTCCCGTTACGACTAAGCGTCTGTGTCTTCCTCTTCAGCTGCCAGGCCCAAAGCACTTCTCCCTTTGCCTAGTGAGAATGACACGCCTACCGTGGGAAAGACTTAGTCTCCGTGAGCAGGTCTCCCTTCACTGTGACGAGCTATGCCTTCTGGTTCTAGTCCCCGGGGAAAGGGACGGCCCATGGGGTTGCGTCTTAGCTGTTGGCTCAGTTCACCCGTCTCCCTCCCCACAGAGGGAGACTTCCATGTCTCTGTCCTCCCGGGAGCTCTTTTTTTCTCATGTGAAAAATGCTTTCCGGTGTCTGTCCATGTGGACATCACTGTCACCCTCTAAATCTGGGACACAACAGTGTTACTTGATCATTTAGGATTGTGGTTACAATGAGATGGAACTGCCACCCAGAAAGGGATGGTGATCAGATTGTGTGGCCCAAAGGTGACACCAGAGCTATGAATTATCCAGTCAGGTTCCTCATTATGAAGAAGTCCACTTTGTTATTAAAATGACCAACCCACTGCATCAAACAACCTGAGATAATGAGTCCCCTTGTCTACAGTTACTGGGAGTTTCTGTGCTTGCCCTCATCCCTTACCGGTGTCGGTGTCGGCCACTGCTTGAGGGGACCCTCGGGCAGCAGAGCCCTACTCCCTAACTCACACCCTGCTGGGCTGTAGTTGCCCATATTGGAGACCTACGTACGGGGGCGGGGCAGTCTCAGACCAAGTTGGTACTCAGATCTTCCAGCCTTTGATCTCAACTTCCAGACTCCTCGTCACACTTCCGTGTCTTAGCTGGAAACAGATAAATGAAGAAAAAGAGGTGCGGTTGTTCCCATCCTTCTCCTGGCTATCTCACATCTTTACTCATGGCAGAAATGATGAGATTCACAAAGAGACATGCCTGCCTCCTCCGACCAGAACACAGGCTAGACTTGTCCTCTCGTTTCCCCCAGGATTGCTTCTCTTCAGCTCTCTGTTTTCCTTTCCTTTTGAGAAGACAGCCCTCCTCCCCTCCTATGGGATATCTGTTTGGCTTGGCACACAGGGTGCCCTAACCAGCTACCTCCAGCTCACGGTCCCACTTCAGCCACCAGTGGCTTCTTGTTAAACACAGCCATCAAACCATATACTTTTAAGTAGAATTTGAAAGGATTTTAAATAGAGGCCTAAATAAAGCCTTTTACTGCATCAATCAAGCCTGAATCTGCTTGTCATTCTGAGGCCTTTCAGCTGAGGTTGCCCCTAACAACTGGTAAGAGAGGAAGAGAAAGAGGGTTCTTTTCCTTTTAAATTGTGGTAAGAACCCTTAACATGAGATCTACCCTCTTAGCAAACATTTAAGTGCGAAAGAAAACGTAGTACGTACATTCGAGAAAGAGTCCTTAAAGCAGCAGAAAAAAAATCTGAGAAAGACAAACTAAATCGATTTCATTACAGTTAATGCGGATGAAATACCAGGGAAGTGTTTGTGCATAAAATGCTGGAACGAAGAGGAATATCGCGGCAGCCTTCCTGAGTCCGCACAGGCTGACCAGTACAGCCTCTTGGGGGAGGCTTAGAGGTCTGCAAGTTCACAGTCTGAGCAGTAACTGTAATTGGGTCATTTATTCAATAAATATTTATTAAGGACCTGTTAGGTTCCCAGCACAATTCTAGAAGCCAGGGGTGGATAAACAATAAATAAAGCATAGGAAACCCTGCACTCATAGAGCCTACATTTCTTGTAGGGAGAAACAGACAATGAACAAAACAAATATTTTATTTTTTATAGAGCTTTTCCCTGCTCTCGCATAGTAGAGTGTTTCTATGAAAACTTCCGTAAGCTGAAATGGTGTAAAGTGAAGAAGCAAATATCATTCATTTATCTGGAAAAAAATTCTGAGGAACACTTTCCATTGTACGCATTAGTGGGTCAGATCAAAAGAGACCACTTTGCTACTGGCAGAACCAGCGGTCACTTGGGCAGCTTTCAAGATTCTTTCTGCCTTCATGCAAATGGTACGAATGGTAGACGTGGGCAAGTTCGACATTCTGTGTCTTTATTTCTTTCACTGCCACTGAAACTGCATACAGTTTTACACTAAGTAAAACTCCCTTTCAAGCTCTCTTAGGCTTTTCTGATACCTTAGGTCACATCTTGCTAACGGATGCACAAAATAAATCGAGATCAGGCGTAGATGCTCCCAGACACGGTTCAAAGCTGTGGGACTTGGTGCTGAGATGCTGAGTGTGGTTCCCAGAGAGGAAGCGCTCTCGCTGCTGCTGCCTGGAGCGCTCGCTCGCTCGCTGCCCTCCATCACGGCTTATGCAAAACAAACACTGAATGCTGTTCTTGCTTTCCGCCTTTTCCGGGTGTATGAAAGTGGAAAGCCTCTTCCTATTTCTTTCAGTTAGCAGAAACAGGTATTAATGTAGGCCTTTTATAAAAGCCAGAGGGATGCAATGCCAACTTGTGAAAAGTGGGGGGCAGCTGTCTTGGGAAATGATCAGCACGAAGGGGAACAGGAAGGCTGGGAAGAGGGACAGGAGGAGAGCAGAGCTGTGTGTGGCTCTCAGCAGGGTGGCTGAGGAGAGTTTCCTGGAAAAGGTGACTTTTGAGCAAAGATCTGAAGAGGAGAGGAACCAGCCCCACAGATTTCTAGAGGAACTTGTGCCAGGAGGAGGGAACAGCCAAGGGCAAGGCTTGAGCGGAGAGTGCCCCCAGCATTTTAGGAGGCTGAGACACAGGTGGTCGCTGGGTCCCTTCGGTAGCTCAGCCCTGGCAGGGGTGTCTTGCCAGCAGCGCTACCCTCCTCCTTCTTCTAAAAAAAAAAATTAAACAGCTTTATGGAGAAACAATTTACATACTGTACAGTTCACCCATTTGAAGTGAACAATTCATTGGCTTTGAGTTGTACCATCAGCACCATCAACCTGCAAGCTCCGCCTCCCACTCTCTGGGGCAGGGAGCTGGCGGAAGGAGAGCAGGGCTTTGCACCGCAGTGCTAAAACGTGGCGAGGGGTGTGGGGCACACCTCCCGCATCTCATCTTTTGGGGGCCTGGATAGCATGAGTGAGGACAGGAGGGACTCCCAAAGGCCCTTTCAGGCAAGCTGCTACTCTAAGAGAAAAGTGGGGAAATCCCAGCAAAATGTGAGCAGTAGCAATGTTTAATTATTAGGTTAGACATTCATGTCAGAGACAATCACGGACTCTAAGCCTCATGGGACCATCGAGCTCCAGGAAAGACTGCAATTAAGTGCTCTTCAAAAGGTCTTTTCTATTCCTTAAGATGTCCAAGGAAAGGAAGCCTGCATGTTTCACAAATGATGTCTTCTCATGCCCCACATCCGAGTCTGGGGAGACCCGGAGGAGGACACCTGGGGGCGAATCCCCGTAGGCTGTTTCACTTCCGGTGTGGTTGCGGGGGAGTCACCCTTTCCGAACCTCAGCTGTTCACCCATCAAACTTACACTCAAGGACCCAATAAATTCTGGACCCAGTGGAGGTGCTGGGTTGGCCAGGGCATCAAGAGGAGTTTTAGGGGTGTGGCATTCACTCCACTGACAACCAGAGGTAAAGCGTGAGTGTGACTCTGACCTGTAGACAGCTGAGTCCTATGTTACCTTGCCGCCTTCCTATATGCCCAGAACCCCGTGCCCTGGACTGCCAGGCCCTGGAGCTTAGGAACCCGTCAGCCCTACAATCTGCCCACCTGTGACAACAGGGGGCCAGTCACCACCTCTGCTATTGCTGAGGGCCCCACCATTTCTTTCACCCCTCACCTTTCAGCAGTAATTGCCACGTACATTGAGTCCTTCCCTGCTGGTGCCCCTTGCTACTTTCCTGAGACTGTCACCTAGGAGACAAGGGGCTGCCTCCTGCCTTGCAGTGGAAAGCCCCCGCTATGGACCACACAGGCCTGGCCTCACACCCTGCTCTGCACTGCTCAGACAAGGCCCTTAACCTACAGCTAGTGATGCGCCTCAGAGGAGTTTTGTCAGAAAGTAAGTGAAATGCATTTGTTCTTGGCCCAGAAGAGGCACTCTGTGATGGGGGCTGACATTTTTACTCTTCACCTGCTGGGGCACACGTCGCCCACCATCCTCTGGAAAGGTCCAGTTTGGCGAAATCATTTTCCCTGGCAGGCTTTTCTCACCCAGGGCCACTCAGTGCTGAGAATCGGGGCTGAAGGGATGAGGACCATGCCAAGTCAGCCCACACACTGGCCCGGGCCACCCTCACCTGTTCAGCAGGCCTGCCTCCTCTTTCCTCCAACCTGAGCTGCCATGTTGCTTGGCATGGGTGCTGCTCTGCCCAGAAGTACAGCTGGCAAAGCTGGGCTGAGTCAGGGCAGCAAGGCCAAACCATCTACAGTGAGGACAGTGGTTTCGATTAATCAAGCACTGTCACCCTCAGGGACCCAGTGGCTCTGGGTAAAGCAACCCAAAACCATTGGGCTGGAAGAATCTCAAGGGTTTTGATGGCCACATCATTCCTCTCACCTTGGGAGATAGGACCAAGCCTACTAAAAAAGATTTGAATAGCTTCTAAATGACTGTAACTTTCCAAGTCACCTCCTTCACAAAGCCTGAAGCCCACCCCTTCCCCCCATCACATTTCTGACAGGTCAAGGGACAGGATGAGTTGGCTGCAGTGACCTTTGCTCTTTGCCTTGTAAGGATTAATGTAAATCTACACCACTTTCAGAATCCGAGAATCCCAGCAGGTCCCTTCTCCTCCTACTTACATACTTAGATTTCAGGGGCCCACGAGTGAGACTGAGCTGGGAAATCCTGCTGACCTTGGCCACAGGCCTGCTTCTCTCAGGGTAGTGCACAATTTCAGGATGGAATCATTTAGGTTTGGCTTTGATAAGACAATGGTACAACAGAGATTACCTTTGTAGCGGCCAGATCTGAATTCTGTCCCCTGTGGGCCATCACCCAGTTAAAGAACTTTTTCTTCAGCCAGGGTGTGGTATAACTTCTCAGATGTCAACTTTCCTGAGGAAGTCCACTCTTCCTTTCCTATATTTACACCAGGCCACTTCGATTGGCCTTGGGTTTTTCCAGGTCACCTCAGCCACACATGTATGTCAGTCCTGAGGGTCACATCCACAGATGACAGATGCCATTTGCTATTCTGACCCTTCCTAAGGGTCAGTCCAGCCATGTCAGGGTGTCTTAAAGTTACCCGATGTGGTCACCTCACATGGGGATCACATCCTCTCAAATACAGAAACGAGACAAATATGAGTACAGTATGTCAGTGCTTGAAAAATATTGCTCTCAAAGAAAACCTTAGAACTTTGTCACTGTGAGCATGTCTTCAGTGAAAGTTGTTTTGTTTTGTTTTTCTGAAGTGAGAAGCAGGGAGGCAGAGACAGATTCCTGCATGTCCCTGACTGGGACCCACCCGGCATGCCCAGCCCATCTGGGGCATTGCTCCATTGCAACCAGAGCCATTAGTGCCTGAGGTGGAGGCCATGGAGCCATCCTCAGCACCCAGGCCAACTTTGCTCCAATGGAGCCTTGGCTATGGGAGGGGAAGAGAGAGGCAGAGAGAAAGGAAGGGGAAGAGAAGCAGATGGGCGCTTTTCCTATGTCCCCTGGCCAGGAATCAAACCTGGGACTTCTACACACTGGGCCGACACTCTCAGTGAACGTTTTCAGATGAGATTTTCTTTGTTGCTGTTAGTTACGTCCGACTCACAGGATATGATTCTACTAGGCAGGTGGTGCATTGGTTTACTTGGAGTATGGTGTTGAAATATGGAGAGAGCTTTATGGTGCTCTTCTAACTGCAGTGATGCCCACCAGGCTTTTCAGGAGCACAATTGAGCTGACCAGTGTGCTGGTAAATGATTCGCAACTGACTCTTAGCAGAATTGGGGCAAAACCTTGAGTTTGTAGTACTTGTCAATTTCAGTGGTAACTATACTGCCACTGTGCTTATTTTAAGGCTCCAACATGACATCAGCTGGCCCACCAAATTCCTGCAAATTTAACAATTGAATCTCACAAGCCGGGCAGAGCCAGCATCAGCACCCTGATCCTGTCTGAGAGGTGAGACGATCAATCCCAGGTTTCAGTGTGAGCATTCTTGCTTACTCCCTATGTATGTAACCTTGGCTAAGTTACTTAACGTCTTTGATCCTGGCTCATAGACAGCATCCAGGAGGCTCATCTCTTCCCCCCTGGTGGCCTGGTTAGAAGAGTAGCTTTATGCCATTGTCCCCTTGCTGTGTCCCTGGGTGGAGGTGAGGACAGGAGACAGGCAGGGATGCCTAAAGAGCCATGCACACAGCTGTGGCCATCTTTTTCTGGGAGCATTTCCAAGAAGAGACTGGGCTTTTGTAAGATGTAGGAAAATAGGGGGAAGTTTGACAAGTGGAAAGGGAAGAACTGCCCATCTAAAAGGAACTCAGTGTGGGGAAAATACACAATGGGAATTTGAAAAGCAGATGGTGGAATTTTCCCACAAACGGTAGCTTCATTGGTACACAGGGAGGAGGTGAGGGTTGGAAGGTGGAGATGTTGACCTGGACACGCAGATAGACAGATAGCCAGTTAAGCACATTTCTTGGTTTTGGGAATCTCTAGGGGACCGATCCAGTGGGGTACAATGGCCTACAAATTAGGTGAGCATGCAATGTCAGAACACAGCTGTGTCCACATCCAAGTTTCTCAACTTTACATTCAGTTTCCTCATTTGTGAAATGGGAATAAATAGCCCAGCAGGGAAGGGATGCCATAACTGGGGGATAGCGAATGGTCATGTGTGAAGAAGGACAGAGTGGGTTCAAATGCCAAATGTCACCTCTTAAGGCAGCACTTAAGAATTGGTTGACCATCTCAGTGAGAGCTCTCCATTGGGGTTGAGGGATCAGGAATAAAAAGGAGGTGGGAGGATGATAAGAGCAAGGAGGAGATTGGAAGAGAAGAGGCACAGAGAGGTGTGGTTGCTTTGGGAGAGGATGCAGGGTCCAGATCGCTAGTCGTTGTAAGATGGGAGGAACTTGACCATGTGGAGGGAAAGAGACAGGGGAGAGGGAGCAAGTGCCTGCACGAGTGACTTCCCACCCCTGCCCTACCTTGGACTTAACACCTATCCAATCCCTCTCTCTTCCTTACAGGTGTTTCCAATGTGTGATTTAGTGGTGGGACTAAATATTTTGTGGCAGAGGGGGTGGAGGGCGGTTGGTGACAGACCTGAGCATGCACAATCTGTTCTACAAAACAGTCCTGCAGTTGACCCTGTCCACTGCCACTCAGAAGCAGTCTCATAGCCATCTGTCGATGTTCCCGTAGGTTCTCAGAGCCCCCCTCGCACCCACATGCTGCGCTCTCCTCTGAGAGGCTCTAGTCTGCTGGTTTCTCCTTACAGTTCCCTTTCTGGTGGCTCCTCCATGCAGCCCGATCCATTTGGAACCACGGCTCTGCCTTCTACTTGCCAAATCTCAGCCTCCCTATGTCACCCTGATGGCCCTCATTCTTCCTACTGCATCATAGCCTCCTGCTTCTTCCACTGTAACTGCCCCACCCTCCAATTTTAGAGTCCTGTCCTATCTCAATCAGACACCCTGTCCACACTCACATCTTTTCTGCTTTGTTTCCCATTTGGCAACAGTTCAACTGACAGTGACCCTTGGATATTGCAATGACACCACCAAATTGGGCCTTCCCTGATCACTGCCCCTCTTCTGTAAGTGTCTTCCCACTGCAGGGTGCAGACCTGTTTTGTTCCATTGGCTCTAGGTGTTGCCATTCCATTTCTAGAAACCTCAGATCCCACGCTCAGTGATCAGAACCCAAAGACCCCTCTCCCAAACCTTCCTCAGAGGAGTGGCCCCTCCAAGAAGCTTCAGCTTAGTGACCTCCTAGCTGACTAGGCTAGACTCCAGTCCAGTCAGCTCAGTGGGCCAGCTGCAGGCCCCACCTCCTGGTCTGCACCAGGAAAAGTGAGCAAGCCGTGAAGGTCACTGCCCAGAACTTGTCACAGCCAAAAGTGAAGAGTTTCACAATTTCCATCCTGGCCTTTGGAATGCAGAAAGGAATCCAGCCTATAGCTGAAGCAAATCATAAATGCACCCAGACCCATCCAGAAATTTTACTGGGGTCCCTGAGACTGCTTTTACAGCTGAACCCTGTGCATGTGAGGTGGGCCAGGAGAATGCATTGACTTTTGGATTGACCTCGGGCAAGACAGAAATCTTCCAAGTGAGCCGCTGCAGAGAGGGAAAACTCTGCACTTGCTCCCTCTGTAATGGAATACACCGCAGGCCTTTGAAGATGAATCACTTAACAGAGGGAAAGTGATCTCAGTTAATTCTATTGGCATCGCCTCTTTCTTTGTGTCTTGTCTGTTACTCTCCTGAAGAAGGTGGTATAGAATTTAAATTTGAGTTTTAGCTCCATTATCAAAGGCTTCTCTGAGGTGCCTATGGGTTCTACACTTCTTGTCCACTCTTGGCAAAAGATTAAAACCCCTGCACCCAGCGGGCCTAGACTAGGTCTTCTCCCTCTTTGCTCAGCCCCTTCTAAGGCTGAGGGTCCTTTAGGACAGTGGTGATTTTCAAGACCACTGGAGTCAGGCTCCGAATTTGAATCCAGATGCAACTTCTTCACAGGTGTATGATTTTTGAAAAATATCTGAAGTTTCTTCATCTAAAAAAATGGGATTAGAGAACTGTATTAGTTTGTTAGGCTGCTGTAACAAAATAACACGGACTGGATGACAGAAATGCCAGAAATGTATTTTCTCACAGTTCTAGAGGCTGGAAGTCCAAGATCAAGGTATTGGCAAGGTTGATCACTCCTGCAGCCTCTCTTCTTGGCTTGTAGATGGCTGTCTCTCCTTCAGCTTTGGTAGAACTCCCCTCTCATTACTAAGGGTCAGTAATGTCTCTCAGATGTATCACTATTAACGTCAACAAATGAGTACAAAAAGAGAGGAGTGACATCACAGAGTTACTTAAAGGGACTCTCCGAGGATGCTCCAGTGTTGGGAATAAGCCTGGTGATATATGCTGTCAAGATGATTGCATGTTCCCTGCCCTCCAGAAACCTACAGCCTAAGTCATGTGACTCCTACGGGGATCCATTTCCTTCCCTGCTCTAAACCAACAGACAGCATGAACACAGGAGGCTAACAGGTTAGCATAAGCACTGTGACACGGTCACAGAGTGTGCATGCCCTCAGCACCTGCTGGTGGGAGTGCTCTGTATGAACAAAGGGCAAAGCAGGACACATAAGTACTTTGCATTCAGAACTTTCCAGAAAAGTGAGAAGAAAATTGTTCGGTGTTTTCAAGATTGGCTTCTGTGGAGAATTTAGGATTGTTTCTCCCATGTTTGTTTTCTATCTTGATTGTTATTGTTACAAAATCAACACATTCTTATGGTAACAGTTCACCGTCCAGGATTTTTCTGTGCTTATGGTAGCATCCCGGTTTTTGTTATCACTCTATAATGTTCTGCGTGCTGCGAACTGAACATCTCCTTGAAATGGTGGAAGGGAGGGGCTATTTGAGATGGGCAAGGAGGGACAAGTGCAGGGAAGGTGTAAAATGACAGAAGACTTTGATTCTTCTTTGAAGTTTGGAGAATAGTGAGGTGGGCAGGGACCTGGGAAAAGATGAATAGCTTGGGGCAGTGTACCTAGTCTCTTGGTGAATGGGGCTCCTGGATCGGACCTTTGTGCTTTAGAGAGAAAATGACCAGGTGACATTGATTGTAACCTAGAAGAAAGCCAGCCATGGGGGAGCTGTTCTCCGGTGTGTGGGTTGGGAATGCGGTAAGGAGATGGCTGTCCAAGGAACACTGTTCAGGACCCCCGTTGCATTTAGTTCTGAAATTTAGTGAGAAGGAAAAAGCAGAAGAGGTACCAGCTGGACTGAGCAGAGAGAATGCATGGGGAGTCAAGGGGTGATTGGGCACTGGCTTGACAGGAGATTGTGTGGTAATACCTAACTGATGATTGCTTGCTTATGGGTGGGTTTGAAGGAATTCCAATAACTATTTATTGTGTTTAGTTTGATTTAGAACTAGAGATCAAATAAGCAGCACTATAAATAAAATTGCCTTTAGTAATTCAAGTATCACTTGGCATCAGATACATTCACTTGCCTGTTAAGGAGAAATGCAAGCTAGTGAGGGGAAACTGCATCCTCAAACCATGAGTTATACCGCTGCTGAGCCAGGATGGAACCCAGGGAAGGACAGAACCTCACAAGTCAGACCTCAGAGAACAGTGGCCAGTGGTCTGTTGGATAAAGCAACAAGGATTGTGAGGAGGGCGAGAGAGACAAGACTGAGTGAGAAAGGCAGCCAACGAAACAGGCAGGTTTTCCCAGCGTGCGTCCTTGATCAGGGTGGCCTTGGGAATGGATGAGGGAGGGAGAGGCTGAGTAGAAGGTTTGGTGAAGGGCTCCTTGAGGCCGTGAGTGAGCTGATGAAAAGGTGAAAGGGGGAATCCAGAACTTTCCCAAAGGAGAAGAGTTATGGGTCTAGGGGCAGTGAGCAAGCTGTCAGTCTTCATAAATGGTGATACCCTCTGTGAGCTTCTCTGAGAGCATAGGCTGCTGGTGACAAGGATACCATCCCTTGCCACACATCTGTGTAACTAGGATCCCCGTGAACTTGGGATTCCTTAAAATAGAACATGTGGCCCCCATTCCCAGAAGACGTAATGAACCACCACAATGGCCCCAGTTCTCAACCCCCCCTGGCAAAGCCCATCAGCCTCAGTTTTACTCTTGAGCAGTATGTCTTCAGGAGTTCTAGATGGGGTTGTTGGGACTAAAGCTAGGCTTCAAAAGCTGTCAGCTTAGGGAACAGCTGTGACCTCCAAGTTCGGTTCCTGATTTTGTGTTTCTTTCTCCCTCCTCCTTTAGATCGCGGTGTGTGTGGGCGTCTCCTCAGCTGGCAGCCCTGCTGTGCCCTGCGGTTGACGTCCAAAGTTTTGACTGTGTGGGTTTGTGTCTTTCCGGCAGGTGTCTCCTCTGTGACTTCCCTGATGTCCCTGGCTTGGGTGCTAGCCTCCTATCACAAGCTGCTGCGGGACTCCAGGGACGACAAGAAGAGTATGAGCTACAGAGGGGCCCTCATCCACCTCTTCTGGCGCCTCTTCACCATCTCATCCAGAGTTATCTCTTTTGCCCTCTTTGCTTCCATCTTCCAGCTCTACTTCGGGATCTTCGTGGTGGTTCACTGGTGCGCCATGGCCTTCTGGATCATCCATGGCGGAACAGACTTCTGCATGTCCAAGTGGGAGGAGATCCTCTTCAACATGGTGGTAGGGATTGTGTACATTTTCTGCTGGTTTAACGTCAAGGAAGGGCGGACTCGATATCGAATGTTTGCATATTATACGATAGTCTTGACCGAGAATGCTGCCTTGACGTTCCTTTGGTATTTTTACAGAAACCCGGAGACCACAGACTCCTATGCGGTGCCAGCACTGTGTTGTGTCTTTATTAGCTTTGTGGCTGGGATCGCATTGATGCTCTTATATTATGGTGTGCTGCATCCCATGGGGCCACGAGCTAAGATCTTTGCCAGCTCCTGTTGTGCCGAGCTGCTCTGGGGCATCCCTTTGCCCCCCGATGTTGAGCCCATGGCGCCTCAGACCCCTGGGTACCGGGGGACCCAGGTCACGCCTACCAGAGCCGTAACGGAACAACAGGAGGATCTCACGGCTGACACTTGCTTGCCCGTTTTCCAAGTGAGACCCATGGGGCCCCCCACCCCGTCTGGGCGTCCTTACCCAGAAGGGCCCCTCATTAAGATTGACATGCCAAGAAAGAGATACCCAGCTTGGGATGCTCATTTTGTAGACAGGAGGTTGAGAAGGACTATTAACATTCTGCAATATGTTACCCCCACCGCGGTAGGCATTCGGTATCGAGATGGACCTCTCCTTTATGAGTTGCTACAGTATGAGTCTTCACTCTGAGATCATCTTGACCCAAGTTGAGAAGGGGACCTTACGTTGGTTTGCGGTTAATACCGCTTGCAAGAAATATAACCCTTCCTTCCCCCAATACACAAAATCACCACCATCACCACCACCACCACCGCTACAAAAAAAAAAAAAGAAAATAATAAGTCACGACCCCTTCAGATAAGCTTTCTTTCCAGTCGCTGTATGTATACAAAGATATTCTCTATGTTTTGTAAGTAAAAACAAAAAGAAAACCTTTCTTTTGATTTTTACACATAAGAAACAGTAATGAAAATCCCACACTATTGTTCATAGGGTGGAGAAGGAGGAGTTGTCTCCACTCCAAAAGAAAAAAAATGTTTTATACCTTACACCAAGTGTAGATCATTTATGGATTGGTGCTGATTGAAAGAACAAAACAAAACAAACACAAACAAACAAACAAACAAAAACCTTCAACTGCCTTATGCCCTTAGGTGCTGAGTTTCATTAAGTACTGTCACGTTTTCTCATGCAAAACTCTCTGGTGATTTTTGCACCAAGAGAGGAAGAAATTAAATAAATCAAATGAAACAAATCTAGAAACGAAATAAAAACCAACTAACAAATAAAACACAAAACAATCATTATTCCTATCTGATTATTTGTATCAAAGAAAAACAAATTGACCAAAAAAAGCAAAGGCATAGAAATTCTCGTCTCTTTTTGGTTCCTCTCCTGCCTCTCTTGTTCCTGACCCCAACTTAACAGAGCCTTCTAGGAGCCACATGGCCATTTGGAACTCAGATGGCCAGGAAGGCTACTTGAAGGCTGACATGTGCCATTTTAGCATTTTAGTACGTATCACAATTGTTTCCTGGTGAAAAAGCAAAATAGAATAACACACAATAAAAACAGCCACCCTGTTAATTTGATAAGAACAGGAAATTCTAAAGCAAATTAAAGGAAATTCCCATTTATGTAATCCAAGAAAATCAGTAATAATAAAACTCAGCATGGTAGCAAAAAGAACGACATCAATTTAAAGGCACAATACTTAATCAGTGACTGGCAAACATGATTTTGGTCTGTCATTTTAAGGCCGTGAAAGGTATACCTGTATCACATGTGATGTTGTGAAAGGCCTCTTCTGTTTTCATTTGGTGGGAAGCCTTAAATTGATCTGGAAAGAATTCTTCATTTTTTTCATTTGTGCTTTTTAAAACTATTAACACAGAGAAAAATTAGTGTATATATATATATATATATATATATATATATATATATATATATATATCCACGTCAAATTGTAATAACTGACCCATTTCAAAGACTGTTTGGTGCTTCTGTCTTTTACCATTGTGGTTGGCTGAAAAAGTTCTTCAGCTCACTTGGTGCATCTGGGGTGAGTGGGAAATTTTGTGTGTGTAGTGTATGCATGTGTGTGTGTGTGTGTGTGTGTGTGTGTGCGGGCGTGCGCGCGCGCCCATAGCACACGTATATATGTGTGTATGTGTTTGCTGCAAAGTCTTGCCAGAAATGTAGAAAACTGCTCTAGGGAAGACTCTGGGTATGGCTAAGGTGGAGTAAGAGAGGGCTGGGTGGGGGAGCAGGACAGAGGGGTGGTGCTGGAATAGAGCCCCTGTCTGGATGGCGAGAATCAAGCCAGCAGCATACTCTGGGTCTTAGAGGCTGTGTCTTTTGGATGAAGATCTGATCATTTTCTCATTGTACCAGATCGAATTTCAAGAGGTGTTGCAAGTGTGTTCAACCATTTCTTAACTGTTATTTTTCAAAGTGTTGCTCCTGTAAGGAATATTCTGTTCTAGGACATTGTTTCAATCCCCATTGTATCTCTACTTGGGCACACACACACACACAAAAAAAAAAAAAAAAAGGAAAAGAAAAAGAAAAAAATCATAAAAACAAAAAAGATATATAAATAAATAAATATATATATATATATACACACACACACTATTTTTTAGCAAATACTCTTAGTCTCTGTTGTGTGTAGCAGCGATTTTTTAAAAAATTTCAGATATAACTGTTTAGGGTGCAAGGCCTCACATTGAACTATTCTTAAGAGAAGTTCAAAACTGAGGAATTGTTTTGTTTTATTTTTATGTTTGTGGGTTTTTCAAAAAAAAAGGTTATTTAAAGAAGCTTCTCCTACCTACCCTCTTCACTGTTTATTTAAAGATGAAAAACAAACACAAAAAACAATACTGAGTTTTAAATTTCAGTTCGGTTGCAAATCTGAATGTTCCTTTCTTTGTTCAGATCCCTTTGATTTTCTTTATTGTTACTAAACTTTGCAGTGCCGTCCTGTCCCCCTCCCTGACTCGGTTGTCCCCTGGGGTCCTCCCCAGTGGGAAGGAGGGGTGCAGAGAGCCTGTGGCCCTGGTACCCTCACCTAGGAAGCATGCTGCACAGAGCACACCGAGGCCTTGGTGAAGACCAGCCATGTGGGCCTGTCTCTGCCCATCCAAGGGACAGGCCCATGGGCCACTCAGTGGTTAATTGGGAGTTCCAATCTGGTCAGAGGTGCTTTTTCTTTTCACTCTGCTTCCCTGCCAAGGGTTCCTCCTGCCTTTTACTCTACTGAGGCTGGAGGAAGTGAGGCCATGTGAGAGGAGCCATCTGTACCCCCTCCCGGGCTTGCTGGGGTCCCCGCTCTTGTCTGCCTCAGCTCTGGGGCTCTGTGTGCCTGGAGCCCCGCGGACATCCGTCTCACTCGAGCAATCCTTTCTGCTGTCCCCGTACGTCCCCCTTTGGGACCTCTGCCACTTTGGCTTATTTCTCTCTTCTTGGATTTCTTTCTCTTTTATGTCAACACAGTCCTAGGCTTTCATCTGCAGCTCAATTTTCCTACCGTGCATTCAGCATGTGTGTGTCCGTGTGTGTGTATGTGTGTGTTTATGTTTATATGCAATTGAGAAAATGGCTCGCATTTGTTGACCTGGAACACCAAAAGTTGGGGTGATAACTTCCAACTTAGGGAGGGCCCTCTGGGGCGGGGGACACTGGGAACAAAACGGGAGCGATCGCAGGACCTTTCCAAATTTCTTTCTTTCCACCTCTGTTGGACTGGCCTCAGCAGGACTCAGGCAGGAGGGCACATTTCTCCCATGAAATGGCATTCCCCACCCCCTTCATCATGCCCGCTCTTTTCCTAACCATGCAAATGAAAACATGCATCTAAGAGCCGTGGCTGGGAAATCTGGTTTTGCAGAGAGACAGAAGAGTGAAGAAAAGTCAGGATTAAGTGGAAACTCCAGGAAGGAAGGAGGGAGACATGAAGGAATGACCAGATGAGAGTCTGCATCTCTCTTAGCAGAACCATCAGCCTCTAGCAGATCCCCAATCAGCAGGAAAGCCTTTTTCCACCCGTTCCCGCCGTCACCTCCCCCACTAGTGTGCTTCCCCTGCTGCCTGGCCCCACGTGGCAGTGTGGGAATCCACACTCTCAGTCCTCTGAGTTCCCCCTGGGAGGTCTGTCTCCCTCTCCAGAAGACTCTGGTTCTGAAAGCCCAGACCCTCCAGGTCACTCTTTGCCCCCAGTGAGAAGCAGTGGCCTCCTCTGCACTGGGTATCCACCTTTACTCTGCCATTTCACCGAGCTCCTGACAAAGCCCTTGTGGGCGAAGAGGCGCTGCTACTCCCCAGGGAGATACCTATGATATTCTTTTAAAAAAAATCATTGAACCCACTTCTTGCCCAGGAACTCCTGATAAAAATCAATGAACTCTCAACATTTGGTTCTGGTAGGAGATAAGCACCCTGTAGCAGGAGCTGCAGAATGAACTTGGAAGCTGTGCCCCTTCCTTTCCTCCTGCCAGCCAGCAGATAGGCCCACCACCTCAGAAAGTGTGGCTTTGCCTTTCGTTCTCAGAAATATGGTAGTATCTTTAAAAACCTGATTGATTCTGTAGCATCCTGTCTGCAAGCTCGGCTTTTCCCCTTCTCTTTTCTCAATAGACCTGCCTCCTCTTTGGGTTTCTGCATTGAACAGAAGCATCAGTCTCCTCGGATAACATGGAGGTGATGTCACCTGATCTCATGGCCACAGACCTGTGACATCCCAAATGGGAGCATCATGTCTCTTTAAGAGCATGACGAGAGGAGCTGAGAGGGTTTAACTTCATCACATGAGGCCCCACGGACCTTACTCAGCCCCAGAGTTTCTTGTATTGCAAGAAATACTCTCCATTGTCTCTGGAAAGTTCACCTTACTCTACAAGGTCACACTAGTCCAAAGAAGCTGGGAACTGGGGGTGCTATGGGAACAGGCCCCATCTCTCTTGATGGCACATGCTGCTGACATGTCCCTTTTCAGTAAAAGAAGACAATATTTCTTTTCAGCCCTGGGGGCTCCTCCACATCTATCAGACCCCCCCCCACACACACACACACACACACTACTCACTTCCCTGAGCACAAAATCACCCAGCACTCTGGCTCCCTGGTCTAACCTATCACCTCAGTAGACACAGCCCCTCTGAACCCAAGGGTGGTTTCAAAGGCGTGTCAGCATGGCGATCATGAAGGCAATCCTACTGGCCGTGTAGATAGCATGCCGTAGGCATCAGACCCTGTCCCAGAGGGGCCTTAGTATTGGAGAGAAAGCTTGCCAGTTTTAAAAAGCACCAAGTGACATCATTTTCTCCATTCTCCCTCTACTTTTACATGGTTATAGGGGCAGAAGAGGTTTATGATGCTGATCTTGTTGGAGAACCTCTCGATAGACATGGCTCCACTCCTTGTCTCTGCCGAAACTCCCCAGCTCCTGGGAAGGGGGCTGGGTAGCAAGCCCAAAGCCCTGCTGCCCCCTGCTCATCGCACACTTTTCTCTCCCCATTACCCAGGAACAGGTTCGAGAGGAGGACAGCCGTGTGCAGACTCAGAGCAGTTGGTCAGGACGGAGGGATGTCAGGTCCTGAAGGAGAACCGGACCAGGCCGTGTCGACGTACAACGTCCACGCCCTCCTGCCCCCAGCACTCTCAAATGGGGCAGACTCACGGTGGCATTTTCTTTGCCAAGGAAAGTGGCTTCGTACCCAAAGTGAACCCTTTCAGGCTGCTTAGCTGTGATGACAGCCCCTCTGGGTGGCAGCCTTAATGAGGGGAGCATGCCATATGACTTTTCTTATCTAAAAGCTAAAATCTGTTCTTTCTTTGCCCAACTGAATATATATATATATATTACAATAACAGCACCAAATTTGATTGTGGGAGGGGGTTCAAATTTGGAGGGTATGAAAAGAGGTCACTGCCATCCATCTAGAACTATCACCTGGATTGAAGTGGTATTCTTAGTATAGACAGAAAACCTGCTGGGAAGTCTCAGTGAGCTGGAGGGACACCCGGAATAGAGCTAGCATGAGCGGATCAGCTTTGTAGGTAGCAGTTACGTGCATTGAATCCTCAAACATTTACCAGGGACCACTTTGTGTCAGGCAACCCCTGACACGCTGGGAGTGTCAACCACCATCAGCTCTCCTTCTCGAGGTCCAGGTGTGAATGAAAGGAACGAACTTCTTCAACGTCAAATCTGTCTCGTGATCTCCTCCTCTGAAACGGGCCGCTGTGAGAGCAGCAGCACGCAGTCCCTATGGCCGGCTCAGTGTGGACACGACAGTGGTGAACCTCTCGCAGGCTATGAAACCATCCGCTTGTCAGAGGACTGTCCCAGAGCATCCCAAATCAGTGTGTGCCTGTTCCAATTTCAAAACTTGTGAAAAGGCAACCCTGTCCCTTCTCCGACATAATGCGCGATCTAAATTCCTTCACTGGTGGCGTACGCCTCTTTCTCACTCATCCTAGGCTATCTTAAAGGTTTCAGTTCTTGCTTAAAAACACCACATCTTGTGCTATTGGCCAAATATCAAAAGACAAGGGCACTCACTGCCTTGATCTGCCTGCAGCTTTATTCCTCTGCCTGCCCGGTTCTGTCTGCCTTACTCTGCTCTCCCGGGCACCATCTGCTTCTTCCCCTCTTCCTGGGGAGGAGCTGTGCCTTCTTGCTCCCTGTACCTCTCCTTGCAGTGGCTGGCAGGAAATGGCTGGTGTGTACTGGAGCCAAAGGTTGGGAGTGCTATTAATGGCGGCTCCTGAGGGCAGCAGACGGACAACCGTAGGGGTTCCCCTGCACACAGCCAACACTTTGTGTCAAGGGCTAAGAATAGACCACATTGGAAGGGAGCAGGCAGGACCTAAGGGGCACCTGCCCTGGCCTGCCCCATGCCATGCAGGACAATATGCAAGCCCCCGTAGGACATGCCCGCCCTTGCCAATCCATAACTCGAATCATAAGGCCCCACACCAGAAAGTGAAGTCAGTCAGCTCCTCCATACTCCTTCATGAAGGACTACTCCTAAAATTTATCCTCAAACCAAGAAGGGCAAAGAAATAATTTGCCTTGGGGCAGAGGGCCACTTGGTAACCCAGAATAAAGATCCCTTCAGAAGCAGCCCTTGGCCGTATGTCATGGTGGATACAGACAACTGGTCGCCTATAAAATAGACTCCTTTGGTCTGTTTTTCCATCCTCAACATAGCTCTGGGGTTTTCAGGAAAGAGTGGGATTAGAAGATTTATTTTAGCTGTAGGCTCCCTACAGGCTCTGCTTTAGACCCAGAGAGGTCAGGAAATATCACAGGTTGATTCAGGGTCCCCACTGTGATCATGGATTCTTTACCTCTCGGTGCCTTGGTTTCTCCATCTGAAAAGTGGAGGGAGAGAAGGCCAACCTCTTCTTTCTCTCTTGCTCAGGGATGCTGTGAGGATTCAGTCAGGGTTGCCTGTAGCGAAGGCATCCTGTAAGGAACAGTGGTGACCTCGTTACTTGGGAAATGGAGCCACAGAAGAATAGCACGTTCTCCAGGTGCAGTGGCACCCGGAAGCCCACAGGTGAGCAGTGAAGCCGGACAGGGAGAACTCACACACACCTGTAGTTCTTAGACACTTCACAGCACTGTCAACCCGGCACAGTGGTACTCACTCAGGCAACCAAGGTGTCACCTAGCTCAAGCCGGCCACTTGTAACTCTAAAAGCAAACATCCTGTTGTTCGTTTTTCCTAGAGTATCAGAGACTGTGTGGACGGATCCATTTGAAAACCGATATTTGATAAGCTGTGGGCAGACAAGAGAATGGGTGAATGGAGACTCTCTGGAGATTGTTGCTAAGGTGGTTGGAAGCTCTTTAGGAACTATTCTCTTTCACTTTTGTTCTTCCTCACAATCTCTGTCAACCTGGAGGCTCACCTCATCGAATGGACTCGCCTTCTCTTTGCCTCTCTGCAGAGTACAGGAACAAAACTTTGTTTAAAACTTAAAAAAAAGAAAAACCTCATCAGCCAAACTGTGGGTCCCAATGGTGGGTTTTAATCATTCCTTGGTGTGCTTTGAGTGGAGCCTGCAGGCAAAGATTCAGAGACAGACACAGGGGCTGGGGAATATCACTAAGTGTTTTTAATTTAAATCAGGGTATTTACCCCGCCCCCCATCATTTCAATTGGAAAAGTTCAGTTGAGTTTCTTTTTCCTTTTTTCTTTTTTTTTTTCTTTTTCCTATGGTTTGACTGTTTTCAATTCAACTACCAAGATACCCTTTGAGGAAGAAAACAGACCCATCCTGAGAACCTTCGTGTTCTTAGGACCTGAAGCAGAGTGAGGGCAGGTGGGAACAGTGGAGACAGACACTAGAGCACTCCAGGAGGGCCACCTGCAACACCGATTTTTAATTGGCTCTGAGAACCTTCTTGGGAAGGGAAAATTCTAGAAGCTTCAAATCATCTAGGTCAGTCAACCTGGCTCTGGCTCAGACCCTTTCCTTGGAGTTCAGGTGCATGCCAATGTAAAATTTCTCTCTCTCACACACGCACACACACAAAAGGCACCTCCTGAGACTGTCCCCAAAATGGTAACTCACCCAGGCAGGTCCCACTTGTTGCTACCAATCCTTCTGCTCCTTGACTGCGGGGCCCTGACAAGAATGCCTTTCCCACCTGTTCTGACTCTGCTTGCCAAGATTAATATTATTGTTTTGACAGCACAAGGGACCAGATTATAGTTTGGAACTCAATAATGACTTCTGTTTGATCTTGTATCTCTGATCGTTCTGTGGATAGGCCAGATCCTGCTTGGCTTATTTATTTCCACTAGGTATTTCTGATGGTAACCAGAAGGAAGGAATAAATGAGACCTCAGACTTGGCTCTCCGTTCTCATCGGCACCTCTTTTTAGACTTGGATGGATGGTGAATGAACTGTACGGCACTTATGAATGAGAAGATGGACACGCGGAGCCACGGAGGACACAATGACTCAGTAGATGGGTAGGAAGAGCGATAAAGAAGAGGAGGGCTTCCACAAGTATGCAGGGGTAAAGAGTATGTGCCTCCACCTAATCGTTACTTCCTACACTCTCTGGGGCAGAAATAGCAAAGAATATTCTTTTCAAACAGAGGAAATTGATTTTACTGAGTGACCTATTTAAGCATTATTGTTTTACTAACAGACCAGAGGGAACAACTAAAGAAAGGAAAGGCACATTTTCATGAAGTGATTATGTTATTGGAAGTAAAAAAAAAAAACATTCAGGACTCTATCCTTCTGCAGACTTAAGTCACTCTTGGGACCAATTTCTTTTTCTATAAAGAGGGAAAAAGTATTTGCTTACTTACCTCACAGGGGTGTTGTGAGGGTAAGGTGGTGAATGTCTGGAAAAGCACTTTGAGGCTAAAAGTATTATGGTTATTGAATTTGCTTCCTATTTAAAATCCTTTTAAATATTAGCTGAGCACCTGCCGTATGCAAGGCACCACGCCAGGTGCTGTGGAGAAAGGGAACAGCGATCTGATTCCTCTTCTCTTTTTTGATTAATGGATATTTTTAAATGACTATAAGAGGACAGAATAACAGTTATCTTAATATGGGGTCAAGAGAGATGCCCTCAGTCTTTCTGCCCCGGAAAGATGTTCTCTGTCTTCCTTCCCAACTATGCGGGCAAGAAGGGACGCCTTGCAATGCTTTGGCTTCCATCAGCGAATGGAAACAATATCAGTTGCTCTTTCTCCTTTGAGGGAAAATGAAGGCAAATAGCTGTGACCAGCAGATGATGCTTCTATTATTTTCTGTCATTCCTCCTGGGCTCAGTTCCGTTTGCCACAGCCTTCATCTTCTCTCTCCAGACCCAGAACGGTTTACGTACGCTGTGCTGGAATAGCGGGGGTACTTGTCGGTTGGTTTGTGTCCTTGGAGAGTCTGGTTCAGTGTTGTTTGCTGGAAAGTCTTGGCTTCCAAAGACTAGAGTCTTTATTAGAAAACAAATCAGAACATGTGACTTGTTTTTGTTTTTTTATGGTGTTGGTGGTGGTGGTGGAGTTTTCAATTTCTTAGCTGCCTCACTTAAAACAAAGCCTTTTTTAAAAAAATTCTCCTTTGTTTTTCTCTGTGCAAAGTTCTTGCCTTCCCAAACACATTCAAGGAATCAAAAAGATTCTAAAAAATATAGCACACTCCAAATTATTGGTTCAATTGATGTACCCAAGGTTCGCTAGTTTCTACAAAGAGCCAACCCCCCTACTGAGCTAAGCAGGGTAGGATCCCAGCCCCAAATCAGAGCTTCCTGGAAGCACCTCAGAGCCTCATGGCTTTAGCAGTGCTCGTTCAGGATGAGGAGGGCTGTCTCCTTGAACCCTCAGAAATCTTCGTGCCACAGAAAGCCGTCCACAGAGCTTAGCAGGGGCTTCCTCTGCGTTTTACAACCAGAGTGGAACCCCCTGGTTATTTTCAAAAACATAGGATGCCAGCCTTCAGGGAAAGAAGAGAATGACTTCTCTTTTCCTTTCAGAGGGAAGAAGGGACAGAGAGAAAGGGAAGCTTGCTTGGTGTGAAAATGACTCTTGTTGCTGAAAAATGATGTGGAACTCCGTGGTTCCCCGTGACCCCCCGTGGTCCCCACCATGTTAGACACAAGACTTGGAGGTCCCATGTGAGTTTCTTCAGGAACCCAAGGTAGTCTGTAAGGAGGTTTCTGTCCTTTCCCTGGACCCCAGGCCCTGGGGCAGGGATGCCTTCAGCTGCGGTGCTGCCTGGCCCTGGGTCATGCTGTGCTTCCCGGCCACTTCGCCGCCCTTCCCTAGCCTGCGCTCATGTCAGCTCCTGGCCCGGGTGTTGATTCCAGAAGACCTTCTTCCACAGGCCAGTCCTTATAGGTACAGTGCTTCCCGTCAGGGTGGGGGTGGGGATGTCAGACTCCACCCCCTTTGCCTTTTCATTTGCCTTGACACCGCTATGGCCGCATGCTTCCACCAAATACATCCTAACCGGACAGAAACTGTCACCGCACATTCCTCTGAGCAGTGTCCTCAGGCTCTCCGCTGGTCCAGCCTGCCCGCTGTCAAGGGCAGGAGCTCCATTTCTTCCTTTATTAAAGACATATGCCTTTAAAAGGTGTGACACTGGGTCCTGCGGGAGAGCTATGGAAGGAGGGCAGGAGAGAGAAGCAGATTGTGTTGAGTTAAGCAGTTGGGGACACTCACTGATGACTTAGGAGGCCAACATGAGCCTCCAAGGGAAAATACCAAGTTATCACAGCCCCTGGGCAGTGTAGGGCATTATGTCATCAACATACAAAATGTCCCCGTACAATGTGATGGCTCACAGCACAGTGGCATCCCCTCCAACCTTGCCATGGAGGCTAACCTAGGGTACTTCCTCATTATGGAAAGCTTCATTTTTATTTGTTTGAAATTATAGCGATTATAAAATGGGAGAGAACAGTGAAAACCACATAAGCTGTGAGGTGATCTGAGGTCTTGGAAGTAACAGGAATTGTGTAGCACTAGGGGAGCCCGACTGAAGTACATGACCATATAACTGTATTCTGAAAGTATTTATCACATCTAGATACATAAATGTGCCAATCTTGGGCATATACATGTGTGTATATATACGGTACATGTGTGTATATATATGTATATGTCTTCTTAAAGGGCTTTAAAAGTCGATGGAGCAGAGAATTCTGATGTATAGGGCTCTTGCCGGACTTGAAATAACCCCAGTCTAGCCGGGCATCTCTTTCTTCCAGGCCCGGACCGTGAGCACTCCCCTGGGCTGGGATCTACCTTCACCTCCTCTCTCTGGGATGGGGAGCCAATGAGGATTGTGCTGAGATTTTGAGACTCTTCAGTTGCTCCCACTTTTGCCAGCAGGTTCACAGAGCACCCTGGAGCTTTCTAAATGTCTCTCCACTTTCTGGAATACAGGTGACATGGTCTTACTGGAGCAGGGAGAGAAGGATACACACAAAAGGAAGGCGAGAAGTCCCTGCTTGGGGCCGGCTCTGCGCTGGCTGTCCTTTGGCTGCCGGAATCGGTGACCAGGGACTCCTGAGCCTGATGGGGCTGGCCCTGCATCATTGTATCTGAGAGGCTGGCCGCGCGAACGGGAATGTGACCCCTTCTGGTGACTCTAACAGATGGGAGACATTTCAGAGCCATCGCTTTGTAGGAAGCAGAACCAGTTTTAGAGCCGTGCCACATACCTCCCTGTTGCAGTGACAGCTACGACAAGTCTGTCAGACAGACCTGAGAAGAAACAGGTGCACGCTCACATTCCCTCCCACCTGGGGACAGCATGCACATGACCCAGTGAGCCATGGTATTTGGTTATCTGGAAAAGTCCTTCCACAGAAGAGAAAAGAGTGTTTGCGGTTATCTGGAGGAAAAAGGTGCTAATACAACTCAGTGCTTTAAGCCACAAGCATTCTTTCTTAACCTGCATTCCATTATGAGGCTTCTTGTTTGATTGGAAGGGCAAGAGAAGTCACCTGCAGTGATGTCAGCCCCACCCTAAAATGTTTGGGATCTAGACAAGTGCTGGTGAGGTAGCCACTGTGTTAGGTGGGAGAAAACCAGAGAGTCTAGTGGTAGTTAACCCAGTCCCTACCGCCCACTAGTGGGCGTTCCAGCTTTATTGTGGGCGGTAGCGGAGCTACCAAAGTATTAATAAAAAGATTTAACTATAGTAAGTTGTTTTATAAAGATTTATTCTGCCAAACTTAGTAAAAATCTGACATAAAATACTTGGTAAATAATTATTATAATATGCTTTAACTTGCTGTAACTCTGCTTTATAAATTTTATAAAGTAAATTTACTTCCGCCTGACCAGGCAGTGGCACAGTGGATAGAGCGTCGGACTGGGATGCAGAAGACCCAGGTTCGAGACCCCGAGGTCACCAGCTTGAGCGCGGGCTCATCTGGCTTGAGCAAAGCTCACCAGCTTGGACCCAAGGTTGCTGCCTTGAGCAAGGTTGCTTGGTCTGCTGAAGGCCCGCGGTCAAGGCACAAATGAGAAAGCAATCAATGAACAACTAAGGTGTAACAACGAAAAACTGATGATTGATGCTTCTCACCTCTCTCTGTTCCTGTCTGTCTGTCCCTATCTCTCTCCCTCTCTCTCTGACTCTCTCTCTGTCCCTGTAAAAAAAAAAAAAAAAAGTAAAGTTACTTCCCTACTTTATAAATCACCATGACTGTGGAACCAACCGTTGAGCGGTTAGAAAATTTTACTACTAACAGAGATACAAAAGTGGGCGGTAGATATAAAAAGGTTGACTATCTCTGGTCTAGACAAAGCCCCTAGAAGCCTTTACAAACCCCATTCCACAGGAGCCACCTTTGAGGTCCCCTTTCCTAGCCTGTCTGTGTCTCCAACCCCCAGTGGTGTGGCACAGGGCCAGTTGCTGCCCACTGTCATGCTAGGAGCACGTGGGATACCGACCTTGTCCCCAGCACCGATCCCCAGCGTATAACAGTTCCCTTCTCTTCTTCCCTGCATGGACCCCTGTGACAAGACATGTTTTCACGAAACCTGTCTTCCTATGGGCAGTACAGAAGAGTACTGCCTTGGGGTACGGGGAGAGGAGTTTGGAAGTAGGACGTGGGAAGACAAGAGCACCATCCGGGAGGAGGCGAAAGGTGCACCTCCCTGCCTTCCTACGTGGCTTTTTTCTTGTACTTTTAAAAACAATTACAAATTTGTTACAAAAGAAAATATACAAGCAGGAAAGGAAGAAAGAAAAGAAAGAAGGAAGGGAAGGAGGGAGTGAGGTAGGGAAAGAGGGAAGAGGGGGCAAAGAGAGAGAAAAATGAAAGGAAGAGAGAGGAGAGAACCCTTCTGGGGTCGCGCTGTTCTCTCTCGGTGTCTGGGAGTGTTAAGCTGTGGTTTGCTGTTCAAAGCAGCAGGCTTTTCTCCTGAAGCGGGACAGGGCCTGGCAGCATTTCCTGACATGTCTGCCCCAGGACAGGCCGCAGAGCCATGCCTCTGGCCCCACTGATTTTCCCCTGCAGGGATGTCTGGGGCCCTCCCATGTGCTTACCTGGCCACTGGCTCTCCCAACCTGTCTGCCTGGTGAGGGGAAGCCTTCGGGGGTCAGAAGCCTGGAATCCAGTCTCTCGTCTCAAAATGATGGTGATTTTTTTTAAAAGATGTTTTCTTACGTTCTTTAGTTTTTCTGGGATAGTTTTCCTACCAGTCACCCTTCTTCCCATTTTAACCCGATAAAACTGATGACACGGCTAACTGACCTGTTATAGAGCAAAACTATTTGAAATTCTCAGGTAATTCAGTCTGGTGTGCATAAAATTTGTAATTTCCCTAAAGGGCTAACAAAATATTCTTATTGCTTCTATCTACTCTGAGCGTTAGCCGTGTCTGACAAACTGGTTTGTATGTAAGTTTGAGGGTTAAAGGAAGCAGTCATAAACACCACTAGTTTTGAGATTCCAGCTATTTCTCCCCCGCCCCTCACTGAACAAATGATCAGGCATGCATCCGTGAACAGAAAGTTCTAGAACTTGGTGATGCCAGGTTGATGGAGTGTGCCCTAATCTCTCTCTGTTCATTTCAATGAGATGAGGAGCTTTGTGGGAGTTTTAGTTGCCCACGTGAGGTCCACCCTGGTATCCAGCTGGGAATCTTTTCTTCCCTTTTCCTCTGTGTATCTGGTCATCACCATCAGTCCTTCTGTTCTGAGCAGCAGCTGTGTGGGTAGAATATGGTTTCCAAAGCATATTGGTGTTAAAAATAATTTACAATGAACTATAGGCTAAGTATTCCTGACCGTGTAAGTTCATGGCCACTTGCTGTTGACCAAGTTCTCGACCTAAGAGAATATAACTAAGCCTATTTCTAACCCCCTCTCTGGAGCACGTCTATGGGAAGCGGCTCAGCCAAAGAAGGTGGGAGGAAGGCTAGAAGGGACCCTTGCCCTTTGTCATACCTGACCTGCACAGGTACTGCTTATGTGTACAGGTAAGGAGAGCCCTTATGCATTAGGCTGAGGACATTAATGACATAATTAAGGAATCTCTTTGTTTTTTTTTTATTTTATTCATTTTTAGAGAGAGACAGAGAGAGAGAGAGAGAGGAGGGAGGAGCTGGAAGCATCAACTCCCATATGTGCCTTGACCAGACCAGTGCAGGGTTTTGAACCGGCGACCTCAGTGTTCCCAGGTCGACGCTTTATCCACTGCGCCACCACAGGTCAGGCATAAGGAATCTCTTTGAATGGAAGTTGTTCTTATTCTTAAAACAGAGTTGCACTTAACTGAATACTTATTATATGCAGAACACTGTCCTTGCCACAGGTGATGCAGTAAGGGAGGAAAGATAGCAAATGAAAAATTGGAAGGTAGAAAGGCTAAGAACGATACTGCCGTTCCCCCCCCCCCCCATCATAACAAAATAGTATAAAGACTCCCAGTAGGAAATAAATCTGAGTTCTGGCCCACACTGTGTGACCTTGGGCCAATTATTTACCCTCTATAGTTATCAATCTCTTTGTTTCCAAAATGTTCCTTTCGTTCTAACACAATCTGGCCCCCTTCATTCTAACAGTCTGGCCCCCATGACACCACCAACATCTTCAAGAACTCCAGTGGAACGCAGCCCATGATAAATGCCCGGAGGCACAAAGCCAGTGCTGCAGGAGTCCAGCAGAGGGAGCTCTTGACTCTGACAATAAGGGAACACCTTCCCCGGAGGCAGCCTCTGAGCTGAGCCTGTCAACATTCCCCTACTCCGGGGCTGCAAACCAACCAATGCTGCTAGTTGCCACCGAGTGCACCTTCCCCTCGGTCTCATTATGGAGCAGTAATAACGACAGATTTGGGTTTCCCTTCTCTCTGCCATTTCCCTTGACCAGCAGCAGGAGGAGGAGCTGGAGAGGAAGGCTGGGGGAACCAGCTCTCCCTGTCGGCACAGCCCAGAACTGCACTTTCCCACCTAGACACCACCCTCTGTTGTTGCCAGGACTGTAGCCGGGACACCTGTGACCTTAGGTCAAAAGAGAGGCAGGGGCTTAGAGGCCAGCAATACATTTCCTGTCCAGAAGGAGGTTCTAGGACGTCCTGGAAGGAACAAACGCGCAGAAACCATTATCCTAAAACCGTGGGCAGACAGAGACTCCCAAACACCTGGGTCTGTTACGACAGCAGGCATATGGGCGGCAAATAACAAAAGGAGACCTGGGGAAAGTGACAGAGGTAGGCTGTGTATCCATGAGGCTTTTCTCTGTCCCACGAAGGTGCCAGGGAAGGCCCTTTGCATGTGGAGGGCTCCCCTGAGACGTCTTCTGTTTTCCCCTGTTGTCCATTTCCCAGAGTACGTTTGGGTACATAATTCAGATTGTTGGAAAGAGTGAGGAATAACTTATTTTTTTCTCACATTGAAATGGGAGTATAATTTTTGGTATCGATTAGCATAAGGATTTGAAAATCAACTTAAGCTGGAAAAAAAAAAACCCAAGTCAAAGAATCAGAAAGAAAAGAGGTATTTCAATTTTAAAATGTATGCCACAGAGACTGCTGGTTCAGAGCCCCACCGTGACCAGCTCCTGTGTTCGGGGCATTGGCTGGAGCTGGGACAGAGAGGTCCCTCCCTGCAGTGATCCACTTTGATTCTGGTCTCAAACCTCCCCATCCTAACACCATGGGTTTAGATCAGTGATGGGCAATCTTTAGACCTTGGTGTGTCAAAATTCACCAAAAAAACGAGCATAACTCGGGTGGTGTGTCACTTCGAGAAAAACGGCCTAACCAGAAGTCCCGGAACTAGACACTCTGTGCCGGAGTTCTGTTGTTTTGGCCTACAGACCTCCGGCATAGAGTGTCTGCACTACAGCAAATGTTCTATCCTCGGCTACTGCACCTGGCCGTGCAGGAGCTGAAGATGAAACGTCCTTCTTGGCATGCAGCCCCATACCTTTCTGGTATGCGGCCGCATGTGACCGTGTGTCATCAAAAATGGCTACGTGTGTCAGTGCTGACACAGATGTCATAGGTTCGCCATCACAGGTTTAGACAGTTAGTACTGGGAGCCTTACAGTCATACCAGCATGGCCAGTTGACTTTTCTTCTTCCAGCGAGACCAGGAGCGAGGGATGGGAGATGTCTGATGAGAGAACTCTGCACCTCTCACCCCACATTCAGACCATCCTACAGCCAATACAGGCTCCTCATTCCTGTGTGGAGTGCGCCCCCCACCCCCACCTGGAACAAGGAATGTAGGAAGGGCTATTTCAAGGCCGGCAAGTAACTAGTAAAAGTATAAATGCCATTTAACATCCACTGTGCATGCAGTCCTCATTGCTCCCCTGTCCTCTCCTGGTTTGTCAGTGGCACTCGTAATTCTTGGTGCTCTGAATGGCCAACGACTTCCAGTTTTCTTGGCCAGACTATAAGAATGGAGTGATGTTGATTCTCAGCCAACACTCATGGTTCTCAGCTATGTGGACAGATGTGGACATCTCTCTGTCCTCATTAATCTAGACCTGGTGCTATTTGTGGCTAATGGTGCCTACAGATGTCATTCCCACATCTTCTCTCTTCTTTTCCTAATGCATTGCCTCCAAGGACTCCCACGACAATAACAGACATCCACGTAGAACTTGCCTTAGCACAAGACTTTTGTTCATAGTCTCACTTTTTTTTTTTTTTTTAAAGGAGGGCTTGGTTTCCAAAGTCCAAGTCCCCTCCACTTTTTATTCTTTTTAACCATGGAAACGTGTTCCTTTTCCAATAGCCAAAAAGAAATGGCAGTAACGAGAACCACTTCAGCCTCTTTCTTCCCTATCTCTTTGTTGAGTGGACACGGACAGGTGCACACGGGTTGGGATCATTTCGGAGTGAGTTTCTCCCAGGTCCCTTGCTAAAGATAAAAGGCTTTTCTGGTCCCCACCACCACCACCACCACGGCGAGGTCAGGGCGGCGACAACACACAATTTAACTTCTCAAAACCTTGTGGTGCCTTTTCTTGTGGTGCTTCTCTGTGTTACCCCAGTCAAGGTGGCCACTTGCAGCAAACAGCAACACCAGTATTTTTCCTGGGTGTCATGTGCCAGTGCAGTGGAAGACTTTAACATCAACGTATATACATAGATATAGAGGTAGAGATATCACTATAGTTATATAATTATATAATTGAGGTTCTGATGCAGCTTGGAGTGGGAGTTGAGCGTTCCTCTGTGAATACAGATACTAGTCAACTGGAGCTAGCCACGCTGGGGAGAGTTCTGACTTCCGGGAAGGGCGCCGACCCATGAGATGGTCACCCCTAAGATAAGTTTTCTTTCCTGTGAAAGTTGCTGTCTCCGTGGAATGTTGCATAAGGGAGCAAAAAGAGCAGCTTCTTTTGAACTTCCTTTGGTGCTGATATATATTTTTTTAATTGTTTGTTTTGCTTTCTTATCAGTAGCCAATAAACTGCTTTTCTAAAATCTCAAGTTGCCCGCCCACGGTGACAAGGGACAGTTTGGGACTAAGAGGCTAGAGGCTGGGCCTCCCTGACTTCGTCTCTTAACCCAGACTGTTTCCTCTGTGACCTTCCTTCATCTCCTGACTCAGTTTCTCCATCTGAAATGGACGTCCTAATGTTTCCTTACCTCATGGGGCAGGTAACTCAGAAGGACTCATTGGCGGCACTGAAACACTAAAATCATTATTAATTTGGAGACAGCAACTTGATGCGTCTTTAAGATTTTGTTTGTATGTTGTAAAGGTTTTAATCTTGGGGTTCGGTTGTGTTTTCCTCTGCTCCCCACCCCCACCATACCATGTGCCCTCCCTCCGGCAATACCTTTGAAAATTGTGGAACAGACTGAGAAGTCACCTGAGGCGTTGGATAGTGCTAATTTCTCCCAAGGGAACAACATCACTAATACTGTATAAGGTGCTAGAATCAAACCTCATTTTATAAACTTTGGTTCTTAGAGAAAAACAAAACATGCAGAATTATTTCTGTGAAGCCTTACTCTAGATTGTTATAGCCAATTGTTTATCCAAAAAAAGAGAGAGAGAGAATAGAAGATAAAGATAAGATGCAGTGATTCTGTATAAATGTAACTAAAAGACCTTTGCTATTTCCTATATTAATGTAAACTATCATATATATATTTCTACATATATATATGTGCTTGAGGCCGATGGAAAGAATGAAGAAAATGTGGAGAATGTTCATCTTTATTTTCATTTTCAGTTGGTTCACAACTCTGAGAATGTGAGCATGAGCGGGCAACGGTGGATGGGATGCGGGATGCCCAGTATGATATAGGAAAGTATTCATATTTCTGTGTTATTCAAAGGAGTTGGCTGGATGAGAGGAAAGAGAAATAAATTAAAATACATATGTGCCATCTCAATGTTCTGAGCATCGATGGTATAGTTGGTGTTGTTTCCTCGCTCTGAGGTTTCCCAACAGCACCTTAAGGAGTGTCTGCTGCCTAAGGTGTTAACAGATACTGTTTACCTCAAGAAAGCTACAAAAAAAAAAAAAAAAAAAGAGGCAGTTGTTTTTCCCCATCTCTTCAAAACTGGTGAACCCCTAACCAAAATGTGAGGCGTTTCCACAGAAGTTTAATAAGAAAACAGAACCATTTCTGGTGCTTTCCTTGGTGCCCCCCTTCTCATCCGCCCCCCTTTCATTGCTACAGAAGGAGATAATCTGAAACACGAGTTTTGGTGGACAAGAGATGGGGTTAGGCTGTAGCAAATGTGTATTGGTGCATCCCAAACTTTGCCCGAAACAAGTGGTGAGGGGTCATTTTAAAGTACGGCTGTGTCATTCGGGTGTTTAGTGCTAGCGTGTCTGTGTGTGTGAACTGTATATATACGCTTCAGTGTCTGAGATGTTTGATGGACGGAGAAAAAGACTGTAAACGGAAATGAACAGAAAATAATATATATATATCAAATGCTATTTTATCAGATGACGCACTTGTTCACCTTGATGAGAAGCCACTGTTTCACAACTATGCAATCTTCCAGTTTCTCTCCCCTCCCTCCTTCACCTCCGATCTCCATCTCCCTCACAGATTTTCCTTTGTACAAGAATCACAATACCCAACCCCTGGTTCAAGGTGAGCATGCTACAGTGATTCTTTTCCTAAATTTAAGAGCTCCCGAGAAAAGCTTTTCTTTCTTTTAATGAAATCGATTCAATGTAACCCTGTTGGGTTCTGTTAAGTGAACTGATGTGTATTTTTCTGTTTCGGTTACATGTTTACAACTGGTTTTCATTGTTTGGATTCAAACTGTTATGTTGTTTATAAAGTTTACCTTTATAGGATATGTTTTGAGGATGTGTTGACTTTAGGCAAGAACAACAACAAAAAAATTTGGCTTAAGTGGAACAATGAGCATGTGACCTCTGGGGTTGGGGGTTGGGATGAAAGGTAGACCTTTTGCTAAATTAGCAGATACACCCTGGTCCTGGGTAAAGACCCTGGTGGGGACCTGGCATACTCTGCGAAGGATTTGACCCAGGTATTTATTTCCTTATTCGTGGTCATCTATATGGAGTAACCTATCCCCAGAGGGTGAGCTAATATTTTCTACCTTAGCTTCATGCCAAGTGCATCCTTCCCACCTATTCTACCTGCTCTGCCCAGTGCCAAATCCTAGTTCCTTGCCTTTGCACAATTTCTGCTAATACGCCTCCTCCCCTGCCAGTCACTGATGGCAACTCGCATGAGTGGGGTTGCTGCATCTGCTTTTACTTTGAAAGTTAGATATAAAGAGAACCTTTAGGAGCCTGACATCAAAAGTGCTCAGGAAGTCAGCCCTCCAGTTGCACTCCATTTAGAGGTATTTGAAATACATTCTCGGCTCTAAACCAGAACAACTGGATTCTAGTGTGTTTATAAACGACCCTGGAGCCAATTTGGCCGAGCTTGACTTCACAAGGTTTTAAAAAGTAGCTGCTGGGAAGAAGAGAGATCACGGGGTTAGACAAAGCACAAATTAGGCGGGGGAAGCCCTGCACTCAAAAGGCAGCTTCTCAACTTCTCCGGTTGTCTGCACAAGTCTGAGTTTTGCACACAGAGTACAAATCTTGCACAAGATGGCCGAGCCATCCGAGACAGATTCTAAAAGAAATTCAGACACTGCCGAACTGCTCCAGCACAATATGCTTCCACTCCATGGCTGGTGGGAGCTTAGATGGAATCCCTTTGGGATGAAAAAGGAAGTAGTCCTTTGAGCAGAATGCACTTTCTCTGTGGGTCCCATTCCTGCCTCCCTCATCCTGCGCATACTCTTAGCTACTCAGGGGATCTTAATAAAGTGCTGTTCATTTGCTTTTTGTCCTTTTCCATAGGTCACACCTGATGAGACCCATCCCAGGATCTTATCGGTCATTATTTCTTTGTCCTTTTGTAAAGAAAGTCCTCTTGCCCTTTGAGGTAGTACTTTGGAGAGTTTTGGCCTTCTGGGATCTAGTCATGTCAACACAAACCCAAGAGACCTTGCCAGAAGTCAGCTCCTCTTTATAGCTCAGAAAACACAGGAAATCAGTTCTAAGACACCATGAGACTCCTGGCCCTCCATGAAAAGTGGCTGGGAAGCTAGAGGTGTTCTCTCAGAGGTTGCCAAGGTCTGGCCCCATGACTGCACTCTTCTCTGGCCTGCTCATCAGTGCTCTTGACCTCAGACAGGCTTGGGGACCCAGGGGCTCCAGGTGTCCCATGAAGTTCAGAGTTATGGGCAAAGTGAAGAAGAGCCAATGGGTAGAAGTGGTCTAGCTTTTATGCTCTTCTACCAGGGCTGAATCAGTGTCCAACACTGATTTTGGGGCAGTGACACCTGCCTCTCTGGGAAGAGATATGCCCGCTCCTGGTGGCTGCGGCATTATTGAGTCCCACCACAAATCTAGACCCAGGGAAGGTGCCTGTCCCGGGTACTGACAGTTCATCATCAGCAGAAACAGAGACTTTGCCAAGGAAAGTCTTTGCTATCAGAGGGCAAAAGTCCTGCCGCAGTGGCTCTGTTTGGGGGCTTCTTGCTATCAACGGGCACCTGAGATCCAGTAGGGCCCATAGGTGTAGAGCTATGAATACCAGGTCCAAAGAAGTCAAGTACAATCCAGAGCCCCACCAGGCTGGCTGTTCAGGAGGAAGGAGTCCTAGCAGAGGTGTTGTGTTTCCTTCCGCGGGTAGAGCGAATGGTTCCTCTAGAGCAGGGGTGCCCACACTTTTTCAGCTTGCAAGCTATTTATAAGATGACCAAGTCAAAATGATCTACCTATAATAAAAATGCAAAACATAAATTTATTTCTTCTATATTATCATTATTTAAGTTACTATTATTACTATTTAATATTATGTATTCTTCTTTTACCTTTCTCCTTCTCAGCTCTCTTTTCGGAGGAAAGTAAATGTCATAGTTATTATGAACAGTCCGAAAAAGACGCTCCACATTTCCCTTCTTTGGAATAGCAATGGCACACAGATGAGGCAAACGCACTTAGAATATGACATAGTGAAAAAAATCCCCTCCCATTCTGTATGAAAGTGGTAGGTTTTAGGCTTCTTACTCGGACCAGCTACGGCACTCATTTTTATACCCTTTGTTGTATTTAGTTTAAATAAATTGAAGGCTAACTACACAGCAATGTAACTGAACAAGTTAGCGCGGTTTAACGCGCATGCATAGGGTGTCAAAAGTTCAGACGTCAGATTGGCTACCCTGTATGCCAATCAAAAGACAAATGTCTTTTTAATGTCATGCGATCTACCCATACTTCCTTCACGATTGACGTATTGAGCACCCCTGCTTTAGAGGAAAGAAGTATTTAAGATTACCAGAGTTTCAGGAATGTCAGGTGTCAGAGTGAGTCCAGTGTGACCTAGGCAGGTAACACCAGCCATGATGAATCAGAGCCCTTTTTGGGAGGACGGGAGAACTCAAATTCAGCTGACATCAACGGAGTGTCAATGATGGGTAAGGTTCTGTCCCAGGTGCCTTCATACAAATTATCTCATCTAAATCTTTTTAATAAAATCTTACAAGATGGGAAAGCTGATCCTATTTTACAAGTGAGGAAATGAGGCTCAGGGGATCTCTGTGATCCACAAGGTCCTGTGGTCAGTCAGGCACAGCCGGGGGCCAGAACCGGATGTTTGGTCCCACTCTGCACGTGCAGGTTTTTTCCACAGCCTCTCCCAACAGCTCACAAAGACCAGGTGGCTCGGAGTGCCCAGCAGGGACTGCTTAGACTATGTAAACCTTGGCATATATGTGTCCCTGCAGACAGCCATGGAGGCTAAGAGAAGAATGGGTGGTTGTAGGGGACTAACCGTTTAGTGGCAATTTATAAAATAAGGTGTCCCCATGGAAAAGGATGTCTGTTTTCCACAGGTCATTTGGATCATGACCTCTTCAGTGTGAGTTCTTAGAGCGTTCTGTGGAAACTTCCCATAAGTACTCTCAAATGTCTGTTTTGGTTGTCTTGAGAACTCTGTGTCTCCTTACTGTGAGGTTTTCTTTATTGTTGTTGTTGTGTGTGATCTTGAAAGGTGAAGTGACTTTAGATAAGTGGATATTTTCTCTAAGGATCTATTGAAAGAGTTGAAAGTTGGAGTTATGTCAAATACAGAAATTTATGCTTCACAGGGTAAATTTTGAGTAGGACTTTGAAGATATTGGCTACGACATGGTAGAGAGAAGGAGTAATTCCAGGTGGGACATGCCAAGAAATCCCCCATGCTGGGCCTGTCCCCACATTCCTGGGCCAGTCACTTGCCTTCTGTGAGCCTCAGTTTCCCCATCTGTTAAAACAGAGGGGTGAGCCTGGGGACCTCTGTGACTGACCCCAACCAGAAAGGTAATAAAATTACCAGTCAGGAAAATGCATTTGATGGAAATCTTGAAAACTGGACTGATGAATTTGGATTTGTGATGATAAACGTTTGTGAGCCACTGAAAAATTCCTAAGCCAGGGAATTTTGGGCCAACATCAAAGTATTGGGCTCAAGACAGTGATATCCACCGATATATGAACTGGTTAAGGTGGGGGGCAGAGGGACAATATAAATGAGAGGAGACGAGCACAGAGTGGAAAGGGAAAGGGCAGTTTAAAGAGAGGTGGGAGAGGAGCATGGTGAACCCTGCATAGTCTTTCTCCACAGTCGGCCTCATACTTGACACATTTAAAGCAGTTACACCAGCTGACTGCCTACCGGGGCAGCCTCGGATTGAGCAGACGCGCATGCGCACACTCATGCGCTCCTAAGCCTGCCGCAGTCCCCGTAGTTACCCACAGAGAAAAGCCCCTTGGTCCTTGAGTAGAGCTGGGGCTTCCTCAGAGCACAAGGCATGATGGAAACTCAGGATTTGAAGGAGACTCGACACCACCTAAGTTCTTCTCATTCTCACAGAAACAGACAAAAAGATATCAAACTTATGCTCAAAGCCCCCAAGGACAAAAACACCTGGCTCAGTCACTATTTAATGCTTTGCAATCAGAGAGTCCTCCCAAATAATTATTTGATGCCACCTGTTGCAGTCCAGACTGATTCCTTTTGCTTTGGGACTCTGAGGGGACAGAGATCTAGTGTCTGGATTAGTTGAGCTTTGGCACACTTGGAAGTGACTTTGGCCTTGCCTTGTCCAGTAACTCTTGTAAGGCAAAAATGGGAATTACTTGAGAGTGATGGTTGCAAGCTCACCTTGTCTTTGCCTCCTGAAATCCTGTGCTCAAGACAGATCATAACCTTGCCCCTGACCTTTTGGCCAGCCAGGCTGGAGGCAGCTTCCCAGCTCTATGACCTCAGTTTTTACACATGTTCAGATGAGTTAGTTTTAGGTTCATTTCCACGGGGCCCTGCTTCTGTGTATTCTCTCATGGTCCATGTCCAGAATGCAAATGGGAATCTTCACTGGAGGCATGTCTAGGAAGGCAGGGGCTTTGAGAAGGCGGGATAATACAGGGTCTTCAAAGTGCTTACTACACTGTGGACACCTCCCCTTCTTCCACAAATCACACTCATGTTGCATTTTCTAAAAACACAATTCGCCCTCAGTGATGGCCTCCATGTGCCAGGTGCTCTGCTGGGCCTCAGAAAGACAAAGAGGAAAGGTGGTCTCTTGGGGCATTCACAGCCTGCAGGGGAGACCGCGCGCACAGTGCAGCCGGCAGTCTGGCTTCTGGGGAACAGAGCTTGGTCCTGCCCCACGCAGGCCTGCCTCCGTCTCCTTCTGGCCTGAGGATGACCTGGCCTGTGGCTGATCCCAGCTCTTTCCCAGGAGAGCAAATGCTACCAAAAGCAGGACCACGTCCAGAGTAAAAATAACTACTCAACAATCCTAGGGAGCTTGATTCAGTTCCACTTTTAGCTCCATCAATGTCTCTGAGCCTTGTTTCCTCCATGTTCTCTCTAGGGTCTCCAGGGTCTTCTAGTCACAGGTGACATACCCAAGTTACTCCTTGGCTTTCTCACTGGAGCCGCTTAGGTCACCAGGGGCCATCCACACTTGCTGGAGTTGACCCTTCCTTGGTTGGTCATTTTGTGTCCTTGTACTTCCTGCTGCTGCCTTCACCAGCCAAGATGCTGTCCTGGTCCCTTCTCATCTCATTCTCCTTTCATCCAGGACATCAGAATGGGGGCAGTGGCGGGGAGTTGGTCTCTGTGGCAGCTACCATTGCCTGACACTGCATTTTACAGGGAAAGTGCATTTATAGTTAACCATGACGCTGAAGATGGCCTCCTCGATGGCCTTGTCAGCTCTCCATTGGAAAGGCTGTAAGTGGGAATGACGAGGAAAAAGGGACAATCCCAGTGTCCCAAGCCAGTAGGTGCCAGGGACTTCACAGCTTAATTGATTTCCAGCCAGTTCCAGGCATGTTTCGAGGACCCCAATGGCTAGTGGTCCCTATCACAGTGGTTGCAGAGATGAGGGTCACTACTCTAGGGAAAGCGAAGGAACCTTGCCCCTTTACTGTCCACATCTGGCCGTAGACCTCCTAAGGCTGCCCCAACCCCACCAGCAGGAATTCACGGACAAACCCTATGGGACAGGTTACTCCTAATTAGACAGGTAAAGATTACATTCTCTCCCATCCACCCCCCCCATACAAAAGCAAAAAAACAAAAAGTTTATTTTACCAGGTTTGCAATTGAACGCATCTGATTCCCTGACTTTTCAAAGAAAACAAATTTTTTTCTGTTTTTCATTTTGAAGCAGGTATTTCTTAATGGGGCTTATTTTTGGATTTGAGATCACTGGGCATCTTCTTGCCCTGTGAATCAATGCTTGCTGCTGTGTTGAGAATGCATCCATTGGTGACCACAGTATTAAGCCAAATTTAAAATCTTTAGTCTCCTTCATCTGTAAGTGTTATGTATCTACCTCATTATGGTTTTTTTTTGTTTTTTTTTTTTGGTTTCCTGTGCTTTCGTGTTGTGTACAATGTCAGAGGTGAAATGTAGATAAAAATATATATATATATAAAATATATATTTTTGCTTTGCAATAAAGTTCAAAGCTATAACACAGAATATTCATGAAATGTCATAGCCTTTTATTGTGCTCTACCTTCTTAGTTGTGAATTGTCCTGGGGAGCCTTTTTGCCTGTTCACTGGAGTCGATATTATTATGTTTGTCATTTGATGAATGATTCTAATTATTTTAACTGTACTTTTTTTCAACACATTGAACAAGACACTAAGATTCTTGAACAACTCTTGGTTCCAAAGGTGCTTTATTTCTGTGGACTCAAGTGATCAGATGTAAAGGGAAGTGTCTCCGCTCGACGGGAATTTCTCAGATAAAATGATTGATCTCAATGCCTTTGGGCTTTGGGTTTAGTACAAAAGGTTTGTGCATAGGGGGAAAAAGGAAAACATTGGTTTGGCTTTGACTCTGGTGAAAGCTTTTGCTATTAATTTCTGTCCAGCTTTCATTCTTTTTTTTCAATTTCAATTTATTGGCATGGAATATGGTACTCACTGACTCCTTAGCCTTCTCGTCTGATTTGGGCTACTTTCGACTTCTTGACTTTGCTGTTTTCTCTGGGTTGATTTTATGTGTTGTGCTATTTGGTGGTGAACTATCCTGTGCCCAGCTCCCACATCTTCTCTAAACCTTCTGGAACTCTCTTCCATACCATGTGTTAAGAGGGATGGTGATTTGGAAATATTTGTAGTCTACAAGACAGCAATGCCATAAAGACTGAAGATTTATTTTATTTTTTTCCGGAAGAACCCTGACCAATTACAGTACGGGGTGAAGGGAATCTTGATTGGAAATTACAAGGTGGACTGTGGGCAATTCATTCCTTTTCTCTATGTGTTTAAACAGAATTACTTTCCTTTAGCTAAGCACACCTCGGCTGTGACTTCTAGATACTTTGTATAACTCAACAACCCTTATTTTGCTGTGTCTTTTGCCAAAATATGTAAGACATTTCTCAAACTTATTAAATATGTCTTAAATGGGATGTAAAAAGGTCTGTAAGTTAAAGATCCTTAAAAATGGTACTTCAGAGCAACACTGTATGTGTGTGACTGCTCCCCAGCTCCAGAGAGCAAGGGGGAAGTCGTGATCAAAGGTTGGGGGAGGGGAGTCATGCCTCTAAATGGCAAGGTTCCCCTTAAAATACCAACCCTGGCTACAAAAAAAAAAAAAAAAAAAAACTGCTTAAGATTCAATTTCATAATATGTCCGTTTCTTTTTCTTCTTTTTGTTTTCTTCTGCTGATCATAAAGAATGGCTAGTGTGTATTAATAACAGATGTTTTAATTTGTATTTGGGAAGTTTGCTTTGCTCTTTAACAATGCTGAACCGGAATTTACAACTACTCTGGCTAGGTTATACTCCACCTGTTCTACGCTATTTCTCTCTTTGTATGGTGTGATGATCTGTCTGTGAATTGAAATGAAGATAAGCTATGTACCGAAGATGGAACACACTGGTGTTGATTTGAAGGTGGGGAAAATCTAATGAGAAATGTATATTGATCTAGAGAGACCACCTAAGTAGTGAGTGGAAATATACGATCAAGTCACACAGGCACACACACATGCACACACAGGCACAATGACAACATGCTTCCAAAATTGGTTTTGGATGCTGAGGAGTTTGCCACCTCACTGAGCTTCCCCAGGCCCCAAGATTTCTTTTGAAATAATTTTATGTTTAAGAAATATTTCACTTTGTTTTTTAGGTACTAGAAATCAGAATTCTTATTCCCCGTTCTTTGATGACTGAACTGTTGTAAACTCAGAGGAGCTTGTTTTTAGGTAGATTTTTGTGGGACTCTTTCTTGCACCATCACCTTCCAGCCCACCCAGTGCCAAGAGAAATTAGCTAAGAGCCATCGTCACTCTTGTATCTTTGCTTCGTCTTTCCACTCATCTCAGACCCCTGATTTTCCCACAGGGGAGGCTTTGTTTACTGGAGACCCTTCTGAAGTTTAAATACCAGGCTCTCCATCCAGGTTCTGGGCTATTTCCACACTCGGTATTGCTCTTCCTTGATGGGCACACCCATTGTACCCCCAAATCACCAAGGCATGGACAACTTGGACATTTCAGGGTAAACAGAAGGAACTTCTTGCTTCATCCTGGATAGAGATATTTTAGGTGTGTGTTAGTAACCCCAAGCACTAGGTTTAATCTGTTTATTATACTAGAAGGATCCAAATGGACCAATCTCTAAAGGCAACCCTAGTAGAAGGCATGACACAACTTCTGACCCAGACCAGCCAAATTTGTGCATGTAGTGACCTACTGCTGACTCACGTGCAAAGCCCCTTGGTTGCGAGGGAATTCCTGACATGTCAGAGCAAGCTTGGGAACAGGGGAAAGGGTGTTGACCCTCATCTCATTGTGAAAAGGTATTATTTTTCTATCTTCTTCCTTTTCTGTGCAGAGATCATGTCTACTCAGGACTGGTCTTTGGGCTTGCCCATTGTTGGGTTGTTGTGAGAAGCTTTTGCACTGCTGTGAGGAAGCTGTGGGATTTCTGGGTACCGGTCTGGACATTACAGTGCCTCATTTGAAGGGTGAAGGCACTGTCCTGGGATGCAATCAATCTAGATAGAGGTACTTTCGGTCCTGTTCATTGTTAATTGCTTTTGAACTTCTGGGGGAATCTTTAACTTGGAATCTATTTCTGACTCCCTAGCTGCTTTCTGGTTGCCCTGCGTCAAGACAAGAACAACTTCTATGCCTGAGCAACTCTGAAATTAGAGGCAGGAGATAATATTTCAATAGGATATTACAAATGATACAAGACTTTCTCTTACCCTGAATTCGAGCTGTGGTACAGCTGTTTTGGAGACTTTTGACCTTGGACTTCTCAGGTCGGGTCTGCCATGCACTGAGCCTCCTTGCAAGGACAAGCTCGCAAGTAATGAATTATTTTTACCCGACTGGAGTTTTCCTGTAAGAACAGTATTCCCACTTCAAATTCAGTCAGTCACGTGGCTATCAAATATTTATTGAACACTTAGTGTGTTGAGTGCTGGGCTAGAACTGTGGGGGCTTTAAAGATGATATAAACCTCGAGGAATTAAATAGGAGAGGTGAGAAATGTACATAGGTAACTATAATACAGTGAAAAATAGAGCCCCGAGAGAGGTATAAGATGCTCTGGGTATCCAGAACAGGAAGCAATACTTTTAAGTGGAGGTATAAGGGAAGACACTAGAACAGTGGTTCTTAACCTGGGTTCTATCGAACCCTAGGGGTTCAATGAGTCGGTCTCAGGTTCAGAGAAGTCTCTGCCGCAGAGGCCAGAATAAAATAATACTGTAATTTGTTGTGAGTTCATGCACTTTGTTGGTTTTGTTCTTTAAGCAAGGTGATGTTCATGCACGGCTCATTTTGTGCACCAGTAAAAGAACATATACCTATGTCTTGAATTTGGGGGAAAAAATCATATTTTATTTATCACTAAAGAAGGGTTTGGTGAATGCACATATGAAACTGGTGGGTTCAGTACCTCAAAAAAGGTTAAGAACCACTGCTCTAAAAAGACTAGCATTCAAGTTGGGTTTTGAAAGGTCTATAAGGTTCATGAAAATGGATGAATTGGGTTGGCCATCCCTACAGTCGCATTACATCATTCATTCACTTGAGATGTTAACTGCTTCCTGATGAGGAAGCAAGATAGTTTCCAGCAACACAAACTTAAACCATTCTGTGTCTTTTCCTGTTTGTTAACTTTCAACCTGCCTTGTTGAAAGAAGAGGCTTTCCAGCTACCACCTGTTCCTCTTTGCTTAGTCAAGTGATCCAGAGAAGGGCTCCCTCTTGTGGATAACCACTCTCCCTTTTCAAAGGCTCTGCAGACTCCCAGAGCTGGGCTTGTGGGCACTCCTATGTTCATGCGCATGCCTTGGCTCCAACTTTAGTTGCCCCACTCCCACTCCCCTGGCCCTTCCTGCATGGTGGAAGCCAGGAGGAAGGAGGCCTTAAAGTAGTGGTGATTTGCATGTTTCCATCTGTGAGGGTCAGTCAGAGGATTGGAAGGTGTCAACTGACCGTTCCAAGTTTGATTTTGGGAACCACTGAATTTTCAAGACCAAAGGGGAGGAAGGCTTGAATAATGAATGGAATTTTTCTTAAAGCCCAAAACTACCTATGAGACACAAAGGAGCCCATTCTCTATCTTTTAATAAGGTCTTAGGTCAACCCTGGTCAGACTAGCCGTCATGAGTATTTGAGATCCCTGCAGCCCCCCAGAGCAAGTCAAGCCCTGCAGACCTCAGTCAGCTCTGGATGCTTACTGTAGAAACCTAGAAGCTGGTCACCTTGGGCACTATATGCTCACGAGCACTGTTCTGGGGATCTGGGGAAAGTCCTGGTTTCCCCTGTAATTGGTGCAGTGGTCCCAGGCTTTCCCAAAGACTGCAAAAAGAGTATATAGAAAATGAAACCAAAATTTTTTTATTCTGAGCCTTTCCTCAATAGCACTCCCCAATTCCCTCAGCCCTGCACACACATTGTCGCCAACTTTGTTCAACTTGGTTTCACGCAAGGTACAAAGAAGCAGGGTAAGCCTGAGAACTTACCCACAGATGGGTCCGTTCCTAGAATTCATATTTCCCAGTTGAAGTATGGGCTGGCCTTGCCTGATCTGAGGTGGCGCAGTGGATAAAATGTTGGCCGGGAACGCTGAGGTTGCTGGTTCAAAACCCCGGGCTTGCCTGGTCAAGACATATATGGGAGTTAATGCTTCCTGCTCCTCCCCTCCTCTTTCTCTTCCTCACTCTTTCTCTCCCCACTCTAAAATGGATAAATAATAAATAAAGTACAGCCTAGCATTTGATATGTAGATTCATATTTTCAGCACATCTAAGCGGAAATGCAGAGAGTGGACGTTCTGAGCATTGAAACCTATTAATACAGCAAATAGACTTGGCCTCCCAATTGGAACCCCCCAGTTACCACAGTCTGTTTTATTATAGTCGTTACCTCTTCAACCTCCACAAACCAGGTCTATTGTTGCCAATTTATGCCATGGGATCTTTTCAGAATGGGAGGAGGGGTGGTGACCACCCGCATCCCTGATGCCAGCCAACTAACCATTATCCGCCCAACATCCATTCAGAAACGTAGGCTTCTATTTTGCACAAGTCATTTTTAACTCCAAGCTTCAAGTTTTTAAATTTTGAGTATTCCTTTTATCTCCCACCAGCTGTAGCTCTACTGAGCCTGACTACCTGTGCACCCCAGGCTGAGGGTGACACCCCGACACTCACTAGCATCCACATACCTCATACTCTCGTCTGCTCAAGGATGTGTTGTCCAAATCATCATTCATCTCAGATTTCACTCATAATTTCTCAGCACCTGCTGCATACTGAGGCACTTTGCTCAGTGCTTTCCTGTACATCTTCTTATCTAGATTATCTAACTTATTCTTTATAATGACCTTATTTTCTATGGGGATTTAACATAGAGCTTTATTTCCCAGAAGAAGAAAATAAGACTTGGGGGGTTGAATGGTTTGCCCAGCTTCCCTTGATTGATAGAAGACAAAACTGTGATGTGGGCCTTGGTGCCTTGATTGAAAAGTCCTCTGCTTTTGCCATCACTCCTGACCAGGCATCCTCCCCTCGCTTAAATTGGTGAGGGTGTCTTACCTTTCTTTTCTTCCTGCTGCCTAATTGAGAGTTCACTCCGAATATTTATCTAGCCCTGCAGTTGCTGCACGTGGTTTGACCTGTGTATAAACTGCTCCCATTGAGACGGCCTCAGAGAAGGAACCCTGAGGCATCAGCTTCAGTCTCACAAATAGAAACCTTTTTCCTGATTTCCAGTGATTTTCTCTGAAAAAAATAAAAAAATAAACTTAAATTATATCCTATGAGAACTTAATTTTAAAGTCAATTAGTGTTTCCCCAATTTTTCCCAGGAGGGTAGGATCTATGCATGTGGAGTCAGAGCATTGATTGATACCATTATTTTTTTTAAGCCCAAGGTGCTATATAAAGAACCAAACAGCAAAGCTCTGTATCTAATAAGAGTTACTGACTCCACATTGACTGACTTTAAGACCTGGGCGAACCCTTGCTCTAACTTTGCCCCAGGAAGGTAGTAAAGAACTTGCTGGGCCTCATGCCAGCTGTCCAAACTGAGGTAACCTCTCCCGATGTTAAAGGAGCTCTCGCCCTTGGGAAGTCATGTCCAGTCTATTCATTCTGTTCATTAATTTAATCTTCTTACTTACTCATCATTCACCCGGAAGATCTCTCAGGCATTGGACTGGAGCCTGTCCTTAGGCAATTTACAGTCTGGTAGGTGAGCTAAAACCTGTACATCAAGGTCTGAAAGGTAAGACTGAGAGTGATGAGTTCAGATACAGGTCTTTGAGCGCAAACTAGGAGGAGGAGATGACATGGGATGTTGTGAGCTCTCTGTCTTCACCTGTCTTTCTAAAAGACTGCTGAACATTCTTCATGGATGGCATACCCTTAGTTTAGGACCTTAATGAAATGTGTCACCTACAAGAGTGGCTCCTCTTTTCCCTAAAAGCAACCCGTGCACCTATATATTATCTCTGTTGACAACCATTTTTAGCAGATGTTTCTTGCAGGATCAGCAAGAGCCCTTCTCAAAAGCAATGCTCTCTTAGGAAAAATGGCTTAACCAGAAAGAAGGGACAGAGAGGAAGGACATTAATGAGAAGAGTCCTCTTTCCTGCAGATAGATTGCTCTAGAAGGAAAGCATGGTGGCTTTGATCTGGAGACTTAAAGTGATACAGGTCAGGAATTTAGGAATGGACTCTGTCTTAGTTCAGGCTTCTATAACAAAATATCATAGACTAGATGACTTAAATAACAAAAATTTATTCTTCACAGTTCAGAAGGCTGGGAAGTTCAAGTTCAAGATGCCACCAGATTTGGCATTTTGTGAGAAGTCTCTTCCTGGTTTGCAGATGGCTGCCTTCTTGCTATATCCTCACATGGTAAAAAGAGAGAGCTCTGATTTCTTCTTCTCATAAGAGCACTAATCCTATCATGAGGACAACATCCTCATGACCTTATCTGAACTCAGTTATCTCTCCTGGGCCACACCTCAAAATACAATCACATTGGGGATTGGGGCTTCAACTTATGGATTTGGGGGAATTTAAACATGGCAGATCCCTCTACTGCCTTGTCTCTAGGAGACATGAAAGGCATGGAATTCAACATCCTTACAACCTTTTTAGCTATTGCTTTAGCAATGACTTCTTTATGTCCACAGAACACATGCCTCCATCCTGAGCTTATGGACTTACAACATTTAGGTTAAGCAATAAGCTTTGAACATGTACATTGGTTACAGAGAGTAAGACATGAGGATATTCTCTTAGGAACATCCAGGAGAGAAACAGGGCGCGATAGTATGACATGAGGTCAACACAAGCCTTGTCTCAGTCAACAAAGCTTCAAAGGTTCCCTAAGAAATGATCATTCCTGCACTACTCCCCACAGAATACTTTCATAATGCTCCTGTAGGCCAACAATGAAATTTTAATTCTCTTTAAGAATGATTCTTTCTTTGGCATTATTTTGTTCTTGTGGTGAATGCTGAAGTATGTCTTAAGGTGCACTGTCAACAGAGTTAAGGAAGTCAAGACATCACGTCCATTGCATACATCACTTAACAGGTGCCCATTTCTCAAATCATACAAATAAGTCCATTCTAAAGCTACATATTATATCTATAGGTAGTAGTTGTTTTTTTGTTTTTTAATTTTCACTGTTTAACAGTGATGAGAAACAGTGGTGTTTTTAACCTTTTAGAAATAGTTACTGATAATTCCTTAGTCTCCTAGTTCAGTTCAGCAAAGTAGACCACTAAAAGGTCACTAGTCGTATAGCCATCACGTTTCTCTGGGGACAGCTGGGTGAGGAAATGTTTAGGGAGCTGTGGTATAAAATCACAGGGCCACAGAGCCATGGAGAGCTGTCCTCCAGCCCCACCTTCCCTCCAAGCAGGGACACGTCCCCCTGAAATCCAGCTGCAGCAGCTGGAACACCAGATTCATTGCCAACCTATACACCAGTTCAAACCCAGTTAACTCTTCTGCACCATGAAGATGACACTCCCCAAAACCTTTTTGCATCCTAGAATTCTCTCATCAACACCCCTATACACCCAACAAAAGGCCTATGGAGCTCTGAATTATCTCCAGACTGTGCACTTTTTCTAAGAAAAACAAACAAACAAAAAACCCCTTATCTCCTCTTCTTTTAACCTGTCCTAATTAATTGTTATGAGCATAGAACCCAGGAAGAGCTTCCTTAAATTAAAGGTGAACACCTAAATTTTTTGCTTGAAAAGAAAATATAAGGCCAACTTTTCAACCTCCTAAGAAGCATACTCAAAATATATATCTTAAAGGTAAAAAAAAAAATTTTTTTATTTTTTGCTTCCTCTAATCCCATTTTTGTTGTCGATGTCACACAGTTTAAGTGTATCGGGATAAAGACCAGGGTATCTGCTCGTCATGAGATAAGAATCACCCATATTAAATGTAAAAGATTTTTGACAAAAAAATTAAAAAGGCAAGCAAAACTACTCTTTTGGTGCTCCAATTAGAGCAGGCTATAGTCTTTGAATACAGACAGTCATCTACCTTTGAGTCACGAGGAAGGTGTGGTCCTTTCCACAGAGGTGAATGCGGTTGTCCACCAGCATCTCCTGAATGTCTGTGCTTTCACAGCTAGTGTTTTATTTGATTTTCTCAACAACTCTGAGTAAAGTAGCATCACAGTCAACATACAAATGGGGAAACTAAGGCTTAGAGAAGTTAGCCTGCCTGAGGTCACACAGTTCCAAAGAAGTAAGGGTCTAACCTGAGAATCTGGTGTCCTAGCCAGTGATATTCCATCCGCACTCTCCTGGGCTGTCCACTTCCCACCAATGTCCCTGGATGGACAGTGTCGATTCTTCGCAACACCATTCCTGGGAATGAATTCCTTTCGGACAGAAACAGCTTTACAATTCATAGTAAACAGCATGAAATAGACGGAGGGATCAAAATTGCAGCAGCACAGCCTGGTTCTGGGGCATTCTTGCCAGAGTTCACATTGGCCTGTGGACAGCAATACGATCTTAGCACAGAGGACGCTTGGAGACAGTTCACATATCAGCTCATTCCTAACTTCATTCTGTCCTTTCGCTCATGCGACTACATTGGTGATCACAAATTCTTAAATGGTATTTCAACCATCAAGAGCCAGACCAGAAACACTTTCTCTGTAGAGATCTGATCTAACCGGGCAGAGCTTTGGGGCTGTAGCTCAGGAAGAACATAGACGTTTGCCAAGGCCACGCAGGCAAAGCCGCTTGCACCTTTTAAAAATCCTCCATTCAGGGGAAGGCCCAAGGTGAGTGGTCTCTGTGAACCTCAGCTGGCTCAGAAGTAACTAAACACTTAGTGGCAGCGGAACAAGAATGAGAGGGCTTGTTTGGTGTCCCCACCACCTCTGTACCCTAGAGGACCAGATCTTGAGCTGGCTTTTGAGTCAGAGCTGAGTGAGGCACAGAATTTTTTCACAGCAACCACTTTGCTATATAATAGGTCAGGGATGGGGGCTGCACTGTAGAAAACTTAGGTAGGATATGAGATTGGTACAGGATCTCTTACAGTCAAAGGAATGTGGAACTGTGAGCTCGTTATGCAAAAAGTGACACACACACACGCACACACACACGCACGCACACACACGTCCTGGCTGATCCCCCAGCTTCTGGGGGCAGGGCAAACCAAGGGACACCTGCTGGTGGAAGCCCTGAGCTGCCAGTGGACACGGCAGTCCGCTTCTACCCATCTGAGCAGGAACCCGAGCCATGTGCGAGCACCGAGGCTGCATGGTCTGCCGCCACTTTATTTTCTTCCTGAGGAGTGCAGCAAAATTTGTAGAGGAAGTCCATATTTCCTCCACTGGCCAGATTGTAAGCAAATAATTGAGTGCCTCCTAGGCTCACAGCACCTATTACAAAGGTAGGGAAACTTTCTAACATGGTGGAGGACTTGGTGTCTGCCCTTTCCGGGGGTGTAGGTGTGAATAAAGGGTTTGGTCACCTGCGCAGGTCTCTCGTACAGGGCCAGTGCATCCAAGCACATGGCCACACCACAGTGGAATGGGACAGGGTGCTACCCACACTTCTGTAAGGCTGGCCAATTCCAGGCCCTAGATAACAATCTGACTGTCTCAAATAGTCTCCTTTCAATCTCAGCAAACCTGGGAAGAGTTTGCCCCACACTGTTAGGAGGAACTCTGATTAAATAAAGTAGCAATCAAGTGGGTTAAAGAGTGGTTTTCATGGGTTTGGACACCAGGAGGAGTCTAGAGAGGGGCTGTGTGAGGACGAGGGGCTCTGTGTGGTGGCCACAGGCTTCTGACCTGATGTTAAGGATGCCAACACCCCAACACACACCAACCTGCCTACCTCCCCCCGAATCCGCACCCCATACATGGAGAGGACAACTTGAAGCTTTTCAGTGCATCTTGCCTGCCTCCTAATCCATCCCAGACTGGTTGGCTTTGAGGATGATCTCTCAGTTACTCTTGCTTTGTCCTCACGTCCCACAACATGAATGGGAAGACTGTCACCTGGTCACTGTTTAGCCACATTGCTCTCTTTCAGCCACTTGCTCTGTGGGGAATGATGGCTCTTTCTCTCAGATATAATTTGGGGATCTTGACTCTGTTCTCTTGTCCTTCCCAGAACCTAAGGCTCTGAGAGACACAGCGGTCTTGGCAAGGGCCATCCTTTTGCCAAAGGTTGACTTCCCAGTCCTTGCCCACTCCAGGCCCCCAGTCCTGGTTTAACAGTTTCGTTTTCCTCTCCTGGGAGTGATTTCTTGATTGCACAAGGGGCTAAGACCTTCATCATGGCTTCCTTTGAATCCTGTGAGGTGGCACTGCTCCTCTTCCAGACTGCCTGGGACAGGAGAGCCAAGCGCAAAGCAGCATTGCCCAGAGGGGCGCACGCTGCAGCTCTCCTTTTTATTTTTAAGAACAACGGGAAAGCTCAGTGATATGGTAACACGCTTCAGATACTCCACCCCAGGGCCCCAGATTTCCAGTCCTTTTCTTGTTCGAATTTTAATACCATCCAATGTTTATTATTATTATTTTGTAACGGAGGAACAACCTCATGCTAACGACTTGTACAGACGACACCATTCTTTTGTTACTATCTGAAGGGATAAAGACCGTATTGAACTGTGTTTATGTTCAGATACCCACTTCCTGTGCTCGGTTGATTTCAGACTGGTGCATTCTCACTTATCAGGGACCTCTGATTCTCGCAGAGTAAAATCAGCTACTTACTCTAGTTACTGTAAGCAGACACATAACTTTTACTGTAATTTGAAAAAAACCTTGCACTGTAATGGTTAAAAAAGAAAAAGCAAATCTTATTGAAACTGATTTTGTATTTTTGATTCCATTTGAATTTTCACATTTTTGTACCTAACCGTGACCACGGTAGTGCTTCCATAGCTTGTGTTCAAGGTCTTGTTTCTTTCCAGGTTGAATTCTTAGGATTGTGTTGATGCCAAATGTCTAAGGGGCAGGACTGGGCATGGGGGTTGTGTCCTCCCTCCACCAGATCACTGGCTGGCAACGGGAAAACTTGCCTAGACTGGAGCAAGCCGACGTCACATTTCATTGCGCGAATTTCCACAGACAGTTCAGCTCGTATCTCCAACTAATTGGAGGCCAGCGGTTTGGGCCAAACCTTTGCCAAGGACTCTCAACACTGAGCTGCCCCACTCCCCACCCCTGCACTACTCAGCTTCCTGGGTAAGGGAGGACATTTCTGAAAACAAAACTTGTGAAATTAATTTGTGATTATGATTCTTTTTTCTTCCTGCTGGAAACGTGCTGGGAACCAGACAGCATGATGTTACCGCTCTTTCTGCTTTTCCAAATCAATACACCTGTTGTGCTCTTTTGTTTCTTAGTGAAGAAAATTCTAGACACAGACCTAACTATGAACTCTTTTCCTCCTGTATTTCTGGTTAGCAGTTCTCCCTATGTATTCCTAACTTGTTGAAGTGTTTTCCTTCTTAGCATTGCTTCTCATATATATATTTTTTTACTGAACAACAACAACAAACCCACGAAGGAACAAATAATATCTTCCTCTTTTTCTCTCTTTCTCTCTCTGATGTGTAATGTTGTGTTGTCCAGATTCTGTATAAAAATATGTATATGATGTATCTGATATTTGGCAGCCATTGGCTGTTACTTTAACCAATATAATTAACAAAAATGCATAATGTTGGTGTTTGATTTTTTAACAAAACAAAACAAACAACCTAGTTAAGATGTTTGTGTATTTTTGCATGGTTAAAATGTACTTAGTGCATTGAGAAACTTCGTGGAGGTACTCAGTGAAAAGGCCGATTTCCTTTTTGATTCTAATGGTGATTGGTTGTTAACCAGACTATTCCCTATTATGTCTGTCTTTAAGTTAGCATAATTCTATTTATAACTTGTTTTACTAGTCAAGGTTCAGCATAGTGTATCTATCTATCTCTATTGTATTTACTGTTCCTTAAAACCAGGTTGTGGAAGTTCACTTTGTCTGGCACAGATGTCTCCATTGCCAATTTCCGTTGAGTTATGTCCCTTTGATTTGCTGTACAGTCCAGATCTGAAGCACCCCTCCCCCGCCGACTAAGGCTGTCATCTCTCCTTCCAGAGGTCCCTTCCTTTGAGCAGCACTGCGGTTCTCCCTCCTGCGGAACCTTATTTTTTCAAACATTGTTATATAAAGGAGGAGAGAAGGACAGAAAGTGAAGAAGGAATCTAAGAATTATTTATATTTTATACATAATAGTACATATATTATATTATAATAGATAGACAGGCAGACAGAGTTTAAATGTGAATGAAGCAGAAAGGCAATGAAAGATATTGAAGGACTCAGAGAGAGAGAGAGAGAGAAATCCTGAGTTTCCCTCCACAGGGTGTCATTAGATCAATAGGAGAGCTACAGAAAACATCATTTGTCCTTCCCTGTGCTTCAGTTTCACCATATGGAAGATGAGGAAGTAAACTGTTGTTTTGGGGCAACGACACTTTCTTGTCTTCAGTGCACTGAGAGCAAGAGTGGGTCTTTAACTACCTAAGAGATTTCATTGCTGTAGTTTGGGGACCGTGCCAGCAGCGTGCTCCCTCCTCCTCAGGACATCTGGGCCTGCTCAGGGGAAAGATGTATCTGGAAAGGCATGAGCTATTCTGGTGAGCGATTACCCTGTCGTCCAAAGTAGTTTCTTTGGCTCGGTAGCTTTCGCACAGCTGCAAAGGAGGTGGGCTTGGTAGGCTTTTTCTCTGGCAAATGGAATTGAGCTTCTGTCCACTGGAGTCAGAATCCATGGGCTTGGACACATGGGTTGTCCATTTTATATTTTTCCACTGAAAACTCTTGATAGGTGTCCGCCAACCCCCTTGCTGGGAACCAACACATATAGTCAGTATTAGAAGCACCTGGATTCCCAGTATTTGTGGTTTTGCAGACACTGGTCTTTGGGCAGAAACGTGCACCCGTCTCCAAATAGGGCTTTGCTTTCTCCTCCAATCTGGAGACACAGGCAGTCCTTCAGGATCTTCAGGCTTCTTGGTTCTGCAGTGAAAGGCCATTCCTGACAGCCAACCAGGTGAAAACAAGGACTGACTTTCTTACTCTTCTAAGGGAAGACCCCGGGGCTCAAACACTTCACAAGCATCTTGTCACACACACTTCATCTTGCTGGGAGGTATGTGACTATCAGCATCGATTTCACTACTGACCATTACTAGTGGACATCTTTCAGAATATATTGAAATTTTCATTAGGTTTGAATAGCACTTGCTACTTTTCCTCAGAGTAAAGGTTGACTGCAAAGGGGCAGGATTCCAGAGACATGGCAGGTACTACTCCTCCCCTTCCTGGCTTTTCCAGTGCCAGAATTTACCAGATGAAGCAGCATGAACATGACCTTGTTGGGGGATGAGCCTCACCCACTCCTTTCCCATAATGACATTAGACAGGATTCCCAAGGAACTGGTTAGAAAACTTACTCACCATCCCCAGAAGCAAGATTTATTCCCTTTGGATGAAAGATCAGTAGTAACCATGATCCTAGAATTCAGCCCCTACCTCATGTCTATTCCAGACTGATAATCACTTCTCTAGAACCACAGATTATGAATGTCAGAGAGGATCTTAGGCTCATGTAGCCCAATCTTCTTTCTTTACAGATGAGGAAACCGAAGCCCAAAGAGAAATAAAGTACTATTCCCAAAGAAACACAGCTAATAATGAGCAGAGCCACATCACAATGCTGTTCCATCCGTCTCTTGACTTTGGACCAGTAGCTCAGACTCCCTTTTTTAATTTGTGAAATTCAAATATTTCCCAGACTATCATGTTTTACATAAGTCTCTGGGAAAGAGAAGAGTTTATTTTCCCAAAGTCTGTGGGCAACGTCAGCGCATACACATACACATACACACCCCCCTCTCCAAACCCCGCTCTCTCTAAGCCAAGTTAAGAGGATTGAGCTTTTGAATAAGAAATTAACTGATGATGTCTTATTTACCGGTATCTTTTAGAAACAAGGGAGAACAATTAGAATCAAAAGCAGCAAAATCTAAATCTATCACCTGCCCTTAGGAAGTATCTTGCTAAGTGATCTGAGTGGGCTGCCCATCCACCCAGCTACCCCATGTCTCATTCCCCTTTCCAGGTTTCTTGGAGTCCTCCTTCCCCGAGGTGCCTGGTCTTACCAGAAAAGCCTTCACAGTTCCTTTTCACTATCTGTTTTAAGAAGCCTACAAATTTTTAATCAAAGCAAGTCCTCATAATTTTTACCATTAATTCCTCCTCTTTTTCCTTCTCCCTTTTTTAAGTGCATCTCCCTCTCTACTAACGTTAATTTCAACTGAGCCACCAGAGCCCAAGGTACATTTTCCTCACACAAAATGGTGGACCGGGGAACTTCCTTGGGTGTCATTCTTCTAAATATGGGCAGGCCTCCTGACCTCACTTTCCCCTTACAGGAACTTACAAGCACCTGGCTTAGCTGGTCTGTTTTTCTTTGGAAAAATGCTTTGAGGTGTGTCCCATAAGCTTACAAGGTTGTATCTGAAATTTTTTATGTTAATTTTCAAAATCAAGTTTGCGATTTGCTAGCGACACCCCTTGATTCCCTCTTAGTGTCCTAACTGAGCAGGACCCAGTGATTCCTGCCTCCCTTTAATTCAGCCTCCAGTTCTTCAGTGTCTTTTTCTTATTTCAGGGGTCTCCAAACATTTTACACAGTGGGCCAGTTCACTGTCCCTCAGACCGTTGGAGGGCCGCCACATACAGTACTCCATACACTGACCACCAATGAAAGAGGTGCCCCTTCTGGAAGTGCGGCGGGGGCTGGATAAATGGCCTCAGGTGGCCGCAATTTGGCTTGCGGGCCGTAGTTTGGGGATCTCTGAAATAGAGAAATGTTCTGGATTCCAGTTAGATTACAATGCTGTTTCTTTAAAGAGATCAAGTAACCTGAGTTAAAGATTTTTAAAGGGCTCCATTCCCTTAAATAACTACAACTCCAGCCCTTTTCACCCTTACACCTGTCAGAAATGTGATTCCTCCCTGTACTAGTCCATCCTTCAGGCTCTGGAGAAAACTGAACACGACCAGGGTCCCAGGAAGGACACTGAATGCCTTTCCTGGTGGTGGTTCCCCTGAGGAAGCCCATACAGTGACTGCTTCATTCCCTTTAAACCTCAGGGTGGTTGGTGGTGGTGGTGGTGGTAGGGTGTCCCTTTGAAATGTTGAGGTTGAAGAGTGCCCTGGAAGAAAGTGCCCTCTGGTGGCTTTATGAGTGCTTGTTTATATTATATTTTTAAGTCTCATTGGCAAAATTTATTTAAATAGCCACTTGCTTTCCCACAGGAAGAGCAGAGCTGAGGAACTTCACATTGATTTGAGACTGTAAATCCAACCAAAATATGCTAATCCCTGCAGAAAGAGTTCTGTTTTCCACTACTGACTCTGCATTAATTCCCTGTGTGACATTGTGCACTTAATCATTGGGTTCTTTCTGTAAAATGAAGCATTAAGCAACATAATGTCCAACAGACCTTGTTTTGTACTGTGGATGATTTCAAAACATATATCTCCACGCATATTAAAGTAGAATTGCACAGTGAAGTCCCACAGACCTACCAACCAACTTGAGCTTATGGCTAGTCTGGTTTCATCCATACACCCACAGCTTGATGGTCATATGTGCTTCATCATGGATTTATCATTGTAACCCTTAAATTCCTGAGTGAAATGGTGCCCACTTTTCTTAGGACCAAAATAAGATGGCTGTTACCAGAGAAAGGTCAGGCAGGGCACTGGTCCCCAGACAGCTGGCCGTTACAACTGGTGTTTCTGCTTCAGCTCGTATTGACCCCATGAATGTCCCCACTTGAGGTGGTCTTGAGTAATTAGAGCACAAGCATTGTGTCCTTAGGCCCCAGGCAGCTCAAGGAGGGTTCTTGCATTAGACTGCAATCTAGTGCTACAAGGTGGAGGGGATGTTTGTCTTGTTCATGGAGCTTACATGTGGTTCATTTGCTGGAGTAAGTAGTTTTACCTTTTAGCAACTGCCTCAGAGCCAGTTTTTCAATTCCAGGGCCTTCGCAGTCATATGACCCAGGATCTTACCAGAAGTCTGCCGGGGATAGCCGGCAACTCTCAAGGTTTATTCTTCCCACAGCATGCTAAGATCTGTCTCCTTCACTCCAGAACAAGGAGACAAGAGAAGGTCCTTTCAGCTGTTCTGCTCAGTTGTCTATATTTTCTGTGAGTGCATTCAAGTTGAAGGAGTTTCTTTCACTCCCTTAAGGACCCATCCAGGGGCTCACAAGCCTCGTATGGACCTCACATTCCCATGGACTTTGCAGCTGTCATTCTATCTGATGTAAGGGGAACACTGCCGGACCCTGAAAGGCTAGTCCTGTCTCTAGCTGAGCATAGGTCTCATGGGGACATGTGAGCGTGAGGCCTGGCTTTTCAGGACATGTGGTGTTCAAGGTCGCTGAGACGGGCCAAGCTGTCTGTAGCAAAGCACTAGCCCTTACTCTGCACAACCTTGGTGCTTCCATTTTTCACTTGACAGTTGGGTGCCCACCCCTGCCCTCCTGGGAGGACCTCAGGATAGAGTCTGAAGAGTAGAAATTTCGGTCAAGCTGCCCCCAAGTCCGGGACGAGCCTTCTTTTCCATGGAGCCTTCCAACGGGCAAGCCCTCTGCTACTGCATACCGTAAACTTAGAGCTTCCAGAGCGAGGCCTCCTGCACTGGGGGTGGGGTGGGGTGGGGGAGGTAGCTGAGGAGAAAGGGACTCCTTCTCACCTTTTGTTTACCTTCAATCTGGCTGAATTTAGCTGCCCTTAACTTCTAGTTTGCTAAAGTCCCCGTTGCCTTAACAACCACCTAACAAGCAGTCAGAACCAGAAGAGAAAGCCCCTTCCGCGGCACTCATTTTGAAGCCCTATACCAGTCCCAGTCTCCCCAATGCTGTGTTGTGCCTGAAAAGGGCCCCGGCCCTGTCTCCAAAGCGCTGGATTAGCCTCTCGCTGAAACAGAAACGTTCCGGGCTGAGGACAAACCCAGAACTGCTCAGGTGGAGGGATCCCCACACCCCACTGGCACTCCCATCAATCTTTTTGGTCCCACAGACTTGCTCTGCTTCAGATCTGGACTCCTCATGCTCCCTCCCTTCCAACTCTTGTTCCAGAGACGCTCTGCATCCCTTCACCCCTGGCCCCGTCCCCGCGGACCATCTCGACTTCGCGACTTTTCGTTCTCCTGAGCGTTCTGCCCACCTTCCACCGCAGCGTCTTTCTTCAGCCTCTCCACCAAGCTCTTTAAAACGAAAGGCAGTTGCTGTCTTCCCATGGACAATAATGAATGTATCTACTGTAAGCGCAGACCGTGTAGAGAAGTGGCTGGGTTAATCACAAAGAGGGTTTTTGTAAAGCCTGTTTATTTTTTTAAGTCGGTTTTGAGCATTTCTAGTTTACCACCCTTCACATGGTTTTGGGGAACCCAAATCATATCAAGGTCTCATGCCAAAACAAGCCAAAAGTTCTTTTCTTTACCTTTTTCCTCCATGCACCATGATTTAAACAATTGTTTCAGTGTCATTTTAAATGTTTTCTTGTGACATGTACTGACGATAAAAGTCATCTTGACAAAAAAAAATTTATACATGAATCAGAAAGTATTTATTTCAATTTTGTACCTTTCCATTTTAATACATTATAATGTATTGACTCAACTGAGATAATATAAACAGTTCATTTTAATAACATGTGTGTGTGTGCCTTTTCCTTTAACGTGGTGGGGGAGGGGCAAGTAACCCTGGAGTGGAAAATTCTGGGTGCTTCTTGGCATCCATGTGAGCAGAGTATAGCCAAAGCCTTTTAAGAGGCAGCTGGTGAGCCCCAGGAGAGGAAGTGATGGTACAGGGTTGATGAGGAGGTAAGTGGGTGGGTGGCATCAGCCGCCTCCTGATGGACTGGCACCACAGGTAGGAAGAGCCATGCAGAGGAGGCTGCAACCTCATAGAGCGGAAATGCAGACTGGCAATCAGAGGTTGGGAGAGGGGCCGGGTAGGGGAAAACCCAAAGCAGAGAAGGTGAGAAGCTAGAGAGAAAACTCAGTGTTAAAAGTGGGGACATGGGGGAAAGGAGAAACAGAAAAGTCCTGGGGTGTATTTTGTAGATACCATGCTTGCTTCCCCAATACCTTCGGCTAAAAATTCTGCACTTAAATTCCTGGGGCAACTTGCCTTCTGATAAGGCAACTTGCCTTCTGACCGGAAGCCCACTGGCAACCAGCACAGTTGTTTTTGTTCTTGTTGCTCTATTAGGATAACATTTTATTGCTCCACCAGGATAAACACAAAGTGAAATCCAGCTCTACTCATCCAGGCTCCTTACTGGAGGGTGGGCAGGAAGGTAGGCAAGGTGGGCACAGGTGGGAGCAAGAGTAGGGGGCACCAGGAGAAGGAGCTAGAGGGTGTCACATGCAGCTGCATCGAAGGGGTTTCCTGAAAACTTTCCAGGCATGGCTGGCAAACCTGGTGCTGATCCAGAAGCCTCACAACATTCATCTCTGCATGTTTGGACATGATCCAATTTTACAAACTTGTTATCTGGAAGGAAAGAGAAGGACACTACTGGAAAGGAATCCATGAGCCCTTTCTTCCCGGCAGAAGTTTGGCCCAATGTGGTACTCCTCTGCGGGGGAAGAGAGAGAGATGGAGATCATAATGGATGGGGATATAGCTGAGACACTGGCAGGAGAGATGGCACAGTCTCAACAGTCAGCTGTCTGATCACTCACCTTCAATTTCTCCATTCCGTCCTCTTTCCTACTCCCAACTTTTAAACACATAATTTTCCACACTGCCCTTCCCAGACACTTCTCCTCTGGCCGAGGCCCCTGCACTGCAGGCTTGTCCCAGGCAGGAAGGAGACCACACCAGATGATGGCATCTCTGGATGGTGAGTCAAGGGGCCTCCCTTTATTTCTTTTATCACTCCCATCCTCTCTTCAGTCTCCTTTTCTGAGGACATCTGTGTGCCCTGGACCAGAGACTAATTCATGGAGTTGTTAGAAACAAATCAGTAGCCAATTACATAAAATCAATGTCTCTTTAACCCCATGAAGGAGCAAGTTTGGAGATTCATCTATGAGAGAGGACAAAGAAAAACCTCCTTCCACCCATACCTTTCCAGATGTCTTTTCCAAAATGTCTATAAACTGGTGGGTAATCTTTAGCTGGCAGAGGGGTCAGCTGTTTAAAGAGAGTTTGGTTCTGAGGAAAGGATGTGGAGGGCTCTCACTGTTTTAAACAACAGTCTTTTCTACATTGTGTTTATCTGCTTTGCTAAATGGTTCCATCAAAGGCAAGGAAACCATAGAGAAGACCCTTATATGAGGAATTTGCTCTTGGGGAATATGAGTCCAGCATTTCAGGTTCTTCCCCTGTGGGTTTGTGTTTGGGGGTTTGTGATTCTGGGCCTTCTTTTCTCTATAGAGAAGTCCAGTCTGCTCTGGTCCAGCTCCCTGGCAGCTGGAGTTAGGTGGCGAGTATTTTAAAAGGAGAATGAGAGAATGGGGGCGGTGTGAGTGGAGGCTCAGTAGAGTCAGGAAAGTAAAATGTTACCAAAAGCATGAACAAGGAACACCTATGTTGGCTAGCATGTCTCTCCCTTGTACCATGGAGATTTCTCCCTCAGCCCTCTTCCCTACCATCCAGTCCTCTTGCCTGCATTATTTGAGTGTAAAAATATGCCCACCTCACCATTAGATTTTTTAATGTATATTATCTGTTAATAATCCTTCAGCCAACCCCAAAGTAAATATTATTATTCCATTTTAGAAATGAGAAAATTGACTCAGCAAGGTTAAATAACTGATGATTTAGAAACACGAAGCCCACCAATGCCACTCAACCTACGTTTCCTAACACCTCTCAGCAGTTCCCACCCACCTGCTAGACACCTCCCTTAACCCTTATTCTTTAAAAAGCTGGAGACAGTGCTTGGAACTATGCCAATGACGGTTCTCATCCAAATGGAAAATTCTCACATGCCCTCTTGTTTTGAAACTCAGCATTCCCCTGTGCTTTGTTGTATAGAGAAGGATCCCATAAAGAAAGTTTAAGATGAAAAATATGTGGGTCATTGCCAACAGTGTTCTGTCGCATGACTTGGTTAAAAACACTCATCATAGTATTGTGTCTACAAATATTTCTTCATCATTTATGATTCACTTACAAGCATGTTATCCTGTCTGGCAAGGTATTATTACCTTCCTCATTTTACAGATACAGGAACCAAGCCTCAGAGAGGCCTGTTGACCTCCCTGCCCCAAAAGTGGCAGAACCATGCCTCATTTCTAGGACTGTTGGTCCCCAAACCTGTGCTCTGCCCACCATACCCCACGTCACGATACCACCTGATAACACAAATGTTCAATCCCAACAATACCCCCCATCCTCCAACAACAAATGAACTAAGGACTCATTGACTGTAACAGGGGTCTAAGTGGAACCCTATTGGTTCTAGTTAATGATGTATTTTCCAGGACTAGGAATAGGAAACCAGGAAGAAGAGCTCCTGGGTCAGAAAGAGCAGTGAAGCATTATTGATGGTGAGGTTAACAGTCATCGCAGATGTGGAAGAAGTGGTGGGCCAGGTCTAGAAGTTCAGGAGGAAAAATTCTCTTAGGAGATACCTAACAGGAAGGGTGGCTGAGATCATGAGAAAAGCAAACAAGAAGCTTAGATGATGGCTGGAGTCAGACATCTGGAAGGGGAAGAAATGATAGCAAAGGAGGAGAAGATAAAATGTAGGGAAAGCAGAATGTGACAAAGAGAGCACTTAGTGACAGAGAGTGAGTGCAGTAAGAGCTGGGGAGGGCTTTAGAGTATGGAAAAAGATTAATGAAGACCTTTGGAAGGTACCTATAACATAGCATCCTCATCATGTGAAGACTAAAGATGTGCTCGGTCTTACCCAGACCTGGGTGCAAAAGAGAATCAGGTTTTGTAAACCTTGTCCCCTATTTGGAGCCAAATCTTGGAGTCAGTAGACATCTGCTTTTTGCTGGCTTTGGCTTCCCCATGATGAGTGTGACTTCAAAGAATCATTAGTTCCATGCAAAAGGAAGTGGGCCCCAGCAAGATCCTGATATCAATGAATGAAACGTTTCTCCTGTCTGCACTTCACTGTTCCCCGGGTATGAGGTGTTCACCCCCATGCACAGTGTATGGTAAACTGATTGTAGCCCATGCCTTAGGCTCATGGCCTAAGTCAGGCTTCTTTTCTGCCTTAAGTCTAATGCCTTCCCTAGCTGGCTGAAGATCTACAAGGTTGCCATCCACGTGCATGCAGAGAGAGAGAGAGAGAGAAAGCAAAGTGTGCAAGCCCACCCCCAAAGAGACCTGGGCTCAGCCCAGGTCAGATTTCTTCAGCTGCCAGAGAGAAAGCCACATTCAAGTGCATGGCATGCAACTTTCACTGCACACAGTGACCTTGACCCCTAGAAAATGGGGTTCAATGGGTATCTTGAAACCTGGACCCATCAGTTCAGTAGACTTTTAACTGTTTGGTGGAAGAATACACTGGAGAGCTGGCTACACCATATATCTTCTTGACCCCCCCTCTGACCCCAATAAGCTGCTAACATATGTAAGATGGTGCTTTCTGCGACTTTGTGATTTGTATGGCTGAACTTTCTATCGATAGAGTTAACTTTTAAAAAATGGTTAACTATGAACAAAAGCCCTGAACAGACATTTCTCTTAAGAGGACACTGTAGCCCTTACTTATCTGAGGCAGGTGAGAGGAATATGTTCTAAGCCTCCCTTCCCCCCAGGGGATGCCTGAAAAAGAGGATAGCACGGAACCTTATAGGCACTATATCTTTTCCTATACATACATATCTACGATAACTTATAAATGATAATTTAGGAAATTTCATGGATAGAAGATCTGGTCTTACCATAGATCCTAGCAACCTCATCATACAATTATTTCTCTTGTCTTAAGTCAAGAACTTTCAACTTTTCTCCCTAAGCACTGTATGTCTTCTTTGGCACATCCAAATTGCTAGTGTCACTACTTTGCACTTTGGGGCCACTATTAAGTAAAACAAGGGTAACGTGAACACCAGCACTGCGATACTGCTACAGTTAATCTGATAACCCTGGTGGCTACTAAGTGACTAACAGACAGAAAGCATATAAGCATGGAGACAATGGACAAAGGGACAATTCATGTCCCGGGTGTAACAGAACAGGACAACGTGAGAGTTCACATCATGCTACTCAGAATGGCATGCAATTTAAAACTTACACATTTTTTTCTGGAATTTTCTATTTAATATTTTCAGACCATAGTTGACCATGGATACCTGAAACCAGAAAAGTAAAACCACAGCTAAAAAGGGACTAATGTATACAGATGGCAAATAAATCCATGCAAAGATGTTCAATATCATTGGCCATCAGGGAAATGCAAATTAAATCACATATCACTATACAACTGAAAAATGGTGACATCACCAAATGCTAGAGAGGACGCAGAGAAACCTGATAACTCCTAAATTGTGGAAAGAAACTGAACAGGCACAGCCAATATAGAAAGCATTTCTTTAGTTTCTTACAGATCTAAACATGAAGTTACCTAATGACTCAGCCATTGTCCTCTTGGGCATTTACCCCAAGGACATGAATATTGATGGTCACACAAAAACCTATGCAAGAATGTGTCATAATAGTCAAAAAATGGAAACAGCCCAGATATCCTTCAGTAGGCGAAGGGTTAACAATGATACATCTATACTTAGGAATAGTACTCAGCAATAAAAAAGGTACCAACTATCGATATGTGCAACAACTTGGATAAGTCTATAAAAACTAAGGCCCTAGATGGCTGACCTGCCTGCAGATATTGCAGTTGTCATTTTATTTTTATTTTGTATTTAAAAAGGAATACAGCTGTCATTTTAATCAGAAGGGAGTTTCCAAGCCATAATACTAACTTCTTCAGAGCTTCCCTCTTAGTTACCTAAAAATTTGCATAGAGTTTTGTCACATAGGCCAGAGCCAGGCAGGGCTTGTCAGAGCTAGAAAGGTGCTTGTGGTGCCAGAGAACCTGGGGCAGGAGAGGTAATCGAGAAATCGAGGGACCAGAAAACCAAAGAAAGTGAAACAAGATCAAGAAGTGGGAGCTTGTGGGCCAAAGATCCTTAAAAGACATAAATTCAGATATAAGAGCTGGAAAGTCAAACTGAATCAAAGCTGATGGGAGTCGGTGATAACGTGGGCTCATGCCCAACCAGAACCACCAGGAACGGGCAGTATGTGCAGGATCAAGGGCAGCTGGTTCCCCATTCAGATGTCTGCCTCAGGGGACATCGAGATCACTCCTGGCCAGATCGAGATGCTGGCCGTGGTGCACTTAAAAAACAAAACTGTGTGCTCTCAAATACAATAGCCATTTTTAAGTTCCTTCTCCATGCCAGGCACTGTGCTAAAATGCTTTAGGACTTCACTTAGAACATTCATTAATTGGCTCCATTTAACCAGCATCACAACCTTTGAGGTGGGTTCCATTGTTACCCTTATCAGACGGATGTGGAAAGTGAGGCAGAGACTGTTCAGTAACCTGCCCAAGGTCAGCAAGTGTAAGTGACAGAAGAAGATGAAGGAGGGACATGAAGAGCATGAACGGGGCAGATTCAGCCCCGAGACTGCCCAGAATTCTCAGGACAAACAGGAGTGGCCAGTCACAGAGTTACGGCACTTGTCGCTATTATACTATGTGTCCCTGTGTGTTTCTACTTAATCCTCACAGCAACCCCATGGGAGAGCAGGAGGGATCAGAGAGGGGACATAACTTGCAGGTGTCCGAGCCAGAGTTGAATCCTCTAATTTTGAATCTCACTCTATTAATTACTGCACCCGTGAAAATCACACAGGGAGGAGAGACTACCTCAACAGAGCTCCATGGACTGTGGGCTGCTTACCTACAGAGCAGCAGAAGCAGGAAAGAAGATTCTAGAAGGGGTTAGGGAGAACCAACAGTGAAGCTTGGGAAGCCTCCATAGGTGATTGCAGAATGTCCACCTATACCCGCCAAAGTGGCATCCCCGTCTGACATGATGTTCTCCCACTCTCGGGGCAGGGGTCCCCAGCAAGCAGCTCAGGTCCAGCACCCTCTCAAGCAGGTGATGAAGGCAGCCACCACCTACCCTCCTTTCATCACTCCAACTCTCACCATTTTTGTTCTTTCCCTTTGCAGGCACCTCCCTGTCCCCATCCCTCTCTACCTTCCCCTCTACCACCTGCCACCCCAAAAACATCTCATAGATATAAGAAATTAAAGTGTCACCAGCTTGCTGAAAAGCTAGAGAAGGCTAATAATCTAAGACAATGTAGAAAACAGTGATAAGGCAGCGAAGAAAGATTTTCCCTTTGGCATCGTTATATGAATTTGCCCTCTAGACGTGATTTCCCATTGCTGAGCTTTACACATTTTGTGAAAGCTGACATTTGAAGCCATAACATTTTCATAGGTAGTAGAAACAGAGGCGAACTCTTGGGCCAGGCCTGCTGCAGGGAAGCCAGAAGGCATTTCTGGACGGGGGTCAATAGAGAGCCTCCCTTCACACTGCTCTTGGCTAGATTTTTCCTATCTGAGCTTCTATAACATGAAAAGAGAGAACAAAATAAAACTATTACAGGTGGCCCGGAAGATGAGAGGAATTGGTGTTAACCGGGCATGTCAACTTGAAAACAAAAGGTATCACTGACATGTTCTCCTGACTCAGAGATGTAAGCGACAGAAACTGGGTCAAGTTTAAAGCAGATTGCAGGGGAAACAACCCAGTAAAATCGGACACTTTCCCCCCACAGGGAATGGGTAAATGAATTTCAGCGGGACATCTTATCAAGCATCCATTTTTAGTGTATTGGATCTCAGCGTGGGCAGGTGCTTCTTGGCTTGTGTTCCTCAGGGGGCCTGACAAAGGCTTCCATGGGGAACGCAAGAGAAATCCTCCAGGGAGTGAGGAGTCTTCCATTGTTTGAGTAGTAGCAACTAGATTGGCACATTTGGGGAGTTTATGATAGACAACAGGTTCCAGAAGAGCTGACAAAAGCAGACTCCATGGGTCACGTCAGTTCTCCTAAGGGCAAATTAGAGAACTATCCTTAAAGGCTCCTGGGGAAGGATGGAACAAAGGCCAACAGGCCAACAGCCAACATCCATGGCAGAATTAGCTTTAAACCAGTGGTTCTTAACCTGGGTTTTATCGAACCCTAGGGGTTCGATGAGTTGGTCTCAGGGGTTCGGAGAAGCCTCTGCCGCGGAGACCAGAATAAAGTAATACCGTAATTTGTTGTGAGTTCATGCACTTTGTTGGTTTTGTTCTTTGAGCAAGGTGATGTTCATGCACGACTCATTTTGTGCACCAGTAAATATATATATATACCTATGTCTTGAATTTGGAAAAAAAATCATATTTTATTTATCACTAAAGAAGGGTTCGGTGAATGCGCACATGAAACTGGTGGGTCTGGTACCTCAAAAAAGGTTAAGAACCACTGCTTTAAACAAATGAGGAAGCAAAGCTCTCTTTTCCCTTCAGTCCGCTTCCAGGTTCCCCTCCCCTAACCACCACACTATACACAGTTCTACTGGGATTCAAAATGCTTTTGGAAATGTTTACAGTTGTTTTGGGTGGTGGTGGTGCTTTCTTTAAAATTTTATTTTCTACTTATGTCATTTCAGTTTTTTTATGTCTTCACTAGTGAAAAATTGATTTGAAGGTAAAATCTGTTGGCTTAAAACTTTCATATTTCTAACTTGTCCATTACTGTTTAGGACAGTTTCACTTTTTAAAGATTTTGCTTTTGTAGCTATACATAGCTGGTACACAAATTGTAGAAAATTGGAAACGTTCAGAAAGTATTAGGAATATCTGCTTCCAGCCAAGATGCATAATAAATTGAATTTACTGATCCACCTTAAATAACAATGAAACTGGACAAAATGTACAAAACAGTGGTTTTCAGACATTTATCAGTAGGCAGTGCAAAACTGTGACCCCTGAGAGATGAGACATAAGTGAGATGACATCTGGTTTTTTTTGGTGTGTGTGTGTGTGTGTGTGTGTGTGTGTGTGTGTGTGTGACAGAGAGAGGGACAGATAGGGACAGACAGACAGAAAGGAAGAGAGATGAGAAGCAACAATTCTTTGTCACGGCACCTTAGTTGTTCATTTATTGCTTTCTCATATGTGCCTTAACGAGGGGCGGGGGGAACTACAGCAGAGCGAGTGACCCCTTGCTCTAAAACTAGAGACCTTTAGGCTCAAGCCAGCGACCATGGGGTCATGTCTATGATCCCATGCTCAAGCCAGTGACCCCACGCTCAAGTTGGTGAGCCTGTGCTCAAACCAGCGACCTTGGGGTTTTGAACCTGGGTCTTCTGCGTCCCAGTCCAAATGCTCTATCCACCTACTGTGCTACCACCTAGTCAGGCAAATGAGATGAACTCTTTTTGTCCTTCTTTCTTTTCTGGGAGATCTTCCAGGCTGGACACCAGAAGGAGGAGTCTAAACAGAGCCCAGAGGTCTCTATGAGCTGAGGAGATAAGATCAGGGTATCTAGGACCTGCAGAGCCATGAATCAGGCAGAGGAGGGCTACAGCAAGGGAGTCCTCCACATCCCTGCAGAGGGTCCCCTCTAGTCTTCCAGAATTGCAGAGCAAGGTACACATGCACGCAAACTGCTCAGAAAGAATCCCCTCCCCCCACTCAGAGAAACAGAGAAACAGAAAGGAAAACCCCCAAAGCTCACTTGCCAGGCCAAGAATAACCCGTGTTTCCTGAGCAGAAAGAATGCCGAACAAAGGGAGCATCAAATAGAATCCTCAGATGAGGGCTGCATCAGTCGTGGGAACAGATTATACTTAAACTAAAAGACTCTTGGGGGACCACCTAAGGAAGCTTAGAAGAAAGTCTTGAAAAGATTAAATTGTTTTCAGGGGACTGAACTGGATCCCAGAGAAAAATATTTAAAGAAATAAAAAAGCCTGCAGTGGCCCTGGTTGGTTGGCTCAGTGGTAGAGTGTTGGCCTGGCCTGTGGAAGTCACAGGTTTGATTCCAGGCCAGGGCACACAGGAGAAGCACCCATCTGCTTCTCTACCCTTCCCCCTTTTCCTCCTCTCTGTATCTCTTCCCCTCCCACAACCAAGGTTCCACTGGAGCAAAGTTGGCCTGGGCACTGACGATGGCTCCATGGCCTCCACCTCAGGCACTAATGAATGAATGGCTCTGGTTGCAATGAAGCAATGCCCCAGATGGGCAGAGCATCGCCCCCTGGTGGGCATGCCGGGTGAATGCCGGGTGAATCCCGGTCGTGCACATGCGGGAGTCTCTCTACCTCTCCGCTTACTTCCGAAAAATACAGGAGCTCCAGAGGTGCAATCAGTTAGCACATGGTACTTATACAGAAAAATACAAATAAAAAAAAATTCTGCAGCATCCAACGATGTAACATAGAACACTTGGCACAGCTTGAATGTTATAGGCATGTAAAGAAGCAGAAACATATGAGCCATAATCAAGAGAAAAAATTTTAAAGCATTAGGAAGATAAAAAAAACAACCACAACCTTACCAACCAGAAATGACCTTAGTGATTCAGGTATTACCTTTTAGACTTTTACTCAATACCTTTTTAAAAATTACATGAACTATGGATGATCAAACATAAGTAAAACTTGGTATTCTTATTTTCTGCCTTTACAATCTTAAGCACTTTCCCGTGTGTTTATTCCATGTTTTTGGTTATAAGAACCAACACTCACTAAGTTACCTCAAATAGTAGGCAGTGTATTACAAAGAGAACACCAGGTAATAAGGAAATAGGAATTTCAGCTAAGGCCAAAGGGGAGACAAATGATTGGACCTTGCAGGAAGAGAAGGGTTGAGACTGCTGTGAGGATCCATTCCTTGCCATTCACTGTCACACTCAATGTCTTAGTTTAGTTCTGACCATCTATCTCCTGGACCATGGCAACAGTGTTATAAACTTCTGCCTCAATCTTTCTGACCCTCCTAGAGACAAAATTGACTTCCTGAAATCATGTACCAACATACGTGGTGCTTGAAAACATGTTGACTTCCTGGTCAATTCACAATTGTCGACTCTCTACAACTAACTACCTTTCATTTCCTCTGGTCTAATCAAACAGATCAGCTAATTATCCTACAGCCTTCTTAATTTTATGCAAGCCAAACTCCCTATGTTAATTCTGTTCCTTCTGTCACAACTTACTTGCTACCTGCTTTGGCTGTGAAAATTCCATTGATTTTGTGTCTCCTCACCCCCTTCAGTTCCTGGGTATTTAATGATAGCAGCAACTATTCTTTTGTTTCTTTTCTCTGATTTTATGAAACCAGAGAAGTTTACCTGTTTTTGTCTAGACTCCTGGTTAAAGGGCAAGTTCATCCAGAATAGGAATCTAGTCCTTTACATCGCCCCTCTTGGCACCAGGCTGCTTTCTTTGTGTTTCACTTAAGACGGGGAAGGTTTCTATCTGTATTGTCACCCAAAGTTCACTGGAGAGTCACCTGTCCAAAAACATGTCCTTACTGTCTGAGATTCTCATTATCAGCATCTCATCAGAACGTCTCTGAAGACAGAGGCACTTTAGTTAAAATTCACAAACATCTATGGAGATCATTCCATACTCGGATAACTTTGCTACATGCTGGTATGGATACAGAGAGGAATGTGATGAAAGCAAAATTCCACGGTGCACGATAAATGGAGCAAAACAACTTTGTCTTGTTGAAGGCATTATGCTAGTTAAAGAGAACCAACATTTCCCCCAGATTTTGTTATCTGTTTAACTTGGGATCCTCTCTCAGCGAGTAGAGAGGCAGGACACTAAGAGATGGGACAGCCACCACAGCGCAGGCTTTCCTTCAGGCAAGCTTCTCAAACTTCATCTCCACACCGTTCTGAATAATGCTGAGGGTCCTAAGGACTGCTTTTATGTATTTCTTTTCCGCATTACCCTGTGAGCTACTTGAGGGCAGAGTTCATTTCTTATTTCCAGAAGGTATCATGCTTGACATTTAGTACTTAATGATGAGAATCCTTGCTCTGCGGCAAACACTCTTACAAAGGCTTTACGTGTATCCACTCATTTAGTACAGGAACTTCCTCAAGCGAAGGAATCGCCACTCCTCTCTCCACCTCCGCTAGATCCGCAGACCTCTCACCTCTTCCTACCCAGCGTTCGAACTCTCCCACCTGCCAGGTGTCCCCCCCGCAGCCCGGCCCCGCCCCCCATCGCTGCGCAGTGGAAACCGGTCGCGTCTCACTGACGTCACCAGCACGCGCCCTCTCCGCTGCACTTTTACCGGCGTGCGAGTCAGGTGGTTCCAACACCTCTGCTGGCGGACAGCGGCCCGGTGGCTTCAGTTGCTCCAGACCGGTGGCCCGCGGCGTCACAGGCTCTGCGACATGTCGATGCTGGCTGAGCGTGAGTGTTAAGCGCGGAGGCCTGGCCAGGGCGCGAGGGTGAAGGTTCCGGGTGTCGCGCCGGACAGGCCACCAGTCGCAAAGGGCGGTTCGCTGGCGCTCAGTGAGGTGGGGGATGCCGCGAGCCCGGGCGCTGGGCAGCCCGGTTCGGTTAGCTCTGCCAGCTGCAGAGATTTCCCAGCCCATCCTTCCCCCAAGGTTAGCTACCGGTTTGCTAGTGAAAGAGGCTACGAGTGGCACGTTTAGAGCAGGTTTTAAATGAGAATCAGGACACCGGTCGTGGGAACCCGAACTGGTTCTTTAAACTTCCCTGGGTTTCAGCTTCCTCGGGTTAGAAAGGAGTTTTGGCATTGAAATCCTATTCTCGAAGGTGTATTGAACCCAGAAATAGAAAAGCAAAGGAATTAGAAGCATCAAAGATAGTAAATAAAGATAGTAAGTAGCCCTTTTTAGAGGGTGCAGGGCTAAGAAAGATGGTGGCGGTTTTGACCTTAGTGGAATTAGCACTCTTCCATGACACGAGTGTTAGCCGAGATGCCTCATCCTGCCTCAGTTTGCCTTTGACATTTACCGTCACTTTGTGAAGTTCATCAATTAATTCCCTTGCTGGAGCGGCTGTGTCACTTCTGAATGGTACCTGTAGCTAAGGTTGCCTGCCACCAGAGGGCAGTCGTTCTTCGGTCATAACTTTGGAAGTCTGTAGGGGGCAAGGAACAGAAACAGCTTACTTAGTAGACCAATGGCAACTACCCCGGGGTTTTGTGAAATAAATGCTGTCAGCATCCTCTTAACTAAGGGGATGGAGGAACTGAGCGCGAAACGAAATGGATTGGGTTCTATTCCAGTTTATGGGAGCAGACATTAAGGTTCAGAGGAAAATAATTCACCCCAAGTCATTGAGCTAGAAATGGCCAAAATTGACCTAGTTACCTCTTTATCTTTACATTCTTGCTACCAGAATCAGCAGTTTTCTACTGTTTTTAAATAGAAACTCATAGGAATATGTTTTTGATCAGGGGTCCCCAAACTATGCCCCGCGGCCGCATGCGGCCCCCTGAGGCCATTTATCCGGCTCCCTCCGCACTTCCAGAAGGGCACCTCTTTCATTGGTGGTCAGGGAGAGGAGCACAGGATGCATCTGCACCCATAGTTCCCATTGAAGTACTGGTCAGTTTGTTGACTTAAATTTATTTGTTCTTTATTATAAATATTGTATTTGTTCCCATTTTGTTTTTTTACTCTAAAATAAGATATGTGCAGTGTGCATAGGGATTTGTTCATAGTATTTTTTATAGTCCGGCCCTCCAACGGTCTGAAGGACAGTGGACTGGTCCCCTGTGTAAAAAGTTTGGGGACCCCTGTTTTAGATGGTGACCTTAGACTCTAGATATATGCAGTCTCTTTTGGTTTTAATATTCTTTGATTTGTGCTTAATTCATTGGGTATTAGAGACCATGGGCCCTGGCTCTATTTATTTATATTTCTATCTGTGATTAGTTTCTGTGGGGCTTTTAAAAACATCATTTATTATCTTTACTAGGTTGGTTTAAAAAAATCAGTGAGATGGTGAATGTGAAAATAGTTCAGAGTAGGAAGTGGTTTTCACATGTGAAGTCCTCTAGTAGACATTAGTAATTCAAATTGCATGATTTCAAGGGAATATTTTCAGTTCTCTCAGCGTCGTGATTCTAAATTTTCAAATCTTTGTCATGATAATATATAATATTTTGTGTAGTCTTTTTAAAAATCTTGCTAAATTTATATCCATGACATTCCTTGTGATTAGATATTTTGGACTGCTGTTCTTATTTTACAGATGAGAATATGGAAGCATAAAGAAGTTCTTTTCTATTTTATTTTTAAATTTTTAATGAAGTTATTGTGGTGACATTGGTTAATAAAACTATATAGGTTTCAAGTGTACTATAATACATCATTTATGTATTGCATTGTGTGCTCACCACCAGAGTCAAGTCTCCTTCCATCAACATTTATCCCCCCTTGACCCTCTTCTACCTCCCCGTGCTCCCTTTCTCTCTGATAACCACCATACTGTCGTCTGTTTATGAATTCTTTGTTATCGTTTTTTGCTTAATCCATTCGCTTTTTAACCCAGCCACCCAAACACCCCCCACTGTCAGTCTGTTCTCTGTATCTGTGAGTATTTCTGTTTTGATTTTGTTGTAGTTTGTGCTGTTCATTCGATTCCACCTGTAAGGGAAAACATATGGTACTTGTCTTTCTATGACTGGCTTATTTCACTTAGCATAATGCTTTCCGGGTCCACCTATGTTGTTGCAAAAGGTAATATTTTTTTTCTTATTTATGGTTGAGTATATTCCATTGTATAACTATACCACAGCCTTTTTATCCACTCATCTACTGACGGGCACTTGGGCTGCTTCCAAATATTGGCTATTGTAAATAACACTGCAATGAACAGAGGGGTGCATATCTTTTTTCAAATTAGTGTTTCATGTTTCTTCAAATATATTCCTAGAAGTGGAATTGCTGTGTCATAAAGCAGTTCCATTTTAGTTTTTTGAGGACACTCTATACTGTTTTCCACAGTGTCTGTACCACTATGCATTCCCACCAACAGTGCATGGGGGGTCCCTTTTCTTCATACCCTCACCAACACTTGTTTGCTGATTTATTGTTGACAGCCATTCTTACAGGTGTCACGTGATATCTCATTGTGTTTTTAATTTGCATTTCCCCGATAATTGGTGATATCGAGCATCTTTTCATATTGCCCATCCATAGTCTTCTTTGGAGAAATGTCTATTCAGGTCTTTTGCCCATTTTTGAAATTGGACTTTGTTTTTTTGGTGTTGTGTTTTATAAGCTCTTTATATATTTTTGGATATTAACCTCTTATAAGATATATCTGTGAATATGTTCTCCCATTCAGTGAGTTGTCCTTTCATTTTGTTGCTGGTTTTCTCTGCTGTGCAAAAACTTTTTAGTTTGATATAGTCCCATTTCTGTTTTTTTTTTCTTTTGTTTCCCTTACCCAAGAAGATATATCAGAAAATAAATATTTCTATGAGAAATATCTTATATTTTACTGCCTATATTGTCTTCTAGGATTTTGAGTCTTACATTTAAGTCTTCAATCCATTTTGAGTTTGTTCTTGTATATGGTGTTAAAAGGTGGTCTAGTTTAATTTTTTAGCATGTATCCAATTTTCAACACCATTAATTGAATAGACTGTCCTTACCCCATTGAATATTCTTGACTCCTTTGTCAAAACCATAAAAGTGTGGGTTTATTTCTGGACTCTGTATTCTGTTCCTCATTTTATTAAAATTCTTTTTTCTTTTTGCTGCTCTGACTGGGTGTTTTCTGCTACCTTGTTTTCCACCTTGCTGATTTGATCCTCTGCTTTATCCAATCTACTCTTTATTCCTTCTATTATATTCTTCATTCCTGACTGGTTCTTTTTCATGGTTTCTATATGCTTTTACATGCTGTTGAAGTTTTCACTATGTTCCTTAAGCATCCTTATAACCATTTTCTTGAACTCTGTATCTGGTAAACTGCTTGCCTCTATTTCATTTAGCTCTTTTTCTGTAAATTCCTCCTGTTCTTTCATTTGTGGCATGTTTATTTGTCTCCCCATTTTGGCTGCCTCGTTGTGTTTGTTTCCATGTGTTAGGTAGATCTGCTATGTCTCCCAGTCTTGGTAGGGTGGCCTTATGTGGTCGGTGTTCTGTGTGACCCAGTGGCGCAGTCTCCTTGATCACTTGAGTTAGGTGTTCCAGGAATGTCCCTTGTGTGGGTTATGTGAGCCTTCCTGTTGTAATGGAGTCCTGATTGCTATTGGCCTGTTCTTGAGTGAGGTCAACTCTCAGGCAGGCTGACTGTGTGGATTGACCCCGAGCATAGTATACAAGCTGCTGTGCAGTTGCTGACCACAGTAGGCAGAATTTGCCTCTGGTTTGGTGCCTGCTAAGATCTCCCTTTGAATATGCCTCTTGGGAAGCTAACTGAATCCTGCTTAATGTTGTTTGAAGCTGGCCACTGGGTGTGTTGGTTCTCGGGCCTCTTGAGAAGGACTCTGGTTCAGACCAGTGTCAGATGCTGCCTGTGACTGGCACTGGGCTACCTGTTTGGTGCTACAAAGAGATCCTCAGTTTGTGGCTACCTCATCTGGGCCTTGATATGTATAGGAAGCATAAAGCTGCACACCAGGGTCTTCTTCCACCAGCACTGAGCCTGAGGGCAGGTCAGCAAAAGGCCCAAGGCACCCTGAGATCTGCTTCTGCCAGCTGCCTGCTAGACTCATTCACTGGAAGAACTTCTGGTGGCCCTTGAGTTGCATGAGGTAGTTTCTCAGTAAGTCACCAGGTAGGGGCCAGTGGTGTTCACCAGATTGATACAGGTTCAAACTCAGTGCCAGTGCTGGGTCTGAGGCCACTCAGCCAAATTCCCAGGATATACCAAGTCTAGCTGCTCCCCACCACCACCCCGGGTACCTTCAGACCTTTGTGGTGGGGTGTGGCCTCAGGGAGTTGTCACGACAAGGGCAGCAGAATTTGTCAGGCCCTACCAGACCAAGATTTGGCCGTGTGAAGGGAAGGCTCTGCACTGGTTGGACATGTGAGGGAATAATGGCCCCTGTCCTGGAGTCATACAACTCAGTCTGTCCCAGATTCTGCTAGGAGTCTAAGCTCAGCAGAGTAGGCTGCTGGGAGTTAGGAGGATGGGGCTAGTGATCTCCCGTGAGAGGGAGGCACAGGTCAGGCTGGGGGGAAGGTGAGAGCTATACAACTCAGTCTGTCTCAGATTCTGCCTGGACCTCCTCAGCTTGGGAGGGCAACACCAGGAGTCAGGAGGGTGGGGCTAATGGATGTCCCATGATGGGGAGGCTCTGGTCAGGTTCATGGGGAAGTGGAGGTAACCCTTCTCCCCCAAGCCACACAACTCAGTCACTGATATACCCTGAGTTTGTTCAGACCTCTACACCCTGGCCCAGACAGCTGACTTCTCTGTGGGGTGAGTCCAGGGGGTGTAGGGCTGAAGCTATTGCATTCCCCCAGGCTGATGCCATAAGGAAGGGAGTGCTCCACCCAAGAAAGATGGTGTCTGCTCTGTGGAGAGGGGCTTAGCATCGGGATCCTGGCTCCTGTTACTTTAGTTTTCTCCCCAGAGGCACAAACCTCTGTCTCTCCACACATGACTCTGGTCTGCTCTGCCCTCCCTCCACAAGAGCTCAGGGTGAGTGGCTTTGAATGAGATTTTGTGTGTCAGCCCTTTAAGAGGCGGTGCCCAGTAGACTCCCACCTCTCCCTCGTGGACAGAAACCCTGCTGCTTTTCACAGCCTGATGTTATGTGGGCACCTCTTCCTGGCTCAGGTACTCTGGGCTGTGGAGTCCAGCTTGTGGTTGATACCCCACACTCCTCAGGGGGAACCTTTGCAGCTGAGATGTCCCTCTGGAGTATTATCAACCTCTTGTGGGAGTAGGGATGGCTCTTTTCACATCTCCACCCTTCCTACCAGTCTTAATGTGGCTTCTTCTGGAAATCCTTGGTTATAAGACTTCTCTTCAGTTAGTCTTCAGTTGGTTATTCAAGTTGGTTGCTCTGTATTTCAGCTGTAATTCCACTGGCCCTGGGGCGGAGGTGAGCATAGCTTCCACCTACTCTGCTGCCATCTTGGATCTTCCAACAAGCTCTAGTTCCATGATTTCACCACCTAGCGGTTAATTTTCCTGCTAGCTTGTAAAATTGGGATCATTCAGTTTTGTATCCTACTTTTATTTTTCTACCTAACATTAGGCACTGAACATTTTCACTGCTGGAAATGGACTATATTTTGTTTTCTTTTACCTTTACCACAGTCGCTTATCTTATTTTCAAAATCTTACTGTACTTTTCTTTGTGTTTCTCAAAAATACACTTTATCCTGTGTTTTTCTTGCCTATGTTATAGGCAAGAAAATCCGCCCATGGAAGCCTCCTCTTCTGTAGGGTAAGAATTTTATTTATCACTCTCACTCCAGTCTTTGCGTAATTTAGAGTTTAAGACTTTTATCAAGGTATTACTTTTATTCATTCTTCAAGACCAGTTTTTGACACTTGAAATCATTACATTTTATAATTAACATAATTAATAATTAAATCACAACACTGTAGTTAATGGATTTTACAGCTCATTGCATTAAAATTTTATACTGTATTTCCTCAGTCTTGAATATCTCTTGAATAATATTTTAATAAGAATACATGGGTGGTATATTTTATGCTCTTGAATATCTGAAAGTATCTTTGGAAAGAAAAGACAAAACTTCTGTTCTTGGCCCTTGAAACTCAAGACACTTTTCAGAGGAAGCTGAATCCTGCATTAGCCATGTGGTATTAAGAGTGGAGTGATTGAAAGGTGAAGTCCCTTGCAGCTGTCATGTGAAGGCTGTCTGTTGGAGCTACCCTGAAAGTATCCTGATGGAACTATCTACAGTTAGGTCTCCAAGTAAGAGGAGTCCCCACTAGAGGATGGTTAAACACATTATCCTGGATACAAGTTCTGCAGATTCAGGGTACTGTACCCTGAGGCTCAGCACTGCTCCTCACACTACTGTTCTACATAGAGTTGGGTGTACTTACGACCATCCCCAGATTCAGTGACTCGCGAAGACTCAGGACTCAGTATCTACTTGTACTCACAGCTAAGATTTATTACAGCTAAAGGATACAGAGCAAAGTCAGCAAAAGGAGAAGACACATGGGGCAAAGCTCAAGGGAAACCAGGCACAAGCTTCTAGAGTCCTCTCTCATTGGAGGCCGAGGTGACACATTTAATTCCCCCAGTACAAGTTGTGATAACACTTGTCAAATGTTACCTACCAGAGAGCTTGGTAGAGACTCAGTGCCCAGGGTTTTTACTGGGGGCTGGGCACATAGGCAGCCACTGCCGGGCATGTACCAGAATTCCAGATTCCCTGAAGGAAACCAGGTATTCAGCATAAACAATATTGTTTGTATAAACTGTGAAGTGTAGTAAGCCACTCTCTCATTTCTGAAAATGGAAGGAAGCCTCCTGAAACCCAAGTTCCCAGCCAAGGGTCAGCCTTGTAAGCAAGATTTTGGAAGGGTAGCCAGCAGTCAGCCTGCTAGGTTAACTCTTTTTCTGCACACAGGTATTAGCAAAGCTGCCATCTAAGCACAGAACAGGCTGTGGAATAAGAATAACAGAGCATGTGTCAAAGTGGATCCAATCTGAACAGACCAGAAATGGGCTTTTCCTTGCCAGGATTTCCCAAACCTAGAACTTTATAGCACTAGACCTAAAATGTTCCAGGGAAGTAGAGCTCTGGTCAGATAAGTTTGAGAAAAGTGGCATGCTTGCTCTGCCCTCCTCTAAGGGGATCTGCACATTCACATATTAAAAGTCTGAGAAAGTCTCTAGTATGCAACACTATTAAACTCTGTTTAACCCAGTGTAACTCTTCTTAAATATAGTGAAAGCCCTGCCTTTAACACCCCCATTTGGGGAACTGCCCTATCCCATTGGTTGAGGGTATCTGCCATTTCCCCAGGAAAGAGCAACTGACCACCAGCCATCCAGTCTCTTGTGTGAGCATTCTAGTCTGCTCTAAATGTAAACGTCTGTGACACAAACTGTATGCAGTTCTTACTGCAGAGCGTGGGCTCAGTCATTCTCAAAACTGTCTCCTTCACAGAAGCCCTAGTCAGAGACCCCTGCCAAGCACCGTGGGTAGAGATGTGAACTTTTACAGAGAGAATACTGGCAAACAAGGCTCATCTCTGGTATGTTCATCAGCAGAGGCACTGTTATGCTGAGTATTTACTACGAAAGTAAAGTGAGAGCTTAGTCATGTGTAGCCTTTTTGGGTCACCGCATTCCTGGAAGATGCTATAAATTTTTGCCCAATTTGTTTTGCTTTCTAAGTAGCCTTTCTCTGCATGCTTGTAAAAGGTTTACTTGTTTTTTGCTAGGCTGTGTGGAGCTACGGGTCTTTGTATTGATTTTACATACATTGTAGTGAGACTCTCTGGCTGGAGGTTATATTATTATTATTATTTTTAAATTATGTTATGAGACTGCCAAAGCGTGAAGTTGCTGTTGGTAGTGGGATACTGGGCTTCAGTTGGTGTAGTAGCTGAATGATGTTGACCCTTGACCTCTAAATTTCTCACTTGGCCACAATTTACTTTTGGATTTCTTATTCTCTCTCTCTCTCTCTTTTTAATAGGAATTATTTCCCACAATTCTCTCTCTCTCTTTTAAAGAGTTTATTATTATTTAGAGAGAGAGGGAGAAAGATCATAGTTGGCTCACTTTAGTTGTTCACTGGTTGCTTGTCATATGTACCTTCACCTGGCAAGCCCGTGGATTCAAAGCGGCAACTCGGCGTTCCGGGTTGATGCTCTATCCACTGCGCCACCACAGGTCAGGCTGGATTTCATATTCTTGTTCTGTGAACTTTTGAAGTTCTGTTTCTCTGCCACAATGTCCCTTAAAACTACAATGATAAATTCGAGTTCCTAATGATCAGTTATTTATATGCATTAAAAAAAAATACTTTGAAGAGACTCAAAGCAGTCCTTTAATTCAGTTATCTTCTTTTCCCCTTTTATGTCCCCATCCTTCTTTCCCTCCGTCCTTCTTTTTTCTTATTCATATGCACATTCATTCACATATTTATTGGGTGCTTGCTCTGGGCAGTGTTTTATTACTTCTTGCAATGAATCATAAGAAAGAATAAGACACAAATGTGAGCCATAGGAGATTATGGCCTGGTAGGAAACATAAGAGATGGGTATAAATAACCATAATACAGAAAAATGTTAATTAAATGCCAGAAAAGAAGCAGATAATTTATTCTGGAAATTTATAGGAGTCATATGACTTGATAGAGGGCATTTCAGTGAGAAGGGGAGGTTTTACTAGTATCTGCAGTTCACGTGTGTGGAGGGCACAGTTGATTCCCCAGGATCATACGACTGTTGTAGATTGTGGACTAAAAACAGTGTATAAGCTTTGACATCAGTAGGACCTTCATTTGTATCAAGACTCTGTTTTTTGCTTGGGGACATTTGGCACGTTTCTGTCCCTAGGCCTAGATTTTCTCATCTGATAAGTGGAGATTAAAATGTCTACCTTCACTGAGTTCCCGTGAAAATTGATTCAATGATGTGTGAGTAGCATTTGGCATATGTTGTATGGCAACGAAAGCTACACTGGTTGCCGCTGCTGCTGCTGCTGGTGTTGGCAGGGGCTTTAATAAGTTGCTACTTTTTGCCTGACCTGTGGTGGCGCAGGGGATAAAGCGTCAACCTGGAACTCTGAGGCTGCTGGTTCGAAACCCTGGGCTCGCCCAGTCAAGGCATATACGGGAAGCAACTACTATGAGTTGATGCTTCCCACTTCTCCTCCCTCTTTCTCTCTCTCTAAAAAAATAAATGAATAAGTTGCTGTCTTTAGCTGACTGTGGGAGGCCCAACTGATGGTATATCTAGGTATTTCAATTTATCACCTTTGGAGGGAGTATTTTTATTTTTGTCTTACAAGGTCAGTTTGTATGTTGAGAATGTGTCATTATTGGGGAAATGAGGGGAAATGACCCAACTGAATGCTGAATCTGATACCTGTATCTAACAAAACATAATATATGTCAAATTTTATGCAAGTGTGTATTAGATGTGTGTGTATTTGTTTGCTGTATTCCAGGTTTGAAAGGTAGGTTGCTAAGGAGTTACTTTGTCATTTGCAGGTCGCCGGAAGCAGAAGTGGGCTCTGGATCCAAGAAACACCGCGTGGAGCAATGATGACTCCAAGTTTGGCCAGAGGATGCTGGAGAAGATGGGCTGGTCTAAAGGAAAGGTATTTCGGGAAAGTGCAAAAGAAATCGGAGCCATGCAAAGAGACTACAAGTCAGGAGAATGCGCCTTTCTTAAGGAGTCTGAGAAAAATTTATATTTTAGGTCAATAAGTGATTTTGGAGTAATAACTAAACTGTAATGGTTTCGTGATGAAAAAGTCAGAATTGATGGCAGCTTTCTTTGTCACTGAAACTGCACGGTTAACATCGTCATAGTGCCTTTTAATTAGTTGCTTGGAATCATATTTAACCATCAGAGTTTTATGTTGCGAAGAGTAACATTTTATTCCCCTTTATAGATAGACTCAAATGTTCTACTTCACATTCCAGTTATTCCTGACTCAAATTGGACTTCTACTGATATCTCTACACTTAAATGGTTCTTGTCAAGGTCTTTAATGATCTTGTCAAATTCAGTGGACCCTTTCTTGTCCTTATGTCACTTAATCCCCACCAGCACTGGACATAATTGACTACTTCTGTCTTGAAATGTTTCTGTCTTGGCTTCCACAATACTGCTTTCCCTCGTGTTTTCCCTTCTACCTCCCCAGCTACTCCCAGCTTCTGTGCTTTGCTCCGAGTGACTCCTTTATGCCGTAGCATGCTTTGAGATACCTAAATTCTGAGATTATCTAATTCTCTTACTTTTCTGTATCTGGTCCAGGTCTGTCCTCTGAGCTCCAAATTTATAAATTAATCAGCCTGCTTGACATTTCCACTTGAGTAAGCATCATTTTTGTTATAAAATTCTAGATCCCCCAGATCCTTTTCTTCTCAAGTTTCCCCATTTATGCAAATGGTGCCCAGTCTACCCACTTACTCAGGACAGGAACCTGGAAGTCTCACGTCCTGCGTCCACAGTCATTATCCCTTTCTCCCCAGGACCTCCTCATCCTGGCCCAGCACCGCCGTCACCTGCTCTGATCACACAGCCTCTCGTGCTTCCTCTTCTCTGGGCCTTTGCTGTGCAGCAACCAGAATGAGCTTCAAAAATACAGAAATTAGGTCACGTCATACCTTTGCTTAAAAGTTCACTGGTTTCCCACAGTTTTTAAAAAATTAAGGGCACACACGAGAAGCAACCAATGAATGCGCAATTAAGTAGAACAACAGATGAATGCTTCTGTTCTCCCTACCATCTCCCCCTTCCTTTCTCTGTCTCTCTAAAAATCAATCAATCAATAAAAATACAGTGTGTCCATAAAGTCATGGTGCACCTTTGACCGGTCACACAGTCAAAGGTGCACCATGACTTTACGGACTCATTGTAGTTAAGCCCTGGCCAGATTGCTCACTTGGTTGGAGCGTCATCCAGAAGCGCAGGGTTGCCAGTTTGATACCTGGTCAGGGCACATACAAGAACAGCTTGTGTTCCTGTCTCTCTTTCTCTGCCTATAAATAAGTAAATAATTGAATAAATGTGATACAAATGGCCTGACCTGTGGTGGCGCAGCGGATAAAGCGTCGACCTGGGAACACTGAGGTCGCCAGTTCAAAACCTGCACTGGTCTGGTCAAGGCACATATGGGAGTTGATGCTTCCAGTTCCTCCCCCCTTTCTCTCTTTCTCTCTCTCTCTCTCTCACTCTGTGTCTCCTCTCTAAAATGAATAAAAATAATAAAAAAAAATTAAAAAAAATGTGATACAAATGTCTACCATAATTTCCAAGGTCCTGTGAGGTCTAGCTCCTTTATATCATCATATTTCCTCTTCATTCCCTCTGCTGAAGCCACCCTGGTGGGTGGGTGCCTTTTAGGTTCTATGGTACACCAAGGTCTCTGGGACACCTTACAAATGAGTGTTAATTGATACAGGGGACTTGGAATCCCTTTCTCCCCCTTTCTCATTGTTTTGTAAAATTATTTAATGAACAGAGCCATATACGGGTAAGACCTTTGATGGGCTCCTGATAGTTTTGTGACAGAAGTTTGATTCTCGGAACATTAGAAAAAGGCATGTTCTCCACAGTGTTTATGTGGACCTTAAATTAAATCTCAGGTCGAGTATTCATTATTGTAAGTGCATTTTTTGTATTACAGACATATCTTCTAAGAATCCATTAGACTATACAGTCGTCCTTCGCCATATTGCAGTTCACTTTTAGCGGTCTCACTGTATCGTGGGTTTTTAAATTCTATACATCTAATTTTGTATCGCAGATTTTTTGCTATACCACAGGATTTTGTGGTATATAGGTATATTTATATATTTATTATTTTAATTATTTTTGCGGTAAAATAACATAGGAAGTGTTTATAGGAGTGTAGGAAAGGTTAATAACAGTGTGGGAAAGGCTAATAATTGTGGGAAAGGTTTATAAGAGTGTGGGGAGGGTTTATAAAGGCTTAAAATATATATAACTAATAAAATAAATTTGCAGATTTTCGCCTGTCGTGGAGGGGTTCTGGAACCTGCCCCCACATTAGACGAGGGACCACTGTATTCTCTTTGATGGCACAGGCAGTGCCTTGCTCCTTCATGTTTAGTAATTAATTGAATGGTTGATGAGGGAAGACAGGGATAGATGAGCACCCTTTATACCAGACAAAAACGCTAACTCTCTGTGTTTAATCTCCACAGGGCTTAGGGGCTCAAGAGCAAGGAGCCACAGAGCACATTAAAGTTCAAGTTAAAAATAACCACCTGGGACTTGGAGCGACGATCAATAATGAAGTGAGCAACAGTGTCTCTGCTGGCAGTTTTCCTTGCATAATTGACTTTTTTGTAAATATATAAATTATAAGCCAATCAAATTGATCAAATTGATCAGTTTTTAACTCTTCCAGAGTGTGTCCTCTGTGCTTGGGTTAAGTAAGAAGCCCTGAGCTCTGCTGGCTCTCCATCCTATGTCACACCCTCACTTGGGCTTCCTGTCTTCATGGGGTTCTTGACTCGTTTATGTGTGAGAGATGCAAACTAGTTTTATTGCTAAACTTTGCAAAAGGTATTCTTTTTATAGAAATACCCATTTTAGGACAGAGAAGAATTTTTATCTTTACCTGTGTTCTAATATTAGCTTATATTATTAAAGGTTGCTGACATTTAGTTTCAGAAGGAAATGAAGACTCTTCTGCAAGAAAGTGGTGTTCTTTTCCTATACCATATCTTTTTCTGATAGTTGGTATACAGCGGTTTTATTTATTTACATTTCCTCTTAAACCTTGACACTTTGAAAATATGGCCCTGTCATTAAAAATCAATGGCCTATTATGCTTTTCATTTTCAGTATTATTATTTCCGTATCTAAGCTGAAAGCTTTGTTCTTAAATTTTTACAACCAGCAGAATCTGGTAGGAAGTCTGGAGAATGACTTTAGGTAATCCGAATTACTTTTTTTATTTTTATAAACATTTTCTTAAGATTTTTATTTGTTTAATTTACTGATATTTAGAGATGAGAGAGAGTGTGTGAGAAAGAGAGGAGAAGCAGGAAGCATCAACTTGTGGTAGTTGTTTCTCGTATGTGCCTTGACCCGGCAAGCCCAGGGTTTTGGTGACCTCAGTGTTCCCGGTCGACACTTTATCCACTGCGCCACCGTAGGCCAGGCCAGAATTACTTTGATTAGCTCAGCAGCACTGAGTAGTAGACTAGATCAGCTAAAGTTTTCTGGACTAAAAACTCAACTTTTCAATCACTGAATGAGTTTATACAAAGCTGGTTTTAAAGCTAGTTGTTGAGAGATAGATATATGGATGACCTTAATTTTTTAGAAGTATTGCCCATTAAACCTACTTAATATGCCTTAACCCTAAGCAGTTGTGTATGAGGCTGATCCCTCCCCAGACACCTTACTTCCCCTTGGTCTGGGTTGTTCTGGAGATACTCATTCTCTCTTAAAACCAGATTCTCTTTGTTAAAATAATCTTACTAGCTTCTCACCTTTCAAATGGCTGCTGATTGTTTTGGGGAACTTGGAGTCCTTCTTTCTCCCTTCCTCAGTTTCATTTTGTAAAATTGGGGAACTGGCCAGCAAGTAAAATTGGGCAAACTATTTGAAGCTCAAATGAACAAAGAGTCCCAAGTCAACTCATCATTGCTTTCCTCCTTTCACTTATATAATTTTCCCTTAGTGAGATAAAGGGAAGGTTATTTTCCTTTATTTTAATATTTAGCACACAGGTGGCCTATTGATTATTTGACTAGAAATTGATTATTGATAAGTTATTCATGTTTGAAGTCAGGACTGACACCTCCAAGAAGCCCATTTTTAATACTAAAATAAATAAATTGCTTTTCAAATTTATATCATATTACTCAAATTTCTGAAGTAATACTTTGATGAAACATTTAAAATTGCATGTTACCTGTCAGATTTTCTTGATTCCAAGATATATCTTATGTCAGCCAGTGTAAGTAAACTACTGATTTGCCTCTAATTGATGTGTGTGTTTCAGGACAACTGGATTGCTCATCAGGATGATTTTAACCATCTCCTGGCTGAACTGAACACTTGCCATGGACCAGAAACAGCAGGTAGGGGAAATCTTTGCTTTGTCACCCATTTAGATTTATAGAAGATATGATCTCTCAATTTAAAATATTTTAACTATTTTTACTGTAAGCATCGCATATCTGGAAGTTAACTTATTGAAGTTATTAGAAATAGTCTTTCCTGTGTATATTTTAATAGTGCTTTCATTGCATGAACTTTTTTTTGTTGTGTGAAGAAAGCAAACAGTTTTTTCTGATAAATTCATTCAGTTTACAACCTAAACTAATCTTTCCAAGTATCCTTGAGGGTGTCTAAAAACATTTTTAAAATGCAAAGCAGGAAATGTCACTTGGGACCATAAATTAGCAGCCAGCAAAGGTTGAATAGAAAAGCCTTTTTTTGTGTTGATTCTACTTCATGAAATTGTTCTACCTTTTAATATATGTAAGAGATTCAGATTTCTGGAGTTTGGTAAAATTTGTTGCAAGGGGCTCAGTACTAGAAATTGTATTCCCAAGTTGTAGGAACTAGAAATGAAACAATTGAACCTTGGGCTTTCCATATTAAATTAACAGAAAGCTAGTTCTCTTGGGGAAAGGGCATGGATGGGCCAAACTGTGGGCCTTCGGTGTGATTTTAGAGTTTAAGGAAGTGTTTTTCACATGACTATTTGGAAGGCAAGGACGTAACTTCAGTTAATTCTGCTGGGTATTCATTGAAGAAAACCTACATTATCCTGCAAACATTGTTTTTAATTGTGGTAAAATATGCATGTGAAATTTACCATTATAACCATTTTAAGTGTGCAGTTCATTGACATTAATTACGTTCACACTGTTGTGCCAGCATGTTCACTGTCCATCCAAAGAAAAACATAAGTCCCCTCCTCTTTCTCCCCCCCCCCTCTGTTCCTCTATAAAATGAATAAATAAAATATATAAAAATAAAGAAATTGGGCTTGACCTGTGGTGGCGCAGTGGATAAAGTGTTGACCTGGAACGCTGAGGTCGCCTTTATGAAACCCTGGGCTTGCCTGGTCAAGGCACATACGGGACTTGCTGCTTCTTGCTCCCCCCTCCTCTCTCTCTCTCTCTCTCTCTTTCTCCCTCCCTTCCTCTCTCCCTCCCTCCTCGTCTCCCTCCTCTCCTCTCTAAAATGAATAAATAACTAAAAAACAACAAAGTAAAAGACAAGGAAAATGTTTTATGAAAATACTGACTGGACTGATATTAGGAAATGTAGGATCTATGCAGTAGTAAAATTCAAGGACATTATTCCTTACAAATGATAAAATAGAAATATAGGTTTCTATTTTCCGTTTTATCTGGTTTCTTTTCCTCAGCACGCTTTTGAGATTTATCCCTGATGTATGTATTACTGGAGTGCAGTAGTGAAATGTTGAAAGTGACCTAGGGAACTCTTTTTATCAGGAATAGTTAAGTGCATGCATGACAGATTTCAAGCGGTGGTACCTAGGGCTTAGGCAGCCTTATCCACAGGTTCATCTGTGATCTGTGCAGGCCCAGGTATCTTAACCATTGAAAGTTGGAGTGACCCATCTAAAGTCTACCTGGTGACCACTAGAGGGTGCTGGTAGCCCCACAGTTACTGGCCGGCTTCCTATCTAGCTCAGTACATTACCAAGTAGGCCTTGCTGTCTGCCAGTCCCAGTACTGAAAAGCCTTTAGAATATTCCTTTAAGGGAAACCTGTCCAAGGAATGGACCTGGAGAGCTATAGATGATGTTCCTTCCATGTCATCTTTGGTAAATACACTATCTTTATCCAAAGAAATTTTAGGTAATAGTAAAGTAGAAATTACTGTAAAAAAGCTGAAAAGCAGATGATACATTATAACCCACTAACATATTTTTCTGCTATAATATTTTTACTTCCTTAATATTACTTACAAAATTCACACAATTTCCCTTTTAATTAAACAGGGAGTCCATGCTCTCCTCTTCATAGAATCTTATGGTGGCACAGTGGATAAAGCATTGACCCAGAATGCTGGGTTCCTCAGTTTGAAACCTGAGGTCGCCTGGCTTGACTCCTTAGTCACCAGTTTGATCCCCGGTCAAGGCACATGTGAGAAGCAATCTGCACAACCAAGTGGAGCCATGAATTGATGCCTCTCTCTCCCTCCCTCCCTCCTTTCTCTCTCTCCTCCTCTCTCACCCTTCTCTGTTTCTCTCTAAGAAATAAAATTATCTTAATTACTCTCTACCAGACTCATTTTAAGTATTTTTGGAAATAAACTGGCATGCTAATGTGGTTTAGGACTGGGGTCTTCAATTTTTTTATCACAGATCCTTTAAAGGAATTTTGGAAAGCTATATACCCTATATCACATTTTTAGATCAACATCTATAATGTCTTTGATCATAGCTTTAAATAGTTGCAAAGTACTATAATTTCTGGCCTATTGGGAAAATTGTCATTTTAAAATAAAACCATTACATTTTAGTTCTAAATGAATTCAGTAGGTAAATACCAGAGCAATTTAATACACACTGTCATCTACTTATCTACTTAGAAACATACAAACAAGCCCTTTTGTAGTCAGAAATATTATAGTTTACCATTCCTTCTCCTCTGAAGTAGTATTTTGATTGCATATACCCCCTAGTATTTTATGTTTATGTATATATTTTTGCTTACACTTTATAAAATTCATTACGCTGTCATATTTCTCTGCCACAAAACAAATACATACACATTTTTGGTTTATTTCTAGTAACATCTAGACTTTAAGTATAAATATTTTTCCTTGGATTAAGTTGTTATTTTAATTAGTAGAGTACATTTGTACTAAAACCAGGAAATATATTTTGAATTTTGGTAAACAGTTATTGGAACAGTAAAATCTTTTTGGAAGTGTACTGATGATCTCTTGATGAGATAGATTGGTGTGAGGAGGGACTGCTTTTGCTGCGGCTTTGATTAAAAGATGCTTCCCTGACACCAGTCTTTTGGCTTGTTCCTTTTTATCTCTGGTAAGGGGACAGTTGTGTCTTCCTTTTGTAAAATGGGTGGAGAAGTGGAGAAGGAGAACCAGACGATGCATCCACTCAGGATCAGAGCAGTTTGAGGAAGGAGAGAGCATATGGATAAGCAACACTCCCCTAAGGTCTGTTTCACTCAGATGTGCTTAGGGAAGTCTCTGCGCTGGGGAAATGCAGAAGCTGGATCCCACGTGATTCTTACGTCCTCCAAAGGGAGACAGCAGCTCTGTTAGGGATACGGTGTAGTGGCTAAGAACGTATACTCCCACTCACGTCTGCCTAGGTTTGAATCTTATCAAACCTCCTAGATGTGCCTTATTGAACCCATCTGTGCTTCAGTGTCCGTAACGCAGCAGCTACCTCATGCGGTGGCTGTGAAATGAAATACAAAACTGCATGGAAGCTCTCTGTCTAGTGCCTAGTACTTCATAAGTCTCCAGCTGAAAGACTTACTTTAAGCCAGTAGCTTGCTAGGCGATTTGTGTCTGGGACATCAAAATTGAGAATGTTGCGTGCCGTATGAAGTGCTTGGCCATAAAACGAGAAAAAATTACTGGTGGGAAGTCGTTTTAGAAAATCAAAGCTAATTCTTGGGAAGTGACTGCAGAAGAGTGTTTTAGGTTGTTGATATAAGTAACCCATGTGAGGCGTTGTCTGAAAGCTTGACACACCTTCTGCCTTCACACTGTGAGCCTCACTCTGTAATTTATACCTTGCTTTTGAAGCTTCCTAGTCCTGGAAGGGTTACGTTAACCAGCAAGTTGTTCTATGGACATGAGTTTGTTTTGCTCCTGTATTAAAGCAAAAATTTCCTTCTTTCCCCCATGTCTAACTTCATGTCTTTATTTCCTTTGGATGTAACTATAGGAAAATTCGGTTTCTTTTCTACCTACGATGTTCTGTTTCTGTTACTCTGCCCCCTGAACTTGACAAATAGATAAAGGTGTGGGAATACGTACAGGCAGCTTGTTACTATCCTGTAATTGACACTCACCCCAGATCTACTTGCTCTATCAACCAAGGGACTACATTCTGGCTCACATTTTTCTCTTTTGTCAAAGAAATAAGCACGCGAGTGTTCCTCGGGGATTTCTTCTTGGTGGTGTTTTGCCCGTACAGGCGAGCCTGCAGCAGAGCTGGCGTCGGGGGCAGCAGCTCAGGGCCCTCTCTGCCTGGTGCTCAGCTCGAGGACCATTAACCTGTCTTACCTTTATTCACCTTTTAAAAGAACTCTTTATTTTGAAATAATTACAGACTTATAGGAAGTTGCAAAAATAGTGCTGCAAAGAGCCCTGAGTGCCATTCGCCCAGTTTCCCCCTCTGGTGACATCTGATACAGTGGTATTATAATATCAAAACCAGGAAATTGCTGCTGGCGTTGACTGTTAACTGGACCAACAGACCATACTCACTTTTCACCATCTTCTAGCTTCCTTCATGCGTGTGTGGGTAGATGTGTTTCTATGCAGTTTTATCACATCTATAGATTCACTTAGCCACTGACACAATCAAAATCACCACAAAAGAGCTGCCTCTTTGTAGTCACACCCACCTTTCACCTCTCTAACCCCCAACACCCTGCTTTCATCTCTGTGCTCTGGAAGCCATTCATTAGCTCCCCTCTGAAGTTTTGTCATCAAGAATGTTATAAAAATTGGATCATATAGTATGCAGATTGACCTTTTTCACTAAGCATACAGGCGTTGAGGGTCATCCACAATGTTGTGTGTATCAGTAGTGTATTGTTCTTTATTGCAGACAAGTATTCCAAAATAAGGGTGTACCAGAATTTGCTCATCCATTCACCCATTGAAGGAATTTGGGATTATGTCTAGTATTTTACTATTACAAATAAAATATTACTATGTACATTGGTATGTTGGTTTTGGGTAAAGACAAGTTTTCATTTCTCTTTCTTGAAGATTGTATAAGTTTCTAGAAAGTAGCCTTGCCTGATTCATAGTACACCATTTAAGAGGAATATTTCTGCCCGGGCCGGTTGGCTCAGTGGCAGAGTATATAGGCCCAGCATGTGAATGGCCCAGGTTCAATTCCTGGTCAGGGCATACAGGAAAAGTAACCATCTGTTTTTCCACCTCTCCCCTTCTCCCTTCTCTTTCTATCTCTCTCTCTTCTCCTCCTGCAGCCATGGCTCAGTTGGAGCAAATTGGCCCCGGGCGCTGAGAACGGCTCCGTGGCCTTCCCTCAGGTGCTGAAATAGCTCAGTTACGGAGCAACGGAGAACTAACCCAGATGGGCAGAACATCACTCAGTAGGGGACTTGCTGGGTGGATTCCAGTTGGGGTGCATGCGTGAGTCTATCTCTGCCTCCCCACTTCTCACTTAAAAAATATTTCTAATCACTTGGTTAGAGTTCAATAATAAATGATAGGGTTCCCAAAGATTTTATTTAAATAAGACCATGTCCACGTTAGAGAATAAATGAGAATGGATTACAGAGTTTACTGTAATGCTTTTCTTTTTTTTTAAAGACTCCTCCTCAGACAACAAGGAAAAGAAGTCTTTTAGCCTTGAAGAAAAGTCCAAAATCTCCAAAAACCGTGTTCATTATAAGAAATTCACAAAAGGTAAAATCAAGCATTTCTTTGTTTTTGATACCTGTGTTCACACTGGGTTTCCTAAAGCAATGTCAGCTCTTCGCCAGTGTTGCTCTTTGTTTACGTTCAGTGGGACTTGCCTGGCTGGGTCTGTGCTCAGGTTTCGGTGTTTATCGTGGGGCTCTCATGAAAGTGCAGGTTCAGGTGCTTTAGCCCTGAGGTGCGGCAAAGCTGAAAGCAGATGTCAACTTGCTATTCAGAGGAGAAAAGGAGCTTTAAATGGCTAGGTCAGGAAATAATTCTAATTAATTGCTCAACATTTTAAGCTATATTTTCTTGTTTCTCAGAGCTTAATGTTGGTGTTGAATAGCTCCTAAAATTTTTCAGTTTAGAGAATTATGCTCTGTATTGAGATGAGTTATTTTTCTCCAGTATGAGAAATACCACTTCCCAGTTGATTCTTATATTATTGCACACCATTTCTTTATTTCATAGAGCATTAACTTAGGCATTTCATGGTCATTTAGAAGATAAGGTTAGAAAACTTATTTTTGAGAACGGGGTGGTAAATCCTATCTTCCTCCATCACCACCTCAGCACTCCCTTCCCAATACGTACCTGTAGTCAATTGTTAGTGCAGTTGTCTTCTCTAACCACCAGGTGGCGGTCTTGTATTGGTAAGGAACAGTTTAGCTTGGACTTCAACTTCCGAAATGTTTTGCTATAGAATAGTATTACGCATGAAGTGCATTTTTCAGGCACAGAAGCTTATTTATTGCATAATATACTTAAAGTATAAATATCATAATAATTTATATCATGATATCTAGTCACCATTGGATGGTTCTTCTATGAGAGGCTGGATATATAGGCCCATCTCTTTGCTTTAGTCTTGTTGGCATAATTGGGAATTCCGTAACTCCTAGAACCCGCCTGAATAGCAGTGGGAGCTGAACTTTCCACCAGTTGAAACTGTTACTGGTGGTTCTGCCCAGGAGCTAGGAATGAGTTTGGTTTCTGTGAGAGCCTGTGGCGGAGCTGAGTGGAGCGGGAAGCCGCACAGCTGTGGGAATGTGTGTGAGGAGAGCCTGGGCCCCCGCCTGGCCCAGCAGTGTGGTTCGTCTGGCTCTTCCTGCCGTCCCTCTTTCTCTCGGGCCACAGCCTTCTCTGTTGTTACTCTGTGTGGCTTCTAGCCAGGGTGCTTTCCACTCTGCACTGCAGCAGAGCAGAAGGCAGTCCCTTTGGCCTTAGGTCCTCTAAGGAGAGGCTGAAGGGTCGCCTCACACCTAGCCTAATGTGTTCTAGAGGTCTCATTAGGCCTTCTAAGATAAAAGAGGTAGCAGAAGGGTACAGAGCACTTTAATGACATTAAGAGTGGCCTGTGACTTTTGGGGAGGTATGGCATTCTTTTAAACTTCCACCTTTGCAAATAAAACCCTCTAATTTTCTTTACTACCCAACTACACGCATGAGTTCACCTGAAGCATTTGCTGAAGCCAGGCTAAACCTCTTTAATCTGCTTTAATCTTGTGGGTGCCGGGAGTATCTGCTTTCTATTCCTAGTTAAGCCACTCCCTTGCCGGGGGACCCTGCCAGCCTGCTTGGTGTTGCACCTTTATTTTTTCTCTTTTAAAATGAGTTGTGCTGAGGAGATTGAGTGGGAACACAGAGGAAATGCAGATGGTGAATAAGTAGAAAAGATGAGAGAGGAAGGCAGAAATCCAAGTGGTGAAGAAAATATTATTTACCATCCATCTTAACACTCCACAGGGAAAGATTATTTTAAAGTTGTTTAATTGACTAAAAGAATTTTTTTTTTCTTGTAGAACCGCTATTGTTGCTGGATATGAATGATAAACTTAAGTTTCCTCGAAGGTAGACCGTCTTAGGTCTCTGGAGACCAGGGTGCTGGCCGTCACTCCCTGACTTAGACAAATCAATTCACCACTTCCCTTCTTTCAAACCCAATTTCCTCTTTAGTGAAGCGAGGAAAGATTTTTAAAGATATTATTAAGTTCTAAAATAGGTTCTGTTGTATGACTTATCAGAAATGACCCCATTATATGGTGCTTTTGATTGTTCAGCATTATGGATAATAAGGATTTTTAGCCTGTGAGTATGCTCATAATGAAAGTAACTAATCCACTTACTGGATGATAATGATTCATACTGTAACTTCATCTGTGGTCCAGGAAATTAAAACACGGGAAGATGGCATTTTATATAGCTTAGTGTGAAGAGTGAAGATAAAAATTTTATTTCAGTGAGATTATAGTAGCAAATAGCCTTGTAAAACTTGCTACTGCCTAAATATTGGCTATCATTTTAGTTCTGATATATAATTACTCCTTTCTCTAGTCCCAAATTTATAATTTTAATTTGAGATAACTAATTAGATAATTTAAAGAGTCAGTTTCATCCATGTTTGTAATCCTGACTTCAACGTGATTTCTTTACTTCGAAAATTCTTTGGCGGTGCCATATCTTCAGAGAGGAAACAATAGGGAGAATATCAGTTTCTACAAAACTGTGTTCTAACTGCAGAGAGTAACTGCGAGAGTCTTGCTTTTTCCCTACGGTTATGCAATGGTTGGATAAAAAGTTGCTTAAATTATAGTTGTGCAACTTCATCATGGTAATTTACTCAGACTTCTTATCCCTGTGACAGTTTGCAGAATTTTGCTTCCTAAACAAGGAAACTGCTCACACAATGTGTGTCCTGGTGATTGGCTACCAGTCTGGGGACACAGACGGCGGTGTGTCTAGCATGGTCACCTGCTCCCCACCGTTGGGCTCTGCTAGTATCAGAGCCCTCTTCTGATATTCTAATATTTCCTCTTCTGATTCTTTTGACATTTAAATATAAAGTCGCACCATTGCAGGCTTTAAAGCTATTCTGGCTACCTTATTACTATTTCCCTGATGTTTTCCTGCCCCCTGGTTTTCTGTGACGGCACCCTTGTGGTGGGGTTGCCATCATTTTCTGTCCTAGGCTCATCTGTCCCATGTGTTTTCAGTTTCTTAAAAATCAAAATATAACATTGTTTGTTTTATCTGTCTTGATTGGGGAATGCCAATGATTTTCTAAGCAAGTGACGCTGCCTACAGAGTAGGTAACTTTATTATAATAAACATAGTTCTCAAACCTGTGTGACTTTGCCCTCACCCCTTTCCTGAGCCTCAGTAGTGATACAATACTGTAATCTAATTTTCTCCGTAGAACTTGCTGAGTGCTACCTGAGTTTTGCCCTTAAACTGAAAGGTCCCACATCTCTGTTCTTTAAGTTCCTACGTTTGTTTCTCATAGTTTCCTTAGCTTCGCACGTGGACTTGGGGTGCATGTGTCCGCCCCTCGCAGTGAGATTCCTCCCTTTCAGTTTCCTACTCTGCTGGGCTGGGAATCCTGGTACTCATGATTGTGAGAAAGACAGCTAAAATGATTCGTAAAGTACTTTTTTACCTGCTCATCCTTTCATGGACCTTTGTTACATCATCTTGATTACTGGAAGCATTTTCTCCTGGTTCTTACAGTGTTACGGCCAATCGAAGATTAGTAAGTACACGAACCAAATCCAAACAGATAACCTATTTCCTAGTCTGTTGAATTTTTATTGCATTTTCTCTAAGATCTCAGTTTATGAGCAGTATCTGCTGTGATTTGACTGTCATTCACAACTGAGACCAATAAACTTTTCTTTCTTTACTTTTTCTACTTTTCCAAGTGAGAGGAGGGGAGATAGAGAGACAGGCTCCCACATGTGCCCCAACCAGGCTCTACCCAGCAACCCCATCTGGGGCTGACACCCTGCCCATCTGGGGCCGATGCCCTGTCCATTTGGGGCCATGCTCACAGCTGAGCAATTGTTTTTTTTAATTCAGTGAAAGGAGGGAAGGCAGGGACAGACCCTCATATGTGCCCTGACTGGAATCCACCTGGCAAAGCCACTTGGGAGTGATGCTCTGCCCATTTGGGGCATTGCTCTGTTGCTCAGCAACTGAGCTCTTCTCAGGACCTGAGGCCATGGAATCATCCTTAGCACTCAGGGCCAACTCGCTCCAGTTGAGCTATGGCTGCAGGAGGGGAGAGCGAGAAAGAGAAAAGCAAGATGGGGGAAGGGTGGAGAAGCAGATAGTTGCTTCTCCTGTGTGCCCTGACCAGGAATCAAACCTGGGCTGTCCACACGCTGGGCAAACACTCTACCACTCAACCAGCCAGGGCCCAGTAAGCTTTTCAACTCTTTTTAAATAAGTATATTTTATTTAAAAGTGGCCATAATTTTATAACATTTATAAACTATTCAACCAGGACTGTTAATTTATATCTATTTCAGTATTCTTTCCATCTTCCATTTTTATCTGCCTTCAAGTTCTTTTCCATTGGTCTCTGTCTCTTAATTCTTCTGTATGTTTTGTTTTCCAGATCAAATCCAGAGCAAGAACTGTAACATCCTGGTTTCTACAATTACTTAAGGGATAAAAATTTCTAATACAAGAACCCATCACCAAAACTGTAGAGAGGTTTGCACCTTCACTGGTACAGCTTACTATCTCTACCAGCCTGGCAGTTTTCCCTTTGATTGGTTCATTTGCTTTTGATCTTTGTGTGGTCAAATTTTGACATCCTGTTTTAAAATTGCAATCTTGCATTCACCTTCTTTTCTTCAATCCCTCCATCATTCCCTTTAGTTGAATTGCTATAAAAGAGATCTTTATTTGCATTTCTTTTAGAGTATCTGTTCCATTTCAGAAGATAGTTAGGATGCCTAACTGGTGATGGCACAGTGATTAGAGCATCGGCCTGGGACGCTGAGGTCCCAGGTTCGAAACTCCGAGATAACCAGCTTCAGTATGGACTCATCCAGCTTGAGTGCAGGCTCACCAGCTTGAGCATGGGATTACTGACATGATCCCAAGGTCGCAGGCTTGAGCAAGGGGTCACTGGCTCTGCTGAAGCCTGCCAGTCAAGGCACGTATGAGAAGCAATCAGTGAACAACTAAGGTACCACAACTATGAGTTGATGCTTCTCATCTCTCTTTCTGTCTGTCTGTCTCTCTCATTTGATTAAAAAAGAAGAAGAAGAAGATAGTTTAGGATAGAAGAGCAGTACGTATTTTTAACTAAGTACAACTCCTTTTTCTGAAATAGAAATATCCACCCTGAAAGTGCTCTGTGGAACAAAACGGTTATGCTGATGACAGATAAGAATAGATCTCTAGACCTCCTGAGGATGTAGTCACTTCTCTTCACCACGACCAATTTTATTCCCCACTTTTCAGGTGTATTTTCTGAATTCCTGTCTAGAATATGCTTCATTTTGTTCTTAAGTCAGTTTCCTTGAGGGTGTTTTGTGTGGAATTTACTTAATAATCAGTTAGAACCAGGAAGCCTTCCTTTCTAGCTTAGGAAGAAAGCAGAGAGCAGCATGGAACCACAGAGGAGCGTGTCCTTCCTGCTAGGAACAGGTCGTACTGACTGGGCTGTTGAAACTGCTGCCTATGAAACTGGTTTTGACACCTGGCTTTGCATTAAATCACAGGGTGTTTAGTTTCTTAATTTCATGGAGTCACTGAGCAATACCTATTTGAATGTCCCAGTGATCGTCAGTGAACTAGAACCTTCTGGGTCATGACCGACTGTGCCAAGTCAGTTTTGCTACAGGAAAACAAGAAGCAAGTCTGTGACAGTGGAACTCAGGCTGCAACTCAAAACCAAAATTCCTGTGTCCAGCCCAGAGCCTACTCCCCGGGAGACTCAGGACTGTACATGCAGTAGTTACATTTTACAAGTTAACAAATGAGAGATTTGGTCAAGTGCTCATAGAATATTTTTGGTAGAAGTGGAAATTCCAAAGAAGTGCGTTTTAAATTACTTAGCTTGTGCGTTTGAAATTAAGTTAAAAGAGTTGAGTGTTTTTAGTAAGAATCATGGGCCTTTAGGCCACTGTTTTTGTGAGAAGCCATTTAATTTCCTGCTCTTATCGTGTATCCTGTTATTTAAAGCTGATATAATACACTCTTTCACCCTAATCCAGTACTTATTTGCATTTATTCTTTTAAAATTTTCATTTATTCCATTAATTATTGAGCTCCTGTGTGTCAAACACAGTATGTTCTCATTCATATGCCTATGTGGGGTTTTGAATTTAAATATTCAGCAGCATTTTCTTCTCTGCATTTCATAGTCCTAAGTAAGTAGCTCATGTCTCCTTGGAGTAAACGAGACCTGTTTTATGAGCGGGGAGCTCAGAGACCAGACGTCACGCCGTGAAGGCACGCCGGCATGGAGCTGGCGTTAGGGTTTAGTGTCCTCCCGGTCTACGTGCGCTTGGCTGTTTCCAAGTGAGAGAATGTCAGTGCTTCTGGTTCTCAAACACTCAATTGATTTTTAAGTAATTTAAAATTTTCGTTTTTGTTTATTAATTAAAGACTTTTCATCTGTGCAGGTGAGACAGAAGGTCAGTAGTTCACAAAACCATTGCTTTTCCAGAACTCATTTGTTCTCAGGAGTGTCGTGGCTTCTATCTGGGCTCTTGCTTTAGGAAGCTTGGTGTTACTAAAGGCATCGTGTTGCTTTTCTAGGGAAGGATCTATCCTCTCGGAGCGCGACAGATCTTGACTGCATCTTTGGGAAAAGACAGAGTAAGAAGACTCCCGAGGTAATAAGTCACATTGAGCTGATAGGTTCTGTTTCCAGAGTCTGATTTTCAATTGCGGATAGAACTGTTTATTATGAACAGTAAGTAGTTTTCAGACAAAGTTACAAAAAAAATCTCACAAAACTCTTAGAGGCATCTTACAAAGGCTAAGTGTGATTCTCTTAGTAGTTGGTAGGTAATATGTTTTATAAGGAATCTCAGAGAAGGATGCTTTGCTCCTACAGCATCGAACATGGCGTGGGGTGGAAGAATGTCACGTGTCCTCTAGCTCCGGTCTATTCCATTTTTAAAACATTGTGAAATAATGTTGGGTCAGCACTGCGAGTCTGGAAGGGATTAGATGTAGCATTTCTTCCATTGCATTGAACTGTTTGTTTCAGAACTATAAGGGAGGAATAGGGTGACCAAACTACACCCTAAATGAGATGAATCCATAATTATTAACCCCGATTGTTAAGCTGGGCTGTGCAATACAGCCCTGCATTTTCCGGGCCGGTTCCAGCTGTGAGAGACAGCTAGGGTGTGGTTTGAATATCAGTATTAGAATTTTTAAAATATGGATTTTTAGAGATAAAGGGATCAAAATATTTAAAATTGATGTTGTCTACAAAAACCCGGGATATACGATTGCTACAGCCATTACTCAGCTACTCTGGTATATCATACTTGTGTTCCTGTGCTGGTTCCTAGCCACGGCCCTTGGTGACTATAGAACAAAACAAGACTAGTTTCGTTTATTTCTCATATTTCTCCAGACTGACAAACTTCCTGGATGATAGCTGTTTGTTACCTGATTCTATTTTCAAAGACTTTGAAATGACCAGTTGTTAGAAATTGTTTGTCAATTTCCTTTGCAGGTTGGAAATAAATTTTAGTCCTTTAGTACTTTTCTGACCCTGATCCTTACAGTGTAGCACTTTTCTGGCCCTGCACCTTTAGCAGTGAGGACGGAGGAAGCAGGCCCAGAAGGAAGGCCGGGGTCCCAAGCTTGCCAGGGGTGGTGCCTCGGGTCTGCTGAGTCATGGCAGAGGCAGGCGGCTCCTCAGGGAGGAGGCAATCTGCTGTCAGGTCGTACTGTATGCTTCATTCTGAAGAGGCCATTAGGAAGAGGTGAGGTCACCAGACAGCCCTGTTTCTGGTCACACCTCTGCCCCTTGGTGCTGTGTGCCCTGCAGTAAGCCTCGGGCCTGTTCACTAAGGACTTTGCGTTTTCCTCACCTCAATCTCCCTCTCGGGCCCCTTCTCAGTAATGTCAGGATCCCCAGGCAGCTGTCACCTGTCTGCCAGAACAGCCCCTCCTCTGGCCGCATCCTACACCTCTGTTTCAGCCCCCCAGCCCTGCTGCCCGCTCTCTCGCCAGCATTCCTGCCGCGCTGGCTTGTCCAAATCCTGGCGTGCTTGGAGTCCTTGATCCACCCTTTCCTCCCCGCTGCCAGCCCCAGCGACGTCCGCCCTCCTCTTCCCAGCCCTCTCTGAAACTGGGCCGTTAAACAAATCAAGGAAGGAGATATTTATGGGCTTTTGGTAGAGCTTTAAAAGAATTAATGTGGGAAGTACAAGAAAGTTTCTGTGACAGGAGATTGGAGGGTTCTGACCCTCAGCAGACACCTACCTGAGGACTTCTGCTGTCAGATGCCGCGAGGTTCTCAGCTCTGGGTGGTGTTACTTGCCCTTGCTGTAGTCACTTGTGAACAGGTCACAGTGAGCATGTGTTTGAGGAGCTGCAGGAACAGTTGCCCACCCCTCGCCCAGGGAACACCTGTTCTGGTGCAGTTGGTGTGGCGAAGACCCACCTTGATGTAATAACGCTGTTTGTGCAAGATGTCCATCCAGGTGCATCTCAGACTCCCATCCTAGTTTCATGGTTTCTTCCTATGCAGCGCTGGGAGGCTGGACTGTCTGGGCGGGGGCTGGGTGGGGGGAGGTGTCGGGCCGCTGCAGCTCTTGATCAGGAACAGTGGTTCTCTGTGACACTTGCACTCAAATTGCCTAAGCAGCTTTTAAAAAATGCTAATGCCAGGTTACCGCCCCAACTAGTCAAATCTAATGTTGGGTTAGGATCCATGCATAAGTATTAGAAAAAAGAAGAATTTTTAATTAGGAAAAAAAAAAAGCCTACCCAGATGATTGAGGCAATGATTCTAACGTGTGACAGGGAGTAAGGGTCAAGCAGCACTGGTAGAAGCCCTGATAGGTAGCTACACAGGGTGGGGCACAGGCAGTCTTACTGTTGTTCATATGGAAAATAGTACAGTAATTAATAACTAATAGTACAAGACTTAACTGTTTTTCATCCTCATAGCTGTAAACCTACTTTAGCCCCACTCTGTATTTGTAGAGCTTCTGACTTTAGGTACACGAGTACAGCCCAGAACAGGGTTTCTCCCATCTTAATATGGACACTGATCATCTGGGGCAGTGGTTCTTAACCTGGGTTCTATCGAACCCTAGGGGTTCAATGAGTCAGTCTCGGGTTCGGAGAAGCCTCTGCTGCAGAGGCCAGAATAAAGTAATACTGAAATTTGTTGTGAGTTCATGCACTTTGTTGGTTTTGTTCTTTGAGCAAGGTGATGTTCATGCATGGCTCATTTTGTGCACCAGTAAAAAAACATATACCTATGTCTTGAATTTGGAAAAGAAATCATATTTTATTTATCACTAAAGAAGGGTTCGGTGAATGCGCATATGAAACTGGTGGGTTCAGTACTTCAAAAAAGGTTAAGAACCACTGATCTGGGGGTTTGGTTACACACAGACTCTGGTTCAGTAAGGTGGGTTGGGGCCCTGGCTCCTGCTTCTGGGGCTCCCGCTTATGATGGTAGTGGTGGCATTGCATGGGACTGCTGCCGGACTTGACATTTGACACACTCCTGCATGTGTATGTAGACAGAGTGTATTAAAATCTAATGACATTCTCAGCCACCAAATAAAATGTCTTCCTGCAAAGCAGAGTCACTTTTATACTTAAATTTTACATACACAAGGATTTTCAAGATAGAGTTTGCTATTCCTGAGGCACACCTGAATAAACTGTTGCTAAGAGACCTTACCTGTTAGTTACAACAGCCCTTAGAGCCAAGGGCAGGAAGCCTTTGATCAGATTTGTTGGAAAATATAACCTCTTCTGGCTCCTGTTCACAGTTGGAAAGAATATTGCTTTGTTCATACTCTTGACCCCCATAGCAACACTGGCCTGAATTTATGTTTGACATTGCCAAGGCCGAGGTGCTGCTGACGGTCAAATACCTGAGGAGTCTCAGAACCCATGGCAGCACTGACTGTAAAGGCAGGGAGGCCTGTCGGGTGCTCTGGGTAAGGTGGTGGTTCTGGTAGTGTCGTTGCATCTAGATTTAAAAAACATTGGACATTGATCATGTCTGACTTCATGGGCAACATCCTATCTCTTTCAACAACCCAAGCTCGCTCATTTCTATAACCTCTCACTGTTATAATAATAGAAATTACAGCTTTATTAATCATCTAATGCTAGACACCTATAATTATATCTCATTTAATCCTTACAATAATCCTGTGAAGTAGGCATTATTAGCACCTTTTTAGCAGTGAGGATGGGGAGACTCGGAGTCCTCATTGTAGAGCTCATAGTGGCCTGCGTGGGATTGCAGTCCAGGCCCCTGTGGCTCTGAAGTCCGTGTCCCCTCCCTCCACCACAGTACTGCCAGTGTCAGTGAACTTTTTCTTATTTTGCATAAAAAAATCTACGTTTAAATGATTTTAGTTATGCTTCAGAAATTTTATTTTAGATTTTGTCAAAGACATAGTGGTTAATACCTTATCATAACTGTGGGAAACAGTTGGCTGTTACTCTGTTGAAAATAACGATTTGACTTTTAAAACTTCTTTGCCTTCAGTGAGAAGTGGACTGTTACAGTTTAGAAGTATATTAGGAATTTGGGAACGATTTCACTTTGTCATTGGTTCTGTAGGCTGAATCCACAAAGAGCTAGCTGGAGTTTCTGGAATAAAGATACTGTGTTACTTTTGCATTTTCTGGTCTCTCATATGAAATGAATGATATGGATATATTTTTATTCAAAAAATATCAGCAGCCCTTGATTAATAACAATCATGAGTTTTTTGTTGTTTTATTTTAATTTTTAATTTTGAAATAAATATAGAGGCACAGGAAGTTGCAAAGAGAGTTGAGAGGTTCAGAGGGGTTCCATCTTTCATGGTAACTGGGCCCTTCACCCAGTTACCCAGTGGTTCCATCTTTCATGGCTGTAGTGCAGGTGACAACCAGGACACTCCTGTTGGTACAGTCTTTGTGTGCAGTTCTGTGTCACTTTGCCACCCTTGTGGCTCCTGTGCCCACTATCTCGGTTAAGATGCAGACTGTTCTCCCACCACAGAGATCTCCCCCATGCTGCCCCCACTTATAGCCACATCCCGCCACCACCATCTCTAGCCCAGCAAGCACCACTGCCAACAGAATTGTCTACTTTGAAATAGAATATATGTGAACAATCTGATCTCTCTCAGTTTGATGCTAAGTCTTCTCATACCAGTAATCAACAGTGCACAGGTTTTAAGGGCCAATTATAGTTCCCATGACCTACCTCTCACTTTTCCTCTTGCTAGGTTTTATGTCTTGTCTTACAGGTCTTTAGAGGAAGACTTGTAGAAATCAGATTGTTTGATGTCTTTAGAAAAGTCCAAAGCTATCGATTAAGTCATTAACTTTAATAATTTTGGAAATGTATCAAACGGTAAAGTGATATATAAATACAAACTGGTATCATTGTTATGTGACAGTCCTGTCATCCATAACATGTCAGCATAGGGAGATCCTTGCGTAGAATCTCTGGGCATACTCACTATAGTGAGGTTTGTCAACTCTTTAAATGTCATATAAATTTTGGGTGGGGCACATGTGCATTTAGGTATATAAAACTCAGTGCATTGATCAGATATGCAATAGAGTTCCTGATCCAAAAAGGAGCTTTAAAATCTAGGACTATGCATAAAAATCTCTTCCTAGTAAAAAAAAAAAAAAAAAAAAAAATCACTTCAAATGAAAATTTTCTTTGTGAGGGCAATGGGAATGAGCTTGTATTTTGCAGTGGAATAAACTGTACCAAGCCAAGAATCTGATTCCTTAATTTTTCATATAATATCTAGAAATGAAAAGAAAATAACATCAAAACAATCCAAGATAAACCTAAGTTGTGTAGGATGTATTTATGAAATCTAAATTATGCTTTCTTTCTTTCTTTCTCTGACTTTTATATATCTAGTGGAGAAACCCATCGCTGTATTTTTGTATGTGAACTTTCTCATCCGCCACATGCACTGGACAGTGAGCTACTAAAGAGAGAGGACTTGTGCTCACTTCTGGGTCCCAGGCAAGTGATATAAATTCAGTGTCTGGTTCATCATGAGGATTCAGTAAACTGAAATCTCTTTGTTCTTCACTTTTTTTAAAAATGAACTTGTTACTTACGGTCTGTATAGTTTCAAAGTTGATACTTGAAATATTTTTTCTTTTGAAATGTTTTGATCAATAAATAACTGTCTCTTCTCTGAAAGTAGAAACAATCATCAATTAATTTCCAATCCCATGCTAAACATAACCCATTGTGTTCATAGTAGATTTTTGAGAGATTATTGAATGAATGTGAGCTATGCCATTTTATGTTTTTAAAAATTAATCCCATTTGCCATAAATGAGCTTTCTGACATTGCATTTCCCTCTGGACTAGTTTTTCATAGGCTTAACCGTGTCCTGCTGCTACAGAAGACACAGGCATCCTGTCTCCTCCGGAACTGTGCTCCGTGTTATTGGCTCTTGGTGTCCCCTTATGCCACAGGGCCGTCGGGGCACTCCTTCCCTAGCTGAATCTGCCAGTTCAGAACTACTAGCTTAAACAACAAAAGATCCTAACAGACTACTAATTACTCAGAAAACTTTTAATAAACTCTTCAGTATGAGAATGGCTGATTATGTATCTCCATGCATTTTTAATTTTCAAGTCCTTTTCCCCACCATCTTTGGGCTATATTAATTAGAAGACAATGACTCTGGGTAGGAATACACCTAAATCAGAGATGTATGCATTTTCTGCAGAGACAAAGAAATGATCGAATATATTGACTTGAAATTACTAGGGCCCCCTGAGACCTGCAGCAAGTACTTGTGCTGGCCATGCCTGCCAGAAGTTGTAGATACTAGTGCGCACATGCACGTGTGTGCGTGTGTGTGTGTGTGTGTGTGTGTATCCTTTTTCATTTGGTTTGCAGGTTGCAGTGGGAGATATTGAAAAACAAATTCCATTAGTTCCTATCTGGTTGAACTTCCTGATGTTCCTTTATGTCCTTCTCTCATTTTTTCTCTCCCCCACTTTACCCATTTCCTTTCTCTATCCAGCTTGTTTCCTGATTCATCCTTATCCCTAAAGAAAATAGTCCTGAACCATATCAAGGAATTAGAATGTATTACCAACATTTCTACTTTGTTTCTCCAAGCATGTTTCTGGCACAGTCTCCTGGCAAAATAGTTGTCAATTTCTTTACCTGATCAAATTAGAAACCTTATATTTCTTTTTTTTTTTAAGATTTTTATTTATTTAAATTTTTTTTAAGAGAGAGAGAGAGAGAAAAAGTGGGGCACGAGAAGTGAGAAGCCTGGGATTTCGAACTGGCGACCTCAGCATTTCAGGTCAACACTGTATCCACTGCACCAGCACGGAGAAACATTGTATTTCTTATACTCTCCCAGGAAACCCAGTTAATGATCACTTTCCTTGAGTTCTTGTGCTGGCTTTTCTTTTTGGAACCAAAGCATGACTCTTTTATGGTTTGTGTCCCTTTCTCAAAAATTATCATGAATTTCCTTTCTTTTCCATTTCTTGCTGATCATCAAATCCAAAAACTGATTTTTAAGCAGATTCTTCTTTATTTGGTTGGTTGAATTCACGGGGTATTTTGAACCATTCTTTTTCTAGTTCTATAAGCTGCCCAAGCAGACCATTGGGAAGAGCACTGGGGAGAGAAGAGGCCTTTTCATTTTTATTTGAAATGGCTTTGAATCAAATGCTATTATTTCTCCTTGCTTCTAAATTTTCATGTTAATGACATATTTACAAATTACATTGAGTTTTGTAAATGGTTTACGGTATGTAGACTCTTAAATGTGAACCTCTGTTCCTACAATTTCTGTCACTCTGCCTTCCCCTCCTCACCCCAGATCTGGACATCAGCATTCAAAAGGTAGGCAGATTTCTCAGTAATGTTCTAGTGAAGAAACTTTTAGTTACAGATAAATTTAAGCTAAGTTTACAACCAAGCCAAAGAATACATTTTACACCTAAAGTTTATTTTTTATCAGCAATGATGACTTCTGTAATTCTTGTCATCATTTTGACCATTGAAAACAGAATCAAGATTCAAAATAATGTCTCTAAGCTGGGACATTTAGCCAAAACTAAATAGGTGAAATTTTATGATGATATGTAAAGTCTCACTTAATCCTATAAAGATCTAATTTGGCAGCATCTAGATGAGAATTAAACTGGAGGTGAGGACATGTAACCTGGCCACAAATTCAGCCTATTCCTAAATATGTAGAATGCCAACTATCCTGAATTCAGGCTCGGCTGCTTTAGGAGGCTTGTACCTGCATGCTGAAAGCAACAGGCTCTTGTTTCTGCTCTGGTGACCAAATTTATGACTAGGTACCATATTATAGAAGAGTGCATTCAGAGACTGATGATATCAGGGACACAGGTATCAGGAAAGAATGTTATGCATAGAGAGTAGGAGACAGGCAGTTAGGAAATTATGCCTGGACCGCAGAGAGATCCTAGTTCTGAGTGTTGGACACTTTCAGTGGTCCCCTAGAGAAGGAACAGGTCTGTTTGGTATGCTTTATAAGGAAGAACTGGTAATGAGTGAAATTCATAGAAAGATTGCTACTCAGAGAAAGAAAGCAGCATGGGTTGGTAAAGCTGGCCAGCTATAGGATGTACCTCACGGTGAGTTTCCTGGAGGAATTCTTGTAAGAGGTAGGAATCAGGAGTAAATGCATGGGAGTTCTTCCGAGTGTAAGGTTCCTTGACTCTGAAGTAAAGAGAACACATGAAATATTCGCATTCGAAATGCTACCTGACTTGAAATTCAGGAAATGAATGAAAAGTCTTTGCTGTATTCAAATAAGAAATCAAATAATCCTGAGGTAAAACAGCAAATTGTCTTAGCAACCTAAGATATAAAAATTATTAGAAATTTTGAGTATCAAAGTGAAATGAGCTATCTTGGATGTTATTTTGTCTGTAAACTCAATGTTCTTACCTATAAAATTAGAGCATTGAATTAGTTCTAGTAGTAGATTCTGTTTTCCAAAGATGGCCTCAGTGATATCTCCCTTTTCACATACTCTTATAGGTTGACCCTTGCCATTTAATCAGGAGCCCAGTCATTTCCCTGCCATCTGGGCTGGCTTATGACTTGTTTGTAGCCAGTAGAATCTAGTGTGGGGATGCTGTGTGACTCCAGGGGCCTTGATAGCTAAAGTACTTGCTCCAGAAGCCTTCAGCCTTTCTGTATGTGGTCCAGCTGCCTTGAGTCCCAAGCTGTAAGAAAACCCAGAGTAGTTCTGTGGAGAGACCATGACTTGGATACTACATGCCCCAAGACTATATGAAGAGAGAGAGGTTCTGACCAACCCCTGCTGTGCCAGCTCTAACCACTTCTTGACCACAGGCACATTAGAGAGACCCTGAGCTGGATCTGCCCAGCCAAACTGAATTGCTGGCCCACAGAAATAGTAATAACAAAATGATAAAGTTTTAAGCTGCTACCTTCTTGTGTGGTTTCTCACGTAGATCACTGCAGTGTCTCTCTAAGGTCCCGCACTCTGTGGCTCTCTAATTATTCCTTGATGGTGAATGTGATAGAACCATTTTTAACAAGTAGAATGAAGAAATGATGTCATCTAGTGAAGTGTTCATCTCTGGTTTCTTGTACAGGGAGGTTCATTCAGTGGAATACAGTACCAAGAACAGGCACTACAGAGTTTGATGAGCCTGTATTTGAGGACATGAGTAGTTTGAAGATTTTGTGATTTGAGGCAAGTTATTTGACCTCTATTAACTTCAGCATCTTCATTCATAAAATGGGGATGACAAAATACCTAGGATTAAGGAATAAGCCATGTAAATCTTGTAGCAAAGTCCCTAGCATGTAATAACTGCCCAGTGCATTTTAGTTGCTGCTAAGATCACTATCATAGTTATTAATACACTCAAACTTAAGATAGTGAATGATTTCTGCCACTGAAACAGAATTTTGAAATGAGAAAAGTTTAATCCATGGGTGCATAGTCACCTGCTGAACAATGTGCATTATAAATGTACCACCTTGCTCATTGACAGTAGGTTCTCTCTTTTCTCAAAGTCTTCTAGCAAAGAGGCTTTCTGTATTGCAGTATAGCAGTTATGGAGGTCTTCTTTGCATAACAGTGTTGTTTTACGTAATATTTAAGATAAGTTTATTAAATAAAGATAATGGGATCCCAAGGACTGAAAGACCTTTAGAGTATTGCCCCTAGTATATGCCCCCTACTAGACAGAGCAGGACTATTTCTGTTGTCATTCTGGAAATTAATCTAATTTAAATATCAATAGGAAGGGCACAACAGAATTTAATATGAGCTTCAGAGATTAATAAATGTTCCCATTTAAAGAGGAAGTAGACAGTACAAATTATCTAGAGAGATCATACAACTTGTAACTTTTGGGGACATTTACCAGTGGAATCAAATGTCATGTGAAAGAATGAAGGGACAGCCTTGCAGGGTCATCAGGAAACCATTATTCCACTCCTCCTTTCACTGAAATCCACCTGAACACAATAACAACCTTGGGGATAGGAAATCTAAGGCAATATTGTGATTAGTTTACCCAAAATACTAAGTTTGACCCAGGATGATTCTTTGTACCTAGTTCAGTCTTCACCTCTGTAAATATCTCTGAAGCCAGAACCAAAAGTTATTGTCTTATAGGTTACATTCAGTTGTTTTTTTCCTTCCACAATAAGTGTGGTTTGTTGGAACTTATTTAATAATGGAAAAGTAGAGAAAATTTCAAAGGTAGTAAAACTCAAACCATTCTGTATTTGTCAATTACCTAGTGTGTCCCAGTTATTACACTAATTGCTGAGACTATAAAGACAATAGTACATGGCCCACTTCACGGAATCTGTGGTTCTCTGCTAGATAGATAGAAATGTAAGCATATTGAACATACTCTAATAAATTCTCTGAGAGCCTGACAGTGTATTTTTCCCACAGTGACTTGAGTGATCTTTTGCAAATGTAATTGAGATCATGTCACAACTTTGTTCAAAACCCTCCCAAGCTTCCCTGTCATACTCAGAGTAAATGGCCTAAAGTCCTAATGATCCTCTCCTGTACCCCCCCCACGCACAGACACAGACACACAAACATACGTGCGCGCACGTGCACACACGCACGCGCGCACACACACACACACACAGTTATTGCGCTTACTCATTTTCTGTTTTTATCTTGGCTGCTCTGCTCCGGTCGCACTGGCTCACTTGGTGCTCCCTCTGCATGGAGCGCTTGCCCTGCCTCCTTCACATTTCTCTCAGTCAGTCTCCCTTGATTACCCTGTTTATAATGAAAGTGCTAGGGACTTTGCTACGAGATTTACATGGCTTATTCCTTAATCCTAGGTACTTTATCATCCCCATTTTATGAATGAAGACGCTGACACTCCTGTACCCTCTTCTGTGCTTTATTTTTCTCCATAGCAGTTATGAGTATCTGATGTACTGAGAAGTTGGCTTGTTTCCTCTCTTCTGAAGAAGGGAACCATGTATGGGCAGGACTTTTTTACTCTTATAGCATCTAGAACCATGCCTGGCATTGAGTTCTCAGTGAAGTCTTTGTTGAATTAAATTCAGTTGGTAACGAGTGCTTTAAACACTGGAACACAGACAGTGGAGCCACGGGTTCTTACGGGGGATGTGAGGAAAAGTTACAGAGAGGAATCATTCACTAATCTAGGCCCAAAGGGCAGGAGTCTCTGGGTGAATCAGTCATAGAAAAGATGTAATGTGAAGAACATCTTCTCCTGGGTCTCAAATTCAAATGCCAGTGGGGTCCAGGCATGTGACTGTAAATGTGTAAGTAGTCTGATTTAAGACCACAGGGAGTCGGGGAAACTGATATCCTGTCTGAAAGTACCAAAGATTCTGAATAATAACGATGATGATGGTGTCGATGATTGTGGTGGTGGTAAATCCTCTTCAGAACAAGTGAAATGTGTTTGTGATCTCACCTGTCACAGACTGCTAGTTTGTAATCTTTGGCTTATTTGGAAGTGAGAGAGCTGGATAGTTTTATGTGCGTACGTGTGGAATTGCATAGCAAAGACTAGCTGCTCAGAACCATCTTGCTGAGTGTGCGAGGCAGCATACTAAACGTATTTGAGATATGTTTTTTATCTCTGGATATGCAAATGTTCACACCTATCCTCTGTAGAAACTCATATTCCTCTGAGCTTTGAACTTCTACTTTTTTTCTGCTTTAGTGGCTGTCAAATGCATAGGGGCAGCTAAGAAGCTCAGGAGAACTTGTGCCATTTAGGCAGCTGCCTGACTGATGTGAGATCGGTGTGTAAAACAGTGCCTGAGATCAGGTTATTGGCTGGCCTCTTCTAATTCAGGATGCAGGGGAAATCATTCCAGGTGAGTAAGAAGCATTACAGAGCTGGGTTTTCTATTGAGCACAGCTTTTGAGAAAAGGAAGAAGAGCTAGATATTGACTTTTTTGGTGCCTGTTCTATCAGTGGTCTGTTAATCAACAGAGGATAAATTATTGCTCTTCGGAAACAGGAAAGGATCCCCTTGACTTGAAGGTATTTCTACCTTTCTTTCCTTTGTTTTTTCTTTTTATTGGTAGAGGATCTTTCCTCCAGCCATTTGCTCCTTGGGGGTTTTGTTAAGGACTGAAGGTAAACTGAAGGGAGCTCTTTTGATTTATCTTCCATCCTTTCCTTTTGGTCACTCCACGGGGCTAAAATAGCCGAGTTGGCTTTAATATGTCGCCATTAGAGACCAAACATTAGCTGGAATAAACCATCATGCCTCACAATGAAAAATGTCCCCTGATTGGCTAATTAATCAGTCAAAGGGGAATGACATGGCTCTCGGCTTGAGGGACTCTGCTAGAGAGAAACAGGCTGTTGATAAATGGTTTTCCAACAAATTCATATATCAAGGAAACTTAGTCATTTTTTAACTATAGTTTGTGTGACTGCAGTTTTTTTTCCAACTTTTTCTTTTCTGCTGCTCTTGCTGTTTAGGCTGCATTTTTGTTGTTGATAGAAAAATATAGGATTTTAGATATGAGAAAATTAATGCTTTCTATTTATTCATGTCTGTTAGTTTGATTGATTTTGATTGTCTAGGTTTATCAATAACTGAATTCAAGTAGCTATTTCTAAAATAACTTATGAAATTACTAAATTTTCCTTGCTTCCTTTAAAGTTAAGATCTCCAGATTCTGGTCCATATTGCCTGAGTTTGAATCCTGGCCCCGTTAGTTTCTAGTAGTAAGATACTAGGCAAATTACATAACTTCTCTGTGCATTCATTTCCTTGTCTTTAAAAGGGGGATAATAATAGTGTTACCTAATACGATGGTTTTGAAAATTAAGTGATATCCATAAAGCATTTGGAACAGTCCCTAGTACATATAATTACTTTTTAAACATTCATTATTACTTTTTTTTTATATAAGATTTTATTTATTGATTTAGAGAGAGGAGAGAGAAAGAGGTGGAGGGGAGTGGGAAGCATCAACTTGTGACAGTTGCTTCTCATATGTGCCTTGACCAGGAAGCCCAGGGTTTTGAAACGGTGACCTCAGAATTTCAGGTCGATGCTTTATTCACTGCACCACCGCAGGTCAGGCTCATTGTTATTTTTAAATCAAAGTAATAAATGCACATAGATTTTTAAAAATTGAGCTGCAGTAAACAGCATGAGAAAGGGTATTCTTTAACCATACCCCTCACCTTTTCATCTCTGAGACCTGCTCCTTATAGCACCTCTAGTTCCTTTTCAATTATATGATATTTATCTTTATTTTTTCTTTTTTAAGTTAAATTTATTGAGATGACATTGGTTAATAAGATAATATAGGCTCTGGCTGGTTGGCTCGGTGGTAGAGCATTGGCCTGTAGTGTGGAAGTCCCAGGTTTGATTCCTGGTCAGGGCACACAGGAGAAGTGACCATCTGCTTCTCCACCACTCCCCCTCTCCTTTCTCTCTGTCTTTCTCTTTCTCCCTCTCTCCTCCCACAGCCATGGCTCATTCAAGCAAGTTGACTCCAGGTGCTAAGGATGGCACCATGGCCTTGCCACAGGCACTAAAATAGCTCAGTTGCTGAGTAATAGGGCAATGGCCTTAAATAGCCAGACCATTGCCCCATAGGGGGTTCGCTGGGTGGATCCTGGTTGGGGCGCACGAGGGAGTCTGTCTCTCTGCCTCCCTGCCTTTCACTTAATAATAATAATAATATAGGTTTCAAGTGTACATTTCTATGATATATCCTTTGTATATTGCATTTTGTACCACCACTCAAAGTCGCATTATCTTCTGCCACCATATATTTGACTCCCTTTAACCTTTACTACCCCCCAACCCCCAGCCCTCTGGTAACCACCATATTTTTTTCTGTGTTATGAATTTTTGTTTCTTATGTATTCATTTGATGCTTTCAGTTTTGTATCCCACATGAGTGAAGTCATATGTTTCTTAATTTTTTCTGTCTGACTTATTTTGTCATCTTATATTGACTTTGTTGATGTGTCAGTTCTTAACTGTACACATCAGTTAAGATGTACACATCTATTTTGGTAGATTTGGTTTTGGGCCTTTTACCACTCAAAATACTGATGTACAGACAGTATTATAATTATTAGTTAATTTGGTGTTTAAATTTTTATGACTATGTAAATACTGTTCCCTGTTAAGCCAAGTGTGTAGTATACTATAATTACATTTCCTTTTATAAGTTTGTGTTGTTTTCTGGTGGGAAACAAAAAGCCTATCCACGTAATTTTCCTCACACTCTCTACTCACCTCAATGTAAAACTTTCTGCAGTGTCAGATGTATTAGATACTCTGCCACATCAGTCTTTCCCGAGGAGACTGCCCCCCAGGATGCCCTTCTTCTCACTCACTCTGGACTGACAGTTTGGTTTGCTGCCATCCTAGATATTTTCCTCCCCCTTGCTCCTGTCATCTCTTGTATCCTAAATCCTGAGCCACCTCACTCGTCTTCAACTGCTTTCTGAGAAGGGGTACAGGTCTGAAAATCTCAATCCTAATGTAATGGCAGATTGTGTGGGTATAGAATTCTGAATTGGAAATTATTTTCTTTCAGAATTTTGAAGGTATTACTCTAATGCCTTCTGATAGCAATAGTTGTCCTTATTTTGATTCTTTACCCAACTGTTTTCTTTGTCTTTGAGAGTTTTTAGGATCTTTTTATTTTTGGATTTCTAAAATCTTGTAGAAATGTGAGTTGGTTGGGTTTTTATTCAACAGGCCTTTCAATGTGAAGATTCATGTCCTTTCATCAGTCTGGAAAATTGCCTTTTATTCATTCTTTGATAATTTTTTCCCTTTGGTTTTCTCTGGAAGCCATTAGTTACATAGTGGACTTCTTGAATTGTTCCTCAGATTTTAAAATGTTTTATTTTTCTGTATCTTTGTTCTGCTTGGGGGAGATTTTCTTGAGTTTATCTTCTAAAATTTCTATTAAAATTTTTTAAAGATTATTAATTGTTTTAGAGAGAGAGGAAGAAAGAGAGAGAGACAGACAGAAACATTGAGCTATTCCTGTATGTGCCCTGCCTAGGGATTGAACCCACAACCTTTACAAATTGGAAGAATGCTCTACCCACCAAACTATCAGGACAGGGCTCTATTAAAATTTAAAATTTTGCTCTCATATTTTTAATTTACAGGAGCTATTTCTCATTATATAATTGTTTCTTTATATTTCCTTATTTCAAAAAGAAAGTATCATGTTTTGTGTTGTGAATATAATATATTTGTTATCTCTGAATGTATTATGAAATTTATAGGTTGGTTTCTTTTTCCTCTGAGCTCCTTATTTCTTCTGGATTTAAGAGTCAATCAATGCACTCCTGATTGGGAGCTCCGTCTGCATAGGTAGCACTGCTCCTCTGTGAGTTTTGCTATAGCATGTTTATGGTGAGTTGGCCTCTTCTGGGGGAACCCCCAGATGTCAAATTTTGCAGGTCTTTTCTTCAGTGGGGTTCAGTTTTGCCAGAACGGCACTCTTTCTTGGGGAGTGCCTAGATGCTGGTCAGGGAGGGGCAGGTGGTCATTACGTACAAACTTTGGCCTGATCTGGCCTCCCCCTTTTCGGGCCTGTCTCACCCTGCCTTCCCTGCTCAGGTCTGACCCAGCAGAGCCTCCAAGTTCAGTCTTTCCAGAGATTAAACCTTTTGTCTTCTCACACATTTTTATTTTAGATAAGACACTAAGTTGAAATCCTTTCACATCAAAAGAAAAATGTGTTTAAAAATTTAACAACCCTTTTACTCATCTGTTGATTCCACAATGTAAACTATTTTATTTCAGAAGCCTTAGGGGTCAGGGGAGCTTTTACTTTCAAATCCTGGCCCTAGCAGTATTCTCATTTTAAAACAACAACAAAAACAAACAAAACTTTCCCTGTTTGCTACTCAGATTTACTTCCTTATAAGGTATACTTGTATCGGATTTCCCTGGAAACCATCTAGATTCTAAATGATGCTGGTGGGCCTCCCCCTCTACACAAGCATGTTTCCTTTTTTCCCTTCTCATCCTCATGACTGTTTCCTACTCACATGGAATAGGTGCCTGAATGAGACCGAAAGCCTCAACTTTGAAGTGGAGGTGGTTGTATACAATTGTTGTTATCCTTCCTTTCCCTTAGCCCTAATGGTCATTCTTTATGGGAATTAAACCCACATAATTTACTAAGTGCCTCAGTTGTCTAAAATATGATGGAAATGTGCAGTTCTTAATTTATGCTATATAAATGTGTAAGTGGATTGCAGAAAATGCCGAGTCTCAAGAATTACCTTACTGTTGTTCTTACCCCATAAGGAAGCCTTTGGGTGTGATTCCTATAGTCAGCAAGCTGTAATATTGTGGGTTTTCTCCAGGCACACTGGAGAAAATATTACCAATATCCTGATCATTACTACTCCCAATTGTTATTACCCCTGAATTACTCTCCTAACTGGTCTTCTGGACACCAGCTTTTCCCTTTTTTAGAGCATGTGGCAGGAGACCATAGGGCCTATGTCTTGCCCCTGGCTCCCATTTACTCTCCCAAAGAAAGAATGCAAGGTGAGACAGGCCTCACTGATGCAGGTTTGCCTTTCTTAGACATTATAATTCCACTGTTGGGAAAGATCAATGGAAACTAGTTATGTTGAAGGAAAGAATAATTTATTGAGTGACAGGAGTATCTCCATTTCAGTCTTAGATGTGTGGTAACTACCCTTTTGACCTTGAGCAAAGCTAAAACCTCTGTTCCTGAGTTTCAGTTTGAAGCACTGGTGAGGTCACTTTCTTTTCTTTTTCTTCTTTTTTTTAATTTTTTTTTAGATTTTTATTTATTCACTTTGAGAGAGAGAGAGAGAGAAGGGAGGAGCAGGAAGCATCAACTCCCATATGTGCCTTGACCAGGAAAACCCAGGGTTTCAAACTGGTGACCTCAGCATTCCAGGTTGACACTTTATCCACTGTGCCACCACAGGTCAGGGGCCATTTTCTGTGAGAATGATAATGAGTGGATTAAACATATACCAAGAGTAGTAGGGAAAAAAGAGTAAAAACGCTAAACAATCTTTCCTCATTGTATATCTCACTTACCCAGTATAGTTGGATAATGAACTTGAGTATGATCTAATTTTTCTTTCCTTTGACCATTATTATATCCAGTGAGTCATCACCAACTCCTATGGATTTTATATTTTTAGTATTTATAGCATTCATCCTGCTTTTCCATTATTACCAATATCCTGATCATTACTACTCCCAATTGTTATTACTTCTGATTACTCTCCTGACTGGTCTTCCTAACTCTAGTTTGTCCCTTTTTTAGAGCACCCTATTATTATGTACTTTCTCAAACTCCTTTGTAGTGTTCTGTCTTCTTTCAGCAGTCCCCTACGTATAACAAATGCACATCCTTAGCCCCGCATCCTAGACTCTCACCGCCTTGCCTTGATCTCCATCTCAAATGCTCATGCCCACTGATCCATAATACAGGTCTCCACCAGGACTGTCGCAGCCACTTCACACATCCTTTGTCTTCTCACATTTTTGTTTCCCCACGACGTTGCCTCCACTTTTACTGCCCTCGCCTTATCCAACTCTGGCCATCTGAGTCCTCCCAGTGCAGCTCAAGTCCTGCCTCCTGCCATTGAAGAGGGAAGAGAAGGAATGCACAGTTGTTTAATCAAACAGCATTGCTAATTAAAGCCCTGGCCCGTTCGTGTATTCAGCAGATGTTTAGTAAATGCCTCTGTGCCAGGCACTGTTCTAGGTACTGGTGATTCAGCAGTGAACAGAACGGACAAGAATCTCTGCCCACGTGGGGCCTGCATTGCAGAAGCATCTTCATGAAAGTTCCCCACAGCAGTCTTTCTCTTCATCAAACTCCACATTTGTTTGAATTTGCTGTCACTGTGTGCTCTTTGCTTGTTACCTCTTTCATTATCCTTTTAGTGGTGTATGTCTTACTGCTCTACCTATAAGACAGAGGCCATGACTTTGTGTCCCTTTATGGGCCCTGCTCGGCTCAATATCTTTCATAGTTGCTTACTAGGAAACTAGATAACTGTGAGTTACTTGGTACAGTTAAATAGATAGTTAGATTGAATTTTTTAATGCTCATGGGAATCGTGTATATTGTTTCAATTGCAGGTTAATTTTTCTGTTTTTTCATTGATAACTGTACATAAGAATTGTTAAGTTTCTGATTACTACTAATAGCCATATACATTATCTACTTTTTTAAGAGTTACTTAAAATTTATTTTCACAGTAATCAATGGAAATCTATTTCAACAGGAAAAAAGTGTTTTTCACTGTTAATTAAGAACCTGCGATCTCACAGACCAATCTTAGTAATGCGAAATAAAAGTAGAACCATCTGACCTTGGGTACACCTGACACTTGCAATGTGAACCTATGAAGTACACTGTAAAAAGCTGAACCTAAATCTGATCAAGTCTCTGAAAGTAACTTCCATTTACAGAAAATGCAGGTAGATAGATACAATTTTAATGACCTCATAGAGAAACAAGTAGAAATCCAAATGTGGAAAATTGTTTAAGACAACAGACCACATTTCTGTAATAAGTCAGTGGCATGAAAAAAAGGGGGTGTGATAGTGGTGGTGGGGAATTTTTAGGGGTGGACTCTGTAGATAGAAAGACCTTAAGAGATGTAAGTAACTAGATGTATTAAGTAGGCCTAATTGAAGACCTGGTTTGAACCATAAGAAGATATATGTGAGATAGTTAAAGAATCTGATTATGGATAATGCATATCAAGAAATTATTGTCAGTTTTGTTAGGTGCACTAATGGCATTGTGATTGTGTAAAAAATTTTCCTGATTTTTAAGAGATCCATACTAAAGGAAGTAGGAGTAAAATGATTTGAGGATTTGCTTTAAAATACATTCACATAGCCTGACCAGGCGGTGGCGCAGTGGATAGAGCGTAGGACTGGGATGCAGCAGGGCCCAGGATCGATTGAGACCCCAAGGTCGCCAGCTTGAGCACGGCAGGCTCATCTGGTTTGAGCAAAAACTCACCAGCTTGAGTCCAAGGTTGCTGGCTTAAGCAAGGGGTTACTCGGTCTGCTGAAGGCTTGCGGTCAAGGCACATATGAGAAAGCAATCAATGAACAACTAAGATGTCACAACGAAAAACTAATGATTGATGCTTCTCATCTCTCTTTGTTCCTGTCTGTCTGTCCCTATCTATCTCTCTCTCTGACTATCTCTCTGTCTCTGTAAAAAAAAAAAAAAAAAAAAATTCACATAGAACAAAGGAATGATGTAATAATGTGTTTATTGATAGCAATGTTGAGGGTTCAGTAATTTTGTAAATATTTGGAAGTTTTCATTATAAAAAATATGTTCAAGAGTTTACTTAATTATAATATTCTCTAATTAATTATCTCTGCTCAAAGAATGGTTTAATTATTTTTTGTGGTAGGTTCAAAATGTTATGGTCATGCTTCAAGTGCAACTTGTTAGTTCCAGTTAATTTTGCCCTAATACGTCCTAGTTGACTCCTTCCTTAGATTCTGTCAATAAGTTTTCCTGTTATTTAGATTAGTATTACTAGAAATCAGGGATGGAACCCAGTGGAGAGAGAGAATAAAGGTGGACAGAAGATAATTGCTACAAGACAATAGGTATATTGATTCTTTTACAGATGTAAGTCCCCTGTTCTTTGTGCACCCTCCCCCCCATACCTAACGGTCTACACATCTGTTGCTTGTGGCTCTTCACCCCGACGCGTGCAGAAGAGACCAGGTAGGAAAGCACAGAGTACTGATTCTTCCTGGCTCCACTACCATCTGTTTACTCCTGACTGTGTGGGAAACCCAGGCCTGAGAGTAGCAGCAGGAAGGAGGATTTAGGAATGTAGGTAACTAACAGGATTTGTCGTCATTTGGGTTCTGGCGAAGGGACTGCAGTCCCAGAGTGGCAGCGAGTTCCAAAAGTGGTTGTTTTACCATGGGCTGAAGGAGTGGAACGCAGAGCTCTCTTGGGTCCGGTGTACCCACACTAGATTGGGATCCAGGAGTGGAAGTTGTTTTCACTGAGCGAGATTCACCCTTGTACATGGAGTGGGAGTTCTGAGGGACTTGTCTTAGTGTCTGAGTATATCTCCCTGTGTGTATGTCACAGAGGTTTGATTCCCCAGCCAGTGTGACCCAGGTCTTGTCAATTCCTTTTCAGTTCGGTACGTTCAGGAGGAGGGAGTTCTTTAGGGATGTATGGTGTGAAATTGCTGGCTTGTGTCAAGGAGAATCTCGGTTACTGTAAATTTTGTTCCTCTGCTCCTCCATACCAAATAGAAAGCTGTCTTTCTATTTGTTCATTCCTATGGGTTCTTCTCTTTGTCTTCATTGCACATTTTTTAGTTTATTGGTAGGACAGAGTCATGACTCATTCTTCTACTTCCCTTTCACATTGGAGAACAGTACTCCAAGTTGGCCACATTGCAGCAACTTTTGTGCACGATAGAGTGTTTTCTTTACCACCTCCAGTCTCTCGGGGCCTGTGATGACCTCCATGGTCAGTGATCAAAGTGCCTTTATCTTTTAGGCACACTTGTTCATCTAGTAATTAGGATTCTTGAGCTACTGATCATAAGCTCAATGTATCCAGGACTTGGGCTAGAACGATAACAGTTGTTCTAGGTAATTAGAAGTGGTTGGCATAGTTCAGTGAGTACTATTTCTTTCCAAAGTCAGAAAACTTAGGTGCAAGTCCCAGTTCTGTCACTTAACTCTCAGTGTGACTTTGGGAAAGTTGTAGAATTTTAGAGCTGAAAGAGACCTCCCCTTGACTTTCCCTCCAGAAAAGGAGGCCAGACGCCCACAGAGAGAGGTTGAGCTTGACCACCACAGGGCCAGGCTGAGGGAATTCCAGCCTTCTCACTTCTGGAGGAGAGCACATTCCCCTTCTCTGGCCATTACCTCCTCTGGGCTTCTGCTTCCTTGTCTGGAAATATGGATGAAATAATGTGTGTGAAAACACATTGAGATTCCTTAAAGCATAGAGCAAATGTAAAAAATGTCACTATTTTGAAACAATAGGAAGTCAGTACAAGCAAATACCTGCATCGAATTTGTTTCTCCTGCTTTAATATATGAGAAATCAAGTTTGAGGTGCAGTTGCAACCCATCAATGGAAATCCATCCCGTTCCTGTTTATTCCTGCTTTCTCTCTCTGCAGGATGAGGCATGATTCATCTGTCATACCAGGAAGAAGTCACTTAGCTTTTTATATGCTCTACGATTTCATACTTTAGTGGGATTGTGTATGTAAAATGTTTTTTTATCTCTATCTTGCTGAGCTTATGATAATAAATGTAGATCTGAAGAGACTTATGGGAAAGATCCAGCAAGGTGGCGACTGTCTTGTATGAACTTAGTGTGTGCCTGTGCAGAGAGGAGAGTTGGGCCAGACTTGTCTTCTGCATACGTAGTTACATGGGTTCTGCTCAGCAAGGGCCTTGGTCAAGTGCTTTGGTTGAAGGCTGTGGAAACGCAAAGAGAAGAGAGAGGTAAACGGTTTTGGTTTCCTTCCTTCCTTTCCTTCCTTTCCTTCCTTCCCTTCCTCCCTTCCTCCCTTCCTTCCCTTCCTCCCTTCCTCCCTTCCTTCCCTTCCTTCCCTTCCTCCCTTCCTCCCTCCCTCCCTCCCTCCCTCCCTTCCCTCCCTTCCCTCCCTCCTTCCCTCCCTCCCTCCCTTCCTTCCTTTCCTTCCTGCCCTTCCTGCCCTTCCCTCCCCCCCTCTCTCCCTCCCTCCCTTCCTTTCCTTCCTGCCCTTCCTGCCCTTCCTGCCCTTCCCTCCTTCCCTCCCTTCCTTTCCTTCCTTTCCTTCCTTTCCTTCCTGCCCTTCCCTCCCTCCCTCCCTTCCTTTCCTTCCTTTCCTTCCTTTCCTTCCTGCCCGCCCCTCCCTCCCTCCCTCCCTCCCTTCCTCCTTTCCTTCCTTTCCTTCCTGCCCTCCCCTCCCCTCCCCTCTCCTTCCTTCCTTCCTTCCTTCCTTCCTTCCTTCCTTCCTTCCTTCCTTCCTTCTTTCCTTCCGTGTAACATTAAGGATTTGTACTTTATTCTCAACCAGATCATGTAGATAAACTCCATTCTATTGTTTTAAACCAGGACCAAGAGAAACCCAGTTTAGTCATAGCAGCACATACAGTGAAAGAACCACAACATACTTATTGTTGACATTGTATAAGCCCCAGCACCAATATCTGATTGCATCAGTGCATCTTAGCAACAGGGTCACCCTTGGATGAGACAAGAACAATTATTATACATATGTGGTGTGGAATAAACCCCAAGACCTGTACCAAATTCTGTATAATAAACTCTCATTAGGTGATGTCCCTGCATCCAGAATTCCCACTTTGTAGAAGTGACATTGTAGATAGGAAAAATGAAATTTAAACCGAAACTAATAAGAAGGACAAAAATTTTTTTAAAATCCAGAAGTAACAGATGTAAAAATGGTACAGGGTAGCGAGGAGAGTGCAGGTTTCGTACAGACTGCGTCTCTGTCTTGACTTGGTCCTCACAGAGCACGCAGCCCGAGGCAGGACTTGAATCTTTCTGAGCTCAGGGAGTCAGCTGCTTACAAACAGTCCAGCAAGGAGTAACCTAGAACAGGTTCCCTGTTCAGCTTCATTGAAAATCACCCTCACTTGGGAAGGGCTACTTTTCCTAATAAAATTTCTAAGATCCAAGTTCATATCCATATCCTTAATCCTTGTCCTCTGATCCCCTGTCATCTTACTCTTTCTTGTGGCTGCTTGCTCATATGCCTTGCCCCTCAACTCAGGCATGCACGCACATCATGTTTTGTCCGCTGCACCCCAGCTGAGAGCGAGGCAGCGGGTGGTCTTAGGCAGCTGTTGGGCTGTTGCCCCTTGGGCTTTGGCCCGGGTGGTTCTGCTGATCCCTGCATGCTTTCTCCAGGGTAGGCCTCTCAGCATCAGCGATGGGGGGAATGGACTGGATGGACTCTGTGATCGAGTGTGGTGAACGAGAGCCAGGCTGGAGACAGTGAAACAGGAGCAGATGTGACTATTCATCTCTGTCAGGCCTCTGTGGCTAGAGGGGACCTTTCATCTTGTGACGTAAAATCAGCCACACAGAAACACTTCAGGCATGGATGCCTATTCTAGTGCTGTTAGTTTTACTAAGACTACCGTACATTGATATCATATTCAAATAGAGTTAATAGCATAAAACGTACAGGTTTACCATACATTTATGGGAGCCTGCCACTGTGTATAATTTTTTCTTCTGTCCAAATATATAAGAATAGATTTCAAATGCACTGAAATGAAAATGTTTACAAATCGAAGACTTTTCTCTATTGTATTTTATTGTAATTCTTATTTTTTTAATTGTAATTTTCAAATATCATGCTGCATTTTTCAGTTTTGTAAGAAAGTCAGAAGGGTACTCATCCCTGATCCCTGTGCAGGTGTGCTTGAGTATAAACTCTCACCTTATTACAATGCATGTGAGGGAAGGGGCTTTTCTTACTGAGAGAGAGCAGAAAAGCTGTAGGCAAAATATGTAACTCAGACACCATAAATAACCCCTACCCACATAGCTAAAAAAAAGAGGAAGGGATTTTACCGTGTAGAGCAAACCAATAGCCATTTTTCTCTGACCACTGTACTGAAGATTTGGGTGGTGAGGATTGTTCTAGTTAACTGCAGTTTGGGAAAACTGGGTACGTATTTTCTGAAAAGTTGACACTAGGAGGAGCTACTGAGCAGGACTTTATTTACTGCCTCCCACTCTCAGCCCCAGTTCTGAGCAGGGAGTCACCTAGTGAACTTGTTAAAAATGCAGCTAGTAGGCTGGACTCTAGGAACAGGTGTTTTTAACAAGCTTCCAGGTAACTGTGATATGTAGTTTAGAAACACTGACTAGGCCATTAGGCTTGTAAGAATTCACCTCTTCTGAAGTTAGAAAAACTGGCTTTCCCCTCTTGAGAGAGTTATGAAAACACTTGAAAAGGATGTGAGGGAGTGTAGGTTTAACCAGATGACTGCCCCAAGGCTTTGCATAGAGCAGTGGTTCTTAACCTTTTTTGAGGTACCGAACCCACCAGTTTCATATGCGCATTCACCGAACCCTTCTTTAGTGATAAATAAAATATGATTTTTTTTTCCAAATTCAAGACATAGGTATATGTTTTTTTACTGGTGCACAAAATGAGCCGTGCATGAATATCACCTTGCTCAAAGAACAAAACCAACAAAGTGCATGAACTCACAACAAATTCCAGTATTACTTTATTCTGGCCTCTGCGGCAGATGTTTCTCCGAACCCCTGAGACCGACTCATCGAATCCCTAGGGTTCGATAGAACCGAGGTTAAGAACCACTGGCATAGACCCACCATTACAGCTTTTGACTTGCCTGGTTGACTTTTATTGATCAGAAGTCCTAGCTGCAAGTTTGACTAATAATAAGAAATAGTTTTTTCTCTTCTTTAATAATTCCCATTTTAGGGTTTCTTTTATATATGGGGTATACATATGTGTGTGTGTGTGTGTGTGTGTGTATATATATATATATATGGTGGTCCCTTGTCTATTACAGAAGTTAGGTTCCAGAACCCCCCATGATAGACAAAAATCTGCAAAGTAGCGACCTTATATTTATTTTATTATATATATATTTTAAGGCTTTATAAACCCTACTCACACTCTTATAAACCTTTTCCACACTGTTTTTAACCTTTCCCACACTTATTTTGCTTATTTTACCACAAAATAATTAAAATAATAAATATTTAAAAATACCTGTGTATCACAAAATCCCGCGATATAGTGAAAAATCCACGATACAAACTTAGGTGTATAAAATTTAAGAATCTGCAATACAGTGAGACCACAAAAAGTGAACCACGATATGGCGAGTGATGACTGTATATATAAAGTATCTATATGCCTTTGTATTGACTTTTTTTAACCATGTGCGTTAAAAACTGGTGAAGTAATACATAGCCACAATACCTCATTCTGAGTTCCCAGTTCTGTTTCAGGCAGATGGATTCAGGACGGTGTAGAAGGCAACTCAATAGCTCTTTGAGGCTGAGGATTGTGCTTTCTCAGTACTTCAAAAAATGCGCACATGCACACTGTAGTGGGCAATTAACAGGCTTTACACAGGTCAGATGAAGTCTAGGAGGAGTTCTGTTAAGTTATCCAAAAGTTTGGCTAACCAGTTTATTCAAAGAAAGCCTACCGTGTCATGTGGTCATCTCAGAAGCATGTCTGTTAATCGGAGGAATCCAGAAGGGACTCTTTCTCATCATCTGTTCTCTATTTCTAGTGTAGCTTTCACTCCTGAAACATCAAGATGGATACATTTCTTCTACTTAAAAATGCTTGCTTTTATTTCTGATTAAGTGAAGTAGTTAATGTTTTGCCTTAATTATCATGTAGAATTTTATACTTTAATGCAGTAGTAGGGTGACTGAGATTTTTCTTACATTGAGGTATTAATGCAAATCTCTTCTCTCCCTCAGAAAGTGAAAGGGCATTTGTTGCTGTTGTACCATTGCCTCATTACCAAATGTCTAAAGAAATTATGGCATTTTTTTTCTGCAACAAAGTATGCTGTAAGGTTATTTTTCCTTCAAATAATTAGAGCATACCAAAAGATGGTTTGGAAGCTTTCTGTCATAATGATGAAGCACTAGAAATAAAAGTGAATTTCAGTTGTCCTTGGTCTTAGGCATCTATGCTTAGATTTCTTTCTAAATCTTTGATTCAGGGGTTCTCTTTTTATTTTGAATAAAATAATGGTTTACTAATCCTACCCAAACTGTAGTAATAGACACAATTTGGACCCTGTTTGTCTTTAGAAACTTTTGTTTTTTGGTAATAGCTATATTGCCTTTTATAATTGAGATTAGTAAAACCCCACTATTACCTGGTCCAAGCCCAACCTGGCAGATTTGAGCTAAATGTAGCAGGTCCATACTATTAAACTGGAGCTGTTTTATTATATACAGGGAGTGGTTTAACAATAATAATAATCCTTATTTTTTATGGAGCTTTTAGAAAGTACAGTCTCAACATTGTTTCATCCTAGATCATTAGACACTCCAAACCTGAGAGATAGGCATGGCAAGTATTCAAAGAGGAAGATTCAAAGAGGTTGAAGTAACTTGGTTGAACATTCAAACTAGTAAAGTCACCACCTGTGTCAAAACCAGGTCATGTGACTTCAGTTCAGCAGTGTTCTTGCTGTCATCCTGCTTCATTATGCCGTAGATTGACATGGGGAGCTTGCTGGTCAAGGAGACAGGCACTGGGTTGGCTTTAGTTCAAGCTGGGGCACTGTGTCTTCTGGTTGGTCTTACTGTCAGCACCACTGTAGGACAAGGTTTTCCAAAAGGTGTCTCCCGGAACGGTGGCTAGTGTGAATAGATGTTGGGGGGGGGGGGGCTGATGGTTGTGATGTCACAGGTTTATGCTCAGATACGTTTGGGAAACACCAGATTGAACATGATAATACGACTCAAGCTTTTTGTCTTACTGCGTCTTTATTAGAGCCTCTGTGTGCTAATGAGCACGGTGTATTTGGAAAGCTTATTACTTACTTGACTGTGTATCTCTCTTAAGTCAACCAGCTAATTTTCTAGGACTTCCTATATCCTAAAATTTTTATGTTTTAAGAAATAGATTACTGGAATAAAACTAAACAAAGAGAACAGTGATATGGAAGGCATGCCTAGCTAGCTGGGTCATCAATATAATAGAGGATGATTGTCATACCTCTTTCCATTCTACTCTCTAAATGTGATCTGATACCCAACTGGGTATTAGAATGAAGGCTGAAATACAATGTAAAAAAGATATAACTCAGCAGATTCTTACAGATTTTCTCCATTCTGGTTAAAGTTAAACAAATAAAAATTCCTTTAAGCTCCATTTGGCCCAGGGGACACCTGTGCCTTTCACCTACCGGACTCTTTGACTTCAAATGGGAGGTCTCCACACCAGGTTGCCCTGCCACCTGGTTTGTGCCCACAGTTCCTTAGAGGCCATTCTTATCTGAGCAAACAAGCCACTTCCATGCATTCAGCAGTTACTGCATGTGCTTTTCTCCCCATTATTGTCTGCAGCCCAAGAAATCTTCTGTCTCATTATTATTGGAGCCCGCTAGTTCTCCAAGCCTTTAAGTTCTTTCACCACTTGGCATCCAAAGTCATCAGCCAATTCTGTTTGTGAAATACCTTTACCTTTCTTCTGTGAAGGTGATAGTTTTTCTTAAACCGTCTCAGGCACTTAAAGCCGTCATTCCATTTTATTGTATTCAATTGAAAGAGAAGGACGATTAGGCAGCCTGAGAAAGAGTCAAATGATGTTTGTGAATAAGGTCCTTGTTGTTTTAGAGTGATTATCATAATATTTGGAATTACCTACCACAGAGTAGATGTTAATTTTAAAATGTGAGATCACTTTAATTTTAGTTTACCTATTTAGGTAGTACACAATATGCTTTGAGTCTTGAATTTTTTTCTTATAAGTAGTGACTATAAAGTAAGTCACGAAGTTACAGGCAAAGACTTTCTTAATTTAAGGTGACATTGTTGGAAATTTTGTTGGTACCTTTAGAAAGGACCCTTTCTGCCTCATTGCTTATAGCAGCTAAGAAAGCCAGCATGGGTCTGCATCCGGGTCAGAAAAGGTCTAGAGCTTACTTGGCCGAAGTGGAGGTTTGATCACCCTTAGTCGTGTAGGTTTGGTGAATTTTCTGACTCTGATATTAGCACTTTGATTCAGCCCAAGTGATTATTATTGTTGTTGAGTAAATTAATCTTAGAATTATGCACTTACAAAGTCAAGAAACTTTTGAATTTTATTTTCTGATTTTCTAAACAAATAGCCACTTTCCAGATGGGCATAACATTTACTCTCTTTTTAAATATTTGGAAATGTGTGATGTGTTCATCTCTAACTTCCACCTCCTTTATCACTGTCTCTCCCTTTCAGTAATGTTAAATGTGCCAATCTGACATGGACAAGGAAGCATGCCCTGAATAAATACAGTAGATAAATGGTCTTTCTGTTCTTGGGAAGAATTCAGAGCACTTTTTCTATGTGATGTCACTAAAAACAAAATGCCATCTTAAAAATATTTATGCGCTCAGATTTTAGTTTCCAGTCCTAAAAGTCTAATTGGAAGACATAAGTTTTCTTCCCACCCATTTAGGAGTAATAACCTTTTCACTTTGTAGTGTCATTTCATAACCATAACCAAACAGCCATGTATATAATAAAGCTGCTTGTTGTGAGAAAACAAAAGTTGCTTTTCTTTGTAGGTTAAACCAGGTGTTGGTGTGAATGTTTATAGGATTTATATATTTTAAGGTATATTTGTAGTGACAAACTTTAATTGGTGATAAATTACCAGTGAGTGAACATGAATACTTTGGTTCTTACTAGCCCATTCCTGGAAATACCCAGTCATTGTCATTGTGTTTCCTCAACATTTTCATTTTATGAAGAGAAAAATCAATGAAGAGTTATGTTAATGGAAAACAACTGCTAAGAAATTAGCTAATTCATTTTATTTCTTTTACAGGGACAGAGAGAGAGTCGGAGAGAGGGATAGATAGGGACGGACAGACAGGAACAGAGGAAGATGAGAAGCATCAATCATCAGTTTTTCATTGCGACACCTTAGTTGTTCATTGATTGCTTTCTCATATGTGCCTTGACCACGGGCCTTCAGCAGACTGAGCAACCCCTTGCTCTAGGCAGCGACCCTGGGTTCAAGCTGGCAAGATTTTGCTCAAGCCAGATGGGCCCACGCTTAAGCTGGCGACCTCGGGGTCTCAAACCTGGGTCATCCGCATCCCAGTCCGACACTCCATCCACTGCGCCACTGCCTGGTCAGGCACAAATCCATTTTTTAACATTAAAAAATCCTTTCTAATCCTTTGAATGTAGTTATCCTCTTATATAAAAGCTGTGTTGGATAGCATAGCTTTCACACACCCCAACTGACTTATTTTGCCTCTGTTTGAATCTGTTAATAGATATGCAGTGCAATAATATTTGTTTTAAGTTTATCTGAAGTTAAATCTGTACAGATAATAAGGAATATGCTAAAGTGCCTGTAAGTGACTCATATAATCATGATTTGTTAGAACAACATTCATTAGCTGTATTCATGTCGCTGCTTTGACAGAGATCCCTGAGGCTAAATGACTTGTAAAGTCACTCTACTTTGATTTTTGAAAATAGAGTTATTTTTGTTTGGTTATTGAAAATAATGACCTTTCATAGTAAAACTCAAAACAAATGCCCACGTTCCACTGGTCATGTGGAATGAATGACCTTTAGTATTAGCCCGTTTGAAGCTTTTTGGTGGGAAAATAATTGTTTAGGTCAAAATGTTTGAACAAACTGAGCCCAGGAACACACCTCTTTGCTCAGAGAACTCTTGTGCCATAAATAATAATCTGATTTAAAAAAAAATTTTTTTTGCAGACCCACTGCCAGAGAATTATATAGGTAATACGACCATTCAAATCGTCTAGGAAATACAAACACTGGTAGAGACTGATCGAAGGCAGTCACTTCTCAAGCTTATGCTTCTAGAAATTCCTCAAGGGCAAGGTCTCCACCCGTACGTAGCAAAGTATTGGCACATCGTGGGCATGCCACGGATGTGGACAGAAGTTGGAGTACTGTACTAAGAAACACTTGGGGAGCTGATTTGGCAAAAACACAAAAGTGGGAAGAAGTCTATGGAAAATGCGTGGGAGCGTAGTGTGGAGGGTCAGCTTCCACGCAGGAATGAAATGTCTAAGGGGGAAAGGCTGAGCAGTAATCTACAATAGGCAATGAAGTGGGAGTCTCAAACTATAAAATGGTTTATTTTGTTTAATCAAACATTATAGAGTACAACTGCATATAATGCACCTTATGATATAACTCATTAACACAACTTGTGGCTGTCATATATACATGCATATACAGGGTATGGCAAAAGCAGGTTTACATTGTGAGTATACAAAATAAAAGAGTTTATTCTTGTATTATTTATTAATTATTGTATTATTTTCCATGCAAACTACTGTAAACCTACTTTTGCCCCAGCCTGAGATGTGTGTATATACACACACACGTGTACACACACTACATAGATTACTTTCTGTTACTAATTCAGAGTAATGTACACTGTGGGCCATATATCCCAACATTAAGTCAATCCTGTTCTTCAATTATTTTTTTCTCTTACATTCACCTGTCAATACAACCATTAGTCTGAAAATCGTACAAGTATCATTAAACCTTGAGTCCCTGTGGTCTGTATATGGCATGCCATTTGGAAATCTCTCATGAATTCAAATGTTAAGATTATTTTTGTCTTAAATTTGCTTTATTTCATTAATTAATCCATAAACAGTTCTTGAGCATCTGTTGTGTGTGTGCCGGGCACTCTTCAAAGCAGTGGGCCAGGAAGACAAGGCATGGTCCATCCCCCTGGGGAGCATACAGTGCCTTGGGAGAGAAAGACAGCCCATCATTTCAATGCAGTTTAGTAACTGTTGTACTGGACGTGGGCGCCTGCCCATCACATGGCCTCCAATCTTCCTGAGGGAGGTGTCCTTCCATAAAGGATAACCAGGTTAGTAAGGAAAGAGACAGAGTTTTTCAAGTGGAAGCAACATCATATGCAAACATGAAGTTGAGCAAGCATGAAGAGGTCCAGTGTGCCGGGAGGCTGTTAGGAGATGAGGTGTGAGCCACATTGTGCAGGGTCTGCAGTACTCTTATTAGAGCCTGATTGTCTAGGTCTCTTAAGTGACTGGACCTTTGTCCAGAGACTCAGTCTCAGAGGATGGTGCAAGTATAGACGAGCTTCTATATATATAGAAGGGAAGAAGGGGGAAGCCTGGCTAGACAGGCAGTTGAGAATTTCACCACACCAGGCATGGTGTTAGGGGCACCTCTGTGCAGAGGCTGAGATTGGAGGAGGCCTCCAGGCCTTCTTCCTGGCCAGGCTAGCCGAGAACTTCTACCAGGGTTCCCGGCAAGCATGACAGCAGCAGCACAGGCCAGTGCGAAGTCCTTTTGTCTTGGATAGAACTGGAGAGAGGTCATTACCACTAGTGCCTTTTTCTAACTGAGAACCTAGACTCTTACCAGAAAATCATATGCAGCCAGGAGATTCCCAGTACAGCGGGGGCTGCCACAGAGGCAGAGGTGGGACTCCCCAAACAAAAATACCCCGCCAGTCCTTTTAAAGAAATATTGTATATGTTTCCAGTTTTGCATTGAAGCCTAAATTCAAATGGTAGTTTGACAAGTTTCACCAGCCAGCTTCATTTCTAAGGCTGAGTTTAGCAGAGTGTGCCATGAACGGATTGCAGGTGTGCTAAGATATTGATCTTCTCAGCCCTTGGAGTGTCCAGGTGGGGCCTGGAGCAACTGATGTTTCTGAGCTGGTCACCTACAGCTGCCACCAGCAATGCATTTACTCCTGGGTGCTGTATACCTATTATTTGCTTTGTGTGTGTCACCAGGTTAGTAAGGAAAGAGACAGGGAGAGTTTTTCAAGCTGAAGCAACATCACATGCAAACATGATTTCCAACATGGGTTGGAAATCACTACAGGTTTCACATACTTTAGGTGAAGCTTGCTATCAAAAGAAAAGAAAGTCTTGTTACAAATTAGTTGTGACTTTTGGGGTGGGTGTTAGAGATGGGCCTAATGCCCACCCACATACTCCCAGAAGGGAGGCCTTTCCCAGAGAGCCCTGTTAAGACACATTAGAGTGCTTGCTGCGGCAGCACATATACTTATACTCACCCACATACTCCCAGAAGGGAGGGCCTTCCCAGAGAGCCCTGTTAAGACACATTAGAGTGCTTGCTGTGGCAGCACATATACTTATACTCACCCACATACTCCCAGAAGGGAGGGGCTTTCCCAGAGAGCCCTGTTAAGACACATTAGAGTGCTCGCTGTGGCAGCACATATACGTATACTCAGGCACATGAGAAACTTAGACTGGTCTCTGCCTGCATTGGGGAGCAGCTGAGGAATTTGAAGCCTAGGAGAGGGGGCATGATTATTTTTGCAATTTAGAAAGGTCCTTTTGGCTGCAGGAGATAAGAAAAGTAAGAATGAGGGTGGGAGGGGGCTGGACGAACTGGGCAGTCCAGTTAAGAGGTTGTTATTCCAGAGAATTACCCAGAGAGTCATAGAAAGCCTGAGCCATCGTTGAGGCAGAGAGCTGGAGAGAAAGGAACAAATTCGAGTGATACTGTCGATGCCCCAGGCCTTGGGGTCCAACCGACTGCAAGAATAGATGGCGGTGTAGGTCGCTGGGATGAGGAATGCCCAGGGAGGGAGAACCTGTGGCTACCGATCAGTTCTGTAATGAAGCATTAGCTAGCAAAGTGTGTCATCTGGGGCCTTCCATGCAGTCATAGGTTTACTGCCCACTCATTGTATGTTCACTGGCCTATCATTTTATTGCCATTTCTATTACCCCCCCCCCCACACACACACACATTTCACCTAATGCTGCAAAGTCCTTACCTGTTTTTGCAAAGCCCTGTTTCCCCTTGAGCCTTGTCTTCCTGATGAGCCTCCTATGTTCTAATCGGGCTGCTTTCTCCTGACCCTCCCATGAGACAGAAGGCTTTTTCATTCTGCCTGTTAGGATCCCTGTAGACTTGAGCTGGTGGGGTTTCATGGGAGGATGGACCTTGAGAGAGATAGGGGGACCATCTGGGAGTTAAAAAGATGAGGGAAAGAGCGTGGAGCGAGTGGTAGAGGGAACTGAGAAATGCCACCTCTTGTGATTAGCTCAGCTACAAAGGCCAGCACCTGCAACTCAGGTACAATAGCAGTCTGAGTGAAATGAGATTGTCCTGGAGGAAGAGCACTCTGCCTCCAGCTTGTTTGTTTTTTTCTGTGTGTGTTTTAATTTCTAATGATTTTTTTATTATAAAAGCAGTAACTATTCACCACAGAATATTATTGTCTATAGATATGCATGAAGAAAACAATACCCGTGATTCAAATACCTAGAAGTAACCATAATTCAAGCCTCGGCATGTGGAGGCCTGTGGGTGTGGGAGAAATGGTGCCTCCTGTTTCTTGGCAGTCTCAAAGGCAAGACCGTAACGGACATACTGTGTTGTAACTTTTGAAAAATTCACATAGTTTGTCTCTTTAGAAGCTAGGATTTTTAGCTCTGCCACTAAGCCTGTGAAGTATGTTGCTTGCGGTAGTGTTTTTCAATGGCTCGTCCGCGGACCACCCACCAGAAATTTCGTGCTGATCCGTGAAAGAATTAACCACCATGATGTTGTATAAAGATTATAGACCCAATGATCTTAGCTGAATTCGCTTATATTCAGGGTGATGTCTGCCTTAGAGGTCTCTGAAATAATTCTATTTTCACTAGTCCCCAAGTGGAAAAAGGCTGAAACCCACTGGTTTATGGGCCTTGTGCTGATTGACCGCATTTCCTCGCTTGACCGCGACTCTCTCCGGTGAAAGGAAGCTTGTCCAGTATGCCTCCCTCTCTAGAGCGTTGGCCCCTTTTCTTCTCTTTACCTAGGATCCACTCAGTTCTTGATTATTATGGAGAGATGAGCTCTTTTATTCTCTTGTCATGTTCTGACGTCCTAGAAGTTTCTTTTCTCCCTGGTAATCAAGGGAGAAAAGGAACTGGTGGGAAGGGTGAGGCTAGCAGGAAATTGTCCTGGGCTTGGTCCCTTTAAGGGCCTGTGAGTGGCTTTTCCATTCCCCGCCTCCACCTTCATCCTGTCATCCTGTAGCTCTTCTTACCCCTCATCCTGCTTTTCCCAATCTGTTCCCTGGGATTACATAATACTCCTGTTAGGATCAGTTCCTGTTTTGCTAGCAGAGGAATTGTGACCCTTTCAGGGAAAAACCCTGTTCTAACATTAGTAGCAGCTGCTGGTGGCCAATCCATGATCTCATATGGAAAACACACCGCTTTGCTGGCTTCTCTGAGTCAGCGCACAGATGGGATTACCTTTCTGCCTTGCTTGGGTTCCCCTCCGCCTTGTTCCTTTTGTGGGAGTTGAATATGATTTTTCTTATGATAATGGAACTGTCAGCTTCTGTTGGGCCAGTTCATGGTCACTTTCACTTATGTGCAGATGCCTTGGGTTACTTATTGCACTCCAGGAAAAATTATACACTTCATTCACTTTTTAAAACACTGTATTATGGAAAGCTTAAAACATAATAAAAGTGGAGAGAATGATAGTCCCTCCCTGCCCATTCCCAGTTTAACAATGATCAATTCTTGGCCAGTCTGTGCCGGCTATGCCCCAGCCACACTCTCCCCAACTATTACAGACGTTCCTAGATAGCATACCATTTTATCTCATCTTACTTAGCATTTCATTATATATCTCTAAAAGATAAGGGCTCTTCAGCACACAATCACAGCACTATTACCACACCTAAAAGAAAGGAACCACCATTTCCTAATAGCAGGTCCAGTCAGTGTTCACATTGCCCCAGTTATCTCCTATTTTTTAGTCTGTGTGTGCATTTGAATCAGGATCAATAAGATCTATATATTGCAGTTAATTGTCAATGTGTTTTTCTTAACCCATAGGTTCCAGTTCCTTCTCTTCTTTCCCTTGTATGTGATTGTTGAAGAAACCTTGAATTTTTCATATTCTGAATTTGGATTTTATCTTCATAGTGTCCTTTAATGCATTCACTTTTAAAAGAAACTCTACACTGAATCTTTTTGTAACATAAATTACCACCCCTGCTGGACCTCCTTTGATCATTAATTTCACTTACATGGCTTTGTACCACATAAATAGTTCCTACCTTTCATGTCACTTACAACATAATCCGAAAGACAGTAGTTAATATTGTAAGCTCTTCTGAAGTACTAATGTAAAATATAAAATATAATGTCAATATAGGCATTACTACAATAACAATATATGTGTTCATGAAAAGTATTACATTTTGCAAAATTTCTATTAAAAATAATAGAGCTTATGGAGAAAATCAAGTAAGAGGTATATTGCTAGAATCTGTGCATTTTTATAACCAAGAACACATGTTGTCCGCCTCCCACCACCACCTCTTTCTCTTACACACACACACACACACACACACACACACACGTTACCTCATGAGATAACTCACACAGACCAGAGAGAAACTACTTAGGGGATCTTAAAAGTGCTCAAAAACAATAGAATGAACACATTGGCTTATAGGTGGTGAGTGGCTAAGGAACCAGGGTGGACCTCTGAGCTAGGGGGCCACCTGAGGTGAGCACAGGGACATGCTGTTGCTGCCCACTGAGCTGTGGGGAGGGAGCCCCATGCAAGTGTTGTTGCTGGTGGCTTCTTTGGCAAGCAGACTCTAACAGGGACTAGGTAGCATAGGAAGTGTATTGGGAGGTGCTCTCACGGTTCCTGGCTGGGAGGGGACCCATCAAGGGAGGAAGCAGAGTGGGCAGAAGTGGAGCTGCCCATGTAGTCAAGTGTCCTCAGCTGACTCTGCAGGGACTTCTTCAAAACTGCCCCAGGTCTTTGGAGGAGGCTGGGCCTTTATGGATCTGCATTGACCAGTCACTGATCCAGCCTTTGACCCCCAGGAATAAGAGGTCACCTTATTCCTTAGACCTAGACCAAGTGGCATTCTCAGTCCCTGGGGGAGCAATCCCTCTAGTTTTGAAGGGGCAGAGCTGGGTCCCAGCACAGCATCACTTTGGCACGAGACGAAGTAAAAGGGCTTTGGCAGACGAGGACGAATCCATGAAAAAGGCTAAGTAAGGACTGCACAGCATCAGGTGAGCTGTTCGAGAAAGTAGTTAACAGCAATGGCAGTGAAGTGCTCAGCAAGTGGATGGACTGTGAGTGGGAGCGAAGCATTCCCAGTGCTCACTTTCATTTCCTGAGGGTTCCTGCCTGAGCAGGAGCCCAGCTCAGTGGCTAGGGGTGCTTTTTCTTTCCTTCTGGTAGTGTGATGATACTTAAACTGCCCTGGCTCCCTTGACCTCAGAAAAACCACACAGCTTCCACTTTTTATCGTCACTGTCCCTGTTTGCCAGTGACAGATGAGCTGCTTGCTTTACAGAAATAGATGTTGTCATGGAGCAAATTCTGTGAGAGGAGCAGGAATACCATCCGGCCCCTTCACTTTTCCATGGACTTCAGGACGTTTTAAAGTATTCTCAGACCTGGCCTTGGTGGCTAATTATCAAGTTTAACTGCCCCCAAGAAATTCACCTAAAATTGAAGGCTCTTTCTGTGATGGCACATGATAAATTTTACTAATTTATTCATCCTCTCTCACTAAACTACCACAGATTTGCAGTTATTTACTACAAAACAACAGAGAAACAGAAAATAATAGATTTCTTTGGTCATCAGGAAACTCAACTGGCTAATTGTTTTTAATGACTCTTTAAATAATATATTGACATGGAAACAAACAAATGATGAAGGGTAATTTACAAGGCATTTTGATTAATGGAAATGGGGGGGTGACTAAAATCATGAACTCCAAATAACTTTTTAACAGGTACTTGAACTCACTGTGTCTTGACTTCAGTAACCTAGATTTGGTGAGGTTTCTGTTTCCACAAACAGAAAAGCTTACCTAGGGAAGCTACTTTACCTAGTAAAGTTCTAACATTTCACGTCATTTGGAATCTGTGCACCTTGAGTGATAAAATGGATAGCCTTGTCTTGCTACTCACCACGTCCTAGATCTGCCATGACAGCCATATAAAGTCCCTTAATCTTCCCGTGATCTACCCAGCCAAGAATCTTTAGGTAACTAATCCTACCATCTTTAATTTGATTTGCCTGGCAACAAATCTAAACATTTATCTAGCTAAGGAGGAAAGAACTAGTCACAGTACATTGTTTGTGTTCCTTTATATATAGTATGCATTACTTCATCCTTACACAGAGAGTGTGTGCCCATAGATAGATAGATAGATAGATAGACGGATGAATGTAGATGTATGTGTACGGTATATATTCATAAATTGGACACTTAAAAATTGATCTTTCAACACTTGGTCTGTTCAGTACTGTGAAAAGAATTTGCATTCAGGACTTTTTTTTATTTATTATTTCAGATTGGGGTTTAGGAACCTTTGTTCCACAGGAAAAAACAGCTTCAACCCAGTTTATTTTTTAAAGGGTCACAGTGGGATTGCCTTGATAAGAACAAATTGTAATTAGTACAGCAAATGTTTGTGTATAAATGAGCATTACTAAATTGCTTGAAGCTACCTGAAAGCATTTCTCTTAAATAAGTATTTCCCTTAGCCTTGGCAGTTCTTGTTATTCAAACTATTTTGTAATTAAGTGATTTGGATAATTTATCACCACAACACTTTTGAGTGGAGTTGAAGAAGCTTGTCTTTTGTAGACTTTGGTTCTAAACTATTGAAGATTCTGATTTGTTAATTTGCTAGGTTAATCCTTCCATGGAAATTATGTGAGAAGTCTTTTTTTTATTTGATAAGTAGTTTAAATCCAGCCCTAACTTAATAGCATTTCACTATTAGCTCTCCAAGTGTAGGTTAATATATTTTTTGATGCTTATCAATCATTAAATTGTAATTTATTGAACTACCTTATAACAACCAAAACATTTTTTAGAATCTCAGTTTTTAACCTAAAACTTTACAGGAATTTTCCAAATATATTTTTCTTCCATAGATTTAAAATATAAGTTTTCTGTTTATTAGGTAGCAGAATGCTGGTAAGTCTTTCTGTTTCTCAAGGGTCTGTTAATCCTTATCTGAAACCAACTGAGCATCTAGGAAGTTCACTCAGAGTTTTATTTCTTCAAACAGCATAAGGCTAAAATGGTTGGGGTTTGACTTGTCCTCTGTTCTGTTGACAAGTTTAATCTTTTCTGCCTTGGGAAGAGTTATTTAAGCAAAGTAGTTACAGTTCTGACAACCAGCCTCCAGACCCTTTTGTCCCCTGACCTTTGTCCAGAACTCATTCTGAGTCCTTTTGTAATTCTCGTTCTGACTCTTCAAATCATATGAAGGTTCTGAGTTTTACTTGGTAGTTTTGGAGCATTTTGTGAGTCTGAATTCTGTAATTCTCATTCTGACTCTTAAAGTCATATAGAGAGTCTAAGTTTTACTTGACTGGTTTTGGAGTATTTTGTGAGTCTGAACTACAAATAACATTTTAAACAGTGCTTAAACTTATTTTATGTCTTGACTTCAGTACCCTAGATTTGTTGAGGCTTCTATTTCTTCCACCAGAAAAGCTGACCCGAGGAAGCTACTTTATTTACCTTGGTGAAATCTGAACATTCATGTCAGCTTTTATAGGAAATTGTTGAGTAGAATCTGGAAATCAGTAAACTAGTTTTATTCCTATGTATCATCAACATTTGTAAGTCAAGTAGCAGCTTTAGGTTTTATCTCATTTTCATTCCAAAGTTGTTAAGGCTTCAAATTGGAAATTGTGTGCCTGCTTACTTTAGGATCCTATGAAAACCATTTTTTAAATTTATTTATTATATACGTACTTTATAAACAGTGACATTATTCATTTAGTTAAATCAATCATTTAATTTTAGATTATCATCCTCATTCTCATCCTATCTGTTCCTCCCTCTTAAGTTGAGAAATACATTATAGGGAAACAAAAGCATGGCATTCATATTATTTTTTTAATGGACCCCAGTTACTCAGAATTGGATTAATCACGATGCATGACACATTATCATCATTGGTCACAGCTTATTTTTGACTCCTTTGTCCTTATAAGGATCTAGAACTATAGGCTGATACCTTGGGTACTTTCTTAAAATTAATGGATAAAAATTAACTGTCTATGAATTGAACTTATAAGTGAGCCAAAACAGAGCCTGCTTTCTAGTCATCTGTAGGATGACTTAAAGCTATAGGACCAGGCTCAGCAGACTCAGTGTCTTCACAAGGCTAGAGGCTTGGTCATGACTCCTTTCATTGTAATCTCTTATTTCATCATTCTTCTTCTAAGTAATATAATTTTAATCATTTTCTTCCAGATATCATAGTTTCCCTGGTCCAGACCCTTCCAATTCTTTTTTCTACTTAACTTGAATGTTTGTCCTTATTACCCAATAGCATTGTTGCATGACAAATGATTAAACAAGTAAGACACAATCCCTACTGACAGTCTAATTTGGACAGCAGGGATGCACACAGTCAACTGAAGCAGAGGCCTGCAGTGCTGTGCCGGAGGTCTGGGACACATGTGGTGTGGTGACCAATTCAACCAGCAGAGATTAAAGAAGGTGACATAAGTTTGGTGCCTTAAAGGAGTAGCAATCAGATGGTTGAAAGGCCTTACAAGAGAAGAATACTATAACCATGGAGACACAGATCCCGGAAGAACCCAGCGCGCCTCTTGGGGAATGAGCCTGTGCTGTGCAGGACAGCAAAGGCGGGGCGAGCGGGGCAGATGCCTCACGCTTCTCCCTTGGCTACTTTGAAATGAATCCCAGAAACCTGAACAGTTCACCCCTAGGTATTTCAGCACATCAGTATGTATCTTGCACAGTTACAGGACTGTTTTAAAATGCATAATACTCTAAGACCATTATTGTATAAAAATTTGTAATTGCGTAATATCATCAGTAAGTGTTAAAGAGTTTTAGTTTTCATAAATGTCCTAAATTATGGTTTTCTTTACAGTTTCTTTGTTTGAATGAGGGTCCAAATAAGGATCACATATAACAATTAGTTGATATGCCTTTTAAATTTATTTTCAATCTATTGATTTCCTTTTCATATCTTTTCCTTTTTCATTTTTAGAATGATTTTTAGAATACAAATGTCCACATATCTTCTATCTTATTACCCTGAGGTAATAGAGAAATAATAAATATTTTATTTGTTTTTCTACTTACCAGTTTTCAAATGGTGGAGATTCTCTAGCATTCTCAGAAAGAGACCAATGAGTTTTCTTTTCTTTTTTTTTTAATCACTCATAGGTTGAAATACATTTGCTTTGTTTCAATGTGTTGTATTTATTGTCTTTATTGATGATAAGATTTTTCATCTTCACCCAATAGAAGCCTCTTGAAGTTGGCTCCTGAATTCTTCTGACATGACCCTAAATGGCATTTGGTCACGTTTTCCTACCTGGTGTAAGGTTTTCCAGGCCCACCTTTTAACTTGGCTGCCGCCCCAGACTCCAAGTCTTCTGTTTCTCCCTGGTTCCATTGGTCACATTTCTCAGATGATAATATGCATTATAAACCAAAGGGAGGAATAGCTCAAGTTTATTTCCCAAGCTTATGCGACCATGGCTCCATCCCTATTTTTCATAAAGTGACCTGCTGCGTTGGAAACTAAGGCCACCTCTAGACTAAACTGCGGGGTGTACGCGGACAGAGGGCCGTGTTCACTGAAATGACAAGGTCGTCCATTCAGTAAAACTCAGATCCCGAGAGAACTCTGTAGGACAGACAGCTTGGTTTCACCCACAGGAAATTGCAAGAAGAGAGAGGGGATGGAAACCTGTTGCCCAAGAGAAATAAGAGACACATCATTTATTCACAGTATTTGCACCTGATTCAAATAGATTCTAATAAGAAATAACTGAAAAGACAATATAGGCAACGTGAACAGATTAGATATTTAGTAATGTTAAGAAGTTTTTGTTAATCTTTTCATATGATAATGTTATAGTTATGGATTTTTCTTAGAGCTGTTATCTTTGTAGAGATACAGACTGAACTATTTATAGGTGAAAGTATTTGGTGTCTGATTTGCTTTGAATGAATGGGAATAGAGTTAGTAATGGTTATGTGTTGATAATTGCTGAAGCTGGGTAATAGGTACACTGGGCTCATTATTACTATATATTTTCTCTGATTTTTTTTATGTTTGAGAAGTTTCATGATATAAAAGTTTTTGAGTGAAGACTGCCAAATTTGTATGCTTTCACATGAGTTCAAATTTCCCTGCTTAATCTAAATTCTACAGCAGCTTTGTTCTCCACTCCCAAAAGACCAGGATTTCTACAATGTGTAATTCTTCCTTGATTCACAGGTTGATGTGTAGCAAAATGGAAGAGGTCACCAGTGACATCTTCTGTATTTGGAGGAGTGTCTCAGCCTTGCTCATTTCTTTGCAATATGGAAATGGAACTGTGAGAGCCCTGGCCCCAGCCAACACTGGCTGTCTACATGGAGGCACTTACACTTATAGAGAACATTCCCTCTGGCAGCTGTGGTTTACAGCCCTCCCCTCGGAGCATTCACAGCAGACTGGGCTTGTGCTACGTGCCCAAGAGCCAGTAGTGTGTGGCACTTAGGGGCAGATCTCCAAGCAAGGAAAGTGGCAGTGCATTCCAACCAGAAAGGAAGTTCTTGTAAAAACTTCTCTCCCCGTTGCTGCAGCTCTAACAAAAAGAGATATAAAACTTGTGTTTTCTTTGTAAAGGCAATTTTATTTGGGCCAGACCATTTTAAGATATATTAAAAGCCTCTTCTCTTCTCCTCATTCTATATGCCTTCCTACCTCGCACCCTGCAGTCCCCACGCTGCTCCACTCCCAGCCCCCACCCCCCTTCAGCTAGTTTAGTTTATTGCCAGTCATGGTGCAGTCTGCTTTGGAAAGTAGCAGGAAAAGCTGATAAGGCACTGAGGACAGAAATCTCTGGTCTTATCTCTCCCGAGCACACGGTGCCGAGAGTGCATCCTTTTCCTGCCCTAGGACAAGAGACATAAACTGACCACCTCCCCGCAGCAAGGACTTCAAACAAGGTTCGTGGCCAGCCTCCACTTGCTGTAAAGCCAAACAGGGAAGAGTGGGCCATTGCCTTCTTGTCTTAGTACCAGTGAAAATCCCTTGTCTTTTAGATCAATGAGTATTGCTTCATAATAAGACACTCGTTAAGAAAGAAGAAGGAGAAAAAGAAGGGGTCAGGGGAACTACCAAAAACAATCCAAGAGTTCTAAGTCACTGGGCTGTTCTGTTTGGCTGGACTTTTGCCGGGACATAGGTTTGGCCTGAAAGTACTAGATTTGGCTTTTTGTTACTTGACAGATCAAGCAAATGTTTTTCTTAGCTTCCATGATAACAAAAAAATCGATGCACACATGTCCCAGTGTTGGAGGAGAGGAGTGACATAGCTGCTCATTCTTCCTCCCATCCCCCCAGTCCTGCAGGGAGAGCAACATTAGCGCTCTGTCCCAGGTCTTCCCCCGGTAACATAGTGAAACTTGTATGAAGAGGACCTTCCTTTAGTTAGAGTGTGGCCACGGTTAGAGAGAAGGCAATGTTTTGTCCCTCATGCTGTAGTCTGAAGGGACTGTGGTGGGGACAGTGGGGACGTGGGTTTGGGTGTTGCCATCTCCTGGCTTGGTCCTCTTCAGAACCTCAGCAGGTAAAGCGGAAGAGTCAGCCAACCTGCTATAATCCTCAGTCATTTGGATCGGAGAGGACCCAGTTTGCAACCTCAGTCTTTATAGTGTTGAAGAGATCAAGCTTGATACTTTGCTACCATTTGCAAAAGAAATTGGTCACTGGGCAGCTCTGATAGACAGCCACTTGTTGGAATTCCAAAAGTTAACGACAACTTTAAGACCTTTGTATTAGCAAAGGTCCAGTTTTATTCTTGAAAGCTCCTCAGTCTCCTGTTGATGAGCACTGTGAAATTACCTTGGCGACAGTGAATGCTAGAATTTGCAGTGGACCACTATCACATGGCTGTTGTGTTTCAAACTGTATTCCAAAGAGCCCAAAGAGGTCCTCAAAAATGCCTCAGGGTCTTATAGGAGTCAGGAGCCTTGAGCTTTGGGTCCCCCGGCCTCACCTCAGCCACAGTTCCTTGTGTTCTATATTGGCCTTCTGTTTAAGCCTTCCTTCTAAGGAAAGGTGTGCAGTGCCAAAACTTCAGTATCTTGTAAAAAAAACTACTGTGTGGTCTTACTTCCTTGTTTTGCAAATGATTCACTCTGAGGCCCAGAAAGGCCAGCAGCTTGTCTAAGCTCACACTTTCTGTCAGAAGTTTTGACACCCAGGTCATTGTCACTTCTCCCGCACCGAATTTAGCACCTTTCTCTCCTTTAGCAGCTGGTATTTTATACCAGTACCACTCAAGGTATGGGCCACATACCAGGACAGAAACTGGTAGTAGGCATTTAGAACCTTATATAGTAGTTTGATTTAATTTTTATAATTTGGAACCTGTGTTTTATAGTCTTTTAATTTTTATTTTCCTAGTAAATTTTATTTTTTGTGTGTTACAGAGACAGAGAGAGTGATAGATAGAAGCAGACAGGAAGGAAGAGAGATGAGAAGCATCAATTCTTTGTTGCAGCTCCTTAGTTGTTCGGTGACTGCTTTCTTATATGTGCCTTGACCAGGGGGGTACAGCAGACCAAATGACTCCTTGCTCAAGCCAGCGCCCTTGGGCTCAAGCTGGTGAGCCTTGCTCAAACCAGATGAGCCCTCACTCAATCTGGCAACCTTGGGGTTTCAAACCTGGGTCCTCCGTATCCCAGTCTGATGCTATATCCACTGCACCACCACCTGGTCAGATTCCTAGTAATTTTTTTAAATTTGTATTTGTCCCAGTAGAACCCAAGCTCTACCTTGATTAGGTGTCCCCAATTCAACTTCCCCTGCACAGTGGGACACTCATGCTTATCATCAGGGCTGGCGGCCTCTTCTATACTACTCCTGAGGCAGCTATGAGGATTCTACTTCTCAGTGCCAAGACCAACTGCCACTGGAGGAAAGACACGACCCACACATGTTAGTTGCAAGAATCACACAGGAAGTTTATTACTCACAAATCCTTGTGGCGTGCTTGGGAACAGCTTAAGGGGCCCCATCGGCATGCTCCTTTTGGCAGTCCTTGGTCAGAGCAGCATGGAGACAGACCACATTCAACGTTGGAGTCTGGGCAACTACTGCAGCAGGGGAGGCCCTCAGCTTTAGTACCTTTTCTGGCCAACGCCTTCTAACAGGTGTCAATCTACAGGACTATCACCTCAAACCACCTTTTGGGGAGTTCTTAGCAGGAAGTCCTTTTTATGTTAATCTACCGAAATGTCATGTCAAGCCACCTTTAAGGTTTTCCTAGGGAAGCTTCTTGTTTATGTTAACCTACAGATTTATGCCATCAAGCCACTCTTTATCTACATATAACTTCACACACGCACTAACTGGGCCCTGCCCATCATATCCCTACACCCTACACTAATTCCTGTCCAGACATCATGGCCTTATTCTCTTGCCTTAATGGCTTTTAATATTATATCCTAATTTATTTCTATATGTCTTCCATATTTTTCTATAGTTCTATGTATTTAATTACTATAGTATCATATTACTGTAACAGTATTTTGTAAAAATATTGTCCCCAATGGATTGTAGATTTTCAAGAGAAAATCTAATGGCACTTCATCGCTGGGAGTTGGAGAAGCACCGTGATACCAGACACTGAATTTCCATAGAGGCAAGCCCGGCACGGGCTGCACACAAGAGGCAGGTCTTGTTTTCAGGAAACATTTTGGATTTTGAGCAGGTAGCGAGGCAGTATTACTTGTTCTTTTTTGTTTAAACTTTTAATATCCTTCTTGCTTATAAAATTAAAAAAAAATACTGCTGTGTAAAACTAAGATTATATACTTAATATGTATAATAATATAGAAGAAGGATTATATATTTAACTGTAATGTTTATTTTTTACGAGCTTTTTGGAACTGTAATCTTAATTTAATTGGTTAGGTTTGTTGAATGGGGTTGTTTTGTAGCTGGTTTTCTTCTTTTGTTTTTGTCTGTTCAAAAATCAAATTCTCCCAATATACTGAAAAAAAATGTTTTATTGTGGTAAGAATAGATACATGAGATCCTCCCAGATCTTATATCTTATTTTACTTTTTATAGTCTGTCTCCCCCAAGATGGGAGCTCCTGCCTGGACCCCTGCCCTGGTCAGGTAAATGGTAGCTGCTCTATGTTAATGAAGGGCTGGGTGGCCAGACCTTGACGGACCTCAGCCATCTCAAGATCTTTTTGTTGTATAATTTACTTTTATTACACGACTCTGTAAGTTCCGAATTTAATTTACTCTTATTAACTTAAATATTAAACATAGAAATATTTTGCTCTGACAAATTTATTCCTAAAAATATTTTAAAAACATATTTATTTGCTACTTTGATTTCTACTCGATTAAAAAGAGTATTTGTAAAGATTAATTTTAAATAGTATACAAGAATTGAGAGAGGGGACTTTTTTGTTTGTAACCTTTATTTGCCTAAATGAATATACCTTCCTCTAAAAAATAATCCTGACTATTCCAGATTCATACTCTATTCCTAGTTTCAGATATGAGATTCTCTAAAATCTTTCCAAAGTACTATACTTTCTATAATAAGAAGCTTAAATTTCAGTTGTCATGATTTTTGAGCAGTTTTCAAGTTTTTCTGTAGAGTAACTATGAGAGAGGCAGACCCTCTGTGAACCTTTGTTGCTGTTTTTTGAGATTTGGGTACTAGCCTTCAACTACTCATAAAAGCTGTTTGTCCTGCCACCAGAGAGCAGGGAAGGGAACCAGTTGACCTAGAATTATAAAACGTAGTCAGTTTGGATTATTTTTAGACTTCATTCAGAGAAGTTGGTCACATTGATCATTTCTAGCTTTGGAGGAGTCTCGTTTATCTTATAATGGCCACTGTGTTGTGAAGTGTTGTCACAGGAGTCGCTGCAACTTTCCGAGTCTTCAGAACTCTCAGGGAGGAAGGAAGCCTCCTTTTTTCTTTCTCTCTCTCCCCAGAGGCTGCGTGACTCTTGTCAGCAGTTCTGATGTCAGTTACTTGAGAAGTTGTTGCCATAAAGAACCATCCTCTTACAACATGTTTATGTTGACTTTTCTTAATGAGTGGTAATTTGAGCAGCTGACGAGGCAAGTGGAAAAAAATGAACAGTTTTGTTAGCATTAGCCTTCATGTGAGGAATTTGGCATTATTTGTATTTTTCTATTAGTGTCCAGTGAAAAGCAAGATATTCTGTCCCTTCCCGATTATCATCTTTGAGATGTCCAGTTCATTAGTCCGAGTTTGTAAACCTCAAGCCAGGTTCTGATGCCAAATTGTTAGAAAGGTGCCTGTGTATTCTTCCAGCATGGTAAGAGGTTTCTTTGAAGCCTGCTCAGCCCACAGCCAGACTCTGTACTTGTCTAGCATCCTCTGCTGCTTAAAATCAGACAGCAGTTACCAGCCTCTCCACCATTTACTAGCAAAATCATTAAGATATCGAGATACTGCCTGACCGGGCGGTGGCGCAGTGGATAGAGCATCGGACTGGGATGCGGAAGACCCAGGTTTGAGACCGCGACCTTGCCGGCTTGAGCGCGGGCCGATCTGGCTTGAACAAAAAAGCTCGTCAGCTTGGACCCAAGGTTGCTGACTCCAGTGGGAGGTTGCTCAGTCTGCTGAAAGCCCGCGGTCAAGGCACATGTGAGAAAGCAATCAATGAACAACTGAGGTGTCGCAACAGCAACAAAAAACTAGTGATTGGTGCTTCTCACTTCTCTCTGTTCCTGTCTGTCTGTCCCTATCTGTCCCTCTCTCTGACTCTTTCTCTGTCCTTGGAATGAATGAATGAATGAATGAATGAATGAATGAAAGAAAAAGATATTGAGATACTGAGATAGGAAACTTCACCAAAACCGAAAATCCTCCAATTCTGTTTGTATATGTCTATTAACATTTCCAAAAAGGAGTTTCATAGTAAATTTATTTACTCATTTATTCATCCAGCAGATATTTTCTTAACACCTTTTATGTTTACTTATATACTAGAGAAAAAACAAATTTCCACTGATGAAATTCAAAACTATTTAGACACTGATATTTGAAATTCACATGTCATAAAATATTTTTTTGATTTTTTTCCCCCTCTAACCAATTAAAGTATAAAAACCATTCTTAGCTTGCAGGGCGTACAAAGATAAGCAGTGGGCTGAACCTGGCCTATGGGCCATAGTTAACCAGTTCTGTTTTAGAGAGAACCCTCGGGAACTCCTGCCGAGTGGGCCTGCCATGGGTTCCTAGGACCTGTTTGCACAGGCATACACACACCACACACACATCATTTCTGTGGGTACTTTCTAATTGACTTGCTGCATAACTCTAGTTCTATTCGTATATTTTTGGTTTTGACCCCCACTTCAAATCAAAACGTCCCTGCACTCAGTGGAGTTTTTTATTTGTTTTTAGCTCTTGTGATACTCACTAGTACTAACAGTGATTGTGTTTCCTGGGGAGATTCTCCAAGCCTGGTTATTACTGAGACTATGTGTGTTTAGTCTAACTCCAGGTGTGAATGATAGATGATTGGGGAAAAAAACAACTCACAAGATTTCACATTTGGATAAACTTTTTGTGAATGCAGAAATAGCTCCTGTCAGCAAAACACCAAATGTTTTCAATCATATAAAACTCAAACTGGTGCCATAGAAAGTGAGGGAAGAAATGCCCGTGGAGTGGCACCGTTCCTGCTTCCTAACCAGCAGTGTTGATCACTCTCTAGCTCAACCTTGGGAGGCAAACCTAGCTAATGACTCCCTAGATTCTGAAACTTTCCCACATCATATTTTCAGCTCAAGATGCAGTGTACACTACACCATGACAACTTGCTAACAGGGACTTCTGGCAGAGCTTTTATCCAACTGGGGATCGTGTCAGAATGAGCTCCTACCTCTGCCTCTACTATGCCTTAGAGCTCTCTTGCTCTCCAGCCTTTCCTTTGATGGCAAGAAGAGTCCAGCCCAGGCAGGCTTTCTACTGCTGTGTTCAGCCAGCCCCACAGAATGAATATGGCAGTTCCTGTACATCTCAGCACCTCACTTGTTTCAGATTTGCTTATCACCCAGATGGTGGCTGTGGCAACATGGAAAACAGACCAGAGGAGAAATCTGTGGATCGTTGGACTGGGTCCCTCTGCATCACTAAGGCCACAGGGACTGATGGGCTGATCACACTAAAAGGCACTCACATGTACTGGCAGTAGTTAGAAAAGCAGTTTGTACCATAAGACAAGGTGGCATGTGATTAGCAGGGAATGGTTTTATCTGGATGGGAGGAGTATACACTGCAGAGTGCTGACTCTTTCCTTCCTACCCTTCCAAACCCCTTCTAGTCACAGCCCTGCCTGGCGTGCAGATGACTCTGCCAACAAATACAAGGCTTATTATGGTTCAGTGGGAGCACTTCCCAGCCTTGATCTGCTTGGGCTTGGTGTCTTCTGTGCTTTCCTTGAGCACTCTCCGTACGCTTGTTCCTTTTGGACGGATGTTCTCAGTACAAGTGCAATAGAAGAGGCCTCTGTCCTCAGGGAACTTAACATTTCCTTGGAAAGGCACTAAGGAGCAAGTTAAACAAAACTAGAAATAAAAGTAACGAATTGCTAGTCATGAGGCTATTCCACAGGGGATCAGGTTTGTTGAAGGAGACAGTGGTGTACTTGATCTTCAAGAAGGAGATGCACGTGACTAACATAAAGGATCTGGAAGAATACTGTAGCCCAGCATAGTGAGTGGCTACCTCAACCCACTGTGTTGGCGAAGGGCTTAGTGCCCACACATTCCAGCACCCCTTCCATCTTGATGAGACATGAAATCCCTTTTACCTGAATTTATCTCTGTCCAAAGTGGATGGGTGTAAATTCTACCTCCCAGGAATATGTCAAGACATAATTTTTGTCAGAACTGTCCTGCTATAAAGTTTGGAAAATACACAAAATGTTCTTTTAAACTACCCACTTGCCAAGCTTTCTTCACTCTTCACAGACTAATCCAAGACAAGCAGACGGGCGAGGTGGAGGTGTGTACGTGCTCACCCATTGCTACATCCGTGGCCCTTGAGCCCATGGTGCCTGCTTCTTCTTTGGATGAGAAAAGTTCATTGAAGGAGTACTGTTACAACATGATCTTCATCTTAACATGCAAATCAAAAGGCTTCAATCATTTTGTCACTTAAGATCAGCAATGACATATGACAAAGGCTATGAGATGAAAGGTTTTGCCTTTGAAACCCCATCCCTGGACTGGTATGCATATCATAAGTAGTAAGATTCAATATTTATGGTACATATGCCCCACACACCTCACTAAATTCTCTATCCAAAAGATACTAACAACATTCGGATGAGAATAACAAAAAGAGCCTCTTTATTTGGGCCCCGTGCCATTAATGCATCCCAGTATGCATGTTTAAGTGACACAGAGGAACCAGAAGAGCCAGAACAGATAATGCACTGGGCTGCAAAGCCTCTGTAGAGAATGCCAAAAAACAGAGCAAGCTCATCATCTATATATATTTGAGAAAAGTTGGCATGCATAATTTGGGGCATCTTTCAGGCATTTGAGATGACTCTGATCTTATAATTAAGATCCTAAGGATCTTTCTGTGCAAGGCCCTGTGTCCTTTGCATCCACTCTTCCCACCCCATCTCACCCAACCCTACCCACGATCCCAGTGGTAATTTGGAGTTACCAGAGATAAGTTTAGGCTTTAAGGTTCTCCAGCTTGAATCATGGCCTACAGTACACAGTCCTAAACCACCTGAATCCGCCTATTACTGAGGAGAGAACAGACAAAGCAATTTCACAGTGGAACAAACTCCCTGCCACACCAAGTGGTCAGTCTGTATCAGAAGTGTCCAGGTGGCAGCTGTCCGACATCTGTCCAACACAGTCCTGCATTAGGTGAGAAGTTGGACTTGAGTTCTATTTCCTGTTTTATAACACACACACTTTGCCTGGTGAATTTATATACTAATTTGACAAATTATCATACTCTTAAAACCTGGCTTTTGGCTACTTTTTATTTATATGAATTACAAACTAGGTAATAGAGGTTTTTCTGTTTAGAAAGCAGTATCTATCTGTGGTGGCATTTTTTTCCCCTATCTGAAGCCTTTACATCAGTTTCCTCATAAAGTTGATCATGGACCTTAGCCCCTGGATTATGTGACCAGTTATATAGAGAAAGAGGGACGGATAAGTCTATGTGACACAGGCTAGAAGTGAGGGTGCTGTAGTGGATGGAGAAAGGGCTAGTCTCTGTGTCTACCTCTGAAAGATGGAGAGGATGCCCCCTCCTCAGATTGTTGCTGAGTCTCCTGTGTGGTGACATGTGATAAATGTGACTGGCATATTGAAGGCTTCACCTGTGCCTTTGTGTCTTTCTTATTAACTAATGAAGGGGAAGGTAGAACAGTGGATATATCACAAATCTAGGGGGAGGTTTTAAAGATTGTTTTGCTGTTTTTCTAACCATTTCCCCTCCTTGTTCATTGAGCTTTTTCTTTGAAAAGATTCTTCCTCTAAGATATACTGCTTGGTCCTGGATATGCACAGTTGCATGTGACATGTCCCTGTCCAGCTGAGTGCCTCTGAAGTGACAGAACACCATGGTCAGCAAAATGACTGGGGACTTGCCCAGGCAGAGCCCTTGTTCCCACTAATACAGACTCCCCCCTTTAGCCTTCACTGGACCCAAGTCACAGCCTTGATCTGCCATCAGTTGACGGCGATTGAAACTCTTGGCATTCGAGCAAGATTCAAAGACTTTTAGTCTGTGGAGGCATAAAAGTCAGGACAGACATTACCGGGCTATCATTCCAGAAGCCCACCGCATTTGCAGTTCTTGCCTGCTAGCACCATTAACGTTTCCCCACGCTGTGCCTTTTGAGAACGAAAAGTTGAGGTGCTGTGAAGGCTCTGTGGAGATTTTCAAGCCCTGGTATACCAAAAGAGAGCCTTCAATCCCCTAACTACAAAATGGGAATTTATTACTATATTTTAAAAAGTTCCAGCTTCTTACCACCTTTCTTAGAAGTATTGGGATGATTTCCAGGCCTTAGATTTAAAATAAATTCATATTCCAATTAATAGTCACTCCAGTTTTTTGTTTTTATTGATTTTAGCTTCTATATAGTGTCGTTCTTTTAAACATATTTTTAAAAATGATTCAGTACTTCAGCTCTCTGAAGTGGTATTACTGGAGCTTCTCTTTGGCTGCATGCTTTCTTACAGGTGGTATAAAACTGCTCTTTCCAGATAGGTAGACTCCACATGGACTGGTATTATTATTTCTGTATCTTGACTGGACTGTTGGGGTGATAGTTGTCTATGAACCACGCTCCTCTCTGCTGCCTGTTTCTCCCGCCTCACTCTCCCTTCTCAGCCCTCCTGTGCATAGAGGAATGGCCGACCCACCTGTCTTTCCAGAGAGGAGTCCATTTTAGACCTTCATGGGACGTACTGATTTGACTTGATTCGATAACTGAGGCCCAGAGAGGTTATGGGTTCTACCTAAGGACCTCCTTTAGTTCACAGCAGGGATTGGAATTATTTTCTGTTTGTTTTAATGACATTTCCTGAATCCCTAATCTTAAATCAAAATTTTGGTAAGATGATTCATGCAATTAATCACACCTTCACACCTTCCTTGGTAGTATTTTGTACGGAACTGGAAGGTTTAAAGTTATTTATTTACTTGTTTTTAGAATACTGTTAGCAAATTGTAACGTTTTCAAAGTTTACAAAGTAGTGAAAGTCATATTGGGTGTTAACCAGATTTTTTTTAAGGTTGTATTATGTGGTGAACGGAAATGTGGCAAGATGCAAACTGTCTCTATTGCAAAATACTGAAGAGTCATTGATGATTTTCTCAGGGCTTGTTTCCTTTGAAGTTGAGACCAGATATGAAAAGTATTAGTTTTCTTGAAAAGGTGTACATTTTTTCATATTCATGGCTAGGAATATAGAAACAGGGATTAGAATCGCTGTAGTAAAGCTGGGTTTATGATTTATAAAATTATAAATTACGAGCTTGTAAAATCAGAGTCCTGGGCATCGCTCCTAGTGGAATCAGATTCGCAACCTGCTTTGTTTCTATGGCTTTTAAAGCAGATGCATTGCTGCTGTGTGGGCGGGTGGCTGCCGCTGGCGTTAAAGGGCTCTCCCCAGCAAGTCCTTGTTCTGCCCGCGTTTCCCCGGGATAAACAGGATTCGGGTGCTGGCACCTCTTGCTGTCTTCGTGCCCTGCTGAGCCCATTGCGCAGTGGCCCGTGGTTGTTAAAATCTTTACCACCGGAGGAGTTGATTATGAGCATAGTTATTTTCTGGGATTAGAAGGCCCTCTGAATTCAACAAGTGACTCAAAAATGGTCTTCTATTCCCTAATAATTAAAAATGTGATTAATACCAGCAGTTGGTTCCCATGATTTAACTGAAAAGCAGGAATTCAGAAGGTAATGACAGGTGGGGAGGGCAAAGAGCCATAGGATGTTACTTGGAGTTCCTGAGACACAGCTGCCCTCTAGAAGAGCTGACTCATGTGAGACAGGCTCGACTTAATGCCATGAAACTCAGTGAGACCTACTTTATATGAGCAGGCCCCCTTCATGAGACTGTGTGGCTCCTTGTCCATCCCACTCGGGGGCTCACAGCAAGGGAGCCTCAAGAGAACTCCATTCTGCTGCTCCAGATTTCTGCTCTTTTTCAACAGTTGAGGAGCAAAAAGACAGAGTGACCTTATTTTTGTCTCCTGTCTATTTTTAAAATTTTTTTCAAAATTACCTGATGGAATTCCAGCCAAAATTAAATGCTGATAGGTAACATTTAAACTTCTTCCCAAAGTTCAGTTGGTTTATTCCACATGTTCCGCATTTTACATTTTGAAGTTTTAAAAATTTGACTGCAGCCTGACCAGGTGGTGGCGCAGTGGATAAAGCATCGGACTGGGATGCGGAAAGACCCAGGTTCGAGACCCCGAGGTCGCCAGCTTGGACCCAAGGTCGCTGGCTCCAGGAAGGAGTTGCTCAGTCTGCTGAAGGCCCGGGGTCAAGGCACATGTGAGAAAGCAATCAATGAACAACTAAGATGTCACAACGGCAATAAAAAAACTGATGATTGATGCTTCTCATCTCTCTCCGTACCTGTCTGTCTGTCCCTATCTATCCCACTCTGTCTCTGTAAAATAAATAAATAAATAAAAACATTTAATTAAAAAAAAATTTTTTTTTAATTTGACTGCAGATTTTGTTTGTTTTTTAGGCTGGGTAAAATAAGATTTGTGTTGATTGGATGAGGTGTGATGTTATTGATAAGGTACTGGTACACTTTGGTGAAGGTGTTCTGTGCGGGCAGAACAATTACTTGAGGGGCAATTGCCACTCAGAACCCAATTGCCCTCTTATACACTGTAATGCCAGAATTCCAGATGTGATGCTACTCTGATTCTCTGGAGCTAGGATTTACGTGCTGCTCCATCAAGAAATGCGTGGTCAATTTATATGTGTTGGTTTGTAATAAAGTTAGAGCTTTTCCCACCAAGTTCAAATTATTTGTAGCATCTTAATTTAGAAACTGAGCCATTCAGAAAACTCTTTTCCCACCCTCCCAACATGAGAGGGTTGAACAACCAGTCTCTTCCTGTGCAAATAAGTGAATATGAAGGAAGGAGCCAGGTAGTTATGAAAACCTAAGTTGAGCCTTATTGTTTAGTGGCTTGGTTATTTTAAAAGTGGGCAGAGTGATTCTAGGCATTGACTTTACTGAAAGCATCGTCCTTATTCTCCAGCGTGAAGGACCTCCCTTTGCACATGCGCCTTTCATCTCCTCACTGCCACTCGCTGCAACCCAAATAGACCAGCATTTCACTTCTTTATCCCAGCCTACTAGGTAGGAATTTTCTCTTGCTTCTCAAGCCTTCCAGTGGGATGTATTTATTTAAATTAAAATGTAACACAGCCATGAGTGTCTAGTCCATGTCAGAGTAGGGACAGGGGCACCTCCCTTCTCTCCATCCTCAGCCGAAGCAAAGGGCTCCCAAGCTAACCTGTTCTTTTCGGGAGGAAGGTGAGACGCGTGCATTTCCAACCCTGGTGCCTTCTCCCCTGGCACAGCTGCCTGGGGACCATGCTTTGCCTTTGGAGGAGAAAGAAGGTGTTTCCAACATGCCAGGCTCCATTATAGGAAGGGTTGGCATTTGGCTCCTGTTATAGGAGGGGTTAACATATGCGGGTAGCATCTAAGTTTCTACATCAATGCACAAAGGCCTGTAGCTGAACTGGGCGTCTAACAAAATCACAAAGCTCAAGGACTTCCACGACCCTCCTTTTCACAGGAAACTCTGGGAACTTACTAGTAATTGCCATTTATAACATTGTTGCTAAGGTGCTTTTAACCCAGAATTTCATTTAGATTTAGTGACTTGCCAGCTAACTTCTGAAGGTAGCTTCAGTCTGTTCACCCTACCACCCCATGGAGTGTTCAACCACCTTGTTCTGTGCTTTGCAGGTCAGCAGGGAGGTCCAGGGCGAGGTTGATGAGACTGGTATTGGGTGGCCTGGTCTCTAACTGCTGAGTGCTGATGGCTCCAGCTAGAGGCCTCCCGGCTGCCCTGAGAGCTGAAGGGCTGATGCTTAACCAGTTGTAACTCTTTCCCCACACCTTAGGACAGTTCCAGTCCCACGACTCCAGATGGGAATGAAACTTCCGCTACGACCACCAGTGCCTTCACCATCCAGGAGTACTTTGCCAAGCGGATGGCAGAGCTGAAGAACAAGCCACAGGTCATGGCTGCAGGGCCTGAAATTCCAGAGACCCATATAGAAATGAAAAGGGCAAAGAAAAGAAAGAAAGAGGCAAAGGATAAAACTGTGGAGAATCACGCCCAGCCCAAGACCAAGAGAAAAAGAGACCAGGTGGGACAGCAGCTCAGAGGCCCGCACTGTGGCGAGAGCTCTGACGCTTCTGTGGAGGGTGGAGAGAGCTGTGTGTGGCCACTTGATGACCAGGACTTACCACCAAAGTTCAAAAAAAAGAGGGAAAAGAAAAAGCTACAGAAGCAAGTTGAGGCAGCAGTGGATGCCACACTAGATGAAACACCAGTGAAAAAGAAGAAGAAAAAGAAGAAAGGTTCCAGATAAATCCTCTGGAGCCGGGGCCTTCCAACCACTCAGGGCATGCCGGGCAAACACCCTGGCCTGGAGTCTGAGCAGAGTTCACCCGGGAGAATGTGTGCACATCTTTTAACATGCCCGTGGATTGCCGAGTCTCGCCCTCTCACCACATTTTCCCTAATCGTATTCCCAGAAGAACTTTTTAATGTTCCAAATCATGGTTCTCGTAAACAAATAAATTTCCTTGTAGACTCTGAGACTTTCACCACGAGTGTTCATTCATATTTGTAGCAACACATCAAGTGATATATGTGTGTACATATATCGCAGTCTGTATTTGCTTTTGATTCCCTTCAATAACAATGAATTGTGCTTCCTGCTGAAGGGCTTAGTCTAATTAAAGGATTAAGAGGCAATAGTTTAGAGTCAGATAGTTCTTTTTGTTCTATAGCCAACCATACATTTTTGCCAAGTAGGTATTATATGATTACATTCCCAAATCAGAGAGTTGTTTTGGTTCGGTGTGGTTTAGTTTGGTTTGGTGCAGTTTTTTGTGTGTGTGTTTTTTTTAATAGGGACAGAGAAAGTCAGAGAGAGGGATAGATAGGGACAGACAGACAGGAATGGAGAGAGGTGAGAAGCATCAATCATTAGTTTTTCATTGCCATCACAACACCGTAGTTGTTCATTGATTGCTTTCTCACATGTGCCTTGACCGCGGGCCTTCAGCAGACTGAGCAACCCCCTTGCTGGAGCCAGCAACCTTGGGTCCAAGCTGACGAGCTTTTTTGCTCAAGCCAGATGAGCCTGCGCTCAAGCTGGCGAGCTCAGGGTCTCGAACCGGGGTCTTCCGCATCCCAGTCCTATGCTCTATCCACTGTGCCACCGCCTGGTCAGGCCGTTTGGTGCAGTTTTGATGGGGAAATTGCTTTAATGAGGATCTTCCACTAAGCAATGGCAGCCATGTGTTCTGAAGGCCTCTCTCCAAGACTACGAAGTTTAAGTGAACTGACTAGGGAGAGTTTAACCTTCCAGCTCTCAGGGACAGTAGGCAGTCTGTTCGGTTGTGCTTAAGGACAAATCCCCTGTAGTGGGCTCTGCCATCAGGAGGTCCTCAGAAGGTTAAGAAATATGGGAGTGTAAGGTCAGGAAATGAATTCTATCTGGAAATCAGTCACTGCCTAGATTGGAACTACCTTGTAAAAGTTCTTAAAAGTATTAACAGTATATAAATGTAGAAGCTACTTTTCAGTCCAAATGGTGTCACCTCGTTGCCTTTATACTGGCTTCTGCCACACCCTGGCGTCTCCCTGTGTGCTGCTCACCCAGATAGCTTCACACCCTTTTGGGGACCCAGAATGAAAAAGAGAATGCATGCTTACAACACAGAGGTCCAGCCTGTTGTTTTCTCTGCATGTTTCTCCTCCCTTCCTTTGTTCTCTTTATCTCTTCCTTCTTTTCTTCTCCATCCTTTTACATTTATTCCCTCGTCCTTGCACCCTCCTTATTTTCAATCCCAGCTTTCTTCAGACCCCTTTCTAGCTGCCTGTTCCCTATCCTGCCCTTGCAGTCTTAGTGGTTGGCCCGCCTCTGAGAAACCTGTCAGTGGCTGTGGGCGTGGCGGGCAGTGCAGGCTGGGTGCGCGCTGCCACTTGATTGACAGATTGCTACTGGATAACACAATCTGATGACCTTTTGTCCTGATTTTAACTCAGGGTGTGTGTGTGTGATACATTAGATATGAAACGACCCCAACATTCTTCAAATTGAGAAAATATATTAAGAATGTTCGGTTTTAGTCTCTTAAGAATTCAACGGTGTGAATTGTTTGTAAAAAAAATCACACACACAATCCACAGAGAAAATTCTTACGAGTCCAGAGCCTGAGATCTAGTTCCTGAGTTTATCCTGAAGCACAGTGTTTAGAATCCCGGGCTATGGTCCAGTCAAAAAAGCACCAAAAGACTTTTAAAGTCACTTTTTTTCACAGAGGGCACATGCCCAAGTTATCTCTGCCTGTCCAATCTTGTATGTAAACTGAGTTCCAGAAGGGAGTGGGGATATGTGAACCCTAAAGGGAACTCTTTTTAAAATATATAGAAACTGGGATTGTTTTTTTTTGTTGTTTGCCTTTTGTTAACTTCAACTTTTTTTCTTTTTTTTTTTTTTACCAATAAAAATGAGAGCCAGGTGAATAATATACCGCGTTGTGTGCAGCAGGAGGGAGCAGGTGGGTGTTTAGGAAACAGGTGCGAAGCATCTAAGTTGCGTGGGACCAGAGCAGGAGGGACTTCCAAGGCAAAAGTGAAACACTGCAAGATTGTTTGGATGCAACTGAACCCTGTAGGCTGTGGTTTTTATTATTTTAATGGGCTGCAGAAAGAATCCCTGGATGATTTTAGGAATTTCAGGGTAGCCTGAGAAGAAAGGACAGTGCTCAGCCACGAGCAGACAGTGCAGCCGTTGGCTTTGAAGGGCACAGAAGCTTAATTGTCACTCGAAGGCTGTGGCTTTCATTTTCCCCAGCATCTCTTTTTCGGGACCACTTAGTTTTCGGAATCTAAGTGGAAGTTAGAACAATGAAATAAAGATGCATGCGAGTTGCATTTCCTTAGACATGGTATTTCTTAAATTGTTAGCGTGACTCCTATTTTTTTGCCTTTAATTATTTCACTTGGTAAAAAATATATATATTTGTATTCTTCAGGGTTTTCCTTTGCATCTTTCAGTTTTAAGAGGGAAGGTAGGTTTATCCACTGAAGAGATTCTTAAATATCACCCTTCTTTCCTTTCTGTTAATTTTAATAGGTAATGATTATTACCTATTAAATGAGGTCCTATGTACCTGGCTGGCCCTATCCTAAGCGCTTTAACTAGATCAGCTCATGGAGTCCTCACCCCAGTAAATAAGCATTATTGTTGTTCTCCCCTTTTACAGATAAACTCTGTTTTTATAAAAGGGCCTCTTTCAATTCATATAATCAGGTTTCCGCTGCTCCCAGAGGCCCAGGGAAGGGGCCCACAAACTGGAAAGGTTTACAGCGAGCTGGAGTCGGTGTCGCTGATGTGCGCTGTAGGAAATACCTTTGGGGAGGCTGCACGTTTGAAATTCTCAATGGATTTTTCTTCCCACCTTGGTCAAGAGGTTGGTGGGAACTTAGGTAACAATTTCTTAAATCCTGTTTGTCAGTCTGAAAACCAAGAATTTCTTCTGACTTGCAGAAAATACTGGTATTTCTGAGAGACGAAACCACAACGAGTATTGGTGTTATACCACAGTGCATATGTCTGCCTCTTTCCTCCCTCACCTGTTGGCTGACTCCCGCAGGAGCAAGCTGGGACCTGCCTTTCTTTCTTTCTTTTTTTTTTTTTTTTTTTAAGAAACAGCATCAGAGAAATGTTTCGGCATAACCCGCCTGAGTGATCTCAGCTTGGACGAGCAGGCAGCGGCTGTATTTAGATGTGAGTAAGAAATTTCCCACCGTCACCTTGTTTATCTCGTGGGTTCTGCAGCCACTGCTGTCTGCAGCCTGCTGTGTGGGCGCTGGGGCTGGGGAGGTCAGATCCGTGCTACGATGTGTGATTTCATAGCTCTCGGTTATTAGCAAATTAGTAGCATGTCCTAATAAAATGGATTACTAGACTCCTTGCATATAAGTAGACTGTCTGGTTAGGAAATATTGCCTACACTAAAGTGGCATGCACAAAGCCTTATGGGATGAGTAAGGGAGGGGGGGGGACAAAGGCAGAGAGGGACAGCATGTGGAGCATGCGGGAGCAGGGTGGCCCTGGGGCCACCGTACTGGATGCGGGTGTAGCACAGGCTCACGCAGTCATGCTTGAGGGCTGTTTTTTCTCACCTGAAATTTTGTATAGCATTAGCCGTGAACTTTTAAGGAAAACTGCCTTGAACTGTTCAACCAGAGGAAGAATTTTGTAATTACTTGCATCTTAAATTTTCTGCTTGTATTTCCTATATTGGTTTTCCTTTTAAAGGAACATGGATGCTGAGAAGGCATTTACTTGTTCTAAAAACATTTGCTGAGCCCTAAGTTCAGTCACCTAGTTCAGGACTGAATAACTAGTCCGTTACAGGGTCTCCCCACATTCAAGACCTACCAACTTGTGTCGTTTCAAATGGGTCTCCATATCCTAGAACACTCAGCGGACGCACTTGGGGCAGGCCTCTCGGCACTAGCTAGATGGTGTTTCACTCATGTGAATGTTAATCAACTTGGGTAGTAAGCTGTGAGCAATTTTTTGCTAACTCATTATTTGGGTTGAACCTGAGGAGTGACTTTCTACTAAAATCTCCCTTATTAACATTTCTAACTGTGAAAAATAAGCAAAATTATATGTATATTCTGCCACACAGAGTAAATTAAAAATGTGTTTTGCTTAAGTAGAGAGTGTCAGGTAGACCACTGCTTTTCTCTGTTAACTTCACCTCCACCACCACCTGTTCCTCCTGTCACTAGCATATCTGCTGAGGGGCCGGTATGGAAGGACTAGGAGAGGTAGCCTAGCGACCAGGGATACCCTTTGATCCAGGATGCAACAAAAGACAGATATTAGCAAACATTTGTTAAAGAAACAGAAGACTGCTGAAGGCAAGCTCCAACTCCAACCTTTAAAACTTGGGAGATGAGGTGGTGGGAAATCCAGGGGAATGCCACCGAGACTAACCTGGCGGAAGTGAACCCCTGTTTCTCCCTCATCACACACTATGTGGCTTCCCCAGGGAGTGGCTTTATTCCAGACTGTTCATCTTCTTCCTTTGACTCTCCTAGACTCCCTGAAACTCCCTTCCCGGGAGTCCTTTCCTGAATACTCCCTGGCTGCTCCTCCTGTCCAGTCAGTGTTCTCTGAGGAGACAGGAAGTCCTTGGATGTTTTGGTCAGAGGTTCTGTCCTCACTCTGTTCTCTCTCTCCGCTCTGCATACATACCTATGGCCAGTGCTTTTGCTGCTGTCTGGACAGCTCTCAGGTCTGCATCTCTGTCCCCAACTAGTCAGTCTCAAGCTTCCTCCTGCATCTGCAGCCAGCCATCCCCAGAGCCCCTCAGAATCAAGCGGTCTGAAAGGAACTCTTGCTCATCTTTTCCCGGCCACCTTCTGTCCCCAGGTGCACCTGTGCTTTCTCTCCGGCTTTACCATTCAGGGTCATTGACAACAGTTCAGCCTAATTAAGTGACTGCCATCAGTGTCCTAGGTTAAGTCCTTGCTCTTAAGAGCTCACAACTTAGCACTTCTTCCCCCTTGGTCGCTCTGCCAGTGAGTCGTGCCCCTGCAGCTCCTGGGTCTAGCCATCTCTCCCATTCATCCAGTTCATTCCCTTATAATTCTTCCTGGACCATTGCACCTGCTCCCTGGAGGGTCCCCTGCCCCCTGAGTGCACTCTCCTGCCCTAGTGCATGACTGTGCCTCTTCTGTCACCACCCTTCCCCCCTGCTGGCCTTGAAGGCTGGCCTCTGATGTCATCCACAATGTCTCTGTCTCCAGCCTTTCCTCATCTGGCCCCCTGCAAGCAATGTCTCCCTTTTCTGAATCTTCATAGCACTTTCTGGCTCATCAGAATCTACCTGGTATTAGAGCTTCTAGACGTCCACTTTCCCCACTCAAGCCTAGGGTGAAGGTAATGTCTTTTTATCCCTATAGCAGCCAGGGCCATGCCTCGCCCATAGCAGGTAGAGAAGTGTCCCCAGTTGGGGCAGCAGCCGCCCTGCAGTGCTCCCGCAGTGTTCTGCAGAGCTACGCACACCCAGCCTCCCAAACCACTCTGACGAGCTGCAGCCACTCTTCCTCCTGACTGATGGACTCCAGTGAAACAGGAAGGTGTGGTCAGGTCATCCTGAAGACAGCAGAGTCCCAGGAGGGCTTAGGGCTCCCCACGGAAGGAGGTAACCTGTGAGCAGGCCCAGGGCAGGGTGGGGTGCGGTCACATTGACTCAGACTTCTCTGGTGACAGGCTTCAGGATCCTGCCCTTGCCTGGGACTCCTAGGCAGCCCTAGTCGAGCAAGTTGTTGCAGATTAGCCTGGAGGGATTACAAAATCCTGCTGAGACGGGGCAGGCACTGCCAAGCTGAGATGAACAAGGGACGGTAACTGTGCTGGAGGAGGGAGAACAGGTGTACTCTGGTCATACAAGCCAGTGAGTCCTCCCAAGTCAGAGGAGCCTTCCGAACGTGTGACCCTGAGACAAGCAATCCTGCTCACCTCAGCCCTGTAAGAGCTATTACATTCCTCTTTTTACAGTTGAAGAAATAGGCTCAGAGTTGCTCAGTGCTGAGAGCAAGGTCACCAGTTCATAATATGGCAGATGGAAGGGCTGTCCCGAGCTCCAACCCCTTCTTGACCCTGGAAGGGTTATGGATGCTATGTTAGATTTTTGTTTTTAATAATTTGATTTATTCATCTCAATGTGCGATTAATCTATTTGGGGGTGTAAAATGCCTTCATAGCAACGCTGGTGTAATTTACATGTAAGAGGAAAGCTGTACAAAATGCTGTGGAAGAGCACTGTCATGTGCTCATGGTCATTCCACAAACCTGCAGCAGCTAAGGCTGTACGCTAGGGGCTAGGAATGCAGATAGGACAGAGACATGGATCCGGCCTTATGAAGCTCACCATTGAGTCAACTGTGTCATGGAAGTCTGAAGAATGAAGCCATGTGCTTCCTTTGGATAGTCATAGTTGTATGTATCCGCATCCAGACGGGAGTCGTCCACTAAAAAGGTTTTGCAAGCCTAGGAATGCTTGTTTGATGTCTGTGGGAAGCCAGCCCCCTGTGTTTGGAGGCATGGGTGTGACAGTTTGGAGTTCGAAGGTGCCAGTGCCAGAATATTCTATGCCCTTCAGAGAGCAGCCAGGAGTGATGACCTTGAAATCCCTTTGCTGAAACTAGACTCCAGTGTTTTGAGTTTTGCTTCGTGGATCTTGGAGTTTTAGAACTTGGAAGGAACCTTAGAACTTTCACCAGAAAGATAAAAGTCAGAGCAGCAGTTTGGTGCAGAACCACCCTGGAAAGGGACTAGATGACTTGCTGTGTCCTGTCCCTGGGCCAGGGCCTTCTCTATTGGCTGGCTCCTAACAGGTGCTCAGGCTACAAAGACCACTCCACCTCAAGTCCACTGGATCTGATACTATGTGAGTTTTGAGTATCACTGGTCCCAGTCCTTTCTTTTCTCATTACTAGTTTTTGACCAGGGATATAGAAAGAGGCTTATAACAGAGAGATCTAAGGCACAGTATAATAAATATATTGTACTGTAATTAAATGTAATGTGATACATATCACCACATCATCAATCATATTACAATATATTAATATTTCAAAATTATACATTGTATACCTTAAACTTATACAATGTTACATAACAAATTTATTCAATTAAAAAAAGAGGCTTATAGTAAGTAATCAGGGAGGATAGCTGATATGTGTATCTCATTATCACTGATTAATGTTAGCCTTTATTAAACTGGATGCTTTGTAATTATTTTCTCATTCTCAGAACAACCTATAGATAATTGTGATCGCCCTAATTTGGGGTATGAAAAAAATGAGATTCTGCTTGATTGATTTCTCAAGTTTGCACATCTGGTAAGTAGCTAAACCAGTCCTGGAGTCTACATCTGCCTGACTCCAAAGCACCCACTCTTTCCTCTGTGCTCCAGAGCCTCCCAGTTCTCCCTGGGGATCACCGTGTGAACACGATCAAGAAGAAACAGTCTGTTCATGATCCAAGATTTCACTTAGCAGATACCTGCTTCCCTGGCCACTCCTGGTGCAGATTACGTGTCCCTCCTGTGCTCCTTTGAAGATGATTGTGTGCTTTTTTTCCAAATTTATCGCTGGAGAACCTTTTTCCCACTGAATCACCAACACCTAACACTGTGCCAATCCTCTAACACATGCTTAAGAATTATATTTTGAGTAAATAAATAATGGAATTAATGAGTGAATAAATGAAATGATTTCCTATTATTCCACATCTCTGTATTTTGGGGCATTGAGCATTTGTAGACCAAAGAAATCTGTGCCTCACACTCAATGTTGTATTTTTAAAGTCAGACTAACGAAAGTATGATTTATAAACAATAAAGTCACCAATTTTAAGTGTGCAATTTAGTGAGTTTTGAGAAATGAATACATTTGTGCAACCACCACAGCTACTGTAATACATAACATTTATATCAGTCAGTAAATTACCTGGTGCTCTGTTTCAGTTCCCTCCCCCCAATGCCCGGGCCCCTTGGCAGCTACTGATCTGCTTTCTATCCTTATAGTTTCATTGGTTCTAAAATTTAATATAAATGGAATCACTTTAACTGAGAATAATGCTTTAGAGATTCAACAATGTTACTGTTTTTGCCAGTAGCTTGTTCACTTTTATTGCTATGTAAATTACGTTGTGTAGAGGTCACAATTTCTCTGTTCATCATCAGATGAACATTTGGAATTTTTGTAGTTGCGCATTCTTGTGCATAAAGCTTTAACTTTCAAATACAAGAATATGCAAATGAACATTTAAATAAAAGCTCTTATTTGAATATACACTTTCTCATTTCTCGTGGAGAAATACCTAGGAGTGGTATGGCCACGTCATATGATAAATATCTGTGTAACTTAGATACTGCCTAACAGTTTTCCACAGGCTACCAGTTTACATTCTCAAGCTACCAGTTTACATTCTCACAGCAGATTATGAGAGTTCTGTGTGCTCCACATCCTCACCAATACTTGGTACTCTCAATCTTTTTAATTTTAGCTATTTTAATAGATGCGTAATAGTATCTCATTATGTCTTTAATTTGCATTTTCCCCTGATTGCTAGTAATGCTGAGCAGTTTTTTCATGTGATTATTGGCCATTTTTATAGCTTTTCTGAAGCATCCAAATCCTTTGCCCATGCTTTCATTGCATTTTCCTCCTAACATTGAGTTTCAAGATGATGACCTACAGAGAAAATCTCTAGGAATATGCCCATGAACTGATAAGTGAATTTAAATAACTCACAGGATACAAGGGCCACACAGAACTATATGTTTTTATACTTTAATGAACTATTGGCTTACTATATAAAGACCTTAAAACAACTGTCTTTATGTGCTCAAAGAACTAAAGGAAAACACAAAGAACAAAAGGAAATTAGGAAAACTACATATGAACAAAATGACAACATAAAGAGATAGAAATTATAAAAATGAATCAAACTAAAAATTCTGGGCTGAAAAATAACAATAACTGAATTTACTAGAGAGGTCTAACAGCAGACTCAAATAGGCAGAACAAAGAATCAGTGAACTTTAAGACTATAAATTCGAAATTATCAAGTCTGAGGAGCAAAAAGAAAAGAACAAGAATAAAGAAAAATGAAGAGTGCTTAAGAGACTTCTGAGACAAAAAGAAGACTGATATAAACATTATGGGAATCCCAAATGGAGAAGAAAGGAGCAGAGAGAATATTTGAAGAAATAATGACTGAGAACTTATAATGAAATAATGACTGAGAACTTATACTTTAATGAAATATATGGATATAAGTCCAAGAAGCTTAACAAACCTCAAGTGTGATTAAACCCAAAGAAACTCACACCAAAACATAAAATGTTGAAAGAATAGAGAAAATAAGAATTTTGAAAGCAGCAAGAGCAAAGTGACTCATCACATATAAAAGATCTCCAATAAGACCATCAGTAGATTTCTCAGCAGAAATCGTGCGGGGCAAAGGCAATGAGAATATATATTTAAAACTGTAAAACTGTCAACCAAGAGTTCTGTATCTGGTGAAACTGTTCTTCAAAAATGGGAAAAAATTAAGATATTCCCAGACAAACAAAAGCTGAGGGAATTCATTACCACTAGACCTGTCCTACAAGAAATTCTAAAGGGAGTCCTTCAAATTGAAATATAAGAACTTGAGAGTAACTTGAATCCACATGAAAACAAGGTTCTTTGTAATGGTAAAACATGTAGACAAATATTCTTTTTAAATAGTATGATAATTTGGGTTTATAACTCCAATTTTTATTTACTGCAGTATTTAAAAGACAAATAAAATATATTAATCTATGTTAATTAATTTACAGCATATAAGGATGTAAGTTATGACATCTTTAACATAGGGTAGGGGGAGTGGAGCTGTAAAGTCGTTTCGTATGTTGTTGAAATTAAGTTGGTATCAATCCAAGGTACAGTGTCATGACTTTAGAATGGTATATCTAATCCCCCTGATAATCACAAAGAAAATATGAGAAGACTATACACAAAGGAAGTGAGAAGAAAATCAAATTGTGTCACTATACAAAGTCAACTGAACACAGGGAAAGTAGTAATGGAGGAAGTGAGGGGCAAAACAGAGATAAGCCTTCAGAAAACAAAATGGCAAAAGTAAGTACTTCTATATCAGTAATTACTTTAAATGTAAGTGGATTAAACTCCTTGATCAAAAGACATACGATGGTGGAATGGACAAAAACAAAACAAAAATCAGGATCCACGTCTCAAGAGATGCTCTTTAGATCTAAGACTCATAGGTTGAAAGTGAAAGAATGGAAAATATTTTCCATGCAAATAGTTACAAAAAGAGAGCAGGGGTGCTATGCTAATAACTGAGAAAATAGATTTCAATTAAAAAACATATGACAAGTAATAAACAAGGACACTTTATAATAATAAAGGGTCAATGCACTAAGAAGATATAACAAAAACATATATGCACCAAATATCAGCTCCAAAATATATGAAGCATACATTGACAGAATCAAAGTAAGAAATAGATGTCTTTACAAAATAGTAAAAGACTTCAATACCCCAATGTCAATAATGGGTAGAACAGCCAGACAGAAGATTAATAAAGAAACAGAGGACTTGAATAACACTAAAGACTAATTTGATCTAACATATATGCAGGCTACTCCACTGAACAGCAGCATAATACACACATTTTTTTCAAGTGTATGGAAAACATTCTGTAGGAAGCCATATGTTAGGCCACAAAGCAAGTCTTAATAAGTTTTTAAAAATGAAATCATACAAAGTATCTTTTTCAATCAAAATGGAATTAAACTAGAAATCAACAGAAGGGAAATTAGAAAATTCAAAAATATGTGGAAATTAACCAATACATTACAAGGAGGATCAGGAAATATTGAGACAAAAACTATAAAACAGCATGCCGAAACTTGTAAGATGCAATGAAAGAAAGCAGTATTAAGAGGGAAAATTGTAGCTGTAAATGCTTAAATTAAAAAAAAGAGAGAAAAGTCTCAAATCAGCACTCTAACTCTGCACCTTTAAGGAACTATTAATAGAAAAAAGAAAAAATTAAACCCAAAGCTATCAGAAGGAAAGAAATAGTAAATATTGGAGCAGAGATAAAATAAAGAATAGAAAAACAGTAGGACATCAACAAAACCAAGAGTTGCTACTTATTAAAGATAACAAAGTTGGTAAGCCTTTAACTAGATTGACTAATTTAAAAAGGGGAAGATTCAAACAACTGAAATCAGAAAAGAAAGAGGAGACCCTGCTACCAATTTTATACAAATGAAAGGCATATAAGTACTCTTATAAGAGAGCACTATGAACAACTGTATGACAACAAACTGGATAACTTAGATAAAATGGATGAATTCCTAAAAATGCACAACCTAGTAAAACTGAATCATGAAGAAATGGAAAATGTGAATAGAGCTATAACTAGTAAGAGGATTGAGTCAGTAAGCAAAATCTCCCAACAAAGAAAAGCCCGGAACCAGGTGGCTTCACAGATGAATTCTACCAAATACATAAATATCAATTAACACCAATCTTTCTCCAACTCTTCTAAAGACTGAAGGGGAAGGAGAACACTTCCAAACTTATTCTGTGAAACCAGCATTATCCTGACATTGAAACCAAAGACTCAAGGAAAACTATAGACCAATTTCCTTTGTGAATATAGATGCAAAAAATCCTCCACAAAAATACTAGAAAACTAGGTCCTGGACAGTTGGCTTAGTAGTGAACCATTGGGTGTGGATATCCCAGGTTTGATTCCTGGTCAGGGCACACAGGAGAAGCACCCATCTGCTTCTCCACCCTTTCCCCTCTTGCCTCTTTCTCTCTCTCTCTATCTCTCTCTCTCTATCTCCACCTCCTGCATCCATGGCTCAATTGGAGCAAGTTGGCCCTGGGCACTGAGGATGGCTCCATGGCCTCCACTTCAGGCGCTAAGAAAAGCTCAGTTGCTGAGTAATGGAGCAACCCCCCCCCCCATGGGCAGAGCATCACCCCCTATTGGGCTTGCTGGGTGGATCCTGGTTGGGGCGTGTGTGGGAATCTGTCTCTGCCTCCCCTCCTTTCACTGAATTTAAAAAAAAGAAAAAGAGAAGAAGAAATGAAAGATAACAACTCCCCCCACCAAAAAAAAAATACTAGAAAACTGAATTCAACAGCATATCGAAAGGATTATATACCATGACCAAGTGGAATTTGTGCCTGGATATATATGCCATATAAATCAAAGACACTTCGGTTAAAAGTTTCAGCTTAGCCCAACTTTTGAGTCATCCTAGCCTTGATGCCAGACAATATGGTGATGAAGATTCCAGATGGTTCCAGCTTCTGACCATTCAAGTTGCTTTCAGTTGTTCGTGTCTTTCCAGCTGAGACATCCTCACTGCACACTCTCCAAATCCCTGACCTAGAGAGGCATGAAGCATAATAGCTGTTGTATGCACTAGTAAGTCTGGGGTATTTTATTACACAGCAGTGGGTAACTGGAATACGTCCCTTCATGCATTGCTGTCAGATACTAACAGAAATACAGGGTGAATGGTGTAAGGACCAATTTAGACAGCTAGTCTACTTGCATATGTGGAATGAAGAGCATGTTTCCCAGTGAAGTCTTCACAAAGGAACCTCTAAAACTGCTGAGACATCCCAACCCTCTGGGTCTGGATCCAGCTGTTCCATGGAGTCTCACAGGAGTTGCTATAGGCAACTCACTTCAGTGCCTGTAGGAAGTGAGCCTTCTTGCTGCCCAACTAGCCAGCCTGCTGTGCACTATCCCTTTGGCCCTTGCCCCTTCCTTCCTTCTTTCCCTTCATCTTTCCCCTTTCACTAAGTGCTCATTATGTAAAACATTATTTGGGGTTGTGGAGTGTCAAACATGAGTGTGTATTAACCATGCTGTTTATTGTCTGTATGCTGATGCTTTGCCATCTCCAGCCTTGCTGACCCTGGAAGGGCTGCCCCTCCCACAGCCAGCCCATTCCTGCAGATGATAAACAGCTCACCAGCTGGTGCACTTTTCATACCAACTCATAGCCCCAACCACCTCCATTATGGAGCCCTCAAACTCGGGACCACCAACCACCTGCCCTAATCACCCAAAGGCCAGGTAGCTGACAACTAGGATACCCTGTGCCCAGTGCCTGCTCACATTATTCAGATTTGGCTGATCTGAAGCCTGTTTTGCCTCCCTATTCCTTCCCAAGGAAACCACAGAAGGCTCTTGCCTGCTGTTTCCCCTCTCCCAGTGCTCTGCCATGCGGCCTCCAGCAGGTGATGTGCCCTCTGAGGAACTGTGAATAACTAGCTGGTCAGTGGCAGTCGTCTCCTGATCTATTGGCCTTACAATACCTCAAATTTTCTATTGAAATACTATGTTTTAAAACAGAATGATACTTAGCTCCTGCCCTAAGGAAACTTACAATTTAGTAGGGAGGAAAGTCTTCAACTAGTAGAACTGGTAACGTTCTGTTCCATGATCGGAGCACTATTTCTGCAGGTGGGCAGGTGGGCTCACACAGTGAGATCTCAGCTGCACTCCCCATCTCTGCGCTTCTCTGGGTGCATACTGTACTTCGATCAAAAAAAAAAGAAACATAAGAAAATGACAGTTTGAAATCCATCCATTGAAGCAACCTCGTATGCTAAACAAATAAATTTCCTAGGCTTCTCACAGCAGAGTTGCTGGCTGATGACAGAGTGCTCCATGACGAGATCTCCATCAGTGCTGCTTCATGACGCCAGTTGTCACCTTGGCACTGTGCCCAGAAATCAGATGTGTATAGATAGCCTGAGAAAAGACTAAAGACTTCATCTTCATTTTGTATTGTTTATAGGCATTTTCTAGTCAGCTTCCCTTCTTCCTCATAGGCATTTGGAAAGAATAAGCGTTAGGATAAAGAGATAGAAACATACCCCTTGAACCAACTGTTAGTTTTTCTTTTAATGTGTTGGTGTTCCTAAATTTGAAAGTTTGGCTTCTGACCAAATTATATCAAGATCATTTCAGTGCCATATCCTTTCCCCTTACAGAAGGAAAACTGATCCTTGTTCAGAGTGGAGTACGAGAAAATTAATGTGGAAAAGATTTGTTCTTGACATGGAAGTCTCCGGCCCTCAGCACTAGGCAGAAACACAGAAACGCCAGTGTAAGCACTAGCATATCCCAGTGCCGCTGTGAGAACGCACACACAGGCAAGCCTTCGTCTCCTGAGCCCACAGAGCTATCCACCCTTGCACTGGGCAGGCGACCTGCTCAAATGTGCAAGGGCATTTGCAGCAGATGGGACTGGACTCATGTCTTCTGGCTCCAAGTCTAGGTTCTTTCCAGCATTGATTAGGAGACGGTATTATTCACAGACAAGCAAGCACGGATAGAGGAGAGATTCTGTAGCAACCAGGATGTCTGATCTGGGAGAACCCAAGAAAATTTGGGTTCCCATACCCTAATGCCGTGGTTCTTAACCTTTTTTTTTAAGTACCGAACCCACCAGTTTCATATGTGCATTCACTGAACCCTTCTTTAGTGATAAATATGATTTTTTTTTCCAAATTCAAGACATAGGTATATGGTTTTTTTTTTTTACTGGTGCACAAAATGAGCCATGCATGAACATCACCTTGCTCAAAGAACAAAACCAACAAAGTGCATGAACTCACAACATATTATGGTATTACTTTATTCTGGCCTCCGCGGCAGAGGCTTCTTCGAACCCCTGAGACCGACTCATCGAACCCCTAGGGTTCGATAGAACCCAGGTTAAGAACCACTGCCCTAGCCTGACCTATGTTGGTGCATGGATAAAGCGTCGACCTGGGAACACTAAGGTTGCCAGTTCAAAACCCTGCACTGGTCTGGTCAAGGCACATATGGGAGTTGATGCTTCCAGCTCCTCCCCCCTTTCTCTCTTTCTCTCTCTCACTCTGTGTCTCCTCTCTATAATGAATAAAAGAAAAATAATTAAAAAATATTTAAAAAAAAGAACCACTGCCCTAATGTTTTGGTACTATTAAATCCCTCTGACGAAAGGGTTTGGATGGTGTCAGAGGGTCTATACTCCCCACATTCAGGAGCACTGTCATCTGAAAATCCTATTCCTTTTCTCCTAGTCTCCAACAGAAAAGCTGTTAAACCAAAGATGCTGTGGAACTCTGTCCAGGTGACCTTGTGTCCTGCCTGCTTCCAGTACATGCAGCTAAGCCCACAGTTACATCTTAAATCCATGCTCTGGGGTTGAATCCCTCCTCTGAAATTATTCTAAATTAGGGAACTTGATGAATTTCTCCTAAATACCTATGAAGAGATTTTTGTGGGTTAAAGGAGTGGAATGCTGAGCACAGCTTCTTTGAGGGCAGTCAGGTCTGCTGGTTGCCAAACCCACTGTGAGGGAGGGGGCATGGTGTGGCTGGTAGGTATGGGTCTCCAGCAGGCACCTAACCTGTAGCCAACAGGGTTTGCCCATTTGTTTTTCACATTACCTTAAATTTATTTAAATGACCTTTGGATGAGGAAAGGTCAAATGGAACTTGGAGAGATGGGACTGGAGAAGGCAACCAGCAGCTTGCTAGGAGCCCTGCTATCTGGTGTGGGGCTCTGGTGAGGGTAGCGGGCGGGGGTGGGAGGGGCGTGGAAACCCAGAAGCAAAAGCATGAGGGGTAGAGACAGGTCTCTGCACTGACACTTGCACGCTGAGCCTCATCTGCCTCACTGGGAAACAGCTTAACACTAAAACTTGGGCTGCCTACTTTGCACAGGGCTGTGTAGAGGTTTCGATGAGCCAGAGAATGACCTTTGCAAAGCCTGTCCATAAAGTACAAGTTAGCGTTCACAAAGAAGGTGGTGTTGATAACTTCCACCTCCAGCCTTCTGTGAGGAACAGAAAGCACCAGCAAAACACATGTCCAAAGCCCTTGCAAAGATGAGGACCATGCACTGTGGCTCCACCAGCCCACTGTAGCAGCAATGAACCTTTCTGGCCCAGAGCTCTGGTGCCCTAGAGTCACAGAAATCCTTTGGGTTAAAATGGAACAAGGAAAGCTTCTCGAGTTTTAGAGGCCTGACCCTGTCAATTTTATTTAAGTTTTCATCCATTCATTATTTCATAACAGTTCACAGTTCTTTAAACATACAGGGTGCTTTCACAAATACGACATCAGTAATCCTATATTATTTATCCCCATTTACAGGTGAAGAAAGAGGCTGAGATTAGGCAAGTGCAACGTGCACTCCGGGTTTCTGACTTCAAGTCCACTGTTCCTGGAAACCAATGTTCAGGGAACTACAGAGCCAAAGAAAAGATGGGAGGGATGGGAGAGAGACGGAAAGGGAGGCGGGAGGGGAAAGGGAGGAAAGAGAGGGCCCAAGGGGATGAGAAGGAAAAGGAGGAGGGAAGCAAGGAAGAAGAAATGGAAAAGGAAAAAGCCACTTAGGAACAGAGAGCGCAGTTTACGCAATCCACACTGGAAGGATAGGTGAGGTTCAGGTCTGTGTGGGACAGGTCCCTTGTATGGTTCATGCGCGGTATCCACTATGGTCCCGAGGCGTCACACGCAGACCCATCGCTCCGACTCTGCTCTCCCTTGTCTGCAGGAACCCCCATCCCATCCGCCGCTGGTCCAAGCACCCGCAGGACCCGGCACCGCAGCCCCTACATCTCGACCCTTCTTGGTTTGGTAGCTTGCGAATTTACCGCGCCAGGCCACAACCGATGAGCCTCTGGAACAACAGCTCTGGGCCCACGGTCCTGGGCCCAGAGCTGGCCGGAGCGGGTGTTGGGGATGCTTTGGAGATCGCCAGCCCGGCCCTCTCGCTAAGCCCTCGGAGCCCCGGGCTTTGGGGATGCAGAACTCCGGAGGATTGAAGGTCGCTGTAACGAGAGAGGCGGCGTCAGAGTCACATTTGATCCCGCATCCGTTAGCGCCGCCAGCACGGGGGCACACTTGCAAAAAGTTGCCCAAGTGAATCAATGCATGCGTGCAAATTATTGAAGAAATTAAGGCATAGAACGAGCGAAAGAGCCCAGGTTCCCTCATGCGGTCACACTGGCTCAACGCCCAGGTCCTGGAAAACCCAAGCTCGAGCGCTCTCTCCAAAAGAAATGCAAGAAATTAAACGATTGTAAACAATCACGACACGTATTCTCTCTGTCCCCGCCCCAGCTGTTTTCTCCATTTTTGCCATCTATCTGTGGAATCCAGTTTGAATTCTCTGCACTGCCCCAGGCCCACGTATCTTCCTAACCTGATGCCTGGGCGCGGCCCCACTGCATGCACGTTCTGCTCGGAAACCGCGCTGGACGCGGGAGTGGGGACGCCGGCGCCCGGCAAGGGGGCGCTGTCACCTAGAGGCCTCTGACCCTGCGCAGTACCGTCTCCACCCTGGAGGGCGGTGGGATTAAAAGGAGTTAAAGCCAAAAGCTTCCAGGAGCCCTCGGCTGCAGCCCAAGTGCCCTGCTGATACCCCCATTCCACCCCCCACCCCTGCTCATCCACACCCGAACGAGTTGCCCTCCCCCGGACTGGCGCGACCCTAGCTCCCCGCGGTTCCCAGAGCATTCTGGCCTGGGATTTTTCTAAAGGAATTTCTGGCAAAGGGGTCCAACACAGGAAATGGCCTAGGCTTCCCGGGGTAGGGAAGCCCGCCTAGACTGCGGACACATTCTCTCCGCAAACCTCTCAACCCCTCCCTGCACGCCTTCGGCGCCAGCCTGTCCCACTGCTCCACCTCGGGTTTCAGGAGGCTCTCTGGCTGCAGGACACCCACTTTCCAGCCCGCGCTGCGCTGCGCGCGGCGCCCTTCCTTGGTCAGCCCCGGCCCGTGAGAGCAGCGGCTGGAGCGCATGGGTTTAGGATGCTGCTACTGGATTCTGGCTGGAAGGAAAAGGAAAACTAAGCTTTCTCTTTTATGCAGAAAGCCTGTTCTCGGATGAAAATTATCCAAAGCTTTACAGATTAAAATTGGGACATAAAAACCAAGAAGTATATGTCTCAATCCATTTGTGGGCTTTTAGCTGTGGGGCGCGTTCAGGAAAGCATATTACGCACAAGGCGCTTGTGCAGTCACTGCGCGCTGGGACATTGAAATCCGCCCTTAGAACTTGCTGCCTCTATGTCTAGAGTTATATTAACATCTACCATCAGATATAGTTTGAACTCCGCATATATTATCTCATCGAATCTTCCCAACAACCCTGTGAGATCAGTCTTATCATCGTCCTCCTTTTAGGATTAGGAAAGGAGGCCTAGAGAGATACCGACCTGCCCACCGTCACGCATTGAGTACCCAAACATGAAGACAGGTCTTGGCTCCCGGCCGCACAGTCCTCCCATGACCACACTAGCAGCTCCTTTCAGGGTCACTTCTGCGGAGCACTGCCCAAAGGTAGCGCTCAGCAAATATTTGTGGATTTCCCAGGATCTAGTCAAGCCTTATGATCGCCGTGTTTTTATACAGTAGGGGATGTCTAAGGCGTATTTACTCATTTATTCGTTCACTTATTTGGCAGTGCCTGAGCCCTACTGTGTTTCGGTGCTGAAGAGCCAGGGCAACAGTCCTACTCACACGAAGCAGGATGACACGGAGCTGTCATGGAAGGTAAGGGGTTCTCGTCCCTAAAGGATGTGGTGAGTTCCAGCCCGCAGCCTTCCGAGTGGAGCGTAGGCCCAGAACCCGCAGCCCGGCTACCCTGGGGATGTCAGGATGAGGGGAACTCGGGAGCTCCCGAGTCCTACCAAATCCGTGAGGCAGGCGGTGCGGGACGGCCAGAGCGACTCCACTCGGTCTATGGAAGCGGGTGGGAGGAGAAAATAGAAAATACAAGAAAGGAATTCTTCGAGAGAAGAGTTAGAGGCAAGGGAGCTGGAGACCCTGACACCTGAGACTAGGATAGAATGGAAAGAGAGGTGTAAGAAGAGAGAAATCAAATGGCAGAGTAAGTACTGAGAACGCAGCCATGCTCTCCCAAGAGCGGGGGAGCTGCAGGGACGTCGAGGGGGCTCTGGGGTGGTCACCGCGTAAAACCTGATGAGGGATCCAACCCCAGCCCTTGTTAGACTTTGGTGGCCACTAAAGTTGGCTGAGGGGCCGGGTCATTTTAGAAAAGCTATAGGTGTGCCCTCTTAAGAACGGTTCTCAAGCTGCTCTGAGGGTTCATTGTCAATGTTTCTCGCGCCCGGTCATTCCCCGTGAAACCTGTTTGGCTTGGGTTCTCCGTAGGTTCCACGCCCGGGAGGAGTTGGTGGAGTTCTGGCCCGAGGAGACCGCGACCAGGGGGCTGGAGTCCGGCGCATACTCTCCGCACCTTCCAGCGCAGCGGCACCTGCGCCGGGGCGGGTGTGACGGGAGGCGGCCCCCCCGGGCTGTGGGGCGCGGATCCCCGGGAGGGAACCGGGAGGCGGAGGGGCGGGACGGGGGCGGGCATGGGGAAGAGGCCCTCCTTCCCTCTCCAGTTCCAGGCAGATCCGAGCGGGGACGCGACGGCCGGGACGCAGGGAGGGGGCCACGCCGAGACAGAGGGAGGGGCCGCGCCGCCTTCGAGAGTCATTGGAGGACACGATCGCCCGAAGCTGATAAATAAGGGGCCGGGACGTGGTTGCGGGCCAAGTTGGACGCCCAGACCCGTGCGAGGTCCAGGTCAGCGCCGGCCCCGCAAGGCGAAGCGAGGCGACCCCCGTGCGGCCATGGCCTCGCTACTGGGAACTTACCCATGGTCCGAGGGGCTCGAGTGCCCGACCTTGGAAGCCGAACTGTCGGATGGGCTGTCGCCGCCGGCCGCCCCCCGCCCGCCAGGGGACAAGGGCTCCGAGAGTCGTATCCGGCGACCCATGAACGCCTTCATGGTGTGGGCCAAGGACGAGAGGAAACGTCTGGCGGTGCAGAACCCGGACCTGCACAACGCCGAGCTCAGCAAGATGCTAGGTGAGTGAGCAGGCGGGCGGGCGCGACCCGAGGTCGCGGTCTGGGGTGCAGGCGGAGACGGCCTGGGTCCCGCACCCGGAGCGTCGCAAGACCTGGCGGGTCGGTACGCGCGGAGAGCGCGGGGCTCGCTGTGCCTGCGAGGTTGGACATCTGTGCGAGCGCGAGTGTGCGCGCGGTGGCCGGGATTTAGAGTAGGGACCCCCTGGCAAGGTCTAAAGTGAAACCGCGTAGCCCTGGGGTCTCCCGTGAGGTCCACTCGGGAGAACAGGAGCGGAATTGGGGGCCCCAAGGTACAGGCGGGGTCGGGCAGCGCGTCCAGGCGCTGGTCGCGGATCTACGGAGACCCGCACGCGCGGAGAGGCAGGACAGAAACTCAGAGATGGGGTGGGACCGGCCTTTTCGAGGAATATCGGAATGGAAACCCATCGTTCCCTGAACTTCACAGGCTCAATCACAGAGGAAGGTGGTAACTATTATTAACCAATATCTGTGAAGAAAGACATTGCGGGAACGCATCCCTGCTTTATTATTAAAGCAATGGCAAAAAAAAAAAAGTATGCAAATTGACTCCCTTCAAGACTATTTCTCAATCGCAGCAGTTAATTTGACACGGATTCTTAGGGCCACCAGTGAGGGGTCTGTCTGCCTGTCCTGGAGCCTGGCCGGGTTGCTTCCCAAGTGATGCTGTGCATTCCCAGCAGGGGTAGTGGAACTGAGGACAGGGACAAGCCAGACTAGATAGAGACCAGAGAGAGGATGTTAGGGCACAACTGAAAAACCAGAGTTCCTGTCCTGGGGGCTTCTTGTCTCTCCCCTGTCTGGAGCTGGGCACTCTTGAACTCTGCCCTACTCCTGTCTTCTTAACCCCTTCAACGGGTTTTTTACCCATTGTAACCTGTAGAAACCTTTCAAAGCACTTGGTCAGTGCAGTGGGCATGCTGGTCCCTGTGAGCACAGACAGTGTGTGGTTACCAGAAGTTGGCCTGGCCCTCCCAACCCCACCGGACTCAGAACCAAAGGAGCTGGTTTCCTTTTTCCGTTGGAGCTTTGGGCTCCTTCCGGGTCGGAACCGTGGACTGAGGATGACGTCCACCTTTTTGCTGGTTAAAGCCACAGGCCTGCAGAGAAGGTCCCTCCTGCCATCTAGACGCCCTTTTGAAGCAGCTGGTGGAGTGCTGGTTTCAGAGCCTTCTTCGGCCCAGCCTCCTGGTTAACCCTGTCCAGGATTCAATAGGAAGCCATTGTGCCTTAGTGAGCCCCTTCCTCCATAAACAATACGTAGTAGTTTATTTTACACTATTGGCATATATAGGCAAGTGTATTACTATATATACAACAAGAAAACAATTTTTGGCAACCTGAAAGTTTATATTTTCCCTCAGATTGTTAAAGAAATGAAAACACTGTGTGGGGGTGGGTGAGATTAAAGATATTTTGGTAGGCCTTAGATGCTGTTCCGGAGGCGCTCCTGTGACCAGGATAGAGCAGGGTTTCTGTTGCAGACCCTGGGCCAGAGATAGAGAAATTGGTTTGGGAGCCTCATAGGATGGAGGCTGCTGGCTCCAGGGAGAGGTGACAAATGCTTCCAGTAAGCCGGTCCTTGCTGTCTGTTTGCACTTATGATTGCAGAGGTTGCAGTTTGTTTTGCAGGAAAAATACAGCCTCCTCACCCCCACCCATTCCCCCACTCAACCACATAGCCTTTGGCACTGGGTGAGGGAAACCAACCTGGCATTGCTTTTTCAAATGTGGCCTTTCTAATCTGTTCATAGGATGATTTATTTCCACCCAATGATCTCGCCCAGCCCTTTCCTTTCTGACCTAGGAAAGGAAAGGACTGGATGTGAGTCCCAACTTTTTTTACTCTAAGCTTTCTGATCTTTAACATTAAAGACTCTACCCAGTGGCACTAGTATTTTTAGAATATTAGGAATGAGAAAGTGCATAAAGGCAGTTGCACATTTAGTGGCATTGAAAATTAACCTATATTTTATTAATACTGCAACATCCAGGTACACCTAGTAACTAAAGTCCCATTTTATATGCTCAGTCCACAGTCGGGAGAAGTAGGTATCTGGATCATCTTGCAACAACTTGGCCTCAGCCGTGGGCTGGGAATTGTGGACCAACTCCAAATCCAGAGTTCCTAACACTTTTCAAGTTGCACTATTAAGTGACAGCTAATTATACACTGCTCACAAAAATTAAGGGAACAAGGAACATGCAGATAGATACTCCAGTACTTTCAGCCTTTTGTATAGTGTATTTTCACCAATGAAATAAAAGTTGGTTTGCATCTCATTTGCATAATCAAACAACTTTCTTTGACTTGTCATTTGCTTTTCTGATGTTCTTGTTTAATAAAAAAATCAAATGCTGTTTTTTAATGCTTCATATTCATTTTGAATAACCCCCTAATTTTTGTGAGCAGTATATTAATTGATGACTGTCAGAATAGTTATAAACTTTCGTTCCAGTAGTAAAACACTTTTTAAGAATTGTCCTCCTCCAGCCCCCTTAGAGGCCTGGTACACAGAGCCAGCCAGCAAAGGCACAAGCCCAGAGGGAGGGTGGCCATATACACACAGTTCTACTTGGCCCTGTGCAGAGGGCTTGGAGTGGGAGATGTGCTCTTTTCCTGACAGGGCTTAGCAGGCCTGTCTTCTAGACCAGTGACCCTGAAACTTCAGCACATATTAGAGTCATGGGGGAACTTATCAAAGTTGTAGAATCTGAGTTCACCTGCAGCTGGAGGGATGTGCAGCGAGTGCACTTTGAAAGACTAAAACAATTTATTTATAAAACAATACACCAGTGAGTGAGGATGAATAGGAAATACAAGTGAAACAAGCATTTTAGTACTAGTGGGCTCTATGTGTGCATGCTTTTTAAAGATAGAGTTTTGAGTTGGGAAGTATCACAGTACATTTTCTAATGAGGAAAACAGAGACCCGGGGAAGTGAAGGGGCTTGCTTCTGTATAGAGAGTCAGTGGCTGTGCAGGTGCCCCTGCCATTGTCATAAAGGGTCCCAAGTAGATGACGGGATGCTGTGTGTGTGTGTACATGTGTGCTTGTTTGTGTGTGCATGCATGTTGCGTCAGACGCTAAGCATTCTGGCCACAGTAGTGCTTACATACAGCAGAGTCCTACTTGACCTTCAGATGTGAAGGATAATTGTGTTACCCTAAGTGAGATCCTAGAATTTAATTACATCTGTGAAACTATTGGCTGGGTTCCCTCATGGGAAGGCCTATGAGGTTTATGCCATAAATAAATATTACGGTATTACTTGCTGAGAAACAACAATAATCAACAAAGGTAGAGAATTTTCATTAAAATACACAAATAATTGGAATTGACTCTCCAAGGCTTGAAAGAGCCAAAATTGTAGTCCTTACATATTTTCGTCATGTGGCTGACACTGGCCTTTTGCTATGAGTCCCACATTGTTTCCATGTCTGTGTTAACTGATGGCTTTATATGAGAGGAGATGTGGATGTGTGTCTCCTTGGCATGAAGTGGCGGGGAAGTTGGTTTGGTCTCACTGTGGCGCAGGGTCTGGGCTGGGGAGAGAGTTCAAGGAGTGCCTCTGTGTCCTTTGTGGAGGGAGGGGGACAGCGGATGGGATGAGGGACTGAGCGGGCCAGAGTGTGCGCCTGTCTGATGCTGGGAGGCACGAGTCTGAGACAGGTGCACGGCCGCCCCGCGCAGCGCAGATGCTGAACGTGGCCTTCTCTGACTTGTGTGAGCAGGGAAGTCGTGGAAGGCGCTGACGCTGTCCCAGAAGAGGCCCTACGTGGATGAGGCGGAGCGGCTGCGCCTGCAGCACATGCAGGACTACCCCAACTACAAGTACCGCCCGCGCAGGAAGAAGCAAGCCAAACGCCTCTGCAAGCGCGTGGACCCCGGCTTCCTCCTGAGCTCCCTTTCCCGGGACCAGAACGCCCTGCCCGAGAAGCGGGGCGGCAGCCGGGGGGATCTGGGGGACAAAGAGGACGGGGGTGAGTACTCCCCAGGCGCCGCCCTGCCCAGCCTGCGGGGCTGCTACCATGAGGGACCTGCGGGCGGCGGCACCCCGGGCAGCACGGACACTTATCCATATGGACTGCCCACGCCCCCGGAGATGTCGCCCCTGGACGTGCTGGAGCCGGAGCAAACCTTCTTCTCCTCGTCATGCCAGGAGGAGCATGCGCACTCCCGCCGCATCCCCCACCTGCCCCGGCCCCCTTACTCCCCCGACTATGCCCCCAGCCCTCTCCACTGTCGCCACCCCCTGGGCTCCCTGGCCCTCGGCCAGTCCCCAGGGGTCTCTATGATGTCCACTGTACCCGGTTGTCCCCCGTCTCCTGCCTATTACTCCCCTGCCACCTACCACTCTCTCCACTCCAACCTCCATGCTCACCTTGGCCAGCTCTCCCCGCCTCCGGAGCACCCGGGCTTTGATGCGCTGGATCAGCTGAGCCAGGTAGAACTCCTGGGGGACATGGATCGTAATGAGTTCGACCAGTATTTGAACACTCCTGGCCACCCAGACTCAGCAGTAGGGACCATGGCCCTTAGTGGGCATGCCCCGGGTTCTCAGGCGACACCAACGGGTCCCACAGAGACCAGCCTCATCTCTGTGCTGGCTGATGCCACGGCCACTTACTACAACAGCTACAGCGTGTCATAGAGCCCGAGGCCACCCGCCCAGCCCTGCCTCAACACCACCACTCTCCGTTCTGGGCACTGAGGGGAGTCCACTGCAAGTCCTGCTGCCCGGGATGGGCGTGTCTGCACTGCGCGGGCCCCCAGCGAACCGGCTCTGCAGATCCGAGTACCAGCTCCATCCCGTTCCCGTTCCCCTTCCGCCCCACTCCAGATAGCCTGCGTTTTGAAAATATTCCTTCAAATGAGTTTTCTTTGGCTACACCTGGGAATAAGGCAAAGGAGTTGCTGAAAGACGCTGGTTCCGGGTAGAACTTTCACGGACCTCTCCTTCCTGTCCCCATCTCAGAAACAAATGTGTGAAAAGCCCAGCAGTGTTCATACCTGTCCAGCTTCTGACACAGTGCAGGGGTACAGCCATCCTGAACTTTGGGTCCTCCTGGTGCGAGGAGCCCTGGGCTGGCATCCAGAGACCCAGGATCCTCAGAGGGCTGGTGACACCTTGATTGGCAATACCCTGACTGGTCTGTCCTCCCCTCCCCACAGATTTGATATCTAAAGTCCCTTTTGCTCCAGGGTATCCTTCTGATTTAGGATCCTCTCAAGTTTGACTCAGTGAGCTTGTTAAGGTGTGACCTGTGCTAATTCAGTGTCACAGCCCAAGAACACAAGGCTTTCTGCACTGACACTGTCTTCCAAAACGATCTTAGTCATCCGAAAGGATTTTTTTTCAATTTTAGAAAAAAACACTTATCTTGATTTGGGAAGTGACCCACTAAGGTTGACTGCATCACTGAAAATGAGATTGAATTCAAACTGTATTTTTAAAGTGTATTTTTATATAAATTCTTTTTTTTTATTACACACATTTCAAGGGAGTATACACAGCCTGAACAGGTACAGTAAAGTGTGTGAGACATGCATCCTCATGCACACCTTACAGTGCATGCCTCTGCAGCCTAAATCACACACTCTTGTTGACATTGGCAACTTTTTGTCACCTCACTGTTCCTAATGACCCAAAGAGCAGGAGACCCCAAAAGAATTCCCTTTGATCTGAATGTATTGGTTTCTTGGGCAAAATTTCAGTATACCCACCCCCTCTACAGATGCAAAAGGAGCTTCCTTCTCCCTGCCTCCATCTCCCTCTCTTTCCTGGGATTTCTTTTTCTCTTCTTAGCTCTTCCTCCATCCCTGAATTGGCCACTAATTCAAAGATCCCCTGACTTAAAAATTCCAAACTTGATTCCCATGGCTGGGATGGGAATGCATCTTCCTCCCCAGTCCACTGGTTCTTTAGGTAACATCTTCAGAGGAACACTTCAAAACAACTTTGCTGCTCCTGCATTGTGCTTGCTTCTCAAAAAACAGGAACCCACTGTGATTCAGAGAAACGTTTCTGAGCCCTGCCCGGCCCCAGAATACTTCCATCCTTCCCTCAGCCCTCCTTTGAAGGAACAGATCTAACAGTGAGTGGAAAGGTGGTTGTTTGTCTTTTGATGTCAGCATATTATTGCCTGTATGAAATATGTAAGTGTTTTATGTATTCTCTTATTATTTTCACCTTATATTTTGTATTGTTGAAAGATCCTTTCCTCTTCCTTCCAAGGAATTCACTTGTAAAATCACTTATAAGATATGATTAATCTTTATGCTATTACTGTATACAATGTTTGGTAATAAATAGTAAACCATGGACAATAAGATTGACTGGTGCAGTCCGGAATGTGTATTAATAATCTTGTAAAACGTGATCACAGACATTAAGCTAAACTGTTCCGTTTTTTCTTTTTCTTTCTTTCTTTCTTTTACTTTTACTTTTTCTTTCTTTCTTTCTTTTTTTTTTTTTTGCTAAGAACTACATATGCTTTGGAACAGTTTGTAGATATCGATTTGTCTAAAATATTTAATTTAAATAAACATTTTTGTACCGTGGCCATTCTTTCATTTGAAATCTAGCTGTGCAAAAAAGAAAATGTTTTCAAGTGAGACAGAGATATTATGCTCAGTGCTGCCTATAGTATTATTGATCAGAATGTTTTCCACATCAACTTTTTTTTTTAACTTATTTGTTGGAGTGGCTTATTTTATTTTTGAATTATGGTAAAGAGAAAAAGGCTAATGTTACACATTGGAAACAGCATTATTAGTAGTAGTGAAAGAAAAGATTAATTTATAGCCAACCTGCAGAACAGTTTTCTCCCCGGGATTTCTTCATACTTGTAAACTAGAAGCAGGTATTATCTCAAGATAGGAAGTAAGTTCTGCCCAATTAATTGCTTACTTAAGGCTACCATATTTGTTTTTCTTCTTTTTTGAAATAGTCTCGAAAAATACCTGGGTTGCCCTCTTTACTATGCATTCGTGATGTGGCAATATCAAGACTTGTGGGCTCTCGAAATTGGGTGGAATGTTGTGAGAAGGCAGGGGAGCACACGGGGCAGCAATTAAAGGATGTAACATCTTGTGAGGTTTAGGATTAAAATGCCAGCCAAAAGGTGCCTGGAAAAAAACTGATGATTACTCAGTCCCTATGCAGGTCACCCGTGTCTGGTTTCTTTCCGTGGTGAAGCAGGGTGAAACAGTTGTAACTTGTTCAAGTCAAGGGTAGTCTTGTGTTCTCCCAGGCCCTCTGGGCCAAGGAGTGGGTCTTGGGAAGGCCCAACTGGGCATATGCTCCTCCTTTAATTTGGATCATAATCTAATAGTCATTATTTTAATAGCACTTTATAGGTGTAGGGAGTTTTACAACAAATTTTATGGGCTATTTCTCATCCACAGCCCCAGGTGGGGTCCTGTCATCTACCCATGCCATTGCACAGCCAGGGACACGGGGCCCAGGGTGGGAGATGGTTTCTGTGTAGCTTTCCCACCCCCCACCTGATCAGTGGTGGCTGGGTTTCAGCCCTTGCTTGTCACAAAGCTTGTTGGCTGGCAGCGTCAGCCTAACAGCCTCACAGCTAGAGGCTTTGTGCTGCACCATGGCACAGAATTGTGGTACTGTATGTGTGGTCCAGCGCATACCGATCACAGCCCAGGGAAAGAGTGAACAGACAAAGCAAATCACAGGGCCAGAGCTAGACAGAATCTGAACTCAGTGCCGCCCTGGTCCGCCATGGCCGACAGTGGCAGCTGCAGGGTCATCAGCTGGCTGGAAAACTTGTGCGGCAGCATGTGGCCAGGACATTGGCCCTCAACAGGGCCGAAGGCGCATGTTTCATTCCAGGACATACTGTGGGAGCGGGGGCGTTGTCCCTGTCTCTGGGAGGGCAGGAAACAGGCAGGCGACAGGGCTGCTCTTTCACTTTTGCTCAGCTGTGCCCTGTGTGACAGGAGCAGCACTCGGCCTTGCCTGACAGAATTGATGGGTCTGAAGAGTTATAAGGGGTTTTCTTCTTTCTTTTTGTAAAATGGAGATTTTATCCTTTTACTCTTTTCCTTAAGATCTTCCAGCACCTGCTCATCATCCACAGCACCTAGATGAGCACGGTGGGAGGGTTGGGGGGGCGGTCCTTTGAAGCCAAGGAAGTTCATGCCTCTGGGTCCCTCACTTCTGCAGGTTCCTAGGAGGGACCCTGGTAATGTAGTCACATGACCATTTGCTTTTATAAACTTTGCAAAAAGGAAAAAATAATTTTCCTTCCTTTAAAAGCATCCCCCCCCCCCAATTGTTGAAGCTTCAGGACTCCTAACGCCTGGCTTGGCCACATGTGAGTGCCCCATTACAGATCCTCTTCTTTCTAGAAGCCCCCATGGTCCTCATCACCCCCTCCACGTGGTGTACATACTGCACAGAGGCCTGTTGTACCCTGAAGGTGCTCTCTTTTCCCATACTTTTGTGTTTTCCCCATGCTTTTCCTTGACCGGGGAGACTCTCACTCCCACTACCTATCTAATGACAGCCTACTCACTGTCCAAGCCCAGCTCAGATGTCCCTGACCCTGCCGGGAGAGGGGCTGGTAGGGCTGGAGCAAATCTGGGTTATGGCACTTACTGCCTGCTGTCAGAGTCATTTACCTATGACACAAAGTAGCTGCTCAAGAAATAAATGAGCCTGACCAGGCGGTGGCGCAGTGGATAGAGCGTCGGATTGGGATGCGGAAGACCCAGGTTCGAGACCCCGAGGTCGCCAGCTTGAGCACGGGCCCATCTGGCTTGAGCAAAAGCTTGCCAGCTTGGACTCAAGGTTGCTGGCTCCAGCAAGGGGTGGCTCGGTCTGCTGAAGGCCCGCGGTCAAGGCACGTGTGAGAAAGCAATCAATGAACAACTAAGGTGTCGTAATGGTAATGAAAAACTAATGATTGATGCTTCTCATTTCTTTCTGTTCCTGTCTGTCTGTCCCTATCTATCCCTCTCTCTGTCCCTGTAAAAAAATTAAAAAAAAAAGAAATAAACGAATGAACAAATGAATCAAGTCAACATCTGAGTGGTCCTGTAGGTATTCTGCTTAATCTTGATGGGAAAAACCTGAAACCTTTGGGTTCCTAATTTTCAGGCCCATCTTTCTGGAAACCAAGACCCTGGAGCCTTTGTGTGTGTGATCCTCAGGCTCTGGGGCTGGATGTGAGGTAGCCGTGGCTACTCCCGCTCACCTGCTGGAGTGTGGCCTGGAGCGGACAGGGTAGGAGATGGTACTGGGCCACTGCAGGGGAGTCTTCTCTGCCATCCTACCACGGAACAACAGAATAGAGCTGAGGACAAGTGATCTGTAACATTTCTACCTGCCTACTTTCTTTTGAGAGGATTGTCCTCTTGATAACATCCCAGTGAAAGGGATTTGGAAGGAAGGAAGGAAGAGAGATAGCTCTATCTATCTATCTATGAATCATCTAACTCTCTATCATCATCTGTCAACTACCTATCTATTCATTCACCCATCTTACCTACCTATCTTTAATCTGCTATCCGTCCACCCTATCTATCTATCTATCATCTATCAATTACCTATTGATATTTTAATTTTCAAAGGAGACACAGTCTTTGTAGAAAGTTTAGAAAAAAATAACATCATAGAGAAAAAAATAAGTCATCCATTGTCTACAACTTAGAAAAGTTACTGGTAATTATTTTTGCATCCATCTCTCCAGTCTTTTTATATCTAGCTCTACATATACATATATCTTTTATAATAGACATTTTATTTATTAATACTAGATAATACTTTCCTATGTCATTAAGCTATATATTTCTGCAAAAGGTGTTTTCTTTCCAATTGAAAACTTGATATGAAAAATTTTTGGGAAAATAGTTACCCACTCCATTGATGTAACTAACCTTTATTAACACACTTGTTTTTGTATACTTCTTAGTCTTGTATTCATGTGTTCAGAATTTTACCTGGTGTGCTCATAGTGCAGATATAGATCCATTGGTATTTGGCTTTATCTTTTCAACATGCTATTGTAGAATTTTTGCCACATTGGCATTTGTCTGTATTTGTTATTTTTCATAATGGCACTGTATACTTCAGTTCACTAATGTAGCTTAATTTACTTGACCACACCCTTGCTATTAGATAACTGACTTGTTCCATTTTATTTTCCTGCTGTAAAGCCAGTAACCAGGGCCACCATCACAGCCGCCTGGCCAATGCAGGTTCGCATTAGATTCGGACAATCAGTAATGAAACAATGGAGCCCTGAACTGGTGAGCCATCAGCTTTAATTCTAGCTTGCACCTGGCGAGCAAGCAAAAACACACACTGGGCTCCAAAACCCACTCATTCAGTGCTCACAAAGCTACTGACTTATCCGAGTTTCCTAGAATCAAAGGTTTCTAACTCACCAGACTTATTCACCTCTGTTCCCCATCTCCTCCAGCACAAACTCTGCACAAACTGGTTTCTCACTCATCACTCCACCATCTTGGCTTCTTCTCCTGGCCTCCTCCACGCAGCCTTAATCTGCTCTCCTCTCTAATGCCAACCTCAGGAACCATGAGAGAGCAAGCTCCTGGTCTGCCCCACTTTATAGTGTAGAAATCCAAACCTTTAATCCAATCTACAAACAAGGAAGTCTCTGATACAAAGTCACTCATCTGAGACATACTGGGAGGATTCCTCATGAGAGTGCAGCACCCCACATCATCCAATCAGTCAAGGGTGTGGGGAAAAGCTTACTCTTAAAACTTGCACGTGGGCAGCGCCGTCTTTAACAAAGTGAGCACAATATATTTTATCTGCCCAACACCTGCCATTCTAGGTAGCACTGCAGTGAGCATGTACTTCTGTCCTTAGCTATCCAGCAGGTGTCACGGGGTCTAAGCATATGAACAAGTTTCCGAAGAGTCTCTCAGTTAATAGTTGAGGCACTAAAAGGACTCCATTCAATATCCAGAATGAACTGACTCTTTCTCTACAGGAAGAATGAAAACCCCTGAAGACTATTTATAAATGACTGCCGTCTGGCCAGGTTAAAGTAGCTTAACTCATGGTGGCTTTGTCTTTCTAAGAACCTACGAGATGCTTACTGCTGGCTTCACTGGCTAATTGTGAATGTTCATTTCCCTAACCCAGTGGTTCTTAACCTTTTTTGAGGTACCAAACCCACCAGTTTCATATGCGCATTCACCGAACCCTTCTTTAGTGATAAATAAAATATGATTTTTTTTTCCAAATTCAAGACATAGGTATATGTTTTGTTACTGGTGCACAAAATGAGCCGTGCATGAACATCACCTTGCTCAAAGAACAAAACCAACAAAGTGCATGAACTCACAACAAATTACGATATTACTTTATTCTGGCCTCCGCGGCAGAGGCTTCTCCGAACCCCTGAGACCGACTCATCGAACCCCTAGGGTTCGATAGAACCCAGGTGAAGAACCACTGCCCTAAACATTGTGGTGGGTGGCACCCCCTTCCCTGAGCATCAGCTTACAAGGCAAGATGTTTGGCTCCCAAGAGTACCCGGAGTATGCCACCACTATCAGCATCGCCACCGCCATTGAGGCTGCTGGCTGCACGTGTGGCACACTCAGAGCTCTAGGTGCCACAGGACAGGTTCTGGGGAGAGCTGGGACCTGGAGCAGGGGTCTGACCTTACCTCATCACTAAATTTTGATTAGGACTTAAGTAAATCCCTGGACCTGTTTTCTCATCAAAGGTGGCATTTAGTGAATTTGTGGGTACTTGAGAAACTCAGTGTTTTGTGCATGTACAGGATAGACATTGTCATTTAGACTTCTTTAGACAATTCAGGTCTGGAGGCTGGTTTGAAAAACCTGGAGCCATTGTCATTGTTCAGCTATTGTCATGCTGGAATTGACTATGTGGGTGAAACAAGGGGAGAGGACCCCAACAATGGCTAGAGGGAATGCTAGAGAAACTCAGTTTTCTTCTTTTTGGCATGGAGTGGGGATTGAAAGAGACCATTTTGGTTGTTTTGCCCATTCTCCTGTTCCTCCTGAGCACTATCTCTTAGCCATTCTGGGCGGTAGATGTCTATCTAATTTGAGAGTCCTCTGGAAAAGGGGTTTATCTCTCATCTCTCTGGAAGCTTACCTAATAAGTTCTTGCCTCAAAAGTTCTTTCTTTCACCTCCCCTCAGTCCCTCTGCATCCATGTTTGCTTGATGTCACCTGAGAAGATGCACACGCTTTGTCCCCAGTCTGCCCTGAAGGCTGGTGGGTAGACTCCTTTTCTTTTTGTTATGGGCCCATGTTTGAGGCCGTCTGGGTAGGGATTGTGGTTCCTTCAGACCCTCTCCCAGGTCTGCATTCCCCCAATCAGAGACTGAATGTTGTGTGGACACGGGAGGGGGCGGGAGGAAGAAGGTCTCCTTATCTACCCTGTGAGAGGGACAGGCGGGGATTCCACCAGGGAGTGGGAGAGGAGGCTCTCCGGGCACTTTTGGAATGTTCTGTGTGTAGGTGTGGGATGTGGTTACTTCCCAGGGGTTCACAGCACTGGGGCAAATAGTCACTTACCTACCATCCATCCGAGGGGCTATGGGGTGGCGCCAATCTGTGCTGGGGGATGCTTAAAACAAGAAAACGATTTCATTAGATTCTGGCAAAATGACTAGATTCTGGTGGCTAGAACACTCTGCAGCCTCCAGGGGCACGCTGAAACCGGAGCAGTGGGGCTTCCCAGGGCGAGAGGTTCGTGGGGACGGCAAATACTAAGAGAGAGTGATGTGCTCCAGTGCAGGCTATCAGCTATTGGACGTGATGTGTGAAAAAAAACAGAGTGGTTCCATTTTTACTGGAAAGAAGGCGGGTCCTGGAACAAGGAGATTCTCATCCCAGCTTTGTGACCTTGAAAAAAATTCACTGGTGGTCAGAGCTGGAAAAATATCGTTGTTATCGTGCTGTCAACCCCAGATTTGATGGAAAAGGAAGTGGATGCCCGGAGAGGTCAGGGGATTTGCCTGAAAGCCTGCAGCTGAAAGCAGAAGCCAGTGGAGGGCTGAGAGGGGGACGCTACAAGGAAGGGTGCACAAGAGGCCAAAGGGACCCCACAAGGACAGGCAGTCAGTGCTTCTTAGCGGCAGCGGCCAAGGGGAGAAGCCAGGACGGGGCTGCGGGAGGGGGTCCCCCATGCTCTCTCTGCTGGGTCGGAGGTCTCAGCCATGGTGAGGAGCTAGGGGCACCATCACAGGGATCGGGGTGATGGGGAGGAGGAGGTCACGAGAATGTAGATGGGAGGGGAGGCAGGAGCCCTGTGCGTGATTAGCAGGCCTTCAGGAGAAGTCCAACAAAGTTTCTTTTTGTGCTTTTGAAGCCCAGGTGGTCTTGGTGGGTGCTGGCCCAGGGGAGTGATGCTAGGCAGGGCCTCCCAGAGGATGGGAGACGCACTGCTTCCCCATGGGAGGCAGGCATGTGCTCTAGGGTAGAACAAGTTTCAGGGAACAAGTGGTGGCTTCGGAGGGCCAGGGGCGGGCACAGAGAGGCCCAAGGAGCCCACCTGAGCATCTCTGGGCTCCAGTGCCATCTCCGCCTGCCCCATCTTATGACCAGCTTGCAGAAAAAGGCAACAGGCCGTCCAGGGGCGGCAGAGGGCTGGGAAGCAGGGGTGGAGGTGCACGGGGCAGACCTCAAGGGCAGAAGACCACAACGCTGGACACTCTGCCTTCCCAGTCGGCTTTGAGAAGAGGCTGAGCAGACCCGGAGACGAAGGCACCGAGTCATGCAGGAGGGGCTGGAGAGGGTGGAGGAGCAGCCAGCCGGGCTGCTGAGTGTTTTCCTGCCCCTGGGAGCTTCTGTGACCAGGAGGAGGAGGATGTGGCGGGAGCCCAGTGTTTCCTGCCTGATAAGCCTGCCCCTCCCTGGGAGCCCTGGCCAGCCTACCTCCCAGCCCAGAGCCCTGCCCAGGGAGGGGCCGGCTGAGGAGGAAAATCACTTCTCCAGATTAGCTCTCCCAGGCTGAGTCTTCCTCCCCCACCCCTGTCCCTGCAGTGGTCACAGGAAACGGGGCTGGGGCCCCATATGCCCAGAGGTCCCCACCTTCAGGGCACTCAGACTCCAGGGGCAGGGTCTCCAGCCTGTCTGGGAACCCTACCACCCAAGTTCCCTGAGCGCAGAAGCCCTCTGGCTCCAAAGTCAACCATTTCCAAAGAGGGCAGTGACTGCCAACACATTACGTGCCTGTCAGCCCTCACGCCTGGAGTTTGGGCTTAGAAAAATGGTAACTTTTTATTCACGGTGAGTTTAGGCGCCTGTCCCCTTCCACCTCGCCAACTGTCCCAGGGTGTGGAGTACAGAGTGTGCTGGGCTTGGAAGACACCAGGCTGCCACATATGGAAGGGCAGGGGCCTCCTCAGAGACCCAGCTCCCACCCTGCTCTGCCCTGATGGGCTGAGTGTCAGGGGTGAGGCCCCACCCTCTCTAAATTTCACTCTTCATCTGTAACTGGAAGGGGCGACCACAGGGAAGCTAGGGCCTCCCTCTCTCCCAGCATTCAGGATTGAGGACTAGGGCTATAGCCTCAAAAAAATCGAGGAGCACCAGGGACAGTGGCCATCCCCGAAATAAGGACAGAGGCTGGGGGAGGGTGCCGCTTAGAGGTACATCCACAGACACGAGACCCACCCTAACTGAGGACCACTGATGCCCAGTTGAGCCTCGTCTCTCTATGGCTTTCCCCCAGACCCACCACCCCTGAGCATTCCACCTTCAAACTGTGGGCACCACCTCCTTCCCCAGCTGCTGGGAAAGGCACCCCCTCCACCTTCACCGGAGCCAGCTCTTGGTAATAAAAGTGCACAAAGGGAGTATTTAATGCCCAGCACACAGGAGCACGTGCTTGCCCTGGAGAAAACATTTGCGTGGGTGTCAACAGACATGGGAGCACCTGAGTGCGCTCACTCATGCAGATGAGCAGGCCGTACCTCTGCCCTTCCATGCGGGGGTTAACTGCTGTTTATAAGGCGCTTTCCTGTTTGTGGTCTTCACAGCAATCCCCACAGAGGTAGCAGGTATGTAAGTGCCATTGTGTCCTTCCTCAGGTAGGGAAGCTGATATCGAGGTGGGGTAAAAGGGCCTAGTGCGGTTGGTGGCACCAGCACCACTGGTAAGCAGAGACGTGGACCCCGCCCATGGATCAGAAGACAAACTTGCCCTCCCTCGTTCCTGTCTGTCAGCCTGCTTGTGGGGGGGAATGTCCACACAAGCACAGCTGAGCCTGAACAGCTGGTGGGCGGCTGCGAGGGAGAAGGGGAATTCCCTGGGCCCCAGGCTGCCTGCAGTCCTGCTGATGCCACCAGGCCACCCGAGCTGCCTAGGCTGTGCTGCCCGCCCTGATCTGGGTCTGCTGGTCATGGTAGACCTGGATTTGGGAGAGGCGGGACAGGAAGGAAGATCAGGGTCAAGGCCTTTTCACCTTACATTCTGCAGGGCCCGCTGGCCTAGCCACTTGCCCCTGTGTATCTGTGGACAAGTCACTTTCCTTCTCTGGGCCTCTACAAATTAGAATCGACAGTCTTCAGGGGCGAGAGTACCTTGGTGCTCTGAGACTGAAAAGGAAGCAAGGAATAGAGGAGAGTCCCTTCCTCTCTGCCCCTGACCCCAACAAGACAGTGGTCTCTAGGGAGGTGACACTGGTGAGGTGTCCTGTGCCAGCGGTGGGGTGGCCCATGGGCAAAGCTAGAGCTGTGCACCTCTGTGCTGGAGCTGAGGCTCCCGAATCCAGATTGTGAACACCTTCCACCACATCACTCACTACTGCCTCGGCTGCTCTGGACTGCCTCCCAGCCTCTGTCACCAGGTACAAGAGGTCCCCAGAACCTGGTTTGGCCTTATTCTCGTGCGTCATCTGGGCCCTGGCCCCACCTCCTTGGAACTCTGCCCCGTATTGCCCACATCGCCTGATTTCTCTACCTCTCCACATGAGGTGTTGGGCTAGACGGATGGGGCAAGAGATCTCTGTCATTGGAGCTCAGCCTGGCAGGTCCTCGTGCTAACCTGACACCCAGGAGCACCCTCTCTGCCAGGCAGGATGTGGTGCAAGGGTTGCATCTGGTCTCCTACGGGAGACTGGGACCTCCATGGAGACTCTTAGACTTCACCCTCCCAACCCTTGTTCACTCCACGCATTCAGCACAGCCAGTCAATGGCTCTTACTCTGAGCCTATCCTCTCCAATCCAGCTAGAGTTTCTGAAAATGTAACTCTTTTGCTTAAGCTTTTGTCTGCCCAGTAGTGCCAACAAGGTGCAACTCAGCCTTCTCAGAGGGACATTCAAGTCCCAACTCATCTGGCTGGCTTTTTCTCCCTCGATTCACTCTCCACCCTGTGTTCTGGGCATAGTAAATTTTCAAATAAAAGCTGTTTCCTCATACCCCAGTGCTTTTGCATAGGCTGTTCCCTCAGGCTGGAATGCTCTTCCCCACATCTTCACTCTGTGGATTCTTACATATATCTCAGGACCCAGGTCAAATATTTCCCCTCTCAGAAAGCCTTTTCTTCATACCCTTCACCCACCCCAGGTGAGACTGTGGCCCCATTTTCTGCATATTCCCACAACCTTCTCATACGGCACCCCTAAGGTGCTGATGCAATCTCTCTGTTTTTAAGCCTCTATCCTCCCACTAGTCTGGGAACGTAATTATCTGGGAAAGGCATCTCATTTATCTTTGATCCCATGGGACCTATTTGTGTCAGGCGCATAGTAGGTGTCCGTCAATATCTGTTCGATGATGAGACAGGTGCTCAGCTCAGACACGTGCTGGTCTACCTTCTTCAGCTCAGTGTTTGATCTTAGACTGGCTGCTTTAGTTCCCTCTGACTCAGCTTCTCTCTGTGTAAATTGCTACTGGTTTATAGCAAGAGCTGTCAGATTGTGGGGCCAGTTCAGGAGATGCTCAGTGATGAGGTATAAAGTCCTCATACGACTGTTTTTTGGTGATCTTTGGAAAAATTTATTTCTCATTGGCTCTCAGCCACTTCCTAGCCATCAGTCAGGAATGAGAACTATTTGTAATAGTGTCCCCACCAGAACAGGTTAGGAAGAAAACTTGTGCTGTGTGTGAAGATTATATATCTGTCTACACACACGTATTGAACATACACACACATACACACACACACACACACACACACACGTTACCACTTTGTGAGATCTGACACAAAAGACACTGAGATATCATGCTTTCTGCCTGACCCCAAAGGGGCAGATACAGGGGCTGACACTGATAGTGAGTGTTAAGGTTCATCACAGTAAGGAGTTGGCAGTTGATTCTACAGTAATAAAAATGTTAAATCCCCTTTGAAAATAAATTTAGCCCATTGGTAAGTTGCGTTTTCCAGGCCTAATAAAAAAATAATTAATGATTTCCTTTATTAAATATGTTACATAGGTGCATACAGAAAACTTGGAAATACAGACCCAATGAGAGAGAGATGCCTTTCATTAACGTTTTGTGGTATTCCTTCTAGTCTTTTTTCCTATGTGTATGTCTGTGCTCACACAAATATTTTTTAACTTTAATTTTAGAATATTGGGGTTACATCATTTCATCAACTTGCTTTTCTTTTCTTTTTTACAGGGACAGAGAGAGAGTCAGAGAGAGGGATAGATAGGGACGGACAGACAGGAACGGAGAGAGATGAGAAGCATCAATCATTAGTTTTTCGTTGCCATTGCAACACCATAGTTGTTCATTGATTGCTTTCTCACATGTGCCTTGACCGCAGGCCTTCAGCAGACCGAGCAACCCCTTGCTGGAGCCAGCGACCTTGGGTTCAAGCTGATGAGCCTCCACTCAAGCCAGATGGGCCCGCACTCAAGCTGGCGAGCTCGGGGTCTCGAACCTGGGTCTTCCGCATCCCAGTCCGATGCTCTATCCACTGCGCCACCACCTGGTCAGGCAGTGCTTGACTCTTAATGTCACATTAGAAGTCACTTTCTGTTCCCCACGTTCCTGGACTCCACAAATGTCCTGCAGTTTACTGTAGAAACAAACCTGAGTTGCCATAAAAGAAGACCTTCCTTTTCTTCTAGAGAGTTCACCTGCTTGTCACATCTGATGGATGAAATAGATCCCCCCCGAGCTTCCAGGGTTTCTCAGCCCTCACTGTCCTCTCTTTCCAGAAGAGCAACCCCCGCCACTCCAGGACTCTTTCCTATGCATTTTCCCACCACTCAAGATACGTGTGGGGCTTTCTTTTCAGGGTGTGTGTTGTGAAAATAAGTTGGCACTGCTTTCACTTTCTAAACGGAGGTTATGTTTTTCCCTTGACTATCAGTTTTCACGTGACATGCTTCCCGCTTTCCAATACCACCGGACCTCCCTCCCCACCTAACCAGCTTCCAGCGGCTTTCATGGGAAGGGTCCATCTGGGAAGGTTGGGTAGTGAGGGACACAGGGACGCTTACTTTAAATGTCATGCCAGGTGCCTGGGAGGGAAATGACTTGTCTGAAGGTTGCTTAATGAGTCAGCAGTTTGGCTCAGCTGCCCTACGAGTGCTGGGAATGGGCCCCAGATTGAGGGCTGCCAGGCCTCGGCCTCTGACGTGTGCTGTCTTGCTCAGGGCGGAAACCTATCTTCCTGGGAAGGAGGGGCAAAGGCCCTGGGGTGTCCCTGGGCCTGGAGATGCTTCCCTCAGCTAGAAACCACACAGGGGGCTTTTGGGTGGTATTTTCCTGTGTGTGTCTCCTCTGTCCAGCCAGACTGTGACTGTGCAGGACGTGGTCTTCCTGTCTCTAGTACCTCTCCACGCTGAACCCTCTCTAGCTCCCTGCAGGGGAAGAAAGTGGGCGCAGAGGGCAGAGACCGGGGTTTGGCTCTCAGCTTCGCCACTTGCTGTCTGTGAGAGCCAGGTGACTCACTTTATCTCCCGGAGCCTCAGTTTCTTCAGCTGGAAGAATGAGGATCCTGAGATCCCCCTCACAGAGGCTCAAAGCAGGCCCTTCGTCACGGAGCCCTTTTCCATCTGCTCCATCCTGTCACAGCCCATCTGGGAATCACAGTGGTTCCCTACCCTGGGAGCACTGCTCAGAAGTCTCCACCTCACACTTAGGCCCTTTTCCAGATTCTCCTCCAAGCCTTTGTCTGCAGCAAGGCAGGGTTTGTGGAGGGGCACGACACCGTGAACACGCAGTATTCAAAGCAACGGGGCTTGCTGTGCTCAGGAGGGCTCAAGACAGGCTCCCCGGTTCTTCTTTATGAACTTGGAGTTCAGAAGCCCCCACTCCTATCCTGACAGCCCAAGCCCTTAGATCCCCACCCCCACCCAGCCTTACCTCTGACACTGCCACCAACTCTACCCGACCACTTTTCTTCTCAGCAATGAACCTTTTGCCCAGGTGGGCACTCTGCCCGTTCCGGTGCCCTGTCCCCCCTTCCTCTTTCCAAAGCCTCCTATCCCTGAGGATAGGCCAACCTTTTTCCTGTGCCCTCTTGGGGTCCCGAGAGCCCTCCTGGACATGAGTCCGCCTCCCCTATGACCACCCTGCCCCCGTGTGACTGCGGGCCTGCTGCCCTTGGTCACATAGCTATGAATCCAATGGGAGGTTTTTGGCCTCTTGTCTAGATGGGACGGGCTAGAGAGAAGCAATCACATCCAGGGGTGGGACTCAGCCGTTCGCACTGATACCGCAGACCCGATACCTACCTTTTTGTTGAGTTCGGCGAACCGGTTGTTACATGGCCCTTGTAATCAGGGTTCTTTCTCAGGTGGGCGCCTGGGCAGCCGCCCAACGTGGCAATCACAAATGTACATTTCTCACTCTTTTTGAATGCTCATCTGCTAAACAGCGTATTCTAAGTGCCTGTAGTCATGTTCATTCCATCCATAGGTGAAAAAATTTACGAATGAGGACACCAATCGAGAAGCAATATGGAATTAAATAACAGTTTTATTGTCTTTTTTGGTCATGTATTATTTAATATTTTTTCACTAATATTTTAAAACTCTTGCCTGACCAGGCGGTGGCGCAGTGAATAGAGCGTCGAACTGGGATGTGGAAGAACCAGGTTCGAGACCCCGAGGTCGCCAGCTTGAGTGCGGGCCCATCTGGCTTGAGCAAAAAGCTCGCCAGCTTGGACCCAAGATCGCTGGCTCCAGCAAGGGGTTACTCAGTCTGCTGAAGGCCTGCGGTCAAGGCACATGTGAGAAAGCAATCAATGAACAACTATGGTGTCGCAGCGGCAACGAAAAACTAATGATTGATGCTTCTCACCTCTCTCCGTTCCTGTCTGTCTGTCCCTATCTATCCCTCTCTCTGACTCTCTCTCTCTCTCTGTCCCTGTAAAATAATTAATATTTTAAAACTCTTTCTTATAGCAATCTAGTTTTGTGTACCTTTTTTACTGTTCTTATTTAAGTATTCAATGCATGAAGTAATAAACTACCTTTTGGTATATGGTTTTTTAATACTTAAAACGGTCATTAGGGCAGAGAACCAGTTGTTAAATTATTTGAACTCCACTACTGGTCACATTAGTGTGGTGACCGATTTAGGGAAGAGGGTGAATGGTTAGGGTCAGGTCAGATGGGCCTGGGTTTGAATCTCAGCAGATCACTTACTAGCTCGGGAATAATAGGGAAGTCCCCAACTCCTCCCAGCCTCAGTTTCTTCATCTGTGAAATGAGGATAACAAAATAACTTGGTAGTTACTGAGTACTATGTTAAAGATGACTTTTGTGCTACTTTTGCATTCCCCTCTGTGCCTCATATATTCCTGGGTTTCCACCAATGTCCCTGACGTGGGGAAACAGCTCACTGTCGGATGGGACTGTGGTGGGTGTGCTGGGCTGGGCTGTGTGACCATGGCGGGCACAGACCTGAGCAGACAAAGCTGCACAGAGTGGCCTTGTTGGGTCCAATCTGAGCTCTTCCCTTATGTTGACACCCTCAGCCCTTTAACAGGCTGCCTCCTATGCTCCGTTTTTGGAGTTTTCAATAGCTGCTTACATCAGGTTGGAGTGTGGCATTTCCGGGGGATAAAGACTTAAAAGGGATTCGGAAAGCAGAGGTGTGTATAGAGAAGTCAGCCCTTCCTGCATTCCTCTGGCCAGCATCGCAGTGTGCTGAGAAGATCCGCGCTGGGAATCTGAGCCCTGGGTTTGTGTCTGCCCTGCCAATGATATGACAGTGACTGTGGGCAAGTCCCTTCCTTTCCCAGGGACTGGGTTTCCTCAGCTGCACTATGAAGGACAACCCCTGAGAAATTCTCCTGAGCTGATAGGTCCTGGATAACGTAGTCTTAGTGCATTAGGTTCATATAAGTTTCTCCCATTCTCACTCTAACCTGGTGCCTTGGAACCTTGGCTGGGAATCACATTGCTGTGTTCTTATAACGTTGGAGCAGGAAGGGGCTTTTGAAAGGATACAAGGGCTATCATGCTCCTCAAATAAAAAATGTAAGCCCTGGCAATCAATGTTCTCTCTTTTCTCAATCTTTGGTGTTGGTGTAAAAGAACTTGATAATGTCAGAAAGCCCTTAGGGTTCTTGGGAGGACATTTTATAAATACCACTGTGAGGAACAGTAACATTGATGGTTGGCAGAATTTTGGACAATGCATTTTACAATAAAGACCTTACTGAACAAGCAGGATATGATGGCTAGACATTTTCTGAAACGGGACCAACGATGATTGGTAAATTCTGTTCAGCGTTACTCAGATCCTCCATTTGACTTTGTGTGTACAAGTTCCCAGAGAAGAGGGTCTGTCCTCAGGCCCCTGAGTAGTTTTCCATCTAAGAGTAGATGCTGTGGCCTCACTCAGAGTCCAGAACAAAAATATGGCTTATACCCAGGAGATACCCCTCATGTGGGCAGGAGTTGTGGTTATGGCTGCAGAGACCATGACCTCTGAGGCAGTGGATGGCACAAGAACTCTCAACAAGAAGGCAGAAGTTCTGGTTGCTTCTGTCATGACTATAATCCCTATTAGTTAAGTGACCTTGAGCAATCATTTCACCTGTCCAAGCCTCAGTTTCCTCATCAGCCATGGAGGAAGGCTTCCCTGCCCTGCCTGTCTCACTGACCTCAGTCAGATAATGGGTGTGTGCATAGTACTGCTGGGTGGGGCTGCCTCCAGGGTGATTGGATTAAGAGCAATCTCTCAATCTCTCCTTTTTCTCTTCTGCTTCCCATTGTGTGTTGTTTTTCTTCTCTCAGGTTGGAAACAGCTTCTGGTTGCTCTGACTTATAAGAATCCTTATAGCCTCACAACCAAAAGGAAGAGAACCCTGCCTGCAGTCAGTAGAAGAATTCCTCAATCAATCACCATGTGGGGTGTGGTGGGCCTGGTGAGGATAGAGTATTTTGATTGATCTAGTTTGTGTCATGTACCCATGCCTGACCCAATCACTGTGGCCAAGGGCAGTGGAGTACTGTGATTGGTCCATTTGGGTAAGGTGACCAATAGTCCTCCTTTAGAGAGGACAGTTCTTCTTTTGTAAGTTCCACCCTCCCTTGAAAAGTGTCCTCCTACATGTCCTCTTTTTTGATATTGGAAGACTAATCTGTAAATGTTTGTATTCAATCGATGCCAAGTCGATCCATTGCGTGTGATGTGATGTATTTGTATTTGACATGACAATTCGTCAAGGATCAGTACAGTGCGGCGAGAGGCGATTATGAGACATATGCGCTCCCCATGAGAGACCTTGAGAGCGCATGATATACTGAGCACGTAAATGGCTTTGTGTACTTCTTACTGAAACACCACACGGCACATACAACATTGTAGACTCACGATTATTTCTTTCTCAGTGAATATTCAATCATAGATGGGTAAGCACAATTCACATTTTATTCATTCATTATTTATGTCTTGCATCCTGACAGCTAATATTATACATGACTTGAATTATTTTAATAGCCACCATCTGGGTTTCCTTCTTCCAATCTCTATTATCTCTCCAGTGATTTTGCTCCCCTGCCTAAAAGCTTGTAATGCCTCCATTTTCTAGAAGTGAAGAGTCCATGCTCCCTGGACTTTTTCTTTATAATTGGCCTCACCCTGTGGACAGCTTTGTCACCTGCTCTTACTCCAATCCCTGCAGCCACCTGCCACAGCCTGCTTGCTGTCCTGGCTCCAGCTTTCTCTTCTCCAACCAGAACCTTTGCATATATATGCCTTTTCTGTATATGCACTTTCTCCTCCATCCCCAATAGAATCCTAATTATCTTTCCATTTCCATTTTACATTATCCTTCCTTTGAGAATCTTTCCTGTATCTTTCTTTTTTGAAAAAAAAAATTGATTGATTTTAGAGAGAGAGAGAAACATCAATAGGTTGTTCCACTTATTTATACATTCATTGGTTGATTCTTGTATGTGCCCTGACTGGGGATTGAACCCTCAACCTTGGCATATAGGAACACTGCTTTAAGTAACTGAGCTGTCCGGCCAGGTCATATCTTTATAAAAGCAACCTATCAGTGTCTGTCATCCAATGGGCGCTTACTCAATAAATACCTTTTGAATAGCCTCGGTGGTGAAGTTTCTGACACCTCAAAGGTACTTGAGTTATATACATGCTTATGGCCTTCTATCACATCTCTCAGTCAGTGAGTATCTTGTTTAGTTGCTTGTTTGTGTTCCACATCAAAATGTGAGCTCCTCTAAGATGGAGACCTTGTTTAGCTTGTATATTTCTGGGACCTTAGAACCTAACAGTGTCTGGTACAGACCACTGGTCAAGTAATATTTGTAAGACAAATGAAAGCACAGTGTCTTCATGGAAGGAGTCTGACTCTGCTACTCCACGGTGCTCACCACCTTCTTCCACCCTCCACCATCCTCATTTCTACTTCCTGTCTCTCCTGGCGCAGGTCTGACAACTTACCTATGCCCAACAACCAACTCTGGGTAGTTTTCTGCTCCCTAGATTTTTTGTTGTTGTTTTAACTAAGGGAGAACATTGCTTTTACCAACATTTACATCTTTGCAGTTATAATATTATAACCTCAACAACAAACACTTTAATCTTTCATGCTGAACTTTTAAAATGTGAGTTTCCAGTAGTATTCCAATATTGAGAGATGCTTCATCTTGAACAAAATGAATTTCTGAAAGCTTTATCTCGATTACCTAAATTAGATGAAAAAACTGAACTGTTATTAGAATTGAATTGACTTTTTTTCTTTTTTTTGAGAGAGAGAGGCAGACAGAGAGACAGGAAAGGAAAGAGATGAGAAATGTCAACTCATAGTTGTGGCACCTTAATTGTTCATTGATTACTTTCTCATATGTTTCTGTCTGTGTCTTGACTAGGGGGCTACAGCTGAGTCAGTGGCCCCTTGCTCAAGCTAGTAACCTTGGGCTTGAGCCAGTGAACTTGGGCTTCAAGCCAGTGACGATGGGGTCATGTCTATGATCCCACACTCAAGTTAGCGACCTCGCGCTCAAGCTGGTGAGCTTGCGCTCAAGCCAGATGAGCCTAGGCTCAAGCCAGCCACCTTGAGGTTTCGAACCTGGGTCCTCTGAATCCCATGCTGACGCTCTATCCACTGCGCCACTGCCTAGTCAGGCTGATTTTGTTCTGCTGAGGCATCTGATTACACTAATGGAAAACTGGCATCTTTTAACACTGTGTAAATTCTTCTTTTGGTGATGCTATCAAATGAACAGCTATCAGTTCACTCTTAGCATGTGTGCAAGAAAACTTGGACTTGACAAATAATCATATATAGAGAGAGATTATGTGATTATATAGGGTGTGGCAAAAGTAGCTTTACAGTTATTTGTATGAAAAATAATACAATAAGTAAGAATACAAGAATACACTCTGTATTTCATGTACTCAGAACTGTAAGCCTACTTTGCCCAACTCTGTATATAGAAATTATATGATTATCTATCTTTCTATCTATCTATCTATCTATCTATCTATCTATCTATCTATCTATATCCATCTAACTATCTATCTATCTATCATCTATCTATCAAGAGAGGGAGGTTGGCAATTCCTAAATCTCTTGATGTTTCGTTTCAGCTCAAGTATAAAGTCTGTCCAGCTGCTGTAGAAACAGGAAAAGCTGATGTCTCATTTATTTCCAAGGCTGTCAGGAAGGAGGAATTTTTCTTACTAGACAGAGAGGCCAGTGTTTTGTTCGATTCAGGTCCTCAACTGATTGGATGACGTTCATTGATTGATTAGGGAGGGCAATCTGCCTTAGTTAGTCTACTGTTGCAATTATTAATCTCATCCAAAACACCCTCACAGAAACACCCACAATCATGTTTGGCCAGGATTTCAGACAGTCTTCTTAAAGTTACTGGTGTCCTTTGAGTTAGATGCTGATGCTTTATGAGCAGATTTGTGTCTTAGTTGTTTGGTTATTGTTTTTTGTTTTTTTTTAATATAACCATTGACATCACCATGGTCCTCAGGGAAATGGTAAAGGCAGGTAACCATTTTGTGCACTTTACAGTTTTATCATTAATTTTCTTGAAGAAGAGAAAGTCAAGATAACTTACATTTTCATTACTCATGCACTGTTTTTTGTCGAACTCATTGCTACTGAGGTTATTGAAAAATGAAAATGCCAAAGCAAACACCAAGATAAATAGTTGTAGATTCACACTGTACAGTAAATGGCCAAGTCTCTGCAGGGAGGCTGCTCCCACTGCTGTCTGGCCATCAAATCCTGCACGTCGCGCATGCACCCCTTGCCTGTCACTCCCACCTTTCGCTGCTGACCCTGGAGACTGGCGGCCTAGCAGCTTCATGCACTTTGCAGGCTGTGGCACAAATGGCAGGTGCAGCAACACTGAGTGTCTCATAGCATCCCTCCAGAGGGCAAATTCACTCTCATTAGTTGCTTATTGCTGCATACATTTCACCAGCTCACTGACACTGAGTCAGGAAAGGGTGGAGGAGAGGCAGGTCAGCCTTCATCATCTTCCGAAGTTAGCCTTAAGTTGAGGTGAAAACTTGCTCACTGCACATGTGACTCATTGGTGAGAGCTGGAAGTACAAGTGGAAGTCTACCAGTCCTATCCTGGCTTATTTTATTTTAGCAAGAGAGACAGAGAGAGGGACAGATAGGGACAAACAGACAAGAAGGGAGAAAAGAAGCATCAATTCTTCATTGTGGCACTTTAGTTGTTCATTGACTGCTTTTTTATATGTGCCCTGACCACAGGGCTGCAGCTAAGCCAGTGACACCTTGCTCAAGCCAGTGACCTTAGGTTTCAAGCCAGTAAGTAATCTTTGGGTTCAAGCCAGCAACCCCACGCTCAAGCTGGTGACCTTGGAGTTTTAAATCTGGGTTCTTTGTGTCCCCAGCCAATGCTCTCTCCACTGTGTCACCACCTGATTAGTCTAAAGCAGTGGTTCTTAACCTGGGTTCTATCGAACTCTAGGGGTTCGATGAGTCGGTCTCAGGGGTTTGGAGAAGCCTCTGCTGCGGAGGCCAGAATAAAGTAATACCGTAATTTGTTGTGAGTTCATGCACTTTGTTGGTTTTGTTCTTTGAGCAAGGTGATGTTCATGCACAGCTCATTTTGTGCACCAGTAAAAAAACATATACCTATGTCTTGAATTTGGAAAAAAAAAATCATATTTTATTTATCACTAAAGAAGGGTTCGGTGAATGCGTATATGAAACTGGTGGGTTCGGTACCTCAAAAAAGGTTAAGAACCACAGGGCTAAAGCAATTCTTAAATGGATTCCAGTAAGCAACGACAAACCAGACAGGACACAGGGACAATAAGAGTCAACCAGGAAGTATGGTCATCTCAGGTATAGGGCCCTTTATCCTCAGTTTCTAAGGGATGCTCCTGTCTCAGTCCAATTTCAGGGCATATGCTCAGTTTGGGTTTTCCACCCCTGGTATCAGCACCCAGGCCTTGCCTAAGAGTGGGGGCGTGGGTGGGAACCCTGCTCTCTCACAGGAAACTTGGGGTCCTCCATGAGTTGCTGCTGAAGGCTTCTCAGTGATGCTTCCTCAAGTGGGGAAGTGGGAGGGGCTTTCCCAATGGGTCCGCCCATTCTCTGTTCTTACATGGATGTAGAAAGCTTAGTTTTTTTTGTTTTTTTGTTTTTTGTTTTTTTGTTTGGTTTTTTTTTTTACAAGGACACAGAGAGAGAGTCAGAGAGAGGGATAGACAGACAGGAATGGAGAGAGGTGAGAAGCATCAACCACTAGTTTCTCATTGCCGTTGCGACACCATAGTTGTTCATTGATTGCTTTCTCACATGTGCCTTGACCACGGGCCTTCAGCAGACCAACCACCCCTTGCTGGAGCCAGCGACCTTGGGTCCAAGCCGGCGAGCCTTTGCTCAAGCCAGATGGGCCCCGCGCTCAAGCTGGCGACCTCAGGGTCTCGAATCCGGGTCTTCCGCATCCCAGTCCAACGTTCCATCCACTGCGCCACCACCTAGTCAGGCTAGAAAGCTTAGTTTTAACTCCCATGATTACAGGGCTTGAAGCCTCCACTCCAGTTTCTGAGGAAACCTTGAATCCACTTGTTGGTATGGCTTCCTTTCTCATCTCTGGTTCCTGGGACATCCCCATACTCATGTCCATCATACATGCAACTTAGCTGCACATGAAATAGGTATTTAAAAAGTTCTATAACCAGGACATCTACATATCCAATGGGGAGGACAGTGCCAATAGTCCATTGTCCACAGTTCCGGGTCCTCCATGAGTTGCTGCTGAAGGCTTCTCAGTGCTGCTTCCTCAAGTGGGGAAGTGGGTTCAAAAGCCTCGGAGGTTTTGAGGGTCTCTCTGGGCACTGGGAAGGAAAGGTTGGGATGCTAAGTGTGGGTTTGGAAGGGACGATTGAACATCCCTCAACTTGGAAGGCAAGACAAGATGGAGCTATTAATCCCTTTGTACTGAATTGTCCCAGCCTAATTTCAACTGATACTTCCAGTGCCTTCTGTATGTCATAGCAGTGCTCTCAGCGGTGTTCTTAGGTTAGCTAGGGTGCCTGATTCTCTTCTGTTCCAGCATGGGGAGTCCCTAGCATATGGCCTCATCTGAAACAGTACCTATTTGCCCTTTCTACCTCCCCCCAAAATACATGTACTCACATACATATATATGCTTATAGATGTGCGCACACAAACATCACACACACAAGCTGTATGGATGTTTTGGGTTCCTGGTCAGGCCTAAACAAACTGGCTAAGATAGCAGTTCTCACAGTTCTGGGCCATAGCAATTTCAGCCACACAATAGATGTGGATGTTAAAAAAAATATTTGTGAGCCTGACCAGACGGTGGTGCAGTGGATATTGTGTCAGCCTGGGGTGCTGAGGACCAGGTTTAAAACCCCAAGATCACCAGCTTGAGCACTGGGTTGCTGGCTTGAGCCCAAGAGGTCTCTAGCTCAGCTGGAGCCCCCCTAGTTAAGGCACATATGAGAAAGCAATCAATGAACAACTAAGGTGCTACAACTATGGGTTGATGCTTCTCATCTCTTTCCCTTCCTGTCTGTCTGTCTGTCCGTCTCTCTCTCTCTCTCTCTGGAGGATAAATACATAAGTGAATGAATGAAGAGATGGAAGTTTAAGAAAAACCTAGAACCTCCTTTCTCTGTCCAAAGAAGTATCGGAAAGCTTATCAAAAGTCTCAGGTATAAATTACCCTCATCACAGCATCAAGATAAGATGGGGAGAGTCTAGGGTAGTGTTCCCAGTGAGGCCTTCCCAGCCAACGGTCTCCTGTCTCCTGGAATTCTTTCAGAGGGCTCCAGGGCTGGTGACATGCCCTCTCCGAGATTCCTCTCTCTCCATAAGCCCACCTGGCCTCCAGAAGTGGTCTGACTTTGCCTAGAAACACACAGACCGAGGCATGCCTTAGGTGGCATGATCTAGAATGGCTGTGGTCATGGAAAGACGGACATGATAACGACAGAGAGAGCTGCACTGTGGCCCTGCCATCGCGAGTAAGGAGCATGTGGCAGAATGCAGAGGTGACAGCTGGCCTGGGAGGAGGCAGTGGGAGGTAATCGGCGCCCCATTCACTTGTGTATATATAGGTCTGCAATAGTCGACAACTGCAGGATTTGTGTGGCTGTTTGTGTGAGGCACATGCCTCAGGGGAAAGAACACAGAAATCAGCAACTGGAGGTCTGAGTTCTAGTCCTGGTTCGTTCACTGCCTCGCTGAGTGACTTGGAATAAATACTCTACACTTCCTTGAACCTTAAACCCCGACAAATGGAAATAGCAAAACCTGATTTCATCTATCTCCTTGGGTGTGTAAGATGGACCTCAGACACCTGCCAGGAACTCTCCCACTTGACAGAAGAGAGAGCTGGGGCCCAGAGACAGAAGGGACATGTGCAAAGTCACGCAGTAGACCATACAGGTCACACAGCAGCGGAGTTGGGTTTGAAGCCAGATCTCTGACCTCCAAGACAGCGCCTGCTCCCTTGACTCAGTCTGAACAGTGTAGATCTTCCAAGTTCTCAGAGGCATGAGGCTCTGTGTCCTCCAGCAGAGAGACCAGCACGTGCAGAGCAAGCGCAGGCGGTTGATCCTGTCGTGCCAATCTCAGGAAGAAACAAAGCCCAGGTCCTGTTCTCCTCATGCTAGCAACAGAACTGATGTGTCAGCTGGAAGTCCTTCTTGGTGTCTGGTGTCACCCCTACTTTTACCTGCTTCAGCCCACTGGTGGTATTCTGTCGTGAGTGTCTAAACTCAGGCTTAGTCAAGCAGGGATGCTTGCCTGCCCACCAGACACTGAGCTCTGTTCTTAGCAGGGAAGAACAGCCTTCTTATCTGGGTTAGATTTTCAGGTGGTAGAAGATGGTTTCCAAAAAGAAGACAGAGATAAGATGATAAATGGTGTTTCATTTCTTTTAATTGCTAGAAATCTCTGATCTATCAGGTGCTAAGCACATCATGTAATAAATACTTCCATAATTGTCAATGAACCAGAGTCTTTAGACAGTGGACACCGGGGATCTTCTACTTTTTGCCTTTTGCTTTCTTTCCTTTTTTTGCTTTGTTGAACTTCAGAGTTTCGTCTTGGCCTGGCTGACCAGTGATTGAGAGTGGGAAAGGGACAGGAGCATTGAGATTTAAAGTCTTCTTCTGAAGTTTCAGGTCCAAGATATCGAAAGTTATCTGTATCTCATACTGCAGCAGCTCCTTCAGGCATTTGATCTGGATGTGAATGGCCTCATTGATGAGATTTTCTAACTCCTGGAAGAAATGGAACACAACTGGGGGACAGGGCTCAGGGGAGGGTTAAAGCCATCTGCAGACAGGGTTCGTCAACCTGACCCAATTCTCTCCTTCCACTGGGTGCTAGGATCTTCCATTATTCCCTCCACACCTCCTCTCTACCCTTCTCCACCCTACGCTGTGCCCTGGGAGGCTGACATAATAGGGCAGCGTCAACCAGCTACCTTGACCTTTGGCTTCCGGTGGAGTTCCATCAGTGGGAGGTTCTGGCAAGAGGTCCGAGCGTGGGAGGAGAATAAGATGTCTCACCTTCCTCCCAACCAGCTCTGAGTTGGCCATGGCTATGGTCCTCTAACTACAACCATACCTCCTGTCCTATGGCCTCTCTTTTGGCTAGAGCTCTCTTTTGCACCCCCCCCCCCTGCATTCAGGGCTATTTTGGTGATCACGCTGAGTATGTCATTTATTGCTAATATTCTTCTGGGACCACAGGCCAGTGTCATATCCCCTCCTTTCCTTTTCAGTCAATACAAACTCCATTTGGGTATCACTCTCCTTTGTTTTCCTCCTGACCTCATCTCATTCTCACATCTCAAAGTTCTAATTGCTTCTTTGGAGGGGATGGAAATCTCTTAAGAGAGTGGGCATATCCCCCCATCAGCCACCCACCAACTTCCATGTTCAACAGGAGACCCTCTCTGTCATGTAAATCAGGATCATGGCATCATGATGTCCTGGGGACATGGACTGTGTCACTGTTTCTCCCAGTTCCCTGCTCGAGCAGTTCCATAGCAGAGGAGAGTTGACGCTTGACCCAGGGGTGTGGAGTATCCAGTTGCCTAGAAGACAGTTCTTTGAGCTCTCATATTTTAACTTAAAATCCCATGTAAAATCTTACATTTGCCTCAAAATGTCACCTTGTTTTTTTAAATATAAAAATAATGTTCTTTTCCTAAATCTTTGGAAGGATTGTGCTCCAAGAGGATGCACCATGTTTCTTTTATGGCGTTGAGTGTTCCCAGCTCAGGCATACCATCAGGGACACACCGCAAGAGGGAGCATAGCCACAGTCCACCAGGCAGGGACTGGCAGCAAAGTGATGGAGGCCCACAGGGGAGCTGGGAGGAGCAGGGAGAAACTGCTGTGTGTGTGATGCGGAGCAAGAACTTGACAGGAGGGACTCCCTTCTACCCCAGGCCTTGTCCACATCTTCTAGAGCAAGGTCCCTGGAAGGGGATGGAAGGAGGTTGTCGCTTGGGTTCTGTTGGTCCCTGTTGGATGTGTTAATGCACCAGAATTATGAAGCAGCCTGATGTGCTATTTAGCTGGGACACTTAACCTTAGAAGAGTATCATTCATTCTGTTGTGTCAATTGTTCTTTAGAGATTTTTTACCAGTGTTTTATATATACTGCTCACAAACATTAGGGGATCAGGAAATGTGCAGATGCTCCAGTACTTCAGCCTTTTGTAGAGTGCATTTTCACCAATGAAATAAAAGTTGGTTTTGCATCTCATTTGCATAATTAAACAACTTTCTTTGACTTGTCATTTGCTTTTCTGATGTCCTTGTTTAATAAAAAAAATCAAATGCTTCTTTTTTCTTATTGCTTCATATTCATTTTGAAATATCCTCTCATTTTTGTGAGCAGTAGCCACTCACTGTTTGGCTGACAATTCAGAAACCAAAACCCCTTTGGAACACACAGGCCCTGTGACTCCCAACACAACACCCGGTCACCCCCTCTCCCATATGTGCATACATACACGTCACATCTCTGTGTTCAAAGATGATGTAACAGTGATAATATCGGTGCTTATGTCTAGTTAAGAAATAAGTTTCTACTCTGCCAGGCCTGCAAGAAGTTGCCTGCCCTGGGGCCAAGCGAGTCACCACTTATTGAAGAGCTGGTCATTAAAGATGGGCTCTTCAGAAATCCTTCAGACCTATGAAGAGGGCAGCCCAATTTCTTAGATCCAAACACCAGACTCTTCTAGGTCTTCCCTGTACTAACTAGCCACGCCCCTTTGCCCATCTGGTCACATCATCTGCCCTGAGCTGTGCCCCACGGCCCTTTCTTCATCATCCTCCCTCAGGCCCTGCTGCAGGCAGGCAAAGGGCACCGAGAGACCCTGTGTGGTTCAGAGCCGGGGGGTCTTTCTTGGTGAAATCAATCACTATTTGATGGCACAGTGGAAAGAAGTTGGATTTTGGAGTCAGCCAGGCCTCAGTCCTAATCTAAACTCTACCACATACTAGCTTAGTGACCCTGGATGAGGTGATGAAATTCTCTGAGCCTCAGTGTTCTCATCACGAAAATGGGGGCATGAATTACACCTTATTATAGGGATGTTTCGTGAATGTGCATGCAAATCCTTTTCTGCCCCCTCCCATGTGTGCAGACAATTGGGGTTTTGTCTGTGCAACTGACTCCAGCCTGGACATTCTCTTGGTGGGAACAGATGTTTGCTCACAGCAGGTGAGCAGCCTCCCACCTTGCGGGCACTGCCTTACCTCTCTCTTCAGAACTTGGCTCTGCTGCGCAGGGTCCTGAGAGAACATCTTTTGTAGCATGTGCTCCAGCTCCAGCTGCAGCGTCTCCTTCAGGAGCAGCACGTTGGTGCGCTTCTGCACTTCAGCCAGATTGAGCTCCGCCACCTGCTGCTCATGCTTCCACAGCTCCCTGTCCTTGCCCTCAGCCAGCGGGAGGGGCTGGGGCGGCGCACATACTTCCAGGTGGGTGACAGTCAGGTTGACTTCCTGGTCCTGGCCCAGGACGTATTGGTAGAGTTTGTAGTGGCGGATAAAGGTGTTGTGGAAGTAGTCGCAAAGGGCCAGCAGATGGGTGGTGTTGAACTGCCCCTGGTAATCTCTGAGCTTGTTTCTTAGAATCATCACAGCTTCAGTGATGGAGCAGCCTGTGGGCAAAGAGCGGTAGGGCCTGGAGTGCGAGGCGGGGCACAGCTGTATTGATGGCTGATCAATGCAGGCTCTACTGCCCATTTTTTTTAAGTGAGAGAAGGGGAGGTAGTGAGACAGACTCTTGCATGTGCCCTGACTGGTATCTACCTGGAAAATCCCATCTGGGGCTGATGCTCGAATCAACTGAGCTATCCTCAGCACCCAGGGTTGACTCAAACCAGTCTAGCCACTGGTTACTAGAGGGAAAGAGGAAGAGAAGGGGGAGAAGGAGGGGAAGAGAAGAAGATGGTTGCTTTTCATTTGTGCCCTGACCAGAAATCGAACCTGGGACAGCTGCATGCACACCAGGCCGACACTCTACCCACTGAGCCAATGGAGCCCTACCTGCTATTTTGTATGACAGTTTATTAGCTTTTGAAAGCTACAGGGTGTATCACATTTCCCTTTTTACCTTGGATTCTTGGAAGCTCAAAGCCAACTTTATGTAATAGCATATATTTATCCCATTTCCCCCCTTATGTGGTTATTCCGTCTCTTTAGTGTTATTTTAACTTTTAACTCTTGTTTTAGAGCTTTACTTCAGCTGTGCTTTCTATTGTTTCCACTTCAAACCTTTTGGGAAGGAGATGGGGGTGTAAAAAAGGGAGTCTGATAAGAGTGGAGCGTGAGATGATTGGAGAGACATCTCAAATTTATTAATTTTTTTAGAGAGAGAGGGAAAGAAAAAACATCAATTTGTTATTCCACTTTTTTATGCATTCATTGGTTGATTCTTTTTATTATTATTATTTATTGATTTTACAGAGAGAGGAGGGGAGAGAACAAAAAGTAGCAAGTCATAGTTGCTTCACCTTAGCTGTTCCTTGATTGCTTGTTGTATGTGCCTTGACCGGGCAAGCCCAGGGTTTTGAACCAGCGACCTCAGCATTCCAAGTCAATGCTCCATCCACCGTGCCACCACGGGTCAGGCTCATTGGTTGATTCTTGTATGTAGGATCAAACCTACAAACTTGGCATATGGGGACAACATTCTAACTAACTAAGTTTTTAATTTTTTCTTATTTTTCTTAAGTGAAAAATGGGAAGACAGAGAGACTCCTGCATGCACCCTGGCCAGGATCCACCTGGCAAGGCCCCTATGAGGCGATGCTTTGCTCATCTGAGGCTGTTGCTCAGTTACTCTGCAACTGAGCTATTTTAGCACCTGAGGTGAGGTCATGGAACCATCCTCAGAGCTTGGGGCCAACTTGCTCCAACTGAGCCATGACTGTGGGAGGGGAAGAGAGAGAGAGAGAGTGGGAAGGGAGAGGGAGAGAAGGAAGGGTGGAGAAGCAGATGTTCACTTCTCCTGTATGCCTTGACTAGGAATCAAACCTGGGACTTGCACATGCCGGGCTGGGCTGATGTACTACTGCTGAGACAACTGGCCAGGGTCCAACTAAGTTATACCTGGCCAAGGATTTGTGTCACAGAGTCAAGCAAATTCTGTTTATACCAGAATAAAAAGACCAGCTTTGAGGGCGGTGCCGTTGGCATCCTTCACACTTTGATTTTCACGGCATTCAATCCTATATCTCTTCCCTCTGACCTCTGTGCTGCCCACCCACTCCCGGGACATGGCGTTGGCCTGGGACACGCTTCCTACACAGCGCTCACTCCTCACCCCCACGAGTGCCACTTCCCCTCATAGTTCTCTCAGATCATCCCACCCTGCTCTGTATCAGACAGAAGTTAAAAGTTAAGTTTACTGAAAATAATTTTTAAGAATTTAATTGTATCAATTGTTTTGCTAGAAAAAAATAACAACTTTGAATGATGGAAAAAATGACAGCTTTGATTGCATTGCTGTTATCATTATGTATTTTTGTAAATTGTTGCTTTGCAATGCAATTTAACAATTTCAATTTAGGTAAGTAGATAAATTACATTAAATATTATTCAGAAAGTATAGTTGCAATGTTACGTTAGAGGTTGACAGCTTTTATTTTTTGACTTAAATTTTTTATTTAGTCTTCTTTAGCTCTGAATCAAATACAAAGGGTAAGCTTTCCATGTGTATTAAGCAGATAGTGTACACCTACAGTATGTAATCAGATACACAGACTATGGTATAACAACTTGGTGGGTGTGGGCAATTGGGAAAAACGGTCTAAAACAGCTTCTTAATATGATCCAGCAACCCCACTTCTGACTATATATCCAAAGGTAATTAAATCAGGCTCTCTTGAAGAGATATCCACATCCCCATGTTGATTGCAGCATTATTTATACTAGCCAAGATTTTTTACACACACACAAGATTAGTTACACACACACAAACACACACACACTGGAATGTTATTCAGCCTTAAAAAATAAGGACATCCTGTCATGCTGCAACATGGATGGACCTGGAAGACATTATGCTTATTAAAATAAGACAGAGAAAGACAAATACATTACTGCATGACCTCAGTTAGACATGAAATCTTAGAAAGTGGAACTCTATGGGAGTTGATGCTTCCTGCTCCCTCCTTCCTCTCTAAAATGAATAAATAAATAATAAAGAAAAGAAGCTTGACCCGTGGTGGCGCAGTGGATAAAGCATTGACCTGGAACTCTGAGGTCACTGGTTCGAAACCTGGGGCTTGCCTGGTCAAGGCACATATGGGAGTTGATGCTTCCTGCTCCTCCCTCCCTGTTCCCTCCCACTCTTTCTCTCCCCTCCCTCTCTCTTCCCTCTCTAAAATGAATAAATAAAAAAGAAAGTGGAACTCACAGATGCGGAGAATAGAGTGATGGTTGCCAAGGGCTGGGGGTGGGGGAATGGAGAGATGTTTGCTGGTCAGGGAGGACAAAGTTCTAGTTATGCAGGAAGAACTGGTACTGGAGACCAACTATGTAGCATAGTGCCAATAGCTAGCAATACTATTCTGAGTACTTGAAATTTGTTAAGAGATCTTAAATGTTCTCACTATAGGCCCTGGCTGGGTTGCTCAATGGATAGAGTGTCATCCTGGTACCCTGAAGTCGATGGTTTGATCCCCGGTCAGGGCATGTACGAGGCCAATCAATGAATGAACAACTAAGTGGAACAATGCTTCTCTCTCTCTTAAATCAATGGGTAAAAATGTTCTCACTACAAATAAAGGTGATAACTACATGATGGATTTGTTAATTAACCTGATGGTGGTCATCATTTCACAGTGTATATCAAAATAAAATATTTGTGAATTATTAACAATTGATAAACTATTTGTCAATGATATCTCAATAAAGTTAGGGGGAAAACACATACACACATACACACACACAAATATATTTTAAAAGTAACTCCTAAGGAAAACAGTAACAACAACCACAGTAAAAGCTTGAGATACTGCTTTGGCACAGGCTACAGTGTGCAGTGCACTTGCTCCTTGTTTTCTCATTTCTTCTTGCATCCTCTCATCTGTGTCACAGACACCCAGTGGCAATGGGTCAGTGATCTCTGACTTCTTTGGCCTTGTCCTGGGAAATTAGCCAGCCAGGTTGCTGATCCTGGGGACCTTTTCAACCCTAAACCTGTGTCTCAAGTTGGTGGTGGGAAGGGGCCCAGGGTCAGTAGGAGCCCTATGTTCCAGAATCGCCTGGAGCTTTCTAAAAATACAGAGCTCTGCCCCACCCACACAAGCATACACACATGCATGCACACACCAGATGGGCGCTGGCTTGGGCGTTGCTGCCTCCTAACTTTGACCAATGAGCCAGGTCGAGCCAAAGGAACTCAGACATTGACACACAGGGCCCACTGAGTCATCAAATGACCAACTGCAGAAGGATGGTGCCAAAGGTCCCCAATGCCCTGTTCTGCTGAGTGACCCTGACACGTGGTGTCTGCCCTCAAGACCCAGGTTCCCTCATCTGTGAGGTCCCTTCCTGCACCTGTGTGAGCTTTCATATTTAGTGGGCATTTTGTTCTATTTCATTGTCTTTTTTTGGAGAGAAGGGTTAAAAATGACAATATAGTTTCTCTTTATGTTTTACGGTGCTCATGTACATTGTATGATTACAGAACAAGAGTTGAGGACTTCTCTAAAGGCAACATGCAAATTGGTGTCCAGAGCAAAACTGGGCACCTAAGCACAAAGAGGAGGAAGGGGAAGCACAGTAAGGCTTCGTAGGGGAGGCGCACTTATCCCCATTGCCTTCCTGCAGAGAGGACACTGGGACCCAGAAACAGGAAGAGTTTGACAGAAAGGACAGAAGGAATAAAGACTAAAGGCAAGTGGAGTACAGGGGGTCCTTGGGTTACGACACAGTTTTGTTCCTACGACAGTGATATAACCCGAATTTTGGTGTAAGCTGAAACATACCCTAGCCTGACACAAAAAGAACACTTGCGCTTTTAACAGTCCACACTGGCGTAGGTAAGCACACCGGGGGACGCCAACTCCCTCACTCCTACCCGGGTTACTGCATATTCCCCACCACACGCAACCAAACTAGTTTACCCACGTAGTCCGTAAGTATGATGCTGATAGCACAAGCCAGGATACTCATGTCTCAACTTTTTAAAAGCTTTTTATGGGAGTAAGCATCGTAAACTTAGAACGTTGTATGTTGAGACTGTAGTAACCCGAGGACCCCCTGTACCGAGCGGCTGTGTGCATAGACCCGCATAGACCAGAGCTCCTGGGAGGCAAAAGCTGGAGCCCCGGGGACTGAGCGGAGCGACAGAGGGCTTGCGGTCCTCAGTGTGCAAAAGGCAAACATGCATAAAGCACAAGAAAGAGCTGCCCTTCATGACAGAAGCCAAAATTCATTAAACCCAAGGACATTCAAGGATGGGTTTCAAGACCCCTAGAAATTGTATCCAGGATTTTGCACGCACTTATGTTTCTGGGGAGAGTGTGCACAGAGAGAATCATCAAATTAAGAGCTGCGGGAAAGTTAAGAATGGCACCGGTCGGTCGAGAGCTGCAGAGCCACTCACAAGCGTTAAGTCGAGAAGTGAGAGGTGAGACGGATGTTTCTGAGGGCTGGTGGTGGCACCTAGAGGAAGGCAGGGAGGACCAGTACAGGCATCTCAGAGAGCGGGGGTGGGGGCCGGGTGAGGTAATCGGTTTGATCATCAAGCTGGCCTGTGTAGAAGTCCAGGTCTGTGTGGAAGTGAGTGTGGACCAACTTTGTGAGGTGAATCACTGCCCCTCTGGGCTCTGTAGGAAGGAGCCCTGCCCCTCGGTGGCAGCTCGTGGGGCTGGCTCACAGGCTCCTCCACATGACAGCCCCACCACCAAGGCCAGCCCCTAGAATTCTCTGTTCTCCCGGCAGCCATTCACGCAGCTCTGGTTTAAACTGAGAAGTCTACAGACCCAGCATGAGACACACTTTCCTGGCCCCGGATGGCTCTCCGTTCGCCGCAGGTTGAGAAGTCCTGATGACTCAGAAAGCTGAGGATTAAGTCTCAGGGAGCAGCCTCTGGCTGCCAGGGAGACAGATCTGTACCTGCAAGTGGCTCTTCAATAACAGGGAGTGGCCTTCATTTGCATTGGCTGCTGGGAACTTCCTGAAGATGGTCCCCAAGCCCCTGGAGGCCAGCACCTGCCTGGAGACAAGGGCTCAGGAGTGGAGGAGAGCAGTGAGCAGGAAAGCGCGGGGGTGGTATGACAACACCAGATGCTCCAGAATTAAGGCGAAAAGGCACTGGGCTTGGACCAGGTGCTCTGGGCATCCTCCCACTGCCCCTCATGTGGGGGTTGGGGCTGGGCAGGAGTAAGGAGACATGCCACCTCCTGGTGGGGCTGCTCCTTCAGGGTGGGCATGAGGGGGAGGATCCAGGTGCCTCTGGTGGCCCCTGACAAACCAATTTGGTTGCCCCCGCCCTGGCTCCTAGGGAAGGAATCAAGTCAGGCCGCGGCCCAGCCAGCTTAGCTTTCCAAGTACCTGGTTGCAGCCCAGGGCTGACCCCTGATGGTGGGAAGTGAGCGGAAGCACAGGGCCTACAGCGCCACCCCCATCCTGTGTCCAGAATGCTGCTCCCTGCCCATCTTTCTGCTCTTGGCAAGGTCCTGCTGAACTCCGGCACCTTGGGATGCCAGTGACAGTTACAGCTCAGAGGACAGGGTGCGCTTTCCTTCAGGTAGCAGAGGACTGTCCTGTGAGGAGCTCCCACCGTGCCCCTCATGGCCGGGGTCACCTCAGGCCCCACCCAACCCCTCCTGGCTCTGTGATATTTTCTGAGAAAGAAACAGGGTCGAAAGATCGGGGAGTTTACTCAAGGGCCCGCTACGGGTGAGTGGCAGGGCCAGTATTCAAACTGTGGCCTGACCGGGGAGGTCCCTTTCAGCCATCCAGCTCCAAGTGGCTTTGGGCTCTCATTGCAGACTTTTGGAGGTGGATACTGGGAGGAGCCCCCATTCTCTCTGTCACAGCTTTCCAAAGGATAGTCTGTCATAGGTAAGTGATTATGTAGAAGTGAATTCTCCAATGGCCAGAAGCCTTGAGAACACAGGGGTCCTGTGGTCACAACACAGTTCCGTTCCTATGACAGTGATGTAACCCGAATTTTGGGGTAAGCTGAAACACACCCTAGCCTAAGTCACTTACCTATCTTAACACAGCTGTGAAATCATAATCTAGAACACAAAAATACAACTAAGCCACAGAAAAAGGAAAAGGACATAAATATACTGTACTGTACACTGTACTGCGTATTCTTCCGCCCCACGCACCCAAACTAGTCCGCCCACGTAGTCCATAAATACGGCACTAATGGCATAAGCTGAAATACTCATGTCTCAATTTTTGTTAAGTTTTTATGGGAGTAAACTCGAAACTTCGTATGTCATGACTGTCGTGATCTGAGGACCCCTGTATATTGGATTAAGAGAAATTAAACAGAGCCCTTAATATGCTAATGGGCTCAGCAAGCTATGCTAATACGCTCAGCAAATGGCCAGAAAATGTTCAGCATATATAATGCTTCTCAAATTTATTTGCTTTGAATAGTCTCTTGGGATCAAAGAGCATATTTTGGCAACTACTGTATTGAGCTGGTCTGGATGTTTCATTCTATGGGTGGGAAACTGAGGCTCAGGAAAAGGAAGGGACTTGCCTAAGGCTCATTGTGACAGTCAGGACCCGAGCTCCAGCCCAGGAGTTGGTGGTTCGAGACCTGTTTTCACTTGTATGTGGGGAAGAGACTGTTTTTATTTATTTTTTCTAATCTTTTAAAAATTTTATTTTATTATTATTTTATTTGTGGTGACAGAGGCAGAGAGTCAGACAGAGGAACAGATAGGGATGGACAGACAGGAAGGGAGAAAGATGAGAAGCATCAATTCTTCGTTGCTGCTCCTTAGTAGTTCATTGATTGCTTTCTCACATGTGCCTTGACCAGGGGCCTACAGCAGACCGAGTGACCCCTTGCTCAAGCCAGCAACTTTGGGCTCAAGCTGGTGAGCCTTCCTCAAACCAGATGAGCCCATGCTAAAGCTGGCGACCTTGGGGTCTCAAAGCTGGGTCATCCACATCCCAGTCCGACACTCTATCCACTGTGTCACCACCTGGTGAGGTGAGACTGGTTTTGATTTTCATCATTGCCCCTTGGCCCTGGGGCTTCCTGGCACATCAGAAGTGTCTCAGAAGGGGGAGCTGAGTCCTTATCTGCCCAGGGGAGGGAGCAGCTAGGTCAGGAGAAGCAGATTGGGTTCTGCTCTGGGAAGTCTGCTCTGTGGCTGCGCTGCTGACCCCTGGCCCCGGGACAAGCAGGAATCTGGGCTGAGAGCTCTCCACCTCCCGTGGTGCCTGCCTGTCCCAAGGTGTCTGGGCTGCTGAAAAATTTCTGGGTTCCAGAAAATTTGGGACATGTGGTTGCTGCCCAGTGCTAAGTTCTCAGTAAGTAATGCCACCCATCTTCCCTGGTATACTACTGTACAGTTTTATAGCATTTTAATTATCTGTCAATTTATTTGACAGAAAATTCATAATCAAGCAATAAAATAGGTAAATTGCTACCATTTAACAGAAGAGGAAACTGAAGCTTAGAGAACTTGCAGAAAATCAGGACTCAAACGCAGATTCCCCAAATCCAAGGCAAACATAACCACAGCTGCTGAAGTAGTTTTGAGGAGCGAACAGAAGAGATAGGGAATACACAGAACTATACTTTTTTCACTGGGGCTTTTTAATTTTAATTTTGTCTTCATTGCTGTAAAACAGACATAACACAAACTTTACTATCTTCACCATTTTGAAATGTACAGCCCAAAGGCATCACGTACATTTTCACTGTTGTATGGCTGTCACCACCAGCCAGCTCCAGGATGTTTTTCATATCGCAAAACTGAAACTCCATGACAGTTAAGTATTAGCTCCCCACCCCCGCTCCCAGTCCCTGGCAACCACCATTCTATTTCTGACTCCATACGTTTGACCACTCTAGGTACCTCATGTAAGTGGAATCTACAGGATTTGTCCTTCTGTGAATGGATTCTTTTTACCTAACAGAGTATCTTCAAGGGTCACCCATGTTGTAGCATGCATCAGAATGCCCTTCTTTTATAAGGCTTTATGTTATTCCACAGTGTGGACGTACCACATTTTGTTTATCCATTTATTCATTGATGGACATTTAGGTTGTTTCCACCTTTTGGCTGTTGTGAATAATGCTGGTTTGAATGCTGAGGTACAAGTATCTGTTCAAGTCTCTGCCTTCGGTTCTTTTGGGTGCACACCCAGAAGTGGAATGGCTCATATGGCACTTCTATGTTTAATTTATTGAGGAACTGCTATTTTGATTTCCTGTTCACTATGGTTTTTGTTTTCTTTATTGGATTAGAGAGAACGTTTTCTTTTTAAAGAATTCTTCTCTGTCCACCTACCTGTGGCTCAAAGGGTAAACACAGGGCCACATATTTCAAAGACTGTCAAGGGCTTTTGTCCGAGCTCTTCTCTTTGCCTACGGTGGTCTCTCTACTTTGTTTAGAAAACGCACTACTCACTGTTTCTTGCTCCCATTCCTCAGAAAGTCAATATGCTCAAGGCTAAAGAAGTTTGACAGGAAGAACAGACTCTGGGAGCAAAAGGTCTCAGGGTTAAAGCTGGTTCTGCTTTTTACTGTGTGATGATTTGCAACTTGCCTAAACTCTCCGAACCTCAGCTCATCATCGTGAAATGAGAATAGTACCCAGCCACCAAGATTGATGTGAACAGTAAATGAGCTGATCTGTGAAGAGAGCTTAGTGCGTCATGGCTGCTGAGTGAATGTTTATTCTTCTTTGTCCCCGAGCACAGTGCCCTGGCAATGCTTGCTACAGAATGGTGGTGTGAGTAGAGCAGGCTGAAGCTTATCTGGGGGTTCAGAGGGCAGGAGCCATTAGGCAGAAGGCTCAAAGAGACAGAATTCAGTTCAGCAACAGGAATAGCTTTCTACAAACAAACAATTTGTCTGTAGAATGACTTTCGTTTTGAGTAGTGAGGAAGCATTTAGTTGGACAGTCCCTGAATGTGTGGTGTTCATGAGGCTTGGATCAGGTGACCTGGTGGGTCTCTTTTGACTCTAAGAAGCTATGGTGTCTTCCATGAAGCCGACAGTTCCTCAAAGCCACATCTGGGCACTGTGTGTCCTCCTGGCCGAGCTCTCAGCTGTTTGAGAGTTGGTGAGGGGAGACCTGCCTGTAAATCTTTGTCACCATTCTTGTTGTCATCATCCCTGCGATGAAAACAACCAAGTCATCACACCGTGTCAGGGAAAGAGCATTTCATATCTGTCCCTCACCCCTTTGATGTGGGGGCCTTCCAGGACCACCAAGCATGTCCAGCAGAATGAGGAAGAACACAGGAAATTAAAGGTAGGGCATGGGATCACTCCAAAGAGCTGGGGTCTGGTCTCACGGCACCAGTATCATCTGCCCACACATTGGTGGCACCTTTAGGCTGGAACACATCAGCCAACTGGCACAGCTCACCCTCTCAACTGGTCCTGTGTCACCTACCACATCGGAGCCATCCCGCTGGGGGCCAGTGTCCCAGGCCCATGTTGTGAGTAACTCCAGGTGACCCAGTTAGGACCCCAGCCCCCAGGGCTGCCCCTGTTTCCTCCGGGTTTCCAGCTCTCCCTGCACTGCACTGCAGTGCCTGCGGCTCTCCCGGCTCCGTGCTCCTCAGGCCCTCTCGTGCCCGGTATTCAGATGCCTCTGCTCAAGATGGAAGGCTGCATGGTGGGGCTTGTGCTCTGCCCTCAGGCAGACCTGGGTTCAAATCCCAAGTCACTACTGGAGGTGCAACCTGGGCTAAGTTACTTAAACACCCTGGGCCTCAGTTCCTTCATTTTTAAAATAATTCTTATGATGCAGGGTCTCAGTGAAGATTACTGATGACGCTATGTGTGAAAATGCCAGGTTTTGTTGTCTCCCTCTCTGCCGGAGATTAGTTCCTCAGGGAATGTTCAGGAATATTTCTATGACGCAGTCTTTATCACTGGCCTAACTGGCACGGTCTCCCCTAGTGAGCCAGGACTCCACTCTGTGCTATGGGCTGAATTCACATGGTGCCCCCCCCCCCCCACAGTGCCAATTTATATGAAGTCCTAACACTCAGGACCCTCCAAATGTGACTGTACTTGGAGATAGGGTCTTTAAAGAAGCGATTCAGGTTACATGAAGTCATGTGGGTAAGCCCTAATCTGACAGGACTGGTGTCCTTGTAAGAACAGGAGATCAGGACACAGACACACACAGAGGGAAGACCATGTGAGGTGTGTAGTGTGATGATGGCCATCTACAAACCAAGGAAGGAGGCCTCAGAAGAAACCAATCCTGCCAACCACCTTGATCTTGGACTTCCAGCCTCCAGAACTATGAGACAATACATTTCTACGGTTGAAACCGCCCAGTTTGTGGTACTTTGTACGGCAGCCTGGGAAGGCTAATGCACTCAGGGAGGTACCTCTGAAATGATAGTTTCCCATTGGCTCCAAGAAATGCTCTCCCAAGATATCAGTCAGTGATCTCTATGGACACTTCCTCTGTCCATCAACAAAGAACCTGCCTCCAAAGTTCCCTCCTCTGGGTTTAGTGTGAGGGACATCAGGTTTATGCTAAAGGTTCTCCTGCTTTCTGCTGGTGAATCACTAGAGGCTCCCCTATGTGGGGTGGGGTATTTGGGGGTTGGCGGGTAGACCCTGGGCATGGCCATGAGCATGTTGGGAGGAAGAGTTTGTGCAGGGGAGCTTTGGGGGAATAATTGTTTCCTGCCAGCTCCAGGCTGTCGGGGATGGGTGGGGTGGTTGCTTTCCATCCTAAGGTTGCCTGGATGATATTTCCTGGAGAATCAGGAGTGGCGTAGGTGGGCTGCAGATACCAGTGCTGTGGCACACGTCCCAGGCATGCGCCTAGCCACCGTGTACTTCCACTGACTGGTCAGCAAGACCCACTCCCTCCCACCCGCAGGACAGCAGGAACGGTGTCTTCCTAGCCCAGATGTCTAGGTGGAGCATCAAAGAGAGGCCAGTGCTCACCTGATATAGATGATGACAAGAGGCAGAAACTACAAAATGGCCAAAGAGATGGTTGGTGCAGAAGGCTCTGCGGATGAGCAGTGGTCGTGAGTCTCGGGCAAGTGTCTGCGCTGGCTTGCACATCCCAGCTCTCAACGCCCTGCTGAGTGAAGTCTGGGGCAGGGGAGGCTGTTTCTCCTTTTACTGTACCTTGTTGCAATGTGACAATCACAGAAAGGAAGTGTACCCCAACTCTCTGCAGCTCCCCCAAGTGGAGGAGGAGGCCTCATATGCCCCAACATCTCTCTCCATTCCTGGTCTTGACAAGGTATGCAAAATCTGCCCATTTCCTGCAACTTCCTCCCACTAGGGCAGAGCCTCTGTCCCTCTGTGCTGTGCCTGGTGACTTCATGAAGGGATCTACCCGGGGCTTCCGGGAGACTGGCAGAGGAGGTGTGATGAAAGAACTCATTCTTCTGGCCTGAGGTTGAGACCAGAATGTCCTAGTGAGCCATTTGCCAGGATGTAGAATCAGTTTATGCTTTTGAATAATGAGCCACCCTTTCCCTCCTGGTCCTGAGGCTCGATTGAGCGATTGAGGGGAGAGATAAGCAGAGCTGTTGACTGTCCTGGCAGAGCTCTGATTCATTGTTGTGCAAACATGAGTCTCCTTAAATTCTGTCTGCCAACTTTGTTATCTACTATGCAAGCAGAGCTCAACCATCTTTAGCCCCAGATTAACACACCACACACACACACACACACACACACACACACACACACACACACACCTACCTGGAGAAGCTACCTTCTGAGATTTGTGACAGATCAGTGTGGATTTTAACTGAAATAGCAACTTGAATGTGAGCTGGTCAGCCAGTGGGACCACATGACCTGTGATAGGTGGAGCATGTGCCCAGGAGGAGGGCGGGGGGGATGTAGGATGGGAGGGACCTGACCTACCATCTTTACACTTCCTGCCCCTGAATGACTGGGTCCCTAACAAGAGCAGTGAACAGATGCCATGCACCTGACATGTATACCTGAGGGTGGGTCACACGTGTGGGGCCTGGCCCTCCATTCTGCTGACCCCGATTTGAACCCACCTTTGCTCTTGTTTGCAGGGTGAGAGGAAGATGAGAAATGGCACAGACAGCAAGCCCCTGAGGGCAGCAGTCAGTAACTCCTACTCCTGGACCACCAGCAGCTGCTGTGCATCCCGCGGCAACTTCATGCACGACGGACACGTGCAGCTAACGCTTGCCGAGCACTTACTATGCGCCTGTCACTCTGCACTACATTTGGTGTGCCCTGTCCTGTTTAATCCTGCTAACTCTCCTATGAGTTAGAGTTATTATTGCCTTCATTTTAGAGATGAGGAAATGAAGGCTCAGAGAGGTAATGTTTTCAAGGTTAACCAGTAAGAAGTGATGGAGGTGGGACTGGAAACCAAATCTTCTGATTGTAGAGTTTGGTGTCTAATCACTCCGTTGTGCTGCTTCTAACATCACCTGGGCACTCAACCCTCAATGAAGTAACCCTGGGAGGAGGCAAGCAACCAACCCTCCCCTCTGAATACAGAACATATTGTAGCATCAATAATCCATTCATTCATTCATTTCTTCATGCAACACCTACTGTGTGCCACATGCATTAGTCAGCACTAAGAAGATGGATGGAGAAAACAAATATAAAGAGGGGATAGACGGCCTCCTCAGGGGCTCAAGCCTCCCTTAGTCAGCCTTCTTTGCTGTCCACTTATAGGTCTTTGGGGGAGGAGTTTAGGTTTGAATAGCTCTAAACTAGGATGGCCTGAGGGAAACAGGGTTTGAGAAGGGTGAACAAGCAGCCATCACAGGGAGGAGGACCATGCGCGTGCAGGTGCTCAGAGAGGATGAACTGCAGAAATCCAGTCCCTGTGGTTCCCTCCTACAAAACAGAGCCAGCATTCACTGAGTATTTGCCAGACACCACGCCCATACTATGGGTTTTACCTGCATAACCTTATTTAATCTTGAAAACAATCCTCAAAAGTGTATGCTCTCTCACCTGACCAGGAGGTGGCGCAGTGGATAGAACGTCGGATTAGGATGCAGAGGACCCAGGTTCGAGACCTCGAGGTCGCCAGCTTGAGTGCGGGCCCATCTGGCTTGAGCAAAAAGCTCACCAGCTTGGACCCAAGGTCGCTGGCTCCAGCAAGGGGTGGCTCGGTCTGCTGAAGGCCCGCGGTCAAGGCACATGTGAGAAAGCAATCAATGAACAACTTTGGTGTCGCAATGGCAACGAAAAACTAATGATTGATGCTTCTCATCTCTCTCCATTCCTGTCTGTCTGTTCCTATCTATCCCTCTCTCTAACTCTCTCTGTCCCTGCAAATAAATAAATAAACAAATAAATAAATAAGATAAAGAAATTAAAAGGAAAAGTGGGTGTTTTCGTGTTTCTCACACATAGATATGTTATCAGAGGTTCAGAGATGATGTGACTTGCCCAGGGCCTCACAATCAGTAGGGGATTGAATTAGGATTTGAATCTTCCCTTTGGGTGCTGAGCTTCTCTATGGCTTCTATTTTCAAGGAGTTGAATTCCAAGCATGGGGAGCCCACTCAAGAGCTTTTTATTCCATGTTTATACCAATGCTGCTTCACACATTTTGAGATGACTTAAAGGTAAGAGAAAGAACATTAAGCTGAAAGACCCCAGCTCAAAATTTAAAGATGTCAGGAGAAAGGAAAAGATGGGCCAACACTGACAAGAGGGAACCAACGGGGGTGATGGTAAAGTCCTGTGTGTACACGCACAGTCGCCATTGCACAGGGGGCAGGAACGGAAAAACGGTTTCCGTATGGGACCGCTTGACCAACACGAATCAGTGGGACCTTGATGCTGATAAAGTAAATGTACCTGTAGGCTATATTAACAGCAATGTCATCACCCCGACAGGGGAAGTGACTACTCCCTGATCGTGTTGCTGATCAAATTGCAGGTTGTGTTGTGTTTAGATCTGGATGCCATATGTTTAGAATAATATTGATTGGTGTTCCCAAAGAAGGGAAGCAAGAAAGGCGGCAGTGGTGGGAGGGAACGATGGAGGGATCTATGGAAATAATACTGTATTAAGAAGGATAAAAGGCAAGGGGACTGTCTAGTCTAAAGGCAAAGACATGATAGTCACATTATATAAAAAGTAAAAGGTATAAAAGGAAGCTGTAGCTAGCTATAAAAAAAAGAACTTCTGCCTGACCTGTGGTGGCGCAGTGGGTAAAGCGTCGACCTGGAATGCTGAGATCGCCGGTTCAAAACCCTAGGCTTGCCTGGTTAAGGCACATATGGGAGTTGAAGCTTCCTGCTCCTCCCCCACTTCTCTCTCTCTCTCTCTCTCTCTCCCCCTTTCCTCTAAAATGAATAAATAAATAAAAATAAAGGAAAAAAAAGAACTTCTTAATCACAAAAGTGGTGTACAAGGGAATAAATTGTCATAGAAGGGGAGTTCCCTGTTGCTCTGGTGTTGTCCAAGAAGCTGGAAGAACCTCATTGTCTGGATGGACTCTTTGCAGAGAGAGAATTAAGCATTCTGATCACCACATTTTCTTCCAACCCTAAGGTTTTAGAAGCCTATGAGACACAGCTAGGTTGTGTTGGCAAGGTGTGTGATAACTAGGTATGCCAATAGCTCCAGTGCGATCTAATCTCCCCAGTTTGAAGTTTGGGTCTGCATCATCACCCACTGTTTTTTCAAGGGTTTGGCTTCTGGAAGGCTCTGATAGAAACTTGAAAGAACCCGATTTCCCACCTGCTTGGGGCTGACATTCTTCTTCTCTCTAGTCAGTGTTTGTTCTGGCCATGAGCCACTTGCAGAGCTCAGCCGAGGGAGTTGAACTCTGGTGCCCATGAATTGCTGTGAGCAGCAGGAGTGGGACCCAGTGGGATGCCAGGAAGGCCCCGGGGTGCAGGGATTGGGGGGTGGCTGGGGTGGGATGAAATTTCCCAAGATCTCTGAAACCAGTCCATGAGCAATGCTGTGTATTGCTCAAGCCTTCAGACTGGGACCACTGGGAGGGCATAAGGAAGTGGAAGGGCACAAGAAATAAAAAGTGGCCTTGGCTGGTTTGCTCAATGGTAGATAGAGCCCAATGTGCAGATGTCCTGGATTCAATACCTGGTCAGGGCACACACGAGAAGCAACCATTTACTTCTCTACCCCTCCCCCCCATCCCCCTTATCTATTGCTTTTCCCCTTCTGCAGCATGGCTTGATTGGTTTGAGTGCATTGGCCCCGGGAGCTGGGGATGGCTCTGTGGAGCCTCCCCTTCAGGTGCTAAAAGTAGCATCGGTTGTAAACAAACCCCAGATGGGGTTGCTGGGTGGATCTTGACTGGGGCACATCTGGGAGTCTGTCTTTCAATCTCCCCTCCTTTCACTTGGAAAAGAAGAAAAAAGAAAGAAAGAAAAAGAGGCTGATTCAAGTGCATGTAAGATGTGTGATGGGAACAAAGAATGGCTAAAAGTGGAGAAGTGACAAGATTTTATTTGTCTCTATGAAAGAATCACTGTATTGTCTGGTGAATGGGCTCAGAAGTACAAGATCTAAAAGGTCAAGAGATGGGTTAGAAAGGGTGGTAAAAAGTGGTAGGATTCGTTGAGTTGCTCCTGATAGAACTGGTGGGTGAGCTTAGGGTACACTGGGGACACCACACATCAAATACAGTAAGTATGACTTGAACACAAGCACTGTGATACCACCACTGTCAATCTGATAACAGAGACGGCCACTAAGTGAACAACACAGGGGGGCATATACAGTGTGGATATACTGGACAAAGGTATGGTTCATGTCTCAAGAAGGACAGAGCAAGAGGGCACAAGATTTCATCACACTACTCAGAATGGTGCACAATTTAAAACTTAAGAATTGTTTATTTCTGGAACTTTCCATTTGACACTTTCAGACTGCAGTTGAACGCAGGTAATTGAATCAACAGAAAGTGAAACTGTGAACAAGGTGGGACCACTGTATACAAACAACTCTTAAAGTTCAACAACAAGAAAACAAACTGGTTAAAAAAAGGGTAAAGATCTTAACAGACACTTAACCCAAAGAAGATATACAGATGACAAATAAGCATATAAAAAGATGCTTCACATCATATGTCACCAGAGAAGTGAAAATTAAGACATTGAAATACTATTATACATCTATAAGAATGGCCAAATTCCAGAGCACTGACAGCACTAAATGCTGGGGAGGATGTAGAGCAACAGGAACTCTCATCCATTGCTGCTGGCAATGCAGCACTTTGGAAGACAATCTGGTGGTGATTTCTTATAAAACTATATGCTTACCATATGATCCAGCAATTACACTCCTTGGCATTTACTTACAGAAGTTGAAAACTTATGTTCACACAGAACCTTGCATGCAGATATTTATTGGAGCATTATTCAAAATTGCCAAACCTTGGAAGCAACCAAGATGTCCTTCGTTAGGTGAGTGAATGAACAAACTGTGGTACATCTAGACAATAGAATAATAGTCACCTCTAAAAAGAAATGAGCTCTCAGGCCATGAAAAGACATGAAGGAAACTTATATGTGTATTACTAAGGGGAAAAGGCCAATATAAAAAGGCTGCCACCTATTGTGTGACATTCTGAAAAAGGCAAAACTATGGAGACAGGAACAAGATCAGTGGTTGCCAGGGGTTGGGTAGGGGGGACAGGTGACTAGGGGAAGCACAGATGATTTCTAGGGCATGGACACTACTCAGTATGATACTTTAATGGTGGATACAAGTCATCATACATTTGTTAAAGCTCATAATTACAACACCAGGAGTGAACCCTAATGTCAACTATGGACTTTGGGCAACGATGTGTCAGTGTAGGTTCACCCATTGTAAGAAATGTGCCACTTTGGAGAGGGATGTTGACAAATAAGGAAGCTGTGTGTAAGAAGGCGAGATGTCTGTGGGGATTCTCTGTACCTTCTGCTCCACTTCATTCAGAACCTATAAGTCTCTAAAAAATAGTCTATTTTTCAAAAAGTACAGGCCTGACCTGCATTGACACAGTGAATAGAGCAATGGTCCAGAACACTGAGGTCGCTGGTTCAAAACTTGAGGTTGCTGGCTTGATCCTGGGATTGCTGGTTTGAGCCTGGGGTCACCAACACAATTTCAAGGTTGCTGGCTTGAGTGCAAAGTCACCAGCTTGAGCCTGGGATGGCTGGCTCAATCCATGGTCAAGGCATATACGAGAGGCAATCAATGGACAATGAAGTGGAACAATGAGTTGATCCTTTTCTCTCTCTCCCTTCCTTTCTTTTTCTCTCTCTTTCTCTCTCAAACAAACAAACAACAAAATAGTACAACCCAAAGCCATACAACTTCTAGAGGAAAACAGAGGAGAAGCTCCTTGACATTGGTCTTGACAATGTTTTCTTGGGGGGATATGACATCTAAAGCACAAGCAGCAAAAGTGGAACACATCATAATAAAAGGCCTCTTCACAACAGAATAAATGATCAAAGAAATGAAAGGGCAACCTATACAATAGGAAAAAATATTGGAAACCGCATATCTGATAAAGTGTTAATATCCAAAATACATAAGGGACTAATACAACTCATTAGCAAAAACTCAAATAATCCAATTAAAAATGGGCAGAAAACCTGAATATACATTTTCTCGAAGAAGATAATTAAATGGCCAACAACTAAGTATATGGAAAGGGGCTTAACATTACTAATCATCAGGGAGATGCAAAGCAAAACCACAACGAGATACCACGTCATACCTGCTCGGTTGTTACCCAAAAGCGTAGAGATAGCAAGTACTGGAGAGAAGGGGACCCGCATGTGCTGTTGGTGTGATGTAAACTGGTGCAGCCACTGTGGAAAACAGTATGGAGGCTTCTCAAAAATTAAAAATAGAACTATCATATGATCCAGAAATCCTACTTTTTAATATATGGCTGAAGGAGATAAAATTACTGATTTGAAGAGGTAGCTGTATTTCATGTTCACTGCATCATTATTCATAAACACACAGAAATATTATTTGTCCATAAAAGAGAAGAAAATCCTACCGTTTGTGGCAACATGATGAACCTTGAGGGCATAATGCTAAGTGAAATAAATCGGACAGAGAAAGACAAATACTATATGATTTCACTTACACGTAGAATTTTAAAAACTGAACGTAGCCCTGGTTAGCTGGCTCACTGGATAGAGCATTGGCCTGGCATATAAATGTCCTGGGTCTGATCCCAGGTCAAGGCACACATGAGAAGCTACCATCTGCTTCTCTCTCCCTCCCTCTCCCCCTTCTCTTCCTCTTCTTCTCCTGCAGTCAGTGGCTCAACTGGTTTAAGTGTCAGCCCCAGGCACTGAGGCTAGCTCGATTGGTCCAAATGTCAGCCTCAGGCACTAAAAATAGCTTGGTTGATTTGAACATCGGTTCCAGATGGAGGTTGCCAAGTGGACACCGGTCAGGATTCATGTGGGATTGTGTCTCATTTTTTTCCCTTTCTCTCACCTAAACAGACCAACCAATCAACAAGCAAACAACCAACAAAAAACAAAGAACTGAACACATGGAAACAAAAAACAAACTGATGGTTGCCAGGGACGGGAATAAGGGTTGGGGAAGTGGGTCCAGCTAGTCTAAAGGTATGAACTTTCAGTTATAAATAATTTCTGGAGATGTAGTGTACAGCCTGGTGACTATTGTTAACAATACTGTATTGTGTATTTGAAAGCAGCAGAGAATAGACCTAAAAAGTTCCCATTATAAGAAAAAAATTATAACTAGGCTATTTGTAATATATACATGTATCAAATCATTATGCTGTGCATTTTAAACTAATACAACATAATATTTCAGTTATATTGCAATGAAACTGGAATAAATAGTATAAAAATTTCCCCCAAACAATTTAAAGTGACCCAATAATGCCCCATCAACCTAGCGTCTTTTCACAGGCATTTCCCAACACGAGGACATGCATAACCACAGCCATCAGAATCAGATCACCCTTGACCTATCACTACCATCTAATCCTCAGACTTTGTTCAAGTTTCTCCAGTTGTCTCATTAACGTCCTTTATGACAAACAGATCCATGCTGGGGCCACATGTCACATTTAGTGGCCACATTTCCTCAGTGCCTCTCAGTTTGGAACACCTCTTGTCTTTCCTTGGCTCTCAGGACCTTAGTATTTTTAAAGCATACAGGAGAGGGACTGTTTAATGCCCCTAACTTGATGTTTTCTCAGGATCAGATCAGGTTCTGAGTCTTTGCTAGAACCATGGAAGAGGATGCTGGCTTCTTTTGCATCCAACCAAATGGCACAGGATTCTTAGAGGGTCCTCTTACTGACGATGTCCACTTGGATCATTTGACTAAGGAGGTGTCTGCCAGGCTCCCCTACTGTCTAAGTCTGTGATGGCGAACCTATGACACGCGTAGCCATTTTTGATGACACGCGGTCGCATACCAGAGAAGTATGGGCTGTCGCATACCTGAGAAGTATGGGTTTTTTCCTCGGCTCCTGCACTGCCAGGTGCAGTGGCCAAGGAAAAAACATTTGCTGTAGTGTAGACACTCTGTGCCGGAGGTCTGTAGGCCAAAACAACAGAAATCCGGCACAGAGCGTCTAGTTCTGAGACTTCCGATTAGGCCGTTTTTCTTGAAGTGACACACTACCCGAGTTATGCTCGGTTTTTTGGTGAATTTTGACACACCAAGCTCAAAAGATTACCCATCACTGGTCTAAGTGTTTCCTTCCCTCTTGTGATCAGTAAGGATGTTGTGGGGAGGTTCTTAGGAAATATGAAAATATCCCATTTCTTATTAAACATTTCCCCACTGGTTTTAAACATCTACTGATGATTCTTGGCTGAGTATTCCTATGATGGTGGAAATAGAAGACCTGCTCCATATATTGTTTAATGAATGGATCTGCATTTCATAGCCCAAGAGGTCAACAGGTGTGAGAACATCCCTGTGTGCCAAGGAGTCACAGAGAAAGAGGCTCATTCTTTTCTTATGAAGCCTAGCACAGGGCAGGATTCCCGCCATAATCTACCTATAGATGCTCCATCAATAAACTCACCTGACTGTGCCTGACCAGGCGGTGGCACAGTGGATAGAACACTGGACTGGGATGCAGAGGACACAGGTTCGAAAACCTGAGGTCGCTGGCTTGAGCTTGGGCTCATAGACATGACCCCATGGTCACTAGCTTTGAGCCCAAGGTCGGTGGCTTGAAGCCCAAGGTTGTTGGCTTGAGCAAGTGGTCGCTTGCTCTGCTGTAGCCCCTCCCCCAGCCCCCACCCCCGGTCAAGGCACATATGGGAAAGCAATCAATGAACAACTAAGGAGACAAAAGAGGCATAATAAAGAATTGATGCTTCTCATCTCTCTCCCTTCCTGCCTGTCTGTCCCTATTTGTTCCTCTGTCTTTGTCTCTGTCATAAATAAATAAGTAAATAAACTCACCTGACTGCTATGTCCTCATCCCTGCCAGCAAACTGATGCCTGTATAAGATTTCCTCGAGACACTCAGCAGAACAAAGCCTGATACTGGGAACAATGAACAGTCTTCTAGGAGTGCAAAGGGAAGTCAGTGAAGGGTTTTAAGCAGAGGCGTGACACATTTGATTTATGGTAAGCAGAAACAAAACAAAACAAAACAAAATTCTGAATTACAATCCTTTCTCTCTCCTCCCTAAAAAAAAAAAAATTGACTTCCCTCTGAGACTACTCTCAGCTAGCTGTCCCAGAGATATTGATCTGATGATGAAATTTATACTAAAGTGTCAATGTCTGACTGAGAAGCAAACACCCTGGCTGCTGTGTGAACAGCTAGGAGTGGTGCAAGCTTTTTAGCTAGGGAGACTGGTGAAAAGACTCAGTGAGAACATTTTGTTTGCTCCACTTACCAGAGAGCCTGGACAGGGACCCTGATGGTGTGCATGTGAGTAGGGTAAATGTCAGGGGGAAAAGGAAGGCACTCCCAGTCCTTTAGAAGGATCCTGGGATGGCGGACTGCAGGATGGTCCTGTGCATCCCTCTTCCCCCTGCAAGCCTCTGACTCTGCCCTGGATGCCCCATACCTTTGCTTTCCTTGAGCATCTCTTCTGTGAACTTGACCACCTGGACCACCTCCACCCACGGGAAGCCTTTGCCCCCGGCAAAGATGATGCTCTCGTAGAGCATATCCAGCAGGATGCTTCTGCGGGAGTCTCTCACTTCGTCGAACTTTCCCCAGTTCAGCAGTCTTCGTAGGTGCTCCAGACCTTCTGGTTTCTGTGAGGCATGACAAGAGGGGTGGAGGGTGACACTGAGGAATCAGGGTCACTGGACAGAACACACCTGAGACCCCACATGGCTCCCCACTATTCTGAAGAGTGACCAAGAACAATGCTTCCATTTCTGGACAGCTTTCCCTCCCCTTTCTGGGGATGTACTCTTCTCTCTAGCAGTACTCATTTCTCTGAGAGTTCTCCCGCTAGCCACGGCAGCCCTGAGTGTGCAAACCTCCCACAGGCTTCAAGTCCTGAATTATGGTCCTTCTTTCTTCTTCTCTAAAACAAAATTTAACTTTTCCTTGAGCCTACTCTCCCTTGGCTGCCCTAGAATTATTGATCTGATAATGAAATTTATACTAAAGTATAAATGACTGACAAGAGGCTTAGTGAGGCAAGAAAGAATGTATCTTGCTTCGTGAAAACTCAGGCACTCTGGCAGTCCAGGGGGTAAAGATTGATCAGGGTGTCTTTTATTTATTTCACTATCTCTAGGTAAGAACCCATTTTACCTGAAAATTCATCTAGCCTTTCTAGAAAGTTCTTATAGATCACCAACAGATGTAGAAGAAGCAAGTGCCTTGAAAGGAGGGAGTAAAAAATGGTGCAGCATGGAGTGGCGACCATGAACACTGGGGTGGGAGAAGGCTCCGGCTGGGGAGGGACTGTAGATGGGGCACGGATGGCTGACTCAGCACCAGAGGGAGGCCCAGTCCCCAGGGCTTCCTGTCCACCACCACCATTCTCCTGCCTGACCCGGGCAGTCCTTCCCCACAACCCTCACACATCTGCAGGTTGGTATTTGATGAAATAGCTGATTGGTAGATGTAGAGAAGCCATGTCCCAGGGCTGGGGCAGAGGCCCCACCATGAGCAGCCTTTGCCCAGTGCCTGCCCATCAGCTCATAGCTGCGGCTCAGAAGCTGACCTGAGCACACAGCTGGCATGGGACCCTCTTGCCTGAGGTCTGCAACGGTGGTCTGATTCCCCTCTGTGGACAGCCATGTTCTAGAAGGAGCTTGCTGAGAGGTCCAGGCCCCATGGGTTGGGTCTCATCACCCCCTGCCATACCTTTTGACTTCAAGTTGGCCTGAGCCACCAAGAAAAACTCTCCCTTCCCTGCCCTAAAGCAATACCCTCACCACCACCACCACATTCCTTACACACTTTGGCATACGATCCCAGAGGACTCACAGGGTCCTGAGGCTCCTTGGTAAGAAGTGCCACCCTCTGTGACCAGCCCCAAGGGTCTCCCTGGCCCTACTCAAGTGGAGGCAGGCGCAGAGCCTGCACATGATTCCCTCCTCCTTTCCAGCGGACTATGGGCCTCAGGGGCCATCACTGTAGGCTCTGAAGACAATTCCCAGCTCCAGGAGCTGGTGGGCCTTTGGCCAGGCATTCCAGAGTGTGCACACCCATTGCAGGCCTCGAGGTGGTGTGCCGGGAAAGGGGTGGTGTCCAAGGTGTCCGTCTGAAGAGGCACTGCGGAGGGGCCACTTCTCACACACACCTCACCCTAAACCAGCCTGAGCAAATGTCCTTTTAAGGCCACGTTTCCGCTTCACCTGAAATTGGAAGACTCTTTTCACTCCCTGGGGTGTTAAGAGTGCCATGGCCCCTGCATCCAGTTGCTAGGAGACCCAACCAGACTGACTCAGAGTTCCCAGAACCTGGGGTGAGGGTGCGGCTTTGTGAGGTCATAAAGACCTGCTTCCAGGAGGCTGTTTTTCAGGCTCCTTTCCTCCGGGTCCCCCTCTCCAGCCGGGCTCTTGTCTCCTTCCACCTGTCTGGGGACCCTGATCTCCTTCCTATCTCCACCTTCTCCCTCACAGCCCATTTGCTTTCAGCAGGTGAACCTTCTCAGGCTTCCCTGCAAGCACACCAGTTCCCCCCATCCCTCATGAGCCCCATTTTTCTTCCTCCTTCCACACTCAGATTTCTCTCCATGAATAGACTGCCTCAGTTTGCTCTCTCCACTGCAATCTGCCCCCCTCCACACTTCTTCACTGACCCACCGAGGGCTCCGTTTCTTGCATCCTGACTTTGCTTGGGGTTCAGGAAACAACTTCGACAGGCTGTCCCCAAGTGCAGTGCCCACGCACCCATGGGCCGAGATTCGTAAGGCTCCAGTCTCTCAGTCCCAGCTAATTTTATGCTTCTCTGTCCTGGAAACCCTGGTGTCTGTTGGTCATCTGTGGGACAAGTCCTGTTCTCCCCTGCTTCCCTGACTCTGTGCCCAAGAGCCTCAGTGCAAAAAGCCTGGGGTGTTGGCTGTTGGTGACTGAGCCATTTGGCCCTGGGGCGGCCTCCACAGGTACCTGGTCAAGCTTCCTTGTTTTTTTGGGTTAGAGGCTGGCTGGGGGTGTTCCTGTCCGGGATGAGGGCAGCCACGTTAGAGCTCTTCCCCCTGTAGAGGAAGGCGTAAACGCTTCTAAGTTTCCAGCATCTGTCACCTAAACTACTCAGGGTCACCTCCCTGTTGGCCACATGACTCCACCAAGGCTTGTTGCAGGGCCCACCATCCTTACCCTTGTGGTCATGCTATTTACGGGCCCTCACTGTTCTTCCCTCCAAGAGGAAGGCTTTGCTTAGGGCCACTTTGTTCCACCATTGCAGATTACTAGGAGAAGGGGATGGAGACAGGTGTCTTTTCCTCCTGTGAGGCTCCCGGGATCCCCATTCAATCTTACCGCGTGCTTTCTTCAACACCTTTCACACTCTGGTTTATCCACGGAAGGAATGAACGTACAAAGCATACCCCTTTTGCAACATGTAGTTGCTAAGTCATGGGACCCTTCCCATCCTTGTCATCCTTGGTAGATGCATCTGTTGAACATGTGTTTACTTCTTGGCTTCTAACAAGTTGCTCTCTCCTGAAAGAGCTTCTGTCTCTCTACCCATTCCTTCCCGACCTTCTGTGAAGACTTCTCTTCCTCTGTTCATCCCTTATATACATGGTGGTGTACTCCAGGATTCTGCCTGTACTCTCTTTTCTTTCTAGATTCCATATGCCTTTTTAAAAGTCTGTGGTGCCTGGCCAGGAGGTGGCACAGTGGATAGAGAGTAGGACTGGGATGCGGAGGACCCAGGTTCAAAATCCTGAGGTCGCCAGCTTGAGCGTGGGCTCATCTGGTTTAAGTAAGGCTCACCAGCTTGGACCCAAGGTTGCTGGCTTGAGCAAGGGGTCACTCAGTCTGCTGTAGCCCTGTAGCTCCCCCGCTCCCCATCAAGGCACATATGAGAAAGCAATCAATAAACAACTAAGGTGTCACAACAAAGAACTGATGCTTCTCATCTCTCTCCCTTCCTGTCTGTTTGTCCCTGTCTGTCCCTCTCTCTGTCTTTGTCACACACACAAAAACATCTGTGGCAACAAGAACACAATATGAGATCTACCTTCAATTCATTTTTAAGTACACAATACAGTATTGTTAGTGACAGGCACAATGCTGTCCACAGATCTCTAGAACTTTCCGTCTTGCATAATTAAAACTTTAAGCCTCTTGATGAGCAGCGTTCCATCCTCCTCTCCCCCAGACTGGGGCAACCACCATCCTGCTCCCTGATTCTGTGAGTCTGACTGTTAAATCTCTCACAGGAGTGGAATTGTGCAGCACCTGTCCTCTGCGACTGGCTTATTCTGCTTAGCATAATGTCTCCAAGACTCGTCCGATGAACTCTTTATATTTTTTATATTTATAATTTATTTTTTCTATTGGGGTAAAATATACATAAGATTTACTTGTTAGAACAGTTCAGTAAGTAGCGCTGAGGGCATTAATGTGTGCAGCCCTCACCACCAGGCATCTCCAGAACTTCCCAACTTCCCCACCTGAAACTGTCCCCATTAAACACTCTCCACTCTCCCCTTCCCCAGCTCCTTTCACACCAACATTCTACATCCTGTCTCTGTGGACCTGACTAGTCTGGGTAGTAATGTAAGTGGAATTATATGGTAGTTGCCCGTTTGTGACTGGCGTCTTTGGGTTTTCTTTTGGGAGGGGATGAGAGTTATTGCCCTTTTCTGCCATGGCATATGGAGTATGTTGGGGAAGACTCTGACTTTTACAGCTTTGGGCCACAAGGGGCCACATCTTTGACGTGAGAGAGAAGAAAGTCACCTAGAAATCCTTTGTGTCCTTTAGTGGAAATGTGAAGTATATGTGAATGGGAATAAAAAGAAGGGTATTTATGGATGATGGGTAGCTCAAGGGGGTGGATCCCGGCAGATACTGCCTGTGGTGTGTTGAGTATTCATTGCCTAGTTTTACCATAGAGCCCCAAATTTCCCAAGGGCAGAATATGCACAGCTAAAAAACATTACCCTGCCTCCCTTGCAGACGAGAGTGGTCCTGTGACATATAGCTCCTCAATGAGTGTTCTAGGCTTTGGAATGTCCATTTGATCTTTTATATGTCTTCCTTCTGAGGATGTAGAGTTGGTTGCTGGAGCAGCAGCAACCGTGTTGCAGGTACGTGAATGAGAACTCCATCCTGGGGACCCTGATGATAACCAAGTTCTTCTGTATCGGCCATGGACTACTGACCTCTGTACTTTTTGTGATATAAAATAAACAAAAAGAACACCCACATCTTGTTTGAGATGCTGTTATTTGGATTTAGATTTACGTGTAACTACAACTTAATCTCTCAGAACTATAGCGACCAGCATCTGAGGCCCAATTTGGGTCAAGTCAGGTCATGAGATGAACCAGGCAATGATGGGCTCTTGCTCACTGAAGTAAAGCGATTTGCCAGAATCAGGAAGTGGGGGCGTTTAGGTCGCAGGATATCTCCCCTGGTCACCCATGTGAGCTGTGCGTCTGACTTCCTGTCAGAGTCCTGAGAAAGAGACAGTCGGTCATCTTGGGAGATGTTTTTAGGACTGGGGGAGGGTGGGAATTCTGCTCATTAACATAAAAGGAACCCCATCAAGGACAAATCATCAGGATGAGCCAAGAGCCTGCCCTATTGTGGACACTGCTCAGGAGATAAATTTAGGCTTTGTGGACGTGCAGCCTATTAGACAGGTAGGAGCCCTTAGTTCCCCTGAGGAAGAGCCCCTGGAGGTGGGGCAGGGAGATAAACAATCAAGAAAGGTCATTTTTAGGACACATTAAATCTTAGCATATTTCTAAGCAATCATTCATTCATTCGCTCATAAAACTGTTTATTGCACATTGAAGAGTTGCCATCCTATTAAAAGCATGAGCCACAGAGATGCCTGTAAAGTCTCTTATGACGTGGCCCCTGACTTCCTCTTCCACCCCGTTTCCCAGCACTGTTTGAACTCCTCCTTTGCTTTATCTGCTCTGTTGGACTTTCTAGGTCTTGGGGCACGCTCCTTCCTGGGGTTTTGGTGCCTTTTCTTGCGGGTTCTTCTCCCAGGTACTGGCTTGGCCAGCTTGCGTCACTCAGGCCTTGACTACAGGTCACCTCCTCAGTGACACTTCCCCTGATCACATCTTTACAGTGGCGGCTCCTTCCCCTCTCTCTCTATCCCCTCATTCTGCTTTATTTTCCTTCATAGCAGCATTGCCGCTTGACCGTATGTTTATTTACTATGTGTCTGTTGTCCTGCACTAGAATGGAGTGTCCATGAGGGGAGGGTGTCTGCTGTGCTCACTGTGGGGACCCTATGCCTAGAAGAGTGTCTGGTAGAATACAGACACTCCATATGTGCTCATTAAATGAAGGAACCCGGGCCTTGCCCTTTAGATGCGCCCCCTCCAGGGGAGGAGCCGACCAGTCACAGATGTGCTGTCTAATGTAACAGCAGTGCCTGGTGGGGGTGGGGGGTGACGGAAGTGAGACAGAGACCCAATCCGGATGGGGATGGCTTCTTGGAGAAACTGACAAAGCCTTTCTGCCTGAGGGTAATGAAGGATTAGTTGAGGGAGAAGCAGTGGCAGAACATCAAGGGGTGTAGGGCTCCCGGGTGGGGGGAACACAGTGGAGGAAGCTAAGGTCTGAGGGGGCAGGTCGCCATGGAAAATCCTCAGTGGTGGGGAGGGGTGAGGACCAAAGGCTGTGATGTACTGGGGTGTGTCAGAGTCACTTTAAGATGTCCTTCCTCGTTGTGCTGTGAGGTAACCCTACAGCGCTTCCTCACCCCCAAAGTCACACCAGGCTGGTCATGGAGAAATCAAGATCAGGGAGGGAGGAAAGGTAGCAACTCCGAAGCCACTCTGTGTAGGACTGGGAATTTAGCAGTAGTAAATGAGACTTGGGGGCTTATAAGTAAATGTTCTAGCCGCCCAAATCCCTTCAGAGATGTGGGGAAGGGTGCTGAATTGTTCGCCCGTGTGTGGAGGGGTCAGGGTCGGTTTAACAGCTTTTCTTAGAAGAGACAGTGACCGGGGTCTAATGGTACTTTACAATAGAAAGGCACAGATAACGTTGTCGCCGAGAGTGAGGGGTGGGGGTGGGGTTCGGGGCGGTGGGGTGAGCAGAGGTTTGGAAGAGCAGCTCTGGAGAGCAGGATGGTGATGGATGCACCAATAGCTCTGGTTCCCTCAAACCCACACAGTGGAAAATGTAATTCAATCAAAGCCTTCAGCACACTGAGTAGATGACTTGGTCAAGGTCTACAGTTTCCCAGCAGGCCTCTCTTAAGAGGGAGATGTGGCAGGAGGCCAGAGGCACCAGGAACCAGACGCTGGCAAAGTGGAAGCCTGGGACCCTAAGGGGGGAAGAAGAGACTGGAGAACCAGGGCATTGGCCCCTGAAAACATCTTTTGTTTATTTGGCACCTCCAGTGCTTAGAACACAATCAGATACATAATAATTAATATTTGTTAAATCAATGAAAGAGCCCTGGCTGGTTGGCTAAGTGGTAGACCATTAGCTCGGCATATGAATACCCTAGGTTTAATTCCATTTCAGGGCACACAGAAGAAGTGACCATCGGCTTCTTCACCCCTTCCCCTCCCCCTTCTCTCTCCCTCTCTCTCTTCCCCTCCAGCAGCCATGGCTCAATTGGTTCGAATGCATCAGGTCCGGTGCTGAGGATGGCTCCATGGAGCCTCTGCCTCAGGTGCTAAAGGTAGCTCTGTTGCGAGCATGGCCCCAGATGGGCAGAGCATCGGCCCCAGACAGGGGTTGCCAGGTGGAGCCTGGTTGGGGTGCATGCTAGATTCTCTTTGCCTCCCCTCCTCTCACTTGGAAAAGAAGAAAAAGAAATCAGTGAAAGAAGTTCCCTGCATCACCGCAATTTTGTCACTGGTGGCCCTGTTGGTTTCCAGTTTACAACTGGTCAGAAACTTCAGAACTGAGCCCTGGTCCTCTAAATTCTACCTTATTTGCTATTCTGTGATAACCGAAGAGCTTGTGTGTTGAGAGTGGTGGGAGCAGGTTGGAGAAGCTGCAAAAAGCCAGAAGGACTATGTCTATGTGGCTTCATTTGTATCATGGGCGGAATTCTGCTCCCCACAAGTTCCCATGATGAAGCCTTCATCCCCAGGACCTCACAGTGCAACTGCATTTGGTGATAGAGCTGTTATAGAGGTAATTAAGGTAAAATGAAGGCATATGGTGGGCCCTAATCCTATCTGACTATGTCCTTATAAGAATAGGTTAGGACACAGACACTGACAGGGGGAAGACCCTGTGAGGACACGGGGAGAAGACAGTCATTTACAAGCCAAGAAGAGAGGCCTCAGAAGAAACCAGCCCTGCTGACATCTTGGTCTTGGACTTCCAGCCTCCAGAACTATGAGAAAATAATTTCTGTTATTTAAGCCCCCGGTCTGCGGTACTCTGTTATGGCAGTCTGAGAAGACTCACACAGTGTGAAAGCCAGCACTTTATGGGTAGGATGGAGAGAGATATGGACAATTACAAGAAGATTCCTTCCTTTCAAAGAAAAGGGAAGGATACTGTGACTTCTAGGGCAGGGAAGGGGTTCTGAAACAAACAATCTTCAGGGAAGAGACTGCTTGTGTTTTAAATTTTCAATCTGTTGCAGGTCAATATGTAAAAGAACATAACATGAACTATTAGAAAACGCATTATCCCTGTACTGCTGGCTGACTGGCATTGGTGCTTCTTGGCCATGAAGAGGATGATGACTGAAAGCAGGGAAAAGCAGCAGCTGATGCCAATGCCATCAGCTGCTGGAAACTTTCCACAACCAGATCCTTACAGTCAAGCGCAAGTATGGCCTGACCAGGCGGTGGCGCAATGGATAGAGTGTCAGACTGGGACGCAGAGGACCCAGGTTCGAATCTCTGAGGTCGCCGGCTTGAGTGCAGGTTCATCTGGCTTGAGCACGGGCTCACCAGCTTGGGCTCAGGGTAACTGGCTTGAGCATGGGATCATAGATATGACCCCATGGTCACTGGCTTGAGCCCAAAGGTCTCTGGCTTGAGCAAGGAGTCAATTGCTCTTCTGTAGTCCTCATCCCCCCCCCCCCATCAAGACGCATATGGGTAAGCAATCAATGAACAACTAAGGTGCCTCAATGAAGAGTTGAGCTTCTTATCTCTCTCCCTTCCTGTCTGTCTGTCCCTGTTTGTCTCTCTCTCCCTCTGTCACACACACACACAAAGAGCAAGCATGACATGCAGAGATGGCTGAGACCCACAATGCTGATGGTAACAGAGGATAGAGGTTCCAGGAGCTTAGGGGTCTCTGCAGCAAGAAACAAAGTGAGCCACGACTCCACTGAAAGTACCTGTGGGTTAAAGATGTAGTTTATTCTTAAGGGCTAGCAAGCCTCAAAGGAAGGATGAAGCTGTAGGTTTATTGCTTGTTAGTCCTCTCTTTGTGGGCTAGAACTTGCTCTTCTTCCTGTCCCGTCTCCTTGCAAAGAGGCAACACATCAACTTGGATCTCCCCCAAGAAACTTAGGACCCATCCAGCCTTCTCTTTCCTTTGCTTGGGGTGGACCTTTAGGTAATATGAAAGGAAGCAGTTTTAGTATCAGAAACGTTTATTAGAAAATTCTCACTCTGATCTGACCGGGTAGTGGCACAGTGGATAGAGCATCGATCTGGGACATTAAGAACCCAGGTTCAAAACCCCATGGTTGCTGGCTTGAAGCCCAAGGCTGCTGGCTTAAGCAAGGGGTCACTGGCTCAGCTGGAACCCCCCCATCAAGGTACATATGAGAAGCAATCAACGAACAACTAAAGTGCTGCAGATATGAGTTGATGCTTCTCATTTCTCTCCCTCCCTGTCCCTCTGTCTCTTTCACACACACACACACACACACACACACACACACACACACACACACAGGCGCGCGTGCGTGCGCACCTCACTCTGAATTGTGTATCATGGATGTGGTATTGCTATTCGTTAACACCTGACAGGAGGAAAAGAAAACATGTTAGACATACAAAACGTGGATTGGCTGGTTTCCTGCTTGGATATTACCACAAGGTCAAATTGTTATAAAAGTCTCTAAATGCTTACTCTCCATATCTGGCCTTCTCTCATTTTGTACAGGTAACAGGCAGTTCATGACCTCACTTAGAGCTGCGCTCCACTCTCTTTGAGTAGCACCAGTCTAAGGCAATTTCCTTCTTCTTGGAGTCTGGTGTTAGAGGTCAGACACATGGCTAACTGCCCACTGAGAACTCCAGAGGGACCCTGCCAGCCGCGGTTCCAGCAATGGGGCCCTGCAGAGGTGGCCAGGGGTGGCCTGGCTGCTCCTGACTAGAAAGCCCTTCTCTGCAGTAAGAAGAAGGGAAGTGGGCATCCTTCCCTCCCAGGAGTAGTGAAGGGTGAAGAAGCAGAGTGAAGAGGAGTATTCAGATGATATAAGAAGACAAAACTCCTCTGTCTAATCATAGCAGCCATCTTAGATTTCAGGGCAGGATCTAAGGTGCGTTTCCTGTCGAAGGCAATCTGAGCTCTTCAAGACTGACTGCAGAACATAGCCTACTATAGCTATAGTGTATAAGGTGATCACGGAGATGACACTACAGCAAGACACCTAGCAATTTTTTTCAGGGGATCTTCTATTCTTCTGTAAGGAATAGTTTGATCCTTATGGACAAAAGCCCAGCTCCTATTATCCTGACCAGAGGTCTGTTGAGGCAGTGACTTGGGGAAATTATGATGGTTCAGAATAACTACAGTGAGGACTGGGCCTGCCCAGGGAATGGTGGAAGCATTGAGGAGACTCATTGAAGGGCCAGTTACTGCTGAGACTGTGAGTTGGAAGGAACTTCAATCCACACAAATGAGTGAATTCCTCCAGATGCTTTCAAACTCTGGAGGTGGACCAAAGGAAGGATGTCGCTGGATTGATCAACAAGACAGTGGCTGAAGTGATATCCCATGGGCACTAGGCTGGAGGCAGGGCAATTTCAAGCCAGGAAAGGAATGAAGGGATCCAAGGAGGGTGACTGAGGTCTTCTGAGGGTGAAACAGATGAAGTGGGAGGAAGAGCAGAAGAGAAGCCAGAGATAGAGGGTGCGGGACTGAGCTCATAGAGCTGAGGTTTCTTGGAGCCAAGTACTTCTGGGCAAGGAGGCCTGGGGGGTGGATCAGGGAAGAAGTGGTTGGGGAGGGGTAGACAAAGGGTCTTAGGCCAAGGGAATTTGAGGCCAGATTGTGTTCTGGGTGCCACACGACGTTGATGTTAGCTTATCTGGGAATCCTTTGCATCTTCAATAGTGGCTAAGGATATGCTGAAGTATAGCAGGTATATTGAAAACACTGAGTTGTGAATCTCTTATAGATTGATATAAAGGCCTCAGAGGGTCAGATACAAATGTTCTAGTTTCCCTTTTAAAACTTGGAGTAATTTAAATAGCTTTTCTGGAGGACAAAGTCTAGTTGACCACGCAGTTCATGGAATCATAAACACTTCCACATGGTCCTTTTAGAGATAGGGTCGTCCCAGGGCCAAATGGCCTGGAGTGGTCTCAGGTCACTACTATTGTCCTGAAGTACTTAACAGTGGCAGTTTCACTCTCAAAAGTGTCGTGGTGTGGCTGATTAAATAAATCATCTCTCCGCTTGGTTTACTCACTTCATTTCACAAATGTGGACGTCAGACAGATTTATTTTCTCCCTTTACTTGCAATGATTCCCATGTTTTTTTATGGAAAATAAAACAGCCAGTGAAAGATTTGATTGTCCTTGTGTGCTGACTCACAGGTCCAGATGAAGTGGATTTAGTAAATCCCAATGAATGTTGTACACTTTACAGGTGCACAATAAATGCGAGCCAACACCTACCATATCTCACACTTTGCATGAATAATCTGGATTTCAGCCCATTGACTATTGTGTCTGACAATGTTTGTTCTAACTTATTCAAATTATCTGGGCAAGCCCAGTGTGATGGTTAATTTTATGTGCCACTTTGGGTTAAGGATGCCTAGAGAGCTGGTACAACAGTATTTCTGAGTGAGTAAAGCAGATCAATGGGTGGGCATCATCCAGTCTGCCGAGGGCCCCCATAGAACAAAAAGGGAGAGGAAAGTGAATTTGGTCTCTCTGCTTGAGCCGAGACCTTTATCTTTTCCTGTGCTCAGACACAAGTGCTTCTGATCCTTGAGCCTTTGGACTCAGATCACATTATCAGCTTCCCTAAGTCTCCCTGAGTTCTCCAGGGCGGCCACTTGTGCACGGCAGATTGTGGAGCATCTCAGCCTCCATAATTGCACGAGCCAATCCCTCATAATAAATTTCTCTCTTTATATCTGTATATAGCTTGTTGGTTCTGTTTCTCTGGAGAATCCTTACCAGCACACTGTAGTCCATATCCACACACACCTGATTGTTTGAACTGAATGGCTGTAACTGGCAACCGACAGCAAGCCTTGAGTGATTTCCTTGGCAGAATTGATCAGTCATATTGATGCTGAACATACATCTCTTGATGACAATGCAGTCTCGGTCCCAAATGTGAACACAGGTTGCTCTTTAGCCTAATTAATTCATAGTGAGGAAACCGCCACCTTCAGGTCACGTAGTTCATTCCTGACTCCAGGCAACCCTGCACATAACCACGGACATTCTAAGAAAGAGTAGTTTTCTGCTCTCAGACAGAGTGACTTGGATCGTTACAGGCTTCACTAGTTTCCCTGAAGTGTTGCCAACATAAAGCCCAAAGGATCAGTTTAGTCTAAAATGAGGAAAGAGGTTCCTCGGAGAAGAAGACTGGTTATTCGGCATTGGCATGGGTAGAGAAAACAGCTGATAAATGGATTTCATTGTCAGCTGGTTATTTCAGGCCTCCATGTACCTAATTCCTGTCTTGTGGGATGTCATCAAATTTTATTTTCTGCTTTATTTGGGGAGATGGGAACCAGCCAGCCACCTACCTTTATCCCTGCTGTCCCCCACTCAAGGACTTGTGTTTTGGTATACCGGCCACTCCTGCCAGCAGACTCCATGTAACCCACCCAGGTGGCTGAAATTGGGTGGGAGGTGGGAGTCCCTGGGGCTTGGAAGAGTCTTTGCAAGCCCATGGGACTGTGTTTAACAGTCCTGAAGAGTGTACCCTTGGGCAGAGGGCCAAGAACAATCCATTTAACCCACTAAGCTAATTATTCTCTCTGCAGATGGTGTTCCCCACTAATCTTCTTTGGGTTTATAATAATCCAGCCCTGTTCTAGGAGAGTTGGGGGGTAGTTGGCCTCAGTGTCAATGGGCTGTCTGCTTGTACTGAGGAGGCAGGGTGGACTGGGGCTCTGGACTCTTGAGCCAAGGAGAGTGGCTGTGAGGACCACCCAGTGGAGAGCCACCAGCTCTGCCGTTCCTGGAAGTCGAACCAGCTATAAGGAAAGAGGAGACATTCAGAGTGGCCTGACATTCTCCCGGGGCTCAGGGGGCTCAGGGAGCCAGGCATGTCCTTGTTCTCTCAGGAGGATGGTGAGTCTGTGCCCTGTGGGTCATCTGCCTGAGGGCAGAGTGTCTTGGTCCTGGGAAGTCACAGACAACGGGGAGGCATTTCAGCCTGAGACTGTGAGTCGGATGTGTTAAGCAGAACGCTCATGGTGAAGCAAGGTTGGGTCTCTTCCCTCAGCCTGCCGGGCTATCTGGTGTTAGGTCATGTTTCAACACGGTACAACTGGGATTCAGGCTCCTGCTCGTTGGTTTATGGGATGTTAATATTATCACCTGTCTGGTTCTCCCACCTGGACCTGGAGGGCGAACAATGCAGTCACTGGAGCCAGAGAAGGAGAGATCCCTCCTGAAGGCCCTTCTGTGGTTCTTGGTGTGGCAGGGGAAGGGGACTCCACTCTTCCAGGGTGAGGCCAGTCGAATGAGAGATTCGGGGGGTTACATTTGTATCTCAGAGGATCAAGACTTCAAGAGAAAGCTATCAAGAGTCAGAGCAAATATAGAGCGTGGAATGGAGTTGGGGTTCCCTAGGGATGACCTCATTAAAATTTCTCTGCTGGCCTGAACGTGGGCGTCATGGGGCCCGCTTCTGCAAAAGAAGAAAGCGAGGCAACCAGAGATAAAGTGCTGAAACGTTCACAAAGTCAAAAGCGGTTCCCAAACCTATTTTCTCCTAACTGCTCTTTTTACGGTCTTTTCTGGGCAAGGCCAGTGCCCAGTGTTAACTAGCCAAGAGGCCAAGGCTTGGGGCTAGGTGACTTGCAGAGGGCACATAGCCAGTGAGGGCAGACCCTCAGTCAAGTCCACCGTGATTGCCACTCACTGTCCCTGTGCCTTGCAAGGTTCTATACTTCTGTAGGCCACTGCTGACACCTCACACTGAAGGCTCCCACCACGGAGGAGGAAATTCATCCCCTAGTGACAGAGAGGAGGGCAAAAGCCACTACCTCCCGGAGGTGTAAGTGCAGAGGTGGCCCTAGGAGGGCCTCCGGTCCCTTCCCACAACCCAGAGTGCACCTCACACGGCAAGAATGGCTCCTACTCGGGGTAACCTCCAGAGAAGCGTAACCCATCTCCTTCTCTGTCTATCCTCTTAGATATGTGGACACCATCCTGAAATCCTCCTACCGGTGGGGGTGACCTCTGACAGGCCTTCTCTCCTAGTCTAACCTTGGAGCAGAGAGGAGTGCTGCTTGCCATTTTCAGCACCTTAGTGCTTAAATGCCTGCTTGTGTATGTGCGTGTGAGTGTGCACGCTTGCAGGGTGTGTATATGTGCGTGGGTGTTTGTACACCCGTGTGTTTATGCACATGCTGGTTGGGGAGACCAGGTGTTGTGGAAAGACTACCGGACCAATAGTCACAAAGCATATCCCTGCTCTGGTTCTGCTCTCTGGGCCTTGGTTTCCCAGGTCGGATGCAAGCAGGTTGGACTAAACAAGCCATAGCTCCTTCCCAGCGCGATAGCCTATGCATGCAGGGTTCAGCAGCTCTCTGCTCCAAACTAAATAACCCCAGTCCCTATTACCTTTCTCTGTAAAGCACATTTTCCAATCTTTTAATCATCTTGGTTATTTTCCTCTGAACTCCTTCCAAGATACCTATGTCATTAAATAAGTATGTCGTATATATTAGTCAGTAAATCAATCTGTCAACAATATCTCTTGTGCAACCACCCTGTGGCTTGTAGGAGGTGCTGGGCTGATACAATCCAACCACATAGGAACAAAAAGAGTTTTCACCCTGGCCCAGACCAAGGAAGGGTTCCTTTGTACAGCAGTGGCCCGAGGCACTAGGGTCATGCTGGGAGAACATGGCTCCTTTTAATGTCATCATCCCCCAAAGAATAGAGCCTTCCCTCAACATCAGTGTCTGACTTGCTTTAAGTAAACATCTAAGGACACCTGCTCTGTTTGGAGCCCTATGCTAGACCCTCCAAGGGTTACAGAAACGAGAGTGATGCAGATCCTTACCCTCAGGAGGAGAAGCAGGTGCCTAAGGTGGAAAGGAGAGTTCAGAAGCAAAGAGGGTCCTGAGTGGGGACCTGGCCAATAACAAGGTTCCAGAGGGGCTGTTGGTGTCAGATGTGGGCTGCTGTGAGAGCTTTTCTCCCAGGGGCAGCATGAGCAATAATAAAGTGAAATCATTAAAAAAAAATTCAAAATTTGGAGAAAACTACTTCTTTATCTGAAGAATGGTTTCCCTACTCATTATCTGGGTAAACCTTGGGCAAGTTATTTAAGCTTTCTGAGCCTCAAGTTCTTTAAGGATAACGTGATAAGGTCACACCTACCCAGAAGAACTGTTTAAGCTTTGATGAGGTCACATTTGTGAATATATGGTACGTTGTAGGCACTCCATATGCATAATCTCTCTTCTCAACAAAAGCCATGGGTCAGTTTCAGAAGAGTCTTCAACTCCTCTGGATGGATATATGGTATTGATCATCCACTCATTGGAGTTCTCAGTTCTATTAGGCGACAATGTGATGTGCACAATAGTTTTGCCTCTGCTTATTGACCCTAAAGTAATTTCCTTTAATGTTGACAATCTTTTATTTATAGTCAGCTTTATGATTTACTAGTCTTAGATCAACAGTTATGATCTTGGATCTTGACTTTTATCTTTACGGTTGGGGGTGGGTCCATATTCTTTTTTTTTTTAAATTTAGCCGCAGTTTTCTGTATTAGAAAGAGCAGTTGGCCCTTGATTGAGACCTCTGACTAACCTGGCAGGGTAACTTTGGACAAGTCACTGAATAGCCAGCTTGGTGCAAAGCAAATGTCTCTTAAATGTGAGTGTGCGTCAGAATCACCTAGAAGTCTTAGTGAAGTACAGACTATTAGGATCCACCCCAGAGTTTCTGATTCAGTGAGTGGGTGGAGCCTGATCATTTGCATTTCTAAGGAGCTCCCAGGTGATGCTGGGGCTGTGGTCCAGGGCCAGCACCCGGAGAACTGGAGAACTACTGGTATAGGAGGAACAGCCCTGGAGCTTAGTGGAGCTTGGCCAAGTGAGTAGACCCTTCTGAGCCTGCTTCTTCATTTATAAACTTCTAGTTTACAGATTAGAGTTAAAGGTAATAATGAAACAAATTATGATATGGAAGGCACTTTATATACTATAAAGCACAATGTAGCTATTAATAGCTTAATATTTCTTATCAGTTCTAATTTACTCACTTATAAAATGGGGGTAATGATGGTAATTTTTTTTAGTGAGAGAGAGAGAGACATAGAGAAAGGAAGGGAAGATGAGAGGTATCAACTCATAGTTGCAGCAATTTAGTTGCTCATTGATTGCTTTTTCTTATGTGCCTTGACTGGGGGGCTCCAGCCAAGTCAGTGACCCCTTGCTCAAGCCAGCAACCTTTGAACTCAAGCCAGTGACCTTGGGCTGCAAGCCAGCGACCATGGCGTCATAACGATGATCCTATGCTCAAGCCAGCAACCTCGCTCTCAAGCTGGTGAGTTTTGCTCAAGCTAGATGAGCCTGTGCTCAAGCTGGTGACCTCAGGGTTTTGAATCTGGAACCTCAGCATCCCAGGTCAACTATATATATCCACTGCGCCACCACTGGTCAGGCAATAATGATAATTTTTAAAGATGTTAAGTGGGATGATCTATATAAAAGGAATTTGTGAAGTATAAAAAACTATGGAGTCGTTTCTTATAACCTCCCTAAGCCTCAATTTCCTGATCCATAATATGGCAGGATGGATTCATCCTGTGTGCCAACCTCAGTTATGTGAAGTTAATTATTCTAAATGAGAATAAAAGCTTGTATTTAATACACCTTTGATGCTCCCATGGGTCTTTGTGGCCCCTTTGGTCAAAGCTGTTCTGTTACATTACTTCCAGCTGCAAGAAACAAAATTCCCAGCTACAAATAGCTTTAAGTTTTGGGGTTTATTGTCTCATCTAACAAGTCCAGAGACAGGGTGTTTCAGGGTTGTTTATCAATGGCTTGACCAAGTTAAGATTCTGTAATTGTCTTAGCTTTCTCCTCATGGTCACAAGGTGGCTGCAGCAGTGCCGAGCATCACATTCACATACCACAACAATCAAAGGCAGGAAGAAATGCATCCCTAACTTGCATCCCTTTTAATGGATAAAAATACTTTCTTAGAAATGATTTATTGGCCAGTGTTGTATTACATGCTCTATGACAAGGGAAATGGAATTAGATGATTGGCTTAGACTAATCATTATTTAACTTCTATGGCCTCTAATGGGAAGAGGCCTAAGAAACACATGGTCACCCAATCAGGCCTTCATCAGCAAGTGAGAAAGTGGTGTGGGAATGGCTGGGGCTGTGGTGGGGGAAGAATCAGCAGTCTCCTGCCCTCCAAGGTCTCTTTTCAGTAGGAATCACACCCATCAGGCTTTAGTTACACATCTACTAACAGCATTGCATGAACTTCCCATAGCTGGGAACACAGCTAGAAACGGGTTTTCTGCAGGATCTCGAAAAACTGCATAAATTAATATTTGTGAACTGTTGCAGAGAGATTGAGCTCTCTAGGACAATCCAGCTCCCTGTCCTGGAGAGAAAGGTCTAGAAGGTCAGAGCAAGACTGCAACCTAGTGGACTCAGAGGCCACAGGGTTTTTCTCAGGCAAAGTGCTTGACCCTGAGGATTCACAAATCAGCGTCACAGGTTTATTCTTGTGTGTGGGGTTTTCTCCTGAACCTAGCAGAGAGCCAGTACCACTGTAGGTGCCTGACAAACATGACAGATTTTTAAGAAAGAAGCTTGAACTGCCATAACTGAAGTGGTTTGTCAAAAGGGGGGATGGGGGAGAGTGAAAGAGAAGGCTCTTATGGAATAAGTTTGGCTGGTGTTCTAAGGAAGTCGCATTTGTGTGTTGTTCCAATCTCATTCTTCCTTCTCGGCAGAATCTTTGTGAATCTGTTAGAGTGGCAGATCCAGGGGTTTTCTAAGGGAAGGGAAGACCCCTGCCTGGTTTTTTCTACTCTAAGGAGCAGGCTCCTGTCTGGACTCAGGGATGGTAATCAGCTCTGAAAGGAAACAGGGCTGGGAGGGGAGGGCATGGCTGCAACCTCTCTGTTCTGACCCCTTGTGCCAGCAGGGTGGGTGTCCTTGGCCCTGGAGCCCCCCCTTCTAGCTCCTATTTAGTGTCCTGGGAAAATTGTGAGGTTGAGACCCTTGCATGTGTCTTTGGGGGAGGTACATGCAGGACTAGGAGCAAAGTACTGAGAAAGTGGAAGGTCGTGACCAACTCCTTTATGTGTGTCCACGTTCAGTAAGTGATTTCTCTAAACAAACTCCCAGCCGAGTCTCTTTCCCTGCATGAGAGTCGGAGAATGGCAAAGCCAAAGGGAACCTGTTGCTCTTCTGGTTTGAAGCTCTTGTTTTACTGGCAAAGACATGGAGGTCACTTCAAAGGAGAAAGGACCCTGAACATCAGTGTCCAAGACCCAGCCCATCATTTCTGGTGATGTTTGTTTTAAAAGCTTGGAAGTATGAACCAGATCCATGCAGGAGAGGGATGCTGTAACTGCTGGATTTCAGAGCTGGGGTTCTCAAACCTGCTCCTGGGTCAAACCAGTCTGGGCACTCGAGAAACACAGCAGCTCCAGGAGGGGCCTGGGAACATACACTGGAAAGCATTAGAAGCCACTAAGTTGGCTACAGTTAAAGGAACAAGGGCTCATGAAAATGTGGAGGAACGGGAGTCCTTGTGTCCTGTTGGTGGAAATGGGAAATGGTGCAGCCATTGTGGAAACAGCATGGAGGCTCCTCAACAAATGAAACAGAGGGTTAGGATTACCACATGACCTGGCGACTTCACCTCTGGGCATTAGACACTAAGAATTGAAAGCAGGATCTTAAACAGATATTTGAACCCATATTCATAGCAGCATTATTCCCAATAGCCAAAGGTGGAAGGAACTTGAATGTTCATTGATGGATGAGTGGATAAACAAAAAGTGGTGTGTGTGTGTGTGTGTGTGTGTGTGTGTGTAAACCAGTAAAAAGAAAAGGATAAATACTGTAGGATTCCATTTACATGAGCTTCCCAGAGTTAGTCAAATACATAGAGACAGAAAGTGGAATGGTGGTTTCCAGGGACAGGGAGGAGGAGGGAATTGAGAATCAGTGTTTAATGGGGACACAGTTTCAGTTTTGCAGGATGAAAAGTTTTAGGGGTGGTTGTTGTTGACAGTAGCACAGCATTGTGAATGCACTCAATGCAACTGACCCGTACTCTAAAAATGGTTAAGATGGTAAATTTTGTTATGTGCACTTCACTGCAATTTAATAAAAAACCATAGCAACAACAATAAAAGCATGCTGTCAGCTGTCACAGATTGGATTCCCTGGAAAACAGACTCCAAAAGGGAAGTTAAGGTGCCATGGTTTATTAGGCTGTGCCCTCTCAGACAGATCCCTGTGGAAGGAAGAGAAAGAAGGAGGAGCAGCTAGGCTGCCATGTTGTCTCAATGGCGACTCAGCCAATTTCACAGCTCTTCAATGCTGTCCCAACTTGAGGTGGGGTTTTACTCCCTAATCTGAGGTGTCAATGAATATGCACTGCCTTGCAAGAGTGTGGCTTTGGCCAAGGCTGTCCTCTGCTGAAGCAATCCTTACAGAGGGTGACAGCTGAGGTCTGTCATTTGAGAATAATGGGTGCAAAGTGCCTAAGAGCACAGGCACACGAGGGACCTTCAATATCCATCCTTCAGTCTTCACTGCAGTCTTTGTCCTCTGAAGACAGTAGCTTCTCCTTGGTTTGTATGTAAGGCATGGAGCAGCTAAGTCACTTGCTGGCCAAATTCAGACCTTCTAGTCTGAATCCAGGGCTTTGTCCATGCCTGCCACCCTTAGATGTGGGCAACAGAGGCTCTGCCTTGGGTCCCAGACATTAGAAGGGCTGGCTATAATCCTCTTTCAACTACACTTCTTAGAGGATAAGGAATCCAGAGAGATCTGAGAGGTGTCCCACTCAGAGCGTGTATCCTTTCTTCTCTTTTTATCCATCACTAGGGACCCAGAATTTCCTGGAAGATTCTGAGACCTACATCAGCTATTCTCTGGGTCCATCCTCCTTGATAAGGTTTACAAAATCCTTCAATGGCCCAGAAATGAAAGACAAAGGTCTTAATCTATCATACCAGGCACCGAGCCATTTAGAAACCAGCAAAGGCGTCCACACTTCGGAGCTTGAACCCAGCTTCGGTCTTTAGCTGCTGTTTGCCTCTGGGCAATTTAAATCTCTGAACCTTCATTTCCTCCATCACAAAATGATCTGATGATAGTGGGTCCCACAAGGGTGTGGGGGATCAAGCTGGCCGGGAAAGTCATCCATAAACAATACTGATGCTCCAAAATTCTCATCACCAAGGGCTCTCTCGGCAACATCACTGGGTCTGATGCGCACGATGCTATTTGCACCACACCTTCTGTTTTTCCTGACAGCGCTTGGTCCTCTGTCTCCCAGACTCTAAGCTCTAAGGCGGAGAGATGGTTTCTGTCATGCAGTCAGTGCTGAGTCCGAACTCTGTCTGTGTCTGCTGCTGAGGGAACGAAGATGGAACAGGGAAGCCCACAGCTGTTAAAGTAATCAGGCTTCCTGAACAAGACAAAGGGCAAGCAGAAGGGGAAGAGAAAGTCAGAGTCAGCAAGTGCCCCCACGTCCACATGGTGAACTCTGAGTTCACTGATGGCCAATGTACGAATGTGTCCTCCGCCTGGCCTGGTCATGACATGGGGGCTGTACTTTGAGAAACAGCCTGCAGGGTATGTCTCAGAGCATCATCTATCATTTACAGGTGATCCATTTCAAAGTTGGGAATGTGGAGGCCCAGTAAGCAGAAGCCAAAGGCTCAAGGTCACACGATTTCTTCCCTTCCTGGAGATGTCTGTTTGGGCAGAATGTGCCCATTCTGGGTCATGTTCACCACGATTCTCCAACCTGGCCAGGCTTCAGAGTCACCTGGAGCCATTGCTCCTTCCCCTGCCTCACCGCAGAGGTTTGGATTCAGTACTATGGTGTTTGGAAAATCTGTGACTTCATCCAAAATCTGATGGTTTGCTTATATTTGGTGTCAAAGACAGATGTTTGGGAACCACCGGTTTGGAGGAGATCTTTACAAAAATTAATTTAAGATTTTATTCCTTTCTATTTATTTATTTATTTTCTCGTTCTATTTGCTTATTTTCTCATTCTACAAGGATCTGAAGCATTATAAAAATGCAAAACGGCACCGTGTGGGGTCATTCAATATTATGTCAAACAACATTAAAATAAATGGTCATTAGTACAAAAATCAGTCAACCTGGCCGTTAGAGTTATATAAACTAAATAATTACTTGGCTGAGTTTTTCATTTTTAGTGGCAATGATAGCTCCTGTACTTATGCAGACTGTCAGTTCAGTAGGGATCTCTGAGCAGGGCTCTGTGGGTTCCTAACAGGCAACCAGGGTTCAGCATTGCTATTTTGGCACCAACAGAGCTCCCCCTTGTCGTGGGCTTTGTGGCATCCTTACACAAGCCAGTGAAATAGGCAGGGATTTTGTTTCTGATTGTATTGAAGAAAAGGTTGAAGCCAGCGAGATGAAGAGACCAGCCAAAAAGCTAGGGAGGAAGAAGGCTACTTCCAGGTCTCTATTCAAGATGTTGTGGTTTCCCCTTGACCCAGTGGACTCTCAGCAGTCACGGTTCTCCATACAATTGAGAACCGGGTGAAGCAGGCTCGTCTGACCTCTTGTGCCCTTTCAAAGGGCAAGGGTGCGGCAAGGGCGGGAGAGCGTGCCATGAGCTGCCCCGCTCTGCAAGCTGCAATTCAGAAGAGTCACTGGCTTCTTGCAGAATCATCACAGACTTTCAAGATGGGCAGGCTCTTTAGGGGCCACCTTGTCTGTCTTCTTCACTTTCTGGAGAAGAAACTAGAGTCCAGAGAAGGGGTGTGAAGTCCCTGAGTCCGCACTGCCCCAGTGAACCAGCATCTGGTCACGTGGCCCCAGCCCCCATCTGACGCCGATGTCGGTAGCCAGGTCCTTGACTGGAGCCCGGGACCTCCCGGAGAAGAGGGCCAGGCAGCCGCTGCGAGCTTCCCCAGAGAGAGGAATCACCTCTCACATCCCAAACCAGTTCCTGGCAACACACCTTCTTGTTGACAGATGTCGGAAGATTCTGATCCCCTCCCATTCTCTCTCTGCCCACCCCTGGCGGTGTTTGCCAGAATGACATAGGCTGTACCCAGTTTTATTGCTCTGGTCTTATAAGTCAGTTTCTTCTAGCATTTCCTTCTCTTCCATTCTCTGAATTTCCATGGATCTGTCAGCATGTCTCTGGAACTGGGTGCTTTGCCGCACACCACCACCTGCCCCCGTGAGAGGTAGCTGGCAAACCCCCCAGCGGAGGGAGGAGTGTTTTTCCAGCACCTACATTAGGTTGTTGGTGAAACGAGGATCTCCTCTTTCCTGGTGCCCACACTGGCTTTCCTCTCCCAGGCAGGAAAGACCACATTCCAGCTTTTTCCAGACTTTGTCACCTGGAAAAAGAGGTAGATGGGAAGACAGTGTTGATGTTGTTCTAGGACATTAACAAATTCTTGCCCCTCCTTTCTGAGAAGCAAAGAATGTGTCTCTTATCACTGATCCCCACGTCTGGCAGCTAGTTCCCTGCAGTTGGCCATCCTATGGAAAGGTCCAGATTAGGAGCCATCAGAAGAGAAAGATCGAACACAAGCCCCAAGTGTGTGCCAGGCATTTTCAAACATATGCTCCCCTGTAAAACTCGGAGTCATTTCTATTTTCTTTTTTCAGATGAGCAAACTAAGGCTTGGCATCCTAGTTAATTTACTCAAATTATGTAACTAGTAAGAGGAGAGAAAACCCAAAATTGGACTGCACCTGGGCCGCTCCCAGCTTCATTGTGCCTTGATTGAAGCCCTGCATTAAAAAAAGCAAAGAAAAAGAAGCTTCTTGGCTTTCTTCTTAAAAACGATGTTTAACACATTTGAAAAGTTTATCATAGTTTTGCTACAGTGGATGCTCTCTTGCTCATGGCTCCGAGTAGTACCACTCATCTGTTCTCCATTTCTATAATTTTGTCATTTCAAGAATGTTATATGAATAGGGTCATAGAGTAAGCACCATGTTGCATCATAATTTGCTGTGTTCCTTTTTATCGCTAAGTAGTATGAATGTACCACAGTTTGTTTGTGTAGTGTCATGGCAGGACATCTGGGTTATTTCCAGTTGTTGGTTATTATGAACAAACCTGTGTACAGGTTTTTTATGTGAATCTAAGTTTTCATATCTCTGAGAAAAACGTCCAAATGAACAATTGCTGGGTTGTGTGGTTGTTTCATGTTTAGTTTATAAGAAACTTCCAAACTGGTTTGCAAAGTGGCTGTACCATTTCACACTCCCACCAGCAATGTGTGAGTGACCCAGCATCTCCGCATCCTCCCCAGCTTTTAATCGGGTGGGGAAAGACATGTCATTGTGACTTAATTTCCATTTCCCAATGGCTAATGATGTTGAACATCTTTTCACCTGCCTATTTGCCACCTATATCTCCTCTTTGACAAAGTGTCTGTTTATGTCCTTGGCCCTTTTCTATGTTCCCTGTTGTGTCTTGAGATTTCATTATATATTCCAGATACCAATTATTTGTTAAATATGTGGTCTGTAATTTTATTTCTCTCACTCTGTAGCTTGTCCTATCATTCTCTTAACAGAATCTTCTGCAGAACAAAAATTTTAGATTTGATGAGGTCCAGTTTAATCAATTTTTCCTTTTTCAAGTCATGAGTTTGAGTCTAAGATCTTTTATCTAGCCCTAGATCCTGATGATTTTCTCCTATTTTTAAAATAATTTTTGTTGTATTATGTTTTACATTTAAGACTGTAATTCATTTTGAGTTAATTTTTGTATAACACATGAGCTTGAGGTTGCAGTTAATTTCTTTTCTTTATTATGGATGTCCAATTGCTCCAGCACCATTTGTTGAGAAAGCTACCCTTTTTCATTTTGTTTGTCAAAAATCAGTTGAACATATTTTTGTGGGTGTACTGTAGAGTTTTCTATTCTGTTTCATTCACCTCTGGATCTATGCCTCCAACAACTTTTGGGGCTTTTAGGAAATTATTTTTACCACTTAAAGTAATATATATCACATTATAGTATTTAAAAAATATACCAAAAAGTTTTTTTCAATTACCTATAGATACCATCATCTAAAGACAAAATTAGAAACATTTTGGTGTGTTTTCTCCATGCATATTTTTTAAAATGTGTATTTTTATTTTGTTCTCATGTTTATTATATGTATTAGTGTGGATAGGCTAGGTAATGTTGAAGTGACCAGTCTCAGTTGCTTTTACACAGGATCATTGTCAATCCGGGCATTCTTCTGGGGCTACTACTGTCCCATCAGCAGTGACTCAGAGACCCAAGTCACTTTAGTTGACTCTGCTGTCCCAGCTCGAAGCCTCCATATTTGCTGCATCAGCATAGTAATGACACGTGTTGTATCTGTTCACATTCCATTGGCAAGAGCTGGTCACATGGCTCCCTGACTGCAGGGAACAGAGAGTGGTCATATACAATGAAGGAGGATGCTAACACAGGCTTTGATGAGCCATGGCATTACATTAGCTACATAGAGAATGAAAAATGTTGTATTTTATTTTATAGATTAATATAAAAATCTCTTTCCTATTTACAAATTCTCTAAAAAAATTTTTTAGAGTGATTTATAGTTTAGAAAATATCTTGGCATTTGATGAAATAAATTTTTTGTTACCTAAGGAGTTAACATATGTAAAATGGCTCATTCTCCAGCTATCTGAAATACATGAGGCCTCACTGTCAGAACGGTGTCATTGATAAGAGCAAAATGCCAGCCTGACCAGGTGGTGGCGCAGTAGATAAAGTGACAGCCTGGGATGCAGAGGACCCAGGTTCAAAACCCTGAGGTCACCGGCTTGAGTGTGGGCTCACCAGCTTGAGTGTGAGGTTGCTAGCTTGAGTGTGGGATCATCAACACAACTCCATGGTGGCTGACTTGAGCCCAAAGATTGCTTTCTTGAGCCCAAAGGTCACTGGCTTGAAGCCCAAGGTCACTGGCTTGAGCAAAGGGTCACTGGCTTGGCTAGAGCCCCCTGGTCAAGGCATGAATGAGAAGCAATCAATGAACAACTAAAATGTCACAACTATTGTACAAATTGATGCTTCTCATTTCTCTTCCTTTCTGTATCTCTCAGAAAGAAAGAAAGAAAGAAAGAAAGAAAGAAAGAAAGAAAGAAAGAAAGAAAGAAAGAAAATCAAAGGACTGAATTATTGCAGTTCTTTAACTTTTCCCTCCTGTGATACAGTCAGAGTCCTGTTTAAGTCCCCAGCTTCCAGGGAATGTTCATCATTTCCAAGTGCTTGTGGATAAATGGAAGTGTGTTTGCATGTGTGTTTAACTTGCACAGCAAGCTTAGCCAGTACTTGTGTTCATATATTTAACCCACATCAGCCATACCTGAAACCAACAAAATATGACAAAGCAGGTTTTTTTCCGATTGTTCTTTCCTGTAGTGGATTTAGGGCATGTTCCCTGGGTCTGGGTCTGTTCGCCATCAGCTGCTTCGGCCTCTCAGGGCGTCAGGTCCAGGACTGGGTGCCACTGCCACTCTGCAGAGGGCACCGGGCCGTGGGGCTGCAGACAGGAGGGTGGGGCCATCCTAAGAACTTGCTCCTTATCAGGAGGATACAGTCCTGAAAATCCCCCCACCCCCGGAGCTTGTGTTTCCTTTTGGATCTCTGAGCATCTTTTGATCTTGAAACTAATCCATTTTTCCTCTCTTTCTTCCTATTCCCCCCCTCTCTTTCCCCTCCTGTCTCAACTAATTTAGGGAAATAAGAACCTGTGTGGGAGATAAGTTCCCATAAATAACAGCTAGGTTAACTCTTTCCTTGCGGGAAATCTCAGTTGAGTTGTAAGTAACTAGAGCACCTAGTATGTATCAAGTGGGTTGTGTAACTACAGGGGAAGTTCTTTTGCCTATATTTTTTGTGGATATGTTTATTTCTTTATTTATTGCCAAAAAGACCTGGAAGAGTCTTCTGGTCCCTACAGAACAACACACAGAGTAAGTGCTCATTAAATTTGATTTAATTGGCTAGATTTCAGTATAGTAGATAAATACTGAAAGGGATCGTGGGCTCTGGTCAGGGGCTAGATGAGCCTGTCACTCACAGATTCTGTGACAAGCTGGAGGGTTGGAAAATGTGATCTGATGCCTCTGAGTGTGCAAGCATTGAGTCTGGGTCCAGAAACCCAACCCAGAAGATCCTGCTCTCTCCTTACCAGCTCTGTGGGCCCAGAGCAGGCCTTTCTGCTCTCTGGACCCCATGATCTTGTGTACTAAATGATCTACCTGTCTGTGTCCCTAACAAGGCTGCTGTGGATCAGCTGAGAGTGGGTGAAGAGCTTTGTATATTCCAAAGAGCTTCCCAAACAGGACCTTCGTCATGGTCTCAGGTTCGATGGCTGGGCCAGCTGGGAAGTTGTCTCAAGGATCTGTGCAGACAGGCGAACCCTTGCTCTGTTTACTGTCATTCTTCGGGGCACCTGGCAGCTTCCCGAGGGGCATCTGTGCCCAACCAGCCTCTGCCCGCGAGGATGGGTTGGTTCCGACCTGCTGCAGCATCAGGCTCAGCTCTGAATTACCTAATCCCAGCTAAGAGCATTTCTGATTGCTTGACCGCTGACCTCCCGCAGCTGGATTATCAGATGTGGCTTTGGGGAATAGGCTTGTTTATAATGCCAGAGACAAAGGGAGGAAACGCAGAGCAGTTAAAACAACAGTCCTTCCTGTTGCCCCAGTGCCTTTCATCCAAGGAGGTAGTTATGAAGCAGGCTCCTGGGGCTGGGGGGCCCTGAGATGCCATTCGAGGGGGAAGGGAAGGAGGAAGGCACTGGTTGTGCGGGAAGAGTGCAGGTAATCCCCACTACAACCCTGCAGGGCAGGTGCTGATGTCATTACTTTACATAGGAGTGGAGACCAGGCTCAGACAGGGTCATCCGTGAGTCCAAGTTCAATCCTTTGCAGCTGCTAAAGGGTAGCGCTGGGGCTTTGGGGTGTCTGGCCGACTCCAGACCTGGGTCTCCTCTCTTGGTCTCATGTTGCCATCTTCATGCTGGACAAAGCGAGGTCTAACCTACCCCACGAACCCCCAGCACCAGCCTTCATTGCCCAGACATGAGGTGTCTCTGAGTCTTTGTTACAGACTCGGAAAGGGTGAATACTGGAAGGACCCTAAGTGTCACTGAGTCCAAATAACTCATCTTACAAATGAGGAAACTGAGGCCCAGAGAGGTAAAGCAGCACATCCATACTCACACAGCACTCCCTACCGCACCTGGCAGAAGGGCAGGTCATCCACAGAGAGCTACAGAATAAATGAAGGAACTTGTGGCCGAGCTGGGTGGAAGCCCCCTCACCCCCAGTCTAGTCTCTTGGCCTGTGCCAGCCTTTTCAGTGGCTGATGGTTTTGTCCACAGGTCAATGCGGGGGCTCTTCTTGTACCTGGTGCCCATAAGCGTTCTACCTGCAAACCCCCAGCTGATCTTGAGTCCCTGCTATTCATGTTTTTAAAGTCACTAATATTTATTCTGAAGTAGTTCCAAAGCTACTGAAAAGTTGTAAGAAGAGAACAGGGAATTCCCACCTCCTCTATCATCTCTGCAAGCTCCCATCATCCTCATCACCCGCTTCCGCGACCAACAGCTCTGTGCAGGGAGCAGAAGGCAAGAGAAGAGTGGAGGAGATGGGAGGCCATTAGAGTTGTTTAAATCCAAGGGTTTTCCCTCTCTCCATTCTATAGTTTCCCAGAGAGTAGAACATTAAAGAACTCTGTCCTGGGAAGTCTTCTTTCTTGTAAATGCCCAGAACCTAGTCGGTATTCAGTAGGTCATTGTGGAATGAACTGGTCTCACACAACAACACAAGTTTTATTAGTTACAGTCCCTTAAAATGCCCAAGAAGGAGCAGATGGTACACACAGTTTTGGGTCTTTAGGCTTGGGTTGGGATAATGAGGCATGGTAGGGTGACAATACCCAGTGGTTACCGTGGGAGGGTGCCGGGTATCCAGAAGGTGATCCTCCTGGAGGAGGTGGTGGGATCCCAGGCTACGGAAGCTCAAAGGTAGTTTGGAAAGCACCTGGCCTTCATCTCCTCCCCCAGTTTTTCCAGTGAGACAAAGTGACTTCTTCAGGATAAGCATTGGTTTACGATAGATTGAGGATGAAGATCTAGTCTTCTGACTCCCAAGCTTCTGTTTGTCCCTCAGGGACTCTTCTGCCAGCTTCCCTGCCAAACCTAGAGCCTCCTTCAGCTCCAGCATGTGGTCCCTGAGCAATACTAGTAACATGGGGTGGCCCTGAACAGTCATGGAAACCAAGTTCCCGCACGAAACAACACCAGACCCAGTGCCCACCTTCTATACCGTAACTGTTTTGCTTTCTTTGATTTGATCTTCTTCAACTACACAGCTACAGAGGATCAGTTCATATGCTTGTAGAAGCCTTGGAGATGCCAGTGAAGGTGAGGTTGTCCTGTAGGCTGCATCTCGTCCTGCGGTCCTTGTGCTGAGCGTCCACAGTGTGGCTGCCACTCCTTGGATCCTGGGAGAGCACGTATTCTGAACTGTTTGCAGAACAGAGTGGGTAGGCATGTGGTTGAGCTCGTGTAGAAGTAGGGGTGTGTCTGAGAGGAGCCAAGCATATGTCTTCATCTCCCCTCAACAGGTGCCTCCATCACTTTTTGTTTTTTCTTTTCTGCTCAGATAGCTGTGGTGTGGTCCAGCCCTGTCTGCTCTGCTTTAGGAGGCTAAGGCTGCCTCAAACCTGCAATTGGGGAGCAGGGTGAAGTTGGAAGCCTGGTCAGGCCCTCAGCTACCCTTCCTCACAGGCAAAGAGAGAGCGTAGGGGTTTTAGAGTCATGAAGCCTGGGTTGCTCTCACACCTGTTAATCAGGTTTTTTCACCTGTAAAAATGTGGGTAAGGTGGAGGGGAATATTAGTTCTCATATCCTTCATGAGACTATGTGGTGATTATATACAATAAAGTGAAAACATCTTGTAACAGTGACCCACCATGAATTAGTGGTTACTATATGACCATGATCTCAAACCTCCTGGTAAACACTATTATCCCCATGGTGCCCAGCAAGCTCCAGACTCCAGGAATGTCTCTCGGCAGTCTCTTCTGCATGCACATATTACAGGCAAACTGCTTCTATCCATTTCCCAGCAGAGAAAAGCCCGAATAGAATGTCTGTCTCCATCCATCCCAGTGAAGGCTCCCAGAGTAGAGTGCTAGCCAGTGGTGACTAAACCTCAACAGGGAAACCACAAGTGTCCTGCCCTGCTTGCGCCTTATGGTTGCCCCAGGTTATTTCACAGCATTTGCTAGAATCAGGGCGTGATGGTTTTTATGTATCAACTCGACTGGGCTAAAGGTGCCCAGATAGCTGGTGATATGTTATTTGGGTGTGTCTGGGAGAGTGTTTCTGAGATCAGCATTTGAATCAGTAAGCTGAGAAAATATAGAAGATTGCTTTCCCCAATGTGGGTGGGCATCCTCAGTCCATTGAGGGCCTGGATAAAACAGAAAGATACAGGAAGGGAGAATCCTCCTCTCTGAACTGAGACCTCTGTCTTCTGTCCCTGGACATCAGTGCTCCTGGGTCTCAGTACTTCAGGTTCTAGAAGGATCTACATCAGCTCCTGGTTCTCAGACCTTCGGACTAGGTCTGCATTACACCCCTGGCTCTCCTGGGCCTCCAGCTTACAGAAGGCAGACCTTGGACTTCTCAGCCTCCATAGTCACATGATTCAATTCCTCATAACAAATCTTTTTTATCTCTCTCGCTATCTTACGGATTTTGTTTCTCTGGAGAGCCCTGACCGACACACAATGATCGTCTGTGAAAACAGGAACACCCCCACCGGCCTCCACCTTCTGCCTCCTCTTCGGGCAAGGTCTGTTCCCATCTTTGCTCCCCTTCCTTCCCCAACACAACCTAGCTTCTGGTGGCCCCTCGCAGGTCCCCTCCCCCACCTTCTTCCACTCTGTGAATCATGATGACAAAATGACAAAAACATTCTTAAGGAAACGAACTGCCCCGCTCACAGAGGCCACCGTAAGTGTCAGAGAAAGCAAGGTTTGGAGTTATTCATTCTACTTCCATGGAACGAGTCCAAATCTGCACGGGGCCGGTTCCCCCTTTCCTGTTTTTGAGTCCAGTCTCGCTGTCACAGTGTGGTCTTTATGGGCTGAGCATCCTTGGTTTTTGTCTCATCAAACGAGCTGTTTCTCTTCCACCTTCAACCTGCCCTCATCCAGAGATTGCGGGAGCCTTGGAGGTGGAAGAACGTGGCATTTGCTGTCTAAAAGTCCACTAAGCCCTGTCTGTCATTCTCTACCTGAGGCCCAGTGACAAACAAACCCTGGAACTATGCCAGGCCTCGGACTTCTCCTTTGTTCAGTGGGGTTTCCTGGCCTTTCCTCTCCTTGGAGGTTAGCCGTCCTCAAGCATGCTCCCGATCTTGAATTCTTCCCTCCCGGTGAATAGAGCCATTGTCCTCTGCTGTAACAAGTATGGTCGCATCACACATGTTTAGAATTATATAAAAGATTACATTCTGTATGTATGTATAGTTAGTGATTCTTGAGGCTTTGTGAACTCTTGCTGAGCTGTGGTTGTATACTCATATGTATTTTGAAGACGTACCCTCTCTCCATTGCAGGTGTGTTTTAGGTACTGTTGCCATGACGATATCTCTATGTGGGCATTACTCACCAAAGGTCCTTCAATCCATCCTGCTGGTTGATCTTGGGTGATCACCACTTTCATGAACTCAAGTCTCTGCTCAGAAGTCCGTCATGGCTCCCCACTGTGGTGACTGCTTTATATTTAACCACTTCCCCCAAAACCAGGCAATGCCATCACTCCTGAGATTCTAGCGTTTGCTTCATCAAGCAAGTCTCCACTTCACCTTGCTCTGTCAATCAATGCACACCCTCTCCTTCCCCACACTCCCATCTGGAAGTTTCAGTCAAATTCTCTGGATCCCATGACCAGTCTTTCCTTTTAAAAACCTCTGTTGGACTGAGACTTAACATCACATAGGTTGGCATGAAGTTTGCATCCGGTTGTGTCTGGGTGGTACTTTGCTCAGTGTTTTTCAACACTGGCTTGAAATCAGCTGGAGGGGGGGGGGAGTTAAATATTTTATTTACTGATTTTATAGAGAGAGGAGAGGGAGGGAGTGAGAAGTATCAACTCATAGTTGCTTCACTTTAGTTGTTCATTGATTGCTTATTGTATGAGCCTTGACTAGGCAAGCCTAGGGTTTTGAACCAGCAACCTCAGCATTCTAGGTTAATGCTTTATCCACTATACTACCACAGGCCCCACTGGCTGGGGAGCTTTTAAAAGAAACTGAAAATATTTTTAAATACTAAAAATTGTTTGAGACACAGTCCAAACCAAAGGCTCTGAATCTCTGAAGGTGAGGTCTGGCTGTCGGTACTTTCAAAAGCTTTCCAGGAATTTTGGGCTAAATTGTGTCCCTGCCCCCACCCCACCCTATCTTGCCACATACACACATTGAAATTCGTTGCCAGTTCTTAGTGCTTCAGAATGTGACTTGTATTTGGACAAAGAGCCTTTAAAGAAGTCATTAGGTAAAATGAGGTAATTTATTATTAAGGTGGGCCCTTATCCAATATGACTATATCTTGCTAAAAAGAGAAAATTAGGACACAGACATGCACAGAGGGAAGCTCATATGAAGTCAAAGGGAGCCTGGCCTGTGGTGGCACAGTGGATGGAGCATTGACCTGGAACACTGAGGTCACCAGTTCAAAGCCCTGGGCTTGCCTGGTCAAGGCACATACTCCAAGCAAGCAATGGACAACTAAAGTGAAGCAACTATGAGTTGGAACTTCTCTCTACTCCTCATCTGTAAAATCAATAAATAAAATCTTAAAAAAAAAAAAAGACACAGGGAGAAGATGGCCATGTATAAGCCAAGGAGGGAAGCCACAGAAGAAACCAACCTGCTGACACCCTGATCTTGGACTTCCAGCCTCCAGAACTGTGAGCCAGTATGTCTTTATTGAAACCACCAGTGTGGTAGTCTTTATGGCAGCCCTAGCAGACTTATGCACCAGGTGGTTTTACTGCACATCCAGGGAGCAACCCTTCTTCTAACCCTGTTCTCCCCACCCCACCACCCAGCTAGATCATCATCCCCCTGAGGGCAGGGGTGGAGCTGTACCTTTTGATTTCCTCCATCTCTAACTGGCTATTGACTCACAGGTGACAAACCAATGCTTGTTACGCCAGAGGACATGATCTCCTTGCACTTCTCTTCATGGTCCTTTACTCCTGATGTTCCCACTGTACTTAGAGATGCTTGGACTTCTTTTCCCCAATGTTTTATTTTTTTAGACTTATCGTCTTAGGCAGTTTTATATCATAAACAACTTGTATCAGTTTCTGTTAAAGGTCTTTTTCTGTTCCAGTGATCACAACATTTAGTTGGCCTCTTAACATTTTCTTTCTCTCCCCCTCCTCCTCCTCCTCCTCCTCCTCCTCTTCCTCCTTCTCTGTCCTCCTCTTCCTCCTCCTTCTTCTTCCTCTTCTTCCTCCTCCTTCTTCTTCCTCTTCTTCCTCCTCTTACTCCTCCTTTTTCTCCTTCTCCTTCTTCTCTTCCTCCTCCTCCTCCTCCTCTTCCTCCTCCTTCTTCTTCTTCCCATTCTGGTAAGACTTGAAATCTTATTCAGTGATGACACTGGCCTCACTTAGGTCCCTTCTCTCTGGGGTTATCGAAATTTCTTCCCATTGTGCATTCAGGACATAAATTTTCCTAAGGCTCACCCACTTCCACATGCCCTGTGTGTCTCAACGTCATCACACCTAAGAAAGCCGCTCTTTTCAGAAACTGAACTGACTTGCAAACCACTGAATTTAGGGTTTGGAACTGAACTTGGAGGTTATTTTACATATGAGAAACAGCTGCTCATGGTCATAGAGCTTAGACAGTGGCCAGGCCCATGTTGGAGGCTGTCTGCCTGACAATGTAGAGATCTTTTCTCTCTTGCAGATGGGAATTTCCTCTCCTGGGAAACAAGGTGAACATAAAGCAAAGCAAAACCCCCGTTCTCCAGAATTTGCCTTGATGTTCTCTTTCCATCTGTTCCTTAAAGCCCTCAAAATTTACCTCGCTTTCTCCACTTGAATGCTGGTGATGGCCCAGAGTGGTCTTCAGTGACATACCTCATCTCCTGCCTCTGCTATGGTCATTTCCAGCTCCCAGGTAGACAGCTAGGACCATGAAGCAATCTCTGCAGGGGGAGGTGGCAGAAGCTGTGAGATGAAAGAGTCAGGTCAATTTGCCACAAAGAGAAGGTCACAGAGCTGGAAGAGAGCAAGACGGGGCTCTAGTTCTCAGATCTTCACACTCTGTTCCCAGCCTGGGGTCAAGTGCAGGAGTACCAGTGATGGAGGAGAAATGTCGAGATGAGGTGAGGGATACTCCCACAGCAAAGGGCTATTGTCGAGATAAGGTGTGTAATGGAGCTCTAAGGGAGACCTCCTTTTGGACTCCCTTCACTCCATTCCCACTCAGGACAGGGCCTCATCAAAGTGTGTTTGGAGAAATCCATTGGAGGAGGTTCTGATGTTCAGCTTTCCTGAGCCACTTGGGTGCTGTGGGGTGTGGTCAGGACCATGCAGGAGCTCAGGGATGGCTGTGAAGCAGTGGTCTGAGTGAACACAGTGACTGATGAAGCAGACCATTAGTAACAGGTTAAATGGATCTCAGTCAAACTGCAGGGCCCACAGCAGCCATCTTGTGACAATGAGGAAACTAGGAAAATTAGCAGTAAGGCTAACAAGGCAGAAATAGGAAAAGGGCCAGAAACATTAATGGCATTATGGAGTTTCTGTGCCAGCTCACAATGTTTATCTATAGACTTCTTTTATGTGTGAGAAAAATAAGCTTCTACCCGTTTTAAGTCATTTTGGGAGGAGAGTCTTTTTTGCTTGTAGCTAAGGCAATTTCTGATACAGCAGCCATCTTGAGATCACTCCAGTTGTTTAAAAGTTGTTTTCTAAGATGAGCTGAGATCAGCCTCAGTGTCCTAGGAAAGCCCTGGCCATTCTTACCCCTTAGTTCTGCCTATCTATAGTCATCCCCACAAAGAATCTAATTCTTTTCTTCTTTCCATCTTGAGGTCTTTTCTCCATTGCTTTCACTTGAAATTGTATGTTTGTTGGACCACAGGCCCCTTTAATTTTTTTCTCAGCTGCTCAGGGCCATGGACAGCCCACGGACGTGTACCCTGTTCGTGCACTTCACTGAGTCTCGCAGCTACCTCCATCCCATGGCAGTTGTTGGATTTCCACTTTCCTTGGTGTTTATATGTTCCCTCCATGCACTAGCCCATGGCTGGGCAAGAGAGAGCTTTCTGTTCTTGGGTTGTTCTGCCCCTATTTTATTATTATCTTTGCTAACTGTACCCCTCACTTTATCCTAACTACTGCATGGTCTCCCAAGCATAATTTATTCAGCAGCAGGAACAGAACCAGAAGCACTCACTGCCTACAGGGAGCTCAGACATCCCACTCTGCACATGCTGCATTGCATTTTAAGCCCTGTAAATCCAAGCCATCTCATTAGCCTACTTCCCTTGTTGATAAGCTATCTAGAAAATATTAGCAACTGTGTGTGCATGTGTGGGGGAGGGGAACAGGAAGATACTCCAATGCTGGTTTTTGTTGTTGTTGTTTTTTACAGTTTCCAAGGATTTTAGTGTCCATGTCAACCTCAGGGTTCTTTAAGTCCTAAGTTTCTTTCCTGAGTTGTAACCATGTGTCCTTCTTTTATCACCAGAAAGAAAGAGAACCATTTTGAGAAGACTTTTCCCAGTAGCTACAGGTTGAACGAGAGATTTTATATTTACAAACCTGATCCCTTTTCTTCTTTCTAAGCTACATCATCAGCACACACTGGTCAGCCCAGAGCACCATGGTCTTTCCCTTCTCTTCTCAGTTTCCTCATCTCCAAGGACTACATCAATGGTTCATTTTTGTGTTGTTATTGTAAGTTCTACTTTCTTAGCAAATTTCTATTATGCACCACAATGTTATCAACTATAGTCACCATGTTTTACATTAGATTTTCAGACCTAGACTAAGGGTTTTTTGTTTTGTTTTGTTTTGTTTTTAAGAGTAGGCCAGGGTGGTGGGTGGGATGAGGAGAATTTGGACTTTGACCACTTTATTTATTTATTTATATTTTAGAGAGACAGAGAGAGGAAGGGAGGGTGGGGGGTAGTGTTCATTTGTTGTTTCACTTAGTTGTGCATTCATTAACTGCTTCCCTACATCGAAGGTTCTTATCCCGGGTGTGGGGCAGATAAAATATATTATGCTCACTTTGTTAAAGATGGCGCTGCCCACGTGGAAACCCCTCGCCCAGGTGATATTGGTTACCCTTCCTGCTTGGGAATGGGCATGATTATATTAATGTGTGTGGGGGACAGGCTGTGGGCAGGCCGGGTTATAGCCTAAGGCTTAGTTTTAAGAGTAAGCTTTTCCCCACACCCTTGACTGATTGGATGATGTGGGGTGGTGCACTCTCATGAGGAATCCTCCCATTATGCCTCAGATAAGTGACTTTGTATCAGAGACTTCCTTGTTTGTAGATTGGATTAAAGGTTTGGATTTCTACATTATTAAAGTGGGGCAGACCGGAAGCTTGCTCTCTCTCCTTCCCTGAGGTTAGCATTAGAGAGGAGAGCAGATTAAGGCCACGTGGAGGCCAGGAAAAGCAGCCAAGATGGCAGAGTGCTGAGGAAGAAACCAGTTTGTGCAGAGTTTGTGGAGAGAAGGAGATGGGAAACAGAGGTGAATAAGTCTGGTGAGGTAGAAACCTTTGATGCTAGGAAACTCGGATAAGTTAGTAGCTTTGTGAGCACTGAATGAGTGGGTTTTGGAGCCCAGTGTGTGTTTTTGCTTGCTTGTCAGGTGCAAGCTAGAATTAAAGCTGATGGCTCACCAGTTCTTGGCTCCATTGTTTCATTAGCAACTGTCTGAATCTAATGCAAACCTGTATGGGCCAGGCTGCTGTGATGGTGGCCTTGGCCACTGGCCTTACACCGGGCTTTATGGATCTCGGGAGCGAGGGGCAGGGAGTAAGGGTCTTTATGGGTGGGTTCCAGTAGTCATTGAATTGTATGCAACATTTTGTGCATATGGGAATATGCTCATTTTTCTGGATGGGGGTGTTCATCATGGTTTTTACACCATAATTTTGAAAGGGGAATGTTTTACCTGGAACATTTTGAGAACTAATGCTTCTGATATTTTCTCAAGAGGTCTTCCAGATTCAAGGGTAATTATTTATAGTACAGCATTGTGTACTAACTTTTCCTACAAACTCCTACTGTAAGCTCTATAACCCTTTAGTTTACACCTTTGTTTTATGATTAAAGTAACCGAAGCTCAGAGAAGTCACATAGATTGGCCAAAGTCATCAGCTAGTGACTGGCAGAACCAAGGTGGGCTCCCAAGCCTGGGGCCCTTCAGAAGCAACAGGAACATTCATGTACCAAAGGGTGAGGAGTTCTCTCTTCTTCCTTGAATTATAGATTCCATGAAGCCTAAGTCCATCTCACAGCATTAAGCCTCATTCTCTGTGTCTCACCAAATGTCCATCACATAATGGGCATCAGTGTTTGTGGCTGGATTGCTTTATACCTATTTGTAAAGCCAGTAGCCACAGCCACCATCACAGCCGCCTGGCCCATGTAAATTCAGGTTTGATTCGGACAGGTGGTAATTAAAAAATGGAGCCAAGAACTGGTGGGCCATTAGCTTTAATCCTAGCTTACACCCAGTGGGCAAGAAATACACACAGTGGGAAAACACTTCCCTTTCCATTCAGAGCTCCCAAAGCCCCTGACTTATCCGAGTTTCCTAGAATCAAAGTTTCTACCTCACCAGCCTTATTCACCTCTGTTCCCCATCTCCTGCTCTCTGCACAAACTCTGCACAAACTGGCTTCTCCTTCAGCACTCTGCCATCTTGGCTGCTTCTCCTCTCCTCCACGTGGCCTTTCTCTGCTCTCCTCTAGCATGGGCCCCTCTGCCTCATTTTATAGTGTAGAAATCAAAACCTTTAATCCAATATACAAACAAAGAAGTCTCTGATATAAAGTCACTTATCTGAGGCATAAATGGGATTCCTCATGAGAGTGCACCACCCCACATCATGCAACAGTCAAGGGTGTGGGGAAAAGCTTAGTTTTGAAAATATCTTAGTATTAAAAGGGTGGGAAAGGCTTAATCTTAAAACTAAGCCTTAGAGCCTGACCTGTGGTGGCGCAGTGGATAAAGCGCCGACCTGGGAACACTGAGGTCGCCAGTTCAAAACCCTGCACTGGTCTGGTCAAGGCACATATGGGAGTTGATGCTTCCAGCTCCTCCCCTCTTTCTCTCTCTTTCTCTCTCTCTCTCTCACTCTGTGTCTCCTCTCTAAAATGAATAAAATAAAAACAAAATTAAAAAAAAAACTAAGCCTTAGGGTATAAGGACCTTGCCTGCTTACAGCCTGTCCCCCACACCCAATGCAAACTATAAGTGAGCAAACATCTATATCATATTTACAAACTTATTTGACCAACATTCCACCCCTTTTGCTCGCTTCACAGTCAAAAGCACAGGTATTCCTGCACAAGGAAATTAGGCACATTTCACAAATTACAACAACATGACAAAACATACAATTTCAACAATTACAAAGGTGCATTTCACCAGTCTCTAAGCACTTTGCCAAAAGCACAAAATGTCCTCAGACTTCTTTCTAGCCATGGGAAAAGCTTCCCAGGACAGGGGGAGGGCCTCCAGCAAAGCTACCCTCCACCCCATCACATTGTCTAAAATCCATAAGTCCATCCAACAAAGGAGCCAGTGCTACTCCAGTCATAGTCCAGGAATCAGTCCATGCACATGGGGCCTCAGCCACCCCCCTCATCCCTGCTGTCCTGGCAGATCTTAGCTGTCTCAAGGAGGAGCACATGGCAATGGCAGTCAGCATTTCCATCTCTGCTCCAGAGAGCATGATGGCATCCACCCATATGTCCCAAAATTGCAGACCTACCAGGGGCGTAGTAGGTACTCCTTGCTGCTGGGCTCTCACCTTCTGGAGACTGCAGATCACAACTCCAGACCGATTCTCCTCATCCTCCAAAGAGGAATTGAAAACATCAGCTCCTACTGACGTGCTTGAGCCCCAGGTCACCACCACCTTCTGCTCCTCAGGCCTTGCAGCCCCTGCCCCAGCCTCAACTCCGGCCTCCAGTCACTGCTGGCTCTCTACAACATCCAGGGCAATCTGCAACTCACAAAGCTGTGATTTCTTCTCCACCGGCCACTCCATTTCCAAGAGAATCTTGTGAACCTGGTCGGCCTGCTTCTCTGGTGCTTACTCCAGCTCCAGGGTCAGCATCTCTTTCTCCCACATTTGCTCCAGCTCCTTTCACTGCTTGGTTAGCAGGTCCCAGGCAGCCTCTTCCACAGAGCTCTCAGTTTCCTTCCACATGGTTGTAAAAGTCAGCCAGCCTACAGTCCCCAAAAAGATAGCCGTGGGGAATCATAACAGCAGCCAGTCCTCTACCCCACCACTCAAAGGTGGTGGTGGCTCCATACCGAACTGTATCAAATCGTGCCACAGATTACGCCAAATGTAAAGCCAGTAGTCATGGCCACCATCACAGCCGCCTGGCCTACGCAGGTTCGGGTTTGATTCAGACAGACGGCAAAGAAATGGCGGAGTCAGAGGATGAGTGGGCCATTCTGTTTATTGGTGTCTCACCAAGACAGGCAAGCCACAAGAGAAGCCATAGGAAAAGCAGAAAATTTGCTTTTTCCATGGAGGGCAAGGGATCAGGGAGGTCCCTGCAATGCTGATAGCAGGAACTGAGTGAGACTATAAGATGGTCTGCCCCCATCTTATAGTATAGCAATTAAAACCTTTAATCCAATATACAAACAAGGAAGTCTCTGACACAAAGTCACTTATCTAAGACATAAATAGGATTTCTCACGAGAGTGCACCACCCCACATCATGCAACAGTCAAGGGTGTGGGGAAAGCTTAGTTTGAAAAGTATTAAAAGGGTGGGAAAGTCTTAGTCTTAAAACTAAGCCTTAGGTTATAAGGACCCTGCCTGCTTACAGCCTGTCCCCCACACCCAATTATTAATCAAAAGTCTTACTCTCATTAGACACTCTTTTCTCTCTGTTTATTCCGTTTCTGAATCTACTGACCAGAACCTTGAGCCCAGGGGGTGCCTGTTGTGCCATGTGGGACAAGTGTGGTGTTCCCTCTCTCCTCACACTTCAGCACCCAGCTTTGGGAAGTCTTCATCCACCAAATGGCCTTTCTTAAAGGACAGTTCATTCCACTCGCTGCCTTTTCATTTTTCTATTATTCTACTTCACATCTTCTATTGTGATAAAAATACATAATGTAAAATTTACCGTTTAACCATGTTAAGTGTATATGGTTCAGTAGCATTAAGTACATTCACATTGTTGTGCAACAATCACCATCATCCCTCTCAAAAACTTTATCTTCCCAAAGTGAAACTTTGTACACATTTAAACATTAACTCCCCATCCCCCCACCCCAGCCCCTGGCAGTCGCCAATCTACTTTTTGTCTCTATGAATCTGACTACTTGAGGTACCTCAGATAAGTAGAATCATACAGATTTGTTCCTTCATGTCTGGCTTATTTCACTTAGCATAATGTCTTTAAGATTAATCTATTATAGCATGTGTCAGAATTTCCTTCCTTTCTAAGGCTGAATAATATTCATTGTATGGCTATACTATATTTGGTTTCTCCATTTATTCGTCAATGGGTCCTAGCACCGCTTCCACCCTTTGGCTATTGTGAATTATGCTGCTGTGAACATGGGTGTTAATATCTGTTCAAGATCCTGCTTTCAGTTCTTTTGGGTGCACACCCGGAAGTGGATTTGTTGGATCGTATGGTATTTCTATATCTAATTTTTTTGAGGAACCGCTATTCTATTCTCCACAGCAGCTGTACCATTTTATATTCCCATAAGCAAAGTCTCCACATCCCTGTCAATATTTGTTGCTTTGTTTTTTAATATAATAGCTATCCTGATGGGTGTAAAGTGGTATCTTAGGGTCCCCTTCTTCTTCCCAGTAGTCACACCTACCCATTTGATCATCATGATGTGACTATCAGGTTGCAGCCCACTGGTTCCCCGATGCTGTCATCCTCAAGTCAATCAAACTCAAACCTGAACCGGTGCCATGGCTTTCTCATGAATCTACGTTCAGCCTATGCTTGGCTCTTTGTCACACTGTATTTCACTGACTTGAACTCACACAGGTTTCCCCCCACGTTTCAATATCTCTGAAATCAGGATGCATCTGGCAATGAATAGCATGTCTTTGTCTTAAGTTTGTCCCATTTCTCTTTCTTGCTCCTTGGCTCATAAAATAATGGCACTCCCTGGCAAATTCGAGTCACTAAAAGATGATGCTGAAAATGGCTCTAGTCCCTAGACAGCCCTTGTAGACCTGTGTGGCGTGGAGGACCTTAGGAGGGCCCGGATGGAGGTCCTGTGCCATAAGCCTTTTCTTCCGGGGACATGTACTGTTCACTTCACCGTATGTAGCCTCTTCCAGCTGTTCACGTATGATATCAATCAACCTTTCAAGGTTTCGCCCTGGCGCTCTCCCCACCCCCTTCCTGCCTGTTCCCTCTTTGGTGTCCTTGCCTTACAGCTTTCTTCCTGCAAAGTCCAGCCCCCACTCCACCAGCAGACTTCTCTCACCCTGTTTATTCCCTTCCCAACTCCATCACTCCTGCTGCCAGCTCCCGCCTCTGGCCCCTCACCCTGGCCTAGCTCACTTCCAGGGCTGGTGACAAAACTGCTTCCTCCCCTGCAGGCCCACCCTGCTCAGTTCCTCCTACCGCTGTCACCTTTTGAAGCATTTCCTGTGACTTTTTTTTTTTTTTTCCTTAGCCCCTTAATCTGTTTCTGTCTGCATCCCTCTCCCTGCCCACAAACAGCTGGAATGCCTCCTCTGCTTTCTTGCTCTGCTTCCTCCTGAAATCCCCTGGCAACCCTCCCCCATCCTTTGCTGACCTAAATCAAGCCCACACGATTGCTCTGACTGGTGCTGTAGACCCTGGGGCTTGCTGGGACCGCTTAGCCCTCGTGATTCAATCCCCCAGTCTCAGTGTTCATTGAGACCACCTGTCCCCTGAGCTACTGCGAGGTCCTGTCCAGACCCTGTGGTGCCCAGGTGACTCAGGAAAGGTGAACACCAGAGCCTTCTGTAATCTGCTCTGCCCAGCACACCTGGATGAGGCGCTGTCCTGAGTGGGAGTGGGGTGGGGAATTCCAAAGGAGGTCTCCTTTGGAGCTCAGCCATGGGGATGGCTGCACAAAAGCCTTCTGCTGTGGGAGTGTCCCTCAGCATATCCAGACTTTATCCCACCACCACTAGTACCACCCACTGGACCCCACGCTGGGAACCAGGCGCTCCTCGCTGTCTCCCGGCTCCCCTCCTTCTTCTTTGTGCCCCTGCTCCTGGACTCCTGGCACCTGTTGGTTGGTCATCGAGTCCTGCTGGTAGCTTCTTCTCAGCCTCTGGGTCAGTCCCCTTGTCTTCATTCCACTAGAGTTGCTGTCATTCACCAATAACTTGCCCTGTTCTCCCAGGCCCCATCCTCCCTTCCGCTGCCAGAAGGGTCTTCTAAAATATTAGAATGACACGCACTGGGAAGGCTCTTACTGAACGCTCAAGCTTCGATCCTTCACCACACTTTTGCTCATACGCCCTCACCCCGAACGCCCTGAGTGAAGTAGGGATGGCAAATGTGTGGTCCTTCTTTGCCCTGACACCATGGTAATATCGCTAACTGAGTGAAGTAGGGATGGCACCTGTGTGGTCCTTTTTTGCCCTGACACCATGGTAATATCGCTAACTGATCACAGAGCCTGGGTACCTTTTCCTCCCAGCCCTCCCATTCACCCCAACCTGTCAGAGTTGGCACCAAGACCATAGTTATTTGCCATGCTGGTCCTAACCTCTTCCTTCTCTGTCTAATCCCTTAATTGTGCTTTAGGTATCTGCTCATGTCACCTCCTCCAGGAAGTCTTCTCTGACTTGTCATTCCTCTTAATCTGCTTCTAGTCACACCCTGTGTATAATATATCTCTATCTCAATCTGTATTTGTATATCTATATCTCAAGAACATTTCTTATGCTGCATGTTAATACTGTACCTACTTGTCACACTAGGATGTGAAGTTTTTGCGTTTTTGCAAATGGGTACCGTGTTTCAGTAATTGTATTTCCAGGACCCTGAATAGAGCCTGCTACACAATAGCTGTTCAGAAATCTGTTTAGTACACAAACAAGTAAATGAATGATTGAATAAGTGAATAACCAGGTGGGACCAGGTACTATGATTATTATTATTATTATTATTCAGAGAGAGTAAGAGGAAGACACACACACACAGAGAATGAGAAAGAGAGAGAAACATCAATTTGTTGTTCCACTTATTTCTGTATTCATTGGTTGATTCTTGTATGTGCCTACCCGGGGATCGAAGCCATAATCTTGGCATATTAGTATGTTGCTCTAAGCAACTGAGCTACCTGGTCAGAGAAAGGCCAGGTTGTCTTGAAAGTGAAAGAATCAAAATTTCATTTAGCCTCTTTGAAAAAGAAGATTGACTTGCTTCTCCCTTCCACATGGTTACAAAAGGAGGTCATACTTCTCAGCGACTCATCATGGGATGAAGTTGAACCTGTCTGTTTCCATTGATGAGGCTAGAGAGCAAGCTGTCTCCTCATCTGTCTGAGAGGAGTGGGGTGATCTTGATAGTCTTATATGCCCTACCTTTCACAGTTGATGGGGCCAGGTCATCCTGGATCCTCCAGCTCCTTCTCATAGGTCCTAAATTTTTTCTAATTCGTGTGTATACAAGCATGTGCCCCTGTATATGTGTGTATGTTGTGTGCGTGTGCATGTGTGCAAGTCCCCTGAAGCTAATGCAGAAATCTTGTCAGTTATATGAGTGCAGGTACATTTACTGAAGGGATAATCATTAACTTCTCCTGGTGCTGTGTGCTTGGTCTCGTGTTAGGAGGGAGCCTTCGTGGTGGACCCCAGCTGCTATCAGCCTGATTTTTGGTATTTAGAATGCTTTGGGGGACATTTCCCTTTTATTTCTAAAGTCTAACTGGCAATTGAGAATTCCAATTCAGAAAGATGTTATGTTCTAGAAGAATGTCAGTAGAAAGGGGCAGTCAGCTACTTGAGCGGATGTAGTGATGTTATGCTTCTGCCTGGGTCCTCAAGGAGTCATGAATGAATGGTCTTTGCCTTGTGTTGGGCCAGGTCCTGCTTTACCCTGGAACTCTCCCTTTTGCCCTGCAGAGCTGCTGTCTGAGAGGGCTCCAGAGAGCTCCTCTCTACCCAGAAGTGGGCTGCAAGGAGCAGAAACCCTTAGAGGGAGGAGGGAGGCTGGGGACATGGCGATGCTGGGAGACACAAGGACACTGGAGGACACGGTGATTATGGAGATACAGTGACACTGGGTGACATGGTGACATTATGGATCATGATGACACTAAAGAACACGGTGACATTTGGAGACACAATGATGATGGGGAATATGGTGTTCATGGGGGACATGGCCCCCCAATGTCACTGTGCTTTCCAACACCATTTTCCCAGCATCAGTGCATCCCCAAGTGTCCTTTCTTGTTCCTCAGTGAAGGCCAAGAAGGATGCTCATTGTCACAAGTGAAAATGAAAATCAAGTGGGAAGAAAAGTTGGTCCTTCGGGAAGGCCCGGAGAGTAACAGCACTGGCAGCTGCGGGGCTGTTCATGGGCAGTCTGAGAAAGCAGCTTAAGTGGATTAGTTGGAGGGAGGAGGCTGGAGAAGCTAATTATAAAGTTTTGTGCCAGAGATGAGAGAGGATTACTAGGCCTCTATGTGCACCAGGATTCTGAACATGGGAAAACCATTTCCTTTGATCGAGATGGGGTAAATAGAGAGGCAAGATAAGGAAGGGAGTTGTGGGCGCTGGAGGAGCTATACACAGGGATCACGTGGTCAGGTGCAGTGAGCATGCGCATTAAGGAGGGTCCTGCATGGTCTGAAACACGTAGCTGCAGGGACAGCTCCTCAGCTGTTCACAATTACTCTAGTGTCAGCTTATTGACAGGACTGGGTTCTGTTATGAGGCTCTGTGAAATATCTGCCTTGTTAATCAGCATGGGTTTCCTGGGTCCTTGCTATGTGCCAAGCTTGGGGCTGGGGACCCTAGGGAGCCCATGTTCTGCTTCTTAGACCTTGGGCTAGTTGGCTAGGAAGGGTACGGCCCAAGATGTGGGAAATGTTGGGGAGCCATGCTGAAAATGGGGGCTGGGGAAGGCTCCACAAAGGAGGGAAGCCAATCAGGGTGCAGAAGGATGGGGTTGCCAAGCAGGGAAAACCGAGTCAGGCAGCCTGACTGGCATGGAGAATTCCCACAGGAAAGAGTGGGAGCTGAGGCTTAAGGCACAGACTGGAGCAAGACCAAGAGGTCTTGAATTGTGGGATAAGGGGCTCAGGCTTCTTCTGCAGCTACTGTGAACCACTGGAAGGGCTTGCAGCACAGAAAATATCTGGGTAAAAACTGGGTTTCAGGACAACTTGGCCAGCAGGTTTATAGAACAGAGCATGGCATGGTGACCTGGACAGAAAGAGTCAGGCTTCTGCAAGAGTCCCAGGTGAGGCAGTGAGGTAAACCACTGCCCACTGAACCACTGATAATAGATACAAACAGTTGGACAGACAGCCTTGACCCAGCCACGGCTGGCCTAAGCCCTCACTCTGCCATGTTGGTGGCAGCAGGCTGGGGTGCTCACTCATCCTCTAAAGACTTCGGAGGCATGTGAGGGGGTATATTCTTTTCATATGAAAGCAAACCTCACCATATAATGGAGAAAGCATACAACACCAAGTGATGACACCCTCTTTGGGTTACAAGTCTCTTTGTCTGCATTCTAGTCCTTGAAGGGTTTGGGACTGAGGGATTCTGCTCTGGCCCTCTTAACTGGTAGTAGAAGTATGAGAGTCCAGAGAGCTGAGCATCCCTCAGGCCCACATGTGAGACTTTGCACTAAGAGACAGTGGGCAAGGTACCCAGGCCTCCTGACGGTCCTGTGTTCTTGCATCTGCGTTCCATAGTCTTCCCTTTATTTACCTACCCCTTTAGAAGATAAACTCTGGGGTATTCAAAGGCATTCAGGTGGTAGAATCGGGTAAGAGAAATGGCAAGAAGAAGGAAAGAAATCAAGATGTATTGGCGCCTGCTCTGTGGCCCGTGCTCTATATGCATAAACTCATTTGCGCATGATAACTGCTCTGCAGAGTAAATGGCTGACTTTGACAGGTGGGTCCATGATAACTGCTCAGAGCATGTCACGCACCTCCTAGGCCAAACAGAATAAAGGGGTGAGGTAAAATTTGAACTCAGATCTGCCCAATGCTAAATCTTTGGCCTTCCTTCTATTCCAGGGGTCCCCAAACTTTTTACACAGGGGGCCAGTTCACTGTCCCTCAGACCGTTGGAGGGCCGGACTATAAAAAAAAACTATGAACAGATCCCTATGCACACTGCACATATCTTATTTTAAAGTAAAAAAACAAAATGGGAACAAATACAATATTTAAAATAAAGAACAAGTACATTTAAATCAACAAACTGACGAGTATTTCAATGGGAACTATGGGTGCGGATGCATCCTGTGCTCCTCTCACTGACCACCAATGAAAGAGGTGCCCCTTCCGGAAGTGTGGCGGGGGCCGGATAAATGGCCTCACGGGACCGTAGTTTGGGGACCCGTGTTCTATTTCATCAAAATGGGTTAACCTGCCTCTACAGAGCAGAGTGGAACAAATTAGGAATGGGCAGGAAGCACTGTTATAATGAAGAGGAAAGAGAAAATGTAGACCCTCTTAGCTGCTCTCTGACTCTCTTCCTTTTATCGGCACAGCTGCCTGGGCCTCCACACCATGAACAGCACCCCGAGGGGTGCCCAGGCCCCAACCTACCGCGAGTGCCTCCTGCCTTCTGTGGCTCGGACCCCATCTGTCACGCAGGTCACTCCAGCCAAGAAGATAACTTTCCTCAAGCGAGGGGATCCCCAGTTTTCCGGGGTTCGCCTGGCTGTCCACCAACGCACCTTCAAGAGCTTCGGCGTGCTGATGGATGAGCTCTCCCAGCGTGTGCCTCTCTCCTTCGGGGTGCGCTCCGTCACCACGCCCCGGGGTCTGCACGGCCTCAGTGCCCTGGAGCAGCTGGAAGATGGTGGGTGCTACCTCTGCTCCGACAAGAAGCCCCCCAAGACCTCTGGTGGACCAGGATGGCCACAGGGCAGAATCCCCTCTGCTCAGCAGTCTCAGGATGTCGAAGGCCAGTGCGAAGCACCAGAAACATCCTCTTCCCAGAAGAATCCTCAAGCCCCAAGGAAGATAATGTTGGTTAAGAATGGGGACCCTCGATTCCAGCAGACAGTGGTTCTCAGTCAGAGAAACACGAGGAGCCTGGCAGCCTTTCTCAGCAAAGCCTCAGACCTTCTTCACTTCCCTGTGAAGCAGGTGTTCACACCCAGTGGGAAGAAGGTAGGCTGTCGGGGTATGTGCTGTTGTCTTAATAAAGTTCTCTGGACCTCAGATGGAATGGGGAGGTTTTCCTTAAAAAGAGGCACTGGTTGCCCTGCTACTAGTTAATGGTGGATAGAGTGGAGCCATTCAGTCAGTTAATCAAACAATTGTTTTTCATATTACTCGGTACCATTTAGTGAGCATTCACTGAGCCCAGACACTGCCTTGTACACTTTCATTATCATATCTCCTAAATCTTTGGACATCTAGAGGGATGAACTTGGGGTTTACAGGAATGGCTCCCAGCATTCTTCAGGAAGGCGCTGCCTCTACCTGAAGCTACTGTGATTATTGAGTTGAGACAAACATCTCTGTTGTGGCATCCAGGCTTATGAACCTAGGATCTGGAAAGTGCCGCCTCTACATCTGGACATGCAGGAGCCCTGGGACGCTGGGTCCTGCCGGGCTGCCTGGGCCGCCATCCTCTCCCGAAAACATGGCTAGAACTTTCTGAGCTCTGACTGCTGGGAAGCACACCAGGAAGAGAGTGGAATAGACGTGGAGAAATGTAGGGCGTAGCTTCTACTGCACAAACTCAGGAGGCAGTTAATAGTATAGTATTGTTAGAGACAAGAAAATGGAGGCACAGAGGTTAAGTGATTTTCTCATAGTTGTGTGGCTGGCAAATGATAAGGCTAACTGTGAAAATTTCAGAGCTGTAATGTAAGAACGTTTCTAAATTGTGGTGCATTTGCTGTGTACTAGGCTGTGCTACATGCAGATTTTATTGACAAATAAGGCTAGGCCCCTACTGTCAATTGGTTACTGTTTAGTGGGTGCGATGAGAGGGAGAGAGTAGGTACAAAATAAATGAATTGGAGAAAAAATTGTATTTTCATAGAGACTTACTACAGAGCTATTAGGATAAGCTGTGTCACAATCATTCGTTGGCAAGTCCTCAACTAGATGGACCCTCTCAATAATGCCCCTTTTCTTTCCGTGGGTCCAAGACCTCTACCTCTTTTTTAAATGGGAGCATCAGCCCGACCAGGTGGTGGCGCAGTGGATAGAGCGTCAGACTGGGATGCGGAAGACCCAGGTTCGAGACCCCGAGCTTGCCAGCTTGAACGTGGGCCCATCTGGCTTGTGCAAAAGCTCGTCAGCCTGGACCCAAGGTCGCTGGCTCCAGCAAGAGGTTGCTCAGTCTGCTGAAGGCCCGCGGTCAAGGCACATGTGAGAAAGCAATCAATGAACAACTATGGTGTCACAATGACAAAGAAAAACTAATGATTGATGCTTCTCACCTCTCTCCGTTCCTGTTTGTCTGTCCCTATCTATCCCTCTCTCGGTTCCTATAAAAAAAAAATGAAATGGGAACATCAGTTAGCTTCAATTCCATTTTCTTCCTTGGAAAAGTGTGATTTTCTAAAAGTATGGATATATCTATAAATTAATAGACTTGGGTTATTTTGGTGTGTGTGTGTGTGTGTGTGTGTGTGTGTGTGTGTGTGTGTGTGTTGGACCAGACACCTAAATCAAAAGAAAAATGTATACCTGGTAGTTTGAAACCAACTTTTAATTCACTAGATTAAAAGAGCTGGTGGACACCAAACTTCACGTCATTTTGGGATAAGAAGACACAAGCATTCTCTCCTCCTTTCATTTCCTTGTTAACGAATACACCCTTCTAATTTGAGAAAATGAAAAAGAACGGATTCAGCACTTTAAAGATGGAGCTAAATTCCCCAACACTGCTTATTACAACATAATGCTATATATAGTGCCAGCTCCCAGATATGCAGGGGCCTCAGGGCCACGTGAGATTTTGCTAAAAGCAGGGACCTGCTTCCTGGAAGGCAACCCGGCACCGATGTTGCCTGCTCAACTCCCAGCCCGGCCATCCTGCTGGTGGGTGGGGGGTACGTGGGGAGGGGATGACACTGCCGCTGGGAAGGAACCTAGAGAACCTGGGAGGAGCCTGGGATGGAGGGGCTACCCATGCAGAGAACAATGTCTTGTCCTCCTCTGCTCCACTAGGGGCAGAGACAGAGGCAGTGGGCTCAGATTATACTGGAAAACACAGGTCAAACCCAAGAGAAGACTCTGGAAAAGGGTGAGGTAATGAATCAGGTCTCCATAGGCAAGCTGGTTGCTTTAAAATAATACGTATTGCAAGTGTGGGCAGGAAAGCAGATGGAAGGCATCATGAAATGTTTCCCACCCAAGGCATCCCGAATAACCTCATCCCAGGAGGATACAGGCAGAGAGGGAGGCCATGGCGCAAGACCTCAATCTCCAGGTATTATGGAGGCATTATGGCAAGTGGATGGGATCCTTCCCTTGCATCAGAAATCTAGGGGGAGATCAATAAACATCAGAAAAGAGCCAGTGTGACTAGATTCCTCCTCTACCTGAGCCTTCCTGAGCAGAAGGGAAGTTCTGCGGATCAGGCCACCTGATTCAATGCTCTCCTCCCTCAGGTGGATTCTCTAAAGGCTCTACGGCACAGCCCCTCCGTGCTGGTGTGTGCCGGTCACGAGCCCTTCAGACCTTCAACAATGGAAGGGACCAGAAGATGTGGGACTGAAGCTTTAGCGGGGCAGACTTCAAGGAACAAAAATGGTGAGTTGGTTTTGAAGTTTCCCCAATGTTATTTGCACTGGGTAGTGGCTCAGAAGAGCTGGGTAGGTAGTCAATCTAGATAATTTAGGAAACCTCTCTTTGGTTCCAATTCTTGGCCAACCAGTTGCTTGAGGTCTGTCTTGCCCCTTCCTCCTCTCCTCTTCTTATTGCCATCAGCCTTAGCTGGGTTGAGCATTTGACTGTGGTATGAGAGAGGGTAGTCTGGTATTTCAAGAACAGGGAGCAGGAGCTCTTGAACTCTTAAGTTTCTAGGATCTAAAATAAGGTGTATTAAGGACCATGGCGGGTATGAGATTATGAAGGCAGTGCACCATGTGTATGCAGTATTTGCATCTTTCTTTTCTTTTTTTCTTTTTTTTACAGGGACGGAGAAAGAGTCAGAGAGAGGGGTAGACAGGGACGGACAGACAGACAGGAACGAAGAGAAGTGAGAAGCATCAATGATTAGTTTCTCGTTGCCTTTGAGACACCATAGTTGTTCACTGATTGCTTTCTCACATGTGCCTTGACTGCGGGCCTTCAGCAGACTGAGCCACCCCTTGCTGGAGCCAGCGACCTTGGGTCCAAGCTGACGAGCTTTTGCTCAAGCCAGATGGGCCCGCGCTCAAGCTGGCAAGCTCGGGGTCTCGAACCTGGGTCTTCCACATCCCAGTCCGATGCTCTATCCACTGTGCCACCGCCTGGTTAGGCAGTACTTGCATCTTTCAAGAGGCATGGCTCTCTTAGACAACAGTGGGGGCCGACTGGACTAAAACAAATGGTACCCATCGATCCTCCATCCAGCCCATCAGCCTAAACATGCAACCATCCATCCATCCAAAGCGTACTATGTGCCAGTTTAGGCTTTGTTATTAAACAAACACACACACACTGTTTTAAAAGTATAAGTAATGACTCTAGAATAAAAGTTTTAACAAAAATATTGGAATGACAAGGGGCAAATTTTGGCAAGTAAACAAAATAATATCTTTTATGACAATAATGCTGTCCGTGACTGTCGCCTGCCAGGTGCTGGAGGTAGAGACCAAGTAGCCGTAGCCCCTCTCTGGAGGAGCTCACAGTGGCACTTGGTGTTTCTGAAAGAGCAGAGCTTGATGAAGCCTTCTCCTACTCAGATGGACACATGGTAGTTTGTTCTTTTGCTGACCAGACTTACCTTCCACTAGCCCCTTCCTCTTGTTAAGTGTTAGCTAGCTCAGGAGATAAAATGAGAAAGCCTTAGGGGTTTCATTCTTTCTTGGGGTGATTTATTTCTATGCACAGTGGCCCCTTCTTCTCTTTCTCATGGCTGGGGTGCAGGCTTGACTATCAGGACCTGCAGTTGTGTGTCCAGGTCCTTCCTTACAATCATTTATCAACCCCAAAGCTTGATAAGGGTTCAGATGATAAATCACCAGTAATAACTGCGAAGCATGTTACAGTTTACAATCAGGTGCACAGGCAGCAGCTTATTGATTTTACTTCCTGTACCATGGGTGTGTGGGAGCAGGGTGAGGAGTCAGCGCTGGGCACTCGGCTCTGGCCACTGCCTCTGCTGTCTACCAAGAACCCACTCTGTGCCAGCAATTCTGCAGGAAAAAAAATTTTTGGAAGTTTTATATACATTGCCTTGCACTGTCCAAACACACTTCCAAATAGCTACCATTATTGTTATTTTAAAGCTCAGAAAAGGGGTTCTGCCAAAAGCTACACAGTTAGGAAGTGGAAGAGGGGTGATTGAATTCAGATGCCTTCAAGTTCATGTCACTTTGCTCTGCTGGTTCACAGACAGCAGACTGTGGTATCTGTTCTAGAATGGTTTCTGCCCTTACCATGTGGTTTTGGAGGTGGCAGGGGTGTTTATTCAGTGAGAGAAGGGGAGGCAGAGAGACAGACTCCTGCATGGGCCCCAACCAAGATCCACCCGGCAAGCCCATTAGGGGGTGATGCTCTGCCCATTTGGGGCATTGCTCCATTGCTGAGCAATAGAGCTCTTTGTAGTGCCTGAGGCGGAGGCCATGAAGCCATCCTCAGTGCCTGGAGCCAACTCACTCCAATTGAACTATGGATGCAGGAGGGGCAGAGAGAGAGAGAGAGAGAGAGAGAGAGAGAGAGAGAAAGAAAGAAAAGCAAGAGTGGGAGGGGTGGAGAAGCAGATGGGCGCTTCTCCTGTGTGCCCTGAATGGGAATCAGACCCAGGACATCCACAGCCGAGCCGATGTTCTACTACTGAACCAACTAGCCAGGACCGGCAGGGTTGTTTAGGTGGTGAAAGGCTCATGAGCACCCCCTTTTCTCCTGCCCTGAAGTGCCCACAGCAGCTCACCATCTTTTTCTCTTTCTTCTTACTCTTCACTGCGTGCCAGGGAACTGGGGCCCAAAGGCCAAGCAGAGCATGATCCACTCAAGATCCAGGTCGGACAGCAGGACACGGCGGTTATCCCTGCTGTCAGAGAGGTCCGATCCCAGCAACCCCCTGGCGTCCCTGCATCATGGCTGGATGGACCTTGCTCCCGACAGGCAACCTCAGGACACGCCTGCCCAGCCCGGCCCATTGGTGGCCAGTGATAACGTTGAGAAGACGGTCCACAGGAACGAGGATGGCAGCCTGTCTGTGGAGATGAAGGTCCACTTCCACCTGCTCGGCAACGACACGCTCCTGCGATCCAAGAGGGTTGGGAGGACCAGCGCCTCCACAGCAACCGGTGGGGAGGGCCCTGCTCTGGGGGAGGTGGGCCCCCTCCACTGTGTGTGCGAGGGCCACCCAGGGGGCTGCTCAGAGCCTAGGGCACTGGGTCTTAGGACCCAAGAGGCAGGGTGCCAGGAAGTCTTTGAGCGAGGCCGGTGGCAGCCAGGGTGCCGATACGAGATCTGGACGAACCCCCTGTACAGTGCACAGGAAAGGGGCATGGCCTCTCAGAGGAGGCCCGGGCTGGCCCAGCACTCCCACCCCAGGGGTCCCTGGACCCAAGGGGTTGCCAGCAAGAAAAGGAGCAGCAAGGACAGTGTCAGCCCCGCCTCCAGTGACAGATCCCCTGACGGCTCTGAGCCAAGCTCCTCCTGCTGCTCCAGGTACCCAGAGGGTAACATGGGTGGCAGGGGCCTGCAGCCAGCCACTGGGGCCGCCTCCCAGAGAGGCTCAAGGGGAAAAGCCAGAGGCATGCCCCAGGCTGGGGAGGGCCCAGGTCCAGAGGGAGCAGCATTGGGCAGCAGGGATCACTGCTGCCTGACCCGAGGCATGGCAGGTGCTCCATCAGTCTCCTCTGCCAATGCCAGGTCTCAAGAGGAGTCCAGGGAAAGGGGAGAGCAGCACCAGGGAAGCCCCAGTATGACAAGGCCCATGATGTCCCCACAGAAGGCCACCCACGGGGAAAGACCCTTCTCCTCTGCCTTGCATCTCTTGTCTTTGAGGAACAAGGACCTACAGGCAGAGGGAAGTGAACAGGCCACCAGATACCCCCAAGCCAGGGATGGGTCTGGGGCGAGACTGCCCCTGGCCTCGGGCCATTTTGGCTCTGGGGACACTGCAGAAGTATGTTTCCTGCCTTCCACCTGTACCTCAGCCTCAGGCAGGCAAAGAAAGAGGAGCAGAGCCAGCACTGTGGCCTCACCCAGCATGTCAGGCGTTGACCAAGGGGTCCAGAGAGGCCGCCCCAGACAGCGCTGCAGCCGAACGGACACCCACTGCCCGCTCAAGTCCCCTGTGTCCAGGCAAACGTGGGGGCCTCCCAGCACGGGCAGGGGCTGTCACGCCGACCCAGCACCGCACCTTTCTGGAAGCTCATCCAGCACCAGGAACCAAGCCTCCGGGGACCCAGGGCCACGCTCTTCTGCCTCTCTTCATTCCCAGGACATACAAGGGGTCAGCAGTGCCTCCATTACTCCTGTGAGCAGTTCAGACTGTGCTTCCGATTTCTACCCCCCATACTCTCCCTCTCCTGAGACCAAAGGGAAGACTGAGTTCAAGGCCCACTCACTTGCCAACACATCTGACTCTTTCAGCTCCCAAGCTGATGGCCTGGAGGAAAAGGCCAGGGGCAATGTCCGCAAGCCTTTCTGGCCCTTGGTTCTGCCAGTTGGACGGCATGAGCATGAGAGGGGGAGACCAGGAGCCCCGCAAGGGGGCAGCTACTCACAGATGGCCACATCCCGGGTCTGCAGGACCCCTGGTGATGAGATGCAGGCGTTGCAGGTCTCCCGGCCGCAGGGCAGCCCGGGGCCCTCCTCAGCGGCCTGCATGGTGTGCAGCAGGTACTGCCCCACACCTCCCCGGGCACAGCCCTCCAGCAAGAAGCGCCCTTCATGCAGCAGCAGTGACCACTGTGCCGACTGGGGACCAGGGAGGGGCGAGCCAGGGGAGGAACAGCTAGATGTGCAGTGCCCACGGCCCCCCAGCTCTCAGTCAGGGGACAGGGGAAGAGCAGTCAGAGCAGCCATTAGGGGCAGCCCCAGCCTCAGTCCCAGGCCTGGGAGAATGTTCCAGGGCCAGGTTGCTGGAGAAGGGGAGGGGAGGGAGGAGCAAGAGGTCAATGGCAGCGTGACACCGAGTGCTCTGCCCCAAGTCTCACCAGAAGCTGTGGTCTGTGAGTGGTTGAGCAACATCCCAGAGGAGCTCGTGCCCATGAAATATGAGATGGTGGATGACAGCATGGTTGTGGCTAGGGGCGGCCTGGAAGGCCCCATGGAGGACCCTGTTGACAAACATTCCCCTGAAGGCCTAGGGGGGCCAGCTCAGGCCAGACAACCATCCCTGGAAAAGGCCACCAGTGAGAAAGAACCAGAAGGAGCCCTCCCAGTGATTGGTGACACTGTTCCCCCGTCAGGAGAGGGTCTTCCTCACAGCAGAGTTTCCAAAGCCCCCAAGGAGGCTGGAGCAGCCACTGGAGACTGTGGGGAGGGCCAGTGTGTGCTTCCCTGCAGGCTGTCTGCCTCCATAGAGATCATGAAAGCACTGATGGGCTCCAAGCAGGGCCGGCCCAGCAGCCTGCCTGAAGTGTCCGGCCCGGTGAGCCGGCGGCTCAGCCACTCTGCCCAGGCCCTCATTACCTGTCTTGCCAGGCTCCACTTCTTTGATGAAGACCTTGGGTCTCCCGCTGGCAAAGTGAGGTTCACAGACTCTCCTCGGTACCAGGAGCTCTTGGGCACCTTCCAGACCCTGTGGCCAGGGTGTGGCCTCAGGCAAGGTGAGCTGGACCCAGGCCTCTGGGAGTCCGGCAGGTGCCAGGCTCTGCCAGGCCTCAGGTCCCACGTGGTGACTGAGGACTTCACACCAACGTCCTCGTCAGGTGTGGATGTCGGTAGTGGTTCTGGGGGTTCAGGGGAGGGCAGCGGACCGTGTGCCGTGGACTGTGCCCTGGTCTCTGAGAAGACAGAGCTGCCCTTGAAAATCTCTACCCAGAGGCCTGATTCCAGGACCTCAGAGAACCCAGAGGGACCGGGAAACCAGGAGCAGAGTGGTTCCACAGCCTCTTCACGTTCTCAGGTACTGGCTTGTGCCGGTACCTGGGAGGATGAGGCAGAAGGAAGCAGTGGGGAGCAGACACTGGGCTGTCACTTGAACCAAGTAGTTGAAAACATGATGTCGGAAGAGGCAGAGCAATTAGAGAAAATGAAAGAAGAAAAAGAAAGAGCAGAGCTGACAGAAGAGGCTGTCAGTGGATTTCCAGAAGAGGAAAGAGCCACAGGGCAAGAATCCTCAGGGGCTGGCCCTCAGGATGGGGAGGGCGCCCGGGAGGAGGAGGGCATGCAAGAGGAGGAGGCAGGAGGAGACCCTGCCTTGGCACCGCTGCACCCTCCAGAGGGGAGGGAGAGACAGACAGAGACCCTCGGGAGCCTCACTGAGAGGGACTCAGATGTCAGTGGGAGTCCAAGTGGTCCCAGCACTGACCCTGGTTTGGAGAAGCTGCCCACAGCAGCCCATATGCAAGCCCAGGCCCAGTTCACCCAGGGGGCTGGAAAGAAGGGCACTTCTAGGGCTCACAGAGTGTCTCTGGATCCTGACCCCGTCTGGGTGTCCAGCCTGCTGAGGAAGATGGAGAAGGCCTTCATGGCCCACCTGGCCGGCGCCGTGGCCGAGCTCCGAGCCCGCTGGGGCCTGCAGAGCGATGACCTGCTGGACCTGCTGGTGGCTGAGCTGCAGCAGGACGTGGGCCAGCGGCTCCAGGACAGCACGGAGAAAGAGCTCCGAAAGATCCAGAGCCGGGCTGGGAGCCGGGTGCCGGGGCCCCCACGGGTGGCCCGCAGGTGGGAGACAGCCCCGCAGACCGATCAGCGCAGGAGTCGCCTCCGAGGCCTGCGCAACCTCTCGGCCTTCTCCGACCAGACCCGGGCCCCGAGCACCTTCTCCTTCTCCCTGGAGGACAGACCAAACCTCAGCGGAGCCCTGGGGACCCGGCTGGAGAGGGAGGCCAAAGGGGAGGAGTTCTGTCCCTGTGAGGCCTGCGTGAGGAAGAACCTGATCCCCGCGACCCCGAAGGACACGGTGGCCACAGCCAGTGCGCCCATCAAAGAGGCCTTTGACCTGTGGCAAATTCTGAAGAAGGCAAAAGGGAAATGTGCTGATGGGGAGACGACAGGGACAGACCCTGAGAAGACAAGGATGGAGCCGCTTCAGAGGGACCCCTCAGGGACAAGGACTGTCCAGGGATCTGATGGAGGCCTGGAGCTGGAGTCAGGCCAGGACCCTGGGTCTGAGGCAGGGGATGAGGGTGAGGGCAGCCAGACCCTCGGCCGAGGTGAAGATCCCAGAGGAGGAGGAGGAGGCGAGGAGGTTGCAGCTGCTCAGTGGGCAGGAGGGAGCACAGAGCCCCACGCAGGCCACCCCCCGGAGCAGGGCGTGGGTGACAAGGAAGAGAGCACAGCGGAGGGCTCTGGGGCGGAGGTCAGTGTGGACAGTGAAGTCTCCGGAGGAGCTGACCGACGTCCAGGAGGACAGACTGAGGGTACCGACACCGTAGAGGCGCAGCAAACTGAAGGAGGGGGACAGCCAGAGCCTGGAAGAGGAAGTCGAGGTGAGAAAGAAGGGAGTCCACAGGCTGACCCAAGACAAGGCCAGGCAGGTGAGGCTTCTGGACACAGCAGCCTGGACCAAGAGGGGAGGCCCACACCACCCCCTGCCCCAGGTGGAGGCACCCCCAGCCAAAGATCAGGCCCGAAAACAGCACCCTCCTCGTCCAGAACATCATCTCTGGGAAACTGTTCTCAGCTCTCCCAGAAGGGCTCCAAAGAGGAATCTTCCAATGGAGACCTGAGGACCTCTGGAGACGAGCCCAGCGCAGCCCCTGGTTCAGAGAGCAAAGTCTATACAGGCATGGATCCAGAAAGCTCCACTTCTGAGGAAGAAGGGCCCTCCTCGGGCTTAAGGCCTCTGGAGAGAGGGACAGATGAAGGTCTCAGTCCAGAGCCCAGAGCAGACCAAGGCTCTGACTTAGAAGACGAGAAGGTAGTCAAAAGTCTCTCTGGGACAGAAACAAGGTTTAGAGGTCTGGTCATGGACCAGATAGATGGCTTTGGGCAAGACGATTTAGATTTCTAGAGATCCAGCTGTGAGGTGGTCATGAGTCTGGAGCTCTGTTTTTATTCATATTTTGTGTACAAACCCGAGCGTGGCTCAGCTCCCTGGAGATGTACAAAGAGCGTGGCGGGGGTGCGGGGGGAGATCAAGGATGTGCCGAGGACACAGCCACACTGTGCTGTCCTGAGGTTCTAAATGCTGGTGCTCCAGAGGGCCCGCTGGCCCACCCCACACACTGTGTGAAGGAGGTCATCCCGGACCGGCCCTGTTACCACAGGTCAGCCGGCCTCCTTCCATTTGGCTGCTGAACCCAAGAGGATGGAACCGCTTGGGAATGTTCCAGGAGAGTTTTTGTTTGTGTTTGTTTTTCGTTTTGGTTTTTATTTGCTAGTAAGTGTTTCTCTCATTCTTTTGCCTATTGATCTCCTGTTATTTATCTCCTTGGCCTCTCTTAGCACTCACCTTGTTCGACTTTGAGGTGCTTTTCTCTCGTCTTGAATATATTTGGTGACTCTGCAGATGTGAAAAAATCCAGGGAGAAGCAGAAAAATTCAGGGTCATTGGACAAAGTTTGTTCTCAGCCCAGAAGTCCAACCGCATTTCCTTAATTTGTGGATCTATTTTTTTTGAGCAATGGAAAGAAGTGGAAAATTCATAAAAGCAGAAAGGAGGCAGTTCATAAACCAGGATTCCATCACTCAGCCACAACTCCTTTTAGAGGTTTGACGCCTTTTCCACCAATTGGTTAGAAAAACCATTTGGATGTCATTCTAATACACCTCTTTTTTGAACTTGACAAGATAGGAATTTTCCCTCTTTATCTCCAGATCTTCATAAACCCATTTTTAATACTCGAATAACACACTATGACTGCCTGACCCGTGGTTGGTGGCACAGTGGATAGAGCATCAACCTGGAATGCTGAGGTTGCCGGTTTGAAATCCCAGGCATGCCTGGTCAAGGCACATGTGGGAGTTGATGCTTCCTGCTCCTCCCTCCTTCTCTCTCTCTCTCTAAAATGAATAAGTAAAATCTAAAAAAAAAAATGCATATGACAATATAATTTACTCTACTACTCCATTTCACTCTTGTTGACTATTTAGATGGTTTCTATCATTAAAAAAAAAACACAAAAAAACAAATACAAAACCTACCTTAACTGCAGATGATTTATTTAGTATAGGTGCCAAGGCATGGAGTTACTGGATCAAAGGATATGGACTTCTCTTTAAGGCTCTGGATACCTTGCCACTAAATTGTTTTTCTAAAAGTCTGTGCTAATTGACGTCACCGGGCCTACACCCTCTCCTCAATATTTGGTCTAATCATTAAAATGAGAACTCTTTTGCTACTGTAATGGCAGAAAAGAGTATCTCATTTTAATGGGGTGCTATTCTAGATATATTTGATCAGTAATGAGATTACAGAGTTTTCTAGGTTTTTTTAAAAAGCTATTTGCATATAAATTATACGTGCGTGTGTTTTGCCCATTTCTTTAAACTGGAATCCTACTTTTTTTCTTTTAACGAATTGATTTCTATGTGCCCTTTAACATTTTGGGGATTTAAAGGGTGCTTTTTCTCCATATTCTTCTACGGCCAGCCTTGGCCTGGGTCCTGTCTGGGTGGAAAGCTTCTTAAATTCTCTCTCTCTCTTTTTTATGGGTTGATTTTAAAGGGGAGAGGAGAAATATCGATTTGTTTTTCCACTTATTAATGCATTCATTGGTTGATTCTTGAATGTGCCCTGACCAGAGATGGAACCTGCACCCTCGGAGAACCGGAACAATGCTCTAACCAACTGCATTACCCGGCCAGGGCCTAGGTAGGAAGCTTTGTGATGGGGCAGAATTTCTCTGACTGGTTCTTACCAGCATTCCGCTCATACATGACCATTTTGTGTATTCAAACTTCTGAAAATGGGAGTCTATGCTACAAGAGCAGGTATTGCTCACTGGTTATTTAAATGTAAATGTTCATCATAAAAATAAATGAATAATACAAAATAAGGCAAAGGTTGGGCCTGGGCTGTGTCCTCATGCCTGCAGCCGCTGTTCTGCTGTTTCTGAGTGCTGGAGATGTTCTTAATAAAATTTGGCATGTTTCTAAAATTTCTGTGGAGGTGATTCCTTAAAGTTTTTACATTAAAAGTCTATCTCTCTCTATAGGAACCAGCATCTCCGCCAGAAGCTCCCAGTGGGGCAGATTGCATTGTGAGCTTGGTTTAGATATGGGCCATGCACTCCTTCTGTGACTTAAGTCCCCAATCACCCCCTCAGATATGTTCCAACCATGATCTTCTGTCTCTCCAAATGACTGAGACAGCCATCCCTGGCACATACTGATCTGGCACTAAATGGCATTGCCTATATCTGGTCGAGAGAATGCAAGAGCAAGAGCACGGGATTTGGAGTTAGATGTCTTAGATTCAAGTTCAGTGATAGTCCACAGTTTCAACATCTGTGAAATGGGTGAAGTAATGTGTTTTCACTGAATTGTGCAGAACTAGGTCAGATCACATATAAAACTCCATTACATGTCTGTTGGGAAAATATCAATATTTTAATTAGAACTTCTGCTTTTCAAAGCCCATTATGTGTCAGGTACTGTATTGGATATAAGTGATCCCATTTAATATTTCCAGCATGTCTGCAAAGTAGGCAAATGCAACATTGTCATCCCCATTTCACAAATGAGGTGACCAAGGGAGGGTACACTTGCATAAATGTGTCCAAGTTCACACAGCTAGTTAGGGGCATAGCCAGGATTTAAACCAGGCTATTTCAGACACTCAAGTCCATGTCCTTTTCCATTGTATCATATTTTCTTCATTTCGATTTGGGTCCTATAAATCACTGACTTGACTAGAAGTGATCAACACTTTGTTGAATTAATTTACTGCAAAATAGTTATAACTTAGGAAAGTAAATAAATAGAAATTATTTTGCTTAACTGATTGCATGACGTTAGTAATGTTCTAATTGTGTGCAGACACCAGGAGCTAGAGGGAACCTGGTCTTATAAAGTGAGACTTAATCTCTTTCAGGAGATTCTCCTTTTAGTTACAAACTCACCTGCTTTAAGCTCTTGAAGATTTCTGCCCTATTTATTTATTTATTGAATTTTTCCTCCCGCATGCGCCTGACCGGGGTCCACCAGGCATGCCCACCAGGGGGCGATGCTCTGACCATCTGGGGTGTTGCTCTGTTGCAACCTGAGCCATTCTGGCACCTGAGGTGGAGGCCATGGAGCCATCCTCAGTGCCTGGACAAATTTTACTCCCATAGAGCCTTGGCTGCGGGATGGGAAAAGAGAGATAGAGGAAAAGGAGAAGGGGAAGAGTGGAGAAGCAGATGGGTGCTTCTCCTGTGTGCCCTGGCCAAGAATTGAACCTGGGACTTCCACATGCTGGGTTGACACTCTACCACTGAGCCAACCAGCCAGGGCCCTGACCATTTTATATAAAAAAACAGTGTTGCCTGACCTGAGGTGGCGCAGTGGATAAAGCGTCAACCTGGGAACACTGAGGTCGCCAGTTCAAAACCCTGCACTGGTATGGTCAAGGCACATATGGGAGTTGATGCTTCCAGCTCCTCCCCCCTTTCTCTCTCTCTCTCTCTCTCTCTCTCTCTCTCTCTCTCTCTCTCTCTCTCTGTGTCTCCTCTCTAAAATGAATAAAATAAAAAAAGAAATTAAAAAAAAAGTGTTGCTCTTAATGGCAAACTCTGTGTTTAGTGTTCCTGTCACCTCAGCTCATCCCTGATTCAAAACTTAATTCATTTGTCACTTCAGAGTGTTGCCAAAGTACTTCAGTATCAATAGTTATGTAAATGTTTCTAGCCAGTGAGTTCCCCTTGAACTAGGCGGAACAGGGAAGTAAGTGGTGGTGGAAAGAACTCAAGCTCTTCTGCCCTAGCCTTTTAGCTGGTGAGGGTCAGAGATTCCAGCTCAAAAGGACCGTCTCTCAGTGGCTGAGAATTAAAGACCAGGGCCAGGTCACAGGCCCAGAAATTCTGACCTTCCTGGTCGGCCCTCAGGCCCCAACATGCTCCTTTGTCAAACCCCCAGATGTGAATAATGTTCTGTTGAGGTAGCCCATCCCTGAATTAGTCCAGCTCTATTTTTCCAGTTGAGCAGATGAGCCCATCTCACAAGAGAATTGCCTATATCACATAGCTGGATACGTGGCCACGCTGAGACCAGAGAACAGGCCTTTTTCTGCCTCCCACCTCGTATTCCCCTTTCCCAAAGCTTGGCCGGCCCTGCAGGGAAATGCAACAAGCAGCAAACCTGTTCCTTTGTAACTTAGACCTGTGCCCCCCTCACCTGCATGCCCACCTATCTTCCTCTTCACCCCAGTTCCCTCGGTCCAAGTCTGTCCCTGAGATCCAGGCTCTGCCTCTGGAAGGACCCTGCTCAGGTGTCCAGCGAGGAGTCACCTGCCTTTCATCTGTGAAGACCTCAGTTCAGTGCAGCTTGGGAGGGGATGTGTCCTGAGAGGTTTCCAAACCAAGTATGGGCCAGGTTTTTATTTGTTTATTTATTTTCCCCTCACTTTAATGAACGTGTAAACCACGCGGAGAGCTTCAGTAACACGCACAGTTCCACTCTGGAAATTCTGGTTCAGTGTGACTGAGGGCAGCTCAGAAATAGATGTTTCAATGAGCACCTGAAGGAAAACCCATATCACCCCTCTCCCGCCCAGTTGCCTGCCAGACCATCAGCTTCCTTGTTCTCTCTCATTATGTAAACTCCCCAGGGGACAGTGCAGGTCAGTCACAGTCAACCTCTCTCCCTGCCTCCCCTCCTGAGAGGCAGTTAAGGTGGGTAAAGGAGGTCTCTCTCTGCTGGTCCTCCTACCTGCCCCAGTGTCCAGAGGTACAGCTGTCAGCCTCAGCCCCTGGTTGTCCATGGGATTCACCTGGGGTGGACATGGACCTGGGCCACCAATGTCCTGGAGCTTAGACCCTTACTAACCCAGCTACCCAGGCAGAGTACCTGAACCTGTTTCATTGAAAAGAGTCAGGTGTCACCCCCTGGGGTACTTGGTCCAGGGTTTCAACCTTCTGTCTGTTGATCCTTCCCAGCATCCAAGCTGAGCCCCAGCATGTGGGGCAGAAGGCGACTACCTAGTGCTGCTTGTCATCAGGACCAGATCTCCACCCTCCCATTGTTTCCACATCCTTACTCCAGTCCCCTGCCTGTACTTTCATTCCTCTGGGGCTTATAGAGACCTACCCATGTTCTCCTGGGCTCTACATTTTTAGACCTGTTTGGGGTTATCACAGCCTAAGGCACCCATTTCTTCAATGAGAAGCCCCACTGAAGCCCCACAGGTCAAGAGGATGCCTCACAGCCCACCATTGCTGCCCTCCTTCCTCCACCTTCATCTCTATCCCCCTCCATCTCAACATCTCAACCCCACCACCTTACTAACCTTGAAATCCCAACTAGTTGCTTATTTGCCAAACACTATTTTTTGTTGCTGTTTTTTTTATTAGTCATTGTCTCCCTGGATGGTGGTGGCCCATACCTCTATAGCCGCCTCTCTGGCTCCGTGACAATGTCTCCTTCTCGCGCCCCTCTCTAGCCCAGTCTGGCTCCTCATTCTCTGTTTGCACTTTGAACTGGAATCACCGGCATCTCCTCACATTCAGCCCACGGCCCTCTCTCCTCCTCATCTCCCTGGATGATACCACCCACTCTTGCTCTTTCTGCTCCTGCTTTTCGACTCATGACTCCCAATTCTAGGGCTTAGGCTTCCAGCCCCTATATTTTCCTCCAAATCAACACCCCTGGAGCAGAACTCGCCCCCTTCTTCAGCCTGCTCCTCCCACCACATGCTCACGTGGTACCACCAGCATCCATCCAGACTCATCTCCCACCCACCACCACAACAGCAAGGCTTCTTTTCAGTTTACTGTCCAGGAAAGCGCCAGGTGGACAATGACACTTGGCCTGGGTCTTGCCTAATTAGCCTTGCCGTGAAATAAGGAAAAGGGCATTCCAGTTGAAGAAGACAAACAATAGGAGCAAAAGAACAGAGAGGTCAAGCATGGGCTTGGATGGGAAATAGTGAATGGTCAGGGTTGCGAAAGCCAAGGGTGCGTGAACATCTGAGCATGGGCATATGCAGGGCCTGTAGCAAAGGGCACTTGAACCCCCAGGCTTTAGGAGGGCACTGACCTTTGACCAGAAGCAGTGAAACAGTCCTGGGATTAATTTGGGCTGCTACCTTTCTGGTGGGTTTGAGTTCTTGCCTTGGGAATTCAGCTCTGTTTGAAAGTGCCCTTTGATGGAGAGTCTGTTGAATATTTTGTTCCTGAAGGTGCAGTTTCCTCCTATCCACGAGAAAACCAGCCACCTTACTGCACTCCTAACGTGTATCTGGAAGAGGCTTTCATGTACATTGTCCCCTTTACTTCTTGCCACAACCCCCCGATCGCCACTTTATGGATGAAGAAGTGGGTTCAGAGGTGAGTTGACCAAGGACATATAGTTGATAGATGTTGAAGCCATGATTTGAACCCCAATCTGACTCTCCTGGGCCTGAGCTTCCTCTTCCACACAATGTGGCACCGAGCCCCGACTCTGAGGGTCCTCTCACCTTGCCTCCCCAGGCACTGGGCCTCACCGTCTCTCCTTGAGTCCCACTGCCAGATGCTGGCGGGCTGGCTATGCTCTACTGGGCTGCACCTCTGGCCACATTGCAGCACTGCCCCTGATCTTCTTCTGGGCAGAGTCTTCCAGGGTCTCACAACTTGTTCCAGCTGGTGTCGCCTTACCCCAGGGCCCATCCTCCTGGGGCAGGGGGTGCCCCCGATACCTCACTGACCTGTGCCTGATAAGGGATGGGGAACCTGTGGTCTTCCAGTACTGGGTAGCCTGGGCCAAGCACTGAGTGTTTTCGTTTGTCACAAAGGCTGGGGGCGCCAGTGATATCTGGTGTGCAGGGCCCAGGATGCTGAATGCCCTCCACTAGGTAGTCCAATCCCTCAGAAGGATGGGGAGTCCCACCCCAACTGCCATAAACCTTATTGTTGCTGCATTTCTAATTGAAGAGACTGAGGTTCAGGAGCATAGTGGCTTCCCCACAGGCACAGGGCCAGGAGCGAATAAGCACCCTTCTCCTGATACCTGTCTCTTTCCACTGTATCCCGGAAAGAATGAGATCGTTCCTTAACATTCCAGGCTGACTTGGAAACACCCTGCCTCAAAGCAAAGGAGTGCATTGGGTAACCTATCAAAGCTTCATCAATCACAGTAGTTCTGGGAAAGAGCAAACCCAGGGGCAGATACCCGCTGGGCACAATGGATGGTAGGGTAGGAAGGGCGAGAGTTGGAAAGTGACTCATCTCTAGGGAAAGGCTAAACCCCAAATCCTATGCGGTGTTGCCCCAGCATGGGGAGCTTTTCCTGGGCCAGGAGACAGGTCCCGAAAGAACAGGCAGCTCTCGAGAATGTTGGAGACACAAGGGTTAAGAGAAAGCTCTTGTTCTGCCCTCAGGGAGCGACGATCTCTCTCCCCCTATTAACTTCAGTCTTTCCAGCACACCTGACCTTCTCAGATACATATCAGAATCAAAACCTCAAAGAGGTCTAAATTTAAGAGAGGAGGGTGAAGAGTTAAAATGCCTACATGATAAACTGGGTCTGTTTGCTCCTGGGCCCAGGGTCCTTTGTAAACCCAGCTGTGACACTAGATAGCACCCAGTTCAACCTGGTCTTGAAGCTGAAGATGGGTTCATTGCAGTCGGATGCCACAACAGTACCATGGAGGTGGATTATGATAGGGTCGCCCTGAATTACTTGGGCCTGCATCTCAGGGCGCACTACTCATCAGGAAGACTGACATTTCTTAGTACTTTCATCCAACATATGCTGAGCAGCTGTTTGGCGCCAGGCCGTGTGCCAGCTGCTGAGGATGCCAAGCTAAGACCACTGCCCCTGATGTGCCCCCTTTCCTGTCCTTGCCTGTGTGGCCCTCCCTGGGGTTCACTGGTCAGCGGTGCCATGCTCCCGACATGTAGGTGAGATAGTAGAGCATTGTTCCTGCCTACTGGTGGCACTCACAGAGAGTGGCTGAGTAAACTAAGAAGTGCAGAGAAGTGGCCTCAACAGCGACCACAGCAGCAAAAGGCCAGGTTGGCTGGTGGCTCTGGTGGTCTGGATAATGTCCAAGCAGAAAGGACTGGAGTCAGGATGGGGCGAATTTGCAGTGAGCTGAGACTGAGGGCCATGGTGCTGAAGGAGCGGGCTGACAGCAATTAGGAGAAACCATGGAAAGGTATGTGGTGTGTGTGGGTAGTCAGTGGGTAGTGGGTGTTGGTTGAAGACGGAGCTAAGAGTCACAGAAATGATGCCTAGTTGAGAAAGAACTCTGATGACTCCCGCTCCTCCACCCCAGGCCGGTGACCTGAGAGATACCTGTTCTGGTGGGCAGGAGAGTTTTGTTAGAAAAAAGGAGGGTGGGAGCGGGAAAGGAGCTTTGACTGACAGGAGGACAGGCCTCTTTCCATGCCTCTCAGAGGGCCAGGCTCCTGCCAGCCCAGCTGGCTCTGGTTGGCCCAGCTCAAAGCCCCGACCAGCCATCAAGTCTCCAAAACACAGACCCAGGAAGGACTGACTGAGAAGCTCACAGCAGTGAGGGTTGTTGTCAGGCTAGGATGCAGCCAGATAAGGCAGAGAGAAGCCAGGACGATGGGGACCCCTGGGTTCCTGGAGGAGGGGTACAGGCCACCACCAGGGGTGTGGCCCCCTTTGTTCCAGGTGTTTCTACCTGAGACCCTGCACTCTGACCGTCAAGATGACCTTCCTCACTGTCCTCGCTTCTAGTCCTGGCTGTGTCCCTAACCAGAAGAATGACCCTGGGTGCCCGTTTCCTAAGAAGGTTCAGCCATTCCTCCCTGACTCGGGGAGCCAAGGGTTCATGGGCCATCCCGGTTGTTAGCGGCCACAACAGGGAACCAGACGAGAAAGGATGACTTCCCAACTTACCCAGAAACACGTGGCTTCTGGGGCCGCTGACAGTGAACTGTTGGAAAAGTACTGCTGTTTTCCAATTCTCTTTGTCACAGAAGCATGAGACCTTCAGACCAGGAGTGCAGCACACCTGCTACATCTTAGCTCTGCTGTTTATAACTCTCTGACACCGGGGCTCAGCGTCTCATTTGACAGATGAGAGAGCAGAGGTCCAGAGAGGTTGCACCTTGGCCCAAGGTCACCGGCCTAGACACTGGGTTCCGATCTGCGGGCTCCCATTGGCTCCATAGCCCCCGAACGGAAGACTCAGCCCGCGCCTCCTCTGCTCCTGTGGGCGGGCAGCGCGGGCAGGGAGGGCAGTGTCCCAGCCTAATTAGAAGCTGTAGAGAAGCGGAGACACGGGGGGCCGTGCTCGCAGATTAGTGCCCCCTCCATAGATCATAGGCATGCCAAGGACATAATAAATAATCTGCCCAAAGGTTTTAAAGGTAAAAATCAGCAAACCATTAATAACGTTCCCGGCACCATACATCACGCTGAAATCTTCCCATTACAGCTCCTTGAGCCAATTCGCATTTTCTAGGCTTTTTTTAAATTTCCCCTTCCCTTTCTAGTGCGCTCTGCTGCAGCCTCGAAGCCTCCCCTCGCCCTGCAGCCTGCCTGAGCCTGGAGAGAAAGGAGTGTGAAACCTTTTCGGATCTGCCGCTGAGGTTCTGTCCAGGCCCGTGGAAGGAGAGGCGTCTGCTTCCCTTTCTGGGGACCATGTCTCTTTCTGCTTTTCCTTTTTTTTTTTTTTTTTAAATTTCTCCGAAGTGAGAAGTGGGGAGGCAGACAGACAGAATTCTGCATGCGCCCAATTGGGATCCACCTGTCATGCCCACTAGGGGGGCGATGCTCTGCCCATCTGGGGCGTTGCTCCACTGCGACCAGAGCCATTCTAGCGCCTGAGGCAGAGGCCATGGAGCTGCCCTCAGCGCCTGGGCCAGTTTTGCTCTCATGAAGTATTGGCTACAGGAGGGGAAGAGAGAGAGAGGAAGGAGAGGGGGAAGGGTGGAGAAGCAGATGGGTGCCTCTTCTGTATGCCCTGGATGGGAATCAAACCCGGGACTTCCACACACCGGGCCAATGCTCACCCACTGAGCCAACTGGCCAGGGCCTCAGTTTTCTTTTTAGCGGATGGGCTGGAGCTTGCCTATCTCTCCCTCTGGCTTGAGGTAGGAATAACTCTACGGCCTCCCTCTCTGAGAAGCCAAGGAGGTTTACTTAATTAGCACAACAGGGTCACTTTAAATGGAAAAAGTGTCAATGGCTGCGTGCTTTCCAATTCCTGAGCTCTGGGGAGACAGCAGGGGGCTGGGGCCTGGGTTCTGAGATTTGGGTTCCCTGGACACGGTCCATAATTTGAGGGCAACCTGTGGTATCAAGCAAATCAAGTGCTGGCGTGAGGAAAATTAGGAAGGGCAAAGCCTGCCATGTGCGGTGGCACCAGGATATGGTGACAACGCAGTGTGGCAGAAAGCCAGGCAATTACACTTGAGTCTCCTTTGTAGCATGAGTGAGTGGCTTGGCCACGTCACTGCTTTTTGGACTCAGCTTCCTCGGTTGGAAAGCACAGTCCTTTACAGCGGCCACGTGCCACCCTCTGTGAATTCTTTGAAAGGCATGTGGATGAGTGACTCCTGCGACTGCTGTAAGTAAGTGGTTTCTTGGATGCAGAGTCCATGCTGAAGACAGAAGAAGAATGCCATGCTAGCTAGTGTTCCCTCCTAAAACAGTCCCCTTATGGGACCACTGTAAGGGGACTCCCTGGCAGCGTAGAGAAGGGGGTCCCGTCTCAGCCCTTTGGTCATAAGCTGGGTGACCTCAGACTAATCATTTCATTCCTCTGGGTCTGTTTCTTCACCCACCACATTCCGAGAGTCCCTTCCCGCTCTGACTCCTGGGCTGAGTCACTTCCCTGACTTTTCATCATTGAGCACAGTTATGTGCTGGTGGTTCCACAAAATCTCTGGAGCAGCCCTGGGCTGGGGCCTGGGACCTGCCAGCCTCTGCGTTTTTTTACCTTGACTAGGACATGTATCTCTCCACTGCACAGGGTTCTGTTCCAGTGCCCCCACTGTACCCCCCCTGCCGCCCCAGTCCAGCTGGCTACGCCTCACAGGCGAGTAGCATGGCACATTACAAAGCCCAGCCTGGTTGCCTTTGCCCCTCAGCAAGACCCAGGGGAGAAGCCAGGTAAAATCTGCCCCTCCCATCTGATGAACAGGGAACTGAGGCAGATGGATGACTTGGCGGACTGAAGAGGTAAAGGTGTCCTGTGGAGAGCACTCAGGTGTGACAGCCAGTGGCAGAGGCTTCTCTGAGTGCCCGAGGAGACTGATGCCTGCCAGATAAGGACGGTCCCTCTCCATGTATGAAGTACCTGTTCCTTGAGCATCTTGGGGTTTGGTGCAAACCACACACACTGTGAGCCAAAACTCAACTGGGAACCAGGAAAGACTCGAATCCCCTAGGTCTGTGAGTGCCATCCTAAGTGGACTGTGCAGGGTGAGTTGAAGCAAGGCCCCAGCAGTCAGAGAGAAGATTGGGCCCGAGGCCACCAAATGTGCTGGTTTCTCCTCCCAGCAGGTAGTCAGAGAAGCCCAGTGTCCTCCCAGGCTGGAGGGATGCCCCAGGACCAGATCATCTCCGCCGCCTGTATCCTGAGGGAAGTCTCCATCTAGTGGAGAGGCCCCAGGGGTACATGGGTAGATCTCGAAGGCCCCTTTGGCTGACCCCCTCTGTTGTGCATTCTTTGTACCCACAGTTTACCAATTTGCTACGCCCTACTTACCAGTCTTATTTGGGGGCAAGTCATCAATGCCTGTGAGCCTCAGTTGATCCATCTATGACAATGGGCCCAATACCCACCTGACTAAGTGGTTATAAGAATGAGATGGTGTAATAAATGTGGACATGTGTCATAGTAAATATTTAATAAATAACTTATTATTGTGACAGGTTGGAAATCATTTGCTTAAGAAGTATAGAACGCTCTGGCTGTACAGCCGGGGAAGGAAAACACATTCAAACCAGAGGAGAGTTAAGTTGGGAAAGGCTTCGCAAAGAGAAAGCCTTTGATTGGCACTTTGAAGAGAGAGCAGGGTTTTGACCTGGAGGAGTTGGGAGCTGGGATGGGGAGATTCCAGGGGAGGGGACAGAAGAGTCAAAAGTACAGAGGTTTGGGAAGCAGGTAGGGTCCAGCTTGACCAGACATGGGCATGTGGGGGAGGGGTGAGCATTTGCCCCTGTGTCTGGCTCCAAGAGACCTCCTCCTTGCCCTGGGCTGTGCTCCATGGCGCAGGCATCAATTCTGATGATAGAATGCACTTTGCCACCAGCTGTCCTGAGAGACTCTGACTTCCCTCAACTCCCTGTCACCATGACAGACCCTCGACCCCTCTCAGGCCTTGATGGATGGTCCCCACACTGGATTTCATACATCTCCGTCTTCCCCAGAAGCTGTGACACAAGTAATTGGTGTCATCTCTGCTGATTGCATGCCAAATGCTGACAACACAGTCCGTAACAGGGCGCTCCGTGCACTGCCCTTGATTGTGTGGGTGAGGGAGCTGCTGGGAACCCACCCAGCGTGGACTCCAGATCTCTGGTGGGGGTGGGGCAGACCCAGGGAGAGGCAGCTGGCCCAGCTGGCCCATTTGGGAGCAAATACAAACGTATCCTGGACAGAACCTCGAGAATGTGCTAGAATCTTTCTAAACAGCTGCAGCTCAGTGTTCGGCTTCCAGGATTTGCTCCCAAAGCTGCACCTGGTGTCTGACACATACCTCTCTGATCAATGCCGTCCATGTCTGCTCTGCGTCCTGGGGACATGGAGGTGGAGACCTTCGAAGTCCCCCTGGTCCCTGCCAGCATAGGTGCTACCTTTCCTTTATACAGATGATGCAGCTAAGGTTAAATGAGTGTTACCTGCAAACATAGATTGAGGTGTGGGCGAGGGGTGGTGTTTGGGGTTGGGGTGGGAGGTCCTTAGGAGAGTAGAAGCCAGGTCACCTGCTCATGACCAGGTAGACACCTTGCATTCAACCAGGCCCAATCTAGCTGTGCAGGGGTCTTGACCCTTCTGACCTCAAGGGTAGAGAGGGCTGAAGTGGCCTCTCAAACCTCTGACCTTTCACAAGAGGAGGGCAGCCCCACCCACGGCCTCAGCTCAGCAGAGAGGCCTGCCTGCACCAGGAGCATGCACAAGACCCTCCCAGGTGGCAGAGAGAATCACCTGCTCTGCACCACTGACTCCCAACCTGAGTCTGACCGAGGGAAACAGGACTGGTCGAGGCAGTGTCCAATTTTCTTGATAACTAGAATATGTCCCTTAAAATGTTACCTTAAAATTAAGCCAAAACAGCAGACAGCTGACTCAATGGGCCCTATTCCTGGGGCCTCCTCCTCAGGCCCCGGATGCGGCCCCTGTCTGACCAGCACAGAAGCTCTGGGCAGCGGGCTCACCTTGCTGGGGAAGGCATCACTGTCTTCCTCTGAATTCTCTGTGAGGACTTAGGACGAGAGTTGGTCTTTGGTTTTAATATCAAATGTAACATTTTGGCTTTTTCTTTTTGCTCCCCCAAACAACTGTGACAGATCACGTTTCTCTGTCCTGGTGACGGGTGACGGCTGCCCCGGGGCCCCCCTCACCGCCATGCCGGACTTCACGACAGGCACTGCTGCAGACGTGCCCTGTCTCCTGGCTCCATCCCACCTCCCTGCCCTGGCCTTCTCCCTTCCACTTTCTTCCTTGTTTTATTTAATCCTCTTCTAGTTTCTGCAGCCTGTAGGTGGCTGTAAAGTCCTTTTCTGTATAAGATGAGCTAAGCAATGAATAATCAGACACAGTCTCAGGACCAGCGGTCTGGGTTTCATACAGGAAGCAGGCAAATATTCCTCAAGGCTCATCATTGGTCCCTCGGGCCCCTCCTCCTCTGGTCTCCAGCTCTAGTCTGGGGAAGGAGGAGGCTGGGTGTGCATATATTCTACACACATCTGCTCCATACCTGCTACATGCCATCTGCCATAGACAGTATGGCGGTGGCACTCAGGGAACTCTGGTGGCCTCTCCTGGCTGAGAGCAGAGGACTTGACCTGCAAGACAACTGGGTCTAATGTTGGGCCAAACCTCAAGATATTTTTCTGTCTGCTGCCCCCAACAGCCAGTCCACTTGAGTGATTGGCAGGCCTCTCAGGTGTCCTGTGTGCCCTTAGCTGCTCTGCAACTATCGGGGTGTGTTGAAGAGCCCTCCTGCTTTGCATGGGACAGGCCGGGCAGCAGGAGAGTGATTTAGAGGTCACAGGGCCTCGTGTGGTCAGCTCTGTGGTCATCCTGGGAGTCATTCTCTCCTTGTTGGGACTGTGGGACACTTGCCCTCCTGACCAGGAAGGGCTGGAAGGTCCCTTCTTGGGTTACTAGTTCCCTGTCTGCACTTGCTCCACTTGCAGACAAACGGTGTCTCTTGGGGCTTGGAGCAATGTGAAGGCTGCTCTGGGGAGAGGCAGCCTCCCACCAGCCCTCCTGCCTGGGGCTCTGGGCACTCCCCTAACGGCCCCAACACAGAGCAGTCTCCAGCCTGGCCCTTGGGACCTGCAGATCCTTCCTCGATCCCGCCTGGCCTGGGAGAGTCCCCGCGGCCGGCTCATTGTCCCACTCCTGCCACTTTTCCTCTGCCGCATTGTTCCTGTTATCAGCATCCTACACGCTGCAGCGGCTGCACAGGAAAGCGTGGCTGCCGCCGAGGCCGCTGCTGAGGCCGCTGCTGGGCCCAGGTGTCCTGCTGGCCGGGGCCGCCTGCACAATCCGGTCCTCCCACGCCTGTCTGAGTCCCGGCGGTCTGCCAGGGTGGTGGAGGGCAGAGCACGTGGCCGAGCTCGCTTTGGGGTACCTTGGTTCTTAGTGCTTGAGCTTCTGGGCCCAAGCCCCTGCTTTCCAGCTATGCTATCAGGAGACACGTGCTGTTTCTCCACATCTCTTCATCAGGGTCCCTGCACACGTCAGACCTTCCGCAGTTTCCTTCTTCGTTAAGCGCAGGCCTATTTTACTGACAGGACCAAATAAGGTCGAGAAAATGAAAGCATGAAGGGCGTTCCTCACCCACAATTCCCAGACCCTTTCTGAAACGAAAGGTTTAGATCAGAGCACGCCTCACAAAGCAGCTCCTTTACAGAGTGTTTGGGGAGAAGAGTGGGGGAAGGGAGGATGAACCCCATTTTGGTCTGCACTGGGCTAACATATTTTAGATGTCTTAGGAGAGCTGGCTGGTACAGATTTAGCAAATAAAAAGAAAGGACACCCAATTCAATTTGAATTTCAGATACACAAAGAATAATTTGTACAGTATAAGTGTGTCCCATGCAATAATTTCCAGATTTGTAGAGAAGACTTGCGGGCTGGTGGAGGCTGTCCATCCCGGGTGCAAGAGACGTTCCAAGTCCTCAGAGCAGCCCACGCCAGATGTATGGGCCCTTTGCAGCCTCTTCAGGTGGAGCCACCTCCTCAAGAGGTGCGGGTACATAAGGGTAATCCCCAGCGCTGGCCTGGTAATCCAGGAGGACCAAGGAAAGAGCCCCCGCTGTGGAGCCAACTTTCTTCCTACCAGCGGGCATGTTTCGCCCTCTGCTGGCAGATGCAGATATGACAGGGTTTCTCATTCAAGGATGGTCTCTGGAGGAATGGAGGGATAAAAACCTCACTGACCATTCATCATCAACTGGCCTTTGCTTTGCTCTGGGAGAAACTGCATTGTGGCTTTTCTGTGAAGAAAAAATGTACCCTCAGGAAGCTTTGCCTTGAGAATCCCCAGTTTCTTTTATGCTACCCTAGCAGGAATTCAGAGAAAACAAAATAAAAAGTTCACTACTTTATCTCTCAGAAGTTGAGCTCAGCAACTTTGAGAAATAGAAAAGTACACAACAGTCAGCAAAGGGATGTCATTCTATGTCATTAACAGTGATGGGAGCATCAGGGTACGATGACCACGCTGAAGGGCCACTTAGCACCTCTTGACCCCACTCACCAGGGCAGGAGGCCATTATCTCGTTTACTGTACCAGAAACTTAGTTCTAAAGTCACTGGCTTGTGTAGTTCACTATTTGCTGTTCTACGACATGGATCATTTGATACTTCCTGTGAACCCTTTGTTTTAGCTCAAGACAACCCCAAATGACCAGAAATCTAGGACAAAATTCTCTGCACTCTACTCAAAAGGTCAGTGACACCATTTCTACAGACTCCAGCTGATGGAGTGTAATAAAACAATAGTTCTACATCATGTGCTGAATACAGAAAATAATAGACACATTTTTCCAGTCAAGATGTTTATAATCTGAATGAAAAGTGACATAGTTATGAGTTAATATAACTGCTGGGATTTATAACATACAAACAGATTAGACCTACATTTCGTGGGGACCTCAACAATTTGGAAACATTTTTTTTTCTGTGTGTGACAGAGTCAGAGAGAGACACAGGGACAGACAAACAGAAGGGGAGAGAGATAAGAAGCATCAATTCTTTGCTGCGGCACCTTAGTTGTTCATTGATTGCTTTCTCATATGTGCCTTGACCAAGGGGCTACAGCACATCTAGTGACCCCCTTACTCAAGCCAGCGACCTTGGGATCAAGCTGGTGAACCTTGCTCAAACCAGACAAGCCCGAGCTCAAGCTGGCGACCTCAGGGTTTTGGACCTGGGTCCTCCACATCCCAGTCCAAGGCTCTATCCACTGCACCACCTCCTGATCAGGCTGGAAACTTCTTAAAGAAAAATAATACAAGATTGTAAATGCATAGCTAGGCTCAAAAGTGAGTAATTTATTTCAAATGAGTAAATAAATTGCATATTTTTAATAGAGTTTATTTTTTTTGGAGCAGTTTTAGATTCACAGCAAAATGGAGCAGAAGGCACAGAGGTTTCCTGCCCCCACCCCGCCCCACACAGGCCAGCCTCCCCCATCATCAACATCCCCCACCAGAGCGGTGCATGTGCTACAATCAATGCGCCCACAGTGACGCATCATTATCACCTGAAGTCCATAGCTTCCGTTAGAGTCACTCTTGGTCTTGTACCTTCCGTGGGGTTGGACAAATGGATCATGACATGCACTCATCAGTATAGGATCATACAGAATAGTTTCACCCCCCTAAACATCCTCTGTGTCCCACCTTTGTACCCCTCCCTCCTCCTCACCCTAGCAACCAATGACCTTTCAACTTTCTCCACAGTTTTGCCCAAATAACGTATTTTTTAAAAGATGAAAAACTCCACAAATAACATGAAACCAGAAAATTTATTCTGTCAAGCTTCTGGCTCTGTACAGTTCAAATCTTGTGTCTCCTGTGCTTGGTAAATGCTTCCAGTGCTGGGACCGCTCAGGCATGTTCCCACCCTGGCCTGTTTCTGACCTGAACTTTCATCGCGTGCACCAGTGGGCCATCGGGTGTGCCTGGAGCCGTTTCTGTACCAGGACAGTTAGTAATGTCTAACTGCCCAGAAATGACTGAAGCATGTATACATATGACAAATATGACAAGTATGATGGAGGAGAAGTTAGAGTGGAAATAAACAACAGTCTTAACTAACTTGTCATTAAAATATCATACTTTTGCACATTTCACAAACAACATACACTGTTTGAACACCCTGTGAGGGCACTTCGGCCAGTGATGAGGGAGCCTTCACTGGCCCCGTGGTAAAGCTCAGACTGCATATAAATAGACCAAGGCCAGATCTCAATACTGATAAAATTATAGTTATCCACGATAATGTGGCTAAATACTGAGAGAAAAACACTATGGTTATTCTTAGTGTTTCCAGTGTTGTGGGGGCATTTTCCCAAGAAGCATAGCCCGTGAGAGTGATTTTGATTGTGTGTGTGTGTGTGTGTGTGTGTGTGTGTGTGTTTCACAAAAGCAAGCTTCTGACCTACAGACCGAATAAATAATCAAATGCTCTTTATTTACTGTTTATAAGTTCTAGCTCTATCCTGAACTCCCTTGAAATGTTCCTTTTGATCTGCTAATGTTCAACTTAGGCCGAATTTGTACTGCCCCAACCCTACCCTGGGCCCCACCCTGGGGACTCTAACATGGTGGGGAGTTCTGGGTAAACAAGAATAATAGAGGGAAGGCATCTCAGGGAAGTAATCCGATCCGCTGCAATATGGACACAAGGTTCAAAGCCAGTGGAACAGAACAGAGGAAATGCAACACAATGGGCACAGGTTGGGTTAAGCATTTCTTGAGAGGGAGGACTGCTACCACAGGACTGAGTTCCCAGGTAGGACAGGGGTGTGCCTGTGAACTTACGACCTTCTCAGCTGTAGGGCTGGTTTGGGGCTGTTTTGGAGGAGACAAGAGAACCAGTTGGATGACCACTCCTTAAGGCATTCAAATTCATTCTCTTCTCCTAGGTTCATGCTTAGATTTTAGGTAAACAGCACCCTCTATCGTTAGATAGCTTCCATGACAACTCACAGGGCTCTGCCGTGTAAACCCCTAAAGGGGAGTGGAACAAGGTGGAGATGGTGGTTTCGGCCTTAGGGCACCAAGAGTTTCAGGACCAGATTTAAAAGTATTCAGAAGACCCTCCCCCCAAACCCAGGCTGTTTTTCTATCTACAAGTGCATTCCAAATACTGTCAGCTCATAAGGGTCCTAAAAGTTCAGGTTAGCAGGCCTTCACCCTGCCAGGTACTGGGGGTGGGGGTGGGCCGGTAGGGAGGGATGCCCTCCAGAGCTCCCAGCCAGGCTGGTGGGCCAAGCTGCTGCTCTGAGGGAGGCAGCTCTCCATGGAGATCTCAGGTTCTTCTAACTGCTCTCCATTTGATTTCTTCTCTAAGCTCCTTGGCAGCTAAGGACAGGAGGGGAGAGGCTGGACAAAATTAAAAATGAATCTCTGATATTTAACCAGGTGCCCCATGAGGTCCTTGGAAATACCCGTGGGCATAAAATCCATCTCAGAAGATAGTAAATAAGGTGACAGACAGAAACAGGTCTGAACGCCCCCTACCCCCTGCCCCCGAGTCTGGGTGCTTGGATTCAAAGTGGACCTGAGCATTTTGTTCTATTCTGGCCTTGGTATGAAAACACACATGCCAACTTCCTTCTGAATGCCAGGCAACCTGATGAGAACCAGGAGGAAACTCTCCAGGGACAGGTCCTGTTTGTCCTCCCCACCTCCATCTCTAGTAGGTCAGCTCTATGTCTGGGGACTTTGGCACCCTAATCTGTGCTGAGGTTCAGGTGGGAAACTGGGAAAGTGACAAGCCAGGCCTAATATCCTGTGCATGTGCACACACACACATGCGTGCACGCGCGCCTCACACACACACACACACACACACACACACCCCTCGGACTCTAAATACAGGATTCAGTCTATAAAAGAAACAATAAGAGCTGGATTCAATGAGGCTCCCCCGGCAAATGGAGTGTTTAGGGTTTTCTTGGGATTCTATTGTGTAGACTGGAGTTTCTTAACACAGTGAGATAGCAAGCGGCTTCCTGTTATGGAAACAGCCAAACTCGACATTCAGAAAGTCAATCTATACAGCAACTGGATAAACAACCAAGATAATGATCAGCCATCATGGGCACAATAGCCAAAATGGGATTGCTCGAAGAAAAGGGGCTGGCGCAGACCCAAGCGGTGCAGATGAATGCGAGCCATCTCCTGTGTAACAATCCCTATTCACTGGACCCAGGGCTGTGCACACCACCCAGACACGGTGGCCGGGAGTGTGTGGGTACTGATCCCAGCGCTATTTATAGTGGGCGCTCCTGGAGCCGTGTGTCTGGCTCCCTGGGTGACCTTCTGAAGACCTGAGACATTGTGCTGGGACAGGTGTCCCCTGTCTTTGTCAGTGTTCAGACTGGTGCCCCATTCCATGTCCTGTCACTCACAGGGGGTGATCTCATCCAAGGCAGTTAGAATCTGGGTCTCAATTTCCCCATCTTGATAGGGCCATCCTAATAGTAGGTTTGGGCCACTCTGCTGTTTTCACTGAGGACTGCACAGATGACCACATCTTCGGATAACAGAAGGGACAGCTGAAATGACTCTGTTTTATGAAACGTCTGAGCACAGGCTCAGCCCTTTGGCAACTGCAGGACTGGGTGCTGGGTGACCCATCCTCTTACACCCAGACTGCTCTGTCACTGAGGGGACCTGGTCCCCCCACAGCCCTTATTCAGCATATGTCCAGCTAGTTAACCTGACATGGCTCACACTAACACAGAGAATGACCCGTCTCTCTAACTTGGTGGCCAGTGGTAGCCCAGGTGATCTGACCTGGAGGACCCTGGAAGATCTTGCCAATGCCCAAATCTGTCACTTCTCAGCCTACTTCTACCTGAAAGGAAGTGCCCATCATTTAACTCACTTCTTTGGATTAAACTAAACGGTGTTGGCACCGTGAGTGGGGATATCATGTCGGGAGAGCTCCTGTCAGCATGGACACAGCCTGGGAGGGAGATCTAAGGTCATCAGAGTGCCCATGTCTTTCTCCCTAAATATTTTTGTTTGAGAATATGCACCATAGGCCTGGGTGTGTGTGTGTGTGTCAGAGGGTGGCACTGCCAGGGCCTGGGTAGGGTATTCCAGTGTCAAGAGGGACAGAGAAGCCTAGTGATGGGGACCCAGAATTAGTCAGCGGGACAGAGGGGAGGATGAAAATTAGTCAATAGTTTTTCTTGCCTGTAACCTTGAATTCTGAGGTCAAAGAGCAAAGGGGTTGCAACACATTTCAAGTTTTCAAAGGACTGGAATTTACTTTTCAGAGTGAGTATCTCAGAACCAGGACCGGTGCCACCTGCCTTTGCCAGCACTCAGACTGGGGTCACACTCCAGGACCTGCCACTCATAAGATCTCTGATGTCATTCCAGGCCAAAAGCAGAAGCTCAGAGGGAGGATATGGCTTTCCCAAGGTTGCAGAGAATGTGACTGTGGGGCTGGAGGAGGAACCCGCATTTTCCAAGTCTTTCCTTCTTCTCACTACATGTCACTGCTTCCATCCAGTAGAGACTGTGATGATGGCAGATGCCCTGTGAGGCATCAGAGAGGGGCCTGACCAAGGGCCCTGTTCAGAATCTCTGTGGTCAGGACTCTTCCAACCCCCTGGCATCTCCTGCTTCTACTTGGGAAACGGGAGAGCCTGGCTCCTTGACGCTCTCGTCAGTCCCTGCCCAGGAGCAAGCACTGACCTGGGCCAGGAGAAGCCCGTGACCTGTTACTGCATCTTGTTCCTGGCAGCTCTGTCTGCCCTGCACTGAGGGAGTGCCGGAGAGACAGTGAGGGCCAGTGAGTGACGACCCTGAGCAAAAGGAGAGTCTTCAGGTCAAGAAAATCAGTCTCACAACTCAGAAAGCACGACACTTGCCATTTCTACAGCACTTTACAGTAGGTACAGTCCTTCCATGTCCATAACCTGTTCACCCTGACAGCTTCCCTGTGGCCTTAGAATCCCATTATCCCACTGTACAAATGCAAGAAAGCTGATGCCCACAGGGCTAAGGTACCTCCCTAAATCCATGTGCCCATTGAGTCCTGGAGTCAGGAAGTCATCAGCCCTTCTGCTCCAAGCCCCGTGCTCATGTCACTGAATCTCCCCAAACCTGAATCCACAAATCCTCTATTTCACACTAGGAAGTGTCCACTGACACCAGGATGAGTGTTTATTTTGTCTGCCTCTATGCATCACAATGGGTAACTTTCAAACTTACATTAGATGCCGTGGGCTCAGATTGAAATCTGTGGTTCTATCAAACTAAAGTCCTTGAGAGTAAAATAAAAGTCATGGTTCTCCAACAAGGTAAATCTGGCTCAGCCCACAATAGTCCACAATTCTTCATGGTGGAGAAATCGGCTGCTTTAAATTATATAAAATAAAAAAGATGAGACCTGAGCAAAGGGGTCTGGGTAAAGGGATATCCTTCTGTCCATTTCCCACTCTCCAGAAGGTTACATGAGGGACCCCAGTTTCCAGCTTTCTTTGTGTGACAAGACAGAGAGACAGAGACAGAGAGGGATAGGTAGGGACAGACAGACAGGAAGGGAAAGAGATGAAAAGCATCAATTCTTTGTTGTGACACCTTAGTTGTCCATTGATTGCTTTCTCATATGTGCCTTGACCAGGGGGTTACAGCAGACCGAGTGACCCCTTGCTCAAGCCAGCGACCTTGGGCTCAAGCTGATGAGCCTTGTTCAAACCAGATGAGCCCGTGCTCAAGCTGGCGACCTTAGGGTTTCGAACTTGGGTCCTCTGCATCCCAGTCCAATACTCTATTCACTGTGCCACCACCTGATCAGGTAGTTTTCAACTTCTTGTGGAACACAATCAGCTCTGTGACTTGGAAGACAGATCAAGTAGTCTTTGCCCTAAGCCTGGGCTTCATAGTCCTATTCTTTCTTTCTGGACAGGGCTCCAGGCTGGAGCAGGGCCTGGACCCCTTGCATGTGCTGCCTCCTTGCTTGTGCTCATAATCACAGACCCCAGACTCCAGGTTTCCATCTGGCTGGGTTTTTCTGAGATGTTCATGTCAGGTGTTGAAATCCAGTACCTCAGATTGCAGGTCAGTCAGAGTTTTATGTGCTTCTCATAGCAGCCCTGAGTAGGAGGTATCATTGTTGAGCTGAGTGGCAGGTTAAAGCTCGTAAGGCTTCCTTCTTCATGTTCCATGGCTCAACAGTGGCTGGACAAGTAGTTGAGTTGGGTTTGTTGGACTCCAGGTCTGGTGCTCTTTCTAGCATACTATGTGGCCCCATCTTGGTCTTCATCCAAGGAAGCTCCTGAAACTTCTGGCTCAGCCAGACCTCTGGCCTGGCCTGCTCCTGCCCTGCTGGCCTTTGGGACTCGCCTTTCAGAATGACCAGATTATATATTTTCACACTGCCTAAAGAGATTCCACTTGTTCACTTCTTATAACCATTCTTCGCACATTCTCAAGGGCACAACTTTCAGGGACTTCACCTGCCTTTCTCTTCTGTCCTTGGCATTGACAACGTGGTAGGAATAACAAGAAAAAGATCCCAAGTTCATGTCCAAGCTACACATACCTGTAGAGGGGCGTGAACAAACATGAAACCACCAGGCTCCTGACTCCCTCTGCCCAGCATGGATCCCCCACTGCAAGTGTTACAGGTGGGGTGTCCATCTTCCCAGAAACCATAGCATGACCTGCAGAAGCATGAGGTCATTCCCAACACTAACCAAGAGGCTCAGGGCAGGTGATTCTTTGTCCTTCAAACCTTCTGTGATGCTCTTTTCTTACAGGAAGTCCTGCCTGCCTGGCAGTCAAGGCTTCCATGATCTGGCTTCCCCATGCCCTCTGACCGGCCAGGCTGCTGCCCCTCCTCCCCACTCCCTTTCCCCACCTCCCTGCCAGCCTCCTCTCCATTTCTCCAACCCTTACTCACCCTTCCAGGTTCAATTCCCACGATGGCTCCTTTGTGAAAGCTTTCCTTATGACCCTATTCTGCAAATGAGGAAATGGAGGATTAACAGGATTAAATAACTTGCCACAGGTTACACAGCTAGTGAGTGGTAAAATACATATTTCAAACCAGGCTTGTCAGACTCTGGAATCAAGGCTTTTTCTACTAAACCCTACCGCCTCTCAACAGGTACATAAGGTGACATACCTTAGTGTAGTATCAAGTATGACGTGTCCAAGCTCTGGGAACCCCCCTCCCCTCCTGCTTGAGAACAGAAAGCACAGGATGTGAATACGGTCATGCCCACGTGGGTGTCTGGGCAGTCCCCCTCCATAGAGACCACACTGTTAACTGATAACAGCAGCTCCACCTACTGTCTTTACTGATGACAGTAACTGCCATTTACTGAGCCCCAACTATGTATGAAAAACTCAGCTAACAGTAAGTTCATCACCCTGTTTAATCCTCACCGCCTCTCCCCACATCACATGTTAGGTATTATTATTTCAATTTTCAGAAGAAGTCTCTACTTAGAAAGACTCAAGCTGGGCATTTTCGCCATTAGGTCTCCCAACAACTGTGTGAAACTGAATGGCTATTTCTAGGTTACAGTTGGCCAAATTGGGACTCAAAGGATTTCAGCCCCTGGCTATTGTACGTGGTGGACTGGGTGAGAGTCCAGACCTGTTCATTGTTCCCTCAAGGCTGCTCTGCCTAGGCTTATGGAGGGTAGATGGGGGCCCTTGAGTTGGGACCCCTATACCAGCAACTGTTGCCTCTGTATGAGCAGAGTGGGTTTCCACTGTAAGACTGAGTAGGGGAAGAGAGGAGCAAGGTGAGGAAGAGAGCAGTGCCCACTCCCAGGGAACAGAGCATACTAAGGAAAGTCTCATGAGGAGCGGCGGGCAGAGACGTGTCCATGTAGGCCCAGGAACCCAGGCTCAGGTGCTCAGGAGGAGTATTCTGGAGGGAGAGAGGCTGGTGGAGAAGTGAGCATTCCCTCACCTAGGGACTGTCACCACATTCTCTTTCTAGGCTTGGGACGTCAAAGTCGAGGGCCCTGGCTGAATCCCAGCCATCCATCTTCAGCCTGCACACCTTGGAAAGAGAGACATCTGGGAGAAAAGAAGTCTCCTTTCTGTACCTCCCTTAAAGCAGGCATTCGGTCTGCCTTGGACCTGTAAAAAGTAGGAACTTTGTTATCAATGGGTGGGACCAGCCAAGAAGCCCCTACGAGGCAGGTGGGTCACTGGTAAAGGAAGCAGAAGATTAAGCTCAATTCCACACAGGTACTGAATGGGACAATGAGAGAGACACGACCTTGCCTTAAACTGCTAACTCTCAGGGAGCGTCTGGGAGCCAACCACAGCTGGGACCCGTTAATAAAGTCTATCCAGTGTTCCATATATGTGTGTTGATTGCAACAAGCATTTATTGAACTGGACTCCAGAACAGAGAAGGAAAATAAGATGGCAGACCCTTAACTACAGTGCCGGGCTCTGGTGGTATATGCTAGGCCACAGGGCAGTGCAACTTCCTTGACTCTTTTGGGTTCAGGAGAGCTAAGCAAGCTTCTAGGAGGCAAAAGCATCTGACTTGAACTTGTCACGGCTTTCAGGGACAATGAAGCAAGTCTCATGAGGCATGAGACTGTTAATCAACTAGGATTCCCAAGACCTGAGATGGGATCTTGCCTGTTACTAGCTGGGTGTCATGGGCAAAAACCTGACCACTCTGAGCCTCCATTTTCTTTACTTGGGGATAATGGTAGCAAGGGTTTATGTCTTCATTCATCAAATCATCTACTGAGCTCCTGCTAGTGCCCTTCCTGGTCTGGAAACACAGGGGCAAGGGTGAAAAACTAGGACCTGCTCACAGGGTGCTTTCTCTCTGGTGAGAAGCAGCAGAAGGTGAAAGAGTGAAAGCGAAATAAGAGCTGATCAGGGGGTGATAACTTGATAACTGTTATGAAGAAATGAAGAATATGAATGGGGAGAGAGCGAGAGAGAATACTGTGTGGGTCTCTCCCTACTGACTCTGTCCTCTGCCTTGGCAGGAGCCAAGCCAGAACTTTTTCTCAACTGACCCTGTGTCATAAGTTACTTGCCTCTTCATGTCTCCCACAATTCACATATTGAAATCCTACCCCCATGAGATGGTATTAGGAGGTGGGGCCTCTGGGAGGTGATTAGGTCATGAGGGTGGAGCCTCCACTGGTGGGATTAGCACCCTTAGAAGAAGAGGAAGAGACCCAGAGAGCTTGCTTCCCCTTCCTGCTCCCACCACATGAGCAAGTGAGGATACAGCGAGAAGGCCTCTGTCTACAAACCCGGGAGCAGGTTCTTACCAGACACGAGATCAGCTGAACACTTCCGTCGTGGGCCCCCAGCCTCCAGAACTGTGAGAAATAAATTTTGTTGTTTAAGCCCCGAGGTCTGCGGTAACTTGTGAGAGCAGCCCGAATGGACAAGGACACGGGTTCTTCTGTCTATCTCAGTGGTTCTTAACCGTTTTTGAGGTACCGAACCCACCAGTTTCATATGCGCATTCACCGAACCCTTCTTTAGTGATAAATAAAATAGGACTTTTTTCCAAATTCAAGACATAGGTATATGTTTTTTTACTGGTGCACAAAATGAGCCATGCATGAACATCACCTTGCTCAAAGAACAAAACCAACAAAGTGCATGAACTCACAACAAATTACGGTATTACTTTATTCTGGCCTCCGCGGCAGAGGCTTCTCCGAACCCCTGAGACTGACTCATAGAACTCCTAGGGTTCGATAGAACCCAGGTTAAGAACCACTGGTCTATCTACTCGTCTCCCTGTCCCACGGGCATGAAAGCAGTGGTCTCACTGGTGAGCATAGTTTTGTCCTCCTTTTGGGGATTCCAAGCTCTGGGGTGGTTGATTTGTTGGTTCAGCATCTTGCAGCCCTGGCAGCAACCGTGGGCCAAGCCAGAAACCCAGGTGCAAAACTACAGCTGCATGAACCCGTGGTGACCCCCGCCCCACCTGTCCTCCCTGCCTCCCATCCTCCCCTTCCAAAAAGCGTGCAGATCTGAAAAAAAAGAAAACCCAGGTGACACAGCCGGAGCCTAACTAAGTGTGGTAAATTTCAGCTAGGGCAAGGGAAGCCCTGGAGGGAGAGAGGAAGGGAGGGAGGGAGGGAGGGAGGGAGAGAAGGCAGGGCTGTCCTGCTTTGTGCCTGTGGAGCTTTCTGGAAAGTGAGATTCTGAGCTCAGTTTGGAAATTGCAAAACTGCAAGGGGTGTAGTTTGGCAATAAAAAGGGTGGTGGGGGGGGGGACAGGGGTGCGGGGAGACAGCGCCCTGGGGAAGGTGATAGAGAGCTGGAGCTGGCAGGGGGTGAGGGGGTATGAGGGGAGTGTGGCGGGGGTGGGGGGTGGGGGTGGGTGGGGGAGGCCTGACTGTGGCTGCCTTGTTCGCTGCTCCAATCCGGAATCCTGACTGGAAGGGTGGCTGGGATCCCAGTGGCCTCGCGCAGGTGGGAAGGACCTTGTCCACTCAGAGCGGCACCAGCTTCCTGCTCTCGGGTGAGCGAGTAGCTTCTCTGCAGCCTCCCTTGCTGGGGCTTCTGGATGGTGTAAGTGGGCCCCAAAGGGCACTGCAGCTATTGTAAAAATCAATAAAATTGGAGGAAATATAGAGAATATCCAATTTAATTCCCTCACTTTACAGGTGAGGAAACAGGGTCAGAGGGGAAGGTGTTCACCTAGGACCACACAGCTAGTCAGTGGCTGCCTCCGTAATCTGACTCAGAGTTTTGGCCTCTGGGTTGGCCCCCTTCTTCCTACCACAGTCCTCCTCCGTGTTCTGCTGGGTGGTCCCACACTCAGCACGTGCGTACAGACTGCAGGATGGAGGGAGAGGGGAGGGCATTGTCGCCAAGCTTCACGTCTGGTGCTGGCCCTGTGCCTGCTTAGCTAGCTGCTCAAGGACCTGGAGGAAGACCAGGGTCCCCATATTTGTTGTAAAAAAACACTAAAGTCATTCGGTCCTGAGGGTGTGTAGAGTCCAGCAGATTTCCCCAGTGTGGACAATATTCCGCCCACGTAACGTCTTCTGGTGATGCCGTCTGGTTCCTGGTTGAGGGAGTAAGATTGTCTCTGCCACGCACTAGTTATGAGATCCCTGACACCAATACCACCCACATGCTTCTATAAGTCTCCGTGCTCTTGCTCATACAATAATAACAGACGCCCTTCTTACATCATGCAGTTATTAGACCCAATAAAATATCTGACACGAAAAGTATAGGGCTCCGCATTCAGTCCGCAGCTGTTTATCTGTGATCATCAACACCACCATTGCCATGCTCATCCTCGTCACTGTCGCCTGGAGGATGTGAAGGTGTGCCTTATCTTGAATGTTGCCATGCGTAACTCTAATTGCAGAGTAAAGACCTTAGGTGATGCATCAAGATAGTAATCAGACACCTGGACTGTCCCTAGTCAGAACTTGCTCTCTAAACACTGGCAACCGGCAGGCCACTCTCCTCCCAGTAGGTTCTTAGTACATGTGTATTCCCGGGCTCCCCGGGCTCCCCGGGCTCCCCTACCATGGAACCGACAGAGGCTAGAAGGGGTAGGACTCAGGGTCTCTGGTCAGAGGTCCTGCCTGCCATAGTGATACTGCCAGAACGGAGAGGTCCTAACTAATGTGCTCTAGGGACCGTGGGGTCAGCCTTCCATGGATTCCAGGCAGTGTCTTCCATGGGTTGGGCAATCACAACAGGCTTGCTGGAGAGGGTCGGCCTTCCTGCTTGCGATGGAGAAAGAGAGACCCAATTCCCTGTGCAAGGGTCAAGGCCATGGCTAGTCCAAGATTTCTTATTCATCCAGCTGGTGTGTGTTGTAAAACCATTGACTCTATAAAGAGCCAAGTCATTCATGATACATTTTCTACCTCAAGAGAATAAGACCCCCCACCCACCCATTTCATAATAAAAACAGTTAAAATGCAGCCTAGCCATTCTAGTGTCTTCCTCAGTATCTGGTGACAGAAAGACTGCTTTGGTGGGGTTCCTCACCTGGCGACCTGGCGGCAGGCAGGTGTGTGCTCTGTGACTGTGTCATGTTGGCCTACACTGACGGAAAGCTGAACTCCTGTCCCCACGGTCTCCCTTCGTACACCAGGCTGACCTCACTCATCTGTGCTCCTGCCTGGTTCTTGCGGGCTTTTCAGACCGGAGCCTCCTTTTCCCCTTTGGTTAGAAGCATTCTTATTTTACAATCTGATTTCTGATCATGGAAAATAGCACTGGATGGGCAGCGTGTTCTGACCTTTCCTTTTGGGAAATAACGGGAATGCTTGCTGAGGGAGTAACACACTCAGGGTTACAGGGCAAGTTAGCTTCAGATTCCAGAAGAGGCCTTCACATGCCTGCTTCCAGCTGTCCCTCCAGATGTGCGCCTGGGTTGGCATTTCTCAACCCTCCCTCATAGATGGTATCCTTCTCAGCTTGTAACCCAATCCTCTCTGCTGCTGGGACCTCCTGGCTCCTGGCCCGAGTCTCTGCCCATGTCTCTGTCACCTGTAACTCATGACCACCTGTCTCCGTGGGCACCTGGGTTCCCTCTCATGAGCTTTTCTTATCAAATTGGGTGAGGCCTGTAATCCGGTGAGCCCTTCCTCCTGCCCACCCTCTGCTCTCTCATTCATTCTAGAACAAATCCCACAGAGTCTTGACCTGAAGGGATGAGAGCATGTCCATCACCGCCACCCAGGAGTGTAGGCCCCGGTGGCCTGTAGTGGCAGCCGTGAGGTCAGGGGAACGAAGCAAGGGACCGGGGTCAGGGCCAGGGAAGGTCTGGCACCCGTGGCCATCCCCATGTCTGAATGAATAGAAGTCCTGGCGGAAACACCTGGTGGTAACGGAAATCCAGGACAACTTTTATTATCCCTGTTCACAGGTCCATTCAGACTACATTGGGGGCTTCCTATTTCCTCTGCTGGCACTTCACACTCATTCATAACAAGAAAAGCTATTGTGCTCCTGAGTTATGGGCCACGGATCCCCACGGGGAAGGCATTAAACGCAATGGCCCGGAGGCTTATTTTTAAAATTGTATTCCCTACTGGGTTGCAGGCTCTTATTTTTTCCTCCTCCCACAAAGAAAACTTTAATAGAGGGTAGTTTTCTCCCAAGTGCGAAGGTGAAAAATAGCTGCACAATCCACTTCTGAGTCCCCTGAAAAGGACACCGTCCTTAGTCCCATCCAACTCTATCTAGATTCTGGTCCTGGCTTTGCCCACACCTTCGCTGGCTGGTGTTGGGCAAGGTATTCTACCCCCAAGGTTCAGCTCCCAACACTCTTGGATGAGGCAGTGGGCCAGGTGTTTAGGGTTTCTTTTAGTTCCCAAGTGCCGTGAATACAAATGAAGAGCCCTAAAGAGCCAAATCCTCCTCTGGGACATGCCCCATGGACTTGGGCCACTGTTTAGAGAAGGCAAAACCATATGCTTGTTCACCAACCAGAGCTTTAGATATCAAAGCTTCCAAAACAGCCCTGGCCAGTGCTTCATGATGGTAGGAGACTGTTGAAGGGGGAGGGTTGCCATGAGTTCAGCTCTGTTTTTAAGTCAGGTCCTCGGTAAATAGGTATCCAGCTTTGGTGACCACTAACTGAGTACTGGTCCAACTTTGACAAGGGATCAGCAAAAGGCTGGTATCTGGAGCTGCTGAGACTTCTGTCCATGTTTCTAGATTCCTCTCCCAGAAAAAGAAATTCGACAGCCTGGAATCTTCCACCTGGTCATGACTTTGTTTTGGTAACAATCCTTATGATTGCTCCCCAGATGGCCAGCTAGACAGAACGTAAAACTCATCCACCAATACCTGTATTCAACAGAGCCACCCTGACAGAGCAGATATTTATTTCTTTGCTTGCTTTTAATATTACCTGTTAAAGGAAATATTATTCTGACACTTGTTAAAACAGTGAGGAAGATTTAAGGACTATGATGAAGGATGTCAGGACTGGTGCCTCCCCTACCGAGATGGGGAAAGAGGTGTGACTCTCACCTGGAGGCAGGTGGGGCATGAGGAATTGGATCAGATGTTGGTGGTAATCGGATACCGAGGGTGGATGGACCTAGCTAGACTTGCTAAAACGGAATTCAGGAAGGAGGGACACAGAAGCCCAAGAATGAGGCCCCATAGGAAGGAGGCTCAGAAAAGTCTGTCTAAAGTTTGGTCAAAGAGACAACCTTCGTCATACCGTGGAATGGGCTTGCCGTGGACAAAATAATAGCTTTCTTTTCTGGGTCTTAACGACTTTCCTCCCGGGGTACGCCACTGATGAGTTCTACTCTCCTATCTTATCCTGGTGGGAGGGTTGGGGAGCACTGGTTCCAGTGGCAGCTGGGCCTATGTCCTGACCCAGTTACCTTCCCATCCTAAGTCCGGGATGGAAGAAGTGCTTTGGAAATGATACGGAGGACTGCTGGGTTCAGCCAGAAGCAGTCTGTGGTAACTTGGCCTTTTGTGCTGTTCTTTGTCCTTTTCTTCTCGTTTCCTCAGCTGCTTGTTGCTGGGGGTGGGGGTGGAGGTGGGGGTGGGGGGGTAGGGTGGGGGAGGAGCAGATTTTGGGACACATGGATTATCAACTCTGGGAGGACAGGAGGATGTGGCGCTTTCCCCCACCATGTGCCAGGCCTTGCGACTCAGTGAGTACTGAGTTGCGAACGCCTGATACACTGCGTGAAGGAATTACCTCAGGTGTGGCGTGGGGAGAGGCGGGGCAGCGGCCGCTCACCGCCTCTGAGCTGCTGCTCAGCAGACCCTGGGGGGCTGAAGCTCTATGAAGTTAGGGGACCATCGGCCCACCAAGGGTGCTGAGAAGGGTCCTTCTGAGTTCTGAGCTGGGATTCTGCTAGTTTGGGGCCACTGGGAATGGAAAGTGAGAAAGAAAATATGCTGACCATCCCAACTTCAACTTAGTTTTAGAGAGAAAAACGATGAGCAGAGATTCCTAAAGACAGGCCAGGAGTGGGTGGCCACAGTGTGCTCCGCAGTAAGTCCCAGCTCTGTGCTCTGCGAGCTGAGCTATCTTCAGAGGGGAGGGAGGAGAGGAGGAGCTGGCACAGCTGCAGTGAACTCTGCTTCACATTCATACCCCTCATCTCGTCAGCCATCGTAAGACTCCTCTAGCAGATGTTAATATCCCCATTTTACATCTCAGGATGGGGTTCAGAGAGGTCAACTTTGTCCTAAGTGCTGAGCCAGATCTCAGCCCGGTCTCCCTAGCTCCCAAGCCCCAAGGGAGCTCGCCCAGCCAAGCTGCAATGGGGTGATTTTCACTTCATTTCCAGTGCCACAGTGAGAATCACACCTGGGAACTCACCAGGGAGCCCAGAGCAGTGTGCCATGTGTAAGGGCTTCTCAGGATCCATCACAACAATCCTGGGCAAAAAGACAGCCCCTTTCTCAACTCCTGATGGTCTCTGTCACTATAAAGCAGAGCCTTCCTGGAGAAAAGCAGACCGACCCTCAATGAACTGAAGGAAGGCCTTGAAGAAGGGTGGGCTGTGAAGAGAAGTGGGTGACCCCACCTGTTCCTGGGTGAATCTGGGTGCTTGGTGTGCTGTGGCCATTGACTAGCAAAGAACCCTGTGACCTGCCTGAATTGCAGGTTCTCACTCTGGCAGATGCACACACGTGCATGCGAATGTGCATATACACATATAAATATGCACTGGGCCTGCATGCACATACAAGCATGCACATACATGGTACACGTACAGGCATACACATGCACACAGTTGGCATGGGAGTTCGGGGGAAGGTGCTGTCTTGCCTTCCTAGAAAGGCATTTCCTTACCCTACTCTGTGTGGCCTCTGTGGGTCGGGACTAGCAGGCTTTCCCCAAGTACATGAATCCCTAAGTGTCCCACCCCCTTACATCCCTTTCTGCCACCAACTTAGACCACTTCTATCCATGACGGCTTACCTCCCACAAATGGGTCCAACCTCCATTCACCCTTTCTGTCACTGTCACAAATATCATCCTTCTACCCAGGACTGACTGAAACCTCAACCAAAAGTCCATGGATGCCCCGGGTGAGCTTTAGGCCGCCCCAAATGTAAATGGGTTCCACACCAAGGAGACAGCCAGGGTGGAGGGACGTGCTTCTCCAGTGAAGTTTCCAGGGCTCTCAGACATCTGCCCTCATGGCATCTTTAATTTAATTTCGGGTCGCACTGTTCTTCCTGTCTACTGATTGCTCTATTTCTTTGGCCACTTGACTATTTCCAAAGTCAGTGAACTCCTGGAGATGATCTTAGAAAAAGAGTACCCCACATCCTCCTGTTCTGGGTTGAATTGTGTTCCTCCAAAATTTACATGCTGAAACCCAAAGTCCCCTCACCCCGACATATTTGGAGATAAGGCCTTTTAAGAAATAATTAAGTTAAAGGGAGGTTATTAGGGTAGACCCTAGTCCAACCGAACTGGTGTCCTCATGAGAAGAGGAGATTAGAACACACACACAGAAAGAAGGCCATGTGATGTCGAAGACGGCCATCTACACACCAAGGAGAGAGTCCTCAAGAGAAACCAACCCTGCTGACACCTTTGTCCTAGACTTCTAGCCTCCAGAACTGTGATAAAATACATATCTATTGTGTAAGGCCCCCAGTCTGCGGTACTCTGTATGACAGCCTGAGCAGACTAATATGCCCGCAATGCATGGACAAGTCAGGCCGTACAGTGTACCATATGAGTGAATGGGGCTGCTGTGGGAAGCACAGGGGTGCTGCTGGCCTGCGGGCTCCCTGAGGACAGGGCTACCATCTTCCTTGTAGCCTGTCATGCCCCAAATGCTTGAGCATAAGTGGGGCTTTGTTTCTTTAAAATTATTTTTATTGATTGATTTCAGAGAAAAAGAGAGAGAAACATTGACTTGTTTTTCCACTTATTTATGCATTCATTGGTTGATTCTTGCATGTGTCCTGCTGGGGGATTGAACTGGCAACCTTAGCGTATTGGGACAGTGCTCTAACCAAGTGAGCTACCTGGCCAGGGTGAGGCTTTGTCTTTTGAAAACTTTCCACATTTACTAGGGAGTAGAACCCTAACTGTCAGAAACTGCTCGGAAACTCCCAGGTCACAGTGCACCCAGCAGTGGCTGTGAAAGATGCATTTCCAAGGTAAGTGTGAGTCCTGCAGGGGGCAGAAGCAGGACTTGTCAGAGCCTTGAGGACTCTTCAGGGAAGGTTCCTTGGGGAGCCAAGTTAGACAGGGGGCTTACAGAGGCACGGACTATGGTGGTGTGGGGTGCAAACTAGGAAAGGGCGGGGGTTCCCGAGAGAGGCAGGTGCCTGGGAGCCCCAGGTAGACTGTGGACTCCCTGGGCTGCAGCCAGGAGGCAGGGAGAGAAGGTGTGAGGTCTGAGGGACCAGGCCAGGAAGAAATGAACCCACATGTGCAGGGTGTCAGGAAGGAGGAGCAAGTGGTGTGGGAGGCTGAAGCTAAAGAGTTCTCGAAGCTTTAGTTCTGAGTGGAAGGAGCCTAAGCTCCGGCAGGACTGCCTTTTGTCTGCAGGCGTATACCCTGACCGGGGCCGCCAACCTCAGTCTGAACACGCAGGTGGGACAGCACTGCCCAGGAGCTCTGGGTTCTGGTCCTGGCCTGCCCTGGGCTCCCTGTGTGCCCCTGAGCTGGTCCATGGCTTCCCAACCCTGTGATGCCTGGTCTCAGTGGTACCTGGGTGACCTTGGCTCACGCACGCCAGGTTCTACTTCTAGTGATGGGTTCACTGCTTTCCCAGGGCTGTACCGCCCCCTCTAACATTGGGAGGCATCCTTTATTGACATGAACTAGACCTCCGGTACTTCCCACCCTGGTCCAAGTTCTGCCCTTTAAGTTAGTTACTCAGAGTAAAAACCTCTGCTCTGTGACAGTTGCTGAAAGACCAGGGAGTCCCCAGAATGGCCGCCTGGTTTTCTGCAGGTGGGACCTTCCACAGCCACTTCACTGCCCTGCTTTTGACACCTCTTCTAGCCTCTCCCACAGTCCCCCAGTTTGTTGGGGTTGGCAGTGTTCCTCCAAAACTGTGTTTGCTCTCTGGGGCGGCACCCTGGGGCTGGTGGGGTGACAACCCTTACTTGGGACTGCCCCAGTCCCTGTCTCCGCGTCATCCTGCCCTGTAACCTGTCCCCACACTCCAGCACTTGGGCACTTCACCTACGTCCATGATCCCAAACTGCTTGTCACCCAAGCCCTTCATGGGACCCCGCATTTCTGTCCCCAGCAAATCAGGGCATGGAGCCAAGGTCTGGACCTGCTGTGACAGCCTGCTGTTCGTGGGGAGCCCTGCTCCTGGCCCTGCCTCCCTAAGGGTTAACAGAGCCTGGAGCCAACGAGGCCAGGATAGGAAGCTGGCTCCAGCAAAGGGGAAGGATATCTTGCTTTTTATCCGGGTGACAATGCTGAAAGTGAGCCAGTGGGGGAGGGGCTGGAGGCTGACAAACAACCGCCCACAAATAAAATTATGAATGGGCTGACTCCACAACAATACGTGAAGGTTGTAGCAGAGGAGGGAGCCCCAGCCTGTTGACAAGCAGCAAGGTCACGGCCCTCCGGCCCTCCGGCCCTCCGCCAGAGCTGTAAACAAGGGCTCACAATGCCCTCCTTTCCTCCGAGAGAGAGCCGGCTCCTCTCCTGGCCCTGTCTGTCCCCTGGGGCCCAGCCTGCCCTGTCCCTCATCCTTGCCGGAGTCTGTCACTGAGAAGCCACCACTGCTTCCTCAGGGAAAACCCGGCCTTTTGTGAGCTCCTACTTCCTCCTCCTGTGGGAACCACTCCGGGCCTATGACATCTGCTGCAAGGCGTCTTTCTCAGGGGCCCAAGGTGGGAAAAGAGGAGGGGTGCTGGCTGGGGGGCAGGGGGACTGCAACCTGTCCTGCTGGGATTGTCATCACGCAGCCCAGGGCGGAGAGAGAACAATGAGGGGACCCCTGGCCCCCCCTGCGGGGTTGATGTTGGTGAGAGCTTCCTCTTCCCACAAGCCTGCTCTTTTGTGTGTGTGTTTATTGGGGGGTCAGGGGAATTCTTTTGTTTGCTTTTGTTTCTCTTTTTTTTTTTTTTGTTTGGCCTTTGGCTAGCCCCTGGTTCAGGATCGGACTCGGGAGTCTGGAGGGTGGTGATGCCAACAGGGAGGAGATGGAGGAGCAAAGAGGGAACTGGTGGCGGTGGGGCTTGAGGGGAGGTTTGTGAAGCGAGGGGAGTGAGATGCTGGGATGCACTCACCCGACCTGAGCGTTTCCGCTGTGCAGCTGTGGCCGCAGCCTTTGAGCTCTGTGTACGAGGTCTTTGGGCAAAGGCCACCACGTGACAGGTGCCCTCTGACGAGTGGAAGGGCAGGATGGGTGGTGCAGGGTCAAGAGCTCGGTCTGGAAGAGAATCTAGACTGGCTGCCATGCTGGTCAGGCAGGAAGTGGGTCCAGGGAAGCCCTGCCAACGTCTTGACACACACTACCCGGTCTGCTCCTCGTGTCTGGCACAGGCACATGAGGTTTATCCCAGGATACCCAAGGGAGGGCAGAGAAGTCAGCCACTTGGGAGGGTCACTGCTTTGACTTTGGACTCTCTGGGAGCTCCAGGGTGAGGCTCAGGGCGCTGGAGGATCAGTTGTATTGAGAGAGCTCTGTTCTCTAGAAGAATTCCTGGTCCCTGAGAGAGGGTGGCAGGAGCACTGAGCCCAGCCTGACTCCCCAGCAAGCTGGATTTAGGCCAGCTTTCTATTACTCATGGAAACCTGTGTAGATGTCAGGATGGACACTCACATTTTTTTGAACTCATATCTGAGAGGACCGTAGCCTACTTGGGGGACGATTCAGAAGGATGTCCCAGGAGTTATCTTTTAAAAAATTGGAGTGGTAGGCCTTGATGCCATTAGCCAAAGCCCCTGCAGCTTCTGGGAACACCTTACTTAGGCTTCCGGAACAGCAAATCTCAGTGCCTGCTGCTCAGTAGAATCCAGACGACAGTAAAGCAACGTCAGACAGCTGCTCTGGAAAAGAGTTTTACAGTTGTTTCTTATGGAACGGAACATGCAATATCATAACACTCAGGAAAACACTTGGGCATTTATCCCAGGGAAATGAAAACTTAAGCTCACATGGAAACCAGTGCACCACTGTTCCTAGAAGCTTTATTTGTGATGACCGTAAACTGGAAAGAACTCAGATGTCCTCTAGTGGGTGATCAGTGACACACACTGTGGAACCTCCTTACCATGGGAGACCACCTAGCGAAAAAAGCAAGCAGTTACCTATACACACCACACCTTGCAGGGACCTCAAAGGAATTACGGCAAGTAAAGAAAGCCACTCTCAAAAGGTTACAGACTGCCTGATTCCATTTATATGTCATTCCTGAAATAGTCAAATTATCAAGATGGAGAACCAATTAGTGGTTGCCACAGGGCAGCGATGGGGTGGTGGGTGATGGTGGCATGAAGCAGCCTTGTGGTGATGGGACAGCTCGATACCTTGCTTGCACGTGGATAAAATGGCACAGAACGACACTCACACACATACACAAGTCCAGGTTAACTGGTGAAATCTGAAGTTGGGTGGATCGTACTAATGTCAACATGATATTGTCATTGGGGGAAACAAGATTAAGGGTACACCGGACCTCCTGTACATTATTTTGCAACTTCCTGTGAGTCTAAAACGGTTTTAAAATAACAAGTAACAACCACAGTCAAAAATGAAACATTCTGGCCTTTATCTCTACCATCCAATCAGATTCTTGTCAAGCATACACATGGGACAAGATCAAGACCTAATACGACCAGCCACTGTTAGTTTATTTCACATAATGACAGTGAAATAAAGAGCAAGCCAAGGGTACTATTTCCCTGAGAGCACAAGGGACAACAGAGGCAAGGGGCCGGGTGGCTGCAACAGGAGCTGTGACACGGCCTCACATAGCTCCTCTCAGGCTCTCTCCACCCCTGGGCTCTGCACCATCACAAGCTGTCCTGCCAAGACCCAGCCAAGCTGCGCCTCACACCCTGGCTTGTTTTTGCCGCAGCCTCTGTGGGTCTGTGTCAGTTACCAACGCACCACAGCCAAGTCCTTTTCCGACTGCTCTCTCAGAGTGGGTTTGGGCATCAACAGCTCTTCTTTCTTTCTTTCTTTCTTTCTTTCTTTCTTTCTTTCTTTCTTTCTTTTTTTCTTTCTTTTAACAAGACAGAGAGACAGAAAGGGAAAGAAATGAGAAACATCAACTTGTAGTTGCGGCACTTTGACTGCTTTCTCATATGTACCTTGACTGCGGGGCTCCAACTGAGCCTGTGACCCCTTGCTCAAGCCAGCGACCCTGCACTCAAGCTGGTAAACCTGCGTTCAAGCCAAATGAGCCTGCTCTCAAGCCAGTGGTCCAAGGGTTTTGAACCTGTGACCTCAGCATCCCACATCGATGCTCTAGCCACTGCACCACCATTGTTCAGGTTGGGCATCACTAGTTTTAAAAGCATCCCTATAATTCTCTAGGAAGCTGGGGTTGGAAGCCTAGGTATAGCTCTGCCAGTGAGGAGCCACAGGTTTGCATCTGATTCTGCCATCAGCTCACCCTCGGGGAATTCAGCAACTCAGGTGGGAGCTCAGTTTCCTCACCTGTGAAAATGGGGGTAGTCAGCTTTTAAAGGGAAGCCACTTGCTATAGAGTTTGAGACCTGCTCCCTGGGACACCCTAGCGCCTGCTATTATGAGTACGGCCTCCCTATTGGCAGGGAAGTGCAAAAGGCCCACTCAACAACCACGGGACCCAGTGCGGTTTTCTCCAGGAATAGAGTAGGGAGATAAAAAAGCATCGAGAGGGAGTGCTTTGGAGAGAGCAGGTACCTGCTGAAGTATACATAGCTGGATGCCCATGCATGGAGAGTTCTGGGACAGTTCCTCTCTTAGATCAGAGAGTGTTTTGCACAGAGGCGTACATAGAAAGGAGAAGAACATCGTGGTCTTCACTTACACATGGAAATCGATCACAATGAAGTCCCAGATCCTAGCTCGTTAGCTTTCTCCTTCATTCGTTCAGCAAAATCATTTATTCACTCAACCAGTCATTCATTCTTTCAATCCACAAACATTTTAAGTCAGTCTTATGGTTGTTTGGCACTGCTTATGTCAGCTTTCAACGTCTCTTTTGGAACTGCATGCTCAGGCTTGAATTCTGGCCCCTCTAGAAAACTGCAGATACTTACTTGATATTAGTTATCCGAACCCGAAATATAAGGAAGTAACCACAGGCGAAAACAAGGCTGGGGTCTCAGTGAAGGAGCAGAGGAAACTGGGCTGGGATGTCTAGGAAGAAAACCCAGGATGTGTGCCTGTAGCCAGCATCTCTGTGCTCGGCTGGGCAGCGCCGTCTGCATGCCTGTGTCAGACGGCTGCGTCTGCCTGTGCTGTTTGTAGGATGCTCACAAGCGTTATATGCAAAAAGGACTTCAAGGTCCTAAAAGTCTATGGAAGGCTGAGTCTTTCAAGTAGGACTTTTTCTACAGGACTTTCCAGAACCTTTACTGGGCTAACATCATTGTGTATCCCCAAGGGGTTGGTCCCAAGTCTACCTGAACACAGAGATTTTCATGAGACCCCGGCAGTGCTCTTTGGGAAATGCTGTCTGATGTTAATGATAGGACCTGTTGGCCTGTTGCATAGTGGAGCACTGACTCTGGGCCCAAAGCGAGGTCAAGCTCATGTCAACAACAGACAGAACCAGGCAACTAGGTGAGGGATGTGGGACAGGGAAAGGAGGAAAGAGGGCCAGTTAGAAGATTTTTGCAGGATTTGGGACAAATGACCAAAAATGACAAGGGGACATTCTGTGTCTACTTTAGGGGGAGTGACTGCTTTTTCCCCCTAGGGCTTGGGGAATTTGGGGACAGATGTGAGACTGAAAATCCAGCTTAGCGGGAAGGTCAGTGCAGGAGAACCAGAAAAGGAGCGTGAATGTCTGAGACAAAAGTCCTGGCAAGAGAAAGGGAAGCCCTGGGGGAGGGCCACCAAGGGAGCTTGGGGACACCTAGCCCCGGCAGCATGAGGCCTGACCGCCTGAACCTCTGTAAATGGCAAGTCTCCTCTGCTGTTTTAGTCATCCATGAACATCTGCCACCTAGTGGCAGAGAGAAATGCTGCTTGACAATGGATTAGTGCACTGCCGAGGAACATTTTCACAGAGTCCATGTGGCTTAATTGAATCTTACTCAATGCAAAGCATCTGCTGCGTAATTATGAGTTGCTGATCTGTTCCAGCAGATGATATCAGCACGTTGGGAAAAAGCAGTGCTGACTACCAAAGCTGCATGGCCCTGATCCGGGGCCGATCAACCTTCTGTGTTCAGGCCTTTGGAACCCCAGGCTCCATAATACCCTCAGGAGGTGGCTGGGCCTGGAGTCCAGGGACTCAACCCTGTCACTGGCTCTGGGGTCCACTCAAGGAGGACCTCGTATCCTTGTCCTACCAAAGTCCTTCCAGGGGATGAATATATGCTCCTAACACAAATGTCTGAGTTAAGAGAAACCCTGCTTGGATCTGGGCTCTTTTTCCTCCTTCAAAGTTGCCCAGTTATAGTGGAACTATCAAAATATATTTCCACTGTGGGATGGTAGGAGACTTGAAGATACTTTAAGTTCTTAGTTCTCCAGGTTTTAGTTTTAGTTCTTGGCCAGTGTACTAGAAGCTGTGGTCCGTGGTTCACTGTTAGGAGATGTGACTCTTCTTGGTTTTGTCACTAGTGAATGGCCACAGAGTGACAGTCTAGCCGGTGAGGGGCACTTGCCTCTTTATCTGCTGAGCCGGACCTCAGAGAAGTGCCTTCTACTCCAAGTCCCCACCACTGTACCTTAACCAACAATATTTCATCCATTCATTCTTACATGCAATCGTTCCAGGGAAACTCCAGCATTTGTTTCCTCCTGGAGTTGGGGTGGACAGAAATCCCATGCTCTTGGGGGCCTTTATCTTAAGTCTCTCTGTTTCTGGTTGGCTGTGGGGGTCTACTGGGCCAAGCTGCAGGTGTGGCCCAAGCACAGCTGGGATGGAAGTCCCAGGCTGAAGGAAGTTTGCAGGGGTAACCCTTAGGGTTGCCATTGCCTGGCTGAGGTCAACCCACCGTCTGTGGGAACCTTGACCTTGCACTCAGAGGCTTCAGTGAATAAGCAGGGTGCTCAACTTCACTGATGTGCAGAGTTGCCTTAGCTTAGGTCCTTGTTGGCAATTCTCCGGGTCATGTGCTGGCCTTCTATTAGGCAATAGACACGAATTCTTCCAGCCTGTAGGAAAAAACTCTTGGAAATGAATGGGAGGGGTGGACACAGTAAGATTTATCTTTAGAGAGTCTGGGAATGGGACTGACTCCATGGTAGGGCTCCATGGAACAAAATGAGGATCTAAAACTTGAAGTTAGCTCAGATCTAACTCCTGAATCCTGGTGGAGACATTGGAATCTGTCCTGTGGCTCTAATAATCTTAGGAAACATCAAGGCCCCTGGACACAGATGAGCCCAGGTATAATTTTGGTAGGACAAATGACCTTAATTCTGAATATTCCAACCTCAGCCAAGAATTCCCATAGCAACCTACAGGGGGTGTCCATCACCCAGCTAGGATTCTGCACATTCCTGGTCTTTCTTTTCAACACTGAGAGAACCTGGAGTGATAAAATTTTAGATAGATTTCAACAAATTTGTTAAAAAGCCCATAAAATTTCCATATATATAAGTTTTTCTGCTTCTAATGTTTGCCTTTATTTTGAATATGCTATCTTGTTTTCTGTGCATGGTTGTGGGTGGGGAGGGTGGGTTGGCTAGGAGTAAGGAGATTTTAAAGGTCATGGACATACACTGAGGAGCCACGGGCAGAATCTAGTCACCGGAGACCTCAGCACTCGCCAGGGCCTTTTCCAAATGTGTGGATTTACTTTTTTAATACAAGCCAAAGTCACTTAGAATCAAAAGGGGTTCACATCAGTTAATCACCGCTGTCCTCCAGAATGGGGGAACAGGCTGGCCAGGTCAGTTCGCACTGGCTTTGTCATGCGTGCTGCTTCCAGCCTAGCTGACTCCTTCCTCCATCTTGAGGAGTTGCATTCTCCTCCACCCAGTAATCTAGGTTCCTTCCTTGTCCCGCCAACCCTTGTTCAGTCTATCAAGTTCCATCTGTTTGGCCTCTGAACTACGTCCTGAGCCGGTGGACTTCTCTCCATCACCTGGAATGTTCTCCTCCCATGCCATCCACCTCTCCCCTGGACCACACACATCACAGAGCCCAACTGATGCACAGGCATCCTCTCTACTCACTCCCAAAGCTCCCTGATACAGCCACAGGGGCTTCTCCCCAAATGCAAATTTGATTACATCACCCTCTGTTGAACTCCATCCATGGCTTCCCCTGGCTTGTAAGAGGAGGGCAAAACTCTCTGTACTGTGGCTGCCTGGGTCCCGTCCGCTCTGCCCCTGCCCAGCAATCCAGCTCGTCTGTGCCCTGCATGCCCCAAGTCCTCACTCCACAGCCACCTGACTCTTCTTCAGACTCTCGGATTCACTGTTTCCTCTTGCTGAGGCCTTTGCACACATTGTTCCCTTTGCCTGGAACATCCTTTCCTTCGTTGTTCTACTTATCCCTTTCCTTCTATCTGTTTCAGTGTGACTTGTACAGGAAGTCCTCCAGGGTCCCCCACGCGGGCCGGACCCTCATCTCGTTTCCGCCTCATCACTGGCTGTGCCTCCTGCACCACGTTTATTGTAGCTGCACCTTCTCCGAGACGACTGTCTTCCCCTCCACTGAGGAACGGCTGCTCCTTTCAGCCCAGGGATGTTCTCTCAGTGTGTGTCTGTTCAATGGATGAAAGACGAAACAGAGGCCTTGGGGCAAAAAAAATGGGAAGTGTAGGCCGGGGAGGACATTTACGGTGAAGGGATTATAATAATTAGAATTTATGACCTCCTTTTAAATTAGCTCTTGGATCCCGCCCCCCCCCCAACGACGATGCAGTGATACACATTAATCTTTTAAAAAATGTGTGCATCTCACTTGAAATATCTGGTAGCCTGGAAGGTGGCCACAGGGGCAAGGGCCATGAGTGAGGGCAAAGGCGACCTCACAGTCCCCAGGGGGGGAAACCACATGCAATTTGGAACCAGAGCCTGGCTGGCTCCACAAGGCTTGTGGTTTTCTGGATGATTCTCAACAACCTCGTGGCAATGGCCCTGGAGTGGGAAGTTCACCACTTGCTCCTGTGTGCCCTTGGACAAGTGATTTCAGCTCCCATGGGCCTCATTTTCTTCATCTGTCAAATGGAGATAAATAGTATGGCCTACTTCCTTGGGTCACATTGATTTAAAATGAGATTTTACAGCACACCTGGTGCTTAACAGTGCACATAAATGTGTTCAATATCTATCATTATTATATTAATCCTTATCCAAGGGTCATCAAGACAGACTCCCAGTACCCCGTCTCCTCCCCCACCATGGAATAAAACCAACAGAGTGACTAGAGGCCTCATTCTCCTTATCAGCGTAACTTGTTCCTTTTCCTAGTAATTGCCTGAATTTTCATGATTAGGCAGGAAAAATGACCCCTTTAACGGCACTTTGAAGCTATTTCTACCACAAAGCAAGAGGCTTATCAAAATGGAGAGGCTTATCTTGACTTTTTCATTCATTCGGACAGAATAAGTCCTCGAAGATTTTCAGCTAGAGATTCTGCCTAAGAAATGTGTTTTCTGCCTGAAAAATAGCTCTTGTAGAAGAAAAGCACACTTTGCAGATAAAAGTCTGGGATCCATGTGGCCCTTCTGTGCTGGCTTCCTGGACTCAGGCCTCGGAAGGTGGGTAAACAGCTTTGCTTTCAACCTAACGCTCGGCAGGTTACAGGAGGGGGTGGCCCTGAGCCCCGCCAGCAGCTCTGCTGTTATTAACTGCCATGATTTTGAAAGCTCTCTCAAATAAAGGGATTTCTTAAAAGTTCTGACATCATGGTATCAGTAAGTTAGAAATGGGATCTGTGGTTTCAATCAAACAGTCCCTAGCCTTTTAAGTAAGAGGAAGAGGAGAAACTCTCAATACCTTTTCTTTCAACATGTGAAGATATTCCCTTTGGTGTATTCACGTGACAGCTAACTGAGGCAAGGCAGGAGAATGAGCCCCCCAGTAATCTCCAGTTATTTTCTGCAATGCTTTTCACTGTTTGGTCGCTCCCCACTGCTGTTACCCAAATGTGAGGTGGTTCTGTCGTTTGACTATCCCTGTGGGCAGGAACACTTGAAAGCAGGGATTTTGCAAAGGTCCAGCTTCTGGCAGTGGCTTGTGGGGCCCATCAAATAGACCCACGGGAACAACAGGGCATTGGGAATGCTGCATAAGAGGATAGTTGGGGATTTGACCCAGCACAAAGCAATAGGCAGTGATTCGTTTGTCCCCTAAAAGGATGGGGTGGGGATTTCCTTCTAGTCACTGAGAGCCCCTGGGACAGAGAAGTATGAGGGGACACTATTCCATCATTCTTGGTTGTTTGCTTCATTGCCTCCCATTGATGCATTGGTCAGCATTGTCGGGGTTAGGAATTAAAGCCTTTCTGTGCAGTTCCCAAATCTTGAACAAGTTTGCCCAGGCAAAATAAGTCACAGGAAAGCTTGTCCTCAATCCTCTGGGACACATGGCCCTCAGTTCATCCTTCAGATGTGGCACTTTTACTACTGCGTCCATCCACCTTGGATGCTACCTGAGTACTCGGCCTTCCCCACTAGACACTGGGCTCCCCCAAGAGAGGGACCGTGCCCTGCCTGTCATTGTGTTTCCCAGCACAGAGAAAGGCACTTAATACTTACTCAAATCAATATCAAAAATGAATGAATGAATAAATGAATGACTGCGGGAATGACTATTTTAAAGCCAAGGGTGATTCTGCCTCACAAGGTCATTGTCTCGTGAGAACAAAGGCAACAGAGAAGGAGATCAGTAAGAAATCAGTGCGCAGGATTGCTTCCTGTGCCTTTTGACTTTCAGCTATGAAGCATGACCTTTACTGCTTGTTGAGCACAGACTGCTTTTAAAGGATATCCTTCCACTGCCCTTCCAGAAGAAGCGGAGATTGGATGGTGCTCAGAGCCCACCACTTTTAGGACCTTCTGAGCATGCTTGGAAATAAGAAGACAATACGGGAAGGTGGCAGTGGAAGGAAATTTCAAAGCTGTCCTGGAGGGAGGCTGGGTCCATTTTTGGCTGATGGGGTAGGAAACAGTCTTAGTGGAACTAGTTGATTTATTGAGAGTCATCTGAATGTGAAAGCAGACAGGATAAGTGAACAAACGTCCTTCCCTCAAGCTGTCCCTTCACAACTATGTGCGTGCAGAGACATATGCACATGCAACATACACACAAATGTACACATATGAGGTCCTTCGGGAAGTAGGTCATGGGGTGGACACAGGTATCTAATAGAAAGCTGATTCCTCAGAAGAGGCAAAAACCCAATACAGTAAAGATTCAAGATAACATAGCCCAGGGGAACAGGAATTTGGACATAACAGAGTTGACTTCAAATATTATTATGGCGGGGTGGGGTTGGGGGCAGGCTGGGAGGAAAAAGGCGAAGCTGGGTGGAGAAACTGTAGGCAATCCTGTTTCAGGAAGTGGAGAAGTAAGGAATGGGTCCCTGTGCCCCAACTTTCTTCAAAAAAGCCAACAAAATGGTGCCAGTTAAGGGAGTCCTGGAATCTGCATCTGTCCTGCAAGTTCCAGCAAAAGCCCTAGGACCCAGAATCACCTTAGATCAGTGGTTCGTAACCTTTTTTGAGGTACCGAACCCACCAGTTTCATATGCGCATTCACCGAATCCTTCTTTAGTGATAAATAAAATATGATTTTTTCCCCCAAATTCAAGACATAGGTATATGGTTTTTTACTGGTGCACAAAATGAGCCATGCATGAACATCACCTTGCTCAAAGAACAAAACCAACAAAGTGCATGAACTCACAACAAATTACGGTATTACTTTATTCTGGCCTCCATGGCAGAGGCTTATCCAAACCCCTGAGACCGACTCATCGAACCCCTAGGGTTCGATAGAACCCAGGTTAAGAACCACTGCTTTAGATACTTAGGCCAGAGCAGACAGCTGCCACCAGCCAGGACCTGGGCTGGGACAGACCATTCATTTTTGAGTTGAAGCACGCCAACCTTGCATTTTAGGAGCTGGGTTTCTCTGCCCTACTTATGATGTCACATCAGGGTTTTACTGTAGTGATTTTCTATGGAGTAATTATGATCCTTTGGATAGCTAACATGTCTTGTAGTTTACCAAATGCTTGCCTTGTTGCCAATCTGGGGGGAAGGGCAGCCATTGATGGGATGAGGGAACACAGAAACTCTCAGAAAGCTCCAACCAGTGGTCAGGCAAGGAACCTTTTCTACCTTTCCCCCCTTCACGGATATATCTGCTGCTCCTGTAGACTCCCAGGCATCTTGGGGCCTATCCAATCACTCTTCATTAGAGGATGAAAGAATTTTGTTTTCAGACACCTGGTAGATCTTTTGCCTGAAGCCACTCTGCCACCTGGTGGTAACATCTGAGAATTGTAGCACTGTCCTGGCCAATCCCACATAATAAGCTTCATTGACTATGTTGCCTCAGCTCCAAAGCCCTCTCCAGCAACTTAATCAAGCCCTATTCATGTTGCAAAGCTCTGTGTAGCTCTGTTTGGCAAAGGCACTGGATACCATCGACGATGTTCTTTTTCCATGTGGCGACGTGATTTTGTCCCTCACTTCCTCTAGGTCTGATTTCACAGTCACGTCCTCAGTAACAACTGCTATGAAGCAGCCTGTCCCCATGTCTAGCCATTCCACCCTTTCCTCCTTCTTTCTTCCCCTTCACTGTGCTGTCTCCAGCTCTCATGTTCAGTCCACATTTGTTTATTGCTAGAAAGTAGGCTTTCTGAGGGCATGCTGTCTTGTTCACTGTTCTATCTCTGCGGCACACAAACGTTCCCAGTAAATGTTGGATGAATAAGTGTACTGAGCCACATGCACACCAGGCCATAATGGTTTTGCTTTCTCTAAACAGTTGCTTTCTGTTTCGTGAACTGTATTTCATCTTTCGCCACCTTACACAGAGCTTTATCTGTGTAAATCTCTTATTCCCTCCTGGATTACAAAAGGATTATGCTTACATTTTCAAACTGAAATAGAAGCTCAATAAATAAATATTTTTATTATGAATACCATATTATTATTATCACTAATAGCAATCCCTCATATTTATAATGTTTAATAGTTTCTATCACTTTCCACATGTGATCTTCTCAATTTTCTATGAAATACTGAAAGAAGAATGAATCCTATTTTTATATATGGAAACTAAGATTCAGCAAGGATAAATGACTTGCCCAAGGTCACAAGACTCCCGAGTGGACATGCTGGGACTTCTCCCTTCACACTGAGCATGCTGTTCCTTGTTTACCGTGATTAGTGTCCTTATGGGAAGACTGTCACACAGATGAGATTGTTGGGGGAAGATGACATGACAATGTGGGTAGAAGGATCTGTGCAAAGAGCCTGTGGTTTATAGAAAATCTGATTCTCTAACATTCTCGCTCAGGCTTCCATAATAAAGCACCATAGACCAGAGGCTTAAACAATAGAAATGTGTTTTCTCACAGATCTTAAGGCTAGAAGTCTGGGATCAAGGTATTAGCAGGGCTGGTTTCTTCTGAGGCTTTTCCCCTTAGCTCGTAGATAGCTGTCTTCTCTCTGTGGCCTCACATAGTCTTCTTTCTGTATGTTTGTGTCCTAATTTCCTTGTTTTATAAGGACACCAGTCATTTTGAATTGGGGCCCACTTTAATGACCTCATTTCACCTTAATTGTCTTTTTAAAGGACCCACCTCGAAATACAGTCACATTCTGAGGTGCTGGGGGTTAGAGCTTCAACATATGAATTTTGGCAGACCCAATTCATTCCATACACTCCTGAACCTCATAAGACGAATATCACCTTCTCTCTACATGGGCCTGTGCACTCTTTGGAGAGCCTCTGGGTGCCTTTCTGCTTTTCAGAGTTGCCAGCCAGTTGTTGACAACTGGCACATGGAAAGGCAAAGTTCCAGGTCATCAGTACCAAGAGGGTGGGAAACCCCAGAAGCCACGGAGACACCTGCAGGCAAAGCAGCACATGTGTACATGGCTTCTGCATAACCACTTTGCTTGGCAACAAATTAAAATCCTGAGCAAGTTCTAGGGGGAAGTTGGCTTTAGGGCCAACATCACAAGGAACTTTCTGTACACATGAACTTAGAGTTCAACTTGAGACACATAAGAAGTTCTTCAAATTGGTCCCAATGAACTGACACCTGAAATTTGTTCAGGTCATTTTGGGGCAAATGTCTTCATGACCCTGGACCTCACTTTCTTAACCTGTAAAATGAAGTACTTGTACTAGATCCAGAAGTAAGAATAGAAGAAGGGGTTGGTTCTCAGCTTGAACCCAACTAGCTATGTGACCTTGGTCAAGTCACTTAACTTCTCGGCAGCTTTGTTCCCATTTCGTAAATAAAGCGTAGAGTCAGGCAGTCTCTAATCCAGTGCTAGCTCTTCAATTCTCTTTTTAAAAGAATTTTCAAGCCATTAGAAACTTACAGAAAAGTGGGAAGTACGGCTATTTAAAAAAGCCATTCTCTGTCTGATGATTTGAGAGTCATCATCATCCTTAGATCCCATGAGGGATCACCAATTGGTCTAATAAGGTCTTTCAAAGCCGAAAGGATATATTCAGAATGATGTGCTGCCTGGAGCTGTCACTTTGCTTTAGTCCTCTTCAGTCTGGGAGCATTCCTCCACATATTTTTTATTTTTACTTCCTTGATTTTTTTGTAAATTCTGGCCCAGTTATGTTATAGAATGTTCCTCAGTACCAGTTCCCCTCCATAAGGACACCGCTCTTGAACTCTGACTTCCCACATTGTTCATCCTGACACACGGACACACTGATGACCTGTCCAGGCTCTGACCCACGTTCTGGCCGACCCTCCTCGAGGAAGTCCTCACCCTGCTTGGGCTTCTTTGCCAGGCCACTTTTCCTTATGGATGTCAGAGCTTGCTGCTCTGACACAGCCCTGAGACACCCTGGCACTCCTGTCCCCAAATTAAGGACACAATAGGTTCTCCATTATGGCTTTTGGACTGAATTGTTCAGGATACAAAGGAAGGGAGGGAAGGGAAGGGAAGAAAAGGGAGGGGAGGAAGGGTGGTAGCTTAAGACTTTAGTACCAAGTGTGTCCCTTGAATGTGGAAGGTGCCAGTAGAGTAGGAGTCAGTAGGAGGAAGAGAGGGACCAGGAGGTCCCCTGATTCAGGGAGAGGTAGCCATGGTGTTAAGAAGACAGGACCAGGGGGACCGAAGGCACCAGGGCAGGTTGTGCATATTCAAGGTTTCAGAAAGACAAGCTGTGAGGTCCACTTCTGGGTTCCACAAAGAGAACCCCACAAGTACAGGATGAGGATGGGCTCACTTTGGGAGGCTATTTCATGTGGGGCAAGCGACAGGTGGTACAAATTGTAAAACTCTAAATAAATAGGAGATGTAACAGGGAGCTGGGCTGTGCAGCTTGGAGAATTCAAGGCTCCATGAAGCCAGGATCATGGTGTTCAAGCACGCACATGCCGTCTGGGTGGCCCCAGGGACAGCTCCCAGTGTATGTATGAGAGAGCTAGAAGGGAGCCCATTTGTTCCCCTGGGCAAAGCTGTGTGAAGCTGAGAAGGGCTGCTCAGAGGTGGTCATTTGCAGCATTCAAATTTGAACAATTTATGGGGTTTATATAGAGAAATTTAAGGGGACTCAAGTCCGGGCCAGGAAGGGAATGCGGAGAGAAGAGAGCTCACTTATGGCCCATCCCAACCTAAGGTCTTGTCATTCAGCTTTGCCCTGTGATGGCTGTTTGGGTCTCCCGGATGTTAACAGTGTGCCAGTCTTTGCTTATCTCTTCATCTGTCCCATTTCACCCTGCATTGGCCTTTGTAGTCCATGTGACAACTCTCCCCATTTTACAAGCAAGGACCCTGGGGCTTAGAAGCTTGTGTCCTTGAGGCTAAGTCCTGAGCCTCTGCTGGTGTGATTCGAGACCTGAGGCCACAGCTCAGGACCACTGCCCTCAAAAGGACTGAGAACAGGGAAGCCCAGGCCTTGTCTGCTGCCCTTGGTGTGGGCAACACTGAGAGCTGGCCAGCGGGAGGCTGCGTTTCCTCCTCGTGTCTATGCTGGCAGCTGCTCACATAGCATCTGAGCCCTGGGGGATCTGGGGACAGCGCTGTGGAAAGATGCTCCACAGGGACAGGTGGCCCATTCACAGCCTAAGCAGAGAAACGATGAGCGGAACCAAAGATAGAAAATGCCTCTTACTGGGCACGCTCTGACGTGAAAATGCAGAACTCAGAATGGAACAGGCACTTAGCAGCCCAGAGCCATAGTGTTCAAATAATCTATTCTGGGCCTGGGGCACTTGGGAGTTTTGTGTGGTTTCGTTGCTCAAGACAATGAATAATACTTAAGTCTGTAGTCTCAATTCAAGTGATGACTCATGAGTCTCAGTGAAGGCTTCATTCCAATTCAACCCATATTCTAGAATGCGACCTTCCTACACTTTAGAAAGCCTAGGCTTGGCAGCTGTGTGTTGGGTGTGTGTGACTATTTCTCAGTGATTAAAATTTGAATCTAAATTTCTAAAAAAGGTCTCAGGGACATTGAAAACAATTTCTTTTTTCTTTTTTTTTCTTCTTTTCCAAGTGAGAGAAGGGGAGATAGAGAGACAGACTCCCACATGCGCCCCAACCAGCAACCCCCATCTGGGGACAATGCTCTGCCCATCTGAGACCATGCTCACAACCGAGCTATTTTTAGCACCTGAGGTGGAGGCTCCATGGAGCCATCCTCAACACCCAGGGCCAATATGCTCAAATCAATCAAGCCATAGCTGCAAGAAGGGATGAGAGAGAGAGAAGGGGGAGGCAGAGGGGTGGAGAAGCAGATGGTCACTTCTCCTGTGTGCCCTAACTGGGAATCGAACCTGGGACATCTACACACTGGGCTGGTTGCTCTACCACTGTGCCAACCAGCCAGGACCTGAAGGCAAATTCTTAATCAAACACAGAAAAGTCACTGACATCCAACGCTTATTTTCTTATACCTCTACTAAGGCTAAATTAAACACAATGAGCTGCACTTAATATAAGTGTCCTCTGTGGTGAGAGTTTTGAGAGATGCACCTGTGAGGTCATCATCTCAACCCAGATACTCAATGTCTCCATCACTCCCAAAGGTCATCTCGTGCTCCTTCAGAATCCACTTCCCCTTTCCCTCTGGCTTCTGGGCAACCACCAATCTGTTTTCTGTCACTACAGGTAACTTTGCATTTTCTAGAATTTTATATTAGTTGAATCATCCTGTATGCGCTTTTATTTTGTCTGACTTTTTTTTTTTCACTCAGCATAATGATTTTGAGAGCTTTCCATGTTGTTGTATGTGTCAACGGTATGCTCCTTTTTGTAGTTGAACCATATCCTGTTGTACAGTTAAACTGCAACATTTTCATCCCCTGAACAGTTCACAAACATTTGGGTTGTTTCCAGCCTTTGCTATGGCAGATAAAGCTAGTGCAAAATTTCATATGGGAAGTCTTTGTGTGGCAATGTGTTTTCATTTATTTCTTTTGGATAAATATCTAGGTGTTGGATGGCTGGGCCCTAAGGTGTATGTTAGACTTTTAAAGAATTGACCAAACTGGCTTTTTAATGGGTCATACCATTTTACAGTTCCATCGGCCTTATATGAGAAATCCATGTTCTCCAGACTCTGCCAGTCTTAAACATAAGCTTTTTTAGAGTGTGCACAATGGTATCCCTTGTGGTTTTAATTTACATGTCTCTGATGACTGATGAATATCCTCTGAATCTCTTTTTATGTGCTTATTGGTCATTTGTAAATCGTGTGTGTGTGTGAAATCTTTTCCCCATTTTTAAATTAAGTTAGCTGAGTTTCAAGTTTCAAACATTCTTTATATAGTCTGCGTAAAAGTCCTTTGATATCTGTGTGGCAAATATTTTCCCCCAGTCCGCACACTTGGTCTTCAGTTTGTGATTGCATGCATTGTCAAGGAGTTCCACAGCTCTCCACAAGGGCCTCTATGAGCCTGAGTCTTGGCCACGGGCCCAGACAAAGACCTGCTTGAAGGACACTGATGAGTATTCTCACCCAGAGTCTGGAGAGGATGTGAAAGAATAAGAGATTGAGGACCGAAGAACAAAGGAGTAAATACTTTCAACCAAAGAGAGGAGGAAGAGGGAACATGGACTCATGGAAGCCTGAATGTGGTATTTGAGTTTCGTGATCTTGACTCGGGAGATGTATCCAAAGGCAAACCTGGAGAAAATGAGAGAGTCTCAAGTGATATGCACGAGAGAGGGCATGTAAATAGTTGGGGAGAAGAAGAGGGTGGGAAAGGGAGTTTGCCAACAGGAGAGGCAGGAATGGGAGGAAGACCAGGCGGGCTGGGAATGTGAAGAGGAGGCGGGATGAATAAAGGATGTGTGGCGAGTTTCGATGCGTGGATCCAGTGTTTTCTTCATCTCCCCTTCAAGAAATTTCTGGTAAAGAATTTCTAATGTGCCTCAAAGGTCTTGGAGTTAGATTTGTATTTATTCTGAGTGCGGCGACAGCATGCTGAGGCCGGCCCCTCTCCCTTTCCACACGTTTGCTTATATACTCATCACCCTGTTCACCCAGCAAACCCAGAAAACAATGTCCACTGCTCACCATGCTCTGAGAGACGACTGCAGACCGCAGACAGATGACTAAAACACAGAGACTCCTGGGGAGCCATAGGAATCGTGGTGTGTCAGCAACCACCTGCAGTGAACAGGAAGCTCACGGTCTGAAGAACGCTGTGTGAACTACAGTAGGGTGGGGAAGGGAGGAACTCAATCCTCCTTGTCCATGTCTCAGATTTGCCTCCCCTCCTCCCGTGCTTGGGTAAACCTGCCACGGAGCTCTGGACTCCCCTTCAGCGGAGTGTGTCCCTCTAACATGACTTTTCCAGCCTTGCTTCCCGACCACAATGCTGGCTCTGGGACGGCGTTCTCCAGGCCTACCTTAATCGGAGTGACACGCCTGGACCCAGGGACACTGCCGATGCTTAATAAATGTGTGTTGACTGAACGGCTTATTGACTGATGTTCTCTTTGTTTCTGGTGGAAAACCCCTGAGTGGAATGAGGAGCCCCACCTCGTCCCACTGCTCTTCCAAGAAAGGCCACCCCACGCAAGAAAGAACCGAGGCACTGCCCCAACATCCCTTGCAGAAGTAAAATCATAGATTTTTTACTCAGTAAGACACTCTTACATTTCTCTAGAGATTCTTTTTACCAAGAAGGATACAAAGTTTGAGCAAATCCCTCAAAGAGTGAGTACAAACTGAGGCCGTAAACCTAGGTATCAGGCTTAAGGACCAGTGTCCTGGCCGTAGACAGTGCCCAGAGCAGTGTAGTCCAGTGGCTAGGTCCACTGTCTCTAGAATTTGGGTGTCCTTACCAGCCCTACCACTTCACAGCAGTGTGACCTTGAACAAGTTGCTTCACCTCTTTGGGACTTAGTTCTCTCAATCTATAAACAAGGCCTGATAATAATACTTACTTCATAGGGTTCTTCTGAGGATTGGTGGGGATTTTAATTCATATGAAAGTATTTTTAGGAGAGTGTTTGGCACATGTGAAGCATTATGCAAATACTAGCCATTATTAACAAAGACGGTTGCATGAAATTTCTTTATTTATTTGTGTGTTTTTTTTAAAAAAATTTAGAAAAAGAGGGGAAGGTGAAAGAGAGGGAGAGAGAGAGGAATGTCGAGCTCTTGTTCCACTTATTTATACATTCATTGGTTGATTCTTGAGTGTGCCCTGACCGGGGTCTGAACCCACACAACCTTGGCATGTCAGATGATACTCCAACCAACTGAGTTACTGGCCAGGGCAGCATGGTACTTCTTATATCTGCTTGAAACCACTCTGTCGTGTGATTGGCAGGGACCGAATCTGAGACATTTCTGATTTTAGCAGCAAGTGAGGGTTTGCATTAGAACTCAGGCTACTGGGGATCATGGGGTGCTCTAGGGGTTTCAGCACGTTTGTCCCCCACTAATCCTGGTTCTTAGCACTGCTCACTGTGAGCGGATGCATTCCATTTTCTTAGCCTCAGTTTCCTCATCTGAACAAAAGAAGTGGTCATCTCTGCTCTGCTAGCTCTAAGGCTAACAGAGATGAGTGACAGGGGTGCTTTTAAACAGGAAGAATAAATAGTTTCACAAATGTTTCCCAAGAAAGTAAGTTGTCAGGGAGAAATGCCAAGAGAGTATTAAGTTGGAAATGCTCCTCCTGCAAGAAATTGCCCAGAATCTGCTTCTGAGGAGACCAGGTGACCCCCAGTGGCGAGCCAACCGGTTCATTTCATGGGCTCCATCTGTGCTCACAGCAGGCACTGCCAGCGGTGGTGGCAGACAGCCTGCAGCTCCGGCCAGCCACCCTGACGACACCCAGCAGTCGGGAAGAGGCGGTGACATCTGTGTGGGGGTGAAAGCGGATGCAGCATTTATAGCTGGAAAACAATATGCATTTGTCAGGCTTTTGCTCTTTCTTTTCTAAATTCAGAACATTTGGGGAGACAACAAGAGGGAGGAATACTGATTTCCCCTCCCGGAAAGGATGATGGATGGCAGGAGCTGGCAGGAAACACAGACATTTCCTCCCTGCCCCGCCCCATCCATCGACTGCCTTCTGCGCCCTGGCTGCTGCCTTGTTTCTCTCTCCCTCTTTCCTCCCTGCCTCTCCATGCTCCCTCTCAGTCTCTCACTCTCTTGCTTTCTTTCCTCCCCAACCAAAACAAAGACGCTGCCTGGGTATGAGAGTCCACCACGCATCCCCGAAGGAGTCATCCTCCGCTGTGCACAACAATGGAATCTGTGTGATGAGAGAAGCCAACTCCAGTCCGAGCGTTTGTGAGGCCTGGGAGCAGGGTGGGTTTTCCCAGGGGGACACAATGACCACATCTGTGCTGTGACAAGCAGCAGAAGTTGGACAGGAACAGTACCAAGCTCACTGCTGCAGACTCACAGAGGATATAGGCTGGGAGGGAAGAAAGGTGAGGGTTGGAGTCGTGGGTGGCACAACCCAACCCAGGGCCACGGGAAGAAATGGGGAGGTGAGGAGGGATTTCAGCACGGAAGGCTGTCAGGGGCCCGGGAACAAAGCCTGGCTCTGCACTCCAGCTTTGACATCGCCTACCTGAACTTGAGGGCCACAGCGCCAATCTAGTGCTCAGATACGTGCCCAGGGCTTCTCACCCTCAGCAATACTGATGTTGGGGGCTGGGTGAGTCTTTGTTGTTGGGGTTGCCTGGTGTATCAGGGCATATTTAGCAACATTACTGGTCCTCTATTTCCTACATAGATGCCGGTTGTACCCCAACCTAAGTTCCCAGTTGTGACAATTAAAAAGGTCTCCGGTCATGGCCAAGTGCCTCCTGAGGGGAGGGGCAAGGTGCTAAATCCCCACTGGGTTGAGAATCACAGAAAATGATTTCTGTTTGGAAATTACCCCCAGTGAGCCAGTGGGCCTTTATCTTATCAATAGGCATTCAAATCCTGATTCTACACTGAATAACTCTGAGATTTCCATTGTCCTTAATTCTGCATCTAAGAAGCAAAACGGAGAGAGGTTTGGCACCTGCTGGGTGCCCACTGGACACCATTACATATGGCTAGATCCACCCAGCCAGGTGTTGGGCTACTCAGGTTTTGTTTTGTGGGATTGTTTTGTTTTGTCTTGTTTTTATACTGACCAATGCTTTAGAAGTATTTGAGAGACTCCACCATAAAATTCACAGGGCTGGGATGTCATCGAGGTCAACTGAGAAGGAAGAGGGATAGCTTTAAGTAGCCTAGTCAAAACGAGCCTGGCTTCCACCACGGACCTCAGCTTGTGTGCTGAGGGAGGGAGAGCTGCGTAGAAGAGGTTCTGCTCAGAGTCCTGTGTCACATAAGCCACATAAAGGCAAACATCTAGTCCCTTACAGTCAGGACAAAGGCAGCTGGGCTTCTGGGAGCCCTACGACCAAGTGCTGCCTATCTCCAGCCTTCCTTCTATCAAAGAATCAGCCCTTGTGTGTTTACCTGCTGCTTTTTCGACCTCCGTGTAACTTGGACAATTCTGTTAACTGACCCAACCACAGAAGCTCAGCTCTGTCCTGATGCTGGTCCTCAAGATCTTGTTCAAAGGTTACCCCCTCACCTCACAGCCTTCCTTGATCCTTGCAGCCCAAGGCAGGCTGACTGTCCTCTGACCTCTCAGAGCCTCTGATTATCCATGTCCACAGTTCTCTCTCTCAATAAATAAATAAATAAACAAATAGTGTTGGGAACACTGGATATCCACATGCAAATGAATGAAATTGGACTCTTTTTTTTTCCTTTTTGACAGAGACAGAGAGAGTCAGATAGGGACAGATAAACAGAAAGGGAGAGAGATGAGAAGCATTAATTCTTCATTGTGCTCCTTAGTGGTTCATTTATTGTTTTCTCATATGTGCCTTGACTGGGGGGGCTACAGCAGAGCAACTGACCCTTTGCTCAACCTAGCGACCTTGGGTTCAAGCCAGTGACCTTGGGCTTCAAGCCAGCAACCTTTGGGTTTAAGCCAGCGACTATGGGGTCATCTCTACGACTCCACACTCAGGCCATTTACCCTGCGCTCAAGCTGGTGAGGCTGTGCTCAAGCAAGATGAACCCATACTCAAGCTTGCAACCTCGGGGTTTCGAGCCTGGATCCTCTGCACCCCAATTCGACATTCTATCCACTGCACTACCATCTGGTCAGGCAAAATTGGTCTCTTATATACAAACATCAACTCAAAATGTATTAAACATTAGATCTGATACTGTAAAAGTCTTAGAAGAACACATGGGAAATAAAAATAAACAAGTAGAACTGCATCAAACTAAAAAACTTCTGCACAGCAAGGGAAACAATCAACAAAATGAAAAGACAACCTACAGAACAGGAGAAAATATTTGCAAATCATACATCTGATAAGGGGTTAACATCCAAAATATATAAGGAATTCATGAAACTCAACAGCAAAAAAACCAAACAATCAAATTTAAAAAGGTGCAGAGGAATAGAATAGACATTTTTCCAAAAACATACAAATGGTCAACAGGCACATGAAAAGCTGTTTAATCATCTAATCATCAGGGAAATGCAAATCAAGCCCTCAATGAGCTGTCACCTCACACCTGTTAGGGTATCTATTACCAGAAAGTCAAAAGATAGCAAGTATTGGCAAGAATGTGGAAGAGGGAACCCTCGTGCACTCTCGGTGGGGATGTAAATTGGTGCACCCTGTACGGAAAATTGTATGAAGTTTCCTTAAAAAACTAAAAATAGAACTACCACCTGATCCAATAAGCCATTTCTGAGTACATAGCCAGAAGAAATAAAAACACTATCTCAAAGTGATATCTATACTCCATGTTTACTGCAGCATTATTCACAATAGCCAAGACATGAAAATCAATCTCATTGTCTATTGACAGGTGAATGAATAAAGAAATGTGGTATATATACCCAGTGGAATAATATTCAGCCTTTAAAAAGAAGCACATCTTCTTTCCTTTGCAGTAACATGGATGTACCTCGAGGACATTATGTTAAATAAAATAAACCAGACATAGATAAATATCACATGATCTCACATATATGTGAAATCTAAAAAAAACAAAGGCAAACTCATAGTAACAGAGAGTAGAATGGTGGTCACCAGAGGCTGGGGAGTAGGGGGAAAAGGGAGATAGTGATCAAAGGGTGCAAGTTAGGAGATGAAATAGTTCTAGAGACAACGTATGGCGTGGTGACTTTATTGTGTACTTGAAATTTGCTGAGAGAGCAGACCTTGAGTGTGTTCGCTGCACACTCAAGGTAACTATAGAAGGTGACGGAGATGTTTATTAGTTTGATTTTGGTAATCATTTTACAATGTACATATATATTACATTATACACCTTAAACATATGCAATTTTTATTTGTCAAAAATATATAAAACAGCCTGACCAGGCGGTGGTGCAGTGGATAGAGCGTTGGACTGGGATGCGGAAGACCCAGGTTCGAGACCCTGAGCTCTCCAGCTGGAGTGCGGGACCATCTGGCTTGAGCAAAAGCTCGCCAGCGTGGACCCAAGGTCACTGGCTCCAGCAAGGGGTGGCTCAGTCTGCTGAAGGCCCACGGTCAAGGCACATGTGAGAAAGCAATCAATGAACAACTATGGTGTCGCAACAACAATGAAAAACTAATGATTGATGCTTCTGATCTCTCTCTGTTCCTGTCTGTTTGTTCCTGTTTATCCCTCTCTCTGAGTCTTTCTGTCCCTGTAATAAATAAATAAATAAATAAATAAATAAATAAATAAATAATTTAGAAAGGCCTGCTGGAGTGAGGCTGGTTTCCTTTTATCAATCCGAACTCTTCCATTTGCAAGACACAAGCACAAAACTTTAGCAAAAATAATATTATTGGTTCATAATTAAAAAGCTGTGCTTCCTTTTGGTACCTGGCAGTGCCAGATATTAAAGAAGTGTTACACACACACACACACACACACACACACACACACACAAACAACACACACAGATGGAGGTATGTCAAAGGGTACAGGAACCAACAGAGAGCTTCCAATGACTGAAGCTGGAGTTTTTGAACAATATAATTAAAAAATAGTTTTGGATTATAACCCAAAGTAAATATAAGTAGCTATGAGTTGATATTGATATATGCAAGTGATTGAATAAAGTAATAAATGGGAGAAGAGAGACAAATATCTCATGAAGAATTCGAAATAAATATATCCTGCCCTAAAAGAGGTGGAGTGTAACTCACCAAGCCTTAAGAGTAGGTTGATCATTTGACTTCTTCCCAAAGAGGACAGTATGCAAAGGAGGTAACTTTATAATGGAGAAATACAACTAACACTGCTTCAGCCGGGAGATCAAGGTCAACACCAACAGCTATAAGTCACACTAATGATACGTCGTCCTCTTGATAAAATGTGATTAAAATGGCACTTAACCTCTGTGATCCTCCTCCCCCAACCTTTAACTCTAATCTGGTCATGAGAAAAAGATCAAATTCAAATAGAATGGCACTCAGCAACAGACTTGACTAGCGCTTCTAAAAATGGTCAAGTTCAGGAAAAACAAAGGAATTCTGAGAACGTTGTCACAGCCTACACGCGCAAGATTACTGTTACAGCCAACGCTTTATTCTTAATCACAAAGTATTAGCATGAACAATTATCCACTAGGTCAGAGGTTCTCAAGAGTTTCTTGTTCATGAGCCATTGTCTTAGTAAATTTTTTTACAGCACTCTTAGGCCAAAAGAAATATTTAGAGACTACATTTATTAAGTAGATAAGTCTAAATAAATAACTTAGAAGTGGTCCGCTCCGTGTCCCACAGATGATGCTATTTCTCTCTATGTCCAACAGGTGTCTCTGCGTTCCCATCCTGTCCCCATGAGTTTACAGTAGTGCCCTGCAGCTCTAGGTATTAAATCTCTGAAGGGACATTCATGATAATCATTAAGCATGACCCATCATAAGTGAATTGCCCTGCATAATGTTTAAACTCACAGTTTCTGTATCACAATAAAGCATTGCATTGCTTAGTTCAAAGCTAAATAATCACATTGCCTCCAGCTCACTAATGAGGATGCAATGTCCTTGCCATGTTGAGCCATCTCCTTGATGTTCTGTAACTTCAGAACTAGTCCATATAAAGTCCCACACAAAGTTAACAATACTTACAAACTATGATATAGAGCCAACATACTTTATGTTACAGGAGAAGAAGAAAACAAAGGTATTTGATATATACGCATACAAATATTCACAAAACAAGGAAAAGATACTCATGACAATTACAGTCCCTGTTTCTTAACTGGTCACATGCTCACAGCTGGTATTTATAACTACCTTCTCCTACAACCCATTCAGTTTTTCCTTTTCCCTCAGCAAGCACTTCAGCTGCTCAAGGCTCTTCACCTGCTGGGGTGGCCTAGAATTCTCACCCTGAAAATTGTCAGATTTCTTTCCCACCCTCTGGCATGTAAATGTCTTATCAATAAATCTAGAGCAGTTCCAGCATACCACTCCTGGTTTTTGGTTGTGGGCTTTAGGTGGTTTGAGCTCAGTAACTCACCTGCAGTGGAAAGAAACCTGAGTAAAGCAGGGACCCAAAGCCCAGTCCCAAACCAGGACTCTGGCCTGCCTGACTTTCCGGTCCCACTTCCTGTTAAGAGTCTCCGTTTCTGTTCCTCAGTCCTAAGCTGTAGTCAGTCCCTCTGCCAGGGATGCATTCTCACACACCCTCTTTGGAGAAGGAATAACACCTGTTTTATTATCAGTAGAAAATGGCCTAGAACAGCATGCAGGACAGAAGACTGAGCAGCAGCCAGAGTCTGCGGCTGCCTGGCCCGAGGGGTTCTGAGGTCCGGGATCTTTTGCCTCTCGACTTGCAAGGTGTTCTTATTTTCTCAGCGTTATAAGGCCTTTCCTCCAGTTCAGTTACGTTCTTGATCCAGGGACTGTACTTTTCTACCATGGTGTATATTCCCGGAGTGTACTTCTGTCCACAGCTCCTTCCCCAGCTGATGATGCCTACCTGGTACCACTTCTTGTCAGATTCTGTGGTGCAGACTAGTGGCCCCCCACTGTCACCCTGTGGTCAGAGAACACAGTTCAGTAGCAAGTCCCATTCTAAGCTGTCAATTTGTCCATTACCTGTCATTAAGGGAGGAGGATCCACTGACCTCCCCTCCTGTCACAGGAAATCCTTCATTGCTGACCCATGCCCACCCCTTCCCCAGGCCTATGGGTGGGGGGTTGCTGCTGCCAGGCTGGCCCTGGGAACCATGGGGCGTAACATATGGGCAGCAGACAGGCTGGACTGCAGGGGGTGGGTGAGGGAGGGGCCTGGTGAAAAATAGCCCCTTCTGCAGAGGGGAGTAGGAGACGGAGTATACACGCACAGGTTCAGAGAAGAGTGGGGGCTAGTTTTGTGGGTTTTATCAAGTCAGGATCTCTGGAATCTAAACAAAGCAAAACAAACAAGCAAGCAAAACAAAGACAGACTCAGAAACAGCGACCAAAGGGATGGTTTTCAGAAGGGAGGGGGTGGAGGATGGGTGAAAAGGGGAAGGAGACTCTAGTCAACTGTATTGTGATAAGCTTACACCGTGACAAATGATTGCTAGGATCAGTGGGGTGATCCCATTGTAAGGTATAAAAATGTTGAGTCACTATGTTGTACACGTAAAATTAATATAACCAATATAAGACTATACCAACTATATGCAAATAAATAGAACTAAATATACAAATACAGTTAAATTATAAAAGGTTATATACAGTCAATGATGTATCTCATTGTATTTATTGGCTAAAAATATGGTAGCTGTTTATTAAGCGCTAGCCCTGGAACGGCAAAGGTAAAAGAAGCTCCGGGGAAAGAGTGACAACAGGTACGAGAAGCATGTTAAGGCCATGGGTATGTGCTGGGTCTCCTTCGATGGTCTTCCAGAGGCATGAGGGAGAGTGGTGTTTCTTTTTCATTCTTTGGGAGTGGGTGTTCATTGGGGCGGGTGAGTGAGTTAAGTTTTTCCGATTGTGCGCCCCTCCAGAGTGGAGTCATCTGGGTCTGTGGTTCACATGATTATCTATGTAGAAAATAGGTACCAAGTCCCTACCGTGTGCCACACATATATATGGCTTCCTTTCATCCATTGAATACAGGGACAAGGAGGCCAGCATTGGAATCAGGACTTCCCTGTACCACAGCACGTGTTCTCTCCAATGGCCCCCTTGTTTCTCACCAAAGAAGTTGCGTGACTGCAATCATTCAAGCAATCTTTCTTCAGTGGAGAGATAACCTCCTTGTCCAGGATCATAAGCAGGTGACCGAATGACTGGCATGTTTTAATGGACTCTAACAAGGAGGAGGGGGAGGGTTAACATTTCCTGGATATGTACAAAACATTATGTTAGGAGAAAAAAATTACTTTTTCTCAATTCCACCACCTCACATCTCTGTGAGGTAGGTATTTTAATTCTCATTTTATAATTAGAAAAATGAAGATTAAAAGAGATTTGATCACCCTCATTTCACAAATATTTATTGAGGAAGAACTGTCAGACAATTGGAATACTGGATTTTGTGGGCTTGTATGAGAAAGAAAAATGTAAACAAATACAATTAGGTGTGTTTGATGAGACAAGGGGTGTCTGAACAAATATGGAAGCAGTGCAGAATGGGGAGGAATTGATTCCTGTGAGGGGAAGTTGTGTCAGAATAGTCTCCAAGACATTCCATTTGAAGGACGAGTAGGAATTGACCAGAGCGTATGGGACCCTGTAGAAAGGAGTCAGAAGGTAGGGGACTGGTGAAGACAAGGTGAAATGATGAGGATCTGAAGGTCAGGCTGGGGAGAGATGGACCGAAACCTACATGATCTGATGACTAGTGACACTGGATGTGGATGGTGGTTCCTATTTCCAAGGTCACGGAGTGTGGTTAAGAGAGATAAAGAACGGGAAGATAATAAATTGTGTTTTGAAGTGGAGTTGGGATTGACTGTGGAATGTATCACCAAATTGAGGGTTAATCAGAGTGGAATTTGCAGAGGGGTCAGAGTTCAAGGACACCTAGTAAGTATGGGCCAAGGCCAAAATGAGCCTTCCCAATACACAGCACTGGCTCTAATGCGTGTCTGTTCTGTGTGGGTGTGTGCTGGTCTTTGGGCTCGTTCTGTTTCAAAGTCATGGGACAAGAACCAAAGCAACAGGAATTCTACTCAAATAGCTCCTTCCATAAATGATGTTTATATAATTTTTTTCAACTTTTATGAAGGCAAACATGTTATAAAAATTTTGTTAATATGTGACCTTGATTATTAATTCCCTTACATAACAAGGAGAGAACTGTCCTTGGGCAGCTAATTATATAAGCCTCACTTTTCCATGTCATTAAAATAGGGATAATAGCAACTACTTTCCAACTACTGTTGGCAGATAAAATTTAAAAAATCTAAAAATGACTCAGCACAGAGTAAATGTTATATAGCGAATGCCCCAGAAATGTATTAGCGTTATTATTTTACCCTGACATATTATGGACATTACTTATGCATTCAGGAAACAGATTCCCTTCGTGGACTGCTGGGTCCCGAGAGGATTATCTGGAAATACATGTCCTTTTATGCACAAAATCTTTACATTTTTTTCTCTTCCTCTTGGAAGGAAAGCAAGGATTACCCCAAAGGAGAGATGGGCCTCAGCAGTAAGGACCTGATACTGATGATAGTCCATCAAAGGGAGACTTTCTCTCAACAACTAAGGCTAGTAGCCAAGGACCTGCCTGGTTAGAAACATACTGACCACAAGAGCCTCCCAAGTTCATTGCTATGAGATAATTATACCACACAATCACGGCTGTTTTGGGGGGAGGAAAATGAGGGGAGCAGATGACCTGGACTAACTCCCTGTTTTCTCATCTGTTTAAACAGGGAGAGTGAGACCTGCCCAGCCAATCTGACAGGGCAGTGCAGAGGATGAAATGATTGAATATGTGTGAAAGAGCTGTGAAGTTATCACACTGCTTCGAATCTATTCAGATAGTGAAGGAAATGATTGATGATTAAAATAACCATGTTTTCTCAACTGTGAAACAGAGTTCTGATGAAATATTTTTCCACATTCCTTTTAAGCTCCAAAAGTCTGTGATTCTAAAAGTCTAAGATTCCATAGAGTGAAATAAGACTTCCATGCAAGTGTTGTGGGTGATAGGCTCAAGTTATCACCCTGAAAAGTAGCCCAAGACAGTGACACTGCCTTGTGTGGCACTGTAAGGATGGGTGCATGCCATTATACATTCATCCAAACTCATGGAATGACAGGAGTGAGACTGATATGCATCATGGATTCTGGTTGATGATAATGGGTCAGTGTAGGTCACCCATCATGACACATGGTGTGGATGGGGATAAAGGGGGAGCAGGTGCCTGTGTGAAAATGAAAGGGGGATTTCCTGAACCTTCTTCTCAATTTTGCTGTGACCCTAGAACTGTCCTTAAAGAAAACAGCCTTAAAAAAAGCAGCCAGGTCTAAACCAAGTCAGCTTGTCAGCCCCATAATACCATAATACTTCTCTGCCAGCTCATGTACCCCTCTATGCTTGCAGACTCTTAGCCTTTTTAGGGACCTACCTCCATGTCCTCTCCACTAGGGCTTGTTTGCTGACAGATAGTTGGTGGCTTCCTGGGAAAGATCATGTATTTGACAAACATTTGTTGAGCATTTTTTTTGTGTGCCCAGTCATTGGAAATCCACACATGAACAAGATGACATTTGTGCTGGAGTTGAGGAGACAGATAAGAAAGACAGCGCAGTCCATTGGGATGATGGTTGTTCCATGAGGTGTCTAGTCCTTCACACAAGTATTGTGTTCCAAGCTTGGGTAAGTTTGATTTTCTATTTTGCTTGACTATGCCACTTACAAATGATATTTCTTTTAATCGAACTTTTTCTTTTTTTCACAGTATAACATTAGTTAGGGGATTACAAAGGAGAAAAGTTCGGAGACAAGTAAACTAAAAAAATCCAACTGCTTTTCATTTTAACATTTCTTTTTCATTTGTATTTTAAGCATAGCATTCTCTTACCACCATTATTTTGAACACATTTCAAGTTTATCATTATAAAATGCTTCTTTCCCTTAAATTATGTGATTACATGCTTTTAAAAAAGTTTGCTAAATTTAAAAGTAAAATTTTATTTTTAAGGGCAATTATTTTTAAATCCTAGGAAACTTTCTGCTGGGTGTCTTTGTTTTTAAGTGACAATAATGTTGTATAATTTCAGAAACATTTCCTTGACTGGATCCCTGTCAGTTTATTGTTGACAATAGAAAGCTTTCTAAACAGAAGGCAAAGCTTTTCATCTCATAACTTTTTAAAAAATGTTTATAATGATAACAGCACGTTTATTTATAGCACTCTTAATAGAGAATTAATTTTAGCAGCTTTCATTAAAGTACATTTTGACAGAGGAAATATTGAAGCAGAAATTTTAGACTCCGGATGGTAGATCCAACCATTGAAGCAGAGGGCACAGAAAATGTCACCAAAGATGGCACTCAATCATCTCCTATTTTGCCACAGTTAGCTTTGACCATTTGAATATTAAATTAGAGAGATTGGAAGGAGAGGTGAGAGTATGAGTGGGCCCTGGTCTCACATTGTTGGGTGAGCAATAGGGGTGACAGCCTGGGGACACAGTCGTCTCCCAGGCATGCCACTACCTTCCTTACCGCTCTGCTCACCTCTCCACACTCATCTCTCGTTACGTCTGGCTTCGGAAATATTGGACTGCCCCGAGTACGACTCAGTCTCAAGCCTCTGCGATTTCCCCCACATGCTCTCTTTCTAATCACACTGTCTATAAAAAGTTGGATCTGCTTTTCTATTAATATTGGGGCACTTTGTCTCCTGCTCCAATATGAACACGTTGCTCTCTGGGTCTATGGCGTGGCTATGATCCGAAATCTTCCTTTAATGGCTGTTTGGGAAACTTTGTCTTCTCTTTGTTTCTCTTTTTAATGTTTTTTATTTATTCATTTTAGAGGGAGAGAGAGAAAAAGAAAGGATAGCGAAAGAGAGAGACATCGATTTGTTGTTCCAATACTTCAAGCTTTCATTAGTTAATTCTTGTATGTGCCCTAACTGGGGATCAAACCTGCAACCCTTGTATATCAAGACAACATTCTAACCAACTGAGCTACCCAGTCAGAGCTGGATATAATTGTACATTTCTATGCACTTGTAAGAATGATACAGATACATTCCATGTCCCCTTTCACGTTTCCCCCAAGAACAACATCTTGCAAAACTGCAGTGCAGTAACACAGAGATCGACACCCAGGTAGTCAAACACAGAACATTTTCATCACCACAGGGGTCCCTCCCTGCCCTTCTTATGCTATATCCACTTCCTGCCCTCTCCAGCCCCTCCTTGAACCCCTGCACCAACCACTAACCTGCTCTCTCTCTGTATATAATTTTTTCATTTCAAGAATATTATATAAATGCAATCACACAGTGTGAGACCCATGGGATTGGCTTATTTCACACAGCACAAGTCTCTGGAGGTCCATCCATGCTGTTGTCTGTATCAGTAGTTGTCTCTGATCATAGCTGAGTGCTATTGTGTGGTGTGGATATACCACAGTTTATTTACTCATTATGTCTTTAAGGACATTTGTTTCCAGTTTGGAGTTTTTATGAATAAAGCTGCTATAAACACTCCTTTTTGGTGTATATGGATTTTGGTGTGAACACAAGTCTTCATTTCTCTGAAATAAATTCCTAAGATAGCATTTGCTAGGTTATATGACCACGGCATGTTCAGTTTTTAAAGAAACTGGCTAACTTTTCCAGAGTGATTGGACTATTGTAAAATCCCACCAGCAATGTATCTATCAAGTTTCTCAGCATTCTCACCAGCATTTCATGTTGTCACTGTTTTGTGTGTGTGTGTGTGTGTGTGTGTGTGTGTGTGTGTTAATTTAGCTATCCTGAGATGCATGTAGTGATGTGTCATTGTGGTTTTAATTTGCATTTGCTTAATGGCCACTGACATTGAACATCTTTTCATGTTCTAATGTGCCGTCAGTATATCCTCTTCAGTGCCAATGTCTATTCCTGTCCTTTTCCCACTTTTCTAATTGAGTAGTTTGTTTTCTACCGTTGAGTTGAAAGTTCATTATATATTCTAAGTATAATTTCTTGTGGGATATTATCTCCCAATCAGTAGCTTGTCTTTTTTTCCTCTTAATAGGGTCTTTCAGAGAGAAAAAAAATTTTTATTTTGATGAGTCCAGTTTATCAATTTTCCTTTTGTGAGTTGCGTTGTTGGTATCACTCTATGTCCAAAGGTTTTCTATGTTTTTTTCCTAAAAGTTTATATGGTTTTACATGTAAGTGCATGCTCTATTTTGAGTTAAGTTTTAATTGAACTAATTCTAGGAATTAATGGTTCTCAATTTTTTATAAAAATAGATTCTCTACTGAGATTTTTAGCTTTATTTTTCCTTATCTGTGTTTGTCAATAAATAGAATCCTCATATATGAGTGCAACCATCTATTCTAGTTATGATAAACCCTATCTTGAGTATTGCCTCAAGTTTTAGGTCACAAGACTTTGGTTCCCATTTAAACAGGCTGCTTATGAAACTGGAGTGGGAAAAGAGGGTTATCAACTCTTTACCATTGGATTGCGGTGGAAGTCCAGACTCCCTGCTCAGGCAGCAATGACACCCAGGAGAGGAGCAGCAGTGCCCAGTCACACCTGAGGAGGGTGGAAGCCCATGCTCCTCGGGTGGCCTCCACTGACAGCGGGGAAGGGGATGATTACGTGGTAGTCAAAGTCCTTGTTGTCCATTCAGCCTCCTCTGACCCCACCATGGTGGGCAGGAAAGGGGGAAAGTCAAAGTTGTTTGCTTGACCTTGGTTGATGGGGTGGAGGGCTGCAGGGTTTTCATGGTATTCTGCTGAAACAGAATGTTTACTGTCAAAGAGTCTCTGTCTTGTTAGGTTGCCCTTTTCCTGGTCCAGAGAGAGGTGCTCTTGTTTCCATTTTGTTTTGTTATATTTTGCCTGTGCTCGTTGGCGTTTCTGGGTTGTGGGTTTCTCTAGAACCCGGTCTGGGGCACACAAGAGGTAAAACAAAACAAAATAAAACCCAAGGTACTCACTGCTGTGTCACTCCTTAAGTATTAGATAGCCAGTCAGTCATCTTCTCTCCACCTTTCGGAGCCTTTAATTTTGTTTTATATTACAGGGTCCAGTGCTTCTAGCTGCACTTAGCGGGAGGCATTGGCAGAAATGTGTCCACTCCATTTGTCCAGAAACAGAAATCCCAATTCTCTTTTGTGTTTTGCAGTATTTTAAATTGCCCAGAATGTGAGGAAAACACAAGGCTCCTGTGACATTGATTCTATCTCTTTCCAGTCCCCACACAACCCACTGTGTGGGGACCTCCTTGTAAGCCTGGTGACAGAGCTGCCGAAGTCCATGCTTTCCTCCTCAGAGCCCCATCTCCAGCCCCTTCCTCCCTCAATGTCCCTAACCCCATCCCAGCATTCCCTCCCAATGCTCCATCCCATGGGCTACCAGGGAAAATTACTATCTCCTAACATTAAACAGTGATAGATGCACTCCCTTCCTTGGGATAGCGTTTTCATTCCTCTGCAGAATGTTCCATATCTACATTTGTGGTTACACCGAGCGCCAGGTCCCCTGTGCAACCAAGGAGCAGGACTAAGTGGGCTTATCAGGGTGAACCCTCCCAAGATGAACAAAATGTCTTTGAGCTTTAAAAATAAACTCCACTATTCATCCTTAGGGCCGGAGGAAGCTAATTGCTGAATTATTTCTTTTTCTTCTAGCATCAATAAAAACAAGATTTTCTTTTTTGATTTTTCTGTTCATTTGATTAAAGAGATGCTAAGATATCAGACTCTGGTTCAATGAAACCCACGTGAATTACCCAGTCTGTTATAGTCGTTTACTCACCTGCCAGCACCAGAGAGTGTGGGCTCCTTCAGATAAGAGACCATGTCTCATTCACAGTTGAATCCCCTGGGTTGACAATACTCAACAAAGATCGCTATATTAATGGATTAAATGGATTCCTCCCGGGTTTTTGTTGAAGAAGTCTCAGTAACAGGAAAAGTCTTGGGGACCTATTGATCTAGTATATCTGGGGAAGACCTCTAATATTTATGCAGGGTTGCTGCATATCGACTGACAAGCCTGTGCTGATGGTCTAAGGACCTGACAGTGAGTCGTTCCCAGTCCCTGTCCCATTCCCATGGCTAAGCCCTGATTCCCACACATTTTCCAGAATCATTGTTTATTCCCAGGGGAGAGAAAAGACCCTTGCATCGGCAGCCCTGAGGGGCCGGGAGTCTGCAGAGTGAGGGAGGAGATACGCCTTAGTTACCTGGCAAGCATCATAGCTCTTGTTCTCATACCCAGCACACAGCATATTTTCCGTAAGTTTTGGAAACTCCAATAAACATTTCTCCCAATCGATGATAATCATTGGCACTTTCATCAGATCACTATTCATAGAGGTTTTGTCATCTGGCCCACAGAGAAAGCACAATGGAAAAGTCACTGGACAGCAGTCCCCACAGCAACAATGAAAATGACTGAAACCTAGACCCCCTTGAGCATCCCTGCATCCCACCAACCACCAGCCACCTGTCCACTCCCTTCACACCCTCACAGCCCCTCCCTCTCTACTTCCTTCCAAGGATCTTATGCAGTTTAATCACTCCACCATCCCAGGTTTTCCCAAACAATTCCTCACCTACCTGAATTAATCCTCTCATTCGAAAGCATGTCCCTGCTTCCAACCAGCCCTACAGACTTGACCTCTTAAAACTGGCTGTTGATCATTTTCTCAGCGTAATCCTGCCTCTTGCTCCTATCTGCCTGTTGCTACTTTTTATTCTGAGTGTGTGGCCCTTCCCTAACACAGGGCTGCAGAACATGGGTGTGCACCCCCGCGAGAAAGTTTCCAGGTCCTCTGGGTGAGGGTAGGTGGGCTGCAAGTCTTTACAGGGCATTTGGCCAAGCCCTTTCCCACCAGCTACCAGGGTTTCTCTCCATCGCATTAACTCTGACCATATAGACCTTTCAAAATCCTTCTCCTTACTCAGTATTTTTGTTCTTGGAGGCCTCCTCTCCCACGTCTAACTCTCAAATAGTGGCTGAAGCTCACACTCAATCATATACCAGTTGGTCTCCAATCACCGAACTCCTGAAATGCCTAGCATTTTCCAGACTGCAGACCATGGCAAAACCTCCTTATGGACTTAGAGTGCCTTCCAGGCCTGAGACAGTGCTGTGTGGTTCCACCCCAACCTATTTGCTCCTGGTTTTGTTGAGTTTTCTTTGGGGACAGTCCAGCACGGCTTTCATAATCCCTTTCTGCCCTAGTACAGTTCCTTCTATTTGGCCAAGTAACAGTGTAACAACAGGTAACGAGCAACAACAAATTTATTTCTAAGAGTGGCTGGGCAACACTCCAGGACCACTGAACATCTAGGCCAGGGCAGGCATCTTGAATGCCTATGGAAGCCAGGTGGGAAACATCAATGTGTGACTCAAGGGAGATGTGAAGAGAGTGTAGATGACCCTGGCTAAAAGGAGAGTCTAAATCAGTGGTTCTTAACCTTTTTTGAGGTACCGAACCCACCAGTTTCATATGCGCATTCACTGAACCCTTCTTTAGTGATAAATAAAATATGATTTTTTTTCCAAATTCAAGACATAGGTATATGTTTTTTTACTGGTGCACAAAATGAGCCGTGCATGAACATCACCTTGCTCAAAGAACAAAACCAACAAAGTGCATGAACTCACAACAAATTACGGTATTACTTTATTCTGGCCTCCGCGGCAGAGGCTTCTCCGAACCCCTGAGACCGACTCATCGAACCCCTAGGGTTCGATAGAACCCAGGTTAAGAACCACTGGTCTAAATTCAGTCGAACCAACAAACAAGACTGCTCTGTGCAGGCTGAATCCGACCACATGCAGGGGCTGTCTCAGAGCTGGCATCTCAGCCTGGGGCCCTGGGCAGATGCTTCCTGGCCCTCAGATGAGACTAAGGGCGGGCCTCTGCGGGCCTCAGCTGGGCAGGCATTTGCTGCAAGGCAGGTCTTTTTTCTGCCCTCCTTCCTCAGTCCTCTCTCTTTTCTACTCCCCTCCTGTCTCCTTTAGTTTGGGCAGCCCATTCCCAAATGCCTGTGCTGTGACTCCGCCCCCTGTAGCTCTCAGAAGACGCTGTGCAGTCACGTACCAGTTTTGGTCTGTCCCCATCCTGCTACCCAGCATTCGTGCCATGTGGTGGGACTGGGCTTCTGGGGTAAGCAGATGGGTTTCTTCAGGCTGCTGAATGTGATGTACGAGCTCAACAGCAGCAAGGCGACGTCATTGTCCATGGTGAGTCTCGTATAGTTCTTGTGAAGGACAATGGTTGTGACCCCCTTTATTTCCAGGGATGGACTGTGCAAGTCATTGGCTCCCAGCACAACACTCAGGTCTTTTGGGCTGATGCCACAGAACCAGGGAGGGAGATGGGCAGGGAAAGGAAAATCACAAAGCACCCAGGATTGGCTGTACCTCAAGAGCTACGTCCCATATAATTGTAGGGGCCTCTGCCACTTGTTCTGCCGAGGCTGTTGCTGAGATAATGTGAGAATTTTAATAAGTAGAGAAGCAGGGTGAAACAGCCAGCATGGCAGGTCACAGTGACCTGCTGCCCTACACAGTCCCAGAGATGAGGAGGAGGTGCTACCACCTGCTGATGAAAAGGCGGGGCTTAGCTTTGGATGCTCCAAAAAGCCCACAGAAAGCGCCCCCCCCCCACCTGGCACAGATCAAACTAACCCTCAGATAGGTAAGGTATTATTACATGGATTTTTCTACCCCCAGCTGAGAGACCCCAGAATGGAATTTAATTGAAACATGTCACTGATTGAACAGAAAGAATCTTCAGTAATAATTCAGAAATCCCTTCCAGGCAGAATGGCCAGGAACTTTCCAATAGACAATCTTTAAGTTTCCCATGGGGGGACAGATGTGACAAAGTCCCCTGGTTGTGCCATGGTGGACCCTGCCCCAGGTGGTTCACCCTTTAAAGTCAGTCTTGCTGTGTATCCGGCACAAGGACTGGAGTTAAGGTTTCAATCATGTTTCTGTCTACTGGGTGGGTACCTTGTGTGAGTCACCCAACCATATTGGACCTCAGTTCCCTCCTCAATAAAATACGGTTGTTCATTCTACATGCCCCCGAAGGTGGTTGTGAGATTGGATGAGGTAAACGGGGGCTATTCATTGTACCTTCCCCAGGTTTGTACAATTAAATAATGCAGGTAGCTGCTTATGAGGTCACTGGGACATGATCAGTAAGCAGTAAATGCTAGATTTTTCCATGAGTTCCCTGGAGCTCAGAGAAAACTCTACAGGGAGCAGGGAAGCAGGGTGTCAGATGGCCTGGAAACCCAGACTTTCAGAATTAAGAGAACTTCTGGCTAGAGGGACTTGATTATCCTAGGAGAGGTGAACAAACTGAGCCCATTTAGCTCCACAAGGTCACAAATATTCACAGAGAAGTGCCAACCATGAGTTCACAGACTCTCTTTGTGCCCAGGGCCATTGCATGTGACTCAAGACTGACCAGCCCTAGGGTTCCCCATGGCAAGCAGGCCTGGCTAAGTGTGGTTGCGCAGTGGGGGTGGACAGTGTCAGAAGGAGGGGGGCTCTAAGTACTTACTGTAGTTCCTCAGCAGTTAAACAGTGAGCAGCAGTGAGAATCCACCACTCATTGATGATCGCGCCACCACAGAAATGTTCATTTCCTGCCTGAACACTCACCAGCCAGGGAAACTCACCCACCTCAGCCTCCGTTCCCTCTATGATTCTGGAATACTGAGGCCCTTGCTCAAAATCAGGTCTTTCACCGCATTCTGGTGGAATGGAAGAGGAAGGGAGGGGAGATGTGACACTTAGTCAATATCCACAGGAGGCTTCTGAATAGGGCTCATTATGCCCACTCTAGACATGGAGAAACTAAAGCTGGCCCAGGGAAGCCTCTGAGGTACACAGGCAAGCCAAGAGATGCTCTGCTTTTGTTCCTCAGAACCTGAGAAATGGGTCAGAAGTGCTGTCTCTGTCCCCCTCCAGCATGGTGATCTTGGGCAAGCCACTTTACTGAGCTTGTTTCTGCTCTCATTCAAGATAAATGGGAGGAAAATATTTGTCCAATACCGACTGTGGAGTAGGAGGTAGAATCACACCCCCGAATGATGTCCATGTCCTAATGGACCATGTCCTAGTGGGTATCACCTTACAAGGCAAAGGGGATTTGGGAGATGGAATTAAAGCTGTTTATCAGCTGCCCTCCAGATGAAGAGATTATCCTGGGTAATCTCTCCAGTGTAATGCCAAGGGTCCTTCACAGTTAGCAGAGGGAGGCAGAAGAAGAGAGAGGGACTACGAGAGAAAGGCACAGAGAGGTGCGATGTTGCTGGCTTTGAGGAGGGGGCCACAAAGATTCTGGATGGTCTCTACAAGCTAGAGAAGGCAAGGCTGAGACTCTCCCCAGAGCAGGAATATGGTTTGGCTGAGTTTTTTATCATAGCCCAGGGAGACCCATGTTGGATTTGTATCCAACTGAGCTAACTGGAAGATAAGAAATTTGTGTCATTTAAGCCACTAAGTTTGTGATAGTTGGTTACAGCCTCCATATGAAACTAACATGTACATGTGAGAAACCAGAGTGGTCCCAGGAAGGGCTGAACCCACCAAAGCCCTGAACTGTTCCAGGTTAGGCCATTCTGTTCCAGGCTGAGCAGCTCTGTTTACTGGGAGGCGGAGAGCTCACGCTGCAGCTGCCTGTGAGGAGAAGAGAACACTGCCTCCTGCACGCAGTCCTGGTCTAGCTCCCAGGACAGGAGACACCCCATTAATATTTGTTGAATCAGGCTCGGAGTGGCCAATTAGTCAATAAAGGAGCTTGCTAACTAACCAACTCTCTCCTTTGGTCCCTGATGCTCCCACTGGCTGGGTGAAGGGGACATGAGCAGGGCCACCACCAAGCCCAGCCCCGCCTGGGAGAGCTGCTCTGGCCACTGGGAGAAGAGTCCACATACCGAGTTGTGTGCCCTTGGCTTGGGACACGAGCAGCAAAACTGGTAAGAGGAGCATGGCCTTGGCTTTGCTGTGGGCCGACGAGGTGATGGAGGCCGGGGCTGAGGGGAATGACCTGGCCCCAAACCTCTCTTGTATAGCCAGCCCCGGCTGGCGATGTCACAATGGACTGTGTGCTTGATCACTCGGAGAGGTCACATGGGCTTCTCTTCTTGCCATTCATTTTTAAGATGGTTGCACAGAGGGGCCCCATCTTTGAAGCCGTCTTGTCTAAGAGTCCCTTCCTGATGACCTGGGCACAGCCTGCCCTTTACCAGGTCCTTGGTAGGCACCTTGCTTTGGGCCCTGTCATGAACTGCCTATTTTAAGGCTGGAAGTCTGTCATGTCAGGGGTCCTTTGGGAATGCATGCCTAAGGCCTGAGCAACGGGCTGTCCGGCTGGACCCCCGAGGATGGCCTAGAGGCCTCTCCCAGCACTAACACCGGAGATGGTACAAAGGCCTCTGACCTGGGGCTCCCGGCATGGACCTCACAGCCTGGGTTCAAAGGCCCTGGCCTTTCTTTGTGCCTAGCCTATTAGGTGACAATCGCTGCTCCTGCCACTTCCTGGGTTTACTTCACATGACCCCCAAATCTCCAAATAAGCCCCTGACCATTTCTAAAGACAAAAAGATCAGACTCACAGGTGTAAATGCCTGGCCCATGGCTTCTCCTCATGTCAGCAGGCTGGTCAGTGGTCAGGGACTTGGACCTTTCTATTCACCTCACACTTCTGGTGCCCTGGTTGGGTGGAGTGGGCCCAGGCATCCTTGGGACAGCCTTCCTGTCCCCTGGGCAGGCCCAGCGGTTGGAAGGGACTCAGTGCTCCCTTCAGTGCCCAGAGTGCCCACAGGGCACCTCCAGACTGCGTGTGTTCTCACCAGCCCCGCTATCTTAGTTTCCCCATCTGCAGAAAAGGGAGGCTAACCCTCAAGGGCACAGCTGTGACTCAGGTGTGGCCTCTTCACACTACTACCCCGAGTGCGTGGCTCCTGGTGCTTTCTCCTCCCTGCAGCTCCTCCCCGCAGCTGCTCCTCAGAGCATGGTGCCAGCACGTTGTGTGGCTGTGGATGGTGCTGTCCCCACTTGTCCTGAATAATAATGCTTCATCTGCCTTCTCAAACAGAATATCCCAACCTTCAGGAAGGGCTAAACCTCTCTTTAATGGCATATGGGTAAAGGTCCCAAAGCTCACCGGGTCACCTGGTCCTGGCCCTGGGCTTTCCCTTTGTGCTTCCTTTAGACTCAGCTCCCTCCCTCCCCTGGCCCTGTTCCCCCCCTCCCCAAGTGCCTGCAGCTTCTCCTTAGTTCCTGCTCTGTGCTTCTGAGGTGTGGAGGGGAGGAGAGGCCTGGGCCTGGTCTGAAGGAACGGTGGAGCTGATCACTCCAGTGGGGATGCAAAGATGACGGTCACATCCACTCTAAAATGCTGCTCATTTTCTAGGGAAGTATCTGGACAAAAATCACAGCATTCCTCTAGGAAGATCCATTTCCTGCTGGGTCTACATATCTTCTGTTAACACGACTTGGGCCCTATTGCCCATGAAATATTCACTCACCCACTGTCCAGCACTTTTTGCCGAGCTTCTTCACATAACAATGGACTGCACCTTACCTGAACTGGTGGAGGGACGGGTGGGTGGGAACAACGCTGCCCTGTTCAACCGCAATTCCAGAGGGTGCCAATCCTATGGATGACAATGAGAATGTTCCTACCCCTGGATTGGGCAGAGAAACATGGGTGTGGAGAGAACCTTTCTAAGGAATCAGCAGAAATTCAAAAAGAAAAGGAAGCATGGGTTAAGATAGGCCGCCCAGGACTGTTGCCCTGATGATACTTCAGAGGCCCCAGGGTGACATTATTTAGTGACTTTATTCACCACCATTCTGGCCAGCAGTTCTGGAACTGGGCTAGGGTGCTTGCTAGTGCAGTTTAAGGTTGCCAACTTAGAAAATAAATATACAGGATACCTAGTTACGTTTGAATTTCAGATCAAGAACAGGTGGTTTTGTTTTTTTTTTACGTCTACCCCGTGCCACGTTTGGGAGAAGCAGTGCACCTGCCTGCTCGGCCTTTATAGCCTGTTATATAGCCCGTCAATCACAGTGCTTCTACACTCTATCTGTTCCTTGCAAACTTCATTATCACGGGTTGAATTGGGTCCCCCATAAAATTCGTATGTTGAAGGTCCAACCCCAGGACCTTAGAATGTGACAGTATTTGGAGATAAGGTCTTTAAAGAGGTAATTAAATTAAAATGAGACCCTCAGGGCAGGACCCTAATTCATTACTATTCTGTCCTTCTAAGAAGAGAGATACCGGGAGTGTGTGTGCATGGAGAGGTGACCATGTAAAGGTCAGCAAGCAGGTGGCCACCTGCATGCCAAAGGGAGCAACCTGGGACAGGTCCTTCCATTATAGCTCTCAGGAGGAGCCCAACCTGTCAGCACCTTGGGCTTGGACCTCCCAGCCTCCAGAACTAGGACATTTCTGTTGTTTAAGCCCCCATCTGTGGTATTCTCTTAGGCAGCCTGGGCAAACGGATACACCTACCTCTTTCCTGCTTTAGACCACCACCATCTGTATTATCAGAGCCACTTCCTATATGATATTCTCTTTCTTAGTTTCATCCTCTCTAAAATAATCTTCGTGTTACACCCAGAATAACCTTTTAATACTCATTTGACTATATGACTGGCTTTCTTTCCACCACTCTCCTCAATAACCTCACAAAAAAATTCAAATCTCCTAACAAGTTATGGCAGGCTTTGAGATCTGGTTCTGGAGACTATGAAAACTCATCCAAAGATCCAAAACTCTTCAATGCCAAAGCACAAGAGAGAATATATGACTCCTTGGGAAGCTCAGAGTCTGGGGAGAAAGGGGAGTGCACAGACAGAAGTGTGCCTGGAATGGTGTCTCCTTAAAGTGCCTCTGACGGCTCAGTAAACCGGGTGACCTTGTATCCCCTCCCGCCTCCTTAACGCCCAGCTTTCTGTGATATAACCCATGGCGAGCTCGGCCATGGCCATGCATTAACTGAAGCAGCTGCAGGTGGCATTTCCTCACCTTGGGCTGGAGGCCCAGGTTGTGCAGTTTTGCACTGGACAGAAAAGAAGACGCTCCAGCTTCTAAGTCCACTGCTCACACGCTCTAGGGATGCGCCCAGGAAGATCCAGGTCTGCGCCAGGCAAGCCCAGATGGGGCTGAAGGGGATGCAGGGGGGCTGCGACCTGTTATCTGGCTCCTGCAGGGCTGAGGTAGAGCCAAAGGGAAACTGAGTCAGAGCCAATGACTCCAGAAATGAGATTACAATCAATCAATCAGAGTAAATATATTAGGTTATCTCACTTGATCTCTCAAGGTCTAGACCAGTGGTTCTCAAACTGTGCGCCCTAGAAGATTTCCAGGTGCGCCCTATGGTATTCCAGGGAAATATGTGCCTGTTGGGGACCAAAAAACTAACAGGGTTTTTGGAGTTTAGATTTTTGGGGGGACAGAGGTGTGGGAAATTGGCTGTAAACTGGCAGTCTGCCCAACCCCCCACCTCACTTGCCTGATTAGGTTGCAAAAGACTGTTAAGCTGTGGTGCTGGATTGTTTACACTACTCCCCATGTTCCCCAGAAAGACTGGGGGCAAGTTTCTTCTATTCTTTGTTTGGTGTAAAGTTAAGATAATATATATGGTGGGTTTTTTTGCACTCAACACAATGAAGAGTAAAAAGAGAGAAATTCTTCAATGTATTAATGAGGAAATGAGAGTTTGCCTTTCAGATATATGCCCAAACATTGAAGAAATTGCTAGGACACATCAGGCTCATGTTTCTCATAAACACAAGAATGAAAAAACTTAACACATTCGTGCTGGGACCTGCTGAATTTACTAATCTTACTAAGAATGCATACATATATATATATATATATATATATATATATATATATATATATATATATATATATATATATAACTTTCTTGTCCTTTTTTTTTAACCCCATTTTTACAAATTCTAAAAAGCATAACTCAAAAAATATAACATAAAAATGTTTTTTAATGTCAGAATAAATTTAATTTTGTCGTATTTATTTAATTTAATTACCATAAAAGCATGCTTGGACTTTATATATATTATTTTAATATTTGACTTAATTATTATAACATATTTCTCAGAAATTTGTAATATAGTGCACCTACAATTATTTGTAGGATTTTAAATGCGCCCCGACTTCAAAAAGTTTGAGAATCACTGGTTTAGACTCAAATTTCTGGAAGCACAGGGGAGTTAGAGCAACAATTTAGCAACTGTCTTTGCTTCTCTTGTCTCCAGCCTCCTCTTCGGCATTAGAGTTCTAGTTCTGGGCCCAGCGCTCTGGAAGAAGCAGGGGACTTGTTGAATTTAGACTGCCGTGCTCTGAGAGCTCAGTCAGTGGGAAAAGTTAGAGGGCTACAGTGGGAGCTAAGGCAGCATCTCCCCGCGTATGCTCTGCAGAGCCCCTGTCCTGTCAGAAGCTGCACAGAAAAAGCCTCTATGGTTAGACAGGATTTGGAGAGGCCTCATTTGATACCTTTCTTCGCAAAGTCGCAGTGGTATCAGCCAGTGGTGGGATTCAGCCAGTTTGGTGAACCGGTTGTTAAAATGGCACTTGTAATCAGTGTTCTTTCTAAGGTGGGTGTCTGGGCAGCCACCCAATGTGGAAATCACAAATTTACATTTCTTACTCTTTTTTATTTTATTTTAGATTCTATTTATTGATTTTTGGAGAAAGGGGAAGAGAGAGAGAGAGAGAGAAAGGGGGGAAAAAACAAGAAGCATCTACTTCTGGTAGTTGCTTCTTGTAAGTGCCTTGACCAGGCAAGCCCAGGGATTTGAACCGGCAACCTCAGCATTCCAGGTCAACGCTTTATCCACTGTGCCACCCCAGGTCAGGCTCCTTACTTTTTATTTTTAACATTTGTCTGCTCAACAGCATATTATAAGCACCCTTAGTAAAGTTCATTCCATCCATATGTGAAAAAAAATGAAAGCGAGGACACCAATCAAGAAGCAATATGAAAATATCTTAAATAACAGTTTTATTGTTTTTTCAGGTATTATTCAATATTTTTATTAATATTTTAAAACTCTTATAATCTAGTATTGTGTATCTCTTTTATTGTTCTTATTTAAATATTAAATGCATAACATAATAAACTACCTTTCAGTATACCAGTTTTTTATACTTAAAACGGTCATTAGGGCAGAGAATGTGTTGTTAAAGTATTTGAATCCCACCATTGATATCAACATATTAAAGTTTCTGAGACATGTCACAGTAAGAAAAAATGGCTTAATATTATTTAAGCCACTCTTTCAGAAATGTATCTGGACATAAGACTATCCTGTACCCCCACTCTAAGACTTCTTTGTGAATTGTTTGACTTACCCTTTTGAAAATTACCTATTTCTATAGTTTTCTCATTTTCCTGTTTGGTTGAATGTTGTAAATTGATTTGCAGAATCTTTTCCTAAAATAAGTTTAATGACTGTAGCCCTCTGTCTCTAAGGCAGTGATGGGCAACTTTTTTATAACAAACCACCCACTAGCAGTGCTGGTCAACCTGGTCCGTACCTCCCACTAGTGGGGGTTCCAGCTTTCATGATGGGCAGTAGTGGAGCAACCAAACGGCACCGCAATTGGCCCACCATGAAAGCTGGAACGCCCACTAGTGGGCGGTCGGGACCAGGTTGACCAGCACTGCAAAAGTGGGCAGCTTTTATAAAAGGGTTGCCCATCACTGCAGTGTGCTGCAGAATCTTTTCTTCTAATTTTTTTTAACATTTTTCCAACTTTATTTTGAACATATGGAAATTTAAAGTTTATGTAAAGTTCACAAATATTTTTACTTCTTGTTCTTGGCTTTTATTTGATGCATTAGAAGAACATTTTCATCCCAGGATTATGACCACAAACAGACCTGTAGCATAGTGTGAGCTCTGAGGTAAAAAACAAGACATGGTTGCCCACTCACCCTACTCTTACTTGACATCATACTGGAAGTCCAAGCTAGAGCAATTAGGCAAGACAAAGAAATAAAACACATCAAAATCAAGAAGGAAGAAATAAAACCATTATTATTTGCAGATAATGTGATTCTGTATACAGAAAATCCCAAAGACTCGACCAAAAAATTGTTTGAACTAATCAACGATTTCAGTAAGTTTGCAGGATACAAAATCAACATACATCAGCATCAGTTACATTTCCATACATTAAGGATAAAACACCTGAAAAAGAACTAAAACAATCCCGTTCACAATGGCAACAAAAGTGATAAAATACTTAGGAATAAGATTAATCAAGGAAGTGGATGTCCTCCTGTACAATGAAAACTACGGAATTTTGCTGAAGGAAATCAAAGAAGACACAAATAAATAGAAAGGCATCCAATGTCTGATTTCAAACTATACCACAAAGCTCCAGTAATAAAAACAGCATGATATTAGCACAAAACTAGATGTCTAGACCATGAAACAGAATACAGATCCTAAAATTAACCCCTGGCTTATATGGTCAACAAATATTTTACAAGGGATCCCAAGAGCACCAGATGAGGAAGGGATCGTCTCTTTAATACATTGTGTTGGGAGAACTGGCTAAACACATGTAAAGTAACGAAATTGGACCCAATCTTACACCACTAACAAAATTAACTCAATATGGGCCAAAGACTTAAACATAAGACCTAATACCATAAAACTCTTAGAAGGAAACATAGGGAAGAAGCTCTTTGATGTTGGTCATAGCAGTGATTTTTTTTTAAGTGAGAGGATGGGAGATAGTGAGACAGACTCCCACATGTGCCCAACCGGGATCTACCCACAGCCCCGGTCTGGGGCTGATGCTTGAATTAACAGAGCTATATTTAGCTCCTGAAACTGATGTGCTCAGACCAACCAAGCTATCCTCAGCTCCTGGGGCTGACACTCAAACCAATCAAGTCACTGGCTGTGGGAGAAGAAGGAGAGAAGGAGGAGTGCAAGGGGAGAAAAGCAGATAGTCATGTCTCTTGTGTACCCTGACAGAGACATCCATAAAGCAAGCTGATGCTCTATCCACTGAGCAAACTGGCCAGGGCAGCAGTAAATTTTTTTTGATATGACAAGAGAACAAAAATCAAAAGCAAAAATCAACAAATGAGATTACATCAAACTTAAAAAGCTTTGGCACAGTAAAAGAAACAATTAAAATTAAAAGGCAACCTACAGAATGGAAAAACATTTTTGCAAACTGTGTACCAGGTAAGGGATTAGTATCCAAAATATATAAAGAACTCCTACAACTAAAAATAATAAAATTCAAACAATCCAATTTTAAAAATGAGAAGAATAGCTAAATGGACATTTTCCCAAAGAAGACATTCAAATGACCAACAGGTGCTTGATCTCACTAATTATCAGGGAAATCAAAACCACAATGAGATACCATCTCATATCCATCCGAATGGCTGTTATTACGAAAAAAGATATTGATCAATGTCACCCTGTTAAATTTAATTTTATAAATAAAATTTTTAAAGAAAGACAGAAAATAACAAATGCTGGTGAAGATGTGGGGGACAGGGAACCCTTGTACAATGTTGGTGGGAATGCACATTGGTGCAGCCACTATGAAAAATACTATGGAGTTCCCTTTAAAAATTAAAAATAAGACTACAGTATGATCCATCAATTCTTCTGGGTAGATATCCAAAGGAAGTAAAAACAGGATCCTGAAGAGATTCCTGCATTTTTATGTTAATAGCAATATTATTCACAATAGCCAAGATATGAAAATGTCCATCAGTAGATGAGTGAATTAAGAAGACATGGCACAACACACACACACACACACACACTGAAATGTTATTCAGCCATGAAAAAGAAGGGAAATTTTGCCATTTGCAACAATGTAAATGGATCTTGAAGGGATTATTTAAATGATATAAGTAAGACAGAAAGACACATACTATATGATCTCACTTATATGTGGAATCTAAAAAAGCCAAACTCATAAAAACGGAGACTAGAATGGTGGTTACCAGAGACTGGGGGTGGGAGGAATGGGGAGATGCTGGTCAAAGGGTACAAACCTCCAGCTGTAGATGCGTGAGTTTGGAGATCTAATGCATAGCAATGGTGACTATCGTTACACTGTATTTTATACTTGACGTTGCTAAGAGAGTAGATCTCAAATGTTCTCACTGCAAAAAAGAAATGGTAATAACAGATGTGATGGAGGTGTCAACTACTGCTATTGGGGTAATCATTTAGCAGTGTATAAATGTATCAGATCAACACATAGTGTATCTTAAACTCACACACACTGTGATACATCAGTTATATCTCAGTAAAGCTGAGAGACAAAAGCAGCGTCAGTGAAAGGTGCTAGAGCGATACTGCAGAAGGTAGGGCTTCTTCTTCCTGGTTCTGTCTGGCATGCTTCTGTTTGCTTCTCCTTGCTGCTAAGGCATGACCGCTGGTGCAGGAGGGACATCCAGCAGAGCTAAACTTCAGCTATGGGTCCCCTTTGGAGCTAGAGCCCTGTCCTCTATTCAGTGACATCCTGGTATGTAAATGACCAAGAGACAGCCTATGTCTGCTTGCCCCTAAGTTGTTTATTTCTTCACAGCAGGCTGATACACCTTAGCTCAAAGCTTATTGATGCCAAACTCGGTTCTTTACACATGTAATTGTTTTCAGCGTAGCCTAACTGAGCAGTTTTTAGCCATTGAAAGCCTGCCTACCTGCTTTGCCTACCTCATGAAATTGTGCACCCAGGCTCCCAACCATGCAGCCAAGCCACATTACCTAGATGTGGGACCCCCTCTGTTTTTCCCTTGATACAGTGGCACCTTGAGATACGAATTTAATTCGTTCTGTAACCGAGCTCGTAATTCAGTGAACTCTTATATCAAACTGCAGATACTGGACCCCTGCGCCAATGCGCCCACTAGTGGCAACTTCCCAAATCATGACTCGTATCTTGGAATTTCACTCAGATCTTGAACAAAAACACCAACTGAGTCGCAGCTTGTATCTTAAAAAAAAAAAATCGTATGTTGGTCTGTTTGTATCTCAAGGTACCACTGTACTTCTTTTGTCTTCCTTTCTCCCCTTCTGGATGGTGGCCCCATGCTTAGCCTCTGGACAGGCTCATACTGTTAAAAGGCTTCTCCTGTGTGCAGACCTGCTGAAGCATCTCTCAAATAAAGCCTGTGGATGCTGCTGCCACCTTGTGGTCATATCTTTTCCTTGATCATCCCCTAAATCTCTGGAACCCCTTATACCTCCTTGCTGTAGCTGTCCCACACTGACATGGTCATCCCCATACACCCTGGCTGATGAGTATGCTCTCAACACCGAAGCTCCACCAATCCACCTCCACCCAGGAGGGATGTGCCAGCCTCGGTCCATTTAATATCTACAGGGGTGTTTTCTGCTTATATAGCAAGGGAGACAAGCTCTGCAAGGGGATGAGCAAACGTCTGCCTTTCCGTGGGCTGTAGACACACCTCCCCTGTCAAGTTGCTCCTCCCCCTAACCCCGTGCTATTTTTAGAGTCCTCTTGACCCTTGGTAGTTACTCTTTTGTTTTGGCTCAGAGTTCTCTATTTTCAATGTTCCCCATTCAAATGCTGCGTACCTTGTTTCCTGCACATCTTGGACACATGTCTCCATGGCGACCCAACCCCTTTACAGCTTCTGATGGATCTCATACCTTCTCCTGAACCTCAGGGATGGATGCTAAAAGAGGTACGTTTTGCTGGTGGTTTTTCAAACCTGACCCTTCTACACCTGCTCACTTTACTTCATGCATTCCCAGCACATGTCTTCTCTGGGAAGGTGCTAGAAATATGGGATGAGAGGGATTTCTCATTGCCGCTTATGTACAAATAGCTCTTTCTTTTGTCTTTCAGATGAAGTACAATGTGGTTACAGACCTGCCTTTTCCAACTTATCGTTGTCCCAATATCATGAACTGTTTGCAGTCCAGGAAGGTGAGCTCCCATGGCAAGTGAGTATACAGACCTCGCAGAAACTCCCTGTGGAGGCCCAGTTATACATTGGGAGTGGGTTCTGATGGCTTCACACTGCTTCCCAAGAACCCCCTAAATTTCCAAAGCGTTGTCATAATTTAAATCAGGTCTCCTTGGCGTATTTTCTGGGCTGGGTACCTTAATTGGTTAGTGAACAAAGCTTATAAAGCCATGGGTTCTACACTTTGTTCCTGTTGGATTTGTGGCAAAATGTTTCTGCTCTATACTCATTCCCCTCAAGTTAATCACATTGGCTGCTAGTTGCAGCTGTGCACCTGTGTTAGAAAATCAGTAGAAGGCTTCTGTTGTCCTCCCTGCTCTCTATGTAATCAGCACACTGCACTCATTCATTCTACACATACTCTCTGTACACATCCACATGCTGTTCTCAGTGCTGGTGATACAGCTGTTGATAAGACAGTTAAGCTCTCTGTCATCCAGGAGCTCACGTTCTATTCCTTTGGGTGGCATCATTCCACTTGCTTTGGATCAGGGACGTCTACCTGGGTTGACGGCTCACTAGCTCAGAGATTTGCCTGAGTTTAGACCTCACTCCTGCCACTCTGATCTCCACACATGCTCTATACCACTGTACACCTCCTTCTTCGGACATCTCAGTACTGAGATGTAAGCTCTACTATTTACAAATGTGCCCTCTGAAGCAAAATACACCATAACTATTATTATAATTTGAAGTTATTATATTTACTCTTTCGGTTAGAAAAGGCATTGGAAAATGTCATAGGTCATGGGAACTAAAACATTCAATGATGTCCACATGGAGAGAAAGTAAGTGTAGAAGATAATTATTCATAAACCATCCCGCCTTGAAGGTGACCTCTCCCTGCTCCTGCTGGCCACACCAGTATGATCCACTAACTTCAAAATGCATATCTGCCTGCAGAAGAAAGAGGGGAGCCAGCACCAATGTTGGGGGACAGAGTAGGTGACAGCTGACAAGAATGGTATGTGCTTTCCCTTGGGGACCCAGAGAAAGCACACATTTAGGTTTCCCTGGGCTCAACAGCATGATGCTTTGGAAGACTCGGGTTTGAACTCTGGCCTCACTACTCTGGCTGCGTGATCTTGAGCTAGCCCCTTCACCTCCCCCACCTTCACTTTTCTTTCACCTGTGGAATGACAGTAATACCCCCCTCAAATAAGTTCTGTGGATTAAGTAAAATGAAATTATACATGTCAGGTCCTTAGTAAACACCAGGAACATAGAAGAATTGCAAAACATGAAAGCAATGATTAGTTTTTGGAGCCCAGAGCCTTGTAGAAAAAGCAGTGTGATGTAGCCCATGGGAACCACCATTCCGAGGCAGCTCTGAGCCAGATTCCCCAACCAAGCTTCATCATCAAGGACTCCACTGCTTTTCCAGGGCACCAGCCTGGCCAGACAGGGAGGACCCCTGGGAGACTGGCGGTGGGGCAGGGAGGGGCTAGGAGCTCCCCTAGGATTGTGGTGGTTTTCTTCCACAAGACGGCACTTCTCAATGTGACATTTTCTTCATTCTCCATTGGCCTGGAAGTGACCCCGGGAAACAGTGACTGAGAAGTTGGGTTGTTCTGAACCTCTGCGCAGGGACAAAGCCTGGCTGTGGAGAGGTGGGGTGGCACAGAGAAAGCCCACTCCAGGCCCACCTGGCAGGGGCTGGGCTGGGGCAGGGGTGAGTAGGATGTTTCCAGGGGGAGTGTAGATACATGTAGGCCGAGATGAAGGGATCACAATTGGAGATATTGGAGAGGAGACTGAGTGGGGCATTGCCTCAGGTCACCTCTCAGGCCTTCCTATCCTGTGAGCCTGCGAGTTGCTGAATGTCTACCTCTTTCTAGAGCCTCCTCCTGACCAATTGTGGACCTGTCGCTCTCAGTGGTTGAGGCAGTGCTCATTCACACACTGGCTTTCTCACTTTGTCTGACCAGTATGGTGCCTTCAACATGTACCTGCAGAAGCTGAAGTGGTGCAGGTTAGCTGGAGAGATGGAAGCAAGAGGGTAGACCAGCTCTCCAGGAGCATGCTCTGTGTCTGGAAGGAGGCCAGGCACCAAAGGGAATTGCCTGGTATTCGGCCCCTGCCTCAGCCCCACCTGGAGACATGCCACACCATTTTCTAGGTTTCTAGGAGGGATCCCATGGGGGAGGCCCTTAGCTCATGCTACCAAGACCCTGTCACCCTGTCGTCTTGGCAGAGGTGCTGTTAATTGCTTGCAGACTGTTCCTTCTTCTGTCTCCGATTCGCAGGCAGACAGTGGGACACCTATGATCTGTGCCACCTGCAGAACCTAGAGGCTCTTCCAAGTGGGCATCTTTAGTTGGGGAGTAAGATCCGGCCTCAGGGGAAGGCCTGGTATGCTTGTGTCTGTGGCTCAATTTATTCCATGTGTCTAGGAGGAGATGGAAAAGGAGGGGAAAGCTTACTACCTGCCTCTCGCTTCTCAGTATTTCTTACTGCTAGCCTTGGGATCTCACCTGCTACTTACCACCATGTTCACTGGAGATAAATCAGATCACTGGGCTTTGGACCCATCCGTTCTTCTTCTTCTCCTCCTCCTCCCTTGCTTCCCATCCTTGCACAAGCAGCTATGGAGCATGCACTGTAGGTCAGCCTGTTCCAGAACCTGGAAGCTAGACATGGACTCAATTCTCCCAAACCTCACAGTCTAATAAAGGCAGCTCAAATACAGGGCTAAAGAGAGGTGCAAGCCATGAATGAAGGAGCCCAGAGAAAGAAACAATGAGTTTTGATGAAGAGGTCAAGGAAAGCTCCGGACAGCACTGGGAAACCAACCTTGAAAAACCACTTCATGTTTCTGGACCTTCGTTAATTTATCAACAACAAGGGGATTCAATCGGGTGAATCTTAAAGTCTTTTATCCTCTGAGACCCTGTTTCGCTTGATAACTTCTTTATTTCTCTCAGAGAACACAATAGTACTTGCAATATTCTATCATCTCAGTGCTTAACAAAGACCCGAAGCGGAGGACCTCCTCATTTGAGGTACAAAAGCTTTCATCTCCTGGGTCTTTCATGAAAGAAAGTCTATAGTAGAATTAGGATCAGGAGTTTTGTGTCCTTTTTAGATCTGAAAGTGAGGAATTTCTGAGTTTGGTCTTAAATACCACACCTTTCTTTTCCTCCCCTTAATTTATCCAAATAAAAAGTTAGAAGAATAAGGTGGTTTGGAGGAAGTAGCAACATCTGCCTTCACCATATATTTGGATAACTGAATAAGGGCCACTGTTGAGTGGCCAAAGACACTTAGCAAGAAAAGATAAAAATTCAAGGACAAGAATGCAAAGAGTTCCTTCCACTAAGAGGAAACAGAATAGTTTGTGTGGCCAGACTGAAATACAAAGGATAATAATTTATTTTGTTAGAGAATTATGAGACAGTGTTTAAAGATCAGGGTTAGAAAGTACAGTCAGGAGCTAGTGGCAGTCTTTTCTGGGTCCTTTCTTGGTGAAGTTTACTGGCATAGTTATGATAAGAATTAGAAGATACAAAAAAGAAAATCAACCACATGTAGCCCCACAATAGTTCACAAAGAACAAAATATTTATTCATTCAGATACCTTGTGAACATTGAGCGCATCTTCGGCACTGTAAAGATATAGGGGTGTAGATGAGATGGATGGTTCCCACCTTCAAATGTACTGTTTTCAGGCCTGACCTGTGGTGGTACAGTGGATAAAACCTCGACTTGGAACACTGAAGTCGCCGGTTCAAAACCGTAGGTTTACCCAGTCAAGGCACATATGGGAGTTGATGCTTCCTGTTCCTCCCCCCTTGTGTCTCCCTTCTCTCTCTCTTTCTCTCTCCTCTCTCAAATGAATAAATAAAATCTTTAAAAAAATGTATTGTTTTCAGAGGGCTTCCTAATTATTAGGTTCATAGAATTTTGTTTTACTGATTATATAAGGTTCTCTAGAGAAGCAGAACCAATTGTGTGTGTGCGTGTATGTGTGTGTGTGTGTGCGTGTGTGTGTGTGTGTGTGTGTGTGTGTGTGTGTGTGTGTGTGTAGGTTGGGGGGAAAATTGGAGTTTTATTTTTAAAAAGTTGACTTATGCCATCGAGGAAACTGGTAAGGCAGGGAGTCTAAACAGTCTGGTGGAAGAATTCTTTCTTCTTTGGGAGACATACGTTATTCTTCTTAAACCTTCAACTGATTGGATGAGGTCCACCCACATTATGGAAGGTAATCCAGTTTCCTCAAAGTCTACTGGCTTCAGTGTCAATTGTATAAAAAAAAAAAAAATCCTGCACAGCAACATCTAGATTGGTGTCTGGCCAAACGACCAGGTGCCATAACCTAGCCACATTGACAGATAAGATTAATTATCTCATTAACATAGTGCCATGTCCTGGAACTGCTAGAATGACAAGAAATACAGGCTTGCCCTCTTTGGAGTTTAATAAAATAAAACACACTCACAGCAAACATCAAATGGTAAAAGGAAGCCGAAGTTCCCAGGTGTCACTACAACACCATTCTTCCTTATGCCCTTCATTCCCTGTATGGAAAGACTGTGTCTTCTTTTCTCCAGTACCAGAGAGAGGCGCTTCCCCGCCCTCCCTCTGGACCTGCAGGCTCTCCTTCTCTCCCTGGCAGGTCCTGGGTTGGCTTCTCAGCTGGGTCACTGTAAATCCGGCTTCTCATCTCTTAGGACAGTGCTTCAAATGTGCATTCGAATGAAGATGCCTGCTAAAATTCAGGGTCCTGGACTCGATCTCAGGCTCTGGAGTGAGGCCCAGGGCATTTACCTTAAGAAGCTGTCTGAGTATTTAAAATTTTTTTTAAATTTAATCTTTAACAACTCTATGTGTACAGTAAGATGTACAGATTTAAATGTAGAATTAGATAAGTTTTGACATGTGTAGACACCCATGAAGTGATCACTGCAAGCAAGAGAGTGAACGTACCTATTAACTTCAAAGTTGTCTTGTATCTTTGGAAGCACAAAAGTTTTTAATTTTGATGGCATCCAAGTTATCAGTGTTTTTGTTTTTTTTTTTTACAGGGACAGAGAGAGAGTCAGAGAGAGGGATAGATAGGGACAGACAGACAGGAACTGAGAAAGGTGAGAAGCATCAATCATTAGTTTTTCATTACCATCGCAACACCATAGTTGTTCATTGATTGCTTTCTCACATGTGCCTTGACCACGGGCCTTCAGCAGACCAAGCCACCCCTTGCTGGAGTCAGCGACCTTGGGTCCAAGCTTGCGAGCTTTTGCTCAAGCCAGATGGGCCTGCGCTCAAGCTGGCGACCTCGGGGGTCTCGAACCAGGGTCTTCTGCATCTCAGTTCAACGCTCTATTCACTGCGCCACTGCCTGGTCAGACCAGTGTTTTCTTTTATGGTTAATGCTGTTGGTGTTTTAATCTTTGCCTAACCCAAAGTCAGAGAGTTCTTTTCTTAATTTTAGGTTTTTATTTTTTACTTCTACACTTTAAAAAATTAATAGATGTGTTTGAACAGTTAGAGGTTTACAGAAAATTTGAGTAAAAAGAACAGAAAGTTCCCGTGTTATCCCACCTCTTCCAATTTCTGTTATTTTTTATATCTTGTAGTAGTGTGGTACATTTATTACAGTTAATGAATTAATATTGATGTCTCACTGTTAACTAAAGTCTGTAATTTATATTAGGGTTCATCCTTTGTGTTGAACATTTTATGGGCTTTAACAGATGTGTAAGGACATGTGTCCACCATTACAGTGTCATACAGAGTAGTTTTAAAAATAGTCTGTACTCTGCCTATTTATTCAATGCTCATCCCCAAACTCCTGTTTCCATAATCTTATCCTTGAAATATCTGCATATCTGTATTGTTCTTTTAACATGTGTGTAATCTGTGATGAATTATTTTTCTCATTCCTGATATTGGTAATTTGTGCTATCTCTCTGTCTACAGGTATAGCAATTATATTGATCTTCTCCGAGAACCACCTTTCGGTTTATAATTTTTCTCTATTAGTTTTCTGTTTCCTAGTCATTGATGTGTAATCTTATATTTATTATTTTTTATTTCCTACTTACTTGGAGTTTCACTGTTTTTTTCTAATTTCATAAGATGGAAGCTGAGCTCACTGGTTGGAGACCTTTGCTATTTTTTAATATAAGGTTTAGTTCTACAGATTTTCCCAAAACACTGTTTTAGAATAATTTCCTAAATTCTTCTGATTTGTGTGTTTCATTTTCATTCAGTGCAAATTGCATCCTGTTTTTCTTTTTTCTTTTTACATATAGATTTTGTAAAAGTATGTTACTCAGTTTCTAAATACTGGGAGACTTTCCAGATATCATTAAATTATGTTGTTGATTTCTAATTTAATTCCATTGTGGTCATAGCATATACTTTGTATAACTCAGTTCAAACTTATTGAGATGTTTTTATAGTCTATCTTGATAAATGCTCTGGGACACTTGGGGAGTATTTTCTGTTGTTGTCACTAGATGAAGTTTGATAAATGTATATTAGATAAGTTGGTTGACCATACTGTTAAAGTCATTTATATATTAATAATTTTCTGTCTACCAAAACAAAACAAAAATACTCTGATCCTCTTCCCAAAGTGGGGGTGTCAAATGTCTCAGAAATTATAATATCTACCTCTAAGTGATAATCATTTTATTTTTCAGTTCAATCACAACTCCACCTTCATATCTTTGTGTCAGTTTGGGTCCTACAAGAAGCAGGTGTCAGGACAGAATTTGTACATGTGAAAGAGATTTATTGGGGGAAAATGCCTGGGAAGAATTAAGGGTGGGGAGAATAGCAGGAGGCTGGGCATCTCCAGACCCCAGTGCAGGTCTGAGAAAGTCTTGATCAAGCTAATAAGTGTTCCTGAACAAAGATTGCATGCCGGGCAGTAATAAACTGACTTTAACACCCTGTGCCATTTGCGTTAGTTGGCTGGGCACAGTCCAAGGAAAGGGTGGGTGCGGTCTGACTACCATGGTGGATCAAATGGAGCAATCGCAGAAGACTCGTCAACTGAGCTCCCTGCGACAGTTTCTCTCACGGCAGACCCGAGCAGTCCACCTCCATGGCCCCCACAGTACAATATTCTAAAGACTAAATAATAAATGTAACCGCCAACAACACATGGGAAAGGAAGGGGATAAAGGGAAATTGGTATATGCAAATACAAAACAAACACACATAAAGATATGGGCAGTTACTACACGGTTCTCAAGTCTGAAACTCAGCCTGAAGACACAGTTGGTATTTGTAAATTCCTTCTTCCAACTTGAATGACGCTCAGCTCATTATTGTTCTTTATTTGATGGGGTGACCCAAACATTCATTTCTGAGCTCTTGGTTGCTTTATCTATAGTGAGTTGTTATAATTTCCCATTAATTTTTTCCCTTTAAATAGTGAAATACTAAGAGCATCCTCAAAAGATTTCATGGATTCCAGACATATTCCTGCTTGTCTCCTTTGTGTGCAACAAAACTCTATTCTCTTGCTCATCTGGGTCAGTCATCCCAGGCTGCACAACAACCTCCTCTTTGTCTCTTCTTTTTTGTGTGTGTGACAGAGAGAGATAGAGTCAGACAGAGAGAGGGACAGATAGGACAGACAGGCAGGAAGGGAAAGAGATGAGAAGCATCAATTCTTTGTTGCGGCACCTTAGTCTCCTTAGTTGTTTATTGATTGCTTTCTCATATGTGCCTTGACCGGGGGACTCTAGCAGAGCGAGTGACTCTTTGCTCAAGCCAGTGACCTTGGGGTCATGTCTATGATCCAATGCTCAGGTCAGTGACCCTGTGCTCACGCTGGTGAGCTCCTGCTCAAGCCAGATGATCCCTGCTCAAGCCAGTGACCTTGAGATTTCGAATCTGGGTTCTCCGCATCCCAGTCCAACACTCTATTCACTGCACCACCACCTGGTCAGGCTTCTTTGCCTCTTGATTTAATGGCATGACAAGTCTCAAATTATCAGTAGGCAGTCTCAATGCTCAGGTCAACAGAGACATTGTGTCCGCCTGGTTGAAACCTTCCTTCTCTTGGGAGCTAAGACCCTGACACCATCAGAGGTCAAAGTAGTGGCGAGAAGAAACAAAACATTTTTGGAATGAATCATTAGGTGAATAGTAAGTAGCACCAGTCTTCTTTTTTATCCTTGATTTACAAACCCATGTTTTCTGGTCATAGGAGAATCAGCACCATGCATTGTATTCTGGTGCTCCATCCATGCCGTACAACCTTACAAGTTGGTAGATGTCAGCAGGCTCAGTCACGCAACCTTCAGTGGACTGTGATACTGTTTTACCAGGCACGCTGCTTGTGGGTGGTGGGATGTAGGGTAAGATCAGTAAATCCCATGGGCATCAGCTTATTATCTCATTTACATTGCATTTTAACCAGTTGGTCAGAAGTGGTACCAGATGGGACATCAACATGATTTAGTTATGTGTGGTAGGGTGGCAGAAGCATTCTGGGCAAGGCAGGCATGTTCATATACAGGATAAATGTCTGTCACCACTGTGAAAAACTTCTGCCTACTCCATGAGGGAAGGGCTCAAGTGTAATCAACTTCCCACCAGATGGGCCATGTGTCACATCATCTTCAGCCTACAGATAATAGCTACAACAGAGTTCTTCAAGGAGGCTGAAGGTGCCCTTGAAACTGTATCTTTCAAAGCCTGATTTAGCACAGGGTCCTCAGGACTCACATAGGGACAGAGTTAGAGGATGGGTGAACAGGTCACAATAAATCCATTCCAACATTTCTATCGAAGATTTTGGATTCTTTCTTTTACAGTCTATAAAGAATTCCATTTAATGTAGGTAATTTTTTGTCTATGCTTTAATCTGTCAACCAAACAGAGCCACTTCAAGCTGCTCCTGCTAACCAACTGAGTCCAGAATTCCCCTTAGGAGCACCTATATTGGTAAACTTGGCCCAATCACATTTTACTTTATTCCTCCTGGGTCCTCCACATCCCAGTCCAACACTCTATTCACTGCACCACCACCTGGGCATTCCTCACCTAACTCTTTTCAATCCATTCCCACACGTACTCTTCGGGTTTCTACAAATACACATTAGCAGAATGTGCCAGTTCTAGTAATAAACATATTATCTTCTTTGGGTCAGAGTTCAACTGATCCCTGATGAAGTCCACTGAGATGACCGTTTATGGTTCTGTCATGAGAGGTGGTGAGGGTGGGTGAAGAGAGAATCGGCACTCCTTGGGAGAGTGTTTATTTCAGCCATGCCATTGCAAACTCTTCAAGCAAGAGGAGAGGAGCCTCCCCGAAAGGGGTGGAGGGGCCACTTCTGATAGGAAGGGGGCCGTTCAATGGGATTTGGAACTTTAAAGTATAGAGATCCATCTTAAACCACTTCAATATCTCACTGCAATTTTCTTGGACACCTTCACCCCAATTAATTGCCTTTCATGTAAGCATCTAAAGAGGTTGTGAATTAATGATACCGTATTTCCCCATGTATAAGATGCACCTTTTTTTGAAAAATCTGGGGTCTACAACATGGGTGCGTCTTACACAGTGGTTGTAGGTTTTTTTTACTTGCATTTCCTGCTTTTTCACACTTGTTTTTGTGCTCATTGTTGAAGACAATGATTCATCATCAGACATAGATGAGGACAAGCTAATGGATGGGAGTTTTGACAGTGATAAGGAGTTGTATAAATTTTATGATGAATAAAACTTGAGTTTAATAACGTCATGTACTACATTTTTTTCCCCCAAATTTCAGGCCTCAAAATTAAAGTGCATCTTGTACATGGGGAAATATAGGTATGTTGAAATTCTGCCATCTGCAGGAACAACTCTTAAGTCTGATTTCTGATCTAATAAGAGATTGTTTTAGGGCAACTGTAGGCACTTCTGTGGCTCTTGGATTATTCCCTTGAGTTGCAGATGCAAAGCCCTAAGACTGTTGGGGTTGTTGGTTTCCTGCAAACTTCCCATGGCGTTTCGGAATCGTAGCCCTTGGACTTATCTCTTCCACCAGAGCATTCGGTTGCAAAAGCTACTCGGTCTCTTTTCATAGATAACTGCTTCTGGGAATGGCAGGTAATAACTTGAGAAACTGTTTTAACATTGCACATTGTGGACTCCCAGAATCCCATTCTCTACTAATGACGAGGTCATCACTGCCTTTGAATCCAACTGTGCCCGACAACGCACCTCAGATCCCCGTCTTTGGGGCTGTATTTCCTGGAACCACTTCCAGCACCAAATACCATATCAGTCGGGATTCTCTCAGGAAAACAGAAAACCCTGCATATCTGAAGTGGAAAAAGGGGACTTAGTACAGAGAAATAGATGCGTACAGAACCATTGGCTTCAGTGCCAAGGTCAAGACAAAGAGCTGCTTTCAGGAGCCTCGTAAACTTCAGTAATAAGAGGAACCCACTGCTGATGACCTTAATGTTCCTTCCCTGCAGCATCAGAGTGAGGATTTGCAGGACTGGGTACCCAGACAACGGCAAAGCCTCACAACTGTTGTTGTGTGCTGACGTCTGCATCTACCTGCACATGCTGCTAAGGGAAATGATGGTTCCCCCCACCTCTGCCTCCTAAACCTTGGAAAAGCATCTAAATGGGAAGGCTGCCGGGATTCAGAGAAATGTAGTCCCAAGCTTTCAGCCTCTACAGCTCTTAGGGGAGTCCAGAAAGGCAGAGATGGTGCTAAATATAAAGATACAGTCTCTGGCACATTGATGGGCTCAGTGGGGAAAACGAGCAGGGGAATTCCCCCACATAGTTGCCATGAGGGTGAAATGAGAGATAACATTTGCTAAGTCCTAAATGATTCCGCGCAATCATTTTCTATTTGTCCCCATTTCTCCACTGCAGATGCATCGTCTGTCCTTCCCCGGGTCCTGGTAGCCTGGTTCCCAGCAAATGAGTCACCTGGGATCCTAAATGTCATTTATGGCTTGTGCTCAGCATGGGGAGGTACTCAGGGAAGGTACAGGCAGGAAATGAGAGGGTGGGGAGTATATCTTCTGTGTCCTCACCTGCTGAGCCATTGAACTGCCAGGGGCAGCGTGCTCCTTGACTCAGGTTCTGCTCAGTGCCCCTCTACACCGGCCATCCTCACTGGACTCCAGTAACTGTCCTTCTCCCTCCCTCTCTCTATCTCTCTCTCTCCTTTATCTCTGGAACACCTTTTTTTTTTGTTGGGTCCCTTTATGATACCCACATTTTAAAAATCCCTTCATAAAACTATCCTCATTAAAAATTTGAGTGCAATTCTAGGTTCTTCTGGGCCCCCTATAACTGATACACTCAGGTCATCTTCCTAACCCCCTCGAGGTTCGTGGCTCCAAGGCCATCAGTCTCCTTGATGCCACCCCAGAGAGCCGGTGGGACATCTACAAAGTCGTGACAGGGCTGTGCAGAAGGCCAGGCAGTGGAATGATGCTGAACAGGAAGGCAGGTCCACCCTTCTCAGCAGACAAAGACCAACGGACAGTCAGAGATGGGTTTCCACGGAAACACGAGTCCCAGCCCCACCGGGTGCCCCCGTCCAGAATGGAGTCGGTGGTACCGGGGCCAGGTCTCTGCAGCCTTGTGCTCAAATTCTGCAGCAGCCTGGAACAGGGAAGAATTAGGGCACAGCCAAAACCCAAAAGGGAAAGGAACCGCGCTGGGATCCACGGGGAACAATGTCTGTTTCTTAATTCGTCTCTGCCCCAAATAGCTCCGCTTTCCTCCCCCAGCTCGTGTTTACGTGTCTGTTTCTTCCCCTGGCAGCAGAGGCCACCGGGCCTTCAACTAGGTCATAGAGGGCGGGATGAGCTGACACAGGCCCTCAGGCCACAGCCTCCCCTGACCTCACCGCCTTGGCTCCCAGGTCTGGGGTCCCAAAGCCCAAACCCCAAATGACCCTCTGCTCCCAGGGCATCCTGGCAGGGACCCTGCTCCCTAGAACCACAGGGAGCATGTGGGGACCCTCTGTGCTGCCTGTGAGTGGGAAGAGGGCCTGTCCCTGAGCTGAGGGCAGAGGAACAGCTCTGGGTGGTGCTGCAGCCCCCCTGCCCTGTCCTGCTGGTGCGCCTCCACCCCCTCCCACAGCAACCCTGCTCTTTCCAAATGCACAAAGCGCAAAGGCATTTTTAAAAGTTTAGGTTTTGAGATATAATTTGCATTTATTAATTCACCTTTTAAGGTGTATAGTTCCGTGAATTCTGACAAATACAAACGATTGTGTAATCACTACCACAACCTAGACGTGAAACCCCTCCACCACCCTAAAAAATCACCCCATGCCCCTCAGAACCTATTTCCTTCCCCAAACCCCAGCCCTGGCAATGACTGATGTGTTCTCTGTGCCTGTCATTTTGTCTTTTCATGAATGTCATATAAGCATACAGAATGTAGCTCTGTCTGGCTTAGCTAACTTAGCCTAACGCATGTGACAGTCACATCGGTGTATCTATAGTTTTCTTTCTTTCTTTATTTTTGCTGAATACTATTGCTGTTGTCTGATGTACCACCATTTTTTATCCATGATGTTGGACATGTAGGTTGTCACCAGTTTTTAGCCATCATGAATAAAGTCACTACGAACATTGTGTACTGGTTTCTGTGAGGACATACGTCTTCGTGCAACAACATTTTAATAAAATGCAAATTCATCTACTGATGTGCTGGGAGATTTGGGGATCTTTGGGGCCTGAATGAAGATAATGGGTACGTTGCATCCCCCATTCTGAACTCTGGGCCAGCCAGGGAAGCTATGGGTTTGAGCTGGGCAGGACTGACGGCGACACTGGGAATTCTTTCTCTACGCCCCATCCCACTGCACACACCTGCCCTCAGCGCCCCACGTGTGCAAGCACTTACAGCTGAGACAGAACATTTTGCTCTACTGAGCTCAAATTCGTGCTGTTTTCCCAAGAACAGAGGGAAGGAATTTTTCTCTCTCATTTAAGTTCCCCTCCTGACAAAGACAAAAGTATATGAGTTAGGTTGATGAATTCTAATGCTGTGCTTACAGCTATGAGAAGTATATAGTAAATGCTATGTTGAAAATCTATATCTAATAACACAAACTACAACTTCTTAATATTTTATCTGCCTTTCACTTATTCTGATGGGATACTTCCAAGAGTTTTTAAGATAAAATTTTTAAATCTCAGAATAGCTAGAGAAAGAAAAATTCCATAGTCATTTCCCTTAAACTGGAAATCCATTATGTATGGAATTAAAAAATAATAATACAACAACTGCCCCTACAGGTCCTTGCCGAACTTTACCTGTTCTCCGTGCACCTGTCATATCAGTGGCAATTTCTATTGAGAATTATTATCCAGTGGCTACATAGGAGGGAGGACTGTTTACTCAGATTCAAGCTGAATTCCAGAAATGGGCCCTTGTCTACCACACAACCTCATACAACATTCTAACTCAATATTTTAGTGTGAATTATTTGAACTTGCTAAAATTAGGTTACACTGGCAATGTTATATGGTTTAACTTAAATATTCCTACAGTTGCCACGCCCCTCACTCAGTGGCTGTGCCTACGTTCTCTGCTTATGTAGGATGCTATGTTAGTTTTCTCAGGCTGTCATAACAAAGTACCACAAACTGGTTGATTCAGAGAAACAGAAGTTGATTGTGGTTTTTGATGTTGTCAGTTCAAAGTCAAGGTGTCAGCAGGGCCATGCTCCCTCTGAAGGTGAAGGGAGGGATCTGCTCCAGGACTCTCTCCTGGCTTCTGGTAGTTCTTTGGCTTGTGGCAGAGTAACTCCGATCTTTCCACGGCATTTTTCCTGGGTGAGTATGGGTGTATATCCAAAGTTTCTCTTCTTACGAAGACATCAGTCATACTGGGTTAGATGCCAACCCTGCTCCCGTATAACCTCATCTTAACTAATTACATCTGCTACAATGTTATTCCCAAATAACATCCCATTCTGAGACACGAGAGGTTAGGACTTCAGCAGATGAATTTTGGGAGGGCATCATTAAACCCGTAACAAATGCCTTTCTGCCCTAACCCAATGCCATTTCTCTGTGGGTTGACTCAGCCCGGACAGAACTTATTTCCTCTACAGAATCTTCCCCAATGGCCTCTCCCCTGGCCCCGTTGACCACACACCCGCGTTCCTCTCGGACTCAGTTGGGTGTCCCTCAACAGCGTTCCTCTCAGACTCAGTTGGGTGTCCCTCAACAGCGTTCCTCTCGGACTCAGTTGGGTATCCCTCAACAGCATTCCTCTCGAACTCAGTTGGGTGTCTCTCAACAGCATTTCTCTCGGACTCAGTTGGGTGTCTCTCAACAGCTCCCAATAATATTAACACCCTTCCAACATTGTATTAAGGTGGAATCTTTGCTCACACGTCTCTCCTGGATGGGTGAGAGCTTTTAGGAGATGAAGCACAAGTATTGCTCATCTTTGCACCACCCTCCATGTCTGGGATATAGAGAGGGCTCCATAAGGTGCTAAGTACCCTAGCAGACAAGTGAATGAACTAGACCAATGAAGACCACCCAGCAGCTGAACTCTGGATGAATCTGTACTTCATGCGTGTCTTATTCATAGACACTGCTGGTCGACCTGCCTTCCTTTGCTGGAAGACAGTAGTAGAGATGCAATTAGTAGAGGATGATAATCCTGGGCTTGGTGTTTTCCAGGTCCTGTGCTAGGATACATGAATTACTTTATTCATCTTCCCAACACTGTGATGATGTAAGTATCATTGTTATTCCCATTTTACAGATAAGTTATCGAAGGCTCAAAATTCCACAGCTCTCTTAAGGAACCACTGGTGATGTAAGGGCTCTTTTGTAGGAGTCTGAGTCTATGCTGTTCTGTTGTATCTAACTTGACCTGTTTTAGACCATCAACCTCAGCTCCTTTGCCCTGGGGACCACCTTCAGCTCTTTTGTACTGATGCATTAGTGAATCCGAGATGCCTTAACTTGCAAGAGCCCAACTGCTGTGGAGTCCTCCCACTTTGCTCCCTCCGGCCCCCTATTTCCACACTGGCTTCCACATCCCAGCGGATTGGCTCTTGGAAATCACCAATTTTTAGGTCCAGGAAAGCAGCTGGCTGCTCTGTCTGAACTGTGCCAGCTCCACCTAGTGCCCTATTGTGACCTCGGTGCTCAGCCTGGGCTGTGAGACAGTGAGCAGAGAGAGCAAAGCCATGGCTCGGTCCCCCTTAACCGGCTATGCCCAGGCTCAGCACAAGTCCCTCCCTTGGCTTGAGTAGAGACCATTGCCAATGGCAGGATGGAGGATGGAAGAAGAATGGTGTTTCTGTTGCCGGTTGCCCTGCTGCTGCCCTGGGCACACGGCTCCCTGGCACGTAGGTCTCTCACAGTTTTCTTGTGTCTGCACCTCACAGCACAGGAGAATCACCTGGGAGTTTTGCTCAGAAGGTCAAGTCCTAGGATGCTGATTCTGTGGTTTTGGGTGGTATCAGGGGAACCATTCTTAATAAGCCTCTCAGGTGAATCTGAATGGAGGATGGTACCTAGACCGGACTTTCAGATCATTGTTGACACAACACCCCCAACTTTAAAGTTCTATGTGGAGGAGCTGGTGTGAATGTGTGTGTGTGTGTATTTAACACCTATGTTAAGTATCCAAGTTGTCCACAGTAAAAGCCAATGTAAGTAAACCCTTTGAGAGGGGTAACCAGACATCAAGCTAGAGATGCCGCCCAGCCATGCCCTACAGCTTCAGGGGCCTGAGTGATCTTGAAAGGTATTTCCCTGCTGCTTTCTCTTTGAATGCATTCTGAAGGATCACGTGGAGCCTAACTGGTCTAATGCAAAATCATAACACGCCGTAACTATAATGAAGGCTGTGCACTCATACCTACACGGCTTCATCTCCCTGGGTCTTGAGAATTTATGGAGCCTTGTGTTACGTTCAATTTGTTGGTTGACAAATATCAAAACTCTACCACATGCTGGGAGCTGTTTTAGGAGCTAGGTTTAGAACAGAGAATGACATATTCATTCTCTTCCCTTAAGCAGTTTTACTATCTAGTAAGGGGAAGGGAGTATTAAACGAGTCAATAGAGAAGTTAATTTCAGCTCCTGTTAAGTGGTATGAAGCCGACAAAATAGACTAAAGTGATGGAAGGCCTGCAGGTGGTTGTTGAGGCTATTCTAGCCTCCTGAGATGACAAGACATGGATTGAGACCCATCTGAGGAGAACTAGATGTATTTCCAAGGAGACGTGACAGCAAGTGCAGAGTCGCTGAGTGAGGAAGGAGCACGGTGTGTTGTAGAGGCGGACAGGCCAGGGTAGTCGGGGCAAACTGAGTGGGGAGAGGGCACTGGAGAAGGATGGGCTCAGAGAGGTCAGTAGGCTCCAGATCATGCTGAGCCCCACAGAGGTGCAGTAAGGACTTTGGATTTTATTCTGGTTCCAGTGAGAAGCCATCAGAGTCTAAACAGGAGAGGGAGGAATATGAGATGCTTGGCAAAGATGCTCTGGATGCCACAGAGGATGGACCATGCAGGGGCGAGAGTGGAAGAAGGGCGATGATTCAGCGGGCAGCCTGGGTGGGTTTAGAGCAGCAGGGATGGAGAGAAGTGGTGGGAATCTGGATGTCATTAGGTCATGCTGCCTGAACTTGCGATGCACTGGATGTGGGAAATGACAGAAAAATAGTCAAGGGTAACTCCTAACTGCTTTTCTTGCCTAAGCAGACAGATGGATGTGGAACCATTTATTGAACGGTGGAAGGTTTATACGGAGACAGATGTGCAGTGAGGCCACATACATCGATGGTTCGATTTGGGCCACATGAAGTGTGAGGTGCCTCTCAGACACTTTCATGAGATATTGAGTAGAGCAGTTGATTAAATAAGTTTGGAGCTCAGTGGAGAGGTGTAAGAGGAATAAATGTGAGATCAAAGTAATCTTATTATATAGGAATGGCCAAATTTTTATTTTTTTTCACTGTGCCTTTGGGAGGACCTCTAGCATTAAAATCGGGTCAAAGATGGTACCACTAACCACAACAGGAAATACGGGAGAGGAATCGGTGAGGGAGGGAAGAGTTGGCCCCTCTCCCTTCCCAGTACAATTCCTAGTGTCTGCATCCACTCTTTGGAGCAGCCCTTAAAAATATCTGTTTAGAGCTAAGAAGAATTTTATGTACCATGGCAAGACAATATACCAAAGTCCTGATTTTTAGAGGAGAGTAAGGTCTGATTTCAAATAAATGAATGTCCCCACTTGGGCTTCCTTACTTGGGGTGTGGGGGAGGGGGAGGCAGGGAGGGCAACCACAAGACCCAGCCCCAGGGTCTGTGGTTGTGTCTCCTCTCCACAGGCCCTCGGTGGGAGGTGCTTCTAAGAAGCTAAGCTGCTGTGAAGGCAGCAATGTTGTTCTCATGACTGTGGAGCCCTTGGCAGGCATGGGGGCACACTTCTGTCTGACAGGCCTCAGGCCTCCCACCAGGTGTTCGCCTGACTAAGCCACTGCTCTCCGTGTGCTGGGGGAGGAGAGAAGGGGCTATTGTCCTAAACTTTCTGCAAAGCCAACAACCCACCTTGACTGCTGGGCCCTGGCTCTCTCTTCCCTCTTACTTCTCTCTGCTTTTAGTGACATGTGGTCAAACAGAAAGTCCCAAATCTGAGAAGGCAAAACTCTGGAAAATCATAGGCGGGACGCCTGCAAATATTTTGGAGTTCCCATGGCTGGTGAATATTTTTGACGAAGGGAGACATCTTTGTGGAGGGTCAATTCTCAGCGAATGGTGGATTCTAACTGCGTCCCATTGCTTTATAAATAAAACTAAGTAAGTATTGCAAACAGAATTAAAAAACAACAACAACAACCCAGTGTACAAGAGGCTAAATACACATGTGGCTGACGATCACCCTTTGTAGGCAGGAGGGACACTGCTCTCCTGCTGGAGCTTTTACATGTTGTTGTGTGGGACCCAAATGGCAGAATAAATGTGCCTTGACTTCTCAGCACCTTATCAAGTGCATGTAATCTTGGTCCAAACCTCTGGAAAGTTTCCTAAGCATTTGCTTGCGCTTGGGGAGACAGTGGGTTGATGGTGACCACAGAGCTGGAGAATCCTACAAGGATGGGATTTGAACCCTAAGGCAGGACGGCAGACCTGGCTGCATGACAGAGAGACCTCTGAGGTGCTGTCTTAGCCTACGTCCTAAGACCAGTGTTTTTTGAGAAATGTGCCAGATATTTGTTAAATAGCTAGTCCAGTCCTTCTTGTGAATCAAGGGTCAGTTCCCTCAATGCCTTGTGCATAGCATGGCTTCCCAAGCATTTGTTAATGAAGTTTATAAGTAAATTTGCCCAAGCAAGAGTCCACCAGGCCAAGAGCTGGACTTCACATCTGTCTCCTGCCCGGCTGGGTCTTGTTACCCAGCTCTACGCCCAACGTGCGGCCCAAGACGCCTCCATGGCCTTAGCTCTCAGGGTCACAGCCTCAGATTGTTGGGATTATTTCCTCGTAAGGTTCACCTTCTGCTCTCCCACCACTTACCTTTTTTCTCCTTTTGTTTTAAAATAAGATCGACCCTGGAGATCGTGCACGATGATGGAGACTTTCACACCAAGAATGTGACGAAGATAAAAGTAGACAAGCTAATCATTCACCCCTACTTTGACAGCTGGATCATGGATAATGATATTGCTTTACTATTGCTCAAATCCCCAGTTAACCTGGGTGTCATGAAAGTGCCCATCTGCCTTTCAGAGGTCACTGACATACAGTGGTGGAGAAACTGCTGGGTGTCTGGATGGGGTGTGACCAGTGAGTTACTAGAGCCCCACCCAATGGGGGGGTGGCGCCCTGGCTGATGTTTGCGTGAGAAGCAGAAAGTTGCAGGCTCTGCTGGCCCTGGGACGTCTGCCTGGTGCAGGGGAGCTGTGCTTCCTGGGCCTTCCTGGGTTCCTTTTATGTCCATATTGTGGAACACGAACATAACCCAGGCAAAAGTTTTCAGAGTGTGAGGCGTGACCTGGACAACTTTTGAGGGACATTTCGATGGGCAAAGGGGTGGCAGAATGGACCGGGTTCTAGGAAGTCTGTACCAACGCCATCTAAAGCAGCTCTGTTCCAGTTGATGGTGTCGGTTCTGCCCCCTGAGACAAAGGGCTCTGTGCTGAACTATTCGAAACCACAGGCCAAGGAGAGGGGGAGCATCTCAACATGAACTTGTCCTTAGTCAGCCCGCAAACTGCTCCCGCCACTCTCCCAGCTCGCACACAAGATGGCGACCTCTGCCTTCCATCCTGGCACACGGGCCTTGCCCTCTCATCAACAAAGCAGAAAAACACATGTCCCAGGGAGCACCCAAACAGCTGGCCAGGGATTCCCAAGTGGTCCCAAAGCTCGGAGATACTTTAGAATTTCTAAATTGGCATTTAGGAATTTTTTAGGAGCTTCCAAAAAGGCCTCCTTCTTAACGTAGAGTTCATCCTTCAGTCAGCACATAGTCGCCGAAGCTCTGCTGTGACCCAGGCAGTGTTGTGGGCTCTCCCTAGAGCCATACTGTGCAAAGAGAAAAATATCCTCCTCTTTGGGGAGTGGACCTTCTAGGTGCTGGGTTTGCCCCCTCTGTAACCAGTGAACCCCTCAAGGGCCTGTCTTCAGGTGTTGTTGTTGGAGGGCCCAGGACAGAACTTTTATCATCATGAATTCTCTGCACAGCCTTGTGGTTTTAAAAGAAACACCTCTTTAGGACCCTAGTTGGAGCCTGGCAGCTTCTGCAGGGTGAGAAGATAGTGCACTCAGGCTGAAATCCAGGAGGGGTCCGGTTCCAGGGACCTCTGGGTTCAGAGAGAGTGGGCTGAGAGTCTCCTGGCCACCCGCTCCTAACTGCTCCTCCTTCAGTCCAAATTTCAGCTGTTCTTTGGACCACAGGGAAGTTCTCTTGTCATTGAGGTGAAAAGACATGATGTGGGTGGGTGCTGGACCTTCACTTGCAGGGACTTCTTTGAACCCAGGGTCCTCTCCCCATCTGCTTCTTCTTTGGGTCAGTTTCCATGCAAGGCATGCATCAACAGCTGCAGAAAGTCAACCTCAAGCTGGTCAAATGGAGAAAGTGCTCTGACGTCATGCCTATGATCACCAAGAACATGCTGTGTGCCGGGAGCCCTTACGGTGGGAAGGACGCCTGCCAGGTAACGGGGCTTGTCCTCTGCTGGGTGATAGGCTGCCACGGATGACTGACCACCATTTCCAGGACAGCTGGCTCCCCTCTGCCTCCTCTGGATGAGTCTCTTGTGTCTTCCATGACAAATTAGCATCGTGGTGGTGGTGGAGGGTGTTAAAACAACAGAAATGTACAGTGATAAACTGTGATAAAATACAGTGTGTCCGTAAAGTCATGGTGCACTTTTGACCGGTCACAGGAAAGCAACAAATGATGATAGAAATGTGAAATCTCCACCAAATAAAAGGAAAACTCTCTCAGTTTCATATCTATTCAGTGCAGTTCTATGTGGGCTCCATTTGTTGCTATCCCGTATGGCCTCTACAGACTCATCACTGACTGATGGCCTACCAGAACGGGGTTTCTCCACCGAACTGCCAGTTTCCTTCAACTGCTTATCCCACTGAGTAATGTTATTCCTTTGTGGTGGTGCTTTGTTATAAACGTGCCAATATTCACGTTGCACTTTGGTCACGGATTCAAATTTAGCGAGCCACAGAACACACTGAACTTTCCTCTGTACCGTCCACATCTCGACTGGCATGGCCGTGGGCTGCTCCGCTGTATACACGGTGTTACATCATCATCTGTGCATGCACACATGCTGCCACATCATCCTACAGAAACTGGGAGGGTTTTCCTTTTATTTGGTGCAGATTTCACATTTCTATCATCTTTTGTTGCTTTCCCGTGACCGGTCAAAAGTGCACCGTGACTTTATGGACACACTGTATTTTATCACAGTTCTTGAGGCCAGAAGACCAAAGTCAAAGTATCAGCAGAGCCCTGCCCCCTTTAGCGGCTCCTTCCTGACTTTCTGGCTTCTGGTGGTTGATGACCATCCTTGGCATTCCTTGGTTTATAGGTACATCACTCCAACCTCTGCCCACATCTTCACATGGCCTTCTCTCCTGTGTGTGTGTGTCTTCTGTTTTCTCTTCTTAAAAGAATATTGTTTGGCCAGGGTCCACCCCAATCCAGCACGACCTCATCTTAATTAAACGAATTACATCTGCAAAGAGCCTCTTTCCAAATAAGGTCACAGCTTGAGGTTTCAGGTGGACACGAATTTGGGAGCAATGTTATTCAACCCAGTATAGCCGCTCTGCAGCCAAAGAGAGGCTGTGCATGGTAGTGGTTAGGGTGCAGTTTCCCCTGGCTTCTCTACTTCCTGCCTGTGACTTCCTTCTGTGCCTGTGCCTTTTCAGTTTTCATCACCTGTAAAATGGGAACACTAAGACTTCCTACCTTTTAGAACTGTTGTGAAAATTGAGTGAACACACTTAGAACAGCACACAGTAGAAGAGGGCCATAGTACATGCGATGATTATCTTGTCCTTTATCACCATCTCTTATACTTACCTGTCCGGTGCTTAGTAGCATACAAACCACTTTCCATTAATACATGAAAGGGTTATGAGTTAGCCCTAGGAAGCACACCTATGTCAGGTGGGAAACCTGCGGATCAGGGAAGCTGACAGCCTTGCGGACAACACACCACCAAGGTTAATTACAGACCCAGAATTCTAACAAAGGCACGCTGACTCCTGGGATTAGAGCCGTATTTTGGGTTTCAACTAGAAACGGGGCTCCAAGTCCAGCAGCCCTGCCTGGCCACGCCCAGATCTGTGGTTTAACTACCTCGAAAGCTCTGGGAGCTACTACCGACACAGGGTCACCACGTCTCAGGGCTGGCTTAGTGCTGCCCAGCTGTCATTTCTTTCCACTCACACACTGTCCCATGGGAGACGTGCCATTTTGTCCCCCGCATAAAAACCATGCCTTCATACACTGAAGAGCATTTTTACATTCTCTCAGTAAAAGCATCACCCTGGGATTTGAACCAAGGTCTGTTTGGCTCCAGAAATTTAAGTTCTTAACTGTACTGTTGTTCTGCCCAACACCCTCTCTTCTCTAGGGGGGTGACTATAATTCATCTTAAAGAAAGGTCATGGGGGGTTCCCATGACTTTGAGGAATTTGGCAAAAGATAGTTTGGTTCCAAGTAAGTCGGTGGACACAACAACTTGCTGATGATAGCATTCTGGTTAAGAGAAAACCAGCGCCATGTCTGTCTGTTACGGGTTTGTATTAGGATTTTTGGATGTATCATTGAGTGGTGCTCCTTTTCAACTTTTTTGTGTCACTTGATATTTCCAAAGGTAAATCTTTGTAAGCTGTGAAATAATATGTGCTGCCTGATCCAGTTTCTGTAAAATAATGATGTATGCATATTTACAAACATGAGGATGTGGAAAGTTACACTTGACTAAGTAAGGAGTTTCCTCTGTTCTGTGTGGCTAGAATTAGAAATGCTGTTTATTTCACTTGTTAATTTGAGAATGGGCTAGAAAAATATTAATCGGGATAGATGGTATTCGGTTTACTTCTTACACGTGCTCTGTTCACTTCCTGACGACACCATGACTACAGCCATTGCTACCAGAAACCTTTCTATACACAACCACGTGTGTTTATGTATAAATTCGTTTATACAATTATGGGCATTCTTCATGTTGTTTTTCCATGTCTGAGTTTTCTGACTTTTTTTGATTGAAGATACACTGTTCTTTAATAGAATTCAGTGATGCAAAAGGTTTGGGGGCATGAAAAGCTGAGTCAGGCTTCCATCTTCATGTCAAATGATGCCTGTTTCATTTATCTGTGCTTATTTGACAATCTTTCTTGTAAAGTTTTAGAATGTGTAAATTGTTTAAAATCCCATTTTAAACTGCAGTTTAACATTTTGACACAATTGTTACATTTTTTTTCCAGTTTATATATACATTAGTTTGTATGCCTGCTATATTCAGCCAGTGACCTTTTATGAGACACGGTAAGTTTTTGTGTTTGGTTTTTTGCTTTTTCTATGGTGAACAATACAGAAAGGGCAACACGGGATGAGTGAACACGGACTTGAAATAAACAGGGACAATTGGAAGAATCCTGAAAAAGCAAAAGTGCTCAGAAGCAATATGAATTAGAAAATCACTTCTCCATACATCAAAATGAAGGCAGACAACTGGATGATGATGATGATGATGATGATGATGATGATGATGATGATGGATATTCCTTTTTTGACCCAATGGGCATTCATCATCTTTGCTTTTGATCAAATTGCTTGTCACATTTCAGACAGTCACAGATCTGGGAACATAGTCATGTAGCTGGACAGTCTAATCAAAAATGTCTCCTCCTCAAGGACCTTGTACCAGGTGCCTACACTGCAATAGGCTGTATGTAGGAGTAACCTGTTGTCCCTTCCATCCCCAAACAACTTTTCTCTCCTAGGGTGACAGTGGAGGACCTCTGGTTTGCCAGAAAAAATGCAAAAGCAGATGGTACCAGCTGGGCATTGTGAGCTGGGGAGTGGGCTGTGGCCGGAGCAAGCTGCCCGGGGTATACACGAAGGTGTCTAACTATCTGTTATGGATTAACACAGAGACCACTCTGTCAGGAAGGCCTTACGTGTACGAGCCAGACTCCGGGTACAGTCTGCTTCTATCACCATGGGCCATCTTGTTATATTTTGTTATGCTTCTATTAACCCCATGACTAAACACTGTATTGCTTCAAAATCAAATGTCCTTCTCAGTTTGTGGAGCAAGGCCAAGGGTAGGGCATAGGTTGTAAAGAAGGATTCTCACGTGAATAATTGTGCCCGAAATGATTGTGTACTTATAGGGGTACTTAGCAAAACCAGAGGTCTGCAACATCCATGCTTCCCCTGAAACTTGTGGGTAAGTTACCCAATTCAGCTTGAGTCTTCTCCAAAGGTTTGGATGGAGTGGTTTCCATGGAGAAGGGTACGCCAGGTATCTCTGGAACAAAAAGCCTACTCTTTCCTCAATTACAAGCAGGTATCCTTCCAAAAGTTATTTTGTCTTCCAAAAAGGTAGACAGCTCTCAATTCATGTTTTTTCTCCTGAACTAATAAATATTCCAACTCCTGTCCCTTCATTTGTAGCTCATCCCTGAGACCTACAGATTTGGTTTCCAGAAAGATACTTGTTTTCTGCCCTCCTTTGCTGTCATATCTATCGCCTGGTCCAGAGCCCCCATAAATGCTGCTTTCGGGTCCCAGAGATCATGTGCAGTGATGCTAAGATTCAGGAGCAGGAAATCACTAAAGTAGAAAAGTCCTGGAGGCGAGGCAGGAAAAAACACACCATGAATGGGTTGTAGTAACCAAGGCAACTATGCTTGCATGACAAACCCAACCTGAAGCAATAAAAAGAAATGAGAAATATGCCAGTGTAGCACAGGATCAAAGGAAGCGCAGCAGACTTGGGAGGCTGTTCTAGAAAACAGCTCCAAGTTTGACTTAATCTAGGGTGCATTTAGGGCCATCTGATTGCAGCAGTGGACTATCCATCAGACAATCATCCAGGAGCATAGTTCTTCCAACCAAGTAAGAATAATAAGTGGCATTCTGTTTCAGAGGCACAGGCACATTTTTTTTTTTTTTTTTTTTTTTTTTTTTTTTTACAGGGACAGAGAGTCAGAGAGAGGGATAGATAGGGACAGACAGACAGGAGCAGAGAGAGGTGAGAAGCATCAATCATTAATTTTTCATTGCCGTCGCAACACCTTAGTTATTCATTGATTGCTTTCTCACATGTGCCTTGACCGCGGGCCTTCAGCAGACCGAGCAACCCCTTGCTGGAGCCAGCGACCTTGGGTCCAAGCTGGCGAGCTTTTGCTCAAGCCAGATGGGCCTGCGCTCAAGCTGGTGAGCTTGGGGTCTTGAACCTGGGTCTGCCGCATCCCAGTCCGACACTCTACCCACTGCACCACTGCCTGGTCAGGCTCGGAGGCACATTTTTGAAGAGCGAGGGAAAAGCTATTAAGTATTCAAAAAAAAATGAGTCTTTTCCTATGAGTTTGACTTTAGTGGAATTCCTTGAGCAATGAGCAACATAAAAAGGAGAAATCAACTTTTGTGCATATGCACTCTGGGAGGGAAGAAAAGAGAGGATGATTTGTCTTTCTCTGCCTTATTTCATTGCACATAATGGTTCAGCCATGCTGTCACAAATGGCAGATTCCATTCTTTTTTATGGCCGAGTATTCTTTGTTATTCCATTGTATACATGTACCAATCTTTTTTTTTAATCTACTTGTCTATCGATGGGCACTTAGGTTACTTCCATATCTTGGCTATTTTTTTTTGAGAGTATGTTTATTATATCTGGGGACAGTGAAATAAGGAAGGGCTTAATACAGAAGAAGCAACAGGAGAGAAGCTATGCAGGGCTGCTTGGGCTCTCTAGAAATGTGTGGGAAAGAAGTGAGCCAAAGCGGGGCTGCTGTCAGCCCACTGGAGAGTCAGAGAAAAGAGGGGGCTTTGGAGCCAGGTGCAGGGGCCTAACCTGGAACAAGCTGCTGCTGCCCATTGTTCTCCTGGTTGCAAATCTTATGGGAACCATTAGAATTCAGAAACGCACGCCTGTGTGGGGAAAGGGGGGCTGAGGGGGAAGAGAAAGACATGGGGGTGCTCCCGGAAGGGAGAGTGCAGCCCTATCTTAGCTATTGTAAATAATGCTGCAATGAATACATGGGTGCATATATATTTTCAAGTTAGTGTTTTGAATTTCAGATATACACCCAGAAGTGGAATTTCTGGGTCATATGGCAGTGCTATTTTTATTTTCTAGGAACCTCCATATTGTTTTCCATAGTGGCTAAAATATTCAGAAAAGGCAAAATAACAGACAGAAATCAGATCAGAGGCTGAGGTGGGAGTGGTGATTAACTAACAGCAAAGAACATAAAGAAAGCTCCGGGGAAACACGAATGCATCGGATAGACTGACAGCTGTCAGACAGGAGGAAGATGAAGACTGGGTGATGCTAGATGATGAAGGAATTAAGCAAAAAAAGTATATATATATATATATATATATATATATATATATATATATATATATACACACACACACACACACACACACATACATACACACACACACACACACACACACACCAGTGTGGTGATAGCCAGAGGAGAAGGGGGTGGGGGAGGGGGAGGGGGGCAAAGGGGAGGAAATGGGGACAGAGAGACTTTGCTGGGGCCATGGGCACACGATGCAGGCTACAAATGATGTTTTATTGAGTTGCACCCCAGTACATTCAATTTAAAAATAAATATTTTTTAAAAAGAAACTTTCTAGGGTGATGGAAATGTTCCCAAACTGGATTGTAGTGACAGCTGCACAACCATAAACTTACTGAAACAAAAAATATCATCATACACTTACAGTGAGGAAATATTATGGTATGTAAATCCTATCTTAATAAAGTTGTTAAAAAAGACTTAAAAGCTAAAATTCTTCTGAAGAGATAACAATTCAGACATTGCTATACACATTTAATGATTAACTTTTGTTGGGAATTATATTCCATCTGTGCTGTCCTACAAAAAGCTTGAAAGCTGGGATTGCTGTCACTTAGGGACTCTCCAGGGAGCCCAAATATGGGGATTTTTTAAGCAGTAAGTGAGAGCATGGATCCACCAGTATCATGAGACTAAAAAGAGTCCCAGAACCTCCTAATGCCATGCCATGGGGGATATAAAATGTTCCTTCCTGGTGGATTCCAGGAGTCTCCAGAATTAGATAATTTCAGAGCACCGACTTTTCCCAAATGACCATCCAGCCAGAACAAGGAATGGATCAGAGCAGATGGTTTGAGCCTAGGAGGTCTCATATCAGCTTTTGAATCCAGTTGGCTTCCTCCATCAGTGCTGTCTTGGAAACTTTTATTCCCCAAAGTTCTCGCTATTGGTTGCTGACTGCTGGTTGAAGAAATGCCTTCAGAAACAAGAGAAGCAGAACTCTAGCCCGCAGAAGCCAATGTAGCATGAGCATGGAAAATTACCCGCTCTGGCCTCGCTCTCTGGGAACTTGGTGCGGTTGGGAAAAGAGTGTTACTGTATTTATTCAGAGGTCTGGGATCTGTGTTCTGGTTCTGACCATGTCACTTGCAAGCAGTGTGATCTTGGGCCAGCTATTTATCTTCTCTAGGTCTCAGCTTTCTGACTTTTCATATGAAGACTGGTAATAAAGAAGCCTTCCCCATATTGATCAGCAACAAATTCATTTAGGGAGACTACACGTCAGTTCTGTTCTGGACAGAGGAGAGTGAAGTCAGATAGTGTGAGCTTTGCCCCAAATCATGGTACAATCTAGGGCAGTGGTTTTCAACCTCTTTACATGTGGGGACCAGTGAAAATAAAACGATTTCAGGGACCATGTAGGCAGAAATCACCATGAGCATAAGTGAATTTGAATAAGATCACCGGGTTTATAATCTTCATACAACATCAGGTGGTTAATTTTCACAGACAGGCACGAAATTTCTGGCTGGTTCGTGGACCAGCGAGCAGCTGAAAAACGCTGATCTAGGGGTACATCTCTTTGTTTTGCCTTCACTGGGGTAACACTTGCCCAGAGAGTTCCCTGATACTATCAGAAGCTTAGAATCTTTGAGCTCTGTTTACCAAACCCCACCTTTCATGTTGCTGTTGTCACATTTTAGTTCTACATATATTTTACATCCCAAAAGACATTATAGCTGTTGCTTTGTACTATATGTTCATTTACCCTTACCCATACATCATTTACTCTCTCTGGTTCTCCTCCATCTTGTATTTTATATTTCCACCCAGAATCATTTTTCTTCTGCCAGTAGTACTTCCTCTCGTTGTTCTTTTTCATGTGGGCCCATGGGCAAATAAATAACTTCCTGTTTTTCTTTGCTTCAAAACACTTTTATTTTACCATCATTTTGGAAGGATATCTTACTGGGCTAGGATTTTAGATATTTTTTTCTCTCTCTCTCTCTCTTTTTTTTTTCTGTCACTTTAAAGATGTCATTCCATTATCTTCTGTCTTCCGTCACTTCTGTTGAGAAGTCATCTGCCATTTTTATTGTTGCTCCCTTGAAGGTAATGCATCTTTTTTTTTCCTTCTGGGTGCTTGGAAGATTTTCTGTCTTTGGTTTTTGCTGGTTTTACTGAGATGCTTAGTTGTGGTGCTTTTGTGTTTCTTTTGCTTGAGGTCCTCTGGGCTTCTTGAATATGGGGATTGACGTTCATAAATTTTGAAAATGCTCATTCAAGACTTTGAATGATAGTTTTGTCTCAACTTATTTTCCCTTCTTTTTCTGAAGCTATAATAATACACATGACAGACGCTTTGAATGTGTCCCCACGTCTCAGTGCTGGACATGTTTCTTTGTCTTGTGTCTTGGAACATGACTTGTCTCTCAGTGAACTAATTCTATGTTCTGCTATATCTAATATGCTGTGGAAACTACCCATTTCATTATTAAAATATTATATTTTTTGAGTTCTATAAGATCCATCAATTCTTTAGAAATTATAATTCTTTTAAAAATTTACTGAACTTATTGGGTTGATACTGATTAATAAAATTACATAGGTTTCAGGTGTACAATTCTATAATACATCATCTGTATGTTGTATTGTGTGTTCACCACTCAAAGTCAAGTCTCCTTCCATCCCCATATATCCCCACTTTCCCTCTGGTAATCACCATATTGTTGTATGTGTTAAAGAGTTTGTCTTTCTTTTCTCTCTCTCTCTCTCACTTTCTTTCTTTCTTTTCTTCTTTTTCTTAATCCTTTTACCAAGTTTTGAATCTTTTCATTCGTTCTTTCCATCTTACCTCCATTTTATTAAACATATTAACTGTGCTTGATCTAAAGCTCCATGTCTGGTACCTCCAATGTCTGAATCCTATGTCATTCCGTCTCTATTCATGCCTTAAAGTATACTTCGATATTAGCATAGCTTCACCAGCCATCTTTAGATTAGTGTTTATACAGTTCCTTTCCTATTATCTTACTTTCAACCTTTCTATGTTCTTCTATTTAATACGTGTAAGTAGCATATAGTTGGCTTTCTTTTTAACCTATACTGGTAATGTTAATGTCTAGACTGTGGAGTTATATTGTTCTGCTTCTTTGTACAGTTAATAATTCTAATTTTTTCATTTTTATTACATGTAATCAATTCAAATACTCAACATGTGTATCTAGAAAAAGAAAAGAAAACGAGGTCACATAGACTGTTGTCTTCCACATGAGAAGGTTCTCCTGTTCTGCTGGGTGACAAACTAAAGGACCAACCAGAGATTGAGCTTGGTCATGGATTGAGCTTGGTCATGGCTGCATTGGCAGTCATGCCTCAGACAGACTCAGTCTTTCTCCCACTGGTCCTTATTTTCTGGGCATGGCCTTTGCAGAATCTTGATTTGAGAGCCAGGCAGATCTCAAACTTTTCAGCCTTGAAAGTCTGCAGGAGTCCTAGGGTTCCTGACCTACCTCTCCGGCTCCTCACCTCGGGCCACATCAGCCTGGCACCTGTCGTGAGCAGAACGTAAGCGGTGAGCTTGACCCAGATTCCTCCCTGTGGTGGATCTTTCTTCCCCGGGCATGGGAGACTGAAAGAGAATTCCCTCCAACCTTTGAGAAGATGCTAGTCTATCTAGCTTGCCAGTCATTCATTCAGCTGGGAATTGTGCACTTGGGGCCTCGCAAGTTTCCTCTTTCTCCTCCAAGCCCACACAGCTGAAAGCTTCACTGGTTTCCCTCTGCTCCTGTAGATAATCTCTCTGAACCATGTCTGATTCTCAGCCATTACTCAGCACTGGCAAATGTCCCCAGAGGAGAGGAGGGACAAAAACCTGTTGGCAATTTGGCAATGACAGCTCACTTCAGAACAGTGTCGAGTCCCTGAAATATTTAGTTCATTTAGTCATCATTGCTCTCATATCTTTCCTATGCTGTGATTTAAAAACAAAAAATTATTCAGGTTTTTCTGTATATACAGTGGGAACACTGGTAAAACATAACTTATAGCATACTACCCAGAAGTGAAAATTAAGAGATTATATTTTTAACCCATTGGAAAGGAAAATTCCCTGCCTTCCAGTTCACAGTATCCATCATGATTTTTTGCTTCAACATTGCTAATGGTAACCTTCAGCATAATATAATGTTTTTCTTCTCAGATATTAGTCATAGCATGCCACTGCTATTCTCTTAAAGGGCACCTTGAGGAAAAGAAAAAGAAACTGGACATAGAGTTTAAACAAAGGTCAGCAAGGAAGGAGAAAGGTACTCATGGGCAATGCAAGCTTTAAATGACATAAAAACAGTGGACTGGAGTAGGAATTGTCAGATTGTAGTTTGACATTGCATCTGCCCCTTACTGGGTTTCACAGGGCAAGCCATTCATTTTTCTCAGTCTTCATTTCCTGGAATTTGAAATGAAGTCTGTTTGGTGCTAAAACCTATTCCTTACTCACTACACCAGTGCTGTTTCAATTGCACATAGGGGAGCCCTGACTAAGATCTTGTCTGCCTGTCTGTCTGAATCAGCCCCCAGTGCAATGTAAGTACCAGAATAGAAGTGTGGTTTTCTGGCTGCTGTGAAAACCAGGTTCCTGTGCTCTGACATTATGCCATCGGGGCTGGCACAGAATGAGAGGATTCAGGGTTGGGAGAGGAAAAAGGTGCTGGGGACCAGAAAGACCTCCCCTACTCTCTCATTCCAGCTAAGAGGGCTGAAAACTTGCAAGTCAGGAGTCCTGGAGCTGGACAGAGGATTCCCTAAGCCCCCGTGTGGTTCTGGGGAACAGTGATGACCTGGAGATGCTAGGGATAGCAGGGGGTCTGAGGAAAAGGCTCGGCATGGCCTGGGGGCCTGTGTCGATTCATCACCACTTTCTTGACCTACTTCGGAGACTGTCAGTCTCGTGGCATCTGCTGCAAGAGAAAGAAGCTGAACACATAAACACGAGTTGGGGGAGGAGAGCAGAGCTATTTGGGACGGGAGACATTAAGAAATAGAAAGTTCTCCCTATGGATTTGAGCCTGTTTCTTTTTCTGCTTTTGTGTTTGAGCTATGCCCTGATTCTTTCTGGTTACCAGCATGAGTATTTGAGCACAAGATGACAGAGATGACTCCTGCTTCTCTAATTCCATCTGGGATAGAGTGGGTAAGGCAGGTCTTGGGCATGTGACTTCATACAGGAATTAATTAAACCATGACTGATTCTGTTCAGAGTGAAGAGCGGAGGTCTTTTAAGAATGTTATAGTCTCAATATTGATCCTGCTCCTTAATTCACTGTTCTTTTCTTGAGCACTCACATGAAATTCTGAATCTCCATATCATCCCAAACTAGAATAAAGGAGACTGAGGGTCCTGAAACCAGATAGGCTTGTGACAATAAAACGAGGAATCTGATCAAGGCTGAACAGGTCAAACCAAATCAGCCAGTTCTTTAACAGGGCTTAAAAATGAGATAAAGGAGCATGACCAGGCAGTGGTGCAGTGGATAGAGCATCGGACTGGGACGCAGAAGACCCAGGTTTGAAACCCCAAGGTCACCAGCTTGAGCGCGGGCTCATCTGGTTTGAGCAAGGTTCACCAGTTTGAGCCCAAGGTCGCTAGCTTGAGCAAGGGGTCACTTGGTCTGCTGTAGCCTCCCAGTTAAGGCACATATCAGAAAGCAGTCAATGAACAACTAAGGTGCCTCAATGAAGAATTGATGCCTTTTATTTCTCTCTCTTCATCTTTGTCCATCTCTCTGTCACCAAAAAAAAAAAAAAAAAAAAGAGAGATCAAGGAGTCACTCATTTTTTAGCAAATTCTGAGGACTAACGAGTTCCCAAGTGCTATAGTATTTTATCCTCCTAACAGCCAAACAGGGGAGGTACTAAACTGTCTTCTCCATTTGATTCCATGTGCCAGACACTGGTTCTGAGGCTCAGCACCGTGCAGGCCCTCACCTCTCCCAGGACTGTAGCAGCTGACATCTTGAACACCTCATTTCCCAGACTCTTTCCGTAGCAGTTGAGCCCCTGTCCACAGGCTCCTTCATGGCAATGTCCCTGATGTCTTTGATATCTGGGTTTCTTCCTTCGTAAAAGCTGGATTAAGTGGCCTCACTGGCATCACCCACTCTGTCACTCAGTGACTTCAGTACTTCCCGCCTCTCTGTGACCTTGATCTTTGTTACTTAGTTTTGTGTGTGTGTGTGTCTAGTAACAAACACATGCAGAGAGTGTCCTTTACACAAAACCCTCATGTATAACTGCTTGAATTCTCATGGGACCTAGCAAGCCTGTAGCACTAACTCATTTCTAGAAATATGTGCACTCAGGTTGAGACATTGGGCATGCTCACTTTAAAGGCCCTGCTAGGCACACCCTCGCCTCTCTCACTGCCTTGCTCCCTCAGGCCACTTCATCATGGACCAAACCCAGGGCTCAAGCTTTGTTCTCTGCTTGTTTCCCAGGAAACCTGCTCCACCAGGGAACTCAGCAAATTACATGGTTTCAATGACTACCTGTTGAGAGATAATCTCCACTTGCAGCTCTTAGCCAGTGTTCTCTCTCACTTACATGCAAGGCCGCTGATGACTGTGTGGGCCCTAGTCGCTTTACCTCCCTGGGCCCATTCTATGCCAGTACGACTTCATCTTAACTTGATTACATCTGCAAAGACTCTGTTTCCAAATAAGGTCACATTCCCAGGTATCAGGAATTAGGACTTAAACATTTTATTTTGGGGGAACACAATTTTACACACTAGAATAATCAACTTACTTAAAACTAGTAATTAAGAGAAAAATATTAGAAGCAGCCAGATGGGTAAAAAAACATTATGTATAGAGGATGATAAACTTTTCATTGGAAACAACACAAATCAAAAAGAGGACAATGAGGCAACATCTTTATATATTACCAGAAAAAGAAGATGTCAGTCTAGCACTTTACATACAGCAAAAACATGATTCATGAACAAAGGCAGAATAAAGACTTCCTCAGACATACAAAAGCCGAAAGAATTCATCATTGGCAGGAATGCACAAGAAATGTTAATGGAAGACCTTCAAGCAGAAAGAAGATAAAACCAGATAGAAATATGAATGGGCCAAAGGGGATGAAGAACACTAGAAGTGGTAATTATGTGGATAAATATAAAAGTCTTTTTATCTTATTATTTAAATAAAAAATAATTGCTTAAAACAAAAATATTAACAATGTATTGTGGAATTTGTAACATGCATAAAATAAAATGTATGGTAATAGCATAATAAGCAAAAGTAGAGATATGGAAGTGTTTTGTTTGAAGGTACTTATAGTACACATTTAAGAGATGCGATAGCAATGAAGCAGATGGTGTTAAATTAAAGATGTATACTATAAACCTTAAAGCAACACTAAGATAATACAACAAAAAGATATAGCTAATAAGACAACAAAAGATATAAAATGGAAAAAAAAAATACTCTCTATCCAAAAAGTGGTGAGAAAAAGTGAAAAGAGGAACAAAGAACAAATAGGACAAGTAGAAAACAAATAAGAACATAGAATATTTAAACCTAACCATATAAATCATCACATCGAATTTAGTGATCTAAACACCCCAATTAAAGTCAGAGATAGATTAGCTTAGAAGGCACAACTCAACTATATGCTGCATTCAAACTTTAAGTCTAAAGAGAAAATTGAAAGTAAAATTGTATAAAATTATATAAACTGTGAATACAAATTTGAAGAAAGCTTGAGTGACTACATTAATATAAGACAGAGTAGATTTCAGAACAAAGGCTATTACTAGGGATAAAAATGTTATTTTTAATAAAAGAGTCAACTCATCAAGAGAATAGAAAAATCTTATATGTTTATGTACTTAGCACAGAATTCTCAAATACATGTAGTAAAACTGCAAGGAGAAAGAGGCAAGTCCACAATTACAGTTGGATATTTCAACATTGCTCTCTCAATAATTGATGGGAAAAGTAGATAGAATATCAGTAAAGATATAGAAGAATAAATCAACATAATCAACCAACCTGAATAATTGTCAACTATAGAAAACTCCATCCAACAAAAGCAAAATATATATTCTTCTCAAGTACACTTAAAATATTTACAATGGACCATATCCTGAGCTTTAAAATAAGTCTCGATAATTTGAAACACATTCGAAATATATAAAGTATAATTTTTAACAACAATGGGTTTAAATTAGAAATTGATAACATGTCTGGAATATTTCCAAATAGTTGGAAACTAAATAACAAACACACTTATAAATAACCCATAAGTCAAAGGAAAAACAATTAAAAGAATTTTGAACTAAGTGAAAATAAAAACATAGTATATCACAACTTATGAGGTTCCAGAAAAGTAGTAGAAGAAAATTTATAGGACTAAATGCCTATATGAGGAAAGAAAAATGGATTCAAGCAAATGATCTTGGCCTACAACTAGAGACCACTAAAATGGAGAGAAAAGCAAAGCTAATATAAGCAGAATAAAAAAAATAATAAGAGAGCAGAAATCAATTGGCTAGGAAATATTGCAGAGAAAACTCAATGAAACCAAAAGTTGATTCAGTCAAAAGATCAATAAAATTGATAAACTTGTAGAAAGACTGATAAGAAAAGAAGAGAGAAGAAACAAATTACTAATATCAGGAATGAGGAAAGTGACATCTCTACAGATTTTATGGTTATTAAGAAGAGAAGTGACTATTATATCAATAAATGTGATGACTTAGATGAAACAGAGAAATGTCATGTGAAACAAATACTACCAAAGCTCATTCTGGAAGAAATAGATAATCTGAATAGCCCTATGTCTATTAAACAAATTGATTTTGCAATTAAAAACACTCTCACAAAGAAAATTAAAAATGTTGGTGGTTTCACTGGCAAATTCTATGAAACATTTAAAGAAAAACTCATACAAGTTCTAACTTTCCTAGAAAACTGATGAAGAGGGAATGCCTTTCTAATAATTCTATGAGGCCAGCATTACCTTGATACCAAAAATCAGACAAAGGAATTACAAGAAAACTCAGATTGATATCCCTCAATCCCTCATAAACATAGATACAAAAATTCTTCAGAAAATTTTAGCAAATTCAACATTATATAAAAGGGATACTATATTATGACCGAATAGATTATCCCAGGAATACAAGGTTGATTTAACAAATAAAAAATCCATGTAATTCACAGACTTTTCAAGAATATCCAGATGATTAGCTCCTAGCTTTTAAATATCATTGGCAAAATCCAATATCCATTGTTGATTTAAAAAAAAAATAAAAGAAGAAGAGTTTCCACAAACTAGGGTTAGAAGGAGACAGAGACTTGACAAAGAGCTTGTGTGGAATATCTACAACTAACATCATAGTTAATGAGGAAAGACTAAATACTTCCCCAAGGCAAGGATGTCTGCTCTTATCACTTCCATTCAACATCTTGCTGGAGGTCAAGTTCTAAATAAGAAAAGGTGGGGAGGGAAGGAAGCAGACTGGAAATTAGGTATAATTGTCTTTATTTGCAGAGGACATGATAATCTAAGTAGGAAATCCCATAGAAACTACAAAAAGAGACTAGAATTAATGAGTTTTCTAAGGGGCAGCATACAAAATCAATGTACAAAAATCAAAATTGGCAGTGAGGAAAGTGAAATTTAAAAAACAGTACCACAACTCCATAAAAATATAAGATATTTATGGATAAATCTAAAAATAATGAGCAAGACCTGAGCACTGAAAATGACAAAATATTAAGAGAAATAAAATTAATTAATCAACTAAACTGAGAACTATATTGTGTTCATGGATTTCAAGACACAATATTTTTAAGCTGTGAATTCTCCCCAAATTGATTTTCTAATTAAATATAATTTCAATTGAAATCCTAGCAGAATTCTTTTGTATAGAAATGAACTAGCTGATTTTAAAATTCAATTGATTTTCTGATTAAATATAATTTTAACTGAAATCCCAGCAGAATTCTTTTTTGTAGAAATGAACTAGCTGATTTTAAAATTCATACAGAAATGCAAAGGACCTAAGATAACCAAAAGCAACATTAAAAGAGAACAAAGTTGGAGAACTTACTCGACTTGATTTTGCTAAAGTTTATAAAGCAATTTAATATGCTATAAAGTGAAGATATAAACTCTTAAGGCTTACACTTCCAAAAAGATATTTAAAAACAATTGTATTCACATCCAATGTTTAATGCAGATCAGATCCTTCCCATGTCCCCTCCCAGAAGCTCACATCAGCCCTGTTTCCAAGTGTAAAGCCAGTAGCCACGGCCACCATCACAGTCGCCTGACCCATGCAGGTTCGCATTTGATTCGGACAGATGGTAATGAAACAATGGAGCCAAGAACTGGTGGGCCATTAGCTTTAATCCTAGCTTGCACCCAGCAGGCAAGAAATACACACAGTGGAACTTATCCGAGTTTTCCTAGAATCAAAGTTTCCTACCTCACCAGCCTTATTCACCTCTGTTCTCTATCTCCTTCGCTCTGCACAAACTGTCTTCTCATTCAGCACTCCGCCATCTTGGCTGCTTCTCCTCTCTTCCATGTGGCCTTTCTCTGTTCTCCTTTATATTGTAGAAATCAAAACCTTTTATCCAGCCTGACTAGGCGGTGGCACAGTGGATAGAGTGTCGGACTGGGATGTGAAAGACCCAGGTTCGAGACCCTGAGCTTGCCAGCTTGAGCGCGGGCCCATCTGATTTGAGCAAAAGCTCGCCAGCTTGGACCCAAGGTTGCTGGCTCCAGCAAGGGGTTGCTCAGTCTGCTGAAGGCCCGTGGTCAAGGCACATGTGAGAAAGCAATCAATGAACAACTAAGGTGTTGTGACGGCAACGAAAAACTAATGATTGATGCTTCTCACCTCTCTCCATTCCTGTCTGTCTGTCCCTATCTATCCCTCTCTCTCTGTCCCTGTAAAAAAAAAAAAAAACAAAAAAAAACAAAAAACCCCCCCAAAACCCCCCTTTTATCCAATATATAAATAAGAAAGTCTCTGAAACAAAGTCACCTATCTGAGGCATAAATGGGATTCCTCATAAGAGTGCACCACCCCCTATTATGCAACAATCAAGGGTGTGGGGAAAAGCTTAGTTGTAAAACTAAGCCTTAGGCTATAATGACTTTGCCAGCTAACAGCCTGTCTCTCACGCCCAAAGTGAGCAAACATATATGTCATATTTAAAAACTTACTTGACCAACACCAAGGTTGCTGGCAGCTTACTGTTAGGGGACCACGTGGCCCTTATGAAGGCTGTTTGGAAACTCAAATTTCTGTGTGATGGTTTTACATGAACTTGTCAGGGTGAGAAAAAACAGGCTCCAACTATTCATAGCACTTTTTTTTTTCCTTAAAAAAAAAGAACAAAATCAAACTTTAGAGAAATATAAGAAATATTCATGCTGAATGATGGAAAAGACCATGTAAGTTCTTTATTTGAAATCAGAGAAGGGCTTGAACTTTGGAATTTTTACCCATTTTCATGGTCATACTTCCTGATTTTAAGAGTTAGCTAGCAGTCAGCATGATTGAGCAGTGGCTTTAAAACCACATTATCCCAAGGTAAGTGCTTGTGGAACTTTAGAAAGCGTTAATATTTTCATCATTTTATTTAAAAATCAGTGCATTAATTGAGTGCAAATTTTGAGAAAGGAGTACTGCTATGATTAATTTTCTGAACAGAATAAAAATGTGTAAGATATTAATTGTGCACTAAACTAATCCAGTGACTGATACATAGCAGGCAGACAATAAATGTTTGATCAATGAATGTATAAAAAACTTCTCTAGTAATCTATAATAATGAAGACAGTGTAGTATTGGCATAAAGATATCAAAATAGATAAAATAGAATAGACAGCCCAGAAATAAACCAATAATTATATGGACAATTGGTTTCCAATGTATGCGCAAAATCAATTTAGTAGCAAGAGATGAGTCTTTTAAAAAAAATAGTCCTAGAAAAATTATATATCCAATGCAAAAAATAAAAAAAGAACTTTAATGCATACTTTATACCATGTATAAAAATCATCTCAAAATGAACCATAGATAAAAATGTAAGACATTAAACTCTAAAACTTCCAAATTAGGCAAAGATATCCTAGATATGAAACCAAAGGCACAATTCATAGAGGAAAGACTGGATGAATTGGACTTCATCGTATAAGACTTTCTGTCTTTAAAAGGCACTGTTAAGAGTAGAAAGTGAGAAACTACAGACTTTGTGAAACAGACATCTGATAAAAGACTTGTATCTGCAATATATATAAAGGAGTCTCAAAACTCAACATTAAAATAACCTAATAAAAAATGGGCAAAAGGTTTGAATAGACATGTCACCCAAAAGATAGGCAGATGGCAAATGAATACACAAAGAGGTCCTCAACATCATTTATCATTTGGGTAATGCAAATCAAAACCACAGTGAAATAGCACTGTACACCTATTGAAATGTCTAAAATCAGAAAGACTGGCCATGCCAAGTACTGGTAAGGATGTGAGAAACTGGACATTTCATAGGCTGCTGCTGCTAATGTGAAATGTTACAACCACTTGGGAAAAGAGTGTCTCAGCTTCTTATAAAACTAAACATGCCTGGACCTTGATAACATCATACGAAGTGAAATAAGTAAATCAGAAAAAAAACTGAGAACAGCATGATTTCATACATAGGTGGGACATAAAAGTGAGACTATGAGACATGGACAAGAGAGTGGTGGTTACGGGGTGGGGGGAGGGAGGGGAGGGTGGGATAGGGAGGAGGGGAGGGACACAGGGAAAACCAGATAGAAGGTGACAGAGGACAATTTGACTTTGGGTAATGGGTATGCAACATAATTGAATGATAAGATAACCTGGAGATGTTTTCATTGTACATATGTACCCTGATTTATTGGTGTCACCCCATTAAAATTAATTAAAATATTAAAAAAAAACTAAACATGCACCTATTATACGACCTAGCCATTTTATGCCTAGTTAGTTATGCAAGAGAAATGGAAACATATGTCCATATAAAGACTCATATATGAATTCCACGGGAGCTTTATGTGCTACGGTCACAAACTGAAAACCCAAATATCCATTAACAGGTGCACGTTGTGGTATATTCTCTTAATGAAATACTACTGACCAATAAATAGGAATGAGTCACTGTGACAAGCAACAACATGGGTGAATCTGAATATGCTTACGCTGAGTGTAAGAAGAAAGGGAAAGACAAAGACAGGAAATACTGCATGGGTCCAGTTATATGCAATTCTAGAAATGCAAACTAATCTATAATGACAGAAAGCAGATTGCCTCCAGGCTGAGTTGGGGAAGGATATGAGTGGGATTATTTGGTACTGGTTAAATAATAAATTATGTAACATATAAGTAAATACATAATATATATTCATACAGTTTTATATATAATGTGCTTCTCCTGGCACAGACTTGATCCATTCTCGAGTGCTTCCTACATGGTAGATACTGTTAAGTCTTTTCATGAAAAGGAGATTATCTGATGAGACTTTTAATCTTATTTTCTTTTGGGACTCTACCCTGGTCCCAGAATAATCAATGACCTTTTTCAAACTTCATTAGTTTGTATGAATAGTTCATAAAATTTCTAGGGAACGACCTTTATATGTATAGAAATACATATTTCATCTTCCCAACAACACTGCAACATACATATTATCATCACCATTTTACACTCCAAAGAAACTGAGTCTCAGAGAGGTCATGTAACCTTTGTGATATCATTCAACCTACAAGGGGCAGATCTAGCATTTTCAGTTGGGTCTGACTCTAGCTGACCTCTCCATCAGCTTCTATGGTATTTTTAGATGTCAACAAAGGATTTGCCTGTTCTCTGATTACCGTGTTGTGGCTAAAATAATACAGTACCTGTTTGTATAATTGTCCTTTTAGTTAAACTTACAACTGGTTGAGACTTTATATCCCAAGCATTAGTCAAAGATGTTATGCCTGCCTGGAAGAAAAAGGGTTTCACCTGGAAGATCAAGTCTGATGGGTTCACAGTGGCTTCCCAAAGTACATTGTAGAGAAGGATTCTGAAGGTATATCTGGGCTCAACAGGAAAAAGCATGAATTCTACCAGCAATTGCTAATAGGGAATTAGAAAGGAAGAGTCAGGAGTGGCAGTATAGAGTGATAAGGCATGCCAAGTATAATAGATATTTTAAGACCTTAAACAAGTAACATGTCTTTCTGAGAGAACTGCCCAGTTCAATATTTTGCATAATGACTTTCAAGAAGATATTGAGAACATACTAATGAAATCTGTGTACAGCACAGAACAGGGAGAGGAAAACAGTATTTCAGAAGTCAGTCTAAATTACTTCAACAAACTGACTGCAGGGTCTAAATAAACAAAACAAAGGATGGATGTGAATTCCGATAACACAGGTTAAAATGACAATAGTTATAGGGCCGTGATGGCAAACCTATCACCCGTGTAAGCACTGACATGCATAGCCATTTTCGATGACACGCGGCCACATGCGGCTGCATACCAGAGAAGTATGGGGCCACATGCCGAGAAGGACGTTTCATCCTCAGCTCCTGCACGGCCAGGTGCAGTAGCCAAGGATAAAACATTTGCTGTAGCGCAGACACTCTGTGCCGGAGGTCTGTAGGCCAAAACAACAGAACTCCGGCACAAACCGTCTAGTTCTGGGACTTCCGGTTAGGCCGTTTTTGTTGAAGTGACACACCACCCGAGTTATGCTTGGTTTTTTGGTGAATTTTGACACACCAAGCTCAAAAGATTGCCCGTCACTGTTATAGGGTGTAAGAAAATCAATGGGGAAATCTGTTATGAAGATAGTTCATATGAAAAATACCTAGGCTTTTATTATTCCTAGAGATCAGTCAGCAAAATGACTTAACTGCTTGATAAAAGGAAATCATAAAATCAAAGGACACACAAGTGCCAGCAAACTCCCTTCTTACACTAACTAGTGCTATCCAACAGAACTTCCTCTGATAATGGAAATATTCTATATCTGCAAATCCAATATGGTAGCCACTAACCACTTGTGGTTATCTACTGAGTATTTGAAATTAAATAGTGCAGCTGAGCAGTTAAATTTTTAATGGTATTTAATTTTAATTAATTTAAATTTGAATAGCCACTTGTGGCTAGCAGCTACTAAGTTGAAGTTGAACAATACAACCTCAGACAAAAAATACCTTCCTTTTTGAACCCACGGCATTTAGTAGTGCTGGCCATCAGATGTGAATCATGACTTTTAAAAGGATTCTAGAAAGCTATTTAACCTAGAAAAGATTATTTGGGGAGAGTGAGTTCTGTTTTCAAATGGCCTCAAGTATTTATCTCCTAGAGAAGAGAGTCAGACTTCCTTGGTGGCCTCAGAGGCCAGGACCAAGGCTGGTGGCCTGAAAACCACTGAGGGAGGTTTCTTTCTGATATGTAAATGAATTTGTGAAACTTTCTAATAGTAGAAAACTGCCTCTTGGATCCTCTGCTTCCTTATCCATAAAGTGAGGGCAGTCATCTAAATTAGCTATAAAAACTCCTTCCAGATCTAAAACCTGTAATACATACTATAGTATTTCAAAATATTCTTTTACTTAATTGACATGAGCATAGAATAAGACCAATTTTTTTATAATTAATTTTTGGAATTAATTATGGAAGAAAGTTTACTTTATTTATTGTCCATAGATGGCACACTGAACCTGGAAAATTAAAGAGAGGTTCAGCCCTGGCTAGTTGCTCAGTGGATAGAGCATCATACCAGCAGGCCAAGGTCAAAGGCTCAATCCCCAGTCATGGCACGTACGAGAAGCAATCAATGAGTGCACAGCTAAATTGAACAACTAAGTGGAACAATTAGTTGGTGCTCTCTCCCCCTTCCTCTCTCTCTCAAATCAAAGGAAAAAAATCTTTTAAGGAGGGAGGCTTAGTTATACAGGTAATATTTACACAATGAACAGGGTTTAGGTAAACCCCAAAAAGATGGTGTTATATAGGTCACAATGCGCAACAGTGTGTAGTTTTTACCTCCCATATACAGCCATCCATGGGGACCTGCAGGGAGAATAAATCCCTTGACCTCAGTCATCTCCTGCCCTCTACTTCCTGCTAGTGCTTCCGGTTGGCCAGATCCAAATAAAAGCAAGAGAGCAACGAAACCTGGTAGAGTCTATTCAGGGCCACAGGACACAGAGCAAGATGAAGAAGAGTAGAGTCTGGATCTGGAGAAACAAAAAGATGGCAGCACAGGTTACCTGCCTTAGTCGGCTTGAACTCCTATAACAAAAATACCATAAACTGGGGGGCTTAAACATCAGACATTTATTTCTCACAATTCAGTAGTCTGAGAAGTCCAAGATCAAGGGGCCGACAGATCTGGTGTCTGGTAAGAGCCTGCTTCTGGGCTTGGGGACAGTCACCTTGCTATATCATCACATGACCAAGAGAGGAAATGCCTATCTCTTTCTCACATAAGGCACTAATCCCGTTCTGGGGGCTCCACCCTCATGACTTGACAAGATTCCAGTCCTGCCCTTGTAGTTTCTCCATCACCACACATTCCTCCCTGTTTTTTTTTATTTTTTAATTTTATTCATTTTAGAGAGGAGACACAGAGTGTGTGTGTGTGTGTGTGTGTGAGAGAGAGAGAGAGAGAGAGAGAGAGAGAAAGAGAGAAAGGGGGGAGGAGCTGGAAGCATCAACTCCCATATGTGCCTTGACCAGACCAGTGCAGGGTTTTGAACTGGCGACCTCAGTGTTCCGAGGTTGACACTTTATCCACTGCGCCACCACAGGTCAGGCCCTCCCTGTTTTAGGCCATTTGTATTTCCTGGTCCTTCTATTTGGGAAGCATTTTCTTCAAGCAATCAAAGTGAAGACTCTGACAGTGAGTAAATATATCTATGCAGAAATCAAGAAGGAAAAGAAACAGGCTGCATACCACAAACTGCCCTTCTCTGCTCCTCTAACTTGTGTTTATGTGTTCTCAAATGAAGGCTCACCACCTCACAGAGGCCTCTCCTGACCAATGTAGCTAACACAACCCTTGAGGCCACTGCACAACCCCTGACACAACTTCCCACCTTATCTTACTAGTCACCTCCCTATCATTTCTCAGGACCTGCAATCATCCTATCCATGCATTTACATGTTTATTGCTTACGGCCCCCTCCCCTTGTCTTGAATATAAAGACTCTTATGGGCAGGGATTGCAGGTGTCTGTTCTCTGTAACTAGAAGAGTCCCCGATATGTAACATGCGTGTGACAAACAGTTATTAACACTAAAGTTTCAAGGAGGCAGAGGTGTCCGTGTTTTCCAAAAAAATGTTAATCTTATTTCCCATTTGGGGGAAAATGATTCTGGGACTTTTATCTTAGAAATAGCCTACCTTAACAAGTAAAAGACAGATGAGACATCACACAGTTTGTATTGTTAGACTGTAGCCTTTTATTAGAATAAGCATGTCTCCTAGCTGTAAGCAACGCGTTAGAATTCATCAAGCTAACTCACATTTTCTCTGGCACAGGAGGGCCGAAGAGAGAGAGAAAGCCCTTTACACATGCACAGGATCAAAGAGCAAAGTATTGCAGCAAATGATTCAGTGAGGCTATAAATGTTTGCAAATTTTAAGGCACTGGAGGGCGCAGGGCCCATGTGGTGGGAAAGGGCTCGGATAAAGGACTTCCCACATGCCCCTGCCAGGCCGACAGTCCCCTCTTCCATCCCTGGCCCCCATGGCGGGCACCCAGGTACAAGGGAAGTGAACACAACATGCTCATTATCCCCATTCAGACCCCAGATGAGCCAAAAAAAAAAAAACAACAAAAAACCTCACAGCTCCCACCACAACTTAGTAGAAGATAAATTACATGTTATCAACTTGCACGGCACTTCATGGAAATTACACCTCAACACACAGGATTTTACGAAGGCCTTTGTGCTTTGAGCACTACAAGAAGCCACCGACGTGAGCCACAAAAGAACTGCCCAATTTGTTGAAAGCATTTTTGATGTGACCTCAAGGGCTGGCCACACGGGGATAAATTACTTTTTAATACCCAGAGGACAGGACACTCCGGTGCCCCCGAGACCACAGTACCCGTTGGGGTTCTTGCTCAGGTACTGCTGGTGGTAATCCTCCGCATAGTAGAAAGTCTGTCCCTCCCGAATGTCGGTGGTGATCTGGTGGTAGCCATGCTCTGACAGAACCTGTGGAGAGAAAGACACCATCAGGACCCAATCCTGGCCAGAGACGTGTACCAAGAAAGAGGGACCGGGATGTCGGGCCGTGAGGGAGGCCAACATGGGTGACCAGGGATGTGCGATTGATTGGTCCTTGTCTGCTGGGCTTTGTTGCTTCCCAGCTTGGTTATTCTGGGGAAGCTATAATGTCCTTGATTTCTCAGAAGAAACAGCAGCGGCATGTGACCCCCTGGCTGCCCTAGGAAGGATGGGGGTCCCTGAGACCATCAGTAGGGCCATAGAGGGACAGGGCAGGGGGTCTGCAGCACCACTTAGGGCTGTCTCTCTACCTCCAGCTCAGGGACAGGCCCCCTGCTTACTCACAGGCAGCACAGAGGGTCCCCACATGCTCCCTGCGGTTCTAGGGAGCAGGGGCCCTGCCAGGATGCCCTGGGGGTCATTTGGGGTTTGGGCTTTGGGACCCCAGGCCTGGGAGCCAAGGCGGTGAGGTCAGGGAAGGATGTGGCCTGAGGACCTCTGTCAGCTCGTCCCCGCCCTCTATGACCTAGTTGAAGGCCCGGTGGCCTCTGCTGCCAGGGGAAGAAACAGACACGTAAACACGAGTTGGGGGAGGAGAGCGGAGCTATTTGGGGCAGAGACAGATTAAGAAACAGACATTGTTCCCTGTGGATCCCAGCGTGGCTCCTTTCCCTTTTGGGTTTTGGCTGTGCCCTAATTCTTCCCTGTTCCAGGCTGCTGCAGAATTTGAGCACAAGGCTGCAGAGACCTGGCCCCGGTACCACGGACTCCATTCTGGACGGGGGCGCCCGGTGGGGTTTGGACTCATGTTTCCGTGGGAACCCATCTCTGACTGTCCGTTGGTCCACTTGAGAGGAGGACCTCACAGCTGCAGGGCGTCAGGAATCCAATATTATTATTTGACATAATTCTCTGCCCCAGCTTTTCCCTGAGAACCTTCGCCTCTTCCCGGACTCTCCACCCAGGGCTCGAGAGTCTGACGAGTCTGACGGGGAGTCTGACGAGGGGGCAGAGCGGGGAGGGTCAGGATCCTCACCAAGGCGGGAGGTTGCACCCCGCTGATCAGAGGCAGCCAGCTTCCTTACCTGGGTTAGAAAACACAACGAGGAGCCATTCTGACTTCAGTTTTGACACTTTTCTTTAAACTAGCAATTACTGAGGGTTTGCCATATGCCGCACTCACTCGGCACAAAGACTTCACGGTGTTAATTTTAGCCTCACCGCAGCTGTCTGAAGGAAGGACTATTATTATCACCTATCTTTAAAAGCGTGTGTCAGATATTGTCCTGATCCCTGACATTCTCAACTCGCCCGCCCGGTATTGGAATGAAAGCTTGGAAACCACATTCTTCAGATTCTGTTGCCAGCAGCTCTGCAGTTCAGATGCTGCAGGCAGGACAGGCACACCTGGGATCTGGCAGGCCAGGTCAAAGGGGAAGCCGCCTTCTCCGGGTGCAACTGTGAGGTTGTGCAAAGATATATTAAGAGAGCAGACCAGAGCCCGCCGGCTGCCCCGGAGAACTGTGTGCTCTCACACTGCAGGCAATTGAAGTCATTGGCAATGATTTCTAGAAATTTCTGTAACTTCCTGATCCTGAAATCCACTGGTGCTTTTCCCTGACTTTCACTCCATCAGCCTTCCTAGTGATTGTGGAAGCACCAAATCCCTTTGTGAAACGCATCCTGCTTGAAACACCATGAACGCTCCCTGTTTGCGGACGGCAGCCTGTGGACACAGCATTTGATGCCAGCACTGCTTCCAGGATGCAGAACCAGAGAGAAGGAGAGGTCGGGAGTGGCTCACTGTCCCCAGTCAGACAGTTAGGAAGGACCCCAGTGTGCTGGGAAAAGAGTCAGTGCCCATGGTGTATAGCGGCATTCAGTAATGTCACCACTGGTACTGGCCTATGAAGAAATGCCACTGAAGGAAGGTTTTGGGACACAAGGTGGCTGTGGCAGTGGAGGTTCTGGTGAAGGGGACATGCATGAGGCCTGTGGGGTGTCCAGGCCAAGAGCCTGTGGAAGGGAAAAGTCGCAAGGTCAGGACCTGGCATTCCTGGCACAAGCGCCGAGAGCCAGGGAATGTTTGGGGCCCATTTAACACCACCTCTTACTTCTTGTGGCTGCATCCACGTGCCACGAGAAAGGCTGGCTCCCAAGGGTTCCGTGCTGGCAAGCAGGGCTCACACCCTCTGAAGCCCAGGGTGGCCTCAGAGAGCGTACCCACTCATACACTGCAGGCACCCGTGACCCTCCCCTCCGGCTTCTGCCCGAGAGGCTCTGCGGGTGTCAACCAGAGTCCTCTCCATTCTGACGTGATGTTATATATTGACGTCAGACGTTTCCCTACTATGGCCTCACTGAATGGGTGCCCGGCCGCTGTTAGAGCCTCTCCATCACCCTGGGGCCAGGCCCCGGCTCCCAGGTCTGTTCACCTCACCACTCATGCGCCTCACGTGGGCTCTGGCCTCTCTGAGGGCCACCTCCCCACACATTGCTCGTGGGACTCCTCGTCCACGGACAGCTGTCCCCCTTGTAGGAGCAAGGACAGCCTTCCCAGAAACCTCTCTGCCTGAGGCAGGGAGGCCAGCCCCTGCCGCTGTGGCCCAGGCTCCCCTCCTCTCCACACCAGCTCTCACTGACCCCCTCCCACCCCTGCAGAGGGGAAGCACTGCTGTGGGGGAGCAGTGGGCAGGGAGGATGACAGTGGGGGCCCAGGTAGTACAGGCCTCTGCCACAAGATGGCAGACAATTCACTTTTATGAAAAACTCACAGGAACAGAGAGAACTACGCTGCCCTCCTCCACCTCCCCTTCAACTGGGACATTCTGGACAGGTCTTGCCCATGCGGCAGACACATGCTGGAGCCACCGGGCTTGTGGTCATGGTGCCCCCCCCCCCCCCCCCCCCCCACGCACCGGGCCAGGCAACCTCCTGGCTGAGGCCGTCATCAGGACAGAGTTGTGGTTCTAAATATAGAGGACAAGGGGACAAAAATGCACACAGAAAAACTGGATATAAAAGAAGAGGAAGGAAATAAAATAATCCCATCTGGTCCCTAGTTTTCCCGCCTCCCCCACAGCCCGGCCCTCTACTTTCTCATTTGACAAGAAGCAGGTCTCCCCCTCAGCCACCTCCGGGCCTGTGGCTCAGACACACCCAGTGGGACCAGTGCGGGGGTTCTCCACAGGGACTTCCTTGCCCTTTCTGTTTATTTAGATCTTGTCTGTAATGTCAGTTTTTCAGTTGTCTCCCCGTTCTACTGAGTGTGCCCTCCCTCACTGGTCAAGCCCCAGGGCCTCCCTCTGCCCCAGGGCAGCTCCTGCCCAACCTGTCCTTCTCATCTGCAGGCTGCAGGCCAGGCCCATCCCTGCCTCGCAGCAGCTGGACCTCTGCTGGGGTCCTGACGCTCTGCCCCTCCCGTCTCTATCTCCCACGCTATTGGCTGCAAAACAGTGACCTCAAGCTTCCCGTGTGTGGCACCTTTTCCTTGCTTAGTTTTTTAGAGAGCATGCCACCTGGTTCAAGTAACCTCGGAAGGTCACCTCCTGGAATCGCTCATGCTTTTCTCACAGACTCTCACCTCACCCTTTTCTTAGCCGGCCCCAGCAAGCCTCCTACACCTTTATTTCCTCCGCATTTTCTTTCCGGAAGCCGATTTTCTATCTGTAAGATGGGCACACCGTCTAGCTCCTTGTGCTGCTATGGCAATCCGGGATAAAGCATGAGAACTAACTGCACAACAGTACAGCCCCCTTTCCCATCGACCCCCGGGCTGGAGGAAAGCCGTCCCCATCAGCCCTCCTGAAGCAGACCCTCCCACCCCATGCACTCCCCATTTCCAGTCTCTGTGGGGCAGGAAAAGAAGCAGGTGCTGATAAGCTGGGCAGAGCTGCCCGCCCCCCAGCAGGGGTCTCTAGCCCCTGCCGCTCCTGCCAGACCCCACGGGTGCCTCAGGAGGTGGTGGGCCATTTCATTGCATGGGCTGTGCTACGAGAAATGCCCTGGGCCAGGCCCAGTCTTCCTGGTCTGCCAGCAAGAAAACCTTCTTTTAATAAAATTAATGAACTTGTGGCTGTTCTGCTTACCGCAACCTGCTAACAAGCTCATTATTAGCTTTGCTGAGAGTCTCTAAGTGCCCCCCAAGGACTCACTCGGCCCACTGCACGAAAGTGACACCCTCTTCCGCCACCCTGAGGACGTGTGGCCTGGAGGCCCCCCAGTGCAGGCTGTGGTGGAGCGCCCACAAGTAGGGTCAGAAGTGCATCAAGGCAAGGGGCCAGCAGCTATGCAAGCCCTTGTGCAAGCCCTTACGACTCACCCAAACTGCAGTATCTCCAAAGGATTTCCTCACACACTCCACTCCCTGTGAGGCTGTGACTGACTGGTGGGTAGGAAATTATTATTCTTATTTCTCAGTGGAGGACAGTGAAGCCCAGGACAGAGGAGGCTTGTCCTAAGTCACTCTCCAGCAAGCTGCAGAGCTGGGACTGGAGTCCCTGCCTTGATTACTGTAAGACAGCTGTCCCACGGCACCATAAAGACACTACCTTCCCCTTAGAGAGGGACAGTTTATTATTTCAAAATACCCCGAAGAGTTCTAGACATGGACGATCCTTTTAGATTACACTTTCTCCCTACCCCCCGCTCACATCCCTGGAACCCAAAATGTGCGATGTATAGTTCTCAGTTAATCTCACTGATTTTTTAAAAAAATTATGGTTAAATACATATAACTCCAAATTTCCCATTTTAGCCACTTTTAGGGGTACAGTTTAGTAGTGTTAGGTATATTCACATGGTCGTGCCACCAATCTCCAGAACTTTCCATCTTGCAAAACTAAAACTCTTTACGCATTAAATACCAATTCTTTGTACCTCCCTCGCCCCACCCCTGGCTACCACCGTTCTATTTCCTCTGACCATGGGTGTGACTACACTAGCTACGTCATGTAGGCGGGGTCTTACAGTGTTTCCTGTGTGTGATTGGCTTCTCTCACTTAGCATAACGCTCTCAAGGGTCATTCACGTTTTAGCATGTCTCAGAATATCTATACAATATCACATTTTGTTTAGTCAGTCATCCACCAATGGGCACTTGAGTTGTTCCTCATCGGTTTTTATTTTGGCTGTCAAATAATACATCCTGTGGCCCTGGCTGGGTCGCTCAGTTGGTTAGAGTTGTCCTGATATATCAAGATTGCGGGTTCAATCTCCAGTTAGGGCACACACAAGGATCAACCAATGAATGCATAAATAAATGGAACAATAAGTCGATGTTTGTCCCTCTCCTTTCCCTTACCATTCTTTCTAAAAAATAAAAATAAAAAAGGTCAGTAAGTAAAAAGAAATAAAATAATAATAATACATCCTATCACATGACAAGCAAACTCCTCAACAGTTACTTAGATACTTCCCGGTCTGTTTGCATCAGTAGCCTCTGTTAGGATGTTAAGCTCCTCAAAGAAGTGCAAACAGAAAATAACAATGAAAAGACCTGCTCCAAACATGTGGCTTGGTTATTCTTTTTCCTGTCCCAACTCAACTGATCCCAAGGACCTAAAGACAGAAAACAAGCACAAAGCTCATCAAGGCCACCCGAGAGAGGGAGAGCTGGGACTGACTGCTCCCGTATTCAGAGAGATAAATGCCCTCCAAACACTGAATTCCATTTACTTCCCAAAGTGTCCCTGATGCCAAGAGGTGACATAACACCTACTTGAAATGTCACAAAGCAGCGTTTGCTATATGGATATGCCAGGACCCACATCCAGTTTCCACTGGACGCCAGGGGAGGGGTTTGCAGGCCTCCTCCAGTGGCGTAGGCCGTAGGGGGCTTTCCTTTCAATTTCTCATTTCATCATGTCAGCAAGCCTACAGGGCTGGGCTGTCAGTATTCTGGCTTTAACCGAAAAGTTAAAGTAAAGAGGTAAAGAAGCATGTTTAAATTCATGTGCCTGCAGAGTCAGGGGTGAGTCTGGACAAAAAGCCAGGTCTGTCCAGCTTTGGATTCCATGCTCCTTCCCACATACACACCGATCCTGTAGCATAAGTGAGACCCAGGCAGCTGAGTCTTTACCGTCCTACAGTGTGTTCGAAAGGAACCCACCAAGACTCTTGTACTGGAATTCTACAGAGCTGGGCAGGGAAGGAGGAGAGAGGGTTGATTCTAGAGACACTGACACGTGTTTGTGTGTGCACATATGTGGGAGAGGGGTGTATGTGCACTCACGTGTATGCGTATAACAGTGTGCATGAGGCTACTATGTGATACCTGTTCAACCCTGACTGTACATGAAGGGGCCTACAGACACTTCACTTTCTAGAGAATGTATCATCAAAAAGAAACTAGAATTTACTTAACATCTTGGTGAGGAGATGAAAGATTCCCTTGAGAATCCAATAAACACTATGAACTCTATTTCTACATAAACTCACAATTAAATATTTGCTTATGATTTCAAAGATTTCACGACCCTCTGAAGTCCACTCAGGGGCCCAGGGTTCAGAACGTTTAGATAGGGAGGGCCACCAAATCCAAAGTCATCATGACAACTGCCCACTCCCCATACATAGAGTTCTGGAAACATGCAGGCATATCTAATTGTCAAGGACCATTTTCAAGAGAGATGACCTTAATAATTCAACCACAGCTGGAAGGCCCAGTGAGAAATGGCTGTGCTATCTACGGAAAGTCAGCAGCAAAGGAAGAAGGTATCTACACTTCCAACCTCATCAGATTCATATTTTCTAAAGCTTTGTGCTGTCTGGTCTAGACTAACCTTGGAATTTTAGATAATTTGTAAAGCATAAATGTGCGTTTCATTTTATTTTAGGATTACTTTTGAAAAATATTTTGATGGTAAAAATAAATGTTTCCTAGAACTGAACTCCAACTTATGATTCTGAGCCCACCGAACATTGAGGTTTGATCTTCAAAAACTCAACCCGAAAACCTGCCCCGGGGCCAATCAGGTCTGCTTGAGAGAAAAAATGCTCTGGGGCCAGACACCAGAGACCCGGATCCTGTTGCTCACTGTGCCCTCTAGTGGCAGCAGGGAGCATGTACCAGGCACAACCCACGCCCTGGTGCTGGCTTTCCATGTGTGGAGTGAGAGACCTCCTCCCGTTCCTTCCTTATCTAATTGCATGGAATCTCATGCTATGTTTCTACCCTGGGCTCACACATGCACGCACACACACATGCACGCACACACACACACGCATGCACAACCACACACACACACACACACACACACCTGTTCAAGCTTAATAAGCTCAGCCAAAGCCAGTGCCCAAGTCAGCAGTTTTATTCCATTGGCAGCTTCTGGCTGACCAGATTGCTGTCAATCAAAACTTCTGGGAAAAGACAGAGAGTGACTGGCAAGGCTTTTAAAGAAAACCATTAGAAAGAAAAATACCATTCCGAGCTGAGCTGAGGCTATGTGTATCCAGCTCGGGACAGCACAGGGCACCCACAAAGATGGCAGTGTGCAGGGAGCAGATGTGCCCCTGCCCGTCGAGGACGCTGGAACAACAGGAGCTGCAGGATCTGGAACCACAGGCTCACCTCCCCTCTGAGGCAGTCAGTGACTGTCGGCACAGCGACAGGGACACATCAGGGAGAGCGAAAGCTCCCCGGAACAACCTTGCGACGCGTGTGAGGATAGCGCTCAAAGGAGCCGAGGCCGCTGTGAGGTCGGGTCAGAGCTGCTCTGGCCCCGCGCAGCTTTGTGGGACGAAGGGAGGCAACGCAGAAAGAGAGGTGACACAGATTTAATTCGATCCATTTACAAAACCTGCTTCTGCAAATGGTGGCCTCCAGATGGGATGCTTTTGGCTTCTCAGAACAGTTCAATGTTCTTAGGCTCTTTCTGTCCCTCCCAAACTCGGCAGCTGTGCTGAGCAGTTAATGGCTTTTATTATCTATTCTGTGTCCCCCTCCCCCTCAAGGTAAATCACAAGTGTCTTCTGACTGGCAAGAGTATTTTTCCTGGTTTGTAACACAAAATGATAGCAACATGCCAAGCTCTGTCTCTGCAGATAAGGGGGCAGAGTTCGGTTTGGCCAGTAAGGATTCAAAGCTTGACCCTTGCTCCTCAAAGTGTGGACAATGGGCCATCAGCTTGCTAGAAATGCAAAATATGGCGCTCTCCCCAAACCTACTGAATCAGAATCTTTTTTTTTTTTTTCTTAGAATCATCTCCAGGCAGTCCGTATGCATGTTAGGATTTGAAAAGCTCTGCTCTAGCGGACCACCGTGCAGGCTGTAGTGGTGGTCACCAACACCCCCTGGCCTCCCTCTAGAAGTCAGGTTGCCCATGTGACTTGTTCTGGTCAAGGGGCTGTGAGGTGAAGGGGTGTATTCTGTTTCTGGGTGGACGCTGTCCAGCACCAGCCTGGGCTTCGTGCCTCCCCCTCAGCCACGGTGGCTAGCACTGTCCTAGCTAGTGGCCGCTTCCTCACCTGGTCCTCACCTGGTGGGAGGGCAAGGACCATCTGGAGCAGAGTCCCCACACAGAATGTTTTATTTCCTCTACTGTAGTTCCCTATTTCTTCCCGGTTTGGGCTGTGATGCTGAAAGACCATGGAAGAGAGGCACAGTTCAGGGTAAGCCCGTCACAAGACCTCCGTGCAGTAAGTTCAACTCTCCATCTTCACTTAATCACTGATTCAGTCATCCCTGTGGGGCACTTGCCATGCGCCATGGACTGGGCCAGGCAGGCACCATACTAGGTGCTGGAGAAAACATTCCCTGAGTTGAAGGAGTTTATGTTTTTTTTGGGGGGGCAGGTAGTATAATCAGGATGTGATGGCCCAAGGCTGTAGAGTGGCAGTTAAAATGTGACAGCATGAGAGTCATGCCCACATGCTGGGGAGTAAAGAGGACCATGGTCCATTCATCGGGAGGCCAGGATTCGGCTCCAGGAAACAGGACATACATGCACGTGCAAGGCTAGAGCATCCATGGGCAGAGTCCTTTGAGGCCATGGAGGAAGGACTAATCCCGCCGGGAAGGTGGGTCCAAAGGAGGTGGATGCTGAACTGGAGAGTTTACAGCTGGTGGTCGTGAAGGCAGTGAAAACATAGAGGCAGGGGGGGAGAGAGAGGGAGAGAGGGAGGGAGGTAAGAAGTGCGGAGTATTTAAGGAGTGCGAAGGTCCCTGGGCAGGGTGGGGAAAGCTGAAAGGGACTCGGGCATAAAGTGGAAGAGACCTTTAGAAGCATCAGGTTCATGATCCTGTTTTCTGTTTGCTTACATGGTTACCTTACATGGGTAAGGTGACCCAGTGGCACCACAGCCCTGCAGTCACAGTGACATGTAGGAGCACTTCACACGATTACAGGAACCACTTGAACCCAGTGGCACCACGGCCCTGCAGTCACAGTGACATGTAGGAGCAGTTCACACGATTACAGGAACCACCTGAACCCAGTGGCACCACGGCCCTGCAGCCACAGTGACATGTAGGAGCACTTCACAAGATTACAGGAACCACCTGAACCCAGTGGCACCACGGCCCTGCAGCCACAGTGACATGTAGGAGCACTTCACACGATTACAGAAACCACCTGAACCCAGTGGCACCACGGCCCTGCAGCCACAGTGACATGTAGGAGCACTTCACAAGATTACAGGAACCACTTGAACCCAGTGGCACCACGGCCCTGCAGCCACAGTGACATGTAGGAGCACTTCACACGATTACAGGAACCACTTGAACCCAGGCAAAGCTGGCAGATGTCTCTGAAGTCCGTCAGACCAACTGAGCCAACATGGAGATGAAGGGGAGGGGGGGGCTCAGTGCATCTTTTTCTATTACTTGTTACCCTTTACCTCCCCACATTCGCACTTTACAAATTCCAAGCATTGTTTCCTGGGTGCAAGAGGAATTGGGTCCTTCCTTCCTCTCTACTTTGTGCCTTGAAGGCTGTAAACCCACCAGGCTGGGCTGGGGGCCCTGCTTTGGACCAGGAAAAGCAGCTCAGGGTTGTATCGCTGAAAGGTGCCATTGCCCATTTGCTCTGGCTTCCAGTGCTTCCTGCACCCGTGAGGTGGCTCCTGTCAATCAATCACACATTCAAGGATGACTGGTTTCTCTGGATTTGATCTTTTCTTTGAGGACTGCTGGTTTTGAAAAAGAATTCAAAAATCTTTTCCTATATGAGTTTCCCTTTCATGGCTTTCAGTTTTATTAATAGTGGGTCTCTTTCTCCCCCACCCCCACCTCTGTCTATAGCTTTAGGGGTGGTAATCTGCTTTTTCATATCTGAAATCAATTAACTTATTTTTCATATCTGAAATCAGAAAACATTAACTGTTTTTGTTACAGCCTTCGAACTTAGTATACAAAAGAACCCACTCGTCACTTTTCAGAGTAAGCCAAGGACACTGGCTTTCACCTTGGGCATGAAATGCAGATTTTATTAACTGGCAAGCTCCTTCATTCCAAAAGGTTGACTAGAAAAGGACTCAAAGCAAAATGTCCGTGGCTTCAGTGAGTGCACTGAATTCAGCAAGGTAAAGGGATTTTCCTAAAAACCACCATTTCTCTTTTATACGTGAGTTCCAGGGATTTTGAGTGCAGATAGGATGATGCACCCCAATCTGGGCCACAACCAGGGCAGCCAGGGGTCCTCCTTGCACCTGCAGGGCAGGTCAGGGAGTTCACGTCTGTCACTGGTCAGTTTGTTCCACCATCTGGGCCTCAGTTTCCTCAACTGTAAAATGACGTTACGCTAGGGGCTCGCCTTCCTGTTAAACGTGTCCCCTCTGAGCCTTGTGTTCCAGAGCCTTTTCTAAATTGTGCTGCTCCTTCCTTTTTCCCTCTTTTTTTCAGATTCCTTTTATCAAGTTTATCACACACAAGTTTACACTGTAGTGGTTTCGAGCGCAGACTCCAAGTTGGGCAAACGTCACCACTGCTTTACATTTCTGTTCTTCAGACTCAATTATCTCAACCAACTTAGCTTCACTTCCTCATTCTTCTGCCAACACAACCCTTTTAGTGATTGTTTTCTTCGTTTAATTTATTGTACCTTTGGATTTCTATTTCATTCTACTTATTCCAAAATTTCTTCCTTTTCCCACCAGGGGGAGAAGGGGGGTGGAGGTAGAAGAGCGTCAAGGGGGATGAATGGTGGTAGAAGGACACTTGACTCAGGGTGGTGAACATGCAGTGCAGTATACAGATGATGTGTTACAGAATTGTACACACGAAACCCATGTAATTTTATTAACCAGTGTCACCTCAGTAAACTCAATTTAAAAAATACTTAGTCCAGAATTTCTATTTCATTTAAAAAATAATATTTTTTTTGCCTGACCAGGCAGGCAGTGGCGCAGTGGATAGAGCGTTGGACTGGGATGCGGAAGACCCAGGTTCGAGACCCGGAGGTCACCAGCTTGAGCGCCGGCCCATCTGGCTTGAGCAAAAGCTCGTCAGCTTGGACCCAAGGTCACTGGCTCCAGCAAGGGGTTGCTCGGTCTGCTGAAGGCCCGCGGTCAAGGCACATGTGAGAAAGTAATCAATGAACAACTAAGGTGTTGCGACGGCAACGAAAAACTAATGATTGATGCTTCTCACCTCTCTCCGTTCCCGTCTGTCTGTCCCTATTTATCCCTCTCTCTGACTCTCTCTCTGTCCCTGTAAAAAAAAAAAAAAAAAAAATTAAAAAGTAATAACTTTTATCTTCTACTGGTCTTCTTTTTTTTATTATTTTATTTTTTATTTTTTGTGGCAGAGACAGAGAGAGACTCAGAGAGAGGAACAGATAGGGACAGGGAGACAGAAAGGGAGAGAGATGAGAAGCATCAATTCTTCGTTGTGGCACCTTAGTTGTTCATTGACTGCTTTCTCATATGTGCCTTGATCGGGGACTTACAGCAGACCGAGTGACCCCTTGCTCAAGCCAGTGGCCTTGGGCTCAAGCTGGTAAGCCTTGCTCAAACCAGATGAGCCTGCGCTCAAGCCAGCAACCTTGGGGTCTCGAACCTGGGTCCTCTGTGTCTTAGTTTGATGCTCTATCCACTGCGCCACCGCCTGGTCAGGCTGGTATTCTTTATTTGGCAAGACATTATTCTTGCTTTTTCTCTAATTCTTTGGATATGGCTTCCTTTATGTTCTTTCAGCATATTTATAATAGCTGGTTTAAAGTTTTTGTCTAATAAGTTTTATTTTCATGTTTCTTTGTCTCATACATTTTTTCTTGAAAACTAAGCATTTAAAACAACATAATGCAAATCTGAAAATTGGTTTGTTATTGTTGCTGCCGCCACTGCTGTTCATTATTTAGTAACTTTCTTGGATGAATTCTATGAGGTGTTTTTTTTATTCCCTTTTATGTGCACACACTGAAGTCTCTGTATAGTTAGCAAATAATCAGCTACTTACTGATTGGGCACAGGGCTCCAAACTACTGTGAAGCAATAACTTCCACCCTTTGGGCCTGTGTGTATGTTGGAGCAAATATAGCTTCATGGCGACAGCAGCTTTTAGCTCTGCCTTATCTCTTTCTCTTTACTTGCACAGGGCCTCAAGGTCATCCGGAGGTGAGAGAGTAGGGCCTTCTCAGGTACATACACACTACAGTTAGGATATCCATTCACTGACTGAAGGACATCTGGGTTGTTTCTAGTTTGGGACTATTAGGAATAGAGCTGTTATAAAGATTCGAGTATAGGTTTTTGTGTGAACACAAATCTTAATTCTCTTGGGTAAAAACCTAGGAGTGGAATTGCTCCACTTAAATGGCAAATACACATTCAACTTGATGAGAAATTTCCAAATGGCTTCCCAAACTGGGATCCCACTTTGCATCCCCACTAGCTCTGTCTGAGAGTTTCCGCTGCTCTGCTTCCGTGTCAGCACATATTATTTTTAATTTAGCCATTCTAACCAGTGTGGAGCAGTCTTTCAATGCAGTTGCAATTTGCATTTTCCTAATGACTAAGACTGCTAAGCACCTTTTAATGCTCTTAGTTGACTTCTGTATATCTTTCCTGGCAGTGTCTGTTCAAATCTTTTACCCATTTTTTAAAATTATTTTGTTTGTTTTTATTGTGAAATTTTGACAATTCTTTATTGATTCCAAGGGTGTATTTTGATTTCAAATGCACAAGCCCTGCCTGGAGACACTGGTATTGAGCATCTTGGCTTTATGCCTATAACATAATGCTTTATATTTTATATTGAATATAATATCTCTACATATCCATATATACATACACATACACACATACAAATCCTTAACCAATTTTCTTTTTCAGTTTAGTTCACTTAATGTGTCCTCATTAAGGCACTACACAAGGTACCAGGGGACCAAAATCAAATAGCACATGGCCCCTGCAATTGGAAACTTTCAGTTTTAAGAAATGTGGTTTTAAATTGAACTAGATTAAGAAGTACGTAAAAATGACTACATGGAACACATCAGCTTTTTGAGTATAAAACTAATTATTTGTTCAAACAGATGGTTGAAACATGTTCATTATGACTTTATAAAGGCCATTAATTATCATTAGCAACTCCTCCCTTTAGTCATAAACATATTCCTCGAGACAACCTAAAGTGGCATATATGCCGACAGAAGGCAGTCCACATGAAAAGATTTCTGCTCCCTTCTTGCATGGGTGCTCCTGTGTGCTCCATGCACTGGGAGGAAAGATAAGTCCCGTTCTCTCCAAACGCAAGGTGTGACCGACTGCTCCGTGTGCATCTGGGCACGCACCTGCCCCCTGCCGAGGAGCGGTGTCCACAGAACAGCTCGGCAACGTTCCACGGGACTGCCACGTGAACACGTGGCTGCAGAACTGCAGGAAGAACCTTCCCCAACATGGAGAAAGTGAACTTCCAACAGTAACTTACAAAGCAGTTGTAATTTCTTAAAATCCTCTTAACACTGAGTTTAAAAAATGAGACTTAGCAACTTTATTGTCTTTTTAGTCACTGATTAAGACAATAAAAGTTGTGCTCATTTCAATATTAAGAAATTAAAACCTCCCTGGAGACGCTGTCTGCCCCGGAGTTGGTCACATCTGTCAACCGCGAACAGGCCGGGCAGCTTGCAAGCAGAAATTCTCCCCGGGGCTGAAATATGTATAACCTCTCATGGTATTGTCTGGGGCTGGGAATTAAATGATTGGGATTTTTTTTTTTTTAAATTATCAAAGGAAACTAAAAATAGGACCATAAAATAAATGTAAGCTCTCTGGGAAAATTCATTTAAGATATATTTTGCTTTAATGCGTTTGCTTCCTGCCTCACATGGTGGCGAATATATATGATGTTACATAAAGAAAGAAGCGAGGCTTTTGTTCGTTTGCTCTGATGCTTTCAAGCGGCACAGTGTGAGTAAACGGAGGGTGGCCACCAAAGGCTGTTTGCCTGCCATTCTGTCAGGGCCCCGTCATCTGGAAGCTGCAGGGGACACTCCCAAGTTTCAGGCTGCACCATCCCAACTTCTAAGCCGGCATCATTGGAGGACTCCCCTCTTTGGCTCTTCTAATTGCTAATACAATAGCAAAAAGAAAAGCAAAACCCGGGTGGAGAAAGGATGGAGGGATTCTGTGTTAATGAAGACTCCATTCTGGATGTTTAAGCTTCTTAGCAATGAAGTAAAGTCCGGATATTTTTCTAGAGAGGAAAAGGGGGAAGGAGGGAGGGAGGAAAGGAGAGAGGAGGGTGAAGTACAGAAACTAAGAGGAAAAAATCCAAAATAGGCTGTGGCTGCTCTTTGCCAAGGCATGATTTTCATTTCCTCCAAGGCTTGGAACCAGTGGAAGAACTGGAACTCCCTCGAGAGAAGATGGCAGGAACATAAGCTAATTATGCAACTTCCCTTTGGTTGTATTTACAATTGCAATTGGCATGGTTACCAGTTAAGGTGATGTAAGTCCATGTTAACTGCAGTTGAGACAATGGTACCATATATTTGAAGTAGCACTTTGTATCTCTAATTATCAAAAATTCCTTATAATCTCTCCTAGGGTGCTCAAGTAAATCATGTCTTTACAGATATTGGTTACATGAGGGGCCTAGATTTGACCTCGGCTTCTGCCAAACACATGACCTTTGAGCTTGGCCTTCTCTTCAGTAAAATGAGACCTATCTCTCAGCATTCTCTTAAGGAATAGCGATAACACATTCAAAATAATATATTCCATTTCCATAGCACTGCTCATCCTGGGTTAGTTATGTTTGAAGATATGATATTTTTGAGCCCTTGGAATGTCATACTGCAGGACCTCGAGGTGGTGGGAATTATGCCCAGGGAAGGTGGGGGTGCTTTGAAGACACAGCCTGTGGACCAGACTTCCCATACCAGAGTGCTGGTGGCCCCTGGCCAACCTCTCAACCTACACACAAGTACTGAAGATCACAAGTGGCACAACATGAAGGGGACTGGCAGTGCCATTGAGAACCTGGACACAGGTCTTGGAGGGTAACCTTTTTTCCTTTCATTTTCTTTATGAAGAAATACCTTAATCAATGTCTATTAAGACCTCAACGAACACCTGTGTCTCTGGAAGACCAGGGAAAGAATGTGCACGTTGGGGCCGGGAGTAAGGGGTAGGGTGGGGATGGGGAGGAGCTAAGAGTCGACATCTCTTGAGTGCTTACTCTGTGCCAGCACTGACCCGAATGCATTACTCACACCATCCTCATTTCAGCCCCTCTGATGAAAGAGAAATTAGTACCCCCATTCCTTTCTTTTTTAAGTGAGAGGAGGGGAGACAGTGAGATAGACTCCCGCATGCACCCCCATAAGGATCTACCAAACAGCCCCCGTCTCGGGTTGATGCTCAAATCAAATGAGCTATTTTTAATACCTGAGGCTGATGCTTGATCTAACCGAGCTATCCTCAGTGTCTGGGGCCGACTCTTGGACCATTAGAGCCACTGGCTGAGAGGAGAGAAGAGGGAGAGCGAGGGGAAGAGAAGCAGATGGTCGCTTCTCTTGTGCCTGACAAGAGATCAAACCCAGAAGGTCCAAACACCAGGCTAAAGCTCTATGCACTGAGCCCACAGACCAAGGCCTTCTTATCCCCATTTCTGTAAGGGGGACATTCAACACAGAACAGAGAGGAGCCGGGATTTGAACCCAGGCAGCCCAACTTCTGAGCCCATTCTTAAGTACTTGCCATAGCTGCCTTCTTAACTAAAAAATATTTCTGTCCACTGTGTGACAATACACCTAGCCCATGGCAGAATATTTACTCACATTATCCACTTTAAATGTGATGAAACAGAGCAACTTTATCTAAATACTTGAATGATTACATTACATAGTCCCCCTTGAATATCACTAGAAAGATGTAAAATAAGACGAGTTTAAGTTAGTGATCCCAACAACCTTGATTTTTATATACTGCTCACAAAACTTAGGGAATATTTCAAATTGAATATGAAGCGATAAAATATCCCCTAATTTCTGTGAGCAGTATATTTCTCCCCATTTATCTCTATGTTTGGTTTCCCGTCAGTAAGCTTATTCCCTCATTGTGACAACACAGATGTTCTGCTGTGCTCCTGATCTCATGGTTACCCTTGGGACAAAATTAGAAATTGGCATAGAAGCTTGCCAGCCTGTCCAATCCTCTTCATTGAAAGTATAAGGCACTCCTAACTATTGGTTCTTCTTTGCATCCTATTAGTCCACCCAAAGAATCTCTGTATTGCCAGAGGAGCTTAAAGATTTAAGTGATCCTGGACAAAACTCTCGGAATTGATATCTGATCGGGAATCAGAATGCGAGCCCCATAGGATGCAGACGGGGTACTGAAATATAAACATAATGAGCACATAAGAATCAAAATAAAAATGCAAACTATATTCCAAGTAATGTATTGTTCAAGCCAATGGTGGCTCAGATTCCGTATTTTCTGGGACCCAGACCCTTCTGCCTATCTGCTTACTGAAACCTGCCACTCAGCACCCCACCAGGCTTTGAACTCAGCACATCCAAAATTGGAGCCACTCTTCTTTTTCTCCCAAAGCTGTTTGTCTTCACCTGTCCCCTTTCTTGGTATACAACATCATCGGCTACATGTCCCCCAGGCTATACATGTCACCGCTTTGGTCAACTCTCCCCTCTCTGATGCCTCATAACAAATCACGTTTATTATGCAAACTGTGAGCTTGTGTCCTGAATGGAGCACAAACCGGCCCCACTCTCACTGACAATCCCCAGGCTCAGCCATCACCGACCTTTGCTGGGGCCATTGCCATAGCGCTCCAACTGCTCTTGCTGACTCTCTTCATGATCCTAAAATCTATCCCTGACCCTGACCATGGACCGAGGGGGCAGGGCTGACGGAAGGCCAACTGTGAGAGCAGGGGTTTGCTCCATTGCCTCTACATGGTGAAATACATGTCTTGTTTATCACACTCACAAGTGACACAAAGGAAACGTCACATCTGACAAGCAGAGGCTCAAGGCCGTCCTCAGCATGAATCTCACCTTGGTCCTTTGAACTGGATATATTTCAAGGAGTTCTCAGCTGGCCATAAAAGTAGATCTAAACAACAAGATGTTTCAAAGAGATAAAGAAACCCCTGTGCACTTCAAAGGAATCAAAGGAACAAGCATAGAGCTGGGGAGACACAGGTCACGTGTGAAGAAAATAACACATTTATGTGTTGGGAAGTAGCGGTCTGCTTAATTGACTCCAAGACAGGGAAGAGGATGCCTTGGAGATAAGAAAGCCCCATGGCCGATGTGGAGGAGACGCCAGCACACCCTGGGCTCTGCTGCCTGTCTGCTGACTGGCGTCCCAGAGATAAATCTAGCCTGCTTGCACTTGGGCCTCCCCTATACCACCTCTCCCCTTTCTGTGTCAGGATGCTCCCCTTACCTGACTGACCTTGACCAAGTCACGTAACCTTTCTTCAACTTCATCGTCTCTAAGATTAAAATGTTAGCATTATCTTGTAGCGGTGTTTGTTGAAAGTTCACAAAGCATTCTTTAAAGGCTATTATTCTTATTTTCCAGGTGACTAACAGAGCGTCAGAGAAGTTAAGTAACTTTCCCAAGATCACACAGCTACCAAGTTGCCGTGACTAATGGATACCACACTTGGCCTGCCAGCTAGCCCTTCTGTCAGCCTCTCTGGCTGAGTACATACAACCTCCTCTTCCTCTTGCCCCACACAAATGGATGAGTCTTGATTCTAGTTCTAGCCTGGCCCACTGGCACCAGGCTGTGCCTGTCATTCTACAAAGAATCAGATACAATGAATGTCATTACTATTTCTCCTCCATACAGGGAAAGAGAAGAAAACGCCATACTTAGTTCTTATTGTCATATTCTGATCTAGTCAGTTCACTAGAAATGCACTCCCTGCAGAGAGAGAGCCATACCCATAGAAGACACTCAGTGAACAGACCCTCTCTGTCACCGTCTGTCCCCATGATCCGTCACGTGTGTGAGCGTATGTGCGCATGTGTGCATCTTCCCTCAGAGTTTACCTCTAAACCCTGCCACTCCGTCCACGCTGACATCACTCACTCCAGAGCTCTGAACACCACCAGGTGGTAAAGTCTGCTCTAGAGCAGTTATGGATACTGGGTCCTTAAGGTGTCCAAGTTCCAGGGAAGGAAAAGTGACAGCAGGGGTGTCAGGGTAAAAAGAAGAAAAACATGTGGGGCGTAGAACATACGTTTTTATTCTCCCTCTCTCTTTAAGAATCTGGCACACACTGCTCACCTCCTTCCTGCCAGGGATGGAACAGGAGTGACTTGGCAGCAACCTCAAGCCAGATGTCACTCTCATCTGGTTGCCTTGGCTGGTTAGTTGTTTGGAATGAGCAACCCAAACACTGCGCAGGCGGGGCTCCTGCGAGGCTGCGGGCGCCAAGCTGGGTGACAGCCAAGCACTGTCCTGATCCGCTGGGGCTGGGGGAACTGGTCAGGAAAGGAACAGCTCTCTGCTCAGGGCAGGGATGGCAGGGGCAGAGGGTCCTCTGGAAGGGTATCCCTCCTTATTCTCAAGAGTGAGCCTCGAGAGCCCATGCCCATGGCACTGGGCGTACACGTGTCTCGCTATTTTACGAAGACATGGCTCCCATTGTATTTGGGATCCAGTCCACAGCGAAGTGGCCCCTGCTCCCCATGGTCTCTCTGGCAGATGTGTGCAAGGCCGCACGCCAGCAAACAGATGGCGGGAGCAAAGCACGGTGCAACCTCTGCATCTCCGAGTCCTGCGACCTTGGCCCAGGCTGGGTCCAGGGCTGTCATGGGCACCCTGGGAACAGCCACGCTCCTGGGCAAACACCAGTGAGCAGCTTTGTGGTCTCAGAACAGAGGGTGCAGGAAGCTGTGCCTGGGAGCAGGCACACGCCCCAGTCACATCTCAAGGCCAAATACCCAAGGGTCTCAGACTGAGGGCGGTGGCCTTGGGGACCAAGTGTGTCCTCTGGAATGAGCCCTCGGCATCACCTGAAACCCAAAGCAGGCACTTTTAGAACAAAGCCTAACGTGCGGATGTGTGTTTTGCATGCACATTGATAAGTGTGATGGGAGGGCGGCATGTGGTACAACCTGCCAACAAGCCCATTTTGGTCACCATCTGCCGTGGAGAGCCCGAGCACCTGTCGCAAACAGCTGCTGATGGCAGAGCGTAGGTGAGAGAGGGGGAGGCAGCCCCGCCTCAGGACAGCCTATTGCAGGGAGCACAGGGCCTGTCCCCACAGGAATGCCAACTGTTCATTTTGAAGCCCGTGCCATTCCGGAGGGGGCGTGATGAAATCCTGGCTGTTCGGTTACTTCCTCGCAGGAAGGGCGGGAAGAACGACACTGTCCTTGCCTCCCGGAACCAGGTAAGACAGGTGCTTGTTCCGGGCACTGACGACAAACGCACTCAGGATTCCTGGTTGGGAAGACAAAGGTTCCGGGGGCCTCTTCTATGGAGGTTGGAGCCCAGACACTCCTCAGGGAAATCCCGCCTCACTGTCGGTGGACACAGTAACGCTCCATTTTCTTGGCCCTGTTGGGAACATGATGTCCTATCCGTGCCACCAGGTGAGGAGATAGGTTGAAATGAGCATCGGAGAGTCACATGGCTCAGGGCTGGGTTCTCTGAAGCATTTTCTTTTGGGCAAACAAAGTTTACTTCATTAGGATAAAATAACTTCTAATTAACACTCTCAGGTGAGTTATGTACTCTCCAGTCCAGCATGTTTTCATGTATTGAATTGTCATTGTATTTTACTAACTTATTTTCTAAAATCCTCACAGTGGTCCTGTATGAGAGGTTGAGTTTTCATCCCTATTCACCCATTCCAGGACTAAGGCTTAGTGCGGGAGACACAAGGCACTGGCCCCAGCTTGGCCTGAGTGTAGCCAGTTGGCCTTGCTCTTACTTCCTCCCAACTGTATCCCCTGGGCATTTTCAACTTCCTGTGGACCAATGGGCACCCATGATTGTGCAAAGGCACATGCTGCAGAAACCTTTTTCTGCACAGTCAAGAGGGCCTTCTTCTTGCATGTCAAAGCCAGCTCGCAGCTCCCTTTCCCCAGCAAGCACTCCCGGAGCCCCCGCTGGAAGCCTCCATTGCGAGGCTCACAAAGCCCCCTGCAGACTCCCTAGTCACCTTGGGGCTGAGCCACCCTGGTTCTCATGGAGCCTTTCCACTGGCTTTGAGGTTCTGTGTGGCAGGGAGCCGCCATTCCAGCTTCTAGCAGACGCACAAGTGTATTGAACTACATAAGGCATCGCACCTGCCTTCTCATATAGCATGATGGGACATTTTTGTGTTGGCCAGGTCACTGTCATTCTGGGATGTCACTCAGTCAAGCACCTGCTTCTAGAGTCTTCACATCTGCTTTTCCCTGGCTGCCGGCTGGTGTTTCTTTCCTCTCAGGTTGCCAGCTTCTGGAAGGCCTTCAGAAGGCCTTCCTGGAACCAGTCCTGAGGCATTTTAGTCTGTGCCTTCTACTTGCAGGGGCTGGGAAACAGGAATCTCAAACTTTGTACATGTGCCTAAAACCAGAGCCATATAGGGTAGAGCGCCCTGGCTTTAGTGTGGGGATTTGGCGACTTATCTTTTGGTTGCTCAGAAGTTGTTTTGTCTTCCGGTTCTCAGATAGTTGAAACCACTCTGTTACTTAGGAGCTATGTACTTTGGCCATGGGTTCAGTGGCCAAGGCATGGTAGGCACGGTGTCCTCTCTTGGCTTCTCAGAAATAAATTCCTCCTCATGGCAGGGGGAACCAGGTTCATTCCCAATGCTTTCAGGTCTTTGGGGGCACATGTCTAGGGTAAGAACTGATGAATTATATGGTAGTTCTACATTTAGCTTTTTGAGGGACCACCAAACTGTTTTCCACAGGGGCTGCCCCATTTTACGTTCCTACCAGCAGTGCACAAGGGTTCCAGTGTCTACACATCCTCACAGATACCTATTTTCAAGGTTTAAAAATATCCATCCTAATGGGTATAAAGTGGTATCTCATTGTGGCTTTGGTTTGGATTTTCCTGGTGACTAATAATATTGAGCATCTTTTCATGTACTTATTGGCCATTGCATATCTTCTTTGGAGAAATGGCTAGAGTCAAGTCCTTTGCCCATTTTTTAATTAATTTGTTTTATTGTTTTGAGTTGTAGAAGTTCTTTATTTATTCTGAATATAAACTCCTTTTCAGATATATAATTTGCAAATATTCTTTCCCATTCTATGGGTTGTCATTTCACTCCCTTAATAGCGTCTTTTGATGCACAAAAGTTTTTCAATTTTGATAAAATTCAATTTATTTTTCTTTGGTGTCATATCCAAAGAGTCATTGCCAAATCCAATCTAGATTTGCATTAACTGCATTGCAAACCCAGTGAAAATTTTCCTCTACATAGTCTTCTAAGGGTTTTATAGTTTTAGCATTTCAGTTTAAGTCTTTGATTCTTTTTGAGTTAATTTCTACATGTGAAAGAAAAGTGGTAGTCAACCTGGTCCCTACCGCCCACTAGTGGGCGTTCCAGCTTTCATGGTGGGTGGTAGCGGAGCAACCAAAGTATAAATAAAAAGATAGATTTAACTATAGTAAGTTGTTTTATAAAGATTTATTCTGCCAAACTTAGCGAAAACCCGACATAAAGTACTTGGTAAGTAATTATTATTATATGCTTTAACTTGCTGTAACTCTGCTTTATAAATTTTATAAAGTAAAGTTACTTTCCTACTTTATAAATCACCATTACTGTGGAACTGGTGGGCGGTTAGAAAATTTTACTACTAACAGAGATACAAAAGTGGGCGGTAGGTATAAAAAGGTTGACTACCCCTGTGATAGAAGGTGAGAGTCCAACCTCATTCTTTTGTACTAATATTTAGTCACAAAACTGGAGATCCAGTTTTCCCAGCAACATTTGTTGAGGCTGTCTTTTCCCCCACTGAATGGTAAACACTCTTGTCAAAAATCAATTGACTGTATATGTGAGGGTCCGGCCTTCCTTTCTAATACTGTCCCTTACCCTTCTCTCTCTGCCACCACCTCAGCAATGTGCTTTCCCTGAAAGGCTGACAGCTGCCCATCCCTTACACCCTCCAAACAGATCATCTCTGCCTCTGGGCAGCAGTCCCAAAAGGCAAGTTCACCGTTCAAAGTCAGCACAGATCAACATAATTCTCTCTCTGTTCTACTGCATCTGTTCCCACTCTCAGTTCCAACGCCAACCATACAAGGGGAAACCATAATGTTATTCTAAGCTCCAGCCCTCATTTACTCATTACTTACCACTACTGTCTTCCATTCGTGGAGACTGAATAGGTCATAGGTCATGAAATCTTCCCCAATCTGACTTTTTTCTTAAAAATTTCTCCTCCCTCCCATCCTCTCCACCACTGCCTTCATCCAGTCTCTCTCATCACTTCTTACCCTTAGCTCATTTCCCTGCCCCAAGGTCCTCGTTCCAGCCCAGCCTCCACAGTTCCTCCAGCGTGACCATGTACCACGCCAACCTCATCTTGTCTCTACTGCTTAGTTTCTTGGAGATCCCCATTTCCAGGAATACTGTCTATCCTCCTGATTCCCCCCAACACACACACACATGGCACCTAAGGCACACTGACATGGCTGCTGGTCCCAAAATAACCCATTTTAGTCATCATTCTTTTGCACATCACTTTCCCTTTGTCAGGAAAGTCCTTATTTTTGTGGTCCACATCATTGTTCCAAAGCAGCACACATGGCACCTCCTTTCTGACAGTTCTAAATTATTCCCCAAGACTATCTCAAGCAGAACTGGCTGTTCCTTCAGATGTGTCATATTTTACATCCTTTGTAATTTATGAGTAACAACAACAGTAATAATGCCACTACCACCAGCATCACCACCATCTCCACAACCATTTCTTGCAGGCCTCCTGTGTTCCAGCACTGTGGGGGACACTGTAGGACACGTAACATGGTGATACCACGCTCCTTTGCTGACTTGTCCGTTTCTTCCCCCAGACAGGGAGAGACCTGAGGATGGATACTGCCCCCAGTCCCTCCCTGCGGCCCCAGTGCAGTGTCTCGCACCAAGCAGGCGCTGATACACGTTTGCTAAACAGGAATGACTGCAAGCTCCCACTTGAAAGTTTTGCAGCCCTTGGAAAATTCCACAGTTTGGGCAGCTGCTCATGTCCTCTGTGCAAATAGGCAGTTTACCAATCCAAAGGTTGGCAGCAGATCCGCTGAGCCGAATGCAGTCCTCCGGCCTTTTCTCAGAGCCGTCCCTGCACTCGAGCGGGGGCCGCAGCTGACGTCCTTGACGGAGTCTCAGCCAGGGAACAGGAAAGGCTCCATGAAGCCCTGCCCTCTCTAACGCCATTTGAAAAGCGAATTCAGAAGCCATGATCATATTTTTTGCGCTTAAGAACAAGATAACTACTTTGACATAATAAGATTAAAAAAAGAAAGGAAAGATTGGTATTGCTTTTCCTTTCAGCTGAAATAAAAATAACAAACAAACTCCAACAATCCCCAGTCTCCCTGTTCCAGCTGGTAGACCTCTGGACTGCCAGCTTCCGAGAAAAAGGGGAGCAGAAAGATCAGCCCTCAGCAGCTGAGAACTTATTTTTGGCTAAACAGCTGGTGGAGGAACTGCTGGCACCAACCAGACAGCGTCTCCCCCATGCAGTGCGCAGGGGTACCCACATGTTCTGGGCGGAAAACCCCTGTCCGGGCCTGGGTGCCCGCTTTTACATTGACAGTGACAAGTCGGACTCTCTCAGGGCCAAGGGAACCCCAGTGGTCGAGGACCTTCTGAGGGACCCTTCAAGGAGAAAGGGCCACTCACCCCCGCCAAACAGGACACTCCCGTGGAACCACACTGCGCCCTCCAAGGAAGTTCTCTTTTGGAAAAGGAGAGAAGACCTGTTCTGCACTAAACCTGGGAACTGGGGCAAGTGAGTGGAACTACCCAGAGGCAAAATTTAGCCATTTCATCACAAGGAAAAATTCCTCTGATTAGAGGTCACTGATGGAGGATAAACTGCTTCAGAACTGTTCAAATAGAGGCAGAATGACTGGCCATTTGCCAGGAGTTTTATAAGAGGGATCCCTGGACAGAGTGAAAAGAAATTAGCTTCTTAAAGTTGGGAAGGCCAGTGGAGACCAGTTAGGAGTGGATGGATGGAAGCTACCACGGTAGACAGGCAACTGGATAGTGGATGCCAAAATTTTAATAAACTCCAAGGTGGACTTTTTTACTAAATTACACATTTGTTGATTTGGTCTGATTACAGCCACAGAGTGCCAATCTTCTTTTCCTTGCTTGAGTCCACACTACCTTTTATAATGTCGATATTATAACTCAAGTTCATGGCTTTCCACATTAACATTAGAGAGATCAAAGAGCCTCTCCCACCTCTCTTCTTTACCAAGCCATTATAACAAGCTTCATTCATTCATTTATAGGTGAGAGGAGGGAAGATAGTGAGGCAGACTCCTGTATGTGCCCTGATTGGGATCCATCTGGCAATGCCATCTGGGGACAATGCTCAAGTACAGAGCTATTTTTAGTGCCTGAGGCTGATATACTCCAATGGAGCCATCCTCAGCACTCAGGGTCATGCTCCAACCATTTGAGCCACTGGCTGCAGGAGGGGAAGAGAGAGAGAAGGGGGAGAGGGAATGGGGGAGAAGCATATGGCCACTTCTCCTTGTGTCCTGACTGGGAATTGAACTTGGGATGTCCATCCACTGAGCAACCGGCCAGGGCCCTCACTTCTTTATTTCTGCCTTTTGCTATTTTAGGAGTTTAGAACAACAAGAAGAAAAAGTCCTAAAGACTGTGAGAAAACAGAATGCTCTTCAAAGAAAGCATGCGCATTTATACTCAATCCCAATATCCAGCACTCCCAAAACATCTTCGTGTTCAATGTGGAATAGCTTTAAATGGATATCTAAAGCAAAAAAACATTAAGTTGGTAGAAAATAAAAAACAATATTCCCTTGTGGAGAGACTTCCAATTGAAAGTCAGAGAACACAATCCGCTCTGTGCCTGGCCCTGCCTTAGCTACCATTGTGGATGAAGACATGCAAACGAAGTGGCCCTGCCACAGGTGGATTAAGGTCGGTTGAGGCCCTGGGCACAGAAGAAAACATTGGGCCCCTTACATTAGAAAAAAGTGTAAAGTTGAGGTTTTGCAGGGCCCTTCAGAAGTCAGGGCCCAGGGCACACTGGGTGTTACCACAGGGCACGCTGTTAAATCTACCTCTGGGACCTGCTCTCCAGGGACCTCTGAGCACACTGAGGCTGGCATAGCAAGCGCTCCTGGAGAAGCACGTATGCTCCGCAGGGCCCACCCTGGTGCTCTGCTTATGTGGGGCTGTTCTCACCGGCCCCCTCCACCAGCCCCACGAACTCCCTGTAGGTCATCAGGCTGGTCCTCCTGCTGCTTTTATTTCAGTCTTGGAAGAGGAGCTTCTGAATGTGTCCATTGGTTTGTTTATGCCTCCACTTTATCCCCCAAGCACTCAAGATGCCTGACCAGAATAAAACAAGACCAGGGAATATACACAGTCCAGGACAGATAGGTCAAGCCAGGAGACAAAGGTAGATTGCACACATGCAGGTCAGAGAGTTGGACATAGTTGCTGAAATAGGACCTCAAATTTGACTGAATGGATGAATGGGATTTAGACCCCAAGCTGTCTAGGGATGGACAACACTCCTTATACTAATTTCTGAAGTACGAAAGCATAAAAGCTGGCACACAGTAGATGCTCTAAACCAGGGGTAGTCAACCTTTTTATACCTACCACCCATTTTTGTATCTCTGGTAGTAGTAAAATTTTCTCACCGCCTACTGGTTGGTTCCACAGTCATGGTGATTTATAAAGTAGGGAAGTAACTTGACTTTATAAAATTTATAAAGCAGAGTTACAGCAAGTTAAAGAATATAATAATAATTACTTACCAAGTATTTTAAGTTGGATTTTTGCTAAGTTTGGCAGAATAAATCTTTATAAAACAACTTACTATAGTTAAATCTATCTTTTTATTTATACTTTGGTTGCTCCGCTACCGCCTACCATGAAAGCTGGAACACCCACTAGTGGGCGGTAGGGACCAGGTTGACTACCACTGCTCTAAACTCTCAGTTTGGATGCTGACTGGGACATCAGCACACAAGAATTCATGCCTCAAAGCAGGAACACTCTGTTGGACAACATTGGCTGGAAAGGTGAGGGAAGGCTTTACCCTGGAGGTCTCACCTAAGTTAGGCTACTCTGATGGGGAAATCGCCAAATGTCACCAGACCAGCAATCACTGACACAACTAACAGTAGAATGAAAGTGATTCTGTTAAAAAAAATGCCCTACAACTCCTCAAGCAGTGGTGGTCCTCGCTAAACAGGGCAGGCTGACAGCACAGTGGTGGAAGCCGCAGTTTCAGGGCCATATCTGAGATCTTCAACTTCCACTGACTTGGGCAATTTCATTCACTTAACAACCTTGAGGTTCTGTATAGAAGAACTGGTCTTGAAACATTTCAAATAGCAGTTATTTTGAGTAAAGAGACAAGGTCATTCAACAGGCAAAAATGTGTCATCCTTTTAGAAAGTTCTAATCCCCAAATTACCTTCAACCCATGCCTGAAGTCCTTAGACTCTTAGAAATCCGAAATGACCTATAATCAACCCCAAAAGGTTTAACAGGAGGAACACTGTCAGGGGATCACAATGTGAGTTCTCAATACCTAATCTTCAAACACTAATCCCATTTTCACTAGAACACTTATATGGCTGGCTTCTTAAGAGTATTTTTCTGGAATGACACAGCCTCTTATCATGTTGACGCTCCAAATACAGGAGCATGAGAAGTTACTAAAGTGCTACATCTTCTTCCACTGAAATGCTGCATCTTCCTTCATAGCCTTTGTTACCCAACGTGTAAAGGAAAGTGGGTGGGGACAGAAGAAGACATTGAAGGTGAAGAACAGCAGCATTGCTAACTAACTAAGTGTGTGAATGTATCTTCCTGGAGGCCTGGTACTTGTAGCAAGCACAGAGACCATCAATAACAACACCCGCTTGTCCCTGTAATTCAACTGGCTATTGGTACCCATTAGTGAATGAAACCAACACCCTGAATGAAAAGGTGGGGGGGTCAGGCCTCGCAGAGGGGAGAAGCTAGCCTGAGAAATGTAAGGGTACAGCCAAGAGCCCTGTGGGAAGGAGGAGGGGAATGAGCAGCATCAGATGTGAGTTATTTCAACAGACATTGTGCAATACAAAGTGTAGACAAGACATGGCCCACTTCAGTTTGGCCCCAGTTGGAGGGCGTTGTGAAAATGAACAGAACAGAAATCTTTGTGAAATGTCGATTCCAATTTCAGTTTTTCTAGAGAAAGGAGCTGTGTGCTTAGGAGGACCACTTTATATTTTTACTAAAGATATTTGCCTCTGAGACTCCCAGAAGATACGTCACCCACAATTGCAAAGATTTTACCATTTTTTCTACAGCCGCAAAGATTTCATCATTTTTCATGGATACAGGCGAAAAGAAGATGAAAATACTCTCAGAAGTAGGCAAATGCATTGGATCCAAGAGGGTTTCAAAATGTCCTGTGCTGAAAGGTAATTTTTATAGCCAGGGTGAATCCAGGGTCAACAGACATGAAGACATTCTCAACAGTTCATTATAAACGGAGGGTCAGTGGCTATAAGCCTTCTCACCCAAAGCAGAGATGAGTTTTTTTCATGCTTGGCCAAGACTTCTGCAATAGCCTCAAAAATGGCCTTAGACTCTACATCTATCTACCTCCTCTGCTCGCTTTCCCTTACCACGGCTAAAATGACTTCTGAGACACATCCCTGGCTATGTAATCCCGTCCTCAAATTTATGGTTAAATGTTTCCTCCACATTTTGGCCACCACACACAAAAAAACAAAAAACAAAACAAAAGGCTGTTGTTTAAAAAAAAAATTAAGAAATTTTCTGGAGTGACATTGGCTAATAAAATTATATAGGTTTCAGGTGCACAGTTCTATGATGCATCCTCTGTACATTGCACCGCGTACTCACCATCCCAAGTCAAGTCTCCTTTTGCTACCATATATTTGACAGCCTTTACTTTTTCTATTTCCCCATCACCATCCATTCAACTCTGGTAACCAACATACTATTGTCTGTGTCTATGAGTTTTTGTTTGTTTGTTTTTCCTGTTTGTTCATTTGCTGCTTTCAGTTTTATGTCCCACAGATGTGCGAAATCATATGGTTCTTGACTTTTTCTGTCCAACTTCTCAAGTCCATGCATGTTGTCGCAAATGGCAGTATCTCATCTTTTCTGATAGCTACGTACTATGCCATTGCATTTATGTACCACATCTTTATCCAATCATCTATTGGGCGACACCTCAGTTGTTTCCATGTCTTGACCACTGTGAATAATGCTGTGGTGAAGAGAGTGTAGCGTATATCTTTACGAATAAATGTCAAATCTTTCGCATAGATACTCAGAAGAGGGACTGGCCTCAGCCAAACTTTGCAATCTCTAGTCCTCCATTCCCTACTTCTTCCTACACACATCCTGTGGTTCTGCCCAGTGAACACACTGTCTTCCAGATTCACACTTGTTTAGGTTATTCCTTCTCCCTGGGACACAGTCCCTCTCCCTTACCCACCACAGACCTTTCTAACGCGTGTGTATGTGCACATGCACACACACACTTCCACTTCTGGTAAAAATCATACTTATCTTTCAAGTCATACTCCTAAACATGAACATCCTCTGGAAAGCATTCCTGGTTTCTCCAGGTCAGAATTCAGTGTTCCCTTAGGTGTGTTCCTAGAGCATCCTCAGGTCATCCTTGTCACACTTATAACATTGTTCTAGGTCTCTGTGTGTGTTTTGGTTCCTTCCACTTGATTGTAAGCCAACTTCAAGACAGAGCTTGAACTGTAATCATTTTTATGAGTCCTCCCACCTCCCACCCATCCCAGGGCCTATGACAGTGTCTTAATCATGGTAGACACTCAGCCCATGTATCGAATAAATGAAATATATAATCACAGATAATTGATTTATCATCAATAAAAAGTATGGGAAATATTAAAAAAACAAACAAACCTGGATCCAATTCAGACAAACAACCCACTGTGATATTAGATAGAAATTAAACTAGCCAATTCACATTTGAATCTTCTGGTACTAATTATTTAGAAACTGACCGATGCCATTTACTGGAGCTGACTGTGGAAGGAAAGAGGTCCTAATTCGTTATGAAGAGAAGAAAGAGGAGTGAAGTGTGACCTGTCTGTGATCAGCGCTATTTCCCAGCTGCTGTGTGACTGCAGGAAGTTACACGGCCTTCCGGGCCTTGGTTGCCTTATCTAGACAATGGATGTGAGGACTCTGCTAACCTAACAGGCCATCCAGAGAATCAGTGAGATGATACACATGAAAGAAATTTAAGAATTAAAAATGCGTTATTTAAATGAGAAAACTTATATAATTATTTTTGCAAATCTTGCTGTGCTAAACAAGTTTTCGTAGTTGATATAGTTTTAACCCCCTTTGTTGGACTTTGTAAAGAAGGAATGGGGTGGGATGGTGTGGAACTCTGTGTTGGTAAAGGGTCTGATATTTGGTGTAGCATTTTTAAAAAAATAAAAACTATTATCTTTGAGAACCACAGGCTTATAGCTATCAAAATATAGACAAAATAGAGACACAGTGTTAATTTTGGTTTCTTTACAATAAAAACATTGAATGGCATCTTTTGGCTTTGAAAGGTCAATGAGAAAAATGCGTCACAATAAGAAGATAAAGAGACTGGTAAAATATTTAAAAGTGATTATAAATATACAAGATGCAGATGCCATTTAGCTAATAGTTCCTATCAACTCTCTAGAAACCCCCATGCTAACACTGGACGTGTTGTCTCAGGGTCTCTCCCATCTGCTGTTTACTTTGCCACCAATCGCAGAAAACTTACATGACACAAGGCCCGTGGGCTGGCCATGTGGCCATGCATACATTATGCTGTCTTCTGACCACATAACCACCCACGTGGAATCTTCATTTAAAAGCATGAAACCAGCATAGTGACCATGCAGAAGGGCACACAGGATGCCCAGGGACCCATCACAAAACTGTCTCGATTCAATACCTGCACACGCTTGCTTATTAGCCATGTCACTGCACTGGCACGTTACCCACGTGCTGACCACACAATCAGAGGCTCGTGCTGCTATGTGCAGGTCATAAACTATCTAGGACAACTGCATGCCAGTCACTCCTGCATGTTTACAGTTTCCGTGCTGTAATCAAATACGCAGACTATTTCCATGCACGTTCTGTGCCTATATAACTACAAATCCTACATATGACTGCCACGTTGTCCCCCTCTAATACCTAGGATCTGGTCACAACACTGTGTTCACAGTAGCACCAAGAAGTGCAGCATGTCATGCAGTAACTGGGTGGAATTATTGTTCCAGTTCCCTTCAAGATGGCACCCTTTTTGCCTAGAACACAAGGCCCATTTTCACTGAAAGCCTCTCAGCTATACAGCAGGATTTGCTGTAATAACTTTGGATTCAAGTCTGAAAACTCCATTATGACGAGTTCAATGGAAAGATAAACAGAAAAATGTATCCAACCCATGGCAAAGAAGCAAACACCAAGCTGCTGTTTATCTTCCCTAAAGGCAGAAGGGATCTTGACTCCTCTTCACACACTGGAGACGAGAGGGGGGTGGGGGGGTGGTAGGGAGAGGGCAACTCTGCTTTCCATCTCCCTCCCTTCTCCTGGGACTCAGGAGTAGCCACAGTCTGGGTACCTGAGGTCAGTTCCATTCTCACTGTATAAGTCAGGGCCCGGGACTACAGGACATTTCTCTAGTGTGGGGATGTCCTTTTGAGGTCAGCTAATTCAACCGTCCTAAATATCATAGATGAAAAAACGGAGGGACGAAGGGGAAAATGATGGCTACGGGCCACGCTGCTGATTAAAGGATGACGTGTGTTCACGGTGACATATTTAGCCACCAGATTAATTTTTAATTATGGACTATACTGGGCTACTGAGCACATTTACTGATCACAAAAAGAGCATCATGACCAGATCCAGAGACAGAGGGGAGCAGGTGATGAGGGGGAATGTGGAGCTCAGGACGAAGAGGAGGTTGGATTTTGGTACTGACCAGCCATTTGGCCTCAGGGAAGCCATCTTCTCTCTCTGGCTAACCATGTCCTGAGCTGTAAGTGTAAGGAGCCAGCCTCCACAATCCCTTCTATCTTTAATGATTCAGACAGATGCAGGAGGTATAAACATAATTCAGTGTATGAGGAAGCCCTTGGCATATAGGCTGCTGAAATGTAAGAGGGAAGGAGACAGCGTCCCTCCATGAAGCAATGGCTAGCCTAGCTGGTGCACCCTCACTTCCCTCTCCCTGTGAAGGTCTCAGGTTAGCTGTCATCATCACACAGAAGAACGCAACCCTGACCATCTCCCTCCCATCACAGAGATCTGCTACAAAGCCAGCGGGGGAGGTGGTGATGCATTGAACCTTCTTACTTTGTTTTCTGAGCACTCTATGTTCATGCAGTGAGTTCTTTTAACCCTGAAAGTCTAAAATCTAAGCTTAAAATACCAACTTCTAGAAATGTAGAGAAATGTTTCAGACATTTCTAAAGATCAGGAAATGGTCACTGAACGACCAGCACTGTGGCAAAGCCAGGCCAGTGACCCAAGTTCCTACTAAGTAGAGTACAGCATTTTAAAGAAAATGTCACCATCTGCCCACCCGCAGCTCCGTCACCTCTTTTTACATGGGACACATGAAGCCTTGAACAAATGAGGCCACAAATTACTCTTCTTGGACTCAAGGGCAGGACAGTCTAAGATAGTGGGTGGCGGACGTGGTAGGTGTGGTCGTGTCGAAGGAGAACCTGGCCAGCCACAGGTCAGAGGGCCAGATATCTGACCCTGGGAACACACCCATTTCTCTGGCCTCACCATCCTGATCTGTGTCAACGTCACTGCTGGCTTTAGGTCGCTTTTGTCAAACCCTCTTGGACTCGTTCGTTGGATGTAATATTGGCAAAATGCCTACAGAATTACTGATAGTGATGAAAAATATTTTAATAGAGTTTAATTAAAGACTTGAATTTAGTTTAATCACCCAGAAAGTCTACCAGATACCTACCATTGTCTGCTGGACCCCAGGCAGGGCACAAGATACCTGGTATATAGTACATTGTCTTTCTCTGGGCAGGGCCAGTCGAAATACTCATGCCCGTTTTCAGATGAGGGAACTTGAACTTAAGTTGCTAAGACATAAAGCATGCCACGTGTCAGAGCAGGACTGAAACCCTGGTTTCCTGCTGTCACACAGTGAGGAATGAACCTCTTTTCTAACTGGGTTAAGCTGATTTAAAGGTTTAAGAAGGAAATAAAAGTCAAGGTGAAATTAGGTTAATATTTTTATACAAGTGCTCTTCCTATAGAATCAGACTATTGGTAAGTCAGTTTGAGAAATACTTTCCTCTGTTTTTGCTTTTTGAAACCCCAGAATATGGGCTACATTTGACAATGGGTAGAATTTACCTTTGAAATCTCAGAGCACAATACTCATGCTATTTTTTAAATTTAATTTTATATCCTTCATTTGTTCACCTTTAGATTGGAGTCAGTGCATGTCCGTACCTCACAGGACACTCAAGTAAGGTGATATGTCCAAAAACAATATGACAACCATAATTCACTGAACAAATGTAAGGTGGCATTTTATTGTAATTATTACTTTGACTTGGTAAAAATCTAAAAAGCTTCCCAAATTGCCATATAATAATGTGACTTAACTAGAAGTTTTCATTTTGCTTTCACATGTCACCAGAGCTCCCTGGGATGCCACTGGTTTTCTTAGGTGGCAGGGAGGGAGCAGGAGCTGGGCTGTGAGACCCAAAGGGTACGGAACCCTAACGGAGAAGTCGGGCCAGAGGAGACAGCTAACCTGCTGCTCATCCATCCCTGCTGGAGCCCTTAACCAGATCATTGCCAGGCACCCCCCGCGCAAGGAAACAAAACGCTACCAACCAGACAACCATATGAGGACCTCCCACTCAACCTGGACAGGCCCACTCCACACGGATGCCTTTGTTCCCTCACAGAAGACCCTGGGTTGGGTGTGATGCAGAACCTCAAGTTCAGTGGTTCTTCACCTGGGTTCTATCGAACCCTAGGGGTTCGATGAGTCGGTCTCAGGGGTTCGGAGAAGCCTCTGCCGCGGAGGCCAGAATAAAGTGATACCGTAATTTGTTGTGAGTTCATGCACTTTGTTGGTTTTGTTCTTTGAGCAAGGTGATGTTCACGCACGGCTCATTTTGTGCACCAGTATAAAAACATATACCTATGTCTTGAATTTAGAAAAAAAATCATTTTATTTATCACTAAAGAAGGGTTCGGTGAATGCGCATATGAAACTGGGGGGTTCGGTACCTCAAAAAAGGTTAAGAACCACTGCTCAAGTTAGACAGACCCTGAGAAATTCTCCAAGTGCCCAGCCGGGAACCTCAGGGCTATGGGATGAGGGAGAGAAGCGACCTAGCTAGGGGACACAGTAGAGGTGGCACTCAGCCAGGTCTGCAGCGGGAAGGGCGCTGTGAGCACAGTGGCGGGGAGCAGAGTTTGCCACCCCAGGTTATGCCTTTTGGGGATATTGATTATTGTCAGCTGGTCATTCTAAAAAAAGAAAAGACTCAAGAAAAACCTTGACCTTCCCCCTAACTGCCTAAAGGAATTCAGATGGAGACCCGGCTCCTGGGAGGAAGCTGTCACCCTGGATAACTGTGCTTTAACATGCACTGGGTGTGACAGACAGGTGGGTCCTAGCAAGGCCCCTTTAGTCAAAGACCTCCGAGTCCTATTGTTAAAGATGATCCAAAAAACTTTTTTTTTTTAAACCAAACATTTGCCTTCCTGCCCTTTGAAATCCCTCCCCACCACGTCAGCTCAAAACGGCACAGAAGCCTCAACTACGGCTTTGTCCTTGGGACGCATATCTTTACGAAATCCCCACATGTGCATACGCAACTAAATTTGGTTACCTTCTCCTGTTAATCTATCTCAAGTTAATTTTATTATTAAATCAGCCAGAGTCAGTAGAACTAAGTGGGAAAAGAGGTGCAACGGCCCCTCCCCCACGGAAGCGTTGGAGCAGGAAGGGGAGAGTCAGACAGAACACGGGCCCTGCTGGCGTCAGCTCAGGCTTGCACACAGGGGCCTGAACTGCGAATGACCTTGAATTCCAGGCAAGCATCTGGCTGTGGGCATCGGGAGCTGCTGAAATCTTCAGAAAGAAGGGTGAAAGCACGAGGAAGGTGAACCTGGCAGCTGAGCCAGCTGATGGGCAGGAGAAAGGCGGGCAGAGGAGGGAGTGCAGGGTGTAGCCAACCCACCCCACGTGGCGGCTGGAAGAGGGAAAAGACATCTGCAGGAGGAGGACTTCTTATAACCATCTCCCACCCAACTGGATGAGAACACAGACAATGCTAAATTGATTTCATGATTTTTTTTAGAGCATAATACCTAATTTTTAAAAACACTGCAGAGGGAACCAAATACTTTTTTGTTAACCCCTCACATTATAATTGTAGTGTTTTCTCTTCTCTCGCTATACCTCAAAAATCACCTACAATATTTCTGGTACAACTATATCCCTCCTCAGGCTAGGAGACTAGGCCGGTGGGTCTGGAGCCTGGCTGCACATTTAGAATCAGCAGGGCAACCAGTGCGCACGCGCGCGCACACACACACACACACACACACACACACACACACACACACCAGGGCCCTTCTCCTTGGAGAAACACTGATTGGATTATTTGGAGTAGGTTCCAGGTGTTAGTCATTTTTAAAGCACAGAGAAAATTTAAAATACTGCCAGCATTCCCCCTGGGGGACATTTGGTAATCTCTGGGGACATTTTTTGGTTGATGCGCCTGGGGCAGGGTTTGGGAGAGGACTGACCTACTGCCATCCAGTGCGGGAGAGGAAGGGCAGCTGCCAAACACCTTCCAGGGCACAGGGCAGTGCCCACCTGCCTAATAAAGCGTTACCTGGCCCAGAATGCCAGTTGCTGCTGAGAAGCCCTGCTCTTGTTCATACTGATACTGAAGGCTGTTTTGTGTGTTCTTTGGAGCCGGATGAACGGAGAGAAGCCAGGATTTGAACCTGGAGCTGATTCTGTCACCTCTCCCATCTCCAGAAAGCCACCTCTCCTTTCCTCTTTCCACCATACAGTACCGTCCTCCTGTTGCTGGGTGCCCCTCGTCGCCTTTGCAGGCCTTCTTCTCTTCCTCTCTCCACAGTTGCTGATGTTCTGTCCCTCAGTTGATTTTAGAGCACGCCTCCCCCAGGTGAGTGATAAACTTCGCGGTGCACCCCCGTGGCTGAAAGAACCACGGAAGCCATCCTTAAATGCTAAGGAATCCTACCCTTTGTGTCTCTGCCACCTGCACCCCCAGCTTCAGACCTTTAGTTTGTAAAAAAAAATAACAAAAGAGGGGTCTGGAGTCGCCATTCCAGAGGAACTGTTTTGCATGCCCTGTTTTCCGGACTTCTGAACTTGACCAAACTACCAACATTCTAAGACATCAGCGAGGATGAGAAGTTCCTGTCCAAACGAAGGTGAGCCTTCAGCTGGTGAGCCCTCGTTCCGACCAGTGATGTGCACATCCAGCTTTGTCAGAGCCAATGAACGTTTTCTTAAAGACAACTTACCTCATCGATCTCCTTTTTGCTCACTGAAATCCAATTCTCTCTCTTTGGATCGGGACACTGGGTTTCTACCAAACTCTGTGTAGCCTGGATTGTCATTCTTTGATCCCGAATAAATGATTTGCCTCTTGAACTGATTCTTGTTTTGTAAGATCGACATTTCCACTGCCCCCCGGAGACCTCCGCCGGGATTGTCCAAGGTGGGTCCCAAATGCCATGTCCCACATTCCACTCAGTCCCTTTCTCTGACAGCCAGTCAGCCCTCTCAATCTCCAAAAGAATAAATAATCTTTATAAACTGCAGACCTGCTCTCACTCCCCTGCCACCACCCTGCCACTATCATCAAGGTCCGACCCACCCCCTCACATGTCCCACCCTTTCCTCTGCCCCACATCCAGGACACACCCTCCAGCACAAACTGCCAGCCATCCTTCTGACAGAGTCTCTCCTTGATCAAACTCTACTCAGCTTCCTCTGAGCTTTTCTCAACCAGGCCCTGACTTTTGGGCTTCCATATTCATCTGTACAATTTTAGCAAGAATCCAGCCAAGTCAGTTTAACCAGAGCTACCTCCCAACCCCCTCCCCCTGATATCTGATCACCCTTGATAACTGATCGGGTTCCTCATCTCCCACCATGGCCAGGTGATGTCGGATGATCCTGGCTGCCTTCAGCAAGAATCCTGTTAGGTTGGCCTACCCCCAATGTTTCCTCTTAGAAATGTTCTATCCACAGCACCCCCTACTCCTTGCCTATAAACTCCCACCTTTCCTGTTGTATTGGGAGCTGAGCCCAATTCCTCTCTCCTGCTGCAAAACCCCCTGTAGTAGTCCCCCTTGAATAAAGTCTTCCTTACACACAAACAAGTGTCATGAATAAGTTTATTTTTTAACAGTTGAGCAAATAGGACTCAAATGTGATATTTCTCCCTAGGCCAGCAGTTCTCAGCCCTGGCTGCATCCATGAAACAACTCTACGTGTCTTAAAAAAAGAAAGCCTCTTGTGCCTGGGTCCCACCTCAGACCAGCTAAACACCAGAATAGAGTTGGAAAGGAGGAGTTTGTTAATCACAGGTGACCCCATGAGCAGCCAGAGTTGGGAACCTGTGGTCCGGACACCCCTTCTCCTTGACTATCTAAAGAAAGAAGGCAATTCTGCTGTCTTGAGAGGCTTCACGGTGATGGTCACGAGGACATTTACCTCAGTGCACGGTCGTTATCTGGAGGGGAGGACTTCCGGTTTTCCCCCTGTGGAGTCCCAGAACTGGCAGGGCACCTGGCAACATATCTGAGCCAATCTGAAGGAGTCACAGCAGGCAGGTTGGAGCAGAGCATTTCAAGACAGGCTGCTACTCCTCCTCCCCATCTCTAATCTCTAAGGGCACAAGAGTTGTCACATAGTTCTCCAGGGTGACACAACCCTAGCTGTCAGGCAGTTCTAATTTAAGGAACCAGCTCTGGGCTCATAGCTGTCCTGAAACTGGCAGGTAATGTCATAGTTAGTATTTTTACATATAGCTTCATGGAGCAAGGGTGATCAAGGGTCCTTGATTTGGGGGTAAATCTCAGCAGTGTGAAGGCCGGCACAACCCCATCCTGCAAACCCCTGAGAAAGGAGTGGGCGTAAGCCAGTAAAGAAGGTCTCTAAGTTCTTTTCGTCTCTACCCTCCCACCATGTCCTGACAAACAAAATACAAGTGCTTTGTCCTCAGCTGTGCAACGCAAATGCACAGGAGTCACCAAAATGAGGGTGACAAAAAGTGGGAAGGACATTCACAAAGGGAGCCAGGCTCAGAAGTAACCTACAATTTCATAACCCATGGCCGGGCTTTGTCTAGGAGGCTGTTGAAAGCAGAGAGATGTGACTCGGAGTGGCCATAGGAACAGGCCCAGCCGGGCTTTGTCTAGAAGGCTGTTGAAAGCAGAGAGATGTGACTTGGAGTGGCCATAGGAACAGGCCTAGCTGGGCTTTGTCTAGGAGGCTGTTGAAAGCAGAGAGATGTGACTCGGAGTGGCCACAGGAACAGTCTCAACCAACCGTACTTCCTGGAATAATGTGTTTTATCCTCCTTCTGATTCCAAGGTGTCTAATATGGTTTCCAAAACATTTTTATAAATGTCAAACTCGCTGTCAATCCTAAACCACCTGGAAAAAAATAACTGACAGGCAGCTAAATTAAGGAGCTATAATTTCGCTGAAGTGTTTCAGGGACCTTTAAGCCACACAAACCAAATTGAAATTGCTTCAATAGAGCCCAGAGGTGGCTTGAGTTAGAATAAACCACACACAACTCTCTTTCTCTCCCTGTCTCTGTCTTTTTCTCTCACATACACACAAAGTGGTAAATATTTGAAAAGATGAATATATTGATTGGGTTAGATATGGTGATCATTTCACAGTGCGTATGTATACCACATCATCAAACTGTATACTTTAAATATGTACAATTCTTAATTGTCAAATACACCTTAATTTTAGAAAAATTGAACTTATGCGAGATGAAATGGAGACTTTCCTCACTGCCAGACTCCTCACCCTACTTGCCTTTCTCAGCCCCCCTGAGCCACGACTCACAATGGGCAATCCCACTGAAACCTGGACCCCAACCTCTCCTCCTGTGGCCTGCTGGCCCCCAGAGGGCAGCAGAGTTGGCTAGCACTACTCACTGGACCGTCCTGACTCTGCCATCTACTGACTCTATGGACCCAAGCACATCACCAGTCTTCAAATGTCCTGCTTCAAAGGTCAGGCAGCCTAATAGGTTTTCTCTCACAGATGTTTCCACATCTCTAGGAAAGCTCCACACTCTTGCCTTTTTCAAAAAGTGAAGGTCTGGGATTCTGTTCTCCCATCCAGCACCCCAGAAGATGGAAGTTCTCTATGAGGAGCAATACCTACAAGGGAGTTGATGGGGTGGAGGTGAAATCTAAGGCAGGCCAGGATGGGGCCATCACCAGGGAGGTTTCCGGATTTCTGGCTGCACTGACACCTAGATGGTGGCAGAGCCAGACCTCGTCCGAGTGCAGCATTGTCCTTCCATGGTGGGGAGGCTGCATCTAGTCGGGGAGAAGGGTCTGGGAATGCCGTTCTGGCTTTAAATGACCTTACGCCCACTCAAGATCTTTGCCACCTGCAAAACATGAAAACAGAGCTGAGCTCTCTCTGCCATGTGAAGCCATACTTAGGGGACCCCGAAGGCCCGTTAGCCAGACTTTCATGAGCCGCTCTGGCAGTGCCCTTTCCTGGCACCACCTTTATGACTCTAGATCAGGTCTCCAAATGGAAAGCAGGTGCAGAATGACAGCCTCTGGTCATCTGCAAATAGGGCACACAAGGTGTGCTCCCCTCCCAGGTCAAGCTGAGCCTCCACACTAGCTGCTACCGATGCATCTGGCTATGACAAGCAGTGCCAGGGAGACTGGAACAGGCGTCTTCTCAAGACCAGTGTGTGTTGAGGAATGAAGAAGAGTAAGGAGGTCAAAGCCCTGGACTCTTACCCTAGAGCCATCAGAGAACCACAGTGTGGAGAGAGGGGGGATGCCTACGGGCAGAGCCATCTTCAAGTCCAAAGGCTCCTGAGCTGCTGGCCGTGCTCTACAAGTGGGGAAGCAGCCAGAGGAGGGCAAGGAAGTGACCCTCTCTGCTGAAGGAAAATAAAGACCCACAACCATGTAACACACAGCAATCCTTGCCCCAGCTCACTGCAAGCCATTTAACGTCATTGGGTCTTAGTTTCCTCACCTGAGGAGTAGTCCAGAGAGCACCATGTCATGAAGAGCAATGTGGAGCCCCTGACAGGGCATGCATACAGATTGCCACTAGCAGAGGAGACAATGGCGTGAAAGACGTCCTGATGATTACTCTTATACCCAGTAACCTCATTCCTAGGGATTTATCCCAACAAGATCATTTAAAAAGATAGTATTATTTATATGCCCCAAGCATGATCAGTGGTCTTATCAAAACAAAGGGGCTACCACTAGGGGCTTTGCTGGTCAAGCTGTGTGTTTCCTACTCTAAGAGGGCTGTGCCAGGCTGGAGAAGACAGCAGACAAGAGGGTACACAGCCATAGGAGAGGGGGAGGGGGGACAGCAGGAGAAAGAAGGAGGGGCCTTCCTGCTGGGGACCAGGATGCTCAGGAAATGACCGACAGCAGGCCTGGCACAGGGTGAAGCCACCGGCTTCCAGCCCATCAGGGCAAGGAGGTGCCCATCCCTACCCCACACCAGGCCCCCCTCTGCCGATGCCACCTGCGAGCAAACTGAGAAGATTCTTAGGTTAACCAAACTCAGCGGAGCGGGGAGCTCTGTCAGTGGGGCTACATCCCCCCGGGTTTGGTATCTGTTCTGGGCTTTCTGTGGTTGTCTTTGACACTAAGTAATCTTTGTAGATAAACTCATGCTGAGCACTTCAGGGAGGTCAGCCGTTGAGCTGATGAGAAGTCACGTGGAATGCCCCAGAAGCTGACCTCGCCCTGGACAGGCAGGTGACTTCTCCCCTTGTGAAAAGTGGCACGTTGCCAAATGTCTAGGGGCAGGGCGGTCAAGCACGTACAGCCGGTCACATGAGGGACATGTTTTGCAGTCATTGAAAGTGACAAGGATGAAGGTTATAAAGCAACGGGAGGGGAAAGCACTAATAATGTCAAGTGAAAAGAGCGCAATACAAAACTGTCTGTACAATCTCCTCTGTGTAAAATAATACGTGGGCAAATCCACAAAGACTGGAAGAGTCCAGAAAGATAGAAACGGTTACTGTGATGGGGTAATGGGGCTACGGGTAATGTCTCACAGTATCTTTACTGGCGTAGTGTTGCTTTAATAACAAAATACAGTTTCAAATAAGAGAGAGACACACAGACAACCAGTGTAGGTCGGGCTGTGTCAGCCTGCCTCCGACCACTCACAAGGCTTGTTAAACACAGACCCCTTGGCCCGCCCCCAGGGTTTCTGAGTCTGGAGGTCTGGTCCAGGGCCCGGGAATGTGTATTTTTGACAAGGTCCCCGATGATGCTGGTGCCGCAGGGCCCACACTTGGAGAAACACTGTGCTAGTTGGTGGCCTCCACGAAAGTGTGACCTTTCATAGAGCTGTGGAAGGGGATGTCAACCCTTGCTTCTGTGGCGAGGCTCCAGATAGCCCAGGAGATGACACCATGCTTTAACAGACATGGCCAGCCAGGTCACCTCTGTTCTGTTGACAGTCAGGACGGCCAACTCTGCAAGGTTACTGGTGCTGCTGCCCCAATGAAAATATTCCTCATGGCTCACAGAGACTGAGGGATCATTACAGGCAGGCGAGCCACCGGCCTCCTAGTTGCTGGGGAGCCGTGGGGCCTGGCTACAGGGCTCCCCAGTTGGCATTTCTTTGGGGCCTCCCTGAGCGATTGCTCTCCCTGGTCTGTTCTTGCCTGAGCCCCCAAGAACACAGAAGGTTGACTGTTAGTACCAGAGGGACGTGTGGGTGAGCTAACCCCACTGCGGCTCTCAGATGTGAAGAAACCAAGATCCAGAGGGAAGAAGCCACGCAGCTGGCCAGTGGCAGTCTGAAATTAGAACCCAGGGCTCCGGGCTCCCCAGCCACAGCGCCCCCTCTCCTGATGCCCTGAACTCTCAAGAGTAAGCAGAGCTCTTCTGCCAACATTCAGTCACTGATAAAGACATCTGCTGGCCTGGCCACCCAAAGCCAGTCACCCCGAGCAGGTGTCTCTGATTAGAAGCTTCTGTGCAGGGCCAGAGCTCCCAGCGGGAGGTCACACGCCTGCTGCCACTGCCTGAGCTCAAACTGAGACCCTCCTGGACCATGAGCACCACCAGCATCGCCAGGAAACTTCTTCCTGGAAGGCCTGGGGGGCTGTGCTAGGCGGCTCCCAGCTGGCTGACCCTGGGAGATGCAGTGCCCCCTCCAGGCCCAGCACTTTGGTATTTATAAACTTTCTTTGAAAAAGCGTTCTCCCAGCAGGAGTCTGCCCTGTGAACCTGCCATAATTAAAGCAGCCCAGAGAGACCCAGCAGAGGTAGAGGTTCGAAGCAGCCAAGTGCTTTGAAAGGCACTCCTGCCCGCTGTCCCTCGGTCCAGTTCGCGGCGTCCTGTGGTCTCCCTGAGCTGGGCCAGTGCAGAAGCAAAAGGTTGCGAGTGCAGAGTGGATCCGTAGGTAAAAAAATATCAACACTCCTTATTTCATCCACCCGCATGCCCCTTTCTCCCCTTCCTTGCCCACCTGAAGGACATTGCTACCAAGAAGCTCTGCCTTCCAGCAGAGTCAGAGACTGCTACCATAATCAGCTTTCGCTGAAGTGAACAAAGACTTCAGATTTGCCAGGGGAAAAGGATTGCTACGAGTAATATCAAAGGGTCTGGTTCTTAATAGGTCAAACTGTGCTTCACATTGGCGGCCCCACATGGATGCTGGCAGAAATCTGCTTAAAGGGGATTCAGGCCACCTTCAGGTTTGGGATTTTGCCAACCAAGAATGTCAGATGCAATTAATGTAAAATCATGCAGGCAAACTGGCCTGGTTTTTACCCTCCTGGCTGGGTCCACCTGTAAAAGAGGTGAATTATTTTAAAAAAAATCCAAAAACAAAAATCCTAACACCCTTTTGATCATTACTTTCTTATAAGATGGATCATCATGGTCCTTCCACACAGCTGCATAACATGAACCACCACGGGAAGTGCAGGCATGGCTTTGCAGCCCATTTTACAGATTAGGAACCTGAGTCTGACCCAGAAAGCTTGAATGGCTCCACAGGTCACAGAGTACATGAACCTGGGCCAAGACTCAGTTCCCTTGAGCCCCACACCCTTCCACTTCTTTTTCCTTCCTTCCTTCCTTCCTTCCTTCCTTCCTTCCTTCCTTCCTTCCTTCCTTCCTCCCTCCCTCCCTCCCTCCCTCCCTCCCTTCCCTTTTCTTTCTCTCTTTTCGTTTCTTTCCTTCCTTCCTTCCTTCCCTTTTCTTTCTCTCTTTTCATTTCTTTCCTTCCTTCCTTCCTTCCTTCCCTTTTCTTTCTCTCTTTTCATTTCTTTCCTTCCTTCCTTCCTTCCTTCCTTTTTCCCTCCCTCCCTCTCTCCTTCCTTCCTTCCTTCCTTCCTTCCTTCCTTCCTTCCTTCCTTCCTTCCTTTTTCCCTCCCTCCCTCCCTCCCTCCCTCCCTCCCTCTCTCCTTCCTTCCTTCCTTCCTTCCTTCCTTCCTTCCTTCCTTCCTTCCCTTTTCTTTCTCTCTTTTCATTTCTTTCCTTCCTTCCTTCCTTCCTTCCTTCCCTTTTCTTTCTCTCTTTTCATTTCTTTCCTTCCTTCCTTCCTTCCTTCCTTCCTTTTTCCCTCCCTCCCTCTCTCCTTCCTTCCTTCCTTCCTTCCTTCCTTTTTCCCTCCCTCCCTCCCTCCCTCCCTCTCTCCTTCCTTCCTTCCTTCCTTCCTTCCTTCCTTCCTTCCCTTTTCTTTCTCTCTTTTCATTTCTTTCCTTCCTTCCTTCCTTCCTTCCCTTTTCTTTCTCTCTTTTCATTTCTTTCCTTCCTTCCTTCCTTCCTTCCCTTTTCTTTCTCTCTTTTCATTTCTTTCCTTCCTTCCTTCCTTCCTTCCTTCCTTCCTTCCTTCCTTCCTTCCTTCCTTCTTCCCTCCCTCCCTCTCTCCTTCCTTCCTTCCTTCCTTCCTTCCTTCCTTCCTTCCTTCCTTCCTTCCTTTCTTCTTTCCATTTCCTTCCTTCCTTCCTTCCTTCCTTTCTTTTCTTTCTGTCTTTTCGTTTCCTTCCTTCCTTCCTTCCTTCCTTCCTTCCTTCCTTCCTTCCTTCCTTCCTTCTGTTCTTTCTTTCTTTTGCCTAAGTGCAATGGTGTACTGAAGAAAGCACCTGTGCACTGGTGTGGCTATCCCCAGGAACACCTGCGTCCACTATAGTGACATTGCTGTAAGAAAAGGAGGTCAGCTTATTTATGTATTCAGCACGTGTCAGTTCACTGTATGTGAGCATTGAATGTTTGTAGCTATGAGTTGACAACTCACATTCAAGCTAAGCAAACTGAAACCAGATTAAAAACCCCAGTAAAGTTAAAAATATTATTTTCTTGGAGTTCTAAGCGCTTAATCGCTAGCAGGCACCCTCCTGTAATTTACACAGAATAACTTATTTTATTATGTAACAGACCCTCAGAGGCAGGTACTATCATGATCTTCATTTTACAGATTGGGAGACTGAGGCGAGGCAGAGAAGGACTGCGCACGTGCCATGCCCACAAGCCCAACAGCACGTAGGAAGCGGCAGAGCAGAGATTCAAGCCCAGACAACGGGACAGCAGAATGCATGACTTTAACACTGTGCTGTTTTGCCTCTAATTAGGTATTTTCTTCACCTCTACTTGACTGGAAATGTGGGTGAAGTGCTAAAATGCCTGCAGTCAAGCAATCTGTGTGGTCTTTGCTGTCCTGTTTAGTCAGTAAGAGCAAGGGCTGTGGGACTCCTCAGAGAACCTGCCGGAAACCCCAGCGCACTAAGGAACACATCATCTAATGTGGACAAGTCGCACTAATGCATGCCCAGTGATTCCACAGAAGGAATAGAAGATCTATCTGCTAAACAACAAGGAACCGCTTAGACTGTCAGAAATATAAGACTGCAACCCAGAAAAGGAAGTCACTAACAGAAACCTGACTAAGTCCCGTCAAGTTCTGGGAAGACACAATCTTTTCAGGACCCTTCAAAAGAAAGCCTTTAATCTGGTGTGGAAGTGGGACACCATTACAACATGGGAACCCATATTAATAACTGACCTCATTTGAAAGCCTACACAGAAACCTCTAATACAATGCTGGCTTTATTCATCTAAGCTCAATTTTATTCCAGTACAATGAGAAAAGGCGGGGAATTTTCCTCCCGCAGAGCAGCCAAGTCGGGACAACCGCAGTTACAAGGACAGGAGTAACCGTGACCCGGCATTTGTGCAAAGCCCCGATATCGTGGCTTTGGTAACCTCAGATCAGTGTTGGTCTCTGTGGGGATGGCAGGCTGCTGCAGGTGTAGCTGTGTGTGTGCCTCGTCCCCTTGAATGGGTTGGCCTTTTGTAGGCAAAGGGACAGAGGTGAACTTTAGGCCTTATTTATCAATGGATTGCCATTCTAAAAATCCCAAAGCCCAGGGACCTGCTGCTGGTTAATGGGCACTTTCCATTAATCCTACTCCCTCCAGTGCTTGGTCGTGGAGGACAGCCTGCCCCTGGATCCTGCTTCCCCAAACATGGTCTGTTCCTCCTGAGACAGCCACAGAACCATGAGCTCCACAAACACCACGCCAGGGGGCCTTGAGAGAGGAACACAAGCATGTAAATGCAGGTCTGCAAGAACATTTGTGACAGTGCCCCAAATAGGAAGCTTTCCATCCACCTCCAGGGCCACAGATCCACCCTGGATGCCATTAATCTTGACGGGGTTACCTCTAGCAAGAAGTCAGACTGCTACAGAGCTGATGCTAGGCTTATTTTCCTCTAAATGTATTTGGGATGGGGGGAAGGGAAGATGCCAGAAAGAGAGGAGACAGCAGAGGAGGGGCAGATAAGTGTCTGTACAAGCCAACCCCAACGTCTTCTCTCTGTTCAAACACACGAGAGATTTCAAAGGCAAAATTAAGGGGGAAATGCAGAATGTTAATCTCCCTGAATGCCTCAAAGCAAAGACCCCTGACCCTGCCAGCTACATCTGCACAATTAGTTTCCTGCTGGTGTAGTGGGAAGTGCACAGAAAGACCTGCACTGCAGTTTTACCTGTCATTTACTAGGGAGGACCTTAAGCAAGTTATTTCATGTTTTTGAGACTTATATTACTCACCTGTAAATCGAACTCCTAAAACCTTCTTAATAGAGTTCTGTGAGACATATATGTAAAGCAGGGGTGCTCAATACGTTGATCGCTATCTACTGGTCGATCGCAAAGGAAGTGTGGGTAGATCGCATGACATTAAAAAGATATTTGTCTTTTGATTGGCATACAGGGTAGCCAATCTAACGTCTGAACTTTTGACACCCTACGCATGCGCGTTAAACCACGCTAACTTGTTCAGTAACATTGCTGCGTAGTTAGCCTTCAATTTATTTAAACTAAATACAACAAAGGGTATAAAAATGAGTGCCATAGCTGGTCCGAGTAAGAAGCCTAAAACCCACCACTTTCATACAGAATGGGAGGGGATTTTTTTCACTATGTCATATTCTAAGTGCGTTTGCCCCATCTGTCTGTGTGCCATTGCTATTCCAAAGAAGGGAAATGTGGAGCGGCTTTTTCGGACTGTTCATAAAAACTATGACATTGACTTTCCTCTGAAAAGAGAGCTGAGAAGGAGAAAGGTGAAAGAAGAATACACAATATTAAATAGTAATAATAGTAACTTAAATAATGATAATATGGAAGAAATAAATTTATGTTTTGCATTTTTATTGTAGGTAGATCATTTTGACTTGGTCATCTTATAAGTAGCTCGCAAGCTGAAAAACTGTGGGCACCCCTGATGTAAAGCATCAGGCCTGGGGCCTGGGGCCCAGAATATGCTGAACTAATACTGGCTCGTCTCATCTCTAACAAGCACAGGGGCAATGTAGGGGTCTCCCTATCCCACTGATCCCACATTGCAAGGCCCCAGATTAAGAGAATCGCTATTTCCCCCTCCACTCTCTCTATCCATAATCCCCAAATTATGTTCTGTGAGTTCACTTCTGTACTTTCTTATCATAAACTCCACAGGCAAAGTGTTCTGGGACCAGAAGGATCCTAGGAATTTGGCCTACAGAACAAAAGCCCATCAGCTCACCGCACTGAACAGAAGGAGGCTTGACTTCTCCATCAATCAGCCTAATAGCAGGGGAAACCGTCTCCACTGGTGTTCTGTGTGCTTGCATATAAGCCAGGAACGGGGTGTGCAGTGTGCCGGGGGAGGGCAAAGGATGCTAACGTGCTGGTGAGTCATGCATCTGCTCTGAGGTCCGGCCCACCATCTTTCCCTGAATTCTGAAAACCCATGGCTACAACACTGACCCCACAGCCAAGGCTTCGCTTCAGTGGTCTTTACATGCAACCCCGTCTCCTGTCCTACACCTGCTCTAAGCCCCCCACTCAGAAGTTCTAGGGCTTACTCCTTCAGATCCAAGTTGCTTGGCCTGGCTTTGACGTCCCACCACAACCTGACCTGTTCTCACTGTTTCCCACTTGGTCCCCACAGCCCATACCACCCAACATCTACCTTCTCTCCCCGCGTTCCCAGAGTCCCCTAAACTGCACATGCCCCGCCCCCAGGCCTCCGTGCACTCTGGCTTCCTCTCTGGAGCGCTCTGCCTCCCCTCCCCAAAAGGGCCAACCTTGATCCCAGCCAAGGGTCAAGTTCCTCCCCCACCTCTTCCACAAAGCCCACAAAGGTGGTGGCACAGTGCCGTGTCACAGCACAGTTAGATGGGCCAGGGTTTGAGCCACAGCCCCCAGCCTGATAACCACCCCAGTCCTTGGTAGACTATTTGGAAAAAGACAACGACCCTCCCTACCTCCAAGGACTGGATCGGGGACTAACAAAAACCGTGCTTGTAAACACTCTGTTAGTATAGTCACTGGCACACGTCAAAACCACGATAGGACATACCATCTTTAACTTGATTGGAGTTTCTAAAGCAGTTTTAGTTGTCTGCCTCAACTTTTAAACCCTCAAAAGTGGCAGCTATTATTTTAATTAGTATTCCCTGCTATTCCACCTTTCCCTCGCAAATCTCTGCAGCGTCCACAGTCTGCCTCGCGTCACTCAGTGTTACTCGTTACGGTTTTCCCTATCCCCGCTTTGTCTAATTGTAGGCTTACTCCCTTTGTTCACATCCAGGGAGAGCGAGGTGGGAGTAGCTTCGTGTCAACCCGATCATTTCTGTCGCTGGGAACACAGTGCTTATATAAGTCGGAGTCTGAGATTCAGTTTAGACCTCTAGAAACAGGGAAACTAGTACTCGCCCTACTTACCTTGTAACATTGTTGTAAGGAGCGAAATAAGATACAGTGTTATGTGTGTGTGCAAGCATATTACCACTGCCAAGCACTGCACTGCATAAGGACTCTGCGTATCCTATTTACATGTGGGGTGAAAATAATCTCTGCAGAGTTTACTTGGAAAATGACTCGAAACAGTTTCGGCTCAATGAGGCCTGTGATTGTAATAGTCAATTTCTTAATTCCTAATTGGACCCCTCTGGCTCGTGTGGCAGCAGCTGCCCAGCAGGGCCAGTGACACACAGTGAGAAAGCTCTGAGCTGTGCCTGAGGTGAAAGTTGGTGGGGCTCACCGCCTGGGTGGGGACAGCTCATGGGACCTTCCCAAGGCAGGGGGCACCCTGCGTGCACAGCTGCAAGGGCATCGCAGCAAACACGGAAGTGCGGGGTAGAGGAAAGGCAGGCTGGCAGAGAGAAGGGAGTCTGGCACACTGTGGACAGCCTTGCATGCTGCGCTCAGGAGTCCAAACGCTATCTTGGCCAAGGGACCAATCTCCTCTTCTCCCTTCCCAACTGATTAGAATATTTCCCTTTCTGCTATATACTTTTGCCTCAAGCAAAAAAGCTAAGAATAAGACACACAGTCACATCACTCTCAGAGTGTAGGGACCATCTGGGGAAGGCCTTTGTCAAGGTTGCATTTATCACATGTGGGGTCACGGGAACTGAGGACTGACGTGCTGGCCAGCCAAGGTTCGGGACTAATGACACGCTTCCTGTGTCCAACACGAAGGCGAGTCCTTGGAAGCTGACTTCTCCCATAATATACACATGGCATCCCCAGGCTTGAATCTGCACCCCCTCTAAAGGCTAAGATGACAAATTAGTTCCTTCCTGACTTTAAAGCACCTTCTGGTATTTATCTTCTTTCTGATCTCGTCTCAATATGTCCTAAAAATACCGATGAATTATGGCACTCTGTTTCTTAAACGGCCATGTGGAAGCATGGCTGGGAAACGTCCCCAGGGAGTTACGCTCTGCCCAGATCGAGCAGCCACCGCGCAGGGTGGTGAGCAAATGGTCTGCATTTTTAGGAAGGGCCGAAGTTAGGGCAGGATCAGCACTATGGAGAGAAGACTTAGGTCACACTGAAGCTACACCATATAATGACAAGCCGGAGCATGTGCACACACAGAGGTGCGACAGTATGGCCCAGAACAAAGTGCTGGCACCTTTTTATCCCTCCATGGCAACCCTGACACATAATTGTCCACATAAATGTTGCTACATTGACTGGCTCGCCAGGCAGGAGAATAGACTCACGTGCCAGTCACCGACTGACCAATAAGACCTTGTCGGTGAAAACCATAAAGTATTTTGAACAGTTTGTTTTCCTCCATGGTGTTCACCCTGACAAGCAATTCCCCCCAATATACTAGGTACATGGTGTGGACTGGAGGTGCCTGATGAAGAAGAGAAAAAAGATACAGGTTGTCAAAATGCAGAACACTTTGGGCCCTTTTTCTCTGTGCCGACAGTGCAGGCAATGTGATTGCTACTCTGACAATAACTGCTGTTGGGTGAGTGAGTGAATGAATGAATGAATGAATGAGAACTGACATTTTGCTAAAAGAAGAGTATAACTAACAGTTTCAGTGAGAAACTTCCTTCCTAAGAGGCCTCGGACATTGACATCTCTGTCCGACTCGCTAGTTCTTGACTGGCCCCCTGAACACCATGCGAACCACAGGTAAGAGAATCAAGGGACTGCATCTTGAGGAACAATTCTTATCTTCTCATGGAAAGCAGTGCTTCTCCACAGAGAAGGAGCATGAAATTTATAGCCAGAAAATCAAGATTTATACCTTTGCCTTTGCCACTGAACTGGCTCTGGGATCCTGAGCAAGTCATTTCATGTCTATGAACAGTATGGTTTTCTCCTCTGAAAACAAAGGTGCTAATTATCTCGCGGTGAGGAGAATAAAACAACAGGTGAAAGCATCTTGCAGCTGCAAAAACATAATACAAATGTCGGACATGACTAATACAGAAGGCAAAAATAATGACAAAACAGTTTATAAAGGTGTCCCCCCCACACACAAAAAAATGGTGTCGCCATCAACCCTTATAGAGGATTCAACATCAAGTTTCTTCTTAAACGAGAATACGACATGAGTGCCAAGGATCCACCAAGGATTAGATGGTAGGACTTTGTCTGAGTGGAGTGTTCAGTTACACACTCGTGGTTTAGTAGCCATGTGGAAGAAGGAGTGAATGGCTGTCCCCTCTTTATCTGCTGTGAGTTATTAAGGATGATTTTAAACCTGGAAAACTGATGAATAATTCCCGTGAATATATTTTTCTTCCTATGATTATTTTTTAGATGTCTTTATGATTAGTTGGCCTTAATTCAGTTGAATAAATTATTAAACTATCCACAACACTCAACTAGGATGACTATTGATGACCATTACCTAGCACATATTAATAATTACTTTAACCTATATCCCATTTTAACAATTGATTTATTCTAAAATCAAACGTTGATATATTTTAAATTCTGTAAAAGAATTCTGTGATTCTTTTACATTTCAGATGAACAATTTTTTTTACAGAAAAGCTTTTTTAAAAGGTTTATTTCACTTTCTTTTTAAAGTTACAAAGTTCCTGGTGGATTTTTTTAAGCATAAATACTCTGGGTCAAAGACAAGCAAAGGTCAAAATATGATCCCTACTTACTTGCTACTGATAGTAATTTACACACTGTCTATGATAACATTGGGTTGCTGTAATTATATTTAGTTTTGAAATGTCAGTGTCGGCTTCTTTCTTTAGGTACTTGGTCTGCAATTAAGGCACTCTACCATTAGGTGGCAGTAGTGTCACACATGCTATATTCAAATTAGATTATGTCTACAATAGACTATTTCTCAGCGGGAAAGAGAATTTACTTTTTGTCTATATTTTAAAAAAAATAAGGAGGAAGAGAGCCAAATTTCAACAGCATTTTTAAAAATGACTTAGTTTTTAATACTTGATATAAAGTAACATTAAACATCAAACTCTTATAAACTTCAACTATTTATTCTCAATTTCTTGGTCACACTTAATATAGTTGGTTTTTGTTTCCCCAGAACTGAATGCAGAGTTAATTTCAAACTCACTAAGAACCCTGAGCTTGAAGTCTGACACTCTTTTAAATTTTGAACTTTGAGTCCATTGTTTCAGCAGCCCTGTGGGATGCCCTCCCTTGTTGACACAACTGTGCCCTACAACCACAGGAACTCTATTTTCTTACTAAGCTCTTAGGGACAACTAGAGGGAAAACCTGGCTTGCTTTTCTGACTATTAGGTCAGCGAGGAGGCCCTTCAGAATGGACTGTCCCATCTTTCAGGCAAAAGGAGAAAACAGTGACTGATGGCTATAAGCATGGGTGGGCAGCAACCACCGCAAATCCATTTCCTGTCCGGAAGCAAGTGATGTCCCACACTTTCTTAGGGGAGAAACATCCCTGCTGCCCAACGGAATCTTGAGATGTCAGCTCATTTAAATATAATCTTTCTCTCTCTTCCGTTCCCTTAGTAACGATGCTAACTCAGGGTCAGATACGAACTGTCTCACACTGCTTTTTATAAAGGAGCTTTTATCTTTTATCACATAACAGTACATCTTGCAAATAGCATCTGTGCAGATAGCTAGGCAGAGTTTTAACCTCGAATCTAGAGGCTAATGTCACTAGAGAGAATCATGGTGGCTTGGCCCTGAGCGGTACCCTCGTCAGCCCCTCTGCCCAGCAGGGTCCGTAGCTTCCCGGCCAGACTGCTGCAGATAAGCCTCTACAGTCCCTGGAAAGGTTCATCTTCCACTTTTGCAAAGGAAAACACCTTTTTGGAAATAAAGTGATAGTGCTGCATTTATTTAATCTTGCTTTACATTTTCAGGGTTTTTTTTTTAATATATTTAAATTGAGATTCTTCTGGTGAGATTTTCAAAGCAAGAGGAGGAAGGAGGCCTTAAAAAGATTCATTCTGTAATAACGCAATACGACTATTTTAAGCTTTAAAAATGTTTTCTCATAGTCACCATTGTTTTATGTGCTAAACTAAGAATACAGAATTACGGGATGTTGGAGTCAGCACAGATGTTCTAAGGCACACGTATACCAAGCTCCATACCAGCGAGGCGCCCTTCCTACAGCTTCACCATGCGAGGTCCCTCTGCTGCTGCCTGCTACCACCGCGCAGGGCACTCACTTCTTTGCGGGGCAGGAAATTCTACTGATGAGCAAGCTCTATGCACTGGGAAACCCTTTCTGATGGACTGACACCTGCTTCATTGCCCCTTTCTCCCCAAGTCCTCTCCTGTCCCCTGGGGGACGGGAGAACACCCTTTCTCGTCTCCAAGGACAGCCCAGCAGAATCCTGACGGCAGCCTCCACACCTCACTGCTGCTAAAGAGAACCTCCTTCCCCCTCCTCCCTCGGAAAGCCCCTCTCATCTCAGTCACCCTCCTCCGGCTGCACTGTGGGTGTCAGGGCACTTCAGGCCGTCCCAGCACTGGCCACGGTGCTCCAGGGTGTGGGACCACGGTGAGGCCTGACCAGTGCCAGGGATGGCGCAATGGGGTTCGCCTAAAAGGACCTCTGTTAGGCTTCCAGGTTCCACTCGGCCTTGGATACTCGCTTCAGGTGTCCCTGAGGGAGTAGCAACAGGTCGGCCCTCGGTTGGCTCACCTCTATAACAACGGTGACTTCCCAGGACTATTATCAGGAAACCAAGTTACATCACATTAAATAAGAACATATACTGTACAAGCTAATAACTATAATTATAATTGGAACACAACAAAATCAGAAGAGTTCAGGTAAATCAAAAGCAGCTTGCACAGGTGAAATACTGCAAAACCGGGTCTCTATTGATGAACATGACCAGTTAAGCTCTGTATACCTCACTGGTCCACTCATTAAGAGAGCGTTAGCTGAGTACATATGAACGGTGCTCAGGACCCAAACAACGAGTAGGAAGGCCTTGACCATGGGAGTCTAACAGGAAGGACAGATGGTTCTACAATGGAGACCGGCCAGTGGGACAGGTATATGAGAGCTGCACACAGGCGGGCGCTGTGGGAACACAGAAAATGGGCCTCTGGGTCTAGCTGGGGCTTCCAGAAGACTTCCAGAAGCAGACACCACCATCTGGCCCACAGCCAAGCTTAACCACCACTGCAACCACAGCAACCATCGCTGACATTCACATTAAAGCCAGCTAAACAGGCAACCCACCAGAACCCCAGAATGGACGAGTCCATATGCGGGTGACACCCACCACGGTCCCCACCATCAGCTCAAGGAGAATTCCGAAGAGGCTGCATGAGGCTGCTCAGGGGTCCCCCAGTGCCCTACCCAGCCCCTTCTCAGCTCATGCCGGTGGCGCAGGGTGCCGAGCTGTCGGCAGGCCGCTACGGTATAAATTTAGAGCCCTTTGCTTCCTCTGCCCACTCAAAACTTCACACTTTCTCCCAAGCTGCCTTCTCCTAGAACAGCTTCCTTAAAGAAAAGATAAAACCTCTCCTCTTTTTCTCTGAAAAAGAAAAATCTCCTTCGAGCCCATCTGCTCTGGAAAGCCATCCAGATTCAATGGTTGAAGGCCAACATCACAGGTCCCAGGTGTTCCCCAAACCCTGCAGAAATCCCGTCTCTCCGGGCTGTCCTGAAGTGCCGGGTCACACGGCATGGCACGGCACGGCACGGCACACGGAAGGTTACTACAGTTAGAGAATAAGAACTAAACTAGCCCCCCATAATGACGAGTAGCGACAGGGAGGGAGGAGGCGACAGGAGGGAACGCCTGGGAGCCAGGAGTTCTGAGCTCACAGCTTCATTCTTCCGTGAACTAGCGTGTGACCTTGGACCAGCCGTTCCACCTTCGCGCATCTTAGCTTTCTCCTCTGAGCAACCAGGGAGCCCGATGAGAAGAGGTTAAGACGGGTCTTCCTTCCCTGCAGTCAGGGGTGACGCAGACATCCGCTGTCCCTGAGGTCAGGACCGCGGCCCCAGCACCGCAGTCCCGCCCCGCTTCTATCTAGAGCCAGGCACGTAATAAGTTAATGTTCTCAGTCTATACGTAGTTCCTGCTGTGGCAGATAAAATTAAATGGCATGGCTATTTTGGTGGAAAAACCAGGTAAAAATACTGAAAAATAAACTCTCCGCCGTCAAATGCCAGCCCCCTCCCCGTGTTCTTTTTTTATGCCCATTTGGTATTTGTTTTTAATTCTGGCTGATTGTCAAGTTTAAAACCTGATGCATAGAGTGGCTTGCTATTCTGGAGGCGTTATTTTAAGATGAAACAATGTAAATTCTGACTTTGGATGGCAGATGGCTGGCAGCTCGCTGTTTGGCAAACCAACTGGTATGGTATGTTTGAAATTCAGAGCAGCAGGTATGCAGTTCAATTTGAAACCCGCCACAGATGCTCGGAAGGAGGGGGAGGGGCGCAAGCTGGTCAGGAAATTAAGAACAGTACTCTGAGCTGAGAGGGGAAAAAAGATGATAATTAGCTGAAAGTTTGCTTCTTCTAGTCTCTACTTTTTTTTTTTTCTTTCTTTCTTTTTTCCTTAAAAAAAAAATGTTTATTTTTGGTTGCTTCTTAGAAAACCAGGAAGGCCCTCAGAAGTCAGCCCAGCAAAAAGCTTCTCATTTTGTTTCAGAGCTGTCTGTTTGGCAAAGCTGGGCCTCAGTGAGGGATTCAGAGGTGTGGGAAAGCAGAGAGAGAGGCTCAAGCACTTTCTTCAACAGAGGCATCGAGAGCACCGTTACATCAGGAGCCTACCTCTGAGCTGATTTTTAAGACAAGATCAATTAACGATGTTTCAGGAAGGAAGGATTCACAGTTTTGGAAAGACGTACGCACATGAACTCAACACCCCAGTGCTTCTATATCCAGGGAATTTCCCAAGTCGAAGTTGGAAGGAGGTCATGTCTACGATGCACTTCCATTAGATTCTAGGCAGCGTAGATGGTGGCAGAGGGATGGAACTCTGCCCAGATGCGCCCATCAGTGAAGGCCTAGTCAAAGTTAGTGAAGACACTGTATACTTGTAAAGAGGGTCACCCAGGCTGCAAACCTCAAGTTGTCAGCCTCCTGTCAAAGTGGAATGTCAAAACAAGTCATTAAAATGAGAACTCGTGATTTGTGTATGTATGTGTGTAAAAACTGACCTATATTTTTCTCATTGCCTCCAAGTTTGCATGATGGCTAAAAGGCAAGCAGGGAAGGATTCTGTTAAGTGCCCCACTATTTTCTGTGTAGGTGGCCGAAAGTGAGCAGACCCAGCAATGGGACTGGAACAGAGATGACCCAGGTAAGATTTTGAGCCTTAATAGTCTCTCACACTCCCCTTGCATTAAAAGTCCTCTGGTCCACTCAGGACTTGAGGAGCTTGCTTAGATGATTCAGAAAAGCAGCCACAAACCCACTTTGGATGTTCAAGGACAGCAAGCTAACTAAATCAGAATGCCACGTTCCTACAGACTTTAAAAAACTCAAATGGGCAGGGATGATCCCAGTCACCATTTTGCAGTCAGGGTTTTGGCTGGAACAACAAACTAATTAAAATTCCATTTCATAACTTAATTGCTCATCTGGACCTTCTGTAATAAGCCAGGGGTCTCTGGGTTTTAAAATAATGGTCCAGCCTGTGCACACCATTTCTTCAACAGAGCATTGCCAGGAAGAAGTCTGGGGGAGGTGAGTACTTCTCTCTGCTTCTTCCACTCATTTCAGTGAGTGACTGTGTGTTCTTCCATTCTGCAAATATATAGCATCAAATGTGTAGATACGAGGAACCGTCCTAGTTCCAGAGGACTCAAAAGTGAATCAGACATGGGTCCTGCCCTAAAGAACTTTCCAGTCTAATAATGTGTGAATATATATATATATATATATATATATAGTCACAGATGGAACAGGGAAGGGCCTGCAGGAAAGCAACAGATACAGGACAAAGGGAACCCCGCTTCCTAGTTTCTGGAGGAGACCCACTATTCCTATCTGGAAGGGAGGTCCTGTGGTATGCCATCTGCCACACTCCTGTCACACTCTCCATGCCCTGTGGGTCAAGAGGGAAGGGGCAAAGTGTCTCAAACCTTCCCCTCCATCCTATGGTCCAGAGGAATAAGCTGGACTTGGCCATGTTCCCTCGCAGTACTCCTGATAACCTGGTTCAAAACCCCAGGAAGGGGCTAGGTCAAGATGGATCACCAGCTCAAAAACAGACCAGGAACTGCAGTGATTCAAATACAGAGTGATCTGAAAGACAAAGGCCTCAAATGGGGAGAAGGATGCAGATGATGGGAGAATGGACCTTTCTGGGGGGAGATGTTGTTGTGCCTGTTCCATCGCCAACCACCAAATGTGAACCACACCAGTGAAAGGGGCTGGCGAGCGTCCCTGAATACATTTCTTGTGAGTGCTCTTAACACCAAATGGATCAAAAAAAAATTTTTCCCCGAGATGCCACAGAAACAGCATGTCCTTCTGTTGTTTCAAAACTGACATTTAAGCAGCAATGAAGCTAAATGTATTTGGGGGGAGGGAGGCAATGGCAGGGGCAGAACAAAAGAGTCGGGGGCCAGGTGGCGAGGGTTGTATCAGGGACAACATAGTTTGGTGGAGGGAACTGTGTTTAAGCATTGACAAAGAGGAACAAGTTTGGGGCGGGAGGCCAGGAGAGAAGTCAGGACCAAAATGCATGAGCTTCATTTTCCAGTCTCACAGGCAACCTTTTGCAAAAGGGCTCCCACCTGAGATTCCCTCCTCTTGGGAGATGGTGGGGGAGGAAGGAGAAAGGGCTTCTCTTTGGATCCTCGGTTCTAAGGGGCTGGCTTGGCTAGGAGACATGCCTATGCGCCTGTCACATAGAAGAAGAGAAAACCGTAGAGGAATGGACAACTCAGAACAGAAATGGAGCTAAGAAATGTCACAGTGCTCCCTACCCATGGCACCACCCACGCTGTTAAAGGTTCCCTGCCACCTTTCTGGTTTGGCTTTCTTTGCTTATGGTATCACTGTGCATGGGTATTTCTGATTTGTGTTAGTGGTTGCAAATAAATCTGTATGGAGAAACACATTCTTAAGAATACAGGAGGAGAGGAATGAAGTCCCGCCCCATTATGGGGCAGGGGGAGGGAGAACAAATATCACAAAGTATTTCCCTTTGGCAAGAGGTCACATTCTCATTGGCAGGAGGGCTCCCACTTGCGGGCAATTATTTGGGGGACACTGCATTGTGCCAGGCACAAAGTGTTTTACATATATCATGCCACCACCCCAGCAACAACAAAGTCATGCACAGATGTTCTCACCCCTCTTTACAGGTAAGGCAACTAAGGCTCAGAGAGGTTCACCAGCTTGCTGGGTTCTCACAACAAGTCAAGACGAAGCTAGATAGGAAGCCTAGGCTTTCCCTCCCCGTTCAAGATTTTTTCTCTGTTTCCTCACAAACAAGGGATTCAAACAGGGTGAAACAGTGACAAGGGAACGAGAAACCACATGTCTCACATGAAGGAGACTATTTCCCTCCCCAGGAAATGAAGGGAAAGACGGGAGAAGAAGAGAAAAATAAGAGACCCCCCCCACACACAGATGTGCCTTGAAGGATGACAGTGTGATGTTGAAAAATTCACATTTTAAGACAGATAAATTAGGAAGACATTACAAAAGTTGTATTTACTTTACAGTGATGTTTAACAGCAATTTTTAAAAGGGTCACTTCAAGCTGCTGGCTTCCCAAGTGTATTTAAGCTACGAGCCAGATAGAAAACCTTCCCCAGGTAACTTTGGAGGAAGACAGGTGGGTCCCTGACAAGAAGGGACAGGACCTGAGTCCTCAGATGTTTTCAGTGTGTCTCCCAGCAGAGGTTTGTTTTTTTCCCTTTGTTTTATTTTAAATTTGCATACAGTTTCCAGTCTCCAGAAATCTTAATACTGTACAATACAAAAGTAGTTTAGATAAAGCCCAAGCCCAGGACATACGGGCTTCTATTAATGGGAGACTCCATATGGAAGTTGCCTGTTTCACAGATGCACCCACAGTCACAACCACCAAACTGGAGTTACGGCCTAAAATACTTGAAAGAAAAGGCTGAGAACCACAAGCCCATGTCCAAATCTCTGAAAGAAAAGTTTAATAACTTTAGAAACGGTCCCCAGAGCCTTTTGGCCAAGGCAGAAGCACAGCATTATTAATATGACTCAGAAGAGTCAAAGCAGACACTGATCTGGGCTTAGGCTTCCCCCAACACAGTGCATTTCAAAAGGCCTGTTATCACAGAAAAGGTTGCTCGAAGTGGCTCTGGTAATTATGTTCTCCAAGAAACAATGCTCGTCTCCTTATTAAATGTTTCAGTGGGTGGCCCTGCTGAAGGCAGCAGGAATTTAACCCCAGGGCCATTGAACCTGAGAGGACAAAGAAAGAGGCCACCAAGGAGTTTTCCAACTCTATTAGCCAGGGTGAGGCTGTTTATTGGGTTGAAAACAGCTTTAATTAGGGACCAAAGCAAAGAAGCAGATAAGTTATTGCTGTATTAAGTGCTTTCATAGATAAAGGCACTGGGAGTCACAGCTTGCAAAACTACTCTCCATCCTGGTTTTGGTTCAGAGTGGCAGGGCTGTGGACTCAAAAAGCCAATGCCACATTTGTGACTTATCTGCAAACAACAGGCAGAGCAGAGAGACACTCTCTTCCCACTAGAGCAGGGGTCCCCAAACTACGGTCAGCCCACAGGCCGCATGTGGCCCCCTGAGGCCATTTATCCGTCCCTACCGCACTTCCGGAAGGGGCACCTCTTTCATTGGTGGTCAGTGAGAGGAGCACAGGATGCATCCGCATCCATTGTTCCCATTGAAATACTGGTCAGTTTGTTGATTTAAATTTACTTGTTCTTTATTTTAAATATTGTATTTGTTCCCATTTTGTTTTTTGACTTTAAAATAAGATATGTGCAGTGTGCAGAGGGACTTGTTTATAGTTTTTTTTATAGCTCTGCCCTCCAACGGTCTGAGGGACAGTGAACTGGCCCCCTGTGTAAAAAGTTTGGGGACCCCTGCTCTAGAGGGTGAACTCCTCCCACGCCAGGACTCCTGTGTTCCTGGTTCCCCGATGAACAGAAATCTCTTTGGAAATAGGATTAGGTAGCAAAAGCACTCTTTGTGGGATGGAGTTCTACCCCAGAGAAAGACGTTTCATTTCATTCCCCAAACATATGCTGAACCCATGTTACAGGACAGTGTATGAAGTGCTCCTGGAGAGTCAGCAATGAGCACTGCCTTCTGTCCACTTAGAGTCCTGCTGGGAGAGTCTAGGGAGAGGGTAACTGTGGTGACCTCTTCCCAATGCCGCACAGAAGAATAATGGATGCAAAATCAAAAACACACAGACAATGCTTGCGATGAAACTAGGCGGTAAAGTATCCCCATGAACCCCCAGCATACAAGTCAATAGACGAAAACCCTGGTAGCCTCAAGATGTGCGTATCCTTGGGCATCTGTGCTACAGAAAGCAGATGGAGGCCTGCGGGCATCTGATAGACCTGCTATCCAACAGGTATTTACTGGAAAGTACAGACAGCCGAATTGAGAACAATGTCTAGAACTGGGAGCAGTTCTGCTCACTCTGACAGCAGGAACATGGAAGAGCTTTGTTAGAAGGTCTGAAGGGAAGAGGCTAGAGCTGGTTGGTCCCTGTCAGCTCTCAATGAATTCTTCCTGGCAGCCACTGCAGGGAGTAGGATCCAAATTGAGCAGCTAGAAATTGCAGAGATAAAGAAACACTGTGGTCCAGATAAAAGCGGAGGAGGGGAACAGGAACAGGAAATAGCAGAAAAAAAGCTGCCATAATTTTTTTAACACTATGTGAAACAACACAGGAGGGGGCACCATTAAGTCAGAAAAGCTAAATAAACCAACCCTCCTCCAAAAATTAAAAAAAAAGTAAATTCACATAAAAATTCACCTTTTGCACAAGGACCTCCCCCATCCCAATCTGAGAGCTCTTGGCGGGGGGTGGTTGGTAGGGGAATTGGGAGAAGAGGCCTCTCTGTGACAGTGTGCACGTAGGTATAACCTCAGACTAAGCTACGTTAAAAAAAATAAAGAATTAAAGCAGAATAGCTCTGATATAGATCATGAAGGCATGCTAGGAAAATGGCTCAGAAAACTATTGAACTTGTAGTATATTATTTCAAATCAGCTAAAGGATTTATAAATAATCCAAAATTTGAAATAACATATTTTTTAGAAATAAAATCTAAACTAGAAGGAACATAAACGCTAATACATAAAACAAATGATGCTTTAAAGGAAATGGAAGGTAAAAAGGCTAAACATTAATGTTTTTAAAAATCAAAAAGAAATGAGGAAAAAGATTTAAAAAGTTCTCAAGAAAGGGACAAATACTGAAGGTAGGAAGAGAAAATCCAATCCATGGAGAATAGGAGTCAGTCTCCAAGGAAGACAACCAAGTCAGGGGACAGAAAAACATTAAAATGTATGACTCAAGACAATTTTCCAGAAACTTTTTTTGAGGGACTTGAAACCACACATTGAAAGAGAATACCACATACTTGGAACTACTAACCCAAAACAACCAACATGTAGACATAATCTAGTAAAATTTCTGGACTTTAAAAATAATTAAAAATTTCTTTATAGCACATGACTTAAAAGGGAGAGAAAATTAGATTATCACATGCTTTTTGATAGCAATATTTTATGCTAGAAGGAATCAGACTATTTTCTTATATTTTTGATGCTCATATTTACAATATTAAAAAAATATATGTATTTAGTATTTTATATCCAGCAAAATGACATCATGTATAAAAAGCACAAACTATTCCAAAGAGCAAGAATTCAGAGAATATTGTTTCCATGAGATAAATCCCTTTACTAAGGAATCTAGAATCAACTTCAGACTACCAATATGTTGGAACTGGCATCAGCATAAAGATAATTAAAAATCTATAGCTACCTGTAGAACTGAAAGTAAATGAGGGCTAAAAGAGAAAGATTAGATAACACAAATATAATAGAACCATAAAAATTTGGGGTAAGGAAGAGAAGATAAAGATACAAAATTTAAACTGTTTAGTAATCATAATTGATGGTGGTAGTGTTGTTATTACTGTTATTCTGAGATTTTTGGAATAATTATGGGATATTCTCATTCTAATTTGGTGTTCTTAAGAACCAGGTGTCTTGATTTGGAATAAAGGAGACACAAATGCAGTATAAAAGTTAAGTAAAAACTATAGTTTTTAATCTGAGTCTGAAATTGTTGGAACTCACAACTGACTGGATCACACACATCTCCCTTTCTACCCACAGATATTACACATGTGGATGCTCAGTCTGCTGAAAAGCTAGAAACAATGACCGACCCAATAGGAATAAGCATCCATAGTATCTAGACTGTGGTCTTGAAATACATTTTCCCATTAGCATTTCCCATAATGTTGATTCCAGGTCTGGGACAGGAAATACACTACTTGAGCCTGGAGTGTTTTCATACACCGACAGTAAGGTAGATCAGAAACATAAGTCATATCAAAAGAACCCAGGAGCCAATTAAAGAACCTCTAAGAGGCAATGGGTTGAAATTCATCAGATATGTGTAAATCTATGAGTCCATAATCCTACTTAAAAGAACTAATGGATTGCATGTTAAGAATGACAGGAAGCCAATTTATTATCTTGCAAACTGGGAGTATGAATACACTGTATAAATATTCTGTCTTTCCTGTAAGAACTGTACTACCGGGTAACCAAACAGTAGATGGATGAAAACTTCCCCTTTAGAAAAAAATATCCCAGCTAATGAATGAAAATAAAATTATAGAGTTAGAATCACACATTTTGCAGCCCCCAGTGAAATGGTGGATCTAGGCATTGAGCATCACTGAGTGTTAACAAGAAAACGTAAAAATCACACGTGATGTGACTGCTGATGAAAAACACTGTTACCTTGCCCAAGAGATGGGCCCTGAGTCTGGTCAAGCCTCTGGATGCAGCTGCCAATGTGCAGAAAACACAAAAGACAGAGAAATGTGTTAAACCCACCACAGGTATACAAGCTTGTAGGATTCTATGGATGAAAAATGCCTGGGTCTTTCCACAGAAAAAGTATAAGGGAAAGAGAGGGATGGAGAGGGTGCTGCAGCTCTTAAAGAGGCTTCAAATATGTACATCTACAGGATGGCCAGAGCGGGTTTCCTGGGCCATGGGGATATTATTTAGAGTTAACAAAGCTTTGTAGCCTGACCAGGTAGTGGCGCAGTGGATACAGCGTTGGACTGGGATGCGGAAGACCCAGGTTCGAGACCCTGAGGTCGCCAGCTTGAGCGCGGGCCCATCTGGCTTGAGCAAAAGCTCGCCAGCTTGGACCCAAGGTCACTGGCTCCAGCAAGGGGTGGCTCGGTCTGCTGAAGGCCCTCGGTCAAGGCACATGTGAGAAAGCAATCAATGAACAACTACGGTGTCCCAACGGCAACGAAAAACTAATGATTGATGCTTCTCACCTCTCTCCGTTCCTGTCTGTCTGTCCCTATCTATCCCTCTCTCTGACTCTCTCTCTGTTCCTGTAAAAAAAAAAAGAAAGCTATTGTAGTAATCATAACCTGCATGTCTTTTGCCATCTGAACAAGTAACTGTAAACCCACTTTCCCCCACCCCTGTATATATTTTTTAAACAGGAAAGACCAAAAAAGAGCAGTGAGGTATGTACACTTAGGTGATGACAAATCTACAAAGAGTGCAAGAGAGTGACTACTATAAAGTTCGGGAAGGGTGGGGGGCTGTGATTCATTGAGCAAATGAAAGAGCTTTAGATTGGTTGGCAAAATTCTAAGGAGACAAGAGTGGTTTGCCTTATTAAAATTCACTAAGCGATAAGAATATTCTCACTTGAGGGAGGGCAAGATGGCGATGGAGTAGGCGGACGTACCATCTTCCAACTCCCAGAACCAAAGTGGATTATAACTTGATTTTAAGAACCATCATCTGGATAAACCAACGTTGAACTGGACTGAGAGGACTCTTCAACTGGGGAACACTGAAGAAGCAACACTGAGACTGGTAGGAAAAGCGAAAACGCGGAAAGGGCTGTCCAGCTCCCTGGAGCAAAAGGCAGCCTGGAGAGACTTGTGTGGCAGGAAGAGAGGCTAACAGAAGGGTAGGGACCTGGGTCTCAGGAACAAAGCCCCAGCCTACAGCCCCAGAGCCTAGAAGAGGCCTATGGACAGTATTTAGCTGTGAAACAGGTAACAGGTTAGGATACTGTTTGTGAGAAAGAGACAATTGTCTCAGACCCAGGATTCTTCTTAAAGGGATGGCACAGAAAACCTCTTTCACAACTACTCACCCGGGACTCCGGGAGACAGGGAGAGAGGAGAGGACCGGAGCAGCTGGAAGAAAGTGTGGTCTGGAAGGCAAAGGGAGAAAAGCTTTGAGGGACAGCCACCCTAAACCCTGGGCTGAGTCACTCCACAAATCTGAAGCAATATTTCCCCTGGAATCAGCAAGGGGAAGCAGGACACCAGCCAAACAGGCTCCCCTGTGGCAATTAGAGCACAGTCACTTAGAAGGAAGGAGCTTTCAGGACTACAGTATGGAGTGTTAGGGTCTGAGCTGCAGCGCCCGCACCCATGTTGCTGAGGGCTTGCTGGAGGGTGGGCAGCGGCGGAACGCGGAAGTGTGGTTCCACCAGTGGGGGCAGAGGCTGAGCTGGTAGCGTGAGCTCAGTCTAGCCCAGCCAGGGGCGAAGGGGACGTGCGAAAATGGCCTGGCAGCTGCAGACCCACCTGTGACCCCACCTGAGGGGAAAAGCCGGAGCCTGGAATGGGCAGAGATCTGCCACTGGGCAGGGACAAGCAGGCGTGCAGCCTCACATGGCCACCGAGGCTTGAAGCCCTGCACACACTGGCTTTGCCTGCAGAGGTGGGGCGGAACCCAGGGCTTGCAGCTGAGTGCATATCAGCAGCCTGGCTGAGGAGCCAAGGTTGGCGAGGTTGGGGTGGAAGCCAGGCTTGTGACTGAGCATGCACCAGAAGCCCCTCCCAGCCGGAGGAACCAGCTGACAGGGATCTGCAGCTGAGTACAAGTGCTCACCCTTGCCCTTGGTGCCTAGGCTTGTGGCCCAAGTGTAGTGCACAATCCCACCTATGGGAGAGGGGCGAAGGCCGAGACCAGCTGAAGCTTATAGAACCTGGCACGAGAACACAGCCCCTCCCACAGAGGCAAAACAGAAACCGCAGCAACAGCCGAAGCGGTTGGTGCTGGCAACACCCATACCCAACCGCCATAGGCAGCGGCAGAGGCAGTGGTGGGCCTGCAGACAGACCACACCTAGGGAACATAGAGGCAATACCCATTGGTTTGGACTCCAGTAGCCAAAATCCTTCTTACACACAGACAAAATGGGCAGGCAGAGGAATGCAATACAAATGAATCAAGAGAAATCCCGGAGAAGAACCTGAATGAATCAGATATAACCAAATTACCTGATACAGAGTTTAAAACTAATGATAGTTAGGATGTTCAAAGAGCTTAGAGCAACAATGGATAGTCATTACAAACTCCTAAATAAATATATAGCAAGTATAAAAAAGGAAATTGAAATAATAAAAAAGAATCAGACAGAAATGACAAATACAGTATCAGAACTGAAGACCACAATGGAAGGAATTAAAAGCAGGATGGATGAAACTAAGGATCGAGTCAGCAAATTAGAGGATAAAATAAACAAAGGCAGAAGCAGAACAGAAAAAAGAAAAGAGACTAAAAAAATCTGAGGAAACACTAAGGGAGCTCTGTGACAACATGAAGAGAAATAACATCCACATCATAGGGGTTCCTGAAGAAGAAGAGAAAGAACAAGGGACAGAAACTTTGTTCAATCAAATCATAGCAGAAAACTTCCCTAAATTAAGACTGGAAAACGTTTCACACGTTCAAGAAGCACAGAGAACTCCATTAAAGAGAAACCCAAAGAAATCTACACCAAGACACATCATAGTTAAAAAACCAAAGGTAAGTGATAAAGAGAAAAATTTTAAAGCTGCTAGAGAAAAAAAGGCTATCACCTACAAAGGAGCCCCCATAAGGATGACATTCGACATCAGAAACACTTGAGGCCAGAAGGGAATGGCAAGATATATTCAAAGTAATGCAGAACAAGAATCTACAACCAAGACTACTTTATCCAGCAAGGCTTATGTTTAAAATTGAAGGAGAAATAAAGAGCTTCCCAGACAAAAAAAAAACCCTTAAGGAATTCATTAAAACCAAACCAATTCTGCAAGAGATGCTAAGGGGCCTGTTGTGAACAGTTCAAAGGGGGAAAAGAATATAGCAAAAGAAGAATACAGCTTTAAAGAATAAAATGGCAATAAACAACTACATATCAATAATAACCTTAAATGTAAATGGATTAAATGATCCAATCAAAAGATGTAGGATAGCTGCGTGGATAAAGAAACAGGACCCATACATATGCTGTCTACAAGAGACACACTTTAAAACAAAAGATGCACATAGACTGAAGGTAAAAGGATGAAAATAAATATTTCATGCAAATGGAAATGAAAATAAGCCGGGGTAGCAATACTTATATCTGACAAAATGGACTTTAAAACAAAGGCTGTAGTAAGAGATAAAGAAGGACACTACATAATGATAAAGGGAACAATTCAACAGAAAGATATAACCATTATAAATATCTACGCACCAAACATAGGAGCCCGGACATACATAAAGCAGACTTTGATGGATATAAAGGGTGAGATTAACAGCAATACTATAATAGTAAAGGATTTCAATATCCCACTAACATCACTGGATAGATCCTCAAGAACAAAAATTAACAAAGAAACAGCAGACTTAAAGGATACACTAGATCAACTCAATTTAATAGATATCTTTAGAAATTTTCACCCTAAAGCAAAATATACATTCTTTTCAAGTGCCCATGGTACATTCTCTAGGATAGACCACATGTTAGGACACAAAAGTGGTCTCAAAATTTAAGATTGAAATCATATCAAACATTTTCTTTGATCACAATGCCATAAAACTAGAAATTAACCACAAAAGAAAAACTGAAAAATACTCAAACACTTGGAAACTAAATAGCTTGTTATTAAATAACGAATGGATTAACAATGAGATCAAAGAAGAAATAAAAAAGTTTCTAGAAACAAATGATAATGAGCATACATCAACTCAAAATTTATGGGACACAGCAAAAGCAGTACTGAGAGGGAAGTTCATAGCACTACAGGCATACCTTGAGAAGCTAGAAAAAGCTCAAATAAGCAACTTGACCCTGTATCTAAAAGAACTAGAAAAACAACACAAATAAAGCCCAGGACTAGTAGAAGGAAGGAAATAATAAAGATCAGAATAGAAATAAATGACATAGAGGTTAAGGAAACAATACAGAGGATTACTGAAACCAGGAGCTGGTTATTTGAAAAGGTAAACAAGATCAATGAACCTTTAACTAGACTCACCAAGAAAAAAAGAGAGAGGACTCAAATAAATAAAATTAGAAATGAGAGTGGAGAAATAACAACTGACACAACAGAAATACAAAATATTGTAAGAAAATACTATGAAGAACTCTATGTCAAAATATTAGACAACCTAGGTGAAATGAACAAGTTTCTTGAATCATATAATCTTCCAAAAATCAATCTGGAAGAATCAGAACACCTAGACAGACCAATGACAACAAATGAGATTGAAACAGTTATCAAAAAAGTTCCAAAAAGAAAAGTCCTGGGCCTGACGGCTTCACAAGTAAATTCTACCAAAAATTCAAAGAAGAACTAACTCCTATCCTTCTCAAGCTATTTCAAAAAATTCAAGAGGAAGGAAGACTTCCAAACTCCTTTTATGAGGTGAGCATAATTCTGATCTCGACACCAGGCAAAGACAACACAAAGAAAGAAAATTATAGGCCAATATCCCTGATGAATTTAGATGCTAAAATTCTCAACAAAATATTAGCCAACCGGATCCAGCAATATATGAAAAAAATCATACACCGTGATCAAGTGAGATTTATTCTGGAGAGGCAAGGCTGGTTCAATATTCGCAAATCAATCAATGGGATTCATCACATAAACAAAAGGAAAGACAAAAATCACATGATAATTTCAATAGATGCAGAAAAAGCATTTGATAAAATCCAGCACCCATACATGATAAAAACTCTCAGTAAAGTGGGAATACAGGGAACATACCTTAACATGATAACGGCCATCTATGACAGACCCATAGCAAAGATCATACTAAATGGGCAAAAGTTAAAAGCAATCCCCTTAAGATCAGGAACCAGGCAGGAGTGCCCCCTTTCACCGCTCTTATTCAACATAGTTCTGGAAGTCTTAGTCACAGCAGTCAGAGAAGAAGAAGAAATAAAAGGCATCCAAATTGGAAAAGAAGAAGTAGAACTGTCATTATTTGCAGATGATATGATATTGTATATAGAAAACCCAGAAGTCTCAGTCAAAAAACTACTGGACCTGATAAATGAATTCAGCAAGGTGGCAGGATATAAAATTAATACTCAGAAATCAGAGGCATTTTTATATACCAACAATGAACTGTCAGCAAATGAAATTAAGGAAACAATCCCCTTCACTATTGCAACTAAAAGAATAAAGTACCTAGGAGTAAACTTGACCAAGGAGGTTAAGGACTTGTACTCGGAAAATTATAAAACATAGATAAAAGAAATCAAGGAAGATACAAACAAGTGAAAGCATATACCGTGCTCATGGTTAGGAAGAATAAACATCATTAAGTGTCTATATTACCCAAAGTAATTTATAAATTCAATGCAATACCAATGACATACTTCAAAGATAAAGAACACATATTCCAAAAATTTATATGGAACCAAAAAAGAACACGAATAGCCTCAGCAATCTTAAAAAGAAAAAATAAAGCAGGAGGTATCACTCTTCTGGATATCAAGGTATACTACAAGGCCATTGTACTCAAGACAGCCTGGTAATGGCATAAGAACAGGCATATAGATCAACGGAACCGAACAGAGAACCCAGAAATAAACCCACAGCTTTATGGACAACTGATATTTGACAAAGGAGGAAAGAACATACAATGGAGTAAAGACAGCCTCTTTTCAAATGGGGTTGGGAAAATTGGACATCTACCTGCAAAAAAATGAAACTAGACCATCAACATACATCATTCACAAAAACAAACTCAAAATGGATAAAAGACTTAAATGTAAGCTGTGAAACCATAAGCATCTTAGAAGAAAACATAGGCAGTAAGTTCTCCAACATCTGTAGCAGCAATATATTTGCCAATTTATCTCCACAGGCAAATGAAATAAAAGGCAGGATAAACAAAAGGGACTATATTAAACTAAAAAGTTTTTGTACAGCTAAAGACAATAAGAACAGAATAAAAAGACAAACCACACAATGGGAGAACATATTTGACAACACATCTGATAAGGGGTTAATAACCAAAATTTATAAAGAACTTGTAAAACTCAACACCAGGAAGACAAGCAATCCAATCAAAAAATGGGCAAAAGAAATGAATAGAAATTTCTCCAAAGAGGACATACAGATGGCCAATAGGCATATGAAAAAATGCTCAACATCACTAATCATTAGAGAAATGCAAATTAAAACCACAATGAGATACCACCTCACACCAGTCAGAATGGTGCTCATCAGCAAAACAACACAGAACAGGTGCTGGCGAGGATGTGGCGAAAAGGGAACCCTCCTGCACTGCTGGTGGGAATGCAGACTGGTGCAGCCACCGTGGAAAACAGTATGGAGATTCCTGAAAAAATTAAAAATCGAACTGCCTTTTGACCCAGCTATTCCACTTTTAGGAATATACCCTAAGAACACCATAGCACTGTTTGAAAAGAAGAAATGCGCCCCCATATTCGTGGCAGCATTGTTCACAATAGCGAAGATCTGGAAACAGCCCAAGTGTCCGTCAGAGGACGAGTGGATTAAAAAGCTTTGGTACATATATACTATGGAATACTACTCAGCCATAAGAAAGGATGACATCAGATCATTTGTAACAACATGGATGGACCTTGATAACATTATACTGAGTGAAGTAAGTAAATCAGAAAAAACTAAGAACTATATGAGTCCATACATAGATGGGACATAAAAATGAGACTCAGAGACATGGACAAGAGTGTGCTGGCTACCCGGGGGGAGGAGGAGGTGAGGGAGGGAATAGGGAGAGGGGAGGGGCACAAATAGAACCAGATAGAAGGTGACGGAGGACAATTTGACTTTGGGTGATGGGTACGCAATATAATCAAATGTCAAAATAACCTGGAAATATTTTCTCTGAACATATGTGCCCTGATTTATCAATGTCATCCCATTATAATTAATAAAAATAAATAAATTAGAAAAAATTCACTAATCTATAAATTTGCTTAGTATTGCTTTCTGTGTCTTTTACAATAAAACAAAAATTTAAAAAACACAAAAGAGATTAGTTTGTATTACTTTTTCTTCTATATCAAAAATTACGTTTTTGCCATGACTGAGTAGCTCTGTTGGCTAGAGCATCATTCCAATATGCCAGGGTTGCAAGTTTGATCCCCCATTAGGGAACATACAAGAATCAACCATGAATAAGTGTAAAACAGATTGATGTTTCTTTTTTTCTCTCTTTCTCCCTCTGTCACTCTCTAAAATCAGTCAATCAATCAAAAATTTAAAAGAATTACATTTCTGTTATTTCACACAGGAAATGGACTTAAAAGAAACAAATGGCATTTCTATGCTGCTTTTGTACTTGAGTTAAGGGGGATTAATTTTTAAGAATGTTCAGAGTGCTCTAGGCTCTAACTAGATAAAAACTAAGAGATAAGCCTGCCAACTAAGGAGTTAAGAGCAGTGAATGCCCAGACTTCTTGATTCTAACCACTCTCCAAGTAAATTAAGAAGCTTCAGGTCCACAGCTCAGCAGGATTGCTGGCTCCATCCTGACCACTGGGAACAGGCTTTTTCTTCAAATCTCAGTTCTAGCATGGAATATCAGTTTTCTTGCTGCTGAGAATTCAAATTCTGTTCCTATGGAACAAGGCTAGACACTGTCATCTCCAAATCTCTAAGAAATTGGGTATCCACTGTGAATCCGATTCCCGTGACTGTTGGGTCTCCCGGATGTGGGCCATCTGCCTGGCTAGATCTCTGACAGTTACCTGCTTCCGGAACCCCCCGCCCAGGATGGCCATCAGTCATGTGCCTTCTGAAAGCATGTACCAAGAGTCTGAAGCTGGTCGCCAGCCAGTCAGAACTTAAGAGATGCTGCCTGTTTCCCAGAGGCACCCCGTTGGGCTGACCTTCCAGAGTCACTGTCCTGCTGCAGCCCAGGCCCTTCTGCTGTCGTTTATGTTCTAAAGGAATTTACCCATTGGGTAAACTTCTCCAACTTCACTGCAGATTCTCTCTTCAATACAGCACACTACCCGAGCCAGCTCTTCCCATCCCTACGCATGAGTCACAGTAAAAGACTCATACATTTGCAGATCTGGAAATGCCCTCCATCATCTTTTTTAATTAGCTCATTTGCTTTGGCTCGGAAATTGAGCATCAAAGAAGTGATGGTGGGTTTGACAAGATCCCACATCTATCAGTGATAAACCTTGTCCAAGGCCCCAGGAGTCTCTGACAATGACTCCTTCTTGCCTCTGCATCCATGCTTGGCCATTGTCTCTTTTCAAATAAGCGTTAATTATTGGCACTTCCATGCAGATTGCCATTAGCTGTGTGCCAGGAATCATGTTTGGTAGGGAGAGGCGATGCGGGAGGGGGCTGGATGGGCATTTCGGTGTTGTGGGTTGATGAACAAGGTCCACATAGTCTTGGCCTAACACAAATGAAGATTTATGTGGAGGTCCCTACATGAAAGGTTACTATACAGCAGTGGTTCTTAACCTTTTTTGAGGTACCGAGCCCACCAGTTTCATATGCGCATTCACCGAACCCTTCTTTAGTAATAAATAAAATATGATTTTTTTCCAAACTCAAGACATAAATATATGTTTTTTTACTGGTGTACAAAATGAGCCGTGCATGAACATCAATTTGCTCAAAGAACAAAACCAACAAAGTGCGTGAACTCACAACAAATTACAGTATTACTTTATTCTGGCCTCCGCGGCAGAGGCTTCTCCGAACCCGAGACCGACTCATCGAACATCTAGGGTTCGATAGAACTCAGGTTAAGAACCACTGCTATAGAGCATGCTAAATGCTGACACAGATTTTCTTATTGACCAAACTCTACTCAGACTCTTTGTCAAGTAGGCCTGACTTTTAGGCTTCCGTGTTTGTTTAAGAATCCTGCTGAGTCAATTTAACCAGATTCCCCACCCCTCACCTCAGTATCTGATCACCTTGATATCTGTTCTGTTTCCTCATCCCCTCCCTCCACCACCCTGGTGATGTATGATCACTCTGTCCTGTCTTCAGCAAAGATCCTGTCTGGTTGGTTTAGCCAGAGCCCCTTACCCCTAATATATCCTCTTAGTAATTTTTCACTCACTGACCCCTACCAGGCTCCTTGACTATAACTTCCTACTTGCCCTTGCTGTATCTGAGGCTGAGTCCAATCTCTCTCCCCGACTACAAGACCTCACTGCAGTGGTCCCTACCTATCACCATTGCCTCCTTGAATGCAGTCTGCCTTGCCATCTTCAACAAGTGTTGTGAACACTCTTTTCCGTAACAACGCCATAGTACAAAAAGGACATGATGGTACTGATACACACGTGTCAAAGCTATAAACGTCTGCATGCCGGGCTGTGCAGCAGTTCCCCTTCTGAGAGCTTATTCTGCGGAAATAACTGGGGAGACGGGAAATGATTTTGCCACCAGTAGGCTTATCACAGTGGTGTTTGTGATCATGAGTTGTTGGAAACCTCCCAAGTGTTAAACAATACAGGATTGGTTAAATAAATTATGGTATACCCATTCAGTGGGTGCTAAGTATTGAAAAAAATAACATCACAGTGTGAAAAAATATTCATGAAATATTGCTTAGTGAAAACATGTATTACAAAACAGAATGCCCATTAGGATTATACTGTTTAAGGTATTTATTCCCTTAGAGAATGGAGAGGAGTACCAGTATATACTGTACCAAAATGTTTAAAAATATGATTATTAAAGGTAATTTTTATTCTCTTTCTTTTGCTCATATATGTTTTCCATAATGAACATACATTTGTTGTATAATAAGAATTAAAACAAAATTCTCTTTCTCCAAAGAAACTCCTTAAAAATGTATCTGATTCTCTCACTTGCTAGAGTTGGATTTTGCAAAGAATGTGGATTCAACAACTTAGAAACAAAGTCCAAAGCAAATGCATTATTAACCAAACCTTCAGTGAGCTAGCTTCCCTGCATATTAAAAGATGAGGTTTCCTAAGTACAAGAAAATCTTTATTCGGGGCTTAAAAAAAAACACAATAAATTTAAACTCCAGTGCTAATCAAAGATATACAAAACAAAGTATTGTATTAGATATATTGCATCAGCAAACATTAACAACAATAATAGCAGCCAGGACTGGTAAGATTGTAAAAAGACACATTGCAATGAAGTACACTGAATAACTCATACTTATTTTATTTTATTTTTATTTATTTATTTATTTATTTATTTATTTATTTATTTATTATTTTTAGTGAGAGAGAAAGATAGAGAGAGAGAGGAAGGGACAGACAGACAGAAGGGAGAGAGATGAGAAGCATCAATTCGTCATTGCAGCACCTTAGTTGTTCATTGACTGCTTTTTCATATGTGCCTTGACTGGTGGGCTCTAGCCAAGCCAGTGACCCCTTGCTCAAGTCAGCAACCTTGGGCTTCAAGCCAGCAACCTTTGGGCTTAAGCCAGTGACCATGGGGTCATGTCTATGATCCCACGCTCAAGCCAGAGACCCTACGCTCAAGCTGAAGACCTCGGGGTTTTGAACCTGGGCAATAACTCATACTTTTAAAAGTTTATCCATTGAAAAAATAAAAAGAATCACTTTAACCTTCTTTCAAGCACTTGAGTAAATATTCTTGCATATCAGCCATCCTGCTTTCTGTCGACAGTAAAGTTGTTTCCACCCATCTTTAAAGTCCTTTGCCTCACCTTGTTTCTTCATCATTTTTGAAATACAAAGTTTCCCAAGACAGGTTACACAGGACATGGGGAAAGAGCTGTTTATTTCTGTTGATTATTGTCCCATGTGGACTTCAAAAGAATTTTCCAAATAGAACTCCGTCATCTGCTTGGCATCTTGGACCTTAGAAGGATGGGCACTGAGCAGGTGCAGAGACAGAAAGGGACATTTACTGGTCACATCTTTCTTGATGGACAGCCTGCTCTGTTCACCTTCTTCAGTTAAACATGTATGGGTGCCTTAAAGAGAACTGCAGAGCCAGAAAGATGGCCCTTAGGAAAGCATTCCAGAACAGAGGCTACCCAGAAAATGACATCTAATAACAGAAAAGTCAGCCACGCTGCTCTGCAGTGGACACCGATTGCTAGTTTTGAATACACTGGCCCCAGTTAGGAAGATGCATCAAGAAGGTCCATGGTCCCTCCTAGGTTCTTCTGTGCTGGCCACTGAGGGGTCTGGTGGCCAGGAGAACCAAATCTGTGTAGTGACTTATCTTTTCTTTATAGTTTGGTGAGCATACCTCCACAGAAAGCTAGCCACCGCTGAGTGGCTTTTTATTAGCCAGGCTGCAGGGAGCACTCACTCTCTCCTCCAGAAAAGGGTCGTTTGCAAAGGGCAGTGCTGAGCATGTCCTGCAGTATGCCTGCTCCCTGGGGCATTGCTTGGCTTTGTCTCACGGGGAGAATGTGTGTGCAAACATACACAGGTGGGGCCTCTGGCCTCTAGTTACAGCAGAGTGAGGGGTGGGGGAGTGGGGGAAGGGATGCTAATGTTCTCATTCTCCTCCCCCCACCTGAGCAGGAATGGTGACGGGGAAAACGACTTCATCTGCAGAAGCACACCCCAAAGACAGCTCAGATGGGCAATGAGGAGAATGCAATGTGGCTCGCCAGCTGAGCGGCGCGAAATGCTCTGATCTACTGCAAGGCGGAACTGATTTTTAAAAATAAAAGAAAGATAGTCAGGGCCCCTTTCTCCCCCTGGTTGTTGTTGACTCTCCGAAACACTGGGTCTGGCACGGGTTCTGATCCCTGGAGTTTGATGCACGTTTGATTCACAGACTGCTGCGTGTCTACACCAGATGGCCTCGAGTTAATGAACACAAACTCATCACTTTTGCTCACCAGGGAAATGTGCAGCTCAATCTGATTTGTACTCTACAACTAAAAATATTTGAGTATTTTTAGGGAGCATTTTACTGAGACAAAATGGCACTTCAGGAATGCATTAAAAGAACAGAGACTAACCAGCAAATTACAACTGCAATCTCCTACAGGTTGATAAATCAGCCCTCGGGTCATTCTGCAACTGAAATTAAAGTAATCCACTCTGACTGTACAGGAATGATGGCCCCATTCTGCCCTCCACCCCTTTCCTCCTCTCCAACCCCTCTGCCTTGCCCCAAGCTGAACTTGTGGTCCCAAAGCACAACACAGAACTCGTTCCAAACACTAGATTTTCTCATGCATGTAACTAGCAAAACTATTTTTCATGGGGTATACACACATGCGCAGAGTAATACATATTCTTTTTTTTTATTATTAAGTGAGAGATGGGGAGGCAGAGACAGGTTCCTTCATGCACCCCAACTGGGATCCACCCGGCAAGCCCCCTACTGGGGGATGCTCTGTCCATCTGGGGCTGCTGCTCCATTGCTCGGCAACTAAGCTATTTTAGCACGTGAGGCGAGGCCATGGAGCCATCCTCAGTGCCTGGGGCCAACTTACTTGAACCATTCGAGCCATGGCTGCAGGAGGGGAAGAGAAAGAAGTGGAGGGTGGAGAAGCAGATGGTCACTTCTGTGTGCCCTGAGCCCTGACTGGAATTCGAACCCAGGACTTCCACATGCCAGGTCGATGCTCTACCACTGAGCAAATTGGCCAAGGCCATACATATTCTTTTAGTGTGTTCTTATCTATACATTCTTATGTATAACAATAATTTTAGGATTCAAATAATATTCATTAAATTAACTCCATCTCATCTAATTGCGATAGAACTTTGTTCAGCTGAGCACTTCCCCATCACCAGCACCAGCAAACAAAAGAGTTGACTCAATAATGAATTAAGAAACAGGTAGCTGTTTCCTATAGCTCACTTTCCCCTTTTCTCTAAACTCCCACATTTCCTGCCATTTCATTAAATCTTAGCGATTCAGCTCATGAACATTAAAGCCACAGCTTCCCAAGTCAGCTCAGTTCTCATCTCTCTTCCCACAAAGCAAACAACCACACAGTCGTGTTCTTGCCTCATGAACTATGACTGTGGGAGAGCCAGGGTCCAGGCATAGTTAGTTCCTTATAACCCCGTAACCTGGGTCTCATCTGGGAGCTTGTTAGAAATGCTGAATCTCAGGCCTTACCCCAATCCTACTGAATCCAAATCTGCACTGAACAAGATCCCCAGGGAACCCAGAGGTGGATGGAAGTTTGAGAAGCACACTGCCTTCTACTCACCTAATTATGTGTAACATTCGAGTCCAGATCACGAGTGTTTTTACAGGTTGTTCTGTCTTAAGAGAGAAGTAGTTTAATCATCTAGAACTCTGCCCTGTAAAGATATTTCACAAATTTCAGAAAAGGGGAAGTAGTTTAATCACCTAGAACTCTGCCCTGTAAAGATATTTTACAAATTGCAGGCTTTAACGGAAACCTTTGACTTTTTCCGTACTGAACATCTTTACAAATAGATGTCACCCTGCTGTTTAGAAGGGAAAACAATCACTGTTCGTTACAAAATGTTCTTTGTACAGATTAGCACAAGGGAGGCAGAGTATGCTGTTCTGCACTTGAATGGCAGCACTTGGAAATAGGCTATCATTGCTAAGAGACAGGCTTCCAGCGAAGCAGCTCCAGTTGTCTTGGGTAAGATGTCTTCTGACTCACAGGCTTCTCCTGCTGAGGCAGCTTAAACGAGGTTCTCTTTCCAGACAGCTGTGGAGCAGCTGCAGAGAATTAATAGGAAATAATAGTCTGAGGTCTTAAAAAGACATACTTTTTGTCACCTTACGGGGAGCAGAAGGTAGGAGGGGACAGTGAGGCCCCTGGCTGCCTGGGATGACCCTACCTAACCCTTACCTGCCAGCCAGATGGCAGCAAAAGGTGGAGCAGCTCTGAAATGAGCCCTGGAATCAGAAGAGATCCAGAGAGAGCATACATGAAGGGGAAGCTTGTTGCTGTGGACGTGGAGGCCGAGGCCCCGTGGGTGCTGCGTTGGGGGTGAGTTGCAGGGGGTTGGCCTTGGTGCTTTGGGGCCAGGGGGCTGCGGCCATGGAAACAGACCATTCTGCCGGGCCAGAGGCATAGGGTGGACCAGCTACAGGTACACTCAGCCGGAGACCAGCAACTCTGACCCTGCAGATGTGAGGACCACTGTCTGGTGGCTGCTGCTAAGTGAGTTCTAGTTTGGTGAAACAACTGTGGTGGTTCTGGATTCATTTAACTCGAATTCTCCAAAGGATGTCAGAGCAGGAAGGACATTCTATCACCTTATCCAGCATTTTCAAATTCAAATGTCTTCAGAAGCCAGGAGGGACAGTAAATGAGGTGAAGGAGAGGGTCTAGAATTGCACTGCCCAGGACTGTCACCACTGGCCACAGGTGGCACCTCAGTACTCAGTATGGGGCTCCTTCAGATTGAGATGTGCTCTAAGGATAAAAAACAATGTTTTTCAAAGATACAGAAGGAGAAAAGATGTAAAATAGCTCATTAATGTTCTGTATTAATTGCATGTTGGAAAGAAAGACTTTGGACAATGTGGTGTTGTGGCATTGTGCACCCAAAGCCTATGTGATTTTCTTCACCAGTGTCATCCCAACAAATTAAATTTACAATAATAATAAAAAGAAAATATTTTGGATATATTGGGTTAAATAAATTGTTGAACTAATTTCAACCGTTTCTTTTTCATGTTTTCAGTGTGGATGCTAGGAAGTCCTAAACCACATAACTGACTCAGCTTTGTGATTTGCCTTCTGTTTCCATGGGACAGCGCTGGTCTGGAACAATGGGGAAAGATGGTGACTACACCCGATTACACAGTAGATGCCTCTTCAAAGGCATTAAAATTCAAGCTTAAAAAAAGAAAAGGAAGAACACTATAGATCAAATTCCGCTCAGAAGTCACTGGTTTGTGACTTACGATTTTTTAAAAGGGGCGGGGGAGAGACCCAACTACACAACTAGTTGATGTGAAGTCTGAAATGAAAACCTAGATCTCTCCGGACTCTCAAGAGTCCAACAGTTTTTTCTACAGAGGTTTGCTTGACAATGTCAAAAACTAAATTGGCAACTCAAAGGGAGCCTGTGACGTTCATGTAGTCCTTTTACTTGTATGGATTTGTACCTGTAAAACCAGCAGTCCTATGGTCTGAATGTTTGTGCCCCCCCACCCAATTCATATGTTGGAAACCTAGCCCCCAAGATGATGGTATTTGGAGGTACTTTGGGAGGTGGTTAGGTCATGAGGCTGGGGTCCTCATCAATGGGATTAGTGCCCTTATAAAGGGGATTGACATAGTTCCCTTGTCCTTCTGCCATGTGAGACACAATGAGAAGTCTGCCACCTAGAAGAGGGCCATCATCACCTGACCATGTTGGTACCATGACCTCCAGAACTGTGAGAAATAAAGTTCTGTTGTTTATAAGCCATCCAGTCTGTGGTGTTTTGTTAGAGTTGCACAAACAGACTAAGACAAAGGGTTTTAGTTACATGGGCAGGCCACTTGGTCCCCTTGGGCTCTAACAAGCTAGTGTGCATGGGTCTCACATAGGGAACTCAGGAGTGAACCTGTCACCAGCATTAGAGGTGGAGAGGATGGAGGGCCAAATGAGCAGCAATGGGGAGACAGCAGTTCTCCATGAACTAACTTGAGTACCAATCTTGTATTAGTCCGATCTCACTAAATCAAAATTTAAAAAATTTTTGGAATAAGTGTCAGGTTCTGTGGGGGGCACAGCATGGAGGGAGTTACAACGAAGGCAAGTCCTCCTTATCTTTGAGGAGATAGAGCAATGATTTTTCAACCTTTTTCATCTCACTGCACACATAACCTGATTATTAAAATTCTGCAGCGCACCAAAATATGTATTTTCTTGACAATCTGACAAAAAAAATGTATAATAATTTTGATTCATTCACACCAAATGACTATTGTTGTGTTGGCTGTTGTCATTTTTTACTTTGATGGTCTAAGGGAAAAGAGGTCAGTGACCCCCAACTAAATAGTCAAATAGTACATGTTTTAAAATTCTTGCAGCACTCCGGTTGAAGATCGCTAAGTTAGAGGAAGAAAAAGTGTTCAAGGTATATTACCAAGGTGGTCAGGGTAGCAAGCAGGCAGGATGCGTGTGGTTGCAGAGGAGAAAGCAGTATCAAAGGGAGTGAAGGGTAGTGTCATTAAAGACTTGGGGTTTTAGCTACATCCTGAAGAATGAAATAAAATGGAGGATGGGTAAAGATATTCTAAGTGGATGGAATAGTATGAATATAGTGGGGCAGAGAAACGCTTCATTGGATCAGAAGCACATCCTGTGCACGTATTAGAACCATCTGAGTCTACTTAGTTTTTCCACTTCCTGACTCAGTCTAGGAAGGTTGTATAGTTCTAGGAACTTACCATTTCTTCTAGATTGTTGAATTTGGTGGCATATAATCTTTCATGGTATTCTAGTATGATCCTTTGTATATCTATGATATATGTGGTGATTTCTCCTCTTTCATTTCGGATTTTATTTAGATGAGTCATTTTCTCTTTTTTCCTTAGTGAGTCTAGCCAGAGGTTTGTCAATTTTATTGATCTTTTCCAAGAACCAGCTCTTTGTTGTATTACTTTTTTCTGTAGATTTTTGTTGTTGTTGTTGTTCTCTGTTTCATTTAGTTCTGCTCTAATTTTTACTATTTCTTTTCTTCTGCTGACTTTGGGTTGCCGGAAAATGATTTGACTTTGGGCGATGGGCACACAACACAATCAACAGTTCAAATGCTTTAGAAATGTTTATCTATGTACTCTTATTGATCAATGTCAACGCATTAAGTTTAATTTCTAAATTAAAAAACAACAACAACAAAAAGCTTTCCAGCTCTGATAAAAAAAACACAACAAAATATTTGAAATTGCTGCCTTGCGAGTCATGACAGCAAAGGTAAAATCTGCCAGTAGTGTCAATGTTGCTGCTACCGAAAGCGACTTCTAAATATAAACCTCAGCAATTTAAGCAATAAATGTATTCTGTCTTATTTGTAATTGTTTTAATTTATAATTATCACATATAATTTGCATTCTGTAATCATGTTTTAAAACTAATAGATGCATTGCATACAATTATTCAGATTTTGTAGGCATTCTTTTTATTCCATTTTCTAAGGCTGGCATTCTACACAGCGCTGGCATTTTCTTCATCAGATTAAAAAAGTCTAGGAACCAAAATACCAAGCTGGCAAGCTTTTCAGGCTAGGCAAGCCCAGGAGAAGCACTGTGGTCTTTTCCAGCATGCTGGTCTCCAAGACGCGCTACGGATTTCTCTTCTTCAGTAAGCTTTCTCCGCCCACCCTCCCCATACCTCTCAGATCCTAGCTACCTGTTGGGCCCAATTTCTGCCAGCCTCTGACTCTTTCCAGTATGACATATGACTGCAAAGTGTTAATGAGTATGGAAATCAATATTTTAGATTCCTCAGTAGTATGAACTGAACTTCTACTAGAGAGAAGCCAATTATCTCTGGATGTAGGAAACAGCCATTTAGCCATCATGCTGGTATAGATCTCAGAAAAAAGAAATCTCCTGGGGAGAGGGCCCTAGCATTTGCTCAAATACAAAGCAATTTATTAGCCCTACAAAAAAGACTAGGCAAATGCTGATAGTTTATACACGTAATTATTCTGATACTCTTGTCTATGTTGTTCCATGATTTTTAAGCAAATTCTTAAGTACAGGATTGAATTAATCATCCCAAAGTCAATCTAAATAGGAACACATGTTATGTGAGGGTTACTGTAAATGCACAGACCAGCTTCATCATTCATTCATTCAACATATATTTATTTTGTGCTTCTATATGTAAGAGTGGGTATTTCAATGAGCTTAGTCCAGTAAGAGAGAGAGAAGATATTTGCTTTGTTTTGATAACCATATATAGGATATAAATATAATTTATTACTAAATCAGAAAAGGAGGTATGTGCAAGGAGTAGTGTGCACCATGGTGGACTTAGTCATTTAAGATCATATTGTACAGAATGACTGGCTATGAAACCCTGAGTCCACAAAAGGGTTTCCCCACAGAGGGAAGCATAACTAAAGTGAAACTTTGGCACAACTTGGAAGATGAATTAGAGAGGGTGAGATTAGAGCTCAGTGACCAGGCGGGAGGCTGTGGGAACAGTCCGAGCCAGAGCAAGGGTTGAGATGGGAATGAGAAGGAGCAGACAGAACTGGAAGAATAAGGATGAAGGAAACACACTGGTGACTCAGCTGGAGGGGACAAGGGAGAGTGTTTGGGTGAATGGTGGGACTTCATAAAATGGGAGCATCCCAGGGAGGAATTGGTTAGACAGGTTAATTTTGAGATTCAAGTGTGTTATCCAGTTGAAAAAAAAATCATAAAGCAGTGGGGAAGGGGGACCAGAAAGTGAAAGGTGGGCGATGATCGTTGGGCTGTAATGGATATTCATCCATCATATGTTTAACTAATATTTATATTTACCATGAGCTGACTAGGTACCAGACACTGAGCTAGGGACCAAAGATACAATGACTAACGAAACATAATCCCTACCCTAGAGAAGTTTTTGGACCAAAGAAGGAAACAAACCTGTAATAATTGTAATGAAAAAGGATCAGTGCTGTGATAAGAATGCAGGTGCTATAAAAACACGCCAAAGGGGACTTAAGCCAGAATAATGGAGCCAGGAAAGGGGATGTGTGAGGAAGGAGAATGAGGAGCCACAGGCGGGTGCCTTCAGTGGGGGAATGGTGAAAGACTGGACACAGGTGGACAACGGCAGACTCTCTATAAGCAGAGTGCTCTGATCCACGACCTGCAGCAATCAGCTCAGGAAGCCAAACAACAACCCCTGTAACAAGCAGCTCCAGATAGCCAGGACTTGGTTAATAACTGACAGCTTCCCTGAGGTTTGCTTCCAACTTTAGGAACAACCAAAGGGAGTCAAATATGTACTTCTAACCAATCCTAGACTATCTGATGCCTAGCAAGCACACCTGCAACTTCCTCTGCCCACAGCCTCCAATCAGAGCACACCTAAACCCTTCCATCTTTTTTTTTTCACCATAAATCTTTCCCACTCCTGCCCACCTCTGGGTCTCTGCCAAACACAAGTGATGGTGGCTAATTTCTTTGTTCTAATAAGTTCCAAATGAATAGCCATTGCTTGTTCACATTAGGGGGACTCTATTTATTTCACAGTATTCGGAGTGGAGGGTTAGCAGAACTGAGAATGGAGTTTGGGCTGAGGAGAGTAGGGAACAAGCAGCTGCATTAGGAAGGACCTAAACCAGAAGAAGGCACATGGAGTTGGAGCTAAGTGTAAAGTCAGTCACATAAAGGTGAGAGCTGATTCTCAGTCTTTTAGTCCCATCTTTTCAGGACTAGTTTTCAGAGAATGAACAAAGGAATGGGTGTGAAAAGGCTACATTTTCTGAGTCAAAGACCCAAAGTCACTCATTCTTTGTTCACCACAGGAGAAGTAAGGGGTTCATGGATGCCCTTAGAGGACGTCACAAATTTGCAACACTCAGCAAGAGGTGACACTTTGGTTGCCATAACACACACGTAGACAGAAACACAACATAACAAAGCATGTAAATAAAACACAGGAAAATAGGAGAGTGTGTTTGAATTATGACTCTGCATCAGAGTAGGCTGTCCAAAGGTTAGAGTAAATAAAAACTTGAATTAGCTACAACGCCCCCATTTTGAACAAAGGCTACAACCACCTATCATATTTAACTTCATGCAAACGCACCTTTATTTGCCAAATGTTAGAGAGAACGTACAACACCAGAAAAGAAATGGAGCCCTGAGTAAGAAGCTTATTTTAATTATGCTATATTTTAATAGATTTGTTTACAATCTCATCGGGTATTTTTGAAAATATATTTATCAGATTTCTTCATAAATATTATCTATCACTTGCAAGATCTTCTAAGCGCATTTGATTTTCACACTGTATGGGAGACACAATGGGGTGTGTGCATGTGCTGAGAGGTGGGTCTTTGGGTCACTTGCTCCAAGACTTCCCCTTAAATCCTGAGGGAAAAGAAGCTTTGGATCACACACATACTTAGAAACAGATTAGACATTTAGAACACACACACACAGAGACATCTATTGACTCTCAGGCTGGCCCATCTTATGGACCAGAAAGAAGACTGAAGCTAAAAGGGTGGGGGAAGACAGGTACACAAACAGCCTCAATACATTGTGCCTGCTGACATCCACACTCTTGTGCAGTCAGTCACCTCCCACATCAACTTTGGACTTGAATACGTGACTGACTTGCTGTAGCCAATGGGACATCAGCAAAGAAAGCAGAAGCTTGATAAGCACCTGCACATTGGGTTCAGCATGCTGCCCTCACCTTGTGAGACAGCCAAACCTCGGCTAACCTCTTTGAGGAGGAAAGACCACATGAGAAAGGGGTCCAGATATCCCAGCTGTTACGACTGAGCCCAGCCTCCAGGTGACCCACCAACTAAATGTAGCCACATTAATAAACCCAGGCAAAATCAACAGAATGATCCAGTCATCTCAATGAATCATAAAAAATAGAAAAAATCATTTTTGTTTTAAACCACTCAATATTGCGGTAGTTTGTCATACAGTAACGGCTAACCAATATACCAGGGAAAAAGAAATCTGCCCATGGCAGTCATTTACAGACTCAAGGGTAGGCCTGAACTCTTCAAAATCTACTACCTCACTCAAGAATGGAGAAAGTCTTGGGGAATTGAACTATCCCTGACTCAGAAACCTGAGATTCCAAGTTCTAGATTCACTCAAAATCACTGCAGTTATTAGCCTATCCAGCTTCTTCATGACTTCTTGAATCTCATTTCATGCAACACACTCCTCTCCTCAAAACCATAGGGTATGGCCAGCTTTGTATGCCTGAGTGTACAGGAAATTAGCCATCATTCTCTAGACCAGTAGTAGTCAACCTGGTCCCTACCGCCCACTAGTGGGCGTTCCAGCTTTCATGGTGGGCGGTAGCGGAGCAACCAAAGTATAAATAAAAAGATGGATTTAACTATAGTATGTTGTTTCATAAAGATTTATTCTGATACCCTAAGAACACCATAGCACTGTTCGAAAAGAAGAAATGCGCCCCCATGTTCGTGGCAGCATTGTTCACAATAGTGAAGATCTGGAAACAGCCCAAGAGGATGAGTGGATTAAAAAGCTTTGGTACATATATACTATGGAATACTACTCAGCCATAAGAAATGATGACATCGGATCATTTACAACAAAATGGATAAACCTTGATAACATTATACGGAGTGAAATAAGTAAAACAGAAAAAAACTGAGAACAGCATGATTTCATACATAGGTGGGACATAAAAGTGAGACTATGAGACATGGACAAGAGTGTGGTGGTTACAGGGTGGGGGGAGGGAGGAGAGGGTGGGATAGGGAGGAGGGGAGGGGCACAGGGAAAACCAGATAGAAGGTGACAGAGGACAATTTGACTTTGGGTGATGGGTATGCAACATAATTGAATGATTAGATAACCTGGAGATGTTTTCTTTGAACATATGTACCCTGATTTATTGGTGTCACCCCATTAAAATTAATAAAAATGAAAAAGATTTATTCTGCCAAACTTAGTGAAAATCCGACATAAAGTACTTGGTAAGTAATTAATATCACATGCTTTCACTTCCTGTAACTCTGCTTTATAAATTTTATAAAGTAAAGTTACTTCCCTACTTTATAAATCACCATTACTGTGGAACCAGTGGGCGGTTAGAAAATTTTACTACTAACAGAGATAAAAAAGTGGGTGGTAGGTATAAAAATGTTGACTACCTCTGCTCTAGACCAATGTTAGAAGTGACGGCTGCTAAGACATCATTGTACAGACAGAGTGAAAAATGACAGAGAGACAAAGACACCTGCTCAATCGCACAGCTCTGGTACGAGGACAGGATAAGAATCCAGGTCTTTTCACTCGGAAACCAGTATCTTGTAGATGGTACTTCCTTTGCGAGAGGAAAACACTCCAATCCCGCAGCTTAGAGATAATGGTCACAGGTCAGTCCGAGGCATCAGGCTGCCATTTGGGACTACAGTGCATTCTATCTTCAAAGACCTCTGGGTGACCTACAGGGCCACAAGAGGTGTTAGATTAACGTCTGTCGAATAAGGAGAACTGGTCACCTCCCATCACTAAGCTCTCCCACGAACTGCTTAGTAGACAATTAAAAAGTGGCTTAGGAGTGCCATTTGCAAATGGATAGTGCTACAGAAGCACACATTCCACTTTGGGAAGAAAAAAAAAAGAAAAACATATGCCACAAACAAATTTTAGTCATCATAAATCATGCTTCTGTTTATCCAACTGTATTAATGCTATTTGCTGGCTCATTATGAGGTTTCATACCACCTTGAAAACACTGATCACGCCTGCATGACGTACCACACGGATTGTTGGGTCTGACATGTAAACTAATTATAACCGAGTTTCACTCAGCCTCCAGCCTTTTGGGAAGGCAGACAGATACGGCATTCGCCATGCAGCCTGGGATCCCCATCTCTGCTCAGTTGCTCAACCAGCCCAAAGGTTGTCAGGAAAAGGAACAACTGAGACCACGAGATGGGGAAAAGCTGGTGGTAATTCCTAGGAGTGGTGACTGCTATAATATCGCAGATGTACACCTCTAAGAGTTTGCTGATTTGAAGCAAAAAGGGGAATGTAAAAAGAATTAACAAGTAGAGGGTCTATCAGAGCATGTGGCTAATAGGAACTGAATGCTGAAGTAAGCTGCCCTTCCCTTCTCATATGCTGTCTCATTTCATTTTCCCAGCGAGCCTAGGAGTTATTTTTATAATCTACATTTTATAGATGAGGACATTGAGGCCAGAGAAGTTAAGAAACTTGTCCAAGGTCACACAGCAGCACAGTGGGGATTGAAACCAAGGTGTCTTTCACTTGAACCTATGCCCTACACCACTAAACTGAAGACAGGGCATGCCCAGATGTCAGGAGCTGTAAGCTATAAGCTCTGTTTGGCAACAGGGCTCCAAGGCCTTCTCAAAGACCTTTTCCTATTCTATGAGAGAGTGAGCCAATGCTCTTGGCTTTGCTTCTGTGCTTCTCTGGGAGACGCAACCCCATGGTAGGACATATAACCTGTGTTTTCAAGATCAACAGTTTGTTTGGTGTGGCTTGGGGACCCCAGAGGGTCCCTGAGATTTTTTTCAGGGTCCACAAGGTCAAAACTATCTTCATAATAATATTAAGGTATATTTCCTTTTTCCACTCTCATTCTCTCTAGTGTGTAGATGGAATTTTCCAGAAGCTACATGAAGTGTGATGGCATCGCTCTGATGGCTATGAGAATGTGTGCTTGTGTTGTTAAAATCTCAGTTTAAACTTCTAATATGGTAAATATCAATAAATACAAGCCTCAAAAGGAGTTCACTGGGGTCCTTGATCATTTTTAAGCATTTAAAGAGGTCAGAAAATCTGAGAAACCCTGCTCAAAATCATGCCCATGAGACCAGTAGAAACAAAACAGCCTAAAACCTCAGACACGGAAGAGCAAAACTACAGACCAAAAAGACCAGAGCATTTGTACAGCTAATTACTAACAAGCCGTTTTAATGCCTTGAATTGAGCAGATCTGGCTGACTCACTCTGCACAGGAGGGCAGGAGCAGAAAGAAGTCTGCTTGATGGGGACTTTGTGGGTTAGCTCTCCCCTGACACCCTCACCCACGGGCCTGCCAATGAGTAGGTATAGCTTATATCAATCAGGGAGAGGAACATACTGGAAGAAACTGAGTTAAAAGTACTCCTCAGTTAGCAGCTGCTGTTATCCACACCTTCCTCACCAGCAGCTGAGTGTTCAAGGTGGATGCCCTTGAACAAGTCATTGCCTCTGTGTGTGTGTGTGTGTGTGTGTAAGGTGCTGATGGAACTGGGGGCTGCAATTAAATTGAACATGGCATGCCAGGCTGAAAGGGGCGTGAACAAAAGAGGGGAGAACTAACACCGAACAAGCCCTCTTGCAAATTAGGGGCGTGGTGCATCGTGTCTCATCGATTCTGCACAGTGAGCATCGGAGGTTCATGGGAGTAGATCAGTCACAGTGATAAGGACTGACTGCAGCTGCTTGACTCAAACACCCAAGACCATGTTGAACGACCAAACCCTAAGGAAACTGAGGACTCATCCACTACCCAGAGGTCCCCAGCACTAGCTGTGCATCAAAATCATTTGGGGGGTTTGAAAAATGTCACACTTCCAGGCCTCACTCCTAAAGATTCTAATTCAGTTGATGTGGGTGGGGCTCCAGAATTCATAGAATCCTACAGTCGACTTCTAGCTTTGTTTTAATTTGTTTTTGTTTTTTTAACAGGGACAGAGAGAGAGTCAGAGAGAAGGATAGATAGAGACAGACAGACAGGAATAGAGAGAGGTGAGAAGCATCAATCATTAGTTTTTTTGTTGCCGTTGCAACACCTTAGTTGTTCATTGATTGCTTTCTCACACGTGCCTTGACCACAGGCCTTCAGCAGACGGAGCAGCCCCTTGCTGGAGCCAGCGACCTTGGGCCCAAGCTGGTGAGCTTTAGCTCAAGCCAGATGGGCCTGCGCTCAAGCTGGCGAGCTCGAGGTCTCAAACCTGGGTCTTCCGCATCCCAGTCCGATGCTCTATCCACTGCTCCACCGCCTGGTCAGGCTAGCTTTGTTTTTTAATAGCTATAGTTGGAGAGGTCATTTCACATTTATTTTTCTTTTTTCTTTTTTTTTCATTTCACATTTGCAAACATCTTCCCCATCAGCATGGCTGGTTGACTCTCTTCAGGGCTATCGTTTTGTGATTGTTCTCAAAACAAAACAAAAAAAAAGAACAATGTTTTAAATCTTACATCATGAACATTCATTACAACCTCACATGAAGCTGACAGATAATGACACAGGGGCTCTCCCAAGCCCCTGTGTCATTAATCTATTAAATAGTCATACATATACATTTCTGGAGTTTGATTCTGCTTGTATGTTTCCACAACATTCTTCCCCCACAATACGCAGGTACTTGGGAAATACTTTCTAACTGAATAGAAATGAGATCGTATGTACTCCTTACCCTGCAAAGCAGGTTTCACACAGACCTTCTCCTCCACGATGCTGCGGTACATTTCTATTTTGATGATGCACAAACCATCCAAAAATATATGTGACCAAAATAAGTTTGAGAGAGAGAGAGAAGTAGTGAGGACAATAATTTAACCATCTCACTGGTCCTGGCACCGACGTCCTCCTTGTCCTTAGCCAGGAGCCTTTGCTCAGCCACAGTGTGCAGGGTGTACTGTCAGGCAGACTAACCACAAGCAGCAGCCAGAAAAACAACAAAATTTCCTCAAGCCATTAGCCCCTGACCTTGACAAATTAAACACTAATGACACATTTTTATTAAATGTAAAACAGGCATTGTAAAGCTTGAGGAGAACCAGAGGAATGATTCCATCACGGTCCACCGTCCCCACATATAAATCTGTCCAGAAATCTGCCACAGGACAAAATGGGAAAAGTATAGAGTTTGGAATGAAGAACCAGGGTGTGCATTCTAGGTTGCGCATTTACAAGTCACGTGACCTTGGAAACTATCAGCTTCCTTCTTCTGTGGAGCTGGGAGTGGGTGGAACTGCTCATGCTCGCTGGGAGGGGCAGGCAGATGAGAGAGCCTCCGTGCAAGTTTCTTCCCTACCCTCAACTGCACTGACTGGTGCTGGGGTTGGCCAGGGAGTAACAGTCAAAACCCAACTGGTGCCCAGCTCTGAGGGTGAGGGCCCTGGGTATGGCTGGTGTACGTGTGCCCCCATCATTCTTGGGTGGGGACCTCAAACCCTCCCTGGAAAAGGGAACCCAAAGAGCCAGCTGGGCTTGGGCCAGAGAGACTATTCCTATCTGATTGGTCAGGTACAAGATCAGGCCGTGGGGGCATTGATTCACTTGGTGGGGTAAGGATGCAAGCAACCCGTCCTACGGCAATGAGGCCACAACAGTGATTCCAATGCTGTGAATTCAAAGGTGATTCCAGCAAGAGGCAAATTATTTTAAAAACAATCAGGTTCAGGTGTAGATTTCGAAAGGGGATGCTGTCTTTTCATTTCAGAGTGGCAGGGTAATCATGGTCAAGGTAAACGGAATCTGAAAGAGGCTTTTATTCTGACAGCTTAACTGAGGCCCAGGCTCTCACTACGGAAATGGCTGGGAGTAGGCAGGGCCCTTCTCCGAATTTCAAATCCAAACAGTATAAAAGAAAAGAAGGCTAGGAGGGGCTCAAGGTGAAGAAAAAGGCAGCCCACTTTTCTTTATATGCTCTGCTTTTGTCCCTCACACACTTCACACTTGAGGGAGAAACTAATGACATTGACCTTGGGGCCCCCATTCCACCCGGTGGTGTACACAGCTGTGTCGGGCGGTCCCTGAGGGCCTCTGCCCGTTGCAGCACGCCCCGTTAATGTGGTCCAGCCAGCAGCTGACTGAAAACAGTGGCAGGCAGGCACTAGGCACATGACCCCTGACACTGTGGGCCTTTTTTATTCTCCTCTCCGCCAGCAGCCAATGGGCGGGCTCTCTCCACCAGCTGCCATGGCAACCACAAGACTGCTCTGCAGTGCCCAGAACAGATGTCACATGAGCAAAGATGAATGTGGTGGGGGTGGGGAGCGTGGGGTGAGGGCGGAGGAGGATGAGGGACACGTTTGGAGTTAAATGGTCCCACCAGAGGGAGTCAGGCATATTTTGAAGTGAGTGCAAAGCGGTAACATCTATTTTCCTTCTTTTCCCTGTCCTTTAAGTTCTAAACCCACACGCACACGCACAAATGTCCTTTCATTTCTGCTACCGAGGGGCTGCAGCTCTCTGGCTTTCATGGCAAACATGAAAGCTCTGATTTCTCGAAGCCTTAAATGAACATCGCCTCCAATGCAGAGACACAAGCAGGCACCGAGGACCGGGCTGGGCAGCTGTGTTGCGGTGAACTGGAGAAACTCAGAACCACGCAGAGCTGAGACAAAACCCCGGGGAATTTTAATGGCAAACGTACTGCCTCATAGGCAGACAACAAACCCTGCTTCACTCTTGTTGCCACTAAAATGGAAGGGCTCCTACTCCCCTGCCCTCTGGGGTAGATTCTCTGATCCTACCACTCCTAAGGCCATTTTATATAGACGGAACCAGGGCAAGGCATATAAATCTACCGACTTGAGCAACAAAGGCTCTTTTGTTGTCTCAAAAATAGATCTTATCCTAGCTGAAATACTGTGTTCAAATTGTTTCCGTCGCCTTCCATTTATCTTCCGCTGAAATTAACAAGTAGAGCCTGTGCATGCAGGTGCACCTGCTAACCCTATATGTTAGTGGGTAAGATAAGAGTGATATTAGCAGGCAGGCACTAGACACTGCAGGCTTTTTTTCTTACCTGCCTGCAGCCAATGGTCGGGAACCTAATCCCGTTCCCGTTATCAGACCACATGAATCAGGGAGACAGGAAGGAGAATGGTACAAATTCTGTCCTAATCTGGTGGGCAAAACGCACTGAATGTGCCGGAGGATGGGAAAATATGGCTCAGAATGTTTTTGTACCCGCGCTGAATTCCACCACCAAAGCTTCCCAGAGTGCCTGCTTTGTGCAAGGTGCCACATGAAGCGCTGCAAAGGATGCAGAGCCAGGGAAGAAGAAACAGGGGCGCTCTCCACACAGGTTGGATGAAGTGAGCGTGACCAGCTGAGCAGGATGAAGACGCAGAGGAAGGCGGGCTCTGAGAAGTGTCCAGGGGTGTGGGGCGCTGAGAGCGCCAACGCGGGGTAGACACTTGACAGGGAGGCATTACCATGTAATGCTTAGAACACCCTATGAAGTAGCTGTTGCTGTCCTAGTTAACAAATTGGGAAACCCAGGCTTGGAGGGGTTAACAGTCTAAGGTCATACCATTAGCAAGTAGCTGTGCCACTCCTGTCTCAAGTCCTCCACCCACCTCCACGGGGGTTTTGCTCCATCAACCAAGTGGCACGTTGCTGCAGAGAATGCAGCTGTGTGTGTGCACGCACCATGTCCCTGTCTGCACCTAAGCTGTAACAGTAATGAAGTCGTGGACTTCCAACACTCACTGCTTGTTTCCTAATACACAGTGATACAAACACATAGCTATTTAGATTTAAAAGGTTCATCTGAATACACCCTAATGTGGTTTTGTGTACCACATATGGGGTACATATGTGACACTTTGCGAGTCACTGTATTTTCCCATGCTGGCCTTGAAAGGTGAGGAGGTGTGTGGCCCGTGGAGAATTTGAATTCACTTAAATGTCACTCTGTGAGGGTCAGGGTTCTTTTGTATATATATACCTCCACTAAAAGGAAAACGTCCCCTTGGTCCTCACAAGAACGCTTTCTTCTATCATTATTCTGGCCAGTAAGTGGAATCCTAAGGTGCTTGCAGAGCACTTGAATGAAAAGTCCTGGATGTGAATAAAAGACGGATGGGCGTCAATGCCCTCGTCTGCATTGCTCCTGGACTTGCCATGCAGGTCAAACCCCACCCCAGAGACCTGCTTCCCCGCCACTGCAGCAACAGGCTACTACCACCAGAGGGCAGTAACACAAGCGAGATTGTTCATTTGGACCCAAATGTGAATGCACAGTTTAATATGTAAAGCCTATTATTACAAGCTTTTCCTTTCCCTACCCCCTATTAATGAACAAATGCCCAGGGGTAATGCAGATATTTCTAAATACAGTGCAAGAAAGGGCAATCTGTACTCATACACAGGGAGCCTAACACACAGTAATAAGTGGGAATGAAAATAATCACCCCATCGCAACTAAACCATTAAGGCTAACAATTTAGCCGTCTATATGCGTGCATACATAGAAACAGAGATCCCTGACTCCAGAAATGGGCATCTTTAAGATATTTATTTCACAGGTTCTTATTTTAGGATTCATAATACCTGTAATGATAACCACAAAGCTACAAGAGGGGTGTGAGAGGAATTTCATGTTTATTGCTGGGCATACAAAGGGAGATTTCTCTCTTTGACTAAGGTAAGTGGATGAATTATTCAAAGTCTTTCCATGTGCATTTAAAAACCATAACTCCACACTTTAAACAATACCACAAATTAAAAAAAAAATTTTTTAAAGAACTGGCTAATCCCCACGCCACAAAATATCAAGTGACATCTACCCACATCAACTCAGGGTCCTACCATGCAAGTAAGTGACCTGGTGTGGGCAGAAGCAGAGCTTTCAGTCCTCGGACTGGTTTTAACATCACAGCATAGAGAATACAACAGATTGTGAGGGGACACTTCTAGCATGCAACCTACCCATTTACCTGTGAACAAAGAAACAGAAACAATCCTGCCATCTTCTCAATTCATGGCAGAAAGGAAGACTCTCTGGTCTTACGTTTTCACAATGGTTTGAAATCCGAGGGCCTCAGAAAGAGCAGGACACAGACAGACAGCCAGGTCTCCGAGTCACCCCATTAAACCCTGGTATTTGTAAAAATGCCTGACAGATCACTGTGAGCCTCAGCACAGCGGGGAGGAAAGCACGTGGAATTCCCAGTCCTATCCGGGTCATCATGGGAATGTGAGTAAAGCCCTCGGGCTTCAGTTTCCTCCTGGGCAGGTAAGAGAATAGGTCCTGCGTGACCTCTCTGTGCGGGAGTTAGGGCAACTCATAGAATATGGGACAAAGCCCTGAAAACTGTTTAGATTTGTTTTCAACAATGTTGCTTTTATTTGCTGCATTTTATAGACAAGGAACTAGAGCTTTAAAGACTTGTCCAAGGTCAGACTTGTCCAAGGTCACTGTCAGTAAACGCACAGCAGACTCCGGCCAGGTGTTCTCATCCAAGGCCGTGGTGGTTCTCACCCCTCTAAGGTGTCTTGGTCAGCTTGAGTTGCCTTAACAAAGTGCCACAGGCTGGATGGCTTAAAACAAAGACATTCATGTGTCCCAGTGGTGGAGGCCGGGAAGTCCCAGACCAAGGGGCCAGCAAGGTAGGTCTCATTGTGAGGACAGCCACCGTTTCACTGTAAGTTTGCATGACCCCTTCTTTGTGTGCATGGGGCCCCACCTTTGTGATCTTATCTAACACTAATCACGTTAGTGGTTAGGGCTTCAACATAAGCAGGGGGCGGGGGGACACAAACATTCAGTCCATAACAAAGGGTAACAATGGCCTTTTTTATCTGGCGACATCTTTTCAGTTCAGGTCAACACATATTTGCTGACAACCTGCTAGGTGTCAAGCACTGTGCCAGACCTTAGGGAAAACAAGGATGAATAAGAGTTCACTTAACGTCGGGATAGTCCCTAGGAAATGGTCTATAAGAAAAAGGTTTGTGACATGTGGGCTTTAGTGACTGTGTCCAGCGCCCATTTATTAGAACAAACTTCAGGAGATCACTTTCAGATAGTGTGTTTGTAATGCAAATCTGGCAACTAATCAGTACATAGCATCTGATGAGGTAATTAATATGCTAGTTTACTGAGGATGGTGGGAGAGGTAAGGAAGAAGAGACATTTTCAAATTTCCAGCCTATAGATGCTTACAAGAAAGCACAAAGGGTCTGTGGCTACCAGTAAGAAATTGTCAAGTCCAGTTATATTATGATGATTATAGCATAAGTGGATATTTACTAAGTACATTTTAATTTTTCTGAATTAAGTTGCCAAAATTAAAACTACTTCCTGGACTGGAGAACTGAAGGGGTTCAGCTTCAATTAATATATATTGAGTGACTTCTACATGGCAATAGTATGTATATATATGCTAATATTTATATATACTTGTATATATAAATTATATATACTTTTCCCATAAAATCCTGGGTATATATAAATAATCCCTAACAAGTCGTTTATTATATATATATATATATATATATATATATATATATATATATATAACCTCATTTAATTCTTATAACAAACCAATGAGGAAATTTTGTTATCTCCACTTAGGTAATTTAAACATGAAGTTCGGAGAAGTCAGGGATTCACAGATAGCGATTGAGTACGAGAATATTCTTGCCAACCACTTAAACATTATTTTGTTTACTCACACACACACATAATTCGCACCCCCCATCTTCTCCCAAATCTAGCACTTAGGATTTTTTTCTGTTGTTGTATTTGGTAAGCTACTTCATTTTGGTAAGTAGTATGGGGGCGAGGTTGGGTCTTTTTTAAAGGTAGAGATGTTTGAAAGGGGATAAACTTATGTAAACTTCTACTGCCCTTCAAAACTAGACAAGGACCCCAAGACTGAGATGACCTAGTTCCATCCTCTCTGGTGAACTGAGCATACTGTCTGTGGCCCTATGACCTGGAGGAAGCCAGTGGGCACCCACTTGGTAAGCACAGCCCACATCTCTTGAGCAGCCCAGGAGGGAAGAGCTCCCAGCTTCAGTCCCCATTTGAGGCTGGACATATGACAGTGGTACGCTGGAAACCAGTTCTGGGGACTGTAGTAGACTGAATAATGGTGTCCCCAGATGTCTATGTCTTAATCCCTGGAACATGTGAACATTACTTTATATAGCAAAGACTTTGCAGATGTGATTAAATGAAGAATCTTGCGATTGGGGAGATTATCTTTGATTATCCGATGGGCCATAAATGCCCTCATATGTGCACTTATAAGAGAGACGTAGGGGGGATTAGGATTAGACAGAAGAGGAGGAGGCAACGTGACCACCGAGGCAGACACTAAAGTGGTGTGTCAGCAGGCACTAGAAGCTAGAAGGGTCAAGAAAGAGAATCTTCCCTAGAGCCTCGGGAGGGAGCACACACAACCCAGCTAAAACCTTGACTATGTGAAACTGATCCTGGGCTTCTGGCCTCCAGGACCATAAGAGAATGAATTTCTGTTGTTTTAAGCCACCAAATTTTTGGAAGTTTGTTACAATAGCCACACAGAACGATAACAGAGATCTGGCAAATCAAAGAAAGAAAGACAGTTTTGTGTATCACTGATTTCATCTTGCCAAATATTATTTTATGATTGTGATATTTAGAAATTTCTTGTGTCAAGAAAGATTGCAAGATTGCAAGGCTTTGGATAAGGAATACTATTGATTAGTAGTTAATTCCTGCGGGTCTACAACAGATACTAAACAAAGAGCAATTCTTTGAATTTCTCAATTTGGTCTCTTGGTGGCAACAGTGAGTCCACACAGGAGTTAACTGTGACATACAAAGAAATATAAAACTAACCATTGTTATGATGGCTGCACAGTTGTAAAATTCCCCATGAGTAACTGCAGCTCTCCTCCTGAGTCCCCAGATCTCCAGAAGGTCTTGAGCTTTTATTCAAAGGTTCTGAGATCTGAACAAGAACTACATGCAAATTCTTAGGTATATCATGATAATCCGGCACTCTGGTTAGAAGTTACGTTCGTTTTATGGGAAGACAGCGAAATGATTGTGTGGGACCTGGTAGGCTAAAGAGTTAGGATTTCATTCTAAATGTCATGGGGAAGCCATGGACAAGTTGACACAGGAAAAGGAAATGACTGGAATTAGGTTCAGAAGGAATGTTCCAACTGCCCTATGTGGGCATGTAGTGAGTGTGCAGAGAGGTGAGCAGCTCAGCGGTCCAGGAACAGAGGGTGGGGCCTGCATTACAAGAGTGAACATGAAATGAGAAAGAAAGCACACTGGAAATATAGTAAGAGGCGGAGCTGAGGTTGATCTGAGTAATTAGAGGCAAGGAGCGAGGAGAAGAGGTGACTCAGGGGTGATTCCTGGGGACCTTGCATAAAATCTGGGCGACGATTAAGGCCTGGAAGGCTGTCAATGGTGAGGTAGGAGGAGCCGCTGTAGGGCTTGGTTTAAGGGGTATGGGGGAAATCAAACCTCCAGTTTAGGAAATAGAATGTTCACAAGTAAGTAGAAAAAACAAATAGGTAGTGCAATATGGGGATCTAGGACCCAGAGGGTAGTTCTAGAACAGTGGTTCTTAACCTGGGTTCTATCAATCCCTAGGGGTTCGATGAGTCGGTCTCGGGTTTGGAGAAGCCTCTGCCGCGGAGGCCAGAATAAAGTAATACCGTAATTTGTTGTGAGTTCATGCACTTTGTTGGTTTTGTTCTTTGAGCAAGGTGATGTTCATGCACGGCTCATTTTGTGCACCAGTAACAAAACATATACTTATGTCTTGAATTTGGAAAAAAAAAATCATATTTTATTTATCACTAAAGAAGGGTTCGGTGAATGTGCATATGAAACTGATGGGTTCGCTACCTCAAAAAAGGTTAAGAACCACTGTTCTAGACCATATATTCTGAGTATCATCTGCATAGAGATGGCATTTAAACTAGGCTAGAAAAAAGAGACAAAAACTTAACTGGAAGCACAGGTGGGTAGGTTATTTGAAAATGAATGAAAGTTGTTTCTCTTTCTATTTCTATCTCTCTCACCAAACACACACACATACAGGGACTAATAGTAACTAACACCTTGTCAGGGTTTCACCTGAGAGCATGGGGAATCACTGACTATCTGGCTGTAATCTGAGTGTTTCGGGAAGGAAATTAAATAACCAAAGCTGGACAAATTTCTAGAATACATTCAAACTTTAAGGAAGAAACTTAAGTAATCAAAGCTGAAGCAATTCTGAAGAATGCTTGTTATAATCCAATCATTGCATACTGGTTTTACCTTTTCACTTTGAGTACTTACCTTTAAAATGTAGAGATGGCAGATGTAGAGTATAGATGACAGATTGCTAGATAATTGAAATTTAAGGTAAGATATGAGACATACTTACAGATCATACCTGTGCTGAAGATATGGATGGATGGGTAGGTGGATGGATAGATAAACAACTGAGTGACTGATAAAGACAGATTTGAAACACTATTTCATACCTGACACAGAGCGGGTAGTTTAACATTCACCCTGAAAGGTCACCCTGAGGAAGTGTGCTTCCTGTCTGTGAGGTTCCAAGGACTCGGGAAGAAGGCAGGTCATTGACCAGGAGAACAACCTTTATATTTACTAATTCTCTATAAAATTTCAAGAAACATGAAATAAAAGGCAAGATAAACAAATGGGACTATATCAAACTAAAAAGTTTTTGCACAGCTAAAGACAATAGGAACAGAATAAAAAGACAAACCACACAATGGGAGAACATATTCGACAGCACATCTGATAAGGGGTTAATAACTAAAATTTATAAAGAACTTATAAAACTCAACACCAGGAAGACAAACAACCCAATCAAAAAAATGGGCAAAAGAAATCAATAGAAATTTCTCCAAAGAGGACATCCAGATGGGCAATAGGCATATGAAAAAATGTTCAACATCACTAATCATTAGAGAAATGCAAATTAAAACCACAATGAGATATCACCTCACACCAGTCAGAATGGCACTCATCAGCAAAACAACACAGAATAAGTGCTGGCGAGGATGTGGGGAAAAGGGAACCCTTCTGCACTGCTGGTGGGAATGCAGACTGGTGCAGCCACTGTGGAAAACAGTATGGAGATTCCTCAGAAAATTAAAAATCGAACTGCCTTTTGACCCAGCTATCCCACTTATAGGAATATACCCTAAGAACACCATAGCACTGTTCAAAAAGAAGAAATGCGCCTCCATGTTCGTGGCAGCATTGTTCACAATAGCGAAGATCTGGAAACAGCCAAGTGTCCGTCAGAAGACGAGTGGATTAAAAAGCTTTGGTACATATATACTATGGAATACTACTCAGCCATAAGAAATGATGACATCGGATCATTTATAACAAAATGGATGGACCTTGATAATATTATACGGAGTGAAGTAAGTAAATCATAAAAAAAGAAAAACTGAGAACAGCATGATTTCATACATAGGTGGGACATAAAAGTGAGAATATGAGACATGGACAAGAGAGTGGTGGTTATGGGATGGGGGGAGGGAGGGAAGAGTGGGATAGGGAGGAGGGGAGGGATGCAGGGAAAACCAGATAGAAGGTGACAGAGGACAATTTGACTTTTGGTGATGGGTATGCAACACAATTGAATGATAAGATAATCTGGAGATGTTTTCATTGTACATATGTACCCTGATTTATTGGTGTCACCCCATTAGAATTAATAATAATAAAATATATATAAAATAAAAAAAAATTTCAAGAAACATAATTTATCAGCGATTAAAACATCTAATTCCTAAATGAAAAAGATTTGCAGTTTTGGAATGTGAATCACATGCGAACACTCCCTACCCTGCCAAAGGCCATGATTCCGCATAGAATGTTAGAAAATGTTTGTCATGACAGGTTTACTTGGGAGGTAAACTGTCTACATTTGATAATCCAAAAGCAATTAATAATAAATCTGATTAGCTCCTCCAATTAATATCATAAGCATATAATTCCACCATGAAACTCAGAGAGAAACTATGAAAACAAGTCAAGGAAAGATTATGAAGTCGTGGTCCAAAGGCAAGAACAGCCCCCGAGTTTGTGCAAAGTCTTCAGCTTGTCACAGACCTGGAGCAGCTGTCAAATTCTGTGAGCTGAATCCAGCGCTTTCAAGGTCAGCTACCCTAGTGTGACGTTTCACTTTTACTCTGACCCTCTTCCATGAGGCTTTCCAGTCCCTCTAATCTGAACAGAAATGGGCAAACTTCTCCAGCCATTCCTCCTTTCTTAGGGTTGTGGGTGCGCCTGGTAGCTACAACCCAGTCAGCTTTGCGAAAAACCACAATTTAGATGGAAAATCACTTTGGGTTTCTGGCTCATCAGCAGTACTGCACATCTAATTATCTCAACAATTGGTCCCTGTGATAAAATCAGCTAATTTTATGTTCAAATAGCTGCTCCACGGTAAGCAATACTGTCACTCTAAGCATCATGTATAAAGAAGTTGCTGAAGAAGCTGGTTACTAGGAGGTCACTGGGGAGCAAACTAGTGGAGACTATTAAATTAGTAACCTAAGTCAATGTTATAGTTAGCACGCTGGGGTCCCACCAGGGCTTAAATAAGATGGATTCCCAGAATGTAGTGATAGGGCCAGAAATGCCAACTGTTAAAGGGGGGGATCGTTCATAGATAAAAAATGCATAGAAGAAGTCATCTGCAGAGTCTCCCCCTCTCAGAAATAAATCTACCTGTTTATGGTGAGATTACAGAATCCCTACACCCTCATCCGGTATTGCTAAGAAATGACTCTTCCAATTAGACCTTGTTGTTTCAGAAATTGTTCAAGGTCCCTCCAATAGAAAACAGCTTCCGCCCATGCTTCCTTCACCTGGGAAGGCAGCCGGTGCTATCTGAGACTCTCCCTACTATACCATCATTAGAAACCACATAGCTTTTAAAGGTAAATGGAAAAGATCAACTTCTTTATGGTATGAAAGCTAATTATATCACCTCTCATAGGCACTGAAAATTATTGATTTCTTTGTGTGGTGTTTTTTGGTGTTATATTACCAATTATACCAAGTGAATGGACAGTTAGAAATCTATACAAGTTTCAAAGCTAGAAACAAGAAATCCATGAATGAATACAACTTACATATAGATATAGATACATACATACCTCATCTAGACATAGCCGTCTTATCTATTATATCTATAGATACAGTCAGAGATATATAAATGACTTCATTTCTATAAAGTGCCTTAAATGGTGACTGGCATGAAGTAGGTGCTTAGTTGGTATTCCGATTATCATTATTATCTAGCCACATACATACTGTAGATGAAAACATTACATAAACTACATATGTAACTGTAGAGTATATAACAATATACAGAGGATTCTTGGGTTACGACACAGTTCTGCTCCTATAACAGTGATGTAACCCAAATTTTGGTGTAAGTCGAAACAGACCCTAGCCTGACACAAACGGAACATTTACGCTTTTAACAGTCCACACTGGCGTAGGTAAGCACACTGGGGGACGCCAACTCCCTCACTCCTACCCGGGTTACTGCATATTCTCCCACCACACGCAACCAAACTAGTTTGCCCGTGTAATCTGTAAGTATGACACTAACAGTGTAAGCTGAAACATGTCTCAATTATTTTAAGTTTTTATGAGAGTGAGTGTCATAAACTTGAAATGTCGTATGTTGAGACTGTTGTAACCTGAGGACCCTCTGTAAATGCAGCAGGATTCCAACTGAAAATTAAACTTGCATTTCTCTTTCTGTGCTCTGACAGAGGTGCCAGAAAGTGAGTGAATCGGGGCCAACCTTCCTTGAGACACTGTGGCCGGCTGCCTGGCCTGGATCTAGTGGAAGGTCCCTTGTACCTCATCGTAGCAGCTATATCTCGTGCGTCAGCTCAGAGCCTCTTGGACTCCCTTTTCTCTTGTCCCCACTGCAGTGCCCAGCTCTGCATGGTCTCTAATTAGCTTAATAAAGGCATTACAGCCCCTTACCTCACACCCATGCCATGTGCCTCCTGCCCCAGGGACACAGTACCTTAGCCCACACGTGTGCAACCCAGAAGTGCAGCACAAACCCGTGGGCAATGGCATACAATGAACAAATGCTCCCCTTTTCCCCCAGAAAGATGAGTCATTTTGCAAGGACCAAACAACCAGTTACCAATAGCAGTGGCAGGGACCAAGTCGAATTGGTCCCACCTCCTTTTCTTTTTCACTCCCCCTCCCCTTCACTCCTGCTCCCTGGCACCACCTGACCCAGTAAGTCTGCAAACCCAGCCCTCTGTCCTGGACTCTGGTTTCCATGATGCCCAGACTAAGAGAAACATCATAGTGGTCACCCACGTGCAGCTGCACAGTTAACCCTGCTGCTCCCAAGAGTGGTGACACAGTTTGACAATCTATCCTCTTCTTCCTGAAAAGGAAAATGATTTGATCCCTTGTCATGCAGATGTGAGAAAAGGCAGAAAGGTGATGGTAGTTTCTGGTGCTCAAGGGGGGACAGAAGGGATCCCCTTGAGCCAGGGCGGCTGGGTGGAGGCCTTGGGCAATGGCTGTGTCAGAAATGAAAAGAACTTTCTGCCCTTGACTGTGCTCAGCCAAGGGTCTCTGGGGCAATGGCTTTCAGTTCTCAGCTCTTTCCACTGTTGCTTGAAAAGAAGACGGTGGGACCATCATGCTGTGCACCTCCAGAAAGGAAGAAGAGAGAGCGGCTCCCGGTGTGGCATAGGTGACGGTGATGAGAACTGTGCTCCTGGGCAGTCCTGTGTCCTGGAGATAAGCCAGCACGAGTAGAAGGCTTGGAGTCTGGAGTCTCCCAGTCAGGGAGCCAGACTGCCATGCTCCCTCCTTTGGTGGAATCCAAGGCCAGTTTTATGTATGTGATAAAATACAAGAGCTAGGACAGTCTTTGTTTTCTGAGTCAGCGATAAGGCAGTTATAGGTGGTTAAGCTAACAGCAATGAATATCTGGATTCTGGGGGCATAGGCAACCACAATATTGATGCAAAAAGACCCTACATTTTTAAAAAGCAAGCAAAATAGCCTGACCAGCTGGCGGTGCAATGGATAGAGTGTCAGACTGGGCCACAGAGGACCCAGGTTTGAAACCCCGAGGTCACTGGCTTGAGAGTGGACTCGTCCGCCTAGAGCATGGGTTCACCAGCTTGAGTATGAGGTCACTGGCTTGAGTGTGGGATCATAGACATGACCCCATGGTGGCTGGGTTGAGCCCAAAGGTCGCTGACTTGAACCTAAGGTCACTGGCTTGAGCAAGGGGTCACTGGCTCAGCTGTAGCCCCCCAGTCAAGGCACATATGAGAAAGCAATTTATGAACAACTAAGGTGCCGCAACAAAGCATCAACGCTTCTCATCTCTCTCCCTTTCTGTCTGTCTGTCCCTGTCTGTCCCTCTCTCTGTTTCTCTCACTAAAAATAAATAAATAGATAAAGGCAAGTAAAATATGTATATATATATATATATGAATGTACATATTTAATTCCCATATGCTTAGTACAGAACATCCAAAAATCATCTGCTTAGAACTGTCTACAGTATAAGATTAGCATTCCCCAAATCTACAAAAATAATGGAGGTATTATTAAAACAGTTAATTAATAGTCAATATCTAATTTTTATTTCATATGTGGGTTCCACTCAAAGCTAAGGGTAAGAAACTATATTGAGGTAGAAACCAGAAAATTATGTATGTCAGCATCTTCATCACATGGAAGACACTGACCTTTTGAATTTAAGCTTTTCATTGTGAACACCAAAATACCATCTCATCTGGAGATATTCTGGAGGGAAATTAACATCCTTCCAGAGAGTCTTAGTGTCACTATATTATGGGACTGTGAGTCATTACAACAGGCAAGCTATACAGAGCATTAATCATAGGTAACATTAAGCATTAACTACTAAGATTGCCCTTAAAATTAATAGTGAGACTAAACCAAAGAGAAGTAATTTTTAAGTTCCTGCTTGGGACTGATTCTCTGCCAAGCCTAGAACAATGTCCTGCCCGGTGCAGGCATTTCCCCACCCATCTCTCAAATGTTGCTGTTCCTCAGGCTTAGGCCTTCTCCTCTCATATCTTATCACTTTTCCAAAGTGATTCTATCAGCAATTGGGGCTTCATTTACCATGTCTAAGTAAACTCCCAATAATAATAAGGGCTACCATTTGTTGAGCATTTACTATGTGCTAGGCTCTATACTTTACAAGCGTTAACCCAACTAATAGCATAACCACCCTCCCTGCAAGGTAGGAACAGCCCACATCTTCTCCTGGCAACCATTTAGATGTCTGTATCATGGCGACCTCAAACTCCACATGTCCAAACTTAACTCACTCTCCCCGCAAATCTGCCTCTGCTCCTCCATACCATCATACAAACAGTCACTATGCAGAGCCATGTAAGTCACCTTGGACTCCTCCCTCTCATTTAGTCTCCACATCCAATCAGTGCCAAGTTCTATGAGCTCTACTTCTTGAAATTCCCTTTATTCCACTCATACTTTGACCACCCGAGACAAAGCTCCCATCATTTCCAGCCTGGAGTACTGCAATAGTCGCCCAACTCATCTCTGCAGCTAGTCTTATTTTTCTAATTCCAGTTACTTTACTAAACCCTATGATATTGGGAATCTAAAATATGGGGTAATAATGAGGTATCTCATCCTTATTGATGTGCTTGAGTGAATAAAATATCTAGCTGCTAAGTGGTAGGCACTTGATAAAAAGTTACTCAGCTGGCATACAAATTAAGACAATTAAAGCTAGAGGCTACAGGCTTATCTGTTACCACATATGTCCAGGCAAGCCTGCCATTATCAGAAAAGTCATGATGAAAAGGGATAGGAGGAAGAATAATTTATAATTAAAAGATTTTTAGGATGGAAATGTAAATATACTCAAACTACTCCCAAACTTAGCAGCTTAAAACAACAAACATTTTATTAGCTCATGGCTTCTATAGCAGAGCGTAGCTAGGTGCCTCTGGCTTGTGGTCTTTCATAAAGGCTGCAAACTATCATCTGGGGCTGCATTCTCATCTGAAGGCCTGACTGAGGCTGAGGGGCTTCTGAGCTCACTCAAGTGGTTCCTGGAGGCCTTTGTCTCTCGCCACATGAGCCTCTATCAAGAGCTGCCTGACATCTGCTGGTTTGCCCCTGGACAAGATACCCAAGAGACAGTGGGAAAGGGCCCCCAAGATGGGAGTCACAATCTTTAATAAACTCACCTCAGAAGTAATATCCCACCACTCTGTTATTCAGTAGAAGTGAGTCATTAAATCTAGCCCCTACTCAAGGATGGGGGATCACACACGTCCAGAGACCACCGAGGGCCATCTTAGAGATGCAAGGCATCACAGCTCACAGGAGGAACGAGTACATTGAGGACTAAGTGGGGCCCTATCAGCATCTCCTTCAGCCCTCTATGCTTCTAGAGTTAGGCTGACCATGAGTTGCATGTCCTGCTAACTTTCATCAGTAGGTACAGTCTTGTCCCTGCCTGCTTCTCCCTGCCATCTCTATCACTGTAGGGGAGAGGTGGAGAGCCACAGATTCTTGGAAACTGCTGCATATCAGACGATTCATGCAATTCTAAAACAGATCAGCATTACCATAGCTACTGGCTTGGTTGTTAAATGTGAATCCAAATCAGGGGGTTGGGGGAAGTAGGTGAAAAAAATGAAGAGTTTATGAAGTACAAACTGGTTAACTACAAAATAGTTATGGGGATGTAAAGTACAGCAGAGGGAATATAGTCAGGAATACTGTAATAACAATGTGTGGTGCCAGCTGGGTGCTGGAAATATTGAAGGGAACACTTTATAAAGTCTGTGATTATCTAACTACTATGCTGCACATCTAAAACTAATACAAAATAATATTTAATGTAAACTATAATTGAAAACTAAAAAATAATTTAATTAAAAAAATAAAGTCAATATAAGTATAACTATAAAAAGAAAATATAACAATAATTAAAATGTAAACATTATTATGAAGTTCTAAAAATTAAAGCAACTCAACTTATTTTTAAAAGAACTAAACCTCTATTGGAGGAAACTTTAAAAATATAAGTTAGCAATAAAAATAATTTGTTTTATGATATAATGTCTAAATTTTCTATAATTATTTTTTACTATAAGTCAATCTACTATTAGGAGCAAGAGAGAGCACTACACGTTGAATTGTGTGCAGACACAGGAGAAAAGGACCAGCTCCAAGCCAAGGAGAGAGGCCTGGCAGATCCTTCCCTGACAGCCCCCGGGTAGAACCATCTCTGCCCACACCTTGATCTTGGATTTCTAGCCTCCAGAACCATGAGATAATAAATTTCTGCAGCTCAAGTCCCTCAGTCTGTGGTACTTTGTTATGGCAATATGAGTAAACAAATACAGAAAAAAGAAAAAAAAGAAAGAACAAGAGAAATTCAGAGAGACAGGCAGAGAAGGACAAAGAGGAGGAAGAAAGACTATACATATTAAGCTGATTTTAAAGACGAATGGATAAGGGCCAATTATTAAAATCTCATTTAGCATATTTATGGAGCAGAGTGGCTCTATTCCAAGAGGCTGATAGAAATTAAAAAAAAAAAAAAAAGAAGCAAATGGAACACAGTGCCAGGTGAAAAGAACCAGACTGTCCCTCTACAGGTGGGGCCTGACCTGGCAAGGGCAGATGGCGAGGGCAGATGGAGGAGCCCAGGGGCGACAGGAGGCCTTACCTTCTGGTAGTCTTCTTTGGATTTCAGGGCTGCCTCCATGTGCGTGGTGGAGGTCGGATAGATGGCGGAGCGGTACTGAGAGCCGTGGTCATTGCCTTGACGCATGCCTGGGGGAGTGGAAAGTGGAGAGGCTTAGCAGAGTGGACGGGACAACAAGACCAGAGTCACACGTTCCCCAGGACTGTTGTGCTAAGTGCTTCTTTTAACTTTACCTTGATACCTCTCTTCTTAAATAAGTATGAGATATATCTGTTTTGCTTTGCCTATTTCAATAATGAAATTATCACAGGCCTTGGATCATAGTAGATGCTCTATAAATCTATATTTTTCTATGTAAAAAATATTTTTCTAAGTGAGAGGAGGGAAAATAGAGAAACAGACTCCCACATGCACCCCGAACAGGATCCACCATGCAAACCCCATTTGGGGCCGACGCTCAAATCAACGGAGCTATTATTCTCAGCACCCAGGGCCGACACTGCCACTGCTTGTGAGAGAGGAAGAGAGAGAGAAAGGAGAGAGGGAAGGGAATGAAGGAAGAGAGAGAGAAAGGAGAGAGGGAAGGAAGAGAAGCAGATGATTGCTTTTCATGTGTGTCCTGATGGGAGATCAAACCCAGGATGTCTGCATGCCAGGCCAACACTTTGTCTTTTGAGCCAACCGCCAGGGCCTCTATGCAGATTTTTAAATCATAACCTAGATCATTTATCATTTGCAAACCACATTATTTCTTTGGATCCTAAGGAGACACCCTCTGTGGCAGGTAGTCTCTCACTTGGCAGATACGGAAACATGAGCCGCACACATTGGTGCAGGGAACAGTGTGTGGCACATGGGAAGTGCCTACAGATGACACAGTAACTGATTCTCAGCAAGTTTGAAGCATTTGCCTAAGATCATACACCTGATCAAGAAATGGTACTTAATGTTAGCCCAGTGCACTTCCCACCCTGTCATAGCCACTAGGATGTACACATCAGTCAATTTCTGGCTGACTAATTTAATTTAACCCCCGAAAGCTAAATAGCCACAGGCTTAACGTAGATCCCCTATTGATCTCCATACTGTTGTCAGAATGAACTTCACACACGTTTACTGCATCTTTCAAGAATCAGTTTCAGTTTTAACAAGGGTCCCAAAACTCCAAGAGAAGAGTCAACCTATCAAAGAAGAACATTTTTGTATTTCTAACTTGAACGCACATGCGTTATCACTTGGGGATGCCATTAAAATGCAGGTTCTGATTCCATAGGTTCGGGCTGAGCCGGAAATCTGAAGTTCCAAATGGCTCATGGGTGGTGGGGTGTCGCCAGATCGAACTTTTGAGTAGTGAGGGTTTAGTGTTCGCCCAGATAGTTTCAAGCCTCCTTTCTAATCTGTCAGCAACACTTTTAATTCTAGTGATGTGCTGAGGAAAACCGGTCACTGACCATGCACGTCACGTCCACAGTTTCCATGGAGCTCCTTTGCAACTTTTAGGCTTGAGCTCCTCTCTCTGGAAAGCCTTCCCTTGCTGGCACCTCACAGCTGGGACAGTCACCAGCTCCTCTGGGCTCTATCAGGCCTTGCAGGTCTGTCTTAGAGGTTTTATCACACTGCATTGTTATTACGTGGCTGTCCCTCTTTCTCCTCTGAGCCTTCCAGAGGGCAGAGCATCACAGCCACAGCACCTGGCATCACATGAGCCAGATGGCTGTACTTCCGTATGTATTTGCTGCTTGAAGAAGATATGAGTCCCTACCTTGTGATCTAAAGCCCTACAATCAATACTGGAGGTCTTGGTCACATTTACTTTGTAAAAGTAAATATAAATAAAATAATCCCTCTTATGAGCTATAGGGATAAGCTACAGAGGAGCTGACACATTTGCTCTTAGAGGTAAGTGCAGTAGCTGAGGCAGCACAGGGTCCCTCTGGAAGTTAATGGATGAGCAAGCTAGAATCCATGAAGAACCGCAGGCCAAACACAGAGGATTAAATAGTAACAAAATTGTAAGATTTTAGGTCAAGCCACTGGCTATCTGTGGTAAATATGCGTGTACATGTGTGTGTGTATGTGTGTGTGGGTATTTCTGATGCCCACTTGTTCACCCCCCCAGTTTAGCTTACTTCTTGAAGATCCCACCCTCCCACCTTCAAAGCCCATTCTCTCCTCAATGCACAAAGGTCATGTGGGGACCAGAAACTAATTAGTAGCTAAAAGAGCCAATAATGACACAAAAATGTTAACTTAATAACAATATACAATAAAAATAGACTATTTCATTCCTCCAATAAACAAATACCAAATTAAATTATCTAGCTCAGCTCTGGCTGGTTAGCTCGGTCAGTTAGAACATCATTTTGAAAAGACAAGGTGTGGGTTCGATCCCAGGGTCAGGGCACATACTGGATGCAACCAGTTAATGTACAACTAACTGGAACAACAAGTGAATACTTCTCTCTCCACCCCTCTCTAAATAAATTTTAAAAAAGATCTATTTCATTTCTATGTGGTATATTCACATAAGCATTCTATTATTATTATTATAGTATAAAATATATAAGTAATATTACAGTATAAATACCACTCATAGTCTATACTATATAAGTATTACTTATTAGGCATCTAATATGTACCAAGTACTTTACCAGATGCTGAATATACAGCAGTGAAGAAAAACAAACCTTCCATTCACATAGCTCATGTTCTGGTGGAATCTAAGAGACTGGATACATACACCCTCCAGAATGGCACTTTGGCAACATTTTCACTCTGCCTTCTTTAATTTTTCCTCCTTCTCTACAAGGAGGTCTTTTCCTGCATGACTACTTCTCATCCTTTTGTGCATAAAGACATGATGGTAGTAGCATTATTTTCCACAAAGAAAAAGAAAGCTAAATGGTTAATTTTTGTTAAAAATCTGACCCTTCGCCATTCAGTACAAGATACAGAAAAACAGGATCTCCATGCAGAGTTGTTTAAATCTATTCGTTATCTTTTTTTTAAAGGATAAATTATTAGGTGAGTGAAAGAGAATCTGCAGGTGTGATATTGCTATTTTCAACAAGTTTTGCTAAGATTCCTATGTCTTGTACACTGAAGACAATAAATATCTGTGTATTTTTTAAAATTTTATTTAGTGATTGATTTGAGAGAGAGAAGAAGGGGGGAGAGAGAGAGAGAGAGAAAGAGAACATCTTTGTTGTTGCACTTATTTATTCATTCATTGGTTGATTCTTGTATGTGCCCTGACCAGGGATCAAACCGGCAACCTTGGTACATCAGGATGATGCTCTAACCAACCCAGCCAGGGCTATAACTGTATGTTTGGTTGAAGGCCTTTGAATTGTCATAGGATCATGAGAAATTGTTGCTTATAAATAAAAACTGGCTTTTTATAATAAACAAAATGGGAATAATAAAGAATTATTCCAAGGACATGGTATAGTAATGAGCTCTTCCACTAATCATATTTTCACAAATAATCTGATATATGGAGTGTGTAATGAAACCCTTAAGCTTACATTCATACTTAGAGAGCTTCTCTTGTATGACATGACAACCTAAGGGGAGAAACATCTGGAAGATTTTACAGAACTGTGTGGTTGGGAAGAAAAGATGCACATGACTGTCATTCTCGGCAAGAATGTAAAACAATGCAATTATTTAATATTTTGTAGATTATTATAAAACTTGTTGTTCAGTTACTACTGACGTACAATATTATATTAGTTTCAGGTGTACAAGATGATGATTAGATATTTAAATACCTTACAAAGTGATCACCCCAGTAAGTCTAGTATCCATCTGGTGCCATATGTAGTTATCACAATATTGTTGACTATATTTATTATGCTGTACTTTATTTACATCCCCATGCCTATTTATACAACTGACAATTTGTAATTCTTAATCCCTTCACACTTTTCACCCAAAACCCCTCCCATCTGGCTATTATCAGTTTGTTCTCTGTATTTATGGGTATGTTTCTGTTTTGTTCATTTATCTTATTGTTTTGATTCCACGTATAAGTGAAATCACATGGTATGTGTCTCTGTCCGACTTATTTCATTTAGCATAATACTCCTACCATCCATGTTGTTGCAAATGGTAAGATTTCTTTCTTTTTATGGCCAAGTAATATTCCATTGTACATATGTAGCACATCCTCTTTATCCATTGAATAAAATACCTACGAATAAATTTAACCAAGGAGGTAAAAGACCTGTACTTGAAAAACTGTAAGACACTGAAGAAGATAAAACTATATGAAAGAATACATGGTACTCTGGGATTGGAAATATTAACACCATTAAAATGTTCATACTACTCAAAGATATCTACAGATTTGATGCAATCCCTATCAAACAATGGCATTTTTCAAGGCAATGCATTTCTATAAAAACAATCCAAGTATTATTTATGTAATTAGAGGTTATATGACTGCTGCAATCCAGGGTTGGGATTTATGGACCCTTCCTTGAAGCCAGGATCCCTTGACTTAAATTCTAACTTGGTCATCTGTTAATTGTAATACTACAATACTGATAGAGCTCTCATCACTGTCACCCTTGTTTTTCTTGTGCAGAGTTGGGGTGTCCCAAATTACCCTGGGCAGCTTTAAAGAGGAGTAACATCATGTGTTTTACCAGACTCCCTGCACCTTTCTCTTTGCATGAACCCAAACTGACTATTCATTCATCTACTGGAAAGATGGGAGTCCTTCCCACAGGTAAAGCCACCACCTGCAGGCAGAAGTCTTACAGGTTTGTTACAGCCCTGACCTTCTGACCCTTCTTGGATGTACTAATGAAACTAAAACCTCTCCCTGTCAGAAACAACACATCTTCTTTTCCTGGTCACTCTGGCTAAATGCCTGCCTGGCCAGGAAAGATGACATGGAAGTGCTAAAGAGATACATACAGTGACAAGAAAACAGCAAAGCATTCAGATTTCCTTGAATCTTAAGGGATACTGGGAAAGACATCAGCTCTCTGGTCTACTCATGAATAAGAATGTTAATTTGATTGATTCCCCCCCCCCCATCAACATTCATCCTGAGGAGAAGGTATAATATCTAAGAACAAAACCATACTCACATATTCACATACTTGTGTGTGTGTTTGGTTAATTCCAGTGCATGTACCTTTCATTTCACTGATGAAGGGGCTTATTAAATGGATAAGAGCTTGAAATTTGGAAGCAGATGGTTCATTGGGAATTACGATTTGATGCTCAACAAACTGAAAAACCCATAGAACTATGGATTTTCTGTTCTTGTTATTTTTAATACATCACATTTACAGATGTTTAGCATCATTAAACTTTTCACCATTTCTTTCAGCCTCTACTGGCTGATGTTATGAACACAAAATAGTAATTCACTTGTGAGGAAACTTGTTTACTAAATCTCTTGTAAGTAGCCTGGGACTTAGAGCTATGAAATATTATTTTTAAGGCTGACTCTGCCACGGACATGCTTAACGCAAAGTACTTCAGCTTTCTGAGCTTTAAACCTCCTTTGAGGCCCTAGCCATTTGGCTCAATGGTAGAGCATCAGCCTGGTGTGTGGAAGTCCTGGGTTCAATTTCTGGTCAGGTCACATAGGAGAAGCACTCATTTGCTTCTTCCCACTTCCCCCCACTCTTCTCTCTCTCTCTCTCTCTCTCTCTCCCCCCCCCTCCTGCAGCAATGGCACAATTGGAGCGAGTTGGCCCTGGGGGCTAGGGATAGCTCCATGGTCTCCACCTTAGGTTCTAAGAAGAACTTTGTTGCTGAGCAACAAAGTAATGCCCCAGATGGGCAGAGCATTGCCCCCTAGTGGGCTTGCCGGGTGCATCCTGGTTGGGACACATGCAGATATCTGTCTCTTCCTTCCCTCCTCTCACTGAATTAAAAAAAAAAACCCAAAACACTACTTTTGGGATAAAATTTAAAAATAACAGCACAAAATATACTCTATGAGTAGCCTTTTTTTTCCTATGAAAAATACTGTTTATATTAATCTCTTGGATATTCACACAGCAAAGGCCACACAGATAAATCCAAAGAAAAGATCAAAATTCATTTTGTGTGTAGAAATGTACTATTTTATTTTTAACTGTTTATTACATATTTTTATCAGAATCATCTTCCTTTAAAATTTTAACTCCACAGTGGAAAGAGTGTAGGCCCGGCATATGGCTGTCCCAGGTTCGATCCCTGGCCAAGGCACACATGAGAAGTGACCATCTGCTTTTCTTCCCCTTTCTCTTCCCCTTCTCTCTTTTTCACAGTGGCTTAAGCATCGGCTCTGGGCTCTGAGGATAGCTCCCCATTGGTCCAAGTGTCAGCCTCAGGCACTGAGGATAGCTCGGTTAATTTGAGCATCAGCCTAAGACTGATGGATTGTTGTCAGGTGGATCCGGGTTGGGCACATGCAGGAGTCTGTCTCTCTATCTCCCCTCTTCTCACTTAAAAAAACAAACAACTCTGCTAAACCTCCAGCCCAGTTCTTCATTTCAAAGGAAAACAAACCCAAGAAAGGGAAAAAATTCTTTGAGTGAATTCTTCCACCCCTGCTCTTGCCCATGAAGAGCTGTCCACTGATTATCACTATTGGCCTCTGATCTGAAGTTTGGAAGAACCAGGCCTGTTGGCATTGTTGTAGAAGCTGTCACTTTGTGTGTTTGTATGTGTCTTGGTGTGTGTGACTAACTGCCTTCTTTCCTTCCTCCCCACCTACTCATCCATCCTTCCCCTATCTCGGGCAAGGTACCAGTGCTGGGATTCAGAAATAAGACAGTCTCATTTCTCAACTAGATCACCTTGCTAGTACAGTAAGGTGAAACAGATGACCAATACACATAATCAAGGCTTGGAGGTGTGTTTTAGTCAGCTCAGGCTGCTATAACAAAACACCTATAACCCATAAACTGGTGGCTTATCAACAACAGAAACTTATTTCTCACAGTTTTGGAGGCCAGAAGTCAAGATACCAGTCAATTTGGTATACAGTGATAACCTTCTTCCTGGTTGCAGACAGCTGTCTTTTTGCTGTGTGCTCACATGACAGATGGAGAATGCGCTGGCTCTTGGATCTCTTCTTATAAGGGCACTAATTCTATTCATAAGGGTGGAACCCTCATGACCTGATTACCTCCCCAAAGCCCCATTTACAAATAGCATCACATTAGAAATTAGATTTCAACATCTGAATCTTGGGGAGTCACAAACATTGAGTCCATTAATAAGATATTATAGAAAAAATTCTGTGCAGATTAGAAAAATACAAGGATTCAGAGAAAAGAGTGGGTAAAGCCATGGGATCAGTGTGGTAGGGGCCTAAGTCCTGCAAGGTGGATAGAGGAATTGACTCCTGTTTTGTAAAAGAAGTTGATGGCCATGAGAAAGACATTCTCCAGGAGGCCAAAGGTGAGGATTGTGGACAGCATGGTGGTGCCTTCAGGGGCGTGATAAGATTACTTGTGAAAGCAGCAGCAGCATGGTGAGCACTCTATCAGGGCCCAGAGCTCATCTTCTCCAGCAAGCTTGGGAAAACTAACACCTACGAGCTGCTGGAAATACAAGAAGTGGTCCTGCTGACCCACTGAATCGCAAAATAAATGAGATACTTGGCTATCATAAATTGATCTAAACAGTGTTGATGCTGCGGCTCTCCAAAGAACAGATTTAACCAAAATCATATCTTGAGAAAAGACAAAAAAATGTCATTGAAAGGCAGGTAATCCCTATTTGTCTTTCTGTTTTCTGCAAACAAGTATGTTCTCTCTAGCATGAAGTATTCATATGATGCTGTCTATGTGCTCAGCACTTACGGAGGATACAGAAGAGTTAGGTAAAAACTTTGATCTCAAGAAATAGCCTGAAAAAGAAAGGGAGGGAGAAGGAAAATTACGCGCTTCACCCTATATTTATCTGTACTGGGTCTTTGCAAATACTTTTCATTTAATTCTCACAGAAGCCCTGTGAAGTCGGTGTTCTTAACCTTCTTTGACACAGAGAAAGCTATGGATCAGAGATTTTAAGTGATCCTACTGTTGTCACATAGCAGGTAAATGGCTGTCCTATGATTTAAACCTAGTTCTACCTGACAACAAAGCTCCCTCTCCTTTCAAAATTGCTATAGAAAAAGTTAGAGCAAAACAATCAAAGACAACGGGACAAAGTGCAATGCAGGAGGCGTATCTGGTGGGGAGAAGGGCATAGCAGATGCAGGCCCAGAAATAAGAACAAGTTTGGTATGTGATGAGGATTGTGAAGAGACATGTCTGGTTTCTGCCAAAGGGCCTGGAAGGAAATGAAGCTGGTCAGTTGAGTATGTGACTACAGAGGAATTTTGACAGGACGCACCAGGGACCAGAGATGTACGAAAAAAATCAGTGGCAAGGGGGTCACAGGATTCCACAGAATCCTGGATGAGCATCAAAAATCCAGAACTCTCACACAGATTCAACAAGTATTGCAGTTTCCTGTGCCTTCCATTTGGCTTTGGAAAATCTAAGAGGATAAATTATTGACACTACCTGGCTGTCTTCACGTGCTAGGAAAGCAAATGATGGGCTTGCTGTAGTTGGTGATAAGAGAGTAACTGGCTCAGAGAGAATGTCATGTGCTTAGAATCTTCCATAACATTCCCCAAATTGATTAATGAGGACTGGGCTTTGGGGCATTCTTGAAAAGAACTGACCTCTTGGCACCTGCTGACTGTTTGAGATTTCTCCATCCACCTTCTCCAAATAAGATTTGAAAGGGACAGACCATCCTGAGACTGCTCTGAGATTTCTCTCTCTGTGTCTCCACAAAGCCAGAGGAAGCACTAGAAAATGAAGAAAATGTCTAATCTCTGATGAAGTAAAAACACGGACGAGCCTCTCATCTGCTTAACAGTCCTTCTAATCCTTAGCTCATCTTTGCATACTAGCCTTGTTTTATACATTCTATCTGGAGAGATGAGAAATACCCTTGAACATGGGGATTTTAAAGAGAAGTTCACACTAGAAGTTATGGGATGATTACTTTAAGAAATTCCAGGAGCCACAAGCTTATAGTTAACATCAGGGCAAGGATGGACGTATTCCTAAGGGCCTGGAATGACTAACTCCGTGTTAGGGGAACTTTAATGGAGTAATTTCATTAGAGGATCGTCCATGCTGGTTGCATAGATAGGGTGACTGCCCCCAGGATGAATGCTTTTTCTTGTCTTCTCTAGATTGTCGTTAGAAAGAAATGGACCCTGATCCATACACGGCTGAAGGAAGCAGAGGAACAGGCATGTGCTTTGTCATGAGACAGCTCTGGATTTGAACTCTAGCTGTGTCACTTACTAACTGCAACCCTGGCCAAGTCACTAGACCCATCTAAGCTACAGTTTTCTCATTTGGGAAAATAGAGATGATGGCATGTACCTCACAGGGTTCTTAGGTATCTTACCTAGGAGCTCAGTAAATATATCTACCACCCCCCCCCCTTTGGACAAAATTGTCTCCATTTGTGACCCGTCCGTGCTATATGTTAATGAGTTGCATCTTTTGATATCATTGCTTCATATTCTGGCAGCCAAATGAAACCACGTGTGAGAATTGAAAGCCCGAGGATGGGGGGAATCAGGAGTTATAAGAGTCTCGGAGGTCTTTTGTATTCATGTTTTTGTTTGTACCCACAAGTTTCAGTGGTTACCAGTGTGGTTTCTCGCTTTCTTCTTTTATTAGTCCCCCTATTCAAGAGAATGGAGATTTGCAATAGAGAACACAAGAACATTTTTTTCTTCTTCTTTGGCAAAATAGCATTTTAGGTTGCATATGGATGGTCTAATGAGAAGGGGAGAAGATATTACAGCATTACAGCCTTTAAGTGAATAAGCACTAATTAAAATCAACACGTATACAATTTGAGAGAGATAAGGTTCTCAACTGTATGGAGAAAGCAAGACAAAAGTCTTTTTTTCTCTTATTTAATAGTGTGGGCAGGAAAACAAGCAGCATTAAAGTTATTACCGTAACATGTTTCCTGGTGACTACAGAGCCTTGTTGAATCTCTCACAAAGTCTCCTATCTCTCAAAATTGATTCAGTCCTCTCTCACTGTACCAGTTAGAAACTGTAGCCCATTTAACAGAGAACAATACTAAAAGTGACTTAAACGAGATAGAATTATATTTTTTTCACTTTAGGTAAAATCTGTTGAGGTAGGTGGTCTAGGGGTGGTAGGGTGGTGTCATGGGCATAGGGACTCAGATTTCTTCTTTCTAATCAGGTATCCTTGGCATATGGCTCTCATTCTCAAGGGCTGAAGATGTTGTCTGGTACCACAGCCATGACATCCAAGTTGCAGACTAGAAGAAGGGGAAATAGAAGGATATTTTCTCTATCTTTAAAGAGCCTTCTCGGAAGTTCACTCCTATTTCATTGGCCAGAACACAGTCACATGGCCACACCTTCAGAACCTTCCGTCCCCACTGTGAAGCAGGCCAAGGCCAGAGAACCTGAGGTCACATTCTTGTTCAGCTCCCTCCCCTTTCCTATTCCGCTTCCCTCCCTCACTCGGAGGTTCTTTTTTCTTCAGCAAGTCACACTACTGAGTCCCTGTCTCAGGCTCTGTGTCTGGGGAAACTAACCTAACACTTCAAGCTATTCAGATCATTTTGTTCTCACCCAAGCCACCTGCTACTCACCTCTTCTGCTATGTTGTTTCTCACATTCTATCATTTCTGTTGTTTAGGTTTCTGGCTAAACTATTATTACAATATGTTTATTAAAGTATTATTAGACAAGTTAATTAAACTGCTATAAATTACGAGATCAGACTTCTTGCGGTCAGGATATGGCTTACATGTACCTGAGTGACATCATGCTCAGATGAGAGCCATGGATTACATACTGCATTGGTCACTCTCAGGAGAGTTGTCTATATTATATTACTGGAGTCTCTTTGCGAGACAAGCAAAAGGAGAGGCTTAGGAGCTCCCACTCTGTTTACTGGATTTTGAACTCTCCCACTTGCTTCTCCACAATTTATCTCAACAAAAATGAAACAGCCAATGAATGGCTCAGATTTCAAACATTCGAAGCACATAGAGTTTGCCTCTCGGCTCCTTGCTTCTTAAACTGACCCTGCCTCCATAGAAATGGCACCAAAAGGCCACCTGTGTGCTGCAGTGGCACAGGAACCAGCAGGGATGACTGGCATTAGTGGAACAGCTTACACAGTGCCGGTTCAAGGATGGCCTCCTGCTGACTGCTGGAAATAGGGCCTCCACGGGAGAAAACATCACAGGGCACTGAAGTCCTCCAATAGACAGATGAGCCTGCATCCCTTACAGAGAAAGACAGAACTTCTCATCATCACCGTGTAACCCTTCCTGGCATACCGGGGCTTTAAGTCAGGTGTTTGACACAAGCCTTCTTAATATGGAAAAATCTCACTTTACCAGACGGAAAATTAATCCTGTCAATTTTAACTGACACCTCATTTTAAATTTAGAACACTGAGCAAACAGATAAATAACCCTTGTTTCATCATAAGAAAGAAAGAAGATAGGAGGTAGGGAGGAAGGCAGGAAGGCAAGAAGGGAGAGAGGAAGGCAGGAAGTTAGGAAGGCAGGGAGGGAGGGAGGGAGGAAGCAAGGGAAGGCCAGGGAGAAGGGTATATGTTATCTGTTTCTTCAACTACCTCTTTTCTTCCTTCTGAAAATACCTCCCGGGGGCGGGGTAACTGGGACGGAGAAATTATGAAGAATGGTCTACTATGAAACTGGCCAGTTCAGATTGAACAGAACTCCAACAGCCTGTTTCAACCTCTGCCTAGCGAGAATGTAAGCCATACAGTTAAGAAGAACTAATTCGTCCTTTTCTCCTTTCATGTCTGAGCACAATACTTAGTTTTCCCAGTTAGTTACAACTACACATATACAGGTGCCTATTAAACTAAAGACACCTTACCTACAAATGTAATTACTATTTGGTTCAGGTGATCAACAAAGTAGCTAATGATTCTAAAGCCCTTATTATGTGCCACTGTATTTTATCATGTTATTCATCCAATTCTCCAACTACATGGAGTATTAGTATCAAACCCATTTTTTTTTAAAGATAAAGGCTGATATTCATGGAGAGAGACTTGACTTGGGGTGGTGAATACACAATTCAATATACAGATAATATATTATAGAATTGTACACCTGAAACTTGTATTAATTTTATTAACCAAATGACACTCCACTAAATTCAATAAAAATTTTTTTTTATAAAGACTGATATTCAGAGAGAAGTTGAATATCTGCCCAAAGCCAGTGCTGGGTCTGGAACTAGCTAACTCCGAAGTCCTAGCTCTCAACCATTACTATCGCAATTTGTAAACAATACATCAATCACTTAAGGGGAAAAAAATGAAGTGGAATATAGTGAAATAGAAAAGATGTTATGTGGCTCCTTCCAAAAGAAAACACTCTGTGTTCCCTGTCATTTTCACAATGTTCTTTCCATTTTTTAATGCACTGCATCTCAAGAAAAGTAAAAGAATGTTGCTATATAACAAAGGGGCCAAACATCCACTCTACACCTAAAAGCATTATCTGATTTTCAGTAATGAGAAAACATTATTTCTAAAATCATAAATAATTTTGAAAGGATATGGTAACTTATTCCTAAAAGGTAAAAAAGTTATCTTAGTATGGATTTGGCTTCTATAAAAGAGAAATTCTATTCATGGCTGGCCAAAAGAAATATTTTATTACTATATCTTTCCGAGCTGTCCGAGACTCCACATCTGTTTATGCTATGAACTTAAAAGTTTGACCAAATAATGGGTCTTGAAATGTTCAAATGATCAGAAAATGTATAAAAACCTTTCAAAATAGTAAAATTTCTATGTCACCATTTCTTATCCAAATCTTAAAGTTCTGCAGCAACAAGTCAGCCAAAGTACTCTATTACAGAACATCAGGCATATAATAATAGTCATAAGATGTTTCCATTTGAATCAGGACCAAGCACACACGTGCACACAAAGCTAGCCCTTCATCATGGACACAGTTCATGTTATTAGCAGGAATAGCAACCAACATACTAACCTTTATCACTTCTAGATCTGATTACAGAAAGGTACATAAATGTACAAAAGTACATAAAACAAACCACAGTATATTAAAGTGGTCACAATATTAGAATATTATATACACTGCTCACAAACATTAGGGGAGCAGGGAACAGCAGACATTCCCGTACTTTCAACCTTTTGTAGAGTGCATTTTCACCAATGAAATAAAAGTGGGTTTTGCATCTCATTTGCATAATTGAACAGCTTTCTTTGACTTGTCGTTTGTTTTTCTGATATTCTTGTTTAATAAAAAAAATCAAATGCCTTTTTTATCACTTCATATTCATTTTGAAATATCCCCTAATTTTTGTGAGCAGTATATGTTTGTATAATATTATTAAAGTGTACACTGTAAAGTGGACACTCATGTAACCACCACTCACGTCAGAAACAGAGCAGTGCCAGCATCCTTGAAGACCCACCCTCCATGTATCCCTACAGAGAACAGCATCCTCCCTCTCTCTAGTTCAGTGGTTCTTAACCTGGGTTCTATCGAACCCTAGGGGTTCCATGAGTCGGTCTCAGGGGTTCAGAAAAGCCTCTGCCGCAGAGGCCAGAATAAAGTAATACCGTAATTTGTTGTGAGTTCATGCACTTTGTTGGTTTTGTTCTTTGAGCAAGGTGATGTTCATGCACGGCTCATTTAGTGCACCAGTAAAAAAACATATACCTATGTCTTGAATTTGGGAAAAAGATATATTTTATTTATCACTAAAGAAGGGTTGGGTGAATGCGCATATGAAACTGGTGGGTTCAGTACCTCAAAAAAGGTTAAGAACCACTGCTCTAGTTATAACCATCCTGCTTTTCGTGACAATATTTCCTTGTTGCATAGGCACACCCAGAAAAAAATAAATAAAAACCATAGTTTAGTTTTGCCTGTTTTTGAAATTTATATACATGAAATTATACTGTAGTTTTCATATTTCACATACTACTATTATGTTCATGGGATTCTTTTATTTTCTTCATTTTCATTGTTTCATCATATCCCACTGCTTAAATAGACCACAATTGATTCAGCTGTTCTGCTGCTGATGAGTATTACCAGCATGGGGTTGCTAAGAACATATTTGACATGCATTCTCTTATACCTAGAGACAGAATTGTTGGCTTATGGAATTTGCATGTCTTGTCTTCAACTTAATTGAATGCTGAACCATTTTCCAGAGTAGTTGTATCAATTTATAAAACCGGCACCAATGTACAAGAGGTCCTAGAGCTCTAAATGCTCGCCAATTCATTCAAGTCTATTAATGTCAGGCTTTAAAGTATTTGTCAATATACTTGGTATGTAACAGAATCTCACTTGAACTTAATTTGCTTTTCCCTGATTAATGACACTGAGTATGATTTCACATGTTTTCTCACCACTATTTAAGTCCTTTGCCCATTTTTCTATTTAGTGGTCTGTCTGTTGTTTTTTTTAATCTTTGGAGATATTTTTAAAATCTATTTTTATATATCTTGGATACAAATCTCTTGTCAAATATAACCTCTGTGTTCTTACATTTTATTTATGTGTTTTGATGGACCAAGGTATGATTTTAATATAGTTAACTGTGGTTTAATATAGTTTACCAAATATTTTCTCCTTATGAGTAATGTTTTTTTATGTCTTGCTTAAGAAATGCACCTCAAACCCAAAGTCATAATGATATTATCTACTTGGAGTTTTGCTTTCACATTTAGGTCTTTAATGTACTTGGAATTGGCTTTTATGTATGGTGTGAGGTAGAAATTCAATTGAATGTTTCCCCAGGTGAAAAATCTAAATAATCTTATCACTATTTATTAAAAACTCATTCTTTTCCTCAGGTCACTGAAATAGAAGTGTGTCATTTGTCATTTCTCAATAAATGGGCTTGTTTCTAGATTGTCTACCCTATTACTGCATTGGTCTAGTCATCTGTCTCCACCTCAGGTTCACATTGTTTTTTTTTTTTTTTACACATTGTTTTAAAATGAAACTTGACATCTAAAAGAGTAAGTCCTCCCACTCTCCTGTTCCTATGCTAGAATGTCTGCCTTACTTGAACTTCTGCATTTCCATATAAACATGAGAATCACCTCTGAAGATCCACAAATGAATAACAAAAACTGTTGGGATTCATGCATGAACTGTTCATTCATTAATGGGGGTTTGCACTGAATTTATAAAACAATTTAGAGAGAACTGACATCTTTACAAACCATAAGCAAGACCCAGTATTAGATCGTCTTGCTGCCTAATCACTAAAGTAACGTCATGTTTTTTAGAGTTTTCAGTAGCACTCTACTTCAAGATATCAATTCCTGGTACATAAATAAACCCTGAAATTCCAATGGCTTAAGTTATCAATTTATTTCTTGATCATGCAAAATCCAATTTGTAAAAAGGAATTGGAAATGGTCCCATTTTATGATCTCTTCTAAGGCCTAGGCTAATGGAAGCTTAAATGTCTTCAAGAAGTTACTTCAAAGGTTTTCCCTGGTATCCACACCGAGTGGGGAGGCAGATGAAGAGAGGCATTCAAAGATCATGCAGGAGGTGTTGATGAGCCACAACCTGGAAGTATTATATGTCATTTCTGCTCACATTCCATTGGCTACAACTCAGTCATGTGTCTACTACAAGGAAGCTTGGGAAATGTTGCCCAAGTGAGATAAGGTAAACAGGCATCTGCCAAATTTTTCAATCATAATACATTTTGTTTCTTTCCTTGACTTACTGCATGAGCCAGAAACTACAGTACAATGCTGATTAGAAGTTTTAGCCTGATCAGGCAGTGGTGCAGTAGATAGAGCATTGGACTGGAACGCTGAGGAACCAGGTTTGAAATCCGGAGGTTGCAGGCTTGAGCACGGGCTCATCCAGCTTGAGCATGGGGTTGCTGGCTTACGCGTGGGATCACAGGCATGACCCAATGGTCCCTGGCTTGAGCCCAAGGTCATTGGCTTGAGCAAGGGGTCACTCATTCCACCGTAGCACCCTGGTCAAGGCACATATGAAAAAGTAATCAATGAACAACTAAGGGGCTGCAACAAAGAATTGATGCTTCTCATCCCTCTCCCTTCCTGTCTGTCTGTCCCTATCTGTCCTCTCTCTGTCTCTGTCACACACACAAAAAAGAAGTTGTAATAGCATCACTGAACTTTCTCAATATTTCACTGGTAAGTATGATACTTGCTGTAGGCTTTTGTATATACTATTTATCAGATTAAGAAAGTCATCTTTTATATTTATATTTTAAAATTGTTTATGAATAAATAATTCTGTTATATTCCTTTCCTGTACCTATTTTGATGATCATATAAGTTTTTTCTTTTAATCTGCTAATGTACTAAATTTCCATTGGTTGATATTAAAATGCTACTCCCAAGTCACATTCGAACCCAAATTGGTCATGATGCATTCATTATACTTACTACATATTAGTAAATTAAGTTTGTTAATACTTTGTTTAAAATATCTCCATATATGTTCATGAGTAAAGTTGAAATATAATTTTCTTTTCTTACATCATCAGGTTTTATCATCAGATTGTGTGAGAATAAGATGAATTGCATCTTTCTTTATTCTCTGGAAGAGTTTGTGGAAGCTTGCAATTATTTCTTCCTTAAATGTTGATAGAATTCACTGATGAAGCCATCTGAACTTAGTGGGGTTTTTATGAGAAGCTTTCTAAATGTTGATTCAATTTCTATTGATTATAGACCTATCTAGTTTTATTAAAGTCCAATTTTTAAAGAATTTGTTTTATCTAACTTTTCAAATTAATTGATATAAAATTGTCTACCTGTAGTGATATCCCAGTTTTTAAGTTCCTAATACTAAATATTTGTGCCTTCTTATGTTTTCCTTACTCATTATACCAAGGTTTTATTAACTTTATTAGTCATTTTAAAATATCAACTTTAGGTTTCATTGATCTTCTCTACTACACGATTCTTCCATTTCATTTATTTCTGCTCTATATTATCTTTTCTTCTTTACTTTTTGGTATATTTTACTATTGATTTTCTAAGTTATTAAGATAGATACTTAACTTAGTCTTTCTCCTCTTCTTATGTATAAATTTAAGGCTCTATGTTTTCCTCTAAGAACTGCTTTAGCTATGCCCTATACCTTTTGATATATTATATTTTCATTACTAGTCAGTTCAAAATATTTTGTAATTCCCACACTGACTTATCTTTGATACATAACATATTTAGAAATTATTTTATTTTCTAACATAAAAGGATCTTCTACATATCTTTTTGCCAGCATAATAATGCACTATTATACAAAATTGGAGATGTGTATGACCACTGAAACCTTAAACCATTCAGTACTAAAAAGGCCAAGAAAAAATGTTAAATATAAGCTCTGTAGTATCTTATGAGAGAGGGATTTGAAAGTGCAAATAGCACATTTGCAAATAGCAAAGATACTGTATACAATATTAGCATAATTGCATTCTGGTAGGAGAAACATAATCTCTGTGATTTCAGTCCCTTTGCAATGTACTGAGACAATATGGCCTACTATGTGTTCTGTGTGTAAGAAGGTACAGGGTACAGAGTTTAATACATATCCAGAGTACAAGAGCTTTAATTGTGTTGGTCACACCCTCTATAACCTTAATGAGGCCCCCAAAATTCAACTATTCTGGATGGGCAAATTCCCTAGAAAAACAGTGTTTTAGTCGTCTGCATACCTGTCAAATTTTACCCGATAATTTCTAATCATTTGTCAGCTCTTTGATGTGACACATTTACTATGTTTTTATATCTTATCCAACGGTTTCAGTTGCTTTTGATGGGAAAGTTGACTGAATGACCCAGCTTGGCATCTTGGCACCTGGAGGTTCTAGCTCCTGCTGAGGTCGTCAGCTCTGGTTTTGCTCTAATTTAGTACTGTTTTATGTGACGTGATATAATCCTTCTGACTTCATTTCTTTTTGTTGATTCTATATCACTTCGGCAGATTTATTCAAATTTTAAACAACCTCACCATTCCTGTCTAAAATATGCAGAGTTCTTCCTGGCGGGAAGTTTTCAAAAGCTTATTTAAACTTCATCTTGAAAATTCTTAACAGGATTATAAAATCCAAACAGATATCATAAGGACAGAAACTCTTTGCTGGATAATGTGTGACTCTTTCCAGTCATGGGGTGTTGTGTTTTCTGTTGGCTAACACTATTGTGTAATAACTTGGGATCGTGGACCGCAGATGAAAAGAACACAAGGTTGGATATTGTGCCCTCATGTCCAAACCAAGTTCGGTCCCATAATATACTAACTGGCTCATGCAAATCATTTCATCTCTCTGGGTCTGTCTGTTCATCTGTAAAATGGGTCTAAGACCACCCACCCTCAGGATACTTTATGGACCAAATGGGACCACATGAATGTAAGCACCCAGCAACATGCCCAGCCCAGAGAAAACACCCAGCAACTGTCTTTCATTCAGTTGGGAGGCAACAAACCCTTAAATCCATACAGTACTAGAAAGGCAAAGGAAAAATGTTAAATATAAGCTCTATAGTATTAGATGAAAGAGGGATTTGAAAGTGCAAATAGCACATTTGCAAAAAGCCAAGACACTATGTACATGTACGATAATGTTATACAGGGAAAAGTGCAACTAAAGAACAATTAATTTTAAAAAATATCAGTTAAATTCTTTGTCTCATCTTTTTCTGCTTTTGAAATTCTTAAAAGAATCCAGCCCCTTTCAGGATTCATAATGCTGGGTTTGGGTCGTTTTTGCATTTTCTATGTGTGCAGCTGTTCCTCCACTATAAGTGTGCACATCTGCTCGTTAGCAATACAATGTAATTTCTACTGTCTAATTATTTGCAGATGATAGATTCCTTGTACATGGTCTAAAAAAAGATAGTCCTTCAAAACTGGTGACTTATTTAAAAAACTAACTTAAAAGGGTCAGCACAACAAAGTTCAGATATTAATTTGGCAAGTTCAAATATATGAACACCCTTCTTAATTGCCAACTTGATGAGAAACAGAAGGAAAACAAGCTCTTTCTCTCTCCAATTAATGTTTCCCAGTAGACAGCATGGTGGATGGTGGGGGTTGTTCACATCTCGACTCTGCACCTGGAAGGAGGTTATGAAACAAACCTGCTCAAGATAGGATGGGCCAATCCACCCCTGATTCTCTGGGGGCCTCGTGAGAACAAGCCACCTAAAGTGCTGCTCTCTGAGGACTGGGGAGGGGAGATATGGGATCAGAGGGCACTGAATGGAGAAGAGTCCTTGGGGGTCTCTAGTTCCAACCATGGGCTAAGGAGCCACATTAATTCTCTACTCATAGATCTGAGGGCTAAGGCAGCAGGCCGGGTATGTAGTCCTGAGGTCCCCTGAGATCTAACACCACACAGAGTGTGGCCTACTGGGCAAGCCAGACAAAGTTCTCAGAGGACAACTGGGAGCTCACTGGGGGAGGGGACAGGGGGGTATGACAGAGAAAGAGGTACTAAGGATAAAAGGTATAAACCATGTACAGCATGATCAGAAGTATTGAGGACATCTGCTGGAGGGAAATAATAGAGGAAAAAGTGGAGAAATACTGGGGCTCAAGATTGAGCAAGGCAGATAAACAGGAGCTGGTGTCACAGCTTGTCCCAGGCAGGGCCAGTAGGGTGGCTGTTACACACGGTGGGCAAAAGGAGGTTTATAGTTGTCAGTACGCGAAACTCAGTTTTGCTCTTGTATTATTATTTATTAGTTATTGTATTGTTTTCCACACAAATTCCTGTAGACCTACTTTTGCCCAGCCCTCTGTCCGGGACTGGGCTTTGCATTCCCTCCTATATCCTGACACACACTGTCGGACAGGAACTGTTTTACTGATGGGGAAACTGAGAGTCACTCATTTTTCAATGATAAAGTATTTAATATGAAGCTTACTTTCAAGAAGAGGAGATAGTTAACAGACAAGTAAGCAGACAAATCACTGTGCTTTGTAGTAAGTGTTTGGAAGGAAGGGATCTGCAGTGATAGAGACTCCCGGGGCAGGCACTGTGTTTAGTTAGGGTGGGTCAGGGAAGACCTGAGGACAGGACTCTAAATTTTAATATTATATTTTTAAAGATTTTACTGATTGATTTTAGAGAAAAGATAGTGAGAAAAGAGGGGGGGGGACAGAAAGCATCAACTTCTAGTAGTTGCTTGTTGTATATGTTGAACTGGGTGACCTCAGCATTCCAGGTTGATGCTTTATCCACTGTGCCACCATAGGTCAGGCAGGACAGAACACTTTAAGCTGAAGAAAAGGAAGGAACCAGTCATTCCAAGACCTGTGGGTAGAGTGAGGCGTAGGTACAGGCCCCAAGGCAAGAGCGTGCTCTGTCTGCTAGGAATGGAGTGCCCAAGGCCACAGTAACAGAAACGCAGTGAGAGCGGTCAGGAGGGAGTGAAGAGTGGTAGGAAGTTGGAGAAGTAAATACGAGCCAGTTAATCCCCCAGCCATGCTGACCATTGTGAAGAGTCTGTATTATTGCCCCAAAGAAAACAGGCAACCAGCTCCGGGCTTTAATCAGGACAGGGACGTGCCTTGTTTTGTGTTTTTAACAGGTCATTATAGAGACTGGGCTGGGAAAGAGCAGACAGGTCAGCGAGGAAGCTACTGCAGCAGTCCGAAGAGAAACAATGGTGGTCAAGTGGAGATACAGAGAAACAAGACGTGGCAGGGTTGCGTACCTTTCCCAGCCATACAGCTGGCACACGGCAGACCTGATTAAAGCCGTATCTCCTCTAACCCGAGTGCAGACTCTTAGCAGATTTTATTAAAGATGTTTTAATTAGGGGAACATTTTAATTAAGCTCTTCAGAGGAGTGACTGGGAGTTCATCACCAGCTTCGAGTTGAAGGCTATTTTAATAAGGATATAGGTTCATCTATTGTAGAAAAGAAAAAAAAAAAACAAAGGCCTGAAATAACAGTAGCTTAGAGAAGACTACTTGAGAGTAGTCTTCTCTAATTTGGGAGGGTGACTTGGGAGCCTTCTGTCTTGTAGCTCCTCAATTACAAGGGTAAGCCCCTGCCCCACCTGTGATCCAAATGGTTCTCCACCACAACCACCTGCAACTTGTGGGAAGGGAGGAGGAAGAAGAGAACACCCCTTCCTCTCTGTGCACACAACCCAGAAGTTGCACATCATCACTTGTATTCATGCCTAGGAGTCAGAATTTTGACACATGGCCATAATTAGACATAAGGATACTGGGAAACTTAGTTGTTATTAGTAGATGCATATGCAGCCAAAATTTTAATATTACAGAAGTAGGGGGACTGACATGGGTTCAACCAGTAGTCTCAGCCAGAGGTCTCTAGAGAAAATCCACTCTCCTTCAGGAGTGCACTGGAGCAGTCTACCACCTGTGGCCACAGTCCCTTGGGAAGACCTGGAGCTGCTACAAGAAGTCCAAACTTCAATTGCCAGCAGGTATGGCCGAGAGGCTGTAGAATACACTATGTATGTAAGAATTTCCATTTTCCAGACGTATGTGACATTATGTTGGTTAATAAAATAGGCATTCATTTTAAAGTGTGATTACGTTCATAGTAGCACTTTCATATACTTGCTTTAAAAAAGATACCGAGGGCCTGACCAGGCGGTAGCACAGTGGATAGAGCGTCGGACTGGGATGTAAAAGACCCAGGTTCAAGACCCCGAGCTTGCCAGCTTGAGTGTGGGCCCATCTGGCTTGAGCAAAAGCTCACCAGCTTGGACCCAAGGTCACTGGCTCCAGCAAGGGGTTACTTGGGGTTACTTGGTCTGCTGAAGGCCTGTAGTCAAGGCACATGTGAGAAAGCAATCAATGAACAACTATGATGTCATAACGGCAATGAAAAACTAATGATTGATGCTTCTCACCTCTCTCCATTCCTGTCTGTCTGTCCCTATCTATCCCCCTCTCTGACTCTCTCTCTGTCCCTGTAAAAAAAAAAAAAAAAAAAAAAAAACGATACTGAGGGCTCAACCGTATCACAGGGAGGGATCCTTGAAAACATTTATCCTAGTCAGGAAGCCTGGACCTCTCTGGTGGTGGGGAAGAACAGATGTGAGCTTTAAACTTTAAAAAATTTATTTTCCATTGATTTGAGAGAGAGAGAGAGGAAGGAGAGAGAAGTATCAACTCATTTCACTTAAATTGTTCCATTTGCTTCTCGCAAATGCCCTGACCAGGGATCGAACCTGGGACCACGGTGTGGCAGAACAATGCTTCATTCATTGAGACACCTGGCCAGGGATAGACTTGAACTTCAGACACAGCTGGGTCTGAATATTGCCATCAACATCAAGCAAGTCATTTGGAACCTTTCTGGAACCTCTTTTGGTCTTTTGAAACCTCATTTCCACTCTTATATTAAATGAAGACAGTGAACCTCATTTCACAAGGTTATTGTAAGAATGAAACGAAAGGAAAGAAACAAAGGATGCGTACTAACACTGGCCCATGAGAGGGGCTTAACATATGCTGCTATCCTTTCCCCCGAGCAGTGGTTCTTAACCTTTTTTGAGGTACCAAACGCACCAGTTTCACATGAGCATTCACCGAACCCTTCTTTAGTGATAAATAAAATATATTTTTTCAAAATTCAAGACATAGGTATATGTTTTTTTACTGGTGCACAAAATGAGCCGTGCATGAACATCACCTTGCTCAAAGAACAAACCCAACAAAGTGCATGAACTCACAACAAATTACAGTATTACTTTATTCTGGTCTCCGCGGCAAAGGCTTCTCCGAACCCCTGAGACTGACTCATAGAACTCCTAGGGTTCCATAGAACCCAGGTTAAGAACCACTGCCCCCAGGATTGAGGAGAGTGAAACGGGTTGGGATCCAGTGGGACACAGCTGAATGAAGTCTCTGCACGGTGCACACGTGCACTTATGGCTTGGCCCGAGGTACGGTCTGTGCCCCACCTCGTGCAGGAAGAGGAGGGCTGACACTGTGATTCATGCACTAAGCACGCTAAGTAGAGGGTACAGATCAAGCACAGGAAGCTATGATCCAATCTGGTTCTTCTGACGACTGTGTCGGCAATAAACTTAAGGAGCCCTCTATCCACCAGGCTCACCACCAGCACCAGTCACAGTGTCATCACAGAATAACAACTGAAACTGCTGAAATCTTCCAAGTAACAGACAGTACAAATGAAACTCCAAGGGAAGAAAACCCACACTTGAGAAGATGGAGGGTAAATACTTTCCCACAGAAATCAAGGGTAATGTGAATATGAAAAAACAAAACAAAACAAATCTGGTGACATTGTATTGTTGTGTTGAGAACAAACCAATGCCTGTCATTTGCATGGTACTTAACCATTTTCAAGTTGTTTTACATTATTTTAATTTTTATGACAGCCCATGAAGTAAGCTATATGGACATTATTATCTCTTTTTCTTAGATGAGAAGGGGTTCAGAATGTATATGAGTCTTGGCCACGGTCTCAAGGTTGAGAAGAGGTCCATCTGGGGCCAGAACTCAAATATAATTCTCAGGCTCTGTTATGTTGCTTGGAGACCAAGGGAGTGTAGGGCACATGGTCAGGAATGGGCATGCTCCATTCTATCCTTAAAAGCCTGGAGGAACTTCACTTCTCCCATGAATAAGAAAGACAGAATAGGGCCCTGGCTAGCTTGCTCAGTTGATAGAGTGTCGGCCCAGTGTATGGACGCTCCAGGTTTGATTCTTGATCGGGGCACACAGGAGAAGCAACCATCTGCTTCTCTTCCCTTCCCTCTCCCCCTCTAACAGCCAGTGGCTCAATTGGTTCGAGCGATGGCCCCAGGCACTGAGAGTGGCTCAGCTGGTCTGAGTGTTAGCCTCAGGTGCTAAAAATAGCTTAGTTGATTTGAGGCTCAGCCTCAAATGGGGGTTGCCGGATAGATCATGGTTGGAGTACATGTGAGAGTCTGTCTCACTATCTCCTCTCTTCTCACTTAAAGAGAGAGAGAGAGAGAGAGAGAGAGCAGAATAGGATATATTAGCTTAATCAGCGCTAGCTGAATGCTTTGGCAAACGTACAGGTTTTGTGGTAATTGGTGAGTTAAGAGAAAAGACTGTCCCATTTACTGGTCAAATGTATAATGATGCTATTAGGCCTGTTACTTCACATGACACTAATTCACTGAGTGGTACAGTACTCTCTAGGACTCACTGCATATTGGCTTTGGAATAACAGGTCTCTGGCCCCACCTATAGCTTTAAAAGCCTACACTTGCCAGTAGCTCTCTTACCAGGTTTTCTCCCTTCAAAAGGGCAGGCCATGAGGACTTCCTCCTTCTCAGTAGGACAGATACCATACGAGCTGCGTTCAGTGCTTTGAAGTCGTGAAGACCATGCTGGATATTCTCTGTCTAGTCTATGCCATGAAGACCTGATTTAATAAAGTGGGCTTTAATTAAGCTTAAATTCTTACTGTTTGTTCTATAGCAGACCCTTGACATTAACGACAATTCTACATCTGCAAATAGCAGTCTAGGAGATTCTCCCACAAAATGAAGTAAATTATAACTAAAAAATTTAAGTGGCTCCTTCAAATCCCTAATGATTTATAAACAAGGTACTAAATAAACTCTTTCCACAGGCTAATTAAAACACATTTCTCTTGAGTCAGGTTTCTGTGGAGAATTGAGCATTTCCTGGGCATATCTTCACATCAAAGGTCAATACCTCCTCAACTTTTACTCAAGTTATATCTTTCCGATGACAAGCCATTCTGGTATAGGCAAGCACATTTCGCAGGCCATTTCAGGAATCACTCTTTTTTCTGAAAAGGAACCTAAAATGGGCTATTGCTTCACAGGCCAGAGTTTCCACCAAATCCAACAAGCCATTTGCTCTCTTCTGAAATGTCCATTTTCTGAGGAAGAGCAATGAGTCTTACATGCCTCTATTTACCTCAGCTGTTCAGTTGGATGTCTTTCTTTTCTGGGGCCACTTTTCACTGGGAAACATGGCAAGAGTCACCATGTGACTTCCAGAAGAGAACTGAGAGGCTGTGGTCAGATGGCCAAGTTCACAGGCAGCTCAGCTATCTCCTGCCACATGCCCACCAGTGAGGGAGTGAACTTCAAATTTTTACCTCAGGAAAATTACAGGAGACAACATGTTTTAGAATTTCAGGGCTCCATGGGGTAGTGAATCCATTGATTCTAGGGTTCTTCTGAACTTTTAGGTTTTGCTTTTAAAGTTCTAGTTTTAACATATACTTGTTTTAATGATTTCAGGTCTGTGGTCTTATATACATTTATCTGAATGTTCATTTGATCTCAGTACATTGGGATTAAGCTATTTTCTTCCTACAGGATATTATTTCCCTTATGCATTAATCCAGAGGCTGGATACTGCTGCTTATTCCAGATCACTTAGTGATTTAGCACCACTTAGCTAACAGAGGAGAAACAAGATAAATGCCATTAATGAATGTCTTTCACAGTAATTTAGAAATATTGAATGGGAATATGGATATGATATTTTCTCAGGCTATATATCCCAAATCTTAAACCCAACTCTTTTTTTTTTAATTTATTGATTTTAGAGGAGAAACATCAGTGTGTTTCTGACTGTGCCCTCACTGGGGATTGAACCAACAGCCCTTGTATATTCGGACAACACTCTAACCAACTGAGCTCTCCAGCCATGCTTAACCCCAATTCTTAGTTCTAAACTACCAAGGAATCCCTTAATCAAACCACCAACCAGTTTTAAAGAAACAATTTTTAGTGACCTCCATTCCATGTCTGAGTCAATGGTAAAACTATCAATCAAAGGGCTGTAGACCTCTGATTTGTAGAGCCAAATGAAGATAGTGAACTAACAGTTATTGAATATAATGAGCACAATGATTAAGCTGCATAAGGGGATTATTTGGGTTTTCTTGTTATTGCAAGTGATGGAAATCCAATAAACTAATTTAAGCTAAAAAAAAAAAAAAAAAGAGGTAACAGGGCACCTAGTAGCTCTCCTTGTTTGGAAGTCTACAAGGGGACCTCTCAGAATTGAAGGAAGTGCTGCAGGACCATGAAGTCTCAGGGTCCCAGAGTTTCCTGAACGTTCTCTCTTCCCAACTCTCATGTCTCAGTGTCTGCTCATCTTCCTCCCTTGCTGCCCTGTGTACAGACTCTTTCCACATACAGTCACCATCACTTTGGCATCCCCAACAAAGTGAGAGCACTTTTTCCTCTCATACAAGGGTCCTAGGGAAGGACTCTAATTGGTCCTGCTTGGATCACATGCCTGTTCTTTGAATTAAACCCAGGAAAAGATACTGTGATTGGCCAAGCTTGGGTCATATGATCTCTCATTGGGCTCATTTTCCAAAAGGGTCATGGGAAACTTTGTAAGACAAATAAAGATTGTTCCCATGGCCCCTTACACTGAACTATCCAAAAAAGTAGTTCTATTAATAATGTGGAAAGATCAGATATCTTGTGATTTAATAAGTGTGATTGTGTATAGTGCATATTGCACATGGTACTATCCCAAGCAGGAACATATATATGCAAGGGCATAGAAACTCTGTATAATTTGTCCAAATATCAGTGTGAAAATTATGTCACTCAACAATCAAATCCCATTGACTTTAACCTGATCATTAGCAATTTCATCTTTTGGCTTATAAAATGGAAGCTGAGGTTTACCCGATAACCTTTAAAATTTTTTCCAGTTAATGAACCCCCAGTTAGAATAAAAGTACCTGTGGAAGAATAGAACACATCCTAATATATTATTGGGCAATGTTAGGGGCTAAATTGTGTCTCACTAGTACCCAAATTTAAATTTGAAACCCTAATTTCCATAGCTCAGAATGTAACCTTGTTTGGAGATACTTTAAAGATTAAGATTAAGTGAGGTTATTTGGGTGGGCTCTAATTCAATCTGAGTGGTGCTGTTATAAGAAGAGGAGAGATTAGGACACACACACACACACACACACACACACACACACACACACACACACGAAGAGAGAGAGAGAGAGGGAGACCATATGAAGACCAAGGGGAAAACACAGTCATCTACAAGCCAAGTCATCTACAACCTGACCATCAGAACTGTGAGAAAATAAATTTCCGTTGTTCAAACCACCCAGTCTTAGGTACTCTGTTATTGTAGCCCTAGCAAATTAACACAGATAGGAAAGCATTTATTCTCAAAGGGACTAAGGCACGGTTGAAACAAATTTGATATGAGAGATGGAAGATCAAGAGTTTCTTTTAAGGTTCTTTGAAAGATAGAATCCCCCCCCACACACACACACACTGAGATTCAGGGGCCAGTACTAGTGACCCAGTTAACTGAGGAATACTGGTAAAAATATGATATAATGGGTAAAAAGTTAAAAGGAGAGAAAAGTGGGTGACAGAATTTCACCCATTTCAAAATTTTACCAGGGCTAAGCATAAGGCGATTCTCTCAGAACACGGCATTATGATTGGCCTGGCCAAAGGGCACATACCCAACCTTACGGACAGGTGGGGAGCCTGTTTCCTGCACAACTTCATGCTCATCTGGGCTCCTGGTATGTGTCTCCATTGAGAATTTTGGAGCTCTCAGCATTTTGCCCTGACCTTGGCTTTGAAAGGCAAATGGCTGAATGGCTGCTCCCTTCCTATCAAAGGCTGACCAGCATGAGTCCCTAGACATCACCTTTATAAAGCTCACCAGTCAGAGCTTCCCATTGACCCAAGACTGCCTAAGGCATTAGGCCTGCCATTCTTGGAAGATATGACAGTAGTCTGGTAGTCCAAACTGGGGTGACACCTGAATCTTCTGATGATAATATTCTTACCCTATCAGTCCTCTACTGCCCTTGCCCCATACCTCATTGCTTTCCCACCAGGGACTTGTCCCCTCATGTCAAACTGAACTTCACTACAATGGCAAACCTGTTCCTGCCCTCCTTCCTAGGCCTTCACCCATCTCGGTGAATTTTATCTGGACCCCCGGGCTTGCCTTACCCTGGCTCATTTATCATGTTGCAACTCTTGTCTTAACTCTGACCTTGGCTCTGTGGCAAATCACACTGACATTGAGAGGTTCTCAGAACCATAACTCAGGACCCACCAACCTATGCAGTTGAATCATACTGAGGCTCCACCACAAAGCGCCATAAGCAGTTGGAAAAACAAATCCGTTCATCAGGAAACAGCCAACACGGCAGAGCTGCTGCCCAAAAACCTGACACTAAAGGGAAATGTTTTTGTTAAATAGACTGATTGCTAAACGAACGGGGTCTGTGAAAATCACATCTATTATACAGGACTTTTTAGTTTATAAGCCTCATAATATCAGATCATCACACTGGCAAAGCAGTGCTTGCAAGGCTGTTAGGATGAAATTTGGAAATTGCTCCATTATTGAGTATTGCAATGACATTTGCCAACATGGAATTTTTGCTTGTGTGTGTATTCAAATAAAATTTCTAGCCACCATTGTTTCTAGTCCAAATATATTAATATCTCCATATAACAAATTTTACAGAAGACACAATGAAATATTAAAAAGAAACGTAAGCATTGTGGATCCACTGAACACTGCATTTTACCTTTATGTTCTCTCTCCTTTTTTTTAAATCACCCACAGACATTTAAAAAAACAACAACAACCTGATAACGTCAAAAGATGGGAAAGGCTAAATTCGGGGAAATAAAGGAACCATAAATCAGGAAAACTTTGGAGCTGCTGGAAAGACACTTTAATTTTGTAGACAAAAGACTGCATTAAGAAGGAATAATGCAATAATAAAGGTGAACGAATCTCTATTGTCTGGCGTCTTTCTCTGTGGGAATTTCCCCACCCCTGACAGCTGTACAGGGGGGAGGGGCGCCGACCGCGGCTGCGCCTTTCTGCTCTCTCCCTTTCTCTCCCCGGCCCCTCCTCTTCTCCGTCAATAAATGTCTGCAATCATATTCTTGAGCTCCTGTGTGATTTCAAGGTTCATCTCTTCCATGCAGCTCAAACACTAATTATCCCAGCTGTAATTAGTAAGATAATTAAATACTGGCTCGCTCATCTACCTTGGGTCGGGTCATGATTCTCCCAGAAGACCTTGAGCAGTTCCTCAAAGCTGATGCGCTCTGGCTCGTACACCACTCGAACCACTTCTGCATGGCCAGTTTTTCCTTGAAAGAAACAGAATATACAACCAAAATTCACTGACAACATCAATTTAGTACAAGTTATTTGTTTAAAACAAACAAAACCCCCACTAGACGAAGGCTAAAATTCTTTCTTCCGAAGGAAGAAGTGTAAGTGTATTTTAGCTGATAGTTTTGTTCTAAGTCCCCGTCGCTAGTACTTTTTCCCTAAAAGCATTCAGTTGTCATCTAGTAACTTTGCTGAGGATGATGGCTTCTGCGTTTGGCTTTAATGTTGTTGGGTATTTTTTGTTTGTTTTTTGTTTTATTTCACAAGAAAACAAACTCTGGTTTTCACTTTTCTGATTTTCCCCTTTATGAAACCTTATGGATCCACTCTGACTAGAGTTTGAGATTTGAAACTCTGCAAAGGGGAATGAGCCTATTTATTTTTATCATCGCCCCATGCTACGTGCAGGAAGCTCAGCCACCGCACAGAGTGAGATGCTGCCAGATAGAGAGACCTGTAAAATGCAGACGTGTAACCTTTTAACCTGTTTGTGTTAGATAAATTCTTTAATGAAGGAATAATTTGCTGTGCTGTTAACACTGAGGCAAGGGTCAGGTTCACACAGCCTGTGGGGCAGGAAGTGCTTTCTCAACCTAACTATCTCTGTGGTAAACAACTACAGTAGCAAACGTCTCTCCAGTGCCAGCGCCCACGTTCAAAGGTGGTCTCCAAGGTTCTGTGGGTCAGTGAAGTGGATACTTGCAGAACCACTTATACCTATGGAATTCATGCCATTCCTTGTATATGTTGGTAGTCTCACCTTAATTCTTACAACCATTTTATGGTCTAGGCAGAGAAGGTGGAAATCCCCATTGTACAAATGAAAAAACTGATATACATATAAGCTAGGTTTGCTCAAGGTCACATAGCTAGCAAATTTTTGGACCATAACATGAAAAAAATACTTTCTGATTTCTTATCCAAGATTCTGTCTAATGCATTAAACAGAGCAAAGTGAACAGGAACCCAGAAAAGAAAATCTATTCATTATCTTTAATCTTTTAATTTTTTTTTTAAGTGAGAAGAGGGAAGATAATGAGTCTTTTTTTTTTTTTACAGGGACACAGAGAGAGAGAGTCAGAGAGAGGGATAGATGGGAACAGACAGAGAGAAATGGAGAGAGATGAGAAGCATCAATCATCAGTTTTTCGTTGCCATTGCGACACGATAGTTGTTCATTGATTGCTTTCTCACATGTGCCTTGACTGCGGGCCTTCAGCAGACCAAGCCACCCCCCTTGCTAGAGCCAGCGACCTTGGGTCCAAGCTGGCGAGCTTTTACTCAAGCCAGATGGGTCCGCGCTCAAGCTGGCGACCTCGGGGTCTCAAACCTGGGTCTTCCGCATCCCAGTCTAACGTTCTATCCACTGCGCCACCGCCTGGTCAGGCGATAATGAGACTTTCACATGTGCTCTGACCAGGATCCACATGGCAATCCCTGTCTAGGACCAATGATCAAATCAACCGAGCTATTTTTAGCACCTGAGGCTGACGCTCTGGACCAACCGCGCCATCCTCAGCACCTGGGCTGACGCTCAAACCAGTTGAGCTACTGGCTGTGAGAGGGAAAGAGGAAGAGAAGGATGAGAGGGAGAAGAGAAGCAGATGGTTGCTTCTCTTATGTGCCCTGACCAGGAATTGAACCCTGGATATTCATATGCCGGGCCAAAGCTCTATCCACTGAGTCAGTCGGCCAGGGTCAATGTTTTTTAATATTTAAATTTATTTTTTATTATAGAAAGAATAATTTTCAAACAACATGAAGCTTAGAAAAGGTGCAAAAGTATAAAAAAGAAAATAAAAATCACCTATACCATACCATGTAAGATAAGTACTATTAGTATTTTTTACTCATCTCTTTCTGGATATATACCAGATGCACACAATTTGTTTTAGTGTAATCACTTCATCATGCTTAGCCACTGACCAGCATACTGTATTTCCTTGTATCACTAAAATTAAAAAAAAATACAATTTATAGTGACTATATCACACACCAAATAGAGTTGTACTATTATTATTTATTTAATCATTCCATCATTGGGAATTTACATTGAATCTTATTTTTATGAATATAAATATTTTTTTACATTTCCAAGGCTGCTTTAAGTGCTAGTTATATAAATCAATGTATATAAACATTTTTACATTTCTTGATGCCCAATGTCAAGCTGCCAACTTTCTCACCTCACGGCAGCATAGCTGAGGGTCAGTTTCAGTCACTATTACAATGTTTTTTATCATTACCAATATGTAACTAGAATATACTGGTAGTGTCCTATCATTTTATTTTCAATGAATTTAATTATTAGTGAGTTTAAAAAGTAATGTTTATTAATAATTTTAAATTCTTATTTGCTCTAATTTTTGTAATGTCCTTTTAATATTAGGTTATTAATATTTTATTTTTAATTGGTTAGTTGATATAATTTTAATTCAAATACTATAGTCATGCTGTTTAAGCAGACTTTATGCTAAAGATATGAAAATAATGAGGAAATTATAGAAAGATACATTAGATATAATCATGTTATTGTAAAACCACTTTTGATCTACTTTAAAATATTAGTTTTGTATTCTGAAATAGTTAAATAATTTAACTACCTGAGAATTAAAACCCTCTGAATATTAAAAATGGCAACAATATGTTACCAAGATGACAAATATATTCGGTAAGAAAGGCAAAGAAACCACCATAGAAATAGGCAAAAGAAATAAATACACACAGAAAGCTATAAATGTAAATCAAGACTAAAAAATGCATGACGTTTTTAGTGATAAAAGGAAATAAATGCATATTGAAACATTAACATACCATTCCTTACTTATTACATTTTGTAAAACTGCTTAAAAGTGTACCTAGTGCTGAGGAGGAGTCTGTAACACTGGCAGCCTTACTTGGTTGGTGAAGTGTAAATGACTTCACCTTTTGGAAATCCCATTGGCATATGTTGAAAAGGCCACAAAGATTATGATTAATTCACGTAAGTGATTCAGGAAATAGATCTCAAAGATATAGCTCCAAACAATGGAAAGGATACCCGCATACTCAGAAAATTCACTCCATCGTCATTACAATGGTGGAGCATTATAAAAAATTCCCAAGTCAAACAAACAAAATGTAGCAAAAGATGGCCTAGCCATAGGATGAAATGTCAGGTAACCATTAAAATACAATGTCCTAACCCCAGTAGGAGCTGTTACTACTTACCGAATGCTGAAAAAAAATGGTAGGCACTTTACCTACTTTCTTGCAACATTTTTTTTCTATTGTGGAAAACACACATCACATAAAATTTACCATTCAACCACCCTTAAGTGTACAACTCAGTGGTATCAAGTGCATTCGCATTGCTGTGCTACCATCACCATCCTCCACCTCCAGAATGCTTTTCATCTTGCAAAACTGAAACTATATCCATTAAACATTAACACCCCATATCCCTCCTCTCCCCAACCCTAAGCAGCCACCATCCTACTTCTGTCTCTTGAATTCGACTACCCTTGGTATTTCATACAAGTGGAATAATAGAGTACTGTGTGTGTGTGTGTGTGTGTGTGTGTGTGTGTGTGTGTGTGTGTGACTGGCTTATTTTACTTAACATAATGTCTTCAATTTCATCCAGATTGAAGCATGGGTCAGAATTTCCTTCCTTTTTTAAAGCTGAATAATATTCATTTTATGGCTATAACACATTTGGTGTATCCATCCGCCAATGGACACCTGAGTTGCTTCTACCTTTTGGCTATTGTGAATAATACTGCTATGAATACAGGGATCAGATGTCGCTCACAACTTTACAGGAGAGATGTAGTCCCTATTTTATGAGGAAACTAAAGTTTCTGTGAAAGTTTTCTCACAGCATCTCTGCCGGTAAGTGACAGAATCCAATGACAAGCCAACCAGATTTTAATGGGAGGTGAAGATTGGACTCATTCTATGACTCTGAGCCAAGGCTCCTGAATGTAGATACCTGAAGTCACCAAGTGGCAGAAAATACAACATAGTGGCTCAGATGAGAAATCACAGCAGTGGGGTAATTGATATCCAGGCTGTCAAGACTGTTTTTCCAAGATTAGATTCTTCTTTTGTGGCAGGAATAAGGGGTCAGGAAAGATTTCCACTCACCAGCAAACACTTTCGGACACAATCTGAGCACTGACATTATTTGTGGAAAGGTTTTAAAAAGCTTGGTTGTTTAAAAGAAACTATTACCATTAAAATTCAAAATCCATCTGCATTAACAGTCTAGAGAAGCCTTCATCAAACTCACCTTTACGTTTCTTTATTTTATTTCTCCAAAGCACAAGAGCCTGTGTAAAAATACACAGTGCAAATGATCAAAAGGATTAAGGGGCCAGAAACCACTTACAGAAATGACCACGCCTCCAGGAACTCATCAATGTGCCAGGCGAATTTGATTCCCAAAACCAACCTGCAAATACTTTCTAGTGCTTCCAGGGATAAAAGGCTAAATCTTAAAAATACTTCGAGCTGCTTCTTCACAAAAGTTCGTGCAAGTAGCATACAGACGTGATGTGAAACTGGCTTGTTAACAATTTAAACAGCACACTGTTGTTCGAAAACAACTTGAAAGGAAAACTGAGAAGGATGACTGTCCTCTTTGAGCACTTGCCTGTGTCGCCTCACCCAGTGACAATAAAAGTGAAAGAATGTAGAAGGGTAGAGTATGGGTAGATGTTCTTTACAAGAAGAAACACTCCAGAAGAGACATAGTGGAGAGTTCTGGGGGCAGAAGAATTGGGCATTCTGGAGTTACTGAGAGCTTTTTAGAAGCCAAGTCATCCATAGATGTTTTGAAAAAGATTCCCCAAGATAGATTATCCAATTTTTAAAGCTTTCCATCCAGAAGGGAAATGTTAACTTCAACTCTTCCAGGTTAGCATGATTAATTTCTGCTCCATCAGGTTGGTAAGAAGAGAAGACAGAACAGGTAGGTGGCCTACCCAGTAGGACCGGGCACATGATCTGACATTAATAAATACATACACATCGGTAGAATGAATCCCTGTGCTGAACCTTTCTACCACTTATTAGCCTTCACCTGGATGAGTGTCCCTGCACTGCTCACTGGCCTGAGGACTGTCCCCTACATGGAATCATACTTACATGCTCTGTTCTGCTTCTTTGACCCTAAACACTGAATTCTATGTAAACCTCACCACGTCTTAAAATGGACACAGTTACTACTCAGAAAAAGAAAGGTATTAGATACAATTAATGCAACTTTGATACTTTAGTGTATGAGTCAAAAATACATTTTATTCTCTCATTAATTAATAAATACTTACTGAATGCTTACTAAGTTCCAGGTATTGTGCTAAGTGCTCTGGATTCCATTAAGAGAATGTTAATACAGTGACAAAGGCTCTTGCAGAATGGGTATTGCCTACAGTCTGGGTCCAGGTAAGGAAATGCTATTTACTTATTTATTTGTTTATTTATTTATTTATTTTATTTTTCTGAAGTGAGAAGTGGGGAGGCAGTCAGACAGATTCCCACAAGCACCTGACTGGGATCCTCCCAGCATGCCCACTAGGGGTGATCCTCTGCCCATCTGGGGCATTGCTCTGTTGCAATGAAGCCATTTTAGCACCTCAGGTGGAGGCCATGGAGCCATCCTCAGTGCCTGGGCCAACTTTGCTCCAATGGAGCCTTGGCTGCAGGAGGGGAAGAGAGAGATAGAGAGGAAGGAAAAGGGGAGGGGGAGGGGTGGAGAAGCAGATGGGTGCTTCTACTGTGTGCCCTGGCTAGTAATCAAACCTGGGACTTCCACACACCAAGCCGACGCTCTACCACTGAGCCAACCACTCAGGGCAGGAAATGCTCTTTAAAAGACAAAGACCTGGTCTTTTTCATTTATCCTACAGGCAAGATGGCGGATAAAAGGGAGCTATAATTATTTTTTCACTCAATAGTAAACGTTCTTCAACTTACCTCTTCTTTCCCAGCCAACGAGACCCATATAAACTGTTAAACCAAATCAAAGAGCACACAAAAAGATCCAGGTGTTTGAAGGGAAGAGTGAGAGGGGTGGATGACTAATACTTCCCTTTTCCCATATAAGATTCAAAACGCTTTCCTCTTGCTAATTAACTACAAAGAGGTAAGATGTCAGCTCAGTTTCATCTCCAGCTCCTGCAGATAGAAAATGTGATTTCCAACAATGTACTCATTATAAAAAAAAGTCCTAATACATCAAAATTGGATGCCCTGTGGAGTTCATTATAGGATTTGAGGAGTGTCTATACTGTCATTTCATCTTGGCTTTTTTTCCTTTTGTCTCATCAGTCACATAAAGTGTCCAAAGAGAAACATAAGCTTTAAAAAGCATCCTATTGATTGAAAAGTAGAACAAATACTGTTAGGGTAATTATAATTTTTTTTTTTTTTTGTCCACCATGGGAGACACGGTGGGGAATTTATAATCCTGCACTATATATTTAATACAGGCACATCCTGCTGAGAGTGTTCTGTCAGGAAAGTGCTATAAACACAGTTGAGGACTTGATCAAGAAAATTCCTCAAGGAAACAACAAACTACGACCTTTAATTCTTCATGCTACTAGAGGTTTCTAACTGCTACCAGAGGTTTCTAACAGCTACCAAGCTAACTGGTAGGTGACCAGTCTAGGAGTGAGCAGCTTACCAGTTGCCGTATCCAAGCTGCTGAGTATAGAGGCTGGCCTTCACAGCCCTCCAGCTGTTTTTACAGAATGTGAAGACTGTGAAAGGCTGTATGTGGTCGGGCTGACGAACACCCATTTCCTAGATCAGCACCAGCTCCCACACCACATGATATTGGCAGGCATTATGAGACATTGGCCAAACTAACCTGCCAAGCAGGGAATCACAGTACCCTTGTAAGCCAAGAGAACAAACACAGTTTCATTAAATGGCCTGATGAAAATTTAAAAGAATATTTATTGCACACTGAGAAACTATGATTTGTGTTTAATTATACCACCAAATCTAAAATGAGTTCTGCTTGTACCTCGTGACCAGTGGGTTTCACAGGAAGAGTGATTCTCAATCCTATGCCTTAGAATGATGTGATACTTTTTTTAAAAATACTCACACCTCCTATTCTACCCACACTGGAATTCTGATACAGGAGATCTGATACAGGGTGTTTTTGATGCAAAGTTGGGAAAGAAAACCATGAAGCTTAGCATTTGATCAATGCAGCTAGATGAAGGAAGAAAAATCAGACAAGAGATTTCTGATTTCCCAGGATTGTAAGGTACTCAAAGGGTCATCTAGCTGAATGTCTCATTGTTTTACCCACTGCAATATCCAGATGACCATCTCAAGTGACAGGATGCATACTGCCTCACAAAGGAATCCACACCATTGTTGAATGCCCTAATTGCTGGAACATTCCATCTTTACTGAGTCAAATCTACCTCCTTCTACTGGTCCAAGCTGTGCCTTTGGGGTCTACTCACTCCGCAGTGGCTCCCGGGCACCTCTAAACCTTTAGACTTAAAGGTACAGAAGATCATGGGCCACATATATGGGCATTGACTTGGGAGTCAGCAGAGCTACACTGGAGGGCACCATCTTCCATATTAGTCACTTAACTTCTCTTAGTCACAGTTCTTCATCTATAAAATAGGGATACTTATTAATATCTGTGCGTCAATCTTAGAACATGTCAGAGAGCATTACATACCAGATATAAAAAGGAAAAGCACTTGCACTTGGGAACTTCCCGCTGATAATCAATTCTATAACAGAACTAGTCTTTCTATATCCACATATGACTAATGCTAAGCCATGTCTTAATGACACTCATTATGAAAAACCAGAAGCTTTCAAACATTTAGGATACAGGTTAATAAAACAGCTATGTGGCCTGCTCTCCAAGCAAAGATGGGTTTCTTCGGATAAGCTACCTAGGGCAAGCTTTCCTAAGTGTCTGTGTCCCAAATTAGAGTGAAAAGATAGCTAGAGAACCCCTTGAATCATGGCAACAGAAGGGGTCTTGAAAACTGAGCCAGATGGTTTTTTTTCATATTCTTCCAAACTATTCGCCACTCTTAGTGACACAGATGAGAAAGGGCACTTTTATTGAAGCTCATCATTGCTAACTCTGTGACTGCCGATACAGAATTTCCAGAAGAGCTACTTGAAATCATCCAAAGATAATAACTGCCTATTTACTTGGCGCATAAACCACATCACCGTTGCTTTTTAGGTGTAAGTGGTAGTAACATATTCTCCCAATTTGCATGGTACATTATTTATAAATATCCTAAACAGGAATGATTTGAAATAAGAAAGCATGGCTCTGACTTACTTAGATGTCTAAATCCATTAACAATAACTATAACTTATGCTTAGTTTAAATATCTGAAAAGAATGGGACTATAAAGCAAGCATTAAGATATATACATAATAGCCCCAAACCAAAATACTCTTGGTGGTCTGGGAAAAGTCCTGGCTTTGCCTACCTATTAGGTACCAAAAGCATTCATTATTTAAAAAAAAAAAAAAAATCCAACTGCCTTATCTTGAAAGCATCTCAACTAGATAAGCAACTGAGGCTTACTCTTACCTTTATAACTATGTAAATATCAAATAGAAACTCTTAAAATACCAGCTGATCCTATAAATTTAGTCAAATATTGTCTAATTCAGGCATTCTCAATGGTGTGATATCACTTCCAAGGGGAGAGAAATTGGCTCTTGGGGGACAAAGTTACCTTACATATCAAAATGCTGTGGCCCTTCAAAGGGCCATGATACATAAACTGACATATAGTATATTTGTGATATTTAATTTTAATGGAGGCAGGAGACACCATTAGGAAAGAAATAGGTAAAGAGTCTCTCTAGGGTGACTATAATTTTTAAGGTTGAGAAACATTGGTCTAAATTAATTCAATTAATATACAGTGCTGAAACAACTTCCCATAACTCCTTTCTCATTTTTAGTTGTGGGCGGGGCTTGTACTGGAACGTAACAACCAGAGGAGGGACTCGGTCAACAAGTACATATTGAGCAGTGACCGTGAGCTCTGGGTACTCTTTTGGGTGCAGCTAATACAACAGTGAATAAGAGTTTCTGACCTAAAGGAGCTTATAGTCCAGCAGGGCTAAGAAACATGTAAATGGGAACTTAGAGGATAAAGCAATTACTGCAAGAGAGCGGTAGGTTCCCAGTTCCGTGGGAGCACCAATGTTAACCTTGAAGAGTCAGAGAAGACTCAGAGGTGAGGATGACCCCAGTGCCCTTAGTACAAAGCTCCACCACAGCCCCCCTTGACTCCTAGACCTCTCTTATGACAACTTCACACTTGTCAGACATCCAGGCAGTCCATAACAAAAATGGAGAGCATTTATCTAGACTACACGCTTTTGCCAGTAGTTATTTTAACCTATGAAAGCAAATTAGGCTTTGAGCAAAAAATTCATCAGTCTAACACCAGTGTCCAAATTTGGGACTTAACGTGTTCCATATTAACCCAAACTCTGTGCTGGATATTTTGTGCCTTAAGTGGAATGTTACTCTGTAAGTGTGGGATGACAACAACGATATTTTAGATTCGTGTAATACTTTTATAGATCACAAAGTACTTTCATATGCATTAATTATCTATTAAGTTTTCAAAGTAACGCCATATATTATTATACCCATTTTACAGATGAGAAGACCAAGACTCAATGAGGTCAAATTATTTGCCTAACTAAGATCACTCAGTCGGTGGCAGAGCACAGTAGTTTGAGTCAAGGCTCCAACTCAGTCACTGACCCCATTACGGCATGCTCTCTCCCCAGAAGTCCTGGCGCTAAGGGTAAGGTAAGCACTAACCGACTGTTGTCTCTGGCCGCCAACAGATGCAAATTCAGCTGTAATTTGATTAATACTGGGAATTGTTTAGCCTTGATTAGTAACCTCTGGTGACGGCCAGTAATTAATTTAGGAGCCCAGCGACATGCTGAGAAATAAAACCAAATGGTTTCAAGAGCACTGACAGTGCTGCTGGAATGTTTGATTTCAGTGAATTACTTAACCTTTGTGAGTCTCCGTTTTCTCATCTACAAAACAGGTACAGTAAAAATGCCAAAAGTGCACACTGTGAGTATTACATTACACATGCACACTGGTTTTATCAACTATAAAGGGCTCCAATACTTAAGATTCCTTGTCTCATTCATCTGTCCCATCTTGGCAAAGCAATGATTCAATAAACATGAGCCTCAGTCATGGATACATGCATAGCACAAAACCAATGATATGAGAAATCCAAAAAACAGGTGATACAGAGCCAGCTTTCGGAGAACTCAACTAACAATACAAGACAGACACTGTAATGAGCCATTGCAGAGGGACCGGTAGGTGCCTTGGAAATCTGGAAGGGAAGAGGACAGGGAAGGTTGCATATAGGAAGTTCAGGGGAACTGGACACTGAAACATGGGTGCAATTTAGACATCCAGAGCTGAGGAAGAGGGTGTTTCAGATGATGAAAATGACATGCACCGTGGTGCAGAGACAGGAAACCACAGAAAGGACATGATAGCCCAGGTGACCTGATCCACAGCATTCCTTGTGGCAAACGTGGTGCCCATACCCACAGCACCACAACACCCACAGCGCTCTCTGGTATACCTGTGTCTCTGCTACCACCAATTGAGGGCTACAGTAACCAAGTCAGTTGTGTTTGCTGCCAAGCTTATTTAGATCAATTGTACTGTACACTGCGATTACAAAATTTAATGAAATACAACATACTGAAGAAAAGAAGTTTAGTTTCTATTAAGAATTAAGTTGAAAGCTTTAGAAAAACTCAACAAAAGAAAGTTGTTTAAAAACGCTATGAAAATAAGTGTGGGCAAGACCACTACATAAGATTGGGAAGGGTGCCTGCCCTGTGGTGGCGCAGTGGATAAAGCGTTGACCTGGGAACACTGAGGTCGCCAGTTCAAAACCCTGCACTGGTCTGGTCAAGGCACATATGGGAGTTGATGCTTCCAGCTCCTCCCCGCTTTCTCTCTCTCTCTCTCTCTCTCTCTCTCTCTCTCACTCTGTGTCTCCTCTCTAAAATGAATAAAATAAAAATAAATTTAAAAAAAAGATTGGGAAGGGTGATGGTCAGGATCTGGGGAGGAGGAGGAATGGGGGGTTGTTTATGGGCTCAAGGTTTTAGGGTTGCAAGATGAAAAGAGTTCTGGAGAGGGTTGGTTATGAGGGCTGCACAACAATGTGAATGAACTTAATACCACCGAACGGTACACTTAAAAGGTATCAAGTTAGTATATTTTATGTTATGTGTAGTTTTCCACAAATAAAAAGGAAAAATAAGATTATGGAGAAATAAAAATCTACCTAAAGTCAATGCTCACATTACTTCACACACCTATAAATTCTCACTTGATTTTAAAGAAGCCAAAATTAGAAATCATTGATAATAATAATGATGAAACACTTAATGCTAACTCTGTATGAGGCACAGTTATAAGTAGTTTATATGTATTAACTTATTTAATCTACCTGAAGAGCCAATAAGGAAGGTACTATTACACCCATTTTAAAGATGAGGACAATTAGGCACAGAGGTTAAATGGCATGACCTAGATCCCTGGTCCGCAAACTGCGGCTCGCGAGCCACATGCTGCTCTTTGGCCCCTTGAGTGTGGCTCTTCCACAAAATACCACATGCGGGCGCTACCTCGATAAGGAATGTACCTACCTATATAGTTTAAGTTAAAAAAATTTGGCTCTCAAAAGAAATTTCAATCATTGTACTGTTGATATTTGGCTCTGTTGACTAATGAGTTTGCCGACCACTGATTAGATCACAACACCAATAACGGGCAGAGTCAGAATCCAGACAGAAGAGTCTAGCTCCAGGCTAAGGAAGGAAGATAAGGAGGCAATCTAGTGGGAGGATCCATCATCAAAAGAAAGACATTGACCCTAAATCCAAGGTTGGCATAGAAGGTACAGTTCTGTTTAAAAATTAAGGTTTCTGTGAACCTTTTCTTTTTAATGATTCATCCTCCCTTTAATCAATTTCCTTAATGAACCAATTATCACCCAAGAAAAGCAGTGGCTAAGGCATGTCTACTTTATTCATTCTAACTAGAGCCAACGATGCTACTGCAGCCCAGCCTGGGAGGCAAGCCATCAGCCCAAGCTGGTAATTCAAACAAAGGAACGGTTCAGCTGTTCGAGCTCACAGGGACACAGTTTCTTTTCCAACAAACACGGAGATGGCTCTGAAATCAGCTGATAATAATGTGCAGTTTTTATATGACAAAATATAAAAACTCATTGTGTGTCACTGGAACCTAAGAGAATGTCCGGATGCATCTGACATGGTTTATTGGAATAGAAATGCCTGTAAGAAACCTTTCCAAGGAAAAGAGAAAGTTGTGTGCAAGTGTGTGTGTGCACACTGATGCAATACGGTATACAGGGTACGTACATATGGACATGTAATGTATCTGCGTCTATAATTTTAAATGGCCGGGTGTAAAGCCAGGAGCCGTGGCATGAAGGTTTGCATTTGATTTGGACAGACGGTAATGAAACAATGGAGCCAAGCACTGGTGAGCCATTAGCTTTAATCCTAGCTTGCACCCAGTGGGCAAGAAAATACACACAGTGGGAAAACACTTCACTTTCCATTCAGAGCTCCCAAAGCCACTGACTTATCTGAGTTTCCTAGAATCGAAGGTTTCTACCTCACCAGCCTTATTCACCTCTGTGCCCCATTTCCTTCTCTCTGCGCAAACTCTGCACAAACTGGCTCTCCTTCAGCACTCCGCCATCTTGGCTGCCTCTCTGCTGCAATGCTAATTTCAGGAACCAAGAGAGAAAGCCCCTGGTCTGTCTTATTTTATAGTGTAGAGATTCAAACCTTTATAGTATACAAATAAGGAAGTCTCTGATAAAAAGTCACTTATCTGAGGCATAAATGGGATTCCTCATACGAGTGCACCACCCCACATCATGCAACAAAGATGTGTCAAAAAGCTTAATGTTGAAAAGATCTTAGTATTAAAAGGGTGGGAAAGGCTTAGTCCTAAAACTAAGCCTTAGGCGATAAGGACCCTGCCTGCTTACAGACTGTCCCCCACACCCAATGCAAACTATAAGCGAGCAAACATATATATCCTATTACAAACTTATTTGGCTGACACCGGGCTTTCAGGGAAGTCTCCTGAGCTAGGCTGAAGAAAGTTCCTGGAACTAAGATTGGGATTTTCCCTCTCTGTCTTCAAAAGCAGTCTGTAAGCTCAATATATTTTCTAAGGATCAGCGCTGACCTTATTTATTTATTTACTGACAAGGGTGAAAGTGAGAGGAGGCAGGTTAAATTAAATCCAAGTTTTTTCCTCAACCAATTATACAGAGGAGTTGAAAACAATCTTCTTTTTTACATTTCTGTGTGTGTGTGTGTGTGTGTGTGTGTGTGCGCGCGCACACTCGTGCATGTGTGCATGTGTGCGCATTTGCAAGGGGAAGACGAGACATGAAGAGCATCAGCTTGTAGTTTCATCACTTTAGCTATTCATTGATTTCTTCTCATATGTACCTTGACTGGTGGGCTCTAGCCAAGCCAGTGACCCCTTGTTCAAGCCAGTGACTTTGGGGTTTAGGCCAACGACTTTGGGCTTTAAGTCAACGACCATGGAATCATGTTGATGATCTTATTCTCAAGTTGGTGACTCCATGCTCAAGTCTCTGACCTCGGGAATTTGAACCTGGGACCTCAGCACCCCAGGTCAATGCTCTATCCATTGCGCCACCACTGGTCAGCCTGTTTGTCTATGTTTTTGATGGAAATCCCTGAAGTCCATGATCAAGTGTATGAATTTGGTGGCAAGAAAGTGAGTTCATAAGAGCTGTATTATTTCAAGATAAAGTTAGCAGGCCCATGTGGGCCATTCTGGTGGCGATGGGGTCTGGAGGCAAAGAGAGTGATTAGAAGGGCATCTCTACTCTCTGCAGTTTGCCTTCATCTGTAGCCCCATCACTCACTGTCTAGAGGACAGACTGGGATGTGCTGAAGGCTTTGCATTAAGCACAGTGCTGCCATGTTGTTTCTGTCACCTGGAACTACAGAGCTGGACACCAGCAGGGCACAGAATGGACATCTGTCCTCCAAATAGCAACAGTTCTGGCAAATATGAGCTTCTCCAGCCTTGTTAATATAACAACAACAACAAAAATCTGGATAAGTGAATCTTACAGTTTTCACTTGGCAGAGCTATTCATTATGTAGGTCGGTATAAATTGTATACCTTGACCATCAAAATAACTAATGAAAATAAGTTCAAAGTGACTTTCAAAACATGAATTTGAAGCTGCAGACACATCAGTAACTATTTCTGTGCCGTGTTCTCTATCTTGGCAAATTAGGGATAATTGTACTTGCTAGACACTTACTTCAGAGGTTGTGAGAGGATAATGTGTGTAAAGCTTGTTCGTTTTTGTGGATGAAAGGTTTTTGATTAGTACAAATTATAAATTATTACTATTCATTAGAAATAACAAATGAATTATTTCAGCTTCTAATGCATCTCTGACATCTGCATGCTATTGTACACAGGAGGATGGTCTTGAAGAACACACCCTGTTCACTGCACCGCTATTAAATAAAACTACATCCCTCCAACTTAAAAAAAAAGAACCCTTCAGAGAAGCCTGAAAAACCTGAAAAGTAAGTCCCATATTTCTTTGTCCCTTTATCTAAGAAGCAGAAAAAATATATAATTAGAAACGTGGATAAGAAGCCTTCACCATTGTGCTTGGTTATAAGCTTCAGATGTTTGGATCCCAGCTCGATAATGGCCATCGTCTTGATCAGTGCTCCTTCACAAAGCAGGCTCCTGCTTCACAGACCGGGTGGGGTCAAGGTCTCGGGCACGGAGAATAAAGTGAAATTCTCCACAGAGGAGCTACTCCATAGAACCTTATTATTGTGTAGTTTTGATACCATTTTTCCCTGTGGCACATGCCAGAAATCATCTCTTAAAGATCATTTGTTATCTATAGCATTTTCTAAAATATGTTATATGTGGTCTATTTGTGGCTACATTCACTGCCCTTACATTGTTTCAGGATACTGTTTTCTCAGAATCATGCAGTCTAAGCCTGTGTGCTTGTCAGCATTCTCAAGGTTGTATAATCTCAGTCTGTTTGTATACCTATGAGGGTGGAAACTGGAAAATTATGTTCATGTCAATGTTCTCCATTAATTTTCATTACAGTGATCCTTTTTAATAAATAAGTTAAACTTTGTTATGCAACATTTCCAATACAGGGAGAGAAGGAGAAGAAGATAAAAGGGGGGAGAGAAAATAAGAATTGGCAATACAAATTTAAACTAAGTAGTTTAGAGCTATTATAATTTATTGGTGATTTCAGTAGAAAATGCTTTCTTCTTCGGTAACAACTTTATTGAGATAAAATACACACAATATACAATTAACCCATTTAAACTGTACTATTCAATGGCTTTTAATATATTCACATAGTTGGACAACCATCATCATAATACATTTTGAATTAGTATATTTATTATCAAAAAACAATCTCCACACCCTTTAGCTCTTATCATCTAAACTCTGCAACCTATCCAGTCCTGGGCAACCATCAATCCATCTAATTTCTGCCTCTATAAATTTCCATACTTTGGACATTTTAAATACATGAAATCATATACTATTTTGTCTTTTAGACTGTTTTTATTCTTTTTTTCCACTTAGGAATATGTTTTCTTTTTTTTTTGTGAGACAGGCAGGGAGAGAGAAAGATAGGAACATCGAGCTGCTGCTGTTTGTGCCCTGACCAGGGAACCGAACTGGCAACCTTCATGCTCTGGAGCGACACTACAACCAACCGAGCTATTCGGCCAGCATAAGAATATGTTTTCAAAGTCACGATGTTATTGCGTATACCAGTATTTCATTCCTTTTTATTGTCAAATAATATTCCATTTTATGTACATGCACATTTTATTACCCATTCATCAGGTGATGAACATTTCAGTTGTTTGCACTTTTTGGCTATTATGAACAGCCAACTAATGCTCTATGGACAGTCATGCATAAGCCTTTGTGTGGACACAGGTTGTCACTTCTCTTGGGTCTATGTCTAGAGTAGGATAGCTAGGTAATACAGTAATGCTATGTTTAACATTTTTGAGACTATTATATATCAGTATCAAAAAACTTTAAAAATTAAATAATTCAAAAGGAAGAAATGTGAAATAAGCAGGCAGAGAAAGAAAAATATCTTATGATATCACCTATATGTGGAATCTACTGAACAAAGTGAACTGAGGAATAAAATAGAGGCAGAGATGGGGTCACAAGGACCAGAGGGACATCATTCAGAAGGAAGGGGATGAGGGGATGGGATCAGGGAATGTAAAGGGATTAGTGAAACTATATACACATAACACAGAGATATGGATAACAGGACAACCAATCCTAGAGGGAAGGGGGGAGGGAGTGAGGGGAAAAGGGGTAAAAGGGGTAAAAAAAAAGGGATACAAAGGTGGGAGGTGAGGGAGTTATATTTAGTGGGATACTTGAATCCATGTAAACACAATAAATTAAAAATTGATAACAATTTTAAAAAGGAAGAAATCACAATCAAAATTTTAAAATACTTAAAATCGAATGACAGTGAAAATTCTACTATTGGGAGGGTGCAACAGTGGTTCTTTGATGGAAATTTATAACTTCAATTATATTATGAGGAAGGAGCAGAAAGTAAAATTATCAATGAACAAAGAGAACAAAGAGAACAAAAGACTAACACAAAAATATTTAAAGGAAAAAAAGAGGAAAGCATAAAATAATGAAACATAAGACAAGTATTCAATAGAAAGGGATCATGAAGTAAAAAATTTATTAAGAAAAAAGAGAAAGCACAAATAAATCATATTACAAATAAAATGGAGCAATACTACAGGTGCAAAAAAAATATTAAAAAGATGAGAAAAATGCTATAATGACTGCATGCAAATACAATTCTTAGAAAAATATAACTTTCCAAAACTGGCCCACAAAGAAAGGCTAAATTCTCTTTCATAACCATTTTTAAAAACTAGATTGTTAGTTTAAAAAACATCTACCCAAAAGAAAAACATGAGGCCTAAAGAGCTTTACAGGTAAATTCTATAGAACAGTCAAGAAACAGATTATCTAACTCTTACAGAAACTCTTAAAATAACAGGGGGGGAAAAAAGAAATGAAACAGGCAAGATTCAAAATGGACAGACCATAAAGAAAAGATTAACAAATTCAACCACATTAAAATGAAGAACTTTTCAAAAAGTACTACAAAGAATTTTTTAAAGGAAGGCAACCTATGATAAGAAAAGCATTTGCTATACATAGAACCATGAAAGGATTAGCATCTGGTATACATAAAAACTCCTTAGAGGAGTTTCTGGGAAGGAAAAAGACAAAATTCTCAACAGGATAAAAAAAAAACAAAACAACTTGTACCCTGAAATAGGTCTCTCCTACCTTGGAAATCAAAGGCTGCAGATACTCTACAACTCAAAATCCCAGAAGGAGTCTAGAGCTATTCTTACACCCTGGCACCAGGAGATGTGCAAGGATGCAGGAAGCAGCGGTTTATAACGGGAAAGAAATGGAAACGACCCCATGTCCATCCGTAGGAAAACGAAAAAATAACTTGCAGCATGGCTACCCAATAATAGACTCTCAGCAGAAAAAGAATGATGAACTACAGCTAAGTGGCTTCCTATGGGTGAATCTCAGGAACCCAGTGTTCACCGAGAGCAAGAATTCATGCAAAAAATCTGTACAGGACGATGCCACTTACTTATAAAACGGTCCAACCAGGCAGAAACTAAGTAACAGATTGCTTCAAGATACACAGGCACGTGGCAAAAGCTAAGGAATCATAAACGCCACGTTCAGAGACTAGACAGTGCTGGGGACGCAGGGAGAGAAGGGCAGGCCAAGGGCTGCGACATAATGGAATGTCCTAGCTCTTAAACTGAGTGATGGGTTCCTTCTATCAGGTTTTACATGTTAGTTCACTTTATATAACCCCTTCCGTGGATCAAATATTTAATTATTTAAAAAGAAACATCTGTAATGCCCCTAGATGATCAGCCTCATATCTGTTTTTATGAAAAGAAACTATGGATATTAACCTTCATTTTTCATTATAAGAGCAAGTTATTAGAGCCACTCATCTAAGCATTTAACTTTAATTGTACATATGTGTACACAAGTTAATTATAAGTCTACGAATTTTTTTCAAGTTATACTGTGTCAATCTAGAGCTGAAAATAATCATTTTCATTACAGAGGCCATCATGCAAACCTCCTTTTCCCTAGTGTATTAAAAGCTACTCTTTGAAGACCTTGTAAACAACTTAAAAAGGTGGCTTGGAGGTTATTCAATGACTCTTGGAGGGTGTCTGCTAGGAAGTTAAATATTATTGCCTTTTACAGTAAAGCTTTAAATGAACTAGGTATTTCCTTACCCTAGGCCTTGCCTTTCTAGAAATGACTGGATTAATTGAGAACTCAGACCTTGAGGTATGAATTGTATTTTTCATAGCAGGCGAGGTCCAAAGAGCATCCAATGATGGCCTTGAGAGAACATTATAACTCCTCCTCCTAACTGTGGCCTGCTTCCGGCCAGGAGGCTTAGAGCAGGAGGGAATGACGAGGTTGGCTTCCTCAGGCTCCACTTATCCTCCTCTCATTCTGACCCCTCCACATTTGGGTCCAGAAAGAGGAGACAGGGGAGAGAGAGCTCAGCCTTATGTGGTAGATGACATTTATGCTATGGGCTGAATTGTGTCCCCTCAAAATTTATATACTAAAGTTCTAACCCCTAGGACCTCAGAATGTGACTATTTGCAATAGGGTCTTTAAAGAGGTAGTTAAGTGAAAATGTAGTCACTGGGGTGGTCCCTAATTCAATATGACTCATGTCCGTTAAAAAGAGATTAGGACGCAGACACACACAGGGAGAACGCCATGTGAGGACACAGGGAGAAGACAGCTGTTCCCAAGCCAAGGAAGGAGGCCTCAGGAGAAGCCAACATGCTGAGGCGGATGGAGCTCAGACTTCCCGCCTCCGGAACTGTGAGAACTACATATGTTGTTCAAGCCCCCAGTCTGTGGTACTCTGTTACGGCAGCCCTCGGAAATGAATACATTTAGTGTTCAGGTTCCCTCTGTATGTGATAGGTGGATAATTAAAGCATTTTTCCCTCCACTGGGTAATTTTGTGGGTGTCTGGGGGAAATCCCTTCTGAGACCCTCTGGCCAGTGCTTGCTGGAGGCGGGCAGGGTCTCCCTGCTCCAGCTGGCTGGTATCCACTGCCCCATCTGCTCCTGAAGCTCTGGGCTTTGGCAATCCACCCCACAGTTTTTCTCTGTAGGAGCCCCTTTGCCCCTCCAAGTGGTCCTCTTGGTAGAGGGACTTTGTAAAAGACTCTAGGTTTCCCCCTTAGCACATGGCCCGATTCTGAAAAACAAAGGCCCTTGCCCCCCCATGGTAGAGACACAACTCAACCACAGTCTGGGTGTGTTTTCTTTCCACTCCAGACAGCTCCTGCCACAGCCTTAGCTTTTATCCCCCAAGGGTGGGAGTTACACACAGATTCTTACACTTCCCAAATTCTAGGAGCAGGTGCGCCCCTTGAGACCCCCTTCCCCTGGCTTGGGGTAGCATTAAAGTATCACTTCACTGGCTCTCCTTGGGTACTGAGTATGGGAGGCTGCCTTGTTCTCTAACACCTCCTCCAGAGAAATCCTCTGTCTCAACCCTTCCAACCCCTCTGTCCAATGCTGGCATAAAGCATTTTACAATTTCCTAGAATGTCCTGTATGGGTAAGCCTCCCTACAGAACATGGGGCTTGGCACCATTTCTATTGTTCTAGGTCAGTGATTCTTAACCTGGGTTCTATCGAACCCTAGGGGTTCGATGAGTCGGTCTCAGGGATTCGGAGAAGCCTCTGCCACGGAGGCCAGAATAAAGTAATACCGTAATTTGTTGTGAGTTCATGCACTTTGTTGGTTTTGTTCTTTGAGCAAGGTGATGTTCATGCACGGCTCATTTTGTGCACCAGTAAAAAAACATATACCTATGTCTTGAATTTGGAAAAAAAATCATATTTTATTTATCACTAAAGAAGGGTTCGGTGAATGCACATATGAAACTGATGGGCTCAGTACCTCAAAAAGGGTTAAGAACCACTGGTCTAGGTTCTATTCTCTGCTGACTTTGGGGAGCAGCATTAATTCCAGTTCCTGCTGCCCCCTCCCTATTGGATATGGAGAAATCTATCAGCAGAAGTGACTCAGAGACAGAACCAGAAACCAGCCAGCAGAGGGGTGTGCTGGTTGGCTCTCCCCATCTTCACTCTCTGAGGTTCTAGTCCCTTCAGTTCCAGTCCCTTCAGTTGGGCTGGATCACTGATCCCCAGAGTGTTGCTTTTCCCTGCTCCCCATGTGATAAGGGAGAAGAACTAGCCTGTTCAAAGAGAGAAATTTTAGACTAACCTCAGAGGCCAGGGGGTGATAGTATCTAGAGTTGATGATGGGCAAACTCTGAGACTCCATTTTTCTTTTCTTTTCTTTCTTTCTTTCTTTCTTTCTTTCTTTCTTTCTTTCTTTCTTTCTTTTTTCTTTTTACAGGGACAGAGAGAGAGTCAGAGAGACGGATAGATAGGGACAGACAGACAGGAACGGAGAGAGATGAGAAGCATCAATCATTAGTTTTTCATTGCGACACCTTAGTTGTTTGTTCATCGACTGCTTTCTCACATGTGCCTTGACCGCGGGCCTTCAGCAGACCGAGTAACCCCTTGCTCAAGTCAGCGACCTTGGGTCCAAGCTGGTGAGCTTTTTGCTCAAGCCAGATGAGCCCACACTCACCTTAAGTTAGGATGGCCTTCTCTGCTCCACTAGAGGATGAGCTACTTGAATTACAATAAACTTACTTTATGGACCTTTGTACCTCTCATAGCACCCACACTGATAAAGGCAGGATGGCACTCAGCAAGTGTTGAAAGCATTTTTGTATACTGTGTGTCTTTGTATACACATGTGTTTTTGTGTATGTGTATCTGTGTGTACGAGTGTGTTTTAGTAAGTTATTCTCCAGTGATGCTAAAGAGTGACCAAAAAAGGATAATTCAGATTTTTTACTTACAGGTTTGATTTTACAGTTGTTTCAAAGTAAGAGTTATGTTTGTTTTCTCAGAGGGTAAAAATATGCATAGAAATGTCTAGAAACATATTTTAAATCTGGTATTTGCCTATTAGCAAACCATATCTTATCTCAAATCTATAATAATGAGTAAGATAAACTTGATCATCTTACTGTCTACCCAATAGCTATCCACCCCTCCACACACACATTTCCTTGCTTATAGAATAGCCCTTTGGTGCAGGAGTCAGGCAGTCAGGCAACTGCAGACAAACTGGAACCTTCCGATATTATCAGCCATAAGGTGGGGTTTTATCATTTTCTGCATTTTTAATTTTAATTTTTCAATCACAGTTTTACTTTCAGTATTACTTTGTATTGGTTTCAGGTGTACAGTGTAGTGGTTAGACAATCAAATACTCTATAAAGTGCCCACCTTTCTGATATTTTCTGTACTCAGGGGTAAGTGTTGACTGTCCCCAGACTCATGGTTCAGTGACTGCTATAGTCATATGTGTGAACAATTGCCGCTAAAGAAATATAAGGGGGTATCTTCTGAGAGACTTCTTGGAAACCATTTTCCTTCTTACATAAAGACACAAAAGTTGAGTATTAAGCCCCTTTACCTAACAGTGGATGTTGAGGTTGAGGCCTTAGATGCCTGAAATTGTGGCAGCTGTCCAGGGCCACGAAGGGAAGGCTGCCAAACTGAGAGCAGCGGCATCGAAAGCTGGGAAGAAGCTGAATTCTTGATGTTTTTTAATTTTTATTTTTTATTTTCAGCCACTGAACTAACTACCTTGGAACTTCTTGACTTCTATCTATGTAAAAAATACATGTTCCTATTTTTAAGCCAATTTACTTGAGATTTTTGTTACTTTCTGCCAAAAGTATCCTAAATAAACTGCATATTGGATGTCACTAAATCCTCACAACAACGATATAAAGCAGGCATTTTACAAATGAAGCAAATGAAGTAGCAAAAAGTTCAATGGCTATGCCAAGGTCACATGTCTATAAATAGCAAAACTGGATCCGAAATCAGGTCTGATTCCAAGTTTGGTGTTTCTTCCTTCGAAACCTGATGACACACATACACATGGAGCCTAGAGCAAGAAAACACACTGTCACATCATCCTGACATCCTTAACGTGTCTAATGAAGCCAACAGTCCCATCGTGGAAAGAAAGACTAGCCACTGAGTACAAATACTGATTCTGTCAAACACCCTGGGGGTACGACTGTGTCACTTCACATTTCTCAGTTTGGAGGCTCATATTTTTCAATTGCAACTTAAAACAAGTTCATTCAAGACAAATCTCAAAATATTAGGTGCCAAGAATTTTTATACAATGTTTTGGCATTATGGGAGATACAATATAAACCAGGTAAGAACCTGTCCTTAAGAAATTTGTGTACCTGAAGATCTGAGTCATTGACACTGGAAATAGCTAACGATACGCACACTAAGGACTCCATCATATTTTAGCCTGTATGATGTCAGCAATGGCATGATAGATGCTAAACATAGCATGAAACAAAAGTAATAAGGATCTCACATTCCTTATTATGCCAAACGTCACTCAAAGGCCAACAAAATATCTCATGCCACCTATGGATTATGCTCAACCATATAAAATTCCTAATATCCAACATTTTTTTTTTTTTAACTAAAATGGCAATTTTGTATGTTTCAACCTTGCTAGGCTCAGAGATAGAGCAGAAAATAAAAAGCGCTTGTGTCGTGGGAGAGTCAGAGACATAAACCAGCAATAACAATACACTAGACCAGTGCTTGGGAGGAGTGTGGGTACAGGATGGGGTTAGGACACACAGAAATACTGATCCCAAACTGTGGGATCAGGTAAGGTTGCCCAAAAGAAGAGATGCTTCAACTGAGTTCTCAATAGGAACTGGGTTTGATATGACTAAGTTATTCTTTTCTTAATTTTTAAAATTGGTATAAGAGAGAGATTCATTTATTGTTCCACTTATTTATGCATTCATCGGTTGATTCTTGTATGTGCCAAACGCTCAACTTTGACCTATCAGGATGACGCTCTAACCAACTGAGCTACCTTGCCAGGGCCACGAAATGGCTAATATCTTAAACCTCTAAGGATATTTATTTTTAAATAAATGTTCATAGTCCCTCCCTATTTTTCACCTATGACACCTGTCTACAGAGCTAGTGATTTTGTATTAATTATTTTAACAGGGTTATGCTGAGTCGCTGACATAGAAGACATGTAACGTGTCCTTTAATCATCGCCCCATCCATCAAGGTGAGAATTAGAATCCCAGCTTTTACTAATGAAGACACAGAAGCTCAAAAAGATACCTAAGACCATGCAGCCATTTAGTAGCAGAGCCTAGAAAGAATTATGGTAGGATCTAAGAAAAAAACACAGCATGATCCCCACCCATATAAGCATGACCTAAATGCCCTTAAAAAACTTAATCAACAAAGGAAAAAACTATTTTAAATTTGACTTTAAGGCAAAAACCTATTCTGGTTACAGAGCACGCTCACAAGATTACCATAATGCCTTGCCTGACTACCACCCAAATAGTGCCAACAAGACTTAGAGCTCCGGTAAACTTCAAAGATGGAAGCCAGAAGCCAAATTAGTCAGAACAGGGTTTGGAGATGGCGAGGTCCTTTGAAATCAACTTAAAAGGACCACCTGAAATGTTTAAAGCTCTGTAAAGAGCTGCTCTCACAAATGATAACCATTTCAGCACTTCTTCCGGGAGTTACCATGAAACTACAGGACGATAGAGCTGAGAATGAATTAGGGATTGTGGCAGATTTCTGCATTCCTCACCAGAAATCTACTTCCTCGTCTCGGGAAGCCCACCTGAATTGCACTTCCTGGCTTCCCTGGCAGAAGGTGCAGCCATGTGACTGGGCTCTACCAAGAATGCAAGTAGAAGCGATGTGTGCCGTTTCTGAGCCCAGGCCTTTAAACAGCAGATTTGCCCTCTCCACATTCTCTCTGCCCATCTGAGAGTCCAGATGGAGATGACGACAGAGTCATAGAGAGAGTAGAGCCACAAAATGGAAGCTGTCTGGCTCCCTGAATCACCAGGAAAGAAAAGCTGCCCACGGGCTAGAAATGCCCGCTTTTGATTGTTACAGGAACAAGAAGCAAGTCTGCATTATATTTGAGCCGCTTTGAATTCTGGGGGGTCTACTTGTTATAGCAGGTGATCCAACCCCACAGATCGTGGCAAACCAAGTCAAGGAGCAGGTGCATGCTGCCTCCTGTGGAATAAGGTGATTTATGGAGCAGATGGCTCAGACAGAGCCCTGCAGGATCTCCACAGCACACCTTCTGAGTTAGAGCAAGGGGCTACCCATTGCTATACAGTGCCTGGCTCTCAGGCCCAGCTGCCCTCAGTCCAGGGATATTACCACAAAGCATTTTTGGAAGAATTAGTAAATGAATGATTCAACTGAAAATAAAGCATTTAACAAGATCATGAACATCAGAGTTACAAAAGATATCAAAACACTGGGCAAAAAGGGAGAAATAAAGGAAAAAGGTTTTAGAACTTTTCCCTGGCATAATATGTACTACTCCTTGATGAGGGCTTTTATTGCCTATCTAAAGAGTTCTTAATGCAAACAGAATTTACGTAAATAAGTAGCCAAAGAACTACAAATAAGATGACTATTTATTTATAAAATGATGCCTTTAAGTATTAATCCTGTCATACATTGAAACTTTTCTTTAAAAGGTCATTTTTAGACAGACACGGGCAAATAAAACATGACTTAGGAACAAAAACCTTGACTTCCATGTTCATGAAATGGAAATCATAGGTAAGGAGCATGTCTGGGGTTTTAGATATAATGAAAAGTTCATGCAACGATACTGAGTTATTTGAGGCTCTTTGACTTCTAAAATGACCAGATTTGATCCAAATATCAGTAAATTTGGTCTTTGATACTTTACACTATGTGAAGGTGACAAGCAAGAAGACAACACTGGAGTCAGTTCCAGTGACTTGTATTTTTTTAATGAGGTAAGACACCTTAGAAACTGCATCTATAGAATAATAGAACTAGCTGGGATTTTAGAGAGCTTCCTGCTCTTTATACATGAGAAAATTTAGGCACAGAGCAGATGAATCACTTTCCAAAGGTAACATAGTCTTTTGGTAGGAAAAAAGGGGAATACTTCTAGGAGTGCTGACTCCCAGATCTGAGTTCTTCAGCTCTCGTAGAGAAGGAACATCAATTTTAAACTCAGAAAAACATTTGCACTATACTTTCAATGAGCTAAATCATACTAAAGGGAAAAGATATGTGACCTAGAATTAGTAGTGTCTTAAATTGGCCAGCATACACTGTATAAGAATAATCTCATTGATCTTAAAAAATTATTAAATACATTTTTTAAACATTTCCTTTATTTCTTTTTTTTTAAAGAATTTTATTTATTGATTCTAGAGAGAGAAAGAAAGGCAAGGGAGGAGCAGGAAGCATCAGCATGTAGTCACTTCTTGTATGTTCCTTGACTGAGCAACCTTGAGGATTTGAACCAGCAACCTCACCTTTCCAGGTTGATGCTTTATCCACTGCACCACCACAGGTCAGGCATAAACATTGCCCTTGTTTCTTTCACTATCACCCACTACTGTTATTATAAAACTCTAGGTCTCAAGTAATGAGGTATATGCTTTCTTATTTAGAAAAGCTAACATTATTTTTCATCATAATGGTTATGCACTTTCAATTACACTGAGAAAAAAAAATCAAATCCCTTTTAATTCTACCTTTCTGAACCCTGAAGGATATTTCTTCCAGATTTCACCAGCTGATATAATTCAGATGAAAAAGAGATCCTTCCTTTATTACTTAAAGGGAGCTGTAAATCCGATGCAGACCTCAGGGAGGTAGGGACAAAGGGAAAGAAGGAGGGAGGGCTCATTTGCTTATTAGGTTTCCATAAAAAATTAAGAATAACAGGCATATCTAAATCTGTCCACAACTGAAGACTGTTTCAGTTGTTACTGAAACATTAAAGACTTTTCTTACACACAAACTGCAATCACCCTAACTTTCTGCTGTCTCCCATACATCCGTGCTGCTCCAGCTGATGAGAGGTTATTAATAAAGGAAGAGAAGGCTACAAATTAAAGCAAGCCCTGCTTAATCACATTAATCCAGAGCAAGTCAAAGGCTTCAATTTTCAAAATAATTTTGGGCTTAATGCCTCGGAGATGGGCAGACTGCTCCATTGAGGCAGCAGCTGGTCCAATTTGAGCTGCATTGTGAGGCCGGAATTGTCAGGTCCTCACAGAAACAAGGAAGCCTGACAGTTTTCAGGATGCAACCAAAACTGCTGAGACAAAGGAAAGTGCAAGAAATTGAAAGGGCCCCCGTAACAATTACGAGGCGGTCCACTGTTGGTGGGTTGTATATGATTAACCCACTCTTACTGTCGGATGGGGTGGCACACACTTACTGGGACTGTGCCCCTAGCCATTGAGCCCCACACAGCTGCTGCAGGAAGCATAGTGGTGGCGCCCCTGCTTTGGCTTGCCGAGGAGAAAAAGGCCCATCCATAAAGAAACAGAGTAAGGACCACTGTGGAGGCCACCTTACCCAGGTGGCTGCACTGTCCGGAAACACTGCTGGAGCAACAGAGGGACAGAAGGTACCAAACTCCGAGTACCAGGCAACAGGCTTTCAGCAGAGGGATATTTATTTTCCTAAGCAATTATCTTAATGATTTTCAAAACTAAAAAGTAGGTTTAAAATTAAAAAGAATTCTGGGTTGAGAATCAAGAGATCTAATTTTATAATCCCAGATGTGTAACTAGCTGTGTGATGTTGGGCAATTCACATCATTCTCTGGGTTCTACTTTTCTCATGAATCACACCAAGGTTCCGGCTTCATGTTACACAGCATATATGTAAAGAGGGTGGACTGATTTCAGATTTCTTACAGCTTCCCCTGACACTCACACACTTCCTAATGGACAGGGAGATGCCACTGCACAGCGACGAGGGGCACACTATTGTTAGGACTCATTTCACCACTAGACACTGAAAAGGTGCTACTGAGGAGCTGCTCTGCACGATTTCATTTCTATTTTAGCGCTCCAATGCTGTAAGATTCCTATGTGTCAGAAAAGAAAACTCCCCCAGTGTCAAACACAGTAAAATCATTCTACTAGCTCCCAGACAAGGCTTGAACTTAAGGAAGTAAGCTGTGGCAGACCAGGCAGACCACACAGACCCGGATCCTAGTCCCAGCTCTTCTGCTTAGACAACTGTAGGCTAAATTTCTCAAATTTCGGTGTGGAATTATCTTTGAGTCACTGAGTTCATTGTACAAATATGTTGTGTTTCTCATTTTAGTACTTTGGTTGTATGTGATTTTATTCAGTCTCTTTGCTACTATTACTCTTGTCTTTTTGGCAAAGTACAAGACATTTTTAGAAAAAGAATACCTGTAATATAAAAGACAGCAAATAAGATTATTCTAATATTTAAACAAAATAAATATAATGCATTTGTATGTAGATCAATTAAGTCTTATATTAATATACTAGCCCTCAGAAGCCAACCAAAAAACAGGGTCCAAATAATGAGTTTTAATTGAGTAAAATAATTTCATTGAGTTTTAAAGCAACTCAAAAGAGAATGGATGGATTGATGGATGGCTAATGTATTAGACAGATAAATGGGGGGATTGATGGACAGATATGCAGGCGTACCTCACTTTAGGTAACAGGGGTGGGTATTCATCAAAAGTCCATAGCTTCTCCAAATTGAAATGGACCTTAGTGATCACCAGTTCCACCTCCTATCACCCAGTCTAACTCCCACAGCTCAGCAGAGACTCACAATGGACTCTGTTTCATCGTTCCTAGTGTCAGGATAATTGCAACATTTGGAGGTAAGCATCCACATTCCTCAGGGCATCTTCCAAAAGCTGCCTCCCTGTAGCCTTCACTAGTCTTGTTCCCTCTGAGCCACACGCACTGATTTTCTCCTTCATGTGGCAGTTCTTTAAATATTTGAAAACAACTAACACACTCCCCCATCTCCCACCACACGTACCCAAGCCTTTGAGTTAGCATTTGGAATTTAACCAAAATTGCACATTAGAAGGCTTCTGAATTTAATAGATGTGGCAGTTAATTAAGTCATTGCCTCTCAGCTCCAAATCCACCATTTCTTCCTGCTGTTTTTCTGGAGATGAGCTCTGCAAATTTTCTCTTTTGCTGGATGCCATGGCGTTAAGCCTCATCACTAGAGGGCAGTAGAGGGACACTAGAGGGCAAAAGGGTTTTCTCTTCCTGGTTCCCCTGTGCTTTCCTCACCAGGCTCTCGTCAGCCTCAGCGCACAGCTCTCTCCAACCTTCAACTCCTGTACAGCAGCTTCCTCCGACAAGGCTCGGGAGGTCCTATTAGGGTAACTACCACCTCATCTATGGATAGGATGCTGCTAAATCCAACTGTTGGCCCCCAATCCTATCATTAGGTTGTGCTTAAAGTAATTTAAACAGTTTGTGTTATCTGCAAGTGAACCTTCTTATATACAGTATATTATCTACTTCAGTTCAGAACACACTTACATAGTCATAATAATATGATATAACATTGTTCTGATTTATTGAAAAACTTATATAGCTTATAGGAAAATGAAGGGAGACGAGACAGTAGAAAGCAAGGTGGTGGTATGAGGAAGCTATTTCCACCTATTATTGATGATCATAATAATTATAATTAATCTATTATAGTTAAAACTTACTTCACTCTTACAACACAGCAAGCACTTTGCACATAGTAACTCATTTCATCCTTACAGTAATGTTGTGAGATACAATAATATTATTTTCCCCCTTTTAGAAAACTTGAAATTCAGACACAGAAAAGTTAAATAACTTGTCCAGAGTTGTACATCTACTAGGGGGTAGAATTAATGTCTAAAATAGGTATATTAAGAAGTAGCAATATTGTTGTAGTAATATAACATTACAGTAATTAAATATATAGAAATATAGAAAGACATGGAAGATATATAAAAGTAATTAAGATATAATATTAAAATAAATTAAAGAAATTAAATAAAGTCATGCTGTCTGGATAGGAATTAGTGTAGTGTGTGCAGATGTGATAAACAGACTCTGACTTTTGAGCAGGGCCCAGTTAGTGTGTGTCAAGTTATACCTAGATAAGAAGTGGCTTGATGTCATAACTCTGTAAATTAACATAAACAAGAAGCTTCCCTAGGAACACCTTAAAAGTGGCTTGATGTAACATTTCAGTAGATTAACATAAAAAGGGCTCCCTGCAAGGAACTCCCAAAAAGGTGGTTAAGGGTGATAATCCTGTAGATTGACACCTGTTAGAAGGCCTTGGCCAGAAGAGGTACTAAAGCTAAGCGCCCCCCCCCCCCCCCCCCCCCGTAGTCACCCAGACTCCAACGTGATGCCTCTCTGAGCTCTGACCAAAGACAGCCAAGAGGAGCACACGGATGGGGCCCCCTTAAACTGTACCCAAGCACACCAAAAGGATTTGTGAGTAATAAATTGTCTATGTGATTCTTGCAACTAACTTGTGTGTCAGTTGTGTCTTTCCTCCGGTGGCAGTTAGTGTTGGCACGGATAAGTAGAATCCTCATAGCCAGTTCAAGAGCAGCCTTGAAGAGGCTGCCAGCCCTGCTGATAAGCAGGAGTGTCCCACTGCCTGGAGAAGTCGGCACCTGATCTATGTAGAGCTTGGGTTCTACTGGGACAAGTATAAAGGTATAATTTTAAGATATGAAAGTCACTAAGCAGAAGAAACAGCAAAAATAACATACAGACTTCTGGGGAGCAGATTTAAGGTAGAGTACAATAAGGAAGAGAAATATTGCTTTTATTTTAAATGGTAATTGATTTTTAACTCTCTGCATATAAAATTTGATAAAATAATTCACTAAACCAAAATTTAAATTGATTTCATTTGTGAGAATTTGCTCATACCGATAATCTCAACTCTGTCTGTACCTGAATTGATTTTTATTTAAGAGCACAACCTCTGCATTAAGAAATTTACAGCCTAGAATAAAATACAGATATGTAAACCTATATAGTACAGATAATTGGAGGCTTTCGTACAGGGTTTATATTTAAGGTGAGTCTAAAAGCATAAAGAGGTGTGATAATTTTATGTCAGCTTGAATGAGCCACAGTATACCTGGACATGTGCTGAAACATGATTCTGGGTGTATCCAGATGATGTTAACATTTGAATCTGTAGACTGAGTAAAGCATATTGCCCTTCCTAATGTGGGTGAACCTTGTCTAGTCAACTGAAGACCTGGGCAGACTAAAAAGGCTGAAAGTAAGAGGGAGTTCCTCCTGCCTGACTGCCTTGGAGCTGGGACCTCAGTTTTCTTCCTGCCTCCAAATTGAACTGAAACATCAGCTCTCCCTGAGTTTTAAGCTTACCGGCTTTCAGACTGAAACTCACACGACCAGCTCCCCTGGGTCTTCTTCAGTTTGCCAGCTTCAGATCTCGGGACTTGGCAGTCTCCATAATTGTGTGAGCCAATTCCTTATAATAACTTTCATTCATACATGATAGATAGATGATAGATAGATAGATAGATAGATAGATAGATAGATAGATAGATAATCATACCATTGGTTCTGTTTCTTTGGGAAACCCTGATAAACATAATAAGCTTTTGTGATGTACGAAGTGAAGAAAATGAGGAAATAAGCTTTCATAAAGTTTTGGCATGAAAGGACCCAACATGCTTTGCTAGAGAGTAGAGTAGACTGAGGAATGAAAAATAACTGGTGAGGATTTAGTAAAGAATAGTAATGGAAATTAAATCATTTAATGGAATTCCATGGTAAATCATTTTATAAAAGAAATAATCCCCTTTGTAATGCAAATATATATGTAATAAATCTGAATTTGTTAAGTCTAAATAAAACTTTTAAATTGTATCTATAGGCAGGTGTTTCTTGCATGTAAAATGCATAATAATCTATTCCTAAATTGTACCTCTTTACCTACATTTTTAGTCTGCATAAGTCCTAGAAAGATGGTTTTAAAGAATTTTTATGAAGTTTTACAAACATACACAAAAGCAGAAATAATAGCAAAATAAATCCCAATTACCAACCTATACTCCAGATGTAAAAATTACCAACAGTGTAACAACATACTTAATTTATCAATCCCTTTTTTATTTTTTCCCTTTTTCTTTTATTTTATTATATGTTAAGGAAATTTTCTCACATTGTTTCACACTCAAATACTTTCATATATAATTGCTAAAAAATAAGAATATTTTTGTTTATATTGTAATACCATTATCTCATCCAAAAAAATTAAGTCACTCCTTAGCATCACCTAATTCTCAGTCCAATTCACATTTTTCTATTACCAAAAATGTCTTTTTTAAAGTTGTTTTTTCAAATCAATTTCCATCCAATGGTCCACACATCCTGTGTGATTATTATGTTTCATAAATGTTATGTAATAAACCACGCTCTTTTAACTTACTGACTGACATATTGAAGAAACCAGGTCATTGTCGTTCTTAGCATACCCTACATTCTAGATTTGCCTTACTGCTTCCACATGCTTTGTGTCATGTAAGGTGTCTCTCTATCCCCTCGATTTCCAAGTAGTTGAACATGGGATATAAGGTTTTGACTTTATTTAGGATCAACTATTTTATCAAGAATTCATATATGGTGCTGTGCGTTTCCGCTTGCATCAAATCAGTGGCTGTAGAGCATGCGGCAATTCTACTTTTAGTGGTAGATCAATGGATTCAGGTAGTGACAGCCATCTAACCTATTTCCAGAAACACTTATCTTAAAGGTTCTAGAAGGTGACTTGACTATTGCCTAAAAATATTTTTTCAATAGAAGTTGCAGTCTGACTGGTAGTAGTCCAGTGGATAGAGCATCAACCCAGAACATTAAGGTCCCAGATCAAAAATCCTGAGGTTGCCAGCTTGAGTGTACGCTCATCTGGCTAGAACACAGGCTTGCCTACTTGGGAGTGGTATCATCAACATGACCTCATGGTCGCTCACTTGAGCCCAAGTTGCTGGCTTAAGCAAGGGGTCACTGGCTTGCCTGGAGCTCCCCCAGTCAAGGCACATATAAGAAAGCAATCAATGCACAACTAAAGTATCACAACTATGAGATGATGCTTCTCATCTCTCTCTCTCTCTCTCCCCCTCTTGCAAAAAAAAGTTGCAAAATGGTCATTTTTCTAGTTCTACAATTACTTTTACATTAATTATTCTATAGAAATGAGTTGTGGTCATAAACTAGGGGAATGTATGAAACAGAAGTCACTTTAATTGGCACACAATAAACCGCACATATTTAAAATGTACGTGGTAAGCTTTAACATATGTATTCACTCTTCAAACCAGCACCATAATCTAGATAATGAACATGAGCCACCACCACTCCCAAATGTTTCCCCGTTCACCCCTGCCATTCTTCCCGTCCCTCCCAGGCTCTATTCCTATGCAACCATTTCTGTTACTTTAGTCAGTATTGCATGTTCTGTGATTTGAATCATACAGCCTATCCTCTTTTTTGTCTAGCTTCTGTCATTTAGCATAGTTCTCTGGAGATTCATCCATATTGTTGTGAGTATCCTTTGTTTACACCATTTTCTTGCTGAGTACTGTTCCACTGGACAGCTGCACCACCTCTGTTGACACATTCACCTGTTACAGACATTTGAGCTGTTTCTCATTTGAGGCTATTATGAATAAAGCTGCTATAAACATTCTTGTACAGGTTTCTGTATAAATACAAGTTTTCATTTCTCTTGGGTGAATACCCAGGCGTGAGATTGTTGGCTGCATGTGGCAAATGTATATTAAACTGTACAAGAAACTTCCAAATGGCTCTCCAAAGTGGCTGTGCCATTTTGCATTCCCACCAGCAACATACGAGAGTTCTGGTTGCCCTGCATTCTCACTAGCGCTTGGTATTATCAATACTTTTACATTTAATCATTTTAATGGGTTATTGTGGTCACTCGGTGTGGCTTTAATTCACATTTCCCTGATGACTAACAATGTAGGGAATCTTTAACTATTTTTATATGCCACTTGTATGTCTTCTTTGGTGATATCTTTATTCAAATCTTTTGTCTGGTTTGTAAAACTTGTGTATATCTTTATTACTGGGTTTTAAGAGTTCTTTATATAAAAACTTTTATTCTTCTATGGAATATAAACAAGAAAGAGCTTAAAACTATTTACTGCCTGAACGGAATGTGCACCAGGCAGCTGGGGGCTTGAAATAAAATAAAGCCCTCTTCTAGGATGAAGCGAGAGCTTTGCCAGGGCAGTGTTTCCACAGCGGTGCCGCCAGCCGTGGGGAGAGATGCCTGGCTATCTATCCAGTTGGGATGCCTGTCTCCTGCAGCCCAGGTTCCCACACCGTAATACCCCCACCGAGCTAAACATTCTCTTCTTTTGAAGAAAAACCACGAAGATCATCCCATCAACCATTCCTAAATTCTTCACAGAGTTATATGCAAAATGAGCTAATAATATACGTTGTGTCAATACTTCATGTAAGTGCTCATAAAATCAAAGGATTTCAGATCCACCCACTCCCATGGTACTTGGTCCCTTGTACAGAACCCCTCACAAGCATTTGGAACTAATGTTGGTCTGATGTGGCTTTAGGGACCCTCTGTGAGCCTTAGGGACCATCCGTATGACAATCTTGAGTGTGACTGGCATCAAGCTATCAGTCTTTAATTTGCAATTTCTCTTTATTACTTTTTATAATTAACCTAGATTAAAATTCTACTACATAAATAAGGCAACTAGTACGTTAAACATTATTTTTCTGTTTCCTTTTTTTTTATAAAGGACATACCTATAAGTTCTGTGCAAAAGAAATAGAAATGTGGCCCTGTACCAGAGAATACCACATAGCCTCTTATGTTGACTTCTGCAGCTCAGTGCATTCCCTTGAAACAAAAATAGCTACTGATAGGTAGACCTTTATTTTATTACTTGTAATAGAATCTGGTATATAAGTAAAATTTCCAGAGACAGACACATAACAGAACAGTGCTTCTGATAGTACTACACTAAGGAAAGACCAAACCTACGACGGGAAGGTTAATGGGGGTTTTCGGTTCACATAGAATACATTAATTCTATAGTAGCAAAGTTTCTTCCCCCCTTCACTGTTCCAACAGTACTACATACATCTGCATTATCTTCCTTATCACTCACAGCAAATCCCTGAGGTAGCCAAGAGAGTTTTTCCATGATCACATAGAGAGCAAGAGGGAGCAACAAAGCTGAGAGCCAAGTTCCCTGCTTCCGAACCCCATGCTTTTGTCACTGTGCGCCTGGTTTCCCACAAGTAACACTTCAGTGTTGTCCATACAAGTTTATGCCTTGTGCATCCAGAAGACTCAAATGAACAAATTTGTCCCAACCTTACAAAAGCGATCATGCAATCAGTGGCAACATTCTTCATACATGGGCACATACCAGGGCATGTTTCTGATTCTGCTCTAACTTCTGTTTCTTTAAGAAAAGAAATTCCTTTAAGCCTTTATTTTCCCACTGAAAAAGAAAAGTTGAGGAAGAGTTTCATCTTACAATGAAACCATTTAAATGATTCAGAAAAACTGAGAATGGCTCACTCTGTGGTATCCTTTCTTTGAGCACAATTGTTGGAGCACAATTGTTTGGATGAATTCTACTCTTTCCCATTATCTGAGCACAACGTGTGGCAGCAAATTGCATTTGGAGGTAACAATGCATCTGCATTGGCTAGAACTCTATTTTCAACTGCCAATAAAGACTCCAGAGAAGCATTCAAACCTGGAGACAAATGACTGTGCGAGGAAATGCGGAGAGCACCTGCGAGAGGGTTGGTGGGTATGCCTTATCTATTTGTAGCAACCGTGTTCATATCTGCATCTTTTCCAGAAAACTAAAAACAAAGGTTCCAGGAGGTGGGAGGTTACTACTATAGAGTTGTTGGATAATGACAAGAGGTAAAATTGTACCTGAATTCCAGGACGTTAACATGAAACAATTCTCTTCAATAGCTCAGCTGAGCTCGGTACATGGAGACCCACTTAATGGCCGTGTGTAGCCTCCCGAGACAATCGCTAGTGGTCTCACTCAACAGGACCACTGGGTCACAGAGCCATATTCAAGTCCATGATGGTGAAAGAAGAACTCATGGCCTTAATAGTATTTTTGAAATCGGGGCTTTGTTTTTAATTCTTTATGATGCAGAACTTGTTTGCATATATACTTAATCATTCAACAGCACTTTACAGAGAGAGATCTTGCTCCATGTCAGGCACTGTGCTAGCTACTGACAATAGAGGTGTGAATCAGACAGTTACTGAGGAAAATGTTAAATCATTTCTCAGAAAAGAGAAGGACAGTGATGTGAGAGTGGATAATGGGGGTGCATAATCCAGGAAGTAGGGTGGGCGATGCCAGGGAACTCTACAACTCATGGATGAGTCATGTCCAAGATAAAGGAATAATCTCTCTCCTTATCTCTTCTGCTCTTTTTAGAAATCATTTTTTCAGTAACATACTCTCCACCCAAATGCCTTGAGTGCCAATAAAAGTTATTTTGTTAGATGAGAATGAAATGTTCCCATCTTGTTTAAAAATAAACGAATTGCTTGTTTTAGTTAGAACTATGTGCCCTACGTATTCCATCTCTTCCATAAGGCTACGGATTTCTGTAACTCAGGGAATGCCCTGCTCATCTTCATATTTATTCATTTAGTTGTTTGTTCATCAAACATTTATTAAATGGCACCAGGTTTATAAAGATAAATTAGAGGTCTTGGCTCTGAAGAGATTCCTGCTCTAGGCAGGGAGAAAACAATCTTGGTGATGTAATCAGTATAATAAGGGAAATATGCAAAGGGGAGTGGCGATGGGTGGGGAGGGATGAGTTTGCTAACCGAGCCTCAGAGTCCCGGGATGGGCTTGGGGAAGATCCCTGGAGGAGGTAAGGCCAATTCTCATGGTGCCTCCAAAAAATCACCAGGACAAGTAATATTTTTCTGTATGAAAGAATGAATGAATGCATGGCCCCCACCCACTAACAGTAATACTGTGCAAGCATAGAACATATTCTCCCAGTATGCCCATGAGTACATTAAAAAGACACTCTGCTCCTCGGGTGGCAGATAAGGAAACTGGTGTTGGGAGAGGCTAAACGACCTACTCCTAGGCTCCCAGTAGGTGGGAAGGGCTTTCAGAACACAAACACTTCCACCTGCTGGCCCCAATTCCAGTGCCCTTCTCCGTATATCTCGACTACTTTTCAGAACCCCACCCTACCCATGGGGCCAGGAGTGCAGTGGGAGGCTGAATAAGGGGGCCCATAAAGAACTCTCAGGATTAAATGACTAGCTCCAATCCTGGATGACTATGTCACAGAATCTGAGTCATACACATACATACTATGGTCAATGGGATGATCCCAGGATTGCTCCTCTCATAATTACAAAGACAAGCAGACAATACCACATATATCCCTTCTCTGGCCCTACTCAGTTTCTCCAAATCAACTTCCCTGACCGTGAGCTGCTCTCCACAGGCTCCTCCGCCTCCTCTCCCACCGGGTCTTCACAATAAGAGCCCAAACAAGCTACTGCTTTGGCTGTTCCTATGAATTGCAGAGAGAGCGCCCACATTGTTTGGGATATAATTACATGATTAAGCACTGCATCCTCTCCGGGAATTCTAAAGTGCCATAATTACCACAACAGGAAGGGGTGGGGGTAAACAATGTGCAATCATTACTGTTGACAAGGTTTTAAACTTGAGTCCAGGACGATGCTGGTCCCCATTAAAGGAAAGAGGCATACTTCTTACTCCAACTATGTTCGTATCAAGAAATATAACAAGCTATAATCAAGAATATAACAAAACACTGATTGCCCTTAATGACCTTGTTATTCTTTCATTAAATGTATTATGAAAACCGGGCAATGTATTTTAGTGGTCTTTTTTTAAAATGATGTACATATTTAATGTATGGTTGACCTTTGCATTTAAATGTGATAGGTTTGGTAAAAGATTCCTATAAACATATGTGGATAAAGAGGCCATATGCCCTCTGCCACACTGCACCTATGTCAAAGACGGGGGTGGGAGTGGGAGGTGGGGTTCTTGCACCATAAACAAAAATTAATTCAAAACGGATCACAGACTTAAATATACATGTTAAAAAATATACACATTCTAGGGGGGGAAAAGGGAGAAAATCTTTGTGACTTGGAACTGGGTTAGGCAAAGAGTTCTTAGATATGTCACCGCATGTAAGAGGATGGCCAATAAGAGAACACTTGATAGATTAGATCTCATCAAAATATAAAACCTCTATTCTTCAAAAGATACCATTAAGAGAATTCAAAGAAGCCAAGACTCAAAAAATATGTATTTGCTAATCATATATCTTATAAAGAATTTGTAATCATAGTATATAAAAATCTCTCAAAACTCTAAAATAAGAAGATAAAGATGTACAAAAGATTTGAGCAGACATTTTTAGGGAAGAAAATAGATAGGTGGCAAGTAAGCACACAAAATACTCAATATCATTTAGTCATTAGAGACATGCAATCGAAAGCACAAAGTGACATGATTACACATCTCTCAGAAAAGACTGACTATGCCAAGTGCTGGTGAAGATGTGGAGTAACTAGAACTCATGTGCTACTGGAAGGAATGTGAACTGGTACAAACACTTTGGAAAGCAACTTAGAAATATCTTAAAAAGTTGAACATACACCTACCACATGACTGAGTCATTCCATTTCTGGGTATTTATCTAAAAGAAATTAAGGTATGTCCACACACAGACTTGAACATGAATATTTATGGCAGCACAACTTATAATAGCCAAAAACTAAAAACAATCCATGTGATCAGCAGCAGGTGAATGATGGTTTATATATACAATGGAATATTGTTCAACAATAAAAAGAAATATACTATTGATAAATACAAGAGCATGGATGAATCTCAAAACAATTATGCTGAATGAAAGAGACCAGACATAAAAGAATACATATTCTGTATAAAATTTGACAAAATGCAAATTTATCTATAGTGACAGAAAGCAGATCAGAGGTCTCATGTGCATGGGGTCTGGGGGAGCTGGTGGCAGGGGTAGCAGGGAGCAAGGGGGCAGGAAGAAGGCAGGAGAGAAGGATTACAAAGGTGCATGAGAAAATGTTGGGGGTAACATACATGTTCAAAATACTGATTGCAGAGAAGGTTTACATTGTTACATATGTTAAAAGTTACCAAGTTGTATACTTCAAATATGTGTGTTTTACTGTATGTCAACTATACCACAATGAAGCTGTTTCTAAAACTTAATATAAAAAATAAAAAAACTAGGGTCCTGATCTAGTCCCTGCTACAAGAAGCCTTCTTGAGTCTCCATTTCCTACTGTGTAAGAGTAGCGTTGATTCTAGAGGGCCTTCTAGTTCTGTTCATTTGTGACAACTTCTGGAGTTTTCAGTCAGCCTAAAGACCTGGCTTAAAGAGAGTGTCCCAAGCTGACTGGCACCTAGAAGGCTCCAGTGACATACCTCTCCTACCCGAATCACTATCCAGTGCTTGGCATCTGTGTGCACCATGGTTCTTCCAGGAGCCAAGAATCAACCTGGGCTCTGTGTGGCTGCTGCAGCCCACCTGTACCCTGCGCCTCTCTCTTCTTTCCCCACCACCTGCTGTTCGGCCATGCTCTCCTCCAGCCAGACACTGGGCACCTGAACATCTGCTCTGACTTCTGGAATATGGACTGGATTACCAGGATATCCAGACAAGGCATGAAATTGGCTGCAGTGGCACATTGGATAGAGCAGGGGTTCCCAAACTACGGCCCGTGGGCCACATGTGGCCCCCTGAGGCTATTTATCTGGCCCTGCTGCACTTCCGGAAGGGGCACCTCTTTCATTGGTGGTCAGTGAGAGGAGCACAGGATGCATCTGCACCCATAGTTCCCATTGCAATACTGGTCAGTTTGTTGATTTAAATTTACTTGTTCTTTATTTTAAATATTGTATATGTTTCCGTTTTTTTACTTTAAAATAAGATATGTGCAGTGTGCATAGGGATTTGTTCATAGTTTTTTTTATAGTCTGGCCCTCCAATGGTCTGAGGGACAGTGAACTGGCCCCCTGTGTAAAAAGTTTGGGGAACCCTGGGATAGAGCATCAGACTGGGATGCAGATGAACCAGGTTCGAAACCCCGAGGTAGCGCAGGTTCATCCGGCTTGAGCGCAGGCTCACCAGCTTGATTGCGGGGTAACTGGCTTGAGCGTGGGATCATAGACATGACCCCATGGTCGCTGGCTTGAGCCCAAAGGGCACTGGCTTGAGCAAGGGGTCACATGCTCTGCTGTAGTCCCCCCAGCCCCATCAAAGCACATATGAGAAAGCAACTAAGGAGCTGCAATGAAGAATTGATGCTTCTCATCTCTCTCCCTTGCTGTCTGTCTGTCCCTGTCTGTCCCTCTCTCTGTCTCTCTCTCTCTGTCTTTGTCAAAAAAAACAAAAAAGTGAGCAGTAACCCTCAGTGCTCTTGCTTTCCTGTATCAAAGACAAAAGACTCAGCCTGTACTGAGCTAATCCTGGTGACCACCTGTGACTCACCGAGGCCAAGGCCTCACTTCCGCTCCAGGGGCAGCACATACTCAGAGTTGGGTTTAAAGTCTCCTATCTCTTTAAAGGCCAACCTGATCTCCACTTCCCTGTGTGGCTCTCATTTCAATTTCAACACACTGGCCTCCCTATCTATTTAACTGATTTCCTGGACTCTATATTGGCCTCTCACTTTATTCCCAGGTTACTTCCTTGGACTTGATATACCGGATTGTACCCCTGGCCTCTTCATCAACGCTAAAGGTTTCTCACTAATTAGTCATCTAAACTTAATAACCATGTACCCCAGAAGGCATCCTTCATCCCACCTGCTCCTCTCCTTCTTCATCCTGGACCCTCTGGCAGTACCCTCAGTTATGCCCACCTGTTCCCTCCTGCCTACCCAAGCATCTCAAGCCCAGCTGCCAGTCAGCTCCCTGCTGCACCCTCCTGGGCCCAGCCCGGACCAGCTTTGCCCAGCAACTCCAGCTTCGGGCCAGACAGTCATAGTTCCAACAAATAAGTTAAAATGTATCTGAAAAAGTCATAGAATAGAAAACTGTGGAAAATATTTAATGCTGAATTTCCAGAAGGGGGAATAAACATAATCAAATGTATCTTGCAATCATTTTAAACTATGTGCATATCATTTATAATAGTTCCATTCAATGATAGGGGTTTTTCTGGACAAGTAAGAAAATGTCATGCCCTCTCATGGTGTAAAATGCTATTTGCGAATAGCTAGAGTTGTCATAAACTAGTGAAGATGAGGGGAAGGCCATTTGAGCAGTGACCTAGTGGCACAAGTGTAGTTTACGGGTGAATAATATACTATAGGTATAGTTTGAAGGTGAATCTTAAAAAAAGATTGGCTTTTCAAAGTACAGCTCTCTAGTCAAAGCTTTGAAGTTGTTGCTGGGTATAACTTTGGGGTGTTTTGTTTCTTCGCCTGTAATAAATCATTAGTTCATTTAAGTCAAATGTACTTTTTCATGGCCAGCAGCCACACAGACCTGAGGTTTGTAAAAAAAATATATTTTAGTAAAGGAAAATACAGGGTGGGGCAAAATTAGGTTTACAGTTGTTCATATGGAAAATAATGCAAGAATTAATAAATAATAATACAAGAATAAACTGTTCTTGCATACTTATGACTGTAAACCTAGTTTTGCCCCACCCTGTATAGTCAAATTGTTAGTTACCTGAGTTAAGAGAGAAAATGATGGTATGAATAAGCGAATGACAAAGCTTTTAAGATCACTAAAGCTTAGTTTTGTAATGTTTTATGTCTATATTTGATTTCTAAAAACATTGGCTATTCTAAGAATTCACGTCAGATAGAATAACAAAATCACATTGTGAAAATTTGACTATCAGGTGGGTTGAGAAGTTATCTGGTCCTCTCCCTCTTACTCTCCTCCTAGGCCCCTTCTCCATTCTTGCCCCAGAACATGCCCCCTCCATGGGTCTGCCCCAAAGCCAGAGCCACTGGGAGCAGCTGAAATAAAAAAAGAGAAGAGACTTGAGAAGCAATTCAGTGTTTAAATGAAAGTAGCTGGTGAGGATGAGGAACACCAAACAGAAGCTTTCACTCACTGCTGGTGGGAAAGCAAAACAGTACGACTGGAAGACAGTTTGGCAGTTCCTTACAGAGCTAACATAATCTCACCATTTTATCCAGCCATCATGTTCCTAAGGAACTTACTCAAATTATTACTCAACTCACGTACACACAAAAGCTTGCACACGAGCGATTATAGCAGCTCCCCCCCCCCATAACTGTCCAGAACTGGAAGCAACCAAGATGTTTTTTCATTAAGTGAATGGATAAACTATAGTACAGTCATACAATGGGATATTATTCCGTAATAAAAAGACATGAGGTATGAAGGCACAAAAAGACATGGAACAGCCTTAAATGCATATTGCTAAGTGAAAAAGCCAGTCTGGAAAGGCTATATACTGCATGATTCCAACTGTGTGCCTTTCTGCAAAGGGCAACAGTACAGATAGTAGGAAGTCAGTGGAAAGAGAGTTGGCTGGGGCGATGGGTGCACGATGCAGTGTGCAGATGATGTTTTATTGAGTTGCACACCTGAAACCTGTACCCCAATAAATTAAATTTAAAAAAGAAGTCAGTGGTTGCTAGGGCTGCTTTGGCGGCAGAGAGAGAGGAATGAACAGGTGGAGGAGAGGAAATTTTTAAGGCAGTGAAACTATTCTATATGATAGTGGGTTCAAGTCATTATACATTTGTTTAAACCCACATAACATACAACACAAAGAGTAAAACCTAATGTGAACTCTGGACTTCAGTAAACAGTAATGCATCAATATTCGCTCATCAATTATAACAAATGTATCACACTAATGCAAGATGTTAATAAAAGGCAAAATGTACTGGAGGTGGGCGGGAAATATGGGAACTCTAATTCCTGCTCCATTTATCTGTAAACCTAAAACTGCTATAAAAATTAAAATCTATTTTTTAAAAAAATAATGGATGTACACCTTCATGAAAGCAAAAACAAATCTGTCCTACTCGCCACTCACTGTGTCTGGCACCTAGCTCAGTGACTTTCACACGGGACGCAATTAATTTTAAAAAGCTTTCAACAGAGAAGTCCTAACGGGAGTGTGTGCATTTACTAAATGTATATAAAAGTGCTGAGTGTGTAGTAACTTTAAAGCATGCCAATTCATTAATTTTATCATCAAATGAAAAGGTTATCAGTACCATTAGAGCAGACTCTAGTTGCTGTGGGACACTGCTAAAGCAACCCAAATATAACCAGAGAGAATGGTTTTTGGTTACTTTCATGCTATTTGGTTTTCAAACGAACACTTCATCTTGCATTTTATGCTGTATTTTGAAACGCAAATTACATTCTATAATTAATTAATTTTCAAGGAAGTTATTATTCTGCAGTTTGCTCTTAGGGTAACAATTTAGCATTAAGAAAATTTATTTCAAATATAGTTTGCATATACCATATTTTTCACTCCATAAGATGCACCTGACCATAAGACACACCTAGGGTTTTAAGGAGGAAAATAAGAACAAAATATTCTGAACCACATGGTGTGTTAATATATTTAATAAAATACTGTATTTTTTGCTCCATAAGATGCATGTGCATTTTTCCTTTCCACTTTTTTTTGGAGGGAGTACGTTTTATGGAGCAAAAAATATGGTGTATCAAATACCCACATGCTATTATCTTTTCCAGTGCTCTGAATGTCAACAATTACAACATTCAGAAGTGATATAATAACATCAGGTCTTGCAAAGATAATGAAAGACAATAAGTTCTTTTAGAAAAAGAACTTTTAAACACACACACAAGTAGAGATAATGGTTTTCCTTTATTCCCTAACTGAAGCTCATTTATATTCCTTCCCACTAGCGCGTGATCCCTTTCAGATCATGGGCACCTTGGTTCTACTTCCGTCCAGGTACGTTGTCATTGGGTCAACCTGATGTGTCCTTGGATTTCCTTACAGGCATTGTAGTCCCTTGGTATCCAATTTATGCGATGAATCATCCATCTGTTGCCCTAACTCCAGGCTATGTGACCAGTCCATCTGTGCTTGTTGACATTATGGGTTGCCTTGCTTAAATGTGCTGCTAGAGTTGTGGGATGATATCTCTCTCTCTCTCTCTCTCTCTCTCTCTCTCTTTCTCTCTCTCTCTCTCTCTCTCTCTCTCTCTCACACACACACACACACACACACACACCCCTTTGGAAACTTTGCTCCTTCTCTGTTCCATTATTCTTGGGCTACCTGTAGCTTTTTCACTCCACTTTCATCACTAACCAGAACACTGTGTCCTGTTCAACAGGCCCAGGCACAGTGGCATTAAATAGCTTGTTCTTGCTGGTCATGTATGATTCTTCACCTGGAAGTGAACCTTTTATTCTGCCACAACTGGTCCAAGTTACAGGGGCACAGCATTCATCAGTCACTTACCTATGCACAGCCACTGATTTCTTTCATTTCTTTGCCATTTATTCTGACAGATCATAGAGTTACTGCATCCCTTTTGTTTGGCTGTGTGTGTTTCCAATCCGAACTTGGAAACAGACCTAAGAAACCAGGATGTACTTTCTTTCCTGGAACTTCTGTATCTTACAGAATCTCAGGGAAACAGATTCAAGCCCCCACACCACCACCACCACCACCACCGAGTGTCTGTGTTGAGGTTATCAAAGGGCAAAGCCCCAAAGCAGAACCACAAGTAACAGAAGCCTCTATGGAGCCTCCAAGTGGGAAGAGGTGACAGAGCCCAAAGAGACCAGTGTCAGAAACAGCAGCGGGCACAGCAAGCTATAAACCCAAAGGAAAGGAAACCCGGAGAACAGCTGTCACAATTTTTTAAAAATGTGTAAAATCCAGGAAAGATCCGCATCTTGCTCTCCCCTCCGCACAGCCAGATCACCTTCCCATAGTTCTACATTCCCTACTAGAGTATGTATTCCCGGAGTAGAATATTCAACATATTCTTTACTTGACGCTCCCAAAGGCCCAGAAGAATGTTTTTCACCTACTGGATACTTGACAGGTATAAAAAGGGAAAGAGGAAGTGACCATAATTTATTAATCCCATGTGGAGGGGGAGGTGAGGAAGGCAGGTCATTGCAGATGGAAAAATGATGTGGGTGGGTCCCTACATACCTGCCATGAAGTATCCTTTCCCACCTACCTGAGTGATTATCAACTACATTCCTAACAGTTTTTACAGATTCCTTTCACCAACCTGTGAATAAACTCTTTTTCATGTAACTGGATTCCAGTTCACAAGTTCAATGTTTCTAAGGTATTCCAGAAGCTATGAAACCATATTTATTTAGCTTCTGGTGTTCTCCAGAAACTATCTGTGTAAACTGGGTCACCTTGCTATACTCCCACGGATGCTGATTCAGGGATCATTTGAAAGTTCACTCACCATTACCAATAAATGGCCATTGTTCATTTTTTCAGGGCGTTGAGAAGCTCACTACTTTTGACAGGGTCAAATGTAATAGATGAACATGTATATCTGATTTTTAAAATTGTCTTCAATAATTGACAGGTCTTGTATCCATTAAAAAGTCTGAGGCAAAATATGGTTTCATCTAAGTCTCTACTCTTTAAACCGTCAGGAGAGTTTTAGCCTGTGAGAAGGGAGACGACTCTTTGGACCTTTTTCATGGTATTGTCTCATCCTTCAGCTAATCAGGAAGCATCACTCGGGGCTCCTCGCAAGTGTCCCAAGGGCTTTTCAAAACCATCAAGTTGGATCTTCAGCATCTACCTCATTTAAGACATGTGGGTCCCTCACAACTCAATGTCAACTTATTTGATTGTCATTGACTGGGCATCTGCTGTGTGCAAGGCACTGCTTTAGGTGTTCTGGGAGCAGAGAAATGAAAAGATACAGTCCCAGCTTTAAAGGAAAATAGAGTCTATTTGGAGAAGAGCCTGTGTATAATAACAAGATCTGTTTCCCAACTGGACGTGAATTTTAGATGAGTGTTTAGTTTTTCGTATTTTGGGAAGCTGTTATATAGCTTTCTGAACATACTGTTCTTTTCATTGTAACCACTTATATTTCTGATTCTCTTTAAGGGAAACCCAATTAAAAACTCTAGACATAGACCTTCAAGGTGTCAGTTCTGGCTCTATCATTTACTGGTTATGCGGGTTTAGATAAAGCAGATAATCTCCCTGAGCCTTGACTTGCTCATCTTTAAAATCAGCATACTAGCACTTCTCTGATATAGCTATCACGGGAACTGAAGAAGTTGTTACAGGTATTGATCGACTTACGACCTATGCAACTTACAACCATTCGACTTTACGACCACAATAGCTAGCCAGGACTGTTCCTGCTCCGCGTCTGGCAGCACAAGCGTTGCCCAGCTGGGCATAGGACAGTGCGGACCAGCTTCCGGCAGCACTACCATCTCCGCGTGCACCATTTCAACTGTACAGCAATTTGTGTTTTGTGTCTTAGATATTTTTCATCAAAACCCTCCCAAGATGTCTACCAAGAGGAAGTTGTCTTTGTCTATAGCCTACTCAATTTACAACCAAATCGTGTTACGACCGGTCTGTCGGAACCAATCGTGGTCGTAATTCGAGCACGAGCTCTACATGCAAAGAATTTAGAATTATGCTTCGTAAGTGCTCCAAAACATCAGCCACTGTTTTCTTTCTCCAGTCTCATATTGAAGGACCCCCAAAACGTCTAGGTAGTAATCTTATAATCTCACCTCCAATGTCTAAACAAGAAATGCTTGTGTTTACCTCTCTGCTGTCCCAATCTGGCCACAGAGGTCAATGACATCAAGAGTGATCAGTCAGAATATAAAATCATAGAATGAATGAATATATATATATATATATTTACTGCTCCCTCCTTCTGGTTCCTGGTACAGAGCTCCTAAAACTTGTAATTTCCTAAATCATAAGGGCACTAAGAACATCTTTCATTCTAACATTTGGTCTGTCACCATTTCCTGACACAGAGCCCCTAAGTAGTTTGGTCTTCCTATGTGATAGGAGTTGTCTTTGAGATGACTCTTGGTGGGGTCCTGGATAACTCTAGGTGGGAACTGGTCACCAGAAAGATCAAGTCAGGAGTAGAGGTTTGGAACTTTCCGCCCCACCCCACCCCCACCCACCAGGAATTAGAAACTGGAGATTGAGAGGACTGACCACGCCTTTGTGATGAAGCCTCCATGAAAGCCCGGAAGTGCAGGGTCTGGAGAGCTCCTGGGTGTGACATTTACATCCCCGGAGGCTGGGACACTCCAAACCCCATGGGAACAGAAGTTCCTGTGCTTAGAGCCCTATACATCTCACCCTGTCTATTTCTTCGTTTGTCTATACATTCAGATCCTTTATTAAACTCTTTATAATAATAGGAGTTTTTCCCAGAGTTCTGTGATCCAGTCTGGCAAATTACTAAGCCCAAAAAGAGTAACATGGGCACCTCAGTTTATACTGGTCAGTCAGAAGTGCAGGTGGCAGCCTGGGATTTGAGTGGGGGCAATCTTGTGGGTCTGAGCCCTTAAACCTGTGGGATTGGATGTTGAAACTGGATAAATAGTGTCGGAATGGAACTGAATTATAGAACTCCCAGCTGGTGTCACAGAATCGCTTGATGTATGGACAACCCACACATCCAGTGTCAGAAGTGAAATAGTGTTGAACAGAGCATAACGGGAAGGAGAAGCATAAAGGAGTGTTATTCTTATACACAGAAAAGTAAGTTTATGTCCTAGGAGAGAAAGTAAATGTTTTGGACCGAGGCAAGTCCACCTATAAATGGTACTTTACTTCTCATCAAAGCCTCAATAGCCCAGAGACTGAGATAAAATTGTACATATTTAACACCTTTGAACAAATGGTCATTGGGGTGCATGCATTTAAAGTAAGTTTAAAAAGCTCACAGACAGCCTGACCAGGCGGTGACACAGTGAATAGAGCGTCGAACTGGGATGCGGAGGACCCAGGTTAGAGACCCCGAGCTCTCCAGCTTGAGCGCGGGCCCATCTGGCTTGAGCAAAAGCTCGCCAGCTTGGATCCAAGGTCGTTGGCTCCAGCAAGGGGTTGCTCGGTCTGCTGAAGGCCCGAGGTCAAGGCAATCAATGAACAACTAAGGTGTTACAGCGGCAACGAAAAACTAATGATTGATGCTTCCCACCTCTCTCCGTTCCTGTCTGTCTGTCCCTATCTATCCCTCTCTCTGACTCTCTCTCTGTCCCTGTGAAAGAGGAGAAAAAAGAAAAAAGAAAAAAAAAAGCTCACAGACAAACAAAACAGAACACAAGGGCTGATGGGAAAATCTAAGCAGCCAGATGTATTGAGACCCAAGGTCTCTAAGATCAAATTTTACTTATTGAAGAGTATTCCACATTTAATCACACTGTGTTTTCTTGGTGCTGGAAAGGCCTGCACCTTCCTTTCACTTCTAGGCTGCCCAAAGACCCTTTCAAGTCACTCATTCCATCTGCTCAGGCAGGTGCCCAGCCACACCAGAGGGCAACAGTGTTCCCATCTCTCCCATCCCTGCATTTGTCTCTGAGCACTGACTGCTCCTCAGAAAAAGCCCTGGCCAAGAATACAACAGCTCAATATAATTTTTAATTAATTAATTTTTATGGAGCTAACACTGGTTAGAAACATTATATAAATTTTGGATGTACAACGTTATAATTTGGTATCTGTGTACTCTATCGCGTGCTTGCCACCCACAGTGTAGCCTCCATCCATCACCATGTATTTGACCCCCTTTACTCAGTTTACCCTCCCCATCCCTCCTCCCCCTCTTCCCATCTAATATAATCAAAATGTTGAGTAAAATATGTTTTTCATCCTTAAAAAATTCTCCACTGAGTTAATAATATAAAAGAAACATGCAGAATACAAAGCCAAGATGAAAATATGAGCCCAACAGAAGCGAGCTCTAAAGCTCTGGGATTTCTCCTGAACCTACATGGTAGCTGCTTAAATGGGGGAAGGGGTGGGGGTTGGAGATAAAGCCTAGGGTCCCACAAAGTGAGGATTATAATAGGAAACACCCCCACAGAAGTGTAACGCCAAAGAGCTACACTCGCAGCATACAACTAAACAGAAAATGATACCTGACCCATTGAAAGGGAAGCATCTGAACACAGGTTCTTGAAGGAGAAAAGGAAGCTACCTTCCCCTAACATCTTAGAGCCCCTGGCCACCCACACACAGGCATGCTGTCCAAGTTCTTGTTACCTAGCAGCCCCCCCCCTCCACAAAAACATTCAAGTAGAGAATTTAACTTAAAGCGTTACTGGTGGATAAAGCCCCCAAGTTCCCAGCATTGACTAATAGAAATCCTCCCTGGTCAGATGTCCCTTCACTCAGGTCTCCAGATGCCTTCATCCAGAGAACCTGCTTGATCTCTCTGCTGGGTGGTTAGAAACCAGATTCATAGCTTTATTCATAAATTTTCAGCTTTATTCACAATTACCCAAACTTGGAAACAACCAAGATGTCCTCCACTACGTGAATAAATAAACTCTGGCACATCCAGACAATGGAATATTATTCAGCACTGAAAAGAAATGAACTAGTTATCCAGCCATGAAAAGACATGCAGGAACCTTAAGTGCTGAGTGAAAAATTCAGCCTTAAAATGTGTGATTCTCATTATATGACATCTGGAAAAGGCCAAACTCTGAAGAGTTATAAGATCAGTGGCTGCCAGCAGCTAGCGTGGAGGATGGGAGGGATGCCTAGGTGGAGCACAAGGGATTTTTAGGGCACTGACCTACTCTGTATGATACCATTATGATAGATACACGTCATTATACATTTGTCTAAACTCAGAATGTACAACCACAAGCCTGACCAGGCTGTGGCACAGTGAATAAAGTGTCAGACTGGCTCACAGAGGACCCAGATTCAAAACCCTGAGGTCACGTGCTTGAGCGTGGGCTCAGCAGCTTGAATGTAGGGTCATTGGCTTGAGCGTGGGATCATAGACATGACCCCATGGGCACTGGCTTGAGCCCAAAGGTCACTGACTTGAAGCCAAAGGTTTCTGACTTGAGCCCAAGGTCGTTGGCTTAAGCAAGGGGTCACTAGCTCTGCTGGAGCCCCCCGGTCAAGGCACATATGAGAAAGCAGTCAATGCAGAAGAAGATTTAATGGCAGGCACACTGGGTGTGTGCTCTGGGCCCCAGCTTCTGAAGGCCTTGCAAAACCCCAACTTTACAATTTTTTCTAATGACAGGGGGCCCAATATTTTCTTCTGCGTCTGGGGCCTCAAGCAACCTTAATCCGCCTCTGAGTCAATGAACAACTAAGGTGCCGCAACAAAGAATTGATGCTTCTCATCTCTCTCCTTTCCTATCTGTCTGTCCCTATCTGTTCCTCTTTCTGTTCCCGTCAAAAAACAAACACTCAAACAAAACAAGAATGTACAACCACAAGAGTGAACGCTAATGTAAACTCTGGGCTTTGGGTGCTAATGATGTGTCAGTATGGGTTCATCAACTGTAAGCAATGTCTCACTCTGGTGGGGGACACAGACAATGGGGGAGGCTGTGCATGTGTGGGCCAGAGGTATACGGGACATCTCTGTACCTTCCTAATTTTGCTGTGAACCTAAAACTGCTCTAAAAAATAAAAAATTATTAATTTAAGAAAAGTGTTGAAGATCAGAAAAAAAAAACCCCAGCTTTTCCCCAATGCCCCACCCCACTCTCCACCCGCAGCATGTGGCTTCGCCATTTTACAACCTGACTTTCAAAAGCGGACAGATGGTTTTCCCTGGAGCATTTTCAAACCATCCAATATGACCTAAAAAGCCTTAAACAAGGTGACAATTTTTGTCTTCTGATGCACAAATACACACAAGTTCAGGCACCTGTGACATTTTGTCAATGCACCCTCAGGAGCAAAGCAGGTCTGCTGGCAGGGGCACCGATCTTATAGTAGCTAACAGCGCCTTTCCTCCCATGACTGAGGAGGGAAGGGGGGGCTTTGAAATAAATACGTACTCCCAAGGAGCCACAGCTGACACTGAAAATAGGAGGAGCACAACTGTGTGGGAGAGACCGGCTTTGAGTCCTGGACTCATGGAGAAACTCCTATGCTGAGGGCTTCTGGGTACATTTAGGTGCCTGGGAACATCTGTAAACCCACAAGGAATAAAGAGGCCCTTTCTCCTGCCTCCAGCACTGTTTCTCTGGCTGTGCTCCCCGGCGCTGGGAGTTCCCTAACTGCACATGGTCGGCCTTGCTGCAGGCACAGGTATTCGGAAAGGCGGGGGAGCTCTTCTCTTCACCACAATGTTTAGCCCGACTCCGGTTGTCCCGGGTCTTCACCTGCTTTCTAGATTTAGCTTCAAGGAGGCACCTCCCTGGCCTGAAGAATTAGGACAGTGTAAGAAGAACCCCCCTCCCCTCCAATCAGAGGATCTTGGACACTGTTTTGATATTAGACTTCTGTGCAAAATTTTTATCTGAAGAAAAAGATTCCAACGCTTAATAAAGGTTTCAAAAATTACCGGAACGGACGGTATCTAAGATCTATCCTACTAAAAGGAGAAGAAATCTATGATTCATGTTTCTATAGATCAAATAAGTTCATTTAAATATTCTAGACCACCAGACAATTTTTATCAGGCATTTACAAAATCCTACATTATTCCTACAAGATCTTCACAGCTTAATTTAATATCATTTCCAGTATCCCAAAATGCTAAAAAAAAAAAAAAAACCACCAAAAAAAACCATGTGAAAAATATCTGAGTGATCTGAAACACAAACCTGCTTCTCTGCAGAAGCCATGCCCTCAGGAGGGACTGAGGACAGGTCCCTCTAATGAGCCAGGACCACCGGAGCCGCTCACTGCTCATGGGCGCTTTGTGGTGGTGTCAGTGGGGCCAACGACGCTGCTCTATTTCATGGGCCTGGGAGAGATCTGCCTGTGCAAATGTTTTGTAGATTTCATAAACTAGCCAATAATATAAGCTACTACTATAATAACTGTTGAGAGTATTATGTTATAAACTGTTCTAAACCTAAGATGGACAATATATATACCACGTCACCAGTTCTTTGCAATTTTTTTAGGACTATAATAATAGTACTGAAGTAGAACAGCAACCTTCCCTGAACTAGGGGAGAGAAGGAGAAAAAGAGGGAAGGGAAGGGGAGGAGGAGGAAGAGGAAATGACCAAAAAGAAGAGGAAGGAGATAATTACAAATTAAAGGGTTACGACAATCTCCCACCCCGCACCCTCAGTTTTGGGTAAGAAGTCCTCCTCAGAAAGCTTCCGCCGCAGAGACACAGTATGAGCCCTCGTTTGCAAAGACTGGGGACACTGAGAACAGTTCCGTGGCTCAGTACCCTCTGATAGACCTCGCAATTCCACGCATCAGAGGCCAGGATTTATTATGCAAAGCCAAACCCACAGCTGAGGGACTCAGTGGTTTGTAACTGATTCACATGCTGATGAGGGTCAGTAAATCTGAGGCAGGCCAGGCCAACAGCACAGACCTGTCCGGAAGTTGCTCCATTCCTACCCAGTGATCCTCTCATACAATGAGTTTTCACATGTTGCAATTTTAACTTGGGAGAAGGGGCAGTAATTGACCCAGATATTTATTTTTAATGTAACTTATATGAAAAAAAAGAAAATAGAAAAGAAATCCTCATTCTAATGCTTTAAAACTTGTCAGTCATTATAAAGTAATTAAGACCCAGTGTATCACATAAAATTTCCAGAGAAGCTCAACCCCCCATAAGATTATTTTCTCATAGTCCATTACAGCTCTATTATATGTGATTTGGATAAAAAAAATCAGTGTGGGCACATTCATCAACTGCTTTTGCAATTATGTTTTAAGAACTGCTTGCTATATAGTAAATGCCTCTTAATCTCCCTTCTAAATCTTTGAGAATATAATCCCAAAACAATGAAAGCATAACCTATTTCTAGCGCTGAATGACTATAAAGAATGTTTTTTATTATCATTTCTGTTTGTTTAATTTATTTTCCATTTAAATTGTCTATTAGAATTTAACCATCAGATGTGCTGAAATACTGACATATTTAACTACTTAAAGTCTGTTAGTCTGTTCACCCTTGACCACCACACCTGTGCCCAGCAGTGATTTAAGTGGCAAAGGGAGAGAGGTGAATGGAACAGCCAAACGAGCTAGAGAATATGAAAATATCAAGGTCATACAAGGAATACACTGAACATTCAATAGTCTTCCAGGAATCTTTAAACTATCAAAATTCATTCACCACCACCCCAATTAAATGACAAAGAACAGACACTGGTATAACTGGAGTCTCTGGCCAATAGATCCGACCAGGAAGGAAGGGCATGAATGCTTCCTCTACCACCTGAGGATGGAGGTTTTGTTGCTCCGTGTTTTGGTGCTTGCCAGCTTCCATCCTTTGAGGCTATATGAAATCCTCATCCTCTGTGATGTCTAATGCTGGATGGAAATAATTGGGCAAACTAGAAATATCTCTAGCAGAGTGTGCCTGTGTCTATTCTGTTTCAACTTCAGGAACTTTGAGTAGCCCTTTAACGTGGTAGTTCCATCCTGATATGAAGAACTCAAATGAGAAACCCCGTGATTCTTTCAAGATGTTGCGTAAGAGCCCCCAGTATGGTTGCTCTAATCTTAGAATCCAGGGCTGGACATATGTCATGACAAAAAGCTGCTCTGGGTTCAGTAACAGTGAATGAATGTATACTTTACTTATCACAATGTCGCTTCCCTTACAGACTGACAATCAGAAAAAGATGTGAATGAGAAGCTAACAATTAAGGTCTCCAGGCCATGCTTGGTGGATAAATCAATTTGCAGACTGTCCTAACTCTGCAGGCCCTGGGGAGCCATAGCCCAGGCTGGAAATTGGGTCTGCAGAAACTTTGAAAGAAAGTAAGGCAACAACACTCTTTTCTAATGATTTCCCTTCTCATTCCTAGGACTGGGGGAAATAAGAGATGCCAAAACACTGGTAAACAGGAGAGGCTCCTGAAGGCCTAGCACATCTAGTTTCTAGCAGACATAAGAGCTGCCTGTTAGAAAATCTCAGTATTCAAAATTTTTGGGGGAAAATCCAGCCTAACTGAAATGGTAAGTAGGACCCAGTTGACAAAAAATACTATGTTGAAATCTTAACATTTCAAATTCAAAAGCCACCTCCACTTCTGAATTCTTGATCCTCGCCCTTAATTAAAAGGGCATAATAGACACAGGTTTTTTACTTCCTTTTAGAATTATAGCAACAGCATGATCTGGGAAGACAAATTTTCAACCTTCTTGAATCTATCTCCCAAATCACTTTCTCTCATCCTCAATTTCCTCACCTGACAAAGAAAATGGTCTTAGTGGTCTTCAAACTTTTTAAAGAACTTTCTAAAATAAAATATCAGTCAAGGCCCTGGCCAATTGGTTCAGTGGATAGAGCGTTGTTCCAGTGTGCCAAGGTCATGGGTTTGATCCCCAGTCAGGGCACGTATGAGAAACAACCAATGAGTACACAACTAATTGGAACGAGTTGATGCTTCTCTCTCTCTCTTTCGCTTCCTCTCTTTCTCTCTCTCTCAAATCAATGGAAACATTAAAAATAAAATATTAGTCAAAACTATAATATATAACATAGCTAGAAGGGTGAATGAATTCTCCAAGTTTTTAGTTAAAACATTTCATTATTGGTAGACCCCCACCCCCGAAACACCTTCCTGGAGCCGAAGATTCTATGGTCACCCACTTTGAAAGCCACTGAACTAGAAGATGGTTTAAGTCCATTCCAGGCCTAAACTGCCTTGACTACTCCCCTCACCTACCATGGTCTATGCCCCAGGACTCCTGATGTCAACATGAGAGGATACTCCTTGTCCAGAAGTCAAACTCGTCTTTTCTGGTGATTGAAGCTTAGAAAATAAAACAAAATTTCCCATGACATGTACTTTGTCTTTAGGACAATGGGTTTATTCAGTGAACAAATCTGCCTTGAATAGCTACATGGACTGGATAGCAATATTTGGTCCTTGAAGTTATATATGTAGGTCTTAGGACACTTGACCTCAGTGTTTGCTTTATGCCCAGTGGTTTGAGAGAGGGAAGCATTTTCATCCTGCCTACTACAAGTTCAAGGTCAATTTATGTCTAATATAAGAGGAACAATAAAACGATCAAATTGCTTCGAGCAAGAACTGAACATCAGAATTCTTGCATTTTCAGGGATATGTCAATAACTTAGTAATTTATCTTGACTGACATTGAAATGAGTACAATAAGACTTACTATGCACTAAAAAGAGACTTAATGTAGTCTGCAAGGAATTGAGAAAGAGTTTTACATAGCTTGGTAAAATCTGCTAATAACAACTCATCACTACTTTGAAGAAGAATGGGATCATTAAATTCATGTAAGATACATAGACACGTACATCCACCCAAACACTTCAGAAATTAAGTCAAACGAAAAACGTATACTGAGTTGCTCTATATTAGTGAAGAAATTATGCAATGCTTTGTTAGAACTCTTAAGTATCAAGAAAGTAAGGATATGATTTTGGAGAAGGGGGTGGAAATGATCTACTGTAAAGCCAGTTGAAAAGAAGAAAATGGCTACACGTGAGCTCTGTGCACACTCTGCAAGCTGACCCATCCCCTGCCACGCAATGCTCCCTAACCCATCACTTTCATCTCTAACATGCCCAAGAGCTAGGGTAACACAAAGTGTATGTCCTTGATTTTCGAGAATACTTCTGATTTGAAACAATTTCATTTTCAAATAAGAACCTTATCACAATTTTCTTGGCTTCATTAAACAGCAATGCCCCCCTTTTACAAGAGAGGAAATTGAGTCCAGGGTGTTAAAGGATCTGGGCATCTACATCACTAGAAGGTGGCAAGAGGACTTCCACACTCGGCTCCTCCCAGACCCAGGCTCCTGCTCAGGACTCCTGTTGAACATGTTGCCTGAACAGCCACCAGAGTATTCTGTTGATACAGAAAGTATGTGGGCCTCAAGTCGTCTTTGATGATGGTGTAAATCCCCGGTGTAAATCCCTTATGAGAAAAAGTTGTGCAGTCGCTTCATGCTTCTGCTTTTCGTGCCACTTGGCTGTGCAGATTTCTAAAAGCTTTTGAATAGACTGACAAACATGGAATTGTTCTGAACATCTGTAAGCAAAATACGAAAATATATTACCCAGTGAATGAACATCCTGGATTTTCTTGCCATAAGTAGGGTTATTTGTGTATTAGGCTAATGCACTGAAATTAACCCAGAATGCTTACCCATTGCAGAATGTCCTGTCATATTTTCATCTGTATAGTCATTATTATAAAATGTAAGAATAATTCTCTATCAGGGTATTCAGGAATGTGACTAGCTCCATTACTTCTAAAATCAATGTAGTAAAGCAACAGCGTTCAGTTAATCAGTTGGTTTGCATAACAAATGTTTGGTTGGGGAGAGAGAGAGAAAGAAAGAGAGTAGAGAAAGCCAGGGTCAGCACAATTCTTTAAAACAAATGTGAAAGCCTGCCTGATTAGTGTTGGCACAGTGAATAGAGCATCGACATGGGATGCTGACGACCTCGGTTTAAAACCCTGAGGTCTTGAGCACAGGGTCACTGGCTTGAGTGTGGGATCATAGACATGACTCCATGGTCACTGGATTGAGCCCAAAGGTCACTGGCTTGAAGCCCAAGGTCGCTGGCTTAAGCAAGGGGTTACTGGATTGGCTGGAGCCCCCCTGTCAAGACACATATGAAAAAGCAATCAATGAACAAGTAAGGAGCCACAACTATGAGTTGATGCTTCTCATCTCTATCACTTTTCTGTTTCTCTATCCCTGTCTGTCTGTCTGTCTGTCTCTCCCTCTTGCTAAAATAAGAAAAAGGAATAAAAATAAAAAATGTGAAATATCAAACTTTCATTTGACTGTAAAGGAAGAATTCAGGAAGACAGATAATATTATTCAACTCTGTATCATAAACAACCTTCCCCTAATGCCCAGTACATGGATGTGGTACATTTCCAGTATATGATGTACTTAATTAATTCAATAAAGACTACATGAAATATAGGCTCCTGTAAAGCCTGTGGCCGAGGTCAGGATCATAGCCTCCTGACCCACGCAGGTTCGCATTGGATTCGAACAGTCGGTAACGAAACACAGGAGCCAAGAACTGGTGAGCCATCAGCTTTAATTCTAGCTTGCACCCGGCGGGCAAGCAAAAACACACACTGGGCTCCAAAACCCACACATTCAGTGTTCGGCAGATAAAATATATTATGCTCACTTTGTTAAAGATGGTGCTGCCCACATGGAAGCCCATCACTCAGGTGATATTATTTGCCCTTATGCTTGTGATGGCTGTGGGGGAAAAGTTGTAAGCAGGCCGGGTCGTTATAGCTTAAGGCTTTGTTTTAAGAGTAAGCTCATCTCAACACCCTTGACTGATTGGATGATGTAGGGTGGTGATGTAGGGAGGAATCTCATTATGCCTCAGATGGGTGACTTTGTATCAGAGACTTCCCTGTTTGTATAATTGGATTAAAGGTTTGGATTTTCTAGGCTATAAACTGGGGCAGTCTGGGAGCTTGATCTCTCTCTCTCTTGGTTCCTGAGTTCCTGAGGTTGGTATTAGAGAGCAGAGCAGATTAAGGCCATGTGGAGGAGAAGTAGCCAAGATGGCAGAGTGCTGAGGAAGAAGCCAGTTTGTTAAGAGTTTGTGCAGGAGGAGATGGGAAACAGAGGTGAATAAGTCTGGTGAGCTAGAAACCTTTGATTCTAGGAAACTCGGATAAGTCAGTAGCTTTGTGAGCACTGAATGTGTGGGTTTTGGAGCCCAGTGTGTGTTTTTGCTTGCCCGCCGGGTGCAAGCTAGAATTAAAGCTGATGGCTCACCAGTTTGTGGCTCCTGTGTTTCATTGCCAACTGTTCGAATCCAATGTGAACCTGCATCGGTCGGGCTACAGTGATGGGTGCCTTGGCCACTGGCTTTACATTTGGCGTAGTCTGTGGCAGGATTCGATACAGATCGGCATGGAACCACCACCACCTTTGAGTGATGGAGTAGAGGACTGGTTGCTGTTTTGGTTTCCCATAGCTGTTTTTTGGGGGACTGTAGGCTAGCTGACTTTTACAGCCATGCGTGAGGAAGCCGAGAGCTCTATGGAGGAGGCTTCCCAGAACCTGCAGGCCGAGCAGCGGAAGGAGCTGGAGGAAACGTGGGAGAAACAGATGCTGACCCTGGAGCTGAAGGAAGCGCTGGAGGAGGAGGCGGCTGACCAGGTTTGCGAGATTCACCTGGAAGTGGAGCAGATGCTGGAGAAGGGATCACAGGTTCGTGAGTTGGAGATTGCCCTGGATGTTGTGGAGAGCCAGCAACGGCATGAGGCCGGGCCTGAGGCTGGGGCCGGAGCTGAGGCCAGGACCGGAGCTGAGGCCGGGGCTGGAGTTGCAAGGCCTGCTGAGCAGAAGGCAGCGGTGGCCCGGAGATCAAGCCCAGCAGCAGGAGCTGGTATTTTCAGTTCCTCTTTGGAGGATGAGGAGAATCAAGCTGGAGTTGAAATCCACAGCCTCCAGAAGGTGAGAGCCCAGCAGCAAGGAGTAGCTACGCTGCCGGCAGGTCTGCGATTTTGGGACATAGGGGTGGATGCCATCATGCTCCCCAGAGCAGAGATGGAAATGCTGACTGCCATCGCCATGTGCTTTTTCTTGGGACAGTGTGAGACCTGCAATGATGGCAGAGATGAGGGGGGAGGCTAACACCCCATGTGTGTGGACTGATTTCCTGGACTACAACCCGAGTGAGCACTGGCTCTTTTGTTGAATGGACTTACGGATTTTGGACAATGTGAAATACCCTGATGGGGGTGGGGGTGGCTTTGCTGGAGGCCCTCCTGCCCCGGGAAGCTTTTCAAATGGCAAGAGAGAAGGCCGAGGACATTTTGCACTTTTGGCAAAGTGCTTAGAGACTGGTGAAATGTGTGTACCTTTGTAATTTTTGAAATTGTATGATTTGTCATGCTGTTGTAATTAGTGTAATATGCCTAGTTTCCTTGTACAGGAATGCCAGTGGTGTAAATTGTGGGTAGTAAAGTGAGCATAGGGGTGGATTGTTCGGCAGATAAAATATATTATGCTCACTTTGTTAAAGATGGTGCTGCCCACATGGAAGCCCATCACTCAGGTGATATTATTTGCCCTTATGCTTGTGATGGCTGTGGGGGAAAAGTTGTAAGCAGGCCGGGTCGTTATAGTTTAAGGCTTTGTTTTAAGAGTAAGCTCATCTCCACACCCTTGACTGATTGGATGATGTAGGGTGGTGATGTAGGGAGGAATCTCATTATGCCTCAGATGGGTGACTTTGTATCAGAGACTTCCCTGTTTGTATAATTGGATTAAAGGTTTGGATTTTCTAGGCTATAAACTGGGGCAGTCTGGGAGCTTGATCTCTCTCTCTCTTGGTTCCTGAGTTCCTGAGGTTGGTATTAGAGAGCAGAGCAGATTAAGGCCATGTGGAGGAGAAGTAGCCAAGATGGCAGAGTGCTGAGGAAGAAGCCAGTTTGTTAAGAGTTTGTGCAGGAGGAGATGGGAAACAGAGGTGAATAAGTCTGGTGAGCTAGAAACCTTTGATTCTAGGAAACTCGGATAAGTCAGTAGCTTTGTGAGCACTGAATGTGTGGGTTTTGGAGCCCAGTGTGTGTTTTTGCTTGCCCGCCGGGTGCAAGCTAGAATTAAAGCTGATGGCTCACCAGTTTGTGGCTCCTGTGTTTCATTGCCAACTGTTCGAATCCAATGTGAACCTGCGTGGGTCGGGCTGCTGTGATAGTGGCCACGACTACTGGCTTTACATTCAGTGCTCACAAAGCTACTGACTTATCCGAGTTTCCTAGAATCAAAGGTTTCTAGCTCACCAAACTTATTCACCTCTGTTTCCCATCTCCTCCTGCACAAACTCTTCCTCAGCACTCTGCCATCTTGGCTGCTTCCTCTCCTCCATGTGGCCTTACTCTGCTCTCCTCTCTAATACTAACCTCAGGAACCCAGGAACCAAGAGAGAGAGAGATCTAGCTACCGGTCCGCCCACTTTATAGCCTAGATAATCCAAACCTTTAATCCAATTATACATTCAAGAAAGTCTCTGATACAAAGCCACCCATCTGAGGCTTAATGGGATTCCTCCCTACATCACCACCCTACATCATCCAATCAGTCAAGGGTGTGGAGAAGAGCTTACTCTTAAACTAAGCCTTAGGCTATGACCTGGCCTGCCTACATTACTGCTTTTCCCCCACAGCTGTCTCAAGCATAAGGGCAAATAATATCACCTGGGTGACGGGCTTCCATGTGGGCAGCACCATCTTTAACAAAGTGAGCATACCATATTTTATCTGCCCAACAGCTCCTCATGGTTATTCCATTTCAAGTTTATATGGGTTCTCCAGTGCCGGGCATACACTACGCTTTTAGGGAGTACCAAGTGAATGAATGAATCCTTGGAAATTACTTTTGGAACAGAAAGATGGCCACTAAGACTTAAATTACCTCTCAGCACATCACTTAGAGACAGATGTGCAACACAGCAAGAAAGAGTAACTAAAAAATGGCTGTGAGCAATGGAAGCCCATATCCAAGCAGAGATTGGGTTTCTGTGCAGGAGCTGGCAGCTCTCAGAGTTCAGGCCTCAGGTCTGCCTGAAACACCTAGGACACGCAAGTTTCTCAGTTGTAAGTGCTGGGTTCAGTGCTAATTAATGAATCCAAGAAAATAAAGTTTAAATGTTACAGGAAGACGATCACTTCTAAAACAGGTTTAAATAAAATGATGGACACGTGTGAGGGACAAGAGTCCCTACAAAATGCAAGGAGGCAATCACAGCCTTTGGAAAATCCCAGTGGTCTAGCTTCTGGCTCTTGGCTTCGAAGGCCAACATCCCATTTTTATCATTTAATTCAAGCCGATGTTAATCCAGCATGGAGAGAATGACCCTTGGAGACCAAACTCACATAAACTGAGCTACACATCTCAGAATGGCATTTAATTGAATTTGAAATGAGAATTAGAACTGTCTCGCTGACTGACCCGGTCTCTTTATTTGCTTTCTGTAAATAATATCCACAGGAGGTCAAAAGATGAGAAGTTTCTGTAGAGTGCAGCTCAGAACAAGAGGAGTTAGTAATAGAACTTAAAAGCATCCTAGTGTCAGGTCATGGAGACGATGACTACTTGGAAACCACATGGCATGCACAGAGGGACCTAGGGGAGATTGCTTCACAGTCTCCTCCACAGGTTTCATGAGACACCCAACCCCCAGTCCTTGCGGGTATTTATTGATACGCACAAATTGAAGCAGGGACTAGAATGAGGAAGTCAGGAAGCAGAGATGAGAATGAAGGGGAACTTCTTTAGAACAGACAAAAGGGCAAGGGAAGTAGCTCAAATACCCCACCTATTGATTAATCAGAATTGCTAATTCTATCCCTATTGTGCTGTGTTCAGCACAGTACTGCATTCAGTATTTTCTGTCAGTGATACTACTGTGGCTTTTGACTCAGGTCACTAAACTCTGTCCCTGTTCTATGATCCTATTCAGGGCCTCTACAGTGTCAGGCTCTGGGAGTCTGTCCAGCAGCCAAACCTTACAAAGCAAAGCACAAGGTGCCAGCAACACTTCCCCTGTCCCAGGGGGGCCTGGCTGACCAGACTCCTTGCTGAGGTCCTGTTTTTTCCTGTTACATATGTCAAGGCACTCCATCAGGTTAATCTGAGGTCTTACGGACCTAGAAGCCAAGCTGTCTTCTTAGTGACTACCTGTCTCCACTCTGATGATTTAATAGGCTTACTTCATATTCTTCTTCCCAAAGGGCAACTTTACTGCAATTTTTTAAAGGAACTGTTATCTCCTTGGATCTTCTACATACTTTAAGCTCAAGTCACACCCAGATCACCCAGCGTGGAACAGACCCATTGGTGAGCCATTCATGAATATTCTGCTTATATGTCAGTCAAAGTCCACCCTATCCATGTGTCACTATGGGGCTCACCTCCGCTCCTATCTGCTAGAAAATGTCTATCTTTACTATGTGCCAAATCACAACTCCAGCTCATGGTTCAGAAACACAGGACCGTCCATAGCCACAAAGAAAAACCATTCAGACATTAATAAGCATCCTGTCTCAATACACACCTACCTTTACACTCGTGTACACACTGGTACACTCATTCATCCCCTGAGGCAGTGCACACCCATGAGCAGGAGGGCATGACGAACTACAGCTAGTGGTTCTGTTTCCATGCTGTGGCCACTGATCTGTGTACTCTGGCAATGCCTGTAAGTGCTCTGACATTTGTCTTCCTGTGATGGGTTGGTGGGAGGGGTGGGGGGAGTGGGAAAGCTTGCCCTGTGGATTTTGAGTAGGGTTACCCTCTACTGAGTGCTACCCCTCTATTTCTGACACTTGTCTCAAGAAACTAAATGATTCCTTAGGTTCCAGTATACTGCTATATAAAAAAAGGAATTTGGCAAGTATTCCAGGGCCTTCAGCTTCTTTTTTTGAATGAGTGAATAAATGAATACATACATACACACTTTTAAAAAGACTCCTGGGTTGTGGCCAAAGTTTTACAAACTTAATTACAAGCACAAGAGTAAGCAATTTTGATAATTCAAATACTAATGCACAGACTAGTACTTCTCTCACATAAAACCTCAGTAATTATTATGTATCTTAGTAGAGACTTGGTTTTTCTCTCTTACAAGTCAGACTCCTCCAGAGTTGACTTGTTCAACAGGGCTTTGAGCACCTGACACTTCAGTGGGGAGGCCTCACTAGTACAACTTGATTTCTGTCTTCTCCATCCTCATCTTGGTCAAAAATCTTTAATTTGTTGCTTACCATAATTACTCTAGCTGGGGACCTTGTTTGTTCTCCTTCCCCGCTATTCCCAGGGATCTGAAGGTTCTCCTACTTCTGTGCCAGAGGGACCTTTCTATCACAGCTACTCTCTGCCTTTTTGTTTTTCCCTTTCATGATCAGAACAACAACAACAACAAAAAAAGCCTGGGGAAATAAATGATCTCTTCCTCTATGTCTGGGTAAGACCCTGTAACTACATTTTCCCAATCAGGAAAAGTTTCCATGACAACCCTGCTTCCTGATGCCACCATGAACTTAGTGTTCACATCAAAAAGTTCTTTATCAAGCTCCATGGTGACTGTACTTCACCACTGCTACAGGACTGTAATACACCAGCTGTTTGCATGAACTGTGTTTTAAAAGGGTTTTCTTTACAATAATCATTAAAAAATGCACCAATATACTAAAAAAATATAGCAGCGACATAGACATGAAAAAGAAATGTGACATAGTGAACAATGTGAATAGATAAATGGAGAATCACTGGAATGTAATGACAGCTGGGTGACTTACACCATGGTCAATGGCCTAAACACTGAGCTAATAGCTAATGAGGTTGGGATTCCTGCTATATATGACCTTAAGTAAATGACTTTTCCTCTCTGAACCCCCACAGCCCTTCTATAAAAGACAGAAACTGAGAAAATTCATGGGACTATCTGGAAGAGTAGAGGATAAAAAAGCAAAAGATGTAAAAAGCGCTTATTACAGTGTCTGGCACATATTAAGAACTCAACAAATGGGAATGATCACATCATCATTGTGAAGGTAAAGAGTTGAATTGGAATGAGTCTGAGCAAAAAAGCAATCACAATATTCTAATTGATTATTAACATTTTGCTGGTGGAGAATAATAGTATAAGCAGTAGATATTTGAAGATTTTCTTATAACCTTTCTCTTAGGCTTTTAAGTCATGTCTGCATTAACAGGAAAGAATCTATTCATTCCCATTCCTGAGACTTAAGAGGATATACCTGAGCAATCTCCAGGGTTCATCTAAAATTCTCTATTTATAGCTCTGCATAAGCATTTGTTTAATTTTGAAACAGAAGCAAAGAAAGAAACGGATTAACCATTAAAGTATTTGTTCGATATTCCATATTTCAACATCAATCAAAATATTTAAATTCTTCCTAGAGGTAAAAAGAAAAAAAAACCCAAGAAAGTGTATTTTTATATTTTCATTGTTGCATAGCTCAAATTTCACTTCAAAACCAGAATTCATGTTAGAGAAAACATTCAATATGCTCACTGAACAAACTCCCATATTCCAACTCCTCCCTCACCTTCATTCACAGTGCCCTCAGAGAGCTGAGAAGGCCCTCGCAAATAATACCTATTCAAATCTTTATTCTTAAAAGCCAGAGCTTGCCCTCATCAGTTGGCTCAGTGGTAGAGCATCAGCCCAGCATGTATAAGTCCTGGATTTGATTCCCGGTAAGAGCACACAGGCAAAACGCCCATCTGCTTCTCCATCCCTTCCGCTCTCGCTTTTCTCTCTCTCTCTCTCTCTTTCTCTCTTCCCCTCTTACAGCCATGGCTCAATTGAAGCAAGTTGGCCCCAGGTGCTGAGGATGGCTCCACAGCCTCTGCCTCAGGTGCTAGGAAGAGCTCAGTTGCTGAGCAATGGAGCAATGCCCCAGATGGGCAAAGCATCACCCCCAGTGGGGTGCATGCGAGAGTCTGTCTCTCTGCCTGCCCTCCTCTCACTGAATAAAAAATGAATAAATAAAATAAAAGGCACAACTTATTTTGCCTTTTAAAAATCTCATTTCTGTCATTATGTTGGACTATATATCTAGATAAACTCTTCCTATCAAAAACTCTTAAAATGGTGAATATAATAATTTTTAAAAATGTGTTTTATGCCCTGGCCAGTGACAAAGTGAATAAAGCATGAGCCCAGAGCAGTCTAAATGTGTGTTTACAGATGAATGGATAAAGAAACTGTGTTATATATACAATGGAATATTATTCAGCCTTAAAAATGAAGGCTTGAAATCTTGAGGTCGCCGGCTTGAACACGGGCTCACCAGCTTGAGCATGAGATCGCCAGCTTGAGCATGAAATCATAAACATGATCCCATGGTCACTGGCTTGAGCCCAAAGGTCACTGGCTTGAAGCAAGTGGTCACTGGCTCTGCTGTAGCCCCCACACCACTGGACTGATCAAAGCACATATGAGAAGTAATCAATGAACAAACAAAGTGTTGCAACTATGAGTTGATTCTCCTCATCTTTCTCCCTTCCTTTCTCCCCCCTCCCCCCACTGACTCTGGGCTAGACCATATGACTTCCTTTGACCAATGGGACAGTAGTAAATGTGACAGCAAAAGAGACATGAAAAGTGCTAGCAGAATGGGACTTGTCCTCTTGTGCTGGTCCTGGAATCTCTGTATCCACCACCGTGTGAATTAGCCTAGGCCAGCCTGCCAACAACACATGGTCCATCATCCTCATTATCCCAACCAAGAACAAGCATTATCCAACAGCCGGCACCAATTGCCAGACATCAGTGAAGCCATCCTAAACCAACTAGCCCCAAGGCAACCTACAGCTCGATGGAGTCTCATGAGTGAGTCTCTCCAGGGGTCGTGTACAAGAAGGTATGAAGAAATTGGGACCATTACTGCAACAGTTTACCACCTGCCAACAGGGACAAGCCCTTCTTGTTCCCCCTTAATATGATGGAACAAATTTTTCCTACCTGAGCATACTTCATTGTAAGTAGGATTGGAAGTGTAGCCTCCTGCATAACCAACTTGAGTTGAATATACTCCTTTCAGGGTCCAGAATTTCCTCTCAGCACCCCAGAAACAGCCCATTCCTAAGAAAAACATAAGGTACTGATTAGCACTTTATCAAAAATAAGGTAATCACTGCATTTTATAAGCTCTATTACACTAGAAGAGAGAAGTTGTTCCTGTCATTTAGTAATCAAAAAAGACTAAGATTTTATCTTTTAAAGGAGTTTCTAACATTAAAAAATAATTATATTCAAGATTATTTGCATAGACTAACTCTTTGCTTTAGTTGTACAAAAACATAAAAAGCCTTACATTTTAATGAAGTTAGTAAAGCTATACTTTTCCAAATAACACAGTAAAAAGATAACTACATTTGACGAATTACTTCCACACCAGATTCATTATAGACTTGTCAAAACATAATAACTTGTATTAATAGTAGAAATTTATTTAACAACCAGCATCCTTATCATGCTTTTTAAAAAAATTCTAACAAAGAAAAGTAATACTAAAATAACGATTTAAATGGAAAACTCCCACAAATCAACACAGATTAACAAAGTAGTCAAGCAACAATTTCCTGTATGTGCTCAATTGTTTACATTTAAAAAAATTCTTATGTGATAAATCACTGCTCCCCAAAAAGAACACTTTTCTGAATTACATTAGTGAATATAATGAATGAGGAAATAGAGAGGAGAAATGCAAGGAAGGAACAACAAGCAAAAACCCCCAAATTGCATTCCATTCAATTAGCAAACAAGGTGCTCATACAGTATTCACTGGATTCCTTCAAACATGTGAAAACTAAGACCCCTCTCCCAAGAATACATATATTACACACATTGAAAATAACGACTTATATTTCCGTGGGTTCCAAACAACCCTCATTTTCTACCATGAGTTTCTGTGCACAACTGCTAATCTGTGGCCAATTCCTAAATGTAAACAAGATCACTTACTGCCCCGCTCAAGTTTTATGTGCACTATTAAGTTGTGTAATTAATATCTCGGGTGGAACAACAGTTGGCAATTTAATATATGCCTCCTACTACAATCACTAGATTTGTTAAATTCGTTGACAGAGCTGAAAGAAAAATTAGATAGAAGTTCACTGAAATTCTTGACACTTGATAATATTCCATTTTAAATATTCAGAGCAACAACAACCAAAAAGCAATGTGCATAACATTACACATTATACAAAAATATATTTGCTCCAACGGAGGGGAAACATACCAACCAAATATAAGTTAAAAGTTAAAAAATACAAGAGTCAAATAATGAAATTTAATGCAATAAAAAAAAAATCACTTTTGTGGTAATAATGCAACATAGAAATATGTATATGTCACCATTGCCTAAAGCTACAGTTACAAAGAAAAAGCAATAATGTGCATGTTTATATTACAACTATGAAAAAATATTCATACCAAAGTAGCCTAGAAAAAAACATACAAAGTTATAACCATAATTGTATTACAGTGGTGAAAATATAAAAATATTTTTTCACTTTTTAAACTTTTCTGTAATAGCCTTATTACTTTAAAAATAAAAATACATACATTTTTAAAAGGAAAGCAAAAAATTCGAAGAAACACATAAACATATGCATTACAGTATTTGAGTTACACACTGCTAGATGCCACATTCCTGTTTGCAAGGCAACTAACTGTCTGCTGTTAGTGGGTATAACTAGATATTTACTGGGTATTAAAATTGATTATCCTCAAGTCTCTGGAATAAGGATTCACTATTAATTAACTTCATTTTATTCCTGGGGTGAGGGAATTATGTTAGGTTTCTCCAAACAGGACCAATAGGATATATGTAGATATGTATACCTAAAGAGATTTATACTGCCCACAAAAATTAGGGAATATTTCAAAATAAATATGAAGCGATAAAAAAAGAAGCATTTGATTTTTTTTTATTAAACAAGAACATCAAATGACAAAGCAAATGACAAGTCAAAGCAAGTTGTTTGATTATGCAAATGAGATGCAAAACCAATTTTTATTTCATTGGTGAAAATGCTCTATACAAAAGGCTGAAAGTACTGGAGTATCTGCACATTCTCTGATCTCCTAATTTTTATAAGATGTGTATTATGAGAAATTGGCTCCCACAATTATGGAGGTTGAGAAATGCTATTAGCTACAGTCTGAAAGCTAGACACCGAGGAAGCTGGTACTATAATTCCAGTTCAAACCCAAAAGCCTGCTAACCAGCAGCACCAGTGGTTCATGAGCAGGAGAAGATGGATGTCCCAGCTCAACCAGAAAATGAATTCACCCTTCTCTGCCATTTTGTTCTGCTTAGGCCCTTGGTGGATTGAATGGTACTCATCCATATTGGTGAGGAAGATCTTCTTTATTCAGTCAACCAATTCAGATGCTAATCTCTTCTAGGAACACCCTCACAAATACACCCTAAAATGATGTTTTATCTGGGCATCCCTTAGCCAGCTCAAGTTAACCACCTATCACAGCAGGAATGATGACAGAAGTTCTGAAGGATAGGTAAAGAGTGATCTGGGCAGCATTACTGAGCAGACAAGGCCACAAACTCAGCCAGGAGCTGTACAGTACACCAAGCTGAGGGCACTCTAGCCCCTCAAGTTCAGAAGTCTGCTAACTACGCAGCAATGTAACTGAACAAGTTAGGGCAGTTTAACGCGCATGCGTAGGGTGTCAAAAGTTAGACGTCAGATTGGCTACCCTGTATGCCAATCAAAAGACAAATGTCTTTTTAATGTCATGTGATCTACCACACTTCCTTCACGATTGACCAGTAGTTCACGATCGACATATTGAGCACCCCTGCTAAAGGCTATTTTGGTATGGTGCTGGATTGTTTATACTCATCCTACCCCCCACATCCCCCAGAAAGACTGGAGGCACTTTCTTTTATCCTTTGTTTTGTGAAGTTAAGATGTTATGTATGGTGGGGGTTTTCTGCACTTGGTAGAATTCTTGGATTGCCTTGGAAATGTGATCACAGAGCTCTTTGATTTGCTAATGGACCACTTTGTCCTATAAATAAAGCAGGAAGTGAGTGTTGAGCACGCTCTTATCCTGCCATCAGCATTGCAGAGGCCTCCGGAGCCCAACCTTTTACTCTAAGCCTATTTTCTTAATTCCGTGCCGATCCCACTCAGGACTTAGAATTACTAACCGCTCTGGTTCATAGCAAATAAGCACTAAAAATAATTAAAAAGTACATGATGTAGCAAGTGAAAAAAATAAAGAGCTATTTATTTTAAAAGTAGAGCAAGATCAGAGGGGTCTGAAGGATGCAATGTTAAATAATGTGTTTGAGGTGGGCCTCAAAGAGATGGTGACTTCAAACAATTATTTGAATGTAGTGAGTTGGGCACCCATTCAAATATCTGAGATACAGGATGTTCCATTTAGAGGATATAGCCGCCGCTAAGAATATGCCTGCTGTGTTTAAGGTGCGGAAAAAAGTCAGTGTGGCTTAAGTGGAGTGAACATGAGAAAGTAGTGCTCCATGGTCAGGATGGCAGATCATGTAGGGCTTTGTGGGCTATTATAAGGGCTCTGGACTTTACAGAGTAAAATGGACAGCCATTGTTGAGTTTTGAGCAGGAGAGGAGATGACATAATTTATGTTCTACAAGGACCACTCTGGCTTTCCTCTGCTCAGAAGAAACTGAAGTGGACCCAGGACAGACGTAAGGAATGGCTAGACCAGATGGTAGCAGAGGAAATCACGAGTTATAATCAGATTTTGGATATATTTTGAAGATATAGCCAAAAGGAAATGCTGGCAGATTGGAAGCAGTGTTTGAGAGAAAAGGAGAGTCAAAGATGATTCCTTTTTTAAAAAAAGTATTTATTGGTTTGAGTAAGAGTGAAAAACATTGATTTGTTGTTCTACTTAACTTTTGCGTTCATTGCTTGATTTTTATATGTGCCCAAAGAGAAGATGAACCCACAACCTTGGTGTATGAAGATGACACTATAATCTACTGACCTACCAGGCCAGGGTCAAAGATGATTCTTAATATTATTTCCTTGAGTGAAGAATAGAATAGGCATGTAGGGAAAGATCAGGGGTTATAATCACTCTAGTTTTAATGCATTATAGTATCTAGTAAAGCAAATCTTTTTATACTTCTTCAAAAGTTTCTTTGTTATTCTTGTCCCATTACTATGCCAAATTTAGTTTAGTATTAGCTTGTCAATTTCCATAAAATATCCTGTTAAGATTTTTATTATAATTATGCTGAACTTATAAATTAATTTTAAAATATTTTATCATATCAATAATATTCAGTCTTTCTGTAAATGAATATAATATAGCTGTTCATTTAATAAGGTTTTCTTGGCTATCCTTCAGTACCATGTTATCATTTTCTCCATAAAAGTCTTACACATTTTTACCCCATATACATAGTTCTATGCATCCTATGATTTGTGTTGCTGTTCTAAACACTATTTTTTCTATTACACTTTTTTATTGCTTATAGCTGGGATATAAAACACCATTGATTTTATTATGCATTCCATGTAGTCAGAAAACTTAGAGAACTCTTGTTTTCATTCTAATGATTTGTTTCCATCTTCCCTTTGATTTCCCATATAGAGAATCATATTTTGTACAAATGACAGTTTCATATCTCTGTGTCCAATTATTATTCTCCTTTCTTTATCTCATTTTATTGCATTGGCTAGGGCCTTCTGGATAACACTGAATAATGACAATGAGGTGGAAATCCTTGTCTCATCCTAGCATTAGTGAGACTGTTCCAATAAGTATGAGGTTTGCTACATGTTTTGATAGATACCCTTTCTTAGACTAAGAAAGTTTTCTTCCATTCCCAGTTCATGAAGAGCTTTTTATCATACACGAGTTTTGAGGTTTAACAATGCTTGCATTCTTTTGAGAAGATCATATTGTTACCCTTATTTAACCTCTTAAAGTTGTATATTACATCTATAATTTTTTTCTTAACCACCCTATGGTAAACGTTACCTACTAATAATGCATTTTAATACTGAATAATTATTTTTGCCAACATTTCATTTCAAATTTTTTCATTTATGTGCATAAGGAAGATTTGTCATGATTTTACTTCCCTGGACTATCTTGATAAAAATTAGTATCAAGGTTATATTGGCCATGTAAGATAAACTGACTAACATTTTCCCCCTCCTATGTAACACTGCATTAAAAAAGGATTATTCATTCCGTGAAGTTACAATAAAACTTTCAGTGTCTGTGGAAAGAAGGGAGGGAATAGGGATGACTTTAAATTTTGCATTGTATTTTATTTATTCAAGTTTTCCTATTTCTATTCTGTTTTGCAGGTTTATGTCACAGAACAAACCTTGGATTTCATTGATCCTCTTTTTTTTTTTGGTTTCTATTTCTGTTCTTTCTTTGCTATTATCTTGTTATGCAATTTACTTTAAGCCTGTTCTTTTCCTACCTTCTTGATATGAGTGCTTAAGTTATTTGTTTTCATGTGTCCTTGTTTTTCGATAAATGTTTTTCACGATACATTTTCTTCTAAATTTTGCTTTAAATAGACTCCATATATTTAGATATGAAGTACTTTTCTTGCCATACTTTATCAAGTATTTTATAGGTTTCATATTATTACTTTTTTAATCCATAAATATTTAAGATGGAACTTTTCAATTTTCAAATATATGGCTTGTTTTTTATACTACCTTTTCATTTTAATGCAATTTTATTGTATTGCGTTTAGAGAATGTGGTCTTCATTATGTTCTTTTTAATTTTTCTGAGACTGGCAAGCAACAGATGCTGCTGGGGCAAATTCTGCTTCATAAGGTCAGCCTTATAGCAGCTCATACACTGTGGTCATGGCCAGTCCTCACAGCCAGCCAGCCTGAGGGTCGATCAGACCTATGTGGATGTGCCAACAGCAATTAATACTTAAGTATAACAAGAAGGCTCATATAACCCACACAAGGGACACTCTTGGAGCACCCAGCTCCAGTGACCAGGGAGACTGCATGCACCACTGAGACCTACAGGTCACCTACTACACATAAGGTCACCCTAGCAACACTGGGAGACACAACAGATCTACCTAATAAACAAGCAAACACAGAGAAGCAGCCAAAATAAAAATACAAAAAAAAAATGTCTCAAATAAAAAAACAGAAGAAATCTCCAGGAAAAAAAAAAAAAAAACAACTAAATGATATGGAGGCAAGCAATCTACAAAGTACAGAGTTCAAAACAAAGGTGTAAAAATGCTCAAGGAACTTAGAAATAAAATAGATGAACTCAGTGAGAACTTTATTTAACAAAGAATAATAAGCATTAAAAAGGACACAGAAACCATAAACAAAACCAGTCAGAAATGAAGAGTACAATAACTGAAATGAAGACCACAGTAGAAGGAATCAACAGCAGAACAGCTGAAGCAAAGAATTAAATCAACAATTAAGAAAACAAGGTAGCAGAAAACACCCAATCAGAACACCAAAAAGGAAAAAAGAATTTTAAAAAATAAGGATAGTTTAAGAGACCTCTGGGACAATATCAAGCTTAACAAAATCCCAGAAGGAGAAGGGAGAGAGAGCAAGAAATTGTGAACCTTTTTGAAGAAATAATGACTAAGAACATTACTAACCTGGTGAAGAAAAAAGACACATAAGTTGAAGAAGTGTAGAGAATCCCAAACAAGATAAACCCAAAGAAGCCAAACCAAGACATATCATAATTAAAATGCCAAAGGCTAAAGACAAAGAGCATCTTAAAGCATCAAGAGAAAGACCTACAAAGAAGCACCCATAAAACTGTCAGCTAATTTTCCTTTTTTTTTTTAATTTTTAAAAAATGTTTATTGAGCCTGACCAGGCGGTGGCGCAGTGGATAGAGCATTGGACTGGGATGCAGAAGACCCAGGTTTGAGACCCCGAGCTTGCCAGCTTGAGTGTGGGCCCATCTGGCTTGAGCAAAAGCTCGCCAGCTTGGACCCAAGGTCGCTGGCTCCAGCAAGGGGTGGCTCAGTCTGTTGAAGGCCCACGGTCAAGGTACATGTGAGAAAGCAATCAATGAACAACTAAGATGTCGCAATGAAAAACTGGTGATTGATGATTCTCATCTCTCTCTGTTTCTGTCTGTCTGTCTCTATCTATCCCTCTCTCTGACTCTCTCTCTGTTCCTGTAAAAAGAAAAAAAATGTTTATTGATTTTAGTGAGAGAGGAAGGGAGAGAGAAAGAGGAACATCAATCTGTTCCTGTATGTGCCCTGACTAGGGGTTGAACTGGTACTCTCAGAGCTTTTGGATGATGCTTTAACCATCCAAGTTATCTGGCCAAGGCTTGACTAATTTTTCAACAGAAACTGTTCAGAACAGAAGAAATTAGCACAAAATATTCAAAGTGATGAAAAGCAAAGAACTACAACTAAGATTACTCTACCCAGCAAGGCTATCATTTAAATTTTAAAAAGAAATAAAGAGCTTCCTAAACAGAAAAAGCTAAAGGAGTTCTTCAACATCAAACCAGTATTACCAGTAATGTTAAAGTAAATTTTTTAAGAAGGAGAAAAAAAAGGACCATAAATATGAATGATAAAATAGCAATCAACAATCACTTTCAATATAAAGAGATTAAATGCTACAGTCAAAAGACATAGTGTAGCTTAAGGGATTAAAAAAAAAAAAAACAAGACCCATACATTTGCTGTCTACAAGAAACCTACCTCAGAAAGAAAGACATTAAAAATAAGAGATCAAGGATGGGAGCAAGATGGCGACGGAGTAGGCGGACGTACCAACTTCCAACTCCCAGAACCAAAGTGGATTACAACTCAATTTTAAGAACCATCACCTGGATAAACAAACTTTGAACAAAACTAAGTGGACTCTTCAACCAAGGAACACAGAAGAAGCCACATTGAGACTGGTAGGAATAGCGAAAACGCGAAGAGGGCTGCCCAGCTCCCCGGAGCAAACGGCAGCCCGGAGAGACCCGTGTGGCGGGAGGAGATTTTGGCGGAGAGGGAGGGACCTGGGTCACAGGAACCAAGCCCCAGCCTGCAGTCCCAGAGCCAAGAAGAGGCGTTTGGACAGTTTTGAGCTGTGAAACAAGTGAGGGAGCTCCCAGGCCTACAGTGTGGAGTATTAGGTCCCTTCCTACTCTGCTGAGGGCTGCTTAAGGTTTTGGGGCGGCAGGACGCTGAAAGGCGGTTCTGTCGGCGTGGGCAGAGGCCAAGCCGGTGGGAGATCCGTCTAGCCCAGAGGGTCGGAGGGTAAGCGCGAGAGCGGTCCGGAAGCTGCGGGCCCGCCTTTAATCCCACTTACAGGGACAAAGCGGGAGGCCAGGAACAGGCAGGCCCTGCGCAAGCCGGCCCTGACCGCGGGGACCGGGCTAGGACCAGGGACGGGCAGGGGCTCGTGGCTGAGCTGACGCTAGCAGTCCGCCCCCCCGCCCCCCCCCCCCCCGCCGCCCGCCGGAGAAACCGCGGTTGGCCAGTATACGTGCGCGAGCGGGCTCCGAGCGCGGGAACGGGGTGGACCCCGAGACAGGCAGAGGCTCGCAGCTGAGCCCACGACTGCTATCCCCATCCGGCCGGAGCAACCCCGGATAGCGTTAATACGTGCACGAGCGGGCTCCAAACGCGGGGGCGGGGTAGAGTCCGGGACGAGCGGAAGTACGCAGCTCGGCGGAAGCCAGCAAACACGCCCGCCCCAATAAATCTTGGTTTCCGACCCTGCGCAAAGGGCCCTGGCCTCGAGGGCGGGGCTAAAGCTCCTGACGGGCAAAAGCTTACAGCTGAGAGCACGTCAAAAGCCCCGCCTAACCCGCGGAACTGTAGCGAGCAGGCTCCGACTGCTGGTTCTGGGCGGAAGTCCGGAAATAGGCTGGGTCCGCAGCTGAGGAAAGGTGCTCGCCTCTACCCTTGGTGCTAATCTTGTGGCTTCAGTCACAGCCCCTCCCACGGAGGAGAGGCAGAAATCACAGCAAAAGCCACAGTGGGCCGGCGCTGGCAACGCTCATACCCAACCACCCTAGGCGCCGGCAGAGGGGGTGGGGGGCCTGCAGATAGACCACACCTAGAGAACACAAAGGCAACACCTACTGGACTCCAGTGGCCACAACTTGCTTATACACAGAAAAAATGGGCAGGCAGAGGAATGCAAACCAAATGAATCAAGAGAAATCCCCAGAGAAGGACCTGAATGAACCAGATATAACCAAATTACCAGAAGCAGAATTTAGAATAATGATAGTTAGGATGTTCAAAGAAATTAGAGCAACAATGGATAGTCATTATGAACACCTAAATAAAGAGATAACAAGTATAAAAAATGAAATTGAAATAATAAAAAAGAATCAGACAGAAATGACAAATACAGTATCAGAACTGAAGACCACAATGGAAGGAATTAAAAGCAGGATGGATGACGCTGAGGATAGAATAAGCGAGTTAGAGGACACAATAAACAAAGGCACAGAAGCAGAGAAGAAAAAGGAAAAGAGACTTAAAAAATGTGAGGAAACTCTAAGGGAGCTTTGTGACAACATGAAGAGAAACAACATTCGCATCATAGGGGTGCCTGAAGAAGAGGAGAGAGGACAGGAAATGGAAACTTTGTTCAATCAAATTATAGCAGAAAACTTTCCTAAATTAAGGCTGGGAAACACTCCACACATTCAAGAAGCACACAGAACTCCATTAAGGAGAAACCCAAAAAAATCTACACCAAGACACATCATAGTTAAAATACCAAAGCTAATGGATAAAGAAAAAATTTTAAAAGCTGCTAGAGAAAAAAAGACTATCACCTACAAAGGAGCCCCCATAAGGATGACATTGGACTTCTCAACAGAAACACTTGAGGCCAGAAGGGAATGGCAAGAAATAATCAAAGTAATGCAGAACAAGAACCTACAACCAAGACTACTTTATCCAGCAAGGCTAACGTTTAAAATGGAAGGAGAAATAAAGAGCTTCCCAGAAAAAGAAAGCCTCAAGGAATTCATAAAAACCAAACCAATTCTGCAAGAGATACTAAGGGGCCTCTTGTGAACAGTTTAAAGAGAGGAAAGAATAGAGCAAAAGAAGAATACAGCTTTAAAGAATAAAATGGCAATAAACAACTACATATCAATAATAACCTTAAATGTAAATGGATTAAATGATCCAATCAAAAGACATAGGGTAGCTGCATGGATAAAGAAACAGGACCCATACATATGCTGTCTACAAGAGACACACCTTAAAATAAAAGATGTTCATAGACTGAAGGTAAAAGGATGGAAAAAAATATTTCATGCAAATGGAAATGAAAAAAAAGCAGGGGTAGCAATACTTATATCAGACAAAATGGACTTTAAAACAAAGGCTGTAGTAAGAGATAAAAGAGGACACTACATAATGATAAAGGGAACAATTCAACAGGAAGATATAACTATTGTAAATATCTATGCACCAAATATAGGAGCCCCGACATACATAAAGCAGACTTTGATGGATATAAAGGGCGAGATTAACAGCAATACTATCATAGTAGGGGATTTCAGTACCCCTCTAACAACACTGGATAGATCCTCAAGAAAGAAAATTAATAAAGAAACAGCAGACTTAAAGGAGACACTAGATCAACTTGATTTAATAGATATCTTCAGAACTTTTCACCCTAAAGCAGTAGAATATACATTCTTCTCAAGCGCTCATGGTACGTTTTCTAGGATAGACCACATGTTAGGACACAAAAATGGTCTCAATAAATTTAAGAAGATTGAAATCATATCAAGCATTTTCTCTGATCACAATGCCATGAAACTAGAAATTAACCACAAAAGAAAAACTGAAAAATACTCAAACACTTGGAAACTAAATAGCTTGTTATTAAATAATGAATGGATTAACAATGAGATCAAAGAAGAAATAAAAAAGTTTCTAGAAACAAATGATAATGAGCATACATCAACTCAAAATTTATGGGACACAGCAAAAGCAGTTCTGAGAGGGAAGTTTATTGCACTACAGGCATATCATAAGAAGCTAGAAAAAGCTCAAATAAGCAACTTGACCCTGCATCTAAAAGAACTAGAAAAACAACAACAAATAAAACCCAAGACAAGTAGAAGAAAGGAAATAATAAAGGTCAGAGCAGAAATAAATGACATAGAGGCTAAGGAAACAATACAGAGGATCAATGAAACAAGAAGCTGGTTCTTTGAAAAGGTAAACAAGATTGATGAACCTTTAACTAGACTCACCAAGAAAAAAAGAGAGAGGACTCAAATAAATAAAATTAGAAAGGACAGTGGAGAAATAACAACTGACACAACAGAAATACAAAGCATTGTAAGAAAATACTATGAAGAACTATATGCCAAAAAATTAGACAATCTTGGTGAAATGGACAAATTTCTTGAATCATATAACCTTCCAAAAATCAATCTGGAAGAATCAGAACACCTAAACAGACCAATTACAGCAAATGAGATCGAAACAGTTATCAAAAAACTCCCAAAAAAGAAAAGTCCTGGGCCTGATGGCTTCACAAGTGAATTCTATCAAAAATTCAAAGAAGAACTAACTCCTATTCTCCTGAAGCTATTTCAAAAAATTCAAGAGGAAGGAAGAATTCCAAACTCCTTTTATGAGGCGAGCATAATTCTGATCCCAAAACCGGGCAAAGACAACACAAAGAAAGAAAATTATAGGCCTATATCCCTGATGAATTTAGACACTAAAATTCTCAACAAAATATTAGCCAACCGGATCCAGCAATATATGAAAAAAATCATACACCACGATCAAGTGGGATTTATTCTGGAGAGGCAAGGCTGGTTCAATATTCGCAAATCAATCAATGTGATTCACCACATAAACAAAAGGAAGGACAAAAATCACATGATAATTTCAATAGATGCAGAAAAGGCATTTGATAAAATCCAGCACCCATTCATGCTCAAAACTCTCAGTAAAGTGGGAATACAGGGATCATTCCTTAACATGATAAAGGCCATCTATGATAAACCGACAGCAAACATCATACTAAATGGACAAAGATTAAAAGCAATCCCCTTAAGATCAGGAACCAGGCAGGGTTGCCCACTTTCACCACTCTTATTCAACATAGTTCTGGAAGTCCTAGCTACAGCAATCAGACAAGAAGAAGAAATAAAAGGCATACAAATTGGAAAAGAAGAAGTAAAACTGTCATTATTTGCAGATGATATGATATTGTATATTGAAAATCCTAAAGTCTCAGTCAAAAAACTACTGGACCTGATAAATGAATTCAGCAAGGTGGCAGGATATAAAATTAATACTCAGAAATCAGAGGCATTTCTATACACCAACAATGAAATATCAGCAAAAGAAATTAAGGAAACAATCCCCTTCACTATTGCAGCCAAAAAAATAAAGTACCTAGGAGTAAATTTAACCAAGGAGGTTAAGGACTTGTACTCAGAAAATTATAGAACATTGATAAAAGAAATCAAGGAAGATACAAACAAGTGGAAGCACATACCGTGCTCATGGCTAGGAAGAATAAACATCATTAAAATGTCTATATTACCCAAAGCAATTTATAAATTCAATGCAATACCAATTAAAATACCAATGACATACTTCAAAGATATAGAACACATATTCCAAAAATTTATATGGAACCAAAAAAGAACACGAATAGCCTCAGCAATCCTAAAAAGAAAAAATAAAGCAGGAGGTATCACTCTTCCTGATATCAAGGTTTACTACAAGGCCATTATACTCAAGACAGCCTGGTACTGGCATAAGAACAGGCACATAGATCAATGGAACAGAACAGAGAACCCAGAAATAAACCCACAGCTTTATGGACAACTGATATTTGACAAAGGAGGAAAGAACATACAATGGAGTAAAGACAGCCTCTTTAACAAATGGTGTTGGGAAAATTGGACATCTACCTGCAAAAAAATGAAACTAGACCATCAACTTACACCATTCACAAAAACAAACTCAAAATGGATAAAAGACTTAAATGTAAGCCGTGAAACCATAAACATCTTAGAAGAAAACATAGGCAGCAAGCTCTCCGACATCTGTAGCAGCGGTATATTTGCCGATTTATCTTCATGGGCAACTGAAATAAAAGGCAAGATAAACAAATGGGACTATATCAAACTAAAAAGTTTTTGCACAGCTAAAGACAATAGGAACAGAATAAAAAGACAAACCACACAATGGGAGAACATATTCGACAGCACATCTGATAAGGGGTTAATAACTAAAATTTATAAAGAACTTATAAAAAGCAACACCAGGAAGACAAACAACCCAATCAAAAAATGGGCAAAAGAAATGAATAGAAATTTCTCCAAAGAGGACATACAGATGGCCAATAGGCATATGAAAAAATGCTCAACATCACTAATCATTAGAGAAATGCAAATTAAAACCACAATGAGATATCACCTCACACCAGTCAGAATGGCACTTATCAGCAAAACAACACAGAATAAGTGCTGGCGAGGATGTGGAGAAAAGGGAACCCTTCTGCACTGCTGGTGGGAATGCAGACTGGTGCAGCCACTGTGGAAAACAGTTTGGAGATTCCTCAGAAAATTAAAAATCGAACTGCCTTTTGACCCAGCTATCCCACTTTTAGGAATATACCCTAAGAACACCATAGCACTGTTCGAAAAGAAGAAATGCGCCCCCATGTTCGTGGCAGCATTGTTCACAATAGCGAAGATCTGGAAACAGCCCAAGTGTCCGTCAGAAGACGAGTGGATTAAAAAGCTATGGTACATATATACTATGGAATACTACTCAGCCATAAGAAACGATGACATCGGATCATTTATAACAAAATGGATGTACCTTGATAACATTATACGGAGTGAAATAAGTAAATCAGAAAAAAAGAAAAACTGAGAACAGCACGATTACATACATAGGTGGGACATGAAAGTGAGGGTATGAGACATGGACAAGAGAGTGGTGGTTATGGGATGGGGGGAGGGAGGGAAGGGTGGGATAGGGAGGAGAGGAGGGACGCAGGGAAAACCAGATTGAAGGTGACAGAGGACAATTTGACTTTTGGTGATGGGTATGCAACACAATTGAATGATAAGATAACCTGGAGATGTTTTCATTGTACATATGTACCCTGATTTATTGATGTCACCCCATTAGAATTAATAATAATAAAATATATATATAAAAAAAAATAAGAGATCAAAAATGATATTTCATGCAAATGAAATAAAAATAAAACCTGAAGTGGCAATACTTATATCAAATACTTATATCAGACTTTAAAACAAAGGCCTTATTTAAGTGACAAAGAAGGACATTACATAGTGATAAAGGGATCAATCAAACAAGAAGATAAGACCCCTCTAAAAATTTATGCACTTAACAGAGAAACACATAATATATTTTAATGAACATAAACAGAGAGATCAACAGCAATAAAGTCATTGTAGAGGACTTTAACATCCCATTGACATCAATGGGTAGGTGCTCCAGAGAAAAAATCAACAAGAAAACAGCAGTCTTAAATGATACATTAAACCAGATTCAATTGACATTATTAGAATATTTCACCCCAAAGAAGCAGAAATATATATTCTTTTCAAGTGCACATAAAACATTTTTTCAGATTAGACCACATGTTAGGCCATAAAATGAGACTTAATAAATTTAAATAGATTAAGATGATATCAGACATCTTTTCTGACCACAATGGAATACATCTAGGAGTCAATTACAAAATCAAAACAAAACTAAAAACACCCAAACACATGAGGGGAAATAACATGTTACTAAACAATTAATTGGGTTAACAATGAGAACAAGCAAAAAATCAAAACTTACCTTGATACAAATGAAAATGAAAACACAACCCAAATCTATGTGACAAAGCAAAAACTATCCTACGAGGGAAATTCACAGCATTACAAGCCTATCTCAAGAAACAAAATAAATCTCAAATAAAAAATCTAACCTTACACCTAAAGGAACTAAAACAACAATAAACAAAGCCCAAAGAGAATTTTTAAAAAAGGAAATAATAAAGATCAGAAAAGAAATAAAAAATTAGAGTCTAAAATAAAAATAATACAAAAGATCAATAAAACCAAGAGGTGGTTCTTTGAAAAGAGAAACAAAATTGATAAACCTTTAACCAGATTTATCATGAAAAAAAAGAGAAGACCCAAATAAATAAAATTAGAAATGAAAGAGAAGTGACAACTGACACCACAGAAATACAAAGAATTGTAAGAAAATACTATGAAGAACAATATACCAAGAAATTGGACAACCTGAGGGAAATGGATAAATTTCTAGAAACATACAATCTTCCAAAACTGAATCTAAAAGAATCAGAAAATCTGCCTGACCAGGCGGTGGTGCACTGAATAGAGCGTTGGACTGGGATGTGGAAGACCCAGGTTTGAGATACCGAGCTCGCCAGCTTGAGCGCCGGCCCATCTGGCTTAAGCGAAATCTCACCAGCTTGGACCCAAGGTCGCTGGCTCCAGCAAGGGGTTGCTTGGTCTGCTGAAGGCCCGCGGTCAAGGCACATGTGAGAAGGCAATCAATGAACAACTATGGTGTCGCATTGGCAATGAGAAACTAACGATTGATGCTTCTCACCTCTCTCCGTTCCTGTCTATCTGTCCCTATCTTTCCCTCTCTCTGACTCTCTCTCTGTCCCTGTAAAAAAAAAAAAAAAAAAAAAAAATCAGAAAACCTGAGCAGACCAATTACAACCAACAAAATCACCTGACCTGTGGTGGCATGTGGGCAGTGTTGACCTAGAATGCTGAGGTCACCAGTTTGAGACCCTGGGCTTGCCTGGTAAAGACACATGTGGGAGTTGATGCTTCTTGCTCCTTCCCCTTCTCTCTCTCTCTCTCCTCTCTAAAATAAATACGTAAAATCTTTTTAAAATTTTTTAAAAAAATAAAAAAACAAAATAAAAACAGTAGTCAGAAACCTCCCAACAAACAACAGTCTTGAACTGGATTGCTTCACAGGTAAATTTTCAAGAAAAAGAAACACTTATCCTTCACAACCTATTTCAAAAATTCAAGAGGAAGATGGACTCCCAAACTCATTTTATTTGGCCAAAATAATCCTGATTTCAAAACTAGATAAGACATTACTAAAAAAGAAAATTATAGGCCAATATCCCTGGTGAACATAGATGCAAGAATCCTTAACAAAATATTAGCAAACTGAGGTACTACATTAAAAAATTATTCATCATGATCAAGGGCAATTTATTCTTAAGATGCAAATTTGGTTCAATATTCACAAATTATTTAACATAATGTATCATATAAACAAAATAAAGAATAAAAATCATATAATTATATCAATAAATACAAAGTATTTGACAAAATCAAGCATTCATTTATGATTAAAACTCCCAGCAAAGTGAGACTAGATAAAACATACCTCAACAGAATAAAGACCATACATGACAAATCCACAGCTAACATCATACTCAATGGGGATAAAACTAAAATAATTTTCTTTACGAAGAGAAAGAAGACAGACATGTTCATTTTTATCACTCTTATTTAACATGATACTGGAAGTCCTAGCCACAGCAATCAGTCAGGAAGAAAAAATAAAACGTATCTGTACATGAAGAAGTAAAACTGCCATTATTTGCAGATCACATGAGACTGTATATTGATTCCACCAAAAATACTATTAGAATTGATAAATAAATTCAGTAAAGTACCAGGCCACAAAATAAATATTCAGAAATTGGTAGCAGTTTAATAATCCAATAATGACCCACTGGAGAGAGAAATTAAGAAAACAATCCCACTTACTACTGTGTTAAAATAAATAAACAAAACAAAACTAGGAGTAAATTTAACCAAAACTTGTACTCAGAAAGTTTTAAGACACTGAAGAAAGAAACTAAAAAACATACAAATAAGTGGAAGATATACCATGTTCATGGATGGGAGAATCAATATCATTAAAATGTCCATACTACCCAAAGCAACCCATAAATTAAATGCAATCCTTATTAAAGCATCAATGGCATTTTTCACAGAACTAGAACAAATAATCCAAAAATTTATATGGAACAACAAAAGACCCCAAATAGCCGCAGCAATCTTGAGAAAGAATAATGTTGGAGATATCATGCTACCTGTTATCAAACTATACTACAAGACTATAGTAATCAAAACAGCTAACAACTGGCATAAAAACAGACACACAGATCACTAAAGCAGAATACAGAGCCCAGGTATAAATCCATGCCTGTATACGGTCAATTAATATGCAACAAAGGAGACAAGAATATACTATGATGTAAAGACAGTCTATGCAATAAATGGTGTTGGAAAAATTGAACAGATACATGAAAAAATAAATAAATAAATAAACCTAGACTAACTTCTTAAACCATATATAAGAATAAACTCAAAATGGATTAAAGTCTTAAATATAAGACTTGAAATCATAATACTTCTAGAGGAACACATAGAGGACAGTAAAATCTCTGACATTTCTCTTAGCAATATTTTTTCTAATATATCTTCTTGGGCAACAAAAACAGAAAATATAAACAATGGGACTATATCAAACTTAAAAGTGTTTGCACAGCAAAGAAAAACATTAATAAAACAAAAAAGACAACCTACTGAATGGAAGAAGATACTCACCAATGACACATCCAATACGGGGTTAATATCCAAAATGTATAAAGAACTGATACAACTAAATACAAAACAAAAACAAAACCCACAAACAATCCAATTAAAAAATGGGTAAAGAACCCGAATAGAAACGTCTTTCTAGATGACACACAGATGGCCAATAGAAATATAAGAAGATGCTCAACACTACTAATCATCGAAGAAATGCAAACTAAATTCATTAAGAGGTATCACCTCACACCTGTTGAATGGCTATCATCAATAAATCAACAAATAATAAGTGTTTGTGAGGCTGTGGAGAAAGGGGAACCCTCGTGCACTGTTGGTGGGAATGCAGGCTAGCACAGTCACTGTGGAAAGCCGTATGGAAGGTCCTCAAAAATTAAAAATACAATTGCCTTATGACACAGTGATTCCCAAATTTCTGGAAACCCAAACACTAATTCAAAAGAAAATATATGCACCCCTATGTTCATTGTAGCATTGTTTACAATAGCCAAGATATGAAAGCAACCCTACTGTCCATCAACAGACGAGTAGATAAGAAAGAAGTGGCACCTATAAACAATGGAATATTACTTGGCAGTAAAAAAGGAATGAAATCTTACCATTTGCAACAGCATGGATGGACCTCGAGAATATTATGCTAAGTGAAATAAGTCAGATAGAGAAAAGACAAATAGATTTTACTTGCATGTGGAATCTAAAGAACAAAATTAACTAACAAACAAAATAGAAACAGACTCATAGTTGTGAACAGACTGATGGTTGCCAGAGGGTAGGAGTATTGGGGGACTGGGTATAAAGTTAAGGGGATTAAGGACTACAAATTGGCAGTTACAAAATAGTCATTGGGATGTAAAACACAGCATAAGAAATATAGTCAATAATATTGTGATAATTATGTATGGTACCAGGTGGTTTCTTGAAATATCGGAGAAGAACACTCAGTCAAGTATAAATGATTGTCTCATCACTATGCTGTACAGCTGAAAGTAATACAAAATAATATCAAATGTAAACTGTCATTGAAAAATAAAATTTGAGACTTATCTGCCTCAGTACCCTGCACAAACTGGCTAGGGCAACTTCTGCTGATGAGCACGTCCCTCTCCCTGTCAACTAGCATACCCCATTCTCCAACTCTGCCCGTGAGGGGTGTCGCTGAATAACAAACCCTCAGACAACAGATGGGGTAGGAAGAGTGGTCTGTCCTGTCGGAGTGGAAACCAACAGGGAGGCCGAGCTTTCAAAGACCATGTGCAGTCACCACATGTACCTTCCACATTTTATCCAAATGTTTCCTCTCTTCCAGCTCTTCTCCCCACTTTTAGACTTCACACCCAACATAGCCATGTTCACCATCACTTCCCATTGCTAGGACCCCAGAGAGTTAGGACAGCAAGAGTGACAAAGTCCTCCCACTCCTGACACTGCATACCTCTCCCCAATCCTTTTATGGTGTGACAGTTCAAGGACACAAAATCATTTTGCCTCTTTAGCTTCTTGTAAGGTACACATTTACTTTTTTTTAAAATACCTTTAATGCAGCCTTTTCTATCTAGTTCAAACCACAGATCATCTATTTGAAAAACGGTTCAGTCTAGAGATCTAACCCTTGACCGTCCACATAAGAAAGCTTTAGAATGACATGTGTCCAACCCCCTGCTGGGTATCTCCACCTGTAAAGCTAGCTGACACCTTGGATTCATTATAGTTAATACTGAATTGACCAATCGAGCCAGCATCTTCTGACGTCTCTATTTGTTTTTATTACATCGGCATTTTCCTGAACCTTTAATAGGAAAGCTGGAGTCACCTTTTATTTGTCTCAGCCAAAGCAGTTTCCTGGTGTCCAGTCCTTTACATCCTTCCCCCATACTCCCTACTCCTGTTACCATCACCCCTAACCTAAGTTCAGTAACTCACCAGCTAGTCACGCCTCTTCAACTGTCACCGCCTCTTCAACTGTCACCGTGCCCAGCCTGCTCCACTGCCACCATCTCTCACATTACTTTCACGCTGATCTTTATCACATACGCTTTCAAACATGTCATTTGTCTTGTTTAAAACCACAGAAAGGTAATTTGCAAGAATCTTAAAAAAGTAATAACACCATTTTATCCGATGATTTCATTACTAAGAAACACTTCTAAGGAAATGGTTTTTCACTGACAAATACTGAGTTTTCAGAAATGTTTTATTTATAATAAAACAGTACTATTTATAATAAAAAATTTGAAGCCACCTAAGTATTTAATATTAATGTATTTAATAAATGACAGTTTATTTATTGTAATAAATTTTTAATAAAGTATTACACATCCATTTTTTTATGGTTATTTAATTGGACAGAAAAATATTCAAAATATTATGTTAAGGGGAAAAATTCAGGATATTAAACTGTATGAAGAATTTGTTCATATTTGGTTTAATGTACACCCTTTGAAAAACAGACTCAAGAGGAATAAACTAAAATATTAATAGTGGTTATTATCTCAGAGTAAGATTAGCAGTGATTTTTATTTTCTTCTTATAATCTGCAGAATTTTCCAAATTTCTAAAGGTGTATTCCAACTGCCATCATCAAAAAAATAATTTAAAAAATATATATTTGTATAGATTGATTGATACAGTCTGGAAGGAAATGCAATAAAACGTCGGAATGATAGCTTCCTCTGGCTGCTCTCATTTGTGATTTTATATATTTTCCACATTTTCTTTAATGCACATGTCACTATTATAACCAATAAAATCAAGGTACTTGTTAAAATTCTAATGTCCATTCTCTACCCTAACCCAACCAAACACTTTGCTCCGTTACCACGCTCCCTGCCTGTCCTGTTGTCTGGCCCTGTCCTGCATCCTCCCTGGCTTTGGAAGCCCTGCCTGTCTACCCAGAATAGTTTCAGAAATCACAATCTACCTTAGGTATTTTGAGAATGCCATGCAGACACAAAGTTTCTCTTCGTGGAACCCCAAAGTATTCCCAAGCCCCTTCTGTAGTCCACCCTGTGGAAAGCCTGTTGGTTTCAGCATTGTAACCTTCCCCCTACACAGGCAGCTAAGAACATGGAGCCCGCCCCTCCGGACTTGGTTCAGTTTTCCCTCTGTCACTCGGCATGGCACCTTGCATGTATGAGGCTCTGCAGGGGGAAGAAGTCTGTTGAATTGAACTGGAATTCTTTGAAGATTTAACGAACCATCTTTTATAATTATGATAGGCTTTACCATGGAGGTATTCCTAGAAACCATAATGCCAGTTTATGGAGATTTCAGCTCTTCCTTGGAGGCTTCTAAAGTAGAAACTCAGTGATTATATGCAGGGGGGCGGGGGGGGGGGGAGGAATGTATGTTGAACACAGACTGAAAAAGTTCTTATTGCACTATCTCCTTCCTCTACCAAATTTTGGGTGGTTTTAGACATGGATTCAGAAACACCGAATGTTGTATATTTCAACCAGGCCTATTGCTGAAACCTGTGTGGTCTCAGTGAAGCTCCTTATTTTTTCTAAGCTTTAGTGTCCTCATCTATAAACTAGAAGTAGAAATAATAGTGATCACAGAATCAGTGAAAGAGTTTCATGGGTAACGTTATAGGTGCCATGCATATAGTAGGTACTCAGTGTTTGTTTCCACTCTTGTCTCATTTTCCCTGCTCGCCCACCTTCTCCCTCCCAACAGACACGTGCACACACTCAAAACTCCCTCTCTCAGTCCACCCAAGGTCAGAGCTGCTCCTCCTGGCACCCTGCTCTCTGAGACACCACATCATCCTGTGCTAGAACCCGAGAGCCAGCCGTCAGTCCTCTGTGTATAGACCATATAACTTATGCAAATTATATTCCAACAAAGCTGTTATTTAAACAACAACAAAAAAAGCTTAACGTCTCTTCATATCTCTGCCTCCTCACTGTCTCTCTTCTGCCTAATGTCACCAACCAGGTCTTTGTCACCACAAACCAACAAAGCATGCTAGCCTCAACCAGAGGTACTGCGAGTTGTGTGTCTCCAGCTCATTCACTAGAATTTTTAAGCCTCAATTTGTCATCTGAAAAATGAGTAGAACTAAATTATTTCTAACATCCGGCTTGACCACTGAATGATCTGAGGGCTCTCTGGAGAGAATTAGAAGGAGAATTGAAATCTATTTCCTCCTTCTCCCCAACCTTAACTGTGACTTCATGAGTGTAATCAGTGAGCAAATAAAATTGTTCCTACAAACAGCACATAACTGGCTTTTCCTTACGTGGTAAGAAGAAAAAGGAGCCAGCCACACAACGTACTACTATCTTTGCACACATAGAACCTCCCAATAGCCCTACAAACAAGACAGTATTAGTCCCACTTTAAGGATGGGAAACTGGCAAATCAGAGGTTAGATCATGTGCCCAAAGACATAGGACCAAGGCAGACCCAGGATCCGAGCCAGGCATGCCTCGGATTCAAAGCCGATGTTCCTCCCACTCAGCCATGCCGCCTACCTAGAAACAACCTCTGGAGCTACAGTCTTCATGGAAAGCTGTGGAGACTCGTAAGAGCTGAATTAGGAGGCTCCCTGTTATGGACCCATGGCTGGACGGGTAATTCTGTTGTAGCGCATTATTCATTACAGAGGATGCAGTGGCACCTGCTAAATAAAAGGCAGCTCGTGTGGATCTCGTGCGAACGGTGTGATTTTATGGAGCACTCTGCTGGAATTACATTTTCTGTAATGGGATTTTACTGGATATAAATAAAGTATATAGAGACTCAGCAGCAAAGACACAGAGCACTGTTCACAGCACATTACCAAACTCCTTTCCATGACTTCCTGTCCTCTTTAAAGGCACAGAGGTGACATCCAGATGGTGTCACTCTGGCAGCATCACATCTGGTCCAGGTGATAGCTCTGAACAGGGAGAAAAGCGGGAACCCGAATTCCAGCCGCAGTCTGACAAAGGTAAACCCTTTATTAGAAGGGGGGCCTGCGCAGAAATGGGGAATGTCGTACTTTAAATTCTAAAACCACAACTCCATAGACCCAAGACCCGAGGGGGCCAGGCCCCAGTCACAGACACACGCACGTTTGCAGACTGCAGCTGATCAGCTGTCCAGCAGAGGATGGGGCAAGAGAATGGGGATTGGCAGATAGTTTTCGGCTCTAAAATACTATGACTATCTCCTGAAGATGATGACTACAGGTGGCAGGAATGAGGTCTCAGTGTGTTTTTATCGCTAGCTTTACTCTTTAGCAAACCTTACATCGTGTGAAATAATTCAAGGTGACACTTTCCTTATCACTTCTCTTACTTGAAAACTGGGAAATTTTCAAATACCTTCTGCTAAAAAATAACCACATAGCAATTAGAGTCTGATTGATGTTTTCAGTATTGGATGACAATTAATCACCTTCTGTCCACATCAATTCCTAATGCTGCTTTAATTTGATTAATTATTCTTTGCAGTCTCTTCCCTAATTTAAAACATGCCCATATAGACACAGTTATGCTCCACTGTACCTTTGCACTGTGATTAATGTGGTTCCAGGTTCTTTATACACATTGCTGCATTTCATCCTTTACCCGGGGAAAAGTCTCTGAAGAGTATGAGGCCTTTATTCACCGAAAGGGCTCAAGAACCAGTCTAAGGTTGGAAGGAACCTTGCCTCTAATTTAGCATCAATGCCCTGCTAATATTACAAAAAAATCCCTTAGCACCACAGCAAAAGGTTGTTCAATCAAAGCTTGAATTGCTCTCAACTTCTTAAAACAGCCCAGTCCACATCTGCAGATCTAACAACAGTTAGAAAGCTTGTCCCTACATGGAGCTGAAACCCTGGAATGTGCCCTCCTTTGCTCCGGTCCTCTCCCTTGAGATCATAAAGAACAAATTTAGCCTCTCTTCCTCATGACAACCTGCCAACCCTTCGAGCATGTGAAGACAGCCCTGGTGACTCCATGGACCTCCTCTTGTTCAAGCCGAATAGGACTTCCTTCATCTGCTCCTCATTAGACATATTTTTGCATCCACTCACCATCTGCTCCTCCAGATATAATGTACACCAGTGTGTCTGTACAACTTCTCCCAGGTATGGGTTACTGAGGCACAGATTCCCCTGGACAGGAGGGCCACTGGACAGACATGCCAGCACTGTGACAGCCCAGGCTTTGCAAAACGAGCTCTCTGGAAGCAGCACTGTGCTCTCAGCACCCCGAAAGAAAGTGGTTGCTAAGTGGCCTGGAGGATAACACATGATTAAATAAAGAGTAGCACCCCAGTTCCGAAGAACCAAACTCTGCCTAAGGACATGAGCATGAGGCTGGAGATGAAGCAGGGTGAGAATGGGTGATGGCATTTTATCAGGGTCTGATAAATATGTTAGTAGTTTGCCCCTAGGGCCAAGAAAAGTAAGCCCTAGGAAAACACAAACAACATTCATTTTTCCTAAGACGTATCCTTTATCAGTTCCCAGGTGTACCTGTTCATGGGCCCTGCCCTCTCTTAAGTACTTGCAGGTTAATTTTTCCTTCTACAGTAGGTAGGAAATTTATGGAACTTTAATGAACAAATGACCATGACATTTGCCAGCGGGTGTTGATTAACACAGTAGAATGCTTTCAGTTCCAGCTCCCAGCTAAAGAAAACTTCTTGAAAGGTCCCCGTAACAACCTGCAACTACAACATGACCCACCTCTTATTATTTCTGAGAAGTAGAAAAACATGAGAGGGAAGCTAGCTAGTGTCTGTCTGGGTCATTTCCTTCCATCAGGAAGGAGCAGTACAGCTGGGAGGGCGGTTAATGAGAGACAGACAACAATAGATTGGCAGAAGGGCTCTCAGATTGGCAGAGGGACTGCATGCCCACTGCCACCATTGTGCTCCAGGCCACCATAGTCTCTCCCTTTGAAGACGGAGCACCTCTACCCTTGAGGAAAGAGGAACCAGATTTAATTTTTGCTGGTGATGACTGGGGATGTGGTTTAAACGGGCAATGTCGAGTTTCTGATGAAAGAAAAGGAGACAATACAGCTGTCTGGGAAGAGCATAACGAGAAGGCATGTTCAGTAGCCTCCAATCTTGTCTTTTCAAATCTTAATTCGCATCCTTACAATTCATTCTTCAAACTGAAACTTGAGTGACCTTTCTGAAGTTCAACCATGACCCTATCATTTCTTTGGTTCTTATTGCTCTTAAGATAAAGTATAATTTCCTTAACCTGACTACCTGGGTGGGTAGTGAGGTCAGAAGACCACTGTGCGAATAGGTTCAGCCGGAGAAGAAAACTACCATCTGTGGAAGGTCTAGCTATGATGTAGCCAGCACCACCTGATAGTCTATTCCATAGAGACCTGCCTTGTAAGAAAGTTGCCATTTTATTTAACAAAGATGATCCTGGGATGCAGCTTGAAACAATATGCTAGTGAGACGCAGAGCTAAGGTTTGAGCCCAGATCTGAATTCATTTTGACACACTGTCAGCATGGAACCAGAAGAGGAGGAACACTATGTTCTTTAAAAAAACTGAAGTACAGAAGAGAGAACATTGGTGGTCATTGAGTAGGATATACAGTGTGTCAAAGAGCACCATGACTTTATGGACACACTGTATATTCCCTGTCTTATAGCCATCGATTTTTATCATTAACCCCCCTTAATGCTTTTTGTTCCTTGGTCCTGAGTTGATTCTTGCTTTTGACTCTCCAGATTTGGCATTCATCTTGACTAACCCTCAATAATATTTCATCAAACTTATGATTATTTCCTCAAATATACATATTCTGCCCCAGTATTTCTCTCCAGGCTCCTTCTGATACTCCAATTACACATACATTAGACCACTTGACATGATCTTGTAACCACTAATGCTTGGTTCATTTTGTTTAAAAAAAATTTTTTCCCTCCCACCATTAGTTTGTATAATTTCTGCTTACCTGACTTCAAGTTCACTGACCCCTTCTTATGCAATGTCCAATCTCCTGTTAAGTCTATCCAATAATTAGTTTTATTTCAGATGGTATAGTTTTTTAGTCCTAGAAATTCCATTCCATTCATTTGTATAGTTTATATTTCTTTACTGATGTTTCCCTATCTACTAGCCCATTCTGTTCACCCTTTCCTGTAAATTCTTTAACACATCTGTTTTAAGTCCTTGTCTGCTAATTCCAACATCTGACTCATCACTGGACCTGCTTCTAATAACTTTTTTCCTTTAGCTATTAATCATATTTTCTTGTTTCTTTACATGTCTAATAACTTTTATTGCATAGTAAACACTGTGTCTGATTCATGCTAGATTTTTGTTATTTTACTCCAGAGAATATTAAATTTTGTGCTGGCAAGCAATTAAATTACTGGTGGGTCATCTTGATCCCAAAGACACTTAGTTTTAGATTTTACAAGAATGGGCTTATTTTAATTAGCCAGTCAGAGAAGACAAGTATCATATGAATTCACTCATATGTAGAATCTAATGGAACAAAATAAACTGTCAAAAGCAAAACAGAAAAACTTATCATAGAGAACAGAATGGCAGCTGTCAGAGGGGAGGAGGGTTGTGGGGCTAGGTAAAAAAGGTGAAAGGATTGAGCAAAACAAACCCCCAAAACAAACAAACAGAAAAACATCACAGACACAGACAACAGTACAGTGATTACCAGAGAGGGTCGGAGGGGGCAGAAGAGGATGTAGGAAGAATAGATAGTGATGGAAGAGTTGCAGGAACAAAAGGTGACTCCCGGAGGACAAAAGGGGCTCAGACAATGTGATAAAGGAAGGGGTTTATTTGCCAGCGGAGCAATGTGGTCTAATAGTAAGGTGACCAATCGTCCTCCTTTAGGGAGCACAGTCCTTCCTTTGTAAGTTCCATCCTCCCTTGAAAAGTGTCCTCCTACATGTCCTCCTTTTTGATATTAGAAGACTAATCTGTAAATGTCCGTATTAGATCGATGCAGAGTTGATCCATTGAGTGCAATGTGACGTATTTGTATCTAAATGAGTACTATTTTTTACAATTATTATTAAAAATTAATAGGCATGTAAGCATAATTACAATATAAAATATTACATATTTTTATTATTCATTTATATTATAGTAGATTATTGTTGCAATGAATAAAATGTTTCTTTTATTTACGATATTGTTTTCTTCAATTTATTTATGTCCTCCTTTTCATTGTAAAAAAGTTGGTCACCTTACTAATAGCCATCAAATCACGAGCTTCCCAAAGTTAGTTTTCTTACATCTTATATACTTTTACAGAGTTCATGCACAGGGTGCGTTATTCCTTTGTCTGTAAGCCTACGTAACCCTCGTGTCTCGGGACGGGGGTGGCATGAGGGGAGTTTCGGATCACTTGTCTTAACTATTCACAAATCTTGTTTTTCTTACTTTGTGCTGCAAGCAGTTCCAGGAAGCCCATGAGGGAACTGTACTTAAACTGGCTGACTCAGTCATTCCTGCAAGCTTTCTCCCTCCTCAAAAGAAGACTTGACTTTGAGGGATGAACACACACACAATACAATGTACAGATGATGTATTATAAAACTGTACACATGAAACCTATCTGATTTTATTAACCAGTGTCACCCCCATAAATTCACTAAAAATTAAAAAGAAAAAAATTGGCTTATATTTCTTTTCCCTCTTAGCCCTATGCTATAACCCAGGGGTCAGGAACCTATGGCTTGTGACCAGATGTGGCTCTTTTGATGGCTGCATCAGGCTTGCAGACAAATCTTTAATAAAAAAAAAATAATAACTTTAAAAATATAAAACATTCTCATGTATTACAATCCATTCATTTCCTACCGCTCATGTTCATGGTTGCGGGTGGCTGAAGCCAATCACAGCTGTCCTCTGGGACAATACCAGATTTTTATTGGATAATGCATAACATACACGGGTCATTGTGAGGTCAGGAAGTAAACTTCCCTCCTTTTAATCAAGTAGTCAGCTAGCTAATTGCAGAAACCCTTTTGACAAAGAAGATGGCCAAAAGAAAAAAAGATGAGGAGTATCGTACTTTTCAGCAGGAATGAACAGAGGAATTCGTTTTTGTGGAGAGAGCAGGTTCTGCAGTGTGTCTAATATGCAATGATAAAATTGCATCGATGAAACGGTCAAATATAAAGTGGCTCTTCGACACACACCATACTACATTTGCATAGAAATATCCAGCGGGGGACAGCAGGAAGAAAGCATGTCAAGAGCTACTGTGCAGAGTGCAAGTTAGTCAGCAGCAACTCCGTGTTTGGACCCAACAAGGTGACTGGAATTTGGCTAGCTTTGCCGGTGCTTTAGCAACTGTGAGAAATGGAAAGCCATTCACAGATGGGGAGTATGCCAAAACATTCATGCTTGATGTTGTCAATGAACTTTTTGACGACTTTTCAGATAAAGACAAGATAATCAAATGAATAAAAGACATGCCTCTGTGGGCAAGAACTGTTCACGATTGTACCATCATGATAGCAAATCAAATTGAGGCAACACAAGTGAAGGACATAAATGCAGCACCATTCTTTTCTCTCGCTTTGGATGAGTCAACAGATGTGAGCCATTTATCCCAGTTCAGCGTGATTGCAAGGTATGCTGTTGGTGACACACTACATGAGGAAAGTCTTGCTGTTTTGCCTATGAAAGAGACAACAAGAGGGAAGGATTTATTCAAGTCTTTCACTGAGTTCGCTAAAGAAAAAAAATCTACAGATGGATAAACTTATTTTGGTGTGCACTGATGGTGCTCCGTGCATGGTGGGGAAAAACAGAGGATTCATAGCGCTTCTTCGTGAACATGTAAAGAGATCCATCCTAAGTTTTCACTGCATCCTATATCAGGAGGCGCTTTGTGCTCAGATGTGTGGCAAGCAGCTTGGTGAGGTGATGTCACTGGTCATTTGGGTGGTCAACTTTATTGTTGACCGAGCTTTATATGATTGCCAGTTTAAAACACTGCTGGATGAAGTTGGGAATAATTATCCTGATCTGCTTCTGCACAGCAATGTGCGTTGGTTGTCAAGAGTGAAGGTGCTCAGCCGTTTTGCGGCTTGTCTGAGCAAAATCCGAACTTTTCTTGAAATGAAAAACATCAAGCATCCTGAGTTAGTTAACACTGAGTGGCTCCTGAAGTTCTACTATCTCGTGGACATGACTGAACATCTGAACCAGCTCAATGAGAAAATGCAAGGCGTTGGAAATACAGTCTTATCCCTTCAACAAGCAGTGTTTGCATTTGAAAACAAGCTGGAACTCTTCATTGCCAACATTGAAACAGGTCGTTTACATCACTTTGAAAAACTGGGAGTTTAAAGATGCATGCTCAGCAAGTGACCCTGCTCAACATCTTGATCTTCAGCTGCTAGCGGGCTTCACATCTAATCTCCTGCAGTCATTCAAAGGGCGCTTTGGAGAATTTCGTGAGCGCACTCGTCTTTTTAAGTTCATCACCCATCCACATGAGTGTGCAGTGGACAGCGCTGACCTGAGTTACATCCCCAGTGTCTCTGTCAGAAATTTTGAGCTACAAGCTCCTGACCTGAAGGCCTCAGACATGTGGGTGAATAAGTTCAAGTCACTGAATGAAGATTTGGAAAGACTTGCACGACAGCAAGCAGAGTTGGCGAGCAAACACAAGTGAAGAGAAATGAAAAAACTTCAACCTGCTGACCAGCTGATTGTCAAAACTTGGAACGTGCTTCATGTCACATACTACACACACTGCAGCATGTGAGTATTGCTGTACTGACAATGTCTGATCTACGTATGCATGTGAGCAGTCTTTCTCACATCTAAAGAACGTTAAGACCAACCTACGATCACGTTTAACAGATGGAAGTCTCAACGTCTGCATGAAGCTTAACCTCACCACGTATCAACCAGACTACAAAGCCATCAGCAAAACCATGCAGCACCAGAAGTCGCATTAATGGTAAGAAGTACTTTATTCATCATTGGTTAGCAACAGCATAACAACGTTATTAAAAAGAATTCAGAGACTTATTGTACTTTAAAAGTGTTAGTCTTACATGAAATGCACACACTGAATTATATTAAGTGTCAAACATATTGTATGACTCTCATGGAATTACATTTTGAAATATGTGGCGTTTGTGACTCTCTCAGCCAAAAAGGTTCCCGACCCCTGCTATAACCCTTTATCCTGGTTTTGTTACCAGAGTTTCAAAGAAAAGCCTATATATTTTTGTCTGCCTAACTAAGCAGGACTTGAACTCCAACTTTCTCCAAGAACCAAGCAGCTGCTGAAATCTCAGCCTTCTAGCAGCTGCTTCGTCCTGTTCTCCTTGGAGTCTCACACTGTGCATGCACAGATAGAGGCAGCCACAGTTTTGACGGAATTTGTAGAGATGTTGGGGCTCTTCACTATTGCTCTTTCCTTCTGATGTTTCCCATGACACTAGGGTGTTAGCCTAGCATGATAGTCACTTCCTATTTGCTCTCTCTCTTTTTTTTTATAAGCAACTTGTAAACTGGGAACTGAACTCAAGGAAAACACTGGTTAAATGTCGTGCTTACCAAGTTCATTTTTCTTATTTCAACAACTATGCTTCTTCTAGGTTCTGCCCAAAGACCAACATTTGGTTGCTCTCCAGTCCCTTCAGACAACTGAATTTTTAAAAAATATGTTGGCCAGAGATAAAATTATCCTCAGCTGGAGATTCAGAAACTTATTCAAGTTCAGAAATCAGTTAAGTTAGGATATAACCTCAAATTTGGCTGATAAGAAATATCCGATATTCCACCCCAATAGTTTTTGGAGCTGGAAGAGTTAAGAAATTAATGCAAATGATGATTTACTTCATTGGCAAATTTTAGTCTTATTTTAAGTATTGATTTCATATTTTAAATCACATCACTATGTCCATCTGACCTGTGCTCCATTCCACATTCTGTGCACACCAGAAATACAACGTTAGGTGCTTCTAAACTGTTAGTGTATTCTGGAACAACCAACTTTGAACAGAATCGATGCACACATTCAACATGATTCTGAGTAATTTAATTCAATCCATTCTGTCTAAAAATGCAAGTAGTATTGATCTGTAAGTACAGTAATAATAATACCTAAATACTCTCCACAAAGTATCTGTATCTGTTTTTTTAGCTAACATGTCATTTAAAAGAGCCACTTAAATTCTTAATACACAGAGATAGAAAATACATTTGACCCTTGAATAGCACAGGTGTGAACTTCATGGGTCTACTCATACGCAGATTTTTTTCAATATGTACAGTGCTGTAAATGTATTTTCTCTTACCGATAATTTTCCTAATAAAATTTCATTTTCTCTAGCTTACTTTATTGTAAAAAATACAGTACATAATAATACAACATAGAAAATATGTGTTCATTGACTATTTACAGTATCGGTAATCTCCAGGTCAACAGTAGGCTAGTAGTTAAGTTTTGAGGTCAAAATTGATACACAGCCTGACCAGGCAGTGGTGCAATGGATAGAGCGTCAGACTGGGATGCGGAAGACCCAGGTTTGAGACCCCGAACTCGCCAGCTTGAGCGCGGGCCCATCTGGCTTGAGCAAAAGCTCGCCAGCTTGGACCCAAGGTCGCTGGCTCCAGCAAGGGGTTGCTCGGTCTGCTGAAGGCCCGAGGTCAAGGCACATGTGAGAAAGCAATCAATGAACAACTAAGGTGTTGCAATGGCAACGAAAAACTGATAACTGATGCTTCTCATCTCTCTTCGTTCCTGTTTGTCCCTATCTATCCCTCTCTCTGAACCTGTAAAAAACAAAGAAACAAACAAAAAAATTGATACACAGACTTTTAACTGCACAGAAGGTTGGTGCCCCTAACCCCTGCATTGTTCAAGGATCATCTGTATTCTAAAAACTATGAAGATATAGCATTTGAGAAAGACACAAAAGGGTATACAGATTTATTTTTATTATTAATTAATTAATTAAAAGCAGTGTGTAGTCAAGCCAAAATACTCAACGAGGAGGCAATATCCTCCTAAATGGTATCCCTGCTTCTTTACTTACCATCCTAAACGTTTTATCTTGGACAAAGTAGCCAAAGTGATTCTTCTTAAAAATAAGTCATATTATGTTACTCCTCTGCTCAAAATCCTATAAAGGCTTCCAATGGTGTACAAATAAAAATCAAAGACCCCACAGTTAACACAAAGCAGTTTGTAATTTACCCTCTTAATCTCTGACCACAGCTACTAATTTGCCCCCCCCCCCCATTTCTTACAGACCTCCTGCCAGATCCATGCCTGCCTCAGGGCCTTTGCAGCTGTATTCCTTCTGCCTAGGATGCTTTATCTACAGATCTTTGCATGACAACCTCCCTTACACCTTTTAGGTCTTTGCTCAAATATTACCATTTCTTTGACACTTCCCTATCTTATTTTAAATTGCGAACCCTCCCAAAACAAACCTGGCATTTCTTATTTTTCTTCTGTTTTATTTAATCAACAGGCACTTCTCACACTCTGAAATCCCATACCATACACTTTACATATTTATCTTACTTACTGTCCTACCCAACTAGAGTGTGAATTCCTTGAGGGGAGGTGCTTTTTTTCTGTTCATCTCCTGTTGCAAGAACTGAGCAATTGGATTAATACCTGAATAAATTATCTGAGTGCTAGACTCAGTTCTACTATTAACTAGTAGCCTGACTCTAAAATCATTTAATCTGTCTGAGCCTAAGTTTTCTCAACTTAAGAGTTGAATATTAAGAACAAATGAAATTATATACAGCTAGTGCTTGACTTACGACCACAATTGGTTCCGACAGACCAGTTGTAACACGATTTGGTCGTAAGTTGAGTAGGCTATATGTACAGTACTGTGAAATGATGTTATAAAAATCTTTAAGTCATATTTTATCATAATTTTCTTTCATTATTGTTATATATCATAATTTTCTTTGTTCACTTTATGCCATTTGTATAATCTCTACACCATTTTGTTTCTTATTTTTACATTTGTCAGGTTTAAGGAAAACACTGCATTACCAGTACAACTGGTTTACTATTTGAAAAACATACAAAATTACAAAATACAGGTGCATACAAAAACTGCTCCAGACGCAGAGCAGTCATAGCTAGCGATTGTGGTCGTAAAGTCAAATGGTCGTAAGTTGCATAGGTCGTAAGTCGATCAATACCTGTATATGAAAATATTTTATAATGTGAAGATGACTACACAAATATAAAAGTTGGTTGTTGGTGGTGGCGGTATTTTTACAGACCATTCCTTGATAGGTAGATTAAAAATATTACATAAGGAAGGAAAAAACAATGGAGACAAAATGTTTAGTCCAGTTACCAATGCAATTGAAAGCTGTTCGTCATTAGCTGGTGAACCTGCCTGGCTGTTTGTAATATGTCACTGAAGACCCATGTCCTGGGACCAGGATTAAAATACAGACTCTTTGCTTGGGAACCTGGCTCATATTTCTTTACATGTAAGAAAGCAAAGCTAGCTGCTGAATCTGTGCCGACAAGACCTTTTCCATCTTGTGGTCACCCTTTTGCACATTTCTACTACAAAGCTGTCTAGGTGAACCATGGCCAAAGGACATACTTACCAATCACAATTTATTCAGCCAAAAGAAAGGAATGTTAGATAGCAGCGCCTATACCCGGACAGCTTGTTAGCGTCTCAGGCAGTCCTTACTCTAAGCTCCTAATGTCATCAGATTCCTGTAACTTTTCCAAATGACCTTCCCCAAATAATGTTTCTCCCAGGTGAATACAAACTCTTCTACTTTTTCTAATGCAAATGCCACTGCCACCTGGAAAATGATTATACACCAAGGAAGATGAAGTTTGGTGGAAGAGAGGATGACAAGAAATTCTCCCAACCATTAAATGGATATATGGGTGTTATGAGCAAAGTGACGCAGGCTTCCACTGGAGACATTATCATCCTGACCTGACAAGTGACAATATTATGGAAATTAAGAAACCAGAAAAGGGTCATCACATAAGAAGACATTTGAGAGTCAAAGGCCTACATAGGGTTTTTTGAGAGATCAGAAATGTGATCCTTTTTTCCCCCACAGAGGAAACAGCATTGATTCCTGAGTAAGCTAAATTCTGGAATGTCACATGTGAAGATCTTTTCACTGACCTTACAGTAAGCATATTTTTAACATATCTTTTGGAAGGCTGGAGTATTGGTTGAAAAAGATAAAGGGATTAAGACCCCCAACAAGACTCATAGACATAGACAACAGTATTACCAGAGGGAAATGGGGGTGGGGGGAGAAAGAAAAGGGCATCAGGGGGATAAACAGTGATGCAAGGAGACTTGACTTGGGGTGGTGAACACATAATACAATACACGGATGATGTATTATAGAATTGTATACCTGAAACCTATATTATTTTATTAACCAATGTCACCTCAATAAATTCAATAAAAGAGAAAAATAAATACATAGATAGGTAGATAAATGGATAGATAGATGATAGAAATTTGAGTTTGTTTATGGTAAGGTCTACCGGGAACTATTGATGAATTCTTTCCATGTTATCAGGTGTCTTGGAATCACAGATGGGACTTTGAAGAATATCTGGTGTGACCTACACTAGAAAACACCACTGTTGATCCCAATGTCATTGGGCTAAATGAGAAAAGTTGGCCTTGGTCAACTATACTCCTTTGTCTAAGTCATGGGGCACTGCTGACACATGAGGACAATGACAGGTGTTTTGTGAAACAGCTCCTGGCATACACGGACACCTGGGATTTTGTAGACACTAAATTCCATAGAATTTAGGAAAAGTTAATACAGCGCTTTATTGTCATTCACACTATTTTGGCCAAAAGTATGCTGGGCTAAACAAATGTTTCTCAGTGTGGATCAAATACTGACTCCCATCTTCCTCAGGTTTCAGGGATAACATCTCCAGATACTCCTAGAAAAAGAGACCTGGCCTTTACTTTTGTTCACTTTATTTATACACAGTATTATTACAAAAGAAGAGTTTGAGACAACTTACAAAAAAAACCAAACAAACCATGAGATGATAACAAAAATAAAATAAATAATAATAATAAGTGGGTCAGTAAATAGCTCTCCTTGAATGCCGAAATGCTTGACACTAAGAACAGCAAATGGCTTTACCCACTCTGTCTGTGAGTACTGGAGGGCAGAGAGTATGGAAAACACACTCTAATAAATATGTCTCCTGCTACCCTCTAACTCATTCACAATATGAAGCCAAAGCATGAAAAAGTGCCTCAGGTGAAACAGCCCAGCTGTTCATCCTCAAGGAAGACAGCATTCCTGGGGAGGCTTTGTCATTTCTTGGCTGCTTGTCAATTTCCATCATTTCAATATTTTGAAGCTCTCCATGTCTAGAAACGAGATGGCCCCCCGCCCTTTCTCAAGTTGGCCTTTTTATCCTGGGTCACTGAGATTCAGGACCAGGACCCAGACGGCAGCATGTCCCCTTGGTCACAAAATCTGAGGCGAGAACTGAAGAGAATACGGCTGTTCCTTAGATCCAGCTTTGCCGAAGACACAACCTTCTGCCACCTGACTATGCACTGCTTCTTTGTTTACCCAAATCTGTCGAGGCAACCTGTCTACTGTGATTATATTTTCAAGCATTGCATCAAATGGTTACAAATATCAATAATTTGGTTAAATGCCCAAGTGAAAAGGGTCATTCAATAAAATTAAACAGGTTTCCATCATTGGTTAAATTACATTTGACTTTAATCAACTTACTTATATACATGCTGTGAGTCATGAATATACATTTAGCCCATGCTCAGGCACATGGAGCAAAATGGTAAATATGGAAGGAAATGAAGCTGCTTTCTTAATCAAACTGGATGTCAAGGTAAACAAACACTTGATAAAAGAGAAATATTTTAATAAAAATATTTCAGTTCATAAATACAAGAAAATGCTAGAGTTATAATATCACCATCTTGCCCCCCTCCAATTAAATAACAAATCTAGGCAATGATCAGTAAGAGTTGCTGATTTCCCCAAAAGAGAGACAACTGATTGCTAAGGGCCTTCTGAATAGCTGACAACTATGTATTCTCATCAGGCTTCTAACTCCTGGTTTGTAGAAAAGACAGAGGCCTGAAGAATGTGATCATTCAATCCAGGCTGTAGGAACATGGGTAAAATAAATCATCTAATTTCTTGAACAAATAAATTGCAAGGGAAAAGAGAGAGAGAGAGAGATGAACTTACAGATTAAAAGAGACTGAATATTTATATCAACCAATTGCAATGTATGGACTCTATTTGGATCTTGATTCAAACAAATAGTTTGAAAAAAACACTTATGAGACTAGAGGAAATATGGACTCATGGGATATTCGGTGATATCAAGGAACTATTTTGTTTTAAGGTACAATAATGGCATTGTGATATGTTTTCTTTTAAAAATGCTCTTTTGGAGATATATACCAAAATATTCATGGTTGAAATTATATCATATTTCAGGTTTGTTTTGAAATAACCTGGGGTGGAGGAAAGAGAGTGAGCTGAAATATAGGTGAAACATATTCAGTCCTAACTGATAATTATTGAAGCTGAGTGAGGCTTCATTATTGTAAGATTGTTTGGGAGTGTGGGCTAGGATGTTCTCGTTACAGAAACTCTCATCCTCGTCTATTGTGAACGGACCTCAAGGACACACAGCTGTCTGGGTGACTGTTAAGCCGCAGAAGATAAACCTGACAAAGAATCTTTCAGCAGAGACTTTCCAACTTCCAAGCACTCCATGTATATACATCAGAGACCTGGCAACAGGAAACATCCAACCAGATTCCACCTCTAAAACTCCTATAAATCACCCCTTAGACTGTACCCGTGCGCACCTCTCTCTCCTCTCCAGAGGGCACCTCGGCAGGATGCTTTCTTCTAATAAAGTTAACGACTCCTACCTATGCCCAGTCTGATTATTTTCTATCATTCATATCAATCTCTCTGTCTTTATATATGTTTAAAATAATTCACAATAAAGAATTTAAAAAGAAATATATTTTAAAATCCACTTAGAAAAATGACATTGGTAGAAAATTCCCTAAAAGATAATTAGTCCATAGACTCTTTTAGATAGAAGACAAGTAACTTACAGGTTGAGCCAGAACCACCCACTAGAGAAGCACACTGTGGTACCCACGAGGGCTTATGAACCAAACTGTCCCTGCTGGATGTCAGGAACCCAAAGAGAAGAGCAGTGTGACCAACAGCTCATAAAACTCCTCAAGTTGCCTGCTCGCTTTAAGGTTACTTTCAGCCATACTGTTGACTGTCTTACATTAATTACACAGTGTCCCTCTTATAAATATGCTTGAAAAAAATGTCTTTCTGGTTCTAGAATCAGGAAATCTTATGATTCTCCAAAGCATGTAGATTTTCAGGTTCATTAAAACTAAAACCAATCACTATTTAACATTCATTAGGATGGCTATTAACCACCAACAACAAAACAAATGTTTGGCAAGGATGTGGAGAAATTGGAACCATTGTGCTTTGCTGATGGTTCGACCATTATGGAAAATGGTATGGCAGTTCCTCAAAAAATAAAATATAGAATTACCATATAATCCAGTGACTCCACTTCTGGGTATATAGCCAAAAGAATTAAAAGCAAGTCTCAGAGAAATATTTGTACACACACATTTATAGAAGTATTATTTTCTGGGTCTCATATGCCAAAAGGTAGAAGCAACAAAGTGTCCATTGATAGATGAATGGATAAAAAAAATGTGGTATATATACTCAGTGGACCATTAGTCTTAAAACAGGAATGAAATTCTGACACATGTCACAACATGGTAAACCTTGAGGACATTATGCTAAGTGAAATAAGCCAGTCACAAAGGGCTAACTATGGAATGATTCCATTTATAGGAGATACCTTATGTAGTAACATTAATAGGGACAGAAAGTAGAATGGGGATTGCCTAGGTCTGAGAAAAGGAGAAATGGAGAGTTATTAATTAATAGGAACAAAATTTCAATTGGGAAGATAAAAATGTTCAGGAAATGGATGGTGGTGATGTTTGTACACAATGTGAATGTACCAAATGCCACAGAACTGTATATTCAGAAAATGATTAAATGATAAACTTTATATTATGTATATTTTACTACAATCTTAGTTATTTATTTTATTATTTTAGTGAGAGGAAGGAAGGCAGAGACGGACTCCCGCATGGGCCCCAATTGGGATCCACTTGGCAAGCCCACTAGGGAGCGATGCTCTGTCCATCTGGGGCTCTTGCTCTGTTGCAACCAGAGCAACTTTATCACTCCTGAGACGGAAGCCATAGAGCCATTCTCAGTGTCCAGGACCTATTGACCCACAGTTGCAGGAGGGGAAGAGAAGAGAGAGAAAGAGATAGAGAGAAATGTAGGAGGTGGGTGTAGAGAAGCAGATGGGCACTTCTCCTGTGTGCCCTGACCAGGAATTGAACCAAGGACATCCACATACCAGGCTGATGCTCTACCACTGAGCCAAACGGCCAGGGCCCGTATTTTACCACAATTTTAAAAAACTAAAACTAATCACACAACTAACTGATCTTTACATTGTTGCCAGGAAATAAAGAGGCAAATTTGTGGCCAAATTTTATAAATTATGTTAAATTATGGTATAAGATTTTGTATACTTCATTTCTCAAATTTTCCCTGGTCTAATATTTACCTAAACCTAATAAATGTTATTTTCCCATGTCTTGCATATATTTTAATTTTCCTTTATTTCATTTTATAATAAGACCCAAGATAAATGGTTTGGAAGAATGAGGGAAAGAGAGAAGATATTCTTTTTTATTTTATCTGCAACATGGGGATCAGTAATTTTCTTTAAAATGCTAGTTGAGTTAGATTGAATAACAATTAACTTTTTTAGTTTATGTTGTTCTCCATATTTATGTTTCTCTTCTAAACAATGTCAATTAACAGAAGTGGTAAAAATATGGTTGCCTCTCTTGCACATCCTATTGAGCATATTTTCTCTGTAGGAATTTAAGAAGTTTCTGCCATATTTGTAAAATAAATTAAATCTTTCTTATTTTTAGAACTTTTCTAAAAGTTGGTCAAATGGATAGTCAATGTATACTAGTGATAATAGTAAAAAAAGAAAACTAGCTAAAACTGACCAACTCTATAGTTGAGGCCAAAGGGAAATAATGGTATTTTCTGAGCACTCTGGACTGATTCAGAGGGAAGTAATAGTAATCAGTCTAATTTAATTTAGACCAGTAATGAGAGTAGGCCTAACAGAAAATGTAAGAAGGATTGGTCAGTATTCGGTCAATATTAGATCAGTTCTCAACTACGGTGTGTCTGTAAAGTCATGGTGCAAAAAGTGCACCATGACTTTACAGACACACTGTAATGCTGTCTTGTTATCCTTCAAAATCCCTGAGTTAAAGAACTCATCAGGTCTTATGCAGAAGAGACTGTGGATCAAATGTAACTGATTAGTGCTGGAGTCACCCACTTGGGGTCTTGATCACAGCTAGCTCTAACTGGGGAAAGCCAGTGCCCCCCAGGGAACACCTCTCAGGCCAGTCCTGTGAGCAGAAGTGCCAGAGACCTGAGAGAACAGTGTCACCCCTATCCTAAATGCCCTAATGACATCTAACAATAACCCCATGAAGTAAATGTTCTTCCCCACATTTTACAGATGAGGAATGGGGCTTAGAGCAGGTAACCAACTTGTCTAAAGTCCTGCACCAATGTCTATCTGACTGCAAAGACCTCTATGAATTCTAAATTCTTTAGGATCTCTCCACAACCTTTTCTGGGGGAAGAAGAGGTGCTTATTTTCTGGGTCTCACATGCATTCCAAAAGGTGGAGGTTGATGGATACATGATCTAAACAAGTGAAGTGTTAGTTTATCAAACACTTGATTTACTCCTTTCTACAACAGGATGAGCTCTGTTCTCTAAGCTTAGATAGAATAGTGGTTCTTAACCTGGGTTCTATTGAACCCTAGGGGTTCGATGAGTTGGTCTCAGGGGTTCGGAGAAGCCTCTGCCGTGGAGGCCAGAATAAAGTAATACTTAATTTGTTGTGTTCATGCACTTTGTTGGTTTTGTTCTTTGAGCAAGGTGATGTTCATGCATGGCTCATTTTGTGCACCAGTAAAAAAACATATACCTATGTCTTGAATTTGGAAAAAAAAATCATGTTTTATTTATCACTAAAGAAGGGTTCAGGGGAGAGCAAGATGGCGACGGAGTAGGCGGACGTACCAGCTTCCAACCGCCAGAACCAAAGTGGATTACAACTCAATTTTAAGAACCATCACCGAGATAAACCAACTTTGAACAAAACTAAGTGGACTCTCCAACCAAGGAACACAGAAGAAGCCACATTGAGACTGGTAGGAATAGCGAAAACGCGAAGAGGGCTGCCCAGCTCCCCGGAGCAAACGGCAGCCCAGAGAGACCCGTGTGGCGGGAGGAGAGTTTGGCGGAGAGGGAGGGACCTGGGTCCCAGGAACCAAGCCCCAGCCTGCAGTCCCAGAGCCTAGAAGAGGCACTTGGACAGTATTGAGCTGTGAAACAAGTGAGGGAGCTCCCAGGCCTACAGTGTGGAGTATTAGGTCCCTTCCTACTCTGCTGAGGGCTGCTTGGGGTTTTGGGGCGGCAGGACGCTGAAAGGCGGTTCTGTCGGCGTGGGCAGAGGCCAAGCCGGTGGGAGATCGGTCTAGCCCAGAGGGTCGGAGGGGAAGCGCCAGAGCGGTCCGGAAGCTGCGGGCCCGCCTTTAATCCCACTTACGGGGACAAAGCGGGAGGCCAGGAACGGGCAGGCCCTGCGCAAGCCGGCCCTGACCGCGGGGACCAGGCTAGGACCAGGGACGGGCAGGGGCTGTGGCTGAGCTGACGCTAACAGTCCCCCACCCCCCCACCCGGGCCGGAGAAACCGCGGTTGGCCAGTATACGTGCGCGAGCGGACTCCGAGCGCGGGAACGGGGTGGACCCTGAGACAAGTGGAGGCTCGCAGCTGAGCCCATGCTATTATCCCCATCCGGCCGGAGAAACCCCAGATAAAATTCATACGTGCACGAGCGGGCTCCGAACGCGGGGGCGGGGTAGAGTCCGGGACGAGCGGAAGTACGCAGCTCGGCAGAAGCCAGCAAACACGCCCGCCCCAATAAACCTTGGTTTCCGACCCTGCGCAGAAGGGCCATGGCCTCGAGGGCGGGGCTAAAGCTCCGGACGGGCAAAAGCTTATAGCTGAGAGCACATCAAAAGCCCCGCCTAACCCGCGGAACTGTAGCGAGCAGGCTCCGACTGCTGGTTCTGGGCGGAAGTCCGGAAATAGGCTGGGTCCGCAGCTGAGGAAAGGTGCTCACCTCTACCCTTGGTGCTAATCTTGTGGCTTCAGTCACAGCCCCTCCCACGGAGGAGAGGCAGAAATCATAGCAAAAGCCACAGTGGGCCGGCACTGGCAACGCTCATACCCAAACACCCTAGGCACCAGCAGAGGGGGCGGGGGGCCTGCAGATAGACCACACCTAGAGATCACAAAGGCAACACCTACTGGACGCCAGTGGCCACAACTTGCTTATACACAGAAAAAATGGGCAGGCAGAGGAATGCAAACCAAATGAACCAAGAGAAATCCCCAGAGAAGGACCTGAATGAACCAGATATAACCAAATTACCAGAAGCAGAATTTAGAATAATGATAGTTAGGATGCTCAAAGAAATTAGAGCAACAATGGATAGTCATTATGAACAGCTAAACAAAGAGATAACAAGTATAAAAAATGAAATTGAAATAATAAAAAAGAATCAGACAGAAATGACAAATACAGTATCAGAACTGAAGACCACAATGGAAGGAATTAAAAGCAGGATGGATGACGCTGAGGATCGAATAAGCGAGTTAGAGGACACAATAAACAAAGGCACAGAAGCAGAGAAGAAAAAGGAAAAGAGACTTAAAAAATGTGAGGAAACTCTAAGGGAGCTTTGTGACAACATGAAGAGAAACAACATTCGCATCATAGGGGTGCCTGAAGAAGAGGAGAGAGGACAGGAAATGGAAACTTTGTTCAATCAAATCATAGCAGAAAACTTTCCTAAATTAAGGCTGGGAAACGCTCCACACATTCAAGAAGCACACAGAACTCCATTAAGGAGAAACCCCAAAAAATCTACACCAAGACACATCATAGTTAAAATACCAAAGCTAATGGATAAAGAAAAAATTTTAAAAGCTGCTAGAGAAAAAAAGACTATCACCTACAAAGGAGCCCCCATAAGGATGACATCGGACTTCTCAACAGAAACACTTGAGGCCAGAAGGGAATGGCAAGAAATAATCAAAGTAATGCAGAACAAGAACCTACAACCAAGACTACTTTATCCAGCAAGGCTAACGTTTAAAATTGAAGGAGAAATAAAGAGCTTCCCAGAAAAAGAAAGCCTCAAGGAATTCATAAAAACCAAACCAATTCTGCAAGAGATACTAAGGGGCCTCTTGTGAACAGTTTAAAGGGAGGAATGAATAGAGCAAAAGAAGAATACAGCTTTAAAGGATAAAATGGCAATAAACAACTACATATCAATAATAACCTTAAATGTAAATGGATTAAATGATCCAATCAAAAGACATAGGGTAGCTGCATGGATAAAGAAACAGGACCCATACATATGCTGTCTACAAGAGACACACCTTAAAACAAAAGATGCTCATAGACTGCAGGTAAAAGGATGGAAAAAAATATTTCATGCAAATGGAAATGAAAAAAAAGCAGGGGTAGCAATACTTATATCAGACAAAATGGACTTTAAAACAAAGGCTGTAGTAAGAGATAAAGAAGGACACTACATAATGATAAAGGGAACAATTCAACAGGAAGATATAACTATTGTAAATATCTATGCACCAAATATAGGAGCCCAGACATACATAAAGCAGACTTTGATGGATATAAAGGGCGAGATTAACAGCAATACTATCATAGTAGGGGATTTCAATACCCCTCTAACAACACTGGATAGATCCTCAAGAAAGAAAATTAATAAAGAAACAGCAGACTTAAAGGAGACACTAGATCAACTTGATTTAATAGATATCTTCAGAACTTTTCACCCTAAAGCAGTAGAATATACATTCTTCTCAAGCGCTCATGGTACGTTTTCTAGGATAGACCACATGTTAGGACACAAAAATGGTCTCAATAAATTTAAGAAGATTGAAATCATATCAAGCATTTTCTCTGATCACAATGCCATGAAACTAGAAATTAACCACAAAAGAAAAAATGAAAAATACTCAAACACTTGGAAACTAAATAGCATGTTATTAAATAATGAATGGATTAACAATGAGATCAAAGAAGAAATAAAAAAGTTTCTAGAAACAAATGATAATGAGCATACATCAACTCAAAATTTATGGGACACAGCAAAAGCAGTTCTGAGAGGGAAGTTTATTGCACTACAGGCATATCATAAGAAGCTAGAAAAAGCTCAAATAAGCAACCTGACCCTGCATCTAAAAGAACTAGAAAAACAACAACAAATAAAACCCAAGACAAGTAGAAGGAAGGAAATAATAAAGGTCAGAGCAGAAATAAATGACATAGAGGCTAAGGAAACAATACAGAGGATCAATGAAACCAGAAGCTGGTTCTTTGAAAAGGTAAACAAGATTGATGAACCTTTAACTAGACTCACCAAGAAAAAAAGAGAGAGGACTCAAATAAATAAAATTAGAAAGGACAGTGGAGAAATAACAACTGACACAACAGAAATACAAAGCATTGTAAGAAAATACTATGAAGAACTATATGCCAAAAAATTAGACAATCTTGGTGAAATGGACAAATTTCTTGAATCATATAACCTTCCAAAAATCAATCTGGAAGAATCAGAACACCTAAACAGACCAATTACAGCAAATGAGATCGAAACAGTTATCAAAAAACTCCCAAAAAAGAAAAGTCCTGGGCCTGATGGCTTCACAAGTGAATTCTATCAAAAATTCAAAGAAGAACTAACTCCTATTCTCCTCAAGCTATTTCAAAAAATTCAAGAGGAAGGAAGACTTCCAAACTCCTTTTATGAGGCAAGCATAATTCTGATCCCAAAACCGGGCAAAGACAACACAAAGAAAGAAAATTATAGGCCTATATCCCTGATGAATTTAGACGCTAAAATTCTCAACAAAATATTAGCCAACCGGATCCAGCAATATATGAAAAAAATCATACACCACGATCAAGTGGGATTTATTCTGGAGAGGCAAGGCTGGTTCAATATTCGCAAATCAATCAATGTGATTCACCACATAAACAAAAGGAAGGACAAAAATCACATGATAATTTCAATAGATGCAGAAAAGGCATTTGATAAAATCCAACACCCATTCATGCTCAAAACTCTCAGTAAAGTGGGAATACAGGGATCATTCCTTAACATGATAAAGGCCATCTACGATAAACCGACAGCAAACATCATACTAAATGGACAAAGATTAAAAGCAATCCCCTTAAGATCAGGAACCAGGCAGGGTTGCCCACTTTCACCACTCTTATTCAACATAGTTCTGGAAGTACTAGCTACAGCAATCAGACAAGAAGAAGAAATAAAAGGCATACAAATTGGAAAAGAAGAAGTAAAACTGTCATTATTTGCAGATGATATGATATTGTATATTGAAAACCCTAAAGTCTCAGTCAAAAAACTACTGGACCTTATAAATGATTTCAGCAAGGTGGCAGGATATAAAATTAATACTCAGAAATCAGAGGCATTTCTATACACCAACAATGAAATATCAGCAAAAGAAATTAAGGAAACAATCCCCTTCACTATTGCAGCCAAAAAAATAAAGTACCTAGGAATAAATTTAACCAAGGACGTTAAGGACTTGTACTCGGAAAATTATAGAACATTGATAAAAGAAATCAAGGAAGATACAAACAAGTGGAAGCACATACCGTGCTCATGGCTAGGAAGAATAAACATCATTAAAATGTCTATATTACCCAAAGCAATTTATAAATTCAATGCAATACCAATTAAAATACCAATGACATACTTCAAAGATATAGAACACATATTCCAAAAATTTATATGGAACCAAAAAAGAACGCGAATAGCCTCAGCAATCTTAAAAAGAAAAAATAAAGCAGGAGGTATCACTCTTCCAGATATCAAGGTTTACTACAAGGCCATTGTACTCAAGACAGCCTGGTACTGGCATAAGAACAGGCACATAGATCAATGGAACAGAACAGAGGACCCAGAAATAAACCCACAGCTTTATGGACAACTGATATTTGACAAAGGAGGAAAAAACATACAATGGAGTAAAGACAGCCTCTTTAACAAATGGTGTTGGGAAAATTGGACATCTACCTGCAAAAAAATGAAACTAGACCATCAACTTACACCATTCACAAAAACAAACTCAAAATGGATAAAAGACTTAAATGTAAGCCGTGAAACCATAAGCATCTTAGAAGAAAACATAGGCAGCAAGCTCTCCGACATCTGTAGCAGCGGTATATTTGCCGATTTATCTTCATGGGCAACTGAAATAAAAGGCAAGATAAACAAATGGGACTATATCAAACTAAAAAGTTTTTGCACAGCTAAAGACAATAGGAACAGAATAAAAAGACAAACCACACAATGGGAGAACATATTCGACAGCACATCTGATAAGGGGTTAATAACTAAAATTTATAAAGAACTTATAAAACGCAACACCAGGAAGACAAACAACCCAATCAAAAAATGGGCAAAAGAAATGAATAGAAATTTCTCCAAAGAGGACATACAGATGGCCAATAGGCATATGAAAAAATGCTCAACATCACTAATCATTAGAGAAATGCAAATTAAAACCATAATGAGATATCACCTTACACCAGTCAGAATGGCACTTATCAGCAAAACAACACAGAATAAGTGCTGGCGAGGATGTGGAGAAAAGGGAACCCTTCTGCACTGCTGGTGGGAATGCAGACTGGTGCAGCCACTGTGGAAAACAGTTTGGAGATTCCTCAGAAAATTAAAAATTGAACTGCCTTTTGACCCAGCTATCCCACTTTTAGGAATATACCCTAAGAACACCATAGCACTGTTCGAAAAGAAGAAATGCGCCCCCATGTTCGTGGCAGCATTGTTCACAATAGCGAAGATCTGGAAACAGCCCAAGTGTCCCTCAGAAGACGAGTGGATTAAAAAGCTTTGGTACATATATACTATGGAATACTACTCAGCCATAAGAAACGATGACATCGGATCATTTATAACAAAATGGATGTACCTTGATAACATTATACGGAGTGAAATAAGTAAATCAGAAAAAAAGAAAAACTGAGAACAGCATGATTTCATACATAGGTGGGACATGAAAGTGAGACTATGAGACATGGACAAGAGAGTGGTGGTTACGGGGTGGGAGGAGGGAAGGGAGGGTGGGATAGGGAGGAGGGGAGGGACGCAGGGAAAACCAGATTGAAGGTGACAGAGGACAATTTGACTTTTGGTGATGGGTATGCAACACAATTGAATGATAGGATAACCTGGAGATGTTTTCATTGTACATATGTACCCTGATTTATTGATGTCACCCCATTAGAATTAATAATAATAAAATATATATATATTTAAAAAAAAAAAAAAAGAAGGGTTCAGTGAATGTGCATATGAAATGGGTAGGTTCGGTACCTCAAAAAAGGTTAAGAACCACTGGCTTAGAAATTGCCACCCACATTTCAGCTTCTGTCCTCTAAGTATGTTCCCTCCCTCTCCCTCTCCTCCCCACACCAGATATTCTCTCTGACTCCAGCTGTGCTCTCCAGGACCAGGCGGGTGGTACCATCCCTGGCCAATGCATACAAACCAAAGGGGATTTTCAATCCCTTTTGAAAATCCCTTTTCAATCCCTTTTCACCTTTGAAAGGTCTCTTCCCCTTTCCTGCCCCACATTATCTGACCTCTCCACACTCAAAAAGACAACAAAAATTGAGACCATCACACACATGAAAGAGACATATAAAACAAAACATGTCTTAAAACATGGCTCCAAATGACCAATTATTGTCCCTTAAAGGTGCTTCAGCTTACCACGGGAGGAAGGCCTATTTTTGTTTCCCCAAGTATCTCATCACTTGAGAAGTTTGCACCAGCAAGCAGCCTGCTGTTCTAACAGTGTCTTGTGAATTTAGATTGTTTGGTTAATTATAAACACATTTCAAAGTCAGTCTTTCTGGCCTTTTTCCTAGAATGAGTGACTGCCACTCCACAGCTCACAGAATGGTCTTCAATAGTTTTCAGTCAAGGTTCAGGGAGAAATATGCCACACCGGGATTTGATTATTTACCAACATAATGTTGGCGTCGAGCCAAAGAGACACCAATATATTTTCCTTTGAAGTCTGACATATTGCCTGCTGCTTTCAATGCTATTTTCTTGGCTGGTGGACAAAATAACTGTGGCTGTTTCAAAAATCACATCCAATTCAAGTTGGGAGGAGAACGTGTCTGGTGATGGGTTCAACTTCAGACACTGAGCTCATTCTCCTTTGGGGTGCTGAAGGTGAGTTCCCAGAGTGGGGTGCTTCTATGGGCCATTGAGGGCCCCTGGCCCTGGCTCTGGGATCACAACTTGACAAAGCCATTCAAGAAAGAGTCTATCAAATTCTTGGCACCGTGGCTATAAACAGACATGTGTAACGAGATCATCAGCACATTGTCATGATGTCTTGGGTTGTCTTTTGCTCCCTCTTGTTTGGAGAGTCCTAAGAGAACCTGACAGAGAAAACAGGTTTTGCAGGGATTTGAGTCCACAGAGCCATTGCTCTCAGGCTACTGGAAACCAAAACACCCATGACAACCCAAAGGATTCACCAAGGCACTTCCGCTCTTGCCCCTTGCTATCAGTTCCTAAACATTACAATCTCTCACGGCAGAATATTAACTTCCACCAAACACCTGAGAGGTGGGAGTATAAATTACCGGATGAGAGAATGTCAAGTTAGAAGTAATTTTTTTCAAAAAGCTTTAACATTCTGAAACCAAGTAAATTCTCACTTATTGAAAAGAAAAAATCTTAGAGACTATTTAGTCCCATTTCCCAACGGGTTAAGAATGACATCTCTATCATCTAAATACCTGTGATATTGGAGAGTTCATTTACCTATATCATTGGACAGTGTTAGTACAATATTAAAACTGCAAGAGTATAACCAGACTAATTCCCCATCTCCTATTAAAGCACGACAGTTTTATAAATATGACTTATCATTTAATTTCAAGTCATTCAGAAAGAATATAACAATATATAGGAGTAAAATCTTGAAAGTCAGTGTAACTACTGGTATTGATGCTATATTATATATAATTTAAGTCTAGTGCATTGTAATTTTTTGCTTGTTTACTTCATTTTATGTATCTAATTTTTTAACTTTTCAATTTCATCTTTACTCAATGTGTATTTATTACTCTTGGCACAATATTTTATAATATACATTCTTATTATAGGGTGACACGATATCCCAATTGCCGGAAATCCTCCAGGTTTATACCTCATTACTTTAACATAATTTTTAACAGCACTCGTTACACTCGCAAAAGTACCCTAGTTTGGACGATAAATTATGGTCAAGCATCAGACATTTCAAGTGTTTTAAAAACTGGATTTCAATTTTTAAAATTCTACTAAAAATCTTCACACATTAAGACTGGAATCCCGACCCATAACTTCTCTGCACTCTTCTCAATTGATGAGCTTTTATTTTATTCTGAAATGATAAATCTTCTTGACTATAGACTATTATTAATAAAATAGATAGCTGCTCCATGCTTAAGAACAACGACCACAGAGAGGCTGGCGCTGTGCTCTCCGCACGGATGGAGTGGCCCACTGCCAACGGGATGTCAGTTTCATTAAGTTACAGAGAGCCGGAGAGACCTTTCTAAGTCAGGCACAGCATGCTGGCAAATGTAATGCAAATGTCCTCATGCCTGAGAAAGCATTCCCTCTACTTGACCAGGTCTCTTTCATCTTTGGGTGTCTCAGTTTCTCTGTCTCTAAAGGAGCGCAGTAATGCCCACTTCACAGGACTGGTGTAGGATTAAAGGGACGTTAGCCATAGGGCCCTCTCAGCTACCAGGAACAAAGGCATTAGGTAATTGCAAAATGTCCGGTTCCGCTTCTCCGGCTTGTGAAAAAGGGGCTCCCACTGACTTGAAAGAGAGAGCATCATAGGCAGACAAGGAGAAACCCAGGGGAGGGTAGAGCCTATTAACTTCATTATCGTTGTCCTAAAGTGCAGAGGAGAGAGAGAGAGAGAGAGAGAGAGAGAGAGCAACAAAGAAGCTGAGGAACTGTGGTCACAGAAAAATAAGACATGGACTAATCAATGGGCTACAAAAAAAATCTGAAAAGATGAGTGTCTTAGTTTAAAATTAATCTGTGAAGATTATGTGCCAGAAACTAGGGAACCAGCTATATATTCTCTGGTCACTTGATGACACATGCATGTGTTTTCCACAACAGTGTGTCCCATCCCTTATTCCACCCTTCCTTACCTTATCCACTCTAATCAAAAAGCCTAATGGTGGTTCAATGGCCACTTTCAGAGTGAATTAAATTTAAAAGCTCCTATTTAGACAGCAAGGTGCATTCAAATGATTAACCGATAGGTAATGAAATTGAAACTAGTGATACAATTTTGGCATAAAATATTAAGGCCTCCGAGAGAGAAGAGTAAGTTTGGACAAGTAGAAAAGGCTGATGTTGCTTTGGTGAACTTACAGTCAAGTGTATGTAAGACATCCCCCTGTACATTAACACATGCTACTCAAATCAAAAGGGAAAAATAAATAGTAGGAGATGTCACTCTAAGCAGTATTTCCCCAGCAAAAGCTATGTCTCAAGAGTCCTTCAGAGCACCTTGGGAACGCAAAGGAATTCACAAACCAATATGCCAGATTGGCTTGGCTGGATATTACTCTTTTGTGCATGGATCTAGCTACATAAAAGGCACTTGTGAATCTACCAGACTCTCCCAGGGCTGCTTCAACCTGTGCCCAGAGTCGGGGGCATTGTAAAAAGAGTATGGACTTCAAGGTCAGTTAGGCTTGAGTTACGATTCTAGCTCCACCATCTCACTGACTGAGTGGCCTGAGAAAAGTCATATGGCCTTTCTGAGAAGGGCAGTGCATAATCCTATCAGCCTTGCAAGGTGCTGGGAGGAGGAAACACCTATACGTAAAGCTAAGCGCTATACTTAGTGTGACCCATTGTGTACAACTTGAAACAACCCAGAATGAGAGAAGCCTGTGCCCAAAGTCAAACACCCACTCCCTCCACGAAGGCCAGGTGGATAAGTGATATAAGTAAGAGCAATTTTTAAAACATAACCATAAAATGCTTGCACATATTTGACCAAAATAGGGGCCTTAATTTAAGCATCCGGAAGAGCCAAACTATAGTTCTAATAAAGTAAGAATTTTTAGATGTCAAAAGATAATTCTACTGTATAATTCTGCACTTGTACAGATTATGCACATGATTCATCTTTAAAACCACACCCCCTTGGCCATTCACAATGGGCTTCTCAGGGGCTGCAGGAAGAGCCTCTGGTCCTGAACATGTAAAATGTAGAAGCACAGGAAGGGTCTCTGATAAGCCAGTCAGCCTCCTCATTCTACAGGCAAAAGCACTGAGGCTTGGACAGGAGAACCTGCTTGTCCAAGGTCAAACAATAAAGGCCTTTAGTTAGGATTTTGGGAGAAGCCATTATAAATCAAACCTGTGACCATCATCATCATCACTTCATCATAGAGCTTTATTCACTGACATTTCTAATTCTGTGGCCAAACAATGTAATTGGCCTGGCTGGTCCTAGGACTGTCCTTTGGGAATGAAGCTTTCTTCCAACATCACAATAGAGGAGAACCTGCTAAGATAGGTTAGTCTTATTTCACGTTCCCCAATATGACATGCAGACTAGTTTCTAACATGTCTCAGGGTTGAAAAGTCTAAAAGGTGAAACTAATAATAAAATATACCCATTGAGGCCCTGGCCAGTGGTTCAGTGGATAGAGCATCAGCCTGGTATATGGGTGTCCCAGGTTCAATTCCAGTCAGGACACACAGGAGAGGCAAACATCTGCTTCTTCCCCCTCTCTCTCTCCCTTCTCTCCCTCTTCCCCTCCCATAGCCAGTGGCACAATTTGTTCAAGCATGGACCTGGGTGCTGAGGATAGCTCAGTTGATCCAGTATGTCAGCCTCAGGCACTAAAAATAGCTTGGCACTAGAGCACTGGCCCCAGACGGGGCTGCTGGGTGGGTCTTGGTTGGGCGCATGTGGGAGTCTGCCTAACCCCATTGAGGCACTTTAAAACAAAGTATCCATTGAGCATGGCTGATGGTGGTATAGTGAATGGACTGTCGATCTGGGAGGCTGGGGTCCCAGGTTAGAAACCCTGAGGTCACAAACTTGAGCACAGGATCATCTAGCTTGAGCACAGGCTCACCAGTTTGAACATGAGGTCACAGGCTTGAGCATGGGATCATAGACATGATCCCATGGTCACTGACTTGAGCCCAAAGGTCACTGTCTTGAAGCTAAAGGTCACTGGCTTAAACAAGAGGTCACTGTCTTGCCCTGAGCCCCCCCACCCCACCCTTCAAGGCACTTATGAGAAACAATCAGAGAATAATTAAAGTGACACAACTGTAAATTGATGCTTCTTATCTCTCTCGGTTCCTCTCCCCCTTACCCTCTCTCTCTCTACCTCTATCGCTCTCTCTCTCAAAAACAAACGTATCCATTGAACATTGGTGTGACATTTTCTGTCCCCTGATAAGAGACACTGTGCTAGACCTACAACTCAGGTAAAATGGCATCATCTGCACATAATTCCTCAGAGCAAAGTTAACAAATCAAGTATTTGGCACACATTCTTAAAGGGTTCATTATGCTTTTTTTCTACACAAATCAAATTTTCCATTTAAATTTCTGTGCATAATAATCCCTAACCACTGAGCAGTATATTTTAAAAGGTGATAGTCCACACACAACAAGATTTCAAAACACCTAGGCAGAATGCGCTACCTGTTTCATAACTCTTCAACTATTAATCATCATTGATTACTAATTCTGGTTCCTTCTCTGGATTTAAGGAAATATTTTATCCTGAGTATGCTGATTTAGAGATGGGTTTCCCTGAGACTGACTTCCAGCACAAAGAAACTTCAATGTTTAAAGTAGTTATACAATAAAACCCTTGCAGGAAACTCCCTCAAAAGCAGGGCAGGAGGAAACCAGGTTTTAGGATGGGAGAGATCATAGAACCTACCTAAAGCTTGAGAAGAGGAACCAGAGATATAAAAAGATGGAAATCCAGAAGACAGAGATAGAAATCCCTGAGCGGGTGATTAAGGGATGGGTCCCAGGATATTGCTGGAGAGGAAAGGAGGGGGGAGGGAGGAGGAGAAGACAGAAAGAAAGGGGATGCAAGAAAGGGAAGGGAAGGAGTGGAAAGGGAGGAAGAAAGCTGTAGAGACATTTTGAAGGAAGTTTAGGTGACATTATATATGGAGATGAGAAACCATCAATTATAAAGGACATCCTACCAAAAATTCTGCTCAGCCATATAATTGCACATTGTAAATATATACTCAGGGATTAGATTTTATTCTGTTTAAAACATTTTAATTGATGTTTTCTCCAAAAAAAAATATCATCAATTCATAATGGAGGAGATAGAGATCATTCAACTAGATGGATTTTTGTGTTATAACAACTCAAAACTGGCCGACCAGTGGTGGTGCAATGGATAGAGCATAGACTTGGAATGCTGAGGTCACCAGTTCGAAACCTCAAGGTCATTGGCTTATATACAGGCTCGTCGGTTTGAGTACAGGGTTGCCGACTTGAGTTTAGGATTATCAGCATAATCCCAAGGTCACCAGCTTGAGCCTAAAGATCGCTGTCTGGAAGCCCAAGGTCCCTGACTTGAGCCTAAGGTCACTGGCTTGAGCAAGGGGTTGCTAGCTTGGCCTGAGCTTCACACACTCAACCCCCCTACCCTTGTCAAGGAATTTATGAGAAGCAATCTAGGTACAACTAAAGTAAAGCAACTACAAATTGCTTCTCCCCCCATCTTCCTTTCTCTCTCCGCCCTTCCTAGCTCTCTAAATAAATGAATAGAACTTAAAATAAACACCCTCAAAACTACTTGAATCCCACCCAGACTTTAAGTTATATATCAATGTGGGGGAAAAATTCCTCCTAAGAAAGAAAAATTTAAACCCTGTTAATTCACAGTGTGGACATAAGAAATAGCAAATACACCGTTTGATATTTGGTCTGCAAGTTGAGGGAAAAAAGCATAGTACATTCTATAGGAGAAATTTTTCTGATCCCAGAAATACTAAGAACTCAGTAGCTTTTTTGGCTCCAATGATTTGTAAATATCTAGAAGAGCCCAGATTTTGAAGCCCTGAGGACACTTGCTAAAACTCAGAAATTTGGCACTAGTCTTAACACACAGTTTGGGTTTTCTTTCAGAGTTGATATCTTACCAAATAGAGCCATCTGTGTTCCCTCTGGGAAAGGTTCAACTGTTCTGTTGCCATTGACATGATGTTTGGCTATAAAAAAGAGAGAGAGAGAGAGAAAGAAATGCAAGTTAAGTGTAAAGTTCTGCACACATACTAACACATGTCATTAAATGTGTCAAAGACCTATTTCTCATTTCAGTTAGAAATGGCACCAAAGTTTACCCTCCTAAGAGAATTTCAATTATTTTGTTTTTGGTCTGTGACAAAGAGCCTAGAGATGGTCTAGTTCAGGTATGTCGTTTCATAGGGGAGTGTGCTGAAGCCCAACCTTATGTGGAGCTGTACAGCAGGTGGAGGTAGAGCCAGCCCAGCCTGAAGCTCCTGACTCCTAGCCAGAGGTTCTCCACTCTGCCAGGCCATCCCCTGGAGGACAACGGAAGCTCTTGGTTCCAGGGTGAACTTGGGGTGGCTTCTCCTGAAGAGTCTGGATGATCAGAACATTGACCCAATTAGGAAAGTGAGTCATAAAGACAGCAAGGTCACATTGGGACCAATTTTTCAAGGACACATCATTTCACTACAATTCAAGTACTGTTCCCAGGAGCCAAAGATACTCACCTTCTTATAGACCAGACAGATACTCTATGCTTGTTACTACTCTTCATCCACCCTGGTCCTCTCTACTATTATCCTTCCCACCCTAGTGCATATCAAGGACTTAGTACCAAAAAGTGACCAGGTTATATATGGCTTTCCAGCATTACTTTATTCCCATAACCCGCAGCCATATTCAGATTTAGGTAGAGAATCTGAATATGGTCCATCTATGAGTACTTTAATAATATCCTCAGCAATGTTTAAATATAGGCATTTATGTTGAAAATGTGTAAGAGAAGAATGGCTAAAACTCTTTAACACTGCATCATGTAGCACATGTATTTTGATGTAATGGGCTGCATTAGATTTGTTGAGCTCTAGCAAAGGACTTGGCACTAAAGATAGGCTTTGAGGGGTCTAGAAAGGTGAATATGTCATTTTTCCTGCCCTCCAAGAGAGTAAAAAATTCAAAAGCAAAGCTTACAACTCTGTGCTAAGTCCTGAAATGAGGACTAAAGGTATCTTAAGAGTTCAAAGCAGAGGAATAGTAAGTTGGGAAGTCAGAGCAGCAACCTGAAGGCATTGCAACTAGTGCAGAATCTTAAAGGAGAGGCAGGGTTTGGAAAGACGGAGGGTGCGGAAGCTACTTAGTGAGAGCAAGGAGTAGGCACAACCAAGGCACCATCCTGGGCCAGCACACAGTCTAGTGTGTGCGTACTAGAGGTGATATGTTGAGAAGCAACGGCAAAGAAAGACAGATTGGTAGGTAGGGACCAGGTCATGGAAGATCTTGAGAACCCCATCGAAACCCATGGGAGCTCCAGGCAGCCTCTACAACCCCACTGCTGCCCATCAGAACCTGAAGGTTTCCAAAGCTCAGTCTAGTTCAGACCATCCCTTTGGGATACCACCAGTTCAGGGGTTTCCACTGGTTCTTAGGAATTTGTGGCACTATCTCAAGGATAGAAGACCCGGGAGGAGGGAAGGAGCCGTCCAGAGGAACAAGAGAGCAAGCCTTATAGCAACCTCTAGGCATCAATTGGCACAATTAGTGGATGCATGATGAAAAGTCCCTGGTGGCATAGGACTTTGTCAAGCACTCATGCATATAGTTAAGACCACTGGTTACTGAATCCAAAGCAATGTGCTGATGCCCCATGTGGCAGTCACAGTGCTGTGCTATGGTGAGCACACCACAGCTCTGCCCACGGTTCTAAAACATCTTCCTTCACACATATCAAGAGCTATAAGTCCTTTCAAATGCTTCGACCCAATAATCCCACTCAAAAGAATTCAAACTAAGAAAAATACAAGAGGAAATAAAAGTAACACGCAAAACAATATTTACTTAAGTATCATTACTTTTAATGATAAAATCTTAAAAGCAACTCTCTAAAAATAGAGAAATTGCCTAGAAAGTTATAATCCATGATTTATCAACAGCATAAAATATTATGCAACACTTTAACTACAACATTTAAGAGATATACAGGGATGGGGGAAAATATTTGGGATAATGGTAAGTGAAAACAATCTTATTACACATTGGCTGTAGCTTATAACCACAACTAATTAAAATATGAATGCTTATAAGAAAAGACTGCCAGGGAATCATGCAAAAATGAAAACAACTAAGGAAATTATGCAAGATGTTTACCTTTATTAATTTTCTACAATAAAATATGTTTGCTTGAATTTCTTTAAATCAACAAATTACAGATTTTTAAAGAATCTTCACCAATACTTGGTTTCCCGAGATAGTCCACCAAGCCTTATTGATTATAACCCTGTACACATTTATAATAAAAAGTGTAGCCTTTTGACATATATTCTGGGATAGCTCAAGAGCACCTCCAACAGAAGATGACCTTCCACTGCAAACTTGACTCTTTTCCAGAATCCTAGCCTCTGGGATGAAGACACCATCCTCCTACCCATCTTGCCCATTTTCTCTCCCTCACCACCCACATCTAATCAATCTATCACTAGATCATCTAAATTTGCCTTTCAGACATTTTTAGAATCCTTCCACTTCTTCCCTTTACCACCAAAACCACTCTACTCCCAACTGTATGGCCTCTTCACCTGGCTCCTTCGAGTGTCTCTATACCTCCTTTCTAACTGGGTTTCCCTGGTATGTCATGTTGCCTTCGAAAAGATTAACTCTGATTACAAGACACAAACTCCCTAGCCTCCTCCCCACCCACTGTGCTGAGGCTAAGCCAAAATTCTCACACAGCCTTGAAGGACCACGTGCTCTGGCCATCTCATCCCTTGTTCCCTCTATGACAGCTATGCTGCTCTTTGGGACCCGTGTCCTCTTTTTGCAGCTCTCAGTAGAGCTGCACCTTACACTTAGTCTTAATTTGGATGAGCAGACTGTAAGCTCAGGGAGGGCAGGGCTGGTATCTCTTTTGCCTCACCATATCCACAATCCTTGCACAGTACAGGACACAGGCTAGGTGTTCCCTACCTACTATAGTTGTTCATTGATAAAGGAATACATAAACAGTTCTCAAATGTCTCTCTTTAACCATTATGAAAGATATATCATTTGGTACACTAAAAATATATCTCTCTTTATAGATACATGTTCCCCTCCTACAAAAATGATCATTACAAATAATCACTCGGAAACAGCCTCCTCAGCCATGTGGCCTGGAGACAAGGGGACTTCCCCTTTCCCTGCCCGTTCACCCACTCTCAGTGAGAAGGCAGCAGTGCTGGTGGAGGTGGAAAGGCTAGAAATGCTACCCGAACAGGAGAGGAAGGTGAAAGTTCAAATGCAACTCTCTCTTCACTGCTAAGGTTAGCTTTATCTTTTATTCCAGAGCCCAAGGCCTCAATTTTACATTTTCTTCGGAACTGCAGCTGAGTCTTACATCAGTCCCTACAGAGCAAAAACACAGCACTGGCCAATAAAAGATGGTAGTTTGGACTCTGGAATAAGACTGACTTTGAATCTCAGCTCTCCCATTTCCTAGCTTGGTCCCTTAACCTCTTTGTGCCTCAGTTTCTTCATGGTAATGTTTACTCATTTATAACAACCTCATGGGTTGCTTTGAGAATTAAATCAGTTAACATATATAAAGCACTTAGTGCTTGGTACATGGTAAACACGACTTAACTGTTAGACTAGTATTATCATCTACATGTGAACATATATTTTTCACAAGATCTGAATCAGGAATGACACATACATGGCACTTATTTACCTCTCCTCCCCTTCCACACGGATGGCAGACATCACTAATCAAGCACAGCACACTTTCTCTATCCCCGAATGTGACCACAAAATCCTTTCTCCACTTAGCACCCCACAGAATTTCTCATTTAAAGAGCACATCAGTGCTTAAATCATTTGTCATTCTTTATATAAATGAATAAAATGGAAAGATGGTAGAAAGAAAGAAGCCATTTTCCTTCTTATTTCTACATGACAAATTGTGATGAAAAGACAAATAGATCCTTTGATAATCTCCAAAGTTCTATAGATAGCTGTAGGGATAAAAGGGGGGAGGGAGGAGAATCCAAGTGCTACTTTCTATTTCACGATAAGGGAATGGTGAGTTTTTAAAAACTAAACGATGGCAGTTCTATTCCTAGAAACCAGGGCTGAACTTCTAAGAACACTTCCCCAGTGAAACTGCTAAGTATTTGGGAGCTAAGGAACCAGAGATCCTTGAAACACATTACACAGGTCAAATAAGATTTGGGGATAGGGGAGAACTAACCTGGGAACCTAATGAGCATTTATAATATCTTTTTTCAAAATTGGTTGCACATTTCACCACAGAAATAATCAAACTGACTAAATAGAAAAGCCACTCATTGATTGGGTAGTAACTATTGATTACCAGCAGAGTATGGAATAAAGACAGGAGGGACTGTCTAACAGGGACATCTGTTGGCTGGCCACAGTGGGCGGGGGAGTGCCTCCAATCTGGCTGCTTGGGCAGATGTCCTTGCCCCTGCTCCATGGGGGCACGTTCCAAGGCCAGATGCTACAGGAGGACAACCTCTGATGATGGCCAGATGTGTCCTCAGTCAAGGGTATATGAGGAAAAGAAATAGCTTTTCATTTATCTTGAAAGCCCAGGGCCTAAGGAGCAACAAGGTTAATTAGACCACGTTTGGGTCAAAGTCAACTATCAGAGAGACTCTGAAGGGGATTTGGGGGACATGTTCAAAAGCTTTAGGAGATGGTACTGACACTATGTTTTGCTTTGTTTTGTGAATATCTAATGCGCTTCAAGCTTTATGACTGTTTTCTCCCTTAAAAAAATACAATAAAACTGTTTGATAATGAACCTATAATAATGTAAATTTAGACATAAACCAACCAGTGACTAGCTCCATCTCCTGTACTCAAACTGAGACAGCTAAAATTCCTACTTCCTGGGTGAGGGGGGATCAGATAGGTAAATGGCAGGGAAGTGGGGGACTGAAGAGTGGGTTCTCAGATCCTCAGTATTCTCCTGTAAGTCCAACCTCCTCCAGTCTGGGTGGCCGTATTGACACTGACTAATTGGAGATTCTAGAAACTGCTCCTGTTGTCCTGGGAGTCCTGGTCAGCTGCTGGACCCAGAATCACCCCAGGACTAAAGCCTCAGTGCTGCAGGTCAGCTAACAGTGAGAGCTTCTCTCAGGCATGTTATTAACCCCATAAAAACCCAACTCATACTTGTCATTGTCACTATCAGTCATTCATGCTGCTCTGAAGCTTATCAGTGATTAGGTGCAGTTTGGGACTAAAGTAAAACTCTATTTATTTCACTAAAATGTCAATAAAAACCTGCCAATTCTAAAAACAAAATATTGTGTCACAGTACCCCACCACACTTTCTTTGTGGCTCTTTCTCCAGGTCTCACACTTCTGGTGTCTCAAGGCACAAATTAGACGGGAACTATGTAAGTAAGGTTCATACTTGGCCCATGGGCCTAGCTTTGGACCAGTGTCTCCCAACTCCAGCACAGGGCCCTCCATCACACTGACCAGGCATTCTGGGACCTGGTCTTAGTGTTCTGAGGATGATCTGATGGCTGTGAGTGTTGCTTTGTAAAGAAGGCAGAGGAGGAGCCCTGAGGCTGTACCTGTTGCATGCTCACTCAAATATGGGGCAGGCACACCAGGAGAGAACAGGCAATGATGTTCTAGTCACCTTGGCCCAGCGGTACCTTGGTTCTATGTTGTTCTTGTCCCTGCAGTTCCCATAATTCTGGGCTATGGTGTTTTAAGGTGAAACCAACCCAGAGTGGGTTTTGCCCCCAATAGTGTGCTCTATATGTGACGAGGGGAAGAATGAAATGGTCTGGGCGGGGGGGAGCAGCAAGTTAGTAAGAGGGCATTACTCAGCCTGAGTGCCAAGTGAATCCTGCTCTGAGGAAGTCTGAGTCCTTTGAACTGGTTGATGAGGTACACCACTAGAGGCAGGTGGGATTTGTGGTAAGGAGAGGCTAAAAGGAGTCCCCAGTAAAGGCAATGGTGCAAATGAGACAAAAAGTCCCCAAATGCGCCTGACCAGATGGTGGCACAGTAGATAGAGCGTCGGACTGGGATGCAGAAGACCCAGGTTCGAGACCCTGAGCTCGCCAGCTTGAGTGCAGGCCTATCTGGCTTGAGCAAAAGCTCGCCAGCTTGGACCCAAGGTCGCTGGCTCCAGCAAGGGGTGCTCGGTCTGCTGAAGGCCCACAGTCAAGGCACGTGTGAGAAAGCAATCAATGAACTAAGGTGTTGCATTGGCAACGAAAAACTAATGATTGATGCTTCCCACCTCTCTTCTTTCCTGTCTGTCTTTCCCTATCTATCCCTCTCTCTGTTCCTTTAGAAAAAAATAAATAAAGTCCCCAAATGCTGTGGGCACCCAGAGGCAAGCTCAAAGCTCCAGGAGAAATAAAAGGCCAGCCATCACTGTGTGTGAGCGGGAGCTGACCTGAAAACAGAAGAAATACCATGGACCAAACAGAGAAAAATTTAGATGGGAATAGTTTAAGATTGCAGCTAAAGAAGAAAAGTCATAAATCATGCAGGATTTTATCCTTATGCCCTGACCACTGTCCTTCCTCCAATAATCCCACCCACCACCCTTCTCCCTTCTCCCTGTGCTTCAGGTGCAGCAAACCGAGGGTGCATCTCTTGGCCAGTAGAGAGCCCGACACCCTGACTCAGGCAGCCCCTGCACCTCCCAGCATCCCTCTGGGGAGGGCGTATCTGTCCCAGTAAGTCAAGACATAGTGATCCACGTTATGCCCAAATAACATTACCGTGCAGAAAATAGTTATTGAACACCGGTTACGTGCCAGGCACTAGGCTTACTGTTGGGGCTACAAAGATAGTAAGATAATGCCTTCTTGTCATCCCTCAACCAGCAATGAGCTTGCCCCACTCTTTATGGTGCTAACCAGGTACAGCTATGCAAGGCTTCCGTGTCGGCAGCACTGCCTACAGCCTGAACACAACCTGTTACCCCACTACAATCAGACTAACATGAGTTCCCGATTCATATGACATTATTCCAGGAAAAGCATTCCATCACTGTTCATTTCACTTTGGAAGAATTCCATATTCACTCTCATAACACAATGGTATTAATTGCCACATTTAAGAGCCATGTCTAACTTAGGCTGCTGTGATAAGCATAAAATATTAATAGAAAATTTCCACCTGGCTTTTATGAAATCTCCTCGCACCCTCATAACACATGTAATTCCTAATGACTACCAAAATTAGATAATCTTGAGAATAGAAATTCCTTTTAATTCTTTTAAAAATGAAATCTTCCTGTCAGTCTGATAAATGTAACATCCCTGTGAATAGCAGTGTTGAAAACAGTAGCTGTAAACAAAAATAATTTTCTTTTATTCTAAGGTGCATATTTCCTACTGATCCAAAGCCACGTTTTAGATTTTTTTTAGATGAATGCTAAACACATTTATAAAGGGTCACAGAACAATCACACGTCTTAGTATTGTCTTTAAAAACACTGCCCTTCAGAGACTCGCAGAGGACTCCCACTTCCCTGGCTTGCCAGCTTTAGTCCCTTCCACATGGATGAAACAAAGTGACCTGCGTTCTCACCAGCATTTGTCGATGTCCGTTCTGCCACATTAAAATAATCAGTGTTACACAATATCTCGGTCCTGTGAACATAATTAAGGCAGGAGACCCACAGAGGTATTTTCTCATCCTATTATCAGTTTCTTATCACTTTGGAGCCTAACTGTATGCCTCTAATACCACTAAACTGGCTTTTTACAAACGGTTCTATACACCGCACAGACAGGTGATGCAGAACTCTTCCAAGGCACTAACATGCAGTAGGGTCTTCCTTCTCCTTCTTGGTGAGCTGTCAGGGGCCTTCAGCAGGAAGCGCAGTGCCCCTCGGTGGATACTGTATGAGGCACCATCAGCTGTCAGTCAGGCGATGGGCAGGAATGGTCCAGTAACTCCTCCTTCCCCCCACCCCCCTGACAGTGATAAATGATCGGGCCCTCTGCTCAGCTGAGCCTGACGGGTCCAGACTTCCCCTTGCAATCTGTTCCAGACCACCACCAACCTTCCCCCCCATCCCGACATCCCCTGTCAGCACTACAAAGCAGGCTGTTCAAGGGTAAGGTCAGCTCTCCTTGCTTTCTTGTTGCGGTTCTTTCATGAAAGGAAATTATGACTTTATTTCGAAATGGAAGCTCCTAATCAAATTGGAACTTGTTGTTACAAACCTCACAGGAAACTTGTCTTGCCCTTTCCGCACATTAGGAATGGGGCAGATACAGCTAAATATGGGTCTTTAAGAAGAAAGAAAAATAGTCATTGGTACAAACATAGATGTCAACTTGTCTTCCATTAAAATTAAAAAGCTTTCAAGTTATTACATTAATATCTGCTGTGGGGGCGGGAGGGAGACAAAAGATTCTGAGGGGAATAAAATATTGATAAAGAGACGGAACATTAACATTGAAGATGGAGATTCATCAGAGGTCATCTCCTACAATACATTTTGCCCATCTACAAATTCAGTCCTTTCAGGATTGTCTGCAAAACAAACAAATAAAGCAACTGGTACCAACCTTTTGCATAAAACAATCTCTGCTGTGGAGTAATATGCAGTCATTATCAAGAGTTAGGTAACTATTAATGTAGACATGTAACTATCTACAGTGTGTTCGGTTCTTTGCGGGGCAAGGGGAAAGGAATCAATGGGCAGGATTAGCTGTATATTGTGCTATAATTTGTTTTTTTAATATTCTGTTTTTACTTTTTGAAGTTTGTCCCATAGGATGTATTACTTTTTTGAAAATAAGACTAGCCTGACCAGTCGGTGGCACAGTGGATACAGCATTGGACTGGGACATGGAAGATCCAGGTTCAAAACTCTGAGGTCGCCACCTTGAGCACAGGCTCATCTGGTTTGAGCAAGGCTCACGAGCTTGAGCCCAAGGTTGCTGGCTTGAGCAATGGGTCACTCAGTCTGCTGTAGCCCCGCTGTCAAGACACATATGAGGAAGCAATCAATGAACAACTAAAGTGCCACAACAAAGAATTGTAGCTTCTCATCTTTCTCCCTTCCTGTCTGTCTGTCCCTATCAGTCCCTCTCTCTGTCTCTGTCAAAAAAGAAGAAAAGGAGACTAAAACAAAATTGTAATGTCCCAGTCTTTGTCACCTCATAAATACCCCTGCAGCCCCTGGGCACCTTTCCAGGGCTGCAGGAGTGGCCAAAAGTGGGCAAGGAGGTCCAAACTCAGATCAGCCCTGGCCAGGTGGTTCAGTGGTACAGCATCAGCCAGGTGTGTGGAAGTCCCAGGTTCAATTCCTGGTCAGGGCACACAGGAGAAGTGTCCATCTGCTTGCTTCTTCCCCTCTTGCTTCTCTCTTTTCCTCTCTCTCCTTTTCTCTCTCTCTCTTCCTCATTCCTTCTTACAGCCATGGCTTGATCGGATCGAGTTGGCCCTAGCAGCTGAGGATGGCTCCATGGTCCCCTCATCAAGTGCTATAAAATAACTCTGGTTGCAATGGAGCAAGGGCCCCAGATGGGCAGAGCACTGCCCCATAGTGGGATTTCCAGGTGAATCCCAGTCGGGATGCATGCGGGAGTCTGTCTCTGCCTCCCCACCCACTAAAATAAAAAAATTAAAAAAGAAAGAAAGAAACATCAATGACAAAAATCTTCCAATACATTTCTACAAATGACACACAAAGGGACTTCATGATGTTTTATACTGTGTCCCGTGAAAGAATGATGCTAAACTGAACATCTTAACTCAGGAAAGTTAAGTGGAGAGAGGGGTGGGTCTTAAAACATGCTTTCGGTTATCAGACTTAATGAAGAAACAGAGGAGAGGTAGCCGTGCAAAGCCTATCTGGTTCTCATCCTTGAATATATGTATATGCTCAAGCAGACCCCCAGATATTCAAACAATGGGCCAATTCCTGGATGAATTCTCTAATGTTTTACTGACTGGGGCATACTAAATAAAACAAGAGCCATGTCTGAAAATATCAGACATGCGGGAGTGCTGGCAAGCAGTCATTCACTGAATCCACTCAGGGGCCTGAACAGTAATCTCTCAGCTGGAAGGCCTTCAGCTTCAGTAGAGATATAGGCCAAAGGGGGTGTAAGGTGGGCCAAAAATGTTTCTCATGTACTAAAGCTCATTAAGTGGTTTTGGACTTACCTGATTAATACCTTAGAATTCTACAAAAGGAAGAGATGAATGTAACCTGGAATAATGTAACTATAAAGGGACTTAGGTGCAAACCCTGCATAAAATCTGATTTTGAGTAAAATTATGCCTGGATAGGTTTGCCAGGCTCTGAGTGCTAAGAGTAAATTATAGTAATCTCTATTTTCTGTCATTTTATCTTCCCAAAAGGCTGATAGCTCAAAATGTAAACTTTTGTGGAGACAGTAGTTGGAGAGGACTTAATGAAATACAGGCAAGTCCCCAACTTAAAAAATGAGTCACATTTCAAAAGCATGTTTATAAGATGGACGTCTGGGATATAGAACCCATTTTCTCATGCACATGCTGTTATAAATGGTGGTGAACTAGCCCACAGGGGCCTACTCAACTTATGAGTCTCAAATATAACTCTTTCCTAAGATTCTAACCATCATTTATGGGATACTCTCTCCATGTAAAAATATACCCTAAGTTCTACCTTTCAACATCAAGAACACACCCTTTCATACTGGTCAAGGTGGTTATAAGCTACAAGTAGAGAGAAAAAAATTTTCCCTACTTTCCAAAGCTACCCAGCTACTAACTCAACCATGGAAAATAATCCCCACTTTATTTATCATGGTGGAACGCAGGTTTCCGCCCAAGGAGAGGAGGAAATCCCTTGTTGCACAATAACCACTGGTCAAATGCAAGTTTATTTTAAATTAAGTTGTCTCATTTCAGATGATAAGGGAAGCTGAGTAATTCTGGCTCAGGCTGGAATCATAGTGTCCATAGGGGCTGCCGTCTTATATGAAGACTCAGCTGGGGGAGGATTGCTCTAAACTTTATTTGAAGGCAGGCCTCAGGCTTCCAGAAGACCCTGATCCAAGGGAACCCAGCTAAGCCACAACCAGATTCCTAGCCCAAAGAATTGACGTTTATTATGTATCTTTTAAGCTACTTAAGTTGGGGACAATTGAGTAAATAGCAATAGATAATTAGTATACTACCCATGTTTGAATAAAGAAAAATATGTAATCTTTAGCAAAGGAAAACTGATGGCAGAAGCCAGGAATTCAAGCCATCTTTTATCAAAGTGTTTTCCACAAGAAAAAAAGATATTTCCTGTCTAACTAATTTATAAATCAGTCTCTGGAATATGATCCATTTCTAAGTTGGAGACTATCTTTATGTAATTTATTTTCTCCACAAACTTTGTTCCCTAGGGTGCTGGGATTGCTAAAGCAGGCATTCCTGAACCACTGAAGCCTAGGGATGGTGTATAAAATATCAGAGGAAGGCTTTTAGCACTTCTGCGATAATTCTGGCAATTTTTATTCATTTGCATTATCCAGAGAATTGTTAGTTGCTTTTCCTGCTGTTTTGTTTGGGGAAGTTATATCTCTGCCTCACAGGGCTTACAAAAACAATGAAGAAAAATATTTTTCAACATTACCAGGGAAGCTAAATTTAAATTCATGCCAAAGTCCTTCACTGCAATGGAGAAAATTTTATGAATTTTGATGAGATTTTCTTTTGTTGTTTAGTTAGTTGGTTGAGTTAGTTGGAGGCTTTTTTCTTCAACTAGATGGAAGTAAGAATGTGGAACAATTATTTCTATTTTAACAGTCCCTTTAAAAAATAGATCTTTCCCCTTTTCTTTTGACTCATGGTAATCAAAATCAAATCTAAAAATTAAAACTGTTGCTGGTATAAAACCAGATTTTTATTAGCTTGGATACTTCTTTCATAGCATCTTAAGGTCACAGAGTACCTCTATTTTAAGCATCAAAATAGTGGGATCCTACTATATCCTTTGATTACCTCAAAAAAAATTCTAAATACTCTGTTAATCACCATTAAACACTAGAAGAGTCAAGCTGGAGCTGATCATTCCAGTGAAGTAAGAGACTGTGTTCCTGGTTCACTGTTTGACAAACCTCAGTTCCTGCAGAAATCTCAGTCAACATACTCTAGTCTTCCCCTCCCTTACTCTAGTTCAATCCCAGGTTAAACACATGAGAAGTGGTGTGAGGACAGGAGAAAAAAAACACCAGCTGAATACAAATCAATATCTCCAACCTTCCTTGAAAATGAGGACAAAATCCACAAGTCACAGAGGTCTCGATTTAAACAGTACTTATGAAAAATTACTATGTAGCAGTCCGGGTCCAATCAAGAGACAGAAACCACACAGTATATTATAAATGAGAAGTCTAACCATAAAGAATATTAACTATGACTAAAGAGCAATTATACAATTTAATTAAATTATCTATTCTGAAAGAATTTAAGAGTATCTAAATAAATGGAGAGATATACCATCTTCATAGATTGAAAGACTTGGTAGTCTTAAGATATCAATTCTCCCCAAATTAATCTATAGTGCAACACAATGCCTATGAAAACCCCAGGAAGTCTTTGTAGAAATTGACAAGTTGGTTCTAAAATTTATATGGAAAGTCAAAAGACTTATAATAGCCAAAAAAATCTGTACAATGAAAACTTTAAGGCATAATGAAAGAAACTGAATACACAAATAAATGGAAACATATCCTGCATTCATAAAGTAGAATTCATATTTTTTAAATATCCATATTACTCAAAGCAATCTATGATTCAATGCAATCCCTATCAAAATTTCAAAGGCATTTTTCATGGAACTAAAATAAACAATTCTAAAAATGATATGGAACCACAAAAAGACTCTGAATAACCAAAGTAATCTTGAGAATGAAGAAGAAAGCTGGAGCCATCACACGAACCAATTTTAAACTATATTACAAAACTATAATAATCAAATAGACTGACCAGGTAGTGGTGCAGTGGATAGAGCATTGACCTGGGATACTGATGACTCAGGTTCGAAACCCTGAGGTTGCTGGTTTGAGCATGGGCTCAACTGGCTTGAGCATAGGCTCACCAGCTTGAGCATGGGGTCACGGCTTAAGAGTGGGATCATACATAGATAAGACCCCATGGTTGCTGGCTTGAGCCGAAAGGTTGCTGGCTTGAAGCCCAAGGTCACTTGTTTGAACTCAAAGTCACTGGCTTTGAGCAAAGGTCACCGACTCAGCTGGAGCCTCCCTCTACCCCCCCCCCACCGCCATCAAGGCACGTATGAGAAAGCAATCAATGAACAACTAAAGTGTTCCAACTACGAGTTGACGTTTCTCATCTCTCTCCCTTCCTGCATCTCTCTCTCTTTTACTCTCTGTTACTAAAAATCATCATTATCATAATCAAAACAATATGATATTGACATAAAAATAGATACATAGATCAATGCAACAGAATAGGGAGCCCAGAAATAAATTCACACATATATGATCAAATAATTTACAACAAAAGAACTAAGAATATATAATGGGTAAAGGGTAGTTTCTTCAATTAACAGTGCTGGGACAACTGGACAGCCACATGCAAGAGATTAAAACTGGACCTTAACCTTTGCCATATACAAACATCAACCTAAAATGGATTAAAAATTTGAGTGTAAGACCTAAAACCATAAAACACCTAGATAAAAGCATAGGGGGTAAAGCTACTTGATGTTGGTCTTGGCAATAAATTTTTTGGACTTGACACCAAAAGCAAAGGCAACAAAAAGCAAAAATAAACAAGCGAGACTATATCAAACTAAAACACTTCTGCACAGCACAGGAAACCATTAACAAAATGAAAAGGCAACCTTCTGAGCGGGAGATAATATTTGCAAATCATATCTCAGATAAGAGGTTACTATCCAAAAAATATATGTTTTAAAAACTCATACAACTCAATAGCCAAAACAAACAAACAATTCAATTGAAAACATGGGCAGAGGACCTGAATAGACCAAAGAGAAACAGACAGCCAACACGTACATGAAAAGGTGCTCAATGCCACTAATCATCAGGGAAATGCAAATGAAAACCACAATGAGATATCACTTCTCAGCTGTTAGAATGACAGTCATCAAAAAAGACAAGAAATAACAAGTGTTGATGAGGATGTAAAGAAAAGGAAGCCCTTGTGCATGATTGATGGGAATGTAAATTGCTATAGTCACCATGGAAATAGTATGAAGCTTATTTTAAAAATTAAAATTAGATCTACCACGTGATCCAGCAATCCACTTCTGAAGATGTATGAAAAGTAATAGAAATCACTATCTCAAAAGGACTCTGCACCCCCTTGTTCACTGCAGCAAATTTTCAATAGCTAAGATGTGGAAACAATCTGTATCCATCAATGGATAAATGGATAAAAAAGATGTGGTACATATATACAATGGAATATTACTCAGCCATAAAAAGAAAATCCTGCCATTTTTAACAAGGATGGACCTTTAGAAAATTATGTGAAAGGCAAATTCTATATGATCTCATATGTGGAACCTAAAAAAACCAAACTCATAGAAACAGATAACAGAGAGAACAGATTGGTGATCAAAAGGTAAAAACTTCCATTTCTAAAACAAGTCATTTCTAGGGGTTTAATGGACAGCAGGGTGACTATAGTTCACAATATTATATCGTGTATTTGAAAGATGCTAAGAGAGTAAATCTTAAAAGTTCTCATCATAAGAAAAATTTTATAACTATAAAAGGTAATAGATACTAACTTATTGTGGTAATCAGTTTGCAATATATACATATATCAAATCATCATGTTGTACAACTTAAACTAATACAATATTATAAATCAATTATATCTCAAAAAAGCTGGAAAAAATAAATAAGATTAAAATAGGCAAAACAATTTTAAAATATAAGTTGAAGGACTTCTACCACCTAATCTCAAGACTTACTCTAAGGTTACAATAACAAATCAGTATGGTGTTGGCATGAATAGAACAGAATAGAGAGTATAGAACTGGATTTGGGCAAAAGTGCTGAGTTAATTCAATATGGAAAGAATAGTCTTTTCAACAAATGGTGCTGGAAACAACTTGACATCTATATAGGACAACATAAACCTCAACTTTTAGTTCATACCTTAAATGTGTAGTTTGAAATATAGATTGTAGATGGAAATGTAGGAGGGCTTACAACCTAAATATGGTTCTCCATCTTTTTTTTCTCGTTTCCTTGAGATGTATCACTGTGAAAATCAGAGTCTGAACACTTTCCCAAAATCTACCTCTGCTATTATTGCTCATTTTCCACCTTAAAACACAATCTGAACAAAACCTTAGGAGGGAAAAGTGACTATATAAAGGGTGACTTATGGGATTTTCTTTGTTGTGATAGAACAGTTCTATATGTTGATTTTGGTGATGGTTACACAAATCTAAACATATGACAAAATTTTATAGAACTAGACACCAAAATAATATGTATGCAATAACTGGCAAAATCCAAATAAGGTTTATACTTGAGGTAAAGTATTATAGCAATGACAATTTCCTGGCTTTGACAATGTACTATAATTATGCAAGATGCTATCGTTGGGGGAAACTAGTTAAAAGGCACATTGGAACCCTGTAGTATTTTTTCACTTTCTTTGAATCTTAAACTATTTTAAAGTAGGTATTTTTAATCTTGGGAGATATCCTAAACATATCAATATTCCCTAATTGTCTGAAAACAGAATTTAGAAATAATCAAAGCTTATAAAGTACTTGGGAAAAATTAACTCACTCGTTTAAATTAAATTCCATGTGTTTGTAGTCTACATGTATTATCATTTCAAAGGATTGAATAATTGATAGTGCTGTTTCTTTAATACAATAGAAAAATTACCATAGAATTACCACTGAATAGAAATAGCCAGAGTGTAAGTTCCATACCGGCATGTAACATGGTACATATCTAATACACCTGACAGATCTTCTACACTTAATTTTAAAACAGTGGTTCTTAACCTTTTTTGAGGTACCGAACCCACCAGTTTCATATGCGCATTCACCGAACCCTTCTTTAGTGATAAATAAAATATGATTTTTTTTTCCAAATTCAAGACATAGGTATATGTTTTTTTACTGGTGCACAAAAGGAGCTGTGCATGAACATCACCTTGCTCAAAGAACAAAACCAACAAAGTGCATGAACTCACAACAAATTACGGTATTACTTTATTCTGGCCTCCGCGGCAGAGGCTTCTCCGAACCCCTGAGACCGACTCATTGAACCCCTAGGGTTCGATAGAACCCAGGTTAAGAACCACTGTTTTAAAATAATAATAGCAAGTAACTGCTATGTGCTAGCAATGCTTAATATAATCAAGACAGAAACCTACTAAACAACTGGACTACATAACGGACATTTTGAGGGTTGAATGTGTAAGTCAGGTACCTACCCCTAGTATCCTTGGTGCAGCATTCCTAGTAGGTTTCCTGGCATACAACATAGGGCAGGGTGCAGGGGGTGGCAGACAGGTTGGGTGCTAGTGAGAATCCAATTCCTTACATCTCTATTTCCTTGCCTAAGTTTCTTTCCAAATTCCACTAACAGGTATAACATTTTATGAAAGTTTTTACTGTCGAATGTACCCAAGAGTTGGTAAAAAGCAAACCCTTCAAGACACTCTAGAGATCAGCAACCAAATTTCAGGCAATGCCTGGGTCATCTGGAAACCAAATGTGGAGAGGGCTCAACCACATGGTCTTCGTGGCCAAAGGAAGACAGCCCACAGCTGACCGCACCCTTTGCTGAAGCTCTCACATGAAAAGATTCCAAGCAGTTGCCCATGTCTTTAAAATCTAGTTGACATGGCAAACATAGCTAGAGTGAAATTCGATGTAAGTCCCTATTGAAAGGAGCACTTTTATGAAATTGTTCAGAAACAAAAGCAAGCCCTCTGCCAGGACTAAAAGGCATGAATTTACAAGATCAACAATCAGGGTGGCTGATGACAGCTCACACTAAAAGATCTACGCCTGGTATTCTTACAAAAACCAAAGCAAGACCTTTTTTCTCTACACAGAGCTCAAAGACAAATGACACAAATGATTAGACTCAAACATTTTCACTGAAGAGACAACAGGAGTACAGCAAGACTGACCTTATTCTACACAGGGGCAGCGATGTCCCAGGCCTTGCCTCTCCCACCCCACAACCCTCATGGCGACAGCTGTCCAAACCCCTTCTGGAGAGACAAAGCCTTTCACCCGCAGTTTAAGGCTTAAATTGTCAGTGCTTTCAAGAGAACCAACACGGTGACATTTTTACCAAAAGGCAAATGATTTGTACCCAATTATTTCTAGAAGAGGGGTTGCCAATCTATGGCCTACTAGCCAACACCTGCCACTTGTTTTTGTACAACCTGAGCTAAAAGTGGTTTTCACACCTTTTAACAAAAACAATCAGAAGAAGAAAAATCTTTTGTGACCCATGCAAGTTTTAGGAAATTCAAATTTGAGTGTCATTAAATAAAGGTGTGTTGGAGCACGGACATCCTCATTTATTTATTAATTTTCTATGGCAGCTTTCACTGTACAGGGACTGAGCTGAGTAGTTGTGACAGTGACTGGCCTTCAGAGCCAATAATCTTTACCACCACCTTTATAAGAAAACTTCTAGAAAAAAGCTCTGAGCACCAGGACATAAGGGGATGAGAATGAATGTCAGGTCATAGCGAAGCCTCTTCTTTAGTAGAGGGAGACAGAGGACAGGAGAGGAGCTACATGATGAAGGAATAGTGACACAGAAGCCAAACATGGTTACCTTGCCACTGTGCCAGGGCCAGGATGGGAATACGTCATGAGGGAGGGGAGCACCAGTAAGACCTAGTGCAGGGTACTATGGAAAGAACCGGGGCTGGAATGCTCCACTCCCCACCAGAACTGTGTCTTTGAGCAAATCATATCACCTCTCTGAACTTCAATTTCCTTATCTGGAGAAAAAACAAACAAATAACAATAATATCTATCTTAGAGCCTCTATAAGAATTGTGAGGCGAGGATTCACATGAAAATGAAGATACTTGGCCCAGAATCTAGGCCCCAGATGTTAGGGCTTGGCCTTGAAAGATGAGTGGGTTTCCACAGGTAGAAAACTGGGAAGAAAGGAAGACATCTGAGATGGAGAGAACACAGACTCAGAGGTCCAGAGGACTGACTGAATGTTCAGTAGCAGCTGAAGCAAAAAAAGCAACAAGGGCCAGATCTTGAAGGTCACTAACTACAACATACAACTCTCTTCTCTTTCACTCTCCCTTTGGTTATTTCTATCCCGTCTCTGTTCACATCCTACTTCCCAATGACTTCCAAAGACAGTCTTGAGCTCCTTGGCCCATCAGAGGCACCGGGCCTAAACTGTGCCCACAGCTCTAATTAACTCCCCAGTGGCATCTTCAGAGCATCCATTCTGAGGGAAAAACACGCTTTTCTGTTTTACCCTCACCCACTCATCATCAGATCATTTGACCTATCTGCCCCCTGTGCTCAGATAAATTCTTTGGGGAAAACCCTAGATCCACAGCTGGTAGCACCTTCCAGCTGCTGAGTAGGAACTAAATGAGATTCCTGGGACGCTGAGTAATTTCTAATGAATCCTAATGACTGCCAGGCTTCATTCGTGATGCACACTGATGAACTGCCCCTTGCAGCCAGCTGTCCCTCAATCACCAATTGTCCACAGGGGGATTCTTATTCACCGAGGGCACAGCCAACCTCCAGAGAAGAGAGAGCAGCAGGACTTCTGCAAAAGAGAGCAGCAGCCCTTTAGCCTTTAGATAGAGGGTTTCAGGGTAAATGCTGGGAATATTTACCAAACGCAGAAGCCATAAGGAAAGAGCAGTTAAGAACCACGTCTTAGCCCTGCAATTAAAATCATAAGGCTACGAATGCAAATGACTTACACTCATGTTTTATTCAACATCATCTACTGGCTTTCCCTTCGTTCACCCTTGCTTTCTCTTCTTTCACAGGCTGGGTGATAAAACCTGGCTATGTTCTGTTCAACTGGAGCACTGGATTGTGAGTGGGAAGACCCAGGCAGGAATCTTGGCTGCGTACAAGGAGAAGTAATATGATCTACAGCTGGGTGTCGTCTGACACATCACCTAACTTTTCTGAATCTCTCTCTCTTCAGCCATCACATCTGGGTCATGTCTGCTCTGCCTGCCTGCCAAGGTTATTACATAAGCCAGTTGAAAACAGAAGGGAAGATGGACGTGGTATCTAAGGGATCCCAAATATGTTTTTTTCAATACATCGTCATCTTTAAAGATTTCTGAATAGTTTCAAAAAGAACTAGTCAAGAAAGTATTTAAAAAAACACAAAACCTAGAATCCAGTGTAAACCAAGCCATTTAATCCCAGCCTGGAAAGAGAAGAGGGCTTTCCTATTTCAATGGAAAGATGTTTGGGACCCATAAGTCTCTAAGGGAGAGGGGGCCGCTTAGAGGTCTGGCACTGTCTCGGAGGTGGAAGGGGTAGGAGCGCACTGAGGGAACTAAAACTCCACAAACAGCACCAGCAGCCGCACTACCAACTCCAACAGCGCCAGCATCAGCCTTGCTGCCTTTAATGCCAGACCTTCTTCCTGTCCCTTTAGCAGAAAGGACAGAAGGCCTCCCTATCTAGGCCTGGGCTTGCGTTGAAGAGTAAAGAGAGGAGAATATCCTTGCCATGGATTGGCCTGCTTCATCAATGTCATTTTACTGAATCTGAATTTCTCTACGTCTATTAAACCATTTCAACCTTGACTGCCACTGCTTCACGCTCCCAGACCTGTGGTCAGCCATTGACAGAGGCATCAACAGGTTGCCAAGCATAGCTCTGACTTCCTCCGGGGGGGATGGGGGGGGGGGGTCCTTCCCAGGCTCTGAACAGCAGAGCCCAGGGGGCACGGCCGCCATGTTCTAAACCCCATTCCTCCTGACCCATTTCTCACGTTTAGCCCTATAACTACCAGATGACGTGCTACAGGTCTGTCTTCTGTGACTTCTCATACACTCCCAGTCCTACGCGAACTACCCCATCTCTATCACCTCCCCACATCCTAGTGCAGGGGTGTCCACACTTTTTCAGCTTGTGAGCTACTGATAAGATGACCAAGTCAAAACGATCTACCTACAATAAAAATGCAAAACATAAATTTATTTCTTCTATATTATCATTATTTAAGTTACTATATTACTATTTAATATTTTGTATTCTTCTTTAACCTTTCTCCTTCTCAGCTCTCTTTTCAGAGGAAAGTCAGTGTCATAGTTTTTATGAACAGTCCGAAAAAGCCGCTCCACATTTCCCTTCTTTGGAATAGCAATGGCACACAGACAGATGAGGCAAACGCACTTAGAATATGACATAGTGAAAAAAATCCCCTCCCATTCTGTATGAAAGTGGTAGGTTTTAGGCTTCTTACTCGGACCAGCTACGGCACTCATTTTTATACCCTTTGTTGTATTTAGTTTAAATAAATTGAAGGCTAACTACGCAGCAATGTAACTGAACAAGTTAGCGCGGTTTAACGCGCATGCGTAGGGTGTCAAAAGTTCAGACGTCAGATTGGCTACCCTGTATGCCAATCAAAAGACAAATGTCTTTTTAATGTCATGCGATCTACCCACACTTCCTTCGCGATCGACCAGTAGATCGCGATCAACGTATTGAGCACCCCTGTCCTAGTGTAACAATGGCCTAAAATGACATACTCAATGGGCGCAACTAAAGGGGCCACCACAATGCCAGGTCCAGAGAACTAAGCAGGGATCAGGAGCTAAGAGCTAAAAGAGTTCACATTTAAGATAAACTATGTAATTGAAGGTTCTTAACATGGTGGTCTAGAACATTAGATGGAACTATTAAAATATTTTAAAACAGGTGAGATAGCTGACTGGACCATGGCATGTGTTTTTTAAAAGACTCACTCTAAACTGTATTATTATTTTAACAACATGTTGATAATGTAAAGGGGAGAAAAAGAATAAAAAAAAACTCAGGACTTAAGTTAGATAAGCTTAGGTAGAGCCTCTATACCTCAGGTCTCAAACAAAGCCCGATATGGGCCATTTATATCCCATACAGATCTAGGCCTGGGGTCACCAGGTCGTAGCAGTGCATTTAAAATGTGCAGAACAATACATCTCCTTGAGTCTGAAAATGCAAATTTAAAAACTATAATCTGCCAGCTTGCCACCCAGTCTAGAGCATTTTGTGACAACAGCCCAAACTGACTAACATAAATACAATCTTGATGCAAATTATATGTGGTATCTAAAAAAGCTGAACTTGTAAAAACAAAGGGTAGAATGGTGGTTACTTGTGGCTGGGGTAGAGGGGGAATAGGAGAGATGGTGTTTAAGGGTGCAGACTTGCAGCTAGTAGATAAATAACTCCTGGAGATGTAATGCACAGCATAGTGATTATGGACAACAATACTGTATTATAAACATCAAAATTGCTAAGAGACTAGATTTTAATTGTTCTCATCATACACACACACAAAAGATAATTACGTGAGGTGTTAGCTATAGCGGTGACCACACTGCAATATATAAAAGTATCAAATCAGCATGTTGCACACCTTAAACTCACAGAATGTTATAGGTCAGAGATATCTCAGGAAATTTTTTTAAATGTAAATATTATCGTACCACCCCAGTTTTAAAGTTTCCAGAGGTTGCCTATCACATGTAGGCCATCTTCTGAAGTCCTTACCTGGGCCTAAAGCCCCCCCGTCCCCCGGGCATCTGTCCAGGACTATTTTCAGCCCCGTTTCCTCACCCTGGTACAGGGTGCACTCCTCCCTAGCCACGAGCATGCTGTCTTTTGAACATGTAAGATTGCTACCCTTCTAGCCTGACCTGTGGGGGCGCAGTGGATAAAGCATCCACCTGGAAAGCTGAGGTCGCCAGTTCAAAACCCTGGGCTTACCCGGTCAAGGCACATAGGGGAGTTGATGCTTCCTGCTCCTCCCCCTTTGTGTCCCCCTTCTCTCTCTATCTTCTCTCAAATAAATAAATAAAATATTTTAAAAAAAGATTGTTACCCCTTCTAGACCTTTCCCTGAACATTCTTTCTGCAGATATTTACTTGACTCACACTGTCTTTTTCACTCAGGTTTCTGCTCAAACACAACCCCTACGGAGAGGCCTTCCCTGCCTCGCCTTTCTACAGAAGCATTCCCTCTGCTACCTGCTCTACTTTGTCCTGCCTTCCTGACTCCGTGACGGTTGGCGCTGTAGGAAATGATGTATCTGTTCACTGGCTATGTTCTGTCTCCTCCTCCCATCTGCAGGCCAGTGCACATATAGACATCATCCGTCTTGTTCTCGCCTATCCCCGGTGCCCAGGACCGTGCTCACCTTTCAGTACATATTTACTAGATTCACTGTGAGTTTGGTAGAGAGGAAGCCCAGAGAGGAAGCCTGAGGTAGAAAGATACCAAGATAGAGGCCATAGGCGAGAGGTCAAGGTCAGGAAGTCAGCTAAAGAAAAAGAAGAGGTATATTAAAAGCTCCGGCAATATCTGGAAGTGGTGAGCGAGCAGGCGGAGCACATTAATGCAGCTTTCGGTCCAGTGTCTTCTGACAAATTCCGTTTCCTGTCCATTTCTTCAATGCATTCAACTGAAGGATGCTACAAAAGAATTATAAACAGCATCTGATGCTAAACAAATAAATATGTTAAGTGTATGCAACGTAGGGGTTCACACTTCTCTATATAAAAACCTTTCCTGGGGAGAAGGGCAGGGAGCTTTGCAGACATGGCCAGGTATGAGGCCCTGTGCTAAGGACTCTACCGTCAGCATCTCATCAAACCTTACTTCAATCCGTCATCTCCATCCACATAGCAGAAAATCAGCTCAACAGTGATTTAGAACTAGGACTTGAACACAAGTGTGGTTAAGTCCAATGCCTGTGTTCCTAACAAATATGCCCCATCAGCTGGTGGCATATTCAGCCCTGGACTAGAAACCAGGAATGTCAACATAGAAGAAAGCAAGTAAAAACCATTCCAGAGCCAGGCAGAAAGCACCCATTCAACAAAAACACATATGCCATTTCAAGACAAAACCATGCCAAGGCAAAACCTTCTTTCTTTTCAGTGACTGAAATGCACAGATGCAGCATGTATTATAATTATAAATTATAGACTGTGAGAGCTGAAAGTAACCATAGCGATCACACAGTCCCACCTCTTTACCGGAAAGATGGAAAGACCTACTCCTACACAATTAGAGAAGTTGAACCCCCTTCTTATGTCCTCAGTGCTTATTCAGTAGGCAGATCCAAATACTTGCAGCTCCTACAAGAGACTTGATAGAGTAAAATTTGAAAAATCTGCTATATTTTAAAAAATAGATGATGACCTTGTGTCATCATCATATCACTATAGCAGTGATAATAATTTTATAAAAATATTAAAAAACAAAATACTATAGAGACAAAAGTAATAATAAAAATAATAGTTTTTCAACTACTTAAAGCTACCATTGCGCTGTGGGGCAGCCTTGAAGAGGATGGGACATGGACTCACCACGGTTATCAAAGTGAATGGATATCATCAAGGGAAAACTTGTGACGAAGAGGGAGTTTTAACTCTTTCTAATGCCCCTGAGCTAACAGAACATCCAGAAACCTGCAGCCAGGTGTAGGTCTAAGAGTTATGTTCCTCTAGTAAAAACAGAAAACAAACAATTACCATGAAACAAAAGCCTTCCTGCAGGAATCTCTTCGCTGGGCAGCATTTCTGAGCAATAGGTCCGGACACTGGTGCTATCTTGTTCTTCTCAAATCACAAACAACCACAGTTATCTCCCCACCTCTTTATCTAGTAAAACATCCCACTGCATCTCACCTCCATTCTAACCCTTAAAAAAATCAGGATCTTCCCAATCCTTCAACATCATGGCCTTTTATCAAGCCGGGTTACTTCAAATTTCAGCCGAGGAAACAAAAGCTAAGTGACTAAAACAACTTACTGTCATTTAGTCAATAGGTCTATGCTTGATGTCCATGCCAATGAGTATATGCCTTTTTCATTTTTCTCAGACAAAAATATGTCTATCATATCTTCATTGCTAAACTTACAACTCTGTGGTAGCTTCTCTGCTACAAAATTAGCAGTATTACAGTTAACAGGTTTTTTAAATTACCTTCCTCCTTGTAATGTTATTATTGTTGAAGAGCTAAGGTTCATTTCATTTTTACTATCACAGTTTGTTAAACGAAGTGAAATCCATCAGGAAGTGTATTCACCCCTGAGTCTTCTGATGTTCACATCTGTAGCTCAAGGACAATGCAGACATTTAAAATGTCATGGATGAATTAGTCAGCCTTTTTACAAATAAGATTGCTTGTTCTAGTAGAAACCACAAAGTCTGCCAGTCATGACAGTAGATGTATTCGTTAGGAGGTGATCAAATATAAGGTATTTGTTTATATTTTTGGAATAAAAGAAGTGGTGGACAGGACACAGGCCTAGAGGTAAGGACACCAGGTTCTAGACCTAGTTCTAAGTGATTCTGGAGAAGTCACTTTGCCTCTTTATATCTGTTTTCTCAACAGGGGGGACCCAGTAGATTTCCTCTGGTTCTTAAAAAGAGACACCTACTTCAGCTATAGAGAGACTTATCTATAAATGGAAAAGATACCATGCAGGTAACATGAACTTTCAACTAAGCATACATGGCATCCATAGCTTTCCTTCTTTCCAAAACTAGTTTGAAGAAATTTCAGGGCTGTGCTTTTAGATTCCTGCTAGAAAAAGTTCACCAATTTATAAAATGCCAGCAAATGCCAGATATAAGCTGAGAACTTTATTACCAAAAATGATCCTATATGCCCTTGAGGGTGCATATTGTGTCACCAAAATGTGGCAAATACCTACATGCAACTTCAAATCAGTGCTCATATACCACACAAAACCATTATTTCTATTGCCATTAAGGTAAGTACTAAAATGTGACAGTTTCCTCCCAAAGTAGGGGGTGCTAAAAATAGATTTGTGAAGCACTTTGCATCTAGCAAGTTCAACGAACTTAAAGAAATTTATCAACAAAAAGCATGAAAGCTCAGGAGTTTAAAAAAGAATCAGTGCACAATATGGTATAAGCCCCTTCAGTTCAAAGAATCATAGTTTTTACCCACTATTTTCATGAAAGTACCTTGCCAGTTATATCAGGTCTACTGAATTGTTGAAGTGTATAGTAAACTAAGAGTCATGGGATCCAAATCAATCCTTCACCAATGAACCAGGACCAATCTGTCTTTGATTGTCTTTGTTATGAAGAGTTTTCAAAACCATCTCACCAGTAAAGTTCTTCAACACCACAATGATCCTACTCAGGACATCTACCATTTATAAAGATTGGTGAGACCCGCTGAACTGAAAAGAGGAGAAGGGCATAATAAACTGGATGATTCTGCAAAACCACATCTCATTGTAAGGTCTACTGAAAAACAAGAGCTCCATCATGACCCTACTTCATTCATGAAGTATGGTGAGGTTACAGCCCCCATTAATAAATCTCCAGATAAAACACTATTCTAACAGAGAAAGCTAAGTTATTTAGGGCCATTTTCCAGTCAAGAAGGAAACAGGTTAGTGAAAATAACTTAAAAATACAGCTGTTGGGTTGGTCACAAGGCTCTGTGGTGCCTACAAGGAACGCACTTCTAAAGTGATGACAGGAGCCCTGGGTAAGAGCTAGACTCTGCCTTCCAGTACCCAATTACAGTGGTAACGACATATAACTGCAGGAAAGTCATTTGTCTTACTGATCAGGTCTTCAGGTCTGCAAAGTGAAGGAATGGACCATGATTATGAAGCACCTTTTCGCAGAAGTTTCTTTAATCAGATTTTATCTATTTTTAGTCTTCACATGAATAAGAGAAAGAACTCAGTATTTGTGGAAAAGCTGAAGTCTTCCACAGCTGAAACAAGGGATGCTGATACACAAGTATGAGCATTCGGTCCTGGGGCTGCCCTTGACAACCGAGGCAAAGGAGCTCTTGACGTGGGTACATTTGCTAAATTCAATCCTGAAACTTCTGGGAAGGCCTCCATGCCTGCTTCCCCTCCATCCTGTCTGTCCTGAGGAGGCTTGATTTGAGATGAATAAATGCTTCTGAATTTAGAAAGGACAGATTTTAGAACTTTTCCACAGGCAGGCTTCTTCTGAAACTTCAGTTCTCATCCTGAATTTTAAAACCATCCTGTGACATTTTGACATATGGCAAAGAGAGATGAATTTGAGATTGCTTCAAACTGCTTAAAAGATCTGCATTAAACACTAGATTTCCATTATTACAGATCTAATAAGTCCTATTTTCATCTGGACTATCAGCAACAGAGTAATTACCGTTCAACTTGGGCCGTCCCAGTCCATTAGCCCAATACTGATGACTCAGGCAGAGCAATACATGAAGAACAAAATGCTGATAAAAGACAAACTGCAATGGGAGCAAGTGCTGCTTCCTTATCCCATTCTGCCACATCAATCGTAAGGATGAATCAAATACAAATAAACTTGATAGAGTTATAAGTTCAGAAGTAAATATTAAAAATATAAAACAAAGTTGTATCTATGTAGATGAAAGGGGAAAGTAAAATGACTCTTCAAATACATCATGGGTTTGAAGGACCTTCAGGCATCAGCTACCATGCTTACCCAGTTACAAGGACTAGATCTAAACGGTGCCAAACATCTTACCCGTGAAAAGCTGAAATAAGCTAGGTATTCATTCAACAAACTTTTGCCAATAAATCAGGCTCAGTGGTAGGTACTGGGAATACAAATGTTAATGAGACATTATCCCTACCAGCAAGGCGTTTTGGGGCTGTTAGGAACATAAATAACCATATCGACTACTGTAACACAATGTGAGGCATATTTGATAGGAATATGCACAGCATGGATCTGGACCATATCAGGGTATTACTGTAGCAGATGAAGTCATGGAGGGATTCTGGAAGGGTGCCTGCCGGATATAAGCCTTGAATAGGAGAGGCATTAGGACAGGTGAAGAAAAGGGCCACTAATGTTCCAGGGAGAGGCTGCGACATGTGCACAATGATGAGACAGCATGGAGGGTGGAGCGCTGTTAGGTGGAGCCGGGCAAGGAAGATGATATTAGGTTGGATAGAGTGGGCAGTCTAGCAGAAATACGATCTGAGGCATGAGCCAGATCATGGAAGGTTTATAAATGCCACAACAAAGAGTTTAGATTGTATCCTGCAAACATTTGGTTTTTAAGCAGGGAAGTACAAAGAGACTGACTGGTATCAGCAGTAATATGAGAGGGATCTAAAGTGAGAGAGGTGAAGAGATGTTCCAGACAGTCATTTTAACCAGTCAAACTGATGGAACTTCACACCCAGAGTTTTAAGCTCATTAGACTACAATTTTTCTTAAATTCAGAATCTCAGCTATCAAATTAACCAACATTTGCTGAGTCTATTTCACATTCTTCGCATTTAGGGAAAACACAAGAATAATGATCATGGTGAATTGATAGCCGTATATGTTCAAGTGGGGGAAATAAGACTAATATACTTGAAATAAAAACCATATACAGTTACATGTTAAACTGTGTAGCAGAAATAATCAGTTCTGGAGGAACAAAGGAAAAGATGAAATGATTAATACAGGCTGGGAAGGTTTCTGGGAGGAAGTGGGGTGTGACCATCATGAGACCTCATGAGCGCAGGGGAGAAGGGGCCGCTCCTAGAGCGTTGAAGACACTCTAGCATGGTTAGAGCATAGAGAAGTGTAAGTGTAGAAAACCTGTAGGAGAAAAAAGCTATTTAGGTAGAGAAGACTCAGTTACACAGATGGCGAAAGCAGTGTTCAAGGGCACTGCGGCTGACAGGGTGAATCACAGAAGACCAGATGTTCAGGAATAAAGCTCAGAATTGGTGATGACTGTGTAAACCACAGGGAAGAGCTAGATTCAGGATCAATAAGGCATTGAAGGAAGAGGAAACACTGGACTGAGCTGAAGTCTGGATAGTCTGGGGAGGCTAACTCTACATACAGAAAAAAGAAACCCAAAGGAAAGGCGATTTAAAAAGGTAATTATGATGTGTTTGTTTTTTTAATGTAAGCCATGGAAATTCAAAACTAGAACAGATCTTAGAGGTCACTTAATTTGGCTCCTCCAACTAGATAGCTGAGACCTCACCGAGTCTAAAGCGATAGTGGCACAGCCAGTGGAGATGTCCAATAAACAATGAAAAATGGGGACTTGATTAGATGGGAAGTCAAGAATTCAGACACAGATTGGGAGTCTGTGACCACTGAGGTGAACACTGAAGCTAGAAGCATGTATGAGCTCCAGGGCAAAAAAAGCTGAAAGAGAGAAGAATGCAGGATTTTGGGCTGGGATCTGAGTTCAAGAAAGGGAGCAAAAGGGGAAGAGACCTGCAAGTGTCTGGAGAAGCAATCCGTGAGGACAGAAAAAGAACCAGGATACCATCGTAAGATCCAAGAAGGAAGAGTAGTCAGAAAGAATGCATGCATAATGCCAAGCACATTGGCTTGCTACTGGTCTGTCTGGGTTTCCTCCATCCTCAGTCCATTCCTAGTCACCCCTTCTCTCGCCCACGTGCCCAGAAACTACTTAGCCCATTATTCTTTTCTAGTTGCCCCCACAAGTTTTTCTATTTTAAAGGGTTGAGTAAAAGCCCCCTACTTCTACTGCTCCACACCCTCACCAGTATAGTAAGTAACCCAAATCGCTTTTTGCAATGTGCAGGGAGTTAAAGCTGCTCCCTACTTTCTTTCCTAAAACCTTTTGCAGACTGCCATGTGGCTGGTAGTCCTCCATCTTGGTTAGCCCCTATTTTGGAAATCTGCCCCAGCTAATCCTCTTTGGTTTAGATGTTGAGCCCAGGTGATCACACCTATATGGCATGTTGGGATGACCAGCCCAGTCCCTCAGTTTTCTGTGCAGGCCAGGTATATTTCTTTATGCAGTACACAAAAGCTGCCTCCTGGGAGTTAAATGTAAATGGAGCCATTTGCAAATGCAAATGCCTAAGATGGGACAGACTATGAACACAGATGACTGCAGGAAAAACTTAAAGAGTGACAAGAAAACAGTGACAAAGAAGGGGCTGCAGATTGAGTTAATCAAGGCAGGATTTGGAAGGCAACATCTTGAAAAGTTGAGCCTGGCGGCAAGCCCAGAAAAGAGACAAGCGGAAAGATTCCTCGGCATAGGGCCCAAGGAGGGCTCAGTCTGAGGTGTCAGGGAGACGCCTGGAGAGCAGTTGTAGCCTCAATTTGTGGGCAATGCCTGGAACCTGCCAGAAGGACTCATTCTCTCAAGTTCAGGGATGGAGAAAGAGACTACTTGGCTCAGTGTAGAGGCATGATGACACAGATGACTGAAACATGACCCCTCTTACTGGATGGACAAAGTTAAAGCATGAAGTAGTCCACATCAACCTGTCTCGTCTACACCCTCCAATACTTCAGCAGGGTGATCTCTTGATTTCAGAATAAATGGGCATGACATTGCTGGCACCATGTTCGATCTCTCACGTGGCAGACAGCAAAGGCTGTATCAGTCAAATACAGAGAGCCTTCAGCTCAGAGGTGGCTTGTCATTTAACTGCCTTCTCTATGAAAAGTTAAAAATTGCCTGTATGAACCAAATATACTAAGATTTTAAATGGTGTAGGAAAGACTGAACAGAAAAGGGGCTCACAAGGCACAGAGAATGCTGTGAGAAAAGAAGCCACCTCCTTCCATGTTCATCAAATAGCTTCTCTCTTAGAAGTTCATCCTACCATCCATTCCCAATCTGGCCATTTCTTTTGCTTCCTTGGCCTGAATTTTTATTCCTCCTCAATTTCAGGTCAAAAGTAATATTCTCTCCATTAACTGGTTCTTTTTTTTTTTTTTTTTTTACAGGGACAGAGAGAATGATAGATAGGGACAGACAGACAGGAATGAGGAGAGGTGAGAAGCATCAATCATTAGTTTTTCGTTGCCGTTGCGACACCATAGGTGTTCATTGATTGCTTTCTCACATGTGCCTTGACCGCGGGCCTTCAGCAGACCGAGCAACCCCTTCCTGGAACCAGCAACCTTGGGTCCAAGCTGACGAGCTTTTTGCTCAAGCCAGATGGGCCCTCGCTCATGCTGGCGAGCTCGGGGTCTCGAACCTGGGTCTTCCGCATCCCAGTCTGACACTATCCACTGCGCCACCACCTGGTCAGGCTATTAACTGGTTCTTTAATTGGCACATTTCCTAACCTCTGCTTCTCAGTGTCGGCCATCCAGCTAGTGTCCTAAGCTAAAAGTCATGTGTCATCCTTGTATCTTCCCTCTTTCCCCACCCGCCCCCTCCACTGACCATGACTGAACTCTTGTGCTCCGGCTTCAGAGTCAGCCCCAGAAGTAAGTCCAGCAGCTATGACCTTCCAAGGAGCCCCACTTCTTGCCCATTCTGTCCCTCCAACCTCAATCAGCACTTTCTGATTTCTCCAAAAATGTCATTCCTTTGCTCTTCTGAAACCCGTGAGCTCCCTTAGCAGTCCAGCATCATCTGCCAGGCAAGGTGACCACCACCCCAGCCACCGCTCCTCCTCAGGTCCCACTGCCTTTGTCCTTGTCCCCTCCTTTTCAGACACAGGCATAGAAGAGGTGTAGGTAGCCCTGCTACACTTCCATCCTTCTGACTTTCCTTTGGAGAGTATGCCCCAGTCTAGGCGGAGAGCTGGAAGAGAGTTCGTTACTATCATCATCATCACCATCATCATCATTATATATGGGACGTTACCTATATACCCCTGTACCCCACCCTGAATTCCTCTAATTCCATTGCCTACTTCAGACTTTGAATACCGTATTATCTCTTCTAGTAAGAAATACACAAACACCTTATAACATTATAAAAGAAATGCTTTGGTAAATCTAAATGATGCAATACTCTTCGACTTCAAGTAGTTGCTAAAGAACTATAATATTATTATAATGATTGATACTTTGCACAAATTCTACTACCAGCTAAACAAATTACAAAGACATTTTTTAAGATGACTTTAAAAGTGTTCTCACATGGTTGAGCTGATGATTTAGCTTTTTCCGGTAATATAATCTTTATTTAATTAACTGGGTGATTCCGTATCAGTAGTTCGCTGTTGCGGCCAGTACTATCAAATGTGCTACAACTCAGTCACTGGGGGAGCAACAATGGTGACAAGTTAAAAAGTATATTTCTTCTTATAGTCTTGTTTATTACTAACAGTTATTCCGTGTCTTATCAACAAAGATAAAAGGACCTTGTTTTCTCTCAAAAAAACTAAAGGGCAAAAATTTGACGAGAACTCTTGCTACAAGTGCAAGAAAATGTAGAGAGCTATTTATTTCCTTGAGGTTCTATTTTCAAAAAGTAAGATTTAAATTGTAATAGCACTCATAAAATGTTAGCTCTGACACTTTTTTCAGGGCTTGGGAGTAAAGGGAGAAAAGAACAAGGACACACTGGGAGGAATATGCCTGCTCTGGACCACAAGACAAAGACCATGTATTTCTAAAACAGATTAAGCCTGACTCCCAGATAGAAGCTTTTTCTAAGTAGACTACATCTGGCCCAGCCTTTCCCTTCCTCTACCCTTTAGCAGAATGTTAAAGATAATGGGAAACATCAGTGGGGAAACAGCAACCTTCTCACCAATCTGCCTAAAATAAAAATAAATGTCAGAAAACCGAGCTAGATGTTTGCTAGCAAAAAAAAAAGCCAGTATCATTCTCAGTGGTAAAAGACTAAGAATTCTTCCCCAAAGATCAAGAATCAGGAGAAGCCTGTCCATTGTAGTCTATCTACCATTTTTATTTGGCATCATGCAAGAGGTCTTCACCAGCACAATCAGATATGAAAAAGAAATTAAATGCATTTAGATTTAGCAAGGAAACAATCAAATTACCATTATTCAAAAAGGACAGGATGGACCACATAGAAAATACCAAGGAATGGGCAAAAACTGGAACTAATTTTAGTAATTCTAAAATTACTAGAACTAATAGGTGAGTTTAACAGATCTCAGGAGAAGAGGTCAACATACAAAAATCAAGTTAACTTTTATATACTAACAATGACCATCTGACCAGGAGGTGGCACAGTGGATAGAACGTTGGACTGGGATACAGAGGACCCAGGTTCGAAAACCCAAGGTCAACGGCTTGAGCTCAGGCTCATCTGGTTTGAGCAAGGTTCAACAGCTTGAGCCCAAGGTTGCTGGCTTGAGCAAAGGGTCACTGGGTCTGCTGAAGGCACCCGGGCAAGGCACATATGGGAAAGCAATCAATGAACAACTAAGGAGCCGAACAAAGAATTGATGCTTCTCATTTCTCTCCCTTCCTGTCTGTCTGTCCCTATCTGTCCCTCTCTCTGTCTCTCTCACACACAAAAAAATGAGCAATTAGAAATTGAAAGCTTTTGAAGGTGTTTGTTATTTATAACAGCTTCAAACAAAATGAAATGGCTAGAAATAAATATGTGCAAGATTTGTCTTTTCATTTCCTTAATGCCTCTTGAAGAACACATCTTTTTGAAGTCATTCATCATTCTTTTCTTTTATGATTTCCATTTTTTATGTCCTATGTAAAAATTATTTGCCTAACTCCAGGTCACAAAGATTTTCTCCAATGTTTTCTTCATGGAATTTTATGGTTTTATGTTTATGTCTATGGTTTATGAGCCATTTTGAGTTAATTTCATAAAGAGTAGTTCTGAAATAAGTGAACACTAATAAACCAAAGTGGCACTAATACAGTAAACTGAGAAGTGAATAAAAATCAGCAGGTACACAAGCAGCTAAATAGCCCTTTCTGTTAACTTCCCTTGCTTGAAGCAAAGTGCTGTGCTTTATTTACATAGTAATGCAGCTTGATGAATAGATTAAGGCTTTTTCCCAGTTTTCCTGTTGCATAAATTCTTCAGGCCAACAGACCAACCAATAAAGAAGTGAGGGAAGACATAAGACCTTAACAATAGCCACAGACAGGCTTAGGAATTCTGCCACTGTCTTCCCTATATCATCACTCTGAAGCCCTAGTAGGCTGTTACAGCTGATGTCCCAATTTGAGTACCTGGATAAAAGAGCTATCTCCTGCCAGCGTTGTAAGGTCGGTGGGTAATGGGGGACGGTCACATGAGGAACCCAGATTCAGAAACTTTTACTAGAACCGCCCACAACCATCGCACCAAAAAGAAACTTTCCAGGAGTCCTTGTCCGTCAGCGACTGTCCATCAGCCAGTGAGATTTTGCCATGTCACATTAGCTTGCCCATCCTACAGACCTTTAAATATACCTCACGCGATTTAATTCATGCGACTCCTCTGGCCTCTGTCCCCCAGGACCAGAGGACCTCATTGGGTGGGATGCGCTATACTAAATAAAGCCTTTGCTATTCCACACTTCGTGGCTCCGGCCCCTTCCTTCTTTCTTGGTGGGGAAAAATACCTTACAACCATAACAGAAGGTTATGAGAAAAATTATACAATTGCAAAAGCACCTATAACATTCCCTTTGTGAATATCTACCTCAATCCTGCCCATAACACATAGTGATTCAAAACAATTTGTAGCCTGACCAGGCGGTGGCGCAGTGGATAGAGCATCGGACTGGGATGCGGAGGACCCAGGTTCGAGACCCTGAGGTTGCTAGCTTGAGTGCAGGCCCATCTGGCTTGAGCATAAGCTCGCCAGCTTGGACCCAAGTTTGCTGTCTTGAGCAAGGGGTTGCTCGGTCTGCTGAAGGCCCGTGGTCAAGGCACATATGAGAAAGCAATCAATGAACAACTAAGGTGTCGCAAGGAAAAACTGATGATTGATGCTTCTCACCTCTCTCCGTTTCTGCCTGTCTATCCCTATCTATCCCTCTCTCTGACTCTCTCTCTCTGTCCCTGTAAAACAAAACAAAACAATTTGTACATTTTTTTATCATAAATATCTATACAGGCCTTGAAGTCAAGTAGCATTACCTGTGACCAGAAACAATAAATCATGTACACTGATACATACTTAGCATATTCAAGCAAGATGTCATGTTCTCTTAAATTTATGATTTATTCAAGCAAATCCTGGGTTATCACCTTTGCAGGTGTGTGGAAGAAAGTGCCCTCCATGGGTGGGAAGTTGGACTGAGTTTGAAGCCCCTGAAGTCTCTGAAAATATACTTATGTGTCACTCCCAGCTAAAGCACTTACAAGCTATATGACATCAGCAAGTTGCTACGCTTCTCTGAATTTCATTTGTCTCATCTGTAAAATGAGCTAAAAATACCTTGTCTTGTCCTATAGGGTTTTTGTTTCCTCTAGAGTTAAATAGCACTGTTTAGATATTCAGTCAATGCTAGTTCTTTCTTCCCTGCTTCCCAATAATCATATGCATGCTCCAGAAATTCTCTCAAAAACTCTTTGTGCCAAGCTGCAATGTTCTTCATGGGAATGCAGAGAGAAAACAAGGCACATGCCTGGTTGTCTGAGTTGACCTGGGAGGACACTGCCCGTGATGTGGGCAGGCCAAAATAATATAGAAATCTACAGATGTTGATATTATTTGCCAGACTGAGAATTCCACACACAAAATCACACAGCTGTAAAGTACCAAGAGTATTAATAATACCAAAAGTAGCAGCAGCAGTCCCTGAAAACATACAGTGATGCCTCGGTTTTTGTCGACAATCCTTCTGAAAACAATCGGCGAAACCCGAAATCGACAAAAACCGAGGCAATTATTTCCATAGGAATCTATGTAAATCCAATTAATTCATTCTAGACCAGTGGTTCTTAACTTTTTTTGAGGTACCGAACCCACCAGTTTCATATGCGCATTCACCGAAACCTTCTTTAGTGATAAATAAAATATGATATTTTTCCCAAATTCAAGACATAGGTATAAGTTTTTTTACTGGTGCACAAAATGAGCCATGCATGAACATCATCTTGCTCAAAGAACAAAACCAACAAAGTGCATGAACTCACAACAAATTACGGTATTACTTTATTCTGGCCTCTGCGGCAGAGGCTTCTCCGAACCCCTGAGACCAACTCATCGAACCACTAGGGTTCCATAGAACCCAGGTTAAGAACCACTGTTCTAGACACTCCAAAATACATACCAAAAGCACCTTTTATAGAGAATAAATGTAGCGTTTAATACTAAAAACAGTAAGAAATTAATACAAAATGAATATAAAAGACTAATATCAAGAATAAATGAACATTTCACATGGCATTATTAGCAAGGGAAACAATTAACAGGGACAATGAGATTTGAGCACATGTGATTTTATCTTCTGCGCCTTTCGTACATTTTGAAACTGAAAAACGCAAAATAAACACATTACACTTAATACTGTATATGCAGTAATCATTTACATGTAATTGTAGTATTAACACCCGCAATCAATAAAAAGAGCACAAAAACACTGGAAAGCAATGGACTAGATGTGCGGAGTGATCACGCAATGAGAAACAACACCACGCTCAGCAGGAGAACGCGGGAGTCGCCCTTTGTTTTCGCAAAATTAGCAGTGAGGTCGTGTGGACACGCTGACGAAATCCCGAGGCAACCAAAGAAAACCGAGATTTTTTAAGGGGGGGGGGTGGACAAAAACCGAAACTGACAATAACCAACATCAACGAAAACCGAGGTCTTACTGTATGTGCCTGACACAGTTTGGAGCATTTTACATGTGTTAACATACTTGATCCTTACAAGAACCCCGTGAGGTAGGTACATTCATCATTTCCATTTTACAAACAGGTTAAGGCACAAGAAGTACAAGCTGGGTCTTGCCCAAGGTCACAAAGATGTGAAACCCACAACAGTGTTCCAGAAATCCTACTGCTTCCTCAAGATCAGTAAGAAAAGGAACCATCTTCTGGTCAAGCAGTGGCATTGTCACAACCTAACAGCTTTTCCATTCCTGGTCACCCATGTGCCTGCTCTGTATGCCCGGTTTTCTTAAACAATATCAGGATAAGGAGGGAGGGGGTATCTTCTAGGATACGAGCAATATTCTTCACTTAGGGGGAGGGCAGTTACATGGGTATCTAAAATTACTCCTTAAATGTCATGCACTCTTCTGTTTTTGTATCTCACAACATTACAATATGAGAAAGTGGATCTGCGGCCATGCAAGGACCCGCCATGCAGGCTGTGACTTTGCAAAGGTCCCTAATGCAAACCTAGGACATAGCACAAAGGATGGGAGGTAGAAGAGCCCCAAATGCCTCACATGCTTCCTCTGCCTGCGCTGCCTATTTTGAATTTGCATGCCGGAATTACTGGAGCACAAGCTCAGCTAATCTCCTGGCTGGCATGATTGCTATTATCATGCAGCGCACACATGCATATTCATCCAGATTTAAAGGGAAGAAATAAGCCTCCCTCATGGCACTGCTGATAAACAACCCCCCAAAGTCTTTTTCCCTATGCTCAAATGAAACACATTTTGAAGCCTTGTCATACTTAAAAGTGATTTGCCCATAAGTCTTTTATATGTTAATAGCATTGTTCGTGGAATATTTCATTCCCAAGATCGTTATTTGATTGGCTTCCACGTGGTGTTCGGCACAATGGAAATGGACATGGCGATATCGGGTGCCTTTGGACACCAATCTCCATGTTAGAGCTCGCATCGCTAGCATCCAAACATGCTGAACACAGCTGCAGCGGGAGCCCTGGCCGTGTTTGTCAAGTCCGCTTATTTCCAGACAAAACATTTTAATTCGTTGCATGGGAGAGGGGGTTTAGGGGCAAGGGCAATGTTGAGAGATGATGGAGGAAGAAGGAGGATAAAGGGGAGAATGGAAAAGGCATAATAACCCGGAGTTGTATTCGGCTCTGCCGCTTTCCTGCAGCTATGATAAGACTCACTTCTCTGTGTCACCTCGTCCTCTTGGCATAGGTGTATGCAGCCAAGGTTTGCCAATCCTAGGAGCACACTAGATTTATCCAGAACCTTCCTGAAGAGGACCTGATTTAATTAGAGGGGTCAGAGGGTACAGAGTGGGACAAGGAGACTGGGAGCAACCTGGACACCAGTCTCATATGATGGTAACATGCTTCTAGCATTGCAATTTGGGGGTAAATCCTTGGGCTCTGTAGACATCTAAGGTCCAGGCAGGCCACCCAGCTGGCGGGCAGGGCTGCTCCCAGACTCCTGAAAATGGGCTGAACACATCATTTAGTGAGAGCTTGGCTAAGATAGTGAAAATAACATCCAACTCTGAAAGTATGATCAAATGGATGACAGGACTGAGGCATACAAGGTTCCAGAAAGTGAGACATGGACCCCCAGCTCAGAGAATGCTGAGTTTAAGGATGAGTCCAGGTCAATTGTCAGGTAATTCTCCAACACACAAATGTTCACAAATATACACACCTATACATGTGCACACACACACATCGTTATGCTAAAAGGCATCTAAAATACATGTCAGCCTTTGAGTGTTATTATTCATTAATAACATTCCAAATCCACTCTCTCCTGCAACTTAGGTAACCAAAGCCTTAAAAGTTACCAAAAACGTCAGCCTACCCCCCCATGCCAATTCTGTCTCAGTTTTTTTGAGTGGCAATGAAATCAACTCTCCCCCCCACATGTTACCATTTCCTGAGGGTCTACCTTGCGCCAAGGATCATCTCCAGCACCTTCGTGTGCCCTAGGCAATGCAGCACAAGGGGGCTTCTTGAGTTTTGTTTTAATTAAATTTATTAGGGTAACATTAGTTAGTAACATTATATAAATTTCTGGTGTACAACTTTATAAGACAACATCTGCATTATAACTCAGTTGTGTGCTCACCACCCAATGTCTAGTCCCCTTCCATCACCATGTATTTGGCCCCTTTTACCCTCTTTGTTCTCCCCAAACCCCCTTCCCCCTGATAAGCACCACTCTGTTGTCTGTACCTATGAGTCTTTGTTTTGTTTTGTTTGTTCATTTGTTGCTTTCTCAAAGGATGACTGAATAAAGGAGATGTGGCACATATATACACTGGAATACTACTCAGCCATAAAACAGATGAAATACAGCGATTTTTGACAACACAGATGGATCCTGAAAGCATTATGCCAAGTAAAATAAGTCAGACTGAAAAGGACATACGATTTTACAGATATGTGGCATATAAAGGCACTGAGTGTTTTGCGCGCACACTCTGGAATTACACGGCACAGTTTAAAACCCAGTATACCACAGACCAGCCCGGACTCTCAGGCCACTTACTGAGCCTCTCTGTGCTTTGGATTCTTCCTCTAAAAGGGAGATGATGATGATGTCCCTTCACAGACTTGTGTTGATATTGAAATAATTTCATACTTTTGTCTCACTTAGAATGGTGAATAGCATAGAGTCAGCACTCAGTAAATGTGAGCAATGAGTTGATGCTCCCTGCAATCCCATGAGGGACTCCTCAATGCCTCCAGTTTACAGATGAAGAAACTAGGGCTCCAGTCCCAATGACAATGCCGTCTGTATACTCACCCATGTACAAGACTGCATGTTCTGAGTGGGAGGTGAGAAAGTAGACGCAGCCTACAGAAACCTGAAGAGCTTGGTAAAGTGTCACCAGGACACTACAGCCCCGTGCACAAACTGGCCAGTAATCCAGATGTGGCCTCCCTGCTGTGCCCCTTCCCTGCCCTCCAACACTGTTCTACACCCTGTGCTGCCTTCAGGCTGGGTTTGTCGGGAAACCATTTGAAATCCATGACCTAAAATTTTTTTGAATGCAATTCAAAGTTCTGCTCTGGGGTAAGCTTAGGTTTTTAATTGGAAACCTATTTTTTGTTTTTTGGTTTGCTTTTAAAGAAGTGCTTAAGCCAGAGAAAGTGGGTATATTATTGGAGAGAGAGGTGTTAGTTCTCATTAAGTTTAACAAAACAAATGCAGTATATTGTATTGATATTAACCCTAATTGGAAGCCAGCAGCTCGAGAAATAGAAAACAAAAAGAAGGCCAGTTGCATTTTCTTCCAAAAGCTGCATTTCTCAGCCTGGGCTGCACATTTAAATTACCTGGGAAGCCTTTTAAAAGTATTAGCACCTAGACCTCTCCCCTTGAGATTCTGATTTCAATGGTCAAGGATGGAGCCCAGGCATCAGGATTCCTGTTTAAGTTCCTCGGGTGATTTTTATGTGCAGCCAGGTTTGAAGATCACTAGTCTAAAAGGAAAGGAAAATGATGTTTGTAAAAGTCCTACTATGTTCCAGGCATTGCCTTCTGCTTTAAAATGTATTATTAACTTAAAAAATAAAAAAATTTATTACAAATATTTAGTCCCAGGAGTTTTTCCATCCCCTGTGACATGAGAGTTGCTTATTAAATATTTTACTTCTTTTTTTTCTTTTGGCCTCTTGGAAGTACTAGAGAAGAGGGCATCAGACCCCACACAGCATAAAACTTCTATAAAGCTAACTAAAGAAGCACACCAAGTCCAGCGCCTTGCCCTGAACAGCAGTGAGATGGGGCACATGGTCCAGCCACTATCAGAAGGAGCTTGGTACCAAATATACTGAAACCAAAAGACTATATGTAAGCAGTCCACAGAGGGGTTTTTCACCCAGAAAGGACATACAGGAACTTCAGTAGGAACACTGTAATCGAGAAAGGAGGTCAGAAAGAATAAGACAAGGATTACAGTAAACTATAAATGATAACAGTTCAGGACTAGTAAGAAAGATCTCTACTCACACCTTAGCCTCATTTTCTCTTTAAGTACAGTTAAAAGTATTACCCCATGATATAAAGTTAGCAGCACTGAGTGTATGGTTTTAAGAAGAAACGCATGATTTCCTAAGAGGAATCACGGAAAGAAAAAAAGTTTAAGAGAAGGACCTCAAGAATCAAGTACAAGACAAGACAGCTTGAGAGAATGATTTCTTTTTATATTTCCAGGGGGATGCCATATTTGTCTCCCTTGTGCGTTCAAAACACAAAAAGCAGAAAGGCTTGTTCTATAGAATAACTAGAGAGTTGAGATTGAAACAAGCAGCAGCGGACCACACTGACCCAAGGCAGAAGGGCTGAGGATGCCATGGTGGTCCTGGGGAATCTCCCACCTGCCTCCTGTCCTGGTGGGCTGTCTGCTGCCTTCTGGGCATCCAGTGTCCATTTCAGTCTGGTCTGTGGCTCTGCTGGGGTTCTGACCTAAGCCCACCTTCCCCCATTATGATGCCTCTGGCTTCCACTGTCCCCATCTAGTGCCATGCTCTTATCAATAGATGGCCCTTAGATCCAGACTAGCATGTGATAGAATTCTATTTCTATCCACTGCCATCCTGACTTTACACTTATTTTTCCAACTTCCTGGTATCTACTGGCTTTATCTGATATTCTAATGTGGCACCAAAATAGCAATTTTTTTTTCTACAACTCATAAGACATAATGCCCTACCTCCAAGGTAAATGGCAGAACAACTCGTTATGGTTCAATAATCACCAGCCTCGTGACATTTTAACGGAACGAGAATTTGCGTTTGCTTAACAGTAAACACAGCAGTGTCACAGAGTGGGCCTCACTTCCTTCTCACCGCAGCCCTGATCACTGGGTACAGTTATACTGAAGAGAAAACTGGGATGAGGTTGAAGCCGTTTAGAAACATAACTACAAATCCACCCCAGGTTCTCAGTACAACAGTGTCCTGATTCTAAGGCACCATGATACTACGTGAACTCCCGTCGCCCATGATGCGATCATGATTGAGGGTATGAGAGCTCCCGTTAGCATGCCTGCATTTCAGTCCTCGTTCCCCTCCCTGTAGGAGCCTGCGCATGCCCCTTCGCCTTCCTAAACCTTAGTTTCCCCATCTACTAGCGGGCCTGCTCTTAGTACCTACCTCATAGGGAGTTGTGAACATTAAACAAGATAGTGTATATAAAGTACTCAGCACAATGCCCAAAACATAGAAGTTGGACCATAAATATAAGCAATTCTTATTGTTATCATTACTTTTACTTTATGGGTGTATCTGTGTATTCATACGCTCACATGCATGGTTCTCAATCAGGCTCTCTGAGATCGTTGCTGTCATTTACAAGTAAACTTGACCGAGAAGGCTACCGAATTCTGCATTTCCTTTTGTTCTTCAGAAGGCCCACTACCACCCGTCCCAATCCCACCTCCATGCCATTGCCTTCCATCTTCCCGTTCACCAGGGCCTCTGAGGAAAGAATGGCATAGGATAACCATGGAAAAAACGGGGATCATCCTGAAGCCAATGAAATGGCAGTAGCACCGAGAAAGAGACTCCTCCCGGGGCAATGAAAACCTCTGGGTCAGGAACAGATAGATTCACAGGCTAGAATATAGCTTGTATTCTGAACCCACAAGGGAGATTAATACTGCTGGATCCAGGCCCGGGAATATAAAAGGAAATTGTTCTCTTAGTCTGTCTTATCTTGTACTTGCTTCTTTAGCCCAGCCATCATCGCTACGGATTTCCCCTTTGCCATAGTTTGACAAGGCCTGGAATAAAAGCCTCTCAGCCCCTCTCCACAGTCCTGGCCAGGGGCCCGCCATTAATCACACACCCAGCTCAGCAGGGAGTGCCTGACAGCCCCTCCAGAGCCTGGGCACTCACAGAAAGCGCGGACACTTGTGAATTAAAGGAGAAGCATTGTTGGCACTCAGTGGGCACTGAATACCCAGAATGATAGCAGGACACACTCAAGAGCACACAGCAATCCCTCGAAGCCTCAATCCTGCCAGTACACTCCGTAAAGATAAATAAGAGCTCTGGCTCAGAGCTATAGAAATAATTCGGGCACCGTTTCATTGCAGACCACCTCTCTGTCTCAGGCCAATTTAATCACCTCATGTCCGAGGTCCCAAGACCCTGCTCCAAAGTCGCACTCTGTGTGCCTTGTAGTCTCTAGGACAGGAGGGAGGGGACCAGCATCCTGTGAGCACCTGTGACTTTGTGCAATTGTTTTTCCTTCAGCGCATCTTCTGACTTATTTTTCACAACCACCCTGTAACAAGTGAGCAAAATCAAGCAGTGTGTTCCCATTTTCAAGATGCAGAGCCTGTGGCTTAAGAGACGGGGTGACTTGCCTAGTAGCCACATATCAGTGTTAGGGGCAGGATTCTTGTGCACACTGTCAGCTCCAAAGCCTGGCTCTTGCTCGAAGGGGCCTCGAAGAGCCACCAATCCAGTTTCTGGCTTCTCAGAGACAGAAACTGAAACCCAGAAAATGGGTTGTGCCTAGTGTCGGCATCACCAGGAGATTCAGAACTCAGGTCTCCTGCGTTCTTTTCGGGACATGTTCTTCATTTCTCTTTTCTTTACCAATGAAGATTTTCAATATCATCACATTGTCGATATGTCAAAGGAAGCTCTCCGAGGAGAACAAAGTATGCCCCCAAATTGCTTCCTACAAGAACAACTTTTTCTTTTTCCTTTTTTTCAAACAAACCAGTTTAAAGCTGCATAAAAACTGCCCTACTTAGAGCTTTTGCTAAAGGTTGAGCGTTTGTGCATGGTAAATCAAATTCAGCGTTACTCAGGGACTCATCACCCCAAGTAGCTAATGAAGATAATCCGTCAGAGCTACGGCAACATTATTGGGCCATTCCTGCCCAAGGAAATAGCAGAAACTGCCGGGGGCGGGGGGTTGTGGAAAAAGCCACCAGGAATTAAATGGGGAAACAGATGATATTTAATTATATAAATATTCTCAGCAATGCTCTGAGGAATGGAATTATTGGCTCGCCAGGCAGCCCCTCATTGAACCAGGTGGCAAAGGAAATTTATATATACCACAGAGTTTATGTTTTCATTAGAGTTGTGCAGTCTGGATTTAGGAAGTGGATGTCTGGAAGCTTGATGATATTGTGTGTTCATAATTCGCCGCTGTAATGTGGCAGCGTTCAAAGAGAAGGAAGGCTCCTCTCGTATTCATTTGATATTTACATTTATTAGTGTTATTATTTGACATAATTACAGACAAAGAATTAGCTATATTAATTAATGCTGCGCTAATGCAGTCCTAATTACTATTTCTTCTAGAACATAAGTGAATTTACAAATTTATATATTTGGAATTCAAGCGACTTTTATACCTGTGTTTTTTAAAAACTAAAAATCTATTTGTGCATCCTCTATAACTAACCCTGCTGAGAAAAATGCTGCCTAGAGTTTTAGTTAAAAAGGGCCCTCTGGCTAAATTCAGGAAATGGAAAGATGAAGCCATTTCAAGGATGAGCCATAGATTCACCCTAGCTATACTTCCAATCTCCTATTGCGTTTGTTTGATACTATTTTATCCCACTTCCACTGTATTAAGGCAAATTAAGTGGCCCAAAGAGGATTTAAGATGGACTTCTTTTCCCATTTTCAATGGACAAAGTGCAAAGAACTAAAAGAAGAAAATCACTTGATTTCAACACCCTGCTAAGCAACTACTGACTAGTGTTTCTGGAGAGTACTACAAGATTTCAAGTTATAGGTATCTTCCTGAGGAAACCAAGGAAAACTCTATAAATATTTTCTGCCAAATTTAACAGTAGAATGTCCATTAAGAATATTCCAAAATTAGGAATGTACCTCCTAACTAAAAAAAAAAAAAAGTTTTCTCCTAGTGTACCCCTTCAGGGTCCCCCGTCATTTAAATCCAAACAGCACATTAATAAGATTTTTTGCTGAAGGTAAAGATTTTAAGAGATGATGCCAAGCAAAATCTGCCTTACAAGAGGCAACCTCTCCCCTCTCCCCACCACCACCACACGCACAAAAATCGGTTTTACTAGAAAGTTCCGACAAAGCTAATAACCTGCAACAAATTTCAGTAAATCGAAGAAGAGTCAGTTCTTTCACCATGTTTTGTATTGAGAATAGTACTTCCATGCATTTTTTCAAAAGGAAAAGCATCACAGAGCTCCAGAAATGAAAGTTAAGCTCCCTCCGCACACACCCCAGGAGAGCAGGTTCAGAGCCCCCACCCCAATACCTGCATAGAAGACCTAGAAAGGATTCAGAGGTCATCTAACCCGGCCTAACCCCATGCCAGCCTAAAACCGTCTCTGATTGGTGATGTGGTGGTAGGAAAAGGATGGAGGAGCTGCCCCTGTTGTCTTTCTTTTCTTTTTATTAGGTGAGAGGTGGGGAGCAGGGAGGCAAGGAGACAGGCCCGCATGTGCGCTGACTGGGATCCATCTGACAAACCCTCTACAGAGAGATGCTCTGCCCATCTGGGGCCACTGCTCCATTGCTCAGCAACAGAGCTATTTCAGCACCTGAGAAGAGGCCATGGACCCATCCTTAGCACCTGAGGCCAAATTGCTCAAACCATTAGAGCCATGGCTGTGGGAGGGGAGGAAAGACAGAGAGAAAGGAGGGGACGCATGGAGAAGCAAATGATTGCTTCTCCTGTGTGGAAGTCCCAGGAATCAAACCTGGGACTTCCACACGCCAGTTGACATTCTACCGCTGTGCCAACTGGCCAGGGCTCTTATTGTTTTCCTAACACATTTTTCTTGTAGGGAGCACATCCCATGTGCCTCCCTCCCACTAGCATGCTATGGACCCCTAAAGGCGGGCTTCCTGTCCTTGTCATCTCTGTCCTCTGGCATCAAGTGCACCAGGTACTGGAACCTGGCAGAGAAAATGCCTTGCTTTTCTTTCCACATCTCCCCTACCTGAGGGTAGAAAAAGGATCTTATACCTCCGGTTTCCCTAGTACTTCCTTAACAATAGAGCAGATACACCACAAATTTTGTCAAATTAATTTGAAATATTCCAGGCAGAACAAATATTTTGGATTAGAAAAAAAGACTCCTATTGGAGTTCATATTTAAGATTTTACTTCAATATCTAATAAAGAGCTTCTATTCATCTTCTGTATTTATAAAAGCATTGAAATTATGAAGCCAGTTGTATAAGAGAGCCACCTGCTTCACAAGGTTAAAGCCAGTGAATTTGAATCACGAGGACAGTAGTTTTCAGCATACTTTTGAAGCCCACCCTTTGAAACACTGAGTAGTCTACATGACCGGCTCATCTTCATGACCCAAAGAAAAATGGGTGTGGTTGCTTGTTAAACTGTCACAATGAAAGGCACCTTTCTCCTGGCTAAGAACCCGTAGGTACTGGATGCTACCCCACTCCTCTCCCTTCCCATGAACCCAACTGATGGATGGTGCCTTCTCTCCCTCAGTGGCTCCCTTGTTGCTAGCTTCTTTCTATCAGCATATAAACCAGTGATGGGCAATCTTTTGAGCTTGGTGTGTCAAAATTGCCAAAAAACCGAGCATAACTCGGGTGGTGTGTAACTTCGAGAAAAAAAAACCTAATTTCGCGATATTTATAATTTAAATAACAAAACTGTTTTGGCCTACAGACCTCCGGCACAGAGTGTCTACACTACAGCATATGTTTTATCCTCAGCTCCTGCACCTGGCCGTGCAGGTGCCGAGAATAAAACGTCCTTCTCAGCATACGGCCCTATACTTCTCTGGTATGTGGCCGCGTGTCATCGAACATGGCTACGCGTGTCAGTGCTGACACGTGTGTCATAGGTTCGCCATTACAGATGTAAACTGATGCTCCAACAAATCCCCAATTTAAAAAGAACTTAATGCATCTCCTTCCAGCTACTGCTCTGCTTTTCCCTTCATTCAAAGCCAAGTTCTCGAAAGGGTTTGTCTCGCTACACTCACAGCTTCACTAGCACTCATGCCCCAGTCCACTCCCTACCTTGCCTCTCCTTTGTCACTCATGTAACATCAACCAGCTTTCTTGGTGCTAAAATCAGCAAATACTTTCATTCATATCTTTCATTCAACCATTGAATGGTGCTGACCACTCATTCCTTCTTCAAGTGTTCTTTCCCTCCCCTCCTGTATTTCTGGAACAACATACTCGGTCCAAATCCTGGTCTCTTCTCACTCTCACAATCTCATCCATTCCCAAGTTTTAAGTGACTTCTGATATATAATTCCCACATGTATAAACCCACCCCAGAGCTCTCTCCTAATCTCCTCTCTTGACAATAACCACTGCCACCTCAAACTCAACCCATTCCAATCTAAACACATCACTGTCCCCTCTCCACCCTGCTATGTCTCTTATGTCAATGAATGGCATCACCCTCCACCTCGTTGCCCATGTAACAAATGCAGTTGCAAGTATTCCTCAATCCACACATCCAACCAATCACAAGTTTCCATAGACGGTACTTCTTAGATATCCCTGTAATCCATCCACTTCTCACCATCCTCTCTATTAGTTTGGTCTGTCCACTGTCATCCCTCACCTGCTCATCTCCTGTATTCCTCTGATCCATCTTTCATAATGCAGAGGAGTGATCATTCAAAAATCTTTATCAGATAATGCCACTCCACTGCTTAAAACCCTCCAAAGGCCACCAGGGAAATACAAATCAAAGTTACAGTTAGGGTGCCACTACGTACCTACGGTCCTACTAAGATGGCTAGAATATAAAAAAAAAAAAAAAACAACAAATGATGGGGAGGATGTGTAGTGATTAGACCCCTCTGCTGGTGGATTACATTGCTGGTAGGATTGTAAAACGTTACAGAAAAATAGCCTGGCAGCTTTCTAAAATGTTATACACATAAAGTTACCACACGACCCAGCAACTCCATACCCAAGAAATACTAAAACAAATGTCTACACAAAAACTTGTACACAGATATTGTAGCAACATTATTCATATAGACTAAAAGGAGAAAGAACTGAAATGCCCATCAGTTGGTGAATGGGAAGGTAGACTGTGGTATGGCCATACAATGGAATATTACTCAGCAATAAAAAGGAGTGACATACCGAGAGATACTACAACAGGGGTCCCCAAACTACGGCCTGCGGGTCACATGCGGCCCCCTAAGGCCATTGATCCGCCCCCGCTTCAGGGCACTTCCAGAAGGGGCACCTCTTTCATTAGTGGTCAGTGAGAGGAGCACAGGATGCATCCACATGCATAGTTTCCATTGAAATACTGGTCAGTTTGTTGAATTAAATTTACTTGTTCTTTATTTTAAATATTGTATTTGTTCCTGTTTTGTTCTTTTTTTACTTTAAAATAGATATGTGCAGTGTGCATAGGGATTTGTTCAGAGTTTTTTTATAGTCCGGCCCTCCAACGGTCTGAGGGACAGTGAACTGACCCCCTGTATAAAAAGTTTGGGGACCCTTGTACTACAATGTGGACAGGCCCTGAAAATGTAGGCTAAGTGAAAGAAGTCAAAAGGCCACATATTATATTATTTCATTTATATAAAATGTTCACAGCAGACAAATATCCACAGAGACAGAAAATAGATTGGTATTTTCTTAGGGCTAGGGGAGAGTTGGAAGAAAATGAGGAATGACATAAGTACAGAATTTCTTTTGAGGGTGATGAAAATGTTCTAAAATTGATTTTGGTGATGATTGCACAACTATATCACTATACTAAAAACCACTGAGTTGTACACCTTGAATAGGTGAAGTCTATTAAAACAGAGGGAAGGATAGGGGAGAGAGAGAGAATCACTATTATATTTTTGGAGTGAAAAGAAAACCTTACACCCCTACAAGCTGCTGCAACCCTTTCAAGTGCTCACAGACCCTAACGCCCGCCCTGTCTCCCCTGCAACCACCTCCCAGCACTGTGCTCCCAAGCCCCAAATCTTTTTCCTGCCATAATGATCTTTTTAAAAATTCTTTCAAAGTGTCTGCTATTTTAAGTCCTCAAATCAACTGAAATATCAACTAGACAAATCAATGATTACATTCAAGAACACTAAGGACCCCTAAGTCCCACAATGAGCAAACAGAACTGTAACTCCAGCCAGGACTCCTTAATCCCAGGATGACTCTACTGCCATAGTCTGCCCACTTAAACTCAAATACACATTCAGAGAAAAATTAGCTTGATTTTTTTCCGATTGATTGATTTTAGAGACAGAGAGAGGAAGGGAGAGAGAAAGAGAGAGACATCAACTTGTTCTACTTAGCCATGCATTTATTGGTCGCTTCCTGTATGTGCCTTGAGGGGGGATTGAACCCACAACCTTGGTGTCTCAGGATAATGCTCTAACCAACTTACCTAACCACCCAGGGCCTAACTTGATCTTCACTACTATGAATTTCCTCAAAAAAAAAAAAAGTCATCACTTTGGAAACTATTTTAAACCATTTATTTTTCAGGCATATGCAGCATATTGTAAGATGAATATATATATAAAATACCAGAGTCAGAGAGAATTCGGTTTAAATCTCAGCTCTACAATTTATCCACCAGGTGACCTTGTGAAAGGCACCTAACATTCTGAGCCTGTTTTCTCATGGAGAAAATATGGAGATAATGAAGAATGAACCCAATTTAAGTAAAAAGCATAGCACATTTCCAAGCACATTGTAGGTATTCAATAAATGGTAGCATTATTATTAATTTCTTTGTTACTTTACTTACTATAATCATTGGGGAAAATGTAAAAATCCATCTTGATCTAATATATTAGGAATCATTGATTTTATAAAGAACTAAGTTTATTGATCAAGAACCAAAAGAAAATAAGTACAATCGCCTTACTGGAAAATTTCTCACCATTACTACAGGTCAGTAGAAATGCATCAGCATTCTCATTTTCCATGGCAGGGGGTTATGGAGAAAGAACGTACCTATCTCATTAAAAACTATTGCCCAGAGACTCCCCTAGCACTATATCTTTATGTTTCTATGTGGGTAAAGAAAAAACTAGTAGGATATCTCTTTTTCACTTACTTTTAATTAATTTAATTTTTATTTTGAAATTTTTCAAACCTATGGAAATGTTGAAACAATAGTAGACTAAACATTCATATACTCCTCACCCAGATTCATCAACTATTAACATCTTGGCAAACCTTTCCCCTACCTATTTCCTCTCTCTCTCTCTCTCTCTCTCTCTCTCTCACACACACACACACACACACACACACACACACACACATTTATACATGTTTTTCTTTTGCTAAATTATTCAATGGTGGACTTAAGACAACATAAAATTTCAGCCTAATTAGTTCAACCTACATCCTTCACAAACAAGGACCTTCTCCTAACCACACCTTTAGAAAGTGAACATTAATGCCTGACCAGGCGGTGGCGCAGTGGATAGAGCGTCGGACTGGGATGCGGAAGACCCAGGTTCAAGACCCCAAGGTCACCAGCTTGAGCGCAGGCCCATCTGGCTTGAGCAAAAGCTTGCCAGCTTGGACCCAAGGTCACTGGCTCCAGCAAGTGGTGACTCGGTCTGCTGAAGGCCAGCGGGCAAGGCACATGTGAGAAAGCAATCAATGAACAACTATGGTGTCGCAATGGCAACGAAAAACTAATGATTGATGCTTCTCATTTCTCTCTGTTCCTGTCTGTCTGTCCCTATCTATCCCTCTCTCTGACTCTCTCTCTCTGTCCCTGTAAAATAAATAAATAAATAAACAAAACATTTTAGAAAGTGAACATTCATTCAATGTCACTTCCAACATATTATATTCAAATTTCCCCAACTGTCTCAAAATGTCTTTTATTAGTTCTTTTGTTTGTTTTGATATGATTCCAACCAAGTTTTATTCCTTGCAATCGGCTGTTATTTCTCCTTTGTCTCCCCTGTCTCCCCTAACCGGAAATAGTTCCTGCACCTCCTTCTGTTCTTCACATTAAATCATTCAAGGGGTCCAGGCCAATCCTGTGGAAGTTACAACCCTCACTCTGTCACATCAGGGCTCTCCCTATTCATGATGCCAAACTTGACCATTTGGTTAAAGTGCTGACAACCAATCCTTCTACTTCAAAGGCACATTTCTAACTAATCAACCTTGAGAACATGAGAACATTCTCTTCTTCAACATCAACAGCCTTTCCCCCAATGGTTTTAGCATCCATCTTGAGTCAATGATTACAGTGGTGTTACAAAATGATTCTTTTTAATTCTATAATTCCTTCTCTATTTGTTTAACCTTCTTCTCTAAAACAGAGCTTCTTCCTGCTCCCACCTTCCTGCTCTTCTCTCACCACTATGAATTCATGAATTTTTTAAAAATTTAATGTGTTACAATCCATGATCATCAATATTCTTTTTGATGCTCCAATGGTCTCAAGTTTGGCTAATGAGAGTCCATTTCAGTTAGTCCCTTGACATGACCTCATTAGTCTTTTAGTACTTCCTTGTTTCTGGAACACCCAAATATCTCAGCTTGCAATTTCTCCAGTGGTTTCTTTCAGTGGAATATGGAATTTAGAAACCAAAATTTGGGTATTAGAGATGCTCATTACTACTGGCATGATATGGGTTCTAGTCTTTCGGTAGTTACACTTGTGTGTGTGTATCTGTGTGCACTTAAACATGGATTTATACTGATACTTTCAACTTAGGCCCTAAACCATGAGACCATTCCTTATATTCCCACATTTCCATATTTGTGTCACTGCTTCTTCCACATTAAAAATTCTGTCTTCCAATATATCAATGTATTTATTCATTTTCTCTCTCCTAAATAGACAATATACTTCCAGAATTCTATCACCACCATACCTAAAACACAAGCCTACTTAAAAAAAAACAGTTCAGTTTCTTTATTCTTGCTTTTGTCATTAGACTATACCCAGTGTGTGTATAATTTTTTTAAACACAGGACTCTTTGGCAAACTTAGAATAAAAAGATCTTTTTCATGCTTCTATTAATCATGAAATTAGCTTGTTCTCTCAAAATATGAATTTAAGACAATACAAATACATATATACATATAAAAATCAAACTATTAAAATTAACCTTCACATTAAAGTTTACAGTATCTGTGGCATTTAAATAGGTAATAATAAAGCTTTTGCATATCAACATTACAGAGAATTTAAAGGCCATAGCTCCAATTTCCACAGAAACAATAGATCACTAGTTCCAAAGAAAAAAACTAAAATATTTTCCAATTTTACATAAGTAATTTTCTTAAGATGACCTTCAATTAATAGGTATGACATATGCTTTAAAATTATTTCACAAGGAATAAGTGAAATTGTCCTATTTAAAATGGAAATGGATTGTTCCTACAAACACAAATATGGCCTTGAGGCTTTCATTTTATTGGAGCCAATTTTGGTAGTACCTTGTTAGAGAGTGTTTTTAATTGGGTGGTCATATCTATATTAACCTTGGTGAGACGGCTACTCCTCTGCAAGGTTCAAAAGCACAGATCTAATTAGTGAGTGTGTTTTGACCATTTCTCATCCCTTGAGAAGACCAGATCTTACCCTTTCTTGCTTCCTACATTCAACAAACAAGATCTATATAATGTGTTAAGGATCCCAGATTACTATCACCTTTCCTCCATAGCTATTTCTGAAAGTACAGATTCATTAGCTCAAAACCATAGTAGTTTTGACTTAAATTTTGATTATAAAGCATTAAATATACTACAATAAAATGGTCAAAACACCACTGCTCTAATTCCTTCTATATGAGGTTAAACATCTCAATGACTTGTAATTCTTGATATTTACAAGAAGCATCCTAAAACTGAATTGAGAATACAAGATTCAAAAACCAATTCCATGTCATCTTTCTCAATTTTTTTCTAAATCTCTTTCATTTGTTTCTTCAAAAAGCACATTTAGTGACACAACAGCACACTCTTCATTATAAAAGAGCAGCCAATGCATTTAATGTGTTTCTGTGACAATGGGCAATATCCTCACTTGTGCTATTGGCTGCTGTTGCTTTGGGAAGTGACCAACATCAAAACCCTAACTTTCAGCCTGACTTGTGATGGCACAGTGGATAGAGCATAGACCTGGGACCTTGAAGTCCCAGGTTCAAAACCCCAGGGTTGCCGACTTGAGCACAGGCTCATCCGGCTTGAGTGCAGAGTGCAGGCTTGACAGTTTGAGCATGGAGTAACTAGCTTGAGCATGGGATCATCAACATGATCCTATGGTTTCTGGCTTGAAGCCCAAGGTTACTGGTGTGAGCCTAAGGTCGCAGCTTGAGCTAGGGATCACTGGCTCAGCCAGAGCCCCCTAGTCAAGGCACGTATGAGAAGCAACCAATGAACAACTAAAGTGAAGCAACTATGAGTTGATGTTCCTCATCTCTCCCTCCCTCCCTCTCTCTCCCTTTCTCTCTCGAAAAAAATTAAATTAAATTAAAGCTCTAACTTTCAGCCAAAAAAGTCATCACTACCTATCAACCCCAACTGATTCTTTTCCTTTATACTCATTTTTTTAAGAGAGAGAGAGAGAGGAAGAGAGAGTGAAGAAAGAGAGTGAGAAGCATCAACTTGTAGTTGCTTTCACTTTAGTTGTACATTGACTGTTTCTCATATGTGCTTTGACTGGGGATCCCCTTGCTCAAGCCAGCGATCTTGGGTTTTTCACCCAGCAACCTTTGGGCTCAAACTGGTAACCTTTGGGATAGTGCAGATGATCCCCTACTCAAGCCAGTGACCCCATGCTCAAGCTGACAAGCCTACGCTCAGAGTTGGCAACCTTGGATTTTTGACCAAGTGACCTCAGCTTTCCAGATAAATGCTTAATCCACTGCGCCACCACCGGTCAGGTCCAACTTTTGTTTTTATGGCTTAAAAAGGGAAAAAGAGAATAAAAGGCTGAAGCAGAAGAGAGATGCTTCCATGAGTGTTCTCCAAGGACACAGAAGACTAAACACGAGAGGGTAAAAATATATTGGGTGAATGAAGATGTGAAAAAGAAAAATGTGTGAGTGGGTAAGTGAGAAAGAGACAGAATATGTTATTAGGAGAGAAATGAAGATGAAAGAAGTGTGAAAAAAAACTCATTTGGAAGAAATACCAGGAGGTGCCTTCTTTCCTCACCCATGGCTCATGAGTATTTTCCTGTCAGACAACAGTCTTGTGCTAAAATACATATTACATAAAATTTCCATCTTAACCATTTTTTTTTTGTATTTTTCCAAAGTTAGAAGTGGGGAGGCAGCCAGACATATTCCCGCATGCGCCCGACTGAGATCCACCTGTCATGCCCACCAGGGAGCGATGCTCTGCCCATCTGTGCCATTGCTCCACTGAAACCGGAGCCAATCTAGCGCTTGAGGCAGAGGCCATGGAGCCATCCTCAGCACCTGGGTCAACTTTGCTCCAATGGAACCTTGACTGCGGGAGGGGAAGAGAGAGATAGAGAGGAAGGAGAGGGGGAAGAGTGGAGAAGCAGATGACGCTTCTCCTTTGTGCCCTGAGAATCGAACCTGGGACTTCCACACGTTGGGCTGATGCTCTACCACTGAGCCAACCAGCCAGGACCATCTTAACCATTTTTAATAGCTCAGTTAAGTGACATTAAATACATTTCATATTATTGTGCAACAATCACCACCATCCATCTCCTAAACTATTTCAACTTCACAAACTAAAACTCTGTCCTCATTAAACACTAATTCTCCATTCTCCCTCCTTTCAGCTCCTGGAGAGCCTCTTTCTACCTTCTGTCTCAATGAATTTGATGATTATAGGTACCTCATGTAAGCAGAATCCTACAGTATTTGTCCTTGGTGTCTGTATTATTCCACTTAGCATAATGTCTTCAAGGTTCATCCATGTTGTAGCATGTGTTAGAATTGCCTTCCTTTCTAAGGCTAAATTATATTCTATTATATGTATACACCACGTTTTATTTATCCAGTCATCTGTCAATGGATATTTCCATCTTTTTCAGTAGCTTGTTTCCACCTTTTGCTTATTGTTAATAATGCTGCTATGAACATGGTTCTTCATGATCCTCCATTCATTTTTTTTTTTTTAAAAAAGAGAGATTGAGAGAGTGAAAAAAGGGAGAGAGGATAAAAAACATTGACTCAGAGTTGCTTTCACTTTAGTTGTACATTGATTGCTTCTTCTTCATTTTTTTTTTCCCTTACAGGGACAGAGAGAGTCAGAGAGAGGGATAGACAGGGACAGACAGACAGGAACAGAGAGAGATGAGAAGCATCAATCATTAGTTTTTCATTGCCGTTGCGACACCTTAGTTGTTCATTGATTGCTTTCTCACATGTGCCTTGACCGCGGGCCTTCAGCAGACCGAGCAACCCCTTGCTGGAGCCAGCGACCTTGGGTCCAAGCTGACGAGTTTTTGCTCAAGCCAGATGGGCCCGCACTCAAGCTGACGAGCCCAGGGACTCAAACCTGGGTCTTCTGCATCCCAGTCCGACACTCTATCCACTGTGCCACCACCTGGTCAGGCCATTGATTGCTTCTTGTATATGCCTCAACCAAGGCTGAGTCAGTGTCCCCATGCTCAAGGCAGCACCTTGGGCTTTCCATGACAGTGACCTTTGGGTTCAAGCTGACAAGCTTTTGGGATCGTGTGGGTTGCCGCTAAGAGCCAGTGACCTCAGGGCTTCGAACCAGCGACCCAGCTTTCTAGGTAGATGCTTTATCCACTGTCCCACCACCAGTCAGGCAATCCACTCATTTTTAACAAGCTCCTTCAGAATGTAGTCAGCATTACCCCTTTATTAATATTTTTAAAAGATACTTCTGTACTCAGAGGAGATCCATAGAATCTGAAAAACTGAGGAGAAATATTTGTTTTGATTTCTCAATCCACCCGGATACCCAATCACCGATTTAGTCAATGTCTCTAAATATCCAACCTGAAATAAGCTTGCCCCAGGATTGTTTACAGCCTTATGATTCAAATCCAGTGACTCATCTTCCTGTCAAGCAGATGAAGAATTGGGCCAAAAAAATTGACAGGCACTAGTTCATGGTCTTAAAAATACCTCTTTATTATACTTCCCTTCTGAGTCACAAAAACAAACTCCTTCTCTATTAGATTTTATATTTGACATATTTATATTTTTATGAGTCAATCCAATTTTGTTTTATTTATGTGTATACACATATATCTGCATATGTATGTTTATGTATGTGTATGTATACATAGCTTATACTCATACATAGATACATTTATTTATACACAGAGTTCTATGCTCCATCCATCCTTTTCAAGTGGAAGTCCAATTTGTTGAATTTTCAAGGGGATTTTCCACTTCAATACACAAAAAAGAAAATGCTTACAACTTAACTGCACATAATAAAATTGCCAGTGCAGTTAAGTGAACCATGTTTCCGAGTGGAGGTATGCACAAATTAAAATAAATAACTCTTTTAGAAACACCCTCAGTTTTTTTTCCTGAATAAAACATACTCTCACAGTAAATGGGACATAAGAAACCAAGGAAACAAGAGTCAAGTCATGGGACATTGATGCTGTAAAGTTGTGTCACACAGTTGAAGTCAGATATAAAGGCCAGGTAACCTTTTAAATGGCCTCATCCTTCACTTCAGGGTTGAAATATGGCTTTCTCATCAAGGGGTACATGCAGAGTAAGAAATAAGCCTGACCAGACGGTGGCGCAGTGGATAAAGCGTCGGACGGGGATGCGGAAGACCCAGGTTCAAGACTCTGAGGTCGCCGGCTTGAGCGCGGGCCCATCTGGCTTGAGCAAAAGCTCGCCAGCTTGGACCCAAGGTTGTTGGCTCCAGTAAGGGGTTGCTCGGTCTGCTGAAGGCCCGCGGTCAAGGCACATGTGAGAAAGCAATCAATGAACAACTAAGGTGTCACAACAGCATTGAAAAACTAATGATTGATGCTTCTCACCTCTCTCTGTTCCTGTCTGTCTGTCCATATCTATCCCTCTCTCTGACTCTCTCTCTGTCCCTATAAAAAAAAAAAAAAGAAAGAAAGAAGATTGGTAGCGTCATCTTCCCAGTCTAACTGATCTTGCCATTGCTTTTCTACAGCGATTTTAAATTCTAGCCAAGCCTGTGTATGGATCCAATTCAAACACCCTCCTTCTACTACGATGCTCTCCACCCTTTATCCCTTCCTTTGTAAATCCTTTCCAATAACTAAGCTTCTTCCATTGGGCCCTTCCTGATACCCCACAAGCAGGCATACATAATTCTTCCCTCCTCTAATTCTCATTATGCCTCCCAACTAGAACAAAGGGCATGTGATGAATGACCACCACCTCTTGCCCCCCTGCCCTCCTCATATACAGGTGCACACTAGCTTGGGCTCTTTGAAATCACCTACACCAAGCAACTACATGAACCTGCCCATTCCCTATCTTACTTATCTAAAAATATGAAGAGATCACAGTGAAGGCTCATGGGGCAGCTGAAAGGATGCTATAACGCAGAGGTAGTCAACCTTTTAATACCTACTGCCCACTTTTGTATCTCTGTTAGTAGTAAAATTTTCTAACCGCCCACCGGTTCCACAGTAATGGTGATTTATAAAGTAGGGAAGTAACTTTACTTTATAAAATTTATAAAGCAGAGTTACAGCAAGTGAAAGCATATAATAATAATTACTTACCAAGTACTTTATGTTGGATTTTTGCTAAGTTTGGCAAAATAAATATTTATAAAACAACGTACTATAGTTAAATCTATCTTTTTATTTATACTTTGGTTGCTCTGCTACTGCTCACCATGAAAACTGGAACGCCCACTAGTGGGCAGTAGGGACCAGGTTGACTACCACTGCATGGGACACACCTGACAGTGCAGGAAAGCAGGGATGCAGGAGCTGAAGAGAAGATGGGTGTATTTTAAACCCTGTGAGCTTTTCATGCAACGGCTTCAGAATAGAGGAGAGAATGGGCTGGCTTTTTTGATATAAGTCAAATTAGCAAGTCAGACACAAAAACAAACTCAGAGATACCTGTCAATCAAATGAGGGTATAATTGCTATGTGAAGCTGCTTTTTTTGTTGTTGTTTGTTTATAGAAATTTGAGGTCACATATTAACACATTAATTGAAATTTTGGTCATAATTAACATGTATTAGCTGTTGATTACATGGTTGCATTTTGAAATTTTTAATTGGTTTGTTTCAATTGATAAAAGGTAATTTTGCGGGGATGATGTTTAGAATTATAAATTTAATTATCATTGAATAGATAATTAATATAGTGAAGAATAGTAAACAATGACTATGGTAATTATCACTGAAATGCACATATTTATACAAATATAACAGATTGATTTTCTCTCAGAAGTTGCTTTGGTCTTTGCTCTGAGCTGCTTGCAGTTTCACTTCCTTCACAGATGTAATTAGCAGCATCTCTGTGCCTTCCATGTGCTTCGATCTGAAAAGAGCTTTGAGAAGCTGTAAAGACAAAGGACATTCTAAAAGCCATATGGAGCCCTGTGTTTCCCGCTTTGCAGAATACTCACTCAGAGAGGTTTCTGCATTTTCAGTCAGCTCTTGGCATTCCTGAAGTATTTAACTGAACCTTATTATTAAAGCATTCCTGCATCAGTAGGGCAGCCTTTTCCCCAGCCCAACAGAGTACAGTGGTTCCCCTTATTTGTAGGGGATACAGTCTAAGACCAGCAATGGATGCCTAAAACTGCAGATAGTACCAAATCCTGTATAGGTCATGTTTTTTCCTATACATAAATATAAATGATAAACTTTAATTTAAAAATTTGGCACGGTACTAGCCCTGGCCGGTTGGCTCAGTGGTAGAGTGTCCACCTGGCATGTGGAAGTCCCAGGTTTAATTCTCAGTCAAAGAGCACAGGAGAAGCGCCCATCTGCTTCTCCACCCTTCCCCCTCTCCTCCCTATCTCTCTCTTCCCCTCCTGTAGCCAAGGCTCCATTGGACCAAAGTTGGCCCAGGTGCTGAGGATGGCTCCATGGCTTCTGCCTCAGGCACCAGAATGGCTCCGGTTGCAACAGAGCAATGGCCCAGATGGGCAGAGCATCAACACCTGGTGGGCATGCCAGGTGGATCCCGGTCGAGCATATGTAGTAGTCTGTTTCTCTGCCTCCCCGCTTCTCACTTCAGAAAAATACAAAAATAAATAAATAAATAGATTTATTCATAAATAAAATGAATAAATAAATAGAAATTTGGCACAGTGATAGTTTAATAATAATATTTAAACAATAATAATAGAACAATTATACAATATACTTTAATAGAATTTACATCAATGTGGTCTCTCTCTCTCTCTCAAAATATCTTATTGTATTGTACTCACCTCTTCACTTAAAGAAAGCACATTAGCGCTTATCTTTGCCATACCTGAATTGCCAGCATCCCTACTCTTGAGCTGCAGGGATATTCCCAAGTAAAATAAGGGGGACTTGAACACCAGCACTGTGATACCTAGGTAGTGGATCTGATCACCAGGATGGCTGCTGAGAAACTAATGTGTGTGGATTGTGCTCGGCATGCAGACGCTGGTCAAAGGGATGCTTCACTGTCCCGGGAGGGAGGGATAAAGCAGGACTGTGTGATTTTTTTCTCACACTACACAGAACAGTGTACAATTTCACTTATGACTTGTTTATTTCTGGAACTTTCCATTTAATATTTTGGAACACAGTTGACTGTGGGTAACTGAAACCATGAAAAGTGAAAATGCAGATAAATGGGGAGACTGTGGTAACCATAATCCAGGAGTGCAAAGCCTGCCACAGTAGTGTAACTAACATAGCGCTTCTCAATGGGCTGAGTAACACAATTTGTAAACTGACAGATAAAGGTAGAAAAAAACCTCAGTGTTTTTCTTAAACTACTCTCCTTCCAAAAAATGTTAGTAATAATAATCCCAACTCATGCAGCATAATCATAAATATCATGAGCTCAGTTTCAAAGTCTTGCCTGTCTATCCATCAGCGAAACTGCTATTATAGACCAAGGCCTCCCATAAGACCCAGGCCCACGCCTGTCCCCCAGTGGGTCCCGGAAATACCCAGTATGTCCTAGGAAACATTTGGCTTAAGTCTCCACGACTCGTGAGGGCTGTAGAGGTTGCTCCTGTACCTCTGAAGGGCAGCCAGATGGTACCAGGGAATATGTCCCCATGCTTGCCCTTCTGGGACCTCTCTCTGCCTTCATTTCTCCCTTCTCTCAGCACAGAGTGGGAACGCAAAGGCAGCTGCAGGGGAAGAAAGAAGTGTCCCCATTAACCAGTGCCTATCTATCACCAGTCCTCACTATCCCTAGAGGAGAGGAAGGGGTGGCCTGCCACCCCTGGACACAGCACCCCAGGCTGTATACAACACATTTTAGGGATGCTTAAATCTGCAACTCACTGCTTTCACAAGATTTTTTTCATGAGCAAGCAGGGGTAAATTCCTAGTTTAATAAACTCAAAGCTGGGGGGTCAAGAGGGACATGATTGGCCAGAATGTAAAGTGAACCATAGAAAAAGCCGGGGGTAGGAAGAGGAAGGAAGCCCATAACTTTTTCTTAATGTACATGAAAAGGAGTTAGGCCTGATGATCAATGAGATCATCTGAAAATAAAGAAGACAAAACTAAAATATGGTTTGTTTGATGATTTTCCTGAAATGTGAACTTTAATATTTTCCAACTTTCTATAAAAAATATAAAAGTCATTTTGCATATGTGAAACCCCAGTTTAATAGAGGGGCATTTGACCAGCCCTAAGTGACATAGGCTACACAAGTATTATCTCATTTGGGCCTCACAACAGTTCTGTGAAGGAGGGAGAATAGGTGTTATGATTCCATTTTAGAGATGTAGCTACTGAGGCGGAAAGATCTGCCAGGAGCCACATGTTCAAGATGTGATGAAGCCATTCCCAGCACTACTGACAGAATGTCATTTCCCACGACACAAAGACATTACTACACCCATGCTGCAAACGAATGTTTGTGCCCCCAATTCCCACGTTGAAGCCCTTGTCCCCATGTGACGGCATTAGTTGATGGGAACTTTGGGAAGCGAATAGATCTAGTTCTGAGGGCAAGGTACCATATGATGGAATTAGTGTCTTTCCAAGAAGAAAAGACCAGAGCGCTCGCTCTCTCTCTCTCTCTCTCTAGCATGTGAGGGCACGGCAAGAAGGTGGCCATCTGCAAACCAGAAGAGGAACCTCCCCAAAATCCAGATCAGGCCAGTACCCTGACTTCCCAACTGCTAGAACTGTGAGAAATTAATATCTGTCCGCCCAGTCTGTTATTTTGCTATGACCGTCCAAGCAGACCGAGACAACCTGTTTTTGACTAAATAAATGAAAGCCAGACTAACGTGCCCTAAGGCAGTGTTCTCTAAATGGTAGTTATTCTACTACCACCTCCATGATTGCTGCCAGCTGTAATGTTATTTAGGTCGTGTCTTTCATGCAGACCACTTTTTAGATGTACCTGCATTTACTTTTTCAAAGAGAACTACGTACCATCACCCTAAATGGAAAGCCAGTATCATTGTCCAGTAACAGAAGGGAGCTACAAGATGAAGCAATGGAAACCAGACAATGACATTAAAATGTTAGCCTACCCAAGGTTTCTGAGGCACCCTCTCTCTTTGTAGAAAAGGGAAATTAGCAAATATTAGAGAGGTGTTAATGTGGTTGCATTAAGGTGAAACTTCCTTTCATTAAGCGGAGGGACTAACGGAGACCTGGAGGTCTAGGACAGGCAGGACAGAAGATGGTGTCCACAGCAGTTTACCACCAACAAATGCAAGCCTGGGTAGCATGCTGCCCTCGCTCCTCATTCATACACAGGCCCCCGTCTCTGAGCCCCAGCCTTCCAGCCTCCTCTGTTTCAGCTTTTCTTCCATTACTGCTCCTCATCTTAACAAATTATCAAACTAAGGATCTAGAACTCATTATTTTTTAAATACAACTCAATTCCTATGCTTCATTTTAAAAGCAACATTAGGACAAATTATTTAGCTTGACCAGGCGGTGGCGCAGTGGATAGAGCATCAGACTGGGATGCGAAAGACCCAGCTTCAAGACCCTGAGCTCGCCAGCTTGAGCGCGGGCCCATCTGGCTTGAGCAAAAACTCGTCAGCTTGGACCCAAAGTCGCTGGCTCCAGCAAGGGGTGGCTCAGTCTGCTGAAGGCCCGCGGTCAAGGCACATGTGAGAAAGCAATCAATGAACAACTAAGGTGTTGCGATGGCAATGAAAAACTAATGATTGATGCTTCTCACCTCTCTCCGTTCCTGTCTGTCCCTATCTATCCCTCTCTCTGACTCGCCCTCTGTCCCTGTAAAAAAAATAAATTAAAAAAAAAATTATTTAGCCCCAACCCCAAAATGAAAATATGGTGAATTTCATTAGGACATAAATTTTAATGCACTTTTTAATGGATCAGAGACCACGAGATTTAAGAAGGTTCATCTCGTCCTTGTGTTCCCCAAAACTGAATATTATCTGTAACCCTTATTCCAAAAAGACTTCTCCTTTCGAGCTTCATAGGAAAATCAAATACACTACGAGTTGAAAAGATTAATTCTGTCCACTCCTGCCCTCATTCTCATCTTAACTGGCCTTAAACCTGACATTGGCCTTCCTGTAGCCTCTATGCCAGTGTCCTTAGGAAAAGTTCACTTTGCAATGCTGCAAAATGGATAGGTACTGGCAGCAACACTTCAGATGATTAAAAACTTTCTCCTTTTTACAGTCCCTCCAAACCTATTTCTCCTCTCTCCCAAGCTCTGCATCATGGCCTGGCACTGGGGACAACTGTTGGGTCAGAAATTTCTGTCCCATCTCTCTATCCCATGAGAGTCGAAGGACAGCAAACGCTCAGGAGTGCCCAGAGAGACAAGGCCCTGTTCATTTTATTTCCTGGCCTCCTGCACAGAGGGGTACCCCCACATGTTGAGTGAGTGTACACACCCTCCAGGCAACACGGACTTCTTGAACTTGAACCCACCTAGCAGCTGGAGGCCTTTCCTTCACAGATGGTTCAGTGTCAATGACTACTCTGTTCTTCTTTCTATTTTTGGTGCAGTGGCAGGAATCGGGGTATGGCAGCCAGTCTCCAGGATGGCCCCCAGCGGTCCCTGATTCTCACACCCTCATGCACTCTCCTCCGACCCTGCATTACCATATGTCTGTGTGACCAACAGCAACCTGCAGAAGTGACAGGATGTCACTTTTGAGGCTAGGTCACAGAAGACACTGTGACTCCTGCTTTGCTTTCTCACTTGCTCAATCTTGGGTCACTCACTCTGGGGAAAGCCAACTGCCATGTTGTGAACACAGGCCATTAATGGTGAGCCCCAGGCCCTCCTCCCCATAGCCAGGTGGGTAAGCCATGGTGGGAGCAGCTCATCCAAATGTCCTGTCTGCAGACTCCCAAGTGACCAGCCTCTTTTCTGGACTCTCTTTTGACCAGACTCTTTTTCTGGTATCACAGCCACATTTCCATCTCTCTGTTGAACATTCGCTTGTGAAGGGACTACTGGGTCCAGCATATAAAATACCACATGTCATCTCCTGCAAACCTGCCCCATCTCTACACCTATAGATTCTCCTCTGTCTGGCTCCCGGGTCCTCTCAGGAATGCAGCCAGGACAACAGAACACCCCTTAGACCCTCTCCTCCCTCCGGCCCCGTGCCCAGGCTGCCACCAGGCCCTGCTAGGGTTCCGCTTTCTCAGCATCTCTTCTACTGTCCCCTCCTTTTCATTCCTGTTGCAACCTCCGCCCATCCCCCCCCCCTCTCCATGAGGGCCATTTGCCTCTCTGCTGGTAACCTAAAATAGCCTCAGCTGGTGTCCCAACTTCCAGAAGCCACCCTCCACACAGCTGTAGGTACCTTTTTAAAGAACTGTCTAAACGTGCCCAGCCCCTACTTATAAACTTCCAGTGGTCCCTTCTGTCTGGTGGAAGCACAAGCTTTTCAGCATGACCTTTGAGACTCTCAGAGATACAGCCCACCTATCCTCCCAGACTGCATTCCCAGCATCCCCTCTGTCAACCCTATGCAGCAGCCCAGAGGGACTGGACACAGCACAGTCACCTGGAAACCTGCCACCGATGGTTTGGGCTATGCCAGTGATTCTGATCTCCTGGGTCTGGCGTGGGAACTGGGCAGCAGCAATTTTTATAAGAGCTTTAATGAGATGATTCGATTGATCCACTTAACGTACATAATTCAGTGATTTTTTTGGACATTTGCAGAACTGTGCAACCATCACCACATTCAATTTTAGGATATTTCATCACTCTAAAAAGAGCCCCCACACCCATTTGCAGTGACTCTCCATTTTCCCCCAGCTCTCTCCCCGCCCCACGGGGCAGCCACTGATCTCCTTTCTGTCTGGCAGATTGCAGGCAGCAGTCCCTTTAGGACCAGTTTTCCAGGGAGGCAAAACCCCCCCCAGGGGTGAGATTCCCCAACCCCACCAGACCTCGCACCAGTTCGGCTCCCAGCTTTTGCTTCTGTGTTTCACTCTGCTGGGGATGTTTTTCTTCCATTTCTGTTTAAAATTCTCCCTCCCCCCCATTTTAAATACAACTTCCTCCTTCATTGATCCCCCATCTTCCTCAATTTACCTTTGTAGCACCTGCACAGCTAGGAGCAGACAAACGTCAGCTCTTCCTCCACGACCCCCTGGAACTACGTGAGCGCGTGTTCTCTTCCTGTTTGGACCACATGTTCCTGAACCGCAGGACCATTTCTAACCCACCTCTGAATCCCCACAACTACAGCGCAGTGTCTTACACTTAATAGGTACTGAAAATATATACTGTATTTCAAATAAGTAATAATGTGGTCTGTCTACAATTGTTCTCCACTGCTACAGGATTTCAAACTGGAGGACCCCCTCTTCTCTCTCTGATCCACACCAAACCTCTTTTCCCCTTAGTAACAGTAATAATAAAACAATTATATGGGATAACCTTTTAAGTTACTTACAATGTCAAAATGCATACATAAAATATACAAAATGCATACACCCATGCATTTGTATATGTGTGTGTGTATAATTTCTCAATTTCCACCATGGTGAGCAGGGACAGTTATAGTAAACCATACATAATTATTAATCTACCATCACACGAGGCGCCACTCTTAAAACATTCCAGGAAAGCCACATGCAAAGAACCCCTTTTAAATGAAGGATTTTGAAAATTAACAAGCCACATGTTCCATCACCAGACTGTATAAACAGCAAAAGTACAACAAGGGCACTCACCCTGCAGATTGGGTGATCATAAGCATGCATCTTCAGAGGATGCGTGCGTGGGGAATGTGGCAGTCGGAAATGAATTATGCAAGCAGCAAGCAAAATAAAAAATCAAGACAGAACATTCTTCAGCTAAAACACGGGCTGACTGAATAATCTAGACGCTGCCTTCAAATGAATTAAACACACTTGAAAATCACACATGGTAATTTCACAAAGAACCTTATCTAACCCAAATGTCTTAGTTCATCTTTGATCGGTTGGTCTTTCTTTTCCAACGAGATCCTCTTCACATTAATTATTTTGTTTTTACTGTTTGTTAGAAATAAGGAAAAGCCCATCTGATACAAAACAGGGGCCCCTCTCGGACCTTTCCTCCCTCACGCTGTCTGTCCTATCTCTGTCACTTGAGTTCTGACACAGCTCCGTCACTGAGAAATTAGACTTCATTTCAGTATGTTAATAGCAATCCCTCCAAAACAATGTAATCAAGGCCTCATGTGCACCTATAATTTCATCCTTGACATAAGCCTGACAGCTATTTATTGTCTGAAAAGGGAAGGGGGGAGGGGACAGAGGAGGGAACCCTGAGATGCTCCCCTCCCCCCAAACAAACCCAGCAGCTTTATGTTTGAAGGCAGAGTCTCTGCAAAGTCCAAACAAATGGCAATAATCATGGGGTTTACATATGTCTTGTCTTAAGCAATCAAGGCAGAGGGTTAACAGAGAAGCACATTCACATGCGCCAATTCCCAAACTGCCCACCTCTGATGAGCCAGCTGTGAGCCGCAATTGTCACATTATAATTTAGGCAAAGAGAGGGGAGAAAAAGGCATCAGAATACACACTGGATCAACATAATTATTCACAGCAGGATGCTGCAGAATTAATTTAGCCAATCAGAATTATACTTGGGGGCTGGGCACACTGCAGAGATGCAGAGGAGAAAGCAGGGAGCAGGAAGAGGGGGGTGAGATGAGAGGGGGAGGGGTGTGCTGTTTTCAACACCTCACTAATATTTGGATAATCCGATCTGGAATGTATTTTGAATACATGTAAGCACAGAGTTGTTTCTTCTTCATTTATTTACAAACACCTATACAGCACTCACAACGTGCCAGTCACTCATAAAAGGAACCTTTCGAATATCAGGTTATTTAATCATTATGACCATGAAGTGGGTCATACGGAAGCTCAGAGAGTTTAACAAGCTTGCCAAGGTCACACAGCTAGTCAGGGGATGAGCCAGAAATAAAAGCTGGGTGGACAGGCTCCAGAGGCTATGCATGAACCAGCACAGTTTAAAGCAGTGGTTCTTAACCTTTTTTGAGGTATCGAATCCACCAGTTTCATATGCGCATTCACCGAACCCTTCTTTAGTGATAAATAAAATATGATTTTTTTTCCAAATTCAAGACATAGGTATATGTTTTTGTACTGGTGCACAAAATGAGCCGTGCATGAACATCACCTTGCTCAAAGAACAAAACCAACAAAGTGCATGAACTCACAACAAATTACGGTATTACTTTATTCTGGCCTCCGCGGTAGAGGCTTCTCTGAACCCCTGAGACCGACTCATCGAACCCCTAGGGTTCAATAGAACCCAGGTGAAGAACCACTGGTTTAAAGGTTCCTGCTCCCAAAACAAACCATTAGGAATCAGAAGGCACACTGGGCCTGAGGGCAGACCCTTCATCCTCACACTGTGTAGCTAGAGCCTCACTGTTCCCATATTCCTTCAGGCTCATTTTCCTAAAAGTGATGGGGATCAAGCACAACTAAACCGGCACTATGCTCTTGTACTGTTAACTTCCCCATCCAGATAGTGTCATCGCCCCACACTCCGAAGTGAGAAGCGCACAGGGCCACCCCGCATGCCCCACACTGCTCTCTGGTTTAGGACAGAGCAGCAGCAACAACTGGGGTAGCAGCATGGCCTCTGGGCTGGGCACAGTCCTCGCATAGAAAAGCAGCAGCTAGGAACCCAGAAAGTCAACCAGAAAAAACGGGAAAGCAGACTGCTCCAAGAACAAGAGTTAAACGCCTGACATGCACACACGTATTAAGCATTGGAGAAGTCAGCAGTCACATGGACACAACTTCCTGCCTGGATTCATAGCTGCAGAGCCAGGTCTGCAGTGACATGAGATGATGTTTGCCTTTCCCGGAGGTACGGATGAGTTTAATCCAAAGTAGCCCTCTTCCTCCCCTACTTAGCATTCTGTCATGAGCGCAGATAGCAGCAGAGCCAAGAGGAAACTTGATTTCCTTGTGAAAGTTAGACTTCAGCTGGAGTTCAAGCTTCTGGTACTCGGGGAAATGACAGGGAGCGACCCAGGGTTTTATGTGGGGCAGTAATGTTTGATCTATGCCATTGTCAATGAGAAGTGTGATTTAATCTATAAGGATATAGAGCCTCGTGATGAAAGGGGAATACGACAAATCCTGATTAACAATCACTGCTACACTAAAGCAGGTTTCCATAGTAACAGGGCTGAAATTATACAACAAACTGGGATGCCATACCAGGCAAATTACTCCATGAAGGGGCCCTTTTCTGAAAGCATTTAGCTTTCTGTGTTCTCTTAAAATTAAGATGCAAGCATCTTACTTTCAACTTGTATTAGTTTTCCTCTCTTTTTTTCTAAACACTCCCTCTTCAGTTCCTCTCAGATAATACTAGGGATAAATACGTATGCAGAGGGAAGATAGCAAATAAATAATTAAGCACATTTCAGCCCCTCTCTCCCCTGAAAGGAGGGGACAAAACAAAACTATGGCAAAGGGAATCTTCCTTTCATATCATTCTTTTGATAAAAATCATGTTTAATTTCTTGATTGGGGGGTGGGGTGAACCACGTCGGAGTGAAATATCCCACCTCGCACTCCATGTAACAAAGTTCTCTGAATTTGCAGGAGAGAGCTGCAAAACAGAAGAGCAGAGTACAGGTCCAGAAAGAGGAGGGATTTCCTTTGTTCCCAAGGATGTTTAATTTTCAACTAAGATTTTTAAAAATAAAACCATGGTTTTAAACTAATGCTATCTTCCGATGCTTACCTAAAATAATTTCAAAAACTGGTCGGTAGAAAAATCTGCATTGGCAAATATTTCAAAACTCTTATGGCTATTATTGCAACTGACTTTGGCAGTGAACTTTTAGAAGACAGATTTTATCAAATAGCCTGGGAAACAGCTACTGTATTAAAGCATCATATTCAAGTGTGGTGGGATTGTGCACCTGAAACCTGTATAATTTAGTTAACCAACGTCACCTCGATAAATTCAATAGAAAGGGAAGAAACACCTTACTCAATGTCCTCCTTCAACTGCAGAGGAACAGAAAGGAAGACATTAAATGCAAACAGAAACATAATAGTCCTAAATATTCTCTTAAAAGGGTTACTTCTGAAAGGACATTATAGAATTTAAACACTGCATGTATTTAATATTCTGCCTTTCAAGATAGAAAAGACAAGAAGAGCTTCACGTTGTTCAGAAATACTACAACTCTAGAAGAAAGCACCTTTCCCTCGAGATTTATCCATGGCTTTCAGCTTAAATCATGGAAGGGCATTATGGTCAAGTGGAAAGAATCTGGATTTAGAAGCAGAAGCCCTTGGGTACCAGATCCATCCTTGCCAGCCGTAAGCCCTGTCACATCACTTAGCCTTCCAGGTCTTGGTTTCCTCATCTGTAAAATGGGAATAATAATATCTACCTTGCTTACCGCAGTAAGCTTCTGAGATGATTAGTAAAATACTGCATTATTGTAAATATTTTCTGAAAATTGTGAGGGGATCTATTGCTAAATAATTGCTAAATCTTGTGATTCGATTATTCAACACTCACTGAGCGCCTACCAACAGGCTAGGTAAAATATAATCATGCTAATCCTTCCAGAACACCATTTCATCTGAAGAAAAAAACTGCTGCCAATTGTCTATCACTTTAAGTTTATAAGAAATGAAAACAAGCAAACAGATAATAGCAATAAATTAAAAAGCAAGCCTTAGCCAAGGAGTGAATTCCTTCAGCTTGGCCCACTTATCTGTATACCTTTATAAGAGGCAGAAAACAGGGTTAATTCCTTAAAATCATATAATGTAAGTGCACAGCCAAAGTCAGAAGATTGGGATGTTAGTCCATGAAAGACCAGCTCAGGAGGCCCTGTGTTCCCTCTAGGGCGTTCTTCTGTCTCTGCCACATCTAAGCCTGCACTTCCCTGTGACAGGGTGAAGGGGTGGGATGGCTGGGCCTGTGTGAATGTCACTGCATGCTACCTGCATCTGTATGGACTTTCCTCTTTGTGCACAGCCCTTTCTGGAGCCAGACTCCTTGGATTCAAATTTCAGCTCCAATCCACTCCTCACCAATTATGGAGGTCCTGTAACCTCGTTGTGCCTCAGTATACTCGTCTCTGAAATGGGGATAATGGTAGTCACGTTCCTGCAAGGATGTTGTGTGGATTAGTCACTAAAGGTATGGCACGTGGAGCAAGGCCTGGCACATCGTAAGCTCTCAGTAAACGATAGCTCTTATTTCTGTGTGTGTTTACAACCCAGGAGTCTGACCTGGTAGCCAGAGGGTAACAGATGAATTTCCTTTGCTCAGCAGCACAGTGTTTTGTTTTGCTGGATTTGTGTAACATCGGGGAGACAGACATTACACAATTCACTACATTTGCTACTACTTCTCATTATGTTATATAATTACCTGCCTGGCCCCCAAAAAAGATTTCCGTTTCTGAACCTCAAATATGTTCTTATATATTTACTTTAGGTGTATGTTTCATTTCTGTCTCTCCCTTACCCTGGGTCTTCATTTTTTCCCTTCTCTCTCTCTCTCTCTCTCTCTCTCTCTCTCTGAGAGAGAAAGAAAGAGAGAATCTGTTTCTCCCTGTGATCTCGCTCCTCCCTTTTCTTTATTTTTATCCTCAGTATCTCTTCATTTTTATCTCTAGCATTTATTAAATAGAGTTTTATGTCCCCAGTTCTTTTTTGTTAAAGCATAGGAGTACAATACATTTCTCAAAAATATTAAGTTGCTCTTTACTTAGTAGACCTTGATTCATTTTTCCTGTGGATCAGTGACTTATGATTAGAAAAAGTACTCTCCACCTCTGCTGTAAGAAAATCCAAATTATAAAGCATATAAATTGGGAAATTATGTATATTATAAAACAGTTCACTGAGGGGTTTTTGTTTGTTTTTTCATTGTTTTGTTTATAATACTGAGCCCTTAATAGACTGAAACAGAAATTTATTACCGACCATTAACGATTAAAGCTGATAGAAAAAGGCAAAGCTAACCATTTAGGAAAAACTACTTGGAATCTGAAAATGAATCAAAAATAAAAATAGGAACTCTGAAACCCTATGCAAAAAAATGGAAAATATGGGGACATTACGCACAACCTTCAGGAGCGCAGTCTTTCTCTACATTTGACCCTAGGGACACACTTATCAACACCAATGTCATCCTAAGATTTAAAATTAAAAGTATGTAGACTATTGTTTTATCATCTAATATTCAGACCACTTTTTTTTTACTCACAGATTATATGCTCTTCAAATATATTAGCAAATCTGGCCCAACTGACATCATAATGTTCTCAGATTCTTTCTGAGAAATTTTCAACAGTGAGAAACTCACAAAACGTAAGAAACTCAAATCTAAGTACTTGTTGGCATTATCTGCTCAAATTCAAGAAAGTCAAATTACTCCTTCTCATGTGACAGCTCCATGGAAATCTTTAAAATAATTGAATCTTGGATAGCGAAAGAATGGAGTAGTCTAATGTGCCGTAGACCTAGAGGGCTCGTACTCGAGCCCAGGTGTGGCAGTGCCCAGCCTCTGCACATTTTCAGGGATGGTGAGCCTAGGACCCTTAGGCCAGTGTTTTCAGCCACCAATCCACAGACCAGTCCATCAGAAATTTCATGCCAGTCCACAAGAGTTCACCACCCTGATGATGTATGAAAATTAGAGACCCAGTGATCTTAGCCGAATTTGCTTATGTTCCAGGTGATTTCTGTCTTAGCAGTCCTTGAAATAATTCTGCTATTTTTACCGGTCCGCAAGTATTAAAAAAAGCTTGAAAAACAGTGCTCTAGGCCACCTACTTTCGGTGACCAGCTCTGTGGTTGTTGTGACTTTGCTGCTGCTGCTGTCAGGTTGAACCCAAATCTCTCTCACTGAAATTTCCACCCTTTGACAGTTGTTTTTCTGCATGTGGCTTTTAACCAGATAAAATTATAAATCAGTGGAGAGCAACTTCTTTTTCCAAGGATGATTCAGGAGGGAGGGAAAACGAAAATGTTTCTAGAGCCTTTTATTCCATTCAAAATGCAAATAGCTTAATTTGGTCCCATGGGGAAATATACAATATTCTTAAAATTCAGATTACTTACTACATTGAATAAGACTGTCATTGAAAAAAACTGACATATTGGAGAAGTGGAAACATGAAAGCAGCCTTCTAATTTTTATCCTGAAAAGGGAACAAAGGCTGTATTTTGAAAACCGGTCGGCTGCACATGTCCCCTGGGCCACAGAATGCTCATCTCTGAAATGACAGGAAGTTCAAGCTTCCCCAGCTTCTTGCTCGCCCTTCGCTGTACTACCACTCCCTGTCCCAAGGCTCCCACGCCCTCAGAGTCTCAAAGCCCTTCCTACATAGCCTCCTAGGCCTTCCTGAAACCAGCTCACACAGATGAATTAACTCTCAAGAAGATCTGCATTTTTAAGTCTTCTACTCCTATCTTCTACAGGGGTGACTGGGATAGGGTTCTACTCCTATCCCAGTCACCCCCGTCTGAACATCTTCCGGTTTACTATCCACCACTGAGCAAAATATTCAAGGGACAGTTCCATCAGTTCAGAAAAGCCTGGGCTCTTATTTCATCCTCAGAGAACCCTATGAGTCAGTGACATGAGCCCTATTTCCAAATCCCTGAGGCCTTGCATACTAGCAGTGTGGCCTCGGACCTGTTACTAACCCCTCTGATCCTTGGTTTTCTTTTATAAAAAAAAAATGGGACAATGGGAGAAATAATGCCTTTCCTGTCTGTTCCCCAGGGTCAAATAAAATAATATAAAACATGGCCTTAGCCCTGGCCAGGTAGCTCAGTTGTGTAGAGTGTCATCCTGACAGAGCAAGGTTGAGGGTTCATCTCCTGTTGGAGCACATATAAGAAGCAACCAACGAATGAATAAACAAACAGAACAACAAATCGATGTTTCTCTCTCCACTCCCCCTCCTTCTCTCTAAAGTCGATAAGTAAAAAATTTTAAATGAATGCTTCTAAAGTTATAACACTTTATGCTTACTTAAGACATTACCAAACCTATATAATTAATGAATCAGAACAATGGTTTTTACAGTTCTGAGGAGGAGGTCACCTAAGGATGGGAAGGGGAGAGCAGGGGCCACTGTCCGGACCCTGGGTTCCTCACACCTCCCCAGTCACCACTCAAGGTTTCTGTCTGTCTTAAGCATATGGTTCCAAGATTTCCAATGAGAAAAGCACATTCTCACCTTATAAAATATTGAAACCCACTGCATTAACTATTTTAGCTCCAATATCACGTGACTGATTCCTAGTAAGCTTATGGTCAATTCTTTCTAATGGCTTAGCTTATTACTATGAGATGAGTTTTCACTGAATTCTTTTATTTCTTAGTATACCACAATCCTCTTATAATGAAACAGGCACAGAATTAAAAAATTAAAGGCTGATACCAAGTGTGTATTTGAGGCAACCCTGCTTGCTCTCAAAGAAGGCAACTGAGTGAAGAAGGAGGGGCACATCCAAGTTGCTAAGTTAAACCTTACACACAAATATGGAAAACCAATTTTTAAAAAGATACTGTTAACTCAAATTGGGAAATAAAGCCAGAAATTCATTTTTTTAATTTGACGTCAACATGAAAAAGACTCCAATGATAACTGACTGAGCTGCCCATAAACCCAGCACACAGGGTGAACTTTGTTTTGTTAAATGTATACCCTCTCAGTCTACAGTGAGAATCTGAGGTGGAAGCAGGTATTTCTCTCAGGCCAATGCCCATCACAGGAGAATGCAAGAGAAATACATACTTGATCTGAGTTAAGGGGCAAACAGTGTCGTCAGGCCCTTGAGATCAGTGAGTAGAGGTGTTCCTAATACGACTATATGCCTTCCACAATGGACAGCCGGGGGGGGGGGGGGAGTAGATTCGGTAGGGGAGAAAAGAAGAGACAATTTCTAATTCTGAGAAAGACACACAGAGAATGGTGGAGAGGGGCCAGGACACGGACATGGCCACAGGTAACCTCCGGAGGCAGGATGAGGTGTGCCCAGTAGAAAAGCCCCAACAGTAACCTCCTTGTGCTCTGGGCATGAACTCCTGCCCTGGCACAGAATCCCAGAGAGAGGTGTGTGCACAGCCTTCTGAGCGACCCGACCTGGTAAGCACTGCTTTCCACTATGTAAAAATAAACATGCTCCTGTTACAGGAAGGTTTACATTTGTCCCAATCTTTTAACTTACTGCGCTTTCAAAATCCCCAAGCCCAGAGCCCCTGCCAAGATGTATATGTTCCATGTGGCTACCTACTACGTACATGTTTTAATTTAGTGGTCTAATGAAGTGGAACTCTGCTCTTGTACATGTGAGAGAGTAATGACGGGAATGAGGAGCGTGGTGGCTGCTGGATGCAGGGTGAGCACAGCACCAAGCGGACAGAGGCCCTTCTGTGAGAAAAAGAAATGTTAGGCCTTGAGCACTAAACCGTTTCTCCCCCAAACTCAACATTACTGAAGCCTGGGGAGGTGGACAAGGATGGTGCCAGGGCAGGGAAGGGACCCTAAAGCCCCCCGAGGTGAATCTCTCAAGAGGAAAGAAAGACTTGAACTGTGGGACCACTTCCAACCAGCAATATGGCGCAGGTCTGCATCCTTGGCCAAGCGGCCCTGTGAAAGAGCCTACAACATTTCTCAGGGTAGCAGGCAGGTGGCACCAAAGGGCCCAAGGTGGCTGTGCATCGGCTCGGCCCAGCCCTCATCTGCACAGTTTCTCTTGCTGGCACTCCCAGAAATGCAGGCTCAGGCCCCTGCTCCAGGACGGCCTATCCCTCCTCACCTGACCATCTGACATCCATCTGCGCCTCCGCGGGGTGTCTAAGTCCCTTCCCCACTGCTCCGCTCTGTGCCGCAGAACCTCCCACTGTCCCGAAGCCCTGTGCCTGGTGTAACCACAGGACCACACCAGCTAGTTTCCTTCTGCTTCAGAGACAACACGTGCAATGTTGGCTTTCATAGCCTGGAACTGAAAACCAACAGGGGGACGCTGAACACAATGCTTTGGAGCCACACAGGTCTACATCCCAGCTTCACAAGGTACTCACCGACCTCATGACAATAGGCAAGTCCTCTGACCTCTCAGGGCCTCGCTTTTATAAAAGGAGGCCAGGCTACCACACAACCCTGATGGTCCTTCTGGCTTTTTGGTTCCATGATTATTAGATGAAACACTTTTAAAAAGAGCTTTGCTTTTTCTGCATCGTCAGTTTTACATTTGTGGAAAATCCACGGTTTTATGCCCGCAAAACATGTCGGGGATGTCCCAAGGAAATTCTAGAACTATCTCTGTCTAGTTTGGGTAGAGGCAAAGGTGTTTTGAGTTGAACCACATGAAACTGCCAATAGCTAACACTCACAAAACGCTAATTTCGTATGGCTTGGTCTGAATACCTTCAGCCTAGAGGCACACAAAGGCAGAGAACGCAGCCATCATTGCACAGGCAGCTGCCGTACATTTACACACTCGGGACCATAAAGGGTGCCTTTGTCTTATCATAGCATGCGTTTAAGTGTGATAATGTACATTCAATTCCTAATGGAATATACAGGACATTAATCATATCCTAATATTGCTAATGAAATCGTTACTATTACCCACTGAAATTGCTTTGACTATTTTTCAGCACAAGAAAATCTCTTATTCCTATCTCGTTTATAACAGAGCAAAAAAATAAAAAAATAAAAAACCATTTGAGGTAAAAACTGTTCCAAAAAATAGTCACAACAAGTAAACTGTGCAATTTCTTTTGTCACTCTAGAGATTTATGTCTCCGTGCTTAAAACACCGGAATACTGGGTCTTCCTCATCACTCTGCCCCATCTGAAGGGAGCAACAACGCCCAGTGATGGAAGCCGTCTGCGTTAGGCAAGGTCTCATTGCAGGTACTGCCTCTCTAGAATCCTTTTTGAAAAGAAAAACAGAACTGTTTGTGAAAAGAGTGAAACACAGACACTGAGGGCAGGAGGTTCTTAAATGACGGTGCCTATCTCATTAGTCTTTGCCTGTTCTAATTCCTACTCCATTTTCGTCTTCACCTTCAAGGAAAGCTGGGGTCCGATGTTACATGAAATTTAAATATAACAGCAAGAGTTATACATTGAAATTCCTCAGCTGATTCCCTTAGCAACAGCTCTTAGAGACCACCTTGGATACAGAATACTCCAGCAAGAGTTCTTTGGGACTGATTTCTTAGAAAGCTTACACTGCAGTCAGAACACAGCTTGGAAAAGAACATTTGAGTAGAAAATGTAATGGCATTTTTAAACAAAAATTAAACTGGGTTCATCACAGACATACTTCAACCAAACATTTGGTTTCGTTGCTGTGTTGCCATAGGAAAAGACTTCCCTCCTAAACATTTCATTAATGCCCCTCTGAAGCAGGAAGGCGGTTTCTGTTGGAGCTCCACCAAGATGTGTGCAGTCCTGTCTGGGCTGCTGACCGCTATGTGACAATGGGCCATGGGGACACTTGGATCAGAGATTGGGCAGAAAAATGAACCTCTTAGCTTAAAGGTCCTCAAGCCAGAGCAAGCATTCACTGACAGTGACATGGTGTGTGTGTGTGTGTATGTGTGTGTGTGTGTGACACAGGCATGATGTGTCCCGCTGTCACCTGCATTAGAAGGCATCACTGACACAGGTATCAATTAAAATTCCCATTTTGTACCAATGAGTTGGGCATGAAAAGAATTTTTCTCCAGTTCCAGTGCTAAATCCACACAGACTCAGCACTGAAAAACTTAAAGTGCTGTACTATGTTTTTCAACTGGTGAACATCAGGAAGCAGTAGCTATTCTTTTTCTCATTTTTTCTTTTACATGGTAATAGCTACTGACTTGCACCTGGAAGTCTGTGCGACTCACCTATAACAGAACAATAGGAAGGTGGAGAGAGTGGAAGAGTAAACACAGGAAACCAGATGGCACAGAAGACATTTCATCATGACTTAAGTTCTTTCCAGACAAGACCTAAAGAGGTAGATTTATGGGTCAGCATACACATCTAGTTAAGAGTAAGCCTCTAAAAATCACTGTAGCAGTTGCCACCATTTCTTGAGTCCCTCACTTTTTTGAGTCACTTACTTTCTTGAGCATGAGCCAGGCCACACACTTAGGACTTTATAACAATTTTCTCATTTAAGCCTAATTAATGATCACCACATGATTTAGGTATATTTTTCACCTGTAGGTGTGATAGATAAAACTAAGGTTTGGATAGGTTCAGGCTTGAAGGGCTATCTACTTGTAGGCAGCAGAGCCCAGATCTGAGCCTTAGTTAGTTGGCCCTAATACAGACCGTCTCTAAATTATCTTTCCTCAGGGGTCAGAGGGAGGTCAGAATCCTAAGATCTAGTCATGCCCATGACCAGGGTGCTGTCTCTGAAACAAGAGCAAAGCAGGACCTGGCTCGAGGGCCTTCCTGAGTGAGGAGCCCTCTAGGACCGTCCTTGTTTCCAAAATATGTCAATAATACAACTCCGACAGAGTGGCCACAAGGACCCAATGAGCTAGCACAGAACGTACTGTACTCAGGACCAGGTAACCGAAGCTCAGTTGGCAGTAATTCCTCCCTTCCAACCACGCTCACTACTCCCCTCCACAGTCCATGGCAAACAAGATTCAAAATATTGGTCTTGCTGAAAATGGATCCAGGGACCATGGGCATCCTTCCCAAGCATCCATGCCTAATGTGGCTACAGTTCCCCAAGGGCTGGACAGTTCCAGGCCTTGAAGAGGCACGTGTGCAGGACTCGGCTCCAAGGCAGGAGCCCATATTGTACCTGTTATGATAAAATTGCAATTTATGTAAGGCCACATCTGTTTATGCCATCTGTTTACTTCCAGCCTCCGAGCCCAAGTGGCAGTTAGTAAATGACCAAGGCCTTGTTCCCCTAAAGTATGAGATCCACCCAGACTGAAAGTCAAAGCCATGTCTCAGTGTACTAAGTCTGCCACCTAGTTACTTCCTGACTTTGGGTAAATCATTTAACCTTTCTGAGCCTAGCTTCATATCTGACACACAATAGGCACACGGTGAAAATAGTAATTAGTATGCTTCTTACTATCACATCTTTCAGGGTTGTGGTAGAGCTTTTAAGTGCACAGGGGAATGCCTTGTATGAGAATGTCAGGAGAGGGCGAGTGAAGCTGGAGCCAGCTGGGCAGCAGGAATTGCTAAATTAAGATTTTGAACAGCAGTCCTTGATGTTTCCAACATGACTGCTCAGCTCACTGACTGACAGAATACTCTTCATACTCAGGTGGGTTAAGCAACCTACACAACAATGAACAGACCCTGGGCTAGGGAATAAGAAGCCCAGGTAAGGTTAAAGATGCTACCAGGGACCCTGGCCAGTTGGCTTAGTGGTAGAGTGTCAGCCTGGCATGTGGCTGTCCTGGGTTTGATTTCCAGTCAGGGCACACAGGAGAAACAGCTATCTGCTTCTCCACCCCTCCACCCTCTCATTTCTCTTCTCTCTCTCTCTCTCTCTCCCTCTCCTGCAGCCTTGGCTCGATTGGAGCAAGTTGGCCCCAGTCACTGAAGATGGCTCCATTGCCTCCCCCACCTCAGACACCAAGAAGAGCTTGGTTGCTGAGCAACAGAGTAAAGCCCAAGATGGGCAGAGCATCGCCCCTTAGTGGGCTTGCCAGGTGGATCCCAGTCAAGGTACATGTGGGAGTCTGTCTCTGCCTCTCCTCCTCCCACTGAATAAAAATAAACCAACAAGATGCTACCGAAATCCACTGACAAAAACATCAGCCAGCGGCCTGGGCAGAACTACAGCAGAGCATGGATCAGACATCATTCATGTCACATCATTGATCCTAAAGCCCAAATTTGCTTGTGAAGGAGAGGACCTCACTTCCTCAGGTAAAATTCCCTATTTACAGAACAATCAAGACCAATGTCACTTCATTGAAAAGCACCGCTCAGATAAATTAAAAATAGCAATCAACCTTGAGAATTTTATTGGCAAAGTGGGGATAATTTCACTCCAGCTGAACCCTGATAGAATATAACACATGTCAGTCTTCCCTTGTTCTTCCCTTTATTAATCAATTAAGAGACAAAAAAACTCAATAAAAAATCATATAAAAGGCTTATAAACATCATTCAAATCTTCTTTACCAGTCATTTGCTTTCATTTAGTATAACTGGTTTTTCCATTAAAAGAAAATTAAATAAAATATGAGATGTTATTGTAGTTGCTTAAGAGGAGATTTGGGGATTATACCTCTTAGAAAAGTAATTTCCATTTCCCTCCTGTTCCCGGCGTCCCAGTGTTGTGTCCCAGCTTGGGGACACGCACACAAGTCTCCAGTGGTGGCCTGCTGGGCACTCCACAGAAGGCAGTGACTGACAGCAGGATCTCTAGAATCTTCTAAACGACAATGTGTGGAGGGGCATGGCAGTTATAACAAGTTCCATAGGAACTTTTGTAGCGCATCCCAATGTGAGGACCAGGATGCCAAATCACTAATTAATGACCAATAAGCGCAAGTTCACTATCCCTTAGATCAGGGGTCCCCAAACTTTTTACACAGTGGGCCAGTTCACCTCAGACTGTTGGAGGGCTGGACTATAAAAAAAAACTATGAACAAATCCCAATGCACACATGCACACTGCACATATCTTATTTTAAAGTAAAAAAACAAAACGAGAACAAATACAATATTTAAAATAAAGAACAAGTAAGTTTAAATCAACAAACTGACCAGTATTTCAATGGGAACTATGGGTGCGGATGCATCCTGTGCTCCTCTCACTGACCACCAATGAAAGAGGTGCCCCTCCCAGAAGTGCGGCAGGGGCCGGATAAATGGCTTCAGGGGGCCTCATGCGGCCCGTGGGCCGTAGTTTGGGGACCCCTGCCTTAGATGTTCCCATGTCACGCCACTCCTGTCCTCGCCTTCACAACACTACTCCTCGCGCTTCGGTTGCCTTCCCTTACAATACAATCTTCTGTCTCCCTGCAAGCTAATTGCTACCTGCCCAAATCCTCCATAGTCTTGAAAACAGTTAAATACCATTTCCACTCTTTCCTCTCTGTAGCTTTCTCTGCTCCTATCAGCCAGAAGTAATTTCTTCTGCAGCTAAATTTCCATTTAATTTGTGCTTTATTTGCTTCATTATCGCCCTTCACCTTGCATTGCAGATATTAATGCATGCATTTCTCCTGCATTAGACAGGAGCTTCTGGAGAGAAGAGTCCACACCAGATTCACCTTTGTACTCACAGACTAGCACATGATAGGTGTTCTAGTCTTTATATAAACAGAGAAGGAAACAAATAAGAAACAAAGGAACAAAGGCAGGAAGGAGAATGTGTTGTCCTTTCGGATAACTTTTATAGTGCCACAGTTTGCAAAAACAAGCTGAGCCTGCTCCACAGACCATTAACATTTCTATATACACACTCAGCCTGCTAATAAAAGCACACTGAGGATTCTTAAAGGTCCTATAAGAAAGGTTTTATATCCTGGCTTTAGCATCGCTGGCATCTGTGGCATCTAAAACCTGAGAACGCAATTTCTCTGAGGTGTCATTAGCTTTCTGTGTGCCTTCAAAGGCTCAAAGACAATTTCCCGGACTCCTATAGGAATGCCAGTTTCTTTCCAGCCACTGCAAAATATATCTTAGCTACCACTAGAATTGTCATTTGCTTTCTATGCCTTCAAAAGCACGGTGAGAGATACAGCCCCGTGCTATTATTGGCACCGTCCGTCTCCCTATGTCCTATCAAAAGAGTCCTCCAAAGTCTCTTTGTGTGTGCCGTCTCTGCGTGTGGGCACAGTGACACTAAGATTATTTTTCTGGTGAAATGCTTTGTCCACAGAGCCTACCCAATTTTTATCTAATAGCTTCCCAATGAAAGAATATCTGGGGAGGGGGGCAAAAATCCAAATAGTATTAACCCTTATATCACCCATACCTACAATAAGAGAACAATGAGAGTCATGCCCTGAAATCTGAAATAATATTCCCATATAGGTAAGAAGTTAACTGATCTAGAATTTCACAGCAGGGACCAAGAAGCAGTTACTATTCTCACCACATAACACCATTAGTCAAGGCAGAGACTCTCTTACTTCCCCTGAAAAAGCTGTTATCCCTTATGACAGAATTATATACAGTTTCTAATTCATAAAGTTGCTGAGGGGTCTTCCACACTGCAAAACGCACAAACTTTTTCAATGGGGATGCTACTGGCCTTTTGGGGAGGACAGTTCCCTAATGTGGGGGTAGGGCTGTCCTGCACTCTGCTGAATGTGCTGATCATGCCGGTGGCCATCCCCAGTCATTGTGATTACCAGAAATGCTCCTCCCCTCAGTATTTCCAGTCATGGTATCCCTAAGGGAGGCAGGAACTGCTAGTTCATGCACCGATGGGGACACACACATTTAAAAGTCCATTTTGCTACTACATACAGTATTATATGTGATGGCTTATATATGCATGTGTCACTAGAAAGATAAAGAAATAAAAGGGAAAGGTGGAGAGAGGAGAAGACATTTTGTCAAATACCAACTGTGAGCAAGATATCATGCACTGCTTTTACAGGTATAAGCAGATTTGGACATATATTCAGGTTAGTCATTTACAAAGAGAAAATGTCTTGATTTTTCCTAATAACTGGTGTCTTCACCTTTTTTTGAGGTTCTTGGGACTCAATGACAGGGAATTTGGAAGAAAAAACCTAAAATCATCAATTAACAGCATCTCCACTTCTTCTGATATGTACGGTCCTATCCAGTGGATTCTGTGTTTCAATTCTATTATGAAGATCAGGCTCCCTTCTCTCAACTGGTCTTGCTCCTCCTCCTCCAAGTCCTTCTCTGGGTGCTCACCATTCCCTGGACCCAAGGCTGGGGGGCAGGGGGGGACTTCCCCAAAGACAAAAGAAATAAATCAAGTTCAAGTTTCAAGTTATTCTCACAGCAATTTCTTCATGCCATCATTTGGCACCTATATTATTTCATTCAGTTTTCTCAACAAAATTAAGATTTGCATTTTAATTTTCATTTTTTAAGGTCAAATAAATTTCCCAAGTAGGGCAGCAGATCTGTTCACGCTAAAGCTATGCTCACTCCTCTTTAAATCTGTGCCTCCACAATGCCCCACCACCACCATTATCACTAATAATAACGGCAAGAATAGCAATAATGCCAGAGTGTCCCCAGCAGGAGAGTACCTGCAGCGAGTTCACATCTGACTGTTTAAACATACAGTCTCAGCCGGAAGCTAGAGGAATAGGATGTTCTGGTTGATAGAATCCATCAATTAGCCACAAAGTACTCTGTGCGGAACAGAAGTGGGATAGTGCTACAACACGGTCTTCTCCCCTCAAGGGGCTTGCAAACTATTGAGAAAATTAAGATTTAGGGAGAGCACATATTATATAATGTTGCTGCTTAAGTAGGGCTGACAGTAAAGGCATTTGGAAGTTTACCAAGGAGACCTGAATGTCTTCCTCAACTCATGTCCTGGAAGAAAAGTCAATTAAATATAATTAGCATAACAAGTTCCTGATAGGATTTATTATAACATGGCCATTGCATAGCAGACATTTAGTAAATGTTTGTTGGATGAATGAATAAATGAGGTAGTTACTAGTACCTCTGATGAAAAGGGAAAGTTGAATAGCAAAGAACTTTTTCATGGGTCTTTAGCACTGTCTGTAGAAAAAATGATACAATACAGCCCCTTCCCATTCTAGACACTGGCCCAATTTTGGAATATCACCCTGGCCATACTTTCCCTCCTTAGTGTACTTGGACAGACAACCAAACCAGATGGAGAGGTACATACTGAGTAGCTCAGTTTCTAGGCTCAGCTACTAGCCAAGGGAGCCACACCAGCCTCAAAGCAACGCCTCAGAAGAACTATAAATTAGCACAAGGCACGGAAGTTCGGATATACTAAAAGATAGTCAAAGTCAGAAATGGCTAATCCAGGAATGCCATATGATCTTGAAAATGTTTGTGTTAATGTTTTATTATCATTGGAATTAAAACAGAAACTTCTTAAAGGTCTCCGGAATAATACATCAAGAGGGAGAATATATCTGCTTTCCTCCCTTCCCCTCCACATGTGCACTCGTCCACAGGAAGGTCCCTAACTCACTCCAGCTTGAGGAACACTGCCCAGCATGAAACGACTGAGTTGGCTGCATGCCTACATGTAAAGAGAAGTCATTTCACAATTTTAGTGTGGGCCATAAAAATTCCATTCTTTTTGAATACCTGTAAAATAAATCTGAAATTAAGTAATATTTAAATATCTATATCACCATAAAGATAATGAATAATACATGGTTTTCATATCTGGATTTCTTTCCTTGTATTTATTCAAACTCTGACATCTGAAATTGTGTATTTCTTCTACTTAACAGCAACCTTTTGAATTTTAATCAAGTTAACTAAAGTACTTGCGAATTTACTCAGTTCTCTTTCATCAATAAAGATAACAAGTATCCTTAATTCCAGTATCAAATATTCATTGATTGTTTCAATGCTAAATAGTAAGCTTCAGGAAGGATCACTAGAGAATATCATTTAATATATCACCCTCTGTTCATTCCTTACAGGTGATGTCTAGTGACAACTACTCTTATAAAATCACTACCAAACACAAGTATGAACTCAAACCAAATTCCAAAAGTGGGTTATCCAACAAAATGTGTTATACATATAAAAGGGACTATTATTCAGACTTTTAAAAAAAGAATAAAATTCTGATACATCCTACAACGTGGAGTAACCCTAAGGAAATTATGCTAAGTGAAATAAATAAGTCAGACACAAAGGACAAATGCTGTATGATTCCACTTACATAAGGTACCCTGAATAGGCAAATTCACAGAGACAGAAGACAAAACAGAAGTTACCAGAGGCTCTGGAGAGGTGTAAATAGGGAGTTACTGTTTAATGGATACAGTTTCCATTTGGAATGATGAAAAGTCCTAGAACTGAAAAGTGGTAATGGTTGTACCACATTGTGGATATACTTAATGCCAGTGACTTGGTTGAAATGGTAAAAATGTGCCGTTAAAATATTGTGTATATTTTACCAGAATAAAAAAGTGGGTATCCAAATCAAAGATAATTACAAACAATTCAGTTTCTCCTTTTCCCCATTGTACCCAATTTGTATTTTGTTTGTTTATAAAACAATCCAAGGACTGTAAAGAGAAAAACCAAAATTGAATACAGTCCCTAATTTAAGAAACTTGAGGAGCAAAAATAAATTGGGATAATCATAATGTCTATCTCACAGGAGGGACAGAGATCCCCACAATGGATAAATGGAGGATAACAAAGAACACAAAGCTGTGACTTCCAGAGCAATGTCTAGAAGTTATGTCACCAAAGTGTCATATCTGGTTATCTCAAGGGGATGAGATTTTTTAGTGATTTTTTTTTTACTTTCTTTGTACTTTTGAGGTACATTTAACTTCATTCATAATAATTATGGATCATTTAACAAAAACAATACAGTTATTTTAAAAAAAGAAAAAGTGACTAAGACACTGGGTAATGAACTCCATTTTGTCTGTCATCTTCCTTGATTTTGTCTGGCTTCAACAACTTTGACACACTCCACTCAACAGGCAGTACATACTAATTTATTAATATAAGAACCTTGGATTCCTACCCAGCGGTTAGTCTTCCAAGTTATAGTATGGAAGTAAAATGATTTCTGGGATTTTCCTTTTTCTCCTTTTTCAATAGAGATAAATATAGAGCCTTAATCCAAAATCTGGCTTATCTCTGGGAAACTGGACCCTACGGCCTTTGATTAATCTCAAATATCGTAAATTGTGGCAAAGGCCTTTGGAAGAGGATGATAGTTGTCTTATTATAAAATGGCCAAAGTGCTCGAGGAGCCTAATAAAGGATGAAACCTGTTGTCAGTAATAACACTTACTGGTACCAATTCCTATGAATGAACTTTTGGTCATCATTAAATGAGGGCAGGAGTTAATAAGATACTGCATTATCTAATACCTTTGTGGACCAACTGAGATTTGGAACCACTAAAAATGTTTAGCGGAAGAACTTTCATTAGAGACTGTCAGGTGACTTCTAAGCCCACAAAGTGTATGTATCATTCAGTGTTGCTCAATGACTCCCCCTTTGCCTTCAGGATCAAGTTCAAACTCGTGAGCCTGGTAGCTGAGGCCCTGCGTAGACTGACCCTGAATGTTCTCCAGCCTCGTCTCCCACAATACTCCTCCAGCTACTTCTCTCCAGCCAACAACCAGCAGGTCCAGACTGATTCACTCTCACCTTAGTGCCACTGCACAGGCTGTTCCCGCCCCTGGAATGCTCCCACCTCTCTCCCATGTCCTTCTGCTTAGTTAACTCTGACTCCTTCCACAAGGTTCAGGCCAAGTGTTTGACAATTTAGGTTTGCTTTCCTATTAAAACTTTTATCTGTGCTTTGCAGATCCTGGCCCCTCGCTCCACCACACCACACCACCCCATCAACCCTGTGAGAAACTCACTAAGTCTTATTCACCCGGATGTCCTAGTACCGTAGGTTATATACAGGGTAAGCACTCAGTAAATGTTTTTGAATAAATGAGTCATGTCACTGAACTAATGGCTTTCCAAGTTAAGAGGAATGACAACTGCTACTGAGTCAGCTTTTCTAACAAGCTGTCCCAAGCTGTACCAGATTCAGATCACAACAAGTGTGCCAAAAGGCCAGCTCTCCCCCGCATCAGGAGTCAGCACAGTGACCCAACTGCAAGGATTTCAAGTTTAACCAGAAAGGAAAAGGTGCTCGGCCTCTAACTAGGAAAGGAAGACAATGGAGTGCCAAGTCTCCCATGCAGTCAAGGATTGAGGGCCCAGCCCAGAGGACACACTGAGCCAGAAAGTTGCCGTCTGCTCTTTAAAGGAAACACCTGGCAGTCTTCATGCTCCCTAGAATGTTCTGGTTCAACTACTGGACTTATCCTCAAAATCTGGAAGGTTATTGCAGTAGATCTTCTGAAATCACCAATGACCAACACATAACAACTAGTGGTTCATCAAGTAGATGAAAGTGGTAACTTGAATCAAAGCCTCTTAGTTCAAATTTTATACTTTCTTTCCATCTTACAATTTAATATCTCTATTTAATCAAAAGTGAATTATCTTCCAAAATTATAAATGTTCGCTACCTTTCTAAATAATAAAATACATTTCCCACCACTTAAACCAATAGCTTTATTTTTGTGCTAGAACTGATGTGAAATTACATGTCATGAATTATTCATGCCATCCAATTTAATTCAATTATTTTTACTGAATTCATATCTAATCCATAAAAATGTTTAACTCAACAAAAAAATCATCTCTGCACCCTTGAATAATAGATTTCTTGCAAATATTCAGGAACAATGAGTGGATATTTGGTTTGAAGTGGCAAGGCATATTATAATTGTAATGAAAATAATTTTAATTATTTAACCATACATTCTGTTCTATTTACTGACTGATGCCTCATAAAGGAAAACTTACTTTATATCAAAGTAGAATCACAGGAGCAAAAAGTGAACCTTAGTTTCAATGATGACGCCAAAGTCACTTCTAGATTTCCTATAAGATTTTACACATATAGCAGGTAGCTGCCCCTCAAATGGTAGCAGATACCTTGCCCAATTTAAAAAGTAGATTTGTACTCACAGAAAAAGAAATTTTATTTATTCCGTAGAAATGCAAAGGGGAAATCCATCATTCCCTTCCTCAGTGAAAAACCCTTTGAGGCTCATGACTCTTACCTACTGACCTCCATGGAACCATTCCCACTTTGGTCAATGGCTTTGCCACGTGTGTCCCTATCTACCTCTCCACCCAAATCCTAGCATCATTTGGGGATGGTCTCAATGTCCCCAAAGAAGGCATTAGAACTCCCTTGCCTCAAAGTTCCTATATGCCTTCAGTTCCACTGAACTTCACCACCACCTCACTTATACCACCCACATCCACAGCCACACTGTAAGGCCGGTGGCTGTGGCCATGCAGATTCACATTGATTTCAAGCAGACAGTAAAGGAACTATGAAGCCAGAGGATCTGTTTATTAGAGCCTCGCTACAGTGGAAGAGCAAGCTGGCAGGACAAACTGCTTCTCTCTCTCTCTCTCTCTCAGGACCCACAAGCAAACAGGCTGCTGGGGGAGGAGGGGGCGCTACTCCACAAGCAATAGCAAAAAATGGCGCCTCCTAATGGCAGCAGGAAATCTGCAATTTACATTCTGCCACTCTGAGGGCAAGCATCAATCAGGCAAAGTAAGCACAAGGCCAGCAAGCCTAACACACTTGTTTACCCAATACACCTAAGTCAAACAATCCCTCTTTCCCTGCAATCTCAAATGCCAATGACCCATTCTCTGACCACAGTCTTACAGAACCTTCCATCTCAACACACTTTCTCTCTAATCTCATCAAGATTTCCATTCCCTTGGCTCCACTATATTCTTTGGAATTACTTACATTCTAATAAAACTATACATCACAATTTACCATTTAAGTCACTTAAAAAAAAATTAGAAGCCTTTTCTTTTTTAATATACCTGTTATATCATGCAGTCATAAGGAAAAGGCTCCAGTAGCCCCAGCTCTTTCCCATGGGTTCTCACAAGCTGTGCTTCTTTTGGGTGGAGTGGGCTAGTGCCTCAGTTGAACTCAGGTTCCTTTCTCTTTGGCTTCTTTCTTTTTCTGATTATTTTCTTTTCTGAGTTTCAGAAGTTATCTGGGCTCTTAGAGTGCTTTAATGGGTTCAATATGTATATTGACACCCTTGGTGAGAATCGTGCCCTTAACCTTTTACAGTGCCCACAGCATGCTGGGTGTACTGTACACTCTTCCAGTTTTGCCATGCTAACATTTGTGGGCATTCCTTTTTGAACAGTGCCCATTCTCTTATGTCTGCAGTATCACCTTTCTTGTATATTCACCCATGTGAATGCTGCCAAAGGAATAACTCGTGTTTTCCAAAAAGCCGAGACAACATAGAGCAGGAATCTGTCCTCTTTCCCTTTGTGTTCATCATTGGTGAACTAGAAGAATCCCAAATGAAAGACTTACATCACTCTTTGCCCCAACCTCCAATCTCCTTTCCCTTTAAACTCCTTCCACACCAGCCCACCAAACCCCACACCTGGGTCACTACAAGCATCTATTTTTTCACTTCTACACCAGTCTACTGAGCACTGGTAAAGGGAGTCACGTACCATTTAGGTTGGTGCCATGACAAAGTCACGGTATCCAGCCTAAGGCAGGCCATCGTTGCCATCAAGGAGTCCTTGTATAAGTCTCCAGTGAGGTCTCTGTCTACTTTACACATCTTCTCTTTCAAAACTTCTTCATCTTCAAGCCCCCACCCTCTCATTTCACTCCCTACTCCCACCTCACAGTGAAATCTAGAAACCATCAAGAAGGTGTTGTTTAATCTTACCCATCATCACAAATTTATGTGTCAATACTATTTTCACTGACAGTTTCAAAGGTTGTCTTACCTGTGACTACTTCAATGGCATTTTTTTTTTTTTACAGGGACAGAGAGAGAGTCAGCGAGAGGGATAGATAGGGACAGACAGACAGGAACGAAGAGAGGTGAGAAACATTAATCATTAGTTTTTCATTGCCATTGTGACACCATAGTTGTTCATTGATTGCTTTCTCACATGTGCCTTGACCGCGGGCCTTCAGCAGATCGAGCAACCCCTTGCTGGAGCCAGAGACCTTGGGTCCAAGCTGGTGAGCTTTTGCTCAAACCAGATGGGCCTGCGCTCAAGCTGGCGAGCTCGGGGTCTCAAACCTGGGTCTTCTGCATCCCAGTCCGATGCTCTATCCACTGCGCCACTGCCTGGTCAGGCTTCAATGGCATTTTTAAAGTGACTAGTCTTTAAGTTTTTCCAAAATGTTTCACTTCATTTTAATGCAGACAAAAGCTTTTTTGTGTGTATAAACTTAGTAACAAGCACAACTGACATAAAAAAGGTTGGGAGCAAACACAACAAGCTCTTGATAAAGCATACAAGTTACAGAAATGCACAGGGCCACAAAGACAGAGCCTACAATCTGTAAGCATTCAGTCTATCAAGCCCATCAACTACAAAGGTTTGAGAGAGAATGGGGCTTATCAAGTAACACAGTGAGTCTGTTGGGTAGAAATCAGTCAAGAGAGTTTCCCCTGTCCTGTTTCACTTAACATGGTTTACTTTAATTATACAATTTGCTTCCACAATCATCTTTCCTTCTATATTCCAACTCCCTGAAGAAAGGTTCTATGCCTTCTCATTTTGGTGTTCTGAGCATATCTAGCACAGTTCCAAGGAAACTATAGATGTCCAGCAAGTGTTCTGAACTACATAAATTGAACTGAACTGAACTAAATTGAAGTAATACTGGCTAAGAGATATAGAATCCAAAATATTTTAGATGCATTTTTTGTGTAACTGAGCCATACATGGAAAGATAAGTCTTTAACTCTTGGTGTCATTATCCCTTTATACACATTCCGTGGTGTTACTGTCAGAAAACAGACACCAATAAGCAGGTTACAAGTCTAAGTGTGGCATGTTTTTCAATTAACATAGAAAGTTCTCCTTGGTCACCCGGTAAAAGTCCCACATCCTTCCTATTCAGTACAGTTACAAACTCACTGTTTCCAGCCACAGGAGAGCCCTGTATTTTTCTGCATATTACTTTTACTTTGTGCCTAGTATACTGCTCACCATAATTAGGGGATATTTCAAAGTGAATATAAAGTGATATAAAATTCCTCAGCTGGATATTCCATTTGATCCCCCAGAACCACTCTCCAATCTTCCCCTCCCTGCTTGTGCCCTGTAGGGACTATGCATCAGTAGGCTCCCTTGACCTCTGGTTTCTGGCTGGGTTCAGCCAATGAAAGTCACTGGTGGGAGAGTAGACAGCAGAGAAGCTCTCTGGGAATGTATTCCCTGACTGTCTCTCCCTGCCAGGCCAGCTTCCATCCTCATAATTGTTCCCTCCTCTTACCCCTTTGGATCTAAGAGTGGTAAAGCTGTTGCTAGCTCCTTGGTGCTCTGGGGCTTTCTTTTACTGCTGCCTACACCTTAGTTAATACTTCATTCATTCAAATTTCTCCAATTATCCCTCTGGAGTATATTTCTCTCAGGACCCTGACCAAGACAGTCCCTCTGTACGCAAAGCAGAGAGGTAATTCCAATACATTACTGTTCTCAGTAGTCTCAGCAGTTTTCCCTTCAACCCCATCTCCTCTTCTACCCTAAGGTTGTTCCTTTCTTTCCTAGCTACTTGGTAAGCTTCTTATGTTGTTAAATTTACTGAGTTGACACTGGTTAATAAAACCATACACAACTCTATACGACACTGCGTCACGAGCTCACCACCCAAAGTCAGGTCTCTTTCTGCCGCCATTTTTCTCCCCTTTGTCCTCTTCCACTTCCCTCTACCCCCCTGCCCCTCTAGCAGTCACTATACTATTGTCTGTGTCTTTCTTTTCTGGTTTAATCTCTTTACCTTTTTCACCCAGCTCCCAAACCCTTCCCCTCTGACAGCTGTCAGTCTGTTTTCTGTATCTTTGAGTCTGTTCCTATTTTGTTTGTTTATTTTGTTCATTAGATTCCACATAGAAGTGGAATCATATGGTATTTGTCTTTCTCTGACTGGCTTATTTCACAAAGCAAAATACTCACCGGGTCCATCCATGCTGTCACAAAAGGTGAGATTTCCTTCTTTTTTACAGCCAAGAACTATACCATTGTGTAAATGTACCACTCATCTACTGATGGGTAGTTGGACTGCTTCCAAATTGTGGCTATTGTAAATAATGCTGCAATGAATACAAGGGCACACATATTCTTTTGAATAGGTGTTTCAGGTAGAATTGCTGGGTCATAAGGCAGTTCCATTTCTAATTTTTTGAGTAAACTCCATTCTGTTTCCCAGAATGGCTATACCAATTTGTGTTCCCACTAACAGTGTAAAAGGGTTCCTTTTCCTCCACATCCTTGCAACACCTGTTGCTTATTAATTTACTGATGGTAGCCATTCTGACAGGCACGAGATGATATCTCATTGGGATTTTAATTTGCATTTCTATGATAATTAGTGACCTTGAGCAGTTTTCATGTCTATTGGCCATCTGTATGTCCTCTTTAGAGAAGTGTCTATTCAGATTCTTTACCAATTTTTTAACTGGATTGTTTGTTTTCTTGGTGTTGAGTTGTATAAGTTCTTCATAAATTTTGGAAATTAACCACTTATTAGATATATCATTGGCAAATATGTTGTCCCATTCAGTGGGCTTGGGCTGTCTTTTCATTTTGTTGATGGTTTTCTTTGTAATGCTCTTTAGTTTGATATAGTCCCATTTGTTTCTTTCTTTTGTTTCCCTCGATGAATAGATTATCTGAAAAAATACTGCTGCAAGAAATGTCTGAGATTTTACTGCCTATATTTTCTTCTAAGATTTTTATGATTTTACAACTTACGTTTAAGTCTTTATTCTATTTTGAGTTTATCCTTGTCTATGGTGTAAGAAGGTAGTTTAATTTCTTTTATCGTTATTTATTTTTTTGGCATTCAGCAATGTAGCAGGATACAAAATTAATATTCAGAGATCAGTGGCATTTTTATATACCAATAATGAACTATCAGAAAGAGAAACTAAGAAAAAAAATCAATTTATAACTGCAACAACAACAAAATATGAGGTAACTAAGAATAAATTTAACCTAGGGCTGTAAAGACCTTTACTCAGAAAATTATAGGTCACAGAAGAAAGATACTGAAAAAGATACAAATAAGTGGAAGCATATATGTGTTCATGGATAAGAAGAATTAACATCATTCAAATGTATAAATTCAATACAATTCCTATTAAAATAACAATGGTATATCTCACAGAACTAGGAAAAATATTCCAAAAATTTACATGGACCACAAAAGACCCTGAACAGCATCAGCAATCTTGACAAAGAAGAACAAAATTGTACCTATCATGCTACTTGATATCAAACTATACTACAAAGCCATGGTAATCAAAACAGCATGGTACTGGCATAAAAACAAACAGATAGATCAATGGAACAGAACAGAGAGCACAGAAATAAACCCACACCTTTATGGTCAATTAATATTTGATCAAGGAGGCAAGAACATACAATGGGTAAAGACAGTCTCTTCAATAAATGGTGTTAGAAAAATTGGACAGATAACTAAAGCTTTTCTTTACTAACAACCTGGTACTATGCAATGATCAAGCAAATGCCTCTACTGGAGCACTCCATAATCTTTTGTCAGGCATACCTTTGAATGTTTTTCTCTTCTAAAAGGCCATGCTATATTAATCATCTCAGTCACCCTAGTGCTTATCAGGGAACCAAATACATATAGAAATACCTTGCCATGTTGCTTTTCCATGCTAGAATAGTTCAACACTTCAATCATTCTGAGCACTGAAAACCACTCCCAAGTGTAGGACTTAATCACCAGTTCTCTGAGGTTACGGCGGAAAGCACATTAACCACATGGCCTTCATTATTACCTCCTCTTGATGATAAGGGATGTGACCTAATGAAGACTTAAATAACAGGCTCCTGCAATGTCCTGTCATCATCCTGTTCATCAACAAATCTTTTTCCTTCAAGAGACACCCATTCACATTTTATTATGAAGACATGCATTTTATGGTCAAATTATATAGAAATATTAAAATATACTAGAAATAATAGCCACGATAATGGATCTCCTTGGAGTTAACAGCTGTAATTCACCATCGTGCTCTTAGCAAGTGCTTGTGTAGACACAAGCTATGAATTATAAGGAAGCAGAACGAGAGCCTACACAGATGTATGAGAGCTAAAAGGTCCCCCACATTCACAAGAGATCCCAGAGGTCTTAGGAATAGGGGGATCCTCCTCAAGGGTCTCTAGACCTGCCTTCATAAATACTGATCTCCTTCCAGAGGGGACCAAACCAGCTTGGCTGAATCAGAAAAGGGCTGTTACTTCTGATATTTTAGGCATGAATGACTTCTACCCAAAGCAACCCTACATCCCAGATAATCTAGCCTAAGCCCAGAGACCAACTCTTGCATTGGGGAGGGCGGAGACATTGGAAAAGAGTTCCACAGAAGTAGTAACAGAAAAGCTAGTTTTAAAGAATGTGTGGAAGTTTACCAGTTAGTGAAAATAAGGGGTGGCTGGGTTGGGGGCAATCTAAGCAAAGAAAACAGAAAGTAAATAGGCACAGAGGTAGGAAAAGCATAGAACTGGGGAAAGGGGCTAAAAGATCAAGCACAGGGTGTGGGGAAGAGCAGGAGGAGATGAAGATATCAACATGGCTTATGGTTAGGTTGTAAGAAACCCTGAGAATTTGGCTGAAGAGTCTGGACTTTATGGTGAGAGAAAAGGAGAGCCATTGGAGGTCTCTGAAAGGATTAGAGATAACTGGACCTAGAGTTTCTCTTCAGTGAGATTATAAACCTAGAGTTTCTCTTCAGTGAGATTATAAGCCAGTGAAGTAAAGATATGTCTTCTATGATCATTTGTGTCATGGCCTTTAGACATAGCTGGAACCATGATTTGCATAGTTTTGTGTCCCCTTAGCATTTCCCATAGTTCACTGCACATAGCTAACGCTCAGTCAATGTTTGATGAATAAATGAATACAAGAGTCACTATTATAAAGTCTTTCCTATAATCAAGGATGTACACCAGTGACTGATTATGCCTGCCAAGGCTATTTAGGCAATGAAGAAAAAATATTACTCCAACGCAGGAGTGAGGAATAAGAAAACTACAGCTAATGCTCAAGATCTGCCAATCAACTTTGGCCCAGGAGGATAGTTAAAACCAAATGAAAATAAAACAACCAGAAGCTTTCACTCAAACCTGGTAAGCACCTTTGATTTGGTGTCTGTATCCTTACTGACTGATGGAAATTAAACATCTCCTCATAGTGATGAAGTGCTTCGTATGTCTTTGTTTCTGTTCAACCTTTGGCAACATCTGATCAAGACAGAATGTTACATTTGCGTTAATTCAGGCAAGAAAGTAGGAACCCAGAATTTTTCTTTATCGCAGCAATCAGAGATCCATTCATGACTAAAAATGTCAGTAAGTTTAGGTTTTCTAAGACAACATTGCTAACTGGTTCATCACAGAAAAGAGAGTCCAAGTTCTCAAAAATTAAAATATTGCAATACTAGCAAGTAAGTCACAACTATCACCAAAAAAGCCTGAAATGCCTTTGCTTGATCTTGAGGTCACTGGGCCGGTACACGTACTGATTTTATTCACATCAGCACCATCACATTACTAATTATTCATATATATGACACTTTACTGGATTAATAAAAGACATGACCCCCACAAATAAGATTTATTCTAATACCCAGAATATAGAAAATTACATTTACAGAAGGCCAGTCTCTTTCTCCATTCCCAAAGGGAAAGCCCCAAGTTCACATCTACACGGGACAGAGCAGCCACGCACCCCTTTCCCTGCACATGCAGCCGGCCAGAGTCCTGGGAGACAGTGACAGGCAGACCCAGCCCAAGGGAAAGCTGTGGACTTTCCAGTCTATCTTTGGTGCCCCATCAAGAGACTCTTTCTTTCCTGGCAATCTTCTCCTTAAATGCCCAGTGATCTCCCTCTTTCTCTCTCTCTCTCTCTGGGACCAGACAGACCTCTTCTTCAACCTCTCCAGAGACTTACTCATCCTGTGTCTCATCCTTTGCGATTGACTCGTCCCTTAAAAATCAACTTAGGTAATCAGTCCCCAACAAAATAAGAATGTCTAATTAGAATGGGTCATGGGGCCCTATAGAGGAATCTATGTTTTAGAAGAGGACTTTTGGAAAGCATAAGGCAAAGAAATAATTGTCTAAGGTAGAATCTCAGGCATCATTTAGCCAGAATTATTCTGGGCAGGTGTTCAGCTTCAGCACCCCTCACAGTATTCCATGAGGCAAACCAAACATTTTGCCAATATCCAAGTTATACCTCTCATATGCAGCCAAATAAAACTTTACCTTTTTAAAATTCTATGGTGGCTAGCTCCACCTGAGCAGACCCTGCTCTAAGCTCCTATGGCATTCAAGGTTTATCAGCATGACATGTTATCACACTCTATCAAAATTATCTATTTTGCCCCCAACAACCTATAGAGACTACATCTTTGATCTCTGTATCCGAGAGCTTAGAACAGTACTTATCACACAGTAAGTGCTCGATAACTTCTTGTCAAATGGATACATTTTTACTCAATGTGGGAAATTAAAGAACTATAATTTGGTGCATTAATACTATCATCTAACTTGGGACTTAATAGCACTAGTTGTAAGAATGGTTCCTTCCTTCTTTGACACCCAGCTTTAAGCCATGGCCTGTGAGAGCAGAGAGCAAAGCTACTATTTCATCAGTACTCATTCATGGCAGTGGCTCCAGCTATAAAGTGACACCTCCTACCCCTCTAGTTGCCGTGAGTTTTAGGCTAAATAAACATGCATCGTCTATGGGTTTTGTACTTATTCTGGTCCTACTGTCCCCATCACAGCCTGATTTTCTTCAAAATAAACATCTACATTGTTTTAAAATTTGACATAGGTTGTATTTTTTGTATATTTTTTTATTAATTCATTCATTAAAGAGTTACTGGGTATCGGAGATCTGTTCTAACTGTTCTCAATGCTGGGAAAACAGTGGTGAGTAAGACAAAGTTCTTCTTGTCCCCAAGGGACTAGTCCAGATTTCTCAAATTCATCATGCAGATCTGTGAGGACTTCTTAACCATGAAATTGAACTTCGTGTCTACCCAAGAACTGAATAATCAAACACACCTTATGTTATCTTTTAGAAAACTCAGTAATGTTTCTGACTACTCATATCAAATCGGATCTGATTAGTCACTACATTCATTTTATGGGGCTGTCGTAACAAATTACCACAAATTTGGTGACTTAAAAACAGAAATGTATTGTCTTGCAGTTCTGGAGGTCAGAAGTCCAAAATCAAGGTGTCAGCCAGGCCATGCTCCCCCAAAGGCTCAAGAAAAGAAGACCCACTTTGCTGCTTTCTAGCTTCTGGTGGTTCCTGGTGATCCTTGATGTCCCTGTTTATAGCTATATCACTGCACACTCTGTCTCCATCTTCACATGACCATCTCCTCCATGTATCTTCATATAGTCTATCATCCCTGTTTGTCTGTCTTCACATGGCTTCTTCCTGTGTCTATCTCTGATCTTCCTACCATTCCACAAAATCTAACTCCCACATGACTGCCAAAGCCTCTCTTCTAATGTTCTATGGATACATTTTTCCTCATAAATATTTAATCTACCTCTAACTTATTTTGCTATAAGTTTTGTGATTGGGATATAATTTCACTTAATTAATATAGTTAGCCAGTTGCTCCGACACCATTTCTGAAATGATCATTTCATCTCTGATGATGTAATGTCATCTCTATTTTTTTTCGTTTTAAGTTAGAGAGAGAGAGACAGAGAGGAAGAGAGAGATGAGAAGCATCAATTCATAGTTGCGCTACTTTAATTGTTCATTGATTGCTTCTGATTTGTGCTTTGACTGGGGTGGAAAGGGGGATCAAGCCAAGCCAGTGACCACTTGCTCAACCCAGCAACCTTGGCTCAAGCCAGCAACTTGGGCTTCAAGCCAGCGACCTTTGGGCTCAAGCCAGCAACCTTGACATGATCCTATGCTCAAGCTGGAGAGCATGCTCAAGCTGGCAAGCCTGTGCTCAAGCCTGTGGCCTCAGGGTTTCAAACCTGGTGTTCCAGATCAATGCTCTATCCACTATGCTACCACCAATCAGGCTATCATCTTTATCTTAATTATCATGTGAAATTGTGTCTTCTTTTCCCTTAATCCATTGGCTTATTTCATTGCTAAAATCATGCTGTTTACTAATTTTATCATATAATATCTGGTAGATGAATATATATATAATATATATCTTCTGACCACTAGTGTTCTTTTTTTTCTTCCAAATATACCTCAGGTATCCTCATACATTTATTGTTCAAGTTTAACTTAATAATAGTTTTAGCAAGTCTTCAAAAATTTTTCATTGGGAGTTTTACAGAAGTTAATTTTATTTCATTATGAGATTCTGAGCATAGACATTTTTACACCATTGATTCTTTTGTTAATTTAAGGCTTTATTTATACCCTTTAGTAAAGTTTTATAGTTTCCTTCCCACAGGTGTTGAACATTTCTTTAATTCATTCCTTGGCCCATGCTTTCAACCACCTACTCATTCTCAAGCATAAGGTCTTTCTTTTTCCATGGAGCCTCTTAGAAAAAATCCCAACCATGGATCAATCTAAGTGTTCACCTTAAACTTGCATGCACTTGAAAACAGACTCTACTTCACACCCACCAGGATGGCTATAATCAAAATCACAAGCAATAACACGTATTGAAAAGAATGTGGAGAAGTTGGAACCTTCACACATTATTGGTGGGAATGTAATATGGTACAGCTGCTAGGGAAAAAAGTTTGGAAGTTCCTCAAAAAGTTAAACATAGGCTACCATATGGTCTGGCCATTCTACTCCTAGGTATAGTCCCAAGTTAATTTCAAATATATGTGCATGTAAAAACCTATCCACAAATCTTCATAGCAGCATTCTTCATGACAGCCAAAAGTGGAAACAACCCAAATGTCCATCAATTGATAAACAGGTAAACAAACAAACAAAAAGCATATACAGCTATTCATTGAAATATTATTCAATGAATAATATTTATTCACACATAAAAATAGCCAAGATCTGGAAACAGCGCAAGTGTCCATCAGTGGACAAGTGGATTAAAAAGCTGTGGTATACATACACACAATGGATTATGCAGCCATAAAAAAGAAGAAAATCTTACCTTTTGCAATGGCATGAAAGACCTGGAGGTTATTATGCTAAGTGAAATAAGCCAGGCAGAGAAAGACAAATGTCATATAATCTCACTGATATGTGGAATCTAATGAACAAAGTGAACTGAGAGATGGAGTAGAGGCAGAGGCAGGGTCACAGGGAGCAGAGGGACAGCTGTAAGAGGGAAGGGGGATGAGAGGATGGGATCAGAGAAGATGAAGGGATTAGTGAAATTATATATACATAACACTTAGATACAGGTAACAGGACAGCCAATTCCAGAGGGAAGGGGGGAGGGAGTTAGGAACAGGGGGACAAAAGGGGTGTAATGGGAGACAAGGGGGTGGGGGTGAGGGAGTTATATTGAGTGGGACACTTGAATCTATGTTAACACAATAAATAAAAATTAATAAAAATTTTAAATAAATATTAAAAACATTTTTTAAAGTAATGAAGTACTGATAAATGATGTAACACAGATAAACCTTGAAAACATTATGCTAAGCAAAAGAAGCCAGATACCAAAGGCCATCTATTATATGATTCCATTTAAATGAAAGGTCCAGAATAGACAAATCCAAAGACACAGGGAGTAGATTAGGTGGTTTCCAAGGGCTGAGTGGAGGGCAGAATGAGGAGTGACTGCTAAGGGGTGGGGGGTTTCTTTCTGGGATAATGGAAATGTTCTATAATTAGATAGTGGTGATGGCTGAACCAGTTTATGAATATACTAAAAACCACCAAATTGTACACTATGAAATGGATAATTTTATAGTATGTGAATTATATCTCAATAAAGTCAAAAATAATTTTAAGAAAACATGCATATACATAGGCTAAGAATTATCTAAACTCAAAGGTTGTTCCCAGTATAAATTCCTGGTCTTCAACCTTCAACAAATACCCAACTAACTTTTCATGTTTTCTTAGTCAGTTCTCTCTCATTCTCTTAATTGCCAGGGCACATTTTCTTATCTTTTTTTTTTTTTAATTAAGTAAGAGCAGAGGAGGTAGAGAAACAGACTCCAACATGCACCCCAATCAGGATCCACCAGGCAAGGCCCCTATGGGGCAATGCTCTGCCCATCTGGGGCATTATTTTGTTGCTTGGCAACCAAGCTATTTTTAGCGCTTGAGGCAGAGGCCACAGAGCCATCCTCAGTGCCCAAGGCCAACTTGCTTGAGCCAGTCGAGCCATGGCTGCAGGAGAACGGGGGTGGAGAGGATCAGAAACTCACTTCTCCTGTGTGCCCTGACTGGGAATTGAACCCAGGACATCCACATTCCAGGCCAACACTCTACCATTGAGCCAACCAGCCAGAGCTTTTTATATATATATATATATATATATATATATATATATATATATATATATATATATTTTATTATTATTAATTCTAATGGGGTGACACCAATAAATCAGGGTACATATGTACAATGAAAACATCTCCAGGTTATCTTATCATTCAATTGTGTTGCATACTCATCACCAAAAGTCAAATTGTCCTCTGTCACCTTCTATCTGGTTTTCCCTGTGTCCCTCCCCTCCTCCCTATCCCACTCTTCCCTCCCTCCCCCCATCCCGTAACCACCACTCTCTTGTCCATGTCTCATATTCTCACTTTTATGTCCCACCTATGTATGAAATCATGCTGTTCTCAGTTTTTCTTTTTTTCTGATTTACTTATTTCACTCCGTATAATGTTATCAAGGTACATCCATTTTGTTATAAATGATCCGATGTCATCGTTTCTTATGGCTGAGTAGTATTCCATAGTGTATATGTACCATAGCTTTTTAATCCACTCGTCTTCTGACGGACACTTGGGCTGGTTCCAGATCTTCGCTATTGTGAACAATGCTGCCACGAACATGGGGGGTGCATTTCTTCTTTTCGAACAGTGCTATGGTGTTCTTAGGGTATATTCCTCTAAGTGGGATAGCTGGGTCAAAAGGCAGTTCGATTTTTAATTTTCTGAGGAATCTCCAAACTGTTTTCCACAGTGGCTGCACCAGTCTGCATTCCCACCAGCAGTGCAGAAGGGTTCCCTTTTCTCCGCATCCTCGCCAGCACTTATTCTGTCTTGTTTTGCTGATGAGCGCCATTCTGACTGGTGTGAGGTGATATCTCATTGTGGTTTTAATTTGCATTTCTCTAATGATTAGTGATGTTGAGCATTTTTTCATATGCCTATTTGCCATCTGTATGTCTTCTTTGGAGAAATTTCTATTCATTTCTTTTGCCCATATTTTGATTGGGTTGTTTGTCTTCCTGGTGTTGAGTTTTATAAGTTCTTTATAAATTTTAGTTATTAACCCCTTATCAGATGTGCTGTCGAATATGTTCTCCCATTGTGTGGTTTGTCTTTTTATTCTGTTCCTATTGTCTTTAGCTGTGCAAAAACTTTTTAGTTTGATATAGTCCCATTTGTTTATCTTGCCTTTTATTTCATTTGCCCGTGGAGATAAATCGGCAAATATACTGCTGCTACAGATGTCGGAGAGCTTGCTGCCTATGTTTTCTTCTAAGATGCTTATGGTTTCACGGCTTACATTTAAGTCTTTTATCCATTTTGAGTTTGTTTTTGTGAATGGTGTAAGTTGATGGTCTAGTTTCATTTTTTTGCAGGTAGATGTCCAATTTTCCCAACACCATTTGTTAAAGAGGCTGTCTTTACTCCATTGTATGTTCTTTCCTCCTTTGTCAAATATCAGTTGTCCATAAAGCTGTGGGTTTATTTCTGGGTCCTCTATTCTGTTCCATTGATCTATGTGCCTGTTCTTATGCCAGTACCAGGCTGTCTTGAGTATAATGGCCTTGTAGTAAACCTTGATATCAGGAAGAGTGATACCTTCTGCTTTATTTTTTCTTTTTAAGATTGCTGAGGCTATTCGTGTTCTTTTTTGGTTCCATATAAATTTTTGGAATATGTGTTCTATATCTTTGAAGTATGTCATTGGTATTTTAATTGGTATTGAATTGAATTTATAAATTGCTTTGGGTAATATAGATATTTTAATGATGTTTATTCTTCCTAGCCATGAGCATGGTATATGCTTCCACTTGTTTGTATCTTCCTTGATTTCTTTTATCAATGTTCTATAATTTTCCGAGTACAAGTCCTTAACCTCCTTGGTTAAATTTACTCCTAGGTACTTTATTTTTTTGGCTGCAATAGTGAAGGGGATTGTTTCCATAATTTCTTTTGCTGACAGTTCATTGTTGGTATATAGAAATGCCTCTGATTTCTGAGTATTAATTTTATATCCTGCCACCTTGCTGAATTTATTTATAAGATCCAGTAGTTTTTTGACTGAGACTTTAGGGTTTTCAATATACAATATCATATCATCTGCAAATAGTGACAGTTTTACTTCTTCTTTTCCAATTTGGATGCCTTTTATTTCTTCTTCTTGTCTGATTGCTGTAGCTAGGACTTCCAGAACTATGTCGAATAAGAGTGGTGAAAGGGGGCATCCCTGCCTGGTTCCTGATCTTAAGGGGATTGCTTTTAATTTTTGTCCATTTAGTATGATGTTTGCTGTGGGTTTGTCGTAGATGGCCTTTATCATGTTAAGGAATGATCCCTGTATTCCCACTTTACTGAGAGTTTTGCGCATGAATGGGTGCTGGATTTTATCAAATGCCTTTTCTGCATCTATTGAAATTATCATGTGATTTTTGTCCTTCCTTTTGTTTATGTGATGAATCACATTGATTGATTTGCGAATATTGAACCCAGCCAGAGCTTATTATCTTCTATATTTAAACCTCCAATCCTGTCCCCCTCACTGACTCTCAGCAAATAATATCATTTCAAAGAGAAAAACTTCCCCACTTCCCATCATCAAGCCTACAACCTCACTTTCTCCACCAATCCCTTCTTCCTACCTTCCCATTATAAAGGAAGAGCTGTTCCCCCCGCCCCTTTCAGGAAAATCTCTGTGCTCTGTATCCCAGTCCTCCAAAGAATATCCTTCCCTCCCCTGTTCTGTATCTTAAACCTCAACCTGTCAGTACTTGAACATGCTCAAGTCTATCTCACATAAAACAAACAAATAAAAACCCAGAGTTACATCATCAAGATGTCAACATAGGTCATCCCCAACTTCAGCCCTCCTCACTAGGAGATAAACTAGCAACTCTCCATAGAAAAGACACCATTGTGAAAAGGCACCCAGAACCCAGGGGTGAGGCTAAAGCACCCTGCTGGACCACAATGACCAAAAAGAAAAGGTAATAGAAGAGATACACTCTGACCGCATTACCTCTCCCCCATGCTGGCATAACACTGCACCTAGAGGGCCACCTGGGCATACAGTTTCTCCAGTGTAAAAAAGAGAGCCCAGGGTGAACTTCCAACTCCCCCAGCATTACGGGCTGCTTCCTGGAAGGTCCACCCTGTCTCATGAGGATCACTGAGGAAATCAGCAGGGCTTAACCACTGGGGATCAGATAAAGATGGAGAAGGGGTAGGGCTTACAGCAGCCAGCCCTCAGATCTTGGGAAGCCACATATCTACTTTTAAAGGCTCCAGAACAGAAATCCCAGTCAGTGGCCTTTCCCATCTACAGAGCAGAGCTGGTGGCCCCATCTACTCAGAGAGCTTGTTTAGCAGTTGTGCCTAATTTAAGTCACCACACAACAAGCCATACTGACCATGGAGCCTGTTGTATGAACCCATTCAGACAGGGAAGTAAATATGCAGCCCTGCCCAAGTATTGAGTGTAGCATTCCTTCTTGCCTGACCAGAGTACCCAGGCAGCCACAAAGACCACCTTACAGCCACACTTAGGCAAGGCTTAGCAGAGAACAAAGCCATCCAGTGCAAATGTTAAGTATAACTTCTGGCCCCACAGAATCAGGATGACTGAACAGTGACTTTGGGCAGCCTCAGAGCCCAGCCTATGGCACTGTCCAGGTGGAGAGCCCAGAATACCCCTGATCAACTGCTTAACATATCCTGGGGCCTGACCTAAGCAGGGAATCCAATAATGGCTGGAAATTTCCCAACTTGAGGAGAGAAATGGAAATCCAGATTCCTAAGGCCCAAAAGTATGCCAATATATTAACCCCCAAAAGGGGCTAGAAACAGACTCATCATATGTAATTGTCAAAGGTAAAACACAAAGAGAAAAGTTTGAAAGCAACAAAGGAAAAGCAACTCATCATGAACTTTAGTAAGTCCCTATAAGACTATAAGCAAATTTCTCAACAGAAACTTTGCAGGCCAGAAGAGAGTGAGATGATATATTCAAATATTAAAGGGAAAAAAATCTGTCAACCAAGAATATTATACCTGGCAAAACTTTTCTTCAGAAATGAAGGAGATACTTTTCCAAACAAACAAAAGCTGAGGAAGGTTATCACTGCCAGATCTGCCTTATAAGAAATGCTAAATGGCATTCTTCAAATAGAAATAAAATATGCTAATGAACATTGTAAAAACATATGAATGTGTAAAATTCATTGGTAATGGTAAATATATAGTCAGAGTCCCTAATATTGTAATATTGGTACGTAATAAACTTACTGCTCTAGTTTAAAAGTTAAAAACAAACATTAAAAATAACCATAGCTATTAAAAGTAACCAATAATTTTGCACTGGATACACAATATAAAAAAAGATGTAAATTGTAATATCAATAACCTAAAATGTGAGAGGGTAGAAGTAAAACTTATGCTTCTGTGTGCTCTCAAAGTTAAGTTATCAGCTTAAAATAGAACAGTATAAGATATTTTATGTAAGCCTCATGATAACCACAAAGGAAAAACCCATAGTAGGTACACAAAAGAACACAATAAAGGAGAAAAAGCATACCACTAGGAAATGTTATAAAAACAGGAAGAAACACAGAAAGAGAGGAAGCATGTAACAAAGGACCTATAAAACAGTCAGAAAACAAGAAAATAGCAGTAGTAAGTTTTTGCTTATCAATAATTACTTAAAATGCAAATAGACTAAATTATCTTATAAAAAGACACAGAATGGCTGAATAGATTTTTTTAATCCAATATATGTTGTCTTCAAAAGACTTACTTTAGCTTAGAGCAGGGGTCTCCAAACTATAGCCCGCAGGACCACATGCAGCCCCTTGAGGCCATTTATCCGGCCCCGCCACACTTCCGGAAGGGGCACCTCTTTCATTGGTGGTCAGTGAGAGGAGCACAGGATGCATCCGCACCCATAGTTCCCATTGCAATACTGGTCAGTTTGTTGATTTAAATTTACTTGTTCTTTATTTTAAATATTGTATTTGTTCCCGTTTTGGTTTTTTTTACTTTAAAATAAGATATGTGCAGTGTGCATAGGGATTTGTTCATAGTTTTTTTTATAGTCCGGCCTTCCAACAGTCTGAGGGACAGTGAACTGGCCCCCTGTGTAAAATGTTTGGGGACCCCTGGCTTAGAGGACATGCAGAATGAGAGCAAAAGGATGCAAAGAGACATTTCAAGTAATGGTAACCAAAAGACAGTAGGAGTACCTTGACTCACACTGCTATAAATGGTCAAAAGGGACAAAGAAGGTCAATCCACCAAGAAAATAACTAAAAGGAGCTCTCTTTAAAAACTGCTAACATCTTAATTGGGCTTTTATTTTGACTCTCCTTAACAAGTGGTACCAGTCTAATAACATGAAGAGGACATCTTCTATCTTTCTCTGTATTCTGGATGATTTTAAACAGCCTATGCATGCTCTGTCTGTATACTTTGCTTTTAAAACCATGTGTTTCCAATGACACTTTAGATTCTAATTTCTTAATGGTTTTCTCAATTTCTTTATTTATTTTTATTTTAAAAAATTTTTTATTGAATTCACTGGGCTGATACTGGTTAATAAAATTATATAGGTTTTAGGTATACAATTCCTTTTTTTTCAAGCTCAGGGATTTGAACTGGCGACCTCAAGCATTCCAGGGTGATGCTTTATCCACTGCGCCACCACAGATCAGGTTCAGGTTCTATAATATATCATCTGTATATTGTATTGTGTGTTCACCACCCAAAGTCAAGTCTCCTTCCATCCCCATTTATCCCTGTTTGCCCTCTTCTCCCTCCCTCACTACCCTTTCCCTCTGGTAATCACCATACTGTTGTCTGTGTCTATGAGAGTTGTTGTCTTTTTTTGTTTTGTTTTTGTGTGTATGTGTGCTTAATCCCTTCATCTTTTCACTTAAGTTCTTCTACCTAGTATAAAGTTTTTTTATTCATTCATTTTAGAGAGGAATAAGAGAGAGAGAGAGAGAGAAAGGGGGGAAGAGCAGAAAGCATCAACTCCCATATGTGCCTTGACCAGACAAGTGTAGGGTTTTAAACCAGCGACCTCAGCGTTCCAGGTGGTCGATGCTTTATCCACTGCGCCACCACAGGTCAGGCGCTCTTCTACCTATTTTTTTTTTTAATTTTATTTTTTTTAATGAAAACATCTCCAGGTTATCTTAACATTCAATTGTGTTGCATACCCGTCACCAAAAGTCAAATTGTCCTCTGTCACCTTCGATCTGGTTTTCCCTGTGTCCCTTCCCTCCTCCCTATCCCACCCTTCCCTCCCTCCCCCCACCCCATAACCACCACTCTCTTGCCCATGTCTCATAGTCTCACTTTTATGTCCCACTTACGTATGAAATCATGCTGTTCTCAGTTTTTCTTTTTTTCTGATTTACTTATTTCACTTCGTATAATGTTATCAAGGACCATCCATTTTATTATAAATGATCCGATGTCATCATTTCTTATTGCTGAGTAGTATTCCATAGTGTATATGTACCAAAGCTTTTTAATCCACTCGTCTTCTTCTACCTATTTTAAAGGTAATTTTGGTAATTCTTACTTTCTTAGAAAAATCATCCATTTAACCTAATTTTACAGAGTATTCTCATTATGTCTCCACATCTGAGATTGCCTTTATAGCCAAAATCCTAACTCTTCACAGCAAGGTCTTCAACAAACTGCAACACCTCTTTCTCACTTCACCTTCGAGAACTTTGTCAGGCCCCACACAGCCTATGTAGTTTTGTCTCTGCCTTAGCTTATGCTTTTCTTCTGTCCGGAATGTTTCCTTCTAGCATCTACCTTGATGAAATTCTACTCATCATTTAATATCCAATTCAAATGTCAGTGTAATTACAGAATAGAACTGCTTGCTCCCATCTCTGTGTTTGGGTAACCCTTTGCTCATAAGAATTCTCACAGGACTTCTCATATTGTGTCATAATTATTTATATTTCTCTGCAGCTAGGTTTTGAATCCCCTGATGACAGATGGCATCTAATTAAATTTCTTTTCCTTTTTAACATCTTTGCTATATATAATCCTAGAACTTAGCAAAATGCCTGACACATAATAGTAGCTCATTAATGTTTTATAGCGCTCTGCAGTTGTCCTTTACTGTGTGTAGTGATATAGTATACACACACACACACACACACAACATAACAAACATAACATAACATAAAACATAACATTATATTCTATCTGTTCCCCCACTATTTTGAGGACAGAAATCTGAATGTTTTGCTCTCCACTGTGTCTCCAGCTCTTAGCATAGCACCAGGCATGTGGCAAATACTCAGGGAACATCTGCTGAATGAATATTGTTTGAGTTAAATTAAGTAGGGATAAATCTACACAAAGCAACTATTTGTCTGAGAGAGAAAAATATTGATCTAAGCAGCTTCAGGATTTGACATATTCACAGAGGTTTAAGAGATCCTTATGTGATAGCCACCCACATGTGATAAGGACCCAGTAAAAGACTCCAGTGGAAGAAACTCTGTCAATCTTGCAGCATAACAATATTTGAAACAATAGTGGCCATAATGTGGAACAAAAGCCTTTGCCTCCATTTATGATAAACCATCAGCTAACATCATATTAAATGGAATAAAACTGAGGACTTTCCCCCTTAAATCAGGAACAAGACAGGGTTGTCCACTCTCTCCACTCTTATTTAACTATTTAACGTGGTGCTAGAAGTTCTAGCCAGAGCAATCAGACAAGACAAAGAAATAAAAGGCATCCATATCAGAAAAGAAGAAGTAAAGGTTTCACTTTTTGCAGATGATATGATCCTATACATCGAAAACCCCAAAGACTCCACAAAAATATTACTAGAAACAATAAACCAATACACTAAGTTCGCAGGATACAAAATTAATATACAAAAGTCCATAGCATTTCTATATGCCAACAACGAAACATTAGAAAATGAACTAAAAAGAAAAATAGCCCCCTTCACGGTTGCAACAACAACAAAAATACCTAGGAATAAACATAACAAAGAATGTAAAGGACCTATATAATGAAAACTACAAAGCATTGTTAAAGGAAATTGAAAAAGATACAATGAAATGGAAAAATATTCCTTATTCTTGGATAGGAAGAATAAATATAATCAAAATAACCATATTATCCAAAGCAATATACAAGTTTAATGTAATTCCCATCAAAATTCCAATGACATTTTTTAAAGAAATGAAACAAAAAACCATCAGATTTATATGGAACTATAAAAAACCCTGAATAGCCAAAGCAATCCTAAGGAAAAAGAATGAACCTGGGGGCATTACAATACCTGACTTCAAATTATATTATAGAGCCACGACAATCAAAACAGCATGGTATTGACAGAAAAATAGACACTCAGACCAATGGAACAGAATAGAAAGTCCAGAAATAAAACCACATATATATGGTCAAATAATTTTTGATAAAGGGGCCAACAATACACAATGGAGAAAAGAAAGCCTTTTCAACAAATGGTGCTGGAAAAACTGGAAAGCCACATGGAAAAGAATGAAACTCGACTACAGTTTGTCCCTTGGTACTAAAATTAATTCAAAATGGATCAAAGACCTAAATATAAGACCTGAAACAAGAAAGTATATAGAAGAAAACATAGGTACTAAACTCATGGACCTTGGTTACAAAGAGCACTTTATGAATTTGACTTCAAAGGCAAGGGAAGTGAAGGCAAAGATAAAAGAATGGGACCACATCAGACTAAGAAATTTGTGCACAGCAAGAGAAACTGACAACAAAATAAACAGACAGCCAACTAAATGGGAGATGATATTTTCAAACAACTCAGATAAGGGGCTAATATCCAAAATATACAAAGAACTCATAAAACTCAACAACAAACAAGCAAACAATCCAATTAAAAAATGGGAAGAGAACATGAACAGATACTTCTCCCAGGAAGAAATACAAATGGCCAACAGATATATGAAAAAATGCTCATCTTCATTAGCTATTAGAGAAATGCAAATCAAAACTACAATGAGATACCACCTCATGCCTGTAAGATTAGCTATTATCAACAAGACAGGTAATAACAAGTGTTGGAGAGGCTGTGGAGAAAAAGGAACCCTCATCCACTGTTGGTGGGAATGTAAAGTAATACAACCACTATGGAAGAAAGTATGGTGGTTCTTCAAAAAACTAAAAATAGAGCTACCATATGACCCAGTGATCCCTCTGCTGGGTATATACCCCCAAAACTCAAAAACATTGCTACGTAAAGACACATGCAGCCCCATGTTCATACCAGCATTGTTCACGGTGGCCAAGACATGGAAACAACCAAAAAGCCCTTCAAAAGATGACTGGATAAAGAAGATGTGGCATATATATACTATGGAATACCACTCAGCCGTAAGAAATGATGACATCGGACCATTTACAACAAAATGGATGGATCTAGATAACATTTTATGGAGTGAAATAAGTAAATCAGAAAAAACTAAGAACTGCATGATTCCATACATAGGTGGGACATAAAAAGAGACTAAGAGACATGGACATGAGTGTGGCGGTTACCAGGGGGAGGGAGGGAGGGAGGAGAGGGAGAGAGAGGGGGGAGGGGAGAGGCACAAAGAAAACCAGATAGAAGGTGACAGAGGACAATTTGACTTTGGGTGATGGGTCTGCAACATAACTGAATGACAAGATAACCCGGAGATGTTTTCTTTGAACATATGTACCCTGATTTATCAATGTCACCCCATTAAAATTAATTTTAAAAACGCCTTTGCCTCATTCCTTCATTCATTCAACAAACTTATATTGAGTGCCTACCATGTGACGGGTGCTTCTGTAAAGAGTGAACATTTCCATGTTAAGACATTTCTAACCCCAATCACATACTCTCGCCCTTGAAAATAAGGGATGATGTGTTAATGCTATGTTAACAAAGCTCTCCAAATATCCTAGCTGGTAGTCCCCCCGCCCCCATGATGATTCTACCTGCTGAAAGGGAAGAGATGGAGAAATCACAAATGAAGTTAACCTGGAGATCTATTTTATATACTTTGAGGACCTAACATCATATTGTTTTGAATTTTACAAAGTATTTAAAAGGAGACAAGATTAAGAGGTCCTGCAAGAGAAAATATGCAGTGGTAGAGCATTTCAATGAAGGAAGGAGCCATGGGGAGGCAGAATGATTTATGTTCACAGGCCACATAAGCATTCCAGATGGCCCCATATTTGTCATTCAGCACCCCTTTTGACATCACCACCCATTCACACACTACAGCCACATAGAGGGTACCAAGGAATGACTGAAGCCAGATCCAGATGATCAAAGTGAATCCATCACAGCCCAGAAACATTCTGCCTGTCCCTGGATACAAGAGAGACCCTGTTGTTGTGCTGGGAAAGTAAGATGCTCTATTTAGTCAAATAAGAAGTTGTCAGAATGGCTTGACCTCTAGGACAGTGACGGTCTGGCTTTCCTTGGCACCTATCAGACTGCACCATATATAGTGTTGCTCTCCTGCTTACATGCCACTCCATAATGAAGAGGCAGTTAACCTGGAGCAATTAGAGGAAAGTCATGTAACTAAATCATGTCACATATAAGTGATTGAGTACAAAAGGCACATTTTTCAAGTATGTGAAAGGCTGCCACATGTTGGAATTAGATTTTGTTCTACATGATCCCAAAAGGTAAAAGGAGGATCCTCAGATGAGAGTAATGGGAAGAAAGAGCACAGCCTCACAGCTCAATAAGATAACTTACTAAAGACTGCATGGGTCGGTCAGCCTGTGAAAAAGCGAGCTCTCTATTGTGGAAACCAAGACAGTCACTTGACACAGATTCTGCAAAGGAGATGAAGAATCAGAGAAGTGATTTAACCAGATAATATCTAAGTTATCATATCACCACATATGAAAGTCCATTTTAAAAAGGTGCAGAACACATCTAAAGAGAGTCTTCAAATGCACTCACCAGACAATGACATGACTAACAAGTGGCCACTCTCGTTTCATCTCTTTTTCCTCTAACTAAGCTGTTGTTTACCCTACTTCCAGCCAGCAATGAAACTGATGTATTCAAATCTCTTTGGGCTCCAGAAGCCCCCCTAATACAACTCTTAGGGGGAAATAAAATGGGTGAGAGGCTAAACAGCAAGCCACAAATCTGGATAATCCACATTCCTGAAAAAAATCATCCAGAAATAAAGAATTGAGTTTAAAAATCAGGTGGGAGGGTACTTCTATTAGAATCTGAACAAAAATATACATATAGAGAGTTCTTGGGTTATAACACAGCTCCGTTCCTATGACAGTGACATAACCTGAATTTTGGTGTAAGTCAAAACACACCCTAGCCCAAGTTACTTACCTATCCTAACACAGTTGTAAAATCATACTCTATACCCTGACCATTTGGCTCAGCGGTAGAGAATCGGCCTAGCATGTGGAAGTCCCAGGTTCAATTCCCGGTCAGGGCACACAGGAGAAGCAACTATCTGTTTTGCTACCCCTCCCCCTTTTCTTTCTTTCTCTCTCTCTCTCTTTTTCTCTCTCTTTCTCTCTTGTTCTCTATCTCTTCCCCTCCTGTAGCCATGGCTCGAATGGTTTGGCAAGTTGGCCCCATGTGCTCAAGATGGCTCTATGGCCTCTCCTCCAGTGCTAAAATAGCTTGGTTGCTGAGCAACAGAACAGCAGCCCCAGATTGGTGGAGCATCACCTGGTAGGAGACTTGCTGAATGGATCTCAGTCAGGGTGCATGCAGGAGTCTGTCTCTTTGCCTCCTCACCTATCACTTAATAAAAAATAAAATCATAATCTAGAACATAAAAACACAACTAAGCCACAGAAAAAGGAAAATGACATAAATATACTGTCTATACACTGTCCTGTGTATTCTTCCTCTGTGTGTAACCAAACTAATTCGCCCACATAGTCTGTAAATATACTGCTCACAAAAATTAGGGGATATTTTATCGCTTCATATTCATTTTGAAATATCCACTAATTTTTGTGAGCAGTATATAATGCTAACTTTGTAAACCAAAACACTTATGTCTCAATTTATTTAAGATTTTATGGGAGTAAGCATTGTACTCAAAACATCATATGTTGAAACTATTATAATCCGAGGACCCCTGTACTATAATGAAATAGGCGACATCTTGCTTGTTTCAAATCCACCTTCAAATGGATATTAGCTACATAATTTTGATGGTGCTATGGTGGTACAAAGATATGGGCCTCATTAAAGGTAATTTCATAAGGCTGGGGAGAAGCTCCATAAATGTTTGTTGAATAAATGACTTGCTCAATGAGGCAATCAGGTTGGCCTAGCACCTGGAAGCCACGGACTAACTGAAATGTAAAACCTTGGGGACAACAGATAATGCGGCCTACAAAGGGCGAACTTGGTTAAGTAGGACATACCTATGTATATGCTGACGTCAGAAATTGTGGTACCTTATCTTTCATTGGCTTGTGATGTTGTCAAACCCTGAGCTAAGAAAGGTCATGTTCAGACTGGCTTTGGACCGCATGCTACCATTTGATCACTATGCTGGACAATTCAACTGTCAATGTCAAATAAACTTTGTGAGATTAATGATTTCAGCTCCTCATTAAAGTTCTTCATAGTATTCACTGACCTACTATCAGAGACAAACCGTTTCTTCAAAAACAATGTACTTTCAAAATGTGTTAAGTTCAAATACAAAAAGTACATCATAAGAAAAAAGGAAGCATTTATCTGCTTGAGCACGTTACTACTCCAAATGTTAATTTAAATAACATTAAAATTAAGTGCTAGGGAGAAAAGAGTTAAATTGATATATCATTTGATGTCAAATGTGGCTCCTTTGCCAAAGTATTCATATTAAAAGCAGACTTTCTATGCATTTTATCTCCTGGTCTTAATTTGTGTTTTGCTATGCTCGACAATTTTAATGCCAAGAGGAAGGAACTAAGTGAGAAAGGGAATGTACTAGTCTGAACCTGGAGAGTTGATCTAATTGAACTGAAAAAATTAAAACCCTTCTCCATCTGTTCAGTACACCTGCTGATGGAGCACTACCACAGGTAGGGAGGAAACCCATCAGAGACCAGTTATAAATAGAATTTTATTTCATCTGCTAAAAGCTTGGCAGCCGAGGTGGGAGGGCTGCCCACGCTGACAGCCAGGCGCAAGCTCTGAGCCGCTCTCATGATCAGGTGAAAGGAATCAGGCGACAGGGGCTTAAAAGACAAAATGAAAGCAAATTTCCCGACAACTCCTTTGACAACCAACCAACAGTCATTAATGCCTGTTTGTTTAGAACGTGTCAGGCATTTCTGATGAGTGCTGGGGAGAAACAGAGACCAATCACACCCCCTCGTGAGGACTGGACAGAAATCTGACAGGAAACGGCAAATTCCAACCATCACTTCCATGGCAAAGTTTCTATGTTCCAACTTCCCTTGTGCCACTTATAAAATTAAATCAGGAGTGAGGAGAGTACGGATCACATGCAATATCTTTCTGAGGACTAAGGTCAATAGAAATCCTAAAAGTGCCAAAATGCAAATCAGAATAAAATGTATTCATGGAAAAGAGAAACCAGCCCAACCTGTACACTAGCAGAAGTACCATGAAAGGCAGGAGGCACCCAGCTTCCTCCAAGGCCTAAGTCAGAAACAGGAGCTCCTCTCACGTCCCCTCCAGCCTCTAGAATGGCACTCACACTTAGAGGGAGAGCAGCCAACAGCAGTCAAGTGATCGAACCAACAACAAGGTAAGTGACAAAAAGATTTTGTTCTTTGAGTAAAAATGAAACCAACAGACGTCTTAAGATAGGCATGATGTAAATATTTGGATCAGATCCTTAAAAGCAAAATGTCAGAGGTTATATTTCCAAATAGTACCCTTGAGAAGGGGGTGGGGAGGGAGAAAAGAAAAGTGTATTTCACTGGGGGAAGTGCAGGCTTAGGGAGAGCTTCCTTTGCCCTTCAAGAACATTACGGATATTATCGAGAAGATAACGACCTGCTATTCTGTCGCCACCAAGGACAACAAGAGAAATGGGATTGAACTGTGGCAAGGGAAAGCTCGCTTAAATATGAGGAAGGATTTCCTGACAGCAAAGGTTATTAAACACCTTAAAAGGGAAACTAGAGGTGATTAGGAATGTTCTCTGAGGGTCTTTAAAAAAGTAGAATAGCTTGGCAATTACCTGGGGGTAACTTAGATATAATTTTGCCGGCTCCTCTGGCCTTTATCAGTGCTCTAATTCATCCCCTGGTCCGGACAAGACACATTCACCACAGTCAACTACTATCATACTCTGTTCAATAATGAGCTCTCCAAAGAAGAATAAGCATTAAGAAAATGGCAAAAGCTCTCTTGAAAGTAAAACTCACTTTTCTTTATTTAAACTGCATGTTAGATTTTTGTGGTTTTTCTTTTCCTTCTTTTCCTAACACGTACACCCAGAAATGGCCAAACAAAGCTCATCTCTACCAATCTGTTACTTTAAAGCATTAAAAGGAATCCAGGTGGAATATTAAGTGTGGAGGACGTTCTGAGTCAGAGACACAGAAAGAAATTTACTGTGTACTTCTTCCCCAGGTGCTGTTTAGCATGAGAAACTGCTACTCAGAGATTCTAGAATCTGTTTCCCAGGAAGCTAAGAAAGGAGATACCCATTGATTTGGCTACAAGGAGGCAAACTAAATGACATCTGAGATTCTAAAATTCTAGAGTCTTTGTTTATTTTATAACTGTAGTTGGTATAATACAGGGTGGGGCAAAAGTGGGTTTATGGTTGTGAGTATGCAAAACATTATTATTATTTATTTATTATTGCATTATTTTCCATACAAACAACTGTAAACCTACCTTTGCCGCACCCTATTTGGTTTTTTTGTTTGTTTGTTTGTTTGTTTGTTTTTTAAGTGAGAGGTGGGGAGGCAGAGAGACAGACTCCTCCTGCATGTGCCCTGACCAAGATCTACCTGGCAAGCCCCCTATGGGGTGATGCTCTACCCATCTGGGATGTTACTCCGTTGCTCAGCAATTGAGAAGAGGCCATGGAGCCATCCTTAACACCTGCGGCCGACTTGCTCAAGTCATTTGAGCCATAGCTGCAGAAGGAAAAGAGAGAGAGAAAGGAGAGGGTGGGATGGAGAAGCATATGGTTCCTTCTTCTTTGTGCCCTGATCGGCAATCAAACCCAGGACTTCCACATGCAAGGCCAGTGCTCTACTGCTGAGCCAACTGGCCAGGGCCACCGCCCAGTTAAACAAATTGAGTCCTAGCATTACATAGGGAAACACTTTGTAACATATACAATTGTCTAACCCCTATGCATATTCCTGAAACTAATACAAAATATTAAATGTAAACTGTAATTGAAAAGTAATTTTTTTCAAAAACCAGAATGATAAACACAGATTTCAAAGAAAATACTCAATTGAAAATTCCTGTAAGTACGTAAATAAAAGAATCTCCTGCCTGACCAGTGGCACAGTGAATAGAGCATCGGGCTGGGACACGGAGGACCCAGGTCACTGGCTTGAGTGCCAACTCATCTGGCTTGAGCACGGGCTCACCAGCTGGAGTGCGGTGTCGCTGGCTTGAGAGTGGGATCATAGACATGACCATATGGTCGCTAGCTTGAGCCCAAGGTTGCTGGCTTGAGCAAGGGGTCAATCGCTCTGCTGCAGCCCCCCCAGTCAAGGCACATAAGAGAAAACAATCAATGAACAACTAAGGAGACTAAGGAGCCACAACAAAGTATTAATGCTTCTCATCTCTCTTCCTTCCTGTCTGTCTGTCTCTATCTGACCCTCTCTCTGTCTCTCTCTCTCTGTCACTGTCACACACAATAAAGAATCTCCTATATAAAACCTCCATATAAAAATCTATAACATTTAGCCCTAGTGATTTGACTAATACTAAATGTAAAAGAAAAATAAATATTTTAAGCTTAAAAAAAATCAGAAGAGCCTGACCTGTGGTGGCACAGTGGATAAAGCGTCGACCTAGGAACACTGAGGTCGCCAGTTCAAAACCCTGCATTGGTTCGGTCAAGGCACATATGGGAGTTGATGCTTCCAGCTCCTCCCCCCTTTCTCTCTCTCTCTCTCTCTCTCTCTCTCTCTCTCTCTCTTTCTCTCAGTCTCCTCTCTAAAATGAATAAAATAAAAAGAAATTAAACCTGCACTTTAAAAAAAAATGCTAAAAAAAAAAAATCAGAAGAGGTCCATATTCTCTAGATACATGAACTTTTAATTCTCCTTCTATGGCAGTGGTTCTTAACCTTTTTTGAGTTACCGAAACCACCAGTTTCATATGTACGTTCACTGAACCCTTCTTTAGTAATAAATAAAATATGATTTTATTTTTCCAAATTCAAGACATAGGTATATGTTTTTTTACTGGTGCACAAAATGAGCCATGCATGAACATCACCTTGCTCAAAGAACAAAACCAACAAAGTGCATGAACTCACAACAAATTACGGTATTACTTTATTCTGGCCTCCGCGGCAGAGTCTTCTCCCAACCCCTGAGACCGACTCATCGATCCCCTGGGGCTCGATAGAACCCAGGTTAAGAACCACTGCTCTATGGTGAAGAGGAACAGGGAGCTTTTTAAATCCCTCTTCCCATCATACCTGTTAAAATATAGTACTTGATTGAATTTACTTGTTTGTGGTCTTTCTTCACCACTACACTATAAGCTCCATAAAGGCAGACGGTATTTATGTTTTGTCCATCACTGTATCCTCAGCACACAGCTTTCGTAGATACTCAGGTGTCTACAAGACACCTGCGTATTTTTTTAAATGCCTGAGTATTTTAAAAAATGATGAATTGTCTGCTTGAATGAATGAATGAATGAATGGCAGAGGATTTACACAGTCACAAGTGGTATATGGAAGGGGCTGTTATAATAGAGACTTGCTCATCTCCCAGTGACCCCATCACAGAGTGAACAAATGCCAAATAATGGAATGAACAGGGGATTTGGAAGCAGAAGACTTGATTTTAGCCCTAGTGTTGTCGCTAACTAGGCCAGGCACTTCACCTCTCTGAGCCTCAATTTTCTCACCTGAAATGTATGTGCGTGCATATGTGTGTGTGAGAGTGAGACAGAGTTGTAGTAATTTAAGTAGCACACGTAAAACAGAGTCTGTAATTAAACAAATGATAGGGATTATTTTCACATATTCTTTATTAAAGTTTTCCAAAAATTTTTAAATGATGGAGGAGGGGTACAGAGATAGTGACTGGTGCCAAATGCTGACTCTAGGGAAGAATTCGGTAATGGAAGAAGGAAGATTAATAAAGCTCGGCCAATGGGAAGAAAGACATTGAGCTGGTTTCCTTCTGCGCTATTAGGAGGTTCATTCACTGCACTAAACAGCAGACAAGTATAATACGATAAACATGCATTGAGCAAAGCATGGGGCCCACTGCCCTTAAGAAGGGCAAGTCTGCCAAATCCAGACCAGTAGTCTTGCCCTACAGGTTTGGATTTGCAAGTCCAGTCTTCCATTGGTTATGAGTTTCTACCGAGAACTTGACCGTTGGTTACGGCAAACTATAATCCTACAGGAAGTGGTGCCAAATGGACTAGACAACCCAGTTTCCTATCAGTATAGTGATGACAGCATACTTTTACACTCAGATTTTACAGCAGTTCTGTAATTATTAAAGCAGTTACATAGAAACGGCAACTAGCAGGGAAAGGAGAGGGAGGGCTGTATGTACCACATCCAGCATCTGCCCCCAGTTCTCCTGCTTCCGTATCTTCTGTGTGTTCTTTGTTCTGCAAAGTGATTTGGGAGATTAGGTGGGATTTGTTTAGGCGAGACAGCTGAGGAAAGTTGGGGAATAAGTGCTACTTGATTGCACAACAAAAGATACACAAGGAGCCTCAGCCACAACTCAATTCCACTTGCCCAAACAGTTTGAAATTCTCAATTAAGTTATTTTGCTAGCAAGGGGACTGGTTAGGGAAAGGAGAAAGTGCTTACTGCACTGAGATTATTCACTGTATAGAAATCACTGTAGTCAGATCAACAGAACATTCTTTCTAAGGGCCCAAGAATTCCTGTTTAGTAATGCTGCTGACATAATGGGAATGTGCCCGTGTTCTTGGAGTGCTGTACGAGGTTCTGCAAATAATAAAGTAAGACTTAACAGCAGTCATTAATTCAATAATTGGTGCTCAGAAACTAGAAATCTAACAAAGGTTTCAGTTGACCAAAAGTCTATATGGAAAATAAGAAACTTTATCCTATAGATATTAATTAAGAGGGAAAAGATTCTGGTGCTTTCAAAGAAATATTTGTCCCATTAGCCTTCTCTGCTACATCCAAAAGCATGATTGTAAGTATCCTCACTAAAATCATCTTTGAAATTGAAAACTAAAAGCATTCCAATTTTTTAAACACGAGTCATAATTTATGTCAAAAGTCACTACAAAGAAAATATTTTTAAAAAACCCAAAGATTAAGAAGATATTTTCAATCCATATAATAAAGGATTTGTATATAAAATATACTACAAATTAATAAGACAACTCAAAGAAAAATGTGCAAATAGTATGAAGAGACGATGTATATAAAAGGAAATAGAAGCTGTCAATATAAAAAAATGTTGGATCTAAGTAATCAGTTAACAAATGAAAATAACAGCAAAATAAGTATTTCTTGTCCACTGGATTCACTAAATTTTCAAAGTCTCATACTATCAAGTATTGATAAAGATATAGAAGATATAGAGATATGAGAACTTTGATGACAACTTTAACATCCCTAGTACAGGAATGGTCACTGATATTTTGAGAATTTGACTATCATTAAATAATTTGCTAAGTATAAGTAGGCTCAACAGTATAAGATAAATTTAAGGAATACACAGCTCAGGAATTGTTCACGATATTTCACCAACTACAATAAAAAAGTGTTGCCTAAAAGAGCTTGAACTTCACCCCCCCCCAGCAGTAACAAGGCACCCCTCCCACCTCAGGGTGCAAATAAAGGCCAATAGAAAACCTGGACTTCCATCCCCACCTTGAAGTAATGAGAGAGTATCCCTTTTTCCCTGCTGGCATGATGTCAGAAGATGGCTGTTAAAATAAAAGATTTAAATAAGATCCAGAGTCCCATAACATAATAACCAAAATTTCCAGGATATAATCAAAATCACTTATCATGCCAAGGACAAGAAAAATATCAGTTTGAACAAGAAAAGACAATCACCTAATGCCAACACCAAGACACAGATATTGGTATTATTTGACAAGGGTTTTAAAACATTCATCATAAAAATGTTTCAACAAGCAATTATGAACATACATGGAACAAATAAAAACATAGAAAGTCTCAGCAAAGAAAGAGCAAATAAAATACAATAGTTAAAGTTAAAACTCACTAGCTGGGAAGAAGTTGATAGAGGAAAGAATCAGTGAACCTGAAGATAGAAACAACATAAATTACCCAATCTGAACAATAAAGAAAAATACTTTAATGATCAGTGTCAAGAACCTGTAGGACTATACAGAAGGTCTATTATTCATGTCATACAAGTTCTAGAAGGAAGGAGAAAGGGAGCAGGCCTAAAAAAAGTAGTCAAAGAAATTACAGCTGAAAACTGCAAATTTGGCAAAAGATACAAACCTACATATTCAAGAAGCTGACTGAACCACAGGATAAATCTGAAGAAATCCATGCCAAGACACATCATAAAGTCTTTGAAAACTAAAGACAAAGATTTTGAAAATAGTGAGAGAAAAACATCTTACCTAGAAGGGAAAACCAATTTAAATGACAGAAAGTTTCTCATCAGAAACCAGAGGCAGAAGAAAGTGGCATAACATTTTTTAAATACTTTAAAAAAAAAAAAAGAACCATTGACCCAGATTTCTATATCTAGCAAAAATATCCTTCAGGAAAAAAAGGAAATCAAGACATTCTCAGATGAAGAAAAACTAAAAGGCTTATGGCCAATAGACCTACCCTAAGAGACTGGCTAAAGAAAGTTCTCCAAACCAGAAATGTTAAGAATGCTAAGAAAACAGTGTTAAAAATAAAACATGGCCTGACCAGGCGGTGGTGCAGTGGATAGAGCATCAGACTGGGATGCGGAAGACCCAGGTTCGAGACCCCGAGCTCACCAGCTTGAGCGCAGGCCCATCTGGCTTGAGCAAAAGTTTGTCAGCTTGGACCCAAGGTCGCTGGCTCCAGCAAGGGGTTACTCGGTCTGCTGAAGGCCCACAGTCATGGCACATGTGAGAAAGCAATCAATGAACAACTATGGTGTCGCAACGGCAACAAAAAACTATTAATTGATGCTTCTCACCTCTCTTGGTTCCTGTCTGTCTGTCCCTATCTATCCCTCTCTCTGACTCTCTCTCTGTCCCTGTAAAAAAATATAATAATAATAAAAACAAATAAATAAAACATGACTATTACACACTAGGTAATGAATGAATACTATTTTATAAATAATTATTTTATTGCCCTGCTTACCAATCAAAATTCTATTGTATAAAATAACTTAAAGATGACAAAAGTGGTGTTTGGGTTTCCACAAAAAGCTAGACATAATGAGCTCTTAATCAAGTCTATACCCTCCTGTTTATTATACCATCCTCTATGCTAGAAAGTCAAATTCAACTTACATCATTTCAGCTTACAACAAGTTTTTCAAAATGTAACCTGCTATGAGTGTTAATACTGCCAATTGATCCAGCAATTCTACTTCTGGGTATATGCCTAAAAGAACTGAACACAAAGACTCATGCAGATATTTGTATATCCATGCTCAAAGCAGTATTATCCACAACAGCCAAAAGGGGAAACAATCCAAGTATCCACGGACAAATAAAGAGGTAAACAATATGTAATATATACATAAAATGGACTATTATTCAGCCTTAAAAAGGAAGGAAATTCTGATGCATGCTACAACTTGGATGGACCTTGAGGACATGATTCCACTTACATGTGATACATAGAGTAGTCAAATTCATAGAGACAGAAAGAAGAATGGTGGTTGCCAAGGACTAGGGGGAGGGGTAGTGACAAGTTGTTATTTAATGAGTAGAGTTTCAGCCTTGCAATATGAAAAGATTTCTGTGGATGGATGAGGGTGATGACTGCACAATATGAATATATGTACGTACTTAATGCGCTTGAACTATATATACACTTACAAATGGTTAAGGTGGTAAATTTTGTTATATATTTTTGCCACAATTTTAAAAAATTTTATTAAAAAATCAATAATTACCATTTATTGAGTACTTACTATGTACCAGGCACTATGCTAAGAGCTTTACATATATTTCCTTATTTTTCCTCCCAAGAACCTTTGAGGAAGATAGGATGATCTCTGTTTTACACATGAGGAAAATGAAATTATGTTACTTGACCAAAGTTCACAAGTTAAAGGACGAGTCCAAATTCAAACTGAGGTTGGTGAAACTCTGAATCCCATTCTCTCTACCCCATGTTGGTAAAAGATTATTTCCAAAACCCTAGGCTAAAGCACTCCTGAGTCTCTGAGGATGAACTGATCGAATTTCAAGTAAGAAATAATAACTTAAGCTAATAAAAAAAGAGATACATAAATGACACTGATATAGGAGGGACTAATTCTCCAAAACCTAAACTGTAATACCTAAATGTTTTCCACACCTCAGGGGTATCCTAATTACACAGCATCAAGGGATTCTAAACTATAAAACAGAACATTTTAAATCATATAACATTGTGGAATACAGAACACAAACAAATACCATTTTTTCCTTTTCTACACTTGCTTTTAAAGAAAACAATAACCTTAGCACAACCAATGATCATACTAAGTCATGCCTTACAGTGGTGCTATTAGTCGCAGTGTGTTCAGTTTCAGAATAAACTCTTAACTTCAGCATTCCCTGAACCTTTTCTTTCACTTTACCAGAATTTCTACACACTCGCCTCTCCCTGTTTCACCATGTTCTGGAAACCCATCCAAAAGCATCTCCCAACTCCACCTGGATCCCACAGTCACGTACTGGAATACTGCCCCTCCCCTGCTGCAGACCCTCTGGCCTACCATTACTGCTATTCCACTCCCAAGCCTGGATTCACCCCAGGCCCACTCTCTCCAGGGTCATCACTCACAGCCACGGTGACTTTCTATTTTTCTCTAGCAGACCAAGACACAGAATTTGGGCAAGAAGGCAGAGACTGAACTTCAGCCCCCACACCTCCTCGGTATACAACTGTACACATGGTCCTGACTCTGCCCCTCCTCCTGGTTCTCAAAACACCCCTGGAGAAAGACCTATGAAGATGCAGTTAAACATGAACTGCCTCACCAACCCTTCCTAATGCTTTATCATACTCAATGCTGACCTCTTCTGATATTCCAGCCTAACCCCAAGATCCCAGTTACCTTCGCCCCCTTACTGAAGTTATTGATAGTACTAAATTCGGCTATTGGACAGTAGCCCCAGCTCTCCACAACTTCCTCTCACATCTCTCTCTCTTCCTCCCACCCTCTCCCTATTTTACTCTCTCTCTCAATCCCCTCAACCTTCTTCCCATGCTCATAAGAAAGATTTTAAATTTGTTAGACCATTGGTTGGTCTGCTCCATGCTGAGACCATACCACCAAGGCCTAAGGCACAATTTTGGATTCTTTGGGGAAACTAGGACAGAGAGAATGCAACCTGGAGGGATTCTAATTTGGTCCCAAAGAATGTAGCCCTACTCTGCACCCCATCTAAATCCAGACCCAACAATACTGACTCAAGATAAAAACAAGCACGAGGTTTTTGTCTCTTAACCATGAGGGGAAATAATACTCTTTATCAAATAAGGCCCAAGAACATAATCGTTGGTTGACAACTTGGTTTATTCCTTCAAGAAATCTTTGTGGTGTGGCCATTATATACCAGTTTCTGTGCTAGACATTGTTGTGAGGATTCAACAAGGTAACAGGTAAGCTGTAATTTATCAGTTACTCTTATCCTTCTTCTTGCCACCCCTAATTATACTATAAATTATTCCTTATGTGAAGAAATTATATATATATATATATATAGTTTATATTACATTATATTATATGTAGGGGATACTAAGATATATGTATATATCTTAGTATCCCCTACATCCAGCATAGTGTCTGGCACAGTGCGGACCCTCTGCAAACATCTGTTGAATTACTGTAGCAGTCCACACTTACGGCTGAAACATTTCTCATCTTCATTACCATTGGTCACCCGTCCTGACACAGCGCTTGGCCACCACAACAGCTTCCAAGATCATCTCCCTGGCTCATGTGACTTTTCTCTCCTCTTCAGAATCTGAACCTATACCTTCTTTTTATACATTAAAGAACAACTGCATGGAATAAATAAGTTAAATGTTTATATATCTCTATAGTCAAGAGCTGTATTATGCTTATGAGTCTTTTTGTTAGTGAACCAAACTAAGGGAATAAAACAAAATGAAACAAAACTTTAGAGATTATGGAAAGTGAACTGATTGGTCCATTTAAAATACACCACTCCTAGCAAACTTGCTTTCTAAGGGCCATGCCAGTTTACAAGTATGGGGTTGGCCTCTTCTTCCTTTTTCTAGCAAAAGAAAACAAAGGAAAGGGGGGGAAATACCTCATAAACTAGCCATAGTCTTTTACACTGCAGCCATATCTTCAAAAGTTCGATGACACCTCGTTGGACATATGTAACATCTACAGTGTGAGCAGTGGTTCAGTCTTCCCTGTTTAATTTCTTCCTCACACCATTTGAACTGCTTATTTTACATGTCCGTCAGAAGACCTGAACAACTGAAGCTTTTCAGCCAATAAAATGCAGCAATGTAAATAATAGTTCAACAAAATCTTATAGCTATATGAGCTACAACTAATCACCTGATTTTTTATACTAACACTCTATAATACATATGTTGGGCAACAAAAGTTAACATACTTTAACTTATTGAAATAAATCTCATTACAATAGTGCTCTTTTCTAGCTTGGCTTTCGTACATCTATTTTAAATCTATTCTCTCTGCCATACATGTATGTGTCTTCCTTCTCTGTTAATCCAAAATAGCTTCGTCAATAAAATATTAGCATACTTAAATGGGTACTCAATAAACATTTGTTTAAATGAATAAATGAGTGAATAATTATGAAATGCCAGACTTAGGCCCCCTGAGAGGGTTGCATTAGTTTATAGAATTATGTGCTTGTGTGTTCAGGTATATACATCTAAGTGAGACTTAATAGTAGGCATCTAGTAGCAGTTAAATACTAATCCATTTCTGTCTTAATAATTCTATTTCAAAATATTGCATAATTCAAACTGCAATGACTATATGCTGAGATAGAGCTCATCTATAATCATACCACCAGTATTTATATACTTTAAAATAATACCTAAAATATTAATACTAATATGGAAATAATAACCTAAATATCAATATGTTTGTAAAATGAAAGGTCTAAAAGTGAAGAAGAATGCATTAGGTTAAAACTAAGTGTATGTGTTTGAAAATATAATCAACACAATTTCTTGAACATACCTTTAAAAAAAAGGTTGTACAAAGGAGTATCTGTTATACCCAGTTAACAAGAAGCATCTTAATATGGCACTTTTCATTTTAAGATATGTAACAAGTAGGCCAGAGAGAATATATTGGTAAGAAACTTTATTGGCTGTTACAGCTCATATTTATTATCAAATCATAAGTCCAATCAACAGTATAAAATGTAGCTTTACCGGTATCAGAAAATTTAATATTTCTAAAGGTATGTTCTGACACCTGCGTTTTTACATTCACTTAATTCTTATTATACTGTTAGAAAATAAGTAGACATAAAATATTCTGGATATAAAATAAGTCTGTTCTTACTGAATTCGCTGCAAAAAAGTTAGCAAATAAGCTAGCAAATAATTCTAACTTGAAGGGCAAAGAGTCTTAAATCAACTAAAGAAGTTGTATATGTAGCAAACCTGTTTAAGAAGTAAATTAAAGTAAATGAAAATCGGCAATCAGACGGTCAAAATTAAAATGTAGCTCTAATTTAACTTACTTATTGAACTTTCTTTTTGTTTCATATAGTGTTGGTTTTTAGTCGGCGTGAACGACCTTGTGAGCATTTCAGAAAGGAAGATAGTGTCCACACAGACCTCTCCTTGCCAGTGCCTATCAGCATGTCTTTTATGTTCTGGCGTCCATTTTAGGAGTATCACCGAGGTGGTGTATAAAGAAGCTTATAAAACAAAGGTTGTCATTTTGGCAACACATATGGACCTTGAGTGATTTCATTTTGTGTAAGAGCAAAATGTTGTTTAGTAAAAATATAGATAGAAATACTTAAGCTTAACTATGCAAACACCTTTTCATATATTTTTAAATTATATTTGTATATTAAGTACCATTCTCAGAATTGCTGATATGCCATCATAATACTATTAAAAACATTTCAGAAACTGATTGTTGAAAGCGCGCAATAACATAAAGCTATAAACAAAACAAAAAATAATTGTGAAAGGATTAACAAATCCATGCTTGCATCCTCAAAACAAAAGCATAGATCCGGGAGCAGTCTTTTATATTGCCCAAAATGATTAGTACTTGTGTGAATGTATATGATTTTCTTGTATTCTTTCAGTACATAAAATGAAAAGAAAATATAATATTACAGGAAATCATAACCTACTACAATTCAAGCTTTCTTCTTTGGAAATAGAATACTTATGACAATGAGGGTGGTCCACAAAAAAACGTGCCTTACAGTTAACCTATCCTACAATAATGCTTATATTTAAGAGCACAACTATCACAATTCAATCATAACCAGGCCTAATAGGAAATATTTATTGTTAAGAAATTAGATATAAAGTATAAATGTAAATAAAATACTGGGTAGTATTAAAAAGAAAATCAATGAACTTTCTAGATTTTCCTTCTTAAAATATTTTGAGAGAGTCAAACTATAACAATCGTTTAATTATACAATCTAATCAACTAAAAATAATGAAATTTTTCTCCAAGTATTTCAAACACAGTTCACTACTTCTTATCCAAAAGATTTAAATTTCTATTCTCTGCTATTCCCGGCCATCTCTGCCAACATCACAAAAATTACCTTTTATCTTTTCCTTCTCACAATGAGAATTCCCTAATCGCACACATCTTTCAGACATAGATACCTCCCCACCCACCTCCCCACCCACCTCCAAAAACTGGTTCAGAGCAAAGACACACACAAAAATAATGACCAAGCTCACATTTCTTGTTTGCCCTTCAAGCGAAGTCTGGTGTCTTCAGCTTGCCTTTCTGGTCTTCAGTGTTGTCACTCATTGCTGGGGGATGTAGTTTAGGACAGCATGAAGCAGCAGAAATAAAAGCTGTTGCTTTAAGAAAACGTTTTCTTAAACACATGGATAAAACAACTTTTACTCTGACTTCCTGGCTGGGTTGCATAAAATCTTAGAAAGGCTCCTTGAAAAGTGAATGTCTACAAATGGGGGGAGGGGGATAAAATAAAATCTAAAAACTTACGTTCTGAACACATTCCGAAGGATGTCTGATTTGATTTGAAAGCAGGTTTGTATTGATGAACAAACTTTATTTTGTAGAAAATTAATCTCTCTAATTAGAAATTTGCCTTGCCATCTTCTATATTAATCCTGTCTCTCATGGTATAATCATACATGCAAAAAATCAAGTACAGTATTTCCCAAATGCATGGACACTGTGGAAGCTTCATTTTGAAAAAGGCTTTTATTTCCCTTAATACTGGTCACCAAACGTCATTGTATGTACCAACACTTTCAAATTGCTCAAGAGACTTAAAAAACCTTCTAAGTTTGAAAACCAAAAAGTTCTGAGTTTTTCTGTACCCCAGGACGGTTTTCTTTCCTGAAGCTCAAGCCGAGAAAGCAGACAAAAGAAGCTGATTTGACTGAGCTGTGCCAAGTCTTGCCTTTTTTTCTTTCCTCAGCTCTCCCTCTGCCTCTCTCCCTCTCCCTCTCCCTCTTTCTCTCTCTCACTCTTTGCTCCCAGTATGGCAACCTTCCGAGCAGTCTTGGCGGAGGTCCAGCCTGTGCCAGTCTGTCTGAATTCTTGTCTCCAAGAGATGTCCTTTGCAGATCAATTAATACATTTGAAAACAGGAAACTGTGATAAGGTACCGGAATCCTGGCACCAACAGCATCGACTTCTGCCAAATCACCTTACAGATTTCATGGTATCCTACCTTTCATAATCATTACTAACATGTTCCCGAAGCAATAATGGAGCACTAGAAGCCATTCACTGTTCAGTAATAAGGAATCTGTTCCCTAGAAATGTCCATATGTGACATATGCACAACCTGCAGTAAATCAAAATTCTCCTCTGAGAAGAGATGTATGTAACTTTAATAAGCACCACATACTGTATTTCTTTTTTATAAGACTTGCTTTCTCTTGCCCTGCTGCAAAGAATCATGGGAGAACAAAAAAGGAGGCATACAGATTAAAATTAAAACTCTATGCCCAAATAAGTTATGCTCTACCTTATGGGAAAAGAACATAGTGCTGAATGATCAGCAATTTCTATTATTAAGGAAACTCTAATTTATAAACTCAACCTATCCAAAATTTCACTGGAGGTGAAGGGGGAGAAAAATTCTTTTGAAAACATAAATATGAATTAAAAGGAAAAGAAAACACTTAGGGTAGATTTAATAAAATTATGTATATTTTAACATTTTGAACCTCAATTTTCAACATAATCACTTGTTTACCAAATTCATACTAGCACAATCTAATATTTGTATAAGTAAATATTATTTATTTTTATCTGTAGCATGCACATATTTTGAAGCAAAATAGCTGATCTGTGCTTCACCCATTTACCTGTCCTCTGCAGCTCAATTAATACATTTAAAAACAAGAAACTGTGGTACAGTACACAAATCCTGGCACCAACATCATCAACTTCTGCCAAGTCATTTTCTGCCATTTACTTAAGAAATAATTTTTACCTTTGATTCTTGAAAATAACAGCATAGTCACAACCCTATAATCACCAAGGTTTCATAACAAGAACCCAGAATAGAAAGTTCTAGTCCTTGGTCCTGTCTTTCCAATGTATGTAACCTCAAGGTGTCAAACTGCTTCATCTATATAATCCTCCACTTGCTTATCAAATATAAAGATAAATTATTCCCACTTCTGTGCTCCAAATATACTATTTATACTCAGTATACCTTCATTTTAATTGTATAGTAGTTAGCTCAGTATGTGTCCCCTACTAACCAAATGTGTCATCCTCACAGGGAGGACTATCTATCTGCCACTTATGTAAGAAAACTGAAAGTCCTGTGTAGAGCTTTTCATGTGCAGGTAAGGCACTTAACAAATCTATAGATAAATGAATTATGGCAATGAATCACATAAATATCACTCTAAAGTTTTATAAAATTATGGAATATGATAATGAAGACCAAACCATATGTTACTAAATCATAAAGTTGATAAAATAGAGAAATACTACTGAGATATTGGGTTGAATTTAAAGCCCTAACAACAATGTTCTGTGCTATCTTTTCAAATAGAGATGGTGAAACATGAGCAGGATGACAGTGGGTTTGCAACTTATAACAAAACTATTGAAAACAAAAGAAGAGAGAATCCTTAAAGCAGCAAGGAAGAAGTGACTCCTCATGTACAAGGGAGCCTTGATAAGGTTAACAGCTGATTGCTCACTGGAAACCACAGAGGCCAGAAGACAATGGGATGGCATACTTGGAACACTTAAAGAAAAAAAGTGCACCAAAAATTCTATATCAACAAAATGCTCCTTCAAAAATCAAGGAGACGTTGGCCATGGCCAGGTAGCTCAGTGGATAAAGTGTCATCCTTATACACCAAGGTTGTGGGTTTCATCCCTGGTTACGGCAAATACTAAACAGAACACAACTAAACAGAACAACTAAGTGGAACGGCAAGTAGATGCTTCTCTCTCTCTCTCTCCTCTCTTTCTCTCTATCCTCCCTCACAAATCAATGGAAAATTATTTTTTTAAATCAAGGAGACATTAAGATATTCCCAGAAAAACAAAACAGTTTATTGCTAGCCGATCTGCCCTACAAGAAATACTAAAGGAACTTTTTTTCAGGCTGAAAAAAAGAAAATTAGACAATAACTTGAATTCACATGAAGAAATAAAAAGCACAAAATAAAGGTAGCTATAAACACAAAGATTAAAGATAGTATAACTTTTTTGTTTGTAACTCTTTTTCTCCTATCTGATTGGAAATACATTAGCATAAAGCAATAATTATGAATCTGTGTTGATGGGCACACAATGTATGAACATGTATACTGTGAGAGCAGGATAAAGGAAGGATGAAAAAGCACTATATAGAAGCAAAGTTTTATATACTATTAAACTTAAGTTGGTATTAATCTAAATTAGATCGTTATAAATTAATATCTCAATCGTAATCCCCAGAGCAATCACTAAAAAAAAAAAAACTAGGGAATTAAAATGTTACCATAGAAATTTTTTTTAATATTTACATAACACAAAAAGAAGGCAGTCATGGAAGAACGAATGAACAACAATAACAAAAATACCCAAAAGACATAGATAAAATGGGAGCAGTAACTCCAACCTTATCAATATTAACATTAAACTTAAATGAACTAAAAATGCCAATTAAAGTCCAACTGGCAGAATAGATAAAAATAAATGACCCAACTATATACTGTCTACAAGAGACACACATTAAATATAAAGACATAAATAGATTGAGGATAAAAGGATGAAAAAATATACACCATCTAAACAGCAACCTAAAGAGAGTGAAAGTGGTTACACTAATATCAAACAAAATAGACTTTTATACAAAAACTGTTGCTAAAGACAAATAAGAACATTTTATACCGAAAAAAGAGGCAATTCATCAAGAAGATACAACTAGTATAAGCATATACATAACAAAAGAGCCGCAAAATACATAAAGCAAAAAATGAAATAATTGAAGGAAGATATAGACAATTCTACAAGTAGACAATTTTCCAATAATAGTTGGAGACCTCAATATTCCACTTTCAATAATAAGTAAAACAGCTATATAGGAGATCAGGAAAGAAAAAGATGTGATCAATACTATAAAACAACCAGACCGAACAGGCATCTATTGAATACTCGATATAATGACAGCAGAATACACATTCCCAAAGCTACACAGAACTTTGTCCAGGCAGACAATATGTTAGCTCACCAAGCAAGCCTCAAAACTTTTAAAGTATTGAAATCATACAAAGTATTTCTCCAATCACAGTGGAATAAATGTAGAAATCAATACCAGCATAAAAAGATTAGGAAAAACACAAATATATGATAATCAAATAACACTCCTAAATAACCAATGATGAAATAATAAAGACTAGAGTGTAAATAAATGAAATAAAGACTAGAAAAACAATAAAGAAAATCAGACAAAGACATTGCAACAAAACTACAAACTAATATTCTTTATGAATATAGATGCAAAAATACCCCCCCAAAAATATTACCAAACTGAACTGAGCTACATATAAAAAGGATTATAAAACATGACCAAGTATAGTAGGATTTACCCCAGAATACAAGGTTGGTTCAACATAGAAAAAACAACCAATGTTATAGACCATAGAATAAAGAACAGAAACCATTTTGTTTATATTAATAGATAAAAAGCATTTGATGAAACCCAACATCTTTTCCTGATTAGAAACTTGGATGTGCATAAAGAAATGAAGGGCACTGAGGAAGAAATAATGAAAGGTAAAACAAAAAGTATTGTTTTTCTTATTTTAGTCAGGGGTCAGAAACCTATGGCTCGCGAGCCAGATGTGGCTCTTTTGATGGCTGCATCTGGCTTGCAGACAAATCTTTAATAAAAAAATAATAATGTTAAAAATATAAAACATTCTCATGTATTACTATCCATTCATTTCCTACCGCGCATGTTCATGGTTGCGGGTGGCTGAGGCCAGTCACAGCTGTCCTCCAGGACAACACCAAATTTTTATTGGATAATGACTAATGTACACGGGTCGTTGTGAGGTCACGAAGTAAACTTCCCTCCTTTTAATCAAGTAGTCAGTTAGCTAATTGCAGAAACCCTTTGTACGTAGATGACTAAAAAAAAAAAAAGATGAGGAGTATCGTACTTTTCAGAAGGAATGGACAGAGGAATTTACCTTTGTGGAGAGAGCAGGTTCTGTAGTATGTCTAATATGCAATGATAAAATTGCATCGATGAAACAGTCAAATATAAAGCAGCACTTCGACACACGCCATACAACATTTGCATCAAAAAATCCAGCGGGGAACAGCAGGAAAAAAGCATGCCAAGAGCTACTGTGCAGAGTGCAAGCTAGTCAGCAGCAACTCTGTGTTTGGACCCAATAAGGTGACTGGAATTCGGCTATCTTTGCTGGTGCTTTAGCAATTGTGAGAAACGGAAAGCCACTCACAGATGGAGAGTATGCCAAAACATTCATGCTTAATGTTGCCAATGAACTTTTTGACGACTTTACAGAGAAAGACAAGATAATCAAACAAATAAAAGACATGCCTCTGTCGACAAGAACTGTTCACGATCATACCATCATGATGGCAAATCAAACTGAGGCAACACAAGTGAAGGACATAAATGCAGCACCATTCTTTTCTCTCGCTTTGGATGAGTCAACAGACGTAAGCCATTTATCCCAGTTCAGCGTGATTGCAAGGTATACTGTTGGTGACACACTACGTGAGGAAAGTCTTGCTGTTTTGCCTATGAAAGAGACAACAAGAGGGGAGGATTTATTCCAGTCTTTCACTGAGTTCACTAAAAAAAATAATCTACCGATGGATAAACTTATTTTGTTGTGTACTGATGGTGCTCCGTGCATGGTGGGGAAAAACAGGATTCGTAGCACTTCTTCGTGAACATGACAAGAAACCCATCCTAAATTTTTACTGCATCCTACATCAGGAGGTACTTTGTGCTCAGATGTGTGGTGAGCAGCTTGGTGAGGTGATGTCACTGGTCATTCGGGTGGTCAACTTTATTGTTGCCTGAGCTTTAAATGATCACCAGTTTAAAACACTGCTGGATGAAGTTGGGAATAATTATCCTGATCTGCTTCTGCACAGCAATGTGCATTGGCTGTCAAGAGGGAAGGTGCTCAGCCATTTCACGGCTTGTCTGAGCAAAATCCAGACTTTCCTTGAAATAAAAAACGTCGAGCATCCTGAGTTAGCTAACATTGAATGACTCCTGAAGTTCTACTATCTCATGGACATGACTGAACATCTGAACCAGCTCAATGAGAAAATCCAAGGCGTTGAAAATACAGTCTTATCCCTTCAACAAGCAGTGTTTGCATTTGGAAACAAGTTGGAACTCTTCATCGCCGACATTGAAACAGGTCGTTCACTACACTTTGAAAAACTAGGAGAGTTTAAAGATGCATGCACAGCAAGTGACCCTGCTCAACATCTTGATCTTCATCAGCTAGCAGGCTTCACCTCTAATCTCCTGCAGTCATTCAAAGTGCACTTTGGAGAATTTCATGAGTGCACTCATCTTTTTAAGTTCACCACCCATCCACACGAGTGTGCAGTGGATAGCGCCGACCTGAGTTATATCCCTGGTGTCTTCATCAGAGATTTTGAGCTACAAGCTGCTGACCTGAAGGCCTCAGACACATGGGTGAATAAGTTCAAGTCACTGAATGATGATTTGGAAAGACTTGCAAGACAGCAAGCAGAGTTGGTGAGCAAACACAGTAGGGAGAAATGAAAAAACTTCAACCCGTGGACCAGCTGATTGTCAAAACTTGGAAGCCCTTCCCGTCACATACCACACACTGCAGTGTGTGAGTATTGCTGTACTGACAATGTCTGATCTACGTATGCATGTGAGCAGTCTTTCTCACATCTAAAGAACGTTAAGACCAACCTACGATCACGTTTAACAGATGGAAGTCTCAACGTCTGCATGAAGCTTAACCTCACCACGTATCAACCAGACTACAAAGCCATCAGCAAAACCATGCAGCACCAGAAGTCGCATTAATGGTAAGAAGTATTTTATTCATCATTGGTTAGCAACAGCATAATGTTATTAAAAAGTATTCAGAGACTTATTATACTTTAAAAGTGTTGGTCTTACATAAAATGCACACATTTACTTGTATTTAGTGTTAAACATATTGTATGGCTCTCATGGAATTACATTTTAAAATATGTACAAAAAGGTTCCTGACCCGTGTTTTAAGTGATCTAACAGATAACAATTGGTGTAAAAGAATAGCAGCAGTGTACTTGATCATATGCTTTGTGTGTATGTGTGTATGTTTGTGTATGAATGCTTATATATAAGTGTAACGAATGACTATAATAATACAACAGACAAGAAGAAGAAATTAGGATTATCTTGTTATTATAAGGTACACATACTACCTGTAAAATAGTATATAGTGTTAACTGAAAGTGGATTTTGATTCATTGTAAAGGTATATTGCAAACTCCAGGGCAACCATTAAGGAAAGTAAAAATAAATAAAGTATAACTGATACTGAGTAAGAAAAAAATGGAATTATAATATGATGTCTCAACTGGTTTAATCAATTAAACACCAATGCAAAAAAGTGGGATACAAAAATAGGAAGAACAAGGGCTAAAGGGAGAAAACAGTAACCAATACGGTACAATAGATATACAGTGTGTCCGTAAAGTCATGGTGCACTTTTGACCGTGTGACGGGTCAAAAGTGCACCATGACTTTACGGACACACTGTATTATCCAACTACACTGTTCACAACAATTAGGGGTTATCCCCTAGTTCATATGAAGTGATAAAATATCCCCTAACTGTTGTGACCAGTGTATAATAATAATCATTTTGAACATCAATGGTCTACATGCACCAATTAAAAGAGATTCTCAGAGTGGATCAAAACATATGTCTACACAAAAACTTGTGCACAAATGTTCATGGCAGTATTATTCCAGATAGTCCAAAAGTGAAAACAATTCAAATATCCATCAACTGTTTGTAAACAAATGGGATCTATCCATACAATGAACTGCTACTCATCAGTCAAAAAATTTAAACACTGCCTGACCAGGCAGAGGTGCAGTGGATAAAGCATTGGACTGGGATGTGGAGGACCCAGGCTCGAAACCCCAAGATCAACACCTTGAGTGTGGGCTCATCTGGCTTGAGCACAGTCTGACCAGTTTGAGCATGGGGTCACTGGCTAAAGCGTGGGATCACAGACATGACCCCATGGTCACTGGCTTGAAGTCCAAGGTCGCTGGCTTGGGCCCAAGGTTGCTGGCTTGAGCAAGGAATCACTTGCTCTGCTGCAGCCCCTGGGTCAAGGCCCATATGAGAAAGCAATCAATGGACAACTAAGGAGACTAAGGAGCCACAACAGAGAATTGATGCTTCTCATCTCTCTCCCTTCCTATCTGTCTGTCCCTTTCTCTGACTCTTTCTCTGTCTCTGTCAAAAAATAAATAAAATAAAATAAACTTAAGCACTGATACATGCTATAACATGGATGAACATTTGAAAAGATCATGCTAAGTGAAAGAAGTCAGACACAAAGTCCACAGATTATAAAGGTCCAGAACAGGCAAATCCATAGACAATAGACTGACGGATGCCAGGGACTGGGCAGAACGAAGAATAAGGAGTTGCCAATGGGGATGGAGGTTCCTTCTAGAGTGAGGAAAATGCTCTGGAATTTTTGGTGATGGTTGCACAACCTAGTAAATATACCAAAAATTCGTGTTATATACTTAAAAATGATGAATTCTATGGTATGAGAATTGTATCTCAATAAAAATAAAATTGCAGTTCATCTCCAGGATTTTTGAGGGCTGTAAATGACTAATTCCCAGGGAAAACTCACAAAAGGCCTTTTAGTCTGTTACATAAAGGAAATACTGTCCATGAACTAAAACCTTGTCCGTAAGTCTGCTTCAGGAATCTATCCAGCAAATTCCAATGCCTTATACTCTGTTTTGATTTCTTGGTTCTATCCCAGCCAGCGCCAGGATTCCTGGCCCCATTGCAACATGGCCCCTTTAGGCCTGTTCTTTCGGTTCTGACTACTCAGATCGCTCTTGCTCTCTTGGACTGCCAGGCGCTTCTGGAACACTCAGCCATTCTCTCTTCCCTCCCTAACTGCCAGGTTCTGGTGAATCCAAAATTCTGACAGTCACCCTGACCTGTGGTGGCACAGTGGGTAAAGCATGGACCTGGAATGTTAAGGTTGCTGGTTTGAAACCCCAGGCTTGCGTCGTCAAGGCACATAGGAGAAGCAACTATGAGTTCCCCGTTCCTCCCCAACCCCATCCTTTCTCTCTCTCTCTCTCTCTCTCTCTCTCTCTCTCTCGCTCTTTTCTTTCTAAAATCAAAAACTTTAAAAGAAACTTTTTTTACAGTCAGCCTCCTCTACATGTTAGCAAATCTCCTCTTCCCTTGATTCACCTTATTCTTTACACTAACCCTGATCCCAGCAGGCTTATGAAGCCCTTCTCAGCACTAACCCATGATCTGACTCAACTCTTCCTCCCTTCAAACTCTGCCTCTTCTCCATCTCCCTGGGGTTCTCTCTTCCAGCCACTCACTTGGACAGGGCACTACTCTCTGTTCCCACACAGGATACTGATCATGGAACTGTAAGGTCACAATGGTACATTCACAAATATGGGGCATTTTCTTTCCAGGGTGCACTGTTTATTTGATTTACCGGTAGCCCCAAAACCTTTTGATTCAAACTTCACATAGAAAGTACAATCAGAAAGGACTGATACTTAGAAGTTTTACATAGCTGAAATTTAGTGGTTGCAGATGGTAGCACGGTTAAATTTTTCTACAAACTCAGCAGAAGTCTATGCAGGCAGCAGAAGAAACAGGAGGTCAAGTGCACAGACTTCCTCTAAACCTGTGTATTTTCAAACTTTCTTCAAAGGAATTCTGGAGTTCCCTATATGCTGCAGGGCCTTCACAGAAGACAAAGAAATGATAAGCAGGTGAAGTTCTAGGACAGTAGCCTTGCACCAACTAGAGTAGCTCTGTTTTTATGAATCATATGTATATACAGCATTCACACAAGATTTTGTTCGACAAAAAAAGTTTTATTTCTAAAAGAAACTTTATAATCCTTGTTCTAAGCCAATCAAAGAAAACACTCCCTGATGAGCTATCCTAATAAGAACTTTTGGGGTTGTGGCCCTCTCAAAATATTTACAACATGAGTTAATATTGTCATCTGAGATTTCTGACAGTAATAAGAATCCACTCCCTAACCATATAAAAAATATCTACCTTGTCTGCAATATAGAAAATGGTTGGAAAATAGAATTATGTACTTGACCATTTCCCTACTTTCTATCCTTCTTTAGATTTAGAGCTTTAGCTCTGTTATCGGAAACCTTAAAGAGCACAGATCTGGTCTTCTTTCCCAGTTATTTATTAGGTCTTGAATACAGCTGTCTACTAAGAGCAATTCTCTCAAGCATTATATGAACAACCATGATGTGCAGGCTTGTGCCAGGGACATGGAGCCCAGCCACCATGGAGCAGTTATGTAAACAAATAATTATAATTACAGATCATCCATCAGCTTTGATAGAAGCATGTCCACGACATCCTAGGGACACAGGAAGGAAACAACCTGCTGAAGAATCATCTACCAACCAACCAAAAGTCAAATACATGTCACTTTAATTAGAATAAAGAGAGAAGTTTAAAAGTACTTATTCATTTTACACATATTCATTGTGTTCGTGTTCATATCATGTTTACAGCAGTAAGCAAAGTCTCTGAGAAATTCAAAGCACATTAGGAGCCACCCCAGTTCTAAAGAAGCTAGAAGTCTAATATAAAGACACTTAGGAAATATGCCTGACCAGGTGGTGGCGCAGTGGATAGAGCGTCGAACTGGGATGCAGGAGACCAGGTTCAAGACCCTGAGCTCGCCAGCTTGAGTGCGGGCCCATCTGGCTTGAGCAAAAGCTCGCCAGCTTGGATCCAAGGTCGCTGGCTCCAGCAAGGGGTGCCTCGGTCTGCTGAAGGCCCGCGGTCAAGGCACATGTGAGAAAGCAATCAATGAACAACTAAGGTGTCGTAATGGCAATGAAAAACTAATGATTGATGCTTCTCACCTCTCTTCATTCCTGTCTGTCTGTCCCTATCTATCCGTCTCTCTGACTCTCTCTCTGTCCCTGTAAAAAAAAAAAAAGAAAGAAAGAAAATACTATGCTTTGTGTGACATGTTATTATTTAAATATCTCCCCAAATTCTAACTTTTCCATGTTTCTTCCTGTTGTCATCACATAAAACATAAATTGCATTTCCACAGAGCTCAAATGTGGAATTGTGATGGCCAATCCAAATTATATCTGCTCACTCTCATCTCTTCTCCTCTCTATCTTCTCCACTATTACATACATAGTCCTTATCTGCATTTATTTACTAATTAGGACAGGACTTCCTGAGCACCGCTTAAGTACAAAATGAACACAAAAATGAAATAAACAAAAGGTAATCACGCATTAATAATAACCATGATAATAAGCACTTTCACATTCTTTAATTCACTCACTCCTCACCCAACCTTTGGAGAAATCTGGTTATTTTACTTTGAGAATGAAGGCACTGACATCAGAGGTGATGTGATTTGTCCAGACCATCAGACACACATCCACAGTACAGAAAATTGAAGCAACTATCCCACGTTACATTACACTGGGGAACAATTTTTTTTTTCATTTTCTTTTGCATGAGGTTTCAGAACTGTTTCTATATATTTCTGCATCGCTGATTCCAAATTTGAAATCCATTTTTTGGTGCATGCTCTAGTTTTTATGCAATTTTAATTTCTTTTTGTTACAGTTAATGACACGCATTAGTTTATAACTTGAAGTTAAAGGGCAACGACTCTTGGATTGAACATAACCACAAGGCAATTAATGTTTTACAAACATCACTTTGACATAATTGTAGTTGTATTTAAATGTAAAAATGATTATCTGATAAAGACACCCTCTTATTTTGATAAAGACACCCTCTTATTTTGTTTTAAGATTGAACCATGGCTTCTTCGAGTAGGCATAAATGTAAGAATAGTCCTGACACCTTCTGTTATATATGTGACTGTTACACACTTCAACGTCAAAAGTGCAATAATTCTTCATCATTTGTGACACTTGCATATATTGCCTATTTTCAAGTTCCCCTTGGCAATCAAGACAAGAATTGGGCTCCTCATATTGTGTGTCATAATTGTGAGGGAATGCTTCATGACTGGACAAAAGGAAAATGCAAAGGAATACCTTTTGTTATTCCCATGGTTTGGCATAAACCTAAGGAGCACAGCAGTGACTGTTACTTCTGTCTGATCCATACAAAGGGCATTGGCAAGAAAAAATGACATATGATTGCATATCCTAATATTCCTTCAGCAATACGACCTATCCCACACTCTGAGACACTTCCGGTTCCAGTTTTCAATGGTTTTCTTTCTTCTAAGGACAAAGAAAGTGAACATGGTGATCAAGTGTATTTTGATAAGATGCATGAGGAAATGGTTGTAGAGTCTGAAGGGTCTTCTTCTGATGCCAAGCAGTCATTAACCCCTCAGCAGTTTAGCCAACCTGAATTGAATGACTTAGTAAGAGATTTGGGCCTATCATAGAAAGCAGCTGAGTTACTAGCCTCCAGGCTTCAAGAAAAGAATGTACTTCACTGGTCAGCTAAAGTATCCCATTTCATGAAGCGTGAACAAATTTTGTGAACTTTTTTTCCGAAAACAAACACTTTGTTTACTGTTATGATATCAGTAGTCTTCTCAGCCAGCTAGGTGTTACCAATTACAGTCCAACAGAATGGTGGCTATTTCTTGACAGCTCTAAATGGAGTCTGAAATGTGTTCTCCTACACAACGGTAATCATTATGCAGTGGTTCCAATTGGTAATTCAACTCATCTGCGAGAAGATTATAATGACATAAAAATTGTCCTCGACTTTCTAAAGTATGAGGAGCATAACTGGATCATTTGTGTGGATCTTAAAATGGTAAACTTCCTGTTAGGACAACAGAGAGGTTTCACGAAGTAACCTTGCTTTCTGTGTTTGTGGGACAGCCGAGCTCAGGAGAAACACTGGACACAGAAGGAGTACCCAAAACATGAAGCTCTGGAAGTAGGGATGCAAAATACTGTGAATGAACCTGTAGTTAATTGAGACAGGATCATTTTTCCCCCCACTTCACATCAAACTTGGCTTAATGAAACAGTTTGTTCAGGCTTTGAATAGAGAAAGTGAATGCTTTCAACATATTATTTCTGCTTTTCCTGCCTTGTCTTTCAAGAAGATAAAAGCAGGTATATTTGATGGACCTCAGATTTGAACCCTCATACATGACAAAGAATTTGGCTGAAAGATGAATAAGGAGGAGAAAGCAGCAGGGCAGTGTTTTGTGGCAGTTACAATGAACTTCCTTGGCAACAAAAAGACAGAAACTATGAACTTCTGGTTCAAAGGATGCTGTTGGCTGTCTGCAACATTAGATGTAACATGAGCGTTAAGATTCAGTTCCTGAACAGTCATCTTGATAAGTTTCCTGAAAATCTTGGAGCTGTTAGTGATGAGCAGACTACTGCTGGAGCATCAGACAAGATTGTTCTCAACAAGTACACAAATGCAAGAGCTACAAACGCAAATTTTTACCTGAATAGAATTTAAATAAGTTTTGCACAAATTTTTGATTAAAATAAGTGTTTTAATATGTTCTATTTTGAAATTGTAGACAAATTCTGATGCAATCATATCTTTTAGAGTATTAGTGTATTAACTGCATTATATAAATTATTATATTTTCACAAAGATGCCCAACAAGACATTCTACTTCATTATGTTAAACTAAATGTTGAAAATTTTACAATAAGATGAAAACCTAAAACCTTGAATTGCAAATAAACTGTAGCTTACAGAGAAAAACTAATATCATATTTGAGATCAGCATACTCGAATTAGGTAAGAACAAGTGTTTTTGTGGATGCAACAAAAATTTTGTTCCTCAGTGTTATTTAATGACTTCAGAAAGACGAGAAAAATACAGGTGGCCTCATACATGCCTCTGCCTATTTAACAGTCTGTCTGAATGGTTAATAGGCATCTCAAATTCCAATTGGCCAAACCCAAACTTTTGATTTTTCTCAAAATTCCATTCTTCTTCCAGCCTCCATTAAATGGTAGCACTAAACATTCAATTGCCCAACCCCAAAGTCCAAGAAGCATCCTTGATTTATCTCTCATCACCCACTAAAGAGGAACAAAACAAATAATATCAAGCATTGGTGAGGATGCTATAAACTCAAACCCTCATAAATTGCTGGTGGGAATGTAAAATAGTAAACAGTTTAATAGTTTCTTTAAAAGTTCAACTTATATTTACCATAAGAACCAGAAATTTCCACCCATTAGTCTACCTGTGAGAGAGTATATGCACACACAAAGATTTACCCATGAACATTCATCAGAGAATAATCCTTAATAGCCAAACACTGGAAACATTCCAAAAGTCCAGCACATGGTGAATGGATAAACAATATGTGGTCCATTTATCACTACTATGCAATAAAAAAGCACTAATTACTAAAAAGGGAGGGTAATAGGTATAACAATAATTAATATTTAGTTAGTGTTTACTATATGCCAGACATTGTGCTAAACACTTCTCATTTTATTTAATTTAATCCTGATAATAACATCTTCTTCATATGGATATTATCAACCCATTTCTCGGCTAGGAGACCACAGCATACAGAGTTTAACTAACTTGCTCAAGGTCCTATAGCTAATAAATGGCAGAGCAGGAAATAAGCCCAGGCAGTCTGCCTCCAGTCTGTTCACCTAACCTAACCACTACAACGGAGCTGATTCTCATGTGAAATGATATTTTAGGAAGATTTATCTGACTATATTTCATTTACTGAACTAAAGGAATGAGTGACCAGAGACTACTGGAATGACCCAGGCATCAGATCCATGAGCCAGCTGGGCCTGGAGGGCTAATTGCCATTTGCTGCAGGCAGCAGAGGGCAGCAAAGGGCTATGGAGCAATTGCTGGGCCCCTGCCCAGACTTCCAACCAGCTGGCTTCCAGGAAGAAGAGGAACCTGAAGGAACAAGGTTCACGTCAAAGATGTGAAGCCTACCCCAGGAAGAGAAGGTTTGGGAACAACATGGTCCTGAAGGAGCCAGGAAACATAGATCCTGGGAGTGGGGAGAAGTTTGGAGAGAAGTCAGAGGTGCTGAAGAAGCCAAAACACAAGGCTCTGCCCCTCCATTCTTGGGTGGCCATCCAAGATCCTCTGAGAATCTGATACTGCCCAAATTCTTTCACATTTCACTTCCAAAACATAATATTGATATGATCATCTCTATTTTTATTTAAATTGATCTCGGGTCTTTTAAGAATACAAAATTTGGCTTTACCTTGACCTAAATCTCCTCTTTTAAATTCAAAATACTTAGGACCGGTATCTAATTCTCATAAAAAGTGCTTTAAAATTAAAATTAAGAAATACATTCAAATGCCATTTCCAAGCTTCTGACAGGTCTGAAACATCTTGAATACAGATACCATTAATCCACAGACATCAAAATTGTTTTATAACCTGAAATCTTCCAAAATTGTTTGAGAAATAGAATAACAGATAAAACTGTCAGAGTAAGACAAAAATGAAAAACTCCTCAAAAAAAATATCCTATGCATACTTTTCAAAGAAAGACTCAAAAATTAAAAACAAAAATAGCTGATCTGGACTGCCCAATTTGATGTTTCACTCAGGCTTACTCAGATAAGCAGAAGAATTAGACATTGAAAGTTTGTGATTTATTCTTGGAAAATGTGATTTCTTATTTCCCAGGAGAATTGTTTTAAGAGCATCAACAGATTTCTCTAGAAATCAAATATTTCTCCATTATTGTGAGTAAATTATATTTAGATCAAAATCGAATTAATTAAATTTCCCTTAAAAATACCCAAGAGATTTTTTAAAATGTGTGTCACATATCCAAAAATAATATTTTATCCTAAAGCCTCCATAGAAATGTTTCCCCATTAGAATAATTAGTCAAAAAAAAACAACTAACTAGAGTTTTATATGTATTTTTATATGTATTAAGTTCAAAAACTTATTAAAATTAGATCATCTTTTGCTGATACTAAAATGAAATTTATAATCTTTGGTACTCTTCTAAAATCCCTGGAAATATGCCTTTACATTTTTGTTTTTTATCTTGAAAAAAATATATATCTTAATTAGAGATAAATTGGACAGGAGCTCAAATTTAATTTAAATGCTACATACACAATAAAGAATGTAAATATGGTTAAGCATTTTCAAATTCTTGAGATATTCACCCCCTTGTTCATGGTCACAAGGTTCATGGCTTAATTATTCTCATCTATGTTATTTTCATCTTCCTAACTAAACTTTCTAAATCAACCCTTTAAGAGAAGAGATTATTGACTGTTTTAATCATCCATTAGTATTATACTGAGCACATCTATCTGTCCAGTAAATATTTACAAAATACCTATTATGTTCAAGGTTAGATGCTCCAGGAGTAAGATAATGAAGCAGAAACAGTCTTTGCCTTCAACGATGTTACTGTCTAGTGAGGAGGGAGGTTAAAATGTGTATGTACATGTGATAAGGCTAAGGAGTCACAAATATCCCTTAGTGGAAGGAAAGGTCCTGCAAACCCAATAACTCATTACCATTCCTGTCCCCCTTTCTCTTTCCTACTTAGTTGGACATCCAGTTCAAGCTCCAGTATTACAAAATTTATTCCTAGGTCAATGGAGGGAAAACCCACCATCTCTAAGAAAAAAAACCAAAACGCCATCTTAAGAAAATAAGAAATGATTTTTTAAATAGAAGGTGGGGCCCTTAGAGCATGGATATCAGCTGGAGCCCATGTCAAAAAGAAGTGCTAGATCCGAGGGAGGCTTTTCACCTCTTTCCGTGTCATACGCAGTCAGTTCCTCCTCCATCACTCCTGCCACAATCTTCAGTAAAGTCTAGGACATTCTCGCCTGGGTAAATACAATGGTGAAGGGGTTAATTCAGTGTGAAAAAGAGATAGTATGTGGGGTGCAGGAACCAGGCAAAGATAACCAAGAAAACATAAGCGTCCCATATATATACACACACACTCAATTTAGAGAAAGCTTAAGGATGGCTTTGGACTTCCACAGTTTGGAATCGAGATTTCAGCCAACACCAGGAGGCTGCAAATGGCAGTGGGTTATATACGGTCAGCTCTGCCAGGTTTAGACCACCAAGGAAAACCCAATGAGTCCACATGGCTCATCCACACCTGCCATGTTCTTCACTAGTTCTCATGTGAGCCTCCTGATCAACCCCTTCCTGATGGTGGTCTGGGATTGTCTTCAGACTATATGCCACAGCCTGCTGTGCTGACTTGGTGTCAGCTCCTATTCTGTCCCAGCACTACTTCTGCTGCAGTCTGCATGGTGACACCTTGGCCAACCAATGCCCCAGCACTACTTCTGCTGCAATCTGCGTGGTGACACCTTGGCCAAGCAATGCCCCAGCACTACTTCTGCTGCAATCTGCGTGGTGACACCTTGGCCAAGCAATGTCCCAGCACTACTTCTGCTGCAATCTGTGTGGTGACACCTTAGCCAAGCATTGCCCCAGCACACAACCTCAACCTGCCTCCACATCTCGTTTACTGTTTCTCTTTCTAGACTGACAGTTGATAGGACAACGGCTCGCTACGTGGCCACGGCGAAAGACCCGGTACACAGTAACTGGGGGAGTCCAGTCTTTGGAAGGGAAAGCTGCAGACGAATTCCACCTTTAGGCGACAGAGTTGCAGGTTGGTACAGAACTAAGAGTCTGCAAAGAACAAGGAAGTTCCCGTGTAGTCATGGAAAGAACTTTGCTCACTGAGGACACTATGGCATAGTTCTGCTTCTAAACTGCCTGTGGGTTTGCTTCAACTGTGCTTCAAAATATTCAGATACATGGGAAAATAGAAGTTGGTCTCTAAGAAATGTCAAGAAGAAAATCATATTAAGAAAACAAAAATAAGTCTATAAGAAACCATCCCACTGAAATGAAATAATGAGGAAAGATAAAGTTAGTTCAAAGGCAGAGAGACAGAGTCACAGTTGCCAAAGTAACTTCCTCCAGACTGAGCAAGAGACTCTCAGGACAAAGGGCAGCTGTATCTGCAACTATGTTGCGTGCCTCGGTTTACTTTCTCCTTGCCTGCCTCTTCAAGGGGAAAAAAGCAAAGAAAAGAAGGGGGGAAAGCAAGTGCGACCACGCAAGAAAGATGCAAGGCTTAGAGCTATAGTTAATCGAGTTAGTAAGCGTCTCAGGAAAGGAGATGAGTTCTGAAGGAAATAGAGGAAATGTTAAGCATAATACAAAAAAAAAGAAGCACTTAAAACCATTGCAGGAATGAAAGAAGAACCTTCAGGAACTTGCTTTCAAGCTCTTTTTATATAAATGAATGGGCGGCCAGAAAAGGTAAGTGAATTGTACCAAGTTGCGCAGCGCATCAGAAACACAGCCAAAGCTCAGAACTCACAAGGCCACCCTCAGTGGTCCCTCCTCAAGTCCACAGTGGCTGTCACCTTGGTTTCTCTGAGCATAACAAGACTGGCTATAGGAGAAAAGCTGTAAGTGGCTTATGGGAGCTGCTGCACAGGCCATAAACCCTGCGGTTATGAGCTTCTGAAATGCTAAATATGAAGGCTCCTAAGTTTCCCTTGAAGTAGAAAAGAAAAAGGGCAAGCTTTTGTGATGCAACACTTGATAATACAGTGTGTCCGTAAAGTCATGGTGTACTTTTGACCGGTCACACGGTCAAAATTTATAAAATTTATAAAGCAGAGTTACAGCAAGTTAAAGCATATAATAATAATTACTTACCAAGTACTTTATGTCGAATTTTTTGCTATGTTTGGCAGAATAAATCTTTATAAAACAACTAACTATAGTTAAATCTATCTTTTTATTTATACTTTGCATACATAGAAATTACATTAGTTAATTGAATTATTAGTGGGATCCCTGAGGCTGATGCTGGGAAACTAAATATTGAATATCCAGTTCAATTTTTGTGAGGAACAAAAGAAGGTCTCCCCTTTCGGAAATATTCAGGAGGTTTCTTTCTTTCATCATAATATGATTAACAGCACTAAATCCTGATTCCACAGGATATGAGGTAGGGAAAGGTATCAATAAACTGAATACCATTTTCCACATATTTGGATATAAAACCGGCATTTCTTTATTTTGCCATAGGTTTTCATATCCACCTCTGTCGAATTTATGTTTACTTTCTTCATCATATCTAATTTCTAACATTTCTTCTTGACAAGTTGTATCAGCCTCTTCAGTATTTGCGGTAAAATAATTTTTCATCCAGTCATATACTTTCAATTTCAAAATATCTTCAAATCGTTTTTCCGTGTCCAATTTAAGTTCGTTGAGGTGGCTACTGAATCTGTCAATATCCTCAGGAGTTACATCATCTTTTATAGATGATAATTGAGGAAACTGATGAAATTCTCTCTTCAATAGATTATGACAAAGTAGATCAAGTTTGTCAATAAATAATAGCACAATACTTTGGCAACTATAAGAGTTTTATTAGATCCTTGAAGCTGCAAATTGACATCATTAAATCTCTTGAAAATACCTGCCAAGTAAAAGGCATCATTCTTTACTGTTTTTAACTGTTGACACAGATTGGTCTCATTATTACCTTCAAAAAATTGTATGACACTATCATATAATGCTACAAATCTAGCCAAAGATGTACCCTTTGACAGCCACTGAACTTCTGTGTGCAAAAGTAACTTAATAAAATCTTCATTATTGTCATGACAAAGCTGCCGAAACATACTATCATTCTTTGTATTGGGTTTGATCTTGTTTACGGCTCAAATTATTATATTTAATGATGAATGGAGACTTGTACTTAGATCAAGGGTTCCCAAACTACGGCCTGTGGGCCACATGCAGCCCCCTGAGGCCATTAATCCACCCCCATCAGCCCGCCGCACTTCCGGAAGGGGCACCTCTTCCATTGGTGGTCAGTGAGAGGAGCACAGGATGCATCCGCACCCATAGTTCCCATTAAAATACTGGTCAGTTTGTTGATTTAAATTTACTTGTTCTTTATTTTAAATATTGTATTTGTTCCTGTTTTGTTTTTTTACTTTAAAATAAGATATGTGCAGTATGCATAAGGATTTGTTCATAGGTTTTTTTATAGTCCGACCCTCCAACGGTCTGAGGGACAGTGAACTGGCCCCTGTGTAAAAAAGTTTGGGGACCCCTGACTTAGATGTTTTCCTACAAGATGTTGTCTGTGCACCACACAATTAATACATAAAATATTTGGCACTTCCTGCTTCAAAAAAGCAACAAATCTACGATAGTGACCTACCATTGATGGTGCTCCATCAGTAGCGTGTGCAACAGTATTATTTAAAGGAATATTATATTTTGTAAAGTAAGTTCTCACAGTATTAAATATAGATAATCCTTTTGTATCTGTGATGAGATTTATTGTGAATAGCATTTCTTCTCCTAATATATTATTTTCATCAAAATAGCGTACATATGCCATCAATAAAGCATCATTATCTACAATGGTAGATTCGTCCAATTGCATGGAAAATGAAGAGTTTTGGAGAATACTTATAAGTTTGTTTTCAACATTAACAGCCATTTCATCAATTCATCGCTTTACTATGCTATCGCTTAGGGGCAACGTTTTTAAAATTTGAGGTATATCCTGGTGCAGTACTGTTGAGATAAATTCTTTTATAGAGGGTATTATTAGTTTCTCCAATATTATAGGTTTTACCACTTTTAGCAATTATTTGTGAAATGTGATAAGTGGCAATTAATCCATCTTCGTTCATTGTATGTTGTTTCTTTTTTTTAAAAAGATTCTTAGTACATTTTACTAATTTTTTCTTTTTTTTTATTTTATTCAATTTAGAGAGGAGACACAGAGTGACGAGAGAGAGAGAGAGAGAGAAAGGGGGAAGGAGCTGGAAGCATCAGTTCCCATATGTGCCTTGACCAGACCAGTGCAGGGTTTTGAACTGGCGACCTCAGTGTTCCCAGGTCGACGCTTTATCCACTGCGCCACCACAGGTCAGGCTGTATGTTGTTTCTTAAATGATGCAACGATAGTTGAATGATTTTGAAATTTTTTATATATTTCCTGAAAATATTCAATGGGCTTGTCCTTGTCATTTGGATGCTTTGTAGAAAGATGTTCTCGCAATCGACTTGGCTTCATTGCGTCAGTGGATAATGTTTCATGGCACAATAAACACATTGGATGTTGTTTATTTGCAGATTCTATGAAACCCATCTTCAGATACTCTGGCAAATAGCCCTACGCGGTTTTTTTTTTTTTTTTTTTTTTGAGACATGGGCTCACAATATTTCACAATATTTTGTTTAAAGCTGTAAGCACGTGCTTGCTGTCAGAAATTTAACTACGTACTGACTTTAGTTTCAATTATGTAACTATTTAGCTTCGCTTACGTAACATGAACAAAACTATGCGCTTGAAGTCTGTTGCGTGGTAGCGACGTTACAAGTGTTGTAGTTGAGCGAGAGTTTGCCGAGAAGAGATTAAGTTAGTGAGTATCCGTGGGTGTGCATTTTATAAAATTTTATGTAGCAGGTGTTGGCCAATGGCATCACTTCTTTGCGATCGGGGTAAAGTAGTAAGACATCGGCTAGTTTTGGCAGTTCAAGGGGGTGGGGTTCCTGGAATGTCACCCTATTACCCTAAAATCCGGGAATCGAGATAAAATACGAGTTAATTGGTGTCTCCATTGTCTGGCAGTTTCTGTCATAGAAAGAAGCATCGAACCATGGAGTTCCCTGTCTACAGGGTAATAAAACGACAAACTGCTAGTTTTTGGGTGACAATAGCAGTCATAAACTGCCCGCCAGATCGGGCGGTGGGTGTGGACCCTGGGTCAGGTACCTGGCCGCTCACGGATGCGGGTCAGGTACCTGGCCGCTCACGGATGCGGGCCAGGTGGTCGCGAAGGAGGTCGGGTGCAGTCCCAATACAAATGCCCTGTAACAGAGTCTGACCGCTGTTCTGATCTTGACTGGTCAACAGTTAGTCGATTAGTATATAATCGCAGAGCTGTTTGGTTGCTCCACTACCACCCACCATGAAAGCTGGAACGCCCACTAGTAAGCGGTAGGGACCAGGTTGACTACCACTGGGTTAGTTCATACCAAGAGTTTCAACTATCTGTAAACATTATCACTTCTAATGAGGAATGCTAACATTACTGGTGCTATTTTAATAGAGAACTTCATTTATCTGGAAAAATAAAATCACCTAAGTATCAGATCATATTGCTAAGCCAGGTTCTACCATGCACCTGGTTCTTGCAGCTTAAATGTGTACGTATCATGCATTCAAAGGAAAAAGTTCATGGGCAAGGCCACGAAGAAGCCAACTCCAGCTTCCAGGGCACTGTCATGGGGTGGGCTTTCCAATGATGCAAGCAGGCAGAATCGCCCCAGTGGCAGGTGAAAACTGCAACAACGGAAATGTCTAGCAAGCCTGTAGCTCTATGTATCACAGTCTTCTAAATGTGGCTCTCGTGAAAAGCTATAGCGCTGGAAACTACTGGCTTGAAACGGGCAATTCTCATTTATTTTCTATTAAAGCCAAATCCAGAGTTAAGGGGAAGGAAGGAAGGCAGCTTCAGTTACAAGTGACAGAATCTGACTTGAACTTTGAGGGAGGAAGGGAAGAAGGGAGAGGAAAGAGGAGTGGAGTGGAAGGAAAGAGAGACAGAGAGACAGAAAGATGGAGAACTTGGTTTTTGTGTCAAGGATTCCCAGGAAACTAGAAACAACGAAACTGAAACTGTAGGAAGGGCTGGAAGGCACTGAGATCTCAAAAGCGAACAACAGTGAGAACCGGAATGCACCCAGGACGATCCCCCCTTTCTGCCCCCTTAAGCGTGGAACTTCCTCGTCTCCTGGGGAAAACAGACCTTCTCCACAGCAGAAGCAACTCAAGAACTACAGGCTGTCAGGTCCAGAACGGCACCTTTACGGCTCCTGTCTCTAGAGAAGAGGCACCAAACTCTGGGAGGGACACTCAACCCAGAAGGGTCAGATCCCACCCCAGGTACTCGGCAGTGCTGCGGACAGTCACAATAGAAAGACTGGCTCTTGCAGGAGCCAGGTAAAGGTTGGCAGGCAAACAATCCCTGGTGATCATACCGCACTCACCCGTGTCTATCACACAAATACCAGGTTTCTATACAAGCACACGCCTACATAAACTGCCCATACACATAATCTCTCATATTTCAGCTTCCATTCTTGTCTCCAATGTGGCTTATTACACATGACATTAAGCTGGCTGAGAAGAAGAGGAAAAGAAGAAAGGAAGAGAAGAAAGAGGGAGAGGAAGGACAGAGGAGGGGTAGAAGTAAAACAAAAAGGAAATTTTGAAACTGCAGAGACTTTTTCATTTCACTAACCTCCCCCCCTCAAAAAAAAAAACAGTTATGATATACTTATTGAGAAACAGTAACTAATTTTCCCCAATTTGGCTCTGTAAATCAGTTCTAAACCAAAAAGCAATTTTGTGCATTTAATTTCCTATGCTGCAATTCTTTACAAAAACTGGTTGGGCTTACATCCCAAAACCTTCAAAGAATTAAACATAAAAGTGAAAAAATTTAGGCAACACACAGCAGTAAGCTGTCCCCTAAACGTCCCCACTGGACACATCACAGTGCATAAGAAACAGTCTGCGCATCTGCCAGGAGCCGGATATCACGCTAGGCTCTCTCCATTATCTCATCTGTTCCCAGAAACATTCATCTGAAGCAGGTGCCACTGTTTCCGTTTTACAAATGAGAAAACCCAGGCACATTTGTTCAAGGTCACGCAACTGGGCAGCATACAAAGGGAAATTCAGCATCACTGTCCAGACATGAAATTCCTGTGTTTTCCAACCAACCAGCTTGTCCCTCACTAGGGAACACAATTCTAAATGTTGCTTGTTTATATTGAGGTGGCAAACATCTACCTAGGGTCACGAAAGTTCCTGTAGAGAAAGATAATAAACAGGCGTTCATTTCCCAGCATCATACACCACAGCATAAATGAGTTTCCAGATCTTGTTATTAAGTCAAGAGAGGAAAATGGTACCGTCGGGAGAGAAATATGAATGATACTACAGGAATGCAGCAAACTCAATAAATCCGGAGACTAATATGCTATGTGATCTCTGCAGTAGTTATGCTGGTACTGATAACCTTACAAAGTTCTTGGTGGAACTTGTTAAATGATAAAAATCATCTCTTGATTCTAGAACATAAAACAATGTCTTTTTTATGTAAACACAACCTTGGGGAACAACAGATAACTGCGGATCTTTTTAAGATTTTTTTTTTTTTTTGTCACACTGGGAGCCATTTCTTTTTAAGATTTTTTTTTCTTTTGTCACACTGGGAGCCATTTCCTTCACTCACCAATATTTTTACATATCTGTAGAAAAACTTCCATAAATATTAAACACAACGGGTAATATAGCAGCTAAAAGCTCAGATCCCCTCTAATAACTATTTGAAAAGTCAGCCACTGGGTTCACACGAGCAGTCATAATCAAATTTATAAAAATGGATAGTCTGTGCTGAAAGGAAAGTTAAAAACAGAGCATCCACTTATTGAGATTCATTAATATTAATACCTATTGACCTGCACCATACTAAAAGGGTTTTATTGAGCAGACAACTTCCAAACATAATATTACAGAGCATAAGCTCAATATTGTTTCATTCATTTAACTAATAATTGTTGCATAACATAAACATGTGTAGGCATGGGGATAGAAATAACTAAATAAACCTTCACTAAATTTAAAATGCAGTTATAGAGAAAATATATACACAAATTAAAGTTAAATCACTATTATAAATTTATACAATAAGACAACACAAATGTCTTCAATCAATATGGTGCATGTCAAGTGAGTAGTGCCGAGAAGAAATGCTACAGGTATATGAGAGGAGGGTCAGAATGGGTGGAGGAGTGAGCGTAGACATCGCTGAGTGAGGAATGGGTGATGAGTAAAAGGAAGCTTCACAAAGAGAAGAAAAAGAGGTATTATGGGTAAAGGCATGTTCTTAAGAGAGCAGATCTAGCAAGCAGACCAAAATGTATATGCAAAGATGCAGGACATAATAGCCTCACCTATTAATAATCAATAAGCATAGCAACACAGTGGTTTACCTTTCGGTGTTCAAAGGAGCATAGTTACTTATTTCCTAATTTAAGGACTCAGTCCATCACTTATGCAGCTCCTCATTTTCAGCTAAAGCAACAAACTTGTCAAAGCCACGGACTTTGAAGCTCCCTCGGAAAAAAAATATATATAATGTATAACTGCAGTGTAAAGAGTCATCGAGTTTAGAATGCCACGCTCCACTGGACCCTTCAGAGATCACTCAAGTCGTGTATCTTAACATCAAGCAAACATTCTGAACCACAGCAATGCAGACCGCAGGAAGAGTCAGGGAATCTGGGTCGGAAAGAAGGTTCAGGCCATGAAGCAAATGCAAGACAAGTCAAATAGTTCACATAGATGGTCAAGGTGAGGCGTTAACAGTAGTTATAAGGCTAATAACTACCCAAATCTCCACTGCCAACAGAAATATAGACATGTTAGCATAGGAAGGGCCTTTGGAAATCAGCCAGCTCTACACACAGCCATACTCCGCTTTCTTTTGAAGTGGGCACCAGCCAACAACTCAGCGTCTAGGTGTTGGTCAATTAAAGATGCAAACATGGAGTGATTAAGAGTTTGCAACCATCTTACAATATTAAGAGATAAGAACTCCGACCAAAAAAAAAAAAAAAACGAACTAAAAGATTTTAGGAAACTATAGCAGCTGTTTCAATGCAAAATGTATACATAAAGTAAAGCCTAGGCTTCAGCTCTTTAATGAATCTCTTTATTCTGAGGGGGAAAAAAAAGTAATTGTGGGTTTTTAATGAACCCAAATGAAATCCCTTGGTTCATATCTTGTCCCTGGAGATTCTCATTTAAATTTATGTAGCGTATTCCTTAAATCAAGTGTGTGTTTCCCAAAAAACTACTGCGGCAAGTATTTCATCCAATTCTTAATTCTCACCAGAAGGTAATTATTCCCTTTTATTCCACTTATCGAAATAAATCCACAGAGCTTCATAATACAAGCATAATCCTGACGAAGAAAATATTTTTAATTTCTTAAACTAAAAGTTATCCGCAAGGAGTTCCTCAAACCTCTCTTACATTCAAAGGTAGTTGGGCTCAGTTTCTACTCTTGGAGGTAAGTGGTGCCCCGGCAACCAGCCCGTGCTGTCAGGGAGAGACCCTGGGAGCTGGGCTGTTATCAGGCCCGCAGCAGTCCCAGCAGGGGAGCCGGCGCGGCGCAGCACTGCCTCAAGCCAGTGCCTGTGTCTCAATGTGCGGGGGAGGGGGGGAGGGGGCTAAGTGGTCAGCCAGGAACTCGGGGCACCAGCAGGAGTTGGTGCTGTGGGCTCACTGCTCCATGACGCAGCTCTTTATGAATCGGTTCTGCAGAAGAGATAAGGAAATGGAGGTTCTCAGCAATGCACTGTTTTCTCTGGGGCTCTGTTTGACAGCTGGCTACTCCATTCTGCAAACTCTAACATGGTTTCCTTTTTATCTGCTAACTGCAGCACATTCAGGATTTTTTACTTGGGGTTTCATTTTCTCCAGCTGGAAAGCTATGAATTCCCTCACAGTATTTCATTTTCATTACTCTTGCCTTTTGGGTAAAATCTGTTAAAATATCAAATTTTTTTCAGTTGGCCAAAGAAACAGTTTTGGCCTCAGGTGAACAATGCTTTTAGTTTTTCATACTATATTTGATCTAAGCAAACTATAAATTACCTAACTGTAAACTATGAATTTTTTTAAAAATCAAAAGTAAAATATGAAAAATTTTGAGGACATTTCAACACTAATGTACTACCTTACCATGGCAACATCTTCAAAACAATTTTCTTTATATACATGCTCTAAGAAGACATCCAATGTCTCTAAATTTTATTCTTCTTTTTAAAAAATGTAACGATAATATATTCATCAAAACATATTGTAGCCTGACCAAGCAGTAGCACAGTGGATAGAACGTGGAACTGGGATGTGGAAGACCCAGGTTCGAGACCCCGAGCTTGCCAGCTTGAGCACGGGTCCATCTGGCTTGAGCAAAAGTTCACCAGCTTGGACCCAAGGTCACTGGCTCCAGCAAGGGGTGGCTCGGTCTGCTGAAGGCCCACGGTCAAGGCACATGTGAGAAAGCAATCAATGAACAACAATGGTGTCACAACGAAAAACTAATGATTGATGCTTCTCACCTCTCTCCGTTCCTGTCTGTCCCTATCTATCCCTCTCTCTGACTCCCTCTCTGTCCCTGTAAAATAAATAAATAAATAAATAAATAAATAAAATATTGTAACTCTGCATTTCTTCCAGTTTCACTATTACCAGCCTTGGCTATATTACAATGTAAATTCAATAGGCTTGCTCACCAAGCTGGTAGATCAGAAATACACCATGCTGAGAAATACTACAGGTATGCTCACATGAAATGATACAAATGTCCTACACAAATATAAGGAACCATGTCTTTCTTCATGAAGGGCAATGGCCTTATTCAACCTTTTATAAGAGATCTGGTTAACAGTGGAGGTCCCAGTTGAGCCAGATGATATGACAATCTTTGGTCAAGATAAAATCAAGCATTTGGCATTGTTACATACACATGCACGCACATGCGCGCACACACACAGACACACACACAAAGCCCAAAATGGAATCACCTATGTCAATCTCCACATCACCAAACCAAGACTTAATTTAATTACAGTTTTGTCTCTTCCAGAAATGAAATCTTAAAGCAATTAACCAGGAATTACCTGATCAGCAATAGTTAGGCGATCTGCCTCACAGACCACTGTGATCCCAAGAGGAAAGTAACCTTGCCAAAATCAACCCACTTTTTTCCTAATATAACTTCTTCATTCTCATTCCCTTCTGCCTACAAAAGTCTTTCATTTTGCACAGCTCCTCAGAGCTCTTTTCTATCTGCTAGACTGAATGCTGCATGATTCTAATAAATTGTTGGTCTATTTGGCTCTTAAATATTTTCAATATGCCTAAGTTTATCTTTCAACAGCATCATGAGTCAAAGTAGTCAAGTATCTCACCAAATGGGAAGAACATAATGATAAGAAACCCAGGAGGAAGTTTCCAGAAGACCAAGTGGCTTAGCAATTGTAATCCAAGAACTCTGACCATGCCAACTGGGTACTGTGATTAGGTCAGGAGTTCAGGAAACACAAAGGACAAAAAGAGCAATTGCTAAGCTCAAAATATATTAAAACAACTCAATCTTCACCTTCCTAAGGAGACACATTGGAATGAAAGCCCCAAAACATGGCCCCAAAGCCCTAGCTCCACCTGCAACTCCGTGAACAATCTAAGCTGAAACAGTCCCTAACAGCATATGGAAGGGAAAGAACTGAGTTTATCCTTAAAAGGCCCAGGAAGATTCAGATGGGCTGTGATGCAGAAAGCAAACATCCTAGGAGGAAGGAGCTAAGTGTAGGCATCAGCTTTGGGTGGAAGCAGAGATCTCGAACACTAAGAACGGTAGCAAGTTAAAGTAAGCTTCCAGCTCTAGGATGAGCAGTGTCATCACACAGATCACATAGAGTCATCACTATTTCCTAAGCAGTGACAGAATAAAATTTGAGGGACTTTTGTTTGTTTGTTCGTTTGTTTATTCAGTGAGAGGAGGGGAGGCAGAGACAGACTCCCGCATGCACCCCAACCAGGATCCACCCAGCTAGCCCACTAGAGGGTGATGCTCTGCCCATCTGTATTCCTCCGTTGCTCAACAACCAAGACCTTCTTAGCGCCTGAGGCAGAGGCCAGGGAGCCATTCTCAGCACCCAGGGCCAACTTGCTCTAATCGAGCCATGGCTGTAGGGGGCAGGGGGTAGAGGGAGAGAGACAGAGAGAGAGAGAAGTGAGAGGGGGAGGAATGGAGAAGCAGATTGTCGCTTCTCCTCTGTGCCCTGACCAGGAATCAAACCTAGGACATACATACACATGCCAGGCTGATGTTCTACCAATGAGACAACCAGCCAGGGCCAAAATTTGAGGTTTAAACACATGTCTGACAGCAGTACTCTCAACAGACTGAGGAAAATAAAGACAGAGACCAAGAAAGGTGTGATGGTTAATTTTATGTATCAACTCCACTAGACTATGGGACATCCGGGTAATACATTATGTCTGGGGATGTCTGTGAAGGTGTTTCTGAAAGGGATTAGTATTTGAGTTGGTACAATAATAAAAAGTGGTCCCCACCAATATTGGGGGAACTCATCCAATCTGCTGAGATTAGAACTAAAAGATGCCTGAAGGGTGAATACTTTCTCTGGAGCTGGGACATCCATTCTCTCCTGCCCTCAGACATTCCTGCTTCTCGGGCCTTCGGACTCAGACTGAGACTTACATCACTGGCTTCCCCAGTTCTCAGGCCTTCAAGGTGGTACAGGAATCACACCACCAGCTTTCACAGTCCTCCAGCTTATAGACGGCAGATCTTGGACTTCTCGGCCTCCAACACCATGCGGGTTAATCCCGCATAACAAATCTCTTTTTTATACATCTACACATATCCAATTGGTTGTTGCTCTGGACAATCCTAATACAGAAGGCAAGAAACAATCAAGACTATTGGAGAAGGAACATATTAAATACAGAGGCAAGGCTCACAGATGAATGCAGCTGAGGTCTGGGGGCCTAGGGAGCACAGTACTACTACTAGTAGGAATGGGGAAGTTAAAATACGTATCTAATGTTCTGAAGAAAAAATAAGTCAGTTTGGTCTTAAACTGAGTTTAAGGTTACAGCAGGACATGCACAGCCTATAAATATTTGGAAACAGAAAAGTGGAACTTTTGCAAGATTAGATATGGATTTCAGGAGCCACCACAGACAAGAGTGGAGGGGAAGAAGCTAGCCAGCCATGAGAAGGATAAACAAAGTAAATCAGTAAAACAAGGACAAAGAAGGCAGCAACGCTAACAAATGTCAATTCCATTTATCCAAGATAAGGCCACTGTCATATTCTCCCAACCTCTTACCTTCTCTTGGCTTAAAACTTGGTAGGGAGATAGATACATGTTGAAATGATTAAACTGTAACTAATGACAACTCCATGGCCCGCTAAACATCTGACGTAACTGAAGTTCCGGTCCACCAAGCCTGGGCTGATACTCAACTCCAGGAAGGAGACGAAGTGGCAGGTAAAGAGACTGTCATCATATAACAGGGTAGAGTGGAACTCCATTCTTCAAATATGGCCCACTCCGTTTCATGCACATTTCCATTCGGCTGCAGAAATTCTTCCCAGCTAATGAAGTTTTCCGGTATGATAGGAAAAACTACTAACATGGAGACCAGCAAACAGTGGCTATCCCAAAGCCTCAAACCCCTACCCTTCCTGTCTTCTTCAATCCACTGTTCTATTACTCATTTAAACATTTGTTGACTATTATGAGCCATGATACATAATATGTGCATGTCTATTATGTATGATATGTTTCAGAGGGGATCACCTCTTAAGGAGCTCACAACAGAATATGCTGGAGTCATTCAACCAATATTTATTGTCAGCCTACTGTATTCCAGGGACAAAGAGTAAAACAATTCCTGCCCGCAAGTAGTTCGTAGTTTAGGGCAACATTTCCACAAAACATTAAATACTGTGATGCTCAAACTGGAAATTTACAATGAAAGAATAGGATATAGAAGATCCACAACTTTCATTCATCACACACCAACACTCAAAATCATCTTTTGCAGAATTCAGTATTTCATACATCACCAGAACAGGATGGTTTTGGCTGGCATGGGATGGCAGGGCCAGCCAGCTGCTGTGGCGTGGGAAGGGGCCCGGCCATCTGCCAAGGCAGCATGGTGATGGCTGGCAGGCCCCTGGGGCCTACAAAGGGGCTGAGACTGAGGAGGGCCTGAAGGGTGTGGCTTCCCTTGGGGCTCATGGCAGAGGCTATCTCCTCCCCAACCAGCCTCCCAGCCCTCACCTCAGCAGTCCTCACTCTCCTCCCTCCCCAGCCCGAGGCCGGGTGCACTGTGACCCCCTGAACTGAGGGTAGCAGGCCAACGCCCTACATGGATTGTGCTGAGCATTACACCTCCTTCTCCACCACTGGTGCAGATTCCTAGCAAGTTCCCACCCAAGTTTTAAAGATGAGCAGCTCATCATCCTTCATCCCAGCCAGTCAGCACAAAGCTATCACTACTGGTGGGAAAACAAGAGTACATGCGTCATGGACCAAAAGTCACCTATGTTAGCTTCTCTGTGTTACACTGGTCACACGAAAGTCACACAAAAAGACCACCAGTTTTGGTCTTTGTTCTCAGGCACACTGAGTGCCTGATGTAGGCTCCAGCCTTTGTGAAGTGCTCTAGACTAAAGAAAACAATAAATATCAAACACAGCCCAGCACGCCCTTCAAGGAGTGAAACATGGCTTCTCCTCCAGACAGCCATTTTCTGGGGAGCTCACCCTCATATGGGGAGGTAAGGCATAGATTTAATAACTTGGGTAGCAACAAAATATCGAAGTAACAATGAAAGACCCAAAAGAAGGATTCAGAAAACATTACCTACTTATTTGTTCAGTGGAAGAGTAAGGGATGAGTCAGAGAGGAAAGGGATGGGCTTACTGGTGAAACGGAATTCAAACAGGACAAGTTTTGAGAAAGGATATATGGAAAATAGTCATTTGTTGAATGATTAAATGCAATGATTGGAGTGTGGAATCCAGGGTAGAATCACATGAGCAATTCCAGAAGCAAAACATTGAAACCAATGTTATCCCGAAGATGGAGTTCTGTAGGGGCCCAGTGGGAAGAAAGCCTGGGAATTAAAGAGTGGATCGTGGGAGGTATGGAATTCCCTTCTTCCACGGACTTCAGGGACACACTGAGGGCTCTGAAACACGGGGTCAAATAAAGAGCTTTAGACAAGAAGCAAAGAGGAGAAATAATACTTCTGTGTCCTACAATTTAGAAATTAATCACACATTGGAGAAATGTTTTCTAAAAGAAAAATTGTTTTCTATCATTTTCTTTTAAAAGTCTGTGTGCGTCAATGAAAATAAAAGAAATAAACATAATGCCGTCTGCATAATAGTGGAAGAAATTTGTCCCCAAAGATCTTTTCTTTGTATAAATGATGCCACCACAATTGCTGCTTCAATAAAAATGAATATTTATGAAATGTAAAATGACTTGGATTAACTTATTCCAATTTCACCCTCTAAATTTAGATTTTTAAATCATGCCAAAATGTAGATTTTGATTACAAAAGCAAATTGAGGGGGAAAAAAAACCTACTTGACAGGAAAAAGAGCAAAATTTGAAAAAGAAAAAAGAACTTGAAATAGGCCTGACAAAGGATGATCGAAGGGTGGTCCATTTAACTAAAAACAGAGAAGGATCCTCTTCAAAGTGGAGTTATTTAATTCAATAAAGCAGCCACATTACAAGAATCAAAAGTTATTTAAAAAAATAAAAAGGAAAAAGTCCCCCATCCACCCTCGAATCCCTCCATAACTCTCTCTCGCCAGCTATTAGTTTCTTAGATTCTTAGCCATCCTTTCAAAGTTTCTTTGAACAAACATACTATTATTTTCCTCCCTGTTCACACACAAGTTAGCATGCGATATAACACTAACACTTTATTGACCTTGCTTTTTTCACTTAACACTATATCTTGGCAATCTCTCCATATCCATTCATATACATTTTCCATGTTCTTTCTTACAGCTGCATATTCCATTGTGAGGATGAACCATAATTTATTTAACTAGCCCCTATTGATGGACACTTGGGTTGTTTCCAATCTTTGACTATTGCAAACAAAGCTGCAGTGAATAACCTGGTACAGTCATCATTTGGCATGTGTGCAAGTGTATCCATAGTATAAATTCCCAGAAATTGCATTCCTGGGTCAAAAGGTATATGCAATTAAATTTTTGATAGATATTGCCAAATTGCCTTCCCGAAGAGTTGAGCCAATTTACATTCTTGCCAGCATTGTACGAGAGTGCCTTTTTCCTTAAGGCGACAGAGTTTATCGTCAAAGTTCTGGATTTTTGCCAGTCTCAAAAATGAAAAATGGTATTTGCATTCTCCTCATTATGAGTGAAGCCAAGCATCTTTTTATATACTTCAGAGCCAACTGTACTACTTCCTTTTCTGGAAACTGTCTGTTCATAACCTTTGCCTATTTTTCTAATGGGTATTGGTGTTTCCTTATTAATTTCTAGGAGTTTCTTATATATTAGGGAAACTAGCCCTTCACCTATGATATGAGTTGCAAATACATACCTCAGTTTATCTTTTGAATTTGCTTATAGTAATTTTGCCTGCAGAAGATTTTTATTTCTATATAATCTAACTTATCAACCTTTTAAGTCTTCTGATTTTCAAGTCATGGTTAGAAAGGCTTTCTTCACATCAAGATTATAAAGGAATTCTCCCTTTCTCATACTTAAATTGTTTCATGGGTTTACACGCAACTAAATGGAAAAACAGTACATCACAAACTCTAGAGCCAAACTGCCTTCATTAGATTCACCACTTATTAGCTATATGACCTTGGATAAGCCACCTGACCTCTATGGCCCTCAGTTTCCATGTCTACACATGAGGAATAATTATAGTTATTACTACTGCCCTGGCTGGTTTTCTCAGTGGTAGATCATCAGGCTGGCTTGTGGATGTCCTGGGTTCAATTCCCAGTCAGGGAAAACAGGAGAAGAGACCATCTGCTTCTCCACCTCTCCCACTCACCTCTCTCTCTCTCTCTCTCTCTCTCTCTTTCTCTTTCTCCCCCTCCTGCTGCCATGATTTGATTGGTTGAAGCACATCGGCCCCAGGCACTGAGGATGGCTTCAAGGAACCTCAGCCTCAGGTGCTAAAAATGGCTCAGTTGCAAGCATGGCCCAAGATGGGCAGAACATCAGCCCCAGACGGGGATTGACAGGTGGATCCCAGACAGGGGATATACAGGAGTCTATCTCCCTTCCTCACACTTGGAAAAGAAGGGGGAAAAAAAGTTATTACTTCACTGAGTTATTGTCAAGATTAAATGTATTAGTAAATATACAGTAATTACTACAGTCCCTGGCATATAGTAAGTACTTAATAACCATGAGCAATCATTATCATATATCTTTTGTAACTTACCCTGTAAGGTGAAAAGTATAAATCCAACTTCTTTTTCCATATGGCAACTACTTGTCTCATAAATGTTTACTGAATATTCTATCTGTTCCCCACTGACCTGAGACATCAGCTTTATCCTATGCTCCTTCCCATATATATTTAAGAATATCTGATCTCTCCATTCCACTCCATTGACCTATCTATTCATGGACCAGTACCACACTGCTTGTAAGGGCAGCTATCCATCTTTGCTCTTCGTTTACAGTTACCATAAATATTACTGTTTATTTTTCCACATGAATTTTTAATTAGAGTATCCAGTTCTAGAACAAAATAAAAACATCATTAGTGCTTTTACCAAAACCAAGTTAATTTACCTTTATAAATTCACTTAGAGAGAACTGATACATTTGTTTCCAATTCAGTTTTCTATTGGAGAAAATTGCCATTTTGTTCAAGTCTTCTTTTGCATCTTTCAGTAGCGTTTTAAAGTTTTTCTTACAAAGGTCTTGCTTATTTCTTGCCATGTTTACTCCTAAATTTTACTATTATAAATGGAGTGTTTTCTTCCATTACATTTTATAACAAGTGATTTATATAGAGTAAGGCTATCGGTTTCTGCTTAGTAAGTACTATAAGTATATATCCTGATGCCTTACTAAATTCTCTTGGATTTTCCAGAGATGTAATCCTATCATCTGCAAATGGCTACAGTTTATAAAAGGATAGAAATTTTCTTAAGAACACAAAAAAGGTAAGATTAAAGTTTAGAAGATAACCCTTAATAACAAAAGTATTTAGTAATACTGCACACCTGCTACTAGTGTGAGCAAGAATGGACCACCTCCACATTCTTTCTTGATTGGGACTCTAGTAGGAATCTCTAATATTTCTCCATTAAGCACTATGTTGGTTTTTCAGTTAAAACAGATACATTTTGCCTGACCTGTGGTGGCGCAGTGGATAAAGCGTCGACCTGGGAACACTGAGGTCGCCAGTTCAAAACCCTGTACTGGTCTGGTCAAGGCACATATGGGAGTTGATGCTTCCAGCTCCTCCCCCCTTTCTCTCTTTCTCTCTCTCTCTCTCTCTCTCACTCTGTGTCTCCTCTCTAAAATGAATAAAATAAAATTAAAATTAAAAAAAAAAGAAAGTTGCCATCTCTGAGTGTTATTACCAAAAATGGCTGTTAAACTTGGTCAAACTTTTCAGCATCTAGGGAAATAGTTACCTCATTTCTTTCCCTTAGATCAATAAAATGATGAATTATATCAATATATTTCCTAATATTAACCCATCCTTGCATTCTGGGACTAAATCCCAGGATGTTGGAGTCTTATTATCATACTTATTTTCCAGTTTTGCATCAATATTCATAAATAAATAAGACTGGTCTGTAGTTTTATATTTTTGTGCAAACTTTATAATTTTGGTTTCAATATTATACTTGCTTCTTTTTCAAGATTTTATTTACCAATTTTAGAGGGAGGTGGGGAGTAAGAGCAGGAAGTATTAACTTGCAGTAGTTGCTTCTCATATGTGCCCTAACCGGGCAAGCCCAAGGTTTCGAACCAGCAACCTCAGCATTACAGGTCAATGCTTTATCCAGGGCACCACTGTAGGTCAGGCTATGTTTGCTTCTCAAAAACAATTTGACAATTCTTTCAGTTAAAATAGTATTGAAATTATCTAAATAAAATATTTAGTCTAAATAAAACTCGACATAATGCTTTGGAAGAGGGAAATCTTTGACTTGGTTTGTTGTTTATTATTACACAGGAGGCAAGAAGGCAGAGAGACATACTTCCACTAGTACCCCAACCAGGATCCACCTGGCAAGCCCTCTATGAGGCAATGCTCTGCCTATCTGGGGCTTGCTCTGTTGCTCAGCAATCAAGCTATTTTAGCACCTGAGGGGAGGCCATGGAGCCATTCTCAGTGCCTGGAGCCATTAGCTCCAGCTATTTGAGCCATGGCTACAGGAGAAAGGGGGAAAGGGGGAGAAGTGGTAAAGCAGATGGTCACTTCTGCTGTGTGCCCTGACCAGGAATCAAACCCAGGACTTCCACACACCGGCCAATGCTCTATTGCTGAGCCAGTGGGCCAGGGCCTATTCATTTATTTATTTTAGAAAAATCAATCTGTTTAGATTTTTTACCTCTTTCTGGGGTCAGCTGGGTCAATTACATTTTCCTAAAAATTATCTATTCTATCCTACTTTTCAAACTTATTTTCAAAGAGTTGAGTATATAGTCTCTTATGATTCTTTAAATTTTCTATTTCCATTATTCCCCTTCAGTTCTTATCTTGTGTATTTCCACTTTCTTCCCTTTTTCCTTTATTTGACTAGCTAATAGTCAGTAGACTAGTTAATAAATTTTATTGTTGCAGTTTAATTGTTTTTCAAAGAGCCATCTTTGGATTACTTACCATATTTCCCCATGTATAAGACGCCCCTATGTATAAGACACACCTTAATTTTGGGGCCCAAAACTTGAAAAAAATGTATTACATAAAGTTACTGAACTTGTTTTATTCATCTACAATGAGCGCAAAAACAAGCGTGAAAAAGCAGGAAATGCAAGTTAAAAAAATCTACAACCACTATATAAGATGCACCCAGTTTTTTTACCCCAAATTTTTCCTCAAAAAGGTGCATTTTACACATGGGGAAATACGGTATATTGCTCTACTGTTTTTCTATTTATGTTTAAAGTTCTTAAACAAGTAAAGTTCTAGCAGGTGTGCTACATCTCTTCCTCACCCCAAAAAGGCATCACAGTAATAAATGTAGTGAACACTAAGAATACAAAGGCAATAAAGAGATTAAAGAGGGGCTGATCAAAAAAAGAAAAAGAGACTAGCAATAATTCCAATATGAAAAAATTGCCATATAAAATAATAACTGGGTTTTTGCCATAATTAACTCATTAGAAATAAGATCAGCTTTAACTATAATGAACTTACATTTGAATAACATAAGTAGGACTCTGGGGTCTTAATTGTAAGTCTTCCACCTCCTGCTTATCTCTAGCAATTAGTTGCCCACCAATTTAGTTCAATAAGCAGGAATCCCACCTTTCCCCCAGTCCCAAAGTTCTCTCAGTATTGCTTTATGGCCAGGCACTAAAACAGAGCAAAAGCATCTCCATATATAAAACCAAGCAAAGTGCTGTGTGCCCTGACAGCCAGCCAATGCTGTCCAGAACCCACCCCTAACCTACCAGAGTATGCCTCAAATGAGGTAGTATAGGTCCAAGTTTAGTTTTAAGCAATCGTCCAAAGTGGGACTATTTATATTTTGATCCATTTTAACTAGCCTAGAAGAACGTAAACGTTAAAGAAGTTTCAATGACTGGATCTTACCCTCTTGCAAAGTAGAAATCTTCTAGGCCACAGTTTAAAAGAGGGTGTAAGTTTTCTTAAGCATACCCAAAAAAGTAGGATTAAAGCTTAGATGATAATCCTTTGCACCGAAAGTATTTGGTAGTATACACTTCATATTAGGCTGAACCAAAGATACACAACAGAAAGGCCTTGTCTTCTAAAATCAAAAGGTGATGATTTTGTCACAGAACTTTCCAGAGAGTCAGGGTACAAGTAACAACAGACATAGAAGAAATACAGAGAAGTGAATAGCTGGAGGCTGGCTATGAGATTAGTTTAACTTTCAAAACAATAATAAGTTCATAAGCTTTAAGCTTACAACCACCAAAAACCCACCAAAGAATTTAATACTGCCCATTTCTAGGGGCCAATTAGAACTTTCAGCAACCTGTCAAGGCAGCAGTAGTACGAGGAGTGGAGACTGGATGGGCCACAATCTAAAATTTAACTATTGGGGGGTGGGGTGCCATTACAGCAGCAGAACAATAAGGATACATGCATTGTAGGTTTGGCCCTACACCAGAAAAGCAGTTTACTGGTCCAGATACAGAGAGATGTGCACACGGCGATATGAAAAGAGAGAAGAGCCTGGAATAGAACCAGGTCGTAAGGTTTTGCAGAATTATTATGTGTATATAAAGAAATCTTTGGCTGGTTTCTGTCATGTCAATCAATCCTTAACCAAAAGTATCATTTATATACTGGGAAATTGATTGGGAAGCTTTTGGTTAAGATAAAAACAGAACTAAATGTTGGTCAAACTTATCTTGAACCAGTTTGGAAATCTGATCAAGAGTTTTTGAATTGTTTGTCGAGGAGGGTGTATCAAAGACATAGTAGTGGGCAAAAAGGCAGTTCAGTACCAGCTGGGGAAGTTCAGCATAGAAAAAGCATTGCCTTTAAACATCCATTTATGAATCCTGGTTTGTAAAGAGAATTTATTTTTAGATAAAGTTTAGAGAATTGAGTTAAATATAGTGTAGAGATGAAAATATCTGGATTTTATTTCCAAAACTCATTTTCTGAATTTGAGTTAAAAATAAAACTTTGAGAGCTGGGATGAGTTGGAGGTGAAGTGATGGCAGGCAGAGGAAACAGAACTGCTGACATAGGTGAATAGAAATCAAGTCACACAAACACTTTTCAAACTGCCTCAAATCCAAAAACGTCTACCTTTTATGGTCTCATACTGAGTATTGTATCTGATACACAGACCTTCACTATGATCTCCTCCTATAAATACTCTGTTCTTTAAGGAAAAGAAAAATAGAATTTCTGGTAAATTTCAAATGCAGGATTTATCTTGGAATTAAGCAATTTGTAAAAATGAATAATCACTCAATCCTCCAACAACTCTAAGGCAGTAGTTTCTAAACTATGGAGCGTTTGTTTAAAACACAAATTGATGAGGCCACACTGAGAAACATTGAGCCAAGGAATTCCTACCTAAACTATGGTCCTGGGGTTGGTGCACCTGTTCAGTCTGCACACTGGAACAGGTCTACCACAGAAGGGGAAGTTAAGCTTTTGAAAACTTTGGGTAGTTCAATATTCCTTTACTTCCAAGCACGTGATCACTTTTCTAGCATTTCACTTTTACTGTATTTTCCCTTAGTATTGGTATGAGATTGGAAAATTAAAGTTTGGGAAGCCCAGCTCTAAAACAGACACCTTCACTGAGCTAATGATACACAAAGGCAGACCCGGGAGCAGAGGGCTACCCACCGGGGGGTAAACCGGGCAGTCCTGGAAGATCGTGGAAGCATAATGGCTGCAATCGGGACACTGGACTAAGATACAATTTCAAAACTGTAGTTTTCATCGTTCTGTGTCATTACATTGCTTCCAGTGACAACACAACACCGTACCGTCGATACAAGTAGCCAGCATCCCAGCAGCCGGTGAAAAGGAGAAAGGAAAAGTATACAGTGAACCTAGGAATGCGGGCGCGTTCATCCGAAAGGGCGGAAATCGGATCAGCGCTTTTCCTGCCCAAAATTTGGAGCCGACGAGGAATCTACACTCCAGGTGCTACATCTACATGCAGTACTAGATTCTGCCCAAATGTTTTGTGTTTTTTTAGGAAGAGGCTAAACAAAGAAAGAACGACCTCTCTCGCGTCCTCCGTAACCGGCCCCTCCCGCGCCTGCGCAGACCCCAGCCTAATCCCCGCTGAAGCCCATCCATGGCTTTCTTCCGGGCATGCGCAGCAGCAACTACCGCGCCCTGTGAGGGTCCCAGCGTCCTTACCCGCCACGAGGATCGGCTCTTTCCGGCCCGGCAAGGCCTCCTGCTGACTGATGATCGTAGAAGCGGAATCGCCCATTCTTGGGACACGAAAAAGGCTGTGGAAGAGCTGGCGAGCCCTCCTGGTGGCCGAGAGCATGGGCGGGCAGCTGTCCGAGGGGTCGCGGGCAGGACGGCGCGGTTGAAAGCCGGGCGGCAGCTGCGGGACGGGCGGGCCTTGGACTGCTGGCGCCCGGCGGTAGAACCGTTGCGCACTGAGGCGCGGCCGCCCCGGAACCGAGGTTACCTAAGGCGCCGGCCACACGGGCGGCAACGAAGGGCGTATTCTCTCTTGGGGGTGCAGGTCTTGGGAGACTCCAAGTTTTTCCTGCTCCGCTCCAGTACAAAGTACCCAGGTTGACGAGTGTATTAATGGCGGTACGAAGTACGTAATGCGTCAGGGACCAAAACAAGACAAAAGTGCCTCGCCTTTGACTTTTAAGTTCGTTTCCATTTCTCAACCTCCTTAGCAGTTGTTCGGTATGCCCAGTAAGGAACAACACTACCTACCCACCAGCCGACTAAAATGTATGTCTATTTCCATTGCAGCCATTAAGATTAATTAACCGAAAAGATGAATATTGTATTTGTCCAAACTGAATGCTAAGCGCACCCCTTATCCCCAGCGCTTGGGTTTGTTTACCTTTGTTTTAGTATGGTCTGGACTGTATGTAGTACAAGGACAGGAGGATTAGTCCTATATTGTAGAGTATGGCCAGACATGGAACATGAAACAATGTGTTTATTTTGTAATATAAATTTCCTCTGGGCAGTTGGCCTCAGTTTTTACTTCTGATTTATTTGTTTTTACAATATTATACAAAAGTGGGTTCTACCAGCCTTTCCCAAAACAGGTGTCCCTTCTAGGTTTGTGAAGGCCTGGTTACTACTACTAAGCATTGGAAAAAATAAGGTCATTCCTCTGTCAAAGGAGATACTCTGTGGGGTTTTTAAAAATCACTGCCTTTTAAAACATAACTGAGTTGCTTTTTCTGGTTTAGTGGTTGGTTGCATGAAATTAAACATGTTAAAGAATACTCAGCAACTAAAAGCTGAAGAGTTTTTCATGTCAAGAAGTACTTATATAATGTTAAGTGGAAAAGTAGAACAGCACAGAGCTTAAGTATGTGCTATGTAGTATATATAAAAATGCATTTGCCTCCATTTGCACACCCACTGAAGAAACACTAGAAAAAATTAAACTGATGTTTGCAGTTTTGTTGTTGTTCCAGATGCTGGTCTACTGATTTCAAAATCAATAGACTATTAAGTTGAACAACAACAAAATTGCAGACAACAACAGGGTGGCAATGGCCAGAGAGGGGTGTGGGGTAAGAGGAGGAGTCCAAAGGTGGGGAAATGGGGACAGAGAGACTTTGCTTGGGGCAGGAGGTACACAGTGTGTGTAGATGGTTGTATTGAGTTGTATACTTGAAATCTATATGGTTTGGTGGACCATGTCATCCCAGTAAATTAAAAATAAATAAAAATTTTCAAATGCAAAAAATAATGTTCTATATTGTTAATAGTGTTCCAATAGCTATGTTACTTTTATTATTATAAAAAATAAATACATAAACGAAAAATCATGTATTTTAAAGCTTTTTAAATAAAACAAAATAGTTTTTCTATTTACCAGAGTAGTTAGGAAAAGTTACAGTGGTTGTGTTTTGGTTTTTGAGGAGAGAATTAAATATTTCTGCCTTCAATGATATCATTTTTACCACTAAGACTGCCTTCAGACTTCCTAATCCCGTCTGGGCTTCACACGGAGATGGCCACCTTTTGTCTTCATTGGACATACACCACTTTGATTTTTCATTTTTGTGAGTATGCTCTAGTTTTCCAACAAATTCAACAATGTATGTTCTTTAAGATGCAGTCTAAGCATGGTCTTTGGTAAAGCAGCCCCAAAACATAGCAATTTAAACAAAATTGAAGCTTATTTCTCTCTTATATAACAATCTAGAAATAGGTAGTTTCAGTGCTGAGCAGGACCATGTCTTTTTTTCCATAATAGCTCATACTGGATTGGCTCACATTAAGTATTCAGTGGTTACATGTTTGGTTTAGTTGGGCCAAAGCCCTTAGATTAGCAAAAGTTTCTTTTCTATTTGTTCAAGGCTTTACCTTGTCCCTTGGAAGCAAGAATACTTAATACTCTATCCCCAAAATAAAGCCTAGGTTTTAATTGAGATGCAGATTAGATAGCTTGTATCTGAAACAAGATAGTTTTGTTTTTTTCTTATATACTGGTCCAGAGGTAAGTGATCCAGGACTGGTTGGGCAGCACTGCTATCCTCATACATAACCTCCATGCCAGAACCTACCATCACCTCTGTATCTTAGTCCAGCAAAGAGGCAGAAAGAAGAGGAGTGCACATCTCAGTACTCCTTAAGAGTATATCATTTCTACTCATTCCATTGACCAGATTAAAGACGTGACCTAATGGACATGATCAAACTTGTGAAGGTGAGAGATGAAGTTCTCTAGCTGGGCAACCACAGATGCAGCTAATACTTGACAATGCTAATAATAAAGGAAGAAGGTGAGATTATCCTTTGGTGGACATCTCTGTTGCAGTCCAATTTTCCAGCCACCCAAATATCCATATCTACCCTCTGATTCACCCTATTCCAAGGGAAGAAAAGTCAAAGTTACAAGCAGTTGAAAGTACAGGATCTGAAGACAACGTGTAGTCCTGTATAAGTCTGGATGTAATTTCATATGATCCAGTGACCTATAGACTAAAACAAGGTCTCTGTTCCCCTCTCCCACGTCCTTTCCCACTCACCCAGTGTACAATAGTAAAGTAGGAAATGAAAACTAATTTGGAAAAAGAACAGGGTAAAATAAAGTAGTCACTGGTCCACAGTCTAACCAAATGTTGCTGAGGGGAACCTTCAAAGAATACCCAGAAGGAGTAAATTCTTAGTAAGTTCTACTTTATAGAAGGAACTGCTTTGTTGGTTGCTTCTGAAGGTACTGGTTCTACCCACTGGGAGGTTCTTATCCATGATCCTCTCTGATTCCATCAGAAGAGCACATTGAAGAGTATGCCCTCCTGGGGGGCTGTATATCTTTTTTGTGCCCAGCTTCTTACTGGTGCAGTTTCAAGGGACAGTGGGTTACTTCAGAGTCAAATAGGCATTTGCAAGCTAGGCTTATAACTCCTTTGTCAATTCAACTTTAAAGGATACTGAATTGATTTTTGATCTATTTGTTCCCTTTACAATTCCTAGTAGAAATAATCACAGCTAAGGATCACAACTAGTCATATTTCTTATGCCTCAGGACTCTTCATTTTTATTTACTAGCTGTTATGTTTGTCCCATATATCTTGTATCTATTAACTTAATACCGTGCCCTTGCAGCCAGGAAAAACAGCAGGTTTGGCTGGAAAGGCAATCCCTTTAATATGATCTTTACTGCATGTCATCTGGCAGACACTACTTAGCTAAAAGCCCTTGAGAAGGACTTTGGGTCACAGTTTTATCTTCTGCTATTGGGAGTATAATAGCTTTGGGCTTTATCAAAACTAGAAGGCCCTAAATAACCACTCTCAGTCAATTTGTATTGTAGACTGCAGGCAGAGAACTTCAGTCTTAGCAGACCTTCATTTTCTTCCATCGCTGTTAACAAAATGGCTAGCTTTTACCTGAGTGCATCTTTCTCAAAGGAATTTGCTAAAGGAGGCAGGAAACAGCTAATCCTCTCTCACTGGTCATCTTTCTGATCATTTCCCTACAGCTACAGATTCAAAGTGTATGTGGTCTGCTTTCCAAGGAATTAAGTTGACAATTTTATCAAATGTTTTGTGGCAGCATAAGAAGGATCGCCAGCTTTGCAGCCTTTAATGTCTGTGTTCTTGTAGTCTGCTGCCTGCCAGTTAAACCAAAGCCACACAGTTTAGGTTAATGCTATGAAGTCTTCAGAAAAGCTACTAGAACTGACATGTTGGTTTTGCAACATTGCAGGATACAAGATCTATATACAAAAATCTATTGCATTGCATGGCCTACCTCAAGAAACATGAAAAATCTCAAACAGATGGAACCCAAAGTTAATGGAAAAGAAGAGATAATCAAGACCAGAGCAGAAATAAATAAAAGACAAGAAAAGATTAATGAAAAAAGCTGGTTCCTTGAAAAGATAAACACAATAGCAAAACCCTTACCTAGACCAGTGGTTCTCAAACTTTTTGAAGTCGGGGCGCATTTAAAATCCTACAAATAATTGTAGGTGCACTATGTACAAATTTCTGAGAAATATGTTATAAAAATTAAGTCAAATATTAAAGAAAAATATATAAAGTCCAAGCATGCTTTTATGGTAATTAAACAAAATAAACATGACAAAATTAAATTTATTCTGACATTAAAAAATATTTTTATGTTACATTTTTTTGAATTATGCTTTTTAGAATTCCTAAAAAAGAGCAGTTAAAAAATAAAAAAAAAGTTATCTTTTTATATATATAGATACATTTTTCGTAAGATTTAGTAAATTTGGCAGGTCCCAGCGTGAATTGTGTTAAGTTTTTTCATTCTTGTGTTTATGAGAAACATGAGCCTGATGTGTCCTAGTGATTTCTTCAATGTTTAGACATATATTTGAAAGGCAAACTCTCATTTCCTCATCAATACATTGAAGAATTCCTCTCTTTTTACTCTTAATTGTGTTGAGGGTAGAAAATCCTAATTTACATAAATAGGATGTTGAAAATTGTAGTAAAATGTTCAAAGCTTTTTTAGATATTGCCACATATTCTTCTTTTATAGAAATCCAAAGGGCTTCAAGAGACAATTCTTTATGTTTAATCATCAATCCACAATCAGTGGATATAGCTGCCAGTTCTTCTTCTGTTAATGTTAAACCAAAATCACTTGAAGCTTCCATGAATGGGTTTCTATAATCCAATCGTATTGTTCAGTGTTAAGTGATGGGAAATGCTATAAATTAAATTCTGCCATTAGCCTTCAAGTCCTATTTTACTTACACTTAACTTTTGCTCACTTCCAGAATCGGATTCTTCAATATCACACTTCTTTTTGAGAAATCTACCCAATTTATTTGGGTGTATTTATCTAAAAATAATATAATGATGTGTTAATAATAAATAATGATGTGTTAACAAAAAGAGTGGTATTTCCATAATGAAATGGTATAATAGAGTAACTATATTTTTATATCTGGGCACATGCCACGAACAAGCACAGCTAGTAATTCCAGGTCCTGAGTGGGAATGGTGCGGAATTAAGAAAATACAGGGTTGGGAGGGCCCTGTAATTGCTGCTAGCAAGAACAAAGCGTGCCTAAAAACTGCATCTTGCTTTATTTACTGGGCAAAGTGGGCCAGTAGCAAATCAATGAGATCTTTGATCATATTTTCAAGGCAACCCAAGAATTGTATCAAGTGCAGAAAACCCCCACCATACATACCATCTTAACTTTACACCAAACAAAGGATAGAAGAAACTTGCCTCCAGTCTTTCCAGGGAACATGCGGGTAGTGTAAACAATCCAGCACCACAGCTTAACAGCCTTTTGCAACCTAATCAGGCAAGTGAGGTGGGGGTTGGGCAGACTGTCAGCTTACAGTTAATTCCCTACACCCCTGTCCCCCAATAATCTAAACTCCAAAAACCCTGTTGGTTTTTTGGTCCCCCAACAGGCACATATTTCTCTAGAATACCATAGGGCACATCTGGAAATCTTCTAGGGCACACCAGTGCACCCTGGTGCACACTTTGAGAACCACTGACCTAGACTAACCAAGAAAAAAAGAGGAAAGTTTCAAAAAATAAAATCAAAAATAAAAGAGGAGACGTTACAACTGATACTACAGAAATACAAAGGATCATAAGAGAATACTGCAGTTATATGCCAACAAACTAGAAAACCTAAATAAAAGGGAACTTTAAAAAGGGATAAATTATTAAAAACATACACCATTTCAAGACTGGATAATGAAGAAACAGAAAACCTGAATAGACCAATTACTAGTAAGGAGATTGAATCAGTAGTCAAAAACCACCCCCAAAAAAATTCCAGAACCAGATGGCTTCACTGGTGAATTCCTCCAAATATTCAAAAGATTTAATACCTATCCTTCTCAAACTCTTCCAAAAAACTGAAGAGGATGGAGCGCTACCAAACACATTTCACAAGGCCAGAATTACCCTGGTACAAGACAAGAACACTGCAGAAAAATGAAATTACAGGTCAATACTGTATTCTTGATGTATTCATAGAACTAAAGTATAGAGAACTGGCCTTAAAATAAACCCTAGACTAGACAGAGTAAAGGACTTGACTTAAGAAATGAGAGAAGCCTATGACATCAAAAATGAGAGAAGCCAAACCAGTGGTGGTGTAGTGGATAGAGTGTCAACGTGGGATGCTAAGGTCTTAGATTCGAAACCCTGAAACCTCAGGGTCACCAGCTTGAGCACAGGCTCATCAACATGATCCCAAGGTCACTGGCTTGAAGCCCAAGGTCACTGGCTTGAGTCAGGGGTTACTGTCTCAGCTGGAGCCCCCAGTCAAGGCACATATGCGAAGCAATCAATGAACAACTAAAATGACAACTACTATTTTATGCCTCTCATCTCTCTCCTTTCCTGTCTCTCTCAAAAAAATAAAAAATGAGAGAGAGAGAGAAGAGAAAGATGAGAGAAGATCAAACAACCTTTATCTGATTTTCCCACCCTGGGATGAACTTGGTGATGGAATCTTAGAAACATCCCTGTTTCCTGGGAAAGAATATGAAAATTTGGGAGCTAGTACTTTACTTCCTGGGGCATATCCTATGACAGTGACCCACTGATGCATAAAGATACCAAGCTAGTGGATTAAATCAACTTGTGTTTTAAGTGACTTAGAGTAGACTAGATTTAAAGATATCAGAGTGCATCCACAAGTAGTAAGGATAATATAAGTAGGGGAAATTTTTGTTTTCTTTACACAGATGTGTACTATTATGTGCACTATGTCTAGACATAAAATATATTTCTTAGTGTAGCTTCTGGTCATAAAAATAAAAAAAAAGGTTGAAAGCCACGGTCAGAGACACTATAAACCTTTCAGAAGACTCTTGCATTTGTTAGGGCTTGCAACCTGGTGTGTGTGCGAGGAGGAGCAATGGCTGAGAGCAAAGGCTAGTGAACCTGAGGGCAATCTCACGGGATCCTGCACAATGGTATCGAGAGTGGAGAAAGTGGAAGAGCACTGCCAGGTCTCCCAAGAGGGGCGGGGGTGTGGAAAGATTGAGAGAACCAATGATCCCAACAAAGCCTGGAGCTGGAACAAAGAGACCCAAGGGTCAAGCTCTTCTGACCAGATGCAACAACAAAGTCCTCAGTTATTAATAGCAGGAGCCAGCATGATGCCCAAAGGATGGAGAGGGAGCTGCTGTCTCAGCAGGGCAGGAGCACTGGGGCTAGGAGTCCAAGCCACCCCAAACCAGGTATCCTGAGGGTAGAGGCCAAAGGGACCACAATGACCCCCAATGGGTGACCATAATAAGGCCAGGAGAACAAGTAAGTTCTCCCAGGCTACAGACACCATCTTTAAAAAAAGACAGAAGTAGGAAAAACCCTGGAGAGAATCCCAAAAGACTAAGAAGTTACCCCAATAGGCTATTTAAAACTGAGAGCCACCAAAAAGCCACTTTTTATTTGGCAAAATCAAGTGTTTTCTTCCATCATTAGGAAAAATGAGAGTAGGACGAGATCAGTTATAGAAAATAAGGCAATTGACCTTTTGTACATCTGAGTCGTGTTCAAATTTTGACCTTATTATAGGTGGTCTATCAAAGCATAGAGAAGGAGTATTTTCCCCGACTAAGAGTCAGGGATGCTACCTACTTCCTCGGATATTATGTAAATAAATGAAATATTGTATGGTACCAGTCTACAACAAAAGGGCAAAATTAGAAAAAAAATAATGTAATAAGTTTTTGATAATGCTAAATGCATTCACTTTGAAAAGCTATCCTTTATTCTAAAATAATATGCCTCTGGCTGTTCTGATACCAAAATGTCCTTCCTTCTCATATATGGTGATGACAGATAACAGTTGTTCCACTGAGGCCCTTATTTGGCAAAATAAAAAATGGACAACCTTTACTGTCTCCCAAAATATTTCGTCCAATTCTATAGGGCACTGAAATGCAAGTGCGGAACTCACTGAGTTAATGTGTCTGATAGCCCCTGGCACGGAATAGGCAGTCCATTAACAGCTGGTACCATTCCTATTTTATAGCCCCCCTTTTTTTTTAAGTGAGAGGAAAGAGACAGACTCCTGCCTGCACCCTGACCAGGATCCCCCCAGAGTGGCAGTAGAGCTATCCTCAGAGCCAGGCTGACTCTAGGACCAACTGAGCTATCCTCAGAGCCAAGCTGATGCTCAGACCTACTGAGCCACTAGCTGTGAGAGGGAAAGAGAAAGAGAAGGGGGAGAGGGAAGGAGAGAGAAGATGGTTGCTTCTCATATGTGCCCTGACAGAATTGAACCCGGTACATCCACACACAGGGCCAATGCTCTATCCCCTGAGCCAACCGGCCATCACCATATTTCATAGCTTCTGCTTTTTTCCCCAGAGGCTCCATCTTGTTCTTCATATCAGCTGTCCTGTCATACATTGTTCCAAGCCACCTCTCCAGGTAGTCTAGAAAAGGTGCAAGACATGCCTTATGGGATGAGAAAGCCCAATGTCTTCTTTCCTGTCCCCACTGTTGGATGAACCTGGGGATGGAAACTTAGGAACACCTACGTGGACTGGGAAAGAACCTAGGATGTGGGAACTCATGTTCAGCAAAGAGGAAGGTAAGAAAAGCTATCTCTCTAAAAGAATTTATAAAATTGAGTCACCACTCAATTTTTAACCTCCATTATAATATTGAATCGTATACACTATTGATCAAATGGGCCTAACTACATGTACTTAGAAACTTCAGTGCCAAGTTATCTTGTCAATTAATTTTCCTTCATAAAATCAATCCATTTGCCAGGGTTACTTAAAAACAAAACAAAACAAAAACAAAACAAAAAAACTAAGAGAGAAAAACATACTCCCAGAAAAGTCAGATAATACATGACATTTTTATTTAGTAAGAATTGGGAAGTCAACCCTGCATGACCATTCCCCTCCCTGCTAGTAAAAGTACAGATTTACCAGACAGGGTGTTAGCAACAGTTCCTTGGGGGAAAGGTGCAGCAAGTCCCTTTCCCTTTGAAGGAAGGATCGTGAAGTCCTTCCCATGGGGCAGACCATTCTAGACTCTGATGCATCTCCCTCTCCCCACCATGAGCCTTTTGCTTACATACACAAGAGGTTTGGCCACTCCTTAATTAACTCTGGATGAGCAATTCAACCCCAACTGTTTGAAGATGCCTTTCAACCAAGGGGCATTTGGCTCTCTGCCCTAATCTTTAGTGCTTTTTTGCCAACTCCCGGAAAACAGGTAAAATTCCCATCACCATCCAGTTAGTTATATGTATGTCATATGTATAGTCGTAGGGAAAAGAAATGAAAGAAAATAACCCAAACATCAATAGTGGTTTTCTCTCTGTAATGAAACTGTGGGTAGTTTTAATTTTTTTCCTTTACACTTTTCCATTTTAAAATTTTCTAGATTATACATGTATCACTTTTGTAAACAGTTTAACAGAAAATAATCAGTGCAAAATGAATTGCAGATTGGTAAAAAGAAAAAGTAAGCTATCTTAACAAGTTCAGCCTTTTTCTTTTAATCTCAAATACTGGGTTAACTCATTAGATTTTTATCTCCCTTGGTTTAGTCATACATAGCCTGCATAGAAAGATAAAATGTCGGCTTTATTAAAAAAAAAAAATGTTTCTTCTGCATCTTCAGAAAACATTAGTAGTTTTATAAGTTAATTGTCAAATTTTAGGTTTTGTTTGAAAATGAGCTAGTTCCCTATTTATTGGGTAACTTTTATTAAATTCTTATTATCAAATTAATATTTTTAAATTACGAACCAATATTTATGAGATGTTTTATGCCTCCAAAACTCTTTGCTGAATTCCTTTGTACCTACTTCACCTTTGGTTCAATTTTTTTTTAATTATCTGATATTGAATTTTTCTGAAGGGCCTTTTTAATATGTACTTTTTTTTAATTTTTTTAATATGTATTTTTAAGACAAGCTTTTAAAAATTATATTTTAATATATTACTTTAATATATATTTAACATATATGTTTAAAAGCAGGCATTGCAGATTGAATTAATTTTTAAAATTATTTCTAATTACTGTTTACAGCCAATGTTAATGTGTATTAGTTTCAGGTATACAGCATAGTGGTTAGACACTCATATACTTTACAAGGTATTCCCCCTAATATTTCAAGTACCCACCTGGCACCACACATAGTTATTACAGTATTATTGACTATATTCACTATACTGTACTTTACATCCCCATGACTATGTTTTAGTTACCAATTTGTACTTCTTAATCCCTTCACCTGTTTCACCCAGTCCCCTAAACTCCCTCCCCTCTGCCAACCATCAGTCCATTCTCTGTGTCTATGAGTCTGCTTCAATTTGGATTGTTCATTTACTTTCTTATTTAGATTTCACATATAAGTGAAATCATGCAGTAACTGCTTTCTCTCACTGACTTATTTCACTTACATAATGCAGTCTATATCCATCCATGCTATTGGAAATGGTAAGATTTTGTGTGTTTTTTTACAGCCAAGTAATATTTCATTGTACATATGTACCACCATTTTTTTATCCACTCATTTACTGGTGGGCATTTGGGTTGCTTCCATAGCTTGGCTAGTGTAAATAATACTGCAGTGAACATAAGGGTGCATATATTTCTTTGGATTAGTGTTTTGGGTTTCTTCAGATATATACCAAAAAGCAGAATCTCTGGGTCATAAAGCAGTTCCATTTTTAAATTTTTGAGCAGCCTCCACACTGTTTTCCATAGCAATGACATAATTTTTAAGCAATTTTTTATTGAAACTGACTGGTGGTGGCACAGTGGATAGAGCATTGACCTGGGATGCTGAGGTCCTGGGTTTGAAACCCTGAAGTCACTGGTGTGAGCATGAGCTCATCTGACTTGACTGCAGGCTCGCCACCTTGAGTGCGGGGTCACCAGCTTGAGCATGGAATCATTGACATGACCCCATGGTGGCTGGATTGAGACCAAACATCGCTGGCTTGAAGCTCAAGTTGCTGGTGTGAGCCCAAGGTCGCTGGATTGAGTAAGGGATCACCTGTGCAGCTGGATGCCCCTGGTCAAGGCACATATGAAAAGCAATCAATGAACAACTGAAGTGATGTAACTACAAGTTATGCTTCTCCTCTTTCTCCCTTTCTGTACCTCGTTCCTTCTCTTTCTTTCTTTCTCTCTCTCTCTCTTGTTAAATTTTTTTTTTAATTTATTGGAGTGACATTGGTTAATAAAATTATATAGGTTTCAGGTATACAATTCTAATGCATCATTTGTATATTGCATCATGGCATAATTTTAATAGCTTAGAAAGTTAACAAAGTTTACTATCTTAGTGTTAATATAAATAAAAATTAGAAATTCAAATTAGTGACTCTATGCTTGAGCTATCTTTCCTTCATAGTGTCTACACACATAGTACATGTGTCAAATAAATAAATGGAATTATCTTTAACTAGGTTTAAATTTCATTCTCTACATTTCAAAATTATAAATAAACATGTCCTTGTTTTAAGAACTTCATGTTGAGTACAGAGCATCAAGAATATAAAATAAAAGCGCCACTTGAATATATTTTACCAATGGTGTATCTCCTCTCAGATCTCTTTATATATAGGTTTATTTTTTAATTACCTCATTAAAATGTCTTAATCTAATCTAACAATTTTAACTACAACTGTCATTTACAAAGACCACATAAAATACATTTTAATTTATAACTACTATTGATTTTGCTTTGTTTTGTTTGTGGTTTTTCATTTACCTACTCTGTGTGCAAATAATATGCAAACATTTTCTGGGTCACTGTTATATTTCTACCAGCATTTCTCCTTGAAACAGTAACCAGTAGTACAAACAAAGAGAAAAAGACATGCATCTTTACTTCCAACCTACTGTGCATTTCCCATGGTTAGTAAGCTGTGCTTTGTGTGGCATATGCTTCAATAATCCTCTCATAAGGTTTAATTGGGACTTAGGCACTCAATAAATATTTGTGGAATTGAATTGAATTTCATTAATTATTCTGTAATTATTTAAGCGTGTAGACACTTGGAAGGATGACACACCATTTAGTTATCCACTTTGAAGGTTGCAAAACCTCTACAAACCCATTCCTGAAATCAGGTGATACTGGTAAGCAGGGTTTTGTTGGTTGTTTGGGGTTCACTACGGAGAGCCTTTTGATCTCCCTCCAATCATGTTTTTTGGGGGGGCCAGATTTGAAATGGAAATCTCCATTGAAAATAAATTCATTTCCTTAAGCCATCTGGTGGCTTTCACTTGTAACTACAACATCAACTCACGACCCAACAGAATATCCTGCATGCCTCAACGCACACAAAAACCGTCATTTTCTTCCTGTGTCTCTTCCAAGATGTGTTACAATGAAGTGACAACCTAAGTATTGTGTATATGTCAAAAATCCAAGACATGACTCTAACCTCAGCGCATCTTTAATATCAAGAACAACATAATAGAGGTGATGGAGTACGAGAAGCTATATTATTTTATAATAATAATTATGCACTGAAACAAGCTTTACCGAACACTAACCATGTGCCAGGGTGTGTGCCTGAGCTATAAAATCCAATGTAAGAGGGCCATGTTCATAGGGAACACAGGCAAAGCGATATGTGAACAAATACTACAACAGGGTAAGTATTTTAACAGATGTGCTGAGGTAGATATGGGGAAAACCCAGTCTGGGGCTCCTTTATCCCACACTCAACACCAGAACCAAGTGCTATTACCTCCCAGAATATGCAAAATACCAGCATATAAAATCCCAAAAATTTTTTGGAATCATCTCAAAATAATGATTAACGAAATAATAGAGCTGTAAGTGTACTGTGTTTGTGTCCTGCCTTTTGCAAAAGCCAAGAATATTCATAGCTTTGTGTAATGCATAACCTTCAAAACTACGTTAGCTAAAGCTGAATCTCAACAGGGAAGCCAGGGTCAGCAGAGAGCTCCCAGGTGCCCACCTAACTTAGCCAAACGGCACCTCCACCCCAGCTTTTAGACGGGGTAGAATAGCAAAGAGGAGCCAGAGCCTGCTTGCCAGGCTGCAGGTCTGTTCCCTCTAGCTCTATCTCATTACCCCTGAACAACAAAGTGTTACTGGAGCACATTCTGCCTTGGAAGGTCAGAGAATGTTCCTGAGATGCTGTGAAGGTATGAGCTTAATGTGGAAGAGTGGACAAGAAGTCACCAGGTAGATACAGAGGCAAGGAAGGCCATTCCATTTGATGGGGACATGTGCAGCAGTGCAAAGTATTAAAATGCAAGGCATATTTGGGGACCTGCAGGTAATTCAGTAAGGCCAGAAGGGATGTTGTGAACAGGGAGTGGTGAAAGCACAGCTGGGAAGCAAGGAAGTGCCCACCCCCGAGGATGGTACATGGCATCTTCAAGTAGACCTTTTGCCCTGCTGATAAGGGGGCCACTGAAGGACTCTAAATAGGGCAGTGATATAACCATTTGCATTTTGGGGAGATCATCCTGGAAATGAGATTGATATTAAGTTGAAAGGACACACAACAAGAATTAGAAGGCCAGTTAGGTGGCTTTTAATATACCAGGTAAGACCTTGTGAGGGTTTCCAAATGAAGTTAGTGGCAATAAAGATGGAGATGTGAAGAAGGACTTGAGAAATATTTAGCAGGTAGAATCAATAGGTGTTTGTGACCTGGATATTAGAAATTAGATATACAGAGGAGTTTAAGTTAGGATGAGTCCCAGATTTCCAGGTTATAAATCAATGTTCCATAGGAGCAGAATACACAGGTCTGAAACACAACGAGACATCAGGGCTGGACATATAAATCTGAAACTGACAGCATCAATGCTATGGGAAAGGACTAAATCATTCCTCATGAAGGTATTACAATGCCCACACTTGAAGAGATGTGCTGACTGAATGTCATAAGAATGAATATGTGGCCTTGGATGGTGGCTCAGTGGATAAAGTGTCTGCCCAGCATATGGATGTCCCGGGTTCAATTCCCAGTCAGGGCACACAGGAGAAGCAACCATCTGCTTCTCTCCCCATCCCTGTCACCCTTTCTTCCTCTTTCTCCTCCCATAGCCAGTGGCTCAGTGGGTTCAAGCATGACCCCAGGAGCTGAAGATAGCGCAGTTGGTCAAAGCACATCAGTCTCAGATGTTAAAAATAGCTTGGTACTCAAGCATCGGCTGCAGTCAGGGGTTGCCAAGTGGATCCCGTGTAGGAGTCTGCCTCACTATTACCCCTCCTCTCACCAAAAATAAATAAATAAATAGATAGATAAATAAATAAATATTCTTACATGCATGAGAATAGACAGATAATCTGGTAGGCTGCATAGGAAAAAGTCTAGTATTTTCTCAAACCCAGTGTCTGGAGGTGAGGTTGGGGTAAGGTGGGTGGGAGACCCAGAGGGAGGTGCCAATTTGTTTTCATGAAGATGTTATGGGATGGTTCTTAAAAATAAGTGTTTTCACCAAGCGCGTGTCTAGCTGCATCAATGTCCTATAACTGAAGTTACAGTGCTGAGTCATTTTTGTCCGGGGTGAGCTCTCACTTCTTATCTTCAGCCTTGAAAGAAGCATTGAACCATGGACCCAACCAGCACTACAGGATGGAAAACAAGGCGGGATGAGGAAAACTGCCAGTATCGAGCTATAAAAAATGCACCTTTGTCTTTCCCGGCTCTCTAGGACTGGGTGGAAATTCCAATCAAGTTCACTCTGGGGAAATAGCAACATTATTCATCTACTGAAACTTTAAATTAAAAAGGGACGTCATTCTTTAGGGGGAGGAATTGTTTCTCCTTCCACCATCAGTAAGTCAATCTTCTCCGCTTCATCTTCCATCCTATTATATATTAGAAGAAATTCATTCTAGTTAATATGAAAATGAGAAGCCAGAAATTATGAAGAGGCTTATGGACACAATTCTAATGATTTGATAAGTTTGTCTTTTAATCTAAGTATCAATAATACACTTATTTTTCTGTCATTTAAATGCTCTCAGTATCTATTTGCTCTTGGAACCAACCAGAACATCCTAGCATTATAAGGAATGCTCTAATGGGAACATACTGAGCCCTCTTTATTAATATTAAAAGCTCCATGTCTCTTTCAGGCAATCGGTGGGGACATCCTAAAGAAAGCATGACGTTCACACAAGGATATATAATTGGAATGAATTTGACCCCTGTGGAAAAAAACCTCAGCCCAACCGGAATAGGTTCAGTTTTCCCTTTTGAAATGTTCCAAAGTAAAACACACGTATCTATTTCATTACACTTCTGCTCAAACATTCATTATTGCCTTTAACACACCCTGGGTAGTCGGATAAACAAAAAATAGAGATTTCTCAATGAGACCAAGCACTTGCTCTAAAATGTTTTGACTTCTAATGAGGCAAGTATTCCTTTGTTCATACTTGTTTTTCAAAATTATTTTGGTTCTTTTCCTATTTATTTTTGTTGACAGATTTTTGAATGAGTTTGTCAATTCCCCCCCAAAATTCTTTGGGTTTTGACTAGAATCTTTGTATATCTATGTCATAAACTGGAGAACACAGACAGCTTGTCTTCCTATCTCCATGGAAGTGACAGGTCTCTGCATTTATTTGTCTTTTTTTTTTTTCTGCCTCAGTGAATGTTAGCATTTTCTTTAAGTATGTCTACATATTTCTTAAGTTCATTCATTATTGGTTTATAATAGTTTACTGCACTTAAAATAGCCCAAAAATGTAAACCAGTGTATCACAGTAACCACGACACTTATTTCTATGATGCTATTTTAAGAAACCACAGAAAATAGAGGGAAAAGTAGTATTTGTCTTTCTGTTATGAAGAAACAGTTCATCTTATAAGTTGTATTTTGGTTGCTTTATGGAAATGCCTACAAAATCACAGTGTGACTGCAGCAAATGTGTTTTGTTTTTTGAAGCACAGCCTGTCAGATCACTCTAATTTCCTTCTAGAGCAGTGTAGCCAACTCTCGATAAGGGTAAAGCTTTATATGTGAAGTATCTGGATTTCAGAAAGTCTTATTTATATTCTAGTGAATATGATTCTGTCACAAAGAATATAGTAAACATAGTTTGAGGCTGGCTACACGTTGGAGAAGTTGTACATGAAAAGGGCTAGGCTAATTTTTTCTAAACATTTTATTTTTTTATTTAGAACTTTTTATTTTTTGATTTTTAACTACAGTTGAGATTCAATATTATTTTATATTAGTTTTAGGTGTACAGCATAGTAGTTAGACAATTATATGTATAATGTGAAGGTGCTTTCCCTGATAATTCTAGTATACACCTGGCACAATGCATAGTTATTACAATATTATTGTCTATATCCCATACGTGTACTTTATATCCAAAAGGAGGCTATTTTTCTAACCCTCTGTTTATTAAATTAAAAGACAGCCAGCCTTATGGCAAACATTTATTTTTATAGGAGAACTCAAATGGCTTTTTTCAGAGTTGCTATTGGTCACTGATAAAAAGTAGTTTGATTCCCTCAGTCTATTTGCTTGGAAAACATTCCAATGCCTACATTCCCAATGTACAAGTGTGAGTATTAGACAACATGACATCCCCATCTTGAGAACAAAGAGAGGACCACGACTGTATGATTCTGTGAATTCTATTATTCCTATCCCCACCAGGTTATTTAGCCCCTTGTTAACTCATGAAAGCCATAGTGAAAGGAGATATGGTGGGAATGAGGGTAAGGAGAGGAGGGGGAAGGGTTGTTCATGGATGAGAATTAAGACCTTCACAACATACTGATCCCACCTCCAATTTTAAAGGTTTGAAGAAGTAACTATGGTCGAAAGCAACAGAAACGGATGAAGGTGCAGAGCAACTGAAACTTGTTACATTGCTGTTGGGGATGCAAAATGGTACCGCTGCTCAGGACAGAAGAGCAGAGCAGTAAAGCAAGCTTCCAGAGGGCAGAGGGCCACCCAGCCATCCCCAGCCCAAACAAGATGGCGCCAGGTCCTAGAGCTGTAGCACTTGCTCTCCCGATCAGCAGGTGTCTGGGCTCCCCACCAAAGCTGCAGCAACTCACAGCATCTATGCAGAGGAGCAGATGTGGATACAGACCATCTTGCCTCACCCAACTCTAGCCATCCCAGTAGCCTTAAGTCAAGTAGAAATTTAGGTTTTTCCAATGAGCATTCAAGTGTGATTTTTAAGAAATAATGGCAAATCTCCTAAGTTAAAATAAAGCAAGTTCCCGCCTGTTTGTGGATGCTTTAAATTCCTCTAAGAGGAGGCATACTGAGTCAGAAGTTTGTACTCTCAAATGTCTGAAATAGGTAATAAATGAACTCTCAAGCAGGGAACTTTGCAAATGTAGGCAGAGCACCTGTGTGCACACAGAATCTGGAGGAGGGGCTGTGGAAAATAATAGATGGAAACCTCATTTATATTTTTTATTTCTAATTTTTTTAATTTTATTGTTTATTTTTCAATTATATTTTACATTTAGAATTATTTTGCATTACTTTCAAGTGGACAGCATAGTAGTTAGACACTCATATACTTTACAGAGTGATCCTTTTCTGTAATGCCAGTACCCACTTGACACTATGCACAGTTCTTACAATACTAGTGACTATATTCCCTATGATGTACTGTACAGCCCTGTGACTATTTTGTCACTACCAATCTGTACTTTTCAATCCCTTTACCTTTATCACTCTGTCTCCCATCCCACCTCCCATCTGGCAATCATCTCTCTGTTCTCTGTATCTGTGGGTCTGTTTCTGTTTTGTTTATTTTGTTCTTAGATTCCACATATAAGTGAAATCATATGGTACTTGTCTTTCTTTGTATTTCACTTAGCATAATACCCTCTAGGTCAGGGGTGCTCAATACGTCGATTGCGATCTACTGGTCGATCGCGAAGGAAGTGTGGGTAGATCACATGACATTAAAAAGACATTTGTCTTTTGATTGGCATACAGGGTAGCCAATCTGACGTCTGAACTTTTGACACCCTACGCATGCACGTTAAACCACGCTAACTTGTTCAGTTACATTGCTGCATAGTTAGCCTTCAATTTATTTAAACTAACTACAACAAAGGGTATAAAAATGAGTGCCATAGCTGGTCCGAGTAAGAAGCCTAAAACCTACCTCTTTCATACAGAATGGGAGGGGATTTTTTTTCACTATGTCATATTCTAAGTGCATTTGCCTCATCTGTCTGTGTGCCATTGCTATTCCAAAGAAGGGAAGTGTGGAGTGGTTTTTTCAGACTGTTCATAAAAACTATGACATTGACTTTCCTCCGAAAAGAGAGCTGAGAAGGAGAAAGGTGAAAGAAGAATACACAATATTAAATAGTAATAATAGTAACTTAAATAATGATAATATAGAAGAAATAAATTTATGTTTTGCATTTTTATTGTAGGTAGATCATTTTGACTTGGTCATCTTAAAAGTAGCTCGCAAGCTGAAAAAGTGTGGGCACCCCTGCTCTAGGTCAATCCCTGTTGTCACAAATGGTAAAATTTCATTATTTTTATGGCCAAGTAATATTCCATTGTATATATATACCACAACTTCTTTATCCATTTGTCTATGATGAACACATGGGTTGCTTTCATTTTTTTCTTTAAGTGAGAGGAGAGAAAATAGTGAGGCAGACTCCCATATGCATTCCAACTGGGATCAACCCAGCAATCCCACCTTGGGCTGATGCTCAAGTGCCGAGCTATTTTTAGGGCCTGAAGCTGACACACTTGAGACAACACTCAAACCAATGAAGTCACTGGCTGCAGAAGGGAAAGAGGGAGAGAAGGGGGAGAGGGAAGGGGAAAGAAACAGATGGTTGCTTCTTCTCTGTGTCCTGACCAGTAATAGAACTAAGACATCTATATGCTGGGCCAAAGCTCTATTCCAGGGGTTGGGAACCTTTTCAGCTGAGAGAGCCATGAACGCCACATATTTAAAAATAAAATTCCGTAAGAGCCATACAATATGTTTAACACTAAATACAAATAAATGTGTGCATTTTATGTAAGACCAACACTTTTAAAGTAAAATAAGTCTCTGAATTCTTTTTAATAACGTTGTTATGCTATTGCTAACCAGTGATGAATAAAGTACTTCTTACCATTAATGCGACTTCTGGTGCTGCATGGTTTTGCTGATGGCTTTGTAGTACGGTTGATACGTGGTGAGGTGAAGCTTCATTTAGGCATTGAGATTTCCATTTGTTAAACGTGATCGTAGGTTGGTCTTAACGTTCTTTAGATGCGAGAAAGACTGCTCACATGCATACATAGAGCCAAACATTGTCAGTACAGCAATACTCACATGCTGCAGGGTGTGGTATGTGATGGGAAGTGAGTTCCAAGTTTTGACAATCAGCTGGTCCACGGGTTGAAGTTTTTTCATTTCTTCCCACTGGTATTTGCTCTCCAACTCCGCTTGCTGTCGTGCAAGTCTTTCCAAATCTTCATTCAGTGACTTGAACTTATTTACCTACATGTCTGAGGCCTTCAGGTCAGCAGCTTGTAGCTCAAAATCTCTGATGGAGACACTGGGGATGTAACTCAGGTCAGTGCTGTCCACTGCACACTCGTGTGGATGGGTGATGAACTTAAAAAGATGAGTGCACTCATGAAATTCTCCAAACTGCACTTTGAACGACTGTATGAGATTAGATGTGAAGCCCGCTAGCTGCTAGAGATCAAGATGTTGAGTGAGGTCACTTGCTGTGCATGCATCTTTAAACTCTCCCAGTTTTTCAAAGTGTAGTAAACAACCTGTTTCAATGTCAGCAATGAAGAGTTCCAACTTGTTTTCAGATGCAAACACTGCTTGTCGAAGGGATAAGACTGTATTTTCAACGCCTTGGATTTTCTCATTGAGCTGGTTCAGATGTTCAGTCATGTCCACGAGATAGTAGAACTTCAGGAGCCACTCAGTGTTAGCTAACTCAGGATGCTTTATGTTTTTCATTTCAAGAAAAGTCCAGATTTCACTCAGAAGAGCCGCGAAATGGCTGAGCACCTTCACTCTTGACAACCAATGCACATTGCTGTGCAGAAAAAGACCAAGATAATTATTTCCAATTTCATCCAGCAGTGTTTTAAACTGGTGATCATTTAAAACTTGGGTAACAATAAAGTTGACCACCCAAATGACCAGCGATATCACCTCACCAAACTGCTCACCACACATCTGAGCACAAAGCTCCTCCTGGTGTAGGATGCAGTAAAAACTTAGAATGGGTCTCTTTTCATGTTCACAAAGAAGTGCTACGAATCCTCTGTTTTTCCCCACCATGCACGGAGCACCATCAGTATACACCGAAATAAGTTTATCCATCGATAGATTTTTTCTTTAGTGAACTCAGTGAAAGACTTAAATAAACCCTCCTCTCTTCTTGTCTCTTTCATAAGCAAAACAGCAAGACTTTCCTCACGTAGTGTGTCACCAACAGCATACCTTGCAATCACGCTGAACTGGGATAAATGGCTTATTTCTGTAGACTCATCCAAAGCAAGAGAAAAGAATGGTGCTGCATTTATGTTCTTCACTTGTGTTGCCTCAATTTGAATTGCTATCATGATGGTATGATCGTGAACAGTTCTTGCCGACAGAGGTATGTCTTTTATTCATTTGATTATCTTGTCTTTATCCAAAAAGTCATCAAAAAGTTCATTGGCATCGTCAAGCATGAATGTTTTGGCATACTCTCCTTCTGTGAATGGCTTTCCATTTCTCACAACTGCTAAAGCACCAGCAAAGCTAGCCAAATTCCAGTCATCTTGTTGGGTCCAAACATGAAGTTGCTGCTGACTAGCTTGTACTCTGCACAGATGCTCTTGACATACTTTCTTCCTGTTGTCTCCTGCTGGATATTTCCTTGCAAATGTAATATGGTGTATGTCAAAGTGCCGCTTTATATTTGACCATTTCATGATGCAATTTTATCATTGCATATTAGACACACTGCAGAACCTGCTCTCTCCACAAAGACGAATTCCTCTGTCCATTCCTGCTGAAAAGTACGATACTCTTCATCTTTTTTTCTTCTAGCCATCTTCTTCATCCAAAGGGTTTCTGCAATTAGCTAGCTGACTACTTGATTAAAAGGAGGGAAGTTTACTTCCTGACCTCACAACGACCCATGTCCTGAGGACAGCTGTGATTGGCTCCAGCCACTCACAACCATGAACATGAGCAGTAGGAAATGAATGGATTGTAATACATAAAAATGTTTTATATTTTTAATGTTATTATTATTTTTATTAAAGATTTGTCTGTGAGACAGATGCAACCATCAAAAGAGCCACATCTGGCTCATGAGTCATAGGTTCTCAACCCCTTCTCTATTCACTTAGCCCCTGACCAGGGCCTCCATACCTTGATTATTGTAAATAACACTGCAATGTACATAGAGGTGTACATAGTCTTTCCAATCAGTGTTTTGGGTTTCTTTTGGATTTATACCCAGAAGTGTAATAGCTGGATCAAAAGGCAGTTCCATTTCTAATTTTTTGAGGACTCTCCATACTGTGTTTATAGCAGCTGCATCAATCTTTGTTTCCAACAACAGTGCATGATGCTCTGAGAGAGCATGACCCTACTGAGACCTTGACTTAGGCTTCCAGAATTTTAAGAGAAAAAATTTCTGTTACTTTAAACCACCTAGCTTATGACAATTTGTCACTGAAGCCCTAGGGAAGTAATCAAGTCCACTACACTGTAAGCACCTGGAAGACAGGCAACAGCTTGCTCACTTTCCCCATCAGTGTCTGCCTCATAGCAGGTGCTAGAACAGAAGAAGTGAAGTACTCATTCTACTCATAAGATCCCCAGAACTGTGCCCTAGCTCTGTCTTGGCTAAGCAAGTCCCTTGACACACAAATGGGGGAGTGGGAAATGAGGCTAACTTTCTGGAGAAATTAAGAGTCTTTTGCTCCTCGTCCTGCATCTGTGCTGCCTTCTGGAAGCCCAGTTGGGAGCTTCGTTGCGGTTTGTATAGTTGTTAACATCAGTATTTATCAGCCCCGCTCTTCCAAGTGGGGAGCGGTTGCACATCTTTTCTTTGGGTTCCCAGAACACCCTGGGCCATCTTCTACCCTGTCTTGGCCACAGACTATTAAAGCGATCTTCTTGTGCTTCTGTGGTCCCCCAAGACTGAGGGCTTTGGTGGGAGGGTGGTCTTACTAATTTCTGAGCCCTAAGTACCCAGTACCTGGCACATGATTGGATTCCTGTGCAAGTGCTAATGTGAACAGATCTGGCTGCTTTAGAGCTCAGTTACAGGTTCAAGAAAATAGTAACATAGTGGATCAAAGATTTTGCATGTGCAGTGTGTGTTTTATAAGCACACCACACTCGAGGAGAGGCTAGAAAACTGACCTGACTCATTTCTTCACATTTTATTACTTGGGGGGAAAAAATATAAGCCTTCTATCTCCCTGGGCTATTAACTTGGCACCTCATTTCAGGTATAAAACTTGCATTAAAAGATACTATCTCTGTCCATTAGTCAACAATATAAAGATCAAACTGCTTGACAGTACGAGGAACTCTCAGAACTTATGCTCTACAAAGAATGACTTTATAGGCCAGACAAGGGAGACTGGGTTCTCAATCATTAGCCCTAGAAACAACTGAATGAAGTTGGTATATGACCCATTTCTAAGCAGATTAAATTGAGATTCGGGAAGGTTAAGTGAGAAGCCTAAGATCACACAGCTACTAAAGGACAGAGCCCAATGTTCCTGATTCAAAGCGGTGGATATTTAAAGAACTCTATTCAGACTCTCAAAGTGATAGAATTTTAAAGAAAACAACTGTTTTTCACAAGAAGACTTGGAACTACTTGTTCCAATGAATGATGTTCTTCACAGCCATGCCTTGGAGGGTTAAACAGCAGTTCTGAAGATTCGCTTGTTTCATTTTGGGAACACTTCTTTGAAGATTTGGGTCTTCCTCATTTGAGAAGAAACATTCTTTTAAGTATTAACCTCTGGTGGCAAACTTTCAACTTTGAAGTCTTCCTGAGCAAAATGTGGAACATAAAGCAGGTGATTAAACTGAGCACTAATGTTTTAGGTCAAAAACATGGTTGGCTATAAAGATATAGGACTGATTTTTGGCATGGACCTGGAGACAGCTAAGACAAGTTCCTGTGCTGGATTTGGAGTCTGGCAGAAAGGGTCAGAAACTGGCTTTGTCATGAACTAACTGACAATGAGCAAGAGGTTTGACCTCTCCAAGTCTGTCCCCGTCTCTGTAAAATCAGATCAGCACCTATCTCAAAAGATGGTAAAATGAGATGACACACATAGAGCTGTCACATAGTTAGTGCTTATGACATAATAGTTATTATTATTGATCAAAAAAGACTTTCCCAAATATAACATCATTGAACATATAGCTTCAAGAACACTCATCTAAATGTCAAATTCTGGTACCTGTTACACATGTCCAGGGCAGGATAAGCAGTTCAGTGTGAGTGTTTTGGTGTCTTCTGCATTCTCATGGGTTGAATGCATCCTCACGCTCTGCAGTAAAGTAGACCCTTACAATAGTTGCAATAATAAAATAATGCCATATTCAAGGCCTGATGATTACATACTTGTTTAGTACTGTCTTGTGGCACAAGTTTCCAGATAAAAAGGAGTCGGTTTTTATTAAAATAAGAAAAATCTCTCGTTAAGAAGCACTGATAAGACCTGATCATGTGGTGGCACAGTGGATAGAATGTCAGACTGGGATGTTGAGGACCCAGGTTCGAGACTCCGAGGTCGCCAGCTTGACCACAGGCTCATCTGGCTTGAGGGAAAAGAAAAGCTCACCAGCTTGGACTCAAGGTCGCTAGCTTGAGCAAGGGGTTGCTCGGTCTGCTGAAGGCCCACGGTCAAGGCACATATGAGAAAGCAATCAATGAACAACTAAGGTATCAAAACGAAAAACTGATGATTGATGCTTCTCATCTCTCTTCGTTCCTGTCTGTCTGTCCCTATCTATCCCTCTCTCTGACTCTCTCTCTGTCCCTGTAAAAATCTGACTCTCTCTCTGTCCCTGTTAAAAAAAAAAAAAAGAAGCAGCACTGGTAAGTAACTGAGTGTGGCCTTCCTTGAGCAGGGCTGACTCTGCATTTAAAATGATTGGTTAAAATTTACTGCAGCTTTAACGCAGTCAACTGGCTGACTAGGATTCATATCCCAAGAGAATTTTTTCCTATAACATGTATTTCTTTTTCATTACACTAGAAATATATGTTCCCTGTAGAAAAACTCAAAATTGCTGACAAGCAAAAATAATACTTAACTCACATATAATCCCACCCAGAGATAAAAACTGTTAATATTTTTGGTGAGCATTCATTCAAGTGTCATTGTATATTTATTTTTTATACAAATAGTATTACATTATGCATGCAATATTATAACATGGTTTATTAACTAAGCAATGCCATGAACATCTCTCTATGTCAATAAATGCACTTGTACAGTGCAGTTTTCATCAAATGATGCATAGTGAGCCAGTTAAAAAATTACCCATATGTACCCAACCCTGTGCTGTTGAACCTTTGAGTAATTACAAAATCATGTTTTTGCTGTTAGAAATGATGCTATGATGAGGTCACCCTGGGAAGGGTGTATTAGTGAGAAGAGGACAAGCAGGAACACAATGGCCCTAAAGATAAGGATGGCCCCTTGGGATGAAATAGAGCCCAAAGGACAAGAAAGAGCCACCAGAAAACAGAAAGTAGATGGTGGCTGCCAGGAGTTGTGGGGACGGGGAGATAGGGAATTCATGCTCAGTGCGTGCAGAGTTTCAGCCATGCAAGATGAAAAAGTACTAGAGACCTGCTGCAAACATTTGTGCTTATAGTTGACAATTCCATACAGTACACTTAAAATTTTATCAAGAGGGCAGACCTCATGTTATGTGTCTTCTACCACTATATATACAAAAGGGAAGAGAGGAAGAAAACTGCAGGTGTCAAGGATGATTTCTCTGGGTCTGGCTTGGGTAGCTGGGCGAACAGAGGTATCTTGCTGCCTGCTTTTCCTATAGGTCCTACAATAGACCATTTGCTTTCTGGTCTCGAAGTGCTCCCAGTTGCTGTCTGAAACTGCTCAAAATTCACTCTACCTGCTTTGTGTCTCAAAATCATTAAGAGCATTTTTATTGCTTTAGTGGTTTCTATCCCCCTTTGCCTTTCACAAAACCAAGAGACACAGGAAATGCTGTGGAGGTAACTCCCTTCCAATGGCAAAGGACTCTGTTACCAGCCTTCCCTCTGCACAGCCTCTGAGCATCCTCAGATAGGGTAATGACCTTTAACTCCTAGCACAGCCTGAATGACTTCCCCATCATGCAGCAGCCATTTTCCCTATGATTACGCCTTATCTCCTACTATGAAACTCACTCACCACCCCACCCCCTTTCGTGACCGCAGCTGGACTCAAAAGCAGCCACCTGCTGCTTCACGGGATTTAACTACTTTACTCTTTCATGTGTGGACTACAGAGGCAATGGCGGAATATTTGCTTAGGACTTAGATCTATATGCTTGTCTACGGTAATACAAATCTGAATGGCTTGAGTCGTCTACTTTTGAATACCCTGGCATAAAATGTGTCACCCCTATAGGTCACTTTGCTCTTCAGGCTGATCAGGCCTGAAGGATTAATGGTGAGGTATAATAATACATTGATGATTCTAACGTGACAACTCATATATTGCCTGGTATGAAGCAATCACACTATCATTCCTGAGAACAGTTCCACATTATCTTGCTTGTATTATGTACAGCATATCTGGTAATAGTTCTAATGAAGTCAGAGAGTAGAGGCTATGCCTTATGCTCTGAAACAGACTTTATGGCTAAAAGACTATACATAATGGTTAAACATAGTAGATATGGTTCAGCATAATCCTTGATGGGCATCAAGTCTTTTTGAGAATTTACACCAAAATCTTGGTTAAGTGTCACAAAATGTGCAATCTCATCCTAGCAGTCTTTCAAGATTATCACAGACTTCAGACTTCTATTGACTCAAAGTGCCGCTAGTCTCATTTCAAACGTTTGAGGGAAGCAGTAAATCTCTTTATAGCCAAGCAAAGAAGTAGGAATGAACTCTTCTAGCATTTCTATACCCAGCACATGTGACAGAGATGGTCAGCCCCTTACTGATTATAAAGTCTTTTGTTAGTTAAGAGAGAGGAGAGCCCTGTGTGCCAAGGGTCATAGTTATTCATTCTGCATGATTTTATTCTTTCAGTTTTTTTCAAGTCACACACTGCTATTGTGACATCTGTTTTCTCAAGTTAAATCAGTCTAGGAACAATCAGCGATCACATTCACAGTAATATTATTTTTGCCTCTTTCTTTCACCCTTTGTTATAAAACCTCCAATGCCTCTCAAAACCTCCTGAGTCATTTCTAGGAATTTCCAGAAGATGTTTCATATATTCCAATAAACCAATGAAGTATTCAACATTTCTCTTGCTTTTCTTATTCAATAGGAATATCTGCTATCAGGGCCTCACTAGTTACAAGCCCACATGAAGTTAGTGTTTTCCCTACTTTCTCTACCCTCTGGGATCCATTAAGAGAGTGTGAATGTCAATACCATGTGTACTGTCTACTGATGTTCATAAAATGCTAGCCCCACCTCCCACCACTGGTCCTACAGTGTTACAGAACTTAATATGCCACAGAACCTATAGAATAAAACATTTCCTTTTGTTCTGACTTCAACCCCTTCTCTCGATGGGACTAAAAGTCCAAAGGAACTGAGCTAGAGGCCCACTCCGAGAGCTGGTTCTAGCTGTTTTCAGAAGCTTTCCACTGTTCTGAATACTAAGATATTGTTCTAAGAATGGCCCAGCCATTGTGCCTACCTTTCTTTACAATGAGTTCCTTCCCAAAAGTATATTAAGACCCTTTAAAAACTGGCCTCTGCCAACACATGCTATAACAAAGATGAACCTTGAAGACATTATGCTAAGTGAAATAAGACAGACACAAAAGGACAAATATTGTATGATTCCAATAGTCAAATCCGTAGAGACGGAACGTAGAATGGTTGTCAGGGGCTGAGAGAAGTGGAGAATGGGGAGTTGTTTAATGGGCACAAAGTTTCAGTTTAGAATGATGAAAAGGTTCTGGAGATGGATGGTGGTGATGGTTACATAACAATGTGAATGTACTTAATGCCACTGAACTGTACACTTAAAAATGATTAAGATCATAAACCTTATGTTGTTGTATATTTAAGCACAATAAAAAATAAAATGTGTGATAAGACCAAAGAAAATTGCCTACAGCAAGACCACCCCACAAGGTTTCTGGATAAACCTAGATGTGTTTACTTCCCATGAGTAGACCCAAGTTAGAGCTACAACAGCTTCCAGATGCACAGTGGGACTAACAACCACTCTCGCCATAAAGAACTATTTTATTGAAGGCCCATTTCTCTCTATAATTTCTTTGGGAATTTATACTTTTCTGAATCCCCCAAAAGTCATTTAAAAAGTCAAAGAAAATTGGAATTCTCCTGTGAGAATGAATGCTGGGTTAATCCTGATTCAAAGGAATCTACTGACAACAAGTTAAAAGCAAGAGCAGGAAATGCTGACAAGTGGAGTCCGTGATAAAGCTGACATTTCTGGGAACCATGACAGGAACACGCAGGAAGAAAGCAGTCACAATTGTCATCAGTCTTGCTCACTGTTGCCCTATTTTAAGTGTGTGTTTATTGGGCCAGTCTGCTGCTAACGGTAAATCGTTCTTAAAAACAAAAAAGAATATTATTAAACTTGAACACATTATACAAATCCTATGAGTGATGTTCTAAGAAAACAAGTTTTCAAAGCAAAATAAGTCCTCATATTAACAAGGCCAACATGTAATTCTGTGTAGTACGGATAAATTTACTAGAATTTACGAATGTTAAATTATTAGAATACTACCCAACAATGTTTACTGGTGATGTTCAGTGTTTAAATATCCTCTATCGACTATAGTTTCTTATAAATACTTTTATGCAAAAAGAATGCAAAGAGAACAAGATGTAAAAATTGCCATGGGATGCTTCAATTTGAAATTAGAAATTGATCTCAAATCTGAATTAGCAAAAAGCTTAGGACACAGACACACACAGTGGGAAGACCATATGCAGATGCAGGGAGAAGATGGTCATCTACAAGTCAAGGAGAAAAGCCTCAGGAGAAACCAACCTTGCCATCACTTTGATATTGGACTTCTAGCCTCTACAACTGTGAGAAAATAAGTTTCTGTTGTTAAAGCTCCCCAGTCTGTGGTATTTTGTTATGGCAGCCCAAGTAGACTCATACATAAGGGTAGATTGGAAATCAACCAAATCAAATTCCATCCTGACTTCCTTTAAAGTCTTTCATTTGTTCACATTCCCTGGAGGTCAATTCCTAGAACAGCCAAATTATTAACTCTCTGAATCTACCAGAATGGACGGGCCATCTTAATTTTTTTAATCAAAATGAGAGTCTCCAGTAAAGCATTAGATGCTTTTGCTAGTAGCAATATGTTCAAATAGGCACCTTATGTTTAAATGAATAATTTATATATCGCATGGGTATTAGCTCTACAATTATCTTGCTAATACTTGCTGGGATGTAGCAACAATTACTCATATATTAGCGTACTAATTATTGAGATTGTGAAGCAACCTAATCAAGTCAATAAAAGAAATGAAAAAAAAATAGAGGGTATCATATGTTCTACAAACAACTAGAATTTATATAATCTACAGTGAAGCCTGATATAGAAAACAATCTAGAAAAGCAAAATTGGCCCCCAGCCAGTTAGCTCAGTTGGTTAAGAGCATCATCCCGAACCAACAAGGTTGTGGGTTCAATTCCCAGTCAGGGCACACACGGGAGGCAACCAATGAATAACTGAGTGGAACAAGAAATGAATGTTTCCCTTCCCCTCTTCTCCCATTCCTGCCTCTATCTCTTTAAAAATCAATCAATAAATAAAACCCTGGCCAGATAGCTCAGTTGGTTGAAGTGTCATCCCAGCATGAAGGTTGCTGGTTCAATTCCCCAGTCAGGATACATACAGAAGAAAGAGAGAAATAAAGGAAGGAAGAAAGAAAGAAAGAAAGAAAGAAAGAAAGAAAGAAAGAAAGAAAGAAAGAAAGAAAGAAAGAAAGAAAAGCAAAATTGTCTAAAATACTAAACATTTACATGGCTGTGATACATGTCAACTTTATACAAGTATTGGTTTATTTAGTTCAGTTGCTGCTTTGGGGAGCAAAAAGAAATCATGTGAACAGAACAAAATACATTTAAAAAGATCAAAGATGGGAGGCCAAGGAAGTTACTGTGCAGGGAAGAAGAAAATAGCAGACCAAAGCAATGTTCTATTTAAACCAGGAGTCCCCAAACTTTTTACACAGGGGGCCAGTTCACTGTCCCTCAGACTGTTGGAGGGCCAGACTATAAAAAAAACTATGAACAAATCCCTATGCACACTGCACATATCTTATTTTAAAGTAAAAAAACAAAACGGGAACAAATACAATATTTAAAATAAAGAACAAGTAAATTTAAATCAACACACTGACCAGTATTTCAATGGGAACTATGGGTGCGGATGCATCCTGTGCTCCTCTCACTGACCACCAATGAAAGAGGTGCCCCTTCCAGAAGTGCGTCAGGGGCAGATAAATGGCCTCAGGGGGCTGCATGCGGCTCACGGCCGTAGTTTGGGGACCCCTGATTTATACTCTTACCAGAAGATTTAGTAGTTCCTTACCAATTCTATTTCAGTAGGCTCATTTACATGATAGCCAGATAAATAAGTATTGTTTTATGTTCTATCTTCTTTCCCCTTCTCTATCCTTTAGTCCTCCCTTCGTTTGGAAAGTCCTTCACTATTCTTCTCATGTCTCAAGTTTTACATCCTCTTAATTGCATTTTATAGTTTCTCCATCTGGGCCAGCTATTTTGAATCCTGTTAACATTCATTTGAGTGCCTTTGTGTGAGACCCTGAGTTAGTGGGGAAGCAGAAGATAAGCAAGGCTAGTTCCTGCCCTCAAGGTATTTACTATCTAGAGTGAACAAGCACTTAGGGTAGAACTAAATCTATTTAGCTTGCTAACAATTCCTGCTAATAGAGTAGTGGTGTAGGACATTAAATGTCAAGTCACTTGACCCCTCCTTCAGCACCTTCTCAGCCCATCCACTGCCACGTCCCTATAAAACTGCCCTTCAACAGTAAAATAGATAAGTTGTTATATAGTCATACAATGGAAAACGACAAAATAACAAGAATGGACATCTATGTTGAATGAAAGAAGCCAGGCACTGAAGGGTGCATACTGTATGATTAATGTTCATAATGCACAAGAACAGGCAGAACTAAGCTATGTTGTCAGAAGTCTGGAAAGTAGTCATTTTGGAGGTGAGTTAGGGGGAGTAGTGACTGGTTAGGAGCACATGGGGGTGTCTTGTGATGCAGGCAATACTTTCTTTCCTGGTCTGAATATTGGTTAAACAGGTGTTTTCAGGTTGTAAAAATTCATTGAGCTGTGCACTTAACAACACGCATACTTTTCTCTTTGTATATTATACTTCAACCTCAAAATTTTTAAAATATCATCCAAGAGTTCCCAGCAATGCAAATTTTTTCTATTATTGACAGTAATTTGGCTCTCAATTTTCCTAATTTAATAGGCATATATAAAAATAATACTTCTTTATGATAAATCTCAAAAAAGTAAAAAAAAAAAAGAAAGGCATTACTTTGTTCAAAAATGCTTAAAAGAGTCTTCACGGCAAAGTTCCCTTCACATATGGGCTAAAAGAATATGGGCTAAAAGAGGAATCCGTGCAACATAAGTGGTCTGGTTTTATATCCTTTGCCCATTTCAACTGATAGGCTAAAAACCACAGGAAATTATGCTAAAATAACAGAAACAGTTAAGCCCATTTTCAAAGGCAGCAACAGGCATGTGGCTAACAAGAACTCCTCGTAGGGTACCAGCTGAGTAAAGTAAATGTGTTTTTAAATTGTTTCTATTACATGGTGAAGAAAAATGCTCTTTAGAAACATTCACATCTCCTGTGCTATCACCATAAAGCAAGAGAGATCTAATGGATGCTGAACCAATGGGAAATTAACAACTTGTGAATACAAAAACAGACAAGTACCTTTAACACTTTTACACAAAAGAAATATACACAGAGTAGATTAGACCAAATGAGCTTTAAGAAAAAAAAAGTTCCCTTAAGGAAAACTCAACAAAAAGAGAAATCAATTGAATTTTACAAAATAGAAGTGTGTTCTACAGTTTAACATGTCTATTTAATTTGTAGAATTGAAAATCTCTACACTTTCCTTCCACATATATCTATTGCATTTATTATATTGGCATATTTATTCAAAGACAATTTCATGGGTCCACATCGCAAAAACGCAAGAAGAGGAAGAATGTTAAATTATGACAACCAAAAGTAAGCATCTTAAAACCTGATTAGATACATACTAAACTGTGGCATGCAGATATAAAGTGAATCTATAGTCTATTCTTGATTTCAAACAAGGGCTTATGAAAATGGTTCAGAATATAAAATTATGGAAAACATTATACTACATCAAAGCAAAGCAATTTTAATTAGGCTTAGTTTGATAATTGCTGAAAACAAAGAACGTGCCTCACAGCATGGCTGGCATAAAATCCAGTAGCAAGGCCAGTTGATCCAAATTAAAACAGCCCTATCTACCATCCCACATGAATCCTTTTATCTGAAGTCTACAGAGAACAAGAATTACAATTCAGCTCAGAATTACAGAGGGCCAAGTCTTTTTTATCAGGGTCTGCTTTGTATGTATGTTTCATTTCTCTATTTTTAAAATGTAACATATAAGGACTTTAAGGTAAAAGGCAAGAAATTAACCAATACTGTACTAGCAAAAGCCAGGAGTAATTCCGTTTATTTCTTCAGTATATTTGAATACATAGAATCCACTTCCACTTTTCCTGTGTAAGAGTCATAAAAAAATTAAATTCATCATCTTGCAGCCAGACTATTTTCTTTCCAAATTGTTGATTCTTTCCTTTTTTATTTTATTTTTATTTTTGAGAGAGTGACAGAGAGAAGAAAGGGGAGATGGGGGAAGAGAGAGAGAGATAGACAGAAAAGGAGAGAGATAAGAAGCATCAACTGGGGATGGGTGGGCTCAAGTCAAGCCAATGACCCCTTGCTCAGGCCAGCAACCTTGGCCTCGAGCCACTGACCTTGGGCTTCTAGCCAGCGACCTTTGGACTCATGTTGATAATCCTGCTCTCAAGTGGAGACCTTAGGGTTTCGAACCTGGGACCTCAGCATCCTAGGCAGACGGTCTTTCCACTGCACCACCACTCACTGGTCAGGTAAACTTGTTGATTCTTTAAATGGGGCTGTAAAGAAATGGACCTCTCAGTAGAATTATAAAATCTCCCCCAAATTGAAATACACTAAGAACATCAGGACATTATTTGGGTCAAAGTATTTTTGCTATGCCAATTTTCTAAAGCGAAAAACATAATGGGAATCAGGAAGCCGGAAAGGAAGTTGAGACTGAAGATAGGACGCTGTCAGACCTGCTTCCCCTGCCCTGTGCAGGCCCTCCTCACCCATCAGCAGGACCTCTCCAGAGTTCCTGACATCTGGCTCATCCAGCCATTCACTTTTAATACTCTTACCTGAAATACAGTTCTAAAAAATAGATATGATCATGTTGTCTGCCCACTTGTAAAATTTCACTGAAATTTTAAAAATTCAATCCTCATTTGAAAAACATTCAATTTCACGAATAATAAAAGTGCTAATTAAAAGAGCAATTAAATATCATTTTGCTTATGAAATAGGCACAAATGTCACACAAAATTATTAGTGCTGGCAAGACAGTTTTGCAAGAGGCATTTTTATACATAATTCTAGTGAAAGTATCAATTAGAATAGCCTTTTTGAAAATCAATTTGGTTATATAAAATCATGAGCATTAAAAAAGTCATAAAAGCCTGACCAGGTGGTGGCACAATGAATAGAACATCAAACTGGGATGCAGAGGACCCAGGTTCGAGACCCCGAGGTCACCAGCTTGAGCGTGGGCTCATCTGGCTTGAGCAAAAGCTCACCAGCTTGGACCCAAGGTCGCTGGCTCCAGCAAGGGGTTGCTCGGTCTGCTGAAGGCCCGTGGTCAAGGCACATATGAGAAAGCAATCAATGAACAACTAAGGTGTCAAAACGAAAAACTGATGATTGATGCTTCTCATCTCTCTCCGTTCCAGTCTGTCTGTCTCTATCTATCCCTCTCTCTGACTCTCTCTCTGTCCCTGTAAAAAAAAAAAAAAAAGCCATAAAAATATATTTTAAAAGATAATCTAATAAAAAATATCATACACTTTGACCTTACTTTTTAAGACTTTATTCTAAAAAGGGATCTAAACAACAATATAAATGAACAAATAGAACAGAAACAGACTCAAAGACACAGAGAACAGATGGATGATTGCCAGGGGGAAGGGGGATTGGGGGCCTGGGTAAAACAGGTAAAGGGACTGAGAAGTAAAAATTGGTAGTTACAGGATAATCCTGGGGATGCAAAGTACAGCGTAGGGAATATAGTCTATAATATTGTAATTACTCTGTATGGTGTCAGTTGGGTACTGGAAATATCAGGGAGAACATGTAAACTATATAATTGTCTAACCGCTAGACTGTACATCTGAAGCTAACACAAAATAGTATTCAGTGTAAACTATAATTGAAAAAAATTTTTTTAATTAAAAGAGCAAAGTAATCAAAGTTATAAATGTATGTGGAAGAATAAGATGACAAGTTAAAACATCCACTTTTAGCAGCAATAATGTAAAATGCCAACATTAAGAAAATGGCTGTCAGAAAGACAACTCCTCAGGACAGACTGGACACCTTTCTGAGTCTGTTCTGGTCACTCTCACAAAAATATCACAGATTGGGTGGCTTAGAAACGACAAATATTTCTCACAGTTCTGGAGGCTGAGAAGTCCAAGATCAAGGTGCCAGCAGATTTGGTGTCTGGTTAGAGGCCACTCCTGGTTCACAGACAGTTATCTTCTTGCTGTGTCCTCACATGGAAAAAGGAGTGAGAACCTTTCTGGAGACTCTTTTATAAGGACACTAATTTCATTTCATGAGGGCTCCATTCTCATGGCCTAATTATCTCCTTATGACCTCTCCTCCATCACACTGGGGGTTAGAATTGTAACATATAAATGGGGGTGCGACACAAACATTCGGTCTGTAGCAGCATTGCAGGGCAGAACTCTGAGGGTAAGCAATTCTACCACTCATGTTAGTTGTGCATATATTGACTACTCCTTAAGAAAAGAGGTGAAGCTGATGGTTAAGGCCATGAGTACAGAAAATTATTTCATTTCTATTAAAAAGAATTGCATTTAATTTTACAGAAGGAATAGAAATAAATTAAAACCAAAGGAATTGCTGAAGTCTATATAAATATTTTTCACTTGAGATGTTTTATAAAATTATACGAAAAAAAGGGGTTGGAGTCTTTACTTAAGATCTGTACATATTTTAATTTTAGACAACAGCAATACCATCTGTGATGAATGATAAGAGAAAATAGCTCATATTTTCTTTTATCTTTGTTAGTTATATTATTCATTCAATTGGAAGTATATGTAATATTTACATTATGTTCTGTCACCATAATTCTCTGTTATTTGATCTTAGTTCTATATCTTTCTTTAAAAAGCAAGGAAATGATAAACACTAAATTCAAGAGAATTTTCTGTTTGGGAAGTAAGGTAATGAGATCAAGAAGGGACAGACAGATAACTTGAATTGTGTTGGATGGTATTTCACAATTATTTTTTTTTATTTTATTCATTTTAGAGAGGAGAGAGAGAGAGAGAGAGAGAGAGAGAGAGAGAGAGAGAGAGAGAGAGAAGAAAGAAACAGGGGAGGAGCTGGAAGCATCTACTCCCATATGTGCCTTGACCAGACCAGTGCACGGTTTTGAACTGGCGACCTCAGTGTTCCCAGGTCGACACTTTATCCACTGCGCCACCACAGGTCAGGCCACAATTATTTTTTTTAAGACTTAAAATGTTTTATTATGAAAGCTATGTTTACAATTATTCATGTCTTTACTTCCAGTCTGTTTTTATATATACACATTTACAAAATTCGGATCATATCATATTTAACATTTGATACTATTAATATCTTCATAGCGCTGAGAGAAAAATAACTGTTGACTAAGAACTATATACCTAGCAAAACTATCTTTCATGCATGAAAATAACTATAATAAAGAAAAACAGAAAGAAAGAGAGAATAAAAGAAAGAAAGAAAAGAAGGAAGGAAGGAAGGAAGGAAGGAAGGAAGGAAGGAAGGAAGGAAGGAAGGAAGGAAGGAAGGAAGGAAGGAAGGGAGAGAGGGAGGGAGGGAGGAAGAAAGAAAGAAAGGAAGGAAGGAAAGAAAAGAGAAAGAGAGAAAGGGAAGGGAAAGGGAAGGAAAGAAAAGGAAAGGAAGAAAGAGAGAGAGAGAGAGAAAGAAGGAAAGATCTTACTTTTTGTGACAGCATGGATAAACCTGGAGAGTATTATGCTAAGTGAAATAAGCCATCCAGAGAAAGACAAATGTCATATGATTTCACTTATATGTGGAATCTTATGAACAAAATAAACTAACAAAATAGAAACAGACTCATAGAAACAGAGAACAGACTGACAGCTGTCAGAGAGGATGGGGGTTAGGGGTGGGTGAAAACAGTGAAGGAATTAATTAAAGAAAATAAAACTCAGAGACACTGACAACAGTATGGTGATTACAAAAGGGAAAGGAGAGTGGAGGAGGTAGAAGAGGGTGAAAGGGGGATAAATGGTGATGGAAGGAAACTTGACTTGGGTGGTAAACACACATTACAATATACAGATGATGTATTATAGAATCAAACACCCAAAACCTATATAATTTTTTAATCAATGTCATCCCCTAAACTCAATAAAAAAATTGAGTTCTAATGGTTAAAAAAAAGAATGAAAGCAAAATAAAGACATTATTCAATAAATAAGCATGATACTTTAAAGCTGCAGTTCTATAATAAACGGACTCTTAAAATACATATTTTAGGAAGAAAGAAAATAACCCTAAAATGAAGATCTGAGATGCAAGAAGGAAAGAAAAGCAAGAAAATAGACAAACACAGGGATAAATAAAAACTATTAATTTTTAGTTGAACATAAGGGAACACTTTCAAACTTATTCCATGATGGCTAGTACGACTTGGCAATATTAAAAATAAAATTACAGCCTGACCTGTGGTGGCGCAGTGGATAAAGCGTCGACCTGGGAACACTGAGGTCGCCAGTTCAAAACCCTGCACTGGTCTAGTCAAGGCACATATGGGAGTTGAGCTTCCAGCTCCTCCCCCCTTTTTCTCTTTCTCTCTCTCTCTCTCTCTCTCTCTCTCTCTCACTCTGTGTCTCCTCTCTAAAATGAATAAAATAAAATAAAATAAAATTTTTTTTTAATCTTTAAAAGAAATAAATAAATAAATAAAATAAAATTACAAGCCAAAACCACTCATGATTATAGATGCAAACATCCTGAAGAAAATATTACCAAACCATATTTAGTTCATAAAATAAGGTCACATAGAATGACCAGATTTCGCTTATCCCGGGAATGTAAAGACATTTAAATGGAAATTTAACATAGACAAATATAAAAATATAATCCTTTACATGAAGAAATTAAAGGAGAATAATCACATAATTATCTCACAGATGCAGAAAAAGAATTGGATAAAATTAACTCATTCATCCAGCTGCTTATCACTTCTCTAATCCATCTCCTGCTATAATTCCTTGTTCCTTCACTTTCAGGCATGCTGGTCTCCTTGCTGTGTCTTAAGCAAGCCATGCAGCCTCTTCTACCTCGGTCTTTGCATCTATTCACTCTACCTGGAATGCTTTCCCTACAAATATTTGCATAGCTTCCTTTCCTTACCCCTTTTAAATACAGTGTGTCCGTAAAGTCATGATGCACTTTTGACCATGTGACCGGTCAAAAGTGCATCATGACTTTATGGACACACTGTATTTGCTGAAACATCACCTCCTCAGTGAGGCCTGCCCTCATCCCCCTACATGAAACTGCATCCCTCAACTCCAACATTCTCATCTCTTTCCTTGCTTTTCTTTTCTTTTCTTTTTTTAAATTTTTTTTAAACATATCTTTTTATAAATTTCTTTATATTTATTCATTTTTAGAGAGGAGACAGAGTGAGAGAGAGAGAGAGAGAGAGAGAGAGAGAGAGAGAAAGAGAGAAGTGGGGGAGGAGCTGGAAGCATCAACTCCCATATGTGCCTTGACCAGACCAGTGCAGGGTTTTGAACTGGCGACCTCAGTGTTCCCAGGTCGACGCTTTATCCACTGCGCCACCACAGGTCAGGCTCCTTGCTTTTCTTTTCTTTGTAGCATTTATTACCTGCTAGTACACAATACTAAAATATTTGTTTTATTTTTATGTTATCCTTCACTATACTGCAAGCTTCATGAGGAAAGAACTTCTTGCCTATTTTGTTTGGGGATGTATCCCTACTGGTTAAACCAGGGCACTATCTAAGTGTTCAAGAAATATTTGTTGGATGAATGAATAAAAATAAATTTTTTAGAAAGACAGGAATAAAACAGAATTATCTTTTTCATATAAAAGGATATCTATACCACCCTGGCCAGTTGGCTCAGTGGTAGAGCGTCAGCCTGGCGTGTGGAAGTCCCAGGTTCAATTATGGCTAGGGTACACTGCCTCTCCACCCTTCCCCCTCTCCATTCTATCTATCTCTCTCTTCCCCTCCCCCAGCCAAGGCTCCATTGGAGCAAAGTTGGCCCGGGCGCTGAGGATGGCTCCATGGCCGCTGCCTCAGGTGCTAGAATGGCTACGGTTGCAACAGCGCAGTACTCCAGATGGGCAGAGCATCCTCCCCTAGTGGGCATGCCAGGAGGATCCCGGTTGGGCACATGCAGGAGTCTGTCTCTCTGTCTCCCTGCTTATCACTTCAGAAAAATACAAAAAAACAAATATAAAAATAAAAAGGGGTATCTGTACCCAAATACTTCAGCAAACATTATATCTAATGGAGAAAAGTTAGAAACTTTTCCTAATTTTATTAGAAAAAAGTTTAAGATGCCTGCTATCCTTGCTTCATTGAAGATTGTTCCATGAGGTTCTAGCCACTGCAGTAAGTGAAAAAAAAAAACAAAAACCAGGTTTAAAAATGGATTGGAAAAAAACAAATTTCCCTTTATTCCAAGACACGACTATCTATATAACCCTTCAGAGGTGCATATTATTCAAATAAATTATTAGAATTAACCAGAGGAATAGAGTATAGTAACAAAAAATGAATTCTGTGAAAGTATCAAAAGCTATACAAAAGGTTTATAAAGAACATCTTAATTTAAAAAATCAATGAAGTATAAAAACATGCCACGTTTATGGTTAGGAAGAATCAGTATTGAAAAGCTGTCAATTTTCTCCTACATCAACAAGTATATCCCAATCAAAATCCCAACAGGGCTTTATGATATATTTGTCAACCTAATTCCAAAATTGATACAGAAGAGAAAGTCTCAAAAGTGACCAAGACATTTGAAAATAAGTAAGGTGCAGGGCTGGTCCTAATAATACTGTCATCAATGGCAAAGCCAAAGCTACCTCAGACCTGTCAGAATGACTACCATCAATAAATCAACAAACAAGTGTTAGTGAGGATGTGCACTCTTGGTGGGAATGCAGATTAGTGCAGCCATTGTGGAAAATAGCATGAAAGTTCCTCAAAAAATCTAAAATGAAACTGCCTTATGACGCAGCAATTCCACTTTGGGGTATATATACAAAGAAACCCAAAACACTAATTCCAAAAGAATATATGCATCTCTATGTTCGTTGTAGTATTATTTACAATAGCCAAGATATGGAAGCAACCCAGGTTCCTAATAATAAATGAGTGGGTAAAAAAGCTGCAATACAAATAGGCAGTGGAATATTACTCAGCCATAAAAAGAATGAAATCTTACCATTTGTAACAACATGGATGGATCTAGAGGGTATTACGCTAAGTGAAATAACTCAGGCAGAGAAAGGCAAATACCATGTGATTTCATTTATATGTAGAATTTAAAGAACAAAATAAACAAAACAGAAACAGACTCATAGAGACAGAGAACAAATTGATAGTTACCAAAGGAGAGGGGGGTTGGGGGACTGGATAAAAAAGGTAAAAGGATTAAGAAGTAAAAATTGGTAGTTACAAAATAGTCATGGGGATGTAAAGTATAGCACAGGGAATACAGTCACTAATATTGTGCTAACCGTATGGTGCCAGGTGGGTACTGGAAATATTGAGGGGAATACTTTATAATATGTGATTGTCTAACCACTGTGCTGTACACCTGAAACTAATACAAAATAATATTGAATGTAAGCTGTAATTTAAAATAAAAACTATAGTAATTCAAACAGTGTGATATTGTGTGGGTGTAGACAATTTTTTATTGAATTTATTGGAGTTAAAATTATACAGGTTTCAGGTGTACAATTCTATAACACATCATCTGTACACTGTATTGCATGTTCACCATTCCAGGTCAAGTCTCTGTCCACCACCATTTATCCCTCCTATATCCTCCTCCACCTCCCTCTACCTCTCCACCCCCGCCTCCACCTCCCAGCAATCACCACACTGTTGTTCCTGTTCATGGGTTTATTCCCTCTTTTTATTTTGCTCAATTCTTCCACTCCCTTCCCAGACTCACCCCCTGACAACTTTATCTATGAGTCTGATTTTATTTTGCTTGTTAATTCATTTTGTTCATTAGATTCCACATAAGAGTGAAATCATTTGGTACTTGTCTTTCTCTGACTGGCTTATTTCACTTAACGTAATGTTCTCCATGTTCATTCATGTTGTCACACAGGGTAATATTTCTCTTTGTGACAACAGTATGAGTTTGATAACAAAGCTTTACATATATTGTTACTTGAAATGTGATAGAGATGGCATTACAGATCAGCTAGAAAATAATGGGTTCTTCAATAATAGTTCTAGGAGAATTGGCTATTAATGTGAAAAAATATGTAATTGAATATCTCACAAGTGTTACATACACATTTAATTTCTGATGATGTAAAGGCTAAAATGTGGATGGCAATTAACATTTCAGAAAAAATATAAGAGATTATTTTTGTGAACTTTGGCAAGGGCAGAATTCTTGGAGAAAATACAAAGAAAAAAAAAAGAAAACTCACCATAAAAGAAAAGATTGAATAATTTGACTACATTAAAATTAGAAACTTCAAAAAAATAATAAAACAAAATAAAATTAGGAACTTCTGGCAATCAAAAGGAACATTAAGTGAATAAAAAGAGAAACTATAAACTAGAAGTAAATATTTGCAACTTATATGATTGAGAAGGGATTATTATCCAGAATATATAAAGAATTTCTATAAGTCCAGGAAATAAACAAACAGCTCTATAGACAAACGGACAAAATACAGAAACTGGAATTTCACAAGCATGAACACAGAGGCCAATAAACACAAAATGATGCTCAACTTCACTAATTATCAGACAACACATATTATGACCACAAGATACCACCTTCAGCTATTAAAATGGCAAAAATTAAGAAAGCAAACAATTCCTAATGTTGATAAGAATGTACAGCAAAGCAAACCCATGAATTATCAATTGGAGACATAAATTGTATTCATTTTTGAAGAAAAATGAATTTATTATTATATAAAGTTGAATATGTTCATATCCAATGACCCTGCAATTTCACTCCTGGGCATATATATCTTAGAGAAATCTTTTCCCATGTGCTTTTGCCCAGAATTGTTTATAACAGCAAAAAATTAGAAACGGTTTGAATGCCAGTCAGCAAAGTATAGATAATAAAATATGGTATAATCATACAATGCAATGTTATTCTCTTTAAAAATGATGTTCAAATAGTTAAAATTAACCAATATAATTAGGTTTTTCTTGTATTATCTTCAAATACATTTTTTGTTCATTTGTTGAATTTATTGTCATCATCTTTGTAAATTATTCTTTAATGTGAAACATTCTTGATAAATTTGTTTCTGTTCTTTGGGTTTTGTGGGTTATATTTTCTTCAGCTGTGTTTTTATGCTAGTTTCTTTTTTTAGTATGTTTACATAGTGTCTGTGCCATTTCTTTCTATCTTTCTCATGCTTAACATGGACCTCTCCAAACCTTTTATTTTTTCTAGATTGCATTTTTCTTAACTCCCTTTCCAAGTATCTCAACCTGTATATACAGTGTGTCCGTAAAGTCAAGGTGACCATGACTTTACGGACACACTGTATTTCTGTTTCCCCCTACCAGCCACAGTCTGAGGGATATGTGTTTTGTGATCTCTCTACATTGTTCTAACCTGAGGGCTGAGAGGCCTGGTGGACAGGCAGGGCTCAGCTAATGATGAGTACAGTCCCTAATTAGGGGTGAATCCTCCTGGCTATGTCCCCAACTTCAGTGTAAAAGAGCAAACAAGGCTTCACTTCTAATGGGGTTAGCCCTACTTGCTCAGTTTCTCTCTGTTCCCTGATCTCAGTAATAGAAAATACAAAGACATCCCCTCAGTTACACTGTGTCCAGATTTGGGCACATTCCAATTTACAGCACCACCTTTGGAAAGATGTATATATAGGATCGAGGTACCATGCCAGAATCACCTTCCTTAGCTGAAGTATTCTGATGTTTGTGATATTGGGTAATACATTTTTTCTTGTAAAATTGCTATTTTTTTTTTTTTTTACAGGGACAGATAGGGACAGACAGACAGAAACGGAGAGAGATGAGAAGCATCAATCATCAGTTTTTCGTTGCCTTTGCGACACCTTAGTTGTTCATTGATTGCTTTCTCACATGTGCCTTGACCGCGGGCCTTCAGCAGACCAAGCAACCCCTTGCTCGAGCCACTGACCTTGGGTCCAAGCTGGTGAGGTTTTGCTCAAGCCAGATGGGCCCGTGCTCAAGCTGGCCACCTCGGGGTCTCGAACCTGGGTCCTCCGCATCCCAGTCCAACGCTCTATCCACTGCGCCACCGCCTGGTCAGGCGCTAGTAATTTTTTTAACTTTGATATTTTGTTTTTACTTTTAAAGGTTGTTGTTATTTCATTAGGTATCATGGGAGAAAGATGCTGTGATGCAATTTCACCCTTCCTTCTTTATGAAGATGTCTCCCATAGTCTCAGTTACTAAAAATTCTGATGCTGGGTCACTCATCTCTAAAACCTGCTAAAACCGATTAGTGCCTCTAACCCAAGAAACTACCTTTATTAGGACAAAGACAGGCACATTTCTGTATTATACATAGTCAGGGTTGAGACCGAATAGAACAAAGTTGAGAAAAGAAACCAATTCATTTACTTAAGTCTAATATATATATATTTTTAAATTTCCATTGATTTAAGAAAGACAGAGAGAGAAAGAGGGGAGGGAGAGGGGGAAAGAGAGAGATAGAAAGAGAAGCATCAACTCATTGTTTCACTTAATTGTTCCATTTAGGTATGTACGCATTACATCTAGTGCTCGACTTATGACCACGATTGGTTTTGACAGACCTGTCGTAACACGATTTGGTCATAAGTTGAGTAGGCTATATGTACAGTACTGTAAAATGATGTTATAAAAATCTTTAAGTCATATTTTATCATAATTTTCTTTCATTATTGTTATATATCATAATTTTCTTTGTTCATTTTATGCCATTTGTATCATCTCTACACCATTTTGTTTTTTATTTGTACATTAGTCAGGTTTAATATCCGCTGCCAGACGTGGAGCAGTTGTGGCTAGCGATTGTGGTCATAAAGTCGAATGGTCGTAAGTTGCATAGGTTGTATGTCGATCAATACCTGTATTGTTTCTCAAACATGCCCTGGGAGTCGAACCTGTGACCTCTAGTGCACCAGGTCAATGCTTATCCACTGAGCCACCTAGCCAGGGTGTTTTTTTTTATTTTTTTTTATTTTTCCAGGGACAGAGAGAGAATCAGAGAGAGGGATAGATAGGGACAGACAGACAGGAATGAAAAGAGGTGAGAAGCATCAATCGTTAGTTTTTCGTTGCCGTTGGGACACCACAGTTGTTCATTGATTGCTTTCTCACATGTGTCTTGACTGCGGGACTTCAGTAGACCGAGCAACCCCTTGCTGGAGCCAGCAACCTTGAGTCCAAGCTGATGAGCTCTTTGCTCAAGCCAGATGGGCCCGTGCTCAAGCTGGCGAGCTCGGGGTCTCGAACCCGGGTCTTCCGCATCCCAGTCCGACGCTCCATCCACTGCGCCACCACCTGGTCAGGCCTAGCCAGGGTTTTAAGTTCATTCTTAACAACAACAAAATGGCTTCTATATCGCTAAGGTAGTAAATGTTTCCTGTGGATCTTCCCTGAGAAGTCCTCTGTATAATGGCTCTTAAAGATCGTTATTTAGAGCCTTCTGTTGATCTGCCCAACATAAAATGTCCCTATATTATAAGCACCTATATCTTTTTGTGTGTGTGTGACAGAGACAGAGAAAGACAGAGAGGCAGAGAGAGGGACAGATAGGAACAGACAGACAGGAAGGGAGAGAGATGAGAAGCATCAGTTCTTCGTTGCAGCACCTTAGTTGTTCATTGATTGCTTTCTCATATGTGCCTTGACCGGGGGGCTACAGCAGACCAAGTGACCCCTTGCTCAAGCCAGTGACCTTGGGCTCAAGCTGGTGAGCCTAACTCACACCAGATGAGCTTGTGCTCAAGCTGGCAACCTTGGGGTTTCAAATCTGGGCCCTCTGCATCCCAGTCTGACGCTCTATCCACTGTGCCACAACCTGGTCAGGCTAGAGTTACAGAATCTTAAATTAATCGATCCACTAGTGCTTACTGAGCGCGTACTATGTGCTCAACTCTGTACCCAGTGCTATGGGAGACAATGGAAAGTAAACAGTCTCAGCCCTGGAAGAACTTGCCAGTTGGGGGGAAAACATGTGTTTCTCCTAAAACAGCAGTGTAATAGTTCAGAACTGGAGATAGGTGCTCTACTCTGGGCTTCAGCTCAGTTTAAAGGTCTACCTATATAAGACAGCTTCCCTTTGGCTCTGGGTGTGTAGTTTTCACTGACAATGGAAGACTATGTTTCCCTGGCTGAGCTGAAATACCAAAGATATCTTGCTGGAGCAGAGCGGAGAAGACCAGCACAAGCCAGAGCAGACTGTCACAGAACAGAGCAGATCAAAGCACAGTGCACCAGACCAGCACAGCACAAAACAGACCATCAAGGAGCAGAGCAGAGCTGTCCAGCTGGAGAAAGACCTGGCTCCAGGACTGCCTGGCCTCAGGGCTGCCTCCCAGCCATGCTGTTTTCACAGCTGTGCTGTATCACAACTGAGCTGTTCTGCCCTGAGTAAAGTTTTCTTCTTCACTCCACCCAAACTGAGGATTCCTGTTGGCATTGAATAGGTCTAACTGCCATCAGCTGACATCCTCAAAACAAGCCTTTAAGGTAGAGTTCATCCCCATTTTTCAAATGATGAAACCAGAATTAAAGATCTCACAGTTCCTAAGGTAAGTGGTAGAAATTAAATTTGAATTCAGGTCTATTGAATATTTATAGTGTCAAATCAGACACCCACCAGTAAATACTTATAAGGTATGACTATATCACAATCATGTTATATATATGTAAAATAAAAATGTATTCATATAAAACACACTGCATTTGATATTAAACAATGCAGGCTAATGGCCACCCTTTTCCTGGTTCATTTTAAAAGCATAGTTTAGATTACTTATAATGAAATGCATTGCCTTACACATGTCCCTTCTGAAGCTTTGATGAATGAGGTGTATCACCAACTAAAGAAGCTAAATCATAAAGCAAAGAAAGAAGATGCTGCTGCAGAAACTACTGACCAGAATCTCACCTGACCACAACTGCTCACTCCACCCATTAGATTAGAATGTCACTGTACCCATACGTGCCACAGGCACACAAACACAAACACACACTCCATGTGACTACACTTAATCTCTGACTCCCTACCCATCCAACCCTATACACTCCCCACTTGGGGTTCTGCTCTTCCCTTCTCACCTTTCCTGCCCCATCAGTACCTGTTATCAGCAAAGAACTACAGGGCTCCAGACCCACATGGCCCATCTCCAGGTTATTTCACCCAACAATGCACTTCACCAATTTGATTTCCTTTGCCACATTCTCTATTGTAATTCCAAACAGACCCAAATGATGTTAAATCGGGCTAAAAATGTGTTGGGAGATCATATACCAGTGATGGGCAATCTTTTGAGCTTGGTGTGTCAAAATTCGCCAAAAAAAAAATGAGCATAACTCGTGTGGTGTGTCACTTCGAGAAAAAACGGCCTAACCGGAAGTCCCAGAACTAGACACTCTGTGAGGGAGTTGTTGTTTTGGCCTACAGACCTCCGGCACAGAGTGTCTACACTACAGCAAATGTTTTATCCTCGGCTACTGCACCTGGCCATGCAGGAGCCAAGGGTGAAACGTCCTTCTCAGCATGCGGCCCCATACTTCTCTGGTATGCGGCCGCGTGTCATTGAAAATGGCTACGCCTGTCAGTGTTGACACGTGTGTCATAGGTTCACCATCACAGTCATATACAATGAAATTGAATGTAAGAAGAGGTGTCAGTGATCACAGACTTGTTCATCTTCTCCCCGCCATGGTGGTATTTGAAATTTTCCTATTACTTATTTAGATTCCAATCTCTGAGCTCCCTCCCCTCTCCTTTCTTCCAGCTACTAAGTCAAACAGATTTTTCTCAGCAAAATAACCCTTCGCTTCCTATCAGGGACAGACTGGTATGTGGGCTACAACAGATGTACAAGACAAGCTCCACAGGCATGTTAAAGGGTTCGGTGTCTAGATAAAGTTTATCTAATGCAGTGTTTCCTCTCAAGTGCAATTTATCCTCCCTTGGATGTTGAACCCCTTATAAATATTAGATTCCTTTTTCTTTTAAATGACGGATTCTGTTTGTTATTTTACCCTTGGTTCAGGACAGGCTTTGAAATTAGATTGACTCATTTCATTTCTGCTTGTAAATTCACTTTCTTCACTCCCAGTTCTAATTTTTTCCTCTTTGCCTTGAAATTCAATTTATATTCCAACAGTTTTAAGAAAAAACAATGTCAATTAGAATTTGGTACTTTTGTGGAAGCTATTTGCTCCAAAATGCCTTTTAGCACATCCACATCAATGCAGTGCCTATTGGTAGACCCACGTCTTAGGAAAACTTATGGTGACTACAAAGTCACCTGGTGTGTGCCTCAAGTGTGACAATATCTCTGATGTCATGAAGACTTTTCTGTGACTGAGAAAAGGACCCAGTTGCTTCTAAAGTGATTGAGTCCAATGGCAATAGACTGTTAGAGCTCAGGCTGTCCGTGCCAGCTGATTCTGTGACAGCAAGATTGGGGAAAGGAGCAGTAGTCACAGAGCATATAATTCTAGAGAGTGATTATCAGGTCCTGGCCCAGAGAGAACACCAGGTCATGTCTCAGCAGCATGTTCAAAGAGGTTGACAAAGCAAGGGCCCTCTGAGGTAAGAACTGGAAATACCACTGTAGAAGCTCTAGACATCAGAAATCAGAGGAAAATGAGCTCAATGGGCAGGACATTAGAAAAGCAAACTAAATGAGGCAAATTTTGGAAATGGGTCATTTCTCCTGCTGGTTCCCTTCTCTATACAAGGGCTTGGAAGGGGCAAAAGTCAGATAACTTTCATCCCAACACCTGTACTGAACAAGACCTATAAACATGGAGCTCCCTGTCTGTGGTCTTCCCAACTGAAATAGATTAATCACTCACTCCCAATATTCCCATGGTACTTTGTTACCTTATTTATAGCCCTTGAAATAATGGATGTGGAAGTGCTTTGTAAACTGAAAAGCACTGTACAAATGTCAGATGTTGGGAGTTTAGCAGGGGAGCAATAGATAATGCATCTCTTCCATTCCTGAGTCAGGAACCAACTGAGAGAGAAACACAGGGAGTCAGCCAGATGAAGATCAACTCATCATCAGACTTATTACTGATAACAACTGGTTCGGATGCAGGGCCACAGTGAACTTCCTCATACTTTTACCCCAGAATTAAACATATCCACCTAGTCAAAGCTAATTGCGTGCATTCTTGTGACAGGCTAACCAAGGAGCCCAAGCTAACCAAGGAACCCAAACTAATCATCTCCTCCACCCCCAGGGAGGCATAAATGAGGGAGCAGAGCAAGGAGTGGCCAGATGGGTAACTCTAAGTCCCTCCACATAAAAACACAAAGAAAGAGAAACAAAGTCCATTCACCGGAAAGGATTTTCTGTGCTTTGTGCTTGGGTCACTCATGTATACCCGGCAGACTCTGGGATAGATGCTTAAAGCAACCTTAGAGAGTTTATAATCTAGTAGAAACTAGTAACAATCCAATGTGATAGCCATACATTAGGAAGAGAGGCGTCCATTCTGCCTTGGGTGAACTGAAGAAGGTTTCACAGAGCAGGTGGTAACTGACTTGGCTCTTGCAGTATGAGTAGGAGTTCACCAGAGAGAAAATTATTCCCAGTAAAGGAAGCAGCAGGGCAAAGACAAGAAAGCTCAAACATAGAGTTGTTCTTTTTTTATGAAATGAGGTAGAAATAAACACACAAAGGTCTTTGAGAGTACAAAGCTATACACTGTATTTTACTTTTCTATAATATCTAACTTTTCACAATTGAAAGCAATTTAGATTAATATCCATGCTTTTTATCTCAAGGTAAAATAGAATAGTTTTCCCTTCTAATGATATTTAACATATATAATGAGAATTTTTGTATTTGCTTTTATTTCTTAAAGAATTCCAAAATGTGTGTCTTGCAGAAGACATACCTTTTTTTTTTTTTTAAGTCAGAATAGGAGACATACAGAGACGGACTCCTGCAGGAGCCCCAACTGGAATCCACCTGGTAACCCCATCTTGGGTTGATGCTCTACCCATCTAGGGTCATTCTTGCAACCGAGCTATTTTTAGCACCTGAGGCAGAGGCTCGATGAAGCCATCCTCAGGGCCTAGGGCCATTGCACTGGAATCAATCGTGCCATGGCTGTGGGAGGAGAAGAGAGAAAGGGAGAAGGAGAAAAAGGGTTGGGGAGAAGCAGATGATCACCTCTCCTGTGTGTCCTGACCAAAAATCAAATGCAGGACTTCCACATGCTGGGTCAACACTCTACTACTGAGCCAATTGGCCAGGGTTGACATAACCTTTATTAATTGAAACACAGGGGTTCAGTCTTGGAACTCTTTACCAAAAGATACAGTTCATTAGACAATAGAAAATAAGAAGGGATACCATCATTTAGAGATTTACCTATCTCTAAGAACACTGAAGGGAATTTATATAGTCTACAGCAACATTTAGTAAAGCCCCTTTTCTTATTCCATTTACTTCTCTTTCACTCCAAATCTGATCAGAACTTCTTTCCTCCACAGCCCCCTCCAAAAATAAAGCCTTCTTCTGCTAGGGGATAGGAACATATCCACCTTAATCATTTATGCTTTGTGTATATATTTGCAATATATATGGAATATATAATATATACAAGCTATATAAGCAAGAATATAAATTCCCATTTAATATATAGTATAGAAAATGCATTGGCAATTCAAGAATAAAATTGATTTTCAAACATATTTTCCACTATATTGAAAAGCAAAACATTTTGCTGCTTAACATTTTAGGATTCTCTTACGAGCACTTAGCATCATTTTGTTTTTGAGCAGCTTCCTTCATCCTAGGGAATATAATTGCACCCATCTGTCATCTGAACTTTTTCAAATAAGCCTTCCCCAAAGTCTGGGGACAGTCATTGTCTATAAACTCTAATATGTCAAAGTCACTTTCTCCAACTGTCCCATTATATACACTTCATCAGACAATTTCCCCAATTCTAAGGATGCCCCCGGGCACGTGCCCTTCACCAGCTTCTGTCCCCACCTGGCCTTGCTAATCTGCTCAGGGGCTGTGGTTAAACCTCATGACTCAGCTGGGCATCACACCAGCACCCTCAACAAACAAAGCCAATCAGAACTCTTGACCAGAATACTTCTAAATGTCAGCCTGTCCCCACCTTCCACATGTCCCCACTTCTGTTCTTAGCGGCCCATTGTTCTGGCATAGTTATGACTCAGAGCACCAAATTGCTCCAAAAAAAAAAGTGTATCTGTGAAAAATAGCAACGAATTAATATATTTAAAACAGTAAAAGACAGTACCAAAAATAAATAAATAAGACCTGCAATTGATAAATGGATAAACAATTCACCAAAATTAAATACAAATGATTAGTAAATCCAGGTAAAATTTTAACCCTCTCAAATAATCAAAGCAATACAAAATAAAACAATAATATGATAAAAGTTGATAACAAAGATATTTAAAAGATGACATCTAATGCTGTCAAAGGTTAAGGAAGACAGATAATCTCACATACTTCTGGTAAATTGGTATAATCTTTAATAACAATAATTTCTTAAAACCCAATTTTAAAATTCTATAATAAAGATAAAATGGGCCTAAAAATGTCTGCACAAGGATGCTAATTATTATTTGTATTACTCAGCATTATTTATACTAGAGAGAAACACAGAAATATCCTTAATGTCTATTTATAGACAATTAAATATTTATGATGCTGATAAAAATTTTAATGCATAAAAAATACTTATTACGTATGTATGTATGTATAGTATTATTATGGAAATGTAGATAGAAATGCATAGAAAAAAGAATAAAAGGAATATACTAAAATATTAACAATGACTGAGTTTAAATGATGGAACCATGGATGATCTTTTATCTTACCTCCACTTTCCTGTTATTCAGATTTTCTTTAATACGAATAGGTTATATGCATAGTAAGGAGGAAACTCTTTTAAAAAGTATGTGAACTGAGAGCCAAGTTCAAGTTCTGCCACTAAAAATATTATTGAACTTTGGATAATTCCTACAGTTGCTCTGAGCCTAATTTTTTGAATCTGAAAGTGTGGTCGTTTTGCAATGTGTCAAATTCATGAGACTGAACTGGTTCCAAAAATCCCTTTCCCTGTAAGTCAGGGGTCCCCAAACTTTTTACACAGGGGGCCAGTTCACTGTCCCTCAGACTGTTGGAGGGCCGGACTATAAAAAAAAACTACGAACAAATCCCTATGCACACTGCACATATCCTTTTAAAGAAAAAAAACCAAAACGGGAACAAATACAATATTTAAAATAAAGAACAAGTAAATTTAAATCAACAAACTGACCAGTATTTCAATGGGAACTATGGGTGCGGATGCATCCTGTGCTCCTCTCACTGACCACCAATGAGAGAGGTGCCCCTTCCGGAAGTGTGGCGGGGGGTGGATAAATGGCCTCAGGGGGCTGAATGCGCCCGCGGGCAGTAGTTTGGGGACCTCTGCTGTAAGTTCTCAGCTTTGGCAGGTCCCTGATTTGAGAAAGTGAAGCAGCAGCCATGTTGTTTTTATGCTCTGTCAGGCAGCTCATGTACATTGTCACCTACCTGCTGGCTCATCTTGTTGGCATGGGACATCTGTCAGTCCTGAAGCTTCTCTGTCTTCTCTTACATCCTCCTTTAGCTACTCCATGTCCTGGACTAGATGTGTGTTTGCCTCTGTAATAAAGGACACCAATTTCTTCAGCAGGACATCTATACCATCAAGGTCAAAAGCAACGAAGAGTAGACAGAGTTTTATACCATTCTTGTGGGCTCAAACTCGTGCTTCTGGGTTCCCTCTTGTCCTGACTCTCCCCTTTTATATTTATCTTTCCTGCCCGCCCCCCTCACAAAGTTCAAATCCCAAGATTAAACACAAAGACAACAGCCATAGGTAGACTTTTTAATCACTTCTCACAATTGTGTAAGGTCAAATTCCTTTAATAAATAAATGAATACCTAGTGGTCACGCTTCTTTGATTGAACCATAACAGATATATAAAATAAGGGGTGACCTGGTCGGGTGGCTAAGTAGATAAATCATCGACCCCATATACCAGAGGCCCCAGGTTCGACTCTGGATAGTGCACATATGAGAAGCAATTAACAAGAACACAATTAGATGGAACAACTAAGTGAACAACGAGTTGATGCTTCTCTCTCTCTCTCTCTCTCTCTCTCTCTCTTTCAAATCAACAAAATAATTTTTTTAAAGAATGTTAAGAGATTTGTGGGATTTGTTTATTAAAGTCCAAGTTTCCTTTCAGCTCTGAAAGATTCTAAAGTAATCTCAAAGTCTCTTCACATCCATAATCAATTGAAAATTCAGAAAGTCATCTTGTCTACACAAAATTAACAGCACAAAGTCAGGCAGTTTAGGGTGAGGTGCCAAACACACATGGACATCTCCTCAGCTCCCAAAATCTCATGAAAAAGATGATAAAAATAATTTAAAAGATATAAACCCACAAGAACCAAGAGAAGATGCAACAGTAGGAGGAGACTTAATAAGTTGCTAGAAGATATAAAGCAGGTAGAATAATGGCTAATGAAGGGAAACAAAAGCAAGGTGAGCTTAGAACATAAACGAAGGGACCTGAAAGACCTGAACAACTCTAGACTTTGAGCTAGCAGGTGACACAGGCACAGGTATGAGAAGTGGTGCTGACTCCAGGAGCAATTGAAATCCTGCTCATTGCACATGTGATCCTTCAAGCCTCAACTCTTCCCTTCCACAATGAGCAGAACTGCCACAACCAGGCACTTCTCTCTGGCCAACATTAAGTTGTTCTTAATTTAAAAAAAAAAACAAACAAAAAACTATTCTCAACTTTAAATGTTATCTGGGGATTAATTAGGGTAACTACTAAGCAGCAACACCAGAGAAGAGTCTTCCATTTAATTCCATGTGGAGGTTCCCAGCATACCAACCTGCTCACCAGCTGTACCATTCAAAAAGCATGGCAGTCAACAACTCCTGTTCTATATGCACAACTCCCAGTTCAGCCACTATTGCCGAGGTATTCAAAGTAAGCAAATATTTGCAAATGTAAATGAAAAACTCAAGCAAAGAAAAATTGCTGTTCCCCCAAACCTAAAGATAATTCAGGGCCAGAAGAGAACTAAAAACACAAGCGGAACAAAGTCTATAAAACCAAAAATGATATTCAAGGAATGAATGAGCCATGAGGGAATAAGTAAGAGCTCTTAGAATTCAAAAATCTGGCTGCACAATTGCTGGGATTTTAAAAGTACAATACAGCAGCCCCCCCCTTATGGGAGGGTACTATTTTCCAAGACACCGTATGAATACCTAAAACTGCATATAGTAACAAACCCGATATAGACTATGGGTTTTTTCCTATACATACATATCTAGGATAAAGTTTAATTTATAAATTAGGCACAGTAAGAGATTAACAATACTTACTACTGATAAAATGGAACGAGTATAACAATATCCTGTAATAAAAGTTACGTGACTATGGCCTTTATCTTTCTCTCTCAAAATACTTTATTGTACTGTACTCACCATTCTTCTTGTTATGATGTGAGGTGATATGTCAATGTGGTGAGATGAAGGGAGATGAGTGAGACATCATTAAATAAAACGAGTGTTACTTGAACACAAACACTGTGGTCCCTCGACAGTCCATCTGGCAACTGTTAGATGGACTGTCGTTAGAGCACATAGAGCACATACAGCCTGGACATGCTGTGCAAAAGAATGAGTCACGTTTTGGGCAGGAAGGAGCAAGCCTGGTGAGATTTTATCATGCTCCTCAAAATGGTGCACTGTTTAAAACTTATGAAATGTTTATTTCTCGAATTTTCCACGTAATATTTCAAACCCAGGTTGATCGCCAGTAACTGGAACTGTGAAAGTGAACACCCCCCCCCAATAAAAGGGAACATGGCTCATCCCTTTGTCTAACGTCTCCACTCTGTAGATGCTCCCCCACCTGTTAGTCTCTCAGTAGCTGTCTGTTATCAGATCAACTATTGCTGTATTGTGGTACTTGTGTTCAAGGAACACCTGTTTGATTTAATAATGCCATATTTACATAACTTGTTACAGTATATTGTTATAATTATTCTATTTTATTGTTAGTGTTGTTTATCTCTTACTGTGTCTGATTTATAAGTTAAACTTTATCATAGGCAGGTACGTTTAGGAGAAAACCTAGTATGTAGAGGGTTCAGTACTAGCTGCAGTTTCAGGCATCCACTGGAGATCATGGAAAGGGGAACTATTGTATCTATTTGAACTAAACGTTAAGGGCATTCTCCATATAGTAGCAAAGTAATAATGACATTGGAGCCATGAAGATTAAACCCAAGTGTGGTACTTTGCTAGACAGTGAACAATATTTACAAGATCGTAATAATGTAAGAAATGCTTCTTGATTTTAAGTGTATAGAGTCAACAACTAGAGAAATCTTGGAAAAGTCCATGATGGCTACAGAACACAACATCGCTGTTGTCAACTTTGAAGTGGAAGGAATTGGGTGAACCATAAAAGGAAGGATGAGAGCAGTGGTGTCCTCATCTTATAAAATTAAGAGTCAAGATACAGTGGCCAGTACAGAAAATACTAAGTAAGTATGTTGTTTATAGAGGCAGAAGTCATCCGAGGAAGAAGAAAAAAAATTCTACTGGGCCATACATGATAAAAATGATAGGCTCTTCCAAAAAGAAATTGATATTGATAAAGAAGCAGTGATATAATATTGTCATATTATCATTTGTCTTAGAGACTATCAAAGTGACTAACCAGAAAAAATAAAAATGATTGAAGGAAGTGGTTTCCCTGGGGAATGAGATTGAGAGTAAGGACCATATATATATGCTGGGAGCTAATAAGGCCACCTTAAGAGGAGAGCTACCTGCATGGAGGAACCGGGATCGGAGACAGAGACAAAGAATACAATCTAGATCTTATGATACTGTTAAAAGAGTCCCTCGGTCAAGCTGAGTGTAGAACTGGCTTTTTAATTATGTAAGCTATCTTGGTGCGTTCAGGCTGCTGTAACAGAATACCATCAACTGGGTATATTATAAACTATAGAAATTTATTTCTTTCCGTTCTGGAGCCTGAGAAGTTAAAGACCAAAGTGCTGGCAGATTCAGAGACTGGTGAGGATCGGATTCCTCAGAGTCTTCAATGTAAGCTCATACAGTGGAAGGGGCAAAGGAGCTCTCTGGTGTCTCTTATATAAGGGTACTAATTTCATTCATGAGGACTCTACCCTCATAACCAAATCACTTTCCAAAGATCCCATCTCTAAATACAGTCACCATGGAGGTTGCTATTTCAGCATGTGAATGGCAAGGGAGTGAACACATTTAAACCATAGCATAAGCCAATAAGTCTGGGTTTTGAGTTGGGCTTTTGGAATTTGTCCTTAAAAATGCTCCGTATGTACCAACTGTCTCTCTCCCTCTGCCTCCTCCCCAGCTCCAATGAAGGTCTTTGTCTTCCTGTCTTTATAAACCTGCATTGTTGGATATGTATGCTGTGTATTTGCATAATGAGTGGGAAGTTCCTAGCTATATGAATTAATAGTAGAATTGATCATTCCAAGTTTATCTAGCAATGTTGTCTTTAAAAACAAGGAGGTGCTGGCCTGACCTGTGGTGGCACCATAGATAAAGCATTGACCTGGAATGCTGAGCTCCCTGATTCAAAGTGCCAGGCTTGTCTAGTCATGGCACATATGAGAAGCAACTACTATGGGTTTATGCCTTCCACTCCTCTCCCCACACCTTTCTCTCTTCCTCTCTCTAAATCAGTACATAAAATCTTTTTTAAAAAATGATAAGGGGATACTGTTGATTTGAAGAGACTAGATTGGGTGCCAAAATTGAGTTACTGAGTTTCAAGTCTCCAGGTAGCCACAACAGGAACATTCTTTTTTAATTTTTCCATTGACTAGAGAGACAGAGAGAAAGGGAGGAAGAGGGGAAGGGAGACCGAGGGGAAGGAAGAGAGAGGGGAAGGGAGAGAGAGAGAAGCATCAATTCGTTGTTCCACTTAGTTGTGCACTCATTGGTTATTCCTCGTATGTGCCCACCTGGGGATTGAACCATCGACCCTGGTGCACTTGGATGACATACTTTTCATTGAGCCACCCGGCCATGGGACAACAGGAACATTCTTGGATTGAGCCCAAAGCTCTGCCTGATGAGCAAGTTACAAGACTGTCCTTTATTTTCTTTTTTCAATTCTTTGCATCATGGAGTCATAGATTATGAGAAGTGAAGCATCTTAGAGATCACCTAGTTTAACATCCTCATTTCTATATCTCAGAAGTTAAGTAGTTTGCTCAGAGGACATGCTAAGAGTTAGTGGCAAAACCAGGACTGGAATCTGAGTTTCTCCAGACTCCGTGTTAAATCTTTGGAGTCAGGGGAAGGGCAAGGGAAGAAAAATAATACCAAATGATGCTGAGACAAATAAGGGACATAAACAGAGATCCAAAGGGGCCTTTGTTGGCAAAATCTGGCCACAAAGCTCCCCCAAAGACCTGCCCAATGCTTTCCTGACTGAGGCCAGTCTCAGGAAATTATGAGGCCTTTCTGAAGCTAAGATCCTGGGTCCAGGAGGCCAGGACACCAGGGACAGGCAAATTCTTTCTGTAGAGCACATGCAAGAATACCTTCTGTCTGTGTCACTGAGTCTGGCAGCACCCTGGCACTGATCAGTGCTGTCTGGGCCATCATGCTGGGTTTTAAACTCCTTTCAGTCAGAGAAACTTTTTTTAAAAACCTAATCAGTAGCAAATTACAGTCTTGTATAAAAGTTGGATGATGGCATTAAAGGAACAACTAAAGGAGAAAAAAAACTACCCTAGGTCTCACTGTCCTCACCCAAGAACTGGCTTCCTTTTTCTTTTTCCTTTCTGGCTTTTGTCCATGCACACACATAATTTCTGCTTGGTTGTAATCAGAAGGAGCACACAATTTTGTATTAAAGCAGTAAAGTTTTAATGATATATAGATATAGAAGGCAAATAGCTATAAAGCAAAATTTATGCAGGTTTATAGGGGAAAATCTATTTTAAAGGGGAGAGCATAAGATAATAGCACATATTAGAGCAGTACCTTTGGGATAGTGCTTATGAAGATTTTAATAAAATTTCTTCTCTTTTCTTTTTATATTATTCCTTACCCAAGTCATGATGAAATAAATGTAATATATGTTCAACCTATATTTTCACCAGTTGAATTTTAAAACAATTATGGCAGTCAAAGAGAAAAAAGAATCATAGATCTTAGTGCTAGAAGGGGCACTTGGAGATATTACCTCCACACTGCAAGAGGCAAATTGTCTGTAGCATTCAGAGTTATGTAAGCAAGGCCTAATTTTTACATCCCTTTGTCTTGCCATGCAAACTCAGCAAACCTCAAGTAATAAGTCAGCAAACATTTACATATTACTTACCTTAAGTTCAGGGCTGGGTGTTACTAGGGGGTCCCCAAATGGTAGAGCATTTGCCCACACGTTCTTAAAACTCCCTGAAAAACTGGGGCTAACGTGCATTAAGCTGTCAGTGAACTGACTGGCATAGTGTATGTTTAATTTCCATTTTTGTCTGAAGTCCCCTATTTGAAGGTCAGCCCCATGAGGGCAAAAACTTCGTCTGTTTGCTCACTGTGTCTTCACATGGCAAAGAGGAAGTTCTAGTCTCTTCATCTCTTTATCAGAGCATTCATGCCCGGGGGGAGGGGGCTTGGGGAGGGAGCTCCACTCATGACCTCATCCAAATAAAATTACCCCCCAAAGGCCCCATCTCCAAACACCACCATATTGGGAGTTAAGGCCTCAACACAGTGGTTCTTAACCTTTTTTGAGGTACCGAACCCACCAGTTTCATATGCGCATTCACTGAACCCTTCTTTAGTGATAAATAAAATATGATTTTTTTTTCCAAATTCAAGATATAGATATATGTTTTTTTACTGGTGCACAAAATGCACCGTGCATGAACATCACCTTGCTCAAAGAACAAAACCAACAAAGTGCATGAACTCACAACAAATTACGGTATTACTTTATTCTGGCCTCCACGGCAGAGGCTTCTCCGGATTCCTGAGACCGACTCATAGAACCCCTAGGGTTTGATAGAACCCAGGTTAAGAACCACTGCCTCAACATATGGACTAAGGGGGACACAAACATTCAGTCCACAGCACGCTCCTGTAGTGTCTGACCCTCGTAGCTCCCAACATGTCAGCTTGCTTTTACTTTCTGTGGCACTCGTACTAGATTTGGAGCCAAATCTTAGCAGATTTCTCCAGTTCTAAACTGCCAGCTAACTGGTCTTGTTCATCTCTGCATCTCAAATAACACGTCAGATTTTATTATTTGAGAAGATGGGCAGTCGCTGTAGCTCATAACTATTTCATGTGGAGATAGTCATGAGAAGGCTACTCATCTCATGTGAATCCTCCATTGGCATCCCTAAAATTTAAACATAAATGCCACCTGTTCCTGCCACAGTGTATTGTCAGAAAGAGCATAACTCAGTATCGCTGATTTGAACAGAAAGGAATTCACAACATGGCTCATAGTACCAGAGACAGGGAGCTTCAGGAACAGTGCCAACACTGAGCTTTCAAAAACAACTGTTGAAGTCACATTGTAGAACTGAATTGTCAAGTTTCCTGCTACAATCATAAAAGTTTTGGTCAAATCAGAAAGCTACCAACCAGAACAGGGAGGAATCCAGAACCTCACCATGTCTGCTGCAATGCAGTCTCCTGCCCCTCACAGCTGCAATGGCAAGTCTACCGCGAGTCTCCCTCTAGTGCAGCTGCTTGGTATCATCCAAATCACATCCAGGAATTAACTGCAAGCGAGTCTGGGGACTGTTGGTCTTGGCTTTCCAAACTCTATCACAATAGAAACTTTAGAGAGGAGAAAGTTGAAATAGAGGCTGAGGAATCCCAGCCACACCAGTTTCCACACAAGAGGGAAGAGACTCACCCAAACTGAGAGGCTATCTTTGGGTGCTCCTCCTTCCTACTCATTTTAGTTAGAGCAATTAATCTTCTCAGTCAACAATGTTTTTCTGGTCTTGTTAAGATACAATTGACATATAACATTTATTTTAGGTGTACAACGTAGGGATTTGATGTATGCTTATATTGTAAAATGATCACCACCATTAAGTTTAGTTAACATCCCTCACCCCACATAGTTATAAGTTTTTCCTTTGTGATGAGAACTTTTTTTTTTTATTGAGAGGCGGGGAGGCAGAGACAGACTCCCACATGTGCCTCCTGACCAGTATCCACTCAGTAAACCCCCTACCAGGCGATGCTTTGCCCGTCTGGGCTGCTGCTTTGTTGCTCAGAAACAGCTATTTTACCACCTGGGGCGAGGCCATAAAGCCATCCTCAATGCCTGGAGCCAACTTTGCTCAAACCATTCCAACCATTGGAGCCATGGCTGCAGGAGGGGAAAAGTGGGGGGAAGGGGAGGGTAGAAGCAGATGGTTGCTCCTCCTGTGTGCCCTGACTGGACTTGAACCTGGGACTTCCACAGGCCAGGCCGATGCTCTAGCACTGAGCCAACTGGCTGGGGCTTGATGAAAACTTCTAAGATCTATTCTCTTAGAACTTTCAAGTATACAATACAGTTTTGTTAATTAGTCACCCTCCTGTACATTACAACCCTGGAACTTATTTATCTTATAACTGGAAGTTTGTACCTTTAAATAGCCTTCACCCAGTTCCCGCACCCTACTCCCCCCCTTTGGCAACACAATTTTGATCTGTGCATCTATGAGTTTGGTTTTATTTTTAGATTTCACACTTAACTAAGATCATATAGAACTTGTCTTTATTTGTCTGATGTATCTCACTCAACATAATGCCCTCAAGTTCATCCATGTTGTCAAAAGTGATACAATTTCCTTCTTTTTTATGGCTGAGTAATATTTCATTATAAATATATAATATATATTGTATATTATATATTATATATTTAATATATTTTATATATATCACATTTTCTCTCCCTTTTCTTAAAGATTTATTTATTAATTTTAGAGAAAGGAGAGAGAGAGAAGAGTGGCGGTAGAGAAGCAGGTATGTGCCTTAATTAGACAAGCCCAGGATTTCGAACCAGTGGCCTTGGTGTTCCAGGTTGACACTTTATTCACTGCACCACCACAGGTCAGGTCACATTTTCTTGATCACTCAAAACATCACTCATGTTGACTAGTCGACAAATGAATGTTGACCCTCTGCTATGAATCAGGCATTGCGCTAGAGGTAGGGAACACCACGATGTCTATAACCCTTCCTCTGTGCCTGAAGAAACTCACAGTCTAGTGGAAGAAACAAAACAGTGAGCCAGTGGTGACAACAAAGAAAGGGTTGCTAGGGGAGACATGCACAGAGTTTTGAGGGAGCCCAGACGTAGCCGTGTGCATCCTCGGTTCTTCTCCTCTAAGAGAATAAACCAGCTTTTTACTGCTGCTTTCGATGGCATCCCATATTTTCCCCAAGTATTTTCTCTGAACGAGCTCTACAATAAGAGTCAAAGCAATCTGAGTTATAAATCACTTGAAATCTGGTCACATTTCTTCAAGTACTTTTTGTTGTTGTGCTGCCATTGTTGTTATTTAACAAAGCACTGCACTGCCTTTCCTCAACCAAGACACTGTTAAGCAAATACTAATACAGCTTTTTTCATGTTTGCATTTATGTGTTCATTTATGTAGTTCTGCTTATATCTGTGTATACATGTCCCTGCATAAACTGAAATTTGTATAATATGTACCCATGAATGTTTGTGGAGGAATGGCATTCCATAAATATGCATCTGTGTGTGTGGTCCTTCAGCTTATTTGTTGTTGATGAAAATGCATGAATGTAGATGAACATTCAGTGAAGGTCAAATATGAATATATAAATTCAAGGAAGTATCAGAGAAGAGGGCGAAATACAAATGTGTAGGAATCATATGTAAGTGACTCTCACTCTGAATTATAAGGACTGCCTTTAAGAGCATTTTGTTTTATTTCCAGAGTTATCTTAGAAGTTCTTTTTTTCATTATTATTTCCATGTAAAGAAGCCCTCAAATCAAAGGTTAATCCCCCATCAGGACCTCAATCCCTCCCCATCTCTTCTCTTCTATTCTACATGTCCCTGGAAGAAAGAAACTAATCATTCGCACCTCTGGATCAACAGTACATAACATCCAACACCTGGGCGGTGCTCAGAAAAGAAACAAGAAGGGAAAGAAAGAGCTAGTCAGGGAGGGAGAGAAAATGGAAGAAAGGAAGGAAGGGAGGGAGCAAGGGGGGAGGGAGGAAGGAAGGAAGGAAGGAAGGAAGGAAGGAAGGAAGGAAGGAAGGAAGGGAGTAAAGATGAAAAGAAGGAGAAGGGAAGAGTGGAAGAAAGAAGAAAATCAACCTTATTCATCATGAGTAGACATGAACATGTAGTAATAAAACTGAGTTAATAAGTCACTGGATAAGATAGATAAAATCTATCACTGAATTGAAGGGCCACTTAGCAATGTCACAACTCATTCTTGGCCCCATCTCAATAAGTTCTTGGTTCACAGCTTCTCTCTTGATCCAGCCACGGACTCTCAGCCCTGGAAGATGGCAGACTGCCCTTGGTTTGACCTTCATTGCACTCATCTTATCTACACAGATGCCCAATCTGTGGTACCATGAACAGAACACTAGCTTGTCAGCTGTAACACCTGCAATCTCACTGAGGCTCTGCTTATCTGAGTGGTTTTGGGCAAGTCACGTAACCTATTTTATGTAAGGGTGCTTATCCATTGACCAATGCCCTATGTGATATCTAAGATTTCCCCCCACCCGCTCTGCCCCAGAATCCTGTGATTCCATGCCATGCTGTCTAGCTCCATCTACCATCACTGAGGCTCCAGGCTTTGTTTGTGACTGTGGTCCTCTACCTTCCCTCAGCCTCCTCCCTGGGCTGGTGGTCATCAGTTCACAGCACTCACATGGGTCTCCATCTTGAGAAAAATAGCAGCTCCCTCACCATGGGTCAGACAATCAATAAACAGGGTCACACTAGTTACTTAAGCTCAGGCAAGCACCAAATCTCAGACTAGATGCAGCTGTCAGTGAGGAGGCTGCCCCTGCAAGGCTGTATGCAATTTGATTAAATACAGCCAGTTCCATGTGATCCAACAATTCCACTTCTGTGTACACACCCAAAATATTGAAAGCAGGATCTTGAAGAGATACTTGCATAGCCATGGCATGGAAGCATTATTCGTAATAGCCAAGAAGTAGAAGCAACCCAAATGTGTATCAACAGATAAATGGATAAACATGTATCAGTAGTATATACATACAGTGAAATGCTATTCAGCCTTAAAAAGGAAGATAATTCTACCACATGCTATGACATTGATGAGCCTTGAAGGTATTATACTAAATAAAGTAAGAAAAACACTGTATAATCCTACTCTATGAGGCATCTAAAGTGTCGAATGGTGATTACAGGGGATGGAGGAGGGCAAAGGGCAGTGCTGGGACTCAAATAACTTGAGAACTGGTTCTCTGCCCTCATGATCATTTTAAGTATGAAGAAAAACCATATACCAAAAGGCAGTTTATTATTTCATACATTTAATACTTAAATAATAAAAATAAAAGAGGTACACAAAACTAGATCATGTTATAAGAGTTTTAAAATATTAATAAAAATTATTAAATCATACCTGACCAAAAAAACCAATAGAACTGTTATTTAAGATATTTCCATATTGCTTCTTGAGTGGCGTTCTCACTTGCAATTTTTTTCACCTATGGACGGAAAGAGCATTACTAAGGGCACTTAGAATACGCTCTGTGTGGATGAATGGTAAAAATAGAGTAAAGAATGTACATTTGTGATTTCCACATTGGGGGGCTGCCCAGGCACCCACCTGAAAGAGAACCCTGATTATGAGTGCTATTTTAATAACTGGTTCACCGAACTCAACAAAAAATTAGGTATCGGTTCTGCTGAACCAGTGCAAACTGGCTGAATCCCACCACAGGCAAAGGGAGTTGTTTATCGGGTGCAGAATTTCAGATTTATAGTATGAAAAGGTTCTGAAGGTCCATTTCATAACACTGTGAATATACTTAACACTACTGAACTAAACATTTAAAAATGGTTAGGATGGTAAATTGTAGGTTATGTGTGTGTTGGGGGCTTCTGCAATAGAAAATAAATATTTTTAAAAATCAAAAACACAGAGTCATCCTAGAGTATGGAACTCAAGGAGCTTGAGAAACATGGTGTGGTGACAGTGTGAGGCATGTGGCCAAAGGCTCAGGAGGTAATACTGGAAAACAAGAAGAAACTGATGAAGGACCTCATTCACATGAGACCTTTTGGTGGCATGTAAAATGCTCCACACATATCTGATAGCTCTGGGAATCACCAGTCAGCTTTCTAATGGCGGAACTATCAGGGGTCTACATTATTAGAAAGTTCCTCAATAGTAAAAGTGTCAGTTCAGAAGTGAAGTTGGGGCCCAATAATGAAGATAGTGACTATCTATGTAGAGGAGAGTAGAGAGAGATTAGATTTGAGATCTACTAAAGAAGCTAAATTAATAGAATGGAATGAATGATTGGAGGACTGTGTATTGATATTCTAAGGATACTTTTGATTGCCAGACCATTCAACACAAACTGGCATAAACAATAAAGGAAACTAGTTCATTCATATTATGAAAAAATCCAGCAGTAGAGTGGGCTTCAGATGTGCTTCCATGAGAGACCCTGGGCTTTGAGTCTGTTTCCTTATAATGTGTCTGGCTCTGCTCTCCTGAGTGAATGGGCCCTGTCTTCACTCTGGCTTTTCTCATGGTAGCAACATAGGCTCAGCTTCTTCAGATCTCATACTTGCATACCCCCTCACTCAAACAACAAAAAAAAAGAGGTTTTCTTTCTTTCAAAAGGATACGAAAGTCCTACATTTATTTGAACCAAACCAAACCAACCTCTGTCCTTGGGCAAAGAGGGGAGATCAGTGTGGGTCTCTGAGACAATCTCTGGGGCAGGAGAGGTGAATTATGCTGACTGACTCTCCCTAATCAGGGCCCACAATCAGACAAGGGACAAAGTAAATTCTACCCAAATCACATAGCAAATATAAGGTAGAGGCATGACACCCCATGAGAAATCTGGGTTCCATGAGCATTGGGAAGGGGAAAGAATGAGCACTTGGTAAGAAACCAACCTTTGTCCATGACACAGAGTAAGAAGGAAGAAGGCACCAAGGACAGCGCCAAGATTTCTGGCTCAGATGGCTGTGGTCATTGACGCCCTTAACAAAGACTTGAAATACAAGAGAAGAAGCAAGTTTGGAGGTAGGGCAGACAGGTGAGGGGGACACATGAGTTTGTGGTTGAGTCTGAAGTGACTAAAAGACCTATAGGTAGAGATGTCTGATGCTTGATGATCAATTCTGGATCTTTCCGGTAACCCCACATAAGTGAAACCACAAATAAGTGGTTCCACTGTTTCCACAACACTATGTTGTGTCTCTTTAGAGTTTTGAAATACTCCACAGTTATTGATTAGCCATTAGTGATTTCCTCTGACCCTGGCTAAGTATTTTCTCTTCCTCTTTAGTACTATACTCTACAAATCACTGGAAATGGGATTGAGCAGGTGCAGATTGGAAGACAAAACATTCCTCTTAATGTGAGAAATTAATTTGTGGCTCTAATTGCCTCAAACTCAAAATGAAAAAAAAAGTCTACATTTTCCACCATTCAAAATAGAACACAGGTTTTATCCGAATAAAGAAATAATCTGTCAGGAAATAAAAAAAAAAAAGACTTAAGTTGCTAATATGTCAATCTTAACACATTGTTAAGGAAAAGTGATTTTAATTACATTCACATCTACATAGAACCATTTTTGAACAGTGTTCACAGGAGCCTAAAGGTCTGGGATTTCAGAACTGACAAAGTACATTAAACAAAGGCAATGGGGAAAGAGCAAAGGATAATAGGAGCTGGAGGTAGAGGCATGATTTGAGAAACAGGGGCTTTGGGTCCTAGAACCAGCTTTGCCATGAAGCCCCTCTATGACCTTTGTCAAGCCTTACTCTCTCTGGACAGTAGTGCTGTCATCTGAATAGAGGATGCCCACAAGGAAATGTTCTCAAGTTGCCTTTCATATCTATGAAAACATCACAGAAAATTGAGCCTAGACTCATTTCCCAGAGCTGCTTGTCTTATTGTATAGATCATAGCCTCACTGGTTGTTTTATATTCCTGTGAAGTATACAGAGAAAGGTCTTGGAATTTTCCAACTCGCAGATGCCAAAACAGAGACTAAGGGAAATGTTCCATCTGAGGTGAGCCAGAAAATCACTGTTGACTCAACTTGATGAACAAAAACCAAATTGTGTCCCAGAAGCCAGGTCCTTGAGCAATCAACTAAAAATAAAAGACAGTTAGCTCATGAGCCTACCCTTGGTCATCTTCCATCTTTCCTCTTCCCAACCTTTCCCTGGTTCCCCCAAAGAGGATTATTTAATTTATTGGGGTGATATGGTTTACAAAATCATATAAGTTTCAAGTATACAACTCAATAAACACCACCTACACACGGCACTGTGTACTCCCCACCCCAAGGAAAGCCTCTTTTCATTCCCCCATTTTTTCTTTTCCCTCTACCTCCACCCCCCTTTCCCTCTGGCTATTGTCACCCCATTGTCTGCATCTATGTGTTATGTATATATGTGTTTTGGTTAATCCCTTCACCTTGTTTCATCCAGTCCCCTCACCCCCCTCCCTTCTGAGAGCTGTCTATCTGTTCCCTGTTACCCTGTCTCTATTTCTATTTTGTTCATCAGTTTATTGTGTTCATTAGATTCCACATATAAGTGAGATCATATGTTATTTCTCTTTCCCTGATGAACAAAAAAAGACTTAAGTTGCTAATATGTCAATCTTTCCCTGACTGGCTTGTATCACTTAGTATAATAATCTCCAGGTCCATCCATGCTGTTGCCAAATATAAGAGCTCCTTTTTATGGTCTTGTAGTATTCCATTGTGTAAATGTACCACAGCTTGTTTATCTTCTTATTCACTGATGGGCACCTGGGCTGTTTCCAGATCTTGGCTATTATAAATAAGGTTGCAATAAACATGAAGGTGAATAGGGGAGAAAAGTAATTTTAAGTGTCTCTATACATGGAAGCCCAGCAGGCAGGCTGGCTTCTGGGGGCAGTGAGCACAGGGGAACACTGTGGACACAGAGCAGCAGCCTTACCAAAGGCACATATTACCCAAGCTGAACAACTGCTCTACATCAGGGTATGGAAAACAGGCATTGAGAGGAAAGATTTAGACAACACAAAGGCCTGTTTTAATAAGTTTCAAGAGGCAGTTGCTGACCTGCAGGCAGCTGTGAATGTTCTCTTCTCCATGTTCCAACTGCTGCGTTATCATTGTAAATGGCCTCTATCCAGTTCCCACGTCAGTCTAGTGATTGCTAGCCTCGCTAGTCTATTCTTGTTTAATAGTCAAGAGTGAAGCCATTTGGGGAACTTAATTCTTAGTATAGTGCATTCCTGCATTGCATCTCATGATCTCTTTAGGAGCATCAAGAAAGAGCTGGGGGGGGGGGACCCAAAAGATAGTAGAACACAGAAATCTATAGAAGCAGAAAACTGAGTAAACTGAGGCTAAATCATTATTTTTGTAAACAGTAGCTGGGTAATGTGCAGCATGCGCAGATAGGAATACACCAGGCTAAGGTCATCTTCCAGAGGGATGATGCTCAGGACCAGGCTCCAGCTGGTGCACAAATCAGTCTACAACACCTGAAGAGATTCTCTAACTCAGAGCATTATGAAGCTGGGTTGGAAATCAATGACTCCGTCTTGTGCAATGAGAACTGCATGCAGTTTAATATGCAGTTAACGTAAACATAATTACACAACCAATAACAAGAAGAAATATACAGCAAGGTTCTGCTATTAACTCCCAGTTCCCTGTTTTTGGGGAACTGGTGAATAGCCTCAGTCAGATGTGACAGGGAATTGCCTTTGTCTGGTCCTGCGGGGATCTGTTTTCTTCTCACATAATCCGGGCCCCACCGCTCCTCTGTGTCCCAGTCTGTTCTTGTTCCATACCATTCTGTGCTGGAATGGTTACTTCATGATATCAGTGTCATTATTACTAATTTCAGAAAATAGCTGTCTCTTGGCCTCAGGTTTTAAAAAAAAAAGAGTCTGCGTCTATTGTAGTTACAGAAAAGTGCCTGCCTTTCTCTCAGAGCTCTGTGTTGAATGCCTATTCGCCAGTTGTTTATCACATCAGGACTGGCTTCTTCTCCTACATGACTGTGGCTTTCTGTCTCTCCCTGAATGCCTCTACCTGAGAACTCTGTGCTCCCCCAAAACCCTCCAGGAAAGTAGGGAATGTATAAGCTTTCTCCCTTTCACGGGAATAATAACTTGTAAACCCAAAGAGAAATTGTTTCCCTCCCCTCCCTATGCAGAATCATTGTCTGGCTTGCCCTTTCTGGCGCAACCTCCCTCCCTGTGTGCAGCGGCCCTACATAGAGTTTTTAACCATTTCACATCCTTGGTGTGTTATTACAAACTTGCCAGATTTGCCCCAGACCAAAGTGGGTTCTCCTTGCATTCTGATTCTGGTAAAGCACTGTGATTGTATCAAAGGCTAAATAAAGTAAGGCCATAAAAGTTTCAAGGGTAGACGATCCTAGAAAATGAATCATAATCTGTGTCCTGATACACCTTTGACTTTCTAAGGATTGGTGGAGGGTCAGTAAAGGAGGCAGAATCTATACTTAGCAATCAAATGTATTTCAATAACAGAATTTATGCTGCCTGAATATTCTGTCCCTGACTTGGTTTAGATCCAGGTCTGAGCAACCTGACTAGAATACTGTAGAGAATGTTTGAACCCTGTGTCTATAAAATGGCATGTTGATCAAAGGATATCCGATGATTCCATAAAGCAAACTTAAAATAGTTTGTCTCTACGAGTCAACAATCAATATTCTCAGTTCTCAGTTAGAAACACTGTTTTAAAAGCCATTTTCAGGTGGAAGCAACCCCCTGCCCATCAATGGATAAATGGATAAACAAAATGTGGTATACTCATGCAATTGAATATTGTTTGGACTAAAAAAGGAAAGAAATTCTTACAAACTGCAACAAGGATAAACCTCAACGACACTATGGTAAGTGAAATTAGCCAGTCATAAAAGGCCAAATATTATATGATTCCACTTATATGAGGTACCTAAAATCGAATTTATAGACAGAAAGTAGAATAATGGTTGTCAATGGGTTGGGAAGAAGGAAAATGGTAAGTTAATGTTTAATAGGGACAGAGTTTCATTTTGAGAAGATGAAAAGTTCTAAAAATGGATGGTGGTGATAGTTGCACAACACTGTGAATTTACTTAATGTCAAATTAAAATTCTTAAAATTGTCAAAATGGTGGGTTTCATGTTATGTATTGTGTGCAACCATGTTTAAAAATATAATATAAAAATTTTATTTCCAAGTGAGGCTTTTGAATATTTCCTAAAATATTTGTCGCTGTGGTTAAAATTATTTCCAAATGACCTGGATTCATTGCAACATGCTAGTAACAATACATACAGAACATCCAAGCATCAGGAATAGAGAAAAATAGTGATATCCAACTACAAAGATTTCAAAGTTCAGAGCATGAAATCACCGATGTTTTTTCTTGACTTTCTGAACAGACCTTCTAAAGGGTTCTTTAGTGTTTAAACTCTTTTTTTCTTTTAAATATGTCTTACTGTTTTACTCTCAGGGAGTAGACATGCTGAAAAGATAAATGTATGGCAAATTGTTCTCCATGACAAATCACACAGGAACACTAGTGTTAAGTTAGAACCAATGCCCTGGAAAGTGTTGTTTACCATGTGCCTCTCAACGTCAGTCCACACAGTTCCTCCAAGCCTTGTTCATTGCTCTCTGGTCTGAGTATAGTCTGTTCACTGAGCAAGAGTGAGAAAATGTTTTGCATCAGGAGCAATTACCCAAAGAAATAAAATATACCCTTCTATACTTATTCATGTTTAAAGAGATGTCTAAAGGTCTCACATTACCTGTTTTATGACTTTTGACAATATTCACCTCAAATCAGGTATGTATGTCCATTACCACCTGGAAACAGAAATGAAAATAAATCTTAAATGAAACCGGAAAGAAAATAAGCCCTTACCTTTTGATTCTTTTTTTCAGTACTCTGCAGGTGACTCTGCATTTGATTCTTTTTTTCCACCTCTGACTCTATTTCTGGAAGGAAGACAATGTGACAAAAGGGGGTGAGGAGAGGTTGGCTGTGAAGCCAGAGAAATGGATCTGAGCCCTGGCCCAGCCATGCATCAACTCTGTAGCTCTGGCTCTCTCCAGAACCCCAGCTGTCTGTCTGCAAAATAGAGAAGATAATCCAGGCATCTATACTACAAGGCTGTAGCAAAGATAAGAAATTAGGTATGGAGAGCTTTTGAAACAATGCCTGGCACATAGTAGATGCTAAATAAATTACAGCAGCTCTCATGATGTCTGCCCCTCAAACATACTACCATGTATCACACACCAGTATCTTTAATAGTTCTGTCGCACCTTCCTCACCATTCCTCAGGAAAAGGTGTTCTGTTCTTAGTCACGGGTAAATAGCACACAGAGGCTTACCCCAATACTTTCTCCATACACTATTTCACATTTTATCAGCGTGGAAATAACACAAATATAGTAAGAATTTCTTCATAAAAAAAAAAAAAGCTGCACCTGGCTTTAACATTCAAGATTTAAATATGATACAGCGTTATCTGTCTTGGGAAAATACATGCTCACTTTCAAGAGACAAAACCCAGGCCAGAAGACTGCTTGATGTTTTTTTCTCACTGCCATGGTTCCTTACTGTTGTGGTTCTTTCTGTCCTACCCATTCCTCACTTTTTGTATTTGAAATGCAAACATTACAGATTAAGAGTAGAGTTGTTTTCTTCCTTTAATACAATTCATTACTGTTAGAAGGGATGACTATAAATATTCAAAGGGAAATCTAACAACTACTCTGTCTCTTGTCCAGATCTGGCTTCCTCACCCCTCAGTATTGTCACAAACACCAAGGGCAACTAATGCATACCTGTAACAGACACCTTAGTCACCTTGTCTTCCTGTCTTGCCTTGCTCCTTTGTCAGAGAATCTCCTCGTCAAGACTAAGTAAATGATATTGGGTCCATCTGGATGTAGACCTGAGAAATGTAGTCTGCAAAGAGAAAATGAAGCAGATACCCAGAGAGAAGAAAAATGAGAATGGGAGAGAGGAAGAGGGAGGGTAGAAGGGAGAAAGAGAGCCTTCTTCCTGAGAAAAAGCCTTCCAGTTGCTGTTTCCAGCCCTTTGGGGGACACAGATATTCTTGAGTTTTTTGAGAGACACATGCATCTTTCTGATTACTTCCTCTTTTTGCTTAAACCAGCTTCAGAGGGTTTTGTTCCCTGAAAACAAAGGGTCTCTGAGACAATGTATCACGTCTTAACCACTCACCCACCTGGGTAACGTTGTCACTAGCAGTCACAATAGAAAGCATTCTCCTAAGCGTTGGGAGCTGAGAGCCAGCACTCCATGGAGAGCATATCCACATACCAGAAAAAGCACATCATGTTAGCTGCAGGAGCATTCATAGCCCAGTGGTGCTATTGGTAAATATTTAACAACCATCTCTCCTGGGGGGAAAAATCTCTGGTCTGACACAGTTTCCAATTTCTGTGGTGTAAATACTCCCACTATTGCTACTTGTAACGCTATCACTGAAAATGTAGTTTGAAAGAGATGTTCAGAAATGGCTTTTAGGAGTCATGCCAAATGGCTTCCTAGACTACATTTTCCAACTTATAAGTGCAAATATTCCTCGACTTACAATGGGATTGTGTCCTAATAAATCCATTGTAAGTTGAAAATACTGTTTGTAGAAAATGCATTTAATACACTTAACCTACTGACCACCATAGTTTAGCCTAGCCTACCTTAAAGGTGTTCAGGACCCAATATCCAGAAAACATTGGCAACACAGTACACTGTAGAACTCACTGCTGCTGCTGCCCAACATCAGGAGAGAGTATCGAACGTAATGCATCCCGGGAGCCCAGAAAAAGATGAAAATCCAAATTTTGTACTACTGTTTCTACTGGATGTGCATCACTTTTGTACCATCATTATGTTGAAAATTTGTAAATTGAACCATCCTACGTTGGAGACCATCTATACTCCCTGACTCCTTTTATTACATGGTTCTTGTTATCTGAATCTTGTTTTATCAGCTCCATGTCCTTTATTCTGAATCAACTTAAACCTTCTGGCAAGAGCATAGTAAAATCATTTCTAAAATACAGTGTCATTCCTCTCTAAGACCTGCAGTTTTGTGCTCTCTCAAACACTAAGAGAATAATAATAATAGTGCCTCATATTATACAGTAATGACGGTTTCTAAGTGACCTCAATGGCGTGTTAATGGCAACGAGAACACAGGCATTGCCATTAGACTGGCCTACTTTGAATCCCTGCATAAAGGATGAATTTGGTAAATGTTAGATTTCCTTTTACATTCACAAACTCATTTATTCCAAGTATCCATCCTAAACAAGTGTTGGTCATGTGCGTGACAACCAGAATCAGTGAAGATTCCTAAACAAAAGATACAACTTGTCCAGGGCAGTACACACCTGATTCCAGTTTGGGAAAATGTTAAGTACTTGGTACAGAGACCGGAAAGAATTTGGTAAACAAACACCTCATTTTATGTGTTCTTCTTTGAACTGAGCTGTTGTCATTTTTGGTTTTGCTTGTAAAACACAAATGAAACGAGAACTCACTAAACATCATTTCCCTCTCTAGACTCCCAAAATACATCACCCCCAAGAGCAAGAGATTAAAAACCCACCTTCCACTGGTTTTTGGTAGGGATGTCTAAAAGATTCCTCTGTTAGATTTCAGCTTTAGTTCAAACCATTTTCCCTGTTGCCTTTCCAGTGACTTGAAACAACTTCACAAACCGTTCCTTCCATTTTCCTCACACCCTCCACCACACACACACCATTCCCTATTCTGGTTTGCAAGAAACTCAAACATCCCCAGGTCGCACTAGCCTTTGGGAACCAGAGGTAACTTGAATAAATGGTTCCTCATTCCCTCTCTGGAGAACTTTTAACTCTAGACTCAGACAGCATCTTACAGTTTCTTCATCAAGATCTGTGTTTTAGACCAAGGTTTTCAAAACAATGAGCAACAGAGTTCTCTAAATGAAATCTCAAGGGAAAGTCCTACAACAGATAAAAAGCAGAGCTGATCCTCTATGGCTTTTTAGGTCTTTGTAGTTTTCAGATCTCAAAAAAAAAACAAAAAAAACCTTTTAAACTAGAACTGGCTGAATTGCATGAAGGTGCCCAGAGACCTCTCCAGACTTGTTGAAAAGGCCTTGCAACATCTCTGGGAAACCCTAGGGCTCCTCGGGGCACAGTTTGAAAACCCAGAGGGAGAAAAGCTGTGTTAGGCAGCTCTCTCTGCCTGTGGGCAGGAGCAAAGTTGATTGAGGGCTGGGGGCTAGAAAAGCAGGTAGGATATTCCTGCAACCGTTCAAATGAGAGCTCATGCAGTCCCGAACTGGCCTGGGAGACATTTTCCAGACAAAGTCATTACAATGGGCAAAGTCACTAGAATGTGAGTCTCAGGAGAGAAGATAAAGATACCTCTGATTTTATTTCAAGCTTATTTGCAATAATTAAGGTGTCATTAGCTCTCAGAAAGAAAAAGAAACAATCAAAATGATTTGGGGCATGCCATACATTTTGTCTGGAATAGTGTAGCTTCTTTTTTTGAAATATCTGGGAGGACTTACCTATCCCAGAGAAAGAAGGTGATTTGTCCACTGACTCCCACAGGAAATCAAGAGCAAGCAAAGACCCATTGTGACTCTAGGACTAACCCCCCTAAAACATAAAGCACAAAAGTTTAAGCCAGTGGCAAGGGAATAGGACCCCAGGCTGTGAGGTCTACTTACCCCAAAGTCATAGACAAATGGTCAAGATCATTCTCCCAAATAAAAAAATGTCTTCTCTCTCCAGGCTGAGCCCTTCTGAGAACAAGAGCTGGCAGCAATACCATCAGCCACAATGCTGTCAGTTTGGATTGTCGACAAATGTTTACTGAGGGCCTACCTTATTGGGTTTAGCCGAGAGAGGTGAAATCACTGGCTCCCCTCAGGAGTCAGCCAGCTTAAGCACACAGATGGGGTCACCGAAACCACTGTTCTCCAGACTAAGTTCATTTGTTTATCTCAGAGTGATCCACAAATAACTGCTTCATGAAGTTATGACCAAGGACTCTCTGGGCTCCATGACCCCTGCTGAGTGCACTTGGCCGTCACAGTTGGAAAGCTGTTATAGAGAGATCCTCCAGTGCCAATCTTCCTTCTCCCTCTGTTTGCCACTGGATCACCAGAGAAGGCAGATGGCATACTGCAAACACATCCATAAACCAGGCAAATGTGAACCATGTTGATAATGAAAATCCAACACTGGGCACTGTAGCCCAGGAGACTGACAACAGTAGTGAGACCACTGGGTGGGAATGACGGCAAAATTCAGGTCAATGCAGAAAGAACACCCTCAACGAGGACGAGTATGCCCTATGAAGTAAGCCTCCTCCACCAGCTACCAGCTCTGAAAACTGTGCCTTCGTTTCCACATCCTCAAAAGGAAATGATGCTTAATACCTCCTCAGTTGAATGTGAGCATAAAAAGAGATACATTGCTTGGAGAGTTTAGCACACAGTACTAAACTCTGCCACAGGGTAAGCACCCAGTAAACGTTGGCTGCTATTAAATCCCAGTCCATGAAGGCATGAGCCATCGCAAGGGTAAGAGATACCTGATCAGATGATTGTTTTACTCGAAATTTAGAAACCGTTGTCAATACTATTGCAGAGGAGATTTCAGCGTGGGTGGGGAATGGGCTCAGTTTGCTTCCTGGAAAGCAAAGTTTGCCACTGAGACCCTGAAATATGGAGTCCAGTTCATCGTTGCTCTCTGGGCGTCTGCATCGCCCCACGTTCACTCAGCCAGCATGCACAGGACACCTGAATAGCCAAAGCACCGTGTGGATGGGGGGAACCCTAACCCCAAAGATACAGCAGGTTTGTTTACACCAAGCCACTGTAGCCGTGGCTCTAACAACCCCAGGAGGAAGCCACAGATAGCCTACGTGCACTAATCAAACCAGGACCTGTTTTCTATTTCTGCCTTTGGGATTAGTTAAGGGATTGGTAGGTCTTTAAATCACTCCAAGCTGCTTGACCGTGACGCCAGACCTGCTACAGAAAACACCCTGCCAAGCAGGATGCTGTTTATCAAACCAAGTTTTAAAATATATATGCTTTCTTTTGATTTCCATTTTATTTTCTAATCAAGAAACACATACTCCCAGGAGAAAATCAGCTCTGCTCTGTTTCTTTCTCTCCCCTCTTCCCCCATCTCCTCTGTCTCCCTCAGTCTGCCCTAGTCTCCTTCTCTCCCTCCTACTTTCCCTCTCCCACACCCCCTCCAGCTTTTATCATTTTAAGCTGTGTGCATGCCATTCTTCAGGGGATTAAAGTCAAATTTAGTCTTCTGCAATTGCTATTACCTACCCCTTGGCTTATGAGATGCATTTGCCTGCATTTGTAATGCATCAATAACTTCCACTCTCCTCCACTTGTAAACAATGCATTATATTAAATAGCCTGTGTCTAGCCTTGTATTGAAACAGACAATAAATTAGGACTTCCAGTTCTTGGCTTTTACTGATTCCTAAACCTGCCAGTTACATGCCTGTCCGCCCCACTGAACATTCTCTCTAAAGCTGAGAATGCACAAAGCCCTTGTTCATAGTTCTGTCTCCATCACTGCTGCCGGCTGTCAGCTTCACACCACCAAGCAGGTTGTAATTGGCAGTATGAGGTGCAGAAATGAAAAATGGTTTGAATGTGGTTCTCACCACACAGGCTATGCACACGCACATGCACATGTACACGTGCATACACAGTCTTTCTGGCTTACAACATTCTGCAAATTTAGGGACTTGATATATATGAAGCTCTTAATCAGGACCCACGAGGGCCACCCTCATTTGCTAGCCCATGGATTGGAAACAGAAAAAGGAAACAAACACAATGCAATCAACATCTAGTGCTGTCCGTATCCGGTGCAGGGCCGGATGGGTCCTGCATGGATGCTGCTTTGGGAATGTGCCCTGATGGGAGCCAGCCCTTGTGCTTTTTTGGGCAGTTTCCTTGGGATCTGAGCGCTGCAAGCTTCCCAAGAGTCACAGTTGTCCTGCTCAACCTTGAATGAGGTCCCGGAACACAGAAGTTCAGGTAGTTTCTGTAGACATTTTCCTTCGGGAAGGTCAGTGTCAATCTCACCACCATTCTTACGCAAATTCCAATCTAGGAGAATTGGATTCCTCAGAGCAGGATTTCTCAATCTCAGCTATAGTGACATTGTAAAAGCCAGATCATTCTTTGTTATGGGGACTGTCCTGTGCATGGTCGGATGCTTAACAGCACCTCTGGTGTCTACGTACAAGATGCCAGTATCAACACAGCCTAATTTGAGACAATCAGAAATGTCTCCAGACATTGCCAAATGGCCCCTTCAGGGCATCCACAGTTGAGAAGAATTGCAACAACTTAAAGTTATATTTAGTCCTGATGTCTGCCCATAGAACTTCAAACCTAATGAGGACCAGAGAGTTCTTCTACTCCTATACTTCTCCAAGTGTGGTCCCTAGATTGTCTGCGTTAGCATCACCTGGAACCTTGTTAGAAATGCAAATTATGGAGCCTCATCCCAGAGAGACTGAGTCAGAAACTCTGGGCGTGCTGCCCAGCAGTCTGCTCTAATAAGCCTTTTAGGTGATTTTAACTGAAGCTAAAGTTTGAGAACTACCACGCTATTCCCATGCTCACCTTTCACAGATAGGAAAACTGAGAGCAGAGAGGTAAAGCGCCTGCCCCAAAGTCACAGAGTTACTTTACTTTAGACCTGACCTTCTGCTACCCAGACCAAAACCCCACTGAATCATTCTTATGGACACACCCCTGAGTAATTTCTTCATCTCAGTCGTCCACCTGCTTCTTGCTCTACCTCCTCATGCATCCCACTGGCCACTTTCCTGGATTGCACGATTCCTTGTGCTTGCTTTTCTGATCCCTACCCTATTTGTCTAGTAATGAAGCTGAGATTGAGTTTAACCATCTTCCTGTGTGTACTCTCTTCCTACTGGCAGTGGGCTGTGTGGCTGTACACATAGTGTGAGTGTGGGTCTGTGTAGGTTTATGGGTGATCTCTGTGTTTATTTCTCCATCTGTGTGTCTCTATGAATGTGGCTGTGTGCAAGCCTGAGGCAGGGTGTGTTTCTAAAAGGCACATAAAGGAGAGAGGCTGAGTTTACCATAGAGTGACCATGCCCCTGTTCGCTCAAGCTTACATCTCTGAACTCTGGTTCAGAGAGTCTGTGATCAGTAACCTGTGACAGTCTCTGGCAGCTTGTCCCTCAGTTTGAGGGGCAGTGGCAGGCGTGGATTTTGTAAGGTAGATTTCACCAGGCAGAAACTGACATGTTCCTTCTTTCAGAAAGGATGATAATAAAAATTCACCTCTTGGGGATTTCCAGAAAACATACATGTTAATTTCACAGTCAATAGACTGACTATATTTGACTAAATTCTAAGATCCTTCCCCTCTCCCCACAGAACTAATCAGTTAATAGAATTAAATACAGTTATCTTCAGCTCTGGCTGGGTGGCTCAGTTTATTAGAGGGTCGTCCTGATGTGCCAAGTTTGTGGGTTCGATCCCTGGCCAGGGCACATACAAGAATCAACCAATGATGGGATGACTAAGTGAAGCAACAGATCAATGTTTCTCTCTCTGTGTGTGTGTCTCGCTCCCTTCCTCTCTCTCTCTAGAAAAATCAATTTTAAGTAAAACAATTATTTTCATGTCAGATAGACAGAGCCTCTGACCCCTAGTCTTGTTTGAACATTGATAGTTTAAAAAATAAATATATTTTTTAGCTCAGAAGAGACTCTAAAACTACATCTGATTTAAGTCCTGGTTATAGTCAAGTGTATATGTACTTGGGTCGCTGTAGAAATGTTGTATTTAGGAGACAGAATGACTTAGGCTGTGAATTCACAAAGATGCTTGAAAAAATAACCTAGTTCTGACTTTGATCAACACAGTTACGTCCTGACAAAGATTCTTTCTTTGACCAAACTGCAGTCAAACTCCTCTGAGCCCTCTGCTCCACAAGCCCAAACTTGGACTTTTGTCTCAGTCTTTACAGTCTCGTTTTAGCAATAATCCTGCTAAGTCAGTTTGGAGCGAATCTCCACCCTCTATATGTGATCAGCCTCAATATCTAATCAATTTCCTCATCCCCTTCCAACCCCCAGGTGACATGGTGTCCCCTTGACCTGCCTTCAACAAAGATCCTATTGAGTCGGTTTAACAAGAATCCTGAAGTCTCCTCCTCTTAGTCATTTTTTACCCACTGACTCCCACCCTGCTCCTTGTCCACTTTCTCTTGTTGTATTCAGAGTTGAGCCCAATCTCTCCATTTTACTGTAAAATTCCGTTGTAGCTCCTTTAAATAAAGTCTTCCTTATCATCTTTAACAAGCATCATAAGTAATTTTTTTCATTAACCTTTGAGTAGTGAGTTTTTTGTTAACCCTTTGAGTGAGAACATACATGAACGTTCGTACTACTCAAAGGGTTAACAGTTTCCACAGAAGCTAGGATGTATCCATTCCAACTGGTATAACAGAGTCCTCCTTAATCGATACCTTGGAGTGGCATAAAGGCCACTCCTTGGACTTGGGTTCTGGTAGCAACTGTGAAAAGCTAGGCCAAAGGAGGCACCAAGCCATCCTTCCCCACTCAGAATGTGAACTCCTAGAAATGGGAGGATTTCATTCCCAGGGAAGGATTACTCAACAAATCTATGGAGAGAAGCCCCAGATGAAATGGTTCAAACCTGGACACATAGATAGAGTAGACCATATGAGATTGCCTTTTCGTCATTAAAAAATGGCAGAATGTTGGCAAGCTCAGATGGTTCAACCTGATAGCATTCATGAGCCTCTCAGCTGTCTGTTGAATACGCACTGTATGTACAGGACACAAGGGTCGCTAGGGAAAAGTGAGGAAGAAGAAGACGACTTCAAAGATTTTACAATCAAATTCAAGTTTCAGAAAATTATAAGTTTTGTAATTGGTGCTTGTCTTCTTCCTGAGTCAGAGAAAACAAAATGAAAATATGCATTTCTCCTAAAGGTGCTTCTCTTTATGAGGAAGATTTTTTCACACCAGAAATTATTTCTTGATTTAAAAAAAAAAAAGATAAGAAAACTAGTCTTTGGTGATAGCACTTATGACATATGTTTGTTTGTTTTTAATCATTTCAGTTTCTAGCATGTGAAAAATAGCTGTAAGAAAAAGAACTTTAGGGCCACCCAACAAAAGACAACCAAACCTGACTTCTTGCAAAAGGAATGGGTCTCTTGCAGAACTAGGCAAAAACCAGCACGCCTAAATTTAGAGCAGGTAACTCAGAGTGTGTCTGTGAGCGGGTGGCAGTCCACAAGCTGTTTACTACCAGCTCATGACAAGTACAGAAATTCAAAGTAATCATTTAAAAACACATCAATTTGACATAGTAATTTTATTTCTGTTGGCTCTTAACAATAAAACATTGCAGTTGAAATTTTGTATGTCTGTTTTTTTATTTCATTTTACTAGTTATTCAATGTTATTACATTTTACCAAACTATCAGTCAACCCTGGATTGGAAATTTAAAATATAAAAAAATCTTTTACCACAGATATCTGGGAAGCACTGATGTACAGAAAAAAATAGACATCAGCTTAATGTAAATAATAGCATTGTCATAATATTTACTAGGTATGAGGTCCTTGTTATAAAGCCTTGCAACGGAAACTCATTGACTATTCAGAACAAGTCTGTGAGGCAGAAACTCCTCCCATTTCACAGATGAGGAAATCAAGGCAGAGAAAAGATAAGTTACTTTCCCAGTATTGTCCAATTGGTATGTGACAAGTGCAATGAGAACCCAGGAAGTTTTGCTCTTGAGTCCATGCTAGTAATCTCTGTCACGAAACTGTACAATACATATGAAACAACCTGATTTGTAAGCAAGCTGAAAAACCAAGGAAAGATTGGCATTTTTGTTACACAGGAACCCGTCTTGATGCATACAGGGCTAATATTGCTAAAGAAAGGCTAGGCTTAAAAGGTTTGAACCACTTTTGGGGGTCCTGAGAACAGCCACATGAGATGAAAGCTCACCAAGATGCCTACTCTCCAAAGAAAGTTGGGTTAATGTGCCAGGCAACTCAACAATTCATCATGTAAGTGGGAGGCTGCAGACCCCTATGGCCACCCCTAACCAGCTGAATCAGAACCTTATGAAAGGAGAGCCCAGAAATCTGCATTTCTACAAATTCTTCCCCTACCAGCTGAGTCTACAGCCATGCCACACTGAATGTGACCGATCTCATCTAATCTAAAAAAAGGATACACCAGGTGAATTAAGAGCAAATTATTATAATCACACAAAGAGAGGCTAACTCCTGTTTTAGCCACTTACTTTTGGCTTTAAAGAAATTACTTAACTTCACTGAGCCTCAATGGTCCCCTCTGTAAAAGTGGATGATAATATCCCTTACCTCTCAGAATTCCTGGACAGAGTTAATTAGAGGTTGTCTATAAAGTACTTGGCATAAAATAAGCACTCAAAAATTCAGCCATATTTACTTACTATTATTTATGAGTACCCATAATATGCAAGAAAATATGGACAAGGGGTAGAGAGAAGAATAAAGAAATGAACAAAATAGCCCCCTGCCTTCAAGGAAATTTTATCTAGTGGGGTTGCATTTAAAGCTTTCTTATAAACTTACAAGGTTTAAAAAAATTTTTTTTCTCAATTCTTTTTCTAGGATTATCAAGGTTTTACCACTCTGCATCAAAACCACTTTAAAAACCTTAATCTTATTCAGGAGATACTTTCATAAGTTGGAGACGGGAAATCTGCTGGGAACAAGTGAGCCAAAAAGCTAACCTTCTTTTGAACCAGACTAGGCACTGTGAGTGAATTTAACATCACCAATTGTTGACAGAATGGTTACCAACCTACCCCGTGTCCTTCATACCGAGCCCTTATACCAATGGCTTTGATGCTGGGAAGCACTGCAGCCTTAGGAAATGTGCAGTCAGGCTCTTGGTCATGTTTATGGACCTTCTTCAAAACCCACTTTTAAGGATCATGGCTCCCAGGATCCTGTTGGCCTATATCTGTCAAGTGAGGAAAGAACAGGAGGTGAGGAAGAGCTTGCCAGACCAGCCCCTTACAAAACCCATCCCCTCTGAAGGGAAAATGGGCCCCGTATGAAGACACTGCTGGTTCTTCAAGGTTCCGTGATAATATTCCATAAACACTATTGTCAATTCCCTGCACCAAGGGAGAGATATCATTAGCAGCTTGATTTCAAAACTATAGCTAATTCAGATATCATCTCTGGGAGCTCTAAGACTGCACAATGCTTCAAAGAAATTACTCCATCTAAAATGACCCAGGGTAAGCTAAACAATTGTACACCTGTTCTCACCTGGACTCTTCCCCTCATACCTGTGTCCATTCTAGAGATGAGCAGTGAACACCTCCAGGGTTTATGTAAAGTGACCCAAAGCTGACTTTCCTCCTCTCGAATTCAAATCCAACTGGAGTTGATAAGCAGGTTTTGTTGTTGTTGTTTTGTTTGTTTTTTACAGGGACAGAGAGAGAGTCAGAGAGAGGGATAGATAGGGACAGACAGACAGGAACGGAGAGAGATGAGAAGCATCAATCATCAGTTTTTCATTTTGACACCTTAGTTGTTCATTGACTGCTTTCTCATAAGTGTCTTGACCACAGGCCTTCAGCAGACTGAGTAACCCCTTGCTCAAGCCAGCGACCTTGGGTCCAAGCTGGTGAGCTTTTGCTCAAGCCAGATGAGCCCACGCTCAAGCTGGCGACCTCGGGGTCTCGAACCTGGGTCCTCTGCATCCCAGTCTGATGCTCTATCCACTGCGCCACCACCTGATCAGGCGATAAGCAGGGTTTTATTTTGTTTTAAAAATGAAAGAAAATAAAACTAGCTTTATTTTATATTTATCTCTGTTTTTTTAACACAAGTTGTATAAAATAAGACTCTGGCCAAAAATTCAAAACCATTTTCTTCCTAGATTAACACAGGCCACCTAGGAGTTTCTTTTCTTTCTCAGTGAATACATATCCCTACTTCAAGTAGAAAATGAGTACCGCTATTTCTGAGACTTCAGTATAAGCAGTCGACTGGCTTCTCTAAAGCCCCCAAAGTGACACTTTATACATCCATACCCTCCGTGTTCACTGATGGCACGTGCTCACCAGCCAGACCACGACAGAAAACTGCTGCTGCACCAGTTCTATGCGGTGTATTTTCTTTCTTCATATTTTCTGCATCTGTTACAGATCACTTCATTCATCACTGACAAGCCCCTCACCGCCAGTGAGGAATCTGATGACTGCACATAAAAACCCTGCTTTCATGACAAAAGAAAATCCCAGAAATACCAGGATTTCTGATCAACAAGGCAGAGACAGCTAAACGTTAGGTCGAAAGTCATCCTAATGTGACTAAGACTTTTGTCTAATGATTCATTGGTCTAATCAGCACAATTATATCCATACTTCTCATTTCTTACTTCATAGATTTGAATGAAAAGGAGAAAAAAAATATACACTTCAAAGCTAGTGTCTTTTAATCCACAGGCTCATTTGAAAATTGAGATTGACATTGAAATACCATATCCCCTTGGTCGTCAGAATAAAACTCCTGTCCTGGTTATTTTCTTACAATTATTGAACAAGGACTATAACTTCACAATTGACTCATTAAAGGTGCCAGTTCATATCTATTTAGGTCAAATGATTATTTGATGATGACAGTCATCAAGATATTCTTGTGTATTAAATAAAATGTATAGCTTATTATAGGATAAATCTTCTCTTCTGAAAAAGATAACCTTTTTCTTTTTTTTTTACTGCAAGCAACCCCTATGTTTTTGTCTTTTATTTTTTAAGTACAGGGTGTTTTTTTTTTCTTTCCTCCTTTTAATAAATATTTTTAAATTATAGTTGACATACAATATTATATTAGTTTCAGGTGTACACCCCAGTGATTAGACATTATATAATTTACTAAGTGATCACCCTGATAAATCTCCTACCTGTCTGATACCATACATATTTATTAAAATATTATTGACTATATTCTCTCCACTGTACTTTACATCCCCATGACTACACTGTAACTACCAATTTATACTTCTTTTTTTAATACTTCTTCTTTTCCAAGTGAGAAGAGGGGAGATAAAGAGACAGAATCCTTCATGTGCCCCACCCAGGATCCACCTAGCAACCCTCATTTAAGGCTGATGCTCTGCTCATCTAGGGCCAAGCTCACAACTGAGCTATTTTTAGCACCTAAGGCAGAGGCTTCAGAAGCCATCTTCAGCGCCCGAGGCCAATGTACTTGAACCAATTGATCCATGGCTGAAGAAGGGGAAAAGAGAAAGAGAGAGAAGGGGGAGGAATAGAGAAGCAAATGGTTGCTTCTCCTGTGTGCTCGGACTAGTAATCAAACCCAGGACATTCACACACTGGCAAATACTCTACCACTGAGCCAACCAGCCAGAGCCCAATTTATATTTCTTAATCCCTTCACCTTTTTCAATGAACCTCCTAACCTTTCTCCCATCTGGAAACCATCAAAATGTTCTCTGCATCTGAGTCTGTTTCTGTCCTGTTTGTTCATTTATTTTGTTTTATAGACTGAATTGTTAATAAATATGTATGTGTTGCCATCCTAATGTGACTGTTTTATTGTTCATATTTTTTATTTTATTTTTTCTTTTCTTTTCTTCTTAAAGAAGATCCTTTAACATTTCACAAAATACTGGTTTGGGTAATGAATTCCTTTAGCTTTTTCTTATCTGAGAAGCTATTTATATGTCCTTTGATTCTAAATGATAACTTTGCTGGGTAGAGTAATCCTAGTTGTAGGTCCTTGCTTTTCATCACTTTGAATATTTCTTGCTGGTCCCTTTGGCCTAAAATGTTTCTGTTGAGAAATCAGTTGACAGTCTTATGGGAAGTTCCCTTATAGGTAACTAACAGTTTTTTTCTTGCTACTTTTAAGATTCTCTCTTTGTCTTTAACTTTTTGCATTTTAATTATTATGTATATCTGTGTGGGCCTTTTGGGGTCCATCTTCTTTGGGACTCTCTTTGCTTCCTGGACTTGTGCGTGTTTTTCCTTCACTAGGCTAAGGAAGTTTTCTATCATCCTTTTTTCAAACAGGTTTTCAATTTCTTGCTCTCTCTTTTCTTTTTCCAGCACCCCTACTGGAAATAGCTTGGGTTGACCCTAAAGCTGGTAGGGTGGGGTCTCTGGGAATCACCAGGGCAGGGAAAACAGTGTGAGCTAGGTTGATGGAGACAAAGAATGGTGCCTGCCTTCTGGCTCTGTGGGGGAAGGACTCAAAAACAGAACAACAGCCTCTGCTAACACTTCTGTCTGGGAATAAGTTGCCCCTCCAGCCCTTACTCTGATGCCAGACACTTCAGTTCCTCCCTGGATGTCGGTGGTCCCTTTTGAGCTGCTTCCCCAGTGCTGGAACTCAGAGGGAGCAAGTCCAAGTAAGTCCATATGTAAGCCCTTTAAAAGTAACTGCCTGGCACTTCAGCAACCCTTCATCTCAATCAACCACAATTTTTTACAGCCAGTTGTGAGGGATGCTGTCCCTGGCACTGGAACCTTAGGTTGGGAGACCTGGTGTGTGGCTGGGACTCCTCAGGGGACTTCCACAGCAGCAATATACCTCCAGATTTTTGTCTGCTGTGTGTAACCAACCCATTTCATGTCTCTAATGCTCCTACCAGTCTTGGTGTGGCTTCTTTATATCCTTAGTTGTAGGACTTCTGTTCAGCTAAATTTCAGGCAGTTATAAGTGATGGTTGTTTTGTAGTGTATTTGTATTTTTGATGTGGTTGTGGGAAGATGTGAGTAACGCACTTACCCATGCTGCCTCTCACCTGAAAGCCTGATAAGCACAGGTTTTAATTCAGAAGACCTCTTTGTAAAATTAGAGACTGCATGGAATCATAACTATAAATGAGAGCTAGTGAATAAATTTAAATTAGAACATTATCACCTTCGCTAATTACGTCAAGAAAAATTTTAAGTCAAGAGTTTCCAAGGAGGAATGATGGTTGGATAATACATCATCAGATAAGTGGAAACATTTTATTAGGAAAGAATTATGATTGTTGGTTATGATGTATTTTGGTATAATGATTTTCAGAGGTAGTTTTGGGGGGGTGTTTATTTTAATGCCAGACCCTAGGTCCAGACCAATTAAATCAGAATTTCTGAGGGACGGGTCCAGACATTGGTATATTTTTAAAAAGATTCCCCAAGTGGTTCTAATGAATAGCTTGGGTTGAAACTCACTGAACTTAGTTACCCAAAGAAAAAGAAGCTGCTCGTAAAACAGGCTTTTTCCCTTGAGCACCAGACAAATCATGTTGCTTAATTAACATTTTTCAAACAACAACAATGAATTAACTGCTGCAAATGTTTAGGCCATGGAATTAGACATGACTCTTAGTCATCCCACTCATCTCTCCAGAGAGAAGGTTGAACATGAATTTCCAAGAACAAGGGTCTGACATACAACAATCAGAGAAAGGTTGACCTTGGCTGGGCAAGTACCATGTACGGAGCAAAAAACACAAGACTATGAACTCATTTCAAAATTCACTCAAGTATTTATTAAATGCACCAGGCATTGCTAGCAGCTGGAGAGTCTGAGATTGAGAGAATATGACCAATGACCCCAGATGAACTGACAATCTAATGTGGAGAAAGAAATATAGACAAAATTCTCTATCTATGCATTACATAATTGAGGTACTTTGAAAGCACTAGGAGGAAGCACAGAAGACTCAAGATGACAGGTGAGGACTCATGGAGAAGGCAACTGCAAGCTGAATCTAAAAGGGTGGGTGGAAATCAATGCGGTCTATAATCTGTGCCAAGTTGAGGAAGAGCATGACCAGTTCTAGGAACAATATAAGCGACAGATGAAGCTGAAAAGGTAGCCAGGGAGCTGATTATATGACCTGTGTATATCTACTAGAGATTTGGGGTTTTTTATCATTTTTGCAAAACACATTTAATACACTGTGACACAACTCTAACAGAGAAGATGGTTTTAAAAATCGGGAAAGCACTTAAGTCATTCCACCAGAAATACTTAATAAAGAGAAGTAACTTGAAATCATGGATGGTCACTCTAAGACTATTTGAATGGTAAAGAACTGACTCCTTATGTAACAACTTGTCAGAAATGTTCAACATTTCCCATTACTGCCCACAGGCCCTGAGATTAAACACAAAATATCTCCAAAAGAGTGGAGCACAAATAATGTCTTTGGGCCTCATTGTCTGATGCCAAAATACTATTTAGATGTTCAGCCTACGTAATGCCAAAACTCACTGCTATTAGCTATTTTCTGAACACAAATACAGGTTCTCCCTACAAATAGACAAACAGTGCTGTTCTTCAAGGCCTATGAGCCTCACTCCAAAATCTCACACAAGATTCTTACTGATGTTTCACTCCATCTGGATACATATTCTTTCTCCTTTGATGTAGTTTCTTTACATAAGCCATCTTACCTAAAGAAATGTCCAGCTACTACTTTAGTGGACTCTTGTCTCTGTAACCAAAAGTTACAGTTAGGTTCTAAACTTCTTGGGCTCCTTATTCCCCCTCTTCATTTATCCCTCAATTACATTACCATCTCCTACAGTAAAGAGTAATCCATGGGTGAGACAGGGCTCAGTCATTTTCCCCATTCCTACTTCCAAGGCTTATTCCCAGAGTTAACATCTAGATAAAGAACTCACCTTTCAGCTACTTCTCATTGGTGCCTCTTCCCTAATACATGGATGGATGCAATTGTGTGCAAAGTGAGCTAAGAAATAAGAACTAAGTGGAGCTCAAGGGTTACATCGGGAGATGTAACTGCTAACAAACATAGGTGAAGGGGCTCTAAGACAGGATAGAATGAGGCTTTCACATGGAATAAAGTGATATGAAATGGTATTTGCTGTTGCCAAAGCCAGGTTTCTCAGATCTCCCAACTCAAAAACAAAGTATATCAACATCCGAGAGAATCTTCACTGTGTGTTTGATGTCACAGTAAGTCCCAACACCTTAGAATGCTGATACTGAAAGAAATCTTCTAGTCCGGCTGGTTTCCGGCTGGTCCAAACTCATCATTTTCAAACTAGAAAACTGAGCCTCACAGAGAAGAAAGTGAATTACCTTAATTACGGTTAAAGATATCTTAGCTGCAACACTGAGGCCAGGATTTACACTTTCTGATCATCAGACCATTGTGTATATAGGTCCTCCCCTTTTTCTTGGTGGGGGGTGGTTGTAAGCACCAATGGATCGACTGCTATTGCCCATTTTCCTTCTCAGGAAAGATCCAAGATGTCTATGTATCCATCCCCACAGGCTTCCAGGAGAAGAAAACTTACAGATCCAGCCAATGGGCAGTTGTGAATGATGCCACAAGGGGCTGTCTTTATCCAACCCAAGTGTGTGACTTAACCTTGGAACTGATGAGGGTTACTGTTAGATTTTGGGTAGGAAAGTGACATGATCAGATTCACATTAGAATAATCACTCTAGAAGTTTATAGAGCCTTGCTACTCAAAGTATAGGACATAGAACAGCATTACATGGGAGTTTGTTAGACATTTAAAATCTCAGACCTCATTCCAAACATACTAAATCAGCACCTGCCTTTTAACAACTCCTGAGATGGTTCACATGCACATTAAAATTTCAGGTGCACAGTCAAAGAGGATGAGAAATTTTCATGAGATAAAGGTGAGACTTTAGGAAAAACAGGAGACTGTCACGACAATTGGTTAAATTTTCCCTTTAAACAGATCTTTAAAAACCACTAGGTACAAATAAACCCACAACTATTTGTTCAATTAATATTTGACAAAGGAGGCAAATGCATAGAATGGAGGAAAGATAGTCTATTCAATAAATGGTATTGAGAAAGTTGGACAGATATGTGCAAAATAATAAAACTAGACCACCTTCTTACACTATACACAAGAACAAACTCAAAATGGATTAAAGACTTAAGTGTTAGACTTACAACCATAAAAATCATAGAACGAAACATGAACAGTAAAATATCAGACATTTCTTGGCCCTGGCTGGTTGGCTCAGTGGTAGAGCATCGGCTCAGCATGTGGATGTCCCAGGTTTGATTCCTAATCAGGACACACAAGAGAAGCACCCATCTGCTTCTACACTCCTCCTCCTCTTTCTTCTTTCTCTCTCTCTTTCCCTCCTGCATGCATGGCTCGATTGGAGCAAATTGGTCCCAGGTTCTGAGGATGGTTCCATGGTCTCTACCTCAGGTGCTAGGAAGAGCTCGGCTGTTGAGCAACAGAGTGATGCCACAGATGGGCAGAGCATCACCCCTTAGTGCGCCTTGAATCTTGGTCAGGGTGCATGTGAGAGTCTGTCTCTGCCTCCCCTCCTCTTACTGAATAATAAAAAAAAAAATCTCAGACATTTCTCATAGCAATATTTTTTCTGATATGTCGCCTTGGGCAAGGGAAACAAAAGAAAAAATAAGCAAATAGGACTACATCAAACTGAAAAGGATTTGTATAGCAAAGGAAACAATTAACAAAATAAAAAGACAACCCACTGAATGGGAGAAAATATTCACTTATGATACAAAGGGGTTAATACCCAAATTTTATAAAGAACTTTTAAAATACAACAGCAAAAACACAAACAATCCAATTTAAAAATGGGCAAAGGTTCTAAATAGACACTTCTCCAAAGAGGACATACAGATGACCAACAGACATAGGAAAAGATGATTGACATCATTAATCATCAGAAAAGTGCAAATTAAAACCATAATGAGATACCACCTCACACCTGTTAGAATGGCTATAATCAATAAATCAACAAACAATAAGTATTAGCTTGGATATGAAGAAAAAGGAACACTTGTGCATTGTTGGTAGAAATGCAGACTAGTACAGCTACTGTGAAAAGCAGTATAGAGTTACCTCAAAAAATTGAAAGTAAAACTGTCTTATGACCCAGAGAGTCCACGTCTGGGAATATAGCCAAAGAAATCCAGAACACTAATTTGAAAGACTATATGCACTCACATGTTCACTGTAGAGTTATTTACTATGGCCAAGATTTGAAAGTTTCCCAGATGCCCATCAGCAGATGAATGGATAAAAAAGCTGTGGTGCATTTACACAATGGGATAATACTTGGCCATAAAAACCATACCCTTCGCATGGTTGGATCTGGAGAACATTATGCTAAGTGAAGTAAACCAGTCAGAGAAAGACAAGCACAATATGATTTCAGTCATATGTGGAATCTATAACTCTGAATAATATAAACTCACAAACAAAATAGAAACAGACTCATAGGTAGGGAACAGACTGACAGCTCTCAGAGAGGAAACAGGTTTCAGGGTGAAAAAGGTAAAAAGAATTAAGCAAAAAAAAAAAGACAAAACATGTAGATGCAAACAACAGTATGATGATTACCAGAGGGAAAGTAAAATGGGGGAGAAGAGGGGAAAAGGGTGATAAATGGTTATGGAAGGAGACTTGTCTTAGAATGGTGAACACACATCAAAGATACAGAGGATGTACACCTAAAACCTATATAATTTTATTAACCAGTGTTACCTCAATAAATTCACTAAAAAAGTAAAAAGAAAAACCACCTATGGTTCAATCCATTTATAGACTGTCCTCCAAAACATCAAAATTGATAAGTAAAAACACTCAAGCAACACTCGTGTAGACAAGCTGAGTTTTCTTCTCAGGTTACCTTCATTTTTCACCAGAGTAGCCGGAATCCTAAAGACATGACCATAACATGAGAGCTACAGGTCATACGCACTGGAATATGCAGTGCTGTCTATTGTGGAATTTCAGATACAGTTTCAGCAGAAAGGAGGAGAGAGTCCTTTGTCTAGTTCTGATGAGACAGTACAGGCAACGTGATCGTAGACTTTCTCTCTCTGTTATCTCAAAGCCCATGTGTGGGGTGAACACTTCTTTTGTAGTGGGAACACAAAGACCTAGACTAAAATCAATTGTGAATTTTACAATTACTGATGGGTGTTCTGAAGGAGACCGAAGTAGATAGAGAGAGAGTGTGTTTTTGTGTGAGAGAGAAAGAGAGATCTGAACAGAAAGATGGGAGAGGCTGTGTATCTTGATGTGGTCTTGGTGGAGACGATTTCCTCTCTTTGATCATGGGCAATAGAGATGATGGGATTACCCTGAGGCACTCTTTTCATCAGAAAATATCCTTCCCATAAACAGTGAATTTTAAATAATTTGAAAGAAGAAGTGTGATCTACTAGTTACAAAGTAGGGGGGTTTAAAGGACAACAAGCAATTAGCCTATAAATAGACACCATTGTACCTCATCTTTAATGATAAGAACATTATTAAACAGGGTATACAAATTGGACTGGGGTTAAATTAAACCTATTTTAAGCCCATTCTGGGAATTTGCTTCTTAAAGGAATTTTTTTAGCATAGATAATCACTGAAGCTTTTGTTAAATCTGGAGTTCTACAAAGCTGAGGTTCCCAAATAGACTAATTGGAAGATCACCCCACAGATATCTGGCAGAATACAATTTGTGTGCCAGAGAACTGAGCTCTATAAAGAGAGTACTGAGGTTAGAAAATCTACCCGTGAAAGGAAATAAGAGCCCTGCCTTTAGGGAAGGCGGGTATGTATTTAGATGAAAGAATACATACCTTGCTGACTAAAAGAGAATTTGAGACCCAGGGGTCAAGTGAAAGGGGTGGAGGACTAGTAAGGAGAAAGCAGGTGAATTAACAGTGAGCATATGAGAAGTAAATAGAAGAACCTGGCCAGGTGATGGTGCAAGGGTAGGGCATCAGCCTGGGATGCAGAGGACCCAGGTTCAAAACTTTGAGGTCATTGGCTTGAGCGCAGGCTAACCAGGTTGAGCACAGGATTGCTGGCTTGCGCATGGGATCATAGACGTGTCTCCATGGTCACTGGCTTGATCTCAAAGGTCACTGATTTGAATCTCAAGGTCAATGGCTTGAGCCCAAGGTCACTGGCTTGAGCAAGGGGTCACTGACTCAGCTGGAGCCCCCCGGTCTAGGCACATATGAGAAAGCAATCAATGAACAACTAAGGTGCCACAATGAAGAATTGATGCTTCTCATCTCCCTCTCTTCCTGTTTGTCTATCTCTCACATACACTCACACACACACACAAAAAAAGTAGAAGAAATGGTGGGTAGCCACAAAAAAAAACAACTGAAAGATTGTATTTAAATCATAATTAAATTTTTCTTTACTCATTTCAGGATATCTAGTGCTGGTATCCAAGATATTTTCAAATACTGTTCATTCAATTACCTCAGAAAGATCTGTAAATTCTTAAATAGTTAAAGAGACATATTGGTGGAAAGCAATGTAATAGACAAGAACTTAGTGTTAATTGAGTGGTCTTGCATATCTTGACTCTAAGTGACAAAAGAAGATATCCTTTTGTGCTAGATTTCTTGGAATGCCTTCACAGAAAAGATGGAGCTTGAATGGGAAACTAAAAGATAGGATAAGTTTGGTAATTTGGAAAAGGGTGTAGAAAAAGTCAATCGGAGTGAAATTCAGAAGTATGGCTATTTAAGGGTATCTCTTTAAATTACCAAGTGCAAGTCATGGACTCTCAAATAAAAAGGTATGTCCAGCTGTAAGCATGGTATGGTACTCCAAGAAAGAGCCCAGGATGAGGAGATAAGAACAAAGTATGTTTCACTTCCCAATAGTTATCTAGGATCATTACATCCTCCTCAGCACCTCACACTTTTCATAAAGCAGAAGGCCCTTTTCCTATAGCCCAAGGCTGGAGTAGAAGGAGATTGAGAGATATAGAAGCACCAGTTTAGAGAATCAAAAGAGAATTCAAAGTATAACAAAAAAGAGAGAGATGGGTTGGTGAAAGGGTCAAACAGGGGATACGTTAGAGTAAAAAATAGCTCCATTTATGTTTCAACTAAATCAGTACCAGCTATTTCTCAAAAGCTTTTAAGACTTCATGTAACTTAGCAACTGACCTATGTTTGTTTTTGTTTTGTTTTTATCCATCTCAGTTTCTCAATAGTTACTTTCAGCAAGAAATAAAATGCTTAAGATTATGCATTTACTAAAGGTATGGGAGGCAAGCAGTCAAAAGTATGTACTATATCCTTTTTGACAAGGTTGTGACAAGACAGGACAGCAAAAAAGATGAGCCAATGGTCACATCCTTGAGATCCTCAAAAAAAAATCAAAGTTTGAAGGCTGTTCCTGGAATTCAGACATGCTCTCAGAAGTGTGTATCCCAAAAGAAAGACCTTCATGGGACTTTCTTTCTGTTGGATGCTTCAAACTTTTATTTCTCGCCTCCCTGAAAATCAGAACCAAACCAGGTGATTAGTCTTCATAGACTAGTTGTATCCCACATTGAACCAAAAGGGCTGGGAAATAAATTGACCTTTTTTAAAGTTGACTTGGAGTCCTAAGAACCCTAACTCTCAATCCCCATGAGATTCCTGTTCTTTCTTCTTATTGAAGAATATTTAGAAATGCCATGGCGCCTGACCAGGCGGTGGTGCAGTGGATAGAGCATCAGACTGGGATGCAGAGGACCCAGGTTTGAGACCCCGAGGTCGCCAGCTTGAGCGCGGGCTCATCTTGTTTGAGCAAAGCTCATCAGCATGGACCCAAGGTCGCTGGCTTGAACAAGGGATTACTTGGTCTGCTGTAGCCCCGTGGTCAAGGCACATGTGAGAGAGCAATCGATGAGCAACTAAGATGTCGTAATGAAAGACTGATGATTGATGCTTCTCATCTCTCTCCGTTCCTGTCTGTCTATCCCTCTCTCTGACTCTGTCTCTGTAAAAAATATAAAAATAAAATCATTTTTAAAAAAGAAAAAGAAAGAAATGCCATGGACAGTGAGCTTTCCCAATGCCATGGCCAGTGAATTTTCCCAGTTGGCAGGAATGACAGAAACACACACACACACACACACACACACGCACGCACGCACGCACGCACGCACGCACGCACGCACACACCTTGTCTTCTTGCTGCTGCCATGCCGTGGCAGTTGGAGGGACAGCTCCCAGTTTCTCAGGCAGCATAATGTGAAATATCAGCACCACCCTGGTGGACAGCTCATAGCAGAGCCCTCTGTGGAACCTGTCCTAGAAATTTGTTTTAAAAATCTCAGAAACATAAAGAAAGCAAACACCCAACATCCATAGGGAATATTGTCAATAATGCTGTAATGATTCTGTATGGTGTCAAGCGGGTACTGGAAATATTGGGGAGAACACTTTGTGAAGTATGTGATTGTCTAATCACTATGTTGTACACCTGAAAATAATTCGAAATAATATTGAAAGTTAAAAAAAAAGAGGAAGAAGAAAGCAAACTTCCTAGCTGTGATCTTACCCACCCTTTCACTTTGGCCTGCAACAAAGCCAAAATGTTCTGTGGCCTTTTCTTGGCTTAACATGTCCATATTATTTTCATTTTAGAGAGTTACAGGGTGTTGGCCTGGGACGCAGAGGAATCAAGCTTGAAACCCGAGATCACCAGCTTGCACTCAGGCTCATCTGGCTTGAGCATGGGCTCACCAGCTTGAGCGCAGGGTCACTGGCTTGAGCATGTGATTATAGACATGACCTCATGGTCGCTGGCTTGAGCCCAAGGTCACTGGCTTGAGTCCAAGGTCACTGGCTTGAGGAAGGGGTCACTCATTCTGCTGGAGTCCTCTGTCAGGAAACATTTGAAAAAGCAATCAATGAACAACTAAGGTGCCACAATGAAGAATAGATGCTTCTCATCTCTCTCTTTCTATGTGTCTGTCCCTATCTCTGTCTCTCTCATTAAAAAAAAAAAAGAAAGAGAAAGGAAAAGACAGAAAGAAATAAAAAGAAAACAAGGGTTTTCCCAAAAGCACATTCAGAGATTCCAATTTTAGTCTCCTAACCATTTCTAGCTGCAAAGGAGCCTGGAAAATGAGCATTTAGCTTTCTCACCCTTTGTAGTTAAAGGGAGCAAAGCAGAAGGAGATTAATATAATCAGCTAACTGGTCTGCCATAAGCAAAAAAAAGTTTAAATAACCGCTCTGAAGCTACTTTCTCATCTATAGAATTGTTACATTCTAGCACCTATATCATAGAGATGATGAAAAACTTTACAGTATGGTTCCCACAAGACACAGGCTCCTCATGTCCCAGGACAAGCACTGAATATCCTGTAGTCATTCAAACAAAATTCTGGGTTACAATGTGATGCTAATGTCTATGAAGAACTTTTGAAGCAAAAAAAAAGTTTTGAAGCAACAAAGATGCACATCAATGTGAAAGTAATAGAAAGCTTAACTCTTCATGACATCAGAGTACAAACAGTATCTTTTTTTAAGACTGACAAATTTGATTGCATTAAAGTTAAAAGTATCATAAATATATAGAAGAAAAGCTGGGACTCAGAGAGGTTAAGTAACTTGCCCAAGATTACATAGTTAACAATATTCATGACAATAACTGCCATTTATGAAACACCTAGTATACATTATATTTAATCCCACAACAATCCTGTAAGATAGGTAGCATTATTTCTACTAATTCCAGCCAGTAGGTCAGGAGAGCCAGAATGGGATACCAGGGCTATCTGGTTCCAAAGCTCTTCATGCTCTACCTTAACATGGTATGTACTAGGCCCTTCTACCATCCAGACATGGAAACCCAGGAATGACAAAAAAAAAATTGTTCAAGCAGATCAGTTCTGGGACCTGTCCTTTCAATAAACAAATGAAACTACTGCATCAGCAGAGGGGAGAGGGTTAGTCAGCATCAACTGTGATGGCACAGAAACTTCAGCACACACTTGCCCCAAAACCTGCAGACAAATGATCTGGGCTTTCAATTCTAGAGTCCATCCACCCACCATCAATTTCTCTCCAAATTCCCAGCTGTCCCCCAGGTCCTTCTCACCACCCCGAAGAAGACTCCTTCTCCTCCAAAGACACTCCCTACCCACCTGCTGTAGTACTTGACCTACCACATTGTGGTGACCTTGAAAAATGGACATATCTTTGGAGATGCTAGTCATCATGCTCATAGTTTATTAAAAGTGAATTAAGTTCACTCCCTTTTTAACAGAAAGTCAACTAATAACAAAAGGAAATGGAACCTCGTGTGGGTTACATGTTTTGAATGAAAGTGGGTAGTTTGGTTAGTAAAATGGAGAGCGCACTGGATGGAGAGTCTGGAACCCTGGGTTCTGATTGCGGCTGTGCTTTTCTGTTTATTGCTTGACTGGAAAGGTCTTTTCAGCTGCATGAATTTCAGGGTCCTTTGTAACTTAAGACCTAAAGAGGCAGGAAGCAAGTCTGAGAGGACAGCTCTGCAAAAGAGGTGTCAGAATCTTGCTTAGCCATTAAGCATTTTGAGGTATCTAAATGAAAGTCAGGGTCAATATCTTGGGGGTAGCCCAGTAAGGGTGCAGGTAGATGGCTAAAGAGGTGATGCAGAGAGCAGCTATAAACATACACTGAGAAACCCAGGAAGACCACATCCATCTTGGATTTCCCAGGGAGGAAAAAATAGAAGTCTTGTCTTCGCGACATCCAGCCTTATACTACCCTTCCATGCAGTGATACGAGTGGCTATGGTTCCCCTTCCTAGGGAAAAAGTGCTATTAGTTGGAAACCATTTCTGAACAGTCTGCTTGCTGGTATAGCAAATGGAATGAAGCTTCTTTATTCAGGCACAAGACTGAATCCAGCATCATCACCTCTATGCCATGTGCTCTGGGAGATACAGAGAAGCCTAGAAAAGATGTGTACAAAAGGAAACCTGTTGAGCACTAACTGTGTCACACCCAAGGTTAGGAGCTTGGCATCCATTATCTCATTAGATTTTAGAAGTCATGATTACAAAGCAGAAAGGAATAAACTGCTATGAGAAATCCAGATGATAATGATGATAACAATATCATAACACCTAATATGGATTGTGTTTACAATGTGCCAGGTACTGTTCTAAGCATTTTACTTGGATTAGCTTGGTGAGGTAATGTGCTATGGAGAAGTCTCTTAATTTTCCCCTCCCTCCCTTTCTTAATTTTCCTAATCATTGTGGCTTCTATTTCCTGAGTTTCCTTCCTGTGTTGTGTGGGGCCTCTGAGCCTATCTTTGCTCTCAGTCCATAAAGTGATTCTGGGAAAGAGAAGAGGCTGGTATCAGTAAGCCGAGAGCCCCCAGGGTGGCCTTGACCCAAATGAAAGCTTCCAGGGAGAAGAGCAGGAAAGAACAGTTCCTCAGAGAATGGGTACATTAAGGAAGGGGCATCCCTTAGGAAGTGATCAGTCATTCATGACATTTTAAATGGAGCAGGGACGAGTCAGAGGACAGGGACCGACAGAAAGGAGCTCCCTGACTAATCCCCAGGAAAATAAAACTGAATGAACTCCTTCCAGGGCTTACCTCTCTGTCTCCCTGGCTTTCACCCTACAGCCTCCGGAACCAGGTGGTGAGCTCAGCCTGGATCAACGCAAGAACTCCAAGTTTTAAGTCCAATTAGGCTCCGCATTTGCTGCTTGACCCTTGATCTCTTAAGTAGTGTCTATACAACCTCAAAACATCTTATCAGTTGAAACAGAAAATTCAGTCAGTAATTTACCTAGAGATCTGTGCTCCAAATCTTTGGATGAGTTTTAAAAGATGCTTTTATTGGATTGATTAAATTGGCCAGATGTTTTTCCTTCATTTTGGCATGGCCTCAGGTACATATCTGGTTATAGCACTAGAGCCTGAGAGAAGGTTGAATGAGGATTTAATGTGCATTTTCTAAGCTCAGGGCTCTGCAAACTGCACTTTGAATAAATTAAAGAAATGCACTAGGTTTTGGTAAACCAAATCCATAGAAAGAGCCTTCTCCTTGGTGATGACCTGTCTTTAGTAACAGCTATAATTCACAGGGCACTTGACACTTTATAAGGCACTTCCGCATATATTATTTCAATGAAACTTGATGCAAAATGAGACACTATTATTCTTATTTTGCAATCAAGAACCAATATCTTTTCATTCATAATAATCACCTCTCTCTGGTGTAACCTAAATAAAGTTCAGCCTTTTTGTGCCTGCCTGTCATCAGGTTAGACTCTTGGGGTCTGAGATTTTGAGATTTACACCCAAATGGAAGGATATCTGTCTTTGAAAAAATACTTTACAAAACTTTGCAGTCAAGATGACACAGTAAAGTCAAATTTTGGTGGACCTCTCTCCTCCAACACAGAGTACTGATAAATCACATGTATTTCAGAAAACATTTAAGCACATATGACTTGACTTAAAAAGACAGATAAACATGCTTTAAAAGAAAAACAAAGGATGATAGAGAACAAGATTGAAGCCATGGCTGCTAGGCTTGGGGTCTAGAGACAGCCAATGGCGGCTGGTGATACACTCCTGAAGATAGGGGGAACTCAAAGTGTTCTTTGTGGGACTGAGGACCACATCTGGGTTTATCCTCAAAGCTACAAGCAGAGTGGTGACTCTTTACACTCCCAACTCCTTCCACTTTGCTCTTAAAAAGAGACTTTTAAAACTGCAGCTGAGTAGAGGAGTTATAGAGCAGTGAAACTACTATGATGATGGATACATGTCATTATACATTTTTCAAACCCATAGAGTGCCCAATATCAAAAGGGAACCCTAATCAACAATCCTGTAACTCACTGGACTCTGGGTGGTAATGATGTGTCAATGTAGGTTCACCCATCTGCAACAAACATCCCACTCTGGTGGTGAATGCTGATAGTAGGGAAGGTTGTGCATGTGTGGAACAGGAGGTTTCATAGCAAATCTCTGCATCTTCCATTCAATTTTGCTATGAACCTAAAATTGCTCTTAAACAAATAGTACATTTTTTAAAAAAGTGCTGCTGAGAGCTCCCTGGAGCTGTGCTTATTTCAAACTAGGTTCTGGGGGCTTCAAACTGGCTACAGGAGGACCCAGAGGTAGTCTCTCATAACCAGGAACTCACCAAACCAATCACTAACACAGCTAGGTCAAATGTCACTTAGAGACAAATAAAATGAGACTTCCCTGTCTTCTTTGCTGGCTAGTCCATTTCTTCCCAATCACTAAATAGTGGAGTGCCCAGGGCTCTGTCTTCAGCTCTGTTGGGCTTGATCTACACTCATTGCTATAACATTCCTATAGCTTGAGGTTTCTCAAAGTTATGCCTATAGCAGCCTTGACCTCCCCTGCTGAGCTCTAGGCTCATATAAATAAATTCATGAGGACAGAAACTCTGTCTTAATTCATCTGTGCATCCCTCATGGTACCTTGGGCAAGACTAAGACAACAGGTCTCCATGAGAGATGCTACATCAAATTCTCTGCTTCCTAAACCCAAAGGCAAGATTGGAGATTGGTCATGCAACCTAGGAATTCAGAACTCATTTCTCAGGCCTGTGGTTTCACTCTCATGATGTCCAAGCGCTACGTGTCCTCGTGGCATTTGAAGAGAGTGTCCACCTTTGTCCCTAACTGAACGCTACAGTACTCCCAACCTTGATCAAAATACCATCACCAGCACAGTTAAGAAAATTGGGATTTTTAGATCTCACACACGACTGAAAACAAAACCAGCAGAAATTATTCGGCTTAATCAGAATAATTTCTAGAATATACGCAATAGGTCCTGGGACAAGACATGAGGGAGTTTCTCCCAGTTGGTACAAGTTACAACTGGGACAGTTGCCCATTGTAGTGGGTGGCCTCTAGAGCCAGCTCCAGTCTTCTTCCCTCTGGTTTTCACACTTTGTGTCATGCCCTCCCCTGAATGTGTACTAGATTTGTTGACTCACTTCTAATGACTAGAATATGGCAGAAATAATAGCTTGTCACTTCCAAGATTCAGTTGTAAAAAGAATAAGTCTTCCTTTGGCAGCCCCATGGAGAGGCCCACAGGGTGCAAACCTAAGGCTGCTAACAGCCACACCAATCAGCGTAGAAACAGCTACCCCACCCCACCCCCCAGGTTGAATCTTGAGCTCTAGCTGATGATGTGACTTCAGTCAGGGACCTTGAGCCAGAATTGCTGGCTAAGCTGTTCCCAGATTCCTGACCCACTTAAAAACTGTCAGATAATAAATGTTTGCTGTTTCCAGCTGCTGTATTTTGGGGTGATTTATAATGCAGCAACAGATAACTAATACACCAGTTTTAACATGCATTGACCCCACAAGCTCTGAATACCAGCTTAACTGTTTCCCACATTTGCTCAGATATTAACACACATGTTCGGCTGTTCAACATACATTGGAGTTCAGTACTTTGTACATATGTTGGAATTTCATTCATATTTGGATGCTAAACACAGTGCTTAAATATAAAATATCCACTAAACCATACATAAAAGATCTTAGATGCCGCTTTGCCCTGGGTTCTGGAAAAAGCAGTCTGAAACGAATCTTATGTGCCAACACATTACCAACAATACAGTCCCGGGGCTACTGTGATGAGGGGAAAGGGAAGTGAGCTTGGGAAGGATGAGACAAATACAAGGATGGCATGTGGTTGAGCTGGCTACAGCTTCACAAAACAACACCGCCACTTGCTTAGTCACTCCGGAAGTCTCCAGAAAAACCATATGGAGTCACAGCACCTGGAACAGTCCATTAGGGGGAGAGAGAGAGACAGAGTCATTTATTTGTTGGTTCTGTCCTGTCTCCTTTCTCTCCTTGGTCAGATTTCATCCAAGGGGATGTTAAAACCAGCCTACACTTCCAGGTTGTGTTTTCCAGCTCCTCCGGGCCGCTGCTGGGAGACCCGTCCTGTGCACGGTCTGTTGCTTCCCCAAAACCAGACATTAGGGAGCCAAAGCCTCCGCGTGGCGTCAGGTCACTCCTGGGCACTGGACCTGTTGTGGCTACCACCACAGCAGACGTTACAGAGACCTTGCCAAAGTCCGGCGCTCACTGGGGGGAGCTGAGCCAGATGGCAGTGTTAGGAGAGGAGGTGACAGAGGAAGCAGCTGGGGTTCTTTGTGGATCAGACAGCCAAGAACTAGAGGGTAAGTGAGGCTGAGCAAATTAGGGAAGAGGATAAACTGGGTCTGGGACAGAGCTACTCACAGGTGAACACCTAGTCATCGGGAGCAGTTTTTATGTTTTAACTGAATATGAATAGACACATTTCTGGTGTTACCTATATGGACTTAGACTCTATTATTTCTCCCCCTGAACACAGGGATGAGCCACCCTGTACAGTTCTGCAGCTCTGAGCAGTTTTGTTTTATGGAGGCATTCTTATTTCTCAGGAGAATTGCACTTGCCTGGAAACTTCATATCATTTGATTACACTGTCTGGTTTCACATCGTGATGTCACCAGGAGTACAGGAGATTGGGAGCTGACTCAGAATAAGATTGCAACTGTGACCTGAATCAATCCTACAGAGGGCTCTGGAGCTGAGATTGTGCTTTGGGGTTGTTCCCAGGTAAGCCAGGAGGCCTCGCCTTTGTATTTTTGTGTCAGCCAGTCATCAGCAGTCCAGACCCTGGGAGGGATGTAACCTTGGACAAGGCAGTTTCCCGGTACCAAGAGCAAATCTCAGCAAAAGACTCAACTCTGAGCCTTTGCGGCCAGTATGCCTGGTGGCTGGGGGATGGGCTCACTAGTCCGGAAAAGGATCTCGGTAGAATGCCAAGGTATCCACTCTAGTTGGCTACCCTCTGGACTAAACTTCTCATGTGAAGAATTACAACTTAATCTAACTCTGGTTTTCTTCCAAAATTAAGCACGTGAATTCATTCTAGACTTCTTCCCAGAGTCGCAAGGTTTCCAGTTAGGAGTCATGAACAACTCCCAAGAACGGTTTAGAATGATCACATGATACTTCTTTATGGGCTCAGATGATTCCCTGATTCATCAGAGCAACAGGGACAGGAGCCAGGCCATGGGTAACTCCAAATTCCAGGAACCTTTCCATTTACAAGTACTTTGAAATACGAGTTCCATTTTCTTAACCGCCATGACTGGATTTCCGTGCCCCTCCTGAATCAAAGGACAAACCCAGAGATTTGCTCCAGACCAAGAGAGCACTGCTCTGCTGCCTCCTTGAATCTAAAGAAACTAATGAAATAAAAATAAAATAACCTTACTTCTAGGTCAGAAAATCTCATCTCTCCACCCAATCCTAGCCCCAAATGTGGCCAAACTGTTGTGATCACAGTCCCTCACCTACCCCTATGTTTCTCCTACAGCCGCAGCCAGCACAGGGACCGCAGGACCCTGTCACTGTGCTCAAGTCCTCAGACTCTGGCTACTTACCAGTCCCCCGGTGCCTCTAACATGCAGTCGGAAAGCTTTGGGTCAGACTCAGTAGAGAATGGACACCCTGTCCTGGCTTTTTTCAAAGCAGCTCTTCTGTTTGGTGTTATCGGTGGTGGCGGCGGCTTTCATCTGTTTTACCTACTGATCCTAACGCAAAAGGTTTTCCGAAGAAAGGTGAAGAAAATAAATTTGAAAATTTGAAAAAATCTCTCTTCTTATTCAACATTCCAGTGTTCAGCATCAGTGACATCAAACTGACTTCATTTCAGGAATGAGTGTTCCTCTTCCAAAGCGCAAACTCTCATCTAACACTTGCTAATTTCTCACTTTCCCTAAAAAGAAAAAATATGTAAGTGGACTCTAGCCTTAATGGTAAAAGCACAACATAGATTTTCTTTCTTCCATCATGCTCCCTTTACAGTTGCGATCCGTTATGCCAATCAGTAGTTGCTTACCCTCTACATTTACGGCATTAAGTTTTCATCTTAAATACATTTCAAACCTTTAAATGAACAAATTTAAAGAAAAGATTAAATAATAGAGCAGGCACACAGTTACAGTGAAGAACATGAAGGTGTTCAAGGACAAATGCCGTCCCCTGTGGGGCAGGTACCTGGTGCTGGGCATTCCATCTGTGCTCCATCAGCACCATCATCCACACACACCTTATTGTGCATAAGAACCAGAGAATCTAATTCAGTATGTTGGGGGTGGTGCCCAGGAATCTGCATTCTTAACTGGCACCTCAACTTCTTCTAGTGTTTGATGATCCCCTTTCCAGCATATCAATTCTCCAGGTCTACTAGACCAGAACTTCTTTAGAACAAAATTATGACTCACTCATACATAGCTGGGCCAGGCACATCATCAGCCCTCACATAAATGTTTGAGAAATGCTGTCAGGCAAGTAGGGCAGAAATTCCATGAACTCGGAAATGTCAAGGCCTACTCCGTTATACAGAGAGTGAAGATCAGAGGTGCTGAAGTCCTCATGACTGACCCTTGCCTAGCAAAGAGCAGAGCCACACTGAAGGCTCAACACTTGGGCTCCTGGACAGCGCTCCTTCCTCAGAGACTAGACCTCTACCTGTGCAGTGAGTGGGCCTCCCTGGACTAGAGCAGGAGTTGACAAGAATTGAGAGGATGATAGGCACATATTCAGTTAGTTTGATTCATTCAGTTCCACAGTGTAATTTAAGCCCTAAATTTTGCAAAAATACAAGGAAAACCAAATAAGAGAGCCTGGGTAGGGCTACATGACTGGAGAAAAAAGAACAAGCAAATCTACTCTAAGGAGTCAATGCAACTTCTTCAAATGCAGATGCCAGGCATTGAACTCATGCTGGCAACAAATGAATGAAATGCACTGGTCACATAAAAAGCCCCTCACCAACTTGGAGAATGTGAGGTCCTGTGTGGCCATCTTTGTTCATCCCTGTGTTTCTTCTGTTATTGCCCCAGTACAGCTGTTTGCTCAGAGAAACGGAGCAGGGAACAAGCTGATCAGCTCTAAGGAGAACAAAATTTTTACAGTGAGGAACATTTCAGCAACCCAAGTAAGAAAATTGGACCTGGAATTAGAGATGGAGCCACCTGTCCAGAGATAAATTAGAACAGGTATTGAAACTACTGACATGCTGTTCCTAGTCTATGATCTTTAAAAACTGATAGGCAAAACTATAATTAAAAACCTGGCTTCCCCTACCTTGTAAGGAAAGATCTCATCTCTGCAAAGCACAATCTGAAGTGGGCTGGAGGAAGCTACAAGCACGAAACAAAAGGAAACCGAGGGCCCTTATTCCTATGCAAGGAAGCACGTGGAGTGGGTGTGAGAGAAGTCTGCCTGGAATAAAAGACTCCCAACACTGTTCAGGTGCAGGAGACAGAAGTGGGAGCCAATCTTGGAGGCTCCAGTATGATCTGCAGGGAGACTCAAGGCCTCCGGTGGCCAGCACAGGTTGTGAAATGAGCCAACCGTTCCATATACCATGTTAGTTCACCCAGGTGCAGTGAATCACTTGGCATATCAGAAGAACTGAGTGGAATGTTACTTGGATTTGACTTTTTATCAGGCAGAGTCCTGGCCAGAAATGGGTAACTCCAACTTCAACCTGCTCTCCTTTCTCCCCTTGCCCTCCAAGTGAGTAAGTATCCTTTGTTCCAGCTCCCCCAGACCACTTCCACACCGTTCCCTATCCATGCCATGTCTTTACCTCTCCGTAGCCATGTACTCCCACTGTCCAAATTATGTTTTCATCCCTAGCTGTCAAAATCCTATTTGACATGCAAAGACTTGTGCACAAATCGTCACAGCAGCTCAATTGTTAATAGCCACCATCTGGAAACAATACCAACATCTATCAACAGGTGAATAGATACACAGATTGTGATATATCCACACAATTGACTATGACTTGGCAGCAAAGAACACACTATTAACACATGCAACAACATGGGTGAGTCTTAATATCTTTATGAAGGAAGACAGATTTAAAAAATAGGTGCTGTATAATTCCATTTGTATAAAATTCTAGAAAATGTAAACTAATATATAGTGGCAGAAAGAAGATCAAATGGTAGGCTGGGGATGAGAACAGAGACAGGAGGGAGACCAAGGGCCTCAAGGGCACTTGGAGAGTGATTCAAGTGCATTTTATTCTGATTGTGATGATGACTTCACCAATGCATACATATTTCCAAATCACATAAAATTGAACACTTTATTGTTTTATTTTTCAATGCAGTTGAAATTTCATATTACATTATATATATTTATATTCAATATTATATTAGTTTCAGGTGTACAACATCATGGTTAGATGTTTATATAACTTAAGTCTAGCATGTGTATTAGGATATTATTGACTATGTTCCCTCTGTTGTACTTTACATTGCCTGGGACTATTTTGTAAATGCTCAAAATTGAACACTTTAAATATGTGCATTTATTGTACACCAACTATACCCTCTAAAGCTGCAAAAAAAATACTATAAACAAATTCAAAACACAAACTGGAAAACCACTGACAATAGCCTGTAAAGTAGTGTTATTTATAATAAACTAAGTGCACCCCCAACAATTTTTTAAAATATGAATAAAGCAATAGAAAATGATAACAGATCACAAGTAGGTAATCTGGAAATAAATGCAAATAATAAACATGCTTGCCTAAAATTGTTCTGCTTCAAAAGAACATAAAAATATAGCCTACTGCCTGGCTTGTGGTGGTGCAGTGAATAGAGCACCAGCCTGGAATGCTAAGTCACCAGTTCAAAACCCTAGGCTTGCCTGGTCAAGGCACCTACAGCAAGCTACCAGTGAACAGCTAAAGTGAAACAGCTATGAGTTCATACTTCTCATTCCTCACCCTCCTCCCTTCTCTCTGTGAAATCAATAAATAAAACCTTTAAAAAAAAGGAAATGTTTAATAAATAAATAAATAAAAATACACCATATTCATCAATGAATCTGTCATGACAATTAATGAGGATCAGTCCTCCAAGCAGAGAGAGGGCTTCTCCCCAAGCCTCCTACTCACACCTTCAGCCCTTTTCATCCTGCGGGCTCAGCATTCTTCGTGCTACCTGGCATGTCAGTTTACCAAATTCCTTAGGGGGAACTGAAGCCCCCTTTCACCGGTACACATGCCTTTGCAATGCACCTTCTCTGTCCAACTGTTACTGAGACATCAACATATCCCAGTTTTAGTTACATTTAGATTTCTCCAGGTCAATACAAAGAAGGGGTGGTTCCTAACCTTCAGGCCAGGACAGATCTGCTTTATCATACACCCTGCTGAGGTCTGGGCAAAACTGGAGACAGACTGGGTTGTGTAACCCTCGGGTGGGAACCGTTCCCTCCACCTTCTGCTAAACCTGACATCCCCCCCCCCCCCGCCAGAAGATTCCCTAGCCCAACCCTCCCAACTCCTGATGGCTCCTGGCAGAATCAGGAGCAGACCGGGATGTGTGGTCCTAGTACTGAGGCCATTTTTCCCTTGAAGACTGGTGCGGCCACTGTGCAAAGCAGTATGGAGTTACCTCAGAAACCTTAAAAATGGAACTCTCTTATGACTCAGTGACTCCACTTCTGAAAATATATTCAAAGAAACCTACAAAGTTAATTCAAAAAGATATTTTAAGCCCTATGTTCATTGCAGCATTATTTACAGTAGCCAAGATTTGGAAACAGCCCAAGTGTCCATCAGTAGATGAGTGGATAAAAGAGTTGTGGTACATTTATACATTAGAATACTACTTGGCCATAATAAACAAGGAAATCTTAACCTTTGGGACAGCATGGATGGACCTGGAGAGTATTATGCTAAGTGAAATAGGCCAGGCAGAGAAAGACAAGCACCCTATGATTTCATTTATATATGGGATCTAATGAACAAAATGAACTAACAAACAAAATAGAATAGACTCATAGAGTGAACAGACTGACAGCTGTCAGAAGAGAAGGGGTTGGGGGCTGGGTAAAATGGTAAAGGTTTTAAGTAAGAAAAAGGAACTCATAGGCACAGACAAGTGATTACCGAGGGAAAGGAGGTGGGGAGAGGTAGGAGAAGGTAAAGGGTGATGGAAGGAGACTTGACTGTGGTTAGTGAACACACAATACAATATGTAGATGATGTAATAGAGAATTGTACACTTAAAACCGATATAATTTTATTAACCAATGTCACCCAAATAAATTCAATAAATTTTAAAAAATAATAAGAAGCAGAAGCTTGTATTTGGGGTGCTTGCCTTTCCTTCAGGTGGCCTGCTTCATCAGAAAGGGAACCAAACCTCCCACCTCCGCAATCAGCACCCCAACCACTTTGAAAGTGAGAACCAAACGGAAATGCGGGCAGGCCAGGGGGAGGAGCAGGGGGTCTGAGCACCGGCAATGCACTCTGACTGCTCAAGGGCTTTCCTTCCCCTTGGTCTCCCTGGGCCTGGCTGTTCCACTCTATTAGCCCTAGCATCGGACTGAAACTGACAGGCTGGCGGGGGAGCTGGAGCAGAGTGGGCCGGGGAGCCAGCAGGGAAGGGGGCGTGGGGGAGGGGCGAGGCAAGTGGAAGAACGGGATGGAAAAAATCCCAGGTGACTGTGGGAGAAATAAGGGAAGAAACAGGGACATCCATGTGAAGAAAGGAGACAAAGAGAAAAGTTGGACAGCCAAGGAGAGGCAAAGCGCATATAGGTCTTTATGAAGAGGGAAAAAAAGAATAAATTGATGACGGCTCACTCATTAATTATTAACAAACAAGTAGCACTAATGAATAGCATCATTAAAGGGCATTTTGTGAATATTAATGTGTTGTTATATTCTAAATAATGGTCTCCCCTTGGCTGGCCAATATCCTTCCAGTCTTCATCAAAAGTCATCTATTTTAACGACCACCAGCTCCATTGAAACCCCTCACAATTCTGATTCTGTGTCTCTCACAGGCTTTATCACCAACAAAACACTGCTAAAAATAACTTTCTACATTTATTTGCCTGTCTGTCTCCCTGCATTAGAGCATACACTTTACAAAGCTAGGAACTTTTGTGTATTTTGTATGCAGATGTGAAAAAGCACCTGACTCTTGTGCTCAATAAAGACTACGTACTGAAAAAAGAAAACAGCACTAAGCAACAAAGGACAAGGGGTTTTCTTCAGAGCACCACCACCCACTTCCCATAGACTTCCTCTCTCCAATCAGACATTTCTCTGAGGACTTGCAAGAGAGACGAAGGGAACTTCAGTTCAGCCATGAGCTCCGCGTCTCCCTCTCAGCAGGTGTCTAGCAGTGAGAAGCTGGAAGTGAGAGCCCATCACAGAGCTCCTGGCTGCTAACCCAGGTCCTCTTAACCCAGGGTGGCAACCTCCCACACGGGCATATAATCAGAGTTTCAGAGTTAAAAAGGTTTATCCCTCCTATTTTACAGATACAGTTTTTGGACCCAGTGAGGTGGAATGAGCTTCCCAAGGGTGCACCGTGAGCTCCTAAGTCCTTCTATCCTCTCTACTGAAGCACGGGGCTTTGTTGATAGTTGGCCAATGGCCCAGCTCTCGGCACACTGCCAAAGGTAGAGGATACACTGGGGCCCTGCAGCTTTGATTTTCTATGTTCCTGTCCCCTTTCCCAACCTTCCCAGAGCCATGATGTACTCAGTGATTCATTCAGTGAGTGCGTTTGGCCCAGCAAACGAAACTCCTATTTGGATTTCTCCAAGGGGAGAAGGTTCTGGCAGTAGGCTTTCAGCCTTCAGGGAGATGAGTAGAAAGGTATTTTGTAGAGGAGGGTAATCTTATCCAAACTCAGATATGTGTTTTTTCTAAAGAGCCTGCAACCTTTTGAAATCCACATCACAGCATAGAAGCCTAAAACCAGTGAGAGGAAATGACTGGCCAGGGTCTCTCTGTGAGTCAGGGCTTTAGGAATATAGGTGACCCCATTTCCAGCTCTCTGCCTGAAAATTTTTTCTTCTCTCCTTCATCATCACATCTTGTCCAGGGAAAAGCCACATCCACAGGAATAATTCAGGCAGCTTTTCCCCTAGCTCTTTCCAGATCTAAGTTAGCCTGAGACCTAGGAACCTGTTCTCATCTATACTCTTCCAAATGGATGAATCACAGTATCAGAGGCTAGCAGCAGAGAACTTGGAGCAAGAGATAAGAAACCCAATGCTTAAAATAGGCCATGATGACTTCTATTTATTGAGCATCTAGTATATGCCAACCCCTTCCAATTAATCATCCTCTGATACAATCTACACAGCAATCCCGAGTCACATGGCTCAGAGACATTAATCAGCCTGCCAAGTGTCACACAGCCGGTGAGTATCAGAGCTGGCTTTCAGACTGAGCCCATGTGTTTGTCTGCTCCTTGGCATACTGCCTCCCTAAGATCCTAGCCATAGTGGGAAATGTCACAATGGAGTGAAGGACCAGCCTCCTGTCTGCCTTCAGGAGGGTAACTATTGTCCTTCAGAGGCTGTCATCTCCATGAAGTTTTTTCCATCCCACATTTCCAGGTTAGGATTTTCACAGCTTCTGTTGCCATAGCATTAGGGGGTCTTGACATCATTTGAAAAACCAAAAGAGGAAAATAAAAGGACTCCAGCTCTCCCATTCGAGAGCAGACCAACTCTCAAAAAAGAGGAACTAAATCTGGCCCTTGAATCAGGATTACAAATGGGAGACAGACAATGGCACTTGTAGGCTTAGAGTTATTTAGTTTCTTGCTGCAAGATGTTCAGGTCACTTTTCAGACATGGTCTCATACTTCTCCACAGGAGTTCAACTAAGAGTCCAAGACAATACTCTAGTTACTAGAGTCTTGTGGTGAGGCTAGAGTGAAGTTCATGGCCCCTTCCCTTGCATCTGAACTTGTTCCTCTCTACGTCTCTCCTGCCTGGCATGAAAGATAAAGATGTCACACCATTGGCACTTTAACATGGATTTGGAAATTTATGTGAGGGCCATGGTTTGCTCCATCAAGTTAAAAAAAATCAATAAATAAATGTGCTGTAAGGTTTGTAGACAGTCAGGAATGAGGGGAATATTTAGTGGTGGGATTCAGCTGGTTTGCACCAGTTCAGCAGAACCGATACCTAATTTATTATGGAGTTAAGTAAACTGGTTGTTAAAATGGCACTTGTAATCAGGGTTCTCTCTAAGGTGGGCACCTGGGCAGCTGCCCAATGTGGCAATCACAAACTTACATTCCTTACTCTTCTTTAATGTTCATTAAGAAGAAAATTGCAAGTGAGGATGCCCAATCAAAAAGCAATATGGAAGTATCTTAAATTCAATTTTATTGTTTTTGTCAGATATTACTTAATATTTTTTCATTAATATTTTAAAAATCTTTCTTATAATAATCTAGTTTCGTGTGCCTCTTTTATTGTTCTTATTTAAGTATTAAATGCATGAAATAAAAACTATCTTTCGGTATATCATTTTTTTATACTTAAAATGGTCACTAGGGAAGAGAACAGGTTGTTAAATTATCTGAATCCCACCACTGGGCATGTTACTGTTTCAAGCTCTGTTTTCCAAACCCAGTGCCCACATGGCATCTTCCAGAGAAACAAACAGAAGCCCAGAGAGATTAAGCTAAATGAAGGAGTTTCTGCTACCCTCTCCCCCTTCAAAATAGCCTCTGGGTATTGGGACCACCTTTCCTGCTGCAGGAAGATGCAATTTTCATCTCCCTTTAGAATGCCCAGGATATGTTCTGTTTATCATTTACTCTCGTGGGTCTTTGGTTTTTCTCCCTCATTCTACTTGCTCTTAGTGAGTTGGTATATTAGAAAGAAAATGCCCTTTGGAATCAGGCAAACTTGGGTTTAAAGCTCAGCTCTTCCTCCACTGAACAGCTGTTTGATATTGGACAAGTTACTTAATATTCTCTCAGTCTCAGGCCTGAGAGTAGTCTGAACAGACCCATTCAAACTCTAACACCCTTATTTACTCTCCTAGTGTACTTAACATAAGGTAAGAGAAGATTCCAGGTTCTTGCTTTAAGCTTCAATATCCTAGTGCCTGCATTTCAAATGTTTTTAATGTTCAGGTTTTGAATTCCACATCTCAAATTCACCAAGTTTTTAAATTTAGACAGTGGGTTAAAAGCGGTTCTCAATACAGAGGGACCCGCAGGGAGTTCTGTAACAAGAACATCTACCAATTTCCAACTTGGCTAGACCACCAAATGATGAAAGGAAAGGAGACAGAGCACTTGTTTTTGTAAAATGTGGTATTCAGTTACCAATTTCACTGTTTGAAAGTGAGACCTAGGATGGTAAGTGTTGTTTGTTTAGTCATCTGTGAATCTCCTGCTCTCCTTTCTCAGCTCTCAGCACACACTACAAAGGAAATTTTATTGAAATTTTCAACAGTCCCAGCCTTGGGCAGCACATAAGTAGAAAAGAGAGAAAGCCTACAAGTGCAATTCTAGAACTTCTTATCCCAATCAGAACAATCAAAAATTGAGCACAATAGACACTATTTAGTAAGAATTCATCCAGAAATTTATCCTTATATTTAAACTAAACCATCTGCATCTTGTTAAAATCAGGGTCATAGTGAGTAGGGCTTGGGGGGAGGGGCTAACTAATAGTTTAACAATTCAGGAGATGTGAGCTTTCACAAATCCTTCAGTACCTAACAAGACCAACCCTTAAGCAAAGGTCCTAGGGATTTGGGGACAAAAGGAGCTAATGAATCCAGGGGTTCTTTTGGGGATGATGAAAATGTTTGGAAATTGATGGTGGTAATGGTTGCATAATTGTGAATATAATAAAAACCATTCGATTATATATTTTAAATGGGTAGATTGTATGGTATTTGAATTATATCTCAATAAAACTGTGTTTTTTTAATTCCTAAGCATCTAATTGTCAGTTTCATTATTAAAAAATGGAAGTGTTACCTTAAAATACTGTTGTGACTGTAGGAAAGTGAATAGCACTGGTTTATATTAGCTGCTCAGTTAATAGCAGCTGCTATTGTCAGAGTAGCAGCAGTAATAGTAATTATTACAGTGATGGTTGTAAAATCATTCCCATATCCTCCGTAGTTTTTTAGTTCATTGTAGCCTCAAATTTCCTTTCACCTCTAGATTGTTATCTATACAGTTTATTTGAAAATTTTTAAAAGTAATGACCTATCTTTTTTGTGATAGTGCAAATATTGTTGTTCAGAGTAATTATTTATGTCTTCTACTCAGCTAGTTTTATAATTAAAAGTAACTTTTTGTTTGTTTATATAATCTTTCAACTAGACAGTGAAACTCCAAAGATAAAGTATCTCAGTACCCCTCCCAACAAAACTTGCACTTGGGAAGAGATCGATATGATTCTGTGACTGAATTTTACTATTGGATCTGTTCTGAGTATGAAATTAATCTCTCTACAGCTTCTTTTGTCCCCCAGTTCCCCCATCTGTCCTTTCCTTTCTAATTTTCATCTAGGAGACTATAACTCTCATCCATATGCAAGTATGAATAATCAGCCTTTAAAAATGGCGTCCTCTCCTTTCTTACTGCCCCTGGGAGGCAGGCAATACACCAGAGCTGAGAGGAAGAAACTGTTGTTCTAGCTAATAGAGAGTCTTGGACATGATACCTTTTCAATATGTTCCTTTAAAAAAGATTAATAACTTTGGTCCCATATACAAAATCTTGAGCCTCAAAACTGACTTCCAAGGAGCAACAGGGTTTTTCTCCTTGGTAAGTATCTCCTTCCCTGTAGGCTTCTTGTTCTACACAACTAAAGGACATATTTCTTACGAAAACAAAGAAAAACTGCACACATCAAGCAATTAAGTTAGCCAATGAGGCTTGGCGCCTAGAGGAAATAGAACCAGCTATGATTAAGAATGAATCTGTATATTTAACAAAATAGAATCCACAAGCTGGCAGAAAATGTCCCTAGCTACTGCCACCTTACAGCATCTGACACGCGTGGCTAAGAATGGCAGGAGAGTGAAAGGCTGTTGGTTTAATAAGCTCAGTAGATTGATGTGGGGTATTGTTTGTGGGGCTCAAGAGCAGGTCAAGTGTGCACTGTGTCTTTGACAATGACCTAGACTCATCTCCTGACCAGTAACTGAGTGTATTAGAATGTGTTTAGCTGCAAGTAACAGAAGCCCCTGCTCAATCAATAAAGCACTTGAATTATCTCATATAACAGTAAAGCCAGAAGAAATGCAGGTTTCAGAATTAATTGGCAAAGTCACCCAGGACCCAGGGTTTTTTTCATCTCCTTTTCCCTGTCATTTGTGGTTTTGGTTTTAATATTAGGTTGGTAGCAATTTGGCAGCAACAATTCTCAGCGTGTCATCCGGACACTTCACCATATCTTAGGGGTAAGAAAGCCTTTTATAGAGACCTCAGAGTAGTAACTGCTGGCACAGGGAAGAGGAATACTCTTTCCCCAATCAGGACTTCTCTAGAGCTGAGGGTAAAATCAGCTTTCTACAGGCACGTGGCTACATAGGGAAGAAAGAACAGACTAACACAATTGGAGCTCTGTTAAGAAAAGAGGTGGAATGGAGGCTGTGTAGACAACCCAGCTTGATCATCCCACAATCCATCTTAGGACATAATGAGATAATTAGAAAGGGCTTAATGTCTATATGAGCACATAGGCAGGAATTGCATTGTTCACAAACTAAGATATAGGGCTTACCCTTCCTTAGAGAAAATACAAAGCAGCCTGTCTTAGGAACTCTAAAGGAAAGTCAAATTGTTCAAAAGATCTGGCAGCACTGAGTAAAAGTGACATGAAGGTAGCTGGGGGATGGATGGGAACATGTGGGCCATGACTAATAAAAACCCACAGGCTTCTGCAAGGTCCTGAGATGTCCAAATGTCAGTGGGAACTGAGGGTGGAGGAGGGGATGTGTCAGTAGCTGTTCCCAGCAGCACTGTGACTGTCTTATAAATCAAGGTGTCAGTGTGAGTGTCCCTGGCTTATTAACTTAATGGAAGAATTTTTTTTTTTTTAGATACAGAAGGTACCAAAGCCAAGTGCACAGGCAACAGCCAACTCAAAGCAGGATGACATGCTTCCCTTTGAATTGTCCTGGAATCACTATCTGTACCTCTCTGGTGGGCATGGTTTGACACTTTCATAGCCTACAATGATTAGGAAACTAGAAATACCAATATCTTCCCATGAAAGGTTTTATAAGAACGGTTATTATTAATTATTAGGTGGCATGCTGCAATTAGCAATTTCTCATAAATAATCACATTAATTTTTACATCAGATGTGTATTTATTACTCATCCCTTTACAGTTCAGGAAACTGAGACTCAAAAAAGTTAAGTAAGCTGTTCTAATCTTCATGGTTGGGGAAGAATTTGAAATATATCCAAGGTGGCCTTTCATAGAGGTGGACTGTCCATGTGTCTTTTATTGAATAATTTGTGACATCTCTGAAGCCTTAGAGATTCTTAGAGACTATCTTCCACCTTGGTCTGAAATGAACATGAAAGTCCAATGAGTAGGAACATGCTTATTTTGTCAATGACCCATGTCTGCAAAAGGTCCATGTTCTGCCTGGGAAAGTGGAAAAGAAATGGATGACCCAATTCTCTGTCTTAACACTTTAGTATCCATCCATGCTTCCCCTAAAACCCAGGGCTGTTTGAGCCATTCTTGCAGGGAAAATAGAGAGTGAAAGTGCAAGGAGAGAAAGAGCATATTTAGACCAAAAGGAATGAGATTAATTATAGAGAGTGGGAAGAGATGCCACAGAATTCCATCTTATTTCTGAAACAATGGGGCAGACAGGATGAGATAAATGCCTCAAGCAGCTGGAAAAAGAAAAGGGAGAGTTAAAACCCAAATAATAGACTTAAAAGGGAAATGATTATAGCCTGGGATAAAACCCAAGGAATTTGAGTTAGACTCCTGGATGCTGAGGCTTCCTCAAGACCCCAGGTTCCAATCTTTAGCACACCTTGCAAAGGACACTAAATCAAACACGGAGAACACCCCAATGTAAATAGCTTCAGAGTCCCAGCTCAGTTTCCGGGAGAGAGAGAAAAAAAAAAGGCCCTTGAGGCGCTGTCTTCGGTGCTGAACTAGCACAGCCTGGTGCTCGGAACACGCAGAGACAGCAAGAGAGATTCCAGGCTGCGGCACGCTCCACTTGTGACTGAGCTCCAGAGTCACGCGGCCCTCAACCCTTGAATTTCCTGTTTCAGAATTGGGACAAAGTGCCTTATATCCCCACCTTTACTGTTACCCCCACCACTCACACCAGTTTCTGAAGGCACAAGAAACGAATTCTTGAAACTTCAAGACCTGTACCAGCCAAACTGTCAGGTGAGATTTGCGACTAATGTCCCAAGAATCTATTTTTTGTGTCCCGTTTCCTCTTTCTGTGGTTCTTCTTTCCCTGTTTCAAATGCAGCTCTTCCACAACCTGCTTCCCAAGCCCACTCCTAGGAAAGATTTTGGGAGACATCTTCTATAAACGGGAGTGAGTTTAAGTCAACATGAGACTTCATTTTGAAGCATTACTTGTCATGAAATGAAAGATTATGTCACCATTTAAGAAAGATATTAGGGGAGGGGTGCAATAAGCAAAGAGGATATTTCTCCAGGTTTATAATGTCACACCCATAGGCTGCCTCCTATTGTCTCTCCGTATAAGCAGTCTTTGTTACTATTATCCTTACACAATGTAAAATGTTTGGGTATTATACAAAAAAAACCACATTTAACTTATTGTACATCATAAATATTTAGCCATTTAAGTGAAACAAAGGAATGACAGACACATTGGCTCTATTTTCCAGGCATTCCCAATTTATTGGGGTGGGGGGATACATTGCAATCTAATAATTTATTTACCTACACATGACTCAAGTTTTATGAGAGCCCAGAGATCCATCTGGAGGATCTAGGCATGGATCTAGAAAAGGAGTTTACTAGGTTAATAAAAGGGAAAAGTAAAAAAATACAGGTTTTGTAGTTAGAAAATGCGGGTTCTGAGAAGGAGACTTGACTTGGGGTGGTGAGCACACAATGCAATGTATAGATGATGTATTATAGGATTGTACACCTGAAACCTCTATCACTTTATTAACCAATATCATTTAAAATAAATAAATAAAAATAGGAGAGAAAAATGTGGGTTCCAGTCCTAAACCTGTCAACTATACTGCTGCTATCTTAGGAAAGTCATTTAGCTTCTCTGTATCTGTAAACTGAGGATAGTAATAATACCAGACTTGCTGAGTTATTTTAGAGATGAGTTGAGATAGCATGAAAACATACTTCTTAAACTACAAACCACTATTAAAAGAAAAGCTAACCATTTCCTGACTGTTTGAAGGACAAGGTCTACGCTTGTGTGTAAGAGCCATGAAGGCAGGGTTGGGTCCTTCTGGTTGGTTACAGTGCCGAGAGCAGCACTGTGTTCCCAGAAAGAGTTATCAAGAGTATTCTGATTCCAAAAGAGCTCTGACTTGGAAAAGAAAATGTATAGTGTTTGTCCTCAGTGGCCAGTTCTGCCCAAGCCACCCCTGGGGTGGAGGGCAGAGAGGTGCCATAGAAAAAAGATGGCTCTCACAGGAGGAGTTGGCTTAAAACAGTAGCTCCAGATGGAATTTCAGCTGGAAGCATACAGCAGCAGCTGAGCTCAAAGAAATGACTGAGGTTTTCTGGACCTACTCTCTGGCTGGTGAGTGAGATGAATCAGAAAGAAATAGAGGACAGGTGGTGCAGGCAGAAGGGAAAAGAGACAGGATGAGCAGAAGCAAAAGAGAGGTCATGATGTAGAGTCACATTCCAAATCTTTTTCTTGGGTGGAAATTTTCAACTAAGGCAACTGCCACTGGATATCGCTGTAACTTCATGAAGAGACGCATTTTAGAAAGAAAATAATCATGGATTATTACATTTGGAAGAGACTTTTACAGAAATCCAATCCAATCCCTATATTTCATGGATAAGATTAGGGCCAAGAGAGGTGAATTTCAAAGTCAAAACATAAGTTTCTAAAAAAAAAAAAAAAAAAAAAACACTGAACTTAAGTCTTCTAATTCCCAGGTCAGTTGTTTCTCACTACTTAATAGTTGAATTAAGGTAAAATTTGAGGTGCTGTAACAACTAAACCCAACACTGCAAAGATTTAAGGAATAAATAAGGGGTTTTCCCCACTCATGTAACAGTCACAGTGTGAATGATAAATTGAGTCAGATTCCCCAGGAAATAAACTAATAAGAAAACTTGCATGCCAGAGACTGACTGGGGAGTGTTTTCCCGAGCAGCATCTGGGCAGAGGGGTTGTTATGATTGCAACAGAAGCTTCAGTCAATACCACAGGGACTCTGTAGCTGAGATACCTTTCAGAGTTGTCCAAAATTGAGGCATGGGGGCCAAGTCCTTCAACCCAGCACTGATTAATCACTGTATGTGGTTTGCCCCTTGGAGGAGGAATAGAACTTCAGTTGGGGCAGCTTTCTTTGGCTAAGAACAGTTCCTGAAGAAGAATGCAAATGTGAATCAGCAGGAGCCAATGTTCCCAGAATATGGGGTATTGAGTGCTTTAGGCCTGAAGGGGAAGGTCTAGGCAGCCCACCACAGTATCCACTACAGTAGGCCAAGTTTCAGGAGGAGACCAGTAGCCTTACTCCATGTGGTGATTCAGGAATCCAATCACTGTTTGGCCACCCTTTAGAGAATCACCATCATCCACATGTCCCACCCAAGTTGGGTTACCATAATGTCTGAGTTCATGTAATGAGAAATAGAAACATAACATAGAGGAGACACACCACCATCTTGAGAGACAGATGTGAAAGTAGCTCAGATTCCATTGACAAGCACTCAGTCACATGGCCATACCTAATAACAAGGGAAACTAGGAATATCAGTCTTGCCATGAAGCATGTGCCCAGCTACAACTCTGCTACTATGAGAGAACATATTAAGAAAGAAGGCCTTCACTTCCATTTATTTTTCACTAAATATGTATTTTAAATTATGTCTTGGTGTCTTATCCCTCTCTTTGGAGCTGGAATACACCTGGTCCTTGAACTTATGCTGCCCTATTATTCTTCTGGAAGCCAAATTTACTCCAAAGGAGACCAGATGTTCCACTTTTGGCGGGACAGTCCCGATTTTTAACTATTTGTCCCGCATCCCATGGCATTTTTAAAAAGTCCCGATTTAAAAAAATATATTACAATACTATTTTTGCATTCTATGAAAAATTTTTTTTGCTCCATATAGACCAAATTTTTAATCAAGAACCCCCCCGTCAATGGTGTCCGGTTTTACCAATTTTAAAATCTGGTCTCCTTAAAAGGATTGCTTGTTTCAAGCCAGACTACTCTCTGGATAGGTATCTTTCTCACTTGTTCTTAAAGTGACCAAAAAACCATCAAAGGGATTTTTAGGAACTATCATTCTCTTCTAGAGAAAGCTTAGCTTCCAGAATTTCTCCAAACCCAATAAAATCTGGAAGGTACAAGGACTTAGAGTCTTTACCCCACTTTATGCATGTACCACAGGGTGAGCTACAGATACTTGCTGATAAATATTTTGCTGAAAAAGTCATAATTTGTGAGTATTCCATTTCTCTCTTCCAGAGTCTGGCTTGTTATAAGCAGCATCTCTTCTGGCTCAACAGCCAATATAACTTGACCCCACTTATTTCATACCAGAATCCTGTAACCTAACTGCTTTTGAAGTAACAACTGAAATTTTCAGGATCCAGAGAAAGATTTTTGAGTGTTGTGTCCAAAAATCCTAGACCTATACTGATAGTTCTTGTTGTCTGAAACCCAACCAAGTCTCCTGAAGGGCCAGTGCGGAAGCATTTTTCTTTCTGCCCATTTATAATTCTACACCACACTAAGCCTGCAGAAGTCCTCCCTCTTACAACACATTCTTTTAGGCCTTTGATTCAGAGAATAAGGGATTAGAATCTAGGCTCAAGGTGTTTACAATAGTCACACAGGGGAGCACATCTGGAGTAAAAAAAAAAAAAACGATCTAGGTGTGACCAACTTACCTGGGACTCCAATCACAGAGAAAGAATAACGAGGCCTGTTCAATCTTCTTGTGAGTAACAACCAATGGAATTGCTCCTTCTTAATCTTTGCTTGTTTTTTTGTCGAACACAGAGCCTTTATTTGACATGTCATTTCCAAAGAAGACATTTTGTAAGCCAGCAGCCAACAATTTCTAAGAGAAAAAGTGACAGCAAAGGGAGTCAAGTCCCTCTTTGGATACCCTGTACATTTCATGTCTGAGCACCTGGGTGTCTGGCTTAAGTGAAGATAACGCAATGTAGGAAAAGTGTGCAGTGGTCATTACAAGTATAGGCGAGCCCATGAAGATGTTCTCTGGGTATGCAGCCTTACCATTACTTTCTTTAAGTCAGCTATTTGTATTTTACAAAACACAGTTACAGTCTTTAACTCAGAGGTTTCCAAAAACAGGGTATAAGCACATATGTATCCCAGGAAGAATAAACAGAACCATTCACTGAAGTGCAAGAAAGACCATAGCAAAACCTCTTATTTGAAATATCAGCAAAAAAAATTTTTTATTAATTTCTAATAAATGGCTTGACATTGATGACTTTTTTTGTCATGTGTTACTTACAGAAAACATGTTATCCTGAGGGAACAGTGGTAGTTCTACACTGTGGAAAGGGAAAGTGGAACTGCAGATTATACAATCTAGTTTTAATTAAAATAACCCCCCACCACAGTGGATGCTTAGCTTAGAAAGATTCCGGCAAAGAAATCCCAAATGGAAGTGACTCCTAATAACACAGCAAAAGGAAAAGGTGGAGCTGGCACTTCTACCTCTACTATGAGGTCAACCACATTACAACTGTATTCACAACTGTATTATAACATCAGAACAATGATGACTTATTTAAATCCAAGAAGTTGACCAAAAATGTTTTGGAAAGTATCATAATTGTTTGAAATATCATTTAACATCCACTATCTTAATAATGAACCTCATCCTTAGTATATATTGACTTGAGATATTAGCTAATGATATTAGTGTGTTATAATTTGCAAATACATATATGTATATATGAACTAAATTTTCACTGATGGGGAACATACTCAAAAAGATTTGCAAACCATTGTAATAAATCATCTAAACAATTACTCATGATGATGCTGTGAGTGGTGTTCATCTGCAGATGAGAAAACTAAAATCAGAGTGGCAACAATGCCCAGAGACCATTAGTTATAAGATTTATGTGGAAGTGAAGACTGACTACCAATGAAACTGGCACCCCAAAAGCTGAGTGAACAATTCAGGGTGGCATCTGTGGGAACTAAAAAGTGAATTTCACCCCCATAGCTAATTAGTCCCAGGCTCTGCCCTGTTCTATTCCCAACAGATTGAGCCAGGAAAGCCAGGACCACAAAGACTATCTCATTCTATCAGGCTGAATGATGTCGTCCTGAACCATGGAAGTCTGCAGAAAGGTCACCCTTTAAGAGAAAAGCTAAGCATTTGCACCAGGATGCTTTAAAGACCCTGTCACGGTCCCCATCTACAAACACAAATGTTGCCTTAGTGGGAAGCAAGATCACAATCCCAAATGGTTAAATTGATTTCACAAGGGGGACTGAATTATGGCAGAAGCCAAGTTTTCTCAAATTCATCCCTTTAGATTTTGCGATATTCCAAAGTAAATTTCCTCCTACCACAAAAACTCTCTGGGTGGAAATAGCCCTTGGAAGAATAGAAACCTGGTTCCCCCTGCAGCAGTCCAGTCTGCCTCCCCCAGCTCGGAAATGTGCTGTGCTCAGCACTTCTCTGCTGATGCAGCATCCATGGTCAAAAAGGCGGGCAGGCTGCTGCAGCAGCAGCCGCAGCAGCAGTTGCTCTGGGGGGTGGGAATCAGATTGCACCATTTCTACCTCATTTGGCAGCAGAAGCACCGAGTCACAAGGAGGATGAGGTCCTAGTCCAGAAGCGGCTGGGTTATGTCACTCTAAAGGTGGTGAGTAAAATGGCTATTAGGTTTTTGTGCTAATTCCCTAAGTGAAGATTCTGGGTATATCAGAATGCATGTGTGTGTGTGTGTGTGTGTGTGTGTGTGTGTGTGTGTGTGTGTGTGTGTGTGTGTGTGTATGCGCCTGTGTATGTGCGATTGTTCACACGGATGGGCACTCATATTTTCACTGAGCAGCAGTACTTGGAGAGCTGTGAGTGAAATAAATAAATAGCACCGTAGTATTGTCAAGCTGGAAGGGGTCAGAGAAATCATGCATTTCAAGCCCCTTGTTGCATAGAAGAGGATCCTGAGGTTCAGAGAAGTGAAGTCCTTTGCCTGAGATTATGAGCTAAGAGGTAGGCAGGTCTAGGACTCAGTGTCTTGATCCCCAGTCAGGATTCTTCCCATCATTGCTCCACATGGGGATAAGATAACTAACTGCCTCTATGCCAAGCGACCTGTGTGCCTGGAAATAGGCTGAAACCTGCAGCCACAGCACTCGTGTCGCTGAGACACATCTCTATGTTTCCAGTAAACATGGGAAGCCATTTCTGACTGACTGCAACCTGGGGCACAGCAGCCAAACAGCAGCACGTGCTTGCTATAAATTGCTCCAGTGCTAATGGCCACCTCCTCCCTTGAGGTTATTCTTTGGGTCACACTGCAAACAAAGTGTATACGGCAGCAGCAAATCTTCCCAGCAGGGTCAAGTGGGCTGTTTATAGGGCTGGAGAGTATGCTTCATCAATAATATTCCCCTTTGCTCAGAACAAACATGTGCTGGACACCATCCATATGCCAGGAACTGTGCCCGCCACCATCACATCCTTTATCTCACTGAATCCTCACCACAGCTTCGTGAAGTATTAATTCCCCATACCTGACAAACAAAACTGAAACTGGGTGAGGTTAGAAAATGGGTGGGCTGTTTTCGGTCTTTTACAAAAATTTCTAGTTCTCCAAGAATCATGGTTTTCAAAATAGTTATTTTCCATGACCTTCCTCACCAGAACGACCATTGCCCTTACATTGGAAGGAAATGTTCTCTTCTTAATGAAAAGCAATTATTTGCAACATTCTGGGTCAAATGTGTAGTCAGAGTAGGGACAATGACATTGAAAATTTGTAGACTTTGTACTCCATATTGGGCATTTTATGGGCCTTCTGGGTTTTCTCAGGTTTTTCTGCTATTTTTCTGGGTTCTGGTTCAAGGTAAGATTTGCACAATATGCTAAGGAGCCTCGACTATTTCATATAGCTCTACTCCTAACTGTCTGGTCTGGGGTAAGTCACTTTACCTCTCCAAATCTCAGCCTTCTCATTGATAAACTTAAAACTAAGACAAAATTATCTCTATCCTCCCTCCGAGCATTGACGTGTTTATATATGTGTTCATTCACTCACACAGATAGGAATTTTTTTAGTTCCCATGACATGCCAGATGCAGTCCTGGTGCTATAAGGAATTTTAGAGATAACCCCCTGCAGAACGAAGCCTGGAGAGGTTATTAACCACAAATTCTAGTCAAGCCCCATCAAGACGCTGTCCAGCACGCTTTTCATGAACTATGTATATGCCTTGCCTCCAAGCTCCGAAGGATTTGAATTTTCTTTCCCTTTGTTCTTTTCTATAGTAGCATGTATTGGGTACTTACTCAGTAAAACACAGTGCCAGGCACTGTGTTGGAAGTTTTCAGGCATTATGTCATTTAGTTCAGACAAGAATCTTATTCAGTAGGTAATATAATTAGCCCTGACTTACAGAGGAAGAAATTGGCAACTTGACCAAAATTGCACAGTAAAAATTGCACAGTGGGGAAAGAGTTTCTGTTTGGAATAATGAAAAAATTCCAGAAACGGGGAGAGGTGGTGGGTGCATGCATTATAAATGTACTTAATACCACTGAAATGTACAACTTAAAATGGTTTTGGGTCATGTATATTTTTCCATGATAATTTTAAAAAGCAACGGGGGCTTAAACCTGAGTAGCATTCAACGGCAAAACCTTCTACCCCAAACCAATCCTCATGCATCCTGGCCATAGACAGGACTCAGAGAGGAATGTGTGTCCTCTCCAATGGAGAGGTTTGTTTGTTTGTTTGTTTGTTTGAGTTTCTTAAGATACTACAAAATCATCCCCACAAATGGGAAAAGTTTCTCTCTCTGTGCTGAAGGTCAGTAGTAGCCTACTCTGAATTATGATCAGATTCCCAAGTCTGAAAGAATCAGGAATCATTTCTCTCTCACTCTATTAGAGAAACTCTGTCTACAAATTCAACTCAACTTCAAACACATTTAATATCAGGTATCTTCTTTGTACAATGTTCTGGCTTACGTGTTTGGAGTAGCAGAGATGAGAAAGATACAGTTTCTCCCTCAAAGAATTTACAATCTGGCAAAAGAGGTAAATACACAAATAATTACAGAAGAAAAGTCACTGAATAGAACTGCTGAGCACTTACGCTGGATACCGAAGCTATAAGGGATGAACAAAACACTGTTTTGGTCCATCTGCTTTCAAGATGAGACACAGATTCTGTAAGAAGGGTCTTCAGAGGAGAGAGACTACATTCTGCTGAGAGGGAAAAGTATTTGCAGTGGAGAGATGTTTCTCCTCATCCAAAAAATAGTCAAGGACCTATTACAGAGTATTAGAGTATAAATCTTACCACTTGTCCCCCTATCCCCCATTTCTGTCTCCTATCATTAATTGTTTTCCTCATTTCTTTAGGCTTGCTCTGTTTTTCTTTTTATTTCTTCCTTTTTACTTCTTCTATTGGACACTTAGATCTTTCATTATTAGTCATTCTTCTTTACTAATACAAACCTTTTAAGGCTGTAAGTTCTCTTTAAGTATTTCTATGACTGCAAGACACAAAGTCTTGATATGTAGACTTTTAATTAACTTAATTAGTAATTTACAATATGATTTCTTCTTGGACCAGTGAGTTATTAGAAATGCCTTTTTGCCCCCCCCCCAAATGCATGGGGAAAGCAGGTAAATTTCTTTTTCTTTTGCTAATTATTTCTCACTAAATAATAATGCAGTCAATAACATAATCTGTATGACATTATATCATAGGATTTATTGAGACTTTATTTATGGGATAGTTCATAATCAAGTTTTATAAATGCTCCAAGTATGTTCAAACAAATGTGATTTTCTAATTATTGATAAAGGTTTTCCAAGCTTGTCCATTAGAGCAAGTTTGATAGTGTTGTCCAAATCTTTATCCTCTCCAATTGGTTTTATCAGTTACTAAGAGAGATATATTAAAATCTCTTACAATGATTTCCGCTTTGTTGTTTCTTCCCTAAAATTGCCTCATTTTTTGCTTTTTTATTTTGAAGCTATATTTCTAGGGGCATACAAGTTTAGAATTGTTCTTCTACTTAATTGTCCTTTTCACATTGTTCCTTACCTGGATATCATTTTTATCACCAGTAAGGTATTTTGTTTTCAAGTCTATTTTACCTGACATTAATAAACTACACCAAAAGTTCTCCTTTTGATATTTACCTGTCATTTCTTTTCCCATCCTTTTCCTTTCAGCCTTTGTTGTTGTTGTTCCATGTTTTGATGCATCTCTTGTAAGCAGCATAGAGCTAGATTTTATTTTGGGTCCAGCTTTATTTATTTATTTATTTATTTTTTTACAGAGTCAGAGAGAGGGATAGATAGGGACAGACAGAAACAGAGAGAGGTGAGAAGTATCAATCAGTTTTTCGTTGCCGTTGCAACACCTTAGTTGTTCATTGATTGCTTTCTCACATGTGCCTTGACCGCAGGTCTTCAGCAGACCGAGCCACCCCTTGCTGGAGCCAGTGACCTTGGGTCCAAGCTGACGAGCTTTTTGCTCAAGCCAGATGGGCCTGCACTCAAGCTGGCGAGCTCGGGGTCTCGAACCTGGGTCTTCTGCATCCCAGTCCAATGCTCTATCCACTGCACCACTGCCTGATCAGGCTGGTCCAGCTTTATTTCCTTCAAGTTCTGCTAGGAAATTAAAAGAATATTCCTTAATCTTACCTAAAAAAATTAGGTATCTATTTCTAAAATACCTAAAGTTTTCAGGGGATTTTTTTTGTTTTTGTTTTTTGTTGTTTGTTTGTTTGTTTGTTCCAGAAAGGAAGGGTCTAAGACCCTGTTATTTAAGAATATGACTGAGGAAATTGTTTACAATGTCTCCCTTAGAAAGTTAAAAATTTGCCCTTTCTCTCACTCAGTCTGTGCTGTCCATCACATCCAGCAAGTTCTGAATGTCATCTTTTCTCATCCAGACATCCCCAAAGAACATCACATCCACAGCTACAGTCTTCAGTGTCTCCTCTTATTCCTGCTGACAGATTGTACCGGAAGGGAAACAATGATAAAGTAGTTATTGCATGGTGTCTCTTCCTCAAAAACAGATCTTAACTTTAAGGCTCAGGTTTCCAAAAGAAGGAGAGTTAGTTAGACCTATGGGAGGCGTGGTTCCAATAGGCCTCCTCTGCAATGAGTGGCAATGTCACTTTCTCAAGGCATTGGGGGACTTCTCTGGCTTTCATCAAGAACAAAGCCAACTAGCCTGGCCAGGTGGTGGTGCATTGGATAGAGCGATGGACTGGGACACAGAGGACTCAGGTTCAAAACCCCAAGGTCACCGGCTTGAGCCTGGGCTCATCCAGCTTGAGCATGGGCTCATCAGCTTGAGTGCGGGGTCACTGGCTTGAGCATGGGATCATAGATATTACCCGATGGTCGCTGGCTTGAGCCCAAAGGTCACTGGTTTGAAGCCCAAGGTCACTGGCTTGAGCTCAAGGTCGCTGGCTTGAGCAAGGGGTCACTAGTTCTGCTGTAGCCCCCTCCCCCGTCAAGGCACATATAAGAAAGCAATTAATGAATAACTAAGGAGCCACAATGAAGAATTGATGCTTCTCATCTCTCTCCCTTTCTGTCTGTCCTTATCTGTCCCTCTCACTCTATCTTTCTCTGTTTCTGTCAAAAAAGAAGAAGAAGAAGAAAAAGAACAAAGCCAACTATACTCTACTAACCATCTTTCTTGGCCAATAGTAACATGGCTGTCTTTTATTTATTTAATTTTTTGAGTAAATATGTATTATGCCTTTAGCTTAAATTTATTGAGCACGCACTATGACAAGGCACTGTCCTATATTTTTTGCACATTGTATCATTTTTATCCTACCAACAACTCTCAGAGATAGACATAACTATTATCCCTTTAAAAGAAAACTCAGAGGCTTAGAGCTATTTCAGAGCTGCGCTTAGGCCCAGTGAGAAAGCAAGTCAACATACTCGACAAGAGCCCCACATAGATTTCTACCTCTTTCCCTTGGCAACCCCTTCTGGTTCCCTGCACAGTTGTACATCCCTTTCATCTTTAATTTCTAGCCACCTAATAATGGCATGGCCATTGGCAAAGCACTTCACTTCTCGGGGCCTCAATTTCCTTATCTAATTCTGAGATTCTCTCTTATCCCTGACTACTCCACACACAAGGGCCAAAAAACTTGGTCAGCTAGGGTGGGACATTGTCCCCCAGATGTTTGAGCTGCGTTTCTGAGGAGATTCTGAAAACCTCAGAATCCACAAACTTTGCCCCAGAACTCGGGAGGAGTTCATAGCTGCATTTCTCCCTATTTCATAATGTGATGTTTTGTTTTTAATTGATTTTTAGAGAGAGGGGAAGGAAGAGAGACAGAGTCAGAGAGAGAGAGTGAGAAACATCAATCTGTTGTTCCACTTATTAAGCACTCATTGGTTGATTCTCAGTGTGCCCTGACCAGGGATCAAACCCACATCCTTGGCGTATAGAGGCAATGTTCTAACCTGCTGACCTACCCAGCCAGGGGCTATAATGTGCTGTTTTTACAATGTTTGTTCAGTCAGACTGTGGATCAACTACAAAATACATCATGAAATTATGCTGCCTCAGGCCCCCTTCTGCTCAGAGTAGGGCCAGCCACATACCACGCAGCACGTGGCATTGCATTTCACCGGCCCACTTCCCTGCACTCTCTTTTTCTGGGGTGGGGGGATGACAGGAGCAGGGGTCATCCCCAGGCCCACCTTTTAGAGAGAAAGCAGAAAGAGAAGTACAAAGCTCACACTTACTGTGTGTTCTCTCAGTAAACACTAGCTCTGTGATGTCGGCCTTATCAGCATCCTCATATTGCACTTAAAAACCTGGCCCAAAGTCACCAGGTAGTCAGTTGATGGAGTCAGTATGCCATCTCACATCTGTGTTGGCTTCACTACCCCTGCTTGTTCTCACAAAGTCCACCCTCTCTGGTTGACAAGGACAAGGACCCAGGCAAGACCAGCATGATTTCAGAAGTGCCAGGAAACCATCCTCTGTCTCTCTCCAAACAACCACCCCTCACTGGCTTAGGGGTTCAGAAAAGGCTGTTATGCTGTTACAGCCTTTTTAAAATTCCCTTAAGAGGATAAACATAATGAGTTCAAGCACCAGGAGGGAGCTTCATGAAGGGGGAGCAGGAAACAGAACAAAGAAAGGTTGAGGATCTGGGTAAGTGGACAGAACCCCTGCACCTTCCACTTACATGTGAGAGGAATTAGGCTTAGTGGGGAAAGTGACTTGTCACTTTCCAAGGTCACTGTAACAAATCAAAGACTAGAACCCAGTCCTCTTAGCTCCCAGACCAATAGCCCAAATCACAGAGCATTTTGCCAGTATGCTATCACCTTTATTTGAAAGGGAATTCTCTTGGTAACAGTGTGGTTGTTGGCATATGACTAGTAAGGAATTTGGAATGAAATACCACCTTTTCCTGTCTTAGGGCAGCGGAGCAATTAAAAAGTATAATTAAGCAGAGAAAAAATAATGTTCCTAAAAACTAAATTTCCATCCTCTTTTATTCCCTCCTACCTTTTCTATCCCTTGCTTCGGTCCACTGTTTTCAGTGGCATTGTTTAGTATCAGGTCAGGGTATCTATTCATGCACCAAAAGCAGGGAATATCTCTGCCATGCAGGGGTCCCTCTTTTCAGCCCTCTCTTGGGGGAGACAGGAAGCAGGAGATCACCCAGAACCAAATGAAAGTATGTTCACTTTGATTTACAGCCCCCCCTCCCAAGAATTCCCCAGGGCACTCTGCCCCCAAATGAGCCCCAAGTCCTTCTCTATTTTCCAGCTCCCCTCCCCTAACCCACCCCAGGTGATGAAACGTTGTGACTGTTAAGATGCTGTTTAAATGCAAAATGTTATTATCACTATATTTCATCCAGATCGGCTTTCTAGGTCGTACTAAGATGTCAGAATGATGCAAGCCAACGTTTTTATTATTTGGGATACAGTATACCAACTTTATGCTGATTACTCTAAGTATCATCCTTGAAAGATAACTAGCATGAAAGTGTTGATAATGTTCCACTTTTGCAATCATATTTGCATAGTGTACAACAGAGTTTAGCAGAAAAAAAATCTCTTAAGTGATGTTTCTCATCTGCTCTGTCAGTCTCACAGTGCTCGCTTCAACTGAGTACACGAGGCAGGACAGACGCTGACTTTTTTTTTTTTTTACATCAGCTTTACATTATGTAACGTTATTCTTTCCTTCTGGGAAGCCCGCAGCATTGACTTGTAATGGAAAAAGCAGAGTTTTGGGGATTGGACATAACTGGATTCCAGTTCCAGCTTATATACTTGAGAAAGTCACTTAACTGCTCAAGGAACAGTCACCTGTTCTGTGGAATGGAGTTAGCAAGGCTATGAGATTTTAGTTGATATATGAAAAACACCTAAATAGCCCTGTGTCTGGCAGTGGCCCCCTTTGTTTTGCATACTATGTTTTTAAATACCTGTTTATGCCATTTTTGAAATTAAAGATAGAAAATAAGCCAATATTCCCCATACTATACTTCCAGCTGGTGCCTCTGTGGCCTCCCAGCAGAGTTCTATATGCAGATAATCTGTTTGATGCTGCTCACCTCAGAAGGGACATGATTTTCTTTTATGAACAATAGTTGAATGTCTCCATAGTGTTGGCTACTGGGAAATAAATATTCTAGATTTCATCTATTCATTCATTCATTACAAACCAGCTATCCTCCAAACAACCCCCTCACTCTTCCTTTTTCCCCTTTACTTTTTTTTTTTACACTCCCCCCAGGCCTACTACAGCCTTTTCTCCAATTGGATGCTATTTTTTATTATCATCTTGTCACCACCTAATGTCCAAATTTATTTAAATCATTCTCAGACACAATCCTATAAGATATGAATTACCTTGGGTTTTATTTTTTCCTCTGACTTGTCAGCTATCTTGTTTACAATTGACAAGATTTCCATTTTAGTAATTTCTACTAATTCTGCTTCAAATCTGTATATTTCATAAACATACCAGTCGACACTTTATTATTAGTCAGGACCATTTTTTCTAGTGCAATGCTCTGGTTTCATCATTTGTAATGGTAGCTGCCTCTAAACAAAACTTGAGCCTTGTCCAGTTTGTATTAAAACTGTATCTAGCATGTGAATACAAACATTATATCCTCACCTGGTCCCATCCTTTATGCACATGAACACTGTATGCATGTTCCTATCAGACTCTTAAACACAAACAAGGCTTCTCTCGTTGTAAAGGTATGTTGAACTGTACGTCTCTGCATAAAGACAGAAAGAAAAACAGATAGTTTGCCTGCACTGGAAAAAAAAAACACCAGTGCAATTTCTCCAATGCAAACACAATCTGACACATGCTAAAAATTGCCTGAAGTGCTTATAAGTTATAGATCTTCTTCCTGGGGCAGGTAAATTCATTAGGAAATAGCCTCGTGCCCTATGTAGCAATTGAACAAAAATATTTATTTGTGGTCCTATCAGATGAGAAAGGGAACAGGATTTCTTTGGTAGTATCCTGCCATAGATGCCCATCATAAGCATTGCAAATGAGTTATTAGTCTTCATCCTGCAATCTAGGTCATGATGGAGCTAACAGGAGGGCTTTTAAATCTGCTACAGGGCTCAGGCTGGATCTGCTTATATGAAGGCACAAGCGTCAGACAGTTATATTGTGGTGAGACATTCAAAGGAGGATCGAAAATGCTTCCACTTCATATAGGAACCTTTTCCTGACCCAGAGAGTAAATCAAGAATCAAGAGGGGTTGTACTTTTAGATGAACATCATTTAAATACACACACACACACAAACACACACACACACACACACACACACAAACACACACACACACACACACACACACACACACAACTTTTCTCTAAGCTTTCTGTGTTCAACTTTTCAGGCCCCAAACAATGTCTGCCAGATAGATTTCAAAAAGGAGACACTATCTTCCAGACTCAGGAACACTATTTGTGTAGAAAGGGACTTTAGCAGTCATCGCTCCAAGTACCTTATGTTGAAGAAGAGGATGTGAACCAAGGAGAAAGAGAGTGACTTACTTGCCCAAGGTCACACAGTCACCTTCATCATGCCATGGTTTAATTTTCTTTAGGTCTTTTTTTTTTTTTTGAGATTCCTTTTTTTGTACAATATGAATAATTTATTAAATAATGCAGAAACAAAAATTGACTTGGTAACTGCCATCTGATAAACTAGATAGGGGTCAGAGACCCTTGTCACATGCTTCATCCTTCCACCAAAATGATTATGAAAGGATGCTTTTTGCCAGACCTCTGTCTGGGGGTCCTTCTTCAAAACCTCTGGCTCTGGCTTTAATGTGATTATTTTCTAGGCATGTTGTGGCACTTAATTCACTTAGCCAAAGGCTCTGAAACTTTGTGTAGCTCCTGCCCATCCCTCAGGCCCTGAGAGCCTAACAGTCAGTGTGTGTTGTTCTAAATTTGTTCTGAAATTTCATCAAAGCTAGAGAAACATAAATAGAAAAACTTGAATTTTAAAATTAAATCCAAAGCTATATATTAATTGTACTCAGTAGTTGGCTATTCCTTTTACTTACCAAAATCAGTTGCCTATTCCTTTTACTTACCAAAATCATAAGAAAAGTTAAAATTCAAATATGAGGCAATAAATGAAAAGAATTGGTTTTATTCTTAACTTTCCCACTGAGTTTGCTAAAAACCATCCACTTGATTTCTAGAAGCAATCTTTCCTCCTCTCTAGGCCTCCTTTTCATCTTCTATACAAGAAAGAAGGAAACTTAATGACCTCTAGGGCTCCATCACTAGTTATGCCATTCAAATGACATCACCAAAATAGTTTTTATTTTTTTCTTTGAAAACCATAGTAGCTATAGAACTATCGGAAGCCATTTCCAAAGATGGGAACCCACACTGAAGGAATACTTCAGCATCTGCTAATTTTATGTTAAGCTTTTGAAGGAGGTGCTTTCACTATCAAAATAATTCTCCAAAATGCTGTTGATTGACTTTGGACTAAGAGATTATAAATCTAATTCTCTAACCAGTATATTCCTCCCCACCCCCATTTCACATTCTTTATTGATTTGTGAGGGGTTTTTCCCCTTTTTTTCTTATGTTAAAATATGTGTTCAGGCCTGATGAGAACTAGAGGCACTGAGCATGCAATATGCTTATGCACACATAGATAAGTGAGATCAAGCCTGGTTCTTATCTAGCCTGAACACTTCAGTAGAAATGGAGTTTTGCATTCAGCTTTTCCGGCCACCACCACTTGACGGTGATAGAATATTCTATTTCAAGACACCTTTAAAAAAATAATAAAACGAGAAGCACATTGAAAAGGACTGTGGAGTGTTGTGTTATTTTGATTTCTGCCACAAAATGAATCACTCCTCCTGAATGCAAACACCAGCAAAGAATGCGTTAGAGGATCCACCATCATATTAAAAATTAAATCCGGCTGCATTTCATAATGGGCTTTCCTTTTTAAAGCGAGGTTTCATCTTCTCACCATGAAAATTGCGCTCTGATGGCCGTTCTTTATGGTTAACACTGAAGCATCGGCTGAGGTCAGAACCCTGCTTCTCTGAACAGGGAACCACAAATGTCACCGACACATGGTACACTTGGCAAATAATATATTTCTTTCCAATCTCCTGTGTCTTCAGTTTGCCTCCGTTCATGCTTATGGTAAACTGAAGAGAATTTATTTCAGTTTATTTCTCAGGTGCTCTTTCCTTCTTTGGGTGGGACCAGCTGGGAGGCACGCAATTTACAATGAATTGGAAAGTACACCTCTTTTGATTTTTGTTGTTGTCTTTATTTTAACCTCCAAGAAGGACGAGATTTAACTCAGTCTTCACCTCAGGCTAAGCTAATACTTAGGTCATGTCTGAGCTCTCTGGGGAACCCCTGCTTTATACCATCCGAGGGGCAATGGTGTCTTTTCACGTGGAGCTGCACAGCTGTCCAGCCATATGGGCCCCAAACAGCCCAGTCAATCGGATTTGGGGAGGTTTTACAATGTAATTTCTTAACGTGTTAGTATTTGGGGTGAGTTTGATCAGAGTATAGACAGCTCTTAAGCCCAAGGGTTTAGGTTTTAAGAAGCCATCACAAATGTCCCAGCTTCTGATCAGACTGGTTAAAAACAGATAGGGAATCTGTGACTGGGGGAGGGGAAAGGACTCCTGACCCCCTCTTGGAGAAGGCCTCAGGGGTCTGCTCAAACTATTAATTCAGCATCAGCTGCTTCCCCCCCTACACCCCCTTTTTTCTTTTTTAACCGGAGCTCATCATTTAAGGCGTTCCCACTCAGGCCTGCAGAGCCTGTTACAAAACCATCGCTCGGCTCCCCTCCCCCCATGCCGCAAGATGAGAGAGCAAATAGCCTGCATTGCAGCAGCCGCCTGAGGACTGCAATGAAGCCGTCCTCCGGCTAAACAAAACCAGGCCTCGAAGAAAAACCGAGGCAAGGCCCACAGCTGTGTGTCCTGCCGCCCTTAAGTCAAGACAACCTGGAACTCAGCTCGCGGCCCCATCCCTCCGTGTCCAAAAGGTACAGAAACTATCTGCTTACGGAAGTCTTAGTGACTAGAACACACAGAGTCCCGAATCTAAAACCCTTACCAAATGGTGAGAGTCTTGAGCCAAGAGACGGCCCATAGAGTTTTTCCACGAGAAAAGTATTTTAGTTTGAGGGGAATGTTATCAGAATGTGAATTTTTCCTTGGGGAGGGGGATGTCCCACATAATGGCTCTTGCCAACGAACTAGAGTCTTCAGAAATTAAAAAGGCCATTGCAAGGGTGTTTTATATTCGTTTCTTTACTCTCTCTGTTGCTCTCTACTTCTCCCTGCCTGTCTCTCTCAATTTACACCAAAGCTCTCATTTACAAAAACTGCTTATGTGTAAGCTTCTCATGGTACTTTGTTGGAGGCAAAATGCTAGCGCTAAAAGTTTTGAGATTGCTGTAATTCTTTTATTGGGACCAACACCCCATCGACAAGAACCGAACCGGCATTGAGGCAAGCAGGGCAGCGCCGAGGGCGACCGTTCATGCGGATGGTCCTGGCTGGTGGGCATGCACTTGCAGCAACACCCTTAAGATCACTTGGGCCGCTGCACACGGGCCGTCTGTTCTGAGGAGTTGCTTTCAGCTGTCAGAGACTTGTATTCCTCTCCATCTCTCGTTGCTCTGAATCCAGTGCTGCCCTAGAAACATTTAGATTATTCCCCCCTCCCCCCAGTTATCAAAGAAGAAAATGCGGAGTAAGGAAAGCAGAGATGGGCCTTGCGTGTGTGGAAATCGCCGGGGTTAGGGTTGACTCCGCGGCTGATGAACAGACTCTTCGGAAAGACCGAATATTTGTCATTGTTGGAGCTGGGCTTTTATTGGGGGTCAGGGCCGGGGGTGTCCTAGGGTTTTGTTCTTACGGGTAGATTCATTCAGAGTGCTTCCTTAAGGCCCAGCTAACAAGTGCTCCCGGGAAAACACGTAGCACCTCCACAACCACTACAACAAAAGGCACCTCCCCGAAGTGAGTCTAAATGTACGCGGGACGGTAGCGGCCGGACGTGGAGATGCACTTTTGTGCCTCTAATCTCTAGCGTCCATCTGGCCCCGGCGGGCGGCAGGGCGCGGAGGGCGGGTAGAGGGGAGCCCGAAGGGGCACGCGCACGTATCTGGAGGCGCGGCCACGCGCGCCCACTCTCCTTCCATTCACCTTGACTGCAAGGGGGCGGAGGATGGGACTACCTTACCCCCTCCATCAACCCTTCTTCCCACCCCGCCCCTCCCGCCACTGTCCGGCTTAGACGCCAGCTTGGGAGGCGCAAAGGCTCTCCAGTAGCCTCACCCCCCGGACAGCCGCGCTCTCTCTGCAGTGATGTCAACCGCATCCGCCGCAGCCCCCCACCAACTTGCCCCCGCCAACCCCAACCACCTCCACCACGGGTCTAACCCGCGCGGCTGCCCGCGAAAACCCTAGTCCAGCGCCTCCGGCCTGGGGACAAGTAGCAGAAGGCGTGCTGGTACCCTGAGGCCCCCACTCCATTTGCAAAAGCGGAAAGACGGGGAGTGGACTAGCTGCGGTGACCCACCCCTAGCGCGGAAGAAGAAGAGGGGGCAGTGGGCCCAGATGTAGTTTGACGCCCCAGGCCCCTAAGGGGAGTCTGCCCCGAACTGGTGCTGCCTGGGTTACGTTAATGAGGCAAAGGGCAGGACCCCTGCAGGTGCTGCTCGCGTGGGCTAGGCGAAAGCGCCCCCTTCTCCCAGGATAGAAACGGGTAAACGGAAGCGCGTGTGAGTGTGGGGGTGCGAGTTGCCACCTACAGCTTTGGCTTTCCCGCTCTTCCGAGCGATCCCACTTCTCACTTTCCCCAAATCCGCATTTTCCTTGGCAGAGCTCTCTCCGAGCAAGAAGGAGAGGGAGGTACCCGGGGGCAGTGAGAATGACGTGTGCTGGTGCAGAGAGGGGGGGGGGGGCGGGGGCTGCGGGCCGGGCTCTGTGGACCGGCTCCTAATCCTCTTGTTTTCGGTACAGTCAGCAGATGTGGCTTCTTTTAGCCGAATAATCCGTTAAAGGAATAATAATTTTTAAAAAGGAGATCGACCTCACCCAAAGAGGACGCAGAACGAGATTAGGGCTTGGTAAGGATAAATTAAAAGGCTCCAAATTCTCTGTCCCTCTCTGCTTTCCTCTCTCTCCTCCTCCCCCTCCCTCCTCTCTCCTCCCCTCCCCTCCCCTCCCCCCCTCTTCCCCATCCCCTGCAATCCACACTCGACGCGAGTTCACGCGGAGGGCTGGATTTCCAGGCTGAACCGCAACTTGCGCTGCGCGTTATTATTATTCATCTGAGTGTGCTGCCGCCACAACCTTTGCTCCTGCGCTCCTCTCCTTCCCCCCGGCCGCCGCCAGCAGTGTAGTCCCTCCTGCCCGCAAGCTCTGGTCATCAAAGGGAGATTCAGAATTTTTTTATCATGCTCATGATCATCATCATCATGACGCTCCTTATCATGGTTATCATTTCCTCCTGCCAGGTGAAGCGACCACTAGCGTCTTCTCGCCGCCCGCCCCTTCCCCAGCGAAGGAAGCAGTTGGGGCCCGGCCCTGGCGGCCGCTCCCTAGATGTGGCTTTCTCTGCCTCTCCGCATCCCTCCCTCTCCCATCCGTGTGTATATTATCTCGATTCCTTTTATTCCAGTAGATCTACTGCCTTTCGTTGGGCTGGCTGAAACGCTGCGGACTGCAACCAGTATCTTAAAAAGAACAAAAAGGGAAAGACCTTCAGTGAACCATCGGACAAAGCACTTTGCGCTCGGCGACAAGGGATGCGCAGGAGCGGTGGCTCTGGAATTCGAGTGATCACCGGTGCCAAAGGGCGCCTGCCCGTGCGGACTTCTGAGGGTATTTAGATGAAATTTTATTTATCCTTTTGGTCTGTTTGAGCAGTGTCATTGTTGGGGAGGGACTGGGTTTGTTTTGCTAGGAAAGAGAGCTGAATTGTGAGAGACCAGATAGACTTAACTGGCTTTCCGGCTCACCTTGTCGAGATGCGGGTGTTGGAGAAGAGACTGGGGATGAGAAGGCTTAGAAAAAAGTAGAAGCTGGAGGCTGAGGGAATAGTGGGGCGAGAGAGAGGTGAGAGGGGACCGGCCAGCCTCACAGGATGAGTTTTGCTGGGGATGAGAATACGTGTGTCTGTTATAGCAGCGCTGAGAAATTGATGAAAATGTGATATGTCCATGCACACACATAAAGAGACGTTTGAATTTATGTGTAAACAGTGGAGAGGTGGAGGAGGGGAGGAAGGAGGGGGCTTCAAATAATGTCTTCTTATCTCTTTGGCTTTGGGGACGCTCATCCTCTGGCCCTCTCCCTTTTTGGACCCAGAAAGACAGCCGCATTAGACACGAATGACCTTTTAAATCTACGCCCACCCTTACCTGGTAAAGCCCGTTGACAGTTTGGGGTGGAGTAGGGTGGGGAGAGTGGAAGGAGTGTTTCGAAGACAGATATATTCTCTCTCTCTCTCTCTCTCTCTCTCTCTCTCCCTCTCCCTCCCTTCCCTCTCCTCTCCTCCCCTCCCCTCCGTCTCCTCCTCCCTTGCTCTCCCTCCCGCACTCTTTCTCTTCCTCCCTCCCACCTCCCTCCCTCCCTCCTTCCCTGCTGCATTTTGCATGAGCTATCTAGGTCATTAGCATTTTAGCGTATGCAAGACTTGACAAAGCTGATGAGGGGCCAGATGGGCCTCGTTCTTATGGGGTTTTTTTTCTTCTTCTTTTCTTTTTCTTTTTCTTTTTCCCCTCCACCACTTGGGACCTGAGAGAGAGGACTGCAGCAGGCGAGTTCCGGAAGGCTGATTCCCCACATCCCGGCCTCGGACCGCCGCAGCTAGCCCTGCGGCACGCCCGGCCAGGCTGCGCCTGGACTCCGCCAGCAAGGTAAATGCGGCGGTGGCTGCCCGGCTCGGCAGCCGCTGTCGAGCCCCTGCTGCCCTCCAGGTCCCGTGCTCTGGTCTCGCCTTTTCTAGCCTCTCTCAGTTCTCTGGGCGAAGCTGAGGGTAGGATGGGTGGATAAGGGTTTGCTACTTTGGGGCGAGGTGGGGTTGATGTTGTTTTTTTCATTGTCTGGAGCTGCAGGGGAGGCGAGGCACGGGGAAGGGGCGAGGGAGGTCCGGATAATTAACACGGGGGAGGCACCTCTTCGTCTCCCACTTCCACCCACACCCGCCACCCCCTCCGCTTTGCAGGAAAAAGCCTGGATCCGAAAGGATGGGGGAGAACAAAGAGCCTTTGGAAGACGTCGCTGTTATCTCATTGTCTGTGTGATTGGGGGAGCTGCGGTAGGGAGGATGCTGTGGTCCTTCTCTCCCTGCGCTCCCCCACCCTCCTCTCTCTCCGCTGTCAGTGCGCACGCACTCGCACGGCTTTTTACTAATTTTTGCCCCGTTTTCTCATTTCATCTTCTCGCAGCCCCCCTCCCTTTATTTCTTCCACCTTTCCTTTCTTCCTTCTTGCCTTCCTCAGGAGAAAGGCCTCTCTCTCCGTGTTCACAGCGGACCTTGATTTAAATGTCCATACAATTAAGGCACGCGGTGAATGCCAAGAATGGGGCTGGCTGAGCACCGTGGGTCCGCGAAGGCCCGCCAAGAAAGGAGCCACGGAGCCAAGGCGCCCGCCGCAGAGCTCAGCGCTGCGGCTTTGGGGTGGAGGGGTCATGGGCTCCCGGCGGCTGGAGCCCTTTGCTGGCGAGGTGTGGTTTGTGACAACCAGGGTCTTAGAGATGCGAACGGACTCAGGGAGAGAAACCGAAGCTGACTCTGTGACAGAGCAGCAGATCTGTGTAAGGGGACGGTGGGGAGGATGTCTGTGAGCGCATTGCGGAGTGCTGCTTCGTATGCATGTTTTTCTCCAGGCTTACAGTGCATTGTACGCGGGTGGACACCTTTATCCATGGCTGTGTTTTTGTTCTAGGCGTAGCTTTTAGTTTGCTCTTTTAAAAAAATAATCTGGCATCCAGAAGACTGGCAGACTGTGCCAGGGTTTGGGCTGCGGGCATACTGTGTTCTGCTTGAGGTTTGGGGGGAGGGAGGTAGCCATTTGGCAGGGCGGAGGAAGATGTTTGTCACCCTCAGCTGTGGAGCTATGGGTACCTGACAAGCTTAAGGAAGTCATTGGGATGTATGGGCAAGAAGGAGCAAATTCCTGGTGGGTTCTCAGGCTCCATCAGGGCTGAAAGCATGGCCTGGGCTCTCAGGAGCATCTCACTTCCTCCCTGTGGCTGTAATTGCAGTTTTAGGCAGCGGTCCAAGAGATACAGAAGGGAGAGGCGCAGTAACATACATGTACCGAGGGGGTGGGGGTGCATTCCTTTTAAAATCCTAACGAGGAAAAACAGAATGTGTACAAGTGAGGGTCTGAGGAAAGACTGTTTTGAAAGAAAACATCAGGGAATGCAAAGGCTCAGCTCTCCCTCATCCTGGTTCCCAAATGGGGCATTTCCATCACTAGACCTGGAGCAGCAGCTGGTCCTAGACCCCCTTCACACTGTGCAGGGACAGCCCCGTCCCAGCTCCTGCTCTGTATTAACCCCAAGCTGCATTGGATGGCGGCAAGACCCACACTCATTAATTTTTCTGGTGGAGAAAATGGGAGGGACAGGTCCCTGCTGAGAAAAGAAGCCAAGCGCTGGATCTTCCCACCAAAAAACCCTGCTGCATCCCTGTCCCTACTCTTAGCAGAGGCCTGTCTTTGCAAGGCTAAGGCCATCAGGATTCTTAGGGTTTTAGTTTAACTTCTTACACAGTACTCAGGCCTTAGAGACTCTCAGTTGTAGCTTACTGCAGAGTTCTTTTCTCTCTAAAGCCTCAGTCTAACCCACCAAATAAATTAATATTCAAGAATGCCCTAGCCTCGTTGGCTCTCAAATATGTATGGAGTACCTACTATGTGCTGATCGTTGTGTAATTATTATTTATTGGGCTTTTCTTTTGCCTTCCTAAGAGGATGTCTGAAGTCAGGTGAGGTTAAGTGTGCTATTCCCTATCTAGGCATTCCCAGAACCTTCTCTGGGTCTGCAGAACTGTGTGCCTCAAACTGCTCAACCCTGCAAAGAAGGCTGCAGTTCACATCATGCAAATTGTAGGTGCGGTGTTGTTCCTCAAACCTCAGAAGGCAAGCTTAGCTGAAGGACAGAAGAGAGAGCAGCTTCACTGTTCCTGAGCCTTAGCCAGGGTTGTCCTAAGAGGCACTGGCACCTATTACTTTCTAAGACCTCCCTCCAAACAGTGCCTCCCTATCCATGTAAATCCTCTGGCCTCTCCCATCCCTCCTGACTGAGAGGCTGCTATTATGGCTCTGTGGAGCATGGTATAAGCCTCTGATGACCAACCCCTTGCCTGTCAGTTGTCCACATTAGTGAATCTGCCTCCCTAATTGCTTCCCCATAATTCCATCAGATATGGCTGCACCTTTAGCTGATGTGCCTGCCCAAGTAATGCCCCTCTTTGATGGAAACCTAACACGCTTCTCTCTGAGAGCTCAAACCGCAGGAACCACGGACAAGACCTGCCAAGTTCCTGCTGCCGAGAATCTACAATGAGAGGAGCATCTTTTTTATTACTTATGTAAACTCTTGTTCCAGAAAGCTTTAATGTGTGTGCAGACTGTCGTGTGTTCATCAGGTCTCATTACACAATGTGTTTTTATGTGGGGCTTTAATGGCCGAAAGTGGCAGAGATAAATGTACCACTCTGTCCCCTGTGTAATTTTCAGGGCCCCTTTTGTGTTCACCAAATAGAGGTATTGGAGTGAAGGTCAGCCCTGGCTTCTTCCCTTCCTCTATATTTGGGGCCTATTTCTGCCCAGCGATATTTATGTAAAAGACTTAAAGACTTGCTTTTTCAAATCATTTCTTTAACTCTCAACTACCTATCTATTTGAGCCCCTCTAATCCATACATCCTATTTAAATGAAGGGGAAAGTGTATGATTTTTTAAAACTGTTTGAGGCGGTTTCCTGAAAATTTGCTAAGAAGGTCCCTGTTAGTTCACACACACCGCCATTATTATGGTAGTAATGAGGATGGGAGCTCGTGTGTTTCTCAAGGTGAATGTACCAGATTCTTAAGATGGATTTAGTAATGTATCAAAGTAAAAACGTAATATTTTTCTTTCCCCTGCCAGAGATTGCCCAGGCCCAGATCTCTGTTTAAGCAGAAAGGAAATTGATCAAAGGCAAAGGTAAATTCCTCTATTACTTCTGTCATTAATGGGATGGAATTGGGGGGGGGGTACAGTTTCTGTGGACGCATGAGGAGTCTTAGCCAGAGAAATACTTGGGGGAGGGGTAATGTCTCAAGCATATGCTTGTATACATACACACATATATACATAATTTTCCCATAACCATACCCACCAACATTTATAGAAAAGCATTTAAACACACACACACACACACACACACACACACACTTCATCCATCTATACTGTCTCCACAGGGAAATAATTTTTCTCTTTCCTTCTACTGAACTTACATAATATCCCCACCCCTTGTTCCAACCTGAGAATGGAGTTTTCTGGGGGCAGCTGCAAAGCATTCTCCCTAAGACAGATGGAGCCTCCCTTCCCTCCTCTACTCTGTGGGTGGTTTTAGAGCTCCATGAGTCAACACGAGCTGAGGGTTGTGCTAGAGTCTGTGTGTTCGCGCCTTGGCTGGCTGATTCACGGTGATGAGTATGTCAATAATAACAATTATGAGAAGTATGATACCTAATAAAGATTTTTTCTTCCAAATTCCATCTACAGTTCTTTCGTGTGGGTGTTCTTGCCAAGTCTTACTCAATTTGACTTAACTTTTAAAATCTATAATCTTTAATTGCATCTCCAGTGTAGGCATACAGCAGGAGAAAAGACTTCAAGCGAGATGTATTGAAGTCAGTGTGTGCTGTTCTGTGCCAGGAAATGCCTGTCTGCCTGCCCTGCCGGGGGCCTAGAGAGAGCTGCACCAGATTTAGATGGCCTGGAAAACAGGCCTTATCGAGAGCAAGGAATGTTCCAGGTCAGAAAGGAAGTGTCAGCAATTCCCAACAGGTTCACTATTTCATTTTCTTAGCCTTCTCCGTTTTGTCTTATAATGGAAATGTTATCCTCCCCCCCCCCCCACACACACACACACACACCCGCAAAAAAAAAAAAATGAAGACCTGGGTCATGCTGCATAAGCTCAAGAAAGAAACCTCCAGGATCACTATGGACTTCCTCTCTCAAAACTAAAGTAGGGGAGGTTTATTTAAAACTAAAATCCAATCTATTTCTTAGCCATAGGACCTCAGAGGCAGTATTTTCACTGGAAGTTGAATTTGCTACTTTGTGTAATGTTTCGGAAGCATTCACTGTGGAGATCAGTGTTCAGGTGCTGTCTCTGCAGAGGCGTGCCGGGTTCAGCCTTGCCACCCACCCGGGTTGGCTGCAGTCCCGCTCCCACGGCTTCCCAGTGACCTGCTTTCCAATGTTCATGAGGCTTTTCTTCTTCTTCTTCTAATACCCTGAGACCTCTGAACTGAGCCAGGTAAACACGCACTGGCCTCCCTTTTCTTTTTTGCTCCTGTTTTTCCCGGCTGTGATTATTTTTTTCTTGCACGAAAATTGAGAAATTTGGGGCCCCAAAGACCTTGGTCACCCTTCACTTCCCAAAGCTTCGGACTGATTCGTTGGTGCCCTCGGCAGAGGGCCACCAACAGCGGGGACAGTTCCCGGACAGTCCACCTTGTTTTCCTTTTCCCCGCATCTCGGGTCCCCCAACTTCACTCTAGCCAGATAGGCACCCAGCGACCAATGTTAGAGACCATTGGTCAAAGGAGGAATGACGAGAACGGGTTAGAGCGGGGGTGCATCTTTGGCTTCGAAGAATAGCACGCGGACCCGACCCGAAGACGTTGCTAGAATGAAAAACATCCTCCCTCCCCGCGCCCGCCCCAGCACTGAGCAGCAGGCCTGGCCTTAGACGCCGCGGAGCCCTCCCCTGCGCGCGCACGCCCGCAGCTTCTGCTCGGGTGGAGGGCGGGTGGCCGTCCCTCTCCTCTCCTCCCCCGCCGGGTTTCTTCTCCTCGGGGTTTCTTCTGTCCGCAGCGGGACCTGCGGCCTCGAGGGTATCATTCCCCATTCCCAGAAAGCCACAGAACTTGCGAGAAAAAAGGCGGGTGCGTGCGGCCCACCAGGGAGGAGGTGGGGAAAGGATGACGAATGACAGAAATGTCACTTTTTAGCCACTTCCTTGGGCCCCCACTAGCAGAGCGCGAGGGTGAAAGCACTTTCGGGATGAATGGGGGGGGGGATTTTATTTGCCTTAGTGCATCCTCCCTGCCTCCCTTTTTGCCACCTCCGTCGCTGGGACCCAGCAGTCCACTGCCCCCAGCGACACGTCCTTCCCGCCTCCACAAGACGCTGAAGAAGCCAAAACAACAAATTCCTCTACCCAGAAGGAAAGGACACACATCTCCTTCCGTCCAGATCTTACGCCAGAGGGCCTGAAGCCGCTTGGAAAGAGAGCAGACTTGCTGGTTCTGTGTTCGTGAACCCCGGAACCCCAGCCCTTGCCCCAGGCTCAATGAATGAGATGCGGTCACTCCGGTGGACAGTCTCTGTCTTAAAAAGAATTAAATTCCTATCTTCTCCTCCTCTGCTGGGCCCACCAGGGTGCAGAGTTAGTGATGTAAGGCTCCTCTGGCTTAGCAGGCCAGTGCCCTGACATAAGCTACAGAGCCCGGGTCTCAAGGTCAGGTGCCCCAGGAAGCAGCTGGGTGGTCTCTAGAGGCCAGAGGTCAGGACCAGAGCGCGCCTCCCAAAGGTCGCCCAAAGGTCACCCCACGGAAAGCTTCTGACACAGAGGAAAGTGCACCTGGACTTCACAGGGGGTCCCCTTCTGCCCCCCTCCGACACTTACACAGATTGATGTGACAATATTTATTCCCATTTACTTGATCACTGGTTTAATTTCAGGTTGCTCCAGCTTAAAGCCCAATGGGGTTTTCTGCAGCTCTTTTCCCCGGTGCTGCTACAAAAACTAATTGCTGTTAATATTCAATTTTGGGCTTTATTATTCGTTAGCCAATTATGGACCCCATAGCCCAGGCCCCTCACTGCTTACTGCCTCTGCTGGAATCAGCTAACATGGTCTGGCTTCTGCTTTCTCCCTGAGCCTCCATTCAAACCCTTCCCCACCCTGAGATGATTTACTGGGCACATCAGTCATTTTGTTTGTCCCAGCATTTAGCCCAGTTAGGGGGTTGGAGGTAGTTTCAGGCTTTCTTTCCCTTTTCAGGGTATTCTTCTTTGCAGCTGAAGTAAATAATTCCTACTTTTTAATTTAATTTTTTTAAAAAAGAAAATGTGTTCTCTCTCTCTCTTCACCCCTTCTGGGCTTTCATTTTCTGGAGCCGTTTTTGGAGTAGCATTTCTCAAGCAGAAGAACATACAGGTGCCTCAGCCTCAGAGTTTTCTCCTCACCCCATTCTCCTGCTCACCTCTCGGGAGCCTGGCCACAGCCCGGCTGAAAGCTACCCTGTACATAACATCATCGATCCCACCAGAGTGCTCAGATAAAGTCACTTCACGTTTCAAGGAGGGAATCTTGAAAAAGCTATTTGGGAAAGGCACCATTTTTGGAGATAAGGAGGAAGCTTTTGTCTCCTCTTCCACAGATGCCCTGGAAACCCATTCTCTTTTACTTTCTTCCCCTGTGCAGCTGATGCAATTGGGGGCAATAGCCTTTTTTTTTTTTAAGTGTTCTTTCGTCTAATTTTGTTCTTGTGCCCTGAGTTTATTGATATGCAGAGAAGCAAGTACTTCCCATTCCTGGTGCCTGGGGAAACAGGAAAATAAAAGTAAAAAGCGTAAAGACCACAGGAAGGTCCTTCTTTGTCTGTTTTCCCTTCTTCCCTCATTTTGAATAATGCTTGAAATGCTCTAATGTGTTCTTACATTTATCTCTTGAAGTTCTATAGCAGCTTGCATAGCGTCAGCAATCCAAATGGTACAGCGGAGAGAAAACAAAATGTGAGGGCAGCTGGCTTTGGCTGAGGCGGCCCATTGCCACCTGGAGGCCTAGCCCTTCTGATGAACCGGAGAAGTCTTTCATCACAGCCTGGAAATCTTCTGGTCCCAGCTTTTCATGGGGGTGGGCAAGTGTTGTGTGGGGCTGGGACATTGTTTGGAAGGTGCCTCACACATAAGACCCAATAAATACCACCCAAATTGGATGTAATTAAATTAACTGCATCTGTCCTTTTCCGGGAGAAAAGCTACAGTTTATGCATTAAGGCCTCGGGCAGAGGATTGAGTAGCCGCATAGGAAAGAAAGGGACTTAAAGTATTTCTGGCCATCCCCTAGCCTCGGCCTTGCTTCACTCATCTAGATATGTGGAATCTGATTTTCAAATAGTTCAACATACACACCCATCCCAGACATACATTAGAAGAATACTACAGTGTGTCCGTAAAGTCATAGTGCACTTTTGACCGGTCCCACTGTACTACTACTACTAATAACCTTTTTTTAGAATCCTTCTTTCTTGTATAACCCTTCTTTTACTTTCTAATGACCCTTATATTCAAATCTCTTTCTTCATCACCCCCAATTCACATCTCACCCAAGGTCTTCCCCACTGGGTGTCTGTCCTAAACAAATGAATAATTCATCTCTGTTTTTCTTCTACTGTCCTCCCCCAGCCCCTTGAAAACATCAGCGTTCTCAATGATCAAGAGAAAAGCAGTGAAGTTAAACCATCTCACACTAATATGTGAATTGCTGAGTCTCTCAACTTTCCCGGGGATATTTACATTTTAGAAGAAGCACTTACATAACAAGTGAAATCTAACTGTAGTAGCTGCTTGTAAAGGCATCCAAAAGTGGGAAGGCAGAAAGCATCCACTTCCCCAGTTTTAGGATGAGGATAGTGTCATCACCCTTTCGTCCCAGACACACCAATTCTCCAAACATATAGATATGAATAGTTAATGAGAAAAACACATTATAGAAGCCCCGAATGAGTCCTTGTTCCCTCCCCAAGCTCTGACATTCTCCTGGTCCCACTTGTAGAGACAAGTAGGAGGAGCACCCTGAGCCTTTAACAGAGACGCCTGTGATTTTGTTTCAGTCTAGGTCAAAGGCGACCACACTTAAAGCCAGCCTTTCCATGTCACTTTGCATAATTGTGAAATCTGATGTCACTATCCCATGAATCACAATTAATTATTAGATTAAATACACAATGAACCCTCTTTACACCAGTAATCCAAAGTAAATTCAGAGGAGTTCCAGGCAAATTGGGAACTGGGCAAAGCCTGACCTTGTCTTGTTCCAGGTTGCTTTTGTTCATCCTCCCTAGTCAGCCCTTCCCGTGTTTAAGTGGAGCTCCCTCATCTCCTTGACACCCTGACTGTGTTGCATTCCCATAGTGCATCTGTGTTGTGAACAATGACAAATCCATACCCAGAGCAAGTCTTGTGTGGCCAGAGGCAAAACAAGTCATGACTTTCTAGTGATTGTGAGGTCAACATGTACAGTAACTGCATTTCCGGCTTCCCACCAGCCTGTTAGGAAACTTGGACTTGGAAAATGTCAACTATCTCTCCCAGTTCTCCACCTTTCCCCTTCTCCTTCAGCATCTTGCCACCTTCATGTGGATAATTAATAGCAGCAACATTGCATGAGAGGTTAGGAGCATGGTCTGCTGCCAGCCCATTCTGCACCCCTGTTGCATTAAACCTGTCTTATTCAATTCCTGAATCACTCATCATACTATTGACTAAAAACTATCTGAGACAACCTTTGGGGCAGCTAGGGAAATTATTCCGCGTGATTGCAGGGCCTCTCAGAAGTCTAGAGGAACTTGGTTCTTCCATTGCTTTCAATTCTGTTCATATACCTATGCTGTATGTATAGCATCTTCCACAAATATTACCAGAAAATCAACATATAAAGCCCTTCATTGTTGCTGTTTTTCTTTTCACTCAGGAAGGCCAGTGTACATCTTCACATCTTTAATTTTTCAATTACAGTTTACATTCAATATTATTTTTGTATTAATTCCAGGTGTACATATAGCATAGTGGCTAGACAATCATAATTTACCAAGTGTCCCCCATCCTGATATTTCCAGTACCCTCCTGGCACCAGAGATAATTATTACAATATTTTTTAAACTTTAAAAAAAAATTAGTTATTGATTTTAGTGAGAGAGGAAGGGAGAGAGAGAGAGAAAGAGATAGGAACATTGATCTGTTCCTGTATGTGCCCTGACCAGGAATTAAACCGGCAACCTCTGTGCTTCAGGAAGATTCTCTAACCAACTAAGCCATTAGGCCAGGGTTAATTATTACAATATTATTGTATATGAGACCTTTAGTGATCCTGGCCTCCAGGCTTGTATGCTCAGGCTTATTTTCCATGCCCCAGAAAGAGCATAGCATAGTGTGGGTGACTGTGATTTCTGGCATTAAACTGCCTCTGTTTGATTCTTGGCTCTATACCACTAGGCCAGTGATGGGCAATCTTTTGAGCTTAGTGTGTCAAAATTCGCCAAAAAGACGAGCTAAACTCGGGTGGTGTGTCACTTCAAGAAAAACAGCCTAACCGGAAGTCCTAGAATTAGACGTTCTATGCCGGAATTCTGTTGTTTTGACCTACAGACCTCTGGCAGAGAGTGTCTACACTACAGAAAATGTTTTATCCTTGGCTATTGCACCTGGCCATGCAGGAGCCGAGGATGAAACATCCTTCTCGGCATGCAGCCCCATACTTCTCTGGTATGCGGCCGCAGGCGGCTGTGCGAAGTAAAAAATGGCTACGCGTGTCAGTGCTGACACACATGTCATAGGTTCGCCATCACGGCACTAGGCTATGTGACTTTGGGTAAGTTACTAAACCTCTCTGAGCATCCTCTGTAAAAAGGTGATGATAATAATGGTATCCACTTCATACAGTTGTTGTCAAAATTAAGTTAGATAATGCTTTTTGAAATGTTTCGTATGGCACAAAGCACTGTTCCATAGAAATACAATGTTAGGCATACATGGAATAGTAAAATCTAGTAGCCACATTTTAAAAAGTAAAAAATAACCTGTGACATTAATTTTCATCATACAATATGTTTTTAACCCGATACATATAACCCAAAATATAATTATTTCAACATGAAATTAATATAAAAATTACTAGTAAGATACTTGGCCCTGGCCAGGGGGCTCAGTGGATAGAGTGTCGGCCCAGCCTGTGGATGTCCTGGGTTCAATCCCCGGTTAAGGGCACATGTGAGAAGTGACCGTATGCTTCCCCTTTCCTCCTTCTTTCCTTTCTCTTTCTCTTCCCCTCTCACAGCCAGTGGCTCGATTGGTTCTAGTATTGGCCCTGGGCACTAAAGATAGCTTGGTTGATCCAAGCATTAGCCTCAGAAGCTGAGGATATCTTGATTTATACGAGCATCATCTCCAGATGAGAGATGCTGTGTGGATTCTGATCAGGGCACATGTGGGAGTTTGTCTATCTCCTCTCACTTAAAAAAAAAAAAAAAGATACTTAACATTCTTTTATTCATACTAAATCTTCAAAATCTAATGTATATTTTATATCATGCATCTCAATGAAGATACTAAATTTTCATCAGAAATATTTGCTTTGCATTTAGATTTTGCAAAACTTATAGTTGAAGAAGTAAATTCATATACCCACCTTAGTTTCAACCATTCCTAAATATTTCTTAATAACTGAAAAGAATATTTGGTTTTTAAATGCAAATTAAAGGTTCTGTTCTTTGGTTGCAGTAGCCACATTTCAAGTGCTTAATAGCCAAAAATGTAGGTTTAGGCTACCCCATCAGACAATGCAGGGTATTAGCATAATGCCAGGCATATAGTAAGTGCTCAATAAATGCTTAGTAGCCATTACTCTCAAGGTCTCATCTCTCTCCAAACACAGGGAACAGCTCTTTCTCTTCCCTCAGACTCCAAGTCAGAGGCAAGGCCTATCATTTGCTCCACACATGGCCTGTGAGATGAGCCCCAGCCCAGCATCTTCAGGGCCCATTGGGGTATAATTTTTCCAGTCACTGTGATTCTGGGCAGCCTTTGGAAGTCTCAGAACTATTTTGCTACATGCATGCATGTCACAAGTGGGGACAGCAAGGCTTTTGTGGAGGGTTATTCTTAGAAACAAGAACTTGGTATATCTGCGGAGCAGAAATGACAAGACTAACGTGGTCACACCAGTGACTGACATTTGTTCCTAATCACAGACCAAATTGTAGATGGAAAAATGTAGGCATGGTGTTCCTAAATTTAATTCTGTGCTACTTTCTCATACTGCTAATTACAGATCTTCTCAACTCCTTCATAATCATTTTTTTTCTAGCAATTCTTATTGAAATCTTGCTGTGTGTAAAACATTGATGACAGACAGCACGGAGGGATTTATTGATACATAAGACTCACTCCCTCCCTGCCTTAATAATCCTACAGTCCAATAGTATAGAAGGACAAATACATAAATAGTTATGACAAAGCCTAATGGTATTGGTGCCATGCAAGATAGACAGTCAAAATGCTGGGAGAGGTAAAATGAAAGAGATATGTTCTGTTAGATCAGCTATTACCAACAAGACAGGTAATAAAGAGTGTTGGAGAGGCTGTGGAGAAAAAATAACCGTCATTTACTGCTGGTGAGAATGTAAACTTGTACAGCCATTATGGAATAAATTATGGTGGTACCTCAAAAAATTAAGAATAGAACAACCATATGACCCAGCAATCTCTCTACTGGGTATCTACCCCAAAACTCAAAAAAATTGGTACTTAAAGACATATGCACTCCTATGTTCATTGCAGCCTTATTCAGAGTGGCCAAGACATGGAAACAACCAAGGTGTCCCTCGACAGAGGATTGGATAAAGAAGATGTGGTACATATATACAATGAAATACCACTCAGCCATAAGAAATGATGACATAGTAACATTCCCAACAACATGGATGGAACTTGAGAACATTATACTGAGTAAAATAAGTAAATCAGAAAAATCTAAGAACTGTATGATTCCACACATAGGTGGGATATAAGACTAAGACTCATGGATGTAGATAAAAGTGAAGTGGTTATGGGGGGGTAAAGGTAAAGAGGCACAAATATAAGGTGATGAAAAATGATTTGACTTTGGGTGATGGATATACAACATAATAAACAGTTCAAATGCTATAGAAATGTTTACCTGAAGCCTATGTACTCTTATTGATCTAAGTCACCCTGTTAAATTTAATTTTCTAAGTAAAATTTAATAAAAAAGAGAGATGTATTTTCCAATGAGATGGTTAGGGAAACTTCAAGAGGCAGGTGGGATATGGGGGTGAGAATGAATCCTAAATGGTACAATTAGCATAAGCACCATGCCAGGGCTGAGAAAGGTTGGCAGGACTACGTCTAGGTATCATTACAATATATCAGCAAGAAAGTTTGGGACCAGATTGCATGTGGGAATTGCTGGATCAAAGAGTGTCTTAGTCAGCTCAGGCTGCCATAACAAAATACCACAGAATGAGTGGCTGGCTTAAACAACAGAAATTTATTTTTTCATAGTTCTGGAGGCTAGAAGTCCAAGATCAGGGAGCCAGCATAGCTGAGTTCTGGTGAGTGCTCTTTCCTGGCTTGCAGATGGCTGCCTTTTTTCTATGTCCTCACATGGCAGAGAAAGAAAGATGGAGAGAGGGATCTGGTCTTTTCTTATAAGGGCAGTCATGATGGCCTCATCCTCGGCTGAACCTAACCACCTGCCAAATACCATTTGCCATCTCTAAATACCATCACATTGGGAGTTGGGGCTTCATTCAACATATGAAGCTGAGGTGGGAGGAGACACTTCAGTGCACAGAAGATAGCACTTCTATTTTTAAATTTTTGAGGAATCATCATACTGTTTTCCATAGTGACTGCACCATTTTGCATGTCTACCAACCATACACAGGGGTTCTAATTGCTTTACAACTTCACCAGTGATTTTCTGTTATTATTTTTTTTATACCAGTCATACTAATGGGTGCATCTCATGGTGGTTTTGATTTGCATTTCCTAAATAACTAATGATGCTAAGCATCTTCTCCGGTGCTTATTGGTCACTTGTATATCTTTTTTGGAGAATAGCCATTCAATTCTTTTGCCTATTTTTTAGTTGGGTTGCTTGTTTTGTTGTTGTTGTGACAATCATTACTTTAGCAAGTCTGAGGCTGACAAAGAGTGGAATCAGCAGTCCCTTACTCACTGAATAAAGTCTTACCATCCTATGCCTAGTATCAGGTAGGTGCCCTGGTCACCTGTATACCCACTGATCATCACGTGTTTCCTGGCTGTTTGTGCTTAAATCCTCATACCTTCCTCCTTGGTTGGGTCTCTGAAACCCCTTACTACATCTTGCTTCCCTCTAATTTCTGAGAGCTAAGCTTGACATTCGAGGAGGTCTAATGAAGGATTTAAAATGGAAGTTTATTCACATCCCTGACCCTGACTCTAGCATATTATTCAGAACTCTGATGATTTCGAGTGACAGAAACCCAATGTGAACCAGCTTAAAAATTAAAGGGAATGTATTGTCTCATGGAACCCTGTATAAGAATCTAGTTGCAACTCAAACGTCTTTCTCTGAGTCTCCTATCTCTCCTCCTCTCTGAACATATTTAATTCTTTCTGCAAGTTGGTCTCTATTTCCCAAGTCCACACATCAAGACACATGGCCATTGGGATTTCCCAGGTTTTGTATTTAATAGCCCAGGTTAGGCCAGGTGCCCACCTTTAACCCAATCAACTTGACCAAAGGGATGGAAACCTCAATTAGTCAAGTGTAAGTTAGGTGTATGTATGGGGCTGCCCTGGTAACTGTGGATGGGAGGGAGGGCAACCTTTTAAAAAAGGTACTGACCAGGTGATACTGCAGGTATGCATGAGGATCACCAGTGTCCTGTGAATGATGCCCCTGGAATTATGCAGTGCACACACTATTTGATGCAAGTCCTGGTAGAATATCTTATTTATAGACTCAAACCAATCAGATTGGCTTCTTCCCATAACCTCCCTCCTCAGATGCTTGCAATCCTGGAGTCTATCCCGTCCCTGGACTCCCATGGTTTGAAATGCTGACCATTTCCTCTAGCCCTGGTGCCAAAGTCGCTGCATTCTTCAGCATCAAAGTTAAGTTTATGACAGATTCTGGTTGTGAGGACCACAAATTGTCACATTGTTTTTTTACCAACTGTATAACATTAGCTCCTTTTCATAACACCACACCGCTTCTGTCTTGCATTGCTATCTCTCTCCATAACAAGCCACCAATATTTCTCGTCTCCTCCCAAAAAGAGAGAAAAGGGGGAAAAGCACCAGAAATGCCTATACTCACCTCTCCCGGGGGTTCCTTGGTCAGAGAGCAATTCAGAATCTGAAGGAAATCCCCACGGAGAGGCCCCGCTCCCGAATCTCACTAATTCTGGGTCTAAGTCTCCCTTGTGAGCCAGGCATAGAATTTCTGCCCCCACCCACACTTCCTGTTTCCCATTGTCTCATCTAATAAAGGTTCCAGATCTGAAAGTCTCTGAGATCCTAACCCTAATCCAATTAAACCCTGCAAAAGCAACTAGTCTCAGGAAAGACAAAAAAGGTGAAGAGGTTAATAACAGACAGAACCTCCACTGACAAGCCAAATTAGCCTTGGCCACCTCCGGAGAAACGTTAAAAGCAGATTGCTACGACTGCTGTTCGTGATTAACATTTGCTCAAAATCTAAGGAGGTGGTTTTTTTTTTTTTCCCCAAGTTCAATGTTAGTGGAAGGACCAATCTGCTGGGTGGATGTCTTTTCCCCAGAGTAGCTGGAATGGAGAATGCTGAGGACCAATCCCCCTGTTTCCTTCTCAGGTGAGAGAAATGAGGATTTTCAAAGACATCATTTAACAAGAAGCCAGGTTCTGGGGTGGAAACAGGAGCAGCTACCAAGCCTGACCTTGGAAGAGCCAGGTCAGAAGCGACCTGGAGGCCTTTCAGTTTTGTATCCTAACTTAGTCAGCTCGCACTGCTATAACAAACACCACAGACTGTGTGGCTTAGACAACAGACATTTATTTCCCATCAGAGGCGGATTAAGGTTAGTTGAGGCCCTGGGTGCAGAAGAAAATATTGGACCCCTTAAAAAAGAGAGAGAGAGAGACAGGGAAAATAAAAATACATGTTAACCATATTTTTAACTAAATAAAAATATTATATACTATTCATGTTAAAATTGCACCTATGAAACCAAACTTGGTGTCATTAGAAAAAAGTGTAAAGTTGGGGTTTTGCGGGACCCTTCAGAAGTCAGGGTCCAGGGTGCATGCGCCTCTGGGTGAGCCACAGTCCCTATCACTGCAATTGAACTTGGGATGACAATTGAGCATCTTCATCCCTCTTCCACTCCTTATTCTAAACCCCCCTCACCCTTAGCTCCCAGCTCAGCAGGTGGGAGCAGGTGGGAGCAGGTGGCTCACGTGATGGTCTGACCTTTATACCTGAAGGGTCTGAATCCTAATCACACCCTTCTCTGTGTGAGGGGACTGCACATGTCTATTCACAGCTACAGTGGGACAAAGGAGTGCCAGGAGGCACCCCAGTGGGTTGCCTGGGTTCTGCAAATGTTCCTTCCTCCCCTCATTGTATAAGAGCACTTCTATCTCCTCCTGCTGGTGAAGGTCAATGACTCCTACACATATGGTGACTACTTTTGTCACCTGCTGATCTGTGTGCACAGGGACTCCAACGTGTCCTGCCAGCAGCCTTAACTTGTAGTTCCACAGGACCCTTGCTGTGTCTCCTGGCAAAGCTATGCCTTCTTTTGGAACCAGGACCTCCAATGCTGCAGAGCAAAGAGTTGTAGGAATAAGAGAAAAAATCCATCTAGTGGGTCATTGAGTGTGGTATTAAGGGGATCGCTTCTGCTTCTACCCCCTGGTTTCCAGACTCATGCATCCTTCCTTTCAGAGACACAGTGCCATAAGCAGGTCTTTGGGCAAAGAGGGGTAGCACCCCATCCTTTCGAGATATTTCCTCAGGTGGCACTTCAGCTGTTCCTTTAAGAAGGCCATTCCGGGAATTTCAGGAGGCCAGCTGTCTCAGGCCAGTGTGGTATGTGATACCATTAGTGAATCCTGCGCTCATGGGTCCACTCCTTAGTTTGAGGTATACCCTCCAGTTGGATACTATGCTCTATGGCAGGGGTCCCCAAACCTCTAACACAGGGGGCCAGTTCACTGTCCCTCAGACCATTGGAGGGCCGTACTATAAAAAGAACGATGAACAAATCCCTATGCACACTGCACATATCTTATTTTAAAGTAAAAAAACAAAACGGGAACAAATACAATATTTAAAATAAAGAACAAGTAAATCTAAATCAACAAACTGACCAGTATTTCAATGGGAACTATGGGTATGGATGCATCCTGTGCTCCTCTCACTGACCACCAATGAAAGAGGTGCCCCTTCCAGAAGTGCAGCAGGGCCGGATAAATGGCTTCAGGGGGCCGCATGCGGCCCGCAGGCCGTAGTTTGCTCTATGGGAACCCATGCCTGTGGATCAGGCATTCTATAAGCCCCAAGCAGTGATTCTAGATGAGATGCTGTGGGCAGGAAAAGCAAGTCCATGCCCAGAATAAATGTCTACCCATGTGAAGATGAAACACTCACCCTTCCCGGCTACTATCCTTGAGGAACAGTGCTATATCAAGGTCAAACTTGTTGCTGACACCCAGAGGCAGCAGTAGCTCTAATGGCCTCGCTAAGTGGGAGTCCATGCTGTGGGACCCATAGATACCCTCTATCGCTGCCACTCAGCTACTCTGTTCATGTGCCTATTGTGCTGGCTCTGAGGTGGACAATTACAGCTGACATCACTGGCCACTTCATTTTGTGCAATTAATGGTTCAGAGGCTCTTTCTTGGTGGATGCTTCTAAGCGGACAATAAAGTGTGCTACAGATTTCTCCATATACTGTGCCCACTCTCATTTGAACAGCCACATGCCTTTGACTCCGACCTGCTCAGCCAATGCTTAGGATCTGCATGTAGTCTCACCAGTGGCCATCTTTCATGACACACAAGGTAGATGACCAAGTGTACTACTCACCACTCTGTCCACTGGGAAGACTTTCTCTCTACACTGAGTGTCTGAGTCACCACTGAATGTGTGATTGTTATCCATTTTTAATTTGCTTCCACATAGCAAGCCAAGCCCTTGTAAACCAAGCCTGGGATTTCCTCCTCTTTCAGATAGCCACACAGGATTGCATATCTAGCCATAGGTATAACCATAAAGGAGGGGCAATGATGCAACTCTGATAGGTAGTGACCTAAGGGTGTGGGTTGCCTGCTTAGGCAGCTTACTCATGCTCTCTGGTCCAGCTCAGACTCAGTCTAGAATGGACCATTTCTATTTTATAATGGGCTGCAGCTACTCAATTTGTGACTTTGCGGGTTTGAAAGGACCCGCAAAGTCTTCATAACAGGCAGTTCTAAAGGTAGAATCACTGGGTACCCCGTGGTTAAGTCTCAAACTTCCAGAACTCTATTCCATCTCCTCCATAATGTCCCAGTAATATGCTGAGAGCTGATTCTCAAAGGGCACATTAGTCTCTGAGGGTATGGCCTCACTTCAAATCCCAGGGCCTGCATTGTGATTCTCCCACTGGTACATGCCAACAAGCTCAGTAGTGTATCTTTTCCCACAATTGACATCTCCAGCACCATGGGATTTCCCAGAGTGTATGGCCCACATGGCACGGCAATTATACCACCATCTGGATTTGCTGAATCACCCTGTCCTTCTCTAGGCCCCACTCAAAGCTGGCTGCCTTCAGTTTTCCCCCAAGATTGATGTGCATAGGTATGGAATCCATTTCTTCCAAAAACCAAAGAGGCTTATAGGTGCTGGGCTTTCTTCATCATCGTAGGGAATGCAAGATACACAACTTGTCTTTGCTATTGTTGGTGGTGGTGTTTTGGAGGTCCCTGACCACTGGGTCCCTAAGAACTCCACTGACATGACTGATCTCTGAACTTTTACAAGGCCTTCTCATCACCCTCTGGAAAGTATGTGTCTTACCCAGGCCTCTGGCACACTAGCCTGGGAAAAATGACTACTGGGTAAATCTGAAGACTCAGCAAACCCACCATGAGCTGGATCTTAGCCAGAACTCCATTATAACCTGGCCTTTATAGGCCTTCCCTCTTATCAGGGGATGTAGAAACAACCTAGATCAATGTCCCCTCAGATCCTGGATCTCATGATCCTCAGAATGTTTGGTTATTCCCCTTTCCCCAGTGTACAATGATCCAAATCAATCAGATCTCTTGAGGAAGGGCTCGGGAAAGCGTCCCAATGTATATTTGCCATGATAGTGTAGGTTCCCACCTTCTAGGCACCACCTCTTTAGTCAATGGATTTCTGATTTTAAAATTGGCTCAGGTCTGGGAACTGAACAAAGGATCTTGATACTCTTTCCAGCACCTGTCTATTTTTTCTCTTACTATGCCATACTCTAGTCAACCATGTCTACCATTCCCTGAGGGTCAGATTCACTTCTCTACCTCTCCAACCTTGCTGGTTTTTACAGTAATTATGGCCTCCTGGTTTCTGGGATTTACCTGATGCCATCTGGCCTCTATTATTCAAGGCCCTTTATCCTAAAGTAGGTGAGTGAGCTCAGCTCTGTGATCACTTCTACCACCCCTTTTGGCCTGCAGATGAGACCACCACTAAACTTCACTCATTCCTGATGCCCTCAGTCAATGGTGTGTCCTCTGGGCCCTTTCATGGACTATAACCCTCGGGTGGACCTTCTTCTGTCCCTGTTATTAGCCACTCTGGCATATCCACTTCCTCTTTATGCCTCCTACTACCATCTTCCAGAGTAACTGAGGCATATGCTATTTTGCTTGGTGTTGACCATTGTTTTATTCAGGCTTCGAAGAGCCACCCAAGCAAGCAGCTGAGTTTTTCCATCTTCTGGGATGCTCAGTAGGGTGTTAAATCTCATGTCCTATAAAAGTGCCCCAAGTCAATACATTCTTTCTTATTGAGCCTCACACCCTATCTCCTTTGATCACACAGCCCTAAAATCCAATCCCAGACATGTCCCCCTGGCTCCTGCCAGTACATGCTGTCTAGTTTTTAACAATTATTTAAATGCACGTCTCCAGCTAGATTTAAATCTGAGATATAACAAGTTATCAGCCTGGCCACCAGGAGAGTAGGTAAAGTCAGCTCCTATGGTGCCCTGGAGGGCAGAGGTTTCTGCAGTATATTCTAGCACAATGGAAGTGTTGGGTCTGAGTGAGCAATGGAGGATTACATCTGCCAGAAGAACCAGAAGGCTATAGAGTTAACGTCCTCAATACCCATCCAGGTGCCCCCCATCTCATGGTTCAGAGTCCCAGATCTTCTTAGCCACCTCAGGCTGCTATGACCAAATAACACAGAATGCATGGCTTAAATGATTTTATTTTATTTTCTTACAGTTCTGGAGCCTGGGAAGTTCAATATCAAGGTGCCAGCTGATTTGTTTGTTGGTTGGTTTCTCGTGAAAGCTTTTGTCCCAGTTTGTAGATGGACTGGTACCTTCCTTTCTCACAAGACCACAGTCTTATCAGATTAAAGCCCTATCCTTATGATCTCATTTAACCTTAGCTACTTCCTAAAAGCCCTATCTTCAAATACAGTAACATTGGGGATTAAAGCTTCAACATATGAATTCAGTTCATAGCACAGCTTTTCCCAGGGCCGTGTCTTTTGCATTAGATCCACCTCAGCTGAGCCTTCAAACGTCTCTGCACCTCTGTGACTCATACTGAGGGCTTCAGCCCACTGCTCAAGTGTCTCTGTCCTTTCACTCTAGGTGGTAAGGGCCTCTTTGTGAACGACCATCAAAGCATTCTGGATCTTGCACTTAGCCATTATCTGCTTGTTAATAGTCCTTGTTTCTCATTATCCTTCTGCAGTTGCGGCAATAAAACTGCAGTAACCAGTCAATCCTATTATCTTTGAGGACATTGACACCACCCTATATTTTTTAAATTCCCACATCATCACACCCACCACAGCATTCCCCTCCACCATGACATGTCCCAGATCACCACCACGAATCTTTAGCACATCGTACCAGAGACTATGCATGCCCCACATCCTAACCTCTTCATAGGTGGGCGGGTGAGTGATCCAATCCCGCATCTCCACCTTGCCCCCTGTTTTCTCAGACTACTCTCAATACCACTTGTGTTAGTCCACGTCCTCTGAGAAGAAAACACCAAGAAGGGGTGTAACATGCAAGAATTTTACTAGGGGAAATGCTTACACGAGAGTACATTGTGAAGGAGCCCCAAAGGCTGGAGAGCCATGGCAGACCATAAAGTAAGTCTGACCCCAAGTGAAGGAGAGAAGTTGGAGGGAAACATCCTAGACTGCCGTGACATCTAAGGAAGTTTCAGCAAAGCCATCTGGGAGTGCTGGAGTCAAAGTTCTAGTATCCTAGGGGTCATTTGCCGGGAGCTCCCAGTGAGAAGCATGGACTCAGCACAGAGACTGCTATGAATTTCAGAGCAAAGCAGAGGGACCCTCAATCAATTATGATCCCAGTAGTTGGAGGTCTGCAAGGTGTAGTCACAGTGCTCCAGGCCTTCTCTGACTTCAGTTGGCCACAAAGAATAAAATGTTACATTCAACAAAAGAATAAGCACATAGTATTTTTTATTTTATTTAGTTTTTTTTTATTTTAAGATTTTATTTATTTATTTAAGGAGAGAAGAGAGAGAGAGAGGAAGGGGAGAAGCAGGAAACATCTACTTATAGTTGCTTCTCTTCTGTGCCTTGATCAGGCAAGTCTGGGTTTTCAAACTGGCAACCTCAGCATTCCAGGTCAACACTATATCTACTGCACCATCACAATTCATGCTTTATTTTATTTTCTTAAGAGATTTTATTTATTGATTTGAGAGTGAGAGAGAAGGAAAGAGGGAGGGAAAGAGTGAGAGTGAGAAACATCAACTCATAGTTGCTTCACTTTAGTTGTTCATTGATTACTTCTCATATGTGCCTTGACCAGGCAAACCCAAGGTTTCAAACCAGGAACTTCAGCGTTCCAAGGTGACACTCTATCCACTACCCCACCACAGGTCAGGTGCACGTAACATTTTTAATCCCATATCCTCCTCTGCCAAAAAATGTCACAGCGATGAACTTTCTTATCACTGCATAGTCTCTGTTACATTGACAGGTATTAGTTATTTTCTCTTAGAGGTCAAAGATAACACTGCCATTGGTGGCAGTCAATGAGGCTGAGGATGCTAAAGGCCATCTTCACATTTTGCCCCATGTCTCTTCAGTAATTGCCTTCTACAGAGCTCACCACCCAGAAGTATTTATTCATAACGACTTTTCATTGCCATGGTACTGCTTGTATGATGTTCATGATGCTCAGCTAATCTTTGTACATGAAAGTTAAATGGTCGGGCAAGGCATATCCGGATGCAGCCTCTGGAGGGAAAGGAGTGAGTCGCTGGAATTTTGTTCCTTTACTTAAAGGAGAGAAACTCAAGTTCATAGTAGCAGAGCAGCCATTCACTGCACAGGGAAGCGCTGTTGCAGGCCCAGGTGCCCCCGATCACCAAAAGCATTCCACAGGCACAGTTGCATGTCATTCCTGTGCCAATCGCTCTTTGCACCCCCATTCAGTTTTTAAAATGTTCATTTTGTATCCCACCCTAAATCCTCCTCACACTAGTCAAAATCAATTTCCAGTTATCAGTGGCAGAGCCTCAAAACTCCTTTTAGCCTTAACTCCTATAAAATAAAAGCCTCTAGAGTGTTTTATAATATATATTCAAAGCCCAGCATTTATTGAGCTCCTGGTGCATACCACACTGTTTAGTCCTGAGATACAGAGATAATAAGATACAGGCCTCACTTTCTAAAATCTCCCAATCAGCTCTTTCACAATCCTCATGCTCTTCACTGCATTTGGAGTGCCAGGGTCTAAATTATTCACCGAGGATAAAATGGTCTATTTTGGGGTAATTCCTATCACACTTCACGGTGACTTGCTTCCATTTTTAAAATAGCCTCAAGTGTGACTATTAATCAGGATATCATTAAAAATAATATCTGTCAGGATGACATTCATTTCTGTTCCATAAATAATGTCACCAGCATTGAATTTCTGAACAGTGGAACATTTACAAAGTTACAGGAGAACTCTGGGTAATGAACTGCTGGAGGACAGGGTTGTGTCTCTTGCCTTTTCTCACGCAAAACACCTGGGACAGTGCCTGACACAGAGCAGGGGCTCAGCCAATGTTTGTTGAAGTAATTTTTAAATTCCTACGTCTCTCAATGTGACTCTGTTGTGGAAGTATGTGGTTCTTCTCTGTGACATCACACTCTAAGTTTGGAAAAGCTTCCAGGAAATTTTAATATGTCTTAGATTTGCATTGTTGCTTTTTAAAGGTATATTTGTGTATTCATCCTCTTACATCTCTTAGTGAATACATTTCATAAGTTCATTAGTCAGTGTGTGAAAAGGTATATAAGTCCATTGGTTTTAAACTTACTTCTATCAAAGGTCAAGAACTGCCCCCTTTTGAATTGGATAAGAAATCAGTGTCGGCCTGACCAGGCGGTGGCACAGTGAATAGAGTATTGGACTGGAATGCGGAGAACCCAGGTTCGAGACCCCGAGGTCTCCAGCTTGAGCACGGGCCCATCTGGCTTGAGGAAAAGCTCACCAGCTTGGACCCAAGGTCGCTGGCTCGAGCAAGGGTTTACTCGATCTGCTGAAGACCCGCAGTCAAGGCACATATGAGAAAGCAATCAACGAACAACTAAGGTGTCGCAACGGCAACAAAAAACTGATGATTGATGCTTCTCATCTCTCTTTGTCCTGTCTGTCTGTCCCTGTCTATCCCTCTCTCTGACTCTCTCTCTCTGTCCCTGTAAAAAAAAAAAAAATCAGTGTCGATGTTGCTTTGTCCATTTCTACTTTTTTCTAGCACCAACATTCTAAGTTTATTTAATATTTTAAATTAGATTTGGAGGCAGTTGTAAATTCACATGCAATGGTAAGAAATAATACAAAGTGATCTCATGTACCCTATAGAACAATATCACAACTGGGACATTGGCATTGATCCAATTCACCGATCTCGTTCAAATACTAGTTACATATGCGTGTGAGTGTGTGTGTGAGAGTGTGTGAGTGTGTGTATTGGAGCATTTAGTTCTATGCAATTTTATCACTACCATAGTCAAACATCAGAATAGTTTCATTGCCATAAAGATCCCTAATGCTACCCTTTTCTAGCCATAGCCAGTTCCCCTCACCCCCAACCCCTGGACAACCACTAATTCATTTTCTATCTTTACAATTTTGTTTATAGAATATTATATAATTGGAGCCATTTGAGATTTGAGATCCATCAAAGTAGCTGCATGTATCTATAGTCTGTTTCTTTTTATTGCTGAATAGTATTCCACAGTATGGATATAACACAATTTAACCATTCACCCTCTGAAAGACATTTGGGTTGTTTTTAATATAAAAATCTATTTGATTTCATAAAATTAAAAAAAATAGGTCCATCAGCCTTCAGTTTTATAATATATATTCAAAGCCCAATAAACAAAATACTTTGTTTCCTTTCTCATCCCCATCCTTGCCTGTTCCTCTAACTTTTTATAGTGCCCTTAAATCCTAGGATAGTTTTCTAAAGTTTTATCGACCATAATTCGACATAGAATTCAGACTAATAAATGCAGTACTTTTATATAATAGTACAATGTTTTCCCTTATGTTTCCAATACCTTTCTTTAAAAAAAATTTTTTTTTACTTATTGATTTTACAAAGAGAGGAGAGAGAGAGGTGGGGAGAAGTATCAACTAAAGTTGCTTCACTTTGGTTGTTCACTGTCATATGTGCTTTAACCAGGTTTTGAACTGGCAACCTCAGCATTCCAGGTCAATGCTTTATCCACTGCACCACCACAGGTCAGGCTTCAATACCTTTCCTTTTTTTTTTTTTTTTTTTGTATTTTTCCGAAGTTAGAAGCAGGGAGGCAGTCAGACAGACTCCTACATGCGCCCGACTGGGATCCACCCGGCAAGCCCACTAGCAGACGATGCTCTGCCTATCTGTGGCTGTTGCTCCATTGTAACTGGAGCCATTAGAGCACCTGAGGTGGAGGCCATAGAGCCATCCTCAGCGCCCGGGCCAACTTTGCTCCAATGGAGCCTTGGCTCCAGGAAGGGAATAGAGAGATAGAGAGAGAGGAGAGGGAGCTTCTCCTGTGTACCCTGACTGGAAATTGAACCTGGGACTTCCACATGCCAGGCCGATGCTCTACCACTGAGCCAACCAGCCAGGGCCAGAACATGAGCATTTTTAAAAAGTCTTCAGGAGCCTAACCTGTGGTGGCATAGTGGATAAAGCATCAACCTGGAACACTGACGCCAACAGTTTGAAAACTTGGGCTTGCCTAGTCAAGACACATACATACTAGAAGCAACCAATAATGAAGCAACTATGAATTATTACTTCTCACTCCCCACCCCCTGTAAAATCAATAAATAAAATCTTTTAAAAAATGTCCTCAGGAACCCTGCCTGGGTAGCTCAATCGATTAGAGTGTCATCCCAATATGCCAAGATTGTGGGTTTAATCCCCAGTCAGACCACACACATGAATCAATGAATGCATAAATAAGTGGAACAACAAATCTACTGTATTTCTCCCTTGTATAAGATGCACCTTTTTTTCAAAAAATTTAGGGTCTAAAAACTGGGTGTATTTTATACAGACAGTTGATTGCAGATTTTTTACTTTCATTTCCCACTTTTTCGTGCTTATCTCTGGGCTCATTGTTGAAGACAGTGATTCGTCATCAGACACAGATGAGGACAAGCTAATGGATGGGAGTTTTGACAGTGATGAGGAGTTGTATGAATTTTATGATGAATAAAACTTGAGTTCAATAACTTTAAGTAATACATTTTTTTTCAAATTTCAGGCCCCAAAATTAAGGTGTGTCTTATACATGGAGTGCCTTTTACATGGGGAAATATGGCATGTTTCCATCTCTCTTTCTTTCTTCTTCTCTCTCTAAAATCAATTAAAAATATAAATAAATTAAATTAAATTTTTTAAAATGTCCTCAGGATTCAAACAAATTGTAGTAAACCCATACATTAAAAAAAGACTGTGGCGCCTGACCAGGCGGTAGTGCAGTGGATAGAGCGTCGGACTGGGATGCGGAGGACCCCAGTTCGAGACCCCGAGCTCGCCAGCTTGAGCGCGGGTCCATTTGGCTTGAGCGAAGGCTCACCAGCTTGGACCTAAGGTCGCTGACTCCAGCAAGGGGTTGCTTTGGTCCGCTGAAGGTCTGCGGTCAAGGCACATGTGAGAAAGCAATCAATGAACAACTATGGTGTCGCAATGGCAACGAAAAACTAATGATTGATGCTTATTACATTCTCCATTTCTGTCTGTCTGTCCCTATCTGTTCCTCTCTCTGTCCCTGTTAAAAAAATAAAAATAAATAAATAATAATAACAACAACAACAAAATATTAAAAAAAAAAAAAAAAAAAAAAAGACTGTGGCCCTGGCCGGTTTGGTCAGTCATCAGGGTAGTCAATACCTACCGCCCACTTTTGTATCTCTGTTAATAGTAAAATATTCTAACTGCCCACCAGTTCCACAGTAATGATGATTTATAAAGTAGGGAAGTAACTTTACTTTATAAAATTTATAAAGCAGAGTTACGGCAAGTGAAAGCATATAATAATAATTATTATTTACCAAGTACTTTATGTCAGATTTTCACTAAGTTTGGCAGAATAAATCTTTATAAAACAACTTACTATAGTTAAATCTATCTTTTTATTTATACTTTGGTTGCTCCGCTACCGCCCACCATGAAAGCTGGAATGCCCACTAGTGGGTGGTAGGGACCAGGTTGACTACCACTGAGTCAGTGGATAAGGTATTAGCCCCATGTATGGACATCCAGGTTCAATCTCCCATCAGGGCACACCAAGAAAAGCAACAATCTGCTTCTCTCCCCCTCCTTCCCCTCATTTCTTCCTCTCCCCTCCCTTAGTCAGTGGCTCAATTAATTTGAACTTCCACACAGCGCTGAGGATGGCTCAGTTGGTCCAAGCACATCAGCTTCAGGTGCTAAAAATAGCTTGGTTGATTTGAGCATCGGCCCCAGACTGTAGGTTACCAGGTGGATCCTGGACAGGGTGCATGCAGGAGTCTGTCTCACTATCTCCCCTCCTCTCACTTGAAAGAACAAAACAAAACAAAAGCTGCTTATGCACTAACAAGGAAAAAGCTCCAAGATAGAGCATAATATGAATAAAGTTGGTTTAAATCAGTATGCTATCATTTGTGTAGGGGATGAAAATATACATTTGTCTACACTTATATATGCATAAGATATTTCTGGAAGGATCTTTTTTAAGACTCTAGAAACAGTGGTTGCTTCTGAGAGAGTTCTGGGTGTGTGGAGGTTGGGGTCAGAGGGCACCTGTTCACTGTGTACATTTTTAATTCTGCTGGATATTAAACCAGGTAAATAGGTTATCTATATCAAAAGTCAAATTAAATAAACAAATTTTAAAATTTTGTATTTATTAATTTTAGTAAGAGAGAGAAATGTGTATCTGCTCCTGTATGTGCCTTGACCAGGGATCGAACTGGTAACCTCTGTGCTTCAAGATGATGCTCTAACCAACCAAGTTGTCTGGCCAGGGCTAAAATTAACAAACTTAAAATAAAAGCCAAGAGATGCTGATACACAGCCAGATTGAGAACCACTGTGCAATAGTGTCAGTAGCTAACAATGAAAACATCAAGTCCAATTACACTTTTTCTAGACTATTTATTTCATTGCTTATTTGGGGAGAATTTAAAAATTCCCTTTTAGGTGCCACAACCCCTTTAAAAATTGAAGTGTGACATAAATAGATGAAAGTGCCCAGTAAGTGTATGTCTTGACGAATTTACATATGTGCACACCTGCATTCAGATCAAGGTACAGACCATTCCCAGCACTCCAGAAGGCTCTGCAGGGCTCCTTTCAATCAATAACCCCCTCCCGAGGTAACGACTGCTCTGACTTTCATTGCTTCTTCTTTAACTTCATATACATGGAATGCAGTATGTACTCTTTTGTGTCTGGCTTCTTCCATAAGTCCATGCAAATTTATGCCTGTAAGATTGATCCACGTCGTCATATATAGCAGCTATTTGAGTTTTGTTTTGTTTTTGAGTGGGTGCTAAGTTGTCTCCCAATGTATGAATATATGACAATTTACCTGCCCATTCTTCTGTTGGTGGACACTTTGGTTATTTGCAGTTTGGGGCTATAAATACCCCCCATTTTTTGAGTTTGCATTATGCAACTTTGTCCTTACGAATGACCTATTAGGATCTTTTGCCAACTGAAACAAATCCAGAAAGGGTTTTTGCTCTTACCAAAATAGATGACAAAAGAAAAAAGATGACAAGCAAAAAATAGCATTCAGCCATTACAGAGCAGCAGGAAGGACCCCACCGAGCTCCTTCCCCAGAAACTGCACTCAGCATCTCAGCCCCACAGCTTTGAACGGTGTCTGGGAGCATCAGCGCTTGATCTCGATTTATTTTGTGCATTCCTGCTTTTATACATGCTAGTGAGGTTTTAGGATCAACACACTATTTATTTGGTATAATTTGGTAGGTTATGCTGGGGGTCTGGGAACACTCAAAAAAATGTTCTTTTAAATTAATGATTCCATATTTCCCCCTGTATAAGATGCACCCGTTTTCAAAAAATTTGGGGTCAAACAACTGGGTGTGCCTTATACAGTGGTTGTGGCATTTCAAATGCCATAGGTGGAACTGAGAACAAGGCAATGTATGAAGACAGTGATTCATCATCAGATGCAGATGAGGACAAGCTAATGAATGGGAGTTTTGACAGTGATAAAGAGTTGTATGAATTTTATGATGAATAAAACTTGAGTTCAATAACTTTAGGTAATACATTTTTCTCAAATTCCGGGCCCCCAAATTAAGATGTACCTTATACATGGGAGCATCTTATATATGGGGAAATATGGTAATTGCTCCTTTGCTTTATGCCATTTCTGCTTACAAAACTTTTCACAAAAACTCTCTCCTAGATAGTGGGAGAAATCTGTATTATAAATAAAGCCATATGACTGTTCTTATAACTAACTGTCTTTCACACATAAGCACTCATCTTTCTTGGGTACTATTGCACCTTATCAGCAGTTTTCAACTGTGTGATTAACTGTCCAATGTTTTTATTTCCTGACGGCTTATAAGCTCTGTGACTGCTCGCTGGGACACCCCCGGAATAAAAGGCTAAGACCCTGTTGCCCTTCATCTTTCTTATATTCTAGCCTGGAATAATAACCTGATGTCTGGAGACAGGACAGCTATCTCCTGATAATGAGAACAAAAGCAAAAGAAAAAAGGCTGGGTAGGCAGCTTTGTGGTATCTTTGTCTTTGATGATGTCATAGAACAATGGCACCAACCCAGGCTTGCCTGCCTTCAGACTGGTCTGCAGGAAGAGAAAAAAGAAAATAAAAAAAGATGCACAGAGTAGAGCAAAGATAAGAAATGGAGAAGGTCTGATGGGTTTGTCTCAATTCCGGTTTTTTCCTGAGACCTGGCTGCATCCTGCTCTCTTGTCATGCAATGCACCCTGTATCTTCTCAGAAATTCTTTCTTGGCTTAAGCCAGTGCCACTGGGTTTCTGTGACATCCACCAAGGGCCTCAACCAGATCTGTGCCTCAACGCTGTGTTATTGCTCATGTTTACAATTTTGTCTCTGACACATCAGGAAAGGGTTAAAAGTATGCTATTTGATAATCTCTAATTTGCAAAATGGCAGGAGAGTTATCACAATGTGGTAGCAATAACATGGGCTTTGGAGTTGGACAAAATTGGTTTCAATTTTCCATCCTGGCACTCACCCAACATGTGATTTTTAGCCAAGTTACATAAGTCCTCTGAGCTTACGTTTTTCTTACTGGCTAAATGGTGATAATACTTGTTTCGCGGGGCTGTTAACAGCCGAATGCAATAATGTACATAAAGAGCTGGCAGATAGTATTCAATAATGATAGAAATTTTAGGGGGGAAAGTGGGAAAAATATGTATTATATAGTAGAAAGATTTACCTTTAATGTAATTTATCTATGTATGGGATTATCTTTTTTTAGAGAGAGAGAAAATTACTTTATTCCCTAATGATGCCAGATGGTAGACCATCAATGCACACTAGTCCAGACTTGAAGTATTGTAAACATTACTTTTTAAGTGTCAATAAACTATTAGAAAAATTATGTGCTAGCTAAATAATATCTTCAAAGTAAGGTTTTTAAAATTTATAGTCCCTGTGTAAAGAGATTGGCAGCTCACGGCTGCTCCCAACTTCACTTGCCAGAGCCTGGGGACAAATCGGGTGTCTTGGAACACCAGATGACTTTACAGAACGCACGCCTCCTGTGTGCATCTGAGCCCCAGAGGCTTGGTGCAATCTCTGGACTAGAAAACCACAGCCACAGGTCTGCTCTTCATCACGGACAACTATAGCTTCAAATACAAGACAGCACTTTACAATCAAACAAATCCAGATGGACAGCTCTCCCAAAGCCAAATCTATACCCAGGACACAGATTTCTAGAGGAAAATGCAGCCAAGGCAGATACAAAAACAACACAGGGAACACAAAGTCCCAGGCACTATAAAGTCATTGATCACTCTGCTGCTCAAATTGAGCAGCACATGTGCAGTGTGATGGCAGGCCTGGGGGTGGGGAAGGGTCACAAGCCAGACGCTGAAGCCCAGGGAATGTGAGGGGCGAGTGGAGGTCAGCAGAAGACAGCAGTGACAATGGGGAGGGCGTATGCTCCCCTAACAACACAGTCCACTTTGTCTCTCTTCCTTATTAAAGTGTGTGAGCTAAATAATATCTTCATAGATGTCTAGGACACGTCAATCTTCCTGAAGACATTGCAGCTCCAGCTCCTCCTCTCAGCTTTGCAGGCCATGACCTCAACGTGGCTAGTTTGCTCAAACGTGGCCAGACCCTAGGGGACTGCCTTGCGCCGACCAAACTTGTAAGAGACTCCTTAGTAAACCAGATGCGTATTGACTGACTTTTGTTGTGAGGATGCGCCTCCTGTAAGCTTCCCTCATTTGGCAGCATCCCTTGCTCCAAACCTTCTTATACCCCATCAACGTATGTCACCCTAAGGCCCTATGTCCGTGTCTTCAAGACCCTTCTCTTTTTTTAACTAACTTATCTGATAAACTGTTAGTGATGATGGTGAATAGTCATACACAGACTCTTTCTTTGCTAATTACAATAGTAGTAGTTACCATTTATTGAATAGTTATCATGTGCCAGGCATATTGGTGTTGGACATACAGGATCTCATGTAATTTTCAACTCTGCAATAAACATTATTGTTATCATCCTAATTTTTACAGATAAAAAGAATGGAGGCTTGGCCTAGCAGGTTAGCTCACTCTGTTAGGAACATCATCCTGAAACTACAAGGTTGGAGGTTGGATCCCCAGTTAGGGTACACATGAGAAGCAACCAATGAATACACGACTGAGTAGAACAACAAATAAATGCTTCCCTTACCCTCTTCTCTCTCTCCCTTCCTCTCTCCGTCACTCTAAAAAATTTAATCAATCAATTAAATAAAAGTAAGCCCTGGCTGGATTGCTCAGTTGGTTGGAGTATTGTCCTGGAGCATGGAGGTTGCCAATTCAATTCCCCAGTCAGGGCATATGCAGGAGAAACTCTATGTTCCTATCTCTCTCTCCCTGCATTTCTCAAAATAAGTAGATAAATAGGTAGGTAGATAGATAGATAGATCAAATAAAGTGGTCTTGGCTGGTTGGCTCAGTGGTACAGCATTGACCTGCATGTGGAAGACCCGGGACCAATTCTTGGTCAGGGTACACAGGAGAAGCGACCATCTGCTTCTCTTCCCCTGGCTCTCCCCATTCTCTTTCTCTCTCTTCCTCTCCCGCCACCATGGTTCAATTGATTGCACCTTGACCCTAGGCGCTGAGGATGGCTCTGAGGAGCCTCCACCCCAAGTGTTAAAATAGCTCTGTTGTGAACATGGCCCCAGATGGGCAAAGCATCAGCCTCAGAGGGAGGTTGCCAGGTGGATCCCAGGAGCATGTTGCCAGGGTACATTGCAGGAGTCTGTCTCTCTATATCCCCTCCTCAAATAAAAAAAATAAATAACTAATAAAATAAAAATTAAGTTAAATTAAGAAAAAGAGATGTAGGCTCAGAGTAATTGAGTGACTTAATTACCTGGATTGGTCTTCTGAAGATACAGATTCTGGAGTTATTGGGCAGCATGTTTATTGAGATCCACACCCATAGACCAAAAGGGATGGGAATGGGAGTAGGCAGAAGGAGAAGCTGAGCTCTGATGCAGCTCACCAATGGCCTCAGCCAAACATGGCAAACCCTGGCACTAGAAAGGCCCTTTAGACTTGTTTCAAATTGGGTCCGGATGGCCAGGTTTCTGTACTCCCTCTCAATCAGTCATGAGGTCTCTCAGAAAGGCGAATTTTGGATGAGTTGGCTCTGCATCTGAGGCAGACCTCAAAGGGGTTGGCAGCTGGAGACAGTGTGCTGACCGTATTTCTAGCAGCTAAAGCAATGAAGGAGTCCTTTGCTGATACAGAGTATCAAGTCCAGAATGTTAAGAAGGTCCAACAACTAGTGAGTGGTAAGGGCAAGCTTTGAGTAGAAGCCTCTCTGACCCAAGAACCTTCTAGTTAACCAGCTCACTACTGCACCTCCCTCAACCCTTGAAATTGGATGTTGCATGTTCAGTTCTCCCAAGGTGGTTTTCTTCTTTTATGTGCTTTGCCTACCAATTAGTATCCTCCTCCAAGGTGGTGGGCCCCTTGGGTACAGTCAGGATTCTTGCCTGAGGGAGGATGAGCCTGAGTCTTCAGTGGCCTCAGCACCATTGACATCCTGAGCCCTTAGGCTGAAGACAAGTCAACAAATATCTGCCCTCTCATAACACTATACTGGCCTTGAGACCAAACACACACGACCACGGGGTGAAAGCAGCCCCGCCTCATCCCACTACCCCAGAATAATTTCCAGCCATTTCCTTTTTAAAACTAAGTTTCTGAGATCTTTATTTAATTTTATTTCTTAGCAAAACTGTTAGCATAAACAAGAATGAGTTAAATAACGTAAGAGTTACAATTTTGTAAAAATGACACTTTAGATCTGTAGGAATTTGAAACCATATAGTTGTGGGATTTTTTGGTTGTTTGCTTGTTTGTTTGTTTGTTTTGAGAGAGGACGGGAAGTGGAACAACTTGTTCCACTTAGTTGTACCACTGACTGCTTCTCATATGTACCCCAACCAGGGCTGGAACCCACGCCCTATCAAACTGTAGCCCTCAGGATCCAATCCATGACCTTGGTGTTCCAGGACAATGCTCTATCCACTGCGCCACCAACCAGGGCAAAACCACAGTTTTTAAGTTACTCAAATGACATCATTCAGGGGTAACTACTGTTGACATTTTGAGTATATCTTTCCAGAAAGTTTGGTGCATGTAAACAGACTAAAATAGACATATTCAATGTTATATGGATATGCCTAACTAGGTGGTGGTGCAGTGGATAGAGCGTCAGCCTAGGAGGCTGAGGACCCAGGTTCGAAACCCTGAAGTCGCTGGCTTGAGCACAGGCTCACCAGCTTGAGCGTGGGGTCCCCAGCTTAAGTGATTGGGATCATTGACATGACCCCATGGTCGCTGGCTTGAACCCAAGGCTACTGGCTTGAGCAGGAGGTCACTGGCTCAGCTGGTGCCCCCCAGTCAAGGCACATATGAGAAAGCAATCAATAAACAACTGAAATGCTGCAACTTCAAGTTGGTGCTTCTCATCTCTCTCCCTGTGTGTGTGTGTGTGTGTGTGTCTCCTTCACACACACAAAAAAAAATTTACATGGATGGGAATAAGCCACACAAGGTGTCCTATAATTTGCTTTTTCCCTCGCCGTGGGATAGGAGCATCTTCCCATCATTGCAGAGTTTCATACTGGAGTGTGTGAGCAGCTGAACATGACCCTGAAGATACAGATAGAGCTAGGGAGAAGGAGCTGGCTGAGATAAAGTTTTAAGCTCTTATCCTAAGTATAGGGAGAAGAGAGTGAAAGACTGAAAAATTTAACTTAATTTTTAAATGGCTTATCTGACTCCTGGTTGTGACGTGAGCGCTAATAGCCATTTTTTAGTCAAAAATCTATATATAAGTGATGTTTCCATGGTGTTCAACCTCAGACATGGGGGAGGCAAATACCAGTAGTTTGCACTCAATCCATTCCTTTCCATAGGCTTCTGTGGTTAGAATACATTAATTATCAGAAAAAGAGTCATCAAATATAAAGGATTTTCCATTTTTATTAATTTTATCTGTCTGTTTTCCAGAGACATTTGATGTTCTTAGTAGAAAATATAGAGAACTTTTGAAAAGAGACGAAAACTTAGCTCACCTGTAAATCTACCATCCAGAGATAACCGCTAGTCGTTACTGTGTGGGTACATATCCTGCCACTCCTTTTTCTAAAGATAGTTTTTCCTTTACAAATAGAGTAATCATATTCTACAAACGGTTTTATTATATTTTAATGCATTGTAAACATCTTTCTAGAACATTAGCTCTTCTCCTTCATTTTCACTGGTCAGCTAGCATCCATTGTGCATTACCAACATTAAACTAGTCCTCAGTTGGTGGCAATTTAGGTCGTTTGAAATTATTTGCTGTAATAAACCACACTGTGATGAACACCCTTACAGATAAATGTTTACGTGCATTGCCATTTTAAGATAGCATATCTCCTATCTATCCTTACAGTTTTCCCCTACGTCATACCAAAATTGTAAACTGTGCCTGACCAGGCAGTGGCGCAGTGGATGGAGCGTCGGACCGGGATGTGGAAGACCCAGGTTCGAGACCCCCGAGGTCGCCAGCTTGAGCGCGGGCCCATCTGGCTTGAGCAAAAGCTCGCCAGCTTGGACCCAAGGTCACTGGCTCCAGCAAGGGGTGGCTTGGTCCGCTGAAGGCCCGCGGTCAAGGTACATGTGAGAAAGCCATCAATGAACAACTATGGTGTTGCAATGGCAACGAAAAAATAATGATTGATGATTCTCATCACTCTCCGTTCCTGTCTGTCTGTCCCTATCTATCCCTCTCTCTGACTCTCTCTCTCTGTCCCTGTAAAAAAATAAATAAAAAATAAATTGTAAACTGTACCTGCAGTTCACATTAAATGTTGATGTTTTGCCATAAAAAAATGTAAAAAATTTTTATAAATTGATTTTGAAATTTAGCTCTGAAAAACACATTTACTTTGGCTCTGACTTCTCACCAATCATTTAGCATATGCCAGAATTTTTGTGAAGGAAACCAAACCTACAGACAGTTTTTTAATATAATGAAATTTTATGAAAAATTTAATAACATTAAATTGATGAAAAATTACATTTTGTGAACATTTAGTTCAAGATCTGTTCATTTTGCCTGGCCTGTGATGGCGCAGTGGGTAGAGCATAGTCCTAGAATGCTGAGGTTGTCAGTTCGAACCTGGGGCTTGCCTAGTCAAGGCACATATGAGAAACAAGTACTACTATGAGTTGATGCTCCTTCCCTGGCCCCCCTTCTCTCTCTCTTTCTCCTCTTTCTAAAATCAATAAATAAAATCTTTTTTTAAAATCTGTTAATTCAGTTTTCCCTTCTTTTTAAAAATTTTTGGAAATATACATACGTTTCAAACATTTTTGTAGACTCTTTCAAACTGATAGGTCTCAAACAGTGGGACTGTAGCTCCTGATGGATAAAGTTACATTGCAAACCTTGCTAAAAGAGGTCAACAATCCAGAAAGATTTTGAAATAAAGCACAGTCGCTATCACTATTGATAAACTAAACTGACTCTCTGACCCCCTCCGCTCCCCCTGCTGTCCCTCTCTGCATGTAACAATGACTGCCTATAGGTCAACAGTTGACTTTGTGAGAAAAGCACATTGCTTGGTTTCACACAATAACTGGCTTTCTATTTGGGGAGAAGGCAAGGTCATATGGGTCAGACCACACTTTGGCACATGGACTTGCTCTTACCAAATGGACATCTGATGAGATGGACATGCCCATGTATTTACATGCACATGTGTCAACAGAGCTCTGAAGATGTGACAGAGTGATGGAGGCACAGGTCACCAAAAAAGCTCCACCGGGCTTCATGTCCTCTACTCTATCCGGCGCTGCATTTCTGGGCCCAGCAAAGTTCACATTTCCTCTCGTGTTCTTATGAGGCCGAGGGATCTTCATTCCAAAGGACATCCTCAGTACAGAAGACACGAGGAAAGAAAGCCACCCCCTTCCAGCCATCTGGGATGAGGCAAGCTGAAGCCCACAGCCCCCAGACACATCGTGGCAGGATTTCTCAAACCGGCTCCAAATATCAAGTGGAGGAATGAATTACAGCTCATCAATAGATGCTTCTTTCTCTGAAGAGACATTTTGGGAAGAGGAAAAGATCACTGCCTGCCCCTATCCTTCCCTTCTCACTTTTTTTTCTATACACTTTATTTTTTATAGCAGTGTCGGGTTCACGGTCAAACTGTACAGAGAGACGGAGATTTCCCACTGACCCCCTGCACCCACACATACACAGCCACCCCCTCATCAACATCCCCTACCAGAGTCTCATTGTTTTTTTTTTCCCCGCTCCTCTTTATTTCTATTTTAGGAGTTTTTTTTCTTAAGTCTTTCTCTTAATTCTGAAAAAGAATTCCTTTCTCTTCCAGAAATGTCTCTCCTTTCACTTCCCACTGAATATTCTTGGCGTTAGCCCTTACCACGGGCATGGAATCTCTGGGCTTCTTCCTTAGGTCTGCACCCCAGCTAAGTTTTCCCAGTGTGGCTACCGCAGCAAAGCTGCATGGTAAAGAAAGGTGTGTGGTGGTGTTTTTTAGTGCATGCTGCATGGAGGAGGTTGACCGGTTGTCAGTAAAAGGGCACGTTTTAGTGGAATTGAAGTGTCAGCTTAAACCCACTGTCTGTGAAAGCCAATATGAGTTTTCTTATGAAGGAGATTAAAACCCTTTCTGGGGACAAGGGACCCTGTTGTTTGTATCTTGCATCCCAAAACAGCATAATCCAATTGCATAACAGTTTCTGCTGCTCTACAAATAGTATCAAACTTAGTTGATGTCCCTAACCCAATCACAAGGAAATAACTCTCTGTCTCTCTCTCTCTCTCTCACCCCGGAATCCCACCCACCCACATCCTATGAATCACCTGACTTGGGTCAGCTCTACTACTAAACAGTTTTCTGACCCATTACCTCCTCTCCGCTGCTGTTGCCATGGCCTCAGGCTGGATCTTGATCATCACTGGCCTGCATAGGGTGGCATTCCGTCCTCTACTCTGGGGACTCTCACAGAGTCTCCAAACTCCGAGTCTTCCTTGACTCCCCAGACAGTGTTGGTCACCCTCTCTCAGTAGGGCTTATTCCACTGTATTATAATTACATATAAATATTTTTGTGGTCTCCAATTAGACTAAGTTTTTTTAGCAAAGGCATTATGTCTCTTCATATTTTCATCTCTTCTGCCTAGCACAGAATCTGGATCACACCAAATGTGTTTGCTGAAGTAATGGTCTCCTGAAGATCTTTACTGAAATGGTTTAAGATAAAAATCATATGCAAAAAAAGAAAGCAAAATGTAAAATAGTCAAACAACATAGAAATTAGAAAATAAAATAAATCTTCCTCCCCAACTAAAGTTTTCTCCCCAAATTTTCTGTATACATATTTTTCATTTATAAAACATAGAATCAGCCTGACCAAGTGGTGGCGCACGCAGTGGATAGAGCGTCGGACTGGGATGTGGAGGACCCAGGTTCGAGACCCTGAGGTTGCCAGCTTGAGCGCGGGCTCATCTGGTTTGAGCAAGGCTCACCAGCTTGAGTCCAAGGTCGCTGGCTCGAGCAAGGGGTTACTCGGTCTGCTGAAGGCTCACGGTCAAGGCACATGTGAGAAAGCAATCAATGAACAACTAAGGTGCCACAACAAAAAACTGATAATTGATGCTTCTCATCTCTCTTCGTTCCTGTCTGTCTGTCCCTATCTATCCCTCTCTCTGACTCTTTCTCTGTCCCAGTGGGAAAAAAAGAAAAAAGAAAAGAAGACAGAATCGCCTCAATTGTGGTGGCTTTGTGAATAAAATGTCCACCTGGAATGCTGAAGTCATCAGTTTGAAATCCCAGACTTGCCTGGTCAAGGCACAAACAAGAAGAGAAGCAACTACTATAAGTTGCTGTTTCCCCTAATTCGCCCTCGCCTCCCCCCCACACCTTTCTCTCTCTTTCTCCTCTCTCTAAAAATAATCACTAAAAATAAAATCTTTAAAAAAACCATACAAACATGGAATCACCCTGTGCACATATCTGTAGCTTTCTTTTGGTATCTATATCTAAGAAAAATTCCCTCTGGAATTTGTCTCACTGTTAAACAGCTGCATAGTATTTCATGGGGTGTATAGTTACTTGGACGTTTGGGAAATGTTTAGCCCTTCATTACAATAATGTGCTAATGATCTTATCTTGAAGTCCCCCTCTTAAGTCTTATTTTTAAAAAGTGAGTAGCACAGTTACACAATTCAAAATCCAAATGTCAAAGAGAGTACAAAATAAAAAGTTTCTCTCTTTCCTATAATCCCATTTCTCCTCCACAGTCCCCAGCCACCTAGTTCTCCTTCATGGAGGCAATTAATATCACTACTTTCTTACTTATGTCTATATTGCCATACTTTTAATAGGATATATTCACAAGCTTAATTCCAAGTACTCAAATTGTTGGATCAGAGTATGTGGGAGTTTTTTCTCGGGTGGGGGGAGTTATTTTGTTTTGTTTATAGTTGATACTGCCAACTTTTTTAGTAATTAGCAAATATTAATTTAATAATTAATACAGTTGACTCTTGAACAACCCAGACTTTTTTCAATAAATTCCTGTACTGTTTTCAACCGCTAGTTGGGAATCCATGGATGCACAGGGCCAACTGTATATATTGAGTAGACCATTTCTATAGGACCTTTGAACATCTGAGGATTTGATTATCTCCTGCGGGTCGTGGAACCAATCCTCTGTGGATACCGGGAGACAACTTAAATTTTGAGGGAGTCAAAAGTTATAGCCCTGGTCAGTGGCACAGTGGACAGATTGTCCACCCCCGAGGTCACTGGCTCCATCCCCTGGGGTGCCATTTAGATCAGAAGGGCACCCACCCAACCCTGAGGTCGCTGGTTTGAGCCCCAGTCAGGGCACATATGGAAACAATCAGTGAGTGCAAAACTAAATGGCACAACTAAGTGGAACAAGGAAGTTGATGCTTCTCTCTTTCTCTCTCTCTCTTTCCCTTTCTCAGTATCTCTCTCTCTCTTCTTCCCTCTCTCAAAAAAAGTTCTACCTGGACTTTTGAGTACAAGGGCATCCCATATTGTTCATTGTTCAAACATAAACTGTAATACTATCTAGGACATAGTAAATACTCATTTGTGTTCTTACCAGTTTGTTTCCCTATGTCCCGTACCATCGCTGGCTATTTTCAAAACTGTCAATATTTGCCAGTCTGACAGGTGATAGGGAATAACCTGTTGCTGTGATCTACAGGTCTTTAATTATGAGCAAAGGTGAGCAGCTTTTCATATGCTTATTGCTGTTTGCATTTCTTTCTCTGTGAACTGCCTATTCGGGTCCTTTGCCCATTTAATCTATTGGGTTGTTATATTTTTCTTATTGATTTGTAAATTCTTTTGGCTTCAATCTGAAAAACTTTTCCCTCCTAATACATTTATCATTAAAACCACATAATTCAAAATTTAACGTTTCTGTTTAGTGTGTCACTTTTGTCTTCCCGATCAGACTGTAAATTCTTTAAAAAACAGGGTCCCAGAACGAACTCTAATCCGAAATTGCGTGGCCAACCCTGGCTGATCAGCTGCGACCTTCATTCTGGACACTTGACATGGACTGAGATCCTCTGGGGAAGAATTGTGTCTTCTGTAGTTACTGAAGAAGATGAGATTTGCCTTCCTGGGTCAGCTCTTCCATCGATCCAGTCTAGCTTTCTATCTGACAGCAGCCACAAGAAACATGTTGAAGAGAATCCAATTACCCTCTTTGACATCCGCTTCAAAAGGTTAGGAATTTATCCTATGTATCACCATTTGAGACCTCCCTTCCATCAATTCATCTAAACCCTTCCTGAACTTCAGCCTATAGTCCCACTCCAGGCACTACGGGTAATGAGTTCTTTTGTTTAAAAAGCAATATATCCATAACTTCTGGGTGAGAAAGGCAGTATTATGCATAAGCCCATGTCATTTTTCCTGCTTCCTTCCAAATACCTGTAAATAGTAAATTAAAAATAGGTTTGAAATATTAAAACAATGTTCCCTGTATTCGTTCTAAAACTTTCTTCAAACTTTTCTTAGACTTTTTTATTGTGTATAATTACATACAGAAAAAGATTTTTTAAAAAACATGTAAATAAACAGCTTAATTAATAACCTTGAAGGGAATAGTTATGTGCTCATACTAGGTCAAGGAAGATTATTGCCAGGGTCCCCAAACCTCCTATGTGGCCCTTCTGTACAAGGAGAAAGGTAAATGCTATCCTGACTTTTGAGAAAATCACTTTCATGCATTTCTTTATGTCCTATCATCTATGGTTATTCCCTTAAATGCTAAACTTTGCTCTGGTCTGGTTTTGAATTTTATGCACATGGACTGTATTTTTTATGTGTCTGTTTCTTTCCCTGAACATCAAGTTTTTAGGATTCATACATGTTTACTGAGAACAGGTCTAGCTCATTTATTTTCTTCCTTGATGGTCTTCCATTATATGACTATACCGAAATTTAATTATGCATTCTCCTGATGAAAGGCATTTGGGCTGTTGCAGTTTGGAGTTATTATTATGGTAAATATGTACACGAGTTTCCCAGGGGTGTACTCAGGAGTTAAATTGCTAAGTTATAGAGATGTATGTCCTCAACTGCAAAATATTACCAAATGCCTTTCCTAAGCCGTTGCACTCCCACTAAGCATGCCTGAGAATTCTGTACACTCCTAACACTTGGTATTGTCAGATGGTTTTCCTTAACAGTTTTATTGAGATGTATTCACATACCATACATTTGACCTTTCCAAAGTGTATAAATTGATGGTGTTTAGTATATTCACAGAGTTGTGCTTCCATCCTCACAATTAATTTTAGAACATTTTTGTATATGTATATCAGATCACGATGTACACATTAAATATCTTACAAGCTTATATGTTAGCCCACTGGTTCTTAACCTGGGTTCTATCGAACCCTAGGGGTTTGATGAGTCTGTCTCAGGGGTTCGGAGAAGCCTCTGCCACGGAGGCCAGAATAAAGTAATACCGTAATTTGTTGTGAGTTCATGCACTTTGTTGGTTTTGTTCTTTGAGCAAGGTGATGTTCATGCACGGCTCATTTTGTGCACCATTAAAAAAACATATACCTATGTCTTAAGTTTGGAAAAAAATCATATTTTATTTATCACTAAAGAAGGGTTCGGTGAATGCGCATATGAAACTGGTGGGTTCAGTACCTCAAAAAAGGTTAAGAACCACTGTGTTAGTTATACTTCAGTAAAGCTGAAAAAAGAACTGATGTTTTTAAAATCTTTTGATATTTTAATTACCACATATACACACAAAAAGCTTTTTCTGATTTACTGATTTCACTCAGTATAATATTATCAAGATCCATCCATGTTGTTGTAAATGATACTATGTCATCGTTACTTATGGCTGAGTAGTATTCCATTGTATATATGTACCACATCTTCTTTATCCAATCCTCTATTAAAGGGCACTTTGGTTGTTTCCATGTCTTGGTCACTGTGAATAAGGCTGCAATGAACATGGGGGTGCATGTGTCTTTACTTACCAATGTTTTCGAGTTTGGGGGGTATATACCCAGTACAGGGATTTCTGGGTCATATGGTAGTTCTATTCTTAATTTTTTGAGGAACCATCAGCTTTCTTATATAGTGGTTGTACTAATTTACATTCCCACCAACAGTGAGTGAGGGTTCCTTCTTCTCCACAGCCTCTCCATTATTTGTTATTACCTGTCTTGTTGAAAATAGCCAATCTAACAGGTGTAAGCTGGTATCTCATCATAGTTTTGATTTCCATTTCTCTAATAGCTAGTGAAGATGAGCATCTTTTCATATATCTATTAGCTATTTGTATTTCTTCCTGGGAGAGATGTCTGTTCATGTCCTCTCCTCATTTTTTTATTAGATTGTTCGCTTGTTTGTCGTTGAGTTTTGTGAGTTGTTTATATATTTTGGATATTAACCCCTTATCTGAGCTGTTGTTTGCAAATATCATCTCCCATTTAGTTGGCTGTGTGTTTGTTTTTTTGTCAGTTTCTTTTGCTGTGCAAAAGCTTTTTAGTTTGATATAGTCTTATTCATTTATCTTTGCCTTCACTTCCCTTGCCTTTGGGGTCAAATTCATAAAATATTCTCTACGGCCAAGGTCCATGAGTTTAGTACCTATGTTTTCTTCTATGCAATATATTGTTTCAGGTCTTATATTTAGGTCTTTGATCCATTTTGAATTAATTTTTGTGCAAGGAAACAAACTGTAGTCAAGTTTTATTCTTTTGCATGTGGCTTTCTAATTTTCCCAGCATCACTTACTGAAGAGGTTTTCTTTTCTCCATGTATGTTTTTGTCTCCTTTATCAAAGATGATTTGACCATATATATATATATGTGGTTTTATTTCTGGGTTCTCTATTCTGTTCCATTGGTCTATGTGTCTATTTTTCTGCCAATACTACACTGTTTTGATTATCATGGCTCTGTAGTATAGTTTGAAGTCAGGTATTGTAATGCCTTCATCTTCGTTTTTTCTTCTCAGGATTACTTTGGTTATTCAGGGGTTTTTATGGTTCCATACAAACCTGAAGATTTTTTGTTCTGTTTCTTTAAAAAGTGACATTAGAATTTTGATAGGAATTGCATTAAATTTGTATATTGCTTTGGGTAATATGGCTATTTTAATTATATTTATTGTTCTTATCCAAGAACATGAGATATTTTTCCATTTCATTGTGTCTTTTATTATTTCTTTTAATAATGCTTTGTACTTTTCAGTATATAGATACTTTACATTCTTTATTATGTTTATTCTTAGGTATTCTTTTGTTGTTGCAACTGTAAAAGGGATTTTTTTAGTTCGTTTTATGAAGTTTCATTGTTGGTGCATATGAAAGCGATAGATTTCTGTATATTAATTTTGCATCTGCAACCTTACTGTATTGGTTTATTGTTTCTAATAGTCTTTCTGTGGAGTCTTTGGGATCTTCTATATACAGAATCATGTCATCTGCAAAAAGGAAACCTTTACTTCTTCTTTTCCGATATGAATGCCTTTTATTTCTTTCTCTTGTCTCATTGCTCTGGCTAGAAATTCTAACACTATGTTAAATGGGAGTGAAGAGAGTGGGTAGCCTTGTCTTGTTCCTGATTTTAGAGGAAAAGTTTTCAGTTTTTTTACCAGTTAGCATGATGTTAGCTGATGGTTTGTCATAAATGCCCTTTATTATGTTGAAGTATTTTCCTTCTATACCCATTTTATTAAGTGTCTTAAACATAAAAGGGTGTTGTGTTTTATTGAATGATTCTTTTGCATCTATTGATAGGATATGGTTTTTGTTTTGTTGATATGGTGTATTATGTTAATCATTTTACATATGTTGAATCATTTTGTGTTTCTGGAATGAATTCCACTTGATCGTGATGTATTATTTTTTTAATGTGTTGTTGTATTTTATTTGCTAGTATTTTGTTTAGGATTTTTGCATCTGTATTCATTAGAGATATTGGTCTGTAGTTTTATTTTTTTGTATTGTCCTTGCTAGGTTTTGGTTTGAGGGTTATGTTGGCCTCATAAAATGTGTTTGGAAGTATTGCTTCTTCTTCAATTTTTTGGAAGACTTTGAGAAGGATAGAAACCAAATCTTCTTTGAATGTTTGATAGAATTCACTAGTGTAGCCATCTGGCCTTGACTTATTTTGGGGGAGATTTTTGATGATCGTTTCTATTTCTTCCCTGCTTTTGGGTCTATTTGGGCTTTCAACCTCTTTGTGATTCAGTCTAGGAAGATTGTATAGTTCTAGGAATTTATCCATTTCTTCTAGATTGTTGACTTTGGTGGCATATAGTTTTTCATAGTATTCTACAATGATTCTTTGTATATCTATGATATCTGTTGTAATTTCTCCTCTTTTATTTCAGATTTTGTTTATATGAGTCCTTTCTCTTTTTTCTTTACTGAGTTTTGCCGAGTGTTTGTCAATATTATTGATCTTTTCCAAGAATGAGCTTTTTGTTGTTTTAATTTTTTCTATAGTTTTTCTGTTCTCTATTTCATTTATTTCTGCTATAATTTTTGTATTTTCTTTCTTCTGATGGTTTTGGGTTGCCTTTGTTCTTCTTTTTCTAGTTCCTTAAGATGTAATTTTAAGTTGTTTACCCGGGCTCTCTCTTCTTTTTTTTTTTTGTATTTTTCTGAAGTGAGAAGTGGGGGACAGCAGACAGACAGACTCCCGCATGCACCCGACTGGGATCCACCCTGCATGCCCACCAGGGGGTGATACTCTGCTCATCTGGACCATTGCTCCGCTGCAACTAGAGCCATTCTAGCACCTGAGGCGGTGGCCATGAAACCATCCTTAGTGCCTGGGCCAACTTTGCTACCATGGAGCCTTGGCTGCGGGAGGGGATGAGAAAGATAGAGAGAAAGGAGAGGGGGAAGGGTAGAGAAGCAGATGGGCGCTTCTTCTGTGTGCCCTGACCAGGAATCAAACCCAGGACTTACACACGCCGAGCCAACACTCTACCACTGAGCCAACCAGCCAGGGCCTGAACTTTCCTCTTATTACTGCTTTTGCTGCATCACAGAGATTCTGATATGTTGTGTTGTCATTTTTGTTTGTCTGTATACATCTTTTGATCTCTGCTTTTATTTCTTCTTTGACCCAATCATTTTTTAGAAGTATGTTGTTTAATTTCTACATTTTTGTGGGTTTGTTCACTTCTTTTTTGCAGTTGAATTCTAGTTTCAAAGCCTTATGGTTCAGAGAATATGCTTGGTATAATTTCAGCCTTTCTGAATTTGCTGATGTTAGCTTTGTGGCCCAACATATGGTCTATTCTTGAGAATGTTCCATGTACACTGGAGAAATATGTGTACTCTGACATTCTGGCATGCAATGTCTTGTAGATGTCTATTATATACATTTTTCTAGTGTTTCATTTAAGACCAATATTTCTTTATTGATTTTCTGTTTGGATGAACGATCTAGAATTATTAGTGGTGTATTGAGATCTCCAAGTATGATTGTATTTTTGTTGGTTTCTAATTTTAGATCAGTTAGTAGATGTCTTACATATTTTGGTGCTCCCTGGTTTGGTATATGTATATTAAGAACTGTTATGTCTTCTTGATACAATGTCCCTTTTATCATTATGAAATGGCCATCTTTGTCCCTGGTTACCTTTGTTGTCTTGTAGTCAGCATTTTCAGATATGAGTATGACTACACCTGCTTTTCTTTGGATATTATTTGCTTGGAGAATCATTTTCCAACCTTTCATTTTGAATCTATTTCTATCCTTGTAACTTAGATATGTCTCTTGAAGGCAGCATATAGTTGGGTTTTGCTTTTTGATCCAATCTGCTACTCTGAGGCTCTTTATTGGTGAGTTCACTCCATTTATATTTAATATAATTATTGACACTTGAGGATTTCCTATTGCCATTTTATATATTGCTTTCTGATAGCTCTGAGTCTTGTTTGGTTTTTCTCTTTCATTTTTCTGACATTTGTTTTTGTTTGGTGGTATTCCATACTTCTTTCCTCCGTTTCTTCTTTTTTAAGATATGTGTTTCAGTAGTTGCATTTTCAAGGGAGGTTACCATTAGTTTATTAAAAGAAAAATTATCATATTCATTAGAGTACATTATTTCATGAGTGCTACTGCACTCCATTCTCTTTTGCTACTGCTGATTTTTGTCCTCTCCCTTTTTATGTTATTGTTGTCACAGATTATCCTTGTTTTTATTGTGGTCTTGTTGGAGCTTTTACTTGTAGTTTTGTTTTGTTTTGTTTTTATATCTAGTTGGATAACCCCTTTAGTATTTCCTGAAGTAGGGGTTTTCTGGTGATAAATTCCCTCAGCTTCTCTATGTCTGTAAATTTTTTTATTTCCCCTTTATATTTGAAGAATAACCTTGATGGATATAGTATTATTGATTCTTTTCTTTCAGCATTTTAAATGTTGGGGTCCACTCTCTTCTGTCTTGTAGAGTTTCTGCTGAGAAATATGATGATAGCCTAATGGGCCTTCCTTTATACATTATATTCTTCTTTTCCCTAGCTGCCCTGAGGACTTTTTCTTTGTCATTGACTTGTGATAATTGCATTACTATGTGCCTTGGAGTCGGTCTGTTTGGGTTGAGGAAACTCGGTGTTCTGTTTGCTTCTTGGATTCAAGGCTCTAAATCAGTGGTTCTTAACCTGAGTTCTATAGAACCTTAGGGGTTCAATGAGTCTGTCTCAGGGGTTCGGAGAAGCCTCTGCCATGAAGGCCAGAATAAAGTAATACTGTAATTTGTTCTGAGTTCACGCACTTTGTCGGTTTTGTTCTTTGAGCAAGGTGATGTTCATGCACGGCTCATTTTGTGCACCAGTAAAAAAAACATATACCTATGTCTTGAATTTGGAAAAAGAAATTATATTTTATTTATCACTAAAGAAGGGTTTGGTGAATGTGCATATGAAACTGGTGGGTTTGGTACCTCAAAAAAGGTTAAGAACCACTGCTTTAAATCTTTCCACAGACTTGGGAAGTTCTCATCGATTACTTGTTTAAATATGTTCTCCATTCCTTTTTCCCTCTCCTCTTCTTCTGATATACCCATTATTCTTATATTGTTCTTTCTAATGGAGTCAGAAAATTCTTGTAGGGTTTTCTCATTTTTTTTAAATCCACGAGTCTCTCTCTTTTCTCTCTGTAGTATCTCTAGTTGCCTGTCTTCAATGTCACTAATTCTCTCCTCTATCTGGCTTGCTGTACTAGCTAAGCTTGTTACCTCATTTTTCAGTTCATGTATTAAGTTTTTCATCTCTGTTTGGTTCTTTTTAATAGTTTCAATTTCCTTGGTGAAGTACTCTTTTTTGATCATTAATTTTTTTTTGAACTCACTGAATTGATTTTCAGTGTTTTCTTGTATCTTACTGAGTATTTTTAGAACTTTAATTTTGACATCTTTGTGATTTAGCTCCACAGTTTCCATGTAATTGAGATTCTTTGGAGATTTTTCATCATCTGTCCGAGCTACGTCTTTTTCTTGTTGTATCCATGATATTTGATTTCTTTCTTCTTGTTGTCATTTGAGAGAGGTATTGTTAATAACACTAACAAGAGATAACTAAAAAATAAATAAAAATAAAACTTAAAAAAGACATTGAAAAAATGAAAATTTTATAAATAATAAGTAGAACAAAAATTACAAAGAACAAGAAGCAAGAACTGAGAAGTAATGAAAAGAGAGAGAAAAAATAAGGTCAAATACAAGCAAAATGCCACAAAGAAAGTATGAGTCCAAAATATAATAATTTTGATGAAAAATGACATTCTGATGAGAGGGATAAAAGAAAAAGAAAGGAGAAGAAAAGGGAAGAGAGAAAAAGAAAGTAAGAGAGAAAGTGTCAGAAATGAAACCCTCACACAAAAATAAAACAATATAATAACTAAGGATAATGAAGTTCAAATGGGAAAAGAGAAAGAAGTAAAAGGAAAAAAGTAAAATGAGAAAGAGCAAAAAAAAAAAAAAGTAAAAATGTATTTTTCAGTTTTGAGAGGTAACTTTTCCCTTTTTCCAGCAGGTGGTGCTATACTACAAGCTTTGCCTCTGTGAGGTTCTTGGGCAGAGTTCTGAAGTGTGGCTGTCCTAATGATGTAGGCAGGGCCACCACTGCATTGGTAGGAGGCAGATGTGTTTAATGGCAGGAGCACCAGGTGTGCACCCGCCCCGACTTCTGCAAAACCTCAACTTTACACTTTTTTTTTTTAATGACACCAAGTTTGGTTTCATGTGTGCAATTTTAACATTAATAGTACATATTTTTTTATTTATTTAAAAATTTGGTTAACATGGATTTTTATTTTCCCTGTCTCTTTTCTTTAAGGGTCCCAATATTTTCTTCTGCACTCAGGGCCTCAACCAAACTTAATCAGCCTCTGGTAGGAGGGGCTTGTTGTTAGGGCTTTGCAATTTTAGGGTCGTAGCAATGGCAGACTCAGGTCTCCAGGTGCCTCTCCCCACGTCTCAACAGAGCAGGGGATCAAACACCCAGTACCTCTGCCTCTCACAGTAGGGAACGCCCAGAGACTCAGCTGTGGGGGATTCACTACTGCCACTGTTTGCACAGCAAGGAGAGCAATGTAGGACTTTGGGTGTTGGGAGAGACACAGCAGGGTCCTTCCTCTGATACCACTCAAAGAGTGGTTCTGGGCAGGGCAGGGCCTGCGCGTCATGAGCGTTGGGGAGAGGGGTGGGTGGGGCGCAGATTGCAGATCGAGCATGCCTCTGCTTCATGCAGGCCAATACCCATGGGCTATTTACACACGATCTCTGGAGCACGCCACAGGCTATGTGCATGCCCAGTGCCTGTGATCACAAATGGAGCTCAGCAATGCAGGCAGACGCTGGGAACCGGCCGTGTTCCTGCTCTTGGTTGCGCACCCGCCTTAATTCAGTTCCTTTCTCCCTGCTCCTCAGTCTCTCCACTTCTCCCGGCTCCAAAACAAAACCCACACTAAAAGTGCCACCCTCCCTCAGATCAGTGAGGAAAGAGAAAAACTCTATCCTCTGCCTTTTTTCCTCCGCGAGTGGATTCTATCTTTGGCCTGCCTTCTCACCTACTCATGCCTTTATCCGGTGTGTGCATACTTCAGGTGCTCCTGGAGTTTTCTCTCTGCATATAGTTGTTGAATTTGTTGAAATTTCAAGAGGAGATATCAGAAGTATCTCTCTCTCTGCCATTTCTCTCACTTCCACACTTCTTAGACATCACAGCTCAGATGCCCAGCCTTAGGCAACCATTAATCTACTTTCTGACTTTATAGATTTGCCTCTTCTGAACATTCATATAAATGGAATCATACAATGTGAGGATCTTTGTAACATCTTTCAGTTAGCATAATTTCTCAAGGTTCATTTGTGTTGTAGCATTTATTAGTATTTCATTTTTATTCTAAGTAATATCCCGTTATATTTACCACATGTTACTTATCCATTTTTTAGTTGATAGACATTGGGCTTCTTCTTTTGGGGGGGCCATTATGAAGATACTGTTGTGAATATTAATGTACAAGTTTCTGTGTGGGCATAAGTCTTCATTTTCCTTATGTATATACCTGGGAGTGGAGATCCTGATCACATGGAAATTCAATTTTTAATCATTTGAGGAAGAGCCAGACTGTTTCCAAAGCAGCTGCACATTCTCACCAGCAGTGCGTGATAGTTCCAGTTCCTTCACATCCTCTGCAACACTTGGCTTTATCTTTTCTATAATAGTCATTCCAGTGAATGTGTATTGGTATCTCCTGATAGTTTTAACTTGCCTTTCCCTGGTAGCTGATGATTGAGCATCTTTTCACATGCTTATTGGTCATTTGAATATATTCTTTGCAAAGATGTCTATTCAGATCCATTGCCAATTTTTTCTAAAGATTTATTTATTTATTTACTTATTAAGTGTAAGGAGGGGAGACAGAGAGACAGACTCCTGCGTGCACCCCACCTGGGATCCACCCAGCAAGCCCCCTCCTGGGCAATGCTCTGCCCATCTGAGGTCCAATTGCTGGTTGCTTGGCATCCTGGCTATTTTTAGCACCTGAGGCAGAGGCTCCACAGAACCATCCTCAGTGCCCAGGCCAACTTGCTCAAACCAATTGAGTCATGGCTGTGGGAGGAGAAGAAAGAGAGAAAGAGAGAAGCAGATGATCACGTCTGTGTGTCCTGACTGGCCAGGGCCAAGATTTCATTTATTGATTTTAGAGAGGGAAAGAGAAAGATGGGGTGGGAAGAGTAGAAAGCATCAATTCATAGTTGCTTCTTGCATGTGCCTTGACCAAGCAGGCCCAGGGACTCAAACTGGCAACTTTAGCATTCCAGGTTGATACTCTATCCACTTTGCCACAACATGTCAGGCTTTTGCCCATTTTTAATTGGGCTATTTGTATTTTTATTACTGAGTTTTCTCTCCAAAATATTTATGATTTTCAGTTCAGACATTTTTCACTGCTTTTGTTAATTTATTTCTAAGTATTTATTTTTTTATGCTATTGCAAATTGAATTGTTTTCTTAATTTCATCTTGGTCTGCTAATGGCTACTGTAGAGAAAGAAGTACAACAATTATTGTATGTATATCAGTCGTCTATCCTGCAACCTTGTGATAACAAATTAATCATTTATTAATTCTAAATGATTTTTAGTGGATAATTTAGGATTTTCCATATACAAGATTAAGTCACCTACAAATGGAGATAGTTTTATTTCCTTTTCCAACTATATGCCTTTTATTCCATTTTCTTGCTTAGCCCTGACTAGAACCTCCTGTACAATGTTGAATGAAAGTAGTAAGGGCATACATCCTTGCCTCGTTGTTTTTCTTAGGGAGAAAGCATTCACATTAAGTATGATGTTAGATGGGGCTTTCATAGACGCCCTCTATCAAGACTGTGGAAGTACCCTTCTATTCCTGCTTTGTTGAGTGCTTTTATTATGATGGGGTGTTGGATTTTGCCAAATCTTTTCTGCATATAATCAGATAGTCGTGTAGTTATTTTCCTTTATTTTATTGACACAGTGTATTACTTAAATTGATTTTTTTTTTTTTACAGGGACAGAGAGAGAGAGTCAGAGAGAGGGATAGATAGGGACAGACAGACAGGAACAGAGAGAGGTGAGAAGCATCAATCATTAGTTTTTCATTGCCGTTGTGACACCATAGTTGTTCATTGATTGCTTTCTCACATGTGCCTTGACTGCGGGCCTTCAGCAGACCGAGCAACCCCCCGCTGGAGCCAGCGACCCTAGGTCCAAGCTGGCGAGCTCGGGGTCTTGAACCTGGGTCTTCTGCATCCCATGCCGATGCTCTATCCACTGCGCCACTGCCTGGTCAGGCTTAAATAGATTTTTTTTAAAACATAATACCAACCTTGTTTTCCTGGAATAAATCCTACTTTGTCACATTGTATAATCTTTTCAAATACTGCTGGATTCTGTTTCCATTTTGTTAAAGATTTGTGTGTCTATGTTTATAAGAAATATTGGTCTATAATTTTCTTTTTTGTGATCTCTGTATCTGATTTTGGTATCAGAATAATACTGGCCTCATAAAATGAAATATTCTCTCCTCTGTTTTTTTTAATGTTTGATAGTTTTCAGACTTTTTAATTTTCCAAACTGGTGAATGTATATTGGTATCTCACAATAGTTTAAGTTTGCATTTCCCTGATTACTAAGAAGGTTGAACAATTTTTCACATGTTCATTGGACTTTTTGATTTCCTTTTATTGAAGTGTTTTGTTCATTTGGGAAGCTTGTTTGTCTTTTTCTTACTGATTTACAGGGATTCTTTTTAGGTTCTAGAAACCTGTCCTTCATAAATTACATGTACTGCAACAAATGTTTTGTTTATATAGTCAAATATATGGTATTTTCCTAACCACAAGGTTAGAAACCTTGTGTGTCTTATGTAAAATATCCTTCCCTACTCCAAGATCATTAAAATATTCTCCTAAATAGTATTTCCTAACTGGTTTTTTCCTTTCATTTTTAAGACTTACACATTTAGAAATGCTTTATTGTAAATAATGTTAAAAATACAAGTTAATTTCCCCCCCCCCCAATGGACACTTACTCATTATAACACTATTTACTGGAACTAGCATTCTTTCTCCATTACTCTGCATGTTTTTCTTGCATTACTGTGCTGACTAAGACTCCTAGTACAATGTTGAATAGAGTGATAATAGTGAATCTTTATTTTGTTCTGCATCCCAAAGAGAAAGTTAAATTTCATTAAGTGTATTACTTGTCAAAGCTTTGTTTTTTATTTTGTTCAATTGTGGGTTTTTTCCACTGTGTTTTATTTTGTAGATATCTTTTATAAAGTTGCAAAAAATCTACTATTCCTATTTGGCTATGAATTTTTATCATAAATGGATACTGAATTTAATTAAACACTTTTTCTCCATTTTTTGAAATAATGATTACTCGGCCTGGCATGTGGATGTCCCAAGTTTGATTCTCGGTCAGGGCACACAGAAGAACTGACCATCTGCTTCTTCACCCCTCCCCTTCCCCTTTCTCTCTCTCTCTTTTTCTCTCCTTCTCCCACAGCCATGGCTCCATTGGTTCGAGCAAGTTGGCCCCAGGCACTGAGTATGGCTCTGTGGAGCCTAGCCTCAGCCATAAAAAAATAGCATGGCTGCCAAGCAATAGACCCAAATGAGCAGAGCATTGTCCCATAGGGAGCTTGCCAGGTGGATCCCAGTTGGAATGCATGAGAGAGCCTGTCTTTCTGTCTCTTCTCCTCTCAAAAAAAAAAGAAAGAAAGAAATGATGATTGCAAATTTTTCTCCTTTAATCTGTTAATGTAACAATTTACAATAATTGTTTTTCTAATACTAAACCAACCTAGTATGCCAGAATAAACCAGATTGGTAATATTATCCTTTTTATATATCATTAAATTCTATTTGCTAATATTTTGGTTAGAATTTTTGTGTTTGTGTGAGATTGGCCTATAATTTTCTTTTCACATACAGTTGTATATTTGTCAGATTTTTTTTTTTTTTACAGCGATAGAGAGAGAGAGTCAGAGAGAGGGATAGATAGGGACAGACAGACAGGAACGGAGAGAAGTGAGAAGCATCAATCATTAGTTTCTCGTTGCCATTGCGACGCCATAGTTGTTCATTGATTGCTTTCTCACATGTACCTTGACTGCGGGCCTTCAGCAGACCAACCAACCCCTTGCTGGAGCCAGCGACCTTGGGTCCAGGCTATTTGTCAGATTTTGTTATCAAGATTATGACAGCTTCAGAAATAAATTAGAAGGAACCGCATTTTCTATTTTCTAAAAAATTTGTGTATGACTAGACTTATCTGTTCCTTGAGAGTTGGGTTGCACTTGCCAGTGAAGCCATCTATTTTTAAGTTAGAGCATATAGTCCTATTTTATTTAGTGCAATTGCTAACATCTTTGGGTTTAAATTTAGTACCTTATTTTATGCTTTCTCATTATCTCATATGATTTTTGGTTTTTACCCCATTTCCTTACCTCTTTTCACTTGATTATGTTTTATCATTCTGTTTCTCTACTTGACTTATAAGTTATATATTCTGATTCCATTATCTTAATGAATACCCCAAAATGAAAATATGCATAATTAACTTACCAAATTCTAAAGTTAGCCCATATTTATTCTTTCTCTGAAAAATAAAAAATCTTTAGAGCACTTTCACTCTATTTATCCCTCTCCAACTTATTTGCTGTTATTATCATGTATTTCAATTGTATTTTAATCCTCACATGGCATTATTTTTATATAATCAATGATGATTTAGTTTTTATCTAGATATTTACTTTTTTTATTCCTTAATTTGGTGTCACATTTTTCTGTTGGAAATATAATTTTTGGAATTTACCTTGTTGATCTTCTGATAGTAGCAAACTCTCTCTCTCTCTCAGTATGAGTATTAAAAACAAAATCTCTATTTTACCCTCATTCTTGAAATATATCTTTACTATATATAAGGTGGCAGTGTTTTTTTTTTTAGTGCATTGCCTCTATCATTCCATTGTCTTCTGGCTCTTGGGAAGTCTGCTGTTAGATTTGCTGCCAATCCTTTGAGGATCTTTTTTCTCTGATGGCTTTTAAGAACATTCTCTTTTAGCATTTGGTCATCTAAGCTTCACTGTAATCTCAATGTGGCGTTTTTCAAAATTAAAACAATTTGTTTTCTTGGGGGGGGGGCTACAGTTCTGGGTTAGTATTTCTAAATATTTCTAGAATTTTCTAGAAAATTCTTGGCGCTTCTCTCTTCAAATATTGTTGCTCCTATTCTCTCTACTTTCCTGTTACATATATGTTAGAAATTTTTCACTCTGCTTCAATCTTTTTTCTATATTTTTTATATCTTTTTGTTTCACAGTTCTATCTTCTGAAAAATTTCTCAGACCTCTCTTCAGATGATTAATTATCTCTTCAGCTATGTCTAATCTGGTTGTGAACCTATCCACTGAGTTTTTAATTTCACTTATTGAATGTTTTACTTTAGATGCTTTATTTCATTCTTTTCTTTATCAAATTAACTTTGTTGTTGCTATTTATTTCTTCTTTCGTACAACAATATCTAAGCTTATTTTTTATCTATTTAAATATAGTAAGCACAGTTGTTTGATCCTACCTGACAATTCCAACAGCTTGTGCCTTTGTGGGCTTTGTCTTTTTGTTCCTTTTGATCCTCAGTCACCCTTCTATTCTTCTTTTGCATTTATTTTCTTTGTGTTGCTACTGTACTAGAAATAATTATTTATAGGAAGTATTTCAGAGCTGAGATGAAGCATCTCTTTTCTGGAAAAGATTTGTATTTGCTCCTGCCCAACGTGAAAACACTTGCCAGTCCAGGCACTGCCTGAGGTTTTCTAAGCCACCAGATGATACAAACCTGGAGGACAAATCCCTTTGAGGGCAATTTTATCATTTTCTTTTTAACACCCAGTTAAAAACTTCCTACCCGGCTAGTTTCTTTGAAGAGGGGTAGGGCTTAGGCCAGCTCCCTAAGGATAAGGGGGGCTGCTGGGTCCTGACCAGAAACAACCCTGTGAGCAGAGCTCAAGCTCAAGGGCCAGTTTATCTTTACCCTAAAGACTGGACTTTTGAGTTTCAGACTATGGTCATCATTCAAACAATCCTCCCCTGAGATCTTTTCTTCTTAAAGCACCAGGAATCTCACAGTGTTCCTCATGAATAGAAATCCTTAGCTTTCTCCAAGGATAAGACAGTGTCCCCAGATTTTTTTCTCTTTTAGTGACATTTCTTAGGATTGCAAGAAGCTTATTGTCCCTTTAAGTCAAAGCAACATGTATGGCAGTTTTCTTGAGAAGTATTTTATAAAAAAAAAATGGTATATAATTCAAAAGCTATTTATTAAGTGTCTGCCATAGGCCAGATGCTGTGGTGTTAGAAATATGATGGTGAGAAATACAGAAACCACGCCTCCAGTGACATAATTCCTTTCCTGCATATAATTGGTGGCTTAAAGATTATTTTAGTATTTTGATATATAGTTTTAAAAATGTTTATTGATTTTAGAGAGAGGAGGAAGAGAGAGAGACAGGAATATCAATCTGTCCCTGTATGTGCTCTGACTGGGGATCGAACCAACAACCTCCTGCACTTTAAGATGATGTTCTAACCAACCGAGATATCCGGCCAGGGCTGATTTAGAATTTTAAGGGTAAGATAAATCATTTTGTTTTCATTATTTTCCAATTGCTACTATTCCTTAGAGAACTCAAAGAATATTTGGGGACAAAATATGAAGCAGCCTGGGTTATTCAATTCTACAGTTACTCATATGGAAGGCTTTTAGTAGGAATATGTGGGAACTGATGGTTGTTGAGCTTGTAATGACTAAGTGCTCAGTACTCTACATTTACTTCTTATCTCACACCTGTGAGATAGGCATTATTATCCACATTTTACAACTGAAGAAACTGAGGTACAAAGACATTCACTTTCCTCAAGTCACACAGTATTATAGGCAGCTTCTAAAATGGCTCCCAACGATCCCTGGCGCCACCATCATACCATTGTATTATCTCCTTCCCTTGAGAGTGAACTGAAGACTTTCACCTACCTCTTCCTCTTTCATGCTGGCTTTTTCCATTTGCTTATTCTGATGAAGAAAGCTACCACATTATGAGCTGCCCTACAGACAGGCCCATGTGAATAAACTGAGCCCCCCAGTCCAATAGGCCATGAGGAACTGAGGCCTACCAGCAACGACACATGCAGATGTGAGAGAAGTTCCTCCCCGCAACAGAGCCATCAGGTGAGACAGCAGCCCCAGCTGACACCTGGATTGCAGCCTCATAAGAGACCCTGTACCAGAAAACCCAGCTAAGTCACAGCCAGATTCCAACCCACAGAAACTGTGGAATGATAAATATTGTTGTTTTGAGCTACTAAGCTTTGGGATGATGTGTTATACAATAGAGAACTAATCCATACTGAAAATATCAGGCAATCTGATATCTAACAAGCTTACTTGAGACCACACTGCCTTCCTGGGCATGGTTATTCACTAACAAATAACTAAACCCTCAGAGAAGGTACTTTGAAGAGAAATTTCAAGGTGAGTCCAGAAAATATAAGTCATACAAAACTAGAGCTAAACTGTTTTTAAAGCACAGGTAATCTAATACTCTCATTAAAATTTTATTTTTATTTATTGATTTGAAAGTAAAAGAGAGCCTGACCTGTGGTGGTGCAGTGGATAAAGCATCAACCTGGAACACTGAGGTCACTGGCTCAAAACCCTGGGCTTGCCTGGTCAAGGCGCACAAGGGAGTTGATGCTTCCTATTCCTCCCCTTTCTTCTCTCTCTCTCCCTCCCTCTCTCCCCCTCTCTCTCTCCCCTCTCTAAAATGAAAAAATCTTTAAAAAGAGAAAGAAACATATTGTTGTTCCACTTATGCATTTGTGCATTCATTGGTTGATTCTTGTATGTGCCCTGACTAAGGATCAAAACTGCAACCTTGGTGTATGAGGGCAACACTCTAACCAACTGAGCTACCCAGCCAGGGCCCAATGTTCCCATTCTATAGGAGAGGAAACTGAGGAATTGAGACATTCCTCTACCTGTGGCCATTTGGATAGTGACAGGATTGGACCTGTTTCCTTATCTAAGTCTTTGCATCACTCTATTCTCATTTTTCTTGTTATATAAGATGGGGAAAAATGCTTTCTTGGGTTTTTCTCACTAATGTGTTTTGTATAAATGGCCAGTATGTGTTATGAGGTAATAAATGCTTGCTGTAAGAAAAGACCAATGACAATTGGCCCTTGATGATCATACTGAATTGTTCGATGTTCCCTAGTCCCTTTGTTCTCCACCTCCTACCCCAGCAGAAAAGGACACTGAATGGATTAGTACAGGCATGGTCAACATACGGCCCTCGGGCCAGATCCGGCCCGCGTAATGAGTTCATGCGGCCCGTGATTAAATTTTTAAAATTCTCCACTAGTTTAAAATCTTAGCTACTCAGAAACAGAAGCATCTTTCATTATTGGAAATCGAGATATTTAAGAAGATAGTGATACATGGAACAGAATTCCACATGTGACTAAGCTAGGGTTAACTTCCAATAATTGGTCAAATGGATTCGCAATACCTCTTTATTTTTTTAAAAAAAATTCATTATTGCCTGACCAGGCGATGGTGCAGTGGATAGAGAGTCAGACTGGGATGTGGAAGACCCAGGTTCGAGACCCCGAGCTCGCCAGCTTGAGCGCAGGCCCATCTGGCTTGAGCAAAAGCTCATCAGCTTGGACCCAAGGTCGCTGGCTCCAGCAAGGGGTGGCTCAGTCTGCTGAAGGCCCACCGTCAAGGCACATGTGAGAAAGCAATCAATGAACAACTAAGGTGTCGTGACAGCAACGAAAAACTAATGATTGATGCTTCTCACCTTTCTCCATTCCTGTCTGTCTGTCCCTATCTATCCCTCTCTCTGACTCTCTCTCTGTCCCTGTAAAAAAAAAAAAAAAAAATTTTATCATAAAGATTCACAACTTTTGTACTCGTCTGTACTCGATATGAACTGTTTGACGTTTAGCGGCGATGTGAAACCCACATCCTTTTAGGCCGAGTTTGCCAATGTGCACCCAAGGTCAAAGGATTCGTTATTTTTGTGGTCAAGTGTGCTGAATCAAGTGGCACTGTAGCATAGACAATAGCTGCAGTTGATAACTGAAAACGTGTTCAGGCTGTCTGTAAAACGAAATAATTGTTTTATTTGCGATATAACCCCTTCAAGATCATTCTATTAATTAAATATTATTTCGATTGATTGCGATACAGTTTGGATATTTATACAGTATGTAATTATATTTTTATTAAAATAATATTGTATATTAAAATTTTTTCACTCACATTTATTCATAAACAAATTACATAATAAAATTTTGTTTACTTAAACGAATCGTTTTTGTATTTAACATTTTTTAATGTTAATATTTCATCTGACCCATGAAAAAAGTTTTCTTTCTAATCTGGCCTGGGGGAAAAAACTATTGGCCATGCCTGGATTAGTAGGAGTCCTGAATAATGGGTTACCTGGTTGCTTTATAAATAGAAAATTGTAATCAGGCCACATGTAGGCAAGAGAAAAGGAGTGAGTTGAGAGCTGAATTAGGTACTTTATCAACCAAAGAACTGCAGATATTTTGTGGGATGTGGAAGGTGAAGTTTTCAGGGTTCTGAGGAATCCTCAAAACACAACAACAACAAAAAAAAAAACAGCATTCTTTGCAGGATGCTTTCAACTAACAACTTCCTAAGCAATTTCGTTTTCTCCGTGAACCTCATTTATAGGTTGTAATGTTACATAGGCCCACCAGAGGTCAGCACTTACCCGTTTATTTTATTTTTTAATTAAATGTATTGCAGTGATATGGGTCAAGATTATATAGGTTTCAATTGTATATTTCTATGATACATGATATGTATATTGCATTGTGTTCCCACCACCCAAAGTAAAATCATCTCTGTCATCGTATAAAGGGAAGGACAAAAGTAGGTTAAAGTAGCAGTTATCATTACCTAAAAGATAAATCACAGGTAAGTATATGAAATAATAACAACAATAATAAAACAAACAATATAAATAAATAATGCAATAATTAATAAACAATAATACAAGAATAAACTATGTGCTTCACATACTCACCACTGTAAACCTACTTTTGCCCACCTCTGTAGTTTACTCCCTTTACTCTTTAGGTCCCTACTCCCCTTCCTTCTGGTAACCACCATACTGTTGTCCGCGACTATCAGTTTCAACTTACCCATTTCTAAAGCAGACTTACATCATTTTTATCTCAAGACTAAACTGCCTTGAGATATTTTGTCTGCCAAACAAACTAAATTTATTAAGAAATAATTAACTTGGGCCGGATCTGTGGTGGCGCAGTGGATAAAGCATTAACCTGGAACGCTGAAGTCACTGATTCGAAACCCTGGGTTTGCCTGGTCAAAGCACATATCACAAAGCAATCAATGAACAACTAAAGTGAAGCAACTTTTGATGATTTTTGCTCCCCTACCCCTCTCTCTATAAAATCAATAAGCAAAATCTTAAAAATAAAAAAAAAAGAAAGAATTAATTTGGGTTTGTTTACAAAAGACATAAATAATGGCCATCATACGTTTCAGATCACTCTGATATAACCAGGGTTATTAAATTCCAGCACCCCCCCCCCAATTTTTTTTTTAGCTGTCCTCACAGGGAAAAGTAAAATAACCACTGATGTTTTGAAATGCTCAAAATGAAAAAGAAATAAAGATGGAAAAGAGGTAGGAAGGGAAAGAGGGAGGAAAGAAAAGAAAGAGTAGGAAAGAAAGAGAAAAAGGAAGAAAGCAAGGGAGGGAGAAAGGAAGAGAAGGAGGAAATCTGAGACCCATATGACTTCTCAGTTCCGTTGGGATTCAGAGGCCCTCATTTTGAGAAATATCAATTTTTTCTTAAATTTATTTATTTATTTTAGAAGAGAGAGAAGGGGGGAGGAGAAGCAGGAAGCTTCTTGTATGTGCCTTGACCAGGCAAGCCCAGGGTTTCGAACTGGCAACCTCAGCGTTCCAGGTCGAAGCCTCACCCACTGCGCCACCACAGGCCAGGCGAGAGAAATATCAATTTTAATCAGAGAACTGTGACTATCTTGTCCGAGTGGGCTAATTATTTTCTTTTTCAAAGTAAGACAGGCATGTGTCCTTTTGTAGGGCTTCTTAATCTATCCTTGGGTGGGGGAAGGACAAAATATGTGAAGAAATCTGGCTCAAGCAAGCTCCTAACCACAAGTTCTTGGCCCACAATGGATGTTTTGAATTTGGAGTGGTGGTATTTGGCACCAGCTGAATTTCAGGATCTATCCACATTTTGATGCCACAAGCTTCTAAGGAGACATCAGACCATCTGGAGGCAAAATGAAGTTAATCACCTTGACAAGGTTGTAATCTACTTGAAGTCAAGACTCTCTATAAGTACTCTATGTCACTTTTTATCCAATATCACTACAGCATTTGGCACACACTCTAAATGGATTGGTGATAAGGTATTAAAAACCAATAAGTACTATGGCCACCTAATGACAATAACATCAATTCTCCAATCTATAATTCCATTTCTTTTGCGTGTGTGTGTGTGGCAGAGACAGAGAAAGTCAGAGAGAGGGACTGATAGAGACAGACTGGTAGAAAGGGAGAAAGATGAGAAACATCAATTCTTCGTTGAGGCTCCTTAGTTGTTCATTGATTTCTCATATGTGCCTTGACCGGAGGGCTACAGCTGACCAAGTGACCCCTTGCTCGAGCCAGTGACCTTGGGCTCAAGCTGGTGAGCCTTGCTCAAACCAGATGAGCCCGTGCTCAAGCTGGCGACCTCAGAGTCTTGAACCTGGGTCCTCTACATCCCAGTCCAATGCTCTATCCACTGCGCCACCACCTGGTCAAGCTCCATCTATGATTCTTAAGGTACTTGTGTAAATGGGTAATGAACTTATACATCTATGATTTAGATACATGATTCATGTTCAAGGCACAAGTTAAGACTTTAACAATTGACTCTAGTTGGGTAGCTCAGTTGGTTAGAGCATTGTCCTGATACACTCAGGTTTCAGGTTCAATCCCCTGTCAGAAATCAAGCAGTGATGGCGTATATAAGTAGTACAACAAATTGATGTTTCTCTCCCCCCCCAATCAATCAATCAATAAAATGCTGTGTCACTATTCAAATAAAAATTATTGTTAAAAAGACTTTAAGAGGTGACCTAACTCAGAGAATTTGAAAAGGAATATTACATACATTCTTCGCATAGGACATTATGAAGATTCACTGCTAGGGCACTCTGAACAGACACTTCTCCCAGGAAGAAATACAAATGGCCAACATATATATGAAAAGATGCTCATCTTCACTAGATACTAGAGAAATGCAAATCAAAACTACAATGAGATACCACCTCACACCTGTTAGATTAGCTATTATCAACAAGACAGATTACAAGCGTTGAAGAGGCTGTGGAGAAAAAGGAACCTTCATCCACTGTTGGTGGGAATGCAAAGTAGTACAACCATTATGGAAGAAAGTATGATGGTTCCTCAAAAAACTAAAAATAGAGCTACCCAACAGTCCCTCTACTGGGTATATACCCCTAAGACTCAAAAACACTGGTATGTAAAGACACATGCAGCCCCATGTTCATTGATGCATTGTGGCCAAGACATGGAAACAACCAAAAAGCCCTTCAGTAGATGATTGGATAAAGAATATGTGGTACATATATACTATGGAACACTACTCAGCCATAAGAAATGATGACATCAGATCATTTACAACAACATGGATGGACCTTGATAACATTATACTGAGCGAAATAAGTAAATCAGAAAAAAAACCTAAGAACTATATAATCCCATACATAGGTGGGACATAAAAGTGAGACTCAGGGACATGGACAAGAGTTTGGTGGTTACCGGGGGGGGGGGGATAGGAGGGGTGGGAGAGAGGAGAGGCGCAAAGAAAACCAGATAGAAGGTGATGTGATGGTGATGTGACGGAAGACTATATGACTTTGGGTGATGGGTATGCAACATAATCAAATGTCAAAATAACATGGAGATGTTTTCTATGAACTTATGTACCCTGATTTTCACCCCATTAAAATTAATAATAATTAACAGGTGACCTAACTTAGAGAACTTGAAAAGGAATATTACATACATTCTTTACATAGGACATTATGAAAGTTCACTTCTGGGGTACTCTGACTGCAGTAAAAATATTTCTTGCCACAAGGTGACACTGTTGCCTTAGGGTCAGTCTTTGCTTCACCTCAGTACTAGCTTCAGCTAGGTCCTTGCATGTTGTCTCAATGCATGAGGTTAAATGACCCCCAGATTCATTTTAATTACTCAGTCAGGGAAGAGGAGAAGATGAGGGAGAGAACGATAAAAATCACAGCCAGACTCTTCACCTTGGGTTCATCTGAGACTCAATTTGATTTTATCAGAGGAGGAAGAGAGTGAAACAAATTTTACAGTTCATTTCCTATTTCTGACAAGATTACTCAGCTAGCATTTTAAGTACAGTATAGTCTGGCTGGGCTCCATCCTATCTATATAGTATGTCTCTATTCTATGGGGTCATTAGTAAGACATGGCTAAGGTCCTATTCTTTGTGCAAGCTCTTATACCTGTTGCGTATATGCACGGGGGGATGGAGGGAGGTTTCCAGAGCTGAGTTAAAAAGTCGGTCTGTCCCAGGTCCTGACCATGTTTTCTATAACGCAAAGCAGGAAAGGTTGTCAAATATGTATTTTGATCATGATTCAGAACCACTGAAATAGGCAGTAACAATTGGCTACATCCAATTAAACAAAGTGGAATCTGCAATAAATGTAAAGTCTCAGACCTGGATCCAAATCATTGAGCGGCCCCAATTCAGCTTAAACACACCCACCCACTGTCCTCTGAACACATTGGGTTTATTATTTACTCTGCACCATACTTTATTTAATCCTCACAACAGCCCTATGAAGAAGTTGTGCTTAGCCCCATTTTTGTGGATGAGGAAAACTGAGGTTAATATCTTAGCTGAGAGTACATAGCTGGTGGAATTTGAACATATCTTCCTCTCAGAGAAGGCTCTTTCCGTTTTGCCTGGGCAGCCTCTCCCACAAGCATCAGCAAAGGAGGCAGGGCCCATGGGAGGAGGGTTCCCTGGATGGGGGTCCTCTGGAAGGGAGATTCTTTGTGAGGATCCTCGAGGGGCTTCCACAGTAGCATGCTCATGGCTAGAATATTTACTCTTAAGTTATTGTGACTCAGAGGCAGGACAACATAGTGGTTAAAGAAACACCGACTCTGGACCCAGAGACCTGGTTTAAGAGTGAGTGCTGACCCTGGCCAGGCAGCGTAGTTGGTAAGAGCGTCTTCACCATATGCCAAGGTTGTGAGTTTGATTCCCCGGTCAGGGTACATACAAGAATCAACCAAAGGGTGCATAAATGAGTGGAACAACAAAATGATGTCTCTCTCTCTCTTCCTTCCTTTCTCTCTAAAATGAATTAGTAAATAAATTTTAAGTCAGCTCTGTCACTTACTAGCCATATTAACTTGAGCAAACAACCACTTTGTGCCTCAGTTTCCTCATTTATACATTAGGGATAATAATAATAATGCCTATTATAGAGTTGCTGTGAGAATTAAGTGAGTTAAATATAGGTAAAGCAAAGCACCTTATATTGCATTTACACATTGGGAAAACTGTATTTTTGCTATTGTTTTCCCCCCAAAATTGTATTATTTGTTATTATTGTAATTAGGTGGATCACAGCAATCAAACTCCTAAGCAAAGATGAAGTCAGAGAAAGCTTTCAATCAGCCAAACATTGTTTTGTCTTTTTAAAATTTGGTCTCTCTCGCTCTGGCTGGATAGCTCAGTTGGTTAGAGCATCATCCCAAAGGGCAGAGGTTGCCGGTTCGGTCCTGGATCAGGGCACCTACAGGAGCTGGTTGGTGTGCCTGTCTCTTTCTCTCTAGCTGAATTCAATAAATTTAAAAAAAAAAAATTGTTGTTTTTTTTTAGTTTTTTGTTGTTGCTACTGCTGCTGTTGTTATTTTTAATAAATCAAGACTACTCTGTCCTATGAGCCAGTGAGTCCAGGCTTTTATGGGACTTTAATGAAGAGAATCAATGGTTTCTATGTAAATACTTTATGTAATTCCAAAAAATAGTGGAATTTCCCTCTCAGGACAGCACAAATATAAAAAAACTGAAAAAAAATTTTAAAAGTCCCTTCCCATCATAGGACTCTTCCATTCCAGAATGACTTTGAGTTCTCAAGAGCAACAGACAAAACACAGGCAGTTATAGCTCTCACAGATCAGGATAAGAAGCCCATTAAATTTTATTTATTTATTTTACTTAATGCCATTGAATTGTATTCTTTAAAATAGTTAAAGCAGTCGATATAGGTAATATGTATTTTGCCAACAAAAAGCCTTTTTTAAGGAAATATCACCTAAAAGAGCTCAGCACTGTCACTCAGGTGAGTGAGAAGTCAGTTTTCAAGGCAGAAGCCAAGAAATATTTATACTGGACTAAGCAAGGTGAACATCTTAGATTGCTTGTCAGCAAGTTGCACTTCAGAGCCAAACAGCAACATTAGCTTTGGGAAAAGTGATACATTAATTGTGACTTCCGTTCAGCCTGACCAGGTGGTGGCGCAGTGGATAGAGCATCTGACTGGGATGTGGAGGGCCCAGGTTCAAGACCCCGAGGTCGCCAGCTTGAGTGTGGGCTCATCTGGTTTGAGCAAGGCTCACCAGCTTGAACCCAAGGTCGCTGGCTCGAGCAAGGGGTCACTTGGTCTGCAGTAGCCCCCTAGTCAAGGCACATATGAGAAATCAATCAACGAACAACTAAGGAGTCACACAAAGAATTGATGTTTCTCTTATCTCTCTCTTTCTATCTGTCCCTCTCTCTCTGACTCTGTCGCTGCCATACACACACAAAAAAAAGTGGATTGTGACTTCCATTCAGACCCAGACCTCCAGAACCCCCTTCCCAGTAGGAAGGTGAAGAAATCTCATGTGAGAGGGCTGCCTTCCTGTCCTCACACTTCTGACTGCCCCTAGACCAGCTGTCACCAGTTAGCGGACCCTCAAGATCATCCACCTGCCCAGGTGGCTGAATCTCTAGCACTGCTCTGAAGTAGACCCTCAATACCAGGACTGAGTGAGGCAGCCAGGTGCTTCTGCTGAGGCGAACTGGGAAACTAAGGCACAAACTTTAAGGTGGCACTTATGCTCAGGATAGCACAAGTGTAACCACTGCCTTGAGATTGGGTGCCTCCTTAAATCTTTCATCCTAGGGACTTCCCTTGAGTTCCTCCTGTAGATTATTTGTCTCTCCTTAGAATTCATGTTGAAAATGAAGAAGCATTGTGATCATCTTAGGCGGTAGAGCCTTTGGGAGGGAAGTGATTAGGTCATGAGGGTGCAGCCCTCCTGAATAAAATTAGTGTCCTTATAGAAAAGACCCCAGAGAGCTCCCAAGCCCCTCTGCCAGGTGAGCACACAATGAGAAGAGGTCATCCATGAACCAGGAAGCAGGGCCTCACCACACATGGAGTCTGCCTTGATCTCAGACTCCTCAACCTCCAGAACTATGAAAAATAAAATTCTGTTGTTTATTTTCCCCAGTCTGGGGTATTCTTTTTTAACGTAAAAAATCTCATTAAAAAATAATTTTAGAGATGGAAGAGGGAACAGAGAAACATCGACTTGGTCCTGTATGTGCCCTAACCAGGGACCAACCCTTGCAACTTCTGCATATCTGGTGGACACATCAGCCAACCAAGCTATCCGGCCAGGGCAGTCTTGTGTTTTTTATTTTATTTTTTATTTTATTTTATTTTATTTTTTTTGAGAGGAAGAAGGGACAAGAGAGAGAGAGAAATATCAACTCGTTGTTCCACTTAGTTATGCACCTACTGATTGCTTCTTATATGAGCCCTGGCTGGGACTTCAACTGTCAACCTTGGGGTCCAGCCACTGTCCTCAGGATAGAGCCTGTGGCCCTGGAATTGAGCCAGTGACCCCAGGATCGAGCTGGCCTCCTCAGTGCTCTGGGATGACACTCCATCCGCTGCGCCACCAGCCAGGGAAGTCTGTGGTATTTTTGTAATAGCAGCCTGGACAGACTAAGGAACTCATCTCAGTCCCACCCCGTTGAGTCTTCCTTTCCGTTCCGAGAGCCGCCATCCCAGCTCCTGATCAAATCACTGCAATGACGCTCTAACTCAGCTTCCTACTGCATCTCTTTTGTCCTTTAAGACCAAAGTCAAGTCCGTTGTTGCTTTCTTCCAGCATCGTTCCTCTCGGAAGACTTAACTGTGCCTCGTTTGTGCTCTCAGAACATCATTAAGGCACCTATCACCCAAAAAATGGTGACATCCATCTTTGTGTCCCCAAAGAATACACTGGCACGGTCAGTCATGGGCTGACAGATGGTACAAGGTAGTAATGGGAGGAGTTCTGAAGTCTTCCCAGACTGTTTTTTATTTACTCATAACATTGGGCAAGCCACTTAGCCATTATCACCCTTAGATTCTCCATCTACGAAACAAGGTGAAATGCCGGTGGCCGAGGCCAGGCAGGTTCACGTTGGATTCGGGCAGACGGTATAGGAACTGTGGACCCAGAAAGCGTTGGGCCATACCTGTTTATTGGAGGCTCTCAAAGATAGGCGAGCAAATAAACAACAAAAGGGAAAGAGCTAATAAACAAAGGAAAATCTGCTATTCGCAGTAAGGGCAAGGGAGCAAGGAAAACCACTCCTCACGGTGGCAAGGAAGTGACCTGGGAGAATAGCTTCCCCGGGGGAGCACCATAGTCTTAATACAAGCTATGCACACGTGCCTCTGCCATGTGCTCACGCACTGATCAAGCAAAGTGCTTGCAGCTGGTAAACCCCACGAGCAACCTAACACAGCTGCCCCACATTCCACCCCTTTAGGGTTGCTCGCCTCACAATCTACACAACAGGTTTCTTCTGTGATGGTCCCTGTGTGAGAAGTGAGGTACATTACAAAAATCATAACAGTACAGTCTACAGCAACAAAATTACAAAACACAGCTATGGGTGAAATGAGAGAGCTGTCAGGGGCATCAAGAGAGGCAAATCTTTCCCTTCCGGCCAAATACAGGCCAGAGTTCTGCCTGCAGACAGCACAGTAGCAGGTACCAGAGGCTACTCTGGGCAGGCATACCAAACCTACACACCAGCATCTGCTGGTTCTATGTGCAGCAAAATGGAAGAATTCATTATTGACCATAAAGAAATTACAAAGGTGCCCTTCATTATGCTGTCCCCTTGAGCACCCAAGGGATAATACACTTCTATCTTAGGCAGCCAGGTGCTGGTTGCCCAGGGAGTTAACTGGAGGTCCACCTCTAACCCCCTACCCCACAGTGTCAACAAGCCCACTCATTGTAGGTGGGGGGCCTGTACAGTCCAGGGTCATGTCCATTGAAGCCGTTGGCCTTTAAGAAGGACTGTTGGGTCAGGCAAAACATGCCCTGCCGTCCAAAGCCCGACTTGAGCAAAGTGTCCTTGGTGCGCATCTGCAACTGGATGGGAGCAGCTGCCCAGTGCAGGAGGGCCACCGGAGCTGGGGCCCCCTGTCAAGGTCTCTCATTCAAAATCCAGAGTACTGTCCATAAGCACTGTGTCCATCCAGTAAGGGAGCTAGTGCCCCTTCCTGTCGCAGTCCCTGCTTTAAGAGTCCATTATACTGCTCAATGATAGCAGCAGCCTGGGGGTAGTAGGGGACATAGTACTTCCAGTCCACCCCTAGGTCTTGAGTCATTGCCTCACCATAAAACCCATGCAGTGGGTACTATTGTCACTTTCAAGGACCAGCAGCCACTGTACACAGCACTCAGGCGGTCCAGAGCCTGTATGACTGCCCTTTGGTCTGGGTTACAGGCAGGGTAAGCAGCAAGCAGACTGATGGCAGTATCTACACATGTGACTGCATACTGGTACCCTTCTGACTTTGGTAAGGGTCTGATGATGTCTATCTGCCACCGTGTTAGTGGAACACGACCTCTCTGGATCTGTTCAGGTGACACCAGTGGTCTCCAAGGGTGCTCCTTGGAACACACTGCATAATGCTCACGGGCTGCAAGTACCTCTGCATAGGACACAGGCAAGTTCCATGACTTAAGAGTAGCTCACATAATTTTGTCCCGCATGGAGCAGATGCCGGTGGAGCCACTGCGCCACGTGACCTGCAGGCACAGTCTCCAACCATCGCACCCTCGCCAAAGTGTCTGCCTCAGCATTCCCAGAATGGGCTAGAAGGGCATGTCACCTGTTTCTGGTGTCTTATTGCCCTTAAGTCCTGCCACATGGCCTGACCCCATAGTGGATGGTGCATTGCCATCCACTGGTTAGTGTGCCAAGTAGCAATCGAAAGGGTCAATCCATGATAGACTATCGGTGCAAATCACCAGAGGTGAAGGTTCATTACAGGCAATCAGCCATATGGCTCTTAATTCTGCCCATTGGCTGCTTTTGCCTGTACCTGAGTCCATCCAAATAGTTTCAGTTGCTGGATGGAAGGCTATAGCGGTCCACTTGGCCGGTTGGCCCCTCCTAGAACCATCAGTATACCAGGCATCCTCAGTGATGGGCACCCGCCCCTCCTGGTAGGAACTCTGACTTCAGGTTCTGCCTCCTGAGTCCCAGCTGCACATGACTCTAAGGTCACATAGGTGACTGGACCCAAGACTGCCCGCAGTTCTGCTCTCAAAGGGCTGGTGCTAAGAGCACAGTGTTATTGCAAGTAGGCACCCCACTTAGCCAGGGTGGAGGTTTGGGCCATACCACTACAAGGTTTGGTTGCCCAATCTCTCACCCATCCTGCAATAGAGTATGTTGTCTTGACTGTAACTGGTGTTGTGGTTGTAATACTCCCAGTGGCCAGGAGGGCAGCATACACAGCTGCCGGCTGCTTCTCCAATAATGAGTAACGGACTTCAGCACCTTTCCACAATTGGGACCAAATCCCAGAGGTTGCCATAGGAGCTCTGTCTGTTGCCACAAGCCCCATCCAAACCCCTCAGGGGCTATATTACATGGACATTAAGCTCATAGGGCCTGGAAGGATCAAACACATTCAAGGCCTGTGCCACCTTGACAGCTCTCTTAGCTGCTGCAAATGCACCTTGTGGCTGCTCAGTCCAATCCCAGCAAACCCCTTCCAAATAAGGTGATATAAAGGACGCAGTAACTGAGCTAAATAGGATATGAATGCCAGCCAATACCCCAACAGACCTAGGAATTACTGTAACTGCTTTGCCACAGTGGGCACAGGGTATGCTTGAATCTTATCTATAACTGCGTCAGATATAACCTTTGTCTTACCCAACCAGACAACTTCCAAGAACTTAACAGATAACCCAGTTCCTTGTAATATGCCCTCATTGACCGCCCAGCCACACACTTTCATATGGGATAGCAGGGTAGGGACTGCTTGCTCCAATTCTGGAAGAGAGTCACTAGTTAGCATAATGTCATCAATATAATGATACATATGAATTGCCTCTGGCTGTTTCCAGTTAGCCAGGTCAGCAGCCACCAGCCCATGACACAGTTGGAGCTATGCAAATAGCCCTGGGGTAATACTGTAAAGGTCCACTGCCACCCTTCCCAAGTGAAGGCAAATTGGTCTTGACTCTCTGCAGCTATATCAATAGAGAAAAAAGTGTTAGTTAAATCTGCCACAAAGTTGTATGCCCCCAACTCATGGCTTCACCAATCCTTCAGGTTAGCTATTAAGGGTACAGCAGCATGCAAAAGGGGACCAATTTTATTAAGTTCCCTGTAATCCACTGTCATTCGCCAGTTTCCATCTGGTTTATGCACAGGCCACACTGGGGAATTGTAAGGGCTGTGTGCAGGCCAGATGATCCCCACCTTTTCTAGTTTGAGGACTGTCCCAGTGATTTCTTCATAGCTACCTGGCAGGCAGTACTGCTTCTGCAAGTCACACACTGGGGAACAGGTAATTGCAAGGGGTAATGTGATACATGTCCCCGCAACACTGCCTTCACAACCCAGACTTGCAGGTGGAACTCCCTGGCTGTAGTTTCCAACTACATACAGTCTTTGTAAGATATCTACCCCCAAAATATATTCAGGAATAGGGAATACATATACCTTATATGGCTTAGGAGGCAGTCTTCCTATCCTCAATGGAATAGTTATTGGCTTCACTTGAACAGTTTGGCCCCCATACCTGTCAATGGCCACTGGAGTCCCAGAGAATCTCTCTGGGTTCCCATAAAGAAGGGAACATTCTGCACCTGTATCCACCAAGGCCAATCAATACCCATTGTACATTAGAAGGGGACCAATGGATAGCCAGTTTCACGTGTGGCCTCCAGTCCCCACCTATCCCTGTTAGATGGGCCCCTCAGCCTTTCTCCTATTCGAACTGGAACAGTGGGTCTTGGGGGTCCTCCCCTCCTTCAGCTGTCTCCATCATATAATCTTGTAACTGTGCCGCCCATGCACCAACCATTTTATTGGTAGCTGCTGGAACCGTTCGTCTCAGTGGCTGGAATCTCTGTCCTGGTTTAAGCTGCTGCCAAAGCTCCAAAAGAATGTTATTAGGCTTGCCATCCAAGTTCTCCCTATCTGCCCCAGCCGCAATTAAATCTTCCCACATCTGTGTTCGGGTGACTTTCACAGGCCCATTCCTCTTGATGGTTGGAGGGGCAGCACGGGCAGGATCCCTCACAGCTTTGTGCTTCTGTGCTACCTCTAGCTCCCCCAAATCTGCTACCATCTGTGTAACTGCGTTGATAGGCTGTCCCACATGGGGGCCCAGGACTCTTTGCTGCTGGGATTTTACCTTCTCGGAGACCACCAGTTGCAGCCCGAGCCACCAGTGACCCAAAAAGGGTTGATGGGGCACTGCAGAGAATAAGATCTTGTATCCTGGTCGTAAACACTTCCTCGTCTGGTCCATGGGACCCCGGGTGGAAAGCAGCATTCTTCATACCTAGTTCCCGAAGGACCTTTACTAACTCACTATAGTACTGCCACCAACTCACTGCCCCTGGCAAGTCCCCAGCATTTTGCTACACCATACAAATGATAGTCATCTCCCATTCTAATAGGGTATGATTTTCTGGGTTCTCATGGCAATTCTGAAGATGCTGCCTCAAGAAGGAATGTGTGGTAATGGTGACCAATTTCTTCATCTCTGTTCTGGAGAGCATGATGCCATCCACCCCTCTGTCCCACAGTCTCAATAACCAGGCTTTCAGCGGCTCCATGGGTTTCTGCCTGAATTGTGCCCCCAATTCCATCAGCTCCACCTGGGTGTAGGGCCAGATCACAGCGTGCTCCACTTCTGTGGAGGGGGCTGTGGTTATCCCTGAGGGACTCTTTGCTGCTGGGATTTTACCTTATTGGCGACCACCAGCCGGGCTCTGAGTCTGCCGACGGCAGTTGCAGCCAAGCCTCCACCTCAGAAGAGGAAGAGTTGGAAATACCTGCTCCTGCTGACTCAGAGCCTCTCTGCTGGCAGGAATGCAGCTCCGTCTTCTGCGCCCACTTTGGCTCCCGTGGCTGCCGGCTCTCGGCCTGACGCTGACTCTCAAGCTCCTGAACCCACAGTTGTTTCTCCAACAGCCATCGCTGCTGACATTCAGCTTCCAGGGCAAACTGCAACTCTCAAACCCGGTCGGCCTCCTTCCCCAGTGCTCTGGTCCAGTTCACGCTGTTGCTGGTTCTCAACCTCCAGTCTGACTTGCAGTTCTCGGATCTGCAGCTATTTCTCCAGTGACTGTTCCAGCTTGAGCCATTGTTGCCTCTCAGTCTGCAGCTCACCCTGAAGCACTCAACCTCAGGCTACCTCTCACACAGAGCTCTCGGTTTCCTCTTGTAGGCTGTAAAAAACACCCAGCCTACGGCCCCCAAAAGGACAGCCATGGGGAACCATATGGGCTGGAGAACAGTGACCACTCCTCTACCCTACCCTTCAAGGGTGTCAGTAGCTCCATACCAATCTGCTCCAAACCCTGCCCACTATACCACATGATGCTGGTGGTTGAGGCCAGGCAGGTTCCCACTGAATTCAGGAAGACGATAGAGGAACTGCGGAGCTGTGTCGAGCCATACCCACTTACTGGAGGCTTGCAAAGACAGGTGGGAGAATAAACAACAGAAAGGAAAGAGCTAATAAACAAAGGAAAACCTGCTATTTGCAGTAAGGACAAGGGAGCAAGGAAAACCACACCACACAGTGGCAAGAGAGTGATCTAGAAGAATCACACCCGGGGGAGCACCATAGCCTTACGGAGGCTATGCACACGTGCCTCTCCCACGTGCTCATGCACTGATCAAGCAAAGTGCTTGCAGCTGGTAAGCCTGAGTGCAAGCCTAAGACAGCCGCCCCACACGAGGTAACCAAAGTACGCACCTCCTAGGACTGTGGGCAGGAGTAAGAGCGTTGTAGTGTTTGCCTCAGCAAACACCAACTACAATTAACAGTCAATGTTTGCTGAACTAAACCGGCTCCTCCCTGTATGCCAGTGTCCAATTCCTCTCCCTATAGAGTGTCACTTTCACATAGCACTCCCCTGACCAAAATCTTCCAGAATCTCGCTAAGTTTGGATGAAGCCCCACTTCCTTAGCTTCGGTAGGCATTGATTTCTCTTTATGTCTTTTTTCAAAGTTTACTATTGTTTAAATGTTTCTTTAAACACTGTTTTTGTAAAGCTTGTTTACCATTTCTAGCTGGTCACAAGAAAATAAATCTGTCAGAATTAAACTTCAGGAACCATTCCGAGAACCTATTTGTAACGCAGTGGTTCCCAGTCCTGGGTGTATATTAAAATCAGCTGGACAGCTTTTTAAAGCATGCCATCCAACGCCTGGGCCCAACCCCCAGAAATTCCAATCTAATTGGTGCAGGGTGTGGCTGGACACGGATTATTTTAAAAAGCTCCCCAGGTGAGTCTAATGTGCAGCCAGTGTTGAATGACACCCCTTGTACGTCTGCTTTGTCAGAGCTGGTAGAACTTTCACGCCGACTCACCTGCAACCACAGCCCTCAGGTGTTTGCTTCTTGGCTGGCTGTTCCTGCCTCCCTGGTATAGATAGGCCCAGTTACACTGGTTCCTGCCCTGAAGGATTTACACTTTTCATGCAGACAAGGCTTGTCTTCAAATCAGGCCACAAACACCCCTTAACTCACCCTCCTAACTTCCTAGATTATCGATCTGGTTTATGGTTTACCGGAGAACTTGTTTCTGACTCTCAGTGACCTACTCACCCCACAGCTGGCACTGGAATCTCACGTTCCCTGGGCTCCTCCCTGGTCACAGATCAGCGGAATTGATTACTTCTTTGCTCTTGGTACTTTGCCTCCTGATTGTCACCTTGATAGGTCCCAGCCTTCTGAGCTTACCCAACCTTTACTTCCTTCTTGCAGTTCTAACCTAATCCTGGCCATTTACTTCTCTGATAAAGAACTAGGTGATAAGCTGAATGTTTAAACAACAAAGAAGAAAAACATCTGGAAAAAGTTAACGCAGGGAAAAGGAAAGGGACCAATTTTAGGGTATACCAACACAATGTACCATTTTTTGTATGTTTTAGGAACCTGAGGGTAAGGCATAAAGTATTCTAGTAGACTATGCAAAACCCACAATGCTTCCCATCTGTAAAGCCAGTGGCCACCATCGTGGCCATTCACATGCAGGTTTGCATTTGATTAGAACAAGACGGTAATGAAACAACGGACCCAAAACTGGTGGGCCATTAGCTTTAATCCTAGCTTGTACCCAGCGGGCAAGAAATACACACAGTGTGAAAACACTTCCCTTTCCATTCAGGGCTCCCCAAACCACTGATGCATCTGAGTTTTCTAGAATCAAAGTTTCTACCTCACCAGCCTTATTCACCTCTGTTCCCCATCTCCTTCTCTCTGCACAAACTCTGCACAAACTGGCTTCTCCTTCAGCACTCCGCCATCTTGGCTGCTTCTCCTCTCTTCCATGTGGCCTTTCACTGCTCTCCTCTCCTAAAGCTAATCTCAGGAACTGAGAGAGAGCAGGCTCCCGGTCTGCCACATTTTATAGTGTAGAAATCAAAACCTTTAATTCAATATACAAACAAGGGAGTCTCTGATACAAAGTCACTTATCTGAGGCATAAATGGGATTCCTCATAAGAGTGCACCACCCCATATCATGCAACAATCAAGGGTGTGGGGAAAAGCTTAGTCTTAAAACTAAGCCTTAGGCCATAATGACCCTGCCTGCTTACAGCCTGTCTCCCACACCCAATGCAAACTATAAGCGAGCGAACATATACATTATATTTACAAACTTATTTGACAAAAGCCATCTTAATATCATGGTTTTCATGTCTTATTTATTCCTTTCTCTAGTTTTTCTTTTCTTTGTCACACATGGCCCGTGGGGCACAAATAGGAAATAAGAATTACTTTTATAGTGAGAGCAAGACTGAGATTTCAGAATCAAATCAACCCACACTGGACAGTGAGTAGAAAAGAAAGAGACAAGTGGCAAGAACTCCACATTCACACATGTCCTTCACTTAATGTTTGAATTACTAATATGGAAGGACCTCGCTCTTTAATTAAAGCCCCTGCAATAGACTTGAGATGTGTTATCTTTTCCCTCCTTGGTTGGCCCCTTCAGGACTAAGCTGGAAGTCCCATTTTATAAGGGACTTTGAGAAATAAATCCCTCTGCACTTGTCAACTGAAGGCAACCTAGTTCACAGATGTATCTGTAATGACACCCTAAAGAGTTTTTTAACTCAAGACTTTAAAGGCAACTAAAGGATTAATCAAGAATAAGAGAATCCTGACCTGTGGTGGCGCAGTGGATAAAGCGTCGACCTGGGAATGCTGAGGTCGCCAGTTCAAAACCCTGCACTGGTTCGGTCAAGGCACATATGGGAGTTGATGCTTCCAGCTCCTCCCCCCTTTCTCTCTTTCTCTCTCTCTCTCACTCTGTGTCTCCTCTCTAAAATGAATAAAATAAAAATTAAAAAAAAAAAAAAAGAATAAGAGAATCCAGCTGTTGGGCAGATAAAATATATTATGTTCACTTTGTTAAAGATGGCGCTGCCCATGTAGAAGCCCATCGCCCAGGTGATGATATTAGTTGCCCTTCTTGCTTGGGATGGGTGTGATTATATTAATGTGTGTTGTGGGTGGTGCACTCTCATGAGGAATCCCATTATGCCTCAGATAAGTGACTTTGTATCAGAGACTTCCTTGTTTGTATTCTGGATTAAAGGTTTTGAATCTACACTATAAAGTGGGGCAGACCGGGAGCTTGCTCTCTCTCGGTTCCTGAGATTAGCATTAGAGAGGAAAGCAGAGAAAGGCCATGTGGAGGAGGCCAGGAGAAGCAGCCAAGATGGTGGAGTGCTGAGGGAGAAGCCAGTTTATGCAGAGAGAAGGAGATGGGGAACAGAGGTGAATAAGGCTGGTGAGCTAGAAACCTTTGATCCTAGGAAACTCGGATAAGTCAGTGGCTTTGGGAGCCCTGAATGGAAAGGGAAGTGTTTTTCCATTGTGTGTATTTCTTGCCCACTGGGTGCAAGCTAGGATTAAAGATGATGGCCCACCAGTTCTTGGCTCCATTGTTTCATTACCGACTGTTCCAATCAAATGCAAACCTGCACGGGTCAGGCGGCTGTGATGGTGGCCGTGGCTACTGGCTTTACACCAGCCTAACCAGGCAGTAGCGCAGTGGATAGAGCATCGGACTGGGACACAGAGGACTCAGGTTCGAAACTCTGAGGTTACCGGCTTGAGCGCAGGTTTATCTAGCTTGAGCATGAGCTCACCAGCTTGAGCGTGGGGTCACTGGCTTAAGCATGGAATCATAGACGTGACCCCATGGTCGCTAGTTTGAGCCCAAAGGTCACTGGCTTGAGCCCAAGGTTGCTGGCATGAGCAAGTGGTCACCTGCTCTGCTGTAGCCCCCCGGCCAGGGCATATATGAGAAAGCAATCAGTGAACAACTAAGGTGCTACATCAAAGAATTGATGCCTCTCATCCCTCTCCCTTCCTGTCTGTCTGTCCCTCTCTTTGACTCTCTCTCTGTCTCTGTCAAAAAATTTAAAATAAAAAGAATAATTTAATCTGGCCCTAATTGGGTGGCTTAGGGCATCGTCCAGATACATCAAGGGTGTGGGTTTCATCCTGGGTCAGGGCATGTGCAGGAATCAACCATAAATAGGTGCATAAATAGGTAGAACAACAAACTGATGTCTCTCTCTTTTCCTCCTTCTCTCTCCTTTCCTCTCTTTTTAAAATCAATATATCAATAAAATCTACACTATGGAATGAGAACTGTGCACCATTTACTCTATAGTTAGCGTAAATAAAATTATATAAATGATAACTATAGATAATATGTAGTGGTGTTTCAACATTAATTTCTTCTCTACATCTTGATGAAAGCTTAGACAAATTTCTTTGCCGTCTCCTACTTTGTCACGGTTTGTTTCATCATCAGCACCTTATCCTAGTCTGCAATGAAAAAGTCACTTCCTGACATTATGGCCATTATTACTAATTCCAGAAAACCCTCATTCATGGCTGGCAATTGCTCAACCTTCAGACAGTATTATAACATTTTATCTGACAATTTCTTAAAAATCATCAGGTAAATCCCTAAGAGAGGTCTGAACGATAATTGCATCAGTTGTCTGCCTAATCCTGAAAGAAATAATGGCTTTACATCTGAGAAGAGTATCTGAATGAAGGCCAGCATGAATTTTTTGCAAAACGGATCCCACATAGCTGAATGATGTGATCTGTTGCATAGGGTCACTTGATACCACTCACTTGTACAGTGGATGATGCCTATTAAAATTCTGTTTTAACATTTTCACCTAACAGTGGCTAATCCCAAAATCTAGTCATACCTTTAAACTGCTTCTATTTCATTATAGCATTAAGAAGTTTGTTTCCTTTTCTACTTAAAAAAAAAGTTTGCCTGACCTATGGTGGTACAATGGATAAAGCATTGATTGACCTGGAACGTCGAGGTGGCTGGTTCGAAACCCTGGGCTGCCTGGTCAAGGCACATATGGGAGTTGCTTCCTGCTCCTCCCTCCCTTCTCTCACTCTCTCTCCTCTCTAAAAATAAATAAACAAATAAATAAATAAATAAACTTTAAAAAAAATTATATATATAAAAAAAAAGTTTTTTAACCCTGTCCTGTGGTGGCACAGCGGATAGAGTGTTGAACTGCAACACTCTGGTGCCAGGTTTGAAGCCCTGGGCTTGATACTTCTAGTTCCCCCCACCTCCTTCTCCTCTCTCTGTAAAATCAATCAATAAAATCATTAAAATTACATTCCCATTTAATTCTTTAAAAGTTTATTTTTAGCCTGACCTGTGCTGGTGCAGTGGATAAAGCGTAGACCTGGGAACACTGAGGTCACCAGTTCAAAACCCTGCACTGGTCTGGTAAAGGCACGTACGGGAGTTGATGCTTCCAGCTCCTCCCCCCTTTCTCTCTTTCTCTCTCTCTCTCTCTTTCTCTCTCTCTCTCTCTCTCACTCTGTGTCTTCTCTCTAAAATTATTAAATAAAAATAAATTTTAAAAAATGTTTATTTTTAAAATTCTTCCATTGATTTGAGATAGAGAGAGGAAGGGAGAGAGAAAGAGGCCTCAACTCATTGCTTGACTTAGTTGTTCCATTTAGTTGTGCACTCATTGATTGCTTCTCCTATGTGTCCTGACCAGGGATCAAACCTGTGACCTCTGGTGAGCAGGTGAACGCTTTATCCACTGAGTGACCTGGCGAGGGTTGTGTTTTCTTACTTTTATAGAGGTATTTTTGTCATTAAAATATTAAGCAATTCGCCTGACCAGGCGGTGGCGCAGTGGATAGAGTGTTGGACTGGGATGCGGAAGACCCAGGTTCGAGACCCCAAGCTCGCCAGCTTGAGCGCAGGCCCATCTGGCTTGAGCAAAAGCTCGCCAGCTTGGACCCAAGGTCGCTGGCTCCAGCAAGGGGTTGCTCTGTCTGCTGAAGACCCGCGGTCAAGGCACATGTGAGAAAGCAATCAATGAACAATTAAGGTGTCGTAAGGGCAATGAAAAACTAATGGTTGATGCTTCTTACCTCTCTCCGTTCCTGTCTATCTGTCCCTATCTATCCCTCTCTCTGACTCTCTCTCTGTCCCTGTAAAAATTTTTAAAAAATAATAATTAAGCAATTCATAAAATTAATTAAATGTTACAAAAGCAAAATAATTGGGAAAAATGTTGATTATAGAAAATTGGGAAAAGTGCAATAAATAATTACATACAATTAGCCATACTCCTCTCCACTGAAATGTGACATTCTTGGAGTAGTTCTAGTTTTTATCTTACTGTGTATTTATGTGTATATGTGTGTGCATAAATGTGTACTTTAGGTTAATATGGGATCATACTATCAACTGCTTTTTCTAGTTATTGTTAGGATGTATTATTCCATACCATTAAATATTCCTCCAAAACATGAATCTTATTTATTTATTTTTTTTCTTCTTTTCCAAGTGAGAGAAGGAAAGATAGAGATATTCTCACATTTTCCCTGACTGGGATCTACCTGGTAATCCCCATCTGGGGACAATGCTTTGCCTATCTGGGGTCATGCTCGCAACCAAGCTATTTTTAGCACCTGAGGCATAGGTTCCACGGACAAAGTCATTCTCAGCGTTCGGGGTTGATGCACTCGAATCAATTGAGCCATGATTGTGGGAGAAAAAGAGAAAGAAAGAGAGAAGAGGGAAGGGGAGGGGTGGAGAAGCAGAGAGTCACTTCTCCCATGTGCCCTGACTGGGAATTGAACCTGGGACACCCACATTCCAGCTGATGCTCTACCACTGAGCTAACGGGCTAAGAGCAAAACATGAATTTTAATGATTGCATTTAATGATTGCATCTCATTGCAAAAAAAAAATCAGTTTATTTAACGATTTCCCTATTGTCAATAGTTTAAACTATTTCCAATCTTTGAGTATTATAAATAAAACACAGTTGACTACTCATAATGATAAAGGTTTATGACTTCCTGTAATCATTTCCTTAAGATAAATTCTTTAGAAGTGGAATGACTGGTTCGAATGTATGAACATGTTGAAGACCCTTGAAATTCACAACTAAGCTGCTCTCCAGTAAAGCTGCACCAATATGTGTGTACTTTCTACTAGAAATAGGTATTTCTAGTAAAAAGTACTGTTTTAACAGGGACTGTCCCCTCCCTCTTGTAGCGTTAACACTGAAAATTTCACACTCCAGGAAACCCCTCTACAGACATAAGAAGTCCTTATTTTCAGCTGAGGTGTGAGTTTATTTATTTTTTTAAGACTTTATTTATTGATTTTACAGAGAGAGGAGGGTAGGGGACGAGAAGCAGTTGCTTCATTGGTTGCTTGTCACATGTGCCCTAACCTGGCAAGCCCAGGGTTTCAAAACAATGACCTCGGCCTTCCAGGTCGAGACTGTCCACTGTGCCACCACAGGCCAGGCTAAGGTGTGAAAGATTAAGGGAAAGGTACAAAACTCATATTATGGCCGAACCAGGATCCGAAAGCAACACTGCTTTTTTTCTCTTTTTTTCTTTAAATTTGCCATTGTTACCATTTTATTTTATTTGTATTTTGAGAGGTTTTACTGATTGACTTTAGAAAGAGGAGAGAAAGGGATGGGGGGAGGGCAGGAAGCACCCTTTATCTCAGAGTAGTTGTTTCTCGTATGTGCCTTGACCGGGCAAGCCCAGGGTTTCAAACCGGTGACCTCAGTGTTCCAGGTTGATGCTTTATCCATTGCACCATTCCAGGTCAGGCTGAAAGTGACACTGCTTTTAGTGTCAAATGGATTATCCACCATCCATGGTCACTGACTGCCAATGTTGGCCACCATGATTTTCAGTTCCTAGTAACAGATCATCCACGGGTTACATCATTAGACGTGATACTACTTCAATGTGCAACTCAAGTGCCCTGTAATCCCGAGTTTTAACAATCTGTCTTTGACTCTGTGGATTACCTGTGGTGCTTCGTTTGCATTGAAAATTTGTTCATATTGAGAGATAGGTTAATTTTTAACGTAGTGAATATTGTGATCAGGTTTCTTAGGGTTCAGATTACATATCAACACCACCATGACCCAGACATCACTGAAAAAGTAGGTTAAATGACTGTCATTTTAATGACAGATGGAAGGATACGGGTAACTGACAAGGGGGGGAAGTAATCAAAACTGAGCATACTAGACAGGGGCAGAAAAAATTTTGGGTTAGGCATGGTAGGGAAGGAGGTGTAAAAGCACACATGGAAACTGAATCTGAAAAGTCCAGGATGAAAAGGGCAAGTCCTTCTTAATCAATCAGAAGATTTTTTGTTTCTCCAAAAGATATCAATGCTTAATGGAAAAGAATGGCCACTAAATTAGTGTGAGCTTACTCCACTATGGGACACAAATTCTTTTATCATTCCCTTGCTTGTATTGTCTGATTCAGAGGTTAAAACTAAAGTATACTGCCTGACCAGTGGTGGCGCAGTAGATAGAGCTTCAAAACCCTGAGGTCACAGGCTTGAGTGCAGGCTCACCAGTTTGAGTGCAGGGTCGCTGGCTTGAGCCCAAAGGTCGCTGGCTTGAAGCCCAAGGTTGCTGGCTTGAGCAAGGGGCCACTGGCTAGGCTGGAGCCCCCACCCTGTTAGGGCACATATGAAAAGCAGTCAGTGAACAACTAAAAAGTGCCACAACTATGAGTTGATGCATCTCATCTCTCTCCCTTCCTGTCTCTCCCTCTCTTTCTCTCTCTCAAAAACAAAAAAACAAAAAAAACAAAAACAAAAATAAAAACAAAGCTAAAGTGTCCTATGGGGAACTAAAGAGGAAATTTTGATAACAAATGTATTGGCCTCACCTGACCTGTGATGATGCAGTGAATAAAACTTTGATTTGGGCCTGACCAGGCAGTGGCACAGTAGCTAGCACATCGGACTGGGATGTGGAGGACCCAGGTTTGAGACCCCGAGGTTGCCAGCTTGAGTGCGGGCTCATCTGGTTTGAGCAAGGCTCACCAGCTTGAGTCCAAGGTCACTGGCTCGAGCAAGGGGCCACTCGGTCTGCTGTAGCCCCCCAGTTAAGGCACATATGAGAAATCAATCAATGAACAACTAAGGAGCCGCAATGAAGAATTGATGTTTCTCATCTCTCTCCCTTCCTGTCTGTCTGTCCCTCTCTCTGACTCTCTGTCTCTGCTACACACACACACACACACAAAACAAAAAGAACTTTGACTTGGAACGCTGAGGTCGCCGGTTCAAAACCCTGGGCTTGCCTGGTCAAGGTACATATGGGAATTGATGCTTCCTGCTCCTCTGCCTTCTCTCTCTCTCTCTCTCTACCCCCATACCCCACCTCTCTAAAATGAATAAATAAAATTCATTTAAAAATGTATTCGCCTCTTACAAAATGGAGCTGATTCTGGCAGAGATTAACCAACCATTCTGCTTTCTATAGTGTATCAAGTGATGGGTTAAAACATAGCAACTATAGTAACAACGAAGGGGCTCAGGATAGGCCAACCCAAAATATGCCACTTTGTCATCTTATTTTGAGCTAAAGGCACTTGAGAAACAGTAGCCCTCTCTGCCCCCTCTCACCTACCTAAAAGCAGGGCTTAGATTTCCCCTTGAGAAAGGTGCTCTATCTACCCCACCTCCCCAACCCAATCCCTTATAGAAGAAAGAGAAGAGCAATCTTATTACCTGAGACAGGGAGTCAATACTGAGATTTCATCATCAGATCTTACTAAAACAAACATATCTTCCATTAGTTCCCCCATAAATTACCTAGTCCCTTCCCTGATTTCTATGGTTTATTATCCCCTCAAAGCCCAAACCTCCTTTCCTTTGTTAAAATGGCTTATAACCTCCACCCCCCTCCCCAATATAATCACTTCTTTGAGTCTTACTTCTTTTCTGTGAACTCCTGTGCATGTAAATATATATTTTAAATTGTACCTTTTTCTGCCTGACCTGTGGTGGCGCAGTGGATAAAGCGTTGACCTGGGAACACTGAGGTCGCCAGTTCAAAACCCTGCACTGGTCTGGTCAAGGCACATATGGGAGTTGATGCTTCCAGCTCCTCCCCCCTTTCTCTCTTTCTCTCTCTCTCTCTCTCTCTCTCTCTCTCTCTCTCACACACACACACACACACACACACACACACACACACACACACACTGTGTCTCCTCTCTAAAATGAATAAAAAAAAAATTGTACCTTTTTCCTTGTTAATTGGTCTTTTGTTAGTTTAATTCACAAGCCCCAGCTATGGAACCTATGAGGGTAAAGGAAAAGGTTTTTTCCCTCCCCCAAACAGAAAAATGTTCTATTACGTAGGCATTTGGACATAAAAAATGAAATTTCAAATCATCATCTTGATTTCTATGAAGATATTATTTTTTATAAAGTTTTTAATGAAAGTACAGAAAATGTAAAAGATTGTTATGTTATCTAACTACAAACTGTAACTATCCAATAGAGTTAAAGAGTTAAATTACTATATCAGAAAACCAAAAGAAACTCTATAAGAATATTGTTATATTTTTCTCCCAAATTATTTTTCAATTAGTCCTGTTATTTAATTACCACTAACTTGTTAGTTAGCCTCACTGTGGTTTGTTTCGTTTGCTCGTTGTGGTGGAGAAAGAAACTTGATTCAGTGCAAACAGTAATACAGCAGGGCTATGCGGCTACCCTGGAACCCAGCGGCCAGGTCCCTTTTCAACTAAGCAGCTCTGCTCTGCCATGGTCCACTCCAAGATGGGCTGGTCAGCTCTGTCCCCCTGAGATGTCTTTGTATTCAGGAAATGTGGTCTTCAGTGGAAAGTGCACTGTCATTGTGGTTTTGTTTAAATATTATTTATGTAACAGAAAAGTAAATAATATAGCCTGACCTGTGTTGGCACAGTGGGTAAAGCATTCGACCTTGAATGTTAAGGTCACAGGTTCAAAACCCTGCCCTTGCTGGGTCAAGCAAGGCACATATGAGAAGCAACTACTATGAACTGATGCTTCCTGCTCCTCCCCACCCCTTGTCTCTCTGTGTCCCCCCTCTCTCTAAAAATCAATAAATAAAAAGAAAAGTAAATACATAATTTAGCCTGACCTGTGGTGGCGCAGTGGATAAAGCGTCGACCTGGGAACACTGAGGTCGCCAGTTCAAAACCCTGCACTGGCCTGGTCAAGGCACATATGGGAGTTGATGCTTCCAGCTCCTCCCCCCTTTCTCTCTTTCTCTCTCTCTCTCTCTCTCTCTCTCACTCTGTGTCTCCTCTCTAAAAAGAAAATGAATAAAATAAAAAAAAATACATAATTTAAAACTAATACCTATTTTCATATTTTATGTTTAATAACTTTATTTATTATATATTATATTATTATTAATTTTTGTCTGGTATGATTATATCCTGGGTTTGTTCTCTAAAAAGTTGGTCACCTTACCAACCTTTTCTCATGAAAAACTAGGTATTAACTTTTTGTTAAAAGTCTGTCAATTTCTTCTTTGTATATGCTATTTTTACTACTTTCAAACCCATGAAATTTATAAAATTTTACTTTTATGCACTCAGCTTTTTAATAAATGTCTTCTGAGGGCTGGCCTTTGAATTAAAAATAAAGTCTGTCAATTTCTGACCCTGGCTGGGTGGTTCAGTGGACAGAGAGTTGTTACGGTGCACTGAGGCTGTGGGTTTGATTCCCAGTCATGGAACGTAGGAGAAGCAACCAAAGAATGCACAACTACATGGAGCTAAGTGGAACAATGAGTTGATCTTCTCTTTTTCTCTCCCTCCCCTCCACAACTCAATAGAAAAAAAATTTTTTTTCAAGTTTGTCAATGTTTTAAATGAAAAATGCTATGTCTTTCTTAAATATGCATTATTTTTTTTAAAGTGTTGTCTTTTTAAAATTTCTAATTGAATTTATTGGGGTGTGTAAGGCCAGTGGCCAAGGCCACTATCACAGCCGCCTGGCCAATGAAGGTTCGCATTAGATTTGAACAGATGGTAATGAAACAATGGAGCCCAAAACTTGTGAGCCATCAGCTTTAATTTTAGCTTGCACACAGCGGGCAAGCAAAAAATACACACTGGGCTCCAAAACCTACTCTTTCAGTGCTCACAAAGCTACTGACTTATCTGAGTTTCCTAGAATCAAAGGCTCCTAGCTCTGCCTGACCAGGCAGTGGATAGAGCATTGGACTGAGATGCGGAGGACCCAGGTTCGAGACCCCGAGGTCGCCAGCTTGAGCGCGGGCCCATCTGGCTTGAGCAAAGCTCGCCAGCTTGGACCCAAGGTCGCTGGCTCCAGCAAGGGGTTGCTCCATCTGCTGAAGGCCTGCGGTCAAGGCATGTGTGAGAAAGCAATCAATGAACAACTATGGTGTCCCAATGGCAATGAAACACTAATGATTTATGCTTCTCATTTCTCTCTGTTCCTGTCTGTCTGTCCCTATCTATCCCTCTCTCTGACTCTCTCTCTGTCCCTGTAAAAAAATAAATAAAACATTAAAAAAAAAAGGCTTCTAGCTCACCAGACTTATTCACCTCTGTTTCCCATCTACTTCTCTCTGCACAAACTGGCTTCTTCCTCAGCACTCGGCCACCTTGGATGCTTCTCCTGGCCTCCACATGGCCTTAATCTGCTCTCCTCTCTAATAATAACATCAGGAACCAAGCGAGAGCAAACTCCTGGCTTGCCCCGCTTTATAGTGTAGAATCAAAACCTTTAATCCAATTATACAAACAAGGAAGTCTCTGATAAAAAGTCACTTATTTTAGGCATAATGGGAGGATTCCTCAAGAGAGTGCACCACCCCACATTATCCAATCAATCAAGGGTGTGGGGAAAAGCTTACTCTTAAAACTAAGCCCTTGGCTATAACGACCCGGCCTGCCCACAGCCTGTCCCCCTCACACAATAATATAATTCAGTGGTTCTTTTTTTCCCCAGGGACAGAGAGAGGGATAGATAGGGATAGACAGACAGGAACGGAGGGAGGTGAGAAGCATCAATCATTAGTTTTTTGTTGCCGCTGCGACACCATAGTTGTTCATTGATTGCTTTCTCACATGTGCCTTGACCGCGGGCCTTCAGCAGACTGAGCAACTCCCTGCTGGAGCCAGCGACCCTGGGTCCAAGCTGATGAGCTTTTGCTCAAGTCAGATGGGCGGGAGCTCAAGCTGGCGACCTCGGGGTCTCGAACCCGGGTCTTTCGCATCCTTTCCGACACTCTATCCACTGTGCCTGGTCAGGCAATTCAGTGGTTCTTAACCTGGGTTCTATTGAACCCTAGGGGTTCGATGAGTCGGTCTCAGGCGTTCTGAGAAGCCTCTGCCGCGGAGGCCAGAATAAAGTAATACCGTAATTTGTTGTGAGTTCATGCACTTTGTTGGTTTTGTTCTTTGAGCAAGGTGATGTTCATGCACAGCTCATTTTGTGCACCAGTAAAAAAACATATACCTATGTCTTGAATTTGGAAAAAAAAATCCTATTTTATTTATCACTAAAGAAGGGTTCGGTGAATGCGCATATGAAACTAGTGGGTTCGGTACCTCAAAAAAGGTTAAGAACCACTGATATAATTACACCCATCCCAAGCAAAAGGGCAACCAATATCACCTGGTCAATGGGCTTCCTTGTGGGCAGCGCCATCTTTAACAAAGTGAGCATAATATATTTTGTCTGCCCAACAGGGTGACATTGGGTAATAAAATTATATAGGTTTCAGATGAAAATATTTATTTCTTGATACTAAAGAGACTAAACATTTATTACATGTTCATTGTCCACACTTTCTTTGGAAACAGCCTGTTTGATGTCTTTGTTAAAATTTCTATGGGTTTCTTCCTATGTTTTTTTTAGTTTATAAGTCTTCTTTAGGACTATAACTCTACGTCTATCATACATTGCCAAGACTTCCCAGTCTGTTGCCTGTTCTTTCTATATTAGGTGAGTTTCTTGGGCAGTTTTTGTTTTCTGAACTACCTATCTTTAGTTTGGGGCAGGGTTAAGGGTAGGGCTCTGATATGTTACACAGACCCAAGTAATGTCCCAGCTCCACCGGTCTAGACCTTAAAAAAGTTTCTCAGTACTTTTGTTTGTTTTAGTGTCTCTGCACTTTCACTGTTATGATGACTTCTTTCTTTGCTTGAGATCAGCTAAATATTCACTTCTGTTTTTTTCTAGTTTTTCAAGTCTTTACATGTAAGCCTTTATTTTGTCTGGAATTTAGATTGGTGAATGATGGCTACGTTGTTCTATAGTTCGAAGGTTTTGCTTTCCTCCTATAGTCCATGCAAAAGAGGGAGACCAGTGCAGCTGTCCCTGCTGTTTCAGGTCTTACTCAGCTGCCTCTGAGTCATGCTGTGGCACTGGGAGGATTTTATAGCTTCTGGCTTTCTAGTGGGTAGAACAGCTTCCAGATTGGGTCCTAGCAGAAAACAAGTCTCCCTTGCTGGCACAGAAAAATGAACTCTAAGATATCTTCCTATTACAGAGCCCCTGGGCGGCAGCTGTCTTGGGTTTCTCTTTAACTGCTTCATGCCCAGCGAGTGTCTAGAAGATGAAAACCACAGATGGCATCCATTGTAGCCTGGGTTATTTGCTCTGCCCTCCTCTTATTCCCTCCAGTTTCAGGATTTCGATGCCCCACCCCCATGCTTCCTGCCTAGGTGAAACCTTCTAGTTCTGAATCTGGGTGACTCAGAATAGTCCTTTTCTCCCCCCCAGCCAGGCTCAGGCCCCACCCACCTGCAGCTGCAATATGTGACAACTTCCCTGGGAAAACAGGATTTTAATTACCTGCCTAGTATCAGAGGAGACATTCTATGGATATCTTTTCCCACTGTAACAGCAGTCGGTCCTCAGTATTCGCAGGTTCTGCATTCTCAGGGTTCCACCAACTTTGGAACCTGTGGATCTGAGGGCCTTGAGCTGAGGGACTTGAACATCCACAGATTTTGGTATCTGTGGGAGATCCTGGAACCAGTGCACCTTGAATACCAAGGAATGACTGTGATTATCTTCAAGTAAATTCTAACTTTCTAGGAGAAATGTATTTTGTCATACTCACTTTTTAATTCCTTATTAGGCAAATACTATACTTAGCATTGAGGATATATACAATCAAATGTTAGATTTAACTATATTTGCGGAAAAAAGTTATCAAGAATGAATAAAAGGAGAGTGTCTTTCATGGCAGGGATTCCTCCCTAGGTCTATTTCGGAAATACTGTATTTTTTGCTCCGTAAGACGCACTTTTCCCCCGCAGAAGTGGAAGGGAAAATGCCCATGCGTCTTATGGAGCCAATGTTCAGTTTTTTTAGCTGCTGTGGGTTCCCGAACAACTAGAAGAGTATTTGAACTTTAAAGTCTCTTCTAGTCTGACCAGGTGGTGGCGCAGTGGATAGAGCGTCGGAGCTCAAGCCAGCTTGAGCGTGGGCCCATCTGGCTTAAGCAAAAGCTCTCCAGCTTGGACCCAAGGTCGCTGGCTCCAGCAAGGGGTGGCTCAGTCTGCTGAAGGCCGGAGGTCAAGGCACATGTGAGAAAGCAATCAATGAACAACTAAGGTGTTGCAACAAAAAACTGATGATTGATGCTTCTCACCTCTCTCCATTCCTGTCTGTCTGTCCCTATCTATCCCTCTCTCTGACTCTCTCTCTGTCCCTGGAAAAAAATAAATAAATAAAATAGTAAAAAATTAAAAAAAATAAAGTCTCTTCTCATTTGATAATAACAGTGCTAATAGTTTATTAATACTGCTGTTGAGTTTACATTGTTGAAATACTATTGTGGTATATTTTATTAAATATTTTAACACACCATTTGGTTCAGAATATTTTTTTTTCTTATTTTCCTTCTTAAAACCGTAGGTGCATCTTATGATCAGGTACGTCTTATGGAGAGAAAAATACGGTATTTTTTTTACCCCAACTCTAATTTAATCCAATATTTTTCAGATAGTCCTCCTAGTGAAAAATAATCAGTTGTTTCTCCTTAGGCTCTGAGCCAGAGGCAAAATAGTTTACCTCCTGCTCACTCCACCCTTTCTACTGTGGTTTCAAACAAATCCCTTTAAACTCTAAATCAGATTTGTTGATGAGCTGTGGAAACCTCTGAGTTTAAGGGAGTAGGCTGTAGCAACCATACATAGTCTGACTAATCCAATCCCTTAGGCGAGGGTGCCTAAACAGGCCATGCGTTTTTACCACAGCCGATGAATATTTTATGGCCGTTCTTTTGTGCTCACTAATGGGGCCTGGACTGTACAATCTGCCTTGAATAATACCAAAAGAGGACCCTCTCCTGACCTCTGTCCCTAAATGATTGATGGAGATGAACTAGGCTTTTCAGAGATTCATTATTGATGCTGTTCTTCAGAGCTCCCTTTCAACAAAAGGGGAAGTAAAATGTATGTTCCTATAGACAGCGGACACTTTGCAGGAGTTTAGTGTGAAATCTGTATGTTTTGGGAGGCCTTTTAGTTCCAAATCTTCAGAGATGAGACAGGATTTTACATTTTCTCCATAAAGAGAACAGAGTGATGTTCTAGAGATCTTCTACCCATGACCCAGGCATATTTTATTCCTGGAATTTCTTGTCACTGTCGGTTAACAGTCAAAATAATGAACTTAAAGCCATCCCTCCTCTCCTGGCTCTTCCACCTCCATGGCTTTTAAACTGGAACGACTCAGTCACCTAGTGTAGATTGCATTAGTTGGGTGCTAGTTACTGTGAGCAAAACCAAAGAGGAGAAGACATCATCCTGCTACCGAGTCCTCAACCTAATTAAAGGAGATAAGACCTACATCCATTATTTAGGTCAGCTTGTAATGTGATGCTAACATGGTACAGTGCTAGCACAGTTTCCAGCAGGGAAATAGTAATGTGTATAGGATTGGTGAGGGACGACCTTACGGAGAAAACGAAGTTAGACTCTAACTGGCAAGAGGGAGGGTACTTAAGGAAGGCAGCGGCTTGAGTGAGAGCAACCAAAGCATGAGTGTGGGACATGAGAGACCATAGCAACTGGGAAGAGAGTAGAAAGGGGAAAGGGGGAGGCAGGGTTTGCCACCTGCCCTCATCAAGTAAAACCCAAAGCTGTTAGGTTAGTGTTGGGCAGATAAAATATAATATGCCCACTTTGTTAAAGATGGCGCTGCCCACATGGAAGTTCGTTGATATTAATGTGTGTTCTGGAACAGGCTGTGGGCAGGCCGGGTCGTTATAGCCTAAGGCTTAGTTTTAAGACTAAGCTCTTCTCCACACCCTTGACTGATTGGATGATGTAGGGTGGTGATGTAGGGAGGAATCCCATTATGCCTCAGATGGGTGGCTTTGTATCAGAGACTTTCTTGAATGTATAATTGGATTAAAGGTTTGGATTATCTATGCTATAAAGTGGGCGGACCGGTAGCTAGATCGCTCTCTCTCGGTTCCTGCTATCCCCATTGCAGGGGCCGCCCTGATCCCTTGACCTCCATGGGAAAAGCTGGTTTTCTGCTTCTCCCTTGTCTTCTCTTGTGGCTTGCCTGTATTGGTGAGACACCAATAAACAGAATGGCCTACCATCCTCCGACTCTGCCATTTCTTCACCGTCAGCCGGAATCCAAAGGGAACCTGCATGTGAATGGCCACGATGGCGGCTCCTGGCCTTACAGTTAGTATGAAGAGAGGACTCCTAGAGAAGAACCTAGGAACCTCACCTCTACTCTCTGATTTGACTCTTGTGGTCTTTCCCCAATCCCCAAGGCCTTCACCGCATTGGCCTCAGGGGTAGACTGCTTCCCTTTTAGAGCTCTGCCCGAAAGTCCCTTCCTCAGCTTCCCCTTAGCACAGGTCAAATAAACATACACTTAACAAAATTTCACAAAACACAAAGAAGACAAAAAAGAAACAGATACATAAACAACTGAGCTTATGATCTTGCTCTCTGGGGTTCATACTTCCTTCCTCATTCCAAGTCAGATCCCAGGAAATGAGGGCTTTGCCTGGGTTTACCCTACCTAGTACATTTTGGGGGGGTATCTTTAACCTTCGAACCTAAGAAGTCTCTTCTAAACATGCTTGTTGGGCAGATAAAATATATTATGCTCACTTTGTTAAAGATGGCGCTGCCCACATGGAAGTTCATTGATATTAATGTGTGTTCTAGAACAGGCTGTGGGCTGGCCGGGCTGTTATAGCCTAAGGCTTAGTTTAAGAGTAAGCTCTTCCCACACCCTTGACTGATTGGATGATGTAGGGTGGTACAATCTCCTGAGGAATCCCATTATCAGAGACTTTCTTTATGTATAATTGGATTAAAGGTTTGGATTTTCTATGCTATAAACTGGGGCAGGCCGGGAGCTTGCTCTCTCGCTTGGTTCCTGAGGTAGAAGAGAGGAGAGCAGAGTAAGGCCACGTGGAGGAGAGGAAGCAGCCAAGATGGCAGTGCTGAGGAAGAAGCCAGTTTGTGCAGGAGGAGATGGGAAACAGTGGTGAATAAGTCTGGTGAGCTAGAAACCTTTGATTCTAGGAAACTCGGATAAGTCAGTAGCTTTGTGAGCACTGAATGTGTGGGTTTTGGAGCCCAGTGTGTGTTTTTGCTTGCCCGCCGGGTGCAAGCTAGAATTAAAGCTGATGGCTCACCAGTTTTTGGCTCCTGTGTTTCATTACCGACTGTTTGAATCCAATGCGAACCTGCGTGGGCCAGGCGGCTGTGATAGTGGCCACGACTACTGGCCGTACAGATGTATAGGATGGATGGATCATTTCTGTCCAGAGGTATCTTTTAGGGAGGGGTCTTGCAAAGACTATGAAAGCGAAGACTCTAGAAGGCTTAGAATAGAGCGATGGCAACGGGGGTGGAAAGAACAGGTGCAAGACACATGGCTTTTGATTTCTAGGAATCCACGTGAGTTTTTGCTGCTTATGCTCCTAGTGGCAACTCTTTGATGTGGACTAGTGTTTCTTTCCTTTGTCGTCTTTCTTTTGATTCTACTTTCTCTGTCTCCTACTTGCCCACTCCATTTATTGGCTCCTCTTTCCTTCCAAGCTCTGGAATGGGGTGGAGTATCTTTAACTTTGCCTTTTGTGTAATCTCCCAAACCTGGCACACTGAACCTCCTCTTGTCTAGGGCACTGTCTTTAAAGGGGATTCCCACACTGTCCTAACGAACAAACAAAGAGGCAGCAAAACAAACTTGAAAAGTGGCAAAGTTTCCAGAAATCTAACCCAACGTTTTAGTCCTTCAGGACCACCACCATATCTTTTGTATCTTTGTATCCCAAGCACTTAACACCGTAGTGCCAAGCAGTGGTAGGGAAGTCTGTTGACTAAGATAATAAATGAATTAAAACAAGGAGAATAGAGTGATGTTATAAAAAGCAAGTGAATCAAAAGCTTCAAGAAGGGGATGGCCAAGAACACCAAATATCACAGAGAAAGTAAATAAAATGAGGACTGAAAGGTACTCTACTGGATTTGCAATTAGAAGGCTGGTGGTACACTTTGCCATGACAGTTTTATCAGAGGGGAGGGAGGGCAGGTGAGTGTGTAATTGAATTAGTAGTTGGTTGAGTAATGATAAGTGAGGAAGGGAAGACAGTGAGAGTAGAGTATTATTTGGGGGAATGTGACTATGGAGGAGGTAACTAGAAGTAAACTAAGTCAAGGGAAAGTGGTGCTTGCTTTTTTTTTTAAGTTTTACTTCTGTTCTTGTTTCACCATGGGAGATGTTCAGCTGAGGGGAAGGGGCTAATGGAGAAGGAGAGGCTGAGAAGCTGGTGCTGAATACAGTCACAGATAAGAGTGTAGGCACAGGGAGTTAAGGGAATCTTCACCTGAGAGCCCTGATCTTTGCAGTGACTTGGGAATGGCCATGTTGGGCTGGCCTTGAAGAGAGTAGTGAAGATGTTAAAGGCCCCTGGGAGGGGGAGCTGAGCACGGAAAATGTTTCAAATGCTACCAAGGGCCACATTGTGATCAAAGACCACAGATCTGTGAGGGCACCAATGTGCCTGGATGTGTGACTTCCTCTGGCTGGATTTCTAGCAAATATGGAAGGAATGTGAGAGGAGGGTAATGACCTAAGTTTATGGATTCACAGGGCATGAGTTGTGGTGACAAGACAGTCAAGAGGGAGGTTTAGGCCTTGGCCAGTTGCCTCAGTGGATAGAGTGTTGGCCTGGCTTATGGATGTCCTGGGTTCAACTCCTGGTCAGGGCACACAAGAGAAGTGACCATCTGCTTCTCTCTCCACCCTCTCCCCCTTCATTCCCCCTTTCTCTCCCGCAGCCAGTGGCTTGATTGGTTTGAGCATCAGCCCTGGGCACTGAGGCTAGCTTGATTGGTCCAAGCCATCAGTCTCAGGTGCTGAGGATAGCTTGGTTGATTGGAATACCAGCACCAGAAAGGGGTTGCTGGGTGAATCCCGGTTGGGAAGTATACAGGTATCTGTCTCACTATCTCCCCTCCTTTCACTAAGAGAGAGAGAGAGAGAGAGAGAGAGAGAAAGAGAGAGAGAGGTAAGTTTAGGTTAGAGTTGTTAGGAGATAAACCCAGGAAAGAGTTTGAGTGTGAGGAAAGGGGTAAGTTGAGGAACTAAAGGCTTACAAATAGTGTGTTGGTACTTGAGTGTAGGAGAATGAGACAGATTGGATGAGGTTAAGATTATGAATAAGAGGCAGGATACAGGCAGGGCCCAGCCAGTTGTTGGTTGATGAAGAGAATCAGTAAAGTGTGCAGGGCACCTGATAGTATATGAAGAGGCAGGTTCAGGTAGTAGTAATGGTTTGACAGTCCAGGCAAGGGACAAAGGGGAACCCATGATTTGCATTCGGAAACCTCTTATTTAGGTCAGTATGTAAGATAACTGGCCTCATTGATTCTCAGTTGTCCACCAGTCAAAGGCCATAACAGCAGTGCCAACCTCATGTGATTGCTTTGAAAATTAAATGCGATCACATATATGGGGGCACAGTGCCTGGCATATAATAAGTACTCAACAAATGAATATAGATGACTACTATTACCAAGACCTGGGCTTCCACTAGGCTGTCACAATGTAGGAAATATAACACTAATATAGAAATGCATAAGAGGACACATAGACATGGCCTTCTCTATGGGAACAGCATAGATTTTTAGAATCAAATGTATTTGTGTTTGTAGTCCAACCCTGCGGTTCACTAGCTATATGACACAAGGCATGTCATTTAATCAGCCTGTGGTTAATCATGATGCTGTGTTATTAATATTATCATTTCCTAAAATGCACGAAGTGCCTATCATTGTACCAGGTATTAGAGATAAAGAGACTTGAAAAGGATACTCTCCTTGAGCTCACAGTATAGCTGGGGTGACAGGAAGAGAGAATTATAATTGGGAAAACTAAGCTAATTCTGAGGCAAGCAAGTAAATACTGATTTGTGCTGAAGAGGTCTTTGGCCTTGAGGAAGTGATTGGCTCATTCACTCCTTTATAGAAAAGCAAAAGAGCCTGACCTGTGGTGGCTCAGTGGATAAAGCGTCGACCTGGGAACACTGAGGTCGCCAGTTCAAAACCCTGCATTGGTCTGGTCAAGGCACATATGGGAGTTGATACTTCTAGCTCTTCCCCCTTTTCTCTCTTTCTCTCTCTCTCACTCTGTGTCTCCTCTCTAAAATGAATAAAATAAAATAAATATTTAAAAAAATGTTTAAAAAAAAAAAAGAAAAGCAGAAGATACAATCTAGTACACAGTTCCCACTTTTTAAAAATAATGGGGTTTTACCCTGGCCAGGTAGCTAAGTTGGTTAGAGCATCATCCTCATACACCAAGGTTGCGGGTTTGATCCTGAGTCAGGACACATACAAGAATCAACCAATAAATGCATAAATAAGCGAAACAACAAATCAGTGTTTTCTCTCTCTCTTACTTCCTCTCCCTCTCCCTCTAAAAATCAATAAATAAACATTTAAAAAATAATAATGGGGTTTGAGAAACTATTTTGGAAAGTATAATGGTGCAACGTAGTTCTTAAACTTTGGTTTAAATTATTTTATTGATTGATTTTAGAGAGAGAGAGAGAGAGAGAGAGCTCCTCCAGTTATTTATGCATTCATTAGTGATTCTTGTATGTGCCCTGACCAGGGATTGAACCTGCAACTGTGTTGTATAGGGATGATGCTCTAACAAACTGAGCTACCTGGCCAGGGCAAGAAATATCTTTTCAAATTCCTAGAGGCTGAGTAATCTGCATGTAGACACTTTCCATCATGAAGGGAGATCATAGTAGCAGCACAGTGATGCATCAGTAAGTTGCTCAGGTCCTCAGTTTCCCCATCTATAGTACAGGGATAATAACAGTAACTACTTTATAGAGTTAGCGTGAGAATTAAGTGAGTAAATTCAAGTAAAGTGCTTAGGACAGTGTCTGGCACATAGTGAGCATTCAATATATGTTAGCTGTCATGATTCTGTCAATGGCAATCTTATGAAAAAAGGGCAAACTGTCTTCCTCAGCCTGTGCAGGGACCATCAGAAACTGATGAAGGGTGGATCAAAGCGATGAAAAGTAAACTAGAAATCAATTTTAGAACAAGTAGGTTTGTAACATGTCAGGACAAAAACAAAACAAACCCGAGAATCTTCTTATCAACACACCTAAGTTTAAGTCTTGAATGCTTTGAATGTACCAGCTACACCATACATATTGGGTGATATCTTAAGTACTTGTTTTACAAAATTAAGATTCAAGGGAGTGGCTTATTTACTAATTCTTTATCCCTACTTTGTCTAATAGTTGAAAAGAGAAAAACCAACACTTTCCCTTTCTCCTACTGGAGCCTGAGCCAACACCCCCAGACTGGGGATCGGGCTGCCTTCCAGGTCCCTGGTGGAAAAGTCCCCAAGCTCCTGGGCTGCAGGTTGTAACTCGCTTCGCTTCTCCGCAGCATCTCTGTCCTTTCTCTCAGGGTTCTTTCAGAATCCTGTCTCCTCACCTTTACTGCAGAAGTCAAAAGAGAGAGGTTAGTGTGAATAGAAGGCAAAAGGGAGAAGAGCCCCCAGGGGTTTTTCTCTACAGTCCCTTGGGAAGCTACTATCATTTCCTTCCAATCAGATGTTTTCAGGAGTATTTCACTGGTTTTGGAACTTTAGAGAAAGTCCTCACCTCTTTCCTAGTATATGCCCCCTCCTTCAACTCCTTAGGGGCTTTCTCCTCTCTGAAATTTGAACTTAAATTTAAATACAATGTTCCCTTAGAAACTGTGTAGCTTCTCTTTTTCTGCCTGCCTTGCTTCTGTTTAAAAGCTAGATTCAAGCTATCATCAGAACATGTCGTTAAATAGAGAAAGTGAAGAATGGATGCCCAAGGATCCATTCATGACAAAAGTTTTTTCAACACTAAATAAGAGCAAATAAGATCACCAAGCAAACAATTTCAATATAAAATACATCCTTTGTGACCTTCCTTTAAAAAAAAAAATGATGGTGATAGTATATAGATAGCAATAGTTGCATTAATTTTGAAAGACTTTACTTGGTAAAATTTTTAAGCAATTCTTAGTTGGTTCTTGTTATTTTATTATTGGGCTGTAAAAATCATAAGACTTATTAAAAGCTACTGCTTCTTTAGCTGAGAAGGCCCCCTCCTAAAACCTCAGAGGAAGTGCCTCTAAGAAAGAAATCCCCTTTTATAAAGAGGGCCTGCAAGCGTGGCACTTTGTATATTTAAACTTTTTTTTTTTTTTAGGTGAGAGGAGGGGAGATAGAGAGGCAGACTCCTGCATGCCCCCTGACTGGGATCCACCCTGCAATCCCATCATGGGCCAGTGCTTGAGTACTGAGCTATTTTTAGCACCTGCAGCTGATGCTCTCCAATGGGGCCATCCTCAGTGTCAGGACCACGATCAAACCGCTTGAGTCACTGGCTGTGGGAGGGGAACAGGGAGAGCATAGGGAGAAGGTGGGGATAGAAGCAGATGGTAGTTTCTCCTCTGTGCCCTGACTGGAAATTGAACCCAGTACATCCATACACCAGGCCGACGCTCTATGCACTAAGCCACTGGCCAGGGCTATTTTTAACCTTTTAAAAAAACAATTTAAATTCTGGAATAATTGAGGTGGATAGAACATATCAGCATGTTAGTTTCACTTGTGCAACCTAATGATTCCATATTTAACCTTTTAAAATTGTGGTAAAATGTACCTGAGTAAACTTAGCTTTTTAATCATTTTTTTGGGTGTACAGCTCAGTGGCATTAAGCATATTCACATTGTGGTGAAGCCATCACTCCCATCCAGCTTCAGTACTTTTTCATCTTTTCCAGCTGAAAATCTGTACCCTTTAAACACTAATTCTCCATCCCTCCACCCCCAGCCCCTGGCAACCACCATTCTACTTTCTGCCTCTGAATCTCACTACTCCAGGTCCCTGATGTAAATGAAATTATACAATGTTTGTTTTTATGTGTTTGGCTTATTTCATTTAGCGTAATGTCTTCAAGGTTTATCCATGTTGTAGTATGTGTTAGAATTACATTCCTCTTAAAGGGGTTTTTAAGATAATTCCACTTGCATTGAAGCTTTTTCAACAGTAGGATGGTTGCTAAAAGGGTAAATCTTACCAGCTTTCTGTAGTTATTCATCTGTAAAATGGTTCTGAGTTTTTTATTATGTAAACATATCCAAGCAGGTGTCATAAGCCCACGGATCTAGAGAGTTGAGTGGTAAACAGACTGGAGGGGGGCTACAGTGAACTAGAGAGACCTGCCTCTTATAAAGGTGACCACTGGCCTGACAGGTGGTGGCGCAGTGGATAGAGCATCGGACTGGGATGCAGAAGACCCAGGTTTGAGACCCCGAGGTCGTCAGCTTGAGCGCGGGCCCATCTGGCTTGAGCAAAAGCTCACCAGCTTGAGTCCAAGGTCGCTGCCTCAAGCAAGGGGTTACTCAGTCTCCTGAAGGCCCGCGGTCAAGGCACATGTGAGAAAGCAATCAATGAACAACTAAGGTGTCGCAACGAAAAACTGATGATTGATGCTTCTCATCTCTCTCTGTTCCTGTCTGTCTGTCCCTATCTATCCCTCTCTCTGACTCTCTGTCCCTCCCTGTAAAATAAATAAATAAATAAATAAATAAAGGCGACCACTGCTTCCCAATTCCAATCCATTTTTCCAAAATGTAATATAGGCCCAGTATTGCATGTAAAAATCTCCTGATTTTCAGGCATTGGTCAATACCGTTGTGCCAAACAGAACACATTCGCACACCAGATCTTGCCACAGAAGACTAGTTAACAGTCGCTGCCGGGGCTTTGCTTAAAAAACAAAATTCAACAGAAGATCTAAGTGATTTGTGAATTGGGCATCCCACTTGACAACCATAAGAGAGCTTTGAGTTGTCCAAAATGGAAGAATTTTATAGGACGATGGGTGGGACAAAGGAGTTATTAGAAAAGATTTTTGGGAGGCAGGGACTCCTGTTCTTTCGGGAAAGAGAAGAGGGTTTCTATATGTAGATTGCATCTTTTTTCTATGGGGAAATAGAGAGGGCCCATGCAACAAATTACTTGACTAGTGCTTGACCAAAAAATTCCATACTGGTTGCTTAAAATTACATTTCTGGGAGAGGCTGAAATTATAATTAGATCTGGTATTAAATCTAGGTTTGATATCATGGGCATTTTAGCCTGAGTGAGGCCATGTTGGGCCTGTGTTTTTGTTGTTGTTTGTTTGTTTGTTTAATAGCTTAATAAAGAACTAATTTTAGTGTGGCTTCATTCATTCATTGATGCAATAAATGTTTCCTGGGTATCTACTGCAGGCTAGGCTACATATATGGTTTAATAAACACATAATAAAACAGATATAAATAATTTCAAAATAAATGCTATCACAGAGCAAAAATAAGGACTAACATTAATTGAGCACTTTCTTTGTGCTAGGGAGTTTTTGGTTTTTTTTTTTAACAGGGACAGAGACAGAGAGAGAGTCAGGAGAGGGATAGACAGACAGGAACAGAGAGAGGTGAGAAGCACCAATCATTAGTTTTTTCATTGCCATCGCAACACCTTAGTTGTTCATTGATTGCTTTCTCACATGTGCCTTGACCGCGGGCCTTCAGCAGACCGAGTAACCCCTTGCTGGAGCCAGTGACCTTGGGTCCAAGCTGGCGAGCTTTTGCTCAAGCCAGATGGGCCCTCGCTCAAGCTGGCGAGCTCAGGGTCTCGAACCTGGGTCTTCTGCATCCCAGTCTGACGCTCTATCCACTGCGCCACCGCCTGGTCAGGCAAGGGAGTTTTTAAGAGCTATACCTGTATCAACTCATTTAAATCTCACACCAATCCTACTGTCTTCATTTTACACATGAAACAACAAGCACAGATGGGCCAAATAACTTGTGTGAAGTTACACTGCTGGAAAGGGGATTTTAACTCAGATTGGTTCCAGAGATCAAGGTCTAGACTGGAAGGGGGTGTGGGGCAGTGGTATAAACTATACTATATACTGTAAAGACTTCCAGAGGAGGTAACTTTTGACTTGTCTTGAAGGATGACTTCGGTAAATAAGGATTGGAAAGGCAATACAGGTAGGCACAGGAAAGAATTTGAGCCAGGAATGGAACATTAACTTGGCAGGTAATGGGTCTGAAGAGGTGGCAGGGTCTCCAACGCCATTTATTTAACTGTTTGTTCTCAGAGAAGGTACCAGCTCACCGACAGCTTATGAGAATAAGAATGCTGTAGAAGCAGAACAAGGTCTCTTGAGAGCCAAGTTCGAATATCTCTCCTCGCAAACTCCTCCACCGCCGTCCTGTCCACGACCACTGTAGGGACTACAAATCCCGTCATGCAGCGGGGGCGCGCCGGGAGCCCAACGACACGCCCCGCCCCTATACAGGCCCCGCCCTTGGCCCCGCCCCCCGCCGCAGCCCCTTACCGCCTGGTCAGCCCCGAAGAGAGTTACCCGGTGGCCCCGGCAGACGGAAGCCGAGCGAGAATCTTGGCGGCAGCAGGATGGGAGACTCCAAAGTGAAAGTGGCCGTCCGGATCCGGCCCATGAACCGAAGAGGTGAGAACCGAGTTGGCCCGGGGCCGCCACAGGAGGCGGCAGGTGCCTGGTGCGCCCCTTCGCGGCGGCCGTCGTGTGGGGTCCCACCGCTCCGCCCCTGGAGTGCGTATTCGGGCTGGGAGGCGGCCCGCGCACCCCGAAACCTTGTTCCCCACGCCCGCCCTGCCTTTGCGGGACGCCCCTCCCCTCGTCTGCCCCGCGTCGCGGGGAGCCGCGGGCCCCACGTCCCCGTCCGCTGGCCCTTCCGCCGGCGCGCCCGCCCCGCCCCGGCGCCCTTTCGCCCTCTCGCCCTCTCGCCCTCTCGCTTCCCCCTGCCCTTCCAGGAGGACGCCCTGGTCCCGCGCCCCGGGCTCTCGTCCTCCTTTCCCCACCCATTCCCCTCGGCCCGTGCCTCGCCGGGTCCCCGCTGTCCTCTCGCCAGCTGTCAGTGCGGCCCCCGCCCGTGGGTGTTCACCCCTCCGGCCTGGCGGGGACAGCCCGGGACCCCGATGCCCTACGTCACTGGCCCTGGCGCCCAGAGTCCGCACTTTGGTGGCCCGCGGCAGGAAAAGTGGCAGGGAATTTGGTTTACTCCTGAGAAGGCACTGAGTGAAGAAATTCCTCGCCTTGCTTTTTCACTTTATACTGTATTCTTTTAACCTGGACGGACATAAAGAGTTAGTTGTAAATGCTACTTTAATAGAAGATGGGTAAAAGAGATGTCTCCCTACCCCCCCTTTTTTGACTGTTGAGAAAGTTCTGGTTTTGCTTGAAGTCATATTGGTCATCTCTCAACAATAAATAGTTTTAAGTGCCAAGATTCTTGTGAAATTGTATCTTTTAGACATTCTCTCCATTCTGCAGGGAGGGTAGAGAAAACAGATACACTAAGTACGTTTCAAATCCTCTTTGATAGTCGGATGCAGTGGAGAGAACCTCAACTCCAAGTCTGAGGAGGAGGTGGGCTGGTGTCGGCTTTCATGCTCAACTAGCAGTGTAACTGGGCAAATCTCTTTAAATAAGATAATATATTTGAAAACACTTTCTGTATAAGGTTACATTATTGTGGGTGACTATTTCAGTCCCAGGAGATGATTTTCAAAAGATTATTAACCAATCCCAATCATTTATAAGTACCAGAGTCATGTTCTGGTGAGTGATTTTCAACTGGTGTGGTGCAAGAATTTTAAAAATATGCAATATCTGACTATGCAGCCAAGGGCACTGACCTCTTTTCCCTTAGACTGTCAAATAAAAAAGTGACAACAATCAACACAACAATAGCCGTCCAATGTGAATGAATCAAAATTGTACCTATACCTACTCTTTTTTTGTCAGATAAGCAAAATATATTTTTTGGTGTGCCACAGAATTTTAGTAAATTAGTTTATGTGTGCCATGAGATGAAGAAGGTTGAAAATCACTGTTTTAAGTCATTCTTGCCACTTCCTTGTTCATAATCAAGTGTCGTTTAAGTCTATGTAGGAATTATGAGTGTTTCAGTTTTCCTTGTCTCTGCTGTCTTTTGCGTATAGTGAGTTATATGGGTCAGCCAGGCAACATGTACTTGGTTGGTTTGTTCTTCTCTTGGGAATATGTGTATCTCTTCTACTGGAGTTGATGATTCCTTCTGTCCCTGGTAAGTCAGCTTAAGGCTGTCAGGTGACAAAAGAATTTTTCCCTAAGAATTTAAACTAGTTTAGTCTTGGCCTCACTAGTTCCGTGCTCTGACAAAATGAAAGAACTTAAAGGAACTCTGAAAATTTTCAAAAGCTTCTGTTCTTCAGAGTTCAGGCATCTTTATTTAAATTCACCTTACTGTTTGTTACCATCAAAGCGATTAGAGAAAACTTAAAAAAACAAACAAACCCCCAAAAAACAAGCTGTATAAACCCAACTGATCTGGGATTTGATTCTGAAAGGATAATTTTAGCATATTCTTAAAATTTCTTTTTTGTAAAAAACTTGGAAATGTCAGTGCTAAAAAGAGGCAGTTAACCAACCACCACAAAAGACCTATCATATAGAATCCTTCCCTCTCCTCCCCCCACCCCACGTGGATTTCAGTTTTTGAGGAGAAGTACCATCTTTTTTTATCTTATAAATTGTCATTGATAATTATCAGTATCAGAGTTTTGAGAGATGCATAAAATAATTTTAGCTATGGAATGGATGTTAACTTTTCTTTTGGTTGAATGCATTTTAAAATTAAGGTTTGTATGTAGATGCATTACCCTGCAAATAGAAGTGCATTATTTGTGGTGAACTATCTCATTCATTTAGTGCCATCGCTTGCTTTGCTTTATAGTTCCTGAAAGCACTGGACTTCTTTTTTCAGACAATTACCAGACAATTAAAATTGGTCCTATTTCTATTTTGTTATGAAGTAGTTGTTTACATAAATCCAGAGACTGTTATAGAATGCAATATAGTGAAATTCTAAAGCCAGTGATAGTTAAACTTCTAGCTAGAGTTTGTTTAAAAAGGTTAAAACAAAACCATATTCTTTTCCAGCAATTTTGAAAAGAATCATATTGCTTTGACCAGTTATTACTTTTGGGAAAGTTAATGTATTAGATAATAATATATAATTATGAGAAACAGTAAACTTTTAGTCATAATTGTTTTTCTCTTAATATGTTAGTGCAGTAATCAACCTCAGAAACCACTCTTCACAAATAATAATGAGATGAGGATGAGTTACTGGGATGGTGTAGTTTTACTTATCGACTTTGATATTTGGAATCACATTAGCTACTGTTTGAGGAAAATATGAAATTTGCAAGAAGCTCTTATGTTCTTCATGTGATTTAGTAGCTCACTGTGCTTAAGTGTTAAGGTAGTTGGTTTATTATTGCACATTTATTATGGGAGTAGGAGTGTTTCAATCATTTTTTGTTAAATAGCAAGAGTTGTAATGGTTAATGAATATGCTTTTGTCTGGAATATTTTTTTTGTTATACATTTTAACATTATACTAACAAAACAAAACATAAAAAGGAAAAGACCTCAGACATCCATCCTGACAATTCTTACTCTCATTTTCTTATTTCGATTCTGCTTTGTGTTCACATGCATATGTAATTTTACATAGTTTTAATAAAATTAGGTTTCTCTGAACTATGAACTTAAGTTAAAGAAAAAGGGGTAAACTTATTTTGTCATGAGCTTTTGAAGTTCTATTTGCAAATATTGTTTGTCTTTTATGTTCTCTTTCAGACTTGTACAACTCACCGGGTAACTCTGGTTGTGTTCTTCAATGTACTGTAAAGAACACCCTTTCATACATTATTAATGAACCTAATTATTAAATGAGCTGAAAGTTTGACAAGCATAATTGATGGTACTAGCTAGATCAGTGACACTCTCCTGTTCAGGAATTTGATGTTTTATAAATGTAGGTGGTGGTTTAAAAAATACTATTTATTGAGTGCCTGCCAGGTGTCTAGCTTATATTAGGTATTATGAGATCTTACTACCTTTCCTCAGGTGGCTTCACATGTTTAAATATGTCTAAGATCAACTACCAAAATAAATAAATCTGTATCAAAAGTACAGTATTTGGAAAATACCTTTGCTATCTACCTAGCCTAAGGTGGTGAAATCAGAAATGAGACTAGAAATTTAGCTGGAGAGAAAAACAGTGAAATGGGTTATTGCAGGTGTTAGTAAGCATGAACAATATATACTTATTTCAACAGACATTTCTCAGGATTTACTTAGCATTTTACAGGGAAAGGCACCAAAAAGAGCCAAGGCAGTGAAAGACACAGAGAAGAATGTGATGTCTAGTGGAAGTTAGTGCCTAAGTAAATTACCAGTGCCTCAGTGGAAAGACTATTATATAACTATTAAAAATAACAAAAAACCATTTAACAAGAAAGACTTTTCTATATTAGGAGTAAAAGCAGAATGTGATATTGTATTCGTAACTATATTGAATTTACTATTATGGTAATCTAATCAATCTACTATTGAATCTACTACTGTACTATGATTATTAGCATATAAAAATATAAACATGAACGGGCAAGGGCTATAAAGAAATATGGAAAAATGAGATTGATTGTACTTGTTGGGAGAATTTTATTTCCCAAAAACTTTCTCCTAGTGTTGTCTAATGTTGTCGTTTTCAGTTTTTTAAAGCGTGCTTTATGATTCATGCTTATGAGGAAATAAATGTCATGTGAAAAGATAAGAATAAAAGGTAAACACCTTTAGCAGATTGCTAGGTGATTAAGTGCCAGGTGAGTTATAGGGAAATACAGGAATTTAGAGGAGTGAAGGACCCCTGGAAGCTGGGTGATAGGGAAGGCTTCTCTAGAGAGGGAGAACTTTGGACTTAGAGGAGAGAGCTTGTGATTGGAACGGGTGCAAGGTATGAGGGAGGGGAAAGCATTGGTTCTTTGAGGAGGAAGAATGGCCTGAGAGCAAAGGCACAGAAACAGGAATGAGCTAGGCAAGTTTAGGCAGCAGAGACAGCTTAGCCTGCCAGAAAGGAGGGTTCTCAGTGCAGCTGTCCAGAGAAGGATGAGATTAGAAAGGCAGGGTGAAATTACAGGGTTCCCTGATGCTAGGTAGGTCCAGAAGTCAGGGTTTAGGGTGGCTGGTCCCTGTGCTCTAATTTAGATTTTTAAAACTGTGTGTAGGTCTCAGACACAAGCATGAAGGGGAAATATTGCTGGATCTCAGGCAAGATAGCAAGCCTGGGTAGATGACTGGTTCGGGACATAGCTGGGCAACATTTAAGAGCTTGTGATGAAAATGAAGCCGTGTGAGTGAAAAAAGTAAGGAGGCCAGTCAAAACCAAGTAAACAGTCATGACTGAAAAGATGAGATGAAACTGAGGTTGCTGCCTTATCTTGGCTGTTGTCAATAATGCTGCGTTGAACGTAGGGGTGCATATATCTTTTTGAATTACTGTTTTGGATTTCTTCAGTTAAATACCCAAAGGTAGAATTGCTGGGTCATAAGGTAGCTCTATTTTTAGTTTTTTGAGGAACTCTATACTGTTTTTCACAGTGGTTGTACCAATTTGCAGTCCCACTAACAGTGTTTGAGGGTTCCCTTTTCAAATGAGTCAGAGAAAGACAAATACCATATGATTTCACTTACATGTCGAATCTACAAAAACAAAATAAACCAACAAACACAACAGAAACAAACTTAAGATACAGAGAACAAACTGATGGTTGCCAGATGGGAGAGGTGTTGAGGTGGGGGCTGGGTGAAAAAGGTGAAGGGATTAAGAAGTACAAATTGACACTTGTAAAAATAGTCACAGGGATGTAAAGCACCGAATAGGGAATACCGTATAGTCAGTAATATTATAATAGCTATGTATGGTGTTAGGTGGGTAATAGACTTATTGCAGTGATGACTTCTTAAGTATTTAGGTGTCTAATCACTATGTGTACACCTGAAACTAATATGTTGTATGTCACCTATAATTGGAAAAAAAAATTTAATTGGAAAGAAAAAAAGACAAGGTAAAACTGAGGAAGAACGAGGAAGCTTAGAAGGCCCTGGAAGTCAGTGAAGAAACAGGTAATCCTTAGCAAGTGAACGGGCAAGTCAAGGTAGGGAGGGGAGAATCAAAAACAGGAAGGTGTTTTTGACCCTGAAGCCAATGGTGGTTCTTTGGCCTTTTCAGAGAGAGCTGATGTTGGAGTTAAGGATGACTGCGGATGGAAATTTCTGACTTGTTTTCTAAAACAGAAGATACTTGTTTTACTAGCAGCTGCTTGATATGCTAATGGATGAGACACACATCTATTACAACATACTTTTGTTTCTACTGTCAACTCAGTGACTGAAATAAGAATTTATACACGTAGGGCCATAGGCTTTTAGAGAAGAAAGTACAATTTTATAAAATAAAATAATATAAACATTTGTTTGAATTGGCATTTACTTTTATCCCTTCACATCCGTAAAACAATGGCTAATTTGTGCCTTTTCTAGTTCTTAAGTTCTGAAGATGGAGGAAACCACTAACAAACTGATGAATTGAGATGTTTATTGAATGGAAATGGATTAATTATTGATCTTTATATTTGCCAATCAAGTCTCCTTGTGTTTACAGAGCATGTTCTTTAAAAACACGTGGCAAAGATGACCAGTGTAATCTATGGGGAAGTGTGCAGAGCTGCCTGATCTATGAGACAGATCCATGACTTAATCAGTACTGGGCTTTAACTCTCAGAAGCTGTAGCTATCATTAAAAGATAGTATTGATTAGCTCATTCAATTCAATACTTGTCAATTGAAGAAAAAATAATACTTTTTGAGAGCTTTCTATTTGTGAGCTACAGAGTTTTGTGCTTTTTATTTGTTATTTTATTCTTCAAACAAAATAAAAATAAAAAAGGTAGTTATAGAATTTCCATTTAATAGAATCTCAGAGAGGTTAACTCCCCAGAATTACATAACTAGTATTTTGGATCTTGAATTTTACCTACTTTGCCATTAAAGCCGGTATTTTTACTATTATATTGGACATGATGATCTTAAGGGACCTTGCATTCCTGAGTTTACATACTTTTCAAAGATGTGCAGGATACACGAGAAGCATAAGTCATGATCTTTGACCAAAGGAGCTCACTCTCTTGTTGATGATGAAAGATGCACAGGAGAGTCAATTATAAGAACATATGTACACAATGCCATGATGACAGTGTATTATGAATTAAAGAAATGCGGGTGGGCCTTTAGAATGATGAAGAATGAGTTGAAGACAGTGGTCAAGGAAGAAGGCGTGGCATTTGTGGTGCACAACAAGAATTGTAGGAATTAGCAAGATGTTTGTAAGAACAGTGAAGAAATTAAATGTTTTGTTTATTTATTTATTTGTTTTACAGGACAGACAGAGAGTCAGAGAGAGGGATAGATAGGGACAGACAGACAGGAACAGAGAGAGGTGAGAAGCATCAATCATTAGTTTTTCGTTGCCGTTGCGACACCATAGTTGTTCATTGATTGCTTTCTCACATGTGCCTTGACTGCGGGCCTTCAGCAGACCGAGCAACCCCTTGCTGGAGCCAGCAACCTTGGGTCCAAGCTGGTGAGCTTTTTGCTCAAGCCAGATGGACCCGCGCTCAAGCTGGCGAGCTCGGGGTCTCGAACCTGGGTCTTCCACATCCCAGTCCGACGCTCTGTCCACTGTGCCACCGCCTGGTCAGGCCAGAACAGTAAAGAAATTAAAAATAAAAATTCAGACAGCAAGAAGGAGACATATCTGTATAACTAACAGTTATTGAGAGGAAACTACAGACATGGTCCCAACCACTGAATTAGATTATTTCAGTTAATCCTCACATCCATGCTAGGAAGCATTTATCATTCCATTTTACAGATGACAAAATGTGAATTTAGGCAAGCTTAGCAACTTGCGCACAATCACGTCACTACAAAGTGGAGAAACTGGTGACTGGGACCTCAGCAGTTACACTCCAGTGCTCAGGCCTTTAATTCTGTGCCTTTTTGGAAAAGTTGGAAGAATATAGGGAGTGAGGGGCGAGAAGAGTGATGGAGTTTCCTTTACTGAAGTAGAGAGGTTTGTGGGGGAAGAGGAGTAGGAAGTTACTTAGATGATGCACGGGCAGATTAAGGGTGTCAAACATGGTACGAGCGGCACAGTGATTAAGTTTTTGAGTAGAGCAGTGGCACCATTACAGTGACGCTCTGGGAAGATAAATTGCTCTATGTGTCTTCACTGTGCCTACAGGCTAATAAGTTAGCTTGATATGGTTTCATGGATGCTGGTAGAGGATAGGGACTGCCAAGACAGAGGCCTTCCTCATGGCACAGCAAGCAGTGCGCATGGCTCCCTTTACCCGTGGGCCCCACAGGGGTGATGTGGAGGAGACCAGATAGACGCTCTGCAAGCAGTGGGTTTGGGTTGCCCACAAGGAGCACTGAGCTTGGGGAATCCATTGCTTTATAGCAGTGAGCAAGCCTGCTCTTTGTCATGATGGACGAACTAGTCCCCCAGGTGGCTGGCTGGCTGCAGACATTTCTGAGAGATCCATCTGAAAGAATGTGTCAAGGTGATATGAAAGCTACTGAAGTTTTGGAAATACAGGAAGACTACCAAGCTTCTAAGATGACTAAGTGAACAAATGCTGGTGTCTAACTGAGATCAGATGTGTAAGAGAAGCAGGTTTTAGGGTGGAGTTTCAGGGAATGACAAGTTCTATTTTTGGACATTCAACAGTTATTAGTCAGTGTTACCGTGCACATGTGCTTCACCTATAACTTTGAATAAGATATGGTGCATGCCCAGAAGAAACTCAACAGATATCTGGAGTTTTAGGTGTCTGAAGTGCAGCCACATGCATGGATCTAGAAGGCTCTTGTACATATGAGTCTTAAACAAAGGGACCAGAGTTACCTGTAAATTTGGGAGTCATTACTATGGTTAGAAGATAGAACCCTAAATTAAGGCATGTTGTTTATTTGGAGGGAAGAGGACACAGAGGCCAAGCAGAAAGACATAGTAGAAGCAGATGAAAGTAATGTGGAAACCCATGGGGGAAAATGTGTCCAAAAAATTGTTGGTAGCCAAATATCATAGGAGTGGCATGCGTGATTTATACTGAATGATCTTTAGTGGATTTGCCTCAAAGGCAGTTGATGGTAATTTTCAGAATAATAATTTTTTATTTTTTTTTATTTTTAAAGCTTTTTTTTTTCCCCCCTGGGACAGAGAGAGAGTCAGAGAGAGGGATAGATAGGGACAGACAGACAGGAACGGAGAGAGATGAGAAGCATCAATCATTAGTTTTTTGTTGCCGTCACAACATCTTAGTTGTTCATTGATTGCTTTCTCACATGTGCCTTGACCGTGGGCCTTCAGCAGACCGAGCAACCCCTTGCTTGAGCCAGTGATTTTGCTCGCCAGATGGGCCCACGCTCAAGCTGGCGACCTCGGGGTCTCGAACCTGGGTCTTCCGCATCCAGTCCAATGCTCTATCCACTGCGCCACCGCCTGGTCAGGCAGAATAATAATTTTTTAAATCAAGTGAGATGCAGGGAGGCCAAGAGACAGACTCCTAAATGTGCCCCAATTGGGATTGATCTGGCAACCTCCATCTGGAGCTGATGTTCTGCCCATCTGAGGCTGTTGCTTGGCATCCGAGCTGTTTTAGCACTTGAGGTGAGGCCATGGAGCCATCCTCAGTGCCCCAGGCCAACTTGCTCATTTGAGCCATGTCTGCAGGAGGTGAAAAGAGAGGAGAGGGAAGAGTGAAGAAGCAGATGGTCGCTTCTCCTGTGTGCCCTGACTGGGAATTAAACCCAGGACTTCCACATGCTGGGCTGACACTGTACTACTGAGCCAACCGGCCAGGGTCCAGAAGAATAATTTTGATTGAATGAATGGATGAGTCTTGGTGTATTAGTATTGAGCTGAGAAATAAGTGGGCATGCCCAACTGGAGGCAGTGAGTTATATCAATATTCTTTCATGAAGCTCCAAGTAAAAGGGAAGGGTAAAGAGTGGTATCCATAGGTGTAGTGTAGTTAGGAACAGGCCATTTATTTTTTTTTAAGTCTGGGAATTGTTTGAGCTTTGTTATAGACAGAAATAGAGAGCCAATTAGAGAAGGAAAATTTTGAAATATGAGAGGAAGAGGGTAATTATATAATGGGAAAGCCCTGGACTGCTTAATTTTCTTGATGAGGTAAAATGTGAGGTTGGTAATTAAAAGTAAGAAGGATTGGATTGGCTGAGATCTTCAGAGTAGTGTTTAGAAATGTGCTTGAAGAGTTCTAATAAATGGTGCTGGGAGAATTGGAAAGCCACATGCAAAAGAATGAAACTTTATTACAGTTCGTCCTGCTGCACAAAAATTAATTCAAAATGGATCAAAGACCTAAATAAAAGATCTGAAACAATAAATTACATAGAAGAAAACATAGGTACTAAACTCATGGTCCTTGACTGTAGAGAACAATTTATGAATTTGACCCCAAAGGCAAGGGAAGTAAAGGCAAAAATAAATAAATGGTGGAATGTATTTTAACCGATCTTTGAAAATTAAATAAATAAAAAATAAATAAATGGGACTGTATCAAACTAAAAAGCTTATTCTGCACAGCAAAAGAAACTGACAACAAAACAAATAGATAGCCAACTAAATGGGAGATGATATTTGTAAGCAACAGCTCTGATAAGGGATTAATATCTAAAATATATAAAGAACTCACAAAGCTCAGCAACAAACAAGCAAGCAATCCAATTAAAAAATGGGGAGAGGACCTAACAGACACTTTTCCCAAGAAGACATACAAATGGCCAACAGATATATGAGAAAATGCTCATCTTCACTAACTATTAGAGAAATGTAAATCAAAACTACAATGAGATACCACCCCACACGTGTTAGATTGGCTATTATCAACAAGACAGGTAATAACAAGCGTTGGAGAGACAGTGGAGAAAAGGAACCCTCATCCACTGTTGGTGGGAATGTAAAGTAGTACAACCATTATGGAAGAAAGTATGGCGGTTCCTCAAAAAATTAAAAATAGAATTATCGTATGACCCAGCAATCCCTCTACTGGGTATATACCCCCAAAACTCAAAACATTGGTATGTGAAGGCACATGCACCCCCATGTTTATCACAGCATTGTTCACAGTGGCCAAGACATGGAAACAACCAAAGTGCTTCTTGATAGAGGATTGGATAAAGGAGATGTGGTAAATATATATAATGGAATACTACTCAGCCATAAGAACTGATGACATAGTATCATTTACGACAACACCGATGGACCTTGAGAACATTATAATGAGTGAAATAAGTTACATAAAGCTAAAAACTGGATGATTTCACACATAGGTGGGATACAAAACTGAGACTCATGGACATAGATAAGAGTGCAGTAGTTACCAGAGGGAAGGGGATATGGGGGAGGGGTTTGGGGGAAGGGTGTAAAGAGGGACAAATATAAGGTGAGTGAGGAAAATGATTTGACTTTGGGTGATGGGTATACAACATAGTTGACCGCTCCAATGATGTGGAGATGTTGACCTGAAATCTATGTACAGTTCTCTTGTTGATCAGTGTCACACTGTTAAATTTAATTTTCTAAAAAAGAAAAGAAATGTGCTTGAAGGATTCTAACCATGTTTTTATATCTATTGAGTGCAATGGGGTGATTCTCTCCCAAGTTTTTAAAAAGTAATTCACATATCAAAAGTGTCCAATTCAGTGGTTGGTTAATGTATTTACAGAATTCTCCAACCATCACCTCTATCCAATTCCAGAACATTTCATCATCCCAAAGAGAGATTCTCCCATTAGTAGTCAGCCTTCACCCACCCACCATTTCTATACCCTTCCCCTCCTCTAAGCCCCTGGCAACTCTACTTCTAGTCTCTGTTGATTTGCCTATTCTGGACATTTAATATGAATGAAATCATGCAATATGTGGACTTTTGTATCTGATTTCTTTCACTTCACATATTGTGTTTAGGGCTTACCCATATTGTAGCTGGAATCAATACTTCATTCCTTTTTACAGCTGAATCATATTCTGTTATGTGGCTATGTCATTATTTTGTTAGCTCATTCATCAGTTGATGGACATTTGGCTTCTTTCCACTTTTTGGTTATTATGAATAACACTGCTATGAACATTTGTGTGCAAGTTTTTGTGTAGATGTATTTTCCATTTCTCTTGGGTATGTATATCATGGAAATGGAATTGCTCAGTCATATAGTAACTCTAATTTTTAGGGAACTGTTAAATTATTTCCCAAAGTTGACCACACCATTTTACAATCACACGAAAAGGTATGAAGGTTTCAATTTCTCCATGTCTATACCAACACTTGTTATTGCCCGTCTTTTTTATTATTGCCTTCCTAGTGGGTGTGAAGTGGTAGCTCATTGTGATGTTGATTTGCATTTCCTTGATATATAATGATATTGAGCACCATTTCATGTGTTTATCCATTTGTATATCTTTGGAGAGATCTCTATTTAAGCCCTATATTTTTAATGTTTATTTTATTGATTTTAGAGATAGAGGAAGGGAGGGAAGAGACAGAGAGAGAGAGAGAGAGTGAGAGAGAGAAGGAGAGAGAGGGACAGGAACATTGGTCTGTTCCTGTATGAGCCCTGACTGGGAATCAGACTGACAACCTCTATCAAACCCTACTTTTAAAATTGGGTTGTCTTTTATTATTGAGTTATAAGAATTTTTTATACATTCTAGATTACCAATCCCTTATCAGATATATGATTTGCAAAAGTTTTCTTGATTTTTGTGATAATTCTATTTTTAATTTTTTGAGGAACCACCATACTTTCTTCCATTCTCATAATAGTGTTCCTTGAAGCACAAAGTTCTTCATTTTGATGTGGTCCAGGCTAGTTTATCTATTTTTTCTTCTGTAGCTACGCTGTTGATGTTGTATCTAAGAAACCATTACCTAACCCAAGGTCACATGGACTTATGCCTTTATTTTTTCTTCTAACGGTTTAATAATTTTAGCTCTTAACCTTTTGGTCTTTGTTCCATTTGGAGTTAATTTTTGAGTGTGGTATGAGATAGAGGCCCGGTTTTATTCTTTTGAATATGGATATCCAGTTGTCCTGGAACTGTTTGTTGAAAAAACTGTACTTTTCCCATCAGATTGTCTTGGCACCCTTGTTGAAAATCAGTTGACCATAAATGTGACAGTGTATTTCTGGACTCTTAAGTTCTATCCCCACTGACTTATATGTTTGGCTTTGTAGTAAGTTTGAAATTTGTGAGTGTAGTCTTTCTGTTTTGTTCTTTCTCAAGATTGTTTTGGCTATTCTGGTTATGTCATAAGTTTTTAAATACCTATTTCCTAGCCCTCTGTAGTTAATTACTTTCCTGAATATATACATTTTATATTTTGGGCCACATAGCTTATTTTAACTATTTTCATGCTATAAACTTTATCCCCCTTATCAGCCATTCTGTCTTGAATCCTTTTTCATTCCTCAGTTTTTTCTTTAGCCATTTTAGAGCTTAGTTATATTTTTATCTTTTATTTATTGAATAGATGTTTTTTTCTTTTTTTGTGACAGAGAGAGACAGAGAGAGGGACAGATAGGCAGGAAGAGAGAGAGAGATGAGAAGCATCAATTCTTTGTTGTGGCTCCTTAGTTGTTCATTGATTGCTTTCTCATATATGCCTTAACTGGGGGGCTACAGCAGAGCAAGTGACTCCCTTGCTCAAGCCAGCGACCTTGGGCTCAAGCCAGTGACCTTAGTCTTTAAGCCAGCGACCTTTGGGCTCAAAACAGCGACCCCGCACTAAAGCTGGTAACCTTGGAGTTTCAAACCTGGGTCCTGTGCATCCCATTTCGACGCTCTATCCACTGCGCCACTGCTTGGTCAGGTTATTTATTGAATAGATATTTATGTTCACTGGTAAAAACATAAAAGTTGGTTATTAGGATATCTCACATATCTTACTGGAAAGCAAACCACCAACTTGCTTTTTACCTAGGATGTGGAATAATATAATCTTGTTTCTTCTTAGACCAGGGGGCCTTAAGGGAGTCCCAAGCAACTTATAAGTATAATAAAGAAGCATAAGTCATTTTCCCTGTGCTGACAATAATAATACTACATTCCACTTGGGAAAACAAGTCCTTTATACTTGATATATTGACAATGAATATTTTATTTATCTGAGCATGCATGGACATGTAAAAGCATTAGGCATGTGACACAAAGTAGTTAAAAATAGAACCTTATATAGCATGCAAGTTTTGCAATTTGATTAAAATGTGTCTTACTAATAAATTTCTTTCTTTTAAAAATTAGGATTTTAAGATTACATTATAGTTATTTAGGAACATGACTGGTAGAAAAAAGGAGGTATATTTATATTTCTGAGTAGTAAATTTGGTTTGAAATTAATTATTAAATTTCTGGATACTTAGGAATGCAGATTACTAAGTAGGCAACTGAGACTTACTTTGTCCACACTGAGAATGGGGCATGTCCTCAGATGGAACATGAGTTATGTAGAGGGAGTCTCCCCGGCCCTGCCTATCTTTTACTATGATGTCATTGGGAACGAGCCATAGCTGATTTATGAATTGAGGAAAGACTTGTTTTAAATTATTGTTCACTTTGCAAGGTGACTAATTTGCTGGTTAAATAAGCTGAACTGTCAGCTGTACGTATTTAATATTCAACTTGAACTTAACCTAGAAAGGGATTTGGTTTGGGAACTAATATGGAATCTTTAATGTTAGTGAAATAAATTTTGCTTCCTTCTTTTTTTCTTTTTACAGGGACAGAGAGAGAGTCAGAGAGAGGGATAGATAGGGACAGACAGACAGGAACGGAGAGAGATGAGAAGCATCAATCATTAGTTTTCTGTTGCCATTGCGACACCATAGTTGTTCATTGATTGCTTTCTCACATGTGCCTTGACCGCGGGCCTTCAGCAGACTGAGCCACCCCTTGCTGGAGCCAGCGACCTTGGGTCCAAGCTGGTGAGCTTTTGCTCAAGCCAGATGGGCCCGTGCTCAAGCTGGCAACCTCGGGGTCTCGAACTTGGGTCTTTCTTCCGCATCCCAGTCCAACACTCTATCCACTGCACCACCGCCTGGTCAGGTTCTTTTTTCTTTTTTTAAGAACTCAAGGATACATCAAATTATTTGTGGTCCTGAATACTATAATTAAAATGATTAATCATGACATAAAGTTATAGTACTACTTAACTTTAAGATCATTTTGGTTTTTATTTATTGTTTCCTAGACATAGTACTAATTAAATCCCAATCTCATCATTTGAGGCTTCACTAGGAATGAACTGTTGTTCATGTATTACTTATTATAATAGTGATGAGTATTTGGTGCTATTTTTTCATTGTGGTAAAGTATACATAGCATAAAATTTACTGTCTTAAACCATTGTTAAGTGTACAGTTCAGTGGAAGTAAGTACATTCACACTGTTGTGCAACAGTTACCACTTTTCACCTCAAGAACTTTTTTTATATTGCAAAACTGAAACTCTGTACCCATGAATCATTAACTTAGCCCCTCTGCCCCCTTCTCCCAGCCCCTAGCCACTGCCATCCAGCTTTCTATCTCTTTGAATTTGACTACTCTAGGCACCTCACATAAGAGGAATCACACGATAGTTGTCCTTTTGTGACTACTTATTATACTTAGCATAATGTCTTCAAGGTTCATCTGTGTTTTAGCAGAATTTTGTCCCTTTTTAAGGTTGAATAATATACTGTTAAATGTATATACCACATTTTGTTTATCCATTTATTCTAATCAGTGGTCAGCTGGGTAGCTTCCGCCTTCTGGCTGTTGTGAATGATGGTGCCGTGGACGTGGGTGTGCTGCAGTGCTGTGTGTAAAGGCAGTGTGGACGTGGGTGTGCTGCAGTGCTGTGTGTAAAGGCAGTGTGGACGTGGGTGTGCTGCAGTGCTGTGTGTAAAGGCAGTGTGGATGTGGGTGTGCTGCAGTGCTGTGTGTAAAGGCAGTGTGGACGTGGGTGTGCTGCAGTGCTGTGTGTAAAGGCAGTGTGGACGTGGGTGTGCTGCAGTGCTGTGTGTAAAGGCAGTGTGGATGTGGGTGTGCTGCAGTGCTGTGTGTAAAGGCAGTGATAGCAGCTAACACGTATCTTTTTGATCTAAGTGTTGTTCCAAATGAAGAGGAAGATGTTTCTTTTTAGCATTTTGGTGTTTTTAAATTTTAATAAAAAGTTAAAAATTAATATTAAATTTAAGACCTAAATTTGTTACTGCTCTTTAATCACTGCTTTGCTTTCTAAGCCATATGGAGCAAGAATGTTTTTAAGGAAAAATATATTTAGAATCTGGTAGCAGTATAATTTAATTCAGTCAACTAGTAGCAGTTCATGGTACACTAGCTATAGCATTTTATATAAAGATGCTTGTCATAAACCTGACCCTTAAATTCTCTTCAGATCTCACTGATTTATTTGCTTGGGTGTATTTCTTAGACATTCTACCCATATTCTAAACAGGCTTGTAAAAAGCCTTCTCTTAGTACTTATTTATCAATCACGTGGAGCTGGGGTGAGAATTTTGTTCAGTAATTAAAACTGAGCTAATAAAGAAGTGAAGATAGTTGTTTACATTTTGAAGGTCACCGTTGATGTAAGTTAGATGTAAAAACCCTTGTAAGTATTGCACTCTTGAGGACAATATGATTTTGGTTTGGATTGATTCTTTGTATTACATAGGTGTTTCCAGGGATTGGTTCCTTTATCATGCTATTTAATGCTTACAAATTATTAGTTGTTACCTAATGAAGTCATGAAGGGGAGGAGGAAAGAGCTGTCAAGAGGATAGGGAGAAAGGATACAAAAATTGAAGAATGTTTGGAACTCCTCTCAATTCAAGATCATTTGAAATGAAGGCAAAGCACTACTTGGAGTGGGTATTTGATTTGCATTATTTTAGGCATTCATTCTAGATGTATGCTCATGTATGCAGAACTATACATGCGGCTTCTCTGCTCAGAACAGAGGTTCTTGCAAGAAACTAATAACCAGCTTTGTGGTGAGTGGTGAGATAGAGATTCTGAGTCACTATAGTTTCCGGAGAGTTGATGATGCATTCAGATTTGACTGTAAGGGGCCCGCCAGTATAGTATGGTCAGAGATCATTAAGGGTGGGTATTAACAAAGTATGATAATTGCAAACTTTGTTGAGCTCTGGATCCAAGGAAAAGGAAGAAGTAAAATTGTATCTTTGAGAACTTTTTGCAGTGTGGATGAGACTTTCTTGCCACATTTCTGGTATAGTCTAGAGTGGATTTAAACACTAAGTACTAGGTTTTAATGCTAGTTGACTACAGTGGAACATACACCTCTTTGGTGGTTAGTTTTCCACACCTAGATAAAACATAGCTCTGATGTTTTCCTTTTAGCTCTCTTTGCCTGAAACATGTATTGGCTAAAAAACAAAACAAACAAAACAAAAACACTACATTTTTTGTACTTCTAGGTTATATCTTTCTTTCTTAGATTTTTATTGATTGATTTTAGAGAGAGAAAAAGCAAGCAGGGGAGGGAGGGAGAGAGGGAGAAACATGAATTGTTGTCCCACTTAGTTGTGCATTCACTGGTTGCTTATTGTATGTGCCCTGTCTGGGTATCGAACCTGCAACCTTGGCATATTAGATAATGCTCTAACCAGCTGGCATACTTCACCAGGGCTAGGGTATATGTTTGAGAACCAATGTAGAATAAGTGATACAAAATAGTTGAATTGTGGCAAACTCAAGGAGGCAAATTTATTTTTCTTTTTGCATTTGTCTCAGTTATATAAGTTAAAAAAATAAAAAGGAAATGACATTTCCTGGAAGTGGAAATACTTCAAAGTTATAGTGATAGTATGACATTTGGCCAAGGTTCTTCGGGGAATACAAAATGACTCCAATGTAGTACCACTCCTTTCTTAGGTCAGATCTTTGGGTAGTGGAGATAAGGCAAACAGAAAGTTTCATACTTTGTGTCAGAAAAATATAAGAATATAAAAACATGAAAACATAAACATGGCCTATATGTTAAAAAATTTTTTTATTGAGATATAATCTACATATCATACAGTTCATACAATTTAGTGGCTTTTTATTATACTAATGCTGGTTGTGCAACTGTTAGCATAATCAATTTTAGTATGTGTTCATCACCCCCAAAAGAAAACTGTATCCAGTAGCAGTCAGTCCCCAGCCTTAGGCAATAACTAGTCTATTTTCTCTCTCTATTTGCCTATTCTGGATATTTGAAATAAATGGAATCATATGATATGTGGTCTCTCATGATTGGCTTCTTTCACTTAGCACAAGCTTGCTCCATCCATGTTGTATGTTTCAGTACTTGTTTTTTTTTTTTTTTTCTAGCAGTACTTGTTTTTTTAAATTGCCAAATTGTTTCGTTTTATGGATCTGTCACCGTTATCCATTCATTCCTTGATTAACAGTTGGGTTGTTTCCACTTTTGGCTATCATGAATTGCCATATAATACTGCTGTGAACATTCACGTATAAACTTATGTGTGGACATAGGTTGTCACTTCTGTTGAGTATATATATCTAGGAACAGGAGTTGCTCGGTCCTATACTAACTCTGTGTTTAACTTTTGAGGACCTGCCAGACTGTTTTCCAAAGTGACTGTGCCATTTCACATTCCCACCAGTAATGTATGAAGGTTCCACCTTCTCCACATCCTTGACAGTACTTGTTATCTGTCTTTTTGATTATAGTTATGCTAGTGGTTTGAAGTGGTATCTCATTGTGGTTTTGATTTGCATTTCCCCAGTGTCTAATGATGTTGAACACTTTTTCTTGTGCTTATAGGCTATTTTTGTATCTTTTTTGGAGAGATGTTTATATATATTCTTTTTTTATTATTGAGTTGTAAGAGTTCTTTCTATTTTCTGATGCAAGTCTCTTTTAGATATATGATTTACAGGTAGTTTCCTGATTTCGTGGGTGGTTTTTTACTCTCTTGATGGTGTCCTTTGAAGCAGAAAAATTTCATTTTGATGTGGTCGAATTTACCTGTTATTTCTTTTATTGCTTGTGGTGTCTAAGAACCATCACCTAACCCCAAGTCATGTGGATTGCCGTTAGGTTTTCTTCAAAGAGTCTTATAGTGTTAACTCTTACATATTTATGTATATGATCTATTGGACTTCATTTTTGTGTATGCTATTAAATGCCCAATAAGCTCAAGAAAAGATACTCAGTATCATTGGATACAGGGGAAATGCAAATTAAATCCACAGTGAACTACCACTTTACACCACTAGCATAACTATGGTATTAGGACATCATCTTTTTAGCACATGGGTATCTAGTTGTCCCAGCATCATTTGTTGAAGGGACTATATTTTCCCCACTGGGTTGTCTTGACACCATTGTCAAAATCATTTGGCCATTATTGTGACCATATGTTTGTTCGTTCGTTCCTTCCTTCCTTCCTTCCTTTTTTCCTTCCTTCCTTCCTTCCTTCCTTCCTTCCTTCCTTCCTTCCTTCCTTCCTTCCTTCCCTCCCTCCCTCCCTCCCTCCCTCCCTTCCTTCTTTCTTTCCTTTTCTACAGGGACACAGAGAGAGAGTCACAGAGAGGGATAGATAGGGACAGACAGACAGGATCAGAGATAGATGAGAAGCATCAATCATCAGTTTTTCGTTGCCGTTGCGACATCATAGTTGTTCATTGATTGCTTTCTCACATGTGCCTTGACCACGGGCCTTCAGCAGACTGAGCAACCCCTTGCTGGAGCCAGCGACCTTGGTCCCAAGCTGGCAAGCTTTTGCTCAAGCCAGATGGGCCCACGCTCAAGCTGGCAACCTCAGGGTCTCGAACATGGGTCTTCCGCATCCCAGTCTGATGCTTTATTTACTGCGCCACCGCCCGGTCAGGCGTGACCATGTTTCTTGATTCTCTGTTCCCTTGATCTAATTTCTGTCCTTCTATCCTTATGTTAGTACCACACTGTCTTGATTACTGTAGTTTGGTAGTATGTTTGAAATAGGTGAATATAGACTTTATACTTTATTTTTCAGCATTGCTTTGGTTATTCTGGATCTCTTGCATTTTCATATAGATTTTAGGAAGAGCTTGTAAAATTTTGAAAAAAAGAAAAAGGCAGCTGGACTTTTGATAGGGATTGCCTTGCATCTTGTAGACCATTTTGGGAATTTTACCATCTTAACAGTAGTAAGTCTGTCAATTCAGGAACATAAGTATTTTTCCAATTGTTTCAGTCTTTTTTATTTGACAGAGACAGAGAGAGGAACAGATAGGGACAGACAGACAGGAAGGGAGAGAGATGAGAAGCATCAATTCTTCATTGCAGCACCTTTGTTGTTCATTGATTGCTTTCTTATGTGTGCCTTTACCCAGGGGTTACAGAAGAGCAAGTGACCCCTTGCTCAAGCCAGCAACCCCGCACTCAAGCTGGTGAGCTCGTGCTCAAGCCAGTGTCCTCGGTGTTTCGAACCTGCGTCCTCCGCATCCCAGCGACACTATCCACTGTGCCACTGCCTGGCCAGGCTGTTTCAGTCTTTAGCCCTTTGAGTAGTACGAACGTTTATGTACATCCTCGTGCCTCCTGACCATCCAGAGTATGATTAGTTTATTTTAAAAATGTGTAAGGCAACATTAAAAAAAAAGGCAAATGTATGTTCTTCTTGTTTCCATAAATCATTAAATAAACATGATTTTAAGTTAATAAAACTGTAACTGGAACTAATTTCATTTTTTGAAAATAAATTCACTCCTGGGGGTCAGAGAGCATGAAAAAAAATTTACTACTCAAAGGGTTAAAAAAAACGTGGGCCTTGGCTGGTTAGCTCGGTGGTAGAGCATTGGCCTGACATGTGGAAGTCCTGGGTTCCACATGCACATGCCAGTCTGATCAATTCCTGATCAGAGCACACTGGTTCAATACCTGATCAGGGCACACAGGAGAAGCATCCATCTGCTTCTCCACCCCCCCCATTTCTCATTGCTAATGTATAGAAACACTACTGATTTTTGTATATTGATCATATATTCTACAACTTTGTAGAACTTGCTTATTCTAGTAGTCTTTTAGTGGATTCCTTAGGATTTTCTGTACATAAGATCATATTATCTCCAAATAGAGATAGTTTGACTTCTTTACAATCTGGATGCCTTTTATTTGTTTTTCTTGCCAACTGCCCCACCAGAACCTCCAGTATAATATTGGATAGAAGCTGCAGCAGTAGACAGCCTTGTCTTCTTCCTGATGTTAGAGGGTAAACTGTGCAGTCTTTCACCGTTCATTGTGTTGTTAGCTGCAGTCTTTTGTAGACGTACTGTTTATCAGATTGATGAAATTTCCTTATATTCCTACTTTGTTGAGTGTGTTTGTCATAAAAGAGTGTTGAATTTTTGTCAAATGCCTTTTCTGAAATAAATTACTTTAAAAATGATGATTTTTCTTTTTTTTATCTGCAGAAATTGACTTGCATACCAAATGTGTGGTGGATGCAGATGCAAACAAGGTTATTCTTAATCCTGTAAATACTAATATTTCCAAAGGAGATGCCCGGTAAGTTAAGAAACAATGTTATGATCAGTGGATTTTTAAATGAGGAAAGCAACAATGGTAGCTGCATGCTTACTATGTAGAGACATATTGCTGTCAAGTTGTAGGGATGAGATCTATAATATGGAGTGATTAAGTGCCAGAGTGAGTGTTTTTAGGTTCTATTAGAAGTTCAGAGATGAGAGCTTAGATTAGATGGTAAACTAAGGAAGGCTTTTAAAAAAGTTTTATTGAATTTACTGGGGTGACTTTGGTTAATAAAATTATACAGGTGTCAGGTGCACAGTTCTACAAGACATGATCTGTATATTGCCTTGTGTGTTCACCACCCCAAGTCAAGTCTCCCTCCATCACCTCCCTCCCCTCTGAGGAAGGAGACAGTACTGGCTGGAGGAATAAGTAAGATGTAAATGGGAAGAAGTGGGGCAGAGGGGAGGCTTCTAGTATTTTCCTTGATTTAGATTACTTTTGCTTCGGCCAGTTTGAATTGTCTTGTCAGTCAGTCCATTTCAAGTGCTGCCTTCTCTCTGTAGGTCTTCCTGCAGCCCTCAGTGATTCTTTTCTAAAGTCCTGTAAGCTGTCACCTCTACTGCCTAACTTAGTTCTTATATGTTGTTTTGGTTTGTTCATTGTAGCTTGCTAGTAGATGTTAATTTAAGGTCTTGGAGAGAAAGGACTGTCGGGGTTGAGGATGAATACTTGAGCATCACTTTTGAATTTGGGTCATAGTATGAACAAGAAGGAAGGCAAGAAGGTGTCAAGAATGTGAATTTGGGGAAGAAGGAAAAGATTAATTTGTTTTTTCCTCAGTAAATGCAGGGAATTTAATTATATATAAACTAGAATCAGAATATAGAAGAAGACCTTGAAAGCAGATCAGGAAATTTGGCCTGTATTTTTATGGGTAAGATGTCAACATTGACAGTTTTTGAAGATTACGGAGATAGATTAGGTAGAGTTGTCAGCTGGCAATGTAGAGAAGTGGTCAAAGTCGGGAAAGACTGGCTTTTTATGGAGATGAGCCGTATCAGAGATGTTTTTGTACTGACCCTGGAAGTGGAGAGTACAAGTCAGAGAGACAGTGCCTGCCATGATGCTTTGCACCAAATAGATCATCTATATTTGTAGAAACAATGTTTTATGTGGAAATACACCATAACTGTTCTTTGGAGTTGAGATGAACTGACAAGAGCACTGGGCTTGGAGTCAGGAAATATGCAATCAAATCCTTACTTAATAACTATGTTATTGTAGCTAGTCGCTTGTAACTTCTTTGAGCCTCATCTGTGTGATGCACGCTTACTTGTCTCATACTGGTGTTTTCTGAAGCTCTAATCAGTGATTGTTCAAGTGCTTTGTCAGATGGTCAGCTTTATTGTTACTGATGTAGAGATACTTCTTCAGCGTCGCTAGCATACCAGTGCTATCACATGTGTGTTATCATAGTATAAAGGGTATAGATGTGTCACAAAAGATACTGGGATTTTGGGCCTGCTGATTGAATGATCTGTTGTCTCAGTATTAGTTGAAATTATTTGGGGGCGCTTTTTTTTTATATTAGACTTTTCAATCTGTAGACTTACTTTATTTGGAAATGTGGGCATCTCTGAAGAAACTTGGTAATAACTTATGGTAAAAAGAGTTTAGACTTAATAATTTATTTTTTTAGTTGATTTTTGAGAGAGAGGAAGGGAGAGAGAAACATTGATTTTGTTGTTCCACTTATTTATGCATTCATTGGTTGATTCTTGTATATTCCCGACTGGGGATTGAACCCACAACCTTGGTGTATTGGGACAATGCTTTAATCAACTGAGCTACCTGGCCAGGGTGAGTTTGGGTTTTGTACATAGACTGACTTGGATTCAGATTCTGGCTGAGCCAGTTGCTAGCATGGTTACCTATCTGTGTTCCTTACTTATATATAAAGTATTAGTTTTCTATTGCTGTATAACCAATTACCTCAGGAACCTAGTGTCTAAACCAACCATAATCATTTATTATCTCATGATTTCTGTGGCTCAGGAATTCAGACAGGGCACAGTGTGAGTTGTCTCTGCTCCATGCTATGTGGGGCCTAGCTGAAAGCCTTTGGTTTTTTTTTTGAGCGAGAGAGTGAGAGACAGGAAGAGAGAGTGAGAGAGGATGAGAAGCATCAACGCGTAGTTGCTTTCCCTTTAGTTGTATATTGAGCTTCTCGTTCATGCTTTGACCGCGAGGATGTACCCCATTGTCTCCCCTCCCCCCACCCCGGCCCTTGTTGCTTATGCCATTCACGCTAGTGACCCCATGGTGACAAGCCTGTGCTCAGAGTCAGTGACCCCAAGGTTTGGAACCAGCCATTTCAGTGTTCCAGGTTGACACCAGTGTGCCACCACTGGTCAGACCTAGCTGAAAATCTTGAAGGCTGAGGCTAGAATCACCTGGACAAGGCTTGGTTACTCAGGTCTGGCAGTGGATGCTGCTTGTTGCCTGGAGATATCCCTGGGACAGTGGGCAGAGCACCTACTGACAACCTGGTGGCAGGTTCCAAGAATAGGCATCGCAGAGAGAGAAAGGCAGATTGCAGCAGGATTGCTTTCTATGCCCTAATCTTGAGAGTCATGCAATGTCACTACTGTCACAGTTTCTTGCTTAAGGCTCCTGTAAAACTACATGGTTTCAAGAAGAAACAGATTCATCTTTCAATATAGAAACTCTATTGTCACACAAAAAAAGCAGTCGAGATAGGATCCAAGTTGTGGCTGTCTTCGGAAAACAGGCTGCCACAAGTGTATCATAGTATCTACCTGCTGAGACTATTGTGAGAATAAAGTACGTCCACAGAACCAAAAAGGTTTTCTTTCCTTTTGAGACCCTTAAATCTCAGAGATTTGTGAGATAATTAAATAGCACTTTTTGGCCTGACCAGGCGGTGGCGCAGTGGATAGAGCGTCGGCCTGGGGTGTAGAGGACCCAGGTTCAAAACCCTGAGGTCACCGATTTGATCATGGGCTCATCTGGCCTGAGCATGGACTCACCAGCTTGAGGGTGGGATCGCTGGCTTGAGCGTGGGATCATAGACATGACTCCATGGTCACTGGCTTGAGCTTAAAGATCACTGGCTTGAGCAAGGGGTCACTCGCTCTGCTGTAGGCCCCAGGTCAAGGCACATATGAAAAAGCAATCAATGAACAACTGAGGAGCCACAATGAAGAATTGATGCTTCTCATCTCTCTCCCTTCTTGCCTGCCTTTATCTGTCCTTCTCTCTGCCTGTCTCTGTCTGTGACACACGCACACACAACACACACACACACACAAATTAAAAAATTAAAAAAAAAATAGCACTTTTTGGTTCTATAGAATATCTTGTATGGCTCTTTTTTTCATGTGTTGAAAATACAAATTGAGTGTTATTCAACTTGTATATCAGAGTGCCATCTGATAAAAAATTTAATAATGACAACTTCCAAAAAAGTTGATATGTAATGATATTTGTTGTAGTATTAAGAAGCACAGGCCTGACCTGTGGTGGCGCAGTGGATAAAGCGTCGACCTGGGAACACTGAGGTCGCCAGTTCAAAACCCTGCACTGCTCTGGTCAAGGCACATATGGGAGTTGATGCTTCCAGCTCCTCCCCCCCCCCCCCTCTCTGTGTCTCCTCTCTAAAATGAATAAAATAAAAATAAAATAAATTAAAAAAAAAAAAAAGGCCTGACCTGTGGTGGCACAGTGGATAAAGCGTCGACCTGGGAACACTGAGGTCGCCGGTTCAAAACCCTGCACTGGTCCGGTCAAGGCACATGTGGGAGTTGATGCTTCCAGCTCCTCCCCCCTTTCTCTCTTTCTCTCTCTCTCTCTCTCTCTCTCTCTCTCTCTCTGTGTCTCCTCTCTAAAATGAATAAAATAAAAATAAAATAAATTTAAAGAAGCACACCTTTTTTTAAAACAGCTTTTTATTAAAATATGTAATATACTTATAGAAAAGTATATAGCAACTGATGAATTTTCATTAGTTACATATTCTGATAACAAGCACTCAGATAAAAAACAAGAACATTACTAGTATGAAAGAGGACCAACTCATGAGAAGTGCTTTTTCTTTTAATGTAATCTCAAGGTTAAAAGCAAAAAATAAAAAATTTAAAATGTAGCAGTCCAGTGGTATATGGTCACTTCATTAAATTTGAGGAAAACTAGGAAAGTGCAAAATAAAAGCTATTTTATATGATATGAGATTAATTATAGTTTGTTCATTGAATGACTGACTAATCCATAAACAAGTTATGGTTTTATGGGAGCTATCCTTGTAGGTAGAGCCAGGGATTTGACATTGACATGTAAGTGATTTGAGTCAGTTTGAGTTACTAGTCAGAAAAGCTCCAATTAATATTTTTACTTTAAAAGTTACAATATCGTTGCTTTTAGAATATATCCAATTCTGTTCATCTAAAACTGTGACTAATTCTATATGTATACTTAACTGAAATTAGTATACAGTACTTTGAAAGTGAACATGGATAAATTTTAAAACAATGGTTTATATATTTTTCTGATTAAGTTTGCATTAACCTCTGAAAGTTTCATAAGTTGATGTTTATGCTCATTAAAACTAATAGAAGCTGTGGGTAAATGAATAGGTAAACCATTTTCAGTTGTTTAACAGTCTTATCACAGGGATTTTGGAAACATTTTTGCTATGACATAAATAAAATTTCAAGATTATTTTGAAAAATAAGATGATTCAAATTCAGAAAATTGATCGTACAAGGCTAATCAGATTAAAAATGCTGACTTTGGAGCCAGACATCCTGTGTTGAATCCCTGCTATACCACTTAACATGTGTGATATGGAGCAAATTATGTACTTGTCCTTCTTCTCAGCTTATTCATCTGCGGGGTGGAGATTGTAATAGTACCTGTGCTGAGTGGTTATAAGGATTAAATGAGCTAAAAGATGTAAAATTGCAGTGCCTACTTATTTATAATAAACCTTATATAAATGTTAGCTATCATTGGAGTGTAACTGTTATTGTTATGATGACCAGTATTTAAGTTGTAGTCCATGGTATGTTTAGTGAGTTAGAATATAACTTCATAAAGGAAGTAAATGTTTTTAAAACCAAAATGTATTCAGTTCAATACCTAAATACACACGCCTATCAAGAAAATACTTAACTTTATCAAAATTACAGCTTTGCAAAGTCAGAAACTTTATTTTGTCTGGTTTGCTGAAAGTTGATGGGTCTCTTAGGGACTGTTAGAGAAATTAGACCTTTTATTTTATGTTTACAGTGAATAAAATATTAATCCTTGTAAACTGGACTTCTTTTCTTAGTATCAGCTAACTTGGGAAACCAGGTCAAAACATTGCTTATGAATATGGGTAAGAATATGGGCTGTTTTATCAGATACAGGAAAGATTAAGGAGGAACTCTTTGTATTGCACAGAACTCAATGTAAACAGTGCAGTGACTGAAATAGACCAGATCAGTCTTCTCGTTATGCGTACAGCACCGGATGCGCACTGGTCGATTTGATCTATAATATCTCATGCACAGCTGCACTTCTTACACCACTAGTACAATTAAGCGTCTTTTTGGAATTACCTTTGTCCTGCATCAAATTAATTTTCTAGATTGGTCCTTGGGGTTTTCCATATCTTCATCTTCAACAGACATACAAATCATCTGTTAAATGACTAACTCATTATCTATTCTTAATCGATTTCAGTGTGTGACTGTTAGCATTTAGGAGTATTTTAAGTTCCTTTTGTAACGACTGTAGTTAGAACAGTACCATAATGTAAGACAGCCCCCTTTTAAATAATAATAATATAAATCTTTAAGCCTTATTTTGTTTTGATTATATCTTAAAACTTATTAAAATTTTATCCTATAGTAAATGTTAATGCTCGTTAACCTGTCATGTGATAGGACAAAATAGTTTCTTAGGCTAAGTCTTATCTTCTGCCTTTTGCCTCTTTCTCCCCTCTACCCACCAAACAGGCCTTTCCTGGTAACTCAGGTTTAAAGATTGGTTAATATACTTAAATTGTTGTTTTAAAAGGTAGGAAGTGTGATTTCCCATGGAGAGGGACAGCCTCCCCTTTATGAAGCAATTTTGTTATAAAAGTTATGTATAGGTGAGCTTGGAAATGGGAATGGGTTTTCCCATAGGAACCGATAGTCGTTTCTAGTAAAAATGCTAGTCTATTAAAAAAGTGACTAGTTTGGCCCACAACTCATAAAATCACACTTTTTTTATATTTGGTCTCTAGTAGAAGTGCTTCATAGCTACTTCCCATTTTGTCACACGTAATATTAAGAAGATGTGTATGTTCAAATTGAATAAAATTAATTTTTACTCCTTATTGAGGACATTTTGAAGTGAAAAATATTTTAATTTTTTCGTGTGGTGTGTGGTGATACAGATGAATGACTAGCAGAACTCTGATGTCACTATGCCAAAAGTATAACCTACCATTGTTTTTGCACCATGAGTACAAATACCAACACAGTGGAAAAGGAAAATGTTTCAGTGTTGTGAAAAGAGTTTTTGCCTCAAGATTCCTAAAGAGCCCTGTGTGACCCCCAGGAATTCTCAGACCACAATTTGAGAACCACATTTAGGGAGTTAAAATGAATGGATGTCTTTGGTTTATTTTTAAACCACTTTGAGATATTCTATATGTACCATATAATTCACTTCTTGAAATTGAACAGTTCAGTGGTTTTTTAATGTTGATGCTGACAAAGAAAATAGAGAAGGGCTCCTGGTGGCTAATTGGGCTCAAATAAATAAATAAATAAATAAATCCACAGCAAAACTGAGCCTAGCAACCATTGCTGAGCAGGGTCTCTCACACAAGCTGTGCCTCCCAGAAACCTTGCACTAAGCTGCCTGCCTTCTGGCCTAACTGCCTGCCCACACTGTGTCTCTGCACCCGAACCAGCCCATATAAAGGAGACCCTGTCAAATCAGAATTGCATAGCTATATTCTCATTAGCATCTTCACTGACCAATTAGAGCAGCTTCATTTTGATCAGTCTGGACAGTGCTTTTTAGACAAATCAAACTGAGGATTTGGACCCGTCATTTGCATGAGAACAGACCAATCATGGGTCTGGGACAGGGACTTTTCTCTAAGGCAGTTCCACTCTGGCTCAGGGAAGCACACTTTCTCCTTCCATCTAAAACTGCATTTTCCGGGCTGGAGCTGAAGCACCAGAGATGTCTCAGTGGAGTGGAGGATAGCCATCTCGGCATGCCAGACTGGACCGACCAGAGCAGAGCAGAACTGTCTAGCTAGAAAGGGGTCATGGGTCACCTCATCCCAAGAGTCGAGAGTCCTCTCACAGGGTGTTTGTTCTCCACAGCCATGTAGTTTCAAAATTGAAATGTAACACTGTTGAGCTGTTTGCACTGAATGGTCTCCTCCTTTACCTTACCCCAGATTGGGGATTCCTGCTGGCGTTGCACTAGACTTAGCCAAAAGGCAGAAAAGCCATCCTGTTAGCTTTGAATTGGCACCAGCAACTACTGATTGACATGTACTTACCAAGTTGTGCAACCATCACCATCATCTAATTTTATGACATTTTGATCACCTGATTAATACTTTCTGTCTGTATAGATTTGAGATTTGCCTATACTGGGCATTTCATATAAATGAAATTATATAACATGTGGTCTTCTGTAATTGTCTTCTTTTACTTAGTTAGTATAATGTTTTTGAGATTTATCTTTGTTGTAGCATTTATCAGCACTTTTCTTTTTGTGGTGCAGTAATGTTTCATTGTATTCTATTTGTTTATTGGTTCATCAGTTGATGGATATTTGGGTTGTTTCCACTTTTAGCTATTAGGAATAATGCTGTTGTGAACATTTGTGTAAAAGTCTTTGTGTGGACATATGTTTTCTTTTCTCTTAGGTACATATATCTAGGAGTGGAATTGCTGGGTCATATGGTAACTCTATGCTTAACACTTTGAGTAACTGCCAGCTTGTTTTCCAAAGCAGCAGTATCGTTTTATATTTCTACCATCAGTGTATGAGGATTCTAATTTCTTCTGCTCTTTAAGAACTCATTTACTGTAAGGAAAATGGTGGTGACTCTGCCTAATTGAAGAGTGCATATCCCTGCCTGAAGGCATTCAAATTACAACTAAAAATTAAAACAAAACATTATGCTGTTCAAATAAAACAGGTCTTGGCCAGCATCTATCCTTGGTTACTGATTTGGAATGCTAGGTTCCAGTATACTTTTCTATTGAGCACTACTTGTAAGGCTTTTAAAAACATGAGGAAAAAATTTTTTTTAACATTTTAGAAAAGATTTTATTTATTGATTTACAGAGAGAGGAGGAGGGGAGGAAGCAAGAAGTATCAACATATAGTGGCTTCACTTTAGTTGTTTATTGCTTGCTTGTTGTGTCTTGACCAGGCAAGCCCAGGGTTTTGAACCAGCAAACTTAGCATTCCAGGTCAATGTTCTCTATCCACTGTGCCACCACAGGCCAGGAAGCAAAATTAAAAAACATAGTATACAGAAAGGTTAAAAGAATAAAACATTTTTATGTGCCTATCGCTCAGTTTTACAAATCATTGTCAATATACAATTGAAGCCTTCTGTGAATTGCCTCTCAGTTGTAACCCTTTCCTCTCTGCCACAGTTAACTACTTAGCTGAACTTGTTTGTCTTTCCCTTGTATTTCTTCCCATTTTCACTATGAGTATTTGTAAATATTTGCACAATATTATCTGGACACGAATGCCTTTTTCTATTCACTTGCTCTGCTGTAGCCCCCAGTCAAAGCACATATGAGAAAGCAATCAGTGAACAACTAAGGTGCTGCAACGAAGAATTGATGCTTCTCATCTCTCTCCCTTCCTGTCTGTCTGTCCTATCTGTCCCTCTCTCTGTCTCTCTCTATCTCTGTCAAGAAAAAACAATAACAAAAACAAATATCCTGTTACTTTTTTTTTCCTCTTTAAAAACCAAATCAAAACAAAAGCCCCCCCCCCAAATCTGTTATTTGTGGTAAATTCCAAGCAAGTGTGGCAGTGAAAATTGTTTTAATGTACTTTAAAGTCTTTGAAGAGACTGTGGATCAGTGAGCCTGTTCAGAGGTGACCTCACTTTAACACTTGAACTGAAACCTGAAAGGGAAAAAATTCTCAGTATAAATTGTACTTTTTAATCCACTGGTCAGTTAATCCATTTTTGTTTTTAGCCTTGTTTTCTATCATGTATGTGTGTGTGTGTAACACTACAAATATTAATACATTAACTTAGAGTTTCTCTCTTTTTTTTTTTTTTGACAGAGAGTCAGGGAGAGGAACACATAGGGACAGACAGACAGGAAGGGAGAGAAATGTGAAGCATCAGTTCTTTGTTGTGACACCTTAGTTGTTCACTGATTGCTTTCTCATATGTGCCTTGACTGGGGGGTTGCAGCAGAGTGAGTGATCCCTTGCTCAAGCCAGCGACCTTGGGCTTAAGGCCAGCGACCTTTGGGCTCAAGCCAGCAACCGTGGGGTCATGTCTATGATCCCATGCTCAAGCCAGTGACCCTGTCAAGCTGGTGAGCTTGTTCTCAAGCCGGTGACCTTGGGGTTTCGAACCTGGGTCCTCCGCGTCCCAGTCCAATGCTGTATCCATTGCGCCACCACCTGATCAGGCTAGTTTCTCTTACAATTCTTTCTTTATTACCCTCCCCATTAAGTGTAAGATTTTAAGACCAGAACTTCCCAAAGTAGAAAACTTTGGAGAGTTAGACTTCAAGATCTTAGTGAACCTGAACATTGATTTCTGTAGTATTTTGTGAAATGGCCTGATTTTTAGTACATGTTAGATATATTCTTCAACATGGACAGAATAAGCCATAGATGGCATAGTTATGTAGAGATTTTTATGTTCATAGTAATAATATAGTTCTTTCCTCTCCTTCCCATTTAGTCATGTTTAACCTAGTGATTAATTGATAATGTAAGGTTATAACTGCCAGTCTAGTGAGGAGAATGTCTGAGATGTTGATCTCAACCAGCACTAGTTAGTAAAGTCATTAAAAATCTTTTTATTCCTTCTGATTGTTTACTAGGCAATCAATTTAGTTAAGATTATTCAGTATTTAGTGAATGCCTAGTATGATCAAAGCATTACAGGATCTTATTTGGAGGTTCAGAGTACTCTAATCCTGGTAGATGAGTGAGTATATACAGAAGATACACGTATATATTTCTGTATATATTCATTTATGTGTATATACATAAAACAAGTATGCAAAATTAACTGAGGTTGGTCCATGCATATACATTGTATTGCAAATATACTGAATAATGCTGCTAAGGGAAAGGCCTTATGCCAGTAATTGCTTTGAAATATATGAAATCACTTTAAGCCTTCTAAATGAAAAGGTAGATAGAACAGGTTTTGTTTGCAAAATAAATTCAAGACCTACTTATCTACAAACAGCAAAACAAAGAAAAACCCTCTGGAAATACATGAAATCTTTTTCAGACTAATTTCTTGTTTGTGCAAAGCATCATTGGGTCATTAGATAATGACTTTTAAAATTTTTCTGCTGCTATATGAATGCTAATTTAAGGGAAGATTTTAATTGAAGGAAATCATGCAAAATGTAATTATGGTATATACAACAGACCTGTTTGTTCTCTTTGCTGTGAAATGACTTGATGAAACTAATAACTCTGCCCAAATACAATTTACTCCTCTGGAGAATGGTATGTAGTATGTTTTAATTTCATAAAGAGGCTCTTCATAGGGGAGCCTGTCCACCCTGATTATATCAGGGAAAAGTGGGGAACACATTGGTTTGTGTACTCAGAAATTTTAGATGATTACTCTTAAAAAATACTGTGACTTTTGAGTGTGAAAATAATTTACTACTTTTGAATATAGTTGTGAAAATGAATCAGGGAGCACTAAGAAGAAATAAACTTTTTAAATACAAGACAAGAGTCTCTTTCACCGATATATGACTTGTATATTAACATTTGTTATATTGGGGGTCAGGATTATGTGTATATGGTTGGTTACTAGATTAAGCAAGTTATAGCTAATAGGAGTTAAATGCTTTGAATTTCCCCAGAATTCTGGATTCAGCATAAAATTATCAGATAGTATATAATATACTAGATAAGATATTTAATTATGAATAAAGTTTAGGTGAAACTATCAAGTCCCACTTTTGAGGTCTTAAAATTTGTTTTTGTTTGGTAATAGTGTATTTTTTGAGGGGGCTTTTAGTCTGAATCACTAGTGTAGGAGTTGTTGCTAATATAAACCAGATATTGTGTAAGAATGTAGACTTCTGTTTTAAAGAGGAAGGCAGCAGTACTCCATGAGGGAATATCGGAGGAACCAGAATCCAACTAAAATAGTTGCTGTACACAATAACTTAGGTACTTTTCTGATCCATTCGACAGTTGAACAACTCTTGGCCAAGTATCAAGCTAAGAGTTAGGATAATTCTTATCAATCTTTAGTTCTATTAAGTTGTAAATTATTTTTAGCATACAGTATCTGTAAAAATATAAAAAAAAAACGAAAATAAAGCAAAAAGAAAACTGAAAAGTAGAAAGAAAAGTGGAATTATTCTCTTGTGGACTTTGTAAGACTAGATTTTTGTAGACTCAGCTTTGAAATGGTTCTATTATTTAATTTTGAGCATTGTCCATTTTCTTTTTATTTATTTATTTATTTATTTATTTATTTATTTATTTATTTATTTTATTTTTCTTAAATGAAAAGCAGGGAGGCAGACAAATAAAGATCCCGATTAGGATCCACCCAGCAAACCCCCCTATGGGGAGATGCTCTGCCCACCTGGATCTGTTGCTCTATTGTTTGGCAACTGAGCTAGTTTAGCACCTGAGTCAAGGCCATGGAGCCATCCTCAGTGCCTGGGGCCAACTTGCTCCATGCCTGTGGGAGGGGAAGAGAGAGAAATAGAGAGGGAAGGAAGAAAGGGAGGGGTGAAGAAGCAGATGGTCACCTCTGTGTGCCCTGACCAGGAATCGAACCTGGGACATCCACACGCCAGGCTGATTACCACTGAGCAACCAGCCAGGGCCACATTGTCCATCTTCTTATGAGTGTGATGTTTAGCTACAATGAAAAATGATTTCTTTTGCAAATTAATAGTTTCGGGTTCTGGAGCCTAGTTTAGTTTGTTATGCATTGCTACAGAGGACGAGCTGATGGTCACCAGATTGGTGGGGATGGCAGTCAAGATGGACAAAAAGGTGAAAGGAATTAAGAGGTACCAATTGCCAGCTATAAAAATAGTCATGCAGATGTAAAGTACATTATAAGGAATATAGTCAATAATACTTTTTAATGTTTATTTTTTTATTTCAGCTAGAGAGAGGAAGGGAGGGAGGGTGGGGGGGAGAGAGAGAGAGAGAGGAACATTGTGTATGATGGATATAGTCAATAATATTGTAATAACTGTGGCGCCAGATGGGTACTGGACTTGTTGGGGTGATCAGTCACTTCATAAGTTATATAAATGTTTAATCACTATGTTATACACCTAAAACTGATATAATGTCTGTCAACTATAATTTAAAAATAAAATTTTAAAAATGTTTAAGAAGTATCTTGTATGATGGTGAATTTCACTATCGCTTCACTTTTATCAAACCACATTTATATATTTCATATAATTAAAAATATTTGTAGGATGGGTATAAAAGTAGTAATAAATCCTTTTTTTTTTAGCAAGAGAGATAAGGGGGGGTGAAGGGAGAGAGATGAGAAACATCAACTTGTGGTTGCATCACTTTATTGTTCATTGACTGCTTTTTTTTTTTTTTACAGGGACAGAGAGAGAGAGAAAGAGAGAGTCAGAGAGAGGGATAGATAGGGACAGACAGACAGGAACGGAGAGAGATGAGAAGCATCAATCCTTAGTTTTTCGTTGCCATTGCGACACCTTAGTTGTTCATTGATTGCTTTCTCACATGTGCCTTGACCATGGGCCTTCAGCAGATCAAGCAACTCCTTGCTGGAGCCAGCAACCTTGGGTCCAAGCTGGCGAGCTTTTGCTCAAGCCAGATGGACCCGCGCTCAAGCTGGCGACCTCGGGGTCTCGAACCTGGGTCTTCCACATCCCAGTCCAATGCTGTATCCACTGCGCCACTGCCTGGTCAGGCTCATTGACTGCTTCTCATATGTGCCTTTACCAGGGGCTCAAGCTGAACCAGTGACCCCTTGCTCAAACCAACGACCTTGGGCTTCAAGCCAGTGACCTTTGGGCTCAAGCCAGCAACCATAGGAGTCATTGCAGATGGCTCACCAGGATCCATCATTGTCTTGAGAAATACTCTTCATAAAATCCAATTCCCAGACTCATAAATCACCTTTCCAGTCATCCTTCCAAATGATCCCATACTCAAGCTGGTGACCCTGCACTCAAGCTGGTGAGCCTGTATTCAAGCCATTGACCTCTGGGTTTTGAAGCTGGTACCTCAGCATCCCAGGTTGATGCTCTGTCCACTGTGCCACCACAGATCAGACAAGAGGAGTAATAAATCTTTACTTTCATGTTTTGACCCTTATATAAAAAGAATTCAATAATCCCTTTACTCTACTTTTAAGAAAAGTGAAATAGATTTAATATAAAGGTCAACTAGTTTGTGAAAGTTGGATTTGCCATTTAATTTAAAAAAACGTTTTGTTATGGAGAATTTAAAAGATGCCAAAGTATACAGGGTAGTAGGATAAACCCCTATGTGCTTGTCACTCAGCCCCCAAAACCATTAGCCCATAGTTAATACTGTTCTATCCATAGCTTGTACTCTTTTTCTCATATTATTTTGAAGTAAATCCCGCTGTACCCACAAATATTTTAATATATATCTTATTAGTTTTAACATAACCACATACCATTATTACACCTAAAAAAATTAACAGTAATTAGGTAATTGCATCCAACTTTCAGTCAGGGTTCATGTATCCAATTGTCCTATAAAGGTTTTTCCCCAAAGTTTGTTTTGAATAGCATCCAAATAGGATGTACACATTGTGATGGGATTTTCTGTCTTTTGATTTGTTGGGTCCTTGGTTGTTAAAGAAACTGGGTCATTTGTTCCGAAGATGGATTAATAAGTAAATATTAGATATCCTTATTTAGTCAGGTGCCAAATCTTGCTGATTTTTCTTGAGTGTTTTTATCCCGACATTTGTTTTCATACTCTTTGACATTACCCTAGTTAGAACCATAATTGCCTTATGTTTAGATTACAACATAGCATTCATACTGGTTTCTGGAAGCCAAAATACCAGCCTGATCTTCAGGCCTGCTCCCATTTTCTATCATCTGTCTTTTGAATTTAGAGTGTGTTTTCTACTCCTTAGGGAATGTTGCTGTCTGGGTGACATCTTTCTGTGTTTATCTCACCCTGTTTTCTAATGCTGGTACTGTTTAGCTTTTTTCTATGTGTTTTGAGCGCCCTCATCTTTTAGGCTGTGGCTACTAGAAAGCCCAGACCACTTCTTATTCATTGTGTTTCTCAGAGTGCTTTGCAAGTGGAAGGTGCTCAGTAAATATCTCTTGATATTTTTTGGCTGTTCTATGAGTGCTTGTTCTGAAATGCACCCTGTTCTGCAATTACTCCCAGTTAATAATTGGAAGGGTGATTTGTGAGTCTAGGAGTTAGATTTTATGAAGACTATTTCTTAAGACAATGGTAGAACCTGGTGAGCCATCTCCAACAACTCCACCAAAATAAAGTGCAATTTTCTAGTAATAGACATTCTTGTCTACTAGATACAGTCTGTTGTTCACTCCTGAAGCACCTCAGCTTTTATTTTTTGTTATTCTGATAACATTTTGTTTTAATGTTATTTCATTTATTATAAGTTTTTTTTTTTTTTTTTTACAGGGACAGAGAGAGAGTCAGAGAGAGGGATAGATAGGGACAAACAAACAGAAACAGAGAGAGGTGAGAAGCATCAATCATTAGTTTTTCGTTGCCATTGCGACACCATAGTTGTTTATTGATTGCTTTCTCACATGTGCCTTGACTGCGGGCCTTCAGCAGACCAAGCACCTCCTTACTAGAACCAGCAACCTTGGGTCCAAGCTGGTGAGCTTTTTGCTCAAGCCAGATGGGCCTGCGCTCAAGCTGGCGAGCTCGGGGTCTCGAACCTGGGTCTTCCGCATCCCAGTCCGACGCTCTATCCACTGCGCCGCCGCCTGGTCAGGCTTATAAGTTTTTTTTTTTAATATTTTATTTATTGATCAACTTGCCCAAGTTGATGCTCTGCACTCCTCTCTTTCCCTACAAAGCATCAACTTGTAGTAGTTGCTTCTTGTATGTGTTTTGGCTGGGCAAGCCTGGAGCCTTGAACCGGCGACCTCAGCATTCCAGGTTGAGGCCTTATCCAGTGCGCCATCGCTGGTCAGGCTGAGTTTGTTCTTTTCTACTGATCTAATATCAGTATCACACTGTAGGATAAATTTCCTCTGAGAATAATTTCCTAAAGATTAGATAATTCTTGTTGTACTATGTAGAATAGATGTTGCAAACTGGGGGTATCATAGGCTACCTTTACCTATAGATGTGTTTTGTTTGGCCTGCAATTTAAATACTTAAAATTTCAGATTTGCAAATTTTCATTAATGTAGATTTTCTTTAACAACCTGAAAATCTGGCTACACTGGACTTTGATGCCTTTGACAAGGTCATGAGCTCTGTAGGTTCCCAGCTGGTCAACTCTGTCATTTATATTCTTTGCCTGACCTTTATGGACCTTTCCTTTTAAAACCCTTGTAGATTCTTATTGGCTTCAGTCACAAAACAAGTCCTTTCTTTACATTGGCCCTGAGTTTGGGGCGCGTGTTACTATTTAAGACCATCAACCTCTGCCCTTTGAATCTGTTATATTCATCATTTTTCTTTACTTTATCAGGTTTAGCCATGCGAATTCCATAACTGTTGACATGACATTATTTTAATTTGCAAAAATGTAAAACAATGCTACTGTTTCACTAAATATATATTTATACTTGTATATTTTTGTTTTGGCGAATAGTGTTGGTTTTTTTTGTTTTGTTTTCTTTTGTTACAGGGACAGAAAGAGAATCAGAGAGAGGGATAGATAGGGACAAACAGGAACGGAGAGATATGAGAAGCATCAATCATTAGTTTTTCGTTGCCATTGCGACACAATAGTTGTTCATTGATTGCTTTCTCACACATGCCTTCACCGCGGGCATTCAGCAGACCAAGCCACCCCTTGCTAGAGCCAGTGACTTTGGGTTCAAGCTGGCGAGCTTTTGCTCAAGCCATATGGGCCCGTGCTCAAGCTGGCGACCTCGGGGTCTCTAACCTGGGTCTTCCACATCCCAGTCCAACGCTCTATTCACTGCGCCACCACCTGGTCAGGCAGTGTTGTTTTTCTTTAAAATGTTATTAATGTTAACATAATAAATCTTGCTGTTTTTTAAAAATATTGATAAAATGTTTTAAATATTTCTCAGCCTTAATTTCTTTTTTAAATTTATTTTATTTTTATTTTATTCATTTTAGAGAGAAGACACAGAGTGAGAGAGAGAAAGAGAGAGAAAGAGAGAAAGGGGGGAGGAGCTGGAATCATCAACTCCCATATGTGCCTTGACCAGACCAGTGCAGGGTTTTGAACTGGCGACCTCAGTGTTCCCAGGTCGACACTTTATCCACTGCGCCACCACAGGTCAGGCTCAGCCTTAATTTCTAATTCAAAAGATTTCTAGCCTGACCAGGCAGTGACGCTGTGGATAGAGCATTGGACTGGGACATGGAAGGACCCAGGTTCAAAACCTTGAGGTCGCCAGCTTGAGAGGCGGCTCATCTGGCTTGAGTGTGGACTCACCAGCTTGCGTGTGGGGTCACTGGCTTGAGCATGGGATCATAGAAATGACCCAATGGTTCCTGGCTTGAGCAAGGGGTCACTTTGCTGTAGCCCACTGTCAAAGCACATATGAGAAAGCAATCAATGAATAACAAAGGAGCCACAATGAGGAATTGATGCTTCTCATCTCTCTCCCTTCTTGCCTGTCTGTCCCTGTCTGTCCCTCTCTCTGTCTCTGTCACAAAAAATAATTTAAAAAAATAAAAGATTTCCAAAGGCTAGAATCCGCATGAAAAAGAAAGCTCTTTGGGGTCCTCAATAATATTTAAAAGTGTAAAGTAGTGCTGATACCAAAAGAGCTTAGATATCTCAGATCCTAAATGATGTGTTAGCCTGGATTCTGAAATATTATAGCACTGTTTAAGACATTATAAGCAAAAAGTCTATGAATTCAGATGTCCAACATAGAATGTCAAGAAATGTAACCTACTTTTTGGGGTATGGATCAGGAATTCCCTGGTTCTAAGTGTTTCTGATAGTTTTCTAGACCTTGGTAGAGCGAGTTTGTTGAGTCAACAGTGGGAAGAGGATTTGAAGAACTGAATGGGATTTTGGTGTGATTTGGGGTTTGGGGGGCTATTAAATGAGATTCAGATATTAGAGGGGTAAGAGAATAGGCAGTTGTGGAGAAGAAAACTCTGGTTTCTTGGAGACTACAGGGGGATGAAATAATCTATCCTTCCCTGTAAGGGGTGGGCATACTGGAGGAGATGAATAGGCCACAGATTCCTGGAGTTTTCCTTCCCTCTTCTTTTTATCCATCCATTAGTCACCATTGCTTGTCCCCAGCAGAGGAACATGGGGAGAATCTCTTTTCCTTCCTGTCTCTATTTTGGCTTACTCTGTCCCATTATTACACTCCTCATCCTATATCATTGGAGTCCTAGAGCAGTTAAAGGAAGATATGAGAGAAGAAGAGTAATTCTTTTGATTTTGCTGTGGTGAGATAGAAAGGGAGGCAGACAGGATGGAGAAATTCCCAACAGCTGTAACCAGGGCTGGGGAATTCCCGGGCCAGTCAGTTTGGCAGCTGTCCAAGTAGGACGGTACATACAGTCAGGACACATGCATCTTCTTATTCTCTGGTTGTAAATACCTGTCTTGTCTCTCCAGCTACATTTTTTTTTTTAGAACCCTTTGGGTTAGGAATTGAATCATCTTGAATTATTACCCTTATAAGGATAGTAAGGACACCAAAGGATTTGTAGGTATAGGATATCTATATTATTACCTAGCATAGGGTTAGGCACCTAGACCCTTAAGCAATACTTTTTATTAAATGTATTGGGGTGACATAGGTTAATAAAATTATTTAGGTTTCAAGAATACGGTTCTATGATGCATCATCTAATATTGCATTATGTGTCTATCACCCAAAGTCATATCTTCTTCCATCACTGTATGTTTGACTCTCTTTACCTTTTACTATCCCTCTACCCTCCCTTTGGTCTGGTAACCAGCATACTGTTGTCTGTGTGTATGAGTTTTTATTTTTCTTGTTTGTTCATTTGTTTCAAGCAATACTTTTAGATTGAAAGCATCATATACGTTGTCCTGTTATCCTAAGAAGGGAGTGAAAAATCCTTAGCATTCATCTCATAAAATTTCCTTCAGCCTGACCTGTGGTGGCGCAGTAGATAAAGCGTCAACCTGAAACACTGAGGTTGCCAGTTCAAAACCCTGCATGTATCTAGTCAAGGCACATATGGGAGTTGATGCTTCCTGCTCCACCCCCCTTTCTCTCTCTCTCTCTCTCTCTCTCTCTCTCTCCCCTCTCTAAAATGAATAAATAAATAAAAAATTTCCTTCATAATATAGAGCCAGGACAGGGTCTTGCAGGAGAATATGTAGAGAAGATAAGATTAGTTGTTATTTCCAGGTCAACTCTTTATCCACTGTGCTACCACAGGTCAGGCTAAAATTATCAACTTTTTAAAAAGTAAATTTTAGCCTATGAAATGAAAACTATCATAAAAATCTGCATAGTAGCTACTGTTTTTATTATTGTACTTTATTATTTTGTTTGATTTACATATTCCTCTCTGTAGAAAATTAGGTGACTTGACTTGGCCGGATAGCTTGGTAGGTTAGAGCATCGTCCTGAAGCACAGAGGTTGCCAGTTCAGTCTCTAGTCAGGGCACATACAGGAACAGATCAGTGTTCCTTTCTTTCTCATTTCTCTTCCTCCCTAACTCTCACTAAAATCAATAAGTAAAAAAATTTAAAAAAAAAAAGAAGAGAGAAAATTAGGTAACTTGATGTTTTGGTCATATGTAACAAATAAACTCCCTTTCTCAACTTTATTCTCATCAAGTGTTACCTCAACAGAAACCCCGTGTGTAAGCAAAATATTTGGGTGTTCAGCTATTACTCCCAATTAGTCATGTGTCCAGTTGACATCACCCTTGCAATGTGCTTTACTCTTTGGGGACTGGAAAATGCAATGTCTGGGGAGGAACCAGACATTGTATACACATTTGGCACTATTTCCCATTAGTCATTCTAATTAAGTTATATAAGTAGTACAGGAAAACCCTATTGTGTAGAAATCCTTTCTCTGGAAATTAGATTTATTAGGACTGAACCCGGTGATCATATTTATCTGTTTCATCAGGAAGGATGCTTAAAAGTAGGATACAGGGACAGAATAGTTATGATTAAGTCATACCTTGTTTCTGAACTAAAAGGTTGTGCCTTGCTATTCCATAAGCTTCGCTGAAATTTCCTGCCTCCAATTTCATCTTTACTCCTGTATCAGACACCTCTCATGTGCTGCTTCAGATCCTCTTGGCCTCAGTCTCCCTAAAGCTTTTGATCACTTTTCAACCCTGACTGTTGCCAACTCAAACTGGACCCTCGCCAACTTTATGTGGACAGAATCTGACACCTCATGCCTCGCTCCCCTTCTCTTCCTTGGGACTGACTATACTCCATGATAAACCTTTAGGCTTTGCTTTCTGAGAAATCTGTGCTTAGAACATCCTTTTTGTATGCTTTTGGTCTATATATAAATCAATTCTCTTGCTCATGTATTAAATTGTTGGTTGATCTGATGTATTTTGGCCTGACCTGGTATTATTAATAGAGATACGAGCTTAAAGATTAGGAAGAGGATAGGTCTGTTCTTCATAGTGGGTTAATTTTTAAATTTATCAAACTCATAAGCATTAGAAAGGATCTAGGATTGAGGTAAACAAGTGAAGTTAACCATCATCATTGCTGGTAAGGATAGGAAAAGGCAATAGTGGGCTGAAGGGCATCAGGGAAGTATGACTCAGACCAGAGTTCGAGTTCTGGGTTTGCTGTTTACCAGTTGTGTGAATTTAGGAGTTTGCATCACCTCCCTGAGCTTCAGTATTCTTTCTTGTAAAATCGAGAGGATACCACCAAAATATGGATCTTGTAAGATAGCTGTGGGCCCTAGCTGGTTTGCTCAGTGGTAGAGCGTCTGCATGCTGTGTGGAAGTCCCAGGTTCGATTACTGGTCAGGGCACACAGGAGAAGCACCCATTTGCTTCTCCACCCTTCTCCCTCTCTTTCCTCCCTGTCTCTCTCTTCCCCTCCTGCAGCCAGGGCTCCACTGGAGCGAAGTTGGCCCAGGTGCTGAGGACGGCTCCATGGCCTCTGCCTCAGATGCTAGAATGGCTCTGGTTTTAACAGAGCAACGCCCCAGATGGGCCAAACATCGCCCCCTGGTGGGCATGCTGGGTAGATTCTGGTTGGGAGCATGTGGGAGTCGGTCTCTTTGCCTCCCCACTTCTCACTTCAGAAAAATAAAAAAATAATAAAAATAATAAAAAAAGATTTCTGTGAGCATAAAGGAGTTATTTATGTAAAATGCCTGTCATGTGACAGGTACTTGGTAGATTGTAGCTGTTGTTATTCTTGATTTATTTATTCTGGCCAACTTTCTTTATAAACATCTTATTTCTTGAAATATGTCATATTTAAATAATATTTTTTTCAAACAACAAATATGTCATATTTAAATAGTATTTCTTCTAAAATAGATACTTAGTAAGTATTTATTGGCTGGGTTGTAAATTATCATATCATGTTCCTAATAATAACTCGTATCCTTTGGCTTTTAGTTGGCAATAATCTAATAAGGTGACAAGCTGTGTAGTTCTAAGTGTAGTTTCTTAACCTTCCAGATAGCAACTATAAGATGTTTATTTCTGGGATTGTGGGTTTCCTCTGAAGAGCATCAATTTGCATAATATTGCTCAGAGTTGGTTTCCTTCTTCTGAGCAAAGAGTTATAATTATCGTAGTAAAAGGAATTCATGGTCTTTGAATACTTAGAAAGTGTAAATGTAAGTAATGTAGCACAGTACAGAGTTCTTGGAAATACAAGAAGTGAACAAAGAATTTAGTTTTTGGATCTTTTCATTGATTATAAAATCTCATTATATTTATAGGCATTGTAATTGCTTACAGTGTGTTGGCCCTTTTCAAGGGTTTTACTTATAAGAGCAACATTTTTATTTATTTATTTATTTATTTTTTTTGTGAGAGAGAGAGAGGCAGGCAGGAAGGGAGAGAAAAGAGATGCACCAACTCATGGCTGTGGCACCTTAGTTGTTCATTGATTGCTTTCAAGAATATGTACCTTGACTGGGGAGGCTCCAGCAGAGCCCATGACCCCTTGCTCAAGTCCACGACCCCACGCCGCACTCAAACTGGTGAGCCCATGCTCAAGCTGGCGACCTTGGGGTTTCGAACCTGGGTCCTCTGCATCCCAGCCCAGCACTCTATCCACTGTGCTATCACCTGGTCAGGCAACAAAATTACTTACAACAAAAGATATAGGCACTATGATTTTATCAAAATTTTCAGAAGGGGAATGAGGCAGGAAGATGTTAGTCAATATGATTTTGCAAGATCACACAATTAGTAAGTGTCAGAGTTGGGATTTGAATTCAGGACTGCTTGAGCTTATCTCTCCAAAGCTAGATGTGCTCACTACTGCTCATTGCCTTCTAAGATTTTACTGAATAAAGTCTTCTTAATCTTTAAACATTCAAAATATATATATTTGGTTAATTCAGATTAAAGCAAAACTATAGACATTCAATAGTTATTGATATCTCATACGTACAACCCTGGCTAGGTACCTGATAAGAGAAAGATAAATATGACATGCTCCTTTTTTAAGGAATTTACATTCTGGAGTTAGAAAAACCCATATACAGTTAACTATATTACATTCATTAATTCATTCAACAACTGTTCATTGTCTTCTGTGTGTCAGGATGATGTTGATCTTAAGAAAATAATGATTAACCAAAAGAAAATTTGATTTCAGGCTTCATGGAGTTTATTAGTCTGGCAGGGATATTATAAGATAACCTAAGCCATTTTAGCCCTTTATAATTAGATATCAGTAGCCTCCTACGATGAGAGTGAGTTGATAGCTTATAGTCCTGTCCCCCCATAACCACACTACCAGGTGTTATCTTACTATGAAAATCTGACTGAACTCTGTCACATATTTATTAGCAGGCAGGCACAACATTAGTTACACATAAGTCACAGCTCTCAGATAGTCATCTTATTAGAAAATTTCCCTTGAGACAAATGTAGCAGGATTTGATACCCTCTGGTTAGAATTATGTGACAGAATCTGAATTCAGGTCTGGATAGAACGCTATGCCAAGAACAATAATACCAATGACACAGGATTCTAGGTTTATGAGAGTCTTATTATATACTTTGTTCTCCCAAGAATGGAGGTACATACCATATATAATATTTCTAGATATTTCTAGTCCCTCTTACATGGCCTGTGGTATTTCTAGATAGTTTTAACACTGTGCATTTTACCAGTGAAAATTTATTTATTTTTATTTTTATTATTATTATTTTTTTCGTGAGAGGAGGGAAGGCAGAGAGACAGACTCCTGGATGTGCTTCTACTGGGATCAATCCGGCAAGCCCACTATGGGGCAATGCTCTGCCCATGTGGGGCATTTCTCCATTGTTCAGCAATAGAGCCATTTTTTAATTAAAAATTTTTTTTAGCACTTGGGGCAGAGGCCACGAGTCATCCTCAGTGCCTGAGGCCATCTTGCTTAAATCAATTGCGCCATGGCTGTGGGAAAGGAAAAGAGAGAGACAGAAGGGGGATGGGTGGAGAAGCAAATGGTCGCTTATCCTGGGTGCCTTGATTGGAAGTCGAACCCAGGGCATCCACATGCGGGGCCAATGCCCTTCCACTGAGTCAATGGGCCAGGGCTGAAAATTTATTTCTGACATTCTTTGTCCTGATAAACAAACCCTTTAGTGTTGATTAGAAAAAAGATAGCTGAAGGCATGTAAAACCTGTTTTTAGAGACATTCTTAGTCTATTTTTGCCATGAACCCTTTGGCAATGTGATAAAGCCTGTGAACCCTTCTCAGAATCATTTTTCAAAAACTTAAAATACAAAGGATTACAATGGGAAACACATATAATGATATATGGTTATCAGAAATATTTTTAAATATGTGCTATACAGTAATATGTGCTTCTTTATTAACTAACATGGTGTAATGTTGTCAATAATTTCTTTGATTTCCAAGTTGTGATGCATGTAAATGCAAGAAGATACGTGCAACAATTAACATAAAGATAGCTGTGATTTTTATTGGTGACAAAGTCACTGCTAATAAATGTAGGTTTTCTTTTACCTACATTTGTAATTGAAGGTAATTACTAAATTTCAGAAGTTAGCAAAAAATAGAGTATTTTTTTCCTATGCATCTTCATAGATGCCCATTCATTCTATCCAGGTGAGGAATCACTACAGAGTATGCATTCTTGATTACTTTTTTTACATGTAACCTAATCAACACTGGAGTGTGATCTGATTAGTCTTACATGTTGATTAAAACTAACATTTGCATTTATTACTATTTTTTATACTATGGTAAGGATTGTGAGACTATACAAATAAAGAGTACAGTATACAAAGAATTCCATAGTAGAAATCTCTGAAGTGTTATGGTATTAGACTGAAATATTTTAAAAGAAAGACAAACTCATCCTGTCTAAACTAAGGGCAATATAATGAGAGGACTTAGACAAATGTGAATGCAGTGATGTACAATGGCTGTTAGGAAAAATGGGGAGAAAACAATAAAAGTTGTAATTACTGTAATTCTTTAAAATTGAAAAGATATCACAGAAAAATGTGATTAGGGCTTGTTCTGTCTGGTTCAGAAATAAAGGTATTTCAGTTACAGGGAATAGCATGACAGTGGGGGTGGAAGGTGGGAAGGCAGAATGGGGCCACACCTGAGGGAGGGCAAGGCCTAGATGGTTCTTCTGTATGCGAGTGACATAATTATGTAGTCACAGTTATAAGCACTTTACACATGTCAAGTTATTTAATCTTCACAACAATCCTGTTATTTGCATTTTACAGATGGAGAAACAGACAGGGAGAGATTAAGTATCGTACACAGAGTCAAAACTAGGCCTTGTCTGGCTCCACTGGACTCAAAACAGCTCAATACAAGATTACACTGATGACAGTGTGGAGGATAGATTAAGCGGGAGCATGACTGGAGATAGGAAAATCAGGTCAGACTGTTAAAATGATACCGGCAAGAGGTGGTGAAAGAAGCCTGAACACTGAGCATTAAGAACAGGTGAAAAGAATTTTCCAGCTTGGAAATCTTCATGTCTGTGTTTTCAAGTTAGACAATAGCCACAAAATAGGAGATGAAAATCCAGTATTTCTGAGTAGAGATTTTTACCAGCCAGCTTTATTTATTTATTTATTTATTTATTTATTTATTTATTTATTTATTTATTTATTTATTTACAAGGACAGAGAGAGAATCAGAGAGAGGGACAGATAGGGACAGACAGACAGGAACAGAGAGAGGTGAGAAGCATCAATCATTAGTTTTTCGTTGCCGTCACCAACACCTTAGTTGTTCATTGATTGCTTTCTCACATGTGCCTTGACCGCGGGCCTTCAGGGACTGAGCAACCCCTTGCTGGAGCCAGCGACCTTGGGTCCAAGCTGACAAACTTTTGCTTAAGCCAGATGGGCCCACGCTCAAGCTGGCGAGCTCGGGGACTCGAACCTGGGTCTTCCGCATCCCAGTCCAACGCTCTATCTACTGCGCCACCGCCTGGTCAGACCCAGCCAGTTTTATTTTTAATTTACTTATTAAAATAAAAAACAAAACTTATAGAGTTTATTGGAGTGGCATTGGTACCAGCCATTTTTAAATATATAGTTGGCTGGATCAATTCCTGTGTTAAAAGTATCCCTCCCAGACTGGAGAGTGTTCATTATGAGCAGAACTTTATTTTAATCACCAGTAATGTTTGCAGTAAGCACCCCCTTAGTCATTTGTCTCCATAGGAAAACCAGTGGAAAAGTTTCCAAATGTTACATTGTACAGTGACTAAGCTTACAGTTGTAAAAGATACTTAGACCTTGTCACAGCAAAAGAAGCATTCAAAATCTGGCTCATCTGCTAGCAATCAGTTAAAGAAAACTGCAGAGAAATGGAAGGGAAAGTTTTAGGTCAAAGCATTCAGGATCCGGAGCAGGATTGATTCATCTTTGATGTGAAATACAGCAAACCCTCAGTGAGTCCTGACTTCCGAGGCCCAGGAAAGAGGTCTCTAGCAGTATAGTGAGTTCTCAAGTAAACAGATTCAAGTGGGCTCCAAAAATGTGAGCTTACATGACTGCTTTGCAGCAAAATAACCAGGTATGTAGCTCTCTACACTTTGTTGTATTGGATGTACATGAGAGTTTATAAAACATACCTAATCTACATTCTGCATTTACAGAGGGGCTAAGTCAGTCGATTTCCGGACACAAAGCTCTCTGTCGGCAGAGTCCAGATTTAGTTCATGGCCTCACTGATTAGGCCTGTGGTTGCGTGATAGGGAAGGCCCATGGATGTTCTTTCCCGGTGCGCTCACCCGCACAATCCTAGCTTTTTCATCACTTTCACAGGCCTGGGAGAGATGCCTCTGTATCTTAAACTCCCTGATATTTCTGATCAGAAGTATTATTTTTAATCTACTGTAAAGCAGTGAAGATTTTCAGGTCAGTCGAGACTAAATGTTAAAATTTTCATTACCATTGTTGCTCTGATATGCTCTCTGCATTCCCTTCCATACTTTTCACTTCCAGATTTTTTTTCACTTTCATGTTGACAGACTAATGGTCTGATTTAAACTATGGTTTCTTTTTTGTAATTAAAAGTTATTTTTAAAAAATATTATTTATTGTCTTTTAGAGAGAGAGAAGGAGAAAGAGGGAGAGACAGAGAGAGGGCAAGAAGCATTATCAACTCATAGTTGCTTCACTTCAGTTGTTCATTGATTGTTTCTTGTATGTACCTTGAAGTTTCGAACTGGCAACCTCAGTGTTCCAGGTCAACGTTCTATCCACTGTGCCACCACAGGTCAGGCGAAAGTTCTATTTCTTTATTTAAATTTTTTTTATTTTAGTGAGAGAGAGCAATGAGAAGCTTTACTTGTATTTGTGTCACTGTAGTTGTTCATTGATTCTTATATGTGCCTTGACTGGGGTGTTCCATCCGAGCCAGTGACCCCTTGGTCAAGCCAGCGACTTTGGGCTCAAGCCAGTGACCATGGGATCATGTTGATGATCCCATACTCAAGTTGGCAACCCTGTGCTCAAGAGGGTGAGCCTGTGCTCAAGCTGGTGACCTTGGGGTTTCAAACCTGTACCTCAGTGTCCCAGCTTGACACTGTATCCACTGTGCCACCACCAGTCAGGCAGAAAAGTCTAATCCTTTTTTTTTGTTTGGTATTTTTCTGAAGTGAGAAGTGGGGAGAAACAGAAACAGACTCTCTCATGCGCTCGACTGGGATCCACCCAGCATGCCCATCAGTGGATGATGCTCAGCCCCTCTGGGGCGTTGCTCCACTGCAACCAGAGTCATTCTAGCATCTGAGGCAGAGGCCATGGAGCCATCCTCAGTGCCCAGGCCAACTTTGTTCCAGTGGAGCCTTGGCTGCGGAAGGGGAAGAGAGAGATAGAGAGAAAAGAGAGGGAGAAGGGTGGAGAAGCCTATGGGCACCTCTCCTGCGTGACCTGACCAGGAATCAAACCCAGGACTTCCACACGCTGGGTCAACGCTCTATCACTGAGCCAACCAGCCATGGCCCAAAGTCTAATATTAATATTTTAAAAAGCTAATGGACTTATTTATCATTCTTAGTTAATTATTTAAAAAAATTATTTATTAACTAATTTTAGAGAGAGAGGAGGGGGAGAATGAGAGGAAGGGAGGGAAAGAGGGAGAAACAGTTCTTCTTTATGTATTCATTGGTTGATTTTATTTATTTATTTTTATTTGGAAATTAAATTTAAAGGGATGACATTGATCAATAAGAATATATAAGTTTCAAGTAAACATCTCTATAGCATTTGAACTATTGATTGTGTTGTGTGCTCATCAATTGTTTGATTCTTGTATGTGCCCTGACTGGGGATTGAACCTGCAGTGTTAGCTTATCAGAACAATGCTCTAACTTACTGAGCTCCCTGGCCAAAGGCTTATTTAATTATTTTTAAAAACTTAGTATATCAGGCCTGACCTGTGGTGGCGCAGTGGATAAAGCGTTGACCTGGGATGCTGAGGTTGCCGGTTCAAAACCCTGGGCTTGCCCGGTCAAGGCACATATGGGAGTTGATGCTTCCTGCTCCCCCCCCTTCTCTCTCTTTCTCTCTTTCTCTCTCTCTCCCTTTCCTCTAAAATGAATAAATAAATAAAAATAATTTAAGAAAAAACTTAGTATATCAGCATTCAATACACATATTAATCGATGGAATACTGTGTCTTTATCATACTACTTGCTTTGTAAATAGCTTAATTACCATTAATTTTTATTATGACAAATTAATGAGAAACAGCATATTATACTATCTTGTCCTTTATTCACTTAACATTACTAAATATACAATTTTTAAAAATATTTTATTTATTCATTTTAGAGAGAGGAGACACAGAGAGAGAGAGAGAGAGAGAAGGGAGGGAGGAGCAGAAAGCATCAACTCCCATATATGCCTTGACCAGGGAAGCTCAGGGTCTCGAACCGGCTATCTCAGTGCTCCAGGTTGATGCTTTTACCCACTGTGCCACCACAGGTCAGGCTAAATATACAATTTAAATCTCTACTTGATTACTTTTTAGAAATCTCTTGCATAAGATAATTTCCTTTGAAATGAGTGTTAAAACTTTTATTTAGATTCAAAAATGAGGTCAAGTTATTTTATAGAAAAATGTGTTTTCATTTACCTGATTATTTTGATAAGAAGGTAATCAAGAGTTGATAAGATATGTAAGATAAAGGTTTGTTAATAAAGCTACATTCTAGTTAGATTATAGTGCTAATTTGTCCATAACTTGAATCAACTAAATAGGCAGCTTCAATGTTTGGAGGAAAATATATTTAAAGCACATCATAAGATGAATTAATTTTGTCAAATGGTATTATTTTGTCAAAAGTATAATAAAGATTTGATTTTTCTCTACCTTTTCTGAGTTTCAGAGGTTAGGCAAAGTTCTATGAAGTGAAACTATAGCAGATATAATTGACTTGATAAGTTATGATAAAGACTTTGGCATATATCCAAGAAACTGAGCAAAGGAGTACGCTATGACCTGGGTCACAACTCCTCTTGTAAGTCAGGCAGTTGTCAATTCTTTGCTTTCAGGAGACTTATTTGATTCTTTAGCTTATAGATCATTAAAAATATAACTAATGTTAGATCATTATGCTGTGTTTTGGGGGTCTATGTACCATTGAAGGAGTGCAAAGATTTGAGTGATATTGCTATACCTCCTTCTGATTTTTCTATTGATTTTTTTTTAATTTATTTTATTTTTATTTTATTCATTTTAGAGAGGAGACACAGAGTGAGAGAGAGAGAGAGAGAAAGAGAGAAAGGGGGGAGGAGCTGGAAGCATCAACTCCCATACGTGCCTTGACCGGACCAGTGCAGGGTTTTGAACTGGCAACCTCAGTGTTCCCAGGTCGACGCTTTATCCACTGCGCCACCACAGGTCAGGCTCTATTGATTTTTGAAAGAGAGAAATAGCAAGGGTTGGCGGGGGGGGAGAAAAGCATCAACTCCTTGTTCCATGAGTTGTTCCATTTAGTTGTGCATTCATTGATTGCTTCTTGTATGTACTCTGAGGTGGGGGAGGAGGTGTGCAAGCCCGTGACCTCTGCGCCCCGGGATGATACTCGATCCACTGAGCCTCCCAGCCAGGGCCACCTCCTTCTAGTTTTGTCCTCTATATTTGAGCAAGGTTTTCAATGCTTGTGTTAAAAAAAATTTTAAAAAGGACTAGAATTCATGCTCATTGCTGTTTCATTGTAGTCATAATTCATAATCATCCCATGGATTCATTTCATTAAAAGATGCTTTTCCAATACAGTTTTTACTGTTTATGTTTATCAAAATTTGAAATATATTTGTTTTGTTCTGATCAACTATATACTACTAATTGTATTGATAGCTTAATACAGAAGTAATGTAACCAGAGAAATTAAAAATTTTAATTTATATAGATATTTTTGCAGAAAAATGGTGTAGTGGTTAACAAAGGTCTTTACATTAGGATACACTACTTTGGAAAGTGGATGGAAATACTAGCTTATGGGGAGAAAGTAAAGATATAAAATTACTGATTGTAAAAGAAGAGTTAGTTTTTTTGTTTGTTTAAAAAATAGTTGATAGTAACGAAATATCATTACCCAAATTTACAAACATTTATGGTATTTAGGTGTATTAAAAGGCATTTTATTTTAAAATACAACATTTCAGGAAATATATTCTTTTTTAGTTATTTAAACTCATTTTAGAAAAATTTTATATGGCAACTTAAAAAGTTAGAAGGCCAGCCTGGGCTCAGTGGTAGAGCGTCAACCCAGCACGTGGATATCCCGGGTCTGGCACAGGAGAAGCGCACATCTGCTTCTTTTCCCCTCTTTTCCCCCTTCTTTCTCTTCCCTTGTCGCAGTCAGTGACTCATTGGTTTGAGCATTGGCAGCAGATGGGCGTGGCCAGGTAGATCCTGTTTGGGTTGCATGCGGGAGTCCATCTCCCCTCCCCTCACTTAAAAAAGAGATGTATAAGGACTTGAAAGGTTCTTTTGTGGGCACAGGAGCAAAAAAACTTCATAAGTACTCTAGGTAAGTGTGCATACCTTGATTCACTGCTTTTATATATTCATTGAGTCCCTGAAGTATCTTAGCTTTATACAAGCTTTTTACCTCTTTTCTTACTGTTTTTTATATGATTTTTATTTCTTCTGTTGGTCATTTCTGTGATGGTTTTGCATAATATTTTTTAATAAACTTTTTTTAAGACACCTTTTTTTAAAAAAATTATTCATTTTAGAGAGGGGAGGGAGAGAGAGAAAACGGGGAGAGGGGCAGGAAGCATCAACTCCCATATGTGCCTTGACCAGGCAAGCCCAGGGTTTCAAATCAGCGACCTCAGCATTCCAGGTCAATGCTTTATCTACTGTGCTACCACACGTCAGGCCTGTATAACATAGTGAAGCCTGTACTTCTTACAAAATCAGTTTTAAACATTATCTCTTACTCCTTTATCAAGATGAAGACCTTATCCTACCCCTTTTCTATTCCCTTTTGCAACCCAATTGCTGTTTTCGTAAGTTGATATTATTTTATATGTCTCTATGTATGTATCCATCCATACACTTACCCATCTGCCCGCTTGCCCACCCATCCATCTCTTTCAGTACTAAACCAGGTAGTGTTTAGGGTTGCTTGTCCTTCTCTGGGTTCATTATCATGACCCTTAGCTATTTGATGGGGAGTGTGTGTTCTAGCATAAAGTTTACGTAAATTCTCATAAGTTCTATCAGTTGCATCAGACTGTACCACATGTTTGTTTGTTTTGTATTTGGACCATGACTCACTTGCATAGCTTTTTATATTTCCTGCCATTTGTTTATTTTTTATTCTTTTAGTATATTATTAAAATTTTTTTCTCAAATTTTTAGCTATCCCATTCTATTAATAATTTCCTCCAAAGATCTCTGTCTAAGAGCCTTCTGTCTTGTGTTTGCTCTTTAGACCGGCCGCTATACAACAATTATCTGGAATTCAGTGAGGAATAGTTTACATTTTCTGGCTCTTTTTAGTCTTTAGGTCATGGTTTCTTAAAAAAAACTGGTAGAGTCTAATTTGTAACAATATGGGAAAGACAAGATGTTGACATAGATATACATAGAAAAGGTGGTGTCTGGAGATTAGGGAAGAGGCTTATAGGGAAGATTTTACTTTAGACAGGTTGTAGCCATGGTTTACCTAACTCTTAGTCTCTTATTTCAATAAACACTCATTGAATGACTACAGTTTGACAGGCACTTGGCTTAATTTAGGTACTGATATATCAAGATGAAGGAGCTGGTGTGGAGGCAGCAGCCTGCACAAGCACCTTTAAGCATTTGATGCAGTGTTATAACAAACAGTTAGTACATGTTATAAGGAAACATTCATGGAATTCTGGGAACCTTTTATTTTCATCCTTAATTCCTGTAAATTCTTTTATTCCAATCAGTAAGTGCTGTGTAACTGTGATCACAACGTTCCAAGACCAGAGGGTGTTTCAGATAGGAAACAGGTTTAAAAAGTTCAAAGGGAAAGCAACAGATACCCATAAAAGAGGGATGGGAGAGGTGGTATTAGGAAAAGCCACCACATTTTAACATTTATAATTAGTGAGTGACAGATCCAATTACTACAGCAAAGCATAATGAACCACTTGGGGTAGGGGTGTCCTAACAGCCCTCCACCTTGGATAAAACCATACTAGTGCAAATGAATTTCCAATTAGTGGTCTCTGACTGGGCAGATTTTAAACCAGGCACTTTGGTGCCTTATCTCCTCTGAACCAGCTTGTATTCTGGAGGTTTTTCCAAGCTAGTTTACCACAGAGTAAAATAAGACATTTGCTTCATCTTGTCATCATAGTCAAAGGCATTCATCCTGTCTTACTTTTGAAAGAAATTCTTCTCTCTGTTGGGATTTTCAGAAGCCCATACACAGCACCCCCTTTATTCCTCACCCCGATTCTGAACTGGTAGTCATGGGATCAGTAAGATAGAGACAGATGAAATATACAAATAAAAAACTAAAACACTAACACGTGCTGCTTTTTATGTGCCAGGCACTGTTCTAATCTTCATAGCAACCCTATGAAATAGGTTCTCCTATTGTCTGCACTTACAGATAAGGGAAACTGGAGCATGGACAGGTTTGTTGTCCAGGGTCACATAATAAGTGGTGGAGCCGGGACTCAGAATCAGCAATTTGATTCTAGAGCCCGATCTCTTTCCTACCGTGTTTTCCTGCATCCCATTTCACCTCAGTTAGTGATAGAGCTGTTGGAGAAAAGGGCTTGAAGGCCGTAGGCCAAGTGGGCTTCCTGATACTGCAGCCCTGATTTACAGCATTTCCCAGGCAATCTGGACACCGGTGGGTCCTCGTGTGGTACGGAGGAGCAGAGCCTGTGGGCCCAGCTCCCTAACACCACTAATTTGATAACTCCTCCTTCCTTTCCTCAGGAGGACAGAGTGAAGGGGCTTAGAAACATCAGGAGTTCTACTTGGAGTTCTTCTACATGGAAACAGGGAATGAGGAATAAAATATTCTCTTCTTAGCCCTTTTTAAGCCCTGATTGTTTTCTTAGCACTCTTGGTTCATTTAAGACCAGGTATTTTGAGGGGAGTTAGCATCGGTTGGGCAAGAGCTGGAGGAGGGGCAGCCTTTCCCCAAACGAGATTTTAGTTAAGCACCTGAAACTTACTGTACAGCTGCAGCTGTGTGCTGCTGTATACACTTATCCCCCTCGCTTTCCTGGTTGAGAGCCCTCTTTCTCATGCTGCCCACTTTATTTGAAGACAAGGGGGAAATACACAACCAACAAAAAGACCCCAGATCACAACTTTGTCACTGAACGAATTATTTAACCTCTCTGTGCTATTCTTTATTATCCTATAAAAGAGAGTGTAAAAGCTACCATAGGGTTAGTGTGAGGATTAGAACTAAAGTATACTAGGTATTTGACTCACAGTAACAAACGGTGGTTTCTATTGTTAATAAAGATATGAAACTATAGACTTAAACCTTTTGAATGCTTAAAATATAATTTCAGCAGTTATATGAACAAGTTTCTTAGGCAGGTCTCCTTTTCACACTGCTGGGAAATGGGAATACTGGTTAATATTCAGGTATTTTGTCTGGTTATCTACAGATACATTCATGTATGAAGGTGAGTGCACAAAACAAATCTGCAAGTATACCTCCTATATATAATACTTGTTACTTATATGTTATATGCAAACTGAGTTTTAATTCTAAGATTTTGTATCATCATTTACTTTTGATTTGCAAGAGTCTAAATATGCATTCGAAAACTTCCAGTGCTTTTATTCTTTGTCTTTAAGCTAATGCAGTCAAAGACTACTGCTTTCTTCAAAACATTTTAGCTTGGCTGAAGAATATCATAAATTCTGAAGACATACTGTTTCTTTTGTGTATGTGTGTGTGTGTGAGTGTGTGTGACAGAGACAGAGAAAGACAGATAGGTACAGACAGACAGGAAGGGAGAGAGATGAGATCTTCGTTGCGGCACCTTAGTTGCTCATTGATTGCTTTCTTATATGTGCCTTGACCAGGGGGTGGGGGGAGGCTACGGCAGACCAAGTGACCTCATGCTCCAGCAGCGACCTTGGGCTCAAACTGGTGAGCCTTGCTCAAATCACATGAGCCCATGCTCAAGCCAGTGACCTTGGGGTTTTAAACCTGGGTCCTCAGTGTCCCAGTCTAGCGCTCTTATTGACTGTGCCACTGCTGAGTCAGGTGGCATACTGTTTCTTTAAGAATTGATTTGTTGTCTGACCAGGCAGTGGCGCAGTGGATAGAGCGTCGGACTAGGATGCAGAGGACCCAGGTTCGAGACTCCAAGCTTACTGGCTTGAGCGCGGGCCCATCTGGCTTGAGCAAAAGCTCACCAGCTTGGACCCAAGGTTGCTGGCTCCAGCAAGGGGTTACTTGGTCTGCTGAAGGCCCGCGGTCAAGGCACATGTGAGAAAGCAATCAGTGAACAACTAAGGTGTCAAAACAAAAAACTGATGATTAATGCTTCCTATCTTTCTCTGTTCCTGTCGGTCTGTTCCTATCTATCCCTCTCTCTAACTCTCTCTCTGTCTCTGTAAAAAAAAAAAAAAAAAAAAAAAAAAAAGTTGATTTGTTATATCTTGGGACATGAAATAATCAAAGGATGTAGGTGATTTTTTTTAAAGATATTTCCCATGTCCTGTGTCCCTGTCCCCCATACCCTGTCACTCCTCTGTGCTGCACAAAAATTGATGTATTTTACTAGTTTTGGTAGGTTTGAGAAGTCTTTTTTATTTTTAGAGAGAAAGAGATCAACTTGTTGTTCCACTTATTCTTGCATTCACTCGTTGCTCCTTGTATGTGCCCCGGCTGGTGATTGAATCTTTATCCTTAGCATGTTGGGACAACTCTCCAACTAATTGAGGTACCTAGCCAGGGCTGCTTGACAGGTCTTTACTTCCTAGATGCCTGTCCCCCTCCTCTCTTCCTCACATGCCACTTAGTCTATTTGGGGACCGGGACGCGTTTCCTTGAGGTTTGTTTGCCCGTTCAGGAAACCACACTTCATGAGGGAGGGAAGGAAGACTGAAACAAAACGTGAAAACTAATGCAGGGAAGGAAGAGCCACTATATGGACTTGACTTTAGCAACTCAGTCCCAGAAAGAAAACACGGTATTAATGATCTTACCAGACGTATATGGCTTTTTTTTTCTTCTCTCAAATTTTAGAGGAAAGGCAGGGGAAGGAGTGTGAAGCATCAATTCGTAGTTGCTTCTTGTATGCACCTTTGGGACAAGCCCGGGGTTTCAAACTGGCAACCTTACTGATACTTAATCCACTGTACCACCACAGGTCAAGCTAGATCTGTGTTTTTTATTTTGTCCCTTAAGCAGGATATTTTTTCTGCCTTGGTTTGAATCCCTAATCTAGTATTAAATTGTTGACCTTGAGCAAGTTACTTAATCCTTTTTAACCTTAGTTTCCTGACTTGTAAAATGAGGAAAATATCCTTTAGTGCTCAAGTTGGTGACCTCGAGGTTTCGAACCTGTGTCTTCAGCCTCCCAGGTAGACACTCTATCCATTGTGCTACCACCTGGTCAGGCAGAATCGAGATTTGAACCCTATCTAGCTCCCAAAGTCTGCCATCCACCCCCATGAAATTTCACAGCAGTGACCTAGATTATGTAGCGGGTAGCCCCATCTGATTACTGAAGTAGAGAGTTCTGATGAGGGTAAGTGACTATTAGATCACAAAACTAACGCAAAGCAGAATGAAAATTCAATGAAGGATTTCTAACTGCTAGTGCAGATTACTTTTCCCTATAGCATCAGGCCATGAAGATAAGATCTTTACTATCTAATGATTTGTTATTTTATCAACTACATTGAAAGCTTCCTGGGACTTCAGCTGTTAAATCTGTGGTACCATCTGATTATAGATGCTTTAATAGTTAGACTTAATGCAATAAAGATTACTTTGACATGATGATTCAGGTGTCTGTGCTGAGTCATCCATTGTGGATGTTCATAATTACTAAAATAAACTTACATGGATTGAGCTTGGTCCAAACCAGACTAACCTGCATTTTAGATAGGCAGTTTTATACATATGGACCATAAAACTTGTTAATTATGAAGTTAAGTAATGCTGACCATATGACCCTGCAGCTTTACTCTTAGGTATCTAAGGAAAATAAAAATAAATGTCTTCACAAAAGATGTGAAGGAGCACAAAAGTGGTTAGATATAAAAGTAATAAATGAAATAAAGTGGTACAGAGAACTAAGTATGAATGAGAATAAAGAAAAAGTATGGAATTGACTGATCCTTGTAAAAAACAAAGTGTGGGTTTGTCAATCCTTGTAATAGTCTAAAAGTATAAATAGAAACTAGATTGTGAGAAATATTTTTGCCTATAAGTGAAGGGTAAACACTTCTTAAAAGATTTTCGGTCCTGGCTGACTGGCCCAGCATATGGACATTCTGCGTTCGATTCCTGGTCAGGGCACAGAAGAGAAGCAACCATCTGCTTCTCTCCCTCTCCTCTCCTCCTTCTCTTCCTCTTCTCCTTCCATAGCCAGTGACTCAGTTGGTTCCAGTGTGGCACCAGACGCTGAGGATAGCTCACTTGGTCTGAGTGTGTCAGCCTCAGGTGCTAAAAATGACCCTGTACTGAGCATCAGCCCCAGATGGGGTTGCCAGGTGGATCCCTATCAGGGTGCATGTGGGAGTCTGTCTCACTATTTCCCCTCTCGCTTAAAAAAAAAGCTTTCAACCATTGGTCTTTATGGAAATGCAAATTAAATTATTCTTTTTCTTTTTGGTATTTTTTTGAGAAGCAGGAAGGCAGAGAGACAGACTCCTGCATGTGCCTGGCGGGTATCCTGCCCACCAGGGGGTGATACTCTGCCCATCTGGGGTATTGCTCTGTTGCAACTGGAGCCATTCTAGTGCCTGAGGTGGGGGCCATGGAGCCATCCTCAGCACCTAGGCCAACTTCGCTCCAGTGGAGCCTTGGCTGCAGGAGGGGAAGAGATAGTTAGAGAGAAAGGAGAAAGGGAAGGGTGGAGAAGCAGGTGGGCGCTTCTCCTGTATGCCCTGGCTGGGAATTGAACCCAGGACTTTCACACGCCAGGCCAATTGCTCTGCCACTGAGCCAGCTGACCAGGGCTGCAAATTAAATTCTTGATGATGCCATTTACACCCACTTGAAAGGCTAACTGTACATAAAACAGACAGTACTAAGTGTTGGCAAAGATGGAAGATGAGGAGCAACTATAACTTGGTGTTGCTGGTAGGAAAGTAAAACAGTACCAACGCTTCAGAAAACAGCTTGATTGTTTTTCTAAAATTGTGGATGTGCACTTACCCTGTAACCCGCTGTTTTTTTGTTAGTATCTAGGCAAAAGAAATGAAAGGCCACACAAAGACTTGCTTTTGAATGTTCAAAGCAGCACTATTTCTAATAGCTCCTAATTGGAGACAATCCAAATGCATGTCAGCTGGTGATAGATGAACAAAATACTATTCAGCATCAGTGCAAAGGAACAGAGAACTGATAATGTGCTATAACATGGATGAACTTGGGATGCTGAGGACCCAGGTTCACAACCTCGAGGTCGCTGGCTTGAGCAAGGGATTACTTGGTCTGCTGGAGCCCCCTGGTCAAGGTATATATGAGAGAGCAATCACTGAACAACTAAGATGCCACAACAAAGAATTGATGCTTCTCATCTCTCCCTCTTCTAGCCTGTCTGTCCTTGTCTGTTCTGTGTCCTGCTCTCTCTCTTTCTCTCAAGGTAAAAAAAAAAAAAAAAAAAGGAAAAAGGAAAGAATTCTTTTTGTCTAGCATAGGGATTTCCTTGACTTGGGATTTTCTGTGGCTCTTGCTGGTTCAGGCATTTTTGGTTCCTTAAAATATCTCTCTCTACAGCTTTGTCCGAAGACTGTAGAACATTGCCACTTCCTGGTAGTGGCCTTGATTTAATCCGTAATTCTTTTTCCTCTTTCTGGTATCTTGACTCTTCATTCCACAAGTGACCAAGGCTTTTATTATTATTTCGCTTTCTCTTTACCTATATCTTTATCTATTCAAATTAATTTTTAAAAACATAGAAATGATGAGCCTGAGCAGGTGGTGGCGCAGTGGATAGAGTGTCAGACTGAGGCGCAGAGGACCTAGGTTCGAGACCCCAAGGTCCCCAGCTTGAGTGTGGGCTCATCGAATTTGAGCAAAGCTCACCAGCTTGAGCCCAAGGTCTCTGGCTCAAGCAAGGGGTCACTCGGTCTGGTGTAGCCCCCCCCCCCCCGGTCAAGGCACATATGAGAAATCAATCAATGGACAACTAAGGAACCGCAATGAAGAATTGATGTTTCTCATCTCTCTCTCTTCCTGTCTGTCCCTATCTGTCCTTCTCTCTGTCTCTCTTTGTCTCTGCCACAAAAAACAACAAAACAAAACAAAAAACATAGAAATGGTGAATTTTGGGTGACAGAACATTTTTTTTGGGAAAATGTTATTATAAAGTGAACAAAAAAAAGTTCCTTATTACAACCATCCCCCCCAAAATAAGAAGATGAAAGAGGCTGCTGTAACTGTACAGTGAGGGTTAGATAGTCTTTTTGTCTTCAAACTTTAGGCTTTACTTTCAGTATGCTATGGTGGACTACTTGGGTCCATGACATGTAGCAGGTTAATCCAAGTTAGGTTTTGGGAGAAGAGATGATTATTAAGAGTGTAATTAAAATTGATTTAAAAATACAAATTTAAGTTCGATTTTAGTGAAAATATCTGTTCATCTTGCCACATTTATCTTTGTAATGCTTTCTAAGTAATTTCTAAATATCTTATTTCTAATCGCTTTGTCTGGCACATTTGACATAATTTTAATACGTTATGGTTTTTCTTAGGGGATTATGTTATTTAATTAGGTGGGCAGACTCTGTAGTGTGGTCCTGGTGTGGTTGTGATGGCACTCCACTTGACATTCTTGGAATTGGATTTGGAAACCGTCCTTTTATCGGTGTGAATTTGTGAGTCTCTAATTTCTCTGAGTATGAAAAAAAAACGCACTACTTTCTTGATAGCAGGAATTTAAAACTCAGCTGCCTGCCTGGCAGGTCCATGTGGAAGATCGCAGTGTCACTATGTGGGAATTCAGGCCTGGTGTTTCCAGACCATCGAATCTGCAAGAGAATTCTAATGGGAAATCTTCTGATTTTTTACTTTTGGTCAATACTGTGAGGACTAGCCTGACCTGTGGTGGCGCAGTGGATAAAGCGTCGACCTGGGAACACTGAGGTCGCCAGTTCAAAACCCTGCACTGGTCTGGTCAAGGCACATATGGGAGTTGATGCTTCCAGCTCCTCCTCCTCCTCTCTCTCTCTCTCTCTCTCTCTCTCTCTCTCTCTCTCTCTCTCTCTGTGTCTCTTCTCTAAAATGAATAAAAAAAATAAAAATTAAAAAAAAACACTTAAAAAAATTTAAAAAAATACTGTGAGGACTAAACAAAAAAATGCAACTGCAGCTGTGAGCTCTATGGGGCTTATGGACCTTGAGAGGTGGCCTCTGGTTTGGAGATGGAAGTGTGGGCCTGGATCTAGAAAGGGTGAGGGAATGGGGGAGTTAATTCCACATTCAGTAAAAACCTTTTCCAGATAAACACAATCCAATCACATTAATACAATCAGGAAAACTGGAGAACTGTAGGTTGATAAAATTTGAAACCTCAGATAACAAATACTGAGAGAAGTAAAAAATTTAAGAGCTGTCTTTGTTTGGAGTCTGAATATTTCAATAATCTATTCTGCTATCTGTGTATACCATGAAGTTATTTTAACATGTAATTATAGAAATGAATGTATATTACTCTGTTAACATAGGATGTGAAATATGTTTTTTTAAAAATACCCCACAAACGCATCAATATTGATTTAATTCTTTGGTCAGATTTAAACTAACTTATAAGTGAGAGTGGACATGAATTAAGACTTACTCTGCTTGTGTGTTTGACAGATGAGAAGAGGCAGGTGATTTGAAAATACCTGATTGAGTTAATAATGAATGTATTCTTTGAATTATGTTATCCCAATATATGGTAATGTGAAATTACAGAATTCAGAAACCAGAGTTTCATATTTGTAAAGTTTTGTGATTGTGAAATATGTCCGTTGTGGTTCAATGGCCATGTTCTGTGGATGTACCTGTATTCTCAACCAACTGTTGTTTGTGTGGGTGGAATGTTGTAATAAAAGAGAATTGTCAAACTTTCTTTTCCTTTAGAGAAGTTTCTTCAAGGACTATATATCAGAGGTAGTGACTCAAATGTCCTTCCATTTCTTCTAGGCCCCTCTCCCCTCACCTTCTGGTATACTCACCACTACTCATTTCTGATCTCTTCTTGCATTCTACAGATGCATTGTCTAAATATCATGTGTTTCATTTATAATTTTCTCCTAGCTTCATTGAACATAGCATTTGTTTTTGTTTCTTATTTACTTTATTGTTTTGAGAATGATTTTAAAGAGCAGAGATGGTGGTAGAAATGTTTTTATTCTATCAGAAACACTGTGACTGAGCATATAATATTAAGGGAACTAATTTAAATTGGATATTTAAGAAAGATACATGTAGGGAAATAATAATTAAGCTGATAAATGACAAGTGAATGGGAGTTAGCCTCAATCATGTATGTGAGCCCCAAGACTAGGAAACTGGGTACAGTGGGCCAATTAGAAAGGAAGATAGTGAAAGATGTTGCAAAATGTGGTTGAGAGAGAGACAGGCGTCAGGTCACCTAGAGAGCTTAAAACCTGTTGCTGAATAAGCAAAATCCTTATGTTGGTCAGTGCAGAAAGATATATACTGTATTTCCCTATGTATAAGATGCTCCCATGTATAAGTCACACATTAGTTTTGGGGCCCGAAATTTGAAAGTAAATGTATTATATAAAGTTATTAAACTCAAGTTTTATTCATCATAAAATTCATACAACTCCTCATCACTGTCAAAACTCCCATCCATTAGCTTGCCCTCATCTGTGTCTGATGATGAATCACTGTCTTCAACAATGAGCGCAAAAACAGGCATAAAAAAGCAGGAAATGCAATTAAAATAATCTACAACCACTGTATAAGAAGCAACCAGTTTTTAGACCCCCAATTTTTCGAAACAAGGTGCGTCTTATACGTGGGGTAATATGGTACTTTGTCCTTTAGAAGCTTATAGTCTAGCTGAGCAGATATATTAAGTTTATATCATGTGACAAAATGATAGGTAAACTGAGCAGTAAAGATCATTTTGACTAACAGGAATCAGAGAAGAAAAACTCACTTTTGTTTAGGGTTCTTGTGGAAGGATTCTTGAGTGAGACTGAATTTGATCTGAGTTTTTCTCACACGAGTAAGGGTTAAATAAGCAGTTGTTAGTGGGAGAGGCGTGACCTGAGTGTAGGTCTGTGGAATACAGGAAGTTGAATAGCTTACTGGAGAGGAGGGTCGTCTAAGGGTGTGATATAGAATGTGATGCTTGAACTGTAGCTTGGGTCACCTCTGATGTACCAGTAGTCTGCAAGTGTCATTGATAGAAATGTTGAGATATAACTCATTGAATGCTTCAAGTTGGTGTTCTCGTTGTAAATAAAAGGTCATACAAGTAATCCAGTCTAACTCCTCATTCATTCTACATCCTCATTACATGCTTTTCTATGCTCTCTTTAGATAATTCCACTGATGGGAGCTGTGGGGTTTTTTGTTTTGTTTTTATTATTTTTTTAAGATTTTATTTATTGATTTTACAGAGAGAGAGTAGGGGGAGGGACAGGGTTGCAAGAAGTATCAACTCATAGTTGCTTCCCTTTAGTTATTCATTGATTGCTTATGGTATGTGCCTTGACTGGGCAACTGAGGGCTTCGAACCAATGACCTCAGCATTCCATGTTGACGCTTTATCCACTGCACCACCACAGGCCAGGCTGGAGCTGACTGTTTTTGTTTTTTAACACAGGGCTAATTATTATTATATTAAAGAGACATCTCTCTTTTTTTAGCTTTCTCCAGCAAGTCCTACTGAGTCTAGTCTCTAGAAAGAATCTGCCCCCCTCCATATCCTTCTGATGATGGGCATCATGTCTTCCTTTAGTCTTCTCTGGTCCAGGCTACATAGTTCCAGCTCTTTGATTCTTTCAGTGGTGGCAGTTTCAAACCCCATGTACATCCTAAATGCTATTCTCCAAAATACTCCACTCTAACAGTGCCACTTTTAAAATTAATTCTTCAAAATTGAATGGAATATTTCAAATGTCAAGGAAACAATGAGTGGGACTTTTAGTGATACTTGTTTTTTTTTTTTTTGTGGCAGAGATAGAGAGAGTCAGAGAGAGTGACATTTAGGGACAGACAGACAGGAAGGGAGAAATGAGAAACTTCAATTCTTTGTTGCAGCTCCTTAGTTGTTCATTGATTGATTTCTCATATGTGCCTTGACCGGAGGGCCACAGCAGACCGAGTGACCCCTTGCTTGAGCCAGCGACCTTGAGCTCAAGCTGGTGAGCCTTGCTCAAACCAGATGAGCCCGCGCTCAAACTGACGACCTCGGGGTCTTGAAGCTGGGTCCTCCACATCCCAATCTGACACTGTATCCACTGTGCAACTGCCTGGTCAGGCGTGATATTTGTTTTGAAAGAATGTTTATTAAAACTGGGGACAGTGAAAAAAGGAAAGGCCTAGAATAGGAGAAGCAACAGGAGAGAGAAATGAAAGGAAAAAAGGCCTTGGAGACCGGATCAGTGGTTAGCCTTGGATGAGCTGCCACTGCCCACTCCTCCCCTGATTGCAGGTCTCATGGGGACTGTTAGAGTTTAGGAGATGCATGCCTGTGGGGGAAGAAGAAGGGAAGGGGTAGGGCACTGGTATGCTAGTGGGAGAGAGAGCCGCTGATATTTGTACTTAAAGTTGGCTAGATGAGCATTTTTCAGTCAGCTCAGTTTTATTTCTTATGTGAAAAGCACATTGGGGGAGGGTGACAAAGAGGAAATAATGATTGTTGTTTGGTTGCTGGTACTACCAGCTAAGTCCAGAAAAGCAACAGTATCATTACGTAGTTTGGCTGTTTTAGAATAAGCTCTTTGTGATGTATACCTCTATTATAGAGCAGGGTGGAGTGGGATCTTGTTAAAACAGAGACTCCAGATATTTCTAACTGTCAAGGTTTCAGAAACTTAAAAAAATCTTTAAAGTGAAAAGAAGTGATGATATTTAGATAAAATGTTTGATTTTGGTACTTGATAATAGTCATTGACTTATAACTCGTCATTCTGCTTACATTGCTTTGTGTTTTACACGTACATGGTACTTTGTGGTTTATTTTTGTACCCAATGTTAGTTTTATTTTTTTAATTTTCAGAAATATTAACAAAAGTTAACAAAGATCACTAACATAAAATTATCACTGAATTTCTTGTTCATTTGGTGGCATTCTAAATGTTAGGAATATAATATGACTTTATTTTCTGGTGTAATTTATTTTAAATTTTTTGTTTTATTTATTTAATTATTTTTAATAGACTTTATTGGGGTGACATTGGTTAATAAAATTATACAGGTTTTAGTTGCACAATTCTACAACACATTACCTGTGTGTTGCATTGTGTGTTTACCACGTCAAGTCAGGTATTTTTCTGTAATTTATTATTTAGATGAGAAAAAGCACAAGCCAGGTCAGTATATAGAAGGAAGTGACTAGCTTATTTATAGGTGACAGTTCTATTGAAAATATGCAACCAAATCATTTGTTGTTTCCCAGGCTGTTAGCTTCCTAAAGGGCACACCCTTCCATGTTGGTCCACCTGGGCTGTTAGCATCTTTAATAACTAGACAGTTACCATTTGGGAAACAATAATTGTTTTAGGCAAGACTCATCAATGGATGCTAAAATTTGTGGGTGAAAGTATGATGAGAAATTGTATTTATGTAATCTCAAAATGTCTCCACAAGAAAAATCTGTAAAAGGAAAACCAGTAATGTTACAGTGGAGAAACGTAGTAGATACCATAGATTACTGTAACCAAATGGGCAGAGTCACAGACATCATCAATCATATGCCTTGTAGTATGATGCAGGGCACAGCATTAATTCTGTGTTGTGCTTGCCAAAGTGCATAACCTGAATTTAGTCACGAGGAAGCATTAGACAGACCCAGATTAAAGGACATTCTACAAAATAACTGGCCAGTCCTCTTGAACTATCAGGGTCATGAGAGTCAAAGTGTCCCAGTTTAGAGGAGACATGATATTTGCATGCGATGTGTGATCCTGGACCAGAAGGACATCAGTGGGGCAGTTGGCAAAAATTGTATCAGGTTGGCACTAGATCATTTGATCAGTCTTGTTGGTGCTTAATTTCCTGGTTTTGATCATTATAACCCTGGCATTTTGAGGTGTTTACATTTGGGGAAGCTAGATAAAGAGTACACAGGAATTCCTTACACTATTTTTGGAATTTTTTGTAAGTCTGAAAGTATTTCAAAGTGAAGTTAAGCCACAACCACAATATAAAGTAATTCAACTCAGCTGATAAACTAAGAATTCATGCTTTTACCTTGTGATGTCTCTTTTGATTGGTTAGGGGTGGTTTTCTTTGCTTTTTAATTTTTTCAATTTTATAGAGAGGGGGTGGAGCGAGAAGTACCAACTCATAGTTATTCATGGTTGCTTCACTTTAGTTGTTTATTGAATGCTTGTCGTATATGCCTTGACCGGGCAAGCCCAGGGTTTTGAACTGGCATTTTCAGCATTCCAGGTCAACACTTCATTCACTGCACCACCACAGGTCAGGCTAGGGCTGACTTTCTTTGCTTCTGAAATCTCACTGTGATCTGGGTAGCTGAGGTTTCTTATTAAGGAATTTTTGGATAAGCAAGGCATTACTGGTTTGGATTGCAACTACATTTTTTGTTGCTTTTTTTTTTTTTTTTTTACAGAGACAGAGAGAGTCAGAGAGAGGGATAGACAGGGACATACAGACAGGAATGGAGAGAGATGAGAAGCATCAATCATCAGTTTTTTGTTGCGACATCTTAGTTGTTCATTGATTGCTCTCTCATATGTGCCTTGACCGTGGGCCTTCAGCAGACCGAGCAACCCCTTGCTCGAGCCAGCAACCTTGGGTCCAAGCTGGCGAGCTTTTGCTCAAGCCAGATGGGCCCGCGCTCAAGCTGGCGACCTTGGGGTCTCGAACCTGGGTCCTCTGCATCCCAGTCCGACGCTCTATCCACTGCACCACCGCCTGGTCAGGCTGCAACTACATTTTGAAAGATTTTATTTAATTAATTAATTTACTTATTTATTTTTGTACAGGGCTGTAATTACATCTTTGAGTTTCCAATGTCTCTGTAGGTTATTTGAGCTTTACTATTGTAGCCACCAGAATCCCTAGCTGGAAACTTAGCTCTGTAATTAATTTACTGGTTCATTTCTGTTTTTATTATTATGGTTTGAATTCAGGTTAGTCTCATGAATTCTCCTGCTATGTGTCATATATTATTGAGCTTCACATTTGTTAGTTGTTGCCTATGAAGAGCTGATTTTTGTATAAAAATCTCTTATTTAAAATTGAAATATTCTCCCAAATATCTTACTTTTCTCTCAGAAAAGACAGTTTGGAGTTTTTGTAAATATAATCAATAAGTAAACTTAAACTGTAATTAGCACCAACTGGCAACCTTTTTTTGGGTAATAAGAAGAATGTATGAAATTAATACATTTAAGTGTTTCTGTTAGAAACAATTGTTAATAAATAACTCAGATTCCTTTTTTGTGTGTGACAGAGACAGAGAGAGGGACAGATAGGGACAGACAGGCAGGAAGGGGAAGAGATAAGAAGCATCAATTCTTCATTGCAGCATCTTAGTTTTTCACTGATTTGACTGCTTTCTCATATGTGCCTTGACCGGGGAGCAACAGTAGAGTTAGTGACCCTTTGCTCAAGCCAATGACCTTGGGTTCAATCTAGTGACCTTGAGCTTCAAGCCCTGTCTATGATCCCACGTTCAAGCCAGCAACCCCGCCCTCAAGCTGGTGAACCTGCACTCAAGCCAGACGAGCCCATGCTCAAGCCAGCAAGTGACCTTGGGGTTTTGAACCTGCATCCTCTGTATCCCAGTTCGATGCTCTGTCTACTGCGCCACTGCCTGGTCAGGCATGACTCATAGATTCTTAAATCTAGAAGAAACTTGGTGAGGCTGTTTTGACCGGTGACAGAGGAAAAGAACATGGACTTGGAGATCAAAAGACCTAGTTTTTCACCCCAGATTCATTGTCGCTTATTGTTGTATCTTGGACAGGTCATTTAAATTTTCTGAGCCTTAAGCTTCTCATCTGTAAAACTAGTATGATAATAGCATCTTGCAAAGTTATTGTAGGAATTAAGTGAAGTAGTAGGCAATGTGCTTGGTCTAATGTGGGCATTTCCCATATTGCTGGCTCTATTCTGACCTCAACTAGTGTTATAACTAAGCAAGTGATGAAAATCTGCTTTGCTTATAAAGACCTATAAAAAGATGATAGGCCTGCCTGACCAGGTGGTGGCACAGTGGATAGAGCGTCGGACTGGGATGCAGAAGGACCTAGGTTTGAGAGCCCGAGGTCACCAGCTTGAGCTCAGGTTGATCTGGTTTGAGCAAAAGCTCACCAGCTTGAGTCCAAGGTTGCTGGCTCCAGCAAGGGGTTGCTTGGTCTGCTGAAGGCCCACGGTCAAGGCACATGTGAGAAAGCAATCAATGAACAACTAAAGTGTCAAAACGAAAAACTGATGATTGATGCTTCTCATCTCTCTCCACTCCTGTTTGTCTGTCCCTGTCAATCCCTCTCTCTGACTCTTTCTCTGTCTCTGTAAAAAAAAAAGAGAGATGATAGGCCTGACCTGTGGTGGCGCAGTGGATCAAGCGTAGACCTGGAATGCTGAGGTCGCCAGTTCAAAACCCTGGGCTTGTCCGGTCAAGGCACATATGGGAGTTGATGCTTCCTGCTCCCCCCCCCCATCTCTCTCTCTCTTCTCTAAAATGAATAAATAAATAAAAATAATTTTTTTAAAAAATGATAACATATGTCAGTAACCTCCACCAGTATTTCACAAGTCTTTTCCTAGGGAAGTTTTTCCATATCTCTTATTCCAGAGAAACTGTTTTCTTTTATATGATACCACATTAGCTATTACTCCAAAATCTGTTAGACAGGTGTAACTCATCTGTAAGACGTTCTTTTGTGTTTTAGTGTTGCTATCTGAAATGATTTTATAAAAATAACAATGATTTTATTTTAGGAGAAAATCTTTTATGAGACAAAGGGACAAGGAGATGTACAGACAGTTGGAAGGAAGCATTTCCATGTAGAGTTCCCTTTCACGTTTTAAGTTTGAGTTGGCACTTTGAGTCTCTGAGGCCAGCTATTCTTAAAGCTCCAGTCATTGTTCCTGTTTCCTTCTAGTTTCAAAAGTACTTTCACTTATTCTTAAATTTTCTGACTTTGATATGTACTTTTGTTTTGTAAGTGAACATCATTGTTTTGTTTTTAGGAATTATACACTGAAGTGTTTAAAGGTGAAGGGGCATGTCCGCAACTTACTCTCAGATGGTTGAGCAAAAAATAATATATGTGTGTACGTGTGTATGTATATATACTTACACTTATATATATATACATACAGATGTACACACATACACATGTATGGAAAGAGAGGGAGAAGAAAGGAGGAGAGGGAGGGAGCTGGAGAATGATGTAGTAGCCTTGGCAATTTTAACAGTTGGTGAGTTGAGTGAAGGGAGTTCTTTGTGCTTTCCATATAACTTTTCTCTAAGTTTGAAACTGCCTAAAACTTATATTGAATTGAGTTATATTCCTGTACCCTGAGGAGATGTGAGTGGCAGCTTCAGAGGGAGGGAGGGTAGACGCAACTGGGAGAGCATAGCAAATAGGTAATAAATCAGTAATTCAGTAAATATTAGGTTGTTCCTTTAACTTTTTTTTCCCTTAGCCAGACAGAATTCATTTTGTGTAGAAGGGCCTGTATAGATAGTTAGCTACTGCTACATCAAAGCAGAGACAACTAATTGGAAGTTAAATCGGAAGATGAAAAGTAAGTAATTTTTAAATATGTACTTATACGACATATACAAGGATAAAAAGAATGTGTAAGGAAGAAATATTAGTACTTTAAGAATTACCCAGTACCCCGGTAATCTTTCTTCTACCAGAAAGGTACCAGTTAAGTTTTCTATAATTAGCACTCTGCCCTACTAGGTAATAGATATTAATTGATTCTTTATTTTAAATTGCTATTTTATTTCAAAGTTAATATTTTGTACTCGTAATAAAAATTTACATAATGTTTAGTATCATTTTTGGCCCTTCAAAAAAAGTCTTATAAACTAAAAAAAACTTTTTTGAACACTTTCCCTTTTCTTTTATGTCAACGATGGTATCTTTTCGGGGAGCTCAGAAGCCAGCCAAAGGTAAGAGATTTGGTCTATTATGCGATGCTTAATAGAGATATCTGAGGTGTGTATTTCTGAAGTACTGGTAATTTTCCTCTCCAAAGTATTTTCTCTCTGTCGCTTTTGTAATAGTCATGCAAACTGTTGGCCTATTCATAAAGCCGAAGCCATTTATTGGCATAGGAGGGACTGGAGGTTTATGGAAAAACTGTATTAGTACTTTGACCAATTAGAGCCGATCTCTTGGCAACTACAACACAGATTCCTTTTGTGCTTTGCTGTTCACCATGGATTGGCTCAACACTGGTTGTTCCAAACTGTGGTCAGGACTATGCTAGGCGGACTCATCCATGTTGTTCCCAAGACAGCTGGGGATACCTTCTCAGGCCAACAGTAACCTGCCCTGGCCCACGGCCTCTTCAAGGGAACATGCTTTCATTTTAGATCTGAGCCCAGTTTCTGCAGAAACTTCAGTGGCTTTGTCAGTTCCTGTGTCTCAGGGAATTTATAGGTGTGCCAAAGTGGACTGACAGCAGGACTATATTTTTGAATTGACCATTCTCTGAAGTTACTTGGAACTTTCCAGGATATTCAGATTTTTATCTGTATTCTTGGAGTTTTATTTTTATTTTAGAGTCTATGGTTGAATTACAATTCCATTCTCTATTATTGTTGCTAAAAATATGTACAGACATGGCTATTTGGAACGCTGAGTGATTTAAAACATAGCTTAATATGACATTTATTTATGTAAAATTAATTTTATTAGTTTGATCTTATCTTTGTTATATAAAGGTGCTGGATTATTTTCCTTTCCTGTCCTCCTGCTCTGTTGCTGACCCAGGGTCCCCTCCTGCTCAGCTAGCTGCTCTCCTGGTATTCTCACTTCTGGGGCCGCTCTTTGCACCATCTCCTTCTGCAGTATTTTGTCCTGTAGTCTCGCTGTGGCTGCCCCTCCACCTCACTCCCCATCAATCTCATTGCAGCTGTTTTCAGGGAATCTTAATTTCTGACCCAGGTACAACCAAGCGTCCCTGCTTCCAAAACTTGCCCTCTTTTCCTCCTGTTTCCCCTTTTGGCTCTTCCCCTCCCTCTCTTCATCATTTTGAGTTCATTTCAGTTGGGATTGGGGATATGTGTTATATTTAATTTACCATCCTAATCTAATTTTCTTTGTTAAAAAAGTTAACTTTTAGACAGACTCTGGGCCAGATAATATATTTTAAAATATTAAAGTCACATCATATTCAAAAACATGTAACTTTAGAGACAGCGAGACGGAAGCATCGTGTTTGCTGGGCCTTGGCTTCAGACAGGTTCTCAGAGGTAGTAGAAGTCTAACTCTGTAGACGATAAAGTGTCCTGATGTACGGTGAGGGCTGGAGAAGCTCCCAGTTGAGAACAGATTTGGGTGCACCTCCACCATGAATGAAGGCTTAAAAAATGGATTTGGCCACCAGTATTGAGCTAATGTCTGTGTACGTAGGAGGGAGTGGAGACGTCATTGGGCTTTGGGAAGACCAAAGTCTGGGCTTCAGTATCTGGGATTGGCACTATAACTAGTCATATAAAGGCAGCCAGAGGGAGAGGAATAAACAAACACTGAGGTAATCCATAAAATACAGACTGCCAGTGCATTTGCAAACTGACATATAAAGGCAGAAGAAAGGCCACAGACACCGAACGGGAAGGTTAAAAATGCCAGCTGAATGAATTTTAGAACAGTTGTACTTAAAATCCTTAAAGAGACTAAATTATAAAACAGGAAGTCCAAAAAATGAAAAATACTTTTAAAAGATCACCAAAAAGTATACACATTTTATAAATTAGTAAATGTAAAAGTTCTAAACCAATCATCTGTGATGTTTCACCAACAAGCATTAACCACTGTCCATATTTCCAATGTAAATTCTTTTTCTTTTCTTTTTGACAGAGGCAAGAGTCAGAGAGAGGGACAGAGATAGGGACAGACAGATAGAAAGGGAGATAGATGAAAAGCATTAGTTCTTTGTTGCAACTCCTTAGTTGTTCATTAGTTGCTTTCTCATATGTGCCTTGACCGGCACAGTGGGGGCTCCAGTTGAGCCAATGACCCCATGCTCACACCATCGACCTTGAGTTCAAGCCAGTGACCTTGGGCTTCAAGCCAGCAACCTTTGGACTCAAGCCAGCAACTATGAGGTCATGTCTATGATCCCACGCTTAAGCCAGCGACCCGGTGCTCAAGCTGGTGAGCCCACACTCAAGTTGAATGAGCCTGCGCTCAAGCCAGCGACCTCTGGGTTTCGAATCTCGGTCCTCAGTGTCCCAGTTTGATGCTTTATCCACTGCGCCACTGTCTGGTCAGGCTAATGTAAATTTTCTCTACTTTTTTATCTGTATAGATTTTTGTACAAATATGGGATCATGGTTTAGACCAGTGGTTCTTAACCTGGGTTCTATCTAACCCTAAGGGTTCAATGAGTCGGTCTTGGGTTCGGAGAAGCCTCTGCTGCGGAGGCCAGAATAAAGTAATACCATAATTTGTTGTGAGTTCATGCACTTTGTTGGTTTTGTTCTTTGAGCAAAGTGATGTTCATGCATGGCTCATTTTGTGCACCAGTAAAAAAACATACACCTATGTCTTGAATTTGGAATAAAAAATCCTATTTTATTTATCACTAAAGAAGGGTTCGGTGAATGCACATATGAAACTGGTGGGTTCGGTACCTCAAAAAAGGTTAAGAACCTCTAGACTTTTATAACTTTTACATTAATATATGAGCATTTTCTTATCAACCTTTTACAATCTTAGAGCTATACAATATTGCCTATGGATGTGTTGTAATTTATTTAAGAATCTGCTGTTTTCAACTTGCTATAGTAATCATATGTACATTTTATTTTTGTAACAGTGACAGAGAGACAGAGAGAGGGACAGATGGACAGGAAGGGCAAGAGATGAGAAGCATCAATTCTTCGTTGAAGCTCCTTAGTCTCCTTAGTTGTTTATTGATTGATTTCTCATATGTGTCTTGACTGGGGTGGGGGCTGCAGCTGAGCCAGTGACCCCTTGCTCACACCATCAACCTTGAGCTCAAGCCAGTGACCTTTGGCTTCAAACCCAGTGACCTTTGGACTCGAACCAGTGATCATGAGGTCATTCCATGATCCCACGCTCAAGCCAGCAACTCCGCTCTCAAGCTGGTGAGCTTTTGCTCAATCCTGAGAAGCCCGCACTCAAACCGATGACTTTGGGGTTTTGAACCGGGGTCCTCTGTTTCCCAGTCCAACATTCTATCCACTGTGCCACAGCCTGGTCAGGCTCATCTATACATTTTTTTTTTTAATTTATTGATAGAGAGGGAGAGATGAGGGGAGAGAGAGTGAGAAGAATCAACTCATAGTTGCTTCACTTTAGTTGTTAATTGATTGCTTCTCATACGTGCCTTGATTGGGCAAGCCTGGGGTTTCTAACCGGCATCCTCAGTGTTCCGGATCAATGCTCTATCCACTGCGCCACCACACATAGGCATTTACATTATTTTTAAATATCTTTTTTTTCTCTGAAAAAGTAAAAATATAGAGACTACATAAAAGCACAAAGAAGAAAACAAGGAATGCTAACTTTATCATACAAAAATATACTTATGTATATGTGTGTGTATGTGTGTATAATAGCCATCATATTGTACATATTGTTTTGTAACCTCTTTTTTCATTTAACATTTAATTTTTCTGTGTGAATAAAGCTCTTTATTATCTATAGCGATGTTTTTCAACCATGGGTTTGTGAAAGACTTAGCCAGACTGATTCTGTATGAAGATTATATACAGTCTATAATCATTGGGCCTGCAATCTTCATATAACATCTGGGTGGTTAACTTTCTTGCAGACTGGCATGAAATTTCTGGTGGACTACCACTGGTCCATGGACTAACAATTGAAAAACATTGTTCTATAGGGTACTTCATTGTGCATTATAGGACTATATTATGAATAACTTAATTATCTTCATTGTGAGACACTAAGTTGTTTTTATTTCACTATTATGAACAATGTTATCAATGTTATGAAATTGTTGTAATATTATAAATATGTTAAGATTTTGTTCTTAATGCATACACACTATATTTTTCAACAGGTGTTTGCATATGATCACTGTTTCTGGTCTATGGATGAATCTGTCAAAGAAAAGTATGCAGGTAAGAGTACAGCATAGTAGTAACTACTGATGATATAGAAAAGGTGTTTTAATGTTTTTTTCCATAAATTATCATAGTATTATTTTACATAACTTTAGAAACTACACAGAGAATTTCCTCTGATTTTTGCTGTTAAGAGTTTTTGTATTGGTTGGGAAATGGGAGCTTCACTGTGCACTGCTCTTGGTTTAAGATGGTCAAGTTAGGTTGAGAGGGTACTCAGTTAAGGTTATCTTACTCAGGTCCATTCCAGGCCTTCCGTGGCACCAGTAGCACACACTAGCCACTCAATTCCCCCAGATGTCTGTAATGTGGTCCAGAGAGGCAGCTTGGGGTAATGAATGAAGAGCCATGGGGAAAATGAAACTTTGAGTTTAACCCTGGCTCTACTCCTGACTGCCTCTGTCACTTTGAGGAGATCATTGAAGCTTTTGGTGTTCTGTATTCTCTCTTTTTTTTTTAAAGGTAACATTTATTTATTTATTTATTTATTACAGACACAGAGAGAGTCAGAGAGAGGGATAGATAGAGACAGACAGACAGGAATGGAGAGAGGTGAGAAGCATCAATCATTAATTTTTCACTGCTGTTACACACCTTACTTGTTCATTGATTGCTTTCTCACATGTGCCTTGACCACGCGCCTTCAGCAGACTAAGCAACCCCTTGCTGGAGCCAGCGACCTTGGGTCCAAGCTGACGAGCTTTAGCTCAAGCCAGATGGGCCCGCGCTCAAGCTGGCGTCGCGCTCAGGGTCTCGAATGTGGGTCTTCCGCATCCCAGTCCGACGCACTATCCACTGCACCACCACCTGGTCAGGCTGTATTCTCTCTTTAATGAAGAGGAATATACTATGTATTTTCTAAGTTTGCTCTGGAATTTGTTTTTCTCTAACTCTCTTCAATGATGACTGTTTCAAGACCCTTTTCACCACAAGTTTAGGACTACAGGGATAGCCTTTTATTTCCTTTATTCCTGACTGATTACGACATCTGTTTCTAAGCAATCTCTTTTAAATATTGAGTGTCACATTGTATTGGCTTTTAGTACTACAGCTGTTTCAAAAGGGAAGGGTAATTTGATCTAGCTGGCCTGCTGATGACTTTAAGGAATGCTTCATTCAGTATCGTAAGTATGATGATGAGGTGTACTAACCTGGTAAATTAACTAGGAAGTGAGGCATAGTGGAATGCTATTTATAGCACATAAAACAAAACTAAGAGCATCCAGGTCTCTCATATTTAAAGTGTGTTTGTGGGGGCAGAGGTGTCTCTCCACCACCGCCATTAGGCAATGTTGCAGACACCAGGGGGTGTCCTATAATTAACTCAATTCTGACGTAGTTTAACTGGAGATTGCATCAAATCCCACAGGTTAAGGGTTCAGTCCAACAGGACTGTCTCTCCACCCACACGCCCCACTTCAGGCACCAGTTACAGGTTCAGGTTGTTACCTGTACTTCAGACCAATTAGTTATAAATCGGAGGTTCCCACCATCTCCTCCTTGGGTCGGTTAATTTGCTAGAGTGTCTCACAGAACTCAGAGAAATGTTTTACCACTAGGTTACCAGTTCAATATGAAAAAGGCATAACCCAGGAACAGGTAGATGTAAGAGATGCACGGGGCAGGAGTGGGGAAGGCACGTGGCTCCCATGCTCTTGCCAGGTGCACTACTCTCCTAAAATCTCCACGTGTTCACCAGCCTGGAAGCTCTCCTGACCCCCCTGTCCTTTTGATTTTCATGGGGGCTTCATCACATAGCTAATGACTGAATAAATCATTGGTCAATGATGATTGATTCTACCTCTAGCCTCTCTCATCTCCTCAGAGAGGAGGTGGAATTAAAGTTCCAACACTAATCACATGATTGGTTCTCCTGCTAACCAGCCCCCATCCACGGGTGCAGCCCAAAAGTCACCTCATTAACATAACAAGACATATTTATTAATTTTAACACTTTGGAAATTTAAAGGAATTGAATGACCAAATATATATTTCCTATAAATCAGAACATTATCACAGTATTCAAGACTTGAGGTTGAATGGCATATTTAATTTAGCCTGTAGAAGAGCATTTGACCCTATTATTTATGTCCATGGTAGAAAGCTAGAAGAAAATTTTAATATCTTCCACCCTGTCCTAGCTGGTACATATTGTAGACCCTGTAATTTAAAATTGCCACTGAGAAAGGAGAGAGAAAAAAAAAAGAGTCCCTGAAAAATCACTGGGTTCCAAATACCACTGGTTTCAAACATGTGGCAACAGAAGTAAAACAAGCTACCCTGTGAATTTAGCCACAACTATATATATGTATTTTTTTTACAACTATATTTTTTTATAAAGAGACTTGAAATTTTATTCCAGTATAGTATTTTCTGTCTGGTAAGGCCATTTCTATCTTACCAGCTCATTTAAAAATATAAATAAATAAATAGATAAATAAATTAACAAGCATCCTTACTCCTCCTCTTCTTCCTCCTCATTCTCCTCCTTCTTCTTTCTTCTTCTTCTTTTCCAAGTGAAAGGAGGGGAGTTAGAGGGACAGACTACCGCATGCGCCTTGACCATGATCTACCTGGCAAACCCTGTCTGGGTTCAATGCTCTGCCAACCTGGGGCCATGCTCACAACTCTGCTATTTTTAGTGCCTGAGAGGGAGGTTCCACCAAACCATCCTTAGTGCCCAGTGCTGATGCACTCAAGCCAGTTGAGACATGGTTGTGGGAGGGGAAGAGGGAGGAGGGGTGGAGAAGCCAATGGCTGCTTCTCCTGTGTGCCTTGACTAGGATTCAAACCCAGGACATCCACATGCTGGGCCGACATCCTACCACTGAACCAACTGCCCAGGGAAAAAGTTTCCAAATAGAAAAAAAAACTATTAAGGAAAAGGAGAGGGGATTTATATACATGATGTTTTGAACTCTAGTACCCTTTGAAAAAAGCATAGCTGACTGGTATAGAATTAATTTCAGATCTCCTAGATTCCAAGTTTAAATATTGGATATTTATAATCACAATTTATAAAATTAGCAATTTATTAGCTTTTTGCATTATAGAAGATTTTTTGGTCAGTGTTTATTAATTCAAGTTCATATTATCAGGAACTTTTACTCATTTACTCTCATGTGTGAACTAGAAATATCCTGAAGAACATTAGCCTTTGGAAGTATTTATCATGTTTAAAAATCTTTTTTTAGAGATCAGTTGGAAAAAAAGGTGCATTTTTGAGAGTTTTTAAAAATTGTTCATGTGTAGCTTGGGCTTAAAACATTCTTTTTTTGTGTCTTTCTCTTTTTTAGGTCAAGATGCTGTTTTTAAATGCCTTGGGGAGAATATTCTTCAAAATGCTTTTGATGGCTATAATGCATGTATTTTTGCCTATGGACAGACAGGTAATATAATAATCCATATATATATTTAAACTTTAAAGATCACAACAGAATATACCAAAAAGGATATATGTATATTGTTAGCATCTTATCAGTTATGACTAATAAGAAGCATTTTGACTTCTGTATCTGTAGTCAGCAGGAAAGAAAATCTACTTCAAGTGAAGGAGTCACTGTTTGAGGGTATATTGTATAGCTTGTCCAACTGAAAACTATTCTTCATGGAAAAATGCTTCGGGTATTTTTAACAGGCATTGTGTATAGTGATTATACGTGTAGTGACTCTGATTCAGGTTATCCCAGCTCCAACCCTGTTCCTGCTGTTGACTGGCTGTGAAACTTGCACATCAGTTTCCTTGTCTGTAAAATGTTGATAATTATAGACTTCTCTTAGAGGGTTGTCAAAGTGAGTTGACCTGTGAAAGCTTTTTGAAAAGGTCTGGTACATAGGAAGTGGTGTATTAGTTTTAGGTATTATGATAATGATGATGTATCAGGTAACAAAAGCAGCAACTTGTATTTAAAAGTATGTTTATAAAATCACTGCTACTAAAAAAGGAAAAAGAATTATACTTAGTTAGGTTTCTTTGCCCTGGGGTCTTTTAGGATAACATATTTTTGTGGTATGGTTAGTGGTTAAGAACAGGCACAATAACACTATTGATCATATGGATCTTCCCAGTTGATTTTAGGAAACTATTTTTCAGTTGTTTTAGGTAATAATTTTAAACTCTGAAGATGGCTGAAAAGGTGTTTTTGGTTTTTTTTTCCAGTAGGAAAACTTCAGTGCTTAGTCTCATCATAATATTTGGAAATATTTTGTATTTTATTTTGGACATTTTCCTAACTGCTAGTAATTTATTATGAGCACTGGAAAGAGGTTTATGTGTTTTAGCTTCTCAAAGAGACAGGGATAACTGTGATTTTCATTTTTTAGGGTCTGGAAAGTCTTACACCATGATGGGCACAGCTGACCAACCAGGATTAATCCCAAGACTTTGCAGTGGACTCTTTGAACGAACTCAGAAAGAAGAAAATGAGGAGCAGAGTTTTAAAGTAGAAGTGTCCTATATGGAAATTTATAATGAAAAAGTCAGAGACCTTCTTGATCCCAAAGGGTAAATGACTTTCATACTTTAATATTATAGTATTTTAGACTAAAACAGACTTAATAAATTGGCATAAGTGAATTTTTTTTATATTGAACCCTAGTAGGGAGTTATTTATCTAGTTATTGTCTTTGTGATTTTATCTGGTTATCTAGTTATTATTTTTGTGATTTGCACTGAGTGGCTTCCTGCAACCAATTTTGGGCTTTTGAAATGAAGGCTGAGATGGGACTGGGTGGTGTGGTTGAGCAGTATGTATTTGGGTCATGCTGCCTTTCTCATGTACATCCAAAGCCAAAAACACAAAATGTGCAATGAAAATTAAGTTACTTAGTATCAGATTAACTGGAATCCTTAATCAAGGAGGTTATTATTATTATATACTATATATTTTTCTATTTTATCTTTTTTCTTTTTATTGAATTATTGGGGTGACACTGGTTAACAAAATTATACAGGTGTCAGGTGCACAAATCTACAACACATTATCTATACACTGTATTGTGCGTTCACCCCCCAAGTCAAGTCTCCGTCCATCACCATTTATTCTCCATCTCATCCTACACCCCCTTATTAATTATTTTTAACCAAGAAATTTCAGGGGAAATTCAGCTGTTTTCAGGTTATGAAGTAAAAGAGAGGCATAAAGATAGAAACCTAGACTGCAGGATAGTTAATTTAAGGATTTCCATATTAAAAAAAAAAAGTCCCATATTATGGCATAGACTGAGATAAAAGTGGCTTACAAGTATTAGAAAGCCTTAAAAAACGTTCTCTTTCTGCAGTCATGTCCGAGCCTCATGAGGAAAGTAGGAGGTACCTGAGGGAATCTGTTCTCTGTACAGAGTATTCTTTGAGGTCAGAGTTTAAGGAAGTGCAGCAGCGGAGAGAAAGAAACGGATAATAACCATAGCTGTGACTTACTGATGTCCACACAGTGTTCAGGAGGTCGAAGAGCCAAATGAGCGAAGGCTTACAGAAAGCGTGGAGGATAATGGGGGACATTTAGTTGTGTTTGGATGAAGAGGATGATCAAAGAAAGGTGGTCTTAGAGGCTGTGAAGCCCAGTGAATTATTGCTCAATGAAAATGAGTATCTTTGCCCAGAGAAGGAAAGATTCAATAGAGGGTGCTTGATGAATTTTGTGCCAAGTAGGAGTTTGTTCACAGAGCAGTTAGGTGAGAACCATTTGAGCACAGGGGCAGCCCATGCCGAAGATGTTTGTAGAAATCTTTGCTTGGAGAGTGACCCAGCTGTACAGTGTGGCTGGAGGGCAGTATGCCTGGAAATCAGCATAGGGCACAGAAGGAGGCCGGGAAGGATGGGTATGGTGTAAGCATCTGCATCTTGCTGAATATTGTGCTCTTGAACTTTTTCTGGCTCTCCTCTGAATACTTCTTGCACTTTCACCTCTGTGAAGATCATCATTTTCTTAGAGACACAGTCCAGACCTACTCAGAAATTCTTAGCTGGCTTCATTCTTGTGTTTTGTATTCCACAGTGCTTGTGTGGCATAGCTTAAACTTTACCTACAGTTTTCTCAGTCTTAAACAATTTCTTACATGTTTGTCTTGGGTATAGTTTAGTAATCTATAGCTTGGGTTTTGGGTTTACGTAGCTCTGGATCTAGGTCCATTAATTGTTACCTATTGAGCAAGGTCCTTACGCGTTGTAGGCCTTCTTCGTACAGAGGGTAGGATAATGTTCCGTACTGTGTCAGAGGGCTGCTGTGAAGCCAGACTTGAGGCCTTAGAACTCTCATGGCACATAGTAAGTGCACAATAAGTGTTAGCTGTTGTTACAGTTGTCTCCCCCATGGCAGTTCTTGAGGTTTTTGTTGTTGTTGTAGTGCTTCTGAGCAGTTGAAGTAAACAGATTAAAGACTATAAATGTGAGTCTGACCTGTGGTGGTGCAGTGGATAAAGCATCGACCTGGAATGCCAAGGTTGCTGGTTTGAGACCCCGGGCTTGCCCAGTCAAGGCACATATGAGGAGCAACTATTATGAAATTGATGCTTCCTATTCCTTCCCCTCCTTTCTCTCGCTCTCTCTCTTAAAAAAACTCTATAGAAGTGATATTTATTCAGTGAATGACTGTTTGAGAGAACTTTGTTTTGTTACTCAAGTACTAATTTTATTACTTCAGCATGTACTTTGTGTAATGATATAATTATGTTTTACTTAGGAGATAATACAATACACATTATCTTTGAGATAAAGGGAAAAAGGGAAAGGAAAAAGTTAGACTGTATTCTGAAGTCAGAACTGAGGTAAATAATTGTTCCATGTCTACTGTATGTCCAGTTTTATCCTAGTTATCATAAAAACATAGCAATGGTTTTAGTGGTTCATCCTAAGATGCCAAAAGAGTCCAACACTAGAGAATATTAAGTATATAAAGTAAGAATCACTTGTAATCTCACCATCAACAATATATTATAATGATTTTATTTTTTTAAAGAGTTTTTTTGAGATATAATAAACATGTCATATGATTATATTAGCAAGTAGTCTTAATATTTTTGGTTGATATCACTTACTGTGTGCTCTAGGTTTTTGGCAGCTGTCCTTCCCTGGGTTTATCAGTCCTTTGTTTGCTAAGAGGCTTATTTATTTTTTAATCACGACTAAGTAATTTTATTTATTTATTTATTTTAATTTATTGTGTTTACATAGATTCAAATGTCCCACCGAGTACATCCCCCCCACCCCCGTGTCCTCCTCCACCACCCCCTTACCCCCTCCCCCCACGCTCTCTCCGCCTCCCTCCAGGATTAGCTTTTCTGCTCTCTATAACGCTGTGTCATGTATATATAATTTTACCAATCTCTTTCCCTTCTCTGATCCCATCCTCTCATCCCCTTTCCATCTGTCCGCTTTCCCTCTGGTCCCTTTGACCCCACCTCTGTCTCTATTCCACCCCTCAGTTCACATTGTTCATTGGATTCCTCAAAGAAAAATATCATATGAGTATTTAATTTTAATAAATAGTTTTCCCCACATTTATTGAAATGATCATGTGTGGTTTTTTCCCCATCTAGCAATGTGGTAAAGGCCATGAATATTTTCCCAGTGCTAAAAATTCCTGACAACCCAAGATAAGCCCGATTTTAAGTTTTTTAATTCTCATCAGATTCGTTATTTGTCACCTTTAGTTTTTCTTTATTTGTGATTGAGGTTGGTCTGTAATTTTTCTTTCTTGTACAGTTAACATTTATAGTTTCTGCTCTCTGTACCACATTCTGTGATATGACAAGTAGATTGTTTGTGTTTATTTGACTCTGCATTCTTTCTGGTAGTAAATAGACATCCCACAGTGTTCCCTTTTGAGTGATGTGATATTTTACCACATTATGTATGAAGTTTTTGTTACCAGTCAAGATTTTAATTTTTTGTTTAAATTCTTCTGGGATCAAGTCGGTTGGTTTTATTTATTTGGGATCTTTGTTGAATTCGGTATGTATTTTGTGGGGCACAGTTGAATCCTTTATAATACAGGTTATTGTTTAAGGATTGTTTCTTTGTTTTTAATGAACAGAAGCCGTCAAACGTTAAAAGTAAGGGAGCACAGTGTGTTGGGACCCTATGTCGATGGACTTTCTAAACTGGCTGTCACAAGCTATAAGGTAACAACATCTTTTATATAAACTAACTGAATTCAGTGTAGCAAATTTTTAAAATTTGTGATTATTATTTTTGAAATTAAAAATTAAAGCAGCATGACTTGATAAATTACTTTTTACAAAAATTTTTACTGAAAACGCTGTCAGGACAGTTTGATTGTGAGAGAAGGTGTACATTTACAAGCGATACCTATTCATCCATTGTGCGATACACATTTTTTTTGTTTCATGAGCTCTCAAACTGTGATGTACCTTTCAATGGTAAATGTCAGCTTTTTTAGTAGTACATAAAATAATGAAGTTGCTTGTGACTTAGTGGATTTAATGAAATAAAATGTATGCATTGAGTAGTGATTCCAAAGCCCGTTTCTCATATGAGAGCATCACTTACTGGCCTTTAGTTAGTTCTCTTTGTTTTCAGACTTCACTGTTCTGCTTTGCATGAATCCATCAGGCTTTGCGCATTGGGGGAGTGGGGTTAGGGTGACACGCCGAGATGTAATGTTCATTGTATTAAGAGTCAGAAAATGTTAATCTAGCAATACTTAATCCTTTTGTATGACTCCTGTATGACTCTGGATCATTTACTCTGCCTCACCTACCCTCTTTGTCCTAGATTTTAAAATGGAAATTAGTTTTATTTTTTTTACTATTTTATAAGGTAGGTTCATTTGTTTCTTTGTTCATTAGTCAATTCTGTCATTTGGTCAATGATACTTCATTTAGTTAACGTTAGTTACTTCATTTAGTAAATATCTATTGACTACCTAGTATGTGCCAGACATTGTACTAGGTGCTGCAGGTATAAAAAATGATTGAGGCCTGACCTGTGGTGGCGCAGTGGATAAAGCGTCGACCTGGAATGCTGAGGTTGCCGGTTCAAAACCCTGCACTTGTCTGGTCAAGGCACATATGGGAGTTGATGCTTACTGCTCCTCCCCCCTTTCTCTCTCTCTCTCTCCTCTCTAACGTGAATAAATAAAAAAAATTAAAAAAAAATGATTGAGATGACCCATTACTTCAAGCTGCTTATAAATATTATAAAGGTATTATAAAAGAGCACAGTTTTAAGTGCTGTGATAGATGTGTATTCAGAGTTCAATGTAGTTTCAAGGAAGGGTTCCTAACTTAAATGGATAAGTAGCTGCTGGGTGGGGGTGTTTGGGAAGGCTTCCTGGAGGATATCAGATGGGTAATGCATGTTAAACGTCTTTGAAAACTAGAAAATATTTACAGAAATGTTAGGTCTTGTTATATGAATAATGATCATTTGAGAGCATATTTTTGCAGCGTTGGTGAGCGATCAAGATTGTTTTTGAGAGCTCAGAGGAGATTGAAAAATATAAAAAGAAGTTTTGCTTGTTTAAATACTTAAAAGGCTCAATACAGAGTTCATGCAGGAGATAACAGATTGGAGACCAGTGAATAAATGTAGGCTAAATAGGATAAAGCTTTTACATTAAGCCTCAGCATTGTCAGATTTAATGGGTCTAAAATGGATTAAGAGTGCTAGAAAGTTGTGATTTTTATTCATTCTGGTGCTGATTTATGGTATATCTTTTTGCAGTTTATGTTGAAGTTTTTATTTTAAAAAATAGGTCTGGTAAGATACTTCAGTTAGGGAGGAAATGCTCTGCCTGTTTGAAGAGGTTACAAATTATTGTGTAATCTAATCTGATTTAACAGTTAACTTCTATTATTTCTGTAAGTAAAGGAACAAAAGTTTTCAAGTTTCTAGATTGGAAGAGGATTGGCATGGCATATTTGTCCATTTTTTAAGAGTCAACATGTAGTGTCTAAACTTTTCTAATTCTCAATCAGATCCACCACTTTATCTTCACGTGCAGAAAATAGTGTGTGTGTGTGTGTGTGTGTGTGTGTGTATAGGCAGTATTGGCTGTTGTACTCTGTGGGGTTTAATGTTCATTGATGAACAAAGTATAAATGCCAAATATGGTTTGCTAAGTAGTGAAACTTATAACGTATTTTTGTAGTATAGAAGAGTTTTAATGTATATTAGACAAATAACGAAATGTGTGTTTGGGACTTGTTTTCACTTAGGATATTGAGTCTTTGATGTCTGAGGGTAACAAATCTCGTACAGTTGCTGCAACCAACATGAATGAGGAGAGTAGCCGATCCCATGCAGTCTTCAAAATCACCCTCACACATACTTTGTATGATGTGAAGTCTGGGGTAGGTGTCGTATGACTTTTTTAAACAATTTTTTTCAGGTTTTTTAAAATTATTATTATTAATTTTAATGGGGTGACACCAATAAATCAGGGTACATATGTACAATGAAAACATCTCCAGGTTATCTTATCATTCAATTGTGTTGCATACCCGCCACCCAAAGTCAAATTGTCCTCTGTCACCTTCTATCTGGTTTTCCATGTGCCTTCTCCTCCTCCCTATCCCACCTTTCCCTCCCTCCCCCCACCCCGTAACCACCACTCTCTTGTCCATGTCTCATATTCTCACTTTTATGTCCCACCTATGTATGAAATCATGCTGTTCTCAGTTTTTTTTCTGATTTACTTATTTCACTCCATATAATGTTATCAAGGTCCATCCATTTTGTTGTAAATGATCCGATGTCATCATTTCTTGTGGCTGAGTAGTATTCCATAGTATATATGTACCATAGCTTTTTTTTTTTTTTTTTTTTTTTATATATATTTTATTATTATTAATTCTAATGGGGTGACATCAATAAATCAGGGTACATATGTACAATGAAAACATCTCCAGGTTATCTTATCATTCACTTGTGTTGCATACCCATCACCAAAAGTCAAATTGTCCTCTGTCACCTTCAATCTGGTTTTCCCTGCGTCCCTCCCCTCCTCCCTATCCCATTCTTCCCTCCCTCCCCCCATCCCATAACCACCACTCTCTTGTCCATGTCTCATACCCTCACTTTCATGTCCCACCTATGTATGTAATCGTGCTGTTCTCAGTTTTTCTTTTTTTCTGATTTACTTATTTCACTCCGTATAATGTTATCAAGGTACATCCATTTTGCTATAAATGATCCGATGTCATCGTTTCTTATGGCTGAGTAGTATTCCATAGTATATATGTACCATAGCTTTTTAATCCACTCGTCTTCTGACGGACACTTGGGCTGGTTCCAGATCTTCGCTATTGTGAACAATGCTGCCACGAACATGGGGGCGCATTTCTTGTTTTCGAACAGTGCTATGGTGTTCTTAGGGTATATTCCTAAAAGTGGGATAGCTGGGTCAAAAGGCAGTTCGATTTTTAATTTTCTGAGGAATCTCCAAACTGTTTTCCACAGTGGCTGCACCAGTCTGCATTCCCACCAGCAGTGCAGAAGGGTTCCCTTTTCTCCACATCCTCGCCAGCACTTATTCTGTGTTGTTTTGCTGATAAGTGCCATTCTGACTGGTGTGAGGTGATATCTCATTGTGGTTTTAATTTGCATTTCTCTAATGATTAGTGATGTTGAGCATTTTTTCATATGCCTATTGGCCATCTGTATGTCCTCTTTGGAGAAATTTCTATTCATTTCTTTTGCCCATTTTTTGATTGGATTGTTTGTCTTCCTGGTGTTGCTTTTTATAAGTTCTTTATAAATTTTAGTTATTAACCCCTTATCAGATGTGCTGTCAAATATGTTCGCCCATTGTGTGGTTTGTCTTTTTATTCTGTTCCTATTGTCTTTAGCTGTGCAAAAACTTTTTAGTTTGATATAGTCCCATTTGTTTATCTTGCCTTTTATTTCAGTTGCCCATGAAGATAAATCGGCAAATATACCGCTGCTACAGATGTCGGAGAGCTTGCTGCCTATGTTTTCTTCTAAGATGTTTATGGTTTCACGGCTTACATTTAAGTCTTTTATCCATTTTGAGTTTGTTTTTGTGAATGGTGTAAGTTGATGGTCTAGTTTCATTTTTTTGCAGGTAGATGTCCAATTTTCCCAACACCATTTGTTAAAGAGGCTGTCTTTACTCCATTGTATGTTCTTTCCTCCTTTGTCAAATATCAGTTGTCCATAAAGCTGTGGGTTTATTTCTGGGTTCTCTGTTCTGTTCCATTGATCTATGTGCCTGTTCTTATGCCAGTACCAGGCTGTCTTGAGTATAATGGCCTTGTAGTAAACCTTGATATCAGGAAGAGTGATACCTCCTGCTTTATTTTTTCTTTTTAAGATTGCTGAGGCTATTCGTGTTCTTTTTTGGTTCCATATAAATTTTTGGAATATGTGTTCTATATCTTTGAAGTATGTCATTGGTATTTTAATTGGTATTGCATTGAATTTATAAATTGCTTTGGGTAATATAGACATTTTAATGATGTTTATTCTTCCTAGCCATGAGCACGGTATGTGCTTCCACTTGTTTGTATCTTCCTTGATTTCTTTTATCAATGTTCTATAATTTTCTGAGTACAAGTCCTTAACCTCCTTGGTTAAATTTACTCCTAGGTACTTTATTTTTTTGGCTGCAATAGTGAAGGGGATTGTTTCCTTAATTTCTTTTGCTGATATTTCATTGTTGGTGTATAGAAATGCCTCTGATTTCTGAGTATTAATTTTATATCCTGCCACCTTGCTGAATTCATTTATCAGGTCCAGTAGTTTTTTGACTGAGACTTTAGGGTTTTCAATATACAATATCATATCATCTGCAAATAATGACAGTTTTACTTCTTCTTTTCCAATTTGGATGCCTTTTATTTCTTCTTGTTGTCTGATTGCTGTAGCTAGGACTTCCAGAACTATGTTGAATAAGAGTGGTGAAAGTGGGCAACCCTGCCTGGTTCCTGATCTTAAGGGGATTGCTTTTAATCTTTGTCCATTTAGTATGATGTTTGCTGTCGGTTTATCATAGATGGCCTTTATCATGTTAAGGAATGATCCCTGTATTCCCACTTTACTGAGAGTTTTGAGCATGAATGGGTGCTGGATTTTATCAAATGCCTTTTCTGCATCTATTGAAATTATCATGTGATTTTTGTCCTTCCTTTTGTTTATGTGGTGAATCACATTGATTGATTTGCGAATATTGAACCAGCCTTGCCTCTCCAGGATAAATCCCACTTGATCGTGGTGTATGATTTTTTTCATATATTGCTGGATCCGGTTGGCTAATATTTTGTTGAGAATTTTAGCGTCTAAATTCATCAGGGATATAGGCCTATAATTTTCTTTCTTTGTGTTGTCTTTGCCCGGTTTTGGGATCAGAATTATGCTCGCCTCATAAAAGGAGTTTGGAATTCTTCCTTCCTCTTGAATTTTTTGAAATAGCTTGAGGAGAATAGGAGTTAATTCTTCTTTGAATTTTTGATAGAATTCACTTGTGAAGCCATCAGGCCCAGGACTTTTCTTTTTTGGGAGTTTTTTGATAACTGTTTCGATCTCATTTGCTGTAATTGGTCTGTTTAGGTGTTCTGATTCTTCCAGATTGATTTTTGGAAGGTTATATGATTCAAGAAATTTGTCCATTTCACCAAGATTGTCTAATTTTTTGGCATATAGTTCTTCATAGTATTTTCTTACAATGCTTTGTATTTCTGTTGTGTCAGTTGTTATTTCTCCACTGTCCTTTCTAATTTTATTTATTTGAGTCCTCTCTCTTTTTTTCTTGGTGAGTCTAGTTAAAGGTTCATCAATCTTGTTTACCTTTTCAAAGAACCAGCTTCTTGTTTCATTGATCCTCTGTATTGTTTCCTTAGCCTCTATGTCATTTATTTCTGCTCTGACCTTTATTATTTCCTTTCTTCTACTTGTCTTGGGTTTTATTTGTTGTTGTTTTTCTAGTTCTTTTAGATGCAGGGTCAAGTTGCTTATTTGAGCTTTTTCTAGCTTCTTATGATATGCCTGTAGTGCAATAAACTTCCCTCTCAGAACTGCTTTTGCTGTGTCCCATAAATTTTGAGTTGATGTATGCTCATTATCATTTGTTTCTAGAAACTTTTTTATTTCTTCTTTGATCTCATTGTTAATCCATTCATTATTTAATAACAAGCTATTTAGTTTCCAAGTGTTTGAGTATTTTTCAGTTTTTCTTTTGTGGTTAATTTCTAGTTTCATGGCATTGTGATCAGAGAAAATGCTTGATATGATTTCAATCTTCTTAAATTTATTGAGACCATTTTTGTGTCCTAACATGTGGTCTATCCTAGAAAACGTACCATGAGCGCTTGAGAAGAATGTATATTCTACTGCTTTAGGGTGAAAAGTTCTGAAGATATCTATTAAATCAAGTTGATCTAGTGTCTCCTTTAAGTCTGCTGTTTCTTTATTAATTTTCTTTCTTGAGGATCTATCCAGTGTTGTTAGAGGGGTATTGAAATCCCCTACTATGATAGTATTGCTGTTAATCTCGCCCTTTATATCCATCAAAGTCTGCTTTATGTATGTCGGGGCTCCTATATTTGGTGCATAGATATTTACAATAGTTATATCTTCCTGTTGAATTGTTCCCTTTATCATTATGTAGTGTCCTCTTTTATCTCTTACTACAGCCTTTGTTTTAAAGTCCATTTTGTCTGATATAAGTATTGCTACCCCTGCTATATGTACCATAGCTTTTTAATCCACTCGTCTTCTGACGGACATTTGGGCTGTTTCCAGATCTTCGCTATTATGAATAATGCTGCTACGAACATGGGGGCGCATTTCTTCTTTTTGAACAGTGCTATGGTGTTCTTAGGGTATATTCCTATAAGCAGTATAGCTGGGTCAAAAGGCAGTTCGACTTTTAATTTTTTGAGGAATCTCCAAACTGTTTTCCACAGTGGCTGCACCAGTCTGCATTCCCACCAGCAGTGCAGGAGGGTTCCCTTTTCTCCACATCCTCACCAGCATTTATTCTGTGTTGTTTTGCTGATGAGTGCCATTCTGACTGGTGTGAGGTGATATCTCATTGTGGTTTTAATTTGCATTTCTCTAATGATTAGTGATGTTGAGCATTTTTTCATATGCCTATTGGCCATCTGTATGTCCTTTTTGGAGAAGTGTCTATTCATTTCTTTTGCCCATTTTTTGATTGGATTCTTTGTCTTCCTGGTGTTGAGTTTTTTAAGTTCTTTATAAATTTTGGTTATTAACCCCTTATCAGACGTGCTGTTGAATATGTTCTCCCATTGCATGGTTTGTCTTTTTATTCTGTTCTTATTGTCTTTAGCTGTGCAAAAACTTTTTAGTTTGATATAGTCCCATTTGTTTATCTTGCCTTTTATTTCATTTGCCCGTGGAGATAAATCGGCAAATATATTGCTGCTACAGATGTCGGAGAGCTTGCTGCCTATGTTTTCTTCTAAGATGCTTATGGTTTCACGGTTTACATTTAAGTCTTTTATCCATTTTGAGTTTGTTTCCGTGAATGGTGTAAGTTGATGGTGTAGTTTCATTTTTTTGCAGGTAGATGTCCAATTTTCCCAACACCATTTGTTAAAGAGGCTGTCTTTACTCCATTGTATGTTCTTTCCTCCTTTGTCAAATATCAGTTGTCCATAAAGGTGTGGGTTTATTTCTGGGTTCTCTATTCTGTTCCATTGATCTATGTGCCTGTTCTTATGCCAGTACCAGGCTGTCTTGAGTATAATGGCCTTGTAGTAAACCTTGATATCCGGAAGAGTGATACCTCCTGCTTTATTTTTTCTTTTTAATATTGCTGAGGCTATTCATGTTCTTTTTTGGTTCCATATAAATTTTTGGAATATGTGTTCTATATCTTTGAAGTATGTCATTGGTATTTTAATTGGTATTGCTTTTAATTTATAAATTGCTTTGGGTAATATAGACATTTTAATGATGTTTATTCTTCCTAGCCATGAGCACGGTATATGCTTCCACTTATTTGTATCTTCCTTGATTTCTTTTATCAATGTTTTATAATTTTCCGAGTACAAGTCCTTAACCTCCTTGGTTAAATTTGCTGCTAGGTACTTTATTTTTTTGGCTACAATAGTGAAGGGGATTGTTTCCTTAATTTCTTTTGCTGACAGTTTATTGTTGGTATATAGAAATGCCTCTGATTTCTGCGTATTAATTTTATATCCTGCCACCTTGCTGAATTCATTTATAAGGTCCAGTAGTTTTTTGACTGAGACTTTAGGGTTTTCTATATACAATATCATATCATCTGCAAATAATGACAGTTTTACTTCTTCTTTTCCAATTTGGATGCCTTTTATTTCTTCTTCTTGTCTGATTGCTGTAGCTAGGACTTCCAGAATTATGTTGAATAAAAGTGGTGAAAGGGGGCACCCCTGCCTGGTTCCTGATCTTAAGGGGATTTAAAACAATTTTTAATGTGGATCATGGTTGATCTTATTCTCTTCATCTGTTGAAGGACTTAAAGTCCTAACCAAACGTGTCTCACTTAGGACATAGGACAAGAAACGAAAGCCATACTAGGTAAACTGCAAGATTTAAAGGAGGGATTTGGGTGACTGCAAAGTTGTTGGAACACCTGTGGAGGAGTGGCTTCCAGACCAAATTATTAGAAAAAGCTCACAGAACAACACAGAGCTCACTGACCGGGATGCTCCTACCTCTGGGTCCACTGTGCTGTGAGCTGAGTGCTAGGCATGCCCCGTAGCTGTGATCCAGGATAGCATACTGCCATGATCCAGGACCAGATTCCACGACCCTCCCTGCCAGCAGGAAACCCCAAAAAGGGGCAGAGGGATGTCCTCTGCTTCACTTCTGTGTTCCAGATCTTAAGCAAGTGTGTCTAATCGACAGAACCTAAGTCACATACTGAACCCTGGCCGGCAAGGGAGTCTGAGTTCTCACCCTCTGCATCTAACAGAAGACAGAGCAGAAGTTATACAAGCAGAAGTCATACGAGCAGATGGTCCAAAGTCTTTGCCACAGCATTTTTTTTTTAGCTTAAAACTATGCTGGCTGATGGTATAAGCTATTTGGTATATAGCTGAATCAGCGGAGATAGTTTTGAAATAGTACTTCTGCTAAGCAGCTAAGTATTAGAAGAAATAAATTGTACTAGAAGAGTGCTAGATTTATAGAATAATTTTTTGAGCATTTGGTTTTGAAACGTGTAAGAGTAAACAGAGATGTATGTGTTCCTACACACCGAAAACTTCTCTGTTGACTTACATGTTTGTGTTTGCCTCTTTTAATATGAACTTTTACATATTTTATTATGTGGCTTGTCCCCCAGCAAGTCAGTTTCAATTACCAGAAGGTAAGATAATCACCCTGGCAAAGGGCTATATTTTGGCAGGATTTTTATTTGCTGAAAGCATATTTTTCTTCTTTTACCATCACAGCAAGATTAGTGTAACAACAAAAAGTTCTTTGTTTTCTATTTCCTTTTCAGCATAAAACAAAAACCATACTGAAGACTTCTTTTTTTTAACCAAATGTACTTTTGATATGGGAAGCTGAATACCCTTTCGTAGCAACATGTTTATGTATGGAAGTAAAAATAAATGTGTGTTTTACAGGAAAGTTTAGAAAATGATCCAGCCTATAGGGTTTGGCACTGATGTCTCACTTTTGTTTTTGTATTGCTGCTGAAAATAAAATGTTACCTGTGTGATTTGTTATAAAGCATTTTTTTAGTTTAAATTTTACTTTTCAATTACAGTTTACAGTCAATATTATTTTGTATTAGTTTCAGGTGTATGGAACAGTGGTCAGACACTCAGATACTTTACAGAGTGTTCTCTCTGATCTCTCCATTTCCCTCCTGGCACCACACACAGTTATTACGATATCAGTGGCGATATTCCCTGTGCTCCGCTTTACATCCTCATGACTGTTTTGTAACCACCAATCTGTACTTCTCAATTCTTTCACTTTTTCACCTCTTCCCTCTGACAGCCACCAGTCTGTTCTGTGTTTTGAATCTATTTCTATTTTGTTTATTTTTATAAAATATTTTTGATAAAGGAAAATGTCAGTATATGTATATATATATATATATATACATGTATATCTTAAAAAAATTTTTTCCATTGAATTGATAGAAGGGGTGGGAGGTAAAGAGAGAAGCATAAAATTATTATTTCATTAAGTTCCATTTAGTTGTGTGCATTCATTGGTTGCTTCTCGTATGTGCCCTGACCAGAGGTCTAACCCATGACTTCTGTGTTGGGTCAGTGCTTTCTCCACTGAGTCACCTGGTCAGGCATATATAAATCTTAATTAGAGAAATATATAAGTTTAATACCTGGAATTATGAGATAAGAAAATTACATGAATAATATGAAACATTTTAGAAGGTTGTTTTTGAGGGATCCTTCTGTTGTATAAAAATCAGATTAATTTTTTTTATGTCAGTAAGAATTACAAATTTTCCCCTTAGAATTATTGGTAAATATTTGTGAAATTTTAAGCATAGTTTCAAATTGTATCAAAAATTATATCCTGCCTGACCAGGCAGTGGTGCAGTGGATAGAGCGTCCAGAGGACCCAGGTTCTAAACCCCAAGGTTGCCAGCTTGAGTGCGGGCTCATCTGGTTTGAGCAAGGCTCACCAGCTTGAGCCCAAGGTTGCTGACTTGAGCAAGGGGTCACTCTGTCTGCTGTAGCGCCCTGGTCAAGGCACATATGAGAAAGCAATCAATGAACAACTAAGGTTTCGCAATGAAGAATTGATGCTTCTTCTCATCTCTCTCCCTTCCTGTCTCTCTGTCCCTGTCTGTCCTTCTCTCTGTCTCTCTCTGTCTCTGTCACACACACACACAAAATGATATCTTATAAATATTGTTTTTATATATTTCCCTATGAAAATTTTATTGGGTTCCCTTCAAAATGTGTCATTTTAGGAAGTGCTGTTTTTCTGAGATAACTTTCACTCTGTCTGGATACAAAACTAGAATTTTGTATAATGTGTTTGCTAGATTGTATCATTTTCTCACACTAGTTTATAGCTGGGCAAACTAATTTTGAAATAATAGCAACTCTTTAAATAAAGGATTTCGGTGGTAAACTCATTTCGTAGACAGAGTATCACTGTTGTATTCTTTAACTGTGAACTAGTATCTATCAATTTACTCTCTAGACATCTGGAGAGAAAGTGGGCAAGCTGAGCCTGGTCGATTTAGCTGGCAGTGAGCGGGCAACAAAGACTGGCGCTGCTGGTGACAGGTTGAAGGAGGGGAGCAACATTAACAAGTAAGTTTTCCAGGAACTTACTTTTATTGCTTTGTTGAATTAGTAGGCTGATAGGTGAACATCTGTGGTTATTAAAAGAATAAGATTCTGGGCTAATTCAGGCTATAATGAATAAATAATTGTGAATTTTTATCACATGTGTATTTTTTTAATGGGTTTGAACCTATTTTATGTTTTAGTTATATGTTTGATGGAGCTGAGAAGTACAGCCTCAGTCAAGTCAGAGGTTTCTCAAGAGTGACCTTGTTGAGATTTGGGCCTGACAGCTCTTTGTCCCTGGGAGTGGTCCTATCTACTCCAGGATGTTTAGCAACACTCCTGCCTTTACCCACTAGGTGGCAGTAGTATCTGCCACCTCTCCCCCACCCTCGGTTGTGACAACTCAAACTGTCTCCAGACATTGTCAGCTGCTCCCTGGGGAGGCATAATCCCCTCCAGTTGAGACCTGCTGGTCTAAATTATAGCAAAGAACAGAGGTCTGTCAGAGGCTAGCTGTTGATCTTGACCTGGGTGTCACTGAACAAACGACAGGATTATATTACCACATCTGATTTTCCCCTTTATGACTGCTGTGGTGCTTATTATTCCACAAGGGTAGGGCTTTATGGGGCAATGTTTTGTACCATGTCTTTAGTATGGTTATATTTTTTACCTTAGGCCAAATTGTTAGCTCCTGTGGGCAGGAACCTTTGTGGCTCCCAGAAGGACACATAGTGAGATAATGAGTCATCAGTAGCCAGCTGATAGTAAAATACCATCATGCAGGTTCCATGTTATTATTGAATGGCTATATATATGCGCAATTATAGTCATATAATTTTTGTGTTATATTTTAGTTAATTATATTGTGTTGTGGCTTCCTTTCTTAAAGATATGTAGTGTTTGTGTTGTTATCTTGGCCCAAAGGTTCACAGTTACATTTTTATTTATAAAAATAAAAGGAAAAAAAGAGCTGAGCTAAGCAGTTTTATTGCTTGCAGGAGTATTAGAGGGACACCAGCTTTTAGAGTTTATGTATTTTTAAAGGGAGCAGCGAATTGCTGACAACAGTGTTGTTTTCATGCAGGTTCAAAGCATCTCGCTGTTCCATCTTCGCGCTGAAACGTGACTGACACTTGATATACTCAGTTTTTCATGGTTATTATTATTTGTTGCACCATGCAGGTCTCTCACAACCCTTGGTCTGGTTATCTCGGCCCTAGCAGATCAGAGTGCTGGCAAAAACAAAAATAAATTTGTTCCATATCGTGACTCAGTTCTGACCTGGCTGCTCAAAGTAAGTTATCTTTCCTTCCTCCTCTCCTCTAGGTGGCTGGTAACAGGGAGAATGAAGAGTAGAATATTAATCTTTTCCAATGTTCATTTCCTCCATCAGTGTTCAAGTTTATAATCATTAGGCTCTTAGATGACAATCATAATTTTATTTATTTAATTTTTCTTTTAATAGAGACAGAGAGAGAGTGACAGATAGGGACAGAAAGAAAGGGAGAGAGATGAGAAGCATCAAGTCTTCGTTGTGGCACCTTAGTTGTTCAATGATTGCTTCTCACATGTGCCTTGATGGGGTGGGGGTGGGAGTGGGCTCTAGCAGAGTGAGTGACCCCTTGCTCAGATCAAGCCAGGGACGTTTAGGCTCAAGCCAGTGACCGCGGAATCATGTCTGTGATCCCACACTCAAGCCAGTGACCCTGCACTCAAGCCGGTGACCTTGGGCTTTCCAACCTGGGTCGTCCAGGTCCCAGTCTGGCGCTCTATCCACTGCGTCCAGGCAATAATCATAATTTTAATTGATTAAAGCACAGGCTTCTTCCTGACTAGCAGAACCTGGAAGCAATGGGAGTTTGGGGCACACTGGATTGCACAGTTGCCTCTGATATTTTGGGGCATAGAAGAAGGACCTTGTGCTAATCTGATAGGCGAGTGAGTCATAGAAAAGGAGTCCTACTGTCTTAACAGACCCAACTGGTCTGCTGTCTGTCTCACAGGCTCCTTATGTTTGGCCGACATTTTGGACCTTGTATTTCTGCGTAACTTCAAGAGTACTTGTGATCATTTTAATTACTTTCAGCTTCTTAAAGATGTTGTTGAAGAATACAGAGTAGGTCACACAACATTCATTGACTGATTCTATATCAGTGAGAAAGTGGAAACGAGGAAGATAAAAGCCTGTATGAAGTGCTGTGGAGAACATAAGGCACTCCTTGTTCTCTGTTGCTGGGAGTCTCATATGGGAGACACATATGCACATAAAATATTACAACATGAGTTAGTGATCCGTGAGAGAGAGGAATGACATGTCATAGGAGTCTGGGGAAAAAGAGACTGCTTGCAGGTTTCCTGTGGTCTTCAAGGTTCCCTTTAGTCTTAGTGAACTGGATATTGGCCTGGGACTTAGAGTATATAAAATCTAGTGATGGTTTTAAATCCTCATAGAGTGGCCAATCTAGAACAAAATATTTTCTTACTACATTGTTCTTCTATTTTTTTTTAAATGGAGAAATAGTTCTATGAACCCTCTTTAGTCTTATGATAGCCTTTTCTCCTTAATGATTAAGACTTACTGTAGGGGGCGATAAACATGCAGAGACTGGTTGCAGAATTGGGCACCTGAGAACTGTATAATCACGTTAACCAGTGTCACCCAAAAAAACTGAATGAAAAAGACAATGTATTAGACAACAGTGTGGTGAATAAGAAAAAGGGGGGTGAGGGTAGGTGGAGATAGGAAAAGGTGGAGGGCTGGGGAAAAAGAGACTTTGCTTGGGGTGATGGGCACATGATGCAGTATGCAGATGATGTTTTCGTGAGTTGCTCACTTAAACCTGTACCCCCAATAAACTCAATTAAAAAATAAATTAGCTGCCTGACCTGTGGTGGCGCAGTGGATAAAGCGTTGACCTGGGAACACTGAGGTCGCCAGTTCAAAACCCTGCACTGGCCTGGTCAAGGCACATATGGGAGTTGATGCTTCCAGCTCCTCCCCCCTTTCTCTCTCTCTCTCTCTCTCTCTCTCTGTGTGTGTGTCTCCTCTCTAAAATGAATAAATAAAAAAATAAAAAAAAATAAATTAGCAAAGAAATTTTTTAAAAGCTGAAAAATAAGAAATCATGTGGTTTTACTCATTTATTTAAAATTCTTCATAAAGAAATGTACAAAAGATAATAAAAAAAGATTTATGTATTGTACAACCTGTTATTCACTGTGCCAGGGTTTGAGACTATAAAGATTAAACATAGGTCCCCAAGTAGATTATTGGAGGACACAATTTTGACTTAGTCCATGACATGTTTAGAGAATTATATTTATAAAGGGAGTAGGATTTTCTTTTAGTTTCGACACCCCCTTAAAGGGTAGTATTCAAGTTTACTTTTTAAAATTCTGCGCACTATTTGAACATAGGTTATTAAGTGTAACTTGTTGCAGTAGAAAATCAGGTACATTACTTCCTTAGGGCAAAATGTAGTAAAATTGCAATTTAAAACCAAAGAATAAACAATTTTTTTAAAAACTTAAAAAATTTTTTCAAGATTTTATTTATTGATTTTTGAGAGAGAGAGAGAGAGAGAGAGAGAGAGAAAAGGGGCGGGAGAGAAGCAGGAAGCATCAACTCCTAGTAGTTGCTTCTTGTATGTGCCTTGACCAGGTAAGCAAAGGGTTTTGAACCAGTGACCTCAGCATTTCAGGTCAAGCCTTATCCACTGCGCCACCATAGATCAGGCAATTTTATTTTTCAATTACAGTTTACATTCAGTATTACTTTTATTAGTTTTAGGTGTACAGAATAGTGGTTAAACAATCATATACTTTACAGAGTGTTTCCCTGATATTGTCAGTACCCACCTGGCACCATATATGTACTGCTCACAAATATTAGGGGATATTTTATAGCATCATACTCATTTTGAAATATCTCCTAATTTTTGTGAGCAGTATATTTATCACAATATTATTGCCTTTATTCCCTATGTCTATTTTATAACTACCAATTTGTACTTCCTAATCTATTCATCTCTTCCATCCAGTTCCACAATCCCCCTTTCTCTCTGGCAGCCACCAGTCTATTCTTCTCTGTGTCTATGAGTCTGTTTCAATTTTGAACAAACAAAATTTGATCAGTAAAAACCACTTCTAAATAACTCTTGAATTAAAGGGATATTACAAAACATTTTACTACCACGGATATAATTGTACTGGTCTTCATGAGTTAATAATTAACCTTGAAATCTCATTTGTTTAATTTCCAGAAGAAATATCAATAAGATACTTATGTCTTCCTAAAACTTTCCATGGAAACATTTTCTGATTCTTCATGATTATTCCTTGGTGCCTGATTTAAAAGACAGAATATTCTTTGCCCTGCTGTTTGTGTTGCTACTTCAGTTTGTCTAAATAAACAATAGGAAATATCTTTTGTTCAGGTCCCATGCTAAGTGCTTGTACATTATCTCAACTATTGAAAGGTTAAGGGTCTTCCTATTTTACAGATGAGGCGATGGGCACAGAAACAGGATTGGAGTCCAGGGCTTCACTGCCCATCTTTTGTCTAGGCAAGAGGTTATCAAAGGTTACCTTTGATTAGAAGGAGAAACACTTGTTATCAGGCAGGCATTGATAGAAATTATTATAAACACTAGAACTTGAAGAATAAAACACTTTCTTAAAAAGTTCACTTTATCTGTTTTAGTAAAAGTAGGTTAAAATTAAGTAATTTCTATGTGTTCTCACGTTAAAAAATTAATTTTTTTTACTTTTATCATTTTTTTCCTTAAAAATTATTTGACCTTTATTTTAATTGATTTTTGCAGCAAGATGCTAAGTAGGGGCGTTTCTGCAAAACATATTTGGGGGTTTAAATACTTTTCCCAACAGCCTCTTGGAATCCATTGATGCACAAATCATTCCCCTTTGATGTGGCTTTTATGTCCCCGTTAGTTTTTCCTTCTTTAATTCTTTTTTCTTTTCTTTCTTTCTTTTTTAAATGAGAGAAAGGGAGATAGTGAGACAGACTCCTATATGCACCCTGACCAGTATCCACCTAGCAACCCCATCTTGGGCCCATGCTCGAGTACCAAGCTATTTGTAGTGCCTGAGACTGATGTGCTCAGACCAATTAAACTAGTGGTCGGCACACCGTGGCTTGTGAGCCACATGCAGCTCTTTGGCCAGCTTAGGCGTACCATAATTAAGTTAATAACAATGTACCTACCTATATAGTTTAAGTTTAAAGAATATGACTCTCAAAGAAATTTCAATCGTTGTACTGTTGGTATTTGGTTCTGTTGACTAATGAGTTTGCCGACCACCGACCTAAACCATTCTCAGCGCCTGGGGCCATGCTGGAACCAATCGAGCTGTGGGAGGTGAAGAAGGAGAGAATGGGGAGAGGGAGAGGAGAGAAGCAGATGGTTGCTTCTTCCCTGTGCCCTCACCGGGAATTGAACCTGGGACAGACCTACACCTATCTACTGAGGCACTGCCCAGGGCCCTTCTTTAACTCTTAATTAGCCTAACTCTCCCAGATCTTGTTTGACCTGGTATGATTCTGGTGTTCTCCAAGGTAGCTTTTATTAAACTCATAAAAGAGCTCATTGTAAGATTTGCAAATTTTTTATAGTTTTGTGTGTGTGTTTTGCATTGTATTTGCATTATAATTGTGCCATACTCTTGGTGTTTATAACATCTGAGAGTTGGAGAAACTTGGATACACTAGCTGGGGCATAGGTGTAGTTGTAAGCTGTCTCACTCTCAGGGATGAGAGAGTGCTTAATCATTTTGTAAGTGGTCAGTGGAGAATCATTTTGTATTAAGATGATTGACTTCTCTGTGTAACTTTTGAAATATGGGTCTCTTAACATCAAATAACTAAGTAACTTTTGGAAAAAATGCTCCAATAATGATTATCTTTTGAATTTATCCACTTTTCTCCATTCTTATTGCCACTTAGATAATGCAGGCGACTTTTATCTCTCGCTTGGGTGATTGAAACCTCTCCCTTAAGCTTTTGTAGTCCATTTCGTTCTTGATAGTTAGATTGCAATTTCTCTCTAAATTAATACTATCTCCCTTTCTCTCACTTCTGAAACATAAGTCTCTTTAATACCTCTCCAGAAGCCCTTACAATAAAGTCCAAATTATTTAATGACTTGTGACTTACTAGACCCTTCATAATCTGATTACTCCCTACTTCTCATTGTTCATCCTTTGCTCTTGATATTATCAGTTCTCTCTAAGTGACTTCTAGGACTTTGCTCTTAACTGTGGAACATTCTTTCTCCTCTCTTGAATCTCCTCTTACACCATTCTCCCTTCCCTTTACTGGATGATGCTTATTCATCTGAAGGTCTCAAATGCCACTTTTTCTGGGAGTCTACCCTAATCTTTCAGGATTGGGCTTTCTGCTCTTTCTGTTTCCCCATACCATATTGCATTTATCCCTATTTAGTTCTTATATAGTATTTGCTACCAGCACTGCCTCCAGATGGTAAAGTCCATGAAGAGTTGAATGAATGAATAATTTCAGCTCTACTCTGAACTAGCATTATGACCTTTGGTAAGCCTCTCTGTCTTCCTGGGTCTGTAAAATGAAATAATTTGATTAGATGACATCAAAGAGTTCTTTCAGCTTTTAACAATTCTGACTTCCAAAATTAAATTTCTTTCCAAGGCCCATTTAATTTGCAGTTGCTACATTTGAAACAAAGCTCAGCTGATTTGCCTAATTAAACAATTAAAGAGTAAACAAGAAGCTTTATACTTTCTCCTTGAATAAATGCCAGGTCTTCTGTTGCCTTTTCCTTTTTCTGCTAATGGCCTGAGGCCGGTTTTTGAATATAAGCATATCATTGTTGCTCAGGCACGAGGGCTTTTAAAGTATCAAGGATTTATTGTTTGCCAGGTTTCCTTTTCTCAGCACAAATTGAAGCACAATGTGCATGGTTTTCTCCATTGCTGCTTATTGTTACACATCCCCTTTTACCCAGTAGCATTTGCTGATCACGTAGGCAACAGAATGCCATGGTTCCTGAAAGGCAGCCTCCACCACCACCACAGCACTGCCAGGGAGTTGAATTGTCATCAAGATGTAATTCCTGTGATCACTGTGTATGGCATTGGAATTTCATTAATGTGCATGGGATTCTTCTAGACATTTTTCTGGAAGTTGCCAACACTGGGCACCAGCTATGTGAGATCTGCATCGAGAAGTGAAGGTGGAGTACGCTCATACAGACTTCCCAGAGATCACCTTTGCTTCCTGAAGCACAGATTACTTATATTCCTTTCTTTTTGTGTGTTGAAGTGTATTTCCTTTAAAGATATAATGATCTTGCTGTGTTTTCTGAGGAAAACCAAATTTTAGTAATGGATGAAGAAGTGGACACATTGTCTGTGGTTATATTGAACTGTTAGGAACACCCAAGGCAGTGATGGGCAATCTTTTGAGCTTGGTGTTGTCAAAATTTGCCAAAAAACCGAGCATAACTCAGGTGGTGTGTCACTTCGAGAACAACGACCTAACCGGAAGTCCCAGAACTAGACACTCTGTGCCGGAGTTCTGTTGTTTTGGCCTACAGACCTCCCGCACAGAGTGTCTACACTACAGCAAATATTTTATCCTCGGCTACTGCACCTGGCCGTGCAGGACCGAGGATGAAACGTCCTTCTCGGTATACGGCCCCATACTTCTCTGGTATGTGGCTGCATGTCATCGAAAATGGCTACGCGTGTCAGTCTTGACATGCATGTCATAGGTTCGCCATCATGGACCTAAGGAATTGTTTTGTTTCTGGCAGTAGGACAAAATAATTTAGGAAGGTGTCAGGTCACCTTTCTTATTCCTCAGGTCTGCACTCTATCACCAAATGTTGTTTTGTTATGTTATTGTGAGTAGCAGTGGGGGAATGGGAGTCATATTGGACTTGGAGCCAGAATACAGTTGAGAGTATTGTTCAATTTACTAATTCTGGATTTTTAGGCAGAGTATTTAACCTTCTTGGTCAGAACAAACCTCTGTTTTTTTATTGGTATAATGGAAATATTAATAATCCAATTCACCAAAGGCTGAGGACTAAGTTAAATCTGTGCACGAAGATTGGGTAAATCAAAGATTGCTTGAACAAATTTTAGACATTGGAAAAACTTTGTATCTTCAAAAGTAAGAATTTTAGGCCTGACCTGTGATGGCGCAGTGGTTAAAGCGTCAACCTGGAATGCTGAGGTCGCTGGTTCAAAACCCTGGGCTTGCCCAGTCAAGGCACATATGGGAGTTGATACTTCCTGTTCTTCCCCCCCTTCTCTCTCTCTCTCTCTCTCTCTCTCTCTCTCTCTCTCTTCTCTAAAATGAATAAATAAATTTAGAAAAAAAATAAGTAAGAATTTGATATTGGTTAAGGCTGCCCAAAGATAATGTTGGCTTTCTTATAATCTCTGTTTAGTATTCTTTCTAATCTTGAGACTGTATTTATTCAGCAATATTCTGTTCCTGAAAAAGGATATTGAATCTGTTCTTTTGGGAATTCTTCTCATCCTAGCATGGTACATTTGTGTTTTAGTAGTTATCTACTACTGTATACCATATTACCCCTGAATCTTAACAGCTGGAATTAGCAGTCAGTAAATGTATTAATCTCACAGTTTCTGTGTGTTAGAATTCCAGTTGTGGCCTAACTAAGTGACTCTGGCTGGCATCTCTCATGTGGCTGCAGTCATTGTCATCTGGGGCTAGAGGAACTGCACAGCTTGACTGGGTTGAACTGCTCACCTAAGCAGTTGTTGGCAGGCTTCAGGAGGTCTGTTTCCAAACTCATTCCTGTGGTACCTTTAAAGAACCACCGCACGCAACAGTGGTGAGCGAAAACAACCGTGACAGAGCCACACCATCTATAATCAGGAGTGACATGCCATCATTTCTGCTGTATTCTGTTTCTTAGATGCAGAAAACCAGTCCAGTCCCCCCTCAAGGTAAGGGGAGGATACAGGGTATTACTGCCAGCAGGGAGAAGACATTGGGGCCATTTTAGAGCTTGCCTGCCACGGCCATGTGGTGGTGACGTGGTGTAGGGGTAGACTAGTTTTGTAATTTGGAGTTATATTTAGTTATTTTTTATATTCTCTCTTTTTTACAGGGACAGAGCAAGAGTCAGAGAGAGGGATAGATAAGGACAGACAGACAGGAATGGAGAGAGATGAGAAGCATCAATCATCAGTTTTTCGTTGCGACACCTTAGTTGTTCATTGATTGCTTTCTCATATGTGCCTTGACTGTGGGCCTTCAGCAGACCAAGTAACCCCTTGCTTGAGCCAGTGACCTTGCGTCCAAGCTGGTGAGCTTTGCTTAAACCAGATGAGCCCACGCTCAAGCTGGCGACCTCGGGGTCTCAAACCTGGGTCTTCCACATCCCAGTCCGACGTTCTATCCACTGCGCCACCACCTGGTCAGGCTATTTTTAATATGCTCAAGTGAAAGTACTTTGAATTTGTTGGAGCTCATTCTAAAGCCCATTTGACTGTACCTTTCAGCTTCAGTCTGATGAAGACAAGTGACTTGTTCAGCACCCTTGTCTGCACTGCAGAGGTGGTTTTATAGAACATGAAGCCTAGTTTAGTAGTTTTTGAAGTGGTATCAGAGGGAATAAAGTGAAATGTCAGTGTATCTTGTTTTATAAAATGTAATTGTACCTTTTTATGATATAATTATGTTTTTTAAAAAATTTACAAGGTTCTTGATAGCTTATAAAAAACAACATTTTCTGGGTCGTTACTTAGACTTCTCAGAGGTGACAACCCAACTACATGGTGTTATGGAGTAGATTGTAGGTAGTCACTCTTTGGTCAGATAATAAGTAATATTATGATTATTCAGTTGTATTAAGGAGGATTTTGTAGGTATTTAAGAAATTGTTCTTTTTTATTTTGAGTAGTATGCTGACTTACGGTATTATGTTGTCTGTTAAAAGAGGACAAATTGTCTTAAAATTAATTTTTAGTAAACTAAAATAAATGTGAACTTTATTGTTTTTCTCTGTTCTCTTTCAAAAACCCAAATCTATTTTTCAGAAAAGTAGCTTGACAGAGAAAAAAAAAAAAAAGAAAAGAGCATGGGACAAGGAGTTGGTGTACTTGTATTTTAGTCCTTACTTTGTTCTTAAATATGTGTTTGACCTGGGTATGTTATCTCACCATTTCTGACTTTAGTTTTCTCATGTGATATTTTCTTCCAACTTTAAAATGCTGCTCAATTTCTTCTCTAGGACAGTCTGGGGGGTAACAGTAAGACAGCCATGGTAGCTACCGTGAGTCCAGCAGCTGATAACTATGACGAAACCCTTTCAACCCTGCGGTATGCAGATCGTGCCAAGCACATCGTGAACCATGCTGTGGTGAACGAGGATCCTAATGCACGAATTATCCGGGACCTAAGGGAAGAAGTAGAAAAACTTCGAGAGCAGCTAACCAAAGCAGAGGTATGTGAGCGACACCTTATTGGTCCAAAATCCGGAAATGCTAGAACTTGGATTTTCTTCCTCTTTGGCCTTAAGTGATGAGTAATTCACTTAGAATTTTTGAATTTCCTGTAGGAAGAGAGATATGAGATGAGTAATAAATAAAGGAAGACAGATTGTCATAATAGAGATTTAGAGTTCTTATAGGTGTTAAAGGATTGAATAGGCGGAAAGAATAAAAGGCATTGAGAGAATTCCACAGTATAGGCGGCAAACCAGAGAGAAGAGGTGTAATAGAATAAGGGGGATTAAGAGAGGTGCTTGAAAAATATAGATGTAATTTAGTTGTAATGCAGAAAATGGTGGAGAGTGGGCATAGACAAATTGGAAGAGGAATCAAACAGATTTTTGATGTGTCTTTTGTTCACTGGTGGAGGTTAGAATGGAAATCTTAAGGAGGTCTTTCACACCTTAAAAGTCTAGTTTTCTCATGTTATGGGTTCATTTTGATTAAGGAAAATACATTTTATACCAGCAGTACCCATCTATTTAGTGGTACTCTCTTTCCACCTTTCTTTGAACATTATGTAATGTGTGATGTGTATGTTCCATTACCAGACTCGGATTTAATGGTGGGCACGCACAGGGCACGCACCTGGGGCCCCGACTTCTGAAGGGCCCTGCAAACCCCCAACTTGACACCTTTTTCTAATGACACCAAGTTTGGTTTCATATGTGCAATTTTAACATTAATAGTACATAATATTTTTTTATTTATTTAAAAATATGGTTAACATGTATTTTTATTTTCCCTGTCTCTTTTTTTTAAGAGTCCCAATATTTTCTTCTGCGCCCAGGGCCTCAACTGACCTTAATCTGCCTCTGTCCATTAATGAATTTGAAACCTACACAATTTTCACGTACAACCGAATGATCAGTCTCTTGTCAAACAATGAATAAAATAGCAGAGTTGTGACTCCCACTCTAATTAGCCTTTCTGTTCCCCCAATTTCTCAGGACTGTGGGACTGCTTTCTGGGGCTGGGACTATATCTCTCCTCTCCTCTTTGTCATAACCTGCTTTCTGGTAGTAAATTGGTAAAATATGTGGTCAAAGCAGTTATCTTGATCATATTTTGCTTGTTGAATGTTACCCTGTTTTTATAGGAAAGTTAATTTTTTTTAATTTACTGATTAATTTTAGAGATGAGAGAAAAAAATATCAATTTGTTGTTCCACTTATTTATGCATTCATTGGTTGATTTTTATATGTGCCCTGACTGGGGATGGAACCTGCAACCTTGACATTTCGAGACAGTGTTCCATACAACTGAGCTACCTGGCATGGGATAGGAATAATTTTAAAGTTCATCAAGATTTTTTGAAATTTTGTTTCTGTGTTCTTGATATTAATAACACCAATCTGGTTTGCAACACGTACAAATTTAGTCTGTCTGTACTTGAATAAATACCTGAGGTAATCAGTAAAGGCTAGAATGAATTGTGTATGACTTTAGATATGTAACTGATTAGGATTTTAAAACAAGCCCTGGATAGTGTGAACTGTCTTCTTGAACGCAATTAGGTCTTCACAATGACAGTAGGTTGGAGGGAAAGGAAAAGGGTGTCTTCCTTTCAAACCCACCTTGGGTAACAGGATTTATTTGGGGCCCCACACAGTCGAGCTGCTGTGCATCAGAGAGTCAGTCATGTCTCAGGCAAATCAGAACCGCCCCCCCACCCCCACCCCCGGCTCAGAGGAGGCACATTGGCACATTGTTATTTTCGTTTTTCTGGATTTATCTAATCCCTTTTTCAGTGTATCATACCGTCATTTCCTTACATGGCCATTTTGCTTCTAGGCAATGAAATCTCCAGAGCTAAAAGAACGGCTGGAAGAATCTGAGAAGCTAATCCAGGAAATGACAGTGACCTGGGAAGAGAAACTAAGGACGACCGAGGAGATTGCCCAGGTTCGTGTTTCCTGAGGCGGAGAGAACCTCATGGCAGTTGGGCAAGGCCACTCAGACGGCGTTTCTGGTGCTTCTGATATTTTGCTTTGAAGATGGCAAATCTAGTGACATTAATAAGAATCTAGAATCAAGAGTTTATACTTCACAAAGTTTATTTGAAGGATAAGAACAGATTAATTACAATTAATTGTTCATTATGTAAGAAATAATTTTTTAGGGTCAAAAAAGATTTTTTTTTCTTTTGAAAGTGAGAGGAGGGGAAATAGAGAGACAGACTCCCACATGCACCCCACTGGGATCCACCCAGCAACCCTCATCTAGGGCCAATGCTCTGCCCATCTGGGGCGATGCTGACAACCGAGCTATTTTTAGCACTTGAGCCAGTGGCTCCACGGAGCCATCCTCAGAGCCTGGGACCGAAGTACTGAAAGCATTGGAACCAATCGAGCCATGGCTGCAGAAGGGGAAGAAAGAGAGAGAGAGAGGAGGGAAAGGGTGAAGGATGGAGAAGCAGATGGGTGCTTCTCCTGTGTGCCCTGACTGGGAATTGAACCCAGGACTTCTACATGCCGGGCTGACATTCTACTACTGAGCCAACCGGCCAGGGCCAAAAGGCTTTTTCATGAAATCGCTACTTTGTAACCTCTGGTTCTGAACACCCAGTTCTATTAAGTGCTTTGTAGACCTAAGGAAACTTACCCAAAAGATAAAATTATTAATAGTAGATTTTAGGCTATGAGATTCTTGATTTTATATGGCAACTCAGGAAAAGTAATATGAAATGCCTAAATCTCAGGTAACTCGGATTTTTAGAACACTTGATGTAAGTTGTGAAATCATAGGGTGGGAATATTAGCATTTGGATAAAATTTTAGAACGTCCAACCAAGTCATAAAAGACTTACACCGTGGCTTTTCTGTTAGATGGTTTGTTCAGCCTCTGTTTTAGAAATGCGTATGATGATGTGGAGCTCAGTAGCGCTTCAGGCAATCTTTTTATGATTGGACAACACTAATAGTAGCTATATAGTAGAAATCTTTTATTCTTTTATTTCTGCTCATTGGCCTTAGTTTGTTCTTCCAAAGCTAAGAGAGAAAGTATTACAATTGCATGTCATAACTAATAATAATAATAGCTAATTTTTCTTGGATACAGATATTTGTAGGGGCCTGTGCTAACCAGTTTTCAGTGTAGTATTTTATTTAATCCTCCCAACTGCCCTGCAAAACTGTTATTACCCCGATGTTTAAAGTCACCTCTGCCTCCTTCTCTCCTTTCTTGAAGTTAAAAATCTCTAGTGTTTTCAGCTGTTCCCTGTATTAGAAAATATGTAGAACTTGCTACTTCTTTTGCCACCCAGTATTTCCACCTTTGAATGTGTTGTCCAGGACAAGTCTGTACATCAGTTGTAGGACACTGCTAGTGTATGTTGTAGCATGAAGTGGATGCTGTATTTATAGTATACAGACAAGGACTTAAACATTGTTTACAATAATTGTCAAAATTGATAGAAGAGCATAATAAAGCCGCATGTGCCTATCACCCAGTTTTATTAAGGATCAGTATATGACCAATCTTATTTTATCTGTGTCACCACATTGGGTTATTTTAAAGCCTAACCCTCAAATTACAGAGAAGATACCAGTATATCAACTTTGTATTTCATCAACTATCTTTTTGTTTTTCATAAATTATGTCATTCTAATTATTCAATTGGGGACTAATTTGTGTGAGCCCTTTTGAGCTCTCCAAAAGGAAAACACTGACTTTGAAGTGCTCTTGTCCCTGATACAATTCAGGGTATGTCAGAGTGAGATCGCTGTGCTAGTGAGCCTTATCTTTAGCATCTTCCCTCGCCTAACTGTTTTCTCCCTCTCTCAGATGTCCCTTTGGGGACTGGGTGTGATTTTATCCAACTTCTGCCTTATCTTTCTACACCCCCAGGCTTCAGGCTGCTAAGCTGCCTTCTCCTGTCTCACTGCCTCTGCTGATCATTGATCTCTTTCCAGAATTGACTTGTATTACCCAAACTGTATTTCTGGCAGTATAGCCAGAAATTGTTAATAAAGGCTTCTGGGATAAAAATGGTCCATTGTCGGATAACTGTGAGAACATCTGGGTTAACCAAGTTAAGTGGATTTCTTTTTTGAGGGACTTTTCACACGTCTGCTTTCAGTCCACCAGGCTCCCCAGAAGTCCCTATTCCCTGGGCATCTTCCTGAAGCAGCCAGCCCATAGGTCCGCCCTGCTGTTGAGTTCCTGTGGCAGCTACTTGCATGCTTTGACCCTTACATCATGCAACACTTTACTGTTGTTCAATTTTTCTGGTGTACAGTTTTATTACCTAATGAGTCTGTAAAATTCTCAAGAAAAAAAGGCCATATCTTTTTGTTTTTCAAGTGTATGCTCAATAATATTTTTGAGTAAACAAACAACTCAATAGGTCGATTAATTTCTAAACCCAGTGACATATCTGTGATACAAAATGATCTCTCATTTTTATTTTTTTCTACTCTCATTAAGACATGCATACCTACATGACTCAAAACCTGGACATGATTGGTGTTAGCAGATACACCCTTAGGCGAAACCCATCTGCCACTTTAAATCTTTTACTTATTTCTTTAGTGAGAATCTGTGCAGCCAGAAGAAACTAGTGTATTACAAAAATAGTATTGACTTATAGAAAATATAGAAAGATTATTATGAAGAAAATTTAAATTAATTGGGACCTAATACTCCAGAAAAAACTACAATTAGTTTCTTTGTGCTTTTTTTCAAATTTTTCTAGTAAATAAATTGATATACTAATTTGTATTCTACGTTTTAAACTTGGTGTTAGGAACATGGTTCTTTGTCAAGAATAATCATTTCTTAGAACTGAATGCTGAAAACTCTAATGTCTCGTGCTAAATCAAATCTTCTGAAAGAACCCAGTAGTGGTTTGTTTGTTTGTTTAGATTTTTTTATTTATTCATTTTAGAGAAAGGAGACAGTGAGAGAGAGAAGTGGGGGAGCAGGAAGCATCAACTCCCATATGTGCCTTGACCAGGCAAGCCCGGGGTTTCGAACCAGCGACCTCAGTGTTCCGGGCTGATGCATTTACTCACTGCGCCACCACAGGTCAGGCTAGTAGTGTTTTTTATTAGAAAAGAGACTTGGTTCAAAGACCCAGAACCAAAATATCTCTACATTTCTAATGCTTTATACTCTAAGCAAAATGTGCTTAGATCAGGTTGCGGTGGCCGTATAAGTTAGTATGGTATCCCTAGAAACAGCAAATTTTAGAACCTGTGATTTAATGATACTGCAGATGTGCTGTGTGGCCCTAGTTAAGTGACTTAACATGTTTAGTCTTTCCCCAAAATCAAAGGTCCTTGGTTTGCTACTTATAATACTACTTGCTACTTATAATAGTCAGAGACAACCTGCTCTGCCCCATTTATCTACCTTAATTATAAAGCATTGGTTGTAGGATTCATTTGCATCCCCCTGTATGCATACATTCATATTTCATGTGGATTCAGAGACAGTAGGCACAGAAAAAGAAAGGTTCATATCCTTATGAAAATAGTACTTGAAGGCATATGATAGTTTTATTTCGATAAATTTTTAAGACCAATGTTTTGAGTACTTGCTGTGTGTTAAGCATTGTGCTAGGAGTGCACAGTGGATACATAAGGTTCTGGCCCCCAGAGAGAAATGGCAGGTAAACAGTTACCAGGGGTGAGAACAAGTATGACCCAGCCAGAAGACACAGGTGTAAGATCTCTGAGCTAAAGAGAGCATTGTTTTTTATTTTATTTTATTTATTTATTTCAGGGACAGAGAGAGAGTCAGAGAGAGGGATAGATAGGGACAAACAGACAGGAACGGATAGAGGTGAGAAGCATCAATCATTAGTTTTTCTTTCCCATTGCAACACCTTAGTAGTTCATTGATTGCTTTCTCACATGTGCCTTGACCGCGGGCCTTCAGCAGACTGAGCAACCCCTTGTTGGAGCCAGCGACCTTGGGTCCAAGCTGACGAGCTTTTGCTCAAGCCAGATGGGCCCGCGTTCAAGCTGGCAACCTCGGGGTCTCGAACCTGGGTCTTCCGCATCCCAGTCCGACGCTCTATCCACTGCGCCACCGCCTGGTCAGACAAGAGAGCATTCTTGACACATTCAGGGGCCTGGAAGTTATTCCATGTGAGTGCAGTACAGGTTTTGAAAGAAGAAGTGACAAGATGTGAAGATGGGAATAAATTAAATGGGCCAGGTTGAAGGGCCTTGTGGACTTGGTTGACGGAGTTTGGCATTTATCCTGGCTGTCGAGGCACTGAGGTCTCATGCAGGAGAGTGTATTGAAAACTTGGCTTTGTAGAAACGTCACAGTTGAGCAGAACAAGTGTACATCTGCTCATATGTACAGAATTAAACGAGAAAGACAAATACAACATGTTAGATATTTTCAAGAATGAAAATTGAGAACTCAGTAGTGTACTCTGTTATTATTTGCAATGGCTTTATTTTTCAAAATATAAAGATTTGTAGTTAACAAAATAATATTATATAGTCCAGAAAGAGAAAAAAATACAATAATCTGTAATACCGTGTCCTAAGCTAACACATTTAAATTATAAAATTAATAATTATTCTAACATTAAACCTTTCTTATCTCACTACATCAGTAGCTGTGGAATTAATACCTCTCTAATACATTGGCAGGAGCGACAGAAACAACTTGAGAGTCTTGGAATATCTCTCCAGTCTTCTGGAATTAAAGTTGGGGACGATAAATGTTTCCTCGTTAATCTGAATGCTGATCCTGCTTTGAATGAACTTCTGGTTTACTATTTAAAGGTAAAGGCTATTTCCTGTCACGAAACAGAACAAGAGTTTCACAGAAATTATTTTTTAACTTGGAGAACCACCCTTATTCAGAATGATAAATTAGCCAATTGTTTTTATTTGAATAAGCTAAAGTGTAAAAAAAATCTTGGGTTTCTGGAACAGTTTCCTTTTTTAGTTTTTGAGTGATGTCATTCAACTGTGTAATATAAAAAAAATGATATTCTGATATTATTTCTAATAAATTAAGTAGTTTAATCCCTATTGTTTAATGTGATTTATACCAGAGGCTTAAGTAGATAACTTTAAAGCTTGAGGAATGACTTTTAAAACTGATTCATTAGTAGACTAAAGTTTTTGTGATTTATATGAAGCATGCCTTTTTGTGAATGGTTTGTTAGCATATTAGAGGAAATGTTTCAAGAAAGTTACGTTCATAGGACCATTTGATATGAAATTGTGTTTCTTTTAAAAAAATTTAAAAATTGAGATTATCAATTTATAAGAGAGAATAGTAGGCCATTTAGAGACTGGGAGGGTCAGAGTGTGGAACAGGAAAAAAATTACCAATATACATTGAAAGCTATAAATAGTGGGACATAGGAAGACACGAGACAAATTCATGAATTCTGATCCTACATGAATTATGAAGAGCTACCCAAAATTGTTTCTATCAAGCCCAGAGCATAAGTGAGTTGTATAATGTACTATATGATTCTAACAGGAGGTTAATAAGTATTTGGAGGAAATTCTCCCCCTCATAATATATGTGGGTTTAACCGAGGTGCCTAGGAAAGAAGATAACGAGCTTCTGGCGTTGGGAACTGCTTTAAAGCGAGAGAATTGTGTGATTTCATTTCAAAAGCGACTAAAGAATTCATGACGCATTGGCTAGTTTCCCAGTTTTTATCGAACATATCCCGGGATAATTGCTTGGTGTAATTCTGATTCTCATGTTTTTTACACTGTGAGTGAAATCGTGTGTTTGCTACATACAGTCTTGTGCATTTTCAGGAACTGTATGGAGTAGGAACAACGGTGGAGTTGGAGGGGTGCCCTGTGTCTCTAGTTCATGTCACTCACTATTCAGCAGGTGTTTGACCTCCAGGTGCTTTCTCTGGAAACTAAAGTTTTCTCTGTTGGGCTACCTCACAGCGTTCCTATAGGATTAAATGAGATTGTATACATGGAAGCACTGTGTAAACAGAAGCAGTCCATGAATATAAAGTATTCTACTTACTGTTTTCACATTTGATAGTCTCTGTGGTACTTTTGTATATTATCCTTGTCTATTGAAAAAATGTGATGTATTATCACATTACTTAATGTGCTTCTAGACAATGTTGGCAGCATTTTGCGTTAGAATTTCAGCTGTAGACTTTCACATGCTTTAGGAAAGATGCAATATTGGAGGACTTAAATATTCTGCTCTTTTTGTTTCTCAGCTCTATGAATTCTTTCTCTTTCTGATGTGGGCAGTTTCAAAGTGGAACACACAAACACAGGCACCCAACAAGAGAAAACCTGATTCATATCTGTTCCTTAACTAAAAAGTTAAACAGAGAAACTATTTAGAGACTTTTGGAGAGAGGTCAAAATATTTCTGGTCATCTTGTGTGGAGGTGTTGGGATTCTGTTTCAGACTCTGTGGTCAGCCCTGTTTTGGCAGAAGTTGAGGCAGTGCTGATTTCCTCACTGTCCAGATTAACCCCATGACAAGAATGTACTCATGACCAAGCACATTCTAAGGGATGATCTCAGTCCAAGAACAGTTTTTGCTTCAGGAAAGCAGTATCATGATGTGGGATGGAGCAATTTGGAGGCTGAGCATTTTGTAACTTTGCTTTCAAATTCTCAAGTCAGTTGAGTTGCTGGGCAGATGAGTTCACGCCTCTGGGTGACTCTTGGCATCCCATTTGTAAATAGAATTAAAATATCTCTGACGTTCTTCCTTGCCCCAGGTTGTATAGTTCTGTTCCAGAGTGGAACCCTCTATTAAATTTGCTCTTTCCAGAATTGGCAGAAGGAAGGTATGGCCAGAGCATAGGTAGAACATAACTCACAAGATAAGTTTGCAACTTGTTTGCATGCACAGGCTGCCCTTGCATTACATCATTCTGATACACACACATTCTGGTTGCCTTGATTTAGTAAACAGTGTTGACACTGCTGCCCTGCGTGCAATCCTAGATACACAGCTATAGAAACATAGGGTGAGTTTATGGAGGTAAATAATAAAAGTGGTTGTGATGATAAGACTATAGATGTCTCAAGCCGGTGACAGCAGACCACACTCAGACACGAAAATCTCCTGGGTATTTTGCAACATTAAAAGCACAAAGGGCCTGACCAGGCGGTGGCGCAGTGGATAGAGCATCAGACTGGGATGCGGAAGACCCAGGTTTGAGACCCCGAGATCGCCAGCTTGAGCGCGGGCCCATCTGGCTTGAGCAAAAGCTCGCCAGCTTGGACCTAAGGTCACTGGCTCCAGCAAGGGGTGACTCAGTCTGCTAAAGGCCCTGGTCAAGGCACATGTGAGAAAGCAATCAATGAACAACTAAGGTGTTGCGATGGCAACGAGAAACTAATGATTGATGCTTCTCACCTCTCTCCATTTCTGTCTGTCTGTCCTTATCTATCCCTCTCTCTGACTCTCTCTCTGTCCCTGTAAAAACAAACAAAAAACCCACAAAGGGTAAAATGATAAAAGCTTAGGAAGGAGTATAGTATAGCAATTTGCCAAAACATGGGAAATAAACCTACTCCGTGCTATAACTTATATGCTGGGAGGACGGCAAGCACTGCTCAGGCAACTCCGCATAAGCTTTGACAAAGAAATACAATGCTTTACGTTTCAGTGTTTCTAATGTGTTAAATTATAGCATACTAAATAAATATGTTTTATTATTTTCTCATTTTCCTATACATTATAACATTAAATTCTTAATGTTTTTGCAGACACTTTTAAAGGTCACTGAATAACTGCAGTTTTTCCCATTGTTTATTAAGCCCTCCTTGCAGTTATTTTTATGGTCCTGCACTCTTGTGCAAAACAAGGTCTGTCCAGAGTTCTAAGGTAAATTAGAGATTTATTTCAGCAGGAGCCAATCTTCTAGGGCGAAGAGCTGCTTCCCTCACCTTAAAAACGTGCTAGTAATACACTTTTTCCCCCTAAAAAGTATTATAAAAACATATTAGAAAAATAAGGGGGTACTTGGGGTTAGTATCCAAATTCAAACATGCAGAGATGATCACAGTTTTAATATTCATAATTTTTATCTGTATACCCTGGGTTTATCCCTATATGTATGTGTATGGATTTATATTGATACATGTTTCTTAAATACAGTAATGAGATTATAGTCTGAGTGATTCCAGTCACGCCTCTGAGTCATCCACCAAATCTTTCAGGAGAGCTATTTTGCTTATGTGGTTCTGGGTCAACTCTTTTCACAAGTCAGCTATTTTTTAAATAACTTAAAAAAAAAATTTAAATTAAAAGTTTAATTACAGTTGATATACAATATTATATTGGTTTCAGGTGTACAACATAGTGATTAGACATTTATATAACTTATGAAGTGATAACCCAAACATCTAGTACCTATCTGACACCATACACAGAAGTCAGCCGCTAATGGCTAGAACAGCAGGGGTGATTCTGAAGGATTTGGGGCATATTATACACATACAAACTTGAGAAGGATTTGTACCAGTGATTAAGTAGTAATTCAAAGCACATGTTGACCCCATAGCATAACTCCCATTGGAAGTAAACCGCATGTTGTTGTTATTTTTGCCAGTATTCACAGCCTCCAGTTGAGGGGACCAGAGTGTTCATGGAGCTGTGGGCCAGGCTCAAGGGACCCAAAAGGAATAAGACACAGTGTGGCAGTTGGAAGTTCTTGGATAGCAGCAGTTTGGCCCCTCTAGTGTAGCATTTGAATTTGTAAAAGAGTCCCTTCCTTCTTTCTGTACCTCTGTTCCAGAAAAGCTGTCCTCTGAGTTTTGTTCTGTTAAGCAAGGGTAAGTTCTTTGTTAAAGAATTTTGATTATTGCCTGGCCTGTGGTGGCTCAGTGGATCAAATGTCAACCTGGAATGCTGAGGTCGCTTGTTAGAAACCCTGGGCTTGCCTGGTCAAGGCAAGCTACCAGTGAACAACTAAAGTGAAGCAACTATGAGTTGATACTTCTCACTCCCCATTCTCCTCTCTTCTCTCTGTAAAACCATAAGTAAAATCTTTGGGGAGAAATAATTTTGATTATTTAAATATGTAAAGAGTAACATTATTTCTTTTGCTTAGTACCCCTGGCACTTTCTTACTTTTTCCTTCAGAAACTGTCTGAGAATACTGATAAGGCCAAGGGAACACACAGGTGACATTTAATGGCTACTTGCCCTGATGGCAGGATAGGAAGCTACCCTATGGCATGTCACAAGTGAATACGTCCTGTATATCTTCACCTCCCCTTCTTTTAGGAATTAGTTAATCAAAGAGAGATTCTCAGAAGAACCACATAGATAGTTCATTCATAAAGGAAGCAAGGTCCAGTTAAATTTATAGAATCATTAACCATCTCCAGTGGAATTAAATTTAAATGAAGAAAGGTTATAAAGCCATTTCTATCTTTTCATTGTTTCTGAGATTTTTTTTTTTTGAGGATTTTCATAAGTTTATTTGGACTAAACTGACAACACATGCCGGGGGGACAAGATCTCAAACACTCTTGTTTCTGAGACATTTAAATATAGTATTTTATGTTTGTTAAAGTTTCCCCAAAACTAGTATTTTATATTTTTATTTTTGAAATTTTATGAGATTATTTGAGCCAAACTGACAACTTATGCCAGGGAGTAAGATCTTAAACACTCCCTAAAACTAACATACTTAGAGTCATTATATCCATATATCATGTAGAGACTGCAAAGCTATCCCTGATTTACTTTTATCTTATTTTGATTACCTTGTACCTTCACAGAATTTACTGATAAGATAAACTCCTTTAGCAGTCTATGATAAGTTTATTTTTTTTTCCTCATCAGTATTTTTATTGCAGTATTTAGAGCACCAGGGGAAGGACTTATCAAAAAAGCTTATTGTTTAACTTGTTTCAACATCAAAGAATAAGGCTTTGGCAGAGTTAAGCTTTTAGAAATTAATATTTGAGATTCCAGTGAATCATCATACAAATTAGAATAGATTATAACCTCCAATGAGAGATTTAAGTTGTCTCTTTTGTTAAAAGAGAGAGAGACAGACAGACACAGGAAGGACGAGAGATGAGAAGCATCAACTTGCAGCTGTGTCACTTTAGTTGTTCACTGATTGCTTCTCATACGTTCCTTGACCTAGGTGTTCCACCTTAGCCAATGACCCCTTGTTCAAACCAGAGACCTTGGGCTCATGATTTCACACTCAAGCCGATGATGCCACACACAAGCTAGTGAGCCTGCGCTCAAATTTGCCCTCAAGCCGGCGACCTCGGGGTTTCGAACCTGGGACTTTAACATACCAAGTTGATGCTCTATCCACTGCTCCATCACAAGCCAGGCTGTAGTTTCTTTTTTATGTTTGGAATGAAAGAAGATTATATGAAGGTGAGAGAAAACAGAGTACAGGATAGTTAACAAGGTTACGTGATCTCTCTCAGGGGTCTGAAAAAGAGGGTTCCTCTGGCATTTAAAAGGTGTGTTAACCTAGATGCACAAGAACAATGGACAGGGCTTGCTTAAGACAAAGATAAACCTTTTTATTGGTCTGGGGCATGACTCCTCACTATGATATGCCCAGTATGTGATTGGCCAGGAAGCCTCAGCTAATAGTGAGCAGTTGCCTGGAATGTCCTCTGTGTTGTATACACCCCTTGAGGAGTGAACAGGAGACCGTAGGACAGTTCTGGATCCAGCTCTGTTTCCTTGGAAACACCACTGCAGTGTTGTTGAGAGAAGAAACTTCCAGAAAAGGGGAAGTGAGACTGTTAGAGGGGGAGAGGTCTTTTCTATTAGATTGAGATCCTAGACAAGATGGGAAGATTTGGGATTCAGAATATTATTAGAAGTGTAACCAGCGAAGAAGAGAAGAAAATCATCTTCCTCTGAGTCTGAGGGAAAGGCTAAGGGAAATGACGGTTCATTCATTTTTTTGTTTGTTTGTATTTTTGTATTTATTTAGTGCCATTAAGTGCAGGTCCTGTGTGAAGAGCTTGGCTCAGAATGGGGAGCAGGTATGACTGTTCCTTGCTCTTGTGGAGTTGTCATCCTGGCTCTGGAGATGACAGAGCTAGGTCACATCTGACACAAACAGTAAGAGCTAGGTCAGAGATTCAAGTATGAGAGGGATGGGGGTGGCCATTTCTGATTATCAGTTCAGGATGCACCTCTCTGAGGATGTGCTCATAAAATAGACATGGTAAGAAACTATCAGTATCAAGATCAGGGGAAGAGAATTTCAGACAGAAGAAGCAGCCAGTGTACTCAGAGACCAGATAAAGGCCAGTGTGGCTGAGTGTGTTCCTATAGGGGAGGGAGAGCCTAGGCACTAGCATGGTGGGGGGCAGGTCAAGGAGTGTTTTGTAAGCCTGGTAAGAATTCATACTTCATTAGACCTTCAAAGGGAAGCCACTAGAAGTTTTCAAACAGGGGGATCACATGATCAGCTGTTGTGGTGAGAGTAGATGGGGGCGGGGAATAGAAGTGGAAAAATAGTGGAGAGCTCCTGTGTTCACTGTTCACCGTTTACCGGGACAGGAAGGAGACTAGGATATGACAGTAGAGCAGGGGAAATGAGCTGATTCCTTATTTGTTTTGGAGGTAGAGTCTGTAAGGATTTCCTTACTGAGATGAGGCTAAGGATAGACTGGTAAGGGATAGAGAAGACTTGAAGATAGCATTTAAACAGTTTGGTTGGCTAACTGGGTGGTAGTAGCACCATTAACTGAGAAAGGAATAGAGTTAATGAGCCAGTGGGGGTGGGGGGTGGGGGGTGGGGGGAGAGAGCGAAAGTTCTGCTTTGGCCCTTTCACTTTGAAATGCCTTTAGACATCCAAATTGTTTCAGATAGGCAAGAAGTAATGGTGACTGAGACTAAGATAGTGGGAGTAGAGGTGGGAAAATAATGGAACCAAGTTCTGGAGTTCCTGCTTGGTGATTTAATTTATATGATGAGATCATTATAGTCAGGAGCAGCAACCTAGGCCAGATATAACTTGCTGCAAGTTTTTATCTGGCCCAGGAGCCAAGACGGTTTGTACATTTAAATGGTTGAAAAGAATCAAATAAATCTTCATATTTTAAGCACATGAAAATTATATGAAATTCAAATTTAAGTGCTCATAAATAAAGTTTTATAGGAAAGAAGCCGCACTTACTCATTTGTTTTGTCTGGCTACTTTGACACTATGAGGGTAGAGTTGAATAGTTGCATGTGACTCACAAAGCCTAAAATACTTCATATCTGACCCCTGACCTAGCTGAGTAGAAGGAGAATGGCCTGGAACACATCCAGGTCATGTTAACATTAACCATGGGTGGGCAGTCCAATGTGGAAGCCCAGAAGAAGAAGCACGATTTGTGTGTGTGTGTGTGTATGTTTGTGTATTTTTCTAAAGTGAGAAGTGGGGAGGCAGAGAGACAGACTCCCGCATGCGCCCGACCAGGATCCACCCAGCATGCCCACTAGGGGGTGATGCTCTGCCCATCTGGGGCGTTGCTTTGTTGCAACCGGAGCCATTCTAGTGCCTGAGGTGGAAGACATGAAGCAACAATCCTCAGCGCCCAGGCCTACTTTGCTTCATTGGAGCCTTGGCTGCGGGAGGGGGAGGGAGAGACAGAAATAAAGTAGAGGGGGAAGGGTGGAGAAGCAGATGGGCGCTTTTCCTGTGTGCCCTGGCCAGGAATTGAACCCAGGACTTCCACATGCTGGACCGACGCTCTACCGCTGAGCTAGCCGGCCAGGGCTGAGGAAACTTAATTTTTATGTGTGTTTTCTCAGTAACCTGCAAAAAAGTGAGGCTGGTAGTTGGGGTGGAGGGAATTGATTAATTGGGGCAAGAGCTGCAGTAAAAAGAACACATCTATTATTGTCTTTATGAAGTTTAGGTGTACTACGTGATTCATAAAATTATTTTAGCCTTTTCAGATTCCTGATATTTGAATAATATTTTATCTTTGTAGTTGACTTATCTTGAATGAGACCAGGTAAGTGATGTGCAACTTAAGTAATGGTAGTTTTCAGACCAGTATGTTTGGTACATCATTGATTGACACACGGCTCTGCTCTGAGAGTAGTATCAAATATTTGGAATCAAGATTGCAGTGGACAGTTATGATTACATTATAGACATTAATATAAAACTATAGTTCTTGATTTAAAAGATATAACTCAACTAAGTTCATTATAGCTTAAAGGAAATCAAACTTGTAGAATTTTTCAGAGAAAGCCGGAAATTCCTCCATGTTACTCCATTTGCTTGAACAATCTCTTAGCTAAGGTAAATAGATCAATATAAGAGGGCTCAGAGTGGTTGATTTCACTTTGTGTACATGTAAGAATACGGTATTAATCAGTGAATTTGATTCCTTTGTAGGAACATACATTGATAGGTTCAGCAAATTCCCAAGACATCCAACTATGTGGAATGGGAATTCTTCCTGAACACTGTATTATAGACATCACGCCAGAAGGCCAAGTTATACTGACTCCTCAAAAGAACACCAGGTAATATATTTTAATTAGTGATAATGTTACAATAATTTTTAAGAGGAAGAAAGTACACTAGTTGCAGATGGTATACAGGACATTTGGCCTAGTTACAAGGTCCTTTATATGAGCTTTTTAATATCTCTTAAATCCATTCCTTCCTTCCTAAACTCACTACCGCAGCCTTATTTAAATAGAACCCTCATCAGATCTTGACTAGAACCCCTGCCAGCACCCTAATCTTCCTGTACACCATACAGCCAGATGGCTCTCCACTGTTTCTGATACAGAATTCCTTACATCCTTCCTATTTTTCTCATATTCCTCTGCTGTTGCTTTAGCCAGCTAACTCCTATCTGAGCTTCAAGGTTAACTCTGTCATTATCTACTTTGGGAAATTCCCTGTTTGGTCTTAATTAAGGGCTCTTACCATGTATTCCCAGCATACCTTATGCTTCCCATTTTATTAACTGTATTGTATTTGTATGGGCTCATCTCTATTATCCCATTAGACTGTGAGCTCCTTGAGGACAAGGACCTTTATTTTTTTATTCTCTATCTTTATTATGTAATATAAGACTAGTGTATAAGTGTTCAGTGAGTAATGAATGAATGAAGAGGTATAACATTATTTAATTAAAAGTCAGTTTGTTTCCTTGATCTATAAAACTGTTACTACCCTGTTATATAACTCTCTATAACTTATAGGTGGTTGGCTTATGTTGATCTTCTGAATGTCGATCCATTTCATATGATACAAAAAATCATTCCTATCATCACTAATTTCATCTTTCAAGTCTATACATTGGGAAGCTATCAAACTTTTGGAGGACACAACTTAGAAAGGACAAGAGGGAGCAGAAGAAGCCTTCCTGGTACTGCCTCCCAGCTCAGGCAGGCTGTGTTCCTGTTACTTAATCTCACAGAACACCCTCAGGCCAGTTTATTCCAAGGCTGTGACAAAGTAAAACAGATCAGGCCGCATAATATTGTTTCAGCACAAAGACCAAAGTCACTATGCCACACACAATACCAAACACCTTCTCTTGGCTGATGTGAGGGGCTCCTTCACTCATTACAACTGGATTCTCATTCTAGTCTTCCCTCAGTAGATAGGATTTATTTAATACCCCACTGTTGAATTTCTTCTGCTTTCTGCCAGCATCTGATATATAGAGAACCCCCACTACCTTAGACCCTCTCCCAAATCATCCATAAAGCCCAGAGCCTGCAGTAGGTCCTTCTCAGACCTGCTCCCTGACACCCAGGCTTCCTGTGGCATGTCTTGTCCCTCTGCACAAGTGACAAACCCAGCTTGTTCATCTACGGGGATGTTCCCGAGGTCTTTGCTTGGGGAACATCGACACAAGTTTTCCAAAATTCTTATTTTCACTTGAAAGCTTGAAATTTGCAGTTGGCAACAAGTATTGTCAGTTATTTTCCTCCAAATGACAGACTGGCTTTGTTTATTTTCAAAAAAATGTCTGTCAAAAGGCCGCTTTGTGTATGTCTGACTGAAGATGGTCATCATATTTCGGTATGCACTAACACAGTGATTTTTGTGCACTTCTCACTTCATCACCTGAACCAGTTAAAAAGTTGTGCACTCGGGTCAGGATTTAATGCAAGTTATAATTTTTACTGCTTCCTCAAGGACATTCACAAACGAAACATTGTTTTAAATTGTGAGTGTGTGGCGTTGAAGGATCCAGGGAAACGAGTAACGTTTGGCACGCCACTGCCTTGATTTGTGCTAAAACACCAGCAGGTGTTTTTCTTTATTTACCTGAACCAACAGTGTTGCTCATTGCCAGTACAAATGTCAACACAGGGAATGGGGCAGGTTAGCATTTTAAAAAATAGCTTTGTTCTCTGGGACCACACACAGAATGTACTTTGAGAACTGTATTCATACTTTTAATTACTAATCATGGCTTAACTGCTGTTGCTTTTTAAAATAAGCCTACCTATGTGTTTGCCTTTAATTAAAATCTTCATTGTATTTAAGGAATCTGTTATAAAGGCTAAAATCTGCTGATTTTAGTAGGTCCCCTCTTGACGTAACTATTTTTTGAGCTTGCATTTTGAGTAATCAGACTATAGGAGTATAAAGACCAATTCCATGGCGTTAAAAAAAATCCACCGTGTAAGAGACAAAGAGTAAGATTTTGTGTATATGTGTATATATATAAAACATAACTAGCAACTATAATGCCAGGGAGGTGCTTTACGAACGTAAAGAAACTAAGATACTACAGGCCAGAGTGATGGGTAGCCTTTTCATAGGAAGTGTAAACTAAACGGGGCTTTGCAAGCTGAGTAAGGTGTAGGGGATGGGCGGCAGTGGGAACCCTACTGCAGTTCGAAGGACTGCTGTACACCTGGCTTTCAGGGAGGAGTCAGTCATGTTTAGTGCACAGAACATAAAGGGGTTTCTTGTTGTGTTTCTTTTCCCTGAAATTGAGAGGTTGCTAGAAGAAGAAAAGGGGTAAAGAGGGATTCCTTTTGTTAGAACTTAAAGAAACTAAGTTTCTAATTTTAATGTCAAAGTAAAGAATTGACCTTTATATTTAAGCAAACCAGTTTTCAGCAGGAAAGAGGCATGATGACACTGGTATTCCAGGAATATCAATTTTATAGTGGTATGCATAATTATCTGTTTATTTCCTGCCTTCTCCAAACTCTTCATTTAATGTCCTTCTACTCACCATTTCTTCTGTTGGACTCCATTGTCAAGATAAGTAGTCAAGTGGACCTGACAAATCTTCAGTGTATTGATAGGATATGGACATTTATCTATGCTATGGTCAGTTACAGAAGAATTGAACGTTGGTCTCAATTTTTTCCCTCATTGATTTTTGAGAGAGTGAGAGAGAGAGCAAGAGAGAGAGAGAGAGAAGCATCAATTTGTTGTTCCACTTAATTGTGCACTCACTTATTGCTTCCCATACATGCCCTGACTGGGGCTTGAACTGGTGACTTTGGGGCTGAGCTGATGCCCTGCAGGATCAAACCAATGATCCCAGGATAGAGCCGGCAACCTCGGGATTGAGCCCACGACTTGGCACTCTGGGATGATGCTCTGTGTGCTGGCCAGGATGATGCACTCCGGGATGATACTTATTTTTTATTACTAATCTGTATATATTTCTAGAGTCCAGTTGGTTGACTGGCTCTTTGAATCTATGAGCTTGCACATACTTGTTTTAGTTGTAGTGTAAACAGCCACCATCTTTCTCTTAATTGGTTGTAGTGGTTCTCTACTTACTCTTTAATATGTTGTGTATAAATTTAGAACTTTGAAAAACAGAGAATAAATATTATATTTAGTACCGTAAGCATTTTAGGTAAATTAGCAGAGAAGTAGATATAAATAACAGAAATCACCAAGAGCGGGCTTTATTTGGGGGAATTGATTATTTTGTTTTTCCTAGTAACCAGATCTCGGTGGTACTGGAAAATTAAAGGAGAAAACGTGAAAATCATTGTTTACATGTTTGACCTCTCATCCCCACAGAACGTTTGTAAATGGTTCTTCTGTATCCAGTCCTCTACAGCTACACCATGGGGACAGGATATTGTGGGGAAACAACCACTTCTTCAGGTATGACATTATTCATGGCTCTTAAAGAAGGAAATTATTGAACGCTATACTCTGAAATAGAAGAATATATATTGAAAAGTAAGAATAACTCCATAAATGGCATATATTTTTAGTGTATCTATATGTTTATTTACCAAATGTAAATTTATATACTACATACAGGATTTGGCAAAAAATAAGTTTACAGTTCTTATGAAAAATAATACAATAATTAGGTTTTATGTGTTCATAATTGTAACCTACTTTTACCCCACCCTGTATATATGTGTTTTCACTATGTAGTTTTGGCCCGAGGGACATCTGAACAATACACTCAGGGAAAATACTGAGTTCACTTACACGATTTCCTTTCTACTTTTCAGTGGGAGGTGATTGTTTTGCAATCTGGTATAAAACTTCATTAATTTTGTTCTGGCATGCTTATCTTTTTATTCTTTTTTTTAATAGGAAAAGTAGTGGTTTGAGTTTTCTTATTCATAAAATAAGGTTTGTATTTCTTTTAGCTGTAAGTCATGGCAAACTTAACTCATGACTTAACAGATAATTTATTTCTTTGACAAAGCAAGAAATCCAAAGGAAGATTGTTGTTGGCATTGGCTAAGGCCCTCAAAAAATGTCATGGCAGAAGTCTTGTCATTGCCTTGGCATTTCCCAGGGCCTAAAAATGGCCACACCACTCTAGAAGTCTTCTCCTAGGCCCCAGCAACCTTCCACTTAGGCCTTGTTTGCTGGAATTTGCCCTTAGCTGAGAGGGAGGCTGAGAAAGAAAGAGACCTGGGACTGCACACACTGTTGGGTGTGTGTTGGTAAGGTGGGCGAGCTGGATATTGTATAAAATTGAAATCCCAGTCTACTTCTCTTCCTGTCACTGGCCACTGTGATTCATGTATCAAACTGACTTCTCTTGTAGTTCACGGAGATCCTTTGTTTGTATGCCAGATGATATTTTGATTATTGAAGAAAGGTTAGAAGGGTATAGAATGTGTGGAAAAAATATATTTTTCCTTGTACTAAATCAAGTGTAAATAGCTTGGCTTAGAATTCAAAGCCCTTAGGGCCTGGCCGGTGGCTCAGTGGATAGAGGGTTGGCCTGTTATATGGACGTCCTGGGTTTGATTCCCAGCCAAGGTACACAGGAGAAGCAACCATCTGCTTCTCCCCCCACTTCTCTCTGTCTTCCCCTCCTAAAGCCAGTGGTTTGATTGGTTCGAGCATGGCCCCGGGCGCTCGAACACATTTAGCTCCTGAGGCTGTTGGAGCGCATCAGCCTCAAGAGCCAAAAATAGCTAAGTACTTGAGCATTGGCCCTAGATGGGTTGCCAGGTGGATCCTGAGCAGGGCACATGCAGGAGTCTGCCTCTCTATCTCCCCTCCTCTCACCTGAAAAATAAATAAATGAATAAATAAATAAAAATTAAAAAATTGAAAGCCTTCATAGTTTGGGTTAAGTTGATCCTTTCAGCATTACCCTCTCACAACTCTGCTGTACAAACTTTGGGCATCCCCATGTTGTTTCATTCATGACTTCTAGCTGTGACAGTCACGTAGCCTTGTGTCAGACTCTCTGTGCTAATTATTTGCATGTATGTGTGTTCTATTTCTACTACCAGAATACAAACTGGGTACAGCCATTGCCTTATATTTACATGGTATTCCCTTGGCATCTAGCAAGTGCAAGTAATGAACTAAATGAATGTTTATATCTTTATTTAAAAAAATTTTTTCCCAGATTGAATTTGCCTAAAAAGAAAAAGAAAGCAGACCGAGAGGATGAGGAACAAGATACATCCCTGAAGAATGACACCAGTTCTGAGCAGCTAGATATGGATGGGGACTCCTCCAGCGAGGTCTCCAGTGAAATCAACTTCAACTATGAGTACGCACAGATGGAAGTTACCATGAAGGCTCTGAGCAGTAATGGTGAGCAGATCGGCTGCACATTTAAGAATCTTTTAAAGTTAATTTTATATTTAACTGTAGTTGTTATACAATCTTAAATAGGTTATAGTAGTTTCAGGTGCACCATCTAGTGATTTGACACTTTTATACTTTACAGTGTGATCACCCCACAGATTCTAATAATCATCTGTCACCAAGTAAACTTAACACGATATTGTTGACCGTATTTCCCTTCCCATTTTCACTAATTCCCCCTCCCTTCTGCTAACCATCTCTTAGGTATCTGTATCTTTTAAAATTGGTGGAGAGGTAAAAATGTTTATGTCTGAGATGCTTTAAAAGTTAACAAAATAAAGAATTCTTTAGGTTGTCTGTACTCCATCCTTTTGTCTTTGTCTTTAATTGATTGTACTTATAAAATCTTGCATTCTTTCTGCCTCCATATACAAATCACTGCACACTCTGTCCTCACTGATAGAATGTCTAAGGTTTGGAACTTGATTACACTGGTGCATTAGTGTAGCGAATTTCTGAAGCGTTAACCATATCTTGGGTTATGTGGAACATATAATAGACCTGCTTTTTCTGTATGGGAAATAGTTCGGTATATGTCTGAGAGAACAGATAAGTAATTGGGAGTACCGACAGCTAAGTTTATTCTCTCTTTAAAATGTTATTTTTATTAGGATAACAAACAACAGTATAGACAAACATTGGACATATATTGTGCTGTATCATTTACCTTTTGTTCATTATTTACCTTATTACCAAACTGGCGTTTAGATCCCATGCAATCCATCTTGAGCAGCCTGGAACAGCAGCATGAGGAGGAGAAGCAGTCGGCGTTGGAGCGCCAGAGGCTCATGTATGAGCACGAGCTGGAGCAGCTGCGGAGACGGCTGTCTCCCGAGAAGCAGAACTGGCGCAGTGGGGACAGGTTTTCCTTCCACTCCCCCAGCGCTCAGCAGCGACTGAGACAGTGGGCTGAAGAGAGGTAGGTGGTGCCTGGGCCTTGGTCACATGCACAGCATGTGCTCATCACCTCTGACCCACGAGGCAGGATACAGAATGGAAAATCTAGGTATTACTTTAGAGAGAATTATAGTAAAAGAAAGTGGTACAGCTAAGAACCACTTGACTTTATTTTATTTTTTAAATGGAACTTGTTCATTTGTATTGACTTATTTAAAGCTGCCATGTTAAGTGCTGCCTTCTTTTTAGTTTGTATGGCTTTTGGATTTGAATAAACAACTACTTATTCTTAGAAGTTATACTCTATTGTTGTATTGTACTTTAGGTTCTGAAGCTTGGGTAGATGCTTTTTAAAAAAAAAGAAAAAAGGAAAGGTGGTTGTCTGGACTGATTAGCACAGGTAGGTAAAGCATGGTGCTGATGAGATCAGGTTGCCGGCTAATTAGCATCGCACTAAAACGTCTTATTCAGGGTTACAGATTGTACTCCACTAACCTCTCACTGTTCAAAGTTTGGTCTGCAGACAGGCCGCGTCTCTGTCACCTGGAGATTCTTGGGAATGTGGCATTTCAGGCTCCACCCCACACCTACTGAGTCAGAATCTTCAGTTTATCACAATCCCCCATTGCTTTGTATACAGAGTCAAGTTCAAAGCACAGCCCTACCTGAGGGCCTGTTTGTTACAGGAGCGTTGCCAGTGATTGTAATGTAGCCCAGAGAGAACCGTGCATGGGTCAGTGTCGGTGATGTGTTCCTGTGTGCGAAGGACAGGGCAAAGCTTGGTTGGCAGTTTGGCATTAACACATTATGTCCTGTATAATATTCTGATGTGCTGCCTGATGGTTATCTCCCCCACCTCCATTTTTTGTTTGTTTTGTTTTGTTTTAAAGAGAAGCAACACTGAATAACAGTTTGATGAGGCTGAGGGAACAAATTGTTAAAGCCAATCTGTTGGTGAGAGAAGCTAATTACATTGCAGAAGAACTGGATAAGAGAACAGAATATAAAGTAACCCTACAGATTCTGGCCTCCAGCCTCGATGCCAACCGGAAGGTGAGATTGCCATTAATAAAAAAAAACAGATCATTGGATAAAGCTGCTCTATATTTCACGAGTGTTTATTTAAACACCAGTGGGTTTGGCCTCATCCCCATCTATACTTACATGATCTAGATTTTTTTATACTTGACCTCATCTTTGGAGTAGAGTTTACTTCCTTTTAATTCTCTTTTTCATTTATGTCCATTATCTACTAGAAATATCCTCTCCACTCTCGCACCCAAACCTACCAGTTTATTTCACTCAACTCCTTTTCTTTGTTTTTTTTTATTATTTATTTTTATTCATTTTAGAGAGGAGACACAGAGAGAGAGAGAGAGAGAGAGAGAGAGAGAGAGAGAGAGAAAGGGGGGAGGAGCTAGAAGCATCAACTCCCATATGTGCCTTGACCAGAGCAGTGCAGGGTTTTGAACTGGCGACCTCAGTGTTCCCAGGTCGACGCTTTATCCACTGCACCACCACAGGTCAGGCTCAACTCCTTTTCTTCAAATCTGTTTAAATTACATCTGAGAAGTCTTTTCTGATGTGTTTTTCCCACAGTGGTTTTCCCCTTTATTCTGTTACCATGTTAGAACACCCTCACCCCCAACTGCCAAGTTAGGTTTTTTATTTTCCTTAAAGGGATGTTATTTTCTGCATGCTAATAGATTGCTCTAAAAAATTGTTCATCAGTTATTTCATGTATGTATTCAAAATTGCAAATCTCTTTTTTTGTGTGTGATGCAATAAAAATAAAATGTAGGGGAAAGTCTCATCAAAATCGTCTGTCTTTGCCACTTAGGTTCTTTTCTTGTCCTTCATCAGGTCCATACATGAGTTTTGATGAATTAGGCAGAAGTTTATGTTCGGATAAATGTTTGAGAGTCCACGTGGTTTGTTTCTCTTACAGTATTTGACACAGGAAAGCTTGAATGAGGCCTTTGCTGTTCTAACTTGATAGCAAGGACTGCCTCTTTTTCTTGGGGCATCACAGAATCAAGGTCAATGTTTTGCAGAAACTATATGTGTGGCGAATGTGGTGCCTAATGTTTTTAGGAATAAAGGCATTATGAATGTAGTTTAGTCATTGCTTTGTAGAGAATTGTCTTTTAATATATATTCTGTGTCTAGTTTTACTCACTTAGAACTTTATTTTGCTTATTGGTATTTGTAGGTGAAATTCACAGATAAAACATATTAGAGGAAAGCCAGTCATGGTCAAAAGGTAAAGGGCTCAGCTTCTTCTGGAAGACTGAGAAGAGCAAGGTCTTTTCCCATCTTGTAGTGTTTGACTTGAAAAAACAGAACTGTGGATATTTCCCCCATTCCACATGACTTGACAGTCATGTGTACCCTGGCTTGGGCTTTGTTGGAAGGAGCAGCCCTACCTCGGGGAGGCAGGTCAACACCTAGAAGTGACTCAAGTCACTTTGAACATCTCTCTTCTCCTGGACACCTGACTGTGTTTGTGGGGGCTTTTTGTTTGTTTTTGTTTTTTGTCGGTAGAGATGACATGCATTGCTGAAGTTGAAGCAGTCCTTACTAACAGATGGCTACCAAGCCCCTCTATTACTGGTTTACTACATTAGTATTTTCAGATTTCAGTTACAGAGAGGAGCTGGACAAGGGAGTATTTCCTTTTTTTTTTTTTACAGGGACAGAGAGAGGGATAGATAGGGACAGACAGACAGGAACGGAGAGAGGTGAGAAGCATCAATCATTAGTTTTTCACTGCCGTTGCGACACCTTAGTTGTTCATTGATTGCTTTCTCACATGTGCCTTGACCACGGGCCTTCAGCAGACCAAGTAATCCCTTGCTGGAGCCAGCGACCTTGGGTCCAAGCTGGCGAGCTTTTGCTCAAACCAGATGAACCCACGCTCAAGCTGGCAACCTTGGGGTCTCGAACCTGGGTCTTCCACATCCCAGTCCGACACTCTATCTATTGCGCCACCGCCAGGTCAGGCAAATATTTTTCTATATTAAAAACACATTGCTTCTTTTTTTAAGCTGGGAAAATTCAAGAATGCTTTTATTAATTTTTATTTTGAGGTGAAGTTCACATAACATAAATTTAACCATTTTAAAGTGAACAATTCAGTGGCAATTAGTATATTCACCATACTGTGCAACCAGCGTCTCTCCCTAGTTCTGTACTGTTTCAATTTTAAATTCAAACTATGGATATTTAGAAATTGTTATCATTTGTTGCCTCCAAATGGGTAAGTAGAATACTTTTTAGTTTACTCTTAAACATTTTTGTGTTTTGTACCACGTTAGGATGCTACCCATTCAGAAAAATTCAAACTTTGGCAGGTAAGAGATAGTTTCTCAACCACACACCGAAGAAAACCTTCCCCTGCTGTACAATTCTTAGGACTCTCTCTCTCTCTACCCACTGATGCTCTCTGGTCATATGATGGTCTGAAAAAAAACGCCAAAAAATTGTTGACTTTCCATTAAACATGGTCTTGTCTTTTGTGTTTGAAATTTAAATTTATATTTAACTGTAATGAAGGTTTATATTAATATAATGCAGTTGGGCATAAAAGTGTTATATTAAGCTTGTGAGACTTCTGGGAAGCTTTGCAGTGAACAGAGTGAAGCATGATAGCAGTTCTGGTTTGGGCTGATGGTTTTCGGCTGGTGGGTATAGAATGTCCAGGATGCCTTCCCCCATGGATGGCTTTGTGTTCCACATAGTCATTTCCGCTGTCTTTGCAGCGAGGCTGTCTTCTCAGTGAACCTGCAATCCAGGTGAGAAGAAAAGGAAAAGGAAAGCAGATTTGGTCTTTGGAGAAACTGGACAACAGGCTGCTGGACATGCGAGACCTTTATCAGGAGTGGAAGGAGTGTGAAGACGATACTCCAGTAAGTTATCTGAGAAAACCGACTTAATTGGTACAGAAGGAACCAAGCATTTCGGAATGAGCCTACCCATTGTAGGGGAGATGCATTCATTTTTTCTGTTTCTAGGATATTTATTTTAATTCTTTAAGTTGTTTAGCTAATCAAGAGTTTTAATGACCTGTTTTCCTGGGACTTTTGTTTTTCTTTCCCTCATTTTGTATTCTTTGATTTCTAGTAGAATTTTCTATATTCTTCTGTTGGAGTTAGAGGTTTCTCCTGTCCTGGATTGTGAATTTATTTAGAGACCATGCCTATTAACCCTTTGAGTAGTGATTTTTTTTCATGCTCGCTGACCCCCAGGAGATGAGTTATTTTTCAAAAAATAAACTCAGTTCCAGTTTTATTAACTTAAAATAATGTTTGATAACCAATTTATAGAAACAAGAAGAACATACATTTGCTTTTTATAGTGTTGCCTTACACAATTTTAAAATAAATCGATTGTACTCTGGATGGTCAGGAGGCACGAGTATGTACACGAGCATTCATACTACTCACAGGGTTGACATTCTCTTCATTTTTTAGCACATTTAGCTCTGTAGTTCATGAGCCTACAATATCTGTTTTGTTAATTGAACATCAGTGATACCACAATATCTATACTAGTAAGAGCATATTCTGAAGGTGTTTTGATCCTTAAGCAGGTGCCATACATCTGTACTCTGGTACCCTCTCCTTAAATGGTAGGTTTTCTCATTTAGGTCAGCTTTGTACATATTTAAAATAGAAAGATGCATTATTTATATTTTTACATATTTTCAGTACTCCAGTGTCCTCATACAGTTAATTCTTTAGCCTTTTGTTTTTAAAAAATGTTTATTTTTCCAGGCTGTCATCAATGAAAATGAATTCTTACAGTTAGATAACCGTTTTTCTTTCAAAATATTTATTTTCTTCTGTATTCCTCCCCTATTTCAACATAGAAATAAAACAACATTAATAACAAATACTGTATGAAAAAACAAACCACTCTCCTGTAAAGATGTTGCCTGTCATTAGTGGCAACATCTCTTGTGTTCCGGTAGGAACAGGTAGAATAGATATGAAAGAAAAATGAAGAGTTCTCGTATAAACTCTACTTCTTTTCCTAGTCAATGTATGTTTCTATGTTTTTGTGGCAAGATTTCCATGTAAAGGAGAAGAACTGATAAAAGTAATGACATTCACGGGCATATGAAGTACAGCATAAGGAATATAGTCAGTAATACTGTAATAACTATGTATGGTGTCAGATGGGTACTAGATTAATTGGAATGATCACTTTGTAAAGTATGTAACCACTGTGTTGTACACCTGAAACTTATATAGTATCGTATGTCAACTATAATTGAAAAATAAAATTTTAAAAATTAAAAAAGAATGGCATTATTTGGATCATTCTCTCATGGGTAAAGGATGCTTGCTGACCATTTATTCTGAAACAGGAATGGGGGGAAAGGGGAAAGCAGGAAGTAAAGTGCTGTACTTTAAGTTTAGTGACTTTGTTAGAGTGCATCAAAAAGTGATAGGTTGAATTTATTTCAATCGATTTTTATGGAGTTTTATGTTCTGAATCTCTTTAAAGGTAATACGGTCTTACTTCAAGCGTGCTGATCCATTCTATGATGAGCAGGAAAATTACAGTCTCATTGGGGTGGCTAATGTCTTCCTCGAGTCCCTCTTCTATGACGTGAAGTTGCAGTATGCTGTTCCAGTTGTCAACCAGAAAGGAGAGGTTAGTTTTCTCTTCATACCTTGTATCCTGCAGAGAACACTTCAAGAAACAGCAGGCTGGCCTGACCTATGCTGGCGCAGTGGATAGAGCACTGACCTGGATGCTGAGGTTGCTGGTTCAAAACCGTGGGCTTCTTGGTCAAGGCACATACGAGAAGTAATCAATGAACAGCTAAAGTGAAGCAACTATGAGTTGATACTTCTCGTCCCCCATCCCCTCCACACTCTGTAAAATCGAAAGAAGCAGCAGGTTGTTGCTAATATTGTTACTATTTTTCATCAGTAATAACAAGCAATGGTTGAGTGTGTTATTAATACAGTACCTGTGTTTTCATCCTGCTTTATCTTGATTATTCCAAGTACTTTGGTGGAAAGTAACAGGCAGAACCTAGGCTTCTACATTCTCATATACCATTAACCCAGTGGTTCTTAACCTGGGTTCTGTCGAACCCTAAGGGTTCGATGAGTCGGTCTCAGGGGTTCGGAGAAGCCTCTGCCGCAGAGGGCAGAATAAAGTAATACCATAATTTGTTGTGAGTTCATGCACTTTGTTGGGTTTGTTCTTTGAGCAAGGTGATGTTCATGCACGGCTCATTTTGTGCACCATTAAAAAAACATATACCTATTTCTTGAATTTGGAAAAAAATATCATATTTTATTTATCACTAAAGAAGGGTTCGGGGAATGCGCATATGAAACTCGTGGGTTCGGTACCTCAAAAAAGGTTAAGAACCACTGCATTAACCTAACCACTTGATTCTAAAACAGAGGAAAGAACAAAAGCTGGAAAAGTATCGGCTTTCCCCTCGTCATTACAGGTGGCAGGACGGCTGCATGTGGAGGTGATGCGGATCAGTGGTGACCTTGTGGAGAGGATCGCCGGAGGAGATGACGCTGCAGATACTTCCTTTGATAAGGAAACCCCTGAGAACAAACTTACGTGCATGGTAAGTCCCAGTGTCATTCACAGGCAGTAGAACTGCGGTTGATTTTGAAGACTGTAAGTATTAGATGATAAATTTTGCATTCTTTGTCAAATTTTGAAAATAGCTATTTCTAAATAAATCTTGAGTATTTAGTCTTTCATCATATGTTCTGATGTGCTGGGAAGCCAGGTCCTTTCACTGCCTTTGTCTGCAAAGCCTGAGTTAAGTTACTGCTTTCCTCTGGGCCGTTCTGCTCCAAAATTGTATGGATTTATGTTTATTGGAACTTCTTCAGAGAGAAGCCCAGTTTTTCACACGCCTTTCCTTTTCCTCTCGAGCCTCTTGATTCCTGCTGTCACCGAAGGTCCTGTTCCTGCCTAAGTCGCTCTTCCCCCACTGCCTTTGCTGATGCTGTCATCCCGCCCGATTCCAGGCCCTCTTCTCTCTGCTCTTCCCATCATGCCATTCGGGAACTGTGTCAACTGCATGTGTCAGACATTGTGCCAGGCACTGGGAATATAAAGGCAGACAAGACGGTCCTGCTCTCACGGAGCAGTCTGTGTAGTACGGGTGTGTGGGTAAGGGGACACACATGTGTCCAGCGTCATGTAACCCTGGCAGGTGCTGGGACTCGGAGGAGTGGTGATGAATTAATTCTGATAGTAAAGTCTGAGGAACATTTCTGGGAAAATGAGATTCAGAATGAACTTGGAGGAGAGAGGATTATGTAAAGCTCTCACTCCGTAGGTGCTGTGGTATTTTCACAGGAAACTGCTAGGTGGATTTTAGGTAGCTCTTCACATTCCTGACTTCTGCTCAGTCAGCAGAGATGGTGCCACCTCTGTCACTCCTGGCAGTGAATAAAAACCCCCTCGTATGTTTCCAAACACACTCCAGTGGGCAGCATGCCCTTGGTTGAGAATCACAGAGGAACCAGTTAAGATTTTTAGGATGAGAAGTCAGCCAGGGGCACAGGAACAGTACACGCATGACGAGACCAGTAGAACGTGGAGCAGAGGATGCCTAACCTGAACTCTGACTTCATAATCCATCCTAGGGCCAGTCCTGTGTCTCAGCAAACATTTTTAGAATGAAAGTTGGTGTTGAAAGAACTAAGAAGACAATTAATAAGAATTTAAAAATAAATACTTCAAGATTAAAAAAAAGAACTAAGTAGGCATTAGCACCAAGGTATGTTAAAAGCTGGGCTACTTTCTATAGGTATTTGCATATATTAAGAAGGCCTTAGAGGTTTGAGTCAATTCTCATTGTCAGTGAGGGGGGAAAATTCTTAACTCACTGAAAGGTTAATCTTTATTGTATTCTACTTAATTTCAGAACATGTCCTTTAAGATTATAGGAATATCAAAGATGGAGACATAGGCTTGATGACTCCACATGGCCCATTTTAAAGGTGTTGGACTCACTAGTCAGTGCAACTGTGTGAAAGATCAACTGTGTGAGTTTGCTATTAGATAAATTTCCCGAGTGAAAGAATATCCTTGTATGTTAGCAAGGATATTCTCTCACTCGGGAAATTTATCTTTCTTGCTGAAAATAAAGTATATCCTGGCCAACAAGATTTAAAAAAAAATAAAGTTTAGAAAATCTTATTTTTTTTAATGGAAGAAATCAAACATATAAAAGTAGTGAGACAAGTATTATTGGTCCCCACTCATCCTCCCTTGTTCCATTCATGCACCCAGGCCGCTTCTGTGCTGACCTCTTCCCTTGGATTATTTTAAAGCAGCCCAGACATCCTATATCATCTATAAAGAGTTTAGTATATCTGAAAGAAGAATATTTTAAAAGATCCAACAAAACCATAATATCATAAAAAATACATACCTTCTTAAATATCATGAAATATCCAGTCAGTTTCTTTGATTACCTTAGTTTGATGTGTCTCTGACACCTTTTAATTTTTAGGCTCTGTCACTTGTGCGTGTTCTCGCTCCTTTGTGTGCTTCTGTCTCATTATTTCTTACCCTATAGTTTATTTATTATAGAAATTGGGTTAGTGTCTTGTATTTTCTCATAGCCTGGATTTTACTGATTGGTGGTATTTAACGTGTTAAGATGTATTTTCCATAAATTGCTAGTTAGATATACAGGTGATGTATGCAGGAGGGGAGTAGTGAGGATACTTTTAGGTAGTGGTGTTATTCTCCCACTAGAAGGCTCATTATGTCTGGTTCTCTTTTGGGGTTGTTAGCAATCATTGGTGTTTATTACCTAGATGGTTCATTAAAAGAATTCTACCTTTGCTTCAATTATTAGTTGGAATTCTTCTATAGAGAGAACCTTTCTATTATCAACTACTTTGCTATGCAGAGATAGTTTGTGTAGGAGAGGCAGGGTAAATGATCCGTTCTCCCCCATTATTTCTAACTTTCAAAATAATGAATTGGTTTACCTACTGATATCCAGAAACAGTCAAGGAGATATTTTTGGTTTTAGTTTTAATATTATTATGAACTGTTGGTTTTAACATATTTTATATGTTTTGATTCACTGAGTTTATTGCCTATACAGTGGTACCTTGAGATACGAGCAGACCAACTTTTTTTTTTTTCTTTTTTTTAAGATACAAGCTGCGACATGGTCCTTATTTTTGTTCAGGATCCAAGCGAAATTCCGAGATACGAGTCATGCATTTTTTTACAATTAAGTTTTTGTGGTTTCATTTTTAGTAAAGAAAGGGCAGTTTTAGTTTTGTTTAAAGTAAATAAAATGCAGTTTTAGTTTACATTTAGTGTTAAGAAAGTGCAGTTTGACCCGCGAGGGATGCACCAGGCCACGGGTCGACCCACCCATGCTCTTCCAAAAAAAAGTGCAGTTTTAGTTTATGTGTCTACAGTGCCTGCATCCCTTCCTCCCTCCCTCCCTCCCTCCTCCTCCGCCATTCACCTTTTTTAGCCGCACTCTTCTGTCTCCAAGGTAAGAATACAGTACTAAATAACACTTTTTTCTTTTATTTCATATATTTTGTTATGCATTGGTAAAGTATACATGTGTGTTTCTTAATTAAAAACATGTCTTTTTCATAATTTAGGATGGTTTGGGGATGTTCCACAGGGCTGGAATGGATTAAATCTATTTCAGTTATTTTAAATGGGAGAAATATGTTTGATATACGAGTTGACTGACTTACAAGCTCGGTTACAGAACGAATTAAACTTGTGTCTCAGGGTGCCACTGTATTGAGGTTCAAATGATCCCATCTTTGGCCTGTGGGCCCTCTTCAGTTGGTTCTTGAGTCCTTTAACACAATGTTAATCCTCACAGGCTCCGCTAGCTTTCTTGCATTCTGATACAGTGAATATTCTGGTCTCTTCCTGTACATATCCTGTCCAAGAGCTGAAATCAGTCATTTCTCCAAGGAACCTGATTCCTTTTAGGGGAAAGTGGTCTTTAGAGACCATATTTTGAGCATATAGTAGCTTTTTGTATAAAAGGAGGAAGACAAACTACAGTGTGTCCGTAAAGTCATGGTGCACTTTTGACCTGTCACCGGTCAAAAGTGCACCATGACTTTACGGACACACTGTATATGACAGGAAACAATATTGGTAGGAAACAAAAAGAAAACCAGTCTGGGGACACTTAAGATAACATGAGTGATTAGTGTCACCAACTCATAAAAGAAGTCTGGATTTATTTCTGTGGGATGAAACAAAGTTGGCACATATTAACATATTGGTATTTTCAGTTACATTAAATATAGTTAGTGCAGTTTAAAATTCCAAATAGCATCAATGTCTTCTGTCGTTCCTGAGCTCTGGTATCTTGAGCAGTGGCAAACTGAATGAACTCTGTGCTATTCTGACCCCTTGTGGTGACTTTTGGTTTCTGTCGGCAAAAACAAAAAAACAAAACAAAAAAAACCTGTGTCCTAGATACCAAGATATTCCTCATTGCTGTTATTCTTCACTGCTGGCAGTCTCATTCCTGAGAAATTATCTGTAGGGAATAGTTCAGTATGTGCAATGTTGTCTTCTTATTTCCTTCACTCTTAAAATAGAGGTTGAATTCCTCAATCACGTGATGATTGTATTTAATGTCTATCCACTCAAGGTCAACAGAGTGTTTATTCATTTCGTTTCATTCGTAATGATCAGTCCTCACACCAGTATCATTAGGTAGCTATCCTGTTTCACCTAGGAAAAAAACTAAGCCTAAGGAAACTCAGATGTTAAGTAATTTGCTCAAAAAACAGAAGCTAATAAGTGGCAGAAATTTTTATTTAGATCTGTGTCCTCCAGAATCCGGTATTCTTCCCAAATACCACATTGTCTCACCTTAAAGAATATAATAACCACTTTAAACACAGTGAAAAAGTGAGTTTTTAAAATTTAACAAAAAATGAACTGCTGAATACAGATTGCTGTATTAGGTTTGGACGAATAAAATATGTTGTTAGTTCATCCATCTTTCATAACCTGTCAAGGAGTTGCTGTCTAGATGTGTCAAACACTAGTTGCCATCACAGGAAAAGTTGGGTAATAACAGTTCCCTTTCATTATTTACCCATTATGGTCCTGGTATAGAAGTCATTTGCTTTGTGAGATTTTCTGTGTCATTGTTAAAAGCTTCCTGAAATGTTAAGACTATTATATTTTTAGTTGCTGAACTACTTCAACTTCTGCTGCATATTCAAATCTGTTAGGTTTATTTACTGGGGCTAGAGTGCATCCTACAAACATGCAAGCTAGTAACCAGGTGAAGAATAAATAAACGGTCAATGCTCAGTCATATGAAAGGTGGCCTGTTCAATTATAAAATCAGAATTTAGGGTAGCTTAATTAATTTTAGGGTTCAGTTGCCCTCATAGTTGGAGGAGTTTTAGAATATTATAATTTATCACAAAAACTTCAGCTTAAAAACTCAATTTGATGCTATCTGTCAAAAGAAATATTTAGATTATTTGCTTTAAAATCTGTTATGAGCCTGACTAGGCGGTGGCACAGTGGATAGAGCACCGGACTGGGATGCAGAAGACCCAGGTTTGAGACCCCGAGCTCGCCAGCTTGAGCGCGGGCCCATCTGGCTTGAGCAAAAGCTCGCCAGCTTGGACCCAAGGTGGCTGGCTCCAGCAAGGGGTCTGCTGAAGGCCCGCAGTCAAGGCACATGTGAGAAAGCAATCAATGAACAACTAAGGTGTTGCGACAGCAACGAAAAACTAATGATTGATGCTTCTCACCTCTCTCCGTTCCTGCCTGTCTGTCCCTATCTATCCCTCTCTCTGACTCTATCTCTGCCTCTGAAAAAAAAATCTGTTATGAATAGAATCTGTATGAACATTCTTTGGGAGCATCTGGGTCTGATTGGACACATACTGTAGTTGCATGTTATCACAGGACCCTACATGCCTGCGGTCAGGGCCTGTTTCCTCTGATGTGCCTCCCTCCTGACTCTGCATGGAGAAGGCATTCAGGAAGTGCTGGTGCAGTGTTCACCATCCTTAGTCTCTGCCATGCACCCTCCAAATCTCTAAGGTGTACTTTTTTTTTTTTTTTTTTTACAGAGACAGAGAGTCAGAGAGAGGGATAGACAGGGACAGACAGACAGGAACGGAAAGAGATGAGAAGCATCAATCATCAGTTTTTCGTTGGGACACCTTAGTTGTTCATTGATTGCTTTCTCACATGTGCCTTGACTGCGGGCCTTCAGCAGACCCCTTGCTGGAGCCAGCGACCTTGGGTCCAAGCTGGCGAGCTTTTGCTCAAGCCAGACGGGTCCGCGCTCAAGCTGGCGAGCTCGGGGTCTCGAACCTGGGTCTTCCACATCCCAGTTCGACGTGCTATCCACTGCGCCACCGCCTGGTCAAGCAGGTGTGCATTCTTGATGCCTTTAAATTTTTTCTTCAAATGCTCGGGTAGTATGAAATGGTCTACTTGAGAACCTTGTTTCATTTTATACTTTAAGATATCAGCCTGATTAGGTGATGGTACAATACATAGAGTGTCAGCCTGGGATGCTGAGGGCCCAGGTTCAAAACCCCAAGGTTGCTTGCTTGAGTGTGGAGTCGCTGGCTTGAGTGTGGGATCATAGACATGACTCCATGAATGCTAGTTTGAGCCCAAAGGTCACTCAAGGTCTCTGGTTTGAGCAAGGGGTCACTGGCTCAGCTGGAGCCCCACAGTCAAGATGCATATGAGAAAGCAATCAATAAACAAGTAAGATGCCGCAACTATAAGTTGATGCTTCTCATTTCTCTCCCTTCCTCTCTATCTGTTCTCTCTCTCGCTCTGTATCTTAAAAAAAAAAATCAAAATTGTTTGCCCCTTTCTGAATAGTTACTGATTATTGGCACATACACTGATTTTATTTCTTCATTCATCATTCTTTTTTTTTAAATTTTTTTTTTAAAGGATCTTTTTATTTTTTCTTTATTCATTTTAGAGAGGAGACACAGAGTGAATGAGAGAGAGAGAGAGAGAGATAGAGAAAGGGGGGAGGAGCTAGAAGCATCAACTCCCATATGTGCCTTGACCAGACCAGTGCAGGGTTTTGAACTGGCAACCTCAGTCTTCCCAGGTCTACACTTTATCCACTGCGCCACCACAGGTCAGGCTCATTCATCATTCTTAACAATCTTGTTTTCTTATGAAGTAGCTATTAACCAAATTTGTATCATTGAATGGTGTTGATGTCTGAGAACTTTGTTCTGAGTTTATTATTATTACAGGATGATGATGATGATCATGATGAGAATTTAAGTGTTTTTCATCAACCTATAAATGCTTTAAAACATCCTCCTTTATAGTCAAGGTTCTTACCATATGTCAGTGATGGGCAATCTTTTGAGCTTGGTGTGTCAAAATTTGCCAAAAAACGAAGCATAATTCGAGTGGTGTGTCACTTCGAGAAAAAAAACATAATTTTGCGATATTTATAGTTTAAATAACAAAAATGTCTTGGCCTACAGACCTCTGGCACAGAGTGTCTACACTACAGCAAATGTTTTATCCTCAGCTACTGCACCTGGCTGTGCAGGAGCCAAGGATGAAATGTCCTTCTCGGCATGTGGCCCCATACTTCTCTGGTATGCGGTTGCATGTTGTTGAAAATGGCTACGCGTGTAAGTGCTGACACGCGTGTTGTAGGCTCGCCATCACGGCCCCATGTCATCCTCTCACGAGGTAATGACTGTTATCACCGTTTCACCGAGGCAGAAATATAGCCCCAGAGTGAACAGGATTTGGTCAGCATAAACCAATAGTGACACAGTCACAACTGGAGTCCATATCTCTGACTCAAAGTATTTCTTGGAACTCTCTGAGTTAAAAACTAATAGAGCCTCCCTTTCCCTTCAGGTTAAAATACTCCAAGCCACTGGACTGCCACAGCACCTGTGCCACTTTGTGTTCTGCAAGTACAGCTTCTGGGATCAGCAGGGTCCAGTAATTGTTGCGCCGGAAGTGGATACATCATCCTCTCCTGTCAGCAAGGAGCCTCAGTGCATGGTTGTCTTTGACCATTGCAAGGTGAGTGTGTTTTCCAGACCCGGGTGGCATTTAATTACTCAGGTCAAAATAAAGCCATAAAATGAGCCTCATTTTGTTGAGTAATTTGGTATTGACATGTGCTTTGGATCAGAGTTTCTTAGAGTGGTGCTGTAGTAAAAGTCTGAAGTGTTATCAGTGCATTATATTCCTTAAACTTCCACGGTGTTGCATGTTAATTATCTCAGTAATGTTGGGGGTGGGGGGACAAACTAAAGCGTCAATGCATTTAACTCTTCCACAATCAAAAGTTAACTTTTGTGTGAATACACACACGTACACCCCCACACTCACACGCTCACATGTGTGTATATATGTGTACATATGTGTGCTCTTCTCCAAAAGGAATCTATGTTTTGTATTAGATTATTGGGAAAACTGTCACTTGAAAGGGCAGCTAGTGTTTTAGAGAAAGTGAAGACAGAAGAGAGACAAGGACTAACTTTATTGAGCATTAAGTGCTCTGCTGGGCACTGTATGTGGTTCTCTCCTTTGCTCCTTACCACAGTTGTGTTTGATGATGGTGTTTTCTCAGCAGGAGAAGCCGCCTCACGCAGGCCAGTCTGCCCTTGGCTAGCAGCGAGCAGGGCCAGGACGGTCAGCGTTTAGATTCCTTCCTTCTGCTGTGGCACAGTTTAGCTCTCCCATTTATTTTTAAGAGAGAAGTCTCTTTCTAATCTTTTTAACACATAGAAATATCTGTAGTGTATTAAAGCTCAAGAGAGAAGAGATGGAGATTCTATTACTTTTAAAAATAAACTGTTTCACCCTGGCTGGATAGGTCAGTTAGTTAGAGCTTTGTCCCAACAGACCAAGGTTGCAGGTACAATATCTGGTCAGGGCACGTACAAGGGTTAACCAATGAATGCGTAAATAAGTGGAACAATGCATCAATGTTTCTTTCTCTGTCTCTCTCTCATCAATAAATTAAAAAGAAAACTGTGCTAAGATTTAATCCTAACTATTGCAAAATGCTGTCTTGACTCTATCTTGTAAAGATTGACAGGTTGGGAGAATTTTTAAAAATTAAGTGGTTATTTTTATTTTGTACTTACAATAATTTTTTATTTCCTTTCTCTCCTATTATTTTTATTTCAAAAAAACTGGGAAAAATTGTTTTTCTAACACACTGCTGTCTTATTGCATATAATAACTTTTATATCAAGACATCATAAATCATTGTTTTAATTATTAACATAATTGTTTATACTTTTAAAAGTAGCTCCCAAAGCCTGACCAGGCGGTGGTGCAGTGGATAGAGGGTCAGACTGGGATGCAGAAGACCCAGGTTCAAGACCCCAAGCTCGCCAGCTTGGACCCAAGGTCGCTGGCTCCAGCAAGGGGTTGCTCAGTCTGCTGAAGGCCCGCGGTCAAGGCACATGTGGGAGAGCAATCAGTGAACAACTAAGGTGTTGCAATGGCAACAAAAAAAGAAACTAATGATTTATGCTTCTCACCTCTCTCCGTTCCTGTCTGTCTGTCCCTATCTATCCCTCTCTCTGACTCTCTCTCTAACCTGTAAAAAAAAAAAAAGAAAGTAGCTCCCAAAGTATTTAGAAAATATAATAGAATGCTGGTCTTTCACAATAGATTTTCAGGGTGAAACATTTTATATAAAATCAGAGTTACAGTTTTATTTATTTATTTATTTATTTATTTTAGAGAGAGAGGAATGGAGAGAGAGAAACAGAAACATTGATCTGCTGTTCCACTTATTCATGTATTCATTGCTTGATTCTTGTATTTGCCTTGACTGGGGATTGAACCTGGAACCTTGGCCTATTGGGATGATGTTCTAAACTACTAAGCTACCTGGCCAGGGCAAGTTATAGTTATTTTTAAAGTCTAAGAACTTTAGACCATGTGAGCATTCATTATGCATGTAATGTAACAACAGTTACGTTCTATAACTAAAACAGTCTTTTCTATTTCTCCTCCATAATGAAGGAAGTATATAATGTTGGTTATAAGTAAGCATAAGGTTACCAGAAATTGTTTCCAGTTCTGTGATTATTTTCTTTTAGGAATTTTCTGTTAATATCACTGAAGACTTTCTTGAGCACCTTTCAGAAGGGGCATTGGCAATTGAAATATATGGCCATAAGATGACCGATCCTCGGAAAAACCCAGCCCTGTGGGATTTGGGGATTATCCAAGCAAAAACACGTAGCCTTCGGGACAGGTGAATTTTAGATATCTATCTGATTCCATTTGCCATTTTTATAAATTGCTAGAGATTAATACTGCCATTTATTTACAGGGTTGTCCTTTCCTGAGCATTATCTCTGTTCCAGGAATAGATAGTGGTGTTTCCAGGGTAGGAATAGCACAGTTAAACTTCTTTAGAGGAGTGACTTTGAATAGTGATAGAAGAAAGTTAAATATATGGGTAGTGAAGAATAAAGAGTGAAATAAATTTTAGGGGATAGGTGGCTTACCATTATGAATTACTTCTAATTAATCAGCTTTAAAAAAATTATCCATTGATTTGAGAGAGAGAAGAAGGGAGAGAGAAAGAGAAGCATCAACTTAGTTGTGTGCTCATTGCTTCTTGTACATGCCCTAACCAAGGATCGAACCTGTGACCTCTTTGCACCGGAATGACATTTTATCCACTTAGCCACCTGGGCAGGGCTACTTATTTTCTTTAGCTCAAAGTTCTTTTCAGGTGGCATCAGTAATGGGAGGAGGCAGTCTTATTTCTTGACCAGGACTTTATAAAGAAGAGTTAAAAGGAAATGGCTGAAAGCGCATATAGTTATATTTTTCATCTATTATAGGTGAGAACCATATTTTCTCTGTTTGCCTTTAGAAGGTTTTGGCAAATACTAATTAGATGTTGAGCTTTTTTTCTGATACTCTTTTTGACGTGAGCAAAGATACTTGTGAAATCACTGAAGCATACAGCACTACCTTTATCTCCAACTGGTTAGTGTTTAGATTTTTAAACAATCCCTTTGAAATAGAGTTATAATTACCATACCTTAAGGAAATTTCTAGTTTTGGCACTCTACACATTCAGATAAACTCCTCTGGTATTGAGCTATAGAAATGATATATGAAAGTATAGTTTTAGTTCTGATGCTAAGTTTGTTTAACTCTAATTATATTTGCTAATACGTATTTGCACATTACTCATTGAACTACAGATCATTCTATTGAGTTATTCTTGTAGGTCATTATCATTGTTAATTCTCATGTGTAAGAGCTTAAGCTACTTGTATTAAAATAGAAATGTATGATTTTCCAAGAACTTCACCTATTTCCTAGATGGAGTGAAGTCACCAGGAAAATGGAATTCTGGGTTCAAATCTTGGAACAGAATGAGAATGGCGAATACTGCCCTGTAGAAGTAGTTTCTGCAAAGGACGTGCCTACAGGAGGAATCTTCCAACTCCGGCAGGTAACATATTATAACTGTTCACATTAAATTCTTTGGTACCATAAAGCTTACTATTGGATTCCTTTTGACAAATGTCAGTGATAATGAAAGCTAGATTAGCCAACTCCATTTCTTGTATTAAAGTCATCTCCTATTGGTGTATATTTTCTTTCATTTTAAAAAATATTTCTGGCCCTGGCCAGTTAGTTCAGTGGTAGATCATTGGTCTGGCATGTGAATGTCCTGGGTTTAATTCCCAGTCAGGGCACATAGGAGAAGAAGGGTGATCCTCCACTCTTGCCTCTTCTCTCTCTCTCTCTCTCTCTCTCTCTCTCTCTCTCTCTCTCTGTCTCTCTTCCCCTCCCGCAGCCATGGCTTGATTGATTCGAGTGCCTTGACCCAGGTGCTGAGGATGGCTCTGTGAGCATCCACTTCAGACGCTAAAAATAGCTTGGCTGCAAACAAGACCCCAGATGGGGGTTTCCAGGTGGATCCTGGTTGGGTGCATATGGGAGTCTGTCTCTTTATCACCCTTCCTCTCACTTAGAAAAAGAAGAAAAAATATGTTTCTATTATATTTTAAAACCAGCTTTTGTTAACTTTAAGTAAAAAAGAGGAACTTAAAAGAACAACTTAGAATTGAATTGAACAAAATAAAGCAAATGCATCAAGCAGCATTATAATATTAAGTGTCATGGCAGAAAGAACAAACCTCCAGGGTCTAACATGCTGGGGTGCAGCTCTGGGTCTCACAAGGCTTAGCTGTGCATCTGTGAGCGAGTCCTGTAATCCCTCAGAACCTTTTCTCAGGTGGGAAGTGGAGGTGGTGATAATACCAACTTTGTGGAATTAGAGGTACTGTGTGTTAAGCAAAGTGCTTGGTCATGGCAGGTCAGAGTGTTTTTCCCTCCTGACGCCATCCAGTTCTCTGCAGACACAAAGTGCATGTCCTACAGTTCAGTTCAGTTTAGACCTTAACTGCTGGAGATAGCTCAGACTTCATAGGTTTAGGGGCACAGACTCAGTCACAAGGCTGTTCTCACTTCAGGTCCCAGATACAAGTATTAGGTTCCCAGGTTACCCCCTCCCCTTATATTTGACTTGGCTACAAGGTCGGGGTTTCCCACAACTCTTCTCAGGCTTGAAAATTTGCTAGAATGACTCACAAAACTTGGGAAAGCCTATTATACACTGTTACTAGTTTATCATAAAGGATGCAAGGCGGGAACAGCCAAATGGGAGAGCTGTGTGGACAAGGTATGGGGTGAGGGGTGAGGAGTGAGGAGCCCCTGTGACCTCTCTGGATGTGCACCCTCCTCGCACCTGGATCTGTTCATCAAACAGGAAGCACTCTAAACTGATATGTGTGAGTTTTCGTGGATGTTCTTCCATGTAGGCATGACTAATGGCAGCACTGGCCATTGGCAACACAGTCTCCAGCGCTTCCTCCTCTCTCCTTGAGAGGGAGGCTGAAGTTCCAGCTTCTAAACAAGGCTTGGCCTTTTGATGGGCAGCCCCCCTCTTGAAGCTATCTGGGGGCCTGCCAAGAGTAGCCAGATTAAAAGTCGCATCTTTAAATATGTGCCTATAACTTTTGTCACTCAGGCAGTTCCCAGAGTTTTAGGAGCTGTCTGCCAGGAACTAAGGACAAAGACCAAGGTTTTTTTTGTTTTTTTCTGGTACCATGAGAGGTGTTAAATAAATGTTGCTAGGTAGACATGAATACCTGCTAGAAATCAATACAGCGTTGGCATATGTGGGGACCGTCCCTGGACCCCAGGCAGACTGTAAGCTGGGAACTGTGCTGCCAGCTAACGATGGCAGCGAGGATCTTCATTGAGTTTCTGTGGTGGGTTAGGAAATGATCTCTTTTTGCCATGTTTTACACTAATTCAACATTTAGTAAACTATAGCATCCTATAATAGTTTCCATACTTTAGAACCATAGTCAAATAATAGAACAGCCCTAGAAAATGAATGTTTAAATCATTCACAGCAAAATATGAGAAAAGGTTAAAGGAAGAACAAAGTTTGCTTAAATATTTAAGTTCCTGAATATTTTAGTAGGAGGATGAAGATAAGTACTTATTCTCTGACCTGAGCAAATGAATTTTAGCAAACGCATTCCTGTATAGTCAAGAAACTAAAAGCAAAAGGAAGGTAGTGTAAATTATAGCATGAGGTATGCACATAAAGTAAAATTCTTAAGGGTGTGAAGAATTTCTTTTTCTGAACATCTGTTAAAACTATATATATCTTTTTTAGATGCCTTAGAAATTCATCTCCTGGGAGGCAAGACCAGATAATTTTCTATGGTTTAGTGTAAATTGAATTTGAGTATTTGTTATACTTCTGGCAACCTTAAAGATTTGTTGGGTTTATCAGGAAAGACTTGTTGAATGATGTGTGCAAGAATAAAGAATAAAGGCAGGAGGTTGGCATTTGGCAAGTTTAGGTAAATAGTCACATGTGGGAAGAGCTGGGAAGCAGGAACAGAAGAGGTTACAGAAGCATGTGGCAGCTAGTTCATAAAGGGCCTTGGGTGGGAGGCTTATTGAATTTAATATATTTCAAAATTGGAACCTATTCTTGAACAGGAAAATGGGAGAGGAAAACTGATTAGGTTAACATGAAATTGCTGGTTTTATAGTTGAGAATGGTCAACTGTCAGCAGTTACAAGAAGTCAATCTAGTAGTTTATGTCTACTGATCAAAGCTTTTTATATGGGACGTTTAGCCATTCCTGGGTCTTTCCCTCCTTTTCTTCCCTCTCCTTATCTTGGATCCTCCCCAGAGTATTTGTACTGTACCTTTCACATTTGGGCACACGTTTAAAATCGATCACTTTCTGACTAAGGCAAAGCAAATAAAAGGTAGCTAATTTAAATGACTAAACTGTTTTAGACAATTAAAATATTTTCTGAGGTACTTGTTTCACAATATATCTGCACAATCTTTGGAAAATATTAAATCAAAAGACATCTGTAACCCATCTTTTCAAATCTAGCTTGACAGGGTCAGTCATTGCCTTAGTGGATGTCGCTGATAATGCAGAGCTCTTGGGGATGAAAATGTGATGGAAGTGGGGAAGAGTAACTGACTTGAAATTATATATTGAAAATCCATTTTTCAAATTATGTTTTATTATTCTAGAATCTATAAACCAGCATTGGCGTTAGTAATTTGGGAATTTTAAGAAATATATTGCTTCATTGTAAATATGCAGAGTCAATGTTCTGAAAATGTGCTTAAGGAAGGCATAGGTTCTCTTTGACCAATTCTTCATTGTGTAGCTTGGTTTAAAATTGTTTTATTTTGGGATTAGAGCAAGGAATTCAGGATAGTAGTAATTGTTCTTATTTCTGCTGTGCTTTTTTTTTTGGTGACAGGCAGAGCAAGGGACAGATAGGGACAGGCAGGCAGGAAGGGAGAGAGATGAGAAGCATCAATTCTTCATTGTGGCACCTTAGTTGTTCATTGATTGCTTTCTTATATATGCCTTCACCAGGGGGCTACAGCAGAGCAAGTGACCCCTTGCTCAAGCCAGCAACCTTGGGCTCAAGCCAGCAACCTTGGGCTTCAAGCCAGTGACCATAGAGTCATGTCTATGATCCCACACTTAAGCCAGTGACCCCATGCTCAAGCTGGTGAGCCTGTGCTCAAACCAGTGACATCAGGGTTTTGAACCTGGGTCCTCTGCATCACAGTCAAACACTCTATCCACTGCCCCACCAACTGGGTCAGGCTACTCTGCTTATTTTTTAAAGTAGATCATATCACATATGCTGGGTTTGGTCATCTGCCCTTTTTTAAAAAGTCTAGTTAACATCTTTCCCCTTACTCTTTAACTTAAACATATCATGTATATTTTTCTTCAGCCATATTTAAATGACTGTAATATTTTACTCTGTATACTAAAGTTTAAGCAGTTACCAATATAATTCATTTAATTTGTAACTAGTTTTTTGTTATTCTTAATGTTGCTTTATGATTATTTATATACCTACATCATTACTTACTTAGAAGAGATTTGTAGGAAGTTGAATTGCTGGGTCAAGGATAATTTGTATTTTTAAGGCAAATTGCTCTGTAGAAAACTTTATACCAATTTATATTCCCACCAATTGCTTGTGCAATTACTTTGGGCAATATTGGAAATTGCCTTTTTAACAGATAATTGCCTGTTTAGCAAGTAAAAGCAAATGTGTATCATGCTAATCTTAGTTTGTAATTATTTGATTATTAGTAGGTTAAACAGTTTTTATTGTCTAGCTATTTGGGTTTCTTTTGTTAGAATGTTTTCTTTTAATATTTCTTTTTGTTGAAAAATATGTAAATCATATATTTTTTCTGTGTCTTTCTACTTGCTTATAAGGTAAGTAACTTTTGGTGACTAGTTTTTCAATTTGTAGTTTACTATTTAACATTTAAAGATCTATGAGATAGTATCTCCAATTTAAATGCTTTTCCCAACATCAGCCTGTAGGGGTCTCTCTAAATCAAATTTTTATGAATCAAACTGATTTTTAAGGAACTCCTAATTTGTCTGTTATACAGGGGCAGTCCCGGCGAGTCCAGGTAGAAGTGAAGACAGTACAGGAATCTGGGACGTTACCACTGATGGAGGAATGTATATTGTCTGTTGGCATTGGATGCGTAAAAGTTAGAGCACTCAGATCCCCCAAGACTCATGAGATCTCCCATGTAAGTTTCTGTGCCTGTTATGCTTGTGTTGAAAGTCCCAACCAGACAAGAGAGTCTCTGGGAACCTGTCAGAAAACTGCCTTCCGTGAATAATTCTTCCAATATTTTATTGTCCTTTTTTAAAAAATTGTGTTGTATTTGTACCAGACTGTTGGTTTTGCCCTGGTACATGGCAAACTGAAGGTTAATAAAACATCTCAAATCTCCATAAACTCCTCAGTGCCTACTAGTGATTAACCTCCCCATCATCACCCCTCTGCAGAAACCCCCTACTGGCTTGGGAAGACTGTTTGCCAGCAGGTGTTTGATTTCCCCTGGGGAGTGGGACTATAAACCCAGCAGGGAAAGCATTGTACAGGTCCCCGAAAAGGTCAAATGCGTGCTCTTCATCTTCCTATGAGAAGCTCAAGATTTTACTCCAACTTCCTGAAACCTGTCAGACCAAGAGTGAGGGTGAGCGTGGGTGGGAGATGAAGCAGTATGTTCATTAAATTAGAATATAAGAAGTATGAGAAAAGGTTCTGATTGTTTAGCATAGCCTGATTCTTAGCTAATTGTTTTGGTTCGACATAATGTGTTTTCTTCTTTTAGGAGGAAGGAGAGGACATGGACAGCTACCAGGTAATGAAGCACCTGTTAGCCTCATCAAATAAGCTTGATAAAAGTACAAAATTACCCATTCCTGAGTTTTGCTATACTGTTATTTAATAATTACACAATTAATTTTGATTCAAATATTGCTTTTTCTCAAAACAGGGTAGGGAACAATGGGTGTGTCGTAGACTGTAAAATCGTAGGCTATAGAATCTGTTTACTATATGGTCAGAAATCATTAGTGACCATCAATCTTCTCCAAACCTGGAGCTCTCCATTCAGGTTTCCTGCCTATCTATTTCTTCAGATTCTCTTCCTTGTTTTTTCTGTCCTTGTGTGGAGTTGCCCACTCCTTTCCCTATAAGAGCTGTATCATACTGATCTCCAGTCAAGCCACGCCCCGAGATACTTATTTTAAGTCCGGTTTTTCTTCCCCACTTCATGGATTCATACAGGTTTGGTTTTGTCTCTCCTCCTCCCCCTCCCCTTTTCCTAATCTGCAAGATTTTGTTTGTCTGTTAAGTTTTATCTCGTTAGTCTTATTGGGACTCTCAGAGCTCTTTGGATCCTGATTATGTCATCCACTGTAGTCACTGTCCTGGTTTTGCATCAATTTAATTTGATAAAAATGTCTGCCCCTCCCTATGTAAGTCACTGATAAAAATACTGTATCAGAGAGGGTTAATACAAAATCCTATGGCACAACAAATAGAGATTTCTTTTAAGCTGACTTTATTTCATTAATCACTGTTCTTTGGATGTGATATTTCAGTCATTTCTGATTTCATTCAAGTAGATTCATTGTACATTTCTCCATCTGTCCGCAAGAATGTCATGAGCTATTTGGTTAAGTACCTTAATGAAATCCAGATACACACCATATCTACAGCATTCCACTGATCTACCCAGTCTTGTAGCTTTATTACAAAAGGAAATGAGGTGAGATTGGTATATAGTTAGGTGTTGATGGGTGGAGTTGTTTGGCTGTTGATGATGACCCTTCCCCTCCCCCCTAAACAAGGGAAAGAAGCATTTACATATTGTTTGTAGAGAGCAGTGAGACATGTTGACGGCTATAGCAAAAACTTTGAAGAGTTTCTTATAATGGTTCTAAGGAGTATAAATCTGAGGATTATTGAGTAGTATTTGTCATTTTTATCCAGCATAAAGACCCCGTAGAATATCTGAGTTGCAAGTGCTTGGGGTTCTCTACTTTGAGCCAATAGAAGAACACTGGTTCTGGATATCAGAGAATAGCCTTTCAGAAAGTCTTACAGTAGAACAGTGATGCTTTAATTTCTGTTCTGAATAATGGTCGGAGTCAACTAGTGGTGGTAATAAAAACATTAGTATATGATACTTAACATTTTCGAAGCACATTAGAGCAAGGTAAGATAGAGCATCAGTGTCAGATTGTCTACACGTTATATTTATATCATTTTCCTTGTTTTTTTTCCAGGATCGGGATTTAGAGAGACTACGTAGAAAATGGCTAAATGCATTAACAAAACGTCAGGAGTACTTAGATCAACAACTGCAAAAGCTTGTCAGTAAACATGGTAGGAAAAGCAAGTTGAATATTTCCCTCCCCCCAGATCAGCGCATAATTAGTCCCCATTGGCAGGCACTTAAATTAAATGTAGATGAACACATCAGTTACAGGATGGCAAGAGCATAGGAATGTTATTTGTGTCAGATCCTTCCAAAAGAACATTTCTCTAATTGTCATGATATCTTTGATAGGTCTCCCCCACCCCCAACAAAAAAAGAGAAAATACAGTACACAAACATTGTCCCTCAAAAATAACTTAAGGAAAATGCTAACATTTTTTTGATTTCTTGTCCCAAAGCACTTGAATCCTCTGGCTCTGGGAGAAGGCACTCTGGTGCTCTTCCACTTGGGCCTCTGCTGACCCGCGGATGACCTTTGTAAGAGCACACCAACCTCTTAGCTTATACTTTTTTATCATAAATATTTTTTTAGCATGACTTAGGGAAGTCATAAGTTTCTAGTGAACCCTCATTAATCAATAACTATATAGACAAATCCTGTCATTACACAGGACAAACATATGAGTAGTAAGTGACATAACCGTATTTGTTCCTCCTTCCTATTGTTCTAGATAAAACAGAGGATGATGCTGACCGGGAAGCCCAGCTTCTGGAGATGAGGTTGACTCTCACCGAGGAAAGGAATGCAGTCATGGTCCCCTCTGCTGGCAGTGGGATTCCAGGGGCCCCAGCGGAGTGGTATGAATGCCGCCACGTCTTTCCTGACGCTCTAAATACTCTCTGAGCTGGCTGCTTTCTGTGTGAATTCTGCCTGTGCTTTAATTAATAAAAGACTCATTATAGCCTATGGGGAAAAGTTGTCTGAATTAGAGGAAGTGTTAGAGTTTTTTCATGAGTTGGAATAACTATGGCCTAAAACTGTTTTATTAAATAATATTATTATTGGCTCAAATAATTAAGATTTCTGAGAATCTAAATCAATATTTAGTACCAGTGCACTTAGCATTTAAAAAAATAGTTAATATGTTAATTACTTGGGTCATTCCCTTAAAAGACCATTCGGTCATCATAAAATTGCATCTCTAGGAGTTTTTGGTTTTGGTACTTGCTAAACTGTGCTGTCAGCCAATTTCTGTGCCACTTTATAGAAATTGAAAGTAGTAACTTAAGGCATATGGGGCCCTTAGGTATATAATTTTATAAGAAAGTAACTTTAAGCAAGGGCACTTCAATTATAAACAGGCATAATGTGTCTTAGAAGGCTGAGTTCTGGTTTCAAGAGTATGGTCACCAGTGGAAAGAGGCAGCACTTACAGCCAAGTCTCTGTGGCATCTCTTTGTGAGATGACTTCATACCCTACGGCAGAGTTATTATTGGGTTGACCTATCACAGCTCTGACTGTGTGCTAAGGCTGTGTCACGAGGTACATTCTGCTAAGATTGTCCGCTGTATTTGGGTGCTAATTGTTTGTTATATTTTAGGACCCCAGTTCCTGGGATGGAAACACACATTCCTGTTATATTCCTTGACTTAAATGGTAAGTTGGGAGGTGCTTTCTAAAAGGTTACCTCTGACGAATGTGTACCCGTAACACTTAGATTCTAACAAAGCATGCCGTTAGGCAGTTCTGTGAAGCTAAGACTAGGGTTCATTTACTGTGTGCGGAGGACGCTGATTCTTGCCCAAGAATGAGTTTTTTGTAAGAATACTATTCTGTAGCAGCAATAGGTATGTTTCATCGTGATGTATTTTCACATTTCTTTCTGCAACACACACTGCTCTGTGCTTTGTTCTTTCTTCAGTTTAGGAAGGTAGGAATGTTTAATATTTTCTTCTTTAGTTCTTAGGAAAATACTTCCCTCTGGAAAGGACTAATAATTAGTGATTGAGTGATTGCTTATGTAGCCTGTTTTTTTTTTTCTTTTTTTTTAATCTGGTGTTTTTTTAGCATTACCTAACAAATTTCTCACTTTTAGTCCCTGCATTGCCTGTGTGTGTGTGTGTGTGTGTGTGTGTGTGTGTCAGTCAGGGACAGAGAGAGACAGAGAGAGGGATAGATAGGGACAGACAGACCGAAAGGGAGAGAGACAAGCATTAATTCTTTGTTGCAGCACCCTAGTTGTTCATTGATTGCTTTCTCATATGTGCCTTGACTGGGGGGCTACAGCAGACCCAGTAACCCCTTGCTCAAGCCAGAGACCGTAGGCTCAAGCTGGTGTGCCTTGCTCAAACCACATGAGCCTGTGCTCAAGCTGGCAACCTTGAGGTTTTGAACCTGGGTCCTCCATGTCTCAGTCCAGCGCTCTATCCACTGTTCCACCGCCTGTATGATCAGGCATACATTGCCTATTTTTTAATGTGTCTTTTTTCTTTCTGACTTTTTTGTCATGAAAATATTTTGGATGTGGTTACATTTTACATATACTCTATCTGAGGAGAGAAAATAAAAATGAAAATGTAGATTAAAGAGCTAAAAGTAAATGAAAAGTTAGTTAAATTCCTAAAACATGTGCAGAAGAACTATTATATTTTATATGAAAATTAATTATTCTTCATGGGCAAGATTAGATGTCCATGGCAGTTTTCCTTTCCTAGTCGGAAATGACTTATGACGGCTGAGATCTGTAGTACCTTGTGCCCTTAGCTTATCTAGACACGTGGCAGATTTTCATGCACAGAGTTAGGAAGGGTGCTTAGCCACTTCCACTGTCTGCCCTGATGGTGTGGTTTTAATATATTGCCACAGCATTCTGTCCTACCTTGTTCTCTTGAGCCTTAAAGTCTGAGGGTGACTCTGGCCTAGTCTTATGTTGGATTCCTGGCTGGGTGAGGTGTGTGTGTATGGGGGAGAGAAAGAGAGAGAGAGAGAGAGAGAGAGGTGATAAGAAAATGGAAAAACTAACCCTGGAAAAGACTTGTTTGTATGGCTAGTTCTAGATATGATTAGGACCTTGTCCAGCCTTATGAACATTCTTGGTCTACCCAAGCTCACATACTAAAAATGATACTTTTTTTTAAAAAAAAAAAGTGTTTTCTGGCATTGGCCAGTTGGCTCAGTGGTAAAGTGTCAGCCCGGCATGTGAATGTCCCAGGTTCGATTTCTGGTCAGGGCACACAAGAGAAATGCCCATTTGCTTCTCCACCCCTCCTCCTCTCGCTTCTCTCTCTCTCTGCCTCTCTCTTCTCCTCCCCTCCTGCAGCCAAGTCTCAGAGCGAGTTGGCCCTAGGCACTGAGGATGGCTCCATGGCCTTCACCTCAGGTACTAAAAAATGGCTCTGATTGCAGACAGAGCACAGACTCCAGACAGGCAGAGCATCGCCCCCTAGTGATCTTGCCAGGTGGATTCCAGCCTGGGCGCATGTAAGAATCTGTCTCTGCCTTCCCTCTTCTCACTAAAAATTTAAAAAGAAAAATTATTTTAGAGAAAAGCATCAATTTTTGTTCCACTTATTTATGCATTCATTGGTTACTCCTTCTTTGTACTCTGACCAGGGATTAAACCATAACCTTGGTGTGTTGGGACAACACTTTAACTGACTGAGGTACCTGGCCAGCACTTTTATGCCTACTCAGAAGCTTATGATGGACAGGGAGTTGGGAGGGCCAGGCTTGGAACTGAGTATTCAAAGGACCACGGGACAATTCTCCAGTTTCTAGTTCATGTAGCCAATTGATTCTTTGGTTGAATTTAACTGTCAGATAATTGGAATCACTATTATGTCTCATTTATTCAGTGCATTAAAGATAGAGAATTTGGGTTTTAATCTTATCATTAACATTTATGGACTAACCTTGAGTAACCTTTTGGTTTTTAAACCTTTTGGCTTCAGTTGCCTTTCATGCAAAATAAGGCATAAAAATAGGATCTGTGAACTGTTTAACGGTCATCATCTGTGTCATGTAAGATTTTAGAGCCAAAAGAAATGAAATTTGAGGCAGAAGAAGTTTAATAGTAAGCACATTGAAATTTAACGGGTAGGGGTTATTTTTTAAAATGATCTTCGTACTTAATGGAAATCCTTTGCTTTTAGCTGATGATTTCAGCTCTCAGGATAATCTTGATGACCCAGAAGCTGGTGGATGGGATGCAACGCTCACTGGGGAAGAAGAGGACGAGTTCTTTGAACTGCAGATTGTAAAACAGCACGACGGGGAGGTAAATAAAGCATAACTCGGGAGGACTGGATGGAACGTAGTTTCTCTAACCTTTACATTAGCCTTTTGAAATAGTCAGCAGGTAGTTCTTTCAGTGCTTGCATTTCTCACAAAATGAAAATGAAAACTTTGCATTAGGACTTCCAGGAGTGGACCATTAGATTACATCTACTCACTGTTTTACTTTCTCTCCTGGTGAAGGCTGTCTGTTAGGATTCATAGTTCAGGTCAGCAGTGGTCTGCTCTCTAGGGAGATGTGCTGCTGAAGTGAAAGGTAAAATGATGTTTTGCTTGGGATTTGCTTCGAAATTTTTTAGTATTTTTTGTTGTTGTTTTGTTAGAAAGAGAAAGAGATAGACAGAAAGGGAGAGAGATGAAAAGCATCAACTCTTTGTTGTGTTACTTTAGTTGGTCATTGATTGCTTCTCATATGTGTCTTGACCAGGAGGCTTCAGCCATACCAGTGACCCCTTGCTGAAGCCAGTGACCTTTAGGCTCAAACCAGAGACTATGGGGTCATGTCTGTGATCCCATGCTTAAGCTTGGGGATCCTGTGCTCAAGCTGGATGAACCCACACTTAAGCCAGTGACCTTGAGTTTTTGAACCTGGGTCTTCGCTGTCCCAGGTCGAGGCTATCAACTGCGCTACTAGTCAGTCTAGTAAAGCCTTTTTAAAAAGGGAAAAAAAGAATCAAGGAAACCAGTGTGGCAAAATCCTAATAATGTTTAAATCTCAGTGATGGGTATACAATGGGAGCTCATTTTTAAATTTTGATGATATCAGAAAAATTATAAAATAGTTTGATGCTTTGAAAGACACATCATCCTGACACTGCAACCCTGAGGCTAACAGTCGGGAAACCAATAGACAAACCCAGTGTGGCTCCACCTGTAACAAGGGCCTGTACCCTTCTTTAGTAAGTCAGGTCACAAGTGAGAAAGGCTAAGGAACCACTTCAGATTAGAGTAATAGGACAAGGTCTACTGAATGTAGTTTGTGATCCTGGATTGGGACAATTGAAAATTTTGACTATGGACTTTATGTTATATGATAGGATTATATTGATATTAAGTTTCCTGAGTATGGTAATTGTCGTATGGTTAAGTCAGAGGATTCCCTTGCTCTTAGACAATGGTTGCTGAAGTATTTAGGGAAGCAGAATTATATGTCTGGAACTCACTCTAAAGCAAAATAATAATAATAATACTTTGTGTATATATATTGTGAGAAAGAGAGAAAGGAAATATGGCAAATGTTAACAATTGATGAATAGAGATGAAAGATACACAGCAGTTCATTGAACTGATTTTGCAAATTTTTTTTATATTTGAGCATTTATAAAAATTAAAGTTTCAGAGCCAGCCAGCCAAGCACATTCTGCTCTGTACTTCCACTAGGGTGGTTGAGGCCACATCCTCATACTCTGCAGTGTCTCGGGACAGGTCTCTTAGTAGAGTAGAATCCTTGTGACCAGCATGTCCCACTGCAGCCCAAGCTAAGACGTTTCTTTGTGAGGATTTTTTTTAGGGGGAGATGGAAAGTATGTTCTCTCTGTCTTGCTTGCAGGTGAGAGCTGAAGCCTCCTGGGACTCTGCAGTGCACAGCTGTACTCAGCTCAGTAAGGGCACCCCTGCGGATGAGCGTGTGTTCCTGATTGTGCGGGTGACAGTCCAGCTCAGCCATCCGGCTGACATGCAGCTGGTCTTACGCAAACGCATCTGTGTCAGCGTTCATGGCCGGCAGGTGAGTCATTAATTCTGCTTGAAGAAATAAATGACTTTAAGCACGGGTCCGGTGTGAGGGCAGCACCATGGCATGACCGCTCTGCCCTCCTGTTCCATCAGGCTCCTTTTTCAAGGGACTGTCCCTGTCCTGTAGCTGTGCTTGCTTTTGTTCCAGGCGCGTCCTCCTTACTTCATCCTGGACAGTGTTAAACTGTTAACTGAGTCTTTCTTACTGCGTACTCATACATTACAGCCTTTGTTGTTGGTGCCACAGAGCCCTGTCAAGGTGAAGTTCGCTGGTTTTGATTTTGACTTTTCATCTGGGTCAAAGATTCACTGCAGTTAGCCTCTGTTTGTACTCCTTACCCTGTGCTTTCCAAACCTTTCCTTCCTCTCAGTCATCGCTACTAATTCTCTGCTTCATAAGTTTGGAAAGTATACTCTGTCAAGCTTGCAGTAAAAGATAAATAAGAAATAGTCTCTGTCCTTAAAGAGCCAGTGTCCCAGCACTCAGCACGTGCTGGAAGGTTGCAGGTGCGAGGAGGGGGAGTTGAGACTGAGGAGGCTGGGGGGTCTTCAGAGAGCAGGGTAGTGTGGGAGCTGCTTTCTCACAGATGAGGAAGGAGTTGTTCTCTGTTCTGTAGAGAGGAGGAAACACGTGTGCCGAGGTAGTGAGGATGGAGAGGGTGTTCAGGCGTGGGGACTTCGAGGAGCACCATGTGGCAGGGTGTGCTGAAGAGGCCAAGGCTCTGCTGTCAACATAGTTGCAGCTAAATTACCAAGGACCCTGTGTCCTATGAAGGGTTTGGTAGAACATTTCAGGTGGATATAAACTATTTCTGTTACTGCTTTTGCAAGTATAGGATTTGGGCGGTTGATTCTAGGGATTCTTCTACCTGCCTGTGCTCACTCTTTGGAGGCCTTCTCGGTACACTAACTAAAACCAGGACAGATGAAAATAGATCTTTTCATTTCAAAGAGCACAGTCACAGTTGATAGAGTCCTAGATGTAATCTCTACACCTAAAAATTAATCTTTAGTTCTAAATGTCACACCGATATCAATCTTAGAAATGAAGAGTGGCGGTAATGCTGGTAGAATTGTGGCTCTTTAGCTGGGTAGTCCAACACTGATAAAGCCCAGGTCGTCGGGTGAGCCGTGGATATAGCTGCAGTCTGCCGTTCCCTCTTCTCTCAGGCTCCCTTCCCTCTGAAGGCTTTAAGGGACTGAAAAGGACACGCTGTATCTGGGGAGGGTTTTGGAGAGACACCTGCCATTTCAGAACTAGGGATTCTGGTTGCTGGGCGCTAAGACTGCCCTGGTACAGCTGAGAATGACCCAGTACCAGCCCCACAGAATTTTTAACAGAAAGTGTGCATTGTGTTGTCATCAAGTTTTTTTGTTTTGTTTTTGTTGTTGCCGAAACAAGGTTTTGCATTCCCCCTTGGTTGAAATGATTTGATAGTATCGCATTACTGAATGAAATGATAGTATTTTAGGGCATGGCAGTTTGCCTCCCAATTTCAGATATGTCATTTCTAAAAATGACTTCTTTATAGCAAGAACAGGGACTTCGTGAGTACCCTAATACGTGCAAGTCAGCTGCAGTAATTCCATAGAAATAGAAAGCAAGAAAGGAAGATGACTTCCTCCCTCCCGACCTGTTAGCAGAAAGCTGCAGCTGCACTCTGAGCAGTGTGACCAGCAGCGGCCCAGCACTGCAGGGTGCAAGGCTCCCGTCAGAGTGGGGGTGAAATAAGTGGCCCTGCATTCTCCCATCCAGCTGCTAACCAGGCCCGACCCTTTTTTGCATTCCAAGAGGCTAAAATCTTTTTAAAAATTAACTGAGGATTGCTAACTAGGAAAGAAATTATTCAGTAGGTTTGTGAAAATATGTTATTTCTAAGACCAAGCTGCTTGATTTTTCTATTTTCTTTGGGGCTTTCACAATTTCCTGCTTCCCTTTTGCATGAGGGAAAAGGTTCAGTGTTGGTTTACTATTCTCTCTTATTCTTATCTTTATTCACCAATTGTATTCTGCCCCCATCCCTGCTCTCTTCAACCTCTACGGGATATTCAGCCTTAGCAGCATCTTCAAATGACTCATCTGTGCATTAATTCAACAGTTCAATTCCTGACTGTGCAAAGAGCGCCGTCAGCATAAACAATGACCATGCACTCTTAAATCATTCTTCATAACGGTCCTGCTTCGGTCAAGAATTTAATGCCTGAACTTGTCAATATTCATGGTACAAGATGTCCATCGTGCTAAAAAAAAAGTGTAAGAGTCACCAGTCCTTGCTTACATCTTAGTTAGAAGGTCATTTTATTATGTAGAAGTCAGTGGCCTTATTTCTGTAGCCTTTAAGCAAAGTTGGACTAGATACGCAGTGTCAGTTTTCAGAGGTTGGGGGTCTGTTGTTTCCATATGTCGGGTCTAGGAGCTGTCACCCACTGCACACATGTAGGTGCCTGGGCACCTAAAGTTGGTATTGTGCGCTAAGGTGAAGTTGTTTTTAAAAACTGTGTTTAATGATTTGGATTTCAGCTTGCATATACTGGAAATACACTTTGTTTCTTTGTGGTTGGAATGAATGCAATATCCTTTATGCAGTTTCTTTGTTAATGTGAACTCAGTTTTTGAGATAGAAAACCATATTTTCTGTTTTGTTTTTCCAGGGTTTTGCCCAGAGTCTCCTAAAAAAGATGTCTCATCGAAGTACTGTTCCTGGCTGTGGAGTGACTTTTGAAATTGTCTCCAATATTCCAGAGGTGAAGGATCAGATAAAATTCAAATTTACTAAAAGTGAACATGTAAAAAGCTAACTCCCGGAAAAATCACCTACCCAAGAGCAAGTACTAGATGCAAGTGTGTATGCAAGGATGCCATAGATCAGGGGTGCTCAATACATTGATCGCGATCTACTGGTCGATCGTGAAGGAAGTGTGGGGTAGATCGCATGACATTAAAAAGACATTTGTCTTTTGATTGGCATACAGGGTAGCCAATCTGACGTCTGAACTTTTGACACCCTACGCATGCGCGTTAAACCGCTCTAACTTGTTCAGTTACATTGCTGCGTAGTTAGCCTTCAATTTATTTAAATTAAATACAACAAAGGGTATAAAAATGAGTGCCATAGCTGGTCTGAGTGAGTAAGAAGCCTAAAACCTACCACTTTCATACAGAACGGGAGGGGATTTTTTTCACTATGTCATATTCTAAGTGCGTTTGCCTCATCTGTCTGTGTGCCATTGCTATTCCAAAGAAGGGAAATGTGGAGCGGCTTTTTCGGACTATTCATAAAAACTATGACATTGACTTTCCTCTGAAAAGAGAGCTGAGAAGGAGAGAGGTGAAAGAAGAATACACAATATTAAATAGTAATAATAGTAACTTAAATAATGATAATATAGAAGAAATAAATTTATGTTTTGCATTTTTATTTTTTTATTGTAGGTAGATCATTTTGACTTGGTCATCTTATAAGTAGCTCTCAAGCTGAAAAAGTGTGGGCACCCCTGCCATAGATTCTTAATGGAGCTTCTTCATCTTAGCGTGGGAAAAATCACCTACCCAAGAGCATGTACCAGATGCAAGTGTGTATGTAGGGATGCCGTAGATTAATTTTTTTTTTTTTTTTAGTGTTTGATTCCACAAATTTCAGAAAATGAACAGATAATCCTAACGTTCTCTGAGTGAAGAAAACCAATTTTAATGAATGATGACTTAAAACCCTAGTGCCAGGCCTGAAGGCAATAGGAGGGATGCCATAGATTCTTAATGGAGCTTCCTCATCTTAGTGTGACTCAGCAAAACCTATGTGTGGCTTTACAGGTCTGGTTTTAGTATTTGGTTCAAAAAGGAAATTGTTTTGAAAATCAAATCAACACCTTTTCACTCATAAATGGTGAAAAGGAATAAGAGGTACAGACTTCCAGGTATAAAGTAAAGTCACAAGGGTGTAAATGAACAGTGTAGAGAAAATAGTAATGTCATAATAACTTTGTATGGTGACAGAATGTTACTAGACTTATTGTGGTGATTACATTGTGAGGTATATAAACATCAAATCACTGTGTTGAACACCTGAAACTAATATAATACTGTATGTCAACTATACTTTAATGAGAAAATTTTAAAAAGACATAACCCTCAAAGGGAGGCAACATAGCATAACATGGAGATTTAGGGTTTCATTTTGGAGTCAAACAGAAATCTTGTGTCTTTCACCTATTAGTGAAGTGAATTTGGGTAGGTTACTCTGATCCTAATTTCTTTCATTTATCAGATGAGGTCTGTAATACCTTCCAAACAGGGTTACTTTATAGATTAAATGAGACAGTGTGTACAAATTGTTGTGTACACACTAAACTCTAAATTGTAATTGCTGTTATTAGTACAGTTATGATTATTTTATTATTATTATTTCTCTTTATGAACTAAGCGAGATAGTCACATAAATTAAATAAATGGTGCTTAAACTATCCCTGACAGAAGCTTATGGGAGGATGCCGGCTATACATGCTTCCTAATATTTAATCCCCAAGTTAGCAGGTTTATCTACCTGGGCCTGACGCTGCTGGTATTGGAGGCCTTCCTTACAGGATAGGAGAAATGAAGGGCCTAAAGAAAGGCTTTGTGACAAAAAGAAAGAAGAGCAGTCCCTCTGCTACACTCACTGTCCAAAAGCGAGAGTGAGTGTGGAGGGGAGAGTGAGTGTGCAGACCGCTTTCTCAGGAGTGGGGCAGAATGCGAGCCCTGGGGGTGGCACCCTCCTAACCACGCCATTCACAGCAGCCTCATTCTCTCTGTTGGTGGGTTCAGTATTTGTTCATTGATTTTGTTGAGTATTTGAACAATAGATGGACAATACGTATTTTAATACAGAGATCAGTTTTGGGAAGAGTGAAAAGATTTCCTAGTATTTGGGCTTTGCTCTAGATTTCTTATATTGCAAAACTCTTTTTCCTCTCAAATAATGTCAAATAGTAACTTATTTTTTCCTGAATCTTCAAATTGTTAGACTAACATAGTAAATATTAACTGTTAAACTATTTAATTTGGGAGCCTGCTGAACAAATGTTAAGTCTGTTTTCAGAGTTAGACTACCTGCAAAACCTTGGGTCTGTAATAGAAAACTCTTTGTATACTTATATGTTTAACTAGAGACTTACTGTTTATTTTCTGTATCTGAATGTTTTATATATTCTTCCAGTTGTTTCAGATCTTAGCTCTGTGAATGCTTTGAATGCAGTTGAGAAACAGTGACAGCTGTAGTGAGCCATCCTCATGTTTCCATTTTCATTTTTCTGTCCCCACTCCCCCCATTTGTAGTTTTCTTACCCTCCTTAAAAGTGCGTTTATTCTTCAGGTCATGTGTTTCTCAAAGGGAAGACTGGGGGGGGGGCGGAGATGAACACATAACCTCATGTGATCGGGCTCCCTGTGAATAATGAGCTACACATCTCAGTGGGCAGGCATCATTTTCACATTACCAAGTCCTGATGGTAAAGACAAAGGAAAAGTGAGACTTAAAGCTTGCAGTGTAAGAACTGCACTTTATTTAAAACAAAAAAACACAAAGATCCCTCAAGGAGCTGGTAGGTTTCATCCTGAAAAACCCCACAAAGTCCTTTTGTGTCCATTATCACAGAAGCTGTGAGGGCTGGGTGGCAGGAAGTGGTTACAGGCCATAGGGAAACAAGAAACATCCTCACATTTTTTTTCAAAGCAACAAGAATGCTTTCATTGTTAGTGGGAGTATAAACGATACAACCACTTTAGAAAATATACACCTACTCCATGACCCAGTAATTCCACTTCTAAGTCCTGACCCAAGAGAAATAAGAGCATATGTCCATAAAGACTTGTACAGGAAGCCTTACCAGGTGGTTGCGCAGTGGTTAGAGCATCGGACTAAGATGCAGAGGATCCAGGTTCGAAACCCTGAGGTCGCCAGCTTGAGCACAGGCTCATTCGGCTTGAGTGGGCTCACCAGCTAGAATGCAGGATCACTGGCTTGAGTGTGGGATCATAGACATGACCCCATGATCACTGGCTTTAAACCCTAGGTTGCTGGCTTAAGCCCAAGGTTGCTGGCTTGAGCAAGGGATCACTTGCTTTGCTGTAGCCCCCAGTCAAGGCACATATGAACAAGCAATCAGTGAACAACTAAGGAGCTGCAACGAAGAATTGATGCTTCTCATCTGTCTCCCTTCCTGTCTGTCCCTATATGTCCCTCTCTGTCTCTCTCTCTGTCTCGTCACACACATAAAAATAGACTTGCACACAAATATTCATAGCAGCTTAATTCAAAATAACCTGAAACTGGGAACAACTCAAACATCTATCAGCAGATTAATGGATGAATAAATTGTGGTATTGCCATACTGTGGAAGCTTACTCAGCCATACAGAGAAATGAACTCTGAATGAATCTCAAAATTATGTTGAGTGAAAGAAGCTAGACACAAAAGAGTATGATTTTATTTATTTGAAATTCTAGAACAGGTGAAACTCTTATCATCTATGTCAGTGAAATTGCCTTGCCCTGAGGAAAGCTAGGGGTTGACTGAAGCCCATCAATGGGAATGTATTATCTCTTGATAGGTGTGTGGGTAACATGGAGATACACACGTTTCTTAAAATTCAGGTTTCCCCTTTCTTAGAAAATCAGGACAATGTCTGTTCCCTCTAGACTCCCAAAAGTATTCTATGTTGAGTGGTAAAAAGAACCCATGCTCTGTCAGGGGTCAGGAGACTGAAGTGCTAGTCTAGCCTCGTCTGTTCATCATGTGGCCTTCCTTTTTCCTCATCTGTAACATGAAGGTGATTTCTTCTTTTCAGGGTTATTAAAGGGCTCGGGTACATTTCTATAGGAGTCAAAAGTTTTCCATCTCCCAAATTCTTCCTTATTTGATCTGTTCTAATGCTTATTTAAATTAAAAAATATTTTGAAGTTAGACTATGTCTTATAGATGAAATTTTAAAATTACTTGGCAGAATTCTTTTTCTCCTTAGAGGTATAGAAAATGATGGGTTTTTTTCCCTTAAAGTTGATAGCATCTTAAGATGCAATACAATAGCCTGCAGATATATACTTTGTACTTTTTGACATTATAAAATAGTCACAAGTAAATAAGTATCTGGTTTTCCCTGAGCAGAATAATTTGTTATGAACTAAGTTTGCTTGAAATAATTAAGTGCATTAATACAATGCCTCCCTGACTGTGACTATCCCATTTGTATGCATGGCCCGCCCCTGTCAGAGCAGCAGGGCTGGGCTCTGCCAGAAAGCACAGTGAGAATTTGCCTAGATACTTCTCTTCTTGGCCGGCTCTCCACTCTGGAGCTGAGGATCGAGGCCAGTGGTAGAGGCTGGTGCATCTAGAGAACATAGCGCATGGTGGGCTGCCCAGTGAGAGAGCTGATGCCCAGCCTTCTTGCCGCCGCTATTCTCCATACCATGTCTGCCTCCTACAAGGGTTGTTGGGATCCCACCCTTATCTAGCTGTCACCCCAGCTCCTCGTTCTTCTCTCTTGCCCCTCATACTATGCTCCCCAAATGTGGTGGTGGTGCTGGTCCCAGCTAGCCCACCAAATCCCTTCTCTAACCAGTAATGGTTTTGTTTGCAATAGAAGTGACACAGAGAACGGCTTTGTTGCCCATGTGCCGTTTCAGCTACGCTGTTTCACTAGCCTTTCAAGGCGACCTGAAGGTTCCTGTGGGAAAAGGCACTTGGGGTTTCAGAACTGACTGCAATGAAACTTTGGAACACATCCCATTTGTTACTTCAGTAGTGTGTGTGTGTGTGTGTGTGTGTGTGTGTGTGTGTGTGTGTGTGTAAATCAAGAATCTTTTATGTTTTCTTCTGAAAAGTGCTCACTTTTATTTTAAAACTTTCTGTTCTCCAGGATGCCCAGGGAGTTGAGGAACGAGAAACATTAGCAAGAATGGCAGCTAATGTTGAAAACACGGCTTCTGCTGACTCAGAGGCTTACATTGAAAAGTACCTGAGAAGCGTGCTGGCTGTGGAGAACCTGCTCACCTTAGATCGTCTTCGCCAGGTCAGCCCCGTCGCCAGCCCCGCCTGCTGCTGCGTCTGACTTGCCGCAAATCTCTGTACTGTTAATGTAAACTTTTGAAGCATCTGCTTAAGTGGAGCATATTAATTTAGCTGAACCTGCTGGGTTAGTCTTTGAAGATACAAAACCTACATTTGGAAAGTTGCTTTTCCAAGACACTAAATGGTAGCTAGTTGTGTCGAGGTAATGGGAAATAATATTTAACTCTTGCTGGCTAGAGAATTATTTTTAAAATGTCTTCATACTGGACGATAATGTGACTGCAGAAATTGCAGTAATGAAGCACAGTGGGCTCTGGACATGCCTGCTGCAGCCTTAGCGTGGTGTCGGGAAGGAACACTAGAAATGCCAGCAGTCAGCCGTGTCCTCGGATAAACCCTAAATCTCATTTCACCTGGCAGTATTGAGACCTTTTTTTTAAAACCAAACATACTAATGAAAAATTAAACTGAATGATCTACTTTCCACAATCTTTCTCCTGGGACTGACTGCTCAGCTTCAGGGGCCATCAGTGGATGGAGAAGAGAATGATCTAGGTAGCCTGTCAGCTGTGTAACTGAGTATTCCTCGGTCATTGTCATTGGGTCATTTGTCACATAAAGTTAGCGCCATTATTCAAAGAACTGGAATGTGTATGTCTAGGTGGTAGCCCCAAGCTTGCTTTTGATAGTATTGCTTTGGAGATATGTCTCTAATATGTAGTTCTCATCTGTTTTCCGACCGGCAGGAAGTTGCAGTAAGGGAACAGTTGACAGGAAAAGGGAAGCTGAGTAGGCGGAGCATTAGCTCCCCCAATGTGAACAGAGTGAGTACCTGGAGTCCCCCCTTTGCCCTACTCGCGACCTCCTGCTCTTCTCGCATCTCATTGAATAGCTCTTCGCCATCCTTTAAATCTCATCTCGGTTATCATTTCCTCCTCTGAACTGTTTGAAGAGCCTGTTCTCTTTCCTGCAGCGTCTGTCATACTCTGTCCCTGTCCTTACTAATGTTAGGGGCAAGTACCCATTTAAGTACCTCTCTAACGTTTCTTGTTTATACCTCCGGTGCCTAGCACAGTGATTGTGTGTTCAGTGAGTGAGTGTTGAACTAAAACAAAACCAGCCAGATGCCTAGGGCAAGCCATTTGAATTTTCTGGGCTTCACTTCATTATTTTTAAATGGAGGAGTCAGGGCTAGGTTTACAAACTCAATTGCTTACAAGCCAACCAGGATAGTATAAATGAGGAAGTAAGTTAGGTTTGTTTTATAACAGTATCTTAAGTTTGTTCTTGCATTTTAAGACACAAATGTATAATTTATATGCATATTAAGCATGCAAATTCTTCACAAAACAGTATGCTTGTGGCCTTGTGATTTATCTCTCCGTTTCATACTTTGATAAAGATATCAATGTGATAAACATTATACCTTTGTCTGACCTTTGCACCAAGAGAAAGCACAATATAAGCATTGTGATGAAGAGCACTGGCCCTTAGCGTTTGACAGACAGTGGTGATAGGTGGCCCTAGAGTGACTGAGTGACATCTCTAATGCTCTCACACTAAAAGATTGGGGACATTCTCAGAGACTAAGTAATCCCACTTTAATTCAACATTAATATTTTCTCATTCCTTCAGAAAAGGGTATATTACAATGTCCTGATATATGCAGAGATTTGGTATTTAGAATCCTGTGGTTTAAAATAAGTAGTTTGTTTGTATACATTTGCTATGAATGCCCGAAAAAAGGACCTGCATGGTAAGATAACCAGTAACCCGGTGTCTTTCAAACGGAAGGGGATAAACAAAGGAACTATCTCTTATTTCGGCCCAGTTGGTTGTTACCTCAGTATAAACTGGATAGTTGATCCCATACAAACCTCCCATCTTTAAATTGTTGATAAACAATTCAATTTAAAAATTGTCCCAAAGACCACTAGTCTTACTTGCAACTTCGGTCTTGACAGCCTCTTTACTGCTGCCCAACTTGAACATTCTGTTGATTTCATTTTCAGTCTTTTGTTTCCAGGACTTTCACACATAAAGGACTAATCCGCCTTCTTATTTTCTCTTCAGTTATCTGGCAGCCGACAAGATCTCATTCCGTCCTGCAGTCTGGGCAGCAACAAGGTGAGGGTTTGGAACTAGGTTCTGCCAGTTTTCGGTCTACTTCCCACTCAGCTTCCCGCCTCTCAGATAGCACACTCTGCTAGCTTTGCAGCCCCAAACTCATCTGCTTTTTTGTACATGGGAAGGGTCTTGGGATGTGCCTAGAGGCCATTTCTTTTTATCTGATAGTTAGAATACGATTTAATAGACCTTCCTGTTACTCTAATCTTTAGAGGTTAAAAACCAAATTTGTTATTAAGTTCAAATTTTTGTTTAAAATACTCTTCCTGTTAGTGTCAGAAATGGAACTTCAAGTCAGATTTTTAATAGTAAAATATTGATTAATGATTGAAAATGTATGAGGAATAAGAATATTATACCTAAAGTTAGTATTATTTGTTTAAAGAAAGAAAAATAAGGGAGGAGATGTTAGCTGGAATTCATTTACTTGTTCATATAGCTTTCCACAATTTAACAGAGTTTTAAGCATAGATAAATCATTGTTATTTACTTCAAAGGTTTCCTTGAATTGTCATAATTAGATATTAAATTACAGTTTTGTGTCTAGTATTTTTTGAGGACCCTGGTTAGGTGCTGGTGCTCTCAAATGTGGGTACCATGTTCTGTATTGACATCTTATCCTTGATGGGTTACAGGTGAACGTGTTACATGAAGCAGTCTGATACCAGGCAGTTGTTTCAGAGTAATTTTGGTGTGGGTAGGACTAGGAGTATAGATAAAATAAGATCACTATCTAATGATAATTATTAAAGCTCAGTGGAATTCATTATAGTACTCCTATTATTATTGTTAATTATCCTACATTCTAGTTTAGTGTATGTTTGAAATTTTCTTTATAACATTTTTTTTATCGTACTGTTTTTTTAATATTTTTTTTAAACTGGATTTATTGGGGTGATATTGGTCAACAAAATTATACAGGTTTCAGGTGCACAAGTCCACAACACATCTTCCTTATAACAATTTAAGAATAGTGCTATAAGATTGATTTTAAAATTAGACTTATTTTTAAGATCTAGGTTATTAGTAATTTACCTAAAAATACATAAATACATACATATACACACATATATGTGCGTGTGTATATATGTATATATATATGTATATATGTGTATATACATATATACAGTGTGTTTGTAAAGTCATGGTGCACTTTTGGCCAGTTGACCAGTCAAAAGTGCACCATGACTTTACGGACACACTGTATATACATACATGCACTCATATTTATGCGTATATATCCTGTTACTCTGGGCAAACTACTAGTAATCTGGATCTTAGCAATAAGCTATGTCAGTGTTTATAGACATAAATTGCTCTTCAGCTCATCAATTTACTGATCACTGACCAGGTCTCTGAAACTGTGCTTAGGTTCAGTGCTCCTTCATACTGGTCCCATGATAGCTTTGTTCAGCTCTTGATAAGCATAGCATAGCTTGTGATTACCTGAACAAAGCAGAGTTTCTGGAAAATTCAGTTAATATTTTTAAATGTAAATAAATAAAATATATTTTTTAATAAATAAAATATTTTTAGGTAAACATACTTATAAAAAAAAAATGACTTTCTGTGTTTTTGGGGGGGGGGCTGGGGGGACTATGTCTAACCAGGGGTAGTCAACCTTTTTATACTTACCACCCACTTCTGTATCTCTGTTAGCAGTAAAATTTTCTAACCGCCCACCAGTTCCACAGTAATGGTGATTTATAAAGTAGGGAAGTAACTTTACTTTATAAAATTTATAAAGCAGAGTTACAGCAAGTTAAAGCATATAATAATAATTACTTACCAAGTACTTTATGTCGGATTTTTGCTAAGTTTGGCAGAATAAATCTTTATAAAACAATGTACTATAGTTAAATCTATCTTTTTATTTATACTTTGGTTGCTCCGCTACCGCCCACAATGAAAGCTGGAACGCCCACTAGTGGGCGGTAGGGACCAGGTTGACTACCACTGGTAACCCAAAACCTCAATTAAGTTTCTGGAAAATAGTGGCCAAAATTTCTTCAGCTTTTGTATTTCCCTTTAGTTTTCTATGTTTAAATGGAGACAATAATAGTATGTCCTTGAAAGAAAATACACTGTGCTTCATCTACATCAAGTAAGTAGAATAAAGGAACATGGACGCTGTGACAGAAATATGACTGAGTAGAGCAGCAGCCCGAGGAGGGAGCGGACACTGTTATGTGCATTGTGTAAGGGTTGAGAGAGGCCCCAGAGAGGTGTACCCACCTGTGAGCATCACGCTGGGAAGGCAGTGAGCCCTCCACCCCCAGGCTAGAGGGAGTTGACATAGCAGCATGCATAGAGTGTGGAGGGACAAGAAAGCTTGTCCTGTTGATGACAGTGTGTGCAGTGAGAGTAGGGTGCATCGTGGGCGGAACCCAGAGAAGAGGGACCTTCTTCTTGTAGAACTTCTAACAGAAGCACCAGGGCACAATGGGGAGTCGAGGAGCTACTGCAACAACAATAGGTCAGTAACATGCTTAAGTTCGAATTGAAAAGGTTTATTTTTTTAACAGTTCACCTAAACTCCACTCGTGTTCCTGGTTATGATCCATAAAATTACATTAGAATAACATATATAGCACAAACGTTTGTAGTTATCGAAGCAAAAGTGCGAAAAAAATTTAATTGGCAGTGGAGAGATAGGGTAAGGGAGAAGATTCAGCAGTGGGGCGGGGAAGGGGGAAGATTGACAGTATGTTAAGGAGATAGAATCTGCAAAGCCCTGTGGACCTGAAGGATGAGGTTGAGCAAGGGAGGAGACTGGGGTGACATCTGAGTTTCTGGGTGACGGTATGTAGCTGTGAGCTGCAGGAGGAGGAACAAGCTTGGGTAAGAACATGAGTTAGTTCAATTTTTGACATTAAGGTATCTAGGTGGGTTCAAGCATCTGGAAGCCTGGGGTGAAGACAGATTCAGGAGGCCAGAGCATAGCTGAAGTAGTGGGAGCGACCACATCACAAAGGTGAAGCTACAAGGACATGGGAATAATGCTTAGGGCAAGTGCAGGAGCAGCACTGGCCAGAGCAACTGGAAGGAGTGCTCAGACGGGAAGAAGGCCCAGGAGGGAGAGCGGCTGGGACACAGCGGGAGAAGGACCCCTTCCAGGGTCGTTAGAGACATAAAATGAGGACTGAAAGACTATTCTGGCTGTGACTGTTAAGAATTTATTAGAGACCTTTCCCAGGGCAACTTCTGTGAAGGACTGGGAAGAACTTAGCTGGACGTGTTATTTAAAGGAGTAAATATACAGCATCACACAGTTTTGTTACTCTACCAGGACCTTCCCCTTTGAGTCATCTTGGTTGCTTGGGATGCCTGGATAACTTAGCAAAGATGAGAAAGTCTGAGTTTCTTCCTCTCAGGTTTCCTGGTGTCATCGTGCTGTCGCAGTCATAGGACATGGATGTCTCCACTCTAGTGCAATGTATACTTTACATTGTCACACTTCACAAAAGTTAAATACTGTGCCCATTTCTCCCCAGTTTGCAGTCTTCTGCCTTTCTTGCCCCTTCCCAACCATGGCTGTCTTCACCCTCAGACAGACACTGGAAGTGTCCTCAGAGAAAGCCGAAGGTGCCAGTTTGCCATTACTGACTTGGTTCTCATTTCAGCCATGAAACTGTCCCTTTGTCTTTCTTTGAACTCTTGGCACCCATGAACCCTGAAAGGGTATCTCAGGTGTAACTGGGCTTCAGTCAACATCTTGTCCCTGTCCTGTGGGCATCACTTGACTTCTCACTTGTTTCTAGATTAACAGGTTAAATGAAAGCTCACATATCAAAATTAGAGACCTTTTGCTTTACACTAGGGGACAGATAGAGGAAAATGGTTCTGAGATTGTTATGGGTGGGCCTGTTCAATGAATAAGGCAGTTCATGGCAGAGAGGATTATGGCAGTGATGCCAGGAGTGAAAGGAATAGGAAGCAGCGAAGCTCTGATTTCAGGCTCACGTCACTGGGGAGTGCAGAGCGGCTCCCCCATTTTCAGATGAGGGGCCCCTCAGTATTATCATCAAAAGCAGAGCATCTTAAAATATTTTAAGGGAAAATGAATATTCTTAAAATTTTATATTCTTACTAGTGAGAAAAGAGCCCCTGCTGCCTCACCCACTACTAGCAGCAAGGAACAGAGTTCTCCCTGTGGCCTTTTAAATGGAACAATGAAAACCATCTTCAAGTATGGCATTGCCTTGATTTCAAAGTTTAATATGAACGTTACCCACAATAGAGTTCATCAGAGTTGGGTAGTGTTTAAGCTAATTGACATACAGATTATCCAAATCCTGTTAAATCCCTTTACACAGCAGTGTGCTTATATACACGTGGCATGACCACACTAAGGTGTTCACTGTGACATTGTTTTTAATGGCAGAAGGTTAGAAACAAACTAAATGTCTGGTTAGACACATTTAGTCTGCACCAGGTTGTGCACGCACATGCGCACATAAGTAAATGGGGTGCTATGCAGCTGCAAAAATAAGTGGGAACCCCTCTAGGCCCCTTCCATCCAGTGGGCCACACACACCTCCCATCCCAGGCACATCATGTGATTATCCCTGCTCTGCTAGAGCCCCCTCCCCGCACATATTCTGTCCCCCCACGGGTGTGCTGCACATGGGCGGTTCCCGGGTCTGTGTCAGCAATGACAATCTGCAGTTCCCCTGAACCCGAGAGTGATCACCTGGCAGTGGTTTCAGTTAGGAACGCCCCAGGCTGAAATTCTCCTGCTTCCTCCCCCCCCCCCCCAGGACCTCCAGTCCTGCTCCTGGGAAGTGCACCCCACTGAGCTAGTCAGCACTATCGTATGGGAAGGGCCCTGAGCCCGCTCTAGGGGTAGAGGGGCTTCAGAGACCACCAGGATGCTCTCTGAGGGTCTGGGGTCCCTCTGGCCCACTTGGGACATCGTATATGGCTGGGTCCCCGGCTCATCTAAAGCTCCCCAGGCCTGTCCCCACTGGCCATCCAGCATGCTCTGTGCCCTGTCCCTGCCTGTAAGGTCTGTGGGCACCTGTCAAGGGGGAGACCTTTCTGAATACTTGGGGTCTGGGGAGTCCTGGGGCTCCTGGACTGGCCCTGCCTATGTCTACTCCAGGACCCCAGGGCTCCAGAAAATGACCATCCTGCCCAGGATAACAGGTATGGAAGTTCGGTATATAAACTTAACATATCACTAGGGCATATTAAGTGATTAAATATGAAGTGCAGGACATAGTATGATGCCATTTGTATAATTAAGGTGGAGACAAGAAGGAAGTGTGTGGGCTGTTTATAGATTCTCTTAAAGGTACATAAGAAACCATATGAGGGTAGATGAGATACTAATAGCATTCCTCATTGGCCCGGCAAGAGGGTGGGCACATGTCGGAGACTGAGCAGGCGACTTCTCCCTGCACGTGTGCCATTTTATATTATTGGGTTTTGGATCATGTGAACAAATTCCCTCTGTAAAAATTAAATAAATTAAAATGTAAAAATTTTATTCTCTACCTTTAAAGTTGCTAGAAGTTTTTGTTCTTTTGTGTGCAGTAGTTTGAGAGGGCTTCCAGTTGGTTTTTCCGTAACAATTTGTGCACAAAATGCTCAAGGAAAGATTTTTGAAGAAATTGTTCTGGAAAATTTCAAAGATTCATGTTGTTTTTTCCTTTTCTTTGGGGACTTTCTGTGCTCTTCAGTTTTCAGAGCCTCAGGGAGGGGTAATGAATCCACTAGGTTTTCCTAATGAGTGGGATACAGTAGTGCCCACTATCTTGTTTCTGCCTTGGGATTAAGGATGTATTTTTAAATGTAGTTTCTATAGAATGACTAAATTTGACACTGCACTAATTTTTTGGCTCTTACCCTTTTATAAAAATAACTTTGGTTGTCAGTATGGATGGTTCTTTTCAAATGTTCCTTGGTCTATGACTGTAAAAAGTGTCAAAGAGAACAGGAGTTAAAGCATCTTACTGAATTTAGAAGGCTCTGGAATGGGAGGAGTTGGAGTTAATTGGTCTTAAGCAAATAGTACAAATAGTATTTGAGAATGTATAAGATGTTCTTTCCCTAAGCATGGGATGGGGAGAGGAGAGGAAACGTGAGATGTGCTCTGAGCGCTTTTCCCACCACAGAATCTGGCTCAGCTGGGCCATCTTGCTTTCTTTGCATGGAAGTGTTTAATGTTCAAGAGAGCTGAGTCAGAAATATAATTTTAACCCAGACTTAATGATGCTTAAAATGCTAGAAAACTTGTTTTGAAATCATTGAAAATTGGATTACGTTAGTTACATCTACCTCTCCAACTTACGTACCCTTTTTCTGGGTTCTTTGTTTATATTGATCCATGTGTTTGTCCCTCTGATCTTGATTACGGATCCGAGTTATACAGTAGGAAGCTGAAGTGCTGTCTTCCCGTATGATGCAGAGCACTCAGGTTAGCTGAAGTAATGGGTGGGATCAGGGAATGGCCACAGAGAAGGCTCAGGTCTCCCTGTCTCCTGGTTTTCAGTTGTTATCATGGCGGAGATGGATCATTTGGGAGCAGAGTGACACTAAAAGTTGGGGCGGGGAGGCAGGAACAGAGAGTGTCATGGGATTAGGGCCCTCTGGGAGGTGGGGGAAGTGGTAGGGATACTGAGAACAACCTCACTTTGACCTGTAACTCAATCCAGCCAGTCAGATTTTGCGTTCCCTTATTTATTGATCCTTGCTCCATGTTAAAATTGTAGTTGTTCTACTGAGCTCTGTCAAAATTCTATTAAATACTCCCAACTTTTAAATTCACCTTAGAGCCTGACCAGGCGGTTTCGCAGTGGATAGAGTGTCGGACTGGGATGCGGAAGACTCAGGTTCAAGACCCTGAGCTCGCCAGCTTGAGCGCGGGCCCATCTGGCTTGAGCAAAAGCTTGTCAGCTTGAACCCAAGTTCGCTGGCTCCAGCAAGGGGTCACTCGGTCTGCTGAAGGCCCGCAGTCAAGGCACATGTGAGAAAGCAATCAGTGAACAACTATGGTGTCGCAATGGCAATGAAAAATTGATGATTGGTGCTTCTCATCTCTCTCCGTTCCTGTCTGTCTGTCCCTATCTATACCTCTCTCTGACTCTCTCTCTGTTCCTGTAAAAAAATAAAATAAATTCACCTTAGGGCTTAAAATAAATCAATCTTAATAAGCTTTTCAATTAAAAAAATAAAGTATTTCTAATTGCAGTGACGTTGCTGTTTACCATTACTGGATGTTTCATCATGATTGTAAGGCAGGTTTTTAATAGATCAAATTAAAATTAGCAAACTTTTTATGACAAGCCTTCCGAGATAGACACATATTTAGGTGCAGAATTAATTTCAGCAGATTGTTTTTTCATCTAAAAATTGGCTGTGCATTAACATCTTTGCAATGTAAGGAGCACTGTCAACGTAAAAATATCAGTATTCCTAATGCCATCTAGATGGAATTAAATTTTTTTAATAAGTTAGCAAGATAGTGTGTTTGTAATTTTCTGATTGGAGTTTTTGATGTAATTAAAAGCAGCCAGGCCCTGGCCAGATAGCTCAGTTGGTTAGAGCATTGTCTTGAAGTACAGAGGTTGCCAGTTCAATCCCCAGTCAGGATACATACAGGAACAGATGTTCCCATTTCTGTCCTGCTCTCTCCCTCTCTCTAAAATCAATAAAATAAACATAAAACAAACCAACAAAAAACCAGCCAGAAGCTTAAATGAGTATCCGGTTAACAAAACTGAATTGTGTATTATTCTGGCCACATTCCCTTTCCAAAAACTATTGTTCGTTTGTTGGTTGGTTGGAAAAGGTTGATGCCGAATGTGAGGCTCTTCTTTAGTTGTGTTAGAAGCCACCTTTGGTTCTGGAATGTCACTTCTCTTTAATTACCTCTTTGTTACTTTCCTGATGAAAAACAGACCTCTTTACAGAAAACCCAAAGAATCCCTGTCTCTCAGGAGAGCCATAACAGGAAAAGTGTGGGTGTACACAGACCAAAGCACGTTCTCAAAGCAGCTGAGGGACTCCTTTGTTTTTCCCTGTTCAAAATTGCCATTAGGCCTGGTGCTAGCTACAAACGATGGCTGTCAAATAGGGCTTCGTGTCCTTGAATTCAGCCTTGGAGCACAAATAATTCCTCACACATATGAAGCTAGTGCACAGATCCAGAATAACCCAGAGTTTTCTCTCTTGTCTTCTTCTCATCTAGGCTGATTCTGAAGTTTGGTAGACAGGCAGATTGTTAGAAGCAGGTCACAAATGTATCTGTTTAGATTCAGGGTGGTGGCGTGGAGATTACTACAATAGAAATTAAAAAAAAAACCAACCACCAGCCTGACCTGTGGTGGTGCAGTGGATAAAGTGTCGACCTGGGAACACTGAGGTCGCCAGTTCAAAACCCTGCACTGGTCTGGTCAAGGCACATATGGGAGTTGAGCTTCCAGCTCCTCCCTCCTTTCTCTCTCTCTCTCTCTCTCTCTCTTTCTCTCTCTGTCTCCTCTCTAAAATGAATAAAATAAAAATTAAAAAAAAAAAACAAAACAACCACCAAACACCATACTCTTTTACTTTGGGAACTGAGTTTATAAGAGAAAGTAGCCCAGTGGTCCATTGTCTGGCCAAGTGCTTTTTACTCATTGTCCTGAGTTTATCTCCCTCAAAGCACCTTTACCTGGGATACTTTCCTCCCTACCCCAACATTTCAGTAAAGCGAAAACTGATTCTAGAACAGCCAAGCACATACAATTTATTGGCAACACAAATTGCCTTGTGCCTAGTTGGCAGTGTGTAGAGCTAGATCCTGAACCACAGGTGTCTTCAGGCAGGAGAGTGGGACATGTACTGCAGGAGAAAAACAGTGCGGTGAGTGATGTCAGCGGAGTGTTTCCCAGAGCTCTGTGGGTGTCAGGGTGGAGGGAGGAGACTTGTACCCAGTTTATCATCCACATTTGTTGTTCCCCCTGAAGCAGAGCTCCTTCTATCCCAGGGTGATCTGAGATGCTCTGTGTCCTTGTGTCTGGTCCGCGAGACTTGGGCACAGTTAGCATTCGGGATTCATCAAGGTTAAGATGAAGGTTAAGGTAGATGGATGAAATGAAACGTGTCTCCATTTTTCATTATCCTATAGGGCTAGCAATATGGCTAAGGCGGTATTAATTAAGGTACTGTGCATCCTTTCAAATGTTCTCACTTGAGATAGTTGAATATATGAGACAGTAAGAGTTATTGCTTTCATTCTGATTTGGTAGTAACATTGTGTGGGAGTGCCAACTGGGAAAAATTACTCGGGAAGCTAGCAGAGCCCCGAGTGCGCCTCGGGGAAGAGGTGACACCTGCATTATTTGTCATTGGACTATTATACACCAAACAACTGAGGTGCTGACTCCAAATCAGCTACTTAGTTTTCCTAAGGGACAGAGTGCCACTCTGTTAGCTGCCAAACAGGGCAGAAAAACCCAAAATATGAAAATAAATTTATTCTCCAATTAAGTAAGTTGTCTTCAAAACAACCTTGCATGAGCTGAACACTGTAAACAAAGCATGAGGCTTCTTTCCTCTGTGAAGCTCTGAAGAGTATTGACCTTCGTGTTCAGCCACCTGATTGTAATGTCCCCCGAATACACAGAGCTGTCGCTTCCCAGACAGATAATTAAATTTAAATGCAGAAAACATTAATGAAACACTAAAGTATGTAAATCAGTGTGTGATTCATAGTAACACAAATGCTGCTGCAGAACTCATGGTTTCCCGAATTGCTCCTCATGTCTATTTTGTTTCCTTCCTAATGCTAAGCATCATACCATTTTTTAAAATATCAAGTGCTGAGAGAGTTCCTAGGGAAAAGTGTTCTCTAGGGTACACAGGATCCAGATCACTTAGGGCTTATTGATTTTGTGATCAGTACTTAGGTTGCTGCTAAAAGCAGATAGGTTTCCAATACAGAGCTGAAACCTAAGAGGTCTTTCCACCCCAATCCATCTTCAGGGGCAGCGAAGAACTCACTCTGCAGGTGATTACTAATGAAAACACAACTTAATCGTTAGGGCCGCTCATCTGTGAAATACTAGCCTAAATGAATATAAAATACCATTATTTAACTCTAGTGAAAGAGAAGTCAGAGTGATTATCAGAGGGTCAAAAGGGAACTTAAAGCACTTAAAAGATTTGCATGTCATCTCTATTACTGGTTTTTGTACTTGTAAATATTTGGTTGGAGTTTATTTGTTTCCTAGACGGGACTGATGTAAAAAGTTTTTTGATGGTATCACCATTTTTATGGCTCGCCACAAGTTTTAGAATGCTGAATTAAGGCATTGCCTGGCTGGCATTTTTCTGGTGTCAGGTGAAATCTTTCTAATGGAATTTATAAAATAAGCTGGGAGTACAATAAAACTTATTAATTCAGAGACATCCAGTTTGGGAACCTGTGATTACTTGATTTGGGCTTAACTAGAGCTTATCTTTTTAATGTCTATTTAAAATGAGACATGTAGTAGTACACTGTTGTAGAATTTTTACTTTCATGAACGATATGTGAATGGGTGAGAAGATGCACTCCCGGAGAGGAGCCCTCCGCTAGAATTGCTTCTGGGTTTCAGTCGGCACCTATGGTGAAAAAGGTTATCTTGGGGCAGAAGAGCAGGAAGCAGAACATAAGGGCAGATTTCAGAAGGAAGCGTGTTTGTGGGAAGCAGCATGCTGGAGTAGGAAGACTTAGGGTGGAACTGAGGACACTACATGGTCAGCTGTAAACTGGAGGGAAATCCGAAGGTGGGCTGGCACCGTTACTAAGGGAATTAACACTATCTAAAGAAGGTGAAAGTACAAGAGGAAAAGTACTTACTATCCCAAATTGATCATGTCCTTTCAAAGAAATAAGTTTTAACAATGTATAACAGGTTTTATTCATTAACTATGTTTAGGGTTTTTTGTTGTTGTTGTTGTTAAATGATTTATTTGAATCAAAATTACTGATTTTATCCTTAACAGGGCCGATGGGAAAGTCAACAGGATGTATCACAGATCGCAGTTTCCAGGGGAGCAGCTCCAGTTGCCCCCTCAATCCAGGGTTGTCCCCCAAGTAACCATTCTCCTGATCCAGGTAAATTATATTTTCATTTGTCAATCTCTGTCATGAAACTTTAGCAGCTTTCAGGAGTAGATTAAATCAGGAATTCCTACCAGGTAACCACTTTCCTACTCATTCATACCCACCTGGATTTTTCCCTTTGTCTTAACATGTTGAATTACATTGATTTATTTTTGTTTTGTTTTTTAAGATTTTATTTATTGAGTTTAGAGAGAGGAGATAGAGAGAGAAAAAGGATGAGGGGGAGGGAGGAACAAGAAGCATCACCTTGCTTCTTTCCTGTATGTTCCTTGACTAGGCAAGCGCAGGGTCTTGGACTGGCGACCTCAGCATTCCAGGTTGATGCTTTATCCACTGTGCCACCACAGGTCAGGCACATTGATGTTTTGACTGTTGAATTTGTCTTGTATTCCTGTGATAAATACCCTTGAGCATGATGTGTTAGATTTTATATTTGCTTGATTTCTTTTGCTAACATTTTAAGGATTTTTGTGGCCCTGGTTGGTTGGCTCAGTGGTAGAGCATTGGCCCAGTGTGTGGAAGTCCTGGGTTTGATTCCTGGTCATGGCACACAGGAGAAGTAAGCATTTGCTTCTCCACCCCATCCTCTCCCTCTTTCACTCTCTCTCTCTCTCCCTGCCTCCCTCAGCCATGGCTCAAATGGTTCGTGCAAGTTGGCCCCAGGTGCGACAGCTCCATGGCCTCATGTCAGAAGCTAAAATAGCTCAGTTGCCAAGCAATGGAGCAGTGGCCTCAGATGGGCAGAACATCCCCTGGTAGAAGGCTTGCCAGGTGGATCCCAGTCGGGGCTCATGCAGGAGTCTGTTTCTCTTCTTCCCTGGCTCACTTAATTAAAAAAAAAAGGATTTTTTTTGTGTGTATATGTTCTTTGGTGAATATCTGTCAGAAATTTTCTCAGTATAATAATGTCTTTGTTAGGTTTTGGTATCATGATTATGTTGACCTCATCAACAAAACTTGGGAATTATTTTTTAATCATTATTTTTCTGAAAAAATTTTTGTAAGCTTGGTATTGCGTCTTCCTTAAATGTTGACAGGATTCACCAGTGACACTCTGGGCCTGTAATTTTCTCTGTGGGAAGAAATGAAATTATGACTTCAGTTTCTTTAATATAGGATTATTTAACATTTGTTATTTCCTTATGAGTCAGTTTTCATAAATTATGTTTTTCATGGATTTTTCTATTTCATCTAAATTATTAAATTTATGTTAATAAGTGTTACAAGGGTTCCCTTATTGCCTCTTAAATGTTTATAAGATCTGTGGTTTGTTTTTTTTTTTAATTCTCATATAGATAGTTTTTGGGGTTTTTTTGTTTCTCTAGAGTACTTTTGAGACAGGTTTATCAGTTTTCATAGTCTTCTCTCAGAGCTGACATTTGGCTTTATTTTATTTCATTGACTTCTGTTATTTCTCATCTCACAAATTTCAGTGTGCTGTGCTCTCATTATTATTATATTTGACATGTTTTCTGATTTCCTTTGGATTTGTTTTTGAGCCATGGATTATTAAGCATGTTCATCCATTTTCATATATCTGGTAGAGTCTTATTGATTTCTTATTTAATTTTATTATAATTAGAGAATAGACTCTTTAATATTTCAGTCTTTAGAGATTTTTTGAGACTGTTCTTTCTGTCTTCTTGAATATTCTGTTTGTACTTAAAAAGAATGTCTATTCTTTGTTGAGGCATCATGTTTTGGATATATCGATTAGGTCAAAATGGTTGATAATCTCAAATCTTTGTCCTTACTGATTTTTTTTTATTTGTTCTATCAATCACTAAGAGAAGGCACTGGATATCCAAGTATAATTGTGAAAATTATCTATTTTTTCCATTAATTATATCAGCTTTTTCATCATTCACTTAGAAAATCTGTTATTAGTTATATACACCTTAAGGCTCGTTTCTTTTCCCGAAGAAGTGGTATTTCTCATTATGAAGTGTCCCTTTTATATGTCTGGTAATAGTTACTTTGAAATATGCCTTGCATAATTTTAATACAGCCACATCAACTTCCTTTTGCTTGTTGTTTTCATTATGTGCTTTTTCTCAGTCTTTAAATGTTTAACCTATATTTGTTTTTATTTCTTTATTTGTGACAGAGACAGAGAGAGAGACAAAGAGAGGGACAGATAGGGACAGACAGGAAGGGAGAGAGATGAGAAGCATTAATTCTTTGTTGTGGCACCTTTGTTGTTCACTGATTGCTTTCTCATATGTGCTTTGACCAAGGGGCTACAGCAAAGCCAGTGACCCCTTGCTCAAGCCAGCGATCTTGAGTTCAAGCCATCTACCTTTGGGCTCAAGCCAGCAACCATAAGGTCATGTCTATGATCTCATGCGCAAGCCAGCAATCCTGTGCTCAAGCTGGTGAGCCCTCGCTCAAGCCAGATGAGCCCACACTCGAGTCGAGTTGGTGACTTTAGGGTTTCAAACCTGGGTCCTCTGTGTTGCAGTCCAGCGCTCTATCCACTGCGCCACCGCCTGGTCAGGCTAACCTATATTTGTCTTTAAATTGAAAATGATCATCTTGTAGACACCATGTAGTTAGGGCTAACTTTTGTTTTAAATCTAGTTTGACAATTTCTGGTTATTAATTGGTATGTTTATTTTTTACATCCAATATTATTATTATGTTTTCCATGTTTCTATTGATTTCTATTTGGCCTTTCTATTTCTTTTCACTGTGAGTTCCTATTTTGCCTTCTTTTGGTTTAAATGAAAAATATATTTTAGACTATCATATATCATCTAACCATTATGCTTTACACCTAAAACTAATACAAAATAATATTGAATGTAAACTATAAATAATTACAAAATTAAATATGAGAAAAAGAAACCCAGTGGAGAAGGATGGAGATTAGTACAGGATCTCATAGCTACAAATAAGAAACTTGTTCCCAAGAAGAGAAAAGAAGAAAGAAAAGAAAATTTTAGGCCTGACCAGGCAGTGGCACAGTGGATAGAGCATTGGCCTGGGATGTTGAAGACCCAGGTTTGAAACCCCAAGGTCACTGGCTTGAGCGCGGGCTCATCAGCTTCAACTCAGGCTAGACAGCTTGAGCACGGGGTCACTGGCTTGAGTGTGTGATCATAGACATGACCCCATGGTCACTGGCTTGAAGCCCAGGGTCACTGGCTATAACCAGGGTCACTGACCCAGCTGAAGCCCCCCACCCCATCAAAGCACATATGAGAAAGTAATCAATGGACAACTAAAGTGCTGCAACTATGAGTTCATGCTTCCTATCTCTCTGCTTTCCTGTCTGTCCCTGCTGGTCCCTCTGTCTCTCTCTCTTGCCAAAAAAAAATTTTAGTGTTTTATTTTCTCTCTTCTTTTGGGTTTGCCTGTATGTTTGTTTACTTATTAAAGTCTTTGCTCAAGGACCCTAGTGTGCATCCTTAATGTATCACAATCTGTGGATTACTGTCATTTTCCACTGTACAAATATAAGAGCCTTACGACAATGTAGTTTCATCTACCTATTCCTACCCTCTCTTATTTTATATTATTGTTGTTGTATCTTTTACAGATGTTATGGGCTCATTTTATAATGTTACTTCTTTTGTTTTAAAATAACTACTTTTAAGGAACTTAAGAGACTATAGAAAATCTTTTATATTTTTCCTTTATATTTATTATTTCTGGCATTATCCAGTCCTTCCTGAAGATCTTTTATTCATATGCTATCATTTCTCTTTAACCCAAGGAATATCCTGTGTTATTTCCTTCTGTGTAGTCCTTGTGGAGAAGAATCCTCTCCCCTTTTGAGAATATCTTTATTTCACCTATTTTTAAGGATATATTCTGTAGATAATTTCGACTTGATAGTTTATTTCTTTTAGTACTTCAGATATTCTAAATTATCTTTTAGATTCCTTTTCTGATGAAAATTCAGCCATCACTTTTGTCACTTTCCCCTACATGTAATGTCTTTGCTTTCTTTATTTTCTTTCAAAATTCTTTCTCTCTCTCTTTAGCAGTTAGACAATGATGTGCGTAGGTGTAGTTTTTTAGTATTTCTTTTGCTTGGGTTTCACTGATGTATTTAGATCTGTAAGTTGAGTTTTTCAACAAATTTGGGAAATGTTCAGCTATTAGTTCATTAAAATTTCCCCTTTGTTCTTTTCTCTCTACTCTTTCTGAAAGTATGGATGACTTAATATTGCCCATGTCACTGAAGCTCTAATTCTTTTTAATTTTAATCTTTTTATCTCATTCTTGTTTCTTCTGGTTGGATACTTTCTTTTGCCATTATCAGTCTTCTGCTAAGCACATGCAGGGAAATTTTTATTTCAGTTGTTGTTAATATTTTCAGTTCTAGAATTTCCACTTGCTTCTTTTTGTAATAGTTTTATTTTCTCGACTGATTTTTCCCTATCTGTGCATTTGTTAAGACCAAATACTTCTTTACCCCTTGAACTTGTATATAAAGCTTCTTTAAAGTGTTTATATGCTAGACCCTTACTGGTTGGTTCAGTGGTAGAGCATTGGCCTGGCATGTGGATGCCCCCGGTTTGATTCCTGGTCAGGGCCCACAGAAGAAGCAACCATCTGCTTTTCAACCCCTCCCCTCCTTCCTTCTCTCTTCTCCTCCCGTAGCCATGGCTCGATTGGTTTGAGTGCATCAGCCCTGGGCACTAAGGATGGCTTAGTGGAGCCTCCACCTCAGGTGCTAAAAATAGCTGAAATGTGTGCATGGCCCCAGATGGGCAGAGCATTGGCCCCAGACAGGAGTTGCCAGGTGGTGGATCCTCATCAGGGTGCATGTGGGAATCTGTCTATCTCCCCTCCTCTAACTTGGAAAAGAAGAAGAAAAGATTTTGTATGCTAATTGCAGCACCTGGACCATCTCTTGTTCTATTCTGTTGACTGCATTTATCTGGACTATGGGCTATAGTTAATGAGTTTTGACAAATGTGTTTACCCATTTAACTTACACCCCAGTCAAAATATAGAAGATTTGTGTGACTTCAGTTATTTCCCCCTGGTCAGCCAATTGAATTTATCACAATTTTTCATTAGTTCTATTTATGGGCATTTGGTTTGTTTCCAGATTTGGGCTACTATGAATATAACTTGTTCTTGTAGAAGTGTTTTTGTGAACATTTCTCTCAAGTAAATACCTAGGAGTGAAACTACTGGGTCACAGAGTACTACCTTGTCTTAAAATTCTGTGAATACAGTTTTTTAATACAAAGTGGGGCAAATGTAGGTTTACCATTGTGAGTACTCAAGACACAGAGTTTATTTTTGTATTACTATTTTTAAATTATCTTATTTTTTCCATACAAACAACTGTAAACCTACTGTTGCCCCACCGTGTGTGTGTGTGTGTGTGTGTAATCGATGCTATTTGATTTACATATTTACCGCTTTGCTTTGATCATTATTGCTTTTTGTACCTCACTCTGTTTTTCTGAGTGTGGTTTCATTTTTAATGAGTTATACCTATCATTAGTGCTTTTAGCAATCATTTTTAGTAACAAACTCTTTATTTCTTTTATATATCGATATTAAAGTTTTTATTTTGCTCTCACTTTGAAGAATGCTTTTACTATGGAAAACACCTGGCATACAAAGTAGAAAGAGTACCATGATGTGGCCCCTGAAGTATGCACTTCTGATTTCATAGTGATCAATCAGTTCCTCACTAGCCATCTTTATCTGTATACTCACCGCTTCTCCACACCCTCTCATGGCTATTTTGAAGCAAACCCCAGATGTTATTTTGTCTGTAAATATTTGCACATATCTCTAAAGCAATACCCATAATAATATTTTACCCCTAAAAAAATTAAAAATAATTTTTAAATTTATCAAACATCTTGTTAGTATTCAGATTTCCTGGTTTGGACCAAAATATCTTTTATGTATTTTGAATGCAAACCCTAGTGAGGTTCATACATGTGATGGGTGGTATGTATAAGTCTTTCTAATCTGTGTGCTCTTCTCCATCTGTATCCTCCACTGCACTCTATTTGTTGAAGAAACCAGGTTTTTGTACAGTAGTCTGTACTTTATTTTTGCTAGTTACATCCCCTTGAGGGACATGTTTCTCTGTCCCTGGTATTTTCTGTAAATTGGTAGCTGATCAGATTCAGGCTAAGTTAAGGGAAGGAAGGGAGGAGAAATGAATGGATAGTTTGTATACTTTCCTCAGGAGACAGCATGTCTGATTGTCTCTCTTTTTGTGATAGATGCAGCCTTTGGGGACAATTGACTAGATATTTATTTACTTAGGAGTCATCTTTACTTTAGAATGTTAGTTTAACTGCATATGGAACTCTAGATTGTCTATACTTTTTTCTTTACATTTAGATAATTATATCTTCTGGCTCTTTATCTTAAACTTATTTTCTGTCTGTCTCTTTTATTCTGTTTGTTTTTCTCCTCCCTATATTCACCTTCTTGAAAAATCATTTACCTTTTTAAACTCAGTTTTAGTGTATTTCTTGACATTATAGCTATTTCTTTGCTTAATTTTTTTAGTGATTGCTCTCAGGATCACAAAAGTTCCTTACCTTTTCAGAGATTACTTAGAGTTGATATTACACCACTTTATATAAAAGTCCATGTACCAACTGTACTGCCAGTGAACTTGGGTTCATTTCAGGGGTCAACGTGAAGTAGCAATTGGGGACCAGTGAGGCAGTCTCTTCAGGCAGTATCCCATACAAATGCCTCAAGTTGTTTTGCTTTAAAAAAATGTATTATGAGGATACAGTGTTTTATCATTTATGACTTGGATTAGATTTTCCTAAAAATTTAGTTTCATTCACTAAGGGGAAATAAATTTTACAATATAGGCATTATCTGCACATTTGACCCCAACCTTCAGTAATTAAGGACAAGTGAAAACATGGCTGGTTGGGGGCGTCTGTTTTTTTCTAGTAAAAACAGCTAAAACACTACTTAATGGTCAGTTTCATCATTTTCATGTAGTAAATAGCATGAAAAATTAAAGTTGAGTAAGACATGGCTCTTTACTTCAAAGAGTTTAAAGTCTAAATGGAGTGTTACATGTGTGTGCCATCAGCTGTGTGACTTAAAAATACAAACCCCCCCCTGGCCAGTTGGCTCAGTGGAGGAGCATCAGCCCAGTGAGCGGAAGTCCCAGGTTCGATTCCTGGTCAGGGCACACAGGAGAGGTGCCCATCTGCTTCTCCACCCTTCCCCCTCTCTGTCCTCTTTATTTCTCTCTTTCCCTCGCTCAGCCATGGCTCCATTGGAGCAAAGTTGGCCCGGGCACTGAGGATGGCTCCATGGCCTCTGCATTAGGCACTAGAATGGCTCCGGCCACAAAGGAGCAATGCCCCAGATGGGCAGAGCATCACCCCCTGGTGGGCATGCTGGGTGGATCCCGGTTGGGCGCATGCGGGAGTCCATCTGACTGCCTCCGTGCTTCTAACTTCAGAAAAATAAAGTGTGTCCGTAAAGTCATGGTGCACTTTTGATCGTGACAGGTCAAAAGTGTACCATGACTTTACGGACACACTGTACAAATAAAGTAAAATAAAAGAAATACAAAACCTCATTTTATTCTAGGGCAGAAGTTAGAACTTGAACCAGTTAGGATAATCGTGGGATTGGATTACTGTTTACATACTAACAGGAACACTGGAGGCTAGAACATTTTAGAAGCACCTCGGTTGCTGCTATTTAATTGGAAAAGGAAACCCCAATGTGTTTGAGGGTAACTATAATAATACTGGTTTTTTTTAATATTAACTTTAAAGGGTGCCTTTTTATTTATATTGTCAGGTTAGCTTACAGATGATATTTGTCAAATTTACAATAACAAAAATATCTGTGTTAATTGTTTTTGCTTTATCTCTTTTCTTTTCAATATTTTTTGACAGGACTTAGTAGCCTAACGGCCTCCTACTTAAATCCAGTAAAATCCTTTGTGCCACAGATGCCAAAGCTCCTGAAGTCTCTCTTCCCTGTTCGCGACGAGAAAAGGGGCAAGCAGGCGTCTTCCCTTGCCCATCAGGTAAAACATCAAGAAAGCAGTAGTGAACGTGTTTTCTAACACGCAGCGCTGTGGGCAGAACGGCGCTCTGGGTTGCGTGAGGCTGGAGGGACAGTGGCTACAGTGGGGGCGTTGGAACTGGGCTTTTAGTCCTGGAAGAGCTTGTGATCATTTCTCTTCCACTCTCTTCAGAGATAACAGAGCTGTTTAAACTTATTGACACTCTCAATCCTTTCTGCTTTTACAAAATGCCAAGTACGCTGCTAATGTGATTTATGGTAATATCACTTAGAGCAACAATAGTAAAATTTATGAAGTGCACTTAGTGTTGCCTGTATATTGCCAAACAGAAATGTAATTCTATTTTTAATTCTTGATTTCACTTCTTAATTCAAACAATTTTCTATCAGCACGTCCTTCCCTTTCACCCTCTTTTTCGTCTGCTGTGGTTTACCTGTTCTGTCACTTAAAATATTAAAAGGGATCATTTGTCTTATTTCCCCTTTTTCTCTAAAACTTAACCCAGGCTTATAATAAGTTTTAGAGAAAATGTTAACGCACTTTCCAAATAATCAGGAAACTGTTCTTTGAGACGGTGAATGGGAAACCTATTGGAAATGCAGTTTCTCGACTTATATAGGTGTGAATTCAGCAGAAAATGATAAATGAGGATTTATTTATACTCATTCAAAAACACATACGGTGCAAGTTCAGTTGTTGAAATAGGTCTTTTGACATAGGCTTCTCCACATTCACTTAAATATTCAAGTTACAGAAATTGCAGGTGAGGCCTTGTCTGAGACCTTAACTATTTAAAAGAATTTTCTAAGTTCATGAATGTATATGCAAGGGTGATGATGTTAGTTTTTTTAGTCTCGCATTATATAAGCGTATACATAAGATTCATGTGCACAATTGGATAAAAAATTAAACATTGAAATTTTGGAAATGTTTAAACTAAATTTAACTGGGGATATAACAGATGCATGACAGTTATCAAAATGAATCTATGACCATGGGAGCTAAAAGACATAGCAAGCCTAATACTTGGAGGGATTGCGGTAGCTAAAAATATTTTTTTCAAGGTTTGTTATTGCATACAGTATTCTCTTCTAAACTCCCAAATCATTATTTTGCAAAGTGTGATTCATGGACTTTGTCAGAATTTCCATGGTTACCTTTTAAAAAGGTTTAAAAAATAAAATATAATAAAACAGCTCCGGCCAGTTGGTTCAGTGGTAGAGCGTCAGCCTGACATGTGGAAGTCCTGGGTTCGATTCCCAGTCAGGGCACATAGGAGAAACAACCATCCGATTTTCCACTCCTCCCCTTCCCCTTCTCTCTTTTTCTCTCTTCTCCTCCCGCAGTTGTGATTCAAATTGTTAAAGCAAGTTGGCCCTGAGCGCTGAGGATGGCTCCATAGCCTTGCCTCAGGAGCTAAAATAAATAGCTCGGTTGCTGAGCAATGGAGCAATGGTCCCAGATGGGCATAGCGTCGCCCCATAGGGGGCTTGCCGGGTGGATCCCAGTCTGGGCACATGAGGGAGTCTGTCTGTCTACTGCCCTGCCTCTCACTTATTTAAAAAAAAAAAAAAAGCCTCATCTCAATCCATACCTCACCTGCAGCACCTTATAATCAGCCCATATAAGCAGCCAAGGTGATTCTTATTCACATTAAAGTTTGACAACCACTGTTTTTCCATTACTATTTGGTGCAGTTACATTAAAGGAAATTGGAATGGCCTTAGAAGTCATTGAATCAGCCTACTATAGTTATAATTATTTTTAAAGCTACTCTGAGTTTTGTAGCAAGTCAAATGACCTGCTGCAATAAGAAATTATTTTCACTGTTTGACAGTAAGTGATTGTTTCCTCTGGAAGAACTATAGTGGGTTAGAAACAGATCTAGTGATTAGAGGATAACTATAATTTGTAATGTCCGATTTAAGAGTGTTAATCTTGCAATATTTTGAAGATATCTTTGAGCAGTATTTGCTCATTCAGTTTTCCCTTTCTGAGTATATATGAGCAAAGGTGTTGTGGAAACTGGTCCCAGGTGCTTATATTTCATAAATAAATGAAATAGACATACAAAACTGGACTTAACAAGAGGCCCAGCACTGGAGCTAAAATATTCCAGCTGCTGTGCGAAACACCCCTCTACTGAAGGACCATTTTCAAGGTCATCAGGGAGCCATATCTTCCCTGTACCACCTCTGTCCCCATCTAACTTGACCTTCCCTCCACAGCATGCTTGAAACGCTTCCTGCCTCTAGGCTTTAGTCAGCACCACGGCGTTTGCCGGCTTTCCTTCTGCACAGACTGCTCAGTCCTTGACGGGCTTTCCTGGGGTCGCGTAGTCCATTGAGACACTAATATTCAGGTGCCCCAGCGCTTGATCCTGAGCCCTCTTTTTCTTCTTCTTTTTCTTTTTTAAACCTCTTAGGTAATGTTATTCAGTTCTATATCTTCAACTGCTTATGTGCTGACAGTGCTCACACTCACATTGCCAGCCCAGCCTTTGCCCCTGAGCTCTGGTTTTGTGGCTCTCATTGCCCATTCAGCTTCTCCACTTGCTGTCAATTAGGCATGCGTGTTTTACAAGTACAGAACATTACTGTTTCTTCCAGCTCACACACAGGATGCTTTCTAAAGCCACGGCCGTCTCAGTGTGCAGCACCGACATCCACCTAGTTGCTTACATCTTACAGCAGAGAGCATCAGGAGGCTTGTGTAGGTACCACCTCCACTCAGGCACTTCTGACCGTCTGTCTCCATTTCCTGCCACTCCTCCGTGCCACTGCCTTCTCTTCACTGTTGCGCAGTGTCCAGGGTGGTCTGGCTGACACTGTTTTTTCCTCACAGCAGGGAGGCTAGAGTGATCTTCCAAAGCCTTTTATTAGTCCATGGCTTGAAACTTTCCACTGTTTCTCACTGGAACCAAGTAAAATCAATTCCTTATGGTGACTGACAGCATCCCATGTGTGTCTGATCTTTACTCTTATTCCCTTTATTCTCTCTTTGTTCATCATACTAAGCCACTTGGCCATTTTTGGTCTGTTTGTTTGTTTGTTGTTGTTGTTTTTAATCTTAGTAACACATGAAATTTCTTTTGGCCTTGAGAGTTTTTGCTTTCCACTTGGACTGTCCTTTCCCAAGTCTTTGCATGGCTTCCAGGTCCCTTGTAGTGGTTCACCACTAGAGTGGGCCGAGAAAGGCTACTCGGGGGAAGTGTGTTTGAGTTTAGAGTGGCCTTGACCAGCCAAACTAAACGCTAGCCTGCACCACACACAGTGCACTATCTTACCATACTTCGTGTTTTCTGTGGGAGTTATTGTTATAGCTCTATGTTTACTGATTCTCTTCCCTCTAGAATATAATCCTTGAGGGCAGAGGCAGAGTGATAACAAAATGTGTATTGGTTAACTGACCATGACATATACACAGATTATAACACTAGCTAGCTTGTATGCAGCAAGTGTCGTACAGTGGTATATAGGACTATATCTGCAGTTAGAGGTGAGAGCATCGCATCTGAGTGGGGCTTTGAGATATCAGAACATATTGGTGAACTTTCTTTCCTAGATTGATGTAAATTCCACTAAAGAACCATTCTATTAGAGGAGACTTTGGCTATGGTTTTGGATTTCATTGATCAGAGATGCTTGTTTTTGTCTCAGTTCATAACTATCTCTGCTAAAGCTCTTAACAGAGTAAATTGTAAATTTTAAAAGACAGTATCAAAAAAAAAAAGACAGTATCAATATAGAGGTTTCATTACTTGGGCTACTATAAATATGCTTTAAGTTGTTACACCTGAACGATGTTTTATCCTTGGGAATGCAACACTTCAGTGCCAATGGAATTTCAACTCAGCAGCAACAAGAACACTGTGGTGTCGGCTACTTGAATGTTCCCCAATGTATTTCACTCGAATGGCGTCCCACTCACTGGCAGTCAGATTCAAAACCTAAAAGTTGAGGTTCTTTCTTTTTTATATCTAAGAATGTCTTTATTTTACCCTCATAGTTACTTAATAGTTTGCCTGGCTATAGTATTTTATGGTTGGAAATCATTTCTATCAGATTTTTGAAGACATTTTTGCATTGTCTCCTAGATTCCCGTATCATGTTGAGAAGTCCATGCCATTTTCATTCTTAAATGTGCGTGTAGAGACCGCCAACTTTTCCTCTCTGGACGCGTTTTAGAGTCTTTCTTTATGTTTAGTTTTATAACATTTTACAATGATTTCTCTCTTTTGCTTCAGTATGGACTCTTTCATTATAGATACTCTTACTTTTCAGTTCTAGGACATTTTTTATTTATTTTTTCTTTGAGAAGTTCCTTTTTTGCACTTCTCTGTTCTCTTTCTGAATGAATATCTCCTGTCAAAGTTGGATGTAAGATCTCTTGTATATATTTTATGATTTTCTTATTTATCTCCCATTTCTATTTCTACTACTTCTTAGCAGATTTCCTCATAAAATTGAGGTTCTTACTTTTTAAGGATTTTATTTTTATTTATTTATTTTTTTTACAGGGACAGAAAGGGAGACAGAGAGAGGGATAGGTAGGGACAGACAGACGAGAACGGAGAAAGGTGAGAAGCATCAACCATTAGCTTTTTGTTGCTGTTGTGACACCTTAGTTGTTCATTGATGGCTTTCTCACATGTGCCTTGACCACGCGCCTTCAGCAGGCCGAGCAACCCCTTGCTGGAGCCAGCGACCATGGGTCCAAGCTGACGAGCTTTTGCTCAAGCCAGATGGGCCCCGCACTCAAGCTGGCGAGCTTGGGGTCTCGAACCTGGGTCTTCCGCATCCTTGTCTGATGCTCTATCCACTGTGCCACCACCTGGTCAGGCGAGGTTCTTACTTTTTTAGATAATCTAGCTGTTCCCTTCTTGTGGAACCTCCAGGTCTTCTAGGGAAAGGCTGGCTTATTTCCAACCAACCTCAGAGTTTTCTCTGCTATTACTCAGGAGGTAAAGGGAGAGGCGGAGGTAGCTCTGTGTTCTCTTAGGCATAGTCCAGACTTTACAGCTATAAAGTAATCAACTATATCTCATAATAAATGCTTCATCATTCTTCAGTTGTTTTGCCAGGGTCTTGCTTAAAGTGGAGAGCCCAGAAATGATACAGTAATTCTTCCGCTTAGAAATAGTGCAACTATTATCTTCCTTTTCTAAATAATGTATAGCTATCAAAGTAGCATATGATTGCAACCTTTCTTTCTTTTTTTAAAAAAGCAAGTATTGCTAGTTTATTATGTTTCTGGTCAATTAGCGTTACCTTTTTTCTGTTGATTTGTTTAAGTCTTGTCAGTGATTTCTCTTTTATTACTATATTGTTTAACTGATGTGTAAAAATACTTAATATGGAACTATAGATTCATTTCTAAAATTCTGCATCTTGATTTTGTTTTAACGTTTCTAGGTTATCAAGATATTTTGAGTACTTATGTGCATGTGGTCTAGTTGTCATCTGCAGACATTTTTAGGGCATAGTCTGTTTGTCTGTGTTTGAGTCATAAACAAAAAACTGAACATTATAGGACAGAAGAGGGAACCCTGGTATGTGCAACTAGCGACCGGTCCTCAAGTCCCAGAATGACCAGTCTTCAGCTCTGTGTGTTCAGTAACTTCCATCTCCAATCCCCATTTCTCTCTCTACCAAAGAGGTTACAGGAAACTTTGTTAAATACATATGGAAATAAAGGGACATCGTGGCCATGGCCTTTCTATGTATCACTAATCTCATTAGCCTAAAACAGAAATTCATGCTGATGAACATTCTAAATCACCCTTTTCCATGCCTGGCTCTGCCATCCATTTGTGTGAGGTGTGACTTACTAACAGCATAAGGCCTATGAGCATGAACACTGTGAACCTTGTTGTCTCTTCTCATTTTGTTTTTTATTTGCTGCTAGTGCCTTATTAGTTCGTTAACTTTGGCAGCCTATCATTAAATAATAACAAACTGAAAAACATGTAGGTTTTAGAATAACCTCAAAGACAGAACATAGAAAAGTAGAAATCAGTACATATACCTAAAACTAGAAATCAGAACCTGGATCAGTTTTACATTTTAGGAAGGGATAAATGTTGATATTAATATTGCTTAAGATAGTAAGTAAACACGCACACCCTGACCCCAAAGTAGTTTGAGGATCAACAGAGATAGTCATGGTAACCAAATCGACCACACATGACAGGGGTCGGGAACCTATGGTTCGCGAGCCAGATGTGGCTCTTTTGATGGCTGCATCTGGCTCGCAGACAAATCTTTAATTAAAAAAATAATAACGTTAAAAATATAAAACATTCTCATGTATTACAATTCATTCATTTCCTACCGCTCATGTTCATGGTTGCGGGTGGCTGGAGCCAATCACAGCTGTCCTCCAGGACATAACCAAATTTTTATTGGATAATGCGTAATGTACACGGTTCGTTGTGAGGTCAGGAAGTAAACTTCCCTCCTTTTAATCAAGTAGTCAGCTAGCTAATTGCAGAAACCCTTTTGATGAAGAAGATGGCTAAAAGAAAAAAAGATAGGGAGTATCATACTTTTTAGCAGGAATGGACAGAGGAATTTGCCTTTATGGAGAGAGCAGGCTCTGCAGTGTGTCTAATATGCAATGATAAAATTGCATCCATGAAACAGTCAAATATAAAGCGGTACTTTGACACACTCCGTACTACATTTGCATTGAAATATCCAGCAGGGGACAGCAGGAAGAAAGCATGTCAAGAGCTTCTGTGCAGAGTACAAGCTAGTCAGCAGCAACTCCATGTTTGGACCCAACAAGGCGACTGGAATTTGGCTAGCTTTGCTGGTGCTTTAGCAATTATGAGAAACAGAAAGCCATTCACAAATGGGGAGTATGTCAAAATATTCATGCTTGATGTTGCCAATGAATTTTTGACGACTTTTTGGATAAAGACAAGATAATCAAATGAATAAAAGACGTGCCTCTGTCGGCAAGAACTGTTCATGATCGTATCATCATGATGGCAAATCAGATTGAGGCAACACAAGTGAAGGACATAAATGCAGCACCATTCTTTTCTCTCTCTTTGGATGAATCAACAGATGTAAGCCATTTATCCCAGTTCAGCGTGATTGCAAGGTATGCTGTCGGTGACACATATGTGAGGAAAGTCTTGCTGTTTTGTCTATGAAAGAGACAACAAGAGGGGAGGATTTATTCAAGTCTTTCACTGAGTTTGCTAAAGAAAAAAAATCTACCTATGGATAAACTTATATTGGTGTGTACTGATGGTGCTCCGTGCATGGTGGGGAAAAACAGAGGATTCATAGTGCTTCTTTGTGAACATGGAAAGAGACCCATCCTAAGTTTTCACTGCATCCTACATCAGGAGGCGCTTTGTGCTCAGATGTGTGGCGAGCAGCTTGGTGAGGTGATGTCACTGTTCATTTGGGTGGTCAACTTTATTGTTGCCCGAGCTTTAAATGATCGCCAGTTTAAAACACTGCTGGATGACGTTGGGAATAATTATCCTGGTCTTTTTCTGCACAGCAATGTGCGTTGGTTGTCAAGAGGGAAGGTGTTCAGCCGTTTTGCAGCTTGTCTGAGCAAAATCCGGACTTTTCTTGAAATGAAAAACGTCGAGCATCCTGAGTTAGCTAACACTGAGTGGCTCCTGAAGTTCTACTATCTCGTGGACATGACCAAACATCTGAACCAGCTTAATGTAAAAATGCAAGGCGTTAGAAATACAGTCTTATCCCTTCAACAAGCCGTGTTTGCATTTGAAAACAAGTTGGAACTCTTCATCGCCGACATTGAAACAGGTCGTTTACTACACTTTGAAAAACTGGGAGAGTTTAAAGATGCATGCACAGCAAGTGACCCTGCTCAACATCTTGGTCTCCAGCAGCTAGTGGGCTTCACATCTAATCTCCTGCAGTCATTCAAAGGGCGCTTTGGAGAATTTCGTGAGCACACTCGTCTTTTTAAGTTCATCACCCATCCACACGAGTGTGCAGTAGACAGTGCCAACCTGAGTTACATCCCTGGTGTCTCTGTTTGAGAGTTTGAGCTACAAGCTGCTGACCTGAAGGCCTAGACATGTGGGTGAATAAGTTCAGGTCACTGAATGAAGATTTGGAAAGACTTGCACAACAGCAAGCAGAGTTGGCGAGCAAACACCGTGGGGAGAAATGAAAAACTTCAACCCGTGAACCAGCTGATTGTCAAAACTTGGAACATGCTTCCCATCACATACCACACACTGCAGCGTGTGAGTATTGCTGTACTGACAATGTTTGGCTCTGCGTATGCATGTGAGCAGTCTTTCTCACATCTAAAGAATGTTAAGACCAACCTACGATGACGTTTAACAGATGGAAGTCTCAACGCCTGCATGGAGCTTAACCTCACCACGTATCAACCAGATTACAAAGCCATCAGCAAAACCATGCAGCACCGGAAGTCGCATTAATGGTAAGAAGTACTTTACTCATCATTGGTTAGCAACAGCATAACAACGTTATTAAAAAGAATTCAGATACTTATTATACTTTAAAAGTGTTGGTCTTACATAAAATGCACACATTTACTTGTATTTAGTGTTAAACATATTGTATGGCTCACAAGGAATTATATTTTAAAATATGTGGCGTTCATGGCTCTCTCAGCCAAAAAGGTTCCTGACCCCTGATGTATGATAACACGTTTTTATTTCTGCCCTACCCCCAGGTTCTCTCTTTCTCTCTCTCTCCCGCTCTCTCTCCCTCTCTTTCTCTCTCTCTCTCTGTCTCGACAGAGAAAGAGGGATAGACAGGGACAGACAGGCAGGAAGAGAGAGAGGAGAAGCATCAATTTTTCGTTGTGGCACCTTAGTTGCTCACTGATTGCTTTCTCATATGTGTCTTGGGCGGGGGGCTACAGTAGAGCGAGTGACCTCTTGCTCAAGCCAGCAACCCTGGGCTGAAGCCAGCGACCTTGGGCTTCAAGCCAGCGACCATGGGCTTCAAGCCAGCGACCATGGGGTCATGTCTATGATCCTATGCTCAAGCCAGCAACCCCGTGCTCAAGCTGGTAGACCCGTGCTCAAGCCAGGGACCTTGGGGTTTCGTATCTGGGTCCTCCACATCCCAGTCTGACTCTCTATCTACTGCGCCACTACCTGGTCAGGCTCTCTTTTTATCATTTTTAAAGACATTTTCTTTTTATTTTCCCCCTAACTATGATGAAAATCATTAAAACTTCTTCCTTTTTCTGTTTCAGTTAAAGTTTAGTTTGTAGACTTAAAACTCTTTCTCTGAAATAGTCACAATAATGAAGGAACTCACACTAACACCTCTGGGTTCTCATCAGCATAATCAGACCACGCTTAGATTATTGCACTTGCTTCTGGATATGTTACTACTAGAAATAACATTGACCAATTGAAATGATTTCAGAGAGTAACATCAGAAATGATTTATGAGGACAGATTAAAGGAGTTATTTATAGTTTGAGCAAACAATGACTGAGAGAGCTGACTGTATAAGCATTCAAGGCAGATCAACGCCAAAGGCGGGAAGAATTGTGGAAGCCTGGCTCCTAAAGCAGCGGCATGAAAGGCACAGAATGACAGAAACGAAATTAATGAAGGGAATGCTAACAACTGTGAATAAGTAAAATGATTTATAGATAGCAGGATACTCTCTTAAAAATACCATGGGATTTCTGTCACTTCTGTTTTTAAAAAATATGGTTTTGAGCATATAAAAATAGTCCAAGTAAGAGCCTCATGTTTTCATTGTTAGCTTTGGGAGAAGAGATGCAGAAGTTGTGTAATGAAGGAATGATTATTATCAAAAAAGTACTTTTAATCAGGGTGTCCTTGACATTTTCAAACAAGAATGTTCAGTCCTCTTCTTCATGCAATGATACAACCATGGTGAAACTCTAATGAAAAGATTAATGTTTATTAACTTGTTCTTTGGAATCAGCATGTTCTCAGATCAAGATGCTACTAGAATTTAGGAGTATTATATTTCAATATTTGTAAAGACTCATGGATCTTTTCTTATAAAGTAGAAGTTAACAGCTTTTTCAGAAGATTTAGAAACAAAGATTCTAATATTTTGTAAAATGTTTTGGTTTGACCATATTCACAAAGACTTCTGTTTCTCATTTTTATGGAGATTTGTTTCTGTTTGTAATCAATTTCTGTTTGAGTCCCAGAAATGCAAAGACATTGCACTGGAGGAGGTGACAGCTGACAAAATTGCCGTCTTTGACCTTCAGATGCAAGTTTAGTAACTAATCTGGAAAATAATGAACAGCAATTAATGAAATCTGTACTCATATTCAAGTGTGTTTCTCAGACAGCACATACAATAATTGAAAGAACTTCCTGCTCTCTAATTAGTTAGATTGAATTAATTTGGCATAATAGCTTTTATCATGTATCTAAGAGTTTGTGTTCAGATGAAGCTATTTATGTAATTCAAACTTATGGACTCCAAATGGCACCTTTGCTTCATTTGGAAGATTAAAGAGTTAATAAGGTCTGCCGTCAAAAGCACAGTCACATTTTTGGCCTTTGTTCCACGGTCTGCCCCTTTTCAGTGTCCTGCGCTTTGCTTAGGACGGCCTGGTAAACTGCAAGGAGTTCTTTCCAGTTTCAGCACAGCTTCCGGTGTGGTAGAAGGGCAAAGACTCGAGAGCAGCACCCGGCACATCTGTGGTATCTTTAAAGAGGCTCATCTGGTTATTCCATCTTTCATGTCAGTGATCCTTCCATATGTAAGGTGGGAAAAAGCAAACCAGCTACTGGTTCTTCCCTGGTGCATGAAGGTGCTGTTCTAGATGACTCATGTTTGGGCTTCCTGGGTGAATGGAGCCACATGAAAGGTCATCCCTGTGTCTTCAATAGGGTTCATCTTCTTAACTAACTACAGGTAGAAAAAGCATCTAGTGTTCTTTCCTAGCCTTTGGTTTTCCTTAATTCAGGTTCTTGATGAATAAACACGTATATGAGCATTGTTCTCTGAACTTTAGTGCCACAGATAATAAATATATGTGGATATGTATGCCACATTCACTGTGTCTGAGGTAACAAAGAAAAGTTTGCGCAAGCTTTCTGGTATGCAGACTTCTTTTAAAATTCAAGGCAAGCCTGACCAGGCGGTGGCGCAGTGGATAGAGCGTCGGACTGGGATGCGGAAGACCCAGGTTCAAGACCCTGAGCTCGCCAGCTTGACCGTGGGCCCATCTGGCTTGAGCAAAAGCTCATCAGCCTGGATGCAAGGTCGCTGGCTCCAGCAAGGGGTTGCTCGGTCTGCTGAAGGCCCGTGGTCAGGGCGCATGTGAGAAAGCAATCAATAAACAATTAAGGTGTCACAACGGCAATGAAAAACTAATGATGCTTCTCACCTCTCTCCGTTCCTGCCTGTCTGTCCCTGTCTATCCCTCTCTCTGACTCTCTCTCTGTCCCTGTAAAAAAAATAAATAAATAAAAATAAAATTCTTTAAAATTCAAGGCAAGTGATTTTTGCTCAGTTGCTCTAGGGGTGAACTTTTGCACACTCTTTCTGCTGGTAGAAGATGCTTGTCTCTGTTTTAGTTTTCCAAAATCTTAATATTTTGCCGTCTGTCTTTGCCCCAGAAATGTATGGGTACTGTATTGACCTACTTAGAGATTCTAAGGGGACAAAGTTGACTTCAGGATCAGTAGCAGCTGATCTGAAAAATAATGAGAATAAGATAGTTTCTGAGGCAGTAGAGACTTCGATCGAAGAGGCCTCAGTCTGGCAGTCATTTTTCAGAAGCTGGCATTGTGTGCTTTTGTATTGTTTGGTAGGTCGGGCTGGCACACTTTTCTGTAATGGGCCAGATAGTAGTAATTTAGGCTTTGCAGGCCATACAGGCAGACTGTCAATACTAGCCATAGACAACACTAAACACATGAGTCTGAGTGTGTACCAATACAACTTTATTTATAACACTGAACTTGGAATTTTATGTAATTTTTACATGTCACAAAATATTCTTTTATTTCAACAATTTGAAAATATAAAAACTATTTTTAGCTGACAGCATACCACACTGGTGACAGTCTAGATTTACACCCTATTTTTAAGTTTTTAGATTAAGAAATATTCTGTGTTTTAAGTACACATCCTTCATCCTTCATGGACATTTGAAAAACACATGACCATTATTTTGGATGAAGTTAATATTCTCTTTCTAAAATATATAAATGATTTTTTCATATAAATATTTAAATACAGTTTTAACAATTATGTAGAAGTTTAAAAAGTAAACTAGCTAAATTCTAAAATAAGAAACTATCCTTTTTTTTAGTGCCTACCTGAGAAAGAGAGAGAAAGAGAGACAGACAGGAAGGGAGAGAGGTAAGAAGAATCAACTCATAGTTTCAGCACCTCAGTTGTTCATTGATTGCTTCTCATATTTGTCTTGACCAAAGGGCTCCAACCAAGCCAGTGACCCCTTGCTCAAGCTGGATGAACCTGTGCTTGATTGAGCTGGTGACCTTAGGATTTTGAACCTGGGTCTTCAGCATCTTAGGTTGATGCTTTGTCCACTGTGCTACCTGGTCAGGCAAGAAACTGTACTTTTCTGACAGCTCCAGAAATACTAGTATTTAAAATTTTCTACATGTAGTACCTCTAATAACTTGCAGTAGTACCTATATAGTGAAATAAAATGTCTTTTTGCCCTGACCAGGCGGTGGCGCAGTGGATAGAGCATCGGACTGGGATGCGGAAGACTCAGGTTCGAGACCCTGAGCTCGCCAGCGTGAGCGCGGGCCCATCTGGCTTGAGCAAAAGCTCGTCAGCTTGGACCCAAGGTCGCTGGCTCCAGCAAGGGGTTACTCAGTCTGCTGAAGGCCTGTGGTCAAGGCACATGTGAGGAAGCAATCAATGAACAACTAAGGTGTTGCGACGGCAACAAAAAACTAATGATTGATGCTTCTCACCTCTCTCTGTTCCTGTCTGTCTCTATCTATCCCTCTCTCTGACTCTCTCTCTGACCCTGTTTAAAAAAAAATGTCTTTTTGGGTGGTCTTATTCACTCTTATCCACTGATAGTTTACTTGTTGGTAGAAGAAATGGATCTTTTAGTTGTTTGATATAATTAAAGCGAAGTAGGAATATCCTGAGTGCCAGTTTCTGAGGAGCACAGGGACTGTGCTTGGCTTTGCTCGTACTGTATCCCCAGCTCCTGGAACCATTCTCAGGACACAGTAGGGACCTGGGACATGTCCGTGAATGAGTAAATTAATAAAACTTAAAGTTCCTTGTTTGAAAGAAAATGGAATTAATGTTGTATCCTGAATGGCGTTGGGACTACTAATCACAAGTAGAAACTTTAGATTGTTTAGCTCAGGTATAATTATTGATTGTTTCAAAATATGGTTACAGTAAGCTGACCTAAAAGTCTCTTGGAAGACAAAGCACAATACTCTAACGATTAGGCTAACCATGCCTCTCTGCACATGTGTTCCCCTGCCGGGGTATTCTGTGCGTCAGCTCGGAGCAGTGCTGAGTTAGACCAGTGCTGTCTGATAGACACAGAATGGAAGGCACATGTGGCATTTAAATTTTTCTAGTAGCTACATTTTAAAAGTAAAAGGAAACATGACAGATTAATTTTAATAATATAATTTACTAAACCCAGTATATTCATAATGTTGCCATTTCACCCTGTAATTTGTATCAAAAACTGAGATATTCCCATCTTTTTTCCTGTACAGTCCTCAAAATCAGGTGTGTATTTTACATTTCTAGCACATTTTAATTTCATGTACTAAATTTTTGTTGGAAATACTTGATCTACATTTAGAGTTTATAAAGCTGAAAACGTAGAACCACGTGCCCAAGCTGTTACAGACAGAAAGGCACTTTAAGTCTTAAATTTACATCTTATCAATAAAAATGAAATAAAATAAAAATGCACTCCTTCAGTTACACTAGCTGCATTTCAAAGGGCTCAGTAGCTGCCCGTGGCTGTTGGCCGCCACATTGGACAGTGCCGAGTCAGAGGGGCTATTAGACACTGAGTTAGATTTAGGGGTGAGACTTAGGTAGTCCAAGCATGTTGTCTAAGGTTCCAGAGCCTAGTGAGTGGCAGAACTGAGATTTATACTCAAGAAGTAAAATTTAATGCACAGTTGTGATTTTAAGTGATTTCACTGGATTTGATTAAAAGTTACAGTGATTATTGAATGAATCTGTACAGTATTTGAAGAAAGGACTGGTTAACCATGGAAATAACTTGGGAAGGACCATTTTCTTTCTGAAGAAGTTATCTCTGGGCAGTGGGGAAGCATTGTCAGCGTTACCGCAGGAAAGGGACATGATCAAGTTTGTGTTTTGGAAAGCTCTTCTGACTGCAGTTTGGAGGGTGGATTTGAGGAAGGTAAGATTGGAAGGATCCATCCAAGTGTTGTAAAAGCCTCACAAGAGATTCTAATATGGATCAGAAAAGTGAAGCCAGTCACCTTTCCATGCTTGACACACTGATGCTTTAATGTCACCCACTGAAAGGCGTGCATGGCAGGTAGGGTAACAGTGTCCTGCGGGAACCAGCTGGTGGCCACCCATTATCCTCCTGGGTTGCTTCGCTTAGAGGATCCATGGGCCTGGATTACCTACCACCTGGTTCCAGTCCTGTAGCTCCAGAGGTGATCTGGTTCACACAATCACAGGACTGATGGATCACTTTGAGTGCTGTTACTCATTTAAAGTGAGAAATATAACTTCCAGACGGACAGAAGTGCTGGCGTCATCCGGGCTAACACAACTGTATCCAGACCACCCTGGAAAGCAGAAAGGATAAGTCAGAAGGCGGCTCTATAAGTGCGCGGCTGCCATGTGAGCTGTTATGACAGGCATCACGCGGTGCTGGCAAAGCGCATGTCTCGGACCAGCGCTAGGTGCCACCAGCTTTCCTCCTGTGGCTCTCTTGTTCCCGTCTTCCAGCCTAACCTCTGCCTCTGATTTATAACCTTTAAAAATAAACTTACATTGATTAGGTTATTGAGGAGTATTGATCTTCAGGTAATTGTACATGTCTGATTTTATTCATTGTTTATTTTATCAGAACATACTAGAAGATGAGGAAGCATTTTTTTTTTGTTCACATGCACTGCCCCTGCCTGGTTTTGTTTCTTGTATTTTTCTCACTTTTTATTATCAGCATGAAAATCCAAGGTTGGCTAGTGGTTATTTGTAGCAAAAGGAAATCTTATATCTCTTGTTGTATACTCCTATACTTCGATTTAAATGATTGGTTAGACATTTTAAAAACTTAGAGGGTAATATTAACTTAGGAACCATTAGAAAATTATATTTAAGAGTATCAAATTCAGGCCTGACCAGGCTGTGGTGCAGTGGGTAGAGCATTGGCCTGGGATGCTGATGACCCACGTTCAAAACCTTGAGGTCACCGGCTTGAGCGTGGGCTCATCTGGCTTGAGTGTAGGCTCACTAACTTGAGTGCAGGGTCACCAGTTTGAGCGTGGGATCATAGAAATGACCCCATGGTCGCTGGCTTGAGTCCAAAGGTCGCTGACTTGAACCCAAGGTCACTGACTTGAGCAAGGGGTCACTGGCTCGGCTAGAGCCCCCCAGTCAAGGCACATATGAGAAAGAGATCAATGAATAACTAAGGTACAGCAATACGAGTTGATGCTTCTCATCTCTCTCCTTTCCTGTCTGTCTGAACCTATCTTTCCCTTTCTCTCTTTAAAAAATAATACCAATTCAGGATAAGGGGTAATGTATCCAGGTATAAGACTCTCCCATATATAAGACACACCTTAATTTTGGGGCCTGAAATTTGAAAAAAAAATGTATTGCATAGTTATTGAACTTCTTTTTATTTATTTTTAATTCTCAGGGAATAGATTTTTTTTTTTCTTTGACAGAGAGAGAGAGAGTCAAAGAGAGGGATAGATAGGGATAGACAGACTGGAAGGGAGAGAGATGAGAAGCATCAGTTCTTCTTTGCGGCACTTTAGTTGTTCATTGATGGCTTTCTCCTATGTGCCTTGACAGGGGTGGGGGGCTACAGCAGAGCGAATGACCAGCTTGCAACCTTGGGATTTTGAACCTGGGTCCTTCGCGTCCCAGTCCAATGCTCTATCCACTGCGCCACCACCTGGTCAGGCTGAACTAAATTTTTATTCATCATAAAATTCATACAAGCGTGAAAAAGCGGGAAATGCCAGTAAAAAAATCTACAACCACTGTATAAGACGCACCCAGTTTTTAGACCCCCAATTTTTCGAAAAAGGGTGCACCTTATACGTTGGGAAATACGGTATTAGGAAAGGCTCGTTTTCAAACAAAAAAACTCAGCAAATTCACTGTTTTTGAACAGAGTGATTTTTCTGGCTTCAGCTGACACTTCTTTTTTCTGCCTATACCTATTCTCAAATCTCGGAATGCCAGTTCTTTCCCAAATTCTCTGTAACTGTACAGTCGGCTTTCTTCACATCACTGAGGTTGTTGATTTACTCATTTATTAATTCATTCAGCAAACGGTAAGTTACTGTCTTATGTGTGGGAGTAGAGCAGTGAATGAGACATTGCCCTGTCCCTCAGAGAGCCAGGTGTAGAGGAGTTCCCTCAGACACATAAACACAAATGGGATGATATTGTAGCCTCTGTGAGGTGTATGTCTGGGCTGACACACTGAGGCAGTAGGCATTTCTACCTACCGTTTCAGGAGAAGTAGATCCCGTTCAAGCTGACACTCCACAGTGAATGGGTGGAACACGACTCCCGTGGGGAAGGAACAGCGAGAGGAGGCCCTGGCAAAGCCATGTATTTAGGGAGTTCAGAGTGAGAGGTTGTAACCTCACAGAGAGGTGAGGGTCTTTTGTGTCATGTCAAGGAGTTAAAACTTTGGGGTCTCCAAAATTGCTTTGATGCCTAGCTATGAAATTCTCATCTAATCTGCCCTATTTTAATTCATGTGGCCTATGAAAGCCCGAGTTAAATAATGACAACATGTGTTAAGAGAAGTGATCGTCACCTTCCCCTGAAATACTTCTAAGCAGTTCTTTTGCCTGTAACCTACTCATCTGTTCAGTTTTAGCCATGCTCAGCAGATAGTGTGATCGCAGGCTCACCTGGCGCTTAAGAACTCAGACCTTTCCTGTCTCTGTCACTAACTCAGTGGGCTCCCCGACTGCATTTAACCATTAGGAAAATATCTCTGAGCCCTGGTTTCTGTGGTGTGAACTGTAGATAATTATACTTATATTTGTCAGCCTCATGAGACTTCTTAATATTTATAGCTGCAAAATACTTCGCAGTCATTTTTATTAATAGTTACCAGATGTGTCGTAAGGATTAATGAGCTTATGATCCAAAATGTTTTGAGCTCCTGAAGTAGGAGGCAACTGCCTGCACAGGGGATATGTGAAGTAGCATTAAAATGCAAACAATACACATTTGGAAATTTGAGCTGTTATGTGTGAAGGACAAATAGCACATCTAAGATTTCAATATACTTTGTAGATATTTTTGGTACCCTTACTAAGGATGCTGAATTCATCACAGGCCATTGCCAAAAATAGAAAGCTAAGCACCCCCACTCCTGTACACGTGCACACATGTGAGCACGCACACATACGCGCACGCACATACGCGCACGCACACCGATGCTATTTCTGCTAATTTCCCTGTTACCAACTTCCTGTTCGTCATCTCTGACTGTTTCCCCACGTATAGCCAATTGTTTTTAAGTATTCACCAGTCTCCTTTACATATCTAAACTTGTATTTCTATACTTTTTCCTTTACTATCCAAATTCAGGCTCTTACTAGCTCTCCACTGAACCATTAAAGCAACTTCTAATGATTTCTCTGTATTTCCCTTATTTAAGCATTAATCTTTCGTAGACATAGCTCTTCTTAGGGTTTCATTCAGGAACCTTTGGTACCCCCTTACTGCCCGTGATGGTCAACCAAGGCCTCACAAGGCCGCCTCCACAGGCCCTGACCTTCCTCTCTGCCCAGTGCTCACCAGTCTAGGTCCTTCCCTCTTTCCCGAGCCCTCCCGGGTGATGGAGGACCTTCGCCCGGAGCACAGCTGTGAGCAGAAGGGGCACATCGGACACAAAATGGCTCTTTTGCCGTCCTGACTTTGTCACACCACTTTTCGTGTTTGAAGTATCCCCTCACCCAGAATAAAATTGCCCTCGTGAGAGTATTCTAGGCTGGTTCCATTTATGATTCCTTCCTCCTCCAAATCTCTGCTTTGGAAACGTCTGTTCTGCTGTCTCTCCTCCTTCTTGACATTTGAGTTACTTACACCCATGCCCCTCCCACAAACTAGATTGCCAGTCTGTGGAGAGCAGAGTGCTGTCTTTCTCACCTTCGTGTTCTCAGTGGTTCGGTGGAGAGCTAGTACGAGTCTGAATTAGGATAGTAAGAGGGAAAAAAATAAAAATAAAAGTTGAGCTATATAAAGGAGACTGCTGAATACTTGAAAACAATTGTAACGCTTGTCGCTGTGGGACAGGAGAAGGTCGTTGAATGGAATTTTCACCGGCTCACAGCCCCAGTGACCTTCGCATAGGGCAGTGTTATGGGAAAACGGAAATGTACAAAGTAGAGGGGATGAATCTCTATATGCTTGTCACCTAGCTTGATACAAATTAACACGTAGCCAGTCTTGTATGTCCGTGCCCCACTCTCGTTAACATACACCTTTCAGACTTCCTCTGTTGGGGCAGTGTCACCCTGTGGTCCCCACTTGTCCAGAGTTGTTATCTGGCAGCTGCCATTACCAAGCTCCTCAGGGAGGAAGGCACCAGGAAGTCTCTAATGTAGGAACAGGAGGCATAGGTGCAGTAGTGTGGTCAGAGCATCATCATTACACCCAACATCTGTTCAGATCTGGCCCAATCTTACTTTGTGGCATTGTTTTTAGCCATTCTCTTTTCTACTCACACTTGGTCTGAGTGGTGGGGGTTGGGTGGCACCTTGAAACATGTTACCTGATTAAGAAGTGGTCATTGAGCGTGAGTAATGGTGGCAGGGAGCCTGCGAGGGGTAGATGTGAGGTTTTCAGCTTGGTAGCCCAGAGCCGTGGGGTCAGGGCACTGTGACTTCCTGTGGTTTGCTGGATTCCTGTATAGTGTCACAGACAGTCTGGTCCTTTAATTCATTTCAGCTAAGATTTTTTAAGCGTTTACTGGAATTTTCTAATGACTCTGAGTCATAAAGAAAAGTGTAAATTATGTTTCTGTGCTTTATTTAGGAGGGCAGGAGTATATCATCTTAGAGAAGGCTTCGTCCCGGGTAGTGATAGTTCCATCATTGGTAGGATTTTTATGTTTTTATACTTTTAAAGGGCAATGTTTCAGCCCAACCTTGTCTATTTCAAATAAGCTCTAACAAATGTAAGTATTTTGGAGTTCAAACTTAAGATACTTTATCCTGTTTTTACTAAGAAGTATGCTCTGACCACCTTTCAATTTGTGGGGGACTTCAGATAATATGTGAAAAATAAGCATAAAGATAGCAGCCCCTGCATCCAAGGACTCTACAGGGGACTAGAGGGTACTTGCTTGAAAATAACTCCATTGTCAGTTGCTGACAGCAGAATAGGGAAGTAGGGACCCCCCGCCCCCACAAGGACAAACCAGGAGGGGCTTTGAGAGAGGGGAGGGGTTATGTGTCCTGGTCAAGGAATTGAGGGAGGATCTGGAGGGCTTTGTCATGTGCAGTTGCTGCCTCTAGGACATCCTTCCTCTATCTGGTCTGTTGGCCACTCACATTTTTAAAAGTTTTTTTTTCTTTTAGAGAGAGAGAGGAAGGGAGAGAGAGAAACATTGATTTGTTATTCCACTTATTTATGCGTTTATTTGTTGTATGTGCCCTGACCAGGGATCGAACCTGCAAACTTGGTGTATCAGGACAACATTCTAACCAACTGAGCTATCTGGCCGGGGCTCACATTACCTTTCTAAAACACAACTCTGATTCTAGCACCTTCAGACCTTAAACCCCAGGTAACTCCCTGGTGTTTGCAGGGGAAGCTGCATATTCCTTTGTTTGTCCCCAGGTCCTCCTGTCTGTTTAGCCTTATCTCCTACCATTCCCTAATTAACTGCCTCTTCTCTGTGCCCTTCCCTTCAGTAGAGTAAGTCCCCTCTACCACTTTCTCCCAAAAGCTCCCTAAGTACTGATTGATTATAATGGTTCCCTTTGCAGAAATGCAGTGATTTGGTGCTATGACCTCAGGTCCCCGCCACCCTAACTGGGCCCTTTTATTCCAAGTGGTCTCTTGTCTCTTTAATTAAGAGTTTGGCCAGCCCCGTAGGAAGCAAGACTTTGGCTGTCCAGCCTTAGGGTCTGCAGACTCTGTCCAGAGAGTGGCAGTGACATAGGAGTCTCAGACACCCAGACATGTCGCAGGGAGGGCCTGGAGCATGCAGACCCAGAGAAGGGAAATGGACAGACATGGAATCCATGACTCCGAGCAGTTTAGGTCAGTGACCAGCTGCTTTTCTTATGGACCCAACACAAGCAAAGGCACTCATACTGCACAGAAACAAATTTCACCCAGTTTTCACTTCTCTTGTGAGGGAGGGAGGGAGAGAGGGAGGGAGGGAGGGAGGAGTAGGACTGTTCGTTCTGTGAGCATGGATCCCCTTCGACCTGAGACTCCTGCTGTGGAGCAGGGAGACCTGGGAAGGGGACAGATGTGTATTGAGGGAATAAACACAGAAGTCGCTTCCTAGTTTCTCCATGGTAATTGCGTCTGCCTCAGTGTCCCACTGCCATTGTAAACTCCGCCGCTGTTAAATGAATTTCTGCTTCTGTGTCCTCCCTCTGACGTCCCTCTTCCTTATCCTGACGCCTATTTGTTTTTATTCTTTCTTTAATGTTACTTGAATGCCGTGTCCCCTAGTACTGAAGTCCTTTCTTGTGATGGTGCTCATACCCGTTACTCACACGCACTCTGTTGCTGGAGTCTCATTGTTGATTAGCCTGCAGTAGTCTTTCAGTATCTCTTCACTCAGTTTGATCATTCTCCTCAGCCTCCTGCTTTCTCCACTCAGGCACCGGGGAGGTCCTAACCACATTACCTGGCTGGGGTGGTGCCACATACCAAAGCCTCTCTCCCTGGATCTCTCCGGTTCCTCTTATGCCCAGAGTCTAGCTGCAGCCGCACTGGTTTCCTTACTCCTCCTTCCTGGGCTGCACCCCTGTCCTCCTTTTACACCATGAGTTTTCCCTGGCCATCAAAGCTTCGTTTGAATTCCACCTCCTGCTTAATGCCTTTCCTGATCTTTCCTGTCCCAGTAACTTTCCCCAGAAAGTCCTGTAGCGCTTGTATCTGCGGACGCAGTTCCTGTGTTGTATGAGTGGGGAAAGCCTGAGAGTGTGAGCCCACTGTATGTATTCCTGTGTTTAGCCTGTGTCCCGTGTTGCTAAATGGGGGGCAGGGGTAAGCCGTTTGCTGTGCTCCTGATTTCTCCCATTTCCTTGTAGTGTGACGCCCGGAACTTGGCAGTGACTTGTTAGAACTTTCTGAAAGCTGACAGGCTCTCCAGTCTGTTCAGTTTAAACCTTCTCTGATATCTTCTGTTCCTCCTGATCCCTCATGCCCACCTGTCACTTGTCTTCTCAGCCGGTGCCCCGAATCATGGTGCAGTCTGCGCCCCCGGACCTGAGGATGGCCCGGATGGCAGAGGTGAGTGAGTCGGGCTGCCCCACATACAGCAGGGCCGGGGCCGTGACTGCTGAGTCCACACCTTGGTGGTTTTATTTTAGCATTCCCGTTTGGATAATTAGCCATAATATAGGCCACTGCCTTCTCCCTCTGTATTTTCCTTGTTACACTTTGCTATTTTCAACTTGTTAATCATATGATTGCTAAACTTTTAGGTGCTTGACTGCTAATGTAGTCTGCTGCTTTAATAGCCCACTGCCAGGCAAAGGCAGTTTCTATAAACAGAACAACCTCCTTATTCTAAGTGTTTGCTTAATTCTCAGTTTTACATTTCATTCTGATTCATGATATCAGCGTGAAAAGTCTAATGCTAAGCCTGGGGAGAAAAAATGGTCTCTTATGATCTCCCACCGATGAACAGCACTTCTAGTCTTATGAACAGCAGAACTATTTTCTCCCACTGTGCACTCGTTCTCTTAGGAAATGCTGTATCTTTATGGGGAAATTTTATTAAAACAACAGCAAAATAGGCCAAATAATTTAAAAGAAAAGTCAGACCTCCATGAATTCACTCCTTTCTAAAAGGCCGTTTTCCATCCTCTACACTCATGTTTATGGAGTTTAGCTGGAGCTACTACTGCATCCCCCTGCCCCACGGGCAGTGTTGCCGAAGCAGCACAGGCCCCCAGGCCGGTGGCACACAGAGCGCGTCCCCTAGTGGTGAGGGCGCTGACCGGCGGCCTCTGCTGCTCCGTGCCGCCTGCGGCTCGTCATGGCGGTCTGCAGCCCAGGCTTTAGTGGCAGTCTCTAGAAGTGCCCATGGTGGGGGTGTCACCCACAGATGGCAGGTGGGTCTCCGCTCACATGTCCACTCCAGTCAGGGAGTCTGTGTGCGCTCCCTGCGGTGCAGGTGGGTCTCCGCTCACATGTCCACTCCAGTCAGGGAGTCCGTGCGCGCTCCCTGCGGTGCAGGTGGGTCTCCGCTCACATGTCCACTCCAGTCAGGGAGTCCGTGCGCGCTCCCTGCGGTGCAGAGCGGAAGCAGTTGGAGGCGCACTTCGGCTCACAGGACAGAGCAGCCCTCACGCTCCCCACCCGCCACTTTTGTCTCCTCCGGGTCGCAGAGACGCATCTGATCTCTGGCCCCTGGTGTTTCACTTCCTGGTGGCTCTGCATAAATCCTTTAACGTCTCTGGGCCACGCTGTAAAATGAATGTGATACTACCTTTAGGCTTACATCAGATGACTTGTATGGAAGCAGATAGGATAGCACGGAGTGTAAGGCACTGTCCCTGGACCGTCACCTTAGGACAGCACCTGGCTGGCCCTTTGCAGGCAGCTGTCAGCCTGGCAGTGTTGAGGTCTCGGCGGGAAGGGGAGAGCAGTGCCCCTTCGGGATCACAGCTACTGTTCAGACTCAGGACTCCTGTAACCTGTTCGTGTATTCTCCCCTGGCTGGTCAGGGACGTTAAAAATAAAATAGAAAAGAATAAATAAAACATGTATAAGTTGCAAAAGAAAAATGATTGAAGGATTGCCTAATCTTTTAGAGTATTTATGCTGGTGACAGTTATTGATCTATTGGATTTAGTAAATTTTGTAGCCCAGAGATCCATCACAAAAATGGGCTGTTAATCTCAGGAGGTGCCGTTATTCCCTACCCTGAAAGTGTGCCTTGTGGGCAGGGGGGTCCCTGGAGACAGGAATATAAATGACAGTTCACGTGAAAATGCATGATTTATCAAACTGCTGAGTTAAGCCAAGTAACTGTAAGAGACTTATAGATCTCAGCTGTTTCCCAGTTCAAATAAATCCTGTATTTCAAATGGAAAATGGCCGTTCCTGTAATATAAATAACCTTTCCGTAAATATTGGAAAGCATATTTCTTTTCCTGAACAGCACCTTCTGCACCGCCCCATCCCCATCCCCCATCCCTGCCCCCCCCCTGTCATTGCGAATCGGGAATAGAAAGATAATCTGCCACCTTCTTCAGACGACTTAGTTCCCTCATGAAGCAGAATGAGCAGTGGCTGTCGTCATTCCCCATGAGATGGGGCTTTGTGTGCCTCCCTGTTAGTGTGACTCAGACGCAGTGATGTGAGCAGCCTCAGTCATGCCCCCCCCCCCGGGGGCTGGCGGGGGCTGCTGGGCCCTTGTCTCCGGGTTGGGTCGGGGACCTCCTGACCTGGCAGCAGCCTGAGGGATGGCCTCTCCCAGCAAGGGCCCAGCCTGTAGCAGCCTCTGTCCTCCTCTCCCACTGCCCTGCAGCCGGGAGTAGCCAGACATCTGCAGGCCAGCAGCCCCAGCTGGGTAGCTGAGCTGAAGCACTTCCCAGTCCTCCAGGGACAGCATCATATCAGTTTTGCAGAAGAGTGTTTGTTCTTCTGGCCTCTAGTGATTCTCACAATGTCCCTGGGAAGTCGGTGTGAGCAGGGGATTTGCTCCCAAAGGAGCCTGAGTTCAGGGAGGTGGGGAAGGCTTAGGGGTGAGGGGATGGAGATTTTAGTGTGTACCTACTGTGTGCCATACTCTGCCTTGTGCCACACCGACCCTGGGGCAGCCCCATATGTGTTGTTTCCCACACCACCAGCCGGGTGTCCAAGAATTGAGCTCCATCAGACAACACTGTCTACCAGAGAGTGTCAGAGTCTACAAGTTAAGGTAGGGGTCCCCAAACTATGGGCCCCGGGCCACATGCGGCCCCCTGAGGCCATTTATCCGCCCCCGCCACACTTCTGGAAGGGGCACCTCTTTCATTGGTGGTCAGTGAGAGGAGCACAGGATGCATACACACCCATAGTTCCCATTGAAATACTGGTCAGTTTGTTGATTTAAATTTACTTGTTCTTTATTTTAAATATTGTATGTTTCCGTTTTTTTACTTTAAAATAAGATATGTGCAGTGTGCATAGAGATTTGTTCATAGTTGTTTTTATAGTCCAGCTCTCCAATGGTCTGAGGGACAGTGAACTGGCCCCCTGTGTAAAAAGTTTGGGGACCCCTGAGTTAAGGGCTCAGTCCCACTAGACTGCCCTCCATTCAGACACCAGTCTCCGGTGCAGGTTGTCACCTGTACTTCTGACTAGCTAGCTAGCTTTAAATCAGAGGTTCCGATATGCCCCCTCCGTGGGTTTGATTGATTTGCTAGGGTGGTCCGCCGAGCTCAGGGAAACACGTGACTTACTAGGTCGCCGGTTTATTATAAAAGGGTGTATGTAACTCAGAAATAGCCAGATGGAAGAGAGGCGCAGGACAAGATGTGGGGAGGGGCTGTGAGCGGCCCATCTCCCCTCACACCTCACGTGCTCAGCACCCAGAAACTCTCCAGAACCTGTCCTTTTGGCTTTTTTTGTAGAGTTTCCATCACATAGGAATGGTTGACTAAAGCATGGGCCATTGGTGATTAGCAATTGCTTCAGTCTCCATCCCCTTCCCCCTGCCCAGAAATCAGGGTGGGACTGTAAATTCCAACTCTCTAAGCATGGCTGGTTCCCCTGGCATCCAGCCCCATCTTTAGAGGATTTCTAAAAGTCACTCCATTAACATAAATGCAAGGAGTTGTTGGCAGGGGCTTGTTTTGAATGTCAAGACACCTTTACTGCTCTTACCTCTTAGAAAATTCCAAGAGTGTTAGAAAGAGCTCTATGCCAGAAAGGGGGGTGAAGACCAAATATATATATATATATATATTTCTTATATAAATCACAGGATCCAGGCATCTCTTAGACTCTCTACACAGAAGGTGAGGAGATGGAAAGGCAGACGGCAGACCCAGTGCTGGGACTCAGCCGGTTTGCATGGGTTCAGCAGAACCAGTACCTAACACTTTGCTGAGTTCGGTGAAGCAGTTGTTAAAACGGCACTTGTGATCAGGGTTCTCTCTCAGGTGGGCGCCTGGGCAGCCGCCCAATGTGGCAATCACAAATGTACATTCCTTACTCTTTTTTATTGTTCATCTGCACAACAGCGTGTTCTGAGTGCCCGTAGTAATGTTCATTCCGTCCATAGGTGAAAGAAATTGCAAGTGAGGGTGCCGATTAAGAAGCAGTATGGAAATATCTTAAATAACAGTTTTATTGTTTTTTGTCAGGTATTATTTAATATTTTTTCATTAACATTTAAAACTTTTAACATACTCTAGTTTTGTATACCTCTTTTATTATTTTTATTTAAGTATTAAGTGCATGAGGTAATAAACTACCTTCGCTATATCTTTTTTTAATACTTAAAACGGTCATTAGGGCAGAGAACCGGTTGTTAAATTATTTGAGTCCCAGCACTGGGCAGGCCCCAGGGGTGTGCTGAGCTCTCAGCACGTGCAGAAGCACAGGGCCCTCAGGGTTGAGCACAGGAAAAGCTGGTCACATGGCAGTAAGTGGCAGAGCCAACACTGGAGCCAGGACTGCCCTCCTGCTCAGCAGTGTCCTTTTCACCACTGAGTTGTGGCGTTTCAACCAACAGCATGGCCTCTGTCGCAGCCCTTTTGGAAGTGCATGCCTAACCTTGAATTTTAACCAGTTCACTTCCCTTTTCCCTCTTCAGGCTCACCGAGAGAGCCTGGGGGCCAGTGTGGCCTCTGATGTGACTGTGCAGACTGTCCCAGTGGTGAAAACCTACAGCAGACCAACTCAAGTGCTTTCGCCACAGAGCATGGCCACCAACAGCCAGGGGCCTGAAGTGCAGGATGGGCCGCCCAGCCCCATAAGTGAGGCCTCCAGCGGCTACTTCTCACACAGTGTCTCCACCGCCACACTGTCTGATGCCTTCGCCCTGGGCCTGGAGGCTGTGGCCCAGGCTGGTGGGCAGACGCCCAGCTCGCCCCCTGCTGTCCTCTCTCTGGCCAGCCCCGAGACCCAGCCCCTGTCTCCCTTTGCTGCTCGCAGCACAGACAACGCTCTCCCTGCCTCACTGGAGGATCAGAGCAGCCTTCTGTCGCTACCTGTCCCAGCAGAGCAGACTCAGCAGAGTGACGGTGACAGTGCCAGAGTGGCCCAGGCCAACGGAGCAGTTTCCTCAGAGAAGCAGAAGGAAGAAGCAGGCACTTCGCTAACTGGTCTTCCCGCTTCTGCGCCCCACGCGTCACCCGGCCTGCAGAGCAGAGGGGACAGTTCCCCTGCCACCAAGCCACTGGGGAGACCCAAGGACCAGGCCAGTCCAGCCACCAGCTTAGAGCCAGATGTCTCCAAACCACAGCTGCCTCCTGTCCTCCTGCCTCAGTCGCCTTCTCCAGCATCCCCATTCAGAATCCGAAAGGTGCGAACTTCGGAGCTGAAGTCGTTCACGCGTATGCTTGGCGGGGACTCTGGTTGCCCCTCTGGTCCTGAGGAGGCCCTGCTGGCTTTGGGAGGGCCTGGCGACAGCAGCTCTGAAGAACAGACCCTGGAGAAGCTGGAAGTTTCTTCTGATTCTGAAGAAGCCAGTGAAGTCCCAGAGTGGCTCCGAGAAGGGGAATATGTTAGCGTGGGTGCCAACAAAGTGGGCATCGTGAGATACATTGGGCCCACCGACTTCCAGGAGGGGACGTGGGTAGGAGTGGAGCTGGACTTACCTTCAGGTGAGTGCTGCTTATACAGGACAGGGCCCTGCCACGGAGGCATCTGGACGGGCTAACATGGCGCAGCGGGAGGGGCCAGTGCACCTGTGCCGGAGGCTGGCGGTCTGCCCTCAGGGACTCCGGAGTCACCACTTTTCAAAAGGAGGAATTTCTAGATGAAGTTTTCCAAAGCATTTTAAGAGTCAGGTTTTCTCCAGAAGTTTCTCAGAAACCTAAGACATTAATTGAAAACTACTATAAATTTGGTAATGAATTTAAATGCCATTATTCTTTTTTTAGTCACAGAAGTATTTGCATTGGAACTATAATAGCAGCTGTATCTGCTGTGTTGGCTCAGGTTTCACTGGGCCCCTGTGGATGCTTGGCTGTCCCTAAGACATCCCAGGGCTCCTTGGCCCACAACTTGAGAGCAGGTGACAAGGTGATCTAAGATCCATTACAGGCTGGCCAATCTCTGAAGACTCATTCTAGAATGGCACAGCTTAGACTGAATAGATCATCATTTTCAGAAAAACCAAGGGCAGGCTTTATGGAAGTAATTTATTCTTTAGGTGTTTTATTAAAACATCTCTACCGTGCGACAACTTGCATGCCATCATCTCCACCTGTACAGTGTACAGGTCAGCGGTCTTGGGACCTTTACGAGCTGTGCACCCGTGTCCATCATCTGAGTTTAGAACAGGATCATTACACGCAAAGGAAACCACATGGCCATCAGCCAGACCTTTCCTCCTCAGGCCCCAGGGAACCTCTGATCTACTTTTTGTCAAATATGAAATGTTTTAAGTCTGGACTCTAATGTAAGCAGAACCCTACAAAATGGGGGCTTTTGTGTCTGGCTTATTTCACTGGATGTAATGCTTACAAGGTTTCCAGTTGTAGCCTGTTGTTATAGCATGTTGCTCTTTTTTTAAAATTTCTTTTTATTTATTCATTTTAGAGAGGAGACACACACACACAGAGAGAGAGAGAGAGAGAGAGAGAGAAAGGGGGCAGGAGCTGGAAGCATCAACTCCCATGTGTGCCTTGACCAGACCAGTGCAGGGTTTTGAACTGGTGACCTCAGTGTTCCCAGGTCGACGCTTTATCCACTGCGCCACCACAGGTCAGGCCATGTTGCTCTTTTTGTGGCCGAATAGCACCCCGTCATATGGATTGCTCGCATGCTGCTCATCCATTTGTCAGTTGACAGACATTTAGGGCATTTCCACTCTTTGGCTTTTGTGAATAAGGTTTCTGGGAATATTTGTGTGTAAATTTTTGTGTGGACATACATTTTTACTTCTCTTGAGTAGATCCCAGGAGTTAACTCTGTGTTTAACATTCTGAGAACTCAGAGTGACTTCCACCCCCCTATTCTCCATTGCCCCCCCCACACTGTGTGTGCAGGTGGGGCAGCCCCCCCACTGGGGGATGGCTGGGAGCCTCCGAGATAGATGGCTTTCCAGGGGGCCAGTGTGCGAACTGGGGGAGGGGCGCTGTTGGTGAAGGGAGGAGGAGTGAGAAAAGGCTGAGGGGCTGTGCTGGGTGGGAACAGAGGGGAGCTGGGCTGGCGTGCTCTGTGACACCAAGGCCTGTCCCACATGGACTCTGACTCTGATCCCCTCGGCTCAGCTGTGAAGTCACTGTATTTAAAAATAATTTTGGCAAAAAATATCATAAATTGGAAGTGGTTCTAGAAAATTATTGTAGCACAGGCTGGAAGAGTTTTTAAACTTTATTTTTGCCAAAATGCAAAGGTGGATTGGGAAAGAAGTTTGTATTTGCGGTTAAACTTAAGAATTAGTTGCCTGACCAGGTGGTGGCACAGTGGATAGAGTGTTGACCTGGGATGCTGAGGACCCAGGTTCGAAACCCTGAGGTCGCCAGCTTGACCAAGGGGTCACTGGCTCAGTTGGAGCCCCGCAGTCAAGGCACACATGAGAAAGCAATCAATGAATAACTAAAGTGCCACAACTACAAGTTGATGCTTCTCATCTCTCTCCCTTCCTGTCTGTCTGCCTCTCCCACTTAAAAAAATAAAGGAGGTCACTGGCTAAGGTTACGGGTTTGACCCCAGGTCAGAGCACATACAAGAATCAACCAATGAATTCATAAATAAGTGAAACAAGAAGTCAATGTTTCTCTGTCTTTCTCTCTTTCTCTCTAAAAATCAATTAAAATTTTTTTAATAAAGAACAAAGAAGGGAGATAAGCAAATAGATGAATTCATTCACCAAGTAAATATTATGACCTACCATGTTTCAGTCATTGTCCTGAATTCTGAAGACACCTTCCTGAGCAAAACCAAGTCCCTGGTTTCCCTGGACTTTTATTTTAGAGGGGAGACAATGATCAGATGTGTGCCCCTTCCGCAGGTGCTGAGTTCTCATCCTTCACCCTAAACCTGTTTCCACTCACTTCACAAGGGAAGCTTAGCTCCATTTTGACATGTCAAACATGACATCTGACAAGCTATAATTTGGGAATTTGCTGGCTACCATCTAACGGGTTTAGGAAAAATTATCATTCTACCAAAACATCCATGCTAGGTTTACAGTTTGACCATCTAGATTGAAAATAATCTGTGTCCTGGAGCAGGGTGGGGGTGAGTGCCAGCTCTGCTTTGGTGGCTTCAGAAATGGCAGGACTAGCATATCAGCCTCAGCCTGAGGCTTCACGGTGCCTGTCCACAGTGACCACTGTGTGCCCAGGAGATGGGCCCCTGGCCTCAGTGGTTACATGGTGAGCACCCAGGCGGGCATCTGGCACACAGGGTCCTGCAGGGAGGGGTCGTGGGGGCTGTGAGCCGCCATGAGCCACCTCAGCCTCTTCCTTAACTCTCCCCTCAGGTAAGAACGATGGTTCCATCGGAGGGAAGCAGTATTTCAAGTGCAACCCCGGCTATGGGCTGCTGGTGAGGCCGGGCCGAGTGCGCAGGGTGGCGGGAGCGGGGGCGGGACGGCGGCGCAGCGTGGGGCTCAGACTGCAGAGCACCCCCGAGCCCCGCAGGACCAGCACCCTCTCCGGCTCTGCCACCAACCTGGCCTCCCTGACAGCAGCTCTGGCCAAGGCCGAGAGCACCACAGCTCTGCGGATGGACAGGAGCTCCAAGAACCCCGAGAACCGGAAATCCTGGGCCAGCTGAGCCAGCACCTTCTGGGCGGACTCTGAAAACGGGTGGCACAGCAGTGGGGCGGAGTTGGAGTTGAGTGGCCATATCAACTCAAACCCCTTCCCTGGGGGAGCAGGCAGTGAAGGCTTTTTGCACAACGCAGAGCTGGTGACTCTGTTTCTCCCAAAACTCTGGAAGCGTCACCTTTTCCTCTCTACCCAGAGAATGAGGGGCAGGCCCGTCCTCAGGGCGAGGGTGAAGCCCCGGGAGCCCAGAGTGGTCCTGACCGTTGGGGAGGGAGGCCTGGTACAGCTGTGGCCCTCAATTCCATCCCCTGGTCATGGGGCGCCTGGTCATGGGGCTCCTCCCACCTGGGGCTGTTTTTGCTCCTTTTCTGTTCTGGAAACCCCATTAACCTCTTAATTTAAAGAATAATCCTAACCAGTGCCTTTCCTGCTCGCAGAGCAGGCCATCCCCTCCAGGGCTGGTGCCCAGCCCAGTCCCCAAATGCTGGCTGGCTCCTCAGGCTCCTTGTACTCCCCGAACCCCATTCCTAAGCTCCCACATCAACTACCACCATAAGTGCCAGTGCCTGGCCTCCTGGCACCTCTGGTCCTAGGTCCTGTCTCTCCCACCATTCCCGTGTCCTTCGCACAGAGTTTCTTCGAGTTTTCTCTGCGCGTCTTAGCATCTTATACCTGGAAAGTTTTTTCTCCTTGCTGTTAATTCCCTTAACAGAGTGTTTGGAATATATTTATTTATATTTATTTTTCAAAATCTGAAATTATTCGCGAGTCACAATCGTCTGCCCAGGTGCAAGTGCCCAGGGCCCGCCTTACACGGTCCAAGCCTCTGTGGCCCTTTGGAGCTGCCAGCCATCTGCCTCGGCCAGGGGTCCCCAAAGGGGCATAGGACGACCCCCTCCCCATGTTCCTTTAATAAAAATACACAAGTGGCCTTACTCTAAGATAACAGCGAAAACTGGGAGAATTATGTTGGGCTTTTCTATTTAATGTCAATGACAAACGTTAGTCAGAGGCCTCACCATATTTTGTGCAATTCTGGTTTCTGGGATGGTCCTTAGACCAGTTTAACTTCTTACAATTCTAGAGCAGAACTCCCTGCCCAAACCAGGACCTTCAGAGGGAGTGCTCCTCCACCATCCCGGGGGCTGGGCCCTGGCAGAGCCACAGGCCAGGTCCAACCTGGACAGCCTGGAGTGTCGCAGAGCATCGCCCACCTCCGGGCAGGACACCTCTGGTCCTAGAGCCTTGCTGGGCTCACTTGGAAGGCATCTGGAAGCCAGAAGAGGGTAGATGCCTTGCAGATGGAGGAGGGGTGGACACGGGCGAGAGTCGGAGCTCCTGTCCTTTCTGAGGCGGGAGCTGGTGACCAGGTGCTGAACATCTGCCCCCTCCCTCCTAGTCGGGGTGTGCACAAAGAGCTGGCTGCGTGGTTTTAGTTCTCATATTTAGACTCTTTGGAAACAACATCGGAAAGCTTTTTTTCTTCTTCAATATTTGCTTCTCTGAGGATTTGAAGCCCCTCCTGCGAGGTAGTGCCAGGTACCCTGCCCCTGGTGGGCTGCTCCGAGCCCCACGAGAGCACCCAGGGGCATTGCTGCGCATGCTCAGACCCTACGGGAACGCCCATGGGGCACGACTGCGCATGCTCAGAGTCCGTGGGCAAGGGCCGAGGGTTGATTAGCACTTGGTGATTCCTCTTGGGGACGCCCGGCCTGACCTAAGTCTGTCTACTAATTTCAGCGGTCGGCCAGGTGGAGCTGCCTTAATGGAACGGAATCGCTCCCAGCTGGCCGGGCTGGCCCAGCTCACCTGGGGTCCTCCAGCCCTCGAAGGACCTCAGAGCGGCCACACATCACCTCTCCCCAGGTTAACAGAATAGGGACAGGGTCAGGAGGTCACAAGCATGGTCTCACTTAGCTCTATCGATATATAGCCGTAGTTCTCGAGCTGGGAGGGGTCTCACAGGGAGTAGCCTGAAACCAGGGAAGGTCCAGTGGGTTTGTGCAGTTACAGAGCTCCAGCTTCTGACTCCAGCCTGGTTCTTCCCTTGTCCGCACAAAACAGACTGCGGGTCCCTCCTGAATGACCTGGGCCTCAGCCCGCCCTGTCCCAGCATAGGGAGCTCACTGTCCACACCCAGGTGTTATAATTAAACCCACTGCTTTCTTAACGAGATCTGCTGCTCGGGCCCCCAGCGCATGCCCAGTCCGGCTTTCCCGAGCTCTATCTCCCTGGCAGGGCCCTGGGCCATCAGCGGCCTTCAGTCTTCTGTCCTTGTCCGCAAGTCACTACTGGCCTGGGAGGTAGGTGTCTTTCTGTTTTCTAGTCTCGGCTAACAGACAGGCCAGGCGGCACTCAGGGCTGGTGGTCCGCCCTCCACGAGGGAGGCCAGGAAACTCCCGTTTCCTGCCCGCAGGGCAGCGGGGGCGGCCGGAAGCCCAGGTCCGTAGGGCTCGCCCTCCGAGGCAGACCCCGTGTCCCTTTCCTGCCTGCACCTGGCACCAAGGGAGCGCCCGCCGGGCCTGTATCCTCTAGGGCAGTGCTTTGCTTTCCTACTTAACCTCTAGCTCAGTCCTTAGAAGGCTGTTTTCAGTTAGAGGGTTTTCTCTGCGTGGCTGGCGGTGGGGGCCAGTGCGGAGGTCCCAGCATCGCCTCCCGGCCCCCTTCTCTGGGCAGAGCGGCCCTTGTCTGCACAGCCTCTCTGCCCAGCTGTGCAGAATGCTGCGCACCAGGCTCGCTAGAGGGAAGACACTAGAGATGGAAGGCAGCTGGGGGGTTATGACTTGGCGAAGTACTTAGAGGAGCCCATCTGCTCTGTAATATGGTGGCAACAACCTTCCGAAACCGTCCTGGGCAGGTCCGTGGGGGATGAGGGGTGTCGTACTCTCTCTCTACCCTTCTAATTAAAATGGGATAGACTGTAATGGAATTATTGACTCAGAACAATGGAAGAGTCTGGAGTGGTTGAAGTTGGGTCAGCCGTGTTATCTGGGGTTTCAGGGGCACCTTCTCTTCCCCACAAGCTCAGTTGTCTGTGCCTGAGATTTTCTCCGTAGGCCTGGCAGGCCCTGATGGGGACCCTCCCAGGGAGCAGCCTCTCCTTGGGGCCTGCGGGGTCCCATCGCCCTGTGCCGGATGAGGCTCCCAGACTCTGAGCAGCTGCCCGGAGCTGGCTGGGCAGACGGCTTGGTTCACAGCTTTCAGCTGGGTTGTCTTAGAACATGCATGTAAGGGAGGAGATATTTGTTCCATTGGTGCCCGGGGCAACTGTTACTGCGCAGGGAGGGCAGCGTGAGGGTTGCCTGGGTATTCCCATCGCGGTCAGCTCGGCTGCTCTGCTGGGGCTTAAGGGCGTGCTGAGTCGTTGCAGGGGGCAGGGTTGTGGTCCTGGTTACCCCATGTTACTTGCTCTGCAACCTGGACATCCCTTCAGAGTCAGTGTGTTGGTGGCTCAAGCCGGGTACACCCTAGGACATGCGCTGTGGCTGTGGTACAGCCCGTCCTCCTGAGGGTTCAGGGCCCCCCTCCTCCTTGGTGGTTTGTAGTGCGCGTTTGAATGAAGGTTGCCCTGCCCCAGTCTGCGTCTCGGCACAGACCAATGGTAACTTGTAACTGGCACGCTGGTGCCCTGTGCCCAGGCACCAGACCCAGCAGGCACTGGGCTGAAGGTGTGGGCTTGCGAGCAGCATGAGGCCCAGAGCCCAAGGGGGCTCCATTTCACCCATCATATTTCTCACCTTACTAATAAACAGACCTAATTTTAAATAAGTGTCAGCATTAAAATCCGCGGTGCGGGTCCTAGCAGGCCCTGGTTCTGGGAGTTAGTGTGACTCGGGGAGAAGGGGGCTGGCTGTTGTCGGTGCCACGGAAACGCGCCCAGGCAGAAACTGGGTGGGGGCCTTCTGGCCACTGCTTCCCACTCTGCACTGCCAGCTTGTACCCCCCAGGGGACCGGGGCAGCGGAGGGGTGATGGCTGATGGACAGGGCCAGGCATGAAGGGTCTGTGTGTCCACTGAAAGAGGGAGCTATGAGCCGAACCACTGAAGAGTTGGAAGGGCGTAGAGGCTGTTTAGATGCCCCTTTACTCCCTATCACTCCCTCCTCCCACCTTAACCTTCCCTGGGTGAGAAACTGACAAGCCCATGGTAGTTTTCTTCCTGACCCAAGGCCTGCCTGTGGCCACATTTCATGGTGCCCTTAGCTCCCAGGGCTTCCTCGGATGGGCAGTACTTGAGACGGCAGCCACCTGTCTGTCTGTCGTGCCTTACTTTGGGGACCGGGAATACAGCCTCTATTTTATGCCCAAGACACTGACTTGATTGTCCCCCATGTATCTTCCTCTCCGAGGATCCATCGTACCTTCTGCTGGGCTGCTGACACTGTTGGGAGTCCTGGGACACCTCTGTGTGTAGAGTTCTGTAAATACAAGGGGTTCAGATATAAAGGAGTGATGTGATTGGAGGACCATATTGATTTGCTACACATAAAATGAGAGTTTAAAAAAATCCAAAGACGCTGTAATTCGTTGTAAAGACTTGATGGTTTATATTGTATAATGAACTAAACCTCTGTAATTTTGTACCATATATGCCTTTCCACCATGACCAGCCACTTCTAAATAAAATCAGGTGATTTCTTGCCTAAGTCTGAGTGAGTGTTTGGGCCTGTTCTAGACTGTTCCATAGGTGGTGGGTGGCCTGGTTCTGAGTGGTAGTAGTGAGGTTTCTCAAGACTGAGCCTAGAACAGGGATTTTGAGGCAGCCACAGGTTCCTGGCCCACCTCCCCAGCCCCAGAGCTCTTTGCCATTTGGACCAAAGAACCAGGAAGGCCTAGTTGGTTCTGTGGACAGTCTTATACCCCTTAGTGAGACTTCTTACAGGAGCCAAGAACCAATAGAGACTTTCTGGTGGCCTTAGACCCAAGGTAATTGGGTCTTCTGGGCTAACTGGGGGTGGAGTAGTGGGGACAGGCCACTTCTTGGGAGCAGGGGTGTCTCAGCTCTCAGGACACGGCTCTACCACCTGCCTTCTCTGTAGAAATGACCCCATGCCAAACTCCCCCAACCAGGGAGCAGAGGACTTTTCACTGCTACGCAGGCGGGTTGACCCTGGAAGGTTCTGTTGTAGGGTGATGGGAAATATGTTGGCTGTGGATGCCGTCAGGCTGAGTCTCCTCCCGGCGGGCTGTGGAACCGGGTGTTAGGGGTTGGGCCAGCTTGCTCGTGAGAGCAACAGCTATAAGTCACGGTGCCTCGCCGTAGCCCAGCGCAGGTTCCTAACAGCACTGGGGACAGAGGCCCAAACCCTCTGACCTGGGAAGGTGAGCAGGCCTCCTCTGAGATCACCTGCAGGGCCTACACATGGTCACAGGCACGGCCCCGCACCAGCGGAGGACATGGTCGGCCTGTGCCCTGCTTGCACAAGGGCATGACTCGCTGGTGGCCCTGCACAAAGCTGTTTCCTGTGTCAGTGACTCACTCGGCCTTCGTCTGATAGAAAATGTGCTCGCAGACGTAGGGCTGCGGCCACTGGGCGGGCTGGCGGGAGGTGGCTGTCGGAGCTCTTCTCTGCAGGACTTGTTTATATTCATAAGTGCCCACGAGTTGTCCTCGGAGATAAGCGCTGCCAAATAATGGTAGGAGTTTGCAGCCAGGAGCTGCCCTGCTCTGACACAGGAGTCTGAATGCAGAATTGATCTAGCTCCTAGGATACATTTTATTTTTCAAACGGTTACTTACTCTTTTGCAAGTCAATGAGCTTTTTGTCTGCATAAGGCTGTGGGGTGTTTACGGCTGCTCAGACCCCTAAACGGGCTCCAGTGGATTTGTTCCATTTGTGTCACCCACCCACCCCTCACTCGGTGGACACTGCACACCTGCCCTGCACCTGGTCTCTGTGCACAGCAGGCGAGTTAGTTCATTCTGCAGCGTGCAGTCGGCCGGGGAGGTGAGGGCACAGGGGGCAGGTGGGGAAGACTTCTGGGGGTAGGCATAAGGACAGAACCACAAAGAGCAGTTCTGGCCCAGAGCATGGGGTGGGGTTGGTCCTCAGCACTGCCCCTCTCCCCCATCCTGCTTGGCAATTTTGACAGCGTTTGGTGGCAGTTTGAAATTTTGCAATCTCTTATTGTGTATAATGAGGGAGACAGCCTGTTTACTTCAGGTTTTCTCTTAGGGGTAAAGTAAATCCGTCTGTAGGATAAAGCGAGTTTGGGCACTTTGTCCCTGAGTCCTGCTTTAAAATTTGATCCCAACAATTGAACACATTTAAATAAACGAAAATGACAAAGCTTCAGCTGTTTGGTCTTGCTCTTTCCTGCTCAAGGGGAAGCTGGCTCTAGGAAGAGAGAGGTGCTCAGGGCCCGGGCTGCAGTGGGCGAGACGCTGTGTGCCCTCCCTGCTTAGCACAGTCCAGCGGACCCTGTGGTGGCCAGCCAGGGGGCTGGGCTCTGGGTTGGGAAGGCTGGGCTGGAGGCAGAGGTCGATGGATTAAAGGGCTCTGAGTGTCTGCATTCCTTCAACCAGGTCATGTTTGTCACTTTAACCCTTTCACGTGTCCTCGGGTCTTAGGGGGCACCAATCCTTTTTTAAAGCACAAGGGACTGGTGTTCAAAACGGAAGCACCCTACCACCACCACCATTTTTACTGGGCACTTCCCAAGTGCTTGTTCTTCCAAAGAAATCCCAGCCAGTCTTTGTTCAGTTATACGTTTTATTCTCTAATAGGTACAATACTAAAATAAACACAAATTAAAAAAAAGTTTTATTAAAACAAAACTGTACAAAAAAGCAGTATATACTACATTTTAATTACAGAACAGTCTACTGTCCAAAAGGCACTAATCCAGAATAGGAGATACAATGATACAGGACTCATTGGAACTATTTTAATCAATACAATAGGGCACTTGTTTCTTTGACCATTTACATCTAGAAACAAGGGCTTTTTGCTACAGCCATTACACACTGTTATAAATATGAGTCCCTCGGGTGAAGATGCAGTATCGCTCTCCCTAGAGAAGGTTCACGTCAAGAGGGACAGTGGTGGCGCTGAGAGGTGGGTGGGCAGCAGGGGGCTGGGCCCAGGGCCGCTGGGCATACGGAGCTTGTCTTCCAGCCTGGCCCCTCAGCTGGCAGCTTCTGCCTGTCCCCAGCAGCTGCTGCACCCCCACCCCGTGTGTTAGCACCGGGAAGGCGGGTTCTGAGACACTCAGGAAACAGGCTGGAGGGCTGGGTGGTGCAGGGCCAGCCACGCAGCCGAGCGGAGGCATTTTGGTTAACTTGTTCTGGAAAAGGCAGCAACTACTCAGGGACAGGGAGCCCCGGATGGCCAGTAAGTGGGCACTGCAGCCAGGCAGAGCCTCCTCTGCTCTCTGGGCAAACCTATGGCCCAGAGATAAAGAGGGCCGGGCCTCCGTTCAGGGAGGCCGTGCGTCCCCTCCCAGTGAGCCCGGTGGAGAGTCTCTGGCGGAGAAACCTGACAGTCATTTGTTTTGGAAGCTGATTTCTAGAAGCGGGATGTTGCTTCCCAGAAGCCTGCCCTCCCTCGGTCCTGTCTCAGGACCTTGGCAGCTCCTGGGCAGTGCAGGGCCGAGCTCTGTCCACTCTCCAAGCCACTGGGTGGCCTGGGTGACCCTCTAAGCACCCGGTTTCATTCTCTGATGGGCTCTGGGCCTGAGGAAGAGCGATACTGCAGCTTCCCAAACAGTGTTGTGCACACAGAGACGGAGACAGGCGCTGATGTTAACAAAAATAAGTAACAAAGAAACAGGATTAAACCAAATCTCTTCTCACAGCTTCCTATACTACATCCTCCTTCTGCTTAGCAGAAAATTGTACGTACACAAAAATACAAATACACAATTTTGTAGAACAGTCTGATTTTAATATATTTATATATATTTATATTTATACGAGTGGCAGGTTAATCATTATATAGAGCTTTTTGCACTTTTGGCTCATATGCAACAAGGCTTATAAATTCAGCTTTAGCTTTCATTCAGGTTTTATAGCTTTTGAACAATTGTTTTCACATTTAAAGCAGCATCCAATTTGCACTAGGAGTTTGTGGTGATCACAGGGAAGACGGGGTTGGGAGGTTCCGGACGGGAGGCAGGGCTGGGCGCGTGTACATTCCAGTGTGTGTGGCGACGTCGGGAGGACTGCTGGGGACAGAGGTGACCATGATGACCCCTTGAGGTAGACTGAACACCTTACAGCAGACTCAGACACAGGTGCAACTCCCCTCAGGGACACATGGTGCACAGGTGGGGACAGAGCAGACGCCAGAGGGAAACATGAAGACTAGGACACACGACAGCCGGGGCGGGGGCGCTTGCCCCTCGCGGTACTCAGTATCTGGCGGATGCTACAGACTCTCGGGCGGCCCCAAGGCATCTGGTCCATGGTGTCTGATCAGATTGCGAGAGGCAAGCTCGCTGTCCGCTCTAACTTGCTGTACCAGCTGGCTGCCCCCTGCAACGACAGTAAGAGCTGCACACTGTCCGCAGTGGAATCACTCCCCGGCACTGTGCTCACGGAGAACTGAGAAAAGAAACCAGGGCCTCTCTCCCTGCCCCTAACTGCTCTGCGCCGTGTCTCCCCACACCCCACCCCCGCCTTCCTGCTCAGTGACAGCCCGGCAGTCCACGAGCACCTGGTAGAACCTGCAGAAACAAACTGAACTGAGTGACAGTGACTGCCGCCGAGGCCAGGTCGCTGACACTCCAGAAAAGCCATACTTCCATGATCACCACGGCAATCTCCCCCATCTGATGAGCCCACCTCCCTGCTCTACCCAACTCTTGAGACTTCCTCTGGTGAACGGGCCCTCCTGTGTTCAACGTGAACGCCCAGCATTTGGGTTAGTCTGAACAAAAATGCTGGGTTATTAATGAAAATAAAGTGCTTGGCTATGGATTGTTCCATTTTCCAAAACCTTCTAACGCACCGAGTGATCTGAGAGCTGCCTGGGGCCGTGACGTAAACAGCGAGCAGTCGCAAACCATCATTAAGTGTGTCCACCACGGAATAAAGGCCCCGGGTTTAGGTCGGACTAAAATTACTTTAAAAATGAAGCAAACAACCTCACACTCATTTTCAAAGACGCACTTCTGATCTTGCTTCACCCCTGCCAGTGACGGCCCTTTGAGCCCTTGTGAGCAGACAGCCTGAACGGCAAAACCAGGGAGAGAGGAAGCAGGGCAGCGGCCAGGGCACCAGGCACTGAAGGCGGCCAGTGCATCACTGTGTTCCGACTACCGTCACTGGCTCTGCCTGGGTGTGCGGGCAGCAGCTCCTCCTTCCTCACTCAGTAGCTACAGACTCACTAAGCAGGCTTACACTCTGACCAAGACCACAACTCCATCAACAGAAACACCCCTAAAGAAACACAGGGTAGTGACGCTGCCCGCTTGCCGCCCTTGTTCTGCCTGCAGAACACTGGGACCCAGCAGGGGTGCCCCCCGCCCTCCCCTGAGGGCTAAGTGCAGGGTGGGGAGGGGGAGGGGACAGGGCACCCTACTCTCTGGCAGGCTCCAGAGGTCTGTAACTTGTGTAGGCACTTAACATAAATAGAAATTGATTCTTGGGAGGTACTGCATACCCAGGGGCATGGCCGTGGAAGCAGGGAGCCCGCGGGGAGGCAGAGAAGGCTGTGGGCTCTTCCAGGGGAGGCGGCTATGATGCTCTCGGCGTGTTCCAGCAGGGACAGTGGCCCACCTTGCGGCCGGCCCGGGTGAGTCGGGACACCGGGGGTGGGGTGGGGAAGGCGGGGGTGGGAAACCAGGGTGGGGAAGGTTGGCACCTGTTCTAGACACACGGACCGCAGGGCTGCGGGTGACACGCGGGCTGCACAGACTTGCTTTCTGTTCTCAGGATGAGAAAGATTACTAGGAAAAGAAGAGGCCTTCCGAGAGGAGTGTTCTGGCAAAACCAGCGATCAGTAGGGAAGCACTGGAAGAGCAGCTCCCCGCCGCCCCCAGCAACTTTGGCTTTGGTTTCACAGTGCCCATGACCAGAGCTGCATCGTCACAGGTTCACTGACATGAACAGTCTGAGATGCGGTTTTCAAGGCCAACAACCAATACTCTCAAAAGGGGCCCACAGCTGAGCTCTCACCCTTGTACAATCCACTCTAATATATGTGCTGCCCACCCCACCACGAATCTGGCGTAAAAACAAGAGTTCAATGTAATATCACTAGAGTGGCTGCTGTTTACATTAATACAGCACTAATGTCGTTTTGTTTCCAGTTTAATAGCTTCAGTGAATGATGAAGTGGAAAAATGACCCTCGCAAGTTTATGCTGGGCTCTTAGTTCCAGTAAAGCAAACGGAATGGAGAGGGTTCTGTGCTCGCAGGAAGTCAGAAAATGAGACGGAGATTGAAACCTGACCTGGAAGTGACAGGAAGCTGAGAGAGCCCTAAGGGAAGCATGGCTTTGTGACCCGTATTGGCTGGTGAGGGCCACGTGTCCCTTCTGCGGGACGGGTTAGTGTCTCCATCTCACATGCCACCAGAGGTGCCAAGTCTGGAGTCTGGACCAGTAGCTACACGGAGGGACAGACACCTTTCTTCCCTAAGAGTAATAACAGGGCAGGCTTTCCTGGTGGGGGAAGGTAAGTAGCTAAGGAGACAAGGTGCCTAATTATAGGGACCATCAGTCCCCGGCAGCTGACCTGGCAGACCACTCACGGGGCCACTCCCAATGGGGCCTTGCTCCTGGGTGGTTTTCACTCTCGGGTTTCATGGGTGCCCAGGACAGAGCAGAAGCACTCATTTTTAGGAGGGATAGAGTGGGGTGACCATGAACTTTTAGTTAAGTCTCTGGTCAGTTTGGAGTCCCATGTCCCTGAACAGTCACTGCGCCACCACCGGAACCCCGCCTGAGGCAGCCCGCCCCAAACCTGAATCTGTCTCCAGGCACCTGCTGCTTCTGGCCACAGCGACTCCTGAGCAGCCCCAGGGAGCCCAGGGCAGAGCAGACTCAGAGACAAAATAGACATTCTAGGGCCTCCAGCCTCCACAAGTCCTGGCCCAGCCACACTGCCTCTTCTGACTGTGACGGGAGGGACAGCAGAACAAGCTGGAATGGCTTTTGCCGAACATTGTGAAACTAGCAGGATGCCTAAAGGTGACAGGCACTGAGAACACGCTAGAGAAGCTGAACAGAAAGAAAACAGGAAGCAGAGCCTGCAACAATCTCTGCCACAACTAATCAGACCCCACGCCAGCACCAGTGAGTCCCACCCCAGCGCTCAGACAGTGAAGCCTTTCTCCCCAGGAGAGGGCACGCCCTGACAAAAGGCTCACTGAGGACAAAGGCCCAGGGGACGGTGATCAGTGTCTAGATTGTCCTGGTGACACTGCCTGGAGTCGGAGGGAACCGAGCACAGAGGGTGGGGTGCATCCAGCACCGTCCCACAAGAAAGGGAAGCGGGGGCAACGCGGTGGCCCCCCTGCAAGCAGTGCCAGGCTGACCAGAGAAACCACGAGGGCGGGCGGCTCGGGTCTGCGCCCATGCCTCTTCCAGAACCAGCAAGGCAGTACAGCTCCGGCACGGTGCCCGGCACCCACGACGTGTGCAGTAAATGTCAGGGGCTTTACTGGGAGCTCAGGTTTTCTGGGAGGTCTGCGTGTTTGTCTCGTGTGGCACTATGATCTAGTATGACAGCCTCTTTACTCTGGTATCTTGTAAGAACAACCTTACTTATGGTCTTTTCTCCCCAAAATACATATTTCCTGGGTAAGCACTACCTATATTTTCACTAATCTTGGTGAGTTGGTTTAGTTTTTTCTTTTTCAGTGAGGGATGCTGATGGTAAAGGACTCTGGGCAGGGTGTTCTGAATGACTGAAGTGGCCTGAGACATCTGGGAGGGAAATGTCTTGTGAACTTGTTCTTCTTAAGTAGCACTCATCAGGCAGCCCAGTTAATACTCTGAGCCCTAAAACGGTAGATTGTGTTAGGAGGTTTTACCTGCAGTGATGATTCTGTTCTCTCTGAATGTAGGCGGAGTATCAGAATGCTCAGCTGCTGTCCGAGCACTGCTGCGGTCGGCTAGTCAGTCTCAGAACTGCTCATCTGCAGACAGGTTTTCAGTTCTGATGGAGAGTTGTCTTTTAGCAGCTGGGCAACTGAGAAAATGGATGGGGTACTCTTTGGGGTCATACATCCATACTCTTCCCAACTGTCAGAGACGGATGGGAGTCCCTGCAAAGTTTTCATAACTTCACATGTGCTGTGTGTGGGGCGGGGGGCTGGCAGGGGCTTTCAGATCTCACAGGAAGAGAAGCAGTGAGTAACAACCTCTCATGGCATTACTGTTCCTGATCTCCCCCAACTGGACATTGGACTTTTGTATTTCGAGGGGAACAGTCTTGAAAACTCCAAGGCAGAACCTTTTTCCAATTGTGTGTGTGTGTGTGTGTTTGGGGGATGAGGGAGCAGCCTACCTCAGCATTTTCAAACTGGAGGTTAGCTAGCATCTGGGTTAGGATTCCTTCTGGTATGTGCACAGGGGAGGAGCTTTATGAGGATGAGCAGGAAAATATGAACAGAAGCAGGAGCTGTATTTTCTTTGGTGCCTCCTAACCAGCGCCAGGGCATCCAGGCCTCACCAGCACAGCGTGCATGCTCGTTCAGACACGCCTGACCACGCTCCTGAGGGGACAGCCCAAAGGCAGCTGTTCCAGAGAAAGGCTACAGGACGAGCCCCAGGGTGAGAACAGTGGGCCTGCTGGGTGGGGACTGGGCATGGCCGAGACCACACACAGTGCTGGATGCTGGAGTAGAAGGAAGCAATGGGAGGGAGACACAGGCCTGGGCCTGTGCTGGACAGACAGGCCCGCTGACCACAGCGCTGCACTTGTCTGTGACAGGGTATGAGAAGGCCGGGGTGGGCCTTGTGTGTCCTTCTGCTCCGTAACATTCAGACATTACAAACGTCAGGGCTCCGTTCCCATCTTGCAGTGGTTTAGAGCTCACGTCCTATGATCCACGAGGAAAACCCTACTTAACTCACGTGTAAGGGCCTATTTGATAAATACTTCCAGATAGTGAAGGCAATGCAAATGTCACGTAACCAAGGAAACATGTAAACTTCTAAGGGACTTGTTAAGCAGCAAATGGCCTCAAGTCCAGCCAACGCAATACATGAACTGGTTAGCAAGCAGGACAGAGGAACCAGGAGGTCTGTCCGCGGCTGACTCAGTTTGGGATTCCGACTGTAATTTCTGCCAAATGTGAAGTGGGCTGAAACTGGGTGTGAGAGACAGGCTTCAAATACTTTAGAAGTCAAGTGGGAGCAATAATCAAAGGCTTCCATTTTGGAGCTGAAATACCTCCAAATCCACCCTCTGCCTCTTAGGAGAGGACACAGACACCATGTCATTATTTTGGTGTACTGAGCTGCTGTTCCCAATGTTCCTGGGAGCATTCGTGCTAAAAGGGAACAGGGAACGGAGAGCTGCCATTTCCAGTCACATAAAGGACAGAAATCCTTTTAATTATGACCATGCCAATCTACATCTTGCTAAAACAGCTAATTACATGTCAGGAGGACACTCAGTCATTCAGAACAATTGTCATTATATTTCTATATACTTATTCTATGCCACCCCCCTCAATTACCATGGTTACAATTTGAAAGGATTCAGGCAACCTTCACTTGATCACAGCACAGCAACGTGCATCTGAGAGTTAATTATGGCTGTATGGAGCCACTTTTATTTTAAAGAGAGAGAAGCTGAAAATGCAGCCGGCATCCCAGGATGTCTGAAGTGAGAGCCGGGCTATGTGCACACGCCCTGCCTGGTCGGTGTGTGGCAGCCCCACGAGGCTCAGACACCACCCAACGGGGGGACGGCACTGGGGCAAACTGCATTGCAAACCTGCCAACTAGAAGGGACGTCGGGAGAGGAAGGCAAAGTCCCTGCAGAAGGAGCCAGCTCCCTGAGAGCACGGAAGGCTCATGAAGTGACGGTGTGACAGGTGTGGTGAGCTGTAAGGGCATAAAAACGCCAGTTAGCTTTCACCTGAATGGATCTAGTTCTGCTCACTGCCTGGTCCCAAGTGTCAGAGAAGAATGATAAATAAAGGAGTTCAGGGACATGCGCGTTTATAATCCAAGGCCTCCCGACACCCTCCGGCTCCAGGCTCTGGGGCTGGGATGAGAGGGGGAGACCCGCAGGGCGGCGAGACTCCGCCTCTCTTCCCGACTGGTTCCTCCATCTGGATTATGACAGCACGCCAGTGCTGCAGAAACTGGATTTCCCAGATCGTTAGCTTTCTGGTCGCTGCTATTTCTCATCCCCACCAAGAAAGAAGAAGGATGCTAAGAATGGAAACTTCTCAATATATAAACTCTAGCTTCTGAATGTCCACAGACATGAACAAAGTTGTGCCTCAGAGATGAGTGAGTTCACCCTCGGCCCTCTAAGACGGCGAGAGCAGTGGTGTGTCCCTTTCAGGTGACAGAAGGGGTATGTTCTCCAAACATAACGTGTCTGTGAGAGGAGTTTCTTTCTGTATTGGGCAAAGGACTCTTAGATGTGATGCCCTGACAGGATCTCTTCACCAGCTCAGCATGGCAGCTCTGAGAGCGGTGAGGACATCCCTCCTTTCCAGAGCAGCCGTCTTGTAAAAAGGAGACCGCAGTACAGAAGAGACAGGGTCTGCCTGCCAGCAGGCCACCACCAGGGACCCCTCCCAGGATGCCCTGCCGTTCACAGCTGCCTCCGGGAAAAACCTTCCGTTCTTATTCTGGTGCAGTGCCTTTCAACTGGGTAACTTAGCTATCACTAGGTCAAGAAAATCAGACATACGGAAACTGAAGGAACAGTAAGAGGGTTTTCAGGGCATGCAGCTCAGTCTGCCAAATTCACTACGGCTGACAATGGATCCCCAAGTCCTGAGAGCGCATCCTTGCTATTTAGAGAGCACACAAAAAGGAATGTATTAATTATATGGTAGTTCCCACCCTGCCTCAGTCCCACGGCACCCCCCACCCCACCCCACAAAGATATCACCAGTGGGAGGTGGGCAATGTGCCCACCTTTCACTCAGGAAATCCTGACAAACAAATCCGGCTCAGTAAAGCTATCAATGGATTTGGCTGGTCTCAGTGCAGCCCCAGTGAATGCAGTAGTAAAACATCACTAATAATCACAGCAAAATGACAAAACCCATCACCACGCTGACATAAGATTGAAACCACAGAGGTCAACACAGAAAACCAACCCACAATGCCGAGGGTTAGGACTAGTTGCAGAGTGCTGCTAACCACAGGGTCATCAACAAGAAAAATTATTGCCTAACAATCTGTGGAGACTCATTGGGGAAAAATACTCTGGTGGTTCTCTGAACAACAAAAAAAGGCGGAGGGAGTAAGACCAGAGAGAGTAAGGACAAAGTTCACATTTTGAGGACGGGGTAGGGGATCATTTATGAATACGGGACTATTTCCACTGTTATGGGCAGAGAGAATGTAGCTAGCTGGTCAGCGGAATACATAGGTGGTCAAAACATTGGGCTGCAAGGTAGGAAGGTGTGTTTGTGTGCGGGAGGGTCATGCTGTGGGAATAAACTGCAGCCCAGAAGCCAGCTGCAGACAAGGCCTTCGTGCCAGGGCCCAGAGGGAAACGGGGGAGCTGTTCACAGACGGAGAGGACGGGACCGAGGTTTCTGATGAAACAAGTCTCCCTATACTTGGTGCCTGACGGTAGAATCCAGAAGGGAAGGTTATAGAGACAAAGGCCACACAGGGAGAAAGGAACAACTGTATTTGTGAACTCAACTAGCTCCTTTGAGGTAAATATTATCTGGAAATCTGGCCCCACAGAGCTGCAGCTGCCCGGCCTGCCGCCATCAGAACCCGGGAAGTGGGCAGGGTCTGCAGCCCTGGCGGTGTTCAGTGTTTCTGTGTTTCTTCCTCAGGCATCTTTTTAGGTGGGTACCTTCACTGAGCTGAAGTAACTTGTGCCCTAAAAGGGTCTTCCTGTTTGGAAATGTGGGGGCAGGGCTGTCCCGCCAAGTGACAGCGTGGGCAGTGTGCAGATTCCACAGGGAGGTAGAAGGCAACCACACTGACCCAACCCTTAAAGGAGAGATTGTAAAGCAAACTGCCTTAGGGGCGTGCCAACGCTGCAGACTGCTGAAGTAGCCAGCACGTCTGTCTGGAGCCCGCTGGCCGTGGGAGGGCTCGTGTGAGAAGAGTGCTGTATTGCTCTCCCTGGCCTCCATCGAGTGTTAGAGTCATCAACAGATAGGCGGAAATTTTATTAGATGGTCCATCTTTAGAAGGTCCCTTTGTAAAGCTGTGTTTAAGACGGGTAGGAAGGAAGAATACCCATGAGACCCTCTTAGTAATCTAATGAAATCTTACAGAAAAAAAAGAAGGCCAGTTACACGAACTGGTGGCAAGCTCCCCGACCCCCCGTCAGTCTCCCTCACCCAGGAAGCAGCAGCCCCGGAAGGAAGTTCATCACAAAGTGAAAGAGAAGAGGCAGGAACAACCGAAGAGCACAGCATCGGGTTACGAGCCTGGCTACTTCCCCTCCAGTAGGAGACTAGTTTAGGGTTTCTATTTTAATATCACCTCACAAACCTAAAAAAGCTTAAGAAAAAAAAATTAATATCTAAAGATACTACAAATTAGTGGCAACACCATATGCCTTTATAATAACTAAGGTAACCTGCACGAGACAGTGGAACTGAATTTGGTAGCAACAAAGAACCATGGCATATTTAAGTGTAGGCCCCAAAGAACTAGAGGTTTACTCTTGGTGAAAAAGCAAAAGTTGGTATGTAAGGCAGTGAGTCTTAGCAGTGAGCCAGCAGTCTTGTTTAATGAAAGGATTCTGGGTGCGAGATCCCCTCCTCCTCTTGCTCCTGCTAACCCCGATAGATGCTCTCCCTGCAGCAGGCACACCCTGTCACTTTCTCCAGACTGCACACAGGGTCTGGGACTGCCTTCACGGTCCCTTCACTTCTCTTTATTCTCTGTCTCTCCCTTTGCTCCTTCCTTAAAGGTCTTAAAACAATTAAACCTTTTAGCTCTCCTCTGGCAATCACTGTGGTTCTTTAGAAACTGCAGCTGTCTCAATAGTTTGAGTTCGTTTCTTTAAAAAGACCAGCAAGAACAAATGATACTAGCAATCCCATCATAAAGAAGCTATCAATTATAATGATCGCCTTACAATAATAAATCATGGATGTGGCTTGTCAGACAGTGTATTTTTCTCTCTCCTTTTCTTTCTGATTCAGCCTAGAATAAGCCAACAAAATTCCACTGAAATGGAAAGATACAATGTTATATTTCTTCTAAGTAATATAAAAGGACAGAAATATAACACAATCTCCTAATTGAAATAAAGTCAAACACACCAAGAAAGAAAATGAGCAGGTGGATTATTCCTGAGAATAACAAATGCTACTCTTGAATTGGCTGGTTCAAGTAATACAGTAAAACAGAAAAGGTTACTCCGTTCTACTTCAATTCTTGTAAGATGAAAAACTATATACACCCCCCCCCCAGATCCATGGATAACAGGAGGCCAGACCCTGCCGATAGCTCTTTAAAGTCACAGACCCAAACAAAGTGGCATTTTCATGCACCCTCAAAGGCTTCCTCACACTGACACGAGCAGGATTAGCAGACAGAGCTGGTCTCGTCAGCCTGTGCCTTCGGTGGACTTAGACCAGCTAAGAACTGGTGGATATGCAGTATCTCACTAGCGAGAAAGAGAAACGTCAGGAAGTCTCACTCTCAGTGGTTTTAAGCTGACTACATTTGCTGGGGGACGAGGTAAGGAAACGGCACCTTGTTCCTCTCTTAGAAACCGTTCCCAGTACGGACAAGAGACTGAAGCCCTGCTTAACAGCCAGCTCCGAGTCCCCTGTAAACAAGGCTTCGCTGTATGCAGAAAGGAGAGATGGGACGAGGCAGGCACACCCTGCGCTGACACACTGTGACAATGTGGCAGTAATCAGGATGCCAAGACTGTGTTCATACAAGGCCAGCTGATGTAATTTTCTTTGATGCATAAATACTTCATCATTTTGCTACCAGATGACAAGGGGATCACAGGGTGACTTTATAACGCAAGTTCACTGTTTGGTATTTTAAGATCTCAAAATGAAAAAAAGATTTATCAAATATAAATATCTCTAAAAAGTAACAAAAGTGCTACATATGTGACTGAGGAAAAAAATTCCATTAGTTACTGCCGCTTAAAGTAGATTAAACTTTACAAACATTACCACATCCATTATCAATATGGCTTCCAATTATTAAATAAATTGCCTGTAGCAACACAGCTTTTCACACCTCTACAAGGACAGAGTAGAGAACACCAAAGCAGGCTGCCCCATCACATCTCGCAGACCCACCCTCAGGGGGCAGACGTCCCGTTTTCTCTGCTCCCATTTAGAAAGTGTTTGCGTTTGTGACAGCCAGTCAGCAAATCCCACTACAAGTCCTTTACCAACCTCTGACATTGGGGGGCTTCAGTTAATGCATAAAAGACTGAAAGTTTGTCCACTCACTTTTCACCTTAGCTTCATCCTTGAAAGACCTGTTTTGGCAGCAGGGAAAGGGGACAGACAGGAGGCAAAGCAGCTTCCAGGATGACCTCCAGCGCTCCTCCAGGTAGGTGCATACCGGAGCTACGTCTAACGTACAGTGGTTCTGAGAACTGGACTCAGCGTCCATCATACATTCAGCTCATGATTTTTCCAATGCCTCTCAAGCTGGGTTATTTTTTTAATGACTTCTATCTATTTTTGTCTTTATTTGTTTTGATCATGGTCCCAAAGGTAGAAGGCAGTATTTTATCTACTAAGTCACACAGCTGATGAGAGGAATGGATGTCTGTGTCAGACATGTTAACATCAACCACAATCTGAGATCAAGCTTTTCCATTGACATTCTTAGCACAGCACCCAAAGAAGTAGGATCTAGCCACAGTGTGACTATTATGAGGCACGGCTTATTGCAGCTGGAAATCAGTTATCCCCCTCCGAGGCGGGGGTTCCAGTGTCCCCTGTACTCTGCGGACACTCCCTGTGTGGTGTCTGTCAGTCCTGGGCCGCACGCACTACCTCAGCTTGCATCCTGTCAGTCTCGAGGAAAGAAGGGGTACAGACTAGTGTTACAGGAATCTAAAGGTACCCAAGGTTTTACACAGAGCCTAATATTTGAGAGCTGAGGACTATCTAAATACCTGGAAGCACTTTCTTGGAATGCTAAAACAGAGCAGCAAGATTTTCAAGCCTCGGGGGCTGGGAGAGGGAGGTTTGGTTGGTTGGTTGGTTGGTTGCTTATTATTTACTGGGAGTTAATACTGAGAGAATAAGTATATGCAAAGGCTGAGGGCACCATGCCATCTTCACAGAACAAGAAGACCCTAACGGCTAACTGACATACAAGAAACTGCAAGTTATACTGCAAGAACACGTGTTAAGGACCGAGGAAAGTCTGCTAAGGTGCTACGTCTAAACTAAGATAGCTTGTGTCCCCTCCCTGATCAGTCGTCATCCAGGGCCTCTGTCTTGATTTCGTTGGCTCCTTGTCGGGCCAATGCCAAGATAGTGTGGTTGACTGCTGCCATCTCCACAGCTAACGAGATGGGGTCTTGGTGGTCACTATGGCTAGTGCTGTCATCCTAGATGTGCAGAAATAAGAAACAAGTGTTATTAGTGGGCTGGTAAAATTCTCTAGCTCACAGCAAGGCATGCTGGGGGCACGGGAGGCAGGACATCTGGGGAGGGCACAGTGGGGGAGGGGCTCGTGGCAGCGTGGAGGTGAAATGTATTTATGTAGACACTGAATGGATATAGATTCAGAGACTTCCGGTTTACAGTTTTATGACTCAACAAATAAGCACGAAAATGTTTTTTCTTGCTCAGGACTGTATTCCTTCTTTTAGGAAGATTGCCGGTGATGATCATCAAACCTGGCTCATTCTAGTTTTGTGAAAAATAGATCACTAGTCACTGAAGGCCAGACTAGTGAGCTATCAGATTCTGCACTGGGACTCTTACAAACACTATAGGTTAATAGAATCCATGGTATCTCTCTACTGAACTGAGAAGACTAGGGTCACACACACACAGCTGAGAGCAAGTGGGCAGTGCAGGAGGTGCACCAGGCCCGGAACAGTGCAAGTTTCCCTCCTGTCCCATCTTCAGGGGAACTCTGAGCATCAAAAAGCTCTGGAGAAAGAGGAAGACCCTGGGGGGAGGGAGGATGTGGTGCCCCAGGGCATCTGGATAAAAAGATGGAAATGATGGGCCTCCATTGGCTGGTTGAAAATAACAGCAATGTTTCCAGATGGACTTATAGAAAATTCTCTTGAGTAACAGGTGGAGCTTCGACTTGGAGCCCTGAAGAGAAAAAGGGCGCTAGGCGAAACGGGTCCACGGTCCATCCCACTGTCCGGGACTGGCCGCAGCACTTCAGAGAGGGCCGTGCGTGCGGAACGGCGTGTGCATACGCAGCCTGGCAAGCAGGCTGCAGGGGGCGGGCAGAGGGAGAACACCGTGGGCCGTGTTCCAGAGCCAGCTGAGGGGCACGGCGAGGGGGTCTTACCACAGCAGTTTCCTTTCTGGGTTCAGGAGAAGAGACCATATTCCAAATGGAAATGAATTTTAAATCCTATAAAATTTTTAATGAAATCTGTGAACAGATACGTGGGGGAAAATTTCCCTCATTCTTAGTTACTGAGTTTTTCCATCCAGTGGCTACAGTGAAATATATTTCCCCCCCAAACGATGAAGACTAAGGGTGAGGCGAGAAGACATGCATTCATGAGAGGGTGTGTGTGTCACTGTGCCGGACTCTGGAGAGAGCCGCTCGTCGCGGCACGAGGGCCCGCACTGTGCACTGCGTGTCAAGGCTTGGGCTTCAGCTACCCGGCAGCCCCTAGTGGCTCTCAAAGATCGAGTGTGTGTGTGGTGAATAGTGGAACTTGCTTGTTTGGGTCAGATCTTCCTCTCTTCTTCTACCTTCTCTGCTTCTCTGCCTCCCTCTGAACTTCGTCCCTCCTCCTCCTCCCCATTGCGTACTTGCCAAGTGTCCTGTTGTATGACAATAAATCCATGTGGGTGAATAGCGATAATTCAGCAGGACAACTGAATCTCATTACATTCCTTTCTAATTACATGAAACTCTAGACATACGAGTACAGTGGAGGGACATTAGATCGTCTCCTCTCCCCCACCCCATTCCAAACGCACCCACAGAACTGAGCTGTCACATTGCCCCGCCCACCATGCAACCAAGACCCCCGGCTCAGCCACTCACCTGCTCTGAGTAGTCATTCCCGTCCACGTCGTCGCTGTTGGAGTGGCCCCCTGGACTCTGGACATCTATGCCATGACTCTCCAGGATTGCTGCTTCTTCGAAAAAAGCAAATAGATCCCTAAATTTTCTGTTATATCATCATAATGGTCTAAATGCTGGGTTAATTTTTGTGTTGAGGAATTAGAGTCCCCTCTGTCATGTTTGTTTTGAATTGCAGATGGGTGGGATCAGCTGCGCAGGGCGGGGAGGCCCCGCCGTCTTGGGCCCCGCTGCTGCACGCTCCCTTTGAGCGGCTGGCTGCTAGGTGCTTTCTACACTTACCACCTAATGGGAGGACCTCTTGTCTGGCGGCTCTAGGCCGCATTTGAGACTTGTAACGGTGAAGGTGAGTGAGTCTACAAATGAGATACAATTTTAAAAGCTCCAAGCCAAGCGCCCACCTTGATTTCATCAACTCGCATTTCTTAAATTTTCTCTTTTATTTAAATCTCTGTCTTTTGCTATGTTCTCTGTCTAATAAGATTCCTTCATTCTAATTCTAATAATCAGATTTTTTTTTTTTTTTTTACAGGGACAGAGAGTCAGAGAGAGGAATAGATAGGGACAGAGAGACAGGAACGGAGAGAGGTGAGAAGCATAAATCATTAGTTTTTCATTGCAGTCGCAACACCTTAGTTGTTCATTGATTGCTTTCTCACATGTGCCTTGACCGAGGGCCTTCAGTAGACCGAGCAACCCCTTGCTAGAGCCAGCGACCTTGGGTCCAAGCTGGCGAGCTTTTGCTCAGGCCAGATGGGCCCGCACTCAAGCTGGAGACCTCGGGGTCTCGAACCTGGGTCTTCCACATCCCAGTCAGACACTCTATCCACTGCACCACCGCCTGGTCAGGCCAGATGTTTCTTAGTGTGGAAGTCACAGCCCAAGAATAACAGAAGCTTGTGAATCGTATTCCCTTAAGAACTTACATGTATCTTTAATATGCACCACAGGAAGAACTGCGGCCGTGTCTAATTCTAGATTCCAGGACATTAAGAACAATGGCTTTTAGAAAAAATGATATAATTATAACAAAGAGTTTAAATAATACTAACTTTGGGTTATTAAAAATACAATGAAGAAAAACATAAGGGCAATTCTTAAGTTTAGAATTTAGGATCGATAACCCAGAGCTGCAGTTCTAAAGTGAGATCACTTCAAACAACCCCGCCGCCCACCACTGCCACCACTGCGGAGAACGAGAGCAGCCTCTCTGGTACATTACCGATGTTGGCTCTCCTCTTGATCTCCTTCCTCCTGTTGGCAAACCAATTATATACTTTCAGGGAGGTAACTCGTTCCAGGTCTGACAGTTTCTTGCCTGTAAATGCATGCAATGAAATTCATATAATCTGTATCGGAGACTAGTTTTAAGGACTAATACTTTTCTTTTTTAAAAGTTCTTTTTATTGCAGGAATGACAGATACAGGGAGTTCTTTTCTTTTTGCATCACCTAATACAATGTTCACACACAAATAATTAAATACCGTATTTCCCCAGGTATAAGACGCAACCTTATTCAAAAACTTTGCGGTCTAAAAACTGGATGTGTCTTATGCAGTGGTTATAGATATTTTTACTTGCCATTTTCTGCTTTTTTGACAGTGATGAGTTGTATTAATTTTATGATGAATAAAACTTGAGTTTGATAACTTTAGGTAATACATTTTTTTTTCAAATTTTGGGCCCCCAAATTAAGATGTGTCTTATACATGGGCACATCTTATACATGGGGAAATATGGTAAATACACAAATAGCAATGAGTAACATAAAATGCTTGTATTTAGAAAGCCACACAATATTAAAGAATTCCAATATTAAATACAATCTTAAAGACTTCCACAAAATCAGTCTGCTTGGGTTTAAAGTTCACATCATAGTACACAGAGACTTCATTTAATTAGCATAATTCTAAATGAATATGCTATTCTTTAGCAAGTTTCCAGGTAGCTGAAGTTTACTTACATCTTTAAGACCTTACGTTAACTAGTTTCCTGCTTAGTTAGGACAGAGGATATTGTTCCCAGTTTCTTAGAGACTAAGAGGTTGCTCTCACCATTCATACTGTAGCTCTGCTGGGGCCCAGCACCCTCAGGCTGCATTTGAGACTCACTTTCTTTGCTGTCATTGTGACTTATCATAGACAGCACCATGCTGGCCAGCAAGGACCCACCAGCACCTTTCCTTCCCTCCCTACCCTCCACTGTCCTTTTCTGTTTCAGCTTTGAATCCACAGTGGATGGAGACACCAGGAAACAGGTTGGGGCCTTGCTGACCTAGGGGTAATGTGTTCTCCAGAATGAGTTTGAGTTCTTACAGTTCTAGGGCTGGGAATTTGCTTGTATGAAATAAGGGCTTAGGTGCTACAGGAGCTAAATTTGTAGACAATGGACTGCTAGCAGTCTGGCTTCCAGCTGAGGAAGACTACATGACTATTTAATTATTATAAAGCATTTATATTTTTATTTATAGCCTTTAAGCCAATCAAATTAACCAGTCAAATGGAGCTCAGCTGGGTCATCTTAACTGAGAATAATTTCTGGTAACAAAAACTGTACAATGTGGAATATCTTAGCACATAGAAGAAAAGACGTGAGTGTTTAAGTGGCCCTGGTGACTTGCATGAGAACAGGACTTCAGGATGGATCTGTCCTACGTTCTTCTGAGCTAAGCAGAAATCATCGCAGTATGGGAAGGAGACAGAAGCCAACTCCAAAAAGAATTCTTTCTTCAGGCAGAAATAGAGAATTACACAATTTATAACAATTTTTAAAAAATCTATCGTGGCCCTGGCTGGTCGGCTCAGCAGTAGAGTGTCAACCTGGTGCGTGGATGTCCTGGGTTTGATTCCCAGTCAGGGCACACAGGAGGGGTGACCATCTGCTTCTTCACCCCAACTCCCGCTCTTCTTTGCCTGCAGCCATGGCTCGACTGATTCGAGCATATCAGCCCTGAGTCCTGAGAATGGCTTTGTGGAGCCTCTGCCTTAGGCACTAAAAATAGCTCAGTTGTGAGTATGGCCCCAGATGGGCAGCATATCGGCCCCAGACGGGGGTGGCCGGGTGGATCCCAGTCAGGCGCTTATAGGATTCTATCTCCCCTCCTCTCACTTAAAAAAAATCTATCTCAATCTTTTCATTAACAACTTAAATATTTAAAATTATTTTGGAATTGATATTTTTAAACTCTGTTTTTTAAACTATATTTTTAAGATAGATTTAAAGTGACAGTCTTTAAAAAATAGCTTTAAGATCTCAGGGACGCTCCCTGGAAACTCCCACGTGAACATCTGGTGTGGAGCACGGTCCTGCCATCCCTCAGTGGGGTTTGACCGGGTCAGGCAGTGACTCTCCATAGACGAGCTGAGAGAACCTTGCTGCACTTAGTGAGAGGAGACCTGGCGTCCTAAAAGCATACTCGAGGCCGAGCTGGCTTACCTGGCTTCTGTATAACAGCATTGCAAGCGTTTGCGATTTCTTCTCTCTTAGCTTCATCTGGGTATTGGTTCTCATTGAAGTAACTACAGAGGCAACCAATTAAAACACAGATGGTCCTTTTAAAATGTGATCACATTGCAATATTAGTGCACTGAAAAGAATTTCCTTTCTTAGGCTGTGACATGAGAGCGTCTAGCCCAGGCTGTCCAGTGCAATCTCCTCTGCAGGTGGAAACAGCCTGTCCTGTCCTGTCTGCGACGGCAGCCACTACTCTCAAGTGGCCGCTAGACTCTTGAAGTGAGGCTGATATGACTGAGAAGTGAACTTTTGATTTAATTTAGCAAATTTAAATAGCTACATATGACCAGTGGCTACTACACTGAACAGCACAGACCTAGCCAATGGATACTTCATTTAAAAATGCCTTTGATATAAAAGTTGCCTGTGATATGTGTGGCTGGCTGAAACCACAGAGTTCTGTTACTGAGGCACTGGTAATAATGGGACGTTTTTTTAGTGTGTCACATTGTTTGTAGTAGCAAAAACTGGAAATTACCCAATTTTTCATCAATGGGAGAATGGCAGGACAAATTATGGGACATCTATATTTATACACAGCTATTTAAAATTGTCTAGGAAAAAAATGAGAGCTCTGTCCATTGACCTGGAGGGATGTTTATGACATATTCCTAAGTGAGAAAACAGTCTGCAGAGTTGTGTGCATGGAAAAATACCATTACTGAATTTGAACAATTCCTGTCTCAGTGCACATAAATTTGCATGGATAAAAGCTACAGGAGTACACATCAGGCTGTAAATATTGATTAGTTCATTGTGGGGGAGGGGATTAGTGGGAGGATGCAAACAGCCCTTTATTTCTGCCTCTCCCCTGTGTCAGGCAGCACAACAGCACTTTCTGCACCTTCTGCGCAGTAGCACTTAACAGAAATTGGGCGGACTGAAGCCACTCTTAGCATTATCAGACCTGTGAGACTATATGTGAGAACAGAATGCTTATTAGTGCGAGTTTTTCCGTCATTTATGAGTTTAAAAAAAGAAAAAGCATATTTGTACTTTGAACCTGGAAACTTAAGATCAGGAAGTGATTCTTTGTCAAATTATAGTGCCACTTCTTCAGAGGTTCCCCTCCCCCCACTCTCCTGTCTGCTTTGGTAAAAATGCCATTCTACTGGAAATAAACTCTGGAGGCCCCCGACCCTTCTTGTGAGCCCCAAAGCCGACTTCTGACCCCCCCCCCCCGCAGCTCCTCTGCTGAGTCCCCACACAGCAGCCACAGCACCGCACCACTCCTCCTTTGCTAAAAACTCATGTCATAGAACTGCATCATCCCAGTCTTTTCAACTACCCTCCTCACTATGGTTTCCTGCTTCATTCCATGATTTAAACATCTCTTCTCATATGATTTTGTGCTATTGTTTTTAGGACTCCGGTGTTCATATTGAGGCATACGGGAAGCTTTTTCAAGTCTCTGTCCCCATAACTCCTCCACTTCCACATACCTACTGAATTTCACCTTAACTACACTTGCGCCGTTTACTTGGACAAAGGTACGCGTTACCAGTCCATAAGCCAGCAGCACTAGCATCAGCTGGGGGCTTGTTAGAAAGGTAGACTCTCAGACTAACCCAGATATCTGAATTTTGGCACAACCTCTGGGTGACTTAAATGCGCATTAGCATTTGTGAAGCAGCAGATTAATTCATTTATTTAAAATTCAACAGCAACGACAACAAAAGCAGATATTAAACACCTAATATGTGCTTGCAGTATACTATAGGTAAAGAAGATAATTAGATAGGTTCTGACTTCAAGGAGTTTACAGTGTACTGATCAGAGAGATATACAAATCAGCACACTGTGGTAAAAGTCCACAGGTGGCCCAAAGAGAGCTAGCTGTGTGGGAGTGATGATGAAGATGTGCTCAGTGTTCAGTGCAGGCGCCTGCAGACTTGGCAGAGGAAGTGCCACTGAGTTAGGTCTTGAAGACTGGCAGGGGTTAGCAAGGCAGAGAAGAGGAGGAACAGCATTCCATGCAAAGGGAACAGCACATGTAAAGGCAAAGTACAAAAGAGCCTTCAGGATTCTGTGCACAGTTTTGATGAGCCTTGTCTGTTATTTAAGTAGTAAAGACTTCATACCCTGAAACAGAAGTTTTCAAACCACATGATAGATGTTCCTATGTTTTGAAAGATAACATGTCTTCCAGATTCAACCCTCAGAATTTCTACCTCCACAATCTTAAATTCTAAAATCTCCCAATCAACTTTCTATTTATCTTCTCCTTCTCAGTAATTTATTCTTCACCTTCTGTATAACTTTAAATCCCTTAATCCCCACATGCCAATTTAAAAAATCTGTTCATATACTGCTGATCTCACCTCACAGTTCTTAGCCTGCACTCCAGGGTGGGCCAGATCAACAGTATGCTGAAGAAGACATTCTTTGCCTGTCCCGTCCCTCCACCACACCTATCCAGCCGACCTCATGCCCTGCAAAAGTGCCTTTCACTTGTTCCAGCCTTCTCTCAGGGTACCAGGTGCTCCTGGCCAGTCATTAAATAAAACTAATTGGTTTCCTTAAAAGTCCAAGCTTTCAACCTTAATTGGATTTCTCATTTCTGATAAGAAAACTTTTAGTCTTTCCTTTTTAATTAAAAAATTTTTTTTCAAGTACAGTGGCACACAATACTATATCAGTTTCAAGTGTACACCATAATGATTAGATGTCTATATACCTTACAAAGTGATCAGCCCAGTAAGTCTAGTACTCAGTTGAAACCATATATGAGTATTCATTATTATTGATTATATTCCCTATGTTGTACGTATAACCCCATAACTATTTTTATAACTGGAAATTTGTACTGATTCTTAATCCCTTTACCATTTCACTCATCCCGCCCCCTCATCTGACAATCATCAATTTGTTCTCTGTATGAGTTTCTGTTTGTTTATTTTGTTTTTAGATTCCATATATAAAGTGAAATCACATAGTATTTGTCTTTGTCTTATTTCACTTAGCATAATACCTTCTAGTTCAACCATGTTGTCAGAAGTGGCAAGAATTCATTCCTTTTTATGGCCAACTAATATTCCATTGTGTGTATATACCACATCTTTATCCATCTGTCTATCAAAGGACACTTAGGTTACTTCCATATCTTGGCTGTTATAAATAATGCCAGTGAACACACAGGTGTACTTGTGTTTCTGAACTAGTGTTTTGAATTTCTTTGGACAATCTCCAGAAGTGGAATTGCTGGTTTATTTGGTAGTTCTATGTTTAATTTTTTTAGGAACTTCCATATTGGCAGCACCAATTTACAATCCTACCAATGTTCACAAATTCTCTTTTCTCCACGTCCTCACCAATACTTGCTGTTTGTGATTTGTTAATAATAGCCATTCTCTACCAGGTATGAGGTGGTATCTCACTGTGGTTTTAATCTGAATTTCTCTGATAGTGATGTTGAGCAACTTTTCATAAGTCTACTGGCCATCTATATGTCCTCTTTGAAAAGGTATCTATTCAAGTCCTCTGCCCATTTTGTTTGGTTTTTTGATGTTAAGTTGTATGAGTTCCTTATATATTTTGAATATTAACCGCTTATAGGATACATCTGGCAAATATCTTCTTCCATTCAGCAGACTTTTTGTTTTCTTGATGGTTCCCTTCATTTTGCAAACACTATTAGTATTATGAGTCCTATTTATTTATTTTTTGTTTCCCCTGCACAGGAGACATATCCAAAAAACCCCACAACACTGCTTAGAACAATTCAAAGAGTTTACTGTCTGCCTGACCAGCGGTGATGCAGTGGATCAAGTGTTGCCTGGATGCTGAGTTCCCAGGTCCTAAACCTCAAGGTCACTGGCTTGGGCGCGGGGTCACCAGCTTCAGTGCGGGATCATCAACATGATCCCAAGATTGCTGGGATCCCCCCGCGTCAAGGCACATATGAGAAGCAATGAACAAACAACTAACTAAACTGCTGCAACTATGAGTTAATGCTTCTCATCTTTCTCTGCCCATACCCCCTCAAAAAAGTTCACTGCTTGTGTTTTCTTCTAGGAGTTTTATGATTTCAGGGCTTACATTGAAGTCTTTAATCCACTTTATTTTTGTATGTGCTGTAAGAAAGTAGTGTAGTTTCATTATTTTTTTGTATGTACCTTCCAATTTTCCCACTACTATATATTGAAGAGACTGTTTTTACCCCACTGTATACTGTTGCCTCCTTTGTCATAGATTAATTGACCATATAGGCATGGGTTTATTTCTGGGTTCTCTATTCATTTCCATTGATCTATGTGTCTGTTTTTATGCCCGTACTATTGTGTTGATTACTATGGCTTTGTAGTATAGTTTGATATCAGGTGGTGTGACACCTAAAACTTTATTCTACTTTTTCAAGATTGCTCTGGCTATACAGGGTTCTTTTGTGGTTCCATATACAGTTTTGGATTATTCTAGTTCTGTGAAAAACGCCATTGTTATTTTGATAGGAATTATGTTGAATCTGTAAATTTCTTTGGGTAGTATGGACAGTGTTAACAATGTTTATTCTTCCAATCCATGAGCATGGTATATCCTTCCATTTATTTGTATCGTCTTCAATTTCTTTCTTTGGTGTCTTATACATTTTCAAGTTCAGGTCTCTTACCTCTTTGGTTAAATTTATTCCTAGGTATTTAATTCTTTTTGATGCACTTATAAATGGAACTGTTTTATTAATTTCTCTTTCTCATAATTCATTATTGGTATATAAAAAGGCAACCAATTTCTGAATATTTTGTATCCTACTACTTTACTGAATCATTTATTAGTTCCAGTATTTTTTTAGTGGAATCCTCAAGGTTCTCTCTATATTGTATAGTGTAATCTACAAATAATGACAGTTTTACTTCCTTTCTAACTCGATGCCGTTTCTTTTTTTGTCTAATTGCTATGGCTAGGACTTCCAATACTATGTTGAATAAAAATGTAGAAAGTGGACATCTTTGTCTTGTTACTGATGTTTAAGACAAAGCTCTCAGCCTTTCACTCTCGAGTATGACATTAGCTAAAATATGGGTTTATATTATATATGTATGGCCTTTATTACATTGAGGTATGTTCCCTCTATCCCCATTTTGCTGAGAGTTTTATCATAAATGGCTATTGGGTTTTGTCACATGCTTTTTCTGTATTTATTGCTATGATCATTAGATTTTTACCTCTTAATTTGTTTGTGGTATAACACTTTGATTTGTAAATATTGTACCAACCTTGCATCATGAGAATAAATTCCACTTCATCATGGTATATGATCTTGTTAATGTATCACTGAATCCAGTTTACTATTACTTTGTTGAGAATTTTTGCATGTGTTCATCAGGGATATTGGCCTATAATTTTCTTTTGTTGTGGTGCCCTTGTCTGCTTGTGATATCAATCTTTTTTTTTTTTTTGTATTTTTCTGAAGTGAGAAGTGAGGAGGCAGAGAGACAGACTCCTGCCAGCTCCTGTCAGTGCCCCACCGGATCCACTTGGCAAGCCCACTAGGGGGTGATGCTCTGCCCTTCTGGGGCATTGCTCCATTGCAACCAGAGCCATTCTAGAGCCTGAGGAGGAGGCCATGGAGCCATCCTCAGCATCCGGGCCAACTTTGCTCCAGTGGAGCCTTGGCTGCAGGAGAGGAAGAGAAAGAGAGAAAGGAGAATTGGAAGGGTGGAGAAGCAGATGGGCATTTCTCCTGTGTGTCCGGGCTGAAATCAAACCCGGAACTCCCACACGCTGGGCCGATGCTCTCCCACTGAGCCAATCAATCATGGCTTGATATCAGAATTGTTTAGTTCTTTCTAACAAGCTCTCTTTAGTTCTCTTTCATGCTCCACTTACCTAAAACCTCTTCATTTTTTTTTTTTGTGTGTGTGTGTGTGTGTGTGTATGTGACAGAGACAGAGAGACAGACAGATAGGAACAGAGAGACGTGAAGGGAGAGAGATGAGAAGCATCAATTCTTCGTTGTGACTCCATAGTCTCCTTAGTTGTTCATTGATTTCTTATATGTGCCTTGACCAGGGGGCTACAGCAGAGCAAGTGACCCCTGGCTCAAGCCAGTGACCTTGGGCTCAAGCCAGCAACCTTTGGATTCAATCCAGCGACCATGGGGTCATGTTTATGATCCCACGCTCAAGCCAGCGACCCTGCACTCAAGCTGGATGAGTCTGCACTCAAGCCAGATGAGCCTGTGCTCAAGCCAGCGACCCTGCACTCAAGCTGGATGAGTCTGCACTCAAGCCAGATGAGCCTGTGCTCAAGCCAGCGACCCTGGGGTTTTGAACCTGGGTCCTTCACATCCCAGTCTGATGCTCTATCCGCTGTACCACTGCCTGGTCAGGTGAAACCTCTTCACTGTTAAGTCCCCAAACCTCAAACCCCCTCCTGTCCTCTTTTATGCAGCTGACCTTGGCTCCTCTCTTACCAAGATGGAGATTATTTAATATGAGTTTAGTTAATGTTTTTAGCTTCTCAACTTCCGAGTCACTGCTCCTTCATTTCTTCATCCCACAGCGAAGGAAGATGTATTCTTCCCTTCTTTAAGGTCTACTTCTCTGCTTGTGTCTTTGTTCTCCCTCTTTTCTCAACTCTCCCCTTATTTACATGTATATGCCATCTTTTCCCCTACCCATGCAATTACTCTATTTCATTGAATTTATGATGTACATTTCTCCATTATTATAATCTAAAATTAGGATACATCCTATGATTGGTTGTATCTAAAACTAGCTAGCAGTGTCACCTTACCTCACTAGTACATAAGAGAACGATGTGTCTTATAATCACTGTTTTTTTAGATTTGATGGCAGTTGCTAAGATCTACAGGTTCTATATTTCAGTAGCAGCTATATGCTCACTATACCTCATTATGGTAACTCTTCTTCCAAATAACTGCGAAGTCTGTGACATACAATCCCCCCTCCAATATTTGATTAATATTTGTAATGCACATTTCTAGTTGTGCCACTATTCTGTTCAAAACTTTCTAAAGACTTATTATAGGGATGCTCAGTGTTCTCTCCCAAACTACCTTTGCATCTTTATCTGCTGTATTCTCATATATGCATACTACAGTCTAGGAAAGTGAAATAACCCTGTAAATCACCTGTGCCCTTCTCCTGTCAGTATATCTGCTTTTGCTTCCCCCCCAAACCCAAATCTTGTCTTTCAGGATACAGCTCCTATATATTTTTTTCTTTTATTCTTTTTTTTAATAATTCTACATATTAGGAAAGAGGAGAAAGAGAAAGGGAAGCAGGAAGGAATGGGAAGCATCAATTCGTAGTAGTTGCTTCTCATATGTGCTTTGACCAGGAAGCCCAGGGTTTTGAAATGGTGACCTCAGCATTCCAGGTTGACGCTTTACCCACTGCACCACCACAGGTCAGGCAGGATACAGCTCCAATATTACCTCTTAGGTAATCAAAGGCAAATATTCTCCTCCCTCCATGAATCCCACAGCACCTCATCTGTTCCTCTCACATACCTCTTTCATCTTATATTACAGTTAGCACTGTACAAATCTCTTTCCTACTACACTGAAAGCCACCTGCGGCCAGGATGCATTTGTGCAAGTCTGACCCATCCTTATACAAACTCCTCACTGATGAAGAGTTGATAAGTCAATAGAGATGAACAAAGTCACCACAAATTCAGTGCAGGGATCTCCAAATAAAATGGCTATCACTGTAAGTGAACGAAGACAATCAGTGGTGCAGAGTTAGTGAACCAGGGTCGTGGAGGCTACATGCTGAGCTGCTACAAATGCCAGGGGCAAGTGGAAGGCGGGCAGCAATTAGAACCGATTTCCACTTTGTTTTCTATACTTTAAATTTCTGAAATGAACATATGCTATTATTATAATTTTTTTAAATAAAAGAACTTTGGGAAAATATAAAGAATTAAGAACTAGTTTAATGATTAATGGAAGTCCATAAGCAATTTGTTTGGGAAGTGTATATGGATCAGTATTTTTGGAAGCGAAATTAGTATTTGTAATTATTCATTGCATATACTATTTGAGTTAAAATGTTTTAAAAATCACTTTTAATCTGTATTTTTAGGATCTAACTACATGAAATGAAGATCAGAATAAAAATGAATCAGCAATTTCTTCCACATCAAAGGCTCAAGAATATACGAATTCATTCACTGTAGTACTAAGTCTCTATCTAGGCCTGGCAATTAATCCCTTCTTCCTTGCCAAATTAACAAATATAAACCTGTTGAAAACTTTAATTTTCATCCAAATGTGCTACTACATAGTAGGTATGTACACTGGACTATAAGTATCACTTTCACCTTCTTGTTCAGTAATGTTTAAAATACTAATTCACGATACAGACAGTATAATCTAAACCAACAAAAATCATTATTTTACAATATCTCCTAGATCCCTGGTGGGCAAACTGCGGCTCGCGAGCCACATGCGGCTCTTTGGCCCCTTGAGTGTGGCTCTTCCACAAAATACCACGTGCGGGCGCTACCTTGATAAGGAATGTACCTACCTGTATAGTTTAAGTTTAAAAAATTTGGTTCTCAAAAGAAACCTCAATTGTTGTACTGTTGATATTTGGCTCTGTTGACTAATGAGTTTGCCGACCACTGTCCTAGGAAATATTTTAAGTAAAAATGTAATCAAAATTTTTCATAGCAAAGCTCTGAAAGCTTTTTAGGGGTTGGGGGAGAGACACACGATGTTGCTATAAAGTGGAAGAGTGTTTAGAAAAGACAAAGGTAGGCCAGGAGCCTGAATAGGCGTTGGCGCAGTGGATAGAGTGTTGGCCTAAGACACAGAGGACCCAGGTTTGAAACCCCGAGGTGGCTGGCTTGGCTCGAGATCATAGACATGACCGCGTTGTCACTGGCTCAGCTGTAGCCCCCCAGCCCTACCCCATCAAGGCACATATGAGAAAGCAATCAATGAACAACTAAGGTGCCACAATGAAGAATTGATGCTTTTCATCTCTCTCCCTATCTGTCCCTCTTGCTTTAAAAAAAAAAAAAAAAAGGGTGGTAGGCCAGAAAATACTCAACAGATATGTGTTACATGAGTACAAACAAGAGCTCGTACTTGAGGAGTAGGTGGAAGTTCAAAATTAGACCTTGATCTAAAGAACATATGGCTCAGCTGAGGAGGAAGATATGAAAAAGTTAAACAACAGAAGGAGTCAAAACAGTAACATAATTATGACAAACCAGAGTAAAACTAGTTGCTAATTAGCTATATAAATGATATACTAAATAAACTCAGGGTAGAGAGCTCTCTGTATGAACTAGGCCGACCAAGGAAAGCTTACTGAGTTGGGCAGGCTTCTGGGGGATGTACAGCCTCCACGCACGGGAGAGGGAAGGGCAAAGCTAACAATAAAAACACAGCTACAAAGGCAGAAAAACCTAGTAAGTGCTTGGAAAACAGAAGGCAACTAGTAATGCAATCTGATTGGACTAACAGGTTATCTGTAGGGTGGTGATACATCTTGGTTTGCCTGATTTAGTGTACTGTCCTGGATTATTAAAAAATTCCCTTTCACTCCCCCAAAGTGTCCCATTTTAGATGATGAATGATATGGTCACTCTAGGACCACATCACATATTGACTTATCTGAATTTAATGTCAACAAAAGTAAAATAAAATTCCCCAAGTCTTTTTCACATGTGCTCTGTAAAAAGAGAATATGTTAATTGCTCAGGAAAAAGGAAACAGTAAAGGCAACAGTAACTACAGTTTCTATCTAGTTACTCACAAGAGGAGCTTTCTAAGCCCAAGGAATCTGCTTGGTTGTAACAGATATTCAATAAATAACTATTTCATCAATAGATGTTTGAATAAATGAATACATGAAGGAATAAATGAATGGAAGAAGGAAATAAAGGTAAACAGTGGTTTCAGTTAAGGCTTTTAGTGAAACCAGTCATCTATCTCTCTTTTAGGACATAGCCACTGGGATTTCACCATATTGTACACTATCTTCTCTAGGTACATTCAGGATTTTAGACTAAAACAAAGCTGAATAGATGAGCATAGTGCTTATTTTTTGAACGGTATATAACCAGTCACTATCAATGAAGTTGGGAAATAGGTTTAATGATTTTGAATTTGGACATAATAACTCACTGATCGAGCTCCCCAAAACGTGGACTACGTCCTAGTTAATCCCTGGCAATGGCTAAGCAGTTGCCAAGAACCAGACACAGCTTCCCAGTGCAGTCACCGGGGTATATATGTAAGTAACAAAACACATTGTAAAGTACTGCAAAGTGGACTGTCTTAGTGGTATGAGTATAATACACAGGAGCAGAGATGAATCGACATTTGTGCAGGGTCCTAAAGAAATAAAGGGAAACAGAGGAGGCAGAGGAAGCACCCTGTATAAAAGGGGGGCATGAACGAGCTTAACATGTTCTGAGGTGGGACGTAGTTTGGTGTGGCTGAACTATGTTTTAGTACATGAAATCAAAATGAAGAAAATCACTGGGTCCAGATTTTAAAGGTTATGATAGAGCTCACCATTAACTAGGAGCAAAGGATTTTAAGCAGGGGTAGTATATGATCCAACTTATTTTTGTAGGGCAGTATCCCTGGCAACACTGGAGGCAGAAGCCAGGCAGTGGGGCAGGAGCTGAGGAGAGGGTCTGAGGTAGGGGGAGGCATGGAAGTGGAGAGTTGAGATGCAGAAGATGTCTCAGAATGGTGACAGCCACTCCAGACAGCCTCAGGGCTTAGGCACCTGCCCACCCCCAAAGATAGCCTTAGGAATAGTATTCACTATTTATTATTAACCTTCAAGCACTTTAACTTTTATTTAAAGGAATAGATAGTTCTACAGTTACCAGGTGAATAAACTGTAGAGCTTGGCCCCAAAACTCTTAAAGGAAACTGTTTCTGAACCAGAACTCTAGAGTTCAAAATATATGTCTGTCCATATAAGAATGTTTATAGCCCTAAACATTTTTCTAAGAAAAAAATGAAAAACTATAAACAGAAACCTGCAGGTAACAATAAAAAGGTGATAAAATAAATCTGGAGGGTATACACTTTTTTAGACAAAGGACATTGTCAGCTGAATAATCAGTGAATATCTTCAGAGATAAACGAAGATGGCTTTGCCAGACAATGACAGCAAAGAATTAAAATGAAAAGTGGCAAAATAATTTACATGAGATGAGAAACCATAAGCTGGTAACAAATGGAAATGTCCTTGAGGCACTTTCATTTCAATAACACAGAAGTCTATAAAACTTGCAGCAAGAAAATTCCTCCTTTTGTGTCTTATGAGCAGGTAGAAAAGATGGGGACTGGCTCTCTAAGCAAGGGGTAACGCCATGTATTCCCTTTGCCTATCTATGCCTTTAGGTGAAGTCTCTTCTGAACAGAGATTTTAACCTCATCATCCCAGTAATTCAAAGATTTCAGGGAGCAGCCCCACCCACTCTGCAATCAGAGTGCATTTCTTCACCACTTAGTAAAATTACTGGGCAGAAAAGAGAATAACATTAAACTAAAACACTTTGGAACCTAATTGCCCATCTCCTATTTGAGAGTGTCTATGTGTTAAATGATCTTCAGAAACAAACTAATTTAAAACGTTCTTCTCTCTCCTGTTTTTTTGTTTTTGAACAACAGTGTGAAGGCAGAGATAAAAGGAATGGGAAAACTCTAAGTACAGCAACTATCTTTTATAAATCCATGCAGGTCTAAGGAATACCTTCAGTTCACTTACAGACCAGGAGAATGACATTCTATATTTTATCCAAAGATGTCCAAGTCCGTCTGATACTGGTCATGCCTTACAATACGCCACAGAAACAATCAGGGGCCGAAGAGAAGAGAGGGAGAGCTAGAAATCAGTTCTGCAATTGACTCTTCATCATTTAACATGGACTTCAGGACAATTAGGAACCTTGAAAGATTATTCACTGATCAACCTCCACATTTGAGAAATAGAACAATGACAAGCTTCCCCAAAGTTACAGAGCTGGCTAGGATCAGAGCCAAGCCTCGAGAGTTCCAGGTCCATGCTTCCTCAACTACCACTTGCTAAGGAAATTGCTGGGTGTCGTGGCACAATAGTGTCATTTAAGAATCAAGGTCTACCCAGAATTTCAGAAAGTGATCTTATTTGGAAATAGGATCTCTGCAGATGTACTTATGGTAAGGATAAGATGAAGTCACACTGGGCCCTAAAGCCAATGAGAGTGTCCATAATTACAAGAAAAAGAAAACACAAACACAGAAAAGACAGCGTGAAAATGGAAGCAGGGGTTGGCGTGATGCATCTGCAAGTCAAGAATGCCAAGGAGTGACGGCAACTGCCAGCGGCCAGGAGAGGCTCGCAGGGCTCCTGCAGAAGGAACCGCCTTGCCGATGCCCTCCTAGCAGACTCTGGCCTCCAGAGCTGGAAAGAGCATGCTTCTTTTCAGCCACCCGGTTTGTGGGAATTTATTATGGCAGCACTAGGAAGCTAATACACTGGGTAAACACAGTCAGCACAAAAGGGACTGGGAGGGTCTAGAGATAATGTCATCAGTGTCATGCCATGCAGGCTCTGTTTCACTTCCAGCACACACCTGGCGGGCAGACTGAAGTAAGCAGCTGTTTCTTAGAGTAAGTAGTCTGCTAGATGAATAAGGCAATTTCTTCTCTAGAAAGTCTGGTCAAATACTGGAAAATTCTAACTTTATTCTTTTTCCTTCTGTAAGCCAAGTTGGGCTGCTAGCCTTTTTAAAAAATGGTTAACAATGCCTGACCTGAGTGGTGCAGTGGAAAAAGCATCAACCTGGAACGCTGACGTTGCCAGTTCAAAACCCTAGGCTTGCCCAGTCAAGGCACATAAGAGAGTTGATGCTTCCTGCTCCTGTCCCCTTCTCTCTCTCTCCTCTCTAAAGTGAATAAATAAAATCTTATAATAAAAATGGTTAACACTGTCTTTTATTAAGCAGTGTTCATAATAACTTCCCATTTCAAAGCTTTCTGGAAATTTTTTAGAGTGGCTACTTTTTGGTAATAAATGGCTAAGAGACTGCAGTACTCATCTGTATCTCCAGCAATTAGTGCAGTATTGATTTTTTAAAAATCTTGGAACACTAAGTACAGATAAATATTTCTGTAATACAACACAAAGATTATTGATATTGGTATGAGTCAACAAAAAATCTATTTAGAGATAATGTAATAAAGCAAGTGTTGTAGGGGCTTCTGGTCGGGATGGCTATGTTCACGTCCTCCCGTGACCATGTCCAAGTTACAACTATAGAAAGCCATCATTGAGAACTAGTTGAAAACTACTTAAAGAACAGAAGTCCTACAGCTAAGGACATAAAGGAGCCATGACTGGTAGGAGAGGTGCTGACCTGCAATGAGCAGGCCCACACCCATGGGAGGCACTTAAGAACAAGGAGGGAGACCTCAGCTACAGAGGTACCCCCTGAGAAGCAAGAGCTCCAGCCTGAAGCACCAGTACTGGGAAAAGGGGGTCCCCACACCAGTTGGCTGTGAAAATCAACAGGGACTCAGTCTGGGTAAGACTGAGGGCTGCTTGTTGACCTAGGTGTCCTCGTAAAGAGCCTGAGCACACAAGCACCTGCTCATGGACACTCGCTCTAACCTCCAGCAAAGAGAGAGCAGCTCGAAAAGCGCCAGGGACACACAGGGAGGAACTAAAATGACTAGCAGCAGGGAAAGGCTGCAGGAGATGGAGTTGGGATCATTCATTCTGGGGACTGAAGTGCTGGCTAGCATCATTGTTCCTGTGCTGACCCCTTCCACAACTCAGTCAGCCCAACACAAGGTGCCAAATCTGAGCTCTCCATTAACCTGGCTAACTAACACTGCTCACCCACCCAACTATCACAGGAAGAACCTATTCAATGGTTCCTTCGCACAAAGAGCCTGTCTCAGACTTTCCTAAAATCTCTCAAAGGTCCACAAACCCCAAATAAGCAGCAGCTGAACTTGGTGTGCCCTGTCCCTCTTGCTAAGCAACTCCAGGCCCGGCAATCAGTGACCAGCCTCAACCTGCACAGTAACTCCCATCAGGTCGCCCCAAGCCTGGCATAAGCAACGACCAGTCTTGTCTTAGAGAATAGCCTGAATAAAGTAGCCATAAACTAAGCACAAGTGGCAGCTGGCCTCAGTTCACACTCTGGTGCCCAAAAAATGATGCCAAGCCCGACAGCAGTGGGAAGATCACTTTCAAAGTTACATAAATGTCTAATCGCTATGTTGCACACCCTAAACTAATACATTATATAGCAATAGTAATTGCATAGTTAAACACAAGTATAGTAAAATGTTAATTATAGAATCTAGGTGGAACTGTAAAAGTCTTTCAGCTTTGCTGTGTGTTTAAAAATTTCACAAAATATCGGGAAAAGAGTAACTGGTAATATTGATAATAAAATAATACAATTCTAGCAGCATCCTATTAAATCAGAAACAAAGCAAAAGAGCTTAGTATCTCCAATACAACTTTTTCTCTTGCTACACTTTAAAACAGGGTGCCCACACTTTTTCAGCTTGTGAGCTACTTATAAGATGACCAAGTCAAAATGATCTCCCTACAATAAAAATGCAAAACATAAATTTATTTCTTCTATAGTGTCATTATTTAAGTTACTATTATTACTATTTAATATTGTGTATTCTTCTTTCACCTTTCTCCTTCTCAGCTCTCTTTTCAGAGGAAAGTCAATGTCATAGTTTTTATGAACAGTCCGAAAAAAAGCCGCTCCACATTTCCCTTCTTTGGAATAGCAATGGCACACAGAGAGATGAGGCAAACGCACTTAGAATATGACATAGTGAAAAATATCCCCTCCCATTCTGTATGAAAGTGGTAGGTTTTAGGCTTCTTACTCGGACCAGATACGGCACTCATTTTTATACCCTTTGTTGTATTTAGTTTAAATAAATTGAAGGCTAACTACTCAGCAATGTAACTGAACAAGTTAGCGCGGTTTAACGCGCATAGGGTGTCAAAAGTTCAGGCGTCAGATTGGCTACTCTGTATGCCAATCAAAAGACAAATGTCTTTTTAATGTCATGCAATCTACCCACACTTCTTTCGCGATCGACCAGTAGTCGTGATCGACGTATTGAGCACCCCTGCTTTAAAATATTTCTGAAAGTGTTGGTCAGTACAGTAAGACATGAAACAAGAAACAAATTGGGAAGGAGGGCCACAAAACCATCATTTGCATACTATACTATATATAAAAAGATGAATTAAAAATACCTCAGAAATAATCAGTGGTTGGGTACTATATGTACAAACAAAAATATCAAAATTTCCCATGTATAACCAGTTTGACTATAGAAAAAGGTATATATTCATGAGAGGAAAAAAAAAAGAAAAATACCTAACAAGGAATATATATAAACTATGTAAAAACTAAAAAGATTTTTACTCACATTGCTGATAGGTATAAAGAATACGTCTCTATAAGAAATGAAGAGGCACCTGACACATTCCTAGGTAAGAGTAAATAACATGACAATTTCATTTCTCACGAGACAAATTTTTAGGTTTAATGTACTTCATTTTTCTAGTGGGAGTGGGTATGAGTCAACAATATAATTTTAAAGTTCATTTGGAAAACCAAATAAAAATGGGTAAGAACATTTTGAAAATAAATACTATTAATGGGCCCTATCTTGTCAAATACAACAAAATTATTAAAAAAAAAGGTTAGAATAATCAAAACTGTAGTTTAAGAACTGATAAGATCAACAGAACCAACAAATAAAATAACTGCATGAAGAAAGAATCTTAAATCTAAGAAGGAAGGGAAAATTGGCTATCTGGAAAGTAAGACCAATTAGATCCTAACCTTATGAAGCTAATAATATCAGGGGTAAATGTAAAAGTGAAGTTATTAAAAAAAAGAAAACATTTGAGTGAGGAAGCATAAATGATGCAGGCGGTCATAAGAATAGAGCACTGGATTTATCTACATTTAATTGAAAAATAAAATAAATTGCAAATAAATGCAAATGGATAGCAGAAAGAGTCAATGGCCTCACTCTATAAGAAGTTAATATATACATCAATATGAAAATACAATGGAAAAATGGTAAGGAAAACAAACATCAGAAGATGAAGTATGAACAGTTAATAAATGTGTAAAAAGGTTTTTAGCCTCACTTAGAATCAGAGAAGTTTATATGTGGACAAAAATAAAACACTGCCTTTAGCCTACACAAAGTTGATGTTCCCTCACCAAAAAAGATGATTACAGCAGCCTGGAGGGCAGGATCTGGTAACAGGAGCAGTGTATGTGCAAGGCCACTGTTAGTGATGTGGATAAATTCAGCTCTTTTGGAGGGAGGTGGTAACGTGGCAAATGAATCATTATTCTTAAGAAAATAGGTGGCGTTCAAGTCAGCTCTTAATAGCGCAAAACGGGACAAATGTCTAATAAAGCAATAATGGTTATCTGAAGAAGAGAGAGAGAGAGAGAGTCATTAAAAATCATCTTTTCAAAGAGCATCTAAAGACTTGAGAAAACCATGAGTTGTTCTAGTTGTTTAAAATATATAAATGTATATAGATGGAAACAACTTAATAAGTGTACCAACATATTTTCAGTCGTTATTTATGAATGGAAATATTTTCTTCTTTATATACTACATTTTCTAAATAGTTTATAATGTGTTAACCATTAATTTTCTAATAAAATATTACCCAAAATAAAACTAAAGTGGGTTGTGTAATATTATAAAAACCTACCTCTGATTAATTTTATAATGGCCTTTCATAATACATTTCTCTCTTTCACCATCCCTATATCTGTCTACAAACAGGCAACATAATGTTACAAAGTTAGGACCCGAAGTAAATCCAGTTGTCAATCTAAATGCCCAACTGTAGGGCACTGAGTAATCAACTATAGTTATATACTTAAAATGGAGTTAGTCATTAAAAAATTTGTTTTCAAAGAGCATATAAATAATATTAAATACAAAACTACACACCTGGTATAATCTTCTTTTGTTTAAAAAGATATAGCCTGACCTGTGGTGGCGCAGTGGATAAAGCCGTCGACCTGGGAACACTGAGGTCGCCAGTTCAAAACCCTGCACTGGTTTGGTCAAGACACGTATGGGGAGTTGATGCTTCCAGCTCCTCCCACCTTTCTCTCTCTCTCTCTCTTTCTCTCTCTCTCTCTCTCACTCACTGTGTCTCCTCTCTAAAATGAATAAAATAAAAAAAAAATTTAAAAAGATATATGGATATGTACATTAAAAAAAAGATTGAAAAGAAATACACCAAAGGTGAATGATTATCTCTAACGGGTGGTGGTAAAGGAGTATCTGAATTTTCTTCTTCACTTTTTTTATGTCTTTTGCCATATTTTACGTAAGTACCTGTTAATGTTGTAATTTAAAAAGCATTATCTGAAAATACCATTTGCAGTCTCAAAGCATGAGCAAGACAGAATTGCATAAAATTAAATTATTTTTTAAAGATTTTACTTATTAATCCCAGAGAGAGAAGAGAGAAAGAGAGAGAGAAAGGCAGTAGGAGAGAAGTGGGAAACATCAACTCATAGTCATTACTTCTCTATGTGTCTTAACAGGCAAGCCCAGGGTTTCAAACCCGCAACTCAGCACTCCATGGGTCAATGCTCTATCCACTGCACAACCACAGGTCAGATGAATTTTCTTTTTTATCTCAACGTCTTTTGCCAACAAATTTATACTTTAAGAATTCATTTTTAATTTTATAGACAGAAATGATGGCTCTCTCCAAGTCAGCTTTTTGTAAAGGTCACAGGACTATTAAAAAAGCCAAAATATAAATAAATGTGTTCTATTATTTAAAAAAAGCTGTAAGTTTTCATAGCTTTGCAGCTTCTTAAAGTTTTAGAATAGAAAAACCAATAGCAGACTTTTAAGTGGAAAAATTAGTAACGTCCTATGCAGAGATAAAAGAATTCAGATATGAGAAGCTGAATTTTGGAATTCTAATTCATAAATGCAATGGAATTCCATAACATAGCTCATTACAAATGGATATAGATAAACCAGAGTAGATCCTGACAAAGGATCAATGAACTTTAACTGGAAGGAAACATTACCAAGTCAGACTCTTCAGTTTGCAGAGGAGGACATGAATGTTTCAGTCAAAGAGCCAGAGAGGAGATTTGACTTGCTCAAGGTCACACCACCGAGAACTCAGGTTTCCTGACTCCGTTCATTGGCTCAAAGGTCTCACAGGAACAGCCATTATTTCTCTAAGACACGAAATTGTTGCAGACTTCCTTTAAGATGCAAATCTCTATAGCAATGAATTATTTAAATCAAACTCTGGTAAATTTCACAAAAGCTTCTGAAAACAAAGATGTGAGAGCATCAGTAGGAAACCGGTAACAGTCCCAGAATCACAGCTACATCTCCTCTAGGGGCTTTTTCCTCCTGGGAAAGGAACCCTACTCTGGAGACAACCATACACTGACACTTCTTCCCAGGGCACAGGAAAATGAAATAAACTCCAGGGCTTCTCCCTCCAAACACATCAATGCAAGCCTAAAATAAAATCTATGGATACAGTGTAGTTATTAACGTATTGTACAAACGTTAGTAGTGCTCCTCAGACACTAGCACTGAAAAATAAAAAGGCTTCCATATTCTTATTGGGATGGTAAGATGCCTGTCTTCACCCATTTAAAAAAGAAAAATACACATGAGAATTACGGATACCATGTCTGAAATGCGTCCTAACATGAAATTTTCATCTCCTAAGGTGCTTCATTGAAATGATTCTATGTTTAAATAATTTATTTACTCGCAGCACTAGACCCTACCAGTTATTTGGCCACCAAGTTTCAAGTAACAATGAGTTTTTAAGCACACTTTAGAAAACACAGGCCTGACCTGTGATGGCACGCACAGTGGACAGAGCATCAACCTGGAAGGTTGAGGTTGCCGGTTCAAAACCCTGGGCTTGCTTGGTCAAGGCACATACAAGAAGCCAACTACTACGAGTTGATGCTTTCCACAGCTCCTCCTCTTTCTCTCTTGCCTCTCTCTAAAATCAATAAATAAAATCTTTAAAAAAAAAGAAAGAAAACAACATAGGCTTATTATCACTTGTTCAGTAACAAGCAGCCCCAAATGAAGCCCAACCTTAGTAGAGCTTTGGTAAGTTTTATTCCTACTTGACAACTAACTGTAGGGCAAGTTTCCTTCTATTATGTGTACTACCTTTTAGTCTCAGTCTTTTTCTATGAAGACCTTGAAAAGAATAGAGACAATTTTCTGGAGTTGGCAGGCAAAAAAAAAAAAAAAAAAAATTAAACCGACAAATTCTAAGCACCTCAAAGAAAAACAACTGAGAAACAGCATTTCTTTTGAAAGATGTCTCTTGATTACATACCACTGAATTCATTAAATGTTTGTTCTACCTTTCATTTTATTTTATTAAGGAAGGGAAAGAACATGCACAAGAGTGCAGTGTTTGGTTGTGCTCGTCCATGGACTTGCCATTTCCTACTGAAACCACCAAGTGTGAGTGATGATTAGGAGAAGCTCATGCCAGTGGAAGGAAACGGTGGTACTCTAGAGAGTGAACAGCACCCACCATCACAGCCCTGATGCTGAGGTGTGCCCATTACTGCACCTGCTTCACTTCTGGCTGGGAGCCGCTATAGCAGGGGTCCCCAAACTTTTTACACAGGGTGCCAGTTCACTGACCCTCAGACCGTTGGAGGGCCGCCACATATAGTACTCCATACACTGAACACCAATGAAAGAGGTGCCCCTTCCGGAAGTGCGGCCGGATAAATGGCCTCAGGTGGCCGCAATTTGGCCCGCGGGCCTTAGTTTGGGGACCTCTGTGCTATAGCTTCCTGACTCTGTTTCTGTCAGCCTCTGCTGGTAGCAAGTAGGCTTCTAAGAGATTTGTAAGGTGATCCAGAATTGTTAAGTTTCTTATACTTAGTGTAGAAGCTGTCCTGAGGCAGGGAGCCTATTTTTAAATAAAAAGTGCCAAATTATAGACTGGCCACTTACCAGTCTGACACTACAGACCAAAAATTTACTCTAATGTGAAAATCAACAGAACAGGTTTGATAAAAATCAATCTGTTATCTCCCATATTGTTTTTCTTAAGATCAATACTATACTTTTGAAAAATGACTATCTCTTGCTAAAAGGACATATAGTCTGTACCTAAAATGGGATAACTTAACTGACCTGGCCAGTTGGCTCAGTGGTAGAGTGTAGGCCTGGTATGTGGATATCCTGGGTTTGATTCCCATCCAGGGCACACAGGAGAAGTGCCCATCTGCTTCTCTACCCCTACCCCTCTTGCTTTTCTCTCTCTTCTCCTACATGGCTTGACTGCAGCAAGTTGGCCCCAGGTGGCTCCATGGCCTCCAACTCAGGCGCTAGAATGGCTCCAGTTGCAACTGAGTAACACCCCAGATGGGCAGAGCATCGCCCCCTACTGGGCATACCTACAATTTCACATTCTACTAAATTGAGATCTTCAAACATCAAACATATGCAAATCTTAGTAAATGCTGGATTATGTAGTCCATCACTAATGGTCTCCTATTGCACTATTATAAGAACCACATGTCTGTCAACTGTATCCTGCAGTGAGTGGAACAGAATGGAAGCACACTACATATTCTGTGTGGGTTTAAAAAAGAAAAGCTTACTAATTTTCTGTGAAGGTTTTCTAGCTAAGCCTATAATTGGTCTCCGTCAGTACTGATGTTTACAATATGATGCTTATAATTCTGTTTCTGGGATAAAGCACATCCTCATTGGTGAGTCATTACATACAACACCAATAGTTACAAAACTGTACTTCATTTGTTTGTAAACTCTGGCCACAGAACAGTATGAGGAGCATGGCATCTTCAGTCCTGTTTAACAGCCTTGGGACTATACGAATGAGGGGCCTGTTGTTTGTAAAGATGAAACTGCTGGCAGGTCCTCTATAAGAGGATGGGGAGAATTTTAAGTCTGCCTCAAAAACACTGTGATAATTTCTCTTTTGGCTATTTCTGTTTGACCAAAAAGGAACCAGGAAGTGTAATTTGCCAATTTAAAAATGCATTTAAGGACAGTTCATCTTCTTACTGGCTATAAGAAATGGATTAGGATAACTTTACCTGTCAATAAGTGGGAAAGTTTTGTTGTTTTATTCCTCAAATAGTCTAATGGACTGAAATGAGGTCATGTCCAGGCTCCTGCTGTCTTATATAAATATTAAGAACTTCCTCCTATTTGCAGAGATATAAGAGGACGGTTCCTTATGTTCCACTCGAGTCATTCCATAAGGAGTATGAAAGAAGATAAACTCTTTAAAATTCAACTTCCAGCATCCATTAATTCCAAATTTTATAGTGCATTCTTTCAGCATTTTCTATCCTAAAACAGCAATGACATCATTAGAGAGGGAAGGCAGACCAGCTTGCCAGGGGCTGCAGTGACAGCAAAACAACCTGAGGCAGGCAGGGCGCACATACTGTAGGTCATGATTCGTTACAGACCAGGACAAACACCAACTCGATGCCCACAAAGTGGTTTCTGTGGAAGGGAAATGGTACAATGATCAGGCTAAGGAAAAATAACACCGAGGCAAAGTGAAAGTCACTTTTCTGCTGTTGAGTCATTTTTACTGGATCACTTTAAATCACCAAATTATTTATCATTGAATTGAAGGCCTTACAAACTCTACAAAATTAGAAAATACTGCATAACTCTATCCCCGACCCGAACTCTAATATGTCTGGGAAGATGAGGTATAGCATTTTCTAATGTTGTTAAAGTTGTAGAGTCTTCTTAAATATTCAATTTGCTCCAGTGCAAGCAATACTCACTGATGTCAGACTTATGTATCGCACTGTGCTAACCTACGGGCCACCTAAGTATAATGAAACCACCACCTGCAGGAGCATATAAATTACACCACTGAAATACCAGGTAAATTTACTGAATAGACAATAAAATATTCCATTCTGGTAAAGATATGACTCAATCTTTCTTCTAACAATGCACCACTTAGAAGTCAGTAGAAAATTGGATTTTATAATAACCCACCTTTATAATATAAGACAACAGAAAAAAAATGGATCAGAAGATTTTTTCTAATCGAAAACAGTTGAAATTTCAACATATTTCCCTGAATACATAGAAAAGGGAATATAATATAGGCTTTTGTCTTCAAAAAGAAAGGCTGGAGCTCTGGATGGTTTGCTCAGTTGTAGAGCATTGGCCCAGCATGTGGATGTGCTGGATTCAATTACCAGTCAGGGCACATAGGAGAAGTGACCATCTGCTGTTTCTCCACCCCTCCCCCTTTCCCCTGCTCTCTCTCTCTCTCTCTCTCTCTCTCTCTTTCTTCTCCTCCCACAGCCATGGCTTGGTTGGTGCAAGCTGGCCGGGGTGCTGAGGATGGCTCCATTGCCTCGCCCTAGGTGCTAAAATAGCTTGGTTGCTGAGCAACAGCCAGAAATGGGCAGCGCATCGCCCCATAGGGGACTTGCTTGGTGGGTCCTGGTCGGGCACATGCAGGAGTTTGTCTCTCTGCCTCCCCACTTCTCACCTAAGAAAATAAAAAGGCTAAGAAAAATTTTCAAAAACTTTAAATTTTTTAATTCCCAGGAAGTCTCACAAAGTCCATCCTCAAAATAATTGGAGTCCCTGTCACAAAAGGGTTACTATTAATGAGTTATGAATAAAAATACAGTGGCACAAACAATGGAGAAAATAGATTAAGAATTTTTTTCCAATTATTAGAACAACCACACTTCGGCCTGGACAGAAACATGAAAAGTTTGAGAAAGTCAGATGTTACTGTGGCGGTACAAGGGTTCTCCACAATCTGAGTGTAACCTACTTCCCAGCCTCATTTTCTGCCTTCCTGAGCATACACTCAAGCTAAATAATTTCCCATGCCTCTGTGCCTCCACGTAACCTGCTCCCACTGCCAAGAACACTTCTCTTCCTCTTCCCAGCCCATCTGAATCTTCCCTGTCTGTAGGACCAGCTCAAAAGTCACCTCAGTGTGGTTGCCCTTCTTGACACTTTCCTGTGTCCTACTGCACAGGGCACCTCTGAGGAGTGTTCAACCGATTCCTCGGATACACCGAGACCTAATGGGCAAAGCCCGATCTTTAAATATGCTTCAGCATGGGTGATGAATGACTTTCTTTTGAGTTTAAAAAAAAAAACTAAACTAAGTAGACTTTTATTGGCAGAGGCTTAGGAATACGGAAAATAACTCTTCAGAAAATTCCATTTGAAGTAATTCAGCATTCTTTTTGAAAGTTCTTATTTAATATTTCCGTACTGACTATAGGAGAAGGAATATATTTATTTATTAAATACCTACTATGTGTGTCATGTACCAAGGTTATTATTTTGCATGATTGTCGCTTAGTATTAAATCTTAGCACTCCTTCATAACAAAAACACAGCACATAATTTGCCTAAGGATATATAGCTTTTAAGAGTTGATACTGAGCCTGACCAGGCGGTGGCGCAGTGGAAAGAGTATCAGACTGGGATGCTGAGGACCCAGGCTCGAGACCACGAGGTCACCAGCTTGAGCGCAGGCTCATTGGCTTGAGTTTCTAAAAAGCTCACCAGCTTGGACCCAAGCTCGCTGGCTTGAGTAAGGGATTACTCGGTCTGCTGAAGGCCCGTGGTCAAGGCACATACAAGAAAGCAATCAATGAAGAACTAAGGTGTTACAACAAAAAACTGATGATTGATGCTTCTTATCTCTCTCCGTTCCTATCTGTCCCTATCTATCCCTCTCTCTGACTCTCTCTGTCCCTGTAAAAAAAAAAAAAAAAAAAGTTGATACTGAAACCCCAGATCTTCTAACTCAAAAGTCTATGTTCTTAACAACTATATAATCAGAAAGAAACAAAAAGACAAAAAATAACATAAAAATGTACTAAGTATTAAACATTTATGGCGAGTCGTTTATTTAAAAATTTTATTACCTCTCCCAATCTTTACCTTTGTATGTTTCTGACCTTTTATTTTATTGTAATAATGCAATTTTTCTTCTATTGCTTAACACTATTTCATTCACATTTTTCTTCAACTTGACATAGGTCACACCTGTCATTTTACCATGACATTCCACTTAACAGACTCATCATCATTGAACTATCTCCTTGCTAAAAAACTATCATGGTGAAATGTAAAGAAATCGGAAAAACATTCACTGTATTTCCTATCCCTCCCAAAAATCACTATCCTGGTCAGACACATGGTTTCTTTGACTCGATGCAAAAAAGATATATTTTTTAGCTATTCTACTCAATTCAGAAGCAACATGCCAAAGAAGAGAATGAAATGTGTTTCTTTTCAACTATAAAGTATTGGAGAAAGTTTTACTCTTAGGAAGAAGGAAATCATTCTCACTACATAGATGATAAAGGTAGATGAACAATGATTTCTTTGCATTTTCAGTATTTCGTTATTAAATATGTACATTAACATAGAAACTGAGGGATCAGAATACAAGCCAACTGCCAAACAAGGTACTGAGACATTGTATGGATATACATACAGGCCTGGTTAACAGTAACTGGTCTTCTCACAGAACTTAGTTAACATGGAGCTGATTTTGTTCTTTGAATGTACTCTATTCATGCTAAGCACCAATTACTTTTGAAAGATTTAATTCTAGGGTGGGAAGGGAAGTATTTTCCTATCAAAAGTCTAAGAGGGAACAAAGGCTCCACATAAACGAGAACTATGAGTCATCAGAATCATAGCACAATACAATTTTGAGAACTTGAAGGATCCTTGGAAATTATGTTAACATTTACTAATTCTTACAAACATTTATGTTGACCAATTTGCTTTTCAAATAAAATGGGAACATAATACTTTATTCCTAAGAATAAGGAATAATAAAGAATATAATTCAGTTTACATTATGATCAACTAAACAGGAATTTAGAAGATCAGAGGTGGCAGAGCAGGAGGTGTGCTTAGAAGGAAAGTGTGAAGAGAAGATACAGAAGAGTTCAGGAGGAAAAGAGACCAAGAGGGTTTGAAAAAAGTAAGAGATGAATAAAGAAACACAGGCAAGAAGAAATTCAGTTAAATATAATAAGGACTTCTGTCTTCATTTGAATCCCAGTTCTCAGCATATAACCTAACACATAGCAGATGTCAATAAATGTTTACCAATAAAAATTAAAGATAAAGAGAAAGAGCGGAGAAGTTCAATGAATACGCTTTCAAAAAAATCATATTCTGTGGATCACATGGCCGTGAATTCAAAATAAGTAACTTAATCTTATTTCTTTAGTGATTTTAGCCAAGTTAATTAACCTCCTGGGATAGGTTCTTGACCTAAAAAACAAACTGAACAGGATGATCTCTACGGTTTCTCTTATTCTCTGCAGAAATGAGATCCAAATATAGGTAAATGAAACCAAAGGGAGATTCTTAACTTAAATGCTAATTAATCTTGAATCAGTTGTCAGCAGATGCAACTTACGTATTTTTGTACAAGGAAGGCAAATCAGTCCTTTTATTGTTCATGATACAAGCTGTCATTCAAATAAACATCTGGATAGGTCTCAATCTCTCAAAAGAATATATAAGGAAAGCATTTATAAAGCATTTCTGCTCTAATTTTTTTTTCTAGTTAGGGGTAACCTTACTGAAATGAGCAGAATCTTTTACTTCATAGAGTTCTGTTTAGTATGAATGACAGCAAATGAATATTCGGACACTACACAAAACAAACACAAGAATACTGCTAGAAAGCAAATGGTGCTTGTTTCCATCTTACAAAGTAACAGGATTCTCTTCAAGAGACAGTGTTTTTCTTAAAGGGGGGGAATCTTACTAAGAGAACAAGCAGTTATTTCTCCATTTTTGCAGTAATTAAGAAAGTAAATATTTTATTAAACTAATAAAGCAAAACAAGGAGAAATCGTTAAAAGAAAATGTGGCCTCACGAAATAGGAGCTGAAGTGGAGAAGACTTGTGTAAAAAATTTTTAAATTGCATTGTAATAATTAAAGGTAATAAAAGAATTATGGGAAGCAGCACTGTAAAAGTAGGGCAGATTAATATCATTTGGAGATTACAGAAGAACACAAAAACAGATCTTGTAGAGCCACTTCAACTTTGAACCTATGCAACTGGTCTTTTTAAAATCTACTTATATATTTTAGAGAAAGGAATGAGGGAGGGGAAGGGAGATATATATATAGATATAGATATAGATATTTGTTGTTCCTTATTTATGCATTCATTGGCTGATTCTTGTATGATCCCTGACTGGAGATCAAACCCACAACTTTGCCCTGGCTGGTTGGCCAGTGGTAGAGCATGGCGTGTGGAAGTCTCGGCTTCAATTCCCGGTCAGGGCACACAGGAGAAGTGACAATCTGCTTCTTCACCCCTCCCCCTTCTCTCTCTTTCTCTCTCTCTCTCTTCCCCTCCTTCAGCCATGGCTCCAGGGGTTCAAGAAAACTGGCCCGAGGCACTGAGGCTGGCACCCGGGCCTCACCTCAGGCGCTAAAACAGCTTGGCTATAGAGCAGTGGAGCAAGGACCCAGATGGGCAGAACATCGCCCTAATAGGGTACTGTCAGGTAGATCCCACTTGCGGGCACATGTAGGTATCTCTCTGCCACCCCGCCTCTTAAAAAACAAAAAACAAAATACCCCTGCAACCTTAGTGTATCAGGATGACACTCTAACCAAATGAACTAACTACCCCAGCCTGGGCGAACCTATGCAACTCTTTTGTCTTTATTTATACCCATATATACATGTATCCTATATCATCACCTCATCAAAATTCAGCATATTTGCGTCAGAAGACTAGGAAAAGAAATGTTCCCTGCAGGTCAGGGTTTTGATGACTGGCAAAACACTAGCAAGCTTGCAATGCAGTTGTCTGAACCACACCCAGTCTGCAGTTAAATATAGAATTTAGTTTCTGGAACTATTGGTTTTCTTAACCTTCACAGTCTAAGTATTCACTGAAAAAAATGAAAAGTAAAAAGGAGAAAGGAAAGAGACTGAAACCAAAATCCAAGTATTAATAAACTGTCCTGGGAAGAATTCCAAAATGCAGAAAATACCAAGAGAATTAAATTACAGAAACCTCAAGCAACACTCTAGAAACACACTTTACAGACTGATTTGTCTCTTCTGTGCTACTTCTCCCAGGATGTATAACATGCTTACATAAAATGCATTTGTGCACTTAGACCCATGTCTCTAATTCAGATTACATATGCAGACTGTATAACATGTCAGGTTAATGGCAGTGATACCAAACTTAGAGCTAGGATTTAATTTTGGTTTGTTATAATACTGTGGTTGCGATGCTATTTTTCTTCACAAAGAGGCACTTTTATCCTAAGAGACTATTTTTAGATGCTTAAATTTTGAGGGGAAGAGACACTCTCAAGCTGAAATTTTTAATACTGATTCTTTGCCAGCTGCAGGAGGTAAGAGGAGAATATTTTGGGTTAATTTTTAAGGTTGTTTTGGAGATTGACTAAGGTTAAAACAACAGAAACTGTTTTCCTTATAATTTTCTGGTGTTTTGGGCTTTAGTAGTGATTTTGTTTTATATTGCTCACTGAAGATGAACATGAAAAAAATCTAAGCGGAACAAAAATATATTACAGGTGTAACAGTACATAAAAAAAAAATAAAACATGCAATAGTTTTAATTACAAACACACACGAAGGTATTCATTTTGCCTTCATTTTCCTGATCACACCCAGATACAGACTCATCATTCAGCTACTCTGATGAACAATAAGAGCAATGAATTTCCTGTATACACAAATCTGGCTCCGAAGCTGGCGCTCTGACCCATTCCACCCTCTTGCCCTGCGTGTCACAGGCAGGCAACTCTTACATTTCCTCCTGTACTGAGGGAAACCTCTTTCCCAGTTGCTGCTTCTCTAACTTGCTTAATTGGAAGTGAAAACCTGTATAAGGAGATCTGAAGGGTTTTTTCCTCTTTCTGTTCTGAGACCAGAACAGATACAACAGCCAGGTCTCAGTCTCCTGTGTCCCCGTCATATATCCAACACTCTGGAGACACACCTGTTTCCAAAGTCAAAGGCTCTCCAGCCCAAAATGCTAACGGGCTGAGAAGAAAAGAGCACACTGGAAGATGGACCTTGAGAATATTATACTAAGTGAAATAAGTCAGTTAGCAAAAGCTAAGAACCATAGGATTTCAGTTTTATGTGGGACATAAAATGGAAACTCGCAGAAGACAGTATGGTGGTTACCAGAGGGAAGAGGATGAGGAAGTAATTAATAGGGTTAAATATATGGTGACAGAATATGATTTGACTTCGGGTGGTGGGCACACAATGCAACATATTGATCATGTATCACAGAAATGTACACTTGAAGCCTATATAATCTTATTAACCGATGTCGCATCAATAAATTTAATAATAATAATAATGATAATGATAAAAGAAGCTTTGCTCCTAGGCCACAAAGCCTCCGTAACTTCCGACCATACACTCTGAAGACTTTCAGGTCTACGAGGCTCATCATCCCTCACGCCTTCCACTCTAAAATGCACATCCCTATCTCTAGCATGTAGCCTCATACCTAGGTAAGTGCATTGGTATATGAATGGAGAAAGGTGCAGTTAGGTGTGCTGAATGAATAAAATCACATTCGAGTCTTGCATTATTTGCACATGCATATATTTCAGACATATGATATAGATGCTTTATATCCTCCTGTGAATATGTAAATACTTGAGGTAAGCTCAGTTCAGTGCTAGTACATAGCAGATGCTTTATAAAGAAATGACTGAGTGAATAAATATTAGTCAATTGCTAAGTCTATTTTATTCATTAAAATCTAGTCATGTCCTCTTTAAACAATGACAACAAAAACCTTTTTATGGGAAATTTCAAGCCTTCAAAGTACAGTAAACCCACGAGCCCCCATGCACTAATTATCCAGCTTCAACAATTATGTCGTTTTGCTATTCATGTTTCACCTTTCCCCCATTACAATTTCCATATGTTCATAAGCAGACAGAAGGTTACAACATATGCTAGTCTAGTGGTATCGGACTTCAGAGTTAACAAAGGCCAAGTCATATATTAAAAAACCCACCTGACCAGGCAGTGGTGCACTGATAAAGCATCAACCTGGGATGCTAAAATCTAGGTTCGAAACCCCGGGGTCTTCAGGTTGAGTGTGGGATCATAGACATGACCCCATGGTCGCTGGCTTGAGCAAGTGGTCACTGGCTCAGCCGAAACCTCCCAGTCAAGGTACATATGAAGAAGTAATCAATAAACAACTAAAGTGCTGCAACAACAAATTGATGCTTATCTCTCTCCCTTCCTGTCCCTCTGTATGTCTCTCACTAAAAAAATAAAAATAAATAAAAAACAACCAGCATACACCCAAATAAAAAGAACACTTTTTTTGTGTGTGTGACAGAGACAGACAGGCAGATAGGGACAGGCAGACCGGAAGCAAGAGAGATGAGAAGCATCAGTTCTTTGTTGTGGCACCTTAGTTGTTCATTGATTGCGTCTCATATATGCCTTGACGGGGACGAGGGAGCTACAGCAGACCGAGTGACCCTTTTGCTAGAGCCAGCAACCTTGGGCTCAAGCTGGTGAGCTGTGCTCACACCAGATGAACTTGCACTCAAGCTGGCGACCTTGGGGTTTTGAAGCTGGGTCCTCCGCGTCCCAGTCCAATGCTCTATCCACTGCGCCACCGCCTGGTCAGGCAAGAACACTCTTCTTCATTAATAAGTAGAACTCAAATCTATGGTTAGTAGTGTCTAAACATGTGGCTGGGCCACTTATTATTAGGTTTGCGGCACTGGAAATTAATTCGGCCAAGGACAGCCTTGATCGCCTCATTAGAAAAAGGAGAAACCAGGACTGCAGTGAGGTTATAAGTGATGGATAAATACAGAATGGGGCAAAAGTAGGTTTATAGTAGTGAGTACATGAAACAGTTTATTCTTATTATTTTGTATTATTTTTCTATACAAACAATTGCAAACTTACCTTGCCTCAACCTGCATATAGATGCTCCTAACAGTACGCTGACTAAATGTTTCCTTTTAAAAACAACTTTAGTGAGATATATTTCACATACCAAAAAATTCACTGGTTTAAAGTGTATAATAGCTTTTAGTATATTCACAGAGTTGGATATCACCACAATCAATTTTGAAATTTTTCATCACCACAAAAAGAAACTTACATTCCTTGGCCTTTACCACCCACACATGAAGTCTCTCTGTCCTCCAGCCCTAGGCGACCACATACCTACTTTCTGTCTCTATGGATTTGCCTATTCTGGATACTTCAAATAAATGCAATCATATAATATTGTTCTTTGTGACAATACGTATTTCTGCAACTAGATGTTTTAATTTTTCTTTTTTTGACAGAGACAGAGAGAGAGAGACAGACAGAGGGACAGATAGGGACAGACAGGAAGGGAGAGAGATGAGAAGCATAAATTCCTTGTTGTGGCTCCATAGTTGTTCACTGATTGCTTTCTCATATGTGACATGACAGGGGGGTAGGAGGGGGAGAGCTGCAGCAGAGTGAGTGACCCTTGCTCAAGCCAGCAAGCTTGGGTTCAAGCCAGCAACTTTGGGCTTCAAGCCAGCGACCATGGGGTCATGTCTATGATCCCATGCTCAAGCCAGAGACCCTGTACTCAAGCTGGTGAACCTGGGTCCTCTGCGTCCCAGTCCTACACTCTATCCACTGCACCACCACCTGGCCAGGCTGCAAATAGATGTTTTAAAAGTCCAATATGTGGTATACATAATGCAATGAGGTCAGAGAAGTGAAAAAGGTCCAAAGGTGGGGGACATATATATAATGGATATCCACACTAAGCCAGGCACTAAGATATGTGGTGGGGCACTTTTTTCATGGTGGGGACTATCACCAAAGTGCTTGGGGGATGGTAAGAGGCAGGAACACAGAGTACATGTGTGTTACATGCCAGCTAGAATTTTTCTCCCAGCACTTCACTTTCCTCATTTAAACAGGAAGTAAGGTCATGATGAGAACAAATGTGGGAAGAATACAGAGATAACAAAATGTAAAATAATTGTTTAGGAGAGCGAGAAAGAATGAACCAGGAAGGTAGAGTATGATTGTCTGGAAGAATTAAAGACCCCCTTGAGGTTTATGGTCATGAATTTAAATGATACCAATCAGCAGGGTTTAAAGTTTTTCCTTCAGCCATATTTAGCTGCAAAAATGCAGAAACAGTATTAAAAAAAATGCACTGGACTAAATGAGGGTTCATTCATAGTCATGACTTTACCTATTCCTAATATATTGATGACTCCTGAACCCATTTCTAGTGCCACTGAAATCTCCTCACACAGGAATTTGAGGTAACTTCACAGTCAAAGTTCTTAAATAGAAGGAACTGAGATGGAAAAAAAACATTTGTTCAACACTGGTTATGAGGAAGGCATTCTACTATGTGCTTTACATATATTATCTCATATAAATCTGTCTTCTCATAATAACCATTTCCATTTATAGAAAATCGAAGTGCCTGAAGATTACCAAAAGGCAAAGCTGAGACTAAATGGTAAATCTGTGACTCTGAAGCCCATTTACTATTTACTATATCATAATACTTAACTCTTCTTTTTCTAAATATGGCAATTGGGGTTAAAAGATCTTGAATAGTTTGCACAAAGTCAAACTATCTCTTTATAGTACAGACACTGTTTCCTAGATGAAAGTTTTTAAGCATCATCGTTGTCAAGCTCTCCTTTCCACTTCCTGCCGTCATCTCTATGTCCAATCTGTAAACGGCTTAAGTTCCTCTTTATCTTCAACTTTTTTCTGATATCTATTACCTTCTATTCATTTCTTTCCCTTTGCTTTGATAGGATAATGGGGGTCCTCACCACTCACGCTTGCATTACTCGGACAGCAGCCTCCCAAGCTGGCCTTGATCTACCCCTCCTCCATATAGGCCACTCACTTCCTTTCTCTGTAGTTCTTACAAATAAACTGTAGTAAAACTGTAATTCTGAAGATTAAATAAGACCAATTAGTATATGAAATAATTACCAATAAGACCAGTAATTATACACAAACTGTAAAATCTTATCCAAATGTAAGTAAGTTATTACTGCCTTAAGAAAAAGGGAAGATCAAACAACTTCTATTTATTTACATTTACCTCCTCTTCACTCTAGGCATCTGGCATGTGCTCAAACGTACTTGATTGGCTGATTTCTTGCCCATCTTCCATACTCCCACTAATATTATCCAATAGTCCAATTTGATCAGGTATAATCTCCTTAACGATGAAGTCTGAAAACCAAAGCTGTGGTAATTAAACATGGTACTTATTTAATTATAGTATGCAGAGTGTGACAAAGCCCTGAATAATCACAGTAGAGATGTTCCTAACGAAAAACGCTATGTTCTTCCACAAAAAACTTCCTGATAATCTCCTAACATTATAATATCATTTCTCTGATTCTCTAACTGGTGAAGTCCTACCTGTCATCCATTAAAATGCAACAAAGATATCACCGCTTTGGTAAAATCTTCTTGACTCTTTCTTCTGCCTGTATGAATCTCATGACCCCACAAACTTATTACCTATCTTCATAATAGCATTTATTGCTCTGTTCTATAACTGCTTATATTCTAGTGTTCCCCAAGTTTGTAAGGTAATATAGTTTCTAGGTAACTAAAGAGTTCAGGAAAAGTTCTGTATAGAATTCCAGCTGATCAATGCAAAATAAATTTTAAAAAATGGAACAGAACCATTTGCAACCCCTTATGAAGTGACTAGGGGAAAAAAATCATTAATAGATGACAAACCAGTGTCTTCCACTCCGGGCTGTACTCTAGAACCACTTGGAAACTTTTCAAGTATACCTCTGCCTAGGCCTCACACCCAGAAATTATGATTCAGTTGATCATTAGCAAATTCTCACTGGAACTTTTAAAAGCTCCCAGTGATCCTAATATGCAGCAAAGATTAAGAAATGATGCTTTAAAATTATTTGGTATATGGGGAACATTATAATAAGTGGATCAGGATGATAGCACTGATCTACTGATTACTTTTAGTTACTAAAAATGGGACACCCAGACTTTATGTGCCCACTTATATGATGTAATAGGAAGAACAAAGCACCAGTTATGTGCCAAAAGAACTGAACCAAAATCTAATTAAGACTCTAGATTAAGGTGACCAGATTTTAAAATTGGTAAAGCGGGACACCATTGACTAGGGGTTGGGGGGTGGAAGATTCTTGATTAAAAATTTGGTCTAGCCTGACCTGTGGTGGCGCAGTGGATAAAGCGTCCACCTGGGAACACTGAGGTCGCCAGTTCAAAACCCTGCACTGGTCTGGTCAAGGCACATATGGGAGTTGATGCTTCCAGCACCTCCCTTTCTCTCTTTCTCTCTCTCTCTCTCTCACTCTGTGTCTCCTCATCTAAAATGAATAAAATAAAAAGAAATTATTTAAAAAAAAAAAAAAAAAATTTGGTCTATATGGAGCAAAAAAAATTTTCATAGAATGCAAAAATAGTATTGTTATATATTTTTTTAAATTTCGACATAAGTACAATTTACAAATATAATACATTAAAAAATTATGTATAGTATTATTTTATTCTTTGGCATATTTCTCATTTGAGTGAATATTTTTTAGTAGATTGCTGTTGTTGTTTAAAAGGTCATGAAATTTTTCACAGAATTTGTTAAATTATATTTCACACATAAAATAGCTTTCAAAGTCTCAACACTTAATTGTGACTCTTCTGATGTCCACACTTTATTTACTGTAGAATAAATGTGTTCAGTCGCAGCCTTAGTTCCTGAAAGCGCGTATTCCACAATTTTTAGTGCATTATAGTATGGAACATGGTTTGTTTCAAAATGATGATATATTTCTAACCATTTGTTCTCTATTGTGATTTTTGCTGATGCCCAAGATTTAACCTTTTCCTTATCAATATATATATATTAATAATGATACCTCATTAAAAAGATCATTTTCGGAAATATTACTATATGGGAAATTTTGAATGAGTAAGAGGGATTGGGTTACACGGTCCCGAGACTGATGCCGGAGCTGCACGAGCGAGCGGGAGCAGGCAGGGCAGTCCCGGCGCGCTTGCTCGGCGGCCGCATTCCCCGCATCCAGCCCCGCTGCCCGCTGGAGACCGAGCAGCTTGCGCCTCGCGGATCCTGGAGCCACACGCCCCGGCATCCAGGGCGTGGGCCTATGGGTAGTTAAGGGACTTGACAGCTGCAGCCCCAACAAGTACGTCCGGCCCAAAGTTCTTTGTTTCGGCCCCGCATGGGGCAGCCAGCTCTTGCTGCAGTGCGGGCGCTTCCAGGTCCAGGTGGGGTCTCCCCACTGAAAACCATATATTCCTTTCCCATTCTCCTGCCGTTCCCTAGCTTTTCATGCATTCTTTTAAAAATTGGGACTTTTTAAAAACGCCGCAGGACGCGGGACAAACTGTTAAAAATCGGGACTGTCCCTCCAAAAGCGAGACGTCTGGTCACCTTACTCTAGATCTAACACTTGTGTACAGATAATAAAAGGTCATGTTAAGAGACTCTACAAGGATGTAACTGGCCTCATCTAAAACGTGGGGAATTCATTCAGATATTTTTTATCTCTTCAACAAATTAAGTGCATGAAAAAAAGTGTGTGTGTGTAAGGAACTGTCACAAATTAAGACACTCAACATATCCACAAAATGCAGTTTATAAAAATACATGCTTGAGAAACAGCTGAACGAATGAATGAATTGATGAATGCTAGAGAGAAAAGATCAATTATAATAAATGATGAAATTATTAAATCTTGTACTTTGAAAAGCAGAGCTAGTTGTGAAAAGAATGCAGAAGCCAACTCATTTTGATATGTGACTTAGTGAAATATCTGTTTCTGTCATGGTCACAGAAAACTTTCTAAAATATTTCAGTGCACTTAATGTTTGGTTTTAAATTTATATTTGGCCTGACCTGTGGTGGTGCAGTGAATAAACCATCAACCTGGAACACTGAGGTTACCGATTAAAATCCCTGGGCTTGCCCAGTCAAGATTCATACAGGATGCAACTACTGTGAGTAGATACTTCCTGCTTCTCTCCCCCCTTTCTCTCTCTCCCTCTTCTCTTCCCTCTCTCCAAAAATCAATAAATAAAATCTAAAAAGAAAAATAATCATATTTAGATTTCCTTTAAGACTTTGAATAAAGAGGAAAACAAACACAAATTATTACAGGGCAAATATAACTTTATCTTCTTTCTGCTGGGGATAAGATACAGATGCTATGTTTCAGAGTTGGCCAATAAAATTTTCTGCAATGACAGAAATGTCCCATATCTGTGCTATCAGTAGCCAATATGACTTGAAATGTCCTACTATGACTGAGAAACTAAATTATAAATTTTATTTAATTTTAAAGAACCTAAATTTAAGTAGAGCACATTGACTACAGCTCTTTCTACCTGGAGAATTTAAGCGCATGAAAAAATTGTGTGTGTTTCTTCTTTACTTTCACTTAATTAACTCTCAGCAGATTCCCTATTATAAGATCTGCCAGCACCAAGGACCTTTCCTTTCATACATGTACAGTATAACAGTTGCAACGTTATCTTTATTTGGGTGACATATGATTGTCTGTCTCTCTATTTGATTGTAAACTCTGAGAGGGCAGGAACAATTTATGTTCGCCCCTGTATTGTTAGAACTTACTATAATGACACTCAAGTATTTTGTAAGTAAATGTTATTATTTGATAACATTGTATAATTGAGTTTTTGTAGTATAAGGAGTCTTTTCATTTCTCATAGTTCCATGTGATCTGAGCTAAAATTTAGATTCTTCTTTAATGCATATATTATACATAAATAAATAAAATAAACAGAAAGAAAGAGAGTGAGAACTGTACCATGAACCCCTAGGTAAACAACACCAAACTATAAAAATCATCAATTTACTAATCCTACTCTTATTTTATCCACACCCTTGCCCCTGTCTTTCCACCTTGTTCTGCCTTGTTATTTTAAAGTAAATCCCAGATATCATAACATTTTATATCATTATATATTTCAATACACAGTTCTAAAAGACAAGAACTCTTATTTTATAAATGTAGCACCATTTACATATAAGCAGTCATTATCATAACTGACACAAGAACTCTCATTTACCCAGCCACTGTTCAAAAGATTTCTTTTATTCTTAGGGTCTCTCATATCACTGATTTTGTTAATTTGAATCATCAAACCTTAGTATTGTTTAACAGAACTTTGTTCCGTTATTTCGTATAAATTTGGAGCTAGGTCTAGAAGCTTGATTTGATTCAAATTTGTTGGAAAGAATATTCTATTGTGGTGTTGTGTACATGCTACAAGAGGTCCATAATGCCTGTCTGACTAACTTTTGGGGATGTTAGCAGCTATTAATGATCACTGTCAGATCTATTAATTCATTAGGAGTTTGCAAAATAATAATATTCTAATTACTCCTTTTTTCATTTATTAGCTGGAATCCATCAAAGAAAAACTTTTTGGTTAATTGGAAATAAAGTTCATATGTGAAAGGCAGGTTAAATACTCAATATTTTACCACTTTTATTTTTTAACTGAGAAAAAGAGAGAGATATGAATGGGGAAAAGGAAAGAAAGAGAGGGTCATCAACTCGTTTCACTTAGTTGTTCCATTCAGTTGTGCATCCAATGATTACTTCTCATAAGTGCCCTGACTGGGGATCAAACTTATGACCTCGACATCCCAGGAAATATTTTATTCACTGAGCCACCTGGCCAGAGCCTACTTTTACCCCTTTTAAATATTTAGTTGGTTTTTTAATATCCTCCAGGTATAACCAATAATTTTTTAGTACAGGTATCATTATAATACATGAATTCTTAATGAATTTGATGTGCTTCAATCTATTAGAATTGGTATTACTGGTATTCAAATTGTCCTCTTCTTTAGATACTGAGAGACTCTTTAAGTTAGCACTGTAGTCCTTTTGCTATCACTCATCTGCATTGGTCCTGCTGTAACCTGTGCAGTCTCATCATGTAACTTCCTGTCCTATGCCCGGAATCAGACATTTCTTCAAGGAGTGTTAATGGTACTTAGGATCAAAACATGGGCGGCAGGCATGCTCATTTCTACTAGTTCGATCACTGTCTATAGGCCCTTTGAGTAGGAAGAGCTGAAAAGATCCCATCCCCTTTTCAAAAAATATATAATCAAAATTATAGCTGGCTTTATAGCAGAAAATGACAAGCTGACCCTAAAACTCATATGAAAATGCCAAGGAACCCAGAATAGCTAAAACAATCTTAAAAAATGAAGGAAGTGAAGAATTCATACTTGTGGATTTCAAAATTTACTAAATGCGACAAAAATCATGACAGTGTAGGATGCCATAAAGATAGACATACAGATGCCTGACCAGGTGGTGGTGCAGTGGATAGAGAATTGGCCTGGGATGCAGGGGACCCAGGTTTGAAACCCCAAGGTTGATGGCTTGAGCCCAAAGGTCATTGCTGACTTGAAGCCCAAGGTCGCTGGCTTAAGAAAGAGGTCACTGGCTTGACTAGAGCTCCCCAGCCAAGGCACGTATGAGAAAGCAATGAACAACTAAGGTGCTGCAACTAGGAGTTGATGCTTCTCATCCCTCTCCCTTCCTGTCTGTCTCTCTCTCTTACTTAAAATATAAAAAGAATAGACATACAGATCAACAGAGGAGTCAAGAAATGTAACCTCATAGTTATAGTCAATTGATTTTTGACAAGGGTGCCAATACTTGCAAAGAATAGTTTTTCAACAGTGCCAGGACAGTTAGATATTCAAATGCAAAATAGTAACTTTGGGTTCAAAAATTAACTCAAAATACATTAAAGACCTAAGTGAAAGATTACATAACTCTTGGAAAAAGAAACAATCTTGATGACTTTGATTTAGGCAAAGCCTTCTTAGATAAGACAATAAAGACACAAACAACAGACAAAAAAATAAATTGGACTTCATCAAAATTAAAAACTTGTGTGCTCCAAAGGTCATCATCAAGCATGTGAAAATAAATACCACCCCCAGAAGGGGAGAAAATATTTGCAAAATGTATATCTGATAAAGGACATTTACCTAGAATACCTAAGAAAATCTTACAATTCAATATAAAAAGACAATTAACCCAATTTTTAAAATGGTATAAGGATCTGAACAGATATTTCTCCAAAGAAAAGATACAAAACACCAGTAAGCATATGAAAAAATGCTTAACATAATTAGGGAAATGCAAGTCAAATGAAATTCTACTTCACACACACTAGGAGAGCATAACCAATAAGACAGATAATAGCAAGTGTTGGTGAGAAACTAGAACCATGATGCTGGGTGAAATATAAAATGGTGTATCTGCTTTGGAAAATAGTCTGGCAGCTTCTTAAATGGTTGAACCCAGAGTTACTATATGACCAAGCACTTCCACTAGGACACAAATTCAGTTCATGGCAGCATTATTTATAATAGCTAAAAAGTGGAGCCTGACCTGTGGTGGTGCAGTGGATAAAGCATCAACCTGCCATACTAAGGTCGTGGGTTGAAAACCCAGGCTTGCCCAGTCAAGGCACAAATGAAAAGCAACTACTACAAGTTGATGCTTCCCACTCCTCCTCTACCACCTGTCTGTCTGTCTCTCTCTCTCTCTCTCAATTCAATAAATAAAATCTTAAAAAAGAAATAATAGCTAAAAAGTAGAAACAACCCCAAACTCCATCAACTGATGAATAAATACATAAAATATAATATATACATATCCACATAATGGGTTATCTGGCACTAAAAAGGAGTGAAATACCAATATATGTTACAACATGGACAGAACTTGAAAATATTATGCTATATGAAAATGAGTCACAAAGGCCCCATCTTACATGAGTCCATTCATATGCAACGTCCAGAACAGGCAAACCTATATATACAGAAAGCAGATTAAGGGTTACATAGGTTTGGAGCAGGACAGGGGAAAAAAGGAATGACTACTACTGGGCACAAGGATGTTTTTGGGGAGTGGTAAAGAATGTGGTAATAGTTACATAACTGTAAATATACTTAAAAGCATTGTATTGAACACTTTTAAATATGTAAACTGTACTGCAATAAGCCTGTTATTAAAAGAATAAATTTGACATGTCTATGCTTATGCAGACATGTACACAAGATTACAGTCTTTAATTCTTTTGATTTTATGTTTGTATCTCTTATATGGAAAATCTTGGTTCCTAATAACATTAATTGCTTATTTTACCTGTATCTACATCTATATCTACACAAATAAAAATAGTACCTGAGTAACAATATTTACAAAATAAGTGAAAACAGTATTTTTTTGCAGTTCTTTTTATTCCTAAACTGGGAAGCATAGTCAAAATACTATATTGTAAAGTTATTTGATACATTTCTCAAAGATTAAGTCAATAATTTATACACAATATTTTTCATCTTAGTTATTTTTTAGCTATCAACATACCCCTAATATTTCAATTTAATTTTGTTTTATAATTACATATAAAAATTACATGATTATAATGTCAAATCAGTGATAGTTAGAGAAGTCTAGTTTCTATCCTTGTTCCCCCAATCTGTTTCTTTCTTCTCTGTTGGTAACCTCTTTATTTTATAGTCTTTTCTTTCATTTTAAAACAAATTATAAGCATATGCATAAATATATAAATGATAGCTTACTATATACAATTGACATTGCCTTTTTAAAAAGAACATTATATTCTGGAGATCACTGTATATAGAGAATTATTCATCCCTAAAGCTGCAAAAATAAAAACAAAACCTTTCAAAATATTTAATACAGCAATAGTACAGAAGGTCACGGTATTATTTTCATTTTATGAAAAGAAAATTTCATTCCATTTTTTTGGCTGCACAGGACACTCCATTTTGTGAGCCTAGATGTCCAGCATACAAATGTACTATAGTTTATTCACCTAGTCCACTATCAAGAGACCTATAGGTTGAATTCATTATTTTTATATTATTACAAACAGAGCTGTTGCCTTTTATATTTGTGCCAGTGTATCTTTGGGATAATTTTCTAGATATGAAATGCTGAGTCGAGGGCAAGCCCATGGGTAATACTCTGGTATTGTCACACTACTCTCCACAAAGTTGTGCCATTTTGCATTTTCACAAGCAGTGTATATGATGACAGTGCCCATTTCTCTGCAGCTGAACCAAAAGAAAATGTTGTGAGACTTTAGGGTTTTTACCAATGTGATAGGAAAAGAATGCCATCTCAATATAATTTTAATCTGAATTTCTCTTATCATGAGTTAAATTGAACATCTTTTCATGTTTAAGGACCACTTACATTTGTTTTCCTGCTGTTATCTTTAGTCCATTTTTCTACAGTTTTAGGTCTTTTCTCCCTTTCTTAAAAATTTTTCTTCACCTACTTTAATTATAAAAATCTTTCATATCTCCCCCCCCCCAATAGAAAACCAGAAAGCAATAGTCCAGTACAAAAATACACAACTAAAAGACATCACCAACTAGATCTGGCAACGAGCACGTTCCCCCACATATAAGATGCACACTTCCCCGAAAAATCTGGTTTCTAAAAATTGGGTGCGCCTTACACAGTGGTTGTAGATATTTTTACTTGCAGTTCCTGCTTTTTCGTGCTTGTTTTCATGCTCATTGTTGAAGACAGTGATTTGTCATCAGACACAGATGAGGACAAGCTAATGGATGGGAGTTTTGACACTGATGAAGAATTGTATGAATTTTACGATGAATAAAACTTGAGTTCAGTAACTTTATGTAATACACTTTTTTTACAATTTCAGGCCCCAAAATTAAGGTGAGTCTTATCATGCGAGCATCTTACACATGGGGAAATATGTTAAATCATGTACAGAATTCTGAAAAATAAAAGCACATTAAGACAAAGTGCTTAAACCAGGGATTTTATCACCTGGAAGAACTCTTCCAAACAACCCAGGGCAGGCCACTGTGGAAAACTGAGCCAGAGAGCCTGGAGTCGGGCTGTGCATATTTAGAAAAATTTCTATGCTTATCATTACTCCTGATTAAAAAAAAAAAAACATTATACTAATATGAATTTTCTCTCCCTTTTGAAAGTTTTTATATATCAGGAAAATTAAAAGCGGTAAATAGTTTTGCAATTTTTCTTATTTTAAAAATTTGCGCGCTACATACATAGGTGGGACATGAAAGTGAGGGTATGAGACATGGACAAGAGAGTGGTGGTTATGGGATGGGGGGAGGGAGGGAAGAGTGGGATAGGGAGGAGGGGAGGGACGCAGGGAAAACCAGATTGAAGGTGACAGAGGACAATTTGACTTTTGGTGATGGGTATGCAACACAATTGAATGATAAGATAACCTGGAGATGTTTTCACTGTACATATGTACCCTGATTTATTGATGTCACCCCATTAGAATTAATAATAATAAAATATATATTAAAAAAAAAAAAAAAAAATTTGCGCGCGTTCTCCCCTTCCCCCACCCAAGTTTTTCTCTGAATTTATACTATGAAACTTACCAACAGTTTCTCTGATTGCTTTTGTCTTTTTGAGTCATAGTTAGAAATACTTTCTCCATTTTCGGGATATGGAGGAATCATCAATGTTTTCTTCTTTTCATACAAATTCACTCTTTGATTCATTTGAAATTTATCTTGGTATACAGTGTGAACAATAATGTTTGACTTATAATAATATATGTGAGTAAGGCTAGTACTTTGCTGGCTTTGCAGCCTGTGTGTATATTTTTATTCACCCATTCAATTTAGAAAAAACATCATGCATTGCTCTGAGGCTAAGGAATTTATGTTCCATGTTAGAAAAGAAAAAGTTCCACTTTCACAGTTAAAAATCATACTGTGACCTTCTCTACTATTGCTACTAAATACTTAGAGAGGCTTTTTGCATTTTGCAACTATTAGAATAAACCACATACTTTACAGGCTGTGACAGGTTAAGATAAAACTAAACCAAAGATAATCAATTTCCAAATTAAAGATATTTATTAAAATTAAGGTTAAAAAGTAAAAATCAAGATTAAATGAAAGCCTTACTCAGAGAAAGTGCTTAATATCTCTTTAACTGAAATTTAATCATTGTGGTACTGTAGCTAGTTCTTGTTGCCTTAAGAAAATAAAAATAAAAACTGCAAAGTCTTCGACATTCAACTCTGAAAATGCATTAGAAATATCACTGATCATGATTAATGTTATCAAATTTTAAATTAATTCTTCCTCCTTACACTGACATTATGTGATAAATATGTATTGGTATCTTCACAAAAAATGAAATAACTGAGTCAGTAGCACAATTAGAACTTATTTACCACTAGAAACTAATACAAATGCTTCTTTTGTTACACAGAGAAAAATGTACAACAATGCAAATCAATTAGATATTATTTAAATTCACAACTGTTATATGGTAAGTTCTGAAGAAAACAAAAGAATCGAGATTTCTTGAGAAAAATTTAGATTGTAAATTTCAGGTCTCTGGGACAATACTTCTCATTCTTTTTTTCTCTCTTTAAAGATTTTATTTACTGATTTATTTATTTATTTAGTGAAAGAGAAAAGAGGAAGAGAGACAGGGAGGAAAGGGGAGAGATGAGAAGTATCAACTCATGGTTTTGGCATGTTAGTTGTTCGCTGATTGCTTTCTCATATGTGCCTTGACTGGGGGGTTCCAGCTGAGCCAGTGACATTGAACTTTAAGCCAGTGACATTTGGACTCAAGCCAGCGACCATGGGGTCATCATGTCTATGATCCCACTCTCAAGCTGGTGACCTCGGGATTTCAAACCTGGGTCTTCAGTGTCCTAGACCGATGCCCTATCCACTGCACCACCACCTGGTCAGGCTACTTATTGACTTTTGAAGAGAGGAGAGAGAAAGAAAAAGGTGGGGGAGTGGGGCGGGAAGCAACTTATAGTTGCTTCTCTCATGGTCCTGACAGGGCAAGCTGGGGTTTCAAACTAGCAAGCTCAGCATTCCAGGTTGACACTTTATCCCTGTGCCACCACAGGGCAGGCTCATTCTTTCATTTTAATCTACCATATAAGGATTCATTTTATTCAATAAATGGCTTCTAATCTTATCCATAATAAAAAGAGTGAGGAACAAAAATAGATGAAAGAAACATCAATGATAGCCTACAGTCTCATTTTGGCTCCTGGATCCAACCTTTTCCTTAAGCAAACTTTTAATTTCAAATGGATCACAAAAACAGAAACTCAGCCTGAACTCCAGCGATTTAAATCTCCCTCTCTTTCAGGCAGCAAGGTTAATGAGCTGGAAAATAATCAGGAAACAGGCAGGAAGGAAGATGGCCAAAGTCCTAGATGACATATAATTTTCTACTGGCTACTGAAAAACTTCATTTTATAGATGAAGCTGCAGCTCAGAGTTTGTAACCTGCACAAAGTTACACAGCTGGGTTAACAGCAAAGCCAAACCCAGATTTTAGGTCTTCTGACTGAGTCAAATACTCTTTCCTGCATGTCATTAGAGTGGTCAGATTAGACCACTGGGAAAGAACAAGTGAAACTGTCTCAATGTAAATATGTATTCTGGCCCTGGCTCGCTGGCTCAGTGGAAGAGCATCCGCCTGGCATGTGGATGTCCTGGGTTCGATTCCTGGTCAGGACACGCAGAAGAAGTGACCATCTGCTTCTTCACCCTCACTTCCTCCCCCCTTCTCTCTCTCTTCCCATTGTGAAGCCATGGTTCAATTGGGTCGAGTGTGGTCCCTGGTGCTGAAGATGGCTCTGTGGAGCCTCTGCCTCAGGCACTAAAAATAGCTCAGTTGTGAGCATAGCCCAAGATGCACAGATCATCGTCCCCAGAAAGGGGTTGCCGGGTGAATCCCTGTTCAGGGCACATGTGGGGAGTCTATTGCCCCTCCTCTCACTTGGGAAAAGAAGGAAAAATAAATATGTATGCTATATCAGCTTAGACATTAAACGCAGCTTTCAATTTCAATACATTCAATTTCATTCCTTTTTTATTACTGAAATTACTTAAAAAGCTCAATATGAAAATTCATTTGTTTTTACCTCTGCTTAATATTATTCTTTTCCTCTTTATTTAATCTTAGGAAGTAAATATTTTTCTAATGGAAAATCATTACTTTATTGCATACAAAACTTTCCATCAAAACATAATCCTATAAACATTTACTTATAAAGAGAACAAAAAGATAATTCTACTATAGACCCAACCTAAATATATCGATCACTTTATAATTATTTTAATTAACTTATTCCATCTCATATGTGAAAATAAATCCAAGGTCAATCCAACTTTACAAGCACTGAGTACCTGCTATACATCAGGTCCTGGTTCTTTAGCCAGAGGGTTAATTACTAAACCAAAGTAAAAAGAACAAGCACAGGGTCCTCGGGTTACAACAGTTTTGATATACGACGTTTCGAGTTTACAATGCTCACTGCCATAAAAATTTTTTAAATTGAGACATGTTTTGGCTTACTCACTTTTTCTGTTACTGCAGTACAGTGTACAGGATGGTATATTTATGTCCTTTTCCTTTTTCTGTGGCTTAGTTGTGTTTTTATGTTCTAGATTATGATTTTACAACTGTGTTAGGGTAGGTAAGTGACTTAGGCTAGGGCAGGGGTCCCAAAACTTTTTACACAGGGGGCCAGTTCACTGTCCCTCAGACCGTTGGAGGGCCGCCACATACAGTACTCCATACACTGACCACCAATGAAAGAGGTGCCCCTTCCGGAAGTGCGGTGGAGGCGGATAAACGGCCTCAGGTAGCCGCAATTTGGCCCACGGGCCATAGTTTGGGGACCTCTGGGCTAGGGTGTGTTTCAACTTACACCGAAATTTGGGTTACATCACTGTTGTAGGAATGGAACTGTGTCATAACCCGAGGACAACCCTGCATTTCTAATCTTTGGGGCTAAGTAAGCATGTGTAGGCCATTCTCCTTCTCAAAGAAAGTTAAATCTCAGTGGCTTTCCAGTATTACTCTGAGACTAAACCCAGACAAAGAAACTACAAAAAAATAAATTATAGGCCAATATCCTTAATGAGCATAAATGCAAAAATCTTCACCAAAATATTAGCACAATGAATACAGCAATGCATTAAAAAGATCATATACCATGATTAAGTAGGATTTATTCCTGTAATGCAAAGTTGGTTCTAAATCCATAAATCAATTAATGTGACACACCACATAAACAAAACGAAAGATAAAGTCACATGTTATCAATAAATGCAGAAAAGCATTTGATAAAATCTAATATCCATTCATGATTAAAAACTCTCAACAAAGTGGGGACAGAGAAAACATACTTCAACATAATAAAGGCCACATATGACAAACCTACAGCTAAAATACCTAATAATGAAAAGCTTAAAGTTTTTTGTTTAATATCAGGAAGAAGACAAGAATGTTCACTTTCAATACTTTTATTCAGCATAGTATTGGAAGTTTTAGCCATAGCAATCAGAGCAAAATAAGAAAACGTTCAAATTGGAAAGGAAGAAATCAAACTGTCCTTACTTGCAGATTACATGACACTGTATTTATAGAACCCTAAAGATTCTATCAAAATAATTTAGAACTGATAAATAAATTCAGTAAAAAAATACTATGTATGCAAAAAAACGAAACTGGGTCACTTTCTTAAACTCAAAAAGGATTCAAGACTTAAATGTAAGACCTAAAACCACAGAACTTATATTAAAAAAAAAGGCAGTTAACCCTTTGATATTAAACAATGGACTACATCAAACTAAAGAGATTTTGCACCTTGAAGGAAACCATCAACAAAACAAAAAGACAACCTACTGATAGGAAGAAGACACTCAACCAATGACACATTCAATATGGGGTTAATATCCAAAATTCATAAGAGACTCAAACAACTTAATACCAAAAAACAAACAATACAATTTTATTTCTTTATTTAAAATATTTTATTTATTTATTTTACATAGAGAGGAGCTAGGTGGGAACGCAAAGTTACTACTTCACTCTTAGCTATTCATTGGTTGCTTGTGGTATGAGCCTTGACCAGGCAAGCCCAGGGTTTCCAACCGGCGACCTCTGCTTTCCAGGTCGACGCTTTATCCACTGTGCCACCCCAGGGCAGGCAATACAATTTTAAAAATGGGCAGAAGACCTAAAAAGACATTTCTCCAAGGAGGACATACAGATGTTCACCATCACTAATCACCAGAGAAATGCAAATTAAAATCACAAAGATATACCACCTCACACCTGTCAGAATGGCTATCAACAATGAATCAATAAACAATTAAGTGTTGTTGAGAAGTGTAGAAAAAAAAGTACCCTTATGCACTGTTGGTAGGAATGCAGATTGGTATAGCCACTGTGGAAAACAGTATGAAAGTTCCTCAAAAAATTAAAAACAGAACCAATAACACAGCAATTCCACTTTTGGGTATTTACCTAAAGAAAACCAGAACACTAATTCGAAAAGATATACACACCCCTATGTTCACTGCAGCATTATTTACAATAGCCAAAACAAAGAAGGAAACTAAGTGTCCATATTATTTGAATGAAAAAAGTAGAAGTGGCCTTATACAAAATGGAGTATTACCCAGCCATAAAACAGAATGAAATCTTGCCCTCTGTGGCATCATGAATGGATCTAGAAAGTATTAGGCTAAGTGCAATAAGTAGACAGAGAAAGACAATTACCACATGATTTCACGTACTATGGGATCTTAAAAACAAAATAATCAAAGCAGAAACCAACCCACAGATTCAGAGAATAAACTGGTGGTTGTCAGAAGAGAAAGGGGTCGGGGATATGAGTGAAAAAGATGAAGGGATTAAGAAGTACAAACTGCAGTTATAAAAACAGTCACAGGGATGTAAACTACAGTACAGGGAATAACGTCAATAATACTGTAATAACTATGTATGGTGTCAGATATGAGTACTAGACTTACGCAGGAGATCACTATGTAAGTTATATAAATGTCTAATCAGTATATTATATACCTGAAACTAACATAATGTTGTTTGTCAACTGTAATTGAAAATTTCTTAATTAAAAAAAAATTCTCAGTGGCCTTCTATAACAATTATTTTGTTGAAAATAGCCATCAAAGAGTTTTCCCCAAATACAGTGTGTCCGTAAAGTCATGGTGCACTTTTAACCGGTAACACGGTCAAAAGTGTACCATGACTTTACGGACACACTGTATAAAGATCTAAATTTTAAAAAATTCTTCTAAAGTTTCTTAAATTACTTACGTCACTATTAAATTATATTGATAGATGTTAACTCGAGTTTTATGAATTCTCAATGGTAAGAACATCTTATTTCAATAATACAGCATTTACAATACACCAAAATACTTTTAGAGGTAAAACCTAGATCCCAAATTACTTGTTTGAAAGGAAAGCTGTCCGTATCTATCCAAAGTGGCTCTGTTGGGAAGACTGCTTATAGGAAGAGGAGACAGGTACCTTTCCATGACAGCCAGGCACTCCTTTCTCCAGGTAAAGCGACTCCCTCGTCGTATTCGGAAGGTGCCTGATGTAGCAGACACTGGGGGAGGTGTTTGTCTCCACTCTGGGTCTTCTATTGGAATGGGGGCCGGTCTCATACTGAGTGTAGCCCCTGAAATAAACAACGCATTTTTAGCAAATATCTTGTAATTTCTTAAAACCAATACGATAAATATATCATGAAATCAAGAATAAACTTTTGCCCCTCTATTGACACTTGCAGGCCCAAGACTTTAATATCTATATTAAAAAATAAAAAAAGAGCCTGACCAGGCAGTGGCGCATTGGATAGACCGTTGGACTAGGATGCAGGGAACCCAGGTTCGAAACCCCGAGGTCTCTGGCTTAAGCACGGGCTAACCAGCTTGAGCGTGGGATCATAGATATGACTCCATAGTTTCTGGCTTGAGCCCAAAGGTCGCTGACCTGAAGCCCAAGGTTGCTGATTTGAGCAAGGGTTCACTTGCTCTGCTGTAACCCACCCCTCCCCTGGGTCAAGGCACATGAGAAACCAATCAATGAACAACTACGATGCCACAACAAAGAATTGATGCTTCTCATTTCTCTCTATTCTTGTCTGTCTGTCCCTATCTGTCCCTCTCTCTGCCTCTGTCACACACACACAAATACAAATTACTTGACCAAAATAAAAATCCAAAGAACAAAAACTGTGCCTTAAAAAGTGATCATTATTTTATAATGTCTTCTTTTTTCAGTTTGTTATTTGTCTTTTATCTTTGTGTCATTTTTTTAAAACAAAGGTCAAAATCTATCTCTTTTGGGGAATAAGAAATATGATCTTTTCCCCAGTGGCAATCAGACTGTCTTCCTTTGCGGGGGGGGATCTCTCTTGAAATTCCTATTTGAATTTTTAAACTTAAATTGAAGTTTTAAATTTTTCTAACAGTATTTCCTATCTACGTTCAGAAATTTTCTTTACCACTCAAAAGTCTTGTTATTGAGAAAATGGAGCCCTCAAAGTATGTATGCAGTCAGGGGGTGAATTTAAAACAACCCTAATTGCTATAAACTCTTTTTAAAAAGTCACATATAACATCCAAGAAAGTAAGATGAGCCTGACCTGTGGTGGCGCAGTGGATAAAGCGTCGACCTGGGAACACTGAAGTCGCCAGTTAAAAACCCTGCACTGGTCTGGTCAAGGCACATATGGGAGTTGATGCTTCTAGCTCCTCCCCCCTTTCTCTCTCTCTCTCTCTCTCTCTCTCTCTCTCTCACTCACTCTGTATCTCCTCTCTAAAATGAATAAAATAAAATAAAAAATTTAAAAAAAAAAAAAAAAAAAGAAAGTAAGATGATATTTGATATGCTTTTAGTGCACTAACTCAATCAGATCTCCACAGGTCTACTACCTGTTGATGCTATATACCATTTTCTGTTACTTGTTACATAATAAAACAAATGAAAAACATATATGATTGAGATATTGCACTAATATTCAGACTAGCCTTTTCTCACAAAACCTGAACTGGTGATGATGCATTATTCATTCATTTACCATTTACCAAACCCTTTTTACATGGCTTGTTCTAGGTTAGAAGCAATGACTAAAATAAAGAAAGCAACAGTGTCCCTGATTTCCACAGACTTCATTTAAAGATTTTAAATGTAGCTTGGTTGCTTAACTTTCATAGAGTTCATTCCTTGGCTCTCCCACAGTTCTTTCTTTCATTCAAAAAAATAATAATTTTTTTTTCAATTATAGTTTACATTCAGTATTATTTTGTATTAATTTCAGGTGTGCAGCATTAATATGCTGCATTATATCACATATAATATACCAGTATATAACATACTGAACATTATATATCTATTCTTGTAAGTTTATATCTTACATCCTTTTTTCTTTTGAGTTATTCATCTTAGTGGTGTGTAGAAACCCTACTAATTGCTAGTCATACTGTATATTTTTTTTCCAGTTTGTCATTCATCATTTATCTTTATTAATGGGATGCTTTGTGGTCTTAATGTTTTTAGGTGAAAGGAGGGATATAGTGAGACAGACTCCCGCATGCACCCCAACCGGGATCCACCTGGCAACCTGTCTGGACAGATGCTTAAATCAACAAGCCATTTCTTCCACCCGAGGCTCACACCAACCAAGATAGACTCAGCACCCAGGGCCACTGGTTGAACCAATCGAGCCACTGGCTGCAAGAGGGGAAGCAGGAGAGAAGGGGGAGAGAACAAATGGTCACTTCTCATGGGTGCCCTGACTAGGAATCAAACCTGGGACCAATCGAATGACAGGCCAATTCTCTATCTACTGACATAACTGGCCAGGGCCTGATCTTAATTTTGACATAGTCAAACTTAATATTTTTACAGTTTTAATTTTTGTATAAACCCTGATAGATGATGTTGTGTGTGATGCAAATATTTAATTTCTTCCTCAAATGAACAGTGTGTTGTCATTGTTTAAATAAAGATTTACTTGAACATAGCCATACTCATTCATGTACATATTGGTTTTTTGTTTGTTTGTTTTTTGCACTACAATGGCAGCTGAGTAACCGTGACAGAACCACATAACCTTCAAAAAGCTTACAATATTTACTATCTGGCGTTTTACATGAAGAGTTTGCCTCTGACCCCTGGTTTAAAAAATTCCTGGCCTACATACTATGAAACTCTAAATCTAAACTCTTTTATAGACAGTTCAAGAAAATGTTCCATTCTACCATGAAAACTTGGCAATTAGGTTTGGGCCAGTTCAAAGTTAACAAAGTTTAGGCATAAGAAGGAACTCTGGAGCTGGAGGGTTTAAGAATCTTTGTTTTGGTACTTTTCTGAATGCAAACAGGAATTACAGCCTGATAAGGGCACTGGAATCTAAGTACTCTATAAATTTTGTTCTACAACAATGATAAAAAGTCCAAATCAGAGCCAGGCTGCTATCATGGCTGATAAAGACAGTGGTAGAAGCAGAGTAGGTAAAGCAATGGGTCCTCTCATCCAAGTCCTGGCTCTGATAAACAAATAGAGATATGCCAGGCTTCAGTGGGTACAAGAAGTAATATGGCAGTGAACTCCACGTAGTGGGTCATATCTAAGTTTATGGTGTGCTTTCTTAGTTGAGTGATAAATGGGTACAAATAAAACAAAGACTTCCCAGAATCTTTTTATATATATATATATTATTATTATTAATTTTAATGGGGTGACACCAATAAATCAGGGTACATATGTACAATGAAAACATCTCCAGGTTATCTTATCATTCAATTGTGCTGCATACCCGTCACCCAAAATCAAACTGTCCTCTGTCACCTTCTATCTGGTTTTCCCTGTATCCCTCCCCTCCTCCCTATCCCACCCTTCCCTCCCTCCCCCACCCTGTAACCACCACTCTCTCGCCCATGTCTCATAGTCTCACTTTTATGTCCCACCTATGTATGCAATCATGCTGTTCTCAGTTTTTCTTTTTTTCTGATTTACTTATTTCACTCCGTATAATGTTATCAAGGACCATCCATTTTGTTATAAATGATCCTATGTCATCATTTCTTATGGCTGAGTAGTATTCCATAGTATATATGTACCAAAGCTGTTTAATCCACTCGTCTTCTGACGGACACTTGGGCTGTTTCCAGATCTTCGCTATTGTGAACAATGCTGCCACGAACATGGGGGCGCATTTCTTCTTTTCGAACAGTGCTATGGTGTTCTTAGGGTATATTCCTATAAGTGGGATAGCTGGGTCAAAAGGCAGTTCGATTTTTAATTTTTTGAGGAATCTCCAAACTGTTTTCCACAGTGGCTGCACCAGTCTGCATTCCCACCAGCAGTGCAGAAGGGTTCCCTTTTCTCCACATCCTCGCCAGCACTTATTCTGTGTTGTTTTGCTGATGAGTGCCATTCTGACTGGTGTGAGGTGATACCTCATTGTGGTTTTAATTTGCATTTCTCTAATAATTAGTGATGTTGAGCATTTTTTTTATATGCCTATTGGCCGTCTGTATGTCCTCTTTGGAGAAATTTCTATTCATTTCTTTTGCCCATTTTTTGATTGGATTGTTTGTCTTCCTGTTGTTGAGTTTTATAAGTTCTTTATAAATTTTAGTTATTAACCCCTTATCAGATGTGCTGTCGAATATGTTCTCCCATTGTGTGGTTTGTCTTTTTATTCTGTTCTTATTGTCTTTAGCTGTGCAAAAACTTTTTAGTTTGATATAGTCCCATTTGTTTATCTTGCCTTTTATTTCATTTGCCCATGGAGATAAATCGGCAAATATATTGCTGCTACAGATGTCGGAGAGCTTGCTGCCTATGTTTTCTTCTAAGATGCTTATGGTTTCACGACTTTTAAGTCTTTTATCCATTTTGAGTTTGTTTTTGTGAATGGTGTAAGTTGATGGTCTAGTTTCATTTTTTTGCAGGTAGATGTCCAATTTTCCCAACACCATTTGTTAAAGAGGCTGTCTTTACTCCATTGTATGTTCTTTCCTCCTTTGTCAAATATCAGTTGTCCATAAAGCTGTGGGTTTATTTCTGGGTTCTTTGTTCTGTTCCATTGATCTATGTGCCTGTTCTTATGCCAGTACCAGGCTGTCTTTAGTATAATGGCCTTGTAGTAAACATTGATATCTGGAAGAGTGATACCTTCTGCTTTATTTTTTCTTTTTAAGATTGCTGAGGCTATTCGTGTTCTTTTTTTGTTCCATATAAATTTTTGGAATATGTGTTCTATATCTTTGAAGTATGTCATTGGTATTTTAATTGGTATTGCATTGAATTTATAAATTGCTTTGACTTCCCAGAATCTTAACTCAATGATGAGGTTGAAGGAAATAAGTCGACTGATAATAAATGTTCTTTCTTGGTATTGGGGTTTATTGGTAATATAACTATGCTTCTTTACAATATGATGTTGTCCAGATTTTTTATTAAAAATATTTAGATGAAATAAAATTGGTCAGGAAGGAAATAAAAGGGGGAGAGAAGCAAGGAGGGGGCAATAAAGAAGAGAATGAAGTTTTGGCCTGGTAAAGAAATCAAGGCAATTTATGCACAGAAGGTGGAAATTCTGAATAATTTCAAACATGTAAACATACTTCATTTGAAACATAATATCACTTTACTTTTGATTGAGGTTCTTTTTCTCTTGCTCCTTTTTCCTTTTTCTATGTAGCAGTATTTTAAAATATCACCAGAAGCACTCTGAAAACTCCAATAAACAGATTTGTTCTAGAAAACTTGGTTCATCTTGCTTTGGTCAAAATGGATAGAGCAATGAATAACCCAAGAATAAGTTCAAACTTACTGACTTTGACAGAAAAATACAAAGATCACATAATGCAGGAACAATGATTATAAGCTTTTAACCCCCCCTCTGAAATAAAATATAGGAGTTCTGGGTATTTTAAACAACGCACTTTTTTTTTTCTTAGAGGAATGTGTTACCTATTTTCTTTACAGAAACATTTTTTTCCACATTATTTCCGGGCTCCGAGCAGGACAAAATTTTACACATTTATATAGCAAATCTAATCCTAAAGGGAAAAGGAAACCTCTTCCTAATTTGCTAATAGATTTCAAAAATTTTGATAAATGTTTCCTTGGTAGATAAAATTTCCTTATCAGGGTTATTTCTAGGTGAGCCTTATCATTCTGGGTGAGCCTTCACCAATCAGCTAATAAAAAAATGACTACATGCATGTCAACATAGTCCGTACATAGAAGCTATCTTCTCCAAAAGTAATTTCTCATCTTCCCCATGTGACATACATGATTTCCCGAGGCTCTGACACTGTACTGCAGTGAAGGGAGAAAAATTACTACTCCTGTTCTTCAAATTTACTTCCATTGTTTACTGCATAAGCCTCTTGGCAAACTATTTAATTGTTTAGTTTAGAAATATGCAGAATCCGTGCCATGAGCCAAGAGGGACTCAGCAAATCCTGTCTCCTACAGTGATGTTTAAATTAGACAAGGGAAAAGATTGTTGAGCTTAATCTGATTAAATAAAGGGGGTTTTGATGTCAACCATGCTGAATTTAGTACTCACTCATTTTTAAAAAATAGGCATTTTCTTGTACATGTTTTCATGAGAAACAAGATAAAATGTTGTTGATCAGTTTCCATTAACTATTCTATTCATATGCCTTGGCAGGCTTTGGGGTATGCTGGGAAATTCTGATGATGGTTCTGTTTATTGGACTATCTCTCTTTTTTGTGGGGGGGACAGAGAGAGGGACAGCTAGGGACAGACAGACAGGAAGGGAGAGAGGCATGAGAAGCATCAATGTTCATTGCGGCACCTTTACACTGTGTCTTTATGTATTGGATTATCAATAAGAACAACCTAAATATCGATCTTATTATTTTTCTTGCTTAGTCCACTTACCAGAGACCCCCTTCCACAAAGAAAACAAAAACAAACAAAAAACAAAACAAAAAAATGAAAACACCATGACCATAAACAAAAACCCCTTATCTAACTGGATCCAGTGTGGAGAGGGTGAAAAAGAGAAGTTCTGAGTCCAGGATGAAAGGACGCACAGTTTTTGTTTGTGAAATGCTTAAATTTCTTTTTCTTTGGTGAAATGCTTAAATTCACATAAAAGAAACAAAGTACTTTTCCGTTTTGTAATTTTTCCTGAATGTTTTCTCAGATTATATGCAAAGGGATGGTAACTGTAATATTTCTTTTGATGAGCTGTCTATCCTGAAAAAAGGAAAATCTATGAAATAAAAAACTACATACCAGTAAAAATCAGTGACATCTTACTTTATTACCTAACAGCCTCTCAAAAGCAGGTCTGGGCTATGTGAACCTAGGCTCTCCGTTTTTATATCTCAAAAGTTGGTAACAAGGCAAATTAATTTCTTTTTGCCTCCCTCCCTCTTTACCTTTCCTCCTCCTTCCTTTTCACTATACCTTATTTTAGTTTCTTTAAAAATTTTATTTAGGCCTGACCTGTGGTGGCGCAGAGGATAAAGCGTCAACCTGGGAACACTGAGGTCGCCAGTTCAAAACCCTGCACTGGTCTGGTCAAGGCACATATGGGAGTTGATGCTTCCAGCTCCTCCCCCCTTTCTCTCTTTCTCTCTCACTCTGTGTCTGCTCTCTAAAATGAATAAATAAAAAGAAATTTTAAAAAAATTTTATTTAGAAAATTAAATTTAGCAGGGTGACATTGATCAAGAAGAATACACAGGTTTCAGGTAAACATCTCTCTAGCATTTGAACTGTTCGTTATGTTGTGTACCCATTACGCAAAGTCAAATCATTTTCTACCACTGTATTATCTGTCCCTCTCTACTCCCTCACCCATTATTTATTTTTTGAATATACAGTACAAGTACATGATAAAAAATTTAGAAAGACACAAAAGGTTGTATAGTTAAGAGTCTCTCAGATTCCTTCCACAGAGTCATTCTTATCAATTTCTAATAAGGCTGTCCGGAGATGTTCAGTGTTTAAGTATGTGCACACAAGTGCATGTGTGTGTATTCCCCATATAAATGGCAACATGCTATACTGTTTTGTATCTTTATTCACTTATTAATTTAATATTACTATGTATAAATCCAAGTCATAGAAAGCCACCTTTAAAAAAATAGCTATATAGCCTCCACAGTGTTTCCTGTACAGATATACCATAATTTATTTAATCAGTTCTCGAGTAGGGACACTTAGGTGGATTCCATCATATCTGCAATAACATGCAGAGAAGATTCTTTTTCTTTTTAATTCAGTGAGAGGAGGAGAGGCAGACACCAACTCTCTCAGGTGCTCCAACAGGAATTCACCCGGCAAGCCCACTAGGGGAGGATGCTCTGTCCATCTGGGGCATTGTGCCATTGCTCAGCAACTGAGCTCTTCTTAGCGTTTGAGGCAGAGGTCATGGAGACATCCTCAGTGCCTGGGGTCAACTCACTCTAATCAAGCCATGGCTGCAGGTGAAGAAGAGAGAGAGAAGCGAGAGGGGGAGGGATGGAGAACCAGATGGCCGCGTCTCCTGTGTTCCCTGACTGGGAATCCAGGACATCCATGTGCCGAGCCAACACTCTACCATTGAGCCAACTGGCCAGGGCTAAAAAGATTCTAATGTATTATAAGCAACTACTAACTAGACTATGAATAAGTTATTCTTAGATGCTAACATTACTTTAGTTCATCTTATCAAAGAATTTGTCCCGCCTGACCTGTGGTGGTGCAGTGGATAAAGCATCGACCTGGGAACACTGAGGTCGCCAGTTCAAAACCCTGCACTGGTCTGGTCAAGGCACATATGGGAGTTGATGCTTCCAGCTCCTCCCCCCTTTCTCTCTTTCTCTTTCTCTCTCTCTCTCTCTCTCTCACTCTGTGTCTCCTCTCTAAAATGAATAAAAAAAAAGAAATAAAAAAAATTTTTAAAAAATTTAAAAAAAGAAACTTGTCCCAAATGAAAGAACAGAACAAAACTCCAGAAAAATAACAAAACAGAGATAAGCAATCTACTAGATGCAAAGTGCAAACAGTGGTTATAAGGATGCTCAAGGAACTTAGGGGAAGCCTAACCAGGCAGTGGTGCAGTGGATAGAGCATCAGACTGGTATGCGGAGGACCCAGGTTCAAGACCCCAAGGTCACCAGCTTGAGTGCGGGCTCATCTGGTTTGATTGAGCAAGACTCACCAGCTTGAGCCCAAGGTTGCTGGCTCAAGCAAGGGGTCATTCAGTCTGCTGTAGCCCTCGGTCAAGGCACATATGAGAAATCAATCAATGAACAACTAAGGAACCACAACAAAGAATTGATGTTTCTCATCTCCCTTCTTTTCTGTCTGTTCCTCTCTCTGACTCTCTCTCTCTGTCTCTGCCACACACACACACAAAAGAAACTAAGAAACTTAGGGGAAGACTATATAAACTTAGAGAAAACCTCAACAGCATAAAAAAAAAAACATGGAAACCATAAAAGTGAACCAGTCAGAAATGAAGGATACACTAAATAAAATGAAGAATAATTTACAGGGAATAAACAGTAGAATAGATGAAGATGAGAATGAAAACTGTGATTTGGAATACAAGTAAGCAAAAAAACATCCAATCGGAATAGCAAGAAGAAAAAATAATCAAAAAATAATAAAAATGAGGATACTGTGAAGGAGCCTCTGGAACAACCTCAAGCGTACCAACTGTCACATTATGGGGGTGCCAGAAGGAGAAGACAGCATTAAATTGAAAACCTATTTTAAAAAAAATACTGATGGAAAAGTTCCCTCAGGTGATAAAGAAAATAGACATACAAGTCTAGGAATGCAGAGTTTCAAATAAGCTGAACCCAAAGAGGCCCACATCATAACTAAAATTCCAAAGGTTAAATAAAGAAAGAATCTGAAAAACAGCAAGAGAACAGCAGTTAGTTACCTACAAGGGAGTTTCCATAAGACTGTCAGCTGATTTCTCAACAGAAACTTAGCAGGTCAGAAGAGACTGGCAAGAAATATTCAAAGCCAGACCAGTGGTGGCGCAGTGGATAGAGAGTTGACCTGGGACACTGAGGATCCAGGTTGAAAACCCCAAGGTCACCAGCTTGAAGCCCAAGGTCACTGGCTTGAGCAAGGGGTCACTGGCGTGTCTGGAGTTCCCCAGTCAAGGTACATATGAGAAGCAATCAATGCACAACTGAAGACCCACAAGTACAAGTTGATGCTTCTCATCTCTCTCTCTTCCTGTCTGTCTCTTTCTTGCCAAGAAAAAGAAAAAGAAATATTCAAAAAGTGATGAAAAGCAAGGACCTACAACAAGATTACTCTACCCAGCAAAACTATTATTTAGAATCAAAGGCCATACATATTAAGAGCTTCCCACACAAAAAAAAGCTGAAGGAGCTTATCACCACTAAGTCAGTATTACATGAAAGGTTAAAGAAAATTTTGTAAGAAGAAAAAAAATATTTTAAAAATATGAACAATAAAATAGTAATAAATACATATCTATCAACAATGGAATCTAAAAACTAAACAAACAAGCAGAACAGAAACAGATTTGTACATACAGAGAACATTTTAAGGGTTGTCAGATGGGAGGGGGGCAAAAGGGGTGAGTGAAAAAGGTGAAGAGATTAAGAAGTATAAACTGGGCCTGACCAGATGGTGGCACAGTGAATAGAGAGTAGACTAGGACATGGAGGGCCCAGGTTCAAAACACCAAGGTTTCCAGCTTGAGTGTGGGATCGCTGGCTTGAGCGTGGGATCATAGATATGACCCCATGGTCTCTGGCTTGAGCAAGGGGTCCATCACTCTGCTGTACCGCCCAGTCAAGGCACATATGAGAAAGCAATCAATGAACAAGAAATCAATAAACAACTAAGATGCCGCAACAAAGAACTGATGCTTCTCATCTCTCTCTCTCTCTCCCTTCTTGTCTGTCTGTCTCTATCTGTCCCTCTCTATGACTCTGTCTCTGCTAAAATTAAAAAAAAAAAAGTATAAATTGGTTGTTACAGAACAGTCAAGAAGATGTAAAGTACAGCATAGGGAATATAGTAAATAATAGTCTAATATTCTAATAACTATGCATGGCGTCAGATGGGTATGAGATTTATTAGGCTATTCACTTAGTAAGTATAATGTCTAGTCACTAGGGTGTACACCTGAAACTAATACAATATTGTATGTCAGTTGCAAATGAAAAATAAAAATGTTTTAAAATAGTTGAAGTCTACAAAATAAAACTGCACTTATCTAGAAAGAATTCTATATAGCTCTTATAATTAAGGTTGAAATGCAAAAAAAGTTTTAAAAAGTCAAATTTCAATTGCTAACATCCAATTACTGTTGATGCAATGAAAACTACCGAATGAATTATGAACTTCTCCTTTAAATTATGTCTTACAGAAAACTTTACTGGAGAGAACTCAGATCCATATGGATTTAATTTTCAAATTAAAAAAATAAGGTAGGGTGGTTGGTAATGCAACTTTTTTCCTTTTATTTTTTTTAAAGATTTTATTTATTCATTTGAGAGAGAGAGAGAGAAGGAGAGAGAGAGAAGGGAGACACAAGGGGGGGGGGAGCAGGAAGCATCAACTCCCATAGGTGCCTTGACCAGGTAAGCCCAGAGTTTTGAACCAGTGACCTCAGTATTCCAGGTCGACGCTTTATCCACTGAGCCACCAAAGGTCAGACTGGTAATGCAACTTTATTGAACAGCAAATGTGTAAGATAAGAGGAATTTATTTCTAAAAGGAGGCACTATCTCCGAAAAGAAAACAGCTCCTAAACAACAGCTGGATGAATGATGTTAGTCCTTTCCCATTTTTCCTGTTTCAATGCCTCAGTTTCACTTTCCTCCAATGATGATGGGTGAACTTAGCTCTGGTTTCAAGAGAAACTGAAATAGGAAATCAGATTAAAAAGAAAACCCAGGTATGAAACTTATGGACCTTGGCCATAGAGAACATTTTATAAATTTGATCCTAAAGGCAAGGAAATTAAAGGCAAAAATAAGTGAATGGAACTATATTAAATGAAAAAGCTTCTGCACAACAAAAAAACCAACAACAAAACAAAAAGCCAGCCTGACCAGGCGGTGGCGCAGTGGATAGAGCGTCGGACTGGGATGTGGAAGGACCCAGGTTCGAGACCCTGAGGTCGCCAGCTTGATCACAGGCTCATCTGGTTCGAGCAAAAGCTCACCAGCTTGGACCCAAGATCGCTGGCTCCAGCAAGGGGTTACTCAGCCTGCTGAAGGCCCGCGGTCAAGGCATATATGTGAAAGCAATCAATGAACAACTAAGGTGCCGCAACGGCAACAAAAAACTGATGATTGATGCTTATCACTCTCCGTTCCTGTCTGTCTGTCCCCATCTATCCCTCTCTCTGACTCTCTGTCTCTATAAATAAACAAAAACAAACCAAAAAAACAAAACAAAAATAAGCCAACCAAATGGGTGATGATATTTATAAACAACAGCTCCAATAAGGGGTTAATATCCAGAATATATAAAGAACTCACAAGCCTGAGCTGGCTTGCTCAGTGGATAGTGCGCCAGCCTGGTGTATCGAACGTTCCAAGTTCAATTCCTGATCAGGGCACACAAGAGAAACAACCATTTGCTTCTCTCCCTCTCCTTCTCCCCTTTCTCTTTCTCTTCCCCTCCCATAGCCAGTGGCTTGACTGGTTCAAGCATTGGCCCTGGATGCTGATGATAGCTTAGTTGGTCCAAGCATGTCAGCCTCAGGCACTAAAAATAGCTCAATTGATTCTAGCATCAGCCCCAGACGTGCATTGCCAGTTAGATCCCATTGGTACACAAAGACACATGCACCCTCAAGTTCATCACAGCATTATTCATGGTGCCCAAGACATGGAAACAAGCAAAGTCTTCCTCGATAGAGGATTGGATAAAGAAGATGTGATACATATATACAGTGGAATACTGCACAGCCATAAGAAATGATTACATATTGCGATTTACGACAACTTACGAACACTGCACCAAGTGAAATAAACCAGAAAAGGTTAAGAAATAAATGATTTCACGCATAGGTGGGATATAAAACTGAGATTCATGGATATAGTCAAAAGTGAAGTGGTTACCAAGGGGAGGGGCTGCAGGAGGGAATATATAGAGACAAATATACAGTGACAAAAAATGATTTGACTTTGTGTGATGGGCACACAATGCAATCAACAGTCCAAATGCAATAGAAATGTTTACCTGAAACCTATACTGTTATTGATCAAAGTCACCCCATTAAATTTAATCCTAAATAAAAAGAAAATAGAATAACTTAAAAAAACCCTAAAATAACATTAAAAAAACAGCTTCAGAAGAACACAGTATCACCCCAGTAGTAACTGAATTTCAATTAGTATTCTGCAGTGGGCAGAGTTATTAGATCAGCCACAAAAATGCAGCAACTTGGTCCCCCTTTCTGTTTCTAGTGAGTTCATTTTCCTGGTATTGGCATCCCTGCTTAGGAATGGAGCCCAGCCCTGAAATTACAGTGTGGGAATTTAGCCCCAACTGTGATAAGATTATATGTTAGACACTGTTCTAAGTGCCAAATACAAGTTACAAAAATCACATCTCTTATGGAGGCTGACTGCCTGGCACAGATGACTAGTGTTTGCCTCCAAATTCTTAATTTTGGAACATGCTGACAATCTCTCTCGTGCTCTCCTGGTAACCCATTTTTGGAATGTGACCAGGCTCATGGAACCCCTAAGCACAGTTACTTATTTACCTAGCTGAACCCTTGCTATCAGCCAGCCTAAGCTGCTCCATTAAACAAACAAGAGCCAAGTTTCTGTCCCTCTTCATGTTATCTGCTCTGCTCTGAATCACAGTGAATGTGATGTTTGAGAAGACTGCTTTGAGCTGAGTTTGAACCATTGCTTCAACTGTGATATATCTTAACACTGTGCTGTCCTATATGGTAGACACTGGCCACATGGGACTAATCAATATTTGAAATGTGGCTGATTAGAAGTATGTACTTTAAGTGTAAAATACATATTGTATTTCAAAGAATCAGTACAGAGAAGATTAAATGTTGAATAATAATACATATTTGTTAAAATATATTAGTAAGTTTAGCTATTTCTTCCCACCTTTTAAAATGTAGTTACTAGGTAATCTAAAATTGCCCATGCCAATTGTATTATATTTCTACTAAACTGTTTAACTAATAGCAACAAGTCATTATTTTGAGGTTTGTACATCTAAATATCATTAGGAAAATATTTAAAAATGAAACTCCTTTGCAAAAAGAACTGTGAGCTAAAATACGCTGAAGGGATGTCAGGTTAGAAGAGCACCATTCTGCAATCTCCATGGCAACAGCTGGGACAGAGGAGCATTGTCAATGAACGCTAAAACCCCTGGTAAACGGTTAAAGAGGACAGTCATCCATCCAGAGGCAAAATTACACCCTGTAGATCATCTACAAACTGCAAAGACAAGACCTGGTAGTCACTATTTTAACAAATGATCAAACTTAGCATATGACTAATACTACAACTTGTCAGTATTACATGCCTCTTCATATGTGATAAATTGAGGTAAACATTAGCCACAAAGCACTATGCCCCAATATTTTTTTGTGAAAATTTCAAACATATACAGTGTATCCGTAAAGTCATGGTGCACTTTAGACCGGTCACACGGTCAAAAGTGCACCATGACTTTACGGACACACTGTAGAACAATGAAAGAATTTATGGCAAAATCTGTATTCATACTATCTAATATTTTACCATACAGTACTAATTTAACACATCTTTTCCATTTTCCTATCCATTTTACTTGAATACATTTCAAAGTAAACTGCAGGCATTTAGCGCATGCCCTCCCTAAATAATCTATGGAATATTTTTTCCAAAAAATGTTTAACCTGAATCTAATCAAGCCTGTAATCCTAACTTCCCGTTTATGGGAGATATAGGGCTATAAAGAAATTAAGTTGACATTAAGAGGAAATTAAAAATCCACAATATGGAACATTCTGTAATATTAAATGGGTTAAAAGTTTGTCATGGCCTGACCAGGCAGTGGTACGGTGGGCCGAGTATCAGACTGGGACACAGGGGACCCAGGTTTGAAACCCCAAGGACAACAGCTTGAGTGTGGGCTCACCAGCTTGAACACAGGGTCGCTGGCTTGAGCCCAAAGGTTGCCGGCTTGAGTACAAGGTTGGTGGCTTGAGCAAGCGGTCAATGGCTCAACTGTAGTCCCCCCCTCCGTCAAGGCACATATGAGAAAGCAATCAATGAACAACTAAGGTGCCACAATGAAGAATTGATGCTTCTCATCTCTCTCCCTTTCTGCCTGTCCCTATCTATCCCTGTGTGTGTGTGTGTGTCTCTCGCTAAAAAAAAAGTGTCATAAAAAAGTATGGGTGACTAGATTTAAGTCTTAAACGACCTAACAAATTCTAACTTGTCGACCTAAATCAGATACTATTCAATTTTTAAAAAGCTACAAGACATTCTTATAACAACTAAGGCAATGTGAATATGGACTGGATATTAGATGATATTAAGGAATTATCCCTAATTTTCTTAGATGTGATAATAGGCACTGTGGTATATAGGCAGTGACCTCTTTTTGGGGGTGAATGCTGAAGACAATTGTGTGTTTATAAGTGCACAATACATATATGTAAAGTTTTAATGTATTCATTTATTTATTTTATAGAAATAAAGCATAATAGTAACATGTTATTATATTTAATAAGAAGAGGGTGAAGATAATGTTCACTGTATTGGTCTTTCAACTTTTCTGTACACAGAATATTTCATAATACAAAATGGGGTTGGGAGACAAAAAAATTATTGCAAAGAGGTTAATATGGTTTCTTCTGTTTCTGCCTACCTGGGCTTTTCAGGTCAAGAATATGATCTTTGAAAAAATATCTTACCATAGACACACACAAAAATGTCTATAACATTCTTTATTCCTACCCCAGAGCCAATGCTATTATTAGCTAAGAGCCTTCAATATGCAATATTGCAATTGGCAATTTAGTCCGTAAGCAAAGGCTTTCATGCTGCAGTATTACAGAGTGCACAGCACAATCACAAGGTAACCTGAGCTCAGGCTCACTGCCACCAGCCTGTGTTTCATGTAGACTGAGGCAGTCTGTCACACAGCCTCAGATTTTACTTTATATACCACTTGTTAAAAGTATCCTGCAATAGAATTTGCCTACTCCTGGAAACCGCAGACACAAAGTTTTCTGTGATCTTTTTCTTTAAGATTTTATTCTACTATCCAATCCATTGATGCCCTCGAAGTCATTAGAACTGCTTTACCCCTAAGTCCAAAGACACACTCATCACCCAGGTAATTAGAATTAGAAACAGAAAATCATTAGCAGAGATCATTGGATATGGTATAGTATGAACTAAATAAAAGTGTAAATTTATACTAATAACTAAAACAAGATTTAAAAAACCTAGAGAAGGAATCTTATGTGGGTAACCACAGTTGAGGAGAAGAGAATCGCCCACTGACAACCAAGACCTCTCTTTTAAACTTGGTTAGAAAGATCACTAACCTGGAAACAAAGAGGGGGCTTGGAGGTAAGAGTGAGACGACTAATCACATTACACACTCAACTAAAAAGTGATACAGTTAAGAGTGTTCTTTCGCTTAAAGGAACAACAGGAAAGTCTGAAACTACCTCTGTGAAGACGAGGCAGCACACGGATTCATATGTCCTGTTTCACATGCAATGAAAAAAGAAAATGATACTTACCAGGGTTTGTCTTCTCAAGCTGATACCATCGGTAAAATGCCCTTTTCTTCTGTTCGCTCAGGTCTGATCCCTGTTGCAACAGCCAGTGAGAGATCCGGCTCTGACTGATACCTGCAGAAAGAGAAATTAGAGGCAAGATAAGGAGGCTTCTGCTGGTTCTAGGTTACTGGGTTCTGTACTCTCTCCTCTATAAGGAAGCTGCAACTTAAACTCTTTTACACTGGGATTCTCTGTAAAGGCTGATTACATGGACTAGCACATATTCCGAATTATCTACTAGCAGTCACGGCATTTTATTAACCAAGATGTGGAAGTGGCCTCTAAGCCAATCTCTAAACCTGGTCCATAAATATCTGAGATGCAGGGAGAGATTCCTAAGGGGTACCAGAAGTTGATTATATTTGTGACCCTTCAAGCACCACCACCTCCACCCTAATCCAGGGTTAGAATATGCGAAATTTTACTAGACATCAAGAAAAAGAAAAAAGAATCAAGCCAGCAAGTGTTCCTACTCATTACTGATACTGATAAAAACAGTTAGGGGCTGGGAAAGAAGAAGTCATTGGAAATACTCTTGGCCCTGGCCTGGTGGATCAGTGGATAGAGCATCAGCCCAGCACACCAAGGTCATGATCAATAAGTGCACAACTAAATCAATGGGACAACTAAGTGGAACATGAATTGGTGCTTTTCTCTCTCTCTTTCCCCCTCCCTCACTCCACCCTTCTTTCCTCTCGAATCAATGGGGGAAAAAAAGAGAAAATAGGGTTTCTACTTAGTAAAGTTTCTGGCTTTTTTGTAATTCATTTCACCATTTCAGATTCATTACCACAAGTCAAGTTCTGCTGCAATATGACCTCTTAAGAAATCTCAAGAGGTAAAGACAGTCTTCAAACACGGACTTTAAAAAAAACCCAATAATTACAAAGCATTAGTTTTCAGCTATCACTAAGAAGTTCTTGACAACAATTAAATAGAAATGTGAAAATAAAAAAAGCATGTCTAAAACTTACTAGAATGAGACTCACATGCTCCTTCTGGTCAGTATAAGCTATTCTGAAAATAAATAATTTAACATACAAGTGTCAAAAGCAAAAAATAGAAAAGATGAAACTGTCTTAGATATCCATAGGCACTTTCTAAAGGAGCAGTCAGCAATCAGAGTTAACAGTATCTAAACTCTCCCAAGGAATTACTTATGGTAACTGGATAGTGCTGAACACCACCTGTGCCAACACCTGTTTAAAGCTATAATGCACAACAGGAAGAGTGGTTATCATGAAGTAATCACACCCCCTAACGTGAAGAAACAGGAGGCCTGGTGATCACATTTAACTCATTAAAAGCAAGCCCCTAGAGGTTCATACTTTTAAAAAACCTATGTTAAAAATGAATTTGGAGAGGAAAGGGGAGAATTTTGTTAAAAGACAAGTTGGGCTGTGAACGAAGAAAGGTTTTCTGATTGGAAACACCTTCTACTTTCAACGGGTGAAATTCAGTCTCTTCCAAAACCTAAGTGATTACATTCTCAAATAATTCACACAGCAGTTTTCCAATGGATTAAAGATCTATGTGATGCAGGTGCTGGCAGCTAGTGCTGCATGCTTGTTCTAAGAGAATGCAAATTATTTAAAATTGGCTATGTTTTGCAATGCCTTCACCACAAGTCTAGATGCAGACACTACACTACTTTTAAACAAGAGTGAAGAAACAACCATTTCCACCATGAAATTAATGTTGATTTTCATGTCAACAAAATAAAACATTTTATAAGCTCTGTTACTTTCAGTATTAACTCTCCCTCACACAGTCAGATCACACAGAACAAACACCGAGCTCAGCAGATATTAGCAACATCAGGTTCTGACTGTGCTTTAGAGGCGGTATAGGGCAAGAGCCCATCAGAAGATCAGTTAAATCATGGTGTGCTCACATAATAAGACACTGGGCAGACTTTTGAAAGTAATGTTCTAAATCAGCCACCAAGAACAAACAACAACCAAAAAAAAAAAAACAAAAACAAAACCTACTTAACAAAAAGCCATCAATACCAAGTGCTGACAAGGACATGGATGGGGTATAGGGAACTCTCCTACAGCTGATGGAAGAGTGAGTGTCAGGGCCTATGGCTAGGAGGAAACAGGCGAATTACGGAGAGGCAATGTGAGGAAGGCTAACACAGTGATCAGCACTGTTCTTGATCCTTGTCTGGATGGTGGTTATATGCATGTCTTCATTTTTGTAAAAGTCATTAAGCTAGTCACTTTTCTCTGTATATTTTTTCAATTAAAAGAAAGTTTTTCAAAATTCTATATAGTATTTTAAAAAATAAAGTCAATGAATATGTATCAATATGGAAAGATGCCCATGATATAAATGAAAAAGTATACAGTTTTATAAACATATTTGCATAATCCACACTCTGTTTTGTAGAGTAACAAAAACTTACATATTGCCAAAGATAGTAAAGTGGCAGACTTCCTACACTGTATACCTCTATATTGTTTTCTTAATCATTCTACAAATATGTATTAATTTATTTTATATTTAGCCTTCCCTTATAAACACTACATACTTTACTGGCTGTTTTATAAACACTGCAATTAAGTTAAACAACAAAAGATGTACAAAAAAAAAAGAAGTTAATTTCAGCCTTCCCTCTGCAATACCACCCTGAGGTAAACAATGTTGCCCCACAATTTTCTCTAAGTGTAATTATTAATGTAATAAAACAAAGGGAGAGAAGGTAGTGAAGAATATCCTTCTGTCTAGTCTTTTGTGTAAGGGGAAATAAAAAAGAACTTCTCTATAAATTTAATCTGTTTTCATACAATAAATATAGAAAACGAAGTAATAAAGCAGGTAGTTTTCCCAGCAGCACTATAAAAATTATACAATAATACATTTTTTTCCAATGATTTTTCTCAGCAGCTTCCTGACAGGGGGAGTTCTTCAACTCATTCTTCTGGGATGCTCATGCCTTTGGGACTTGGGGTGAGCTTGTTGTCAAAAGGCCCTACAGCTTCTCTTTACTGTGCTTTTTCTTGGGAAAAAAATTTCTCTTCTCTTCTCGTACTTCACACTGCTGGGGGGGAAAAGAACTACTCTCCACAAGTTCTAGCTCTTTAAAACCTCTTCTCTACCTTTCACAGGGGGAAGAAAAGAAAAATTTACGTATAACTTTCATACATTGAGAAACTAGAACTAACTCGATTAATTCCATTCCAATAAGAAAGGGATCACACTGTGTTCAAAGGACAAAAAAAAAGGCCTCTTTGCCAGCCTTGTTCACATTCTTTTCTGAGCTTCAGCTCTATCAGGCTTCTTCCAGTTTCTCAGATGCCATGCTCCCTTCCACTAGAGGGCTCTCCACCACTACCCATTCTCGTCAGTCTCTAATAGCACACATTTAAATGTGTCCTCTTCCTTCTACTTCCTGTGGAATGTGAAGATGATCTGACCACTCAGGTCACCTTCATCCTTGGAGTGTTGAATACAGCTCTCCAATGCAACTTCAGGAATTGCTTTGCTAGCACCTTACGTGTTAGTATCCGTAGGCTTACATCTTTAAGCATCTTCTCTTGCTCTATCCACTCTTCCTTGGTCATCTCAATTATCAACAATCATGATTTAAAATATCATCTAAATGCCACAGCACCAGACTAGTTTTTTTTTTTTTTTCCCAAACCATTTGCTAGTTAACTTCATGAGAATTTCCCATAGGTCATTAAAACATTAAACTTAATTCATTACCCTTTTCCTTTTAATCTGCTCTTCTTCTAGTGTCCTCCATTTAAATTTTACCTTCTACAATCTTCTTTCCCCCAACCCTTGCATTCTTACTAAATCCAAACTTTCTCTTCCTAAAATTCTCTTCATGTTCTCTCCAACCCTCATTTTTGCAGCTTGGAAGCTCAGCTTCCTTTGTCTGGATGACTGAAATAATTGATTAAAAGAACAAGCCATCTACGACTCAAAATTCTCATGATCAGATCCTTTTTAATTGGAAGATCACTCCACAGTTGAAAAAGTGAAACATCCCTCCTTCAAGCAATTTTCTGCTTGAGAACTGCAGTCATCTCTACAATTCACCTTCCACAATTTTAAAGTTAAAACACACGCGTGCATTCTCCACAAAAATAACTCAAAACCATGCAGACAAGAAAGTTCTTCACCGCAACCCTTCTCTTATTCCCTATACTAAAGGTACACTTGTTTTTTAGTGTGACTCCTTCCAGACACTTCCCTGTGTATTTAATACATAAACATGTACACACACACACACACTCATACACAAACATGCGCACACATCTACTTGTCTTTTTTAAATACATATTTAGAGTTATTCTGTACATAATAAGTAACTTGCATTTCTTACATAATGTGTTGGAATTTTCTCATGTAGTACATTATGAATCTTCATTCTAGTGGCTACAAGATATTCTATACAATAACTTATCCAAATATTATCGAACATTTCAGTTGTTGCTCATGTCTTACTATTATAAATGATGATGCAATGAACATTCTATGCATACCTACCTTTGAACATATAAATACTTTAGAGTCAACTCACAGGAATGAACATTTTAACTCTTACCATATGTTTGTTACAGATACTACCAGACTGTTCCCCAAAGGTTGTATACAATTTTATACTTTAACCAATAGTATAACCATATTTTATAAAACTTATTCTGAAAATCTAACTTCTCTGTAAACACAATATATGCTCATTATAAAAAGGAATTCTAAGCAAATCAAAGCAGAAAATTACAGAGTAAAGTTAATAAAAACAATTCAAAATTTTACTACTCAGAAAGAACTACACCCAGTAGAAAATCACTCCAAGCATAAAAGTAAATAGAAGACAGAGAAATAATTACTAAACTGAGATTATACTATAGACAGAACTTTAAAATTAAAAACAAATTTAGTTTGATCTGATTTTAACTCAAGAAAATAATTTTAAAATAAACTTGAGTGAAATGAAAAATCTACCTGAATTTAGAAAATGCTTCTGTATGGAAAATGAGGTTACTAAAAAGAGCATACTAAAGCAAGGAAAAAGAATTATATAAAAGCATTAGGAGGTTGGAAGCATTGTTTTATAACTTGTGAGCAGTATCTAAAGATTCTTGGCTAAAAGAAAAAAGGGAAATCAGTAGACTGTGGTAGCCAGCTTCTAAGATGACCTCTAATAACTCTATTAGTCTTTCTACCTTTGTGCAAGCTTCAGGGTGGTCTCTACAACCAGTAGAATGTGGTAGAAATGATCATCTTCTACTTCTGAGGCTAAGTCATGAAAAACATTTCAACTTCCGCCTTGCTCTTGCTCCAAGATAGTTGATTCTGAGGGAAGCTGGCTGCCATCCTGTGAGACCACCCAACCAGACCAATGGAGAAATCCAGGTGGCAAAGAACCGAGGGATTCTAACAGCTTTGTAGGTAGCCATCTTGGAAGTGAGTTCCCTAGCCTTAGTTAAGATGACTGCAACCTCCTGAGATACCCTGAATCACCTGTCTAAGCAGTTCTGGATTCCTGACCCACAGAAACTGAGTGAGATAATAAAGATTTAGGTTTCAAGTTACTATGGTCTGATGTAAATTTTTATGTAGCAAAAGATAACTAATACATATACATAGACAATACTTTCTCCATCTCCTTTCCCATCCTTCACACATAACTCCCCATTGTTAGAAGATATTTTTACATGATCAACATTTACTTTCTGTTCTGGATTCATAATTCCCATAGTTCTAGATTTAAACGAATTCAAGATTTACCATACAGTTTCAGTTTCCCATTCCTAAGCTCTGTATTTTTGTTTTTAACTGAGGACTACTTTACATATTTTGAAATACACTACTCTTTAAATGTATATAGTTTAACAAGTTTTGATGTATGTATACATGTGTCTGTTGCTCAAGTCAAGATATAAATTATTTTCAGGCTCCCTAAAGGTCCTTCTTGTCCCCTTTTTAGTTAATTCCTAAATTCTACATTTTCAATTTCTGATTGGTAGATTTATTCATCCAGCAGTTTTGATCAGTACTGCTATGTACCACATATAACATTTCAATGACAGGCTGCATAGACGATTGTGGTATACCATATAGTATAGATGTGTAGTAGGCTATACCATGTAGTTTTGTGTAAATACATTCTATGTTGTTTGTACAATGATGAAATCACCTAATGATGTATTTCCCACATGCATTCTCATCACTAAGCGATGTATTACTGTACAGGTTTATTGATGCTGTATTTCCCAGTTATTGTATGCTGTGTTTGTCTTCCATGTTTATACTCTGACAACAACTTTATGGGGAAATATTTTTGGGTTTACACTTTCCTTCAAAATTTATTCAGTTGGAATGATGTCAGTGAAAACAGCAAAGTAAGGAGCTCTGAAAAAAACAGTCCTCCATAAAAGCAATAAGAACCACTGCTCTACCCTAAAAGTGCTGGCAAAAATGATCATAATCAGCTTTTCTATAACTCTGAAAATTGACCAAAGGTCTGTCTCAATCCAAGTAGTGCTTTTTTTAAAAAGCTAAATTCTACTAAAAACAGCTTAATGACATTTTGAACTTGACCCTACACCCATTCCCATCATCCCAGCATCCCAGTAGATAAGAAAACCAACATTCCTGTAAACACACTGAAAAACAGGAGTGTCCTCATAGCTAATAGAGGGGGTATAACAGGTTTGGAGTTCCCCAAAACACCATTCTAAAAGAACTGTCACTATTTTACCTTTCTGGGGATTCCCTGAAAACTCCCATTTACAAGGTCTGTCCTTATTTGACCTGATCCAGACCTCATTCAGTGTAAATAGTATTTTCCCTGGTAAAAGGGAAGGAAGAGAGGTGGTCTGTTAAAAACAATCAGTGGCAATCATTTAACACTGTAGGTGCCTGAGATGATAGCAATTGCAGCAAATAAGGAGCTAACCAAAATAACTTAAAAGCCAAGGAATGGGATTAGTCTATGAGGGTCTTCAAAAAAGCTTTGACACACCATATTTCCCCATATATAAAATGCACCCTTTTTCAAAAAAATTGGGGTCTAAAAACTCGGTGTGTCTTATACAGTGTTGTGGCATTTCAAATGCCACAGATGGAACTGAGGATGAGGCAATATAAGAAGACAGTGATTCGTCATCAGACACAGATGAGGACAAGCTAATGGATGGGAGTTTTGACAGTGATGGAGTTGTATGAATTTTATGATGAATAAAACTTTAGTTCAGTAACTTTATGTAATACCTTATTTTTTTCAAATTCCGGGCCCCAAAATTCAGGTGTGTCTTATACATGGGAGCATCTTATACATGGGGAAATATGGTATTTCTGAGACTCTAGGAGGTCAGGTCAGGCCCATGGAGGGCTGTGCACATGCCTAAGTCTATGTGCATGAATAGGGCAATGTGGAAGCACAAGAAAACAACAACTGTGAAGGCCTTAAGCCCTTACTTTTAGTTGACCTTGACAAGTGGTGCAAAGAGAAAGAGAAGAATAAGGCAGAATTATAACTGTCTTCCTGGGCATTAAACACATATTCAGTATACATACAGAGTCCCTCAGCAAAGCTGGGAAACTTACTGGTTCCAGGCATTTAAAAAAATCTGTCTAGCCTGACTAGCAATGGTACAGTGGATTGAGCATTGATCCAGAATGCTGAAGTCCGCAGTTTAAAACCCAGAGATCACAGGCTTGAGTGTGGTGTGGTCAGCTTGAGTGGGGGACTGCTAGGTTAAGTGCGGGATAACTGACATAATCCCAAGGTCAGGGGCTTGGGCACAAAGGCTTCTGGGGCTTGAGCAGGGGCGGGTGTCACTGGCTCAACTTGAGGCCCCCAGGCAAGGCACATATGAGAAGCAATCAATAAACAACTAAAGTGAAGCAACTACAAGTTGATGCTTCTCATCTCTCTCCTCCCTCTCTCCTTTCCTGTCTCTCTCTAAAATCTATTTAAAAATTAAAAAAAAAAAACAAAACCCAAAAATCTCGAATAATTAGAAGACTACTAAGCTAACAAGGAAGAGACACCAGAGCCACACACCACAAAGAATACTGACTTCATAGAATTAGTTCAGGAAAGTCACATATACACACACTGTAGAAACAATAAATAGCAATAACAATAAATTCAGGTGTAAGAAGAAATGATTTCCAGAATTTCCCCATTATATTATTCAAACTGTCCGGGTTAAAAAACAAAACAGAAACAAAACCACACAAGGACACAAGAAGGTATGACACATACACAGTGAAAGAAGCAATCAATAAGAAACATCTTTGAAGAAACTCAGATGCTGGATTTACTAAAAAAATATTTAAATTAGCTATTTTAAAAATATTCAAAGAAATAAAACAAATGTCTAAAAAAACAAAAGAAAACTATGAGAAGATTATTGCCTCACCAAATAGAATATTAATAGGCAGAAATTATAAGAAAGAATCATATAGAAATTCTGTGGTTGAAAAGTTCACCATGGCCTTGGCCAGTTGGCTCAGTGGATAAAGCATTGGCCTGGCATGTGGACATCCCAGGTTTGATGTCTAGTTAGGGCAACACACGAGAAGTGACCATCTGCTTCTCTTCCCCCCACTCTCTTTCCTCTCTTCCCCTCTCACAGAGTGGCTCAACTGGTTTGAGTGATGGCTCTGGTCACTGAAGTTGGATGGTCCAAGGATCAGCCTCAGGTGCTGATGATAGCTTGGTTTGTTTGAGCACTGGCCTCAGACAGGGGTTGCCAGGGGTATCCTGGTCAGGTTCTGTGCAGGAGTGTGTCTCACTATCTCCCCTCCTCTCACCAAAAAAATTAAAAGTACAATAAGTTGAAGTGAAAAATTAATTTAAGAGGCTCAACGTCAGTTGTGACCTGGCAGAAGAAATAACCAGTAAACTTGAAAACATGTCAAATTATAATGATTTATTATAAAAAAAGAGAAAAAATAGAACAAAGCCTCAAAAACCTGTGTGACACTATCATGTATACCAATACACAGAATGGGAGTTCCAGGAAGAAAAAAGAGAAAAGTGAAGAGAACATATTTGAAAAATCATGGTCAATTATCTAATTTAATGAAAAACATTAAATTATCTAATTTAATGAAAAACATCCAAGGAGCTCAATAATCTTCATGTAGGGTAAATTCAGAGAAGTCCACACCAACATCAAAACAGTTGAAAACAAAGTTTGAAAGCAGTAAGAGAGAAGTAATTCATTATGTACAAGGAATGTTCAATAAGATTCAGAGAATTTCTTATCAGAAAACAAATAAATATATAAAACAGTATAATTGTATTTTTTCTTATAATTCCTTTTATTTATATATAAAGAAAACTGGATAATGCAGTAATTTTAAATCTAAGTTGATGGACACATAATGAATAAGCGTGTAATTTACAAGACAATAAAGCACAAAGATGGGGGCAGGGAATTAAACCATAAAGAAGCAAAGTTTTCCTATACTATTGAAATTAAGTTTGAATTAATCCAAACTAGACTGTTAAAATTAACGAAGTACTCAAGTAATAGGGAAACAAGACAGACACAAGACTGAAAACAAATGACAAAATGGCAGATGTAAATCCTCCCTCATCATAATTACATTGCGTTTAAATGGATTAAACACTCCAATAAGACAGAGATTGGCAGAATCAATAAAAAAAAAAACAAAAAACACAATCCAATTGTATGCTGTTTACAAAAGATACATTTTAGATCCAAAGACACAAATATATTGAAAATAAAAGAATGGACAAAGATATGCCGTATAAGTGGTAACCAAATAAAAACTTCAGTGGCTACACTGATGTTATACAAAATAGACTTAAAACAAGAAACAAAAGAACACTTAATAATAATAAAAGGGTTAATGAGAGAGACATAATTAAAAACATCTATGCACCAAACAACAGAGACTCAAAATACATGAGGCAAAAACGGACAGACCTGAAGGGAAAAAAAGTTCAACCAAAATAGTAGGAGACTTCAATATTCCACTTTCATTAATAGATAAAACAACAAGACAGAAGATCAGCAAGAAAACAGAAAACTTGAACATTATAGACCACCTAAATCTAACAAACATCTACAGAACATTCTACTCAATAATAGCAGAACACATTCTCCTGTTTTACTGTTTGTTTTTTTGTTTTGTTTTTGTGACAGAGACAGAGAGAGGGACAGATAGGGACAAACAGACAGGAAGGGAGAGAGATGAGAAGCATCAATTCTTTGTTGCGGCACCTTAGTTGTTCACTGATTGCTTTCTCATATGTGCCTTGACTGGGGGGCTACAGCAGACCAAGTGACCCCTTGCTCAAGCCAACAACCTTGGGTTCAAGCTGGTGAGCCTTGCTCAAACCAAATGGGCCCGTGCTCAAGCCAGCGACCTTGGGGTTTCTAACCTGGGTCTTCTGCATCCCAGTCCGATGCTCTATCCACTGAGCACCACCTGGTCAGGTATACTACACATTCTCAAGTGTAAGCAGAACATTCTCCAGGGTAGAAAAATGTTAGGCCATAAAACAAGTCTGAATGCACCTGACCAAGTGGTGGTGCAGTGAACAGAGCATCGACCTGGAATGCTGTCTCTGTCTCTCGCTAAAAAAAAAGTCTTAATGATTTTTAAGTCATACAAAGTTTGTTCTTTAAGCTCAATAAAATAAAATTAGAAATCAATAACAGAAAAAAATTGAGAAATTCACAAAAATGTGAATATTAACTCCACTCTAACCAGTATGTCAAAGAAGAAATCATGAGAAAAATTAGAAAATACTTTGAAATGACAAAAAACACAACATACAACATATAAAAATGCATGCAATAAGCTAAGGAAGTGCTTAGAGGGGAATTTATTGCTGTAAATGCCTGTATTAAAAGATCATAATAAATTCGAAGTGAGCAGAAGGACATAATATAAAGTAGAAATGAATAAAATAGAAACATAATACAAAGAACAAATCAATAAAATAATAAGTTGGTTCTTTAAAAAAGTTAACAAAATTGAAAAACTATTAGACAGACTGAGAAAACAAAATGAGAGAAGATTCAAATTACCAAAACGAGTAATGACTTAAAAGACTTTACTGAACACGCAGAAATAAAAAAGATTATAAGGGAATTCTATGAAAGACTGTATGCTAACAAATTATATAACCAAGATGAAATGTACAAATTCCTAGAACAATGTACAAAATCTTGTCCAAGACAAAACAAAAAATCTGAATAGGTCTATAGCAAGTAAAGGCTGAATTAGTAGTTAAGTCTTTCCACACAAACCAATCATTCACAAACTCTCAAAAAAGTGAAAAAAAGAAACACTTTCCAATTCATTTGAAGCCTGTATTACCCTGATACTAAAATTAGACAAAGACAATACAAGAAAAAATTAGAGATCAAATCCCTTATTACTAGTATAGATGTAAAAATTCTCAAAAAAAAAAATACTTGCAAAACTGAACCAAACAACACATAAAAAGATCATACACCATGACCAAGGGGGATTTGTTTCAGGAAAGCAAGGTTCATTCAACAGATAAAAACCAATCAACATAACACACCATGTTAATAAATGAAAAAATCCATGAAATTCTTTTAATAGATTCAGATAAAGTATTTGCTAATCCAACATCTTTCATGATATATTCAACAAACTAGAAATGGAAGCAAACCTTATCTTGATAGAGTGCATCCAAGAAAAACCCACAGTTGACATCATTTCTAGTGGTTAAAGACTGAGAGCTTTCTCACTAAGATCAGTAACAACAAAAGAATGTTTACTCTCACTACTTCTATTCAACACCGGACTGGAAGTCCTAGGCAAGTCCATAAGGTAAGATAAATAAATAAAAGGCATCCAGATTGAAAAGGAAGAAGTTCAAGTACCTCTGTTTGCAGATGACATGATCTTCTATGGAGAAAATCTAAAGTAATTGACATGAGCACGCACGCACATAGAAAATGAGAACTTAATAAACATTCCACAAGGTTGCAGGATATAAGATCAACAGACAAAATTACATTTTATTTCTACTCACTAGCAATGAACAATCCAAAATTTCAATTCCATTTACAATACCTTAAAAAAAAGAGAAATATTTAGGAATAAATCTAACAAAAGTAGTACAAAACTTGTATAACAAAAACTACAGCCTGACCTGTGGTGGCGCAGTAGATAAAGCATCGACCTGGGAACACTGAGGTTGCCGGTTCAAAACCCTGCACTGGTCTGGTCAAGGCACATATGGGAGTTGATGCTTCCAGCTCCTCCCCCCTTTTCTCTCTCTCTCTCTCTCTCTCTCTCTCACTCTCTCTCTGTGTCTCCTCTCTAAAATGAATAAAATAAAAAAAAAAAAAAACTACAAAACATTGTTGAAAGAAAATGAAGAACACCTAAATAAATAGAAAGACATCTCTTATTCACAGATTGGGAGATTTAATATTGTTAAAATGACAACACTCTCCAAATTGACTTGCAGATTCAACATAATTTCTATTAAAATTCCATTTGGCTTTCTTGCAGAAACTGACAAAGTGATCCTAAAATTTATATGGATAAGTAAGGGACCCAGAACAGCCAGAACAACCTTTAAAAAGCAGAATAAAGTTGGAGAACTCACACTTCCTGATTTCAAAATTTACTGTCAAACTACAGTAATAAAGACTGTGTGGTACTGAAATAAGGACAGACATATCAATGGAATAAAATGGAAAGTCAAGGACATTTTGTAAAGTATGTAAGTGTCTACTATGATGTACACTGAAACTAATACAAAGTAATACTGAATGTAATTAAAAATAAAATTTAAAAACACTAAAATAAAAAATGCCATATACATATTTATGGTCAATTGATTTTTGACAAGGGTGACAAAATTCAGTAAGGAAAGAACATTGGTTAGAGCACTGTCCCGAGCTGCAAAGATTGCTGGTTTGATTCCTGGTCAGGGCACATACAGAAATAGCTTGATGTTCCTGTCTCTCTCTCTCCCCTCTCTCCACTCTCTCTTCTCTCTGTCTCTCACCCCCCCTTCCTCTCTCACTGAAATCAATAAAAAAATTAAAAAGAAAAAAAATTTAAAAATAAGGAAAGTCTTTTCAACAAATTGTGCTGAAACAACTAGATAGCCACAAACAAAAAAAGGATAGTGGATTTCTACCTCCCATCATATACAAAAATTAACTCAAAATGGGTTGGGTACCTAAATACAGGAAAGTAAGCTTTCAGTTTTTCATATGGAAAATAATACAATAATTAATAAATACAAAAATAAACTGTGTTTCACATACTCACAATTGTAAACCTAGTTTTGCCCCACCCTATTGAAGAGTTGCCATGAACCAGCACAGCTAATTCCAGGTCCTGAGTGGGAACGGCATGGAATTAATAGGCTTAAAGAAATAAAAGATGGGGTCGGGAGGGCTCTGCAATTGCTGCTGGTAAGAAGAGAGTGCCCTCCACAACCGGTATAGGGCAAAGTGGGCGATTAGCAAATCAATGAGATCTCTGATCATATTTTCAAGGCAATCCAAGAATTTTACCAAGTGCAGAAAACTCCCACCATATATAACACCTTAACTTTACACAAAACAAAGGACAGAAGAAACGTGCCTCCAGTCTTTCCGCAGGACACCGGGGTTAGGATGAGTATAAACAATCCAGCACCACAGCTTTACAGCCTTTTGCAACCTAATCAGACAAGGGGGGTTGGGCAGACTGTCAGCTTACAGCCAGTTCCCATACCTCTGTCCCCCAAACATCTAAACTGCAAAAACCCTGTTGGCTTTTCAGTCCCCAACATAAGTTAAACAACTCACAGAAGAAAACATAAACAGAAATCTATACCACATTATAAAATGCATCATTTTATATACCAATAAAAAAAACTAGCATGTACACACACACACACACACACACACACAGAATAAAAATAAATCTTTATGCACTGATGTGGGATATTTTCCAAGTTATAAAAGTTTGGTGCAGAATAGTGTATAACCACCTATTGGGGAAAAAGGAGAAAAGAACTAAAGAAATATTTATTTACATATAAGTGAATAAAATATCTCTGCAGAAACTGATAACATTAGTCTCTTCTGGAAAGGGAACTATGGCTGGGAGACAGACACAGGAGAGAGATTTAGCACTGAATAACACCCTTATGCACTGCTGAAGTTTGAACTACCTGAATATACTTCCTAATATAAAAAATGAATATGTATTTTATTTCATTTTTTTAGTTTTAGTTTAATTATAGGCTTTTATATCAGTAAAGAGAATACATTGAAAATTTTAAAATTCAATTTCAGGGAATTAATTCTGTTCAGAAGTTATTTTAGAATAATTTTTAGATTTATTACTTCCTCTTTTAAAATACTGCTTTATTGAGATATAATCCACATACAATTTATACACTTATAGTATACAACTGAATGTTTTTTAGTACCTTCAAAAAGTTGTTCAATCATCACAACAACTGATTTCATTTTGAGTAACAAAATGAGGACACTAGACAAAATCCTGGTAAGGTCAGCAAGTAGAGAGATTGTGAGGTAGAGAGAAGGAGCATCTTGCCACAGGAGAGCCGGAGTTTCTCCTCCCCACTCACAACTCTGTGCGGGATATTCGCTGTAATTATACAAATAACGTTTTAAAGCTGATTTTGTATATCTCAAACTGGAAGGATAGTCACAGAAAAGAAAGTTTCATATACTTATTTCAAAACGTTTAAACAATTAGTTTTTTAGATGAAAAAGAAAGGAGTATTTGAATAGCTTTTCCAGTAATTGTAGATATTCTCTGACACTACACTAAAACTTGACAGGTAATATATTCTTTTTTTTGTTTTAAAGTTTCTTTTTATTTATTCATTTTAGAGAGGAGACACACACACACAGAGAGAGAGAGAGAGAGAGAGAGAGAGAGGGAGAGAGAATGAGAGAAAGGGGGGAGGAGCTGGAAGCATCAACTCCCATATGTGCCTTGACCAGACCAGTGCAGGGTTTTGAACCGGCGACCTCGGTGTTCCCAGGTCGACGCTTTATCCACTGCGCCACCACAGGTCAGGCCAGCTAATATATTCTTAAAGGTGAGCTGCAACACTGAATCTGAAATCAACTCACTAAACTTTTTCATTCTGTTTCATTAAAATCCACTGATATATCTTGAACTTTTCTATTGTGCTAGTTCTAGGTGTACAACATAAAAACTTGGTATATGTATATATTGTGAAATGATTATCAAGATAAGTCTATTAATGTTTATCACCACACATAGTTATAATTTTTTGTGGTGAGAACGTTTAAGATCTACTCTCTTAAGCATCTTTCAATTATGTCCAATCCAGTATTGTTAATTAGAATCACCATGCTGTACATTACATACCCAGGACTTACTCATCTTATAAATGAAAGTTGGTACATTTTGGCCACATCCATCCATTCTGTCCACCCCCCACCACCATCCACCCTCCCTCTCTTGCAACCACCCATCTGTTCTTTGTACCTATGAATTTGGGATTTTTTAGATTGCATATAAAAGTGATACTACACAATATTTGACTTTCTCTGACTTATTTCATTTCACATAATACCCTTAAGGTCCCATCCAAGTTGTTGCAAATAACAGTATTTCCTTGTTCTTAATGCTGAGTAATAATATTCCATTATACACATACATATACATATATACACAACACTCATGCCAATTTTCTTTATCCATTCATATATCATTGATGAATATTTTGGCTATTTCTACATTTTGGTTGTTGTAAATATGCTACTATGAACATAAGAGTGCTATATTTTTTTAAATGTCCATTATTAAATTAAGTAATCCAAGGTTAGAAATATTAAAACACTATGGTAATAATATATTTAGTCTCAGGAAGCTTAGCTCCAGAAAAGTCAGTTTTTGGCAGGAGACAAAGAAGAAATGATTGCTGGTCAAACATTAAGCAGTAAATGGTAAATAATAATAATAATAAACTTCCATGGTGGCCCTGGCCACTGGATCAGGGGATGGAGTGTGGACCCAGTGTATGGATGTCCTGGGTTTGATTCTTAGTCAAGGTACACAGAACAAGTCAACCATCTGCTTCTCCCCTCCTCCCTCTCCCCAACGCTCTTCCTCTTCCCTTCCACAGCCAGTGGCTGGAATGGTTTGAGCATCAGCCCAGGGCACTGAGGAGAGCTCTGTTGATTCGAGCATTGGCCCCAGACGGGGCTGCCGAGTAGATCCCAGTCAGGGCTCAGTCTGTCTCACTTTCTTCCCTCCTCTTATTTAAAAACAAACAAACACAAATCTTCTGTGGCATTTATAGTATACCAGAAGCTTTACATAAACTAACTCATTTAAACTACTCAAGAACCTCTTAAGTAGATATTATTATTATTCTCATTTTCCAAAACAAGAAACTGAGGCTTAAGACACTGTGATAGAAATCACATTTTGAATGCTCAAGTTATGCTCTTGACCACTACATCATACTGTCTCTATGTATTAAAATGCCAAGTCAAGAGCAATGGCTTCGCAGCAAGACAACAATTAGCCATGTGGCTACGGGCAAATAAGGGAATCTCATTTAGCCTCAGTTTTCTCATTTATAAATGAAGACCTTAACACCTGACTTTCAAGTATATAAAACAGCACAGCATCTAGCACTTGGTAAGTGTTAAAATAAATTATAACTAAAAATAAAAAACCCTCCCAAAAGGGAGGCTTAGCAAGCAAGGTGCACAGGAGTGAAAAGCAGAGCCTCTGGTTGTCTGCACTTCAGTTAGAGGGCTACAGGCTGTCCCAGTAAGTATTTAGCACAATGAAAACTGAGCTAAAGACTAAAAGAAAGCATGAGCAAAAAATGGTTTAAGAGATACTGTTCTTAATAAATATTATTAGGCATGATAATAATGATTTTAATTTATTTCAAAGATACTTGTTATGCCCTAAAAAAATGAAGACAAACTGGTAATAAATGTCCTTCAAAAAATATTTAGCAAGAGAAGGGCTTGGGCAGAACCAACAACTTCCATGTTTAAAACAGTGAAAGCAGAAAAAAAGTTTATAAAAAATAACATATTCTAGCTCTTAAAATGTCTCAAAACATTAAGTAATGATCATATTAAGTATGTTTTTGAAATCCTTTCCCTATGTTTCTAATCAGGAACAATGACAACAACAAGTATGATATTGGATATTCATATTAAAACCAATGTGTTCAAAACTAAGATCTTGTCCACGGCTCTGCTGGGAACAGATTTAGAGATAGGTCACTCAATATTTTTAATTCTATAGGAAGAAAAATCACACAGTTTATGTGAGTGAAAACTATTCTTACCTCAGCCATACTGGGGGCACAAGAGCAAGGCTATTGCTATATTGAAAGCAAATTTGATTTGGTCTGTGGCTTGTAATCCTGCTATTTTAGGCAACTGGCAAGAGAAGAATATTTCTGCCTAGGGTAAAGCATGTAGTAAAGAGCTAGCAACCTTTCTGGTATTAAAGACCCAACAATCTTTACCCTTCTATATTTTGTTCTGTTGACCTCAGCACAAAGTACAAGCCCTACAGGAGGTGATCTAGGTCGGAAGTCAGAAGCAAGTGTAAAATAGTCACCATAATAAAAGAAGCATAAATAGTCTCAATAACGATATTTAAGGAAGAATAATACCAATTCTTCTGGAAATATAAGAGAAGGGAACACTTTCGAACTTGTCTTACAAGGCCACATTATCACAGTAACTAAACTAGACAAGTACATTATAAGAATAAATTAACAAAATAAGCCCAGAATAATACCCCTAACACAGATGCAACAATTAACCCTGTGAGTAGTACAAACGTTCATGTACGTCTTTGTGCCTCCTGACCATCCCTAGTACAATCAATTTATTTTAAAAATGTGTAAGGCAACATTAAAAAAAGGCAAATGTATATTCTTCTTGTTTCCATAAATTGGTTATCAAACAAACATGATTTTAAGTTAATAAAACTGTAACTGGAACTAATTTCATTTAAAAAAAACAACTCACTCCCGGGGGTCAGCAAGCATGAAAAACCTCACTACTCAAAGGGTTAATTAGCAAACTGACCCAAACCATACAAAAAGGAAAATACATCATAATTCAGTAGTTTTTTCCACAATGCAAGGCTCATTTAATATTTTTATTTATTACTCATTTTAGAGAGAGGGAGAAAAGGGGGGAAGGAACAGGAAGCATCAGCTCCCATATGTGCCCTGACCAGGCAGCCCAGGATTTCAAATCAGCGACCTCAGCATTCTAGGTTGATGCTTTATCCACTGCACCACCACAGGTCAAACCAAGGCTAATTTAACGTTTAAAAATCAATGTAATTCACCGTATTAACAAGACTAGAAAAGAAAATCCACATGGTTATCAAAACAGATAAAGAATCTGACCAAATACAACATCCATTCATGACAAAAACTGTCAGAAACTAGAAATAGAGTTCGGGAACATCCCTTAAAAGTATCTTGGTAAAGGGCATCTATGAAAAATCTACAACTTAGCTCATACTTAATGGTGAAAGATTAAATGTTTGCTCCCTAGGATTGGGAAAAAGGATATCTGCTCTCATCATCATATTCACAGCACAATAAAGCAAGAAAAAGAAATAAAAGACATACATATAGAAAAGAAATAGAATGATCTCTAATATAGACAATATGACTGTCCGTGTAGAAAACCCTAAGAATTTGCCAAAAAGCTACTAAAACAAATATACATATTTAGCAAGGTTACAGGAAAGGTAAATATACCGAAATCAATTACTTTATGACACAAAGAACAACTAGAAATTAAAGTCAAAGATAGTATGAATATAACAATACCAAAAACATAAAATATTTAATTTTTTTTATATATTGATTTTAGAGAGAGAGTAACATCAATCTGTTTCTGCCTGTGTCCTGACTGGGGATCGAACCAGCAACCTCTGTGCATCAGAACAACACTAACCAACTGAGCTATTGGACCAGGGCAAAAAATGTAAAATATTTAGAAATAAATTTAAGAAAATATAGGCAAGACCTGTACAATGAAAACTACTAACAGAGTTCAGATAAGATTTTAAAAAAAAGACCTAAACAAATAGAGAGACAGACCATCTTTGTGGATGGGAATACTCATGATTCAGGTGTCAATTACTAATGCTAAACTGACCTATATACTCAACATAATTTCAATAAAAATCTCACTACAAATATGCTTTTTTGTGGAAACTGAGAAGCTGATTTTAAAATATATATCTTAATACAAAAGGTCTAGAATGTCAACAGTAATTTTAAAAAAGAGAAGCAAATTTGGGAGAAATTATAATTTCTGATTTTAAGACTAAACTTTACAAGTCCAGAATAATTTACAATTTGTATTGGTATAAGGATAGACATAAAGACTAATAGAACACAATAGAGAGCCCAGCATATAGTCACACATATATATTCAATTGATTTTTGTAACAGTGCCAATGTAACTGAATGGAAAAAGACTAGCCTCTTGACCACTGCTGACCATTTCAACAAATGGTGCTCTAATAATTGGACATCCATATGGAAAAAATATACATCCTAACCTTTATCTCACGCATACAAAAATTAATTTGAAATTATCTATATACCTAAATGTATGAGCTGAAAACTAGAAAAACTTCTAAAATAAAACAAAAAAACTTTTGGGACTTCATTAGGCAAATTTTCTCAGGACACAAAGCATGAACCATAAAGAAAATATATGATAAATATAACTTCATCAAAATTAAAAACATTTGCTCTTTAAAAGACAATATTAAGAGAAGTGTTATACTGAGTGGGACACTCAACAATAAATTAAAAATTAAACAATGTCAACACAATAAATTAAAATTTTAAATTAAAAAAAGAAAAGAAAATGCAAGCCTCAGACTAGGTTATCAGTATATTCACATATTTAAAGACTTATACCAAGAATATACATACAAGTCTTGTAATCAATAAGGAAAAAAGCCTGATTAAAAAACAATGGGCAAAGGATCTGACAGGTATTTTACCTAAGAAGATACATGAATAGCGAATGAGCATCTGCAAAGATTTTCAACACAATTAGTCATCAGAAAATTGCAAAATAAAACTAGAGTGAGATGCCATTACACATGCACTAGAATGGATAAACTTAAAAGAGAAGCACAAACATCAAGGGCTGAAGAGAATGCAAAGCAACTGAAAACCTCATGTATGCTGGTGGGGATGCCACATGGTACAGCCACTTAGGAAAACAGTTTGGCAGTTTCTTAAAAATATTAAATATGTACATACCAATAACCTTGCAATCCAGCTCCTAGGTATGAGAAATGAAAACGTATGTCTACATTATGAGGTGTAGACAAATGTTCGTAGCAGCTTAATTCACAATAGCTAAAACCTGGAAACAACTGTAATGTCCTTCAACTGATTAATAGATAAATTTTATTATATCCATTCAATGAACCAGTATTCAGCATTTAAAAGTTACAAACTACTGATACATTGACTAATGCTAATGAATCTCAGAAATATGTTACTAAGTGAAAAAAGTTATACACACAAAGGTATAGAATTCCAGTGACATGACATTCTAGAAAATGAAAAACTATACTGACAGAATATAGATCAGTGGTTGCCAGAGACTTGAGGTGGAAAAAGAGGCATGAGAAACTTGCTGAAACATTGAATATGTTCTCTATCTTGATTTTGGTAACGGGCATACCACTATATAAATTTGATACAACTCAGAGAACTCTTCTGCAAATTTTATCTCAATAAAGGTGATTAAAAACAAAGAAAAAGACACATTTTCCCTGTCTATCTGAAGTTAACGGAGAAGATCAAATGATATAGTCAAATTTATCTGAAGTTGACACATACTAATATTAAAAGCTTCATTAAAGACCAAAGAATTTAAACAATTGCTTCAAAATTGTATAGGCCTCTCAGATATCAAGGCCGTTTAACTTGGTTAGTTTGAGTTCAAGGTTCCATTCCTTACCTAACTAAAATCAGTTAACTACACATTACTAAATCTAGTACATCTTCCTGATGGAACAAATTATTTATAGCAACTAATGTCAAATCCTTTGATATAAGATCTCTGAGAAAATTTCAAGAGTTAACAGGATTAATTCCTTAATGCATAAAAGAGCATATGTATAATTTATAAAAAATGGTATTTATTCCCTTGAAAGCCTTCTTCTGCAGGAAGTTATTTATAATATTGCCTGATGACTCACATGGACTACAGATGAACTTCAGGTTTTGCTATTTTATCAGATAAATATCTTCTTCCTTTCTTACTAGGGTATTACTTCTTTCTGTCATTTATCCCTGTCCCATTACTTTCTTAATATAAGAAAATATTTCATAAAACTGTGGAAGCAATACTAAACCTTAAGTTTAGTATAGACTTTTCTTTATAATCTTAGGAAACAACAACTGGAGAAACAAAAATAAAAATTACCAAAAGGGGTAAAGCACATCTGTGCCTACCCTTTAAAATTCACTTTTGTCAAAGCTTATGGTAGAATAAAAAATTTTAAATTATAGTCTATCCTTTAAATACAGGTAAAAGAGAAATCTTGTTTTATACTTGAAAACCAACCTTCCTAACTTTTACACTAGAAATGTACAATCCTTTCCATTGCATTTGAGATGATGGAAACCCTGGTAAAACAATGAACATCAAGAATTGTAGAAAAATTCTAACAAAAAGAATACACAAAAATTATTTTCACTCCTGTTTTTCACTGAGCCATGACCAAAGTCAGATTTAGAGGCTGGATGTTTACCTATGGAAATAAAGGAACCTTATATGTTGTGTTTACAAGAAAATAAATGTTCCAACCAAATGCATAAGATAGAAAATAAATAAAATAAAAAATAAGAATTTTTGAACCGCAGGACACCATCTGGTTCTTATTTTCTAGAGGCTGCAAAACAAAAGGAAATCTGAACACGTACTCTGCAAAACATTTATATAACTGACGTCCATTCAATGATTTGAAAAGAAGTTTTCTCCTAACAAAAATAAAAACTCTAAACCTTCTCAATCTGGAGACAAAAGTTTCAACTCACATGGTAAAATCTGCCTATTTTGTGGACAGATAAGCCTTCAAATTGGAGATCTACCAACAACTAGTAAAATTCATTAGGTAGAATATTAATAAAATCTTATTAAATGAGAATATATTTAGTTTTATTATAAAAAGAAAATTCCAGTCTGTGATTTGTACCCTACAAACATTGCTTTTCTAATGTAGACATAAATTCTACTTGTTTATAGTAACTTTATTCATAATTGCCAAAACTCGGAAGCAACTGAGATGACCTTCAGTAGGTGAATGGATAAACTGTGGTATATCCAGACAATGAAATATTATTTAGCACTAAAAATAAATGAGCCACCAAGGTATGAAAAGATATTAAGGAACCTTAAAGGCCTATTATTAAGTAAATAAACTTCTCATTTATATTATTAAAGCAACCCTTCAGTTCTATTAAAAGAAGCCAACCTGAAAAGACTACATACTCTGTAACATTGTATAAAAGGCAAAACTATGGAGACCATAAAAAGATCAAGGTTGCCAGGGCTTGGGAAGAGGGAGGTACGAACAGGAAGAGCACAAAAGATTTTTATGTAGTGAAACTGCACTATCATCTTGTGATACTCCGAATTACGGATAATTGTTATCTTACACTTTTCTAACCCCCCCCCCCCAATGTAAAAAAACATTTCCACCTAATGTAAACTGCAGACTTGGGTGATAACAACGTGTCAGCGGAGGTTCCTAGATGATAACAAATGCACTCAGTGCCACATGCTAACAGCCGGGAGCTGTGCATGTGTAGGGGACAGGCAGAACAAAACTCTCTGTACTTTGACTCACCTTACTGTGGACCTAAAACTGCTCTAAAAAATAAACTATAGTTTTTAAAAAAGTATTGTGACACTTTAGTTGGTTTCTTATAATTGGTCTGAAGCTGTCTGCTTAGGGAAAGAATCAATATACACTAACCTTTGTAAAGAAATTGTTACAGTTAAATTGAGTGTGTAGTGTTTTTATGCTTCATTTGAAAGATAAATAAGAGAAGTGGTCTGAGTACAGCTGGAACACTTCTAAAACCGGTTCAAAGCTTCTGTTTACACAGATCTTTACATTTGTGAGTGAGTCACTAGATATGGGTATGATGCACAGTTGTTAAAAGTACTCAACAGTTTAAAAACAGAGTAGAATCTGACCCGTAGAAAAGATACTTAGAAAATATTTGATCAAAGCCCCTCATCTCACAAATAAGGAAACTGAGACACAGAGAAGCTACAGATGTATCTAATGACAGGACTAGAACTTGGGCATTCTCAAGTTAATGGCTGCTTTCCCATTATATAACTATCATTCAAAAAACCAAAACTGATCAATTTCTTAAAATTCAGAGATACAAATTTTTCTCTTTTTACATTTCTTTCTTTCTTTTAAAGGACATGAAACAAATTAGTGTTATTTCTTTGGCTGATAAGTACTCACTCAAGCCCTGACCATTTACTCATTTATTCTGCCCACTTGGTTTTTCCCAGAGGTCATTTAAAAAGAAAATTATGCTTTCAGAATTCCAATGGTCAAAGAATATGTTTTACCCTGAAAGTGAACAAAAAATACATATGTTTATTACTAAAGCAAAAGGCTATGCTCCCCACCCCACCACCGTTAGTGAAAATTTAGACTCTTGTTCAACCTCTTACAGAAGTAAAAAAAATAATAATAAATCTACCCTTGATGAGAGCAGCTATGACTCTGTGAAAAAAGCTACAAATAACATGCTGGGAAATTCAGCAGGCCCTGCTATTATATCCTGTTTATACTGTCATTTTTCCTATCAGTAGGATATTATTTATACAGACCCCACCCATGAACTTCTTGTTTATCTTATTATAGATATCCTCTGAATCTATAAAAAGAAGCCTCTGCATTTGTTTCTGGAACAAGCACATGTGTCATAATTTTGCACCTCACTACAATTTTTTATTTAGCATTTTCTTTTTTTATGTAACACTTTTTATCCTTTTGATCTCAGGTTGATTTATTTCATTATTTCACACATTACAGTTGAACTTTACTGGCTTTAAAAAACTCCATTACAAGACTGATTCCAGACAATCGCACCATTAATTTTATTTTGGGGTAATTTCATTGGGAATTATTGTTCAAAGATAGAGTTGACCGAGTTGATTTAAGACATAAAATGTGCCTATGTACCCTAGTGAGTACCTGGATGCTAGAAGGCTGCCTCACTCGTGCTACTCTATTCCAGGTGGGCCATTTACAAGAGCCAAGCTTTACTTTACATTAGTTCTTACTAAAAATCTCTTTTCTGGAATAAAAAGCTCTGCCCCTGAGTTTAGCTTAATGACTGGATGTGCTGGATGAATATGTAACACAATAATACAAGAGAAATACATGAATTCAGTAAGTTGACTAATAGAAAAATTAACCAACCTGGTTATAAACATCCCTGGCCTTATGTAAATAGTTTAATTAAGTAGATAAAAGAAAAATGTGAGTTCCTTAAGGGCAGAAATTCATGCACCATTTGTTGAGCAAATAATTATTTTGGGAGAGGGAACATCACTGGACAATATGCTGGATACATTTTCACATGTAAAGCTGTGTAAACTTCACCAATACTCGCTTTACTCTACAAGGCAGCCAGGTAAACATGACATCTTCAGAGAGCATGTACAATGCTAGATTCTTTGGAGATTGGGTAAGAAAGATCACTGCTTTAAAAGAACAGCACTCTGAAATGTATAACTGAAATGAGGTTTAAAACTTCAGAGTGGCAATCTAAGTCTGATTGATTTAAAAAAAAAAAAAAAGGCCCATATGGGCTAAAGTGATCAAAGAGGGCAGAATGAGGATAGAAACTGAGGTCATCTTGATAAACAGGAATTGATGAGGCTAAGGTGAGAAGATAAAAAGTATCCTAGTCTCAACCAATGATCTGTGAGCATCCAAAATTCTGGAAATGGTGAGTAGTCGAATTCAATTATAGAGTACACAGACTAGAAGATGACAATAAAAAGAAGGCTGGAGTCAAATTATAAGGAGTTTCATTTTTCAGTCAGTTGAGAACCATGAAAGATATCCAATCAAGGGGAAATGATCCCAAGCTTTCAAAACTGGCAATGAAGAGGAGGAGGTTGAAATGGGGGAAGAAAATTTTAACAGTACAGTACCCAATCCTATCATTACAGCTGCAAAAGAAAGGTCCATGTGATATAACAGATAATAAATGGGTAAAGATATTATCAACTCTTGCTTTCATAAACAGGGGAAGGCCTTACGATGACTAGTACTGAGTGGGGCAATGTTAAACCATGCCAATCAATGAAATTAATGTCAGGAAAGCTTGCCACAGCCAGTCTCCTAACATAGTACTTCTCAAACACAGATCACCTGGGGATCTGGTTAAGATTAAATTCTGATTCAGGTGGAGGGTTGTTCTGTATCTTTACATTTCTAATAAACTCCCAATACTACTGCCCCATAGACTGTATTTTGAGTAGCAAGAGGCTTAAATGTCTTTCAGTTTCCCTTTCTAAAAAGGCAATATTTGATACACCATGTTGAATCCATTATGGTTTATCTAATGCTTTTACATATGCCTAAGAAATTCCTTTTAAAGGTATTTTATTATAATTTGCATCAATGTTGGATCGGTTTCAAAAGCTACTATTTTAAAAGTTCAAGATGAGTCAAAGTTCAGGGCGTTCAAGATACTCTGAAATATTTCCACCTCGACAAAATATACTTTATAATACCATTCTACAACACCAAAATTTTGTCCTTCTTTTCAGGCTGGCTAACTAGAAGATACTGTTGCTCCTACTCTTGGGGCTGAAGTAAAAGCCCTGAAAGACAGCACTCCCCCTTTTCATAGTACATAACAGTGGGTTTGGGAAAACCGACATAACTTGCCCTTACTGTGTCCTTAGCACTGTATCTGAATCCTTGAGAAAAAAAAAAGGTAATAATTTACTTTAAACATCCTCCTGAAAAACCCTTGAAGATTACAAAAGTTAAATTCATACACCATCCTTCTGTTTAAGATTTCTATACAAAAGAATATGCCTTTAAAGTCTTGTACCACGAACATGTCATTTATAAAAATATATTACTAGTTCATTACATGTACACGTGCGCATGAGCATATTAAGACTGGCTGACCTTAGATTCTTGGAACAAAATTTAAGACTTCTGAAATCTCAAGTTTCATTTTTAACCAAATTAATGGTCAATAACAACCGTTTAGGTACACTGTCTTCAATATGCATCAATGTCTAGAAAACACACATAATATCCTAAAATTGGAAGGTACTGTTGAAGATCAGGTCCACTCTTTCATCGTAGAGGTAAGAAACTGAGGCACATAAGCTAAAAAAGCCAACATCACGTAGATGTTACTGGCATGTTTAAAAAAAGGGGGGGAAGAAACAAATTAATTTTCACATTTATTAATGTACAATGTATAGCAATGTATCAACTACAAAATGTAGTTGAAAGAGTTTCTGGTTTCTCTAAGGATGACCGCATAGTTGGCTTTGTAAATCACCGATAATCAAGAAAAAAACACTATATATCAACAAAGACATTTACCAAATGTAGTAACATCATAAAAAAATGCAATCTGAATAGAGAATGACACATACACCACATACGTGGGATGGGGCTGCATGGGGTGGGATGGGGTATAAAAAACAGAGAAGACAATGGAAATAACTCTTATCTTCTCAGAAATGTTTTGAGAAAAGGTTTCACATACAGAAAAGTGATTTAAAAAACACAACTTCCTTTACCCTCATGAATCATTTTTTAATTGATAAATTGGAGGACTAGATTTGGAGGACGGCAGAGCTTTTAAATATATGAAATGTAGGTAGCAGTTGGATGTGCATGTGTCATGAGCTCTGTTACAATTACAAGAAAACCAGAGAACCCTTTTTTAGCCATAAAATAGGAAATTTTGTGCTTTTTACAAATGCTATTAAAATTTACTAGCACAAATTTTAAAAGAATCACTGGAGAAGTTCCATGATATTGGAGACAATGGGTTTTAAATCATTGGCATACATTATTATGCCAAAGTTGACAGATCTGCACTGCAATGCAGAAACGCAAGCAATAACCCAACATCTGCACCAGAAGGCAGAGACTAGACATGATTCCAGAATAAAGGGCTCTTCAGCTCTTACCTGTTACCTGTGCAACAACTGCTTGGGAAATCCTCCGATTGGCAAGAAAGGCTTTGATTTCCTCTTTTATCACACTGCTGTCCCTCCTAACAAAAACAGAAGACAAGACCAACAATGTATGTTGAAGGTAGAAATCCTCATCTTTGCTAAGAAAGGTGAAGCAGAGAGAATATAGAAAGAAAGGACACAAAATAAAGGTAAACAGACCAAGCTTGTGTGAAACATGAAATTAAATGAAACCAAGAAACACCAAGTGTTCATTCTAAAACACCACACCATCAGACAGACGCTTTAGTGAATGCCACAGTGGATATAAGTTTCATACCAGAGGATGGCTAATAGCAAGCTGTGAATAATTCACATTAGGAACACGGCTGCCATATGGTATAGGCTAAGTTTCATTACTGTGGAATGAATATATCTTAGACAGAAATCCTAGAAAAATAAAAATCAACAACAAAAGCAAAAATCAGTTGTGAGTAGATTGTGGGTTCACATATTAAATGTGTAACTATATAAATAAGGTGCAGTTCATTTTAAAACCCTTTTTAAAGAACAGAAATTGTCATTCTCACAACTGCTAAAATATTAGTCATTTTAGGGAAGGCTTTGCCTTTTAATTTAGGTTCTTTTCCTGTATAAACCAAAAAAAATTTAAGTGGGGTGGGTTGCATATAAAATTTTAATATAAAATGTTATTTATTAATTTCCTATTACATATATTATACAGAATACTTAATACTTAAACCTACATTATTTTCTGCATCCTTGGAATTACATATTATAGACCTAATTTTTCATCAACTCAGATGCTTTAACAAGTTTTACTTATTTAAAAATTCAATAAATTCTCAAAAGACTAGACATTCTGTTTCTCTAAAACAGAACAAACAGAATACATAAATGAAAATTATACTTAAAATTGACTGATTTCTCTTTAAATCACTGGTTCTTAACCTTTCTTAAGGTACTGAACCCACCAGTTTCATATGCACATTCACCAACCCTTCTTTAGTGATAAATAAAATACGATTTTTTTTCCCAAATTCAAGACATAGGTATATGTTTTTTTACTGTTGCACAAAATGAGCCATGCATGAACATCACCTTGCTCAAAGAACAAAACCAACAAAGTGCATGAACTCACAACAAATTACGGTATTACTTTATTCTGACCTCTGCGGCAGAGGCTTCTCCGAACCCCTGAGACTGACTCATCGAATCCCTAGGGTTCAATAGAACCCAGGTTAAGAACCACTGCTTTAAATGTTTTATGTACAAAAGGATTATATAAATAGAGCACTAATTTTTATTGAAGCCCAAAAGTAACATAGAATAGTAGTGACTTATACACAGGGGTCAGCAAACTATGGCCCATGGGCTAATCTTGGCCTCCCATCTTTTTTCATACGACCTATGAGCTAAGAATGGTTTTCACAGATGAACATTTGCAATCAACTTAATGACAGGAAACACTATCTCTAAATGTGAATTAAAGCAAAATATTATCCCCTCCCCAATTTATTTTTCTCAGAAGGCTTGTATTTTTAAAATTGTATTTTATTATTATTATTCTACATTAAATTTTCTCAATAATAATTTGTGCCCGTTCGTTTTCTCTCTTGTATGTATCTGTATTGTATCTTCTATTTTACCTCCTGTCTACAGTCTAAATGTTTACTACGCAGCCCTTTACAGAAATAGTTTGCTGACTCTTGATATGAGACAAAGGGATCATGAAATCTTTACAAGTCATTTTGTGAATGAGCCACAAACACCTTACAGGGACTCAAGTCTCTCTACAGATTATCTGGAGAAACAAAAGTACCCTTTCAAAAGAGAATCAGTTGTGACAATTTACAGCAGATATTTTGGCCCCTTGATGAGAAGGGGCTATACATCCTATTAGTAGATTGATTTCACACTCCCTTTCAGGAATTCTGGAAAAGAACAGAGAGCTGATAGTTGGGACAGTTTCCAATTGGAAGCTCTAAAGTATATTCCTCATCTACTGGTGGAAATCCTAATAAAAAAGATTCCTAAAGGAAGAAAGTTGAGTCAGCTGCCTAATCCAATATCCAAAAAATCTCTCATATTGATCTAGCTTGTAATCTAGATAATGACTGATGCATTCCAAAGTAAACTTGTTTACATTTAAAATGTTTCCTTGAAAAATATGCATTCTCATTTTATTTTAAAATTGTGTATTTTACAGAAAAGGCACAAATACATACATTTTAAAGTCAAACAATATAACCAACTCCTGAGTAAAATACAGGTAATGTAGACTAAACAGCTCTCAAATACCCATCAATGATCAGCTGAGCAAGAGATAACTTCAGCTATCTATTTGAACCTGCTGATGTACATAAAACAACCAAATAATTTGGTTTCTGCAAAATTAATGTGAAAAATTTTAAATAAAGCATTGCACTTCAATGTATAGAGTATCCCTCATGGAAAATAAAGCCTGAGTTTAAGAAAATATTTATTAAGGTAAATTGTTAAAAATGTGCTCTTGAGAGGAAAGTAAATACTATTTTCTTTCTTCTTTTTTTACAATTTTAATTACTCATTTTTGGAGAGAGAGAGAGAGAGAGAGAGAGAGAGAGAGAGAGAAGGGGGAAGGAGCAGGAAGCATCAACTCCCATTTGTGCCTTGACCAAACAAGCCCAGGGTTTCAAACCGGCAACCTCAAGTTAATGCCTTATCCACTGCGCCACCACAGGTGAGGTTAAATACTATTTTCTTGATCACTAATTTTTATTTTTTGTGGCAGAGACAGAGTCAGAGAGAGGGACAGATAGGGACAGACAGACAGGAAGGGAGAGAGATGAGAAACATCAATTCTTCCTTGCGGCGCCTTAGTTGTCCATTGATTTCTCATATGTGCCTTGACTTGGGACTACAGCAGACCGAGTGGCCCCTTGCCTGAGCCAGTGATCTTGGGCTCAAGCTGGTGAGCTTCTTTGCTCAAACCAGATGAGCCCGCGCTTAAGCTGGCGACCTCGGGGTCTCGAACCTGGGTCCTCCGCACCCCAGTCCAACACACTATCCACTGCGCCACCACCTGATCAGGCTTGATCACTGATTTAAACTGAAGTTTATTTAAAAATTTTTTTAATTTAAATCAATTCTTTTAAAATAAAGTTAACCTAGAACAGACATTAAATCATATAGAGGAGATAATAATTATCCCAGTAGGGAATATCCAGTTGGTGAATTATTCCCAGTCTTGCAGTATGATATTACCAAGAATGGCAGCAAGACAACAGCAACTCACCACTCTCACAGACTATACTTTTAGATACTTGGCAAGTTTCTAAGTACCCACAGTAAGTCATAAAAAACAATTTAAAAAAAAACAACACAAAACAACGACTCTTTCCCCTGGATGGATAGCTCGGTTGTTTAAGAGTGTAGCCCCAAAGCACAAAGGTTGCCAGTTCAATCCCTGGCCTGGACAGGGCACATACAGGAATAGATCAGTGTTTCTCTCTCTCCCTTCCTTTCTCTCTAAAATCAATTTAAAAAAATTAAAATCTTTTAACTGCTTTACCAGAGAAAATCTTTTTTGAGTGGAAGAAAAATTTAAGACTTGAAAGATAAAGGTGCTCTTGGGCATATCATTTAATAACGCGGGGTCCTCATTTCATCATCTGGTAAAATGAGAACATTAATAGTGTCACACAAAGCTTTTAAAATTTTTCTCCAGGCACTGAAATTAAACTTAAATAAAATTTAATACTAAATGTGTATATAACATAAAATAAACAGTTTTTGAATATGCAAACATTTTTGAAATTGTAAAAGCACTAAATAAATGAATATTATGTTATAAAACCTCAGAAAGAATACTAGGAAAAGAAGAAACAAATGATCTTCTATAACTGTATCAGATGGAATTAAACATTTGTATTGAGTACTTCAAGGTATCAATGGAAAGATTTCTAGAAAGTCATTTTAGAAACAAGCAGTGATGTGGCACTTAGTTGGTTTTACTAGGTACCTTCAAAATAGCAAGAACATTGAACTTGCTTTGTGTACAATTCTCTTTTAAGTATTTCAAAGACTTCCATTCTACTGGGTTGCCTTTGTTCTTTAAACTTTTACATATTCCCCCTCATTCAGCCTTCTTTAACAACCTGCCTCTCCTTTAGTATACATTGTATCCTATGAAATCACCAGTTTATCTTGGTGTAAAAATTTCGTTTACTCCAAATCTAAATCTTTCATTTTCTCCCTTCTCCTTACTTCCTTTCTTCATCTGAAATTTGACATCCTCTTTAAAGGGAATGAATCCTTTTCTTCATCTTATAAAATCTCACGCCCCTCATGACCTGTAAAATCAAATAAATACAGGCTGTTCTTTCTTTGATTCCAAAGCTTACTTCCAAGAGGAGCTAGCACTCTTATTACCATCTAACCACTTTTAGTCCATGTCATATCCTCCTACTGCCTCTTCCAAACACAGCCATGCTGGGGTCTATCTTCCTTTCCATTGTCCATTGCCATTACTACTATAACTTGCTATACTTTACTTTGTTATCAACAGACAGACCTTAATAGCTGAATGAATTAATCAGTAATGCCTCTGTGAAATCATCCCTTTTTAAGACACAATTTGATTGTCATCTATTCAGTGAAGTTTTCTCTGATCTTCAGCTATAAAAGGTTTTTTCTTCCAGCATCACGTTAACACATGCTATTCTTTATTACAGTGGTTTCTGACCTGGTCTTATGTCTCTTACTAGCCCTTAAAGTCCTTTACCACAAAGATTGTCTCATTCAGGCCCTGGACAGTGGCTCAATGGACAAAGTGTCATCCCTGTTCTCTGAGGACATAGGATCAATCCCCAGTCAGGACACATACAAGAGGCAATCAGTGAGGCTCTGGCTGGTTGGCTCAGGGGCACAGAGTCGGCCCAACGTGTGGAAGTTCCGGGTTCAAATCCCCGCTAGGGCACATAGGAGAAGCACCCATCTGCTTCTCCACCCTTCCCTCTCTCCTTTCTCTCTGTCTCTCTTCCCTTCTGCAGCAAGGGATCCACTGGCGCAAAGTTGACCCGGAAGCTGAGGATGGCTCCATGGCCTCTGCCTCAGGCGCTAGTATGTCTCTGGTTGCAACGGAGCAACGCCCCAGATGGGGATTGCCAGGTGGATTACGGTCGGACACATGCGGGAGTCTATCTCTCTGCCTCGTCTCTCATTTCAGAAAAATACAAAAACAAAACAAAACAAAAGAACGGGCAATCAATGAGTAGATGATGAAAAGGAACAACTAAGTGGAACAATGAGTTTATGCTTCTCTCTCTCTCCCTCTCTCTCTTTCCCTTCCTTTCTCTCTCAATCAATAGAAAAATTAGAAAAAAAGATTATCTTATTCATCATGGGGTTTGCATAAAATAGAGCTTAATTTGTTCAATGAATGGATATATCTGTAGGTGGAGATAAAAGGTTATAAAATGGAAAACCTGATCTAAATGATTTATAAAACAGCTCTAAATTCTTATTCTCAAATATGTTTCATCTTCCAAACCAGAATGAAAAAAAGTTATTTATACCAACTCTAAATGGCAATATTTTTTTTTCTGGAACAAAGAATATTACTGACTTAATTTAAAAGTAGTATGTTTTAAGATCTTCCATAGTCTCTTGGTTGATATACATTACACATTCTTTAGGATCCCCCTTAAAAGCAGTCCTTTTTTTTCCTTTTATTTAATTTACTGGGGTGACATCAGTTAATACTGAAGGTAGTATTTTATCTCAAAGACATCCAGAGATGAAAGACAGACTGCTATATTTCACAGGTGGAAAAATATAATTGCATACAAATTCTTTCACATCTGAATTAAAAACTGCTCTCTTTAATTTCCACCAATGAAGATTAAGCAGAGAATTTAAAAAATTAAAGATAACTTTAAAAGAAATGCTACTCTGTATACAGACACAACATGGTAACTGAACATTATGATCTATGAAACTACTGGAGGGCTATAAATCACCAACTCGGAAGAAAAGTCTAGGAATCTTGTATGAAATGCTAACATACATTATTATAACACTAACCTCATTTCAATTGTTCTTTTATAATATATACACAACAGAACAGACATTTTAATATACATGCACTGTGATATTAGCAGATATGTATATGTACCTACATATATATATTAATAGTTGCATTTAAAAATATTAGCATGTGAAATGGATCATTGTTCTAAGACTAAGAGCCTCAAGTCCTTCCTTAAATGTTATATTCAACATTTTGTTGAGAATTCATATTCTAGTTTCTTTCATGTTTTTTAACCTGATTAATTAAAAAAATGAAAAAAGTTATTTTCTTTTTTAGTCTTTCTTAACAAGTTGATCAGATGTAGTTATAACTTAATTTGTACAAAAAGTTCCTATATGTACCCTGAAATTACTTAAAGTATGTGGATGCAATGAATTATGACAATAGAAAAGTGTATCTTATGATGAGCTATGGAAGTTGAGAAATGTGAGTATGCAAGAGGTGAATTTAGAGGGTGGGGCAAATGTAGGTTTAAGTTGTTCATATAGAAAAATAATAAAAAATAATAAACTCTGTGTTCTGCGTACCTACAACTGTAAACCTACTTTTGTCCCACCCTACATATGACATGCATAGAAATGGAGGCAGGATGGCATTTGGTACTAGGTACCAATTCTCTTCAACAAGAGACCACCAAATTCCATCCATAGTGTAGTGTGAACAGCAAGGGCAGTGGAGCCCTATATGGGCTCTGGACACTCAGAAAGACCCACTGCTCAAAAATGTCTCTGATATTCTACCAAATAAAAATTTATTTGGTTATTAAGTGATTGATTTGAAGGGGCAAATATCATGGGAGTTGGAAGGGGGGACTTAGCTCATTAAGGCATTCACAATTGGTCTTAAGTTGTATTAACCACTGTTCCTAAAATCTTACAGACATCAAAAGTGTATTGGCCCTGCCCCATAGCCCAGTGGATAGAACATCAGCCCAACATATGGATGTCCCAGGTTCAATTCCCAGTCAGGGCACATGGGAGAAGTGAACATCTGCTTCTCTCCCCTTCTCTCTCCACCTTCTCTCCCTCTTACTCTTCCGCAGCCAGTGGCTCAATTGGTTTGAGCATGGCCCTGGGCACTGAGGATAGCTCCGTTGGAGTACATAAGCCTCAGGTGCTAAAAATAGTCCTCAAGCACTGGACCAAGATGGGGGTTGACGAGTGGAACCCGGTTGGGAAATCTGTCTATCTCCCTTCCTTTCACTTAAAAAGTAAATTATTTACAGAGGCAACCTAACAGTGGCACATTGGTAATAAAGATGTGAGTTGTAATTCAGGCTCGCCATTTAAAATTTTCTTGCCTGACCAGGCGGTGGCGCAGTAGATAGAGCATCGACAGAGGACCCAGGTTCAAAACCCCAAAGTCGCTGGCTTGAGTACAGGCTCCTCCGGCTTGAGCATGGGGTCGTCACTGACTTGAGCGTGGGATCATAGACATGACCCCATGGTCGCTGGCTTGAGCCCAAAGTCACTGGCTTGAGCAAGGGGTCACTCACTCTGCTGTAGCTCCCTGGTCAAGGCACATATGAAAAAGCAATCACTGAACAACTAAGGAGCCACAACGAAGAATTAATGCTTCTCATCTCTCTCCCTTTCTGTCTCTCTGTCCCTATCTGTTCCTCTCTCTAATTCTCTGTCTAAATAAATAAAATATACATTTTTCTTGAGCCAGTTATTTAATTTTTGTGAATCTCAATTTCTCTGCTCCACCTCACGGCATGGTTATAATGATTAAAGTGAAAACAGTCATGCAATAAGCTTCTCCCTCCAACCTAAGGATTATTATTATCTACAAACTTAAGAAAAAAATGACAGGTGGGTACAAATAAAGAATGCAGGTGTGGCTGAGGGGGTAATGGCAGAGAACCACAGAGGGCCAGAAGGTCCAATGGAACAAACACCTTGATGATTAGAGAACACCAAAGTAGTAGTTCTAAGAAACTAAAGCAGAGAAAAGGTAGAAGATAAAGTGTCCTAACTATGCAACAAGGTAGCAGTATGTAAATACTAACAATATATAAGCATGTATGTATTTAATGATAAAACTGAACGTGTGTAACTCTGTAGGATTTAAAAACAAACACTACCCATTGCTAAATAAGTTTTCTCTTTACTTTCAGAACATAGCTGAGTTACAGTACACGTCAACCTAAGAGCTAACAGTCAAGTTTTAAACTCTGGTGAATCTTTCAGAGCCTTTTGTTAAAAAGAAAGTTTTCCCAAACTTCTTGTTAGCCCCAATACACATTTGGGAATGAACTGTTATGTTGTTAAAAGTTTATTAAAAACAATTAACAGCAGCAACAACAACAAAAACAGGCTAGCATCATAACAAATTTTATTGTTGATATCCTCTCCACTTAGGAAAATTAAAAGCAACCTTCTTAAATTTCAATGACCAAAGTAATTTTTATTTGCCCAAATGATTCTCTCTTTTAATCTTGATGATGATATAAATGGTTTTTTTATTCATTTAAATGGGGTGACACTGATAAATCATGGTAAATATGTTCAGAGAAAACATCTCCAGACAATTATATATATGTTAAATCTGGAAAGAACATCTAAATTTGGCTTGCTGCTTTAACAAATGAAAATGAATTCAAAGTCAAATTGATACCATATATTTTTAAGTTTTAAAGGCCTTAATAATAGGATCCTGTGGCTGTTCTCTGAAACTATTCATTACATGAATTACACTGGAATCTAGCTACAATCGTCCATTTAGCCCAGTGTTCCATACAGGCAGTTCCATCCTGAAAATAAATTCAGGACAGTTTGTTTAAAAGATACAAAACCATTGTGGTACTAAAGGACAGATCTTCCATATCACAATATTAAGTCACCATTATTCTATCTTTAAGTCTTAAACTCTGTAGGGGAAACCGTAACTCGTAATTACAGGTTTTAATTTTATTTCTGACCAATTCCTGCACAGCTTGTTTTACTATGTACTGTAGCCAATCTATCTGCATCCTCTCCTGCCTACTACAGTACAGGCAGACTTCAGAAATATTGCAGGCTCAGTTCCAGAGCATCGCAATCACATAAACATTGCAATAAAGTGAGTCACAGGAATGTTTTGGTTTCTCAGTACATATAAAAGTTACATTTGGCCTGACCTGTGGGGGTGCAGTGGCTAAAGCATCGACCTGGAATGCTGAAGTCTCCAGTTCAAAACCCTGCGCTTTCTCGGTCAAGGCACATATGAGAATCAACTACTACAAGTTGATGCTTCTTATTCCTCCTACCTCCCCCCCATTCTCTCTTTCTTCACTCTCTAAAAATCAATAAATAAAATCATTAAAAAAACTTTTTAAAAGTTTTTTAAAGTTACATTTACACTATACTAAGTCTATTAAGTGTACATACCTTAATTAAAAAATGCTTCTGCTAAAAAATGCTAACCATCATCTGAGCCTTCAGTGACTCAATCTTTTTGCTGGTGGGAGGTCCTGCCTTGATGTTGATTAAAACATAGTATCTGCGAAATGCAATAAAACGAGATATGCCTATCATGATAACCTATTGAAATCAATGCTTTTATCATCTCTGTTCCTACAAATCTGTAAAAAATGCCTTAACTCCAACCAAATTAACCATATGCTATCTGCATGGAACTCAAGTCTTCCAAAACCCACACTGCCTCCAATACACTGTTCTTATTACCACAGTCCAGCCCACCTGCAGTCTCTGAAGACAAAACATGCCTCGCCTTTTCTACTTTCTACTATCCTTTAACTTTAAAGTTTCTATATTTCAAAAGAGAGTCCCTCTTTTACAGTTTAGCTCAAATTTATCCATTCACTTAATAGATGACACCCTTACCATGTACCGAGGACAGTCAGGTCCTAGAAACACAGCAATCGAAAACACATGGTTGCTGCCGTCAGTGTGTCCCAGGTCCTGTGTGAAGCCATTCCTAATTACCTCTGTAGAAAGTGAACTTATTTCTCAGTGTGTAAAACCCTAAGGGCTTAAACTTATCTTATTATAGATAAACATACATCTGCAGCACCTATTGCTAAAATTCAAACTTTAACTTCTTAGGTGTAGAAACCATGTCTTTTTCTTCTTAAGAACACTACTTTTTATATAATAGGTGCTTAACATTATTTTTTTGATTGGTATGTTGGAGGGAAAAAATAAGACTACAAATTCTGTGCCACAATAGAATCACCTTATCCCTCAGAAAAAGTACTTACAATGAATTTAAGAAACCGAGTGTGTCTTAACAACGCTGGAAATTCAGATGTTAGCAATTAGAGCCATAAAGGGACAGCTAACCTTTGCTTTGATAAACAGAGAGTATGGAAAAGGTTTATCAAGAGTATGGAAAAGGTTTATCAAACAGCAAAGTAAAAGCGCTGAAGTTGAAAAGAGAAAATCTGAATCAAAACCATAACATCTGAAAATTTTCCTTCATCTCCAAAGTGGGCAGGGGAAATCACAGTTCTTATAGGTAAGTAGCTGAAATACAGTTTATTATTCAAAACAATATACAAACACAGACATTTTGGGGACTCTGAATAAGCAAAGGAACCAACCTCATTAATTCCTCCACTTTATCATCTACATCTATGTCCTCTTCTGAGGCTTCAAAACTGTATGATCTCTGACCCATGCTGTTTGCATAGTAGCGAGTTGGTGACATCTTTCCATTGGATGTGGACAATCGCTCGTTATTCTCCCTCCCATTTTGATTGGTAGTGCAAGGCTGTGGGGAGGTATCGTAACTGTTGCTAGGCGATGGGGACATTCCCGAATGCTGGGTCTGTGTGGAAGCTGTAGCTGTAGAGGAAGATGCTGGAACATTGTTGGTACTATTCCCATATGAACTTCCTCCATAGCTGGACCTTCTTCCAAACTTGTCACTATGCTCTTGATCAAGACGATCCAAAGTTTCCAAGGCATGGAGAATTTCATGTTTAGTCATTCCAGTACGCCGAAGGCGCTGAAGCAGATCTATCTGTTCTATGGTAAATCTGGGTTCATCTGTATAGTGAGACATGGTTTCCAACAAACTAAAACAAAAAACAAAAAATAAAATAAAAAATAGTCCCTTTATTTACAGTATCTATCAAAGAGCATGTCATTATAGAGAATGCTCAGCAGAAGGTGCAGAGATTCCTCACTGGAGATGGCTAAGACATAACTATTAAAATGACCCAAATCTCAGTTATGGCAGTAATACCAAAATAACAGAATAAGAAAATAAACTATCAAGCTAATTTACTAATAAGTAAACTATGTAATTACTCAGTCATTTTTTTCATCTCAAATATATTATTCTACATTTGAGTATGAATATAAAGTTCTGGAAAGAAAAAGTTTATATTTTCTTGTTTTACTAAATATCAGTAAAAGTGACCTAGGGACTCTATAACTTCATTTATTGTAAACGATTTAATAAACTAAACCCAAGCAAATACTAATAACCAGCAAAAATATTTAAATACAAAAGTAAGAAAGGTACATTAAAAAAAAACTTATTAAGTACTATTTCACCTACCACTTAGCAATTTCACATTTCATCCCTGTAATGCATTCTGTTCACTGATATCCTGAGAAGGGGACCTTCCATGGTTGTAGCTAACCCGAACTATTCATCTTTCCTAGGAAATCGCTTCTACGTTACGTTTCCTTCAACTAACACAAAATGCTGCAGCACATCAGGTGTTTCAGTTAATAACAATATAGTCATGTGCCACAATACTGGTCAACAATAGACCATATATAATAGTGATCCCCTACGATTATCACCTAGTGACATCATAAGCCACTGTAACAGCTTTTGTAATGTCATGATGCGATGCATTTACTCCTGTGATTGTGGTGATGCTGGTGCAAACAAATCTACTGCACTGCCAGTTGTATAAAAGTGCAGCACATACAATAATCTACAGTACAATATTTGTTGTAACATTGTAATGATATAAACAATCATTTTGTTGACATGTATTTACTATACCATACTTTTATCATTATCTTAGAGCATAGTAAAAAAATTTGTTTTGCTATAAAACAGTATACAGTGTTACCACAGCAGCAGCCTCATATCTCATGTTTACATTGTCTCTAGATCGCATCACTTTCTCTTGTGCTGTTTTGTACAATAACATGCTGTACAGGCTTACAGCCTAGGAGCAACAAGCTACCCCATATAGCCTGGGTGTGTAGTGGGCTGTACCATCTAGGTTTGTGTAAGTGCACTCTACAATGTTCACATAACAATGAAATGGACTAACGACACATTTCTTAGAATGTATGCCCATAGGTAAGTGGCATGTGACTGTAGTAAGGGAGTTGTCAAACATCAAAATCCTCACTACTTGAGTTCCTTTTTTATACAATAAAACTTTCCTACTTAACATCTTTTAAATTGGTAATTTCTTCTATTTTTATTTTTATCGTTTTAGTGCCAAATAGTATGCATGACGTGAAGTACGCTCTCAATTAAGAGTTTGCTAATGGAAGAAAATGTTAAGACATTTTCTCATCCTTTACAGGGCAATATATGCTCTGGGCCAGTTCCCCTCAGCTACTGGTGATGTTTCTTCAACCATCTATATTAAAACATTATTAAACATTCACATCTAAGAAGGCATTGGGCAAGACTTTCATATAATGTAATCTCACCTAATCCTCACAACAATCTTCTGTGGTAAATTTTTTAAAAATTATATTGATTGTACGATTACTGAGGAAACTAAGGCTCTGAGTGTTTTTGTACCTTGTAAAAACACTGATTAAGAAGCAAAAAAAAATTTAAACCTAGGTCTTCCTGACTCCAAAACCATACATCATTCTGCTTTCCAATATAGGCAGGACTTACTAGAATTACATGATTTGGGATATAGACTACTGTACTCTTCTAAGTCTCCAGTTCAAACCACTTAGATAAAACCACTCTGCTAATAGACTAGGGGTTCTAGTCATAGCTTTTGATATTTATAATCTTGGCTTCATCTAGAATTTATATTTCCTTAATGAGTATGAAAAAATTTGAGCTTTATTTTTTCCCAAAAGTATAGGTGGTTTGTTCAACATGCTTTACTAAATAACAAGTCTCTTTTCTTGTGACCGGAAATGCCACCTTTTTCATATACAATATTTCCACACAAACTGTATCTAACCTTTGAATTCTCTATTCTACTCCATTGATGGTTTTCAAATACTTTTAAAAACAAGCAGTCAGAAATCTAAAATTTTAATGTGAAATTGCTCTATATTTTTTTTTGAGATGGGCTCATTAAAAATAAAAATATACACATTTTATGTATCCCAAAGAACATGTTTCATGGCATTTGGGCCCATGGGCCACAGTATCTGCCTTATACCTACACACATTATCTTCTGCTTTCTTCTGACACTCATCTGTGATCAACTATCTACCATAAAAGTCCTTATTTTCCTAATTACTACATTCTTTCTTGATGGCTTAGGTTTTATTCCTCCATTTTATAATAAAAAAATTTTAAACACAGAGAAGTTGAAATATTTTACAGTGAACCTACATACTAACCACTTAGATTTTACCATTAACATTTTACTCTCCCACATATCTATCCACTCCCTTATGCATCCATCCCTCTATTCTTCTTATTTTTTGGTACATTTCAAAATCAGTCACAGACATTTGTATACTTCCCCCTATATACTTCTGTATGCATATCATTAAATAGAGCTCAGTATTTGTTTAGGTTTCTATCTTCTTTTGAAGTCAACTTTAAAAGAAAACATACAAATCTATGCTTACCTTTCTGAGTTTTGAGAAGCAGGCACACATGTGAGATTCAAATCCCTATGGTGATTCATCATATTAGCATCATCCCAGGAAGTTCCCTCAAGTCTGTCCCCCTTCCATGTCTCTTTACCTCACAGGCAACCACAACTCAGGGTTTTTTTCCCCCTACCACAAATTAGTTTTGTCTGTTCTAGAAAATCATATAAATGGAATTGCTATGTACTCTTTTGTGTAAGGTTTCTTTCACTGAATAGAAAGATTTTGAGATTCATGTATACTGTTGTGTACATCAACAGCTTGTCCCCTTTTACTGCCGAGTATTGAGTACTTCAATATAGGAACATACCACAGGTTTGTTTGTCCATTCTAGACACATGGACTACTTCCAATCATTAGCTATTCTAATTGCTTTGGTTACTGCAATTGTACTCTAATTTTCTTGTTAACACATCTCCCTGTAATTTATCATTACCTACCCAATTGGGTGAGAAAAGAAAACTTTCAACCAGAGTAACTCATTTACTTTATTTCCTGACCAATTTCAAAAGAACAGGACACCTTGCTCAGCACAAATGATCTCTTATTAAAATGTTCTATGTTCTATGCTAGCTACATTTCAGGTGTACTCGCTATGAACATTCATTCACCAAGCTGTACACTACTGATATGTGCATTTTTCAGTAGATATGTTATAAAGTTTGTTGGCAAAACTATATGAACATTATCCTAATGGAGTATAAGAGACACTTAACACTTTAGCTTCTGTTTTAACCCTCAGCCCTCTGTCCACTCTATCAAGTGCTTAGTAGTACAGCAGTCCCCTTAACCCACGGATTTGCCTTCCATTCTTTCAGTTACCCACGGTCAGTTCACATCCCAAAATATTAAGTTAAAAATACCAGAAATAAACAATGCATAACTGTTAACCTGTGTGTCATTCTGAGTAGTATGGTAAAATCACACACAGTCCAGTTCTATCCCGCCTAGGACATGAATCATCCCTTTGCCCAGTGTCTCCACACTTACTGGCTACCCGCTCACTAGTCATTTAGTATCCATTTTAATTATCAGATGGACTGTCACATATCGCAGTACCTGTGTTCAACTAACACGTAATTTACTTACTAATGGCCCCAAATTACAAGAGTAGTGATGCTGACAACTGGGAGATACCAAAGAGAAGCTGTAAAGTGCTTCCTTGAAGTGAAAAAGTCAGTTCATAACTTATTAAGAAAAAATAAATCATATGCTGAGGTTGCTAAGATCTAGGGCAACAATGAATCTTCTATCCGTGAAATATAAATGGTAAAAGAAATTTGTGCTAATACACTGAAAGAGATTACATTCAAATAACTTTTATAATATATTGTTATAACTGTTCTATTTTATAATTTGTTATTGCTGTTAATCTCCTACTTGTTTAATATATAAATTAAACTTTTTCATATGTATGTATATATAAAAAAAGCATAGTCATAGTACATATGGGGTTATTATCCAAAGTTTCAAGCATCCACTAGAGATCTTGGAACACATCTCTTATGGATAAGGGGGCAAATATTGTTTATTAACCCTTAATCCTAGGAAGTTATTTTTAAAAGTGGCTGCTGAATCCTTTTAGTAATCCAAATAATTTACCCATTAAAATTCCTGACTGGTGGTGGTGCAGTGCATAGAGCACTGACCTGGGACACTGAGGTCCTGGGTTTTAAAACTCCGAGGTCACGGGCTTCAGTGTGGGCTCACTGGATTGAGCGCCGGGTCACTGGGTTGAGCCCAGAAGTCGCTGACTTGAGCAAGGGGTCAATGGTTCAGCGTGAGCCCCCTGGTCAAGGTACGTATGCGAAGCAAGCAATCAACAACTAAAGTGCCGGAACTACTGCTCCCTCTCTTCATCTCTCTCTCTCTCTCTCTGTTTAAAATATATATATATATTAACTTATTAATTTGGTAAATTGAGGTTTCTATAGATTAGCCTTTTTCCTGAAAAAGGAAGGACTGTCCATTGCTAACTTTTCTTCATGTTTTCAAAATATTTCATAAGCTGACCTGCCCTTACTTTAGCTATGAGACTCTGAGAGCTGTTTTGCCATCTCAAAATATATCTTTTGAGATACTGGTTTTAAGCTGGTTATTAAGAAACAAAAACTCAGGCCTGACCTGTGGTGGCGCAGTGGATAAAGCGTCCATCTGGGAACACTGAGGTCGCCAGTTCAAAACCCTGCACTGTCTGGTCAAGGCACATATGGGACTTGATGCTTCCAGCTCCTACCCCCCACCCCCTCACTCTGTGTCTCCTCTCTAAAATGAATAAAATTTAAAAAAAAAAAGGAAACAAAAACTCAGAAAGAACCTTTTACCCTCCCCTTTCCTGCCTTAGGGAAATCAGGAAAGTCTCGCTTCAGAAAGGGCATCTTAACAAACTCAGTGTAGAATTTCCACCTCTGCCCAATATGAAATAAGTATGGTAGACAGGAAAGATCCATGCAAAAACCTGTCCTGCCAGAGCCTCCCCTCGCCCTGTTAGATCTGGGTTGCCTACAAGGAAGCTGTTCGTCACGCGTTCCCCTCTTCGAGCTTTCAGTCCCATGTGCCCCTTTTCTCCTTTGTTCAAAATAACACATAAACTTCAATTGCTGAATGCCTCTTTGGGTCTCATTTTGACACCCCAAACATACCACCAAATGTATATCTGTGTAAGAAAATTTGAACATTTTGTCTTGTTAATCTGTCTTTGTTAATCTGATTATTTGCCTAGCTAGAAGAATTTAGAAGGTATGAAAAAAATTATTTTTTATGCCCCTATAATTTTCCTATCTAATTTTTGTCAGAATAGATAGTAATCTGTATTAACTCTTCAAATCTCTCCCTCTGTCTGGAGCAGCATTTTATATTAGCATGAAACTAAAATTAATTATATGAATTTAACCTGCCACTAAAAAGAATCCATCCTAAAGCTGGTATTAGAACTAAGGATTCCACCGTATCTGAAACAATGTAATATTTTATGTAATTTTAGATTCACTGATGATGGGACACACTTTTATTTCAAAAGTCATAAAAGAAAATAGAAAGGACCTATTAATTTTGTCTACCTACAATGTCTCATTGTTTCCAACCACATGTTCTTGGGGCTGCCCCTCATAATACTCTACTTCTCAGCCAGTGGGGCAGGCACATAGGAAGCCAAGCCTTGCTCTCATCAAAATATTCAGGATAAACTAGTGGAGAGTCACTATAACTTTGTCCAACTGCAGAATCATGTTAATCTGGTATATTCCTCACCATGTGGAAGAAGCTGGCTTGCCAGAGACAAAAGCAGACATACCAAGAAATGCAGAGCAAAGGAGGAAGCTTTGCAGTGTTCATATCCCTTCTTCTAGTAATTCCTAAGCACCTACTACATTCCTGCTCTTCTTGCTATATTATTATGTAAGAGAATAAATTTCCCTTTATGCATCACCTTGTTTAAATTAGATGTTTGTGCCTTGCACCAAAAGAGATCCCTAAGATAAAGCTAAGTAAAAAGATCTAAAACCGCAATAATGGAATGTATCAGTATTATCAAGTAGAATGATAACGGCATAACCAGCAGGACCAAATCATACATATGGCACTGGAGGTGCAATGTTTTACTGAGAAAATGCCAAGATCAGAAGCTTTCTTGTATATTGAGAATATCACAGTGTACATTACTATAAACAAAGCTATAATTCTGTAATTTCCCATTTTTATTTCTCATAATTTACCTAATTTCAGCACATAATCATGCAATTACAGTAGTAAATGACCTACAAAGGTCATCTAAGTCCATGATACCAGCAATTCTTTCATAACAGAAAAAGATAACTTAGAAGAACTGAATTAATTTGTGCAAGGACTGTTCACAGGATGAGGGAAATCTTCCACTTTAAATTACTAATCTGAATGCAGACTCAGACCAACAAAAATTGAAAATGTGTGAAAAGAATTTCAACACTGCAATAACACAGACAACATTTAAAGCATAAAAGAACAATTAAATTCAGGAATTATGGCTCAGTTCAAAAACTGATGCTCTAAAATACCGTACTATCAGACCATAATAGTAAACATATTTTATAATAAATTCTATCTTTACTTGGATAGGGACATAAACCCTTCTTGGATATGGCATGAAGTCCAAAACACACTTTCTTAGACTAATCTACATATATGTAGAGCAAAACAGGTCAAGTATTCACAAATGACTGATCTTGAAATGATTGGCATAAAAAATGATATTACTTCCTTACTTATAAAGCATCAGCACTTAACGAGATTTTATTAAATAACACAGCCTTCCCTTTAGCTTGATTCTGCTATCTTTATTTATCTTTTTATCAGGAATGACTAGGCAAAAGATGGCTTAGTCATCAGTTAGTTTTGTTGTGATTACATGGTATTTACTGCATGATGATTTAACACATTCTAAAGTCAATCACAATATTCATCAACTAAAGATGTAGTCAGGCCCTTCTTACTATTTATAGCACATTGCCCTCTTCACAATTAATATCACCATCAAAGGAGCAGCAGCCTTCAAGTAAAAAAATGACAAGTGAGAGTAAGTGAGAAATAAAGATTTACTAGGGAATGAGTTTAGACAATATGGTAAAATGATTCTGTAACTGAAACCAATAGGAGGCCATTACTGTTGATAACAATATAAAAATACTCTTTTCATAATAAAAAGACTTTGAGAAAAATAGAATTATATTCCAATGTGTCAATCTCACCTTAATAGTTATTTCTAAATCACCACTGATTAAGATTGAGATTTCTTTGTAACCATTTTATGCACATTTGGAAAAAAATTTTTCAAGTATATAGAGGAAGATATAATTTGAGTGTGGAATCAAAGAACTGGAGGCCAGTTAGACAAAAATCATTAATTCAACTAAGATGTTGAGTGCTTCCCATGTATCAGACCATGTTTGAGGCACAGAGGATGCAACAAGGAACAAACCAGGCAAAATTTCCTTGCCTCATCTAATGCCTAGTGAGAATAGCCATTTAAAATACAGTAATCGAAATAGCCTTGGCCGGGTAGCTTAGTTGGTCATCCCAATATGCCAGTTGCAGGTTTGATCCCCCGTCAACAAACCAGTGTTTCTCTCTCTCTTCCCTTCCTCTCTCTAAAAAAATCAATAAATAAAAAATTTTAAATACAAATTAAATATTTTTAAAAGGAGGAAAGGGGGGAACCAAAGCCCAAAACCATGCAGTGCCTGCTCATGTCCCGAGGACACAGCTTGGGATAAATTAAGGCTGCTATTCACATCTTCTGAGTCTATTCCAGAGACTTCAATATAGTCAATGATAGTCAATGAAAGGGGAAACACCTTTAATTAAAAACCTAAAGGAAAACTGATTTTAATGTTGACTTACTGGATTAAAGAAATGTAACCAAAATGGAAGGAATTTAATTGAAACAGAGACTGCACCAAATTTTAGAAAATACTTATGCTAAAGGCATGCTGCATTAGACTCTAAAGATGCACTTAATGAGCTAATAGATACTTTATCTTCTCTAATATCTGAAATTCCCGGAATACTTTTATTCAGAGGCCTCTTTAATATGAACTAGTGGTTACAGTTCACATCCTAGCATAAAGAAAACTCTCAACATAATACCACCACTTCAATTTGTATCTTTTTTGTCTGACTCAAAGGCTAGCAACTACATTAGCTAACAGGCTTAACTACATTATTATCCCCGTTAGTAAAGGAAATGGCTAAGGTGCTAGGAGTTTGCACACAAAAGGCAGCACTGAGGCAACATGCTCCCAATATTCTGATTGTAACAAGGAATCTAACACTAGCTCTCTCAAATGACTAAACAACTCTTTTCCATGTGTCCAGGCTATCAAGTAGTTTAAAATAACAAGTAATTTTACGTTCAATTAAAAATTAATGTCAGACTTTAAAGTTTAAAAAGATGGTAAAGAGAAAGTTGATCGATTTGAAAATTCATCAAAGAAATTACCACATGATTATGAAAAAATTCGTTCAACTTTACAAATGGTTACTATCATTTTTGAATCATAATCATAATGATTCTTAACTTTATAAAAAATAATTGAGAAGACTAAAATTAAGAAAGAACTAGATACTTACACCACTGGGAAGGAACTGAGCATACTTTACATGAGGTGAATCGATATCCTTTCTAGAGATGATCAGTGTTATCTATCATTCTGTAGAATAAAGACAGGAAATCCAGAAATATTTGTTAATCAAGTATTAAATAAAAATTTTCATTAGGTAACATCAGCTAATCATGTCTTTAAAATTATTTTGTAATTCTGAAATGAAACACTGGTTTGAAGCAAAATTTTAAAAACTACTAGTTATAGCTTTCAAAATTATTCACTTGGGCAAAGTAATGAAAATCAAACCCCTCAATGTTAATCTGTTATCAAACACTACCCAGAGGTACAGATTTAAATATTCAATGTCATGTGTAATGTATATATTATATATATACCATAGTGACATTCAAGATAACATTTTGATAATAACATCAGTGCATTTATACAGAATCATATAAAAAAATACCACAGCATGATTGCAACTAAAGGTCTTAACTATGTGGTAAGTTATGGGGTCTTGTTCCAAGTATATTACTTATTTCACTGCTAGCCAAATCTTGAGTGGCTTAATTTCTCTAAGTCTCAATTTTCCCATAAAGTAGTTACTTTAAACTACTTTAACAAGTTAAAAGAAGTCAAAACATTTTAAAAATAGTGCTGATGAAGCATTTCACAAACTATCAAGTAGCAGGGACTATTACTGCTAATTTTAAAAATGATGTATGCCTATATTATATTTAGATTACTAAACAGAGTTTAAGTTAATGGAGGGACTGAGTCTAGTACTTTCATTTTCTGATTAGTATTCTAATGCTTTATTCACCATTCAAACACTGACCTCTTTCAATTCAGGCAAAGATTTTAACAAAAATGAAATCTACTATTCATGATTTTAGGAGCTAGACATCATGTATCACTGACTGAACATATTAACAGTTTGAAATCACAATCTATGGAGGCAAATATTTCCATTAAACTCAAAGTTAAGATTATAAATTAAAGTTAAAATTGTTGATGTCAAAAACTCTCACATTAAAATACACATTCAGCACTGAATTATATTAAGCATGATCCAAGTGTCTGACAGTGACTAAGATATATGCGAAATATACAGGGTAAAGTTAGAAACCTTTGACATTTGCGTATCTTAAATTGTAGCATTAATGAAGTTCCTGTTGTACTTAATTTTCTTGCTGACTTAAGAATCACCTGTCCTAAAAAAGAGGATATGCAGTACAAAGAAATCTACTGAAAATGTTGCCGAATGCATTTCCTAGTCAAATAGCAACACCAAGCCACAAAACTGATTACTGGTCAATACACATTTTTCACTATTACACAAATTCAGCTAAAATTTATACTAAGTAGCTATCTACCCTGGCACTGACACAAGGTCATAATTTGAATAAGATGATTTCAGCAGTGTAGGAGTTGATTAAACTATGGAGAAGAGTCAAATAAAAAGTACACACACACACACACACACACACACACACACACACCTCTAATAAAAGACAATGTGAATAGACTAAAATAACAAAGTTAATGAGAGTAACAATTTAGAAATTAATTTAGGTTACAGAGAAATGAAAAAACAATTTAGAGTGAGATCTCGACTGTTACTTGAAGATTAGAATAAGACTTGCACCAAACCAAGGTGTGAAGAGAGGTGAAAATCATTGGATGAAAAATTCCAGAGAGAAAGAATAGTTAAAGGAGATTATGAGGCATGCTTATGAAATAAAGTAGAAACATAAATACCAAATTTAAAGATAATTAAAATCCTCCTAGAGAAAAGACATCAAGACCAACTGGGTTCTCATCATATTCTTAATCTTAATAAATAGATTTTAAAAAATAATTCAAATAATATCAAATCACTAAAAAAATACAGAAAACATTCCAATCCATTTTCTGAAGTCAGAATAACTCAATAACAAATCTAATAAAGATAGTACACAAAATATACCTGAAACCAATTTCACCTAAAAATTGAATGTAGAAATTCTAAATAAAAAAAATCAAATTAGACAACGAAGTCCAGCCACATATCAAAAATAATATACTGTTATAACTTATTGCAGAAATGAAAGAGTGGTTTCAACATCGGCCAATATATCAACAAATTAAGAAGAAAAAAAATTATATGATTATATCAGGCGCTAAAAAGGCATCTGGTAAAATTCAGCAGCAATTTTTTAATAAAAGCCCCATGAAAAACAATAGAAAAAAATAAAACCTACCCATTTTTGGGAAAAGAGAATAGCAAGTATCCTAAACAGCAAAATACTCAAACTATTTCAACAAAAATTGTATGCACACACAATAAATATATATATTGTAATATGTCTATTGTGTGTGTGTGTGTGTGTGTGTGTGTGTGTGTGTGTGTATATATATATATATATATATATATATCTTTATTAAGAACTTGCTTCTATATAGAAATTTAATGATCTATGGAAGCGATCCAACAAGAGTGGTTATGTTCAAAACAGGGTACAAAATGGACAGATGATGGATGAGGTAGGAAGGAAACTTCACAGGAAACATTTCTTTTTATTATTTTAACCATATAAATGTTACTATTCATTCAATAAATGAAATGAATAAAATTAGAAATAAAGCAGGAAGCCCACTAAGCCCTTTATACTTCAACTCTGACTTGAAGACAATAGCAAACAAACATTAGAATGAAAGGAAAAGGTACCTTTTGCTAATGATCTGATGGAATACCTAAAAATCTCAAGCAATTCTAGTAAAAGAAAGTTAAAGCTAAAAAAATAAAGGAGAGGTGTGATAAAATACATTTAAAATTAATAAAAATTTCCCCTAGTTTAGCAGGAAACACCTAGAAAAATAATGGGAAAAACCTAACCTGTGGTGGCATAGTGGATAGTACTGACCTGGAATGATGAGGTCACCGATTTAAAAACCTAGGCTTGCCTGGTCAAGGCACATATGGGAATAAGAGTTGATGCTTCGCGTTCCTCCCATTGCCCCCCCCCCCAAAATCAATAAATAAAATCTTAAGGAAAAAAAGAAAAATGGAAAAAATATTTCATTCACAGTAGTCACTTTTTCCCAATATGTATGAATAAGCTGTATTGAGAAATAACCCCAAAAGATTTTTTAAATTTAATTATAGGATCTTAAAGCTATAAAAGGGAAAGTCCAAGAACCACAGAAAAACTGAAAAGGACAAAACCAAAAGTGAACTTCACTGACCAGATACTGAAATATATTCAAAAGACACTAATCAAATCAATATGAAACTTGTACAGGAATAGACAGACACACAGATGAGTGGAACAGAATAAATAACTAAAATATAGTCCATTCCAGCACACCTGCAATATTGTTCAAGTCAAAGGTTATATTTTATTTTAGCATAAAGAAACTTTAAAATAAAAGAGATATAAAAAGTTTAAAATCTGCCCTGGCCAGTTGGCTCAGTGGTAGAGCATCGGTCCAGTGGGTAGATGTCCTGGGTTCAATTCCCAATGAGGGCACACAGGAGATGCAACCATTTGTTTCACCCCTTCCTCCTCTCTCTTCTCTCTCACTCTCTCTCTCTCTCTCTCTCTTCCCTTCCTGCAGCCATGGCTCAACGAGAGCGAGTTGGCCCCACGCACTAAGAGCTTCATGGCTGAACAGAGCCACACCCCAGATGGGCAGAGCATCATTCCCCTAAGGTTTGCAGGGTGAATCCCAGTTGGGGCACATGTGGGAGTCTGTCTCTCTGCCTCCCCTCCTCTCACTGAAAAAAAAAAGTTTAAAATTTCTTATTATGGAAAAAACTATAAACCAAATAAGCAATTAAATGAGGAAAAATATTTGACATGTAGAAAAAAAGCAGATCCAAGTTGTCAAGTTTAGAAAAAATACTCAACTTACTCGGAATCAGTGAAATAGCAATTAGTTTAATAATGATATACTACTTCAGCAAAAATTTAGAAGATTGATAATATCTCTTCAACAGAGTACAATTATATTTCATTGTCTAAATTTTAATTATGACATCCTTTTGGAAAGCAATCTGGCAACATACATGAGAATTTGAAGTACTTGTGCCTTTAGCCTAGTAGTGCTATTCTTGGGAATCTGTGACACAGAAATAAAAGTAATCCTACATAATATGTACAGGGACATTTAGTGTCACTTATTTTCTAATTTCTTGTCTCTATAAACAGAGTTCTTTCAATCAATATAGGAATAAACTACAATATATTTTTTACCAAATGACACAATTCAATTTTCAAAAAGAACAAATTATCGAGTTTTACCAGGTGACTTAGTGAGATTAGCACATCACAAATGAGTAAAAAAAGCAAAATGCAATCAGATGAGTATAATACGATAGATTTTTAAAAAAACTACAACCAAAAATTCCTTTGCATGTGTCTCATATCAGTGCATATCTAAATATGTTCACATGCACACATAGATACACATATATCTACCGTACTTTTTGCTCCGTAAGACGCACCTGACCATAAGACACGCCTAGGGTTTTAAGGAGGAAAATAAGAAAAATAATATTCGGAACCAAATGGTGTGTTAAAATATTTAATAAAATCCCGTGTTTTCTGCTCCATAAGATGCAAGGGCATTTTCCCCTCCACTTTTTGGGGACAAAGGTGTGTCTTATGCAGCGAAAAATAAAGTAAGTACGTGAGCATGGAAAGAAAATAGGTGGTCAAAAAGTAATGAAGCTGGGATTAAGGATGGATATGTGTAAGGAATATAGGTAAGGAAGAATAAATGCATCTCTCAAATAGATAAATACATACATTTATGCAGTAAAATTATCATGACCTTTAAGAAAAATATAACCCAGAAAATTTATTGGGAATAAGAATCTGTAGATGCTGTGTTACTCACAGATGGTAAAAGGCCTCTTTTACCCATTTCTCTCTTTAATATAAAAAGTAGTAACTGTATAAAGTAAAAGAAAAGTTGAATTTCAAAACATGTAAAATGAAAGGCGTCTGCCTTTCACTCCGTACTATTTCTTTTCTCTTCCACCTACACACCAGCCATACATCTTTGCACACAGGCAAATATAACTTTGGGATAAATTCTCATCAAAGGAATTGTTATGACAAAGAGTATATTCTAAATTACAACAAATAGATTTTATCAAACTGCCTCACACTACCACCTCTGGGAAATGCTTAATTGCAAATCCAGTATGTCAGTGGCAATGTACAAATGAACTTTTACTGTGCAGCTGGACACGTAGCTGTTTCATTCAATAATGGTAAACACAGAAGGGGCAGAATATCTAAATCAAATATATAAGAAACAAGGAATATAAGGGTTTAGGAAAAAAACAAAGCATGAGAGAGAACGAAGAAGTAGCTTAACTACAGCACAAGCAGCAAGCAAGCCATCACTGAAAGCACCTATCAGTGAGACCCTTAAGACCAGATGTGGATAACCTTTCACAGCTTTTTTGGCGCCACACACAGAACCAAGTGGTATCCATCTAAAATATCCATTTAAAATAAAACAAAAAATTTGTTAAAATACAGAGGTACACAAACTTCATGATCTCTTATGTTAGATACTGTCAATACTTCCAATACTCAGATGAGGAACTGTACCTTCTTCTGGACAACATGCACACAAATATATAAACAAACGTAAGTACATAAAGGTAAAAAATTTTCATAAAACTTCACCATAACAGCCTGACCAGGCGGTGGCGCAGTGGATAGAGCACTGGACTGGGACGCAGAGGACCCAGGTTCAACACCCCGAGGTCACCAGCTTGAGAATAGGATCATAGACATGACCCCATGGTCACTGGCTTGAGCCCAAAAATCACTGACTTGAAGCCCAAGGTCGCTAGCTTGAGCTCAAGGTCGCTGATTTCCGTCCCCACCCCACCCCCCGCCCTCATCAAGGCACATATGAGAAAGCAATCAATGAACAACAAAGGTGCCATAACGAAGAATTAATGCTTCTCATCTCTCTCCCTTCTGTCTGTCCCTATCTGTCCCTCTCTGTCAAAAAAAACCCAAAAAATCTCCACCATAACAAATAAAAAGTGAACATCTCTACTCCTTACCTCTGAGTCCTTCTGTCCTAAGATAAATACTAGTAAGCTTCTGTGAATCCTTACTAAGAAATATAATAGATCAGTGGTTCTTAACCGTTTTTGAGGTGCTGAACCCACCAGTTTCATATGCGCATTCACTGAACCCTTCTTTAGTGATAAATAAAATATAATTCTTTTTCCAAATTCAAAACACAGGTATATGTTCTTTTACTGGTACACAAAATGAGCCGTGCATGAACATCACCTTGCTCAAAGAACAAAACCAACAAAGTGCACGAACTCACAACAAATTACGGTATTACTTTATTCTGGCCTCCGTGGCAGAGGCTTCTCCGAACCCCTGAGACCGAAAACCCCTAGGGTTCGATAGAACCCAGGTTAAGAACCACTGTAGTAGATAGATAGATAGAGCGAGCTAACATACAATTTTAATGTGGTTCTTAAAAACTTTTTATTATAATAATTTGCAAACATGCAAAGGCAGAAAGAACCGAGTAATAAATGCTATGTACCCATCATTCAGATTGACTAAATAACAACTCCCCTCCCTGCTCCTGTGCTCCCTTGGATATTTTCAAGCAAATTCTAGACATCTTATCATTCTAAACATACAATTATTAGAAACCTTTAATAGCTGGTTTCAAAATCCAGGGCAGAGCAGACATAAAAATTTAGAAAGTGGTCAGGAAAAGATTTACATAAGGAAAGAAATAATAGCTGCCTGAAAAGAAAAGAAGAAATGAAAACCACTAATTAATTATAAATACAGAGTGGAGCAAATGCAGGTTTACAGTTATGAGTATGTGAAAAACAATTTATTCTTGCATTATTTATTAATTATTATGTTATTTTCCTTACAAACAACTGTAAACCTACTTTTTTCTCTGTACATACACATAACAACACTGACACATCAAAAAGCGTCAATGTATAGGATCTTTGTTCAAAAAGGCAGGGAAGTATGGGATACATTCCTTTCTTCTTTTTTTAAATTTTTTACTTATTGATTTTAGCGAGAGAGGGAGGAGAGGGAAAGGGAGAGTGAGGGAGGGAGAAGAAGAGAGACGGAGGGAGACAGGGAGAGATAAAGAGAGAGAGGAACACTGAGTTGTTCCTGTATGCGCCCTCATCATAGACTGAACCAGCAACCTCTGCATTTCTAGACAATGCTCTAATGGTTAGAGTTGGTTAGAGTCTAACCAACCAAGCTATCTGGCAAGGACAATGATTCATTTGTTTTTAAAACTTGAAATAATCAAAAGAAAACTTTATATTTCAGTAAGTTAATCAAAAGTTGTCGCTCATGTCAAACATTTTTCCCCCTGAATAATTCCAGGTAAAGGAGGCCTTACCACATTTAACTGTGATTTGAGAGGCACATGGAGAGTTTAAGGTGAAGAATTATTGGTGACATGTGAAGAAAAACAGAAACACACATATTAGGAATTAAAAACTCAGATTAAAATACTAATCTCTCAAATAATGCCCCTAGGTATCTTAAAACTGTAAATAACAATCACTAACACTATTTAATGAACTCTTCCCCGGGCCAGACACTCGGTGGGTAAGTGCTTTAGACATACAAACTCATTTAATCTCACTATCCCCTGAGGTAGGTAATTAAGACAAGACACTACTTGCCCAAGGTCAATCAGCTAATAATGAACTGGCTTTTCTTATTAGAACTGTAGTTGAAGTACTTAATGTTAGGTTTCACCTTTCTTCAAAATACAAAATTAGGCATACTATTTATTTTCAACCTCTGGAGCAAATGTTTAATTGTGATATGCACTATACAACAAAATGAGCAACAGATATATTTCTAAAATATCTGATGCATATTTTTAAATACCTAATAATGTATACATTAAGTTTTACTCATTATGATTCATGATTAAAGGTAAGTATGTCACATACCATAGAGATTTCTATTTCAAAAGATTTATTATATATACTACTTGTTAAACTTCTAAAGCCCAATAGATACTTATATAGCTTTCCCTGTATTTCCAGTGACAGAAAAGTTTAATGGAAAGTTTTACTGATAAAGATCTTCATTTTATGATTCTAAAACTGTTTCTTGTAACTTCAGCCCACTCATCTGGCTAAATCAATAAAGACTAAATTTCTTCTTTTTTCTTTCACAAGGCCGCCTTTTAAATATATGCATAATCTTTGCAAAGAGTCTCCACACAAAATATTCCCAGTCATGATTCTAGTCTGACATGGTTTCATTTGTCATTATCCTTTCTTCTCTGCAAAAGTGGCTCCTCAAATTCAACACAGGACTCTTCCAGAGCATCTACCCACAGCAGGATACAGGGAACTATTAGTTCTCCTGGCCTGGACCTAACATTATATAACTTTCTCCCACAACCAAGTCATTTCTGCGTGTATTAAGTCTTTTGCACATTAAGAATCAATGATTAAACACCTATGATGTAATTGAAACAGGCTTTCCTTTCCCAGGTCCCCCACTTTCCTAAACACAGCTTAAAAAAAAAGCCAACTAGTTTCATTGTTGCTTTTCTTCTAAGCAAATATTAGTATTTGACATATTATATATTTATTTTATGGGTCTTGTCCCAGTAGAGCCCAAGCTCTAGGTTGATCAGGCGTCCCTGATTCGACTTCCCTGTGCAGTGGGACACTCCTGCTTATCAGCAGGGCTGGCGGCCTCTTCAAGACTACTCTTGAGGTGGCTATGAGGATACTACTGTTAAGTGACACTGGAGGAAAGACACGACCGACACACAAATTAGTTTCAATAATCACATAGGCAATTTATTATTCACAAATCCTTTTGGCGTGCCTGGGTATAGCTTAACGGGGCCCGTCGGCGTGCTCCTCTCGGCTGGCTTTGGTCAGAGCTCACTCAGAGCAGCGTGGAGACAGTCCACATCAACACTGCAGTCTGGGCAACTAGCAGCAGGGGGCCCCTCAGCTGTAGTACCTTTTCTGACCAAACCTTCTAACAGGTGTCAATCTACAGGATTATCACCTCAAACCACCTTTTTGGGAGAATCTCCTTTACGTCAATCTACTGAAATGCTTACATCAAACCACTTTTTAAGATGTTCTTATTTACATCAGTTTACAAAGTTAACGTAATTAACACCAAGCCATTTCTTATCTATGTATAACTTCACACACATACTAACTGGGCCCTGCTTGTAAGTCAGTCTGTTTATCACATTACAGAGTTATGGCACTAAGCTACTCTACTAATTCTTATCCAAATGGCATAACTTTAATAATTATTTTTAATATCCTTTTAATTACTTTTATATATCTTCCATATTTTTATATTTCTATATATTTAATTACTATAACCTTATATTACTACAACAGTCTATAATCTGTGTCATTATTGTCTATTCTCTGTACCAGCTCCTAAAGTTGCACCCAGAAGACAAAAGGCACTATTTTTGTTATATCTGAACAAACAAATGAACAGATAGAAAAGAGTAGAACATTACTATCCTTTATGAGTTCTTGAAAGGGGTCTCTAAACTAGTATACTTCACTCCTAGATGATTGTGAAGCTTTATCAATAAGCACAATTAATCAGAAGAGCCACATGACTGACTGCCACATGCTCTCTGAACTTTATGATCGTCTAATACAGAAATTCTAGTTGGAGATTTTTGTTTCTGATTTTTGCTTTAATATATTTTATTGGAACCTTTTTGATAAAACCAAGCACTTGTTTAAGACAAAAATGTGAAAGCTAACTGATATTTAAGCACCTCCAAATTTCTAGGCAGTTTTTTCTACCCAGGAAATTTACTAATACTCATTCTGGCTAATGCAGGAAGATGTAAATTCCTAGGATCTGCCTAAAACCAGATAGAGGGCATTCTCTGTGTCAGCAAAATCCATAGTAGCCAGAGAGAAGGAGTGTGGCTCTTCCTGTCATCGCCTCAAGTGGCAGGAACCACCACTCAGGCATCCGGCCATCTCAACAGCACTTCTCCAACAGGAGTAACCTCAGGCTTTCAGTCACGGGTTTGGTGCTGAATCTCTGTGAGGGGAACTGCCCCTGGCTAGGCTTCCAGGGCTCACACTTTACTCAAGGATAACACACCCGTGGACATCTTAAACCCCTTAAGCCCTCACGTGGCGCTGCAGACTCACCTGTGAGAATCAGGGGTCTGCCTGAGGTCAGCAGTGCAAAGATGGCCAGGGCCCCGGGAACCACCACCACCACCACCCCCAACCCCCGCTTTAGAGGCAGGCTGCATAGCAGCTGCCAGGTGCACTGCTGACGTTCACATTTACCATCTCCTCGCACAAAGAGGAATTCTAGGTTTTGATTACTTTAAGATATGCGGTGGTTTTTGATGTTACCTTCAGTATGTTCCCTACTTTTTTCCATTCTAAAATAATTATATAACCTGAATATAAAAATACACATTTTCCTATTAATAGTAGGGCACTGGTAAACTTTACTGAACTGTCATGAAATGTTAGGGAAGACATACCCTCAGGACAGAGGCTGAGCCACTACCTCTTAGTTTAGAGGCCACTTTCCTGTGGCTTTATTATTTCTGAAAGAGTTGTATATATTCTGTGGCTTGATTTCAGGTTTTTTGACTTAGTTAAGTTCAAAACGCATCTATGGAGCAGCTGCTGTTCATACGACAGTATTTAGCAATCTCTACTATTAAAGTCTCAGGGTGTTCTATACTCTTGGGATTGTTGTTAAATTACACATGACCCTACTCCATTCCTACTGAATTATAGCACAAATATATCATAGTAAGCAGCACCTGCCCTTCATGTCAGCTTAGGGCAGTCGTTCCCAAACTATGCTGTGCATCAGAATCACATGTTTGTCTTTTAAAGTTTTATTGTTTTGTTTTTGTTTTTCTGTTTTTTTGTTTTTTGGGTTTTTTTTACAGGGACAGAGAGAAAGTCAGAGAGAGGGATAGATAGGGACAGACAGATAGGAATGGAGAGAGGTGAGAAGCATCAATCAGTTTTTCGTCGCCGTTGCAGCACCTTAGTTGTTCATTGATTGCTTTCTCACATGTGCCTTGACCAGGGGCCTTCAGCAGACCGAGTAACCCCTTGCTGGAGTCAGTGACCTTGGGTCCAAGCTGGCGAGTTTTTGCTCAAGCCAGATGGGCCCGCGCTCAAGCTGGCAACCTTGGGGTCTCGAACCTGGGTCTTCTGCATCCGAGTCCGACGCTCTATCCACTGCGCCACTGCCTGGTCAGGCACATGTTTGTCTTTTAAAAGCACAGAATTCCTAGCCAAGTCTGGACCTACTGCAGTGGTTCTTAACCTGGGTTCTATCGAACCCTAGGGGTTCAATGAGTCGGTCTCAGGGGTTCGAAGAAGCCTCTGCCACAGAGGCCAGAATAAAGTAATACCGTAATTTGTTGTGAGTTCATGCACTTTGTTGATTTTGTTCTTTGAGCAAGGTGATGTTCATGCACGGCTCATTTTGTGCACCAGTAAAAGAACATATACGTATGTCTTGAATTTGGAAAAAAAAATCATATTTTATTTATCACTAAAGAAGGGTTCGGTGAATGCGCATATGAAACTGGTGGGTTCGGTACCTCAAAAAAGGTTAAGAACCACTGACCTACTGAATCCAAAGAAATGAAGGTGGAGGTGCAACAATATTTTTAAACAGCTTCTGAGGCAATGCTACTTGGAAACTACTGGTTTAGAGGACAAGAAAGAACTCTAATAATGCAATACCATTTCTCTTGTATAAATATAATGTCTAGATATAAAGACAATTTTGAGAATAACATCACCCAAAATGACTCCTAATTTTTTCCCATACCAACATTCCAACTTTTTAAACGTAGTTATTGTACTTGAAGTCAAATTTGACAGTACTTGAGATATGTCTACTTAAAAGAAATTCGCATAAGAGTCATTGGTCAAAGCCACTCACAAATATTCTCAAACTAGTCTCCCTAATCTCTACTCCTTGTCTTACATAGTAAGTTACTTGCTCCAGCCCAGGGCTTGCTTCTCTTAGCCCTTTAGAAATAAAATGTCTTCTTCCCCCTTTCTGTTCTACCAGCCTTGGTAACTCATATTAATAAGATAGCAAACCTCCCTCGATGAACTGTCTGCTAGTATAATATAAATATATTCACTATATTATAATGCATACACAAATCTGTCTTTCTCTCCTAAAATGTGAGCATCTTAAAAGGACTGTTTTGCCTGACCAGGCGGTGGCACAGTGGATAGAGCTTCGGACTGGGATGCTGAAGACCAAGGTTCGAGACCCCGAGGTTACCAGCTTGAGCGCAGGGCCCATCTGGCTTGAGCGAAAGCTCACCAGCTTGGACCCAAGGTCGCTGGCTCCAGCAAGGGGTGGCTCGGTCTGCTGAAGGCCCGCAGTCAAGGCACATGTGAGAGAGCAATCAATGAACAACTAAGGTGCTGCAATGGCAACGAAAAACTAATGATTGATGCTTCTCACCTCTTTCCATTCCTATCTGTCCCTCTCTCTGACTCTCTCTCTGTCTCTGTAAAAAAAAAAAAAAAAAAAAAAAAAGGAGGAACTGTTTCTTATCAAGGGTAGCTCCAGCTCTTACCAATGTGCTAGCAACACTGTAAGCAGTAAATCTTTGCTTACTGAAGTAAAAGAAAGTGCCTATTTTCATGTCTCATTCAACTAAAATAATCTTTAGGATTCTGATCCTAAAAGTTAACACCAACAGATTCTATGTTATTAAATTTTAAAATAAAGCTATTGGAATCTTTTTAAGACATCTGATAAGAATTTGTTAAGTATCTATCTGCTATAAGCTAAATGCCGGGCAAGTGCTAAGGATACAGAAAGAAAAGTAAACTGTTCCTGATAGTTGGGTAGATAGCGAGAGTATTGCCGGACCAAAAAGCTATCTGTCTTTGGTTTACAATCTGTATCACAGAGCCCTTGAAGCCAAACTTTATTAGGGTTTTTGATACCCCTCTCTCAGGTAGCTAAAATTACTAGACTGACAATTCACGGGTTCAACAAACTCCACACCGCTGAAACTACAACAGTGTTCCAGAGTTTACTACAGCAGGAAAACTTAAAAACTTAACATTTGAATGGCAGTCTCGTATTATAAATAATTTTATTTTAAAAGTCTGCATGTTGGGTAAACAAATGTTTTTTAAGTTTGTTCGGCTTGTACTGGAGCAGCACTGTGTGTGTGTGTGTGTGTGTGTGTGTGTGTGTGTGTGTGTGTAGACTATGAAAGGCTGCAGATTCGGCTTGTACTGGAGCAGCACCGTGTGTGTGTGTGTGTGTGTGCGCGCGCCCTGTATATAGACTATGGAAGGCTGCAGGTGCTTGCCCTCAGGATGGCAGACTGAAAATTGCAGATTTCCTGCCTCCATGCGGAGGGGTGAATGTTTGTTACTGTTTGCTGGAGAAGGGGTTTCTCCCTCAGCCTCTTTTGCTGGAAAGAATCTAGAGCAGGGGTGCCCACACTTTTTCAGCTTGTGAGCTACTGATAAGATGACCAAGTCAAAATGATCTACCTACAATAAAAATGCAAAACAAATTTATTTCTTCTATATTATCATTATTTAAGTTCCTGTTATTACTATTTAATATTGTGTATTCTTCTTTCACCTTTCTCCTTCTCAGCTCTCTTTTCGGAGGAAAGTCAATGTCATAGTTTTTATGAACAGTCCGAAAAAGCCGCTCCACATTTCCCTTCTTTGGAATAGCAATGGCACACAGAGAGATGAGGCAAACGCACTTAGAATATGACATAGTGAAAAAAATCCCCTCCCATTCTGTATGAAAGTGGTAGGTTTTAGGCTTCTTACTCACTCAGACCAGCTACAGCACTCATTTTTATAGCCTTTGTTGTATTTAGTTTAAATAAATTGAAGGCTAACTACGCAGCAATGGAACTGAACAAGTTAGCGCGGTTTAACGTGCATGCGTAGGGTGTCAAAAGATGTCAGATTGGCTACCCTGTATGCAATCAAAAGACAAATGTCTTTTTAATGTCATGCAATCTACCCACACTTCCTTCGCGATTGACCAGTAGATCACGATTGACGTATTGAGCACCCCTGATCTAGAGAGAGCAGAGGAGTTCTGAGGGTGAGTCTGGAGAATGAGTCGGGGTTGTGGAACCAGAGAGCAAGTTGGGGCTTGGGAGCCATGAGATTTTGGCCTGACCAATTTTTACTAAGGAGTGCTAAGGCTGGTGGGGGCCTGTGAGTTCGGGTGAGTCCGGAATGCTGAGGGGCTTTGGAACCCTGCCTGTTTGCTCGTTCGCTATTAGGAGACTTTAATAAACAGAATGGTCCACCATTTTCTGGCTCCACAGTTCAGTTACCGTCTGCACAAATCCAATGAGAACCCCTTGGCCATGGCGGCAGCCACTGGCCCTACACAGTGTGACTATCATTGAAAAAACGACTAAAAGAAACACAAACCAAAAAACTATTCCTACTGGCATATATCTAGAATATTTTTATGTAAACTTGAAAAGTTAACTCACAGAACCAATCCAGACACCCTGATCTATTTCTCATTTGTGTGGCTTCTGAAGCCTCTACTCTCTTCAGCAGGCAGAGTATATAATAATACATTGCTAAACTATTCCCAGAGCAAAACATGTGCTTCTGCATTTCTGGAATATCCACTATTTTTCTCCTCATTTTGTATTTCCCCTATCCCAACAGTTTCCCAATGTGTAAGAAATGAAATAATTATAGAATTAGAGTAAGAGATTCATTAAGCCAGACTAAAGTGAAGCATGAAATCTTAATACTAAGCTTGAACTGATGTTAACAATGCTTTCCAGTGAAAAATCTGATAATAGGAACCAGAAATCCTGACTCCCAGGTCAGTGCTTATGCTAATTTACCTATGAATAAAAGCAAAATTTCCAGTCAGTCACTCAGAAACGTAGAATCTATTAAAAGGATGTCATTTAAAGTTTTGTTAAAAGTTCAGAAAAGTTATAAATGTGCAAAACGAAGTAATCCATAGCTGAATCTAGCAAAGTATTTCCATAGAGTGAGAAATAAAATTAACATATTTTGAGAAATACCATCTTAAGGAGAACTATAAAATGAGATAATTGTTTGGTTTCGACCTTCTCTACAGGCACTTACTTTTTTGCCTCAATCCTGCATGTTATTGTATTTACTCACTTATGCTTCCAATGCAAATACAGCAAGGAACAAAACAAAATCTCTGTTCACATAAAGCTTACATTCTTGTGATAATTGGTAGGCAAAAAAAAAAATTTTTTTTTAAGTCAAACATGCCCTAGCCACATAGCTCGGTTGGTTAGAGCATCATCTGGAAGCTCAGAGGTTGCCGGTTCAATCACCAGTCTGGGCACATATAGAACAAATTGATGTTTCTGTCTCTCTCTCTCCAATCAATAAAATAAACATTTAAAAAAGTCAAACATACAATATTCAGATCATAATATGTACAATAGGAAAAAATAAAGCTGAGAAAGAGGGTGATGGGGTTACAATTTTAAATAGGGTTGTCAGAGAAAGCCTCAATGAGAGAGTTAAGTTAGAGTAAAGACCTGAATGAAATTAAGAAGCAAGTAGATACAGGGAAATGAGCATTCAAGGTCAAGAGCTTGAAGCAGAAATTGTCTATCATGTTGAAAAAATAGCATCAAGAACAATATGGCTAGAGTTTAATGAGCAAAGGGTAACAGAACGTGAAATCAGAGAAGAGAGAACTACTGGAGGACCGTATCAGAGAGAAAGCTATAGTTGACATTTTCTACTAAAAAATACTAAATATTATTTTAGCTAGACTGGGATTAAATCAACAACTTTACTAGCAATGATCCAATTTGACAGGAAACTTAGCATGAACTGCTAATGGTAAAATTTATAATATCAACAGGTTAGCCAAGATGTTATTTTTGGACATTCCCAGCATCCATTAAGTTGTACTTCTGAAAGCATTATCAACTACTCTTAAGACTAACTTTGAAATATCATCTTATCAATTTACTAGAAGGTGAGTACTGGAACGAGGATAAGAAGGTAGAGGATGAGGGAATTCATATGCTCTCCATTGAAAGAGAAGTGAAGTGTTTTACCTCCCCATCTCAGGAGGATATGCTAATATATAATTCAAAATATGAAGATAGCCAATTGGATAATGTTCTACAACTAAAAGTTGAAGTTAGAATTCCAGGCAGCCAACTTATACTTTACCCCAATACTTGTAATACTGTACACATCCCAAAACAACAATATTTCTTTTATTTTCCACATTCCCAAGCCTACTACAGTTATTTTAGGGCCTGGCATTTTGTACTGCCTGACTAGCAGACAAAAAGTATCTCAAGTCATGAGAAAAGACTCTCCCGAACTCTCCCAACCTGAGTTGGGGAACACACAGCTTTCTCACACTTCTGTCTTTAAACCTGGGGCTGCAGATAAGGATCACATTCTCTATTTCTTTGTTCCTCTACATCTCCCAGGACCTGAGCATTTCCAGCATCATCATGAATTGGACTATAGGATCATAATGGCTTACCTCAATTTTATCTGCATATATTTAAGTCTTCATATATTTAAGATTCCTTTTTCTCAATTATTTTTGTCAGATATCTCCTGACAAGCTCATGAGTTCTCAAACTGTAAGGATAATTATAAAGTATAATGCACCATACAAACACACAATATTAATATTTTAAGTTATTTATTGTATGCTACCATATACAACTAGCTATCAAAAGCATCTTCTATAATATAGATTTATATCTAATTATAGGTGGCAAGACTTCGTCAATCTTTAGAATAATTCCCAGACTCAAATCAGTATCAATTTTTTTTATATTATGTCTCACTAACATTAAAAAAAAAAAAAGCTAAACCTGTATCCCAGGCTCCATATTACTTCTTTTATATGACTTAACAGATAAGTAAAAGTAAAGATTTAAAAATACCTAGGAAGCTCATTCAGGTTAAAAGATAATCCCTATCAAAGGCAGAGAATGATTCTGTCTTAAAATTCTAAGTTTATACTTTATGCCATATCCCCAAATACTGTTAGGTAACTTCAATATATAATTAAAAGGCAGTCATCTTAAACTGAAAGTTATTGCTAGAAAATAAACTCTTTATATGTTGAACTAAAATAAAACACAGGTATATACTAAACCAAGTGGGGCTGATTACACCACTTGGCAGGTTCTCGTATGTGTGACTGTCTCTATCTTACTGAAGACCTTCTCTTCCTGGTGTATTACGCCATAGTTTCCCACTGCCTTCCCTACCTCCACTTTTATTCTCAATACCTAAAGTTAACCAAATAATCTTTCTAAAATGCAAAACTGGGAGTAGGATTTAATAACACAAATAAGAGACTTGAAGCAAAACTGTTTTGTGTTTTGAAAAATCAGGTTCTACCACTTGTTAGCAGTTTGATTTTATACAAATGTCTTAATCTTGCTAAGCCCTCTTCTGCTCCTCTGAATTTTGAATGGGGTCACCATGAGGAGGAGTAAATAAGGAAAAAGTCCACTAAAGTACGCACCCAGAAATGTTTAGCTCTCCTGCCCTTTTGTAAGTTTGAACCACCAAAAAGGTCATCACATCCCAGCGGAAAACTCATATAAGAGTACCAGAAAACAATGTAATGGCTGGAACTGAGAATACTTGCTGTCTAGTAGGGGAGTTTATTTTGAAAACCAAACTAAGATGAGAAAGTAGTTTTTTTGTAAGTATGCAGAAACCCAGAGTGAGGCAGATAGCTCTCAGCCGAGAACTGCTTGGGACAAGGCTTGCTCCCAACTCCTCACTGCCAGTAACTACAAGAACTCATTATCCCAAGTTTCTTTTCCAAAATTCAGGGTTTTTTTATAGTGCTCTAACTAACCTTTTAATTACACTAATTATGAAGAAATCACTGTCACTACAAAAGAAAAAGCATCTAAGGTTTCTAAGCATCTTGAACTATTTTCATCTCCCGAAAGCTGTGTGGACTGAGGCAGGGACAATGCAGGTATCTGACAAGAGTGAGGGAAGAGGTGACACTGACAACTGTACACCGCTCTCCAGGGGGAAGTTCTGAAATAATGAAATAAAGAAATATGCAGTAGTAGAAATATACCAGTTAAGAGATTTTGATCCAATGGAAATCGTAATGCAGTATTTTAAGACTTTGGCTCAAGATATTAATTCATTTTCCAATACCTCATAAAACAAACCACATTCAAAGAGTGCTATGAATAAACTCAAACAGAAAAACCTTTCTTGCTAAGCTTTATATTAATACTTACAATATCTATGATTGTGTTCCTCTTGCCCCTTCAACTAGTGACCAAAATCTAGAAAGAGTCCTGGTAGAGATCATACAGAGAACATAACGAATATCAATATTTTTGGTGGATGGCTGCTAAAATCCTAACAGTTTACATCTCTAAAACAAAAAAATGCTTATTGGAGGCACAGCATACGGTGACAAAATGAAGAGAAATGCAGTATTAGGATCTCATTATTCTGCATGTTCTGACTGGAAAACATCAAGGTGAAGGAAATTCCAAATAAAGATTTAAGATGATGGGCAATAATGGTATGCAGAAATGAGTATTTAAGAATCAGTGGGACATCAAGAGTCAGTATCCAGCTGATAGCAATGATGAAGAACCAGAATATGTGGGAGCCAAAGCTGAAGGACTAGACCCAGGAGCTGCCTCTGTACTATTGTAAAATAGCAGAGAGCATAAACTCAAGGATCAGGGAGCTGCATCAGTCCCGTGGATGTATTCTGTAGGTCTACAGGTATTTAAAAGTCGGGAGACTAAATATCAATATGGAGGCTTTTGTTTTTATTTTATTTTAATTATTTTTAATGTATTTTTGCTCTTTAAAAATTTTTTTAAATTAATTTTTAGAGAGAGGAAAGGCGAAGGAAGAAGGGGGAGAGAGTGGGAGAGAAATATTGACTTGTTATTCCACTTACTTATGCATTCATTTGTTGATTCTTGTTTGTGCCCTGACTGGGGAGCAAACCTGCAACCTTGGCATGTCGCAACGATGTTCTAACCAGCTGAGCTACCAGGCCAGGGTATTTTATTTTAAAAATTACATCTCTGTCACTACTGAGTCACCACTGAGTTTGTAATCTCTCATGTGACAGCAATTGGCTGGAGGTGAACTTCCTCGTTTATATGAGGCATGCGCCCCCCAGTTCAACACAGTCCCTACCGTCTCTAGACACTAAGTATAACTGCCGTATCACCGAGCTTATCCTGTGGTTTGTTCCATGATAGAAAGCAACAAATAAAATGAGGTAGTGGCAAGGCTAATTTATTTACTGAAAAGGAGTCTAAAATATGAGGCTAGATATCAAAAACTATACAAATAAACAAAACTTCATCAAAATTCAGTAACCGAAAATAAAGGAGGTTCTCTAAAGCAGCATTTGTAATAGAAAAAGATCAAAAACATCCTAAATGTCTACCATTAAGGGGACTAAACAAGTAAGTTATGTTACAACCTAACCATAGAAAGCAGTCATAAAAACAAGTACTGTATTTTCTCATGTATAAGACGCACCCTTTTCTGAAAAATTTGGGGTCTAAAAACTGGGTGCATCTTATACAGTGGTTGTGGCATTTCAAATGCCCTAGACGGAACTGAGGACGAGGCAATATAAGACAGTGATAAGTCATCAGACACAGATGAGAACAAGCTAATGAATGGGAGTTTTGACAGTGATGAGGAGTTGTATGAATTTATGATGAATAAAACTTGAGTTCAATAACTTTATGTAATACTTTTTTATTTCAAATTTCAGGCCCCAAAATTAAGGTGCGTCTTATAAAAAGGAGTGTCTTATACATGGGGAAATAGAGTAGATTCCTACATGCTAATATGAAACAGACTCTGAGTGAAAAGAACAAGGAAGAGCAGAGCATATATATCACTTGTGAAAGGGGAGGAGGAGGAGGAGCGTGGGGAAGAATACTTAAGTAACTAAACATAGATTTACTTATACATGCACAGAGTATTTCAGGAAGGATACAGAAGAAACTGGTAATAATGAGTCCCTCAGAATAGGGAACTTGATAACTGCAGGATGGAAGTGCTAGGAAACGTCACTGGAATTATTTTAATATCTTTTGAATTTTGTAGCAGGTAAATAGGTACACATTCAAAAATCATTTTTTAAAAATGTAACAGGTTGGATGAGCTGATTCCAAATATGATTAAGAATTCAGCAACAATCAGAACTCATGAGCTTGTGACCCCTCTCCACATATATGGCATTGTGCCTTTTGTTTCACGGATGATGGAATTGCAGCGGGAACCTAAAGGAAGTTGAGAGGAGACAGATGAAATAAGAACAAAGGAAAAAAATGACATGGTGTCTTTTTCTATCTAGCTCTCTGAACTGGTTTTGAGCCCAGAAGGAATAAAAGAGTAGATCTAAAAGAATAGAAACCTTTTCAAGAGACTGTGAAACTGTAGTAAGCACAAACTCTGGGGCTTTGGGATTTGGAGACAAAGTGTGGTACAGAGATGGGGGTGGGAGGGGGACTCTCTAACGCAGCCCTGCACCTCCTGGACACCCTGAAGACTGGCAGCTTTGAAAGCACTAAAGACAGCGTTCCTGGCATGACTTCTAGCCCTCACAGAGGACCCAGCAGCACTGGCAATGATAAGGCATCATGCTGGGGTGGCTTGAAAGGGATGGACTTCCCCAGGCAGCTGTAGAAAAAGAATATTCACTTCTGTTCTTGAGTACCTGTTACATTCCACTCAAGGACTCCCAGAAATACTCTGAGGAGGAGGGCTGGGGTGTTTGTGCGAAGAGGAGGGAACTAAAAATTATACTCCACCCTCCATCTCTGTATAGGTGATGAAGCCGAGAACACTACAAAAACATAAAAGTATTATGTAGAGGAGTGAAAGAACAAAAAACAATACTCTGTGCCAAGAGGGCCAAAGGGAAAGTCTGACTGGATTTTTTTTTTTTTAAATTAGGAGATTGCTCACTGAACAGGATGTAAGAGAAAAAACATGAGAATAGCTGGAAAGAGGTTACTCAAGGCTCTGCTGGGAACCAACACACTTAGTTATGCAGTACCTACTTTCCAAAGTGAAATCTTTCAACTGCTTTAAAATGTTTCTTTTCTAAGCCACTGAAAGCAATGAGATCATGTTCTTGATTAAGTGCCAGGTTTTTTTCCCCCTGCAACCCAGACTGTTGAAGTTAAAAAGAAGAAAAATTAGAGGAAAGAAGAAGGTGAAGGTAGGAAGAATTGGGAACAAAAACGAGAGGGTAAAACATAAATATATAGGTTAGGGGCAGAAAGTTATGGAATGACCAAATATAGAGTTCGTTTTACAAACTGATAATATCTTGCCCTGTTCTAAAAATACAACAAAGTATCAATTCAATTTATTAATTTTCCTATTCCAATTTATCCACAGTTAACACATACAATCCCTTTATGTCTCCCAGCACACAGTGTTAAGTAATTATAAATACACCGATAAGTTATTTGTGAAAGATGGGGCTTATACTAATACCACAGGACTTGCTGAACCATAAAGTGAAAGGAATTTGAAGTCTATAGTCTTAAACAATTTTGGTTCCTATGTTTTCTTTTGTTTTTTATTTTCATTTATTGATTTTGGTGAGAGAGGTGGGGTAGTTAGGGGAGGGGATGAGAGGAGGGGGAGGAGGAAGGGGAGGGGGGAAGGGGAAGGGGAGGGAGAGGGAGAGGGAGAGTGGGAAGTAGAGAGAGAGGGGGAAGGAGAAGAGGAGGGGGAGGGGAAGAGGCGGAAGAGAGAGAGGGGGAGGGGGAGGGGGAAGGGGAGGGGAGAGAGAGGAGGAAGAGGAGGGAATGGGGGAGGGGAGGAGGAAGGGGAAGAAGAAGGGGAGGGGGGGGAGAAAGAGGGAGAGAGGGAGAGACTACCATAAAATCGCTCCTGCATGTGTCCTGACCAGGGATCTAACCAGCAACCTTTGAGCTTTGGGGCCAACCTCTAACCCAGGGATCCCCAAACTTTTTACACAGGGGGCCAGTTCACTGTCCCTCAGACCGTTGGAGGGCCGGACTATAAAAAAACTATGAACAAATCCCTATGCGCACTGCACATATCTTATTTTAAAGCAAAAAAACTAAACGGGAACAAATACAATATTTAAAATAAAAAACAAGTAAATTTAAATCAACAAACTGACTAGTATTTCAATGGGAACTATGGGTGCAGATGAATCCTGTGCTCCTCTTGCTGACCACCAATGAAAGAGGTGCCCCTTCCAGAAGTGCCCTGCGCCGGGGGCCAGATAAATGGCCTCAGGGGGCCACATGCGGCCTGCGGGGCCTGTAGTTTGGGGACCCCTGCTCTAATCAATCTCTAATCAATTGAGCTATCCAGACAGGGCTGGTTCCTATGCTTTTCGCAAATGGAAATAGATGATATTCATTACCTTAAACAATGAACAGTGAGAGAGAAATTAAACTCCATCTCCAACTGTAACGGCTGTTTTACAGCATAAATAACAATAGCATGGTCCATCTATATACAGCTGATTCTTGAAGAACACAGGTTTGAACTCTGCAGGCGCACTTGTATGTGCTTTTTTTCAATTAATACTATAAATGTACTTTCTCTTTCATATGATTTTCTTATCTTTTTCTTTAGCTTACTTTATTGTAAGAATACAGTATATAATACATATACAAAATGTAGTAATCAACTGTTTATGTTATCGGTAAGGCTTCTGGTCAACATTAGGCAACTAGTAGTTACGGTAAGTTTTGGGGGAGTCAAAAATTATATGCAGATTTTCGACTGTGCAGGGGTCGGCGTCCTAATCCCTGAATTACTCAAGAGTCAACAACTGTACTTGGTATACATGGTAGTCTCTTCCACTTATATCACAGGCTTTTTAATGTAATTTTATATTGAAATAGTCCTTAATACTTTTCAATGTATCTTCATATTTCTCACTTGGCATTCCCAACACCCTGTAAGGTAAGTAGGACAGGTTTCACTCAATTTTAGACACCAAAGCATACACAGAAGGTTAAAAAAGAACTTACAAGTCAGTTGGAAGCCAAGGATCCAATGTAAGGGTCCAGAACTTCTGATCCCATGTTTTCCAAAGTGATGTTTGTGGACTACTCTTCGTCTACTCACTCAATATTAAGATATAACTGTGTTCCAGGTACTATGAACAATAGGCATATATATATATATATATATATATATATATATATATATATATATATATGTATATGTATTTATATATATGTATATGTATGTGTATATATGTATATGTATGTGTATATATATGTATGTATATAAATATGCATGTATGTATATATATATATACACACAGGAATATAACAGAGACCAAGACATACATAGTTTTAATACTCATTGAGCTTCATTTAATGAGAGTCATTTAATAAATAATTATACAAAAAATGGCAAAGCTTCACTCGTGCTAAGTGCTGTGATGGGGTACCCAGTGCTGTGAGAACATATACTGTGGGAGAGCTGAGCTAGGACAGGATTCACCAGGAATTACAGAGAGGCTAGGAAATGATTCTCTTAGGAATTAATGATAAAGCTCAGATCTAAGAATAGCATCATATAGATAAAGAAAGAAAGGAAACACTAATTTTAGGTGAAGGCAACATCATATGCAAAAGGCCCACTGTGGAAGGGGCTGTGTAAACCGCAAGAGACTCAAGGAAGCGCAGTGTGGTTGAAGAAGGCCTTACCACCTTCCAAGGTGAGATCAGGATTCCCATGACCTTAGAAAACATTGAGGTTTCAGTGACTTCTGCCCTAGTCTAATGATTGTTTTATAGTATACAGCTATTTCACTCGGGAATGGGGCGGATTAAAAAGAATGCAAAAATAAGGGAACTGCTCAGTCTATTAAATAGTTGCCAAATGATCTGAATTCTAAGCAATTATATCACTTTTAATTAAGGGCATAACAAAAGACTTTATGAAGGTGGTGACATCTGCTCTAGGCTTTTAGAGATGGATTGAATTTCCACAGATAGAGGATGAAGAGGACACTACAGATAAAGAGATGAAGAGACTAAAAAGATACCCCTTGCTGCTTCATAGGAGTGTGAATATTTTATTTTAATGTAGCCTTTCCTAAGCAGTACTTTAGAAATTTCATCCCCATACTATCTTGAAGATGCAGAGGTCTTAGAGCTTATAGAGCTTTGTTTAATTTTATACTCACAACAAATTCTATTAGGTTCAAGGGCACACATTAATTCTCTCGATTTTGCAGATAAAGAAAGCCAGTTGAATGAGGTTGACTTGTGCAAGGTCAAATTTCAACACTGCTCTTTCCTTTTAACATTACAGATTCATGATCATCAGGATGTGGAACTCATATCAAAGTTTGTTATCTGAAATATAGGGGAACTGGGTAGGCTTAGGATACCAGACACATAAGAAATCTACTATGATAATTTCAGGCAGAAAAGCCAGTCATCCTGGCTTTATTTAAATGAAGGCAATGTAACAGGAAGGTGGTTTTTTTCTCAGACAGTGAGATAGAGAAAATGACAGAGGGACAGAGACTCCAATGAGGCAGGCATCCCTGATGAGACCTAGTAACAGGTATAAAAAACAACTGTGGATAAAGCGCTGAGAGGGGGGCACAAGGTGGGGAGAGGCAAAACAAAACTAAGCAGCACAATATACCGTGGGCAAAATGGAACAGATACAGGAGATATGCTTCACCTTCAATCAGCACTTTCTGATGTTTTAAAGTAATCTTTCAGTTTTCTCTCAGGTTGCCTTCAAAAAACATCTCCATCACACTGAAAATCTATGCCAGGGGTTCCCAAACTACAACCCCCCTGAGGCTGTTTATCCGCCCCGGCCGCACTTCTGGAAGGGGCACCTCTTTCACTGGTGGTCAGTGAGAGGAGCACAGGATGCATCCGCACCCATAGTTCCCATTGAAATACTGGTCAGTTTGTTGATTTAAATTTACTTGTTCTTTATTTTAAATATTGTATTTGTTCCCGTTTTGTTTTCTTACTTTAAAATAAGATATGTGCAGTGTGCATAGGGATTTGTTCATAGTTTTTTTTATAGTCTGGCCCTCCAATGGTCTGAGGGACAGTGAACTAGCCCCCTGTGTAAAAAGTTTGGGGACCCCTGATATGCTGTTCTAACACATGGAGGACTCTACACGATGTTAATAACATTCTTCCTTTTATAATAATTATTAAGCCTCTACTTGGTGCAAAATATTATAGAAGATACAAAGACAAAGTCTCTGGCCTCAGAGGTTTATATTTTGGCAACATCGGTTGGTACAAGTGCTAGGCTATATTCAGAAAAATCTGTTGGGCTTTATTTACTCTCTTTTCATCAACAGAAAGGACTCTTTTCTTCTAGAGAAGAATATTTCCAAGCCATGAATAAGCAGATTTTATGTCACATAGCGACTGGTCGAAAAAAATGGGTGATCCTGGCTTATGAATATGTATATATCCAGCAAATATGTATATATGTACTTTATAATGTGATAATGTCCATATAAAAAAAATGTCCTTACAGTTAAAGGTAATGTAAACTTGGAAAGAACTAAGGTTAAAAATGATTAAATGCTAATGAGAAAAATAATTTTAATGAGTATAGATAACATTACCACAAAGGACTTAAGATATCTGTAGAGAAATACAGATACCCACTTCCAAAACCCTGAGACCCTTTTAAAAATCTCCTTTGCCATCTCAGCTATACCCCACCCCCTTCTACCAATCTTACATCCTTCTTCTTGTCCATCTCTCTCACCTGGTCTCAGTAAGAGTCTGGGTGACTGAAAATATAGTGGGCCAACAACTGAAAATAATAATACAAAAGAAAAAAAGGTGTTCTTTTTTCTTTTGAGCTCTTTAATAGCACTGTCACAAAACCTCTTATCTACCTTAATATAAAATGAGGAACAACACTGTACTTTAAAAGTAGGGTGATGATAATGTTTTCTATTTTTCTGGCCCTCAAATCCCTTAATTTGCCTTTTTTGAAAGTGGCCTTGGTTGCTGTTATTTTTTAACCTCTGGTTTAGTGGTCCTTAATAGGAAAAAGGTTCTTAACCTCTGTAATACAGACAGTTTAAATTTATAATGGCTGAGTCATGGATGAATCTCTACAATATAATGTTCAGATGTTAAAAAACTAATTTTTTCTGCACCAAAGACAAGTGGATTTGTGAAGCAATAGTGTTTTTCTCATTTGACATGAAATCATTCTCTTTTTAGCTCAAAGTGCCTAAAATGTTCTTGGAAACCACTTAACTATCTTTCACTTCTCGCAGTGGATTATATGTTTTAGAGTATAGCTAGCTAGCTGAATCTTGCTATACTAAAAAAAGTACATGGAGGAAGTTTCCTGGCAAAAGTACACCAATAAGCAATGAGTTGTATTAGCATGATAGTTCATATATATAACACAGTATATCTTTACAGTGTTATAATCTCTATAATAATGATTATTATTATCTCTATACCTCTAAAGAATGTTTTATCAATTGCTCCTAAGAGTAATGCTCGTAAAAACAATTGCCTTGGAGTAAAACTATAGGGCATACAACAAATATAGCATGGGCCGTTATTGCCTTAAGAAAAAACAGGGAACCTGACCAATGGTAGTGCAGGCGATAGATTGTGGATTTGGGACTCTGAGGACCCAGGTTTAAAACCCCAAGGTCGCCAGCTTGAGCACAGGCTCACCAGCTTGAGCATGGGTCTCTGGCTTGGGCAAGGGGTCAGTAGCTTAGCTTGAGCCTACCCTCCACCCCAATCAAGGCACTCATGAGAAGCAATGAATAAACAACTAAAGTGATGCAACTAAGAGTTGATGCTTCTCATCTCTCTCAAAAGAAAAATAAAAATAAATTATAAAAGAAAAATGGGGAGCCTGGCCTGTGGTGGCGCAGTGGATAAAGCGTCAACCTGGGAACACTGAGGTAGCCAGTTCAAAACCCTGCACTGGTCTGGTCAAGGCACATATGGGAGTTGATGCTTCCAGCTCCTCCCCCCTTTCTCTCTCTCTCTCAATCTGTGTCTCCTCTCTAAAATGAATAAATAAAAAGAAATTAAAAAAAAGAAAGAAAAATGGGGGAAAATGAGTTGTCATTTTTTTTTTATTTCTATAGTCAACAAGAATCAGAAGGATAAACTGGAGTTTATAGATCTGTTCATACATGTATAGAAACATTAAAAAATTTTAGTGTCTCAAGAGAAAATTATGGTCGGTTATGTGAAAAAGAGAAGTGTAAAGCCAGTAGCCATGGCCACCATTACATCTGCCTGGCACGTGCAGGTTCTCATTTGATTCGGACAGACTGTAATAAAACAACGGAACCAAGAACTGGTGGGCCATTACCTTTAATCCTAGCTCGCACCAGGCGGGCTAGTAAATACACACAGTGGGAAATCACTTCCCTTTCCATTCAGGGCTCCAAAGCCACTGACTTACCCGAGTATTCCTAGAATCAAAGGTCCCACCAGCCTTATTCACCTATGTTCCTCATCTCCTTCTCTCTGCACAAACTGGCTCCTCCTTCAGCACGCCACTATCTTAGCTGCCTCTCCTCTGCAAAGCTGATGTGAGCGAGAGAGTCCCCGGTCTGCATTATTTAATAGTGTAGAAATTAAAGCCTTTAAGCCAATATACAAATACAGAAGTCTCTGATACAAAGCCACTCATCTGAGGCATAAATGGGATTCCTCATAAGACTGCACAACCCCACACCATGCAACAGTCAAGGGTGTGGGGAAAAGCTCAGTTTTGAGAAGATCTTAGTATTAAAAGGGTAGGAAAGGCTTAGTCTTAAAACCAAGCCTTAGGCTATAAGAACACTGCCAGCTTAAAGCCTGTCTCCCACACCCAATGCAAACTATAAGCGAGCAAACATATATATCATATTTACAAACTTATTTGACTAACAAGAAGTCCTTACATAGTCATCATTTTTCAAGGGGAGAAATTAAGGACCAACTACCTATAATAAAAGAAATGATGATGATGATATATTAAGTAAGGATAGCAATAACACTCTCTTTTTTCCATACCTATTTTTTATTTGACCATCATTGTAATCTTATAAGGTAGGTTTAAGTATTATTATTCCACAAAAAAGAGAAAACAGGCTCAGGAAATGTAACAATGCACTAAATAATTCAGTCAACAGTATCTTCAACAAGTGACAGAGTTAGGATTACATATGAGAGGTTCTTGACTATAAATTTAGGACTCTCTTATCTACACTATACTGGAGTGACAGGTTGCAAAATAAGTCTACAAATTACACCCATCTCAGATTGCGTGTGTTTATAATATGACCTTATTGCTCTGTTGCTCTTTGATCATGTCTTTCAAAGAAAGTTTTTAATTCTGATGAGTTGAAATTTATCAATATTCATATTCTCATCTATTCATGCCTTTTAGGTTTTCTCAAAAAAACTTTTCCTTAGTAAAGTCATTTTCTTCTATTTCTTCTAGAAGTTTTACAATACGTTTCAACTATTAGATTTAGGACTATAAGCCATTCAAGTTAATTTCTGGATATGGTATGAGGTAAGGATCAAGGTCCCCACCCCTTCCCCACCCTACCTTATAAGAATATTTCATTCCTTTAGCACTATTTGCTTAATGAATTGCCTTGTCAAAAATCAATTGACCATAAATGTGTAGTCTTTCTAGAATATGTTGTGCTCAACAGAGTGACCTATCCTTATGCTAACAACACCACACAGTCCTGATTACTATACTTTATGGCATACCTTCAAATATGGTATAACTTCCCTCCAGTTTGGGTATTTTTTAATTGGTTATTTTAGTAAGTCTTCTGAATTTCCATATAAATTATAAACACAGCTTATCAAATTCCACAAAAAAGCCTCCAAACGTTTTAACTGAGACTGTATAGTTCAATTTGGGGAGAACTGAAAATTCTAAATTATTGAGTCTTCTAACCCGTGAATGAACATAGTATACATCTCCATTTATTTAGCTCTTCTTTAATTTATATCAGCAGTGTTTTGTGGGTTTCAGCATCAGGTCTTATACACATTTTATTATTTATTCTTGAGTATTTTCTTTTATTGCATATAATATTGTTATTAAACTTCCACATTCCAGTTAGTTGTTCATTGCTAGTATGAAATAAGGGTATACAGAACTAAAAATGATTACTTTCTTAAAATCCTTTTTTAAAATTTCTTTTTATTGATTATTTTTAGAGAAAGAAAAGGAGGGAGAGAGAGAAACAGTTTGTTGTTCCACTTATTCAGGCATTCACTGGCTGATTGCTATATGTGCCCTCACCAAGTATCAAACCTACAACCTTCGTGTATTGGGATGATGCTCCAACCAACTGACCTACAAGGCCAGGGCTAAAAAAAAGGTTTCCGTATATTGACCATGTATCCTGTGATTTTACTAAATAAGGAGACTTAACAGTTTTAGGGCTTAAAAAAGAAGAGTCCTTTGGATTTTTTTTAAATTTCTTTTTATTTTATTCATTTTAGAGAGGAGACACAGAGTGAGAGAGAGAGAAAGAGAGAAAGAGGGGAGGAGCTGGAAGCATCAACTCCCATATGTGCCTCGACCAGACCAGTGCAGGGTTTAAACTGGCGACCTCAGTGTTCCCAGGTCGACGCTTTTATCCACTGCCCCACCACAGGTCAGGCCAGTCCTTTGGATTTTTAACAAACACAATCAGGTTTCCTGTTTTGCTAAGTTTTTTCCAGTTCATATGCTTTTTTTACTTATTTTCCTACTTTACTACACTATATAGGAGCTCCAGGACATTCTTCAATAGAAGTGTTAAGAGCAGAAATTTCTTGCCTTGTTCCCAATTCATAACAAGAAAGCATTCAGTCTTTCACCATTAAATATAATGTTAATTTTAGCTTTCTGGTAGATAGCCTTTATCAGTTTGAGAGTTATTTTTTTATTCCTAGTTCTCTGAATTTTGTTTTTCTGCTTTTTAAATCATGGTGTTTTTCTGTATCTGTTGAAAAGACTGGTTTTTCTTTCCATCTTTCAGTAAATGATTATAATTTCTTTCAATGTGATAGTGAATCATATTGAATTTAGAATGTTAACTCAAGCTTACATTTTTTGACATTATATTCATTAGTCATGATATAGTAACATTTTATTATATTGCTGGAGTCAATTTGCTACTTTGTTTATATCATTTCCTAATATGTTAAAAAGAATTTCTATATATATTCTTGAGGGATACTGGTTTATAAATTTATTTTCCTGTAACGTCTTTGTCTTGGTATCAGAGTAATAATGGCTTCATAAAATGAATTGAAAAGTGTTCCTCTTCTCTTCTATTTTCTAACTTAAATGGAATTGGCGCTATTTCTTCCTTAAATGTTGAGGAGAACTCACTGTGATGCTATTTGACTTGGAGTTTTCCTTGTGGGAAGGTTTTTTCTTCCTTTTTAGCAAAAGAAAGAGAGGAGAGACAGAGACAGACAGACAGGAAGGCAGAGAGATGAGAAGCATCAATTCTTTGTTGCAGCACCTTAGTTCATTGTTTGCTTTCTCATATGTGCCTTGACGGGAGTGGGGGGCTGCAGCTGAGCCAGTGACCCCTTGCTCAAGCCAGCAACCTTGGTCTCAAGCCTGATAAGCCCACACTCAAGCCAGCAACCTAGGAATTTTGAACCTAGGTCCTTAGCGTCCCAGGCCAACGATCTATCCACTGCGCCACTGCCTGATCAGGTATATGAAGGTTTTTAACTACAAATCTAATTTCTTTAATAGACATAGGAGTTTTCAGATTATCTATTTTTACTTGAATGAGCTTTGATAGTCTGTGTCCAACAAAGAATCTGACTATTTACCTAAATTTCAAATGTACTGGCACAAAGTTATTCATAATATTCTCTTACTGTTTCAATGTTTGCAAGAGCTATAGTAATATTTTTATTCCAGATATTGGTAATATTTTTGTTTCTTTCTTTCTTGATTATCTGTCAATTTTATGGATCTTTTCAAAGAACTGGCTATTAGCTTCATTAATTTTCTTGCTTGTTTAATTTCATTATCATTCTTATTCTTTCCTTCTGCTTACTTTGGGTTTAATTTGCTCATCTTTACCTAGTTTCCTTTTTGTGTGTGTGAGGAAGGGAGATAGCAAGACAGACTCCCACATGTGCCTCGACAAGATCCACCCGGCAAACCCCATCTCGGGCCAATGCTCAATGCTCAAATCAACCAAGTTATCCTCAGTGTCCGAGGCCAATGCTTGGACCAACTGAGCTATCCGCAATGGGGCCTATACTCAAACCAATCAAGCCACTGGCTGTGAGAGGGGAAGAGAGAAAGAAGGGAGAGAGGGCTGCGGGAGAGAAGCAGATGGTCACTTCTTTTGTGTGCCCTGACTGGGAGTCAAATCCAGGACGTCCATATGCTGGGCTGATGCTCTATCCACTGAGCAAACTGGCCAGGGCCCTTTAGCTAGTTTCTTGAGCTAGAAACTTAGATCATTGATTTGGTACTCTTTTTAGTTCATAGCTCTCAGAATCAAGAGTTCCTGCACCAGAGAAACTGAACTTGAGGATCCTTACTCATATCTAGACTTGATGCAGATCAAGAGAGATCCTGAACTTGGAGAGTAAGGCTGTATTCAGGCAAGACTTGTGGGAATTTGGGAAGAGGATGAGTATATTTTGCATGTGAAAGGCACAAACTGTCATGGTGAGAGAGTGGACTGTGGTAATTATTTTCATAGATTGTCATAATAATTGCTCCTCTGTAAGGTGATTTTGTCCCTATTCCTATCAAGAGAGAGAGGACTGTAATCTGACTGGGCTTGGACTTACTTGCTTTTGCCAAAATAATATAAAGAAAATGGGGTTATACAACTTCCCGAAATTAAACTCAAGCCTCTGGTACTTATGCTTTTTGCTTTCCTAAAGAGCTGCCCTAAAAGAAATGAATAGAAATTCCTCCAAAGAGGACATACAGATGGCCAATAGGCATATGAAAAAATGCTCAACATCACTAATCATAAGAGAAATGCAAATTAAAACCACAATGAGATATCACCTCACACCAGTCAGAGTGGCACTCATCAGCAAAACAACACAGAATAAGTGCTGGCGAGGATGTGGAAAAAAGGGAACCCTTCTGCACTGCTGGTGGGAATGCAGACTGGTGCAGCCACTGTGGAAAACAGTTTGGAGATTCCTCAAAAAATTAAAAGTCGAACTGCCTTTTGACCCAGCTATCCCGCTTATAGGAATATACCCTAAGAACACCATAGCACTGTTCGAAAAGAAGAAATGCGCCCCCATGTTCATGGCAGCATTGTTCACAATAGCGAAGATCTGGAAACAGCCCAAGTGTCCGTCAGAAGACGAGTGGATTAAAAAGCTATGGTACATATATACTATGGAATACTACTCAGCCATAAGAAATGATGACATCGGATCATTTACAACAAAATGGAAGGACCTTGATAACATTATACGGAGTGAAATAAGTAAATCAGAAAATAACAAAACTGAGAACAGCAGCCTGACCTGTGGTGGCGCAGTGGATAAAGCATCAACTTGGGAACACTGAGGTTGCCAGTTCAAAACCCTGCACTGGTCTGGTCAAGGCACATATGGGAATTGATGCTTCCAGCTCCTCCCCCCTTTCTCTCTCTCTCTCTCACTCTATGTCTCCTCTCTAAAATGAATAAAATAAGAAAATTAAAAAAAAAAACTGAGAACAGCATGATTTCATACATAGGTGGGACATAAAAGTGAGACTATGAGACATGGACAAGAGAGTGGTGGTTACGGGGTGGGGGGAGGGAGAGGAGGGTGAGATAGGGAGGAGGGAAGGGGCACAGGGAAAACCAGATAGAAGGTGAAAAAGGACAATTTGACTTTGGGTGACGGGTATGCAACACAGTTGAATGATAAGATAACCTGGAGATGTTTTCATTGTATATATGTACCCTGATTTATTGGTGTCACCCCATTAAAATTAATTAAAAAAAAAAAAAGATCTAGATTGGCCCTGGCTGGTTAGCTCAGTAGATTAGAGCATCATCCCAAAATGACAAGGTTATGAGTTCCATCCCTGGTAAGGGCACATACAGGAAGCAACCAATGAATGCACAACTAGGTGGAACAACAATGAATGCTTTTCTCTTTTCCTCTCCCTTCTTCTCTGTCACTCTATAAAAAAGCAATCAATAAAAAATAGATCTGGATCTTCAAAAAAAAAAAAAAAAAAGAGCTGCCCTGAGGTCACTGTGTAAAGATTATCTAGTTTATGAAAATTGAGAGACCTCACAGAGGAGAAAGAAGTCAGGCCTACCATGGATCAAAGGTGTAGATAAGGCCATCTCAGACTTGCAGTCTAACCAAATTTTCACCTAAATGGAGGCAAACAAGTAAGCCCAGGCAAAACCAACAGAGGAACAGCCCAGCCAAACCTTAAAATCATGAGAAATAATAAATCCTTGTTTTCAGTTGCTAAGTTTTGAAGTGGCTACTCTGTAATTAACTTGAACTGCTGAGTATGGACGAAAAATAGTGGATGGAAAGGTTTTTTGACCTTTAAGGAGCTGAGAATATGGGGAAAACATAAGAGGATTCAAGTCATTAAAATACATACTGCTAAATCTACTCATTAAAAACCACAAAAGTAAAATAAAGCGTATGGGGTAGAAAAACTTAAATAAGAGCTTTCCATAATGTATACATTAGTTTTATACTGGCTGTGTCTGTTCCCTTTAGAAAACAGACCTTACTAGACATTCTCACTGGTAGTCAGAGTGATCTTTTAAAACTATAATTTAAATAATGTCACATTCCCTACTTGAAATCCTGCAGTGGTTTCCCAGTATTCACAGAATAAAATTTAAATTCCTTATCTTGATCTATACTGCCTTATATGAGTTGGCCTCTGCCCTTCTCTCCCCATGCCCTAGGCACTGGACAGTTCTTCTTTTTGATCTTTGAATACCTTATGCTTATTACTGTGTAGTCTTTACTGCACTCAGCCTAAAATATTATTTTCACAGGTGATTCCTTATTCAGGTGCTAATTCAAATGTCACCCCGGAGAGACCTTTCTTGACCAACCAATTTAAAATACTATTCATTATCATAACCTTGACTTATATTCTTCTAGAATATACTATCTAAAATTATTTCTTTAAGTATTTATCTGTTCTTCCAGATCTATCAAAGTAAGAATTGTTTCAGGCTAGTGCATCACTGTATCTCCAGGACTTTAAAAGGTGTCTGGCACAGAGTAGGTGCTTCAATACTTGTTTTCTTAATGAGTGAATTACATAAAGATATAGTATTAGTTTAGGACTCTCAATCCACTCCCAAAGGTGTAAGAATGAGAAAGATCAAGCTCCTCCTTAATGGAGAACTAAGTATTTTGAAAGTCACAAGAAAAGTGTTAAAGAGTTTAGTAAGTTGTCACCTTTCACTATACCGAGTATTCTCCAGCACAGATCCCATACTACATTACAGACCAGGGCTATGTGTGAGCACATATAACTGAACTAGTGTTCCCTAATTAGCTCCTATGACCCAGTTTACACTGTAACTTTCTTCATAGGAGAACTAGAAACACAATTCAAACCTGAAAGCCAAGTTGCAAGCTTTCTGGAGAAAACAAAGTAAAATACCCTTAGATGCCTCTAAAAGTCCTAAAGGACTAAGATCTCATTTTTGTTGAAAACAAAGTCTGCTACAGTAATTCTCCTTTTTTTGGTGGCAGGCATGAGAAACTATTATATGTCCATCAGTTTAATAAATCCTTGAACACATTCTCACTTTTACTTATCTAATTTCCCTCACTGGAAATGTTATAAGCAGAATTTTTCACCTTTCAAAACCAATTCCAACTCTTAAAGTATCACCAATATGCTTTCAGGAGCAAGTAATAGGCAGCACCATTCAAAATGGCTTAAATTAAAAGGTATTAACTATTTTACATAACAAAAGTCTGGAAGATAAAGTGGCTCTAGAATAACTTCATTGAGAAGACCAATGGTCTTTGTCAAAGAATCTAATTCTTACACACACCCCCTTCCCATTTCCCAACGAGAAATAATGGTCTAGTCTAGTGTTTTGAAACTATACTAAGGGCGATATGTAGATACATCAACCTACACAGTAAAAAAAATCAGAGTTCTGAAAGGTGGGAAAGAGAGATTCACTGACTAGGCAACCAACAGTAAGTACTTACACAAAGGTCCAATCACAAATATTGATATTTCAGAGCCTTTTCTGAGTATTCCAGTCTTCAGTGACATTACACGTATGGTTTATATAATTGCATGGCATTTTTTTATTCCTTTGTTTGTCTTGTTGTTGTTTTACTTGCTTTCCCCCCCGCCCCATTTTTATTTTTAAAATTTTTTTGGAATTTTAAATTATCCTTCTAACATAAGATTATCAATTACTTTCACTAAAATGTATATGGGAGGACATACCAAAGCAGGTTTATACATATATACATAACATAAGATTATCAATTACTTTCACTAAAATGTATATGGGAGGACATACCAAAGCAGGTTTATACATATATACATAACATACACATATATGTGAAAGCAGTCATAGAGCAAATTTTTAAAATAATATATTTATATAAAAGACTTTCAAATTTGATATATATCTGTATCTATAAAGATGTGTGCAAATTACTAAGCTGCAATAATGCTTAGAATAATAAAATACTGGAAATAACTCACATGTCCAACAATAGATGATTGATAAATACACTATGACAGTTATAGAATTCATTAATATATACTTTTTATTTTTTAGCAAGAGAGACAGATGGGGGGGACAGACAGGAAGGGAGAGAGATGAGAAGCATCAATTCTTCATTGCAGCTCCTTAGTTGTTCACTGATTGCTTTCTCATATGTGCCTTCACTGGGGGACTAGAGCAAGAGCCAGTGACCCCTTGCTCAAGTCAGTGACCTTGGGCTTCAAGCCAGCGACCTTGGGCTTAAGCCAGCGATCATGGGGTCATGTCTATGATCCCATGCTTAAGCCGGCAACGCCACACTCAAGCTGGTGAGCCTGCACTAAAGCCAGCAACCTCAGGGTTTTGAACCTAGGTCCTTTGCATCCCAGGCCAATACTCTACCCCACTGCACCATCACGTAATCAGGCATTAATATATAGTCTTAAGGTAAAATTTTGTAATCAGTACCCCGTGACATGGAAAGTGTTCATAATATAATGTTAAATGAAAAGGAGACTATAAAACTGTATGGTGATCCTTTTTCTCTAGAAATTTTGAACAAAACAACAGAATAATTATGTCACATTCGATAAAATTATCCAACATTTTGGTATTTTAAAGCATACTAACTTATCTTGGCACAGAAAAGGCATCTACAAATGCAGGTTCAATAAAAGTGGGTGATGCCCTGTTACTGTTAGTTGATTAATAAATATCAGGATGTAGAAGAGATAGAGGGCTATTGTGGCTTTCTGGTTTGGTTCCTGACTGACCCCTAGCACATTTCAGGGCTCTCTTTCAACTCTGATTGCTACTATGAGCCCCAATGCTTCAGGATTATTGAACAAGCAGATATGATGAGTAATAAGTAAAAGCTAAAAATCAGATTAGTTATAGGTCAGGTGCTAAGTTTTAAGAGTAAAAGTGTTAACTTTGTTAACAGAATGCTGCAAAAATGATATATGACTGTTAGGAAACTAATTTACATATTACTCTTAAACTGATTTTTACACAGACATATATTTTGTAATTCTCAATGGTCCTTCTTATAATGGGTAAACTCATTTCATGTGAAAATGGCATTACTGATAATAAGCTCATTTAAAAAAATCATTAAATCTGAATGTCTCAATAATATCAAAAATAGTGCAGAGAGATCACAACAATTATTACACAAAGCCCTTTAATTATAATTAAAGGGCTCACAATATATACCAGCATTCTTTTATTTGATAAGAAGGATGTGCCTTCATTAGATGCCTACTAGCTTAGCTATTTTTTAAAAAAACAAAAAATTTCCACAATTGCCAAAATATGGAAGCAACCTAGGTGCCCATTGATTCCATCGATAGATGAATGGATAAAGATGTGTATGTATAATGGAATACTAATCAGCAATAAAAAGAGAGTAAAGCCTTGTCACTTCTAACAACATGTACGGATCTAGGGTATTATGCTAAGTGAAATAAATCAGGCATAGAAAGAAAAATCCCCTATGGTTTCACTTACATATAGAAGCAAATTAATTAATTTTTAAAACTGGACTCATGGAAATAGAGATTAAACTGATGGCTGCCAGAGAGGTGGGGGCTGAGGAGGTGGGGGAAATATAGTCAATAATATTGTGATAACTTTGCATAGGGACATACAATTACTAGACTTACTGTGGTGGTCACACTGCAAGGTATATGTCAAATCACTATACTGTATAACTGAAACTCATATAATATTGTATGTATGCTAACTATACTTAAATTAAAAAATCAGATTTCCTGGTACATTCTTTATTTGAAACCAGAGTCTAATTTACCAGTCATTGGGTCTCAAAAGCAAAGCAACAATTTCAACTTTTGGGTCAGTTTGGTGGAAAGCTCCTAAGAATAGATCAAATCAAAGGGTCTTTAGAAAATCCACTTGATTGAAAACACATTTTTGTTTATTTATTAAGATAAGAGTAGGTGGCATCATCCAAGGGCACTTTCTCCAAAAAAAGTCAGTATTAGAAATTAGAACTAACTCTGTGGGAGCTCTGTAGCAGCACAGGAAAGAAGACGCTTCGCCCCAGTTCCTGGGTTAGGGAGCCTAAATGACTTTGGTCCCTCAGGAAGGAGTTCCACTCTGCCCACAGGGAACACCAGGAACATCTTTACTACATTATGGAAGGAGAGATAGATGGATGGGCCCCATAATGAGAGGTGTTCCTTCCTCACAGGGATACACTGAATGTGACAGTTAGAGGTAGAAAATCACTGAACTGTGCTATAAAGACGGCTAATCAGAAGTTGTGCTGTGTAACTTTTATAACACTATGTGCTATATGTAACATTTCCAGGTGGGGAGAAATTTCATGCAATGTGAAATACTTTTTGAGAATAGTGAGGGCTGTCTAGAATGTGACATGAGCTCTCTGTAACTTCACAACTCAGAACAGCAGCTGTATTTCTTTTCCATATCTTACTACAGTACTAATCACAAAGTGGAAGTGACCATTATTTAATGGCCAAATAAACCCATGCATAAAACTTCACATAATTATATAGCTTTGGGTAGGCAGGTTAGTGGCTGGATGCAGAATGAAATACAGGTTCACAGGCATTCAGTAAATAAAACTTACTACTTTGAACATAAAAATATAATAATCACTACATGCAAATATATAAAATTACTTAAGTAAAGGGAGACTATGAGTAGCTAAGCCAAACACAATTGCCCAGAATTCAATTCTCAATAAGAAAATTCAGTCTTTTTTTTTTTTTTTTTTGACAGAGTCAGGAGAGAGGAAGAAATAGGGACAGACAGGAAGGGAGAGAGATGAGAAGCATCAATTCTTTGTTGCAGCTCCTTAGTTGTTAAGTGATTGCTTTCTCCTATGTGCCTTGGCCAGGGCATGGGTGTGGGGAAAACAGCAGAGTGAGTGACCCCTTGCTCAAGCCAGTGACCTTGGGCTTCAAGCCAGTGACTTTTGGGCTCAAGCAAGCAAACCTGGGGTCATGTCTATAATCCTACTTTCAAGTCAGCGACCCCTGGCTCAAGCTGGTGAGCCCACACTCAAGCTGACAACCTCAGGGTTTCGAACCTGGGTCCTCCACATCCCAGTCCAATGCTCTATTCACTGCGCCACCGCCTGGTCAGGCAGAAAATTCAGTCTTAAATTTATCATTTCAAGTCTCTCATGTGATCTTATCAACATTTACAGTAAATTTCAATGGGTCCCCTTTGGAGAAGTGTCTATTCATTTCTTTTGCCCATTTTTTCACTGGATTGTTTATCTTCCTGGTGTTGAATTTTACAAGTTCTTTATAAATTTTGGTTATTAACTCCTTATCACACGTAGTTGAATATGTCCTCCCATTGTGTGGGTTGTCTTTTTATTTTGTTCATATTGTCTTTAGCTGTGCTAAACCTTTTTAGTTTGATATAGTCCCATTTGTTTATCCTGTCCTTTATTTCCCTTGCCCGTGGAGATAAACCAGCAAATATTGCTGCGAGTGATGTCGGAGAGCTTATTGCCTATGTTTTCTTCTACGAAGCTTCTGGTTTCACGACTTACATTTAAGTCTTTTATCCATTTTGAGTTTATTTCTGTGCATGGTGTAAGTTGATGGTCTAGTTTCATTTTTTTGCAAGTAGCTATTCAATTTTCCCAACATCATTTGTTAAAGAGGCTATCTTTACTCCATTGTATGCTATTACCTACTTTATCAAATATCAATTGTCCATAAAGGTGCGGGTTTATTTCTGGGTTCTCTGTTCTGTCCATTGATCTATATGCCTGTTCTTATGCCAGTACCTAGCTGTTTTGAGTACAATGACCTTGTAGTATAAGTTGATATCAGGAAGTGTGATACCACCCACTTTATTCTTTTTTTTCAAGATTGCTGAGGCTATTTGTGTTCTTTTTTGGTTCCATATAAATTTTTGGAATATTTATTCTACATCTCTGAAGTATGTCATTGGTATTTTAGTAGGAATTGCATTGAATTTATAAATTGCTTTGGGTAATACAGACATTTTAATGATGTTTATTCTTCCTAACTATGAACACGGTATATGCTTCCACTTGTTTGTATCTTCCTAGATTTTTATCAATGTTTTATAATTTTCCGAGTACAAATCTTTAACCTCTTTGGTTAAATTTACTCGTAGGTACTTTAATTTTTTTTCTTTTGCAATAGTAAAGGGGATTGTTTTCTTAATTTCTCTTTCAGACAGATTATTGTTGGTGTATAAGAATGCCTCTGATTTCTGAGTATTAATTTTATATTCTGCCATCTTGCTGAATTCATTTTTACTGCAACTTTAGGGTTTTCTATGTACAGTATCATATCATCAGCAAATTAAAAATTAAAAATGGAACTGCCCAGCCATCCCACTTTTAGGAATATATCTTAAGAACACCACATCAATGATTCAAAAGAAGAAATGCACCCCCATGTTTATGGCAGCATTGTTCACAATAGCGAAGATCTGGAAACAGCCCAAGTGTCCGTCAGTGGACGAGTGGATTAAAAAGCTGTGGTACATATACACAATGGAATACTATGGGGCCTTGACAAAGAAGGGAATCTTACCTTTTGCGACAACATGGATGGACCTGGAAACTATCATGTTAAGTGAAATAAGCCAGGCAGAAAAAAAAAGATCATGTGACCTCACTCACTTGAGGAATCTAATGAACAATATGAACTGAGGAACGGAATAGAGACAGAGGCGGGATCAATGGGTCCAGAGGGAAAGTGGACAGAGGAAAAGGGGATGATAGGAAGAAATCAGAAAAGGAAAAGAGATTGGTGAAATTATACACACATAACACAACGTTATAGAGAGCAGAAAAGCTAATCCTGGAGGGAAAGGGGTAGGGCGTTGAGGGGAGGGGGGAAAAGGGTATGCTGTGGGGAACATGGGGGCAGGGGGAGTGAATTCGGGAGGACACTAGAATCTATGTAAACATAATAAATTAAAATTTTTTTAAGATTAAAAATAAATAATTAAATAAATAAATTGCAATGGGTCCCTACTAAACACTATGGTTACTTAAAAAATAAAATTAACTTTAGAGCAACAATATTCCATGATAGCAATAGTGATAACTGACTGTCTGAAGTATATCAATATACTTTCATAAGAATATTATAATCTAGATCATTTAAAATTTTAGGTACTTGCAATTGTGCATATTTTCAAAAACAAGCAATATCTCTTATCAGTTCCTGGATACCCCCTTGAAAATTCTTTCTCAGTTTGCTTCCAGTTTCCCAACAATTCCTAGTTTGTCTGAATTTTCCTCTCCATTTGCTGCTTTAGCCCACTCACAAATTTTTCCTGTGTACTGAAGTTATTGGGGTAACACTGGTTAACAAAATTATACAGGTTTCAGGTGCTCAATTCTGCATCATTGTTTGTACACTTTATTGTATGTTTACCACCCCAAGTCAAATCTCCGTATATCACCATTTATCCCCACCATACTCTCTCCCCCCCACTCCCCCCCCCCCCGTAATCACATTGTTGTTCATGTCCATGAGTTTTTACTCTCCCTTCTTTTTGCTCACTCCCTCCACCACATTTCTTTTTATCACTTCAGTGATCATCTCGTTCTTGCTCTCTGTTGCATCCTTCCTCCTTTCCTTTCTGGTTTCTCTTTTTTTTTGGAGTTTGCAGAAACTTGGTTTACACACCATTCACAGATACCTACTTTAAATTTGAAATCTTCTCAGTTGGAGCACCCAATACACTACTAAAAACTTCTACTCTTCTCTACATCCTATACACTAGGACCTTGCCATTCAAAACAACATTGTTTATTAGAAGCTTTTAATTACTTGAGGCCCAGCTGTGAATTCTCTACACTTCTTGTATTAGAGTTTCTCATGACTAAACTCAAACAAATTTCCTGAAGCAATTCATGAAACAGTCTTCATTTAATATGATAGACAAAACTTCTGTGTTATTTTTCACTAAAGAGAAATTCATATTTTAGACACACGTCAGATTCAAAGATTTTTACATCTAAAACATTATTATAATTTTGGAGAATAAACACTTCTAAAGTGTTTGGCAGGCATTCAACAAACATGATTTTTCTTTATTGTTTGTTTGGGGTTTTTTATGACAGAGAGAGAGAGTCAGAGAGAGGGACAGATAAGGGCAGACAGACAGGAAGGGAGAGAGATGAGAAGCATCAATTCTTTTTTGCGGCACCTTAGTTGTTCATTTATTGCTTTCTTATACGTGCCCTCTGGGGGGCTACAGCAGACTGAGTGACCCCTTGCTCATGCCAGTGACCTTGGGCTCAAGCTGGTGAGCCTTGCTCAACCCAGATGAGCCCATGTTCAAGCCGGCGACCTTGGGATTTCGAACCTGGGTCTTCCACATCCCAATCCAACGCTCTATCCACTGTGCCACTGCCTGGTCAGGCACACATGATTTTTCTTGAATTCTATTTAAATCTGCTATGCTAAGTACATAAAATAAAACACAAATTTGATATCATTGTTATTTCTTCTATTGAGATCACCTTGATTAGAGCTCTTTTAAGTAATTAAAAGCACAATTATAGAAGAATATGGTGCTATCTTCATCCTAGCCAAGTCTTAATGGAATGAGCAATATGAGACTACTTTAAACAACATGTAATACATCCACACAGTGCAATATTCTGCAAATGTAGGAAAGAATAAAGAAGTGCTCTATGTGCAGATATGAAAAATTTTCCATTACATAAATGTATAGAGAAATTCTGTAAGGATATACAACAATCAAATTAGCATTAGATACAAAGTGTAGGAAGGAACTTGGTAGATGAGGGACCTTCTGTCACTATATAACTTCCTACATTTGCTCATTTAAATTATCTGGGATATATCAGGTGTTGAAAAATAATCTAGTTAGCCATAAATCTCATTTAAAATAAGATGCATAAATTGAAATTATGTTTAATACAAAAAAATCACTTTTGGTTAAAATATCATGCTGAAATCAGTGTGCTAATAAAAACCAAACAAAAAAAGAAGAAAGGGCTGCTAAATATTTCCTAAAAGGATTTCTGGTGACTCTTAATACATATTATATCATAAATCATCTATTATCATCTACTTGTATTCAGAATACCCAGGTAGGTACTTACATATTCCTTACCCTTAAGACGTACAACCTAATTGTCAAGATAATTAAAATACAGTTAAAAACAAACAGTAACTTAAGGCAAATAACTTAATACAAATAATACATGTTTCCATTGATTCAAATAAGTGAATGATCACCAAAGACTAAAATAAACAAAGACTTCATAAAGGAGGCAGAAAGTAGGTAAGTGGAAGGAAAGAAAGAACATTCCAGGGAAGTGAAATCGCTGTAACAAAGACGCTAAGGGAGGGAAAACACATAAATATGCTCAAGGGCACCGACTAGACCAGTCTGAAATGTAAAGGCTGGTCAAGGTAACAGCGAGGGAAAAGGATGAAGCCTAATAACTATAGTAATACTTTATATTTGTACAATATTTCACTTAGATTATCTCATTTGATCACTAAAATAGCCATTTATGAAAGAGTGGATTATAGAGGGCCCTGAGCATCAGATTATAAATATCTAGCCGGTAGTGTCTAAGATGGACTACTCCTTCATCAGAGGATACAGAAACTAGAGACAAGAAGACTTGTTATAAAAGTTCAGGTAAAAAAAAAAAAGTTCAGGTATACATTAATAAGGACCCAAATTAAAGTGACTGCAGTGATAACTGTAGAAGAAGGTAAAACTGTAGGGCTTATACCTCAGTTAGTAGATGATGGCATAATTGAGAGTACTAGGTAGATCCAGGTGGAAAGGAGCTGTTAGTAGAAATAAAGAGTCAAGTTTCAGAAACACATTGCTCACAAAAATTAGGGGATCAGGGAACTCCAGTAATTTCAGCCTTTTGTAGAGTGCATTTTCACCAATGAAATAAGTTGGTTTTGCATGTCATTTGCGTAATCGAACAACTTTCTCTGACTTGTCCTTAGCTTTTCTGATGCTCTTGTTTAATAAAAAACAATCAAATGCTTTTTTTTATTGCTTCATATTCATTTTGAAGTATCTCCTAATTTTTGTAAGCAGTGTATGTGAGTTTAGAGCAACAGCAGTACACCCAGTTTCTAGAGCCTCTATCACACATTCCAACAAGTATGTTCTAAGTCCACCATCTCCTAGCTAAGTGACGTATATTTCTCTGCCAAGAGGCTCAGTGCCCATCATCCTCAAACCGATTTCTGATATGGGAGGGCGGAATAGACAGTGACTGTTTACTTAATGAGTATGGGGTCTCCTTTGGGGATATGAGAAATGATTTGGAACTAAACAGGGATGATGGCTGTGTGATACTGTGAACACACTAAATGCCACTGAACTGTACATTTTTAAATGGTTGGTTTATGTTAGGTGAATTTCAATTTAATTTTTTTAAAGGCAACTGAAACTTACATCACAGTGCCTTTCCTCACGTTATTAAAGATCTGTACCCAGAATGGCCCGTACTTGCCTGATAATTCACCCTACCTATGCCTCTCCACCTTCCAAACCATTCCCATGTGCCTCTAACACTGTCTTAAGCAACAGCCAGGAAATCTTATCTTCCAACTTTTCGGATTCTATCTCCTCACTTTTATACAAGGTTGGCTCTCTCCTGAGTACAATACTTCCTAGCAGCCTGTATTCACATGATGACTGCTTTTGTGTGTGTTTTCTTTGGCTATTTTTTCCTCACAAGGTAGTTACCTCAGGGTGAAGAATGAAAAATGGGTTTCCCTGGTCCCAATGTAAACTCCAGACAGTATTCCTCTGCCATCACATCAAAAAAAAAAAACAAATTAAAAACCTCATTTCCTTGATGTTCTGGCACTCTAGGCTGCATCACCATCTCGCCCTCTACTCACTGCTGTCATTTTCTAAGCTCCCAGCCACTCTCTCCTCACTTGCCTAAGTCTCTGGCCCCAGCTTACAGTCCCCTTGCACTAAGCCGTATCATCATCAATAACTTTCAGAGCCAAGAGAACTACTTTCCCAACAGTATGTCCTCAGGTAATCTCCACTGAAATACTTTACGTCACTTTAGCCATCCACTGCCAAGGTAAAATCTTGGACCTTGATCATCATTCAAAATGCTTTTCCACCAAAATTAGTAACTCATATGTCCTGTTATTATTTACTTTCTCCATGCATGACTGTACCTGCACAGCCAAGCAACTATTACAGAAAGTTCTCCAAAGGGCAGGTTGCTTCCATTATTAACTCATCTTTACTGAGAAGCCCTCTACAGAAGGGAATAATCCTACATTTCTCTGGTTAGTGGATCTTCCACACTTCACCATGGGTATTGCAAATCTCCTTGATCTTCTGACCAATACTCCTCTCCCTTGCAGTGAAATAATGACCTTTTCTCCAACTTTAAAGAAAATAACCATCAGGCAAGAGCTCCAACATCTTCCCATTAAATGAAAAAACAAACCTCTAACGGCACCTGCCCTAGTCTTTCTTCCTATCTCAAGCTAACTTACTCCGTTTGTTCATTCATTCAGTTTTCCACAAATACTTGTCAAAGGCTTACTACCAGGTGCTAATCTTCACATGGGAAATGCCGAAAACAATTCTGGGACTCCTGTACCATACCTGCTGGAACTTGGAGAAGGATATAAACAATATACAGTAACAACAGGCAGCGTGACACGTGTGTATCATATGACCATATATTAGAAAATAAGTGCCGTCAGGGGAATGAAGTTCTGGAGGAAAACCATAGAGCATGGGGCAAAGACGGCAGTGTTCCACAATAAAATGGGCAGTCGGACCTCACAGACTTCTTTCTCCATTTCAGATCCCTCCTCTGAGCTCCCGGAATAAATATCCAACAGCTCATGAAATTCAAACAAGTCCAAAGGGAATGAATGAATCAATGAATGAATGGTTTCCCCTCCCCAATCTCTCTGTCCTAAACAAGCCAGATAAAAATAATTGTCCTAGTCCAGTAAATGGCAGTACTCTCCATGAAGACTAGACAAGCCAGACTGTGAAGTTATCTTTGATACCCCACACTCTTTTATTCCCCCAAAGTCCGGTCAGATTAACCTCCTATATATTTCTGACATATGTCACTATCTCCATCAATTGCCATCATCATCACCATAACTACCATCCAGGTGCCAGCTACCATCACCTCTATTTAATCAGTCTGTATTCTCTTCCTACAATCATTCTTTACAGAACAACCAGAGTGAGCTTTTCAAAACACACCCTTCGGCTTATTTAAAACACCTATTCTTAGGATAAAAACCAATTTCCTTTAGACATGTTACAAAAGGCACAGTTAACCTGACCCCATCCTACCCTTCCAGTTTCATTTTGCATCACATACATCGGATTTTTTGTTTTTTTGTTTGTTTGTTTACAGGGACAGAGAGAGAGTCAGAGAGAGGGATAGATAGGGACAGACAGACAGGAACAGAGGGAGAGAGGTGAGAAGCATCAATCATTAGTCTTTCATTGCCATTGCGACACCTTAGTTGTTCATTGATTGCTTTCTCATATGTGCCTTGACCGCGGGGCTTCAGCAGACCGAGCAACCCCTTGCTGGAGCCAGCGACCTTGGGTCCAAGCTGGCGAGCTCTTTGCTCAAGCCAAATGGGCTCATGCTCAAGCTGGCGACCTCGGGGCCTCGAATCTGGGTGTTCCACATCCCAGTCCGACACTCTATCCACTGTGCCACTGCCTGATCAGGAGGATTTTTTGTTTTTAATCATACAAGCTGGTCCTTATTCTTGTCAGACTCCAAGTAACAACATGGTTTCTGCTTTGAAGGATGTCCTCTCCTCTCATAGACTAACTTCTACTCATCCTTCAGATCTCAGTTCCAGGGAAATCTTTGTTGACTGCCCAGATTAGGTCAAACTGCCACGAAGAGCACCAGGCTACTCTCCTTTATAGCAGTTGCAGCAGTAGTTCTTTTTCTTTTTTTTTTTTAACTTTTATTATTAACTTTTTTAAGAAAGAGAAAGAAAGGGAGGAGGGATAGGGAGGAAGAGACAGAGGTATGGAAAAAGACAGAGAGGGAGGGAAGAAGGGAAGGAGGGAAGGAGGGAGGGTAGGAAGGAGACTGATTTGTTATTTCAATTATCTATACATTCACTGGTTGATTCTTGTATGTGCCCTGACGGGATTGAACCTGCAACCTTGGCATGTCAGGACTACACTCTAACCAACTGAGCTACCAGGCCAGGTCAGTCTAGTTCTGTATAGTAGCTGTTTCGGTGGCAACTATAGATTTCTTTTCGTCTGGGTTATCTTATTAAAAACTAGCTCTGCCTCGCAAAAATTGCTATTGAAAAACTGAAAATAGAATGTTGAATTCATTGTAATAAAGCCTTAGCTTGACCAGTAGCAAAGTGGATAGAGCATCGACTTGGGATCCTGAGGTCCCTGGTTCAAATCTCCAAGGTTACCAGCTTGAGTGTAGGCTCATCTGGCTTGAGCACAGGCTCACCATCTGGAGTGCAGAATCGTGGCCTGAGCCCAAATGTTGCTGGCTTCAGCAAGGAATCACGGACTCAGCTGAAGCCCTCCCCCTGCCCCTCCACCCCCATCAAGGCACATAGGAGAAAACAACCAATGAACAAGTAAAGTGCTGTAACTATGAGTTGATGCTTCTCATCTCTTTTCCGTACCTGTCTCTTCCTCCCTATCCCTCCTCTTTTTCTTTCTCTTTCTTAAAAAAGTTAATAATAAAAGTTTAAAGAAAAAAATAAAAGGAACTACTACTACTGCAACTGCTATAAAGGAGAGTAGCCTGGTGCTCTTCGTGGCAATTTCACCTAGTCTGGGGAGCCAACAAAGACTAAAAGAAAAAAGAATTACCTCTTAAACTAGATCTGGAATAAGTCATGAAATTGCTAGGAGCATTATAATTTTATGACGTGTATTCTCTCAAAAGCAAAGGTAGGAGGCCCTGGCTGGTTGGCTCAGTAGTAGTGTCGGCCTGGCATGTGGAAGGCCCAGGTTCGATTCCCAGTCAGGGCACACAGGAGAAGCGCCTATCTGCTTCTCCACCCTTCCCCCTCTCCTTCCTCTCAATCTCTCTCTTCCCCTCCTGCAGCCAAGGCTCCATTGGAGCAAAGTTGGCCCAGGCGCTGAAGATGGCTCCATGGCCTCCACCTCAGGCGCTAGAGTGGATCAGGTTGCAACAGAGCAACGCCCCACATGGGCAGAGCATTGCCCCCTGGTAGGCTTGCCAGGTGGATCCTGGTTGGGCGCATGCAGGAGTCTGCCTCCTGCCTCCCAGCTTCTTACTTCAGAAAAATACAAAAAAAAATTAAAAAAAGAAAAGCAAAGGTAAAATTCAAACATAAACTTGGTATATTTAATCCATCAACCTTTTCTTTCTTTTTTTTAATTGTTTTGAGAGAGAGAGAGGGAGGACAGAGTGAGAAGCATCAACTCGCAGTTGCTTCACTTTAGTTGTTCATTGACTGCTTGTTATATGTGCCTTGATAGGGGGCTCAAACCAATGACCTTTGGGCTCAAGCCAGACTTTGGGGTCATGTTGATCCCGCACTCAAACCAGCCACCACACACTCAAGCTGTTCAGCCCGCACTCCAGTTAGTGACTCAGCATCTTAAATCAATAATGTATGCACTGTGCCAACATTGGTCAGGCAATCCATCAACCTTTTAAATAAATGTGTATATATGTGTGTGTGGGGGGGTGAGAATGTGTGTATAATCACCAATAAAGTTACAAAATACACTCATATTTAAATACAAATTCTTTAAGTATATTAACAAATTTTTTAGAAGGCAAGTAACAAATTGAGATTCATTTTATTATAACCAAAAAGGTTATTATCAAAACACTAAAGCTGATGAAATACTTATGCATCATTTGAACAAATAAACATCATTTTTACCATCTGCACACTAGGCTTTAACTCATTCCAACCTTTCATTTATCATAACTGTCTAAAAGGAGTTGATTCAAAGTCATCAAAAGTAACGGCTGAGAGAAAAGTCTTTAGCTACAGGTCATTTATTTTTTATTTTTAATTATATTTATTTTAAATTTATTTTTTAAATTGTATTTATTTTTAAAATATTAAAAAGTTGATTTTAAAAGTATAAAATTAAAAGGTTTTTAAAATAAAAGATGCCCTCATTGAAAAGACAAAGAAAAGCAACATAATGAGGAAAAAAGAGCATATATGAACCTGTAAAATAATGAGATTTTCACAAATGATAGAGGTTTTTTACTTATTTAGTAGTTCTAGAATATGGAAGGTAAAAATAATCATTTTATTTTTATAATGTCTATATATGTTCTTTAGAATTAAGTAAATAACTATAGCATGCCTTATTATGTTACACCTTCTTATATCTCAAATAAAGTATATATCTTAGAGTAATACTACTAAATAATGAATGAAACATATCCAGTTTTCAAAACTGTCATTAAAACTATCACCTACCATGCTAATTCATTTGATCAACCATATTTACTAATGCTTCAATGCACTGTAGACATTACATGAATGTGTTTTATCACAGGTAGAAAAGTATTAAAATCTTTCCAGAACCTCTAAGGTTTCTTTTACACACTATTCACTATGTGACAAACTAAGATTGAAAGGTCGTAATTCATCATTTTGACATCAAATGATGACAAAGGAACTATGAAAATATATTTAAATGTGTATGAAATGTTCACTTTAAAGGTGTTTCTTTACCATCACAATGTTACACTAGAATCCATAGAGAGTTTAATCCACTTTGTCAAAGACTAAGTTACTGTTGACTCAGTATAGGAAATAAGACAAATCTCCAATTAGGACAGCAATTTCATTTACTGTAGGTTGTCCACTATTAGTTTTTCATCTAGTCATCATTATTTTGTAGAACTTGCTAGTCTTCCAAAAGAGAGACAGATAAGGCTCTTCTGAGACTCTTCTCTCAAAAATCAAAGCAGAATTGAAAAGCTGTCCTTCTCTTTGCTTCTACCAATACCTTGGACGTATTTCTACTATGGCAGTAATCACATCACTCACTTCACTTATACTCCTATCTCATCATACAGTAAACCTTGTAAGGTCAAAGGGCTGTGTTTCATTCATATTTTCTTTTCTAAAAACCCAACCACAGCCTGACCAGGCAGTGGCGCAGTAGATAGAACCTCGGACTGGGATGCAGACTGGGATGTGGAGGAGCCCAGGTTCGAGACTCCAAGGTCGCCAGCTTGAGCGTGGGCTCATCTGGCTTGAGCAAAAAGCTCTCCAGCTTGGACCCAAGGTCGCTGGCTCGAGCAAGGGGTTACTCGGCCTGCTGAAGGCCCGTGGTCAAGACACATATGAGAAGGCAATCAATGAACAACTAAGGTGTCAAAACAAAAAACTAATGATTGATGCTTCTCATCTCTCTCTCTGTTCCTGTCTGTCTGTCCCTATCTATTCCTCTCTCTGACTCTGTCTCTGTAAAAAAACAAAAACAAAAACAAAAACCTAACCAGTCTCTGGCATACCATACACTAAATACGTTTGTTCATTAATTTCTTTAAGGAAATGTTTAGGTGTAAGATCATGAATATAAGCTTACACAGAATCATTAAATGAGATAAAGCTCATAATAATCCAACCATACAATATCTTGTCTTAACAGATATGTCATGCTTCATTACGTCAGTACAAAACAGTGATGAAATAAATGTCAAAAAGTGTCACGATAACTTAGTCCCTAACACATATTTCAAGTACAAAGATAGGACATACTTAAACCATCCTTGCTCTCCAGAAAAGAGTCCAACTTAAAATTTCACTAGAGTCAAGGTCACCTAATATCTAGAACAAAAAGAGTACATAAAGATTGTGTATGGAATACAATATATACATAAAAATATTAAATTACTCCCCACACTTTTATTTTGTATCAATCCTTTATTGTTTTGGTTAGAAAGGAAATTCCTGATATGAACTATAAAAACAAGAAAATAAAAAGATTTTACAGAAAAAAAATCAGAGCAGACACTGCCCACTACTTGTTAAAAAGAAAGATTTTTTTTTAATCAACAGACACCCTTGAGAGTAGAGGTGGACATATAATATAGTTCCGGCGTATGGGACGGAAGTAGACAGAGCTTGTCAAGTCTGAATTGAAGAGAGAAGTTCAAACAAACATATTGTGACAGTTAACATAGGAAATAGCATAGAGATTTCACAGGCTGTATTACAATTTTTTCAAATTAATAAACAAAACTTATTTTCTGACAAAATGTAAGTTTAGTTTACAGATAACACCAACAGAGCACCAAGTATTAAACAGGCACTAAATCTATGTATTTTATACCAAGTAACTTATTTATTTTTGTGACAGAGGGACAGACAGGGAGAAATGAGAAGTATCAATTCTTCATTGAGGTACCTTAGTTGTTCATTGACTGCTCTCTCATATGTGCCTTGACAGGGGGGGGGGCTACAGCAGACCGAGCGACCCCCTGCTCAAGCCAGTGACCTTGAGCTCAAGCTGGTGAGTTGTGTTCAAACCAGATGAGCCCATGCTCAAGCTGGCGACCTCAGGGTTTCGAATCTGGGTCCTCTGCGTCCCAGTTCGACACTAGCCACTGTGCCACCACCTGGTCAGGCACAAGTAAGTCATTTAATCCAACTCTTATGTAGCAGATGACAGTGTTAACCGTTAAAATATCATATAGAGCTTATCAGCGCAGATCCATTATTCAAACTCAGATAATCCAACTCCAGAGTTTATACTGTTAACCACTTTGCTTATTATATTCCAAACATAGACAACATATATACAGGGGTCCTCAGGTTACTACAGTCCCGACATAGGATGTTTTGAGTTTATGACACTCACTCCCATAAAAACTTTAAAAAATTGAAACATGAACCTGACCAGGCAGTGGTACAGTGGACAGAGCGTCAGGTTGGGACACAGAGGACCCAGGCTGGAAACCCCGAGGTCGCCAGCATTAGCATGGGCTCATCCAATTTGAGCGTGGGATCATAGACATGACCCCATGGTAGCTGGCTTGAGCCCAAAGGTCGTTGGCTTGAAGCCCAAGGTCACAGGCTTCTCAGCTCTCTCCTTCCTGTCTGTCTGTCCCTATCTTTTCCTCTCTCTGTCTCTGTCACAAAAATTAAAATTAAAAAAAGCTGAGACGTGTTTCAGCTTATGCCACTAACGTCGTACTTAAGGGCTATGTGGGCAAACTAGTTTGGTTGCATGTGGTGGAAGAATACACAGCAACGCCGTGTATGAGTGAGGGAGGTAGAAAGAAACCCCAGAACCCAAATTACCAAGGGTTTGGCAAAAGGGTTTTTTATGGTGGAAGAAGGGTTGGCAAAATTTCAGGATGAGGAGCCCAGTGATAACAGATTCAGTAAGGTCTACAGAGCTGTTATGGATGCCTTGCAATGGTATTTTGGAAGAGACATCATTAACATTCCAGATTAGCCTGCAACAGATCCTCTACCCTCTACATCAGCTGCTTCTTGAGATAACACGCCTGTAGTGCAGGTAGAATCATCTCCAGTGTCTCCTGTATGCTCCTTAGGCAATCCTGATTCACCTGACCCAGTATTTCCAGCACCTCCTGCAGGTTCTGCTGCCTCTCCAGCTTCCTCCTCCCCATAGGTCACTCTCTCCGACTTTGCAAGCCAACCACAAGAACAAAAGTGAGGAATTTTTTTTTACTCATTTTTTGTCATTTTTTCTGTTACTACAGTACAGCATAAAAAACAGTGTATTTATGTCCTTTTCTTTTTCCTGTGGCTCAGTTGTGTTTGTATATTGTAGATTATGACTTTATAACTGTGTCCTATAGGGTAGGTAAGTGACTTAGGCTAGGGTGTTTCCACTTACACCAAAATTCAGGTTACATCACTGTCACAGGAGAGGAACTGTGTTGTAACCCGAGGACCTTCCATATATATCTACATGTATGGGTGTGAATAAATATGTGAGTGTAAATAAACATGTGTATATCACTTATCAACTTGTACTGAATTTGAACATAAAATTTTGCATAGTAATAAAACTGATAATTTATTCAAATTTTAATTAGATATTACCTAGGATTTTAATTTACAAGTAAATATAAAGGCTTATCAGCTGGTGTGAACAAGTCTGTCTTGTTCACAATGTATTCTAAGCCCCTACCCACAGTGCTTTGTTCACAGTAAGAACTTCAGAGGCTTAATGAATGACTGAATAAACAGTATGAGTAAAAAGGTTAACATAAAGATTGGAAACTAAAGCCTGACCTGTGGTGGTGCAGTGGATAGAGTGTCGACCTGGAATGCTGAGGTTGCCGGTTCAAAACCCTGCACTTGTCTGGTCAAGGCACATATGGGAGTTGATGCTTCCTGTTCCTCCCCCCTTTCTCTCTCTCTCTCTCTCCTCACTAAAATGAATAAATAAAATAAAGTTAAAAAAAAAAGATTGGAAACTAGAGCTGTTGTCAAGTTTACCTGGCTAATCCTGGAAGAAATATTTTTTAAATGCTATATTTGTCACAATAAACATAACTGTTTATTCATAAGCCAATTTTGTATGCAATACATTTCTACGCCTATCTACTGAAAAAACACTGTGTTCTTTATAATATTTAACATTTAAAAGATCTTTTTAGTTGACTAAGCTTTCATTTTTAAATTAATGTACTGTTAGCTTTCACTTAAAAATTCATATTTGTAGTTACCTTTTGGACTTTAAAAAAGATAAACAAATACTAAATATTTCAAACAATGACCTGTAACTATTCATTTTATAAAATAATTTAAAACATTATATTTTTAATCTTTACGTGTTCTACTTTAGGGCATTTGCAACAAAATTAGATATATAAAAATTAAAATTACTTAACTACCTTTCAAGGATATGCTTTTTTGCCAAAGAAAGATAAACAGGTATGAACTTTACTTTGACATCTAAAAATATACACAGGTCATTCAGGTTGTGGCTATCCTACATCTTCCTTCTGCATATGTCTTCTATCAGAGTTAATCCTTCACTGTAAAAGTTAGCTCATGAACAACTAAAGTGCTGCAACTACAAATTGATCCTTCTCATTTCTCTCTCCTTTCCTGTCTGTTTCTCTGTCTGTCTCTCACTCTTGCTAAGAAAAAAAGAAAGAAAGAAATGCTTTAAAAGTTGCTACAATGTTTGGATAATGTCTTCAGAAGTTCCTGTTGTTTAAAACTGGATTATGGATTATGACTTTAGTAGTCTTCACTGAGTTCAGGTACATAAATGATTTTGATACACATCAGAAACACCACCAGCAGACTGTTTTTCGGTTATTTATTCATTCACATCCCAGAAGATCACTATTTTGAATGACCTTGATTCTACTACTTTTACACACTTGTGCTAAGTGAAAGACAGAAAGCATTGAAATTTGGTGTGCTGGTGGTAAAATGTTTATACACTCAAATAAATCACATTTAATCAGTTATGGGTTTTGATAATGAAAGAACATCACTAGAGATCCCTCAGAGACTGAAAGAATAAAGTAAAAACAATTCTATGTCCATAACTTCAGCCACTCAGGTGAAATAACTAACTCCTTGAAATAGAGAAGCCATCAAAAGAAACAGAGTTCACATTTTACAACCATCCCAACCATCCCAGCAGCCTGGCCTGTGGTGGTGCGGTGCGGAGAGCACGGACCTGGAGTGCGGAGGCTGCTGGGCTTGCCGGGTCAGGGCACACAGGAGAAGCAACTACTACAAGCTGGTGTTCTTGCTCCCTCTTCCCACTTCTCTCTCTCTCTGCCCCTCTCTCTAAAATAAATAAATAAAATCTTAACAAAAAGAAATGAAACTTCTAAAAAGAAATACCCCAACAAAGGAAATTCAGGCCCGCGTGGCTTCACTGACAGCAGGTAGCCAGCCTGAGGAAACAGGGAAAGGCAGCATCAAGGCAAAGTAGAGACTTGAAAACTGTGCTGTCTACTACAGTAGCCACCAGCCATGTGTGGTTACTGAGCCCTTGAAATGTGGTTATCCCAACAGAAATATGTTGTAAATGTAGAATGCACAATCATTTTGAAGACTTAGCATGAAAAAGAATGTAAAATATCTCAGTAATTTTTATAATGATATATGTTGAAATGACAGTATTTTGTATGTACTGAATTAAGTGAAAGATATCAAAATGGTCATCTCTTTTTACCTTGTGAAACATAGTTACTTGAACATTTAAATTTACAAATGTGACTTGTATTTTATTTCTATTGGACAGAGCTGCTCCAGGAAATTGAATGCAAAGTCAAACACAACACCAAAAAGATTATTGATGACATCCTAGAACCTCTGGATCAACTTTTGTGGCAATAAAACAAGTACCCCAACCCACATATCAGGATATCATGTTTCAAACAGTGCTCAATTTTGTAGCATCCATCACTCAGCAAGCAAAATCTAGGATGATAAAAAGTACTTTCTGACATAAGGCTGGAGAACAGAGTAAAAATACCCAACCACTAGTCTCCTATTTCATTAGTCTTTGTGATTAAGATAAATACTTTTAATAACTGAAAGAGTCCTACTTGAAAACACATCAGTAAGAGAAAGAAAATACAAGCCAAAGATTAGGAGAAAACCATATAGCTGATAATGGTATATCTGGTGAAAGACGTATATCTAAAATATGAAAATGCAAAGTTTAAAAATCCGATCTAATTATTTTCCAACTAATTTTAATCATATTTAAATTTTTTCTAATGATTCATTTTTATTGCATTTTACAAAAGCATCATTCAGGCCTGACCAGATGGTGGTGCAGTGGATAGAGTGTCGAACTGGGACGCGGAGGACCCAGGTTTGAAACCCCAACATTGCCAGCTTGAGTGCAGGTTCATCTGGCTTGAGCAAGGGCTCATCAGCTTGAGTGCAGGGTCACTGGCTTGAGCGTGGGATCATAGACATGACCTCAGGATCGCTGGCTCGAGTAAGGAGTCACTCACTCCGCTGTAGCCCCCTCCAACCCCCATCAAGGCACATATGAGAAAGTAATCAATGAACAACTAAGGTGCCACAATGAAGAACTGATGCTTCTCATCTCTCTTCCTTCCTGTCTGTCTGTCCCTATCTGTCCCTCTCTCTGACTCTGTAAAAAAAAAAAAAAAAAAAAAAAAAATCAGGTAATAATCAGAAGCTCAAAAAATCAAAATGCGGCCTGACCTGTGGTGGCGCAGTGGATAAAGCGTCGACCTGGGAACACTGAGGTCGCCAGTTCAAAACCCTGTACTGGTCTGGTCAAGGCACATATGGGAGTTGATGCTTCCAGCTCCTCCCCCCTTTCTCTCTTTCTCTCTCTCTCTCTCTCTCTCTCTCTCTCTGTCTCCTCTCTAAAATGAATAAATAAAAATAAACAAAAACTAAAAACAAACAAACAAAAACTTTGACTCTCACATTCAAAGAATTGGGAGTCCCAACAGCTTAAAAAAAAAATCAAAATGCTGTCACAGTTTGAGAACACTATCTACGTGGCTGTGCCACTCCACAATCCTACATTTGGCTATCACGCCTACCAGTGTAGATCAAATTAAAATTTTTTTAAACATGCTTTCAAATGTTCCAATTACTCTGGTGATATATTTATCAATGCCAAAATTTAAGGCAATCGGCATAACTCAGATTTCAATAGATGTCCATCTGTTATTTTGTTCTTATAAATAGATTTTCAAGTTTATAACTTAAAGACAAAAAGTCAAAATATATAAGATTTGAACTTAAATAAAAATGGCCTGACCTGTGGTTGTGCAGTGGATAAAGCCTTGACCTGGAATGTTGAGGTCGCCGGTTTGAAACCCTGGGCTTGCCTGGTCAAGGCACATATGGGAGTTGATGCTTCCTGCTTCTCCTCCCCCCCTTCTCTCTCTCTCTCCTCACTAAAATTTAAAAAAAAAATGAATCTATTCTTTGAATAGGATAAATTATGGTCCTAGGAAAAAAACTTTATAAATCAAAACAAGGCAAACTAATTATATTTTTACTTTAAAATAAAAGTACAAAGCAAACATGTTCCTATGTCATTTGGAAATTTTGCAAAAAATTATATTTAAATCATTTTAAACCATTATTTACCCACAATACAGTATGTCCCAAATGTGTGTCAATGAATAAAATCAGGCACTCCAATGATCAACCACACATATTTAAGAGACCACTAGGAGAGGGGCTTCATAATCTAAGGGCCAGCAAATGCCTTCAAGACTCAGACTAAAGTAAAAGAAAAGCTGCCTAAGATTGCAGAGAGGTTAAGTAGCCTGTCAGTCTCCCAGAACACACGGCGCAGAGGCATATAACAATTGATTATCATACAAATATTTTTTATATCATCTGGATTAAACTGTTTAGATAATGTATAAGTATATAATAAAGAGATAATGAAAACAAAACAGAGATAAACTGAATTGCTGTTAAAAATCCAGTTATCCATAAAAAGCAACTTTTTTTAAATTTTTTATTTTATTTTATTCATTTTAGAGAGGAGACACAGAGTGAGAGAGAGAAAGAGAGAAAGGGGGGAGGAGCTAGAAGCATCAACTCCCATATGTGCCTTGACCAGAACAGTGCAGGGTTTTGAACTGGCAACCTCAGTGTTCCCAGGTCGACACTTTATCCACTGCGCCACCACAGGTCAGGCCAAAAAGCAACTTTTTTAAATCCTCTGAATTCATCACAAATTTGCAGAATTTAGCCCAGGCTGTTTGGCTCAGAAGTAGAGCGTTAGCCTGGGATGTGGATGTCTTGGGTTTGATTCCTGCTCAGGGCCCACACAAGAAGCACCTATCTGCTTCTCCACCCCTCTCCCTCTTCCTTTTATCTCTCTATCTCTCTCTCTTCTCCCACAGCCACAGCTCTTGTTGGAGCAAGTTGGCCACAGGCCCTGAGGATGGCTCCATGTCCTTGTCTCAGGCACTAAAATAGCTCAGTTGCTCAACAATGGAACAACAGCCTCAGATGGGCAGAACATTGGCCCACAGGGTACACACAGGAGTCTGTCTGATTCCCGCTTCTCACTTAAGAAAAAAAAATTTGCAGAATTTAAGCACAATGAATTAGAATTCAGTAGCTTTTGGTAACTGGTAGTACAATGGTGACTATGAATGAGAAGATAAGCAAACTGAGTTCTACTATGGCAACAAGACTTTGGACAAAACTGTCTTTCTCCCTTCATTTCCATATTGGATACAAGTGATAAGTCATATTATTTCTGGTCCCTTTCTTTCAAGGATTCTACAGTATAGCTTGTTAATACAAGTACCAAAAATGTAAAACATCATCAGCACATATATGCAACAAACTGTTTTAAAATGTTTACTTTGCCACTACTAAATTGAACCCTCCACATATATAATTCATTTGGAATATAGAGTAATCTTTCATTTAAAAGAAATTAAAAGTTTTCCCCCAAAACCATGTAATTATTCTGCAAATAATTCTTATAACATTTAAATATATATTTGACTTAAAATTTACTATCTTGATCACTATGGAATTACTCATTTGATAACTCATTCAAAATCATTTTCAATATTTTTCCTACAAATATCTAGTTATGCCAATATGCTTAAAAAGTGAGAGAAAATGGATATACAAAGTTAAAAACATTAAATTATTGCATATTTTATAAATATATTTTATTATATAAATACACAAAATAATTTTATAGTGAATTTGTATTTATGTAAACTTGAAGGGAAAAAATGGGTATTTTTAAAAACCTCATTAACTAAAAGTTAACCCAGTCGTGCTGCTCTAAGTAAAGTCATCTTTTTCTTACAGTTTCTCTAGATAAAGAAATCACTAACAAATCCTCTTTTTGGGTATCTACCCAAGAAATCTGAAAAGATTTATCTGTAAAGATCTATGTACCCTGCCCTGGCTAAATAGCTCAAGTGGTTAATTCATCAGACTGAACGAAGCACAGAAGTTGCCAGTTCGATCCCCAGTCAGGGCACATACAAGAACAGAGCAATCGATGTTCCTGTCTATATCTCTGTCTCTCTGCCTCTCTCTCTCTCTCTGTCTCCCCCATCCTCTTTCTAAAATCAATAAAATAAACATTAAAAAAAGGACTAATGTACCCCTATGTTTATTGCAGTATTATTCATGGTGGTCAAGAATGGAAACTATCGAAGTGTCCTTCGATAGATGATTGGTTAAAGATAACGTGGTACATACACACAATGGAATGCTACTCAGCAAGAAAAGATGAAATACTGCCATTTGTGACAACATGGATGAATCTTGAGAATATCATGCTAAGCTAAGTAAGTCAGAGACAGTCAAGAACAACATGATTTCACTCATATGTGGGATATAAAACTGAAAACAATAAATGACCTAGAAACAAAGAAAAACTCATAGACACAGAACAGTATGGTGGTTACCAGAGGAGAAGTGGGATGGGGGCAGTAGTAAATTGTAAAGGGGGTCAAACATTTGGTGATGAAAGATTTGACTCTGGGTGGTAAACACAATGTAATTATACCGATGATATATTATAAAAGTGTATGTTTGAAACCTATATACTTTTATTAAGCAATGTCACCCACAATAAATAAAACTTTTAAAAAGAAGGAAATCACCATCATTAACAGAAAGTGCAAAGGAAAAGAGCTAACCTTTTCCCCAACACTACAGTAATAGCAATTAACAACTTTAACACCCCATGCTTAATTCAGCTTAGATCCTCTAGCTTTGAGAAGATTAACCATCTATTCAGGTTACCTTATATTCCTCACTGGGTGTTGGTTACTAGATAATCCATCAAGATACGTAAAATGCCAGTTTCTGGATTTCTCTGATTAATCTCTCATTAAGTTCTAAATAACACCATTTTTATTAGGCAACAAGTCAGCTTGCACAAATTCATGTATCCAAAATTATGCATATATTTTGAAAATTCATATAATCAAAGCTGAAAAAAATGTGCTAGTAATACAAAGAGTGCAAATGTGCTAGAATCAAGTATAGTGAAAACTGAAAAGCTGAGTTTAAGTATTTTAAAGAAGTATAAGAAATGTTTTGGTAAAATCCCACAGAAAGGTCTAGATGAAGAGGTAATCCAGAAATTACACAGGACAATCACAGAAGTTAGCCTGACTAAAATAGAGAGTTGTTAAATAGCATAAGGCTAGCTGGTATAGCAACCTTTGAAGCACACACATACACACACAAATATGATTAAATATATTCATGAGAGAAACTGATCCAGCAAAATAATTTAATAACTTCTAGATAGAAGGGGCTTCCTGATTATCCCAAATAATCAAAGGTCACTAAATATATAAAATCCTATCACCAAAGCATGTAAATCAAGAGTGAATATTATTCTTTCTCTAAAACACCCATGGCATCACCTCTGTCCTTTCTCCTCCATGATGTCTTCACAAATCCTACCAATATGGGGCAAGACAAACTCAATTAGAATATAACATTTTCTAATGCTTGTAGGTTTTTTGGTCTGTTTTTGTTTTTTGTGCATGTGGATTTTTTTTCTTTATTGCTTGTTCATTTATTTAAGAAACAGTTTTCCGTGAACTTACTTTTAGATTATTTTTTTTCTTTTTCTTTTTTTTTTTTTACAGGGACAGAGAGAGAGTCAGAGAAAGGGATAGATAGGGACAGACAAACAGAAACAGAGAGAGGTGAGAAGCATCAATCATTAGTTTTTCGTTGTCGTTGCAACACCTTAGTTGTTCATTGATTGCTTTCTCACATGTGCCTTGACCGCGGGCCTTCAGCAGGCCAAGCAACCCCTTGCTGGAGCCAGCGACCTTGGGTCCAAGCTGGCAAGCTTTTCCTCAAGCCAGATGGGCCCGCGCTCAAGCTGGCGAGCTCGGGGTCTCGAACCTGGATCTTCCGCATCCCAGTCCAACGCTCTATCCACTGCACCACCGCCTGGTCAGGCTAGAACAGTGGTTCTTAACCTGGGTTCTATTGAACCCTAGGGGTTCAATGAGTCGGTCTCAGGGGTTCGGAGAAGCCTCTGCCGCGGAGGCCAGAATAAAGTAATACCGTAATTTGTTGTGAGTTCATGCACTTTGTTGGTTTTGTTCTTTGAGCAAGGTGATGTTCATGCACGGCTCATTTTGTGCACCAGTAAAATAACATATACCTATGTCTTGAATTTGGAATAAAAAATCGTATTTTATTTATCACTAAAGAAGAGTTCGGTGAATGCGCATATGAAACTGGTGGGTTCGGTATGTCAGAAAAGGTTAAGAACCACTGGGCTAGAATTATTTTTAATAACAAAAACAACCCTTCAACCCCATACTGTTCATATTGAAGCTCTTAGCCAACCTCTACCTAACCAGCTATCACAATCAACCACAGCCTGCTAGATCCCCTTCTAAAACAAAGTGACATGGGAGGTTAAAAGCTACTATTTCATATACTTCACTGTGTGCCAACTAAGAGTAGGTGGGTTTGTTTCCTCACTGTTTACAGCAATTCTTTTTGCAATTATGGATTTGATTATATGTCATCTAAACCAACAAAATATCAGTATGAAGAATATTTTCTATAAAAATTAAGTTTAAAAAACTTTTAAAAAAAATTCTAATTGAATTGGATGTGGAGATTACTGTAAAAGACTTGAAGAAAATTTTTTAAAATATTAAGATTTGACCCATAAATTATATAATTAATGTCTTTAAATTCTCCCTCCATTTTAAAGAATTCAAAACTTGAAATAATAAATAATACATTATGGGTACTGTTAGTTGCATGAAAATCTGATGTAAAATGCCAATCTGTAGATTCATACACCCAGAAAAGGCCTTGGCTCTAAATCACGGCTTCTTGACCCTGGCACTATGAATATTTTTTGGACTGGAGAATTCTTTCTTGAGGGTGGGGTGGGAGCAATACTGTCTGGAGAATTAAACGATGTTTTACAGCTTCCCTGGCTTCTCTATTACCCACTAGAGGGGGACATAATCACCACTCCACTGTCACAATAAAAAATTGCCACAAGAATATTTCCTTCACACATACTCTTCCAGAACCTTGACACTTTCCCTGTCAAAAGGTAGAGTCTGTGTTTCCTGCTCTTGAACATGGGTAGGCCAGAATGACTGGCTCAATAAATAGAATGCAGAAATAACAATGCAGTTTCCAAGGCTACGTCATAAATAACATGTCTCGCTTTCTTTATCTTTTAAGACACCTTCTTTTGGAGCCCCAAAGTACCATGTAAGAAGTCCAGCTATCCTTAAGCTATCATACAAGTGACCAAACAAAAACAGAGGGCCCTTAGAAGCTGCAGCTGACCCAGTCTTCAGGTGTTGTTCCAACTAAAGCAGCCAACACAGTGAGCTAGCCTTCAGATGAGAGACCCCAAGTAAGAACCACTTAATGAAGCCAACCTCCAGAAAATGAGAAAGAATAAAATGATTGTTGTTTTAAGTTACTAACTTTGGGGGTAGTTTGCTATGAGCAACAGACAACAACACATGGGCAGACCATGTCAGGAAGAGGAGGAGGCAGCTACACTTATTTTACATATACTTTTTTATTGCTTGGGTTCTTTTCTCTGTAGTAATTTTATAATTGCAATTTTTTAAAAAAGATTTTATTTATTGATTTTTTTTTGAGAGGAGGGAGAGAGGGAGAAGGGAGAGAGGAGCAGGAAGCATCAACTTGTAGTAGTTGCTTCTCATATGTGCCCTGACCAGGCAAGACCAGGGTTTCAAGCTGGCAACCTCAGCATTCCAGGTTGATGCCTTATCCACTGCGTCACGACAAGTCAGGCTATAACTGCAATTTCTAAAGTCCCGAAATCACCTGCTGTCACAGTAAAGAAGGGGAAAACTGAGCTCATCCTCAGAAGACGATGAAGCTAAAATTTCTACCTATTGTCTACTCTAACCATTATTTTTTTCATTGAAGATTTTATATACTGATATTAGAGAGAGAGAGAATGGGGGGAGGTGCAGGAAGCACCAACTCGAAGTAGTAGTTGCTTCTCATATGTGCCTTGACTAGGCAAGCCCAGGGTTTCGAACCGGCAACCTCAGCATTCCAGGTTGATGCTTGGATCCACTGCACCACCAAAGGTCAAGCTACCCCTAATCATTCTTAACCACTGTCATTTTACAGCAAAATATATTTGTCCGGAACTTGGCAATCTATCTAGCGCTAAGTACTATTTCTTGATGGATCAGAGGAATTACCCAACCAAGAATAACTCAGGTATAGTACTGAGATCTGTATCTCAGGGTTGAGTCCTCTTTCTGATCCTATCAAAACCAAACTAAGCTTCTTAAGGTTTAGGCTTATGTCTTACTCATACACTATGTAATCAATATTGGTTAGTTGAATGAGAATAAAAGAACTCGGACCTTACACTTAAATTAAGAATCCAATTCACACACATGAAAGAAAAACTAAAATATTTAAAATGCGGTATACCTTACAAGTAAATACAAAAGAAAAATTATATATACATGTAACTGAGTATGTAAATGTGGCCTATATATTTGGACTAAATGGTCCAAATAGGAATGTATCTCTGAGGAGAGGTTGAATACGTTTTACTATGAAGGTTTTAACTGGCAAGATAAGGATATACAAGCATAGTAAGTGGGAAAAGTAGTCAATACCAAAAAATAAAGGCTGAAAATATACAACAGGAAGAAAAGTAATTTATTTGAATATAACAGAGAAAACATCTTTAAGAATAAGAAAGTAGGATGTTAAATAAGGGAAGAAAGAAAATGTTAGAGAAACTGTAAAAAGCACAGGAATTAAAAATTGAGCCTGACCTGAGTGGTGCAGTGGATAAAGAAAGCATTGACCTGGGATGCTGAGGTTGCCGGTTTGAAACCCTGGGCTTGCCAGGTCAAGCAAGGTACATATGGGAGTTGATGCTTCCTGCTCCTACCCCTTTCTCTCTCTCTTTCTCTCTCCCTGTCTCCTCTCTAAAATGAATAAATAAAATCTAAAAAAAAATACATTAAAATATACCTGACTGGTACAGTGGATAGAGCGTTGACCTGGGAGCCTATTTCGAAACCCCAAGGTTGCCAGCTTAAGCATGGGCTTGCCAACTTGGGTGTGGGATCTTCGACATGATCCCAAGGTCGCTAGCTTGAGAAGGGGTCACTGGCTTGGCTGGAGCCCTCCCCACCCCCATCAAGGCACATATGAGAAGCAATCAATGAACAACTAAAGTGCTGCAACTAAGAGTTGATGCTCACTTCCTATCTCTCTCCCTTCCTGTGTCTCTCTCTCCAAAAAAAAAAGGTATATAACACAACTCAAACTAAGATAAAGTAACCCTTGAAAGACTTGATGAAAACTATCCTAACAGCACTGCCCTGTGGAACAGAGGAAGGAACAGGCACGAAGGCCAGTTTACTGCTGCCATCATCTCAGCAACAAGTGACAAGATGGTAACTATAGATGTAAATGGCAAGAGCAGTATCTAAGATGTGATGGTGAAAGAATTAGCAGAACACTGGTGATGAATTAGATGAGGAAGAAAGTTAAAAAAAAAGGAAAGTTCTAAAAGGGTAATTTAAAGGTTTTAAATCTAGGAACTTCAAGGACCCAGGCAATTCTCAGAAAGGAAAGGGGTAATTAATGGAAGGAAGAAGACGTGGATAGAAAAGAATTTTAACTAGGACAAAATAGGTATTTGCATCAAATGCAATTAAGGCCATTTAGAGTAAAGCTAAAGAAAAATATCAACACACATAAAAATAAGTAGCTGAGAAAGGCCTGCTTGAAATTATACAAATTCGTTTTTGTTTTTGTTTTTTGCTAAGAGAGACAGACAGGAAGGGAGAGAGATGAGAAGCATCAGCTCATACTTGCAGCACCTCAGTTGTTCACTGATTGCTTTCTCATATGTGCCTTGACCAGGGAGCTCCAGTCATGCCAGTGACCCCTTTGCTCAAGCCAGAGACCAAGGGATCATGTATATTAAATTATCCCATGCTCAAGCCAGCAACCCCACACTCAAGCTGGTGAGCCCACATTCAAGCCGGCAACCTCAGAGTTTTGAACCTGGGTCCTCAGCATCCCAAGCTGAAACTCTATCCACTACACCACTGGTCAGGAATTGTATACAAATTCTAATGATTCAGCAAGAGAGTAAATACCTTAGAAAGAGAAGTTCTGACAGGCTAACTAGTAACAAAATAAAGAGGCGTGCCTTAATGTGTACTAACCCCTAGTTTAAGCACTTGACTAACATTGCTCATATTCTCACAACAATCCTATGATATGGGTACTATTAATCTCCAATTTACAGATGGAGAAACTGAGGCACAGCAAAGTTTATGCAAAATTACATAGTTGTGGAGGTCAGATTTGCACCTAAACAGTCTGGCTCCAAATTCCATCTTCTCACCAACTCAATATTCTAGGATTAATTAAGACCCTGAAAAGAATGATGACAGACCTTAAAAAAAATGAATAATTAATTTGTGAGGGCAAAGATTCAAGAGATGGTTGAATACCAAAAGTGCATACAGTGAAAAACAGTCTTGCTCAACAGAGCCAGGAAACTAGAACTTCCTGACAAAGAGGAGGGAAGAACTGCTCAAGAGTTGGTGTGTGAAAATCTAAAAGCTTAAGAAAATGAACTGATGATAAACCATTACAGACTAGATGTTTTGGGCATAATATACTATTAAGTATAAGATCTACAAAAATAGCCATGCTTAACCAAAACATAGCCTACTGCATAATTCAGTAGCATAAGCAATTATACAATATGTTTAACATGAGGCAGGCATGCGTCACAGAGGAAACAGGTATTTAAGAATGCCAAGCCCTCTACCACAGAAACAAGTCCACAGTAGGGGCTCAGTAGGTACTATGCAATATCTCTGTATTTCCCAAATGTTCGGAGGACCACATCAATTTTCTAGTATCATCATGAAAGATGCATATTCCTTGGTCCATCTAAGATTTTTTTATTATTTTTTGTATTTTTCCGAAGTTAGAAGTGGGCAGGCAGTCAGACAGACTCCCGCATGCGCCCAACCAGGATCCACCCAGCATACCCACCAGGGGACAATGCTCTGCCCATCTGGGGCATTGCTCTGTTGCAGCTGGAGCCATTCTAGTAACTGAGGTGGGAGGCCATGGAGCCATCCTCAGTGCCTGGGCCAACTTTGCTCCAATGGAGCCCTGGCTGCAGGAGGGGAGAGAGATAGAGAGGAAGGAGAGAGGGAAGAGTGGAGAAGCAGATGGGCGCTTCTCCTGTGTGCCCTGACCGGGAATTGAACCTGGGACTTCCCCATGCCGGCCAACCCTCTACCGCTGAGCCAACTGGCCAGGGCTGGTTCATCTAAGATTTTAAGAATCTGGTAGTGGAGCTCGGGAAATTAAAATTATAGTATTTTTTCTCCAGACAATTATTTCGCAGAAAAATTGAGATGCACAGGCTTCCTCTGTTGTAGCCTAAGTGTTAAAATTCTGTGCCTCCCTGTTTATCTCATCTCCTGTGGCTTTGTAATCTGACTCGGATCTTCTAGCTTCTTCAGTTGCCTATGCTTCATTTGTGCTTATTTCTAAAATCTCAGTCCTGGTTTGGTTACATAATCAAAACTTGGCTTTGTAGTTTTAGCCCCGAAATCCATATCAACTCCAATACTGACATAAAGAAACAAGTTCCAGTTTCCTTCCTTGACATCATGGGGCTTCTGTTAAATATAACATATGGTGCTGACTGGACACTGGACTCACTCAGTATGTCAATTCTTATGCTGCCAGATCTGTGGAGAAGATGGATCACTGTTGCTCACCATCTAAATTTCTGTTTATTGCCTCTACACCAGTGGTTCTTAACCTTTTTGAGGTACCGAACCCACCAGTTTCATATGCGCATTCACCAAACCCTACTTTAGTGATAAATAAAATATGATTTTTTTTTCCAAATTCAAGACATAGGTATATGTTTTTTTACTGGTGCACAAAATGAGCCGTGCATGAACATCACCTTGCTCAAAGAACAAAACCAACAAAGTGCATAAACTCACAACAAATTATGGAATTACTTTATTCTGGCCTCCGCGGCAGAGGCTTCTCCAAAGCCCTGAGACCGACTCATCGAACCCCTAGGGTTTGATAGAACCCAGGTTAAGAACCACTGCTCTACACTAAGAGGGCAAACATGTCCTGTCACTACCTTGATTTACTGCAGAAGCTTGTCCAGAATGAAAGATATTTTCTAAGATAATAGTTGTCATCATAGACAGTGTCTATAAAAATGTTCCAGTTTCTGGACTACTGAAGGAGTTTTTCTAAGATGTCTCTTGACTTCAACAAAGAGACAAACAGTGGCCAAAAGGTCTTCTATTTGATATGAGGTAGAACAAAAAAGAGTCTTTTCACTCAATCAGGGATGCTCTGTGGTAGCAACAACTAGAATCCTAAAAGAATGGCTTCTGGGTTCTTTCATGGTTTAGCAGGTCTGTGAGTCTACTGCAGAGACAGAATATCCATGTCTCTAGCGCTACCTCGGGTTCTCTTTTCTATTCCTTTTTTAGGAGTGAGAGACAGAGAGAGGGACAGATAGAGACAGACAGGAAGGGAGAGAGATGAGAAGCATCAATTTTTCGTTGCAGCTCCTTAGTTGTTCATATTGCTTTCTCATATGTGCCTTGATGGGGGCTACAGCAGAGCTAGCGACCCCTTGCTCAAGCCAGCGACCTTGAGCTCTAGGCAGCGACCTTTGGGTTCAAGCTAGCAACCGTGGAGCCATGTCTATGATCCAATGCTCAAGCCAGCGACCCGGCACTCAAGCCAGTGAGCCTACACTCAAGCCTGATGAGCCCACACTCAAGCCGGCAACCTCAGGGTTTCGAACCCGGCTCCTCCATGTCCCAGTCCGACACTTTATCCACTGCGCCACCACCTGGTCAGACAGGTTCTCTTTTCTTAATTCTGGCTAGTTCTTTGTCATCTTTCTGGTTTGCCTGAGAAAACTAACATAATAACTAACAGTAAATTATACTGGGAGACTTGCCATTTGCAAATTCCTTCTAAACTTGAATTTAATCCTTTTCTTCAAGGATTAAATCCAACTCACCTTTGTATCCCAGAGTACCTAAACTGCTAGACTTGACATGTTTACCTGAATTGCCCTGTTCAAGCCCTGCAAGAGAAACCTCCCATGGAGAGTACTCAAAAGCACTAGCTTTTGTGAAAGATGACTTGCTCCATGCCTTACCCGCCAACATCATGGAATAGAAATAGACAGCTAACTCACGGTCATGCCGTGCATTCAGATTTCTTTCTGGCCAACTGAACTAAAGGGATCACACTGGTGCCACCAAGAGGTACACTTTAGCTGAAAAAGCAGTTCTAATCCACCTGCAAGTCAAAGTTAAGTAGAAACAGAAACTATAAATAACTATAGCAGCAAGGCAAAGAGAAGTGGAAGGGAGAAGTGAGAAAAGTAGATGAAGCAGACGTGGAAAAACAAGGCAAAACAAGAAACCATATATCCCTAAAATGAGAGAAAGAGAGCCTAGCTTCTCAGATTCCTGACAGTTCTCCCACTTACACATGGTCTAGTTGTTCCTCATCAAATCAGAACAGCTGGATCCCAAAGCTAAACAACCTCTCCTCAAAGCTAAACAATTCCTGATTAAAGCTCTTTTTTAAAAGAATGTACAGCAAGATAAATAAAAAAGCTGGCAACAGATAAATCCAAAGAGAAAAAACAAATTGTACCACAAAGACAGTAAAATCTCAGGTAGCTACAAAAAAGCTCTCTATATATGAACTTGACTTATCAAGAAGTACCACCAATATTTATAATATTTTGGTCAACAAAACAAATTAAAATATAATTGATCTAGATCAAAGTGAATTATCAGTGTTGACAAATAAAAAATTGCCTCACACCCAGAAGACAAAGCCATGATACATCTTTTCTGAAAATACATTTGAAAATATTTTGTTAGCTCTTTAAAGTAGACCTTTGCTGTTTGATGTCTGTAATAATCAGCAGTATGCTAGATTAATAGCTTCATCTTTGACAGGCTTTATAATTCATACAGCTTATAAAGACAAAGCAAAATATAACCAATCCTGTAACTCGCCTTTAATTCAATGGTCCTTTCTTGTACTTAGACTAACAATAGTCTTAAGATACTCTTTCTTTTTTCCCTCTAAAGATCCTTTCTCTGAAAATAATCTTTGAACAAACTTTAAACAATTTTCCTTACAACAAATCCAAAGATATCCTAACATGAGCTCACAATGAATTAATCTGACAACTTTGCTTCAACACTATCAAAGACCAAACTAATGTCAGAATAACTATAATTCCAGTTATCTAATACAGATGCTCGCATACTTTCTCTCTGGAAAGAAATCTATTATTTAAATCTTGAATTCATTTAAATCTTTCACGTTTTAGTTACAGAAATTTAAAAAACTTCTGTTAACTTATACTAAAAAAGCTTAATGGTACTAATATGTTGTCAAGTAAAGTTTACTCATTTTTAAATGATCTAAACAAGAAAGTCTGATAAGAATTTTCCGTAAAAACTTGCATAATGTGTCAAAGGAATTTCTAATAATTGGCATTTTGCTCCTTAGTTTTACTGCCAAAACAGAATTATGAATAAGAGGGGAATTATTCAATCTCTATGGTCACAGAACAGTTCTGAATCTTGATAGTGGTGGTGGTTACCGAATCCAGATGTGTTAAGGTGGCAGAGAATTATATACACATTGTACCAATGTCAATTTCCTGGTTTTAATATTGTACTAAAGTTATGTAAGATATAACCATTAGGGGAAACTGAATGAAAAGTACAAAGCTTTCTATTATTTTTGCAATTTCCTGTGAACTTACAATTACTTCAAAATTAAAAGCAATTAAATTAGCAAACAATTCATGAGTTCACTTAATGATACCAAAAATACTATATATAAAAAACAAAATAACTTAAGTACCTCCCTGTGTAAAACTGAAGCCTAGCCAAGTAACACACACAGACTTAAACAGCATGAAGACACCTAACTGACATGCCATCAGCTAAACATTCCACTTCAGAAAATGGAACTTAAAATTGAAAGTAACCAATAACTTGCGCTCATTAAATGATTCCTTGTTTTAGGTCATTTGATGCATATAATGCATTGAAAAGCAAGCAATACACGTATATTTTTTAAAATTATTATACTTTATTTAAAGGAACTTTTTTGAGGTAAAAAATACCTTGAAGAAATTTATATTTAACTTTAAACCAAACACCTTTGGACGGAAATGGCGTCTTTTTGAAAAAGCATGACGTAGTATTCTAAGTAAGATCATGCCATCTGCCATCTTTACAGAGAAGAATGTACTGTAACTATTCTTGTCTTGAGTGGTTCCAAATTGTTAGTATCTAAAACTAAACATAGCCTATCTTTGACTCCAAAGCAATGCATTTTCAACCAAATAAAGATAATATTCAGAATAGTTACTTTCACATTCTCCACAATAAACAATTACATTCTACGAAGGCAAATGCTGGCTAAATTAGTGGTTGCAAACCACAGTAATAATACAGCATTCTACAAATATCACATTCTAACATCTGAACTTATACCTAAGCTATCATCCTGCTATCCTCATACAATAGTGTTGGGTAACATCTATCCTTGTATGGCTCAGTTTGATAAAAACAGAACACTCTCCGAGAGGAATGAGACACAGATATAAATCACCTTATGTGTATCATCTACCACTTTGGGAAACCAACTGAAGCAGTGCATAAACATCAAGTATAAACATTAGTATGTAAATAAAACAGATGTCTGTCTGAAGTGGCTTCCAGATCATATAATACAACTATTCAATTGTCCCAATAGCAACTTACAGAAAATACATTACTTGAAATGGAGTGAGAATTCAAAATTGAAGGAAAAAAGTAAAAGAAACTATACAAAGTTAATACATCTTTAGTGAAGTTAGGTGAGAAGATATGAAAAGTTGGGAGTATCAAGGGGAAATCTAGGTTAGAACCCTAGAAAAATATATTAACAGGGCTTGTGTTATTTATATTTTAGGAAAGTGATTTTTAAAATTATAGTCTGAATTAATCAATAAGCTAACTAGTATTATTATTTTGGGAGAGAAAGAAAAGCCAGACAACAGAATATACTATCATCCTTCATATAGCAATATGCTGTAAAGTTCACAATTCTTTACTTTGGAAGAAACTATTAACAAATCCTCACAGACTCATACCCAATCCTCCTTATGCATGCCGTAGTAATCTGGCATGGCTAAGAGTCTAGGATCAGTAATGATAAAATGTAAGACAGGAACCAGAATATAAGATTATCTGGTATAACACAATAATTATAACAGTTAACATTTATGATATGTCAGAAGCATTCTAAGAACTTAACAGTGCCTGACCTGTGGTGGCACAGTGGATAAAGCATCGACCTAGAACACTGAGGTCACTGGTTCAAACCCTGGGCTTACCTGGTAAAGGCACATATGAGAGCTTACGCTTCCTGCTCTTCCCCCCTCTTCTCTCTCTCTCTCCTCTCTAAAATGAAAAAAAAAAAAAAAAAAAAAAAAAGAAAGGGTCTGACCAAGTGGTGGCGCAGTGAATAGAGCGTTGGACTGGGATGCGGAAGACCCAGGTTCGAGACTCCGAGTTCACCAGCTTGAGTGCGGGCCCATCTGGCTTGAGCGAAAGCTCGCCAGCTTGGACCCAAGGTCGCTGGCTCCAGCAAGGGGTTGCTCGGTCTGCTGAAGGCCTGCGGTCAAGGCACATGTGAGAAAGCAATCAATGAACAACTATGGTGTCGCAACGGCAACTAAAAACTAATGATTGATGCTTCTCACCTCTCTCCGTTCCTGTCTGTCTGTCCCTATCTATCCCTCTCTCTGACTCTCTCTCTGTCCCTGTAAAAAAAGAAAAAAGAAAGGACCTAACAGCATTCTAAGGGCTCACAATAATCCTATGAAGGCCTGACCAGGCAGTGGCACAATAGAGAGAATGCTGACCTGGGACTCTGAGGCCCCAGGTTCAAAACGATGAGTCTGCCAGCTTAAGCACAGGGTCATCAACCTGATCCCATGGTTGCTGGCTTGAGCCCAAAGGTCATTGGCCTGAAGCTCAAGGTCACTAACTTGAAGCTCAAGTTGCTGGCTTGAGCAATGGGTCACTAGCTCAGCTTAAACCCCCCCTAGTCAAGGCATGTATGAAAAACAATCAATGAACAACTAAAGTAACACAACTAAGAGTTGATATTTCTCATCTTTCTCCCTTCCTGTCTCTCTCCCCTCATGAACACAAAAGAAATCCTTTGAAGGAATATTTATTTCCATTCTAATGATGAAGTAATTTAGAGAGAGACAAATTAAATAATTTGCCCAAGATCACACAGCCAGTAAGTAGCAGAGCCAGGATCTGGACACAGGTGGAGTGACTATTTGGATTTATCTAAAGAGCTAGAGAACCAGAGAAGGATTATAGGCAAAGTATGGCTAAAAATCAAAATCGCATGTTATTTTAGCAAGATCCCTAAGGTAGAGTTGAAGAATGACTAAGGAAAAACACTGAAAGCAAGAAGATTAGTTAAGAGACTGACGTGGCAAGCCAGGAATAATGAAGGCCTGAATTAAGGGAATGGCAACTGAATGAAAATTAAGTTAATAGATAAACACAAAGGATGCAGAATCGACCTGACTTCGTGTCCATGGATGGAGAGAGTAAAAATGACTCCATAGTGACTGACTAGGCCCAACCCAACAGCTTCATACTTCAAGCATATGATTACTTTATCAAAACTTAAAGATAGATTCTGTCTGAAGCATCCTTATTTCAGCAATGGCCACAGCATTTGACTTCCCCTCTTTGAAAACAAAGTGATTATATATATTAAAACTTCTGCTACTTGGCAAATTCCACACTAATTATTTAATATGCATACAGTAAAGAGAGATATGAAATGTTTTCAAGAAACCACATGCAGACCACTGACAAACCACTGAAGATAAGATGGACAGAGAAGCTATAGAGAATACATCCAGTATGTGGAGTTAGGAAACATTGTTCATACTCAGCACTCTATAAGAAATAATTTAAATACCTTTGAATAAATTAGATTCAACACTGACCTCTTAAAGGAGGGGTCTGTCACTATTTAAAAAGTAAAATAAGGTAACTTCAAAGCTAAATCAACTATTGTTCTTTTTTCTCCTATTGTCTGGAAATGTAAAAAAAAAAATACTATTCTTATAGCCCAAGTAAAAACTCTGTAAAAGATTTCATTAACATTATAATAACCATTAGAAAAACTGAATGTAACTTCATCCTTATTACCACTATGAGGGTAAAAAAAAAACTATTCATGCGCTCACTTCGGCAGTACATACACTGAAAAACTAGGATAATGCCAGGAACTTCCAGTAACTAAATGCTCTTGGAAAGTGTCCCAGTGTTATAGTAAATTTCCAAGTTGTTTCATCTAAGATCAAGATAAACAAGTATCTAAAGTACTGGATTATGTTTAAATAGACTCTAACTAAAAGTTTTATGTCAAGTAACCATTCGGAAAAATCTTTACGTTGTACATATTATAGGCCCTAAGTCCAATAAGGGTCAACTAGGGAGATAGCTGCTCCGAGGAATCAAAGTCACATATTACTTAACCTTATTTTGAGGAAAATTTCAATACCAATGGTTTCCATTTTGAGAGAACTAGATTTTGGCAGAATCTGTTAAAGTAATGGTTTACAGTAATAGTGAAAATCTCCATAGTGAAATCTTCTATAATGTGGGCAGCATGTAGTGGTGCTTACACTTTCGTTCCTAGCTTGAGCCACTCTTCAGTCGCCTGTTATTTGTGGTTCAGATTCCTTTCTTATGGCTTGCATATCTGATAGGTATATACTAATTTCATATATAAGCAAACACAGAGGTGTTTTATATGTGTGAGTGCATATGTGAATGTACAGATGTAACACTCTAGACAAACTAGGATTTCTACTCATAACAACTGATTTTGAAATTAAAGTTCTACTAAATTGAGAAGAAAAAGCCAGCAGCTATAAGAAAAATCTAGCCAAACAGCAAAGGGAGCATTAAAATTAACTATTGAACAAAAAAATCTAAATAAAGCAGGTTCACAAAATAGTCAAAGCCAACACATTTTCACTAAGTGTTTTTATTTGTAAATGTTCACATTTTAAAGAAGTTAACCAGTACACAATTTACATTTATGAAAAATGACATTGTAAGATAAATTCCTAATTCCCAAAAGAAATCATTCCAGTTTAAAGATCTGCATATAAAAATAACAGAAGAGCTACAATGAAAAGTACAGAAAAAGCAAAGATGGTTTTACAGGAAACATTAAAAGTGAAAGAGACTAAATATAATACATAAAAAAAACCCAAAATGAAGGAATTAGATTTAAATATTATCAATGTGTTCAATATCTACTGAAACAAGCAATGACATTCAATCAATGCTTTCCACAAAAGTGGCCCTAAATTAGCTACTTCTTTATTTTAAATAATAAACTAAGGAGAGATTTGTGACAATAGGTTTTATAACTTACCAAATCTGTGCTATTAAATTTATATTAGTGATGCTTTACTCAAGGATCATGCTAAGGACTCTGAAATCTGTTAGTACAACAATGAAAATGAAGTCCCACCAGACACAGAACATAAAGCCGACCCCTAAAGGCTCCTTGACGCACATTTGCAACCACAGTATTCAAGTAATCATTCAACTAGCAACAGACTGGTTAAAAACAGTTAGGATTTTCAACGTTTATTATACAGGCAACATTTTTAGAAGCAATGATATTAAAAGAAATGTGTCTTTCACAATTTACGGGATGAAATCTTAAACTGGACAGGCACCAATGCCCTGATATCTACTTTTTTCGTAAACCATATGACTTCCACATGCTGAGAATGTTTTATGCTTTAACCTGCAGTAAAGGCTTTACATCATTTTAATGCTTGTGCTTAAAATGCAATGGAACCACTCCAATGAATGCAAGGAATACATCTGGTTTACTCTGTAATGATTTCAACCAGACTACTAGTCAGAGAAAGTTCAATGAAAGCTTTTCCAGTAACTTTGTATTTTTATAGAAGAAAACAAAATCAGAAGAGTGGGTGGAAGAACAAATAGTCTTATATTTTTGCCACTCTTAACATTTTAGTTTTTATTACTAAAATAATTATCCAACATTTTAATATTCTATGTCTAATGGAGTATCTTTCAGCCAAAACAAAACACTCTCTAATGTAGTTATTTAGGATTTTTTCTCCAGTTTTTACAAAATAATGTTTCAGGTAAAGACAGAAGGTTAAAACAAAAATATTCTGGAAATCCTACTCTATAACAAGGTAAGGGCTCAGCCTTGTATCAACATATTCTATAAGTTCAAGATCTTGTTTCTATTCAGGTCAACCCAAATATATATGCTGCCTCATTCGTACAGTCAGCTTATCTGTGTGAATGACCAACTGCAAAAATTTCAAGTTAAAAAGGTTATAAAACATATAATAATATTACATGTTGTATCTATGTGAGTTTTTTACGGACTCTAAAGGTCCTTTACTGATAGGTTCAAGAATTGATAAATTTGGAACCAAATATGTAAATACACTAAATTCTCAACAAAGAGAAATTATGCCAATTCCTTTAGTTATTTAAAAGCCTATTACAATAAAAACCAGTCACATGAGAAAGGTTGATAAACATATTTCATACCAAAGGAAGTACAAAATATATTATCTTAAATTCTTCTGGTGGGATGTTATTAAATATTAAAGAATGTGAGAAACAAGATGTTGCAATCCCCTTCCCTTTATAACTCTGAGATGAGAAAAAATCAGAATTCAAATTTTCCAAACTTGTATACGTAATTCAACTGGATCTAACAACTTAGTCATACAGTATTAAAATAAGTTTAATCAAAAGCACTGCAACCTTGATGTGACAATTACCTGTGGCTAAATGCAAAATAGAAACAAATGCAGGTCCTTTTCGTCTAAAGAAGTACTTTACACACAAACCCACAAAAAAGCACAACAGTATTAGCACGAACTAAATAAACAGGCACAGGAGGCATTATGTCCATCCATGAAGATAAATGTACCATGCATGCCAAGAAAGAAAGAAAGGAAGAAAGGAAGGAGGGGAGGAGGAAGATTGAAAGGAAGGGAGGGAGGGAAGGAAGAAAAGAAGGAAGGGAGGGAAGGAAGGAAAGAAGGAAGGGAGGGAGGGAGGGGGAGGAAGGGAGGAAGGGAGGAAGGGAAGGGAAGGGAAGATGAATGGAAGGAAGGAAGATGGGAGGGTGAAAGAGAGGGAAGGCAGAGTTCTGTATACCTGCAGGATCCCAGAGAAATCACTCCATCTACATGAAACATGAGGGTTTTTAAAGCTTCAGAGTAAATGTATAAAGCAATCACGTTATACCATTCAACTTTACACAGTATCTTTAATGCCAACTGCATTCTCCCCTTCACTCACCAAATGCCTCCTTAGTCTTCCGTACCAGCTTTCAGACAAATGCGAAGCAGAACAGGGTGGGGTAGAAGAAAAATACAAACAGCGCCTTTCAGCTACTCCCCCCACCCCGCCTCCAAATAATTTACAACAGTTCTTCCTACCACGAAAATAAGTCGCCCTGTCTCAAGATACCCAACGGTCATTCTGTGTCTCTAGTAGACAGCGATGCCTACACTTGTCAGCACTCCCGACCCCGACCTCACGCCCCCGAATTTTAAGCAATGTTTAATGGATTTAACACCGCAGACGCTTAGATCCCCCTACCTGCTGTTTCGGGGTGAGGGTGGGTGGAGGACTCCTTTCCAAGTAGCCCCAATAGTGTAACCAAAACACGGTTCCGGAATAAAATATTAAGAACACTTTTCCTTTCCCACCTCATCTACCGGCTTAAGGACGCAGAAAATCCCTCTGGCCACCACCTCCTCTCTAAGGCTCTCTGCCTGGAGTTTGGGGTGGCGATGTGCGCAGGGGTGAAGGTGGAGGTGGAGGTGGAGGTGGGGAGGACGAGCGCGAACAGGCAATGGGACACAAACGAGTTGCTAACCCCGCTGCCCCGCACCACGGCGCCAGCCCGAGGATCCAGGTCCCGGACCTCACGCACGCTTCTCTGCCCAGGCCCAGCTACAAGCGATGACTCCAGCTATCTAACTTCCCATCGCCAGACATTTATTCAACACTAACACATTACACAAGTACACGTCACACAGTTTAAAACAGTTACAAGCCCTACACAAACCCACACATCTCCAATTCACCTTACAGTTTCCCAAACTCCTCACAGGAGACCCCATCTCCAGGATTCAAACCTTCTTCTGCCCATAGTGGAGGAGACCAGGAGAAAAGAGTTGGGGAGCAGCCGACGCCTTTCAAATTACCGCCCCCCACAAACTGCCCCACCCCACACACCCTGCGTACGGGTCACCCGCTCAGAAGCCCCTGGCTTCCTCCCTCCTCTCAATCCGGTCATTTAAGAGACCCAGCCCCAGCCCACTCACTTTCTCCCCAAAACCTCGCCAAAAAAAAAGAAAAGAAAAGAAAAAGAAAAAGAAAGAAAAAAAGAAGAAAGTGAAAAGAAAGAAGTAAAGAAAGAGACTTGAGATAGTCCAGTTTGAAAACCGCTCGACTCACCTCGGAATCGTTGCAGAGTTGTCTCCGCGCGGCGCAGCCCCCTCCCCAACGTCCCAGTACGAACCGCTGATGGGGAGGAGAGGAAAGCGGGAGGGGGAGGGGTGTCTTCCGCGTGGGGCGCCAGTCGGGAGGGGACTGGGGAGGGGTTGAGGTCCGCGCAGGAAGAGGAGAAGGGGGAGGGGAAGCCCCTATCTCCCAGTCTCTCCCTGAAATCCTCCCTTGTCTCAATCACATCAGACTGACTGTCTTTGTCTGGCTGACAACCGCCATATTGATGTCAACAGCCCAGCTCCCACCTGCTGCAGCTGGGCGGCCCTGGGAGTTGTAGTTCTTGCCTCCCTTGAGTAAAGGCGCAGAACTTAGCGTCCAGAGACCCCAGAGAACTACAACTCCCGTCAAGACTCGCGCCCATCGGCCTTCCCAGAGGGAGGAGGGGAAAGGGGCTCCAGAGCCGTGGGGACTACAGATCCCAGAATACCATAGGTTCAGGCCCAGACTGGGGATATGATATCATGCTGGCGTGGAGAGGGAGGATTAATTAGCGGGGGGGTGAATTTCAGCTGACGGAAGGAGGTGTTTACAGAGAAAAGGGAGGAAAGGGAAAGATAACTACAGTTCCCATGATATATGGAGCTATGACTACATTTCCCATGATGCCCCGGAAAGGGGGCGCAGGGAAGAAAGACTGCGAGTCCCGCGATGCTCTCCTCTGGCGAGCGGCGGGGCTTGAACCGGAAGACTCTGTCAGGGTTTGAGGAGTCCAGTGACTGGTGTTGAACAACCAAAAGTCCGGTATGAAACTGGTGAGTCTCCGCTTCTAGGTCAGAGGGGCAATGGTTGTGCCATATCAGTCTCTAAAGGGGTGGCGATTAGAAACCCTAAGTGAAGTGAACTAAGGAAAGCTGCTGTTTGTTGTTGAGGGGGTTAAAATCACACCTTCCTTACCCCAATCCACGCACAACTGCCAAGAGATCTTATACATCCTTGGAGGGTCCCTTTGGTTCGATAAGAGGTTGACTGGGACATTTCTTCACCGACGAACTAAGGTCGGGCTCTATGAACTAGGTTTGACTTCTCAGCTGCCACGTGAGTGTTAAATAGGTTAACTTCTTCCCCCCCCCCCCCCCCAGTTAGCACTTGATTAGCGTTTCTTCCCACCCTTGTTGAGAAGGTTTTGGTTACTTCTGAGCAGAGGGTAGAAGATAATTGGACAAAGAGTAATTATTAAATTTTCTGTTACAAAGTCCTAATTGCACTTGGAATTCAGAGAACGACGAGGTCAGGATGTGTTCTGAGGACTTGAGACTTAAACCCTTTGTAGGATGTAGATGGGTTGAGAATAAGTGTTAAGACAGTTGGGAGCGCCTTCTAGTTGCTGGATAGAATGCTGCCCGTTTCATGAATTGCTTCATAAAGCCAATCAGATCTTCAAATTTATATATATATATATATATATGTGTGTGTGTGTGTGTGTGTGTGTGTGTGTGTGTGTGTATTACAGTCTAGGGCTTAGGGACTTAATAAACCAAGGTTAGATAGAACCTGCCAGTATGCCTTGAGTCTTTGCATCACGAAACTCAAATCACCTGGCTTATAGGAAAACTTCTCAGAACTTTATTTTGAGCCATTTTACTGTAATCATGCACACAGACCTAACTAGTTTATTACATCTGTATGAAATTAGTTAATAACATACGAGACTAGAAAAGTTTGTGTGAAATGTGTTGCCTTTTAAAATCATGTTCCTATAGCCAAATATTGTCAAGCTTTACATTTGGTCATTTTTATACAAAAACAAAAGATTTATTTTCTTTTTTCATTTATATAATTACTTGAGCATGTTTTTCTTTGTGTGTGTGTGTGTGTGTGTGTGTGTGGCAGAGAGTCAGAGAGAGGGACACATAGGGACAGACAGACAGGAAAAGAGAGAGATGAGAAGCATCAATTCTTCATTTGGGTTCCTTAGTTGTTCATTGATTGCTTTCTCATATGAGCCTTGACTGGGGGGCTACAGCAGACCGAGTGACCCCTTGCTCGAGCTAGCGACCTTGGGCTCAAGCTGGTGAGCCTTGCTCAAACCTGATGAGCCCGCACTCAAACTGGTGACCTCGGGGTCTCGAACCTGGGTCCTCCATGTCCCAGTTCAACACTCTATCCACTGCACCACCGCCTGGTCAGGCTTGAGCATGTTTTTCCAAAGTACACACATCCCCTTCATCCTCTCTTTGGTGACTATCATGCTACAGGTACGTATTTACTCAGGAAAGTGTCAGCTGTTTTCTGACTAGTTAAAGAAAGTATTAAATGTAGGTTCAACTCCAAAACTCTCTTCATTTAATATGTAAGGGAAAGGACGCAGATCAGTAAACCTTAAGATTCTCGATTTGCTTTGGGTCAATGTTCTAGACCAGGGGTTGGGAACCTATGGCTCGTGAGCCAGATGTGGCTCTTTTGATGGCTGCATCTGGCTCGCAGACAAATCTTTAATAAAAAAATAATAACGTTAAAAATATAAAACATTCTCATGTATTACAATCCATTCATTTCCTACTGCTCATGTTCATGGTTGCAGGTGGCTGGAGCCAATCACAGCTGTCCTCCCAGACAACCCCAAATTTTTATTGGATAATGCGTAAGGTACACGGGTCATTGTATGACTCTCACGAAATTACATTTTAAAATATGTGGCATTCATGGCTCTCTCAGCCAAAAAGGTTCCCGACCCCTGTGCTAGACACTTAAGAATGCAGGATTGGCCTGACCGGGCAGTGGCGCAGTGGATAGAGCATCAGCCTGGGATGCTGAGGAACAAGGATCAGAACCACGAGGTCGCTGGTTTGAACACAGGCTCACCAGCTTGAGTACGTACGGGGTTGCTGGCTTGAGCATGTGATCATAGATATGATACTGTTGCTGACTGTGCTAGAGCACCACCCCCTCCATATGTCAAGGCACATATGAGAAAGCAATCAATGAACATCTAAAGTGCTGCAACAAAGAATTGATGCTTCTCATCTCTTTCCCTTCCTGTCTTTCTCTTTCTTTTTTTGAGCGCGTGCACATGCACGCCAAAAAAAAGAAAAAGAAAAACAGAATTAAACGTCACCACCCTAGCCCTAAAGAAGCATGCAACATAATGAAGGGAGAAAAGTAAGCCAAAATTATAATTCATTGCATTTTTGATAACTCAGAGGCATATTCACAGCGTGGCAAATGGAGAGGATGATTGAGAGACAGACAGCTTCCTTGACACGTGTCTCTTGAACTGATAAGATTTACAGAGGTCCCCAAACTACAATTGCGACCACGTGAGGCCATTTATCTGGCCCCCACCGCACTTCCGGAAGGGGCACCTCTTTCATTGGTGGTCAGTGTATGGAGTACTGTATGTGGCGGCCCTCCAACAGTCTGAGGGACAGTGAACTGGGCCCCTGTGTAAAAAGTTTGGGGACCCCTGGAAATGAGGCTACGGCCTTCCAGGAATAAGGTTCAGTTTAGGAGCAGAAGAGCTTGCACCTAAATGTTTGGAAGACAGACCATGTGTCTTTAATAAAGGATACATTACATTTGGTGTGCTTTGGGAGAAGGCATGCAAATGTGAAACAGTTTTTCAATAAAAACTGGTTTGCTGAGGTTATCAGAGAACCATAGTTTACTTTACACATGCAGGGGAAGGCAAAGTAGGTTTACAGTTGTGAGTTTATTTCTGTAATATTTATTTATTAGTCATAGTCATAACCTACATGTCTTTTTCCATACGAACAACTGTAAACCTACTCTTGCCTACCCCTATACTATACGTTGGTTTGCTCATAGTATCCTGCTTAATTTAAAGATTTGAAAACATGGAAGAGAAAAAAGAAACTTATTTTTTTCCTTTAAGAACCAAAAGATGCCTTGGAGGAAGTAAGTGTTCTAAGTCACTTGGTAGTTAACAGGTGATCTGTAATGCAGAATTTCTGTCAGCATAGCAAAGTGGTTTCAAAACCATTGACACTCAATAAATTAGACTTCTTTTGTGTGGTGGCATGCCTCTGGTAGAGTTGGAATAAATCCACCCATGGCCTAAAATGTTTAACTTTGTGTGCTGCTTTAGGAATATGTAGTAAGCCATGTTTTACATTTATATCATGAAACACAGAAATACATTTTATTGAGCACATTCTTGTTTTTGAGATGATTATTATTTTTAACTGAGAGGAGAAGAGATAGTGAGACAGACTCCACATGCCCTGAACTGGGATCCACTCAGCAACCCCTGTCTGGGGAAGATGCTTGAATGAACCTAGCTATTTTTAGGGCCTGAGGGGAGGCATTCTGACCAACCGACCAACTAAGCTATCCTCAGTGCCCAGGGCCAACACTTGAACAAATTGAGCCATTGACTGTGAAAGGGCAAGAGAGAGAGAAGTGGGAGAGGGAAAGGGAAAGAAGCAGATGGCTACTTCTCTTGTGTGCCCTGACCAGGAATCAAACCCAGGGTGTCCATATACTGCTGACGCTCTATCCACTGAGCAAACCAGCAAGGGTCATTTTTGAGATTATGGCTTGCCAAAATCCTGTCCCCATGCATATTTCTATGACCGGATCTTATTCATTCTACTTGTCTTCCTGAACAGGTCTATTTCTCTCCTGTCCTAATATTGTCTTTGTAGGGGCTCTTTTCACTTGATATTTGGAATTTCAGAGACCTTCTATGTGGTCTCCCTACATTCGTTCTTACTTGTCTCCAACCCATTTTCTGCTCTGTAGCCCAGGACTTGTTTTAAATTGCAGCGTTAACATAAAACACTTCGGCTTTAGGATAAAGTTGTATAAATCTCCACTTGACATACTTGATCCTGCCTACCTCTCCAGGTTCATGTTTAGCCCTTATCTCCCTTGCTGTCATTATTCTAGTTATATTGCACATCTTCTGGTTCCTTGAACTTTCCGACACTTTTGCCTCTGGGACTTTACATTTATTCCATTGCCTACGGCAGTTTTCAACCTTTTTACGCTTGGGGGCTGGTGAAAATAGGAGATATCACCCTGAGCATAAGTGCATTCTACTGAGATCTTTGAGTCTATAATCTTCATACAACATCAGAGTGCTTAACTCTTTTGTGGACCTGTCTGTGAACAAGCAGTTGAAAAACACTGGCCTACAGCACTCTTCTGCCTGCCTACTTTCTTTATACATTTCAGGTCTCTGTTTAAAAAGCACTCACTCAAGTTTCCTTGAATTAGGTACCCCTCTTACAGGCTTCCATGGCACACTTCCTTCCTTTTGTAGCATTTACAACTAGAGGGGTCCTCAGCTTATGACGCAATTTCATTCCTACAACAGTGATGTAACCCAAATTTTGGTGTAAGTCGAAACACTCCCTAGCCTAACACAAACGGAACACTTGAGCTTTTAACAGTCCACAATGGCGTAGGTAAGTGTACCGGGGGACGCCAACTCCCTCACTCATATGCCGCGTTACTGCATATTCTATACGCACAACCTAACTATACAGTGTGTCCGTAAAGTCATGGTGCACTTTTGATCGGTCACAGGTCAAAAATACACCATGACTTTACGGACACACTGTATAGTTTGCCAACGTAGTCCGTAAGTATAACACTAACGATGTAAGCCAAAACATGTCTCAATCTTTTTAAGTTTTTACGGGAGTGAGCATTGTAAACTCGAAATGTTGTATGTCGAGACAGTCGTAACCTGAGGACCCCTTGTATTGGTCTTAGTTCTACCCTTCCTCTTATAAACTTTGTATTTTCTCAAACCAGGCACAATAATACTAGTGAATAGTAGCTGAATAAATCCCTGGGGACTTATCAAGGTCTGAATATCATTGAGAAAAGATTAAGAGGTGAAGCTGAAATATTACAATAAGCTATAATGTTGGAGTAAAAAGGAGTTAAGTGCTACCCTTTATGGAGCCAGACACTGAATCTAGATGATGGCATTCCCATTTTACAAATAAAAATCAGCTTCAGGGAGGTGAAGTGGCTCAAAGTTACACAGGGGAAAAAAGTACTAGAGCCAAGATCTGAACCCCAGATTTCCTTCCTCAAGAGTCTGTTGCTTTCCCTGGCTAGGAAGCTCGGTTGGTTAGAGAGTTGTCCAGATAAGCCAAGGTTGCAGGTTTGATACCCTGCTGAGGCACATACAAGAATCAACCAATGAATGCATAAATAAATAGAACAACAAATCGATCTCTCTCCCCCTCCTCTGTCTCTTTCTCCCTCTCCTTCTCTCTCTCCCTATCTCTCCCCATCTCACCCTCCCCACTTCTTTCTTTCTCTCTCTAAAATCAATAAATTAATTTTTTTTTAAAAGTCTGTTGCTTAATAAGGTCATGGACCCCAGAGCCTTGCACAGTGCCTGGCATGTGCTAAGTTCCTTTTTTTTTTCCTGACAGTGACAGAAGGGATTAGGGACAGACATACAGGAAAGTGGGAGAGTGATGAGAAGCATCAATTCTTCATTGCGGCTCCTTAGTCTCCTTAGTTGTTCATAAGTTCTTTCTTAAAGAAAGGAAACCACAGTGCATACTGTTTATTCGGGGCTTTTATTTTTTTAACTTGAGTATAGTTTGTTAAAATCCTGTTAAAACATAAGGGTCAAGGGGAAGTAAAAATCAAAGAATCACTGTAGGAAACCCTTTAGGTCTGGCACCTGGGAGAACTCTGGAGAGGTGGTGGTGGGAGAAACTTCATGTTCTTAAGGGAAGGAGTCTCCCTGCACCAACTCCCCTTAACCCCTCTCACCTCCTATTATGGACTGTCTTTAAAATTAGCTTTAAATGGGAGCTTGGTTAAATGAAGTTCTTAAAAAAGATTAGTGATGCCTGACCTGTGGTGGCGCAGTGGATAAAGCATCGACCTGGGAACGCTGAGGTCGCCAGTTCAAAACCCTGCACTGGGCTGGTCAAGGCACATATGGGAGTTGATGCTTCCAGCTCCTCCCCCCTTTCTCTCTTTCTCTCTCTCTCTCTCTTTCTCTCTCTCACTCTGTGTTTCCTCTCTAAAATGAATTAAAAAAAAAAGATTAGTGATAAAAAATTAAAATTTGAAACTTTCTTGATAATATAAAGTGCTCCATATAAGATCTTACCAACTTAGTGCCCAAGTTTTATACTACCCAAGTTAGCCTCTTATACCATTTATAGTTCTCTTTGGTGGCTTTTTACACTCCGAAGGGAAGACAATGAATGTCATTAGAATATAATTCTTGCGTATTTCCTTAGTTACCAACTGAAAGGATTTTAATGACTATTATGCAGTATTTAGGCAGCTTTATTTAACTGAACCGTTAATTAAGCAAAATTGTTTTAAAAAAGAACAGAAAATTCAGAAATGTGTTCTCTAAGAGTTGGGCAGATAAGTTAATTTATGCTCACCTCATTAAAGATGGCCACTGCCCACATGGGGCAGCTAATTGTCCTTCTTGCTTGGGAAGGGGCTTGGTTATACTAATGTGTGTTGGGGGAGGGCTTTCGCACCAAAAGGTTTTAAAGGAAGGAGCTAGGAGGCAATTTTGGGGAGAGTGACCTCATTCTTGTAGAGAGGAAGAGTCCATGGTGTAGCAAGGCAGGGAGGCCACGTGGAGGAAGGAGGCAGCCAAAAATGGCAGAATGGGGAAGGAGAAGCCAATTTGTGAAGGACAAAGAGATGGGGAACAGAGGTGAATAAGACTAGAAGCCTTTGATTCTAGAAAAACTTGGATGAGCCAGCTTTGTGAGTGCTGAATGAGTGGGTTTTGGAGTCCAGTATGTTTTTTACTTGCTTGCTGAGTGCGAGTCTAAAATAAAGGAGAATGGACCACCAGTTTTGGGCTCAGTTGTTGTTCTACGATCTATCCGAATCAAAGCTGAACTGCGTTAGCCAGGCAGCTGTGATTGTGCCCACGGTCACTGGCTTTTACACTAAGTTAGCACATTTTACAGCGTGTTCTGTTTTAGTATAGACTGAGCCTAATTGGGTACACCATGATGGCCAATTTAGCTAAGGAGAGGAACTGGAAATCACCATGAAACTTAACAAAAAAAAGACAATATATCGATAGAAACTGACTTTGAAACTTCATGACCAGGAATTTATTCATTCAAATAGATGAAGAATAAAGATAGATGAAGAATAAGGTGAATAAAATAATTACAGTTTGAGAATGCACCGTGTGTCATGATTTCTGTAGTTTCAGAGATGAGATAATCTTCTAGGTATTCCATCAACAAAAATGCAACCACTCGCATTTTTTTCTGAACCTTTGGCGTTCAGAGTTTTAATACCGCCCATTTCAACTATTATAATTGACCCCAAATATTGATGATAAGGAATTACTTGTAATTTTGCTGAAGCACAAATCTTAATGTGACTTTAAGATTAGTGATAATTGGCCTGACCAGGTGGTGACACAGTGGATAGAGCATTGGACTGGGACGTGGAGGACCCAGGTTCGCAAACCCTGAGGTTGCCAGCTTGAGCGCGGGCTCATCTGGTTTGGGCAAGGCTCACCAGCTTGAGCCTAAGGTCACTGGCTTAAGCAAGAGGTCACTCGGTCTACTGTAGCCCCACGGTCAAGGCACATATGAAAAATCAATCAATAAACAACTAAAGTGCCGCAACAAAAAATTGATGCTTCTCATCTTTCTCCCTTCCTGTCTGTCTGTCCCTCTCTGACTCTCTGTCTCTGTTAAGAAAAGAAAAAAAGATTGATTATAATCCTTAGTGAATGATTGTCTCGGAATCCATGCCAGTGTGCACATGTCGTTGTTCTGTTATAGGTCTGAAAGAAAGGGTCACTTAAATGTTTGGTATGCTATACTTTTTCAGTTTGATGGAGGAAATTATATGCTGTGGTTGTGTTTACAAACGAAAAGCCTCAAGAAAACCATGAGATATATTCTTCAATGGTCTATGCTCCTTTGTAAAAAATGCTATCTCATCACTACTGATTTTGGGGAAAGCTCAAACTTTTAACTTGCCGTTTCTGCTAGGAAAAGAGAAGGTAAAGAAATGGATTCATGGGTTACTCCTAGTAGAGTAAAACACCAAGTGATGTTGTCGTTTGTATGGAAGATCTTTTCATTGAAAGGTGCAAATCCTGCCACAAGGTCAATTTAACAAATCATTAGAAAGGACTGTGGTTAATCCTCACCTTGGATCTGAGAATGACGGATTCTCTCTCCAGTTTACAGAATTGCAGAGTCCTTTTTGGCTTTTTAGAATTTGAATTAAGAACAGAAAATCTCTTGCTGTAAATTACAAACATTCACAATTTTACCAGTGCTTAATTCACCTCTTGCAGTACGATTGTTAAAATGTCAACTTGATTTTACTGTCTTTTCCGTTTCTCTTTGCTGGTTGATTAGAGTGCCCTCGTGTGTCTTTATGATGTAATGTCATCTCAAGTTTTACAATAGTGTCAATGTAATGGGGGTTTTTCTTCTCAAATGGTTTCCTCTGGATAGAAAATGTGGCCACATACTGAACCTGACAAACTCCAGGGAGGGGAGCATGGTGGCCTTACAAACTCACAGACAAAAGGTAACCACAAAGGATGGTCTGAAATGAAAACTTTCCAATTAAAAGCAGCTAATGGTGGTAGTCATGTCCTACGGAGGTATTTTTATCTAACAAAGGTCAGTGCTTACCTTAATTGAGCCTGTCTATTTTTTTTATCTACAATAACATACCTGATAACATGCCTTTAAAATGTAAAGGTAATCTTGCCTGACCTATGGTGGCGCAGTGGATAAAGCATCGACCTGGAATGCTGAGGTCGCCAGTTCCAAACCCTGCACTTGTCTGGTCAAGGCACATACGGGAGTCGATGCTTCCTGCTCCTCCCCCCCCCCCTCTCTCTCCTCTCTAAAATGAATAAATAAATTAATTAATTTAAAAAAAATGTAAAGGTAATCTTGCCTGACCAGGCGGTGGCGCAGTGGATAGAGTGTTGGACTGGGATGCGGAAGACCCAGGTTCGAGTCCCCGAGCTCGCCAGCTTGAGCGCAGGCCCATCTGGCTTGAGGAAAAGCTCACCAGCTTGGACCCAAGGTTGCTGGCCCCAGCAAGTGGTGGCTCGGTCTGCTGAAGGCCCGCGGTCAAGGCACATGTGAGAAAGCAATCAATGAACAACTAAGGTGTTGCGACGGCAACGAAAAACTAATGATTGATGCTTCTCACCTCTCTCCATTTCTGTCTGTCTGTCCCTATCTATCCCTCTCTCTGACTCTCTCTCTGTCCCTGTAAAAAAAAATAAAAAATGTAAGGGTAATCTTTTCCTGCCCTGCTCAGGGCAAGTGTCCCACCAGAGCAGAGACCAACAAACTCCCTCATTATTATTATCATCTTAATTAACTATCTTTTGCCTGTCTATACAAAAGAAGTTTCTGTATACACATTTTTACTTTTTACCCAGTCCCAGAGATTTCCCTGCTTTGCTTTCTCCTGCCTCCCTAACCTATCAACAATCAATAGCATGTAACCCTCTTACATCTTCCCCTTTGATTCTAATGTATAAAATAAATGGCAAAACCACCATTTTCTGGAGCATTTTTCAATTTGTTGAGACTTTGCTTCCCTGCAGTTGTCAATAGTTTGGCTCAAATAAACTAATAAAAATTCTTACAGGTTTGGAAGATTCATCTCTAAAAAGTTGTGGGTGACTTAGGCCAAGTCACATACCTTGTTCAGTAGCGTTCTGAGATAAAAATGGACAATTTTCTCTTGGACATTAATGGTCGCTCAGAAGATTAAGTCTTTTATGCACATTAAGGCAAAGAAAAAGTATACTGATAATAGATTTTTAAATTGAGTATATACATATATGTATACATATATGACATCAAACAACCATGACAATATTACTGTTACTTATAATTGCAGAAGCACGTTTGTTTTGTGACTGGTTTGCTCCGAGTACTCAAATTCCTGTGCTGTTTGCTCTGATGCTCAGCAAAATATACTTGATGGACATGGGCCAAGGGTACTGCATAGCCATGGGACTCAGTAAAGCCTAGCATTCTGAATGGAAAATTCACTCTTGGCTTGCTAAACACCAAGACGGGTCCAGGCATAAGCTGCTCCTCAGATCCCCATCATCCATTTATTCATTCAACAAATCTTTCTGAACATCAGCTTCCTCTGCGCCAGCCATTGCTCAGGCACTGGGTGTCATGCAGTGAGCAAAACAGATTTATTCTCTGATGCCTTTAGAAACTCAAATCTAGCAGGCCTACTTTGTAGTGCAAACGCTGTAACAGTGTTGAGTACTGGCTCAGGTATTTTTAATGCAATAGTCAAACAATTTATTTGTGTCCAAGAATATTACTTCTTAACATTTTAACAAGTGTGGCCAACTTGCCCACTCGTTTACCACTGTACCAGTTGTGTACAAGAATACATTTTCCCATCCCTGCCAACAATTCCATCTGTCTCTTTACTCTTTTTTTGTGTGTGTGTGACAGAGACAGAGAGAGGGACAGAAAGGAAGGGAGAGAAATGAAAAGCATCAATTCTTTGTTGCAGCACCTTAGTTGTTCATTGATTGCTTTCTTATATGTGCCTTGACCAAGGGGCTACAGCAGACTGAGTGACCCCTTGCTCAAGCCATCGACCTTGGGCTCAAGCTGGTGAGCCGCGCTCAAACCAGATGAGCTCGCGCTCAAGCCTTCAGCCTTGAGGTTTTGAACCTGGGTCCTCTGCATCCCAGCCCGACACTATCCACTGTGCCACAGCCTGATCAGCTTCTCTTATGATTGTCTTGCTAATACAGTAATGTAACCTTTTCTTTCATCAGTCCTTCATACCCTCTTATCTCTTGGACTTATTTAGTAAAACAGAAATGTCTCAGAAAGGGGAACAAATTTCTTCCGATTAAAAATAAAAAGCATTTAAAGAGAGTCTTTTGTGTTGCTTTGAAAATGCTAGTGCATGGGTGTCATAATTAAGATGACAGTATTAAGTTATCAAGCAAATTGGAGAGGCAGCTGGGCCAAGTGTGTGTAAATGTCAGAGGAGGTCCCCCAGACCCCAGGGAAGGGATGACCAGTGAGATGAAGCTAGGAGTTGACTCATCAGGAAGGCTAAGAAAGGTAGATGCAGGGATCGTGAGAAAAGGCAAGAATGAAAAAGGAAAGGGCGAATGGGGAACAGGAACGACTAGGACCGTGATGGCAAACCTATGACACATGTGTCAGTACTGACACACGTAGCCATTTTCGATGACACATGGCCACATACCAGAGAAGTATGGGGCCACATGCCGAGAAGGACGTTTCATCCTTGGCTCTCACACAACCAGGTGCAGTAGCTGAGGATAAAACATTTGCTGTAGTGTAGACACTCTGTGCCAGAGGTCTGTAGGCCAAAACAACAGAACTCCGCACAGAGCATCTAGTTCTGGGACTTCCGGTTAGGCCGTTTTTCTCGAAGTGACACACCACCCGAGTTATGCTCAGTTTTTTGGTGAATTTTGACATACCAAGCTCAAAAGGTTGCCTGCCCATCACTGGACTAGGAGAAAGAAGTCAACTTGAAAGCACCAAGGCACTTGCCTGAGCAGGTGGTGGCACAGTGGATAGAGCGTCGGACTGGGATGCGGAGTACCCGGGTTAAAGACCCTGAGGTTGCCAGCTTGAGCGTGGGCTCATCTGGTTTGAGCAAAGCTCATCAACTTGGACCCAAGGTTGCTGGCTCAAGCAAGGGGTTACTCAGTCTGCTGAAGGCCCGAGGTCAAGGCACATATGAGAAAGCAATCAATGAACAATTAAGATGTTATAACAAAAAACTGATGATTGATGCTTCTCATCTCTCTCCGTTCCTGTCTGTCGGTCCCTACCTATCTCTCTCTCTGACTCTCTCTCTGTCTCTGTAAAAAAAAAAAAAAGCCCCGAGGCACTTAGTGATCAAGACTAAGAACTATGGCTTGACCAGGCAGTGGTGCAGTGGATAGAGTGTCGAACTGTGATGCAGAGAACCCTATCTGAAACCCCAAGGTATCCTGCTTGAGCACGGGCTCATCCAGTTTGAGCACTGGCTCACCAGATTAAGCAAAGGATCGCTTGCTGGCTTGAGCATGGGATCATAGACATGACCCCATGGTCACTGGTTTGAGCAAGGGGTCACTCATTCTGCTGTAGCCCCCCAGTCAAGGCACATATGAGAAAGCAATCACTGAACAACTAAGGAAGTTGCAACGAAGAATTGATGCTTCTCATCTCTCTCCCTTCCTGTCTGTCTGTCCCCATCTGTCCCTCTCATTGACTCTCTTTGTCTCTTTAAAAAAACAAAAAACAACAACAAAAAAGAAACAAAAAGAAAACTAAGAACTATGTGGTGGGAACTTGACTGTGAGACAAACAGGAAGTTTAAATTGTCCCTGATTGACCATATAGCTGAAGGAGATACCTTAAAGGTCTAAAACCTGTAAACTTATTAAAAGCACAACAGGAAGAACTTTAACTTTCTCAAGATAGATAATCAGACAGATGATGTCTTAGGAAATGTAAAACTAAACACCCCTTTTGCCCTTACGGTACAGTTTATTTTTCATCACTTATGTTTATGAAGGGATGAAGGAAGGTAAATAATAAAATGTCTTGCATTAATAAATAATCCATTTCTCAGATTTATGGCCTAAGCAGGAGTTCTCTTTTCCCAAATACAGTATTTCTGCATTTTCTATTCTAGTAAAATAGAAGAAGACATAATTGGATGTTCTAACTTAATAACATCCTTCCCATAATTTTTTTACAGCATGTAGAAATATGGGTAAGCAAGCAGAAGTATTAATGTAAAGATACTATTATTGTAACTACTTTTTTTTTTTTTTTAAACAGGGACAGAGAGAGAGAGAGTCAGAGAGAGGGATAGATAGGGACAGACAGACAGGAACGGAGAGAGGTGAGAAGCATCAATCATTAGTTTTCGTTGCCGTTGCGACACCATAGTTGTTCATTGATTGCTTTCTCACATGTGCCTTGACCACGGGCCTTCAGCAGACCTAGCCAGCCCTTGCTGGAGCCAATGACCTTGAGTCCAAGCTGGCGAACTTTTGCTCAAGCCAGATGGGCCCGCGCTCAACATTTTTATTACTTAAAAATTTTTTTTAAGGTACTGATTTTAGAGAGATAGGGAGGGAGGGAGAGAGAGAGAAAGAGACAGGAACATCACTCTGTTCCTGTATGTGCCCTGACTGGGGATCAAACTGGCAACTTCTGCGCTTCAGGACAGTGCTCTAACCAGCTGAGCTATCCGGCCACGGCTTTTTTTTTTTTTGTACATTTTTAAACAGCTTTATTGAGGTACAATTTACATCCCTCAAAATTCATGCATTCAAAGGGTACAATGCAATGACTTAGAAGATTTGAAGAGTTGTGTAAAAATCACTACAATTCAGTTTTAGAATATTTCCACCACTCCAAAAAAGATCCCTTGTAATCATGGGCAGTCAGTCCTCATCACTACCTCCGTTCCCAGGCAACTGCTAATCTACTTTCTGTCTGTAGCTTTGCCCTTTCTGGTCATTTTATATAAATTGGCTCATGCAATATGCAGTTTTTTTGTGTCTGACTTCTTTCACTTATCATAATGTTTTTGAGATTCATCCATGTTGCAGAATGTATTGTTCAATAATATTCCACTCTATGAATATACCACATTTTATTTTTCATGTACCAATTGATAGACATTGGGATTGGTTACACTTTGTGGCTACTTTTATTGTGTGTACATAAGTTTTTATTTCTAATGTTGCCATGTTTTTATTTCTTTTTCTTGCATAATTGCACTGGGTAGACCCTCCAGTATAGTCTTGAATAGAAGTGGTGAAAGCAGGTGTCCTTTCCATTTTTTCCCCTTTCCCTATCTTAGGGGGGAAACCTTCAGTCTTTTACTGCTGAATGCGAAGTGAGCTATAGGATTTTTATAGATGCCCTTTATCAAGTTGAGGATGTTCCATTCCATTCCTAGTTTGTTCAGCATTTTTATCATGAGTGGATCTTGGGTTTTATCCAATGTTTTTCCTTTGAATATCAAAATGATCAATGGTTTTTGTCCTTTATTGTATTAATATGGTGTATTACTTTAATTGAATCTTGAATGTTAAATCAATCTTGCATTTTAGGGATAATTTCCACTTATGATATATAATCTTTTCTATATGTTGCTGGATTTGGTTGCTAATATTTTGATGTGGACTTTTGCAGATGCATTTATGACATATTGTTCTGTAGTTTTCTTAGGATATGTTTGTTTGGCTTTAGTATCAGAAAAATATTGTTCTCATAGAATGAATTGGGAAATGTTTTCTCCCCAGTATATTCTGGAAGGTGTATGAAGAATTGATATTGTTTCTTTTTAAAATATTTGATAGAATTCATCAATGAAACCATCTGGGTCTGGACTTTTCTTTGAGGAAGATTTTTAATTGACTAATTCAATTTTTTGCTATAGATCTCATCAGATTTTCTATTTGTGCATTACTTTTTTTTATTGAAGTAAAATACACAAACATAAGTTTTACTATTTTAACCATGTTTAATGTATAATTAAGTGACATTAAGTACTTTCACATCGTTGCGCAGTCCACTACCACCATCCATTTCAAGACATTACTTAGTATCTCCTCCAGGTTCATCCATATTGTAGCATGTGTTAGAAGTCCTTTTTTTTTTTTTTTTTTTTAAAGGGACAGAGAAAGGGATAGATAGTGATAGACAGACAGGAACGGAGAGAGATGAGAAGCATCAGTCATTAGTTTTTCATTGCCGTTGTGACACCTTAGTTGTTCATTGATTGCTTTCTCACATGTGCCTTGACCACGGGCCTTCAGCAGACCGAGCTCCCTTGATGGAGCCGGCGAGCTTGGGGTCTCGAACCTGGGTCTTCTGCATCCCAGTCCGACGCTCTATCCACTGCGCCACCGCCTTGTCAGGCTAGAAGTCCTTTTTAAGGCTGAATAATATTCCACTGCATGTAGCTGGCTCTTGGTTTGTCCATTCATATGTCGATAGACACTTACCTGGGCAGTTTCACCTTTTGGCTATTGTAACTAAAGCTACTATAAACATGGATGTATGTACAAATATCTGTTCCAGTCTGCTTCCATTCTTTTGAGAATACAGTAGTCCCCCATTATGCTTTGTTTGGTTTCAGTTATCCACAGTCAATCATGGTCCAAAAATCTTAAATAGGAAATTCCAGAAATAAAAACTTTCTAAGTTTAAATTGTGTGCCATTCTGAATAGAATGATGAAATCCTACGGAGGATGTGAATCATCCCTTTGTTCAGTGACTCCATGCTGTCTACTCTCGCTTCCTGGCAGTCACTTAGTAGCCATCATGGTTATCAGATTGATTATCATTGTACCACAGTACTTATGTTCAGGTCATTCTTATTTTACTTAATACCACATTCATATAGCTTTCATTACACCGTACTGTTATAACTTTTATTTTCATTGTCATTAATCTCTTACTGTGTCTGATTTATAAATTAAACTTTATCATAGGTGTGTATATATGGATGGATGGATGTACATACAAATAGGAAAAACAGTATATGTGGGGGTCAGTACTATCCACAGTTTCAGACATCCACTGGCAGTCCTGGAATGTATCCCCTGCAGATAAGGGGGACTGTGGTATACCCAGAAATAGAGTTGCCAGATCACATAAGTCTCAATTTACTTTACCTTTTTGAGGGACAAACATACTGTTTTCCACAGCACCTGCACCATGTTACATTCCCACCATCAACACACAGGGGTTCTCATTTCTCCACATCTCTACTGCTAGCCAGACTTGTCATTTTCTGTTTGTCTGTTATGATAACAGCCCTCCTAATGGGTGTGAAGCAGTATCTCACTGTGGTTTTGACTTACACTTCCCTAATGATTTATGGTGTTGAGCATCTTTTTGTATTTTTTATTTAGTTAATACATGTACATTGTTTAACTTGGGGGAGGAGGGTGTACAACAGGTTTTAAAAACGAGAAAAGATCCTTTTCTACCTTTATCTTCCTCTGCAGAACAGTCTCAGTTATCAGTTCCTTGTGTATCCTTCCAAGACGTTCCGTGGCCTTCTACACATTTCTGTAATTTCCATCCTTCTGTATGTATGTTTTATATAAATAAGATACTGCTCACTGGTTTTGCATATTCCTTTTTCTTTTTTAAGTTAGAAATGCATCTCACAGATCATTTCATATTAATAACTGCTTTTCACTGGAAAGTGAAAAAATGGTGTCATTCTACAGTGTGTCCATAAAGTCATGGTGCACTTTTGACCCGTCACCATGCAAAAGTGCACCATGACTTTACGGACACACTATACTTTATTTTTCTCTCATTATGTTTAAGATGTGGTACATGCTTTCATATGTTTATAAGAACATCCATATTTCCTTCCCAACTTTATTCTATGTCACTTGATCTATTAATTTCCCAGCTCTAAACTATTTTATCTTAGGTAGCTTTAGAGTATATTTTAGTATCTTGTAGTATTTGTTCCCACTTATTGCTCTTCACTTCAGAATTTTCCAGACTGTTCTGAAACATTTATTTTTCATATAAAATTTAGAATTATTAGTTCTCAGTAAAATTCTTTTCATATTTTTATTATAATCAAGTTAAATTTACAAAAATACAAGGAGAGAATTGAGTTATTTCTTTCAACATATCATTGAATCTGAAAACAAGAAATGTCTTTTCTTATAAACTTTTTTTGAAAAAAAATTATTTTGCCTGATCAGGCAGTGTTAAAGTGGGTAGAACATTGGCCTGGGACACTGAGGACCCAGGTTCAAAACCACAAAATCACCAGCTTGCACACAGGCTCACCAGCTTGAGCACAGGGTCCCTGGCTTGAGCGTGGGATCATAGATATGACCCAAGGTCGCTGGCTTGAGCCCAAGGTCACTGGCTCTGCTGTAGCCCTCCAGTCAAGGCACATATGAGAAAGCAATCAATGAACAACTAAGGTGCTGTAACTATGAGTTGATGCTTCTTATCTCTCTTTCTGTCTGTCCCTGTCTGTCTCTGTTTGTCTCCCTCTCCACCCCACCCCCTGCATGCTTTAAAAAAAACACAAAACTTTATCTTTTTGATTGTTACTGTATTTGGAATCTTTTCCTACATAGTTTACATATAGAAGGGGTGTTTTTTAAAAATTATTACTCTCTGTACAGCCCCTTGTTGAGTTTTTCTATTTTAATTTTTAGTAGATTTTAAAGTTAATTCCCTTGGGTTTTTCAGGTGTTTAACTTTGGAGATAATCTTTTAAACCTCATTTATTTTCCCCCTGTGGTGTGATTACATTGGTTTATACTTCCAGAATAGTTTGGACTAGGAGTAGTGATGGTAGGCATCTCTGTTCATTTCTGATGTGAGTGGACATGCTGCTTGAACTCAACATGCCACTGTTATAGTAACTTGTGGCTTGAATTTCTTGTGTATTTTAATTTACTATAGCTGCTTTTTTGCTGCAGAATTTTCCAGTCACTAATAAAGTGAGATTCTTTCACATAGCCCAACAGTAAGTTATTGTCTGAGCCGAAGATCTATTTATGTTGTATTGTTTATTCTAGGCAGTTAATTATATCTTGTAAGCTTTTTCTAGACTTTTGAGAAAACAATGGTTTTTATAACTTAAAGTCTTAGGTGGTACATAGCAGACTCATAGAAGTAAAAGACTTTTGTGACCTTAAAAGAAAATTGCAAGGTTTCCTTGGAAAACAGAACAGCCAGAAATATTTTCCCTCTCTACTTAAGAGACAGGCCTGATAAAGGCAAGAAATATAAACAAATCAGTCTGTTAAAATAAACATAATTACCACACCAGAAAAATCTATAGGAACAAAGAGGGTTTTGGAACCCTAGACAAGTAGCTTATTTATTTTAAGCTGTATTTGATTGCAACTATGTAGATCCAGTAGAAAGAAATTGTTGATGAACGACTATGCTATAGTTAAAACTAACAGTTTTGAAAAAGAATAATACATATCCAACAAATGTTATTAAATGCCTAACTTGTATAAAACCTCCTTGACACTGGGGCATACAAAAGAAATGACATATAGATCCTACCTATCAGTAACCTACTATTCTACAAAAAGTGGGGAGGGGGCTCCAGCTGAGCCAGTGACCCCCCTGTTTAAGCCAGGACCTCGGAATTTCAAGCCTGGGTCGTCAGCATCCTAAGCACAGTCGAACCACTGTTCACCGCCTGGTCAGGCCCACCTGAGCCTTTAAATTCATCACTTTGGAAATTGGACAGAGAAGTTAGGAGAACTATATTTTATATACTCATGTGAATTCAAAATGTATAATTCATTTCAGTTATGGAAAATATTTTTAAAATGAAATCTCAAAACAAGAAGCATCAGCGAGCTTAGCAAATGCATCAAAGCAAATACAAAGTCAGAATTACCTACTTAGGACAAAAAATTTTTATTTTTATTGATTTTAGAGAGAAAAAGCATTACTCTGTTGTTTCACTTATATATGCATTCATGCTTTACTTTTTATTTCCTGCAAGAGAATCAGAGATAAGAGACATATGAGACGCATCAACTCATAATTGCAACACTTTACTTGTTCATTAATTGATTCTCATATGTGCCTTGACCAGGGGACTCCAGCTGAGCCAGTGACCCCTTGCTCAAGCCAGTGACATTGGGCTCAAGCCAGAAACCCTGGGCTCAAACCAGCAACCTTTGGGCTCAAGCCAATGACCATGGAGTCATGTCTGTGATCCCACACTCAAGCCAGTTACCCCATGCTCAAATTGGTGAGCCCACACTCATGCTGGCGACCTTGGGGTTTCAAATGTGGGACCTCAGTGTCCCAGGTTGACGTTCTTTCCACTGCACCACCACTGGTCAGGTTGACTCTTGCATGTGCCCCGATCAGACAGAGATTGAATCCACAATCTTGGTATAGCTGGATGACACTCTAACCAACTGAGCTACCCAGCCAGGGCAGTCTGATTAATGTTTTAAAGAATAAATCAAGGGTACAGAGTATCAAAAGTAAAAAGTGAAGGTTCCAATATAATCAACCACCCTTTACCCAGCAGTAACCACTTTTGCCAATTTGGTACATACGTGCTTCCGGTCAATTTACTTTTCATGATATATACGTAGCTCTGTGAAAATTTAAATAAACTATAATTACCATACTTTTTAACATTTTCAAAGCAAGCAATGTTTATTCCCAAGTCAGCCCCTGCCTGTTTTCCCTTTCTCATCCTTCAGGTTTACTGGCAACATTTCCACCCTTTCTGAGCTTCTCTGTCTTGGGGGCTGGGGTGCATTTTATGACCACTTGCTGCTGCTTGACTCATTTTTATGGAAAGCCAAGTCAGAGGACAGGAGAAGTAGGAGGGAGCTGCCATAATAAGTGTCAGTTACCCAGCTGGGTGTGATACTTAGCCACTCTCCAACCAGAAAGTGGCTTCTCTGTGTTCACTATGCATGCTACAGATTTTCTGCTCAAGTGGAAAAATTATCTCCTACTTTATACAGCTGTGTAGCCAGTTTGACAGTGAGTATGATTGGCACATTTAACAGCTCTTCTGCAAACTAGAATCAAGATGTAAAGTGGAAGAAAGTGAAAGATTACCAAATAAAATTGAAGTATATTTATAGAAGTCTCTGAGTGTTTCAGGACCTGGCCCAAAATTCTTAGCAGGGTTAATAGTTCCCAATTAGGCAAATTTGGCCCAGTGGAAGCAGTTTAACTCAGCATGGTGTGGTATAAAGCAGGGAGTTTCAGTAGTTTGTACTCCCCTCTTTCCCTGACACTAAGAATCTTACCCTCTTAAGGCATAGAGTGTCTCATTTTTTTTAGTGAGAGAGACAGACAGGCTGTCTCAAGTTCATTTAAATCTGATCCTTTTACTTTTTAAATTTAGCTACTAGAAAATTTTAAATAGTGTGCGGCATGCATTGTATTTTTGTTGAATAGAGCATTTTTTTTTTATTTTTTACTTTTTTGTGTGACAGAGACAGAGAGAGGGACAGACTGGAAGGGAGAGAGATGAGAAGCATCAATTCTTTGTTGCGGCACCTTAGTTTCTCAGTGATTGATTTCTCATATGTGCCTTGACTGGTGGCTACAGCAGACTGAGTGATCCCTTGCTCAAACCAGTGCCCTTGGGTTTAAGCTGGTGAGCCTTAATCAAACCAGATGAACCTGTGCTCAAACTGGTGACCTCGGGGTTTCGAGCCTGGGTCCTCCGTGTCCCAGTCCGATGCTCTATCCACTGCGCCACCACCTGGTCAGGCGAATAGTGCATTTTAAATTCAAGGTTCCTTTAACCCTAATATTTTATGATTTTTATGGAAGCAAAAGTCTGGTGCTCAAGCTAGACTATAGGAGGAAAAAACAAAAATAAAATAAACCTGGTGGATTTTATCATCAAGAACTACCACATTTTAAAAATGTTCAAATACACTAGTGTACAATTTTTCAGAGACATGGAAATGACTGTCAGTAGTCTGAATCAGCTAATCAAATGCTCTTCCCTATCTGTCTATTCCAAGCTGTCTGCCCTAGAAGTAATCCAGCAGGGGGTTGATAGTGGTACAGTAGGGAAACTTTATTGAGGGAGCAGTTAGAAAAGATGACTAGGAAAAATATAGTCACTTTTATGTGTAAGATCTTTTGATTGTTTTTCCCTGTCCAACTCTTTTATCCATATTAAATCTATCACTCAGCATAGTGCACTATTATGGTTTTTCTTATTCCTATTAATGGAATGATTTAAGAGAAATCATTTAGAACTTGTGCTGATTTGAGTGCGAATTCAGTCTGTTATTAACTGTGTGTGATCTTGGGCCTTGACAGTCGCGTTGGTATCAGTATTTCCTCAATTGTTGGGCAAGAGTTAATTAAATATTAGAGAATATTTACCAGTAGTTTTTGTTGTTAGTGAAGGTAATTCATACAATAGACCTTCCGGGTCCTATTCCTCTCTAACCTAAGGTCCACTTTTATTTTTAGAATTCCTTTTCAAGTATCAGCATTGATGTGTATTTTTATGAACATGTATATTTATAAATATAGCTACCATATTAATATGACATTTCTGGTAATTGGATAATTATCTGTATCATTTGAAAATTCTATCATAAAATTATAAAGCCTGGCTGGGTCTTATTAGAGAAGTGTTTTGCCAAACTTCATATCACTAGAAAGCATCAGGAAGTTCATTAAAGGTGCCAATTTAAAACTCTAGGGGTTACCTCTGTCTCCTTATCCCCACCCAAGGCTGTTCTTGTTGAATCGTCCTCCTGAGGTAACATTCGTACTTTATCCCATTGCCATGACAGCAGTTTTAAGTCTTGTTCACTTTGCATCAGGGTAAGTGTGATATCAAAATGAAAATTGTGGACCACTGTCACTACTGAGCACAGTTTCCTTGAAAATTAACAAATCTACTTAGCAAATGCTATACTAATGCTAAAATACTTTTTTTCCATTATGATCACTTGGATTTATTTTTGCACCATGAGACTCTTTTCATAAGGAAAATAGCACTACAAAGTTTCACAATAGTAGGAAAGGCATAGTTACATAATTCTAATGCCTGCGGAAGTACCTAATGACAATACAGAAAAGACAACTTTGTACTCATTACTAATATTAGATAAATGTTGATAGTTTGCCCTTTTGAGGGGATGAGAGGGAGAATCAGATCTCCTTCCTCCCTGCCCCCTTTCTAATATTAGATAAATGTTGATAGTTTGCCCTTTTAAGGGGATGAGAGAGAGAATCAGATCTCCTTCCTCCCTGCCCCCTTTAAGGACAAGTTATATCTCCAGAGGTTACTACGTGCCTCAGGTTGCTGTGTATTATGCCCATGTATGTGTTCATTAGTATGTGTTAAGGTTTGTATCTTTTCCGCGTTACTAGATGTTGCCAAATTGTTCTCCAGAGTTATACCACTTTATTCTCTAGTTTTATTACATTTTCTCCAATAGTATTTCATCCTGTTTAATTGTAGCCAATCTAAGGTTTTTTCGTTATTGTCCTATTTTGCATTTCCCTGGTTCTAGTGATATCAAGCATCTTTTCATATCTTCATTTATTGACCACTCTTGTTGCTGCATTTCTGTTGCTCAAGTAATTTTCTTCAAATGAGTTACAAACTTTCCCAGCACCATATATTGGTAATGCTGCTTTTATCATATGTCAGACTCCTAGATACATGTGTTCATTGGTCCATTAGCTATGTCAGTCCTATATCCTACTGTTAATTATATTATACTAAATTGTAATATCATAAAATTTAAATACTCTCTAATCATTATTCTTTAATTTTCTTAGCTAATCTTAGCTTCTGTCTTTTCTCTATGATTCTTAAGTTCTATAAAAACATAGATAGTGAAAACTGCTAATTTTTGTAATAGTTTATTTTCCTGTCCAGTTACCATTATCTTTAAGTAAAGTTTTATAATTTTTTGGTAAAGATTTTTTATTTCTTATTTTTTTACTTTTATTTTATGCTACATTTAATTTTTGCAATATAAATGGTATTCTATTTTAATTCTTACTGCATTTACTAATTATTTATTGCTGGCATATAAGAAATCAGTTAGCCTGACCAGGCAGTGGCACAGTGGATAGAGCATCAGACTGGAACGTGGAGGACCAAGGTTTGAAATCCCAAAGTTGCCAGCTTATACACAGGTTCATCTGGTAAGAGCAGGGGTCACTTGATCTGCTGTAGCCTTTCAGTCAAGGCACATATGAAAAAGCAATCAATGAATAATTAAGGTGCCACAATGAAGAATTGAAGCTTCTCATCTCTCTCCATTTCTGTCTGACTGTCCCTATCTGTCCCTCTATCTATATCTCTCTGTCACACACAAAAAAACCTCAGTTAATTTTGGTACATGGATTCTTGTGTCCAACAACCTTGATGAACTATCTTATTAATTGTAATACTGTGTTTTCATAATGTCTTATATCATCATCATTGTGAACAATGACAAGTTTTTTCTCTATTTCTAATTTCATCTTTTATTTTTCTTGTCTTATCACATTATACAGTATTTTCAGTATAGTCTTAAATTTAGCCAGAATGGGTATTCTTGTTTTGTTCTTAACTTGAAAGAAACTGTTTCTCATGCTTCATTATTAACTATGATGTAAGATTTGGTCAGGAACCTTTTATCAGATTAAAGAAAATACCATTTCATTTATAGATTGGTAAGAGTTTTTGCCATGAATCAGTGTGGATTCTTTTCAAATATATTCTCTGAATCCGTTTAATTTGTTTTCCTCTATATTCATTTATGTTTAAATTATTCTAATAAGGCTTTCTGAAGTTGTACCAGGAGACAAAACCATTACACAAAAATTTTTTCATGTTGTATTTGTGTCAGAAACAACCAAAGTCACTTCTTTATTTAACTGCCAGGGAAGAAATGCAACTGATCTTCATTTCTCTGCTCACAGTTCTCCACAATAGATATATGAGTTGGTTTAGAGTAAGAAGAAAAGGGGGTAGGGGGATGATGATGTCATTTACAGCTTACTTTATTAACACTATCGCCTATGAAAAAAAACAGCCCTTTTATGATGCTGTGCAATTCTTCCAAACAAGATTAAATAGCTTTTGGCATTACCTAAACCCAAAGGTTATAGGTTACATTATAGCTATTTAAAGGCACTTTTAGCAGTAAAACTACTTTATAGTGAGAGACTCCTATCACCTTCTTTTGAATGGAAGGAAAAACCCAGCAAAAGAAAATTATTGCTTGTGATGGCTTGCAGACCAGTTTAATAATTTAATCTGCTTGGGACCTTGCTTTACTTTAAGTTAGCCATATAACTAATTTCCATTGTTTACACCTAGACTATAAATTCAGTCTACAATCTTAATCAGCTGAAAGTATGGCCTTTAGATCACATTATCTCTGCAGATTTTCTTGAATCTCTGACAGTTCCTTTCCCTGTGTAGCATGGCATGTTGTGGTAGTTAAGTACAGTCTTTCTGGCCTCACCTGACGGTGGCGCAGTGAATAGATCATTGGACTGGGACGCAGAGGACCCAGGGTCAAAACCCCAAGGTCACTGGCTTGAGGTCAGGCTCATCTGGTTTGAGCACAGCAGCTTGAACCTAAAGTCGCTGGCTTAAGTAAGGGGTCACTTGATCTGCTGTAGCCCCCCGTCAAGGCACATATGACAAAGCAATCTATGAACAACTAAGGTGTCGCAGTGAAAAAGTGATGCTTCTCATCTCTCTCCCTGTCTCTGTTAAAAAAAATAAGGTGTACACTTTCTGGATCGCACTGTCCTGGGTTTAGGTGCTGGCATATCCTTACAAATTTGGTAACACATGTAGTTTCATTATCTCTGTGCCTTATTTTTTTCATCTGTAAAATGGGAAAATTATTACTGTCTCATTGCATTCTTGGGAGGATTAAATAGGAGCTAAATGTAAAGTTCTTGGAGAATGCCTGACACTTAATAAAATGAACACCATATTATAATTATGAATATCATTTTAACCAAGTCTAAGGAAAAGGATAACATCCAATGCTTTAGTCTATAGTTCTTTGTGCAAAAGACAGACTTCCTCCCCAAATTTACTGAAATTCAATTTGCCATGTTTACTGAAATTGCCAAATACTTCTGTGTGTATTTTTTAATGAAGTTTACAGTAATTCATGTTGCTTTTGAAAATTTATTTGAGATTAAATTGGCTGGTTTCATTTTGTCTTCATGCAGTTTTTTAAAGTATTAGATTTGTTGTGACCTGTGGTGGCACAGTGGATAAAGCATTGACCTGGAGCACTGAGGTCACCAGTTCAAAACCTTAGGCTTGCCTGGTCAAAGGCACATACAGGAAGCAACTATGAGTTGATGCTTCTTGCTCCTCCCCCCCTCTTTCTGTCCCCTCCTTCTTTTTCTCTTTCTCTCTCTCTCTCTCTCCCCGTTCCCCTCCCTCCCTCCCTCTTCTCTTTCAAAATCAATAAAATTAATAATGAAAAAAAGGTTTGCTGAAAGCTGAGGTCATAGTATAAGTCTTCTTAGTAATAGATACAATATTCAGAAAAGCATATTTCAAAATCAGTAATGAGAAAACTCCCAAGGGCTATCTATGTACCCCAATGAAAGTAGTAGAAAAATATCATATTCACTTGCTCATTGGGTCAGTAGGGAAGATTGTCTGCAAGGAGCTTGGGCCAGTGCTTTGAGAGTGTTGAAAGTGAATTGTATGTTTTCCTCTAGAGTGTAGCTATTCAAACTGAGAAATCAACCCAGAAATGATTTCAAGATGGTGATATTTCTTGGGGACCTGCCCAATCCACTCTGTATAGAATTCCCACAGATACACCACCACCAAAGATGGGTTTATCATTCACAATTTTAAAAAAATAGCAATGAAATTCACCATGAGTTAGAATAAGCAGATATTATAAAACTCCCAAGAATGTGAGACAGTTGTACAATCTGTTGGAGAGTTAAAATTAATATTTTAAAGTGGCTAAGATATATATGAAGATCTCAAGCCAATTAAAGGAACAAGATGCTAGTTTTTTGTTGTTATTTTTAAAGAGAACTTCTAGGCCCTGGCTGGCTAGCTCAGTGGTAGAGTGTTGACCCAGCGTGTGGAAGTCCCAGGTTTGATTCCCGGCCAGAGCACAAGGAGAAGCACCTATCTGCTTCTCCACCCTTCCCCCTCAACTTTCTATCTCTCTCTCTTCCTCCCGCAGCCAAGTCTCCATTGGAGCAAAGTTGGCCTAGGTGCTGAGGGTGGCTCCATAAGCCTCCTCCTCAGACACTAGAATGGCTCTGATTGCTGCGGAGCAATGCTCCAGATGGGCAGAGCATTGCCCCTTAGCAGGCATGCCAGGTGGATCCCTGTCAGGCACATGCGGGAGTCTATCTTTCTGCCTCCCCTAATATCAGTTCAGAAAAATACAAAAAAAAAAAAAAAGAGAACTTCTAAAAATGCAGTCATTGAAAATTTCAATGTATGAGTTAAACTGCTGTTTGACCCACTGAAGAAAGGATTAGTAAACTGTTAGAGCTGAGGAAAGTAGGCAGAATGTACTATACAGAACTAAAAAGCAAAATATGAGCGGATTATAGGGTCATGGAGATGGAGTATAAAATGAAACATTAGAACGTACACTGCTCACAAAAATTAGATCAAGGAGTGTGCAGATACTCCAATACATTTAGCCTTTTGTATAGTGCATTTTCACCAATGGAATAAAATTTGGTCTTGCATCTCATTTGCATAATCAAACTACTTTATTTGACTTGTTTGCTTTTCTGATTCTCTTGTCTAATAAAAAAAACTTAAATGCTTTTTTTATTGCTTCTTACTCGTTTTGAAATATATCCTAATTTTTGTGAGCAATATACATTATATAGACATTCCACTGATAGAAACTAGAAAGAGGCCCTGGACAGTGGCTCAGTGAATAAAGCATCAGCCTGGCGTATTGACATCTGGGTTTGTTTCCTGGTCAGGGCACATGGAAGAAACCACCATCTGCTTCTCCCCCCCGCTTTTCTCCTTCTTCCCCAGACCCACAGCCAGTGACTCAGTTGGTTTGAGCGTGACCCCAGGCGCTGAGGATAGCTCACTTGGTCTGAGTGTATCAGCCTCAGGTGCTAAAAATGGCCCTGTACTGAGCATCGTCCCCAGACGAGGTTGCCAAGTGATCCTGGTCAGGGCACATGTGGGAGTCTGCCTCACTGTCTATCCTCTCACCTAAAGAAAAAGAAAGGGAGGGAGGGAGGGAAGGAGGGAGACAATATTCAGATTGATAATGGCTGACATTTTTTTACAGTTGTGAAAGACAAGTCCTCATATGTTAGCTGTATTAACAAAAAAAAGTCATACCTATGTACATCTTATTGAAAGATCAGAACGTTAATGGAAAAGAGAAGATTTGATCGAAGCGTGTAATGGAATAGCAGTTAGACTGGCAGTAGATTTCTCATCAGTGATGACAGAAGACAGTTGGATTATTATCTTTAGTGTTCTGTGGTAGTTTGCTACCCTATAATTTCAACACCATCACTATTAAGGAGTAGAGTCAAAATTAGGAAATTTCCAGAGAATGTCTAAGAGGTCCATTTTGAATACCATCACTACAGATGGTATATATACTAAAGGAAGAAATGAGATACAAGGTTTGGTGAGCAAAGAAGTTGGTTAAAATGTTGGTAAATAATCATTAACTACAAGAAAGTGTAGAATAATTCGCTGACCCTACAATTCTCTTAAAACATATCTTTTATTTACATAGCACTGAGTGAAAAAACAACACTGAGAATGAAACCATGACCCAGTGCTTTAATGATTGTAGTGATCAGTATATTACAAAGTTGGTTACACCAACTTCTCTTTAATTTGCAATTTCTTTTATCTAGTGCAAGGAATTTGGCAGTTGCCTTCATGTGCATTTATTTGAATGTGATAAATTCTTTTGAACATTCCTTGATTACAAAGCATAGCAAAAATGTCATCAAACTTTTGTATCTCTTCCATAGTAGAAAAGTCAATAAATACATAATAACTAAAACCCAAGAAATTAAGAAGTAACAGTATAACCATATTATTGAGAAATACAGAGGTAACTAGAAGAAAAAGCTAGAAGAGTCCAAAGTAGTTGTCTCTTCAAGCAAAAAAAAAAAAAAAGAACAGAAACAGACAATAGTATGGTGATTATAGGGAAAAGATGGTGGGAGAAAGGTAGAAGAAGATAAAGAAATAAATGATGCTGGAAGGAGACTTGTGGTGGTGAATACATAGCACAATATACAGATAATGTATTGTAGAACTGTGCACCTGAAACCTATTTAATTTTGTTAACCAATGTCACCCCAATAAATTCAATAAAATAATAAAAATTAATTTACTCTCATATTTATATGATTTATTATATCTTATAAAACTGATTTAACTTTCTGTTAAATAGAAATAAAATTAACATGAAAGTATTGCTATGTGCTTGTTATGCTAGAAAAAATTTCAAATTGTAAAACCTTAATAGTGGCTAGAATATTCACTGTGTATTCAGCAGTAACTTTATCTTCCTGCAGGGGCAACTACCAACAGACAGTATTTGTAATATTGTGCATTTCTTTACCTGTGGGATAGTGAATACCATTTTCGAATAGAATTGCTTTTCTAAAATGCTATCAGTTATTCCAAATTTAGGTGGACTCTTCGGCCCTTTAATGATTCTATAACTATAGAAACTACTATACTAGTGAACACATACTCTGTGTCAGGGGCTGTATCCATTCATGTAGTGCTCACAACTTTAGGCGGGAGCTTCTGCTACTACATTTTACATATGAGGAAACTGTCTTTGCGAAGTTAAATAACTTTTCCAAATCACATTTTAATAATGAGCACAACCAAGATTTGAGCACAGGCAATCTTACTTCAAATTCCTGCTTTCAATCATTTCTCCAAACTGCCTCTCACAATTAAAGCCAACTATTATGTAGTTGATTTTCCTGTTTAAGTCTGTTTAATTGCTTCTAGACAGCTACTACTAAGATTACAGCTGCATTTTGGTGTAGATTTTAGATGGTTTTGACCATAATGCTGATGGGAATAAGCAGTGAAACAGATCTTCTGATATATTACTGATGACATTGTAAATAGGTTCAGCCTTTTTTGGAAAGCATTTTGGCACATATTTCAAGAGCCATAAAATGCTCATATTTTTGACCTAGTTAATGCCACTTCTGGGAATCCTTTAAAAAAATAGTCCAATATGGAAAAAAACCTTAAGCACTGAAGTGATCGTCACAGCCATGTTTATAATAGAGCAAGTGGAAGCAACCCTAAATGTTCAACAGTAAGGGAATAATTAAACAAGCAACGGTGTATGTACTTAGGCAGCCAATAAAAATGAAGTATGATGCAGTATAGACAAAGAAAACATAGTTGTCATGTGTTTAAAAAACAGCATGTAGCCTGACCAGGCGGTGGCACAGTGGATAGAGCCTCGGACTGGGATGTGGAGGACCCAGGTTCGAGACCCCGAGCTTGCCAGCTTGAGCGCAGGCCCATCTGGCTTAAGCAAAAGCTCATCAGCTCGGACCCAAGGTCGCTGGCTCCAGCAAGGGGTTGCTTGGTCTGCTGAAGGCCCGCGGTCAAGGCACATGTGAGAATGTAATCAATGAACAACTAAGGTGTTGCAACGGCAATGAAAAACTAATGATTGATGCTTCTCACCTCTCTCTGCTCCTGTCTGTCTGTCCCTATCTATCCCTCTCTCTGACTCTCTCTCTGTCCCTGTAAAAAAACAAACCAAAAAACAGCATGTAAAGCAGTATATGCACTAAACTTACAGCTTTTACAAATATGAAAAATGACAAGGAATAGAAAAATGATTGTGGATACATTTTTCTTTCTGCTGTTTTTAAACTTTTTGTAATATAGATTTATTTATAATTTTAAAATTAAAATCACCTGGCTAATGTTTTGTGTATTAGTCTCATGGTGATTGCAGGCAGCATATTAGAAGCACCCAGCGGACTTTGGGAAACTGCAGGTGTCTCCATTACTGGTTGTGTGAGCCTGGGCCAGTCACTGTGTGTCCCAGGAGACTCAGTGGATCTACAAAGTGAGTGGTGCAATTTGGGAAACATGAGTGGGATCTTTAAAGTCAAGGTACCTTGCTGTGTGGCTTTGGCACTTCTCGGACAACCCACGCAACCGCATAAAGCTCGATTTCCTCATCCATAAAAATGGAACTAGTGAGATCAAGGTCTGGCATCCTTTAGTTGATGCTCTGAAAGTCTCCCACTCGGTTATGGCTCTTATAAAATGTTCCTCACCTTTCTTTATCCTTGAGTCACAGGAGCAGATGGAGTCTTTCAGCTCAATTCTTTTACCTCAGATCTTTTGAGCAACAGCTTTTACATGTCAGCCTTTTGTGCTCTGGTGTACCTTGTTATCCATAATTTAGATGTAAAAATGAAGATAAGAAAAATTTTGTCATTCAGTGTGGCTGACTAGATTTCCAGTTTTGTTTTGTTTTGTTTTTCTAATTACACAAATGCTGTAAGTGCTATTGTCAAATGTTTGGAAAATACAGAAAGTAGAAAAGAGAAATACACCGTATCATTCCACCTAGAGATGATCATTATATATATATATATATATATATATATATATATATATATATATATATATATATATATATATATATATATATATATATATATATATATATATTTCATTCTATTTCTTTTTTTTTTTTTCTTTGAGAGAGATATACAGGAAGAGAAGACAAGAAGGGAGAGAGATGAGAAGCATCAACTTGTAGTTGCAACACTTTAGCTATTCATTGATTGCTTCTGATATGTTCTTTGACTGGGGGACTCCAGCCGGGCAAGTGACCCCTTGCTCAAGCCATCAACCTTGGGCTAAAGCCAGCCATCGTTGGGCTCAAGCCCATGGGATCGTGTCAACCAAAAGACATGATCCCACACTCAAGCCATCAGCCCAACGCTCAAGCTGGTGATCTTGAGGTTTTGAACCTGGTCCATCAGTGTTCCATGTTGAGGCTCTACCTACTGCACCACCACGAATCAGACGAGACAGTTTATCTTTAACAAAAAATTATTAGATAGGGATAAGATCAAGTTATCAATGGGGAACAGGTGGAAGTATAGGGTAGGGATTAATAGGAAAATTTTTTTCTATAATTTTAATATCAAAATGAACTTATGCAAAAGTATAATTAGGCAAATCATGCTTCGTGGATCTTAAAAGGACAATTAAAATTTTAAATAATTTCACCTGACCTGTGGTGGCGCAGTGGATAAAGCGCTGACCTGGGAACACTGAGGTCGCCAGTTCAAAACCCTGCACTGGTCTGGTCAAGGCACATATGGGAGTTGATGCTTCCAGCTCCTCCCCCCTTTCTCTCTTTCTCTCTCTCTCTCACTCTGTGTCTCCTCTCTAAAATAAATAAAATAAAAATTAAAAAAAATTTTAAATAATTTGTACTGTTTTTATTTAAAGTAACCTTGAACTCTTTCAGACCAAGAGTTGTGAATTTTGGTTTTGAAAATATAATCGTGATACATAAACTTGGAATAAAGAAGCTTGGAAAATACCCACAATTTCTTGGATCTAGGCATCATTCCTTTTAGGACATGCAGTTTTAAGAAATCATAAGCCCGTTTAATGTCCTCTGGAGAAAAAGGGACATTTATTCTGTGGCAGAAGCAACAGCAACAAGTACCTGGAAAGACTTAGCCTGAACACCGGTGGCCATGTGGGGCCTGATATTGATGCCATGTTTTTCTGACTTGTGCTGGACATGTACTTAAATCAGAAAGGAGGAACGTGCTTGTCTAGGGATTAAGAACATTAGTCCCTCCATTTTCCAGACCTTGCTGTACATAATGACTTTAGAAGTAGAGTAAAGGTCTGTTCCCTCTTCTTTCCTTTCTTCAGAGCAGCAATTAAATTATAAAATTTGTGCATCCCATATAAATAATTTCCAGTGTGGCAGCGTATCTGTCATCCCCACTACACTGAGGAGGACATGATATATATTTGCGGTCAGTGTGTTGCCTTGCCTCATCACTCTCCTGTGAGTACTGCACTGTGGCTTATGCCCCTTTGACTTCTGAGGTCTGCTGCCACCAACAAGAGACTGTCAATTGGTTGAGAGTAGGTATCCCTCTCTCCTGCTTAGTATCTGAACATCAGAGAGGTCCCTTGTCCTTTAGCCTCATTTTTCTGAGACGTTGAGCCAGCACTCCTTACTGGAGCTTGTTTGTTAACCCTTGCCAGCCATTTTCTCTTTGAGGAAAATCCCTTATTTACAGGAGGAGAAAATCAAGCCTATAGCACAGTGTAAGGAACTGCTTTAGAATATAATTGACTGCCACAGCTTTAGTGCAGTGAGACAGTGGGAATTTGGAAGTATCCTGTGAGAGCGGAGCAGGTCACTGTAGCCTGGAAATTTTCTAGTTAGTGTAATTACAGCCCCTCCAAAACTGTGCTTGTTTGAGATATAACTTGGTATCCTATGAAAAATAGGATGTGATCTGAGACTTTTGAGTATTTTGAAGGGTGGGAGCCACATAGAAGGTTACCTGAATTTAGATACGATTCTTTTAAGAGAAGATCAGTTTAATTTAATTTACCATACTTTTTCAGCTTTTGGGTAACTGATTACTAATGAAAGTGATTTTTTTTCTTCAGTATTGCCTGTCGGGGCACCCAACCTTACCATGCAATGTGCTCAAATTCAAGTCAACCACCATTATGCTGGACTGTGGACTGGACATGACTTCCACCCTCAATTTCCTTCCTTTGCCACTTGTTCAAAGGTATGTGCTGATACATCTGAGACAAAATGAGCTTCAGTTTGCTGAAAAATGGTACCCATTTATATAAAGGTTACCAGTACCCTGTGTGTTGTCCTAAATTTACTTTGTTCTCCTAAAAATGTTTTTCATCAAAATAATTTTCTTTGTCTGGGTTGATGGAAAGCATGATATTGATTTATTGATTGACTTCTTTATTATAACTTCTGAGCTTCTGTAAAATGTTCCTGCAACTGCTCAGTGCAAGTGAGGTCATGTATATTTCATTTTTCTTGCTAATTCATATAAGAGCTGATAAATGGTCAACTGATGAGCCCAAGAATTGAATTTTAGAATCATTTAACTGCCTTGCAGGGATTGACATCATAGAGCCTGACAGCTTTTTTTGATAGGTAGCTATGCATTATTTTTATACTAGTCAGCTGTAGATATCATAGAATCGTCCATTAAGCCAAAGTCCATGTTTTAAATTTCTTTTTATTTATTCATTTTAGAGAGGAGACACAGAGTGAGAGAGAGAAAGAGAGAAAGGGGGGAAGAGCTGGAAGCATCAACTCCCCTATGTGCCTTGACCAGACCAGTGCAGGGCTTTGAACTGGTGACCTCAGTGTTCCCAGGTCGACGCTTTATCCACTGCGCCACCGCAGGTCAGGCAAAGTCCATGTTTTAAAGCAGATAAATTATCCTAGGCCTACAGTCAGTGCTTTTTACTCTTCTAAGACCTCATCTAGGAAGCTTGCTGTTATTTTAAGGCAGCAGTTTACAAAAGAAGCAGTAACTTAGAAGCAGACATACTCCCAGTAGCCAAATGTGATACCACATATAAGAGGGGAAAAAGAAAACCATCTAAAGCAGATTTAAGAGCACAAAAGCATATAGCAAGCTAAGTAAATCATCTAATGCATCTCATTCACTCCTGAAGACATCACTGTGTACAATGATTATTCATAGCAATGACCCTATGAACCATCTAGAAAAAGTTAAAAATCAGCCATTGATTTCTCCCCCCTCCCCCGAGCTAAGGGTTATAAATAAGGTGATGGGGACAGGATCAGAGATAATTTCAGCTTACATGTTATGCAAAGCTCATAAAATTCAATTATGGCCACACCCAGCACTTAGAAATACATTTACCATCCATAGATATTACCCAAAAGAGGAAGGAAAAATGTATATATACATGTATATTTACAATTGGTTTAAGCACTGGATCACATATATTTTACAACAAATATGAATGACAGGTTATTTCTTATTTAAAAAGACTGAAATTGCCTGACCAGGCGCAGCTCGCCAGCTTGAATGCAGGCTCATCTGGCTTGAGCAAAAGCTCGCCAGCTTGGACCCAAGGTCGCTGGCTTCAGCAAGGGGTTGCTCAGTCTGCTGAAGGCCCGTGGTCAAGGCACATGTGAGAAAGCAATCAATGAACAACTAAGGTGTCGCAACGGCAACGAAAAACTAATGATTGATGCTTCTCACCTCTCTCCCTTCCTGTCTGTCCCTATCTATCCCCCTCTGACTCTCTCTTTGTCCCTGTAAAAAAAAAGACTGAAATTATTGTATTGTCCCCCCCAGCACCTCAAATATTAAAATGTTCATTTATTTGTTGTTTACTGAGAATCTGCATTGTGTTGGACTAGGGGACATAGATATGAACAAGACAACTTTCCTTTCCTCGTGGAGCTTATAGTCTATTAGGAAAAAAAGAATTACATGGTTGAAGATTTCATTATACTTGTGTTAAGAACATAACTATATGTGTTGATAATTACTAAGAAAAATAAAATACAAGGTACTGTGAAGGGCCTACAGTCTCTTTGGGGTCATGAATTATCTAGGTGTTCAGAACCTAAATTAGGCAGACAGTCCTAGCTGCATTTTCCTTTCCTGTTTTTTCTTGTCTTTACCTAATTCTTGTATTCTCACGGCTCTGTCTCAGCATTAGAATCCACTTCGCTGTCTACCCCTTGGCATTGGTTTTCTCTCAGACGGAGGTTATAGCTAGTGGGATGATTGACAGCCCACATAGTTTCTTTCAAAAACTAACTTCCGTTGCTCAATTCAGAAACCTTCATGATATACTTGGCTAAAATAGTATCCCCAGTTTCTCCCCATCCCCTTATCCTGCTTTATATTTCTTCATAGTGCTTATCATTGCATAATATATACATACATGGATTATATATTGTCTTTCTTCTCCACTAGAAGGTTAGATTTATAAGGATAGGAGTTTTATTTTTTCTCTGTGCCTAAAACAGTTCTTGACAATGTAGTAGCTTCTCAGTAAATATTTGTTGTGTAAATGAATCCCTTCTTCTTCCCTGAATTCCAGCTCTTTTACTCTTCAGTCATCTCGCTATTAATTGTAATTTTTCCTTTATCTTGAACCTTTCTATCTTCACTCAGTTTATCCCATTTAATTGTGCTCAGTCACTTTTTTGTTGTTTTATTTTATTTTTTTAGAGAAAGGAAGGGAGGGGAAGCAGAGAGAGAGAGAGAAACATCAATTTGTTGTTCCACCCATTCATGCTGTCATTGGTCGATTCTCATATGTGCCCTGACCGGGGATCAAATTACAACCTTGGCATGTCAGGAGGACGCTCTAACCAACCAAACTACCTGGCGGGGAGATTCCGTCACTTATAACTTCAAATTTAAAAAAAAATTCCACCTTTTCTCAACTCTGCTTTTTCCTTCAGCATTCCTAACTCCACTCTGTGCTTTTCCCACACCACCCACAAGAACACCTCTCCTAGAAGTCACAAGTGGCTTCCGTGTCATTAGCTATGATGCCCGTGTGTCAGTCTTCATACTGCTTGACCATCACTCCGCAGCACTTTCCTCCATGATAATGCATTCCTGGTTTTCTTTTTTTTAAGTTACACATTCTCTTTTTCTTTTTTTTAATGTTTATTTTGTTGATTTTAGAGTGAGAGGAAAGGAGAGAGAGAGAGACGAGATGACAGGACCATTGATCTGTTCCTGTATATGCCCTGACCGGGGATCGAACTAACAACCTCTGTGCTTCAGCATGATGCTCTAGCCAACTGAGCTAACCAGTCAGGGCAATGTGTTCCTGGTTTTCCTCTGAGATCTCTGACCACTCCTCTTCTGTCTGCTTTGGAGAGTCATCTTTCTACAACTGGCCAATACATACTACCAGTTCTTCAATATCCAGCGCTTGGCCATCAGAGTTCCCACCAAAGGAATTGTAAGAACTGCGCAGGGATTCCATAACCACTCAAACAATAACTTATAAATGTGCGTTTTTAGTTAATTTTCTTTTGAGCTCAAGATTCATATATCCAAAATATTTATATAACCAAAGTTATGTCTTTGGCTGTGCCTTTGCCTTCAAAACTCAACATTCCCAAAATGGAGTTTATTGTTAGACTTGGCCCCGAAGAGGAGCACAGGCACTCGCAGACCTGTTTTCCGCACAGTACCTTCCTTATCTTACTGCATGGCATCCTGTTGTAAAAGCCAAAGAAACAGAAGTTAACTCAGGCCCCTATTCCACACTCCCCATGTCAAGCCCACGTAAGGCTCTGGAATTTTTACCTTCTAAAAGGCTCTGGAATGCAGGCACTTCTCTTCAGTGCTGCTGCAGTTATTGTCCTCTTTCACAGGCAGTAATGCCCCAGCCTCCTAACCACTGTCCTCGAGTCTGATCATGCTCCTGCCTGAATCCAAAGTCATCTTTTTGTGTAACTTTTTACCTAGAAATCACTTCAGATTTACAGAAAAGTTGCAAGAATTGAACAGACAACTTCCAGTTATCCTTATCAACTGTTAACATTTTATCACATTTGGTTTGTCATTTTCTATTTATGTGCATTCATGTAATTTTTTCTGACCCATTTGAAAGTTATAGGCATAACACACCCTTACCACCTAAATACTTGAGTGCCTGTTTTCTAATAAGGACGTTCTCTACCTAGACACAGTACAATAATCTAAATCAGGAAACTTACATTGATTTTATACTAGTATATAAGCTTTATACCTTATTCATAGTTCCCAAGTTACACCAATTCATATTTTACTACAATGCATTTTATAGAGAAAAAGAAAAATAGCAATACAGGTCCAGGATCCAATCAATATCACATGTTATGTTTAGTTATCACACGTCTTCAGTCTCCTTTAATCTGAAAGGATTTCTCAGTCTGTCTGTGTTATGACCTTGTCATTTTTAGGAGTACAAAGCCAATTATTCTATATAGCATCTTTCAATTTGGGTTCAGCCAGTGTTTCCTCATGATTAGATTGGGACTATTTTTGGTAGAAATGCCGAACAATAGCCTGACCAGTGGTGGCGCAGTGGATAAAGCGTCGACCTGGGAACACTGAGGTCGCCAGTTCAAAACCCTGCACTGGTCTGGTCAAGGCACATATGGGAGTTGATGCTTCCAACTCCTCCTCTCTCTCTCTCTCTGTGTGTGTGTGTGTGTGTCTCCTCTCTAAAATGAATAAAATAAAATTAAAAATTAAAAAAAAAAGAAATGCCGAACAAATGATGATATGTGTTATCAGAAGGCACGTGATGTCAGCTTTCTTGTAGAATTACAAATCTAATCTTGCCTCACCTGTTTAAAGCAATGGTCTTTCATTGCTCTTAGGATAAATAACAAGTACATCTTGGTATATTAAGCTTTATGCCTGTCCCTCTGGTTTCTTTCTCTTTGTTTCCTTTCAGTTTCAAAGAAATCTTATCGCCTGTCTGGGACAGTCATACAATTGTTCCTTCAGCCATGAAGGCTCTTCTCTCCTTTCTCCATCCCCCCCCTCTTCTAGCCTACTTAGCAGGAGCTCATCTATCCGATCTTCCATGACTTCAGTTCCTATACAGAAAAGACATGGAGATGGCATTCTAGTTAGATGAGGGGGAGGGATTGTATGGACTCTTCCTAAAATTTTACTTGAATAATCTTTTATGTATGTTGTCCATGCCAAAAGCTGGTAAGAAAGAGGGGAGGAGAGTACTAAACCTTGCAGCTGCCTACTTTCTCTGTTCCCTCCGAACTCTGCCCCTTGACCCAGTTTCTCCTTGACTGCTTCTATCCAGATCTCACCTCAGTCGTCAGAGACACGCGAGTCTTTCGCTGTTGCCTAGACCATCTCTAGTGAATGTTGTCCTGCTTTGTACCATACTGCTTCATCATTTTAACAGCGTGTATGATACTTGATATGTCTGTCCTCCAGGAGGACAGATATGTCTTGCTAATGGTCATCGCACCAGCACCTGAGTGCTTGACACATAAAAAAAGATTCATTAATGAATAAGTGAAGATCAACACCTACCTCATTCTCCTACAGCACTACAAATGATAAGGCCGTTCCCTGTTTCCTTTTTCTAGAAAGACCTCCTCCATCTTAACCTTGTAACTCCTATTCCCTACTCTGCCATACCACTACACACTGCCAGAATCGTGAGTCCTTTCTGTGAGTCCATGACACCTGCTTACCTTGTCCCAGCTATTATTTTATTTTATTTTATTGTAATTGCTGTTTACTGGCTCCCTAAACTAGAGCTTAAGCTCTTAATTCAAAGATTATCTTATTTATTGCCCTATTCTTGCACTATGTTCAGAGTAAGTTTTATAAATATTTTTGAATGAATGTCGTCATGCCTCTTTCATTATTTTGTGAGCATAAGAGTAATGCATTTCAAATAGGAAGTTGGAAAAATGAAAAGTATAAAGAAAAAATTAATTACATGCCATATTTATTCTGTCACTATTTTTTTAAACAATAGATTACTTTTAAATGCATTAGGTTATTTATTTATTTACCCAATTTCTTTTTTAATCAATTATTTTTTAAGAGAGTGAGGAGAAAGATGAGAGGCATCGACTTGTAGTTGTGTCACTTTAGTTGTTTATTGCTTCTCATACATGCATTGACCAGTGGGGAGTGGAGTGGGTGCTCTAGCCGAGCCAGTGACTTCTTGCTCAAGCCAGCAACCTTGAAATCATGTTGATGACCTCATTCTCAAGCCAGCAACCCCGTGCTCAGGCTGGTGACCTCGGGGTTTCAAACCGGAAACCTCATTGACCCAGGTCAAAGTTCTACCCACTGTGCCACCACTGGTCAGGCTAAAATTTAGATTTTTGTATACATGTTTTTCTTGACTATAACATTTTTAATGACATTCTTTTTTTCCTAAGAAATTTTGTTAAATAGTGGATGCAAAGAGGTGTTCATCTATTATCATTGTTTCTAATATCACCTCCCATATTTTATTAAAATAGATTTCTGTGGCAAGACTCCTTTGTTTTCTTGTTTAAAACTTTTACACAGTCAAATTTTGTAATCATTAAGAGCAAAATAATAAGTTCTTTTCCGTTTTGATGCTTAAAGTTTAGTATGTAACCGTCTTGATGGTTTAGTTATTAACTCACTGGAACCTGGAACCAAATATTTTCATCCCTATAGTCAACATTTCTTTGGCATTTGCTGACACGTCTGTGGATCTCCATCTTTGGTGCTATTGTTTTACCCCCCTATTTCAGATTATTTTTCAAATTTATTGGGGTGACATTGGTTAATAGAATCAAGTAGGTTTCAAGTGTACATTTCTATGATTGTGTGCCCACCACCCAAAGTCACATCATCTTCCTTCACCATATATTTGGCCCCCTTTACTCTTTCAAGCCCCCCACCCCTTTCCCTCTGGTAACCACCATACTGTTGTCTGTGTCTGAGTTTCAGTTTTATATCTCACATATGAGTGAAATGTGGTTCTTAGCTTTTTCTGACTGACTTATTTTGCTTAGCATAGTATTCCCAAGGCCCATCCTTGTCACAAATAGCAATATTTCATCTGTACTTATGTCTTGAGTTTTCCATAGTATATATGTACCACATCTTTTTTATCCATTTCTTTATCAAAGGACACTTTGGTTTCCCACCATGAATAATGCTGCAGTGAACATAGGGAAACATATACTTTTGTGAATAAGCGTTTTTTAGTTTTTCGGGTAGGCACCCAGAAGAGGGATTACTGGGTCATATGGTAAGTATTCTTAATTTTTTGAGGAACTATCATACTGTTTTCTATAGTGGCTGTACCAGTTTATATTCCTACCAGCAGTAAATGAGAGTTCCTTTTTCTCCATAACCTCTCCAACACTAGTTATTACCTATCTTGTTGAGAATAGCCACTCTAACAGCTGTGAGGTGGTATCTCATTGTAGTTTTGATTTGCATTTCCCTAATACCTAGTGAAGATGAGCATCTTTTCATATAATCTGTTGGGCATTTGTATGTCCCTCTTGCTCATTTTTTAATTGGATTGTTTCTTTGTTTGGTGTTGAGTTATAGGAGTTCTTTACATATTTTGGATATTAATCCCTTGTCAGAGGTGTTGATTGCAAATACCATCATTTGGTTAGTTGCCTTTTTGTTTTGTTTTTGGTTTCTTTTGCTGTGCAGAAGCTTTTTAATTTGATATAGTCCCATTCACTTACTTTTGTCTTTACTTCCCTTGTCTTTGGGGTCAAATCATAAAATGTTTTCTACAGCAAGGGTCCATAAGTTCAGTACCTATGTTTTTGGGGGGTTTTTTGGTTTTGGTTTTTTTTGTGTGATAGAGAGAGGAACAGATAGCGACAGACAGGCAGGAAGGGAGAGAGATGAGAAGCATCAATTCTTCATTGTAGCTCTTCAGTTACTCATTGATTGCTTTCTCATATGTGCCTTGACTTGGGGGGGCTACAACAGAGCAGAGTGACTTCTTGCTCAAGCCAGCGACCTTGGGCTTCAAGCCAGTGACCTTTGGACTCAAGCCAGCAACCATGGGGTATTGTCTATGATCCCACACTCAAGCCAGCAACCCCACACTCAAGCTGATGAACCCCGTGCTCAAGCCAGATGAGCCAACGCTCAAGCCTGCGACCTTTGGGTTTTAAACTTAGTCTTAGGTCCTCTGCATCCCAGTCCAGTGCTCTATCCGCTGTGTCACTGCCTGGTGAGGCCCTTTCTTTTTTTAATACATCTGATATCCATCCTTCTTTGAAAATTCAGACCTTCACCCAACCCCTTTTTAAGTTTTTGTTGTCACAAAGTATCCCTATTTATAAGTAAGTTTTTTGGTGATCTTACTCATAGTTCTGTGACCTTATGTTCTTTGTCTCAGGTAAAATAACCCCCTGGGGTGTTTCCTGTTATGGAGATATTCTGGCGATAAGTTCTCTCAGCCCCTGCATGTCTGGAAAAGTCTCTTTCTTTATAATTTTGCTTAAATTTCCACTATAACTTTGCTGGATATATTATTCTTGATTGTAAATTTCTTTTAGTAGTTTGAATAATTGGGGGCACTCTTTTCTGTCTTGTATAGTTTCTGCTGAGAAGTATGATGATAACCTAATTGGTTTTCTGTTATAGGTTACTTTCTTATTTTCCCTAGCTGCCTTCAGAATTGTTTCTTTGTCATTAATTTTTGACAGTTTTAATACAATGTTCCTTGGAGAAGGCCTCTCTGAATTGAGGTAGCTAGGTGTTCTGTTTGCTTCTTGAATTTGAGGATCTAGCTCTTTCTATAGGCTTGGGAAGTTCTCATCAATTATTTGTTTGAATAAGCTTTTCATTCCCTCTCTCTTCTTCTTCTGGTATGCCTGTTATTCTTATATTGCTCTTTCTGAGGGGGTCAGATCATTCTCGTAGTTCTTTCAGGTTTTTTTTTTTTCCCATGCCTAAGTCTCTCTTTTCTTCCCTCTGCATTTCTAGATATCTATCTTTGATATCACTAATCCTTTCCTCCATTTGCTCTGCTCTATTTCCTATCCTGAATGTCTGTTTAGTTCTTCTCTAAAGTCTCAATTTCTTTGGTAAAGTATTCTTTTTGTTTGTTGATTTGTTTTCTGGGGTCATTAAATTGCCTCTTTTTATTTTCTCTCATCTCATTGACTATTTTCAGAACTGCAATCTTGAATTCTCTGTCATTTATATCACATATTTCCATGTCTTTAAGCTTGTTTTCTGGAGATACTTTATTTTTCTTCTGAGCTGCCTTGCTGCCTTGGTTATTCAAGATATGTGATGGTTTCCTTCTCTGTCTAGACATCTACGTATGAGTGGCACTTTTCTAGATTAATACAAAGAGGTCTTTGTATTATTTTCCATAGGTGGCACTGAATGAGAAGGTTTTTTAGTTCTATGAAATCCCAGTGCTATCCCCCACAGCCAGATGCTGCTGTCAGTGTAGCAGTGATGCATGGGGGTGGCGTGGGGTGGCAGAACTAGCCAGCTTCTTTGTTGTTTTGCCCTCATGGTAATGGTGACCTCAGACCTCAATGGGAACCATCCTATGCCTTAACCCTAGGACCAGTCACAGAGTATACCTTTTCTTCAGGGAAAAAAGTGATTCTGTAGTACCAGTTCTCAGTTTGCAGGTAACTCTGCACCCCAACACCAAGGGCAAAGGGGGGCAAGTTCTAGGAGACTATTCCAGGGCTTTGTTTCTCTGTCTGGAATGCCAACTGGCAGAGAGTCATGGCCGCAGCCTGGTGTTATATCCACATCTCTGTGCTCAGCCACAGATCGTACTGCTCATTCCTGCAGGAATGCCCATAGAATCTCTTTCTCCTCCTGTCTGAAGGGAGCTCCCTCCACAATTGGACTCCTCTCTTCTCCATACTGAGCCCTAACATGAACTCCTAGCTGCAGGGCTGTGTCCATGGTTCATCTGAGCTCTTTTTCCTTCTCGCCTCCCCCCTTTGCTTCCACTTGCCCACCTTTAGGTGTTTCAGTGTGCAAATCCCAGGTATGTTTGTGGGTTGAGCAGGAAATCCTTTGTTGCTTTATCGCTGTTCATTTATAACTTAAAGGGGAGAGACAAAGGGGATCCCTCATGCCACTGTTCCTCTGAGATCACCTGGCACCATTGTTACACAATGTCATGTTCTCTGTCCCATCTACTGGCAATTTCTCAAATCCAAAGTAACTACAGATATTTCATAGAATGCTATGATATAAAAAATGTTTAGCAACAGTAAAACCACAATACCTGAAATTTTACTTAAAAAGATAATTATTATTTTCTAATAAGCAGTGTACCATTTCTAGTTATTTGTTGTGGACAACTAACTAAATCAGTCACTTCTAATTTGAAGGTTGATTTGTATGTCTGATTGGGAAAAGAGAATGCAATGCTTTGTAATGGTTTTCTTGGTAAAGAGAAATGGATATTTGCAACCTTATTTTAGAGAGTAGCATGTATGAAATGAGAACAGTATTCGTGTTGTCTTTTTTCTTTTAGCAAGAGGGACAGATAGGAACAGACAGACAGGAAGGGAGAGAGATAAGAAGCAACAATTCTTTGTTGCAGCTCCTTAGTTGTTCATTGATTGCTTTCTTATGTGTGCCTTGACGGTGTGGGAGGGGGGGGTAGGGGGCTTCAGCCAAGCCAGTGACCTTGGGCTCAAGTCAGTGACCATGGGGTCATGTATATGATCCCATGCTCAAGCTGGTGACCTCAGGGATTAGAACCTGGGTCCTCTGCATCCCAGGCTGACGCTCTATATACTGCGCCACCGCCTGGTCAGGCTATTCATGTTGTCTTAATTGTTACACTTTTATTAGGGTACTTGTTTTATTAATCTGATCTGATAGCAAATATATTTTTTCATGAAGTAAGAAGTCTATAAATAAAGACATATATCACTATGAAATGAGATGAGAATTAAATAGCTAGTGACAATAGAATATTTCTCTGAGAGGTTAGAGCAGAAAACTCTCAGAGTTGTTTAAAGCTTATCAGTTTTAGTTTATACTAACCAAATTTGTTTCTCTTACTAGTGATGTTCATTCTCAAGTATGAAATCCAAAATTCTTTCTTTTGATTAATAGAAGCAAAGTGTAAACCGGGAATCTAGGTAAAGGGTGTGTAGCGCTTCATTTGTACTTATATCCTTACAGCTTTTCCATAAGTTTGCGATTCTGTCAAATAAAAGTTGCCCCTCAATTTTTTACTTTTCTATAAAGTTAGGTGCATGTATTTTCTAGTTTTAACCTTTCCTAAGAGACTGACAAATATTCACATATTTATGTTTCTATCTGACTTTCATTCCTACCATTTACAAATCAGAATCTGACAAAATTATTTGGCAAGAGGATAAGGATACATTAATTTGGCGTCTGATTGTCGAGTTTTCGTCTTACTTTGTCCTTAATTTTTTTCTTACAAACTAACTTTGTGGTGAAGTGCTAAATTCCTTTTGCCATTCATCCTGTACTCCTGATGTACTTTTTTTCACATATCACCTTGATCATTAAGTTTTCCTTTTTACAGCATTTCTTTTTTTCAGAACTCTGCATTTTCACCTACCAACATAATTCCTCTGGTCAACTAATAGTGCACAGTTAAATCCTGAGATTACCATAAGTGAACAATTTCTGAATCCAGACTATTTTAATGTATCATATATATGTGAAATTAACCTCACCTTCTAGAAATAATTCATTTAAGTGTGGCATCATTTTGTAACACTTAGGAAAACGAGCTTCATTTTCTAACATTGGAAACTCAAGCCACAGGTAACAAGAGACACATCCACTTACAAGCAGTAAATCCAGAATGTAAATTTGACTGGAATTCAGGTATTTTCATTTGCAGTGAGTGCTGGCTGATGGAGAGCTAAGTGTTCTTGTCAGAGCACCTGACCTCTCTCATGAACCTTTCTCATTCACAGATTATGATCCCGTTTGGCCTTCCCCCCAGGCTGGTTGTCAAACACCAGTAAGGTGAAGTTGGGGACAGTGACTAGGAAACTATAAAATGCTCTAATGTCTCATCTTCCTTTTTTTTATTCTGTGTAGTGTTCTTTTAATTTTCCCAATTTTAGTGCTAAACTTTTGGCTTTTTAATGATCTGTTGCCACATAATTCTTAAGTTTGATGCTATGAGTTTCTTTATTTATCTTTTTGATTAGTATTTTGGATGACCATTGCTTCCGATAATTTCAAGCTGTTTTTACTTTTATGGAGACAACACAGTCACCTTGAAATCACTAAAAATTATAATCTATTTAGGATAATTCAATCTTTTCTTTCTTTCTTCTTTTTTTTTTTTTTTTTTTTTGCAGTCCCAGGCTGTCTAATCTTCCTGGCTGGTCCCTAAAGGATGGAAATGTTTTCTTGGACAAGGTAATGATTAACTGAAATGTATCTGCACCCAGGAGAAACCCTCTTGTCATACCAGGGCCACACAGTAGTGATGTGATTGACTGGCTGACTTTCTCTTGCATATATTCTCCCTGAAAGGTCCCAGGATCCAGGTAGGGCCTTTCCTACTTGGTGATTATTGTTTTTAAGAGTTTTATAGCAACTCTCTGTTCAGATTCAGGTCCAATTTTCTCATGTGAAAAAAAATTTAAGAGCTGCAGCTGCAAATACATTTTATCACCACAAAAGGAAAACTATTATTTTTATAATTGCGATGAGCTTTTTCAAAGTTGATGCTTATTAGAGAATTCCACCAAGTCTATGACTGGAAGGATTAAACCTTTTTATTTATTTATTTATTTGTTTATTTTTAAATAACTTTAAAATCCTTGAGTTATGTGAGGTTTGAACTGTTTCTGTCAGGTCAGATCAGGTAGGTAGATAGGTAGGGTGTTATAAAGTTTGTGGTGTTTTTTTTTTTGTTTTTTTTTTTAGAGAGAGAGAGATAAGGACAGATAGACAGGAAGGGAGGGAGATAAGAAGCATCAGATCTTTATTGCAGCACCTCAGTTGTTCATCGATTGCTTTCTCATATGTGCCTTGATCTGGGGTGCTCCAGCCAAGCCAGTGTGACCCCTTGCTCAAGCCAGCAACATTGGACTCAAGCCAGTGACCTTTGGGCTCAAGCCAGTAACCATGGGGTCATGTCAGTGATCCCATGCTCAAGCCAGCAAGCCTGTGCTCAAGCTGGTGAGCCTGTGCCCAAACCAGATGAGCCCGCATTCAAGCCAGCAACCTCAGGGTTTCGAATTGGGCCCTCTGTCTCAGGCCAACATTCTGTCCAATGCCTCACCACCCGGTCAGGCTGTATCTTTTTGGATTGATGAGAGGCCACAGCGGGATTGCTGGAGGGCACTGTCATCATTTGATTAGATCCCTTTGGTTGCCACGTGAGGAATGGACTGAGGAACTGGGTGTTTACCTTCCCAGCCAGTGCATTCTGTGGAGAATGGGATGAAAACATCTTCTTAGGTAAAGAGGGCCTTCCAGGCTATGACCTGTGATTTTGTTTCAGCCTTTTTTATGAAAAAAAGAACATAGTAGTCTAGGAATCTAAAAATTTGGGGTCCTTTTGACTTTAACATCTGACTAACAAGACCCAAAGTAATGACTTAAATCATTTCTTTTTTCTAGGCTACTAAGTTTTTAACATTAAATTATCATCACAGTAATTTCTTTCTCATGTCATTATTTAGGCAGTTAACTTATAAATGAGAGATCAAAGGTACAAAAAAAATGTTAAAACTATAGTCAAATTTTATACTAAAAATAAAAATCAGAGGTAAAAGGTTAAAAACTTCAAAGCTCATTCATGCCATTCTTAAGTCTTCTAAGTCAGTCTTTGTTTCCTGCCTCTCACAATTGAAAGACTGAATAAGTTTAAGGAGTTGTTTTTTTTTAATCGAGTTTACAGAGAGAGTAGAGAGAGGGACAGACAGCGACAGAGAAGTACCAGCTCATAGTTGTTTCACTTTAGTTGTTCAGTGACTGATTGCTCTTTGTGTGTGCCTTGACCAGGTAAGTCCAGAGTTCCAGACCAGTGACCTCAGCATTCCAGGTCAACGCTGCACCCACTGTGCCACCACAGGCCAGGCTAAATAAGTTTAAAGATCCTTAAAGTGATTCATCTGAGTAAGGCATTTTCTTCTCCTAATAGATATTGTTAAATAAAGAGGTGCTTTTTTTTACAGAACTAATTCCTGTGAACTGCACCCCAACCTCAAGCGCAAGCCATGTATGTACTTTGAAATGAGATTTCCCTCACAGTCAGTCTGTAAAATTATGTGACATTCAGGAAGAAGCCTGTGCAGCTGATTTCAGCCGGACTCTTCTGCTGGCTGTAAATCATTGTTTCCGAGAAAGGTTCAGAAGCATCCCATTACCTGTGCATTGTGAGCAAAATGCCTTGCCTGTGGATGTGAGAGTATTTCATTAGAAGGGAGTGGCGAATAAAATACAGTGACATTGTAAGTGTGCAGAATGGTAAATGCATGTCCCAGCCGGGAGGGAGAGGAGCCTCAGCGGAGGCTTTGTCATGCGAGGTAGGCATGCCTTGATATGTAGCCTTATGGGGAAGAGGGTGACCTAGCCAATTTAAGACCAGGCAGAGCTCTGAAATTTCTCATGATTTGTCTGCAGTCATTTTTAACCTCATCTTAAGGGAGTTGGGAGTCTTCTCCCATTAAACATAATTGCTTATTTGTTTTTAGCTGGCACATACCTTGTAATTAAGAACTGTTTTTAGTCTTTTTAGCTCAGCCTTTTACTGGTTAAATGAAATTTATGTAAGCAGAGGAGTCAGACTTTAATTGTAAAAGGCAAGGGGAGGAAATATTCTGTCACGGTTCTGATATGAGACTTACAGAATTCAAAAGGAAAATAACATATAGTTAATACTATCCCCCGGTAAAGATTGAAAGTAAAATCATTCAGACTCGAATATAAATATGCATACATATCTATGAATATATAGAAATATAGGTTCAGTGACTAATGAAAACACAATAGAACAAAATTCTAACAGTATTGTTCTCTTTCTGGAAAGAGCAAACTGTCAACAAAGCTATATATTTTTATAGAGTCATAAATAGCTTTAACCTTGATGGAACAAGAAATTCCCCATAGATTTCAGCTTCAAGTCGCAGAGAGGGAGGACAGCATTGAGTGGCCTTCTGGAGGCACAGTAGCCGACCCTGTTCTGTTGGTAGCCCACTCCTGTCTCCTGAGCATGCTCCGTCATTCTCCCAGCTGCCAGTGCCTATATGGTTTCCTGGCGAGTTTTTTCTGAAGTTATAAAAGGCAGGGATGGCTATATGAATGTCACTGGGTAGAATAGTTCCAGGGTGTATGTTTTATATACCAGTGTCCCCATGGATCAGGTCCCGTGTACCCACAGTGGTGTGTAGCTCAGTAACACATCCATTATCCACCATCTTCCTTTCTCTTTATCACTTGCCCATCCTCCTCCTGGTTTTTTTTTTTTCTTTTTTTTTTTTACAGGGACAGAGAGAGAGAGAGGGATAGATAGGGACAGACAGGAACGGAGAGAGATGAGAAGCATCAATTATTAGTTTTTCGTTGCCATTGCAGCACCTTAGTTGTTCATTGATTGCTTTCTCACATGTGCCTTGACTGCGTGCCTTCAGCAGACTGAGCACCCCTTGCTGGCGCCAGCGACCTTGGGTCCAAGCTAGCGAGCTTTTGCTCAAGCCAGATGGGCCCGCGCTCAAGCTGGCAACCTCGGGGTCTCGAACCTGGGTCTTCCTCATCCCAGTCCGATGCTTTATCCACTGTGCCACCTCCTGGTCAGGCCCTCCTCCTGTTTTTATCACCATCCTCATAAGTTTGTGCTCGCCCTTGTCTCAGGGTCCGTTTGTAAGGGAATCCAAATGAGACAGACCTACCAACTATGGTAGGTTGTGAGCAGAGTGGGCAGTTGAACTACAAGTATACTTTTTTCCTTTTGAATGATTACATTTGGTTTATAATCCTGAATTGTATGTTCTGCAAGGATAAAGATGAAGGGGACGGGGAGGGATGTAGTTTAATCCATACCCTCTTCTTCATCTTCCTCCTTCCCTTGCCCCTTGCCCCTTGAGGGGAGGAGGGAGAGGCTGTAGGGCCAGGACACCTGACCTGATTACAGAGCAAACATACTGGAGGTGCTTGTTATAAATACAGGTTCGATGACCTCATCCGCCGTTTCTGAACTCTTAGCCTTTAGATAGACCCAGGAATCTTGGCTTCATCAGTTCCCCGAGTACTCTGATGTTGCTGGTATGGTATAGAAAATGTTATTCAGGAAGCATTGGATCATGAATAATGGAAGCAACATGTGTCCACACATGGCTTCTTGAAGAGACATCAAGAAATATTCCTTCAGGTCCCGAGTCAGACACTTACCAGCATTTATCCAGAATGAGGCACCACAGCTCCCTGAGCCTCAACTGGAACAAGTTGGCCTAAACGACCGAGCTTCCCTCCAGCTCTAGCAGGCTGTGATTCTTCATGGAAAGTTTCATTTGGGGATGAAGTTTCTTTGTTGCTATATCTATTGAATATTTCTTTCTAGAATTTTTTCTTTTCATTCTTTTTAGGAGCTAAAGGAGTGCTCGGGTCATGTGTTTGTGGACTCTGTTCCTGAATTCTGCTTACCAGAGGTAAGATTAAAGCAAACCTCACTGTAGAAAAAGGTATGTCTTGTCATCTCTCAAAATAAAGTCAAATAATTTGAAGGGGCGTGGCTTCCTGTTTTCAGGTTGAAACGAATCTATTTTTCCCGTCACTTTGTTATACAGCTAAAATATCATTGAGGGGTTCTTTATGTGGTCTGGTAATCGTTTATCACTCTCTTCCTGTTCTAGCTTTCTGTAATCCCACTGACACTTGGGCTAGGGCATGGTTTTGAGTTTTGTCATTTTAATGCCTGTGACTTATTTTAGCCATACTTTTCCCATTCTTGCTTACAGTGGATAAATTTGGAATTGCTATTATTTAGCCAATGCAATAAACTGTAAAAATTTTTGCTGGCATGAAAGATCACATTGAACATTGCTTGAAATTCATGGATTCTGAACTGAGTTATAGATACCTGTTGTTTATATGTTACTGTCACAGTGAGACTTGTTGTAGGAGTCCGGGACCAATTTCATCCTTTAAAGGAAGCAGAGATCAGTTTCCATTCGTTTTGAAGGAAACTAATCTCAGCTGACAGGCCTGATCCCCAGCGTGACTAGATGGAGTTCTCCACAGACAGATGAAGTGTAGGAAAGCCCGGAGCTAGTCCAGGATTCCTGAGGAAATTGATGAGAGGCTGCGTCCTGTTTCCATTCCCCCAGTGGGTGACAGCGCCTGTAGAAAATCGTGTCACGGTTCAGTGCCAAAGAAAAAGAAATTTAGAGTGCAGCTTCTCCAGCTTTTGTCCTCTCTTCTTCCCTCTCTTCCCATCACTGCACTGTCTTTGATATCCTGTAGATAAATTTTTTTCTGTCTTTAAAGTCTGTGTATTTGCTCTTGGGGTACCAGAGTGAAAGGAAGGAACGAAAACAAAGGATATGATCGTTGAAGGTGGCAGAAAGGGAGTTTGAGGATAAAGGAGAAGGGAGACAGTTAGCAAACCCCTGAGCTATCCCTACCTGCAGGTAGTCTTGTCATCTTCATTTGTCACTTGGGAATTGGTGAAGCCGTTCCCCATCTGCTCAAAGATTCCTGAGCCCAGGGGCCGTGTTTATCTCCAGTTACTGCTCGGGCCTGACTGCTGCATCCCTCAGTGTGTGGACAGCCGTAGAGAACCACCCCGTAGCTGGTGTTCTGGTAACTACTTGACTTGCTCCATAAAGTACTAACCTTTGAAATTAGGCAGTTACCATTTCACAATTCAATTTTTGGTGAGCTAAAGGAGAATTGATATATTTAAGGTTCTAGAGCAGCGATTTTTCAGAGTGTGCCACGGAATTTTTTAAACATGTAGTACATGGCTATTTAGTCAGGGGCACTGACCTTTTCCCCTTAGATTGTCAAACTAAAAAAATGACAACAGCCATCACAACATAGCCATCCAGTGTGAATGAGTCAAAACTATATCTTTTTTTTTTTTTTGTCAGATTGGCAAAAAATATATTTTTTGGTGTGCCAAAGAATTTTAGTATTTTATGTGTGCCATGAGATGAAAAAGGGTTGAAAATTGCTGCTCGAAAGCCATATAAGTTACTTTCAACTTTTGTCATAACTTGTGGTTTATAGCAAGGTAGCAATAATTACTGTTTTAAGGTAGAACTTGGCCATTGTGTGATCGGGAAAGAATAGGAGTTGAAGAAGCAGGAGAGAAGTACTTACTACAGTCTAGTCTTTGTTGACCAGTAGGTGAGTCAGCCACACCTCCTACCAGTCCTCTTGGTATTTACCGTTTATAATTTCGTACAACTATCATCCACACACATCTTAATGTCTCCTAAAGTCTACACCATGGATGGTGGATAAGGTCCAGGATAGTATTAGTAAACAACCAATAAATGAGGGTAGTTTGACCCAGTTCATGATCTGTAGAACCCAAGTGTCCATATATAAGAAGTCTAAAATTAAAATCATCTTTACTAGATTTCATCAAGTGAAAATATGTAAGTTAATATGTAAATGTGAGTATGTAAACGTGGTTGGATATTACATTTATTTCTCAGAGGGACATGTTTCTGTAGGTGCTATTGATATATATTTTTTTCTTCTTCTTCTTCCAGCTATCCTTAGCAAATTTCTTATCACTCTAGCCTCTGGGGGCTGGCTCATACGTATTAAAGAGAAATGACCAACATTCTTACCCAGTTCTGCATGAGCAGGAACGCAGACAAGCTTCTGAGCTTTGCTGTGGCTTCAGCTGTCCTTCCCTGTTGTCTTCTGGACCTGTCACTCCACTTCTCTGTCCTCGCTTCCTTGTTTGTTTAAAAATGGTGCTAGAGAGGCGGTGGGGATAGGACCAGCAGAATGCTACCACGTGGCCTTTCATGATGAGAACATGGTCTCAGAAGTGCAATGTCCAACCCGGAGTTAAGGGTGATGGAAATGAAATATTATTGTCATTAAGCCTTTTATTCACGCAGCTTGCCATTGCCCTGAGCAATAAGTAGCTTTTGACCTTGCATCTACACGCCATCCTCAGAAGCTGATTACGCCTGCCTCGGCAGCTTTGTTAGATTAACTTATTTTATATGCAAAGTCATTCAACCAGAAAATACCCACAGCAGAAAGGCACATTGTCTCTATTGTTTGCAAAGATGGCACAGACATCTTTGTTACTTTTTCTCTGTAGGGACCTATTCACTCAGTGACACGTCCCTCTAACAGACCTCCTTGACCTCACGCAGTCCTCAGTGAGTTCCATGAGGGGCACACTCGGTGGTGGGAGCTGTCTCTGAGCCGCGGTGCCTCGCTTTTCCCCAGAGACTGCTGCTTACAGCCGCGCTGCTCCAGCAGCGGTGCCGAGGCCTGTTGTGGGCCAGCCACACCTGGGCGGGGACAGGATTCTTCACCTCACAGGCATTTAATATCTGAGGGACGAAGCACTACTCTCAGATGACATTGTACAGAATGAGAACTTCCGTAAGAGGGACACACAGGGCCTGACTCATTCTGAGAGAGAAGTTTGGCATCGTCTGGGCAGATAGGACGGCCCAGTAGAGGGAGAGGGCTGAGCTTTAAAAGAGGTAGGACCTCCATTTATGGGGAAACCATTTCGTTCTAAGAGAGTTTTCACAAAATTTACTAAGCATGGTAGCATTTTCCCCTCACCTGCCAACCGGTCTTTTCATTTTTCACATGACCTTAATGGGGGAAAGGGTGGATTTGGGGTTCAGACTAGGGTAGAAGAGGAGAACATAGTTTCCTTTCGTGACTCTTCCATTACTTTTTTTTCTGTCTCTATATCCAATTCTAGTGGTCAAAAGATACTTCAAAAAAAAAAAACAACAATAAAAGTTGGTTGCCACATTTGACGTTGAAGAGCTGGCTTCTGTGCGCTGCCCGCAGTTCCCGCAATCCGCAGCAGTGCGTTCCGGCCTGGTTCCCCTCACGGCCTGTGCTGTGCTCTGCTGTGTCGCTCAGCTCGGCCTGCCAGGCGGCAGCAGCTGAAGGCTGTCATTCATCCTCATACGTCTCACTCAGAACTCAGCTGTAGTAAAAATCAGGGCGCTGCCGGTGCACTGGCCACATTCTCGTTGTTAGCCATCCTGTCCTGTTACTTAATGTTAATATTAGGAAATGTCCTAAGATGAGAATGGCAGCGTTGCAGGAAAGTAATCATTATTCCATAGAACAGAACTACTCTGCGTCTGACAGCCTCATTTTTCAGTCGCATCATGTTGATCTATGTGCTCTGAACAGATATGGATCACTCCCTGTCCTTTCTCTGCAGACTGAGCTAATAGATCTGTCTACGGTGGATGTGATCCTCATCTCTAACTATCACTGCATGATGGCCCTGCCCTATATCACTGAGCACACGGGTTTCACGGGCACGGTGTACGCCACAGAGCCCACCGTTCAGATCGGCAGGTGAGCCTCCATTCTGACCCCGTAAGCATGTGGCTGGAGAACTGGTGACGGTCATGGAGTCTTGTGCCAAGAGTGCTTGTTATTTCCTTCAAGCAGCGGGCCCAGAGAACAGGCATGAACAGAGTTCTCAGCATAAAACAGATGTTCACTGTAATCTCACAGAGACAGATGCTGCAGTAGTCTTCATTACCTTTTTTTTTTTTTGTATCAAAACTGGAAGAAGGCTTTCCCAGAGACAGCTCCTCTGTGCAGATGATGCTAATTAGGGGAGGTAGCATTTAGCAAGATGCCACAAACTTGTAGTGCAGAGAGCTTCAGGAGAAGGGAACGAAGCACATATAAGGAAAGAAGTTTTGTTACTTTGTTTTAAAAACTTCTTCCATTTTATGGATCAGTGCAGACTGTAAATGCAGACAGCTTGTTGAAAACAGGGTAAGTAGTCAGATGGGTAAGTTGTCTGGGCTGTTATGAGAATGAAACACAGAATGCCAGGGAGTACAAACCTCAGGCCCACCTTTGATGCAGGATGCTCTGCTGTCTCTTTCTCTGCTCCCTCCCCCGCCCCAGCCTTCATGGTCGCCACAAGTAACCATAGCATCATTTAGTGAGAAGACTACCTCAGGAAAAAGGTGTGTGGAAGCAAACTAACAGGTGTGGTAAGAGGTGCAACCGTCCAGACTGACAGTGTGGCTCTAGTATCTTGCAGAAGTCCTACCAGATGAAAGTACCAGGAACAAAACAGAATGTCCTTGTTTTTGCGTCACATCACATTACCTGCCGTGTGTGCAGAGAAACATAAGGGATCTGAGGAAGATGCATTACAGGAAAATAATACACTCAAGGTGATGCCGGGTCAGTTTCTGTGCAAGGTGAAGGAGAAAACATTGGACTCTAGTCCGAAAAAGTTAGAGCATGAGGATGGACACACCCTACTGTTCCCTAGAAAACTACAGCCCGAATGGTAGTGAGCCTGGCCCCTGATCAGAGTGCGGGAACTCCTGCTGCTCCTTGGAGAGCAGAGGTCCTCAACTGCAGCCCCCTGAGGCCGTTTATCCACCCCACCCCCCCACCCCCGCACTTCCAGAAGGGGCACCTCTTTCATTGGTGGTCAGTGTATGAAGTACTCTATGTGGCGGCCCTCCAGTGATCTGAGGGACAGTGAACTGACCCCCTGTGTATAAAGTTTGGGGACCCCTGGTCTAAGATGAAAGGAGGGGATGCTGTTAGGGATAAATAAATGGAAATTACAGAACGTTGGTCAGCATTCAAATGCTAATAAATGTACAGCTGCCACACCTATATGTTGATTGGAGTCAGTGTGGGTCATCTCCATGGATTATGAAAGGGGTCTCACAGTACTGAACATGTGTTTCTAGCTTGGTCATCCTGTGGTTACCCAGGATTCCAACAGGACCTAGACCGTGTCCCTCAGAGCGTATGGATCATTGATCCCATCGAGGGAGGCATTTCTTACATTCCCTCGGTGGTGATTCTGTGATAATCCACCTTGTGATCTGCACAGCCTGCTCTTTTGCAGGTCCTTAGGTTAGGTTTTTAGGATTAATTATTAGAGTATTCTTTCATATGGAATTTTGTTAATCCCTAAAACACATCAATAAAAATCCACTCTGTGTGTTTAAATTGTCCATTTAATATAATTTTTTTAAAAATCCTTTCCCCATTCCTGTTGACTCCAATATCAGGTACTTCACAGTAATTTAACTTTTTCTCCTTTTGTATTTTTATTGACATAAAGGCAGTGATCTTAGAGTGAGAATTAAAGCATAGGCCTATACCTTTCAGTGTTTAGAGACAAGAACATACGAGGCTTGGTTTAAAGGTAGATTAAATCATTTATGTTCTGAATTTTTAACATGGAAATTCAGTAGAAGTGTAAACCCCCACATCTGTATGCAGCACAGAGAAAGCTGATGGGGGTGGGGCAGACAAGCACATTTCTCTTGCCTACAGTGTTAGAGTGTGTTTTCTAATTTTTTTGAGTGTTCATCACTTTTTTATGTTTGTTTAAACTCAGACTTCTCATGGAAGAGCTGGTGAATTTCATTGAAAGAGTGCCCAAGGCTCAGTCTGCCTCCTTGTGGAAGAACAAGGATATCCAGCGGTGAGCACAGGCCTGTTTGTTCCCCTCTACAGTAGAGCCTTAGGCTTTGCCAAACAGGCTCGTTTGTTTTCTTATTTGATATATATGTATATTGTTAGAACTAAAGGCTCTCTTTTCCCTATTTTATGAGAGGGTTATGTTTGGTGCAATTAAGATATTTTGAGAGGCAACCACACCATGCTCTGGGTCTGGGAGTTTTCAAATAGTAAAACAATTGGCTCTATCTTGGAGATACTCGGGTTTACGGGAAATCAGTGCACAGGCAGATTGCAGCTTGGGTGGCGTGTGTGAGAAGAGGCGCTTGATCCCAGTGCTGGAGGCACTCAGAAAATGAAAAGTGCTCTGCCTAGGGGAGCCGAGGAGGACTGGTCTCAGGGAGACTTTGTTCTTGGAGGAAGAAAAGGACTTTTGCAGATGGAAAAGGTCAGGTGCAGCCTGACCAGGCAGTGGCGCAGTGGATAGAGCATCTGACTGGGATGCGGAAGACCCAGGTTCGAGACCCCAAGCTCGCCAGCTTGAGCGCGGGCCCATCTGGCTTGAGCTAAAAGCTCGGCAGCTTGGACCCAGGGTCACTGGCTCCAGCAAGGGGTTGCTTGTTCTGCTGAAGGCCCGTGGTCAAGGCACATGTGAGAAAGCAATCAATGAACAACTAAGGTGTTGCGACGGCAACGAAAAACTGATGATTGATGCTTCTCACCTCTCTCCGTTCCTGTCTGTCTGTCCCTATCTAGCCCTCTCTCTGACTCGCTCTCTGTCCCTGTAAAAAAAAAAAAAAAAGGTCAGGTGCAGCCTCCTAGGAAATGGTGTATTCAGGGAACGGGGAGTTCGGGGTGGATTACAGAGGGTAATAGAGAAAATGAAGCTAAAGAAGAACATTAGAGCAGGCTAATGAAGGAACTCGTGTGAAGTTGGAATATTATTGAGTGGGAAGGCCACTCAACTCTCTAAGGAGGAGAATGAGGTGATCACATACTGGTTTTGGGAAAAGTCACTCTGGAAGCAGCACAGAGAGTGGATAGAAGGAAAGGTGGGGGCAGGAAGACCCACAGGAAGACTATCCGAAACCCAGAGGAGACAACAAAGGCCTGAACTAAGGCACAGGAATGCACATAAAAAGTCTAATACAAAAGAAATGTCTGCGATAGAATTGAAAAGGTTGCTAAGAGTAGTGGAAGAAGCTGTCACCGTAATTGGGAAGGGAAGGGGAGCACTGAGTGGAGGCCAGCTTGTCGGTGGTCTGGCATACTGCAGACCTGTCATCATGTAAGACGAGGCCCCTAGCTATGGAAATCTTAAGAAGGGTCCTACAGTCCTGGGATCACAAAGCAGATGATAAGAGGTGAAGTAGAAATACTATTTATAACAGCTTGACTCCACTTCTGTGCTCTCATATTTAATGAGAGGACACCAGTTAATCTTAACATACTATACTGCAGTTTCTCTAACCCTGCCAGCTGCTGCCCTCTTCTCCGGGCACCACAGTCACCCCAGCTTCTGGGCCTAGCCCCCCAAGGCAAGACCAAACTCGTCTTGTGACTTCTTAAGTGTTCCGCACATCCTACCCAAGGCCTCTGCTTCCCATCTGTCTTGTCACTGAGTTCTCTTTCCCTGTAGATCAGTGACTTACTAGCCATCTGGTTATCTAAACTTCAGCATGTCTTAGTTTTTGTGAATGTTCTTTCTACGGGAGTACATATATGTAACTAGGAGAATGGGTTTTGTTTTTGTATAGTATCTGTTTGAGCATGTGAGTCTCCTCTCTGCATTCTTTTGTATATGAGTTATTTATTTTATTTAACGTACGTAGCACTATTGTCAATGTTTTCTATAATAAATTTCATTTTTTCATATTGCCATTTTACAGTAGAAAAGACAGGCACGGAGAGGTTCAATAGCTTGCTCAAGGTCACTCAGATGGTGAGCTACAGGAGGATTTGGATTCAAACCCAGACTGTCAGGCTCGTCTGGTTTCAGAGTCTATGCTCTTAACCACTGTGCTGGGCAGCCTCTTGTATGTACACACACTTCTTTTCACGTGTGTGTGACACCCATCTCGTGTGAGGAGGAAAAAGTGTGTTTAACTGTGCATGTTCTCTCCTGTGTTTGATGTATGCCCCTGTTTTCCTGAGTTGGGGATGTGGTGTCTGTCTGACTTCACGTTAGGAAATGTTTTCTGTACACACACGTCTGAGTCTTTAAATGGCTTCCTGGATCAGCTCACCCACCTGCTTAGTACAGGGGCCCCGCCACTCCTCATTTTGCATTTGTTTTTCTCAGCTCCCTTTCCTCCTGCCATGGCTATACCTTCTCTCCTCTTCTTTCTCTCTCCCATGTGCTCCCTGGACCACATCAGACCCAGTTCTCTTCATCCCCCTTTTTAGAAACATTAGGATTTCGTTTTCTTTCCCCATGGAATATGTATGCCTTGGCTTCCCTTGCTTCCTTCTTTTAAATTTATACCCTGAATATTGTGCCACAAATAATTTAGCACACCAGAAATGACATTCAAAGGTCACTGTTTCCTCACTCCGAAATCCTGGGCCAAGTCTTAGGAAGTTCCAAGTCTTTATTTTGCCTTTTCTTCTGTGACCTTGGGCAGAGCGTTTGGCAGTTTCCTGCTGCCTCCCTTTCTTTATAAGATACAAGATAGCTGGCTTACAAAGAAGTGCCATTGTACATTAGGGAAAAGGGTGAATTGAACTCGAAGAAGCAGAAGGCTAGGGAAGGGCCCTGAAATGTCTTTCCTAAGAATCTTAAGACTTCTCCCCTTTTTAAAAAAGTGGCTCGTTGAAACAAAATCCTGAATTTGCTATCTCGCCACCTGGTGGGCAAAAATCAGAGGCTTGAAACCCAACTTGGTATATGAGCAAGAATAATTGTGCTGTTGGGGAAGACCACATTTCATTATTTCATCTGTCATGACCATATTTCTGACCTGGTCAAGTACTTTGTTTTGGCTTTTGCGCACGAGATCAGCTATACTTGTCAGAAAAGGAGAAGAGCCTAAGCATTGTAAAGATTGCGTTGACATGTTAGAAGGCAAACCAGAAAAACTGTCTTCTTTTTTTCTCCGGGTAAACTCAGTCTACATGTTAGAAGTGGTGGGAGAATTTGAAGAGCTGTGTTGTAGTTGATCTCAGACAAAAGGAGTTCTTTTGAAATATTCACCTAGAATTTAACCTCGGACAGGAATACTAAAAAGTGCTTCATTTGGACAACATTGATGCTCAACAATTTACATCACTGTAAAATTTCTCCGTCACAAGCCAGCTGATCTTTAGTGCCCCAGAGAGCTATACCATTCGATATTGGGAAACACTGGGGTTTGCTGTCTCGTACATTGACATTTTCCCCAAGTGATACGAGCTGTTCTTCTCTTTATGCTCTTATTTCTTTTTTTCTTTAATTCCTGCGCTCTCCTTATCTGATTCTTCTAAAGTAGGCCTCACAAACTCAGATGCCTCCAGGGATGGGGAGCATAAGTACAGGAGTGAGGTGGCAGCCAAGAAGTGTGATCAGTGACCTGACCTCTCTAAGTGGAGCAGTTGACATACCTTCAGCCGAGTGTGGCCTTATGGGAATGAGAGCCTGTCACTGCCAAATCTCCCCCATTACTTTTTTTTTTTAGGGGAAGCTCAAAATTTGATTGTTTTAAGTGTCATTTTTAAAAATCTTTTCAAGCCTGACCAGGCGGTGGCGCAGTGGATAGAGCTCGCCAGCTTGAGCACGGGCCCATCTGGCTTGAGCAAAAGCTCGCCAGCTTGGACCCAAGGTCGCTGGCTCCAGCAAGGGGTTGCTCGGTCTGCTGAAGGCCCGCGGTCAAGGCACATGTGAGAAAGCAATCAATGAACAACTAAGGTGTTGCAACGGCAACGAAAAACTAATGATTGATGCTTCTCACCTCTCTCTGTTCCTGTCTGTCTGTCTCTATCTATCCCTCTCTCTGACTCACTCTCTGTCCCTGTAAAAAAAATAAAAATAAAAAATAATCTTTTCAAAATGTTGGCTCACACATTAAAGTCCTGTATACTACAAGTAAAAACACTGTTGTGAGTTGGATTTGAGGTTTGAGCCCCCAGTTTTTGACTTATACTGAAGCCTTGTGTAGGCAATCTCTTGGTTAAGTGCCTAGAATTAATACATCTTAGCTTAAGTTACTAATAAGACCATCAACTAAAGAAAACAATAAATTAAAATCTTTCCAATTCATTGGTCAAAGGAGTTTGACAGATTCCCTTAAATTATTTCCCTTAAATCAGCATTTGAATTAGCATTTGATTTAGTATTAGTATGTATAGCAAAAAAAATAAAAAACCCACCTATCACTCTTGCTTTTTGGCAGCTGTCAGACTCCCTGCCTCAGTTGACACTTCTGAGATTTATTTAGAAGTTAACCATCCTTCTTCCTCATTTTGACGTTGTATTTTTTTACTCTTCTTGAAAAAAGAGATTTTGAAGCGTAGAAAAAGAAGAATCCTTTACAATATAATTTTTGTGTCTCTGACTCCCCATACCTCCTTCAGAGTTTAGATTTATTTTAATGGGAAAATTCAAAGCAAAATAGTGTATTTCACTTAAGAAAACTAACCCAGCCTCTCTAGTATTTTTTATTTAAGGTTGACTTTCTTTTGGGGGGGGGGGTATAAGATTAAAAACCTGCAGTAATAATTAATGGTATTGTCATAGTCCTCACAAGCAGTAAGGAATTTTGGATTCATATATTCTTGACTAAAATGTTATGGCAGTTTTTGATACGCAGCTTAAAATGTGAGTTCATAACTTATAGAATATATGAAAAAAAAAACAAGCATATTGTAGTTGAAATTCTTCTGATATGATACTCCCTGGGTGTAAAGCCAGTGGCCAAGGCCACCATCACAGCCTCCTGGCCAGTGCAGGTTCACATTAGATTTGGACAGTCGGTAATGAAACAATGGAGCCAAGAAGTGGTGAGCCATCAGCTTTAATTCTAGCTTGCACCCGGCAGGCAAGTAAAAACACACACTGGGCTCCAAAACCCACTCATTCAATGCTCACAAAGCTACTGACTTATCCGAGTTTCCTAGAATCAAAAGGTTTCTAGCTCACCAGACTTATTCACCTCTGTTTCCCATCTTCTTCTCTCTACACAAACTCTGCACAAACTGGCTTCTTCCTCAGCACTCCGCCATCTTGGCTGCTTCTCTTCTCCTCCACGTGGCCTTAATCTGCTCTTCTCTCTAATACTAACCTCAGGAACCAAGAGAGAGCAAGCTCCTGGCCTGCCCCACTTTATAGTGTAGAAATTCAAACCTTTAATCCAATCTACCAATAAGGAAGTATCTGATACAAAGTCACTTATCTGAGGCATAATGGGAGGATTCCTCATGAGAGTGCACCACCCCATATCATCCAATCAGTCAAGGGTGTGGGGAAAAGCTTACTCTTAAAACTTGCACGTGGGCAGCGCCATCTTTAACAAAGTGAGCATAATATTTTTTATCTGCCCAACACTGGGTATTACAGAAGAATTTATCAGGTTTAACTATCCAGTAAGAAGAAAATTAAATCTATAGGCTTGGAAGTCAAATAGACTGGGGTTTGAATTCCAGATCTGCTGCTTAGTGGCTACACCCGTTTGTTTCTTCTAGGCTCTGTTTTCTCGTTTATGAACTAGGAATAGTATTAGCAACTTCACAGGCTTCTTGGGAAGATTAAATGAGTAACATGACAAAAGTCTTTTTTATGGTGCCAGGCACATAGCAGGTGCTCAGTGAACACCCATGTCCTTTTCCCCTTAATGATGCCCTTGGCTCCCATTGCCCCCTGCTAGTTACCAGAACACACCTTCCTTCCTCAGCCTCATTTATCCCTAGACTCTGCCTTTCCTTATGAAAGCAAGGTAAGAGGGTAGAGGGGAAACTTTTCTCTTTCTTTCTCTTTATTTTTTAATATTTTTTTTTTATTTTTTATCGGATGACATTGGTTAATAAAATTACATCGTTTTCAAGTGTACAATTCTATGGTACAATATCTCTATATATTGTGTGTTCACCATCCAAGTGAAGTCTCTTAAACCATTTTCTAATCCCTCTGTTGCCTCTGGTTACTCAGTACTGAGATTCAGATTCTGGGACTCAATCTTCCTTCCTGTTTAAAAAAAAAGAATTAAACTATCTCTAACTTCACTTGTGTTATAGTTTTTAAAGGCGTCCATGGGAGAGGTCCCCAAGCAGATCCTCTTGGCTTGGCAGTACTTTGATGGCATCCTCACAGCTCGGTCTTCAGCATTAAAATTCCGGAAACTTAATCATTCCATTTCACTCAGAGTTGATTAGCCTTTGAGGGACTGAGTCAGGCTAACCAACCTCAGGATATTGACTAACAAACAAAAATTCCACTTAATCACATCATACTGAGACATGGGCCTGGCTCCAGAATTAGAACGGTTCATCTCTCTAGGACACTGTATTTTGGTCAGCAAGTTCACTGACAAGATCAAATTATAGATAAAGAGGTTTTTTTCATGAGCACAGAATTAAAGCAAAGATAGTTGAGGTACTCTCAGGAATTGTTTCTATTACACTATCAGAGCCTAAGCAATTTCCTTTGTCCTTTTTGGGGATAAATGGATCTAAAATAAAACTCAGGGATTGTAATCTAGTTTCAGGTTAATATTAAATGCACGATTTGGAAGCTCCCTCGGTGTCACTCAGCTAACACATCTGCCTCTGCTCCACCTGCATGAAGGTTAAGTACAGTTTGCTAAAAGGAGAAGAAAACAACTTTTTTTTTCTTTGTATTTTCCCTTATATTCATTTTGTTCATTCATCAAATATTTAGAAGAAGTTAAACCAATGTTTTATTTACAAGTGTCTAAGTGATTTCATTGGACTCTAAAGTCTTCCTTTTTCACAAAAACTCCTGAGCTGAGCCTTGTGCTGGTCGGGTGGAAGAAGAGACAGCGGGGCTCTGGCCGGATGTCACAGCCGTGGGATGTGTTTATTAGGCACTCAGTGTGATAAGGACAGAACAATGCAATCCTTTAGAAAGTACTTATGAAACATTTAGACTCTCAGAACTTGACTTTGATAAATTAGAAAGTCAGAATAAAACGGAACTTATTCCCACTGTATTTCCTTATCCAATTTATCAGCCAGTAATCCTAATGGCTTTGAATGGTTCTCCAGATCCCGCGCTATGATAATATCGAGGGAAAGCTAAGTTGCAAGATGTTAGGCGACAGAGGGAAGTAATGAAGAGTGACTAAATATCTCAAAAAAGTTGCTAGCAAAAGGAATTTGTGGTTATAAAGATGGAATTCAGAGAACTTCAAACTTGTTGATTAACTACCAAGTGCCTAGCATTATAATAAGTTTACAGAAAAATTGCCCAAGAAAGTTAAGATAGTCCCTGTACTCAAGGAGCTTATCAAGTAAAGATTAGGTACTAAGTGCCAACCAGACTTAGGCTAGGCTTGGCAGGTTCAGTAGGGTTTGAATGATGACAGATTATTCTAAGAGAAGAGAGCATTATGGATAAAAACACAGTTCCTGGCTTGGTTAAAATCAGCCAGTGCACACCAAGAAGGAGAGAAAAAAAAAATCAGAAAATCACAATATCTAAAGCAAGAATGAAACTTTGTACTTTTGAAAACATCAACAATACATTTGAATAATTACCAGTTTAAGTCTTTTGTCTAGCTGATAGAAAACTTACCCAAATCGTTTAATTGTAAAAAAATTATATGAAAAAGGAAACCTAGACATTTCCAGATAGAGAAATGGGAAATAGAAAGTTTTAGATCTGAAAGTTGTAGTCGGTATGTAAAGTACACAAAGAATGGAAGAATAGGAGTGGGGGTGGGGGATTAACATGTACTGAATATCATTTAATTACACATCAATGTATATTTTATTACTCATTTGTTGTAGTGCTCACAGTGATTGAGAGGGAAGTATTTTATCCTCATTTTAGAAATATGGTCTGACTGGTGGTAGCACAGTGGATCAACTATCCACCTGAGATGCTGAGGTCCCAGGTTTGAAACTCCAGCATTGCCCGGTTGATCACAGGCTCACGAGCTTGACAGCGGGGTCACCAACTTGAGCATGGGATTATAGACATGATCCCATAGTCACTGGCTTGAGTACAAAGGTCGCTGGCTTGAGCTCTCCAGTCAAGACGTGTAGGGGAAACAGTCAACAACCAGTGACACCCCTTTGAGTTGATGCTTCGCATCTCTTTTCCTTCTTTCCTCCTGCTCTCTCTCTCTCTCTCTAAAATGTTTTTTAAAAGTAAAAGAAAAATAATAACAGCCCTCGCCAGATAGCTCAGTTGGTTAGAGCATCATCCCAAAGCACAGAGGTTGCAGGTTCAATCACTGGTCAGGGTACATATAGGAATGAATTAATGTTTCTCTCTTTCTTGCTCTCTCTCAAAACATCAATAAACATTTTTTACAATAGAAATCTGGAGATGAAAAAAAGAGGTTAAGTATATTGCTCAATGTTGCAACTAAAAGAAGCAAAAATCAAAGTTAAATTGGTTATAAACATCAGCCTTCTACAGAAGTTCTGTACAATCAGAGTTTGTAAAAATGTCATTGACAAGACCTGAGAAAAGCTCAAACTCAGTTAAGGTATTAAAACACTGCCTCTGTTCTAGAACAGGTCCGCAGAAGCTTTCTAACATAACTTTGGGTTATCTGGGTATGGGTCCCCCACAGGCCACAGTTATCTCAAGCTGAATGGAGCAGGGCCCCTTCTTGGCTCAGTCACGGGGTTGTTGGCAGGATTCAGTTCCTCGGGGACACTGGTCTGAAGCCTCCCTCAGCTCCTGCCATGTGGGCCTCACCACAGAGCATCTCACAACATGGCAGCTGATCAAGTCAGAGCTAATAAGCACAGAGTCCGAGAGAGAGTAGGCAAGATGAAGGTCACAGTCTTTTGTCACCTACCCTTGGACATGACATCTGGTGGCTTTTGTCACATTTTCTTCACTAGACACAAGCCATCCAGGCCATACTCGGTTGGAGGGAATCAACACAAGGCAGTGAATACGGGAGGGATGGGATCCTTGGGAGCTGTGTCAGAAGCTGCCTGCCACAAAAGTCAAAACTGAGCAGGCCAGGTGACCCCAGAGTCATTAGGACCTGCTTAGCCTTCCTCTTCTGGCTTACCAGTCTGTTCCTCCTTGATGCTAGCACACTTGTCATAGGGCTCACTTCTGCCCAAACTTTCTGGCGCACTTCAGATAGGACTCGCAGCCAACTCACTGCTTCTTACCTTTCCTGAGCTTTGACGGGAGAGTATGTTGGGCACTGCGTTCAGTGCTGAGGATATAAAAATGAAAAAAATACTATGTGCATAGTATAATTAATAGGATAAAAGATATGTTATATTGTTTTTGCTAATGTAATGGCTCTTCTCCTTCCAACATTGCTCTACCAAACTGGCTATCAAAACTCATCATGATTGTTTCTGTATAAACAAATGCTTTCTTCACTTTCTCTGGAATGCAAGTTTATGATTTCTATGTTGTTTATCCTGAAGGGAGAAAATGGGGAAAGATCCACTGTATTGTGAATGTATTTTCTCAATAACATCTTTTCTTCAGCTCACTTTGTGGTATGAATACAGTACATAATATGTACATATAACATACAAGATACCTTAATCAACTGTTAATGTTCTCAGTAAGGCTTCTAGTCAACAGGTGGCCATTAGTAAAGTTTTGGAGGAACCACAAGTTATGTGTGGATCTTCAACTGCGAAGATGGCAGCCCTGCCCTCATGCTGTTGTTTGAGGACCAACTGTATATAGAATACGGGCTGTGGCAGGACCTAGATGAAGGAGGGACTAACCGTCATGTGAACAGCCCTGGATTTTATCCTGAGTGTAATGACAAGTCATTCAAGTGAAGGAGGATGTGTGTGTCATTGTGTGTTAAGATTTGCATTATTGTTTTTTGTTTGTTTGTTTTGTTTTTTGGGGTTTTTTAAATGAGAGGAGTGGAGATAATAAGACAGACTTTTGTATGTGCCCCTACTGGAATCCACGTAGCAACCCCTGTCTCAGACCAGTGCTTGAGTCAACCCAGCTATCTTTAGCACCTGAGACTGATGCTCAGTACCAACGAGCCACTGGCTGCAAGAGAAGAGAGTGTGAAGGGGGGCAGGGAGGGAAAGAGAAGCAGATGGTTGCTTCTCATGTGTCCCCTGACGGGGGATTGAACCCAGGATGTCTGCACGCCGGGATGACGCTCTTTGCATTGAATCAACCAGCCGGGACTGAGATTTGCATTTTAAAAATATTACTTAGGCCCCTCTATGTGGGAAGGCAAGGATACTTATGGCTTTTGACATCTCTTTTATTGCCTTGTATTGTTACAAAATTTTTCTTAGACTTAAGCTCCTTGTGAGCAGAGGCCTTTCTGTTCTGCCTATTATATCCCTTACAGGGCTTAAATGCTATTGCCACAATCAGGGCTAAGTAAATATTTATTGAATAAATACTATAAAACTCAAAGCATCCAATATATATAGGACAGATAAGTGGCATAAGAAAATCTTGTATTATGCTAAATGAAATAAACCAGTCAGAGAAAGACAAGTACCGTATGACCTCACTTATACGTGGAATCTAATGAGCAAAGTAAACTAACAAACAAAAACAGACTCATAGATACAGAGAACAGACAGACAGCTGGCAGATGGGGAAAGGGTTGGGGGCTGGGTGAAAAGGGTGAACCGATTAAAGAAAAATCAGATACAACAGTTTGGTGATTACAAGAGGGAAAGGGGGTGGGAGAGAGGGGGGGTAACGGGGAGGAGACTTGGGGTGGTAAACACAATGCAGTACAGTATACAGGGGATGTAGTACATGAGTGTATACCTGAAACCTGTATCATTCTAACCAATGTCACCCCATAAATCCAATTTTAAAAAGAGTGAAGAAAATAAAATCTTTATATGTCTATTTATGTAAAAGATAAAGAGAAGAATTCTTGATATTTTGTTGTTGGAGAAACAGAGGCAAAGGAAATTGGAAGAACATGAGCTATATGCTATTTTGGCTAAATCTCTAGTGTTTGCATTATTATTGACTGCATAAATGCAATTCACAGACATAAATGTAACATTATTAGGATAACATTTTTTCTTTCTGCACATCTTTGTTTCCCCTTGAGTTAGAAAACTAAGCAAATAAGCAAACAAGATAATTACTGTGCACTTATTGCTAATTTATTTCTAACTTTTCCCCAACTTGAAAAGGTATGTCCTGTGTTCAAACTCAGTTTTCCCTTAAGAAATCCTCTCTCAGGGCTTTCTCTCTCCCTCATGTGACGTCAGCTGCTCTTGATTGAGCCTGCTGCAGTTTTCAGTTTATCTTCATTACCTTGAAGGTTTCTGCCCCTTTTTTCTTTTGTAAGAAGCTCTGTTTCCTGGGCCCTTTTTCTTTCTTTTTCTATTTCTTGTCTTTTATTTTCTTATTTACACTTTCACTTTTGCAGGGCACATTGTCCACTTACTTTGTGGGAAAGCATACTTGGGAAGTAAATTGTCTGAGACCCCGCATGTCTGAATGCCCTTGTTCTTCCCTCACGCTCTGATAGAAATGCAGATTAGATTAAAAAAAGATTTTCTTGAAATTTTGAAAGCGTTGCTTCATTTTTTCCTTCTAGCTCCCAGAAAAGCTGTTGTCAAGTCCAGTGCTATTGAGTCTAGATCTTTGATATGTAGTCTGTTGCTTCCTCCATAAAAACTTTCAGAATCTTCTCTTTGTTCTTTAAGTGTATGATGCCTTAACTAAAAGACAGTGTTCATTCATGTGCTGAGTGTTTAGTAGGCCCTTTCAATAGAGAACAGGGATGGCACCTATAGCCAAGTTCCTGTTTTGTGAGACAAACCTGGCCTGGCCCTGTTTTTATGGTTTTATTGGCAAAGTTGAATAATTTGACAGAGATAGTATGTGGTCTGCAAAACTTAAAATGCCTGTGGTCCTTCGGAGAAAATATTTGCTGAACCTCAATCTGCGAAATCAAGAATTGATTTTTTTTTTTAATATTTTACCTTATTTTTTGTTTCCTTCCTCATTTTTTTGTGTTCTTTCTGGAACTCTTTGTTATTTAGATGTTGAACCTTCTGTACTGATACTCGAATATTTTTCTCCCTTCTTTCCATCTCTGTTTTTGGTTGTTCTTTTGTCTGCGATATTGTTTTAACTTTATTTCTCAACCTTTGTATTAGTTTTTTATTTTGGCTATCATATTTTTTTATTTTGACGTACAGCTAGTGCTCGACTAAAGACCACGATTGGTTCCAACAGACCGGTCATAACATGATTTGGTCGTAAGTTGAGTAAGCTATATGTACAGTACTGTGAAATGATGTTATAAAAATCTTTAAGAAGCCTGACCTGTGGTGGCGCAGTGGATAAAGCATCAACCTGGAATGCTGAGGTCGCTGGTTTGAAACCCTGGGCTTGCCTGGTCAAGGCACATATGGGAGTTGATGCTTCCTGCTCCTCCCCCACTCTTATCTCTCTTCTTTCCATCTCTCCTCTCTCTCTCTCTCTCTTTCTCTTTCTCTCTTTCCATCTCTCCTCTCTAAAATGGATAAATAAAATATTTTTTAAAAATCTTTAAGTCATATTTTATCATAATTTTCTTTCATTATTGTTATATATCATAATTTTCTTGGTTCATTTTATGCCATATGTATCATCTCTACACCATTTTGTTTATTTTTACATTCTTCAGGTTTAAGTAAAACACTGCATTACCAATACAACTGGTTTAATATTTGCAAAACATACAAAATTACAAAATACAGGTGCATACAAAAATACAAAATACAGGTGTAAAAACTACCATAGGAAACATTTTCCCAGTTGCTAAGTGCTGTCGGAAGCTGGTCCGCACTGTCGTACTCCCAGCTGGGCAACGTTTGCGCTGCCAGAAGCGGAGCAGTCGTGGCTAGCAATTGTGGTCATAATGTCGAATGGTCGTAAGTTGCATGAGTCATAAATCTATCAATACCTGTAATTTTTTCTACTTTTATGCTAATTTTTTTATTATAAAACATGAACAAAAACACTCAAAATTGATATATGTAGCTAATAAATTATAATAAAGCAAGCACTCTTATAAACACTACCCAGGTTAAGAAATAGGAAATTTCCAGTTAACTCAAAAGCCCCTCTCTATGCCCCCGTCTAATCACAGCGCACTCTAAAATGTGTCATGGATTTCAGTTTATGGCAGTATTGTCCAGGAAGCTCAGATTGTCCCATCTTTGGACAGTGAAAGCACCTGCAGGTCATCCACTGTATCCTTTTATTATGACCTTTGTCGTCTTTAGGTTTTTTGTTTTGTTTTGTTTTTGCTTTCTCATGTAGCAGGATGTTTAAGATACTTCTTGTACATTTTCTGCCCAAAATCTGCCATCACCCATTTCTCCAAGAAACTCTGGATTCTTTGAGTGGGAAATAAAATTTTTAGCTCCCGTTCTAGTTGCTAGCAATGCTCATTGCTACTAAATTGGTCACTGTTTGTAGGCCTTTTTGGAGGATAGAGCATATATATTTTCCTTCCTTTATTTTAATATATACTTTTACTATGTATGGTCAGAACATACAGCCATGACAGTACATTACATATTATCCTCTCTTCCTTTTAACCTTCATTTAGTCATCTACAAATAACTGTATAGTTAATGCTCACTACCAACGCATATATCAATATTTCTGTCGAATTTTGGTTGTCTGAAACTCATTCTTCAGAAGATATCTCAGGAAGTGATTATATAAGAACAAAATACCCTGAGTTCTTGCAGGTTTATAATTCTTTATCTATGCTCTCTGTGACCTTGAAAGTCAGTTTTGCAAGATATGTAATTCTTGGCCTTCATTTTCTTCTTTGAGCATCTTAGATATGTTACTCTGCTTTCTTCTAGTTAAAGCATTACTGTTGAAAACTGATGCAATCTAATTATTTTTTTCTTGTAGGTCACTTGCTCTTTTTGCCTATACACCCAAAAGTTGGCTTGTCTGTTTACTATATAGCTAAATATTTTCCCAGAATACATCTGGCATTAGTCCTTCTGCGTCAGCATTCTCAGATATGCTGTGTATGCTCTCAGTCTGTAGTTTCAAGCCTCGCTGAGTTGACCAATTATGGTTTTGTTATTTGTTCTGTTCCCTTGCTGGGATTTCTATTAGGGACTCCTGTTGTCTGTATGTTACATCTTCTTGCCTGTCTTTTAGGTCTCATTGCCTCTTTGAAATTCTTTTTCTTAATTTTTTATACTAATTTGAGAGAGAGAGTGAGTGAGAAGCATCAACTTGTAGTTGCTTCACTTTAGTTGTTCATTGATTGCTTCTCATATGTACCTTGATGGGGGGGGGGGCGCTCAAATGGAGTCAGTGACCTTGGGATCATGTCGATGATCCCACACTCAAGTCAGTATCCTCATGCTCAAGCTGGTGGCCTGCGCTCAAGCCGCCGACCTCGGGGTTTTGAACTGGGTACCTCAGCATCCCAGGTTAACGCTGTATCCACTAGCCACTACCAGTCAGGCTCTTTCAAATTATTTTTATTTCTTCATTTCTTTTTATTGTTTTTTTCCTGTATTTTACTTAACAGCATTGTTATGTTTATTCACTCTTGTGTATCTATTTAGTCTTCATTTCTAATTCTTTATTGAGTTGTCACCTTATTTTTAAACTTTTCTGATTTTTCATTTATGTAGGTCTCTCACATCTTGTATAATTTTTAATGTTTTTAACTTATTTTAAAATCTTGATATTTCCAAGAGCTCTTTTTATTCTCTTAATGCTTCCACTTATAAATAGAGGTAATTTCTCATTTCCTAGCTATCTTGTCTTACTTCTCTCTCTAAGGATAGTAATGATAGTAATAGTCTACCTGCCTGATTTATTTTCTCTTTTCATTTCCTCCTCCTTCCTCCTTCCTCCATTTGTTTTGACCTTTATTATTTTAGACACTGTCCTCAAATGTATGGTAATCCTTGGTTATTGGCACATGATTAAGAGTTAGATAATAAAAACTGATTAGATTGTCTGTGTCATGAGAAGGTCTTGTTGAATTCTAGATTTTATCATGATATAATCTAGTTAGGAAATTTCATTGTGAAACCCTCAGTGTTGGGATCTTTTAGTTGAATTTTTTCCTTGGTAATGATCAATTTTTCAGAGAAGTTTCTTCCATTCTTTTAACCTGGAGGGTGTAAGCCTGACTAAGAGTGTTCTGGGAGCCAGATGATGAGAACATTTTTCCTATCAATATATAAACTTTGCTCTAAGAAAGCTGCCTCGGTTGTTGTGGTTTCTCCTTATCTGGACTCTCATTCTTACTCTCTCCAGAGAATAACCCCTGGGACCTACCTGGGAGGGGAAGGGACAATGGCCGAGCTGTATGGAATAGGGGAGGTAAACTGGAAGGTTCTATTAATCAGTTTTTTTCAGCAAATCCTCTTGTTTTTAGAGCCACCTCTCAACTTTATTTCCAGATGAACCAGCTGTCTCTAATAGCTGAGCTCTCTGTGGGTTCTGCAGTATATTAAGTTACTTGAATTGAACTTTCCTGGTCTGCTAAGTCAGTTAGCATTTGTCCTTCTGTCTGCTTTCCAGAATGCTGCCACCATTATCGCTTCTCTTGTTCTCTTTGTCTTGAGGATAAAGCCCTTTGCTATTAGTGTTCAGTGATATTCCAGGAGAGAGCAGAGCTAATGCACACATTCAGTTCACCAGAATCCCTTCACCTATCTTACTGAGAATCTCAAGGAAGTCGCTCAGGTCGGTTCTTCATTATGTTAGAGCAAATGATAAAGTGTTTTCCTAATGACACTTGTTTGTTTGTTTTAATGGATGCTCCCGATGCTGGTCTGAAAGGTCACACAGCCTATTTCTGTAGCTTTGCAGGCCCATGAGTGAAGTTTATTTCATTTATCTTTTGTGAACAGAGAGAATGTGAGATATCACATAGAAATGCTGTATACTAAGATGTATATGGTAAGCCCTGAAACAACCAGTAAGGAAATGACTAATAATAAATAATAATAAAAAAAGTTTAGAAGCTACATCTGAAAATATTCACTTATTATAAAAAAAATAGAAAAAGAAGACTAGAGGGAGAAAATGGCATGAGACAAATTTTTAGCAGACATAAGTCATCTATATCAGTACTAATATTAAATGTGAAGGGCTTAAACAATTCAATCAGATAACCAATTATCAGACTGGATCAAAAATTATAAGATCCAGAATATGCTTGATAAACAAAATAAAGTGTAGAAAAACAATAGAGATAATCGGTGAAACCAAAAATTGGTTCTTTGCAAAGATCAACAAAACTGACAGACCTTTAGCTAGATTGACAAATAAAAAGAGAGAGACTACTTATATCACTAGAACCAGAAACGGAAGAGGGGACAGGAAGACCAACAGAAATAATAACAATTACAAAGGAATTCTGTGAACAGTTACGTGCCAGTAAGTTGGACAACTTAGGTAAAATGGAGACGTCACTTGAAAGGACTGTCTCTGACATAAAGAACTGACGTTGTGATTCACTCCCAGGCTGCTGCCGTCTCCTCTCAAGGACGCCGTGGAGGTCTCCACCTGGAGAAGGTGCTACACAATGCAGGAGGTGAACTCCGCCCTCAGTAAAATCCAGCTGGTGGGATATTCTCAGAAAATTGTGAGTGTTGATATGATGTTACGTGATTAATGAATGCTTTCAATTCATATTGTTGGTTGTTGATAAGATACCATAGTTTCGTTTTATAAGCCATTTGGTCACTAAGAGTCATGAACTAGTCCACAATGAAAAGGCAGAACAGAGTGTCTGTCACTTTCCTCCATCTGTCCCTGGTGCTGATTGGCGCTCTCTCCTAATCCTCACATTCCCCATCACTGGCTATCATTGATTAGCCAGCATGTAATAAGTTAAGAGAAGGGCATTTCATTCTCTTCACTTTAGAATAGTGGATGCTATTTTACAGACTTTGGACAAGTGAAATGGGAAACGGAGAGCATGAAAGAGATCGGGAAGCACATTGGCAAATAGAACTTTTGAGCTCTGATCTAATAATGATAAAGTTCTCATTTCTATCAACTTGTGCCCAGAGCCACTCAGTGCGAACAACTATGAGATGAACACCTAACCTGAAAAGAAAAAAAACCCACACACACTGAAGTATTTGTCTCTTTGATTAATTTGGTAATATATCATCTCTGCCTTTTTAATGAGTGAGGGTTTTTTGTTTTACTTGAAACTTTCTGGTCTGCTTTGAAATAGTGTCTGAGTGGAGAAGGATGGTTCCGTTCTCTCCTGCGGGCATGTCTGGCACGACGACATCGCTGCCTGCTCGTCACACCTCTTGCTGTGGTTCTTTTCCAGGAGCTCTTTGGCGCGGTCCAGGTGACTCCTCTGAGCTCTGGCTATGCCCTCGGAAGCTCCAACTGGATTATTCAGTCCCATTATGAGAAAGTGTCTTACGTCTCTGGATCCTCCTTGCTTACTACACACCCGCAGGTAACTCAGTTCTCATCAAACAACTCAGCTTTTTGGTTATTTAACCCAAAATTCAGAATATATCCAGAGCACCCACCACCAGCTGTTTTCACTCTTCCTAATTTTGGTATCTATAGACACTATAAAAAAATTGTGGTAAGAACATTTAATGTGAAATTGACCCTTTTAATAAATTTTTGACCGTATGATACATTATTGTTGACTTAGGTGTGGTGTTGTACTGCAGGTCTCTGGTGCTTACTCAGCTTCTGGACCAAAACTTTATGTTCTGCAGCAGCAACTTCCAACCTTTTTCATCTCATGGCACACATAAGCTAATTACTAAAATTCTGTGGCACACCAGAAAATATATATTTTTTCAGCTCTGACCAAAAAATAGGTATAATTTTGATTCATTTATACCAGTGGTTATTGTGCTTTCTGCTCTCAGTTTTTTATGTGACAATCTAAGAGAAAAGAGGTCAGTGTCACTGACTTGTCAGGTGTTACATGTTTTAAACATTCTTATGGGGCTCTGGCTGGTTAGCTCAGTGGATAGAGTGTAGGCCCAGCATGCAGGCATCCCATGTTCGATCCCAGGTCAGGGTGCACATGAGAAGCAACCACCTGCTTCTCTTCCCCCTCTCTCTCTCTTTCCCTCCCTCAGCCAGTGGCTCGATTGGTTCCAGCATCGGCCCCAGGTACTGAGGATAACTTGGTTGATTTGATCATCAGCCCCAGACAGCAGTTACCAGACAGATCCCAGTCAGGGCACATGAGGGAGTCTGTCTCATTATCTTCCCTTCTCTCACTTAAAAAATAATAATAATAATAAAAATTCTTATGACATACCTGTTGAAAATCGCTATTTTACAGTATACTCTTTATCAAAGATCAATTACCTGTGTCCCGGCATTTCAAATCTCAAGTTCCTCTGTAAAATCCTGCTGCCTCTAGGGTTACCTCTAGGATTCTGAGATTTCCCAGCACTTCTAATAATCATAACCTGATGTAGAAGAGATATGGACACGTGTTTACTCAGCAGGTGTTAATTACTTAGTGTTTACAAACAGCCTACTACATGTCAAGCACTCCTCTAGATGTTAGAGATTCAGGGGTGACCCACAGGCAAAGTCCTTGCTCATGGATCTAGGTTCAGTTGATGTATAGAGAGAGGGTGAGATCCAGAAAATAAATGTGCAGAATAATTTCCGATTGTGATATAAAGACTGAGAACAACCAAGTGGGGTATGTACAGAGTGATAGGGACTAGTTTAAATTGGGTAGACAGAGAGCTTCAGGGGCGAGCTTGTTGGAACGGAGACCTGAGCAGTGAGCCCTGTGGAGCAGTGAGGGCAGAGCATTACGGACGTGGCAGATGAAGGCCCTAAAGCAGGAGCAGCCAGGCACGTTTGCAAAGCAGGCCCTGTGACTGCAACGTGCTTAGTGTAGTCGGAGATGTCCGGGAGAGTAGCAGAGACCAGGTCCTGTGGGACTTGATAGGCCATGGGGGAAACTTGGATTTTATTTTAATGTGCAGAGGGAAGATATTGGAAGATTTTAAGTAAGTCATTCATTAACATTTTGACAAAGCTAAGTACTTAAACATTGTATAAATGTATCACTCATTTCAATTTAGGTATTTGTAAAGAATTTATTACTCATTTTGTAAGTCCTGGTTCTTCCCGTCTTTGTAAAGGAGGGCAGGGAGATTATGAGATAGCAGGTGATGGGTGGCTGCCGGGATGGATGGGTACATAGGTAACTAAGGGAAGTCCATATCGCATTTGAATATGGGAACAAGAACAGCTGCTGTGAGTCTAGAACAGTAGATGATCCTGAGCTGCCACTCCGCATTGTTTTTTTATATCTTTTATAATCAGGTTTCATTTCAAGGTCTGGAGGGGGCACATTGTAATTTTTTCCTATAGCTAGCAGAATTCTGGGCCTTTCCCGCTTATTGAAATCAAAAGCCCATCAATGTCATCTTAATCTGCTTCATTGAACCAAATTTTTTTATTGGCAGCTTCTATCATTCCTGATGTATTCCTCTATGAAAGACAGAAAGATTACTTGGCTGCCAGCTCTTCCTATTTGTCCTGCTTACATCAAAGCCTTTACAGCACTATTGCTGTGGTTTCCAGTAAATTATTCTTGTAAGGTTTGTAAATATAAAGGGAAAATAAGGTTTTGAAAGTAGTGAGCAACATACTTTAGTAATTAATTTTAATTCCTAGCTGGCAACAACAGTATTGTATGTTAAAAAAGAAATTAGATTTTCTTTTACCTAAATGATTGGATTCTATATTGAATTAGCAGGGATAAGAAAAGTTTTGGTTTGAGAAAACTTGATAGTCTACTTCAGCAGTCAGCAAACTATGGGCCATGGACCAAATCTGACCCGCTCCCCCTGCCCCGGCCTGTTTTTGTAAATAATGTTTTGTTGGAATACAGCTACACCCTTATGTTTATGGATTTTTTTTTATTTTATTCATTTTAGAGAGGAGACAGAGAGAGAGAGAGAAAGGGGGGAGGAGCTGGAAGCATCAACTCCCATATATGCCTTGACCAGACCAGTGTAGGGTTTTGAACTGGCGACCTCAGTGTTCCCAGGTCGACGCTTTATCCACTGCACCACCACAGGTCAGGCTGTTTATGGATTGTTAACAGCTGCTTACACACCACTGTGGCAGATATACTTTTAACTTGACAGAAAAAAGGCCAGCCACTGGTCCACTTGCGTGGAACCCTTACCGGCTTAGAAGGCTGCTCTAATGATCTAATAAGCACAGAGGAATGAGACTCTGGATTAAGGCTAAGATGGTAAGAATGGAGAAATCAGTTAAGAAAACATTGGCAGTTTAATTCAACAAACATATATTGAATGTTCACTGTCTCCAGGGAAGAAAAAATACAAGTCAAAAGATCTCATGCCAGGATGACATTGAGAATGGTTATAAGGGTACTAATCCATTTGACAAGGAGGAGTTGGAGGGGGTGGTTGGTTGTAGAAGGGGGGTGGTGAATGGGAATTTGAGGGAACATGGGACAGATGGAAATACAGTGCTGTATTTCCATCTGTCCCATGGACTGTCGGGAACATTTACCAATAGATAGTGGAAGGTAGGGAAATAGTCCTGAATAAAAATGTTTGGAGAATTAAGGCCAAGAATGTAAAGCATCCCAGAAGACTATACAGCATCCCAGATGGAGGAAGAAGAGAACTAGCCTTTACTGAGCACAGGGTCTCAGTGTTAAAAATTTTTAAATTGATCTGGTGTTCAGTAATCATGCTGAATTCTCATGTTAATTCTAGTATTTACCTATTGATGATAGCATCTGCAAAAAAGTAAAAATTTTGTCATTTCTCTTTCAATCTTTTGTCTTTTACTTCTTTTCCATCTTACTCTCTAGTCCCATGTTAAATAGAAGTGATGATAGTGACATTCTTGTCTTGTACCAGATTTTAAAAGAGGGCTTTTGTAGCTTCTTCAGTCAACATGATGCTTACTGTTCATTTTTATCAATTTCAGGACTTTCATCTCTATTCCTAATTTTCTGACTTTTTAAAATCAGATATAGATGTTGTACCTTAAATGGTTTTTCTGAAAATGTGAGATAATCATGTGATTTCTTTCCAGGATTAAACCATTAATGTAGTGAATTGCAAAGTCAGCTTTTCTCACATTTAACCATCCTTGCATTCCCTGGATAACTATTCTGTGATCACAGTTCATCCTTTCTAAAATGCTCTCCTGGAATCAGTTGGTCAGTATTTTATTGAAGTTGATCATTTATACTCATAAGTAAACAATGCATCTATGCTTTTTTTATATACTATTTATTTGGAAACCAGGTATATTAGTCTCATTAAAGGATCTGGGTCCCTCTCCCTCTTTTTCTAATTTCACAAATGTGCAATGTAAAGGTTATTTTTTCTTGAAAGTCAAATTTCCCTTAATACTGTCTAGCCTGGTATTGCCATTTTAATATTCTTTTCATGGTTATTGAACTGTATTTTCTGGGTCAAAATTTTGCCAATTTTGGCAGAAATTTATCTATTTTTCCAAGGTTTTCAAAACAAAATTGTTTTAACATATGGAATTATATATGCTACCCTTTTATTTGGTTAAAATTTTTTGTGTGATTCTAGTCTCATTTTAAATTTTGTTTATTGTCATCTCCTCTTTCTCTTACCCCCCTTGGTCAGACTTGCCAAAACTTTGTCTGCATTACTATTTTTCTTCAAAGAAAAGGTTTTTGCTTTTAGTGGATTTTGTTGTGTTATATTTTTTCCTTGGGTTTATTCTTTTTTTTCTTTCTTTTTTTTTTTTTTTTTACAAGGACAGAGAGAGAGAGAGTCAGAGAGAGGGATAGACAGGGACAGACAGACAGGAACGGAAAGAGGTGAGAAGCATCAATCATTAGTTTCTCGTTGCCCTTGCGACACCTTAGTTGTTCATTGATTGCTTTCTCACATGTGCCTTGACCGCGGGCCTTCAGCAGACTGAGCAACCCCTTGCTGGAGCCAGCGACCTTGGGTCCAAGCTGGAGAGCTTTTGCTCAAGCCAGATGGGCCCGCGCTCAAGCTGGCGAGCTCGGGGTCTCGAACCTGGGTCTTCCGCATCCCAGTCCGACGCTCTATCCACTGTGCCACCGCCTGGTCAGGCTATTCTTTTTTTTTAATACTTATCTCATCTGTGTTTGTCTTTCTTTGCTCTCCAGTAAGTATATTTAAAGCTGTCAGTTTTCTCTCAGTATTATTTAAGTCTGCTAAATTTTTAATATGAAGTGTTTTGTTGTTCTACTCTAAGTATATCATTTCCTTCATAATATTAATGTTTTAACTAACCAAAGGTTATTTTATAGTGCTTATAGTAATCTTGTTCGTTTCTAGTCTATCTAGGGTGATTAGATTTAGGGTCCGACAAAACTTCTATCAAGTCATACTCCTGTTTCAGGATTCTAATTTTTTTTTTTCCAAAATGTTCTAAATATGTTGAAAAAGATTGCATTCACTTTTTTTTTTTTAATATATTTTATTATTATTAATTCTAATGGGGTGACATCAATAAATCAGGGTACATATGTACAATGAAAACATCCCCAGGATATCTTATCATTCAATTGTGTTGCATACCCATCACCAAAAGTCAAATTGTCCTCTGTCACCTTCAATCTGGTTTTCCCTGCGTCCCTCCCCTCCTCCCTATCCCATTCTTCCCTCCCTCCCCCCATCCCATAACCACCACTCTCTTGTCCATGTCTCATACCCTCACTTTCATGTCCCACCTATGTATGTAATCGTGCTGTTCTCAGTTTTTCTTTTTTTCTGATTTACTTATTTCACTCCGTATAATGTTATCAAGGTACATCCATTTTGTTATAAATGATCCGATGTCATCGTTTCTTATGGCTGAGTAGTATTCCATAGTATATATGTACCAAAGCTTTTTAATCCACTCGTCTTCTGACGGACACTTGGGCTGGTTCCAGATCTTCGCTATTGTGAACAATGCTGCCACGAACATGGGGGCGCATTTCTTCTTTTCGAACAGTGCTATGGTGTTCTTAGGGTATATTCCTAAAAGTGGGATAGCTGGGTCAAAAGGCAGTTCGATTTTTAATTTTCTGAGGAATCTCCAAACTGTTTTCCACAGTGGCTGCACCAGTCTGCATTCCCACCAGCAGTGCAGAAGGGTTCCCTTTTCTCCACATCCTCGCCAGCACTTATTCTGTGTTGTTTTGCTGATAAGTGCCATTCTGACTGGTGTGAGGTGATATCTCATTGTGGTTTTAATTTGCATTTCTCTAATGATTAGTGATGTTGAGCATTTTTTCATATGCCTATTTGCCATCTGTATGTCCTCTTTGGAGAAATTTCTATTCATTTCTTTTGCCCATTTTTTGATTGGGTTGTTTGTCTTCCTGGTGTTGCTTTTTATAAGTTCTTTATAAATTTTAGTTATTAACCCCTTATCAGATGTGCTGTCGAATATGTTCTCCCATTGTGTGGTTTGTCTTTTTATTCTGTTCCTATTGTCTTTAGCTGTGCAAAAACTTTTTAGTTTGATATAGTCCCATTTGTTTATCTTGCCTTTTATTTCAGTTGCCCATGAAGATAAATCGGCAAATATACCGCTGCTACAGATGTCGGAAAGCTTGCTGCCTATGTTTTCTTCTAAGATGTTTATGGTTTCACGGCTTACATTTAAGTCTTTTATCCATTTTGAGTTTGTTTTTGTGAATGGTGTAAGTTGATGGTCTAGTTTCATTTTTTTGCAGGTAGATGTCCAATTTTCCTAACACCATTTGTTAAAGAGGCTGTCTTTACTCCATTGTATGTTCTTTCCTCCTTTGTCAAATATCAGTTGTCCATAAAGCTGTGGGTTTATTTCTGGGTTCTCTGTTCTGTTCCATTGATCTATGTGCCTGTTCTTATGCCAGTACCAGGCTGTCTTGAGTATAATGGCCTTGTAGTAAACCTTGATATCAGGAAGAGTGATACCTCCTGCTTGATTTTTTCTTTTTAAGATTGCTGAGGCTATTCGTGTTCTTTTTTGGTTCCATATAAATTTTTGGAATATGTGTTCTATATCTTTGAAGTATGTCATTGGTATTTTAATTGGTATTGCATTGAATTTATAAATTGCTTTGGGTAATATAGACATTTTAATGATGTTTATTCTTCCTAGCCATGAGCACGGTATGTACTTCCACTTGTTTGTATCTTCCTTAATTTCTTTTATCAATGTTCTATAATTTTCTGAGTACAAGTCCTTAACCTCCTTGGTTAAATTTACTCCTAGGTACTTTATTTTTTGGGCTGCAATAGTGAAGGGGATTGTTTCCTTAATTTCTTTTGCTGATATTTCATTGTTGGTGTATAGAAATGCCTCTGATTTCTGAGTATTAATTTTATATCCTGCCACCTTGCTGAATTCATTTATAAGGTCCAGTAGTTTTTTGACTGAGACTTTAGGGTTTTCAATATACAATATCATATCATCTGCAAATAATGACAGTTTTACTTCTTCTTTTCCAATTTGGATGCCTTTTATTTCTTCTTCTTGTCTGATTGCTGTAGCTAGGACTTCCAGAACTATGTTGAATAAGAGTGGTGAAAGTGGGCAACCCTGCCTGGTTCCTGATCTTAAGGGGATTGCTTTTAATCTTTGTCCATTTAGTATGATGTTTGCTGTCGGTTTATCGTAGATGGCCTTTATCATGTTAAGGAATGATCCCTGTATTCCCACTTTACTGAGAGTTTTGAGCATGAATGGGTGCTGGATTTTATCAAATGCCTTTTCTGCATCTATTGAAATTATCATGTGATTTTTGTCCTTCCTTTTGTTTATGTGGTGAATCACATTGATTGATTTGTGAATATTGAACCAGCCTTGCCTCTCCAGAATAAATCCCACTTGATCGTGGTGTATGATTTTTTTCATATATTGCTGGATCCGGTTGGCTAATATTTTGTTGAGAATTTTAGCGTCTAAATTCATCAGGGATATAGGCCTATAATTTTCTTTCTTTGTGTTGTCTTTGCCCGGTTTTGGGATCAGAATTACGCTCGCCTCATAAAAGGAGTTTGGAAGTCTTCCTTCCTCTTGAATTTTTTGAAATAGCTTGAGGAGAATAGGAGTTAGTTCTTCTTTGAATTTTTGATAGAATTCACTTGTGAAGCCATCAGGCCCAGGACTTTTCTTTTTTGGGAGTTTTTTGATAACTGTTTCGATCTCATTTGCTGTAATTGGTCTGTTTAGGTGTTCTGATTCTTCCAGATTGATTTTTGGAAGGTTATATGATTCAAGAAATTTGTCCATTTCACCAAGATTGTCTAATTTTTTGGCATATAGTTCTTCATAGTATTTTCTTACAATGCTTTGTATTTCTGTTGTGTCAGTTGTTATTTCTCCACTGTCCTTTCTAATTTTATTTATTTGAGTCCTCTCTCTTTTTTTCTTGGTGAGTCTAGTTAAAGGTTCATCAATCTTGTTTACCTTTTCAAAGAACCAGCTTCTTGTTTCATTGATCCTCTGTATTGTTTCCTTAGCCTCTATGTCATTTATTTCTGCTCTGACCTTTATTATTTCCTTTCTTCTACTTGTCTTGGGTTTTATTTGTTGTTGTTTTTCTAGTTCTTTTAGATGCAGGGTCAGGTTGCTTATTTGAGCTTTTTCTAGCTTCTTATGATATGCCTGTAGTGCAATAAACTTCCCTCTCAGAACTGCTTTTGCTGTGTCCCATAAATTTTGAGTTGATGTATGCTCATTATCATTTGTTTCTAGAAACTTTTTTATTTCTTCTTTGATCTCATTGTTAATCCATTCATTATTTAATAACAAGCTATTTAGTTTCCAAGTGTTTGAGTATTTTTCAGTTTTTCTTTTGTGGTTAATTTCTAGTTTCATGGCATTGTGATCAGAGAAAATGCTTGATATGATTTCAATCTTCTTAAATTTATTGAGACCATTTTTGTGTCCTAACATGTGGTCTATCCTAGAAAACGTACCATGTGCGCTTGAGAAGAATGTATATTCTACTGCTTTAGGGTGAAAAGTTCTGAAGATATCTATTAAGTCAAGTTGATCTAGTGTATCCTTTAAGTCTGCTGTTTCTTTATTAATTTTCTTTCTTGAGGAGCTATCCAGTGTTGTTAGAGGGGTATTGAAATCCCCTACTATGATAGTATTGCTGTTAATCTCGCCCTTTATATCCATCAAAGTCTGCTTTATGTATGTCGGGGCTCCTATATTTGGTGCATAGATATTTACAATAGTTATATCTTCCTGTTGAATTGTTCCCTTTATCATTATGTAGTGTCCTCTTTTATCTCTTACTACAGCCTTTGTTTTAAAGTCCATTTTGTCTGATATAAGTATTGCTACCCCTGCTTTTTTTTCATTTCCATTTGCATGAAATTTTTTTTTCCATCCTTTTACCTTCAGTCTATGAGCATCTTTTATTTTAAGGTGTGTCTCTTGTAGATAGCATATGTATGGGTCCTGTTTCTTTATCCATGCAGCTACCCTATGTCTTTTGATTGGATCATTTAATCCATTTACATTTAAGGTTATTATTGATATGTAGTTGTTTATTGCCATTTTATTCTTTAAAGCTGTATTCTTCTTTTGCTCTATTCATTCCTCCCTTTAAACTGTTCACAAGAGGCCCCTTAGTATCTCTTGCAGAATTGGTTTGGTTTTTATGAATTCCTTCAGGCTTTCTTTTTCTGGGAAGCTCTTTATTTCTCCTTCAGTTTTTTTTTTTTTTTTTTTTTTTTTTTTTTTTTTTTTTTATTTTATTCATTTTAGAGAAGAGACACAGAGTGTGAGAGAGAGAGAAAGAGAGAGAGAGAAAGGGGGGAGGAGCTGGAAGCATCAACTCCCATGTGTGCCTTGACCAGACCAGTGCAGGGTTTTGAACTGGCGACCTCAGTGTTCCCAGGTCGACGCTTTATCCACTGCACCACCACAGGTCAGGCCTCTCCTTCAGTTTTAAACGTTAGCCTTGCTGGATAAAGTAGTCTTGGTTGTAGGTTCTTGTTCTGCATTACTTTGATTATTTCTTGCCATTCCCTTCTGGCCTCAAGTGTTTCTGTTGAGAAGTCCGATGTCATCCTAATGGTGGCTCCTTTGTAGGTGATAGTCTTTTTTTTCTCTAGCAGCTTTTAAAATTTTTTCTTTATCCATTAGCTTTGGTATTTTAACTATGATGTGTCTTGGTGTAGATTTTTTTGGGTTTCTCCTTAATGGAGTTCTGTGTGCTTCTTGAATGTGTGGAGTGTTTCCCAGCCTTAATTTAGGAAAGTTTTCTGCTATAATTTGATTGAACAAAGTTTCCATTTCCTGTCCTCTCTCCTCTTCTTCAGGCACCCCTATGATGCGAATGTTGTTTCTCTTCATGTTGTCACAAAGCTCCCTTAGAGTTTCCTCACATTTTTTAAGTCTCTTTTCCTTTTTCTTCTCTGCTTCTGTGCCTTTGTTTATTGTGTCCTCTAACTCGCTTATTCGATCCTCAGCGTCATCCATCCTGCTTTTAATTCCTTCCATTGTGGTCTTCAGTTCTGATACTGTATTTGTCATTTCTGTCTGATTCTTTTTTATTATTTCAATTTCATTTTTTATACTTGTTATCTCTTTGTTTAGGTGTTCATAATGACTATCCATTGTTGCTCTAATTTCTTTGAACATCCTAACTATCATTATTCTAAATTCTGCTTCTGGTAATTTGGTTATATCTGGTTCATTCAGGTCCTTCTCTGGGGATTTCTCTTGATTCATTTGGTTTGCATTCCTCTGCCTGCCCATTTTCTCTGTGTATAAGCAAGTTGTGGCCACTGGAGTCCAGTAGGTGTTGCCTTTGTGTTCTCTAGGTGTGGTCTATCTGCAGGCCCCCCACCCCCTCTGCCGGTGCCTAGGGTGGTTGGGTATGAGCGTTGCCAGCGCCGGCCCACTGTGGCTTTTGCTGTGATTTCTGCCTCTCCTCCGTGGGAGGGGCTGTGACTGAAGCCACAAGATTAGCACCAAGGGTAGAGGCGAGCACCTTTCCCCAGCTGCGGACTTCAGCCCAGAACCAGCAGTCGGAGCCTGCTCGCTACAGTTCCGCGGGTTAGGCGGGGCTTTTGACGTGCTCTCAGCTGTAAGCTTTTGCCCGTCAGGAGCTTTAGCCCCGCCCTCGAGGCCAGGGCCCTTTGCGCAGGGTCGGAAACCAAGGTTTATTGGGGCGGGCTGTTTGCTGGCTTCCGCCGAGCTGCGTACTTCCGCTCGTCCCGGACTCTACCCCACCCCCGCGTTCGGAGCCCGCTCGTGCACGTATGAACGCTATCGGGGTTTCTCCGGCCGGGCGGGGATAGCAGCGTGGGCTCAGCTGCGAGCCTCCACCTGTCTCGGGGTCCACCCCGTTCCCGCGCTCGGAGCCCGCTCACGCACGTATACTGGCCAACCGCGGTTTCTCCGGCCCGGGGGGTGGGGGGTAGGGGAATGGTAGCGCCAGCTCAGCCACAGCCCCTGCCCGTCCCTGGTCCTAGCCCGGTCCCCGCGGTCAGGGCCGGCTTGCGCAGGGCCTGCCCGTTCCTGGCCTCCCGCTTTGTCCCCGTAAGTGGGACCAAAGGCGGGCCCGCAGCTTCCGGACCGCTTTCGCGGTCCCCTCTGACCCTCTGGGCTAGACCGATCTCCCACCAGCTTGGCCTCTGCCCACGCCGACAGAACCGCCTTTCAGCGTCCTGCCGCCCCAAAACCTTAAGCAGCCCTCAGCAGAGTAGGAAGGGACCTAATACTCCACACTGTAGGCCTGGGAGCTCCCTCACTTGTTTCACAGCTCAATACTGTCCAAACGCCTCTTTTAGGCTCTAGGACTGGAGGCTGGGGCTTGGTTCCTGGGACCCAGGTCCCTCCCTCTCCGCCAAACTCTCCTCCCGCCCCGCGGGTCTCTCCGGGCTGCCGTTTGCTCCGGGGAGCTGGGCAGCCCTCTTCGCGTTTTCGCTATTCCTACCAGTCTCGATGTGGCTTCTTCTGTGTTCCTTGGTTGAAGAGTCCACTTAGTTTTGTTCAAAGTTGGTTTATCCAGGTGATGGTTCTTAAAATTGAGTTGTAATCCACTTTGGTTCTGGGAGTTGGAAGTTGGTACGTCCGCCTACTCCGTCGCCATCTTGCTCCTCCTGCATTCACTTTTGAATGAAAAATTTTCTCTATCAGTTTATTCATTTGACTTTTTGTGTTTTTCAAGTCTTTCAGATCTTTGCTCAGCTACTGGTTTTTGAAAAGTTGTGTTACTTGATTTATCTAATTCTCCCTATAAGTTTACCAATTATTGCTTTTTATATTTTTAAGCTTTGTGATTATGGATATAGGTGTTCATGATCATTATATTTTATTGAAAAATTATTCCTTTTATCAGGATATTGTTTTCCTTTTTCTCTGTCAAAACTGCATTCAAAGCCAAGTGACTTATCTCCCCATCATAGTTGCTCTTATTTCCCATCCCTTTTTTCCACTCTTTCTGCGTCCTTTCCTAGTGAATGAATCTCTTATAGAAGACATGGAAAGGGATATTTTCCTTATTTATTTTTGTGATAGAGAGAGGGACAGGCAGTCAGGAAGGGAGAGAGATGAGAAGCATCAATTCTTAGTTGTTCATTGATTGCTTTCTCATATGTGCCTTGACCGGGGACTATAGGAGACCGAGTGACCCCTTGCTCAAGCCAGCGACCTTGGGTCCAAGCTGGTGAGCTGTGCTCAAACCAGATGAGTCCACGCTCAAGCCCACGACTTCGGGGTTTTGAACCTGGAACCTCCACTTCCCAGCCCAACACTCTATCCACTGTGCCACCGCCTGGTCAGGTGTCCTTGTATTTCTTATTAGAATATTAATTTATATTTATTGTAGTAATTTTGGAACATATAGAAATCCTAGAGAAAAAATTTTTAATGTAATAATCCTTTAAAAAGATAACTTTGCAGCCTGCTTTTCTGCTCTTTCTGTAACTATTTAATGAACTTTCCTGGCCCTTGCCAGTTTGCTCAGTGGTGTAGAGCATTGACCCAGTGTATGGATGTCCCATGGTTGATTCCTGGTCAGGACACACAGGAGAGGCGGCCATCTGCTTCTCCTCCACTCCCCTTTTTCTTTCTCCTCTATCCTTTCCCCCACCCCCCTCTTTCTTTCCATAGCCATGGCTTGATTGATTATAGTGTGTTGGCCCTGGGCGCTGAGGATGGCTCCATGGAGCCTCTTCCTAAAAATAGCTTAGTTCCAAGTTTGGGCCCCAGTTGGGGCACTTGCAGGAGTCTGTCTCATCTCCTCTCACTTAAATTTTAAAAAAAGAAAGAAAAGAATGAACTTTCCTTAGGCCATTAGTATTCCACCACGGGTTGCTTGCTATCTGTCTAGTAGTCTATCTTGGGTGTATTCGTATTAAAGAAATGTTTTTGAGGTTATAAAGCAGCTTATAGAACAAAAGTCATGTTATTTAAAAAATAATGCAGTCTATATACCATGCTTATATAAAATGCTAACAGTGGTTCTTAACCTGGGTTCTATCGAACCCTAGGGGTTCGATGAGTCGGTCTCAGGGGTTCGGAGAAGCCTCTGCCGCGGAGACCAGAATAAATTAATACCGTTATTTGTTGTGAGTTCATGCACTTTGTTGGTTTTGTTCTTTGAGCAAGGTGATGTTCATGCACAGCTCATTTTGTGCACCAGTAAAAAAAATATACCTATGTCTTGAATTTGGAAAAAAAGTCATATTTTATTTATCACTAAAGAAGGGTTCGGTGAATGCGCATATGAAACTGGTGGGTTCGGTACCTCAAAAAAGGTTAAGAACCACTGTGCTAAAGGAAACTACACCAAAGGCACATATACTCAGAGATAGTAGTGCAGGCAAGGGGGCTTTGCTATAGTTTGGAACTTGATTTCTTTATTGGGAAATCAATAAGTGATTAAGTGTAGTGAATAAAACAACCGAAAAGATATGTTACAAAATGAAAATATGAGCTCACCAGCATCTCAATCATGAGTCTTCATTTTTGTTTCCAGTTTGAATCTTTATTTAGGAAAAACAAAAATCAAAAACTCAGATAGTGCCAGGTAAAAATAGAAGAATAATACCCTGAGGTCACGTAACAGTGTGCTGGAGGCGCTCATAGTTCACTTGGGGCTCTCAGAATCATTGAAGAGAGATGGGTCAAAAAATAGGCCCATTTTATGAGAAACCCAGCACAGAGTCTTTTTTTAAAAAAAAGAATCTTTTTTTTTTCTTTTATTCATTATAGAGAGGAGACACAGAGTGAGAGAGAGAGAAAGGGGGGAGGAGCTAGAAGCATCAACTCCCATATGTGCCTTGACCAGATCAGTGCAGGGTTTTGAACTGGCAACCTCAGTGTTCCCTGGTCGACGCTTTATCCACTGCGCCACCACAGGTCAGGCCCAGCAGAGTCTTGGCTAAAGTCATTTGGCCAGTAATGGAATGGAAGGAAGCTTCGTGTTTCTGATTCCTGACTCAGTGTCCGTCCTCATCCCTCTGCCACCGAGACTCCTTGAATCCTGAGTTCCGTGTCACCGTAGCACACACTAGTCCCCTTTGCTCTTTAGAGTTGTTCTGAGACTCATCATACGAGACTGTCATTCTCCAGGTGTGATCCCCACACCTGCAGCAGGAGCGTCTCTTGGGAGCTTGTTAGAAATGCAGATTCTCTAGCCCACCTCACACCTGGAGCCAAAGCTCTGGCGGGGGGTCAGGGGGAGCCAGTAACCAGGCCATGTTTCAGCAAACTCTCCAGAGGCTTCTGATTTACCCTCGTGTTTGAAACCCACCAGTGATAAATGTGAGATAATATTTTGAAAAGAGAAGAGTGTTATAGAAATATGCTTTTTTTCATTGAAGTAAAATTTATATATGGTGAAACCCCAAGATGTTAAATGAATTTTTTTTATTTAGTGAGAGAAGGGGAGGCAGAGACAGACTCCCACATGCACCCCAACCAGGATCCACCTGGCAAACCCACTAGGGGGCGATGCTCTGCCCATTTGCTCCATTACTCAGCAACTGAGCTCTTCTTAACACCTGAGGCAGATGCCATGGAGCCATCCTCAGCACCCAGGGCCAAATTGCTCAAACCATTCAAGCCTGGCTGCAGGAGGGGGAGAAAGAAAGAGAAGCGAGAGGGGGAGGGATGGAGAAGCAAATGGGCGCTTCTCCTATGTGCTCTGACTGGGAATCGAACCCGGGACTTCCACACCCTAGGCCGATGCTTACTGAGCCAACTGGCCAGGGCCCATATTTTGATATGTGCTCAGCACCACAGTCAAGACATATTTTTTATCCCCTGTAAAGTTCCCTCATGCCTCCTCCCATCAGTCCCCACCCATCCCCCTTAGGCAACCACTGGGTTCTGTTACAGTTAGCGTTGTTTTACTTGATTTAGAGAGGAATGGGGAGAGAAAAACATCGATTTGTTGTTCCACTTAGTGCGATTGGTTAATTCTTGTGTGTGCCCTGACCGAGGATCAAACCCGTAACCTTCTCATATTGGGACGACCCTCTAACCAACTGATCCACCAGCCAGGGCAAGGGGCAACCACTGTTTAATGGCAGACTGCATTAGAGGGAGTAAGAGGACTAGATGATGAGTCGAACATAGGAAGAGCAAAGTCTTATTCTCTTTTTCCTTTATAACTTGTAGGTAACATCCCTTTTTAAATTACTAACTGTAGTTCTCTGCTTTTCAGCCCATGGACCAAGCTTCTCTCAAAAACAGTGATGTTCTCGTTCTGACGGGCCTCACCCAGATCCCCACCGCAAACCCAGATGGCATGGTGGGTGAGTTCTTCAGCAACCTGGGTACGTGCGTAGCTCCAGTCTTAACTTGGAGATTTCTTTTAAGTTTATTTTTCAGTACCTTGTTTCTATAGTATATTAGCCCCTTCCCTTCATATTCATGCTATGATGCCCCCTTTTAAGGCCTTTTCCCCATGCATTTCCCCCCTTGTGCTCATTTTTCACAACCTGTAGTCAACCAGAGCAACTCTTAAGCAATTTAAATCTGAAGGTACCATACAAATAGTTACTATAATGGTAAATTTGAATTTTTGGCATGTTATACAACAGATACTCAACATTCTTTCACTTGTTTCTATAGAAAATTCTCGTAGTCTTCTTGCTTTGGGGTGGGCTTTGCTGGTGGAGCAGGGTGCTTACAAGGTGACAGTGGTCAAACAAGGGCAGAATCACGCCTTCGCCTTGCAAATAACAGCACCAATAGAGTCGTTTGTTCAGCACCGTCTCATTACAGGTTGTTGAGATGCCATAGGAACTTAACTCGAAAAACTGGTTTCATTATACATTGTTTTGCTTAAAGCCACTGAGCCTATCGACAACATTAAGTGAGTCTCACTGTGTACCTACTTGGAACTCACAACAGCGATACCACTGAACAGGTGTAATTTGTCCCAGTGGTATTTTTGGTTGGTGTTATTTGAGGATGGGGGAGAAAACTAAATTGAGATGAGAGACTTGGGGTGTTTGCTACCTGGAAGCAATTTATTGTTCTTTGAATGAAATTGTCTATAAAATCTAGAAATCCTGCCTTTCTTCTAGAAAAGTATAGATCAGTTTATGTCTTAGCTCAGACTACTGTAACAGAATACCACTGACGGGGCGGCTTGAACAGCAGGCCTTGATTTCTTTGTGTTCAGGAGGCCGGAAGTCTGAGAGGAGGTGCCAGCGCAGTCAGGTACTGGGGCGGCCTCCCAAGGGAGAGGGCGCCCGGCTGTGTCCGCATACAGCAGGGAAGGAAGCAGCTCTGGTGCTCCCCTTCCTTACAGGGAGGACACGAGTCCCATCATGGCACTTCACCCTCTTCTAAAACCAATGACATCCCAAAGCACCCCCCTTACTACCGTCACATAGGGGGGTAGGGCTTCAATGCGTGAATTGGAGCAGGGAAGGACACAACCATTTTGTCCGTAACAGTTACCAAAGAGGAGTTAATGAGCTCAGACCCTTCACCTGTAGCAGTTACAAGAGATGTTACCTCTGCTCTGGGCAGAAAAGTGTCCTCTTATATTGCAGGGAAGGCTTCATCCTTTCAAATCTCACTTGGCCAGGCCAATAAGCAAAGTCTGATTTTGTTCTTCGCTGATAGCAAGTCAAAGGAGTTACTAGTCTCAAATAGAATCCTTGGTTTATATGTTTATCATCCAGAGCAGCGATTTTCAACCTTTTTCATCTCAAGACACTCATATACTAATTGCTAAAGTTCTGTGGCACATCTGAACAGATGGTGGTGCAGTGGATAGAGCATTGGACTGGGACGTAGCGGACCCAAGTTCAAAACCCCAAACAAAGTCACTGGCTTGAGCACGAGCTCATCTGTCTTGAGTGTGGGCTCTCCAGCTTGATCGCAGGATAGGCTGGCTTGAGCTTGGTATCATAAACATAACCCCACGGTCACTGGCTTGAACCCAAAGGTTACTGGCATGAAGCCCAAGGTCACTGACTTGAGCAAGGGGTCACTCGCTCTGCTGTAGCCACCCCCCCCATCTAGGCACACATGAGAAAGCAGTCAGTGAATAACTAAGATGCCACAACGAAGAATTGATGCTTCTCATCTCTCTCCTTTCCTATCTGTCTGTTCCTATCTGTCTTTGTCACACACACAGAAAATAAAATCTCAAACTTGTGCGGCACATCAAAATATGTATTTTTTGCCAATCTGACCAAAAAACCATAGATATAATTTTGATTCCTTCACACTGGATGCCTGCCTGCTGTTGTGTTGTTTTTATTGGACAATCTAAGGGAAAATAAGACCAGCAACCCTGACTAAATAGTCAGACACTGCACGTTTTAAAAATCCTTGCTGCACACCAGAGTGCCTGCCACAGCACACCAGTTGGAAATCCCTGACCTAGAATCCTAGACACAAAGAACATCAGGGCAAAAGGAAACTGTTTAATCCACTGACTCTCCCAATGGGGTCCAGTAACTGCTTGCCTCAAGGTCAACTTGTTAAAAATGCAAATATGGGGGTCCTACTGGTAGCAGACTCAGTAAATCCAACTCTGGGGAAGGGAGAGACCCAGAGGTAAAGTTGAATTTTCAACATTTTCCCTGGTATTTTTATGCAAACTAAAGCTTGAAAACCACTGATCTAGTTCACTGCTCTTGACATGCTGATGAAACTGGGCCCTGGCATGGCTGTTATGGCTTGCTTGAGTCCTGTAGCTATGGCAAAGGCAGGGATAGAGGCAGCCAGCCCTCTTGAGCCCTGACTGACCACTGACCTTGGTTTTCCCACCCTACTCTTGTGATAGCAGGTCAGCCAGCACCCAGGAGACTGCTGCTTGCTTACTTGTTTTGAAAACCCAACAGAAAACAAACTTGAGAGTACACTTAGATTTTTTTAAAGCCAGTTATAATTTCTAATATGATTATACCCATAATTTGCAGTTCCTCGTTTGATAATTTAAGTATTTAAAGTAGGTCGCATTTTCTTATATTCATGAAAGAAAATGCCACTAAAATGAGTCAAAAGGAAACAATCAGCCCATTTTGCTATAGGTCATTCAGCAATGGGCAGAGGCCAAACAGAGACAAGTCCAGCAAAGTTTTGATCAGGAGCTAAAAAGAGGAGCTTGGAGGGTCTTCTGTCCTGAAGCCCAGCTGCTGTTGGTAACCTTGAAAACCCAAACCCTTGAGCACACGCACGCTCTGTGCCTGGGGACTGAAGTGTGGACTAAGCACAGCTGGGCTGCTCAGCAGCCTCTGGGCACTCCCTGTCTGGTGCTGTTAGAGATGTGAAGCGTTGTCCTGGCAGACGCAGGGAAATGAAGGAAGTGCAAATGTTGCTGCCGAAGTTCCCTTCTGCTTTTATGCAGCTGTCTTCTGGTACTACTGTTTTCCTCTGGCTTCAACTTTTCTAGCGCTGACAGTGCGGAATGGAGGCAACGTGTTGGTTCCCTGCTACCCCTCCGGAGTGATCTATGACCTCCTGGAATGCCTGTATCAGTACATCGACTCTGCCGGCCTCTCCAGCATCCCCTTCTACTTCATCTCCCCGGTGGCCAACAGCTCGCTGGAGTTCTCCCAGATCTTTGCTGAGTGGTAGGTCCCCGCTCTTCTCTCTGAGCTCTCTTTGATCAGTCCACTCAAGCAGTGAACAGAAGCGGTCCTGTTTTTTCCTCACATTAGCATGGAACTTTCATTTTGTGCTTTTCCATATCTGTGATGGTATGGGTGAAAGCCAATCTGTTATTTTGTCAACATTTAGAAGAATTGTAAATTATGAAGGGAGGAAGGATGAAGGGTAAAGACTTACTTTACTTTAGCAAGCACTTTCCAGAGTAGTAACAAAACTGTTACATTTATTTTCTCACATGCTGTCTTTTACCTGTTACAAAGTAAAATTAATGTTCTCAAAGCAAAACAGATTTTAAAGCCCAAGCTCATGTTGTCTAAATTTATACCCAACCTGAAAGAAAAACATATATATATTTTTCCATTTTAATAGCATGATATTTGACAAAACTGTTTTATTACTGCAGGAAGTTATTTGATCAAATCCAGGGTGGGTGAATTTTTGAAGAGGATGAAGTCAGTGAGCTTTTTTAAGATTACCTAGATGCCAATTTGTATCTAACTCCCCAGGCCAGAAGGCAGCAGTGGTGGAGGGAATAGATTACCTTTGACAATAGACTCACGAGTGCCTTAGAATGGTGTTTCCATACATGCAGGGGTGTGAAAACACATGTAGATATGGTGAGTTTAACCCCTTAGCGGTCTGGTAGCCTGACGGACACAGAATTCCACTAAGTTTCTCATTAAAAAGTAATGTATACACCGTTCTGTCATCGCATGTCTCGTGCTGACCCCTCACTCGCATTTTTTGGCTCATAAATCTCCGGGCTTTTTTAAATTTAATTTATTGTGTTGACACGTTTTTAAGTGTCCCCCTCTTACCCACTGCATCACGTCCCCCATGCCCTGTGCACAGTCTCTCCCTCCCCGGCTCTCCCTCCCCCCCACCCGTCTCTCCCTCCCCGGCTCTCCCACCCCCGCTCTCCCTCCCCCGCTCCCCCACCCCCGTCTCTCCCTCCCCCGCTCCCCCACCCCCGTCTCTCCCTCCCCCGCTCCCCCACCCCCGTCTCTCCCTCCCCCGCTCTCCCACTCCCCGTCTCTCCCTCCCCGCTCTCCCACCCCCGTCTCTCCCTCCCCCGCTCTCCTAGACTTCCCTCCCCTTTTAGTTGTGCTCAGGATCTTTTTTTCTGTATTTACATTCAGAGAGGCTCCTCCATCCCATGTGCACGTTATCAGTCTGTCGCTAGGACCGTAAAACACACGCTGTTGGAAACTGAGTGTCTCCAAGAGACTCAGTCACCCTGCAGCCTGAGTTACCAGCGCTAGGCCGTGGGTGTGAGAAGCAGACTGTGCGTCACTGTCTCCTCAGTACTGACCCCCACTAATCCAGTGTGGTACCTTGGAGTGGATCCGGGAGCAAAAAGGGCATTGATGAACAAGTGGTGAACTCCCAGGCAGTAATGTACTGATGTTCACTTTTCCAGTGTAACAAATGTACCGTGGTTGTGTATGGGATTAACTGCAGGGGCCCCGGGTGAGGGGCACACAAGGAGCTCCGTGCTGTCTTTGCAACTTCCCTGAAACTCTAAAATTATTCTAAAATAACTAGGTTACTCCTTAATAATCTATTGAGGAATTTTAAAGATTAAAAAAAAAAAACATGCTCAGAAGAGATTTCTGTCCCAAGTGCTCTGTAGACACAGGGTTTTATTCACAATGAGATTCACTGGCAGGGAACTTTTAATCAACTTCAGAACTTACTATAATATTTGTGCTGCTCTCACTAGGTGGCAACAAATGACCCTGTGCCACCTGACATGCTCATGTCTTTCCTCTTTAAGGCTCTGTCACAACAAACAGACGAAGGTGTACCTCCCAGAGCCGCCTTTTCCTCACGCAGAGGTAAGAAAATGGTCTCATGGGACAGCAGCAGGAAAGACTGGAGATTCATGGACGTGGATAGAGAGAGCAGACGACTAGATTCTTTTTTAAAATCCTTTCATAAACTCATACAGCCCTTTGTTTCCCAAATGAGAGGACAGTGGGGCCCTCTTTACTCCAGCGTCATGACTCTGTGTTCCCGTCCTGCTAGCCGCATGCTAACACACTTCATCGCCTGCCTCTCCTACTGGCTGCGGGGGACGTCTCTTCTAATACCTACTACTGACTTTTCTGTAACAACTTTTTTATTGTAAAGTCTTTCCAGTTAGTTATATTAATTATAGGTGTAAGGTTTTAATAATGAAAATAATAACATTTCAGTTTAAAAAATAAGGGGTCAAAAGATACAAATTTTCAGACAGACCTGTGGTGGTGCAGTGGATAAGGCATCAACCTGGAACGCTGAGGGTTGGCTGGTTCGAAACCCCAGGCTTGCTGGGTCAAGGCACATGTGAGAAGCAGCTGTGAGCTGGTGTTTCCCACTTCTCTCCCCCCTGCTTTTCTAAAATCAATAAATAAAATCTTTAAAAAAAGAAGTGTCAAACTTCCAGAAATAAAAATGGGTAACAGAGATGTACACAGCATGGTGACTGTAGTTAACACTGTATCACATATTTTGCAGTATATACAAATACCAAATCATGACCACCTGAAACTAATGTTAAACATCAACTATACTTCAATATTTTTTATAAAGGAAAATTCCCCTTCCCTCAGAGAACTAAAGGGTGTTTATATATAGCTATATGCCCAGTTTCAATTCCATTGTTTTTTTCTCACCAAACATTGTATCCTGGGCATTTTTCTGTACCCCTCACTCATGTCATGACTATTGCTTCCTAATATTCCAAAACGCATATGAACATACCTAATGTATTTAACCATTTTGTTACTATCAGATAATAGAGTTACTCCCAATCTATATATACATATGTATGCATGTATACTGGCAGTGTGCTGGAGCACGCAGTAGTTCTGTGGTCAGATGTCCTATGTCAGCAGGAAAGGCTAGTCCAGTTGGCCAAAAAATAAAACAAATTTATCTTAGTTTCTATGCATTGATCAGGAGAACTGCTGGATCTGGAGGGGAGGCCTGGAAAGGGGCTTAAGTTACATGCAGAGACCTGCTGCTATTCTTAGAGGCCCATTCATCTCCCAGACGGGGCTGGGTACAACAGACTTACTAGTTTTCTCGGCCGCCGCTCACCCACTTAACTGGGGCAAGTCATGATTCTGGCCAGCTAGGTTATAAAAATAATGCCAATTCTGGTTGCATGTCAGTTGGAAGGAAGGTGGGGGTTCGATGCCTGCTCTCCACTTCGCAAGTCCCATCTGAGCACGTGACACCCTAGGAAGCTCCCCAGGCTGGGCACTCCATCTTGCAAATAAAAACAGGTCTCTGAATTACATATTTAATCTTTAAATTGAAGAGAGTTTGGCTTCCATCCAGCCATATTCTTGCTATTGAGGTGACTTCAGTTGGCCTTGGAGTTGTTGATGGGCTCCCCCCTTCTCTGCATTAGGGGTTGCTTCGGGGTTAAGCCATGTCCTGGGTCATTTCATTATCCATTAAACAGCATCTGCTGACAACATTCCCCTCGGCTTAGCTGATATTTAGGGTCTGACTGGATTTTCGTCATCTGACCTTTTGATGCTGGCTGCAGTAGGGAGATGGGGGCCGAGCTTCTGAGCAGTGACCTCAGATGCCATGTGTGGTTGTAACTATGTGGTATTGCCTTGGGTCCGGCCTGACGCTGGGCAGGTGTTACTGAGCATTGGGCAGAAGAGAGACCTTTTTGGTTCCAAACGTAAATATATGAGACACAGTTGAGGCTGTGCTCCATCTGCTCCTTACCATGGCTCTCTGTGCCATGAGGGTGCCATCTGGATTTCTGAAAGCCAGTGTGGTCTTTGTCTATATGAGGTTGCCACAGTGACTTATAGCTGTAACTTCTCAAGAAGAGGTCCTGGTCGGTAAATAGTTGCTGTTGTGTGAGAACTCGGTGATCCCCATGTTTTGGGAAGGTAACCTGTACTTCAACAAATAACTGATACTGGGGACTTCTCGGCCAGGGCTCAGGTGTCAGGGAGCTGAGGGAGCTAGCTGTAAAGGAAGACTGGGCCACATCAGGCTGTAACAACCCGAAAAGTTTCTATTCAGAATGTTCACCTTATCAACAGCTCCCATCTGTTAAAAAGTTACATTGTAGGTAAAAAATTTCCATCTTTGACATGTTGCCACTGGAGCAGGTTGACATTTCTTCATGTGTCTTTTCCCACATATCTGTTCTAGCTCATTCAGACCAACAAGCTGAAGCACTACCCCAGCATCCACGGCGACTTCAGCAACGATTTCAAACAGCCATGCGTGGTGTTCACGGGGCACCCTTCCCTCCGGTTTGGGGACGTGGTCCACTTCATGGAGCTCTGGGGGAAATCTAGTCTCAACACTGTCATCTTCACAGGTAAAGCAAAACCCTCCCTGCCCTTCCCGCTGGACCGTCACCGAGTGCACCTACCAGGTAGACACCCAGGGACAATTTTTAAAATAAGGCATAAGTACACACAGTCTTTTGTCAGAAATACCAAAGGATATAGAAACCACAAAAAGAGAAAGCAAATGTCTCGTTAAGTAACTCCTAGACAAAGCTTTTGCCTCTTTCTGTAGTTCTTTTCCTGAGACAGCTTCCAGAACTGCTCTGGGTAGGGTTCAGTGAGCTGGCTCAAGAACTGCAGGAGTTCTAGTCACCAGCCTTGTTTTACCCTTCTGCAGTCATTTTCAGAACTGCATCTTTCTCTCTTGGTTCAAGTTCACTCTGCCTTGCAGTTTTTTTGTGCGGGTTTTGGGGGAGAGCAAGGGAGAAGGAACCCCTTATAGTAAAGTCCTTTACTGAAATCAAGTAGGAGTTTTACTTTAACACTATATCATTTGATTAGTTTAAGTTCTTCAGACAGTCTTGGGATTTGAGCGTCTCATGGGCTATGAAGAAAGCCTGCTGGGAAGTGGGATCCAGCCTCCCGCCCTCTCAGTCAGGCGGCCTCCGCTCCCCGAGCCTGTCTTTTCTCCCCAGGCAGCTGTGCATCACTGACGCATTGCAGGGGGGCACTCCACACGCGCCTGCTCAGGAAGCTGTGGGTCATTGCCCACTGAGAGATTCCTGACTTCCTTTAAGATGCGAGTGATGGAGCAGAATCTAGTTGTGCCAAGCCTCGGGGTCAGGGACACCTTGGGTCCTCCCCTGCGCATGAGAACTGACAGTGTCCCCAGCCAGCAGCCCCAGGGCCACAACGGAACCCACACAGATTGGGTTTACAGGCTCATGGCAGCAAGGGAGAAGGCAGGCCCCAGGGAAGTGTGAGGCGTGTCACGTGTGGGTTTGGGCTTGCATTCGGTGATTCTAAGATGGGTTCACAACATGGGACTTTGCTCTATGTAGGGGTGCTGTCAGGAAGCGGAGGTTCTGTGGCGGGACCCGTGGGGCCGGGGGAGGGAACTGTGGGCTTGTCTGCTGGTTCTGTGTTCAGACACAATTACGGAGGGCGCTTGCTTTTGTCTTGCTCCATCGTGGCCACTGAGTGGCCTTATCTGGCGTCAGTGTTTGTGAAGTTGTGTGTGTCCAACAGAAGAACACCATGGACAGCCGTGAGAGCCAGGCCAGTTCCTGTCGACACCAAGGCCTTTCCAGAACTCAGGAGAGCAGGTGTCAGGGCTGTTTATCCTTTTCCCCAGGTTCCCTTTCAGCTGAAGGCAGAGGAAGTGAGCCATACCACATTGGTTCCTGACACCCAGAACCTCGCCAGGGTCTAGTTCTGTGCACGGAGGTTGTTCGGGCGCGATGCAGTAGGACAGAGGGCGCTCTCCCATTCTTTCTGAGGAGATGACTGATAAGACAGCAGGTGTAGCATCCACACAGGCGCAGTAGGAAGTGTTGGCTGTAGTAGGAATTGCTCTTCGGTCAGCTAGACGAGGTCAGGGCTCTGTGACTGTGACCACTCTGGGTAATGCATTCATATTTAAACTGGCTTGTCGTTTGTGATGTCTGCCGGTGTCAGAGGTAAGTTCTGGACCATTCCTTCCAATTGTATTATGACTATGATGGGAACTGCAGCTGCACAGTACCATAAAAAGGGGGTCAGCTGCCTTCCCCCCCACCCCAGGCAGCCTGTGCTGGCCTTCTGGGGGGCAATCTGAGCACTCTCTACAGGGAAAGAGGATCCACTGGAGGGTGTTAATCTAAAAATGTGGACGCCCTGTCAGCGACCCTGAGCACACTGGACGTGGGAGGTTGAGCGTAAGCTGAGGGATGTAAGAACCCGTGGAGCACAGGCTGATAATTTTTCATAGCAGGAACGAGCCAGTTCTTTGGCTGAAGGTGGGCAGTTTGTCGAGTGCGGTGACCAGTCCCTGCCAAGCAGACTGTACGTGTGGTTCTTGAGAGAACACAGGTCCCGGTCGTGAGGCGCTGGGCTTCGCTGACAGCAGCGCGTCAGTCTCAGCAGAAGCACTTGGCTGACGTGGGGCAGAGTCCTTTTTATTTTCTAGGTGCACCTGACAAGCAGGTGACCTGCGGCTGTCCCGTGCCTGGTGTTAACTTGGAGCCCATGATCGAGTGGTCTCACCAGATCTCTTCCCTCTGAACTCACTGCGCTGTATTTTGTCTGTTGCGGTACACTTTGAATCTATGTGTATATCCTGGTCTTCCCCAAATTTTCATTTAATTTTTTTAGCATCTTGATGATTCTGGGCTGAATTAAGTTATTACTAATGTGATAGTTGCCAAATGGTGATTTTATTTTAATTTCACCATTTCTTTTACATTTATTAGTTGACATTTTGTTGCAAAGAAGACTTTCCCTTCCCAGCCCCGTATTTACCCCTCGTTTATCTCATCTGCCCCTTTGTGTCAGACACCTTGAGCTCACACCCACATCTGCACCCCACCTCCATCCTGCAGCACCCATCTGCTCCCCTTTCCCTGTGGGAAAATGGCTCCTCTCTGGCGGTGCGGAGTCCGGCGTCCATCACCTCAGGGCACTTCCCTCCTGGCCCCCTCCACCACGCCGTGCCCCCTTGGCCTTCGACCACACCAGCCCCTGCTCACATGGCAGCTCCCGCCCCTCAGACCTCTTATCTGTGCTCTCCTAGAACCTGACTTCTCCTACCTGGAAGCACTGGCTCCCTACCAGCCCTTGGCCATGAAATGCATTTACTGCCCCATTGATACGCGGCTGAATTTCATCCAGGTGTCCAAGCTGCTGAAAGAAGTGCAGGTAACCAGGAAATGGCTAGTGTCTCCCCCACCTGTGTGTTCCCAGTACCTCGTGTTCTCATTACCCCCCGCGTCCCCGGTGCCCCTGTGGGGTGTCCCTGTGCTGTGAGGGCCGGGGACCTACCTAGCTGCATTTCTTGTCTTCCTCACTTCTCAACGTCGGCTAGGCACTGGGTCATGTACTAGTTACCTGGCAAACCTCAAAGTAATGAGCTTTATACCCCGAAAGGAGTTTCTGTACTAAAGAAATCAAAATTGGAAGGAAAAGAAGGCAAAAACAGCTACTCCATGTTTTTGATGAGGACCCTCTGTGTCCAGTTAAACGCCTAGTCTCCCCTGCCCCCCACACCGAGAAAAGGGTCCTCCCGGTGGCGCTGAGAGGCAGCTTCCCGGAACCCTGTAGTGGGCCTGATGCACGTTCGGGTTAGGACCTCAGGCAGCGTTTTGTTTTCGGTTTGGTTTTTGTTCTGCTTTGTTTTTTTTTGGGGGGGGGGGTTATTTTGCATTTCTGCCTTAGAGGGAGGGAAGAGGCAGCTAGGGGACAGCCGGGCGGGTGGAGGCAGTCAGACAGCAGGACGCAGAGGGAGAGCAGGGAGTGAACCTCCGGCTGCTTTGGGGGGCCGCACTTTGATGACTGGGGCTGGGAGAGGCTGGTTGGAATTGTCGGGAAAGGTAGCTTAGGACAGGCCAGAGGAGACTAAGAGTGTCAGGGTGCCCTGAGCCAGGGACGGTGAGCCCTTCTGTGTCCTGCCCAGGTCAGAAGTCCTCTTTTCTCCTCTTCACAGAACCTGTGACCTCAGGATGAGTGGTGCCCACACAAAACTTGAAGGAAGGGTCCTGAGCAGAGAAAGCTGAGGGCCCTCAGGAATGCAGGGATAATGGGTTATGGTGACCACTAGCTGCTGACCCTCAGGAAAGGAGGAGGGCTTTCTCTAGACGTGATGACAGCTGCCAACCATGTTTTGGCCACATGGAGTGATCTGAGAGCTCGCTGTGTACCTAGCCCGTGGTTTCCGTTACTGGGTACTTCACACGGCATTCCTCATGCCAGCAGTGTACTGGCCAAGCCCCTTGGTGGTGTGCTGTACTGCAGACAGGAGCCCAGCTGGTCTCCAGTGTGAGAGGGATGCGTGGGACACGTACTCAGGCTGCGAATGTGGGGTCGATGGCTTTGAGATGGTTATAAAATACCAGGGCAGGAAGGAAAACAAGAGGAGTGTTAGCCCCAAGGAGTGAGAGCTGTTTTAAATGCAGCCCGTTCAGGCTATTGAAAAACCTTCTCTTCCAGGACCTGGGGCTTGGGCCAAACTCTTAAGCAAAAGCAGTGACAATATAGTGACTCCTCCGGCTGCCGGGGTCAGTTTGCAGTTGGGGAGTATTTGTCCAAAGTGAACATTGCTTTACTATTTTTTCTTTCAAAATAACAAAAAGAGACTTTCTGTACAAGAAAAAGGGAAACATTTTCTACCTGATTCAGCCTGTCAGGCAGTGGACCTGCAGATACCACAATAAAATGACAACACCAAACTAGCACAAAGTCACAGTTCTAGCCAGTCAGCCAAGAGCTACACCAGTCCTGATGATGGGACAAGCCTGTGCCCTGAAGGGGCTTAGAGACCAGTTTGGAGCAGACCCACAGAAGTCGATGTCCAAGTGACTTAAATATAGTGAAAAAACGCATACAAATGGAGGCCACAAACCCTCCCTTGGCTGCATGGTGGCAGCTTGGGGGCTTGCCCCGCTGTTTCTTCCTCCCCTCACTGAGCTCCCCTCTCCTCTCACTGGTGACGGGTGTGAGAGGAAAGTGCAGAATGGCTGGCAGGGGCCAGCCCGAGCGTGCGAGTGGGCTGGGTGAGGTGAGAGGTGGGCCTCCAGATCAGCCGCTCTGCCTCACGGCCGCCTGGTTCTCCCCCCCTCCCGTCCCGCGGCGCCTCAGCCCCTGCACGTGGTGTGTCCGGAGCAGTACACGCAGCCACCCCCAGCGCAGTCCCACAGGATGGACCTGATGATCGACTGCCAGCCGCCGCCCATGTCCTACCGGCGCGCCGAAGTCCTCGCCCTGCCCTTCAGGCGGCGGTATGAGAAGATCGAAATCATGCCGGAGGTGAGCTGCGCAGTTCTCAGGGTTGAACTCGGGCTGTCCCCGTGTCTCTGGAGGACCATGGCTTTCTTTTAGGTTTGAGTCAAATGTGGATGAAGCAAAAGAACCCCTCTAGACCCATAAGTGGGCAGGTGGAAGAGAGGTGGGGCTTTCATTTTTCAAGTAATGGACAGCTGTTTGCAGCTGGACTGCTGCTTTGATTAACATTTTGCATGTGATCAGGCAGGCTAGGGCCTCAGAACAGTAACGCTGATGCCTTCTCTGTCGTTAAGCACATTAGGGTTGTGGATTATTTCCCTGCTTCCTGGACCTCATTTATGAGAAAGGGTCCAATTTCACCAAATTCAGAGATAAATGGAGGAGATAAGAGTAACCAAAAAATAAGGAATATAAACTTTATTATTTGTACACCTTTGAGTATAACGTGAAGATTTTGATCTACTGAAGTCTAAATATTTTAGCTACGTAGAATCTGAGCCTGTTCTACTAGGGAGAGAAGGTTAGGAAGCGTGTGGTCTGTGTGGGTGGCGGAGGGATGTTGCATGAGTGCTGGTCTGAAGGGATCAGATGGAGGAGTCAGGCAAGCTCACTTCAGCCAGATCACATGGTAACTTCAAAGCAGTGATTCCCGTTCTCTCATAAAAGCCTTATAAATTGGCCATAAAGATAATTTGTTAAAAGGGGGTCACAAACACATGAAGCAGCCCTGGTGGAAAGATGCATATGGCTCCTCAAGTAGACTGCTCTGAGGGTCGCTTGGGCATTTGCGATCTGCTAATTCTTTAAAAAGAAAAATAAGAACTTCTTATTAGCGGTTGTAAAGGCAGCGGCTCAAACCCTTGTCGCTCTTAGCGAAGAGCTGACTTGCACCTCTCCAATTACAGCTCATTCACTGGATGCGGCCGGGCTGCCTCGCTCAGGAATTCCCTGCTGCTGCTTAGTACTGTGGGCAACTTGCAGTTAGCTTTGGTAGGCTCTCTTGTGCTCCACATCCCATCAAGACCCAAGAGAATAAAAATTCTCTTAGCTCTGAATTCCCGGTTGTTCTTTCTCCATATTTCAGTAGCCCAGCCCTTTGACCCCCATTTAACTATAATGAACATAACCTGTTTATTGACCCTCCCGATGGGGAAATACTAAGCACTTTCCAAGGATTATCACCCAGCTCTGAGACAGGTAGTTACTCTATTTGACGTGGTCTCAGTGGGCAGGGAAGGATCTTTTCCATCTCTGAGAAAACCTCAGATGATCACCAGTATGTTTGTTCCACAAAGGTCATTCCCAGCAGGTGTTACAGATTTTGTCCTTTAACCTAAGGGAGAGCAGAGCCCCCAGATGGGTCTGTGTTATTTCCTTCATGCAGCCTCTCTGTTCAGAGCAATGGCAGTGCTCTGAGCTACCCCTTCGCCAGCAGCAGCAGCAGCCTGCAGGGGGACTTGTTAGAAATGCAGGTCCCAAGCCACACCCCAGTCCTTCTGAGCCAGGCCAGGTTCAGCCCAGCTGTCCAGTTCGGTCGCAAGGCCTCCAGGTGGCCCTGAAGCACGCTAAGAATTTGAGCTCCGCTGGTGGAAGAGACGATCCCGTGTGAGCTGGGTTCCAGTACTAGAGGCAAAGGGAAGCCAGAATGTTGTTTTCAAGCCAAAAACAAAAATACTAAGACATATACAGAGTAGCCATCTTACTAAATAATTTCTAGCATTTCTCATTCCCAAATTGATCCTTATCCATGATTAAATAGTCCGTGTTAGCTTCTCTGTTCCCATTTTAAGTCACCAAAATAAAAGCATAGTCTGCCTGCTTTTCCTTCTGATACCGAGCCAGAGAACATTCACAGAGCCCCTCCCTCAAACCCAGTAGGAGCAGACGAGCAGCCCTGTGCCCACTGCAGGTGCCCGGGTGACTCGCTCCCCCTTCCTCAGGTCACCGTTAGTGCAGGTGTCCTGCAGCCTTCTGCTGGGGCGCTGGAACAATGGCTCCTGATTAGACTTCTAGCTGCCCAGCGTGCTAGGCTCATACTGCCAGCGCTGGGGTTGGCTTTGTTTCAGTGAGCTGACGTTGATAATGGTGGAGAGGTGAAAGCAAGTTCCCCCTCCAGAAAGAGGCCAAGTTTTTGAACTGTTGTTTGTACCACAAATATGGAGCTAAACATCAGCACTTCTGGCTGTTACTTTGTTTAATACAGGGGTGCCCACACTTTTTCAGCTTGCGAGCTACTTATAAGATGACCAAGTCAAAATGATCTACTACAATAAAAATGCAAAACATAAATTTATTTCTTCTATATTACCATTATTTAAGTTACTATTATTACTATTTAATATTGTGTATTCTTCTTTCACCTTTCTCCTTCTCAGCTCTCTTTTCGGAGGAAAGTCAGTGTCATAGATTTTATGAACAGTCCGAAAAAGCCGCTCCACATTTCCCTTCTTTGGAATAGCAATGGCACACAGATGAGGCAAACGCACTTAGAATATGACATAGTGAAAAAAATCCCCTCCCATTCTGTATGAATGTGGTAGGTTTTAGGCTTCTTACTCGGACCAGCTACGGCACTCATTTTTATACCCTTTGTTGTATTTAGTTTAAATAAATTGAAGGCTAACTACGCAGCAATGTAACTGAACAAGTTAGCGTGGTTTAACGCGCATGCATAGGGTGTCAAAAGTTCAGACGTCAGATTGGCTACCCTGTATGCCAATCAAAAGACAAATGTCTTTTTAATGTCATGCGATCTATCCACACTTCCTTCGTGATCCACGTATTGAGCACCCCTGGTTTAATATATATGATTTTGCTTGTCATTTCCTCTGCGCTTTGCTCCAAAGTGAGAGACACCAACCCAATGTCTTTGGATCACCTTTGTCTGGTGTCTACTTTCTAGTTTAGTCATGAAGCGGGGTTGAGGGTTAGGTGTAGATTTCAATAGGTGAAGCCAGCAGTCCTCAAACTCTATGGTGTCAAGATTTATTAAAAATTAGAACCCCAGAGAGCCTTTGTTTTTGCGGGTGATGTTTGCTGTACAAATAGTTAAAACTAGGATAAAGATATGTATTAACTCAACAGCCCCGGAGTCCCGGCCATCACTCCTGGTTAACAACAAATTTGAAGAACTAAAGAAAATATCTGGAATACAAATATATATATATATATATATATATATGTATTAACTCATTTTCAAATAATATAAACCCATTAACTGTTAACTAAAATGTCTTGTGTGAAAAATGTTTAAGAAAAAAGGGCACTGTTTTACATTTGCAAACCTCTGCAGTGTCAGCCTCTGGAGGCCCTCACAGGTTTCAAGACCTACTAGGAAAGAGTGAGGCGTTGCCAGGGCCCTGAGAGATGGAGAGGCGGTTGTAGTGCGTCAGATGCCGAGCCCTCGGCAGGCTGCTGGCATGTGTTCGGGGTCAGCACCCAGCATCCCTGTGCTGGGTGACTTGGCAGGGGAGTCTCAAGGCCCCCGGGACAGCACCCACGACTTTGTGTCCAGGAACACTGGTTAGTTCCCGACCTCTCCTCAGTCCAGTTCTTCCGCGGCCACCCCTTCTCTTGTCTTCTCTTTCTTCCTCCTTCACTGCGGTCAGTAGACCAGCAGATAGACAATTTGTGTGGTGTATTTTTTATTTAAAAATTATTTTTAATTTTTTACCTTCTTTCTTCCTTAAAGTTGTTTGGCTATTTTAGATTGCAGTCATGTAAATAAAAATTCAAAAGAAAAGAAAAGAAATGGTAATCTTTGGAGGCTCAGCTTTATGATGCTTGACTGCTACCTTTCCCAGCAGGCTGGCAGGGGCCATGCTGGCTGACCCTTGGTGCCTCTGTCCGTCCCTGAGCCCTGCAGGGAGGGTGGCACTGCAGCCCCGCGACCCCCGGATGAGAGTGAGAGTGAGCCTGGCTAAAACCTGTGTTTGCTTCCAGCTCGCGGATTCGCTGGTGCCCATGGAGATTAAGCCTGGCATTTCCTTGGCAACTGTTTCCGCTGTGCTGCACACTAAGGATAACAAGCACGTTCTCCAGGTACCGGAGGGGAGGTGGGCTGGGCTTGGATCCGTGAGGACCCTCTGGAGCCTGTGACAACCAGAGACCCCTCCGCAAAAAAGCCCTCGCATTCCAACCCGCTGCAGGACACTGCCTCCCCAACCAGCTAATGTTAGAGACCAGGCTACCTGGTGGGTTGGGTGTGAAACGGGCACTGCATACAAACTCTTCACTTGTCCCTCCGGCCCGGGCCTCAGAGGGAGAAAGGGAAACTTACCACAGAAACGGGGCCTCCCACCAACCTGAGCGCCGCTCACGGCTCCGAAAGCAGCCACCTCGCTCAAAGCCCCTGCGGCCACGTCCGGTAGACCAGGGCACTACGTGGGTTCTGGGGGACACTCACAAGCCAGCCGAGACAGCGCCCTCGCGTGGGGGCCTAGAAATGCTCAGCACACCAGGGTGAAGCACTCAGGGCCTGGGCACCCAGCTCGGACACCCTACCTGGTAGCGCCTTCCCGGGTCTTTGGGCCCCACTTTCAGTCTGGTCACTGCCTGGGGTGTGGCTGCTCGGACACTCGTCTTTGCCCCATAGGAAGCTCCTCTCGGTGCCGGCTGCGTCCCTTCCCAGCCCCACCTGGTGTGCGAGCGCTGTCCCACTTAGTCCTGCCCGGGTTCTGCCACCATCCTAGGCAGTTTCTCTGACCTTCCTTTTCATGACAGAGGTTCCAGAGCCAGAAGGGCGTTCTGACTCAGCCCGTGCTGTCCCTGTACCTAAAACTGCCAGCGGCTTATTAAAACTTACTCAGAAAATACTGCGTTGAAGCAGTTAGGGATTAAAAATGGATCTTTATTGAAAGAAGGTATCTTTGCCAAATAAGATGTTGCTGCAGAGTAGATAGCTGGCATCTGTTTGCTTTTCTGAGAACTCCCGACAGAGCCCCAGCTGATAAGGACCTGAGTGCAAGTGCTGGAGGACTTTATACCACAGGTGACAGATACCAGGTGGGAAGAAGTTCCCACCGGGTAGGGAAGATCCTCTTGGGGAGTTCTGATGGGGCCCCCGTTTCCTCCTGCAGCCCCCGCCCAGGCCTGCCCAGCCCGCAGGTGGGAAGAAGAGAAAGCGGGCGAACGAGGATGTCCCCGACTGCAAGGTCCTGAAGCCCCTGCTGAGCGGCTCCATCCCAGTGGAGCAGTTCGTGCAGACCCTGGAGAAGGTGAGCGCCCGTGCATGGCGGCCTCTGCCTCAGGCACGTGCCACGTTTTCCTTAGTCTCCACTGTCTGAGCTGCTGTCCCTGTAGCATCCGCTTGGTCCAAGGCCAGGCCGGGTGACAGGCAGGGGAATTACAGAGAGGTGAGAAGAGCATGCCCTCCTCCCCCGCACCTCCCAGCTGCTTCTCACCGGCTCCTTCCTCGCCATCGGGTACCAGGTGGCTAGGGACACCATGTCTAAGGGAGCAGACTGAGGAAGGGCCTGCCTCCAAACACCAGCCGGAGCAGGCAGAGCCAGGACGGGTCAGCCCCTCTAGAGCCTCACTGTCTACACGAGCCCTGCTGCCAGAGAGCCAGCACGGCCTGTCACAGCGGGTGGGTGCGTGCGTGCTGAGTACCAGGATGGGGCAGTGTGGGCAGACGGTGCCCGTGTGGCCCGGTCCCTGGGAGCTCGGGTGAGAGGAGAGAGAAGTGGGCAGCCATCTTGGAGAGATGGTTTTCTCCATCTCAGCAGCCGCCCCCACCCCTGCCCACGGTTGCTCCTCCCAGGGAATAGATTTGACTATAATTAGGAAAAACAAAAAACGTAATCTTAAAGGTTTTTGGAATTTTGCTGCTGCTTGCAAGGACTGTAACTAATTCTGATACAGTTCCAGGAAAAGATTTCCTTCTCTTAAACTAGAGTTAGTGCCTTTTGTCCACACAGAGTATCTCAATGACTGAGTTCTTCCACGTCTTAAAAGACTTTTTTATTTTTGAGAGAGAGTGTCAGAGAGAGGGACACATAGGGGCAGGAAGGGGGAGAGATGAGAAGCATCAATTCTTCATTGTGGCACCGTAGTTGTTCATTGATTACTGTCTCATATGTGCCTTGCCCAGGGGGCAACACCAGAGCGAATGACCCTTGCTCGAGTCAGCTTCAAGCCAGTGGCCTTTGGGCTTGAGCCAGCGACCACAGAGTCATGTCTGTGACCCCACGCTCAAGCCAGCCACCCCACATTCAAACTGACGACCTCGAGGTTTCGAACCTGGGTCTGCTGTGTCCCAGTCTGCTGCTCTTTTCACTGCGCCACTGCCTGGTCAGGCAAGACTTTCTCTTTATTAGGGTTTTCTCCAATGGTCATTTAATTTTCCCTGAAGGAAGGGCCTCACCCAGGCTGTGCAACTCCCCTGATCCCTAGTGAGATGCTTGGTGGGGGTGACATGGGAATGTCCGTGACTTTGCAGTGCTCCTGGCCCTAATGACAGGACTCACCTTGGACTTGTGTTGCTTCCCCAGAAAGACCTTTACGTAGTTCCTGTGCTGGGCTCATCCAGGAACAGACCCCTAGGACTGACACTGTCCCCTCCACCAACTCTGCCTCGTTTCCTCCTGCAGGAGGAATGTTGGTCCCGGCCCCAGCTCCGTGTGCTTTTCTAGAACCAGGTGTAGAACCTCCTTGGGTCATGCTCTTTACCTGTTTTGTTTCCCCGTCAGGCAAGTCAGTCTCCTTCCCACTTTTCTCTGTCCTCTTCGCTGTGTAAGGAACGCTGTAACCGCATGAGATCTAGGCTAGGGACGTCCGCGTTGCGCTGCCTCGCCGCCCTGAGAGGTGTGCCTCGCTGCACGGTCACGGCATCTTTCTGTGAGGAAGGGCATTTTCCCGGGACTGGATGGAGCTTTTGTACCAGGGCCATGGGCGTGGTACAGAGGCTGGTGACGGAGAGCCCACCGTCCTGGCCTCCTGACCCAGGCGCCTGGCTGTGCTCCTCCATCACAAAAGCATAAGCAGGTTACAGAAATTCTGTTGTTTTGCGTGAGATTTTGCATGTTTGGGGGCTTAAGTACAGTTGACTCTTGAACTGTGTAGATGTACTTTACCTGGAGTTTTCTCAGTAAATACACTGCCAGCTTCCCCTGGGTTTTGCATCCGCGGACTCAACCAGCTCCAGATCAACAGTCTTTTCAACCCACGGGTGTGGAGGGCTGACTGCATGTTTACCACACTTTTATGTACGGGATTGAGCATCCAGACTTTCGTATTTGAAGGGGGTCCTGGCAACCCCTGGCTGTACAAGGGACAGCTGTGCCTAAGTTTCGGGGGAATCAGAAGTTACTGGCAGGATTTCAATTACGTACACTGGCAGTCGGCACTCTGTTCCTGCTAGGTTTGGGGGTCAGCTGTGTCTGGAACGAGGATTAAAGTCTAACACTGGGGGCCCCAGTCTGAGTGGTTATACTGAGTGTCAGAAATGCCCGCTTCTCGGGTCTGAGTGCAGCTGTCTAGGAAGGGCCCTGTAGAATGCTCAGCTCTGAGGTCTCCCGCCATCCAGGCAGCCCCCTGCTTTTCAGAGCCCCCGCCAACCAACCTTTCTCTTATTTCTCTGGAGCAGCATGGTTTCAGTGACATTAAAGTAGAAGACACAGCCAAGGGCCATATTGTCCTGCTCCAAGAAGCCGAGACACTCATCCAGATTGAGGAAGATTCAACCCATATCATTTGTGACAATGACGAGATGCTCAGAGTACGGCTGCGGGACCTTGTCCTCAAATTCCTACAGAAGTTCTAAACTGGACACCTGAGCCATGTTACGTCCCCGAAGTCCCAGTCTGTCCCTCAGGCTGCCCAGCACAAGCCCTGAGGAGCAGCACAGAGGGCTAGGCGCTGCTAGGCGCCCGTGTGCCGTCATCTGGCCTGAGGGGAAAGGCTCGTAAGGGACGTTATCAGAGTGCTGGCAGCATCGCCTAGGCTGGTTTCAGGCAAGCACTCTTGCTTTAAAGTTAGACTCACTTTCTTCCCCCAAGTCTGGCTGTCAGGTCGCCAGGAGGGTGGACAGCGAGCCGAGCAGCGTGAGAGTGATGGCGTGGCTCCCAAGAGGCAAGTCGGGGAACATGGCGGAAGATGGCAAAGGTGCTGTCCTAAGTGGCCTGAGCGTGTTTTCCACACTCCCCAGGCCTCAGGCCGGGAAACTGCTGACTTACCTGCTTGTCTAAAGTGCTGCACCGAGTAAAACAGATCGTCCCAAAACATCAGTAACTGAACTCATTTATCTGTATTTTATATTGTGAGCCCATTTTGTTAATAAAGCTTATTTTTATAGACATATCTATGCTCTACTGAACCTATACTGATATAGTATCTGATAAATATGATGTGCAGCATAGCATCAACTTAGAAAATACAGCAAATTTTAGTTGGCTTGGGTGTGTTCAATCATATAAACGTTTTGTGTTTTTTTAGTAAAACTCATCTTTTAAATTGTATGAAAAGTTGCTTAAATTGATCTGCGCTGTGTCTATAAGGAGAAACATCAGCCTTCATGCTCTGGGGAAGGCTCCTGCCGGTCACCGCCGGTCCCACGGGTGCTCAGGGTTCTCCACGAGGAGCTGAGCATCAAACTCGTATGCCACAGACCCACCGACAACAGGAAGCTACTGCACTTCAAATGATCCTGCTTCCGAATTACTTCAGAGGGACATTTACAAGATGACATCTAATTTACCGTGCATCGTTTGTAACACACATGCCAGTTTGGCAGGTGTTCAGATGTGGGGAGTACAAGTCTTAGAGTAGGTCGGCTAAGGTAGTAGGCCCAGCTCAGCCTGCGTTTTGTAACAATTTTGTAGACTGGTTGAAATCCAGCCAGAAGTCAATCCTCCAGCTTGGCTAGCAGCTCAACGTCATAAAGGGATCATGGGGAGTGGACTCTCAGTCCTCTCTCTGGGCTAGACATATCGGCGGGAATGAGTTCTCTGTTAAAGAAGGAAAAAGACTTCACTTTTTGCCATTTCTAACTTTGTCAGGGACACAGGGGTGAGGACCTGGGTCTGTTTGCTAAGGTACAGGCTGTTCCAATTTAAGGAGCCTTCACCGGTGAGAGGACTGGCATTACAAGAGGCTGCTGTGACAAGGCTGTGGACACTCAGTATTTGTAGAAGAATCGTCAGTAATGTAATGGGAGGTACACTTCCTAATAAAACTTATGACAGAATCAAGTTGAATATTTTTTATAAATCGTGAAAAGACAAAACAGTACAAAATAGAGCTCAGAAGAAATCAAGGCCCTGGCCAGTTGGCTCAGTTGTAGAATGGCATGTGAAAGTCCCAGATTCAATTCCTGGCCAGGGCACACAGGAGAAGCGCCCATATGCTTCTCTACCCTTCCCCCTCTCCTCTTTCTGTCTCTCTCTTTCCCTCCTGCAGCCAAGGCTCCATTGGAGCAAAGTTGGCCCAGGCGCTGAGGATGGCTCCATGGCCTCCACCTCAGATGCTAGAATGACTCCAGTTGCAACAGAGCAACACCCCCCTAGTGGGCAGGCATACTGGGTGGATCCCGGTCGGGCTGGAGTCTGTCTCTCTGCCTCCTTGCTTCTCACTTCAGAAAAGTACAAAAAGGAGTAAAAAAATCAAAATGGTTATTTTACTGAACTGTCTTAATGCTACTTTCAGGAATGACTTGGATTTGGCCAAGTTTGATTCCTGTTAACGTTAACATACTTGATCAGAGAGCACAGGCATGGATCCCTTGAAAAGTGGTTACTAAAGAGACAAACAGTATACATATGTAAATTAGCCATCTAGAAATTATGAAGGTTTTAATCAAGTTATTCCCACCTACTTAGTGGTGGAAGCCAGAGGGAGGAAGCAGCAAAAATCCTTCGTGAGACCGAGCAGAGAAGGAACCTAGAGCAAGTACTGGGGGCTGCAGCAGACAGGCTAGCGGAGGAAGACCCCAGGGGGCCCGGCAGGCTAGTGGAGAAAGACCCCTGAAGGGCCACCAGAACCTGCCTTGGAGCGGCCAGACCTGCTGGTGGGCGTGCAGCCACCGACTGCGGAGACTGACACCTAGAGAAATTGCCCTTCAACCCAGCAAGATTTTGGTTACAATTAAAAAAACATTAAAAATAGTAAGGAGAAACCTGATTTTCTTATGTTAATCTTTCTAAGAAGTGGTATATCATTGTTACGTAGCAAATTACCCGAAAACTTAGTGGTTTAAAAACAACCAGCAGTATCCCACATTTCTGAGAGCAGGAGTCCGGGTGCACGGCTGGGGCTCCCTGCCGGCTGCAGTCAGGACATGAAATGAGGAAACGGAGGTACGGAGGTGAAGTAGCTTTCCCAGAAACACAGCCCGTAAGTGGCTTGTGCCCTGTCATAACGTCATAGGTGTCAGGAAAGGAAGACACGCCTGTTAGTCCATTCCTTCTCAGGCAATGGGAACACCGACCCCTCCCCTTGGTCCCGGGGAGCCTGCAGCCTCGGTCCTCTCAGCCGTCCCGTGACGGGCGGGGAGATGTTGATCCAAGGGTACAAACCCGGGCTAGGAGATGAATACGTTCTCAGGATGTTTGTACAGCGTGGTGACTGTAATTAACAATACTGTGGTATATACTTGAAAGTTGTTAGAAGAGATCTTAAAAGTTATCGCCACAAAAAAAAGGTAATTATGTGAGGGGATGAAGTTGTAAACTAACCTTCTCGATATATACATGTCTCAAATCATGGTGGACACCTTAAACTTAGGTATGTTACATGTCAGTGTCTAAAGCTGGGGAGGAAACAGTTTTATGTAATAAACTTACGCACGTGTTTTGTCACTAGGCGTGTGGAACAGCCCTTGTTTCTCTCGTGTTATCTGAGCCCTCTGCTTCTGCGTCACAGCTCTCAGGTCAGCAGTTACCTGGCCTGTCTGCAGTCAGCCACAGTTCCAAGGCGAACCACGTACGAGTTGGCCTGACACTACAGTGAACTCAGTCACAAAAAGTAACAAATTTTGGGTGACTAACATCTTATCAACTAAATGCTAACATTTTTTTAGGTTATCTAATACAGCTTTTTAATCTAGTAACTACACTGTTCCCAATACATTGAAAATTATGAACTTTGATTTTATCAAGTCTTTCTCAATCATCAGTAGGCCCTTCCAATCAATCATCAGTGAACATTTATTAAGCACCCATTGTATTGTATGCATTGTGCTGTCTCTGATGACTTGAGCTCCCCAGAATAACAGACCAAATACAAGTTTCCCCAGACTTCTCACAAGCGTAGGAGAAAATTTACAGGACCATGAGTAAAAGATTAGTTATAAAGAAAATCCTAAGAAATTTACAGAACAGTTGCTATAATAAGTGAAGTTAGAAACATTTCAAATATATATATAAATTATTTTATATACTGGCAATAATAAAAAATTAGAAAATGAACATTTTAAAAATGAATTTTGCTCATAATACTGTGAGAAAAGTACTTAGGAATAAACTTCTGAGAAGATGGGTAAGATCTCTTACACTAAAAGTCTCAAAATCTTGCTGACAGAAACTAAAGATCCCAACTTGGAGAGGTTCACCATGCTCATGGGTTAGAAAATATTAATATTTCACTTCTACCCACTAAGCTACAGATTCAATAAAATACCATCAAAATCCCAGTAGATAACAAAAAAAATTTTAAACTGAGAAAGGGACTAACTAGACATTTCTCTATTCAACAGTCTATTTGTAAATTCTCAAAGAATATATACAAATGATTAATAAGCACTTGAAGGGTACTGAGTATCATTAGTCATCAGGGAAACGCAAATCAAAAACTTACAATGAGGTACCACTCCACACCTATTAGAGTAGTTATCAAAAAACAAGCCTTGGCAAAGATCGGGGAAATTGGAACCTTCCCATGTTGGTGGGAATACACAGTGGTACAAATTCTGTGGAAAACCTTTTGGCAGTTCTTGAAAAAGTTAAACATTGAGTTACTGTATGATGCATCGCTTCTATACACAGGTACAAAAGAATTGAAAGTAGGGGCTCAGATATTTATACAATGTGCTCATAGCATTATTTGCAATGGCCAAAGGTAGAAGTAACCCAGGTGTCCACCGACAGGTGAATGGGTAAACAAAATACGCTCATTTATCCGTTCACCTGTCGGTGTGTGTGTGTGTAGTGAAACATCTGAGCCATGAAGGAATGAAATTCTGATACGTGCTACAATATAGATGAATCTATGCTAAGTAAAATAAGCTGGACACGAAAGACTCAATATTGTATGACTCCCATTTGTATGTCCAGGATAGACAAGTCGCAGAGACAGAACGGAGGTTACCAGGAGCCGAAGGGAGGGCAGCTTCTGTTGAGGAAGAGGAAGAGGCTCTGGCAATCGCTAGTGGTGACAGCTACACGTTGTGAATGCCACTGAACTGCACACTTAACAATGGCTAAAATAGTCATTTGGGGTTATGTATATTTTATGAGCATATATTTTAATTCCAACAGGATTTTAAAAGGAAATTGATAAACTAATTCTGAAATTCATATATAGAAATACAAAGTATCTGTAAGACCAAAGCAATCTTTAGAAAGATGAACAAGTTGGAAGACATACTACTTTTTTTTTAAGATTTAACTAGAAGGCTACACTGATGCCCAGGGTAGGTACTGGCAACAAATCAGCTAACACAGAGAGCTCAGAAATGACCACACTTATCATTACCTTTTCAACCAAGGCCCCAAGACAGTTCAGTGGAGAAAGTAAAGACTTTAACAAGTGGTGCTGGAATGACTATTCATAAAAAAAAAAGAATTAGAGCCTGACCAGGTGGTGGCATGGTGTAGAGAGCATTCGTTGGCCAGGGACGCAGAGGACTCAGATTTGAAATCCGAGGTTGCCAGCTTGAGCACGGGTTCACCAGCTTGAATGTGGGGTCACTGGCTTAAGCATGGGATCATAGTAATGATCTCAAGGTTGCTGGCTTGAGCCCAAAGTCACTTGCTTGAGCAACGAGTCACCTGCTCTGCTGTAATCCCCACCTCACCCCCACCCCCGGTCAAGGCACAAATGAGAAAGCAGTCAATGAACTAAGGAGCTGCAACAAAAAATTGATGCTTCTCATCTCTCTCCCTTCCTGTCTGTCCCTCTTTCTGTCTCGCAAAAAAAGAATTAGAAGCTTGACCACTATCATATACCATTTACAAACACTGATTTAAAATAGATCCTAGACCTAGGGAAAAGCTAACACCATAAATCTTTTTAATAGAATACATACAAGAATATCTTCACGACCTGGGGTAGGCACAGGTTTCTTCAACCACAGAGAAGAGTAACAAGAAATTAGACCTCATCAAAATTAAAAGCATCTGCTTATCAAAAGATAACATAAAGAACCTGGATAGACAAGCCACAAACTGGGAAAAATATTTGGACTAGTGTCCAAGGTAAAGAATTCAACAATAAAACACAAACAAAACATCCACACAATGGAATTAACTCAGCAATAAAAAGGAATGAGCTATCAAATCACAAAAAGATGAAGGAACTTTAAATGCATATTGTTAAATGGAAAGCCAATCTAGAAAAGGCTGCATACTGTCTGATTCCAAACTGTTTGATTTCTGGAAAAGGCAAAACTATGGAGATGATAAAAAGACCAGGGGGTGGAGAGGGAGGATGAGAAGGTGGAGCACAGGATTTTCAGGGAAGTCAGACTACTGTGCAGAACAGCACTATAGTGGATACATGTCATTATACTTTTGTCCAAACCCACAGGATGTGCCACACAAAGAGTGAACAGTGGTGTGAGCTATGACTTTGGTTAATAGGTCACTATTGGCTTCGCAGCTGTAAGGGATTTACCGCATGAATGCCGGGTACTAACGGTGGAGAAGCGGAGGAACTCTACTTTCCATCAATCCTTTTGTAACCCTAAAACTGCTTTTAAAAAGTCTATTACAAATGTACTTTTAGCCCTGGCACGATAGCTCAATTGATTGGAGCATCATCCTGAGACATAGAGGTTGCTGGTTCGATTTCTGGTCAGGGCACCTGCAAGAATAGATCGGTGTTCCTGTCTCTCGATTTCTGGTCAGGGCACCTGCAAGAATAGATCGGTGTTCCTCTCTCTCTCTCTCTCAATCTCTCTCTCTCTAAGATCAATAAAACATTTATTTTTAAATGTATTTTCTAAAAAGACAAAAAAAATTGTTTTAATAGGCAAAAGATTTGTCCCGATACTTCATCAAGGAAATATATGTAAGAACATAAGCACATGACAAAAGTGCTTATTACCATCACCAGTCACCAGAGAAATGCAAGTTGAAACTCTAAGATACCATTACTCACCCACCAGAACGGCCAAAGTTTAAAAGACGGCAGCACCACGGATGGGTGAGGCTGTGCACACTGGAACCCTATCTGGGAGTACTAAATGGGTGCAGTGGCTTTGCGCAAAGGTCTGAAGTTTCTTAGAAACATGTCTGAGACTAACAGACAGAACAGACTGATGGTTGCCAGAGGGTGAGGGGTGAAAAGGTGAAGGGACTGAGAAGTTACCGGGCTGTCAAGTACAGCATAAGGAATGGAGTCAGTCATACTATAGTAACTACGGATGGTGCAGGTGGGTACTGGAAGTATCGGGGAAGCACTTTGTGACGTGTACAGTTACCTACACACTATGCTGCACACCTGAAACCAACACAAAATAATGTTGAATGAAATCTGTAACTGCAAGATTAAATAGAAAAAAAAAAACACTGAACATGTATGTACCTACCTTATCATACTACAATTCCTACTCCTAGGTATTTACCTGAGGGAAAAACCCACAGAAAGACTTGCACGTGAATCTTCCTAGCAGTTTTACTCATAGTGGCCAAAAAACGGGAAAAACAAAACACCCGCCCAAGTGCCTGTCTGCAGAAAAGGGACAGATCACCAGTACAACGGAGGCTGGGCCTCAGCAACATCACACCGAGCTCCTACAAGCCCGTTCGAAAGAGTAGCTGTGCCTTGTGGTCTGCATGGAACCCTAGAGCAGAGAAAACTAACCCAAGGAGGGGAGGGTGGAGCCTGACTAGGAAGGAATATGAAGGAACATCAGGCTTGATGGTAACTGTTCTACTTCCCAACAGGGGTTTGAGTTATATTGCTGCATGTATTTGTCAAAATTTATAAGAATATACTTAAGGTTGTGCATTTCAGTGTGTAAATTTAATAAAGTTTACATTACACATATGGAAACTAATACCTCCAGTTTGTGATGTGTGTGCTTATATTTAGAAGGAAATACAGTGATGTCAGTAATTTACTTAGAAATGAACCAAAAATAGGGTGGATGAGAGCGATAGAAAGGTAGAGGTAGAGATAGCTATAAAGCAAATACAGTAAAATGGTTAAGTATACAGGTTCATACTATAAAAATTATCTAAACTTTCTGGTACATTTAAAAGGCTTCATAATGAAATATTGGGACCAATAGTTTAAATAAATAGAATCTAAGTACCAGTTTAAATTCTAGCATGACAACCAACAATATAACCAGGATTTGTAGATAAATAAAGGTATAACAATTTGCCTAAGAAGCAAGTGAATTAAATGAATTAATTTAATTCAAATAAACTTGGCCCTACAGCGATACTTCCCACCTTAATGATCTCTTCTGGAATCCATTCTGTCTGGAATTTTTCTGTGTGCTCTTATCCCCCTTTGTCATGATAAAAATGACAGCGACTTCGCAGCCATCCGGGTCAGGTGCCGTGAACTATCTGGTTAAGAGCATATCAGCTAGACAGTATCCCCAAAACACTACAGTACAGATTACTGAGGTGGCTGTCAACTATGATTTCTATGTGACCCTCTTTAATTTGTCAAATCAGTATTTGTCCAGAAACTATTCAGCACTTTTTGTATGCTGTAGTCTTGAGAGGCTTACAACCTAGTGTGGGAGACAGCTTTAAACATTCCAGTGCATGCTCGGCGAGGTAGAAGGTGAGGCAGCTCGAGCAGGGGATGGAGGACCTGGGGGCTAAGCAGTGACTGAGGAGGGCAGTGCTTCCCGAGTCCTGAACAATGAACTGGCATTAAAACAAATGGCACACAGAAAAAAGATACTAGGGAGTTTACAGTATGTTACCCCAATAATAGTTCATTTCTATTATGTGGCCAACAATAGACTTCACATCTGTGTTCACTTTCAACACATCTTTAAGATGTAGCACAGTATCTGCCACCTTATAGATGAGATTAAAGTTTAAAACAGGTAACTTACTCCCCAACCTAGTTTAATGGGCAATGTAGGATTTGAACCCATGTAATCTACTCCAGAGCCCATACCCATAATGGCAACATCCTTTTCAACCACAATTTTGTAAATATTTTGGAGCCTTCAATTTCACTGACAATATTATCAATTGCTAGATCGGCCACTTTTAGCTTACCTTAAGTCGAAGCGGGAACTGACCTCATGCAACTTTTTTTGAGTCTCTCTGGTCCCAGGACAAGATGGACAGTTGGAACAATAGGAACTTGACAGTGAAAACTCCAGACCCAAGCAGGCCTTCCCACCCTATGACATTATCTACCCACCTAACCTGCCGCAAACCTTCCTGATCAACTGTCAGCACTACTTCTGTTACTAACACTGACTTTTGGGTCCCCCGCATTCTTAGGATTATCAGGGTGACCTAAACCCCCAGCTGCAGGGCCGAGGAGAAGAGCACCCCCAACCTGGCTTTTCCCTGGCTTCCCATCCTCTTTCTCATTTCCATCCATTTCCAATGTGGGCTCAGGGCTCTCTCCCTGGGGCTGGCTGCCGCTGGCCAAGCCGCAGTCTAGAACCACAGACACCAAAGGACCGGGCTCTGACAGCTAAGCACCAGCTGGATGTAGGTACTTTTCCTGACGCCTGTGTCTCAACAGCCAGCTGCAGGCCAGCCCCTAGCCACCTAGGCAAGTCTCTCCTCTGCCAGGAGCCACACACCTCTGTAAATGACCGTAAGAAGACAAAGGTGGCGTATACACCACACGCCATCCCACATCACACTCGAACCAGTTAAATGACCCCTCAGTTCTTCAAGACGGAATCAGACGACTAAACGCAGGAATGGACGCAGGCAAGGCCCCCACAGCTGCGGGTGTCCACAGCACGCCGAGGCCCTGCGCGCAGGCCACTCCCGCCTCACACAGGCCCCGCTGGCCACGTGCTGGGGGCCCCCGGAGTCGGGCAGGTGCCTTCCCTCAGGTCACTCTTCTGTCCTTGAAGAAGAAAGTCACAAAAGACCTCCAATCTGTTCGAGTTAGTCTCCATGTATTTTATTTTTTTTTTTACAAAAATCCAATGTCAGACCATTGTGCTCATGACTGGAAAATGGGCGGGGTGGATGGACATGGTATGGAGAGCAAAGAGCTTCCCCTTCAAAATACCGCTTCAGACCAGGAGCTCCCTGAGCCACAGCCACAGCGAGGGCCCCCTTCCTGCGGGCAAGGTCCCGCGCAGGCGCAGCTGCACCGACAGGGAACCGCTGTGAGGGGCACACGCCCAGAGGAGGGCCCGCGAGCACGCGTAAGGGACGCCCCTCCCAGGGAAGGGCACAGGCCAGCCAGAGAGCAAGGATGTCCCGGGCCTGGGAGCAAAGACGAGGCAACCGGGCAGGCATTACCTTCAGATAGCTGAGGACACCCATGTGGCTCTTCAGAGCTGTCTTCCTGTTCCAGGTGAGTCAGGCGGTGACGGCGATATCGCTTCCCGAGGTGACTGCCAGCACCAGAGGCACTCTCAGTACGGAGCTGGACCTCTCCCTGAGCAATTCCCCAGGAGCACCTAACCAAGCCACCTGAAACCTGCCCTGTTTCTGCTACTGAGGAGGGAACACGGCTGTTTCCTTAAAGTGCCCACCAGAGCCTGCTGTTTGGAGTCTTTCATGTCAGGGTCCATTCAGATCCAAACAGTGCTATCCTTGTTTGGAGCTCTGACATCACAGCCGTCCCTGCAGCACACTCTGACGTCCTCCACAATCTCAGACCATCAGCTACTCCTGGGTCCACAACAGCATTCAGGGACCTGACAATCCAGGTCGGCTAAAAGGGTCCTTTCTCACCAGGTCCCACTGACGGGCAGTTTATAAGTTCCTCACATTAAAATAAACAAGATAAAAATAGCAGCCACACACCTAGCTCAAAACACCATACTCTTTGGCTTCCCAGAGGGAAGAAGACTACTGCTAAAAGGAATCAAGTCAGAAGTCAAGGAAAGGGGGTTAGAGAGTTAGGGTAGGGGGTCTGGACCCCTTGGCTGGGTTGCTGAGCAGCGTAACTCCTTGTCCTCAGCAGCCGTCTCCACAGGACAGCTATGTGGTGCCAGTGAGCTCCTGGAGGCCAACACAGGCCCCAGAGCGGCCCTGCTCCTGTGTGCCCACGGAGAGGCCCCTTGGGCAAGCTAGTCCTACAGTGGGCGGCATCTACAGGACAGAGCCTGGCTTCAAATCGGACACTTGATGAGAGCCCACTGGACAGGCAGGTCACAGGGGAATTGCCCCCAAGAAACAGAAGCACTGATGTCAAGGTCTGGGGAAGACGAAACTGGCTTAAGGCATGTGCATGACCAGGACAGACCTGAGCGTCTGTTCAGCTGCAGAACACCAGCTATGCTCACTTTCAATGGAAGAACATGGGGCCCAGAAAACGGTAGCAGTCATAGGCTAAATCCCTGCCCGATGCCACTAACACCCTCTTCAGTTCTCCTACTTACAACCACCAGCAAAAGAAAAACTAGCTTATTTCCATTTCAGCTCAGGGCATAGAAATGTAAGTCCCAGAAGAGAGTGGTAATATGGGGGTGGGGTGTGGTGGTGGGGGGCCTGTGAAATGTCAGGCTGGATCTGAGCTGAATGTAAGGGTTCCTCTCCCACTGTTCTGGCACATACCACAAACCTCAGGGGTCCTGGAACCAACCAGGCACTAGGATCCAAAAACGACAGGTATCATGTGATATAGGCCCAGACAGAGGAAGAGGGGAAGGTGAATTTCACCAAGGTATCAATGCCAAGGCAGGAGCCTTGTGTAAGGATCGCCGGCCAGCCGGGTGGGGAGCTGCAGGGGTTGCTCATTGTTCTGCGTCAAGAGAGAAGGCCAACCTGCAAACCATGTCCAACCACACCTAGAAGTGCAGTCTAGCGGTTTTCTGTTCTCTTGTACAGGAGACAGCCTTCAGGAAAGCCTGAAGCCAAAGCACATGTTTTTAAAGGGGGGCTGGACAAAGAAGAGCCATTTGGGAGTGCTGCCTTTGGGTCTCCCGCCTACCCCCTGCTTCTGGTTCTAACAAGGAAGAGACTGGGAGAACAGGGACAAGCCCTCGGGCAGCATGACCTACTGGTGACTCCTCAAACACCACCACACCCAGCGAGGGAAGCTCAGGTATTCCCAAAGATGCAGGTCCTCCCCAAGGACTCCTGTGAGAGGAGACATGAGTTCCAGATCGCTGGTTGGCAGCAGAAGGAACAAACTGACAGGCCTTAGCTCATTCAGGCCCCATAAGAGGGCCAGCCCCACCCTGTTGTTTCTGCACAAAGGTGCCCTTGGGGACAATGGAGATGATCTTTAAGGATGAGCCAGACACCATAAGGCCAGGATCCATATCTACCAAAAGACCATCAGGAGCCTTGGTGGGTCCCTCACTTTTTGAGGCAGGGAGAAATTGCAAATTCCCCCCAAATATATATATATATGTATATGTATGTGAGTGTGTGTGTGTGCATATATATACACACATATATATGTATATATGTATGTATGTGTATATATATATATATATATATATATATATATATGTATACTCACACATATATAAATAAGCCTTGAAGAGCAAATCTGAAACTTCTTTTTAAATAATAATAGATGTTACTGAATTTAAAAATCACAAACCAGCTGTTCTGGGCTTATGAACTGTGTGAGTGACTCTCCAGAGTCCCCATGTCCTCAGTGTAAGCTATCAGTCAGTGCCCTATGTAGGAAACCCCAGTGCCCCCTGGCCAGGGTACCAGGCCCAGTGTGACCAACTTCAAGAGAAAGGCAACTATCTCCTGTCCACTCCTCCTGCATCTCTCCCAGCAGAGGGCTGGGCAACCCACCCAGGGGATGTCCCTGGGGTCCTTCCATGTCTGGGAACCTTAGGAGCCACCCCTGACCCTGCTCATCTCTCCCCAAACGTGCCACGCCCCTAGATGAACTTGAAGCACTTGGTCTTGTCGTGGGGCAGGCGGGTCTTGAAGAGCACGGAGTCCACCCTGAACTGAGTATACAGTAGGGGCATGTAGCCATACACCTTTACAAAGAAGTTGATACATTTGTGCCGCTCGTGAAAGTGGGAATCATCGTGTGACAGCGCCTGAGGGCATCCTGGGCATCGGAAGGTCCACCGTGAGGTCACCTGGGGACAGGGAAGAAGGAGCAGTTAGAACCACGGGGGTTGGTGTTGTATGAAAGGAGAGAAGGTTAGCACTCCCCTTGACAAGGATGGAAGAGGCCCTCGGGCCTAACAACACGCATACGGTTAAGGCATTGCCACCTACTTCGTGGCATCTAACCACTGTTTGCCTGACCTGTGGTGGCGCAGTGGATAAAGTGTCGACCTGGGAACACTGAGGTCGCCAGTTCAAAACCCTGCACTGGTCTGGTCAAGGCACATATGGGAGTTGATGCTTCCAGCTCCTCCCCCCTTTCTCTCTCTCTCTCTCTCTCTCTCTCTCTCTCACTCTGTGTCTCCTCTCTAAAAAAAAAAAAAAAATGAATAAAAAAAAAGAACCACGGGGGTTGGCACTATTGGAAACCCTGCAGCTTAGCCAATCCGAGGCTTCTGACTGGGAAGGCGCAGCCCTTAGCCGGCCTCAGCTGTGGTCCCACACAGAGCTCACAGAGTGAGTGGGGCCAGGGCCTGGCCGCCCACCCGCCCGCGGGGGATGTGTCTACGCCATCAGCAAAGGGCCCTTTCCAAACAGCCTATCCTTAACAGACAGCAGAAGCCTTGAAATGTTTAGGTCGCTGTCTCAGTAACTCTCCTTCTGGGTTTCATCTTGGTTGCACAGCAGAATGTAGGTATAAAGTTGCTTGTTCCATCAATGTTTTTCATAACAAAATACTAGAAAACTACCATCAATAGGGAACTAGTTAAATAACTGTAAAATACTACATATTCATTAAAAAATGTCTCAGAAAATTACATTTAAAGACATGGAAAGTGGTCACATTACAGTTTAGTAGTTATGAAATTTCAAGCAATTAGAAAAGTATGAATAATGAAACAGCTTCACTATCAACAATGTGGTAGACCAAATAACATAAAACTGCCCCCTCAACACAGAATACCTGAAAAAACAAGATAAAATATATAAACCATCTCTTGTAATAAAAACTACAATCCTTAGAGGCCACAACAATAGAAAGCCTGAACCAGAGAGAGCCAGGAGCGTGGGTCTCCGTCAGGCGTGGGAGGCACAACCGTGAAATCAGACTGGAGACTTTTTGAAACACTGGGACCTGAAATACCCACACACTGCACTGGATGGAGGCAGTCCTTCCAAGAGAGCTGGGAAGGAGATGTTTCCTTCACGGCCTCGGCTCTAAGTGCAGAAGGAGACAGCTCCTCTGAGAACTGATAACCACAGCTGTCTCAACATCCAGGCTAGCATGTGTGCTGCTTGTGTGTCCCCAAAAGCCCCCCATGCTAATTTAGCTCACATAGGTCTCAAGCAGGTAATGACCCCAGGCATATGGAAGAAACAACTGCAAATCCTCTCAGGTGTAAGTTCAGACCTCAAAGCAACACTGTAAATAACATCCGAGAAAAGATGCGCTCACAATCAAAAGTCACAGAAGAGGGAATGAGCCACATGAGAAACCGGCAGAAACAGAATCAGACCCCCAAATGTGGTAAAATAGCAGGAGTACCAGAAAGTGACTGTAACAAACAATGTGTATAACATTACAATGCAATTTTAAGATTCCTCAAAGTTTAATGGAAGAAACAAGGGACCATCAAAAAAGTCATAGCAGATATGAAAAAGAACCAAATAGAATAATAGAAAAGTATACTGAATTCAATCAGACTCTCAGTGGATGTATACAAAGAGAATGTTAGTGATGAAAGGTAAACTAAAATTATTACCCCAAATGGAAAATATTGACAAAACCCTTTAAAATACAGAAAGCAAGGTTAAGAGGCATGAGGAGTGCCACTGCATGATTCATTTACATAAAATCCAGAACAGGCAAAAGCGATCTTGGAACAGAAAATGACACTGACTTCCTGTCCGCTCCCCACTGAAACCCTCCCTGCTCTCAGCTCAGTGCCCTCCGCTCCGGGGACCCTGCCTGGGTCCCGGTGTGGAAGAACTCATGTCCTCAGGAGGACTGCCTGCTCACCCACCCTGTCACAGAGCCCACTGCCTCTGGCCGTCCTGCTCTGTGTGTGACTGAGTGAGGCTGGGAAGTTCGGGTTTAGAAGTGAGAGCTCAGAGCCACCAGAGGGCAGACCCAGAAAGCTGGTAGGAACTGTACCAGTCGGCCAGGACAGCAGAACAGTACTTGCCACCGTGACCACAGCAGAACACACACATCTCCTCCTCCCACTTGCTGCACTGATGCTAACTGGGGCTTTGGAATCTTTCACCTGCGATGACCAGTCCTGTCCAAGCTCACCTGTGGAACTTGTTTCATATTTATCCCTGCTAGCCGACAACCAAGCAAGCTCACATGTTGCTCCTCTAACCTCTCCAGTTAGTGGGGATGTGGATAAGGGAGTTGCAGGAACAGATCAGTCTGGGGTTCTGTGTCTGGCCACAGACTCCCCGTGGTCCAGCGGTCCTGCCAGGTCCAGAGCCTCTCTCCCGGCTTCACGAGGGCGGCAGGTATAGCCTGTCTGCCTCCCTCTACGTGCTGCCTGTGCCCTGGGGTGGGACAGGTTTGCAGCTGGCTCCTGTGCTCCTGCTGGCCCCTCTGTCCCAGGGAATCATCCAATGTGGTCTAAGAATGTAGAACTAAGAGTTTAGGGCGCACGGTTTGCTCACATACAGCTCTCCATTGTATTTTATATCACTATAGTTTAAAAAAAAATTGAGCAAAAATGAAGGAAATCCAAATATAGGAGGAACTTTAGTAACACGGTGTGTCAACGCTGGTTCATGAATCGGGCCCAATGTCCCATACTGACAGAAGATGCTCCTCCCAGGAAACTGCAGCACACACCAGGGATTCTCTACTATCTGTACTCTCCTCACAACCTTTCTGTAAATCTAAATCTGTTTTAATACAAAAAGTTTATTTTAAAAGCCACAGTGTTTGAGGATGGACACGTAGGTGATAAAAGTTAAAAAAAATGTGACAATTCCCACAAACTTAGTGACAAACATTTCTTCTCTTGCAGTTCTATAGACTACAAGTCTGAAATGCAGGTGTCAGTCAGCAGGTGCACCTGCTCTCGGAAGGCGCAGGGAGCAATCTGTTCCACACCTCTCCCTTAGTTCTGGAGTTGCCAGCGATCCTTGGCCTGTAATACGATTGCCAATGCAGAATATTATAATACTATTGTCTGTATTCATTATACTGTGTATTAGGGGTTTGTGGCTTATTTACTACTAAAGTTTGTACCCTTAAACATCAATTGTACCCCCCAAGTCCTTATTCTGAATAAAGCCTATTTACATTCCAGACCATTTTTCCTACTTAAAAAGATAATATTATTCAACACAATATAAAATTCACTCCCTGTTCTTTAGTCACTATTGTTAGGATATTAACATTATTGAAAGAATACTGCTAATCATAAAAACCAATCAACTTTTCCATTTTAACAAGAGAGAACAGTTCAACAGTGAAATGTTGAAGCATTTAAAACAAAAAATAAATTGTCCTGGCCAGGTAGTTCAGTTGGTTAGAGCATCATCCAGATACTCTTAAGGTTGTGGGTTCAATCCCTGGTCAAGGCACATACAGGAATCTACCAATGAATGCATTAATTTAAGTAGAACAACAAATTGATATCTTTTTCTCCCTCTACCTTCCTCTCTCTAAAGTCAATAAGTTAAAAAAATTTAATATTTTAGAACACAAAATAGCATATATACCTGATATTATTAAAATTAGATAAGTTAATAAAAATATATTTAGTTCAAACCAGTTCTATACTATAAAGTACATAAATAGGCTAGGAATTTGAAGACAACATTATCTCACAATTTGAAGAGAGTCTTAATTTATTAAGCCTTTGATTTTTAAAAGGTCATACTAATCTTGAACTCCTCTTATATTACCAGAAAAGTGAGACAATTCACAGAGAATACTTATTTTTCACTTGTTATGAAGCATGTATACCATGTGCAATTACTTCCGTCTCACTCTATACACTGAAGAGATGATTTAGCTAATGAAACACCGGCCGAATAATATAGGAGACAAAAACACTTCAGTGAAGATGAAATATGCATCATGTCTGTAAGAAGTTCGGGTGACTGATGATGTTATTAGGTACCTAGTCACTCAAAGACTTGAAATTTTCATGGACGTCTCTGCTCTACTAGGGAGGTATAAACAGAAGCGTACACCTGGGCTGAAGTGCCGTTCCTGGCTACATAAGAAAGGATAAACAAATAACAGAAAATTTCACCAATCATTAATTTCTTCCTAAGACCTTGCCTCCATACTTCCTTCCCAAAGAAATATGCTTTTCATTGTTTTATATCAGATCGCCACTGTACCTGGCAAACACACTATTTTCATTAAAACAATTATAACTATTATCATTTACAGTTTTAAAAAGCCCACACAATTGGGTGCATTATTTTGCTAATTATTCTTTTGTGAGGCCTTAGCAGAAGGCTTAGGGATAGAGGAAACTCAGGGCAACCATGAATTAAGTTATAACCCCGAGGCATACTTGGAAAAAGGTTTGCTAGGAAGAAATGAATGCAGAAGGCCCCCAATGTCTTCTTATCGCCCTTTGTTATTTGTTACCCTTTGTTGCATGGACCCAAGGTCCTACGGTTAGCACAGTGCTTCCCACCAAAGATAGGACTTGATTATCGTTATTAATACAGGCAGCTCGTTACTTACTCTAGAACTCACCTTCAAACTGTAAGAATGAAATATGCACCCAATTATTATATACTCATTGCACTAATGATGTCCATAAAGGTAACATTGTATATAATATTAAATAATTTCTCTTTTAAATAATAAAAATAAGACATTAAGTAGTTTGATTCTAAGGACATCGTGTGTGATTCCACAGCATAAATACTGGCAGCACAGTCATAAATATTACTTGTGGGGAAAACAGCCACCTTAGGCTTGCTTGCAGGTTTACTGGCTGCACGCCCTTTGTGCAATTAGTGCGTGACACAGTGACAGACGTATCTGAAGGTTATAAGTGCTTCCCCTCAGGAGCCGGTAGAGCAGATCGCACTCCCACCACTGAGAGGTGCAGTTTGCTTCCTGATCCCTTACCCTCCACTGCGAAAAGCAGGTTTTCCTTTGTATTTTTTCTTTCTTTCTTCTTTCGGCTTGCCTGTCTTTGCGAGCCTCCAATAAATTGGTATGGCTCACTGTTTTCCGGCTCCATGGTTCCGTCACCATCTGCCCGAATTCTATGTGAATCCACATGGCCACAACCACCCACCTTACACTACTAATCTGACTGACACACAGACTCTCTATTACTAATCGCTGCAAGGCCCTTACCAGGCCTACGTACCCAGCCCTCACCAGGAGAGCCTTCACTCGTCTGATCCTGCAATGACAGGAAGGGCGACAGAACTGGTCTTTCTGTGTGCTGGGTGTGAAATGGCATATTCTCACCTGTCTGACAACTCAGAGACAAAAGCAAAACTCTCATTTCTAGAATTCTGAATCACTTTTGTTCTTTTTGTTATTTTTTTCTTCAATTTTTATTTATTCATTTTAGAGAGGAGAGAGAGAGAGAGAAGTGGGGAGAGCAAGAAGCATCAACTCCCATATGTGCCTTGACCAGACCAGTGCAGGGTTTTGAACTGGCGACCTCAGCGTTTCCAGGTTGACACTTTATCCACTGCGCCACCACAGGTCAGGCCACTTTTGTTTTTAAGTTAATACCTGACATAGTACTTATGTGCCAGGCACTATTCTTAGATCTTTACCAAAATTAACTAAAAAATTCTTAAACTTTTCTACCATGGACTCCCTCCACTCTGGGTTGGCAATCTGGTGAAGTCTGTAGACTCCACTTCAGAATATCTTTACATGCATAAAATAAACTACATGAGCTTACAAAGCAAACAAGTTATAGTGAAATACAGTAATATATGTGCTCTTTATAAATGCATTAAGTAACAAAATCTAAAAGTGAGTAACAACCCAAATTTCAAAGCAGTGAACACAAATGATACTTTGAGGTGTGACAGCAAACGTGCTTATGAAAACGTGAGTTCCACTAATGACAAATAAGTTACTGCGAATGAGCTCATGAATTATGTAGCCTGTTTTATAATGATGAATATAAAATGCTCAATTTCAGTCAGAGATGAGTAAAAATTAAAGATGCAACAGTTCTATCCATTATGCGTTAGGTGTAAAAAGCCCCTGTATTAACTCATTTAACCTGAAGACAATCCTTGTTTGGTTGATGGTACCATTATCCCCATTTCCCAGATGAGGACTGAGGCAGGGTTACAAGCTGTGCTACTACAGACTGAGTGAATGAAGCACGCATGCACCCCAGACCCATGAGCAGAGAAACCCTCACCTTGATGGGGGGTTTCCGAGTGATGTGGGAGACAAGGAAGTTCATGGCAATGTCCTCACAGTTGATGTATTCATCTACCATATCTCGGATGGCCTGGGGCATCACGTAAGAATACAGGTAGGCATAATACTGTCAGAGATAGAAAAACAATCACACACCGTTACAAGGCACACTGCTTTGGCCATCATGAAAAATACGCATGGATATAGGGGCTCTTAGTAAGTGGGGGCGGGGGGTAGCAGTCATTGGCATTTAGGGAGTTGGGGCCAGGGATGCTCACCATCCTGCAAGGCAGATCTGCAATGAAAGATTACCCTTCCCAACTGCCATTATCACCCCCATTGAGAATCATAATGTCACTGAACCTTCTTGGTGCCTTAGTGATTTTACAACAATATAAAGTTTTGTCAGATTAGGTAAGACACTGGTTCAGTTGAACATCATCCGATCTCTGATAAGGGCAATATGGGATAAATGAGGGCAAGAGCCTGGTTGTCTTCTCAGACTTCTCAGTAAGCCACTGAGCCACGAAACAGCCAACACCTCAGTGCCTCAGTTACAGATCTAGAATCTGGTCACTTCTCACCATTGCCACTGGCCTCCCTGCTCCAAGCCACCACCACCTCTTGCCTGGTTACTCATACTGTCTAAAAGTGTCCCTGCTGCCATATGTTCTTCCCTGCAGTCCATTCTCAGCACAGCAGAGTGACCACATTAAAACATAAGTCCAACTGAACACGGTTTACTCTAAACCAGTGATTTTCAACCAATGTGTGCAAGAATTTTTAAAACATGCACTACTTGACTAGTCAGGGGCACTGAGCTCTTTTCCTTTAGGCTGTCAAATAAAATGACAACAACCTGCAAAATAGCCTACTGCTGTGAATGAATCAAAATGATACCTGTTTTTCTGTCAGATCAACAAAACACATTATTTTGGTGTGTCGTAGAATTTTAGTTATTAGTTTATGTGTGCCATGAGATGAGAAAGGTTGAAAATCTCTGCTCTACACCCCTCGATGGCTTCCCAGCTCATTCAGAGTAAAAGCCTCGGTTCTGAAATGTCCTGCGAGGCCCACAGCGTGGTAAGCAGGAGCTGGCTCACTCCTGCTCATGAATGCTGGTGGCTAAACTTTCAGAAATTCTATGAGACTATTTATGAGTTTTATAAGCTTGTTATGAAAAATAGCCATTATTAAAAATATAATTATACAAACTTCAAGTTAAATAAGTTACACTGAAAAATAATAAAAACCTAGAGCTCACTACTTAATTTGTTACATTTTACTATTCTTCACTAAATCTTACTGTTATCTTAAGGTTATTTATGTATGTCTAGCATATTTATATGGCAAAAATACTATAAAGTGGTTTGTAAATGTCCATCTCTTCCCAACTCTACGTTTGGTGACTCATGTCGATAACCTGAAATCAGCCATGGTAAGAATCTTTACACCAGAGAAACGGGCAAATGCTATACCACAGGGCACATGCTAACTGTGATATGCTGGAATATGGTGATGATAAATGAATAAGGTGCTCAATAAAACTGATTTATGTATTTTATTACCTTAGATATAGAACCTATATAGTAAAAATAAAACTGATCATAAAGTTTCTGCAGCACACACTGGTTTGCTGGTTTGGTGACAAAATACTTATTTAACCATTTTTCTTTTAGAAAAAGATACTTAAAATATAGTGACCCTTTAAATGGCCAGTGGCTGTTAGTATGCTAATGAGAAAATATTTATTAAACACAATACCTATCTTCATCAAAATATATGTCCTTCATCAGAAAGGTGAACTAATAACAAGGACTGTCTTGAAAAACAGAGAAAACATTATGAAAACAGAGGTTGAGAAGTATTTTCACTATTTCATTTTGATGCCAAAAACAATTTATGAAAACCTGTAAAAACTTTCATATCTATACATTTTAAAAACATAGAAAAACCTTCTGTAATCTGTTTTAAAATCTCCTAAATGAAAAGCTGCAATAAAGCTAGAACCGATTCTAAAATATTAAAATGTTAACACCTTCTCACTAGTTTGCTAAGAAAACTGAACGGCATCACTGAAGATGGAAATTCTAGGCAATTCCAGCAACATGCTACCGACTTGGTAGATGAGTAACATGCCTCAGTAAGCCCAGCAGTAACGTATGTCTCCCAGGGACAGTGACTAAAACCAAGTATCAAAAAATATGCTTAATTTAGAAACAGACCCCTTACTTGCCATATAACACATAGTGGCAAGATTTTCAAAAACAATAAGGCATATTCAATCACACTGCTTTTACTACAATTTAAGAATTTAGTGAGAATACTTTGAAACTTTATTTCATCTTTATATCTACCTTACAAAAATTTCTCTACGTATGACAGTACACATATATAAATATAACTCATATGAAAATATACATATTTGTGAGGTACAAGTTCAAGTTTCTTTAATGATAGGCACTTACAGTAAAAGAACTTGATTGCTCCACTAGAGGGTACTATGCTAAGCAAAGTAAGTCTAACAGAGACAGACAGACACCTCAGATTTCACTGCATGTGGACTCTAAAAAACAAAATAAACAAACAAACAAAACGGAGAACGTTTTGATGTGTGCCAGACTGAGGAGAGGGGTGTTGGGGCTGGGTGCAAAGGTGAAGGAATTAAGAAGTTACAAAACAGTCATGAAGATGTGAAGTACAAGCAAGAGAATACAGGCAGTAACACTGTAACAACTATGAATGTTGTCATGTGGGTACTAGACCTATGGGGGTGATCACTTTGTAAATTATATAAATCTCTATTATGTGGTACACCTGAAACAAATGTAACATTGAACGTCAAATGTGCCATTGAAGAAGAAGAAAAGAACTGTTCCAGATTAGGGAATAACCAACTTAATTGCTTTCAAAGGTCACACAAGTAAGACAAATAAATGACACTTGAAAGAAATGGTGTGAGAAACACACTCCCAGACAAATCGCACAGGGGCCCGGGGACAGGCCGCAGCCTGCTAGCGCTGGGCAGAGACATTGGCCCAGTACGAGCCGGTCTTCATCTTCGTTAAGGTCCGATCTTTTTTGTAAAACCCCTCTGGTTTTTAAAACTTGGCAGTACGTGAGACAGCGCTGGGGCTACATAAACATTTCTGGAAGCTACAGAAGGCTAGGTAAGGGTTGCTAGTTTGTAACCTCTGCTCTAGATTTTCAAACAGAAAAAAAACCTACCTCTTATTAAGTAAATTATTTATTACTTTATTTAATAAATAAATACTTGAAAGTAAAGAGATCTGACTATTATAATTTTTAAAGAGAAATCACAGAAGATTCGAGAAGGTAGACTTTTCAGAAGGCAAATCCTCCAAGTATGAGTAGACACTGCTAAAATTGGTGGCTCTTTCTCAGACGAGCAGTGTGAAAATAAATGATTCCCAGCCGGGTTTGGTTTTTGCAGCCAAATACTCTCTAATCCGACTTGCAATCCCCAACCCCACAAGGCCCATCAAGTTTAGAAAATAAACACGAGGGCAAGTTTAAAAACTAGAATGAGCGTATCAGCTTCACATATAACATTTTAAAGAGAAAGAGAAAAAGCTGGAAGTGTAATGACTGCTTAGGCTGGTTCAAAATGTCCCTGGTAAGATTACTCCCAAGGTTCTATTTAGATGACTTGCAGGATGAAATACATGAGGGACAACAGATTTGAGAGAACTGAAGTGGGGAGGTGCAAGATGATGAGCTTTTTTGGGAAAAATGTAATATGAAGTACCAGACAGACACACAGGAGGTGTTCTAAAAACAAATATATGAGTTCGGATAGGGCCTAGGCTAGAATATAAAAATCATCGGCTTATAGGTGCTAAGAAAAGTCACAAGACCTTGAAGGCATGCAAGAATGTCTAAGGAAAACACAGAGTAAGAAGAGCACAAGCTGAAGGAGAACACTGAGACACTTCAACATTCATGGGGAAGAGAGTGTGGTAGGCGGGTCTCCCATAAGGGCAATGAGGTCATCCAGAATGACAGACAGCATGGAGTGGAAATGAGGATGATGGGCCAGGTGCCAACATTCTTGATGACCGTGAGGGAATGATCACAGATGGCAGACAGCAGCAATAAGACAGATACCATAAGCCTCATATGGGGTGTTCATGGCAGTTGAGAAGTGTCTAGAAGTGTCACTGGTAGGCAGTGAAAAGAGTTCTCTGTGCCTTCCCTGCTGCACAGTACCAATCTGGGGAGACGAGCAGCCGCAATCCCTGTGCCGGGGAGAAATGCAGGAACTAGCCAAAGGAGAGGCACTGTCCTCAGAGAATGGTCAGGTCCCAATCAGGCCAAGGAAACCAGAAGGTGGTCGGGTGGCAGTGATGGGGGAGGGGCAGACAACCTGGTGATTCCAGCAGAGGGACCCCTCACAGCCCCAAGGAGGGGCTTGGGAGGGAAGGTACAAAGCAGCACTAGTCAAGAGAAGTATCTGTGAGTCACATACGGCATGTTAAATTCTCCAGGGGTTACATTTTTAACAGCAAAAGAAACAGTAAAGTCAGCAATATGCTTTACTTCAGCCAGTGAATCCAAAATAACTGCATTTTAGCACACAGTCACTACAGGACATCACTGAGACGGTCTGCCTTCCTCCTCTCGTGCTGAGTTCTCGAAATCCGGTGTGAACTTCACACTCACAGCACACCTCAATACTGACCGGTCCCGCTCCCAGTGCTCAGCAGCCACATGTGGACAGTGGCTACTTTACAGAACAGGTAAGAAATAAAGAGGTGAGTCAGGAGCAAAAACAAAAAACAAAACAAGAACAGTTTAGCGGTAACAGTGCAGGAGAGGAGTAGCAACCGGAGGGGTGTGCATTTTGGATGTTCACTGGAAACCGGGTATGAGGCACGCTGCAAGTTATGAGTGCTAAGGACTCCAACAGAATACAGTCACAATAGACACAGGCTTCTGGTGCAACCTGGGATAGCAGTGGTTAGCCTGAGTCAGAAGAGTGCCAGGCACAGTCCCCTGTTGGCCAGGCCACATCTGGAATGGCAGTGTTGACACTGGATGGCAGTTTAGCACAATCCTCTCAGTGTTACAGAGAGCTGTAAGGCCCAGAAAGACCTTACTTCCCTAATGGCCTATGTTCAATAGTATAAGTAGCCTTCTCATTCTGACTTTTTATTCCAGAGTTGCTCTAAGCATGTCTTTAGAAACAGACACACTTACTTGTAATGCGGAAGGAACATATAAAAAGACTAGAAGAGCTGATGCTAGGGCAGCAGTTCACTACCACACAGGCTCACCTCTTTCCACGTCCGTGCCATTCTCACCCAGCTTTTCCTTACCTTGTGAAAGAAGGCGGCACCTGTCAGCACCATGGACAGCTCACAGGAGTAGTTGGAGTTGTAGAGCCAGGACTGATGAGGGATGTCCCACGCGTGGTAACGGCCAGGGAAACCCACAATGCGGTCCCGTGCTTCTCTCCACACCCTCAGAAAACACAAGTATTCGCACACACTAAGTACAAAGCTCTGAGTTTATCAGAAATGTTTAAGATTACTGCCTATATCTTGCAGGCTCTCATCCTTAGGCTGTTACTTCTTTTTTCCTTTTCCTTTCTTAATAATAAGATCAGTCAGAAGCCAAACAGGATAAAAACAAATAAAGAGTGTCGCATGTAGCCTCAACAAGCACCTGCTATTACCTACTGCTCCTCTAATCCCGGCAGCCAGCACCTCTCCGCCCTTACAGAAAGAACAAGCTGGACAGTATGGAAATCAGGACAGAGGTCTCCAGAGTAGGGGGTAGGCAGCAATCTGCTAAGAAGCAGGAAGAGATCAATTTCTACTTCTATTTATTTTTAGTCTTAATTTCTAGAAACAGGTTTTGTTATTAATGACAATGATATATTAGTACAGTAGGACTTGTTCATAACAAATGTATACAGCATACTTTCCTTTTACTGAGTGCGTTCACTGTTAAAGGAGCTTAGAGACCTCCAGTCTGACCACAGAAGACTGCTGCCTGGAGTAAGGTCCAGCAGTTGTAATTCCTGATCTGAGCAGAGCTAAGGAAGAGACCTGCATCATAAAAGAAGTGCTCTCCAGAACCATGTAAGTGAAAGATTTCATAAATGCAAGAAATAAATGAAAAATTTGGTATGTTTCCAGGACAAACTTTCATATCATCCCCAAATTTAAAGGTTAGCTAGAACAAACAGAGTCAGTTCCCCAGTTTCTCAGGCTAAAACAGCAAAGCTGAAAGCACTTCTGCTCCACAGAACCCTGCAGCCTGCAGAGCGTTTCAGCATCCCATAAACAACGGGCCATCACCTCCTACACCACCTTACCTCCAAACAAACGGGGGTATAAACTGCCTGAGAAACTCCCTCATCACTTACACGCAACTTCAATTCCTAAAACACACACAATTTCACTTCAGGTGAATTCCTTCCCTGTTAAGTTCAAAAGCAACTAACCTAGTCCCATAGAAGAGACACCACAGCTCTATCACAAGTCTTCTAGATGGGCTTTCTGTCACCTCCTACCTAAATCCCTACTTCTATCCTGACTTATCTCCTAAAACTGACTCCGAGTTACTAACCTAAAGAGTCATAAGTAGGCCCTGGACAGTTTGCTCCACGGATAAAGCGTCAGCCTGGCACGTGGATGCCCTGGGTTCAACCCCCGGTCAGGGCACACATGAGCAGCGACCATCTGCTTCTCTTCCCCTCCCTCTCCCCCTTTTCTCTCTCTTCCCCTCTTGCAGCCAGGGGCTCAACTGGTTCGAGCGTCAGCCCTGAGCGCTGAGGATAGCTCAGTTGATTCAAGCATCAGCCCCAGATGGGGGTTGCTGGGTGGATCCCGGTTAGAGCACATGTGGGAATCTATCTCTCCTCCTCTCATTAAAAAAAAAAAAAAAAAAGCCGTAAGCAGTTATATAATTTGACATATCTAAGACTTAAGAACAGTGTTAAATTAACTAATGATCAAAGAATGTATACTAAAAAAGGTAAGGTAAATTTTTTTTTTGCTTCCTAAGAGTTTTTTTTCCAAATCCCATGTTTCCTACACTATAATAATAAGTAAGGCGTTTCCTCCTACTCAAAATATTTAGCAGAGCTTTACCAAAGTATGGTAAAGAAAAACCATATTTGTTAACTCTCTTTTGGAAGTAAAATTGGTAAAGCAGAGCTAGGAAGTGTAGATGAAAAGATCAATGTCAGTCCCAGATAGAGACTTCAAAAATTCTGGGTTCAAGTTAACAGCCCACTTGGACCCAAAGAGAGAACAGAATGCATCTTCTTGATCGGCAAACCGTGGCTCGTGACCCACATGCAGCTCTTTGGCCCCTTGAGTGTTTAGCAAAGGCCAGCTTAGGAGCACCCTAATTAAGTTAATAACAATGTACCTACCTATATAGCTTAAGTTTACAAAATTTAGCTCTCCAAAGAAATTTCAATCGTTATATGTTGTTGATATTTGGCTCTGCTGACTAATGAGTTTGCCGACTACTGTCCAGTCCACAATCCCACACCATCTCTTAAGCTTACTTACACTGTCTCTTTTTTAAATAAAATTTGTTGAGCTATAGATCACATACCATAACATTCACTCATTTAAAAATGTACAACTCACTGGGTTTCAGTATACTCACAGAGCTGTGCCCCCATCACCACAATCTAATTTCAGAATATTTTCACTCCAAAAAGAAAGCCCATAGCCATTAGCAGTCACTCCCCACCTCCCCAGTTCATGGCAACCACTAACTTACCTTCTGTCTCCGTGGATTTTCTATTATAAACATTTCAAAGAAATGGGATAATACACCATGTGGCCTTTCATGACTGACTTCTTTCACTTAGCCCATTTTCAAGGTTCACCCATGTCACAGAATGGTTCGGTAGTACTTCATCCCTCTTCATTGCCCAATAAAACTCCATTGTGTGCATATATTACATTTTGGTCATCCAATCATCAGTTGATGAATATTTCGGTTGTTTATACATTTGTTTTTGTTTTTCTGACAACATACTTTGTGTGTGGCAAAAATATATGTAACAGCCTGACCAGGCGGTGGCGCAGTGGATAGAGCGTCGGACTGGGATGAGGAAGACCCAGGTTCGAGACCCCGAGCTCGCCAGCTTAAGCGCGGGCCCATCTGGCTTGAGCAAAAAAAAAAGCTCGTCAGCTAGGACCCAAGGTCTCTGGCTCCAGCAAGGGGTGGCTCGGTCTGCTGAAGGCCCACGGTCAAGGCACATATGAGAAAGCAATCAATGAACAACTGTGGTGTCACAACGGCAACGAAAAACTAATGATTGATGCTTCTCATCTCTCTCCGTTCCTGTCTGTCTGTCCCTATCTGTCCCTCTCTCTGACTCTCTCCCTGTCCCTGTAAAAAAATAAAATAAAAATAAATAAAACATTTAATATATATATATATGTATATATGTAACATACCAACAAAACTTACCATTTGAAGTATCCTATACAGTTGAGTGGCATTAAGTACATTCACACTGCTGTACAACTATCCCCGTTCACCCAGTTTCAGCTGGGAAGTTTCATCTTCCCAGGTGAAACTCTGTTCCCATTCAACACTCACTCTCCACTGTCTTCCTCTAGCTCCTGGCAACCATTCTCCTGTCTCAGTCTGACTCCTCTACATGCCTCATGGAAGGGAAATCATATAATATTTATCTTTTTATATTGTTTATACTTATTGGTTATTATAAATAATGCTAGTATGAACACGCATGTACTGTTTTTTGTATGGACATATGTTTTCAATTCTCCTGGGTCCCCTTTGTTTTATCTGTTCCTTATGAACATATCTGCCTCTTTCTTTGCTACATGAGCTGAAGTGAGCTAAGGCCCAGAGGAATTGTTATACCTGCCCTTCCCTTTTCAACCTAGGTCTGTTTCATTCCCATTCAGATGAAATAAAATAATTGAGGATATTAATAAAATACAGCTTTTAAATGTTTTTATTTATTTATTTTTTAACAGGGACAGAGAGAGAGTCAGATAGAGGGATAGAAAGGGACAGACAGACAGGAAAGGAGAGAAGTGAGAAGCATCAATCATTAATTTTTCATTGCTGTTGCGACACCAAAGTTCTTCATTGATTGCTTTCTCATACGTGCCTTGACCGCGGGCCCTCAGCAGACCGAGCAACCCTTTGCTGGAGCCAGTGACCTTGGGTCCAAGCTGGCGAGCTTTTGCTCAAGTCAGATGGGCCTGCGCTCAAGCTGGCGAGCTCAGGGTCTCGAACCTGGGTCTTCCGCATCCCAGTCCGACGCTCTATCCACTGCGCCACCGCTTGGTCAGGCTAAAAGACAGCTTTTAGAACAAAGAATGCCTAAACAAATGAGAAGAGTCAGGGTGATAAAAGGTTAGAATGCACAGCCAAAGAAAATATGCCAGTTCCATAACCAGGGGCTAAACCTCAAATTTACAAATTTCCAATGATTGTTAAGAGACATAAAAGGCTTCTCAATAATTTCTCATCATTTGGAAATCTGTTGACAAATGAAAAAGGTCAAAGGTACTCTTCCACCAAGAGCCACAGAAAATAGCTGATGCTATCAGCTATCTTAATAAGCTCCAAACTCATTAAAGCAAGACCTCTTATCTAAATTATTTTTGTCATCTAGAGGTGACTGGCATTCTCCTGCTAACTTCCCAGGACATGTTCACAGCTTCCAGTCCTTCAGCATGCTCTACACTGCATCATGCTCTATGAGAAATACTCTGCCCCCCCCCTCCCTCACTATCACCATCAACAATGACAATTGTGATGGCAAGACCATTTCTGAAATCCTCACATGGCTGGCTATTTATTATAAAGGTACAAAGAAAACATACTTCCACTTCAGTGGGACTTTTATCACAGCTAACAACAGACTCTTGCCTCAGTAATACTGTAAGAGTAAGTTAAAGGAAATATGAGAGTGGGGTAGGGGAGACAACAGATACAACTGATGTTCTAATTTCTCAGAAATGTGCCAAATAATTGTTTACTGATGGACTTGAGACAAATACAGCAATAACGCTGCTTCTCCTTTCATCTGAGCATCTGCACTTATCCTCTTGAACCAGAGGAAGCCCCAGAGTGAGTCAGGTCAGGTTAGTGTAAGAACCCTTCACAAAGAAGAACCCCCTCCTGGATCCACACGTAATCTGAATGAGATTTCCAAGAAAATCTCCTCCAGCGCTTCTCAAACTCTCTGTGAGGAAAAAGTCATTTTCCCTTGATCCATTATGAATTACCACTTTTGTAAAATACAATAAAAATGAATTGTATGGTTTCTTAAATATGATACCAAAAGCATGAGCAACCAAAGGAAACAAATAAATTGGACTTCATCAAAGTGAAACTTTTATGCCATCAAGAAAGTAAAAGATAACTCACAGAAAATATTTGTAAATCTCACCTTGGACAAGGAACTTATATCTAGAATATATAAAGAGCTCTTACAACTCAATAATAAAAAGACAAGCCAAATAACAATAGGCATAAAGGATCTGAGTAGATATTTCTCCAAAAAATATATACAAATGGTCACTAAGCACATAAAAAAAGCTCAACATTATTATTTACTAGGGAATGCAAATCAAAAACTATACTGAAATACCACTTCACACTATAAATAAAAAACAAAAAACAGGTGTTGATAAGAATGTGGAGGACCCTTATACGCTACTGATGGCAATATAAAATGGTGCAGCTACTTTAGAAAACAGTCTAGCAGTTCCTCAGAATGTTAAACAAAGAGTTACCATGAGATCCAGCAATTCTACTCCTAAGTATGTATATGTCCAAGAGAAAGAAAGTGCTCACACAAAAGTTTGGCCGTGAATGTCACAGCAACATTATTCACAATAGCCAAGAAGTAGAAATGACCCAAATGTCCATCGATGGATAAATGGTTAAACTGTGTATATACATTAAAAATAAGTACTGACACATACTACATGCAGAATGAACCTTGAAAACACTATGGTAAGTGAAAGAAACTAGTCATAACAGGGCACGTATGTTATGGTACCATTTACATGAAATGTCCACACTAGATTAATGGTTGCCTACGGCTTAGAGGGGTTGGAGGGAAGAGCTAATGGGTACAGGGTTCCTTTTGGTGGTAATAAAAATTTCTAAAATAGATTGTGGTGATGGTTGTACAGCTTTGTAAATGTACCAAAAACTATTGAATGATATATTTATATGAGTGAATCATCTAATGTATGAATTATATGGAATGTTACCCAAAAGTGAAATGAAAGATAAATAAATGATCAAACTCTTGGATGTCATGATAACTGTCAAATTGCTTTAAAGTTTTTAAATGATTACCTTCAATTTTAGAACTTAACTCACTGTGGACAGGCAATGAACTGTCCATGGGTCAGCATACCCGTCCACAACAGACGCTGAGTAGCCCTGACCTACTTCACTCTCTATAATGTTCCTTCAAGTGGTTTATTTAAGCCCAAATAAGAACTACTAAATTTTATAAAATAGGTATAGTGGAAGCTCTGGAGTCTGACCAGCCTGTTAGAATCCCAGCAATGCCACTCACTTCCTGGCTGCACAGTTTTGTTCTCTTGGATCTTAATTCAGTCTGGGGTAAGACAGAGATGACTACCACTTGCATCACCAAGTTTGAGATGAATGAGATACACCAAAGTGCTTGGCTAGTCCCTGGCACACAGTACAGTCAGCAATGTTGTTCATCATAACCACCTCTTCCTCCCCCTTTTCCTCCTGGATCTCTGAACCTCACGCCATCATTCCTCCAACCCCCCAGGCCCTGGATGCTGGCACTGTTCCATCGCCCCAATACACAGCAACCTGTTTCTGCCTGCCTGAGAGTTAACCTCCTTCCTCGAAACACAAAACCCTCACATTTCCTTCAGGGACCACCCCTGGCCTCCATTCTCAGTCAACATGGTTTTCGGTTAGAGGGTGATCTACTCCAGGGGCAGGCAGGTCACTGGTCTGGCCAGTCACGGAAATCCACCTCCCTGGCATCAGAGGAAGCGCTTATGTGACAGCAAAGGCAACACAGAGGAAAAGAGAACCCAGAGCTGAAGAGAAAGAGAGTTCTCTGACATCACCTAAGGCCCTGCATCCAGCCTGTCTGCCCTTACTACCTCCAAGGTCTTCTCAGCCAGTCACATCAGCCGAAAAATTCATTTGGCTGCGTGACTCGGGTTTGACTTGGTCTTTCTTCTATCACTTGCAAATCAAAGTGTTTTTTGATTGAAAGTCAGCTCCTCACCGAAACCCAAACATGATTTCGTCATGGCGGAGGTGAGCATCATCATCAATAGACAGGATGGCCTCTGTCTCAATTTCATTCCAGGGCAAGAATCGGTTGTTCAAACTGTTCTTCTCAGTACGGACGACCTGTAAAAAGGAAGGAAAAACATCAACGATCAGTGCTGCATGACAGAACGCAAAACCAAAACTGCCTTTAAAGGTGACTGTGGCTAAATTTACTGAGTAATTTTGCCTGGTTACCTCCCACTTGTAAAATCTAGCACATGGCTTTCAGGAATACATAGTGTCTTATCATTCAGCAAGTGAGTGAGGGTTTCACATGGTAAGCCCCGTTCATTTGCTAACTAATTCTCCTATGAAACAAGCTAAAACTGAACACTGTCTTCTATGTGCTATAAACACAGTGCAGGGCTATTACAAATGACTTTCCCACGAGAATACAGGTGGCAGAGCCAAGCCGAGACTGTGCTTCCCTGCTCCGGAATCCCCCAGTTCACTCATAAACTTTAAAACCAAACTCAGAAATCTCGAGTCTATGTTATTTCTAACCAATTTTCTAGCCTCTTTTTTATATTAAAAAATAAATAAAAAGGATTGCCCCTCCTATTGAAGTTAATTACTTTGCACTTTCTATCTGCAGCACTGACTACATATACAAAAGCTTTTCCTTTCAAGATGTACCTAAATTCTGTAAAGCTGTTTCTGTGTCCACAGCAACTCCCAATTCAAAGAATCTCTATCCATATGTGCAAAACAGTATTTTCTTCATAAAACAAAGATTAGTGCTCAAACAGAACTACATTATAATTTTTAAAAATTGTATTTAAGCCATATTTCAGATAAGCACAGTTTACTAATGTAGGTAGCAAATTTGTTACTCACTTTGCCCTCAATACTCAAATAAACAAGGATGACCTTCTCAGTACTTTGATAGCTCATTTTATTTTTATGATATCTATATCTAATTAGTCCAACTAATGAGACACCATCATATTATGCACAAAAACCAGAAACAAAGAGAACTTCTTGAAGAATGACCTTTTGAGAAAGCTAGAATGGTTCAACTTACTTTCACCAGAATGTTTTACTTGTACTAAGGATAACCTCTATCTAGAATGATGAATATAATTATATTCGGGGTCTAAAAGTTCGTGAATGACTTCAAAAGTATACACTTCCATGACCTGACAAATATTGTTTCTTTAGCTTAAATATTCCTTCTCCTACTTTTCTACCAAAAATTATTTTCTCCCTGGAGACCAAGCTCAATGGCTTCCTGCCACCTCCTGCGCACCCCTTGTCAAAATTAATCACTTTTATGTTATTAAAACAGAGTCCTCATACTTCAATTAATTCAATTAATTCATTCTGGCACACTCAGAATCCAATTAGTTAAGAGGCAGAAGGACCTCAGAGAGCATCTGGTCCACCTCTCACCTTATACATGGACAACCAGCAAATGGCAGAGCTAAACTCTAATTTCTACCTTCAAACTCAAAATCAGTCTTCTGCTAATCTTATACTATATTTATAAATCTCATTAAACAAAATGCATTATTAATTTGTGCAGCACCACAAAAGAAAAACTCTATAAATAAGAAAGCTTATGAAATAGTTATCACTTACAAAGTTGACTTTATTAAAGTGCGTTTTAAGACTTTGCCTCAGCCCCAGAGGAATTCCACCCAAGGCAAGACAAGGAAGGATCTGTAATAGATTTGCTACTACATACAACAGATGTCAGAGCTAAGCAACAGACACTGAAATCCATCTTGCCCTGCAGCCCGTCTGACCAGAGTAGGAATCCCTGAGCCTGTAGCCAAGGTCCCCCAGGCTCAGATACAGGGGAGGGAGAACAAAGGCACGGAGGCCTGGATCAGGGGAAGGAGGAGGGGAGGCAGCCAGGCACACACCACAGTGGCTGCCAGGCTCCATTCTCCGGGCAGTGGGAAGGTGGCCAGAGTAGCAGAAGCCAAACACCAAATGTAGCAATGGTAAAACACCATCGATCTTCAGACACACCAATTTCAGAATGTTAAAATGTAAATAATGACCACCTTAGAATCAGTGGACTACGGTAGTTGTTCACTCAGACGCCCCCAACAAGCTACCCTTGGATCATCATTTTACTTTGCTAGCGTGACCAGCATTCAATAATACAGAACTGCCATTCTGCAGGTCCAGGGGAACAACGCTCCCCCTCAACTCTAACAGTGAATACATACAGCTTAAAATCCAGTTGTGGAAACACATAGCTTAAAATGAAAAAAAAAAAAAAACTGAAAAAGACGGTTTTTTACTATTCCACTGTACATTACCAATTTTGTGGGTTAATCACCAGGAGGATTAGCTCCAGAAAAATCAGTAACCCAGGAACACAGCACTGAGCTTCAGTACTCAGAGTGATTGAAAGACCAGCAGCAGGCATCACCTGGGACTGTGTTAAAATGAAGAGCTGCGGGCCCACCCCCCACACTACTTCATCAGAAGCTACAGTTTAATGAGACCCCCTGGTGATTCTCATGCACATTAAACTTTGAGAGGCGCTAGGATGGAGGGTTTTTAAAGCCTGACTTTGGAGTCAGTCAGAAAAGCTTGAGTTCACCACCACTTAATAGATGTGTGAACGCAGAAGTAAGCAACCTCTTGCTAAATCAACACAGCACCATGAAGCTGTTGATCAGCCAAGCCTAACAATCCTATAAATGACCTAATTCTTAATCTAAAAACGATAAACAACAAAAATCTAAAATGGTCGTGATGTGATACCTAGAGTGTATCCAAAAATTTGTGTCCAGTTTACAACATAAATCAAATCAAGAGGACCTGCTTGTCCTTTGGAAGACTCAAACCAACAGGTCTAATACTAAATGGGTTTTGGCCTAGATTTCACATCCAGTTTATTGAGCAAGCTTATTAAAGTCCATTAAGAACAGCTACTGTGGGTTCCAGGAATACAGTGTGCGTACTATCGCGGCTTGTCCTGGCACGACTTCTCTGGGCTGGATGACAGCAAGATTTTCAATATTAGAGAAGTGAAGTAAAAGCCACCAGAACAAAAAGAAAGCTTCAAGGATTTACAGAAACAACGTCAAGCACTGGGCAGCTTGCTTGTGGTTAGCTCACAAGTAACTGTGGTCGGGAAGTCGGCTCTAAGAATTTAGAGCAGCGGTTCTCAACTAGGAGTGATTTTGCCTCCCCAGGAGACGTAACAGTATCTGTGGACATTTTTGGTTATCAAAACTGCTGCAAAGAGGAAGTGAGCTACTTATATTTAGTGAGTAGAGGCCAGGGACGCTGCTAAATCCTAGAAGCACTGGACAGCCCCCACAACAAAGAATTACCCAGCCCAAAGAGTCACTGGCGCTACACTAATTTATAGTCAACCACCACGAGACAGTAAAGCAAACTTCCAAGAACAAATGTGGCTCATTATACATATAAGGACAGTCACCGTTTCCCCCAAACTGAAAACAGATGTCTAGTCTTACAAACTCTGCAAATACAAACTAAAATTAAGGGGAGGGGGCTCCTTTTAACAGTTTTACTTCAAAGCTATAGTGCTTAAAGGCTAGAAAAGGATCAGCAAACCACCATTATCCATTCTGGCACAAAAATCAGGACAAAGGACTCAAATATTTGTAATGCAGACATGCAAAACAGCATTGGTGCCAAAGTGTTAAAGAATCTGCAGATCACCACTGCATCAACCAGAGTCATGTATGTCATGTTTAGGCAATATTCTCATGTTTGTTGATGTTGTTTTGTGTCTAATTAAACCAATGCTCCTCCTCCTCCTCCCTTAACAATGGCTATTTCTCCATGCCTTATGATTACGCCTTAGTAACCTGTGAACATGAAGAATTATCTTCAAGTTGTTGATATAACTACTGGTGTAACACTGACCAGAACATATAGAGCACAGTACCTGGCATACAGATACTCAACAAATGTTTTATAAGTAAGTGGATGGATGGATGAATGAACGAGTGGGAAGCAGTATTTAATTTAGCCCTGCTCACTCTATTTTCAAATATGGAATAAAGACTTGAAAAGTTTATATATAAAAACTATAAACATTCAATATACTAACACGTCTTAAAATTTAATCTAGTTTTCCATTACAAAAAAGAAATAATCCATCAACCTACAATTAAGTCAGGAATGATGCTCACTAATATTCATTTTCCTTGTTTCACACACAATGCTCCCTGATAATGCATCACTAGTTCTTCTGTTTAACCATCATTCATAAAAGCCTGGACTTTCTCATGGTGCCTCTCTTCCATTCTCATTATAATGGACCAGTATCTCAATCATGCCCAAGAACCCTTCCATATGCAACTATGTATAAGTGTATCCATGATCAAAAAATAGTAACTTCAGTTAACATTCAACTTGGTTCCTGAGGAACTCTGGAGTTTATGAATAATAAATGAACCACAACTCTAATATGTTGCATTTGGCTTCTGAATCCAAACAGAATCAGCAAATCCACATTAATTAGCAAAGTATCAATTCACATCATAAATTAACTATCATGATAAATCTGATTCCCAGTTAGTTAGCAAATATCTCTTAATATCTACAAAATGGAAATGTAAGTAGTTACTGCTATTACCAAGGAACAAAGCAACATTTCAACAATTTAGAAAGTGATAGCTGTTCAAATGAAGGAGAATAATGAATTTGGATTCAAAAGCAGGAACTACAACCTGACCAGGCGGTGGCGCAGTGGATAGAGCGTCGGACTGGGATGCGGAAGACCCAGGTTCGAGACCCCGAGGTCGCCAGCTTGAGCGCAGGCCCATCTGGCTTGAGCAAAAGCTCGTCAGCTTAGACCCAAGGTCTCTGGCTCCAGCAAGGGGTGGCTCGGTCTGCTGAAGGCCCGCGGTCAAGGCACATGTGAGAAAGCAATCAATGAACAACTAAGGTGTCGCAACGGCAACGAGAAACTAATGATTGATGCTTCTCACCAATCTCCGTTCCTGTCTGTCTGTCCCTATCTATCCCTCTCTCTGACTCTCTCTGTCCCTGTAAAAAATAGAAATAATAAAAGTAAAAAAAAGGAGGAACTACCTAAATAAGGAATCTTTTATGAAAACAGCTCATGGTTAGTCATAGCAGGTCTAAGTCGTAGCAAGAAAAACAGAACATGAGAGATTAAATGAATTAAACCTTGTCAAAAAGCAAATGGGACACAGAGAACACAGTGTAGAACACACCTCAGAAGTAATAAAATTAGAAAATGTATGTGGAAAATACAAAACCATACAAACACATAATTGCCAAACATAAAGTAATTTAAATACACATATAACGTCCTTTTTCTCTTTAAGGTCAACTTTACCTAGCCAAAACCAACAGCCTCCAGTCTTCAACAGCACACACACACACACACACACACACACACACACAATGGTAATGAGTTCACTTCTGCAAATGAACCTATGTCACGCCAGCACACAGGCAATAAAGATAAACAGCTACTAATTATCTTCCATCCTACCCTTTCTTCTGACTTATAGAAGTAACCTGCCATGGAGCTGGAGAACCAAGAAAATGAGGTCTAGGCAGGAGCACATCATCATATGCAGCTACTTGTGAGGTATGTGAAATAGAGCTTGAGGTGATCCACAGAGAGAAGACAACTGAAAAGGAGCATTAAAACTTCTTACTTTTTCAAGGGATTCATTCATTCAATGAAGTGATAGGGACAAAAAGTTAGGAAATGAAAAGGAGGAAGGGAAAGAAATAAGAATGTAACAGTGAAATGGTTTTCCACTTATAACTTAGTTTAAATTTGGGTCTAACCCTTGACTGGCAGCCAGTTGGTTAGAGCATCATCCCAATACACCGCAGTTGTGCATTCAATCCCCGGTCAGGGCACGTACAGGAATCAAACGATGAATGCATAAATAAGTGGAACAACAAATCAGTGTTTCTCTCTCTCTCCCCTCCCCCTTTTCTCCCTCTCTGAAATGAATCAATAATTTCTTTTTAAATAAACAATTCTGGGTCTAATGCAGTAAAACAAAGTATGTTTTAGGTTATGAGATAAGTCTGCTTAACCTATATGAGCAAAATTTGCCAATGATCCCTATGAAACTAGGTAAAATAACACAGGTTAGAAGTTCACAATCAAATGAGAGAATTCATATAAAGAGCTTGACACTGTGCCTACCCAACATGTAGAAAATGCTCAAAATTTGTGGTTATAACATGAGATTAGTACAACCTTTCCTAATTTGTAAATATTTATGTGTGTCAGTATGTGTATGTATATTTGTGTACATGTGTATACATATAAAAACACACACACCCACACACTCTGTGCCTTCCCAAGAAATTTAGATTTGGTTAAAAAAAGAAAATTATCCACTGAACTATGGTCAGAATTCCTAACACCTATGTTCTAATTTAGATATTAAATAAGTGACCTACAGCAATAAAATTCTGTCTCAGATTCCTAATTTTGAATTAGTAAAAAGAATACATAAAAACTAGGAGAGAAAGACATTACCTGAAGAACTGATTTGCTGCAATTATAAATCATTTATGCAATGTGACTTTAGCAATTCCTTCATACATCTAGAATTTCTGCTGTTAATTTCTAGTAACTTTCGCCTGACCAGGTGGTGGCGCAGTGGATAGAGCATCGGACTGGGATGCGGAAGATCCAGGCTCGTGACCCTGAAGTAGCCATCTTGAGCACGGGTCCATCTGGCTTGAGCAAAAGCTCACCAGCTTGGACCCAAGGTCGCTGGCTCAAGCAAGGGGTCACTCAGTCTGCTGAAGGCCTGGGGTCAAGGCACATATGAGAAAGCAATCAATGAACAACTGAGGTGTCGCAACGAAAAAACTGATGATTGATGCTTCTCATCTCTCTCCGTTCCTGTCTGTCTGTTCCTATCAATCCCTCTCTCTGACTCTCTCTCTCTCAATCCCTGTAAAAAAAAAAAAATTCTTTTCTAGTAACTTTCTTTTTTAAAAAAGTTAGTCTTTGTATGGCTAGTAGCCACAGCCACCATCACAGCTGCGTGGCCCATGCAGTTTCGAGTTTGATTTGGACAGACGGTAATGAAACAACAGAGCCAAGAACTGGTGGGCCATTAACTTTAATTCTAGCTTCCACCCGGCGGGCAAGAAATACACACAGTAGGAAAACACTTCCCTTTCCATTCAGGGCTCCCAAAGCCACTGACTTATCCGAGTTTCCTAGAATCAAAGGTTTGTACCTCACCAGCCTCATTCACCTCTGTTCCCCATCTCCTGTTCTCTGCACAAACTGGCTTCTCCTTCAGCACTCTGCCATCTTGGCTGCTTATCCTCTCCCCCACGTGGCCGTTTTCTGCTCTCCTCTCTAATGCTAACCTCAGGAACCAAGAGAGAGCAAGCTCCCGGTCTGCCCCATTTTATAGTATAGAAATCAAAACCTTTTAATCCAATATACAAACAAGGAAGTCTCTGATACAAAGTCACTTATCTGAAGCATAATGGGATTCCTCAAGAGACTGCACCACCCTACATCATGCAATCATTCAAGGGTGTGGGGAAAAGCTTAGTCTTAAAACTAAGCCTTAGGCTATAACGACTTTGCCAGTTTACAGCCTGTCCCCCACACCCAATGCAAACTATAAGCAAGCAAACATATATATCATATTTACAAACTTATTTGACCAACAGTCTTTTACTTAACTTTTGTTTTTTTAACTGTTGTTTTATTTTTTAATTAATTTGAGAGAGGAAGAGAAGGAGGCAGAGATGGAGAAAGAGGAAGAAGAGGAGGACAGGGGAAGGGGAGAGGGGGGAAAGGGGAAGGGGAGAGAAGGAAAGGGAAGGGGAGAGAAGGGAAGAAGAAGGGGAGAAGAGGGAAGGGGAAGGGGAGAGGAGGAAAGGGGAAGGGGAGAGGAGAAAAGGGGAAGTGGAGAGGAGGAAAGGGGAAGGGGAAGGGGAGAAGGGGGAAGGGGAAGGGGAGAAGGGGGAAGGGGAAGGGGAGAAGGGGGAAGGGGAAGGGGAGAAGGGGGAAGGGGAAGGGGAGAAAGGGGAAGGGGAAGGGGAGAAGGGGGATGGGGAAGGGGAGAGGAGGGAAGGAGAAGGGGAGATGAGGGAAGGAGAGGTGAGAGGAGGAAAAGATGGGAGACAGGGAGGAGGAAAAGACGGGAGAGAGGAAGGGAGGAAGAGGTGGAGAAGGAGGGACAAAGAGGGGAAGGAGAGAAGGCGGGAGAGGAAGGGAAGGATGGTGTGTATCCATTTGTTGTTCCACTTACTTCTTAACCCACTGGTTGCCTCCTGCATGTGCCCTGATGGGGGATCAAACCCACAACGCCTTAATGTATTGGGACGATGCTCTAACCAACTGCATACCCAGCCAGGGCCTTCTAGTAGCATTCTTTTATATGCAGCCCATTCTCAAACAGAAAAAGTGCTACAGCATTAGCCACCAAGTTATTTTTTTATTACAGGGACAGAGAGAGAGTCAGAGAGAGGGATAGATAGGGACAGACAGACAGGAACGGACAGAGGTGAGAAGCATCAATCATTAGTTTCTCGTTGCCATTGCAACCCCATAGTTGTTCATTGATTGCTTTCTCACATGTGCCTTGACTGCGGGCCTTCAGCAGACCCAGCAACCCCTTGCTGGAGCCAGCGACCTTGGGTCCAAGCTGGCGAGCTTTTGCTCAAGCCAGATGAGACGTGCTCAAGCTGACGAGCTCGGGGTCTCGAACCTGGGTCTTCCGCATCCCAGTCCAACACTCTATCCACTGCGCCACCGCCTGGTCAGGCGCCTCCAAGTTATTAAATAATATATTGCCACAAAAAATGCCCCACCCAGATACATCAATTTAGTGAGGTCTACCAGACTTTGCACAATCTTGGAACCTAAGAAACTGGACAAGGCTTTTCCTCTTCACTTTGCTGAGAAATCAGTTTTAGAAAATCATCATCTGATTCATTCAAGTAATATTTCTAAAAGCAGAGTGGGTACAGATAAAAAACAAGCACATCAACTTTCTAAGGAATAACCATTCAGAGCTCTCTGCTCTTGCCTGAGGTCTCGCCGGAAGTAAAGCCTTTAACAGCCAGGTTGGCAGAGGCCCAAGTCAGAATATTAATGACACCAAGTTCACTACACAGTTTCTCTCTCAGTCTTCCGTTTCTCTTAGTAGACTACTAGGGAAACAGTATTAAAATCACCACCGTGGCGTGACATTAAGTTCCCCACACAAACTCTCCTTTTTAAATTCTAATATTAAGGGCTGAAAGGGAAAGAAAAGGGCAATGAAAATAATCTTGTATCTCTATAGCTTGCATTTGAGAAAAAATGGTGCACTGAGGCCTTACCACTTCCACAGAGACCCTGGAGTCTACTAGAAGGTGTGATCTGCTTATCTCTGAACTTACCGCTCCACCACTACTGCCCTGGTCCAAGCCACCAACACCACTCACCCAGGCTCCTGCAATAGCCTATGGACTATTTCTGCTCTTCCCCCCAGAGCCCCACACATATCATATTACTCCCTGCTCAAAATGCTCCAATGGCACCCTAACACACATGAAATAAAATCTAGACTCCTTACAGCCGCCTGTATGGTTCTACATGTGCCTGCCTCTGCTTTCTCCAACCTCCATCGCTCTATCCTGGACACACAAGCTTCTTGCACTTGCCATTGTCTGTACATCTCCAGAATCTATGCGGCCGCTTCTCTCACTGCATTCAAGCTCCTGCTCAAACGTCACCTATTCAAAGAGGCTCTCCAAGGCACCCTGCGTAAATCAGCTGTACCCTTTGTGGAGAAAAGACAGAAAACTCAAGAATCAAGGGACTGGCTTGACCAGGCGATGGCGCAGTGGATAGAGCGTCGGACTGGGATGCTGAAGACCCAGGTTCGAGACCCCAAGCCCGCCAGCTTGAGCGCGGGCCCATTTGGCTTGAGCAAAAGCTCGCCAGCTTGGACCCAAGGTTGCTGGCTCCAGGAAGGGTTTGCTCGGTCTGCTGAAGGCCTGGGGTCAAGGTACATGCGTGAAAGCAATCAATGAACAACTAAGCTGTTGCGACGGCAACAAAAAACTATTGATTGATGCTTCTCACTTCTCTCTGTTCCTGTCTGTCTGTCCCTATCTATCCCTTTGTCCCTGTAAAAAAAAAAAAAAAGAATCAAGGGACTGCCTCTCACAAAAATTAGAAATGAGTATATAGTGTAAAGATAAGCAATGTTCCCTACACTGTTAACAGAAAGAGGTCCCTTTCATAATACCCCATGTGTTAAAACTCCAAGGAGACAGATTTTGATGATCTCATTTACACAGAGGGCTCCGACAAGGCCACCTGATTTATCGCTATTTACTAGAATATCAGTGTGTGGAAGATGTGGTAACTGGTCAGAATAAAGTAATAACTTGAAGAAAAATTTTGGATGGGACTTATGACTCAACAAGAGATCACATGGAGGTTTCTGCTTCCAGGAGTGCTGAATAAGCTCCTACCCAATCCTACCATGCCCAATCCTCCCACAGAGGGTAACTACACACTCTGGGGAAAAATAGCCAAACACAATTATCTGAAGGTACGAACAGTGAACAGAGGTGGCAAATTATAGTGTGGAGCTGAAATATAGGAAGAAATTAGCAACATGGCAAGATTCACTATTGCTTTTACGCTGAGAGTAGGCCAGAGCTACCACCATGCCAAACAACTTAAACTCACAGATATCCAGTCTTCCTAACTGAAGTATAAGAGGGAAGAGTTTGGGGCAACCACAGGCCCTGGAAGAAAGTAGATTCCAGAACGGAGCAAGCCAGGCAGGAGGAGCTCCAACTGAACACAGACTGCGCAGCCTCTGGCCCACACCTAAAGAATGCATGCCTGGGCTGCTCATAAATTAATTGCCCACTAAAACTAAAATATCAACACTTTACAGAGAAATCAAACAAAATCCAAAGTCTTCACAACATAACATTCACAATGTGTCTAGTTCAGTGGTTCTTCACCTGGGTTCTATCGAACCCTAGGGGTTCAATGAGTGGGTGTCAGGTGTTCGGAGAAGCCTCTGCCGTGGAGGCCAGAATAAAGTAATACCGTAATTTGTTGTGAGTTCATGCACTTTGTTGGTTTTGTTCTTTGAGCAAGGTGATGTTCATGCACGGCTCATTTTGTGCACCAGTAAAAAAACATATACCTATGTCCTGAATTTGGAAAAAAAATCATATTTTATTTATCACTAAAGAAGGGTTCGGTGAATGCGCATATGAAACTGGTGGGTTCAGTACCTCAGAAAAGGTTAAGAACCACTGGTCTAGTTTAATATAAAGTTGTTCGATGAACCAAGAACCAGAAGAGCATGACCTAGTACTCAAGAAAAAATAATCTATTAAGAACCCCCAAATAACCCACATGTTGGAATTAATTGTTAAAGTAGACAAAGATGTTAAAGTAGCTATCAGTAACTATGTTCAATGAAGTACACTCAGAATGGAAAAAAAAAGACAGGAAATCTCAGCAGAACAACTACAACTATTATTTGAAAACATGAAAATTTGGGAACTAAAAATACAGCATCTGAAATTGAAACCTGACTGAACTAGCTTAACTGACTAGATTAACAATGGACACAAAAATCAGTGCCCTTGATGATGGATTAAGAGAAATTATCAAAACTGAAAACGAGAAAAAAATATTTTAAAGAAATAAACAGAGCTACTAAGAACTGCAGGACATCATAAAAATGTCTAATATACATATAATAGAGCCCCCAAAGGAAAGGAGGAAAAGAATGGAGGAGATAAATATATCTAAGTAAATAATAAAAATTTCCCAAAATATGAGAAACATAAATTGACATATTCAAGAAGCTTAGTGAACCCCAATTAGAATAAAATTCAGAGAGAACCATGCCACAACATACTCACACTGCTAAAAATTACATATAAGGGAAAAAGTCTTAAAAGCAACCAGAGAAAAACAACACATTACATATAGGGAAACAAAAATTTGAAAACCAATTGACATATGACTAGAAACAAAGGTGGCCTGGAAAGAGTGCAACATTTCCAAGATGCATGAAAGTGACAGTCTCCCAGCTATTAAGGTTGTTTTTTTCAAATCTATCTTTCAAATCCCTGGGCACAGCAGACTCTCCATTTGACTTCCATTAGATAATCTTTGTTGTTACACTCAGGAGCTAAGGAGCCTGATTAAATTGTTTACAAAACAGACAGAGAAAAAGCAGTCACCCACCATTACCACCTCTGCTCAGAAGCCCACACCATTCAGATGAGAGAGCTATTTCAACCGGTGACACTACTTCCATCTCTCTGGGTGGAATACTGTCACCTTGCCCAGGCCCTGTCCCATCTGAACTGAAATTTTCTTTACATAAAGCAGTTGGGGCAGGAGTGTCCAGGAATGGAGGCAGTGAATATCACATTTACTCCAAGCCAGATCCAATGCATAAAGAATGAGGAATTTTCATATATAAATCCCAGTAGCTACCCCTAAGACAATCTCCCTCTACTCAGACACCTATGGCTCAATAGATTTATAGCGGACAAATACCTAGCATTTATTCTTATTGCTGAGATGGGAATCTGAGCATAAAAGGAACACAAATTGTCCAGCATTTTCTAAAATGGCATGTGGGTTCCTCAGTTGATTCATTCAGCCAATATGCTCATTGCAAATCATTTTCCCTGAAGGACTGAAATCTGAGAGATTGCCTGAGAACCACCTGCTGCTAATATTATAAAGACCTGTTAACTATAATGTAATGGATAGGGTACCTCTGCGTCCTGGGTGGAAAAACCACTTTGAGATGTCTCATAATAGCACCATTTTTCACAGGAGAGAGAGCTGCCAGTCTCTCTTAGCCCTGATACCTGGGTAGCGTTGGCTCTATGCCCAAGAAGTCAGCAATTCAACTGCTGCTCAAAAAACCTGCCTCTCTTTAATAGAAAGCATAGTCAAAATATTTAGAGAATGAAGTGAAATTTGCTAGTTTGAAACTGTTTCCTCTTTTTCAAACTAGAAAGAATGTGTATCGCTAATATGAACAAGCTATTCAAAATGCCCCATTGGGAAAGTTTCTGGCATTTTCCCACTAGGCATTGTAATGTTGTAATGAGCTGCCCGTAATCAAAGAGGACTACTTATTTCCCACCAGAGTTAAAAGTTCCCTGATAAATTTCAGGCAGTGTGAAGTGTGTGTGTGTGTGTGTGTGTGTGCACGCGTGCACACGCGCGTGAGAGAGGGGGACATCAGCTTCTCCACATCCCTATCAAATTCAAAGAAAACTCAGGAAAAATGAAAAACAAAGGCTGCTTTATTATTCTATGTGAGCAGCATCTACCTTTCACAGAACAATTACTTTTTTATTTCAATGATACTGAAAAAGATGTAACTGAGAAAGAAAAAAGTGAAATTTACTTGAGAAGTCTATAAAAGAATCTCGCCATTTCCAACACTTTCATTAATATACAAGACAGATTCTGGGGTCACAAATTTTTAGAACCCTGTTCAGTCTTGAGTAGCCTCGAACTATAAATTCAATTACATAAAGATGAGCAGTAATAGTAAGCAAGTAGTAGCCATAGCAAAAAAGAAAATTTAAAACAAAAACTTGTACAGAAGAAAGGAGGCAGTGACAGCTATGACTCAGAGAGAAATAATGAAGAGGACACAGAAGCCTTTATTAGTGAAGTGAGTACAAGCTGCCCATAATACAGGAAGAATGCCCACACTCCTCCAACGTAAAGGAATAAGTAGGAATCAATAACTGGGCAACTTTCTAGATTCCCTACTATATGGCCAGTAGTCACGGTAATCACGGCCATGCACACGCAGGTTCTCACTGGATTTGGGCAGACGGTAAAGAAACAGTGGAGCAAAAAAATGGCAGGCCATTTCTTTATTCAAGACTCTCACCGGCCGACAAGCAAACATACAGGGCTCACAAAGCCACTGACACATTCTCTAGTTCCACAACCAGGAGAATCTTCTCTGCTTTTCCCTAGAATCAAAGGCCCCATCAGTCTCAGCAAAGCTCACAAGAGCCCTCACCTCTGTTTCCCATCTCCTTTCCTTTGTGCAAATTCTCTTCTTCTTCAGCACCCTGCATTCTCTCTGCTCTCACTCTGCAAATATGGCTTCCTTTTCTTTCCCTGCCATCATGGCTTCCTTCTTCTCCTTCTCCCCTTTTAAAACTTTTCTGGCGTCACCTGATCTGTGGTGGTACAGTGGATAAAGTGTTGACCTGGAATGCTGGGGTCACCAGTTTGAAACCCTGGGCTTGCCTGGTCAAGACACATATGGGAGTTGATGCTTCCTGCTCCTCCCCTTCTTTCTCTCCCTCTCTCCTCTCTAAAAATGAATAAAGTCTTTAAAAACAAACAACAACAAAAAACTTTTCCGGACTAAAACCTCTCCTCCAGCACACATTAGCATAACAATGGTCCTTCCCAAGCAGGAAGGTAATGAGCAATTTCACAGATCACATAGCTGGTGCTGCCCATCATTTTTAACAATAAAAGTAAGCAAACTCAAATAACACAAATTTTACAAACTCATTTGCCCAACACATACTTACCTTAGATTCCTCTTCAATCTTGATGTCAGAGAAGTTAATTAATTTATCAAAGATCACAAAATTCTACTTAATCCCAGATCTACATATCACTTCAAAACTCATATCTTTCTATTATACTATGCTGCTGCTTAAAAATATTTCACATGAATTCTTTTCTCAATGAAATAAATTTCAAAAAGCTACTCTAGCCCAAACATTCCCCTTCCAGACAAATTCTTCCTAAAAACTACACTAATTTTCTTAAGCAAGTTTTAGCAACACATGGCCCGGCAGATCTTCCCTTCTTTGCTACCTTTCTTCTAGGAAGTAGCTAAGCTGCAGGGTATGCAGTTGGCAGTTCCTTAGGGCTTGCTCTAATCAGCCTTTACATTTCAGAGAAATAGTTCACCTCTTAGACCCCTGGTGGGCAAACTGCGGCTCGGGAGCCTCATGAGGCTCTTTGGCCCTAAGTGTGGCTCTTCCACAAAATACCACGTGTGGGCGCTACCTCGATAAGAAATGTACCTACCTATATAGTTTAAGTTTTAAAAACTTGGCTCTCAAAAGAAATTTCAATCGTTGTACTGTTGATATTTGGCTCTGTTGACTAATGAGTTTACTGACCACTGTCCTAGACTGTCAAATTTATACCAGAAGGTGAATAAACAAAGTACTCAGAACAAAAGCCCTATCCTACATATTTGGCTATATTGTTCCTGTAAAATACAGCATCCTAACCACCATAAATAAAGAATGAGAAAGGACCTACAAGAAACTACAGGGGCGAGACTATGAGACATGGACAAGAGTGTGGTGGTTACGGGGTGGGGGGAGGAAGGGAGGGAGGGAGAGAGAAGGGGGAGGGGAGGAGCACAGGGAAAACCAGATAGAAGGTGACAGAGGACAATTTGACTTTGGGTGATGGGTATGCAACATAATTGAATGATAAGATAACCTGGAGATGTTTCCTTTGAACGTATGTACTCTGATTTATTAATGTCACCCCATTAAAATTAATAAAAAGAAAAAAAAAAGAAACTACAGGGAAGGCTCAGGATCTCCAACTCCCAAATATACTGCTCACAAAAATTAGGGGATATTTTATAGCTTCATATTCATTTTGGAATATCCCCTAAATTTTGTGAGCAGTATATAAAACTCTGACTCCAGTCTTCCAAGGCTTCTATAACAGCCTGGTAAATGACACAAGTTTTCTCCGTAAATCCTTTGGGAAGTGATTAAAAAACGGCAGCTTCTGGAATCACACATACTAAAGCTCAGCTCCTCCATTCCTAATCATGACTTTGAGCAAAATAATTAACCCCTCTAAGCCTCAGCTTCCACAGATACAAAATGAAGAAATCACAAGAGGTAAGTTCTATAAATGCTAAATTACAGTGCCTAGATCATGCATCCTTCTTAAACGTTAGCTTTTCATTATCAATCTCATCATCTTTGTTAGGACAGAGAAGAAGTCTACGGGGTAACAAGGGGTTCCTGAGGCCATGATCTAAGTTTTAGTTTTGCAGTCTTACAAGATTTAGGGAGCAGCAGAGATGGAACTGGCAAAGCCTGAAAAGACTGAAAAAGCAGCAATTAGAAATTTCATGGGGAAAGAAGCTATATAGGTTAAAAAGTACATACATATCTCTATACATATAGAAAAGGGTTTAAGAGTATAACACTATCTCATGCAATAGAACAAACCGCTCGGTTTTCTATTACCATGATGGGGACACCGATGTCAGGCCACAGAAGGTCTTCCGATGGTAGCTTGGGAGAATTCCACACCACCACCACCTTGTTCAGGTAAGGGAGGCCATTCAATCTCTCCAAAGAGTTCATAAGCACTTCCTCCCGCTCGTAAGTCAGCATCACCACCGTGAATTGCTCCCGTGGAACGTTGCCTCCAAGCGCGGCCTGAAACTCCTTGCCAGAACCCCCAGCTCCACCACCAATGGGCCGAAATCCAGTCCCTGAGCCCAGGAATTTGGCCTCTGAGGGCAACACTGGGTCAAAGGGTGTGTGGGGGAAAAGGTGGAAGGGCCCTGGAGCAGAATTCCAGCTGCGGTACAAGTCAGTGACGGTCAGAGTAAAGTTGCGGAGGTATTTGGGTGAGGCATAAGGCGGCTCAGTTTCTACTGGCCCCAGGTCCAGGTCCCCGTTGTCGGCCATGTTGGGGTCCGTCCCAGCTGCCTTGCCCGAACGATGGGGGATCTCCACCGCAGCCTCCTCCCGGATGGGTGCGGCTGGGATCTGTATGCGAGTCCTGATCATAGCCAGCACGGTACTGAAAATACTGTCAGCGGTGGAGAAGTAAGTCTCCCAGAGGAAGCGGCCTTGCCGCCTCATAGCCAGCAGATCACTGTCTGAGAGACTTCGTAACAGGAAGTGAACCTCGGTGACCCGCGGCTTGGGCACCACCAGGGCTGCCTCATTCCACTGCAGCATATCCTGGTAAGGAAGCTGGACTTGCTCCCCCAGCACAACTGGGACAGCACCGACTTCCAGGGCTTCAAAAAGCCGTGTGGCACACCCGGACGAAATTACCAAGCGAGGGTCCCCAGGAGTAATAATTAGGGCAAAGGTGGAAAGCTTCAGTAACTCCAAGCGGTCTTCCCGCTCCCCACACAGTGCCCACTCAGTAGGCAGACTGGGCTTAGGCTGGTTTTTGCAGGTAAATTCGACCAGGACCTGATCTAGCTTGCTGTCCTGTACAGCCTTCAGGGTGGCAATGATACGATCATCATAGTCAGCTGGGGGGTCACCTTCCATTTCTTCTTCAAAGGAGCGGGCCTCCTGAAGGCTGGATCTCAGTGATTCAATCTTCTCACCCTGGAAGGTGAAGAGATACTTCCGCTTAACTGGCACCTGTGGTGGGATCTCCATGAAATTGGGCTCTGACATGGCATGGACTAGTGGCGAGACTACCAGGTCAAAGCCAGGTCTGTACTGGGCAGCATAGAAAGTCGACTGGGCCACCATGGCACGGCCTGTGCTGACATTATACAGTAAGTTCTGTGTATCTGACTTCCGTGACAGGCTGATGATGACGTGGTTGTGTCCATCCGTCCGCCAGTGTGGCAGAGAATACAACTGCTGCTCCAGCTCGGCAGGCCGCAGCGCCACTGGCTCCCGCAGCTCCCCCACTAATATCACATAGAGGCAGGCAATGTCTGCACTTTCCGTAACATAGACATTGGCTCGTGCTGTGGCCTGAAAAGCCTGCTTGACCAAGGGATCCAGGTAGCTGCCGAAGGCAAACTGGTCACTGTCATACACATAGACTGGAAAACCAGAGGTGAGAGGGCAGCGAGAATAATCGAAACAACTGTGCAGCCGGCAGCCCCGTATGACCTTTGGGGGAGGGAGGCCAGCATCGTCCTTCTCTGGGAGCAATCGGATGGGCAGAGAAAGCTTGGGCTGATTTTGGGCCATCAGCTCCTTGTAAGAATGCTCGGTCTGGCTAATGACATTCTTAAGTTGAAGCAAGTCCTGTTTGGCATTCTCAATACTCTTCTTACAGGCTTCAATCTTCAGGTTCAGCTTGGCAATTTCACTGTTCAGCTCTTGCCGCTTGGCTTCCAGCTGCAAGAGCTCTTCACTTACAGACTCACGGATTCGGCAAAGATCCAGCACGTGCTTCACCTCACACAGCTCGTTACCAGCCCGCGGGCCAAAAATCCGCTTGCCGGCCTCATCCGCCTCATCCAGCGTGGTGAGATAGTAGTGAGCAATGAGGGGGAAGAACACCAGAATAATGAAGAGCGTAAAACTGAGCCACGTCAGTCGGATACGGTTGGACCACCGTAACATCCATGTTTGACCTCCATTCCCCACTCCCCCATTCCGCAACATGGTATAGCCCGTCATGAGTTCCTGTGTGGCAATCGCCCCCTCGGATCACGTTGGGTCACTCGCCATAACCATGAGTTTCTATTAGACAAAGCTCAGTTTCTTTTTTACTCACACATTTCCATAAGAGTTAGTGTGCTCCCTGTACAAGGCACCAAATAAAACGGAAATTTCATCTTCCTCAGCTGTAGTTGAAATGGTCTCTGACCCTACTCCAGCAGATTTTAAGTTCTGGTTGTTGATCAAAGAACATGTCCTTAATCTTTATCATATGGTAAAAGGTACCACATTGTTGATGAGATGAAGAGGAAGAAGTCCCTGATGATGAAACCCAGGAAAAATAACCTGGAATCAGACAGACTTTTTCAAAGGCCATAGCTCTTGTTCCTTGGTTTTGCTGACCAACAAATATGCATAGTTACTATTCACAGTTATTAAGTAGCTGGTTAGGACAGAGATAATGCCAGCCTATTATCGATGTCATTGCCAACAATCAGGCCTGCAAAAGAGAGAGAACCATGTCAGTCTTGATGAGAGTATGCTCAACCACCCTGCCCTCCCCTACTACATTTCTAGAAAATGCGTGACTCTTTTTTTTTTTACAGAGACAGAGAGAGAGCCAGAGAGAGGGACAGACAGGGACAGACAGACAGAAACGGAGAAAGATGAGAAGCATCAATCAGTTTTTCATTGCGACACCTTAGTTGTTCATTGATTGCTTTCTCACATGTGCCTTGACCACGGGCCTTCAGCAGACCGAGTAACCCCTTGCTGGAGCCAGCGACCTTGGGTCCAAGCTGGCGAGCTTTTGCTCAAGCCAGATGGGCCGGCGCTCAAGCTGGCGACCTCGGGGTCTCGAACCTGGGTCCTCCGCATCCCAGTCCGACACTCTATCCACTGCTCCCCCGCCTGGTCAGGCAATGCTTGACTCTTGTAAGATGGAACACTGGTGTGTGTCTCACAGAACACTTCAAGTTCAATGTAGGTTTTGTTTAGTATGGATATTTTTACTTGTGGTTAGTAAGAAATGGATAAAGCCAAAATGAGCTTTAGTTTTTACACAAACACACACACACACACACACACCTTTCTTCCTATTTAACTGGACATAGAGTAGTGTTACAGCCCTATAAAATAACAATCAACTACACTCAACAGAGGACCCAGGTGCTTGCAACTACTTGTTATCCTAAAATTAGGCATCATCTTTAGTTCAGGAAAAACACCTTCCTATCCAGCTTTGGTAGCCATGTTCATTCTTTAAAAAAAAAAAAAAGTTTATTCATTTTAGAGAAAGACAAAGGAAACAGAGAAGAGAGAGAAAAAGAGAGAAAGAGATGAGGAGGGAAGAGCAGGAAGCATCAACTATGTGCCTTGACCAAGCAAGCCCAGGGTTTTGAACCAGCAACCTCAGTGTTCTGGGTCAACACTATCCACTGAGCCACCACAACTCAGGCACTATGTTCATTCTTAAACATGAAAGTCTCCTTTTGAACTACTAACAAAAAAACCCCAAAACACTCTGTAAGAAGCTCAGCTTGTTATAGTCAGAGATGAAAAGAACTGAAGAGAACTCCCTTGAGCTTTACCCAGTAGTAAATGCAATAATCCGAAAAAATTGTATCTCCCAGCTTGCTTCTCATTTATCACCTGTTAGTAGACATTACGTGCTCCTTCTTAAAATATATATAGCACCTTGGTCTTTTAGAAAAAACATTATGCTTAGAAATGAGGGGCATTATTTCTTATCCTTCAGAGACGGATTTGCTACCAGACCTTATGCCTTAGTTTCCTAATATCACAAAATGGAGATAACAACAATATATCATGTTGCTAAGAAAATAAAGGACAGCCTGACCAGGCGGTGGTGCAGTGGATAGAGTGTCGGACTGGGATGTGGAAGACCCAGGTTCGAGACCCTGAGGTCGCCAGCTTGAGCGCGGGCTCATCTGGCTTGAGCAAAAACTCATCAGCTTGGACCCAACGTCACTGGCTCCAGCAAGGGATTACTCGGTCTGCTGAAGGTCCGCGGTCAAGGCACATGTGAGAAAGCAATCAATGAACAACTAAGGTGTCGCAACGAAAAACTGATGATTGATGCTTCTCACCTCTCTCTGTTCCTGTCTGTCCCTATCTATCCCTCTCTCTGTCTCTGAAAAAGAAAGAAAAGAAAAGAAAGGACAGAGGCTGAGAGGGTACCTCAGGCTAATAAATCTTGAAACAACATCCCCAGTCCTGTTCTCTCACCAAACCTGACTACCACAGGCCACAAAAGCTTTTAACATATTTTCACCTCAAACTCAATGGATCTAGAACTGAATTCATAATAATCTGTGCCAAAGAAGACTCTCAATTCCATTCACTGATTTCCTCCCAAAGTATTTACCGTGCCCTTAGTAAAGACATGCTAAGTGTAATTGTGGGAGATTCTAAACTGTAAAATACGCCTTGATCTCATGGCGCTTCCTTTAGCCTGAGAGATAAGCTACACACAGACAGCAAGGGCACCAGTTCAAGGCAGAAGAAAATGAGTAGTGCTTCAGATACTCAACCTTTATCATGGCTTCTACCTTTGTTAAAGATACAGTCTTCTCTCCCTTTAAATAAAAATTAAAATTGATGAGACTGCCTGACCAAGCAGTGACGCAGTAGATAGAGAATCAGACTGGGACACAGAGGACTCAGGTTCAAAACCCTGAGGTCACCAGCTTGAGCACAGGCTCATCTGGTTTGAGCAAGGCTCACAAGCTTGAGCCCAAGGTTGCTGGCTTGAGCAAGGGGTCACTGGGTCTGCTGTAGCCCCCTGGTCAAGGCACATATGAGAAAGCAATCATTGAACAACTAAGGTGCCACATGAAGAATTGATGCTTCTCATCTCTCTCCCTTCCTGTCTGTCCCTATCTGTCCCTCTCTCTCTCTTTCTCTGTCTCTGTCACAAAAAAAAAAAAAAAAAGTGGATGAGACTATTACTAAAAGGCTTAAGTAAATAAAGAGATAAGGAAAACAAAAAACATCAATCATGGAAAAGCCAAATTTGGATTATCTAAACTTGGATAATTAACAGCTGACCAAATATCCCAAAAATTGTTGGTTAATATTTCTGAAGCATTATCCTTTTAATTCAAATGTTAAACATCTTTGTTTTCAAAAGAATACTCTCTGCATTTATGGTCAAACCATAAGAAAGAAAGGAGTGGAGGAAAAATGGGAGGCATAATCCAGGGCATGCAGCTGACTCATCCCCCCCACTGGACATTTCAGGAGTCTTCCTTTTTCTGACTCACGTTACATTACATATATTTTAGCACATAATTTCTTGAAGTAGTGAATGAACTCTGGGGCTTGCTGTCCTGATAGAAAATTAAAAAGTGACATGCTATTAGAAAAATATTCAATATTGAAGATTCCATTAAAGAATTTATTTACCGTCCACTATGAAAAGGCTTCCCTTATATATGTAACTTGACCATAGAATTTAATGTTGCTCAGTGGCTAGAACATCAGCCCGGCATATAAATGTCCCAGTTTCAATTGCCAGTCAGGGCACACAGGAGAAGCTACCATCTACTTCTCTCCTCGACTCTCTCCCCCTTCTCTCCCTCTTCCCTTCCAGCAGCCAGTGGCTCGGCTGGTTCAAGCTCACCCAGGTGCTAAGGATAGCTCAGTTGGTCTGAGCATCAGCCTCAGGTGAAATAGCTCAGGTGACAGGGGTTGCCAGGTGGATCCTGGTCGGGGTACATGTAGCATTCTGTCCATCTCCCTTCCTCTCTTTTAAAAAAGTTTTTTAAAAAAGAATTTAATGTCCAAAGAAAGACGCTCTTTTAAGTGAAAAGGGCCACCAGTAATAAATACACTGGGACAACAGGCATAAATTGGCACTCTGGAAGACAAACCAACAAGATATATGGTTATCTATTTATGTGCTCTAAGAGGAAATAAATCGAAACACTAAAATACAGAAGTACACACTGAGACATTTACAGTGGAAACGGCTAGATAAGGAACTGGCTTTAGAATAAGCAGGCTGAGGGTGTGAGAAGTGCTTGGAGACAGATGAAATGAGTTCAGCTGTAAACTGGTGTGGGCACTGAGACGATAGGCCGCACGGTGATTTGTTATGTACTAGGCTCTCTATTTCTACACATTTGAGTTTTTTCTATCAAAAGCTCAAAAATGCATTATACAGGGTCTAAACAAAATGTTTTCAAAAAATCATTTGGAGACAGACTATACTTAATATTGCTAGTGCTACCAAGTTATATATAAACATCTAGAAACAGAAACAGAAGTCCTAATGGAAACCAGTATTTCAACATTAATTCAAAAGAATTTCTCCCCATCAGGTTCCATCTCTTTTACTGAAATGAGGCAAAAGGGTCATTAATGTCCAACAGCATGAACTTTCTTTTCTAAACAGCTAATTAAATTATGTCAAGCACAAAAGAACAAGCAAACCCTCAGAATTTCTCCTGTCATTCTTGGGAAAATGACAATGAAGGTAATAGGATGTAGAAATAAATGTCACTGAAACAAAGATAAGGAGTGATCTCCAGAGATTTTTACTCCAAATATAATACACACATCTTATTCTGTCATCTGCCACAGCACTGAACCCCTAATGTGTCAGCCCACTCCCTAAAATGCATTCAACACACAGCAACCAGAAACACTTTCTTAAAACATGGATTAGCCTGACCTGTGGTGGCGCAGTGGATAAAGCGTCGACCTGGGAACACTGAGGTCGCCAGTTCAAAACCCTGCACTGGTCTCGTCAAGGCACATATGGGAGTTGATGCTTCCAGCTCCTCCCCCCTTTCTCTCTTTCTCTCTCTCACTCTGTGTCTCCTCTCTAAAATGAATAAAATAAAAATTAAAAAAAAAAAACAACATGGATTAGATCATGCCTCTTCCCTCCTTAAATCTTTCAGTGGCTTCCCATTGTGCTGGCAGGCTCTTCATAACCAGCTTCTCATCACCTACTGATCTAATCTCACTTGCCATCACCATCCCACTTGCTCACTCAACGTGAGCCACACAGGTCCCCCCTTTCAATTCCTCAACAATTCTGAGCTCTTCACTGGTCAGGATCTTTATACTTGCTGTTCTTTTAGATTCAAACGTGCTCCCCTAGATTTTTCCCTGGCTGACTCTCATCCTGCAGACCTTAACTTTCTTGATATTCCCTTTCTGTAAAGTAGTCTTTCTTAGGTCTTGACACTAAGGAGAGACACTGTTCCATGATGAGACCACCATTTGTCAAGCAAGCTGGACCTGGTCCAGAACAGAGGTAGCTTTCCACAACCCCCCTAGAGACTGTCTGATGGTAACGGCTGTTCACTCTGACATAAGTCAGCACCCTTCCCTTGCCTCCTGCTACGTGCTGGTTCCTGGAGTAGGCTGCTGCCCTGACCTGGTCCAGCATAAAAGGTAACTTGTAGCATTATGCACCAGTACCACCTGCCGTGCAGCACAGGGATCCACTGCATCTTGTAGCTGCCCGAGACAGACCTCGTATGTAAGTGTCCCTTAATAACCCTATTAATTACCAGCCTCGTCCTTCGGTATTACCCTGCCTTCCATTTACAGAGGTAGATTTTCAGTCTCAAGGCTTTTCCCTGGGTCCGCTTGTACTAAAATACACTTTCTGGAGTTGATGTATTGACTTTTTTTATAGTATCTTTTCACTTCTTTATTTATTACCTACCTCCCCACCAAAACCTAATCCTTGAGGGCAGAACCCTGTCTACTTGGATCACCATTTATCACCAGGACCCAGCAGTATGAGACATACTGTAAGTACTCTACAAATATCTGTTAAATAAGTGAATTGTATCACTGATCACTTTTAAAAACTGATTATAGTGATAGAGGGAGAGAGAGTGAGACAGGACCATTGATCCGCTCCTGTCTGTGCCCTGACTGGGGATCAATCCAGCAACCTCTGTGCTTCGGGCCAATACTCCAACCAACTGAGCTATATTCAGCCAGGGCTACACTGATCACTTCTTCATTCTACAAATTCAGCTTGTCCCTTGATTTCCCATGAAACCATACTTTCCAGTGTTTCATCTCTCCCCTTGACTTACTCTCCCACTGTGTTTTGCTGGTGCCCAGTCTTCCTCCTATCTCACATAAAACATGCTCCCCAAGGCTTTCAGAATCACCTGGTAATGAATTCAAACACTTAAATGGCTTCAACTGCTAAAGCTACTACTCTAATCCTAGCCTTTCTGCCATCATGATTGCAAATGCTTCCTCTTTTCAGTAACTTTCAGTGCTGCCCATGTTACTACATTCTTCCAGTCTTACAACTATAAACGAAGTGATACACAGGAAAGAGTACAGACCCAAGAGCTAGCCAGACCTGGATCAAATCCCAGTTTTTTAAACTATTAGATGGTCAATTAACCACTCTTGAGATGCAGTTATTTCATCAGGAAAAAGACAGCATTCATGTTCAGGATTGCTATAAAAAAAAAAACAGATAGTAAATAAAAAATGCCCTGCACAGCATCTGAGACAGAGTGGGCTATTTATATATGGCAGTATATGAGCTGTCTCTAGACCTTTTTGTCACTGTTGGCTATTTTATCCCTACCTTGTGTTGACGCTCTCAATATTAGCCTTTACTTTTAGCAGAATTCATGCTTATTTAGAGTCACTCACATATTTATCAATTCCTTACTCAGAATTCCACTCCTTTTTGCATTTCATTCCTTCTCTCCGGTCATTTCATTTTCCCTGAAGCAGTTCCTTCAGTGAAGAGTCTGTTGGTGGTAAACTATTTTTTTTTTTTTTTTACAGGAACAGAGAGAGAGGGATAGACGGACAGACAGACAGGAATAGAGAGAGATGAGAAGCATCAATCAGTTTTTTATTGTCGTCGTGACACCTTAGTTGTTCATTGATTGCTTTCTCACACGTGCCTTGACCGCGGGCCTTCAGCAGACCGAGCAACCCCTTGCTGGAGCCAGCGACCTTGGGTCCAAGCTGGCGAGCTTTTGCTCAAGCCAGATGGGTCCGCGCTCAAGCTGGCCAGCTCGGGGTCTTGAACCTGGGTCTTCCGCATCCTAGTCTGAGGCGGTGGTAAACTGTTTTATCCCTAAACCTTCAATAATGGTCTAGCTAGATATGCAATTCTAGGTTAACAAATCTTTTCTTTTCCACCAACATTGAAGACTCCTTTGGATTCCATCACTGCTGTTGAGAAATGAGATATCAACCTAAAGTGGGTAACCTATCTTTTCATTAGTAGGGTTAAGATCTTTTCATCTTTGGAGTTCTGCATGTGTCTGTAATGTCAGTAGATAATGGAAGACGGTCATGTGAGGAACTCAGACCTGGGACCTTTGGCTAGAGTCGCCCACAACCAAGCATGCCAAGAGAAACTTCCCAGAGGTCCTTGGGAAAAGAGCAACTGTCCGTCAGCCAGTGAGATTTTGCCACATCATATTAGCTCATCCATCCTACAGACCCTCTAAATATCCCTCACACAGTTTAATCCATGCTACTTCTCTGACCTCTTTCCCCCGGGACCAGAGAACCTCGTCGGGCGGGATGTGCTGTAGTAAATAAAGCCTTTGCTACTCCACACTTTGTGGCTCCAGCCTCCTTCCTTCTTTCTAGGCGGGGGAAAAATACCTTACATTTTGGTGCCAGAAACCCGGGAGGACTTGAAGTCACTAGGACTGCTCCTCTCCCCTCCGAGAAAGAACCAGGATCTCCAACCTTCCACCAACTTAGGCGCACGGTGCAGTAAGTCCCCTGTCTCCAAACTCCCCTTAGTTCCTTCCGCCGAGACTCCCTGTCTGAAACCACAGCTGCGTCAGGGACCTCTTTCCGTCCGAGTGTGTGTGTGTGCCCCGTGGAGATGTCCCGAGCACATCCACTTCCCCTATCCGTCCGTGGCCAGAGCTTGAGTTTGAGGACGCCAATTCTCATCTCTGACCACTCCGAGGACTGAGGGTGGCCATGAGGACACAGTAATGCAAAAACACTCCAGGAGTTGCCTTATCCGAAATCTCCCTCCCTAAAGAAGAGAAAACTGTTCTTCTCTGCTGTGGCCAGGCCACAGAATCCACTGGATAATCGGACCAGGTAGCCTCCTGAAGGCACTTTCAGTTTTAACACCCTACCAATTTAACTATCGCCAAAAAAGCTGGGAACTGGTCAGAGATCCCTTACATTCCGGGCTTCTAATTATTCGTGCTCCCATCCTTAATCTCTGTGCCACCTGTTCTACACGCAGGCCATTTCTGGCCAGAGCAACCTCACCTAAAACCTCCACTCCTGATCTTTCCTTCTCTGTGGACTCCCAACTCTCTCCCCCTCCTGCCTGACCCCCGGGGGCGCCCCTCTCCTCGGACCCCTCTCTGGTCCCTCTGCGGACCTCTTTTGCTTGGGTCTCTTCCGTCTAAAAGCCCCCTCTCCTCCCTTCGCAGGATCCTATTTCTCATTCACCTGCAAATACCAGTCTCTCTTTCTTCTCCCCTGCTGGCCAGGGGCCCCTCCCTTCTCCACTGTGTTCTTAAACCCCTCCTCCGTCAGGCCATTCTCAGCCTACCACTGGCTCTTACACCGGTTTGCAGGACGCCCAACCCCAATTTGCTTGCAGGAAGTTCTGACCCTGTCCTGCCTCTGGCTCCAGCGTTTCCAGTTGGATCGGGGTGCCGGGCTCCCTAGGAGCCCACCTCCTCTTATTCTCAACCCCCAAACCTTATCTGGGACCTGTGAACATGGCATTTAAAGTTTTCAATGGTCACGGCTAGTAGGAACAGGCCAAGGCTGTTCGCCAGGCCCGCATGCAGTAGAAGGTAACACTTCAAACCCAGACTCTTGTGGCAATCCTAAGACCCGGTCACTGGCAGAGCAACAGGGGCAAGGCACAGGAAATGCCCAACCCAAGTCTGGACCGCAAAGAGGAATACCACCAGGAGCTTGCTTTAAGTGTGGCAAGCAGGACAACTGTGCCCGACAGGGCCCCTGTCCACGGCTGCCCCCTGAGCCCTGCCCTAACCGCAAGCAGCCCAGTCACTGGCAGAGCGATTGGCCACAACAGGCTTTTTCCTCAACGCCTCTATGTGGAGAAGGAGCCAGCCAGGTGGGCACATCACTCGAACTCCTAGGACACGGCCTGGACTCAGAGAACCCAGGGTAATGCTGCAACTAGTGGGTAAGTCCATCTCATTTCTTGTGGACACGGGAGCTGCCTTCTCTGTTTTGCCATCACACTCTGGACCTCTAGTTCCCTCACAGGTCTCGGTTATGGGAATGGATGGGACCCCTTCTTTTCCCCTTTGCACACCACTCCTGACATGCAGTTTGAACGGAATCCCCTTTTTTGCACTCCTTAGTTATGCCATCGTGCCCTGTACCCCTTCTGGGTTGAGACATTCTTCACAGTCTCGGAGCCACAATCCAGCTGACAGCATCTCCTCACTTACTCGTACCATTCCTCACTACCAAGGGCTCCCCCATAATCAATGGTACCCTCATTTCTAACCATGTCTCTCGCCTCAAGCTTACCCCCATGCAGGATAGCTGGCAGTCAAAACCACTGGGCCCTACCTATCTCCAGCTCAACAAAAGGCTGGACCCTGCAAATCCTATTACTCCCCTCTTTTTTAAATTCTTACAGGACCGCATCCACGAAGTTTCTCAACTCACGGCCAAACAGATGTTCCTCCCGACTCCCCTCAAAACCACCAACTTACTACCTCCCCTCCTCGCGATGCCCCTAACCAGCAGGAAGTAGCCAGGCGAATAAACAGCACCCCTATTCTACTTAACACAAAAGGTCAGAATGTAAAGTCGGTGGATAATGGGAGACAGTCACGTGAGGAACTCAGACCCGGGACCTTTGGCTAGAGTCGCCCACAACCAAGCGCACCAAAAGAAACTTCCCAGAGGTCCTTGGGAAAAGAGCAACTGTCCGTCAGCCAGTGAGATTTCACCACATCATATTAGCTCGCCCATCCTACAGACCCTCTAAATATCCCTCACGCGGTTTAATCCATGCGACTCCTCTGGCCTCTGTCTCCTGGGACCAGAGGACCTCATGGGGTGGGATGCGCTGTACTTAATAAAGCCTTTGCTATTCCACACTTCGTGGCTCGGCCCCTTCCTTCTTTCTCAGCGGGGCAAAATACCTTACAGTGTCCACATGTGGAATAGGGGGAGGGTGGCTGTTGGGCAGATAAAATATATTATGCTCACTTTGTTAAAGATGGCGCTGCCCACATGGAAGTTTGTTGATATTAATGTGTGTTCTGGGACAGGCTGTGGGCAGGCCAGGTCGTCATAGCCTAAGGCTTAGTTTAAGAGTAAGCACTTCCCCACACCCTTGACTGATTGGATGATGTAGGGTGGTGCACTCTCTTGAGGAATCCCATTATGCCTCAGATGGGTGGCTTTGTATCAGAGACTTTCTTTATGTATAATTGGATTAAAGGTTTGGATTTTCTATGCTATAAACTGGGGCAGTCTGGGAGCTTGATCTCTCTCTCTCGGTTCCTGGGTTCCTGTGATTAGTATTAGAGAGGAGAGCAGAGTAAGGCCACGTGAAGGCCAGGAGAAGCAGCCAAGATGGCAGAGTGCTGAGGAAGAAGCCAGTTTGTTAAGAGTTTGTGCTGGAGGAGATGGGAAACAGGTGAATAAGTCTGGTGAGCTGGAAAGCTTTGATGCTAGGAAACTCGGATAAGTCAGTAGCTCTGTGAGCACTGAATGTGTGGGTTTTGGAGCCCAGTGTGTGTTTTTGCTTGCCCGCCGGGTGCAAGCTAGAATTAAAGCTGATGGCTCACCAGTTCATGGCTCCATTGTTTCATTGCCATCTGTCCGAATCCAATGAGAACCTGCATGAGTCAGGCTGCTGTGATGGTGGCCCTGGCTACTGACTTTACAGTGGTTCAGCACTCACTGTACTTTGATTCTTAAGTACTTTCTGATTCACGTCTTTCACTAATCTAGAAAATTCTCAGCCACTGTCTCTTTGAGCACTGCCTGTCCTTCACTCTCTTCTTGAACTCTAATTAGATGACTAGATGTCAGTCAGACCTCCTCCAGGTTTTTAAACTTCGCATTTATACTTTTTCTTTGTCTTTTATGCTACCTTCTGGAAATTTCCTCAGATCTATCCAGTTTAGGGGTCATAAAATTTTCAGTAAATAGCCAGAGTATTTTAGGTTCTGGGGGTCACATACAATATACGTAGAATATTTTCCTTTGCCTGCTTTCTTAAAAATAACCCTTTAAAAATGTAAAACCATTCTTACCATACAAGCTATAAAAAACAAGCCACAACCCTCTCACCCTACAAGCCATAGTTTAGCAACTCCTGACCTACTTCATTACTTCTTCTCTGCCTAAAATGCTGTTAATCCTACCAACTGGGTTTTAATTTCAGTAACTATTTTACATTTACAGAAGTTCTATAGGCTTTTTTTTTTTTTTTAATTTTTTTTTTTGTCTTTTATTTTTATTTTATTCATTTTAGAGAGGAGACACAGAGTGAGAGAGACACACAGAGAGAGAAAGAGAGAAAGGGGGGAGGAGCTGGAAGCATCAACTCCCATATGTGCCTTGACCAGACCAGTGCAGGGTTTTGAACTGGTGACCTCAGTGTTCCCAGGTCGTCGCTTTATCCACTGCGCCACCACAGGTCAGGCCTATAGGCTTTTTTTTTATTTGCCTTGTTTTTATGACAGGACCTCTTCCCGTGTTTTCTATCCCTCCTCTTTATGTGTTTGATTTGTTTGTCAGCTACTCTTGCTCAAGAGGAAAGGTGGCTTATCTCCTCACGTGCTTTACAACTCAGTGTCAAGACCATTGCTGGGAGCGCTTTCTTTCCTGGAAGTCTGAGTAGTCTGGGTTGAGGACCTATCCCTCTAGAACAGTTTGTTTTCCAGAGTCTTCTGTCCAATCAGCCTTAGACCACGCTGTAGGTCAATTCTCAATCTGGACAGTCTCCCAGCCATACAGTACTGTAGATATGAACAATTTGTATATTTAAATAAAACCCATATGAAGGGAAATTCATAGTCCTGAGTTCTCAGCGGATATTCCTTTCACCAATTAATCCAAGATCCACGCTAAGAACTACATCTCTGTGTGCTCATGTGCAAATTTTTTTCTAGTCTATCTATCCCTTTAGTGAAGGCTCAGCCCTTTGAAAATCCATTCTCTCCCCTGGTGTCACAGTTCTAACACTCACAGGCTTTAGCTCTGGTCTCTGGAAACTAAAACACAAGTTACTAGGACTGGCAAACACCCTATGGGGCTGTCACATCAGACTACTCTTCAGTTGCTTTTCAATCCCCAACCTTCCCTGACCACAACTCACTTTTTTTTTTTTTTTACAGGGACAGAGAGAGAGTCAGAGAGAGGGATAGATAGGGACAGACAGACAAAAATGGAGAGAGATGATAAGCATCAATCACTAGTTTTTTGTTGCCGATGCGACAACTTAGTTGTTCATTGATTGCTTTCTCACATGTGCCTTGACCGCGGGCCTTCAGCAGACCGAGCAACCCCTTGCTGGAGCCAGCGACTTTGGGTCCAAGCTGGTGAGCTTTTGCTCAAGCCAGATGGGCTCGCGCTCAAGCTGGCGAGCTCGGGGTCTCGAACCTGGGTCTTCCGCATCCCAGTCCGACGCTCTGTTCACTGCACCACTGCCTGGTCAGGCACAACTCACTTTTTTAATAAGGATACATCTTTCTTCCTTGAGAGCACAATATGCTTTCTGTAGCAGGGGATTTTTATATGTATTTATTTAGTCTGCTATTTTGCCAAAACCAAAGATCTCCTCCAGCCTTTTGTCTATGCATGGATGGATATACATTACATGCTATACATTACATGCTTCCAAAAAGGTGGTATCTCACATTCTTTTTTGTTATCTGATTTTTTTCACTTACATCAAGAACAGTCTAAAATCCCACCCACATCATTATAGTCTACTACATGATCATTAATGGCTGAGTATCATCCCACAATAAAAAGCATAATTTATTTTGTTAGACATTTAAGTTCTTTCCAATTTTTTAATTATAATCAATACTATAACAACTATTCTTGCAGCAATCTTGCAGACATCCATGGTTATTTGTTAGAAAGACGTTAAACACAAAAATGCTGGGTCAGAGCAATTTAAAACTTACTGTGTGTGTACTAGAAAGATGATCATTTATCCTCCCACCAGCAATACACAGAGCACCCACTTACCAACAACTCACCAACAATGGTGTATAGAAATGGATATTACTCACCAAGTACCTATTTGTTCCCCTACACTTCTCTTTCTGCCTTAAAGTTTGTTTGGAGCCTTAAGACTAGTTCTTGCCAAAGGGAATGTGAGTGGAAGTCAAGTGTCATTTCCAGTACAAGGCAGTGAAGAACAAGTATGAATCCTTTCTTCTTCCCACCACTACAGACTGAAAGCAAAACACTCTAAAACATAAAGTGATAAGATAGAAGTGACCCCTATCCCTGAGTCACCGTTGGAGGACAGCCACCTGACCCACACCAAACTGTGACGTGTGATAGAAATAAACTTTTATGTTACACTACTAAGATTTTTGAGTCTACTAGTAAGGTGAAGCATTAACTAACTTAATCTAATTCAATGTAAATTTTTGACAGCTTAATAGATAAAATGTCATTCTGTTGTTTTAATTTACCCTTCTTTATCTCTGGAAGTCGACAATTTGTTCACTGAGCATCTGTATTTCTCTTTTCATGTACTACCAGTTCACGGTTTCCCAATTTTTCTGTTTTTAAAACTGCTCTTTACCACATTAGTTCCCTGCTTATATCACTCTTCTGCCTTAACTTTCAAGACTCTCTCTAATCCAGGTTTGTTCTACCCATGCACTCTGTTTACAGACGAGGCCACCGGCATTCCCAGCATCCTTTCAGGCACTAGACCAGCGCACAAAGGGAGCGAGCGCGAGCTGTGCTCTCTCTCCTGTCTTCCTCATCTCACTTCCACACCCACTGACAGCTCACTCACAGGCGCTGGAATGCCATTCCTGCTCTTTTCCACTTCATCTCAGGGGCCATTCAAGTCTTATCTCTTCATAAAGTCTCCTCCAACCACACTGGATTTATCAACTCTCTAAACTTCCAGTATCAAGAAATTCAGAATTTAAGTGTTCATTAGTTTCTCTCCAGCTGGATTTAAAATTCCTCATAGAAAGGTACTATTTTTCTCACTTTTAAGACCCCTCTGCAGAATACCACAGAGTTCTGGGTAGAAGGTAACTGCAATACATAATGACGTCTGAAAGTCTTAGTTCACACTTTCATTCTCAATCAAGATCAAAGTTCAGGAAAATGAACACTGTAAAATAAAAAGGGAGACTTTCACATGTAAAAGGAGGCTTGAAGGCCACTGGACTTGCAGCTAGACTATCTAGCTCAGGATTCAGCTTTGAGAATTTAGCAATGTTACATAATTTCCTCCTTACTGTGATGCTGAAAATCCCTACCTACTTCCAGAGCTATTGTAGGGATTAAATAGGATATTATAGATAAAAATTTGTGGGCTACAGCTAAAGCAGCGCTGACAGAAAAATCTACATATGAAATGCTTATAATAGGAATATCGAGAAGTCTCAAATCAACAACCCTGGTACTTTAGGGTTATGGCAGTAGACATTCTACTTTATTCCTACTATAATAACCCTACCTTAGGGTTACTGAGTATATAGTTCCTACCTTCAAGAACCTAGAAAAATAACAAAGTAAGCAGAAGGAAAGAAACAAAATCAAAATCCACTCTGGCCAACTGGTTGGCTCAGGATAGAGCGTTGGACCAGTGTATGGACATCCCAGGTTTGATCTCCAGTCAGGGCACACTGAAGAAGCAACCGTATGCTTCTCATCCAGCCACTCTCCCCCTTCTTTCTCTCTTCCTTTCTTGCAGCCCATGGCTCCACTGATTTGAGCGTTGTTCCCATATTGGACCCATGCACTAAGGATGGCTCAGTTGATTCAAGCATGGGCCCCAGATGGGGGTTGCCAGGAAGATCCCCATCAGGGCCCATGAAGGAGTCCGTCTCTCTATTACCCCTCCTGTGACTTAAAAAAACAAACAAACAGAAATCAATGAAATAAAAACCAGAAAAACAAGAGAAAAAGCAATAAACTAAGAGATTTGTCAAGAATTTTGACAAACCTGCAAGATGGACAAAGAAAGGAAAAAGATACCAGCAACATCAGGAATGAAAAATGAAATTACCAACATCAGGAATGAAACCAGGATATCACTACAGTCCCTGCAGATGCAGGAGTTCAGAACAAGTCACCCCAAGGTGTACTTCTCCGGTATGCTGACTTTTTGCACTAAGGGCAATTTTAGCTTCAGGCTAAAGAGAAACTCCTAACCTTCCCTTAACACAGTATAAGAATATGAATTAGGAGATTTGTCCACAATAAGAATTACCAGAGATAACCTCTTTTCACCTATCTAGAGGGCAGGACAAACTTCTATTACTAAGCATCTGGGGTTTTTTTAATTATTTATTTTATTCTACTCTATTTTTTATTAAATTTATTGAGGTGACATTGGTTCACAAAATCATACGTTTCAAGTGTACAACTCAATAAAATATCATCCGCATACTGCATCATGTACCCATCCCCCACTGTCTCATTCATCCCCATTTACCCCATTTAGTCCCCTCTTTGCTCACCTCCACCTAACCTCTCCCACCTTTCCCTCTGGCTATCACCACACTGTTGTCTGTGGTGTGTGTGTGTGTATGTGTTTGAGTAATCCCTTCACCTTCTTTCATCCAGCCCCCCAACCCCCCTCCCGTCCAACAGCTGTCAGTCTTCTTATCATCCTGCAGTGACCCTCTGAAGCCCCCAGGCACCTTACCTCACCCCTAGCTCAGGATGTCTCAGATACCCATTTTCCCTTCCTATTTTTTAACCGCTCCTACATGTAGGGCTCTGACTCTCTCATGTAAGCGGGTTTCCCATATGTATTAAGCTTGGTTATTTTCTGTTGCTAATCTGTCTCAGGTCTACTAGATTATTAGACAAGCAAAAAAAACCCTTGAGAGTAGAGGACAGTTTGTCAGTCCAAATACAGGCATCAAAAAGATAATAAGGGAAGACTATGAACAACTCCACACATAAATTTAACAACTTGGATGAAATGGACCAATTCCTTAAAAAAATGTAAACTATGACAACTCACCCAATATAAAATAGGTCTATAACTAATAAATAATTGACTCTGTTATTTTAAAACTTTCAGAAGAGAAATCTGCAGCCCCAGATGCTTTCACTGGAGGATTCTACTAAATGTTTAAAGAATAAACATCTATTTTACACAATCTCTTCCAAAGGAGGGAACACTTCCAAGTTCATTTTATAAACCTAGTGTAAAGCCAGTAGCCAAGGCCACTATCACAGCAGCCTGACCCACGCAGGTTCACATTGGATTCGAACAGTCGGTAATGAAACACAGGAGCCACGAACTGGTGAGCCATCAGCTTTAATTCTAGCTTGCACTCGGCGGGCAAGCAAAAACACACACTGGGCTCCAAAACCCACACATTCAGTGCTCACAAAGCTACTAACTTATCCGAGTTTCCTAGCATCAAAGGCTTCTAGCTCACCAGACTTATTCACCTCTGTTTCCCATCTCCTCCTGCACAAACTCTTAACAAACTGGCTTCTTCCTCAGCACTCTGCCATCTCGGCTGCTTCTCCTGACCTTCATGTGGCCTTACTCTGCTCTACTCTCTAATACTAATCTCAGGAACTCAGGAACCGAGAGAGATCAAGCTACTGTTCTCTCCCACTTTATAGCAGACTCAAAACCTTTAATCCAATTATACATAAAGAAAGTCTCTGATTACAAAGCCACCCATCTGAGGCATAATGGGATTCCTCAAGAGAGTGCACCACCCTACATCATCCAATCAGTCAAGGGTGTGGAGAAGAGCTTACTCTTAAACTAAACCTTAGGCTATAATGACCCGGCCTGCCCACAGCCTGTTCCAGAACACACATTAATATCAACGAACTTCCATGTGGACAGCACCATCTTTAACAAAGTGAGCATAATATATTTTATCTGCCCAACACCTAGCAATACCCTGACACCAAAACCAGACTAAGAGAGCACCAAAAAAAAAAAAAACTATAGACATGTATTTCTCATGACTACTTGAAATACTTAAAATATTAGTGAACATAACATACAAAGAGAATTAAATTACACTGCATTTAAGAGAGAAGTGGGACCTGACCAGGCGGTGGCGGAGTGGATAGAGCGTCGGACTGAGATGTGGAAGACCCAGGTTCGAGACCCCGAGCTCGCCAGCCTGAGCGTGGGCCCATCTGGCTTGAGCAAAAGCTCGCCAGCTTGGACCCAAGGTCGCTGGATCCAGCAAGGAAGGGGTGGCTCGGTCTCCTGAAGGCCCGCGGTCAAGGCACATGAGAAAGCAATCAATGAACAACTATGGTGTCGCAAGGGCAACAAAAGACTAATGATTGATGCTTCTCACCTCTCTCTGTTTCTGTCTGTCTGTCCCTATCTATCCCTCTCTGACTCTCTCTCTGTCCCTGTAAAAAAAAAAAAAATACAGTTAATCTTATCCAGAAGCATGAAAATTCTATCTATTCACACCTTCCTTTATTTCTCCTAGCAGTGTTTTGTCATTCAGACCACCACCACATCTCATATTAGGTTAATTTGTATTTTATATTTTTTATTCATCCATTCTCTTGGTTTTCCATCCCAACAGTTCTTTCTCCAGTTCCTTTTACCACTCCTTAAATACAGTTGTTCCTCAAGGTTTTGTCCTTTGCCCTTTTCTCTGCCTTCACTTACTAGAGCTGGCCAGTAAGTTTCAGTTAGCCGCCCTAAATGGATAACCCTCAGATGTACCTCCCTAACCCTGACCTCTCTCTTGATACATCCTTACCAGTGGGGAGCAACACAGACATCCACACCTTACTGTTCCAACATCAGCAAAGGTACATCTCCTATAAGGTTACAGTCGTGTCTTCTCCCAGCAAAGAAGAAAATTTTAAAATACTTATACACACTTAGAGATCTACCATTCAGATAATGGTTGATGCCCTACTCTTTCCCTAATCAAAAATGATGTTTGCTCAGAAATGGAAAGCAGAATTCTGTATCTGCTAACGGCTCACTTAAGGGCTTTAAAACAAGCTGTGTTCCTGGAAAGCTAAAATGGTAAATAATTCAAAAATCCAAGTGGTGAGCTGAGAAGTGAGCTGGGGTAGAGTTGCAATTCCGAGTTCTGCATATGCTCCAGTCTCCCTCCATCTCCTCCGCATGCCAGCACCCTGTTACCTCCTCTGCTTTGCAGAGCCTTCTCCTCACCTTTCCTTGTCAGTCACAATGGCAAACTCTAGCCCAGGAACATGAACCTGTTGTCAGCACATTGCTTCAACAGCTTTTTGACATAACCACCATCCTACAGACTTCTCTTAAAATTAAAACACTGATACCGAAACTTCCGGTCATGGATTTGCGATATCTCTGTTTATTTCAGTGTCAATGCCTTTGGATAAGCTGTATAGCTTTCTTCATACAAAGCAAAACTGAACGAAAGTAAAACACTCCATGGAGGAGGGATACAAAGAAGGGAACTGCTGGCTCCGTCTGGATGGCTGTTATGCATTATATCGAAAAGATATGAAGAAAGAATGGGAGAAAAAAGGAGAAGCTAGACACTCTCCAGATGTTCCCAAATGACTTTAATGTTTTAAGTAATTATAATAGCTAACATTTGTTGAATTTTTACTGTGTGCCAGGTTATACCTTAACACAGCTAATCTTCACATCAATCCTATGATGTAGATACGAGGGTTAAACCCATCTTACACATGAAGAAAACAAAACACAGAGTCTAGGTAATTTGCCCAAGGTCATCCATACTGAGTAAAACTTGGATTCAGATCAAAGCAGTTTTAGCTGTAAGGCCCACACATTCAGTGTTTTAGTCATTATGGTAAATTGCCTGTGACAGTTAACTCAAGGAACACAGTGCACACGTATCATGCATAAATTGCTCTTAGATCATCCTTATTACTCCTCTCCAGTGCAACCATGGACAACGATTAATTAAAATTAAGACTCATGGCAAAACTACTGCAAAACCTAAAGCCATCTCTGTATTTATAAGTAAAGTATTTATCTATGTGGACAAAGAAGGGACAACATACTGAACCTGACAAGCTCAGGAGAGACCTGTACAGTGGGTCTACCAAACTCAGAAACCAAATGTAACCACAGAGTGGCCTTCTGAACATAAAAATTCCTAACTAGCCTGACCTGTGGTGGTGCAGTGGATAAAGCGTCGATCTGGGAACACTGAGGTCGCCAGTTCAAAACCCTGCACTGGTCTGGTCAAGGCACATATGGGAGTTGATGCTTCCAGCTCCTCCCCCCTTTCTCTCTCTCTCTCTCTCTCTCTCTCTCTCCTCTCTAAAATAAATTAATTAATTAATTAAAAAAATAAAAAAAATAAAAAATTCCTAACTAAAAGCAGGTAGCAGTAGTCATGTCCTAGGCCTGTAGCTTTTTTGACGGAGGTCAATCTGTGCATTAAGTGAGCCTGTCTATAGTGGTTTTTTGCATTTAAGATAACATACTTTTAAATGTAAGTATACCATGACTTTGAAATGTAAGAGTAATCTTCATTTCCAGACCCCTCTGGGGCACCACTGCACCAGAACACAGAACACCTCACTGTTATCCTGTTTACCAAATACCATCTCTCTGTGCTGTGAGTATTAACTGTCCTGTACCCACCAATGGAAAAGAAGTGTGTTTCTCCATTTTGCCTTTTATCCAAGCCCAGAGATTTCTCTGCTTTGCTTTTCCCACCCCCTTAATCTACCACCAATGGATTTCCTATAGCCCACCTTACAGCTCATCTTTTGAGTCTAATATATAAAATAAGCTGCAAAATGGCCATTTTGCAGAGCATTTATCTCAGTTGAGATTTTGCTTCCTGGCAGTCATCAGTTTGGCTTAAATAACCTCATAAAAATTCTCTATTGGTTTGGATATTTCTTACATCAACATCTGCTAAACAAACAAAAAAACAATATACTCAGCAAAATATCTTTACCTGTGTACCTATGACCTACCTCTGTATCTGTGGATGTGTCATACTAATTTCTCTTTTTCATTTACAGTTAAGTCAAAATTGGCCTATTGAATAGGCACAATTTCATTACAACGCACATCAGGTTCTACAGAACTGTATGCACATTGTTACTGTTATATCTATTGCCACAAGCCCTTTGAATTACTTAAAGAGGCCCTGGCTGATGACTCAGTGGATAGACTTTTGGCGCAGCATATGGACTTCCTGGGTTCAATTCCCAGTCAGGGTACACAGGAGAAGCAACCATCGATATCTCTTCTCCTTCTCTCCCTCTCCCCCTCCTGCAGCCAGTGGTTTGATTGGTTCCAGCATCGGCCCTTGGGCACTGTGGATAGCTCAACTGATCCAAGTATGTCAGCCTCAGGCACTAAAAATAGCAGGTCAGGGTACATGCGGAAGTCTGCCTCACTAATCTCCCTTCCTCTCACCTAAAAAAAAAAAAAAAAAAGTAAAGATAATCCTGTACAGGAAATTATTTCAATAAGGTTGTTAAAAGCAGTATTTCGGTGTTTGGTTTTAAATGCAAACATCCCAAAAGAACATCATTTCCTGATTTCCTACTAAGCATAAATTACATGACTAACAGCCTATTTTAGCAAAGTAGTACCTAGTTCAAAAATCAAGAAGCACTTGCCCTTGCCAGACAGCTCAGTTCGTTGGAGCATCGTCCTAAAGCACAGAGATTGCCAGTTCGACCCCCAGTCAGGGCACATACAAGAACAGATCAATGTTCCTATCTCTCTCTCTCTCCCTTCCTCTCTCACTAAAATCAATAAATAAACATTTAAAATAAAACTTTCTTCAGATGATTTAGGATCCAAAATCTCTCTCTCTCTCTCTCTCTCTCTCTCTCTTTCACACACACACACACACACACACACACACACACACACACACACCCCAAAATCGGGAAAGCCCGGACCAATAGCTCAGTTGACTAGAGCATAGTCGGGAAGCACAGAGGCTGCCAGTTCAATCCCTAGTCAGGGCACATACAAGAACAGATCACTATTCCTGTCTGTGTGTCTCCCTCCCTTCGTCTCTCTCTAAAATCAATAAAATAAATATTTTAAAATTTCTTTTAAAAAAAGAAAGCACTAAAACAAATTTCCCAATACTATCACTATTGTTAAGACTCTGACTTCTTTCTTCTATTGTTCAAAATAACAAAAGGCATTTTCTAGGGAAGCTAACTATAGATAAATAATGACTCATAAGAACTGCATTCAGGCATTCGCCGGTTACAAGAGATCAATGCCATGTGTTTTTCAAGATACAACACCACAGTAGTTCATTTACAGGATAAACCTAACCAAGTCATAAAATCAGGGAAATACAGGCATCCTTCAGAGACTGAGGGTTTGGTTCCAGATCACTGCAGTAAAGCAAGTCAGAATACTTTTGTTGGTGGAGGGTCTTGCCTATAATTTGTTAAAAAAAAAATAAATCTGTGAAATGCAAAAAATCAAAGTGCAATAAAACAAGGTACATCGGTAGAAAATTGTCAGCAATTAAAAACAAAAACCAGCTAAGAGTTGAAAGTAAAGATTATGATGCAATCAGAGAACCAGAGTTGAGCCACCATTACAGGGCTTTTAGAAAGGGAAAAACAAATATCCTTTGGGCTCAAAAGCATATTTCTAAGTACAAAGATGTTCCACAAATTCCAATAGCAAACAAATCACAAAATACACAAAAGGATCTCATCAACAAGTTATAAGCATTCCTTCCACTGCTCAGGCGTATATAGGTAGTAACAAGTAAACTAAGACTATTGATTAACCTAGGACATCTGTTTGGTCAGCAATAAATCTGAACCTGCAAGTCTTACCTCCCAGAATAGGTCCTCAATTTGAAAATGAGGCCACATCTGATGTCTTTCCCTTCCCACCAGTCAGTGTCTAACTCCAATTACAATTCAGATTCACAACTCATTTAAGAATTTTTTCAGACAATAAACCCAGGCCCACCCAAAATCAACTGAATCAGAAATCCCAAGTGTGGGGCCTAGGTGCCTGTCTGTAGTTTGCCAAAGCTCCCAGATGATTTAACACAGAGCACACAACTCTGGCACAAAACCACTGGTCTAACAAAGAACTAATGGCAATCAGACTGATGACATCTGAATCAATGTAATTACAGACAGCTAAGTAATACAAACAGCAATATACCTTATTCATATAGGAAGTCAACAGACTACATCCTGCACCTTTGGAAGATATTGGGGGGGGGGTAGGAGGGACTTTCCACTTGTTATAACTGTATTTATATTTATAATGTATTCGAGGTAACATGTTTTACATATGTCATCTCATTTAATCCTCACATCAACCATCTAAGGGTAGGCGCTGTAATTTCACCCACAGATAAAGAAGTGAATCACTACCCTAGGTGAAACTCGTGTGAGGCCATACAGCAAGCAAACTGAGGTGCCCAGATACTAATCCAGGTCTGTCTGACCTGGCCTGCTACTCAGGCAACTACTACTTGTTTACTTAAAAGATTTAATTTTGTCTTTGTTCATTCTAAAATAAGCATGTATTATTTTTGTAAATAAAAAAAAATACTATCCTGTTGCAATCACTTTAAAGGACAGCACACTATATTCCAGTGAACACATGAATGATAAGTAAAACAGCCTTATTGCTGATACGGACAGTTTTAGTGGTCTGGATAAAAGATCAAACTGGCTTTCTCACTGCTAAAGTGATGTCTTACAAATACAGAAATGATGGAAGACTAGAATAATACCTGTAGTGTTCCATTAGAACCAGAAGGATCAGTGTGAATACATGACCTAAGAAGACTCCTTGAATAAGCAGCTGATTTCAGAACTAGACAAGCAAAGCAAAAATGAGCCTGGAAAATCTTCTTTTGCCAAAGTAAAGATGTAGTCAAAGAAAGTAGGGCATATAAAAAAGGACACTAGATTCGGTTTGAAGGGATCCAGCTCCCACTGGATAAATTTGGGGCACTGGCTATCTAAATAAATACCAACAAATTACCAATAAATGAGAAACCATGTATTCATAATCAAATAATAATTGATTATACAAAGAGGGAGAAGGAAAAATTATTCATTTGGAGAATTCCACCCAATAAATATACAGGAACGGCAGAATGATGGAGATTTTAAAACTGTCATTTAGTGAGCATCAAATAAATAACTATTTCAGGAAGGATTCAGGAATAGATGCTAATATTCATTGGTAAAAGATTAAGAAACACGACATAAAAATTATATATTGTGGACCATTAGAAAGAATATACCTACTGAGAAGGGCTCCTGGTGGCTTAGTAATCTCAAAATTAAAAGCAGAGCCTAGCAGCTGTTTCTAAACAAGGGCCTCTCCTGCAAACCACATTTCAGGATTCAGAAGCCTTCACTGAACTGCCTCCCTACACTGTGTTCCTGCCACCAGAACAAGCCTTTACTTCCTGGAATTGTATTTCAACCAGGAGGCCTGAGATTCTCCCTGTCCAATTGGAGCTGCAGTTATAGTCGCCCATCGGCATCTTCACTAACCAATCAGAGTGGCTTAATTCTGACCAATTAGGACAATACCTTTTGGACCAATCAAACTGTGAGGATTAGGAGTCGTCATTTGCATGAGAACAGACCTATCAAAGGCCAGGGGCAAGGACTTCTAGCTACATATATAAGCCAGGTCCCCTCTGGCTCAGAAAAGGGCTTTCCTTACCACGAAGGACTGTGTTTCCCCTTCTCCTCCCCGCTTAAGTTGAAATACAGAAGATGAAATGCTGAAGACACCTTGCTGGATGGAGTAGAACAGAGAAGAGCAGCCAGACTAAAGCAGAGGGGAGCAGACTAGAACAGAGCTGCCTGGCCAGAGGGGGTCCTGGAAGCTGTCATGCTTCACAACTGAACTCTAACGCTATTAAGCTTATAGCCCTGTAGTTTTACAACAGAGCTGTTTGCACTGAATAGTTTCCTTCCTTACCACACCCCAGACTAGGGATTCCTGTTGGCTTTGAATTAGCACTAGAGAGAGAGATAGGTAAAGCAAGTATGACAAAAGGTTAAAAGTGGGAAATGTGGGCCCTGGCCAGATAGTTCAGTTGGTTAGTGTTATCCCAAGGCACAGAGGTTGCCAGTTCAATCCCCGTCAAGGCACATATAGGAACAGAACAATGTTCCTGTCTCTCTCCCCCCTCTCCTTTCTCACTAAAATTAAAAATTAAAATATTTTAAAAGTTGGAAAATATGGGTGAAGAGTATGTGGAAATTCCTCATTCTACTTTTACAACTTGACTGTAAAAGTTAAATTACGTAAAAATAAAAAGTTACAAAAATGGGGAAGGGAAGTATAGCACACTAGAGTTTTCAATAAATAAGGTGACAGCTCTTGGGGAAGAAAATCAAGTCAGGCTTCTGAATGTCAAACTAAATCTAAAGCTAAGTCCCAGATGGATTCAAGAGGTAACTAATAAATGAAACCATAAAAAGAGCAAAATAAATACATACAAGCAACTTCATCTCAAGGTAAGTACAGCTACTTTTATAGCAATCCAAGCAAAAGCACAATCTATTAAAAAAAATAAAATAAAAAATTTGACTACATTAAGTATCAAAGGCTTCTATGTATTAGATTCAATGAAAAGACTTAAGGGAAGCATTTGCAACATGACATCACTTTAACAGAAGTAAAGGCAATACAACAGTTGTAAACAGGAAATTAAACAAAAAAAAGAGGTCCAGGCCTGGCCTGTGGTGGTGCAGTGGATAAAGCGTCGACCTGGTTCAAAACCCCACACTTGTCTGGTCAAGACACATATGGGAGTTGATGCTTCTTGCTCCTCCCTCCCTTTCTCCCTCTCTCTTTCTCTTTCTCTCACTCTCTCTTCTCTAAAATGAATTAAAATGTTTTAAAAAATTAAAAAATTTTAAAAAGAAGGGGTCCAAATGATAAACATTTTTAAATGTTTTATCATCCTAGCAATCAAAGAAATGCACATTTAAAACCAGATACAGTGACATTTTCCATCTATAAATCAACAAAGAATTGTAAAATTATAATATCTGGAGCCATCCAGGATCAAGGGTTACACTCCCACACTCGGCTGCTAGGAGTGAAAATTGGCACACCTTTCTGTAAAACAATTTGGCAGTCAGTAATAAAAGCCCTGAAACTGTGTTTACCCTTTGACCCTACAATTCCATTTCCTGAAACTATCAAGAAAGAATCAAGAATGAGAAAAAGAATTTATTTGGCTTTGAGAATATTCACACTGGAACATTACGAAGTACCGGTACACAACTTACTAAGGCACAGTACATCTCTATATACTATGCAGGCAGCTGCAGTAACAAGTGTTCTTATATTGTATTAGTAGGAAGATAAACTGAAAAGTTATTTGCCCTTTGTAACCGTTTTGCAAATATAGCGTATTTCCCCATGTATAACACGCACCTTCATTTTGGGGCCCGAAATTTGAAATAAAAAAAAGTATTACATAAAGTTACTGAACTCAAATTTTATTCATCATAAAATTCCTCATCACTGTCAAAATTCCCATCCATTAGCTTGTCCTCTGTGTCTGATGACAAAGTACTGTCTTCATATATTGCCTCGTCTTCAGTTCCAGCCATGGCATTTGAAATGCCACAACCACTGTATATGATGCACCCAGTTATTAAACCCCAAATTTTTTGAAAAAGGGTGTATCTTATATCTGGGGAAATATGGTATATATTTTCAACCCAGCAATTTCACTTTCTAGGAAGATATTCTATGTGAACCAAGATATGTATTATAAAGATCTAATCACCACAGTATTCTTTATAATAACCAAAAGATATATATTTAAATCAAATGCCCAAGAATTAGAAGTGAGGCAAAATATAAAGTATGACAAATCCATGCCATTAATATAAACAGCATGCTGTCGATAGCTTTGCAATCATATTTTAAAAAATGGGGAAATGTTCACCATATAATGTTAAGTAAAAAATACAAACTCAACTGTAAGGGAAAGGAGATAAAAGCAGGGTTGTTTTGGTTTTTTTTAAGTATGGTCTTCAGATGGATGTGCTGAAGTATGTTCCTGGAACAGTCAATTTGATGTGCAAGTGCCTAATTTCTCTAAGGTTCGTGTTTCTCAAGAAAACATGTTAATTTTACGCTATGGAGGCATATTATAATTGACATCATTTGTGCCCTGGGCCACCCACCCTAACTAAGCCAGAAAACTTAAGTAAAAGTGTGCTAAGTATACATAACTCAGCTTTATGACTCAGGCATCCCACTTCAACCTTCATGAGTGAATTCAACCCCAGGCTTCGGTGTTTAGCGAGAGGAGGGGAGATGGTGTGAAAGACTGCATGTCCCCAGATCAGGGTCCACCCACAACCCATCTGGAGCCAATGCTTAAGTACCGAACTATTTTTAGCACAACTGGCCAACACATTCAGACTAGTTGAGCCATCCTCAATGCCACAGGTCACACTTGAACCAGTCAAGCCACTGGCTGCAGGAGGGTAAAAAGAAGAGAGGGGGAGACGGAGGGGGAAAGAAGCAGATGGTCGCTTCTCCTATGTGCCCTGACCAGGGATTGAACCCCAGGATGTTCATACACCAGGCCAACGCTCTAGCCACTGAGCCACCAGCCAGGGACTAAGGCTTCAGTTTCTCCATCCCTTCATCATTACCACCTTTCTGATTCATTAGATCCAGTAACTTCACAATTCCTTGTCCTTCTTGGCTCACGTGCTCCCTTTCCTTTTTTTAACTCATAAAAGATTGGACTAGATGTCCTCAAAAATCGTTTTAGATTCCAAGACCTTGCTGACTTACAACTGCCTTGCACACAAAAGCCATATACAGATTTGTTTTATTGGGAAAATAATATATTACCAACATATCAACTTGGGGCAACAAGGCTATTACCAACACCTCCTTTTATTTCACCTCTAAGATTTCAAGCATGGTGTGTCTTCCTTGAAAAGCCCCTCCCTTAATTTTCCATTGACTCCATTAATAATGGTTTGGGACCTCATCAACTATTTTCTGCATTCTAAGCCACAGTGTTTTAATACTATATTCCACAGCTCTACTTCAGAAATACAGAAGTCATGCTAGAAGAGTAAGGTGGAAATAACCCAGGATCCAAAAGAAAATTTTGGAATCTGGAATAGCGAAACATAAAATTTCAGAGGCAAAGCCAAGGTTCAGATTCAGATCCCCAAACTATGTACATATAAATGATTTAGTTTAACAACAGCATGCAAACACACACACAAAGTGTGTGTGTTTCAATGAGTCAAGCATACATGACCACTTAAAAAGAAAAAATATTATCACCTTATTTAAAAAGAAAAAAAAGTATAGTGTAAAAACAAAGGAGTTAAGATTACTGTCTACTCCGAACCCTTTTAGCCAACACTGCATACTGAGTACCATAAGCTGTGCGGAGTGCCATACTTTAAGAGAGGCATTAACAAAGTAAATGGAGGCCAGAGGACTAAGAAGTTGGTGAGGGGATTTGAAACTGTCAAACAAGAAACACCCGAAGGACACAGGGCTGTTCAGCCTGAGAAGTAGAAGCCCTAGGAAAAGGAAGGCACGCTCAATGACACAAATGCCCTAAAGGAGAAGTAAATGAATAAAGCTGGCAGAGAGGAGCAAAATGTAGAGTACTTAGAAGTATAGTATTTAGGGAGGCTACTGCCATCAGAAATGTGAGCTCTGTATGACCAATAAAAGCCAGAAAGAGATTTTCATGAAAAATTTCCCCATTTCTAAAAGTTGGCTCCCAAATTCAGCTTTTGTTAAGTTGGGCAGCTTAGTGATAGGCACACAGGCCTTACTTGATCCATGCACATCAGCTAGCAACTCAGTCTTGAAGAAACAGGACGGCTAATCCTCAACATCAAAAGAACTGTAATACAGACTGGAACAGACTTTTCTACGTGGCCCTGAAAAGTGACAGTCATTGAGGCAAACTGCAGCTCAATAAGGAAAAGCCTCCTAAAAACTAGTCTACAGATTCGAAAGGGCTGTCCACAGAGGTCCATGTCATTGTTAAGTATTCAAATGGGGGTTGGTCAGCAAATATTATCGCTCAGTTTAAGAATTCTGCCACTTACTACATCTCACCTTGGTCAAATAATTAAGTCTCCCCAAGTTTCAGTTTTCTTTCCTACCTTCTTTCCCTTCAAAAAAGGAATATTGTAACATTTTGCCTCCTATCTCTCAGAGTTAAAGGTCAAAATCTGCATGAAAAAAACTATATGAAAGTACTAAGTAACTTAAGAAAAAAAACTACAGTAACTTAAGACATTCTAATCTATCATCATAGTGTCATCATAATGTATTTATGTCTTATCTGTCTTATTAAACAGGCTAAGGGCATATTCCCAACCTAATTCATTTTTTTATTCCTCCAAGTGTCAAATATTTATTGAAAAAATGTTTTACAGGAAGTTGGAGAAGTGGATTAAAATTACAATATAAGAAGATAACAGAGAAAACAATCACCAAAATTAACATCCAGGGTATTAATCATCAATGTCACTGACCAGTCTAAAAGGTACTGGGCACAGTCAAAAGGAGGAATAAACTTAAGTAATGATATGTGTTTGGGAAGGTGAGGTTCCAGGGCAGGGCAAACCATAGCCAGCTGCCTGTTTTGTACATTAAAGTCATACTGCACACAGCCTTGTGCATTCAGTTATGGATTGTAAGCATACGTGTAGTTAGTATATGCTGCTTTCACCCTACACAGCAGAGCTGAATAAGTTGCAAAGCCTAAAACACTTACTATTTGGCCCTTTACAGAAAAAGTTTGTCTACTTTTTTTCAGATTATAAACCATAGAGGTGGCTGAATGCTGAGACATTGTTCATCTTTCTATGCTCTCTCCCTGGGAGTTTAATGGGTCATTCTGGTGCATGTGAACACAACCCTACACTAAACATTCTGGCCTAAGAGTAGGGGAGGTAAATACGCCACTGAATGAAGTCTCCGTATTCCTCTTACATACTCCAGATTACATAAATTTTAATCCTGCTTCTCTTCCACCTAATACCACCACCAAAGAGCTCTGAAAAATTCTAACTATAGAAGGAGTGTGGGACTGGTTCAGGCGAGAAAAGATTGTGCTTATAGGTGAGCCTACCTCTGGCCTTCTCGAGTTCTTAAACTCACTCTGCCTTTTCTCCAGCACTCCATGAAACCTACAAATGCATGAAAACTCTGTCCTTTCCTCTTACTTAGTTACTCTATCACTACAGGTTTTCAAAAGAAAGTTACCAAAAACGAAGAGGAAACAAAAATAGAATGGAAATATGTCCAGAGAACTTTTGAATTAATGTGAAGTTTTCTAAGCTAAACTTAATATCCAACAGAATATTATCAGTGCAGTTTTAGGACTTCATGAAAGATTCATATTCCTTGCCTCACTCTGAAATAACTATAAGCGAAGACGACCAAATCTCTGCCAACATAGACAGGGAGGGATCTTCCTTTTTCTCCTAATACCTCTCTACTACTGCTTCAGGCAGTGTTTCTAACCCTCCCCTCCACCAGGGGCCTATTTACCAATCTCACCTCAGAGAGGGTTCCCCCACCACACACCGTTGCCACCACCTCACTCCAGCACCACCCTTCAATGACTTTTCACTCAACAGCTGGCTTCCTGTCCCAGGGGAAAAGGCATGTCCCTATCTAATCCCCATACATTCTTCTGATGGCTTCAAACCATCCTTTGCACTTTCCCCACTCTCTTAGAACTCCATTTCTCATGGTTAACCTAACCCGATTCATTTCTCTCTAGACTATTTACTTAAAATCTTTTCAATCATAGGTTACAACTGGAGCAGAATCATTAAGAGTTTCCAACACTTAATGCCAGTCGCCGCCCCTCTAGGAAAGTAAGGAGTGGGGGAATGAACACATGAATGTCAATCTTCTGGGTAGTAGGTATGCCACCTGAGAGCAGACCGTATCTCCGGGGATTAAATAAATAATGTGGGTGTTTTCAGTGGGTTTTTTCTTTTTTGTGACAGAGACAGGGAAAGTCAATGAGAAGGACAGATAGGAAGGGAGATGAGAAGAATCAATTCTTTGTTGCAACACCTTAGTGTTCATTGATTGCTTTCTCATATGTGTCTTCATGGGGGGGGGGGTTACAGCAGACCAAGTGACCCCTTGCTCGAGCAAGCGACCTTGGGTTCAAGCTGGTGAGCCTTGCTTAAACCAGATGAGCCTGCGCTCAAGCCAGCGACCTCAGGGTCTCGAACTGGGGTTGTCCTCGTCCCAGTCTGATGCTCTATCCACTGCACCACCTCCTGGTCAGGTCTTTCTTTTTCTTTTTTGGCAAGAATATCATTTATTGGGAAGACAGGGGAAAAGAGGGGAGGGAAAGGGTCAGGTAGAAAACGGTAATAATGTTTCAACTATTCTGAAGATCCATGATTCTAATTCTCTTCCAGAAAGCATTTAAGCTAGTTTCCCACATACTTATAAGTACTTATAAGGATTCCTCAGGCTCCCCACAGTATAAGATATTTTTAACACAGCAAGTAACAGTTTAAGAAGACTGCTTTTCTTTCATCATGAAATATTTAAAGGTCCCCTTGCTAAGTAAGTTGTTGAGAATTCTTAGCTTCATTCATGACGATCAAGGCCCCACAGGTTACTATCCCAGGCACTCTGATACAGTACAAGACCAATTGTTGAACAAAGCAGGAAAAAATGCAGTTTGTATGAACGTAACACACAGAGACTTTTTAAAAACAAAAGAACACATGGAGAGCAGAGCCTTCAAAAGTGAAGCTACCTAAATTGGAAGAATAGAACAAACTGAGAACAAATGCTAAAGACACCTAAGTAAATCACACATAGAAGAAAAAATGAATAGATGCTGTTCTGTTTCCTCCTCCTCAGCAGTACAACTAGAGGACCTGACAAAGCCCTTTGAATTTTTGAATAGGAAAGAAGAAAAAGTCCAGGTTAGGTGGAGAAATCTACCAAATTCAAGTCCTTTAATTGCCGCAAATATCTAAAAAGAAGCTTTAACCACCAGCTCAGTGTGAAGAGATTAATACCCTAGCTGCAGCCTGGGAGCTGATCTCCAAAAGTCGGGATCTGCACTACCCACGGCAGCCCGGGTCTAGTCCTGGGCTAAGATTTCAGCAGTGTAGACATGCACTCTGCAGTCCCTCTCCTGACCAAGCAGCGCTAGGCCCATCGCTACAGAACCTGGGCACCAGAGCCCCAGATGCACAAAACGCAGCACCTGGACTCTTGGACAGGAAGTGGCTATTCTGACTGTGGGTTCATCAAAAAAGGAGGTGAGCCTGGCAAAACCAGCCGAAGGAAAAGCAGCTGCTGGCGACTGTGTCTGAATGCAGCGCAAAGCAGATGTGGGGGTGCGTGCACAGGGAAAATGGGAGGGGGAAGTAAGAAAAGCCCCTTCAGCCACAACAACAGATGCTCTCCACAAGCCGCTGCACAAATACAGGAGGGCAGAGAGTGGGTGGAGTGCTTGAAGGCACAGAAGAGGCTGCATAGCTGAAGTCAAGCTTTTATAAAAGGAGTGGAAGTGGGTACGAGACAACCAAATCGGGGCTATAGGGGGCGTGTGGGGGTGGGAGGTCGTGTTTAAAACCCCACGGAGACCCGTTAACCTTCCTCGCCGGTGGCTGAGGCCCTAGAGGTCCCCTCCCCAGGCCCCCAGATGTCTGGGAAGGCCTACTCCAAGGTTGCACGCCCCTGCTGCGCTGGGCAGCAGCCTCCCGCGGGCTGCGGCGGCCCCAGCACAGCCAGCCCCGCTCCGCCTGCCCGGCCGGTGCCCTGCGCTGGGGGCCAGCCCCGCGAGCCCTACCACGAGCCCCTTCCAGGCCGCTGCCCCCAGCTTCTCGGGGCTCCCGCCGCCGCCACCAGGAGTCCTACCGGCTTCCAGTTCAGCGACGAGCCGCTCCCGCTGCCGCCGCCGCCAGCGCCGCCGCCTGTGCGAAACTCGGCTTCCCAGCAGCCGCTCCCGCCGCCTGCCGCCCGCCTTCCAGGCCGCGCGGGATCCTCCGCTCCCCCTGCCGGCGGGCAGCCATTTCCGACAAGTGACTGCGGAACTTGCCGAAGTGCGCCGGGCCGGAAATGGCCGAAGCCGGCGCTCGGGACCGCGGTTCGAGACTTTCCGGACAGCGCCGAAGGGCCGGACGCGGGTCTGGCCTGGGCCCGGAGCGGCAGCGCAGCGCCAGGGATTGTGGGAAGCGCAGCGCTCTAGGAGAGCGGGTCAACCCGGGAAAGGCGGTGCGGGCAAGACCCGCACACCCGCGTCCTCCCTGTGTCCCTCACCCTTTCAGAAAACCCTGTACAATGGGCGCAGGGGAGCCCGGCGGCCAGGAGCTGACCCGGTGAAATTCAAGTCTAAAAATAACTCATCCCTTAGAAAAGCCCTTCCTGATTGAACTGACTGGTCCGCAGCAATGGTCTGGACTAGTTTTGAAACATTTTGCATACTTCAACACACACACGCACGCACGCACGTGCACTCAACTACACGGCGTGAATACCTAGGAAAAATATATCCAGGGCTTTGCAAAAACCAAGAGCTTCATCCAGTCAAATGGCAATAATCAACCAAAACTGGGAGGAAAAAGGAATACCATTTGAAATGCTTAGAGCCAACCCTTGTGAACCAAAAAGTGCACATATTCTTCAGTCCTAATAGATATGTGATAGCCTACTTCCCACACTTGCAAAGCCAGGACAAGACGTTCTGTATAACTGAACGGATGGGAACAGGCGAAGGTTCTCGACCCCTAAAAGACACACCTGATCATTATTATTGTTAACTCACGAATGAGTTAAAACCATTATTAAAAACCTATGACTGCAGTATAAAACTAAGGTCAAATTTACTTCAACATGTTGTTTTTTACATTCTTGTAATCCCCAAAGGCAGGGATTCTACTCCACGGTTTTGTAACCAGGGAACCCAAAACACACCAGGGCCCGGAGAAGTTGGGGAAGGCCAAGGCCAGCCAGCGGCTGGCTACTATTGCAGCCTCTGTGCTTGGGTGGTCTGGAGCTGTCAAGGTCCTGCACCCGAGCCTGGCTGCACAGCGGCCATGTCCCATCTGCACAGCCTTCCTGGTGGAGCTGAGGCCCACGCTCTAGCTAGGAGGCCGACAAAACACAGAAGATTGCTGAGTTTCCCACAGGGAAAGTTAAGGATTCTTCTGCTTGGAAAACAAAACTTTAAAAAAACCTACCAACCTGTTATCCACAGCACACTCTTTATCTCTCCATCCCTATCAGCCCCTCCTCTTTCTGCCCCTCCTTCCTCTTCTCTGTTTCCTGATATCTCCTTACTCCATCCTCTCCTATTTTTCTCTCCCCATCAAGCCTTGCTCTCCTCTCTCCTTTCCCCTTCATTCCTATGACCTAACTTAAAGTTTTACCACCATCACATATATACTAAAACAATCCTTTTCTAACTTTAATCAATTTTGTTGAGGAAAGTCAGAGCAAGGGGAAGCATATTTTTGAAAATCAAACGCATTCCAAGAAATAAACATGGAGAAAACTGTTAATATCACAAATAAGGGGGGCAAGGGAGATGTTGAGGGGAATATGGGGGAGGGGGAGATGCATTCGGGGCGACACTAGAATCTATGTAAACAGAATAAATTAAAATCAATAAAAATATATATATCACAAATAGCCAAAGTTTTCTCTCTCTCAGCTAATCTTGATTAATCTTGGCTTTCCTCCAGAGGTCTGCAGCAGGCAGAAATCTGGCGGTGTGGGGGGAGACAATAGAAACCACAGTAAGAATTACCAGGTGTTGGTTCATCTCCACACTGTGCAAGAAAGGGCCTACAGATAGCTGCCGCCTAGAGGACCCAGCCTCAAAGTCTTCTTGTACATCTGACTGAACACATTGCTGCCCCTTTCCGTCAGTTTATCTGATTCTAATGACAGTCAAGCTTTAGGAAGAAAAAATATACCCAATCAAAATTTGGTGTATGCTTAACTTCAGTAGAGCCCTGGTTGCTGCTAACCATCCTCCTTTTCCTCTGGGAGCCTATCCTCTCCTGCTTCTCCTTCTCCAGCTCAGAGTTCCTATCTCTAAGTAGACATGACTTGGGCTACCTTCTTTTCCCTCTCCACACTCCCTTCCTTGCCAGTTTCAGTCAGCTTCTTGACATCATCACCACCTCTAAGCAGACCCCTCACTGCCGTGCTCTAGTCCCTCTTTTCCAATTGAACTCCAGACATCATCCCATCATTATCCTTTAAATACATATTTTATGAATACTTACTTGCCAGGCAATAAGCAAAACCCTTAATAGGCACTGTCTCATTTTAATCCTTACAGAGAGCTATCAGCTTATAGATGGGGAACTGAGATTTAAAGAAGCTAAGTAAATGTGGTGCCCAGATCACAGACTGAGGTGCAAAGTACAGAAGGAACTCCAAGTCTTCCTAACTCCGAAGGCAATACTCTTGACCAAAAAAATGCGGTCGTCACACCAGGACCTTAATATATCCCACACTGAACTCGTCTTTATCCCTTCTCCATCTGCTCTTCTCAAATGCCCTTATTTATATATACAATAATTGTGTCACCACTGTCTTTCCTAACACAAAAATTCAAAACTCAGCATCATCTTTGATTTCTCCCTTTACCCCCATATTAAATCAGTTTTTAAGACTTAAAAAGCTTTTTGCCTGTAAGATTTCTACCATTGCCTCCTCCACAGTCCCCAAACTGCTTCCTAGTCCAAGGCCTCATTACTCCTCTCCTGAACCAGAAATTGCCTTATTTTCTGAGCCAGAAATTGCCTTAATGCTGCAATTTCTGGCTCAGAAAATACAATCACACATACAATAGCTCTCTTCAAGAAAGCAAGCCAAGGCAACAGGACACATGATAAGGCTAGTCTTTACTGCTCTTTCCATATTGGGACCTCTTACAACACTTAGGTCTCTACTTTGCATTTTGGAACTTAATCAAAATAATTTTGCACTGTTTTTTAACAGTAATATACGTAGACATTTATCTGCTTCAGGTTGCATAAAAGAGCAGAAACCCACGTGCCTTTGGAGCCAAACAGTAGGAGCCTATGCGGTCTTCTCTCTAGAACAAAGTTATATAGGGACTCAATCTCTTTCTTTTGGTTACAAATTTTAAATTTCCTGAAACAGATATGATTGGCCTAGCCCAGTCCATCCCTCAATTAATGAGCTTGGGCTAAGCAGTAGGTCAACCTTCTCTAAACATGGCAATTGGAACCTCTCCTATATAAAGGGCTTGTTCCATCAACAAACAGTTGAGCACCTATCAAAATATACCAAGGCTCTCTCATGTATGCAAAATGTTTAAAAATATACCCTACCCTCATATCACTGAAAGTCATAACATATCCTGACCAGGCGGTGGAGCAGTGGATAGAGCGTCAGACTGGGATGCGGAAGACCCAGGTTCGAGACCCCGAGCTCACCAGCTTGAGAGCAGGCCCATCTGGCTTGAGCAAAAAGCTCACCAGCTTGGACCCAAGGTCGCTGGCTCCAGCAAGGGGTTGCTCCGTCTGCTGAAGGCCCGAGGTCAAGGCACATGTGAGAAAGCAATCAATGAACAACTAAGGTGTTGCGACGGCAATGGAAAAAACTAATGATTGATGCTTCTCACCTCTCTTCGTTCCTGTCTGTCTGTCACTATCTATCCCTCTCTCTGACTCTCTCTCTGTCCCTGAAAAAAAAAAAAAAAAAAAGTCATAACATAAAATAAGAAATCACCAGATAAAAAGCCTAACAATATTCACCTATAAGAGACCATCAATTCAATTATATGTGATGAAAGGTAATTCACCACACCCTACATAAACCCCTAGTGGTAAAAGTAATTAGTAGTAATGTGCACATGTTCAGCAAAACAAGTTCACGGCAGCACCATTAGGAATGGACAAAAACAGAAAACTGCCCAATGCCCATCAGCATAGAAGAGATCAAGAATAGTATATTCACACAATGTAATACAGCAGTGAGAATGAATGCTCCACAAAAGTTAGGAGATCAGGGAATGTGCAGATACTCCAGTACTTTCAGCCTTTGTATAGTGCATATTCACCAATGAAATAAAATTTGGTTTTGCATCTCATTTGCATAATCAAACAACTTTCTTTGACTTGTTTGCTCTTCTGATGTTCTTGTAAATAAAAAATAATCAAATGCTTTTTTTTATTGCTTCATATTTATTTTGAAATATCCCTAATTTTTGTGAGCAGTACAGTATATATACAAAAATATTGATGAATTTTACAAACAATGTTAAGCAAAAGAAGCCAGACACAAAAAGGTATGTAGGATATGATTCCATTAATATAACATATAAAACAGGCAAAAACAACCTACCCTTACATAGTAGTGGCTAGACAGAAGCAAAAGGAACTATGTGGATATTCATGATTCTATTTCTTGAGCTTGGAGGTTGATTACACAGATGTGTTCAGTTTGTCAAAAGTCATTAAGCTGTACACTTCGTGTCCTTTTCTGTAGGTATTTTATCCTTCAATAAAAGGTTTTTCTATTTTTATTGACTTTAGAGAGAGAAAAAAAGAGGAAAGGAGAAAGAGAGAAACATTTATTTCCTGTTCCACTTATTTATGCATTCATTGGTTGATTCTTCTATGTGCCCTGACCGGGGATTGAACCTACAACCTTGGCATATAGGGATGTGATACTCTAACCAACTGAGCTACCTGCCAGGGCTTAAATAGGTTTTTAAAAATAAGTAAGTAATGGTCAAAAAGCAAGGAGCTTTTCATTGTCCTGGAACACTGTCACCATGATCATCACAGAGTTGCCAATTATTGCCATTCCTGCCACCACCATTACACCACCTTCTTCGGGACCCTAAGCCATCATCAGCCTTTGGAAAGAGCCACCATTCTTACCACATGGCCTCATCCCCTCCACCCCAGCTGACTGGGTGGGCTTCCTCTCACCTGGAAACTTGGGAGCAGGACATTGGGAAGCTGAGTCAGGTAATGGAGAGTGGCTCATCAGTCATATAGATTTGGGAGAAAGAATTTCTGCATATATGCACAACAATAAGCCAAGAAAGCTGGTCTGCAGAAAACAGAGCCAACACACAGAAGGAAATACACAAAGCTGAGGGAGAGAAAGAAGAAGCCTCAAAGGCTGTTGACTTCCAGGCCTTGTACGCATGTGTTCTAGCTGTCACAGGTAAGCTGTGAGAGTGCTCACACAGCCTTATCACTAAAAACAAATAAGTAAACAAACGACATTTTTTTAAAACCTTACTTATGTAAGCTAGTGTGAATAGGTTTCTGTTTGTGGCATGTAATATTCCATGTAGTCCTTATAAGAATCCTACATAGTAATGATTCCCATTTCACAGATGAGAAAGCCGAAGCCAAGAACATTTAAGTAACTCTCCCAAATCACACACCTGTGATGGAGCCAGGATTTGGTTCCAAGCAGTCTGACTCCAAAGCCTGAGATTTTAAGAACTATACTACACTGCAACGCTGAGTAAAAGAAATGCTGAAAATGGCAACGGGGATTATATGTTGCATTCATGGATTTAGCTAAGGCATCTGATTTGGTTTTAAATGAGTTCAAATGTAGAAAGTATACAAAAGATTAAAAGACTGGCTGTCTAAATAAGTTGGTAAGCATTTCTTTCTTTCACAAGGGAATGATAGTTTGAGTTAGAGTTGCAAAAAATATATAAAATGCATATAGTGTGACAAATTATATTAAAGGAGACTGTTCTTACACCAGGAAATTGTTTATTTTACAGATTTAAGCAAAACACTCTCTTAGAGGGTCCCCACTGATTAGCTATTCTTCCCGGAATGACAATCCAAGAGAAGGGGTTTTACTCCTTTGGAAGAAGAATCTGATAATATAAGTTCAGGCCCCTGGCCAATTGGCTCAGTAGACAGAGCATTGGCCTGGAGTATGGATGTCCTGGGTTTGATTCCTGGTCAGGGCACACAAGAGAAGCAACCCTCTGCTTCTCTCCTCCTCCCTCTTCCCATTCTCTCCCTTCACCCCCAACCCCCGCCCTCCCCCAGCCAGTGGCTCAATTAGTTCAAGTTTTGGCCCTGAGCACTGAGGATAACTCAGTTGGTCCAAGCACATCAGCCTCAGGCACTGAGGATAGCAGAGTTGATTCCAGTAATGCCCTGACACAGGTTGCTGGGTGGATCCCAATCAGGTCACATGCAAGAGTTGATCTATCTTTCCTGCTCTCACTTAAGAAAAAGAAAAGTTAGTTCAAGTCCTAGAGAGGGAGGTGCCACAGTGGTCATTTCCATGGTGATAGCTGTCAGACCCATAATCCACTAAAAAGTTAGATCAATCACAGACAAGCCATTGGTGACCCCCAGCAACCTTCAAAACGTATGATTCAGGAATTATCAGCGAGTTTAAGCCAGATAAGAACTTGTCTGTCTGTAATGCTTTGATTTTAAAAGAAAGTGCTGACAGCCACTATGCTAGATCTTTTCTATATATAAATGATTGAGCAATTTTGTGACTTATAATTAGAACAATACATGACAATTTCTAGATTAGAGTTCCAAGGTTACTCTTCTCTTAGGTCCATCAATACCAAAAAGACAAAAGGTCATCTTCTAAGGCTCCATGGATAGCACTTATTAGCCTACAAAATGGCTCATTCTGAAAGTCCTGACTTTGATGTTACCCTTTAAAAGAAGCTGTTTTTTGGCCAGCAAAAGGAGAAACAGTTTGGGCGGTTTGCAAATAATTTGTAGTAATACTGAGTTAACATCAGCTCCAAACTAAAGCACATATTATTGTCCAAAACGATTTATTGCCCTCGCTGGTTAGAACATCATCCCCATACGCCAATGAGTTCAATCCCGGATCAGGGCATATACAAGAAACAGCCAATGAATGCATAAACAAGTGGAACAACAAATCGATGTCTGTTTCTCTCTCCCTCTCAAAAATCAATAAATAAAAAAATAAATAAAATTAAAAGCCGATTTGTTAACTCATCACCTCATATAATAGTACTAACTACCTTGCATGTGGCTGGAAAAAATAAATGTTGTGCTAGTGTAAAGCCAGTAGTCAGGGCCACCATCACAGCCGCCTGGCCCATGCAGGTTCACATTAGATTCGGATAGTTGGTAATGAAACACAGGAGCCAAGAACTGGTGAGCCATCAGCTTTAATTCTAGCTTGCACCCAGCGGGCAAGCAAAAACACACTCTGGGCTCCAAAACCCACACATTCAGTGCTCACAAAGCTACTGACTTATCCGAGTTTCCTAGAATCAAAGGTTTCTAGCTCACCAGACTTATTCACCCCTGTTTCCCATCTCCTTCTCTCTACACAAACTCTGCACAGACTGGCTTCTTCCTCAGCATTCCACCATCTTGGCTGCTTTTCCTGGCTTCCATGTGGCCTTACTCTGCTCTCCTCTCTATACTAATCCCAGGAACCGAGAGAGCAAGCTCCCGGCCTGCCCCACTTTATTCTGTAGAAATCTAAACCCTTAATCCAATCTACAAACAAGAAAGTCTCTGATACAAAGTCACTCATCTGAGGCATAATGGGAGGATTCCTCATGAGAGTGCACCACTCTACAACATCCAATCAGTCAAGAGTGTGGGGAAAAGCTTCTCTTAAAACTAAGTCTTAGGCCTGACCTGTGGTGACGCAGTGCATAAAGCGTCAACCTGGGAACACTGAGGTCGCCAGTTCGAAACCCTGCACTGGTCTGGTCAAGGCACATACGGGAGTTGATGCTTCCAGCTCCTCCCCCCTTTCTCTCTCTCTCTCCTTCTCTCTCTCACTCTGTGTCTCCTCTCTAAAATGAATAAAATAAAAAGAAATTAAAAAAAAAAACAACAAAAAACTAAGCCTTAGGCTATAACGACCCTGGCCTGCTTACATTACAGCCTTTCCCCCACACTCATCCCAAGCATAAGGGCAAATAATATCACCTGGGTGATGGGCTTCCATGTGGGCAGCGCCATCTTTAACAAAGTGAGCATATTATATTTTATCTGCCCAATAGCTAGTTTCACATCAAGCAGCTTAGCTTGATACAAACCTGTTGTCTACATAAGACACCTAATACGTAATGACCAATTAAGATTCAAAAAACCAGCTGTTGTCCCTGAAATATAATGTATCCGTCTCTAAGGTCCCTTCTTCTTTCAAGAGCCCTCTCCCCTGTGAGTCTGTATTCTCTGCCCACCATGTCAGCACAGCTGTGCAGAGGCAGACACGTTTGATGATCTGTAGTTTAAATGTCATCAAAATTTCCTAAGCTTGCTCCTGGAAGTTCCAAATAAAGATACAAATGTTTCTAAAGGCAAACATAGAGGCACCTAAGTTTACTCTACCTTATGCCAGTGAGTAGCTAAAATGTGTTCAATTAGACACAACATGCCACAACATGGCAGGCCTGTTTGAAGAACTTAGTGTAATGAGAGCTATAACCAGAGAAAAGAAGAAAAATTATGCAGAGTGTTGATGGCTGAGTTCCAATGTCATATTTATATGCAGCTCTATGATTCCAGGGCTGTCCTTACACTAAGAAAGTTACCCATAGTTTCAAAACATCAACCACTCACTATGTTTACTTAAAAATGTCCCAAGTAAACAAGGCATTCCAACTGAAAATTGGCAAAATGTCATAGAAGTACTTAAAGAACATCAATTAACTTCTTAGTTAACAAATCTGGCTGTAAAATCAAAACAGAAAGTAATCATGATTCCAAAAGTAATCATGCTAAAAACCTTCAAAATATATAAAACTTGTTAATTACATGTGGAGTTTATGTATTAAAAAACAACAAGTAGTTTCTAACAATTAGATTTTCAAAAGAAAAATGTGTAGGTTTTAAACCAATTCATGAAGGTTTGCAACAAGATTTTATCAAAGAGAAAGATTTTCTCTGTTTTCCTATACATTGCTCAAGATTATTTCTCAGCCTCCATGGTGAGAGCATGATTCTAGTGAGACCCCATCAATCCCAGAACAAAATAAATAGTAATCCCTTCAACCCAAGCTTTCAGCCTTGTAAATATTATTCCACAGGTCAAAAAAGGAATCAAATAAAAATGTGACAAATTTCTACAAATCCATCAATGCTGGGGGCCAAAACTAACAACCCAAAACTCATCTCTCATGGATAGTATCAGACATTTTATACACTTGTAAAAAGGGGCATACATAATTACATTGTATACATTTTCTATAAAGAAAAGCATATTCAACGACCTGGGAACACTGAGGTCGCCAGTTCAAAACCCTGCACTGGTCTGGTCAAGGCACATATGGGAGTTGATGCTTCCAGCTCCTCCCCCTTTCTCTCTCTCTCTGTCTCCTCTCTAAAATGAATAAAATAAATAGAAAAAAAAAAAAGCATATCTATAAAGAAGTAATTATGTAGAAAAAGAATGAGTATAATCCAAAAATACATTAACTATGTGAAATATACTAAATGTGTTTTCTCTATCTTCCCTATGCAACATCTTGCCCCTCCCACACCAATTATTATTATTTTTTTTTTTTTTTTTTACAGGGACAGAGAGAGAGTCAGAGAAAGGGATAGATAGGGACAGACAGACAGGAACGAAGAGAGGTGAGAAGCATCAATCATTAGTTTCTCGTTGCCCTTGCGACACCTTAGTTGTTCATTGATTGCTCTCACATGTGCCTTGACCGCGGGCCTTCAGCAAACTGAGCAACCCCTTGCTGGAGCCAGCGACCTTGGGTCCAAGCTGGCGAGCTTTTGCTCAAGCCAGATGGGCCCCGCTATTTTTTATTTTAATAGTGCATTAAAGGCAAACATGTCTGACCTGTGGTGGCGCAGTGGATAGAGCCATCAACCTGGGAACACTGAGGTCGCCAGTTCAAAACCCTGCACTGGTTCGGTCAATGCACATATGGGAGTTGATGCTTCCAGCTCCTCCCCCCCCCTTTCTCTCTTTCTCTCTCTCTCTCTCACTCTGTGTCTCCTCTCTAAAATGAATAAAATAAAATAAAATAATAAAAAAATATTTTAAAAAAAAGGCAAACATCAGTGAACTACCTACCAGTCTTCTTGGCATTTTAATGTATGAGTCTGGCCTGACGAGACGGTGGCACAGTGGATAGAGCGTCGGATTGGGATGCAGAAGACCCAGGTTCAAGACCCCGAGGTCGCAAGCTTGAGCGCGGGGCCCATCTGGCTACATGGCCCTGGCTGGCCAGCTCCATTTGGTTAGAGCGTGGTCCCAATGTACAGAGTTTGCCAGTTGGGTGCCTGGTCAAAGCACATACAGAAACAGATCAATGTTTCTATCTCTTGCTCTCTCCCTCTCTCTTTAAAATCAATAAATAAATAAATAAATATTTCCAAATAATAGCTTTTTTTATTACTGATTTTAGAGAGAGAAGGGGGGGCAGGAAGCATCAACACGTAATACAGGTTGTTTCTCGTTTCTGCCTTGACCGGCCAGGCTCACCAGCCTGAGGTTTTAAACTGGCGACCTCAGGGTTCCAGGTTAACGCTCCATCCGTTGCACCACCACAGGTCAGGCAATAAATAAAATTTTAAAAAATAACTAAATATAGAAATTGTATTTAAATAACTACATGTGAGGTATTTGTTATGAAACAAGAATAACTAATGCAACTCCTCTGTCCTTTTTAAAATACTTTATTTATTCATTTTAGAGATGAAAGAAGGAATAGAGAGAGAGAAGGGGGAGGGGGGAGGAGCAGGAAGCATCAACTCCCATATGTGCCTTGACCAGGCAATCCCAGGGTTTTGGACCAGCAACCTCAGCATTCCAGGTCAATGCTTTATCCACTGCGCCACCACAGGCCAGGCTCCTCTGTCCTTTTTCATCAGCAGGACAAACAGCTCTCTAGCCCCAGTGCAAGGCTGTAACCATTTAACATGTATACGTACGTGCCTATGTTGGCAGAGAGAGGATTAGTGAGGACTGTGACCTCCATTAACTTGGCTTTGGTTTATTTACACTCATTTTGTCCTTCTCTGTTACTTTTCAACTTTTCTCACATTGACTAGAGCAGCAGTTTTCAATCTTTTTTATACTTGGGGACTAGTGAAAATAGAGTTATTGGGGGGACTGCTAGGGCAGAAATCACCCTGAGCATAAGCAAATTTGACTAAGATCACTGTTCTATAATCTTCATGCTATATCAGGTTGGTTAACTCTTTAGTGGATCGCATGAAACTTCTCATAGAGCTGTCCGAGGACTGACCATTGAAATACACTGGACCAGCTTATTCATTAAATTAATAACCTGGCCCTGGCTGGCTGGCTCAGTGGTAGAGCGTCAGCCAGGCATGTGTAAGTCCCAGGTTCTATTCCCAGTCAGGGAACACAGGAGAAGAGCCCATCTGCTTCTCCACCCTTCCCCTCTCCTTCCTCTCTATCTCTCTCTTCCCCTCCCGCACGCAGCCAAGGTTCCAATGGAGCAAAGTTGGCCCGGGTGCTGAGGATGGCTACATGGCCTCTGCCTCAGGCACTTAGAATAGCTCTGATTGCAACGGAGCAATGTCCCAGATGGGCAGGCAATCACCCCCTGGTGGGCAAGCTGGGTGGATCCCAGTCAGGGCACATGTGGGAGTGTGTCTCTGCCTCCCTGCTTCTCACTTCAGAAACATACACACAAACAAAAATAATAACAGCTATAGCAAGGGAGCCAATTCTACATGCTTGTAGGCTTCGTTAAAGGAATCATCCTGTGTAAATAGCGTGTTTTGTGTTATTTTAGAAATCTGGTAAATTTCTATTAACAGAATCCCTTACCTTGGCTGTGCTAGACCCATCCCACCTCAACAGATGATCACATCTCATTGAGAAAACAGACATGATCTACTAAATTCCTTCTTCCTACTTATCTTTTAGTACTGGGGATTAAAAAAATTATTATTTTCGTAGCTGGTGCCAGAGTTCCTCTTGGAGCTAGAAAATGCCTTATTGAAGAAATTACCTTGGTATAACACTTGAAGTACGAAAGAAGCTTGACTTACAATAAAACTGTGAAACAAAGAGATAGCTAAACAGATTACATTACAAAAAGAGTAAGAATATAAGGACTGAAAGACAGCAAAGAGGAGAGGAAATGGGGAGCAAGGGTGTCAGAGATATGGCTCAAATAACAGTGTGGGAAGTTAAAGTTTGAGGAGAAAGTCCCCGTGATGGAGGAACTGAAAGCGTGTTTAAAATAGAAATGTCTATTATTGGAATTAATATTGTTTGTCTTGCTAAGGATCTGACATCCCCCAAGTCTTCAGTAATATCAGACACACATGTAAATGCTTTATGTGCATGATTTGGGGAAAAATCAAGAAAAAAAGATAGGAGAGGAGACAGATCTGAGTGCTTCCAGTGGATCAGCATGGAACCAAGGAATAAAAATTGAGTTACACCCTGGCGGAACCTCGGTTAGTTAGAGGTTCATCCAGATACGCAAAGGTTGCACATTCCATCCCTAGTCAGGGCACACACAGGAACAGATGGATGTTTCTGTCTCTCTCCGTCTCCCTTACTCTCTCTATAAAATCAATCAATAAAAATTTTTTTAAAAAAAGAATTGAGCCTGACCAGGCGGTGGCGCAGTGAATAGAGCATCAGACTGGGATGCAGAAGACCCAGGTTCGAGGCCCCGAGGTTGCCAACTTGAGCGCGGGCCCATCTGGCTTGAGCAAAAGCTCGTCAGCTTGGACCCAAAGTCGCTGGCTCCAGCAAGGAGTGGCTCGGTCTACTGAAGGCCCACGGTCAAGGCACATGTGAGAAAGCAATCAATGAACAACTATGGTGTCACAATGGCAATGAAAAACTAATGATTGATGCTTCTCATCTCTCTCCGTTCCTGTCTGTCTGTCCCTATCTATCCCTCTCTTTGAATCTCTCTCTCTCTCTCTCTCTCTCTCTCTCTGTCCCTGTAAAAAAAAAAAAAAAAGAAGAAGAAATTGAGTTACAACTGAAATGAAGCAATTTAGTAGAAGCAGAAACTCAAAAGCCAAAGAAACCATAAGATGAGCTTCCAGGAATTAACAGAAATATTGGCACTAAAATTTCCAATGGAGCCTGACCTGTGGTAGCACAGTGGATAAAGCGTCGACCTGGGAACACTGAGGTCGCCAGTCCAAAACCCTGTACTGGTCTGGTCAAGGCACATATGGGAGTTGATGCTTCCAGTTCCTCCCCCCTTTCTCTCTTGCTCTCTCTCTCTCTCTCTCTCTCTCTCTCTCTCACTCTGTGTCTCCTCTCTAAAATGAATAAAATAAAATAAAAATTTTAAAAATTCCCAATGGATGTGAACTGGGGGCTTAAATCAATTTCATTTAAATCTCAAAAAAGAACACTACCTTAGGTGACACCCGGTTCCATATTTATGGATTCTTCTCTCACGTGTTCTGGCCTTTGACAAAGGAATGTTCAAAACTAGGTACCTTTTTTTTTTTTTTTTTAGGTGAGAGGGGGAGAGATAGTAAGGCAGACTCCTGGATGCTCCCTGACCAGGATTCACCTGGCAACCATTGCTTGAGTACCAAGCTATTTTTAGCACCTGAGGCTGATTGCTGGGACCAACTGAACTATCCTCAGCACCAGGGCCACACCTGAACCAATTGAGCCACTGGCTGCAGGAGGGGGAGAGAAAAAGGGGAGAGGGAGGCAGTGAGAAGCAGATGGTCTCTTCTCCTGTGTGCCATGACCAGGAATCACACCTAGGACGTCCATATGCCAGGCCGACACTCTATCCATTGAGTCACTGACCAGGGCCCTCTTTTTCCTTTTAATGTGATCTAATATCAATCCTTTAGAACTTGCTCTTATCAATTATTCTCTCTTTGATACATATAGTCAATATACTCCTCACTACAGGGATTTCCCTCCACTGCTTATACACAGGCTCAGGCTCAAACTACCACCATCTTGCAACACAAGCTTTGAATTTAGGAAAATTTAGTCCTGATTCTATTATTTGTGGTGTAACCTTGGGCATATTACTTAACTTCTCTACACTCTCTTGGCTATAACTTTCTCATCAGAAAATGGAGATAATAAGGACTGACCTGTGGTGGTGCAGTGGATAAAGCATCGCCCTAGAACATTGAGGTCACCAGTTCAAAACCCTGAACTTGCCCGTTCAAGGTAGATACAAGAAGCAAGTACTACGAGTTAATGCTTCTAGCTTCTCCCTGGCTCTTTCTGTCTCTCCTCTCCTATCTCTAAAAATCAATAAATAAAATCTAGGGAAAAATGGGAATAATAGTACCTAACTCACAGGAATCTTTTATTAAGCATTATCCTGAATAATAAGTGTAAACTGTTAGCCCAGTGGCTGGGAAATAGCAAGCCCTCGTTAATGTTAACTGTTATTGTCATCTTCATTCACTAAAATTCTTAAAAGAGTCATTTCTACTCTATCTATGTCCTCCACCACCATTTACTCTTTAATCCCCAGAAGACTGCCTTCTGCCAACCTACTGAAATTGCTCTCATTAAGGACACTTCATTCATTAATCCAAGTGAATCTTTTCAGGCTTCTTTTTGGAATTCTTCTGCAATGCTTGGGGCTCCTAGCCACTCAACTTAAAAGGGTCCAATCTTGGCTTCTCAAGACATTGCTCTCTCGCCACTCTTTCTCTTCTTTGCACTAACTCTCCTTTCTCCACCATCCTCTACATGTTCGTGTGTCCAGAATTCCACCTTAGCCACTTCTGTTCTCATTCAGCACTCACTGTATAACACATTCATGATTTCATCAGCCCAGTCTCTAACTTTAACCTAGACCAATGATGGGCAATCTTTTGAGCTTGGTGTGTCAAAATTCACTAAAAAACCAAGCATAACTTGAGTGGTGTGTCACTTCAAGAAAAACGGCCTAACCGGAAGTCCCAGAACTAGACGCTCTGTGCCGGAGTTCTGTTGTTTTGGCCTACAGACCTCCGGCACAGAGCGTCTACACTACAGCAAATGTTTTATCCTTGGCTCCTGCACCTGGCCGTGCAGGAGCCGAGGATGAAACGTCCTTTTCAGCATGTGGCCCCATACTTCTCTGATATGCAGCCTCGTGTCATCAAAAATGGCTACGCGTGTTAGTGCTGACACACGTGTCATAGGTTAGCCATTAAGGTAGACCTTTCTTCTGAGCTCTTGAGCCGAATGGTCCACTCAATATCTTATCCTAGGTGTTTCACAAGCCCAGCCAACCAAACGAAATTTACAGAGTCTGTTAACAAAATCATTATTTTCTCTACCTTCCCCAATTATTTTCTGTCCCCAATCATCATTTTCATCATTAACACCCACTGTCATCTCTTCTGTCTCCCTTGCCCACTGAGTCCAAACTGGCGATCAGACAATGCTTCCTCCAGAACCCGATGGCTCCCTTGCTGTCCTGCTCCATCCCTCATGACCCCACCTTGATTCACAGGGGGCTTTAGAGTCACCTGGGTCTGGATTCCAGTAGTAGCTAGGCCACAAACTTACTATGAACGTTCTTGGCCGGATTACTTAACCTTTCTGACCTCAGGTTTTTGTGATCATTAAATGAGATAGCATAGGCATAATGGCTGGCACACAGTAGGAACTCAGCAAACACTCCCCTGTAACGCCCTCCCTCAGGTCTTCATCATCCCCTGCTGTAATAGAGTATTTTGTATTTTGGCCTACAGACCCCCAGCACAGAGTGTCTACACTACAGCAAATGTTTTATCCTCGGTTACTGCACCCGGCCATGCAGGAGCCAAGGATGAAACGTCCTTCTCTAGCCCTAGTTTAATTTTTCAAGAAAATAAATATGATACCATCACTTCTTTGCTTTAAAATCTTCAACATTTCCTTTTTACGTATGGAACAAAGTTTAAATTCCTTATCTGGATAGGTTCTAACAGCCTTTCTTGTCCCTCCTCCCCCAGCCCAGTTACTCTTAAAAAATAAAATTAAAAATGGGCTGCTCAGCCTGACCAGGTGGTGGCGCAGTGGATAGAGCATCAGATTAGGATGTAGAAGACCCAGGTTCAAGACCCCGAGCCCGACAGCTTGAGCGCAGGCCCATCTGGCTTGAACAAAAGCTCGCCAGCTTGGACCCAAGGTTGCTGGCTCCAGCAAGGGGTTTCTCGGTCTGCTGAAGGCCCGCAGTCAAGGCACATGTGAGAAAGCAATCAATGAACAACTATGGTGTCGCAACGGCAACGAGAAACTAATGATTAATGCTTCTCACCTCTCTCCATTCCTGTCTGTCTGTCCCTATCTATCCCTTTCTCTGACTCTCTCTCTCTGTCCCTGTATGTATAAATAAATAAATAAATAAATAAATAAATAAATAAATAAATAAATAAATAAATAAATAAAATAAACAGTCAAGTAAAAAAAAAAAGGGCTGCTCACCAGCGACCTCACGTCCTTACTGGCTTACATCTCACACCCGTTGATCCCTCTGGTTGTAATTCCCTTCCCACACCCAAATTTCTTTTGTTCACCTGACAAGCTTTTTCATCCCCCTAAAGACCTATTTCAAAAGATGTCACTTATATGGCAACAAAATGTCAGGCAACAAGGGTAAAAATAAGTTACAAAGCCTCTGCATGGCAAAGAAAACAATTGATTAAATGAAAATGCATCTGCAGATTAGGAAAAAATACTAGCAAAACATGTATCTGATAGGAGTTCATATTCAAACTATAGTATATAAAGAATTACAGCTCAGTGTCAAAAACCAAGCAATCCAATTCCCAGTCAGGGTACATAGGAGAAGTGCTCATCTGCTTCACCACACCTCCCCCTCTCTTTTCTCTCTCTCTCTCTTTTCCTCTCCTGCAGCCATGGCTTGATTGGAGCAAGTTGGCCCCAGGCACTGAGGATGTCTCCATGGCCTCCACCTCAGGGCTTAAGAAGAGCTCGGTTGCTGAGCAACGGAACAACAACCCAGATGGGCAGAGCATCACCCCCTAGTGGGTTTGCCAGGTGAATCCCAGTTGGGGGCACATGCAGAAATCTGTCTCTACCTCCTCTCTTCTCGCTGAAGAAAATTAACTAATTAATTTCTAAAAATCCAATTAAAAAATGGAGAAATGCCTAAATAAGCATTTTCCCAAAGACAACATATAAATGGTCACACAGACCATAAAAGGTGCTCAACATCACCAATCATGAGGGAAAGGCAACCTAAACCACCTCATGATATGTCTCCTCATACCTGTTATGATGGTTGTTAGTGAGAACCAGCTAGAGGGACACACGACTCAGACAGACTCCCATATGCACCTGACCTGGATCCACCTGGCATGCCCACCAGGGGGCAATGCTTGGCTCCTCTGGGATGTTGCTCCATTGCAACCAGAGCCATTCTAGCGCCTGAGGTGGAGGCCATGGAGCCATCCTCAGCAACCAGGCCAACTTTGCTCCAATGGAGCTTTGGCTGTGGGAGGGGAAGAGAGAGAGAAGAAGGAGAGGGGGAAGGATGGAAAAGCAGATAGGCGCTTCTCCTGGGTGCCAGGGCCAGGAATCAAACCCAGAATTTCTACACGCCAGGCCGACGCTCTACCACTGAGCTAACCAGCCAGGGTAAACACGAGATGACATGCTGCTGAGAATGTGGAGAGCAGGGAACTCTTGAAGACTTTTGGTGGGAATGTAAACTGGTGCAGCCCTTGTGGAAAACAGTTCAGAGTCCTCAAAAAGTAAAAATATAACTACCACAAACTAATTGGGTTTTTGTTTTGTTTTTGACAGAGAGAGAGAGAGAGTATATGTCAGAGACAGGGACAGACAGACGGGAAGGGAGAGAGATGAGAAGCATCAATTCTTCATTGCAGCTCTTTAGCTGTTCAGTGATTGATTTCTAATATGTGTCTTGACTTTATAGCAGAGCAAGTGACCCCTTGCTCAAGCTGGTGATCCCATGCTCAAGCCGGGTGAGCCCACACTCAAGAAAGTGACCTCGGGGCCCCAAACCGGGGTCCTCCGCATCCCAGTCCAAAGTTCTATCCCCTGCGTCACCACCTGGTCAGGCTAAATGAATTGTTTATCAATGGATAAATGGGTAGTAAAGAAATTGAGGTACATTACATGTGTGTGTATACATAGAGAGAGAAAGAGAGAAAGAGTGGAATATTATTCAGCCTTAAAAATGAAGAATATTCTGCATTGTGACAACATGGATGATCCTGGAGGACATTATACTAAGTGAAATAAGCCAGATGCAAACATAAAAAGAGTGTATGATTTATTTCACTAATATGTGTAATCTAAAGAAGAAACAAGAGTAGAATGGTGGTTTCCAAGAGTATGGAGGTGGGGGAAGAGGAAAGATATTGGTCAAAAGGTATAAAGTTGCAATTACATAGAATGAAGAAGTCTAGCACTCTAACAACATAATGACTCTAATTAATAATACTGGGTTTAATAGTGGAAATTTGCTAAGAGATTGGATTTCAGGTGCTCTCACCATGAAAAAGAAAAAAATGTAACTGTTTTCGGTTGAGGAAATTGATATGTTAATTAGCTTGATTATAGCAATCAGTTTAATATTATGCACATTAAATCATCATATTGTATACCTTAAATATATATATACAATTTTTAAAAATTTATTTAATTTATGCTGTCTCTTAAAAGGTGACCCTTATTCTTAACTGGTTTAGATTTTTAATAACTATTCCATACATAACACATACAAACACGCTAAAAGGGAGAGAGGAAGAGAGAACGATATAATAAATGTGGATGTGGCAAACTCTTAAACTTTGATGAATCTGGGTGAGAATTCTTTGAAAGTTACAAACCTATATAATTCTGGTTTTTACATAAGTTTGAAATTATTTCAAAAGGAAAAGAAAGTATGAGGCAATGTAACTAAGAAGTAACAACCAAACAAACCCAAGTTGAGGAAAGTTCACCAAACTGGCGTATACTCTGAAAATGTCGATGTCATAATAAAAGAAAGGAAGTTAGGAGGGAGGAAGGGAGGGAAGGTAGGAGGGACAGAAGGAGGGAGGGAGGGAGAGAAGGAGGAAGAGAAGGAGGGAAAGAAGGAGGGAGTGAGTGAAGAAGGGAGGGAGGGAGGAAAGAGGGAGAGAGGGGAGGAGAGAGAAAGGGAAGGAGGGAGAGGAGAAAGGGAGGGAGGGAAGGAGGGAGAAGAGAAAGGGAAGGAGGGAAAGAGGGAGAGAGGGAGGGAAGGAGAAAAGGAAGAAAAAAATAAAGAAAGGAGAGAGGGAGGGAGGAAAGGAGGGAGAAAGGGAAGGAAGGAAGGATGGAGGGAAGTAGGGGCAGGCTGAGGAAATGTTTGAGGTCAGAGACAAAAGAAATGTGACAACTGGGAGCACTTGAGATCTTGCTTCTTGGCAACTGTCAGCAATTGTTATCACCCTTGGTTCAAATAATCTCTTATTTAAAAAAAAAAAACTGTTAAAGAAAGAAGAAGAAACATAACTAAATGTAACATGTAACCCTCTGTTAGATGATGGATGGGGGGGAAACTGCTGTAAAATACATTATTGAAACAAGTGTTGCAATTTGAAAATGGACTCTATTATATACCAATATTATAGCAATAATAAATTTCCTGAATTTAAAAATTGCAATGGGGCAAAGGTGGGGGTTTGGGGGTGGAAAGAAACTTTCCATGGGACATAGGGAGGCACAGTGCAGGGTGTAGAGGGTGTTATAATGAGTGGGACACTTGAAAACATGTCAACACAATAAACTTTTAAAAATTTCTCTGGACTTATATGTAAGAGAATGTCCTTGTTCTTTAAAAAAATACAACCCGCCTGGACCAGGCGGTGGTGCAGTGGATAGAGCGTCAGACTGGGATGCCGAAGACCCAGGTTCGAGACCTCGAGCTCACCAGCTTGAGCGTGGGCCCAATCTGGCTTGAGCAAAAGCTCATCAGCTTGGACCCAAGGTCGCTGGCTCGAGCAAGGGGTGGCTCGGTGTGCTGAAGGCCCGCGGTCAAGGCACATGTGAGAAAGCAATCAATGAACAACTAAGGTGTCGCAAGGGCAACGAAAAACTAATGATTGATGCTTCTCACCTCTCTCCGTTCCTGTCTGTCTGTCCCTATCTATCTCTCCCTGTCCCTGTAAAAAAAATAAAATAAATTTAAAAATACAACCCAAGGAATTTAGGGGCAAAGGATTAAGACGTCAGCAACTTTAAAACGTTTCAGCAAAATCAGCAACAATAACAATGTTGGGTGGGGCTTGGGTGTGTCTCTAGAGCAGTGGTTCTTAACCTGGGTTCTATCAAACAACCTGGGTTCTATCAAACCCTAGGGGTTCAATGAGTCGGTCTCAGGTTCAGAGAAGCCTCTGCCGCGGAGGCCAGAATAAAGTAATACCGTAATTTGTTGTGAGTTCATGCACTTTGTTGGTTTTGTTCTTTGAGCAAGGTGATGTTCATGCACGGCTCCTTTTGTGCACCAGTAAAAAAACATATACCTATGTCTTGAATTTGGAAAAAAAAATCATTATTTTATTTATCACTAAAGAAGGGTTCAGTGAATGCACATATGAAACTGGTAGGTTCAGTACCTCAAAAAAGGTTAAGAACCACTGATCTAGAGAGAGAGAACAAATACAACAAAATGTTAAAACTGGTGAATCCGAATTAATTTACCATTCTTGTAATTTTTCTACAACAGAAATTTTTCCAAAATAAAAAATTTTTTAAATCCATCACTAATATCAAACCTTCTCCTACCCTCTCAGAATTAATGCCGCCCCGTCTAACCTGCTGTAAATGTTTTTTTATTTTACCCTCAAATTCTCAGATTGGGTTGTAATTATTTGTTTAAACATTAGTCTTATTCCATTCAACTGAAAGCTTCTTGAGGTAGGAACTTGAATTGTCCTTTGAGATTTAAGAATGGGAGGAGTCTTCTAACTGAGGGCAATGTAATATACTTTGATGCTACAATCTGAGCTCACAGCAAAACATGGCTGGACATCTTGAAATGAGAACCAGAATAGGAAATGAAGCATATTAAAGTGCTGGAGTTAATTTAATCCACATTCTGCTCTGCTTCTCCACAGAATCTTCTGCAGGCAAAGCTGAAAGCCCATCACTGGTCCCAGGCAGATACACAAGGTGCAATGTTTATAAGGGAGAGCTCTCATGAAAGGTAGTGCCAAGTTGTTCTTGATGTCTGGAATATACCCCCTGATCTTTGTCTCATCACTTCCAACCCACATATCACAGGAAAGTCGCTCCATGCTTGGTTGGCCAGAGGTCTGACCAGGCAGCCCATGGGTTAAGAGCGCAAACGGTTAGACAATGTCGGAGAAGCCATGTTCTTCTTGTCTTGATGAAGAATATAGGAAACACCCTCTCTCAACAGTTTTGAAATAGCTTCCAGCCTTCTGTCTGCCTACTTCCCTTACTATCACCCATTAAGGAAGAAGAAATGAAATACATGATCAATGAGAGTAGGTACAGGGTCATTAAACACTCACTGCCCAAGCTGCTTTTGAATTCCTCTTTCAGAGATGTCTGCCCCACTGGGCCCATGTTTTCTTCTTGGATGAAACAGTTTCCAGTGACTGTGCCTATGTCTAAGGGGAAAGTTTCATTCATGCAGAAAGAAATGGGACGCCTATCTTGGCCTCGGGTCCAAGCTACATATTCCATCCAGCTTTAAGCAGCAAGAAAGACAGTATTTTAATCCTGGCCTGTTTCCTCTAACTATATCATCTGATCCATGACTCCAAAAAGAAAGCAACACAAAGGGCCCCCTCAGAATCCCAACAGTATTTTCCTAAGCTCTGGATCGCAGAGCCTCCTAGGGTGCTTGTTCTATGACAGCTCTCAATAAATTTCTGTTATCTTGAACTTGGACAATGTGATACACACACACACACACACACACACACACACACACACACAGAGGCAGAGAGCTGCTCAGAGCAATCATTGGTGTGGTGGCTGTTTTTTGTTGTTGTTTTTAATGGTACAAAGTGATTTTTGAAGCTTCTCTAGTTTGTCTGAGGCCTCTGAGGCTACAAGGAAGCAGGCTTTGGTGAACAGAGGAGAGGGCTGTGCCTTTGTGCCTCTCTGTGGCTGCAACACCAGGAGCGAGGTCCCGGGGGAGCTGTCAGACAGCTTGACTGCAATTTCAGCAAGAAGGCAGCAGAAACACAATTTTAGCAATAATGATCAAACGTTTCTTTGAAATTTCCCTTTATCCTTGAAATGCTTTGTGTTGCTGAAAGCCTATTCATTACTGATCTTTCATCCGTAGCGAGTCATCTCCTTCTGCGTCTGCACACAGAAGCGACAGCACTGGAGGATCTGGCAGAGACAAAGCTCCTAGGCACAGCAGGGAGGGAAAGGTCAAGTAAACAGCAGCTCCAGGAGGCAGGAGATAAAGACACAGAACACAAGGAGAAGCTACAAGAAAACCATCTTCCTCAAAGGGGCTTTGGTTTTAAAAGTGGACGCCACGGCCCTTTAATATTTGCACTGCGTCCATCTCTGGTGCCTCCATCTTCCTTTTGTTCCTCTTATCTCATCCGTGCATTTCCTTCATTACTCATCCCTGTCCTCTCCAGGATGTCCAATTTCTCCGTGTGTCTGCTACCTCCTTCGCCTCGACCTTTAAACATGCCCAAGGTCTTTACATCCCCAGAAATCCAAACTACCCTCCAATGATCACTCTCTCGCCTATTCCAATGTCACCCAGAGTGTGCCAGGAGCCAGCAGCGCAGCGTTGCAGGAGAATGCATTTCAAATGCAATTCTCAGCCCACCTCAGACCTACTGAATCAGAATCTCTGTGGGGCGCGGGCATGAGCTGTGCTTTAACACGCTCTCCAGGTGACTCTCCAAATGCTCTCCAGGTGACTCCAAATTTGAGAAGTGCTGCTTCTACTCCAGGTCTCTGCTTCCTACCATTCTCTAATGCCTTTCTCTGTCCCTTTAACGTCTCATTCCCAACAGCTCTCTCCAGGCCTCTTCTTTTCTGAAGCTACATCCTTTAAGTGATCTCAGCCACTCAAAGATGGACTTGGTTATTTGTTTAAAAATAGGTGTGCTCCTGGAACGCTGAGGTTGCTGGTTCGAAACCCTGGGCTTGCCAGTCAAGGCACATTTGGGAGTTGATGCTTCCTGCTCCTCCCCCCTTCTCTCTCTTTCCTCTCTAAAACGAATAAGTAAAATACTAAAAAGATATAAAAACAGACATAGGTATGCTAAATTTGAGAATCACTCTACCCCTGGCCTCTTCTCTGAGGCCACAGAATGTCCAGTTGCTTTCTGGACCTTTCTGCCAAACTATCACAGTTTTATAAACGTGGTACTTCTGATGTAAACTAGCTATCTCCTGCTCCACCCACTCTGCATCTATTATAGAGATCTGGGCTATAGGGAAGCACAGCCACTCACATGGTCACCTTCAACTCCTCAGTGTTCTGCTTCCTCTCACCCACTCAGGTCGGTCTTCAAGTACAGGCAGGTCTACGAACACCTCGGTCCTGGTGTGGGCCCTGGCAATTCTCATCTTCACTAATCAGTTCATCCTTCATGCTGCCACCTCATCTCCTCCCTGGGTAAGTCCCTTTCATGCATCCCCACTGTTTATACGATAATTTCTGAGCCCTTTAACCTGGCCTCAACTCCCAATATATTTCTCACTTTTTCTCCCCTCTGTAAACATGCAACTGATACAATTTCAGTAATACCAGGTACCTCCAGTTCCTGGAATGGCCTGTGCTGTTTTACAACTTTGTATCTTGGCACACACTGGTGCATGACTCCAAAGTGCCCTTCCTTCTGCAGACCTTCCCACGTCAGCGTGTCTGCCTCGGCAACTTCTATGCATCCATCATAATCTCACTGACATCAATTCCTCTATTACGTTGTCCTTACACTATAGAGTACTGTGTTATCCTCTTGCTGGAGAGAGCCTGTTTTATTTGCTTTTAGATAGCCATTACCAAGAATAGGCCCTGACAGCTGGAGGGGGTGAGGGTTCAAAAAATTCACTCATTCAACTAAAATTTACTCAACACATATTATGTGAGAAGCATTGTGCATATAATAAGCAAGACCAAATAAAAAGAAACAAACAAACAAAAAAAAAACTGCGCTCCAAGAGTTGATCAGCTAATCAGGAAACTAAAATTCTAAGAGAGCAGCTTAAGGAGTCGCATGGAGGGACACCTAATTCAGTTTTGCATAATCTTATTATTTATCCCTTTGGTAACATATGCAGCCTTCAGATCTGCAAGGAAACATGGTCACACATAGTTTTAAAGAATATCACAATATCCAATTGCTGTTCTTGCCCATGGTATATCTGTGCTTCTGGAGTAAAGCTTCCTCCCTCTACTTCAGTGGTTCTTAACCTGGGTTCTATCGAACCCTAGGGGTTCAATGAGTCGGTCTCAAGGGTTTGGGGAAGACTCTGGCACGGAGGCCAGAATAAAGTAATACCGTAATTTGTTGTGAGTTCATGCACTTTGTTGGTTTTGTTCTTTGAGCAAGGTGATGTTCATGCACAGCTCATTTTGTGCACCAGTAAAAAAACATATACCTATGTCTTGAATTTGGAAAAAAAATCATATTTTATTTATCACTAAAGAAGGGTTCGGTGAATGCACATATGAAACTGGTGGGTTCGGTACCTCAAAAAAGGTTAAGAACCACTGCTCTACTTAATTCAGAGAAGGGAAAATAACTTTCTCCATGCAATTTCCTCAGAGGCAGCCTCTGTACAGGTATGCAGGAGCCCCTTGAAGATTTAAAAAAAAACAGAGCTGAGGAACAGTAAGTCTTTGGTTGTTGGTGATAAGAGTAAGTGTGCTCAAACACTGTTCACATTTCACGAGCTTTAACCTAATCTTCAGAAGCTCTGTCAGCTGACAGAGGTAGGAAAACACTAAACGGCTCAACCACAACAGAAAGTTTACTTGCATGAATCTTTCTCCCCCCTCTATGTCATGGTGTTTGGACCACAGAATGCATAGCCTGTGTTTCAGTTAGTCCACAATCTAGGTTTATCTGGCCTATCCTTGTCAAAGAACAGTATTAGCTCTGACCTCTAATACACCCCTAAAGGACATCCAAGATCTCTGAAATTATGGTTTGTTGCCTTTTTAGCTTTTTGCTCAATTTCAACATATGCATCACCACCAAGTATCTTAACTGCAAACAGACTAGATCAGTGGTTCTAAAGTTTTCAGAATGAATCTGAATCACCTAGAAAGTTTGTTATAATGCAGATTTCTGGGTCCTACCCCTGAAGTTTCTGATTCACTAGATTTAGGGGGAACTGAGATTTTTCCAGTTCTAACGAATTCTGAGGTAATGCTCAAGAACCTGGCTCAGGTATCATACTTTTAGAACCAGACAATCTTTACTACCAGGAGGGCCTAATCCTATCTGCCTGAAGAAAATCATCGCTAAGGAAAGCACATAATCATTACAATTACATACTTCAACAACCTCCACCTCCACCAAGCTACCTAAGGGAGGAAAATGTCAGCTAGGGATGTAAAAGCTATGTGTTAGAAAAGCAAGAGGATCCTCGCCAGTTGACTCAGTGGTATAGCGTCAGCCTGGCATGTGGAAGTACTGGGTTCGATTCCCGGTCAGGGCATAAAGGAGAAGCACCCATCTTCTTCTCCACCCTTCTCCCTCTCGCTTTTCTCTCTCTTCTCCTCTCCTCCTGCAGCCATGGCTCAATTAGAGTGAGTTGGCCCCTGGCACTGAGGATGGCTCCATGGCCTCTGCCTCAGGTGCTAAAAAATGGTTCCAGTTACAATCAAGAAAGGGCCCCAGATGGTAGAGCATCACCCCCTAGTGGGCTTGCTGGGTGGATCCCGGTCAGGGTACATACAGGAGTCTTTCTGCCTCCCCTCCTCTCACTAAAAATTAAAAAAAAAAAAAAAAAAGAAAAAAAGAAATGCAAGAGCAATACAGATCGTTTTAATTTTTTTTTTTAGAGTTTATTTATTCATTTTTAGAGAGAGGAGAGAGAAAGAGAGGAGGAGGGAGGAGCGAGAATCATCAACTTTGTAATGCCGGTGGCTGAGGCCAGGCAGGTTCACATTGGATTCGGACAGTAGATAAACTGCAGAGCTGGAAAGTGTGGGCCATACCTGTTTATTGGAGGCTCGCAAAGACAGGTAAGCAAATAAACAACAAAAAGGAAAGAGCTAATAAACAAAGGAAAATCTGCTATTCGCAGTAAGGGCAAGGGAGCAAGGAAAATCACACCTCATGGTGGTGGGAGAATCGCTGCCCAAGGGGAGCACCAGAGCCTTACAGTGGTTATGCACACGTGCCTCTGCCACGTGCTCACACACTGATCAAGCAAAGTGCTAGCAGCCGGTAACCCCTCGAGCAACCTAACACAGCTGCCCCACAAACTCCCATATGTGCCTTGACCAGGCAAGCCCAGGGTTTTGGGGGGTTTTTTAAATTAAGTAATTTATTTATTTTTAACAGGGACAGAGAGAGAGTCAGAGAGAGGGACAGACAGACAGGAATGGAGAGAGGTGAGAAGCATCAATCATTAGTTTTTCATTGCCATTGCGACACCATAGTTGTTCATTGATTGCTTTCTCACATGTGCCTTGACTGCGGGCCTTCAGCAGACCGAGTGACCCCTTGCTCGAGCCAGCAACCTTGGGTCCAAGCTGGCAAGCCTTCGCTCAAGCCAGATGGGCCCGCGCTCAAGCTGGCGAGCTTGGGGTCTCAAACCGGGGTCCTCCACATCCCAGTCCAACGCTCTATCCACTGCACCACCGCCTGGTCAGGCAAGCCCAGGGTTTTGAACTGGCGACCTCAGCGTTTCTGGTTGGTGCTTTATCCATTGTGTCAACATGGGTCAGGCAACAAGGGTTCTAACACTCTAAATCAGTGGTTCTTAACCTGGGTTCTATCAAACCCTAGGGGTTCAATGAGTCGGTCTCAGGGCTTCGGAGAAGCCTCTGCCGTGGAGGCCAGAATAAAGTAATACCGTAATTTGTTGTGAGTTCATGCACTTTGTTGGTTTCGTTCTTTGAGCAAGGTGATGTTCATGCACGGCTCCTTTTGTGCACCAGTAAAAAAACATATACCTATGTCTTGAATTTGGGAAAAAAAATCATATTTTATTTATCACAAAAGAAGGGTTCGGTGAATGTGCATATGAAACTGGTGGGTTCGGTACTTCAAAAAAGGTTAAGAACCACTGTTCTAAATTCTGTCCTCTGAAAAATAACTGTAGCAAGAGAGGGGACTACACGTCTTCCCATAACTCCCATTCTCCTGGGGTTCCAGTGGAAAGAACTTGAGTAACTACTACCCTTATCCCAGTTCAGTGACTGATGTGTTAACACCAGGCAATTTTGAGTAAGAATCCAACCAGTGCTTAAGCAGGAGCTGTGGTGCTGTCAGGAAAAGAATGAAGGGTTTGCTCTCACACTATTCTGCCTTTACATTTCCGAAAGTGGAAGGGAATTAAATACCATTAAATACTGAAATAATACAGAGGAGGACATACTTGTGATGGTTAATTTTATGTGTCAATCTGACCAGGAAGGGATTGGGGCGGGGTGGACAGCGTCCAGATAGTTGGTCAAACATGACTCTAGGTGTGTCTGTGAGATTCTTTTTGGATGAGATTAACAAATGAATCAGTAAACTGAGTAAAGCAGATTGCCCTCCCCATGTGGGTGGGCCTCATCCATCAGTTGAAGGCCTGAATAGAACAGAAAGGCTGAGTCAGAGGGAACTCTTTCTGCCTGCCTGCTTGCCTTGAGCAGGCATATTGGTTTTTTTCCTGCCTTCAGACTCAAATTCAGTGGTTCTTAACCTTTTTGAGGTACCGAACCCACCAGATTCATATGCGCATTCACCGAACCCTTCTTTAGTGATAAATATGATTTTTTTTCCAAATTTACTTTTGCCGGTGCGAGACTAGAGTTGCTCAACTTGGCATTGCATATCATGCAGATAGGACGCTGACTCCCATCCCGTTCCGTGATACATGTGAATCCATGTTGTACATATTCATCCGACCACTTTCTTTTTTTGCTCAACATATTTAGTATGGATTAAATATTAAGAAAGAAACCACACGACGTACAACTACGACAGCCATTGACTACTGCACACACTAAATTCCCCGCAACACTCATTGGCAAAGCAATGTAACGTGATCCTCTGCAGCAAGTGATGGCCAAGCGGGGTGTGTCATCACGACTTTACAAAAGTGTGTCTTTACCTCCGTGGCAGAGGCTTCTCCAAACCCCTGAGAACAACTCATCGAACCCCTAGGGTTCGATAGAACCCAGGTTAAGAACCACTGGCTCAAATTGAAACCTTGGCTCTTTTTTGGCCTTAAGCCAAAACAGACTCAGCTCTCCTGAGTCTCTGGATGCAGATCTTGAGACTTCCCAACCTCCATATCTGCATAAGTCCATAATGGCAAACCTATGTGTAAAGCCAGTGGCCAAGGCCACCATCACAGCAGCCTGGCCAGTGCAGGTTTGCATTAGATTCGGACAGTCAGTAATGTAACGGAGCCAAGAACTGGTGAGCCATCAGCTTTAATTCTCGCTTGCACCTGGTGGGCAAGCAAAAACACACACACTGGGCTCCAAAACCCACTCATTCAGTGCTGACAAAGCTACTGACTTATCCGAGTTTCCTAGAATCAAAGGTTTCTAGCTCACCAGACTTATTCACCTCTGTTTCCCATCTCCTTCTCTCTGCACAAACTGGCTTCTTCCTCAGCACTTCACCATCTTGGCTGATTCTCCTCTCCTCCACGTGGCCTTAATCTGTTCTCCTCTCTAATGCTAACCTCAGCAACTAAGAGAGCAAGCTCCCAGTCTGCCCCACTTTATAGTGTAGAAATCCAAACCTTTAATCCAATCTACAAACAACAAGGAAGTCTCTGATACAAAGTCACTTATCTGAGGCAAATTGGGAGGATTCCTCATGAGAGTGCACCACCCCACATCATCCAATCAGTCAAGGGTGTGGGGAAAAGCTTACTCTTAAAACTTGCACGTGGGCAGTGCCATCTTTAACAAAGTGAGCATAATATATTTTATCTGCCCAACACTATGACACACATGTCAGCACTGACACGTAGCCATTTTCGATGACACGCGGCCGCATACCAAAGAAGTATGGGACCGCATGCCGAGAAGGACGTTTCATCCTTGGCTCTGCATAGCCAGGTGCAGTAGCCGAGGATAAAACATTTGCTGTAGTGTAGACACTCTGTGCCGGAGGTCTGCAGGCCAAAACAACAGAACTCTGGCACAGAGTGTCTAGTTCTGGGACTTCCAATTAGGCTGTTTTTCTCGAAGTGACACACCACCCGAGTTATGCTTGGTTTTTTGGCGAATTTTGACACACTGTAAAGCCAGTAGCCACGGCCACCATTACAGCCGCCTGGCTCATGCAGGTTAGCATTAGATTCGAACAGTCGGTAATGAAACAATGGAGCCGAGAACTGGTGGGCCATTAGCTTTAATCCTAGCTTGCACCCGGAGGGCAAGCAAAAACACACACTGGGCTCCAAATCCCATTCATTCAGTGCTCACAAAGCTACTGACTTATCCGAGTTTCCTAGAATCAGGTTTCTAGCTCACCAGACTTATTTACCTCTATTCCTGTAAAACCAGTATTCACGGCAAACGCCATCATCATGGCCGCCTGGCCCATGCAGGTTTGCATTAAATTCGGACAGTCGGTAATGAAACAATGGAGCCAAGAACTGGTGAGCCATCAGCTTTAATTCTAGCTTGCATCTGGCGGGCAAGTAAAAAACACACACTGGGCTCCAAAACCCACTCATTCAGTACTCACAAAGCTACTGACTTATCCAAGTTTCCTAGCACCAAAGGCTTCTAGCTCACCAGACTTATTCACCTCTCCTCCACATGGCCTTAATTTGCTCTTCTCTCTAATGCTAACCTCAGGAACCGAGAGAGAGAAAAAGCTCACGGTTCCTGAGGTAGAAAAAGCCCTACTTTATATAGTGTAGAAATCCAAACCTTTAAGCCAATCTACAAACAAGAAAGTCTAATACATAGCCACTTATCTGAGGCATAATGGGAGGATTCCTCAGGAGAGTGCACCACCCTACATCATCCAATCAGTCAAGGGTGTGGGGAAAAGCTTACTCTTAAAACTAAGCCTTCGGCTATAACGACCCTGCCTGCTTACAGCCTGTCCCCTACACCCAATAATATAATCTCACCCATCCCAAGAATAAGGACAACTAATATCACCTGGGCGATGGGCTTCCACGTGGGCAGTGCCATCTTTAACAAAGTGAGCATAATATATTTTATCTGCCCAACATACACCAAGCTCAAAAGATTGCCCATCACTGGCATTAGTCAATCTGTGGTAGGCAGTTAGACAGACATAAGCAGAGCAAGGATGGCAAGCCAGACACAGAAGGTCACCATGGAGGAAAGTCCCAGGCGCTTAGCAAAGGGAAAAACTGGAAAAACAGGGACATTGCCCCCAGGGTAACCCTGTGTCCACTAGCATATCTCTGGTCCTGTGGTTTGGATGGCCTTTCATATCTCTAGTCATGAGATTTGGACCCTACCCTGACCTTTCATCCCCTGCCATGTTGCTAGTCACGTAGGCTAGACCCCCTTAGAGGAGGAATGAACAAGGGGCCAGAGAATAGCCCCTTGAGCTTTAAGCCCCCAGAACAATAAGGTTCTGACCCACAGCAAATACAACTAAGCCTCAGTTGTGTTTCAGCTCCAGGCCCAGAAAAGCTGCAAAACCAGACAGGCCACAGTTGACCTCAGGACCAGCTGCGATGTCTAATGACAGCCTGCCCCTGCACAGAACAACCAGTGGAGACCACAACCATGAAAGGACACACCTGAAAAGCTGATGAGTATTCTATTGAGCTCCTCCCCTGGAACCTCCCCTAAAATCTCCTTCCTGAGAAGCCCTTAGGACTGAGAACCCAGTGCCTCCCCTTCCTGGGAACATGCCCACACCTTTCCCCTCCTCCTCTTCTAACCCCCAGGTGGACTGCCTTTACCTTTCTTTCTCCTAAGCTCCAACTGCCCTTCTTTTACCTCTGTGACTTGTTTCCCAAACCATTTCTTTAATGGCTCACTTCTTCTACCTCTGTGACTTTCTAAATAAACTTTTGCTTACAGTTTTGAGTCTTGCCTCTGAATTCTTTCTTAGCCAGAACTCAAGTACTGAGGTTAATGAACTGAGGTCTGGTCTTTTTGACACCAATGAATCCTAATAATAAAACTCTTTATATATGTATATGCCTATGTATGTACAGATGCTCCTCGCCCTATGATGGGGTTACATCCCAAGAAACTCACTATAAGTTGAGAATATCATAAGTCAAAAATGCACTTAATGCACCTAAATTGCCAAACATCTTAGTTTAGCCTAGTCTACCATAAATGTGCTCAGAACACTTCCATTAGCCTGCAGTTGGGCAAAAACATCTCACTGCTGCTGCCCAGCACCATGAGAGAATATTGGTACCACACATATGGCTAACCACGGAATGATCAAAACTCAAAGTATGGTTTCAAATGAATGCACATCACTTCCACACCATTGTAAAGTCAAAATCAAGTAAGTCGAACCATCATTAGTTGGAGACTGTCTGTATATCTATAAACACAGGTTTATGCATATATCTATGTATACATATATCTCCTAGTGGTTCTTGTTTCTCAGGAGAATCCTAATATAACACTGGGCAAGAGTTTCTTTCGAAATCACCTGTTTCCTGTTTTTACTTCTATTTCACTAAATCAGCACTATTCCTAGCAATCTCTACAAAGTCCCTTTAAAGGATGTAACTTGACATTTCCACAGAGGTGATTCCGATTTGGTGACTCATTGATGACTTCAGCTCCCTGGTGCTGTCAGCCCTGGCAGTACAGTCAGTCCAGGCTGGGACCTGCTGGAAGAGAAACACCCACTGCACCGTCCCTAGGTAGTGTTGATTGTTCTGTTATTATGAGAGTAGAGAACTTAGGGATGATAGCAAAAGCAGAAACATTTGTGTCACCATAATTTTCAAGGATCCTGTTCCATTTGTCTTTTGTCTTCAGTCTTCTATGTGTTCTGCAACAAAAATGACTCTATTTCCCCATAATTTTGTAACACACACACTTATTCTCAAATTTCTGAAGCTTTTAGGTGTCCTTTTTTTTTTAATTCATTTTAGAGAGGAGACACAGAGTGAGAGAGAGAGAGAGAGAGAGAGAGAGAGAGAGAGAGAGAGAGAAAGAGAGAAAGGGGGGAGGAGCTGGAAGCATCAACTCCCATATGTGCCTTGACCGAACCAGTGCAGGGTTTTGAACTGGCGACCTCAGTGTTCCCAGGTCGACACTTTAGCCACTGCGCCACCACAGGTCAGACTAGGTGTCCTTTTGAAAGTAAAGAAGCTATGGAGGACATATCAATTAATCTAGTAAGAGTGACAGCATTTTGTAGGAGATGATAACCTGAAGCCTGCATGAGAAAGCAGACAAGCTGTATACACTAACATGCCACTCCATTTCAAGTCCTGATACAGATAACTACTTTAATAATTATTCCACAAGAACAGAATGTTCCAGTGGCCTTGATGTGCGACACTATAGGAATAAAGTTAGATGCTTTCCGTCGAGTTAGTGCAGTGCAAGTTTAAGGAACTCCAGAATACCGTTCAAAGTAAGAGAGCTGCCAGAGAGGGCCTCAGAGATTCTGCCTCTACTGGAGCAAACAGGGCTACTCCTTAGGTTACTGGTGCCTATTAAAGATCTGCCAATCTGCCAGGCCCAGGTGAATTCGTATACAGCATTAGTCATGATGCAGGGAGTCCTGTTAGGGCTGGTTTCAGAAGATCCAGATATGTGATTATGTGATAGGAATAGTGGCTTCCATTTATTGAGCACTTATAATTATATTAATAATTAACAGCTCTAAGAAGAAAATAGTTTTAAGTGATCGTCCCAAAGTCACACAGCTGATAAGTAACAGAGCCGACCCCAAGTGCATCTGCTTCAAAAGCATGTCCTCTTAACCACAATTCACTTCTGTCTTTATAAGTGTTGGGAAGGACTAATCTTTAAGGAAGCAACAGCAATGAAGACCAGGTGAAATAAAGAGATACCACATTAGGCATGAACTAACAGTCAAATTAGGATGGGAGTCACTTGTCCAGGAGGCCAAGAATCCCAGCCCTGAACAGAAATATTCACAGTATCTTTTATATAGAATGAGGCAACGAGAGCCCCTTCTCTGACCAAACTTGGTCCAGCTCCTCTGAGCTCTTCTTCATTAGGCTATGTCCTGGGCCTACTACCACCGTTGGCCTCCTAAAGTCAAGTTCAACAAGAATCCTGCCAAACCAGTTTAGCAAGTATCCTCCAACCCTTGGTATCTAACCAAGTTCCTCTTACTAATTTTCTATCCATTGATATACCTTATTCTGTCTGTAGACTACAAACCCTCGGCTACCCCTGTTGTAGTTAGTGTTGAGATATGTCTTTCACCCCGATTGCCACAGTTTTGACCCTTATAGCGTAAGTCTTAAACAAAATCTTCCCTGCCTATTTAACTTGTCCAATGCAATTTTTCTTTGATGGGGCATAGGTGGATGCCAGAAGAGCTCTGTTAGTACCGCCGTATTCTCACATCCTTGCCGTCTCAAAGTACCTGGTGATAAGTCAATAAAACCACCAGCACAGAGAGCCCCAGGTCTTCAAGTGCAGTCTGCCAGGAAAATCATCCAGAATGCTTGATGGAGAAGAAAATCCAGAATATGGGCCCTGGCCATTTGGTTCAGCGGTAGAGCGTGGGCCCGGCCTATGGAAGTCCTGGGTTTGATTCCCGGCCAGGGCACATAGGAGAAGTGCTCATCTGCTTCTCCACCCTTCCCCTCTCCTTCCTCTCTATCTCTCTCTTCCCCTCCCACAGCCAAGGCTCCATTGGAGCAAAGTTGGCCCAGGGCGCCGAGGACGGCTCCATGGCCTCCTCCTCAGGCACTAGAATGGCCCTGGTTGCAACAGAGCATCGCCCCAGATGAGCAGAGCATTGCCCCCTGATGAGCACGCTGGGTGGATCCTGGTCAGGCGCATGCAGGAGTCTTTCTCTCTGCCTCCCTGCTTCTCACTTCAGAAAAATACACAAAAGGAAAAAAGAAATCCAGAATATGGAAGGGGCAAGGAGAGGAATGGGCAACAATTTAAGCAATTTCTAGTTTAAACTGCTGAACTGAGTACAGATCCCCCTCCTTTCCCATCCAAGGGCCCGATGAAATGCTAAAAAGGATATTTTGAGGAAGAATGAAATAATCACAGCAGGTCAAAGGGAGCCATCAGCAGACCAGAAATCTTGAGAACTCCTAGAACGTGGAAAGTGTGAGTATGGGATTGACAAAAAGAAAGCCACAGCTCAAACACTCAGGGAAATGTAGGTCCTGAAAAGAAGTTCCGTGGAAGCTTCAAACTGGCTAGCAACAGGCAGAAAATGCAGAAGTGAACCATAGGCAATCATTCGGATAATTTAACAAACAGTTCTTTGAGCAGCCATGAGCGTTGTGCCCCCAGGGTTTGCCACCTAAACAAGTTCAGCTTTTGTCACCTAGATAAACATGAAAAACCAATCTAATAGCCTGGCCTGTGGTGGTACAGCAGATAAAGCGTTGACATGAAATGCTGAGGTCGCCAGTTTGAAACCCTGGGCTTGCCTGGTCAAGGCACATACAACAAGAAAATAATGAACTAAAGCAGGGGTAGTCAACCTTTTTATACCTACCTCCCACTTTTGTATCTCTGTTAGTAGTAAAACTTTCTAACCGCCCACTGGTTCCACAGTAATGGTGATTTATAAAGTAGGGAAGTAACTTTACTTTATAAAATTTATAAAGCAGAGTTACAGCAAGTTAAAGCATATAATAATAATTACTTACCAAGTACTTTATGTCGAATTTTCGTTAAGTTTGGCAGAATAAACCTTTATAAAACAACTTACTATAGCGTTTGGTTGCTCCGCTACCGCCCACCATGAAAGCTGGAATGCCCACTAGCGGACAGTAGGGACCAGGTTGACTACCACTGGACTAAAGTGAAGCAACTATGAGTTGATCTTCCTGCACCCCCCCCTGTAAAATCAGTAAATAAAACCTTTAAAAATAATAATTATTATTATAATAACACCATCAGAAAAAATTATTCAATGATCATCGGACTTAAGGTCACTATGATCATTGAATATACATGGGAAATATACATGGGAAAAGTCTGTGTGGAATGTGAAATGGAAATTCAAATTCAGGAAAAGAAAGGAATGATATAAAATTTCTGATGTTTATAGGACTAATGTTTATAACCACTGCGCAAATAAGGCGCTTGGTGTTTAAAGGAGAACTTGCTCCTATATTGTTTTAATGGATGATGGTGGGTAGCAAACACTATTAGATTCTTCTGTATACATTTAAAAGAATAATATGACAGTTTTGAGTGTGTGTCATATACACACATATATGCAAACATCTGGATCTATATATATTTCATGTTAAGGCTATATAGTTTAGCATCTACAGTTTATATAAATGTTTACATTTTATTTTGTTATATACACTATATATAACCCATGCATACAAAATATACATATGGCCTGACCAGGCAGTGGCGCAGTGGATAGAGTGTCAGACTGGGATGCAGAGGACCCAGGTTCGAGACCCTGGGGTTGCCAGCTTGAACGCAGGCTCATCTGACTTGAGCAGAAAGCTTACCAGCTTGGACCCAAGGTCGCTGGCTCCAGCAAGGGGTTGCTCGGTCTGCTGAAGGCCCGTGGTCAAGGCACATGTGAGAAAGCAATCAATGAACAACTAAGGTGTCACAACAAAGGACTGATGATTGATGCTTCTCATCTCTCTTCGTTCCTGTCTGTCTTTCCCTATCTATCCCTCTCTCTGACCCTGTAAAAAAAATAATAAAAAAATAAATAAATATACATATGTATTATTTATATAATATATAGTCTCACTAGGAATATATATAAGTGGACTGACATATATTGCTATCTACATATCTATTCATATAGGTATTATACATAATATTCATATTAAGGCTATTTAGATGTGTATATTTTAATATACACACACATATATATGTACATTTATATTTATGTCAAGGCTCTATGCCATATATGCATATATATGCATACAGATATGCATATATATACAATTGTATATTATAATTCTATGCAATTATACACAATTACCAAAATTCATCAACTTGCATACTTTTTTTTTTTTTTTTAAACAAAGACAGAGAGAGGGATAGATAGGGACAGACAGACAGGAACGGAGAGAGATGAGAAGCATCAATCATCAGTTTTTCATTGCAACACCTTAGTTGTTCATTGATTACTTTCTCATATGTGCCTTGACCGTGGGGCTACAGTAGACCAAGTAACCCCTTGCTCAAGCCAGCGATTTGGGCCCAAGCTGGTGAGCTTTGCTCAAACCAGATGAGCCCGCGCTCAAGCTGGCAACCTCGAGGTCTCGAACCTGGGTCCTCCGCATCCCAGTCTGACGCTCTATCCACTGCGCCACCACCTGGTCAGGCTCAACTTGCATACTTTAAATTGACTAATTTTATTGTATGGAAACAAAAAACAAAGAGAAGAAAACCCTCCCCGTTAAAATAGGAATAAAAGAATATTTCCTTTTTTTAAAATAGAAGCTCTTTTTTTAACTTATTTTTTAAGACTTTATTCATTTTAGAGAGGAAACAGAGAGAAGAAGGAGAAACAGGAAGCATCAACTCCCATAGGTGCCTAGACCACAAAAGCCCAGGGTTTCAAACCAGCAGGATATTTCTTTAGTATGATGGATAAACAAATATCTATGAACGTATAAGGGCACACATACATACACACACAGATATGTGTACACAAATATTCAACAGTTATTTTTTTTAATTTCTTTTTATTTTATTCATTTTAGAGAGGAGAGAGAGAGAGAGAGAGAGAAAGGGGGGAGGAGCTGGAAGCATCAACTCCCATATGTACCTTGACCAGACCAGTGCAAGGGTTTGAACTGGTGACCTCCGTGTTCCCAGGTCGACACTTTATCCACTGCGCCACCACAGGTTAGGCTCAACAGTTATTTTTAAGGTCAATATTGATCATATAATTTAAAATACACCCTTTACAACTATGTAAACTATAAAGTTTTAGCTACAGACTGCAAATGTGAGGGGCCATGTAATTTTACAAGCTTCCTCCAGAGGATATTCAAGCCAAACAGCTGGAAGACCCCTGGATGCCAGCACAGGATAATGCACATGGGTGAAGCCAATGCAGCAGAAACCCAGAGAACAAAGAAACAATTAGTACATTTTTTGCTACTAGGATACAGGCAATCTAAGTTACAGTGATGCATGGAATGTTGACATCCCCAGCCGACAGAGAACATTTAACTCTTTGTTCTCCTGCTCGCTATGGGGCAGGTGCTGGCACATGCTGAGGAAAGTGACAGGACGGGCATGCGATTAGACTTGTTGATGCCCAGTCACAGGACTGGATCCAGATCCACACATCAGCATGAGAACCAGTGTAAGCCCAAGTCACAACATCTCACCTAGGCATTCATTCCACACTGCTTGAAACAAGGCCTCATAATAAATACTTTGGGGGAAAAACCAGTTCAGTTGAATGCTAACCAAGTAGAACACTGTAGCATTAAGGTTTAATTGGCTTACTCTCCCAAATCACATTGGAAACAAATATACTGTGTTCCTAGGGTGCCGTGTTATATTATTTATAAATGCAGACAATTCAAAAGCAGGAAAATGCTTGGCCCTTGCACTCAATAAATTTGCCTTTTAATTGAGAAGGACAACTTCCAAATTAAAACAACATTCGAACAATTCAAAGCAACATGGAAGAAATGTGTAATAATCTTTTGGGGTAGAAGTATACATTAATACAGCCCCTTGTGGAAAGAATTCTGGCAGAGTTCATAATTAGAACTAAAGATCTCTTTTTTTTTTTTTACAGGGACAGAGAGTCAGAGGGAGGGATAGATAGGGACAGTCAGACAGGAAAGAAGAGAGGTGAGAAGCATCAATCATTAGTTTTTCGTTGCCATTGCAACACCATAGTTGTTCATTGATTGCTTTCTCACATGTGCCTTGACCACAGGCCTTCAGCAGACTGAGCAACCCCTTGCTGGAGCCAGCGACCTTGGGTCCAAGCTGGCGAGCTTTTGCTCAAGCCAGATGGGCCCACGCTCAAGCCAGATGGGCCCACGCTCAAGCTGGCAACCTTGGGTTCTCAAACCTGGGTCTTCCGCATCCCAGCCCGACACTCTATCCACTGCGCCACCGCCTGGTCAGGCTAAATATCTCTTTTGACCCAGTAATTTAACTTCTGGGAATTTATCCTTCTGCCATACTTAAGAAATAACACATACACAAAGGTACTCACTGCAGCATTATTCAAAATAACAAGAGATAGGGAGGAACTCAAATACACTTGAATAGAGGACTGGTTTAATAAATCATGCTACAACCATAACATGGAGTATTTTGAAAGTATAAAAATGCATGAGGAAGCTTTTAATGCACAGAGATATGTTTAAAAGTCTCCAAGATTATATTAAGTGGGAAACAAAGAGACAAACAAACAAACAAACCAGCAAGGTGCAGAAAATCGTGTACACAATGCATTCTTTCGTTTCCAACAAGAAATAAACAAGAACACAGAATATACTTGTATTTGCTTGAATATTCCTAAGTAAACGGTAGACGAATACACACAAAAACTAAAAGCTGGTTATCTGCAGTGACTTGCCCGAGGGTGAAAACAGGGTAGGAAGGAAGAGGCAGGAAAGAGACCTCTGCTCTAGGAAACACAAAAGATGTATTTGGAGCCACCTGAATGTCTTCCTATTCAAAACAATTAAGAAGAGAACCATTTTCAAAAAATAAAAACATGCCCCCTAGGAGGCCAAGCATAACGAGGAAGCTAGTTTCTGGGGGACTCCTCCTGGCCACCACCATGTGGAGCATGGACGCCAGCTCTGACCAGCTCTGTGAACAGTAGGGAAATGAAAGAGAGAGGAGAGCACAGTTTCTGCACGGGCACCACTCGGCAGTTTCCACCGGTGCCATCATGTCCCAAGGTTTCTGAGCACCACCTGGCTGAAATGGCTCCCTGCCAGGTGCCTCCCCTTCACCAGAGCCTTTTCTCGCCAGTCACCAGGTTGCTCATGACAAGCCATCAGCACCAGTTCACAGAATCCTCAAGCAGCTGGCTTTAATCTTTACTGTGGGAGGGCAGAAGAGGGAGGGCAGCGTCGATTAAGTAAACTTCTATTAAGGGAGGACTGAAGCACAGGAGGTCAGAGAGTTGGGACAGATGTCTGGCCGGCCGCCAAGTTAAGCTTAGAAAATACTCCCCAAAGATACCACACAGAAATCTGCCCAAATGTTGAATGCTCTGGCTTCAAACTGTGTAAACCTGGGTGATTGTTTTTCTAATCTTTATGCTTTGATGTGCTTCCCAATAAAAAATTTTACTGAGTATAGATTACTCTTAAAAACCAAAAAAACAGTGCATACAATGTGTGGGTCTATCTATAACATATATGTATTAAAAACTAAATCAAACACTACTCTTACGTAGTATATAAACTGAAAGGTAAAGGAAGCTCAGCTAGGTAGCATAAGAATTTTACAAATGTAAACAATAAGAATACAATACTTTTTTAAAATTTCTATAATGCTGAAGATATCCATAGGCCAGGGCAATCTACCTAATCAGGCCAGGCAGAGTGCAACTGTCCAGTTCCAGGGAAGGAAAGGACAGTCATTAAAGAGATGCCCTCCCCTTCTTCCTCCCACTGGATTTGAAACTTGATATCTAGCACCGCAAATCACTTTCCTCCCTCCACTCTCTAAACCCCAGTGATGACGATGGTCCTATTCATCTCCGAAAACTTAAAGTACAATTTGAAACTTGGCTAATCTTTTCCTCAGCTCCTTAGTAATCGTGGGAAAAGTAAGCTAACATTCAAATTACTTGACTAGGTTTGGGCATAGCTGAGGCTAAGTTTTTCATCATTCAACAAATGTTTTGTTTTTTTTTTAAATGTCAGTCAAGTTAAGCAAAATCCAGTCCCTCAATGCTTAAAAAAACATACAGTGGACCTTGATACTTCCAAGGGATCTATCCTAAAACCTTCCTCCATCCCAAATGTGGGAACAGCACTATTGCACAACACTTCCTCATTTGTTAGTCAGGACTCTTGATTTTAAGTGACAAAAAGGGGAGTGAATTGGAGGACAGAATTCAAGGAATGGTGGGAAAGCCAAATTGAGGAAAAGACGAGTGCAGTAGGCTTCCAAGAAAACAGGGCACAAGGACACATACACCACCAGGGCTCTGCCCATCATCCTTTCTCATTGTCTTCCCCACCTGGCAGGAAATAAGCCATGCAGAGGCCAAGAATCACCACTGGCAAGGAGCTCCTCAAATATTTTCTGATTGTCAGCACAAAGAGTCTTTGATTAGTCAGTAGAGGTCAGGTGTCCACCCTGGGCCAATCAGCTGTAAGAACATACCCATCCCTTCTAGAATCACATGGGTGGTTCAAGTGAACCAGCAGCAGTTCCTCAGAGCAAGAAGGGTGCTGGAGGGACCACAAATAAATAATGAAACAAACAAAGGGCCACTCTACTCTACTACAACGAAAATAAAGAATATAAAACTGAAAAAAAAAAAAAGAATATAAAACTGAAAAAATGTAGCCTGACCACGCAGTGGCCCAGTGGATAGAGCGTCAGACTGGGATGCGGAAGACCCAGGTTCGAGACCCCAAGCTTGCCAGCTTGAGCGCGGGCCCATCTGGCTTGAGCAAAAGCTCGTCAGCTTGGACCCAAGGTCACTGGCTCCAGCAAGTAGTGGCTCGGTCTGCTGAAGGCCCGCGGTCAAGGTACATGTGAGAAAGCAATCAATGAACAACTAACTATGGTGTTGCAATGGCAACGAGAAACTAATGATTGATGCTTCTTCTCACCTCTCTCCGTTCCTGTCTATCTGTCCCTATCTATCCCTCTCTCTGACTCTCTCTGTCCCTGTAAAAAAAAAAAAAAATGAAAAATGTAGATGACATCTCAGACCTTCCTGGGAGTCATTTTTTATGGACACTCTCAGAAACCAGGCGCTTCCTTTCTATACACCAGCCTTACAGCCCACAGAATTCCAGATCATTCCACCTTAGCAAAACCCACACTGTTATGTCATGGCCTTCAGATTGCTCACAGCTGGTAAATTATAAATAACCAGGGTCTAGAAAGCCTCAGAGAAACGCATTTTTAATGGCAGGTGTTTCTCTAAAACGAATAGATAAATATAGAAAAAGGAAGAATGGTTCTCAATGAGCCAGCATCCTTGACACCACCTGCTCCTTCCCACCCTTTCAATCACCAACAAACTCCTATTGTTTCTACATCAATAGCAACTCTCCGCGTAGCCTCTTCCCTCTACCCTCTCTATCAACCCCTATCCTGGTTCAGTTCCCCATTATGACCAGGTGGAGTTATTCTGTAAATAGTAGAAGGAGAGATATGATGCATATGTCCTTGTTTGCCAGATTCCTATTGAGGAATGAATGATTTTTAGTCCTAAAGTATAAGATTAATGAAGCCAAGACAAGAAAATGACAAGAGCAATGGTTCTGGAACCAGACGCTGTGGTTTGAATCCAACCCTGTCACTTCTTCTCTGCATGACTGTGGTAAACTGCTCAATCTCTCTGAGGCTTTTCTTTTCCTTCTGTTATTTATTTTTTATTTTTACATTGATTGAAAGAGAAGAAAGGGGGAGGGGGAGAGAAAGAGAGAGAGAGAGTGAGAAGCATCAACTCATTGTTACACTTAATTGTTCCATTTAGTTGTGTACTCTTTGATTGCTTCTTGTTCGTGCCCTGATCAGGAATCAAACGCGGGACAACACTTTATTCACTGAGTCACCTGGCCAGGGCCTCTGCAGCTGATTTTCTAAAACAATAGGCGTAATATTTGTCTTGCAGATTCACTGTAGTGATTAAATCAGGTGACAATTTTTAAACTGCTCAGAATATTCAATATATGCTGCTAATATATAGAGGACTTGTGCTAACCTGACAAGGCCAATGAACAAATGCAAGTGGAGTGCTGATGAACGGAAGTAAGACTAAATCTGTCCCACTCCTCCCATCTCGCTTTGGCTCCTAAACAAAGACCTGCCATATTCCTCTTATAAGCCTGAAAGGTCTGATTAAGTAATAGTTCTTATTTTTATTTGTTAAGCAATGTTTGGGTCAGGAACTGTTATCTGAATGGAAAGCTTAGGAGTGATTCTTTCTTAGAACTGGGTATAGCCTTAACCTTATACCATAAACAGAAATTAACTCAAAATGAATCAAAGACCTAAATTAAGAGTTAACACTATCAATCTCTTACAAGAAAACACATGGGCAACTTTGCATGACTTTGGATTTGGCAATGGACTCTGACACCAAAAGCACAGGCAACATAAGAAAAATAAGAGTAAAGCTGGACTTCGTAAAAAATTAGAAACCTCTGCTCGTAAAGAGAGTGAAAAGACAACCCACAGAACGGGGGAAAATATTTGCCAATCATGTATGCAATAAGGGTTTAATATCCAGAATACATTAAGAACTCCTAAAACTCAACAACATAAAAACAAACCATCCAATTTCAAAAGGGGCACAAAGAGGGGTTGAGGGAGGGAGCGATACGTAGCTGGAGCTCAGAGGATTTTTAGGGCAGTGGTGCTATCCGATACACTGCTATCGTGGTGGATGCATGCCATTACATGCTCCTCAAAATCCACAGTGTACTCCAAGAGTAAACCCTACTGTAAACTATGGGCTCTGGGTGATAATAATGTATCAATGTAGGTTCGATTATAACACATGTACCTCTCTGGTGTAGGTTACTGATTACGGGGGAGTCTGTACGTGATGGAGCTATATAAGAATTCTCAGTACTTTCTACTCAATTTTGCTGTGAACTTAAAAGTGCTCTAAAAAGAATAAAGTCAGGGGAGTGGGGAGGGCAAAGGACTTGAACAGACATTTCCCTAAAGAAGAGAAATAAATGGCCAATATGCACATGAAAAGATGATCAATATCTTTAGTCATCATGGAAATGCAAATCAAAACCACAATGAGATACCACTTCATACCTACTAGGACGGTTATTTAAAAATTATGGAAAATAGCACATTGCAGATGACGTAGAGAAATTGGACCCCTCAGACATTGCTGGCAGAATGCAAACCAGCTCAGCAGCTGTGGAAAACAGTGTGGCCATCCCTAAAGAAGTTAAACAGAGTTACTATATGACCCAGCAATTCTACTCCTGGGTAAATATCCAAAAGAATTGAAAAGAGAGATTAAACAGGTATTTGTACACCATGTTTATTGCAGCATTATTCACAATGGCCAAATGGGGGAAACAGCCCAAGTGTCCAACATGAGATAAATGAATAAACAAAATATGGTAAATACAAACAATGTAATATTATTCGTCCTTAAAAAGAAATGAAGTTCTCACACATGCTATGACGTACATAAACCTTGAAGATATCATGCTAAGTGAAAGAAGGCAGACACAAAGTGTATGATCACACAAATTCTACAATCCCACCTATAAGAAATATCTAAAAGATGCAAATTCATAGACAGAAAATAGATTGGTAACTGCCAGGGGCTAGAGAGAGGGAGGAATGGGGAGTTATTGCTTAATAATTACAGTTTGGACATAGTAGTGATGCTTGCAAAACATTGATTTTAGAGAGAAAAGAAGGGTGATAGAGAGGAAGAGAGGGAGAGAGAGAAGGAGAGACAGAGAGAGAAACATCAATCTGTTCCAGTATGTGCCCTAACCAGGGATCGAGCTGGCGACCTCTGCGAATCTGAACGACACTATAACCACCCGAGCTATCTAGCCAGGGCCTGCACAACATTATAGATGTATTTAATGCCACTGAGTTATACACTTAAAAATGGTTAAAATGGCAAATTTTATGTTATGTAACTTTATCACAATTATTTTTAAAAGAAATTAGTCCTAACTAACCTGTAAACATAGGAACTAAAATCTGTTATGAAAATTTATGTAGGAAGAATAATGTTATAATGTCTACTGCAAACAGAAGCACGGTGGTCTGGATGAAGCTAAAATCAAGTACCTATTACTGCTTTTTAAGGTTCTAGGATAAGCAGATTCTAAAATCCATATGGAAGAACAAAGAACTAAGAATAGCAAAATATAATTCTGAAAAAGAAAAAACAAGGTGGGCCACCTCTCCGTATGACATGTCAAAACATATAAAAGTTATAGTTTTGGACGGTGTCATATTAGCCCAGGAACAAATAACTAGATCAGTCAACCTCTAACTAAATAGAAACATGGCATCAAAAAGACATAAATCAGTGGGAAAAGAACAGACTGTTCGATAAATGTGCTGGACCAACTGATTTTCTATATGGAAGAAAAAGCAAAACGAATCCTCACCTTCCATCAATCACAGAATAAATTATAAATGAATTACCTGCTTAGTGTGAAAACCAAAACTTTAAAAACTTTTGGTGATAAAATATAGGAAAATATACATGTAACTGTGGAGTAGGGGAAATTTTTTAAAAATGAGACTTGAAAGCACAAGTAATAAAGATGGTGAAATACTTGACTACGTCAAAATTAAACTTGTCTATACAACAAAATACACCCTACACAAAACAAAAGACAAAAAGGAGCTTGGAAAAGATCTCTGTGGCTAGTAAAGGTGTGGTAACCAGAATACATAATGAACTACTTCAACCATTAGGAAAAAAATGACAACACAATAAACAAAAACGCAAAGAGCATGGACAGATAACTCAACATAAGAGGAGCTACAAATAGCCAATAAACACACGAAAAGCAGCTCAAACCTCATTAGTAAGCGGGAAAATACGAACATCTATGGGAGACACCGTTTCACGTGGACCAGATAGGCAGAGAACAGTAAGCATGGCTGAGGCAGTGGAGAAGCAGTCGCTGTCATACACCCCATCAATTGGTACAACCGTTATGGAAAGAAATTCAGCCACATCAGTGTGCGTTCACTATGACCCACTAGTCGTTGCTCTAGATCAACATGTGTACAAGGACACAGATACAAGGATGTGCCTTACAGCAGTGGTTTTTTCAACCGTAGAAGAGTTAACCACCCTGATGCTGTATGAAGATTATAGAATCTATGGAGATTATAGACCCAATAGATTCCATAATCTTCACACAGCATCAGGGTGGTTAACCCTTTCATGGACTGGCACAAAATTTCTGTCAAACCGGCACTGGTCCACAGACCTGCAGTTGAAAAACACTGCCTTAAAACATGTGTCCGTGTATTTATCCAAGCATTTATATGTAGCAAGTGACGGAATGAAAGCATGCATGGTAATAATTCAGGACCCGGGTAATGATCATTCCAGCGGTGGCCTCTGGAAGGGAGAGAGAATAAAACTAGGGAGAGGTACACGAGGGGCTTCCTCTACATCTATTTTTAATTTTTTATAATATAGTTGACATGTTAGTTTCAGCTGTAAAACATAGTAGTCAACATTTACATACCTTATAGAGTGATCCCCACAATAAGTCTGATAACCGTGTCACATTACAGTTATGATGTTACTGACTCTATGTCCTATGTGTACATTACATCTCTGTGACTTATTTTACAACTGAAAGTTTGTACTTCTTCATCCCCTCCTCCCTTTCCATCCCTCTCCAACCTTCTGGCAACCACCAGTGTGTTCTCTGTATCTGAGTTTGTTTGTTTTGTTTGTTCCTGTTTAATTTTTTAGATTCCACAGCTAAGTGAAATCACATGGTAGTTGTCCTTCTCTGTGTAACTTACATCTATATATTTTTATATTTTAAAGAAGGAACTGGAGCAAAACAGGCAAGATGTTAAGATTTAAACAAACTAAGTTGTGAGTACATGATATTGTTTTGTACTCTTCTGAATACTTAAAAGATTTCATAATAATAATTTTTCACATTCTAGCATAATCTGTCCAGAATTACTTTGAGGACATGAACATTCCACCGAGTTGGGCAACTATAGATCTGCAAAGGACAAGGGGTAGTTGGAGCTGGAGGAGCCGTCTCTGTCCTAATGACAGCTAGGAAACGAAGGAGCCACACCGTGAGATGTTTACAGGAAGAATCAACTGTTTCCTTCACCTTGGCCTGGCAGGATGACCTGCACACGTCTCCCTCTGCCGCACCTATGTGCCTCCTTCAAGGCCGCATCCTGACCTCTCCTTCTAATTGCGACCTCTTTCCTACGCAAGGAGGAGAGTCAGCCATGACTCCTAATTGATTCAAAGGACACTCTAAGCAACCCTGTCATTTACTCTTTCTCTGACCGCTTCCTGCAGGAATAATTATTTTAATTATCCTGCTTCATTGGGAAGTTTCTTTCCTTCACTATTCCTACTGCAGAGCAAAAAGTGTTGGCAAAAATGTCAAGAAAGCCCTGGCCAGGTAGCTCAGTTGCTTAGAGCACCCTCTGATATACCAAGGTTGTGGGTTGGATCCTGGTTAGGGCACATACAAGAAGCAAGCAACCAATGAATACTCAACTAAGTGGAATGGCATACTGATGTTTCTCTCTGTCTCTCTCACACTCATTTCCTCTCTCTCTCTCTCTCTCTCAAATAAATCAATCAAAAGTTTTTTAAAATTTATTTTATTGATGAGAGAGACAGAAAGAAAGGAGATGAAAAGCATCAACTCACAGTTGCTTCACTTTCGTTGTTCATTGATTGTTTCTCATTTGTGACTTGAGGGGGGCGGTGCTCAAGCAGAGCCAGTGAGACCTTGCTGAAGCCAGCAACCTTGGGCTCAAACCAGCGACCTCTTGGCACTCAAGCCAATGACCTTTTGGATCATGTCAATGATCCCGTACTCAAGCTGGCAATCTTGGGGTTTCAAACTAGGAACCTCTTTTCTTTTCTTTCTTTTTAATTTTAGTAAGGAGAGAGAGACAGAAAAAGAAGTGGGGGGAGAGCAGGAAGCATCAACTCCCATGTGTGCCCTGACTGGGCAAGCCGGGGGTTTCAAACTGGTGACCTTAGCATTCCAGGTTAACGCTTTATCCACTGAGCCACCACAGGTCAGACAAAAAATAAAATATGTTTTAAAGAGTCAAGAAAGAACCATAAGCAAAAATAAATAAATACAAATAAACCCACCAATGACTCACCACGTGAAGGTAGGTAGGTGTAGCAGTGACATGAGTTTTAGAATCAGACAAACTGTGTTTGCAGGACCAGCTCCTCCATTTATTTCTCGACTTACTTGACGTAACCTCCCTGATGCAAAGTTTCCAAACCGTCAGGCAACAACAATAACCCCTACCTCACAGGGTTAATGAGAAAATAAGATTATATGCAAAAATCACTTATAGGGGCTGGCGTATAATACATTAATAGGCATACAGTAATTCTTGTTATCAGTAACAGAGAATGAACTACATTGTATTTCATCTTCCCACCTGCTAGGATATAAGTTCCATGATAGCAGGGAAGTCTGTTTTGTTCACTGAGGTAACTCAGGACCTAGAACACTATATGGCCCACACTAAGCACTCAATACATGTTTGTTAACTGAATATGAACCTCAGTATTTGGCACATATTAGGCATCTAACACTTACTATTTATGGAGAACTTACTGTGTGCTGAGCATTATGCATTTCGTATCTTGTTTAATCCTTACAACAATGTATTTATTATTCTATTCATTTCTAGGCATTATACATTTTGTATCTCATTTAATCCTTAAAAAACAATGTATTATACTATTCATTTTATAAATAAGGAAACTGAGGCCCAGAGAAATTAACTTACTTCCCCACGCTCACAGAGTTAAATGAAAGAGCCAGAATTTATCCAGTTTGTCGGTTTTTATATATTTGTGGGACCAATTAATAAGTAAAAGCTCAGAATTAATTTGATAATTTAGTGAATGCTCACATAGTGGAGTGACAAGTTAGTACTTGTACATATCTATGTATCTATGGCTTTGTAGCAGAGACCAGGCATGTTCCAGTCCCAGAAGTAGGAACCACTGATAGTTTCAGTACTTCTAAGGTAGTAATAAGCAAGGAGTTCTCCACATTCTACAGAGAAAGTTACATGACAGAAAGTTGTATAGTAAATGTCCCAAGGTGACAAAGAACATTAGTAAGTGAACTAGATATAAAACCCAGTCACCTGCTCTCTCTCTTCCCAAGACTCTAATTTAACACAGTCACAGAATGGAATCCACTGCACAGAGGAAAAAGTGGTAAAGGCGAGAAAATAAAAGCAATAAGACCTTCTCATAAACCTGAACTATTTGACATTCATTTACATTCAAATACTTCTGTAGAAAAAAGTCATGTAAAATAATGGCACTAATAGAAACCATTTTTTTAGCATAGTTTTTCTTTTTTATGTTTCTTTGTTTTTGTTTTTTTTTAGCATAGTTTTTAATTTAAAAATAACTGTATAGCCTGACCAGGCAGTGGGGCAATGGATAGCAAGTCAGACTGGGATGCTGAGGACCCAGGTTCAAAACCCCAAGGTCACTGGCTTGAGCACGGGCTGATCCGGCTTGAGCACAGGCTCACCAGCTTGAGTGTGGGATCATAATCATGACGCCATGGTTGCTGGCTTGAGTCCAAGGTTGCTGGCTTGAGCAAGGGGTCACTTGCTCTGCTGGACCTGCCCCAAACCACATCAAGGCACATATGAGAAAGCAATCAATGAACAACTAAGGAGTTGTAACAAAGAACTCATGGTTCTCATCTGTCTCCCTTCCAGCTTGTCCGTCCCTGTCTGTCCCTCCCTCTCCCATCCACCTCGTGAAAATAAATAAATAAAAATAACTTTATATAAGTTTATTGTAGACAAGTTTTAAACACAGTGAGAAAAATGTTAATTCCATTACCACCATATAATATATGTGTATATCTTCCTACTCATTTTTGTATATTTTTCTTTTACAAAAATGGGATAGCTGCCTGACCAGGCTGTGGCGCAGTGGATAGAGCATCGGACTGGGATGCGGAAGACCCAGGTTCGAGACCCTGAGGTCGCCAGCTTGAGCGCGAGCCCATCTGGCTTGAGCAACTTGCCAGCTTGGACCCAAGGTCGCTGGCTCCAGCAAGGGGTTGCTTTGGTCTGCTGAAGGCCCGCAGTCAAGGCACATGTGAGAAAGCAATCAATGAACAACTATGGTGTTGCAAGGGCAACGAAAAACTAACAATTGATGCTTCTCATCTATCTCCGTTCCTGTCTGTCTGTCCCTATCTATCCCTCTCTCTGACTCTCTCTCTCTGTCCCTGTAAAAAAAAAAAAAAAAATGGAATAGCCTGGCTGGATAGCTTGGTTGGTTAGAATGTTGATCTGATATGCAGAGGTTGTGAGTTCAATTCCTGGTCAGGACACAGACAGGAGCAGATTGATGTTTCTCTCTCCTTCTCTCTAAAATCAACTAATATATTTAAAAAAATTTTTAAATATGGGATAAAACGGTATACCTTTTATAACTTAATTTTTCCAATTAATAAACTATCTGCCTATGTCAGTAAACACATTATCTCTAACTGAGGAATTTCATTGTATTTATATATTCAAGTCATTTCTAATTATTCCCCATTGTAAACAAGGCTGAGATGAACTTGTTAGAGTTAAATCTTTTTGCCGGCGTTTAATTCTTTCCATAGGATAGATTTCCAGAAGCAGACTTGCTGGGTCAAAGGTCTGCATTTGGAATTTTTTAATTTAAGCACAAACATCTGTTTTAAATATACTTTAAAATTATCTTTCACTTCATTTTTAGTGTGTGTGTGTAACAAGAACTATGACAAACACATGGAAAGCTCCCAATAGAGACTGGTTGAGCATCTCCTTATATATGTATATTACTTTTCTCTCTCCTTTCAAAAAAAAAAAATCAGTAAGTTAAGAAAGAAGGAGAAAAGATGAAAACAAAACAGTAATGTTGACCATGAGTGAGAAAGCCTGGTTGGCCCCACTCACATCTAGGAAAATCAAAGTCCATCATCAGAGGTGTACATAGAACAACATTGCATCAGGCACCATGATAAGATTTGGAAGAAATGAAACATGCAAGGTCTAGTCCTAGCCCTATAGAAGCTTAAAATTTAGTTCAAAAGCAAAATCATAACTATATGAAAAGACTCAGAAGCGTATAACAAGGTCACGTGCAAAAGGTAAAAAAGCAGGTAACTTGGTTAGCTGAAACAATCCGTTTAAGCAAAGAATCATAATGAAAAAATACATTGAAATTTCTATTGTAAATTAATACTTGAGGAACATTTATGCACAGTCTCTGAATTCTCAAGGAATTTCCTTTAGGAATAAGTCTATTAATTAAAGTCTCATAATACTTTAGTCAACAGGTTCCATTTTGGGTTTCCTTAAAATATTTTAATTTTTATTAAATTTTTAAATTTAAAAATAAGTTTTTTAAAAAATCAAATAAAACTTTTCCCCAATATTTGTTTCCTCACCCATATGCAATTCTATTTTAATTAGTGCTAGAAAGTCATTATTACCTGTTTTTTTTCCAAACATCAACATGGTGGGGTTTTTTTGTTGTTGTTTTTTTTAAAATTTATTTTACAGGGACAGAGAGAGAGTCAGAGAGAGGGATAGATAGGGACAGACAGACAGGAACAGAGAGAGGTGAGAAGCATCAATCATTAGTTTTTCGTTGACATTGTGACACCATAGTTGTTCATTGATTGCTTTCTCACATGTGCCTTGACCGCAGGCCTCCAGCAGACTGAGCAACCCCTTGCTGGAGCCAGCGACCTTGGGTCCAAGCTGGTGAGCTTTTGCTCAAGCCAGATGGGCCCGCGCTCAAGCTGGCGAGCTCGGGGTCTCGAACCTGGGTCTTCTGCATCCCAGCCCGACGCTCTATCCACTGCGCCACTGCCTGGTCAGGCCAATATGGTTTTTATAGAAGCAATTCTCTTTCCGAGCTCCTAGTTCACAATGAACATTGTCAATAAGCCTCCCAGAAGGCACAGGGAGCAGTTCATAAAGAGTTAAACAAAGCCTGACCTGAAGTGGCGCAGTGGATAAAGCGTGGATCTGGAACACTGAGGTTGCCGGTCTGAAACCCTGGTTTCCCTGGTCAAGGCACATACGGGAGTTGATGCTTCCTGCTTCTCCCCCCTTTCTCTCTCTCCTCTCTAAAATGAATAAAATATTATTTTTTAAAAAAAGATATAAAAAAAGTTAATCAGAGAAGTCTGTTACTTCTCTTACACAACATGAGAGTTCCTCAGATCAAATCCAGATGGCATCTCCTTAGTAATTACTCTTCTGAGGTGAAATGGTTTAACAACTACATCAAAAGTATAACTTCCAGTGTTTTGTGATGGTGTGTTAAAAAGCCAACGAAATACTCTCAACCATACCTGTGAAGACAGGCTTTAAAGGATACTTTAGGCATCTCTAGATCAGCAAGTGATTTTCATCGTAAAAAACTGAAAGAACCTATTGACACATACAGGATCCGGAAGTACATTTTTAAAAGTTAAACATGTGATGCCTGACCAGGCGGTGGTGCAATGGATAGAGCATCGGACTAGGATATGGAAGACCCAGGTTCGAGACACCGAGGTCACCAGCTTGAGCACGGGCCCATCTGGCTTGAGCAAAAGCTCGCCAGCTTGGACCCAAGGTCGCTGGCTCCAGCAAGGGGTGGCTCGGTCTGCTGAAGGCCTGCGGTCAAGGCACATGTGAGAAAGCAATCAATGAACAACTATGGTGTCGCAACGGCAATGAAAAACTAATGATTGATGCTTCTCATTTCTCTCTGTTCCTGTCTGTCTGTCCCTATCTATCTCTCTCTCTGACTCTCTCTGTCCCTGTAAAAAAAAAAAAAAAAAAAAAGTTAAACGTGAGGCTATAGGCAATAAGATTCCTCTGAATTAATATAAAAATCATACCATACTATCTGGTAAAAGTATTGATATCATAAGCCACTCTGTACTGAAGGTCATGAGCTCTGAGTTCTAGTCCAATTATGCAACTGTAAATACATAGTTCTGTGGTTTGTACAAGTTACTGAGCTCCCTCTCCTAATCTATCAAATAAAGTGAATTAGTTTTAGGTAATTACTAAGATCTTCTTCAACTCTAAAACTTGACTATTCTTTAAGGAGGACCAATAATCATATTAAAAAAAAAGAAGCCTGACCTGTGGTGGCGCAGTGGATAAAGCGTCAACCTGGGAACAATGAGGTCGCCAGTTCAAAACCCTGCACTGGTCTGGTCAAGGCACATATGGGAGTTGATGCTTCTAGCTCCTCCCCCCTTTCTCTCTCTCTCTCTCTCTCTCTCTCTCTCTCTCTGTCTCCTCTCTAAAATAAATAAATAAAAATAAAAATAAAAAACAAAGAAAAAACAAAAAAAAAAAGAAGAAGAAGAAGAAAAGCAGTAGAAACTGCATTTTTAGGTATTCCAGTAGCTAATCAAATCAATCCAGATTCTAATATCAAGAAGAGAATGGGAAAATCAGTATATCACATCTCCTTTTATTTGACAACTCAATGAATATTCACTGTCTACTCTGTGATGCTGGGGATATCTCACAAAACAAGGGAAATATCTGCCTTCACAGACCTTACTACATCAACAAGCAATTACAATAAAGTGCTAGCAGAACGCTCTAACAGGAAGTGTGTGTGCAGAATGCAGTACGAAAGGCTTCTCTCTAAGGCCGAGACCTGAAAGAATATGTAGTGGTTATTTAGGAAGGGGGTCAGGAGGGAAGTGATCCAGGGAGAGGGAGCACTTTGTGACAAGGTGTGGCGATAGGAGGCAGTTGGCTAAACTGTCACCTGTGGCTGAAGTGTCCTGGAACAAGGGATGGAGTGAAGAGTGAAAAGAGAAGCAAGCAGGAGGTGTATCAGGATAGCAAAGCCTTACATAAGAACATAGCAAGGAGTTTTGCTTTTAGCTGCCTTTGAAAGGTTTGTGTAGGCAAGTGATGGGATCAGATAAACCTTTCCAAAGATTGCCCTGGCTGTGATGTGAAGAACAGATTCTGGGGCAGCAAGACCCAAAGCAGAAAAGTCTATGAGGATATTGTAGGAATCTACACAAAAGATACTGACCTGAACTTGAATATGAACAGCAGGAGTAGAGAGATACTTGAAAGTTGGTATCAGACTTGGTATTAACAAGATGTGGGGGAAGAGGAGTCAAAAATAATTCCTAGACTTCCAGCTTAAGAAAGTAGGTAGAGGCCTGGCCAGTTAGCTCAGTTGGTTGGAGAGTTGTCCCAATGAGCCACGGTTGTGGGTTTGATCCCGAATCAGGGCACATACGGAGGTCCAACCAATGAATGCACAAGTGGGTGGAAAAATGAATTGGTCTCTCTCTCTCTCTCATCAATAATAAAAAAGAAATAGGATAGAAAGTTCTCCATTGTGTTTGCTAAGAGGACTGGATATAAGCCTGCAGTAGCTGGCAAGCGTGTTGCCATCATTTGGAAAGAGGCCGCCTGAGAATGTAGCCAACACACAGGAAAACAAAGCTATGAGAAAGACAGTGAGGCTGTTGTGACATCCTTATTTCACATCTCAGGACCAGCTGTCCCAGATCTACCCCTGGACTTGTCAGGCACATGAATCATGCGTTCCCTTTGTTGTGGTTTTTGGTGGTGGTGGCTTGGTGGGTTAGTTGTTTAGCAATTTAAGTTGGGTTTCTGCCACCTGGAACCAAGAGTTATGGGAAAAACTGGGAGAGTGAGAACAGAGAGCCCAGGGTAGAACTGAAGAAGTGACAGGAAGATGAGCCCAAGGAGAAAGCAGAGGAGGACCAGGAGAGTGCAGTGCCAACAGAGGAGAATGTTCAAAGAGAAGCATGTGGCTGGCATAGTCAAACGCTATGGAGAGATAAGTAAGGCAATTACTAAGACATATGCAATGCCTTTAGCAACAAGGCAGGAGTTGGTGGCTTTTGTGAGGATGGTTTCAATGGAGGGATGGGAGTAAAAACCAGACTGAAGGGGGCTGAAGAATTGAGGTGAAGATGAACAGTCAGTGAATAGAAAAAATTCTAAGTCAAAAAGCTATATGGGGACCATGACTGGTGGCTCATTGGATAGAGCAGTGGTAGTCAACCTGGTCCCTACCGCCCACTAGGGGGCGTTCCAGCTTTCATGGTGGGCGGTAGCGGAGCCACCAAAGTATAAATAAAAAGATAGATTTAACTATAGTAAGTTGTTTTATAAAGATTTATTCTGCCAAACTTAGAGAAAATCCGACATAAAGTACTTGGTAAGTAATTATTATTATATACTTTAACTTGCTGTAACTCTGCTTTTTAAATTTTATAAAGTTACTTCCCTACTTTATAAATCACCATTATTGTGGAACCGGTGGGCAATTAGAAAATTTTACTACTAATAGAGATAAAAAAGTGGGTGGTAGGTATAAAAAGGTTGACTACCCTGGGATAGAGCATCATCCCAGCATATGGATGTCCCGGGTTCGAATCCTCGTCAGGGCACACAGAAGCCACCATCTGCTTCTCCCCCTCCTCTCTTCTCTCTCCCTTCCCCTCCCACATTCGGTGGCTTGAGTCATTTGAGCATGGCCCCAGGCACTGAGGATACCTCTGTTGGAGTGCACCAGCCTCAGGTGCTAAAAATAACTTGATACAGGAACATGGGCCCAGATGGGGTTGCCAGGTGGATCCCAGTAGGGGCACATGTGGGAGTCTGCTTCACTATAACCCCTCCTCTCACCCCCACAAAAAAAGAAGTTGTGTGTGAATGGCAGGGTTACCAGAAGATGTTTTCAGATGGATGAGATAGAAGAATGTATAAAGGCTACTGAGAAGGATGGGGAGAGGGAATAATTGAGAGAGGTCCCCAAGAAGGGAGGGGGGAGGAGGTCAAGAGCACCAGTCAAAGCATAAATTTTTTTAATTAAATTTTTTAATTGACTTTAGACAGCAAAGCAGGAGGGAGAGAGAGAAAAACACTGATCTATTATTCTACCCATTCACGCATTCGCTGCCTGATTCCTGCATGTACCCCAACAGGATCGAACCCGCAACCTTGGTGTATGGAGATGATGTTCTAACCAACTGAGTCAACTGGCCAGAGTAAGGACTGGCCAGGACAAGGCACAGATTTAAAGACTGGCCCTAACTCAAGGGGAGGATACCTCTTCAGGTGGGACAGAATGGAAAAAGAGAAGGGTGCGTGCAGAATTAACTAGATTTTTTTTTTTTTTTTAAGAGAGAGAGAGATGGGAAGGGAGAGAGATGAGAAGCATTGACTGTAGTTGCGGCACTTTAGCTGTTCATTGATTTCTTCTCATATGTGCCTTGACTTGGGGGAGAGGAGAGGGTCTACCTGAGTCAGTGACCCCTTGCTCAAGCCAGCAACCTTGGGCTTCAAGCAAGCAACTATGGGATCATGTCGATGATCCCACACTCAAGCCGGTGACCCCGCACTCAAGCTGGTGAGCCTACACTCACCAGGTGACCTTGGGGTTTTGAACCTGGGACCCCAGCATCCCAGGTCAATGCTCTATCCACTGCGCCACCACTGGTCAGGCCTGATTTACTAGATTTGTTAGTGTTGGGCAGATAAAATATAATATGCTCACTTTGTTAAAGATGGCGCTGCCCACATGGAAGCCCATCACCCAGGTGATATTATTTGCCCTTATGCTTGGGATGGGTGAGGGGGACAGGCTGTAATGTAAACAGGCCAGGTCATTATGGCCTAAGGCTTGGTTTTAGGAGTAAGTTCTTCTCCACACCCTTGACTGATTGGATGATGTAGGGTGGTGCACTCTCCTAAGGAATCCCATTATACAGAGACTTCCTTGTTTGTATAATTGGATTAAAGTTTTGGATTTTCTATGCTATAAACTGGGGCAGCCCAGGAGCTCTCTCTCTCTCGGTTCCTGAAGTATTAGAAAGGAGAGCAGAGTAAGGCCACGTGGAGGAGAGGAGGTAGCCAAGATGGTGGAGTGCTGAGGAAGAAGCCAGTTTGTTAAGAGTTTGTGCTGGAGGAGATGGGAAACAGAGGTTGTTGGGCAGATAAGTTATATTATGCTCACTTTGTTAAAGATGGCGCTGCCCACATGGAAGTTCGTTGATATTAATGTGTGTTCTGGAACAGGCTGTGGGCAGGCCGGGTTGTTGTAGCCTAAGGCTTGGTTTTAAGAGTAAGTTCTTCTCCACACCCTTGACTGATTGGATGATGTAGGGTAGTGCACTCTCCTGAGGAATCCCATTATACAGAGACTTCCTTGTTTGTATAATTGGATTAAAGGTTTTGATTCTACGATATAAAGTGGGAGAGACCAGTAGCTTGATCTCTCTCTTGGTTCCTGAGTTCCTGAGGTTAGTATTAGAAGAGAGGAGAGCAGATTAAGGCCACGTGGAGAGGAGAAGCAGCCAAGATGGCAGAGTGCTGAGGGAGAAGCCAGTTTGTTAAGAGTTTGTGCTGGAGGAGATGGGAAACAAGTGGTGAATAAGTCTGGTGAGCTAGAAACCTTTGATTCTAGGAAACTCAGATAAGTCAGTAGCTTTGTGAGCACTGAATGAGTGGGTTTTGGAGCCCAGTGTGTGTTTTTGCTTGCCCACCGGGTGCAAGCTAGAATTAAAGCTGATGGCTCACCAGTTCTTGGCTCCGTTGTTTCATTACCGACTGTTCGAATCAAATGTGAACCTGCATGGGTCAGGCGGCTGTGATCCTGACCCCGGCTACTGGCTTTACAGAGGTGAATAAGTCTGGTGAGCTAGAAGTCTTTGATTCTAGGAAACTCGGATAAGTCAGTAGCTTAGTGAGCACTGAATGTATGGGTTTTGGAGCCCAGTGTGTGTTTTTGCTTGCCCGCCGGGTGCAAGCTAGAATTAAAGCTGATGGCTCACCAGTTTTTGGTTCCGTTGTTTCATTACCAATTGTTCAAATCTAATGCGAACCTGAACGGGCCAGGCGGCTGTGATCCCAGCCTTGACTACTGGCTTTACAGTTAGCATAGCAGCTTGAAGGTTCTGTCTGACAGCCTTTACTTTCTCCATATAGTAGGCAGGGTCATTTGCCCAGAGGGAGGAGAACCTGAGGGTGGAAGTTTTACGAGAATGAAGTTCATTTGAAAAACTGCTGTGGAGCCTAACTTGTGGTAGCGCAGTGGATAAAGTGTCGACCTGGAACGCTGAGGTCACCAGTTCGAAACCTTGTACTTGTCCGGTCAAGGCACATATGGGAGTTTATGCTTCCTGCTCCTCCCCCTCTTTCTCTCTCTCTCCTCTCTAAAATGAATAAATAAAAAAGAATGTATAAAAAAAAACCTGCTGTGGGGAATAGAAGAGACTAGGAAAGAAGAATTGGCTGGACGCCCACTTGATGACAGAAACCATTCTATAGTTTTACCAAAATCTTGGAAGTCAAAGAAAGGATAGATTCTGAAAGTAAATGTTTGACTATAGTAAAACAACATATATATATATATATATATATATATATATATATATATATATATATATAGTCACATTTATAAATGAAAAGTGTTAGTACTGGGATACTTTTCATTGCTGATCAAAAAGGGGAACTTTGAGGTTTGCTGACATGACTCTGAGCTTTTCCGTGCAGTCAGCTGCCAACCTGGTGGAGACAAACCACGCGGGAGAGCTCACAAATGGTGGGACAGGCTAGAGGGTGTTATGTGGAGTTGTACGCTTGAAACCTGTATGGTTTGGTGAACCATGTCAACCCAATAAATTTTTTAAAAAAGAAAAAGAAAAAGATTCAGCCAGGCTAGAATAGGATATGAATCTGGGTTTATAAAAACCAAACAAGACTCACACTGTGCTTGTCAAATAAAGCAGTCACCCAGTTAAGAGACAGAAGTTACGAGCAACAAACCCTTAAGGGCAGATATAACCCTTGGGTTGTGCAAACACCAAATACCAAGAGGCTGCTAGATAAGGTCCTTCTCAGTGTCAAGACTCTTTAAGTTTCAGTTGAGAGTGATAAGAGTTTGCATGAGACATTTGTACTTGAAAGATTTCATCTACTGGCCACATTAGCCATCCACAGAGGGTGGGGCAAAGTAGGTTTACAGCTGTAAGGGAAAATACCATAGTTAATTAAATAATAATACAAAAATAAACTGTGTTTCCTGTGCTCACAACTGTAAACCTAACTTTTCCCCACCCTGTATTTTCAAGTTCTATCCTTATACTTAGTTTCATCATCAACAAAGGTTTTAGACCATACTGTCTCAAGCCCTTCCTGAAAGTCTTCTCTGAATTGCAATGTAGTCTTGTGATACTCATCTTCCAAGAGGAATGATAGGAATTACTCTGAAAAGTGTTGTCTTTTTGTGAGAGGGATAAACAGAGAGACAAATAGACAGGGAGAGAGATTAATCTCAACTCCTAGTCGGCACTTTAGTTGTTCACTGATTGCTTCTCATAAGTGCCTTGGGGGTGGGGGTGGGGGGGATCCAGCCCAGCCAGTGACCCTTTGCTCAAGGCAGAGGTCTTGGGCTTTAGGCTAGCGGCCTTTGGGCTCAAGCCAGAGACCCAACGCTTAAGCCTGCAACTTCAGGGTTTCGGGTCTGGGTGCTTAGCATCCCAGGTTGACACTCTATCCACTGCGCCACCACCTGGTCAGGCCAGTGTTATCTTTTAGAGTAGGGGTTATCTCCTACTGAATTATTCAATATTCCTCGTAAGGGAAAAAAAAACACAAACAAAAACCCCCGGCAGGAACTTTGCCACCCTAAGCCTTCCTTGTCTGGGTTTTTATTTACCTGCCTGTTGGGCAAGATAAAATATAATATGCTCACTTTGTTAAAGATGGCACTGCCCACATGGAAGTCCCTCACCCAGGTGATATTATTTGCCCTTATGCTTGGGATGGGTGTGGGGAAAAGGCTGTAATGTAAGCAGGCCGGGTCGTTATAGCCTAAGGCTTAGTTTTAAGAGTAAGCTTTTCCCCACACCCTTGACTGATTGGATGATGTAGGGTGGTGCACTCATGAGGAATCCTCCCAGTATGTCTCAGATAAGTGACTTTGTATCAGAGACTTTCTTGTTTGTAGATTGGGTTAAGGGTTTGGATTTCTACACTATAAAGTGGGACAGACCAGTAGCTTGCTCTCTTGGTTCCTGAGGTATTAGAGAGGAGAACAGATTAAAGCCACATGGAAGCCAGGAGAAGCAGCCAAGATGGCAGAATGCTGAGGAGGAAGCCAGTTTGTGTAGAGAGAAGGAGATGGGAAACAGAGGTGAATAAATTTGGTGAGCTAGAAGCCTTTGATTCAGGGAAACTCGAATAAGTCAGTAGCTTTGTGAGCACTGAAAGAGTGGGTTTTGGAGCCCAGTGTGTTTTTGCTTGCCCACCGGATGCAAGCTAGAATTAAAGCTGATGGCTCACCAGTTTTTGGCTCCGTTGTTTCATTACCGACTGTCTGAATCTAATGCGAACCTGCACTGGCCAGGCGGCTCTGATAGTGGCCCTGGCTACTGGTACACTGCCCCATTTCCTACCTATCAGTTCCAGGTTCTTAAGCTGAAAATGTCATTGCTCCTGGCCCTTCAGGATACTCTGGTTTTCCTCCTCAACCTTTACACATTTAGGTTACCATGTCCCAGAAGCAAAGGGATGTGCTAAGATTACACGACTCCTATCCTTGGAGAAGTCAGCAGTGGATGCCTGTAAAGCCAGTAGTCAAGGCTGCCATCACCGCAGCCTGACCCATGCAGGTTCGCATTAGATTCGTACAGTCGGTAATGAAACAACGGAGCCAAAAACTGGTGAGCCATCAGCTTTAATTCTAGCTTGCACCCGGCGGGCAAGCAAAAACACACACTGGGCTCCAAAACCCATACATTCAGTGCTCACAAAGCTACTGACTTATCCGAGTTTCCTAGAATCAAAGGTTTCTAGCTCACCAGACTTATTCACCTCTGTTCCCCATCTCCTCCAGCACAAACTCTTAACAAACTGGCTTCTCCCTCAGCACTGTGCCATCTTGGCTGCTTCTCCTGGCCTTCCCGTGGCCTTACTCTGCTCTCCTCTCTAATACTAATCTCAGGAACCCAGGAACCAAGAGAGAGCTCAAGCTACTGCTCTCTCCCATTTTATAGCATAGACTCAAAACCTTTAATCCAATTATACAAACAAGGAAATCTCTGTATAATGGGATTCTTCAGGAGAGTGCACCACCCTACATAATCGAATCAGTCAAGGGTGTGGGGAAGAGCTTACTCTTAAACTAAGCCTTAGGCTATAATGACCCGGCCTGCCCACAGCCTGTTCCAGAACACACATTAATATCAACGAACTTCCATGTGGGCAGCGCCATCTTTAACAAAGTGAGCATAATATATTTTATCTGCCCAACAATGCCAATAGACTGACAGGTGCTGTGATAGCAGGTAGAGGGACAAAGAAGCAGACATGATCATCTCTTCCAGGAGAGGTAGAAAGAGTCAGGAAAGCCTCACTGAGAAGGTAACCTGTCAGCCATCTTGAAGAGTGAGGATTTCTCCAGGCAGGGAAAATGTGTGAAGCTGGAAAGCAGAGGAAACAGCAGAGTATAAAAAACATGAGATGTGGAACACACTCACTTCCAGGGGCTGTAAGTTGTACAGCGTGAGTGTAGCACAGGGTGTCTAGAGATGGTCAGAAGAGGAACCTAGACAAGTGAGAAGGGACCAGACCAGACACCCTATGGTTTGAGAACAGTTAAAAGTTTGGACTTTATCCTGGTCCAGGTGTGACTCAATCATTTTTTTCCCTGGCTAGCTTAGATAAGATTAGAATATTTGAAAGGAAATATTTGCTAAAACACAAAGGGAAAAGTAAACACAAAACAAAAAGCAAACATACGAAAGCGTAAAATGAACAGCTCACAAGCCTCATTCTAGAAGAAAAGGGGCACTGTTGTTCACAGTGTCCAGAAATTGTTAATGTGGCTACGCTGAGAAACAGTGCTGACAGTGAGACCTGTATCATTAAAAAAAAAAAAAAACAAAAACAGCTCATAGATCCCAGATTTCTTAGCCTGCTTTTTTACTAAGTTCTAGCCCCAGATGGGCTGAGCTCAGAGAGCTGGTTAGGTAAATGGTCCAGCCCAAGCCATCTTCCTCTCCTCAGTCCACCATGTTGGCCTAAAAACAGCCTACCATATCTTTGGGGCCCAAAACTGAGGCCAGTGGTAGTTCTGCTCCTTCTGGATTCCATCTCTTAATACTCACCCCTGGGCAGTCTTGCTCACACTGAGGTTGGCTTAGTTTCTGCCGCTCCCCTGACCCCTAGAGGCCTATTCTAGATTGGGGATCAGAAAACACTTTCTGTAAAGGGCCCCATGGTCAATATTTTAGGATGAGCAGGCCACGTGTCTGTGTCACAGCTACTCAGCTCTGCTGTTGCAGCATGAAAGCAGCCTCTGCCAACACGTGAACAAAAGGATATGGCTGTGTTCCAATAAAACTTTATTTATAGACTAACATTTGAATTTTATATCCTTTTCATGAATTTTACATCATATGTCATGAAATATTCTTCTTTTAATTTTTTCAACCATTTAAATATGTAAAAACCATTCTTAGCTCACCTGCTGGACAAAAACAAAGGGCCAAATGTAGTCAATGGCCAAGAGTTTGCTGACTCTGTTCAGGGCACTAACACCCAGGGCAAAGATGGCCTCTTCCACTTTTACCTGATTGATTTATTACTATAACTGATACTAGTAATACTATATACAATATACCAATTAGGTCCCAGGTGGTATGTACCACAGAGAGCTGCTTTGATGAATAAATGAAACCATGTATGTAATAAAGCACTTAACATAAGGCTTCATCTCAGTTAAGCATCAATAATTGTCAGCTACTATTATGTATTATTGTTTATATGTATTATTGTTTATATATCTTGTCTCTGATCAATGAAATAAATCATACAAGATTTTTTATTTTTTATTTCTTTGAGAGAGAGATAGAGGCAGGAAGAAAAAGAGACAGGAACATTGAGCTTCTCCTGTATGTGCTCTGACCAAGGAATCAAACTGGTAACCTCTATGCTCCGGGACAATGTGCCAACCAACTAAGATATCTGGCCAGGGCTTAATTTTTACTGATTTTTAGACAGACAGAGAGAGGGAGAAAGAGAGAGGGGAGGAGAAGGGAAGCATTCATTTGTTGTTCCACTCAGTCATGCATTCTTTGGTTGCCCTGAGTGCCCTGACCGGGATTGAGCCAGTAACGTTATTGTTTCAGTACAATGTTCTTAACCGACTGAGCTAACTGGCCAAGGCCAAGGTAGATATTAATATTCCATTGAGGACCAAGAAAATTGAGTCATTTGTGAAATCACATTATTAAGTGGCAGAACTAGGAGCTGAACCAGATTTATCTGACTTCAAAGCCCATGGCCTTCCCATTACATCACAACCTCCTGTTACTCTGAAGTATATTCACTGGCTGCTGGTTAACTGCTGGTCTCTGCTGTAGACTGCAAGTGGCAAAAAGCCTTAGTAAATTCGAGGCTTAGCAAAGGCTAAGTTCTCCCCCCTCCACCTCCATATTGGCTATGATGCTGAGTATTTGCACCAATTTCACTTGCTTACTTAAGTTGCTGGGAGCAATTTACATGCCCTTCCTCTTATTCTGTTCAGATGTTGATTGATTTCGCTTATGCATGGTGGGGGATTCCTGTTTATGCCTTGGGAGAGTTCCTGTTTTTGCCTCAGACGTGTAACTTTGTATCAAGGACTTCCTTGATTTGCATATGACTATATAATAAAGCAAACTGGGGCTACTGGGCACTCGGATATTGCCATCAGCATTGAAGAGGCCTCCCAATCCCATCCTTTTTTCTTTTCTTTTCTTTTCTTTTCTTTTCTTTTCTTTTCTTTTCTTTTTTTTTACAGGAACAGAGAGAGGGATAGATAGGGACAGACAGACAGGAATGGAGAGAGGTGAGAAGCATCAATCATTAGTTTTTCGTTGCTATCGCAACACCTTAGTTGTTCATTGATTGCTTTCTCACATGTGCCTTGACCGCGGGCCTTCAGCAGACCGAGCAACCCCTTGCTGGAGCCAGCGACCTTGGGTCCAAGCTGGCGAGCTTTTGCTCAAGCCAGATGGGCCCGCGCTCAAGCTGGCGACCTTGGGATCTCGAACCTGGGTCTTCCGCATCCCAGTCCAATGCTCTATCCACTGCACCACCGCCTGGTCAGGCCCATCCTTTTTTCTTAATGAGTCTGTTTTCTTAATTCCACACCGTTCTCACTCAAGACCCAGAATTACAAGCAGCACTGGTCCGCGGCAGGTCTCTCCATCACCAGCAGGCATTTGTGTACCTAAAGCCTGCCATCTTGTGTCAAGAGTAGCAAATGGCTTATTCTATTCTTGCTTCAAAACTTAAATGCCTGTTGGACCACTTAGCTCTTTTTTCCTGCCAAGGGATCCTCTACCCCACAAGAACAGTAAAGATGACAGAACTCAAAAGACTATTAGATCTTTTCCCGCTCAGCTATCTAACCTGCCCACTTCTGCAGGTTCTTCTGATGACTCATCCCCAGGTAACTTCCTGAAAGTGACGCTCCCAGAATCCTACCAGGGCAGCATTCTAACAGAAATTTTTCTGTTCTACACGTTCAGTGGTAACTCCAGGTATCCACCAAAGATAAAGAGTGTCGTTGGATAAGCCTGCCCAGGCGGTGGTGCAGTGGATGAAGCATTGGACTGGGATGCGGAAGACCCAGGTTCGAGACCCCGAGCTCACCAGCTTGAGCATGGGGCCCATCTGGCTTGAGCAAAAGCTCACCAGCTTGGACCCAAGGTCGCTGGCTCCAGCAAGGGGTTGCTCGGTCCGCTGAAGGCCCGCCGGGGTCAAGGCACACGTGAGAAAGCAATCAATGAACAACTAAGGTGTTGCGACAGCAACGAAAAACTAATGATTGATGCTTCTCACCTCTCTCCGTTCCTGTCTGTCTGTCCCTATCTATCCCTCTGACTCTCTCTCTGTCCCTGTTTAAAAAAAAAAAAAGAGTGTCATTGGATAAAAAGCATTCATCTGCATGAAGTTTTCAGAGTTGTCCATAAAATGTTATTGAAGATATTTTACATGTCCTCAAAATTATATTTAAGGGAGCCCATGTGATAAATCCTTCCTTGAACTTAGTTCCAGGAAAAAATAGAGCCTTTGCTATAATTGAATCTGTATATTTTATCTTGCCAGGATAAGAAAATGATGTAACCCGACCTGTTTCCTTTTATATCATGGCTTCCAAGAAATTCTAAGGCAGACTCCATGCCAAAATGTCTCATCTCAGGTGCCTTGTAGGATCTATTTCTGCTTCAATGCTACGACCACTTCTACATTTTATTATTTTAAAAATAGCTAGAACATACTGTGTGTGTCTCCTAAACGCCAGGCATGGTGCCTTTCCTGCTTGCCCCTCCTTGTTAAGTGGTTTCAAATATGGTGCTTGTTTAACTAAACTACAGCCTTATTCTATAGCTCATGTCTTACCTTGTATCCTATTCCTCAGGTCCCCTGGAAGCAGGCCAGTCTAGCTACTGGATTTTTTTAAAAAGGGGCTCTATTCACCCTCATGCACACAGATGTAAAGAGACAACCTGGCTTTTTCTTTACAGGCCACAAGATGGGGATGTCATTCCATGGAAATCAGGGTGTTTTCAGATTGCACTGTTTTCTATATCTCTTCCTCTCTCTTGGTACCTCGGCTGGTCTCCAAGACTCACCCTGATCCTCCATGCATGTGCTCAGAACTCCAGACAGTCCCCACATTTGGTCTGTGCTAAGGGCGAGCTACATGAGCAGGATGCCCATCCTTTTGCATCTGTAGCCCTAGACATCATCCTAGTGAGACTCCTCCAGCTCCAGGTGGCTTCGTCATTGCAATCACAACTCTCTGGCATTTCACACCCTGCCACTTCACTTTGTATCACCTCCCCTGCGACCGTACCTGTTCCCCTAACACCTTTCCAGGAGTCGATGAAGGTTTATATAACTAGGAGTTTAAGTCCAAGGGTGACCGGCAGACGGCTGTTACTAGATAGAAACATTGGAAACCGGAGAGGTATCTGGCATGACACAGTTCGTCGAATATTTGAGAATGAATGAATGAATGAACGAACAAACCCTGACTCACCACCACTTTCCCACCAAAATACCTAGACAAAGCCAGCAGCAACCAGACACCCAAGCCTAAGCACCCAAACTTCTGCACTAATTATAATCCTATGAATTTGCTTCAGGAAGGCTGATGAAAATGGAAAACTTGGTTTCTTTTTCTGCTTAAGAAAGAAATCCAGCCTGACGTGCGGTGGCGCAGTGGATAAAGCGTCAACCTAGAATGCTGAGGTCGCCAGTTCAAAACCCTGGGCTTGCCTGGTCAAGACACATATGGGAGTTGATGCTTCCTGCTCTTCCCCCCTCCCTTCTCTCTCTCTCTCTCTCTCTCTCTCTCTCTCTCTCTCTCTCTCTCTCCCTCCCTCCTGCCTCTCTAAAATAAATAAATAAAATTAAAGAGAAATTAACCAAGTTAATAAAAATCTAGAGCACACCTGTCTGTCAGCCCAAAGCGGTTTCTTGTCTGTATCAGGCACGATGGTCTGAAAGGCCAGGCTTTTGCTTCAAATTCTCCCTTTGCCTGAACTTGCTCAGTAACAGGGAAAAACACGTGATAATGCTGGGCCTCGCTGTTTTCATCTGTAAAAAACGAAGATTGCACTAAATGGTATCTCTGGTACCTTCCAGCCTTACACTTCTGTGATCTGTCTCTGATAATCCAGCTAGCATTCTTTTATTGGGCAGGGTTTTACGAGATGTTTTAATTTTGGAAGTACATTTTCTAGTCTTCCTTATCATCACTTTATCACATGCACCTGGACTTTGGTTATCTGTTCATAGAGCGGATTTTTTCTTTTGGTGGTAAAATACACATAACATAAAGATTACCTTTTTTTTGGGGGGGGGGTTGATAGAGAGAGAGAAAAGGGAAGAAAGAGGAAGATAGAGAAAAGCATCAACTCATTGTTCCACTGATTGGTTCTTATATGTGACCTGGTGGGGGCTCAACCCATGCCCTAGGGGTTGAGCCCTCACTGGGGCTTGAACCAGGGACCTCAGGGTTGAGTCTGCACCTTCAGAGTTGAGCCAGTGACCTCAGGATAGAACTAGCGACTTCGGCCTTCCAGGAGGACTCTCTAGCCACTGCACCACTGGCCAGAACCCATTCTAACCATTTTTAAATGTACGGTTCAGAGGCATTAAATACATAAACACTGTTGTACAAAAATCACCACCATTGGTCTTAATAACTCTTCATCATTTTAAACTAAAACTCTCTACCCAGTAAACAGCAACCTCCCATCCCCTCTCCTCCCGGCCCCTGGCAGCCACCATTCTCCTTTTCGTTTCTGTGCATTTTACTACTGTAACTAGGATTGTACAGTGTGTCCTTTTGCTATTGGCTGATTTCACTTAGCATGATGTCCTCAAGGTTCATCCATGCTGTAGCATGTGTCAACATTTCCTTCCTCTTTACGGCTGAATAATATTTCACTGTATAAATATACCACATTTTGTTTCTCCATTCCTCCACTGATGGACACTTGAGTTGTTTCTACCTTTTGAGTGTTGTGAATAATGCTGCCATGAACACAGGTGTACAAACATGTCTCAGACCCTTCTTTCGGATGCACACCCAGAAGTGGAACTGCTGGATCGCAGGGTAATTGCACGTCTACTATTCTGTGGAACCACCACAGTGCTCTGTCCAGTGGGACTCTTGCACGGACAGAAGTGGAACTGCTGGATCGTAGGGTAATTGCACGTCTACTATTCTGAGGAACCGCCACAGTGCTCTGTCCAGTGGGACTCCTGCACGGACAGAAGTGTCTAAGGCGCTGGGCACTGCAATCTCATTGCCCTGCTGACTCCTGAGAGGTGTTTCCAGGGTGCAGGCTTGCCTGGAAGGGTTGTCTTGCCTCACCCACTAAAGCAGCAGGACCTAGCTGCTATTCAAAAACGAGTCCTGCACTAGACAGGGTACCAGGGGTTGCTCCTTACACTGCCTCTGTATCAACTACTGTCCAGTGGGCTAATAGTACCCAACGTACAGGGTTTTTATGAGGGTCAGGGGTGACGTACAGAAAGCACTGAGGTAAGCACTTACAAAATGAAGATAGGAACCTGCCTGACCAGGCCGTGGCGCAGTGGATAGAGCGTCGGACTGGGACGCAGAGGACCCAGGTTCAAGACACCAAGGTTGCCAGCTTGAGCGCGGGTTCATCGGATTTGAACAAGGCTCACCAACTTGAGCCCAAGGTCATTGGCTTGAGCAAGGGGTCACTCGGTCTGCTATAGCCCACCAGTCAAGGCACATGAGAAATCAATCAATGAACAATTGATGCTTCTCATCTCCCTCCCTTCCTGTCTGTCTCTCTCTCTGACTCTCTCTCTGTCTCTGCCACAAAAAAAAAAAAATAGATATGAACCTTAGTCCACTGATTGCAAAAGACCATGACGAAAACCAAATGAAGTGACGCAGAGAGCGCTGAAACTGGTAATGCATTCTATAAAAGCTAAGCCCTCTTCATTTCTTTCCTAATCACTGCTACAGCCTCCTAACAGTTCTTCCTGCCTCCTAGCTTCTTAAGTCAGGCTTCAGAGTGAGCTCTCTAAAGCTGCTAGGGTCCTGTCATTCTCCCACTCAAGTTTTCAGTGGCTCCCCTCATCCTCACAAGGCCTTCACCTCTCTCTTCAGTCTTATTTCTTATCTTTCTTTCTGGGCCTCACATCTTGCAATTTTACCTCTATGATTTTGTTACTGCTATATTTAGTTAATGTTATAATTAGTACCATGATAGAATAAAGTTTTTTTTAATTGGCATCCCAGAGATGGAAGCCAAAGAGGGAATATTTTAAGTACTTTATTCCTTTCTCCCTCCAAAATAAGATGTGTGTTTTTCAACTGAGCTTTTCATGTCTTCATGGCTCTTCTGAGAGATGCTTTTCCTTCCTCGGCATCTGAGAAATATTCCAGGTCCCTATGTGTGAAGTCCAGATGACACAGCCCAACAGGAAAACATTCCCACAGCTTTTTTTCATTAGGACTGGGCTAAAGCAATGCGTCCAGTCTTGTACTTAGTAGGTGCTTGATAAATATCTGCTCAAGAAATGAGTGATTTGCCTGACCTGTGGTGGCGCAGTGGATAAAGCGACGACCTGGGAACACTGAGGTCGCCAGTTCAAAACCCTGCACTGGTCTGGTCAAGGCACATATGGGAGTTGATGCTCCCAGCTCCTCCCCCCTTTCTCTCTTTCTCTCTCTCTCTCACTCTGTGTCTCCTCTCTAAAATGAATAAATAAAAATTTTTCAAAAAATGAGTGATTTATGAGTTATTTGTCTGTGCTAACTCCTGTAAACTCCATTCTATGAACAGATGTCAGGTTTGTTTTTTGTTTTTACCTCTTTCAGAAGCAAGAACTGTGCCACTGTGCCATTTTTGAGATAATAAAAACATTGGAAGGTTGTAAAAGCAATGGGCCTACTGTTTAGATTAACCTAACGTGCATAGTATTTCCAGTTAACATGGGAAACATCTCATCTTCTTATTTTTAGGGAGCCCGTTAATTTGTCTATAAGTTTTTTTATATGGGTATCAGGGTGTTTGCACATGAATCTCGTGAGGCTATATGGGCTTACTGATGGTGGCAATCTACTGTACAAAGCTATCTTTAACATGTCCTTAACTGCTTCTTCAGAGCTTCAAATGGTGCCCTCTAGTTCTTATGGATGTTGTTGACTATTAATAACTTACTAAATCTTCATTTTATCTTTTGTGCATATTGCCACTAAACTGAGGATGTCTACTAGCTAAGGTTTTTTTTATCCTTGCTTTTAACCTTTTAAAGATTTGTAGCTTTTTACTCACAAACACACAACTCTTTAAAATGAATATTAATGTCAGATAGGGAAAATATTATACATAATGAGCAATTCCAATTTCCATATTTTTTTATGGCAAATTGACACTTCCAAAGAAAAGCTTCCAGAGACAGGGTTAAGGACCATTAAGAAATTCTGCTTAACAACGATTTAGAATCCTGATAATTCCTAGATTATTTCCTAGGGAATAGATGAGGTGATGACACCTGTTTTGAAATAATTTAAAAGAATTTCTTGTATTTGATTATCTCAAGTCAAGAGGTATGGCCAACAACAACAAAAAAGGAATCTGTGTTAATTCATAGCATTTTACATTTGGAAGGAACAATCAAGATAATGTTATCATCCACCCTCTTCTTAAAAGCAGAAATGTTTGGGAACCAGCCTTGCCTGATTTCCCATCTTGTACCTTTTACTATCAGCTAATTTGTTAATCAGGATCATGTTCACCCAAAGAATATATTGTTTAGGTAGCTTCCCTAATTATAACCTTTATTACTAAAAAAATAAAAGAAACTTCTTGGATTTCACAAGTAAAATCAATTGATATTTATTGGAATAAACATAATATAGGGTGAGGGTTTTATTTATATATTTATTTATTTTACAGGGACAGAGAGAGAGAGTCAGAGAGAGGGATAGATAGGGACAGACAGGAACAGAGAGAGGTGAGAAGCATCAATCATTAGTTTTTCGTTGCTGTTGCAACACCTTAGTTGTTCATTGATTGCTTTCTCACATGTGCCTTGACCGCGGGCCTTCAGCAGACCGAACAACCCCTTGCTGGATCCAGCGACCTTGGGTCCAAGCTGGTGAGCTTTTGCTCAAGCCAGATGGGCCCGCGCTCAAGCTGGCGAGCTCGGGGTCTTGAACCTGGGTCTTCCGCATCCCAGTCCACGCTCTATCCACTGCGCCACCACCTGGTCAGGTTAGGGTGAGGGTTTTAAAGAAAAATATACCTTTAAAGATATAATGTGGTCTACACTGGGGATAGGGAATCAGAGGACTAAGTGCTTTTCTGAGGCTTTAGAAGTAAGTGGGCAGAGGTGGCGTCACCTTAGAACTGCAGCCTGGAGCTTTCAGGTTGGCATTGTCACCAAGGGGTGCTAGGATAACAGGAAGCAGGACTGAACAGAGGAAGCCTTGCAGTGTGACCCAGAAACAGACTGAGGAGGACAGGCACCCACAACCTAAAACTATCCCAGCTGTCCGATATGCCAGTGCTTCCATCTGCCAAACTTTACTTTTTGAAGAGTTCTAAGTGTGGGATCCCCAAACCAGGGTCAGCTGTGCGGTGAGGGGCTCTGGAGTCTGGCAGCAGGTACTCTTGGTAGGCAGTGTCCTGGAGAGGGCTCCTGGGTGTAGTGTGTTTGGGTCTCTTAGAACTTGAGGGCAGCACTAGCTTAAATCACAGGACAGCCACCACCTGATAGGGTGGCGCAGGCGGGACACGTGCGGTACGCCACTCACTTCTGTATCTGAAACAGCTGGGCTCGGGAACCTCAGCCACGCGGTGAAATGGATCCCGACCGACCTCTAATCTTTCACGAGTCCTCACACACGTACACATCTGAAAAAAGCCAGCCAACATCGACACAAGTTCTCACACACTCTAACCCCACCTCGGGGCTTGCATCCATCCGAACACAAGAAAGGATGAACCAAGATCTTGAAATTTCCCTGGTACACACTCCCCACATCCGGTTCCCCAAAGCCCAGCAGAGACTGGAGGGACGGGGAGACAGGGACGCAGACAAAAGAGTTTTCAAACAGATTCCCTCCTAACAAACCTGGCTGCTTGAGACTTTTCCTGTTTGTACAACTGAGAAAAGACTTCACACACCGCCTTCCCGAGCACCACCTCCCTACCTTGTCACAGCGCCAGGTGGAGAGATCTCCACCGCGGAGGAGCGCGCGACCTAAACTCCAGGACCAGCCCGCCAGAGGTACTACAGCCGCGGTGGCAGTGGCGGCAGCGGCCCTGGCCCCGCCCTCCACGGCCCCGCCTCCATGACGCCCCGCCCCTCTGCGGCCTCCCTCGCGGCTCGCAAACCTTCGCCGCTCAGTCACCTTCCAACGCGGAGACTACAGAGCCTGGTGCATTGTGGGAAGCCAGAGCCCAAAACTGAGCCTGCGCTGACCCCTGGTGGGCACAGTTCACGGCAGAGTCCTGGTCCCCGGGGCGGGGTGTGGTCGCAGAAAATGTGAGAATTGTAGCTAAGACAGGCTGACCGCTTAGGGCTGCTGCAGGGAGCTAGCATTTATTGCAAAATGCTCATATCTCAGTAAGGTATAAAAAGAAACCGGGTGCTTTAAAAGTGACTGAGGCCACCTCTTACATAAATAAAAAACTAAAGCAACATTAAAAGTAGCGAAAGCTTTTTAAACTAGGGAAAATAAGTAAAATTGTAAGACTGATTGAATGATGTCAAGATTATTGGAAAACCTGAACAGTTTTATTTGTGATGAAACCACAGATGGGTTTAATCTGTCTAAAGAATAATGGATTACTATGTAACAGGAACTATAAAACTGTAATCCAGGACTTTATCTTCTGGGTATATACTTTAAGGAAATAGTTAGTTCAAAAGGAGTAAAAAAGGTGAATTGTACAAAAATATTCACCATAAGAAATTAGAAAGTAACAAATTAATATGTGAAAGGCACAAAAGTATGTAACTATTTAAATAACACTGATCATTATCACTATGTAGAAATATTTCTATCAAATAATTTTAAAAAGAGGCCCCCGCCGGTTGGCTCAGTGGTTTAGCATCAGCCTGGCATATGGAAGTCCTGGATTCAATTCCTGGTCAGGGCACACAGGAGAAGCGACCAACAGCTTCTCCACCCTTCCTCCTCTCCCTTCTCTCTCTCTCTCCCCCCTCCCACAGCGGATGGCTCATAAGAAGCAAGTTGGCCCCTGGCGCTAAGGATGATTCCATGGCCTTGCCTCAGGTTCTAAAATAGCTCAGTTGCCAAGCAACAGAGCAGCAGCCCCAGTTAGGTAGGGGACTTGCAGGTGGATCACAGTCTGGACACAGGTAGGAGTCTGTCTCTCTGCCTCTCCACTGCTCACTTAATAATAATTAAAAAAAGAATGTTAATGGAAAACCACAGAACACAAGAAAGCACATAGTCAATGATTCCAACTATGTGCAAGATATGTTGACAAACATAAAAGTGAACTTTGGAGCAATGTAAATAGTTTAGAGTTTAATGTGTCTTAAGATTATTTTATTTTTATTGAATAGCTTTTCAAACATTTCTAAGTTGGGACTGTTTCTAATTTTGGATAGCATTGCAATATTTTAGTTTCCCTTCATTCTAAATAATAAAGTCACCTAAGAAAAGTTCTGAGGCTTTAGATAACCATGACATTTTGCTTGTCAGCAAATGCTAGTGGGGCGCATAAGGAAAGTATACTTATTGGGCTGTGTATTCATTTGCTAGAGCTGATCTAACAAAGTGGCACAGACTGATGACAAACAGCAGAAATTTGCTGTCTCACAGTTCTAGAGGCTGGAAGTCTGAGATCAATATGTCGACAAGATCAGTCCCTCTAAGGCATGGGAAGAAAAAATCTATTCCAGGCTGCTTTCTTGGCTTGCAGATGGCCATCTCCATCTTCAGATGGTGTTCTCTGTATTAGTGACCGTGTCCAGTTGCCCTCTTTTATAAGTACACCAATCATATTAGATTAAGGGCCCACCCTACTCCAGTATGACTTCATTTTAATTAATTACATCTGAAATAACCCTTTTTCCAAATAAGGTCACACTGTGAGATACTTGGGGTTAGGGCTTCAACCTATAAATTTTGGAGAAGTCACAGTTAAACCCATATCAAGGAACAAGAGCTTGGAATTCAAAGTGTAATCGTATGAAAATCGCACCTACCAGATGACAAAGATAATAACCATGTATATTATATAATCTCCAATGTATCAAAACACTAACAGCTTAAACACAGTAAAACCAAATTGATTACAACTTCTTTTTTTTCTGTCCTTTACCGCTTTTCAGGCTTTTTCAGTTGCAACCAGGGATGTTATGAGCTAAGATAGCCTAGAGGCTTCATAAAAGTCATATACCTATGTGTAGCTGATGAGTCTTGCCTGCTACAGGAATGGCTGACAAGGCATGTCCGAATGCCTGGAAACAGAGTGGCATCTCTTGTATTTAAAGTCTTCTGCTTTCTGTGGTGACAGGGACCCAGAGGGTTCCTGAGAGAAATGAAGCCCTGCCTAACATTTCCAGATTAGTTTTATTATTTTGTCTGAGGGAACTAGACACCCAGTCAGTGGTGTATGAATAAACAACCACAGGCTCTCCAGAAAAGAAAGCTCTGATCTGTGGTGTCTGCAGATTTCTGTGGTGTAAATACTCCCATCGTGGTTGACTTCAAACTACCAGTAAGAGGTCACTGGACAGAGCTGTAGCTCCAGCATGCCACCAAGCCCAGATAATTGGCTTAACAATCTCAAGGCTATAGGCAGGGAGCAATGTCTGGGAGCACCCAGTGAGAAGCAGACAGAAAAGGTATCCTGGTGGGTTAGGGGCAGAGCCTCCCAACTGGACAGCAGTGCTAGTGAGGAGCATGGCAGTGGGGTGGCCTAGGCAGAAGCAGGGTCCACATATAGCCTTTAGGGCAGTGGGGATGGGGACCGGGCAGGAGAAAATGAATTCTTGCAGAGCTAAGAACAGCTCTTGGCCAGTTGGCTCAGGGGTGGAGCATTGGCACAGCATGTGGAAGTCCCAGGTTTGATTCCTGGTCAGCGCACACAGGAGAAGCGCCCATCTGCTTCCCCACCCCTCCCACTCCCTCTTTCTCTCTCTCTCATCCTCTCCCGCAGCCATGGCTTGAATGGTTTGATCAAGATGGCACTGCATGCTGAGAATGGCACCATGGCCTTGCCTTAGGCGCTAAAATAGCTCAGTTTTTAAGCAAAAGAGCAGCGGCCCCAGATGGGCAGAGCATCACCCGGTAGGGGGCATGTTGGGTGGATCACGGTCAGAGTACATGTGGGAGTCTGTGTCTATGCCTTCCTGTCTCTCACTTAATTAAAAAAAAAAAAAAAGGAAAGGAAAGTTCATCAAGCCTAGGTAAAAGAACAGGGTGGCAGCCTCAGGGCACAAGTGAGTCAATCAGAATGTTCTCAGACAAAATGAAAACACCTCCCTTTTCATTTCCCTTATACGGCATCGCCCTGAGAATAGGGATTCTCCTGAGAGGACCTTTTTGGGAAGAGAGACATTTAGATTAGAGCTTCCAGGGTTCACACACAATTCTTGTCACTGAGCTAAATCCCATGTGGGCTCTCTTCTAGGTACAGGATATGGTGTCAGGCTGAGCACAGTGGAGGACACACATGGGCTTCCGTTAGCACAGGTAAAGCTGATACAAAGGAGGTAACAAAACAATAACATCTTGGTGGGTCTCCTGTGACTTAAACTAGATATTAGGGGCTCTGTAAATGATGCAGGTTGTCCCCCCTTTATGGGCGGAGAGTACATCCCAAGACCCCCAGTGGATGCCTGAAACCAGACAGTACTGGACCTACTATAAAGACTATGTTTTCTTCTGTACTCATATATCTATGATAGAGTTTAATCAATAAATTAGGCACAATAAAGAGATTAACAACAACGAATAATAAAATAGAACAATTATAACAATAAGCAAAATAAAAGTTATGTAGCCAGACCAGGTGGTGGCGCAGTGGATGGAGCGTCTAACTGGGATGCGGAAGACCCAGGTTCGAGACCCTAAGGTCGCCAGCTTGAGTGCGGGCCCATCTGGCTTAAGCAAAAAGCTCTTCAGCTTGGACCCAAGGTCGCTGGCTCCAGCAAGTCGTGGCTAGGTCTGCTGAAGGCCTGTGGTCAAGGCACATGTGAGAAAGCAATCAATGAACAACTATGGTGTTGCAATGGCAACGAAAACTAATGATTGATGCTTCTCACCTCTCTCCGTTTCTGTCTGTCTGTCCCTATCTATCCCTCTCTCTGACTCTCTCTCTGTCCCTGTAAAAATAAATAAATAAATAAATAAATAAATAAATAAATAAATAAAAGTTATGTAAATGTGGTCTCTCTCTCTCTCAGAATATCTCATTGCACTATCCTCACCCTTCTTCTTGTGATGATGTGTTGACCTCGGGTAACTGAAACCACAAAAATCACGAATAAGGGAGGAGACCACTGTATTTCCCATGGAGCCTAACCCAGCGGCGTTCTGACTCATCACTCTGCTTTCAATATTGTTCAATATATCTGCCACGCTTGCCAGGGTGATTTTTCTCAGAGGCAAACCAAATCATACAAATATTCCTTTTTGCTCAAAAACCCATCCCTGGGTAGAGTTCACTCTTTTACACAGAGACAGGATTTTCCTGATCTGACCTCTACTCATCTCTCCATCGTTGCTGCTTTGCTCTTGATAACTTCCCTTTATCTAGGTTGCCAAGCCTCCAACAAGGCTGTGTTTGCTAGATTCTAGGTCTTTATATTCTTTCCTCCTCTGAGCTTTTGCTCTTTCCCTAGCTCTGTGGGGCTATTACCATGTCTGGTATCTTGAGTCCCATGTATATTAAACCCCCAGGTTTGTTTGTTTGCGTTTTCTTTTTACTACCTTTTTATTGTGACAAAACACATATAAAACTTGTCATTGTAACTATTTTAAGAGTAAAATTTAGTGACATTAATTACATTCCCAATGTTGCATAACCATTACCACTATTTCCATAATTTTTCATCATCCTAAACAGAAATTCTGTTTCTATGAAGCAGTAACTCCCCACTTTATGCTTTACCCAACCCCTGGTAATGTCTAATCTGCTTTTTGTCTCTGTGAATTTGACTATTCTGGATATTTTATATAAATGAAATCATATACTACTAGTCCTTTTTTGTCTGACTTCTTCCACTTAGCATAATATTTTCAAAGTTCACCCATGTAGTATGTGTGAGAATTTCCTGCCTTTTCGCAGCTGAATAACAGTCCACTGTATGGCTATATATGCCTCATGCCACACTTTATTTATCCATTGATCTATTTATGAACACTTAGGTTGTTTCTACCTTTAGGCTATTGTGAATAATTCTGCTCGGAACGTTGGCATATACTTCACAAGTGTTTCCTCTCCACATGGTAAGAGCTTATTTCTATTGTAGACCAGGCTAGCTTCTATTTATGTTAGAGAACCCTTTATAAGTAGCAAATAATACAGCCCAACCCAAATCTGTGTCCAGGAACGTTTCAGAATTACAGGCTTTTCACCTGGGCTGCATAAGGACAGCGGGAGTGTCAAGGATAGCGGAGCCTGGAAGAGGCTAGTTAGGAGGCTCCCGGAATCCAGAAGTTAGAGACCGGGCTGGGCAAAGGGTGGTCAAAACCGATCCACATTTGATACCCATGAATGTCCACGTGCAGTCATTCTCAGGAAGTAACCAAATGTGTAGATTACTGCAGGGTGTGTATATATGAATTGGTTGATGGGAGAACAGTGAAAAAGAATGGGAGATAAATGGGAAAAAGAGAGATTGTAGTAAGTGGTCATTTGAACACTCAGCAGAGCTTTAGTCAAGCTAGTAAATCACTACTGCAATAATAAATTTAGTTAAATAAAGACAAAGTGGAGTAGTGGGGATACCAGATTGCATATGCATTTGTTTGTTTGTTTGTTTGTTTGTTTTAGCAAGAGAGATTAAGAGAGGGGGCAGGGACAGACAGGAAGGGAGAGAGATGAGAAGCATCAATTCTTTGTTGCAGCATCTTAGTTGTTCATTGTTTGCTCGTATGTCCCTTGACCAGGGGGCTCCAGCAGAGTGAGTGACCCCTTGCTCAAGCCAACGACCTTGGGCTCAAGCCAGCAACCTTGGACTTCAAGCCAGCAATCTTTGGGCTCCAGCTAGCAACCATGGGGTCATGTTTATGATCCCATGCTCAAGCTGGCAACCCTGCGCTCAAGCTGGTAAGCCTGCACTCAAGCCAGATGAACCCATGCTCAAACCAGTGACCTCGCGGTTTTGAACCTGGGTCCTCAGAATCTTAGGCCAACACTCTATCCACTGTACCATCATCTGGTCTGGCTCTATATGCTTTTAAATGAGCATAAGTGATATAACATACTGACTACAAACAAGGATATTCAATTGAGCCAGATAGCTCAGTTAGTTAGAGCATTGTCTCAAAGCACAAAGGTGGCCAGTTTGATTCCTGGTCAGGCACATACAGGAACAGAGTGATGTTCCGGTCTCTCACTCCTCTCTCACTAAAATCAGTCAATAATTTTTTTAAATGCCATGATCTAGCCTGACTTTGCTCAAACCAAGCTCATTGCTATTAATCTGCCTCTTGAGAAACAGCCACAGAAAGCCTCTGATTTTTTCTCCCTGTCCCGTTAAGATCTAGGATTGAATGCTGTCAGCATTTACTGGCAAGTTGTAAGATACTCCAATTTGCACACCCTGTTAAGTCCCTTTATGACTATTTATGGGCTATCCCTAAGCAAAATTAGCCAGCATCTCTTTCTGTGTCCTTTCCTTCCAGAAACCAGGTGTTAACAACAGGGATGAATCATTAAGGTAGAATTTTAGGCATGAGTGGAAAATAAAATTTTGCAGTGTGGCAACATTGCCACTCCTCAAATCATACTATCAAGATGCACCACGTACTCAGCGTGGCTGAAAGGCCAGTCCTGACTGGACAGATCCTTTCCAGACTGAGGCAGTCTGACAGGAAGTGGGCTTTGAAAGCATGTCCTGCTTCCTGGCGTCGACCTAACTCGGTGTACCAAGTAACAACAGTTTGTGACGATACAAGTAGATGTGGCTAAAAGAAGGAAGTAAAAAGGAACCTTGTAGAATAAGCCTGGAAATCAATTTTGTCTTCCCTTCAATTTCCTCAGCCTGGTGAGAGAAACACAGTAAATTTTCTAGACTATGAGGAATCACTAGATATTGTGGTCACTGGTCACTCTTGGGAACCCTTATGAATTCCTAGTTCCCCCTCCGTATCCAACTCCACACTCAGTGTAAGACTGCTAATGAGATCACTCAGAAAGGAAAGCTCTAAGGCACTCAGACATTAGCCTTGTGCAAAAATCCTGAAGTGCCTAAGATTTGCCTTTTGCATCTGATTGCCTCTCCTTCCTCTCTGTGGGGCTTCCGTCTCCCTGTCTCAGTTTCTGACTCTTAATCTCTTACAATTTCTCTATTTCCTTCCACGTAAAATTATCTTTATCTGTTTATTGAAAGGATCTTATATACAGTGTGTCCGTAAATTCACGGTGCACTTTTGACTGGTTACAGGAAAGCAACAGAAGACGATAGAAATGTGAAATCTGCACCAAATAAAAGGAAAACCGTCCCAGTTTCTGTAGGATGATGTGGCAGCATGTGTGCATGCGCAGACGATGATGTAACACCATGTATACAGCGGAGCAGCCCATGGCCATGCCAGTCCAGATGTGGACGGTACAGAGGAAAGTTCAGTGTGTTCTGTGGCTTGCTAAATTCGAATCCGTGACCAAAGTGCAACGTGAATATAGGCGCGTTTATAACAAAGCGCCACCACATAGGAATAACATTACTTGGTGGGATAAGCAGTTGAAGGAAACTGGCAGTTTGGTGGAGAAACCCCATTCTGGTAGGCCATCAGTCAGTGACGAGTCTGTAGAGGCTATACGGGATAGCTACCTAAGGAGCCCTAAAAAATCTGTGCATGCGTGTGCTCGACAATTACACCTAAGCAAGACTACAGTTCATAAGGTGTTAAAGAAACGTCTCTGTTTTATGGGGTACAAATTGCGGCTGTTGCACGCTATCAAACCTGCGGATAGACCCATAGGATGTGCGTTTGCTACAGATATGCTTCATGAGATCGACAATGATGCAAGATTTTTGCAGAAGATTGTGTTTAGCGATGAGGCGACCTTCCATATCTGTAGACAGTTCATCGCCATAACGTCCAAATATGGGCTGCTGAACATCCTCATGCCTACGTTGAGTACGAATGTAACACTCCCAACGTGAACGTGTGGTGTGGCCTGATGCATGATAAGGTGATAGGCCCACTTTTTTTCACGGAGCGGTCTGTGACGGCAAACACCTATCATGACATGTTGGAATTGTATGCAGTGCAATTTCCAGAAGGTGTCATCTTTCAACAGGACGACGCTCCTCCACACTACACCACCATTGTTCGTGAGTTTCTGGTTAGAACATTCCCCCGGCGGTGGATAGGCAGGGGTTCTGTCAAGCCATGGCCACCATGATCCCCAGATCCCCTTAGACTTTTACTTTTTGGGTTATGTGAAGCAACATGTATACATTGAACATATCAACAACATTAAACACTTAAAACAGAGAATCATAGACGTTATTCACTCTGTTACACCAGATGTCCTTACCTGTGTGTGGCAAGAACTTCACTATCATTTGGATGTGTGTAGGGCAACAAATGGAGCCCACATCGAACTGCACTGAATAGGTATGAAACTGGGAGAGTATTCCTTTTATTTGGTGCAGATTTTACATTTCTATCATCTTTTGTTGCTTTCCTGTGACCGGTCAAAAGTGCATCATGACTTTACGAACACACTATACTAATCCATACTAAAGTATGAATGATTGAAAATAGCTTATTATACTGACTTTTTCAAGAGTAGTTACATTTTCCAGAGTAATAATATCATCAGTAATTATTTATCAATAATAATTTCTTTAATAATTTCAAAATATTACATCAAATCAATAATCCAATGTAATATTCTTTAGCCTGACCAGGCGCTGGCACAGTGGATAGAGTGTAGAAATGGGATATGGAGGTTCGAAACTCCAAGGTCACCAGCTTGAGCGTGGGCTCATCAGCTTGAGTGCAGGGTTGCTGGCTTGAGAATGGGATCATAGACATGACTCCATGGTCATGGGCTTGAGCCCAAAGGTCGCTGGCTTGAAGTCCAAGGTCACTGGCTTGAGCAAGGGGTCACTCACTCTGCTGGAGTCACCTGGGGGCACATATGAGAAAGCAATCAATTAATAACTAAGGAGACTAAGAAGCCGCAACGAAGAATTGATGCTTCTCATCTCTCTCACTTTCTGTCTGTCTGTCCCTATTTGCTCCTCTCCCTGTCTCTCTCTGTCTCTGTCTCTGTCACACACACACACACACACAAAAAAAATCCAATATAATATTTTTAAATCCAAGGGATAAAGAAAGATATAGCATGCAAACACTAATCAGAAGAATACTAGAGTAGCTACTATATGATTTTCAACCAAAGTGGATGTCAGAGCAAGGAAAGTTATCAGGGATAAAGAGGGGCATTATACAATGATAAACATATTGATAAAGTAGTAAATACTTTAAGAAAACATAATAATCCTTAATGTTTGTAGACTTAACAACAAAAGTGTCAAAATATGACACAAAACTGATATAAATGCAAGGAAAAATAGATGAATCCACTATCGCAGTTGGATACTTCAGCAGCCCTCTATCAGAAACAGACAGATGTAGCAGACAGAAAATCGGTAGGATGTAGCTGAACTCAACAAAATCATCAATCAACTGGATATAACTGACAGCATCGACCATTTCACTCAACAACAGAATACACATTCTCCTTAAGCTCACACAGGAAATATTCACCACGACAGACCACATTCTGGGCCATAAACACACCTTAACAATTAAAAAAAGGAAACCTACAAAGTATGCTCTTAAAGCACAATAAAATATAAACTAGAAACCAATAATAAAACGATAGTTGGAAAATTCTAAAATATTTGGAGGTTACACTATACCCTTTTAAATAACACGTGAATCAAAGTCTCAAGAGAAATTTTAAAGTATTTACATGAAATGAAAATGAAAATACAACTTATCAGAATTTGTAGAATGTGGTGAAAACAGCGCTAGAGGGAATTTACAATATAGAATGCATGTTTTAGAGAAGAAAAAATATCTAAAACTAGTAATATAAGCTTGCACCTTAGGAAACTCAAAAAGAAGAAGCAATTAAATCCAGAGTAAGCAGAAGGGAAGAAATGACTAAAACCAGAGTGGAAATCAATGAAATTGAAAACAAGAAATCAATAGAGAAAATCAACAAAACCAAAAGCTGATTTAACAAGAAAATCAACAAAATGGATAAACTAGTTGGGATAACCAAGAAAACAAGAGAAAAGATACAAATTGCTAATATCAGAAATAAAAAGATCCAATGTACATTAAAAATACATAACCACATAAAAAAACATGACTACTGACTCTAGGGACAGTAAAAGGATAAGAAAGAAATATTATGAGGCCTGACCAGGCTGTGGCGCAGTGAACAGAGCGTCAAACTGGGATGCGGAAGACCCAGGTTCAAGACCCCGAGGTCGCCAGCTTGAGCGCAGGCTTATCTGGTTCAAGCAAAAGCTCGTCAGCTTGGACCCAAGGTCTCTGGCTCCAGCAAGGGGTTGCTCGGTCTGCTGAAGGCCTGCGGTCAGGGCACATGTGAGAAAGCAATCAATGAACAACTAAGGTGTTGCAATGAAAAACTGATGATTGATGCTTCTCATCTCTCTCCGTTCCTTTCTGTCTGTCCCTATCTATCCCACTCTGTCTCTGTAAAATAAATAAATAAATAAAATGTTAAAAAAAAAAGAAATATTATGAATAATTCTATGCCCACAAATTTGACAACTTAGATGAAATGGGTCAATTCCTTGAAAGACACAATCTTTTTGCCAAACTCTTTTCTACCAAAACTCACACAACGAGAAACATATCATCTGAGTTGGCCTTTATCTATTAAAGAAATTGAATCAATAATTAATAGTCTCCTAAAACTGAAAGCACCAGGCTCAGATTGGTTTCACTGATGACTTCTAACACACATTTAAGGAAGAAAAGATCCTGAATCCCTTCCAGAAACTAGAGGCAAGGGGAACACTTCCGAATTCATTCTGTGAGGACAGCAATATCCTACTACCAAAACCAACAAAGTCATTATAAGAAAGGAAAACTGTGAGCCAATACCTCTTCTGAACATAGAATACAAAATACTTATTAGCAAATTGAATCCAACAATGCATAAAAAAGAATTATACACTACGACCAAGTGGGATTTATCTCAGGCACAGAAGGCTATATTCAATGTTCAAAAATCAACATTCAGCCCTGGCCAGATAGCTTGGTTGGTTGGAGCGTCATCCCGAAGCTCAGAGGTTACCAGTTTGATCCCTGATCAGGGCATATATAGAAGCAGATCAATGTTCCTGTCTCTCTCCTACTCTCTCCCTTTCTCTCTCTAAAATCAATAAAATAAACATTTAAAAAAATCAACATTCAAATAATCCAGCGTATCAACAGGCTAAAGAACAAAAATCACATGATCATATCAACAGTTGCAGAAAAAATACTTGACAGAATCCAACACTCATTCATGATAAAAAAAAAATTTATGTTCAATATGTTATAAAAATTAATAAGGTAATAAAGTTCATCTGGGTAAATAACTGGCCAAGAATACTGAGAGAAGACTTTCCTTGCTAGAGTTTTAAAACAGGTTATAAATAGAGAACTCTCCAAAGGGTACAAGATCAAAACCCCAAATGACTTTTACAATGAAGACAGGCTTTGACCAAAACATACTGCCACTAGGCTGGTGCTGCTTGTCGTTTCTGCCACCAGAATGCTCCTCTGGACCCAGACAAGCAAACATCAGTGAAGAAAGAGCCATTTGCCCTTTGCTGCCGGCCAAGTCTAAGGGAACGATGGACCTGGAATGCCAAGCCTGTGCTCTCACAGCGGAGGCAAGGACCACAAGGTCTGGGGTGACAGTGGCACACGTCTGCAGCTAGAAGGGAACAGAGTCACTTCTGTATTTAACCCTGTGCCTCCTTTGACATTCCTCTGGCAAGCTTAGTCTTCAAAGCATAAGGATTTAGAAAATGAGAAGTCTTTCCCAGAGATAAAGAAATGTAAGAAGAAATCAAGAGTTGAAAACAAGGGGAACAAAGACGCTAAGACAGTATCCTTTCTGTTTCTAAGTGGCCTTTCACTTCTGGGGTCAGGGTAAAACCCCTCTGTGCCAGACAGTCCAAAGACAAGGTCATTAACCCCTCTCACCAAGAAGGGTTGAATGGCACACTCTGGCCTTTCGGTCCAGTATGATTTAATACACTCACGTCGAAACTGAAAAGTTAAACCCAATGAAATGCATTTAGAATCCAGAAGAGTAGAGCTAGATGAGACCATAAAAATAACTTTTTTTTTCATGTCACATTTAATTCATGACAAAACGCCATCCAGAGAGGTTAAAAGACTGGCCCGAGGACATAGAACAGGAGGGACAACAGGATAATAGAATCAAACAAATCTGGGCTCGATGCCCAAACTTGAAGAAATCATATTTCCAGTCTGAACCCCTTGTTTTTCATCTGGAAAGTAGGGATAATAAAAATCATTCCACCGGATTGGTGTGGAAATTAAGATAGAGAACCTCAAAGAATAGTTCTTGCTATACAAAAGTGTTCAGTAATTCTTTTTCGGTTTCTAGTGTCAGAGCCAATACTCAATGTCAGGAGTCCTGTTCATCTTCTTTACTCTGGTCCCAACGACAGCATCAGGGAGTGTATCAGGTCCCATCAGAGACGGAGACCAATGTACCGTGTGCGTAGTGGCTCTGCTGTCTGGTACAATCGAGATCCCAAAGTCGACTTAGTTTCTGCCTCTGCCACTGATCAGCATAAAAACCTAGATCCACTGATAGTTCAATGTTTTCTGCTGAGAAATAGGGCAAAGGTCATCATTAAGAATTGATACTATCTGGTCTGACCAGGCGGTGGCGTAGGGGATAGAGCATTGGACTGGGATGCGGAAGACCCAGGTTCGTTATCTGGTATTTTGGAAGCCTTCCCAAGGTTAAGTTCAGTGAACTTGGCTTAATCTGTTTTTATGTTTACATTTGCTGGGGTCGGGGTAACAAATAAAAAATCAATGAATATAGGCCCTGACTGGGTGGCTCAGTGGGTAAGCATTGACCCAGTGCACTAGAGGTCACAGGTTTGACTCCCAGGGCATGTTTGAGAAGCAATTAATGAGTACATAACTAAATGGGACAATTAAGTGGAACGAGTTGATGCCTCTCTTTTTCTCTCTCTCCCCCCCCCTTTCTTTTTTTTTTTTAATTTATTTATTTACTATTTATTCATTTTAGAGAGGAGAGAGAGAGAGAGAGAGAAAGGGGGGAGGAGCAGGAAGCATCAACTCCCATATGCGCCTTGACCAGACAAGTCCTGGGTCTTGAACCGGCAACCTCAGTGTTCCCAGATCGACGCTTTATCCACTGCGCCACCACTGGTCAGGCTCCCCCCCCCCTTTCTTCTCTGTCTCTCTAATCTATGGAAAATAATTTTTCAAAATAAATCAATGAATGTAATCTACCAGAAGTGTGTGTGTGTATGTGTGTGTGTATATGCATGTGTGTGTAGGTATATCTCAGATGGGGATGGGGGAGGTTAATGGGACTGGGAAGGAAGTCCTATTATACAGGGACAGAGAGAGAGAGTCAGAGAGAGAGACAGATAGGGACAGACAGACAGGAATGGAGAGAGATGAGAAGCATCAATCATTAGTTTTTCGTTGCCGTCGCAACACCTTAGTTGTTCATTGATTGCTTTCTCACACGTGCCTTGACCGCGGGCCTTCAGCAGACCGAGCCACCCCTTGCTGGAGCCAGCGACCTTGGGTCCAAGCTGGCGAGCTTTTGCTCAAGCCAGATGGGCCCGCGCTCAAGCTGGTGAGCTCAGGGTCTCGACCTGGGTCTTCCGCATCCCAGTCCTACGCTCTATCCACCGCGCCACTGCCTAGTCAGACAGCAGTCCTATTATAAATGGAAAAACGGCCAGGTCATCCGGTCCCCATATTTACAGAAAGAAAGCAAGTGGGCTGAGAAAAGGTGGCTTTCTCACCTTTTCTCACCTTGAGGGAGTAAGTAAGTAAGGTTCCAAGGACTTGGAAAGAGAAGACAATATTGGCAGGGAGAGACAGAGGCCATAGTAATTGAACAGAGAATTAGGGAATTTGCCCTATTGCCGACGGCTCCCCAAATCTATATTTTCCAGCCCTCACCTCTGCCCAGAACTCTAGATTAACCTTTGATGGGTCTCACAGGCATCTCCAATGAGCTGGCTCAAAAGAAAACTCTCGCTGCTACCCTCCCTCCACACAAACCTGCTTCTCTTCAGGCATCCCTGTCTCTGAGAAAGCAACATGATCCGCTTAGGTGCTTACTGCCAAACATCTAGGAATTTTCCTAGATCTCCTCCATCTCCCTTCTCCATCCTGTCTGTGTCCACAGGATCTCAAGTCCATTGTCTCCTCTTATCTGTGCTGCTCAGACTCCACCCAACATCCAAGCCCAAGCCACTAGCAGGTTTTGTTTTACAGTATCAACCCCACTGTCTCACTGATACCAATTGTGTCCTCTCTTCACAAACCTACCAGCATGACGTTGAAAAAAAAATATATGTATATGTATAATCAAATTATATAATCAACATATATAATCAAATTTGAGATATAAAATTATCCCTCTGCTAAAAGCTTTCCAATGATTTCCTATTGCATTTGGAAAAATGTCAAATTCCTCCCTCTGAGTCACAAAGTCCCAGACTGCCTTTTCCTAACCTATTTCATATCAACTCTCTCTGTTCATTCCCAGTGCGCTGGACAAATTGGCCTGGTTTCTGTTCCTCAGATAAGCAAATATTAGTTCTTCTCTCCTATCTCTGCATGACGGACTCCTTGAGAACATAGCTTCCAGCTTCATGTCACCTTTGCAGACAGCCCTTAGAAGAAGCCCCTCATTCACTCACTGTTTGGTCACTTTATTTTAATACTCTGTGTAGCTCTTCTAATTTGTTGATAATTTTCTTCTTTATTTCTTTTTTTTTTTTTTTTTTTTACAGAGACAGAGAGAGAGTCAGAGAGAGGGATAGATAGGGACAGACAGACAGGAACGAAGAGAGATGAGAAGCATCAATCATCAGTTTTTCATTGCAACACCTTAGTTGTTCATTGATTGCTTTCTCGTATGTGCCTTGACCATGGGCCTTCAGCAGACCAAGTAACCCCTTGCTGGAGCCAGTGACCTTGGGTCCAAGCTGGTGAGCTTTGCTCAAACCAGATGGACCTGCACTCAAGCTGGTGACCTTGGGGTCTTGAACCTTGGTCTTCCGCATCCCAGTCCGACGCACTATCCACTGCGCCATCACCTGGTCAAGCTCTTGTTTATTTCTTTAGTGATGATCTGTTTTGCTCTAAAAGAAGGGAAACTCTATGAAACAGCAGGAATATTTTCTTTTTAAAATTTTATTTATTTATTTATTTATTTATTTATTTATTTATTTATTTATTTATTATTCACTGAGAGGAGGGGAGGTAGAGAGACAGACTCCTGCATGTGCCCCGATCAGGATCCACCTAGCAACATCCCCCTGCTCCCCACCCAGCCAATGCTCGAATCAACTGAGCCATCCTCAGAGCCTGGGGCCACGCTTGAACCAATCACACCACTGGCTGCTAGAGGAAAAGAAAGAGCGAAGGAGGAGATGGAGGGAAAGAAAAGCAGATGGTCACTTCTCATGTGTGCCCTGACCAGGGATCGAACCCAGGACTTCCACATGCTGGCCCGACACTCTATCCACTGAGCAAACCGGCCAGGCAGCAGGGATCATTTCGATCTATTTTATTTCCTGTATCTTGGTGTCCAGAAACTGATCTGGCATATAATAGGCAATCAGCAAACATTTGTTGACTAAAAAAAGGAATAACCTTTAAACTACCAAAAGCAAACTAAAGAGCGTTATTCTGGGGGGAGTGTTTCTTTGAATTGAATCCCAAGATGGTCTCACAGAAAGCGGCTGATGTTCAGGAGCAGCAGAGGAACGAGAAGGGAGGGGCAGTGCAGCATGGAATCCTGAATCCTTCTCAGAAGAATCCCAATTGGCTGGACATCTCCACCAGGAGACCTCTGGAAAGGTGGCTATCCATGCGTTTCTGCAATGAGATGAGCTCACACGTCTGGTTTTTTTTTTAGTTTTTTTTTTAAAACAGACTTTTATTTTTAATTTCTTTTTATTTTATTCATTTTAGAGAGGAGACACAGAGTGAGAGAGAGAGAGAGAGAGAGAAAGAGATAAAGGGGGGAGGAGCTGCAAGCATCAACTCCCATATGTGCCTTGACTAGACCAGTTGCAGGGTTTTGAACTGGCGACCTCAGTGTTCCCAGGTCGACGCTTTATCCACTGCACCACCACAGGTCAGGCTCACACGTCTGTTTTAAGATAGTTAACATTGTGTTCCAAATGCTCTCTGCTGTGAAAGTGCTATGGTCTTTTTTACCTGAGACCATTTGTAATGGCAGTGGCTAGCTCTAGCCAGGGCTTAGAGGGTGCTAAGGAGAATCAGTTAGCTATAGCAAATGGGAAATTTTGCCTTTCCTTGGATTTTTCCCCACCCCTACCCCCACTCTCCACCTACAGAAATTCTATTTCATCATGTTTAAGACACAGCCAATAATGCTACAGCTGCTGAGAAACTTGTGACAGCCTCCAGTCGAGATTAGCCAATGCTTTCCCAGATTCTATTACCCTTTTGTGTATCAATCCATTATATGATTTATTTACCTTTTATTAACCTTTATATTTACCCTTTATTAGCACTACTTTTAGACACCTAGAGTAACCCTGTAATATTGTTAAGTTCATTGAGGTTGTAATCGTATCGTTCATTTTTTTCATCTCCCCTCAGCAACTTTCACAGTTATTTATGCAGAGGAGATGCTCAATAAATGTTAAAGAATAAGGGAATAGCCCCGGCCAGTTAGCTTAGTGGTAGAGTGTTGGCCCAGCATGTAGATGTTTCAGGTTTGAGTCCGGGTCAGGACACACAGGAGAAGCAACCATCTGCTTCTCCACCCCTCCCACTCACCCTTCTCTCTCTCTCTCTCTTCCCCTCCTGCAGCCATGGTTTGATTGGTTCAAGTGCATTGCCCCAGGTGCTGAGGATGACTCAGGAAGCCTCTACCTCAGGCACTAAAAATAGCTTGGTTACGAGTATGGCCCAAGATGGGCAGAGCATTGGCCCCAGACAGAAGTTTCTGGGTGGAGCCCAGTCAGGGTGTATGCAGGAGTCTGTCTCTCTACCTTCCCTTCTCTCACTAGGAAAAGAAGAAGAAGAAAAAAGAATAAAGGAATAAGATAGGGTAGTATGACTTCTACTCAGGCAGGGGGTTAAACACCAATTTAAGATTGAGAAAAACAGCCTGACCAGGTAGTGGTGCAGTGGATAGAACGTTGGACTGGGATGTGGAAGGGCCCAGGTTCGAGATCCCGGGGTCGCCAGCTTGAGCGTGGGCTCATCTGGTTTGAACAAAAAGCTCACCAGCTTGAGCAAGGGGTTACTCGGTCTGCTGAAGGCCCGCGGTCAAGGCACATATGAGAAAGCAATCAATGAACAACTAAGGTGTCGCAACGAAAAACTGATGATTGATGCTTCTCATCTCTCTCCGTTCCTGTCTGTCTGTCCCTATCTATCCCTCTCTCTGACTCTCTCTTTCTGTCTCTGTTAAATAAAAGAATAAAAAACGATTGAGAAAAACAGACAGGAGCTGGGATCTTGAACTTCTGATGACATTTACATGTATTCACAGCTACCTCCTGTCCTCTCAGGCCAGAGAGACAGAAAAGGCAAACCAAAGCTTTCCTGGGATTTGCTCAAGAAGCCCAGACAGAACAGAACACCCCTAACAGGCACTCAAGGTAAGGTAAGTGATGTGCCATCATCCTGAAGGCTGAAGATTAACTGCTAATATAGGGGGAGTGTGTGTGTGTGTGTGTAGAGAAAGTTGAGGTGAGTTATAGATAAAAAATTTAGGCTCCTAAAGAAAATACCTGATTTCACTTTAGTATTTGCTTAAGAAGTTGATCTAGGATGCTGTCTCCAAAATAACTAAGTTAAACTGTTATAATAAACATGCATTTTAAAGTAAATAAGACATGGAAAATTCTGTGCCTATTGGGGACATTAAGTTCTGACCTACATGGCCAAGGCTCCAATGTCATCACTTTAGGATGGCCACATAATGGCATTTAAGAGGATATTAGTCTTTAGGAGAGTGAATTTACTTATTTTCACAGGCAAATGGCATCGTTCTAAAAGATTTTAACCTCTTGTAAAAGCTTTGTCTTGTTCATTTTTTTCACTGCTGTGATCAGTGGGACAATAACCTGAAGGGCCACGAGTCCACCCCCACACCCGCGTTACCTACACCCCGACATCTCCGCAGCCGAGCCTTCCTCCATGTCCTGTCTTTACCTCCCTCCTTTTTTGTTCTTTTCTTTTACAATTTCCCTGTGTCTCTCACTACTTCCCAACCTCTGGCAACTCCCTGGTTCTTCTATAAGCCACAGATAAGCATCTCTGCGGAGAGTTCTCCTTCTTCTGAGACACTTGGGATTAAAGTGGTTGGTACCTACTAACGCTAAACACACATGCACCTGTGACTCAGTCATTCTACTCCTAGGTAGGAACAGGAGAGAAATGAGTGTCTACAATGTACAAGAATGTCCACAAAAGCCTGACCAGGTGGTGGTGCAGTGGATAGAGCATCGGACTGGGATGCCGTGTACCCAGGTTTGAGACCCCGAGGTCTCCAGCTTGAGCCGGGATCATCTGGCTTGAGCAAAAATCTCACCAGCTTGGACCCAAGGTCGCTGGCTTGAGCAAGGGATTACTCAGTCTGCTGAAGGTCCGCGGTCAAGGCACATGTGAGAAAGCAATAAATGACCAACTAAGGTGTCGCAATGAAAAACTGATGATTGATGCTTCTCATCTCTCTTCGTTCCTGTCTATCCCTCTCTCTGACTCTCTCTCTCTCTCTCTCTGTCTGTCCCTGTGGGGGCGGGGGGAAAGAATGTCCACAAAAGCTTTATTTGTAACAACCAAAAGCTGAACACAACCAAAGGCTCATCAACAACGATATGGATAAATTGCGATATGTCATATAATGGAATGATTGCACAGCGAGAAAAAGAATGAAGTATCACCATATAGAACACTATACCGGGATGAATCTCAAAGGCAGTGATGAGAAATAGAAGACAAACACACAAATACTCTATCTGTCTCTCTATGTTTATAAAACAAACAGGCAGAGTTAATTTGTGGAGGCTGGCAAAGCAGTTACCTTTGGGGAGAAACTGCCTGGGAGACAGCTGTAAGGGATCCTATCTTAATGTGGTTTGCGTTACCTGATCCTGGTAAACATGTAAAAAGTTGTCAGGGTTTACGCACTTGATGTAAGTTATACCTCAATTAAAATATAAGAAACTATATTAAAATTAAGAAAATAAAGTAACTGATGTGTTATCACCAATTCCAAAACAGCGAACAGACTGTGTGCTGCCCCCCTCCCCCACGTTCTAACGCAGCTGCCTCCGTTTGGATCCGTGCCAGGATGGCGTCTGACAGGCGCCGTGAGCATATGAGGAGAGCAAATGCGCAAAGCAAGCAGACAGCACGGCAGATGGGAGCATCCCCACCTTCTGAGAGGAACAGACCGGACCTTCCTTTTGTAGTTTCCTTCGCTGTTGATAGGAAAGGTGAGCGTGTGCCCTGTGAAAGATGGTGGGATAGAATTTCTCCCTGACTTCATCCTCACCTTCTACCTCCCGAAGAAAACCCGCCCTTGAAGCTCCAACACCCATGCTCTCATTTCTACCTGTTTAACTGGAGAAGGGCATGTGGTACAGTACCCATCACGCCTCTGTTCTCTCCCTTTCCGTCTTTGTCACCTTTTACCCTTCTCACCTCATTCTCCATGTCCTCTTATCTTTCTACTTCTTTTTCTACCCTCCCCCCACCTCTCTGGGATTCCCTCTCTCTTCTCCATCTTCCCACTCATTTCTTTCATCGAGAACGTGCAAGAGAGATCTAAGGATTTCCTACGGCATTCTGAATTATTTGATTTTCAAAAGGGATTTGGAAAAAGCTAGACTTTGTTTTAGAAAACACCATTCCCCTGAAGGTAAACTCACGTGTACATTATTATGCAGGAATTTGATTTTTAAGCTACAGGTTGTCGCTCTAAAAGTTATAGAAACAGCCTGTTGGAATTGTAGTGTGGTGGGCTTGCCAATGTCTCCTCAGGAAAACCATTTCCAGCGACACTGTTAAGTTCGAAGAGGTTTACTCAAAGTAAAAGTCACATAAAATTTCCAAATGACCTCAATATATGTACGGAGGAACTTACAAAATGCCTAGTAATAGCAAAGCGGTTATGGGAGATTTGTTTCCTTTATACTTCATGACCCACAGAAAAAGGACTAGCAACGGTGTGGGTGGAGGGAGGGGTGAAGCTCCCCTGGGGAAGGGCTGGACTGGACAATGTGTGCAGGGACTAGGCAAGTGAGGGCAGATGGAGCTGGGGGCTTGCGGTGGGGGGGTGGTGGCAGGAGGCTAATGATTGCCTCGCCTTCAATCCCATTCTCATTCCTTCCTCCCTCCCTCCCTTTTTTTTTTTTTTTTTTTTTTTAGCAAGAGAGAGACAGAGACAGAAAAAGACAATAGGAAGGGAGAGAGATAAGAAGCTTCAACTCGTAGTTGCATCCCTTTAGTTGTTCATTGATTAATTCTCATATGTGCCTTGACTGGGGGGCTCCAGCTGAGTCAGTGACCTCTTGCTCAAGCCAATGACCTTTGGACTCAAGCCAGTGACCATATCATGTGGATGATCCCACATGGAAGCCAGCAATTCCACACTCAAGTTGGTGAGCCTGAGCTTAAGCTGGAGACCTCAGAGTTTCGAACCTGGGTCATGTCCCAGGTTGACACTCTATCCACTGTGCCACCACTGGTTGAGTCCAGCCTTTTTTTTTTTTTTTTTTTTTTGACAGATCTTGCCTCAGGTTTACTTGTACAAATAGCACAGAACACCAGCCTCAGGCAGACAGCCAGGGGCACAGCAATCCTTCCCTTCTCACATCAGCAGGCAGAGGCCCTGCTCTGGCACCTTCATGAGGGCCTGGGCACCTCTGGGAGCGGAGCCTGAGCCAAGCTGGAGCCAGAGCTGCAGCCTCAGCTTGGGTCTTGATTTGAACCTTGGCTTTGGGATTTCTTTCATGTAACACTGAAATACTAGTGTTTCTTTGAAGAGGCAGTATGACATAGCGTTTGAGAGCATAGATTTTGGAGCCAGCTTGCAGAGTTCAAATCCTGGCTCTACCAATACTAAGGATGTAACATTAGGAAAGTTATTTAATCTCCACTTACGGTCACCATCTGCAGAGGGGAGATGATAACAGAATTGTGAGGATGAAATGAGTCAATATGTCCCAAGCATTTAGCACACTGTTTAGCAGATACTCCATACTTGTTGTTTTTGTTTGTTTGTGAGACAGAGGAAGGGAGAGAGAGAGAGAAGCATAAACTTGTTGCTCCATTTAGTTGTGCATCCATTGATTGCTTCTTATATGTGCCCTGACTAGAGATCTAGCTGGCAAGCTCGGGATCCAGACACCGACCCCGGGATCCTCAGGCTCAAGTCAGCAACCTCAGGCTCAAGTCAGCAACCTCGGGATTAAGCCGGCAACCCTGGGATCAAGCAAGTGACTCCGGGATTGAGCAAACGACTCCGGGATTGAGCTGGTAACCTTGGCTTTCAAACTGGCTACCTCAGTGCTCCTGGTCGACAATCCACCACGTCACCACTGGTCAGGCTATACCATATTTTTTAAGGTTCAGAATTTATGAAATTAAGTATCAGTAAAAAAAAACCTTCACACATTTCAAGTTTAAAAAGTTATAAACACAACCATCAAGTAAAGTATATATTTTTATAAGTGGTATTTTATTATTCTAAAATGATAAAAATAAAAATCATCATGAAAAATTGAACACAAAATAACAATTGCAGCTTTAAAAGCATGAAACATCAAAAAACAAAATGTTCCAATGATATCGTTGTTCACGTATGAGTATATTTTGTGCAAATCTTCCTAGTTGCTGAAAAGTGTCCTCTGTACCACTTGAGGGAAGAGTAAGAGAACAATAGTTATAAGCTATTCCCAAATATTTTCTCTGAGTCAATCTTCACATTATACAATGTTTTGGTTGCTTTCTAGCTTTAAAAAATCTTTTAAGGAAAACTCCTCGGTGTACTTTTTCAGAGACTACAATCATTTTATTGACTCTTGAGTTATAGTTTTTGTTTGAATTGCTTTCTCTCCATTGCTTTTGTCAGGTATAGCCGGAGAGTTTGGCACAGTTATGTCCATTTCAATAGCATAATGTTTGCATTCTCCTTGTTCAAAAAGCCTTAAAATCAAGACTCATTCTTGTAAGCGAGTCTCTACCAACTAGTTTTTTTCTCTTGAACATTATAGAACATAAAAAAGAAGGCATGAAAGAACATTTACTCCATTTGAAAATTAATATAGTGTCTAACTTTCTAAATACTCCTCAAGATATGAACGTTTCAGATTTCAGAAACACTCTGGTGGCAGCATTATGTCAATAAAAATACTGAAATGTTAATATATCAAAACACCAAAAAGTGGGATTGCAGTCTATACTCATGAGCATCAAAACCCTGCTCTAATTGTTTGTATCCATCAGGGAGAGTCTCATATTGGTTAGATGATAGTGTCAGACCTTGTTTTATTCTGCTTCTCTGCAGGCACCTGTTCTGACAGCCCAGCAAGCTGCTGAAAAAGAATCCTCCTGCTCATGGACTCAAATTCCATTCGGTTTCCTGCCTTTCAGTTTTTGAGATTCAGTGTGCAATCTCAAAATAGGACACAAGGGGGAGCAATTATGCTCCCGTCTAACTAGACCATGATCAGTAAGCTCTGTTCTCACAGCGGTGGGATCACAAAGGGATAAATCAGTTATCACAGAGAGGTTAAAAAGTGGCAACAACTATCTTTCATAAAAATTTTTTTAGAGGAAAATATAAAATACCCAACTTAGGGTTTCTTAAAATTAGGAACATACTTAGGGAACCTAAACCTTTATTTATTGAACATTGTTCAACACATGACAATTATTAGTATTCAGTTTCATACTATGGGCAGTTTTTAGAAAAAAAGAAATAAATAAAGAGAGCATGGGACAAGAAACCAAAGAGAAGAGGAAAGAGAAGGAACAAGAGCAGACAGGAAAGACATCAGCAGGGGGAGGAAGGGTGATAACAATACAAGAGTCAGAATCCTTAGGGGGGGAAAGAGAAAAAAGTCTAGAATAATAGTTCACTTTTTTCTCATTGTCCATTTTGAGAATATGAGTAACTATAGGCCTTTCCCCATACAATGGATATATTTCTATTATGTTCAAGGGATCCGTGAACTATAGGTTAAGAACTCCTGGTCCAAACAGGGCTACAGAAAACAGAAGCAAAGAGAAACATGCAGAGACACGAAGATGAAGAGATGGACAGAAAGAGCCACAAAGAAAGAGAGGGAGCAGCAGACAGAAGGGCTGACACTGTTTCCAACCCTCTCATTCACCTAGACCAGGGGTAGTCAACCTTTTTATATCTACTGCCCACTTTTGTATCTCTGTTAGTAGTAAAATTTTCTAACCGCCCACCAGTTCCAAAGTAATGGTGATTTATAAAGTAGGGAAGTAACTTTATAAAATTTATAAAGCAGAGTTACAGCAAGTTAAAGCATGTATTAATAATTACTTACCAAGTACTTTATGTCGGATTTTCGCTAAGTTTGTCAGAATAAATCTTTATAAAACAACTTACTATAGTTAAATCTATCTTCTTATTTATACTTTGGTTGCTCTGCTACCGCCCACCATGAAAGCTGGAACGCCCGCTAGTGGGCGGTAGGGACCAGGTTGACTACCACTGGCCTAGACTAACCCTGGGCTAAACTTTAAAGATGAGCATTCCTTAGTGCTGTTTAATCTCCCCACCCCATCTTTTCTCACCTCCAAATGCACAGCGCTTGTTAAAGGGAGCACGGTGGTCTTAAATCTTATCGATATGAGCCACGCCAGAGTAAAATCAAAGGGAAGCCCACACTGCTCATATCTTTGTAAATCATTTACCTCTTAAGGCCCCTGACTCTCCTTCCATACAATGAAGGGATTCATGTAGATGAAAACATTTTTTTAATCAATATGTCAGCTCAGAAGCTGTCTAGGAGTCAGGAGAAGTCCTAGGTGTCAGGGACAGCAATGAAGGATGCCCCACGGACAGCAATGAAGTGTCCTTGCCTTACCTGTGGGCTATAGAAACAGGAAGGAATGAAAGAAGCCTCCCTTTTCAGGGGGAGGAAGAAATCTCCCTTTCTGCACTTCTGTGTAGCGTGGTCTTAGGACCATGATTATTACTATTTTTTTTTTATTGATGAGAGAGAGAGAGGAACATCAATCTGTTCCTGTATGTGCCCTGACCGTGGATTGAACCAACAACCTCTGCACTTCTGGAAGACTGAGTTATCTGGCTGAGCTATCTGGGCGGGGCGTGTGGTCTTATGATTAAAGAAGGTGGCTATCTATATTAAAACCATCAGCCTAAATTCAAGTATCTAAATCTGATCTTTGCTCTAGGTCTCTTCCCTTTCCTTGGAGTGTCAGCTGGGGATGGCCCAGGAAAGCATTCTGGAGTTGAGGTCCATTCATTCCAACTTATTTTCCACCTTGATTTTTAACTCCAAATACATACACTAGACTCTAGGGTTTTCACTTTAGAGTTCTTACAAAGAGATGAAGAGATACAAGAGAAAGGTACTGTAGCGGGTTTGAAGCAGGGACAATGACAGAAGTAAAATTTCTGGATTAGGCCAGTCCTGTTAACAGGAATAGAGACTCCGGACATAATCTTCTCAACCTCGTGTTGTTTTATTAGGAGTTGTATTTCCCAAGCATCTGGGGGCCAGGGAGCAGCAATTGCTCAGAAGAACAGAGGCTTTCTTTTGGATGACTTAGAGCAAACAATGTCCCCATTCAAGGGATCAAGGTGGGATGGGCAGGGGTAATGCATTGAGGAAGAAAGGAATAGATCAAGTGTGAAAATTCTGTGCCAAACAACCTCCCCAAGCTTCCTTCCAGCTAATCTGACCCCTTTTCAATGAGAAGCATGAACTAAATTGTTGCTTTGATGATCTTCACACTTTTTTCCACTGAGGTGAACATGGATGCCGCATGGCATCTGTTCCTTTGCAATCCTACAAGAGAAGGCGCTGGGCCAAAAGTGAATAATGAGCTCCTCCCAGGGAGTCAGTCAACAAGTGATGCTCATTAGTAGAGCTGACTCAAAACCGGCCCATCACCTCCCTAGGGTTGCACTGTGCCCACTCAGCTTAGCGGGCAGGTGTCTGCATACTTCCCACGGGCCCCCCCACAAGGCACAGGCAAGCTGCCGCTAAGCAAGGGATTCTGGGGCAAAGAGAAGGGAAAGAAACTAGAGTATTCCAACAACCCATCATCCCCTGCTTATTTGTCCATCTGTGAGGCAGAGGACTGACTTGTTGCCTAGGGCAATAGGAAGTGTTTTCAAAGTATGGTCCTTGGGTCATAGGTGTGAGTCATATGCGTTTTTTAAAAATATTTTTTTTTATTATTAATTTTAATGGGGTGACACCAATAAATCAGGGTACATATGTACAATGAAAACATCTCCAGGTTATCTTATCATTCAATTATGTTGCATACCCGTCACTCAAAGTCAAATTGTCCTCTGTCACCTTCTATCTGGTTTTCCTTGTGCCCCTCCCCTCCTCCCTATCCTACCCTCTCTCATATGCACTTTTAAATCCAGATTCCTGGGTCTACCTCAGACCTACTGAATCTCAGTCTCTGAGGGATGAATGGGTCTGAGAACCTGTTTGTTTTTATAATTTCTTCCCTTCCCACCCTCAGGTGATTTTTATGCAAAAGAAAATTTGAGAAACTGTGCCAGTAGAACAAACTCTTCTCTGAAACTCGGAGGAAGTGGCTTCCTAGTCCTGGCTTTCTTTCATGCTCACTGGGCTTCCGTTTGATCATGGCTTGGGTTGGATCAGGAGTCAGCAAAATATTTTGAGATAATTACAGAATATGGGCAGTTTTAAAAAATAATGCCCACACCCCGTTTCCCCCGTTTCCCCCAGTGGCATCATTTTGTAACTAAAGTACAATATCAAAGCCAAGACACCGGCATGGCTACAACCCCTCCATTTCATTCGGATTTCACCAGTGTTGCACTCGCTCGTTTGTGTGTGTGCAGATCTCTGCGGTTCCATCACCTGTCATGTGTGTGCCCGCGGCACTGCCCAGGGCACAGAACGCTTTAGTAATTTTTTTTTTTTTTTTTACAGAGACAGTCAGAGAGACGGATAGATAGGGACAGACAGACAGGAACGGAGAGAGGTGAGAAGCATCAATCATTAGTTTTTCATTGCCTTCACAACACCTTAGTTGTTCATTGATTGCTTTCTCACATGTGCCTTGACTGCCGGCCTTCAGCAGACCAAGCAACCCCTTGGTGGAGCCAGCGACCTTGGGTCCAAACTGGTGAGCTTTTTGCTCAAGCCAGATGGGCCCGTGCTCAAGCTGGCAACTACTTCAGGGTTTCGAACCTGGGTCTTCCGCATCCCAGTCCGACGCTCTATCCACTGCGCCACCGCCTGGTCAGGCACGCTTTAGTAATTTTTACAATGGAAGTTCCATTCAGGTGCTCGTGGAATGCTGCACCGAAGGGAGAGAGAGAAGGCTGGTGCCAAGGAAGTGAGGTTTTAGGCACTTTCTCTTTACACAGTCAGTCTTCATCTGTTTATATACCGAGACTTCTATGATGAAAGAATCCCATAGCTAAGAGTCACTGGCTTAGTCCAACACTTTCATTGTATCGATGAAGCAACTGTATGCAGGTGTACTATGTGCTCCAGCACATGCACTAGGATTAGCACTCAGCCTGCTAACGGTCAACATTTCCAGGGGTCCCCAAACTTTTTACACAGGGGGCCAGTTCACTGTCCCTCAGACCGTTGGAGGGTCGTACTATAAAAATACTATGAACAAATCCCTATGCACACTGCACATATCTGATTTTAAAGTAAAAAAACAAAACGGGAACAAATACAATATTTAAAATAAAGAACAAGTAAATTTAAATCAACAAACTGACCAGTATTTCAATGGGAACTATGGGTGTGGATGCATCCTGTGCTCCTCTCACTGACCACCAGTGAAAGAGGTGCCCCTTCTGGAAGTGCAGCGGGGGTGTGTGTGTAGATAAATGGCCTCAGGGGGCCGCATATGGCCTGCGGGGGGCCGTAGTTTGGGGACCTCTGATCTACACAGTTAGCTAACGATCAACATAAAATATACTTCAAAAGTTTCTCCCTTCCCTTCGAATATGAACTCCTTAAATTTAGCAACCATTTAACAATTAGTTAGGACATTGCCCCCCTTCAGTAAATTGTCAGGAGAGCAAGGACATTATGTGGTTTATCACTGGGCATACAGTAATCAACCTGTGCCTTAGGAAATATTTGACTAATTGTACATTAGAGTTTGAACAGTTGGTGAAAATGTATACATACATATCTTCCTCTCCTTTCAGTGATTAGAGAGATGGTTGTAAAAATAAAAAGTGCCCTGTTTTCTGTGATAAACTTAACAAGTGTACACTGAGTTCTTCACCGAGTTTATAGACTCTGGAGATACATATTCAGTTATGTGGAAAATTTTAACAGGAATATTCACAACTGGTGTCTTTTTGGAAGGAAACCACTAGGTCTAACATGAAAGTCATGAGAGAACTGAAAAATAGGACATGAATTGAAAAATGAAACATGTTTTGCCTACAGAAAAAACTTGCAGGAAATAGCAGTTTTCAAGTGTCTAGAAAATAATAATGTGAAGGAATCACTGTATATCTGTAGAACAGTACCAATGTTGGAAGGTAACAAAGAAATGCACTTTCCACTCCATCTATGGAAAGCCTTTTGTAACAATTTAGCTGCCTCCCAATGGAATAGAAGGCTGACAGAGTAGTGAGCTTCCTGTTACTGCAATCATTCAAGCAGAGGCTGATCAAAGATAGTCTGGAAGAATTTTTATACTGGGTTGAAGATTGGGCCATATGATTTCTAAACCAAAACCTGATTTGCTTATGTGGGCAGGATTTCCTATTCAGAAATCTATATAAATACTTTAATGCATTAATTTCTTTTTTGCAATAGATATTTATTTAGCCCCTATTATGTGCCTAGTAGTGTTATATTCTGAGAATGACAGCAAAGAAGGTGGGTCTTTACCGATATCGACAAAGCAAGTGTGAGAGATCTGATATAGGATGGTGTGTGTTTATAGATTTCTGTGTTCCAGATTCATATGAATGCTATATTATCATGAATGAAAAGAATAAGTAGTATTTATAACTAGAATATCATAACTTTAAAGTAGCAGTGTTATATATTAAATAGTCTATAAGATGATTTAAAAATCAGGTACTAATGACAAAACAGAGAACAAATTATTTTATTTTATTAAAAATTTCCAGTTTATAACCAAAATATACAACCACTACATTTAAAATCAGTTTGTACACTCACAGTTAAAGTGCTAAGTAAAAACAGTTACAAAAACTGACAGTCGTCTACTGTAAACAAAATAAATCTACAAGAGCAGAGTGCAAAGCACATCCAGCTAATGTGAAAACAGTTCATGCTCTAAGCAAGTGCACTCGCCCTATACACATCTCCACAACGGTCACTTTCCCACTCGGAAATGAATGAACAATTTTAAATACATAAAGAATAAACAGGAAGAACCAATGCCACAAAATACAAGTCTTTAGCATAAACATTTTCTAACTAAATGTTTATATGGCAAAGCAAGATTAAAATTTCAGAATCTATTTTAGAATCACCTCATCAATTTAATTCAAAATAGGTTTGAAAACTAAATTTCTAAGTGCCAACTATTTAAAAATAATTGTTTAAAATAACAAGAAAGGAATATATTTCTTCCTTTATAACTCTTGAAAAAAGAGAAAATGGTAATCAGTGTCTACAACAGTAAAATGAAGACTTTTTTTTACAGGAATGGCCAGTGTTCATTTGTAAATTTAAGAGCAAAGAGCAGAGCCAGAAGACAGGCTCGCGGGAAGGCAGGGTTGACCAAGACTGAAACACAGACCATCTCAGAAGACTGATGCGGGGGATGGATACCGAGGATGCTCCAGACACAGCCCTTAAACTGAAAAACACTGCATCAATCAGCAAGGTCCTGACTTCATAGAACCCATACATAGAAATGATAGCTCCCTTCCCCAAGGTCACTGAAAACATACAGCGCTTGCAGATATCACATGGGTTTAGAGAAAGAGGTGCAGATTCCCCAGTTAGGTCATTTAAAGATATATCTTGCCTCATAGTAGTCCCACCAACACTAATTCAGTTAATTTTGCTTTTGTTCTGAAGTTTAATATACTACTAATAGTCATTTGTGCTAACAGTAATGTGTTTGCTCTTAAAAGTAGATTTCTCTTTAAAAGAGGTAAAAGCACTATAGTCACTAACACTTTAATATGAATTAGTTAAAGCAAATTTCCTTCTTCCCAATACTTGAGGTAAGTTATACTTTGGAAGTACTGATAAGGAAGACTGGAGATAGAAGGCAGATAGGAAGATGTCGGGGAATGTAAGGGAGAGGGTATGTACCTGGGCAGGGCTCACGGCATCACTTAGGAAGAAGTATACTGAGCAGTTATTGAGAGATCAAGGTGAGCTTAAACAGTTTATCCAAAACCAAGAAGCCTAGATTAATACTGGAGTGTACTAGGTCAGTTCTTGTTACCTAACCTCTTACCCTTATTGTTCATAATAGTATTTATATGAGGAGATGTAACAACCAACATCTGAGTTTGGAACAACCCAATATACAACCTTTTAGAACACAGCTGTAACCAAACTTGGGGATTTCCCATGTAGAACTTCATATTTATACATGTTTTTATACTCATATACTTTTATTCTTACATCCTGAAATACAGTATAAAAATACTTTAAATGAAAATTTTAAAATTAAAAAAAGATTTAAAATTTAAAAATTTAAAAACTTAAAAAAAATATTTTAAGGGAAACTTGTTAACTATATAACACTGTAAGTTTTATTTTAGAATGCCTACCAAGAAGATAAAATTCTGTAATTAGCAAAATCTGAGTCCATATTAGATATGAGATGGGACAAGTTTCTTGCCTTTAAATGATGTTTACAGACTAAGCCTTTCATATATGACACCTCAGGTTATGAAAGCTTAAAAATGACACAGACGTAAGTAACTTATGTACTCCCCAAAGGCATTTGCTTTAATAACTGAAGTCTTCTCTTGATGAAATATCTTTGAAAACTGGACAATTTAATGACAAAACAAACCTTTTCTTGGTAGACCTGTGGGTATCTACAGTTTGAGTCTCGTTCATAAAGCCTCTGATAGGTTGATTAGAGGTGGGATGGGAAGTAACATATCTGTTTTAAAAGATGTTTTGTTCAGTTGTGTCTTAAATGTATATTATTAAATTGCTAACATCATTTGATCAGTTTTGACCAAAAAGCCCCCAGGAATTCCACATAGTTCAGAATAATATTATCCAACTGTAACTACATAGGAAGACTCTCCTTGGCCTGATTCTCAGAATAAAACCCCGTTCATGTACAGGAGTTTTCTGTTGAGATGAACATATACAACAGTATACAGAGTTAGGGAAACAAAACAGAATTTTAAAAGGCTCAAAAACAAAAACAAAAACAAAAACCAGAAAAGCAAATAAAGAAGAGTATAGCTCGGCTGGTTACAGCATCATCTGAAAACACAAAGGTTTGATCCCTGGTCAGGGCACATAAAAGAACAGATGGAAGTTTCTGTCTCTCTCTCTCCCTTTCTCTTTTACTACAATTAAAAAAATAAAAAAATAACCTGACCTGTGGTGGTGCAGTGGATAAAGCGTCGACCTGGGAACACTGAGGTCGCCAGTTCAAAACCCTGAACTGGTCTGGTCAAGGCACATATGGGAGTTGATGCTTCCAGCTCCTCCCCCCTTTCTCTCTTTCTCTCTCTCTCTCTCTCTCTCACTCACTCTGTGTATCCTCTCTAAAATGAATAAAATAAAAACAGTAAAGCCTGACCTGTGGTGGCGCAGTGGATAAAGCATCGACCTGGGAACACTGAGGTTGCCAGTTCAAAACCCTGCACTGGTCTGGTCAAGGCACATATGGGAGTTGATGCTTCCAGCTCCTCCCCCCTTTCTCTCTCTCTCTCTCTCTCTCTCTCTCTCTCACTCTGTGTCTCCTCTCTAAAATGAATAAATAAAAAGAAATTTAAAAAAAAAAAAAAAAACAAAAAAAACAGTAAAAAAAAAAAAGACATTTGAAAAAAATAAAAATAAAAAATAAAATAAAATAAAAGAGCCAAGAAGTACACTAGGCATTTAATTAATACACAAAAAGAATTTTTATATTTTGTCACATTTGTGATTTTATCACCTTTTAAAATTGTGTTATAGTCTCTAAATAAATACCTATTTTTTTATTTGTTTTATTTAGTGAGAGGAGGGGAGGCAGAGACAGACTCCCGCATGCACCCCAACCCGGATCCACCTGGCAAGCCCACTAGGAGGCGATGCTTAGGCCGTCTGGGGCCCTTGCTCCATTGCAAGTGGGGCCATTTTTAGTGCCTGAGGCAGAGGCCATGGAACCATCCTCAGCGCTTGGGGCCAACTCTCTCCAATCAAGCCATAGCTGCAGGAGGGGAGGAAAAGAGAGAGAGAGAAAGAGAGAGAGAGAGGTGTGAGAGGGGGTGGGGTGGAGAAGCAGATGGGCACTTCTCCTGTGTGCCCTGACCAGAAATTGAACCTGGAACTTCCACACACTAGCCAGATGCTCTACCACTAAGCCAACCAGCCAGGGCCAAATATCCATGTTTATATCTTTTTAAAAAGCTCACATTAAGTAAATGTGAACTTTGGGTATTGCATATTACAAAAAGTGAAATAACTGCTAACTATTAACTGTCGATACATAAATTTATATAAATAATCCTCCAATTTCATTATCAGATTAAAATACAGCAAAGTTAGTATTTTCTAAATTTAAAATTTTTAAATGAGATAAAACAGCTTCTACAGCTCTTCCAAGTAACAAAAAATAAGACAATTTAATACTTGTCAGTGTCAAATTACCTTTTCTTTTATGGCTGGGGAGAAGGATGGTGCTGGTAGTATTTTTATCATGCCAAAGTAAACTTCAATGAAAAACTAAAACTCTCAAAAATAAAATTTGTCATTTGAAAATAAAAGCATACAAGTTGTTTAAAGTTGGTGTTAAAAGATATGAGAAATGGGATAATTCTAGAGAATTTAAAGTAAAAGAAAATAAATGACAAAGAATTCAGATTTACTCTGATAATTCACAGATGAGGCAGAAAATAGCACCTGATAACAAAAAAACTTCCAGACTAGTATTTCCACATCAAAGTCCTTTTATGGTAAAAAAAAATAATTTTAAGTTCACATATAAAGAAAATACATTATTTTCAAGTACATATTCACTTCAACTCAATGTAAAGAACTATTGTATTGTTCTTGTCTCAGAAATATGGAACTATTTTATATTAAATGTTTCTGCTAACAAGAGTAGCCAGGGAAAAACTAGCTGGGGCAGAAATAAAGAAGTGAAAGAAGACATCTGTAAATTTCCTTTTCGAAACAAGGGAGGGGAAACGTAGAGAAATACAGAAATTGTGGATGGATAATATAAATTAAATCATTCTAGCTTATTGCTTTATCTTATAGAATATCCCATTCTTGAAATCCAGAAAATATTCAAAGAAATGTTTGGACGTCAGATTCAAGTTTATCAAATGTAATAAAACATGCAAAGCCAAAACACTGAAAATAAAGATTTTTTAAACAGGTAGTCAAAATAACCTTGTAACATACACATGTCTGAGTGAGGGAAGCTGGGCATCGAATTTAATTTCTGGAAGCCAGAGACCTGCCTGATTCAGTAAACCAACCAAAGACAAGGAATCAAGGATAACTGAAGAAATCACACCAGAAACCAGTTCACCTTCTTCCATCAACTTCCCATTATTTTTCTCTACCCATCAGATCTCAAACTAGATTGCAAATCTGCAGAGCAAAGTGTTCAAGAGACCGATATGAGCAAATGCAGACCATCAGGGCAAAGACAATGATCTTTTAAAAGTAACAGAAACCTCCTTGGCCTGGTTCTCAGAAAACGCAAATCTAAAAGAAAATTCTGCTGAGATGACCTAGGAATCACTATATTTTATCAGAGAGTTAAGGAGGCTTTATGGAAACATCTTCTGCACAGTCAGAAAATAATTAAAAATAACCAACCACATTTATCACTAATAATATTTTATAGCAGAATATACACATATTGATGGCAATCTGGCAACTGCATTTATTCAATAAATCTAAAAAGACAGCTTAAGTATAATTTTATTGAACAGAAACGTTTCAATCCACTCCTCTTATATTAAATTCCTTTTATATTTTATAATTATTTTAATGTTGGTAAAACATGACAGCTTTTTGGTTGGCTGTATGGGCCAGTGTTATAACTGCTTTGTTCACTAATTTTATCTTGAATGCAGTTTAAAGTTTAGACTAACTAGCTATATTCATATTTAAGAGAACAAAGACCACAAAATTTTATGTCACGTTTTTCTGTATATAAATTTAAGGTGCTCATATTGGTTTTAGAAGACTTTTTACATAAGAAAAGTCATGTAACCTTTGCTTCAATTCCGTTATCTGTAGTATAATATTCCTCCTTTAAAATTACTTAAAATGATGAGTTGAAAACAAAGTTAATAACATATCTGAATCCTATCCACTTTTGAACAACTTGCATTAATAGTACAGGCTAATCTAGTAATTATAGTTTATGGAAAGAGTAACAAAAATAAAAGTAAGTCCAGAATAATGATCATAACATGGTCAAGGGACAACCAAAGTCAAGACAGGTGGAATTTGAGACTACCTAATAGAATGCCCTCGTTTCTTTCATTCACAGATGTGAAAGCCAAGGTTCCAAGAAGTAAAACTCCAAAGTTTCACATTTACTGAAAAGAGGCAAAACTAGAAATCAGGTCTCCTGACTCAAAATGCTGTCATATTTGAAAAAATAATGTAATGCATTTTTACTGAATATCTGTCAGTTTAGAACAGAAATTATTTAGCTCTAAAGATTTTCTTCTTTTAAACCAGTAAGTACAACACAAAAAAAATATTTGCTAGTTAGCAATATAAATAAGCTGACTTACAGAACAATAGTAATAATGTAGTTCATCCTACTTCAGGAAATATGATGAAATGACAAGCTTGACAATATCAGTCTTACAAATACTAATATTACTAGTGAATGATAATTAACAAAATAATGGAACACCTGAATCTTCAAAATCCAAAATACAAGGTAAAAAACTTGTCTATCAGGTTAAACTGGTGACAGTGGTTAATAAAATGGGAATATGTTATGAGCAATGTTATCAGACCAATGAAAATGCCCCAGAAAGTACACAATAGATTTCCTGTGATAAGTGATTCTTTTTTTTTTTAATTCATTTTAGAGAGGAGACACAGAGTGAGAGAGAGAGAGAGAGAGAAAGAGAGAAAGGGGGGAGGAGCTGGAAGCATCAACTCCCATATGTGCCTTGACCAGACCAGTTCAGGGTTTTGAACTGGCGACCTCAGTGTTCCCAGGTCGACGCTTTATCCACTGCGCCACCACAGGTCAGGCTGATAAGTGATTCTTGAAAGTAATCTGAGGGAAACTATCCTTTCCTGCATTTAAAGAGGCTGAACTACTGTTATAGGAAGTAATGGTGTACTGGTTTGGTATCTGACTAAAATATAAGTGAAAGCTTTTTTCTTTACAGCAACAAAAATTTACTAATTAGGGATCACAGAATAAGAAATATGCTGATTAATGGATTATATTACCTTTTTATACATCAACCAAAACAGTAATATCTACAAAGATGGCTGGGCAGACCTGAACATTTTCTCCTAGATTTTGGATCCTGAGAGAAAATTATAATTCTGTATCAATTTGGCAATTAAAGCAATCTAGAATTAATTAAAAAAAAAAAAAAACCTCCAGGAGACTGATAATAGTCAGATAAAGGTAAAGGACACTTTGCCTTCCTATTCCTTTCCTAAAACTCACATAACTGGAACAAAAAAGAAGGCAAGAGGATTAAATTATGAAGAGATGAGATGTCAACATAATTTTTTCATATAAGATAGAAATGATATAAGAATAATATATAAAATTATACAGCTACTAAGAAACATAGCTGAATTAAATGTAAATGCTTTTTTATTTTCATCTGATGTAAAAAAGGATAAAACTTTTAAAAGAATCATGAGTTCCTTTCTAAAACTTGATTCTATAAAGATGTTATCTTTCATGTGTTTATATGTGTGGGAAAAATGGAGAAATTCTTACCTCTTATGCAGGTTTAAAAAAATTATATATACAAATACACAAACAAGATAATATAACTTAAAATGTAAAGTTTTACAGTGATGAAAACCAGTGTTAATCACCTGTTAAACATGTGTTCTTAATCAGGAAGAATTAGGTACTACATGCTAGTCCTCAAAGAAAAGAAAGTTATAAGGCCCTATACTCCTTTTTATATTTTTCTTACAAATTTCAGAGAAGTCAACCTATTTTATATAATTAATTCCCTATCGAAGGTAACATATAATAGAGATCCCTAGTGCCTTTTGAAAGTGACCTACAAATTCACTGCATAAAATCTGAGAGCATACTGTGGTATTACATATTAAAGGGCCAACACAATTTAAGGGCGCAGTTAGTCTTGTAAAAGAACCTCATTTTAAAAAGGATAATTGGATTGTTTAAGGATTGTATCAAATGAATACTGGCCTGCATTGTCTACTTTGTTATTATTGCCATATGCCACTTCTGAAGACCATAGCTTTGTTTTGTATAACCCCCAAATTCTAACAGGAATATATAAACAGAGCAATTTCTAGATTACAGGGCACTATAGCATGTGTTATCTCATTTGATCCTCACAACATCCTCTGAGTTAAGTTGGGACCAAAAATTGCCTTGTCCTCATTTTACACTTAAGAAATTGAGACTAAGAGAAGTTAAATGACCTGTCCACTTCACATTATAATTATGGGTCTTTGAATTCCAAGCCCAGTGAAATTTTCATTACAGTAGAGACTATGTTAAGTCATCCAAGTATGATAATATATATAAATACACCTTTGGCATGTCATCAGAGTGATATTTTGGTATATTCATGTTTTCTAAGCTCCAGTCAATGATTCTCTACTTTATCAAAAATGTTTAATTCATTTATATTATTTCATGGGGTGATAGCCTAAATCAAAATAGTTATAATTTCAATTATTTCCAGCTATTACTACAAAGAAACTAATGAGGTAGGTTAAAATGCTGAAAAATTTTTCTAATTTGAAGAGATTCTTAGAATTTTTATAAATCTCCTCTAAGAAGCAGTAGAAAAAGAAAATCATTACTAATAATGGTTTGCTTGAATATTTATTCACCCAACTAATACACAAAGATATAACTTCACATAAAATCAAAAAGAGCCAATATATTTACTTCTAAGAAGTTGGTACAAGTTTGCATATATATTTCTCTAATTTAAATAGTAATATGGACTGTTACTATGGGAGAAATAAGCTTGATTTGGTACAATTTATTTCTCATTATTTGCTGCATATTATTTTGATAACACATACTTCATTTCACTTAGTCTAAATTCAGGTCCTTCAGATTTCTTTGAAGTGAAACTCTCACTACTAGGGTAAAAGTGAGGCACGACATGAGTTATTCATTTGTTTATTTATTGAAAAATTTAATATGCACTATGTCCTGTGTTAGTTATTGAGTTATTAATCAATTGTTCTTTGAAACAAATTATTATTTTGAACTTAATATTGTCTTGGATCTTTTCATTACTGAATAAATTAACTACAAAAGTAAAATCAAAGTACTTTTTGAAAACCTTTTGATTATATATTAACTTTTTATTTTTTTACAGGGACAGAGAGAGAGTCAGAAAAAGGGATAGATAGGGACAGACAGACAGGAATGGAGAGAGGTGAGAAGCATCAATCATTAGTTTTTCGTTGTCGTAGCAACACCTTAGTTGTTTATTGATTGCTTTCTCACATGTGCCTTGACCGTGGGCCTTCAGCAGGCTGAGCAACCCCTTGCTGGAGCCAGCGACCTTGGGTCCAAGCTGGCGAGCTTTTGCTCAAGCCAGATGGGCCCGCGCTCAAGCTGGCGAGCTCTGGATCTCGAACCTGGGTCTTCCGCAACCCAGTCCAACGCTCTATCCATTGCGCCACAGCCTGGTCAGGCTATATATTAACATTTTAGAGAGCACTATTATCTGTTGTCAAATGAACAGACAAAATACTACACATTACTTAGGCCAATCACAACACAAAACGAAGTTAAACATATGGTAAGAAAGCTGTTCAGACCTGCTCAAGACGGTTAGTGGGAGCTAGCTGAAATTTGAAATTCCTGTGCTGCTACATATAGTTCTCCAACTGTCTCTTTAAAAAACTAATTTGGTGCACTAATTTGATAACATGGCCCAAACTAAATACTGTTATTCAAAACAATGAATTAACAATATTTAAGTAAATCTTGTGTAGCAAAATTAAGAAGTGAAAGTAACTGAAATGTCAATACAGCATTTACATATAAACCACAGTTGGTTTCCTAGAGAAGATGCAAATGAATACATAAAATTAGGAAGCACAAGGTTAAGATTTTCTTTTAAAAAAAAAAGGATTTTCATAGTGATGTTCACTTAACTGTCTATACTTGGCCACTTGTACAAGAAAACCAATTAATATTTTGGCAATTGATAATATAATGCAGATGGTGATAACTGACAACATCTTTGAGCTCAAACTGGTACCTTCTATTTTAACTTCTTAGTTTTGTTTCTGAATGTTGGTGTTGGTCCTCTCACACTGTTCTCCAGAGAGATTCTCAGACAAAAGCCTCATGAATTAATTACTAATTTATTTATAAATGAGTTGTTATAAACTTGGCCTCCAGAGGAAAGGTTTCCTAAATGTTAGGTCTGAGGGAATTCACACTGTCTGTCTTGAGAGCTAATTCCAGTTCAAGAAGAAAGACAATAAAGGCAGAGGAAAAAGGAAAACATTTTGGACCAAAATGTTCAAATATATCTCATGAAGAATCAATAAAAATATTAGTAAAAATGTACTTTGAAAGAAACAACATGATATACCAACAAATTATTATCAGAAAACTGACTTGTGTCTAATAAAAGCTACTTTTTCAACAACTAATTTTTTGGTAATTTTTTGTTTTTAAAAAAAAGAGTAAAAGTACTCATGAATTAAACACATGTCAAGGAATGTATTATAGTAGCCCTCCAATAAATCTCTTAAATCCTCAATAATCTTAATCCCTTATATTTTACAATTTACAGTTTTCAAAAAGCTTTCAGATGATCTTTCATTTGATTCTAGTTGACAGTTTAGTGAGGTAGGTATTTATCTTCTATCTCCATTTACAAACAAGGGAACTGAAGCTCAGAGAGGTTGACTTTTTAAAGGTCGAAAGCCAGCATAAGAGGAAGCCACACCTCTCTGGAGTGTAGAATATTTTTTTAAGGTGTCATTCTTGGATTACCTTGCATAAGAATCACCTGTGGTATTTCTATAACTACAGGTTTTAAAGTCTTACCACCATCTTTCAGTTACTGAATAAGAATCTGTAGGAGTAGGGTCAGCATTCCACATTTCATAATGGACAAATAAAGTAGAGAACAACTGTATATCAGGTAACAATGTAAAAGCACAGTATTGAGTCCAGCTAGATTTTCATACGATAGAATATGACGCCATCAGATCATCATCAGTGGCCCATTAGTTTCAAGGAGCCTGCAGCCTGGCTGCAGACTGGAATCACCTAGAAAGCTTTTTCTTTTAAAAAAAAAAAACCTACCAATTCTCATCTGAATGAAAGGAGGTGTGGGGCATCAGAGGATCCCCAAATGATGATTCTTATCTGTTGTCAGGGTTGAGGACATGCTTGTTCAAAATGTTTTCTATACAACACAGCCAGCATTTTCCAGAATTTTTCTTCCCCTTCTGATCAATTTCATGCCTAATAAAGTTCATGGTTTTTATTGTCAATTATTTAAACATTAAAAACCAAAGTGTCAAACATTTCTCAGTTGGTTTTTTTAAGGTTAAAAGAAACTTCACAGCAAGACTAATCATGCTTCATTTAGCTACAATGATTTTCAGACACACCAGATAAATGACTACTTTGGACTTAGGTCATATATATTTCAGCTGTAAATAGGACTGCTCCAGAATATGAAAATCAGATGGAGGGCAAAAGCTGTACCCTATTTGCTTCCGGGCAAGGCGAGTATAGACAATCAACTCACTGAGGGGAGGGGCCTGGGTGCCGAGATCTGGTGGCTTTGGCAAGATCACATCTCGCTGTAGAAAGATACAACAATGAATACAGAGAAAACACTTTGCCATTTTGTAATTGTGGTTATACAAAAAAACCCTATAAAGTGTGATGCTTATCTTATTACATGCCTCCACGGAAAGATCTGAACATGAAGTTCCCTATGAATCAATACTGCTATATGGGAAAAGATGGCTACAAATTATTTTTCTATCATGCATATGGGTAAGTTATAAAAACACTGCCGGTAAAAGTAATATTTACAAAAGTAACAAAAACAGCTCAATTATAGGGGGGAATGCCCATTGATACTTCTAGTCCTTTATCTCTGAATGAAATTTATTTTGATAAAATTTTGAACCAGATTTTTCTGTTGATCTTATCCTCTATCAGCTAAAATACCTTTGCTGATTTATCAAGTTCTCCTACAGTTTAAAAACACAGTTCTTTTTCACTTAATGGAAATAAAACTACAAAGTCCTACCATTCGTCTGAGAAATAAACCTTGCATAGAAAATTCTTTAATTCTGACATTTTATTACCAGAATGACCAGAATGTTATCTCACGACTAGTTAATATTATATGAAACTTCACTACAAAGCAGCCACCACACATTTAGGATTTTTCTAAATATAAAATAGTGGGTTTATAAAAATGCTTACCAGACAAATAATTATCTCTTCATACCTAGAAATAAGAATTATTTATGTGACAATATAATTCTTAGCATTTTGGATGCCTTGACGTTCCAAGTTTGATGCAATATAAAAAGCAAAAATTTACTGTTCCCATGGACACTATCTGCACCTGACTGAACGCATGATAACCGCGAGTTACAGCAATCAGTCATGCAAAGGCAAAGAATAAAATCTATTTTTTAAACGGCACACGTTCTCCACCTTAGGACGGTTTAAGCACTGGTTCCATCTTCTTCAATCACTCGATTCATGCTGGTGCCATGTGTGACGTGAGTCAGAGGGTTGTTACTGAGGTCTCGCGTGCTGCTGTGCCGGGACTGTTCATTGAGCCGATGGGAACTGCTGTGCCTGGAGTGATCCGTCAGACGTGACATGCTGCCGTGAGGTAGTCTCTCCTCCATCCCTCGGTAACTGCAGGGAGTGTACCTAATGGGGGGAGGGGAGTTCATTGTGAAGTGGGTAACAACATATACTAGAAAAACAATACTAACATTTTCCATGAAAATGCTGCATGATGTGAAACAATTAGGAAAACAACAAGTGAGAAAGAAACCACCTTTGATGGTTTACAGTAATTTCATTAATGCTGGAGAATTATTCATATAGCTAACCAAAAAAAAGGGAAGAAACTCTACTCATTAGATTCAGAATTAAGGTCCTATTCCCTGCAGAAGGACAGAAGCTAAGGTTAACTTTTCTCATTCAAGTGAGTTTCAGGTTATGGGGTGAGTTCAGGGAGAGGAGGAACAACAGTGGAAGAAATATAGCAGTGAACCAGGAATTCTAGAAAATTGATTATAATCACAAGTACAGCAACTCATATTTTATTAAAAGACTATGATGAGAGAGCATATAAAATTTGAGGAGAAATCAGTATAACAACAACAAAACCAAGATGAATGAATTGGCAAGCAGGGTGCCCAGTTCACAGTTAAATAAATTACCATGTAAACAGTCTTGATTACTTTTTCCAGAACTATGAGGATGCCATGCTATTTCATAAAAAGTACATCTACTTAAACATACGTAACAACATCCTAACTAACACACTGCAACATATATTCCTGCCAAAGGAGCTTTTAAATACGTCAGCTGGGCTGCATTGCTTATCATGGGCTGTCTTCTCCGCCATCATTGTACTTACCTGGAAAGGCAGCAGTGAGGAGCTGTTAAATTCTCCTTTGTTGCAATCCTGACTCACTGAACCCCCACCAGAGGTTAGAAAAGTCACACTCAAACATACATATTTTTGTAAAAAGTATTTAATTTAGGATAACAAACTTCAAAGAAAATGTAACTAAATATAATTTATAACTTTAGTATATTAAATTTTAAGAAATGTTTCTAAAAATAAAAAGAACATAGCAGGCCATTTCTTTTTTAAATAGCCATCCAAAGAACTAGTCAGCAGCAGCTGAAGACATCTTGGCTGTCAAAGCATTCATTTATCATTCTTTCATAGTTCTAACAAATTTCATGACTCAATAATCATTAATAAAATTTAAAGATTTTTTTAAGTGAGAAAGGGGGGGAGGGGAGAGAGATGAAAAGCAACAACTCATAGTTGCAGCATTTTAATTGTTCATTGATTGCTTCTCATACATGCCTTGATGGAGTGGGCACAGAGGGAGTGCTCAAGCACAGCCAGTTACCCCTTGCTCAAGCCAGTGATCTTGGTCTTCAAGCCAGGGACCATGGCAATGATCCCACGCTCAAGCAAGCTGGCAACTCCACACTCAAGCCGATGAACCTGCACCCATGCTAGTGTCCATGTGGTTTCAAACCTGCATCCTCAGCATCCCAGGTGAACACTCTATCCACTGTGCCACCATTGGTTAGGCAAAATTCAAAGATTTTAATGACTGATTCATGCACTACTGAAGAGATCTAGTTTTATAGCAGTGCTTGTTAAATAATGTTTTCATTAGATCACAGATTTTAAAAACTGAGAAGTCCTTTAAAAAAAGAAAGCATGTCTGTTGTTTCCAGTTTTAAATTTAATTTGCATATTTTGGTAAAATAATTACAATGTTAAATGAAAATATTTCAGAATGAGCTTGTTATTCTATTATTTTGCATAGTAATTATTGCCCTAAACTGAGTGATTTTTCCAAATATGATTTGCCAGCTAATTTGAAGATATTACATCTCTCAATGACTTCATAAGTACCTGTTTCAAATAAATATTTGATGTAGCTCTAGCAATGATATCAAAGTAATTTTTTAAAAAAACCGAATTCTATTTAAAAATAGGAATTGGGTATTTTCTTTTTTCATTTTTTTTTTTTACAGGGACAGAGAGAGAGTCAGAGAGAGGGATAGATAGGGACAGACAGACAGGAATGGAGAGAGGTGAGAAGCATCAATCATTAGTTTTTCGTTCCCATTGTGACACCATAGTTGTTCATTGATTGCTTTCTCACATGTGCCTTGACCGTGGGCCTTCAGCAGACTGAGCAACCCCTTGTTTGAGCCAGTGACCTTGGGTCCAAGCTGGTGAGCTTTAGCTCAAGCCAGATGGGCCCATGCTCATGCTGGCGAGCTCGGGGTCTCGAACCTGGGTCCTCTGCATCCCAGTCCGATGCTCTATCCACTGCGCCACCATCTGGTCAGGCAGTATTTTTTAAAATGAAACCTAAGTCGTTGAGTTATAAATATGACTCACAAAATACATTTTTCATAGAAAAATTTACTATACTGAGTTATGTCTAATTATTTGAGTGAAATATTATGGCTATTCACAAAATTCTAGAATATAAACAACCCATCTATGGATAGTTTGAAATCAACTACATAGAAAAATAAATTTAATTATAGTATTTAATCTCAGTTGTATATGTGGGAATTACCAAGTTTGTCTTTTCTTTTTTTTCTCGTAAACCTAAATTTCCAGTCAAATTGGATTATGACCCCACATTCATGAACTTACTTTTTTTTTTCCCCCAGGGAAAGAGAGAGAATCAGAGACAGGGATAGATAGGGACAGACAGACAGGAATGGAGAGAGGTGAGAAGCATCAATCATTAGTTTTTCGTTGCCGTCACAACACCTTAGTTGTTCATTGATTGCTTTCTCACATGTGCCTTGACTGCAGGCCTTCAGCAGACCGAGCCACCCTTTGCTGGAGCCAGCGACTTTGGGTCCAAGCTGATGAGCTTTTGCCCAAGTCAGATGGGCCGGCGCTCAAGCTGGTGAGCTCGGGGTCTCGAACCTGGGTCTTCCGCATCCCAGTCCGACGCTCTATCCACTGCGCCACCGCCTGGTCAGGCCATGGACTTACTTTTAACTTAATCACTTCCTGAAAGATTCTATCTTTAACTATGGTCACATCCTGAAGTTTGTGCATTAGGACTTCAATATATAAATTGGGGGGAACAGGGGCACAATTTAGTCCATAACACTAACCATATCACATTTTTTAAAATCAGTATTTATTCATTTATTTTTAATTAATTTTAATGGGGTGACATTAATCAAACAGGGTACATATGTTCAGAGAAAACATCTTCAGGTTATTTTGACATTTGATTATGTTGCATACCCATCACCCAAAGTCATATAGTCTTCCGTCACCTTCTATCTGGTTTTCCCTGTGCCCCTCCTCTCCCCCCACTCTCTCCTTTCCCCTCCCCACCCCTGGTAACCACCACACTCTTGTCTATATTGAGTTATGTCTAATTATTTGAGAAAAATATTATGGTTATTCATGAAATTCTAAAATATAAACAACCCATCTATGGATAATTAGGAATCAACTACATAGAAAAATAAATTTAATTATAGTATTTAATCTCAATTGTATATGTGGGAATTACCAAGTTTATTTGTTTTTTAGCAATCATTTTAAAACACTGTGACAATATAATATAAAATATGAAAATGTATATTAATCTTAAGATAAGCTTAGGTAAAACAGTAAGGATGGTTAATATGCTGAAAAGATAATATGGTATATTCCAAAGTCAAAATGAAAAAACTTGATGATTTACTTTTTGGTTCTCTATATATACTATTTGCTACCATTAATATAAATAATTCATTTCACTAGTATCTTATTACGCATTCCCTTGCCACCTACTTTTACCTTCCTAATCACTCATTCCCAATCCTCTACCTACCTACCCACTCACCCACTTACCTTTCTACTCATCTTCTCCTTTAACTACCAATTACTTATTCTTTTAAGTTGATATATGTTTAAGGGTATTTACCTAAGTGTATTTCTTTTACATAGCACTGAGATCAATAATTATCCATCAAGGAGTCTGGACCAGAGTGAATATTCAGAGGCAGAGAGGGGTGTGTGTGTGTGTGTGTGTGTGTGTGTGTGTGTGTGTGTGTGTAACTCTCATAATCAAGATACCGTGAGATGATGAGAAAAAGATGGCCAAAAGATAATGTTAACAAGTACACTTAAAAACTGACTAATGCAAAAATAAATCTCCATGAGATATCTTTTTGAATTAGGAAAATCCTTGTTTAGAGTTTTAGGTTCAATGTGGTTTTGGAATCTTTCAAGCTGCTCTGGGGATGTGAGTATGGCAGAGTGTCACAGTATGAGTGTTCACGCACCACATTACAGAACACCCTTAGTAGGCTGCCATTATTACGTCTGGGCCCTGAGTTTCTGGAAAATGTTCACATTATTTCTAAAATCATTAGATTATCAATGTATTTGTTGCATTGTGCAAGATATTCTGAGAGAAATAGAGATGTCTGTCACCTAGTTCTCATTCTACAGAAGCTGCAAACTTAGCTAAGGAAAGACAGGTATATCAAAAATAGGTCACACCAAGAGAATGATTAAAAAGGAATTAATTAACTGCTATGGATATGAGAATTAAGTAGGCCTTAAAGGATGAGTATGATATTCTGAGCAGGGAGGTAGAAAAGGCCATTACAGAAAGTTATAACCTATCCTCTGGATTCTATGACACATTTTTTTAATTGATTTCCTCACGTTTTTAGCACTTTCTCTGAATCACATGGCGGCTATTCTTCCTGTATTGTTATTACTGTAATATTTACCAAGGCCTTGTTCTTGGCCTTTTATTTTAATGACTCAAGGGACTCTATCTCACAATTTTAATTACCAACTCATACTAATTATTAAAAACTTTCTTATCCAACCTCTAGTTTCACTCAGATTAGAGGCTGAAATCCCCTATATTTCATTATCTTCAGAAATTGTCTACTCAATATAAATTTATCTTTTGTTATTGCCATTCATTCACCCTATTTACCTTCTCTAAGACATTTTCACAAGCCAATCTGATCTTTCCTTTTTCTGAAGTTCTATAACATCAGTCACTCTAGCACTCACTTTCAATTACATGCAGGCTCACACTATTATTTAATTGGCTCTTATGCATATGTCTTACCATCCCTATGAGGTCATATGCATCTAGAAAGCAGAAATTACACTTTCCATTTCTTCTATAGATTTCTTTATATACAGAATGTCACATGCAAACACATCGGGATTGCACTATAAATAATCATTCAATCCTTATTGAAAAGAATGAGGCTAATAATATCAAATGTCAGATAATGCTGACAGTTATTTCATGGAGGATGGTGTAGAAAAAGGGTAATCTACAGGACTCTTTGATTCCCTCCCTCCTTATGAGTGTCTTAAGATAGATCCCCTAACTGGACTTACTTAAAATTTCCTTCTCTCCTCTGCTGTCACCAAAGTGATTGTTCTCAAATCCAATCCAAATATTATTTATCATCACAATTCCCCAAATGTACATACTACGCAGTAGCCATACTCCAGGACCTAAAAGACTTCAGTCTCCCTTGCCTCTGCATCTACTGTGTCCTTGTCTTTATTTTCCAACTGCATCCTAGGAATCCTAGTCAAAGTAGAAGTGCAATGCTGTTTGTGAAGTTTCCTCTGACTTCCCGTGATGAGATGACAGAGATGGCTTTCTTCTCTGTCCTAGAGCACATTGTATATCACTTTTTTATGCCCACTAAGGTGTATTATAACTGACTGTTTACTCTTCTGTCTTCCATCGCTGGGCCCCTTACACTTAGAAGAATGTTTCTTATATAGGAGTGCTGAATGGGAAGAAAAAGGCAGGAAAGATAAAAGATCTTTGAATGTGGTTAAAAACATGGTACAGTGTAGGTGGGTAAGAAGGAGTAAATAAGCAGATAGACAAGAAATGAACAGAATAGGTGGGAAGGAAATATTCAAAATTTCATTTCAAAATCAGGCAAGGAAAGGAAAAAGAATGGATACAAGACAGAAACTATGTCATAGTCAAAGAAAAACTGCTGCTTTTTAAAACACAAAGTGGCTGACCCAGTTAGAAGACAGAAGGTCTGCTGAGAGGATCTAAAAAGAATGGAAGTATAGGAATTATATCCCACACTAGGATAGAGAAGACAGAGAAAGGGTGGGATGAGACTGAAAAGATACCAGACAGTTGTAGAAACAAACGTTTTAAAGTTAACAGAATGCTTTCCATTTTAGGAATAAGAATTTTCATTCTTTGTTTCCCAAACTAGAAATCATTTAAAAAACCCCAAAACTTTGATACAGTCTTTCTCTGTAGTTGTTATTAATCCATCATCAATTCCTATCTTTTCTTTCTTTTTTTTAATTGATTTTGAGAGAGAGAGAGAGAAACAGGAAGGGATAGGAGGAGAGGAGAGGGTGGGAGAGGGAGGAAATTGGAGGGAGAGAGAGAGAAGCATTAACTTGTAGTGGCTTCACCTTAGTTGTTCATTGATTGCTTATCATATGTGCCTTGACTGGGGGGCTCAAGCCTAGCCAGAGACCCCTTGCTCAAGCCAGTGACCTTGGGTATGAAGCCAGCAATCTCTGGGCTCAAGTCAATAACCTTGGAATCATGCTGATAATCCCACACTCAAGCCACTGACCTCAGGTTTTGTACCTGGGACCTCAGCGTTGCAGGTTAACACTTTATCTACAGCGCCACCACCAGTCAGACTCCAATTCCTATCTTTTCATTTCTTCTTTCTAAATATTTTTCAGATCAGTTCTTCCTCTTTTCCTACTGCCATTATTTTCCTATTAACCTTCATCTCTCAAATGAATTATTGCAAAGCTCCTAAGAAGTTTCTAATCTGGTGTCTCCACTGTTAAATTTAACAAAATGCATCCCCTTCTCTCATTCTCTGTGAAGCTTTCTCTGACCTGCGCCCTTCCTATTTTTATAAGTAAATTTTATTGGAATATAGCCATTCCCATTTTGACTACATAATGTCTACAGCTGCTTTCATGCTACAGCAGCATAAATGAATAGCTGCAACAGAGACCGTATGTCCCACAAAGCCTAAGATATTTATTATGTGGCTCCTTATAGAAAACGTTTGCCAACCTCTGGATTATACAGTCTTCCCTTAGCATCCACCAAGGATTAGTTCTAGGAGCCCCAGATACTAAAATCCTTGGTTGTTCAAGTCCTTTAATAAAATAGTGTACTTGCATATAACCTACACACACCCTCCTATATACTATATACTTTAAATCATCTCTAGATTACTTACAATATCTAATACAACGTAAGTGCTATATAAATAGTTGCTATACTATACTGTTTAAGGAATAATGACAAGAAGAAAAAATCTGTACATCTTCAGGACAGACACAGCCACTGTAGGTAAATTACATGGTACATGTCAGCAACAAAATGACATTTTTTTCACCAAATACTTTTGATCTGTATTTGGTTGAATACACGAATGCAAAGCCGTGGATAAGAAGGGTCAACTATACCATCATACTTATATTTTACTTTAACTGTTCACTTATAATAATAATAGAAGTTAATATCAGGCACTTACTGAGGACAGGCACTGTCCTAAGCAATCAGATATACAGTGTGTCCGTAAAGTCATGGTGCACTTTTGACCGTGTGACCGGTCAAAAGTGCACCATGACTTTACGGACACACTGTGTTATCTCATTTATTTTTTACAACATTCCTAAAGGGGCAGATATTATTACTATTTCAACTACAGTATATAGATGAGGAAACTGAAGATTATCATTCCAGATCCCATGTTTTTAACCACACGCTAATAGTGACTACACTATCCTTTTTAATAGACTGTGAGCTTATTAAAAACAAAGAGTATGTCTACACCATCTTTGTATTCCCAGAACTGTGACTTACACAGGTATTCCAATAACTGTTTGCTAAATTAATCTTACTAAAACAACCACTTTCACCCTGCCTTCCTCTCTGCTCAGTGCCCTTCAATGACTCCAAATTTCTCACAGAATCGAGTCGAAACTCTCATCTCCCCTGACTGGCTTTAAGTTGGATCATAATCTAGGACAACTGTTTCTAGTAATGTTCAAAAGAGTTTTGAATAATGTACACAATTTCTTCTTTTTCTAAAAAAATAATGTACAATTTCCATTTCAGAATTGACTGCTCTTCCTTCTGCTGTGTGACTGTATTTCAGTGTATGAGATAAACCAGGCCACCAATAACTCACCTGCCATCCCGGGACCTGTGGAGGCTGCCGTGGTAGCTGCTCACTCTGCTGTGGACACTCCCTGCTTTGCTCCTCTGATCATCCACCATAGCCAGCTGAGTTGAAGAGGCATGTGTGGATGTTCCTTGCGTGGAAGTTCCCCTTGATTTTCTTATAATAGGAGTATTTGGATCCCTCAGGAGGGACTGAGCAAAATCAGGTTCTTGGAGTACCTGCCGGCTCTCATTCACTATCCTAGACAACAAAATACCAAGTTTAAGATAAAGATCACTATTTCTAAAGATGAACAAACAATACTTTTGTGACACATTGATATTATTCTTGAAATTAACTGCTCTCTACATAATGTCTTTGGAACAGATGTAAGATAATATTGTTGGCAGAGGAAAGAATATAACAAAAATTCATGTCAATCTGTCTCCTAAAGTAACAGATGGAAAGAGGGCTGCGCTAGAATAAGGAAATAAAAATTTTAGTTCCAACTATATCAATAAATATGTGATCTTGGCCAAGCCACTGTCTCCTTTCCTTCATTTTCCTCATCTCTAAAATAAAGTTACATAATTTAATTATTTCTAAAAAGTCCCCTTTGCTAAAGAATTTTATGATTCAAAAGGACCCTGAAACATTACAAAGGTATTACTATAAAGTAGAGAAACTGTGTTATTGCATAGTTTACAGAATTAGAAAGGCCTCATCATAGTAGATACATTTTTTAACTTCTAAGAGCAATTGCTTCAAGGCTACATGTTGATTTTATGGCAGAAGCAGTTTGTCCAGTGCTGGAAACAAACAGGGGTCATAATTAGAACAAAACATATGAAAAATTAATTAAAGTAAATATATAATTAAGTCCCAGACACATTAAAGGCTTAAAGGAAAAAATTTAAGGGGATAAATTATTGTCAAGAGCAGAAGTGTTTACTATGAAAGTGTTAAAATCAGATAGATGTTTATGACAATAAACAAAGCAGTTATTAAATTAATAAAAGACCCAATTAAATACTGGCAAAGATCAGTGTCTTGGTTTATATAAATGAGTGATTATGAGAATCAGAGTTAAAGTTAAAATTAGATTAACAATATCATTAAAAAATATTTACTTATTTATTTAAATTTGAGAGGAGGGGAGACAGAGGGACAGACTCCCACATGGCCTGCCGACCAGGATCCACCTGGCAAACCTGGTCTAGGGCCGATGCTCTGCTTCTCTGGGGCCTTGCTCACAACCAAGCTATTTTTAATGCCCCAGGTGGAGGCTCCACAGAGCCATTCTCAGCCCTGGGGCCTATGCGCTTGAACCAACTGAGGCATGGCTGCGGGAGAGGGAGAGGAAAAGAAGGGGAGGAAGGGAATAAGAGGGTGAGAAGGAGAGGGAGAGGGAGAGGGAGAGGAAGAGAGAAGGGTGGAGATGGTTGCCTCTCTTGTGTGCCCTGACCAGGAATCAGGAATCAAACCGGGGACATCTACACTACAGCCAACACTCTACCATTGCCCCAACCAGCCAGGACCAAGAAATATATATATATATAATTTATTCATTTCAGAGAGGACAGAGAGAGAGAGAAGGTGGGGAGAAGCAGGAAGCATCAATTCCCATATGTGCCTTGACCAGGCAAGCTTGGGGTTTTGAACTGGCAACCTCAGCACTCCAGGTCGAGGATTTATCTACTGCGCCACCACAGGTCAGGCAAGAAATATATACTTTTAAAATGTGATTATTTTATTTCAATCTAAACTGTTTAACAGAAACTGCTAATTATTAATATTTTAGAAAATATAGATTTTTTTTTGGTTATTGAGGCACTTTAAGTTGTATAATAAAGGTGTATTGTGCCATACAAGGCACAACATATTTTAAACAGTCTTAAGAGTTTTATGAGTTATCCATGAAAGCCCATTTTCCATGGACTCAGATGGATTCCACTAACTTAGATTTCAGATATAGTATTCATATAAGACTTATACTGTGTAAAAAGTTTAAAAATAAGTTGCCTGTGAATATTGAAGAGTTTTGTTTTATTTTATGAAATAAGGGTTCAAAAAATTAAAGATTCCTTCAATATGCTCTCCAAAGACTGCTTTTGCAAGCCTCATCATATTTACCATGATATTCTAATATGCAGTATGGCCATCTCTGAATTGAATTAAAATACTTTCTTAAACATATTTCATGTTATCTAATGATATTTTTTCTATTTTGGCTTTAATGTGTACTACATTAGAATGGAATAACATGCTAGCTCTGTAATATGGTATACTTGGAAAAACAATGAATAACTGAAAATGGAAGCCTAATCTAATACCTTTGACCAAGGCCGTTAACTTCTCTGTGTCTTTTTCTCACCTGTAACACAGAAATGATAATATACCAACCCTCACAGGAACATCAAGAGATAAAATAAGAATATATAGAAAAGCATTAATTTGTTTTTAATTAAAAAAAAATTACAATTTGGATTTTTAAAACTAAATATTGACCTTCCCTCAAATATTCTGAATTAGTAAGGAAGAGATCTTAAGCCCAATTCTACTTGGTTACCTTCTCAGAATAAGTTTTTAGCTACTGTGTCAATCTTAACTGATGGCACCTGAAGTTATAATCTTATTGGAATACTTCCTTCAAATCCAAATTATTTTAATGTAAGCAACACAAAAAATCATGTGAGTGTGAAGTTTGTGAACACTGATAAATTACTTCAACTTACTCTTTTTTCCTACGACCATGAAAAAAACTGGCCCATTCAAAGCATGTCTTTTTGCTTCCCACCCAAAAAATGGAGGGGATACCAACTATGAGAGCCATCAGGTATTTCATCAGAAAGAGAATCAGGTCCGGACGACTCATATGGGTGACCTACAAGAAGGAAAAGAGAAACACCTTAAATACATAAAAAGAATTATCTATTAAATGCCATTATCAAATTTTCTAAATAAAATAAACAATAGTAAAATAATTCTACAAATTTGATCTTTTCACTCATATGGTTCGAGTTAATTATCTGGTTATATGGAACGATACACTCCTGAACATTTGACAAAAAATTTATCATTTATATATTCTTCAAGTCTTAAATTTTTCTTATTAGCTCACACTGGCTACCTTCTAAATAAAAACATTATTAATGTCCAAATAAACCATGAACAGGAACAGCAGTTTAAGTAAAACCTACATTGGCCAATTTTGCTGGTCCTATCTTTGGTTAACACAATATAAAAAATTGTTATCTTTAATATGTTCTTTCATCTACCTACTTCATCTTTACTGCTAGCTCTTTGCAAGCTTCCTCTTTAATCTATGAGCTTTTTGTAAGTGCATTTTCTAGTTTCTAATCAGATGAGTTTTTCTAAAATTTCTTTTTATGATGGTTTCAAGTTTAATTATTGTGGTCAGATAATCACGTCTATAGATTCCAGTTACCTTAAGGTTTGGAGACTTATTTTGTAATTTAGGACACAATTTTTCTAAGTATTCAAAAATACTGCATATTCTCTATTTGCTGGGTACAAGAGTTTCTATATGTATTAGATGAACTACACTAGTTGTATTGTTCAAATCTTCCCTGAATTCTTCATTAATTTTCTGTTTAATAGAAGTATGCTAAAATCTTTCACATAATCAGTTTTCCTTCTAATACTATCGGTTTTTATTTTCAAGCCTACGTGAGGTGTTACGTAAATTCAGTAATGCTCTAGCTGCTTATTTTACTTTATTAATACTCTTCACCTTCAACTGTATTTTATCTGACATTAATATTGTAACATTAGCTTTTCTTCTGTGTTAAAATAGCTCTAGCTGTTCTGTCCATCTGTCCTAGCTCTGTCCTCTGGAGATATGAAGAATACAGCTACCATTCCAGAAGTCCTAGTCAATTCTGGAGACAGCCTAACAGAACAGAAACTTAAAAACAGTTTAAGTTGTGGGAACAAAGAGTGAATAAAACTATTCAGAAAATCCAAGAGAATCAACGGAAAAAAAAAATAGAAACAAAGGATTCAGTAACTAAGTTGGGTAAGATTAATATACAAAAATCGAAATTTTCTTAAACATTAATATCAATAACCAGGTAAGAAAAACAATGAAAATAATTTAATTTATAATCTTAAAAGAAACTATAAGACACCTACAAATAAACCTAATAAGAAAAAGAAAATGCTAAAATCCTATTGAAGGACACAGAAAAACTTAAGTAAATGAAGAAATATTCCATATTTCTACATGTAAAAGTTCAATATTTTAAAGATATTAACTTAATACCCCCAAAAATAATCCTATAAACTTGAAATAATAAAAAAAGACTAATAAGATTTTTCACAATAATGTGAAAAGTTAAATAACTACTTCAAATAAATGAGGAAACGATAGCTTGTTTAACACGTGACGTTGGGATGGCTGGCATTCCACCTGGAAACAAAATAATTTAGACACCACCTCACATAATAAGGAAAAAAATTCTAGAAACTTAAAAATACATCATAAAACTATTAAAAGCACAAACAACATTTTTACGATGGGAAGCATAAAAGGTCCTTTTAGAAGAGAAATATGAAACAAAGAAGCTACAAATAAAAGTAAAAGATTGACAGTTCTGATTAGTAACAATATAAACTTCTGCAGAACATGTAACCATAATGACTAAGTAGGAATATTAATTGTATTACTATCAATAAAGCAATCACAAGAAAAAAAATTGAAGGAATAAAGATAAAAGAAATTAAAAGACAAAAATAACTAATAAGCCCCAAAGTGGGTTATTTGAAAAGAATAATAACCATTCTCTATCCTACTAAAAACAAAGGGAAGAAAATAGCCCACGTGTGTATACACATATATAAGCAGAAATGATAACAGCTACAAAGAGAACAAAACTAAAATAACATTAACAGATTACTTTGCTCAATTGTATGCAAATAAACTTTGAAATTAACAGAAAAAATAATAGAAAAATATAAACAAAACTGACCCCAGAAGCAAGCATAAAATTGTACCTAACTCAACAGACTCAAAACAATTAGATATTTCACTTATGAATTTTTATGCAAAAAGAATCCAACACAAAATTCAAAAAATGTCATAACCTAATATAGAAAAGCAAAAATGGTTCAATATTAGAAAATTAATTTATAAATTCAATACATTATTGGATCAAAGAGAAAATATATATAATCATTTCCATGTATGCCAAAAAATGGCACTTGACTAATTAATTATTCATTCTTAGTTTTTAAAAATTGTAAAAATATTCATTTATTAAAAATTATAATAAAGGGCTCTGGCCAGTTGGCTCAGCAGGAGAGCATTGGCCTGGTGTGTGGATGTCCCGGTTTGATTCCTAATTAGGGTACACAACAGAAGTGACCATCTGCTTCTCCACTCCTCTCCCTTGCCCTTCTCTATTTCTCTCTTCCCCTCCTGTAGCCATGGCTCAGTTGGAGCAAGTTGGCCCCAGGCACTGAGGATGGCTCCACGGTCTTGCCTCAGCCACTAAAATAGCTTGGTTGCCAAGCAAAGGAGTAGGCTGCAGACGGGCAGAGCATCGCTCCACAGGGGGTTTGCCAGGTGGATCCCCGTCAGGGTGCATGCAGGAGTCTGTTTCTCTGCCTCCCTGCTTCTCATTTAAGAAAAAAAAATTGTAATAAAATAAAAATAGATGATAATAAGCTCTTTAAGTGACAAAATAAATCTGTCATTCCAAAAGCCAGCACCACGTTTAATGGGAACACCAGAAGCTACTGTTCTCATTAAAATCCGGAATACAACAAGAGGATCTACTATTACCACTCTTTTTTCTTTTTCTTTTTTTGACAGAGACAGAGAGAGAGAGTCAGAGAGAGGGACAGAGAGAGACAGAGACAGGAAGGGAGAGAGATGAGAAGCATCAATTCTTTGTTGTAGCTCTTTAGTTGTTCAGTGATGGCTTTCTCATATGTGCCTTGACCGGGGGACTATAGCAAAGCAAGTGACCCCTTGCTCAAGCCAGCGACCTTGGGCTCAAGCCAGTGAGCTTTGGGCTCAAGCCAGAGTCCACGGGATCATGTCCACGATTCCATACTCAAGCTAGCAACCCCTTGCTCAAGCTGGTGAGCCTTGCTCAAACCAGATGAACCCACACTCAAGCGGGTGACCTTGGAGTTTCAAACCTGGATCCTCCGTGTCCCAGTCTGATGCTCTATCCATTGTGCCACTGCCTGGTAAGGCAACTACTACTACTCTTAATTAACCTTGTATCAACAGTTCTAACTGCAATTAGACAAAAAATGTATAAAAACTATAAAGGAGAAAAAAAACTATAAAGGAGAGAAACCGATTACTTATAAATAATGTAATTTTAAGAGAATAAAGTAAAAGCTATTATAAATCATAAGCAAGGTAGCTAGGTGCAAAATAAAATACAGAAATCACTTTCAGCTATACAAGTAACAGTTACTAGGTAAAAGAAAATTCTTCTTCTGTCATTGTTATGGGCTAAACTGTATCCCCCTAAAATTCCTATGGTGAAGTCCAGTATCTCAGAATGTGACTTATTTGGAGACAGCCTTTAAACAGGTAATTGTGGTTAAATGAAGTCATACAGGTGGACCTTAAACCAACCTGACTGAGGTCCTTATGAGAAGGGGAAATTTGGACACACCCTCAGCAGGGATGAACACACAGAAGAAACCATGTGAGGAAGCAGTAAGAGGGTGGGCAGTCATCTACAAGCCAAGGAGTGAGGCCGCAGAGGAAACCAACCATGATAGCACCTTGATCTTGGACTTCTAACCTCTGTAACTATTGTTTAAGCTACCCAGTAGGTGCTATCTTGTTTTGGCAGTCCTAGCAAACTAATACTTCCATAGTGACAAAAGGGATAGAACACTTAGGAGTAAATTTAATAAGAGAAATGAGTGATGTATTAGAAGAAGCTTTAAAATGCTTATAAAACATGTTCTTGGCTAGAAAGAATCACTATCATAAAAGTGTACATTCTCCTTGATTCAATTATTAAATTTAACAATTCTAATAAAAACACCAACAGAGTTATCTGGGAATTAAACAAGGTGATTCTAAAGTTCACATAGAAATACAAATAAGGCCCTGGCTGATGGCACAGTGGACAGAGCATCATCCCAGAGCACCAAGGTCGCCACTTGGATTCCGGGTTGCTGGCTCAATCCTGAGGGCACCAACTTCATCCTGAGGTCACTGGTTTGAGTTCTGGCCAGGGCATGTATGAGAAGCAATCAATAGGTGCACAACTTCCCTCCATCCCTTCACACAGCCTGTCCATATAGCTTATGACTAGTTTGGAATTCAGAGCAGTCTGACTTCTCACCAGCGGCCGGCTTCTCCCAGAGCAATCATTCTAAGAGAACTTGAAAAAAGCTGCAGGACTTAAGACTTAGCCTCAGGGTCATGCAGAATCACTACTGCTCATTCTGCTAATCAAAAGAAGTCACAGAGCCGGCCTAATTCAAGGAAAGAAACACAAAAAGTAAGAAGTGTGGTTCACTAGCCAGAGGGTGGTGGTCCATATCTCCAAAAAGTAGCTACCAAAATGTTATAAAAATATACAAAAAAAGGTAAATAGTGGTTATATTGATGGGGAGGTGCACTTTTCCTTTGAGCATGTTTTACAATAATTTTTTCCTCAAATTTAACAATATTTTAAAATGGATAAAACTATATGTATATAATCAACAAACATATTAAACCAGGAAAAGTTTTCCATATTAATGGAATGCCAAAAGCTCATGAGGTAAAATATAAATAGATTATAGTAGGTATCAATAAGTGTTCTACAAATGAATTGCTCCAAGAAATCACCAAAAATTGTATTGATATTTAATATACAGTGAATATTTTAAGTATCTAAAGCAAGTTATAGAAACAGATTCATCATCAATAAGATAGAAAACATCATAATGAATTATAAATGAATCAATGCCTAGGACTTATATTCTGCATTTACACAGACACATACACATCACTTCTTTACATTCTCTGTTACAGCACATTACTTCTTTCTTTTGAGTGTGTGATAGAGACAGAGACAGAGAAAGAGAGAGGGACAGATGGGGACTGACAGGAAGGGAGAGAGATGAGAAGCATCAATTCTTCATTGCGGCTCCTTAGTTGTTCATTGATTGCTTTCTCATATGTGCCTTGACCAGGGGGCTACAGCAGAATGAGTGACCTCTTGCTCAAGCCAGCAACTTTGAGCTTCAAACCAGCGACCTTTGGGGTCAAGCCAGTGACCATCAAGATATGTCTAAGATCTCAAGCTCAAGCCAGTGATCCCATGCTCAAGCTGTTGAGCCTGCACTCAAGCCGGATGAGCCTGTGCTCCAGTTTGTGACCTTGGGGTTTCGAACCTGGGAACTCTGCATCCCAGTCCGATGCTCTATCCACTGTGCCACTGCCTGGTCAGGCAGCATATTACTTCTAAAAGACAGATTTTCACATATTAAGAGCAAATATATGTAGCATATCAAATGGGTTGAAACATATAAAATATTTAATACTGTGTTTGACACATAATAAATGTTTAAACATATGGTGCAGGGAGCTACTGGACCAAAAGAGAAAAGATAGTAAGATATTCTGTGGTAAAATAAAATTTGGATATTATACTCTTTCCTTGGAGACTCACATGCACATTTGTACATGAAAGGATCTGAGAAGTCCTGAAATAAGGAACTATTTATCCTATGCTGCTTTACACCGAAATTTCCCCATCTGAAAATTAAAGAGTTGGAATATGCAAATTATAAGTTTTATCCTAATAACCTAACACCCTAATAATCTTGAAAAATTTTCTAGGGGAATTAGAAACTAGTCTTTATTATATCTAATTTGTCCCAAAAGTTATTTTTTCCCATGATTTAAAAAATCTATCATACCAGTTAAAGTGTACATGCTGACCATGATTATACATTTTTTTTCTGGCTCATAAACAACAGTAAGTTCCTACAAAAGTGTGGACGGAGGTAAAGGGAAAAATGTGACTATTGAGAAGCATGCTTCAAATCACATCTGCTTATATTCAATGAATAGTGAGAAAACAATGACTGACTGAAGAAAATTATTTGTAAATGTAAAGAAATGGCTTACATAAATTTATGTAATGTAGCTTGATAAAGGTGAAGAGGCCAAAAACCTAAAAGTAAAACTAGTAAAATTGTAATCAAAGAAGTATAGCGGGAGATTTAATCAGAGTCGAGCAAAGGATTGCAGGTATTGTGTGATGTGCAAAGAGGACTGGCAGAAACCATGTGACCTTCATCAAAATCCTTAAAAAACAGGGGGTTTAAACTGAATGACTTTGAGGTTGCCTTCAATTGACTGACCATCTGCCATCTAAAATACTCTTCTTCAGAGATATTGCACAGTCTAATCCATTATTTACATATGTGGAATCAGTCTTGGAAGATTAATCAATTTGCTCAAGGTCATGTAACTAATTAATTCAATCACTTAAATACTTAGTGCCTACTATGTTCCGATACAAGAGCTATAACCATAAATGAGTCAAAAAAAGTCGCTGCCCTTCTGAGCTGACATTCTAGGGATGGATAAGGAAAGGGTGAGTCTGGACTGCTGTCAAGAGACAAGAAAATAAAGAAATCTAATAATTTCAGGTAGTAATAAACTGAGAACTAAAGCAAGTTAGGGAATAGCGTTTGAGATGTGGTGTGGTATATGAGGTATGTATTTTAGATCAAACTGGTCAGCAAAGGCCTCTCCAAAGACATGACATTTAAGCAGGAATTTGGAGTATATTCTGCAGTAAGGGTATTCCAAGCAGAATGAACAACAACAACCATTGTTATCTCTGAAGAACAATAATAAGGAGACCAGCATGGTTAGACCTGAGCACAAAAGGAGAATTGTAGGAAATAAATCAAAGAAGTAGACGAGCCAAATTATATATGGCCCCGCAGGTAATGGTAAAAATTGTGATTTTTTATTCTTGGGTAATAGGGAGCCATTACAGGGTTTTGTTTGAAGGAGCAGCATGATCTCATTTTTTGAAAAGATCACTCTGGCTCCTGGGTTAGAAATAAACTGTACAGGAACATGAACAGAAAAGCAAGCAGATGCACTGGAAGGCATAGTGGAAGTATGAGCTTGGACGAAGGTGGAAATGCTGGTGGTGAGAAGTCAATGGATTGTGTGCCATGAGATAGGTGAGAAAGAGGGCTCACAGATGGCTCCAAATGTGAGTCTGAGCAACTTGTGCATGGGGGAGGACTGGGGACAGGATGTAGAAATGTGTAAGGAGAAAAACGAGTTCTATTTTAGATATGTTAAGTTGGAAACGCCTTGCAGACTTCCAAATGGAAATATCATATAAATAGATATGTGTCTGAAACTCAGAAACAAAGTTGGGCTCTAGAGTCTAATACATGGGAATATATAAGATTATCCAGACACAGGGGAAGGGGAAAAATAAAGAGCCTCTATAAGAAACCGTATCTCGTTACTCTGACAGTGTTTTAAACTGCATCGTGCTGTCTTTCACAAATTAGAAATGCTGTCTATATAACAGATATGCTTGAATTAAAGAGAAATGCTCAAAACAAGATTGACAATAACACCAACAACCAAAATCTTCAATTAGGCAAGATAGGACAGAGAATTAGAGGACAGAGGGATGGAACATTTTATATTATAAAGTTCCGGTTAAAGCCAAAATTCCAGGGAAAACGAGTCAACACCTGCCCATAGCAGAGATACAGTGAGAAGGAAACACCTGTTTTGTGAACGAGCCAGTAGTCAAAGAGTGTTGCAGCCAGAGGGCCAAGACACTGGAGAAGAGTGGTCAAGCTACTGCTATAAGGAAAGGAGGAAAAAGAAAGAGAAAGGAGAACACACTATCATCTAGTTATAAATCCCATAAGGAACTTCCTCAAATTCAGACAATTACTATGTAAAACAGGTTATGTACTAGCTAGAAAGAAAGACAAAGTTCACTAAAGAAAAAGATTTAAATAAATATATGTTCAGTTTTTATTTTAAAATAATGATATAATTATCTAAATGCCCATAATTTTTTTTTTTTAGAGAAAACCTACTATAAGCCAGGCAGAGAAAGAAAAATACCACATGACCTCACTCATTTGAGGAATCCAATGAACAATGTGAACTGAGGAACAGAAGAGAGGCAGAGGCAGGATCAAAGGGACCAGAGGGAAAGTAGAAGAGAAGATGGGATCAGAGAAGGGAAAGAGATTAGTGAAATTATATCTATCTCTCTCTCTATATATATAGATATATATGATGTATAACACAGCATTATAGAGAACAGGACAGCAAATCCTGGAGGGAAGGGAGAAGGCATTGCGGGGAGGGGAGATGGGGGGGGCAAGAGGAAATAAGGGGGTTTGGGGGAGATATATTCGGTGGGACACTTGAATCTATGTAAACACAAATTAAAATCATAAATAAAAATAAACACCACTATCTCAGTTTTTTGTATAATGAAAATGGACAAATGAGAAACTTTAAAATATCCTTATACTTGTCCTTTAAAAACACTATATTCCAATTAATATTACAATATATCACATCAGCCTGCCACTGGTGGCACAGTGGATAGTGTCAGCTTGGAATGCTGAGGTCGCTGGTTCGAAACCCTGGGCTTGCCCAGGCCAGACATATATGACAAGCAAGCAATGAACAAATAAAGGAAGCAACTATGAGCTGATACTTCTCACTTCCCCCTACCTCTGTAAAATCAATAAATAAGAATTAAAAAAAAGATATTATATATATATATATATATATATATATATATATATATATATATATATATATTATATCACATTAACAACTGAAAATACTCACATATCTCTTTAATGGATTCACTGGCAGCTAAGGGAACCCAGGCAGAGAAGGGAGATTGTTTGCTTTCACTGTAAGCTCTGTGCCTTGATTACTGTCCTTTCTCTACAGTGGCCTGACTAGCTACGAAAAGCCTCCGTACTCTCACTATCTTCTGTACAACTCCTCTCCACTAATATCATTCTAATTTTAATCAACAGAATTTTGCAATATGACTTTACTCAACCACAATATGGAAAATATTTTGCCATGTTTTGTTCTTCCAATTTAGATCCATGATACACCAAAGACCCTGGGGATTAAATTCTTTTTAATTAAATAGAAAATATTACTCATGCTAAAGAGGAAAAAAGCATTGCAAAAGAAAGCCATCAATGGCATATTTATGGTTATTGTGGTGGCCTAAATTTCACTCTTGTTTCTGAGACTTTGGCTTTGAACTGGGTTGACAGATTCCTTGGCTTCTTTCCCTATCAAGTAGAATCTATACTTTACTAATGACACATACTGCATTAGGCTTACTTTCATCTTAAAAAATAGATTCATTATAAAATGTTGGCTCATATTAAGCTTATGATCATCAAAGTCCACATAAAAATATATTATTGATCAGCTCATGCAGTCTGTCATGTTAGTCAGTGACAGCAGTTCTAGAATGAAGGTCTGGTGATGGCAGGTTTTGTGCACTTACTACACCACATTGCTTTATCTGCCTTTTTACTTTTATTCTGTTTTGAAAAGTCCAACTTGCCCTATCAGACATTAATAACTATCGTAACACTAGAGTAATTAAGACAATGACAGAAGATTAAGCAAAGATAGAAAATGGACCATGGAAATGAATGGCAAAATAAGTTTCACATATGGAAACTTAACATATTAAGACAGCATTAAGTTTATTGGAGAAAGGACGGACTAGTCATTAAACCATGCAAACTAGATATCTACATATTTTAAAAATAGTATCTCCTCCTCACACCAGATAAATTCTATAGATTAAAATTCCTAACCTGTACAGATAATGTATTATAATTGTACTCCTAAAATTTATATAATTTTATGAACCAATGTTACTCCAACAAAATTCAATTAAATAAACTTTTTTTTTTTTTTTTTTTTACAGGGACAGAGAGAGAGTCAGAGAGAGGGATAGACAGGGACAGACAGGACAAAGAGAGATGAGAAGCATCAATCATCAGTTTTTTGTTGCCATTGCGACACCTTAATTGTTCATTGATTGATTTCTCACATGTGCCTTGACCACAGGCCTTCAGCAGACCTAGCCACCCCCCGCTGGAGCCAGCGACCTTGGGTCCAAGCTGATGAGCCTTTGCTTAAGCCAGATGGGCCAGCGCTCAAGCTGGCAAGCTCAGGGTCTTAAACCTGGGTCTTCCGTATCCCAGTCTGATGTTCTATCCACTGCACCACTGCCTGGTCAGGCTAAATAAATATTTAAAAAATTAATGTTTTAAAATCCACACCTGAAAAGTCAAACTTTAAAACTACAAAAGAGGACAATTTTTTTATAACCTCAAGGTAGAGATTTCTTAAATAAGATACAATTAAAACAAGAGAAAGATAGATAATATAAACATTAAAATTTTAAACTTCTGTTCATAAAAGGACATGAAAGCCAAGCTAGATATCTGTAATGCATAAAATGGACAAAGAATTATAATCCAGAATATGTGTGTGTATAAACAAGCAATTTAGAGAAATCTAAATAGTTAATAAACATAAGGAGTTAAATATCACTAGTAATCAGAAAAATACAGATTAAAATGGCAATAAAGATTGCCAATAAGGTGGCAAAAATGAAAAAGTCTGATGATACCAAGTGATGATGACGATGTAGAACGAGAACTCTCTCTACTTTCATAGGGGATTCTAAATTCATTCAACAACTTGTAATTTAGTAACATCTAATAAAGTTGAAGATTCACATATCTTATGACCTAACATTTCCATTTTTGGGTATATACTATAGAAAAACTCATGTGGAGACATAAAAATATTCATAGTAGAATTATTTATAATAGAGGAAAAAAACAAGGCACAGCCTAATTATCCATTAAGAGTGAAATGGATAAACAAATGTGATATATTCTTACAATACAATGTTGAATAGTAGAGAAAACAAATAAACACATACCTATTACCATAGACAAACTCACAAACATAAAGACAAAAGCTGCAAAAAATACATATACAGCTTTGATGATATAAAATTTAAAAATACTTAAATTAATACTATATATTATTTAGGAAAAATATATGTGAGTAAATATATAAGTAAATACACAAAAACACCAAAACCTGGATGATAGTTTAGAAGGGAGATGAGATCACGAAGGGGTAGCTGGAGTTTTGCTAGTGTTTATTAAATGGTGGTAGATATATTGGTGCTCAGTGTACAGTATTACTCTTTATTCACATCTGTATGTCAGAAACATTTATAATGCCTTTTAAAAAGAGAGGACAAAAAAGAATGGCTCTCACAATTACAATATAGTTTGTTCCTCTCAGGTAGGCAACAGTTTTTAAATTAAAAGCAAAACTAGACAGGGCAACTAAAGTAGAAAGCTAGCAAGTAATTCACTTCTTTAACTAGATATAATTCACTCCTAGATTTGTTTCTGTGTATCTTCCTTTTACTCTCTATCTTCGCCCATGGTTGGCTCACCAATTTTTTGCAACCCTGTGAAAAATTAGTATAGTAAGCTGGGATTTCAATTCCCAAGTTTTTCTTTTATCAGTAGAGGAAACCATAAAATACAATCTCCACATTTCAAATATTTTGTAAATAATTTCATTTCTTTCCCCCAAACACAAAGATTACCTTCTTGAAAAGATTTCTTTCTTTAAAATTCAAGAATGGCAATGAGGAAGGTTAAATGATTTAGATACTAATTAACTTTACCAATGACTGCTGTAAAACCCTGGGTGATGTCAACTTTTGAGCAAAAAAATATAAAGATTAAAATTTATCCCATTACATAAGGATGCACAACTTCTCAAATGAGAGACTAGATAGGCAAAGAGATGAGAAAATGGATTGATGAGTAAGCTGACTGGAAATAAAGCAGTGTTTGCCTTTTTCGGAAAATACTGATTGATACAGAGTGTAATGCTCAGAGAAGTATCCACACAAAATTATCACAGATTTATCATGACACCTGGATATATTGTGCTTATAATCTAATTAACCTCATAGAAAACTCAGAAATGAGGTAAGAAAAGGCTTAAGGCCAAAATCACTCAAGAACTTAAAATGAAAACAGAAATAGCACTGTTATCGCAATTCTATTCTATAATTCCTTTGCTTTGATGGCATTATAAAATAGAAAATTTCACTCCTTCAGAAACTGCACTTGATTAAGTAAAGGACAACACCTGGAACTTTCATTCAAATTATACCTAAGGGAAAAAATGATCATCACTCTGATGCCACTTTAGTCTTATGAACTAGAAATAATTAGAAAATGGAAGAATATACTAAACACATATACTTTATAACAATGAATGCAATAATAACTGGGAAACAAATATTTAAAACTGTAGAGTTTATGCTTAATTTTAATGCACATAGAACTAATCTTGATACACAGTTTAATGATATTCATTCATCATGTGAAAAATATAATCCTTCCCTTTTGGATTGAGGAAAATAAACTATTGGTTTTTATTGCCCAAAAACAAATCAAATGAAAGGTAGACCATTTTGAAAAGTTCCATCCTCTCTTCCAAACATAAACTACAGAATAATCAGAAAAATATCTTAGTTTGTTATTAAGTTTAAAAAAATAAAACAGAAAACATGGTTTAGACTTTGCCAAACATTGCTATAACAGATCAAGTTCCTCAGCCATATAGGGCACAGACCATGTTCACAAAGGAGTTCTTTGAAACTCCTTAAAATTGTTTTGTAATTTCATGATTTATAAGAAGATAAGACATTAACGAAAAAAACCTGCAGTAGATACAAATAAATAAAAAGATATTTCATGCTCATGGCTTAGAATTAATATTGTTAAAATGTCCGTAATACTCAAAGCAATCTTACAGATTCAATACAATCCTTATCAAAATTCCAATGGCATTTTTCACAGAAACAGAACAATCCTAAATTTGTATGGAATCACAAGAAGACCCCACATAGCCAAAGCAATCTTGAGAAAGAAGAACAAAGCTGGAGGCATCACACTCTTATTTAAAACTATCCTGCGGATGAATAGTAATCAAAACTGTATGTCATGGCATAAAAATAAATACATAGATCAGTGGAACAGAACGGAAACCCCAGAAATAAACCCAAACATGTTATCAATTAATTTACAACAAAAGAGCCAAGAATTTACTGTATTTTTCACTCCATAAAACACACCTGACAATAAGACGCACCTGGGGTTTTAAGGAGAAAAATAAGAAAAAAAATATTCTGAACCAAATGGTGTGTTAAAATATTTAATAAAATATACCACAATAATATTTCAGCAATGTAAACTCAACAGCAGTATTAACAATCATAAGCACTGTTATTGACACATGAGAAGAGACTTTAATGTTCAAATACTCTTCTAGTTGTCCGGGAACCCCAGGAACTCATCATCGCTAGTGTCAGAATTTAAGAAGCTCAGGTGCTCACAATCACTGGTATCACTTTCTTCACTATTTTCATATATGAAACCATCTTCAGTGCCATCTAAGGCGTTGCTAATGCCATAGTTTTTGAATGACCGTACCACGGTTTCATTCTTCACTGACTACCATGATGTTCTCACCATGCACAAACTTGAGTGATAATGGGTCTCTTCATTCATCCAGTTGGTGTCAGATCATGATTATCAGCAGCCATCCATTTGTTCCACTCTTCTCGCATAAAGACTTTAAACAGTTTGTTGATGGAAACATGGAGAGGTTGCAACTGGCTGGTAAGACCCCCAGGAATTACAGATAGATGAGTCTTCACTTCTTTAAAGTTTTTTTTGTGGTTTTGCTAATATGTGCTCTATACTGGTACAGCACAAATAGGGCAGCAAGTGACGTCAGCACTTCACAGAGAGCTCCAGCAGCTGCAGCGCAGCCCTCCACCGCTGCAGCACACCTCTCACGTCTGCCCTCGATGATGCCAGATGAATGTGCCCACACAATGTCGCTCACCTTCCCTCCTGCGCTGCATGCAGCTGTGGAAACCGGAACCAGGAGATCACTCAGCAGATGCTGGGGTTTTGCACACCGCCATGGCGGGTATGATTATGCTCCCGCTGGCGCTAATTCCACATGTTTACCGGCACAGTGCCCCACAGCAGCTAAAGAAATGAACATTCGCTCCATAAGATGCACGGGCATTTCCCCCTCCACTTTTTGGGAGAAAGAGTGCATCTTATGGAACGAAAAATACGGTAACAATGGGAAAAGGATAGTTTCTTCAATAAATGGTATTGGGATAACTAGACAGCCACATGCAAAAAAATAAAACTGAACCACTTTCTTACATCATATACAAAACACAATTCAAAATGGATTAAAGATTTAAATGTGAGATCTCAACCCACAAAACTCCTAGAAGAAAACACAGGCAGCAAGCTCCTTAACATTGGTCTTGGTGAGGATTTTTTTGGATCTGATACCAAAAGCAAAGGCAACAAAAGCAAAAATAAACAAGTAGGACTACATCAAACTAAAAAGTTTCTGTACAGCACAGGAAACCATCAACAAAATAAAAAGTTGGCCCACTGAATGGGAGAAAATATTTGCAAATCATATATATTTCACAAGGGGCTAATATCCAAAATATATAAAGAACTCATAAACTCAATAGCATAAAACCAATCTGATTAAAAAATGGGCAGAAATTCTGAATATTTTCCCCAAGAACAAGAGATCTATGAGGGCAGAGAGCAAAAAAATAACAACAACAACAAAAAACAAAGGGAGGATGGAGAAGGGCATTTTGTCAGGATCTCTAGATCACCATTAATTGATTTCTGAAGCAACTCATTCTAGCGCTAATCCAATTCTGGTCTATATATACATTTTGCCCTATTTTCCTACTGGATTTTTGGTACATTTTTAAAAATTATATTTTTAAAAGATTTGTTTTAGAGAGAGGAGAGAGAGAGGTGGGGTAGGAGCAAGAAGCATCAACCCAGAGTTGCTTCTTGTGTGTGCTTTGACCTGGCAAGCTTAGGGTTTCTAGCCAGTGACCTCAGCATTCCAGGTTGACGCTTTACCCACTGTGACACCATAGGTCAGTTTTTGGTATATATTTTAAACCCACAAATTAATTATTAGTAGTATTTTATAGAAACAATCTTTGTTTAGCTTTATATACATATTTACAACTTTAGTTCATTTTTTCTTGCATCTCCTATTTTTCATAAATCATTCTCATTCCCCTTGAAAGACAACCTTTAGAAATCCCTTTACTACAAGTCTCTTGGTGATAAGCTCTTGTTTTTGTTTATACAGAAATGGAGTTATTTCATTCATGTTCTTGAGAATAGGTTGAGTTCACCAGAAGATGGCAGGAATGAAGTTTGGGGTGCAAGATGCTTATTAGGGAACAGTTCCTGTAAAGGAAATGGAGTGGAAGCAAAGTTGGGCGGAGGAGGAAACTGGCCTGCCCTACATCCAGTAAAGCCTCTGCCACTCTGGAGCAAATGACAGTCGGAGGGTCTCATGCTGGGTCACAGGCCAGGCCTTCTTAGCTCATCTAACAACTGCTCATTGCAAGCAGCCCCAGGATGGACAAGACCTCAGATAAGGCAGCTCTCTGAGGTTGAAGCAGCCATTTTTGCTTTGACAGAGATGTGGCAGTACACCATGTCCACCCCAAGTTTCACAGAATCCAAATTCCTGGTTGAAAAGTTATTTTTTCTCTCAGTATTTTAATGATAACATTATACTGTTGTCCTGTTGTTTGTTGAGGACTCTGATGTCACTTTAACTGTTGGTCTTTTATTTTAGATGCCCTGTCTTTTCTTTGAGACTGCTTTCAAGATTTTTGTCTGCATTCTGCAGTTTTGCCAAAGTTTAAATTTTCTTTTATTTATCCTGCTAGGGGTATATAGTGCTTCCTTGAGCTGCAGATTTATGTGTTCAGCAGTTTTGGAAAATTTGCAGCCAATCTCTCTTTAAATATTGTCTCTCCTATATTCTCCCAATTCCTTTCTCCTGGAACTCTTAGGACTCTTACACTCCTACTGGGCCTTCTCATTCGGGTCCCCAATACTCCTAACATCACTTTCATATTTTCCTTGTCTTTCTTGCTGTGTTCGGATACCTTTATTTTCACCTACAAATAGTTCATTTAATTAGTCTTCAAATAGTAATCTAAACTTTTATATTTTAAAAATTCATCAATTGAGTCCTGGCCAGATAGCTCAGTTGGTTAGAACAGTGGTCAGCAAATTCATTAGTCAACAGAGTCAAATATCAACAGTACAACGATTGAAATTTCTTTTGAGAGCCAAATTTTTTAAACTTAAACTACATAGATAGGTACATTCCTTATCGAGGTAGTGCCCGCACATAGTATTTTGTGGAAGAGCCACATGCAAGGGGCCAAGAGCTGCACGTGGCTCTTGAGCTGCAGTTTGCTGAGGAGGGGGTTAGAGCATTGTTCTGATATGCCAAGTTTGCAGGTTTGATCCCCAGTCAGGGTACATACAGGGAGAGCGAGCGATGTTTCTGTCTCTTTCTCTCTTCCTCTCTCTCTAAAATTAATAAATAAACTTTTAAAAATTCATCAATTGAGTCTATATTTCAAAAATTATGTTTCTTGGTATCTATTTAAAAAAGACTGTTACCTATTCCAAGTAAGTTCTTGTAGATTGGTAGTAATCTTTATGACTGTTACTGCTACAAGTATTACATACTTATCTATTATTCAGCATCTGACAATTTCAATATCTGCAGATCTAAGCCTGACATCGTTTCATCCAATGACTATCAGTCATAGTGGCTTGTTTTCTCATGTGTTTGGTGGCATACTGTGAGCTATTTGGTTAATCAATCAGTGGGAATCGGCAAATAATTTGCTTCTGCTGATTGCCGGGAGGTACACCTAACCTGTAAATACTTGACCATGGTGATTCAGGCTCACAAGGGAGTTTCTGGTTCCCTTTCTCAACTCCCCAGCTGGTCCACGTCTCAGTTTCCACCAATAGCAACCACACTTAGGCGACCCTTCCCCTCCCATCCACCTGACAGCCCTGCATGACCACCCCTAGGTCTTTATTGCTGGCTCTAAGCAACATTGGGGCACTCTTTTGAGATCTCCCCTAAATCATATAGGATCTGTGATGTCTCAAATAGTGTGTTCTTTCCAGATTTTATTGTTCAGACGTTAATTGTTGATGCTGCAATTCAGACATATTGTAAAAAGTCATATTGTCAGAATGGAACTTGAGTTTATCATTTCCCTCACAGTCTACATGGAGACAGATTTCTTAGCTCTTTCTCTAGCAAACTTACAAAATATTGGTGAACTAAATGATCTCAATACAGTTTATAAATTCACTGATATATCTGTATTTACAAATGGAAATAAAATGGAAGATTTCATATTTGATGTGATTAGGTAGGTGGTTAGTAGTATAAAAATAAAAGGTCAGGTAAAACAGAAAAATCACAAAAAAAGCCTCACATTTATTTTCACTTAAAACAGTTAATCATCTATGTATAATAGTCAAGGCCTTTTGTTTGATTGCTGGTCTGCTAATTAGTATTTCTGTTTTTTCTTACATACAAGTTTATTCATCATTTGTGTTTTCCAGTTTCTATTTATTTAACATAAATGGATAATTAAAATACTTATAAAGCAATCTAAGTACAAAATCCCAGATTTTTATTTCTTCAACAAAACCTTTAACAATTCATCTTGTCCAGCCTGACCAGGCAGTGTCACAGTGGATAGAGCGTCGGCCTGGGATGGGGAGGACCCAGGTTTGAGACCCCGAGGTCACCAGCTTGAGCGCAGGCTCATCTGGCTTGAGCAAAAAGCTCACCAGCTTGGACCCAAGGTCACTGGCTCCAGTAAGGGATTGCTCGGTCTGCTGAAGACCCGCGGTCAAGGCACATGAGAAAGCAATCAATGAACAAGTAATGTGTCGCAACGAAAAACTGATGATTGATGCTTCTCATCTCTCTCCATTCCTGTCTGTCCCTATCTATCCCTCTCTCTGACTCTCTCTGTCCCTGTAAAAAAACAAACAAAAAACCCCACAATTCATCTTGTCCATACTAACTTCAATAATAATCTTTTTTTAAAAAAAACAACTTGATTGCCTGACCAGGCAATGACCCAGTGGATAGAGTGTCAGACTGGGATGTGGAGGACCCAGGTTTGAAATCCCAAGGTCACTGGCTAGAGCGCAGGCTCATCTGGATTGAGTGCGCACTCAACAGCTTGAGCGTGGGATCACAGACATGACCCCATGGTCGCTGGCTTGAGCAAGGGGTCAGTTGCTCTGTTGTAGTCCTCCCACCCCAGTCAAGGCACATATGAGAAAGCAGTCAATGAACAACTAAGATGCCGCAACGAAGAATTGACGCTTCTCATCTCCCTTCCTGTCTGTCCCTATCCTGTCCCTCTCTTTGACTCTCTCTCTGTCTCTTTAAAAAAACAACGCCCCCCCCCAAAATAAACTTGAGTCTCTCTAAAGCAATCAACTTAGTTTTAATGATGACAATGCTTTCTTTTCCAACCAATACTTCACTGGTTTACCTAAAATTTAATTCAACTATTACTGAAGTAACACTACTAACATTTTCAGATTGTCGCTCAGTTTCTGCAAAATTCTAAAACAGGTTTTAGAATAAACGTAATAAATTTAGAATAGACACAATAAACACTATTAACATAACTACTGGTAAAGAAGAGGACTATGCAGGTATTACAGAAAACAGCCTTACAGCCCAAGCATCCAACATGCACTGGTCATCAGTTTATTTATTTTATAGAGGTCTTGGGAAGTATCTTCTAACCTAGCAAGCCGACTAATCTGAAAAGTCAGTTGTTTCAAGCATAACTGGTATCTGTTTATGGCACTCTCTAAAATCAGAAGGCACTGAAGTCTCACCTTCTAGTTCTACCTCTGACAGAAAGCTGTTTGAACTGGACCAAGAACAAAATCGAGTCCTCAAAGAGGACAAATAAGCCATTGTACCAACAGATGGATATTTTGTAAAAGGAGGAAGAAGAACTAAAGGATTGGGTAAAAACTCTAATAATCGTCTTTCTCTTTTTTCCCTTTGCTAATGTGTCCTTTCCATTAGAAGGGCTACTAGAATTAGGGAGGAGCCAGGGAGAAAGGAGACAAGGAAAAGGGTAGTTTATGAAGGCTTTAAGCCTTAGGGATAAGAGTTATTTTCAGATTGTCGCTCAGTTTCTGCAATTATGGTGCAACAGTAAGCCTCAGATAGGGCCAAGACCAGAAGTAGACCTAAAACAAAAATTTATAAAGCACGCAATTTGGCCTGTCTCTTATTAAAAGGGGCAAGAGGAACTCCTCTAGACAGACAGACAGAAACAGACAGACACACACACACCCTTCTTTGAAACAAACAGCACTGTATGAAGCTAGCTGAGGATTTGGGCTTCACCATTCTCTTTCTATCAGATATGCAAACTATATTATAATGTTCACATAGGAACAAGTCTTTGCAAGCAATGCTATGTTTGGTGCTAATTTTAAGAAATCACTTATTTTTATTTTTCCATAGTTATTATCCTTTGGGATTAAAGTGCTATATTTTATTTGAGGGTAAAGATGTCAAAAAACATCTGAGAAATTATTAAAGTAATTATCTGGTCATTTTAAAATATTAGGACCTCAAGGAAGTTTTTTCTACCAAACTTATAAAAAGATATAATTTCACTTGGCTATGAGGAATATTCATTAGAAATGCTAGAAAAATAAATGTATTCTTCTAAATTAATTGTATACTTACTAAACACCTTTATATTTTTAGGCATAGTATAATCAATATATATTCTTTAAGGTGTTTTTGCCATATTTTTAAAAGAAACAAGAGCAAAAACTCATAAAATAATTGTACTTTAGTCACAGAATTATCTCCCTACTAGACAATGAATTCCTCCAGGATAGGAACTTTCTTATTCTCTCCTGCTTCAACAACTGTCACTATGCCATGATGGTAGATATACCAAAAAATTTGGGGTCTAAAAACTGGGTGCGTCTTATACAGTGGTTGTAGTTTTTTTTACTTGCGTTTCCTGCTTTTTCATGTAGATGAGGAGTTGTATAAATTTTAAGATGAATAAAACTTGAGTTCAATAAATTTTACGTAATACATTTTTTTTTCAAATTTCAGGACCCAAAATTAAGGTGCCTCTTATACATGGGAGTGTCTTACACATGGGGAAATACGGTATTTTTAATACCATTATACAAATAACAAAAAATGATAATTCCCCAAAGTAGTACTGAAAATGAAACTGACAATTTACATGGAAAAGAAAAATGGCATAGGCCACCAAATGCTGTTAGGAAAGATTTTTCAAAGGTAATATAGAATAATGCTTGCTGTAGATAGGGTTTGACAAACTATATAGTCTATAAACCAAATCTGCTGCAATTGTTTTTGCAAATAAAGCTTTATTGGAACAATTCCATTTGTTTACATATTGTTTATGGCTACTTTTGTATTATACTAGCAGGGTTGAGTACTTGCAACAAAAACCTTATGACAGGCAAGACCTAAAATATTTACCATCTAACCTTTTACACCAAGTTTTCTGTGCCCTGCTGTAGATTGTAGCAAAATGTTAATTTTTAAAAGCACATATGTGAGAGAGAAAGAGAGAGGGGAAGGAGAGAGAGAAAGAGAGGAAGGGAGAGAGATGAGAAGCATCAACTTGTAGTTGTGTCACTTTAGATGTTCATTGATGGCTCTCATATGTGCCTTGTTGGGGTGGGAGGAGTGAGGGTGAGGGGCGGGAGGCTCAAACTGAGCCAGGGACCCTTTGCTCAAACCAGAGACATTGGGCTTCAAGACAGAGACCATGGGATCATGTCAATGGTCCCATGCTCAAGCCAGGAGCCTGTGCTCAATTTGGATGAGCCCGCACTCAAGCCAGTACTCTTGGGTTTCAAATCTGGGACCTCAGCATCCCAAGTCGATGCTCTAACCACCACACCATCACCGGTAGTCAATTTTTTTTTCATAAAATGTGTAAATTGTTTGTATATTAGAAATATCTGCACTTAAGACTTAAATTGAACTTACAGCTTAGGCTTTTCTGTTTAACAGAGGCCAGAATAATAGTAACTTGTATATTTTAATATATTTTTCCAAAAGTGCTATTTGACAGTATTTTACAACCTGGACATTAAAACAGTATTCTATAAGTTTATTTAATCTTATTTCTATAATATAACATTTTCCTATAAAACAAGAGATTTAGAAAACTTTTACAGGGAATTCTTGCTCTTTTCCTCTATTATAGATACTAAACAATTTTGAGGAAAAATTACTTTGGTACTAGGAATTCACAGGCAGAATATTTAACACTTGAAATATCAGCAGGGGAAAAGAAACTAGTAGCACTACACATTTATTTATATAGAAATATTCACTGTCCCTAATGTTAGAATTATAAAACATAACCATTTTCCTCATAGTCCCTTAATAAACAATGATGATTCCTTTTGGAATTGCTTGGTAAAGACAAGCACTCATCAGAAAATGAAGCTAGCCTGATCAGGCATTAGTGCAGTGGATAGAATGTCAGACTGGGATGCAGAGGACCCAGGTTCGAAACTCCGAGGTCACTGGATTGAGTGCGGGGTCACAGGCTTGAGCGTGGGATCATAGACATGACCTCACTGTCACTGGCTTGAGCAAGGGGTCACTAGCTCTGCTGTAGCACCCCTCACCCCCACGTCAAGGCACATATGAGAAAGCAATCATTGAACTAAGGTGCCACAATGAAAATTTGATGCTTCTCATCTCTCTCCCTTTCTGTCTGTCTGTCCCTATCTGTCATTCTCTCTGACTCTGTAAAAAAAAAAAAAGAAGTTAAAATCATAATTTAGATTTGACATTATTGTTAGTTTTGTGTTTTTCTGAATCATGACTAAACAACAAATGGGTTGTTTTATGTGGCTGAAATATTAATAATGTTTACTGTTTGTTTTCTTTCTACTTTTTTTAGTTTGTATTTTTCCGAAGTTAGAAGCGGGGAGGCAGAATCACAAACTTCCGCATGCGCCCAACCCGGGTCCCCTCCTCCCCCTGCATGCCCACCAGGGGGCGATGCTCTGCCTATCCCGGGTGTTGCTCTGCTGCGACTGGAGCGATTCCAGTGCCTGAGGTGGAGGCCATGGTGCCGTCCTCAGCACCCGGGCCAACCTTGCTCCAGTGGAGCCCTGGCTGGGGGAGGGTAAGAGAGAGAGAGAGAAATAGTAGAAGGAGAAGGGTGGAGAAGCAGATGGGCGCTTCTCCTGTGTGCCCTGGCCGGGAATTGAACCCAGGACATCCACACACTGAGCGGACACTCTACTGCTGAGCTAGCCAGCCAGGGCTTATTGTTTTCTATAAAAAGATACATAGTTTTAGAAATGGTTCTAGTGAGAATTTGATAGTCTTAGCAAAGCTGCTTGTATTACACTAACACATTTCTACCAATGAAACAGTTTCTAGTATCAAATTTCCTTGGGATACATAGCATTGCATTAGATGAATGAAAGAGATGGAAAAAAAAGACACTTTAGTAAAGAAAAATGTTTCTTTTTTTGAAAATCAATGTTTAAAAGAAAAAAAAATATGATTCTAGTAGAGAATATAGAGTCTTTTTTCAAGCTTAAAGAAATATGTACCTGTAGCAATAGAATATTGACATTTTCCTTTGTGCAAGGCACTCTCGTAAGAGGTTTAAATTTGTTATTTCCTTTAATCTTCATAGCCACCCATGAGGTAGATATTACTATAAGTAAAATGCTATTTTCTGCATTTTACATGAGGAAACTGAGGCTCAGAAAGTTAGGGACAGGACACAAACCAAACCTATCTGCCTTTAAAACCCTTGTTTTTAACCAGTACGTTATATTGGCATGCTCTTCTAGAAATGTCAACTGTTGAGGCTTGTAACTCTCTAATGAAATGCTTTGTCAGGGCACACAGGAGAGGCGACCATCTGCTTCTCTCCTGCCTTCCCCTTCTCTTTCTGTCAGTCTCTCTCTCTCTTCCTCTCCCACAGCCCTGGCTCAACTGATTTGAGCACATCGCTCCAGGTACTAAGAAAGGTTCTGTCAAGCCTCCAACCTCAGGCACTAGGTTGTGAGTGGCTCCAAAGGGCAGAGCATCCACCCCAGACAGGGTTGTGGGGTGGATCCCAATCGGGGCACATGTGGGAGTCTGTCTCTGTATCTTCCGTACTCTCACTTTTAAAATATTAAAAACAATAAAAAAACCCAGTGCCTAGAAAATTACTAATAACTTAAATAATATATCAGATGGAAATGTACTCTAGGGATAAAATTTACTAATTTTAAATCGTAAAATAGACATTCTGACAACTTGAGCTATATTTCATAATTAATTCTGGATTCAGGCATTAAATATTACTTTCTCAAGTACTGTTGAACACAAATTATGAAAAAGTTATTCTTGCTAAAATTAGTATAAAGTATTTTAAGATCTAAGCAGTAAACTTTTGTTTACAGCAAGGAAACTATTTTAAAACCTTTATACAAGCCCATTTTTCTTTAACTTACATACTTAAATACATGCCATTTGTATTAAACACAACTGTTATTTTGAAACAATGTGATCAACTGCTTCACAAACTGATGTTTCAAATATTTGAAAGTTCCAGTAATGTAAGTAACAACTGTAAAGCAACCTGATTTTTAAGCAAATATATTCAAATAGTATTCTCTAAGTCAACTAAGAGGCTACTCTAAAGATAACATCATTGCATAATACATTTTAAAAACATCTCATTTGAAAATATCATCAGGGCCTGCTACATATTCCTTTAGGCAAGCTCAGTGACAGCAAATCTTGTTCAATTAAGTGTGGATATTATTTCAAACAGAAATTTAATCTCTCTGATACTCAAGTCACAAGTCTATATAAGTTCTTAATAAATTGTGAATGAAAACTAGTATTAAAATTCTAATATTAGAATACTAAAAATCAAAGTAGGACAAATATTGTATGATTCCACTTAAATGAGGTAGCTAGTCCTAGAGTACAGGCATACCTCATTTTACTGTGCTTTGTTTGCTTTATTGTGCTTTGCAGATAATGTGTTTATTTTACAAACTGAAGGTAAGACCCTCTACCAGCAAAAAAACTACAACTAACTGAAGGCCCAGATGATGGTTAGCATTTTTAGCAAGCTTTTTTTCCCATTAAAGTAAGCACATTAATTTTTTTAGATATAATGCAATTGTACACTTAGTAGACTACAGTATACTGTAAGCATAACTTTTATATGTACAGGGAAACCCAAAAAAGATTCCCATGACTGACTTTATTGTGATACTTTACTAAAGGGGTCTGGTCTGGAAACAAACCTGCAATATCTCTGAGGTATACCTGTAGTCAAATTCATAGACATAAAGTAGAATGATGGCTGCTGGAGGCTGGGAGGCAAGTAGGAAAGGGGAGTTTTGATTACTGGGTAAAGTTCCAGTTTGGGAAGATAAAAAAAATTCCGAAGCGCTGATAGTTGCACTAAACATGAATGTACTTAATGCTTCAGAGTTGTACACTTAAAATGGTTAAAAGCGATAAAATTTATCACTTACGGGGGATATTTCACAATTCAGAAAAATGAACACCCAGCCGACCAACTCTACAGTTCATCAATGGGCTCTAGTTTGGGTAGGTTGTATTTGCTGACCCCTGGGCTAATAATGCTACTCTGTGTAAGCAATGTTATTTCTTTCTGCTTCAGCTTCTCCCCTTAAAGTGGCAAAAATGAAGCTATACTATCTGTATCATAAGGTGGTTGTGGGTACCAAATAAGATCACAGATTTACCCACAATAAGTTTATACAAATAATAAGAGCTCATATTTAACAGTTTATCTTTTTTGAACAAGTCAGATTTAACTCAATATCTATTACTTAAGACTGAAAAGCCAGGGTCACAAGGGAGTTCATGGGACTCATACACAGAATAAACCCTTTATCATACCATGTTCTTACCTTCCAGAATAGCCTCTGAACTATTATGTTGAAGAAAAATGTTAATACTAATTCTAGGAAAGAAAATACTGTAGGGAATAAAAGAAAGTATGCATTCGAGTATTAATCCATGAGGTGTTAGTGTGAGCATACCCCCTTTCATAAGTATTGAAACTTTTCTATGAGGGAAGAAAGGCCAGAGATTCCCCAACTTGAATTAATAAAAGGTTCTCAAATAAATAAAGTATAGAAAACACAATGAGTGATCAACATGGTTAATAATGATTTTGGGTATTTTTTGGTTAAACTTTAAATACACTTCAAAAATCGGGAAATATTAAAAATGTATGAGTTGAATTTTCAAGACTCCAGAATAACAAAGTACAATTGACCACTGAACAACACAGGTTTGAACTGTGTGGGTCCACTGATACGCAGATATTTTACAATAACTACACAGTCGGCCCTTTTACATCCCCAAGTTTCGCAACCGTGGATTTGACCAACTGCTAACTCTATGTATGTGTGCATTATTCCATACCATTTTATAAAAGGCAATTGAACATCGTGGGTTTTGGTATCCACAGGGGTTGTGAAACAAATTCCCTGTGTATATCATGGGACAAATGTAGTTAAGTTTTGGGAAAATCAAAAGTTATATGCACATCTTTGAGTGGGGGTTGGCACCCCTAACCTCCACATTGTTCAAGGGTCAACTGTAATTCTAAAGAAAAGCAGTAGGAAGAAAGAACAGAAATAACTGACTTAAAAAGATAATCCTCTGATAAGACTGAACAAGGGAGAAAGAAAAAGTACATTAGGAACCAAAAAAAGATATAGTAACAATTTTCAAAATTAAAAAAATGTGAATAACCTTATACCAATTTATTTGAAAAGATGAAATAATTTTTTAGAAATATATAAACCCCCCAAATGTCTCAAGAATAAAAGACTTGCCTGACCAGTAGTGGTGCAGTGGATAGAGCTTCAACCTGGGACTTTAGGTCCCAGGTTCAAAACCGTGAGGTTCCTCAGCTTAAGTGTGGGATCATTGACATGATCCCATGGTTGGTGACTTGAGCAAGGGGTCACTGGCTTGGTTGGAACCCCCTGGTCAAGGCACTTATGAGAAGCAATCAATGAACAACTAAAAGTACTACAACTATGAGTTGATGCTTCTCATCTCTCTTCCCTTCCCTTCTGTCTCTCTCTCGCACACACACATACACAAAAGAATAAAAGACCTGAATAGTTACTATTAAAGATACTGAAATCGTAGCTTTGAAAACCTAGTGCTTTCCATGACTTCTTTCTTCTCGCTTCAAAAACACTATGGGCCCTGGCCCGTTGGGTCAGTGGCAGAGCATCAGCCCAGCGTGTGGAAGTCCCAGGTTTGATTCCCAATCACGGCACACAGGAGAAGCACCCATCTGCTTCTCCACTCTTCCCCTTTTCCTTCCTCTCTATCTCTCTCTTCCCCTCCCGCAGCCAGGGCTCCATTAGAGCAAAGTTGGCCCGGGCGCGGAGGATGGCTCCATGGCTTCCGCCTCAGGTGCTAGAATGGCTCCCATTGCAGTGGAGTAACACTCCAGATGGGCAGAGCATCGCCCCCTGGTGGGCATGCCGGGTTAATCCCAGTCGGGGCACATGCAGGAGTCTGTCTGACTGCCTCCCCGCTTCTAACTTCGGAAAAATACAAAAAACAAAAAGAACACTATGACACAGAGTTTTTATAGGAGGATATACCAACCTTTTCAAAGAGGAGAGGGTCTATTTATTATAAAACCTGTTCCAGAGAATAATGGGGGAAAATACCTCACTTTATAAAGCCATTATAAGCTCGACATCCAAATTGGACAAGGACAGTACAGAAAACTAACAATTATCACAATCTATCTACTCATGAGTATACAGTAGACTCCCCTTATCCACAGTTTTGTTTTCTGTGGTGCCAGTTACCTATGGTGAGCCATGGTCCAAAAATATTAAATAAAAAATTCCAGGAATAAACAATTCCTAACTTTTAAATGGCAAGCTGTTCTGAGCAGCGTGATAATCTCTCACACTGTCCTGTGCCATCCTGCCAGGGGCGTGAATCATCCTTTTGTCCAGCGTCTCTATACTGTATACAATACCTACGTGTTAGTCACTTAGTAGCCGCCTCAGTTATCAGATCGACTGGTATGGTATCTTGTGCAGTGCTTGTGTTCAGGTAATCCTTATTTTACTTAATACTGACACCAAAGAGCAATGAAGCTGGCAATTTGGATGTGCCAGAGAAACTGTAAAGTGCTTCTTTTAAGTGCAAAGTTGAATAATTGTTATAAAATTAGTTATTATTAATCTTACTGTTACCAATTTATAAATTAAACTTTATCAGAGGTAAGTACAGCAAAAACATAGTATGTACAGGGGGTCAGACCTATCCACTGTTTCAAGCCTCCACTGGGTGTCTTGGAACATATCCCCTGCAGATAATGGCAGAATAATATAGATGCAAAAACCTCTTAAGAATTGGAAGGCAAGCAAGAGACAAAGCTGTCCTTACTTGCAGACAATAGGGTTTCTGCAAGTAATTATTATCTAAGAGAATCTAAACACAATTAGAGCTAATAAAAGATTTCAGCAGGGATGCTCAATATAAGGTCAATACACAAAAAATCAATCAATGGCATTCTTGTATACCAGCAATAACCAATTTAAAATGTATTGGAGAAAAGATCTCACTTGCAATTGCTACAAAAACTTAAGGTGCCCAATAACAAATGAGGTAATATATAAATAAACGAAAGGTATTAAACTCAGTATTACAAAAATGACAATTCTCCCCAGAATCATTTAATCAAAATCCCAATAGTGGCCCTGGCTGGTTGGTTACAGCATTGCTTCGAAGCACATGGGTTGCTGGTTCAATCCCTGGTCAGGGTACATACAGGAACAGACACATGTTCCTGTCTCTCTCTCTCCCTCTCTCTAAAAAATTAAAAGAAAAAGAAAAGAAAGAAAGAAAAGCCAGGAGAAATAAATAAATAAATAAATAATCCCAACAGTGTTTTTAACGGATAAACTGATTCTAAGATTCATGTAGAAAAATGCCAAAAATGGTAATTTTGAACAACAAGAAGGTAGGGTAAATGTAGTATTTACACAAGGTTATATAAACAGACCAGTGGAAAAAAAGAGAGCCTAAAAATGAAACTTGTATATGACAGAGGTTGCATTACAATTCAGAAGGGCTATTTAATAAATAATAGTGCTGAAAGTATACTGCTTATTCATATGGAAAAACAAATCATGTTACTCATAATGTTAAAAATATATATTTCAAGGGATTAGAGATATAAATCAAAAATTAAAATTTAGCCCTGGCCAGCTGTCTCAGCGGATAAAGCGTTGGCCTGGCATGTAGATGTCCCAAGTTCGATCCCCGATCAGGGCACACATGAGAAGCAACCATCTACTTCACTTCCCCCTCCTGTCCTCCTTTTCTCTCTTCCCCTTTCGCAGCCAGTGGCTCAACTGGTTCAAGTATTGGCCCTGGGCACTAAGGATAGCTCAGTTGATTTGAGTATGGGCCCCAGATGGGGGTTGCTGGGTGGATCCCAGTGGGGCACATGCAGGAGTCTATCTCTCCTCCTTTCACTTAAAAAAGTTAAAATTTTAGCTTGACCTGTGGTAGTACAGTGGATAAAATATCAACTTGCAATGCAAGGGTCTCCTTCGAACCCGTGGGCTTCCCCAGTGAAGGTACATATAAGAAGCAACTACTATGAGTTGATGCTTCCTGCTCCTCCCCCGTTTCTCTCTCTCTTTTCAAAATGTCAATAAATAACATCTTTAAAAAAATTCAAATTTTAAAAACTGCTAGAAAAAAATATGGCAGACCATATTTATGACTTTATAGAGGCAGGGAAGGATTTTTTAAAACACAAAGGCAAAAAAGAATACTAGCACAGAGCAGGATAAGATAATCTGCAATAAAAATAAATGACAAAGAATCATACCAAGAATATTTAAACTACAACAACAACAAAAGGCAAATAACCGAACAGCAATGGATGAAGGTACTAAAAAGGCAAATTACAGAAGAGAAAACCAATAAACATATAAAAACACTTTCAACTTCATCAAACTAATACTTCAGTGAGTGTAAAATTAAAATAACCATATGAGTTGAAGATGTTTATATCTCATAATGCAACAGTTTCACTTTGAGGTATATATATCCAAGGAAGACAGGTATTATAAGAATGTTCACTGCAAATGGATTATAACTGCAAAAAAAAACCCCAAAAAACAAAAAACAAAAAAACCTGGAAACTACATGCCCATCGACAGAAGGAGTGAATAAATTGCTGCATATTTATACATTAGACTACTAGAGTTAAAATGAACATATTAGTGGTACATACACATCAACATTTATATCTTAAAAACATAAAACTGAGTAAAAAACCCAAGCTAAGGAATTACCTCCTTTATATGAATTTTATAAACTTGCAAAACGGCTAGTTTTATAGATACATACTCAGCCACAGTATAAAAATATTAGGAAGAATGATAACTATCACATATGAGAACGGGCTACCTCTGGGAAAGGAGAAGGAAAGAAAATGGGAATATGAAAGGGAATAGAGGAGTTCATCAACTATGTCTTTAATAACCAACCAAATAAAGTGTTTAGATTTCAAGATAGCTGGACTGTGAGTACATGGGTGTTTGTTATTTTCTATACTTCTATAAACTAATACATTACTATAAACTTCCTAAAAAGAAAACATTTTTAAAAATGAACAACAGTATTAACAAATACATCTCAAAAACTAAATGTTAGGTTAAAAAATCAAGTTACAGAAATAGATGTAGAGCAGGGGTGCTCAATACGGCGATCAGCGATCGACCAGTAGATCGCGAAGGAAGTGTGGGTAGATCGCATGACATTAAAAAGACATTTGTCTTTTGATTGGCATACAGGGTAGCCAATCTGACATCTGAACTTTTGACACCCTATGGTTTACCGCGCTAACTTGTTCAGTTACATTGTTGCGTAGTTAGCCTTCAATTTATTTAAACTAAATACAACAAAGGGTATAAAAATGAGTGCCATAGCTGGTCCGAGTAAGAAGCCTAAAACCTACCACTTTCATACAGAATGGGAGGGGATTTTTTTCACTATGTCATATTCTAAGTGCATTTGCCTCATCTGTCTGTGTGCCATTGCTATCCCAAAGAAGGGAAATGTGGAGCGGCTTTTCTGGACTGTTCATAAAAACTATGACATTGACTTTCCTCTGAGAAGAGAGCTGAGAAGGAGAAAGGTGAAAGAAGAATACACAATATTAAATAGTAACAATAGTAACTTAAATAATGATAATATAGAAGAAATAAATTTATGTTTTGCATTTTTATTGTAGGTAGGTTATTTTGACTTGGTCATCTTAGAAGTAGCTCGCAAGCTGAAAAAGTGTGGGCACCCCTGATGTAAAGTATAACATTTACATACTATGTAAATAAATATTTTCATAGCTACATTCACATTGGTAATTGAATAGCCTTTCTTGGGAATGACACTCTAAATTCAGAATGATGGTCACCTCTGGGCAGGGAATAAGAGAAACAGGACTGGGGAAAGATACACAAAAAGTTTCAGCCAAATCTGTAATATGATTTCTTTAAAAGTCTGAAGCAAATATAGTATTTGCTAAAGCCTGGTACTAGATAGTTTTTAAAAACTATGTAAAAACTATGTTTATATATACACCTATGTGTGTGTGTGTGTGTGTGTGTGTGTGTGTGTGTGTGTGTGTAAATAGGAAGAGCAACAACAGTTAATGAAGAAATTAATAATAAAGCTAACATTTAAGTACTTATGTAGAAGGCACTCTTCCAAGTGTCTGTATGCATGTTCCTAGAAACAACCCTGGGAGGCAGATTCTATTACTATTTATATCTAATACTATTGCTATTAGATTCTATTATTCATTTTACAGATGAGGAACTGAAGCAGAGAGGTATGAAGTTGGTCTAAGGTTACAAAGCTAGGATATAAGAAAAGTAACATAAGAAGCCAAGATTCCTGCTTCAGAATTTACAGCTTAAGAGCTGTTATTGTTATTATATAATTTTCTTTGTTTTGGGTATATTGAAAATCCAACATTTCTTTTTATTTTTAAAGAGAGAGAAAGAGAGTCAGAGAGAGGGATAGATAGGGACAGACAGACAGGAATGAAAAGAGGTGAGAAGCATCAATCATTAGTTTTTCGTTGCTGTTGCAACACCTTAGTTGTTCATTGATTGCTTTCTCACATGTGCCTTAACCGCGGGCCTTCAGCAGACCGAGCAACCCCTTGCTGGAGCCAACGACCTTGGGTCCAAGCTGATGAGCTTTTGCTCAAGCCAGATGGGCCTGCGCTCAAGCTGGCGAGCTCGGGGTCTCAAACCTAGGTCCTCGGCATCCCAGTCCGACACTCTATCCACTACGCCACCGCCTGGTCAGGTATGAAAATCCAACATTTCTGTGTGTTGGAAAACCACTTTTAACCTCTGACTATAAAGGAAGGCGTGTGCGTGTGCATGCGCGCGCACACACACAGACACACACATATTATATGTATAGCTTAAACTGCTTCTAAAGATGCTAAAAGAATTCTAGGAACGTCTTGAAAATAACAGCATCCCAACTACTCTAATTTACTAAGTTTACATGGTTAAGCTTTGGTTATTTTTTAGATCATTATTTCCTAGTTACACATTGTGTCCCTTCAATAGCCTCAAGATTATATATATATTTGGAATCCTAGAAAATGTGTATTTTTAGAAATATACAGAAAAGCATATGATGTAATTCAACCATCGTTTTCTCTCTCATTAGGTGTAAAATCTTCAGATTTGAAAATTCATATTAAGAGTTTTTAGTAAGTGACCCTGGCTGGTTGGTTCAATGGTAGAAAGTTGGCCCAGTGTGTGGATGTCCTGGGTTCAATTCCCCGTTAGGGCACATAGGAGAAGCGACCATCTGTTTCTCCACCTCTCCCCCTTTCACTCTCTCTGTCTCTCTTCTCCGCTTCTCCACCTCTCCCCCTTCTCACTCTGTCTCTCTCCCTCTTCTGCTCCCGCAGCCATGGCTCGATTGGTTTGAGTGCATTGGCCCCAGGTGCTGAGTGCTAAAAATAGCTTGGTTTTAAGCATGGCCCTAGATGGGAAGAGCACTGACCCCAGACAGGGGTTGCCAGGTGGATCCCATCAGGGTACATTCAGGAGCCTGTCTATCTCCCCTCCTCTCACTTGGAAAAAGAAAAAAAAAGGAAAAATAAGTTTTCAATAAGTAATTCTGTTAAGAAATTTAATACATTCCAATTATTCAGTTTTTCTGGCTTCTTCATGATGAGTTGGTTTATTTTTTAAAAGCTATTAGCTAATACTTACACAATAATAAAAATATAATTTTGTATGGGACTATTTATACCATATAAAAGGGAAAATGCCATTTTTAGTCATCGAATATTTAGGAACTTTGACTATGTGCTAACCACACACTCCTTGTCCCCAATACAACCGTTACCATTTCTTAGATGTTTCTTCTTCTCAATCTATACACCCCCATTTCAATGCTATCATCTACTAACCTACAGAACATTCATTCAAAAATATAAAAAAGTTATTGTCTGCAAAGATTTCACCATCTAGGAGGGGAAACAGACAAGTATAAATTATCCATAATACCTAAGTACTTTAAGAAAGACATTTAAAAGGTACGAGAGAAACGCAGGGCTGAGGTATATGAAAGGGTGGCTGGGGCACTTGTGCGAGCAGGAATCCTGGAACATGATGAACAAACAGGAAACAACGCTTTCGAGAACAGTTGTCTTAAGAGAAAGAACAGAGGGTAATGGATAGCTAGTGGCACAGTTCCCGAGGTTTTAAGATGGGAGAGATAAATACTTAGCATCAATCCCTTTGAATTACTTTCCTTGTTCTGATCCTCTCCTAGGACTAGATCCCAGATGAATGTGAGCAAGTTACTATCCATTTTATCCTCACATGAGACGGACGTTTAAGAACATTACAGAGGGAACCTAAAACAATGATCTCTAAAGTTCTTTCTAGATCTAAAATTCTATGATTCTATGATTATGATGATCTAATCTCTTTAAACTAATGAATAAATCACAAAATATTCAGTATGCAAAAGAGAAAAACCAAGACCAATTCAGAGATGAACTAGTGTGCACAACTATTAAAATAACCCATTTCTACTTTGAACATCAGTAAAATTTCCAGAAAAAGACAAAACCTTTTTATCGGAGTTGGTAAAGTGCTTCTTCCCCTCCAACCTGCAGAGTTCTAAAGAATCAACAAACAACTGCTTTGTGATAACAGAAGTTATTGTTTAAAAGCCCATAGCATAAACTTGTAAAAGTCTTATTTTAAAAGGAAGATATTTACAGGAACATGTGTATGACATTCTTACTACAATATATTTGTTATAAAAATTTTTAAATTTTAACGTACAAGTTGAAAGTTCATGAAGAGTTTTTTTAAAAACCCAGTTAACATTAGCTTGCTATAGTAATATGCCTTCTTTTCAAGACTACACATTCCGAAATTTAGAACAAGGTTTCCCTTACCTGATATGGACATGGAATGTGATATTCTCTGCAGCGTTCTTGTATCCATGTGGTTTCCCAAATGCCACGGTAAGCTTGCTCATAAAAGTAGCATCCAATTACAACCAAGAGTGGTACGAGGTAAAGAATGCTGAAAACACCAATCCGGATCATAAACTTCACCAATTTATCTTGGTTTTCCTTTTCTAATGGAATCTCAATTCGAACTCTGTTTAGGGATATAATGCCAGCTAAGAGGAGTGAAATCCCGACTACCACATAGAGGCAGAGGGGGGCAAGAACAAAGTATCTCAATGCATCAACATCGTAGAGGCCAACAAAACACACGCCACTGATATTGTCACCTTCAATTTTATTCATCGCTAAAAGGATGATAGTTAGAGTTCCGGGGATGCCCCACGCACTGGCATGAAACAGCAATGCTTTCTTCTCAATAGCTTCACTACCCCACTTTGGCACAGCTGCCAAGAACCATGTGATGGTAAGAATTACCCACCAAACACTGCCAGCCATAGTAAAAAAATAAAGTACCATAAAAAGCATGGTACAGGCTTTATTATGAGATCCTTGTGTCACTGTGGAAGCCTTGTACTGCGCAGGGCTAGATGCATTGCAGGCTACTCGGTCCTCAAGCAAAAACCCAATGAAGAAAATTAATGACACCATCATGTAGCAGACTGCATAAAATATAATAGGTCTTTCAGGATAACGGAATCTTGTGACATCTATCAAAAAAGTTAAAAAAGTAAACAACGTGGCGGAGAGGCAAATGATTGAAATCAGTCCTATGAAATAGCGAGCAAATGACAGTTCTTCTCTCCTAAAGTACATATTTGGGCAAGGAGGTGAACAATCACGCACGTGCAGAAAAGAATAACCAAGATCAGGATCGATTTTTAACTCTCGGGGACACCAGAAACCATAGTCCCTCTGCACTGCCACTGGGGCTCCTTCAGTAGGTTCTCCGACTAAATTCAGATCCACAAGTCGAGGGTACGGCTCATCACAATCTGGGAACCTATAAAATACAAGACGAGTACCATTTTACTTACGGAGAGAGAAATCTACTGCCACCTGACAATTTGGATTTCCAAATTTAGCATCTATGACCTTACTGCTTATTCTCATGTCCCTGGAGCACTTTACAGTAAGTAAAAAGTAAATGGTGATATCTTCTGTGTGGGCCATACAACTAGATCTTCCACAGTTGACCAAAAATGATAAGGTTTTATACTTAATTTTGTTTTGGCTTTAAAAACAGTACTTTTTCTTAAAATAGACAAACATAGACACACAAAAAAGTGTGTATACACACACAATTTCTTTAGGACACACAGTTCAGAGTAAGATTTCAAAATATAAACATATATATAAAATAAGCAAAATAAATAAATACAAATATATAAAGCTTCAACAGAATAGAAGCTAAAAGTTAGTTTTGTCTAACTATAGTATAGTCCACACTCAAACAGATCTTACTCAAACATAAGAGTTAAAAATATTCCCTAAATGCATGGCCCAACGTATTCTGAGTTAGATTAGTAATAAGTCCTTACAAGTCGGGAAGTCTTAGTTTTTTTTCTTCCCATTTTAAAGTCGCTCTATGCTTATCATATTGGTTAATTAAAGGCCTTCCAAGTCAATTAGTTCTTTCCTACCATTCCTAATTTCTCTCCAATCTATTGCATTCTCTAATTCAGTTATTCCCAAACTTTAAAGTACATAAGAAAATCTAAGGTCCTTTTAAAATGTAAAGTCTTGATCCTCACCACCACAAATCTCATTTCCTTATACCTGGGTTAGGGCCCAAGAAATCTGCATTTTAACAATTTTTCAGATCCACAGACTTGAGGAAAAAAATCAAATTCTCAGGACAAAGAAAATAGGGTGGTATTACAGACACACTTACATGACCAAGGGTTCCATTCTCAGTAACTTCCTGCATCTTTAGTTTTCTTGTCAGTAGCAGTTTCTACCCTTCAGACTCCCACTAACTAAATGTTTACTAGTTTATATGCATCAAATAGTTTCCAAGAAACTATCACTGATATTGTTTTCCAACTGCATGCATAACCTTATGCTATAGCAGATTAATCTTTTATTTTCCAATACAAACCATCTTCTTCACAGGACTTGGAATTATAAATCCAAAAGGCAAAAACTTAGTACATTCAGGCATTTATTGGAATCTGCAGTATGCCAGAAATTTAACATAAACAGACAAAAAAATCAGGATCTCTATCCTTGAGTTTAAAAGGAGACACATAAACACAACACAAAATGCAGCAGGGTGATATAGAAAGCAATCAAAATATATATAAAGTATAAATTGATATAGAGGATTACTTCAAAGAAAGCGGTTATAAAAGACTTCACAGAGTCTCTTAAGCAGAATTTTGTATCAGTATTTGCCAATATTGAAAGTATGCCAAATAGTATTTTAGCAAGAAATACAAGTAAAAGCATAGAAGTTTGAACCAAGCGTGTTTAGAATTGCAGGAGCATGAGGTATGCATGACTTGGGACAAGAGAAGGTTAGTGACGTAAGAATGTTGCAGAAATATAATTCTCTGTCTCTCTCTGCATGTGCATCTATATATATAAACAACGTCATAAGATTTAAAAACATGCAAAGTGATATTACGTATTCTTCTGGATGTACCTGTACAGCCACCTACCAATTCAACCTGTACATGCCCTCCATTCTTTAACCCTTCCAAGACCAAACTCTTAATTTCCACGCCTCAGGTTTCTCCATCTGCACAACTGACAATTCCATTTTCCTAGATCCTCAGGTAATAAACCTTCGGGTCATCTTTGAAGTCCCTTCTCTCTAATTTACACCTTACAAACTACCAGCAAATCCTGTCCTTCTACTTCGTGATATACCCAAAATCTGACCACTTCTCATTTTTTCCGCTGCTGCTCCAGTCTGGGACTTCCCCGGACTTCTGAGAGTGGCTTCCCACTGATCTCCACTTCCACACAGCAGCCACTCTAGTGCTCTGATCATGTTTATTCTGGCTTCCCATCTCACTCAGGGTCAAGTCCAAGTTCAACACTAGACCTACAAAACTTCTACCTCCCCCGCACGTGTGTGTGTGTGTGTGTGTGTGTGTGTGTGTGTGACAGAGACAGAGAGAGGGACAGACAAATAGGAAGGGAGAGAGATGAGAAGCATCAATTCTTTGTTGGGGTCCCTTAGTTGTTTGTTGACTGCTTTCTCATATGTGCCTTGACGGGGGGGGGGGGGGGGGGGCTACAGCAGACCGAGTAACCCCTAGCTTGAGCCAGCAACCTTGGGCTCAAGCTGGTGAGCCTTGCTCAAACCAGATGAGCTCGTGCTCAGGCTGGCGAGCTCAGGGTCTCGAACCCGGGTCTTCCGCATCCCAGTCCGACGCTCTATCCACTGCGCCACCGCCTGGTCAGGCCCCTGTACTTTTTTTATCTTACTTAAGCTTTCCATTCTCTCTCACTCACTTGGCCTGAGCCCCTTCGGTCACCTTGTTGTTCTTGGAATATACCAAGCATACTTCCACTTCAGAACCTCTGAACTTGCTACTCTGTTTCCCCTTCCTGTACTGTTCTTCCCTCTACATCTGTATTATTTGTTCTCTCATTTTACTTAGGTGCCTGTTCCAATGCCTTCGTACCTAATTAGTAGAGAAATGAGAGATTAAAAGAGCCTTCCCCAATATCTCCACAGGAAATAGGGTTCTTCTGCTTGCCTGTATTGTATTACTATCACCTAACTCTACTCTTGCTTAGTAGCATTCGTTACCATCTGACATTATCTATTTATTTGTTATCTCCCACTACTGGAATTTTAGCTCCCTAAGAACAGAGATGTTTTTGTTCACTGCTCATCTTCAACACAAAATAGTACCTAGCACACAGAATACATTAAATTAACATTTGTCGAATCAATAATTGTTGAATAAATATATTTATATAGTGCTAACCCGAGTAACTAGAAGATGACTAGTAGCAGTATGGAAGACAGCTTTCGAGCTGAGCCAGAACTACAATCACATAAGACAGTGAGAATGCGACAGCTCTGAAATTAGTTAGATAAAAGCAATGGGATTTGTAACTGACTGAATGTGGAAGCTAATGTCAATGAAGGAGGAAGATGACTTCCAGAGAATTTAAAAAAACTGATCTAGAAATAAAATAAATTTTAGACATGCTGAAACTGAGGTATTTGATATAATTCAGGGTAGCATTTTCCAATGGCTTCTGAATATGCAGATTTGGAACTGGTAGGAAGACGTCAAGGCTACAGATTTAGATTTAGGAGTCATCAGTCCGTGAATAATAGGTTAAAATCAGTAAGTTGATATTACCTGGAGAACAGGAACAGAACTTTGAGAAGCTCTAGTATTTAAAGGGTCAAAAAGAGAAAGAGGATCCCAGAAAGAATACTGAGAAGGACTGGTCTGAGTTGTAGCAACAGTTCATATATGTTGACTTAACTGATTTTCAGGAAAAGAGAGCAGGCTGAGGTTGAGGAGAATAAGGATCAAATATAAAATAAAAGTGAAATATGGGTTTGAAGTGAGTTATATAGATTGGCATAGGTGTTAAGGGAAATGAACACAAATTTCCCTGTTTACCAAATTGGAAATTGATCAGAGAAACAGCAAATAGAACTGCTATAGTTTAAATCATTAAATAATAGCACAAGGTAATTTATAAGAAATTGTTTGAATCGATCCAGTTGGGGATTTGAACAAGTTACAGTGGAAGAAATAAGTTAAAATTGCTAGGAAAAGTGTTAAATAGATGGACCCCAATTTAAGCCACATAAGGTAATAAATAAGACCCAGAAGGTATTGATTGGGAGGGGAAAAACGCAAAAGCCTGTGGGTGTCCATGAAGTGAAGACAGGTCCAGTAGGAACAGAAATATGAGAGAGGTAGAAGAATGAAAAGTTGTTTTGAAAACTAGCTTGCCAGAATTTAAGATTTCAGAGTTAGGCAATTGCAGGCAATAGTGAGGATATAAAAATACATTTAATCCTATCAAAAGAAAGAAAGAAATAAAGATCATAATGAGATTTCTATACTTGTAAATAAAGTACTAACATAAAAATGACCACTAAACAATGAGAGTTAAATACAAGAAACAAAATAGGATTCTGGTCCCAATCAATTCATAACTGTTGCTATAAACACCAAGAAATTTATAGAGTCCTAAAGAATGACTATAAACACTATCATAGGTGTTTGAGGAAAGACTGGATAAGAGCAAAATGTCAGTAAAAAATTAATATGTTTTATTTCTTAAAATTTTCTATCTCTTGCCTGACCTGTGGTGGCGCAGTGGATAAAGCGTCGACCTGGGAACACTGAGGTTGCCAGTTCAAAACCCTGCATTGGTCTGGTCAAGGCACATATGGGAGTTGATGCTTCCAGCTCCTCCCCACTTTCTCTCTTTCTCTTTCTCTCTCTCTCTCTCTCTCTCTCTCTCTCTCTGTCTCCTCTCTAAAATGAATAAAATAAAAAAAAAATTAAAAAAATTTTTTCTATCTCTTAAATGAGAGTAGTAACATCTACTTTTTGCCTACCTCCAAGGGCTATTGTCAGAGGATAAACAAAATTAATTTTAATCATAAAGGAAAAAAGAATGCTCACTGCAGCATTACTTATAATAGAAAAACACCTGAAAATAATCCAAATGACCATCCCGAGGAAATGGCTAAATAACTATTAGGATATTGATACAACTGGCCATTAAAGAGCAATTAAAGGGAATGAATCAGACCTAAAGATATAAACATAGGTACATATTAAAAAATTTAATGTTTATGGATATGTATATATTAAGTAGAGCATATAAAAACAAACACAGGAACGATTAACAACAAATTTAACGTAATGATTACTGCACTTCATCTCCGGGGAGAAAAGAAGAGAAGGAAATCAAGTCAAATACCAAGGAAGTAATTTTCAACTCTATCTGTATTATTTTATTTCTTAAAAAGAAATATCAGAAGCAAATAATGCAAAATGTTAAGACTGCACAAGCTAGATAATAGGCATGTACATATTCCTCTTATTCTTTAGTTTTGAAATGTTTCAGAATACAAAAAGACACAATGTTATTATGTAAGAAACACAGTATTACTACTGTGTACATTATTACTACTAATTATAATGTTCTCTGATACAAACCTATAAGACTGTCTAGTAAACACCTCTAATCTTTAGGGAATGTTTACAATCTATATACTGGAAATAATTAGAAAAGCATCTGACATTTTCTGGGGCTGGTATTTTAATACATGACAGAAAAACAGAACTGATAGAACTAATCCAGTCATTAATACATTTCAATCATAATGACATTTAAATCCTATTAAATCATCATTAAAGGTATGTAATGATGAGGCAACAAACGATTATTTTCTTATCTGTTTTCTAATTTTCGTAAATGGTATTACTTTTATAGCCAGAAAAAATATTAAGAGAAAAATCAACTGAATGTCTTATGTTTTCTTTAATTTATTTCTTTTAAACATTTCTTTAGAGTAACATTTCTCTTTTTCTACCTTTTTTATGTAGTGCTTCCAAATTTCTAAGGAAACAAATAATTCTGAGGCCTTGAAACTGCTGTTCAAAATTAAAACTAATATATATACTTTTAAAAAGTTTCTAAAAACCAATGAGCTAAAAGAAAACTAAATTTTAAATATACTGCAACGTAAATAATGATCCGCCTGACCAGGCGGTGGCGCAGTGGATAGAGCATCAGACAGGGATGCGGAAGACCCAGGTTTGAGATCCCAAGCTCGCCAGCTTGAGCGCGGGCTCATCTGGCTTGAGCAAAAGCTCGTTGGCTTGGACACAAGGTCACTGGCTTGAGCTAGGGGTTACTTGGTCTGCTGAAGGCCCGCAGTCAAGGCACATGTGAGAAAGCAATCAATGAACAACTAAGGTGTTGCGACGGCAACGAAAAACTGATGATTGATGCTTCTCATCTCTCTCCGTTCCTGTCTGTCTGTCCCTATCTATCCCTCTCTCTGTCCCTGTAAAAAACAACAAAAAAAGTAAGTAATGATTCATGAAAAGATATGATTTTCGCACCTACTGCATTCCATGTCTTCAGGCCAAGGAACACCAAACATCTCCATAAGCGTTGAGCACTCGCTGTAGGCCCGCTGGCACAGCCTGCGACAGGGAAGTGTAACACGCCCATATTCCATACAAATAGGAGCATAGAGAGCACAGAGAAATGGCCGGAAATCCCGGGAACAATCCAGATTCACCATAGGGTGGAACGGCTAGAAAAAAGTTAAAATCGAAGTCATCAGAGAATGAGTTGCATCATTTTCTATATACAATATTGCAATATTCATATTTTTGTGTTAAAAAATTTGTGAAAGTTACTAAAAATTTTTGAAGGAGAATTTTGTTTGTTTTTTAAACAAACCCTCCTAGCCCAAGCCCTGGAGATTCTGATGGTTAAGTCTGAGGGGTATCCCAGAATTTATATGTATATTTTAATTGTTACAGGTAATATTAATAAAGAGAAAAGGCTGAGAACCACTAATAACAGTATGATCCATTTTATAGAAGAGAACACACAAAAGATATATGCCAGATGCTCAAAAGGGTGATAACTACCTGGTGATAAGAGATTTTAATATTCTTCCCTTTATGTATCTCAACTTCTACATTTTCTTCAATTAACATGTATCAACAGGAGAGAGAGGACAAGAACTGAAAGGGAAGGGGAGGGAGGGGAAAAGTAGTTATACTAGTGGTTATTTAGAGGGTGAGAAGTATGGAAGAGATCTCTCACCTTTCTCATATTATTCTTTTTGTTAGAAATATTTTTTAAAAAACAAGAGCTCTTTAAACTAAAATTACATGACATGAACAGAGTTAACACTGTAAGCTGATATTAAGAAAACAAAAAGAAAAAAAATAGTGGCTCCAAATATAAAACCACACTAAAATCATCACAGGAATAAATCAAATATCCAGGAAGTGTATATGTGGGCTTTTGACTATAAAATATTCTTTCACTTGTTTATATATATAATAGTTTCAGGGTCATTACTGATTTTGAATTAATAACAAATATTCTCACCACAAGTCTTACTGAGTAAAAATCTATTTCTACACTTATATATGCTTTCCAGAGATCTCCTATACACAATGCAGTCAGAAAAGCAAGAGTCACTCAAATAAACTGATGTTAAAGATGTTAACTGTATAATGGAAGTGATAACCAATATATAACAATCAACTATTTGTGGCAATAAACTATGCTACTATCGCTTCTAGGTGAAAGAGTAGTTTGTGTTAAACCATCAAGAACAACTTTAAAATACAGGAAAAAAAGTTTTTTGGGTTTTTTTTTTGTTTGTGTGTGTGTGTATGTGTGTGACAGAGACAGAGAGGGACAGACAGACATGAAGGGAGAGAGATGAATTCTTCATTACGGCTCCATAGTCTCCTTACTTGTTCATTGACTGCTTTCTCTTATGTGTACTGACCAGAGGGCTACAGCAGAGTGAGTGACCCCTTGCTCAAGCCAGCAACCATGGGGTCATGTCTATGTCCCATGCTCAAGCCAGTGACTCCACACTCAAGCTGGTGTGCACACGCTCAAGCCAGATGAGCCCACCCTCAAGCTGGCAACGTTGGGTTTTGAACCTGGGTCCTCTGTGTTCCAGTCCAAAGCTCTATCCATTGGTCAGGCCAGCAAGGTTGCAGGATAAAAGAAAAATATTTTAAAAATGTATTTTTCTATATAATGAGCATGTGGAGAATAAATTAAAACAATACATTTATAATCACTAAAAAAATACCCAAACTGGCCCTGGCCGGTACACTCAGCGGTAGAGCCTCAGCCCGGCATGTAGAAGTCCCGGATTTGATTCCCAGTCACTGCACACAGGAGAAGCGCCCATCTGCTTCTCCACCCTTCCCCCTCTTCTTCCTCTCCCGCAGCCAAGGCTCCATTAGAGCAAAGTTGGCCCAGGTGCTGAGGATGGCTCCACGGCCTCCGCCTCAGGCACTACAATGGCTCTGGCCACAACGGAGCAACGCCCCAGATGGGCAGAGCATCACCCCCTGGTGGGCATGTTGGGTAGATCCAGGTTGGGCGCATGTGGGAGTCTGTCTGACTGCCTCCCCACTTCTAACTTCAGGAAAAAATAAAATAAATAAATACCCAAACATGGTATAGCTGCAACAAACCATGTACAGGACTTATATAAAACACTGATGAAATAAATTGAGAAAGACAGAAATAAATGAACAGATATACACTTTATTAGTTTGCTATGGCTGCTATAACAAAGTATCACACAAACTGAGTGGTTTAAACAACAAAATTCATTGTCTTTCATTTCGGGAAGCTAGAAGTCTGAGATCAAGGTGTTGGCAGCAAAGTTATGTTTGCACAAAAAGCTGTACGTGAATTTTCGGAGCAGCTTTACCTGTATATAGCAAAGAGCTGGAAACCACCCAATGGCCTTCAGTGGATGACTGGTTAAGCATACTGGTGAATTTCTAAAATGGAATACTACATAGCAATTAAAAATAATGACTATTGGTACCTGTAACAAGTTGGATGTATTTCAAGGATGTTATGCTAAAATCTCAAAAGACTACATACTGTATGATTCTATTTATATAATGTTCTTGAAATGACAAAATTATAGAGAACAAATTAGTGGATGCTTGGGATTAGAAAGGGAAGAAAAATGCGTATAAGGGAGTTCCTTGGTGGTGATAAAACTGTTCTGTATCTTAACTGTAGCAGTGGCTATATCAATTTATACATGTGATAAAACTGCAAGGACTACACACATATACACACACACACACACAAATGGTGTGTGTAAAAACTGGTGAACTATGATAAGGTCTGTAGACTGTATCAATGTTAATTTCCAGGTTTTGATACTATAAAATAGTAAGGGGGGGAATAGGTAGAGTACACAGAATCTTCTGTACAGTTTTTGCAATGTCCCATGAGTTTATAATTATTTTAAAATTAAAAGTTAAGCCTGACCAGGTGGTGGCGCAGTGGAGAGAGTGTTGGACTGGGATGCGGAAGACCCAGGTTCGAGACCCCGAGCTCGCCAGCTTGAGCGCGGGCCCATCTGGCTTGAGCAAAAAGCTCGTCAGCTTGGACCCAAGGTCGCTGGCTCCAGCAAGGGGTTGCTCCGTCTGCTGACGGCCCGCGGTCAAGGCACATGTGAGAAAGCAATCAATGAATAACTATGGTGTCGCAAGGGCAACGAGAAACTAATGATTGATGCTTCTCTCTCCGTTCCTGTCTGTCTGTCCCTGTCTATCCCTCTCTCTGACTCTCTCTCTCTGTCCTTGGAAAAAAAAATAAAATGTTTTAAAATTAAAAGTTAAAAAATGGCCCTGGCCAGATAGCTCAGTTGGTTAAGAGCATCATCTGGAAGCACAGAGGTTGCCAGTTTGATCCCTAGTCAGGGCACATACAGGAACCGACTGATGTTCCTGTCTCTCTCTTTATCTCTCTCTCGCCCTCCCTGCCTCTCTTACTAAATTTTAAAAAGTTAAAAAATGTAATTATAGTCATATGCTGATGTACATATCGCGCGCGCACACACACACACACATACATATTTATGTCTTAAGCAAGTCTCAAACTTGCCTGGTACTAAGCAACACATGAAGTACCAACTAAGCCAATACTGCTATGCTATTATGTTAGTAAAACCTCCATTTGTGAGCCCCATCATGAATTATAAAATTGATTTTAGTGACATTTTGCACTGAGCCTAAAGCTACAAGTTTTTGATTCTGTCACTTATTAGCTATAAGTACCTTCTGTGCTGTGTCTCAGCTAGCATTTACTGACAGTTACTAGAGCACAGGCAGTGTTTAAGTGCTTTACACACATTATTTCATTAACCCTCTCAACAATCGCATAAAGCAGGTCCTACAAGTATTAATCCCATTTTATAATACATGTGAAGAAAACAGGGCATAGAAAGTTAAGTAATTTGCCCAAGACCACACAGCTAAAAAGAGTCAAGAGTCAAACCTTGACATTCCTATTCAAAGCCCTTGAGCTTAACCAATCTGTTCAACATAACTTCTCTAAACTATAGTTTTCTCCTCTGTAAAATGGCCTTAATAAATACACAAAATAATTAGAATACACCACCCAGTAAATGATAGCTTTAAAGGGGATTAGGGGAGAGCTGCAAATTAACAGAGCTGTAGAAAGCCTATGTGATGGGCATAAGGGAATCCTGCTAGGTATCCTGTTCACAAATGCCAAGAGAGAAGTCAATGGAAATGATATTTTCAAAAGCAAAAAAAATATGGATGAATTTCAAAATCATTATGCTGAGAGAAACCAGACATAAAAAAGTAGATATTGTATGAATACATTTTTATAAAACTCTAGAAAATGAAACTAATCCATAGTGACAGAAAGCAGATGAGCTGTTGCTTGGAGCAGGGAGTCAACAGGGTGTGGACTACAAAGGGACACAAGGAGGCTTTTGAGGTGACAGATATGCTCTACATCTTGATTGTGGTGATGGTGTGTCATGGGCATATACGTCTCTCAAAATTCATCAAATTGAACACTTTAAACAGGTGCAGTTTATTGTACAGAAATTATACCTCAATAAAGCTGCTATATAAAAACAAAAATATTAATATTTTCAAATAAACAAATTGCCCTGACTTTAACCCTAACAATTTTCAATCTCAACAAAACTTAAAATGAGGTAACCTGAATACTATAAAGCTGAGAACAAATATATAAAATAAGTACTACTATTAAGCACTATGAAGTAGAAAAAGGATTTTTAGCTGATGAAATTTTAAGAGTCTTAATGGCTACTTCCTTAAATAGTAATAATTTTGTTCACTAAATGAAGACCAGGTATAGGAAGTTCACTAACTGAAAAGTAACTTTCTAAAATTAAATTTCTGGTTTTGTTGTGTACAAAGGTATACAACATGGAACCTTCCATTCTTTGTTCAAATTCAAATCAACCAAGCCTTTGTGCTTCCACTCTCTTTCTTCTTTCAAATTTCCATTCCGGTTACCATAGGAACCTGCTAGCTGACAAGCCCTCAAGCATAGCAACAGCTGAAGCTTAGCAAGGGGTATGAAAAGGGGACAGAGTCAAAGGCCAAAATTTGAGTCAGGAGAATCAGAATTCCAATCTTAGGAACTCGACAAAGAGTCTGGTAACCATAGAAATAGTGTCCTACTGGGTTTGGGAATATTATGACTAAATTCACTAAATGTGAACCCAAATGTGGAACGGCCTTGAAAATTCAAAAATGGTATTCATTATATTTCAGACCCAAATTAGAAAAAGGAATTAAAAAACAACTATTTAAAGTAATTTAAGTGATTAAATATATCTTTTAGAACATTTTTTGTAATAATAAAATTTCTAATGAGAATGCCAAAACTTTAATAACTATTTTGTATAAAAATAAATCTAGGTTTTTAAAAACACCTTTATAATCACAATAGATTTCCTTTTCTTTTACAAATCTTAATATTTTTTTATTAGATTTTAGTTATTGATTTTTTAGAGAGAGTGAGAGAGAGAGAAAGGTGGGGAGAAACAGGAAGCATCAACTTGTAGTAGCTGCTTCTTATCTGTGCCTTGACCGGGCAAGCCTGGGGTTTTGAACCAGGGATCTCAGCATACCAAGTTGATGCTTTATTCACTGTGTCACCACAGGTCAGGCCAAATCTTAATATTTTAAAATGTCTCATAATAGCACATTAAATGCTTTCTAATAGTATTTTAGTAAGTTTGCAGAAATACATCATTATCACAGAAGTATATTTATCTTGTCAAAGAGGAGTCCCCAAAGCAGTCCATAAAATTTTACTTTCCTTTAGAAAGTAGACTTTAATATTTCAAATATCATAAAAGAGTTGTTATAGTCTGTTTCAAAAGATAAAACTTTACAAACCAAATTTCACCACACTTAATAAGTTAATTGAAAACAAAATTTTTAAGCTTTTAGAGTGATTTGTCACAGAAGAGAAACAATTAAAAATTTTATAAGCTACTATTTCCCCCCTAAATTCTAGAAATAACTAAACGCAATGAATTCTCCACTACTTGTGTGTACATTCTTCAATTTAGAAGCTTCTTGATTTCTAGCTGGTTTTCCTGTTGTACAATAGGCTTCCCAAGCCACCTCATCAAATTGTTGGTTGATTAGGAAAAAATCAAGTTATTACTGTAACCTAAAAAAAAGATAATAATACATTCTGGGCAATGCATGTATTCCAATGATATAAATCATGAATTTTAAGAATATAATCAAAGAAATTTTGTTTCCTAAAAGGACTATCCACAAAATCTTAATAATTATTGGTACACCAATGCATATTATGCCATTCCCTTAGAAAGAGAAAATAAAAGTCTCTGAAAGCCCATTCAAATACTACCTACAGCTAATGCCTTCCATATACAAGCCCCCTCTTTTGAACTGCCTAAGCACTTCAGGCTGTTACTGCATTTAACAAGTTCTTTACATTTCAGTCATTCAATCAAAATATATGTAATAAATACTAAGTTTCAGGCACTGCCACTCAGAGCTAAAAAAAAACAACCACTGGGTTTTTAAAAACAAAGTTTCTGTACTAATTTTATTATTTTAAAAGCACAGTGTGGATCTTATAGAAAATCAGAAAAAACCATTAAATGGACCCTTACCAGCTGGCTCAGTGGATAGAGCGTCAGCCCAGCGTATGGATGTCCTGAGTTCAACTTCCGGTCAGGTCACACATGAGTAGAGACCATCTGTTTCTCTTCCCTTCCCTCTCCCCCTTCTCTCTCTCTTCCCCTGTTATAGCCAGTGGGCTCAACTGGTTCGAGTTTCAGCCTGGACTCTGAGGATAGCTCAGCTGGTCCAAGCATTGGCCCAAGATTGGGACTGCCAGGTGGATCCCGGTCGGGGCGCATGAGAGAGTCTGTCTCTCCATCCCCCCCACCACTTAAAAATAAAACAGAACAAAAAACATTAAATGAAAGTAAAAAACACAAATAAACTGTACTAATTCGGGAACAATTAGCCTTAGGGAAAAGTCTTCCAATCATTTACTTTACATGAACATATACATTTTTTTTCCTTCAACCAAAGTAGAAATTTCCAAAAGTAAATGTACTATACATAACGTTTTGTTATCTGCCCCTACTTTTTTCCCTACTTATTAATGTATCAAATACAACTGTTACAATTTTGACTGGCAAAGGTAGAGAAGAGAGTATTAAGGCAGAGGGGACATAAAAGGTCTAGATGGGAAAATTGGACTGTTTTATTCTTGAGTTTAATCACACCACTTGTAAGTGAAAACACATATGCTTAAAGCTTCAACTAAGACCAAAAAGGCGGTGGGGAGAGTAAAGTAAAACACCAGTGCTCTCAGCTAAGTGGTAGGTGGCATCCTTGGTGTTGGGATTACATCATCACCATCCCAACCAAGCGCACTATTTACCACTGCAGGGGATTAAGTGGCTAGGTAGAGCAGCATCACAACTATCACTATGACTACTACAATCTCCCATGAAATTCACAGTTTATAAAGTTCATTAATTCATTCAAACAATATTTAGCAGTTACTATGTATAAGCCAACTTTGGGTACGGGGCATACAAAGATGAATAAGGACAGCCTCAGCTTTCAAAAAGAAAAAAAAAATTAAAAACCAGCAAACAACCCTCTGGTGGAAACTGAATTTTAAAAATGAGGACAACCTCACACCCATTAGGATAACTATGGTATTATCCAGAAAAAAAACAAACATAAAAAAATAAAAAGTGTTGGTGAGGTTCCAGTTAGAGAAACTGGAACCCGTGTGCCCTGTTGGTAGATATGTGAAATGGAGCAGCTATGGAAAACAGTATCATGATTCCTCAAAAAAATAAACAGTATTATTATATGATCCAGCAATTTCACTTTTGGATATATACCCCCAAATAACTGAAAGCAGAGACTGGAACCAGTATTTGTACACCCATGTTCAAAGCCAAAAGGTACAAGTAACTCCAGTGTACAACAGATGAATAGATAAACTAAATGGTCTATATATAGAATGGAGTATTATTCAACCTTAAAAAGAAAGAAAATTCTAATACATGCTACATGGATGAACCCTGAAGACATGCTAAACGAAATAAGCCAGTCACAGAAAGACAAATACTGAACGATTCCATTTATATGAGGTACATAGAATAGTCAAATTCAGAAAGAAAGAAAGTAGAATGATGGCTGTCAACAAGGGAGGATGGGAGACTGACGGTTTTTGTTTAATGGGTAGAGATTCAGTATATTTTTGTGTTTTTTTGGTTTTTTTTAAGTGACAGGAAGAGAGACAGTGAGACAGACTCCTGTATGCAGCCCAACCGGGATTGACCTGGCAACCCCATCTGGGGCCAATGATGGAACCAATCGACCCACGGGCTGTGAGGGGGAGGAGGGAGAGGAAGAGAAGCAGAAAATTGTTTCTCATGTGTGCCCTGACTGGGGATCGAACCCGGGATGTCCATACGCCAGCCGACGCTCTATCCACTGAGCAAACCAGCCAGGGATGAGTATCAGTTTTGGAAGATAAAAAAGTACCGGGATTCCCGGATTACGACACAGTTCCATTCCTATGACAGTGCTGTAATCCGAATTTTTGGTTTAAGACGAAACACACCCTAACCCAGTGGTTCTCAAACTTCGTGAAGTCAGAGCGCATTTAAAATCCTACAAAAAATTGTAGGCACACTATATACAAATTTCTGAGAAATATGTTCTAGTAATTAAGTCAAATATTAAAGAAAAAATATAAAGTCCAAGCGTTCTTTTATGGTAATTAAACGAAATAAATACAACAAAATTAAATTTATTCTGACATTCAAAAACATTTTTGTTACATTTTTTGTTATGCTTTTTAGAATTCGTAAAAATGGGGTTAAAAAATAAAAAAAAAGACAAATGCGTTATCTTTTTATATATATATAGATACATTCTTAGTAAGATTTAGTAAATTCGGCAGGTCCCTGTGCGAATGTGTTAAGTTTTTTCATTCTTGTGTGTATGAGAAACACAAGCCTGATGTGTCCTAGCGTTTTCTTCAATGTTTGGGCATATATTTGAAAGGCAAACTCTCATTTCCTCGTCAGTACATGGAAGAATTCCTCTCTTTTTACTCTTAATTGTGTTGAGTGCAGAAAACCCCCACAATACACATCATCTTAACTTTACAGCAAACAAAGGATAGAAGAAACTTGCCTCCAGTCTTTCCGGAGAACATGGGGAGTAGTGTAAACAATCCAGCACCATAGCTTAACAGCCTTTTGCAACCTAATCAGGCAAGTGAGGTGGGGGGGGGGGGGACAGACTGTCAGCTTACAGCCAATTCCCTACACCTCTGTTACCCCCAAGATCTAAACTCCAGGCCTGACCTGTGGTGGCGCAGTGGATAAAGCGTCGACCTGGGAACACTGAGGTCGCCAGTTCAAAACCCTGCACTGGTCTGGTCAAGGCACATATGGGAGTTGATGCTTCCAGCCCCTCCTCCCTTTCTCTCTCTCTGTGTCTCCTCTCTAAAATGAATAAAATAAAAATAAAAATAATTAACTTAAAAAAAATCTAAACTCCAAAAACCCTGTTGGTTTTTTGGTCCCCAACAGGCACATACAATGTGTCCATAAAGTCATGGTACACTTTTCACTGGTCACAGGAAGACAACAAAAGACTATAGAAATGTGAAATCTGTCTGACCAGGCAGGCGGTGGTGCAGTGGATAGAGTGTTGGACTGGGATGCGGAAGACCCAGGTTTGAGACCCGAGGTCCCCAGCTTGAGCGCGGGCCCATCTGTCTTGAGAAAAAGCTCGCCAGCTTGGACCCAAGGTCGCTGGCTCCAGCAAGGGGTTGCTCAGTCTGCTGAAGGCCCACAGTCAAGGCACATGTGAGAAAGCAATCAATGAACTACTAAGGTGTTGCAACAGCAACAAAAAACTAATCATTGATGCTTCTCACCTCTTTCCGTTCCTGTCTGTGTCTCCCTATCTATCCCTCTCTCTGTCCCTGTAAAAAAAATAAAATGTGAAATCTGCACCAAATAAAAGGAAAACTCTCCCAGTTTCTGTAGAATGATGTGGCAGCATGTGCGCATGCGCAGATAATGATGTAACACCATGTATACAGCAGAGCAGCCCACGGCCATGCCAGTCGAGATGTGGATGGTACAGAGGAAAGTTCAGTGTGTTCTGGGACTCGCTAAATTCAAATCCGTGACCAAAGTGCAACGTGAATATCGGTGCGTTTATAACGAAGTGCCACCACATACGAATAACATTACTCGGTGGAATAAGCAGTTGAAGGAAACTGGCAGTTTGGTGGAAAAACCCTGTTCTGGTAGGCCATCAGTCAGTGACGAGTCTGTAGAGGCTAAACGGGATAGCTACCTAAGGAGCCCTAAAAAATCTGTGCGTGCGTGTGCTTGACAATTACACCTAAGCAAGACTACAGTTTGTAAGGTGTTAAAGAAATGTCTCTGTTTTACTGGGTACAAATTGTGGCTGTTGCACGCTATCAAACCGGCGGACAGACCCACACGATGCACGTTTGCTACAGATATGCTTCATGAGATCGACAATGATGCAAGATTTTGGCAGAAGATTGTGTTTAGCAATGAGGCGACCTTCCATATCTGTGGACATGATCATCGCCATAACGTCCAAATATGGGCTCCTGAACATCCTCTTGCCTACATTGAGTACGAACGCAACACCCCTAAAGTGAACATGTGTTGTGGCCTGATGCATGATAAGGTGACAGGCCTATTTTTTTTCATGGAGCAGTCTGTGATGGCAAACACCTATCTTGACATGTTGGAATCGTATGCAGTGCCTCAATTTCCAGAAGGTGTCATCTTTCAACAGGACAGCGCTCCTCCACACTACACCACCATTGTTCGTGAGTTTCTGGATAGAACGCAGGGGTTCTGTCAAGCCATGGCCACCACAATCCCTGGATCTGATGCCCTTCGACTTTTACTTTTGGGGTTATGTGAAGCAACATGTACATTGAACGTATCAACGACATTAATCACTTAAAACAAAGAATCACAGACGTTATTCACTCTGTTATACCAGACATCCTTATCCGTGTATGGCAAGAACTTCACTATCGTTTGGATGTGTGTAGGGCAATAAATGAAGCCCACATTGAACTGCACTAAATAGGTATAAAACTGGGAGAGTTTTCCTTTTATTTGGTGCAGATCTCACATTTCTATCATCTTTTGTTGTTTTCCTGTGACCGGTCAAAAGTGTACCATGACTTTATGGACACACTGTAGTTCTCTGGAATACCACAGGGCACACCTTGAAATCTTCTAGGGCGGAATAGTGCGCCCTGGCTCTCACTTAGAGAACCACTGCCCTACCCTGACACAAATGGAACACTTGCGCTTTTAATAGTCCAAATGGCAAAGGGAAGTGTACTCGGGAGGCCAGCTCCCTCCCTCACATACCGCGTTACTGAGCACTGGGGACGCCAGCTCCCTCCCTCACATACCGCGTTACTGAGCACTGGGGAGGCCAGCTCCCTCCCTCACATACCGCGTTACTGAGCACTGGGGACGCCAGCTCCCTCCCTCACATACCGCGTTACTGAGCACTGGGGACGCCAGCTCCCTCCCTCACATACCGCGTTACTGAGCACTGGGGACGCCAGCTCCCTCCCTCACATACCGCGTTACTGAGCACTCGGGACGCCAGCTCCCTCCCTCACATACCGCATTACTAAGTATTCTGCTGCTGCGCAGAATCAAACTAGTTTGCCCACTGAGCCCGTAAGTATGATGCTAACGGCGTAAACCAAAACACTCCTCAATTTTTTAAAGTTTTTATGGTAGTGAGCATAGCAAATGTGAAACATTGTACGTCCACACTGTCATAACCAGAGAACCCCTGTACTGGAGAATAATAATAATAATGATGATGATGATTACATAACAAGTGAATGTACTTAATGCCACTGAAAAATGGTTGAAATGGTAAATTTTATGACATGTGTATTTTGCCACAATTACAAAATAGTTTTTTGAGTAATTTCTATAAGTGCTACTATGGAATATCCAGGTTATGTTGTTAAGTGAAAAAAGGTAGTGAAAACAAATAGTATATAGCACTATAACAAAAAAAAGGTGATATAGTCAAATATAAAAACATTTTATATAAACATTATATTTACAATTTTTTAAAATGTTTATTTTATTGATTTTAGCGACAGAGACAGGAACATCAATCTCTGTATGTGCCCTGACTGGGAATCCAACTGGCAATCTCTGCACTTTGGAACAATGCTCTAACCAACTGAGCTATCTAGCTAGGGCTATATTTACAACTTTTTAATGGAAGTATAAACAGAAAACATTTTAAAATTAATTCTTTTACAATGAAACAAAGAATATGCTAAAGGTGAGAAAGTCAGAAACTGGGCTTCTCTGAATGTACCTTGTTCTATATATAAAGTTTTAAAACATAATTATAAAATAAATTTAAACCAAAAATAATTTTAAGTCATTCCTCAAAATCAAAATGAAACATATGAACCTGTGTATTGAGTTTAACCACAGAAGAAAAAATGTATTTAAGTAACTTCAAAATATAGTATTTGACTGTACATCCTTGGTGAAAGATATCCTTAAGCATAAAAAGAAGTACCAAAACAAATCTTTAAACTGCTTTCAGGGGGTTCCAAGATGGCCACAGAGTAGGTGGACGCTCCAACTCCCATTTCCCAGAACCACGGTGGAGTACAACTTAAATCTGAGAACATTCATTGTGAAAGAACAACTTTGGACTGAACTAAGAGGAGTCTACAGCCAAGGACCACCAAAGAACCCACACTGAGACTGATAGGAAAGATGGAGATGCGGAAAGGGCTGCCCCGCTCCTGGGAGCAAGTGGTGGTCAGGAGGGACTCTCACGATGGGGAGGGTTGTCCAGTGAGTTGTGGGTCCTCAGCCCCAAAACCGGAATCCCAGCCTAGAGCCCGGAAGGGGCAAATGGACTGTATTTGGCTGAGAAAGGAGCCTAGATACTGTGAGAGAAGGAGGCAGAACTCTTGGATCCAGGCTCCGTATTAAAGGGACTGCACGGAGAGTCTGCTCACAGCCACCTGCCAGGGGCTCCAGGAGCGGGGAGCGCTGGGAGGACTGGAGTTGCCAGGGAAGAGTTTGGTCTCAGAGGCACAGGGGGAGACACGTTGAGGGATGGACACCCTAACTCCTGGGCTGTCACTCCACAAATCTAAAACGCACATTTTTCCTGGGAACAGCATCACAAGCAAAGGGAAGAAATTACCCCGTCCATCGGAGGCTCACCTGCCCCAGTTAGAACAAAGGCACTTAGAGCCAGGCAGCATGTTTGAAACACAAATAGGGAGTGCAGAGGTCTAAGCTACAATGCTGAGTGCTCACTGGGGTGGGTGGGCGGGAGGCAGCATGGTGTGGCTGTGGAAGCCAGGTTGGTTCCAGCAAGGGCGCACAAGCCAGCTGGCGGAAGCAGAACCACTGCTGTCACTGCACAGGTCCAGGCTCACTGCGAGGGCTGCCCTTGGCGAAGGCGGAGGCCCAAGCAATAGCGGAAGGAATACGCGTGGGTGTACACGCGCCTGCCAGCAAGGGTGGAAGCTGAGGTGGCTGCTGTGGAGGTGAGGTTGGCGGCAAACCTGCCTGTGGTGCGGGCACGCCCTCAGAGGCAGCGGAAGCCAGGTGACCTCTGGTGTGGTCCAGACACGCGTGGGTCTCCACATCAGCGGATGCTGAGGTCTGAGCCAACCCCTGACCCCACAAACCGGACCAGCCCGCCAAGGCAGCCCCGGAAGTGGCCCGAGTGGGCGAGCGCAGGCGGGTAAAACCAGGGTAGATGCTTCAGAGGCCCAAGCCCATGAGCAAAAGTGCTGTGGCGCAGGCTGGCCCTCAGCGGCAGCCGAGGCTGGGGTGGCCACAGAAGCAGTCCAAACAGCATGCACAGGCAGCAGCAGCCTTGGAGATGGGCTGGCGCCAGCAGCACCTGAGCCCAAACGCCCCATGCAGCAACAGCAGCATCGGCCTGGTGGACAGACCACACAACTGGAGCACAGGAGCCACACCCACTGAAACCCTACTGAGTGCTTAAAAAGAAAAAAACAAAATTAAATAAAATAAATAAAAAATATGGATAGAATGACAACTGAGGCTAAGGAGTAGGCAACATCCAATAACATACCAAATCACTGAAATACAGTGCTGAGCCCAACAAGAAGCCAACAATAAGAGCCATCTGAGGGGAACTTGAACTTTTAAAGAAACTTCGCCCAGGCCAAGAGTAGATAAAAGCAGCTGATATTTACAACAGCATGTGGACCCAGCAGAGGCAGCCACAAGATCTGGATAACCTGTAGCTCCCAAAAGGTTGATAAGAACCAGTAATAGGCAGTGACCCCCACTGATCTACGCCAGGCCCCTGACATGGAGGTCCAGGACAGGCACATTCAGCAGCCATACAGAAAGCACCAGTTCAGGACCGAACAACCCTTGTTAGAGTGGAAGCTTAATGAAAGGCTCCTCACACCTGACCCAGCTAAGACATAGAAAACTCTGACACAAATGGCAAAAATAACAGTGATAGCAGATAAGTAGCCCACAAGAGATTACAAACAACAGCTGATGCCAACCCAAGAAGACCTAGAAATAACACAACTGAAAAGTGGAGGCAGGCAACACCAACCCTAGACTTAGCCAGCTCTACAAACAACACACCCAAATGAGGAGGGTATACACAGACAAAATGGGAAGACAGAGAAATGCAATCCAAACAAATCAACAAGAGAAACCTCCAGAAAATGAACTGAGTGAGATGGAAATAAGCAAACTACCGGATGCAGAGTTAAATATAATGATTATTAGAATGCTCAAAGATCTTAGAGCAACAATGGATGGACACAATGAGCACATAAATAAAGATAACAAGCATCAAAATGGACATTGAAATAATAAAGAAGAATCAGAAATGACAAATACAATATCAGAAATGAAGACTACACTAGAAGCAATTAAAAGCAGGCTGGATGAAGCAGAGGATCGAATCAGCGATTTAGAAGACAAGATAAACAAAAACACGAAAGTGGAGTAGCAAAAAGAAGAGGCTCAAAAAATCTAAGGAAACTCTAAGAGAGCTCTGTGACAACCTAAAGAGAAACAATATCCACATTATAGGGGTTCCTGAAGAAGAAGAGAAAAAACAAGGGATAGAGACCTTGTTCAAAGAAATCATAGCTGAAAACTTTCCTAAATTGATGCAGGAAAAAGTCACACATGTTTAAGAAGCACAGATAATTCCAATAAAGAGAACCCCAAAGAAATCTATACCAAGGCACATCATAATTAAAATACCAAAGCTAAGAGATAAAGAAAATATATTAAAACCTGCTAGAGAAAAAAAAGTCAATCAACTACAAAGAAGCCCCCATAAGGATGACATCTGACTTCTCAACAGAAACACTTGAGACCAGAAAGGAATGGCAAGAATATTCAAAGTAATGCAGAACAAGAGCCTACAACAAGACTTCTGTATCCAGCAAGGCTATCGTTTAAAATTGAAGGAGAAATAAAAAGCTTCCCAGACAAAAAAAAAACAACACAAAAAACCCTCAAGGAATTCATTAAAACCAAACCAATGCTGCAAGAAATGTTAAGAGACCTGTTGTAAATACAACAAAGGGGGAAAAGAATATAGTAGAACAGGAATGTAGCTTTAAAGCAGTGGTTCTTAACCTGGGTTCTATTGAACCCTAGGGGTTTGATGAGTCGGTCTCAGGGGTTCGGAGAAGCCTCTGCCGCAGAGGCCAGAATAAAGTAATACCATAATTTGTTGTGAGTTAATGCACTTTGTTGGTTTTGTTCTTTGAGCATGGTGATCTTCATGCATGGCTCCTTTTGTGCACCAGTAAAAAAACATATACCTGTCTTGAATTTGGAAAAAAAAATCATATTTTATTTATCACTAAAGAAGGGTTCGGTGAATGCGCGTATGAAACTGGTGGGTTCGGTACCTCAAAAAAGGTTCAGAACCACCGCTTTAAAGTATAAAATGGCAATAAACAACTACATATCAATAATAACCTTAAATGTAAATGGATTAAATGATCCAATCAAAAGACATAGGGTAGCTGCGTGGATAAGAAAAGAGGGTCCACACATATGCTGTCTACAAGAGACACACCTCAAAACAAAAGATACACATAGACTGAAAGTAAAAGGTTGGAAAAAAAATATTTCATGCAAATGGAAATGAAAAAAAAAACTGGGGTAGCAATACTTATATCTGACAAAATAGACTTTAAAACAAAGGCTATAGTAAGAGATAAAGAAGGTCACTACATAATGAAAAAGGAAGCAATACAACAGGAAAATATAACCATTATAAATATCTATGCACCTAATATAGGAGCACCTAAATATATAAAGCAGACTTTGATGGATATAAAGGGTGAGATCAACAGCAACACTATAATAGTAGGGGATTTCAATACCCCACTAACATCACTGGATAGATCCTCAAGAAAGAAAATTAACAAAAAAACAGCAGAATTAAAGAACGTACTAGATGAACTGGATTTAATAGATATCTTCAGAACCTTTCACCCTAAAGTGGCAGAATATACATTTTTTTCAAGTGCTCATGGTATATTCTCTAGGATAAACCACATGTTAGGGCACAAAAGGGGTCTCAACAAATGTAAGAAGATTGAAATCATATCAAGCATCTTCTCTGATCACAATGGCATAAAACTAGAAATCAACCACCACAGAAATATTGAAAAATACTCAAACATTTGGTAACTAAATAGCATGTTATTAAATAGCAAATGAGTTAACAATGAGATCAAAGAAGAAATTTAAAAATTCCCAGAAACGAATGATAATGAGCATACAACAACTCAAAATTTATGGGACACAATACTGAAAGTTCACAGCATTACAGGCATACCTTAAGAAGCCGGAAAAAGCTCAAATAAACAAGTTAACCCTGCATCTAAAAGAACTAGAAAAAGAACAGTAAGTAAAACCCAGAGGTAGTAGAAGGAAGGAAATAATAAAGAGCAGAGCAGAAATAAATTACACAGAGGCAAAGAAAACAATACAGAAGATCAATGACACCAAGAGCTGGTTCTTTGAAAAGGTAAACAAGATAGATGGATGAACCTTTAACCAGACTCACCAAGAAAAAAAGAGAGAGGACTCAAATAAATAAAACTAGAAATGAGAGTGGAGAAATAACAACTGCCACAACAGAAATACAAAGGATTGTAAGAAAGTACTATGAGGAACTGTATGCCAAAATATTAGACAACCTAGGCCAGTGGTCAGTAAACTGCAGCTCACAAGCCACATGTGGCTCTTTGACCCACTGAGTGTGGCTCTTTCACTAAATACCATGTGCAGGTGCTACCTTGATAAAGAATGTACCTACTTATATAGTTTAATTTTTAAAAAATTTGGCTCTCAAAAGAAATTTCAATTGTTGTACTATTGATATTAGGCTTTGCTGACTAATGAGTTTGCCGACCACTGAGCTAGGTGAAATGGACAAATTCCTTGAAACATATTATCTTTCAAAAATCAATCTGGAAGAATCAGAAAACCTAAACAGATTGATTACAACAAATGAGATTGAAACAATTATCAAAAAACTCCCAACAAACAAAATCCCTGGGTCAGATGGCTTCACAGGTAAATTCTACCAAATATTCAAAGAAGAACTAACTCCTATCCTCCTCAAGCTATTTCAAAAAAATCAAGAGGAAGGAAGACTTTCAAACTCCTTTTATGAGGCGAGCATAATTCTGATTCCAAAACCAGGCAAAGACAACACAAAGAAGAAAATTATAGGCCAATATCCCTGATGAATTTAGATGCTAAAATCCTCAACAAAATATTAGCAAACCAGATTCAGCAATACATGAAAGAAATCATACATCATGATCAAGTGGAATTATTCTGGGGAGGCATGGCTGGTATAATATTCGCAAATCAATCAATGTGACTCATCACATAAACAAAAGGAAGGAGAAAAACCACATGAAAATTTCAATAGATGCATAAAAAGCATTTGATAAAATCCAGCACTCATTTATGATCAAAACTCTCAGCAAAGTGGGAATACAGGGAACATACCTCAACATGATAAAGGCTATCTATGACAGACCCACTGCCAACATCATACTCAATGGGCAAAAGTTAAAAGCAATCCCCTTAAGATCAGGAACAAGGCAGGGGTGCCCCCTTTCACCACTCTTATTCAATATGTTCTGGAAGTCCTAGCCACAGCGATCAGACAAGAAGAATAAATAAAAGGCATCCAAATTGGAAAAGAAGTAAAACTATCATTATTTGCAGATGATATGATACTGTATATAGAAAACCCTAAAGCAGTGGTTCTTAACCTGGGTTCTATCGAACCCTACGGGTTCGATGAGTCGGTCTCAGGGGTTCGGAGAAGCCTCTGCCGCAGAGGCCAGAATAAAGTAATACCGTAATTTGTTGTGAGTTCATGCACTTTGTTGGTTTTGTTCTTTGAGCAAGGTGATGTTCATGCACGGCTCATTTTGTGCACCAGTAAAAAAACATATACCTATGTCCTGAATTTGGAAAAAAAATCATATTTTATTTATCACTAAAGAAGGGTTCGGTGAATGCGCATATGAAACTGGTGGGTTCGGTACCTCAAAAAAGGTTAAGAACCACTGTCCTAAAGTCTCAGCCAGAAAACTACTGGACCTGATAAATGAATTCAGCAAGGTGGCAGGATACAAAATTAATACTCAGAAATCAGAAGCATTTTTATACACCAACAATAAACTGTCAGAAAGAGAAATTAAGGAAACAATCCCCTTCATTATTGCAACAAAAAAATTAAGTATCTGGAAGTAAATTTAACCAAGGAGGTTAAAGACTTGGCCTCGGAAAATTATTAAACATTGATAAAAGGCCTGACCAGGCGGTGGCGCAGAGGGTAGAGCATCGGACTGGGATGTGGAAGACCCAGGTTCAAGACCCCGAGCTTGCCAGCTTGAGCGCGGGCCCATCTGGCTTGAGCAAAAGCTCGCCAGCTTGGACCCAGGGTCGCTGGCTCCAGCAAGGGGTGGCTCAGTCTGCTGAAGGCCCATGGTCAAGGCACATGTGACAGAGCAATCAATGAACAGCTATGGTGTCGCAATGGTAATGAGAAACTGATGATTGATGCTTCTCATTTCTCTCTGTTCCTGTCTGTCTGTCCCTATCTATCCCTCTCTCTGACTCTCTCTCTGTCCCTGTAAAAATAAATAAATAAATAAATAAAACAAAAAAAAATTGATAAAAGAAATCAAGGAAGATACAAACAAGTGGAAGCATATACTGTGTTCATAGTTAGAAAGAATAAATATCATTAAAAGGTCCATATTACCCAAAGCAATTTATAAATTCAATGCAGTACCAATTAAAATACCAATACCATACTTCAAAGATATAGAACACATAATCCAAAAATTTATATGGAACCAAAAAGAACACAAATAGCCCCAGCAATCTTGAAAAAGAATAAAGTGGGAGGTATCACACTTCCTGATATCAAGTTATACTACAAGGTCATTATACTCAAAACAGCCTGGTACTGGCATAAGAACAGGCATATAGATCAATGGGACAAAATAGAGAACCAGAAATAAACCCGCACCTTTATGAACAATTGATATTTGACAAAAGGTGATAATAGCATACAATATAGTATAGACCGTACAGACAGCCTCTTTAACAAATGGTGTTGGGAAAATTGGACAGTTACCTTGAAAAAAATGAAACTAAACCACCAACTCACACCATGCACAAAAATAAACTCAAAATGAATAAAAGACTTAAATGTAAGTCGTGAAACCATAAGCATCTTAGAAGAAAACATAGGCAGTAAGCTGGCCGACATCTCTCACAGCAATATATTTGCTGATTTAACTCCATGGACAAGTGAAATAAAAGACAGGATAAACAAATGGGACTATATCAAACTAAAAAGCTTTTGCACAGTTAAAGACAATAAGAACAGAATAAAGCCTGACCAGGCAGTGGCGCAATGGATAGAGCATTGGACTGGGATGCGGAAGACCCAGGTTTGAGACCCCGAGGTTGCCAGCTTGAGCGCGGGCTCATCTGGCTTGAGCAAAAGCTCACCAGCTTGGACCCAAGGTCGCTGGCTCCAGCAAGGGGTGGCTTGGTCTGCTGAAGGCCCGCGGTCAAGGCACATGTGAGAAAGCAATCAAGGAACAACTATGGTATCGCAAAGGCAATGAAAAACTAATGACTGATCTCTCTCCATTCCTGTCTGTCTGCCCTATCTATCCCTCTCTCTAACTCTCTCTCTGTCCCTGTAAAAAAAGAGGGGGGGGAGGGGCAAAAGAAATGAATAGAAATTTCTCCAAAGAGGACATACAGATGGCCAATGGGCATATGAAAAAATACTCAACATCACTAATCATTAGAGAAATGCAAATTAAAACCACAATGAGATATCACCTCACACCAGTCAGAATGGCACTCATCAGCAAAACAACACACAACAAGTGCTGGCGAGGATGTGGAGAAAAGGGAACCCTCCTGCACTGCTGGTGGGAATGCAGACTAGTGCAGCCACTGTGGAAAACAGTATGGAGATTCCTCAAAAAAATAAAAATCGAACTGCCTTTTGACCCAACCATCCCACTTTTAGGAATATATCCCCAGAACACCACATCAATGATTCAAAGGAAGACATGCACCCCCATGTTTATGGCAGCTTTGTTTACAATAGCCAAGATCTGGAAATAGCCCAAGTGTCCGTCAGTGGACAAGTGGATTAAAAAGCAATGGTACAGCCTGACCTGTGGTGGCGCAGTGGATAAAGCGTCGACCTGGGAACACTGAGGTCGCCAGTTCAAAACCCTGCACTGGTCTGGTCAAGGCACATATGGGAGTTGAGCTTCCAGCTCCTCCCCCCTTTCTCTCTCTCTTTCTCTCTCTCTCTCTCACTCTGTGTCTCCTCTCTAAAATGAATAAAATAAAATAAAAAACAACAACAACAACAAAAAAAGCAATGGTACATATACACAATGGAATACTATGAAGCCACGAAAAAGAAGGAAATATTACCTTTTGCGACAACATGGATGGATCTGGAAACTATTATGTTAAGTGAAACATGCCAGGCAGAGAAAGAAAAATATCATATGACTTCACTCATTTGAGGAATCCAATGAACAATGTGAACTGATGAACGGAACTGAGACAGAGGAGAGATCAAAGGGACCAGAGGAAAAGAGGACAGAGAAAGGGGATGACAGGATGGGATAAACCTGAAGGGAAGGAGGAGGGCGCTGTTGGGGTGTCAAGGGAGATGTTGACGGGAATACGGGGTAGGGGGTATTCATTCAGGGCAACACTAGAATCTATGCAAACACAGTAACTTAAAATTAATTTAAAAAAACTGCTTTCAGTAATCATATTATTAGTAATAATATTGCAATTATTCTGAAATTATACAATTTATGTGTACAATAAAGTTTCAATATAAAAAACAAATAAAATTTAAATAAAAACTCTGCAATATTATTTGTATTGAAAGTATCAGTATAAACTTTGCTGTATTTAAAATAAAAAAACAAACACATTTCTTAGCTTTGTCCATAAGGTCTAAAAATGATTAACCTAATTATCTATTAATAGGCTTAGCACCCAGACAGTGGTCTCTAAATATCATTTCCAACAAAAAGGAACAAGTGCTCCTGAAATAAACTGATGATTCAAGGTGAAAATAAAGGAAACCTCAATTAAAATTGGAGCTAGAAAGGCCTGTTAGAGGGAGCTCTCAAACATTATCATTCATTGCCGATTACTCCAAAGAGGAAGACATCAACTACAGTGTGAATTAACTCAATTACAGACCCTCATGGGAAAAAGGGTAACTTGCAAGGAAGCATATACCTATTTTACTACTACTGAAGGAGAAAGGTTTTCTTTTTGTCCATCAATTAGCCTAGCTAATGAAAATACTACAGCTTGACCAATGAGAAGCCATAATTACCTATAAAACTCTTACTTTTCTCCAATGAACTTTCATTTTTCCTTGTTGATAACTTCCTTGCCCTGCCCTCACTACAGAAGGCTTCCATCTTGTATAACCCATGAGTACTGCTATGCTCGCTAAATAAAATGCTGTCCTACACATGAGTCATTTAATGAAGCCAAGTTAAATTTAACTTTTTTTTATTTTATTCATTTTAGAGAGGAGACACAGAGTGAGAGAGAGAGAGAGAGAAAGAGAGAGAGAGAGAGAGACAGAGAGAGAGAGAAAGGGGGGAGGAGCTGGAAGCATCAACTCCCATATGTGCCTTGACCACACCAGTGCAGGGTTTTTGAACTGGCGACCTCAGTGTTCCCAGGTTGACGCTTTATCCACTGCGCCACCACAGGTCAGGCGAAGCCAAGTTAAATTTAAAGTTTGTTTATTAACAAAGATCTGAGACAGAATTTACAAAATGAACTTGGATCATACCAAAAAGCAAGGAAGCTATTAGAAATCAGTAGAGTACTGTAAAAAATACTTAAGAACTACCTTGAAGAGGCTCCCACTACTAAAGATGGAATACAGTGAGCCCAATAATAACAATAAATGCAATGGATTGAAACACATCAAATATGTTAAAAAATCCATGAGCTCATACTAATATTAAAAAAAAAAAAAAAAGGCCTCCCTGGTCACCTTTGGAGAGTGCTTGGGACTCAACTTATCCTAAAAACTAATAAAGGAACATGATCAGGTATTTATCCTTTCTCATATACATTGTAAAGTAATTCAGTAGTCTAGTTAAGAAAGGAAGTTCCGGTTTAAAAAGTATTCCAGCTGAGAAATGAATATGATAGATTAGAATATCACCATTTTTTATAAACCCCTAATAAAATTATTGATCTAGGAAATCATCATCAATAGCTTCCAAAATTATAAAATGACAGAGCTCTGGTCAGATAGCTCAGTTGGTAAGTGTTGTTAGAATTCAAGACGTTGCCGGTTTGATCCCCAATCAGGGCACATACAGAGACAGACTCATGTTCCTGTCTCTCTCCCTCTCTCTCTTTCCTCCTTCCTTTCTTTTTAAAATAAATAAATAAATAGGATGACAACTAGATACTATGTGCCTATGACATATTCTTCCCCACTCCCCCCCAAAAATCAAAAAAGGAGACAGAGGAACATGGTAAATAACACCACAGGGATGCAATCAGCAAACTAAAGATTGAGAAACTCTACAGGGCAAACATGTTACAAGAAAAAAAGGAAAAGTGGAAAGGGAAGGAGACACTATAAATTAAAAGAGACTTTGAAAGATATATCAACTGAATGCAATGCATGAACCCTGATTTGAAAAATCAACTATAGAAAAAATTTGAAGTGCCCCAAGTAATATGAACATAATTGGGTATTTGATGATACTGAGGACGTGATAAAGGTATGGTGTTTATATTTCTTCAGAGTTCTTAATATATAAATATATATATATATATATTCCATATATATATATATATATATATATGGAAATATTTGTGGATGCAATTACTGTGCTTGCGATTTGCTTCAAAGTAACTCAGTTGGATTTGAGTTCATAAAATAAACAAGACTAGCTATAAATTGATAATTTTTATAGCTACATAATGGGTATATGACATTCACTATACTATTCTATCTATATTGCTATATATAACTGCAATTTTCCACAATAAAAAATTAGAGGGAAAAAAGCTAAACTTTGAGTTTGGATACCTGGGAGAGTGGATCAAACATCCTTTATTCTTTTCTTTTAACTGAGAACAGGGGAGGCAGAGAGACAGACTCCTGTATGCACCCCAACCAGAATCTACTGGGCAAGCCTCCGTATGGGCAATGCTCTGCCCATTTGGGGTGTTGCTCTGTTGCTCAGCAACCAAGCTATCTTTAGTACCTAAGGCAGAGACCGCACGTAGCCATCCTCAGCACTGGGGCCAACTCACTTGAATCAATTGAGCCATGGCTGCAGGAGGAGAAGAGAGAGAAAGTGGAGGGGAGGGGAGATGCAGATAGCTATTTCTCCTGTGTGCCCTGACCGGGAATTGAACCTGGGACATCCACATGCCAACCCAATGCTCTACCACTGAGCCAACCAGCCAGGGCCAAACATCCTTTATTCTTTTTTTTTTTTTTACATCCTTTATTCTTAATGGACATTCTTAATGAACGAAGGCTTTTCAGGTAGCTTTTAGGCTCTGCGTTCCCACTAGATCTATCCCATTGCCAACTTCCCATGCTATAGAAAATCTTTAACGATAATGACAAAAGAAAGTAAGAAATGGAAGCAAACAACAAACTATCCCAGGAGTTTTTCTCTAATTTTCCTAGAAGCTTAGTTTCTTTAAAAAAAAAAAAAAAGAGCCTGACCAGGTGGTGACGCAGTGGATAGAGCATCAGACTGGGATGTGGAAGACCCAGGTTCGAGACCCTGAGCTTGCCAGCTTGAGCGCAGGCCCTTCTGGCTTGAGCAAAAGCTCGCCGGCTTGGACCCAAGGTCACTGGCTCCAGCAAGGGGTTGCTCGCTCTGCTGAAGGCCTGAGGTCAAGGCACATGTGAGAAAGCAATCAATGAACAACTATGGTGTCGCAATGGCAATGAAAAACTAAATATTAATGCTTCTCATCTCTCTCCGTTCCTGTCTGTCTGTCCCTATCTATCCCTCTCTCTGACTCTCTCTCTGTTGCTGTAAAAAATAAAAAGAAAAAGAAAAGAAAAGAAAAAGTAGACAAGCCATCAACATTCCAAATAGATTAGGGTGACAAGCAACAAAGAATAATGCTCTGCATTCACACAGCACTTTAGTTTTATTTTTCTTTTTTTAAATTTTCTTTTTTGAGAGGAGGAGAGGCAGAGCCAGACTCCTGCATTTGCCCCAACTGGGATCCCCCTGGAAAGCCCACTAGGATGCAATAATACTCTGCCCATCTGGGGCATTGCTCCGTTCTGAGCTCTTCTTAGTGCCTGAGGTGGAGGCCATGGAGTCATTCTCAGCGCCTGGGGTCAATTTTGCTCTAATCAAGCCATGGCTGCAGGAGGAGGAGAGGGGGAGAGGGAGAGAAAGAGAGAAAAGCGAGAGGGAGAAGGGTGGAGAAGCAGATGGTCACCTCTCCTGTGTGCCCTGACCAGAAATTGAACCCAAGACATCCACACACTGAGCCAATGCTCCACCACTGAGCCAACCAGCCAGGGCCACTTTAGCTTGTCTTAACTGATTGATTTTAGAAAGAGAGCAAGGGAGACACAAAGGGAGGGAGACGGGGAATAGGGGGAGAGACAGATAGAGGGGGAGAGACAGAAGCATTCATTTTGTTCCATTTAGTTGTGCATTCACTGGTTGTTTCCCATATGTGCCCTGACCAGGGATCGAACCCACAACCTTGGTATTTCAGGACGACACTCATTGACTGAGCTAACTAGCAAGGGCCAGCACTTTAACTTTTTAAAGCTCTTTAATATACATGTCGTTATATCATTTAATCTTAACAATAACCTTGTAAAATGGACTGGGAAAACTTCATTTCCTTGAGAAAAACCAACACAGAGAAGTCACAAAACTAGTTAGTAGCATAAAACAAGTCTTCTCACCTCTTTCTAGTGCTTTTTACACTAAATTGTTCCCTTTCTATTCAATTTAATTATTCAGTATGGAAGAAAAGGTTGCTCAGACCTCTTTTATCACCACTAAAATCACAAATACCTGAAAACGTGTGGATTGGTAAAGACAGTTACTGACATTTTATTGTCCATGCTGCACAGCTCCCAAAAGTTTACTTAGCAATTTGGACAGCTCAAAATGGTTGAGAAACTCAAAAGAGTGAGATATATTTTTCTATCAAAAGCCACTGATAGGGCCTGACCTGTGGTGGCGCAGTGGATAGAATGTCGACTTGGAACGCTGAGGTTGCCGGTTCAAAGCCCTGCACTTGTCTGGTTAAGGCACATGTGGGAGTTGATGCTTCCTGCTCCTCCCCCTTCTCTCTCTCTCTCTCTCTCTCTCTCTAAAATGAATAAATAAAATAAAGTTTAAAAAAAGCCACTGATAGGGCCTGACCTGTGGTGACGCAGTGGATAAAGCGTCGACCTGGGAACACTGAGGTTGCCAGTTCAAAACCCTGCACTGGTCTGGTCAAGGCACATATGGGAGTTGATGCTTCCAGCTCCTCCCCCCTTTCTCTCTTTCTCTCTCTCTCTCTCTCTCACTCTATGTTTCCTCTCTAAAATGAATAAAATAAAAAGGAAAAAAAAAAAAAACCTTTGAAAAAAAAAAAAAAGCCACTGATAGGCCTGACCAGGCAGTGGCACAGTGGATAGAGCATCGAACTAGGAGGTAGAGGACACAGGTTTGAGATCCCGGGGTCGCCAGCTTGGGCGTGGGCCCGTCTGGTTTGAGCAGAAGCTTGCCAGCTTGGCCCCAAGGTTGCTGGCTCCAGCAAGGGGTTGCTCCATCTGCTGAAGGTCTGCGGTCAAGGCACATGTGAGAAAGCAATCAATGAACAACTAAGGTGTCGCAACGAAAAACTGATGATTGATGCTTCTCACCTCTCTCCTTTCCTGTCTGTCTGTCCCTATCTATCCCTCTCTCTGACTCTCTCTCTCTGTCCCTGTAAAAAACAAAAAGCCACTGATAGAAAACTGTCAGATGACTCTTACTGTCAATGGATGGAGCATCACCGTCCTGATCTGACAACCATGCTAGAAGGGGAAACCATGATACTCAAGGGGACAAGGAAGACATCAAGTTAAGAAGGTATAAAAATTTAGTGTATGTGTTTGTATATAGATGTATATGTTCTGGCAGGTAGTGTAGAGAAATAAATATACTAACAAGGATCTCCTTTTCTAACTTAATAAATATTATTATTTAAATATTTCCCAATTTCAATGAAAGTATAGACTGGAAATCCTCTATGTATAATGAAAGAACATCCAACTTATTGATCGCTAATAATCAAATTTGAGATAACCCCAATCTTGCACTTTCTCTCATCTGTGCGATGTACTGTTATTCCACTGCAAGCACTTATTTTATTTTGACTCACCAAACATCAGAACAGGAAAAAACCAGGCGGGCAAGCTGGAAGCCTGGGTCTGCTGAAAGATACTACACCTAGGAAATTGTCTTTCAATTCAAGTTCCACAGTGAATACTCAAGAATGTGCTGGGATTACTTGCTCCAATTACTTGCTCCTGGTAAAGGCTGGCAGAAATGTATCCAAAGTTCCTGGATGAAGAGTGTCATCGGTACATATAAGTCCTTGTAAGGACCCAAGAATCTTTACTTCCATCTGGAAGTATGTTGTGCTGACTGTTGAGTATCCGAGTCTTTTACTATTACAGAAACTTCACTCTCCCAAACTGTCGGGTGACTCTTATTGTCAGTGGAGCATCACTGTCCTGATACGACAACCAGCTACCAGCAACTATCCCCAATATTAACTATTTCAAATCACTAGAGCAGTGGTTCTTAACCTTTCTTGAGGTACCGAACCCAACAGTTTCATATGTGCATTCACCGAACCCTTCTTTAGTGATAAATATGATTTTTTTCCCCAAATTCAAGACATAGGTATACTTTTTTTTACTGGTGCACAAAATGAGCCGTGCATGAACATCACCTTGCTCAAAGAACAAAACCAACAAAGTGCATGAACTCACAACAAATTACGGTATTACTTTATTCTGGCCTTTGCAGCAGAGGCTTCTCTGAACTCCTGAGATCAACTCATTGATCCCCTAGGGTTCGATTGAACCCAGGTTAAGAACCACTGCACTAGAGCCTTCTCAGAAAGTATTACCCACTAAGGTACTCTCCCTAGAACAGGGGTCCCCAAACTACGGCCTGCGGACCGCATGTGGCCCCCTGAGGCCATTTATACGGCCCCCGCTGCACTTCCGGAAGGGGCACCTCTTTCATTGGTAGTCAGTGAGAGGAGCACAGGATGCATCTGCACCCATAGTTCCCATTGAAATACTGGTCAGTTTGTTGATTTAAATTTACTTGTTCTTTATTTTAAATATTGTATTTGTTCCTGTTTTGTTTTTTTACTTTAAACTAAGATATGTGCAGTGTGCATAGGGATTTGTTCATAGTTTTTTTTTATAGTCCGGCCCTCCAATGGTCTGAGGGACAGTGAACTGGCCCCCTGTATAAAATGTTTGGGGACCCCTGCCATAGAATGTGTGAAACTTAATCTGAAGCAACCTCATTGCCAATGAAATCTCTAGACTACACGGGCTTATCTGAGAATAGGGGAGAGAGCTCAGCATGCTACCGTCATTGAGTGCCCCATGAGTCTACACTAGGGATGCAAGTTCATTTGGAACAAGTACAATATGCCTTCTTTCTAATACTTTCTGTGCAGGATTGTTTAGAAAAGGAATTTGAAATCAATCACAATTTGCAGGTCGCCTATTGTGTGCCATGGATTGTGCTAGTTACTTTATAAATCTCTCCTTCATTCCCAACGGCCCTTTGAGATACTTTCATTACTGTCTTTTCACTAATGAAGAAACCAAGACACAGGAGGGTAAGTGACTTAAGTCCAAAGTCTTCAAGTTACTACATGGCACAGCCCAAAGGCGAACCCAAATTAGTAAAAGTATCTTGAATGACTTGCTTCTTACCACCCTATTTGCTTTCCAAAGGAGTTGTACTACTTTCTAACCAAACAAGGGTTCTCCTACTTCAATCTTTTTGTGTGAGAAAACTGGTGGCATTAATGCACAGTAGGGACTACATGCCTGGAACCAAATTACTATATTAAACCAATACCCATTTTCACATATCCTACTCTGACAATCTATATCAAATCTCTGTTTTACTTGTTAGATCTTATGTAATCAGAGGGAGAGCAGAAAATGTTTTGTTCAACCCCTGTGATATCTTCAAATATTTGGAATATGTAAGATGCACTCCACATTTCAAAATCTATGAATAATCTTTCTAGAAATTTTCCCAGACACATTTATGTTAGTCTACTTGGGAATAATGAACCTTTGAGTATTATCATAAAATGAAGAATTACAAAACACACAGGCTTCAATTTGCTGAAAGCACTGTAAAAGTGGATTAAAGACTAAAGTACAAAACATTCTCTGTAAATTATATGCCACATAGCCAAATTAATATGAGAATATGGGTAAATAGTAAAAGCTATCACTTTAGAGTACTTACTATGTACCAAGTACTTTATACACGTTTTCATTTTGTACTTTACAAAAGCTTATATGATTATTAACTCCATTTTACAAGCAAAGAAACTATGGTAAGAAAAGTTCACATAACCTGCCAAAAGTAATAGAGCTAGAAAGTGATAGAGCCAGAATTCAAAGCCAGGTCTGTCCAAATCTAAAACCTATTCTCCTTACTACCATCATTTACTGCCTCCTTGTTCATACCTGGTAAACCTATCCTTGCCCATAATTTTAAAACCAGTATAGAAATACATACATACTTACTTAATCCTGTTATTAGTTATATCCATTAACTTGTCTTCATTTTTTTTTTTAAGTGAGAGAAGGGGAGATAGTGAGACAGACTCCAGCCACTTTTAATGACTGTACTTTAGAAACTATGACAGGCCCTGGTCGGTTGGCTCAACGGATAGAGAGTTGGCCAGGCGTGTGGATGTCCCAGGTTCAATTCTCGGTCAGGGCTCACAGAATCGCACATCTGCTTCTTCACCCCTCCCCCTCACGCTTCTCTTCCTCTTCCTCTTCCTCTCTCTCTCTCCTCCTCCCGTCCTGGCTCGACTGGAGTGAGTTGGCCCTGGGCACTGAGGATGGCTACATGGCCTCCACGCCAAGCGCTCTAGTTGCAACGAAGCAAGGACCCCAGATGGGCTGAGCATCGCCCCTTAGTGGGCTTTGCCAAGTGAATCCTGGTTGGGGCTCATGCAGGAGGAGTCTGTCTCTGCCTCCCCTCCTCTCACAATAAAAGAAAAAGTGCCTAAGAAAACTACCATTAGAAAAATTCAAGTAAATTTTCATAAAATCCTGAGAGGTCAAGAAAAAAAAAAACCCCACAAAATTTACACAACAAAAACTCTTTCACTGCTTTGCAGTTACTATTCTTTAAAAAAATGAAGTAAACTGATGGTAAACATGGAAAGGCCAGGAAATCATTTTAAGCATTTAAGAAAATTCACATACTGTAAAACACTAACTTAAAGGGTGAACAAAAGAACTCATTTGTCAAAATCACATTACCGCCAATACGTAATGACTGAATTATAGGTATTATTATATTTTGTTCTTTATCTAAAGCTTTATTATCAGACAAATAACAGAAAAGATATAATCACAGCTTGGGCAACTTTAAACTTCTAAATGGCTATTATCTATAATGTGCCAGTGTTTCAAATTTCTTTATAAAAGTATGTCTAAAAAATAAGTAACATTGCCCAAACATCAATCTTTCAAACTATTAGAGTTTTAAACATAGAGCTTTTTAATGTATAAGATGTAGTTTAGAATAACATATGATTTCTCTGTTATCAGTCACATTCATTAGATTAGTTAACAGGGCACTATAAGAAACACTTTTTTAAAATATGTCAAAGAACAGATTAAGTCTTACCTCCATTGCTAAAGCTGCTGTCTGTTGGTCATAGTGATTCAGAAGATTAGGCATGAAGGTAGTATTGTAAGGCAAATCCTGGCACATCCTCAAGGTAATAGGTTCACAAGAAAACAAACTGTGCCCATCTATATGCCACACAAACATAGTCAAGGGCCAAAGGTAGAAGATGATCCAACTCATAGCCATCCTTCTTGGATCTGAATGAGATTTGGATGATCAGGCTTATTCAATATGTAGTTTTGATCTTTACACACCTACAGGTCTCAGCTTGAATAAGCACTTCTTCTATATCTCACTATTAAGTTCTTCAAACTGTTAAATGCTCTTTGCACTGTCAGAGGTTTGTTAGGTTGGTCTCATAAAAGGCGTTTGTTTTTGGTTTCACAATATGGGAAAATGACATCATCTTGTTTCTTCTTTTCATTTTATTACATAGGGCACATTTGGCCAACATATCAAGTTGATCAACCGCACTCCCAAACAACAGATTCCATCTTAGGAGAAGAGCTATTTCTTCTTTTGATCAAAATATCTGAAAAGCATTTTTTTTAAAAAAAGAGAGAAATTAGTTATTCCAAATCAAAACATTGTGAACTTGATATAAAATCTTTGATGAGCTCAATAATGTTTCAGGATACAAAATTAATATACAAAAAGTTAGATTTTTATATAACAATAACTATCATAAAGAGAACCATTGATGAGAGAGATCATACTGACCTAAAAGATAAAATAGATAGGTAATTCATAAAAGGATAGTACTATAGTTTTTCTGTCTTATCATTTATGCTATAAACAATCATTAAACAGCATTTAAAATATAAATTAATATTTTATGTCAATTGTATTGACAAAATTTTTTAAAATGCACTTAAAGGCAAAGTTTCTTCCCTCCATTATTTATATATGGTTTAAATGGTCTGTATTGATTGCAATTTTCATTTACCACAAGTTGTAATTGACACATTTTGAAAAATTTTTCATGCTGTTTTCTCATATCTTATTTAAATAGCTGCCATACTTACAATCTAAGCTACTAAATTTAAAATGTGTTTTAATCATCAACAGAGCATTTTTACATTAGTTGATTTGGCAGAAGGTATCAAAAAGATAAAATATAAATAAAACAAAAAGATATGGATTAAATCATCTTAGTAGCTGTGTGAATGGAAACATATCGCTTAACTTCTCTGAACTCTGAATTTTTCTTCCTGAAAATACCAACCTCTAACAGGGATGCTATAGAAGTAAATTATGAGATAAGGAATGTAAAAGTATTCTTTAAATAATAAAGCAGCATCAAACATTAGGTAGTTTTTTAACTGAATTACAACTGATACAAAGGCTACCGTTTTCAACCAATACTGAGCTGGCAAGTAAAGGCTGTAAAAGTAGTACAGGGAAATTTTCCCAACAATGAATTGTCTTTTTAGATAGCACAAAAACTTAGCACCACACATACAGATGCAGATATTTGATCAATAAATGTTTCATTATATAGAACCAGGCTACAGAGAAAATAAATTACCCCTAGAAAAAGCAGAAATAGGAATGATTCCCAGTTAGTTTCCACTATGCTTTAGAACCTTTGACTTGCCCCTACTTTTCCAGAGGCAAAAATACTTCTCTCATTTGGGGATGAAAGGGTGTGAGTAGATTGGAAGTCAAGTCTGGCAGGAAAAAAAGCATATTCTAAGTTATAATCCTCTCATTTGGTTTAGTGATGATGTTAAATTTGCTTTTATTTCATTTTGTTTCGTACGCATTGGATAGTTCTGTGTTTGTTGTCGGGAACCTAGTTTGGGAAAACAGGAGAAATTTAGGTTCAGAAATTCTCAGAGACCAAGATGAATTAGACTACTTAAATGCTAGGGGGTCATGACAGCTTAGACCTTGAGACCTGGAACTGGTTTGGCTTAAGCAGGGCAATATACTGTCCTTTATGCACTGGCTACCAATGACTGAAACCTCTGCATCCCAAGCTTTAGTTACTAGGCAGAAGAAAACTACTTGGAAAAAGTAAAAGAACGGCTGAATCTTCCCAATTTCTCTCTCTAGCAGATGGTCTTGAGTAGTGGAAGAAACAAGGGAAGTCTGCAGTCCCTAGCATTAATAACATTAGAGTTATGAGCACTCCCTGCCTCCAATGCCTCATCTTTCTATACCAAAAGCTTTAAATCAGAAACCTTTGTGAAAGCCTCTTGGCCTGTCATATTTTTTTTCCTCCTTAAAGCTGGCCCTAGAAATCTGAAATCTGACTATTGAAAATTGACATTGAACAGTCATTTATACTTAAGTTTAATGATCATTCAGCACAGTAACAACCATGTATATCATTAAATATGTGTCAAATAACTGCTGAAAGCTTTATTTGGTTACAGCATTAAAACAACCATGTAAATTCAGTCTTTGTAGTTTTGTTGCTTATACAGCATGTTCATCTGCTTGCAACTAAAAAAAATTAAAGGGAACACTGCTCCTTATTAAATATGTATGTATATAATAATAATTTCAAATATTTCACTGTACAAATCTATTTTTACAAGAAGTACTGGGTTTTGCCCTAGAGAGGTAGCTCATTTGGTTAGACTGTTGCCCCAATACGCCAAGGTTGTAGGTTCAATCCCTGGTCAGGGACCACACAAGAATCAACCGATGAACGCATAAATTAGTGGAACAACAAACTGATGTTTCTCTTTCTCTCCATCCCTTCCTTTCGCTAAAATCAATCAATAAAAAATTTTAAAGTGATGGGTTTCAAATTTATGATTCAAAGACTACCACATAAAACCTGAGGAAGAAACTGAGCAAATACCTCATTGGATCTTTAAAACCAGATGAGACATCCCTTACTCTTTATTCTACTCGATTTTACCTGAATTCTTTTCCATCATTCCTTTTGCCTCATTTGGAAGTAAGGATTCCCACCATTTTATTAGCTTCCTTTATGTTCTACATCTGTACTACCATATAGCAAAACTCTGGTAAAATCTATTACACTAGGGTGGGCCAGAACAATTATCTTAATATATCAAGACTATAGTTTATGATTATTAAAAAGAAAGTCATACACACTGAGACAAAAATAAAGAAGAGCAAAAATAGTAAAGAATTTCTATATCCCCCAAATTAGAGGTTCTCTAATTTTAATGTGTAGCAGATTCATGGATTCTCCCCACAGGTCTAAGAAACCTGAATCTCTATAGCAGGGGTCCCCAAACTATGGCCCCCTGAGGCCATTTATACGGCCCCCACCGCACTTCCGGAAGGGGCACCTCTTTCATTGGTGGTCAGTGAGAGGAGCACAGGATGCATCCACACCCATAGTTCCCATTGAAATACTGGTCAGTTTGTTGATTTAAATTTACTTGTTCTTTATTTTAAATATTGTATTTGTTCCTGTTTTTCTTTTTACTTTAAAATAAGATATGTGCAGTGTGCATAGGAATTTGTTCATAGCTTTTTTATAGTCCAGCCCTCCAACAGTCTGAGGGACAGTGAACTGGCCCCCTGTGTAAAAAGTTTGGGGACCCCTGCTCTATAGGATGACATCCATTCTAACAATTATCTCAGGTACTGTTGTTACAAGTGCTAGATAAGCCATGTCTTGAGAAATGCTAGCCTAAATTACAATAATTTAAAAGAGTATAAGTATATTTGAATATAATTGCATGCTTAGCAAAAACAAGACATAAAATTAATTTTTAAAATAAAAGCAGGTAAAGGCCCTGGCCGGTGTCTGTACTGGGTTTGATTCCCATCAGGGCACACAGAAGAAGTAACCATCTGTTTTCTCCCCCCTTTTTGTCTCCCTCCTACAACCATGGCTCAGTTGAAGCAAGCTGGCCCCAGGCACTGAGGATGGCTCCAGTGGTCTCCCCTCAGGCACTAAAATAGTTCGGTTGCCCAGCAACAGAGCAATGGCCCCAGATGAGCAGAACATCCCCCCCCCCCAGGGGGCTTGCCAGCATATGCGGGAGTCTCTCTGTCTCCCTGCTTCTCACTTATGAAAAATAAATAAATAAATAAATGCAATCAAATAACACTTTAAAAGAAAAATGGGAAAAGGACATGAATTTACAAAAGAAACACAAATAGCTGATACATGAAAAGGCATTCAAATTGACTAATAACAAAAAATGCAAATACGAGGTAGCACAGCAACTGATTTTCTCTCTTTTTTTTTTTAAATTCAGTGAGAGGAGAGGAGGCAGTGAGACAGACTCCCGCATGTGCCCCAACTGGGATTCACCCTGCAAGCCCACTAGGGACTATGTTCTGCCCATCTCTGGCAGCTGCTCTGTTGCAACAGGAGCCATTTTTTAGCACCTAAGGCGGAGACTATGGAGCCATCTTCAGCGCTTGGGGCCAACTTACTCCAACTGAGCCATGGCTGCAGGAAGGGGGGAGAGAGAGAGAGAGAGAGAGAGAGAGAGGTGAGAAGGGGTGGGGTGGAGAAGCAGATGGGTGCTTCTTCTGTGTGTCCTGACCTGGAATCGAACCTAGGACTTCCACACACAGGGAGGGGCTTACGCTCTACCACTGAGCCATCTGGCCAGGATCAGCAACTGATTTTCAATATTAAAAAAAAAATCATATCACGTACCAGTTAATCAAATGGTTTACACATAAAAGAAACAACTTTTGATATGCATTTCAAATTATGCTTTCAAATTACACTTCAGTAACATAATGAAATATCTGCTTCTAATCAGGATCGTTTGAGTAAGGGTAAGAAAAGTAATTTTTCCAAAGGTAGGTTCATTCATGTTAAAGCTATAAGTTGAAGTTGCAGACATGCAGTCAATATATAAGGTTCTGGAGCCCAAATACAGCAACTCAGTAAATAAAGGTTAACAGTTGTTTTATATTCTTATTGATATTATATTTTTTTATTAAAAAGAATTTACAAAATTTCAACTAAAAATCGGGACCTGCTGGGTTAATATAACTGAAGTGAACAGCTTCAGGGGCCAGAGGCCCACAAAGTGAGTGATATGGCAACAGTTTATTCATGCTATACCTATGGAAAAACAGGCACACTCACTTTTCCATAGAGCAATTTAAGATAAAACTAATTTCAGCTTAAGCTACATGATTAACATTCCATACAAAATAAACCCAAAAAGGACTAGATATATTTAACCCTACATTTTAATTTTTATGAATGTGCAACATTGGGAATCTGACAGTCCCCAATCACCAATTTTCTTTTGGAAAGAAAGAGCCCTTAAAATAAGTATTTGTCCTGAAGAACAGCAATAAAGGGGAAGGGAATACAATCTTGGAAAGCTGTCCCCTCAGGCTGGCTTCAAAGTCAGACCCAAAGAACAGGAGGTGGCAACTGTGAACAGGAAAGCAGGCTGAATCCCAGTAGAAACTATGACAAAAGTGAGCCCTGAGGGCTTGTCAAGAGGGTCCTGAAACAAAGACTGTGTTGAGCAATTCTATTCCAATTTATACTCTCTGTACAGAAAGTGATCCTTTTCATCATTCTCAGTTTAGATTTCATTTTCTTGACACCCTATAAATGTATACAACATTTTGCATTTCCAACTCAGATACACCATCTAAAAGTTGCCTCACACACAGTGGCTCTACAGTGGAAACAGGAGGAATATTCTTTGTCTTTTTTCAGAGTTTTCTAAGAATGTATCGCAAGAATTAGCAATGACTACCTCTAACAGTTTGTCTCAAGGACAATGTCTTGTTAGAGACAAAATATACACTTGGAGCATACTCACTGCTCTAAGCCATAATTACATTCCTTTTCCTAAAACCCATGTGGTCTTTGGCCTTTCATTTTCCACATTTTATACTTTAAAAATAAATTCATTCTCTAAATTTGCATCCTTGTTTCTAAAAGGAAGTTTATATAACTTCATATTAATTCACAAGGACTAGATTCCTGTTAATCTCAGAGTATCTCTTTTCTGTTCTTTCTTAGTTTATCTAATTTATTTTTTTGTAAATTTATCTAAATTTTAAAGTCCATCTTGTCATCTACCAATTACAACACATAGACTCATCTTCCAATGTACTAAGTGACAGCTTGAAAAGAAAACACAGGAAAAACAAATACTTCTACGTTCATAATTAAATGAATGGTGGGCCACAAAATCCAGTCCATTTTACAAATTACAAATTATTTTTAAGACTAAAGAAAGCAGAAGATCTTTTAAAATTAACCTGAAAACAAAAGTAGAAAGTTAAAAGACAGCCTGATTCTAGACTGAAAAAAAAATTCATCAGACTGAAATTATGACCCACCTTCCCTATCCAATTAAAAATCTGTTCATCAGAAAATTTTCTAATACCAAGTCCCTGATTTTTTTCCCTTAGCAAGGTTGTATGGTTTATACGTTTTGTCTATAAAATTATTTCAGTAAGATAAAATTTAGGGACCAATATTTGTTGATTTTTTATAAAGCCCACTAGTCATATTCATCTCAAACTTCATTTGCAATGCAGTCCTTGGATCCACCCAAACTGTCAATACTTTTCAGCATAATGAATTGGAAAGCAAAAAGAGAGAAATCATTTTTGACACACAGTTAAAACTCCTTCCTAGAGAGTGAGGAGTTTTTACTCTTCAAACATTTATTCCTAGACGTATGGAAATGTCATTATTAAAAGTCTGCCTTTTCTCAAGCCCTGCTACACACATCTTCTCAAAAATCTACATTGAATAGTATCTCCAGTACACATTTTCCAAACCATTCTCTTTATCTGTTACTGCTCTTTTTGTGGGCAGCTTCAGCTTTAAGCAGCTATAATTCTAGAGTTTTAGCAAGAAAAAAAACTTGAGGCCAACAGCATTCTCCCTGTGAAAGGGGGTCAAGATGTGGCAAGAGCTGTTTCCTACCACCTGTCTCCTAAAATGAATAAAACCAACAGCAGCCTATTATCAACAAACTAATATGCTCAGAATAAGTTTTGAGTATTACATCTTATCGTTTCACATAATAACAAACTATATGAAATTTAAGTTGGGTAGAGATCTTTTTTTCCCTGTCAAGAGGGAAAGAAAGAACTGAGTGAATACCTTGTCTCTCCTTCTCTAATGATAAAGCTTTCTCATTGCACTACACGAAGAATGTGAACTTTACTATTAAATTCCCCTCCTACTTCAAATATCTGAATCGTCAAACTCCCTACAAAAAAAAAAAAAATCCACCTAAATGTTCAAAGCAAAAAATAAAGCTGAAGGGACTATATTAGCTAAGATGAGGAAAGAATTCTATGGTCCTTTCTTTCCCTTCTGTTAATGGGACAGTATATAAATTCAGGAGAGATGCAGAGGTAGGGAATATTAACCGTGGGTGAGAAAAAAAGAATGGGAGGCAAGAGAAGGGAGGATGGTAGGCTTTATGAATTACTTGTTTCCCTGATAGTTTCAAAGCATTGGGTGGGTGGAGGAGGTGAGTGAGTGTTCTTTCACTGAAGAATAGGCAAGATGGTAAGGAAAGAGCTGCATCTTAATTATATTTTATCTTCAGCGCTATCCTTCTTCCCTACTCTCCTAACTTGAATCTTTTCACCTTTATGTTGTGGTTTGGTAGTTCTAGCAAATGCTCTTTATTTTCCCCCTGGAGGAAAAAGATAGTATTGATTTGCTGAAAAGTACAGATGGAAAGCATTGTCTTGAGGAGTAATTGCTTCTTAATAACAGAACTAAGGATGTATTCCTTAGGCTGTCAGCACATCACTAGAGGCTAAAAGAAGGCTGAACAGGGAGGCAACATCCCCAATGTCAGCCAGGTCTTTGTTTCCCCGCTCCGGTCCTACTGGTTTTTGCAAAGTGGCCCAATTCCCATAAACGAACATTACAGATCCACCAGAACTACTTCGACAAAATGCGATTTTGTTTGAATACTTTCATGCAGCAGTTATGTAGAGAGCTGCCAGTCTGCTCTACCGGTGCAAATGCCTAAATTCAGCAGGGAACGGAAATTCAAATTCTCATTCATACTGGGCAAGGAACTAGACCTCTTTTGATAGGGTATATATTTTTGAACTCCAAGTCGACTCCTATGCCTAAATTAATGGCATATGATTTTGCTTGGGGGGGGGGGCGGGGAACGAGAGGGGAGAAGAAGCCCTCTTTCCCTTACAGAAGAGGCACCTAACTCCAAGACTCTTGAGATTTAAAAAGCCTCTAGGAAGATGTTAAAACGTCTTGAAATATTGTAACAGCATCTTTCAGAGGCCATCTACTAATTACCCAGCAGCACCCATGCTATGGGAAACACAGAGCCTAAAAGGGTGCTGCTGGCGGAGGTGGGGTGGGGTGGGGTGGGGCGGGGATGCATTCGAGAAGGGAGAGCGACTTTTGCAAACTGGTGGGGATGGAGAGGACAACTTTCAGGGTTTGGAAATAGGTCAGCCATTTGCTAAAAAGAGGTCCAGGCTGGAGTAAAATTCGAACGTGGGTCTCCGGCGGCCCCCAGGGCCCGGGGCGCCGAAGCCCTCGGCGCATTGTCCTCCCCGCCGGCCGCCGCGTCCTCCACCCACGCTCCCGGCGGGAGGGGAGCGCCACACGCCCCCGCGGCGCCGACCGCGACAGCGGGCTCCGGCTGGGGGTTCCCGGCACGTTCCCCAGAGAAGGGCTCAGGTCGGGCGCCGGAGAGGGAGCCTCGGTCTACACTCGCACAGGTTGTCCAGCGCGGGCTGAGGACAGAGAGGATTAATCATCTCCCCGGGCATCTGCCCACCTCAGCCTACAACTCGGCTCCTCCGCAGCCCCCTGGCCCGGTGTCGATCCCGAGAAACCCCTTCCGACCCCCCGCCACAGCCCGGCGCCGAAAGCTTTTGTTTTGGCCGCGACGAGAATAACGATCCCAGAGGAGGAGGTGTCGGTGCTGCTGGTGGCTCCTCCAGCACAGGGTTAGAGAGGAGCGGGCAGCCGCCGCCGCGGCACCTCCTCGCTTCCCACTCCCCGCGCCCTCTGCTCGCTAACCGGGCCGGGGGACCGCACACCTAGGTGCTCACCTCACAGCGCGGGGCCCGGGCTCCAAGGGGGGCGAAGGTGCTGCAGCGCCCGCCGCGGTCGGCCGCGGGTCTCGCAGGTACACCGAGCGAGCGCCTCGGAGCAACCGCGAGCTTTCTCGAGCGTCGAGGCGCGCGCCGCGGGGAGCGCGCGGGCGCGTATGGCGCAGGCGCGCTGCGCATGTTCGTCTGAGCGCTCCCATTTTGAGCCAGGTTGCGCGGGGTTGACTCCTTGAGCTACGAGGTTGTCTTCCTTGCACCCTAGGGGATGCCTCGCGCTGTCCTAACCCAGAGAATTCGTCCCCAGTTCTGAAAGCGTTTTTATTAAGTGTGCTCAGGCCTCTGCAAAACCCTTCCTCTTCTGCTGAGACAGCGCAGAGACTCATCACCCCAGCCTATGATGCTAGTATTGCAAGACCGCCAAAACCTGTACTGAGAACCAGTGTGCCGACCGCGGGACCCCGGCATTCGAGGTGGTCGGGAGGCGGGTCACCGAGTGCTGAGGGTGGCGCTGAGTGCAGGTAAATGTAGGCAACTGGCCTGTTGTAGAGCTCCAAGCTAAAACAACAGTACATATCCTCTTTGCTAAGACCTTAGTGAACAGGTGGAGTTTATGGTTATCGATGGCATCCTCATCTTTTTGGTCCTTAGGAAATGTTCCCTTTTGCTTTTTCTACATAAACAATTTTAGGGCTGCAAATGTTCATAGAGATAATCTAAACGCAACCCACATTTTTCAGCTGAGAAAAAGGATGCCCAGAAAGTTTTTTTTGTTTGTTTGTTTGTTTTTAAACTAAGTGAGAGGCCAGGATGCAGAGGAACAGACTCTCGCATGCACCTTGACGGCGATTTACCCAGCAAGCCCCCTACCAGGTGATGCTCTGCCCACCTGGGGTCGCTGCTCCATTGCTCAGCAGCAGAGGTATTTTAGCGCCTGAGGCCAGGCCATGGAGCCATCCTCAGCACTCAGGAACAACTTGCTGGAATCATTCAAGCCATGACTGTGGGAGGAGAAGAAAGGGGGGTTGGGTGGAGAAAGAGATGGTCACCCCTCCTCGGTCCTGTGTGCCCTGTTGCGGAATCAGCCCCGGACTTCCACAGGCCTGTGATGCTTCACAGTTAAGCCAACTGGCCAGGGCGAACCCAAAAAGATTTAAATGACAACCCAAAGTCATGCAGTATTGTCATGACGATCTAGATTCATTTGAAGGGAAAGCTGTTCTTTTACACAGTTTCTCCTACCTTTCTTTTCTTTTTTGTTCCTTTTCAACCTAGACTTCAGAAGCATCGTTTTGTTCTGTTGATAACACAAGAATGAGAATGGACTAAACACTATTCGATTGTATTCTTAAAAATAGTTAAACTGATGAACTGTATGTTATGTATATTTTACCACAATTTTTAAAAGGTGCTCAATAAAATGTTAAGGGAATATTGAGTTTTAAACTTAGCCGTAAGTATACATAGTTTAATATCAAAAGGTGAGCAATGAGAAAAAGCATAATAAGTGAGATCTCAAGTGACATTTTTCAATTTTCCTAATATATGCTTGGGCAATACCAATTTTTTTTAAAAAAAACGTTATGTTGATCCTTAGTCTGATTCTAAGCAAGCCAATGAATGTATCTATGGAGCCAACACTGCCTTTATTGAGGGTGGGTGAGGAGGCAAATATATGTGAAAAGCCATGTGTGTCTGCTTCATATGTTTCCAGATTCCTTGCAGCTGCAGAGCCTGTGGAGAGGTATAGGTATATGCATTTTTATGCAATTTACACAGTGCCTTTTGAAAACTGTCAGGCGTAGAACATATCATAGCTCACATGGGGAGGTGAAAAAGAAATTATCATTGAAGTGATCAACATGATTAAATCTAAGAAATATTACACAAACTGAAAAAAAAACCTACAAGATATATAAATTATTGTACCTGCCCCAAAACACCTAGCTATATTTTGTTAATTATTGTATCTGTCCAAAAACACCTAGCCATATTTTTTATGAGGGAAAATATATACCTAGCATAAAAAAGTGGACAAGTTCGTTACACTCCAATTTCATGACAGTGGTTGCCTCTAGGCAGGCTAGGCAGGGAATGAGATCCAGAAAGTGTACAGAAAGGGTTTCAACTATATTGCTCACAAAAATTAGGGGTTATTTCAAAATGAATATGAAATGATAAAAGAAGCATTTGATTTTTTTAAATTAAACAAGAACATCAGAAAAGCAAACAGGTCAAAGAAAGTTGTTCAATTATGCAAATGAGATGCAAAACCATTTTATTTCATTGGTGACAATGCACTATACAAAAGGCTGACAGTACTGGAGTATCCGCACGTTACCTGATCCCCTAATTTTTGTGAGCAGTGTATTAATCACACACAAGAAACAAAAATGTTAATATTTTTTTAAAATCTTGGTAGGAATACACAGGTTTTTCTTATGCTGGTTTCTAAACTTTTCTTTATTTTTGAAATGTTTCATTTAAAAGTGATGTTGAACTATTGCGGACATTGAGCTGGTGTGCTCACTATGAGCACAGCATGAGTGAATGGTGTCATTCAGATTGGGGGTAGTGGTGGGGGCAGACGTCAGACTGCTGAAGTGCTGGACAAGAGGAGTTCCAGAGGGGCTAGTTGAGAGGATAGATGAAAGGAACGTTATTTTCAGGAATAAAAATATTAAATATTCAGGGATAATGTGTGATTGTCCTCTTTTATCTCATCTCTCACTCCATGTTATAACCACCAATAGAATGTCTTCAATGAGCCGTAACTTCACAGAGAGACAAGCACTCTCACAGCATATTCTTAAAACTGGTCTCTTTCTGGATGAACCCGTTTTGAAACCTTAAATGTTAACTGGTAGGTAATACATGGTAATTTAGTATTGCATGTATGTACCTCCCTCAGTCCACCATCCACCACCACCAAAGGATTTATTTATTCATTTACCTACAATCTGGTCACGTGAAAAACATCACTCACCAGTCTGGAATTCAGAAAACCTAGGTTCTAATTCCAGTTTGACCATTTACAAATCCTTAGTTAACTCAAGGAAATCAACAATCTCTGTGGTTTCATGTTTCTTTTTTAATTAGAGATATACAAACGCTGCCTACTTTAAAACTATGAAACACAAGCATAGGGTTCACATTTAAGTTGGAGGTGAGTATATTCTTATCTACTTTAGTGAGTAAAGCCTCTTTTTTGTTTTTTGAGTGGTAGGTTGTTTTGTTTTGTTTTTGTTAGCCACTGCCCATAAGAACTGCTTTACATTTACTAAAGAAGCTCTGTCTGAAATTTTGAATTTTGGATTATTCTCCAGCACTGTATAGTTCTATCACAGCGGTTATCACTGTGGGCCTTACATTATTTACACGTTGTGTTCTACAGTCTTCCTCATTAGATTCTTTTTATTATCCTTGTATTCTCACTCTGCCCCTATTACATGGTGGGTGCTCAATAAATTTAATTAAATTAGACTGGATTGTAAAATTTCCCACGTTCGGAGTTATTAAGTCATGCCATCTGCTGGTTCCACGATGTATCTGTCAGTCAGCCTGAATTCCTTAATAATCTGGTCAATTAAAATTCATATTGAAGCGTTTGTGAGCTTAAGTGTTAGACCATTTTCCCACGTCCTTCCACTTCCTGTTGCAGGTGCTATTCTTTCATTGAACCCATCACGAATTATTTTTCCTCCAACCATCTTTTACCTGTTGGCCACTCTTAAAACCTGGAAAAATGGAATTTATACATCGGAGGCTCGGAGTGACCAGAGCAACATACTTGGGCGTGCTCAGGAGGTTGGCCTGATTTGGAAAACAAATATATCTTGAATGAGGGTTATCAGTGCTGCTTGTTTCAGGATTGGTTGTATCTTCGTTTTAGCATTACATTGGGAGATTGCAGTCCCTCCCACGCTCTTGGCACTCTCATTTTTTCAAGATATCCAGCGAGGCCAATTTTGGAGCCAGCCCCCTCCTGGATCTCCTGGCCAATCATCAGACCACACATTGTTGCCTAAGAGACCCCGGATGCCAGCGAAAGGATTTATAGATGTTGATTGGACTACTGGAAGCTAGAGGCTGGGGGCTGGGCACAGTGAAAGAAAAAGCAGCTATGGCAACACCAGCCAGCGCGTGAGGCTTGAAGGAGGGAGTCGAGCTGAAAGAGGTGAGGCAGTGGGTAGTGTATGAAAAAAGATGGAGACTCTTCCTTCAGAGCTCCACTCTCAGATCCTCCTGGACTTCTCACGAGCCTGGTCGGTGCTCCTAGGGATGACAGTTTGCTCCGTTTCAGCTGCAGTTAAAGTGCCATATGTTTCATACTTACGAAATTAACAACAAATAATTATTTCTATGCCTATCAAGCACTAACTCTTTTTATTGTCCTCTAGTTTGTGCTTTCTAACTAGTTGGCTATTAGAAGAATTAGTATTTAAATGTAACCATGCCCCATTGCCTGATACTTTCCTGATAATATCTGAGGTTCCCTTCTCTAATGATGCAGCAGTGTACAATGCGTGAGTTGTGTGTTAGCAGAGAAATTCAATCCTATTCCGCTTTGTAAACTCCAAATTAAAACCGGATAATCCTGAGTATAATCCCAGTGCTCAACTGTTTTGAGTTTCACCCTACATTTCCACTAGTTTTAATCCTTAAACTGTTCCCTCTACTGTTGCATTCATTTATTCAGTTGATTTAATATTTATTGAACATTCATTATGTACTGTGAAATTGAGAGTCAGGCGAGCAGTCTCAGAAAACCACATAAGCAAAGAAGCATCACAGTTTTATATTGTTTTCTCTGGGGATCAGAAGTTTGGTGTGTCTGGGAAGATAGTGCATGAAGGGAGAGGCAAATGAGGCTCAAAAGGTAGATTGAGTAAATTCATAGTAGACCTAGACTTGTATACAAATAGTCTGGGTATTCTTTAGTCATTAGCACGACTCTGAAGAGTTTTGAGCTGAAAGGGGATATGATCAATTAACTAGTCATTAAAAAAAAAAAAAAAAAAAAAACACCTCCCTAAGTAGAATGGTGGTTACCAGAGGTGGGAGGAGGGAAGATATTGATCAAAGGATAGAAACTTTCAGTTATAAGGTGAATTCAAGTTCTGGAGACCTACCTTAGAGCATGGTGACTATAGTTAATAATATAATGTGTACTTGAAATTTGCTACAAGAGTAGATCTCAAGTGTTCTTACCACACACATACACATATACACACAAATGGTAACCATAGGAGGTGATGGATATGTTAAATAATTTGATTGTTCATTTCACAATGTATAAATATATCAAAACACCACTTCTACCTTTTAAATATATATACTTTTTATGTCAAAAAGGAAACCTCGAACAGGAGACTATAAACTGCATTAAAGCAGAAACTTATCTTTGTACTTCTAACACAGGCCTACCAGGTCCTAAGCAAAGTTGAATAATGGTGACAGTGTGAAGAATGGCTTGGAAAATGGAATTAAAGATGTGTGGCCACTGGAACTTGACCAGAGGACCCATCATTGTTGTTAAACATGGAAATAGAACCGTACATTGGCGGCTAAGGCCATAGGCCCTCTTACTTTCATTTTATCCAAAGAAAAATTAAACATTCAGGAACAGCCATGAAGGAGGAAAAGGTCACAAAAAGTCAGCAGCAAGCTTTATATGTGGATAAAGGGGAGATGACTTGCTTTGTCTTTCTGATGGAGTGGGGGGCAATTATTTCTGTATGTTACATCAAGGCGTCTGTCTTATAATAGCCCTGAGTGGTCTATATCGTGCACATGTGTGTGCATGCCGACATGCACACTGCCTATCTTCTGGAATGAAGGAAAGAGGAAGAAATTGTAAAAGGATAATGACAAACGACTGGGCAGGACACCCCGTGTTCATGCTTCAGCAGGGCTATATTACCAAGAGGGCTGTTTCTCCTGGCCCAGCCTATCTCCTGAATTCCAATTTTTCTCAGGTTGATTTGAAGAAAGCCTAGTTCACATAATTTCTAGCTCTGAGAAACCAGGGGGGAATAAAATAAAAATAAAACAACCAGTGTGGGGCCTCGGGGAGGCCCTAGAAAAGCTGCTTTGTCCTAATTCAAAATTTTCGCCTAGCTTGTTTCCTATACAAAGGGGGAAGAAAGAGGGTTTCTCAGCTTACAGCAGGAGTTTTTAACCTGGAGTAAGCAAAATTTTATGTTCATGTGCATTTTTCTAGGGAGAGGATTCATAGCTTTCATCGCATTCTCAAAGAGTTATTAGGCCCTCAAAAAAAACTTTTTAAAACCACTGGTTTAATAAGAAAGAAGGTAAAATGTAAATAAATAACAACAAAAAAAGAAATATATACTATTTAACTGGACACATCTAGACTCAGTGACCATGCTTTGTATCTATAATTTGACTGCTCACGTGTACTTTTATAGCTGCCAATTAATAGTACTGCAATGAAGTCATTTCTTACGCCTTTTGCAACTCAGCTAAATATGTGTGACTTTGATAATGAGCTGCTGGGGGGATGAGAAGAATGTGAGGCTGACTGATCTGAGCCCCCTGTACTCAGTGGTATGATGGCAGCAGGCAACTTCAAGAAGATATTGTCTAATGGTGCCACTGAGGTTTTAGAACCTTGGCTTTATTTTCAGCTATAATTTAAACCTGAGAGATAATATTGGACGTCAAGTGAGAGCCTGAGATTTCAGATCTAGCATTTGGGTGAATCCCATATCAGCCAAACACTAATGATTTTTTAAATTGTCCAATATTTGCTATTGTAGAGAAATATTGGGGACCCATAGATCAGGCAGGCAAGCCCTGGTACCCTCAGTCATCACTCCTGCCTTTCAGTATGAAATCCACCTTTTCTCCTAGGAGAGGAGAAAACACTGAAGGTAAACATTGAAACTACCATTAGTCTGCTTTAAGTGTTTTCCACCTTAATATATTTGTCACGGCCTTCTACAGGACAGGTGTTGAGGCACACTGTGAATGGTAGAGAGTTCTGAGAAAAGCTACAAGGAATTACTACTTATTGAGGCCACCTATCTGTCAGGCAGTCTGCCAGACCCTTATCCTCTAATATTCACAGCAGCAGTTGAGTATAGACATATACATTCTTGTTTTACAAATGAAAAAAACCAAAGCTCAGATAAAATAACTTGCAAAAAGTTATACAGCTAGTAAGTTGAGAGCCAGGATTAAACCTGTCTGAAGTTAAAAAAAAAAAAAATTGGTTGTATCGAGGGGACACTAGATTCTATGTACACCCAATAAATTAAAATAAAATTTAAAAAATTTGATTGTAAATAGAAATAGATTCTAGCTAGTATAAGCAAAAATGGAAATTTATTGTAAGGATATCAGGTGGCTCACGGAAAGGATAAAAAAAAAAGGGTTTTAAGGGAGGAGGCAGCAGGAACAACATAATAGAGCAGCAATGCCACTTTGACCACCTCAGCTGTAAAGTAGGGACAAGCCAGCATCAACCCAACTGGCCTACCTTTGTCTTGTGATCACCTCTTGGCCAGGGAAGGAGAGGCCACCTCGATTAACCAACCCAGCAAACTCAAAGCAATGAAGGAAAAGTAATTCCTCATGGAAATTCTAGTGCTTTAATCAAACAAAGGCAAACATGTAATGGACATTTAAAAATGGAACATTGCCCGGTAAACCCAAATCTGTCCAGCTCCAAAGGGTTGGTATTGTATATTACATCATTCTACTTCTTAAATATGGTATCAAGGTAGAACCCTTGTTACTTAGATGTCAGAAAGTTAAGGGGGGGGGAGAAAGTCACAAGGGACAAGTATGGAGTATTTTATATTGCACTATGGTTTTATAAATGAAAATATCTCTTCTTTCTAGCCAATATGGTATGCTCTTTGTTTTAGGAGTGATTCTAGATTTCCCTCTGTGGTCTAATGAAAATAAAGTAATGTTAAACAGATGTGGGTCTGATTTCCAGTTCCAACATTTACTGTCTGTATTATTTTGGGCAGAACACATAACTTAAACGCATTTGATTTTCTTTATATAATGAGCTAAAACCAACCACCTCATCAGATTGTTATGAACTTTAATTAAGCATAGATATAAAGTGCTCCCAATAAATGTTCTTCCCCTCAATTCTTTCTTTCAACATGCTAAAAGATTGTATGGTATTAGTATTTTTAGTATTCTGAAGATTATATGATTCATCTCTTCTGATAGATATACTTTTTCTTATGGAAGAATACCCAGTTATTTTATGATGGCATTTGCACCTCCAAAAAGCACAGATGGTCCCAAAATGCAGACAAAATTAAGTACCTGGACACCGTTAAACCATCAGCTTTTGAATGACCGGGTAAGTGATCAGAGTTATTTTATCAATTGCATCTATGCCTTAAAGAAAAAAAGTATTGGCCCTGGCCAGTGGCTCAGTGGATATCCTGGGTTCAATTCTTGGTCAGGGCACACAGGAAAAATAGCCATCTGCTTTTACCACCCGTTTCTCTCTCCCTTCTCTTTCTTTTCTCCTCCCAAAGCGAGTGGCTTAGTAGTTCAAGTGTCAGTCCTGGGCACTGAGGATAGCTCAGTTGGTCCGAGCATGTTAGCCTCAGGTGCTAAAAATAGCTTGGTACTCGAGCATCAGCTCTAGGTGGGGTTGCTGGGTGGATCCTGGTTGGGGCACATGTGGGAGTCTCCCCTTCTCTCCCCCCCCCAAAAAATATCATAAGTTTGGTTATCAAAATATGAAAAGTCTGGCCTGTGGTTGTGCAGTGGATAGAGCATCAACCTGGAATGCTGAGGTTTCCAGTTCAAAACCCTGGGCTTGCCCAGTCGAGGCACATACAACAAGTATTCAGTGAACAATTAAAAGGAAGCAACCCAGCTCCCTGAACCAGAAAATCAATAAATAGAAACTTTTTAAAAATATGAATAGCAATTGTTTAAGATTGTATAATGAATAAAAAATAATAAGGATTTTTTAAAAAAATTTTTATTGAAGCCCTTACTTATGAGGGCAAGGCTGGCGATAGACACAGAGCCCCTGCCTGCAAGGAAAATGTCTTTCTTAGATTTTTCTTTCCTCCGGTCACTGCCCCTCTCTCACTCCAAATGCCCTTCTTCTTCTGTCACTGGTTCTCTGCTGGAACCACCAAGAATGAGAGAGGAGGGGGTGCTCTATGAGGAGTTCCCAAGAAAACAGATTTTTTTGCTAGAGTTTTAGTAACTGGATAATGCTACACATTTAACCAAATAAGTAAAATGAATAAATTTCATTCCATTACTCACATAATTCAGGTTCTTCTAAGAATTTAATTCCATCCTGCATTCTGAGGAGGCTCTAGTAGACTAGACCAAACAAAGGATTGCATGGGTGGGGAGCTGAATATCATGCTGGGATATGAGATTGGCCAACCTCTGGGTATTTCTGTTTCTTCTTCAGGTAGGGACAGAATTCACCCACAGGTCTGTGAGCTCCTATTGTCAATACAGCTGACCCTTGATCAACACATGTCTCAACTGTCCGCTTATATATGGATTTTTGACTGCGGGAGATCAGCGTCCCTAACCTCCTCATTATTCAAGGGTCAGCTGTACCTATGACAGAGACCACACCTAGTTGGCAATAAAATCAGCATCAGTAAAACTGACCTCATTATCATGCTCCTACATACTAGTTCCTTCCTCTGGTGGAACACCAACTCCCACTTCACACCAACTCATTTAAGCCAGACATCTTTCTTCTCTCTATGGGGTCTGGAATTTGGTTTCCCCCAATTTACTAGCTAATAACTTACCCTGTTACTTATGGCATAGAAGCCACTACAGTTTTGCAATAAAAGACATAAGATTCTTGGGTCAGAGACAAAGACCTTTACTATTCACAATGCAAGAAGCAGCATGAACATCATGTTTGTCTTGCTTCTCCTTGCCCTTTGTCCAACAGGTGTGATGCAGAGGGTCCAGATAAATACTACATACACCATGGGCTTGTGTCTCATCTGAGGAACTGCTTTTTCATAAGCAGTAAACAGGCTTGCTCTTGGTCCAAAAGGGAGAGAGTACCTCATTGCTTAAGGTTGCCTCGATGCAAACAAAGCTGGGAGAAATGGTGGTCAGGGCCTTGCATACTTGGTATTCCAAGACATTTAGGAGGTGAGAGGCCAAGGGAGGAGTGTCTGCCGGCACCCCCTCACCTCCATATCCAATTCATTTTCATTCTAGGAGACTTCTTCCTGGAGCTCTTTATCTAGGGTCCTTTTCTCCATCCACCTACAGACCTCCAACTCCACATTCTCATTTCACACCCTCATCGCCCTTTTCCTGGGGCAGTGTAGTTACCCCTCACAGGTTTCACTGCCTCTCCCAGCACCAGTCCACCCTCTGTGTTGATCCCAGAATGATATTTCTAAAATACTAATCTAATCCTATCGTGGAAAACCAATAACAGGCCCTGCTCGGAAGGGTCAATTCCAAACTGCCACGCGTAGCATTGAGGACCCTTCATGAACTGACCTCGGCCAGCTTCCCAGTCCCAACCCCTGTCCCTGCTTCCTCTCATTCTAGAGCCAGGCCAACTAAGTGGCCCCCGGATGAGCCATCTCTCTTACACCTCCACACCTTTGCACATGCTCTCCTCAAAGCCTTCTAGAAAAGTCAACTCAAACATCATTTTCTCTGGGAAACCTCCTCCTGCTTGCTTTTCTTTGCTATCATTTTTTACTGACTTTGCCGCTCAGCTCTAATATGTGAAGAGTTGAGATTCTGTATTTTCGCTCTGTCTGCAGTGTCTGATATTTTTTCTGAAACACATGACATGGAGTTGCCCTGGGCCCTCCCTTCATAGACTCTCATCTTCTTATCACTACATCCCTCCTTCCTTAGCCTGGATTTGATGTGTTGCCTCTCTGAACCTAACAGACATGCTTATCTATCTGGGAAAGCTGGAGCACCAATCCTGACCCCTCCTGCTTCCCACTTTCCTGTTTTTGCTTCTCCGATGTGAAATGAGCAATCTGGGGAGGAAGACAGAGGAACCAGCTTAGTGATCAGAATGATGAGAAATGAAAGAGAGAGAGAGACTGAAAAGGAAAATGATGAAAGAAAGGAAAGTCAGAATAGAAAAGGGGCCCTGGCTTGTTGGCTCAGTGGTAGAGCGTCGGCCTGGCTTGTGGAAGTCCCGGGTTCAATTTTTGATCAGGGCACACAGAAGCAGCCATCTATCTGCTTCTCCACTCCTCCCCATGCCCCTTCTCTCCATCTGTTCCCCTCCCACAGCCATGGTTTGATTAGTTCGAGTGCATTGGCTTGGGTGCTGAGGATGGCTCCTGAAGCCTCTGCCGCAAGCACTAATAATAGCTTGGTTGTGAGCATGGCCCCAGATGTGATGAGCATCGGCCCTATGGAGGATGGGTAAGTTGCTGGGTGGATCCTGGTCAGGGTGTATGTGGGAGTTTCTCTCTCCATCTCCCTTCCTCTCACTTTGTGAAAGAAAAAATAAAAGAAATAGAAAATGAGGGACCAGGAGAAACAAAAGAAGAGAGAGAGAGAGAAATCAGCCTTCATCTAACCATGATCAGCACAGGTCTATTGAAAGTCTTTGTTATTCAGTGCAACAGTTCACCTGTTTACAACACTCTTACCTCTCCAACAGTTTACATAACAGCTTCTCTGCTTCCCCCCCACACACACACACCCAGCATGTTAGTGTTTAGTTTTGAAATCTGTTTTCCTATAGAATGGTGAAGGTTTGCACAAGTGTGAAAAAGTGACTTGTATTGAAACATGTATTCATTGGATACCTTGATTTTCAGAAATTTTCTTAGAAAAATTTGAAGTCTTAAGTAATTTAGGAACTAGGGAGAAGAAAGTATCTTAATTGCCAATTGTCCATTGGGTAGCTAGAGAAGCAGTCTCTGAGATTGCCTGTAGGGTGCTCAGTGGGAGGGCTTCGGGGATCAGCACTGGGGAGAGGAAGAGAGGAGAGGGGAGGGGAGGGGGCATGTTTGGGGCCGAGGAAGAAGCTGGGCTGTGATTCACTCTCAGTAAATCCTGCACTGACACTGTAACCACCCTAAAGATCCTGGACAAGGCCGATCTCTCAAGCTTCAAGCTCGTGCCTGCCAGCCAGCAGCACTCCCAGCAGGTGGGGGAATAAATAAATCCTTCAGCCCTGGAGGGAGGGGGGGGCGGGGGAGGGTGTTTCTAGGCAGTATGTTACAGCAAGCGTGGCATTGTCTTAGCTTGGTTCTTGACCAGCTTTTGTTGAAGTGAATGATAACTTCTAGAAGTAATATTTATTTTGTTGTTCAGCCTTCCCATTTTATTCCAACAAATTATTTTTTGGTTTAGTTAAGTTCTAGTTTGGAGTAAAGTTATTTTTTAAAATCTCTGAATGTGTATAAATGTAAATAGACACACACAAAGAGCTTGTGCTTGCATATACCAAGCTATTATTAATAGTGGTTTCATCCAACGAGTTGGATGACATTGGGGGAAGTGGTCCTGTTAGAAGACAGCTTTCCTTTTTTTTCTTTAAAAGTACAATCAGCCCTGGCTGGTTGGCTCAGTGGTAGAGCATCCACCCGGCATGTAGAAGTCCCAGGTTTGATTCCTGATTGGGGCACACAGGAGAAGCGACCATCTGCTTTTCCACCCCTCCTCCTCTCCTTTCTCTTCTTCTGTCTTTCTCTTCTCCTCCTGTAGCCATGGCTTGGTTGGAGCAATTAGGCCCCAGGTGCTGAGGATGGCTCCATGGCCTTGCCTCAGGTGCTAAAATAGCTCAGCTGCCAAGCAACAGAGCAACAGCCCCAGATGAGCAAAGCATTGTCCCATAGAGGGCTTGCCAGGTGGATCTCAATCGGGGTGCATGCAGGAGTCTGTCTCTCTGACTCCCTGCTTCTCACTTAAGAAAAAAAATTTTTTTAAAACGTGCGATCAAATTTCAAATTTTAAAACAATTTAAAAAATAAATATAAATACAAGTAAACAAAGAACAATACCTCTGGAAATTGAATATTTTGTTTCCAGATCAGCCATACCAATAGTTTTCCACGAAACCAGAGTAAGCCACTTACCTTCTCTGGTCTTTACTGTCCTCCTTTATGCAATGGGTAGATTGAATAAATTGACCTTGAAGGTCCCTTTTAGCTCTAACATTCTGACTGTGTGAAAGGGATTAAAAATGGATGACAAGGACACACCTCGTCTGACGATGTTTATACAGTAATTTCAAGGGGATATCTATACTTCTAAAATGGCCTTTGTTGCCTGAAGCTCGCCAGCTTGGACCCAAGGTCGCTGGCTCCAGCAAGGGGTTGCTCGGTCTGCTGAAGGCCCATGATCAAGGCACATGTGAGAAAGCAATCAATGAACAACTAAGGTGTTGTGACGGCAACAAAAAACTAATGATTGATGCTTCTCACCTCTCTCCGTTCCTGTCTGTCTGTCCCTATCTATCCCTCTCTCTGACTCTCTCTCTCTGTCCCTGTAAAAAAAAATAAAAAATAAATAAAATAAAATAAAATGGCCTTTGTCATCAATGATTAGTGTAATTTTGAGGTCCAGTGTTTTTTCGTTTTTGTTTTAATCTTCTATTCTGTAGTGAAATGTGAAATATATAACTATTCCAGACTAAAATAAGAGTCACAAGATATTTATTTATTTATTTATTATTTATTTATTTTTATTCAGTGAGAAAAGGTGAGGCAGAGACAGACTCCTGCATGCCTCCTGACTGGGATCCACCTGGCAAGCCCACTACTTGGTGAATGCTCTGCCCATCTGGGGCATTGTTCCATTGCTCAGCAACCAAGCTCTTCTTAGTGCTTGAGGCAAAAGCCGTAGAGCCATCCTCAGTGCCCAGGGCCAACTTACTCCAATCGAGCCATGGCTGCAGGAAGGGGGTGGGGAGAGATATAGAGAAGTGGGGGGAGGAGCAGATGGGTGCTTCTCCTGTGTGTCCTGCCCGGAAATTGAACCTGGGACATCCATATGCTAGGCTGATGATGCTATACCACTGATCCAATTGGCCAGGGCCTGAGTCACAGGATTTTAACTTTATTGAAGGCTTTAAGCAGAAAGATAGAATTGAATTTCAGATATCTAAAAACAAAAACAAACAAATAAACAAAAACAGCAGTAGCAGCATAAGCAGATGTAACAGATTTCGAAATAATTCAGGCATTGTGACTTTTGAGAGGAGGAATGTTTTAATAGTATATGTATGTCTTGGCCATCTAGTGTTTGAATTGAAAGTAACCAACATTTCTTTTCGAGTCTGGTTCACAGATATAGTACAGTACATGTTAAACGGGTTTCTGAGAAAAAGCATCTCATTACCATCACTCAATCATCATTTAGAAGCCCCTAAACATCTTACTCCTACACTGTAAAGATGTCACATAGTGAAATATGTAACTGTAGTGTTGCTAGATTAAAATAACAGGATAAGGTTTTGATTTAACAGCAGGCTTTGAGGAAACCGTGTTATAAACATTCTGCAAGGAAAAAAGATCCATTTTAACATTTCATTTTGAATCGATACTTTGTTTTCCAGCTCTTTAAGATGAAGAACATGATTACAAATCTTCAAAATGAAGACTTGCTCCAAACTAGGAAACACAGACTCTTGACCTAAGACCTGACAAATAATTTGTCCTAAATTAGATTTCTTGTCAAGGGTGGTTAGAACCAGATCTGAGCTTGTTTAGTGTTTTCCTACCCCCTTCACTCCTGTCAGTTTCTACTTGGGTCTCGATGCCTTTAGATAAAAGAACTGGATTTGCTTGGACCCTGTTTAGACTTGATCATTAAATAGCCCTTTAAAGACTATTGTTTTAGGCTAAATAACATTCCTGTACAAAAAAAAAAACACATTTATTTGAGCAAAAGAATTGCAATCCGATAGACACAGATTCAGGTGGCAACTCTGGAGAGAGCAAGGAAAGGCAGGGTTTATAAAGGCAAACCCCAGAAAATGTCATTCTTTCATGCAAAGGAAGGATGGCTGGCTAGGTTAACAGGGATTGGTTAGTTCTAATATGCAAATGAGGGAGGCAGAAACTACAAGGAAGGAAGACAAGTCCATATGTGTCCATGTAACAGTTGCTCCAGGATGTTTGCGGCTCCTGGTTGTATATGGCACAGCCTTGAGGTAAGTTTAGCAACTTAAATGCAGCCCTGAGAATTGAGACACAAGATGCCCATAGGCCCCACTTCCCTAACAGCCTCCTGACTCTATTTTAAGTGACTCTCCGAGCAATCTTTATTCCATTTTATTTTTTCCATTATCACTTAGACCCCACTTAGCCTTGGTGGTTGGCACTCTAAAAGCTATTGATTCAGCCTGGATAATACTCCCCACCTTCTACCCTACTCCCTTCCTGCTATTTCTTACTGATTCTCCTCATCCCTTCAAGTCAGTGCCCCTTTTGTTTCTAATGCTCCATGTTGTCATCAGCCACCATGGTGGTCTTCCCATCTTCTTTTGAAAGGCGACTGCAGTCTTAGGATCTAACCCTTTATTCTCCCATTGTAAGGCCAAAGCATGTTGGACTGGAAGTCAGGACAGAGGAGACCAAGGTTCTAGTGAGTAACCAAGTACAGAGTTAAACTGAACAGTTAGTTAGTCAAGAACCAGTGACTTTTTAAAAAATCTATAAATGTAATCCCTTTGGGCCTCTGATTGACCTCTCTAAAACAAGGAAATTGAGCAAAAAGATCTTTAGGATTTCTTTGAGTGCTACAAAGTTCTGTGACTATTGAAGTTTTTTGTTGTTGTTAAGTCAACAGGTGTTTTTTGAGGGCCTGCCACAGAACCCTGGGCACATGTAGAGAAAGTGGTTGTAACCTACAAGGGAAGATAAAATGGACAGAAACAACCAGAGACCCATAGCAAACCCTGCAGAGATCAAGTGGAGCAGGAGTAGGGAGGAGCTAGGTCAGTGGGCACCAGAAGGAGGGGTGGGCCTGATGACTCTGTTTGGATGAGAGAGGACTGATTGGATTTGGTTAGATAGAGGAGAGGAGTTCAAGAAATATTTGAATCCAGATTTTTGAATCTTCTATATTCTAAAGCAGAGGTGCCCAAACTACGACCCGCGGGCCAAATTGCGGCCCCCTGAGGCCGTTTATCAGGGCCCCGCCACTTCCCGAAGGGGCACCTCTTTCATTGGTGGTCAGTGTATGGAGTACTGTATGTGGCGGCCCTCCAACGGTCTGAGGGACAGTAAACTGGCCCCCTGTGTAAAAAGTTTGGGACCCCTGTTCTAAAGGTTCTGTTTTGTTTTTATCTAGAAATTCTGAGTTTATCTGTTGCTGTGATTTGAGGATCCTAGTAGCTCAGGTGGCAGTTAATTAGTGGGGAGGAGAGAAGGGCCTTCTTTTTCTCTTCTAATGTGCAAAGAATGTCCTCCTGTGTGTATGAGATTCTCTGGCCAAGAGCAAAACTGGCATTTTGCTGGCCTTGAGGTGGTTGCTGAACCAATTATTTCCATCCCCATTTTGTATTCCCTTTGAAACCAGAGTTTGAGAGTCTAAGAAAGGAAGGAAGGCACATGATTTATTAGAAGCATGAAACCAGCTCCTCATCTTCCTCCACAAAAGGGGAGAAATAGGCCTAAGTTATTCATCAAGGAGAAACGTTCTTGCAGTGCTAGGGAATTTAAGTAGTACTAAGAGGGAGGGGAAAACATTGGATTCCAATTTATTTTTTTAAACTTAAATAATTTTTTATTTTTCATTAACAGTTGACATACAATATTGTATTGGTTTCAGGTATACACCCCAGTGATTAGACATTATATAACTTAGTGAGTAATCATCCCGATCAATCTCGTACCTGTCTGACACCATACACAGTTATTAGAATATTATATGACTATATTCCCTCTGCTGTAAGTTACATCCCCATGACTGTTCTATAGCAACCAATTTGTAGTTCTTAATCCCTTCTCCTTTATTTCTTATGCCCCCAACCCCCTCCCATCTGGCAACCGTCAAAACGATTCCAGTTTTGAAAGCAGACAGGGTGCGTGTGTGGGAGTGAGAGAGACGTTTACATCTGCTCATTACTTCCTCTCTCCATAGTTCCCTCCCCAGCCAAACATTCTCACATTAGTTTTCCCTTTTTCATTCATTCAGATACACATATGACTGATGCTCAGAAAAACACCCCTACACCAATAGGTAAATATCTCACACGTACCGACATATCCATAAGGATATTCATTGTCACCGTCATTGCCACATTCATTTAGTCCATACGTGACTACCTGCGACAAGCTGTATATAACACTCTGTACAGGAGGTGGAAAGATGCAAAAGACATGGTTTCTGTCCTGAATAGTATGTAACAACACACTGACACAGATAAACACTGAGTTGATGTCTGACCAGGCGGTGGCGCAGTGGATAGAGCGTCGGACTGGGACACAGAGGACCCAGGTTTGAGACCCCGAGGTCGCCAGCTTAAGCGCAGGCTCATCGGGTTTGAGCCCAAGGTCACTGGCTGGAGCAAGGGGTCACTTGGTCTGCTGTAGCCCCCCAGTCAAGGCACATATGAGAAATCAATCAATGAGCAACTAAGGAACCGCAATGAAGAATTGATGTTTCTCATTTCTCCCTTCCTGTCTGTCCCTATATGTTCCTCCCTCTGACTCCCTCTGTCTCTCCCACACACACGCACAAAAAAATTAAAAAACAAAAAAAACACACTGAGGTGTAAGCCCAGAGGTATACATAGAAACATTTCTAATCATATAAACGTATAAATACTTGGATACCCACTGAAATACAACAACAGAGCTGCTTAATTCATAAATTTCACAAGTTCTCAAACTATTGATACTGAAATATTTGGGGGGAGGGCCTCCATTTTCTTGTTTTTTCTTTGTCAGTTTTTTCATTTCCTTTCAAATTCTAACACTGATTTTACTTTACAGTTTCATTCTTTTCTTATTTCTTGCCTTTAACTTCTTTAAGATGAATTATTCCACGTGCAGAAACTGAGAAAAAAAATACCTGTCCAAGTTAAAAAGGCGTAAAGTACTGTCTCAGGAGTGAAATCTTTTTTATACTTAGTTGACACAATGAAAAGAATACTTATTTATTGATACTTTAATGAAGTATTTATTGTAATGGATATTTTGAACCATGAATTATGAAATTATTCCACTCTTTTTTATTTATTGTAGGTATTTGAAGAAAGAAGAGCCCTGCTTGGAAAATGGGTAACCACTTAAAATATACTTCTATGTTATGTTATGTTACTGTAGAGCCCCCAAAATTCCATTTGGACCTAAGGTAATCCGTGGTGACTGCTTGACTGCACATAGCCTGAGATGTTTGACTGGTATTTTTTGTATCAGTTATGGTTGTCAGGAGAAAAGAAATTAGACCAGCTATTTTAACTGACATGATTAAATTTAATAAATAGAACCCGTTAAGCAAATACTGAATAACAGAAAAGACGAAAAGGAAACACTGAGGTGCCATGGCAACAGAAGAAAGTAGCTTCTTCTTCCAGCTTTCCTGATACCTCACGAGCTCAGAGAGAGGACCTCGTGGAGCTGGGACAAGCCCTGTAGGAAGTGCAGTGGTTCTGGGAATGTGGAAAAAAATTAGACACTGCACTCAACAGCTGCTGCCAGCGTGAAGAGTTAGGGTGACGCTGCCGGGAACAGCAAGGAAACAAAGGAGTAAGGCTCTCCTACCTCAGTTTCCCTCTATCTAATCCCTCCCTCCCCACTGGCAACATGTAGCAGGGAGTCAGCTATCAAAGGAGAAATACGGTTTATAGAGGCGCAGCCCTCTCTATACTCAAAGTAGAATGCAGGAAGGTGACTTTGGATCTGAGTGACAATAGCTTGATAAGCAGCACAGTTCACCCACTTGGCTACTTAGCATCCACATGCACCCTTATACATATGCGTCTAGTTGTTACAGTAACAATTTCATGCTTCTATCTAACAAGACACAACTATTTTTTATACGCCTGAAAGTTAAAAAGAAGACTTTCTAACTCTTTCCTCAAAGGAGACAGCATCCCAGCAGTCACTGTCCATCTCTGGGCAATGTTTATTACTCACCAAAATCACTCTACAGCCCCATCTAATAGTATCTACCACCCAGGAGAATTGAAAACATACAGCCATGCAAAAACTTGTACGCAAATGTTCATAGCAGTATTATTTATAATGCTCAAAAAAGTATAAACACCCAGATATTCATCAGCTTATGAATGAGTAAGCAAAAGGTGATATATCCATACGATGGAATATCATTCAGCCTTAAAACAGAAGGAAATTCTGATACAAGCTACAACATGAAGGCATTGTGCTAAGAGAAATAAGCCAGACACGAAAGGACCAATATTGTCGTGCGAAGTGCCTGGAGTATTCTGATTTATAGAGACTGAAAGTAGGATAGAGGTTACCAAAGGGTGGGGAATTCTTGTTCAATGTGTATCAAGTTTCACTTCGAGAGGATGAAAACGTTCTGCCAATGGATATGCTGATGGTTGTTCAACAATATGAATGTACTTAATGACACTAAATTTTACACTGAACAATGGTTAAAATGGTAAATTTTATGTTATGTATATTTTATCAAAAATATTCTTTTTTGTATTTTTCCTAAGTTAGAAGCCGGGAGGCAGTCAGACTCCTGCATGGGCTCGACTGGGATCCACCTGGCACGCCCACCAGGGGCCGATGCTCTGCTGCAGCCGAAGCCATTCTAGGCCTGAAGTGGAGGCCATGGAGCCGTCCTCAGCGCCCAGGCCAACTTCGCTCCAGTGGAGCCTTGGCTGTGGGAGGGGAAGAGAGAGACAGAGAGAAAGGAAAGGGGAGAGGGGGGGAAGCAGATGGGTGCTTCTCCTGTATGCCCTGACCAGGAATCAAACGTGGGACTTCTACATGCCGGGCCAATGCTATACCACTGAGCCAACCGGCCAGGGCCTATTTTATCTAAATTTTAAAAAACAAAAGTAAGCAAAAGGGAAAACAGTATGGAGTTTTCTCAAAATAATTGAAAATGGAGGCCTAACCTGTGGTGGTACAGTGGATAAAGTGTTGACCTGGAACACTGAGGTCGCCAGTTTGAAACCCTGGGCTTGCCTGGTCAATATGGGAGTTGATGCTTCCTGCTCCTCCCCACCTTCTCTCTCTGTCTCTCTCTCTCTCTATCCTCTCTAAAATGAATAAATAAATTCTTAACAAAGAAAAGAAAATGGAACTGCATTTTAGCCTAGTAATTCCACTTCTGGAAATGTATCTGAAGAAACTAGGAACACTAATTGGAAAGAAGATATGCACCCCTCTGTTCATTGCAGCATTATTTACAATAGCCAAGATCTGGAAACAGCCCAAATGTCCATCAGTAGATGAGTGAATAAAAAAGCTGTGGTACGTTTACACAATAGGATACTACTTGACTTTAAGAAAGAAAGAAATCTTATCTTTTGCAACAGCATGGATGAACCTGGAGATTATTATGCTAAGGGAAATAAGCCAGGCAGAGAAAGAAAAATACCATATAATCTCACCTATATGTGGGATCTATAAACAAAATAAACTGAAGAACAAAATAGAAACAGCCATGGATACATGGAACAGACTGACAGCTGTCAGAGAGGAAAGAGGTTGGAGGACTGGATGAAAGAAGGTGAAGGGATGAAGAAAAAAAAAAAAGTGGGGACAGAGTGCTTAGATCTATGGGTACATGATACAGTGTGAAGGTGATGTTTTGTTGAGTTGTACACTTGAAACCTGTATGGGTTTTTTTGTTTGTTTGTTTTTAAATTTTATTTTAATTTATTGTATTTACATAGATTCTAATGTTCCCCCAAATACATCTCCCCACCCCCGTGTTCCCCACAACATCCCCACAATGCCCTCCCCCCTTTCCCTCCAGGATTTGCTTTTCTGCTCTCATCCCATCCTATCACCCCCTTTCCCTCTGTCCCCTTTACCTCTGGACCCTTTGATCCCTCCTCTGTCTCTGTTCCGTTCCTCAGTTCACATTGTTCATTGGATTTCTCAAATGAGTGAGGTCATGTTATTTTTCTTTCTCTACCTGGCTTATTTCACTTAACATAATAGTTTCCAGCTACATCCATGTTGTCGCAAAAAGTAAGATTTCCTTCTTTTTCATGGCCCATAGAATTCCATTGTGAATATGTACCACAGCTTGTTAATCTACTTGTCCACTGACGGACACTTGGGCTGTTTCCAGATCTTCACTATTGTAAACAATGCTGCCATAAACATAGGGGTGCATTTCTCCTTTTGAATCACTGATGGTGGTGTTCTTGGGATATATTCCTAAATTTGGGATGGTTGGGTCAAAAGGCAGTTCCATTTTTAATTTTTTTTTTTAACAGGGTCAGAGAGAGAATCAGAGAGAGGGATAGATAGGGACAGACAGAAACAAAAAGAGGTGAGAAGCATCAATCATTAGTTTTTCGTTGCCGTTGCGACACCATAGTTGTTCATTGATTGCTTTCTCACATGTGCCTTGACCGCGGGCCTGCAGCAGACCGAGCCACCCCTTGCTGGAGCCAGCGACCTTGGGTCCAGGATGGCAAGCTTTTGCTCAAGCCAGATGGGCCCGCGCTCAAGCTGGCGACCTCGGGGTCTCGAACCTGGGTCTTCCGCATCCCAGTCCGACGCTCTATCCACTAAGCCACTGCCTGGTCAGGCCCATTTTTAATTTTTTTGAGGAATCTCCATACTGTTTTTCACAGTGGCTGCACCAGTCTGCATTCCCATCAGCAGTGCAGGAGGGTTCTCTTTTCTCCACATCCTCGCCAGCACTTATTATGTGTTGTTTTGTTAATGAGCGCCATTCTGACTGGTGTGAGGTGATATCTCATTGTGGGTTTTTTGTTTTTGTTTTTACAGGGACAGAGAAAGAGTCAGAGAGAGGGATAGATAGGGACAGACAGACAGGAACAGAGAGAGATGAGAAGCATCAATCATCAGTTTTTTTGTTGTGACACCTTAGTTGATCAGATTGCTTTCTCATTATGTGCCTTGACCATGAGGCTTTCAGCAGAACGAGTAACCCCTTGCTCCAGCCAGCTCCTTGGGTCCAAGCTGACGAGCTTTTGTTCAAGACAGATGGGCCCGCGCTCAAGCTGGCCACCTCGGGGTCTCGAACCTGGGTCCTTCAAATCCCAGTCCGATGCTCTATCCACTGTGTCACCGCCTGGCCAGGCTCATTGTGGTTTTAATTTGCATTTCTCTAATGATTAGTGATATTGAACATTTTTTCATCTGCCTATTGGCCATCTGTATGTCCTCTTTGGAGAAGTTTCTATTCATTTCTTTTGCCCATTTTTTGATTGGATTGTTTATCTTCCTTGTGTGAGTTTTATAAGATCTTTATAAATTTTGGTTATTAATCCCTTATCAGACGTTTTATCGAATATGTTCTCCCATTGTGTGGTTTGTCTTTTTATTTTGTTCATATTGTCTTTAGCTGTGCTAAAGCTTTTTAGTTTGATATAGTCCCATTTGTTTATCTTGTCCCTTATTTCCCTTGCCTGTGGAGATAAATCAGCAAATACATTGCTGCGATGTCGGAGAGCTTACAGCCTATGTTTTCCTCTAGGATGCATATGGTTTCACGACTTACATTTAAGTCTTTTATCCATTTTGAGTTTATTTTTGTGAGTGGTGTAAGTTGCTGATCTAGTTTCATTTTCTTTTGCAGGTAGCTGTCCAATTTTTCCCAACATCATTTGTTAAAGAGATTGTCTTTACTTCTTTGTATGATATTACCACTTTTGTCAAATGTTAATTGCCCATAAAGGTACGGGTTTATTTCTGGGTTCTCTGTTCTGTCCCATTGATCTATATGCCTGTTCTTATGCCAGTACCAGGCTGTTTTGAGTACAATGGCCTTGTAGTATAACTTGATATCAGGAAGAGTGATACCACCCACTTTATTCTTTTTCAAGATTGCTGGGGCTATTTAAGTTCTTTTTTGGTTCCATATGAATTTTTGAAATATTTGTTCTATGTCTTTGAAGTATGTCATTGATATTTTAATAGGAATTGCATTGAATTTATAAATTGCTTTGGGTAATATGGACATTTTAATGATGTTTATTCTTCCTAACCATGAACACAGTGTATGCTTCCACTTGTTTGTATCTTCCTTGATTTCTTTTATCAATGTTTTATAATTTTCCAAGGACAAGTCTTTAACCTCCTTGGTTAAATTTACTCCTAGATACTTTATTTTTCTTGTTGCAATAGTGAAGGGGATTGTTTTCTTAATTTCTCTTTCAGACAGATCATTGTTGGTGTATAAAAATGCCTCTAATTTCTAAGTATTAATCTTATATCCTGCCACCTTGCTGAATTCATTTATCAGGTCCAGTAGTTTTTTGACCGAGACTTTAGGGTTTTCTATGTACAGTATAATATCTTCAGCAAATAATGATAGTTTTACTTCTTTTTTTCCAGTTTGGATGCCTTTTATTTCTTCTTCTTGTTTGATTGCTGTGGCTAGGATTTCAGAACTATGTTGAATAAGAGTGGTGAAAGGGGGCACCCCTGCCTGGTTCCTGATCTTAAGGGGATTGCTTTTAACTTTTGCCCATTGAGTATGATGTTGGCTCTGGGTCTGTCATAGATGGCCTTTATCATGTTGAGGTATGTTCCCTGTATTCCCACTTTGCTGAGAGTTTTGATCATAAATGGGTGCTGGATTTTGTCAAATGCTTTTTCTGCATTTATTGACATTATGTGGTTTTTCTCCTTCCTTTTGTTTATGTGATGAATCACATTGATTGATTTGCAAATATTGTACCAGCCTTGCCTCCCCAGGATAAATCCCACTTAGCATGATATATGATTTTTTTCATGTATTGCTGGATCTGGTTTGCTAATATTTTGTTGAGAAGTTGCATCTAAATTCATCAGGGATATTGGCCTATAGTTTTCTTTCTTTCTGTTAAATTTGCTTGGCTTTGGAATCAGAATTATGCTCACCTCATAAAAGGAGCTTGGAAGTTTTCCCTCCTCTTGAATTTTTTGAAATACTTGAGAAGGATAGGAGTTAGTTCTTCTTTGAATGTTTGGTAGAATTCGCCTGTGAAGCCATCAGGCTCAGGGCTTTTGTTTGTTGGGAGTTTTTTGATAACTTGTTTCGATCTCATTTGTTGTAATTGGTCTATTTAGGTTTTCTGACTCTTCCAGATTGATTTTTAAATGATTATATTTTTCAAGGAATTTGTCCATTTTATCTTGGTTGTCTAATTTTTTTTGCTTATATTTCTTCATAGTATTTTCTTAAAATCTTTTGTATTTCTTCTGTGTCAATTGTTACTTTCCCCCTCTCATTTCTAATTTTATTTATTTGAGTCCTCTTTTTTTCTTGGTGAGTCTGGCTAAGGGTTCATCAATCTTGTTTACCTTTTTGAAGAACCAGCTCTTGGTTTCATTGATCCTCTGTATTGTTTTTTTAGTCTCTATGTCATTTATTTCCACTCTGATCCTTATTATTTCCTTCCTTCTACTTCCTTTATTTAATGTTCTTTTTCTAGTTCTTTTAGTTAAGAGGGTTAAGTTGTTTATTTGAGCTTTTTCTAGCTTCTTACTGTATGCCTGTAATGCTGTGTACTTCCCTCTCAGGACTGCTTTTGCTGTGTCCCATAGATTTTGAGTTGTTGTATGCTCATTTTCATTTGTTTCAAGGAAATTTTTTATTTCTTCCTTGATCTCATTGCTGACCCATTCGTTATTTAATAACATGCTGTTTAGTTTCCAAGTGTTTGAGTGTTTTTCAATTTTTCTATTGTAGTTGATTTCTAGTTTCGTGCCATTGTGGTCAGAGAAGATGCTTGATATGATTTCAATCTTTTTAAATTTGTTGATACTCATTTTATTTCCTAATATGTGGTCTATCCTAGAGAATGTACCATGAGCAGTTGAAAAGAATGTATATTCTGCTGCTTTCGGGTGAAAGGTTCTGAAGATATCTATTAAATCCAGTTGATCTAGTGTCTCCCTTAATTCTGCTGTTTCTTTGTTAATTTTCTTTCTTGAGGATCTATCTAGTGATGTTAGTGGAATATTGAAATCCCCTACTATTATAGTATTGCTGTTGATGTCGCCCTTTATGTCCATCAAAGTCTGCTTTATATATTTAGGTGCTCCTATATTCAGTATATAGATATTTATAATGGTTATCTGTTCCTATTGGATTGCTCCCTTTATCATTATGTAGTGACCTTCTTTATCTCTTACTATAGCCTTTGTTTTAAAGTCTATTTTGTCAGAAATAAGTATTGCTACCCCAGCTTTCTTTTCATTTCCATTTGCATGAAATATTTTTTTCCATCCTTTAACTTTTAGTCTATGTATATCTTTTGTTTTGAGGTGTGTCTCTTGTAGACAGCGTATGTACAGGTCCTGTTTTCTTATCCATGCAGCTACCCTATGTCTTTTGATTGGAGCATTTAATCCATTTACATTTAAGGTTATTATTGATATGTAGTTGTTTATTGCCATTTTTCTTTAAATCTACATTCCTCTTTCTTTTACTAGATTTATTTCCCCCGCTTTCTTCTGTCTATAGCGGGCCCCTTAACATTTCTTGCAGCATTGGTTTGGTTGTGATTAATTCCTTGAGTTTTTTTTTTTTTTTTTTTTTTTGTCTGGGAAGCTTTTTATTTCACCTTCAATTTTAAACAATAGTCTTACTGGATAACAAAGTCTTGGTTGTAGGTTCTTGTTCTGCATTACTTTGAATATTTCTTGCAATTCCCTTCCGGTCTCAAGTGTTTCTGTGAAATCAGAATGGTTTTGTGAGGCAATGTCACCCCAATAAATTCAGTTTTGAAAGAACTAACTTTTCCCTGGCCAATTAGCTCACTTAGTTAGAGCATCATCCCACAATGACAAGGTTGTGGGTTCAGTCCCCAGTCAGGGCATAGACGGAAAGCAACCAATGAGTGCACAACTAAGTGGGACAACAAATGAATACTTCATTTCCTCTCTCTGTCTCTCTAAATGTAATCAATTGAAAGAAGAAACCACTAACTTTGTATCTGTTAAGAACAACTTAAAAAGAGTCTTTTATGTACTGACTATGTTTGCACCTGCTATCATTCCACTTACTATTAGTGGAAATCCCTAAATTAATATAACCAGGGGTAATGGTCAGCCAGTATTTGGTGTGGCTGACCAGCTTCTGTCAGTTTTGATTTGTTGAGGGCATTGCCAATTATGAAATAATTTTACTATCACCCTGGATAAGGTCTTCAAATATTTTAAAAGATCTTGTTTATTCTTTTTTTTTAACCATCGCTAATAGAACTATACATATGCAAAGATCACTAATTATCTATCTTCTGCTATAGACTTATCTAAGGGAGAGTCAGACATAGTTCTATCATGCTTTTTGTTGTAACATTTCTTGATACTACCAGACATTTACTAAGTACTATTCAAATGAATATATGATATTGCTTTTTCTCTTTGCCCAAGAACAAACTTATTCTTTAAATTCACTAGATTATGTAGAGTTTTTTTGTGTGTGTGTATTTTGTGAACACCATAAGAGATTGATAACATAAGAAATGTATTTTCCAAAAGAGAGAAAGAAATAAGCATACCAATTTTTCTTTTTATATAGCATTATTTGGGATTTTTATTATAAAGATATAGTCGTTTTAAAGCTCAATCTAGTATGAGAAGTAAAGTCATTTTAAAACAATCTGGACACCGTGAGATTAAGATGTAATATGAAACCTATTTAATGATCGACAATTTAAAATTATTTTCTGTTTGATCATAGACTGTCATTTTCGTCCATACATTTTCATGTGGTCCTGTCTGATGTTCTGTACAGTAACAAAATTAAGAGAAACCTTTACTGTTTCATGCTACTACTTAATTTCTTATCTCAAATCTCTGCCCTTCAATCCATTAGAAAAGAGAATTGCCTCCAAATCAACAGAAAAGAATAACAGAAGTATTTTAGTTGAAAAGAAAGCATCTCATATTTTTCTCAGCTTCTGTGTTGTTAACAGAAATAATAGTAATGTTATAAAGAATCTGAAAAAAATAGATAGTATTTCTTTTAACTTGCTGGAAACAAACATAATCACAGTTAAAATTCAAGAAAGAAACAGGAGAAATATTTTGCAAATGCATGCTAAAGATTAATATCTGGGATATATAAAGAGTTCCTACAAATCAAGAAAAATACAAAAAGTTATACAGAATAATGGGCCCATAGAAGAATGAGAAATATACAAAAATATACAAATGCCCAATAAACATATAAGAGATGCTCTATTTTACTAAAATTAGAAAAATACAAATTAAACAATGAGATTCTCAATTCCTCCCTTTGTCTATGTGGCAGAAAGTAGAAAGACAGATAATATCCAAATTCAGGTTTATTGTTGAATAGGAGGATATGCTTAAACACAATTGGAGAGAATATTAAAATGGTAAAGATGTTTAAAACACAGTTTGACAGGCTCTATTAAATTCTTAAATGCAAATACTCTTTGAACCTGTAATTCCACTTCCATTTAACCGTACTAGAGAAATGTTCACAAGGGACATGAAAAGGCACGTTCTAGGCTATTGCACGGTTTTTTGTTTTTTGTGTGTGTGTGTGTGACAGAGACAGAGTCAGAGAGAGGGCCAGATAGGGACAGACAGACAGGAAGGGAGAGAGATGAAAAGCATCAGTACTTCATTGCAGCACCTTAGTTGTTCATTGATTACTTTTTCATATGTGCCTTGACCGGGGAGCTACAGCAGACCAAGTGACCCCTTGCTCGAGCCAGTGACCGTGGGCTCAAGCTGGTGAGCCTTGCTCACATTAGATGAGCCCACACTCAAGCTGGCAATCTCGGGGTTTCGAACCTGTATCCTCCTTGTCCCAGTCTGACGCTCTATCCACTGCACCACAGCCTGGTCAGGCTATTGCATGGTTTTTTGTTTTGTTTTGTTCTGTTGTTATATTAGAAGTAACCTAAATGGTATTGGCAGTAAAATGAGTAAATAGTTCATCGCATATCCATCCTACCATGAATGAATGAAAAAACAATATCCTTTGGAGTTTATTACATATCAAGATATTTATGGCTGTATTTTGTTTGTTTTTTAAACTTTTGTGTAGGATTCCACAGAATGGGTATACTCTAACTTATCTAATTGCTCCCCTATTGATGGATATATGTGTATGTAAATGCATAGAAATGCACAAATATCAAAGTGAACAGTGGTTATTTCTGGGGAATAGAGTGAGATTGGATGGGGAGGAGTGTTTAAAGAGGATTTTCATGTTTGATTATATTCATATCTATTTGAAACTTTTAAGACAGTATGTATTTATTCATCTTTTAATTGTGAAATTAAGTTTTTGACAACAGGACTCAGAAACTCCACCAAATTAAGATAATATAACCAATAAGAAAAAGAATAACAAGACTCCCTCTTAATCCTGTCCCTCACTCCCTGGGAACTTTGCCATGCCACTCAGTGTGCTATAAATGGACTGTCATCTGTAGAAACTGTCCTCTCACTTCTTGAAACTGCCACAAGAATCCTTGCACTCCAACTACTCCAAAAAATAGGATTTTCACAATTCTATTGAGTCAAGAAAGCCCTTAAAAAGGCATTAGAGCCTGACCTGTGGTGGCGCAGTGGATAAAGTGTCAACCTGGGAACACTGAGGTCGCCAGTTCAAAACCCTGCACTGGCCTGGTCAAGGCACATATAGGAGTTGATGCTTCCAGCTCCTCCCCCCTTTCTCTCTCTCTCTCTCTCTCTCTCTCTCTCTCTCTCTCTCTCCTCTCTAAAATGAATAAATAAAATCTTAAAAAAAAGAACTGTGAAGCAAGTTACCACAAATGAGACCAGGATAGGAAAATGGTCCTAGCAGCTCCCCAGTCTCACACATTAGATTGATACTACGTGTTATGGGTATTTTTACTTGAGAGAAGATGCCAGAGATGTGGGAGATTACCAAATTCCTGTACAGTTAACTATTCTATGGATTACTTAGTTTTTGGATTATCCCTATTACCTCAAATGCCAAAGGGATTTTCCCCAACTGTTAAGCATTCTTCTGAGTCATCACTTTCCATTGATAGGAGCTCAAAGAATGCAAATTTGTTTTCTATTAGCATAAACAAACACAATTAGAAAGGAAAATGCCTGGAGGCAAACAACACTTATCAAAACCAAATTTAAATTACCTTTGGCCTTTGTTGGTAACCAGGGAAATGAGAAACCAATTTAATCATCTTTTCAGCCTCTAAAAAAAACGTTTTGGTGTTTTCTTTGAAAGATTTTCTCATCATTTTATATTCCTAATGCTCTTTTATATTAATTTAAGTCACTCCTTCAATTTGAGCCCGTTCTCTTTAAGTAGGCATCAATGAAAATAGACAAGAAAACTTCAGCCATTCTCAATGTGTTTCCCATCCTTGACAATGTACAAACATGGTAACATTATGCCTTTTAATTTAATTGGGTACATATATTTTCTTTTTACATTGACTTAACCCAGTACTTATTATTTTAAACTTTATTATGATAGTTATAATAGCTGCCATGTCTACAGAGTCGGACACCCTATAAAGAATTTTATACATATATATTTTATTTATTCCTCACAACAGTCCTACAATGTAGATATAATTATTCTTAATGTATAAATGAAGAAATTGAGGCTGAGAGAGGTTGTTAGTGGTAGAACTGGAATTTAGTAATGTATTTCTAGTATTAGAAATAGTAGAATATTGTGAGACTCCCAGTGATCTCACTCCCAAATCCACCATCACCATAATGCCGTCCTTTCTTTTCTCCTGTTGATACATTACAGTTTGCTTAGCTGATCCCCCACAGTTAGGCATTTGGGGTTATTTCTGATTTCTTGCAGTGATAATAATATTTCAGGAAAATTGTTTTGTGACCGTAACCATCCTGTGTCCCCATGAAGCTCAGTTTCTGCAGAGCCACAGAACATTGCCTGCAAAGTAATTTAAAAATAAATTCCAATTTTCATTGTGTCTCGTAAAGAAAAAAATCACAGAGAATCCAGTTCACAACTCTTAATACTTCTCATATCTCCTTCCTTTATTCTTCATTTGTCTTATACTCTGTACCTACTGTCCAGACAATGACAGTCTGAGCCCCCAAACTCCCAACAAGCCAGAGCCCCAAAGCTCTTCTGTCTCCCTGTGGCTCTTTATTTTGTATGTCAGTGCATCCTCCTAGTCCTGGTTCTTCCCCTGACCCTAGCCATTCTTTTCTATTATTGTTCTATTCATTCCAATAATCAACTCCAAATGGGAAGAAGTTGGAGATATGGATTGTACAGAAACAGGGATAGGACAAATCAGGAAACACACATGAATCCACTGTATCCACTTATTTGTAAGTTAAAGTTCTTGATGTTTTTATTCATTTTAGACATTTTGCCCTTTTGAATTATAGTCTCCCAAGTGAGATTGGTGGATCATCAAATAGATCTAAATAGTGAATAGTTTTAATTACAATAATTCTTACTAATTAAAAAAATACATCGTATGACTGCAATGAAGTTGACTATAAGGCTTGTCCAAAATACATTTTTGCTTTATATGCCTTTTTAGGTAGTCAGTGTATAAAGTTTGTTATAAAATTCTGATTATCATAACTGTAATAAATAGCTATATGTGAAATGCAATAGTATACAAAATACAAGTAGCCCCAAACTTCCCTGTTCTCTCTAATGGGCAAAAGAACAAGAGATTTAGACTCTGGAAAAGTGGCTTATTCAGTTGGTAGGTGTTTCCATATAGCTTTTCTCTGGGTTTTAGTCTACCCTGAAGTTCTTATGTTTAATCAGTCACTGATCTAGGGACTGATTGATTTAGGGTTATCTCTGGGGAAAATTGTGAAGCAACCAAAGTTTGGTCTGTCCCAAATTACTCAGCATCTACTTTTTGTCTATGGAATTCTTTTTATACAGTCATCCTACTGATATTTCCTCTGGAGTCACCTCAGTCATTTACCCATTAGTGGAACTTTAACCCAATACACTCCCCTTTTCAGGGCTATTTGCATGGAATACCTTATTTCTACCTGTGAATGCAAAGGTTTGTTTCTGGTGTTGAGTTTGGCACTTACCAGCTTTGGGAGGAGAGGGGCTGCCCAGGCACCTTATCTTGACATTGTATTTCATAAGTATATGTTTTCTCAGTTTATGAATATGGCCAGCTCCCAACTTACTGTTCTAATTAACTTCAAGTTCTGAGGTTACGTGCAGTCTGTACACACTCAGATCTTGCACAGGTTGACACATATAAATGTTAGAAAGGGCATGTGGGTGGCAAAATGTGGAATTTACTAATTAGGGAAAGAAATACTTGCTCTTCATGAGGAATAAATTGCTAAACTCACTTTCTATGCCATTTTTATCTCTTCTTCATAATGAATCTCTGGTATCAGATCAAATTGAACCTGGAGCATTTTCTTTTCTTACTTTCTTTTTCCAGTTTGACAAATGGACAGATTCTCAAAGGAGAAGAATCCTGACGGGCCTGTTAGAACGCTGCTCCCTGTCACAGCAAAAGTTCTGCTGTCGAAAGCTTCAGGAAAGAATTCCAGCAGAAGCTCTGGATTTTACTACCAAGCTGCCCAGGGTGTTATCTTTATACATCTTTTCTTTCCTGGACCCCCGAAGCCTTTGTCGTTGTGCACAGGTAAAGGCAAAGAAGCAGTGTAGAGGCATTTTGTGAGGACAGCCTAGAACAGGGGTCCCCAAACTATGGCCCATGGGCCGCACGTGGCCCCCTGAGGCCATTTATCCGGCCCCCGCCACGCTTTCAAAAGGGGCACCTCTTTCATTGGTGGTCAGTGAGAGGAGCACAGGATGCATCCGCACCCATAGTTCGCATTGAAATACTGGTCAGTTTGTTGATTTAAATTTACTTGTTTTTTATTTTAAATATTGTATTTGTTCCGGTTTTGTTTTTTTACTTTAAACTAAGATATGTGCAGTGTGCATAGGGATCTGTTCATAGTTTTTTTAATAGTCCGGCCCTCCAACGGTCTGAGGGACAGTGAACTGGCCCCCTGTGTAAAAGGTTTGGGGACCCCTGGCCTAGAAACTCTGGAACTTGGTTGGGGGAAGTATATGTCACAGGTCCTCATACAACATTGTTTTGTTTAAGTTTGTTTTGCTATAATATTGACGAGATGCTTTGTTATAATGTTGATGAGTTGCCATTGTGACTTAATTCTTGTTTATATCAATTAGCCTGTGGTAAAACTGGTTTCATTATTTGTCATTTCAGTTAAAGCTGCTGAACCTACTACTGATGGTGTTAAATGAGAACTTACTGTATACAAAACCAATAAATAGATGAGATGATCAGTAGGTTTAGTCCACATAGTTTGGATTTGCCCATGTCCTTTGTGTTTAACTCTATATTTAGTGCTCTAAAGGTGGTGGAGGGGTGTAAGATATCATTAATGTCCATACGCAAAAAATTAGCTAGTTGGAGGGACAAGCACCCATAGGAGAAATGGTTCATCAGCAGTATAATCTTAAATTGCAAAGCATACAACTACAATAAAATACTAAATTTACAGTGCAGGCCATTCATAAAGAGAAAAGCTCAAAATAAGGTGCTAATGAGATATACAGAAGAATATGAGACCAGAAGAGTTTATAGTGAGCAAATGCATTCACGGATTTGGGAAAGGAGCTGATTGTTATTTGCCTACAAGTAATTCCATGGTTGATTAAAGTGTAGTTAAATTACTTTAGATATAAAACTGGTAGTCATTTACATGAATCTTTTCATAGAGTCTAGTAACACCAGAAATGACCTGTTGGCGTGCATTCATGTATGTGCTAAATGTTAACTTTCATTTTTAAAATTAAGAAAATGAATTCAGTAAGAAAGATGAATTATTTAATAAATGGTATTGGAAAAATTGGGTAGCTATCTGGAAAATTTTTTTCTAGTAGGATAAAAGATTGATATGAAATCAAAGGAAGTCATTAAAGTACTCAAAGAAAACATAGGAAAGGAGGTCTTTGTGAGTATTCTATAACCAGAAACCATAAAAGAAAATATATAATTTAAATTCTTGCCTTATTCATTATATATACTAATTATAATATATTTTATAAGAAAGCTACATTTTAAATTGTGCCTATAAAAATTAAAAATTTCTCTATAAAAAAGAATATCATAAATAAATCCAAACAGGAAAAACACATATTGCCAATGAATGGTTAATATCCTTATTTTTTCAAGAACTCCTATAAATCTATATTAAGAAAAAAACCCCAACAACCCAGCAGAAAAATGAGCAAGGAAATGAACAAGTAGTTCACAGAAAGAAATGTAGATGTTTCTAAAATATATAATATATATGCTCAGTCTCATTATGGCATGTCTTCTTTCTTGATTCAGATTGTTAAAAATTTTAAATAAAATTCTATATTGGTGAGAATGTGAAGAAACAAGCACTTCTATAATGGTTGATAGATAAATTGGCAAAACCACCACGGAGAACAGTTTGGGAGTATTATAATTTAAAGTAAAGATTTCCTTTGACCCAGCAGTTCCACTTCTTAGAATTTGTCTGATGGGTATACTTCAACATATGCAAAATTATGTCTGTATAAGGATATTACAACATTGTTTGTAGTAGCAACAGTTTGGCAGCAATGGAAATGTCCACCATTATAAATTGCAACAATTTCAAAGATGTATCATTAGTGAGAAAAGTAAAGGTGCAGAATTGTCCTACCATTTTGGAGAGATGAAAGAATACATACATATTTGTTAATATAGGTCTGGCTGGTAGCAGTGGTTACATCCAGGAAGGAAAGGAGTGACTAGTGACGGGGGTGAGAGAGAGACTTCCTTTGTCCTGTGTGCCCCTTTAGATCTTTAAATTTAGTATTAATGTACATTTATTACTTATTCTAGAAATGAAATAGTTTTTAAATAGAGCATAGCATCCTATATGTTCAGTAGTAGGACAGTATTATATAGCCATATGATGAATTATTATGCAGCTATTAGAAAACATGATTTGGAAGAACAGAGATACTTGTGATATGTAAAATGAAGAAAGCACAATTTGAAATTGTATATAGTTTTCCATTTTTTTTCATACATGCCTAAAAAAAAAAAGATAGGAAAGAGAAGAGCTCTGCCATGTTGTTAATAATAGACATCTTTGATTGATTGCGTTATGCGTATTTTTCTTTAAACTTCTCAGAAGTTTCCAAGTTTTCCACGTGAGAGTGTAACATTCAAGGAAAATGTTATTTGAAATAGCTATTTCTATTATCTATGGGAACTATATGACAATCTTGCAAAATTTTGATGTTATATTTATTCCCAGTACTGACTGTGAGGGAGACACAGATAGTTATTCTTCATCTAGATTTAAAGTAAACAATAAATTCATTGTACTAAAGTGAGCTTTGAACTGTTTCAAAAGATATAAGGGGGTGGCCTTTATAGTTTTGAAAGCTCCTATCTATCCTTCAATTCTCCTCATTCTTCTACCTTAAAAAACAAAAACAGAAACACTGAAGAGCAAAAACAAAACATACACAACCTTATTTACCCTGGGGGTAAAAACCAGCTTAAATACCCAGGTCTAAATAAGATCTAAGGAAAAGGAGGAACAGAATGAGAATTCAGAAAATTTTCTCCCCATCCCCTTCCTTTAAAACCCCACCTCTCCATTGAATTCTGAGTGAATTAACCATATAGGGAGTAAGGTTGGTGTTGTTTCAGTCTGGGTTGGACAAAGTTGATGTGATTTCTGTTCCTACTGGCAGGGGTGGGGTGAGGGTTCTATCAGATCCTCTAGACCAGTGGTTCTTAACCTGGGTTCTATCGAACCCTAGGGGTTCGTTGAGTTGGTCTCAGGGGTTCAGAGAAGCCTCTGCCACGGAGGCCAGAATAAAGTAATACCGTAATTTGTTGTGAGTTCATACACTTTGTTGGTTTTGTTCTTTGAGCAAGGTGATGTTCATGCACGGCTCATTTTGTGCACCAGTAAAAAAACATATACCTATGTCTTGAATATGGGGAAAAAAATCATATTTTATTTATCACTAAAAATGGGTTTGGTGAATGCGCATATGAAACTGGTGGGTTCGGTACCTCAAGAAAGGTTAAGAACCACTGCTCTAGACTTTTTTCTCCTTCCAACCCTGAACCTCTTATTTCTTCTAATTGTGCCCTCCTCTCTCCTGCCTGTCTCATGTCCAGAACATAAAACAGTGCTAAACATAGCAGGAACTCAATACACGGTGATCAGATGGAAGGAAGAAGAGAGTTGATAGAGGAATTGTTGTATGAATAGTAAGGCCCATTATAATGTTCTGGGTTTGTTTTGTTTGTTTTCTGGTGTTCAAAATTATTAATCAGTTAATCTTGAAAAAGAGGCCAGTTTTCCAAGGATGAAATTTGGATTTGAAGGTTAGTAGTCATCTCTGCAATTCTTTTTTTTTAATAAAGATTTTATATATTAATTTTACAGAGAGAGGAAGAGAGAGCGAGAAGTATCAAGTCATAGTTACTTCACTTTAGTTGTTCATTGATTGCTTGTTGTAGGTGCCCTGACTAGGCAAACCCAGAGTTTCAAACCAGCAACCTCAGCATTCCAGGTTGACGCTTTATCCACTGCGCCACCACAGACCAGGCCATCTTTGCAATTCTTACAGCTAAGACACAGACCTCTGTTCTCAACTTTATATATGAACTTGATCCTAGTTTCCAGTAAGACTTATTCAATATCTGGAATAAATTATAATATTGGTATACACAATAGAGTCATCTCTCCTTTATGCCGGATGTGTAGATTGACCGTAATGCAATGGAAATGAAATATATAGGACAAATACTTTGTGCTGTATGGAATCTTAAAGGCTAGGCAAAACACACCATATAGTATCAGTATTAGCATTCAGTTTATGAAATTTGTATTTAGTTAAATTATAAGAATGGAGAGAAGACAGATGCATATCATGAAAAGAGTAAACAATGTGTGGACCTGTGTTTCTATAACTCTCATATAACTTTCACATGAAATTCAGGAACCTTTAGGAAATTCCAAAGTCTACTTGACCCTCAGTATTCTCATGTGCAATATGAGAGTAATACGTACTTATATTTACTTCCTTAGGTTGCTATGTAGATGGTTAATAGGTTCTCTATAAATATATGTTAACTTGGATTCTAAGTCTGAATTAAAATGTAAAGAAAATCATTCTGCATGGGCAGGAAGCACTTGAGGTAGCAGGTAACTATTTAAGCTGTGAATTGGAGGAAAAGATTTAGAAAAATTATCTAGGGCCCAGGGTGACAGCTTAAAACCTACAGAAAGTAGACATGTAAACTGAGTAGTTTGTTTTCCCCGACAATGGTCGTTGTTTCTCCAGGTGAGCTGGCACTGGAAGAACTTAACTGAGCTGGATCAGCTCTGGATGCTCAAATGTTTACGGTTTAACTGGTACATCAATTTCTCTCCAACTCCCTTTGAGCAGGGGATATGGAAGAAGCACTACATTCAAATGGTGAAAGAACTTCATGTTACCAAGCCTAAGGTAAATTTGGGACAAAACGCAACAAACTTACAAACATCAGCTATTTAGGAACTCTAGAACTTAGACTAAGTGATCACTCTTTTTTTTTTTTTAACAAGGACAGAGAGAGAGTCAGAGAGAGGGATAGATAAGGACAGACAGACAGGAACGGAGAGAGATGAGAGGCATCAATCATTAGTTTTTTGTTGCCGTTGCGACACCATAGTTGTTCATTGATTGCTTTCTCACATGTGCCTTGACTGCGGGCCTTCAGCAGACCGAGCAACCCCTTGCTGGAGCCAGCGACCTTGGGTCCAAGCTGGCGAGCTTTTGCTCAAGCCAGGTGGGCTCGCGCTCAAGCTGGCGAGCTCGGGGTCTCGAACCTGGGTCTTCCGCATCCCAGTCCAACGCTCTATCCACTGCACCACCGCCTGGTCAGGCTAAGTGATCACTCTTGAACTTGAACTTGGAGAAGTGAGTTGGTTCAAGGGAAGTATACTATGACGTCAAAATTCTCCTTTCCTGAGGACTTAATAGCCCTTTTCAAGATATCCCTGTCCATTGTGAGCCCTTATCTGACACTCCCAAACCCCAGTCCGCGGGGAGGTTAGGACTGTGGGGCTCCTACTACACTGGTCCTGGATTTCTGTCCCTCTCTCACACTCCCAACAGTTCTGACACTGGGACTCTGTGGGTAATGTACTGTATTTGTTATGTATGGGTCATCAAACTCTACTAATTCAAATGTTTTACTATTCCTCTAGGTGAGCTGAAGTTTATTTTTGTATCATTTATAAGGAAAACTTTTCCAATAAATCTGTTATTAGGGCCTGATGAGGTGGTGGCACAGTGGATAAAGCATCAGACTGGGATGCAGAGGACCCAGGTTCGAGACCCCAAGGTCGCTAGCTTGAGTGCGGGCTCGTCTGACTTGAGCAAAAAGCTCACCAGCTTGGACCCAAGGTCGCTGGCTCAAGCAAGGGGTTACTCAGTCTGCTGAAGGTCCGTGGTCGAGGCACATATGAGAAAGCAATCAAAGAACAACTAAGGTGTCGCAACGAAAAACTAATGATTGATGCTTCTCATCTCTCTCCATTCCTGTCTGTCTGTCCCTATCTATCCCTCTCTCTGACTCTCTCTCTGTCCCTGTAAAAAAAAAAAAAAATCTGTTATTAGAAAAGGGCATAATGGACATACTAACATTCTTTTTAAGAAAGAAACTACCAAAATAGAGCATTTACATATAATCATAAAAAGTAAATAATACAAGAATATTTTTTCTAGTGGCTTTCTATGCATTATAACCATGTTTATATTTATTCTTATAGTCACAGTTAATTAGGTAATTTATGGGAAACTTTTATGAGCCTTTTATTTATGGCATGGTTTACACACAAGCAGAATTGTGCATCGTTTCTTATAATAAATGAGTTCCTGAAAAATTATGTGTAAATTAAATTCTTAAATGATTTTTAAAACCACAGGGGTATTATATTCTATGAAAAAGCTGCACTGAATCCTTTTTAAAATGGAAGAATCCCTTTGAAATACAAATAGTCAACTTCTAAATTGCTCTTTAGGTTCTTTTATTGTATTTTCTAAAAGTGGAATCCATTTACATTAAATATAGTAATAAACTATGCATAATTAATATGGTCACAATTGCAATGATAAAACTAGTCTTTCCAACTTTACTTATTGATGTGCTCTGTGAGGACTTTTTTTTTCTTTTTTTATTGTGTGTGAGAGAGAGAAAGAGAGAGAAAGACAGACAGACAGGAAGGGAGAGAAATGAGAAGCATCAACTCATAGTTATGCACTTTAGTTGTTCATTGATTGCTTTCTCATATGTGCCTTGACCAGGGGGGTCCAGCAGAACCAGTGAACCCTTGCTCAAGCCAGCAACCTTGGGCTCAAGCCATTGACTATGGGGTCATGTCTATGATCCCACACTCAAGCAGGCAACCCCATGCTCAAGCTGGTGAGCCCATGCTCAAGCTGGCAACCTCAGGGTTTCAAACCAGGGTCCTCAGTGTCCCATCCTAGCACACTTTATCCACTGGGCCACCATCTGGTCCGGCGAGGATTTCTTTAAAAATAAATTTTAAACTGCAGTGATGTAAAAATTATCTTCAAAATTACTGTAGCTATGGCATCTTTTCTCATAAGGCTTTTCTTGACTTTTTCATTTGTGAGCAGGGAAGGGCATGGAGTACCTGGAGCTTGAGCTGCTCTGGGACAGAGGAAAGAAAACTGATTAGCCAACTTCATAAAAAGGGGTTTTGAGTATTATATATAAAACTGACTTCAATGCTTTGTCTTCAATAATAACTCTTCTTCCACAAAACATTTTTGCATAACTATATTTAAAATAATGCCTGCTTCTGATGCAATAGAATTTCTACCTCTTTGCTTTCTATTAAACTTCTGTAGGGAGTAGTACTTTGTTATATTAATCTTGAGTTTTTCTGTTAAATCAACCTAAATTAGAATAACAAAGTTTAATAAAATAAACTAATAATTTTATTTCTTAGTCAGAAAGACTAAGGTTATAAAGTCATCTGATGAGTGTTAATAAAGTCATCTTACTATGGTATTAAAGTCAACTCTCAGTGCTATGCTTGAATAATTTGTGTAATTCTCTTCAAAGTTGTTCCAATGATGGTACACACAGGAAGCCACTGGAGTAGAGCATAATTTACCTTCCCTTAGTCCCATCATCATCTCCCTTCCCCAAGTACTTTATACCTGGCATGAAAACATTTTGTTTATTTATTTTAGCGAGAGAGATGGGAAGGGAGAGAGATGAGAAGCATCAACTTATAGTTGTGGCACTTTAGTTGTTCATTGATTGGTTCACATATGTGCCTTAACTGGGGGGCTCCAGCTGAGCCAGTGACCCCTTACTCAAGCTAGTGACCTTGGGCTTCAAGCCAGCAACCATAGGGTCATGTTTATGATCCCACACTCATGCCAGTGACCCTGCACTCAAGCTGGTGAGTCCGCACTCAGGCTGGCAACCTCAGAGTTTTGAACCTGGGTCCTCAGCATCCCTGATTGATGCTCTATTAATTGTGCCACCACCTGGTCAGACAAGCATGAAAACATTTAAAAGCAGATGGTAGTGGTTAATACTACTTACCCAACTTTAAAATGAGAGGACTGGACTAGAATGAACTTCGTAACAGTCTGTAAGACTACATTCTCTGCTTTAAGAAACATAATTTCAAAAAGACTTAATCTAGAAAAAGAAAAGTTAAACCCAAAGTAGATAGAAGGAAGAAATTATAAAGAGCGAAGATCAATGAAATTAAAAACAGGTAAATAATTGAGATAATCAAACCAGAACTGCTTCTTTAAAAACAAATAGAATTGATAAATTTCTAGCTAGACTGATAAGTTATAAAAGAAAGAACAGCCCTGGTGGTTGGCACAGCAGTACAGCGTTGACCCGGCGTATGGTGGATGTCCCTGGTTCAATTCCTGGTCAGGGCACACAGGAGAGGTGACCATCTGCTTCTTTTTCCCTCCTCTTCTCCCTCTGTCTCTATCTCTCTTTGCTTCCCACAGCCATGGCTTGATTGAGTTGAATGCATCCATCCTGGCCACTAAGGGTGGCTCTTTTGAGCCTCCGCCTCAGGTGCTAAAAATAGCTCATTTGTTAGCATGGCCCTAGATGGGCAGAGCATTAGCCCCAGACGGGGGGTGCCGGGTGGATCTCGGTTGGGGTGCATGCAAGCAGGAGTTTGCCTCACTATCTCCCCTCCTCTCACTAAAAAAAATAAGAGAGAACTCATAACTTACTATTAGCAGTTATAAAAGGAGGAGGCATCATGACAGATTTTGCAGACACTGGAATGATAATGAGAAAATATTACAAATAATTTCATGTCCCTAAATTCAACAACCTAGATGAAATGGGCAATACTTGCAAACCACAAATTACCAAGACAGTCACAATAAGAAATAGAAAGCATGAAAAGATCTTTATCAATTTAAAAATAAGTCTTAATTTTAAAACTATCCACAAAACTTTAGACCTAGATATCACATATTTAAAGAAAAGATACCAATTTTTTTTTTTAGCAAGTTTATTTTATTTATATTTTTACAGGGACAGAGAGAGAGTCAAAGAGAGGGATAGATAGGGACAAACAGACAGGAAAGGAGAGAGGTGAGAAGCATCAATCATTAGTTTTTCATTGCTGTTGCAACACCATAGTTGTTCATTGATTGCTTTCTCATATGTGCCTTGACCGCGGGCCTTCAGCAGACCAAGCAACCCCTTGCTGGAGCCAGCGACCTTGGGTCCAAGCTGATGAGCTTTTGCTCAAGCCAGATGCGCCCGTGCTCAAGCTGGCGAGCTCGGGGTCCCGAACCCGGGTCTTCCGCATCCCAGTCTGACACTCTAACCACTGCGCCACAGCCTGGTCAGGCAAGATACCAATTTTTACATAAACTCAGAAAATAGAGGAAGGATTACTTTTGAACTCATTACCTTCATAATAAAACTAGCCCTGGTCGGTTGGATCAGCGGTAGAGCATCTGTCTGGTGCGTGGAAGTCCTAGATTCGATTCCCGGTCAGGGCACATAGGAGAAGCACCTATATGCTTCTCCACCTTTCCCCTTCTCCTTTCTCCCACATCTCTCTCTTCCCCTCTCGCAGCCAACGCTCCATTAGAGCAAAGTTGGCCCGGGCGCTGAGGATGGCTCTGTGGCCTCTGCCTCAGGTGCTGAGGATGGCTCCAGTTGCAGTGGAGCAACGCCCAAATGGGCATGCCAGGTGAATCCCGGTCAGGCGCATGTGAGAGTCTGTCTGTCTGCCTCCCCGCTTCTCACTTCGGAAAAAGACAAAACAAAAAATACCCACAAAAAAACATAAAGATTTTACAAGAAAACAAAACAAGACCACAGACCAATATCTCTCATGAACACAGACATAAAAATCCTTTAAAATAGTAGTGAATCAAATCCAGAAATATATAATACACGATGGCCATTTGGGATTATTCAAGGAGACTAAGTTTGACATAATATTAAAAAATCAATGATGCTTGCTTGGGCAGCACATATACTAAAATTGGAATGACACAGAGAAGATTAGCATGGACCCCGCACAAAGATGGAATGCAAATTTGTGAAGCATTAAAAAAAAATCAATCAATGTAACTCACAGAATAAAAGAGAAAAGATTTGTGATCATTTCAGTACAGGGAAACAAAAGTATTTAACAACAACAACAAAAAATCTGCAGCCTGACCAGACAGAGGTGCAGTGGATGGAGCGTCGGACTGGGATGCGGAGGAGTCAGGCTCGAGACCCCGAGGTTGCCAGCTTGAGCGTGGGCTCATCGACCTTGAGCAAAAAAAGCTCATGAGCTTGGACCCGAGGTCACTGGCTCAAGCAAGCGGTTACTTGGTCTGCCAAAGGCCCACGGTCAAGGCAAATATGAGAAAGCAATCAATGAACAACTAAGGTGTTGCAACAAAAAACTGTTGATTGATGCTTCTCATCTCTCTCTGTTCCTGTCTGTCTGTCCCTATCTATCCCTCTGACTCTCTCTCTGTCCCTGTAAAAGAAAAAAAAAAAAAAGCTCAGTCATAATTTTAAAAATTCTCAGACTAGGTGAACAAAATATTTTTTACTTAATGCAAATAGTCATCACAGTTTCCATTATTATCTATTATGTTAAAGTGTCAAGCATTTTATATTTTTTTAGAATTAATGATGTTTATTTTTATTATCATTTATACCTGAAGTGTTCCCCTGGAAATTGATTTTTATTATCATGTATTCCTGGTAGTATTAGCAAGACCTTCTCCAGCAACAGCAGACAGATTTCATGCAGTATAAGCTCAGAAAAATGAAATGAATGTCCATTCAAAATGTGATCTGCACACAATATTGAGTAGTAAACCAATAATGAGCTATCAGTGATATAAATAAAAAATGGCTGCTTTATTTACCAGATTATAATCATTCATTAAATGAATAAATATTTTTTAAAAAACTGTTATGTGCTGGGTGCTGTGAGTGCAGTGATAGCCATATTTTCAAGGAGCCTAGTCTGGTGGCCTAGGACACGGACAAATACATGGATACGAAGTGTGCTCTTGTAGTAGAAATATATACAAAGAGCAGTTGAAACAAGGATAAGAAACTAAGTGATTCTGCCTGGAGGGGCTGGGGAATTGCTTAATTTTCACAAGCAATTCAAACAAACCAATTCACCCAGCAAAGCTTCCCTAATCTCTTAAAGAACAGAAATTAAGCCTTTAATGGCTTCTCAACATACCAATACCATTTCCCTTAGGCTACAACCACATAAAAACTTTATGAATTTCACACACACACACACACACACACACACACACACACACACACACAGATTTTCAATTTGGGAAATTAAAGCAAAAGTATTTTAGGAGAGTGGATGAGGTTTTGATAACTGATAAAATCTATAAACTACCCTAATATAACTTGAAATTGTATGGGTTATAGGTAATTAGGGCTGCAGCACTTTTTTGTGTGTGTGAGAGAGAGAGTGGGGCTGGAAGGGAGAGAGATGAGAGTATCAACTCATAGTTGTGGCACTTTAGTTGTTCATTGATTGCTTCTCATATGTGCCTTGACCAGGGGCTCCAGCTGAGCTATTGACCCCCTTGCTCAAGGCAGTGACCTTGGACTCAAGCCAGCAACCATGGGGTCATGTCTCTGATCCCATACTCCAGCCAGTGACTCTGTTCAAGCTGGTGAGCCTGCATTTAAGCCAGCTATGTTGGGGTTTCAAACCTGGAACCCCAGTGTCCCGGGTCAATGCTCTATCCACAGCATCACCACTGGTCAGGCAGTACTTTTCTTTAATGTATACATTTTTATGGATAAATTAATTGTAATTGTGGAAAAATGATACATGATGCAGTACAGGAGATGGCAGTACGGGATAGAGAGGTTCAGTGCATAGACTTGAAGCAAGACAGTCCTGGGTTCAAATTCTGACCCTCTTGTCTTAATACTCATGTAGTAACAGGCCAATTAATTGGTTTACCCTATCTTCAGTTTCCTCTTCTTTAAAATGAGAGTAGTAGAGTCATTGTGAAGATTAAATAAATAATGTATGAAAACTTCCTGAGATAGTGCCTGGCACACAGCAAGTGTTCCAGGGTTGTTGACGGCTGCTGTAATCATTGTCACCATTATCGTTGCCATCATGGTAACGAAGATAATGATATTCTTTTTCTTTGTTTTATTGTTTTTGTTGTTATTACAGTGTGTTAAGAACAGAAATAGTTCATTTTCTTCTTCTAGACACCTCTAAAAGATGGGTTTGTGATTGCTGATGTTCAGCCAGTGGCAGGCAGTTCTGCAGAGGAAAAGCAGTCTCCTTCCTCAGCCTTCCGATCAGCTTCCTCTTTAAGAAAGAAGAATCACCCAGGGGAGAAAAGCCTCCCACCATGGCGATCCTCTGACAAGCATCCAACTGATATCATTCGATTCAATTACCTCGACAATTGTTACCCCATCGAGCAGATGTGGCAAGGGTGAGACGCTCCAGGTCCTTCTTCACTTGTTTGCTTTTAGAAACAACTTGTGGTCCTAGCTGTTGGGCTCAGTGGTAGATTGTCAGCCCTATGTGTGGATGTCCCAGGTTCCATTCCTGGTAAGGGCACGGGCACACAGGAGAAATGACTATCTGCTTCTTTACCCTTCCCTCTTTTCTCTCTCTCTCTCCCTTCCTCTCCTGCCACCATGGCTCAATTGATTCGAGTGCATTGGCCCAGGTGCTGAGGATGGTTCCATGGAGTCTCTGTCTCAGGTGCTGAAAATAGCTTGGTTGCAAGCATGGCCCCAGATGAGCAGAGCATTGGCCCCAGACGGGGTTGCCAGGTGGATCCTGGTCGGGGTGCATGCGGGAGTCTGTCACTGTATCTCCTCTCTTCTCACTTGGAAAAGAAGAAATAAAAAGAAACAATTTGCTGGCACTTCAACATATGAAAAGGTGAAAATAGAACTTACTATGAAAAAATACAAGAGCTTTTCCATATACACTTGAAAAAGTAATTGAAAAGTAGATTGAAACATAAAGCAACTGAAAAGGAAAGCGGTGGTGGGAATTTCACTCTGTTCATTGGGATGCATTTGTATTTTAAAGCTGTAATGATTTAATTTTACAGCTTCTTTTAAAATATATAATACCTCAAATTTTAATCCACCACTGTAAGTTTCATTCTAGTCTTTTTCTTTTTTCTTTTTTTTTTATTACAGGGACATAGAGAGAGTCAGAGAGAGGGATAGATAGGGACAGACAGACAGGAATGGAGAGAGGTGAGAAGCATCAATCATTAGTTTTTCGTTGCCATTGTGACACGATAGTTGTTCATTGATTGCTTTCTCACATGTGCCTTGACTGCGGGCCTTCAGCAGACCGAGCCACCCCTTGCTGGAGCCAGCAACCTTGGGTCCAAGCTGGTGAGCTTTTGCTTAAGCCAGATGGGCCCGCGCTCAAGCTGGCGAGCTCGGGGTCTCAAACCTGGGTCTTCCGCATCCCAGTCCGACGCTCTTATCCACTGTGCCACTGCCTGATCAGGCATCATTCTAGTCTTTTTCCCGTATTTCCACCTCCCTTCTTTGACAGTGAGAAAACCTGGCTTTCATATTTATCTATTGTTTACTATATGTAGATTATATAGCAAACATCTTTTATATTGTCCAGTTCACCCTTGAACATCAATTTTGACTCCCCCAAAACATTACATTTGTCCCTTTGCATGTAGGGATTCAACCAACTGCAATCAAATACAGAGTTTTCCATCTGTAACTGGGAATGCGAAATGCTGTTGAGGAGGCTGTGAGCAAACACTGATAGAATTTACTTGTCGCCGGCGGGAATATCAGTTGGCACAGACCTTACAGAGGGAAATTTGAAAATATCCAGCAAAAATGCACATGTGTTTACATTTTGACCTAGCAATCGTACTTCTAAGAATCAAAATTAATAATACCAAAAGTACATCTGCAAAAAAAAAAAAAAAGTACATCTGCACAAGGATATTTATTGCAGCATTGTTTATGACTTAAAATGTTGGAAATAACTTAAATGCTCATACATAGAAGAGTGTTTGTTAAATAAATTATATATGGTCCATTCACACAATGGAGAACTAGGCAACTTTAAAAATGAATAAAGACGATCTCTATGAGAAGATATGGAGTGATTTCCACAGTACATTGTTAAATGAGAAAAGCAAATTGCAAAAGAGTATCTATACTATTCTGCCCATAATATAGAAAGAAGAAAATACAATGTGTCTGTAAAGTCATGGGTGCACTTTTGACCGGTCACATGGTCAAAAGTGCACCATGACTTTACAGACACACTGTACAGATTTGTGTCTATGTATACACATAGACATATGTGTCTGTTCATTTTTAATACACATACACACACACAAAGATAACCAAGAAATAAAGGAAAAAAATTTTGGAATATTTGAGAATGTTTTAATACATCTGCCATATTTTCAGAATTACAGATTAACATCAAGACAGCATAGGATTGTGACGATGTACAGGCTCTGGAACCATACAGCTTGGGTTCTAATCCAGGCTCCCACACTTCTAGCTGTGTGACCTTGGAGACTCCCTTAACCTCTCTGTGCCTCAGTTTCCACACCTATAAAATGTCAATAATAGTAATACCTAAGTCATAGGCTCCATTCACCAAAATAGACCAGATGCTTGGACCCTTCAGACTCAGTCAGTGTCATGGGGGATAAAAAGAGGGGGAAAATGTTGTAGAACATAAGACCAAATTCAATTTGAGTCTAGATGGGATTCAGTTCTAAAAAGAAAGACTTTAATAGGGATTCTTGGAACAATTTGATATAGACTGAGTATTAAATGATTTTAAGGAATTACTGGTCATTTTCCAAGGTATGATGACACTAGAGTGGCTAAGTAGGCAAATGTCTTTATCTTAGGAGATGAGTGCTGAAGTATTTAGGGGTGAAGCACCTGCAACTTACTTTTTTATGGTGTGACAAATATAGATATATGGTTTGTGTATGTATGTGTGTACATATATGCATCTACACAGATAAAGCAAAAATAGCAAAATATTATCAATTGTGGAAGCTAGTTGGAGAATATATGGATAATCACTACTATTCTTTCAACTATTCTGTATGTTTGAAATTTCTTAATTAAAAGTTGTGGGAAATTTTTGAAAATTAAGCAGCAAGAAATACTGGGTAAAGCTGATCTTTTTAAATAAAACTTTATATTGGAAGTTCAAGTATATACAAAAGTAGAAGAGAACCCCTTGTAACCATCATCCAGCATTAACAGGTTTCAATTCAGGACCAATCTGGTTTCATTTATTCCTTGTCCACTCTGCCCTTCCTCCAACTTATTTATTATTTTTTATTTATTGATTGATTTTAGAGAAAAGAGAGAGAGAATGAGGACAGGAGCGGGAAGCATCAACTCATAGTAGTTGCCTCTCATATGTGCCTTGATGAGGAAAGCCTGGGGTTTCAAACCAGTGACATCAGCATTCCAGGTCAATGCTTTATCTGCTGTGCTAGTTTAAAATTTTTTTTATTGATTGATTTTAGCGAGAGAAGAAGGGAGAGAGGGAGCGAGACAGGAACATGGAGCTGTCCCTGTATGTGCCCTGACCAAGGATCAAACCGGCAACCTCTGCACTTTGGGATGATGCTCTAACCAACAGAGCTATCCCACCAGGGCAGGGCAGGCTATTTTTGAGACAAATCCAAATGTCATATATTTTCATTCATACATATTTCAATGTACATCCTTAAAAAATAGACTCCAAAAATCATAACTTGATACCATCTCACATCTAAATCAATGAATAATTTCTTAATAGAATCAATCAAATATTAAATCAGTTATCTGGTTTCCTTGAATGTCTCATAAGTGTTGGATATTTTTAAACAGTTTGCTTAGTCATGTTCTAAATAAAGTCCACATATTGCTTTTGGTTAATATGTCACTTATCTTTTTTTTTTAATCTATAGATTTCACCACTTTTTTTCTTTCTTTATCTTCCTCTCTCTCTCTCTCTCTCTCTCTCTCTCTCATGATTTGTGATTTGTTTGTGGTAGAAATCAGGTCATTTATCCTGTAGAGCATCTTACCTTCTCTATCTTGCTGATTATACTCCCAACATCACGTGTCCCTCTGTCTCCTGTATTTGGCCTTAATGGTGGTAAGATCTAGAGGCTTAAGTTTATAATGATCATGCATTCCCATTATGAAGCACAAGATTTCTCATTGTCTCTCTTTTATTTGTGATATTAGTGGTCATTGATGATCATTGCCTAGATCCATTGTTTTAGGTAAATTTTTTCTGGAAAGGACCAGACAGCAAATACATTAGGCTTTGTAGGACATGTGTCACAAGTGCTGAACTCTGCCATTGTAGCCTGAAAATAGCCATAGACAATATGCAAAAAATAAGCATGACTATGTTCCAATAAAACTTTATTTACAAAAACAGGCATCAAGCTGCTGTTGGCCTCTGAGCTATGGTTTGCTCATAATTACTTAATCCTAATATATATGACAGTTTTAGAAAACAAATAGTAACATTAATACAAACAATAGGATTACTGAAAACAATGTAAGATTCCTTTGCCAGTGTTTTTATCTTTAAGAGATATTCTACCAAGAATATTCAGACAAATTACTGTGTTAAAGTCCCGTGATGTAATTCTGTGTGAGCTAATGCTGCCGACTCAATAGACAAGATCATTTGTTTCGTTTTATTTTTAGATTTTAGGAATTTTTATCCTTCATTTTATTGTATAATGTTGAGACAAACTAAGGTGGCTCCAAAGTCAAATAAACAAAACAACATACATATGGCGAAGTGTAGCTTCTGTTCTTACCTTCTATACTGTTCCCTATACTTGATCGGGTCATATGGGAATCCTACTTATAGGTAACCATTTTTCAAAATGTTATGGTGTAATCCTTCCATTTAAAATACACATACACACAAACACACACTTTTTTAAAAATAAATAATAGTATACAATATATACCCCTTTACCCACTTTCTTCTTTTTTGTGTAACACTATATCCTAGAGATCACTCCTCAGTTGTATACAGAAATAGTCCGCCTTCCTTTTTACAGCTTATAGCACTCCATTGTGTGGATGTGCCAGAGTTTATTCAACCAGTTCTCTACTGATAGACATTTGGTTTGTTTCCAGTTGAGTGAAGATAATCTTTTAAATCATAGGAACAACAAAATCAAATGGACAGAGTTTTAAAGTGATTATTTGTAATTTTTCCAATGCTTGCCAATTTACAGAAGAAAGAAAAGACATGACATGACCCCAGATTCCAGCCGGCAGTCACATGACAAGAACAATAAATTGCAGGACAGATCTAAGCTAAGAAAAGCACAGTCACTGGTGAGTATTGCTTTCAAAAGATTCCCCACCATAATGCTGATGAAAATCACTGGGTCTCTAATCCTATTTGTGAAAATGAATCTGTTTTCTTAATTAGAACCATCAAGTGGTGCTTTAAGTACTGGTCTCTGAAACTGACTGACAAGCTGTATAACCTTGAAGATGTCCTTTATTTAATCTCACTGAGGCCCTGTTTTCTCATCTGCTTAAAAAAAAAAAAAGACTAGATGAACTGATGTGTATGAATCTGCTTTGAGAACTTTATAATATAAAGGGAGCATTGTTGTCATTTAGTTTTTCTTCTGCTATGAGTCCTTTGGGGAGGAGACTATAGAAATTTCTCCAGTGAAGGTTCCCCGACCTAAGAAAAAGGTACACTTTCCTGCTACCAGTGAGGGTGATTATAAAAGTGCATTTCAAGCAACTAATGGAAAAAATAGCTAATTGACTACCTAATAAAATCAGTAATTGTGCCTAGGGAGCATTGTCGTTTCATAGCAGAGCTTTCCATTGTGGCTCTGCACCCCCAACGGATCCCTTTTAGCACATATGAGTCTTTGGTGCGAAGTAGAAGGGAATGAGGGTGGAATCAGAAGTTCATGTTATTAGTAAAGACTTAGGGGAAAAGCTGAGGATACACACTCAAGGAAAATGAATATAAAGTGGATGTCAATTGGGAGAAGAATAAGTATGTACTCATGAATAAATCACTTTGATAGCTCTGCTTTGAAGCCCTATTACTTTCTGTTTAAATTTATTTTCAAGTGTTATTATGTTCTAAAAGAGAGAGGGAGAGAGATGAGCTCTTTAAAGTAGGGCAGTTTGTATTCTGAGGGACCAATTTCCTTGGACTGGATGAGGCTTTTCGGAGGCAGATGTACAAATGCCCAAGGGAACGGAGAAGCTTAAAGTGGGGCCGTAAAATTGTCAGTGAAAACCATTAATTGAGAAAAATAACTTTATGAGGCTTATCACACGGGCCATTCAGGCATGCTTCTGTCTGGTTTCCTGGCTCCTCCGCCCACTGAGCCAGGAGCAGGAGAGAAATCCGGGGGAGATCAGGGAATTGAAGGGCGATAAAAGTTGATGGTGATGTATGCTTACAAATTATCAGTGCTGTCAAACACTTCTCTAGCTTGAAAAGCAAAACAACAACCACAAAAATCAAAGGCTAAACCAGAAGCTTTCCCCGTGGACTTTTGACATGAACCATCTGCCACATAACTAGCAGGGCTTGCTTAAGTTAACATGTATGTTATAAATTTGAAACTTTAAAAGTGGCACGGCTCATTAAAGGGAAACCAGGGCAAATTAAACAATGATAAAGAACAATTAAGCTATTAATAAATGAAGTGCGTGACTGGATTGACTTACTTGTATTGTTTATGTGAATACATTTATTACAGTCACTATTTATGATCAGCTGTTTTGCTAAGAAGCATAGAGCATAATTAAACCCTCCAAAAGTATGCGGTGGTCTTTGATGGGGTGGTGATGTCTGTGATAACTGACTGGTTGGGCCACAGGGTGAAGGTGGCGAAGGCCCCCTCTCCACGAGGTGGCCATTTGCCCTCCCTGCAGGCCACGGACCTCCAAGGACAGAGGTCCCCAAACTAAAGCCCGCGGGCCAAATTGCAGCCCCCTGAAGCTATTTATCCGCCCCCGCCGCACTTCTGGAAGGGGCACCTCTTTCATTGGTGGTCAGTGTATGGAGTACTGTATGTGGCGGCCCTCCAGCTGTCTGAGGGACAGTGAACTGGCCCCCCCGTGTAAAAAGTTTGGGGACCCCGCCCTAGGAAATAAGCAACCTCCTAAGTGACGCAAGATGATTGAGAAAACGAAGAAAGGCTGGATGTGGGTCTGAGAAAATGGGATGTGAGCACTGAGGAAACTCAAGGAAGGGACCTGAGGAGAGTAAGGAGTCGGTAAAACTCCGTCCACCACCACTGTTCTGTTTGGGAACTCCTACAATTGCAGAAGTGTGATTGTAATGGGGAGAAAAAAGCATGTATTCATGTGATAGAATGCTCTCGCATCATTTAGACAGGTATATCTAGGAAGATTTCAGGAGGAACTAGAGAAATGAGAGGAGGCAGAACTTAGGGGGAACGTGTTATAAAGTCAAGGGCAAAAGGGACAGACCCCCCAAAGTCTGCCTGAGAGGCTCCTGAGATCTGAACACTTGAGTATTCCTTGCGCTATAAACAGAAAAGGGGGCATATGATATTTGGAGAAGTTAAAGCTTGGTGGATGGAAAGGTTGGAGGAGGGGAAAAAAGCACAGGAGTGTAAAAGTACAAAGCATATTCCTGAAGCCATTTCTCCAGGGCTGTGGCCATTAGGCCACGGGAACTGTCTTCACTTTTCACCTATCATGACTTAGAGCCTTCAAATATGAGCATTCTTTCTAAAGAGAGAAATATTCTTTTTATTTTATTTTATTTTTAATGAGAGGAAGGGAGATACAGACTTCTGCACGCTCCCTGACTGGCATTGGCAACCTCTGTCTAGGGCCAATGCTCGAATAAACCAAGCTATCCTCAGCACCTGAGGTTGATGCTTTGACCAACCGAGCTGTTGACTGCGAGAAGGGAAGGTTGGGGGCAGGGGGAAGGAAGAAGCAGATGGTTGCTTTTCATGGGTGCTCTGACCAGATATCAAACTCAGAACATCCGCACGCTAGGCCAGTGCTCTGTCCACTGAGCCCTGGGCCTAAAGAGAGAAACATTCTTAGGGCAACAGTTTCAAGTCTACATGTGAGCTTATGATGCTTTCTCTTATTTAATAGTTTGCAGTTCTCAGAGCCTGTCCCTAAAAAGGGTGCCTGATTTCCCCTTCGGCTTTCAGTGTTAGCGCTGCCTCCTGACAGCCGCTCCTTTCACCACCTTTCTGTGTGAATCATTGATGTAAGATTGGAGAAAGCCTAGACCATTTCTTTAATGCTTTACAATTTTGAACACTGCTTATTAAAATTCCATGTACATCAAGAAATGCTCAACTATTACTGATTATAAAACTCCATACAAAACAAAGCCAGTTTAAAAATATAAACACCACAGGGGAGACAGGTGCCATTTTAATTAAACTCCAGAGATTTTCCCATCTCATGTAAAAATATGATTTTTTTTTTTTTTACCCATAACAGCTCGCCCCACAATTCCTCTTTGGGGAAGGGTGAGCAGGGAGCTGTCTCTTGTGGGGGAAGCCGAGGGTGAGCTTGTTAGAGAAATGCCCCTCAAGGGCTTAGATGCTCTGGGGCGCCTCTACTTCAGAGGAGGGGAAACCTGCTTGGCTGGAGATGAAAGTTTGCTGTTTCTGCCCCTGCAAGGAGAGGGGAGGGCAGGGGAGGAGCCGGAGAGAGAAGCCCGCCTGATGGGAGAAGCTGAGTTGAGGCAGGGGAGAGAGACAAGGAAGGTGTTAGATAGTAATACCACCCATTCCTATCAAATGTCCTGGCTGTTGCTGAGAAGTAAACCCTGCCTTCCAGCTCTGTAGTAAATTCTACTCAATTTACACGTGGAAGCCAAATCTCAGAAGTCTAGAAGGCCAAGAAAACAAAAGCCCCTTGGGACAATTCACAAAAACCCAGGGGCTGGGCTTTAGACTTCCCAGGTTCTGGGATTGGATTTAGAGGACCCCAGCTGACATCTTGTTTTACATTCTCCCCCGCCCCCTTTTTCCTACCAAGTTAAGTATAGAAACAAATACCTTTTGTCTCTCAGTGAACTTTTGTTTGGAGGTTAGATGTTCTCACTTCTACGTTGGGATTTGATCACGGATCTCAAAAAGCTGGCTGTTTCAGAGCATTCATTGTGATACAAGGAACGAAAGCCGTTAATGGCCTTCTTGCTCTAAGGGCTGTAGATAAGACCTTATCTTTTCCGTGGGTGATTCCAGCTCTGCCATTATCTCACCTCTTTCCAGGATCACCTGAGTCCAATGATTTCAAATGCTTCTTTAGCTTTCTCACCCCCCCCCCATGTCAACAGAGGAGGGAAAGGAATATATATACTCGAAAGTAATTCCTGGTTTTTATCCTCGAAACAACACGGTTTAAGAACCAGAAAATCCAGGTTTCTAACGGCAGCTTGACTGTTAACTCACCAGTCACTCAACCTCTTTGAGATGTCATTTTTCCATGTATGCATGAGAGTTTGGATTCCCACCTCTTTCAGGTCTCCTCGGACCACATAGCTTCCTACCACATTCCGTCACCTCTCTCCTGGTACACCTGAGGGACGCGGCTGTGACTAAGGTGACTTTACACAGAATGGCCAAAAGGGTCCATTATTTCGTGAATCCTACGAATAAGGCGATAATAGCAGGTTTCTGTCTCCTTTTTCTTTGAACCTTAGAAAATATAATTAATTGAAAGAGGGGAGTTTACAAAACAAAATTATGCAACGGTTTCCTGGAAGGCCGTCTTTAATAGACTTTCAGGGCTGGTGGACTCCCCAGGAGTTTGTTTTATCCTGCTTGTTCTGTTTGGATGTGCCGAGCTAAAAATAGCTCTGGGAGAGATTTCTAATTACTCAGTTCAGTGAAATTCTTGAGAATTCCAGAGGGACAGAAGGATAAAAAAGATAAGAAAGAATGTGGGTTTTGCAGTCAGAGGGATCTGGGTTCTATTACTAAATAGTGTGACTCTGGATAAGTTACTTAACCTCTCTGAGCCTCCATTTCTTCATCTGTGAAATGGGAATAAGGATGGTTGTCAGAACTAAATGCCAGGTATATATGAAGTACAATACCTGTTTGTGTTCCCCCCCATTAAATACCATCTTACTTTTCACTTTGTTGACCAAGAGCACAGGTAGGGACTTAACGCAGATTCATGCCCAATACCATAATTTTAGTAGCCTGGGGAGTTTGGCTAAGTGCTAACCTCTTGGAGGCTATGTTTCTCTTCTGTGAAATGGAATTAATAATACTAACCTTACTGGGTTGGGAGGCAGATGAACTGCATTTAGCACAACACCTGGCTCAAAGCATTGCAGAAACAGTAGCTGGTAGCGGTAATGGCAGCCGTAACAACAGTCAGAATCACACCATAGCGCCTGACCTGTGGGGGCGCAGTGGATAAAACGTCAACCTGGGAACACTGAGGTTGCTGGTTCAAAACCCTGCACTTATCTGGTCAAGGCACATATGGGAGTTGATGCTTTCTGCTCCTCCCCCCTTTCTCTCTCTCTCTCTCTCTCTCTCTCTCTCTCTCTCTCTCTCTCTGTCTCCTCTAAAATGAATAAATAAAAAGAAATTTAAAAAAAAAAAGAATCACACCATAGCAACACAACAGTCTGAGACGGCATGGAAAGTTGAGAGCCAGCCAATGGGGAGCAGCTGCTGAGAGGAGGCAGCCACAGGCTCCGGTTTGTGGAATAAGCTTCTCTCTCACTCTCGCTTTTGCCTTCTTGCTTCTCCCCAGTTTTCTTTATCTTTTCCCTTTGTTTTGTTGTTTTTTCTTTCTCTCATGGTTTCCACTATGTAAGATACAGTTGCATTCATAGCTGTATGAAATGTAAGCCAGATGTTTTCTTTTCCTGCCTGGCCTCTGTACTGTCCTGCATCTGTGTATATATACACACACACACACACTCAGGCATTGGCACCTCATCTAGAGTGAACAGTGAGTGAGTGTGTGTGGAACTCAGTGCCATGATTTCTGCGTTGTGCTCATTCCACTGCTTGTGAACCACAATGTTGGTTCTAATTTCAGACGAGAAAAGGCCTACTTGCTAAGAATCCTGGGGGCAAAGTGAACTCTCAGAAGGGACCCCACTTAGAGTGCCTGTGTTTCTCGTCGGTGAAAGAGCGTAGCTTCCTTGTTCTGTGTCGTCGCCCATGTTGTGTCATGCTATGAGATTAAATTGCCCTGGTGTTTCCAACAGGAGGGATTCTACCTGCTTCACTTTCACTGAATATGTAGATGGGGACCAAATGACTACTGGCTTTTGCTTAAGAGTTAAACACCAAATATACTGCTCACAAAAATTAGGGGATGTCTCCTCTAATTTTTGTGAATAGTATAGCTGACACAAATTGGCTTCTCTTCAGGACCTACCAGAAGAGAAGAACCATGTTTAGAAGTTATGTAATATTATTAGTTATATATGTATTATTTATTACCTATTTTAATCACTGTTCCTATTGGGGTTTAAAATGTGTATGTGTGTATGTAGGGTATGTTTGTGAATATATATATATATATATATATATATATATGATATTTAGTAATAATAGTATTTCACCACACACTACAGTAGAAACCAATTGTCCAAGACATGGATGTTCACAGTCGCGACCAACAGCCATTCGAACTTTATGGCCTGTGAACAATTTGCAACACACCCCTACCTTATTTCACGGACTCGGGAGACTGCATGGTGCCATCACATAGCCTTGGATTGACATTTCAAAACCCTGCCTTGGGTTGCTCAGCCTTCCTCAGCAGCTGACAGTTTGACCCCAAGGTTACTTAAAAGAGAAACGGAGAACGGAGAACGAAGGGCTATGGCTTCTTTAAAACTGTTGATTATTTCTTCCTAACACCTTTCCTTTTTTTCTCACAGAAGCGGAGTGAGCTAGGAGGAAAGGGGGCGCTTTCTCCATGGGTGACTGTTGACCTAAGGAGAGACCCTACAAGGGTGACCGTGCAGGTCTGAGTGGCCGGGTCTCCCAGGCAGGCAGGAGGATGGCCTGGGCCTCCTCACAGAATTCCCCGACGGAAAACCCATGAAGCCGCTCCGTCCTGTGGATAAAGCGTCCACCAGCGCCTGTAGCCCCGCGCGTTCATCTTCTCCATGCTCTGCGCCTGTAGCCCCGCGCGTTCGTCTTCCCCATGCTCTGCGCCTGTAGCCCCGCGCGCATTCATCTTCCGCATGCTCTGCGCCTGTAGCCTCACGCGTTCATCTTCTGCATGCTCTGCGCCTGTAGCCCCGCGCGCATTCATCTTCCGCATGCTCTGCGCCTGTAGCCCCGCGCGTTCGTCTTCTCTAAGCTCTGCGCCTCTAGCCTCGTGCTATCCCTTACCCATTCCTCGGCCCCCAGCCTGAGCTTAGGCAATTTATAGGGGGGAGTCAAAGCCGTGCCTCTGGGATTCGAACAGAAACACTTCTGATTTTATGATTTGCAGACATAATAACCCACATTTATATACAGTTTTACTGCATCCCCTGTGAAAAGATACTCATAATCAAGTGTTGAGAATAGATTTTTTAAATTGTTATTGAATTTATTGGGGTGAAGGGGTGGATTTTTTAAAAGGGGACGGTGAGTGAAGTCACCTTCTTTATTTTTCTTTACCATATCACACACAGGCTTGGGATGATTAAATGAAATAATGACTATAGGACTCTTAGCACCATGCCCGGCAGTCAAACTATTTGCAGTTATTACTGGTGATAGTGGTGGTCTTTCTAGAAGCATGATGGGCACATCGCAGCGGGGGTCGCTGTCGATACTCTATTTACCGGTTGTTCATACCCACATTCTCCTTTATCTAATCTATCCTCTTAACTTATTTGTCGGTTTATCCAGTGATGTGGTTTGTATCAATGGTCATTGCAAATTTCTGCAAATAACATGAATGGAAACGACCCCACAAATCCAAGCGGGGAGTGACAGACACAGGTAGCTGGCGAGGCCGGCATATAGTTGTGCCCTCTTGATAGCCCTCCTTGGGCCTTAGCCTCCTCTTTCCTAGGTCAGTCCGCCTCAGTAGCCTCTCACCATTGTCACTCTCTTCTTTCTGCCCAATAAAATGGCATCCAGCTTCAAAGACAGGAATTTTCTATCACTGTTTCAAAGTATACCTGCATGGTGGTTTTTGCCATTGCTCTGAAATGGGGAGGGGGGAGGCACTTGTATGTTTATTTATTTATTCAAACAAGTAGTTTCCCAGTACTGGACTAGGCCCTAGGGCTACAACTATAACAAAATACCATCTCTGCCCTGCAGACGCTTACGCTAGGGTGGGGAGCTTCTGGTAACTCCTAGGTATCTGGGTTGAGCAATTGTATTAATGTTTCTGCCTCTACTACTGAGACTACAGTCACAACAGGATGTGCTGGTGTAAGATCCTGGATGGACTACACTTTTCATAGTCAAAAGAGAGCTGAACATATGAGCCAAGAGTTCAGGTTGGAAAGCGGAGCAAGAGATATACAGTGTGGCCTAGAGTCATGGTGCACTTTTGACCGGTCACACGGTCAAAAGTGCACCATGACTCTACGGACACACTGTATATCCAGCAATTGAAGACTTAGGCACTGATTACCCAGGAAGTGGGCCAGGAACAGAACCCTGGAGAATTTTTGCTGTGTAAAGCATAGCCTTACATTTCTCCTTTCCTGTGTGCCCTTCCACTTAAAGACATGATAACATGTTAGAGATATTATTGGGTAACTATCTCTTGAAGAATAACATTAAGTTCAACTGATGAGAGAAGTATATTTAAATTACCTGATTCCACCCCTCTTTATAGGAGCAGGTTGAAGAGAGGAATCCTCTTGCCTGACCAGGTAGGTGTTGGCACAATGGATAGAGTGTTGACCTCGGAGGCTGAGGACTCAAGTTTGAAACCCCGAGGTTGCTGGTTTGAGCGCAGGCTCCAGCTTGAGCGTGAGGTCACCAGCTTGAGTGTGGAATCATAGACATGACCCCATAGTCCCGTGATGGCGAACCTATGACACGCATGTCAGTACTGACACGTGTAGCCATTTTTGATGACATGTGGCCGCATACCAGAGAAGTATGGGGCCACATGCCAAGAAGGACGTTTTATCCTCGGCTCCTGCACGGCCAGGTGCAGTAGCCGAGGATAAAACATTTGCTGTAGTGTAGACACTCTGTGCCGGAGGTCTGTGGGCCAAAACAATAGAACTCCGGCACAGAGCGTCTAGTTCTGGGACTTCTGGTTAGGCCGTTTTTCTCGAAGTGACACACCACCCGAGTTATGCTCGGTTTTTTGGCGAATTTTGACACACCAAGCTCAAAAGATTGCCCATCACTGCTCTAGACCAAGGTCCAGGATGGTCAGATTTGTACCCTTTTATATCACTTCCTCATGTTTTCCCCTTAAATCTTGTCTTTCCTCTTGTAATGATGAACATTAGTCTTATAAAGAGGGTTTGCGAAGTTGCTTTCAGGGACAATAAGGGAGTGTGGATGACTCCCTTGCTGGGAGACTGGCTTCCTAGGGCCCATGTTAAAGGGAAGAGAAACCACAGCATCTAGGAAGGCGGCGACCATTACTAAGAGGAGAGGAGGTTGGAGGGTAGTCCCTGGGACCTGCCACAGAGGAACAGGAGAGCGTGAGGGGAGCCTGTGACCCTTTCTGGGGGACTTAGGAGAAAGGGGCTCCTCAAATGCATGATACCTAAGTTTCGTATAGGATTAAATTCGGAACATTTCCAGGTGAGGTGTGACTAGCCCATTCTTGAATCACAGAGAGCTAGGTTTTCTTCTTCACTCAACAAGTATTTTATTTTCATTGTTACTAAAATAGCACAGAGGAACACCTCTATTTGTGGTCTTACCTTATGCTGATCTCAGAACAGAACTGAAAACCGGGTAGGATTAGCTCTCCCATTTCTTCCCCCTTTCCTCTTCCATTCTAACGACTTGTTATATTTAACCCCAGCTTTGCCTGCTCTTTCCGAGAAAAATCAGAAAACATACATATATCTATCCACTCTAGGCAGGCAGCCGTGGGTTCAGTGAGGTAGAATATCCCAGCTTTGCTCACAGGGAGCTTGCATTTTCATCAGAAGACAAATAATTACATTAGAAACAAATCCTAAATGCCAAGAACGTATGTGTGTTCAGTGCCAAGTCAGAGGCCTCGCTAGGAACCCAGCTGGGGCAGCAACCCCTGAGGGATAAGACCCTCAAGCTTCTTGGAGGAGGTGGGCCTTGAAGAACAGGTTGTATTTAGAGAGCATGTGAGGTAAGACCAGTCGGTGTGGTGCGTCTTTGTGGGATAAGAGGGACTCGGTTTGCTGGGAAGAGGACAGGAGATAGCAGTCATTGGCTAAGGCCATTTCTGATTTTCCCTAGGTGACTAGAAGCTCTGTGTGCTGCAAACACATCTATCAGAGCATCAGAGGGAGGCACCACAGGATCTAACAACTGAGACTTGCAGGCTGACTGTGGAGCAACAGGAGGGGTGTTGTGTTCAGGGAAGGCTACAGGATCTGCATGTCTGTTCAATCTCCTTATGTCTCTGCACACAGTAGGAGCCAACATAAGGGTCACCTCACAAGTTCCCTATAAGCTCAGCTTGTATTATTTCTCTCCATTCTTTCCCCTGCCCTTCTCTGCTCACGGCCAGATGTCGAGAAGAAGTCCTTTCTCACTGTGAGTTTTGATTGGACAGTCAACCTGTGACATTTGCCTTTTTGGAGAGCATGTGTGCATGCACAGATTAGCAGGGATTAGAAAATATGGCCGCTCTACCAACATTCACCTTGTCTCGGAGTCACAAGTCTCCGGACCCTTTCACTTGGTGAATGTAGGCTGGCATTTAGCCTGCTGTTCTTTGGTTTCCTTTATTTGTGACATGGAGACGTTCATACTGCCCTACCTACCTTGTAGAGTTTTTCCCTGAGGTTCAAATGAAATCATGGTGTGAAAGCCCTCTGGAGATGAAAGAAGTTATTAGTAGCTCAGGGTGAAGACTGCATGGGGATAAGTGGTGGTGACATTGGAAGTCTCAATAAATCCCATCCAGCCCTATGATTTTATACAATTGTTTTACAGCATTAAAATAAGTTTAATTATATAGCTTCCTCTGGTGTTTTAGTGACTCTCCCTCTAATGAGATCTCTTTCATCCCTAGATATCCCTAAAAGCAGGACCCAGCCCGCCGCTACATGGCCCAGCTCATCTCGCCTGGCCTCCGCATCTGGGAGTGCTCCCAGCCCCCGAGGCAACAGCGACAGTCCTTGCGCAGCATCTTCACCACAGACACCCTGGCCTTCGCTCGTCACCCATCCAGGCTCCGGAGCTGAAGCTGATTTAAAAATGTGAAAAGAGGCCCTGACCAGGAAGCTCAGTTGGGTAGAGTGTCATCCCAATACGCCAAGGTTATGGATTCTATCCCCAGTCAGGGGACATACAAGACTCAACCAATGAATGAATAAATAAGTGGAACAACAAATCGATGTTTCTCTCTCCCCTTTCCACTCTCTCTAAAAATCTATCAATATACCAATATTTTTTTAAATGTGAGATTTTTATAGAAATGACAAGATACTCCACACCTCGGAGCATAGGGTGTTACTTGGCACCTCTATTAGAAACTGTCCATTTAGGTGCCTTGTTGTGAAAGTGAGCTCTATGGTATTTCAACAGAAGGTATTCATGGCATAAATGTTGATATATTTACAAACTTAGGAATATGATGATAGATACCATGGGATTGATAAAGGGACATGTGATAGCACCATTGGTAATAATAAGTTTGAGAGCCAGGGTCCCAGAAGGATACAATCAGCATACTTCCAAGGCTGCTTGAGCAGGTTAATAACCCTGGTGTCTTAATTTGCTAGGTCCTCCATAACAAAGTACCACTGCCTTAGTCCATGCAGGCTGCTATAACAAAATACCATAGGTGGGTGGCTCACAACAACAGACATTTATTTCCTCACATATCTGGAGACTGGAGGTCCAAGGTCAAGGTGTCATCAAGGTCGGTTTCTTCTGTGGCCTCTCTCATTGGCTTGCAGATGGGTGCTTCTTCACACTGAGCTCTCTCCTGTGCCCTCTCTGGGACCCTACTTCCCCTTATTATAAGCTGTACTGAGTGGTAAATAGGAGGTGGGAGAGACCAGGGGGACATTTTGGAGAGAAGAATAAGATATGCAGAGGCCCAAGGGGAAACTAGAGGGACGCCATCCTCGTTTCCCAGGACAGTCCTGGTTTTAACATTCAGAGTCTCGCACCCAGGAAGTGCCTTGGTCACTGAGCCCTATCTGTGGAGCAGTAAGTACCAGAATAGCTGGAGTGTGAAGGACCTGGACTTGCAGCAGGGCTGGGGAGAGAGAAAGTGGGGAAATAAGCAAGAGCCCCTTGAGGAACTAAGCCACCACTAAGAGGTTACGGCTTTATCTTGGAGGTAGTTGAGCAGTCAATAGGTGATCTTATGTAAGGGAGGGACTTGCTAGGATTCGCATTAGAAAGACCTCTGTCTGCTAGGTAATGAAGAAGAGGGACAGTACTGTAAGCCAGTTAGGAATCCACTGCCATTTTCCAGGGAAGAGATGGTGGTGGTTAAAAGTAAAATTGTGGAGGGAGATGGAGAGAACCAGAGGATTTAGGATATCTTAAGGCTGTAATGGCGAACCTATGACATGCGTGTCAGCACTGACACACGTAGCCATTTTCAATGACACGCGGCCGCATACCAGAGAAGTATGGGGCCGGATGCTGAGAAGGACGTTTCATCCCCAGCTCCTGCACGGCCAGGTGCAGTAGCCGAGGATAAAATATTTGCTGTAATTGAATGATAAGATAATCTGGAGATGTTTTCATTGTACATATGTACCCTGATTTATAGGTGTCACCACATTAAAGTTAATAAAAAAAATATATATTTGCTGTAGTGTAGACACTCTGTGCCGGAGGTCTGTAGGCTAAAACATTTTTGTTATTTAAACTATAAATATCGTGAAATTATGCTTTTTTTCTCGTAGTGACACACCACCTGAATTCTGCTCGGTTTTTTGGCAAATTTTGACACACCAAGCTCAAAAGATTGCCCATCACTGTCTTAAGGAGAAGTGACAGAACTTAGAGATGCGGGAGGTGAGAAACAAGGAGAAATCAGGTTTCTGGTTGGGGCAACAGGGAAAAGTCTTGGGAAGTAATTAGGATGGGCTGGAAATCCCTTCCCCACACCACCCTGCACGAGAATACAAACAAAGCAGCTGTTCTTCTGCTCCCCCGTCTGCTCCCCGTACAGCTCCTGTTCACCTAAAAATCTGAGTCATTGTGCAACCGACCCAGAAGTCTCAGGCATAGCCACAAGACTTACAGAAACTTCATGCTAGGAGGGAGGTTCGGGGAGGGCGGGGGAAGAAAGTGGGCATTTATTATACGAGATACTTCCTAAATGATTCATGTACTCTATCTTACTGAGTTTACACAAGGCTCCCCTGAGGTCAGTAGGTGTATGTTGTCATCCCTATTTCACAGCTGCAGAGTGTGTGGTGGGTGGCAAAGTATGGTGCTGCAGCTGGCTATGGCCACAGAGCAGCAGAACTGGGCGCGTTTGACCCCAACTGCTCTTTCCACCGTGCTGCGTCCCTGATGAGCACTGGCTTCCACCTGAGTGGATATTTTGCCACATCCATGGCCCTGTCTTGATTCCGTCTTTATTTGGTATTCGAGAAAGATATGGACCAAGGGAGGGAAGGACTCTGTCCCCACGGGGCTAAGAGGCCAGCTGAAGTCTGCTTCCAGAAGCAAGGATTGCCAGAGAGCTTAATCCTTTGTAACTGGACCCCACACTGATTATACTTGTAGATACCCTAAAGCCAGAGGACCTATGTCATTATCTCTGAGCATCAAGGCTAGGGGAAGCTATGGAGACTGTCCGAGGCAACAGCTAGTTTAGGTAAGGAGGGAGTGTTGGGAGATGAAACTCAAGAGACAGATAGCTAAGGAAAGGCCTCTCCAGGGAAGAAAGGCGCCCAGGATGAGTTCTCAGGGCCTCCCTCCCAAAGAGAGGGAGTGCACAGGTGAGTGTGTTTAAACCTTAGAAGGGGCGATGGAACGTAACAGCTAGACCAGTGCGGTGCCTGCATGGAGGCTGCTCAGTGCCAAATCGAGCTTCTCTTTCTAAGCAGCCAGGTTGACATTCTAACGTGAACCTTGACTTAGCTCCTGTGAAGTCTTAATCCTCTGTATTCACAGAGTAATCTACCCATTTTACTTATGGTCTTTTACAGTTGTTACTTCCGCATGCATTTTACTCTCCCACTCCTTCTAGACTTGGAATTTTTCAAAGGATACCTGTTTCACTCTCTCCATATTTTCACTTTTTTTTCCTTTTTTTTTTTAATTTTATTTATTCGTTTTAGAGAAAGGGGGAGAGAGAGAGAAAGAGAGAGAGAGAGAGAGAGAGAGAGAGGGTGGGGAGGAACAGGAAGCATCAACTCCCATATGTGCCTTGACCAGGCAGGCCTGGGGCCCTGAACCTGCAACCTCAGCATTCCAGGTCAACACCCCATCCACTGCGCCACCACAGGTCAGGCCACATTTTCTTTTATGCAGTGGGCACAAGACTGGAGTTGTCATTGGAATGTCATCGGAAGATCTGAAATGTTCATTTCTCAGCGGGCTTCTTTATTCACTGACAGTGGCACAGAAAGGACACAAGAGGGCGCTCCTTTCCTTCTAATCTGAGTCCAGGGAGCTGAACCTTTTCTGCCCGTTTTAGGTCTCTCTTGAAAACTCAGACATGACTGATGTTGGTGAACCATTCTTCACCACTATTGGGGAAAGACTTTGGGAAATTTTGAATATTTATACTGGCACCCTTGGAGAAATATTTATTCAGCTCAAGTCTTTGATTCCATTCGAATCAATAAAACAAATATTCATATAGTCAGTTTTTTAAGAACTCACAGTCTAAGGAAGAAACATATTTTAAAAAGTAACCAATCCCACCTGACCAGGTGGTGGCGCAGTGGATAGAGTGTCACTGGGATGTGGAAGGACTCAGGTTCGAGACCCCCGAGCTCGCCAGCTTGAGCATGGGCTCATCCGGCTTGAGCAAAAGCTCACCAGTTTGGACCCAAGGTTGCTGGCTCCAGCAAGGGGTTGCTCGGTCTGCTGAAGGTCCGCAGTAAAGGCAAGTGTGAGAAAGCAATCAATGAACAACTAAGATGTTGCAACGACAACAAAAACTGATGATTGATGCTTTTCATCTCTCTCCGTTCCTGTCTGTCTGTCCCTATCTATTCCTATCTCTGGCTCTCTGTCCCTGTAAAAAAAAAAAAAAAGTAACCAATCCCTTTACATCCATTAGGATGGCTATTATAAAAAAACGCAAAGTAACAAGTGTTAGTAAGAATGTGGAGAATTGGAACCTTTATGTATTGGTGATGGGAATGTGAAATATCAGCTGCTGTAGAACACTATGGTGGTTTCTCAAAAAAATTAAACATAGAATTACCATATTCTAGCAATGCCACCACTTCTGAGTATATACCCCAAAATAATTGAAAGCAAAGACTCAGAGATATTTGTGCAGCATTAATCCATTAATCATGATGGCCAAAAGATGGCAGCAACCCAAACATCCATCAACAGAGAAATGGATAAACAAAATATAGCACGTGTGCGCACGCATACACACACACACACACACACACACACACACACACACATGGGATATTAATTCAGCCTCAGAAAGGAAGGGATTTCTGACACTCAGTACAATGTGGGAGTGCAAAACAAAACCACAATGAGATTTTATCTCACATCTGTTAGAATGGATACCATCAAAAAGTGGTAACAGCCTGACCTGTGGTGGTGCAGTGGATAAAGCATAGACTTGGGATACTGAGGTTGCTGGTTCAAAACCCTAGGCTTGCCTGGTCAAGGCACATACAAGAAGCAACTGAGTTGATGCTTCCCACTCCTATCCCCCTTCTTTCTCTCCTCTCTCTAAAATCAATCAATAAAAATCTTTAAAAAAAAAGTGATGACAAGTGGTGATAGGGGCCCTGGCCAGTTGGCTCAGTGGATAGAGCATTGACCGCTTGTGCAAACATCCAGGTTCGATACCCAGTCAGGGCACACATAAGAAGTGAACATCTGCTTTCCTTCTCCTCCCTCTCCCCCTTCTTTCTCTCTTCCCCTCTCGTAGCTAGTGGCTCGATTGGTTGGAGTGTGGGCCCGGGCACTGAGGATACCTCAGTTGATTCGAGCATCAGCCCCAGACGGGGTTGTCAGGTGGATCCCAGTTGGGACGCATGTGGAAGACTGTCTCCACCTCCCCTCCTCTCACTTAAAAAAAAGTGCTGGTCAGAATTTAGAGAAAAGTGAACCATTGGTGGGAATGTAAATTGGTGCAGCTATTTACACTATGGAAGTTCCTCAAAAAAATTACAAATAGAAATACCATGTGATCCAGGAATTTCACTTCTGGGTACAAATCCAAAGAAAATGAAAAAGGATATTGAATAGATCATATATATGCTCATGTTCTTTGCAGTATTATTTAAAATAGACAAGATATGAAAACAAACTAACTGTCCATTAACAGATGAATGGATAAAGACGTGGTGTGTGTATATACATGGAATATTATTCAGCCTCGAGAAAGAAGGAAATCCTTACATTTGCAACCACATGGCTCTCCCTTGAGGTCATTATGCTAAGTGACATAGGGCAAAGAAAGAAAAATACTACATGGTATCACTTATATGTGAAATCGTTTTTAAAAAGTTGAACTCATAGTAGAAAAATGTCTGCCCAGGGCTGGGGTTGGAAGAAATGGGAGAAGTTGGTAAAAGGTACAAACTCCCAGTTATAAGATGTGACTATAGTTGATAACACTGTGTTGTTTATTTGAAATTTGCTAAGAGAAAACTTAAATGTTCACACACACACACACACACACACACACACACACACAAACAAAGCAACCCTCCCCAATGCATTTTTAAGATTCCCAGGTGCTTCTTATGGCCTTTGATGTCTGAAGAATACTGCTGTGTACCAATCTGTTCTTTCCCATGCACTCTCCACCAGGAGGGAGAGATCGTGATTTCAGAAGTGTTCCCCAAGTAGAGAGTTGATCTGGCCCTTTAAGGCTGGATGGGGTTGTTATGGAAAGGAGGAAAAGGCATGAGCCAGGACAAAGTTCCCAGGAGATAGAATGGTTTATGCACAGAAAGAAAAAGAAAGAAAAAAAGAAAAACCTGGCAAAAATGAACAGAGATTAGCCTGACCAGGCGGTGGCGCAGCGGATAGAGTGTCGGACTGGGATGTGGAAGACCCAGATTCGAGACCCGGAGCTCGCCAGCTTGAGCGCAGGCCTATGTGGCTTGAGCAAAAGCTCACCAGCTTGGACCCAAGGTCGCTGGCTCCAGCAAGGGGTTGCTCGGTCTGCTGAAGGCCCGCGGTCAAGGCACATATGAGAAAGCAATCAATGAACAACGAAGGTGTCGCAACAGCAATGAAAAACTAATGATTGATGCTTCTCACCTCTCTCCATTCCTGTCTGTCTGTCCCTATCTATCCCTCCCTTTGATTCTCTCTCTCTGTCGCTGTAAAAAAAAAAAAAAAAAGAACAGAGATTAGACAACATTGAAGTCCCTGGACTTCATGAAGGGGAGTAATAATGATAAGATTGAAAAAACCATGAATAAGAGGCCAAAGTATTTATTTGGGAGTGCAGTGTTTTCTCTAACTTGTTCTTGGTGAAATTAAAAAAAAATGTTTTTATTAATTTTATATATGTATGTATATATATCATATATATACATACTCACACATACATTATATATAATATATATTATATATATAATATATATTTCTTTTTTTTAATTACACTTCCTACCTCATATAATCATTTGAAGGAGTGTCTGTGAAAAGAATTTATATAACAAAATACTGTGTGAACATAAGGTCCTGTTATTCCATCTGAAGTCTGGATTACTGCTATTTATTGCTGTCATCTACTAATTGGTCTTCCTGTCTTTTGGTTGTTGCCTTCAACAACACATCCTATATACAATTACATATATATGTAATTGTATATTTAAAAAAATATTTAAAAAGGAGAGAGAGAGAGAGATCGATTTGTTTTTTCACTCATCCATGCATTCATTGGTTGACTCTTGTATGTGCCCTGATTAGGGATCGAACCTGCAACCCTGACATGTCAGGATGATACTCCAACCCACTAAGCTATCTGGCCAGGGCTCATGATGAAATTTTGATACATTTTATTCCATCAATCAAAAGAGATACAATTTTGAAGAAAGAAAATGACTGTACAACTGACATGCTTGTAAAAATTACAGCTGCCAGCACATGGGCCGTGAGAAAATCAAGCTGTTGAAGTAAATGTGACCTGCTGTTGCCAAATCTTTGTTATTATTTATTTGCTGCTGGTTCATTCATCTTGTCATCTGCTAAAGCTGGCAGATCAAAGTCTGGATCCTTACTACAATGGAAAAACAAGTATGTGTGTGTGGGACCTTACATGTGTAGGAAATTCTATCCATTAATTTTTCTTTTCTCTGAGTTGGGAAGGGGTTGTGGTTATTTGATATGAGGACAGACCACCTTGGCTCAGCTCATCGAACATCAGACTTCTCAGGGAATGTGGATTAAGCCCTGCTGTGGACCGTGGGAAGCAGGGCCCGCAAGGATAAATGTGTGCTTTTAGGCAGATTACTCTGGTAATTGTATATAGGATGGGTTGTTGAAGGCAACAACCAAAAGACAGGAAGACCAATTTGTAGATGACAGCAATAAATAGCAGTAATCCAGACTTCAGATGGAGTAACAGGATCTTATGTTTACACAGTATTTTGTTATATAAATTCTTTTCACAGACACTCCTTCAAATGATTATATGAGGTAGGAAGTGTAATTTTTTAAAAAATAAAGAAAGAAAAGAGAAAGAGGGGAAAAAAGAAAGAAGGAAGGAAGGAAGGAAAGAAGGAGAGAGGAAGGGAAAGAAGAGAAGAGAAAAGAAAAGAAGAGAAGAGAAAGAAGAGAAAAAAGAAAAAAAAAAAAACCCAGTGTCCTGACTGGACAGCTTGGTTGGTTAGAGCATCATCCAAACATGTAGAAGTTGCTGGTTCAATCCCTGGTCAGGGCACATGCAGAAATAGATAAACATTTCTCTCTCTCTCTCTCTCTCTCTCCCTCCTCCCCTTTCTCTCCCTGAAATCAATCAATTAAAAAACAAAACCAAGGTGAAAGTTTAATCTAAAAGGTGGCTACTTGAGACATTTTAAGAAATACATAATTGACAGAACTTAGTGAGTGGTAGGGTGGTAGGTGACCGGGGAGGAAGGAAGAGAGAGGAATCAAAAATGATCCCAAAGTTTTGAACCTGGCTGATTGTGAAGATGTTGCTGCTAACTAACACAAGCCTACAGGAAATGATGATTTGAAGGGGGCATTGCTAATAGTATTTTTTTTAATAATTACAAACTTATAGAAAAGTTATATTGAAAGAAGAGTACAAAATAACTACCACATTCCCTTTGCTCAGAGACTCATTCAGCGTACACCTGTCAGCTCAATAACATCGTTTATAGCAAAAGGATCCAGCACTGCACCCAATCATGTCTTTCAAACTTCAATCCACTTTCCTTTCCTTTCCATTCATGGCCTTGACTTTTTTAAAAACAAAAAATACTACAGATTATTTTGTAGGCTATCCCTAAATTTGGGTTTGTCCAATGTTTCTTCATGATTAGTCCCAGGTCATGCATCTTTTTAACTAGAATATCACAGAGGTGACTATGTTCTCATGATGTCACTCATCAATCAGATGGCACCTCTGTCACTTTATCTCATTACCTTGATGTTAACGTCCATAATTTGATTAAGGTGGTATCTGACAGTTTTCTCTATGGAAAAATTACTCCCGCCGTCCCTAACTACTCAAATATTTTGTGAGGGGTACATTGAAAGGGTGCTGGCCAGGCTGACGACACAGTGTCTGTCACCTGTGTAGTTGTACCGACTGCTCTGCTTAGAGCAGTGGTTCTTAACCTGGGTTCTATGGAACCCTAGGGGTTCGATGAGTCGGTCTCAGGGGTTCAGAGAAGCCTCTGCCGCAGAGACCAGAATAAAGTAATACCGTAATTTGTTGTGAGTTCATGCACTTTGTTGGTTTTGTTCTTTGAGAAAGGTGATGTTCATGCACGGCTCATTTTGTGCACCAGTAAAAAAACATATACCTATGTCTTGAATTTGGAAAAAGAATCATATTTTATCACTAAAGAAGGGTTCGGTGAATGCGCATATGAAACTGGTGGGTTCGGTACCTCAAAAAAGATTAAGAACCACTGGCTTAGAAGTTTTCAAGGTTTGATTTACTTTATGCTTATTTCACACAATGGAGAAAGGAATAAAAGGCGGGAAGGAAAGAAGGGAAGAACAAGCAGGCATTCGTTTCTGTTTTTGACTCGGTACATTTGAGTTGCCAGGACACCTAAGAGTTACACAAGCAAAGCTAGGGCTTGGGAGGACAATCTGGCTTGGAGAGAAAAGGGTGAGGTGTACATGTAAAGTTGGTGACTAAACTGGGGGAAACAGTTTCTCCCAGAAAATTATAAAGAAATCGAGGCCCTAACGTTTGGGAAGACTCAGAGATGCAGAATATTAAGAGAAACGAAAGCCAAAGGACTTAAACGCATCAGAAAGTGAGAGAGAGAAACCCAATGGTGCGATGTCACAGACACCAAAGGAAAAGGGGGTTTTATGAAGAAAAGAGCAGGCAGCCATGTCAACACTGCAAAGACATTAAAGGTTCAAGAAAAAAAATCCCTGGTTCTAATAGCTAGCCACAACGAAGAGGTCATTCGTTTATTCTTTTAGGCGTTCAACCAACATTGGTGGGTGGGGGTTAGGCCACAGGCTTGATGATAGGAAGGGTGCTGGCAAGGTGGGCTTCATGACTGTACTGCCTATGTAGGCACACAGGGTCCTGAGCTTAGAGAAGTCCCGGCTTGGTTTAATGCTCTGAAATTCTCAATATTTGAGAAAGAACTCCTGCCTTTTCACTTTGCCACGGACGCTGCACATTACGTCGCTGTTACCAAGTGATGGAGCAAGTGTAAACTATCCTTCGGGAGCACTTGTTGGCGACAGTGAGAGGCTAGTATCTTGTCCCAGTAGCAAAGTAGAGTAAAAGGTAATTCAGCTTTGGGCATACGTGTTGGCAGGCAGCAGAGGGTGGTGGGAGGAGATTACCAAAACTTCTGGAGATTTACCGGCAGGAAAGTTGAGTTCAAGGCCTCCAGTGAGTCAGATTTAGCCTTGGACTGGAGGACAGTAGAGGCAGAAAGCCAGCAGAGGCAAAGAAGGTGGGGAACAGGCTGAGGACGAGCAAGCGCCAACATAAAACCTGGTCTGGTGCCTAGTACTGAGCGTGCCTGAACGAGCCAAGGGGCTCCTGGAGAGCCCGCAGCACCAGGCTCCAGCGCGCACGCCGGGCCCGGAAGGGCAGTCGTCCCGCGGTTCCCCCGACGCCAGGGCGCGCGCACAGCTCTACACCGCGAATCGCAGCCGCTGGCGGAGCACGACTGTGGGACAAAAGGGCCAACGGAGCAGCGGAGGAGGCCGTGCGTCGCGGCCGGGGCGGAATTCGGACCCTCTTCTCCGCTCCGGCTCCTCTAGACGGCAGGCGGCCGGCGGAGAGAGGGCCCTCCGCGGTTTCCGAGCCAGGGATGGTGCAGGGAGGCCACCGTGGGCCCGGGCACATCCGCGCCATCCTCCCGGCCTCCCGCGCCCGGAGGCCGCGATGGCGGGGGCGAGCCTCGCTCTCCTTCCTCGGCCCCCACGATTCTGCCGGTCGTAGCCAGACCTTAGGCGCAGGGCCCAGGGAGCGGTGGCGCATGGCCTCCCGCTCCGGGGAAGGGCCGGGTGTCGCGCTAGGAGGAGGCCGGCGAGCCCCAAGGGGGCGTCTTTTCCCCAGGACCAGACCGCGCTGCCAGGGGACCTCGGGCGCAGCCTCTGGAGGACGCGATTCAGAACTGCCTTATCTGCATTCGCGGTGCGGGGAAGGCAGGCGCAGAAACCAGCTCGAGCCTGACACCGCCCTCCCCTATTCGCCCTAGCCTCTCAAATCTCCTTCCAGCGGCACCGTGCTCGTCTATGTGCCCCAAAACTTGTGTAGCTTTCAGAACTTTTTAAGAGGGGTCCTGGAGGCAATTAACCTCATTCAAAGCATTGAGAAGGACACTGAGGACATTGGAAGTCGGTTTCAACCTCTGCCTGCCACCATATAATCAAAGTAATAGGTGCTTATTGCATAAACTGTGGCAAAGACAGAAAAGTGTAAATATTTAGACAACAAAAGCACCCATAATTCCATAACCCACAAGCAAACACTTTGCATATTGCAGTATTTCTTTTGCTATATTTATTTTTCTTTACAGTGATAATTCTTTGCACATCATTCAGTGTCTTGCTTTGTGTTTAATGTCTTAAAAACATTTCCCATTTTCTTGAACACATCATAAAGATTATTCATGGTTCTACACTAACATTATAGAGCTGGACCAAAAATGTAACAATTTTTGTTTGTAAAGGCTCAAAGAATATGTATATTTTAAAGTTCTTGATTATTCATATTAAATTGTTCTTCAGAAACTCTGCACTAATTTATATTTTCAGTCGCACTGGATGAATGGCCAGTCTTACCATATCTATGAATGTTCATCAGAGACTGACACTCAGTCTTGAATAAATAACCCCATCTCTCCTTCTAGGCACCAAACCTCTGCTCTGCCTTCTTCCTTTCACTAAAAGTGTAAAGATTCACAACTTTTTAGACTTGGGCATTCTGACTATTGGGGACTTGTTTCTGTTTCCCCATCATTTTCTATTCCTGTAAAGCTTTTAAAGTATCTTACAAATGGAAGAAGATTCAGCCAGAAATCTATCTTCTAGAACTCTGCACTCCCCTGAGCCAGGGGAAGCTACGTCAGTGTGTTTCCTTAGGAGCCTCAGTCTATAATAGATGCAGTGACTCCCATCAGAGTAGGTCAATAAGATATCAAAGCTAAATTGTTAAATAATTATTTCTATTAAGAATCCACTGCAAGAAAAAAGAATCCCTTGCAGCCTGACCAGGTGGTGGCGCAGTGGATAGAGCATAGGTCTAGGACGCTGAGCACCCAGGTTCAAAACCCTGAGGTTGCCAGCTTGAGCACCAAGTCGTCCGCCTTCCTTGAGTGTGGTCTCACCAGCTTGAGCATGAGATCATCGCCATGAACCATGATTGCTGGCTTGAGCCTAAGGTCACTGGCTTGAGCAAGGGGTCACTGGCTTGGCTGGAACCCCTCGGTCAAGGCACATATGAGAAAGCAATCAATGAACAACTAAGGTGCCACAACTATGAGTCGATGATTCTCATCTCTTTCCTTTCTTGTCTTTCTGTTCCTCCCTCCCTCTCTCTCCCTCTCGCTTGCTCTTGCCAAAAGAAAAAAAAGAAAAAAAAAGAATCCCATGCAGTAACATCTAAGTGCCCACCAACAGACAAATGAATTAAGATATAATACACACACACACACTGGAATATTATTCAACCAAAAGAAAGGATATCCTACCATTTGGACAACATGGATGGCCCTTGAAGATATATATTATGGTAAGTGTGGTAAGTCAGAGAAAGACAAATATTATATGATTTTACTAATATGTAAAATCTAAAAAAAGCCAAACTTATAAAAACAGAGCAAAATGGTGGTTACCGAGGGGTTGGAGGGTGAGATGTTGTTTAAGGGTACAGACAACTAGGAGATAAGTAAGTCCTGGAGTTTTAAAGATTAGTATAATTATTATGGACAATAGTGTCTTATAGACATCAAACTTGTTAAGAGACTAGATCTTAATTATTCCCACTTCAGTAATTACATGTAGTGTATAAAGCCAGTAGCCACGGCCACCATCACAGCCGCCTGGCCCATGCAGGTTCGCATTTGATTTGGACAGACGGTAATGAAACAACGGAGCCAAGAACTGGTAGGCCATTAGCTTTAATTCTAGCTTGCACCTGGCAGATAAGAAATACACAGTGGGAAAACACTTTCCTTTCCTTTCAGGGCTCCCAAAGCCACTGATTCATCCGAGTTCCTAGAATCAAAGGTTTCTAGCTCACCAGCCTTATTCACCTCGGTTCCCTATCTCCTTCTCTCTACACAAACTCTGCACAAACTGGCTTCTCCTTCAGCACTCCACCATCTTGGCTGCTTCTCCATATCCTCCACATGGCCTTTCTCTGCTCTCCTGCAGCATGGGCTCCTCTGCCCCATTTTATAGTGTAGAAATCAAAACCTTTAATCCAATATACAAACAAGGAAGTCTCTGATACAAAGTCACTTAGGGTGGGAAAGGCTTAGTCTTAAAACTAAGCCTTAACCTATAAGGACCCTGCCTGCTTACAGCCTATCCCCCACACCCAATGAAAACTATAAGCAAGCAAACGTATACATCATATTTGCAAACTTATTTGACCAACATAGTGATAGAGGTGCTATCTAATGCTGTAATGGAAAACATACTGCAATTATATAAATGTATCAAATCAACTTGTTAGACATCTTAAAGTTATACATTATATGTCAAATATATAATTATTTGAAAATCCCTTATAACTGGGACCTTAGAGAATAAAGAGAAGTAGCATTCTGCATACAAATAACCTCTCAGCCTCATCCTACAAAAAATTAAATTTAAATGGATAAGTGTTATAATAAAGGTAAGTGTGAAATGTCATGTGTGTGTGTGGGGGGGGGAGCAACCCCGGAAAACTAAGTGCCTCGTCCTCAAGTCTCTTAGGCAATTCACAGTATTGGATGAGTTTAATCCCCAAATCTGAGTGGCTGAAGGGGTTCTGAGTGACTTTCTGGGAACCTGGGCACTGCACTGTAGGAATAACTAACAGCAGGCATTGTTTTGAGCACTAGCTTGTGTGCTCTAAGTCATAACCCCCCTTTGAGGAAGCTACTATTATGGCCCTCATTTTATAGATGAGGAAACTGAAGCTCAGAGTGGTCTGATTCCCTGATACTCTGAAACAAGAAGCATGTGTTGTTTTCTTTCTCTTTCCCCCCCTTTGCAAACTGTGGAGATAGTGACTCTGATCTGCACTTTTTCTTCTATATTTGAACCCTTGTGTATTGTGTCAACACAATCATAGCACAGCACTGATGGGATCAAAACAAACAGCAGCAGCAGCAGCCGCAGCAGCCACTTTTTCTTTGTTTACTTTGGTTGGCTGCAGGTTTGTGATCAAGTGGTTTTACCATATTCCATTCTTTTAGCTGTCCTGCTTCCCTAGCCCCATGAGTTCACCTCACTCGTGCTGTTGCACCTAAGCCTCCTATTTTGCCCTTATCTTTGAAATCAGTTACTATACTTTCCCTATTACCCGCCAGAGATAGGTTTCAAGACCCCCAGGGGGTGCCTGAAACCACGAATAACACCCAACACTATATATATACTATGTTCTCCCCCTATACATACCTAAAGTTTAACTGACAAGTGAGGCACAGTAAGAGATTAACAACAACAATAAAATAAAACAATTATGAATGGTTTGGGACCATTATTAAGTAAAATAAGGGTTACTCAAACACAAGCACTGGGATGTTCAGCAGTTGATCAGATAACCAGGACAGCTACTAAGTTACTATCGGGTGGGGAGCATATACAGAGTGGGTAACACAAAGGGATGATTCATGTCCCTGGTGAGATGGAGCGGGACAGTGCGAGATTTCATCACACTGCTCAGAACAGTGTGCAATTTAAAACTTATACACTGTTTATTTCTGGAATTTTCCATTTAATATTTACAGACGTGGTCAGCTGTAGGTAACTGAAGCCGCGGGTGAAAGGGGATTGCTGTGTGTTCCTGTGTTTATCTGTCGTCTCCCATCTAGGCCACTGGCCTTATGATATTCTGAAGACCACTTTATTTTTCCCAAAGTTGGCTTGTTGTTTAACTCTTCTTTAGGATTTCCTTAGGACTATTTTCCATCCTCTAAGTATCAATAAGTCACAAAATGATCGAATTTTCAAGATATAAAGAACTCAGCCATTGTCTAGTCATCATTTTTACAAAGGAGGTACTCTGGTCACTCTCCCACTTGAGTCACCAAGGCTAGGACACAGGTGTCTAGCACTCTTTCCTGCAGCATCTGGTCACTGGCTGTTTCCGGGGCTCCAGGCGCTCCTGAGCTAGCATCACTGATATGAGCAGGAACCCGCCAGGCCCTGAGGCTGAGCGGCAGCCTCTGTCTCTTTGCTGCTCAGATTGCTTAGCCCAGTGTTTTTCAACCACTGGTCCATGAACTGATCCACCAGAAATTTGGTGCTGGCCCGCCAAAAAGTTAACCGCCCTAATGTTGTATGGAGACCCAATGATCTTAGCTAAATTTGCTTATACTCAGGGTGATTTCTGCCATAGTGGTCCCCGAAATGATTTTTCTATTTTCACTAATCCCCAAATGTAAAAAGGTTAAAAACCACTGGTTTAGCCAATTCTGAGTTCTTGGACAATGTGGACTTTGCCTCTATTAACTCTAAAAAATATCCTGATAAACTGTTGTGTGTGTTTTTTTTAATGGGTTTTCTCTGGCTAGTATCTGACCCTCAGTAATAAGACAGGGAGAAGAGAAGTTACAAAGGAGGACCTTTCAAAACTCCTACTATACCTGGCAGTAGAAATAAGCTTCCCTCCTCTTGGTCCAAGTCTTAAAACTGCCTCAGACCTGGCAAGAGCTTTCTTTCTTTTTTGTTTTTCAAATGAATTAATATTTATTTTAAAACATTACCTCAAACCTGCACCATAATCACACCTTTACAATTCATTGCCAGGTTTGTTTGTTTTTTACGTACTATTGTGTGTATAATATTTTTATGTAATTTATATATTGTTTCGATTCTACAATTCCCCCCCATTAAGAAGTATTTTAGCCTGACCTGTGGTGGCGCGGTGGATAAAGCATTGACTTGGAATGCTGAGGTCGCTGGTTCAAAACCCTGGGCTTGCCCGGTCAAGGCACATATAACAAGCAATCAAGGAACATCTAAAGTGAAGCAACTATGACTTGCTACTTCTTGTTCTCTCCCCTCCGCGCTCTGTAAAATCGATAAATAAAATAAAAAAAGAAGTATTTTATATATACAGTGAGTACAGATATCAAAAGTGTACAATTTAATGACTTTTTCCAAACTGAGCACACCCAGTTAATTGCATTCAAATCAAGAAATAACATTTCATTACTTCAGAAGCCCCCTTATAGAGAGTTTTTTGTTGTTATTATTTCTTCCCTCTTTTCAGAAATTTTCCTAATGTGAAATGAATTTTTATTTGATTTAAAGATGGCACATTCCCCAGCTTCCTATCATGCAGAATACATTTAATAGAAGAAACATTTCTTTCCTTCTCACTCTTATGAGGCCAACTTAACATCAAGTGCAGTAAAAACTTGGCTTCTTAGAAAAAGTTGGAGGGTATACTCATATATAAAGCTGGAAGAGACTTTGGAAAGAGGAGATTATGGGCAATGTGTTGCACTTGTCCAGTGGCAGATGTGAAACTGGGCCCGGGCCTTCCAATCACCCACCATTATTTGTTGCTTTGTTAAGGTTACGTGTTGGGCAGATAAAATATATTATGCTCACTTTGTTAAAGATGGCGCTGCCCACGTGGAAGCCCATCACCCAGGTGATTGCTTGGGATGGGCATGATTATATTAATGGGGGGGGGACAGGCTCTAAGCATGCAGAGTCGTTATAGCCCAAGGCTTAGTTTTAAGACTAAGCCTTTCCCACCCTTCATGATGTGGGGTGTTGCACTCTCATGAGGAATCCTCCCATTATGCCTCAGATAAGTGACTTTGTATCAGAGACTTCCTTGTTTGTATATTGAATTAAAGGTTTTGAATCTACACTATAAAGTGAGGCAGACCGGGAGTTTGCTCTCTCTCGGTTCCTGAGATTAGCATTAGAGAGGAGAGCAGAGAAAGGCCACATGGAGGAGGCCAGGAGAAGCAGCCAAGATGGCGGAGTGCTGAGGGAGAAGCCAGTTTGTGCAGAGTTTGTGCAGAGAGAAGGAGATGGGGAACAGAGGTGAATAAGTCTGCTGAGCTAGAAAGTTTTGATTCTAGGAAACTCAGATAGGTCAGTAGCTTTGTGAGCACTGAATGAGTGGGTTTTGGAGCCCAGTGCATGTTTTTACTTGCCTGCCGGGTGCAAGCTAGAATTAAAGCTGATGGCTCACCAGTTCTTGGCTCCATTGTTTCATTACCGACTGTCCGAATCTAATGCGAACCTGCACTGGCCAGGCAGCTATAATGGTGGCCTTGGCCACTGGCTTTACATTATGTAAATAGTAGAATGCAGATGTACCAGGAAGGTCTCCTGTGGAGAGCTGAGTAATAAAACCACACGAGGGTGTAAGTGGCTCCCTTTTTGCCATTCTACTAGGTAGAATGCTACTGCCCTCTGGTTGCTTCCTGAATAATCTCTGACAAATTCCTTAATCCCATGCTTCCCAAATTGCGTGCTGAGGTACCCCAGGTTGCTACGGAAAATTCACAGGGGCACCTCAGGATATTTTAAAACTTTGAGGGCAACACAGTCATCCTTTACATCTGTCACACTCTGCATGAGCTATTAATGAAAGGAAACCCAGTTTCAACATTAAATTTCATCATATTCCTTTTGAAGATATCCTGCCTTTATGGAGTTGGGTTATTGGTGGATACTATGTTAAAAAGAAAATTGATGGGGAAAAGGAATGAGGTTGGTCATGGGCAATCTGATTCCAAGATTTAAGAAGCTGTGCAGTGCCCCAAAAGTGCACACGTTTCATTAGAAAGGTATTGTAGTTAAGAATAAAACAAAAGTATCAGTTTTTTTTTCAATTTATTATGCACATTATTTTTGCAAACAACCATGAAATTGTTAGGATGTAAATTCTAATTAAATTATTTGGGTCTAACTACTTGATAAATGGGCCCATTACATATTTCTTTTGGCGTAGGGTTTCTGTGACCCTTTGCCTTAAGCATAAGGTAATGGGTGATCAGGTTCTTCAAATTAAATCAGCACCTCAAATAGTCTTTTGTCAACTGGATGTTGCTGGTAGACCAGAGTCTAGAGTGATTTTACTTAGATGAGGAAACTAAGTTTTAGAAAGTAACTTGAGGGAGGTTATCCAGTTTAGGCAGATCCAGCTTTTACGGGGGCCTGAAACTTTTACAATTGTTGGAGGCCTCATTAACAATAATAATGCACAATTTGAGATTCAAAACTGGGTAGAGGGCTTGCTGGAGGCCTAAGCAAGTGAGGGGTTCTGAAACTTAAGGTTTGTTAGTTTCTGGGCAAATCTACATCTGGCCACCAGCTAACAAGTGGTAGAAATGGAATTTAAACCCAGCTTTGTCTGTCTCTAAAGCAGTGGTTCTTAACCTGGGTTCTATCAAACCCTACGGGTTCGATGAGTCAGTCTCAGGGGTTCGGAGAAGCCTCTGCCGCGGAGGCCAGAATAAAGTAATACCGTAATTTGTTGTGAGTTCATGCACTTTGTTGGTTTTGTTCTTTGAGCAAAGTGATGTTCATGCACAGCTCATTTTGTGCACCAGTAAAGAAACATATACCTATGTCTTGAATTTGGAAAGAAAGATTCATATTTTATTTATCACTAAAGAAGGGTTCGGTAAATGTGCATATGAAACTGGTGGGTTCGGTACCTCAAAAAAGGTTAAGAACCACTGCTCTAAAGATACAAAATGGGAAATTTCCTTTCCGAAAGACGGGAAGAGAATGCCAGGGATGTAAAAGCATGCCTAGCCTAGCTGAGTTATGGGTCCCTCCCCAAGAAGGGACCTGAGAAGGGGAACAGAATGCCTGTGTTTTCTCATTAGAGAGCTGTGATGGGGGACAGGAGGATAGGGCTTTGGTGGCAAAGCTGAGTTTGAATTCTGGCTCCACCACTCCCTGGCTCTGTGATCTGGAAAAGTTACTTACCACCTCTGGGTGTTGCTGGAACAATACTGCCCACACTCCACCAGACAGAATTAAAGGAGTTATCACAGGTGAGAGTGCCTGGTCTACAGCAGTCGCATAAGCTCCGTTGATCTCCCTCTCCATCTTCTGCTCCCACACAGATATCATGGGTATTTAGAGACAAAATAAATAGAGACAAGCTGATTGGTAGACGTTTCCTTTGTTTGTGGGTCAGTTAAGTAAATGCACATATATGGCAAGCAACTGTCTAAAAAAGATGCAAATCAGACCATGTTAACAGACATTTGCCCGGTATCTTGTCTTGGTTCAGTGCCTAACACCGTGTCTATTTTCAGGGGTTCCCCATTATCCACAACCTAAGTTCAGAACCCCTTACTCTGGTATTTGAAATTTCCCCAAAACTGACCTCAACTCAACCTTCTAACATTTTCTCTCACTATGATCCACCCAAGCCTCTCTTCTAACCTGACTGGTTTCCTCACTGACACTTCAATATCCACCACAGCCTCAGCCTCAGCAGAAAGCTACTTTCTCGGCCAGGAATTTTTTCTCCTTTCCACAGTCCCGAATCCTACCCATCCGTCAGGACCAACTCAAGCCTTCTCTTGGTAGTGAGCATTTTCCAGTGACGCCTGCCTCTGGGGATTCCCGTCCTCTCAACTCCTACCACTCGTGCCGTTTGTACCAGGCGTTCAGCTCTTAACCACACACTGCCCTAGTTTGTACTACAGCTTTTAGGGAGTTTGTTTTTCCTTTCAATTGAATTGTAAGTTCAGTGCGATGCCATGGAAATAACATAAGACCTAAAGCAGAGACTTGGCTTCTGTTTCTAACTTGCTGTATAACCCCAGGCGAATAGCTTCCTTTCACTCAAAAAGTGAGCGGGTTGGATATGGAAACTCTAAGATTCCTTTTCTTAAAATTATGACCCTCTTCACAGGGCCCAGCTCAGTGATATGCATACAGAATTTAATTTAAAGAACATTCAAACATTTGTCAATCATTTATTCCCAAAGCACTGAGGGAGGTGCTCAAGTATGAATAAAGTAAACCAAAACACAGGGCTTACTATCAAGGAACTTACGCGGGAGGACTAGGTACACATAATCACTTGGGGGACTTATTGAATGGGGTCAGGAGCTAGAACAGTCAGGAACTGGTAGAGTATCTGTCTGACATTCTGTCTGGTGGTTGTCACCCTACTCTACTGTTTGACCCTGTGGCTGACTTCATTCTCTGAATCACTTTCCCTCTTTTCCAGCACTCCCCAGGCACACCTTACAAGGGCAGGACTCAGAAGCTCCCTGCCCCTGTTCTCACTCTGCCACACATCCTATTCCCCTTGGCTTAGATGTCAGCTGTACAGCTCTCAACTTGGGGATGTGCCAGTCAGCACGGCTACCCTGCCCTTCCATTTACTGCCTGCTGGCACTTGAAAGTCAGTCTTCTAAAGCTGAGCCTGGCTCGGTAAAGTCACCTGGCTGCAATATATGTATAATGGGAGGCATTAGGGCGGAAGGATAAAACATTAAGAAACCCAGCACAGTGTCTAGCCCAGAGCAGTTTCTTTGATGGCTTTATTACATGTCAAGTGCTGTCCTGAACAGCATCTCTATGAGATGGTTACTGTCGGTATCCTCGGTTTACAAATGAGGAACTGGAGGCACAGAGAAGTCAAATGACTTGCCCAAGATAGCTAGTTGGTGGAGATAGGACTGGAATTCAGACAGTTTGGCTCCACAAGTGCACTCTCCCAACCTAGACATGAAACTGCCTCTCTTTTCTGTACTCTGTAAAGGTTTTCTGCCAGCTATGATCTATTTCCTGGAACTACCTCGAGACAGACGGAAGGTAATGGGCAGATACATTTTTCCCTGGGGAAAGATCTAGAGGGTATTAACCGGATAACCGAGACTGGAGCTACCGGTTTCAGGGTAGTCCACTTGACCCTGAATTGCAGCAAGGCGTCTGTCTATACAGGGAAGACCCTGGCAACAGGAGGTCTGAGTTCCGCTCTTTGCTCTGATCTAGAAAATCTTCTCACCTTTCTGAACCCCAAGTTTCCCCACCTTTAAAGTAAGAGAAAGGTGAAGGGAGTTAGACTCCGTGAGCTCCCGGGGAACAGAGAGGTCAGGGAGAGGCGAGGGAGGACCGCACAATGTAGGTCTGTGTGTGCAGGAGGACTTCTCCGTGGGCGGAGGCAGAAAGGGGTGTGTTTATTCAGCAGGGGCTCGCGAATATGTGGGGTTCTGTGGAGCTCAGCAAGAATCCTAAGGAAAGACGCGCAGCAGAGGGACTTGCGGGAGAGAAGTTGGGGGCGAGCCCTATGGCCCCGCCGCGCGCGGAGGAGCAGCAACACTGACAAAGTCGTCGGGAGGCCTAGCGCAGCGATCGTGGGGCGAGGGGCCAGAGGGGGCCCCAGCCGGGCCTGACGTTGGGAGGGGCCGAGCCGGGCCGGGCGGGCAGGCCAAGCTCCGGCGGGCTCCTGGGAGGGCGGGGGGAGGGGCTGGACTGCCTTCTCCACGGCCGCCGCGGCTGAGCCGGCGCAGGCTCCGCCCACAACACGAGTCACGTGTGCGCCACGCACTTTCCCTCCGCGCGAGCTTGGGGCGCGCGGACTAGTTGGGAGCGGTGTCCTGAGGAAGAAGGCTGTGCGGGAGGGCTGGGGAGTGGGCATCAGCCCGGGGCACGGCCAGGGCAGGCGGATGCCTTGAAGGCTAAGGCGGGCGGGCGGGTGGGGGCGGGGCCTGTTGTGAGGGGCGGGGCCTGTTGCTGGGGCTGGCTCAGGAAACGGGGAGAAGGGGCGGGTCTTAGTGGCTGCCAGTTCTAGCTGCTTGTTTACTCCTGGCGGGGGAGCTTTAACCCGGAGGGTGGGAGGGAGATAGGGAAAACGCGGACTGGCATCCTAAGCCGCTGGAGCAGGAGTGGTGCGGAGGAGGGGTGAAGGGAGGGACTGCCGTGGAGATGCCAAGGCCGCTGCGTTCCTGGAAGGATCTAGCTGAAGACGCCCGGGATAGTTGTTTTTGTAGGTTTTTGCGTGTGTGTGCCTGTGTATGTTTCACATTTTCTAGCCTATTAAATGCTCCCTCCTCCACCCCTCTCCACCCTGCGCGCGCGCACACACGCATACGCGCGCGCGCGCGCACAAGTTGTTAAAGGGTGTGCACGAAAGCAATCCTTTCGGCCCTGAAACTCCATAATCCTACCTAGAATGGGCTCCCCGGAGAGAGGGCAGCGCCTACGTGCTCACTGGGATCCCTGTCTTAGGAGGTGGTTGTGTGCGTGTTGTCTCCCAGTGGGGCTCTGCCACTTTTTAAATCCAGGAAATGATTCAGTTGCAGTAATCGTCATATATTTTGAGTGCCTGTATGTGGCTACAGTTAAACAAATAAGTTAATTTTAGTGAAAAGGCATTCCAGCCTCTTGATCTTCATTTTCTAAGTTGTATGGTAAATGGAGAGCTCTTCCTAAAATGTAAAGTGTTTCACAAACGTATTGGCATTAAAATAGAGGACGTGGGCACTGTTGCAACTAAGGCAGTTTTCAATTATCTGAAAAATCATCTGGTATCTGAAGAGATACAGTATCATATAAGTTAATATTGTACTAAAAACTACATTGTAACCATTTTATACATGAGGAATTAAGGCTCAAAAAGACACAGCGGCTTGTCAGAAGTCACACAGCTAGTCAAAGAGCCTAGCAACACAGTGTTTTGAATCCCAAAGGGTGTTCTCCTCTCCCTCCCTCCCACTGTGTAGTGGACATATGTAATTTTCTATGTTCATTCATTCCTTCGGGACAGCAGCAGTCCTCTATTCTCTGTGGTTTTATGTAGATTTAAAGCCATGGAAGCCCATCCCTCTGGCAAGCATGGTCCTAAATAGTGAATGTTTTAACTAAAATGAATCAATTAGAGTCTTTCCCTGGAACTAATATATGAATATGAGAGAGAAAATTTTGTTTTCTGTTGGTACTGCTAAATTGGGATGTCACAGTTGGTAGCTGCCAGCCATAGTGTTCCCAAGTGTGTGAAGAAAGCTCTTTTGGGGGGATTGTGGGAGCTCTTCTGAATTAGGAGGACTAATAAGGAGGGGTGAACAGAAATGAGAGGTTTAGAGGCCAAATGCTGACATCTTTGTTTAAACCTGGGGTCTGGCTGTGTCTGTGGCCAGTACAAAGTTCCTGGATTTCCCAGTTAAGTAAGCCAACACGTTCTTTTTCTTTTCTTTCTTAAGCTAGCATGAATCGAGTTCCTGTCACTTGTCTCCAAAGAGAGGCCTGACTCGTAAGTTTGGCACAGTGTTATTTATTTATCCCTCAGAAAATAATGGAAGTTGGGTGCCGGCCACAACTATCACTTCTTAAGTGTTCCAGTTCCCATGAGTCATACCAAGCGTGAGTCCCTTGGATATTGGTAGACAGAAGAAACATAATTCTTCCTCAATATTATTATATGATCAACAGGACATAATTCAACCAACCCAAATGAGAAGTTGGATAGATAACATTTCATCTTGGGGGTACTATGACAGTCTAAATCATGAAGAGGGTAAAATTGAGGTTTCTGAGATGAGATTATTAGGTTTTTAGTGAAATGGTAAAGAAAGAGGGACTGATAACAATTTAGTTGGTTATCACTGACCGGGCAGTGGCACAGTGGATAGAGCGTCGAACTGGGATGCAGCAGTCCCAGGTTCGAGACCCTGAGGTCGCCAGCTTGAGTGTGGGCCCATCTGGCTTGAGCAAAAGCTCTTCAGCTTGGGCCCAAGGTCGCTGGCTCCAGCAAGGGGTGGCTCAGTCTGCTGAAGGCCCGCGGTCAAGGCAAGTGTGAGAAAGCAATGAATGAACAACTATGGTGTCGCAATGGCAACGAAAAACTAATGATTGATGCTTCTCACCTCTCTCTGTTCCTGTCTGTCTGTCCCTGTCTATCCCTCTCTCTGACTCTCTCTCTGTCTCTGTAAACACACACACACACGAAAACAAACAAAAAACAATTCAGTTGGTTAAAACTGAAGAATGCGAAGGTGAGTGGTCACTTTTCAAGAAGCAGTGAGGAGGACAGCACATTGAACTGCAAGGAGCAGGGACATTTGGAGCCACAGAATTTTAGAGACAGATGGAGTCCCTGACAGATCTGTCTTTTTCCTCTGGAACAATTCTGGGGATAGGCAGCGAGGTAGGTCACCAAACAAAAGGTGGTCAATGGCCCAAGGAGAGCAGGGAGGGATGACCCTCCATGTTCTTTGTTAGCTATTCTAAGTTAGAGATAAAACTGTAGAGATCTTGTGTGTGTGCCTTGGGAACTCACCAGAGAGACTGGAACTGGTCTGACACCATTGTCATGCGAAAAGAAAAGAATTAAATGTATACAATAGCAATCCCTTGCCACTCCCTGACTTCCAGGGGGAGGATTCTTGGCTCAGTCAGCTGCTAGGTCTGATAAAGTTAAGAGACAGAATCTGGAGCAGGCCATATTTTTCCACTGGAAGAAGGAGAGAGGGGAGGAAAGAGGAGCGAGGAAGCAAGGAGAAGAAAGCTAATGACAGTGGGAGAGAGAAGAAGGAGCAAGGGAAGAAGCAGTTGTTGATAGGTAGGGGTTAGAATTTTGGAGACAAAAATATAAAAAAGAGGATTTGGGGGAGCTTTTCTGTATGTGGTGAGATAAAATTCCTCCTTGGCTTTCTCCTGAAAAAAATGTCAACAATGCCCTAGCAAGATAACTTGGTTGGTTAGAGGAGCATCATCCTGAAACACAGAAATTACTGGTTCGATCTCTGGTCAGGGCATGTACAGGAACAGATTGATGTTCCTGTCCCCCCCTCCCCCACCCTCCTTCCCCCCCTCTGTGAAATTAATAAAATAAACATGAAAAAAATCTCTTTAAAAAAATGTCAACAAAGACATTATTTCAAAAGCTTTTTTGAATTGAATTTGTCTCTTCTGACTGTGTCACTCAGATTTCGTAGGCCTGCCATCAGCATTTTGGAACGCCTCCAGCCAACTGAAGGTATTGTAGCATCTCTTCTCCTGCACCTTTTCCCAGTATGTAGATGGAATCGTAGTGACAATGATAACTTCTATTTATCAAGTGGTGGGTGTGCACATTGGCAGTGGGGCCAGTGGGTGCTCAAGTACCTGATAGTAATGACTTCCCAGCCATTTTGGCTCTTACTGTTCCCGTCAGAGAAGCCTTCCTGGAAGGTTATTGGCTAGTGAATTTTAAAGATTCTCTTTGGGGTGATTAGTTTGGCTTAAGAGGGAAGAAGAGAAATATCAAAGGAATAACTACCCAGAATGGTCTGCTGGTGGTTAGAAATCTGGTTCCTACATGGAAGATCTCACTCTCACATTTGGGTGGTACACTGACAGAAAACTTAGTTGCTAACCATTTCTCTTGCCCTCAGGAATCAATGAAAGCTTCTCAGGGGTGATCGGATAGGCAATCAATTATGCTGTCAGATGGAAAAATTTGAGTTTAGGTGATCCAGCAGTTTATCAGTGAGAAGGTTGTGAGATTGGCCATGTCTCAAACAAGTATTGGCAAATCAGAGTGCTCCCAGGTAGAGAACACAAAAAGGTAATTAAACAGGGTTTGAATTAATTCACATGATTTCTACTCCGGTGTATTAGAAGGATTATCAAGGCAGGATGTAGCCTAATGCTGGATGAGTTGTAGGTTAAGAGAATAATAGCATGGTGACTGGTTATATTATCAAGGTACGGTTATGGGTTTCACGGGCAAATGCTTGGTAGACTCTCTAATGAAAACCAAAAATCAGTAAGGCCCATTCTTCTCATCTAAATTAATTTAGGCAGGTCTATGACAAGAAGAGAAATTTTCTGTTAGTAAATAATTTAAACTTGAAAAAATTAAATTTGAAGGAGAATCTAAGTTTTAGACCTTGCTATCTATACTGAAATGCAAAAGGGAATTCAATAGTATATGCTAAGCCCTGGCCGGGTACCTCAGTTGTTTAGAGCATTGTCCTGATAAGGTAGGTTCAATCCCAGTCAGGGCACAAACAAGAAGCAATCAATGAATGCATAAATAAGTGGAACCACAAGTCTGTCTTTCTTTCTCTCTCTTCCTCTCTCAAATCAATAAATGTTAAAAAATTAAAAATAGCATATGGCAATCCCCGTTTGCATCTAGTGTCTTATAAACTGGTATTTGTGAAGTTGATTATCCCACTGGGTTGTGATGGAGGCCAGCCTATGATGGATGTAGGAAACTGTGCTGACTGCAAATACAATAAGATGTCTGGCACAAATTGGGAACAGTACCTGCTATTCAATTCAGAAGAGCCAGAATGGCATAAAATGCTTTTAGAAACAGGCTTTTATGTTGGGGGTTTTATTTGATTGGTCTATGGGTCTTTTAAAAAATCTTTCCATTTTGCCTGACCAAGGCGGTGGTGCAGTGAATAGAATATCGGACTGGGATGCGGAAGACTCAAGTTCTAGACCCGGAGCTCACCAGATTGAGCGCGGGCTCATCTGGCTTGAGCAAAAAAAAAGCTCGCTGGCTTGGACCCAAGGTCGCTGGCTCCAGCAAGGGTGGCTTGGTCTGCTGAAGGCCCGTGGTCAAGGCACATGTGAGAAAGCAATTAACGAACAACTATGGTGTCCCAACGGCAATGAAAAACTAATGATTGATGCTTCTCACCTCTCTCCGTTCCTGTCTGTATGTCCCTGTCTATCCCTTTCTCTAACACTCTCTCTATCCCTGTAAAAAATAAAATTAAATTAAATTTTAAAAAATGTTTAAAAAATCTTTCCATTTTGCTTGTCAAGAAGCCATTTAGTTGCTCAACCCCAATCCTGGGCAGTGGTTAGTTGGCACATCCGTGGTGTGGCCATGTGGAAGCTGTCATTATTTCCCAGGGCTTTATGGTGCTGCACATTTAATGGTTTGCATCGTGGGTGCAGATCGCCCTGTGCCCTTTGCTTCATTTGTTAAGAACTACAGTATTCCCACGTGATCACTCCTCTGCCAGGGAGCTTCCTTATAGGAGTTAAACAGCGTCTGGGTCATTCTTGATGATATCAGTGGTCCAGATCATGGCAGGCACACCTGCCTTGAGCAGGAGTTTGGTCCTGCAGACGAATTAGGAAGAATGGCAGAATGCTTATGTGGGCTAGCAAACAAAATGGAATATGTAGAGAATGAAGTTGAACGGTTGGACAAAAATGAAACTGGTAAGTTCACTAGAGAAAAGACTACCAGCCCCTTCTCTGGGGGGTGAGGGTGGGGCTAGGGGATACCACTGCTGTGGGAAGGAAGGTAAGAATAGAAGCTGCAAGAGCAGACTTCAGTGGCAAAAAACATAGGGCAGAAAAGTAATAATTATGTATTGATTGGAATCCAAGAAACTAAAATAGGAGGTAACACAGCTGGGCATTCACAATGTACGCTTTTCTGCCCATTCTTTGCTTCTCCCCTCGATCTCGATAGCCCCCAATCTAGGAGGTGAAATGACTTCGAGTTACCTCCCTGCCACCACTGGGGGAATAAACCAGTTCTTTCTACTTGAACAGTGTAAGGCTTTTCCTGTCCTGTTCCACCTTACTTAGTAATGCTTATCTTTAAAATAGCTCTGTGTTATCTCCCTCCTGGGTGGGAAAAGTTGGCTGTTTCAGCCCATTTTAAGGACTTCCTATGAGAAGACTGTTTTTACAGAGAATATAGTGTGGAAACTTACTGGAGAAGGGCTCCCACAGTATTTGTTGAGTTGAGCTGAACTGCTGTTTCCCTCACGTGGTATTTTCTGTCCCTGGTATGCTCCAGCATGAGAGTCATGTCTAGATAGTCTTAAGCCTGTGCAGGAATTTTTTCCCTTGGCCTTCCACTCCTCTGGGCTGTTACTAGCACATTCCCCAGGGCACATTGTAGGGTGAAGCTGGAGTTGGTCCATCATCAAAATGGTTCTGTTCTGGATTTTATCTTTCTGCCTTGAACAATGAGATAAAGATACTTTTAATCCTCATTTTTTATGTGCTCACTAGAAAGCAGACAGAGTTGTTCCAGAGTGGATTTCCTGTGTCACAGAAATCACAGATGCATAAAAGGAAAAACCAGATGTGCACAGAGAGCCTGCCTGGGCTTACACATTCCTTCATACCCAGAGTCACAGGGCTTTATGGTCTATGTTCCCAAAGCCAGCTCATTTATTCCTCTTTTGAATATGTGCTCTTGCTCATACCCAGATTTTCAGAGCTAGAAGGAAGTAGGCACGGATCGGGGTGTTTATGCACTGGGGTGTATCTCTGGATATCTTCACACATGTGGGAGCTTGTTTGCTTGAAAGTGTGGCTGTGCAGATCTAAGCAAGTTACTCCAGGGTTACCCTTAAGCTTTGAACAACCTATTTTCAAACTATCAATCCTTTCTCATCAATGAAGTGCGAAGCCAGCCTTCTCCAAAAAGGCCTTATAGATTGAGTAGTTCAGAGAGATGCCATTTGCCCCAGGCATATCTACAAACTCCTTTCTCTTAGAATTCCTGAATCTTGTGCCTTCTGTTTTTGTCTATGAGGGTACTTTGGTATTTTTCTCAATCAAAAGAAAAAGTATAATACAAATGCAAAATTACCAGTATTATTCTTTTCATTTAAAACTCATAGCCTGGGCTCTGGCTGGTTAGCTCAGTCAGGTGAGAGCATTGTCCGGAAACAAGGTTGCGGGTTCGATCCCCAGTCAGGCACACACGAGAAACAACCAATGAATGAATGACTGAGTGGAACAGCAAATGAACACTTCCTTTCCCTCTCCCCCCTCTCCCTTCCTCTCTTTGCCTCTCTAAAAATCAATCAATCAATCAATCAATCAATCAATCAATCAATCAAATCCTGTCTGGAGGTCTCGGTTGCTTGGAGTGTCTTCCAGGCACGGAGGTTAGATTCTCCAGTCCGGCACATACAGGAGCAGCTTTCAGAGGTAACTTTTTGGTAGTCTAAGCAGACCCTTGATTCATGATTACTACAGTGTGTCCGTAAAGTCATGGTGCACTTTTGACAGGACCGGTCAAATGTGCACCATGACTTTACGGACACACTGTATATCTTGAATGCCTATTATATGCTAGAATGTCTACTACTGTTCTAGAAGCTATGGATACAGTAGTAAACAAAAATATAGATTCTACTATCCTTGAACTGATAGTTGAGGGGATGGAGACAGGCTGTCAGTCATAATAAGAGCTAAGAAAAATAATAAAGCAAGGCCAAGGATGGTGCTATTTTAGATAGATTAGCGAGGAAATTTCTTCTTATAAGAATGCATTTGAGGCCCTGGCTAGTTGGCTCAGTGGTAGAGTGTCTGACCAGCATGTGAATGTCCCGGGTTCGATTCCTGGTCAAGGCACACAGGAGAAGTGACCATGTGCTTTTCCACCCCTCCTCCTTCTCTCTCTCTCTCCTTCTTCTTCTTCTCCTGCAGCCATGGCTTGACTGGCTCCAGTGAACTGACCTTGGGCGCTGAGGATGGCTCCATGGCCTTCACCTCAGGTGCTAAAAACTGGGTCCAGTTGCAACGGAGCAACAGCCCCAGCTGGGCAGAGCATTGCCTCCTAGTGGGCTTGCCGGTGAATCCGGTGGGATGCATGTGAGAGTCATCTCTCTGCCTCCCCTCCTCTCATTAAAAAAAAAAATAAAGAAAGGAATGTATTTGAAAGCAGGGACCTAAATCAAGCAATGGAGCTAATCATATGGCTATCAGGAGGAAGATCATTTAGCGCAAAGGAATCACTTTGGAAAGCCTGAGCTGGAAGTCAGTTCAAGAACCAGCAAGGGGGCTGATCTGTCTGGCTCTGGGTGAGCCAGGAAAGAGTGGTGGGTACTGGGGCCAGAGAATTGACTGGGGGCAAATCTATGTAGGGCTTTGTAGTGAGGGAGGTGGGAAGTGATTGAAGGTTTTGAGCAGAATAGTGATATAATGTGACTTAGGTTTGAGAAAGATCACTTTGACTGCCATGGTGTTGAATAAAACAGAAAAAGCAGAGAGATCAGTGAGGAGCCTATTTTGGAAGTCCAAGTCAGAGAGATGGTGGTCTGACTAGGGAAGTAATGCCGGCAATGGAGGGATATGAATGGATTCTGGATATTTTTTATAGATAGAACCAGTGGTGGAATTCAAATAATTTAACAACCAGTGTGCCCTAATGACTATTTTAAGTATAAAAAAGGATATACTGAAAGGTATTTTATTATTTCATGCATTTAATACTTAAATAAGAACAATAAAAGAGGTACACAAAATTAGATTATAAGAGAATGTTTTAAAACATTAATGAAAAAATATTAGGCCCTGGCTTGTTGGCTCAGTAGTAGAGTATTAGCCTGGTGTGTGGGTGTCCCTAGTTTGATTTCTAGTCAGGACACACAGGAGAAGTGGCCATCTGCTTCTCCACTTCTCTCCCTCTCTCTCTCATTCTCTCCTTCAGCCATGCTAAACTGGAGCAAGTTGGTCCTAGGTGCTGAGGATTCCTCTGTGACCTCTGCCTCAGGTGCTAAGAATAGCTCAGTTGCTGAGCAACGAGCAATGCCTCAGACAGGCAGAGCATCACCCTGTAAGGTGCTTACCGTGAATCCTGGTTGGGGCACATGTGGGAGTCTGTCTCTGACTCCCTCCTCTTACTTAATAACAAGAAAAAATTAATGAAAAAATGTTAAATAATACATGACAAAAATAATAAAACTGTTACTTAAGATAGAGACAGAGAAAGGGACAGAGAGACAGGAAGGGACAGAGAAGAGAGGCATCAATTCTTTATTGTGGCACCTCAGTTGTTCATTGATTGCTTTCTCATATGTGCCTTGACTAGGAGGGGGGGGCTACAGCAGAGCGAGTGTCCCCTTCCTCAAGCCAGTGGCCTTGGGCTCAAGCCAGCGATGTTTGGACTCAAGCCAGTGACCATGGGGTCATGTCTATGATCCCATGCTCAAGTCAGCGACCCTGCGCTCAAGCCAGATGAGCCCACACTCAATCTGGAGACCTTGTGTTTTGAACCTGGGTCCTCTGTGACCCAACCCAATACTCTATCCACTGCGTCACCACCTGGTCAGGCCCATATTGCTTCTTGATTGCTGTCCTTTGCTATTTTATTCACCTATGAACAGAATGAACATACTATGTATACTTAGAATATGCTGTTGTGCAGATGAACATTAATAAAGAATAAGGAATGTAAATTTGTGATTTCCACATTGGGTGGCTGCCCAGGTGCCCACCTTAGAGAGAACCCTGATTACAGGTGCCATTTTAACAACTGGTTCACTGAACTCAACAAAGAATTAGGTATCAGTTCTGACGAACTCACTTCAGAAAAATACAAACAAACAAACAAAAGTCTTCCCCACCCCTAGAATCCATTGAACATCTGAGGTATGCTATGAACCAGAGATTGCCTGGACTGTAGATGGAATAGCTCCAGTCAGTCCCCTGGGTCCAACTAACAATGTATTATTAACTGATGTTTATCAAATGCCAACTCCATGCCAGGCACTGTGCCAAATGTTGGGTATTCAATGGGAAACAAGACATGCTCCTTGTCTTTATAGAATGTTAAGTCTTGTAGGGGATTAGGATGAGACAATAGCGTTTTCAGTACAATGCAGTGGGAGTGGGGAGGGGGTGAGTGTAGGTGCTATTGGACATAAAGGAGAGGCACTTAATCCAGTCCCAGAGGGCAGAGAAAGTGCCATCTAAGCTAACTCCTGAAGAATAATTAGGGGTAGCCTGACCAGGCAGTGGTGCAGTGGATAGAGCATTGGCCTGAGATGCTGAAGACCCAGGTTTGAAACCCTGATGTTGTCAGCTTGAACGTAGGCTCACCAGCTTGATCCCATGGTCACTGGCTTGAGCAAGGGGTCACTGGCTTGGCTGGAGCTCCCTGGTCAGGGCACATATGAGAAAGCACTCAATGAACAACTAAGGTGCCACAACTATGAGGTGATACTTCTCATCTCTCTCCCTTTGGGTCTGTCTGTCCCTGTCTGACCCTCTCTCTCGCTAAAAGAGAGAGAAAGAGAGAGAGAGAGAGAGAAAGAGAGAGTAGTGGTAACCTGGTAAAGAGGTAAGAGAGGAGCGGAGAGTGTTCTAGGCAGAGAAAAGAGCATGTATCAAGCAAAGCAGTTTGTGCAGACAAAGGAGGACAAAGTTCAGTTTAGCATGTCAAGAGTACTGTGAATAGGGTAGAGACAGAGAGGGGCAAGTAGTGACTGGAGAATTAATTAGGAGCCACACCATGAAGGATCTTAATGAACAATGCTGGGATTTTGTTATAAAAGTTACAGGAAGGCCCTGGCTGCTTAGTTCAGTCGGTTAGAGCGTTGTTCCAAAACAACAAGGTTGTGGGTTCAAAGCCCAGTCAGGGAACACATGGGAAGCAAACAAAGAATGCACAACTAAGTAGAACAACAAATGAATGCTTCCCTTCCCCTCCCCTCTCTCTCCCTTCCTCTCTCTGTCTCTCTAAATATCAATCAATAAATAAAAAAATTAAGCCGTGGCCGGATAGCTTGGTCGGTCGGAGTGTCATCTGGAAACACAGAGGTTGCCAGTTTGCTCTCCGGTCAGGGCACCTAGAGGAACAACTTGATGTTTCTGTTTATCTCTCTCTCCCTCCCTGCCTCTCTCTCTCTCTCTCTCTCAAAAAAAAAAGTTACAGAAAACATTTGAGTTTTATTTTTATATAATTATTTATTTTTGGAAGCATTTGAGTTTTAAGTGGACAAAATGGGCTAATGTAAGGAACGGCTCGGAGGGAGGCAAACCTGGAAGCAGTTACGTCGGGGTATTTGAGATAGTGGCAATCTCACACTCATACTTCACCTCTAAATATGCCCAGGGAACATGAGGCAGGACCCGGGTCTGCTTTGCTTAACCCCAAGCTAATGGGAGATGCTCTCCAAGAAGCTAATTACTTTGATGGAAAAGAGGCACAAGATGTCTACGTTTTAATCAGCAGCCGAAGTGTGGGAGGAAGCAAGGAAGCCTAGTTCTAGGATGGGTCAGCTTCCAGGAAGGGTAAACACTAGTCCTGGGGAGTAAAGAAGCCAAGATTGGAAACCACAAGTTAGAGTCTTTCTAAGGATATCTTGCTTTGTATGATGTCTGTGCTGTGCAGCGTGTGTTTAGGACAGAGCCTGGGTTCTGTGTGAAGGTGCTGAGTGCTGGGTGTGTGTGTGGCATGGAAGTTGGTGGTGGAATATTCTCTCTGAGTCTGTGTTCATGTGCAAAACTCTGGAATGCACACTGTGCAAGTATATGCCTGCAGCAAAAAGGGAGATGCTTGCAATACATGCTATGACAGAACATGTGCCTTTTAACGGCCTGCGTCTCAAGACACCATCTCAGACAGGACAAGCCATGGGTTCTGTTCAAATCTAGAACTTCTTTGGCTCACTTTGCATACAGCAGGCACTCACAGGTTTGTCAAATGAATGATTGTTTCACTTTTACTAAAATTCAATCATTTTTGGAAATATATAGGTGTGGTTACAAGTTTGAACTAGGCATTTTAAGAAAAATAAACTCACAGCCAGGCACCAACATCCATTGCAAAATCTAGCAATTTAAAGTCCTGCAAAATCTAGCAATTTAAGTCCTGCAATGAAGTTTATAGGCTAGCTTGAGTCCTAGTTCATGTAAAAATCACTAGTTCATTTTATTCAGCAGACGTTTACTGGAACACCTCAGCCACATTGGTAGTACTGGGCTGTTGCTGCTGCTGGAACTCCCTGCCCTCTCCTCTGAGCCGCCTTAAGCTGGGTGCTGCAATTAAGCTTAATTATATGCTATTTTGTATTGTTCCTTCATTGTTGCATGTGCATTAAGCCATTTCCAACTAGGTTGTATGTTCCTTGGGGGCAGGGACTATATTATAAACTTCAGGATAGGTGAGGGACTTAGCAGAGAATATATTGAAGAGAGCAAACACCCCTTCACGGGTGGAAAGGAAACACCCCTTCAAGGGGGGAAAAAGGAAAATGAGAACATAAAGCTATTTATGAACTATAGTGATAAATAATGTATAAAATAGCTTAAGAAAAAGGGAGCATATATTGTTGTTGATTAATGAAAATATTCCCTTAGTGATAAAAGTGTAGAATTCAACTCTGTATTTTATGTTAAGGGAGGGGTTTGTGTAGTGACATAATTGCTGTGACACCCCAAATGCTTTCATTCTAGATGTTCTTTTCAATGCAAAACAAGAATGTTTCCTTGAGGATGAGAGTTAAAAGGTAGGACCAGTCTTTGGTGAATTATTTGATAGCAGAATTATCCTACAGCTGGATTTCTCAACAATGGCACATTGACATTGTAGATGAGGTTATTTGTTGTGTGTGTGTGTGTGTGCTGTACTGTGCATTGCAGGATGTTAAATAGCATCGTGAATCTATACTTATTAGATGATAGTAGCAACCCCCACCCCTTTATGACAATCAAAAATGTCTCCAGATTAGGTTTCTCAAAATATTAAAAATAGAACTGCCTTATGACCCAGCAATTCCACTTTGGGGTATATATCCAAAGAAATTCAAAACACTAATTCAAAAGATATATCTACCCCTATGTTTACTGCCACATTATTTAAAATTGCCAAGATATGGAAGCAACCCAAGTGCCCATTTAATATTCAAGTGGATAAAGAAGATGTGGTACATACAGTATACACAATGGAATGTAACTCGGTCATTAAAAAGAATGAAATCTTGCCATTTGCGACAACATGGATGGATCAGAGTATTACGGTAAATGCAGTGAGTCAGACAGAGGAAGACAAATACCATATGATCTCACTTATGTGTGGAATCTAAAGAATAAAATAAACGAACAGGCAAAAACAGACACAGACTCATAGATTCAGAGTTGCCAGATGGGAGGGGGTTTGGAGACTAGGTGAAAAGGTGGAGAGCCTAAGAAGTACGAATTAGTGGCTACAAAGTAGTGGAGGGGATGTAAGGTACAGCATAGGGAATATAGTCAATAATAGAATAATAACTATGTATGGTGCCAAGTGGGTACTAGAATTACGGGACTATCACTTCCTAAGTTATATAATTGTCTATTATGTTGTACAGCCAAAACTAACATAAAAGAATATTGAATGTCAACTGTAATTGAAAAAAATGGGATATATGAAGCAAATTGGATATATACGGATGAAAATATTTCCAAAATAGTGGGGAAAAATGTCTCCAGACATTGCTCCCAGCTGAGGACCAGAGTCCTATAGGAATTTTGGTTCCATTTGGATATTTTCCTTATTTAACCAACGGTGGGAAATTAAGGGAAGGGAAATAATATTTATTGTCTCTTTGTTCTGAGCTAGGAATTAAACCTATGTGAGGTTTGTTTTGGTTTTAAAATTTCACCCTACAGATAAAGAAGCTGAAGTTCAGAGAGATAAAAGAACCTGCTTAAGACCTTAAAGCTTGCTCAGCAGTTAAATCAGGATTGCACGCCAGGCCAGTCTGCCGGCAAAACCCTTAGTCCCTTCCAGCACACACCCCACTGCCTCTCCGTAAGAAAAACAGCATACCTCACATTGAAAGCGAGCTGCGCATTCAACAAGTATGCCTGAAAATATTTTAAAACTTTTTGGTAGAGGGGAATTATTACTCTTCTAGCCATTACATTCGTTTAAATAGAATATACAGACAGGCCCACACATATAGACACCAGGGCCCTTCATTATCGTTGTGCCTCTGGTCTTATCTCTGAAAAACACTGAGCAACACAATGGAACAGCTTCAATTCCCCTTGTTACAAATTATACAAAAGCCAGAGCCTAACGGTGCCAAAAGCAACTGGTCTTGTTTACATAAGGGCTGAAAGCTAATAGTTAACTTTCTCCTATTCCAGAAAAAGTAAATAACGCCTCACTTTACAACTAGAAATGAGTAAAATCGCATAATATGTAACGAAATAGAGAAAACATTAAATCAAATGGAAAATGGAGAGGTTGATTCCAGTGCTCTCTCTCTCTCCGGCTTTCGTTAGAGCTCCCGGCGGGCAGGTCGGGCTGCGCGGCCTGGGACCCTATCGCCCCCGCCAAGTTCCCGGCTGTGGCGCCTGGGGCTTTCTGGCTTCCTTTCCCGCGCTGGGGAAGCACGGCCTCTCTCGGAGAAGCCTGTCCCAGAGCCAGGCCTGGAAAAACAACAGCAAGAAACTTTGGCTGGGTTGGCGGTTCAGTAAAAAAAGGCACTCAAGTTTGTTTCGGGGCTGCAGCCGCGGGTTCCGATTTTGGGGTGGCAATGGGGAGGGGTGGGTCACAACTCGGTCAGGTTCAAGGGCGCATGTGCATGAGAAGTTGCTCGGTAACTTATTGAGCTCCCACTGTCTACGAGCAGTTGGGGGTTTGCATCCAAGCGCGTGGTGGGTGTGTGGGGAGGGCGCGGGCACGCGTGACCGGCGAGAGGCGCGCGGGCCGTGAGCGCGCGCCGAGCTTGGGGCTGGTGCTGGGGTTGGGGGCGGGGAAAAGAGGTTGGGGCTGGGGCTGGGGGTGGGGGAGAGGGCTGCGTGGGGGTGTGTCCCCGAGTCTCGCTCGTTCACTCGCTGGCTGGCGCGTTCCTCCGCTCCCTTCCCGGGCCGGAATCCGGGCCGGGTTGTGGCCGCGGCCGCGTACGTGAGCGCAGTGTCCCGGAGAAGGGAGGCAGGCCGGCCAGGTGGGCGCGAACGGAGCCTCGGCGGGCGGGCGGGCGGGCGGCCGGAGCGGAGCCGGGCAGTGGGCCGCGCCGGGTGGTTGGGCAGGGGAGGCGGCAGCTGCAGCCCGGAGCCGAGCCGAGCTGTCCAAACCGGAGCTGCCCGGCCCGCGCTGCTGCTGGTGGCAGGCGAGGTGAGCTGCGCTGCGCTGCGCTGGGACCTCGCGGCGCTGCAGCCGGGGGCCGGGGGCGGCCCGGGAACTTCCCACGCTCCGCGCGCCCGCGGTGGCAGCCTGAGGGCCCTGGAGGCCGGCGAGAGGGGGCAGGGGTGGGTTGGGGCGCGGGGGCGCTGCTGCGGTCCCCGCGTTGGCTGGGTGGGGGTGGCCGCCCGCTTTTCTGTGTGCCGCCTTGTTTATCGTGCTCGCCACGGGCTTTCGCCAAGGCACCCCCTCCCCAACTTTGAAAGGTTGTCCAGAGTTGCCTCTCCGACGGAGACTGACCTGTCCCCTCCCTGACCCTTTCCGGCTGGGCCGCCAGCCCAGCCCTCTCGGCGCCCCGCGCGTTCCTGCCCACTCTACCGAGCGAGCGAGTGCCGGGCTTCGGGACGAGCGGCGCGACACACCCTCCACCTCGGAGGCTGGCCCCCACCCTTTCTGTCCTCTTCTGTCCACCCCCACTTCCTTCCGCGCGGTTTAACCCTGCCTCTCTTCACTGGTGGCCCCTGGCCTTCCTAGGATCTGGCACTGTGGGCATGTGAGGTGCTTTGTGGGGGCCTGGATGGGGAGTTTGTCATGTGCAAACAATTTCGAAGGAAGCATTTTCTTCCCTGTTTTGGAGTTCAGGCTGCAGCGCCTTCACTTGAGGATTGACTCAGAAATCTAAGAAGCCCACCTGCTAGGCGGTGAGGGGGAGCTGCTGTCGCTGTGATTTCAGGCAGCCCTGTCTGGTTCCCGGTGGCTCTGGAGCACTTCCTCTAGGCAGACACGGTGCCAGGCTGCCAGGGACAAGGGTTACTTATAGGCCACCACTACCTTCTTTACACTCTTCTTTCCAGAAAATTGTATCTGGTGTAGTTTGCCCTAAAGCAAGCTATCAACATATATTGAAGGCCTTTTTACACCCTCCTAAGGTGTTGTGTAAACAGAGATTTGAGTCTTAAGGAACTTGAAACACAAGGAAACAGAGCAATTAAGTACAACTCCAGGGGTACTTTTGAGAGGGGCTGCTGTGTTCTCAGCACCATGCCAGGCTCTCTGCATGATGATAAGAGGCACACAAATCTAAGGCCTTAGACAGCCTGTTGACCAGGTGGAAGTGATTTCAGAGCTTGAGTTCAAATTAATGTGTTATGGCTGCCTAAATTACTGTAAGTGCTGGGGGCAGAGGGAATATCAAAGGGAAGGTTAGAGTTGGGGAATGGATTTACCATACTAAATTCTGAAATAAGGTACACACTGGGGAATAACTCCTTGGCGAAGGCCCAAAGGCGGGAGAAGAAGAAGTAACAGGTGCAAGAGGTTACAAAGTAGGAACCAGAGAAGAGGTTCAAACAGTGATCTCTGCAAGGGAGGGTATAAAACATACATAAGATGGTGTCCTCCAAGGTTTATAATCTCATGGAGGAGACAGGAAGACCTGAGCAGGTGAAGTGAACCTCAAGATAGGGCACAGTTAACTTAAAATGCAGCATATAGACTAGGTGCTATTGGAGTTCGGGAAAGGCAACTATGGGCAGGAATCCCGAGGACTATATTCCTGGGGGATGAGGCCCTCGAGATGGACCATGAGGTATGACTGAACATGGCTTTCTTGAGACAAGAAAATAGTGGCCTTGGCCAGTCCAGGACACGTTTCCTGAACAGGAGGAGATGAAGATGGAAGGAACTGTGGTTGAGATTGTGTAACTCCTAGAAAGCCCAATTGGGGAATTGCACTGTACCCTGTGTGTACTGGGAAGACATTAAAGTTTTTGAGCCAGGGAGTGACATCATGAAAGGATATTGGGAAAGGTTTTTTAAAGTAATGTTAGGAGGCAAAGCAGGTAGGCAGTTACAGTCGAGGTGTGCCCAGGGTTTGAACTGGGATAACTAGAAATGGAAAAGAGGGTGAGTTTTTAGAAAACATTGCTGTTGAAATAATCTGTTGACAGGGGCAGGGCAAAGGAAAGAGATGAATGGAAATTAATTCCTTGTAGAAATTGATTACACGCCAGAGCCTTGGAGTTGCTATAGTTGGTAACTGGAGAAATCTGAAATGTGTGTTTTGAAGAGAAGTAATTGACACTGAGGCTGCAGAGGAGTTTTGTGTTTGCCAAGACATCCAAACATAAGTGTCCTGCAATCATATGTGACTCTGAGATTAGGGGGAAACCAGGGTGTACAGTATGAGAAAGGCTGCCAACGCTGGGAGAAGGAAGACACTTGGCAGATAAATGGGGCACTTGGCAGATAAATGGGGCATCTTGGCTGTAGAGATGCTAACAAGGGTCTAAATTGGAAGATGCTGTTCTAGATTGCCATTCACATGACACCACCTGGACCTGAACCTGAAGTTGGTGAAACAACTCTGGGAAACTGAGGCTCCAAGGAGAATGGGCCACTTATTCTTACCATGAGGGTGATTGAAGGGGAGTAGAATGAAACTTGCTAAAGACATAAAATGTTGGGCTTTGAAATGAGCTGAATTTGCTCTCCAGTGAGACCTTCAGGCTAGTCCTGGTGTCCCATTCATGGGTGGGGGTGGGGAGCAGCAGAGATCTAAAGGAGCAAGGAGGAAATTTTGGGCTTAGGGATACTGCCTTTCTGAGGGCCAGGCCATTCCCAGCCTGGACCATTGCCAGTTCACAGGAATCCAGGTTTTTCTTGAACTCTGAATTCCGCTTTCTTGTTGCAAGGGTGACTTAGGTTGATTAGCCGAGCAAATTCCCCAAGCCTCAACTTGCAACATCTCAGGGCTGGCGAATCTAAAGTATGATTGCAGAAAGTTGCAGAATGATTGGAGAATGTAAGTGAAGTTCCTTGGCCCCTCTGTTTCTCTGAGATGCAGGATCAGTGAACTAGCAGGAGAAGCTGACTTGCATAGGGGGAGGTGTCCATTAGATATTTTTTTCTTTACAGGGAATATATGATGGTCAAAAAGATTGCATGGAGCAGAAGTTGAGCTAACTTATTCTTTAGAGAGATCAGTGTTTTCTTCATAGCTTTGACCGTGACCTACATTAAGAAATAAGATTTACATCACGGCTTAGTACACCCAATCATGCATGTAAAAATCTAATTCAAGTTCATGAAGTACTACTTTCCTTGGCTTGGTACAATCTCCTCTGATACTTTTATTTTCCATTCCATTATTTTTAATTTAAAAATGCCTGTTGCCTCCCACTAAATTGATTTAACCACTCTGTAATGGAACCTAACCCACAGTTTGAAAAACACAGTTGTAGAAAATTTTCACGTCTCATAACTATTTATTGAGCTGCTCATGTGCAGACCTACCTTTACTAGGAAGAAACCGAAAAGTTGACTGGAAAGGTAAAATGATTAAATGCCAAAGTGAAAAATAAGTACACGTAGAGTTCCGAGGAAGGGGTGAGCAACCTGTGCTAGAATGGCTTGGAAAAAGTGTTTGGAACAGGGAAGGAAGTCTGGGATGAACCTTTCTGGGTGTTTTATGGTGTTGCAGAGGTGGGAGGTGTTGCATGGGCAAAGGTTTGGAGCGGGGGCGGGGATGTGCGTGGTGTGTGTAAGAGTGATGAACAGAGAGTACAGAGATATTAGGTTGGCAAGGTGAGTTAGGATTAAAATGTGGTGTAGGAGTTGGAAATAGGTGGCCCAAGGAATGTGTCCAGCCTTCAGACGTGTTAGAATGTGGACTATCCAAAGGTTTGAAAAACTCGGGAGCAATCCAGAAGACCTCTAGATTTGGGATTCTCTTAAGGAATCTGATCGAGCAGGCTTCTCGAGCTGAGTGGTGGCTGCTCCCTGTGAATGGGAGACTGGCCTGTGGTCCCCAGCTGTCATAGCCCCGTGCTCTGTGTTGCGTCAGCCCAACTGCTGTACCATCCCTGCTTAGTCCTGCAGGTCTTTGGGTTTGCAACCTGAGGCTTCAAGAGGATTCAGGTAAGAGTCTGACATTATGGAATCTCAGCTATTTGTATGCAAATGATTTGCTCTGGGCAGGTCAATCGCACTTTCTGAGTTGCTGTTGGCTGGGACTTTGCACTAATTTTTGATGAGTTGGAATGGTACTAATAATTAAAGGGCTTTGAGACATATTGTCTATAGTGAGGCAAATTTCTATGACCACAAGATCTCTCAAGCCTTCCCATTTCCCACTATTGGCTGCCATGGTTAGATCGTAGCTCCTGGCATGTATTCTCTAAGAATGATATTGAGGTATTAACCTGGGGAGACGTGAGTCATGGCTGCCAAATGCCGTATGACATTAGACTCTCAGGAGCTTTTGTTCTGTGAGTCAATAATAAAGGAATGGCAAGGAGAGGAGCTGTGTCATCTCTTATATCCTTACTTCTCAGTGGCCCCAGGGGTAGGCCTTCAGGATGCAGAGATTCATAATGAATACGGAATAATCGGTCCAAACCCAGCTGTTAATGCGAATGACACCTGGAAAATGAGGCTGCTTTTAGGGCCAGGTGAAGTGAGTAAGTCCAGGTCTCTGTGGTCCTGAGACTGGTGTACTCTGGGAGTCCAAAACCACCTGTTATGCTTCCCCAAGTGGGCTACAGGTGAAAGGGACGGAGCAAAAGCCACCCTGGTTTTTACAGGTTGCACAATCTGACTACTTTATTTATTTTTATAAAAAACTTACTTATTGATTCTAGAGAGAGAGAGAGAGCCAGAAACATGGATCTGTTCCCGTATGTGCCCTGATGGGGAATTGAACCCGTAACCTTTGCATTATCAGGAAGACACACTAACCAACCATGCTATCTGGCCAGGGCACAATCTGGTATTTTAAAACACAGCTTTTGTAACATTAAAGAAAAAGTTGGAACTGAAGTGCTTTTTGCTTAAAACCATGTGGCCTGGGGATGCAAGAATAACCCGAAGTCTGTGGCATCAGACGAAATGAAAGCTGTTTCCTATTTTATGTGATGGTTTGGTTACTAGATCAGAGAAAAGATGTAGCAGCTATGGCACGCTGTGGCTTTGTAGGAAAGCATTTAACAGTTCCTTCAGATATGGTGGTCCATATTAAATAAGTGGTAGAATGTGGGCTGGATGGTGTTATTAATTTAATTTGATGTTATTAATAGGCAAAACCTGTTAATTAGTGGCACTGAGTCAGCCTGGAAGGGGGTCTGAAAATGAGTGCCATAGGATTCTATTCTTGGCCTTGAGCTGTTTAGCATTTTTCCAGTGTTGTGGATGAAGATCCAGGAGGTATGTGTTGTTAGCCTTGTTGATGGCGCAGAGGTGGGAGGTATAGCTGGTTTAGCAGATGAATCAAGAGTCAGAATCATCCAGAACAAGGGCCCAGATTTAAAAAAGAAATTCAGTAAGGGATGCATGTAAGGTCTGTTTTTGTTTTTTAAATTTGAATTGTAGTATGTCGAAATGTTCATACATTCTAGTCAGATAATTTCACTGCTAGAGCTATACCTGGGACCATATCCAAAATGTAGATGATGTTTTATTTTATTTTATTTATTGATTTTAGAGAGAGAGAGAGGAAGGGAGAGAGAGAAGACTAAAACATTGATCTGTTTCTGCATATGCCCAGATCAGGGATCAAACCCATAAACTTTGTGTATTGGGATGATGCTCTAACCAACTGAGCCATCTGGCCAGGGCGGTAGATGATGTTTTATGCACAAAGGTTATTATTTCACTATAGTGAAAAATTAGAAATAACCTAAATAACAATGGTATGATCAGGCTGGAAGCAATCCATATATGATTGGTATGACTGTTTTTATGATGGAATATTATGGCCATTAAAAATAATGGTTAGGAATAATTTTAAAATACCATGGACAAGTGTTTCTGCTAAAAGTTAAGGTGTATCTACAATATGATTTCAAATCTTGAACAAAAGTACATAGAAAGTGACTGGAAGGAGCCTGACCAGGCGGTGGGGCAGTGGATAGAGCGTCGGATTGGGATGCGGAGGACCCAGGTTCGAGACCCCAAGGTCGCCAGCTTGAGCGCGGGCCCATCTGGCTTGAGCAAAAGCTTGCCAGCTTGGACCCAAGGTCGCTGGCCCCAGCAAGGGGTTGCTGGGTCTGCTGGAGGCCCGCGGTCAAGGCACATGTGAGAAAGCAATCAACGAATAACTAAGGTTTCGCAACGGCAACGAAAAACTAATGATTGATGCTTCTCACCTCTCTGTTCCTGTCTGTCTGTCCCTATCTATCCCTCTCTCTGACTCTCTCTCTGTCCCTGTTAAAAAAAAAAAAAAGAAAAGAAAGTGACTGGAAGGAAATGATTAATTTTAATACCGAAATACTTGATACTAGTTGCTTCTGATGGATTGAGCTAAGTGACATCCTTTTTTTTTTACATTTTAAATATATAATTTGTAGTTTTACAATGAGTGTGTGCAACACAGTGGGAAAAACACTGCAGTATATATATATATATATATATATATATATATATATATATATATATATATATATGTTTATACATATTTAAATACATATTTAAATATACTTTAGTTTTTAGAGCAGTTTTAGATATGCAGCCAAATTGAGAGGAAGGTACAGATTTCCCATAAAACCCCTAGCCCCACACAGGCATAGCCGCCCCACTCTCAACGTTCCTCACCGGAGATGGGCCATTTGTTAGAACCGATGAACTACCACTGACATATCACTGTCACTCCAAGTTTGTAGTTTACGTTAGAGTTCACTCTTGGTGCTGTACATGCTGAGTTTGGACAAATGTCTGATAACATGTATCCACTATTATAGAATCGTGTAGAGTGCCCTCACTGCCCTAAAAATCTCTGTGCTCGGCCTAGCCATCCCTCCCTCACCCAGCCCCTGGCAAGCAGTGATCTTTTTACTGTCTTGACAGGTTTGCCTTTTGCACAGTGTTATATGCAGCTTTTCAGATTGGCTTCTTTCATTGAGTACCATGCATTTAAGCTTCCTCCACTGCTTTCCGTGGCTCGGTAGCCCAGTTCTTTTTAGTGCTGAATAATAGTCCATAGTCTGGGTGCACCATCATTTATCCTGAATTTACCTACTGAAGGGCATCATGGTTACTACCAAGCTTCTGCAATTATTATGAATAAAGATTCTGTAAACATCTGTGTGCAGGTTTTTGTATGGACACAACTGTTCAATTCCTTTAAGTAAATACCAGGAAGGTGTGCTATTGCTGGACTGCAAGGTAAGAGTATGTTTATTTTTGTAAGAAACTGCCAACCTATCTTCCAAAGTGGCTGTACCATTCTGCATTCCCACCAACAGTGAATGAGAGATTCTGTTGCTCCACATCCTCGCCAGCATTTGGTGTTGTCAGTGTTCTGGATTTTGGTCATGCTAATAGGTATGTAGTGGTATCTCGTTTCAATTTGCATTTCCTTAATGACATGGAATGACATATTTTCATGTGCTTGCAACCCCCCACCCCCATCTGTAGGTCTTCTTTGGTGAGGTGTCTGTTGAGGGCTTTGACCCATTTTTTAATCAAGTTGTTTTATTGCTATTTTAAGAGTTTTCTGTATGTTGGGGGTAATAGTCCTTCTTTAGCTGTATCTTCTGTACATATTTTCTTTCAGTCTGTGGCTTGTTTTTTTCCCCCCTTTTAAACACTACTATTTTAAAAAACGTTTTATTGTTCAAGGACAGGATGCGATAAAGTAGGTGGTTCATTCAGTGATGAGTCTTAAGTACTTACCTGCTTTGTGTTACACACTGGCTGAGACACTGAAGTTACAAAATAAGACACAGCCCCTGACCTGAAATTAATGATCCAATTGAAAGGGGCAGGCCCGCGGGTGAACAGACACAGTGAAACCTAGTGTTACTCGGGCACGCTGAGGAGGGCTAGATCATGTGGGGAAAAAGTTGTGAGGTTGTTCTATTGTTTGTGAGTATAATGTGAACCGAGTGGGATGAGGCTTTTAAAAATTGAATCCAAAAAAAAAAAAAAAAACTGAATCCAGTTTACAACTGAATCAGGAATTCATCCATCCAATAATAGGATCTAGTCTATTGTTTTATTTTTTGAAAGAGGCAGGGAGAGAGAGACAGAGAGACAGGAACAGTATGGACCAAGGATCTAGTTTTAATGACTTCTGGTCATGTGATACTTGGACCAATGGTGGGAAGGGGGCCTTTATTTATTTATTTATTTATTTATTTATTTATTTATTCATTTTAGAGAGGAGACACAGAGTGTGTGTGTGAGAGAGAGAGAAAGGGGGGAGGAGCTAGAAGCATCAACTCCCATATGTGCCTTGACCAGACCAGTGCAGGGTTTTGAACTGGCGACCTCAGTGTTCCCAGGTCGATGCTTTATCCACTGCACCACCACAGGTCAGGCTCTTCTCTTATTTTATTTATTTATTTATTTTTTATTTAAAGGGGGCCATTATTTAAAAGAAGCATGAACAAGCAGGACTATCTACTGGAATGTGACTAAGGTGGTATAGAATCAGGAATGACTTGAGTGACTCATGGGGTGGGTACACAATAGAGCTTTCAAATATTTTCATGGTTATTAAGCATAGGAAAGAGTAGACTTGTTCATTTTTGCTCCTGGTGTTGGAGTATGACCAATGGATGGAATAATCACTTTATCCTTTCTAGCTTCAGATTCTTCATCTGTAAATAATTACACTGAAGTTAATGAGCTTGAGTGCTCCTTTTAACCCTAAAAACAGACTTAAGGTCAATATGAAAAAGGATTTTCCAGTTCTCAGAGCTGCCCAACAATAGAAATGTTTGCCCATGAAATAGTGAGCTTCCCATTGTTGGAAGTATTCAAGTTGGGCTGAATGCTGTTGAGTAGTAATACTGTAGAAGAGGATAGGAATTAGGCTGACCTCCAAACTTCTTTCCAATTCTTAGGGTCAGGTTATTAGGTGACTTGTCACAGCTGAAAAATAATGTAAATAGGGGATATACCTCTCATTGCATAGTATTTGAGTCAGTAGCGTCATGTAAGCTCTTTTTTAAAAATTTTTTTAATTTATTCATTTTTTAGAGAGGAGAGAGAGAGAGAAAGGCAGGAGGGGCAGGAAGCATCAACTCCCATATGTGCCTTGACCAGACCAGTGCAGGGTTTTGAACTGGCGACCTCAGTGTTCCCAGGTCGACGCTTTATCCACTGCACCACCACAGGTCAGGTCCATGTAAGCTCTTTTAAAAACGTTTCCAAGTGGGTCCCAACATTTTCTAGACCCTTCTAGGGTCATTTTAGAAAGGATGAAGAGAATTATTCCAAGGTGTGTAAGGACTCAGTTTGTTAGCCATAGGGCTACTGAAAATTGAATTTGGTATTTAGGAAAGTGAGAAGGTCGGGGCTTATGTGGAAATGACAAAAAGTAATCAAATAGATTGACACATGCAAGACTGTGTGTTTTGACCGGTTCTAGTAAGCATAATGAATGAATCAAGATGGGACCCTTTAATTGAATGATGGGTCCTCTGCTTGGCTGTGGGGGAACTGGGAGTACCCTTGACCATCTCCTTCCTATTTCCAACATCGCTGATTTATACCACCAGGCAGAGCTCTGCAAATGCCTTCCTGACACCTGCAAAGAGATTGAGTCTTGTGACTGCTCTGTAAGTTTAGTGACAAAGAGGACAAGGGGTTGGAGATTATATCTATATCTATCTATCTATCTATCTATCTCTCTATCTATCTATCTTTTTTTTGTGTGTGTGTTTTTCCAAAGGTAGAAGCGGGGAGGCAGTCAGACTCCCACATGAGCCCGGCCGGGATCCACCAGCATGCCCACCAGGGGCGATGCTCTGCTCATCTGGGCAGTTGCTCTGTTAAGGCTGGAGCCATTCCAGCGCCTGAGATGGAGGCCATGGAGCCATCCTCAGCACCTGAATCAATTTTGCTCCAATGGAGCCTTGGCTGTGGGAGGGGAAGAAAGAGAGAGAGAGGAAAGAGGGGGAAGGGTGGAGAAGCAAATGAGCGCTTCTCCTATGTGCCCTGACTGGGAATAGAACCTGGGACTTTGACATGCTGGGCTGATGCTCTACTGCTGAGCTAACCAGCTAGGGCCGGGATGGATAAATTTAAAGAAACTTTTGAGTGGGATTTTCCCAGAATGCGTATATATATAGTTTATATCAGACAATAAATTTGTGGTTTGAGTTAACAATGTTTTATTTTGCATTTTTCTTATTTAAAGCTTACATGTAGAAAATTTGATTAAATTTGTCTAAAGCTCACTTAAATTTATGATTTATTTAGAAACCACCCTGATAATTTTACATTTTTAGATTTTCTTCCTGATATTTTTGGATTACCTTTTTTTCTTTTTTTGCTGTTGGGGCCACTGCCAGATGCCAGGGCTAAGTCACAGAGCAAATGTTTCTTAGAGAACTCTACAAAGAGGAGAATTGATAGAGGTTTACGTCATCTTCAGAGAGTATCACAAGATGATGTCTTATCTCCACATGCTCCTGGCTTTGAAAAATCAGTGTTTGGCAAGAAAGTGCTCTCTTCACATGGAGTAAAGCAGTTTTGGGGTGCATGACCTAGGGAATGACAGTTTTAGAAGTTTGAAAATAGAGGCAGAATTTGGTTATTTAGAACTAACATTGGATATCTCTGTGCCTTGGTGATGAAGGGCCCAGCTTTCTTTTATCTCAGCATCCTCTGGGCTGCGCACAGTGTACAGCCCAACAACTCTGCTGGTTGAATTGCTATGAATCAGTTTCCTAGGCCACGTGCAGTGGGGATGGGAAAAACTTACACTATATTATATATATTTTTTAAAAAGCAAAATACAGTCAGAAACAACAGTTCTCAGCCTTTTTTGTCCTTTGAGTATTGGGAAGTTATAAAACACTTTTAGTAAAAACAACCACATTTTGTGGCTGTTTTTCAAAGTGCAGGGGGAATGAGATACTCCCTCCCCTCTTTCTATGTTTCTTCTGCTGCTGAAAATGAATTGCTCTTGGTGTGTGCTGTTCTTAAATTCCTGTGTCCTCTATCCATTTTAATCTTGTTATCTATTTTTATGGTGACTGTCGCCATGGTACTCTGTGCTCTTTACATAGCATAACAGAGATTTCAGATGTCTGATAGGACAGCTCAAAGTTCTGCTGCAGCTGGCTGGGAAACTGAGTAGTTTTTTTCTTTTTAAATTGAGGTATAATTTGCATACAGTGGATTGCTCAGATCTTAAGTGTGCTGGTTAATCAGTTTTGACAAATGCACTTTAAGACAGAACATTTCCATCACCCCAGAAATGTTCCTCATGACCATTTCCAGATTATCCTCCCCCAACCAGGAGGACGACAGCTCTGATTTCCATCACCCTAGGTTAGTTTTGCCAACCAAGTTCTTAATAATAGAATTTTGTGTTTCTGAGGACTTTATACATAGTGCTTTAAAGAAGTGGAAGGAGAGTGTGTTAAAAAATCGGCATCCTATAAAGTTCGGTAGTCCTGGTGAGTCAGTAATATTTTGGAGCCGGTCTAATAGAGTATTCAGATTTTCCTCTGTGTCCACAGGATCCAGATTAATAATAGGAATAAATGTGATTGGGCAAGGGTGGCCATTATTGGGGTGTGTGTGTGTGTGTTGTGTTGTGTTGTGTTGGAGAGCTGGAATTCTCAGCTAGAAGAACTGGAATGATTCCTAGGACATCCCTTTGGATTATCCAGAAACCCCAAGCACATTCTCTTTTTTTCTTGCCTCTTCCTTGAACCAGCATATAGATTTAACAATCCACAGAGTTACATAGTTGGGCTTGTAATATTGAAACAAAATCCATGTTGCAAAACCCAGTGCTTTGCAACTGCTGAGCTCTGGTCTCCTGGGAAACCTGTCCCCACCCCACCCTTCATATTACTGAAATGTATTGAACATGGTCAGTTTCTTTTTTTTTTAATTAAGTGGTTAAGTGAAATGTTATTACATAGGTAGTACATGAAGATCTTCCTCACAGGAAGAAAAGGCAGACCTTCCAGAGCAGACAAAGTCTTCTTTGACAAACACTCCCACAAACTTCTTGGTATTTTATAAATGCTTTATATTTTATATGCATGCATTGATACTTACAGAACTTTAAAAAACTGAAGTGCATTGCACTGCAAGTATTGTCTCCCCTGTTCTGCCCACAGGTCAATAGTGCTGATTGCTTCCTATCCTCATCTAGGTCTTCTTGATTTTGTTTAATTCCTGAATGGCCTTTTTTAGAATCAGGAGGCTAAACCGTGGGGTTAGCCTTCCCTTAGTTGGTGGATATTTAAAGTTATTTCTAAATCCTCTACTGTTGCAAATGTTACAAAAAAACTTGGCTGTACTTGCCTCTTTGTAACACAGGTGAGTGTTTCTCTAGGGTAGATGCTGAGAAAGGGGAATTGCAGTGTAATAGGGCACTTTGATTTTATGTCCTGATGAAGACACGTGACAAGGTCAGTTCCTAGCCTAGACTCAATATAGGCCAGGGCACACTTGAAGTGTGCTCAGACACGAAGCAATTGTTTTCTAAGGTTAGGGCAGGATATGGGGTGTGCTAGGTGTGCTCCCCCTTCATGAGATAGCACTGGTTGAATAAAAGGGTTAGGCCCCATGGTTAATTCAGTCTGCCCCCCCGCCCCCCCGAGAACTTTGGCCTGCGTGTTGGTTGTGTGCAGAATCACAGGATGGATGAGCAGCATGTTGTGGACTAGCTGGTAAATTTTAAATCTAGTTCATTCCCTAAATGAAGTCCTTCAACGCATCTGTGATTGCTCTCTGTGCCTCCTCTAGCATACAAAGTGCTATACCCTTAGACACTCAGCCCAGGGTGAGGTGTGTGGAAGCATTTCAGCGTTCTTAGAAAAAAACCTAGAACCCTATGATATACTTTTATTAACAGTCTCATTTTACGTGGAGGATAGTGTGTGTCTCTAGATTTACACTTTTTTTTTTTTTTTTACAGCGACAGAGAGAGAGTCAGAGAGAGGGATAGATAGGGACAGACAGGAATGGAGAGAGATGAGAAGCATCAATCATCAGTTTTTCGTTGCAACACCTTAGTTGTTCATTGATTGCTTTCTCACATGTGCCTTGACCGCGGGCCTTCAGCAGACCGAGCCACCCCTAGCTGGAGCCAGCGACCTTGGGTCCAAGCTGGCGAGCTTTTGCTCAAGCCAGATGGGCCCGTGCTCAAGTTGGTGACCTTGGGGTCTCGAACCCGGGCCCTTCCGCATCCCAGTCCGACCCTCTATCCACTGCGCCACCACCTGGCCAGGCTAGATTTACACTCTTGACATCATCTCTAGATCTCTGAACTTCCGGAAAGCTTGAAAATTCGTTGTCTTATCAGGCCAAACTCATGCCTTTAGGATCTGGTGTAGCAAGGAAGGGCTTGGCTCTGTCCCTTGAAAGGCATGGGCTGCTACCACTGGTCACCTAGCTGGTGAGAGGCAGAATCCTTTTGCAGCCTTGTTTCCCATGTCTTTGCCTTCAGATCCCTTATACAGATGTTAACGAGCATAGTTCTGGATCTGACCCCAGAGGAACCCCACCATTGCATCCAAGCCATTGCCCAAGCCCAGGAATGCACTTATATTGCCTTCTTTGGGGTCCCCTCTTGTCGTCTCTCGCCAGTGTTAGCAGGCTCTCCCCCGTCTGTCATTTCAGGATTTGGTGACAGAGTTAGCACCCTACCTTCTCTCTCCCGTTGGCTAGATTCTCACAGGGCCTTCTCGGCCTTAATCTTTCTGGCCGCTTTACCACGCCCTCCCCCTCATACAGCCCCTTCAGGTGACTGTCTTCTGTGTTCACAAGTTATCTTTGTAGTTGGGCAGCAGCCAGTGTTCCCAGTGTGGACCATTCTCTAGCTTTATAGAGAGTAGGTGGTGGTACGTTTTCGTTTCTGTTTGTTTTGTTTTCTTTTTAGAGCTTTTGCAGCAGTGCCGGGCAAAATGATGTTTTTGTTTGTTTTGGCCTCTGTGACCACGGTAGGATGACAGTGTGATCTGATAGTGACGTAGAGGTTCCTTTCCTGGATTCCGACTGTTGCCACAGAGCTCTTGCATGATTTCGATTTTTTTTTCCTTAAGTGTATTTGCACTGCCCTTGTCAATGTTAAAATTTATTGGCTGTTTTCCCCCTACTTACACAAAGTCTCCCCTCTAATCATTCCATAAGTTTGGCTTGTCACAATGCAGTGTGGCACTTTTTTTTTTTTTTTTTAGACTAACATGTGTTGAGTACTCTGTGCCAGGCACAGTGCTTAGGATTCGAGGTGCATTTCTTCATTCTTTCCGGGGTCCTCTCAGAGGAGTCCAGGTCTCTAGGAAGAGGAATTTGGTGATCTTAAAAACCAAGGCACTGTTGGAAAGAATTGCGTTTCCTCATCAAAGCCTCAGGTTATCCTGTGGAGTAGGACCCACCGTCTTACTCCTTTCAGAGATGAGGAAACTGAGGCCAGAAGGGTGGAGGAATTTGCCTGTGGTCACATAACTGGGAAGCTAGAGCTCATTTGCAGCCCTGAGTGTTTCACTGTGCATTCTTTTGGTGATATTTTTAGTAAAAGTGGTAAATAAGAATAATGACTGCCTGGAGCTGTGGGAGCCCCCCACCCTCCCACCCCTGCTCGGTACTTTGCTGTTGTGATGCTCGGTTCGTTTTCACACCACCAGCACTTCAGTAACCTCTCAGCGACTCCCACATTACTGTCAGAGCACCCTTACGAGGTCATCAGTCTAGTCTCTTACCTGATGCATAGTTTTCCTGTAGAATATAGAAGAAAGAGCAGAGCTTTTGAGACCAGACATATCTGAGCTCACATCTTAGTTCTGTCACTTTTTAGCTCGTGGCTTTGGGAGCGTTATTTAGCCTCCCTGCGTCTCAGTTTCATCTCACATAAAAATGGAGAAGTGATGTTACTGTGAGGGGTGACATGAGATCACAGTCTGTGAGGTGCTTCAGCAATGACAGGCATGTAAGTGCTAGATAAATGAGAGGAGGTAGAATATTCCAGAAGGGGCATCAGTCTTTGGAAGGCTGCTGGTTGCATCGGTGTCCTCTTTGTCTCTTGTCTGTTTATGACAGTTCTAATGAAGTAGTTAGATGTGATTTTGTCACTTGGGAACATTCCACTGCCTTTTTTCCCTCGGAAGATTTGAGCCTTCTGCTGACCCTGTGCTAAGTGCAGTCTACCTGCCGGCCCGATGTGGGTGAGGTTCCGCACCGTGCTGGCGCCTCGACTGTCCTCGGGCTGGGCAGGGGCTCCCCAGCGCTGTGCAGACACGGTCTGGGGCTCTTGGTCTGCCCAGTGCACACCCATTTTGTCCTTCACTTCTCAGGCGTGTGGGCCATCTGCTCTCTGTGACTGAGCCACGTCTGTTGTGTTGCTTTGGTTTAGAACAGCCACACCAGTGAGCACGCTGAGCCGTTGCCACCCTGTTTATTTAAGGAGAAACACCCAAGAGCGGACACCCCAATATCTTGAGCTCAGACTGGGATAACCACACGTTCAATTTCCCCACCCCTCTCCCATGTTTGAACTCATCCTCAACCCCACAATTATTGGGGCAGGAAGATTCCTTAAATGGCGCCCTCCACAGAAGGTGCTTCCTCATGGGCTGTGCCTTGGGCAAACCACCCTCCCCCACTGGGCTCATTTTTCACTGTGTATTTAAAAGATCTTCTTTAATGGTGTCTATAGTCTCTTTACTTTGGCTGACTTTGTGTTTTCTGGGGGAAACGTGTCTATTTCACCTTCCAGTCAGTCACTCAGCAAATTTTTAAAAAATTCATTACATATTTTATTTCGACTTATTTAATGTATGTCAAACACTTAAAATTTTAACGCGCACATTGATCCAACTTCACGAGCTTAATCCTGAAAACCGTCTCTCTATCAGGCTTTCATGTCAGATTGCTGGCTGTGTGTTTTTTCTTTTCTTTTCTTTTGCAGTTTCCTGAAAGAAGCAAATTTTTATTCATTTATTCATTTATCTAATTATAAAGCACAAAAGTCTTGAATGCGCTGGAGCATACTAAGCGCTTTTATAAACAAGTGCTGGATGTGTGATCCAGGTGGGCACTCAGGCCTGACATTCTTTAATTTAAGGCAGGGTCTGAAGCTTAGGTTTCTTAATGATCCTGTTCAGTTGATCAGCAAGAGCCTGGCACATGTGTTGAGCATCAGCAGATTTTTAAAAACGCTGGTGTTTGTGTTTGGAGGTGCCCCTTTCCTTGGGCTTCTGGTGAGTTGGTGCGAAACGCTTCCTTTGTGGGGCGGCTCGGCCTGATCCAGGACTCGGGGACAGAAGCATCTGCATTGGCACTGGAGGTCAGTCACAGGGGCTGGCCAGCCTTCGCCTTCCTGAGGTTTGGCAGTAGTTCTTGACCACCCTGGGCAGGGCACCAAGACTCAAGATTTGGGCTTGGGAGAGGAAGGGAGCATTGGGACGTGTCTGCTGAGGGTGAGATGAGGAGCCAGGTCATGTGGGAGACGGACAGTTGTGGGTCCTCATGGTGGGACTCAGCCAGTTCACACCGGTTCGGCAGAACCGATACCTAGTTTTTTTGTTGAGTTCGGCGAACTGGTTGTTAAAATGGCACTTGTAACCAGGGTTCCTTCTAAGGTGGGAGCCTGGGCAACTGCCCAATGTGGAAATCACAAATTTACATTCCTTACTCCTTTTTAATGTTCATCTATGCAACAGCGTATTCTAAGTGCCCGTAGTAATGCTCATTCCATCCATAGGTGAAAAAAACTTTGATGAAACTATACTTGTAATATTTGTTTACTCATTGCATAAAACTCATTGTACCTATGATGAAATACAACATTTTAATTCCCTCATGTTTGTTACTTCAGTAAACAAACATATAACATAAAGAGAAAAAGTGCCAAACAAACAGGGGAGTGACAAGCTGTCATTGGAAATATCTTAAATAACAGCTTTATTGCTTTTTGTCAGGCATTATTTAATATTTTTTTCATTAATATTTTAAAACTCTTTCTTATAATCTAGTTTTGTGTACCTCTTTTATTGTTCTTAAGTATTAAGTGCATGAAATAATAAACTACCTTTCAGTATGTTGTTCTTTTTATACCTAAAACAGTCATTAGGGCAGAGACCCAGTTGTTAAATTATTTGAATCCCACCACTGTGGGGCCTGGCCTTGGGCTTGGTGTTGAATGCACTCCGCCTGAACCCTGGGGTTGGTTCACTGTGCCCAACAGGCTTCTACATGGAATGCATTGGATTTCTTGGTTCCCCAATCTCGCTGCCATCAGTTTTGTTATGATTTCAATTAATTAATGAAACATCTCGATTTCCTTTGGAGTCAGTAGTTGTATTCTTGGTTCTGGTCAACTGTCCTTTTACAACTTCCATTCCCAGATGCCAGCCTGAGTGTGGCTACTGAGCAGTAAGAGTGACCTGTTGTCTTATTTAGCTCTCTGGCTCCCGTCTAAAATAGGGGGCAGGGGAAGGGAACACATCTTGAGTTCCTTCCCGATGCTGGGCACTGTTCTCAAAGGTGGGGCGGGAAATTGAGGCTTTGAGGTGGTGGCTAATTGCTGCAAGTCACACAGGGGGAGGTGACTGCCTGCCTTCTGCCATTTCCCTGGAGAGGTGCCCTCTGTAGTGGGCCGTGACTTAGCCTCTCCCACGCAGATGGGTGTCCGTTGTGATGGGCTGGGTTTAGTACTTTCGTGGTATCCAGTCTTTCTTTCCTCTCAGCCATGGCACTCCTAGGGGGTGGGAGGTGAGGAGCTGCCCTCCATCCTCAACTAGAAAACATGTATTGTCAATTGGGGAGTGAGAATAAAGGATAAAATCGGGTTAAAAGTGAATCCTCAGAAGCTCCCTTCAGGCCAAACAGCTCTATTCCCATGGGCCCATTCGCCAACCTTGTCTTGGAACAAATCCTGGTATCCAGCTCTTATTTCAGGGTTTGAAGTGTTATCAGCCACTAGGATGTTCTGTCATTCCAACAGCACATGTTTCTTGTCTTGTGGCATATCAGTTCCAAGATTACAGCTTACTTACTATCGGCTTACATTTTGGACGGTGGCTCCCTGGTGAGACTGGCACTTCTGAGGGGTATTGGGCACCTCGGTCCCTTCCCTTACCAGTTTGTCTCTTTGGCTTGCTGTTGCTAGCAGATCGGTCTTGTCTGCACAAGCATGGGTTCTCGTTTTTAAATTGGTATCTTACCTTTCCGGCCTGTCTCTCAGACCAGGTGACATCTTTCTTGAGTACGGTACCTGCAGCTCCGTGTGCTCTGATTATCTACGACAGAGGGTCTTTTTATTGTATTGATTTCAGCTAGGCAAGTCACCAGGTGGTTCTCACCTTCCCTGTAGGCCCCACTGCCTGTTTACTTAGTGCCATGGGGAATGCCATTATTCATTCAAATGACTATTGAGTTTCGAAAGTTTTTCTATTTTAACCACTTCAACGAAAAATGTGTATAAAGTCTAGTCTGCATTTCTCTGCTTTCTTAAAGAAGTGAAACATAAGGAACCCTTTTCCCTGTGTCTCAGGATTGGCACCCTGGGTATCATTGCCACAAAGTCTTCTCTTTCTGGTATGTGCACCACTCAGAGCCTTATGCTAATGGGTCCTGGATTGTTATGCTTTTAAAATGCTCATCTCCCATGTTTTATGTTTTAGGGGTAATTCTTTTGCCAACTTTTGCTTCTCTTTCCTATAACTATGTCGAGATCCCTTTTTTCTTTTTTTAAATTAATTAATCCCTGATCGGGATCCACCCAGTGAGTCCTCTGTGGGGCGATGTTCTGCCCATCTGGGGCCATTACTCCGCTGCTTGGCAATGGAGCTGTTTTTAGAACCTGAGGTGAGGCCATGGAGCCATCCTCAGCACCCAGGGTCAACTCTCTCGAACCAATCGAGCAGTGCCTGTGGGAGGAGATGAGAGAGAGAGAGAGAGAGAGAGAGAGAGAGAAAGGGGAGAGGAAGGTGTGGAGAGGCAGATAGTCACTTTTCCTGTGTCCCCTGACTGGGAATTAAACTCAAGATATCCACATGCCAGGCCAGTGCTCTACCACTGAGCCAACCAGCCAGAGACCCTTCTTTCCAATGAAACTCACACTTTCTTCCTTATACTCTTGTGACTGTCAGAAAAAGCAATGTAAAGTCATTAGGGTTGTTAACTCCGGAACCCTCCATTCTGCACAGCCATCCTGAGCCCCCATCTTGCTGCTGGGTCTCCCCTTGTGGGGAAGAGAGAACTGGGCCAGGGAGCAGCCAGAAAAGCAACAAATGCCACTGCTTGCTGGCTTGGGCAAATAAGAGACTTTCTTGAGATCATCATTTTTCTGAGCTGTAAAATGAAGATTATATTGTCCCTTCACATTTTCTTGATTTGCTGGGAGGTTAGGGGAAAAAAAGGAAGCTCCTAAATGTGTGTATTAAAGTGAGTGTAAACCCAAGAGCTGTGTAAGCATTTATTCATGGGTGGTTGGAGTTAATGCACGGTCTCTTATATGCTTACTCTGAGAACTGCTTGAGAAAACTGTTAATTCTTTGAGACTTGTTCTCCCGGAGATACTTGGCCCCTGGTTCCCTCCTTCCTGCAGGCTCTGGGTAAATGCCGAGTCAGCAGTCATCCATCTCCACGCCTCCTGCTGGAACTCTCACATAGTTTTTGCACAGTGCAAATCAGGTTTAACCACAGTGCATGCACGTACCCACACGTACACATGTGCTACCCTCCCCCCCATGCATGTACAAAGCAGTGCTGGACACCCTCTCTGCCTCTCACAACATATTGTAAGCATGGTTTTGCTTATGCCTGCTTCCTTGTATAGTATTCTTGACCTGTTTTGAGCCCTGTTTTCATTTTAAGGCAAACAGTAGGTAATATTCCTCAGGACACATTCCTTTTGAATCTGGGGCTCTATTCCCTCACAGGAATATCATCTCCTTAAAATCATAATCCTGATGAGACAAGCAAGATATGGCCTCTGCCCTCAAAGGGCACTTGCAGTCTAAGGAAGATGCCGTCCCATTGGTTCTAGTAGAAGTAGAGTTTAATGAGCCCTAACTGTGCACCAAGTACTGGGCTGAGAATTGTCTTATGTAACTCAGGATAGCGTATGCATGACAGAGCAAGGGATGAGGCGTGGTGGCAATTTGGAGGTGGATGGGGAGCTAGGTGTAAAGGAAGAGGAAGTGCGCTTGTTCCTGGGTAGAACTGTGGAAAAAAAATAAAACAACCGCGTTCTTCCCCTGCCAGTGGTGTAAACAGAGTGGTCTCTTTCTCTTGATTGTATGACTGTTATATAGTCGGACCAACAAAAGTACTTGTTGATCAGGGTCATTTATTTGCTGGAGAAATTTCAGTGTAACCAAATGAGATGACCTATTTCTACAGCCCATCTGCTGGAATATGAAAATAGCACTGCTATTTGGGGCCCTTATTTTTTCCTTCTGTTATTCTGTTACATATATTATAGTAATGGGAAGGCTGGACGCTCACTTGCAGGGGCTGCCGTGACCAGGATTCCAGCCACTGAATTGGCAATGGGCAACCTTTAAGGTTCATGTCAATCCTGATAGTCCATAATTTTAATTGTATGGGTAGTCTAAACTATTATACATTGAGGTGGTGCAATCCAGTTTTATTAAACTTTAAATGCTCTGAAAATCCAAATGGTCATTCTCTGAACAGCTGATTTAGAAATGTTGGCACTGTATTGAATCAATCACTGATATGTTCGGTGCTGTTTATCTTAAGTTTGTATTGTGAAAATCTAAAATACACACCACACATTTTAAAAATGGTATAATTGGGCCTGTTAAATAACTTGAGAGATGTAAAGTTTAGCTCAGGCCCTTGACTGCTGTTGGAGGGATTTCTGTCCAAAGCCAGGCTGGCCAGAGAGTCCTCTGGGAAGACAAGGTCAGTATATGCAAGGAAGTGAGTATTTTTTTTGGTCACTTTTTCTGGAGAAGGCAATCCAGTTGGTAGGAAAAACAAAAAACAAACAAAGAAAAGAATGATTTGAGAACCATCAGGCAGCATTGGGGTGGTTATGGCAGGGTATGACACCTTGAGTCTGCCAAGTTCAAATAGGGACCTGCACTTTAAGAGGACCATAGACGTATCTGCACAGAACTATAACTATACTGCACATGCACTTGGCATTTGTCAACAGAGATGGTCCTTTGCTAAGAGCTGCTGGAAAATAATCGAGAATCCTAGTCTCCATTGAGTTGTGTTACAAGAGAAGAGATGTGGTTTGATGCATTTTAACCTTTGGATGAGTTTAGAACTTCACACTGAAGATAATTTAAGTTAAAGCTTTACAGATTTAAAAATAATTGATTTTAGAGAGAGCAGAAGGGAGAGAGAAAAATATATACATTTGTTATTCTACTTATTTGTATTCATTGGTTGCTCCTTGTATGTGCCCTGACCAGGGATCGAACCCACAACCTCTGCACATCGGATGACGCTCCAACCAGCTGAACTACTTGGTCAGGGCAAAATTTTACAGATCAAGAAAAACAACAACAAAAACCAAGCAACTTACATTTTTTATTTTTTTGACAGAGTCAGAGAGAGGGACAGATAGGGACAGACAGGAACGGAGAGAGATGAGAAGCATCAATCATCAGTTTTTCGTTGCGACACCTTAGTTGTTCATTGATTGCTTTTTCATATGTGCCTTGACCGTGGGCCTTCCGCAAACTGAGTAACCCCTTGCTGGAGCCAGCGACCTTGGGTGCAAGCTGGTGAGCTTTGCTCAAACCAGATGAGGCCATGCTCAAGCTGGCGACTTTGGGGTCTTGAACCTGGATTCTCCGCATCCCAGTCCGATGCTCTATCCGAACTGCACCACTGCCTGGTCAGGCTAGCAACTTTCTGATAAAAGGTTAAGGATGATATGCAAAATATTACTAAAACCTCAAACTGGTGTTCTGTGCAGTGGTTGCCCAGTGGAGACCGTGAAATAGAAAGCTGAGCCCTGAAACTGCTGTCGGAGGGTTGCTGTCCCTCACCTTGATCCACAAATTGTTCGTTAGAGAGTTTGAAGCAGGCACCCAAGATGTAGCAAACGGGAATCTTACTCCAAACTTAACTGTCTTTAACCAAAAGAAAAGAAAAGAAAAAAAAAAGACAAACCCAAACTATTAGTCATGTAATGAATCGTTTTGACTTATGACCTGTGTCCTAGAAGTGCCACTAGGCGATGTCAAGGCTTGCTGCAGTGTTGCTGGGTGGTAGGAGAGAACAACCATTGTGCACATGCACGTACGTGTGCTGAGACATGTGGTTGTCCGGCAACAGTCACATGTCAAATAGCTATTTGCAACTCAGAACCACAGAGAGGGTTTGTTTTCCTCTTCTGTCTGTTCCAGTTATTTAACTGATGGCAGATGTCCTCATTAAGGGCTGTTAGCGCATCAAAATATGTTTGCTGAGCCTGGAAAGGGGCTCACCGTTTTTGGACATTGACCAAAATACATATTCTTGGATAGCCAACCCCTCCTATTGGTGACAGCGGAAGGGGTGAAAAGCACAAGACCGTTCAGGATCCCCTTAGAACTGTAGATCAAGGGGAAGTCCTTTAGCATGTTTTTGTTTCAGTCAAGGAATTCCATAGTCAAGAATGTAACATCATAAAGAGGGATTTGGCTACATATTGAAACATTGTTATTGTTATCCTGAAAAGGATGTTTCTTGATTTCTCTTTGCTGTACCAGAATCATAAGGCAAGTTAGGGGATGGCTGGTTTAGATGGACCATTGATTGCTCCCAAGAAAGAAGCCAATAGGGGAATGAATAGAAATAGAGATCAGGGAAGAGAGATTTGAAGATTTGATTGATAGGTATTAACAGTTAGATGGATAGAAGTGTGCTACGAGGGAGGGTAGGACCCTTCATAGGCAAGCCTGAAAAGTCACTCTAAGGTCCAGAGTTAACTGGGCTCCTCTACCTGCTGCACAGCTGACCTCTGTAGGTGTGTAATCCACTTTGGAGTCCCTAAAGGACGCTGTTATTTGTAGAGCCATGTCCATAATGTCATAATGAATGTTCTGATAAATACAGGAGAGGCAATGCCCCCCACCTGGTGATGCTGCCCAGCCTACTTTCATTCTATCTGTCACTAGTATAAACTTGGCTAAAATCTTTTAACTTTTGAGACTGTATAGTCTCTCTGCTCCCTCTCAGAGGCCAATGTGTATACAAAGGTCTTCCCAAACCACTAAATGATTAACAGCGACTTGGACTGTTTAACAAGGTTAGACGAAAACACTGACCTCTATTTTGTAGGTAAGAAGCCAGTGAAGAAGAGATTTTCAAGGAAAGAAATTGTACAAAGAAAAAGAAGTAGAGACTTGCAGGATCAAGCTGGGTTTTTTTGTTTTTGTTTTTGTTTTTCCCTCTATCAAGGTTCTCAAAGGAGGGGAAAAACACCATGTAGATAATAGAATGTTTTATTTTGAGAGATCCCTCACCTCCTGGAATAATGGCAGGATTCTGTCCTTTGACGCCAGGGAGATGTGAGGTCACTCAGCCTCAAGGGCTGCCAGTTCCTAACTGTGTAGCCTCAGCAACCTAAGCTCTCTGTGGCTCAGTTTCCTCATCTGCAATAAAAAACCATATGTTAATCTCAAATTGTTTTGAGGATTAAATTAGATGCAGTTTGTGAAAGCTAGTGCCTAGGAGGCACTTAGAGGTGGTTTCCCTTCCTTCTTTCTGTTCTGCTTTTAAAAATTAAGATTTGGCTGTATATAAATGAATAAAATAAAGCATGTTTCAGTGTGGAATTTGGAAAAGGGCCAGAGGCGAGAGCAAACATACGCAGGAACAGACCGGAAGTGGGCAGGTTTACCGACTCTGCTAACCCCGCAGGCTTTGGAAGGTGTGGGTTCACAAACCGAATAAAAAGTGTTTTTTTTTCTTTAGATTAGAAAAAGAAAGAAACAGGCTTATAAAAACATTGTCAGAGTCTGTTGGCTGAATATTTCAGGCTCCATCTGGAGACGGGAAGCCCAGGAATTTTGGAAATACTATTTTTTTCTTCATTTTCAGAGGTAGAAACCTCAAACTTCCTGCTGTGGAATGTGGGGGTGGCCACCACTTTTTTTTGGTCAAGAAAAGGGTTGTCTCTGTGTCTGGGTGGATACTGCCACCTGATGTCTGTAAGTGGCACTGCAGCTTCACCTTGGGCTCTTCACGGAATTACATTGAGCGCCAGAGGTTCTTGGTTCTGGAGTGAGGCTTCGAGGACGAAAGGAGGTGAGGCTTGAAAAAACCGAGTTAGCCTGGATATACATTTCTTTTGGTAGTGGTCAGGAATTTACTTGTGACATTTTTCCTCCTTTCTATTGTTATTGTGAAGCTTTCCAGAATAGTGTTACTGGATGTGACATCACCAGACACCTGACCAGGAAGGAGCTCTGTAGGGTGCTGAGGTGCCAACCTTTTTCTGACGTTTTCTTTCGTTCTAGGGCATTCATGGTGGAGATGCCATGCTTTCTGCTTCCAGCCTCTGAAGCTCTGAGTCAAAGACTTGGGAAAACCCTTTTTCCTATCACACTTTACAGGTTGTGAAGAGGCTCTAGCAGGGGTCCCCAAACTTTTTACACAGGGGGCCAGTTCACTGTCCCTCAGACCATTGGAGGGCCGCCACATACAGTACTCCATACACTGACCACCAATGAAAGAGGTGCCCCTTCCGGAAGTGCGGTGGGGGCGGATAAATGACCTCAGGGGGCTGCAATTTGGCCCCGCGTGCTGTAGTTTGGGGACCTCTGCTACAGGAATGTTCTCCTGTTCTCTCCCTAGGTATTGGCGAGGGGAGCATTAGTGTGGTGGTTTATTTTTATAAACTTTTCATAAGAATTCATTTGAACCAAACTGATGGAAATTTGGCAGTTACTGGGGAGCAAAATCTATAATGTTCCACTGTAGTGGTTTATAGATGAGGAGAGGGGCTCTGAGTGGGGACCCAGCAAGTGGTCTGAGGGCAGAGCTGCGTTCTCCCTGAGTCTCACTTAGTAGGAGACTATGGTCGTGGCAGAGGTTTCTCAAGAATAAGATTGTTGACTGATTCAGATCACGGAGGGACCTGGAAGATCAGAATTTTTGTTTTCTGGAACGGTGGAGGAAGTTGAAGGTCAAGGAGTGGCCCAGAGGACCCCTGGTGCTCATGGAGTGCCATTGTGGTTGGAACCCTGAGGACTTTGACCGATGGAGCATCACCAGGGTCTCTCGTGTTGCTCTTCTCCCTACCTCTGCCCGTCTGTAAAGTGTAGAGCAGTGCTGGTCAACATGGTCCCTACCGCCCACTACTGGGCATTCCAGCTTTCATGGTGGGCGGTAGCGGAGCCACCAAAGTATAAATAAAAAGATAGATTTAACTATAGTATGTTGTTTTATAAAGATTTATTCTGCCAAACTTAGCGAAAATCCGACATAAAGTACTTGGTAAGTAATTATTATTATATGGCTTAACTTGCTGTAACTCTGCTTTATAAATTTTATAAAGTAAAGTTACTTCCCTACTTTATAAATCACCATGACTGTGGAACCAACCGGTGGGCGGTTAGAAAAGTTTACTACTAAGAGAGATACAAAAGTGGGCGGTAGGTATAAAAAGGTTGACTACCTCTGGTGTAGAGAGTACTATTGCCCAATTCCCTGCTTTCTGGCATGTGAATGATGGGGGTTCAGAGACGCCTCAGAGTGTGCAGAAATGACACATACCGATGTCAGAACAGCTTCTGTTCACCGTGATATGAACCATGCCAAGGTCCTGGATGGTCTTCCTTAGTTTGCGTTGGGGCCCTGGTCCTTGTTTCCATCACCCTGAGTGCGTTACTAGCTGACACCTGCTGTTGGAGGCAGGGTGCCGGCCACTCCAAGGCAGTGAGTGTTCCTGGATCTGGAAGTCAGGAGACCAGATCTGACTCAGGCTATTTGTCATAGTGAACAAGTCACTTAAACTCTCTGAATTAGTTTTCTCAAGTGTAAAATGAGGAAAGGACAGTTAGCACAGCTCATTTCTGTGGCTTTTTTGGTTTGAAGCCAACTCAGCTGGAGAATGTGAGTACCTGACAGATATCCTCGTGCTTTGACTTAGTGGTAGTCATGTGCCGTGTAACAACAGCTAGTTCAGTGACAGACCACATATATGACAGTGGCCCCATAAGATTTTAATAGAGCTGAAAAATTCCTATCACCTACTGACATTGTGGCCGTCACCACGTTAGAGCACAATGCATTACTCACGTGTTAGCAGTGCTGGTGTAAACAAACCTGCCCTGTCTAGCGGTACAGTTATGTATAGTGCATAACGTGATAATAAATGACTGTTACTGATTTATGTATTTACTATACTACACTTTTTATAATTATTTCAGAGTATACTCTTTCTACGTACGAAAAGGTTTTGCTATAAAGCAGTGTGCTGTGTCATGCCAGCAGCAGCCTCGTATATCAGTGTTTAGCACGCCTCTTGATCGCATCATTTTCTCCTGTGCTGCTTTGTACAGTAACATGTTGTATGGGCTTGTAGTCTAGGAGCAACAGACGATACCATATAGCCTACGTGTGTAGTAGGCTATGCCATCTAGGTTTGTCTAAGTGCACGCTGATGCCTGCATAACAATGAAGTCGCCTGATGACGCATTTCTCAGAATGTGTCCTTGTTGTTAACTGGCATGTGATTGTATCATATATCAAAACCTGACCTGGTGTGTGTGTGCTGAGGCTGAGCTCAGAGAGTGCTACCTATAGGCAGAGCAGTTCAAACAGCGTGATACTGCATACAGCCTGCAGGTAGAATAATAAAGGGTTTGTTAAATTAGCAATGATGCATCTGTCTAAGAATATACTATGTGGCTTCTAAAAGGGTTTTTATAGGCTCCGTGGTAGATCTTCGGCCCGGTGTGTGGATTCCTGGTCAGGACACATAGGGGAAGCAATCGTCTGCTTCTCCACCCCTTCCTCCTTTTGTCTTCTCTTTCTCTCTACCTCCTCCTCCCGCAGCCATTGCTTGATTGGCTCCAGTGCACTGGCCCCAGGTGCTGAGGATGGCTTCAAGGAACCTCCACCTCAGGGGCTAAAAAGAGCTTGTTATGAGCATGGCCCCAGATGGGCAGAGCATCCGCCCCAGATGGGGGTTGCTGGGTGGATCCTGGTTGAAGCCCATGCAGGAGTCTGTCTTTCTATCTCCCCTCTTCTCACTTGGAAAAGAAGGAAAAAAATAAAAGGGTTTTTATAGAATACCATTTACTGATATAGTAAAACCTACACAAGATACTAAATGAAAATTCAGTTTATCAAACTATGATCCATTTTTGTAGAAATGAAAGTAAAGAATAAGTGTATACAGGAAATCATGGAATGCTGTACAGCAAAAGTGGGTATCTCTGAGAGGCGTCTTCTTGAGTGATTTGTTTTTCTTTGTGCTTATCAGTGTTTTCTAAATATCCTCTGGGGAATGGGTATTACTTTTGTAAAAATAGAAATAACATTGTAATAGTTACTATAAAATGTTTCATCCATTTTAATAGCTTCAGCTCCTTCTGCATGTAGGACACAGTACTGAAAGCTTCCTGATTCCTCCAGATCAGGGGTCCCCAAACTTTTTACACAGGGGGCCTGTTCACTGTCCCTCAGACCACTGGAGGGCTGGACTATAAAAAAAACTATGAACAGATCCCTATGCACACTGCACATATCTTATTTTAAAGTTAAAAAACAAAACAGGAACAAATACAACATTTAAAATAAAGAACAAGTAAATTTAAATCAACAAACTGACCAGTATTTCAATGGGAACTATGGGTGCAGATGCATCCTGTGCTCCTCTCACTGACCACCAGTGAAAGAGGTGCCCCTTCTGGAAGTGCGGCGGGGGCCGGATAAATGGCCTCAGGGAGCCACATGCAGTCTGTGGGGCTGTAGTTTGGGGACCCCTGCTCCAGATAATGGCTCAAGGATTTTTTGTCCCCCTTTGCCTCCCCAGGAAAGATAGCAGCATGGCCAGTGTGCTGTCCCGACGCCTTGGTAAACGGTCCCTGCTGGGAGCCCGGGTGTTGGGGCCATCCGGGGCTGCCCCACCGCCAGAACCTCCGGCCGAACTGCTGGAAAGGGCAGCTCCCCAGCCCTTCTTCACCTCCAAGGACACTTCCTGTCAAGAGCGGCCCAAGGAAGTCCTCAAAGCTCCCGGCACTTCAGGCCTTCAGCAGGTGGCCTTTCAGCCTGGGCAGAAGGTAGGTTGATCCCTGAGTAGACAGGTGCCCAATCTTTCCAGGCTTGGGGCCGGCAGGCGAGTAGTACCCTGAGTGATAGACTAGATATCTCTGGGCATCAGTTTGCATGCATATAGACCTTTAACGCAGCCCAGTGGGCCCTTGGGCAGCAGGCTCCCGAGAGAGGCAGCAGCAGCAGACCCAGGGCTCCTCCATGACATTGCTTTCAGGAGGAAAAGTTGGCAAGACCTGACATCTGATATCCTGGGCTTAGACCCACTCTAAACTTCAGTTCCAAGTATGGCCAGAGCTCAGTTTTTCTTAACCTGCTTTAGTTTGCACCTTTACAAAACAAAGAAAAGAATCTCGGGTTTATGAGAGACAGATAAGGTCAGTGACTACCTTTAGAAGTTTTCAAGAAAGAAAGATGTCTGTTTAGTTAGAATACCATTTGGATTTTCTTTTCCCATAGTGGCAGGGCCCAGCTATGACCTGTAACTGATATTAGTTTTTCTTTATTTACAAGTGAGAGGAGGGGAGATAGACAGACTCTTGCATGCGCCCTGACTGGGATCTACCCAGCAAACACTGTTTGGGGCCGATGCTCTGCCTACCTGAGGCCATGCTCACCACCAAGCTATTTTTAGCACCTGAGATGGAGGCTCCAACAAACCATTCTCAGTGCCCATAGCTCATGCACTTGAATCAATTGAGCCATGGCTGCAAGAGGGGAATAGAGAGATAAGGGGGAGGGGAGGAGAGGGGTGCAGAAACAGATGGTCACTTCTCCTGTGTGCCCTGACTGGGAATTGAACCTGGGACTTCCACACACCAGGCTGACACTCTACCACTGAGCCAACTGGCCAGGGCAACCTGTATCTGATATTCTCACTGGATCCAGGTGCACGGGCTTCTCTTTCATTGCCTTCTCAAGGGCCATGTATAGACTCTATCTCACTTCCCCAACAGCTAGCAGCCCTAGAGAGAGGTCAACCTACCTCTCCATCCTTACCATCTTGTCCTTAGGAAGACTCAGAAGTCTCTGAGGGACAAAATGCAGCATGAGCAATTCAAGGCAATAGTTGGGAACCAGCAGATTTATAGGACTTCAGAGGCAAGGCAGGGCAAGAGAGATCTGGAGGGTGGGCCACAGATTCCAAATTCATTTGATTAGAGAATTTAATTAATTTACATTTAAAGTAATTATTGGCAGGTAAAGACTTAACTATTGCTATTTTGTTAATTATTTTGTTCTGTAGTTTTTTTTTGTTCCTTTCTTCCTCTCTTGTCTTCCGTTGTTGTGATTTGATGATTTTTTTTTTGTAGTCATATGCTTTGATTCCTTTATCTTTAGTGTATCAACCAGAGGTTTTTTTCTTTGTGGTTACCACACTTACAGAAAACATCTTATAGTTATAACAGTCTGTTTTAAGATAACAACTTAGCTTCAGTTGCATACAGATTCCAAGTTGAGGAAGAAAAGTATCTCAGAAACGGACATGTTCCCTTTCCACATCTAGAGAGTTTATAAGGATCTGTTTTGGGAAGCTCAGGTGGGAAGCAGGTCCCTGAGAGCCTCTGCTTGAATTAAAGATGAGTCAGAGGACGCAGTGTGTGTCAGGTGGATCCTGGCTCCCAGAACTTGGGGAATATGGGATAAGAATGACTAAGTGCTGATCGCTGGTGGCTGTTTTCTCCCCCACCCAGGTTTATGTGTGGTACGGAGGTCAGGAGTGCACAGGACTGGTGGAGCAGCATAGTTGGGCAGAGAACAAGGTGACAGTCTGGCTATTGGACCAGAAGTTACAAATCTGCTGCAAAGTGGAGGAGGTGTGGCTGGCGGAGCTGCAGGGCCCCGTTCCCCAGCTGCCGCTGCCGCTGCCGGAGCAGGGAACCCAGGCGCAAGCCTACAGGCCTGTCTCCAGGAACATTGACGTCCCGAAAAGGTTTGTGCGGGAGTACCTGGGCTCTAAAAATCATGTGGATGGTGAGGAATGGAGCTGAGGCATGTTTTGTGATGAGGGAGGGACGTGGAAGTCCTGGGTAGAGTCCAGGTGACAAGATGTGGGACAAATGGGGCACAAAGAGCAGAGAGGGAACCCTTTATCAAAACCCTGAATGGTATCTTTTCTTCCCCATGACTCTGTGATGGGTGTTCTATCATTGGTTTGGCTAAAGGCTGTTTTTCCTCTCTTTATGCTTAAACTGAAAGTAGTTCTTAGTATTTCATGATGAGGGGCAGAAAAACTGGCTTAGCTCAGGAATCAGTAAACTTGTTCTGAACGGGCCAGACAGTAAGTCATGTAATGTCGGCCCTACGGGCTGAGGAGTCTCTGCTGCAGTTGCTCGGGTCGCCACGGCAGTGTGACAGCAGCCACAGCCGGTGGAGAAGTAGATGGGCGTGGCTGCACTTCAGGAAAGCTTTACTATGAACACTCAGATTTCAATTCTGTATCATTTTCATGTGTCACGTGTCAAGAAGTAAGTCTTCTTTGGAAGATTTTTTTTTTTTTTTTTAATTTAGTGAGGAGAAGGCAGACAGACAGAGACTCCTGCCCTGACTGGGATATACCCGGCAAGCCCACTAGGGGGCGATGCCCTGCCCATCTGGGGCCCTTGCTCTGTTGCAACTGGAGCCATTATTTTAGCACCTGAGGCAGAGGCCATGGAGCCATCTTCAGCGCCAGGGCCAACTTACTTTAATTGAGCCATGACTGCAGGAGAAGAGGAGGAGAGAGAGACAGAGAGAGGGAGAGAGAGAGGTGTGAGAGGGGGAAGGGTGGAGAAGCAGATGGGTGCTTCTCCTGTGTGCCCTGGCCGGGAAATCGAATCCTGGACATCCAGATACCAGGCCAAGGCTCTATCACTGAGCCAACCGGTCAAGGCCTTCTTTTGATTTTTGAAACTATTTAAAAATATAAAAACATTCTTAGCTTGGGAGCCATCCAGAAGCCAGCAGCAGGCTATGTTTGGTCCATAGTCCCTGGATCACTGACCCCTGGCTCAGATATTCAAAATCATTGATGATTTCTTTTTAAATTTTATTTTTCAATTACAGTTTACATTCAATATTATTTTGTATTAGTTTCAGGTGTACAGTATAGTTCAAAGCCATTCATGTATATCTTGCTTTAGAATTTTATGATACAATTTTCCCCTGATGGAGAAAAATCTTCTGATTTCTATGTTACATTTTCTATGTACATCAGTCTTTTAAGATTAACAAAGAAAGTCTGCCAATAGATACAGGGTGTGCAAGTGGTCAAGCTCATTCTACCTCTTCCTGTTTGTCTGTGGGGACCACTGTCATTGACAGTCCACCCAGGACACTGAGACCACAGCAGCCATATTTGTCATTTTGAATTCAGGGGAATGTTGGCAAAGGACTTGCTTTTCGATAGGAATAAAAATACAAAGATCATGTTTAAAAAGAAAGATGCTAATATTTTTAATATATTACTGGTCTTAGGTTAGCTTCAAACCCAGTGATGTATTATTTTGGTGAGTCTGAATTGTAAAGAAGGGGTTAATACAGTCCTTTGAAATAGATGAGCCACCTAAAAATATATTTTAGGCACACTTTTCATATGTTAGCATTAACTGACAGCTCTAAATTTACTTCCACATAATGTAACTTTACATGGATTTTTAAAACAAATATTTCATGTAAAATTTTATAGATCTCTGCTGTGTTAAGCATTGAGGTTTATTTTAGTGTTTCTGGTGTACTTGCTTGTTGGCTTATGGACTAGGCTTTGTTGACATTCAGAAGCTAACAGAACATCTCATAATTTTTCTTGGGGGAGGGGAAAGGAATTGGTTAGTGTAATTGTTCCCTCTTAAATATAAGACAGGGAAAGAAAGGTATTTTTAGTGCTTTCCAATTCTAGTGGTCATCTTTCTTTGTCCATGGTTTTCTTCATTGCTTTGACTCGCTCCCCCTTCCCCCAATACAATTCTTTATTTTAAGCTGCAGAGTTAGTGAGGAAGTGAATTCAGGGGAGAGAATAATGGAGTCACCTCTGGTGTCAGCAGTGGGATGGGGGCTGACCTGCTCATATTGGGGTTTAGTGATACAGTAAATGTAATTTGGAATGAGTATTTTTCATGAAGAATGAGGAGAGAGACCTTCAGGCTTTATTTAACATATACTACTGGCTGACTGGAGTGGGCATGTGGAGGGGACAGGCCAGAAGTGTAACATGATGATGTGACCAGCAGTCTCAGGAAGTAACCTTTGGCCCTCACCTGCTTGAATCCAGGAAGTCTGATGCAGTGGAAATGGACGAGATGATGGCGGCCATGGTGCTGACGTCCCTGTCCTGCAGCCCAGTCGTGCAGAGTCCTCCGGGGGCCGAGGCCAACTTCACTGGTGAGGAAGGGGGTCCACATGGGTTCTGAGTGCAGCAGAGGCTCACAGCTGACTTCCTCCGCCTTGAGCAGCGAATTGGCAAAGCACTGGCCTGGCAGTAGGATTTTGGAGTCCCTTCTTACTTGCATCCCAGACTGACTGAGTGACACTGAGTTAGATGCTTCCATTCTTTTTCCTCAGTTTCCTCCTCTGGGGAGAAGTTTCCTGGTGCATTGTGAAGATGATTGAGCACGGGGCTGACCCACACTGGCCACTGGAGTAAGTTCTTCTATGGGAGTAAGTGAATGAGGCCCTTTGGTGGGGCCCTGAACAAGGCCAGTAGAGGAATAATTAGTTCCCGATGGTAGAAACTTACTAAATGGTCCCCTAGTGGCCTCAGAAGATTCATGACCCTGTTCCAAGTACTTGATTCAGCCTTGTAAATTAGTGTGGGCCTACAGGACCTGAAATAAACAGGCTGAAGTCTAATATAAATCTAATTGCTTAATACAAACCGAGAGTATGACTTCACAGCATATTTACATATTAAAGGAAAATTCTTTTGGTGCAACCCCCATAGTACATTATGAGTAATATGGGAGGATAAAGGGTTGCTGGATAGTAGTTTGACCAGACTGGTAGTGAACCTGAAGTCCTTTCTTTGTTTTGTTTTGTTTTTAAATTCGTTACTTACTGGCCTGACTTACTCCCAGGGAATAACTTTTTCATTGGTGAGATCTACCTGAATTGCAGGCTACTTACAGCTTATTGGAAAATATGGAGTCAGAAGAAAAGTGGCCTTTACGAGTATCCCTCATGAGTAATCTTTCTAGATAGAATGGAGATTTAAAGGAGTGATGAGTCAGATTTACTTACTGCACCCAAAGCCGTCACCTATGCAGTAAGTGTCTGCTAGAGCTGGTTGTTGTGCGTAACCGTTCTTTGTGGTGAAGCATGGCATTGCGCACCTACTACTTTAGCACTTGGGAGCCACGCGACAGGATGGGGAGGTAAGGAGTCAATTCTGCGTTCTCAGAAACTCTGAGTTTAGGAGATCCAGGAGGTGGGTCAACAGGAGAAAGATCCAGAAAAGTGTCAGAAAGGAAAAGAAAATCATTGACTCCAGTTCCCATCAGGTTTTGTGTGTACACAACTCCTTGTAAACACCCACACATGCCAACACCAGATATATATATTTAACTGATAATATGCCATGATCCCAATATCTGAAGTCCCTTTGGACAAACAATTTTAATTGTTTATTAGAGTCTTTTTTTTTTTTTTTTCCCATTATATTTCTGGTCTTGTGGTTGAAATCAGTGGAGAAATAAGGCTTCCTTGGCAACTAATGTTGAAGTATTCTTCCAGGTGAGGTCTATGCAATAACCGAAACCTTGCTCTAATCACAGATACTATTTGCACGGAAACCACTATTCTGTTTGGTGTCTATATTGTTAGGATGGTCCTGTGCGTGCATGTGTGTAGAGACCAGAGGGAATTATAAATATTTCCTAGAGGTTCAGTGTAAGCTCTCATTGCTGTGTATCTACAGAGGAGCACTCTGCTTTCATGGTAGAGAATGTCTATTACCCTGCCCTAGAAAATCATATGATCTAAGGTAGAGTAATTTATGCTCATTGTGTAACTTATAGATGAATTGATATTAACTTTTTGCTTTTTAAAACATTTATTTTTCTATGTGTGCCACTCTGCCAGTTGCAGCGTTTGAGCCATCTGAGTGGTTCCCTGGGGAAGGTTGCTGTGTTGGGGGGTCTCCCTGCGTTTGACCTGCCCCTTTTCTCCAGAGTCCTCATCATGTTAGACGTTCTGCTTCCTTGCCCTTCTCTCCTTGAGTCTGCGTCCTTGACCTATTGGGCTGTTGTTGGCTCCTGAGTTCTTTCCGGAAGGGCTACCCTATTGATTGATTGATTGATTGATTGATTTCAAGAGATAGAGGAAGGAAGAGAAAGAGAGAGAAACCCAGGAACATTGATGTGTTCCTGTATGTGCCCTGACTGGGGATCGAGCTGGCAACCCTGTGCTTCCAGATGATGCTCCAACCAATGGAGCTATTTGGCCAGGGCCAGGGCTGTCCTATTTTGTAAGCCCCATGCGTAGGTGTCATAAACTCTTGGTTTCTAGAAAGTCGTAGCTATGAGACTTGACAGTGATACTTAGGGAGGAAACGGTTTATTTAACCCATTTTGTTTGGATGGGCTTCTCCTAGTGTGTGAGATTTAATTAGTCTATCTCAGAATCCAGGTTACTAAGGAGGCTCCGTGGAACACCACCCATGTTGGTAGGTGGGGACATGGCCACCATACCTGCACACGTCACACACCCTCCCCCTATCCCCTATCTCTTGCTATTGTTTTATATAAGAATTTCAGGTTCTCCTATATTGTGAATGAATTGGGCTTTGTAGCCTAGGCATGGAAGAATCTGGGTTAGGCCCAAAGTGGGCAATTTGAGAACCGAAAACTTCACATCTCACTGTGGTCTGCGTCCTGTCCAGATGCACTGCGGGGAGGGAGCAGGGCACCAGGCTCAGGGCCATGTAGGCCCTATGTGCTCCCATCATCAATGACTGGTCTGAATTGCTCTTAGGAGTAATTTTTCGTTCTCTAAATGTGTGACTTGTGGGGAAAGCCGGAGCCACCTGGCTTGCAGCACCTCTGGTACGTTATACATCCCACGACCCGCAAGAGTTGGCTGCGTGGTTTCTTCTTACATAGTGATTTTGATGGACTTGCACTGGTTCAAATGATCAAAAGGCATTTTTCAAGAAAACCCAGTCAACCAGCTCTTAACTTGACCTTTCCGCCCTAACTCTTCTGTGGGGAAGACCGCCCACGTGGTCCCCGGCATGCGCCTCTGTGCACCTTCTTACCCACCCTTTCAGGCTGAGAGATGGGGTAGGCTTTCCCCCGCCTCCTCCCCACACATCCCCAGCTTTTATTTATTTATTTAAACATTTAAAGTGAGAAACACATCTTAATTAGGTTTTGTTTTTGTTAACAATATACAAAACAAAGCTGCAGTGTGTGTCTGTCGGTCAGCAGTCAGCGGCATGGCTGCAGCAGGAAGTGGCCACTGCCACTGGGCTAGCAGACCAGGGCTACCCAGAGAAGCTGCCACAATGAACCGCTCCGCCCTGCTCCTCATTCTCACCGAAGCTCAGAAAGGGACGGTTTGGGTTTTCTCCCCCTGACGTGGCACAGCCAGGCCGAGCCAGAACCAGGACTTGGATTCAGGAACCCAGACTCCAAAGGTGAACATCGTGGTCCCCGACCTGGGATGTCCGTGCGGAATTCATTGTAGACAGGGCCACTCCAGAAGCTCTGTCTGGGAACAGGCCCATGAGCATCCTCTGTCTTCTCTCCGGCCAGCTTCCCGCGCGGCCTGTGACCCATGGAAGGAGAGCGGCGATGTGTCCGACAGCGGCAGCAGCACCACCAGCGGGCACTGGAGCGCGAGCAGTGGTGTTTCCACCCCCTCGCCCCCACACCCCCAGGCCAGCCCCAAGTACCTGGGTGACGCCTTTGGATCTCCCCAAATGGATAATGGATTTGAAACTGATCCCGACGCTTTCCTGTTGGATGAACCAGCTCCACGTAAAAGAAAGGTAACGTTGTGACGTGGGCGTGAGTTCAGGCTGGGGGGAAGCTGATGTCCACGCGGGGCCCCCCAGGTCCTAGGCGTTCTCAGGCTTTATCTCATTTTAGTTTTCCTTTGCTGCTTCTGTTCCCTCATGATATTCCCAGTTTCTTGTCACCTCTGATTCAATTCCTGCCTTCTTTGCTGCACTCCTGAGGCTTGTACATGCAAGGCCTTCAGTGGGGTCTGACCACAGCACCAAACATTGATGCTGGCCACCAGGCCCATCTCCTGGGTCCAGGTTCTCTGTCCCTGCTGGTCAGTTTCTTTGGCCCCAGAGAGTCTTTTGTTGGGATTTTGAAGGCGACTGAAGTCCCCATGAGGCGCGGAGGTGAGGGGAATGAGGAAGAGAAACATATCCCAATGATACTGTCTCCTGTTCCCCTAGAACTCCGTCAAGGTGATGTACAAGTGCCTGTGGCCAAACTGTGGCAAAGTTCTGCGCTCAATTGTGGGCATCAAGCGACACGTGAAAGCCCTCCACCTCGGGTAGGTAGAGAACCCAGGGCCTGTCTGCCTAGGGGCCTAGGCTGTCATTCAGGTCTCCTTTTTATTGATTGAGAGATTGGTTTGAGAGAGAGAGAGAAAAAAATTGGTTTGTTGTTTCACTTATGAATGCATTCATTGGTTGATTCTTATATGTGCTCTGACTGGGGATTGAACCCACAGCCTTATTCCCAGTGGCCCATAGCCCAGAATGCTTACAAGAAAATGACTTGCTGAGAGCACCACCTAGTGCCCATCTCTGGCCCCCGTGCCCAGCACAAAGCCTGCTGGAGAGAGCCCGTGGCTGGGAAGGAGGGCTTCTCCTATCGTGGTGAATGTTGATGCTGTTCATGGGAAGGGAGCCCCATCCGTCTTGTGGATGCATCATCTTTCCTAACTTTGGGATGCAAGATGTTTTAGTTCTGGGTGGAAATAGAGTGATACGGTGAGACCCTGTTGTGAGGCCCATACCTGCTTTCCAGAAGGATCTGGGGCTCCGTTCACACTGTGGCCCTGTAGCCAGCGCTGCTCTTGGGAGAGGACTTGGCTCACGCCCTTTCCCTCGTGGAGAGAACGTGACTGCAAGTAGGCGGGGCCCAATCAGGGCGCCTGGCAGAACTCTGAATCAAATGACTCCTGGGGGAGGAGAGGTTCCTGCCCACTCTGGGAGAGGAGAAGCCTTCAGTGCCAGGAGAAACAATCCCATGAATGTGCAGGCACGCCCTGCCCCGTGACACACCATCAGCAACAGCCTCCTGGGTGTTCTTTCTCCTGGGCTCCTTCCTTGACTCGCTGAGTGGCCCTGAGCAAGCACTTGCACCTCTGTCCCTGTTGTGTTTGAACTCAGGCAGCTTGTCCCTGATCACCACGTGTCTCCCTCCCACACAGGGACACTGTGGACTCCGACCAGTTCAAGCGGGAGGAGGATTTCTACTACACGGAGGTGCAGATGAAAGAGGAAGCTGCTGCTGCTGCTGCTGGCACCCCCACCGCCGACTCAGCCCCCACCCCCAGTGTGACCAGCTCGCCCCTTGCCATTCTTCCCCCACCTCCTCCCAAAGCCCAGACCTCAGGCCCCGAACACCCTGGCCTAGAACCGTACCTCCCCTCTGGTGCTCTCAGCAAGTCAGCTCCTGGCTCCTTCTGGCACATTCAGGCCGACCATGCGTACCAGGTATGTGGCTGGGGCATGTGGAGCTCAGGCCTGTGGCCGTGAGGCCGCTCAGTGTCTGCCCTGTCACCTGCTGGTGATCACCCTGATCAAAGGCTGAGCCCTTCAGCCACATGGCTCATCTCTAACTTCCGTAAAGAAGGAAAGGAAAATAAACCACCCTCAATAAATTCCCGAGTTCTTCACTGGTGGCCGTCGGGAGGGATTACTAGAAATCTGGCTGAATCCTCAAGTAACCACGTTGGTGGATTTGGACTGAGGAATTGTTATATCATCTCTGGCTATAAAAGGGGATGGAATGGTGTAGTTGGGCTTCTCAGAATAAACCCCTAGTTTCTAGAATTGTGTTACATTTAACATACAACCAAGCACCCATCTCTTGTAATCCTACTATGTGTCAAGCAGTGAGCTAAGCTTTTCAGATAGAATAAGACATTGTCCCCAACCTTGTGAAATGCATGGCTTAGCTGGAGAGAGAAATGCGTATGTAACTGATTGATTATAATCATCAGTACTTGCCTTACTAGAGGCACAAGACATTGTGGGGACAAGAAGGACCAAGCTATTATGCTCATGTGGTTGGGAAAGTTGTCATGGAGGAGATGGCACTTAGATGGTCGGTATTCAGTAAATGCACAGCTTACTATATGCCAGTTTTTCTTAAAATGCTTTCTTCTTTTATTTCCTTTTTATTTTGCCCACAGCTTGGTTTTATCAGACTCTAGGCTGGTTTGCAAGTTAGTAATTAGAAAGCAGTGCTTTCCTTCAGAAAACCTTTACAAAATGCGCCAACTCGCCTCATTAGAATGAGTGGTCACTTAGCTATTGTATGTTTGGCCAACTTCAGGTGGCCCGGCAGGCAGCTGGCTGCCCCTGGAGAGTGTGGCTGGTGTTTTTTATAGACAAACCTACCCCTAGACATCCAGGAGAGTGTTGCTCATCCCAGGTGGTTGCCGGCATCATCCGCCCTGCCCCCACCCCACCCTCGTGCTCAGAAGGCTTTGGAAGGTCTCTGAGGAACTGCCTAGAGCATGTTCTTGGTCGGTGAGCCAGCCAAGAAGTTCATCCGCTGTGATGATTAAGTCACCGGGCTAGCATGCACACCAGTTCTGGGAGGGGCTCCTGAAAAAGATTGGCACCTGGGACTAAGGAGACAGCTTGAGAGCGTTGGGGCCTCTGATGTTTCTTTTGGAAAGAGCAACCTTCTGTACCCCAGCATTTTCCAGCCAGAGACTTTCAGCTATGCTTCATGGAGTTACAGGGTGGATGGGGGGCCTCTGAAAGTGGGCCCGAGGCTGACGCTCTCTTGTCCCCGGCAGGCCCTGCCATCCTTTCAGATTCCCGTCTCACCTCACATCTATACCAGTATTAGCTGGGCTGCCGCCCCCTCCACGGCCTCCTCCCTCTCTCCGGTGAGTGTGCCCATCGCCGAGTCTCTGAGCCCGGCAGCACTCTGGGGCCCTGGAACAAGCTGAGGGCTCTTCCACACACCCCCTAGTGCTGGGGGTCGTCTCCCTGCACTTGTCTCCAGCCCCCCCACTTTTTGAAGATCTCCGTGTATTCAGCCCACTTCCGAGAGGGGCAGTGACCTGGCACTCTCCAGCTGGTCACTGCCCCTCTTGGAAGGTGGAAGGAGGGTGCTTGCAGAGGAGTATTCAGATCATGCAAGTTCCTTGCCAGAAAAATCACGAGGCGAGGCCAGGGTCCGTGCTCTATTTAGCTCTGAGTGTCTGTGCATGCTTGTTAAGAAGGGAGAGAATGTGGGAAACCTGGAGAGGAGGAGGGTGGGCAAGAAAGAAGGTAGGAGCTTGTGGGGGGCTGGGTAGGGCGGATCAGAAATCTTGAAGCCACTGAATCTTTGAACTAAAACAGATGGGAAGTCATTTGAATCATACAAAGTGGGTTCCGGTCTTGAACCTCTCATGTGGGAAAGTATCATACCTTGTAAAGCCCAAGTGCCCGAAGGTGCCATTGAGGCAGTGCAGTCCCTTCTTCCGTGTCACATACGGCGGCTGCATCTAAATCTGCAGGGAGCAGTCCCTAAAGTGGCCAGGTCAAGTGACTCCCCTGCCTGTGGCCCCTTCTCTATCATGAGCGTGAATTAAAGGCTTCCTCCTCACTCTCCAACCTCCTCTCTCTACCTGGCCCCTGTTCACCTGTTCCTAGAATATCCTCCTAGAAAAGGCATCCTGGCCCCCTGACACACGGAGGGACTCTGTAGGTGTGCCCTGTGGGGCGGTTGTCTCACCTGTGCTCATGGCCCCTCTCTCTGTGCCCAGGTCCGGAGCCGGTCACTAAGCTTCAGTGAGCCCCAGCAGCCACCACCTGCCATGAAATCTCACCTGATTGTCACTTCTCCACCCCGGGCCCAGAGCAGCGCCAGGTGAGACTGTCTGCTCCTGTATCCTCTCTCCTGCTTCTATCCCCATTACCTCCATGGTGACTCCGAGTCCAGCTGACCCTGGTCACCAGGGCTAGTCCTGGGAGCTCAGCTGAAGGACACCCTGGATGCTGGGGAGACTGTCTGCCTGCCCTCTGGCCCCCTTGGCTCCCAACCCCACTCCTTCCAGCCTCTGCCTGTTTTGCTCAGCCTCACACCTGGCCACTCTGCAGGTCTAACCACCGGCATGTGACTGTACCCGCATTCCTCTGTTTTGGCAGGAAGGCTCGCGGGGAGGCCAAGAAGTGCCGCAAGGTGTACGGCATCGAGCACCGGGATCAGTGGTGCACAGCCTGCCGCTGGAAGAAGGCCTGCCAACGCTTCCTGGACTGAACCCGTCCAGCCGGCTCCTCCTCTTTGCTCCTGGCCCTACTGGCAGCCAGGTGACAAAAGGCAGACCTGTGAGCCCTCAACAGACACCCACACAGAGGGAGCAGACACTGGGAGTTTGGGCTCTATTGGCTAAGGTTTAATACTACTTAAAACCTTCGTCCTTCCCTTCTGGGAACATTTTGTTTTATTATTTTTTTTAAGAAACAAACATATTTTCCCCCTTCAATAGGAGAGAGCCAAAACTGACCAAGGGTATTCTGCAGCGAACCAGAGACCAAAGAATTACTCTCCCTTCCCTACGTCCCCTTTCTGCAGAGGGTTTAGTTTGTAAGCGTCAAAAGAAAGAACAGCTCATTCTGTTTCCTGCCTAGCTGGTGAATTCTTTGCTTTCTCAACTCATCCAGAAGGGACTGTGAGCAAGATGAATTTACTTTTTGTAAAGAAAATCAGTTTCTGGCTGATGATTCAGAGGGCAGGACCTGCCCATGGCGGGATGGGAGGAGTGGGGTATCTGGGTGCTTTTTTTTTTTTTTTTTTTGCAGCTGGCCCCTCCCCACCTGGAGAATGAAGAGCGCATGTTCTCACCAAGTCACGCCCGTGGGAACAGAAGGGAAACCCTTCCCTGGTGACAACTGTTTGAATCTGGGTCCCCTCAGACCTTGGGGGGCAGTCCAACGCATGTTGTATAGCTTCCTCTCAAAGCCCAGACTAATAGGTTTTTAAAGACTGTCCTCAAACAGCTGAGCCTCAAGGCTGATATGAATTCGCTTTTGGAAAGGCAGCAATGAAACACTACCTGGCTCTTCTTTCCTGTTTCCTCGAGGAAAGCCGAAAGGGTTTGAGTATCCGTGTACGCTCTCTGCCGTTAGCTGGGCAATGGGAAAGATACCCAGAAAACACTTTGTTTTCTTGCGTGGTATATTCAGAAGCCTTTCTCTGATTCAAGTTCCCTTTTATTGGGGTGGCAGGTTCCTCACTGTCTCTGGTTACAACAGGGATTGCCCCGCTTCCCTCCCGAGGCTGCAGGCAGGGCTGGCGGGGCAGGAGAGAGAAGAGCAGAGACAGATAGTAAGTGGCAGCTCGCCCCCCCTCCCCCCACCAATGGAGTAGTTGACAGGTCTCTCATTGTGAGATGGGTTCACCTGTCCCTTTGGGAGCATTCTGATCTTCCTCAGGTGACAAGTAGGACAGGACTCTTCAGTCAAGGCAGGAGGCTTCCGGGTTTTTTTTTTTTTTTTTTTTTTTTTTTTTACACCAGTGTTGGTCCAATCCAGGTGACGAGGAAGGTCACTTTGATGCACTGTAACCTTCCTAGATACCTTCTGGGCACCTTGTTGCCTAAAGACAGGATGGAGGAGGTTAGAGAGGGCTGTGGAAATAGGGCAAGGAGGGCCTGGGGTTGGGTCCACAGCTACTGGCACTGCAGCCCGTGTGGTTTCTGGAAGCCTGAGGACTCAAGGGGAGCCTGGACTGCCATGTTTGGGATGCTAATGAGCAAAGCTGGCCTTGTGGGGAAGGAGAGAGATAGGGGAGTTAGTGCCATGCCGACCAGTGGTTGAGGGCAGGGCCTTGCCTTTCTTTGCAGCAAGTAACTGTGGAGGTCCCTAGGGGCCTGCTTGACTGGGACCACTGGTGCCCAGCTGCCCTGGACCTATGACCTGATGTCACGGGCTCAGGAAACCCTACCAAGCCACCTCTCTGGGGACTGAGAAGCAGCATCCACCCCTTGGCTCTCACTGAGGTCGTGCTCTTGGTCCCAGGTGGAAATACCTGGCTGTTTGAAACTGCTCTGGCCACTTCCCGTGGGAAACATGCATAAGCCTATCAATCTGAGACAGGCAGAGTGTTAGAATGCCTGCCAACATAAGAGCGCGGTGTGACTTTGTGAAAGGTGATGGGGACCTGGGTTTGGTGATAGAAGGGAAAGACAGTTAGGCACAGGGTCTTTGGTGGTGATGGGATATATTTTTATAGCTTAGTGAAAAAAGGTATGTGGAATCTGTCCCTTGGTAAAGCTCGAAACCAGGCCAGCAAGTGGTGGCCCAGGGCTCTTCTCCTGTCCCTGCAGCCTCCCTGAGACTTACACGCCGCCGACAGTAGGATATTGCTTGTCATGACTCTACTCACTTCCTGTGCTGTCCATTTTCAGGTCTCTGGGGAAGGGGAGGGAGTGTTCGAGATGCGGGGATGCTGCCCAGGGTACCTTCCCTTCTCAGTCAGAGCTGACTCTCGACTCTCATCTTTAGAAAAGCTGTTATCATCTCCCCCTTCAGTTTGGATCCTGTAGACACAACTGGATATAAAGATTTTCTCTAAGGGAGGCAGGCTTGTCATGTCGTTGGTGCCCAGGGCAGAAAAGGCAGAGAGAGGAAGAAGAAATGGATGAAACAATTGAAAAACAAGTGGTTTTACCTTTTATTTTTAATTTTTCTTTCTGTGTTTTGTTTTGGTGCCGCTTACCCCGTCTGGGTTTGCTCCTCTCTTACTTTTATTGGTGGTGGTGGGCTCCTCCAGCTCCCCCTCCCCACGCCTCCATCTTGTGGCTGTCCTGTTGGTTCTTGACATGTGGTCTGTCCTCCGGGTCACCCCATCTGTTTCTTCTCGGAGGGTGGGGGTGGTTTGTGACCTGATCCAGCGATCATGCCTGTTTTGTTTCAAATCTGTATCTCTCTCCCACCTGGGCCACAGAATCTGACAGGAGGTAGGTAAGGTGCCACCGGCGTGCATTCAAAACTCACAGGGCGGATTGTCTAAAGCGGTTATCTTGGGAAACTTCATTTCAGCGACATCCCGCTTATTCAGAGTATTCCTTGGAATGACCTTGGGAGTCAGCGGCGTCTGCTCTGACCAGCCTGCAAGATAGTAAATGGGCAGTCAGGCCGGCTCGGGGCAGAGAGAGCCCGCGAGTGTCTGCGCTCAAGTGGGGCGAGCGAAATAGCTGGCACCTGCATGTGTGACGTTTAAGCTGGCTGGGCAAGCAATTCTGTCATTCCAGAGAGCGTTTCGGGGATGTCCACATTGTGATCGTAAGCCTGTAGTTTGACTCCTTGGAGGATGTTATTAATTTGGATGTGGGAACTCTGATTTTGTTTGAAGAATTCCATCCTGTTACTTTCTGATCCTTCTTCTAGGTTCTGACTTTACCAGGGGCAAAAAAAAAAAAAAAAAAAAAGGGGGGAGATAAATCCCATCTGTGAATTTGTCTTATTGGCGTCTTTTTTTTCCCCAGCTGTCTTCCAAGTATTATTTTTACTGTTAAAAAGTTTTTTTTTTAAAAAATGTGAAATGTAATGTTTTTACAGCAACAATATGAAATATATTTTATAAGGAACAAAATGGTACATTGTCTGATTTAATGTGTGCGTGTCCCTTTGTCCCCTCCCCCTGCAAAGGAGAAGTTTGTCATTGTCCTTGGTGTTAAACCAATGATAGCATGTCACCCTTTTGGCACAGCACACACAGTCATTTGCTTACAATGACAATAGGTAACCTGCTCAGGGACCAGGTCAAGTGCTTACATGGATTAATAAAAAACCCCAAGGAGGAGGCACCATGATTAGCACCATCTTCGGATGAAGAGAGTGAGGCACAGAGCTTCACTAGCTCTCCCGAGATCGTGCCCTGGGAAGCAGTGATGTCAGGACTGGGATGCAGGCAGTAGTAACTACAGTGTGTCCGTAAAGGCAGGGTGCACTTTTGGCCGGTCGACTGGTCAAAAGTGCACCCTGCCTTTACAGACACACTGTATTTCCTGTACTGCTTATACTGACAATCGGAAGCATGTTCTTGGCCATGTTCCTGAGTCTCTTGGGGAATTGGCAAGTGACTTAGGAGAAAAATGAGTCACCCTCTTCTTATGGAATGAGTTCTGACCCTGGACAGCAACATGGACCACTCCCTGAATTCATTGATTCCATGTCCTGGGATGGCCTAAATGACCAGGAAGGGTGGGAAAGGTGTGTGGAGCAGGAAGCAACATCCCACCCTTGCAGCAGTGTCCAGGGACCCTGAACAGGGCCCAATGGTGAGGCTGGTGACGCTCTGAGAAGACCTGGGAACTTGACTCTGGCTGGTCAAGCCCAGAGCCCATGAAGCTGGTGCAGGAGGTTGTCCTTTGGCCTTTTCTTGTCCTTTCTTTCTCCCCCTTCCCCTTCCCCTGCCAATCCCATCTCTCCAAGGAAGTCCCAAATGGAATTTACTGCTTGAACGTTGTTTGCCCAGCCCACCCCACCCCCCACCCCCTCAATTCACTTCACTGCCTTTGAGGTGACATTCTTTATTTGCAGCCCTGGGTCCTCCCAAGCTTACCTCGATGACTGCATGTGAGGACCCCCTAACTTTTCAGCTTCTAATCGTTGGACCAACAGGAGACAACAGGCTGGATTTTGAGGGATGCTGAAGGAGAGAGGAGTTGGGGTATTTATTGCCTCTCCAGGCCTTGCACTGTGTGTGACTGGCCGTATGTCTAGCTCAGCGGGTCCCAGTAACTCCCCCTGACCCGAGTTCTCCACATCCTCAGCAGAGCTCCGTACCCTCCCTTTCATTGCAGATGTTTGACTCAGTTACTCTGGGTGCACCCGGTGTTTCTTGGCTGGATCCTGATAGTTACACACCTTGACACGTTTAGTGTTAAATTGGAGATGAAAAAGGACACGAGCCCGTTGGTTGAATCTCTGCCCCTTGCCTCACATCCCAATCTGGTGGTCCCAGACTGGCAGGGTCTGCATCTCTCGGAACCTTTTGCAAATTTTTATTGAGTCAGAAATGAAAGCTGGGACCCAATAACTTGCCTGTTGGGAAAGTTGACATGCAAAGGAGTTTCAGAGAACCGTGGCCCCTCGGTCCCGCCCGTCCATCCACCCACTTGCATCTGGGGACGCAGCGTAGTTGGGTGTTTACGCTCACGTATCTTGCCTGTCATACTTGATATAAAGCAGAGCCACGCGCTTTTCGCCTCTGACTCCCAAGAGAGGCAGCTCTGATGGTCTGCCCTTCTCAGTGACTTTGCTTAAAAACAGCCAACCAATTTATTAACCATTTGCTCAGTAGAAGTTTAATGGAGAAATATCTGTTTAAAACAATCAGTCCAAAAGAACAGCTCTTTTACAAACAAGTTATGGCAGTGACAAGTCAACATCCCAGGCTTGATATCCTGTTCCTTTAACCCACCCCTAGAAGAGGGGAGAGGTGGGTGAGGAGGAAGGGGGCCATTTCAATGGTAGCTGGAGGAATTACAAAAATACACTCTGATGTAGCAACTGGGCTGTCATGAAACATGCCATGGTGGGGGGAGGGGAGGGGAGAAGGAAGACAACCAGACAGGGAGGTTCTGCACCCTGGGGGTGGAGACCTGGAGGCAAAGCCTGGCTCAGTGCCGTGGGAAGGAAGGAATCCGGATGCCCAGCCGGCAGGTCTGGGGCTGGAGACATGCTGTTTTGGGGATCACCCGGACACCTAGGGAGACAGAAATGATTATAATGGCAGACTCTACAGTTCTACTGACTCTAACCCTATTTGTCCTAGGGACTGAGCGATGGACAGGAGGCAAAGAAAAGCTACCAACTGAATAAACAGCCCCTAAAGCAGCAAGAGAGAGCGTTCTCTAATTCTCTCTACACTCTGGCTTTTCCTGTCCCTAATATATGCCCATTATACAGTAGACTATTATACAGGGGTTGGTGGAAGTAGGTTTATGTTGTGAATGCCTAAAACACAGAGTCTATTCTTGTATTATATATTTTTCCATATGAGCAGCCATAAACCTACTTTTGCCCATCCCTGTGTAGTCTACTGGCATAACTAACAATAAAGGGGAGGTCTGTGGGCTGGACTCGAAAGGTACAGAACAGGCACCCTGCCCAGAAACAGCTCTCTCATCCCGGGTATTTGGAATCCATGTGCACTGATTTATTTCTGGAGGCTGTTATATCCTCATTTACGGTTCTCTTAAGGAGCCAATGTTTCTTAAGCCTGATTGCACTAATTCCTCACCATGCATGAATATATATGCTCACTCTCCACTGTCTAAAGGGCTCCAGGCCTGGCCGAGCAAAGAGGACACAGTAGAGGGACAGGGAAGAGGAGGGTAGATACCCAGACTAGTGGTATCCTCCTCATCCTTCTGTCTAGGACTGGTCCTGCACCCCAATGTCCCTTCTTCCTAACATACCATGACACTTTCTGATTGGGGTTCTTTAGCCTGTTCCCGTGTTAGACGACTCCAGCCTCATCCATATCGATTGGTACTGGCTCCTGGGGTCCCCCCAGTATGGAGAAATCTCAAGCATGTGGAGGGCTGGTTGGGGTGTGTGCAAGTGAATCAAGACAAGGTTTAAGCTGCCTGTTATGGACTCATAAATACTCATCAATCTTGGAACTCAGCAACCTTGACTGTGTGGGGAAAACAGAGATGGTTGTGGAAGGAGAGGGAAAGCAATCAATAAAACCCAAACGAGCTGGTTAATGTTTCCAGTGTGTCCATCAAGGCGTCTACATGTGAGCAAAGCAGCAGACAGAAGCTAGTTGCCAGTTTTGTTTCAGTGCTTCTCAGTTGGAAGCTTAATAGAAAATGAAAAAAACCAATTGCCTGAATAGGGTCTCAGATAGTTTGTTTTTTTTTTTAAATAATAAGTGGATTCCTACTAATGTGGCTGATTTTAAACTGTCTTTCGGTAGAGAAAATGGTTGTACTTGAGAATTAGACATGAGCTCAGTGTCCCTTAAGAGCCACTTTATAGAAGAATGTCTTGAAGATTTGAAAAAATTCAGTCTGTGCTACTTCTGAAAGATTTATTGTTAGGGACTGTGCACATATGGCTTAGCAAGAAAGAGAATACGTATTAAGGACCCAAGAGTATGGTTTCAAAAACTGCAGGTTAATCCAGGGCCTTCAGAGATTAGTCATTCTGCTAAAATAAACATGGCAACCTTCTCAACCTAATACTTATGTCCGTATTTGGCCACGGGTCTCTTACAAACAAGCCGGCCCACCTGCACAGTGCTGCATGGGCTGCCTCCCTTCTGAGGTATGAGTGCCAATGATTAACACATGTATTAATATACTTGAAGAAAGATTATTAATGATCTGGCTACCTTTGACTTATGGGACGCAAAATAAAACAGCTCATGCAGGCATTATCTTGGCTGCCTCTGAGTCAGGGAAAAGCCCCACTTGGGTAATGTTTTGGAAATGTTTTTGACCAACTGATTAGTTCTTTCTGTTAGGGCAAGTTTCTAGACCGATTAAGAAGAGGTCCGAGACGCTACAGATAATCTTATGCCCACATGTGAATTAAGGCATATAGCCTTGATGGATATTCTTAGATTTTTCAGAAAACTCCACTGTGCTAATTCCCTGTGCCACTCAATGTTATGTATAGGTTGATGGGATGAGGAAAGTTGAATTTGTAATGACTGGGTGATAAATTAGGGTCTTTGATGTTTATCATCTGATGTGTATTATAGGTATCTGTATTAGCATGGCTGTGGGGGTAAGATCAGACCAGAAGGGGGAGATGAATAAAGGTAAGCACGCAAACAAACAAAAACAAACCAGCCTGGCCCGTGGTGGCACAGTGGATAAAGAGTCAACCTGAATGCTGAGGTTGCTGGTTCAAAACCCTGGGCTTGACTGATTAAGGCACATATGGGAATTAATGCTTCCTGCTCCTCCCCTCTTCTCTCTCTCCCTTCTTTCTCTCTCTCTCTTCTCTAAAATGAATAAATAAAATCTTTAAAAAGAAAAGAACCAAAAAAAAAAAAAAGAAAGAAAAGAAAAGAACCATTGTGCCTTTTAAATTAAAAAAACACAAAAAACATAAAACCAGGAAACAAAACAACAATGACCCCGGAAAGAAGCGAAAAGTGAGCAAAGATCTCTTAGACCCTATTCTAAAAGCTACTGGGTCAATTGGGTCAAATCTTCAGAGCTCAGTGATACTGCCGTCAAGCACAGGGAATCCACCCACTGGGCAGGGCAGTAGGATGGACACATGGGAGGAAGAAGAGCAGAAAGTGTAGGTCCTGGTCCTTGGCTGGGGGCGGGGTGGGCAAGTTTCGTGGTTCCCATGGAATCTAGTCATTTTGAGATATGGCATGGGGGAAGAGATGGGGGATAGCTAAGCTGTTTTTGAAGGTTAAATACCAATATCACAGCCACAGAAATCAGACTCTTTCCTAATAACTAAGGGTAGGTCCTGCGATCTGTTCTTAGAGATCAAGTCTCCGAGGAAAGGTGAGCTGAATGGTTGCCATGGCAACTGGATAGGAGGATTGGTCCATTTAACTGTCCCCATAGTAACTAATCTCCTGGAGAGTTATGGAGGAATTAGTTATCTTACCCTACTACTACTATCCCCATGGTAACCAGTCTTGAAATGGCAGTGGTCAGCCTTAAGGAGCAATCCTAAAAAAAGAAATCGTTGCGCCTGACCAGGCGGTGGCGCAGTGGATAGAGCATTGGACTGAGATGCGGAAGACCCAGGTTTGAGACCCCGAGCTCGCCAGCTTGAGCGCGGGCCCATCTGGCTTGAGCAAAAGCTCGTCAGCTTGGACCCAAGGTCACTGGCTCCAGCAAGGGGTTGCTCGGTCTGCTGAAGGCCCATGGTCAAGGCACATGTGAGAAAGCAATCAATGAACAACTAAGGTGTTGCGACAGCAACAAAAAACTAATGATTGATGCTTCTCACCTCTCTCCGTTCCTGTCTGTCTGTCCCTGTCTATCCCTCTCTCTGACTCTCTCTGTCCCTGTAAAAAAAAAAAAAAGAAATCTTTGCTCCCTAGGAAAAGGGCAGGCAGGTGGCAGGGCAGTGAATTTACCTCGTAGGCCTCTCAGGAGCTTAATATTTTGGTGTATGTCTAATGAGCTAAGACAGTTAGGTATGTGAGGTTTCTTCTCGCCCCCAGCTCATTCCTGCCCAACTCACTCATGGGTTGAAGTGGACGGTGCAGCTGGGAGGGGCTCTCCTTCCGGCTACACATTACCATTCTGGTGCAGGGTGCGCCGGCGCTGGCTGGACTGCATGCTCAGGACCAGGTACTGCCTCATAAACTCACTGAACCGCTTCTGGTTGGCCAATTTCCGGGCTGACTTCCGGGCCCCAGTGAAGCCCCCAAACCTCTTCTGCAGCTGCTTCTGCTCCTTATCTCCAGCCTCATCCAGGCCGGGCCCCGTCTCTTTCTGCGCTTGGAACAGGCTCCTGACACGGGGCATTCGCCTCAGGTGCGTCTCAGAGGCTCTTGGCCAGTGGAGAGCAGCCGCCAAGTGCCCTGGATCAGCGGGACTGAGCTGCCAGGAGCCCCTGGCCATGACCTTGGTGCACGGGGTCCAGAGAGGGCTGGACAAGACCTTTCCTTCACATTCGAGGATGCACACCTGCAAAGACAGGTGGGAGGAAGGGAGGAAGACCAGGGGGACATCTATTAATCCAAGGTGATGAGGAGATCAAGTCCCTCTGGCGCCTGTACCCGTACCAATACAAGTACGTCTGCATCATCTCTTTGTTAAGTACTGCGCAGCCATTTTACATGTTAATATTTAGGTTCATAGAATTTCAAAGTTGGAAAGTAACAGAAAACCATCTGGTCCAGCTTCATCATTTCTCAGATGAAGAAACTTGGGGCTCAGAGCTGTGAGGTTAACTTACCCCAGGCGGCGCAACAAGTTAACACAGAATGCATGCCCTAGAACTGTACTCTGCTACAGCCCTAGCTGGGTTTTTGGAGCCAAACAGTTATGAGAGTCATCCATAAAGAATAATTTTATTTCGTTCTTTAATTAGGCTTAAGGGAGGTCAGATTGACTTAAGAAATTGGGGATGCCAAAGCATATACAGGGAGCCCTTGGGTTATGACAGTTTCAACATATGACGTTTTGAGTTTATGATGCTCACTCCCATAAAAACTTAAAGAAAATTAAATGTGAGTATTTAGGCTTACACTGTTAGTGTTGTACTTATGGACTACGTGGATGAACTAGGTCCAGACTAGACTGGAACAATTCTTTAACAAGGCAGGGAGGCCTGCAACAGATCCTGTACCCTCTACATCAGCTGCTTCTCGAGATGACACGCCTGTAGTGCAGGTAAATCATTTCCAGTGTCCCCTGCATGTTCCTCAGGCAATCCTGATTCACCTGACCCAGTATTTCCAGCACCTCCTGCAGGTTCTGCTGTCTCTCCAGCTTCCTCCTCCCCATAGGTCACTCTCTCCCACTTTGCAAGCCAACCACAGGAATAAAGGTAAGGAACTTTTGTACACTCATTTTTGGGTCGTTTTTTCTGTTACTACAGTACAATGTACAGGACAGTATATTTATGTCCTTTTCCTTTTTATGTGGTTTAGTTGTGTTTTTAGGTTCTAGATTATGATTTTACAACTGTGTTAGGATAGGTAAGTGACTTAGCTTAGGGTGTGTTTCAGCTTACACCAAAATTTGGGTTATGTCACTGTCATAGGAACGGAACTGTGCCATAACCCAAGGACCCCTGTAGTTAAATCTGCATGGTTATTTTAAGGTCCCCTGGTAAAGCTCAGTCCTGGTATTAATTTTTCACCACCCCCCCCAACACACACACACACACACACACACACACACACACACACACAATTGTCATTACTATCTGTTCATCATTCATAGAAAATGAAGGTCAAGGCCCTCTGGGATGTGGGCAGGTTGGACAATCCAGTTCCAGGTGGGCAATAGGGACCATCAGATACAATGCAGTAGACCCACCAGGCTCCTGGAAACATCTGCTACTGCTCTCCCTCTCCAGGGTCTCCCACTTCTCCTCCTGACTGCTCCTGGGCTTGGCCTCACTCTTCCACGTTCCCGTCTCTGATTGAATCTCTTGGAAACTTCTGCCTTCAACTTTTTTAATTTGCTGTTTTGGCTTCACTCCAAATTCTCCTCTCTGTGTGGCCTTAGCCAGATGAAATCTCACTTCACCCTGGCCCTGCCATCACGGTCAGCAGAAAGTTGTGGAGTCTTTCATTGAACCTGGGAGCTCTTGCCTGGCTTACAGAGCACCAAGAGTTACTTCTCTGTCTGAGCAGGGGCAGGTCATCCGAATACTGGTGCATGTGCCCTGTAGACCCTGCCTGGGGAGCACAAATGCTCACCCAGGTGTTCCGAGTGACACAGATACCTCTGTGGCTAAGGTTTCCTGCCAGGTCTCTAACCAAGGAATGAGATATGCAGGCAAACACCCCACAGGCTAGTCCACAAAACCCTAAAAACCATATTCAAATTCTACTTGTGTAAGTTTTTGCCACCTCTGACCCTCATCTCCTTTTGTCACTGCTTGGTCACTCTGTCTATTTTTGTGTCTCTCTGAATGACACCTTATTCCCCAGTTGACTCAAGTTTAGAATCATCAGCGTCTGTCTCCCTTCTCACAAACCCCGCCCCCCCATCCCGTCAGGATACAAGTTTGCCCTCCTTCCCATTCCTGATTCCTGAGGACCTCTTTGGGTGCAGTGGCTTCCTCGTTGAGCTCCTCACCTCCGATCTTACTGCTCTGGTCCATTTTCTACCCCTGGCAGAATAGTCTTCCCGGAGAATACATCAAATTATATCATTACTTGCCCATAATTACCCCATATTTTGTCTGCAGTGGAAGTCGCCCAGTGGCCACACTGGGAAGCAGCCACACTGTCTTTGTACATCAGCAAAGCATGGCATAGATGGCCACCAGGAGAGACCTTCAGCAGTACCTAGTTTAGGGGGTTCCACACCTGGGTGTGAACCCAAATCATCTACAGAATCTTAAAAAACACGGACTTTCAAAATCCAGTTAAACTCCTGAATAACAGAACCAGGGTTTGAATAGATTTTTACAAAACTCAGGGAATTCTGAAATTTGCCCAGGTTTGGAACCACTGGTGTTGTCCATGTTCACATGTTACAGTAAGATTCAGTAACGTGTCCCAAACTACACTGCCAGATAACGGTATAACCTGAGCAAGAACACAAATGTCTCAGGCTGCATCGCAGGACATTTCCTACTCAATGACTTAATGTGTGCTTACGATACTATGGATTGATGGAAATGAATGGGAGAATAGAATTCTACGAAACCAAATGGTGAAGTTCTGGTGGGAAAACTGCTCATTTTCACATTGCTGGACCAGAGAGGAGAAAGAGACAGAACCCAATGACAATGCCACTCCTCTTCACCGGAAAGGTGTCCCAGAAGCACCCTTACCCAAGCCCACATGCAAGCCAGAGATGCTGAAGTTGGCACCTACTGATCCCCCAGCTGTGGTTTTTTGAGCATCTCCTTTCCATTAGTTTTTTATTTTTTTCCAGAGAACCTGGCAGATGTAATATGTGGTCAGTGCCAACTCAGCAGAGCTACCTAGAGAAACCTCTTTTTCACACCCACAATGTCACTGGGTATGTAAAAAGGACAGGCAACTTCCAGAGAGAGGGAGGGTGAAAGTCAGGATAATGGTAGCTGCAAACATGAGTGTTCTGTAGGAATTGCTACTGGAGTTTGTTAGAACGCAAATTCTTAGCCTATACCTGGAGATTCTATTCAGCGAGCCAAGAGTGTGTCCCGGGGATTTGCATTATTTGCAAGCATTCCAGGTGATTCTGAGGCTGGACTATGAAAAATCCTGCCTTGGAACTGGCTCTGAAGAAGATGAAGCTGTCAGGGAACATGGTGGTCAGAGAGTCCATCAAAGATAGGTTCACATGGATCTGTACTTAGCCTGCTCCTGAAACACTTTGAAGAAAATTGGGTAGAACCAATTTGTAGTATGTTCTTTCAGATCATAATCCTCTTGGGTTATTACTCTATAGCAATGGGTCTTAACTGGGGGAGATTTTTGCCTTCCCCCCACCCCAGGAACATTTGGCAATATCTGGAGATATTCTTGGTTGTCCTGCAGGGGATGGGGAAGGGGGTTGCTATTGCTCTCGGTGGCTAGAGCCCAGGGATACTGCTAAACATCCTATAATGCACAGGACAGCCCTCTCCCCACTCCAACAAATAATTACCCAGCATCCCTGGGCTCTACCCACAGAGAGCAATAGCAACTCCCCTCCCCATCTCTCTATCCCTTGTGTGACAACCAAGAATATCTCCAGATACTGCCAAATGTTCCTGGGGTGGGTGGAAGGCAAAAATCTCCCCCAGCTGAGACCCATTGCTAGAGTAATAACCCGAGAGGATTATGATCACCTCTGTGGTGAGTCTGAGAAACTGTACTCTATAGAGTCAAGGGGGAAGCGTGGGTAGCACTCAGAAAGCCAGTAGAAGTTCAGAATCTTAGCATTAAAATGGACCTCTGGGCACACCTGGTTCAATCCTGCAGCATAGTAGCCCCAAAATGCTTGTTGAAGTGTTCCATACCATTCATTTACAGGAACAGGTGGAAGTTGTTAAACCTAAAGGCTATTAGACCTTCTGCGAGTCTCTGGGGTTTCTAAGCCCAGATGGTAATTGGATTGTGTGTCAATCAGAGAAAATGAAATTCTATGATCAAACCAGATGCATAGCCTGTACCAAGACTCGTCACACTGTTAGATGAATTAGGTACTAACACAGTCATCTTGACTCGTGATGTAGGAGAAGGTTTTGGACAAATAGGAGGAATCCAAATTCACAACAGCATTTGTAGCACCAGATGGGCATCAGAGCTTAATGCCGAACCGTCTGGTCTAAGGGACCCACCAGCCTCTTTCCAGAGATGGGTTAATAGCCTATTAAGTGAGCTGGACACATTTGCACAGCCCACACTGATGGCATTGCTATATTAAGCCAGAGTGTGGATGAGCATCTGGGAAGTCTCAAATGGATACCAAATTGATCTGTAAAGCTGGGCTTATGGGGAGACTGAGCAAAGGGCCATTTGGATGTCTGGAATCACAGACCAGGGAGCAGGCACACGAGCCCAATGGAAGGAAAAGAAGAAGCTCATTCATGTTGTCAGGTTTCTGTCACTAGAGAATCACACCACTTCTGACCCAGAGACATTTGCGGGCTATTTGCTTTAGGAGGTTCTGCCAGAACATCTTCAGGCCAGCAGATGAATAGTGCAGGAGAAACACATATCAGAAACTCCTACTACAGAGCCACTGCCAAGGGTTTTCATGTCGTGAAGACAGGAAGCACTAACAGAAGGCAGTTTCTTTTACTGTTAGAGTCTTAGGAAGCTTTAAATCCATGTCCCCAGACCTCTCTTGAGGGTTACCTTCTTCTTTGTCTCTAAAACATGTAGTTTTTCCTGTTTGAGCTGAGATGGTAAAGCACCATTCACAATCAGGTGAAAGCCCAGGACATTGCAATGGGCTTTTTCATGTGAGTCATTTACTGACCAAAATTATAGCCTAAGAAAAAGCCAGCCTTACTTGGACTATGGACTTGGAGTGAGAAACAAAGGAATTCTTGATGAAGCCAGGGGTCCAAAAGGTCCTAGGAATAGCTTAGCATTGTATAATTTGGTGGAGGGGTTGGGGAAGTGACCCTGGCTGAAATATCTGACCTCCATACCCCATTATTCACAGAGTTGACATACTCAAGGGTTGCAAGATTTAGAAACGAGATGTGGCTGTCTGCATTCTAGACATTTTATAAATTAAAAAAAATAGGTTAAAAGTAAATACAAACTAGAAACCAAACAACCAGGCACCTTGTTTGTCTGGGGGTCAGCAGACACTGTGAAGGTTTCTCTCTTCACTTTAAATGTTCATCAATTGCTGTCATATGTGCCTTGACTGGCAAGCTCAGGGCTTTGAACCAGTGACCTCAGCATTCCAGGCTGACACTCTACCCACTGTGCCACCACAGGCCAGGCGCTCCAAATTCTTTCCCGACATTGAAAGACATCAGTGTAATAACTTGGCAGTGTCTGTAGTAAATGTACCTATTAGGAGGCTACAGGTCTCATAATATTACAATTTCCATGGGCCATGTTTACTGAGTAATGCTCTGTGCTCACTGAGCTATGTATGGGTGGGGATCCCCAGAACCACCAGCAAAGGAAGCTCACACCTTATGGTGAGGAAAAGAACAGCAAATAACTGTCAGAGAGCAGAGGAGGAGAGGCTGGTTCTACTGGGGGCAGGTGGAGGGTCAGCAAGGTGATCCTAACAGGTGAAACTTAATTAGGGTTTTGAGGTACAAGCAAAGAGGAGGGAGAGGCATGTACAAGATGGGAGGGCAAGTTACTGGAGTTGCAAGAAGGCTAGAAAAGGAAGGCGGGACTTCTGGGAAGTGTGGAAAGTGAATGGAGCTCAGCAGAGACCAGGTGTGGAGCGTCCCTGTGGGAATTACCTGGGGCCTGGAGGAGAGCCGAAGGCCTGGATAGGGGGGTGGCATCTCAGAGGGAGAGAGTAGGTGGAGGTAAGAAGCAAGGAATCTTGGGGCTCACTAGGTTTAGAGTGTGGGGAGAGGAACAGGAGCCCAATAGGAGGTAGAAAACCAAGAGTCAGAGCAGAGAAGAGTGCCAGGCAAGTTCACCAAGAGAGAGGACAAGGAGTGGGGAGCCTGCCAGTCGACCTGGGGCTTCAGTGCTTAGGAGCTGCTGGTGACTCAGGGAGAGCAGCTGAGAGTGGGGCAGTGGCGAGGGGGTCAAGGTCATAATCTTTCAGAAAGAATGACAGCAAAGGGAAGGAAAGAGCAGGTGGAACAGGAGAGAAAAGCAGGCGAATGCCCAGCAGGGAAATCAGTGCTACAGTGGAAGGAGGGAGAGAAGGGGCCAGAGCACAGATGGGCAGCAGTGTTTCACAGTCAGATGTGATGTTTGTTATAAGGAGATCCTGTGGCATATGAATGATTTGCCTTGTGAAAAATACGTTAGAGCAAACTCAGGGTTATAGTTAAGTTCCTAATGCTTTCTTTCATTGTAAAATACACATTACAACAAATTTACCATTTTAGCTGTACATTTAGTGTCCCCACTTTCCGTATCTAGGACTTTTCTATCTTCCCAACCTGAAACTCTGTACCCGTCCATCCCTGGCAACCACCATTCCACTTTTCATCTCTATAAATTAGACCACTGTTAAGTAGACTCACACAGTATTTGTTCTTTTGTGTATGGCTCTTTTCACTTAGCGTAATGTCTGTCTCCAAGTTTCATCCATTTTGTTACACATGCCAGAATGTTCTTTTTAAAGGCTGAGTAATATTCCATTGTATGTACATACACATTTCGTTTATCCATTCATTGTTGATGGGCACTTGGGTTGTTTCTACCTTTTGAAGGTTGTGAATAATGCTGCTGTGGACATAGGTGTACAAATATCTTTTGAGTCCTAGTGCTTTTCTGAGTGGGAGGTGAAGGGTTGCCGTTAAAGCTAGTGGTCCAGGAATTGTGCCTAGCCTTCAATCTGGTCTAGGCTGCAGCCTGCCAACCTTAACAGCATGGCAATTATGAGATTATTGCTTCATCAACTCCTTCATGGGTGTACACACAAACTAGTTGTCTACTCTGTTTACTAAGACCGAGGGAAAGTGTTTTGTGGGTGAACTTTTAAACCTCTCTGGGCTGCATAAGAGCCTTCTGTACTCTATCCAAACTCAGCTTTTCTCAGTTCCTTAAATGCCACTCCCCGCCCCCTGTGCATTTGCATATCCCTACCTCCTGCCCCCATGCCTCCCTTTACTGTCTGGGGCCCGCTGTCTGCCTCTTCACTCCCACTCATCCTTAGGTCTCCTGAGACATTTCAGTTTCTCTAAAGCCCCCTCTAGAATAGGTTGGGGTCCACTGCTCTGTGTTTCCACAGCACCTAGTATTTGCTCTCTTGTGGAGGGATTGTGGATTTTGCTCTCCCATTGGTTGCAAAGTCCATCCATCTGCTCACCTCTGGGTCCCTTCTCCTAGTCAGAAAACCCATGATGGATGAATGAGAGGGACGGGTAAGCTTTGAATGGGTTCTCTGGGAATGATTTTCCGGATGGGCTTGCAAACCACTGGGCGGGGTGGGAGGGGCTGGGCAGATGGGCTGTGTTTGTTCATATCTTGGGACTCAGCCCACAGGGAATGCTTGGGTTCTGTATTTGTATTCTTGCCTTAAGGAACTGTAGTTACTTTTGGTTGTTTTTATAGGTTGAGGAGTTTGAAACATGGCATCTTTTGAAAGGAGTTTAGTTAACTACAGGAAAAAATAATGGCGTTACACTGGATTTACTAGGAGAGAGTAACTAGATTGAAATAAAAGCAGTGCGGAAAGCAGCTTATTTAACACAAGAAATTGAAATGTTGGATTTGCACTTCCAATTCAGAATTTAAATAGAAGAGAGCATTTTAGGTGTTCATTGTAGAATTATCTGCACTATTAAAAATGGAGGGCAGCATGCCTGTTCAACTAGAGGGGGGATTGGTTAAACAAATTACACTGTATTCACAAAGAGAAATAACTTAATGTTTCATAACACGGGGAAATTATCCTGGCATAATATAGCAATTACACTCGTAATACTTTCTCTGACTTGTGGGATTAAATATGATATTAATTAAAAAAAAAAACTTTTTTAAACTTCTCTAATTTGCAGGCCTTTGTTTGAACTTGAGAAAGTGGAAAGATGGCAGGTTCCCTTCAGAAGATGCTTAAGTCTTTTTTCTGTTCCCCACTCTCCACGTGACATGGGGCAAATCACATGAGCTCTGGGTGGGCCTCAGTTTATCATTCGGGGGTCTGCCCCAGAGGAGCCAGAGAGACGGAGACGTCAATGCACCTACCTACCTCAAGGTTGAAGCTGTCCAGAGCTGGGTGGAGCTTCTCTCTGCAGGTCAAACAGTCCTCCTGACAGCTGCCCCACACGCCGGAGAAGAGGCTGAGCAGCAGGAGGTCACAAAGCAGGGTTTTCATGGTGCAGGAGCGGCAGGCAAGATACTGAAACACAAGGGGGGGCAGCAATGAGAACGGCCATTCGGTGGGGGTCAGGAGATGCTGGACACCCTCACACAGGAGACGCAGGAAGACACTCCAGAGGGGACAGTGCCAGGGACTGAGACTCACCTCCCAGGAGGGAGTGGATTGTCAAGGGCACAGGTGGTCCACTCCTGTCAGCCAGGCCTGATGTTCATGCAGGGGCTGGTGTCAGGGCTCCTGGGGAATGGCGCCCTGTGATTCCTGCCACCCAGCTGGCCTCAACATGCACTATGAGCACGTTCAGGGAGCTAACGGCATCACTTTGCAACTTAGAGGTGTGTGACCTTAAGACAGGCGTGGCCAACAGTTTTTGCTGTTGGGCCAGATTAGAAAGAAAACGTTTTCACGGGCTGGACGAAATATTAAAATGAAAAACTGTTAAATACAAAAACAATTCGTTTAAGTAAACAAAATTTTATTATGTAATTTGTTTATGAATAAATGTGAGTGAAAAAAATTTTAATCTACAATACTGTACTATTTTAATAAAGTATATTTTAATAAAAATATAATTACATACCATATAAATATCCAAACTGTATCGCAATCAATCGAAAAAAAATATTTAATTAATCGAATGAGCTTGAAGGGGGTTATATTGCAAATAAAACAATTATTTTGTTTTACAAACAGCCTGGACACATTTTCAGTTATCAACTGCAGCTATTGTCTATGCTACAATGCCACTTGATTCAGCACACTTGACCACAAAAATAATGAATTGTTTGACCTTGGGTGCACACTGGCGAACTCCGCCTAAAAGAATGTGGGTTTTACATTGCCGCTAAATGTCAAACAGTTCATATTGAGTATAGACGAATACAAAGTTGTAAATCTTTATAACGGAATTTTTTTAAAAAATCAAGTATTGTGAATCCATTTGACCAATTATTGGAAGTTAACCCTAGATTAGTCTCTCGCAGAATTCTTTTCCGTGTATCACTATCTTCTTAAATATCTTGATTTCCAATAATCAAAGACGCTTCCGCTTTTGAGTAGCTGAGATTTTAAAGTAGCGGAGAATATTAAAAATTTAATCGCAGGCTGCATAAACTCATTACATGGGCCAGATCCGGCCCATGGGCCATATGTTGGCCATGCCTGCCTTAAGACAATCTCTCCAAGCCTCCACTGTCATAGCTATAAAAGTGGAATATAGGCCCTGGCTGGTTGACTCAGTGGTAGAGGGTCGGCCTAGCATGTGGAAGTCCTGGGTTTGATTTCCGGTGAGGGCACACAGGAGAAGAGCCCATCTGCTTCTCCACCCTTCCCCCTCTCCTTTCTCTCTATCTTTCTCTTCCCCTCTTGCAGTCAAGGCTCCATTGGAGCAAATTTGGCCTGGGGCGCCGAGGATGGCTCCATGACCTCTGCCTCAGGCGCTAGAATGGCTCCAGTTGCAATGGAGCAATGCCCCAGATAGGCAGAGCCTTGCCCCCTAATGGGCTTGCCGGGTGGATTCTGGTTGGGTGCATGCAGGAGTCTGTCTCTCTGCCTCTCTGCCTCTCTGCTTCTCACTTCAGAAAAATTAAAAAAAAAAAAAAGTTTTGGGGGGGGAATGTAGTCATGTGCTGCATAATGACATTTCAATCAACAGTGGACCACATGTGTGGCAGTGGTCCTATGCGATTGTAATGGAGCTGAAAATTTTCTATCACCTAGTGACATGGGAGCCATTATAGCATTGTAGCATAACACATTTCTCCCTTGCTTGTGATGGTGCTGGCGTAAATTTTTAATCATTAGTTTAGAGTGCTCTCTTTCTACTTATAAAAAAACTTTGTTGTAAAGACAGTGTGCTGTGTTACGCCAGGAGTAGCCGTATACATCTCGCGGCGACCGCATCTCTTGGTTGCATCATTTACTCTTGTGCTTGAGGTAATCTGGTGTTGTTTTGTACAGTTACATGTTATAGTATCGGAGCAACAGGCTATCCCATAGATGGCTAGCCTAGGCATGTCGTAGGCTAGACCGTCTAGGTTTGTGTAGGTGCGCTCTGTGGTATTCACACAGCCATGACATCACCAAACGATACATTTCTCACAAGGTATTGCTGTCATTAAGTGGTGCATGACAAGAGTGGTACCTGCCCTGTCACAGGGCTATTGCAAAGATAAGAACCATAAGGAAAGTTTTGCAAAGTGTCGTGCAAGAGTGAGATGTGTGAAATATGCGACTTATGAGTGACTCTCACTTCTCCCCTCCTCTTCCCTCCCCAGCCTTCATGCCTCAGCCAGGAATGCCCCCCACAGCCCAGATTTTGTTCTTTCAGGAGGCTGCTGCCAGGTCCCCTGTCTGTTTGCCTTGCTAAATGCAAGCTAACTCCCTGAGCACAGGACCAGCATGTTCATTTACCTTGCTACTCCGTGCAAAGCACGGGACCAGGCATGTGAGTCATTTATTAAGAAATTAACAAAGACACTATTCTAAGGTACTAGTTCTAACAATTGTTAGTTAGATCAGAAGTTTATATTCTTAATTTTTAAAACTTTATTGATTTTAGAATGAGAGGAAGGGACAGAAAGAGAGACAGAGATAGAGAGAGACAGAGACAGGAGCATCAATCTGTTCCTGTATGTGCTCTGACCAGGGATTGAACAGGCAACCTCTGTGCTTGGGCACACAGAGCCATCTGGTCAGGGCCAGAAGTCTATATTCTTTATGTAGGATTGCCTGAAAGATGTTTAGCTTTTCCTTTTCCTCTTTAAATATATCCGGTGATGAAGCCTCTTGAATCAAAAAGCTATTTCCTTGGACTGAATGACACTGGCCCCTATAGAACAGTCTTTGTTTGGAGGAGTGAATGGAAAGGGGAACATGGGAACTTTCTGGAAATGTTGTGAAGGTTCTTGATTGAGGTGGAGGTCACAGGCGTGTATACATTTGCCATAACTATTGAATCTAAATTGTATTCAGTGCATTTCACTGTACAAATATTTTACCTTAAGAAAGAGTTTAGTGTAGAAAAAAATCACCTTTATATCTTTTTCATCAGATTATACTGAAAAAACACACAGGACTTTCTATTCAAACAGTCTGCGGACCGGCAGCAACAAAGTTCCCTGGGATCTAACAGAAATGCAAGATTTAGGGCCCCACCCCAGAACCTGCATTTTTAGCAAGAGTCTGGACCTGCATGTTTAGCAAGAGCCTCAAGGAATTCGTACACACACTGCAGTGTGAGAAGCTCTGGTAGAAGATGGAGGCCGTATGGAGTAAGTCAATAGGAGGAGGGGCCTGCAGCCATCCCATGGTCACGCTGGGGTCACGCTGGGGGACCATCCCAGCTCTTTCTGTGCATCGTTCAAGCACTTCATACCACAATGTTGACTAAAAGACGCTCAATATTTAACTCAAAGATGTGACATTTGAGGTGGATTTTGAATGATAAGTTTTCCAAGAGGACAAAGAAGAGGGCATTTGAGAGACACAGGAAACAGTCGCAGAGGAGTAACAAACACAGCCTGTGAGGGGACAGGGACTGGTACACAGGGGCCACCTGCCCACACTCCTTGGGGAAGCACCGGCTAAGAGGGAAGCTCTGTCCCAATGGAGCAGAGTCTTGTTTGTTATCCTACAGCAGGGGTCCCCAAACTTTTTACACAGGGGGCCAGTTCACTGTCCCTCAGACCGTTGGAGGGCCGGACTATAAAAAAAACTATGAACAAATCCCTATGCACACTGCACATATCTTATTTTAAAGAAAAAAAACAAAATGGGAACAACTACAATATTTAAAATAAAGAACAAGTAAGTTTAAATCAACAAACTGACCAGTATTTCAATGGGAACTATGGGTGTGGATGCATCCTGTGCTCCTCTCACTGACCACCAATGAAAGAGGTGTCCCTTCCGGAAGTGCTGCGGGGGCTGGATAAATGGCCTCAGGGGGCCGCATGCGACCCGCGGGCGGGCCATAGTTTGGGGACCCCTGTCCTAAAAGGTTTGAGCTCTACCCTGTAGTTGATGGGATGTTCCGGGCGAATGTATGAGCACAGACATCTATACACATGAATGTATCTCCGATGCATCTTCCTTCTGCATCACTAAGGCAAGTGCCTTAGTTGAGATTCATTGCCTTGGTTATTGCAATAATGTCTAATTTGTCTGCTAAATGAGCTGGCCTCCTACCAAACCATCTTCAAATCTGATGACATTCTTTATACTTAAGATCATTATCTAACTCCTACGGGGACTTAAGACCGCCCCTGCCTAGGTCCTCAGCTCTGTCACCCGTCACCCTTGCATCTCCTTTATAGTCCCAGTGAGTAGTGAGTCACCTTTGGCTCCCGACTCCACCAGGTACTTCATGGCTTTGTGTCTTGGTGCTTTCTCTTCCTCCTACCCAGAACACGCGTCTCCAGCTCATACTTCACACTCACCTTCAAAATCATCCCCCCCTGGGAAGCCATCTCCGTCCCCTGCTCTGAGTCACCTGCACCTCCCCTGCGGCTGTGGCATGACCAAGCAGCACATCACAGTGGGAAGCAAGTGGGCCTCAGGGGCCTGTCACACAGGCAGAGTTGTTGTGACTGGCATTTTCCCATCAGCTCATCGCTGTAGACTCTGCCTGGGTTCAGGTCCCAGGTCTGCAACTCCACTTCTCATCTGTAAAAGTGGTCTCCATCTCCTTACTGTTTGTAAGCAGCGAAAACAGCACCTGTCATATAACAAGTGCTATATAAAAGCTTAGAAAATAAAGAACCCAGCACATAGTCTCCCCTCAGCAGTGCTCCCACTGTGTCCCACAGGGCCCTTGTCACACTGTACTGCAGGCTTGGGCATCTCTGTGTATTTCTCCCTCTGCCCTGTGATGTCCTGAAGGGCAAGGATCACGTCCCATGGGTTTCTATCTCCAGCACTCAGATAGGACCAGGGACGTAGGAGGTGCTCAAAAAAGTTTGATAAATGATGGGAGCCCTCTTCCTTCTCCTTAGCAAAAGTAGGGTGGGGGAGTGTCTGGGAATCTGCCACGTCAGCACCTGTGTCACTGACAAAGTGTCTGTTAGCTAGTTGTTCAGTGTGAGGGTGGGAACTAGTTTTGTTCCAGAACAATGCAACCTGCCGCCCACACACACTGTGGTAGAAGACTGCTTACAAATGGCCGTGAGGCATGGTCGGAACAGTGTTACATGTTCTTTGGAAGAGAAAGTGTACCTTGAGTACTAAACAGTTACCATAAAAACAAAGACCGCTTGAACATGTCTTCGTTTAATTTGAGAGTTGTCTTTACAGTTCTTACTCTACTGAATTTCCATCTTTGTAGTCCAGACGTGTTTTGAGGCATTTGTCTAAGAATGGCATGGCTGTGCTCTCTACGGCCACAGGATGGCAGCACGTATACATCACAGAAGAAAGGAGGCCTGGAGAAAAGGGATGGCTTCCTTTCCTTCTTAATACAAAATTGCAATATGTAATATCTGCAAAGGCTGAGCTGAGAAGTTGTGACAGATGTTAATAAAATGCTCCCCACTGAGGGTTTTCATGAACTGCATTAACTGGAACGTGTGGTGGATTGACTGATATTTGTTATCTCAAGTTCTGGGTAAATGGGTTTGTCAGGTGAGGTGCAGAAAGAGGATGAGGTCCTGGGACATGTGGCACACATAGGCAGCTTTCCTGCATGTACAGTGGGGGTCTGCTGTGGTTTGGCCCTGGGGTTACCTTATTAGATCTACTGGGTGTTAGCCTGGCCCTTCCTGCTGGTCCACCTCTCCTTCAGTCTCCAACCTCTCTAACACCCTCTGTGTCTGGTGCCCGGATTTTATCAAGGGATTTCACCTATTATTTAAAAATCATCTCTCCTCATTGCTATGCATTCTCTTCTAAAATTCAAAGAATCCTGAAAATGGGAATGACCACACAGTCCTTTCTCACAGGTGGTTTGTAATATTTAATAGATTGATATACATGAAATCGCAAAATATATGTAATTACCTGTGGAAATGGGCAACGTTTTGCTCTTGTTGGTACTTCTCACCATACCTAGTAGTATAAGTGTGTTCAGGGTTAAGTTAGATTTTGAACTTCATTGAAACTTTAATAGACATTTTTCATTCTCAAGAAGGCTTGACGACAGGAATGTGCTTTTTTAAAAAATAGGTCTTATATCAGTTAATGCCAATTAAATAAAGGCAAGTAATAAGCTAATTTATGAGTTATATTTATGTTTAATCTTTACACTTTGTGACTTTGGGCAAATTACTCCTGCACTGAGAGCTTTCGTCTTCTCTACTGCAAAGTGGGGGTAACAACAAGTTTTCATTTTTGTTGTTGTTTTTTTTTTACAGGGACAGAGAGAGAGAGTGAGAGAGAGGGATAGATAGGGACAGACAGACAGAAATGGAGAGAGATGAGAAGCATCAATCATCAGTTTTTCATTGTGACACCTTAGTTGTTCATTGATTGCTTTCTCATATGTGCCTTGACCTCGGGCCTTCAGTAGACTGAGTGACCCCTTGCTCGAGCCAGTGACCTTGGGTCCAAGCTGGTGAGCTTTTTGCTCAAGCCAGATGGGCCCACGCTCAAGCTGGCGACCTTGGGATCTCGAACCTGGGTCTTCCGCATCCCAGTCCGCCTGATCAGGCTGTTATTGTTTTTATTGTACAATAGTAACCATCAGTAAAAAAAAAAAATTTACCTAATTGTGTTTGAATTCTATGTGACTTGTGTTTCCTTCGGTAAACCTAGCTCAGCTAATACTTCTGTGGGGTGATACTATTATATTTAGAGAAATGTTTAATTACCCTTCAGTTCAGTAATGACACCTCATAAATTTAATTGGGCTCCAATGTTTATAAAGATAAAATACCACTGTGATTTAGACTTAATTTATTTGCATGTGATCTTGCTTCCAAGGGCAATATAATCAGTTGCTTATCTGTTGGGAGAATTACGTATGAAGCTTTAGCCTAGGATACAAGTTAATTATGTTTTGTCTTATGACCTGTAAGAAAGGCTGTAGCTTGGGTGTTTTTAGGGGAAAAGGGAAGAGGAGCAGTCTTTCTGGTAGAGGCATATATGTCTCCATCCTCCTCACTGCTTTTTACAGCTTATGAAAGATTTTTATATTCCTATACAACCCTATAATCTAGGGTAAACATCATCCCCATTTTTGAGATGAGCATAAATTTATAGAGGTTAAGTAACTTGCCTAAGGGCATCTAGCTTATAAATAGCAGACCCAGGACTTAAACTCAGGTGTTTTGACACCAAATGGTGTGTTCTGGGAAACCACACACTCCACACCCTGGATCTGCTTTGGAAAGATTGGCAAATCCTGGTGGAATCTTATTGTTCTATTTATATGTAATAGCAATCACATTACTATTATATTCAGGCTCCTTTTGTGCCAGACACTGTGCTAATTGCTTTATAAGCAGCCATCCTATGGAGTAGGGCTGTTGTCCCCATTGCCCAGTTGGGAAGACTGAGGTATAACTTGGAGAGGCAGAGAGCTGTGACTCAGACCCCTCTGATTCCCACGCTCGTGCCCTCACCAGAGCGCTCAATGATCTCTGTAGTTGTCCGTCCGCCTTCGTGCACCTGAATTCATTCTGAGGACCTCTTTTTGTCCTGACCTCTGGGCTCCCTTCTGTTTTCTTGACTCTGCCCATTCATAGAGGAATCTCTCGTCGCCCGAAAGCACAGGGGTTTGTCTGCCACACGCCCCTTGTCTTTGACCCACTGCAGACAGAACGCCTACACCTCGCTTGTTCACCAGCTATTACTGAGGGAGGCCTCTGTTCTTCCTCTGACTAATACACTTACATTCAAAAAAGGTAACCTTCTCTGCTTTAAAATTCCACTTGGGAAGAGGAAATGGGCAGGGTGGAGGTGGAGAGCAAAGCAATTATCCACCCCCAAAACAGACCAAATATGCCCAGTGCTGGTGCGCAATGAGTGAGCAGAAGCCCTGCATGTGCAAACCAGAGTCCCGGGTTCGAGCTCTGGCTCTGTCGATATTTGTCGGATCTTGAGCAAGGCCCTTTCTCTGGGCCTCTGTTTCCCCTTCTCCAAAAAAGAGGCAGTTGTGTTAGATGGTTGATATTTTTAATTTCCTAAGTGGCCAGAGAGTTGTGCTCTCCCTGTAAGGGGAGGCAGAAGAGGGGGGCCAGAGAGAGAGAAGAAAAGGGCTCCATGAGGAACCAGCTTCTGGGCAGCACAGGGCTGAGGCCATAATAACAGCCCAGCCTGGGGCTCAGCAGAGGGTCTGAGGGGTCACTAGATGTGTTTTCTATCAGGGCTGCTACCCCATTTAAAAGGAATCACCCTGAACTTTGATCTTCCTGATTCTTGCCCTATGGCTCCCCATACACTGTCATAATAATTAAAATAAAAAATTTAAAGTATTCTATTTTTATACTGAAATATACTTAATGTTCTTTTCAAATAGATTAGAAAATACAGATAAGAAAAAGCAATAGCTCTGTACCAATAATCTTTAAACTTCTTTAAATTGATGCCACTAGCAATCAGTTTCTGAGCATGCATTCCTAATTTACTTATTTATATATGGTATATAACCTACTGAAGTGCGCATTAGGAAAGATAACAATATCAGAAGAATAAATCTTCAATGTCCTGAAGCCCAGTGGATTGTCAGGAGCCCACGCCCCCTGGAGACCACTGGCGGACATCTAGTGACATTGACTGTGAGTTTCAAAACTGAGGACAGTCAGACAGGTCTGTTTTCTGGGCACTGCAAGGGTCCTATCTGGAGCGCCACACACATTTCTTGGGTGATGAATGGGGAGCGGGGTGAGGGAAGAAGGCAGGACTGTGTGAGAGGAGGGGAGGTTGGCTCTGAGCTGTGGTGGGGAGGCAGAGCCCGGCTGGCTGGTGACTCACTGACATTTTTGCCAAGATCCAGGACTCCTGGGAGGTGAGCTCTACACTTCACCCGCCACGCCAGGCCCTTCAGAGCTGGTGACACTGTTTCTGCCAGGCTGAGGCAGTGGCCAGTGTTTGAAAAAACACAGGGTCACAGAAAGTCAAGACTGATGGTGGTCATAGCCTGTTTAGGGAAATGTCTAGAAATTTTGGCTTGGCCTCCAAGTTGGTGTGCTCCAGATCTCACAGTGAGTTTGTGGTGAGAAGGAAACCTTCGTGTTAGGTCATGGAAGTGCCTGTAGGCATTTAAAGCAAAGAAAATCCAGTTTGCCTACTGAGTTAGTCCCTAGCAATTGAAACCCCTGCAGCTGCTATCATAATGATTCCTGTTGTGGGAGAGGGGCCCATCCCCTCCCTAGGACATCCTAGACCCAGAACTGGTAGATTTTACAGCTTCCTATTCCTGCTTTGGGAGCCATGGGGCAAGGGGCAGGGGATCGTTTACTGAACCATGTTGAAAGAATTGTAGAACACTCCCCCTAAACCTCACATCCCTGCCATGTGGGTTTGTCCGTGTGTCTCAGCACGAAATAAGCTCGGAGACAAGTTTAGATCGCTGCCTGGCGCCTAGTAGGTTTCAATACCTATTAGTTCCTTTGCCCTTCTTTTGTGCCTTTGTTCCGGCTGCCCCCCTTCTCTCCAGATCCCCTGACCCATGCACGTCCTTCCCTGCCTCGCTCCGATCCCTGCCGTCGCTGGGACAATCGCTCCTTCCTGGGAATCCCTCCAGCAAGTGCTGTCTGGACCACGCAATTTAGGACTTAATTACAGCCAGCCTGGCATTGTCCCCCCATTGTTTCACTGTGACTGTGTGCCCCCCCCAGCTCGTTTGTTTGTAAGCACCCCTGGCCCACAGTGGAAGATGCGCTGGACTCAGGAAGGCTGGACTCAGCCCTCTGTCTGCCCTTCTTGAACAAATTGTTTAACATCTCAGCTTCAGTTTTCAACTGCAACGTGGAGATAATGACACCACCTCAGAGGGCTGTTGCCAGGGATAATGGGTGTGAAAGCGTTGTCCAGCATGTAAATCATTGTACAAATGTAAAGGGCTGTTATTATCACCTCTGCCGAATCCAGCCGGACCCCCGTGCACCTCCCCTTCCTGGTTGAGTGGAGAAGATAAATACCTGATTGATTGAGTAGGGAATAGCTTTGTGACAGCTTCTGTTACAAGCTCCAGGGAGCACGGGTTTGAGCCTAATCTTGCAATTACCCCTTCATTGACAATGCAAAATTTTCAGCAATCCCTAGAGACTGGAGTGCCCTCAGCCTTCAGCTGATAAAGCCGTGGCTGCTGCCCCGTGGAGAACAGAACTGCATCTCCACGACGACCCCAGGCTGCGCCCCTGCCCTCGAAGGACAGCCCTGGGACGGTGGGGGCTGCTTTTACTAAGGTGGTGGCTGGGAACTGGCATGCCGAGGACCCAGCCCTGCGGAAGACTCATCCAGCACGGGATCACGAATCCTTTTTTGTTAAAGGTGTCGTAGCGTCCGTGGAAATGTATAGAATATTTCCCTGCCACATTTCATAAATGTGAGGATGGAGTGTGCACGCAGCAGCCTCCCACAGGCAGCGAGAAAGAGCAATTTCTTCGGGAGGTTTTGATAAGAAGCCAGGCATTTACTTTTCCCCTCCGTGTGGAAAACTCTGTTTTAGGCTGGCTGGCGAATGCCGTGCAAAAGCTCATCTTTTGTTAGTCTCACGAACAATGTTATTGGTTATAATTGGGGCAATTATGGGCTGCTTGAGGAAGCGAAACACAGATGTTTAAGCCCAGGATCACCGTATTCAAGTCCAAGGCAGCTTGCTTTAAATAGTCCATTTCCCGAATCATCCTGTCTCACTTGAACCCCCGCCCCCCGCCAGAACCTGCCCGTGTTCAGAGTGAGATGGGGGAGGAGAGGGTGGGGAATGGAGGAAGGGGGGAGAGTGAGACACGAAGGGTGAGAGACACACAAAGAGAAGAGAAAGAAAAGGAGGCGGAGAAAGAGCGAGTGAGTGAGAGAGAGAGAGAGAGAGAGAGAGAGAGAGAGAGTTTGGATGACTTCTGTATGTATATTCCACAGGACCCCAGCAGAGACCTTTAGGTGGGAGCAATGGGCAGGAGGAGAAAGAAGCAGAAAAAGAAACTGCAAAATGACTCGGGGTCTGGGAGACCAAGGTCATCCCTGCAGAAATGGATGTGGAATTCACACACTGCGACCACCATCAGCCGCGTACCACAGGTCCAGCACAATGGCCCAGGTCCCACTCCCCTACACCATCACTCACAATTCCTATTCAGTGCGCAGGGGAGAAGGGTCCCCTCAGGACTGAAAACCCAAACCCCAACCAACCAGCCTGAACACACTTCACGGCAAGGAAGGCAAGGAAGTCAGCCGCACAGAGACATTGCTCACGAGGGTGCCAGGGGTCTTCCTAGGGCTGCCCTGAAAGGCAACCCCCACCCCAAGCCTGTCCCTTCTGTAACTCCCTCCTCCAGCCACCTTTTCTCAACAGACAGGAATGACCAAGTAGGGGTCACATCTAAGAAATCAAAACTTTTCCTCATCTCCAAGTTCGGCTCTTTCTTCTTCTGCATCTGTCTTCAGGATAAAAACCTCAAGCCTCCCCCCCCCCCCCCACCCTTCATCCAAGCTTTGTAAAGAAAACGAACGAGAACAGCTGCATCCACACTGGACAAAGAAGGGAGGCTGAGAGGGAGTCCCCCCGCTGCCCTGCTTTCTCCCGGGGCTCCCAGCAGTTTGTCTCGGGCTGGGGTTCATTCACATGCTTTACCTACCTGAGTGCTGTCAGTAGCCCAGCTCCCTCGGATGTGAGGCTCGGTTCTGCCGTCTCAACCACACCAGCATATATATATGCTCCCCCCCACAGGCACAGCCCTCCCCTTCCCTGCCCACCTCGATGACACATACACATGCTGACCCCCTTAAGCAAGTGAACAGCAGAACCTACAATCCTTCCTGGCTCTTCCCCGCTCCCCCTGGCTCTGTGCTCAGACCTGTGACATCCCAACCTCCCCATCGGTCCATTCATTCTCCAGCCTGCTTTACCTGGACCCTGTTCAGCCAGGATCCCATAGCTGCCTTCCCCCTTGCTTCCAGAGGCACTGTGAGGACTCACGGTCTTTCCTGGCAAGTACGTCAGAAATAAAGACTCCCGGTGACAGTGACGAGTCAGACCCCAGTCCTTAAGTCTCCTTGAGCAACCTTTTTGCCTGAAGAGTGAAGCATAGGAAGCAGGCAGAGGGAGGGGATGCTCATGACAAGCTCCCACTGGCTTGGAGAAGCCCAGAGCTGAGCTGGGCCCCCTCCTACTGTCACTGCCCCGCAGGCAGCAGCAGCTGTGCCACGCTAGGGAGTGGCTCCACCTGCCATGGGCCAGGTTGGGAGGCATTCACAGGTGCCCAGGGCATGGCACAACGTATAACGCTGAGCCGTTAGACTTAGACCAGTGTCTAAAATTCTGGTTCTATGATCAGAACAAGTTACTGTACTTCTCTTGGCAAACCTCAGGCCTTTCTTCTGTAAAATGGGTATAACACCTTCAAGGATGGTTGTGAGTAGAAAAACGAGATTCCCTTTGTATTCGGAAACCACGAGGCCTCTAATAACTGTGAGTTCTGTATCCCCTCCATCCTTTTCACATTAAATAATGCCAGCTGGACCTAAAAACAGACCCTGTCAACATTTAGTGTCGCAACAGAGTGTCGCAGCTATTCAAGCCGCCGCTATCCTTCATTCAGGGTGTCACCCCAAGTGTCTGGGGTACGGGAAGCTGTTGAAGATGCTCCCGCCACTCAGGGGGGGCCTCCTTGCTTTCTCTGCGGGAAGGCCGCTCACAGCAGCCCAAGCAGGCAGTCTTTAGATTCCGCAGCGTCCTCACGGAGCCTTCCTTTCCTGCCCTCAGCGAATCGCACCATGGCCTCCTCCTCGGCTTTCCCAAGAAGATCTGAAAATATTCCTGAGTCCCAGTGTTTGAGCCTGTGTCGTCCAAGGAGCTCAGGCACCTTCTCATGTGACAAGTCTGGCTCTCCCATCAACCTGAGAGTGGGTGGAGAAGGATTTTAGAAACCATGTGTGATGACTGCTGATAGGTATGGGGTTTCTTTCAGAGATCGTGGTAATGTTCTGGAATTAGATAGTGCTGATCACAGCACATCATAGTGAGGATACTGAAAACCACAGAGTTGTAGCTTTAAAATAGTGAATATTATGTTACATGAATTATATCTCAATAAAAAGTAAAAATCAAGAAAGCACCTGCCCTAGGTAAAGAACAACAAATTCTAACAATCAAACTTCCTTCCCATTAATATTCATAGCAAAAGGGTCTAGGAGGTCAGCATACTCATGATTTGCTTCTTAGATCTCTATTGGTCAGCATACTCATGATTTGCTTCTTAGATCTTACACTTGTTACTATAGGCCAAAGCCACAACTGTGTACTCTGAGAAATTAGCATGACCTGTGGTCAGTTCTGTATCCTGACATATGCATATTGGGTTCCAGGCCTGGAACTTGATTGAACACATGCTGTGGCTGATGCTGCTGGTTGCCTACCCAATACCCATACCCCTGTTCTTCCTTACTAAACAGAACCTGGGGTTTTATGCTAGATGGCAATCTGGTCTGCTAAAAGGCTACATTTTCCAGCCTTTCTTGCAACTAAGGATAGCCAGTGAGAATCAAGCTGCTAGTCGTTGGGCGGGAGATGGGGGCCAATTCAGCTAGAAGAGGCCTCTTTCCTTCATTCTTGGAGTACAGATATGATGGCTGGAGCTCTAGCAGCTATCTTGGAACATGAGACAACTTTGAGGATGAAAGCCACGGACTAAAGATTATGGAGCATAAAGAGAAAAGGATTCTGGGTCTCTGATGACTATGAAGCTGATATACCAATCATGAATTTTCAACCTCCAACTATTAAAAAATTTTTTTAATTTTTATTTCTTTATTTTAATAAAGTTTGCATATCTTTTTTAAAAAATATTTTATTGGTTGATTTTACAGAGAGAGGAGGGGAGTAGATCAAGAAGTAACAACTCATAGTTGCTTCACTTTGGTTGTTCATTGATTGCTTGTTGTATTGATATATTCCTTGACTGGGCAAGCCTAGGGTCTGGAACCAGCAACCTCAGCATTCCCAGTTGATGCTTTATTCACTGCACCACCATAGACCAGGCCAAATTTTTTTAAGGAGAAAAACTCCTCAAATATTTATTTCAAAGATAAGTCAAAGTTCAGTTAGCTATTGCTACATAACAAGCCACACCAAAGTCAGAGGTTTAAACAACAAGCCATTGATTTGGCTGGTGATACTGCAAATTGGCAGTTTAGGCTGGGGTCAGCGGGGCGTTCTTCTGCAGTCAGCTTCAGGTTGGCTTCAAGAGGTTGGCTGGCTGTCAGCTGGGGGGGGCACCTTGGTGTGTCTTATCCTTCACATGTCTCTTATAGTCTTTCAGGAGGCTGGCCTGGCATCACCACATAGGAAGGCTGAGGTGCAAGTACAGTAAGCAAGGAAACAAGCAGAAGCATGTGGAACCCTTTGGGCCTAAGCCCGGAGCTGGCACTCCATTGTTTTTGCTGCATTTATTAGCTATAGGCAGTCATAAGGCCAATCTAGAGCTAGATAGGGTGGAGACTATAAAGTCACAGGACAAAAGGGGTGACTAGACAGAGGAGACTGTTCACTGGAGCCATGAATTGATAACTTCAATTTATCATGTTCTCTCTCCTTTTTTTTTTTTTGTATTTTTCTGAAGTAAGAAGCGGGGAGGCAGAGAGACAGACTCCCACAAATGCCTGACAGGAATCCACCCGGCATGCCCCATAGGGGGCGATGCTCTGCCCATCTGGCTCCATTGCAACTGGAGCCATTCTAGCGCCTGAGGCGGGGGCCATGGAGCCGTCCTCAGCACCCAGGCCAACTTTGCTCCAATGGAGCCTTGGCTGAGGGAGGGGAAAGAGAGATAGAGAGAAAGGAGAGGGGGAAGGGTGGAGAAGTAGATGGGCGCTTCTCCTGTGTGCCCTGGCCGGGAATCAAACCTGGGACTTCCACACGCTGGGCCAACACTCTACCAATGAGTCAAACGGCCAGGGTTTATCATATTCTCTTATGTCTAGTAGAAAATAATCTAAAATGATATACCTTTCTTTTTCTTTTAAGTGATAAGAGGGGAGATAGAGAGACAGACATCTGCATATGCCCTGACTAGAATCCACCCAGCAACCCCTGTCTGGGGCTGATGCTCTGCTTATCTGGGGTCCAAGCTCAGAACAGAGCTATTTTTAGCACCTGGGGTGGAAGCTCCACAGAACCATCTTTAGCACCCGGGCCCAATAGGCTCAAATCAATCGAGCCATGGCTGAAGGAGAGGAAGAGAGAGAAAGAGAAGGAGGAGAGGGAGGGAAGGAGAAGCAGGTGTTCGCTTTTCCTGTGTGCCCTGACCAGGAAACAAACCCAGGACATCCACATACCAGATGAATGCTCTACCACTGACCCAACTAGCCAGGACCATGATATACCTTTCTATGAGCTCCTAGTCATTTCTAGGATGGTCAGTACCCTAGTACTAGTACTTGTCTTTCTTTGCAGTTGAAGGAAAGAAAAAGCAAAACTGAAAACCACTTCTCTGAACTTCCATCATTTAGCAAATCAGAGTGTTGAACCCAATGACCTGGGAGTTCTCACTGGGTTGGATGAGGCTGCATATTGTGGTAGGCTGTTTCATATGGTGCGTGGTGGGGAAGGATGGGAGGGAGCCCGGGGAGGGAGCTTACAGCCCTGTTGTTTGGGGGTATAAAAACCTTGCCTCTTGGGAAAGCTAGAGATGACTAGAAAATGTACAAATTGTGGGGTGCCCACAATCACTTAAAGGTTTTTCCTTGGGGCTTTGCCGCTCAATCATGGTGCCATGAGCTCTGTGGGCCTCCCACAGGTGCAGTAACTGGTCACCGAGCAGCAAGCTGCCCTGTTCTTCTGACTGACAGGTAACTCACTGGAGAGGAAAGGCCACATGGCCTTATTTCTGGTGATTACAAGGCAGCAGAAATTTACTTCCCACATCAGCTTGCTGTTCTCTTGCAATAGAGGGTCCTCCAATCAGAGTGGAGGGCACTGTGTGCAAGAATTAGACTTCATTCAGTTCTGACAGGTAAATTTTAGAAGCTCTTAAAACAATCACTGGACAATTTCAGTAGCGAGAGATCACAAGGGGAGGAAGGCAGCCATAGCTGGGCTCTCACATTGGGCTCCTGGAACCTCCACCCACCCAGCAATTTCCCCTCTGAAAGGGGAGAGCCTCTCACCACCAGGTATTCGGCTGTTCAGAATTTACTGATTAATTAAGGCACCTACAGCTGCTTGGTCTCCTTAGTAACCATACTAGCAGGGTCCCAGCTGGAAAAGCTGCTTCTTATTTTCAAAGAGGGCAAACCTTCTTCACATTTTAAAACACCTTAAATCAGAACACAGATGGATTTTTTAAAACAGAGAGACACGCCCAAGTTTCTCCACCACTTTACTTCTAAAATCCGAATAGGCTTTTTGGGCTATAGAGGGAAAGTTGAATTTATTAATCAGTAAGAGCTACGTTTTAAATGAAGAGTTAGGCAAATACCATTTCAAGGCAAAGAGCCAATGACAGCCCTTGCGGATGCGGGTTTCCAGCCAAGCGTTGCTAGATGACGTGAGAACAAGACGGAGCTGGACTTCAGTATCGTTGCCCTCAAGAGAAGCCTGGGGGACAAGACGTATACTAAGGAGTGGTGGCCAGGACAACACAGACTGCAGTGGCTTAGATAATTGGAGAATTAGAAAGCACATAATAAGGTGCTAATTGAAGATCAAACTGGAAGTGGAAGAGAAGTTTGAATCAGAGGGAGAGATGATGTTTATCTTACTTTTTGAAGAAAATGTTAAGATGCTGAGGATCAGTTGCAGCTTCTGAGTGGGTGGAGAAGCAACATCCTCAGTGCAGGCAAGTGTAATGACGGGGGGTATTGCTAACCTGCCAGGGGCAATATGCCACGACTGGGGGGGGGGCTTCAACAACAAATACTTTCTTTCTCACAATCCTGGAGGTTGCAAGTCTGAGATGAAGGTATCTGCAGGAGCAGGCCCTTCTGTGGCCTCCCTTCTTAGCTTGAAGATGGCGGTCTTCTCCCTGGGTCTTCACATGGTCTTCCCTCTGTACATGTCTGTTTCCTAATCTTCTTTTCCTAGAAAGACCCAGTTATATTGGGTTAAGGCCCACCCTAGTGACCTTATAGAACCTTAATCACCTCGGTAAAAGCCGTATCTCCAAATATAGTCACATTCTGTATTAAGGGTTAGGACTTCAACAAACGAAATAAATTCTTTTGGTGGTGGTGGGGGGCAGGAAGACATAATTCAGCCTATAACAGAGGAAGGTGATATTGTGCACATCACATAATGGGGATAAAACTCCAGAAAGGGCGCTAAAGGTCACTGTGGTGCATAGTGGTTCCTTCCACTCTCTGGAGCCCAGACCCAGGTGCTGGTTTCCCCAGACACCAAGCTGACAATGCACGTCCTGTGTCCCACCAGAGTGTCCATGCAACAACACCCATGCCGCTTACAGAGATGTGTCTTAAGAGGCCCATCACCACTGGAGGCGCACCCTGAAACTTGGACCGTGAAGAACACAGACACTTATGAAAGGCCATGCTCAGAACAAGAAGGTATCCAGCTGCTTCAGACACTTCAGATGGTGGAACTCTCAGATGTTTTGTAGGATGGTGCAGTTTTTCTCTGTGGAGTCAACATCTAAATGCCAGGCATTGGTGCCAATATCCTTATGTTCTACAACTTCTCATGAATAAGTGTATATTTCATGTTATGGATGTAAACCCCTATTCGGTGTGTCCCTCTGTTAGATTAGGCACAAGTTTGTTTGTGAGCTCATTTCCTTTCACAACTCCATACTTTTGGGGGAATTCTTAGGTGCCTCTCAAGCCCCAATCTCCCCTTGGACTTCTGGTACCATATTTCCAGGGTTCTCACTCAGTTGTCCTGTCGATGCCCACAGGATGTTGTCATATCTCCTTTAACTAACCCCTGTCCAGTTTCCAATGTCAGCAATAGCATTCTCATAGCCACTCAGCTTTTAATCTGAGTCATCCTCCCTCTCACCCTTCCCTTATCCTTTGCATTCAGGATGTTATCAAGGGTAATCATATTCATTCTTTTTCTTTGTATTTTTCCGAAGTTAGGAGCGGGAAGGCAGAGAGACAGACACTCGCATGTGCCTGACCAGGATCTACCCAGTATGCCCACCAGGGGGCGATACTCTGCCCATCTGGGCCATTGCTCCATTGCAACCGGAGTCAATTTAGTGCCTGAAACGGAGGCCATGGAGCCATCCTCAGTGCCCCGGCCAACTTTGCTCCCATGGAGCCATGGCTGCGAAAGGGGAAGAGAGACAGAGAAAAAGGAGAGGGGGAAAAGTGAAAACACAGATGGGCGCTTCTCCTGTGTTCCCTGGCTGGGAATTGAACCCGGGACTTCCATACGCTAGGCCGATGCTCTATCACTAAGCCAACTGGCCAGGGCCCATATTTATTCTTATTACCATCTGTCCGCACCCCTCCCCCCCACTATCCTATACACAGCAGCTTGCTTAGTAGCTTAGTATTCTTCAATGCCTTTCCACTTAGTTTCATTACATCACTCCAAATTTTTAATTTAAAGGCAAAGAATGATAGAGTTGGAAGGTACTAGAGGTACACTGCATAGCCCATTGGACTTGAACTCTTCAGTCCCTGACCTGCCATGTGACTTGAGCCAAATCACTCCTGCTTCCAAAACCTGTACCCTATTCCTCTAGATGGGCATGGCAATACTGAGCAATGGTGGTGTGAAATTTATTCAGTTAATATCAATGAAGGGGCTTTGAAATATCTGAAGTACCACACAGATACAAAATATGATTACCCCTCTAGGTCATCCCAAGTACAACTATCCCACCCCCCCCCCTTTTTTTTACAGAGACAGAGAGATAGTCAGAGAGAGGGATAGATAGGGACAGACAGACAGGAACAGAGAGAGATGAGAAGCATCAATCATCAGTTTTTCGTTTTGATACCTTAGTTGTTCATTGATTGCTTTCTCATATGTGCCTTGACCGCGGGCCTTCAGCAGACCGAGCAACCTTTTGCTCGAGGCAGCAACCTTGGACTCAAGCTGGTGAGCTTTTGTTCAAACCAGATGAGCCCACCCTCAAGCTGGCGACCTCGGGGTCTCGAACCTAGGTCCTTCCGCATCCCAGTCCGATGCTCTATCCACTGCGCCACCTCCCGGTCAGGTAACTACCTCTTATAATTAATTTAAAATTAGCCTTTTCCTTTCCTGAACTTGTATTGCATATTTCTGGACAATTGCTTGTATTCAGATTTGCAATTTGCATTGCATAGTGTGCCCCCTGCTGGTCTCTGCCAATTTCACACCTTGCCTGTCTAGGAGGACTGTAAAGCACCTGCGCGAAGCAACTTACATTCTCTCCTCTCTCTCCAATGGAGCCCAGTGCCAAGCACACTGAAGTCAACCAATCCCATACACACTGACTAAGCACCAAATATATGTTGATATATAGAAGGCACATATTAATAGACAAGAGATTCAGTGAAATGTAATAATCCCCACACTCCAACAGCTCAAAGTCTAGCTTGGAAGGTGAGCCGCAAGAACTAAGATGTATAAGGCAGTTAGTGTGTTAGCAAAGGATACATGAACAAATATATATATTACAGGGACAGAGAGAGAGTCAGAGAGAGGAACAGATAGGGACAGACAGACAGGAACGGACAGAGGTGAGAAGCATCAATTATTAGTTTTTCATTGCCGTCGCAACCTTAGTTGTTCATTGATTGCTTTCTCACATGTGCCTTGACCGCGGGCCTTCAGCAGACTAAGCAACCCATTGCTGGAGCCAGCAACCTTGGGTACAAGCTGACGAGCTTTTGCTCAAGCCAGATGGGCCCGCGCTCAAGCCAGATGGGCCCGCGCTCAAGCTGGCAAGCTCGGGGACTTGAACCTGGGTCTTCTGCATCCCAGTCCAACGCTCTATCCACTGCGCCACCACCTGGTCAGGCAGGATACATGAACATTTTTAAAGGCGAGGGGTACCCTCCATGATGGGGTGGTGGGAAGGATTGTCAGACTGGGTCATGAAGAATGTGTGAGATCTGAATAAGAAGGTGGAGACCCGTGGGGGAGGGGGTTGCAGGGAGGCGGGGCGGGGACAGTGAAGAGGCCAGGTGAGCTGGCACGGAGGAGGCTTTGCAGAAGGGAGCAGCAGGAGAAGGAGCTGGATGTACAGGCTGGGTGAGACAGGAGAAAGCCCTGAACGGTGACCTAATAATTTGTACTACCTGGGCAACTGGAAGCCATTGAAAGTTTTGGCAGACGGCATAATATGCTCAAGGCAGTCCTTTGGAAGTGTTAAACTGGGATTGACACTAACTCCTTATTGACTGGAGAAAGCAGCAAAGAGTCTGTGGGTGTGCATCTGTCCTTATGCAGGTTCTGTATGGATGACTGCAGCCTCAAAATCCTGCCAGAGACAGAAGTAAAAATGGTCAAGCAACTGCAGGAAAGCTTTCTCTTTTTCTTTCAGCAAATAGTGTCACATGAAAATCTCCTAATCTCTTGACATTTCCTGTTTCTACATCAGCTCCGGCCTCTCCTTCACCACCACCGTCAGAGGCCTGATGGCGGGACACGGGACTCGGGCTGACCTGCTTAGCGGGGAAGGGGACCCTTTTCCTCCCTCTCCCCACACGGCTGCTGGCCTAAAGCTCCTTAGGATGCTATTTCATGTAACTGTGCTGTTCACATAAGATGGCTATCTTCCCAAAACTATTTCGTGATTCTGGAAGAGAAAACAACAAAACGTTTTTTTGTTTGTTTTGAGAAAAAAATTGTTTTCGTTCTTTGCAAAAAAAAAAAAAAAAAAACAACGTCCAAGTTCAGTTTTTTTGCATCGATTAAAAGACATTTTCCAAGAACCTTGTCATGACCTTCTGCCTCCCGCACACCCTTGCTCTACTCTGGGCCTCTGCTGGCCACACACACGCGCAGCTGGTACTGCCAGCTCTGTCTACCATCATTACAATCAAAGCACTTTTACCAAGCACCCACATGAGCTGGCGCTGCTGCTATTAGAATTGCTTGCAAAATGTATCTTGTTGAATCACAGGAGCACAGTGCCTAAAACAATCCCAAACCACATGGTCGATTCAGATAATGGAATTGTTTCTCGGAGGGAAAGGTAGGCGATTAACCTCTTGGGTCAAATACAACAAAACTGAGCACAGGCCTTCAAGAGAGGAATGTTTTCTGAGATGGTTGGTACTTGCCAAAACTATTCTCTTCCTTCTTCTGTCACTTTGTCCTCCGAGGTAGAAGAGTTCCCCGGGCCTGGTCCTGGGAGGGTGGGCTGGCATCCTAATGACAGATGAGACTAACTGGAATAGGATTCCCTCCTGAGGCGGCACATCTGTATTCCAGGCTGCCATGCGGCCTCTGTGGGGCTGCAGCCAGGACCTGAATGTTTGATTGAACCATTAATAGTAAATTTTCTGCTTGGATTCCCTGCTACTTGGAGACAAAAGACACCAGAGGGCTCTGAGTCAGGGCTCAGGGTTGGGGTGGAAACATTATAATTTGCATTTCATAGCTTCCTGCGTGTGGAGAACACACACAGACCATCCCCATCCCCACCAACAGATGTGTACATATTCTTGTTCGTTCATTCAACAAACCTGGACTGAGGGCATTGTGGGTACCAAATGCTCTGCCAGGGTCTGGGCACATAGACAAGATGAGAGAAAGATCTCATCTGTAACACACCATAGTCCCTGAAGCTTGAAAAATGCATTTTAGAATTAACACAAAACAGTACATGCCACAAATATGGATTCCAGAGGGTTTAGAATGAATGAACAATAAATTCAGAAAAGAGAAGTAAAAGGTCAGATGATTACAACTGGGTGAAATGAGATGGGCACTGATTGGTGAGAAACAAGTAAAAAAGAAAGTGACATGGTGATTTTTCCCTCTTTTCAAAATTTTAGTTCATGTTCTTATAATAATATTTATATAGTAAAGTAGGGAGAAAAAGTTATAAGCTCAGATAAGAGGACCTTCAAGATAGATCTAAAATCTTTGCAAGCAAAGTAATATTCTCTCATATGGAAATATTTGCTAAATGAATAAATGTTTTATTACACAGCAAATATTCCAATAATTCTCAGGGATGAAAGACCACTTATGGAACAGTAAATGTTATTTTCCCTCAAAATGAGATAGATTTTATTTTTACTGTACAATCAGAGCTACTCATCATAACAAAAAATTATAAAAATGAAAGCAAAAGTTATCTGGAGACCCACATAGATATACAGCCACTGATCTTTGACAAAGAGCAAAGTCAACACAATGGAGCAAAGATAATCTTTTCAACAAATGGTGTTAGAATAACTGAACATTCACATCCCAAAAAAGTGAATATAGACACAGACCGGATACCCTTTACAAAAATGAACTCAGAATTCATCAAAAACCAAATGTAAAACACAAAACTATAAAACTCCAAGAAGATAACAGGAGAAAACTTAGATATCCTCGAGACGATGTTTTAGATACAACACCAAAGGAATGAGTCATGAAGGAAATAGATAAGCCAAGTTTCATTAAAATTAAAAACTTATTTTCTGCAAAAGACAATGTCAAGAGAATGAGAAGACAAGCCACAGACCGGAAGCAAATATGTACAAAGACACTGTGGATAAAGGACTATTATCCATAATATATAAAGAACTCTTCAAACTCAATAATAAGAAAACCAACAACCTGGTTAAAAAATGGATGAAAGACTTAAAAAGACACCTCTCCAAAGAAGATATACAGATGGGAATAAAGTAAGTTAAAAGATGCTTTATTTTATATGTCATTAAGGAAATGCAAATTAAACAACAATGAGATACTACTACGCACCTATTAAAATGGCCACAATGTGGAACAGTGACAACACTAAATGGTCTTGCCGATCAGGAATTCCCATTCATTGCTGGTGGGAATACAAAACAGTTCAGCCACTTTGGAAAAACAGTTTGTCAGTTCCTTACAAAACTTAGCATACTCTTAGGATATGATTCAGCCATCAGCCTTCTTGGTATTTACCCAAAGAAACAGAAAATTTATGTCTACACAAAAATCTGCCTACAGATATTTATAGCAGCTTTTATTTGTAATTGGCCAAGCCTGAAGCAACCAAGATGACCTTCAGTAGATGAATGGGTAAATGAGCAAGAGTACATCTAGACAATGGGATTTTACTTAGCAATTAAAAGAAATGAGCTATGAAGCCAAGAAAACACATGGAGAAAACTTAAATGCCTATTACTTAAGCAAAAGAAGCCATTCTGAAAAGGCTACTTACTGTATAAGTGCAACTATATGACATTCTGCAAAAGGCTAAACTATAGAGACAGTAAAAGATCGGTGGTTGCCAGGGGTTGGAGAGGAGGAGGGATGACTAGGCAGAGCACAGCAGAGACTTTAGGGCAGTAAAGGCACTCTGTATGATACCCTAGTGACGGGTACACATCACTATACATTTGTCCAAACCCACAGGATGTGCAAGACCAAGAGTTAACCTTAATGTGAGCTATGGACTTTGAGTGATTATGATGTGTTAATGTGGGGTCATCAATTGTAACAAATGTACCACTCTGGTGAGGATGCTGACACTGTGGGGAGCTATGCATGTGTGAGGGGTGTATGTATGTGTGTAATAGGGAGTGTACAGGAAATCTTTGTACCTTTCTCTCAATTTTGCTGTGAACCTACAAGTGCTACAAAAGATTAAATCCTTAAAAAATGTATCTCTAATTCTATCTCAAAGATAAAGTCTATTTGTATTTGGTGGTATAGACCACCAGACTTTTCTTTATGCGTTCAGCTTTAAAACTCTACCACCATGTTTATAGCAGCATTATTCACAATAGGCAAAAGGTAGAACCAACTCAAGTGTCCATCAATAATGAAAAAAGAAACAAAATGTATGTACATACAGTGCAATACTAGCCAGCCTTAGAAGGGGAGGAAATTCTGACACCTTACAACATGGATGAGACTTGAAGGTATTATAACTAAGAAAATAAGTCAGTCATGGAAGGACAAAAACTGTAGGATTCCAGGTATTTGGGATGATTAGAGGGTCAAATTCAGAGACAGCAAGTAGAATGGGGGCTGCCAGCAGCTGGGGGGAGAAGAGAATGTGGAGTTGTTTAATGGACAGAGTTTCGATTAGAAAAGACGAGTAAGTTCTGGGGATGGATGGTGATGATGGTTGTGCAACAAGGTGAATGTGCTGAATGCCACTGAGCTGTACACTGGAGAATGGTTAAAATGGTCAGATTTATGTTATATATACTTTGCCACAATAAAAGTTGTTTAACTGAAATAAAATTCTACCATCTCTTCCCCATCACACACACACACTTACGCACGCGCACGCACGCACACACACACACACACACTTATGCACACCTTGCTTAAAAGTATAAACAAAACTCACTCAAATCTGTTTCAGCATAAAAAGGAGAACCTGAGACACAGGAACATCTGGAGTACACTTGCAGGCATGCCGCTAGGTTTTAGGTTACTCGAACATAAAATCAAAGCTTCAGAACCAAGGAGCCTCTCTCTCTCTCACTCTCTGTCTTGTCTGTCTTTGGACTTGCATGGTTTCTCTTTCATCCATCATTTTGGGCATTTGTTTCTTTCATCTCTCAATCCTGCTTTCCAAGTGTGTGGTAGAAGGTGGCTGCCCTCAGCTTTCAGGTTTACTTGTCCTTTTATAAGTTTTTCTTAAAAACAAAACAAACAAACAAAAAACCCCCAAAGCTCAATTTTTAGGTTTGACTGCCCAACCTAGAATGGCTTAACATTTCTAAATTCCAATTGTAAATGCCCAGGAAAGAGATAATTTGCTGTTAAGTTTATCTTGAAAATTTTCAAGCCCATAGAAAAATTGAAAGAAGAGAACAATACACCTTATATCAGATTCATTCATTGTTAGTATTTTGATTGATTTATGGGCTCTTTCTCTCTCCCTACTGCTTCTCAGCTGAACTATTTCAGTGTAAGTTGTAGATATCATGATGTCCTTCCCGTGAATTCTTCAGGATGACCTTCTGACGTAAAAGCGTCCTTCTTCTGAATCGCTGTGCCCTTATCACACCTAAGAAAATGAACAATTCAACAATATTATTTAATTTCCAGAATATATTCAAAATTTCACAAGTGTCCCAGATTTTCCTTCATATATATATATATTTAAATCAAGGATCCAATTAAGGCTTTTATATTGCATATTTTTGGTCATTTAAAAATGTAGAACAGTCATCCTGCCTTCTTTAAGAGGTTTTTTTTTACTTTCTTTTTTAAAATTGAATCTATTGCAGTGACACTGGTTAACATAATTATACTTACAGGTTTCAGGCACACAATTCTACTACACATCATCTGTACACTGTGTTGTATGTTCAGCCCCTCAAAGTCAAGTCTTTGTCCATCACCATTTATTCCCCATACCCTCCTCCTCCTCTGCCTACCTCCATGATGGCGAACCTATGACATGCGTGTCAGCACTGACACGTGTAGCCATTTTCGATGACATGCCGTCATATGTGGCCGCATATCAGAGAAGGACATTTCATCCTCAGCTCCTGCACGGCCAGGTGCAGGAGCCGAGGATAAAACATTTGCTGTAGTGTAGACACTCTGTGCCGGAGGTCTGTAGGCCAAAACAATAGAACTCCGGCACAGAGCGTCTAGTTCTGGGACTTCCAGTTAGGCTGTTTTTCTCAAAGTGACACAGCACCTGAGTTATGCTTGGTTTTTTGGTGAATTTTGCACACCAAGCTCAAAAGATTGCCCATCACTGGCCTACCTCGATGTGTGACTGCAGAGGAAAGGCCATGACAAAGCAGAGAGAGAAGCCTCAGGAAAATTCTAGCCTGTCACCACCTTGATCTTGGACTTCCAGCTTCCCTAATGGGAGAAAAATGAATTTCTGGGTTTTTTTGTTTGTTTGTTTTGTTTTTAAGTGAAAGGAGGAAAGATAATGAGACAGACTCCTGCATGCGCCCCATCTGGGATCCACCCAACAACGCTCATCTGGGGCCAACGCTCAAACCAACCCAGCTACCCTCAGCATGTGGGGCCAATGCTCAAACTAATCAAGCTACTGGCTGCGGGAAGGGAAGAGAAAGAGGAGGAGGAGGAGAGGGAAGGGGAGAGAAGCACTTCTCTTGTGTGCCCTGACCAGGGATTGAATCTGGGATATCTGCATGCCAGGCTGATGCTCTATCCACTGAGCTAACTGGCCAGGGCCACATTTTTGTTTTTTAAGCCACCCAGCCTGTGGTATTTTGTTATGGTAGCCCTAGCACATTAATTCATAGCTGTTCCAGAAGAAAAACTAAACCTCCACTTCTCAGATAAAAAAACAAGGTTCAGAGAAGCAATGAAAGCTTTCCAAGTCCTGCGAAGATGAAGCGGTGATTGCAGGATTCGAATCCAGATCGGTCTCACACGAAGGCCATAACTTTTTCACCACACTTGCCTTTGACCGAGTTCTGGCACTGCCACGGCAGAAATAAGCGGCATAGAGGCAAAGGTGATGTTTCATTTACCTACTGCTGTATCCATATGTCCTGCTACAGAACCAGGCACAGCATTCAAAGGTTTGTTGACTGAATGCCATTGCCCTAAAGAGCTTTGTGATCCGGTTTAGATAAGAAATTAAGCAACTATATAAACCACATTAAAAGATTGTTATGGTGGGGGGTTTTGCAACAGTAATTCTGGGAAGGAAAAGTTCAAGAGAGTCTGAAACAGAAGGAAGGTTCCAGAAGGTATACAGGACTCCAGCTGGACCTGAACTCTCAGGCAACAGGAAAAATAGTCACCATCAGTGTCAAATGGCTTACTTATTTATCTTTCTGTACTTGAAGTCATTCTAGGAATATTACAGACATGAACATAGAGGGACAGTGAAAAACAACTCTATTGGAAATTTTGATGACAATTCAAACATAGCAAACCTCTTTGTATTGAATAAACTTTGAGGCACAAACACCATCAACAATGAAACAATGCTATCACATGTCCTCTTAACAACACAGGATGGTTCTCATTTCTGTCACAAAACACTCTGTGTAAAAGTATACAGTGTGTCCGTAAAGTCATGGTGCACTTTTGATGGTGTGACCAGTCAAAAATACACCATGACTTTACGGACATACTGTATTTTCTTTGCCTGATTACCTGGGCAAACATACTTTCTGTGTTCCATTTTTGTCCTGAAAGATACATTGTTCACAAAATGATTTTTAAATTTGAGAATAATCATTGGATACTGTCATCCAAGGACTTGCAGTCTTCAATTTTGCTTATAGGATCAATTTACCATCATTATTAGCATCTAGAGTGTGGCTGCCTGTCTCATTTCATTTTATCTTCTGGTGCAGGGGTTGGGAACCTATGGCTCACGAGCCAGATGTGGCTCTTTTGATGGCTGCATCTGGCTCGCAGACAAATCTTTAATAAAAATAATAATAACGTTAAAAGTATAAAACATTCTTGCCTGACCTGTGGTGGCGCAGTGGATAAAGCGTCGACCTGGGAACACTGAGGTCACCAGTTCAAAACCCTGCACTGGTCTGGTCAAGGCACATATGGGAGTTGATGCTTCTAGCTCCTCCCCCTTTCTTTCTTTCTCTGTCTCTCTCACTCTGTGTCTTCTCTCTAAAATGAATAAAATAAAAATAAAATAAATTTTAAAAAAAGTATAAAACATTCTCATGTATTACAATCCATTCATTTCTTACTGCTCATGTTCATGGTTGCGGGTGGCTGGAGCCAATCACAGCTGTCCTCCAGGACATCACCAAATTTTTATTGGATAATGCGTAATGTACACGGGTCATTGTGAGGTCAGGAAGTAAACTTCTCTCCTTTTAATCAAGTAGTCAGCTAGCTAATTGCAGAAACCCTTTTGACGAAAAAGATGGCTAAAAGAAAAAAAGATGAGGAGTATCGTACTTTTCAGCAGGAATGGACAGAGCAATTCGCCTTTGTGGAGAGAGCAGGTTTTGCAGTGTGTCTAATATGCAATGATAAAATTGCATCGATAAAACAGTCAAATATAAAGCAGCAATTCAACACACACCATACTACATTTGCATAGAAATATCCAGTGGGGGACAGCAGGAAGAAAGCATGTCAAGAGCTACTATGCAGAGTGTAAGCTAGTCAGCAGCAACTCCGTGTTTGGACCCAACAAGGTGACTGGAATTTGGCTAGCTTTGCTGGTGCTTTAGCAATTGTGAGAAACGGAAAGCCATTCACAGATGGGGAGTATGCCAAAACATTCATGCTTGATGTTGCCAGTGAACTTTTTGATGACTTTTCAGATAAAGACAAGATAATCAAACAAATAAAAGACATGCCTCTGTCGGCAAGAACTGTTCACGATCGTACCATCATGATGGCAAATCAAATTGAGGCAACACAAGTGAAGGACATAAATGCAGCACCATTCTTTTCTCTTGCTTTGGATGAGTCAAAAGATGTAAGCCATTTATCCCAGTTCAGCATGATTGCAAGGTATGCTGTTGGTGACACACTATGTGAGGAAAGTCTTGCTGTTTTGCCTATGAAAGAGACAACAAGAGGGAAGGATTTATTCAAGTCTTTCACTGAGTTTGCTAAAGAAAAGAATCTACCGATGGATAAACTTATTTCGGTGTGTACTGATGGTGCTCCGTGCATGGTGAGGAAAAACAGAGGATTCATAGCACTTCTTTGTGAACATGAAAAGAGACCCATCCTAAGTTTTCAGTGCATCCTACATCAGGAGGCGCTTTGTCCTCAGATGTGTGGTGAGCAGCTTGGTGAGGCGATGTTGCTGGTCATTCGGGTGGTCAACTTTATTGTTGCCCAAGCTTTAAATGATCGCCAGTTTAAAACACTGCTGGATGAAGTTGGGAATAATTATCCTGGTCTGCTTCTGCACAGCAATGTGCATTGGTTGTCAAGAGGGAAGATGTTCAGCCGTTTCGCGGCTTGTCTGAGCAAAATCTGGACTTTTCTTGAAGTGAAAAACGTCGAGCATCCTGACTTAGCTAACACTGAGTGGCTCCTGAAGTTCTACGGTTTTGTGGACATAACTGAACATCTGAACTAGCTCAATTTGAAAATGCAAGTCATTGGAAATACAGTCTTATCCCTTCAACAAGCAGTGTTTGCATTTGAAAACAAGCTGGAACTCTTCATTGCGGCCATTGAAACAGGTCGTTCACTACACTTTGAAAAACTGGGAGAGTTTAAAGATGCATGCACAGCAAGTGACCCTGCTCAACATCTTGGTCTCCAGCAGCTAGCGGGTTTCACATCTAATCTCCTGCAGTCATTCAAAGTGCGTTTTGAAGAATTTCGTGAATGCACTCGTCTTTTTAAGTTCATCACCCATCCACACGAATGTACAGTGGACAGCACTGACCTGAGTTACATCCCTGTTGTTTCCGTCAAAGATTTTGAGCTACAAGCTGCTGACCTGAGGCCTCAGACATGTGGGTGAATAAGTTCAAGTCACTGAATGAAGATTTGGAAAGACTTGCACGACAGCAAGCAGAGTTGGTGAGCAAACACAAGTGGGAAGAAATGAAAAACTTCAACCCACAGACCAGCTGATTGTCAAAACTTGGAACGCACTTCCCATCACATACCACACACTGCAGCATGTGAGTATTGCTGTACTGACAGTGTTTGGCTCTGCGTATGCATGCGAGCAGTCTTTCTCACATCTAAAGAACGTTAAGACCAACCTACAGTCACGTTTAATGGATGGAAGTCTCAACGCTTGCATGAAGCTTAACCTCACCACGTATCAACCAGACTACAAAGCCATCAGCAAAACCATGCAGCACCAGAAGTCGCATTAATGGTAAGAAGTACTTTATTCATCATTGGTTAGCAACAATATAACAATGTTATTAAAAAGAATTCAGAGACTTATTTTACTTTAAAAGTGTTGGTCTTACATGATATGCACACATTTACTTGTATTTAGTGTTAAACATATTGTATGGCTCTCACGGAATTACATTTTAAAATATGTGGCGTTCATGGCTCTCTCAAAAAGGTTCCCGATCCCTGTTCTGGTTTGTCTAATAATTGGAAATACCTTTCATGGTTTATCTTCTTTTCTTTGCCTTTAAGGTTAGAAAGTAAAAAAAAAAAAAAAAAATGATTTGTCATTTGTGCTCAATGAGTGCCAAAAGCAAGCTAGAAAGATGATGTTTATTGCCTTCTTTTACACTTTCTTGAAAGATAATGTATTTCTTTGGCAATAAGAAAACTGAAGGACAGTGGTTTCTTCACCACTGCATCATCTTTCTAGATAATTGCATCATTCTTCCATTTTAAAAGTCACATGCTTTAAGACAGAGGAAAAATAAGATCATTAAGATCCCATATTGTTTCTTAGACACATCGCCCTTAGATAAAAGAGTCCTCAGGGTAATTGCAAGGGAGAATAAATTTTATGTAATTAAAACTATGTAAATTCTCTTTTTGTTCTTTAGAAGACCTCTAAGAAAGAAGAAAGCCAGAAAGTCACAGTCCTTATGAATAGTTGGAGCTCAAAGAAGGAACACGAAAGGAGACTTGGAAAGTGGGTGAGGATGGACAGGCATTCGGCTGTGTGGGGAGGGTCAGGAACAGACAGACGTCGGGAGACAATATATATACACTGCATGTATGGGAGTCAGCGAGTAGATCAGATGGATCACAGCTGATGTGTTGTTGGAATGTGGGGGCATCGGGTGGAGGGAGGTCTAATGATGGCTACCACACATTTGAGCAATATGGATGGTTTCCAGCAAGGCAAGGCTCTGAAAGGTCATGAATATGGGTGACATGAAACACACAAACATTTCCTGGCTGTGATTGCAAAACTTTATTTTAAATATTTAACTTTTGACGTGTAATAAAAATCCTACATAAGAATCTTACCATTTAGTTCAGAGCACTGTGCACTCATTTTTCAGTATTTCAATATGTATTACATTCTTTTACACAAATTAAAAACCCACATGCTGTCTTCAGAGTCAATTAAAACCAGGCACATATTAACAAATAAACTACTTAGTTAAACCCCATTTCATTGGGAATTTGCAGCGACTCCACAGGCCGGGATCGCTTGCCGCACTGGTTTGCCAGTAGGGAACATGGTAGAAAACACTAGACGTCTCCCCGTCTGCAAAGGTGAAGCTGAAGAGTGCGGTTTGAAGTTCTGAAACGGTAAGTGCTGTAGGTAAATTGAACAAGCATTTGTTTTCCAAATTCTGAAAGAGTTTGATAGGGAAGAAGCTTATGGAACCATTATCCCAAGAGGTGGTAGTGCCTGAAAAAGCAATTTCAAAGATTAAGATAGATGTGGAGATGACAGTCATAATTGCCTATTAAAGAAAACCAAGTGCTTTGGGTGGCCTTCCCACAAAGGCTATTATGAGGGCCATACGTTTCCAGCTGCTTAAGCAGTCGCACTTCTGCCGTCTTCAGGAAGCCATCTGTTCCAGGAAGAGCATCTTGTTTTAAGAAAACAGCCTAGTGACTTCTTTTTATGGAGGTATATTGACACATATAACAGTGTATTAGTTTCAGGTGTACAATGTAATGACTCGGGATTGGTATACACTGTGAAATGATCACAATACTGATTTTTAAAAAAAATATAAAACAACCAAAGCAATCATTTATTTTTGACTGGGCTTAGGAGGTGCTTCTCACTTGGGGTCCCGCATCAGATTGCCCTCAGATAGTGACTAGAGCTGGAGTGGTCCCACAGGCTGTCTGTTGCTGCTGTCTATTTAGGACACTGATTGGGGCTTAAGACTGGAAACCCTATACTTGGCCTCTCTGTTGTCTCTTGGGCTTCCTCACATCATGGCAGCTGGGATCGAAGAGCAAGCAGCCCCAAAGAGGATGAGCCAGGCTAGAGAGCATCTTTGATAACCTAGCCTTGGAAGTCCCAGAGTGTTACTTCTGCTGCATTCTTTTCATTAAAAGTGAATCCCTAAGTCCAGCCCAGGTCAAGGGTTGGGCGATTAGACTTTACCTCTTGATGAGGGTCCACTGGCTTTTATAAAAACGTTATTATTATTGCCATATATCAGTGGTTCTTAACCTTTTTTGAGGTACCGAACCCACCAGTTTCATATGCACATTCACCAAACCCTTCTTTAGTGTTAAATAAAATATGATTTTTTTTTTCCAAATTCAAGACATAAGTATATTTTTTTTTACTGGTGCACAAAATGAGCCGTGCATGAACATCACCTTGCTCAAAGAACAAAACCAACAAAGTGCATGAACTCATAACAAATTACGGTATTACTTTATTCTGGCCTCCGCGGCAGAGGCTTCTCCGAACCCCTGAGACCGACTCATTGAACCCCTAGGGTTCAATAGATCCCAGGTTAAGAACCACTGCCATATATCAATACTAATTACATCTAATATCTCTCCCTTGTCCTTCAACCAATCAGTCAAACAGCAAATATTTATTCTTGGGCACTGGTTTTATACTTGACATCTAGATAGGGCTTTATAGTTCCAAAGCACCTTTAATATCCATTATTTTACTTGATATTCTCAACCATCATGTATAAAAGTCTGAGTATATATTATTACTTCCTTTTTTTTTTTTCAAATAAAGCAAGAAGAGACTAAAGAACTCCTTCAAAGTTCCTGAGCTGGTGCCTGGTCTAAAGGTTGTTCAAAGCCCAGTCTATCTTGGGACCATGTTATTTTCATTTCCTACCCATCTCTGTCAGCATGTCCAAGACTTGGGAGGGGGGTAGACAGCCAGCCAAACTTTCTCTGTAGTCACATGACCTGTACACCAGGTGGCGACATTATCTCCAAATTGGGACACATGAGAGTGACAGGTGGTCCTACAAATGATTATACTGTAACAGGCATAAACCACAACTGTTTCAGGTCACCCAACCCACAAATAGTCAAACTTTACTGGATCCCAAGTATCCTGTGTTTTTCCACCAAAATCTTGCTTTAATCTTTAAACTTCCCATCTCTTAAAGCAAAACCAGCAAGTGCTAAGAGAGCCATCAATGTATAAATAAGCCACCACTTCCCAGGATAAGGCACACACTTACATGCAGCTGCTAGACCCGCTCCTGGAACCTGGCTCATCCCGCATGAGCTGAAGCCCCTGTACAGGTTTGGGTTGACGGGCAGAGGGTTTGGGGAGATGGTCCAGCTGTCCTACGCTTCTCTTTAGCTGTGCTCCATAGCTGGTTGGGAAGGGAGGAAGGCCACATTCTAAAGTGCTGCGGTTGAGGGTAAAAGGGAGAGACTTGGGGAACAGGGTGAGTCAAGATGAGCTGTCTTTAATTGGTGGCCTGTGGCTCAAGCCTAGAATGAGGATGTTAGGCGAGTCAGCGATGAACAAAAATGGAGGACGAGGTGTTTGCCAATGGAGTTTAAGTGTGGCACAGCCTGCGGTGGGGCTGCGTGGCAGGTTGGGTTCTTTAAAAACAGATACTGAAGAGGTGTCTGGGGTGTGAGGTGCTCATTAGGGATGAATGAACATCTGTGAAGGGAAGGGGGAGGAAACACAACTGAGCAGAAGTCACAGTGCCATGAAGGTCTGATGAAACGCTTGCTAGGGGGCGCTCTGGAGCGAACATTACTCATTAGCATTGCCTCTTTGGAGCAGAAGTGGCTGGATCTTTATACCCCGCCTCACTTAGTGGATGGAGGCAAACTGCCCTAGAAAAGCTAGGGGCGGCATAGACTCCTACAGTTGAGGCAGACCGTGAGGAAGCTGACAGCTGGTGGCTGTGTGCTGACCATGCTTCTCAGAGCTGGGCCAGAGTCCTTCCTGAAAGGAGTTCTAGGTGGTGCATCTCCATTTCCACACCAGACTATTATATTTCTATTTTAAATGTAAAAGTAAGAGAAAGAAATTAAAGAGTTGGGGGCAGCCTCCAAGGTATTTCCTGGCTCACAACGTTCCCTGGGCAAGGCAGACTGTTCTGTCTCTTCGAGTGGGTTGAATTAAGCATTTTTGGTCTTGGTTAGGGATATTTGGTACTGTTTAAAGTACGTATTTCCCCTTGTATAAGATGCTCCCATGTATAAGATGCATCTTAGTTTTGGGGCCCGAAATTTGAAAAGAAAAATGTATTACATAAAGTTATTGAACTCCAGTTTTATTCACCATAAAATTCAATGAGCGCAAAAACAAATGCGAAAAAGTGGGAAATGCAAGTAAAAATATCTGCAACCACTGTATTAGACACACCCAGTTTTTAGACCCCAAATTTTTCAAGAAAAGGTGTGTCTTATACATGGATAAATACGGTAAACTAGAACACCCCCTGGAGAACAATGTTATACATGGAACTACAGAAGAATTTATTGTGACTGTTAAGTGGCTACAGAACAGAGAATCCCTACGGAGTGATCGGATGCCACTTGTCACACTTGGAAAGGACTTACCCTTTCCATTAATGGAAAAGAGTGTGTAGAGTTGCGGTTAATAACTGCACTGTGCCATACTTAGCCTTTATAGAGAACCTTTTGTGTCTTTCCTGTTGTTTAGATTTCGCTTCCTGAAAACCCTTCACTGGCCTCTTTTGTGTCTTACAAGCATCAACTTAAAATTGCACAGTTAATGTGGAAGGCTGTCTGAAACTAATGGATTATCTGTAGTTTTCTTATCTCTTGTTCCAAAGGTAATTAAAAGATGGCTGGCCTTGAGTGATTTCACACACTTCATCCACTTATCTACAGTATTTATCTTTCTCTGTGCTGCTGAATATCCTCTTTTCTCTAGTTGAAGAAATCTTGGCACCTTCCCTATTTTAGGCAGATTGCTGGTAGGAAGGGCGGGATATCCTGGGTGGGACCTGTGAGTCGTCCGGGCAGTCAGGTTAAAATCAAGTGGACGTGGGAGCCCTAATAGGCATTTTAGAACATCCCAGCGCTGACTCCTCTGAGAACAGGTACAAGATAAAAGGGAAAGCGGGGATTTGGGGCCGTGCAAGTCTCTGCAGCAGGCAGTTATGTCAGGGAGAGGTTCAGGGAGCTGCAAACCTCTAATCAGGAGGGGTCAGGTGGGGGAGAGTCAAATAGGTCCCTTCTGCTGCCAGTCTTCAGCAGTTGCAAGGGGGAGACAGGGAACCAAAACTGGTGGGCATGTCCAGTTGGTCATAGTTGTCTGTGTGCTATCCCCAAACTTCCTAGAGGTGGCTTCCAGGCTGGATTTTGAATAAGGTGAGGGATATAGTGAGAAGGAGGGGGTGGGGAAAGTGACAAGAAAACACCAGTGGCAGAACTCAGCCACTCATACAAACTGGAAAACAGACTTTGGCTGGCCCCAGGGCCCACGTGGGAAAAGAATGTGGGTGAAATAGGACAACTCAGTCATCAGAAGTTCTTCCTCTCCATTTTCTGCCATGAATCTGTGGGATGAGCTGGGAACCACTTCAGTTCTTGAGCCAGTGGGAAGATGCATTTGGAATGTGGTTCTAGGTGCCTCTTGACATGGGGATGGTGGGGAAGAAAAGGGAGTCTGGGTAACCCAGGTCTGAGGGCAGGGGGAGGGGGAGCAGGTGGTGTGGAAACTCTCAAGTGCTATCTAAACCTGTCCTCTCTTAGTAATGTCATCCACACCTTCCAGGCACCTGGACCTCTGACCCTGGTGCACCTACAATGCACCACATCCCGTTTCCCCGCGCTGCCCCTCACTGAGCCCTTTAGTAACGTGAACTCGGACAATTATGTGAGGTTCCTACCTGGGCTTCTGGCCTCGATCTCTCCTCCTTCTGAAGAAGACTTCTTCACAGCATCCGGAGCAGTCTCACTAAAACAGCTGTGATCCTCTCTGGCTGAGCTGTTAAGCAGACCCCTTAACTCCTCCGAGTTTGGCCGATTTCCTTAGCAAGCCCTCAGTCCTTCAATTGGCTTTTTTAAAGGTAACGCTTATTTATTTATTTATTTATTTATTTATTTATTTATTACAGGGACAGAGAGAGGGATAGATAGGGACAAACAGACAGGAATGGAGAGAGGAGAGAAGCATCAATCATTAGTTTTTCATTGCTGTTGTACACCTTAGTTGTTCATTGATTGCTTTCTCACATGTGCCTTGACCACAGGCCTTCAGCAGACCGAGCAACCCCTTGCTGGAGCCAGGGGCCTTGGGTCCAAGCTGGCGAGCTTTTGCTCAAGCCAGATGGGCCTGGTCTCGAACCTGGGTCTTCTGCATCCCAGTCCGACGCTCTATCCACTGTGCCACCGCCTGGTCAGGCGTCAGCTGGCTTTTTTAGTCTATGTATCATATCCCCTGTCCTCCAATCTCTCAGAAAATCACAATTTAAATGTTGATGCTTCTGTGTATTTATAACTTGTCCTCCTGATTAGAACCTCCTCCTTTCTCTTCCATCTCCACTAACCTCATCTATGGAAACGTTACCATCCTCAGGGGCTCGTTCTGATGCCACTGTGTTCAAAGCGCTTACTCCTCTGAGCAGAATCCTGCTTGGCTCCTCTGAAGCTAATGGCATTATTGTTGCACGTAACCCAGTTTGCCTTGTATGTTTGTGCTTTTTCTGTCTTCCCCATGAACTACTGATGATTGAGGGCAGGGATTGCATCAGATTGACCTGTCTATGCCATGAGGTACCTTTGCCCTCAGAGATAAATTGTTATAACTGTTTCTCTCTCTCTCTCTCTCTCTCTCTCTTACCTTGGTAATCTTTTCTTCTCCTCCTACATGCTATTTGTCATGGGGAACAAGATCCCTTCCCTAAAGTCCTGTTTTGATTCTCTGTAGGGTCAGTGCTATCCTGCTTCCAGATATTTGTCTGTGTGGTATAGTAACGGTAATACCATCAGCCCCTTTTCTTTTTTTTATATATATATATATATATATTTTATTATTATTAATTCTAATGGGGTGACACCAATAAATCAGGGTACATATGTACAATGAAAACATCTCCAGGTTATCTTATCATTCAATTGTGTTGCATACCCATCACCAAAAGTCAAATTGTCCTCTGTCACCTTCTATCTGGTTTTCCCTGTGTCCCTCCCCTCCTCCCTATCCCACTCTTCCCTCCCTTCCCCCATTCCGTAACCACCACTCTCTTGTCCATGTCTCATATTCTCACTTCTATGTCCATCAGCCCCTTTTATGTAGCAGCTGTGATCTCACAAGAGCTTCGCGTCCACTGCCCTGAAATCCAGGCCTGGTGACCCACCAAGATCAGAAGGTCTGAATCATAGGGGAGGGCCCACACCCCCATTTTGTAGATGTTAAAATGGAGGTCAATAACTACTTCTCAAGGGGTAATAAGGATAAAAATAAAATCCCAGGCAAATGAGCGCTTTGTATAAAAGAAAAGCTTAATCCTTCAATGAAACATTTCGATGAATTTTTGCTCATTATTTAATTTTTTGGATGTTGTTGAAAATATCAGCTTACCTCCATCTGTCATCTATAATATTAGAAGTAAAAGTCCTCAGGAATATTTGTCTGACCCCCTGGACAGAAGTTAAGTGACTAGGCAAGGCCACACAGTAGTGAGTGCCCCGTTGTGTGTGTGATGTAGCAATCATCCACACCTAGAGTGACGAGGAAGTTCTGCTTGAAGCTAAAAATGCTGAGAACAAGGTTTCTTTCCTGAGCAAATAGACTTGGCATCTTCTCAGCACACTGTTAGGTTGACTGCCAGGGCCATGGCGACTGAGTAAATGGGTCACCTGACTCAGTCACCCATACCTCTTTCCAAAACGACACCTGTGACTATCTCAGATGCTGCCTTTGGGGAGCCACACTGCAGCCAACTTAGAAACGGACAAGAGCAGAGTGAACAGGCATGGCCGGGAAGACACACACTCCTCTGTCGGGGCAGCTTGAAGAGTTGCCACAGAGGTTAAAAGAGATAATGACAGCGCTGTGCACTCCACAGCTCCTGACAGAGCAAGAGCTTCATGACTATTATCCACTGTCAGTACATGTGTTCTCTTTCTTGCCAGAACTGTATTATAAATTACTTTTATATAATGTCAGAATTTGCAGCTGGAAGGAATTTTTAGGATCTTCTAGTATAACCTCTTCAGTGAGGATTTCTTGACAGATAGTCTAAACTAGAATCTTGCTGTCCATTGAATTAGATCTATTGCATCTTAATAGGATTAAAAAATAGGACATACAAAATAATAGCAAATGTATACTGTAACTGAAAAGGACATATTGTTAAAATAATCTAGATACCCCATAAGTACCCCTCAGGCAGGCAGGGGTATTAACTCTTGCCCTGGTGAAGTCGTAGTCAGTTCTTCCTTGTGCTGAGGCCAAGTCCTCTTCTAGTGATGCTCACCCCTTAGTTGGCCTTGGCTTTTGGAGAAAGTCATTCTTGCTTCCTCAAGGGTAATCCTTCAGCTATTTGAAGATGACCATCATTTCTCCCCTGAGTCATCTTTCTGCCTAAATAAGCCTGGTTCCCCCTGCCGTTCATTTTGACCCCTGACTTCCGGATCCTTCACAGTCGTGCTCCCTTGCCTTTGGACAATTTTTAGGCTATAATTAATGCAGAACTTCCATCCTAAAAGGATTAGAGGTGGTTTCTGACAACAATAGCCAAATGCAGCAAGGTTAGACTTTATTCCTAATAGAGAAAGGAAGTTAGGAGCAGGGAAAATGAGGAAACAAATATGATACCCTAAGGGTTCATGAAGTTGATGTACTCTAGCATAGAATATGGTGCTGAGCATCTAAGCAGCAAAGTAAAAAGAAAAGGACAGTCAGTTATGGGTTCTTCTTTTTTTATTATTCAGTGAGAGGAGGGAAGGTAGAGAGACAGACTCCCACAGGTGCCCCAACTGGGATTCACCTGGAAAGTGCACTAGGGTGCGATGCTCTGCCCATCTGGGGTGTTGCTCCATTGCTCAGCAACCAAGCTCTTCTTAGTGCCTGAGGCAGAGAGGCCATGGAGCCATCCTCAGCACCTGAAGCCAACTCACTCCAATCAAGCCATGGCTGCAGGAAGGGAAGAGAGAGAATAAGAGGGGAAGGAGAGAGGTGGAGAAGCAGATGAATGCTTCTCCTGTGTGCCCTGACTGGGAATTGAACCCGGGACATCCACATGCAGGGCCCATGCTCCATCACTGAGCCAACTGACCAGGGCCAGTTATGGGTTTTTAATGCTGAAAGAGAGGAATGAATACAAGACTTGGGAGACAGATTTTTCTACTTGACTCTAAACTTCTCATGCAAGACTTTTTAAAATTTCCTGAATAAACTTTTTGTTTTGGAATAAAATAGATTTCTAGAAAAATTACACAGATAGTACAATGTTCCAGTAGTTTCCCCAAAGTTAATATCTTGTATAACCATGGTGCATTGGTGAAAACTAAGGAATTAACATTGGTACACGACTATTCATTCAAGACTTTGGATTTCATCAGTTTCCCACTAATATCCTTTTCCTGCTCCAAGACTCAAGCCCAGACACAGCCCTGAATGGGGTAGTCTGCTCTGCTTTGTGAGTTTCTTGGCTTTCTTTCACGCAGGGTTTTTATTACTGTTGTCCTTGTTATGAAGAATGTTGAATAATTTCCTTAATAACAAGACTTTGAACAAGAGTGAAACCACAGTTCAAATTCCATCTCTTGTAATGAGCTCAACACAAGCGGCTGTGAGAGTGCCAAAGAGCCCGGCAGCAAAGGTGATTCTGCAGCTCAGGCTGACGGCCGAGCATGGAGACTTTCGGCGTTGACCTGAGCCACAGGTAGGACTGCAGGCAACCGTGGGTGACTCTGGGCCCTCCTTAAATGGGGCATCTCTTAGCCGGGTTTTCCTAAGGAGCCAGAGTAGGTGGTTCAAGGTTATGTTCTCTGACAATGGCCTGCAGTGTTGGGCTTTTATGCTGGCTAAGGACAGACCCTTGTCTTTTGGGAAACTAGGTCATTCTGACATACAATCTGTCCTCTTGGTTAAGTTGTAAAATTTACTCTATGCAGTTTTTCCCTAACTTCCTCCTTTTCACTTTCCCTCCTCCCTTTCCTCCCTTCCTTTCCTCCCTCCCTTTCATCCCTCTTTGTTCTCTCCTCTCTTCTCTCCTTTCCTCTCCTCTCCCCATTCCCCTCTCTTCTCCTCCCCTTCTTTCCTCCCCTCCATCCCTTTCCCCCTTTTGCTCCCCTCCCCTCCCCTCCCCTCCCCACCCCTCCCCTCCCCTCCCCTCCCTTCCCCTCCCCTCCCCTCCCCTCCCCTCCCCTCTCCTCTCCTCTCCTCTCTCTCCTTCCCTCCCTCCCTCTTTCTTTTCTTTCCTCTTTTCTCTCTCTCCCTCACATACCCTTCTGCCCACCCACCCTCACTCCACCCTTCCTCTTTCTTTCTGTCTTTTCCTACAAACTTAGGAAATGCACATCCTCTTCCAAAGCTTTTTTTTTTCAAGCTGTTTTCACCTGAGCTTAGGCACAAAGAGAACAGATGCCAAGTTTATTACCCAATGGGACGTGGGGCATGGAAACTCTATGGTGGTGACGTGGCTGTTGTTAATCAGCCTGGATGAAAGTGGGTTGTGAAGAGAACACACTGTAATGAACTGGAAAATGTGGAAGGTCCAGAGAGAAATCCACGCCAGTCTAGTTGAAGGAATTTTTCAGGCAAAGCAGCCAAGTCTTCCGCCAGCGTGAGAATCACTCACTGCTGACGGCACACTGGGCTACTTCATGTGGTTTGTGACAGAGCTTTGTGACCTTGACAGTATGAACGAGCTCTTCTGGTCTAGAAGAAAAAATGTTCTGGATTGGGAGTGAGTTTCCAGTATTAGATCAGCAGTGTGGTTTCGTTTTGGCAAAGATATTCCATATGCAGAGTAATGTTTTAACTCAAATGGCCTTTGAAATCTAGCATCACATGTAAAATCATGGAAAAAAATTTCTTGGGGGGAGGGAGTATAGAGGGGAAGACTGTTATAGAGATATAAATATGGTATGTCATTATCTCCATAGCAGATGGAGCATCTCTGGGGCACAAATGATAAGGCACATAAAAGGTGAATGGCACATATTTTCATTTATTTATTTATTTATTTATTTATTTATTTAATTGTGTTTACGTACATTCTAGGGTAACCCCGACTGCATCCCCCCTTCCCCATATTCCCCTCCACATCTCCCTTGCCCCCCTCCCTACAGTGCCCTCCCCCCTTCCCTTCAGGTTTATCTCATCCTATCCTCCCCTTTCCCTCTGTCCTCTTTTCCTCTGGTCCCTTTGATCCCTCCTCTGTCTCAATCCCTTTCCTCAGTTCTCAATGTTCCTTGGATTCCTCAAATGAGTGAGGTCATATTATATTTTTCTTTTTCTGCCTGGCTTACTTCACTCCACATAATAGTTTCCAGGTCCCTCCATATTGTTGCAAAAGGTAATATTTCCTTCTTTTTCATGGCCCCATAGTATTCCATTGTATATATGTACCACTGCTTTTCTTTTTTTTTTTTTTTAACAGGGACAGAGAGAGAGTCAGAGAGAGGGATAGATAGGGACAGACAGACAGGAACGGAAAGAGATGAGAAGCATCAATCATTAGTTTTTCGTTGCCGTCGCAATGCCTTAGTTGTTCATTGATTGCTTTCTCACATGTGCCTTGGCCGCGGGCCTTCAGCAGACCGAGCCATCCCTTGCTGGAGCCAGCGACCTTGGGTCCAAGCTGTTAAGCTTTTGCTCAAGCCAGATGGACACACACTCAAGCTGGAAACCTCGGGGTCTCGACCCTGGGTCTTCCGCATCCCAGTCTGACGCTCTATCCACTGCGCCACGGCCTGGTCAGGCTCCTCTTGAATTTTTTGAAATAGCTTGAGAAGGATAGGAGTTAGTTCTTCTTTGAATATTTGGTAGAATTCACCAGTGAATCCATCTGGTCCAGGGGTTTTGTTTGAGTTTTTTAATAACTGATTCAATCTTTTTTGTTGTAATTGGTCTGTTTAGGTTTTCTGATTCTTCCAGATTGATTTTTGGAAGATTATATGTTTCAAGGAATTTGTCCATTTCACCTAGGTTGTTTAATTTTTTGGTATACAGTTCTTCATAGTATTTTCTTACAATATTTTGTATTTCTGTTGTGTCGGTTGTTATTTCTCCACTCTCATTTCTAATTTTATTTATTTGTGTCTTCTCTCTTCTTTTCTTGGTGAGGCTCATTAAAGGTTCTTCCATCTTGTTTATCCTTTCAAAAAACCAGCTCTTGGTTTCATTGATCCTCTGTATTGTTTCTTTAGCTTCTGTGTCATTTATTTCCAATCTGATCTTTATTATTCCCTTCCTTCTACTACCTCTGGGTCTTACTTGCTGTTCTTTTTCAAGTTCTTTTAGATGAAGGGTTAGGTTGTTTATTTGAGTTTTTTCAAGCTTCTTAAAGAATGCCTGTAATGCTATGAACTTCACTCTCAGGACTGCATTAGCTGTGTCCCATAAATTTTGAGTTGTTGTATGTTCATTATCATTCGTTTCTAAGATTTTTTTTATTTCTTCTTTGATTTCATTGTTAACCTATTCATTATTTAATAACATGCTGTTTAGTTACCAAGTGTTTGAGTATTTTTCAGTTTTTCTGTTGTGGTTGATTTCTAGTTTCATGCCATTGTGATCAGAGAAAATGCTTGATATAATTTCAATCTTCTTAAATTTGTTGAGACTGCTTTTGTGTCCTAACATTTGATCTATCCTAGAGAATGTACCATGAGCACTTGAAAAGAGTGTATATTCTGCTGCTTTAGGGTGAAAGGTTCTGAAGATATCTATTAAATCCAGTTGATCTAGTGTGTCCTTTAAGTCTGCTGTTTCTTTGTTAATTTTCTTTCTTGAGGATCTATCTAGTGATGTAAGTGGTGTATTGAAATCTCCTACTATTATAGTATTGCTGTTGATCTCGCCCTTTATATCCATTAAAGTCTGCTTTACATATTTAGGAGCTCCTATATTAGGTACATAGATATTTATGATGGTTATATCTTCATGTTGGATTGCTCCCTTTATCATTATGTAGTGACCTTCTTTATCTTTTACTATAGCCTTGGTTTTAAAGTCCATTTTGTCTGATATAAGTATTACTACCCCAGCTTTTTTTCATTTCCATTTGCATGAATTATTTTTTTCCATCCTTTTACCTTCAGTCTATGTGCATCTTTTGTTTTAAGGTGTGTTTCTTGTAGAGAGCATATATACAGGTCCTATTTTTTTTCCATGCAGCTACCCTGTGTCTTTTGATTGGATCATTTAATTCATTTACATTTAAGGTTATTATTGATATGTAGTTGTTTATTGCCATTTTATATTTTAAAGGTATATTTCTCTTTTGCTATATTCTTTTCCCACTTTGATCTGTTTACAACAGACCCCTTAACATTTCCTGCAGCATTGATTGCATTGTAATGAATTCCTTGAGTTTTCTTTTGTCTGGGAAGCTTTTTATTTCTCCTTCAATTTTAAATGATAGCCTTGCTGTATAAAGTAGTCTTGTTTGTTGGCTCTTGTTCTGCATTATTTTGAATATTTCTTGCCATTCCCTTCTAGCCTCAAGTGTTTCTGTTGAGAAGTCAGATGTCATCCTTATGGGTGCTCCTTTGTAGGTGATAGCCTTTTTTTCTCTAGCAGCTTTTAATATTTTCTCTTTATCACTTAGCTTTGGTATTTTAATTATGATGTGTCTTGGTGTAAGTTTCTTTGGGTTTCTCTTTAATGGAGATCTCTGTGCTCCTTGAACTTGTGAGACCCTTCCTTGCATCAATTTAGGGAAGTTTTCAGTTATGATTTGATTGAATAAAGTTTCTATCCCTTGTTCTTTCTCTTCTTCTTCAGGAACCCCTATTAAGCGGATGTTATTTCTCTTCATGTGTCTCAGAGCTCTCTTAGAGTTTCCTCAGACTTTTTGAGTCTCTTTTCTTTTTTCTGCTCTGATTCCATGCCTTTGTTCATCTTGTCTTCCAACTCGCTGATTCAATACTCAGCTTCATCCATCCTACTTTTAATTCCTTCCATTGTGGTCTTCATTCCTGATATTGTATTTGTCATCTCTGACTGATTCTTTTTTAATATTTCAATGTTTTTTTAATACTTGCTATCTCTTTATTTAGGTGTTCATAATGACCATCGATTGTTGTTCTAAGATCCCTAAGCATCCTAACAATCATTATTCTAAACTCTGCATCTGAAAGTTTGGTTATTTCCATATCGCTCAGTTCATTTCCTGGAGGATTCTCTTGTGGTTTCATTTGGATTGCACTTTTCTGTCTTCTCATTATGTCTGTGTGTTTGGGTGTGTTGTTTGTAGAGCTGGTTGAGTCTAGGCTTGGTGTTGTCTGCCTCCAATTTTCAGTCATGTTATTTCTAGGTCTTCTTGGGCTGGCTTCAGCTGTTTGTAATCCACTGTGGAATTTAGCTTTTTCTAATAGAGCCCCTTTGAAGTCTTGACTTGTTTGTTTTCTTAACTCAGTGGTAGTCTTGTTTACTGATCTCAGCAGGGAGCTTATTTAAAACTGTATCCAGGAATGCAGTGGATGTAACCTAAGACTCTGAAGACCTGATCTGCCGGTTACTCTCTCTGGGGGTGGGGTGCTTTCTTCGCTTCCGCTTCCATAGGGGGAGATGTATCTCAGATCTTGAAATTTGATCCCATAGAATTTATTTAATTTTTGATTGGCAGCTGTATAGTATGAAAGACAGTTAGAAGTGTTTTGCACAGGTTATTTCAGTTTCAGACCTCCTGATTATTTTCCCAAGGGACATGGATGCTCCACAATAGCCAATGTGATGCCGGTGGCCGGTGGCTGAGGCCAGGCAGGTCCACGCTGGATTGGGCAGACAGCAGATGATAGAGAAACTCAGCACATATTTTCTTATTGAGTTTATTGGGGGTGACATTGGTTAACAAAGCCATACCAGTTTCAAGTGTACAACTCAACAAAACATCATCTGTGCACTTCATCCTGTGCCCATCCCCCAAGGTCAAGTGTCCTTCCATCTCCACTTATCCCCACTTTGCCCTCTCCCACCTCCCCTCACCCCCTTTCCCTCTGGCTATCACCACAGTGTTGTCTGTGTCTGTGTGCTATATATATGGTCGCAAAGTACTGTGGGAAGACTGACAAAGAGTATTCAACCCATCCTGAGGGTTGAGGGACAGCTTCTTAGAGAAGGTGACACCTGAGCTGATGTTGAGATAGAAGAAAGCTCGGAAGTGAGACGTAGCAGCGTCACGAAGAGCACAAGTATACAACAACAGTGCTGGCACTACCGGCGGCTCTGTCCCGTGCAGGTATAAAGTGTGCACCTGAGTGATGGAGTAAAGCTAGTCAACTGTGCTCCACAGCCTGCACTGTGTCTTCAGCCAATGGAGAAGTGTGAAGTCTTCTCATCAGGGTATGACATTTTTATGTTTTAGGTAAATCTCTCTGGAGCCCATTTGAAGGATGAATTCAATGCAAGACAGACTGGGTGCTGAAGACTCTGGGAAGATGTTGACTGGAGTACATTTTTCATTTTTTTTTTTTTCTTAAGTGAGAAACCAGAAGGCAGAGAGACAGATTCCCACATGCACCCTAACCGGGATCCACCTGGCAAGCCCCACATGGGGTAAAATCCTGCCCATTGAACTGCTGCTTTGTTGCTCAACAACAGAACTACTCCAGCACCTGAGGCAAGGTCATGGAGCCATACTCAATGCCCAGGGCTAACCTACTGGAACAATTTAAGCCATGGCTGCAGGAGGTGAAGAGAGAGAAAGAGAGAGAGAGAAGGGGGAAGGGGTGGGGTGGAGAAGCAGATGGTTGCTCTCCTGTGTGCCTTGACCAGGAATCAAACCTGGGACCTCCACATGCCAGAGCCAATGCTTCACCACTGAGCCAACCAGCCAGGGTGGAGCACACTTTTTTGAACTCCTGTCCCCTTCTCTCGGCTAGGATCACCAACTAGTAAGACAAGTGTGATTCACTGCCGGAGCCCAGAGGGGAATCCCGAGCACTTCTGGAGCTTTGAGTTTGAGGTAGATGTGGTTACAGGCTAGTAGAGGTTTGGATTTGTGCACCATTCTTTGCAAGGCTGAGGGAAAGCTCCAGGACTGGGAGGAAGCTGGGTTTCCTGGAAAAGCCTAAGCCAGAGCCCACAGATCCAAAGTGCTGGTTCCATTGATTCTGGTCTCCATCAAGGATAACCTCCTTGCTGGGTTCAACTGCTCTCTTTCCACGTGGTCAGAAGAAGACTGTTTCTTCCATAGTTGCTGAGAACTTGAGTGCCTCCTCAGGTGCTTTAGCTCAGAGGTGCTGGCTTGCCACATCATTTGGCTCTGACCTACAGAAGGAGCAGCTCCTTCCTGAGCGGGAGCTCCCCACTGCCTGTGAAAGCCCAACCTCCTGCCCCACATTAAGTGATGCAAATAGGCAGGGAAACCCCTGAGTCACTTAGGAGGCTCAGTAATTTGAAGGCAAGCCTACCCAAAATCAAGCTAGGGTGGTGTTCTGATTTAGACTTAGGAAGAAGCAAGATATTAAAATTATATATATATATATATACACACACACACACAAACTCCTAGAGATATTAAAGTATACTGCAAAGGAAATGTCCAAGAGAAAAAAATGTTTCTGGAAATATAAAATTATTTCTAAATTTTAAAAAGGGAGCAGAATACCTGGAGGGAAAAAATGGAACAAATGTGATTAATTGAGTAATCTCAATTAATCTGGATCTATAAATTTTATGATCCCTGCTCAGCCATCAAGTGATTCACAGAGATAAACAAACAAACAATGGAGTGGTACTATTCATATGCACTTTAATGTTTGTAAGTCCAATTATGATTTGAAGTAAATCTTGCTACATTATTATTTTCCTTCTGGAACATTGTGTATATACTGCCAGAAAGGTTGCTTATGTGTTGCATTTTGGTAATATCATCTCCTGTAACATTTCAGTGAATAGAACTCAGTTCTTCTACGTTGATGTATTTACATGTCATTGCATGTTATTGTTTACATTTGTTGAATTTTGCTTTCATCGTAGTTACTTTTGCATTGTAATATCTAGAAAACCAGTGAAATGGAGACTAAGGGAACTTTTTTTTTTTTTTTTTTTTTTTACAGAGACAGAGAGAGAGAGTCAGAGAGAAGGATAGATAGAGACAGACAGACAGGAACGGAGAGAGATGAGAAGCATCCATCATCAGTTTTTCATTGCCGATGCGACATCTTAGTTGTTCATTGATTGCTTTCTCACATGTGCTTTGACCGCGGGTCTTCAGCAGACCGAGCCACCCCTTGCTGGAGCCAGCGACCTTGGGTCCAAGCTGGTGAGCTTTTTTGCTCAAACCAGATGAGCCCGCGCTCAAGCTGGAGACCTCGGGGTCTTGAACTTGGGTCTTCCGCATCCCACTCTGATGCTCTATCCACTACGCCACCACCTGGTCAGGCTAAGGGAACATTTTTTATCAAAACCTATTGGAAACAATATTTAAGGGAAGGTTTATTCTAGCCTAAAACCTAGTGCAGTAAAGCAGGTCCTTGATGACATCATTTTGTTCAACATTGTTGTGAAGCTTGGACATTTTCACCACATCTGCGTAGCTTTTCTACAGGAACTCTGGTTTCCTCCCAAAGATGGGCAGTTAAATGATTGGTATGTCTACATTGTTCCAGTCGAAGTGAGTATGGGTGTGTAGGAGTGACCACGGGATGGAAGGATGACCTGTCCAAGGTGGGCGCCACCATTCCCTGAGCTGCCAGGAGAGGACCTGGCCAGCTGGGACCCTGAGTTGAGAGGCAAGCAGGTTGGAAAATAATGATATTCTTTGTTTTTATTCATCTTTCTTAAATGTATGCTCACGTTTATTTCAATGTTTAATATTAGAAGTATTTGGGGTCTTTATTTAAAAGTTTGGTGATGTTTCTATGACCAGAAATATGCCGTAGGAACTGACATCTTGTTTATCTCATTCGTTTATGGCAGTGGTTCTTAACCTGGGTTCTATTGAACCCTAGGGGTTCGATGAGTCGGTCTCAGAGGTTCGGAGAAGCCTCTGCCGCAGAGGCCAGAATAAAGTAATACCGTAATTTGTTGTGAGTTCATGCACTTTGTTGGTTTTGTTCTTTGAGCAAGGTGATGTTCATGCACGGCTCATTTTGTGCACCAGTAAAAAAACATATACCTATGTCTTGAATTTGGAAAAAAAAAAAAATTTTATTTATCACCAAAGAAGGGTTCGGTGAATGTGCATATGAAACTGGTGTGTTCGGTACCTCAAAAAAGGTTAAGAACCACTGGTCTATGGTAAAATTGGTTTTGTTAGGAGTTTCTCTCAAAGCTGCAGTTTCCGAGAACCTATTGATGCCATAAGGTGAGGATTTACTATATTTCCCTTGTTTACAAAGAAGTATGATGGAAATGGTTTCATCAAGCATAAAAATAGAGGTGAAAACAATAATGTGCACACTCCAACTCAAATGTAGAACATGTAAAAATGTAGATGTCACTCTGTGGAACAAATAAAACCGCTCAATTTGTCGAGAAAAGTGAAAATAACATGTATGATCATGATTAGAAATTCAAGTTTGTAGATAGGTAATGTGAGGTCAGTTGGCAATGGGGGAAGGTCACATGAGGAACCAGGTCCGGGGACTTTGGCTGGAACCACCCACATCCATGCCCATCAAAAGAAATGGCCTAGGAGCACTTTGAAAAAGAACGACTGTCTGTCAGCCAATGAAATTTCGCCACGTCATATCAACACGCCACCACCATACCAACGCTATAAATTACTCTCCCGCCCCCCCGCCGGGGGAGGCTGTATAACTTCACTGGCCCCTGTGTCGCGGACCAGTGACCTTCCCTTGGGATGCACTCTGAATAAGCTTTTGCTAGTCCACACTTGGTGGCTACGCCCTTCTTTCTTCCTTGGTGGAAAATACCTTACAGGTAATTCATTTCCCCCCTAGTCCCTAATATGTGTTTTGACATGAAACTTTGTCAAGTAATGACACAAAGCCATCAGCGTCGTTGCAAATGAAGTACAGAAACCTCTTTAGTAAAAATAAACTTCCAACTGATTGATTTTGTTGCTAAAGGCAGAAGAGAGACCAAAATTAGAGGCATAATTCAGAATTCCAATCTTGATAGCAAAAAAAGGAGGCATTAGTTATATTATGGATACAAAACTTGTAAAACCAGCCAAAGGCTGATAGTATATATCTCAACATATGAATGCTTGGGATAAAAGCATAACTAATTATTAAAATATTCCTTTAAGGCCCTGGCCAGTTGGCTCAGTGGTAGAGTGTCAGCCCAGTATATGGATGTCCTGGGTTAGATTCCCGGTCAGGGCACACAGGAGAAGCACCCATCTGCTGCTTCCCCCTTCCCCCTCTCGCTTCTCTCTCTCTCTTTTGATCCTGTAGCTGTGGTTCAACTGAAGTGAGTTGGGCCAGGGGGTGGGGGGTGGGGGTGGGGGGGCGCTGAGAATGGCTCCCTGGCCTCTACCTCAAGCGCTAAGAAGAGCTCCATTGCTCAGCAATGAAGCAATGCCCCAGATGAGCAGAGCATCACCCCCTAGTGGGCTTTCTGGGTAGATCCTGGGTGCAGCGCATGTGGGAGTCTGTCTCTGCCTCCCTTCCTCTCACTAAATAAAAAAAATTCCTTTAAAATGACACTGTTTAAAAATGATGCTGTTGGACATCACAGACAATATGAAAGAGCAGTTACCATCAATGCGGTTGAACAAAACTGCTGATTTATAGAGCACAAAATAGCTCTTAGCATACGTGTGATACATACACGAGGGAGAGTGGCTTAGAGACTTTCTGTCTTGTTTATCACTTAAAAGCACATGTGGCAGAAGATATGTTTAAAATTTAGTCACTAATTAGTTCATGAGTGAGGATGTGGACTGGAAAGTAAGTGTTGGGTCTTCTCTGAGCATACCTGGGTGTGTGTGAAGCAAGAGGGGTCATTCTTCACTCTGCACAGAAACAGGCTGCTCAGCAATGTGGATCCACCCACTTTTCTATTCACCGAGAACAGCTGGTGGCCAACAGTAAGCATATTGTACTTACCAAGTCTTTTATCTTCTGCAGGCTGGTGCTTTGACATCTGGGGCCTTGCAGACTCTGGAGGGACTGCCTCTCCCAGGCTTTAACAGTGAATGAAAATCACCTGAATTGCCTTATATATGCAAACTAACCCACAGAGAACCCTTACCCCTAATCACCTCCTTTATCAGCTCTCACACTTCAGTGACTATCCATCTGCCCTAGTCCTTCCTCCAGGACCGGATAGCAGACAACTGGGGACAGTCTCTGTACCCCTGAGCCTGCTGAAATTATTCAAACTAGCCAACCCAAATTTGTTTATCTGCCTTACCGGTTCCTTTCAAAGGGAACTACATAAAGGCCCTTGTCCATGTTTCTCCCCTTCGCCCTCTGCTTTTTGACCAGCCCTGGTGCTACCTCTGTGGCCTCTCCCTGACACAGCTGACCCCCACCTCTAGGGATTTGTATAACAATCCTTTTTTTATTTGTCAGTGAGAGGTGGGGAGGCAGAAACAGACTCTCACATGCACCCTGCCCAGGATCCACCCAGCGAGCTCATCTTGAGCATTGCTCCATTGCTCAGCAACCAAGCTCTTCTTAGTGCCTAAGGCAGAGGCCATGGAGCCATCCTCAGCACCCAGGGTTAACTCACTCCAAGGAGCCATAGTTGCAGGAGGGAGAGAGAGAGAAAAAAAAGTGAGAGGGGGAGGGATGGAGAAACAGATGGGCACTTCTCCTGTGTGCCCTGACCAGGAATTGAACCTGGGACATCCACACGGCGGGTTGATGCTCTACTACTGAGCCAACCAGCCAGGGTCTTGTATAACAATCTGCCTTTTCAAAAGCAGTAATATCCTATTCTGTTGGCCTTACCATACCTGAATAATAATAAAGTCAACATTTTCAAACACATCCTGATCCCAATACAAGGTTAATAGAAATAGTGAAAAGTGTGACTTCATTCAAATTATAGCCACTGGCAGTATATATTTTTAATGCGCTATGTCAGGAAACGAGCACCTAGTACAAGATGTTTTCCATACTGAAGTACCCTGGCTGTCAGAGACAAAGCAGCCCTCAAGAGTTTTTGAAATCAGGAATAAAATAAAAGCATTTCTGCATGACATGGATAATGTCATAAACTCTGTTCCTAAGACTTCAAGTGTTTTGCTCAACCGTGCATCTCAGCAATGTGTTTATTGTCTTCAGAGCCCGAGCCTACTGCCTCAGGGCTGAATGATTATGAATTTTAATACAGAGGATAAAATGCCAGAATTTCTCCATAGTTGCAAATAGCTCAGTTGCTCAAACTTTGTCTTTTCTCCAGCACTCACTGATTTTCTTCTCAGGGAGAAAGAAATCAATGATGAATTATTGGGCATATTTTTAAAATTACCTCCAAGGGCTGCAGTGGAGCATGAAAAACTACTTTCCAAAGAGTAGATTAGGAGTCCCTTCAGCACCAATTTCCAAGATGAGAGTCATCCCTCCAGCTTTGGAGTGTGATATGCTTATTGATTTAGCATCTGATGGAGAACTGAAAGAAGTCTTCAGTGAGTCATCGCTCTGTGATTTCTGTGTCCCTGTGCAACCCAGGCATCTAGCACAATCTAATGGAGCCAAGCTCCTGCTACCACACTCTGTGACTTATCATTAAGACTTAGAATTTTATGATGAGGTGGAATGAGAAGAAACCAGTTAGATACAGAATCTGGTGACTCGAACTATGACGCCAAGCTAAAGAGTGAAAGATTTCAAAGAAATAAACAGTATTAATATTAAATGTTCAAATTTTTAAAAAATCATGATGACTCTCTTTAGAAATGTCCTATAAACTCGGCTCATTATGTGGTCTGTTGGATGCTCAAAGTCAGAGAAATCCTGGTTTAATGTAAGAGTTCTTAAAGAATTGCCCCCCCCCTTTTTCCTTACTGGGTCAAGTACATATCCTTATTCCTTTAGGATCATTTCTCTCTCAAGAGGGTCTGTATTAGTCAAGGTTGTCCAGAGAAACAGAGCAAATTAGGGGATATATCTATATATCTATATGTGTGTGTGTGTTTGTGTGACATGTTATATATGTATATACACACACACACATATATATTCATTTTATATAATATAAACTGGCTCACATGATTACAGAGACTGAAAAGTTCTAAGATCTGCTGTCTGAAGGTTTGGAAACCAGGAGAAGTGATAGTGTAAGTTAGAGTCTGAGTTTAAAGTCAGAAGACCAGTGTCCTAGCTTAAAGGCCATCAGACAGAGAGAGAGAGAGCCAGTTCTGTCTTGCGCAGGCTTTTGTTCTATTCAGGGACTAAGAGGGTTAGATGAGACCCTCCCACATTGGGGAGGGGAGATCTGGTTTACTTAGTTTACTGAGCTAGATGACAATCTCATACAGAAACACCCCCAGACACACTCAGAATAGCATTTAACCAAATGTCTGGGCACCCTGTGACCCAGTCAAGTTGACACATGAATGAACCATCACTGAGTTCTCAGCCCTCCTGAGTCAAATTTATACATATAAAGAACATATTGGTAGTTGCCAGAGGCCGGGAGTTAGTTGCGTGGCATGGAGTTGGTCAAAAGGTACAGACTTCCACTTATAAATGAGTAGAGTATGTAATATACTGCATAGTGACAAGAGTTAATAAAACTCTATTGCCCTGGAAGATGGCTCAGTGGATAGAGTGTCAGCTCAGCATTTAGATGTCCTGGGTTTGATTTCCGGTCAGGGCACATAGGAGAAGCAACCATCTGCTTATCTACCCTTCCCTCTACCCCTTCTTTCCCTTTTCCACTTCTGCAGCCAGTGGCTCGATTGGTTCGAGCGTTGGACCCAGGTGCCGAGGATGGCTCAGTTGGTTTGAATGCATTGGTCTTAAGTGCTAAAAATAGTTTGATTGACTCAAGTATTGGCCCCAGAGTGGGTTGTTGGATGGATCCCGGTTGGGGTACATACAGGAGTCTGTCTCACTATTTCCTCTTCTCTCACCTGAAAATAAATAAATAAAAACTCTGTTATGTATTTGAAAGTTTCTAAGGAAGTAGATCTTAGAGATCTCATCACAATAAAAAAATACCATAAATATATGAGGTGATGAATATTAACTAAATTTATTGTGGTAATCATTCTATAATATACACATATATCAAATCTCTAAGTTGTACATCTAAAACAAATACAATGTTATGTGTCAATTATAGCTCTATGAAAAAGAAAGAAAATATAATGCTCAATAATAAAAATCGACAATAAAACAAGGAGACTGGGTAGCACTGGGATGGTGGCTCAGAAAACTAGGCTTAGGAGCTACACAGCCAGGGGTCATGATCAAAATTACTGCTGTAGACTGTTCTATCCATTGTGACTCTCACTGCTGACTGCATTACCACACACTGCAGAGGTAGGTAGCACCGTTGACCCTTTTGACTTTGAAGAGAGCAATAATGTTGCAGACACGCAGCTCAGGAACTCAATCTTGGTGCAATGTCATTGCCTCCAGACAGAATTCTCCATGGTATTTACTTCCTTGCGTAACTGCTTACTAGCTCAAAGACTGGGTCATGAGCTTCAGATTGCTGGACTCTAGATTTTTGTGCCCATGAGTGATGTGCAGCGGGGAGCCTGAGGAAGTGAATTTAAAAATGCTTCTAAAATGGTGGCTGGGTTCTGCCTTACACTAGAAGCAACAGATGTGAAATTTTCTAAATATAGTCAATATAGTGAAGACAGTGTAGACTAGTAGTTAAGAATGGACTCTAGCCTGACCAGGCGGTGGCGCAGTGGATAGAGTGTCAGACTGGGATGCAGAAGACCCAGGTTCGAGACCCTGAGCTCTCCAGCTTGAGTGTGGGCCCATCTGGCTTGAGCAAAAAGCTCGCCAGCTTGGACCCAAGGTCGCTGGCTCCAGCAAGGGGTTGCTCCGTCTGCTGAAGGCCCGCGGTCAGGGCACATGTGAGAAAGCAATCACACTAAGGTGTTGCAACTGCAACGAAAAACTAATGATTGATGCTTCTCACCTCTCTCTGTTCCTGTCTGTCTGTCTCTATCTATCCCTCTCTCTGACTCTCTCTGTCCCTGTAAAAAAAAAAAAAAAAGAATGGACTCTAGAGCCAAACTCTCTAGGTACAATTCAAGGTCTGTCACTTACTAACTTGTATGACTTTGGTTAAATTAGGCAACATCCCGAGGACTCAATTTTCTCATATGTAAAAAGAGGAGAGTAACAGTATCTGTCTCATCAGATTACTGTGAGGATTTATTATTTAATATAGTAAAGCATTTGAGACAGTGCCTGACACATGATAAGCACGCAATATATGGTAGCTATAAAGAAGGGAGGCCAGTGCTATGTGGCTGATGAGATAGATGAACGTCCATCAGAGTTCACCAGCTTCATTGTCTAACATCACACACACACACACCCTTCTTCCCACATCTACATTTTCAGATGCAAATTTAAGAGCTCCAGGCTCACACAGTGTCACTTTGCACACACACAAAATGCAGCCATTCTGCCCTCAAAGAGGCATGACCCAAAGTCTTATCAATCACCACATCTAGTTCCAGTTTGGGATAAGAGTCAGTCTTGTAGACCAACTACTGATACATCCTATATAAAGTGATGAGGAAATAGGAGAGGGGCACCAGGGATAAAATTAGTTAAAATACATAAATGTCTATTTGACACATCAGGAAAGAGACATAGTGAGATGATATGGCTCTTGTTTCTGAGATCAGACAAGCTTGGGTGCATTCAGGGTTGTATGGCCATAGACACAGCTCTTGTTTCTAAGCTACCTGTGAAGCCGTGATTGGTAATGAGGACTTTTCTCCTACAGCACCACCCCTTCCTTGTTCTCTTTGTTGTCAGCCAGCACCTCAGTTCACCGGGGTTTTGTTACTCCGCAGGGTAACCCAGGTCTTTATTCTTGAGAGGCTAATATCTTGGTGGCCTGGCCCATGTGGGGTGACTCTGGTTCTCCATTAACTTGAACCACACTGAGCATGTGTATTAGTTAGGATGCTTTTGTCTTCAAGTAATAGAAATCCCAGTTAAGTGACTTCAAAAAAGATGACGTTCATTCGTCGTTGTTTGAAAATGGGCATTGAGTGTACACTGCACACTAAGTAACCAATCAAGGTGCTGAGATTTCATCAGTGAACAAAATTTCCTGCCCTCATAAAAAGTTCTGTTTGGAGGAGTTGGGAAAGAAGATAATAAACCAATAAGCAGATATAGGGTAGTAGGTGGTGATAAGTGCCAGGGTGGAAAACAAAGCAGGCAAGAATAACCGTGTGACGTAGGGTTTTATATTTTTAATAGGGTGGTCAAGGGAAGATTCCTTGGCATGGTGACATTTGAAGAGACCCGAAGGAGATGAGAAATGAGTTATGTGGGTATCTGATATATATCACACTCTATTTTCAAATGAGGTTATTCTGACAAACTTCGTTTCTGAAAATAACTAAAAAGGTTGGGTCATTTTTAAAAATCATCTTTTTTTTTTTTTTACTTTGGAGTACTTTTAGGTTCACAGAAAAATTGCCCAACTAGTACAGAAGGTTCCTCACCCAGTTTTTCCCTTGTTAACATCTTATATAACAATGATGCATTTGTCGAAACTAAAAAGGAAGCATTAGCACATTACTATTAAATAAACGCTAGATATTATCCAGATCTCATTAGTTTTTAAACTAATATCCTTTTTCAGTTCCAGGATAAAATGCAACTAATAGCTTATTGCATTAAGTTATTATGTCTCCTTAGTTTCTTCCGTTCTTGTCTTTGTCCAGGCTGCTCTAACAGAATACCACAGACTGGGGCGGGGGGAGCCTCACAAACAAGAGACATTTATTTCTCACAGCTCTGGAGGTTGGAATCCAAGGTCAAGGTGCCAGCAGATTCTGTGTCTGGTTAGAGCCTGTTTCCTGATTCATAATTGGCCACCTCCTTGCTGCACCCGCATGTGATGGAAGGGGTGAGGGAGATCTCTGGGGTCTCTTTTAGAAGGGGCACTAATCTCAAGGGTTCCAATCCTATGACCTAATGACCCCATAAAGGTCCCACCTGCTGATACCATCACCTTGGGGGTTAGGATTTCAACATATGAATTTGGAGGGACGTATAGTCTATCACAGACTATAGATGGTTGGCAGCAGTCTTTGTTGTTCATCACCTTGACAGTTTTGAGGAGTATTGGTCAGGGATTTTGCAGAATGTCTCTCAGTTTGATTTGTCTGATGCTTTCCCAACAGTCAGGCTGGGTTATAGGTTTGGAGGAAGAATACCTAAGAGAGGAGATATCCTCATCACATCATGCAGGAAGTGGACAATGTTACCGTGACCTTTCACTGGTGATGTTAACGTTGCTCAAGGTAGTACATGCCCAATTTCTTCAGCCTCCAGTTAGTTTCCTCTCCTCCTTCCTACACTCTGAGCCTTTGAGATCAAGTCATAAATCCAGTCCACACTCAGGGTGGGGAAGGTCAAAAGTGGGAGTGGTGGATTAAACTTCACCTTCCAAAGGGAGGTCCTCTATAAAAACTATTTGGAATTCTCCTGTATGGAAGACTTGGTTCTCCTGCCCCATTTATTTACTTATGAAATGATATACTTGGGATTATAATCCAAAAGTGTGTGATTGGCCTCATTGCCCAAATTGGTCAAGCCTCGGCCATTAGGAATTCTTTCAGCTTGGCTTCTGTGTCCCTTTGACAGGCCTGTTTCTCTTGCTTTTTGAGCATTTTCTTACTTTCTGGCACTAAAAGATATTCTGGGCTCATCTTGTGTTTTTCTTGCTTAGAATGATCCATTTCTCTGAAGAACCCTGGTTTCCTTTACTGGAGAATGATACCTAGAGAACAAGATTTGGGTGCCGGATGTTCTTGTTGCTACTTGGGTGTGACTGCTGTAGGAATCTCTACAGACAGAGCCAGGAAGCATGTGTGTGTATACTGCCCCACGTGTGCACCTATATTTATCATTGGTTCTGTATGTATTCATGGGTATCTGTAATAAGGTCATCCTGAGCTCACGTCTCTGACTAATCCAGCACCGTATGGTTCATTCTAGCCCTTCTTTCTTATCTGTAACTTCCCTCTCCATCATGGAGAAACCTGCCTCCCACTCTCCACCACTTGTTTATTTTATTAGTTGACCCCAATACACGTAAATCAGTTTCAGAATTAACTCGTGCCCTGGGAGAGACAAGGTACTGATAGAGTCCAGTGTCCTTGTACAGTTTCTTTGTCATCAGCCTTGTGGTTTCCAGTCAAAACACTGATTTTTCAGACCTGTTTAGCTCAGATTTTTTCCATCACCTTCTTCATTGAGCTTACATCATACACTTATAAACACTTAGATTCTCTTGTCACTGTCTGTGTTCCATCCTGGGATCCCTTGACCTCCTGGTTGATTAAAAAAAACCCCACAAAACACCTGTAAATATTAAGTTTACTTTTATTGTATAAATTTCTATGGGTTTGGGAAAATGCATTGAGTCATGTATCTACCACCCTAGTATCATACAGAATATTCCATCAACCTGAAAATCCTTCTGTATATCTATCTGAAACCAATCAACCACTTTCTCCTCCCCCAACCTTTGAAAACCACTGATCCATTCTCATGTCTGTAGTTTTGCCTTTTCCAAAATGTCACGTGAATAAAATTATACAGAATGTAGTCTTTCGGGTTTGGCTTCTTTCACTTAGGAAAATGAACCTAAGATTCGTTTATTTTGTTATATGAATCAATGCTGTGTTTCCTTTTAATTGCTATTATTCCATTGTTTGGATATACCACAGGTTGTATATCACCTGTTTGAAGGACATCTTGGTTGCTTTCCATTATTAGCGATTATGAATAAAGCTGCTTTAAATATTCATGCAGAGGTTTTTGTATGCTATTAAGTTTTAAACCAGCTGGGTAAACACCCAGAAGTGCTTGCTGAATCATATGTAAGATTATTTAGTTTGGTAAGATACTGCCAAGTTGTCTTCTAACATGTCTATACCATTTTGTGTACTCACCAGCAATGAATGAGCGTTTCTGTTGCTCCACACCTTCACCAGCATTTTGGGTGGTCAGTGTATTAGGTTTTAGCCATTTTAATAGGTGTGTTGTGGTATCTCATTGTTGTTTTATTTGCCTTTGCCTCATGGCATGCACTATGGGGCATCTTTTCATATACATATTTGTCATTTGTGTATCTTTTTTGGTGAAATGTCTGTTAAGGTCTTTGGCCCATTTTTAATTCAAATTGTTTGTGTTCTTATTGTTGAGTTTAAAGAGTTGATTGTATATTTTGGATACAAATCCTTTATCAAGTCTGTATTTTGCAAATGTATTCTCCTAGTCTATGGCTTGTTTTTTCATCCTATTAGCACTGCCTTTAGCAGAACAAAGTTTTAAATTTTGATAAAGTTTGGCCCTGGCTGGTTGGCTCAGCAGTTGAGCATTAGCCTGGCATGAGGAAGTCCATGGTTCGATTCCTGGTCAGGACACACAGGAGAAGTGATCATTTGCTTTTCCACCCCTCCCTTTTTTCTCTCTCTCCCTTCCTCCTCCTCCCACAGCCATGACTTATTTGAGCAAGTTGGCCCTGGGTGCTAAGGATAGTACCATGGTCTGTGTCAGTCGCTAAAAATAGCTTGGTTGCCAAGCAACAGAGCAACATTCAGAACATTGTCCCATAGGGGGCCTGCCTGGTGGATCCCGTACAGGGCACATATGGGAGTCTGTCTCTCTGCCTCCCTGCCTCTCACTAAAGTAAAAAAAATTCTGATAAAGTTCAATTCATCATTTTTTTTCCTCTCATGGGTCATGTTCTTGTTGTATCTAAAAACTCACTGCCAAGTCCAAAGTCACATAGATTTTCTTCTAGCAGTTTTATCATTTTGTGTTTCACACTCATATCTCTGATGCATTTCAGTTCATTTTAGTTAAGGTGTGAGAAAGGTGTCCAATGTGTAATAGAAGGACTTCCATTTTCACTGCTGCTGAAAGTAACCAAAAAACTTGAAACTTGAACTACATTTAGAAACCTGGTTATAAAGGAATGCAAGTACTGCTAAGGTCATTAAGAATTTCTAAGCAAAAGCCTAGGGGAAAGCAAGATTTAAGTGAAGAACAGAAACTGGTGAAGGCATTTGCTGATCAACCTGGACACATCTGGACTTCTGCTTTGCAGGCTTTGAAGTGATGGGGAAAGTAAACTTGGAGGCCTCATTCTGTGTGGGGAGTGTGGTAGGAGACCTCACCACATCTGAGGGCCACCCCTCTGAATAAGGATGCAGCAGAAGAAAGCCTGCCCTTTCTCTACCTAATGCGAACTTGGGACTGAGCAGAACAGAAAGAGGGAAATCATTCCGGAAAAGGTATAACCCCTAAAATGACCCTCCTATGAATTTGTAGGTAAGATTTCTAAACGCAAGGTAAAGCCCCAAAACCTGAAGCTATGACTCTAACGTGGTCCTGTGTTGACTTTGTTGCTACGAATCTGGAAAAACAAATGCACATCTTCTTGCAAATAATGTTTACTTGAACAAGAAGCCTGCATTTGAAAAATATATGAAGGAAGAGCATCCCTCATGTAACAATCAAGGACAGAGGCGGGACAGCCCAGGGTTGATTCATCCATGTGTGGTCCATTCTTTTTATCTTCTGGTTCTGCCACCCTTGGCATCAGGCATCTCAGTGTTGGACTTCCCTAGGTGTCTCAGGATGGCGGCGATAGTTCCGGGTATCACATGCAAACAATCTGCAGAGCCAAGAAGAGCCTCTTTATTTATGATATTTATATATCAAAGGTATATTCATGTCCTAATTTTTTTTTTCAGCAAATACACAGGGTGGGCCAAAAAGTAGGTTTAAGGTTGTTCATATGGAATATAACACAATAATTAATAAATAATAATACAAAAATAAACTCTGTTTTATGTACTCAAAACTGTAAGCCTACTTTGCCCCACCTGTGTGCCTTGTCCACCATGTGCTAAGCTCACTTGCTATCGCCTATGCTCTCTCTCTAAACTTTCTATTGAAGTATAACGTCTGTACAGGGACTTACACTGTCCTAGTTTCCAAATGCAATAATATCAAATTACCATACACTCAATGGCTTAATCGACATGAATTTATTATCTTATGGTATTGGAGGTAAAAAAGCTGACATGGATTTTGCAGGGATAGAATCCAGGTGTTAGCTGGGCTGGTTCCTTCTAGAGGCTCTGGGGAAGAATCCGTTCCTTGCTTTTTTTAGCTTCTAGTGGTCTCCTGTATTCCTTGGCTGTGGCCACTTCTTCCATCATCAAAGGCAGTAATGTAGCATCTTCAAGTATCTTTACTCTGCTTAAGTCATCATATCTCTGTCTCTGAATCTATTATCTCTCTCTTATAATGATCTTTGGGATTACAGCATATAATCTAGGATAATCTGCCATCCGAATATCCTTAATCACACCTGCAAAGTCTCTTTGGCCACGTAAGGTAATATATTTACAGGTTCCAGGGATTAGGATGTGGACATCTTTAGGAAAATCATTACTGTATTTACCACACTTCTTTCTTTCCTCCCTCCCTCCCTCCTTCCCTCCCTCCCTCCCTCCCTCCCTCCCTCCCTCCTTCCTTCCTTCCCTCCTTTCTCTTTCTTTCTTCATCTTTCTTTTTTAGTGAGAAGAGGGGGATAGTGAGACAGACGCTCTCATGCACCACAACCAAGAACCACCAGCAGCCCTCATCTAGGACCAATGCTCAAATCAACAGAGCTATTTTTAGTGCCTGTGCTGACTTTGTTGCTATGAATCTGGAAAAGCAAATGCACATCTTCTTGCAAATAATGTTTACTTAAACAAGAAGCCTGCGTTTGAAAAATATATGAAGGAAGAGCATCCCTCATGTAACAATCAAAGACAGAGGCCAGCTGAGCCTCCTCAGTGCCTGAGGCCCACACTTGAACCAACTGAGCTACTGCCTGTGGGAGGGGAAGGAGAGAAGGAGGAGAGGGAAGGGAATAGAAACAGATGGTCACTTCTCTTGTGTGCCCTGACCAGGAATCGAACGCGAATGTCCATATGCCAGGCCAATCGGCCAGGGCCAGATTTTCAAACAAATGTATACTTCTCTGAATTTTTCATAAAGTATACAACATCCTTGCATAATGAAAATGCTTAACAAATTGTGTATAAAAGGAACATAGCTCAGCAATATACAATAAAAGCCAAATATAACAAACTCTCAGCCAACATCATACTCAATTGTGAAAGGTTAAAAGTTTTCCCTCTAAGCTCAAGAATAAGACAAAGATACTCACTCTCACCACTGTTATACAACAGAATACTAGAAATCATAGCCAGAGCAACCAGGCAAGAAAAAAAAAAAAAAAGCATCCAAATAAGAAATAAAGAAGTAAAATTTTCTTTGCTTTTGTCATGGCTGAAAGGGAATACAGTTTTGCTTACAACTTTAGGGCCCCTGCTGAGATTCTCCTTCGTGGGCTTATGGTGGTCCCCAAAGAGCCTGTCAATTGGCCATAGGCACGGAGAACTGCACCAGATGCACTGGGTCATGAGGCAGACCAGGTGGCATTGCTGCTTCCAGTGAAGCGTGGGCAGCTCTTCCTCTGAGCACCGAGGCTCCAGTATTGAGGCAAATAATGGGGGGAAAGTCAGAATATTACATTATGTTAGTTTGCTTGTAGATGTCGGCAAAGTCCTACAGGAGAGGGAAGAGCTTAGAGGAGAGACAGAGAAAAAAATATGACTCTTTAAGAAGAAATGCTTTTTTTCCCTGCAGCCTGTAATTATAAGTTAACTGACATTTGTACAATCTGGAGCTTCGAGAGGTTGGGAAAGCCAGCTTCCGTTGGCCAAGCTGAAGCTCATATCAGGAGCAGCCTTGCCAGTAGTGGCAAGACTAACTGAGATGTATCCCAATATTCGTTTTCCTCTCCTCTTCAATAACATGCTGCAGAGCTTGCTGATGTCAAGAATAAAGGTCTATATTTTGTAGCCACCTTTGTAGGTGTGGACCTAGGACTTAGGTTTTGTCAATAAGCTATGAGAATTTCTGGAAAGACTATTTTAAATGGAGATAACTCAGTTTTACAGGCTCTGTTTTATTTGTTTGTTTGTTTGTTTTTCTTTCTCTGCCTTTTGTCTGTACTTAGATGTGATGGCTGGTACTCCAGTACCTACCTACCTTGGACCATGAGGTAACCTTGGGTTAGGAGTAGGAGTCTGATCCCCAGTGAACTCAGTAGAGTTACCATACTGTGCTCTGGACTTGTTTTATGTGGGTGAGATATAAACTATCTGTGAAGCCATTGTTAATTCTGGTGTTACTCATTAGCAGCTAAACCCATTTCCTTATTAATACAAGACACCATATTCTAATAATTATTAGTCAGAGCTGAGCTAGGGCAGAGCTTATCAAACTTCAGCCTCATTTGGAGGGCTTATTAAAACCCAAATTGTGAGCTCTACACTCAGAGCTTCAGATTCAGTAGGTCTGAGGCCTGCGAATGTATTTCTCACATGCTTCCAAGTGATGCTAATGTTGCTGGTCTGAGGATCAAAACTGGAGAACCCCTGGGCTAGGGAAATGGGCAGAACACAAACAGTGTAAAAGGCATGAATTTTCAGGTTGCAGGTTCTGTTTAAACAGGATCTTTGATTTTGGCTACTTGTGGAATTGATTAGAAGCAAATAAATTGGAAACTTCCAAGTTTTAAAATAATGACTTTGAGATATAATTTAAAAAACCATACAATTCACGCATTTAAAGTATATGATTCAATGGCTTTTAGTATGACCTACCAAGTTAGAAAAGTTTTTAACTTGGTGAAATATACATAAAATTGGTCATTTTAACCATTTTTAAGAGGGTAGTTCCGTTGTATTAGGTACATTTACATTGTTTTGTAACCATTACCACCATTCATTTTTAGCACTTTTTCATCTTGCCCAGCTGAAACTCTGTATCCATAAATAACAACTCCCCATTCCCCCTCCTCCCAGTCCTTGGTAATCCCTATTCTACTTTCTATTCTATGAATTTGACTGCTCTAGGTATCTCATTTAAGTGGAACCCTACAATATTTGTCCTTTAGTAACTGGTTTATTTCACTTAACATAATGTCTTCAAGGTTCATCCGTGTTGGCATGTGTCAGAATCTACTTCCTTTTTTAAAGTTGAATGATATTCCATTTTATGTATAGACCATATATATTTTTTATTCATTCATTTGGACATGGGGTCATTTCCACCTTTTGTTACTTGATGAAAATGCTGCTATAAGCATTGGCCTACCGAGTTTCTGACTTAAAATAGTAAATAACTAATGTATTCATAAGATCGAATACAAAAGAATGGCTACGCAGTGAACAATCTGGCTCCCACTCATCTTACAGCCACCCAGTTCTCTTCACCACTAGCAACCTCTACTACCAGGTTCCCGTGTGTCCTTCTGAACACAAGAGTTTCCTTTCTCTCTGACACAGAGGACACTATCTCCCACTCACTGTTTGCACCTGTTTTTAAATTTTAACCATTTTTTTGCATGCCTAAATTGAAAACTTTCTCATTCTTTTTTATAGCTGTACAGGATGTCATGGGTATGGGTGTTCCATCCTTTATTTAACCATCCTTTCTAGTCATTGAGGTGGCTTCCAATTTTGTGCTTTTGAAACACAGCTGCAATGAATAATCTTGTAGAAATGGCATTTTGTTTATGAATTCAGTTGTATGGTAAATTCCTAGAAGTGGAACTAGTCAGAAGATGCTGCATGAGTAATATATATGTATATAGCCAAATGTATATAGACATATATCTATATATATATCTCAAAATTACTCACATGTGGATGTGAGTAGTATATTTAAGTCAAATTGCCCTCCGTGGAAGTGGTTTCAATTTATGCTCCTATCAGCATATACACGAGAGTGTCTGCCTGCACAGCTTTGCCAACACAGGGCGTTATCAAAGTTTTTGATCTTTCCCAACCTGTTGAGTGGAAATGGTTTCTGATGAAAGACTTATACCAGAATGTACATAGTAGTGTTAGTTAAAATAGTAAAATCAATTTAAAAAGGCCATGAAAGCCATGCATCTTCCAGAAGGTCACCCTCCCCAGGGCCTCCTCAGAGAGACGCGGAGAGCAATGGACAAGGAAGCTTCTCCAAGTGGTCAGTGAACAAAGAGGACCATGCCAAGGACAGAAGCAGAGATTTCTGGGTTTGTCAACCAAGGAAGTCCCTCCTACGTGAACTAGAGTGTTTATTCGTCTTCCGTAGAATATGGTATGCATTGTGGACTGGTGACTGCCTTGTGTATCCACTCTCCTCTTTTCTGGAAAATGTTAATCTACTGATTCAATTCCTTTCTTATCACTGTTTATTGGGTGAATTCAACTGAGTGAACTGAGTAATGTGGGTTTTTTTAGCTTATAGGTCACTAGACCTTGAGAGGGCACATTTGGGTCTAAGATCTCAAACCTTGAACTGGCTCAGATATTGGGATGTTGGCTGGTCTCATGAGTAGATGGTAGCAGGTATTGCTGGATTCTTGGTAAACTATTACTCCCCTTTTGTCTTTTTTTTTCTTTAAAAACAAAAGCCCAGCCTGACCAGGCAGTGGCGCAGTGGATAGAGCATCGGACTGGGATGCGGAGGACCCAGGTTCGAGACCCGAGGTCGTCACTTGAGCACAGGCTCATCTGGTTTGAGCAAGGCTCACCAGCTTGAACCTAAGGTTGCTGGCTCGAGCAAGGGGTCACTCGGTCTGCTGTAGCCCCCCTGGTCAAGGCACATATGAGAAATCAATCAATGAACAACTAAGGAGCCACAATGAAGGATTGATGTTTCTCATCTCTCTCCCTTCCTGTCTGTCTGTCCCTCTCTCTGTCTCTGCCACCAAAAAAATAAATAAATAAAGGGCCATTTAATATTTATTTATTTAATTAATTTAAAAGAAAATAAAAAGCAAGAATAGTTCGCCTAATTCTCTCACCCCCACCTCTGGCAACCACTAATATGTTCTCTGTATCTATGACCTTAGTTTATATATACACATACACACACACACATTCATACATACACATATATGTACATACAGATATTCACATATATTAAATATTATATATTCTATCTATATATTTAGATTCTACATATAAGAGAAATCATATGTATTTGGTTTTCACTGTCTGACTTCTTTTATTTAGCATAATGCCCTTGAGATTTATCCACATTGTAGCAAATAGCAAGCTTTTATTCTTTTTTTTTACGGCTGAATCATATTCCACTGTATATATGCACCATATCTTTATCCATTCATCCATCAATGGATGCTTACGTTACCTTCATATCTTGGCTATCGTAAATAATGCCGCAATGAACGAACATGGGGTATACATGTCTTTTCAAATTACTGTTTCATTTTCTTCAAATAAATTACCAAAAATGGAATTGCTAGAGCACATGGTAGCTCTTTTTATAATATTTTAAGGAACCTCCATACTGTTTTTCTCCCTCTTTTTAAATGTTTATTTTTTTGACTTGAGAGAGAGACAGAGATAGGAACATCAATCTGTTCCTGTATGTACCCTGACCGGGGATTGAACTGGCAACCTCTGTGCTTAGAGACGATGCTCTAGCCAACTAAGCTATCTGGTCAGGGCTATACTGTTTTCCACAGTAGCTGTACCAATTTGCATTCCCCCCAACAGTGCATGAGTGTTCCCTTTTCTCCACACTCTCAGCAATACTTGTTATTTCCAGTCTTCTGGATAATAGCCATTCTGACTGGTGTGAGGCGATATGCCATTGTGGTTTTTGTTTGAATTTCAGTGATCATTAATGATATAGAGCATCATTTCATGTACCCATAGGTCATCTTTATGTCTTCTTTGAAAAAATGTCTGCCCATTTTAAAATTGGATATATGTTTTTTTTTTTACTATTGAGTTGTATGAATTCCTTATATTTTGACTGTTAGCCCTTTATTAGATTTATGATCTGCAAATATTTTCTCTATTCAGTAGGTTGACTTTTTACTTTGTTGATGGTTTCCTATGCTGTGCGAGAGCTTATCAGTTTGATGTGGTCCCGCTGGTTTATCCTTGCTCTTGCTGCTTTTGGTTTTGTTGTCAGATTCAAAAATCATTGCCAAGACCTATGTTAAGGAGCTTACCACCTACGTTTTCTTGTCGGAGTTTTATGGTTTCGGGTTTTATGTTTAAGTCTGAATTAATTTTGTATGTGGTGTAAGATGGTGGTCAGTTTTGTTCTTCTGCGTGTGGTTCTCTAATTTTCCCACCATCACTTATTGAAGAGACTGTCTTTTCTCCATTGTATATTTTTAGCCTTTTCTTGTAAATTAACTGGCCATGAATGCATGGGTTTATTTCTGGGTTCTCTATTCTGTTCCATTGATCTAGATGTCTGTTTTTATGCTGGTACCATGCTATTTTGGGAGACTCAGGGATAATTGTTTCCCAGCATCAGTCTGCATTCTTAGTTGCCAGCTGATTTTGGCTGGTTTAAGCAAAAAAATAAACTTGTTAAATGATGTAAGATACAGTAATTTTAGAAGACTATATACATGATAATATATCTGAAAAGTATATTTTATGTACACAAGGTGGGCGTATATTTTAGGGACACAAGTAGGGTTATAGTTGTGAGTATCCAAAACACAGATTATTCTTGTATTATTTATTAATTTTTGTTTTATTTTCCATATGAACAACTGTAAATCTACTTTTGCCCCATCCTATATTTCCAAGATAGTTTCTTGGAAATGCCACCAACGGTGCATGAGTGCATATGGTATGGTATGACCCAGCAATTACCCTCCTCTGGGAACTCTTGCTCATGCACCAGGAGACATGTACAAAAGGGTCTATAGCAGTATTATTTATATTAGCATAAAATTATAATAAATTAAATATCTGCCTATAGGGGAACACATAAATTATGGTAGAGACAATCAATGGAATCTGATAGAGTCACATCAGTAAAAATGAATGGACCACATAGATCATCCTAGAAGAATTCCGTAATTGTAATGTTGAGTAAATAAAAAAAGCCTGTTGCGAAGCGTACATGTAGTATGACACCACTTATATGAAGTGAGAATATACAAGATGGTTACCATCTAGTGTTAAGGTTACATACATATGTAGTAAGGTATTAAAGATGTATGAGAATGATCATACCAGTTCAGAGTAGTATGGTTACTTTGCAGGGAGGGTTAAATGGAATTTAACTGATTTGTCAAATTTATACTTTTAAGGTTTATTACCTTTATACCTTGTATGCCTTACAATTTGCTCACTAAATCAAAATTGTATAAGAAATTATATTAGCTAGCCCGTTGGAATAGTAAATGTATACAGATGTCAGCTCAGAGGCTACTGGGCCAGAATCAAATGCTAAAATCCCAGCACATCACAATTCAGAGCTGGTCTGGGAGGACATCAGGGCTGTACTGCTGAGTACTGCCCCTTCTGTTGCAGCACTGGGACCACTGGCTCTGGACACAGGCTTCGGACACGAGCACTTATCATTCTTACTCTAGAACCTCAATCGTCTGGGGCTCTTGCTTCTTTGTTTCATTTGCTTCTGTTTCAAAGTCTAGGGAGGGTGTGTCTGATTGGCAGAGCTTGGGCTGTGTGGCCATATTCTAGCTGCAAGAGAAGCTGGGAGGGGACTAGTTGGTGTTTTCAACCTTTGTAATAGGAGGTAGGCTCTGCCTCTCACTAGACTTCACAAAGGTGGAATTGTCCCAAATGTTAGATAGAGGTTCAGATTCTGGGTGACCCAAAAGTGAGAATGTCCATAACAAACCTTTAAAACATGGGATCAGGTTGACTAGCCTAGGTAGAGAAAGTTGAAGAAATCAAAACATTGATTATTATCTTTTTTAGAAAGTAGAAAAAAATAGTAAGAGCCAAAATTTAATAGGCTAAACTTTGTCTGTTTAAAAGGAGTACTGAAATCTCAATCACTCTGTCTGTGTTTATTTTATAATTAGTCATTAAATTTTTTATAGCCAAAATAATCTTCCCTATTAGACCATAAGTTCCTCAAAGTTAAGGACGATTCCTTACCTTGGAAACATGTCATATTTGCTACAAAATATCCATGGACATGCAGGTCAGATAGAACTGAGCTTGACTCCTGGGTCTACTACTGATAAGTTAAATGACAGTGGTTATGTAAGGTCTTTGTTAATAACATGGAAATTGTACCAACTTTTCTGTGTGGTAAATATTAAATCCAACATAAATACAATTATAGGGTAGACATTCAGCATATTTTCCTCCCTTCCCTTATCATTCAGCCCTTTCTATTCTGCATCAACTCCTACACTGGGCTTAGTGAGCACTGGGCCGGTGTTTGCTGAATGAATGAACTTGGCTTTATCACCTCTGTAGATGGGCTTCTGCCTCTTCCTGCTTATAGCTGCCATATTTGGGCTTACTTTTGTAGCAATTTTGGTAACTTGATAGAATTCTTTTTTTCATGGATAACCTCTAGGATATTTTCACAGGCAAGTAGGACTTCAGTGATACTGCTTTTCTTCATTCAGTAAACAGCTCCTTTGATAGAATACCCGACATGTGCCAGGCTCTGGGGGCAAATGGCAAGCATCTCACCATCATGGACCCTGCCTTTGCAATAGAAGGGATGGGCTAACATATAATGGGGAGTGCTGCAGTGCAGGTAAGCACAGACCATGTGCAGTTCTCATGGCTACCTATCCCAGGAGTTTAACATATGCCATGTCATTCCATTGTTATTCCCTATTATTCCCAGGGTTTCTCCAAAAGACAAGTGCTCAGATGATGATTGTTTAGTTTAATTATTTTATTGGAATATTTTTAGAAAATGCCATCCCTATTGATGCTTTCCCACATTCCCAAACCATAGCTTCTACATATCAAGTCTCAGTGGCCTTCTTGAGTAAGAAATAGTCAGTTGCCATTTTGACTTTTCTGCTTCACATAGTTTTGAAAGCTCTATTCCCAGAGTTTTATCTCAACTTCTTCCTACTGAGAAGAATCATGATTATAACAATTCCCACAGAGAACTAATTATGAGGATGGCAGTGAAATTACTGTATCAACAATCTCATTAATCCAATCACTCAGGATAAACCCCGATGGAAATTAGTAAAGGCTGTAACGTAGCAGGAGATGGGCCCACCAGAAGCAAAGGAGGGGGATCTCTGAGCCCATATGGCTCCAAAGGCTGACGCTCAGTCCCGAGGAGGAAGGGCAGGAAAAGGAAACGCATTGAACTTTTAGGCTGTTGAAAGGAGGTGAGGCCCTGGAATACTAATAACAGTTTAAATGAATGAATTAAAGCTGATGTATAAACAAAACCCAAAGCCATTATGGAAAGAAAAAAATCAAGTCGTGGAATAATAGAAAAGATTCTGAAACTTGCAAGGCAATGCTTTAGGACATTTATATGTATATATAACCAAGTAATAAAACTATCAAATCTACATGGCAATGACAAATTGTGAGTTCAAGAGAGTGGTTATCCCTGGGGAGAGGGGAAAGAGGATAGGATCGAGGAAGGGACTCAAGAGTTGTAAAGCTTTGATACAGAACCACAAAGATCTGAAGCCAAAAGGGGGAAATGTGTGAGGACAACAGCTCTGCCCTCCCATGGATTCAGCGCAGGTCATGCAGTGGGAAGTGGGTGGAGCTGGACAGAGCAGCCTACATCCGGGTCTTGTTTCTGCAGGGCCTGGCTTGGGAGGCCTTGGGTGGGTCTCTTCAGTAAGTTCCTTCTTGGGTTCCTTTTGTAGAATGGAGAAAATCACATTTGGTGCTACTGTCCTTAAAGTGTTTCTGTGCAAACTTTTACTCAATGTATATGAAAACTACTGACTGTTCTCCAAATGAGGGATTATTAGCAGCAACCAGTTAGATGTCCAATTGTCTCCACTTATCCATGGGGGACACATTCTAAGACTCCAGTGGATGCCTGAAAATGCCACTAATACCAAACCCTATGTATATATACTATGTTTTGTCCTATATGTACGTACATACATACATACATACATACCTATGATAAAGTTTAATTTATAAATTAATCACAGTAAGAGATGAACAATAATAAATAATAATAGAATAAGACAATTAAAACAGGATGCTGTGGTGAAAGAGATGTGAATGTGGTCTCTCCGATGACCGATCTGAGAACCCGGATGGCTACTAAGAGACAAACGGACAGGGAGTGGACAGCGTGAAGACGCCGGACAAAGGGATGACTCACGTCTCGGGCAGGACGGGGCAGGTCCGTGTGAAATCTCATTCTGCTATTCAGAAAGGTGTGCAATTTAAACATGATAGATTGTTTATTTCTGGAGTTTTCCACATAATAATTTTGGGCTGCGGGTAACTGAAACCATAGAAAGCAAAACCATGGCGGAGGGGTTGCCGTGTGCCTGGGTAAGCCAGGAAAAGACTGAGGTTAGCAACCAGCCTAGATCAAGGAACCTCGGTATCCATCTGCAACACAGAGCTTAGATTTGAAAATAAAACATTTCGAGAAGTATGGGGAAATTTCCTGACAAACATTGAGGAAAACTATCCCCAAAGCTTTGCCCATGTTCTACATTCCCACCCATACACCCTTTTACAGCTGTCATGTCTCTGTCCCTGCTGGTGTCACTGGAACCTTCCAGAGGGTGCTGTGTACAGGCTCACCGGGCACCCAGGGAAGAGGGCGGGCGGGAAAGAACTGACATCCCCTTGAAGCAAACCAGTTGGTTGTTACCTGTAGCTAATTAATTGTCAGAGATGGAGTAAGATTGGTTGAGGCCCCGGGCGCAGAAGAAAATATTGGGCCCCTTAAAAAAGAGAGAGACAGGGAAAATAAAAATACATGTTGCCCATATTTTAAAATAAATAAAAAATATTATGTACTCTTAATGTTAAAATTGCACACATGAAACCAAACTTGGTGTCATTAGAAAAAAGTGTCCAGTTGGGGTTTTGTGGGGCCCTTCAGAAGTCAGGGCCCAGGGCGCATGCCTGGTACGCCGGCCGTTCAATCGACCTCTGTTAATTGGCCGCTCTTCCTCCAGCGCACAAGTATCCATGCAAGATTCTTGTGGACGCATGAGCCCCTGGGCTCTCACTTGGTCCTGTTTTTCCCCTGGGGGTAATTTACTGGGCATGCAGGGCAGGAGAAATTATACCTTGGGGACTTTTCACCTCAAGTCTTCCCTTAAAGGCTGGTTCCTTTAATGACATACTTGTTACCAAGGGTTTTGACTAATAGTTTGCAGTTATTTTAAGACAAAGAACTTCTGCCAGTGGTGTCTTTGTCTACAGGGTTTTGTTTTTTGCATGTTCCTGCATGTCTGTCTCTATGCATTATCTTTGGCTATCTCTTACTGTGTCTGTTTTTCTTCCCTCCAAGACGTAACTGTCATTCATTCTTGCCTTATTTGTCCTCCACGCCGATTGCTGCTGCTCCGCAGGCTGTCTCTTACTTTCTTGGGTATCTGCTCCTATGTCTTTGTCTCTTTCTTGCATTAATGACTCTTTCTCCCGTTCTCTCCTTATTTTGTGTTTCTCTGAGTGCTACCCGATACCCATTGGTTGCGGACCCCAGTCTATTCTTTAGATTCAATAGCTTGGAAATCTCTCTCTGTTGAAATGGTTACTCAGACTCCAACCAGTGAATACTTCCTCTCCCTACGGTTCTGTAGGAACACACGTTAAGTCGAGTGTGCCAGAAGAAAGCAAATGTGAGTCACTTTTCACCTCCTCTGCATGCAGCCCGGTTCTTCCAGTTTCTACAGGACCCCCAGCGTGAGAGAAGGCTGTTGCCTTGCTGAAGATTTTGCCCATGCGATTATGCTGGGCCATGGTTGGACATACTTTTAGGGAAGCAGATCCCAAGAAGGAGTTGCTGTGTGAGCAATATGAACTTGCTGTTCATATATGATTATATTCAGAGAGCATTTCAGGCAGTCAGACTGTAGCCTGTCCCTGCAGATGATATCAGAAAGGAGAAAGAAAACAACAGGAAATAATGCTTTCATGTTTTCTATGATCTGTGTGGTCACTTGCACAGACCATGTTTACCACATTGGGATTGTGACAAGAAGATTGAATTTAAATGGGCTGATGGAATGAATCAAACCCAAACTATCCAAGGTATGGGCCAAGGCATTGAAGAATAAAATAAAGGTGCCCTTAAAGCAGCTTCCAGTGTGCAGAGTGTGAAACTCAAGGGAACAGAGAAAAGCTCCTGCCTCCATCTGGGTGTCAAGTTCTTTTTGTCAGTGATGACAAAGACTGTTGGCTGAAGGCACAGGAGCTTCAGCTGTTGATCACAACTAAATGTTTCTCTGGTTAGGTATTAACATTAGAGTTGTGTCTAAGGCAGCTCTAGCTTTTATTCTGATCAGATAGTGTAAGTAAGCACACACACACAGAATGTATCACGTAGACAAGAGTGTAGATACAGCCTTACTTATATATCCTGTCCAGAGTGTAGACAGAATTCCCTCCCTTTGAAGTGGCTTCACCCTCATGCCACATCCCAGGGGCTTTGATTTGGTGTTTGCTTCTTGTCACCGAGCCTAGTGCTCTAGGTGTCCAGTTCACACCTACTTTGGAACTCCTTATCCTACCATTCTGCACGGGTGTGGTAGAGGCTTGGTGTTCTACCTTCTAGCATTGGGCCAATGTGTAGCTGAATATTACTTGTCCTGTCCATCAGTGTGCAAAGAGAGACCACATGGTGTGGGGTCAGAGCACTGGCTGTGAGGCCGGACCTCAAGCATCAGATCCTGGCTCTGCACTTTCAGGCTGCGTGGCCTTGGGCAAACCCCATAGCCTCTCTTTCTCTTCATTTCTTTAAAAGGGATAATGCAACCTACCTAGTAATGAGGATTAAATGTAAGCATTTAAAACAGGATTTGACATTCAAAGAGTTAGAATTGTTAGAGAACCAGGTTGGCTCAATTCTACCTTGTTCCTCCTTTATTTACCTTCTTTCCTTTGGACCCAGGAATCTGACAGAACCAGATTCAGTAGGGGTGGATAGCTGGGTCAAGGTGGAGAGAAGGTCTATGGAGTTCCTCAGCTTTCTAGGTGGAGGGCTCTAGATATCTGCTTGCCTCCCAGGTCCTGCATGTCTCATTCTGAGCCCTTTGGTCCTTGGGCACCCTCTATGTGTAAGCAACGGGATTTACAGTGACATATTCAGTTCCAAGTTCCATTTTAGATCAGAATGAAACCTCCAGAAGCCCTAACTGGTTGGTTTAGTGGCAGAGTGTCGGCCCGGTGTGTGGATGTCCTGGGTTCAATTCCCAGTCAAGGAACACAGGAGAAGTGCCCATCTGCTTCTCTACCTCTCCCACTCTCACTTCTCTCTCTTTCTCTCCCCCTTCTGTGGCCATGGCTTGATTCGAGAAAGTTGGCCCCGGTGCTGAGAATGGCTCCATGGCCTCCAACTCAGGTGCTAAAAAGAGCTCAGTTGCTGAGCAATGGAGCAATGCCCCAGATGGGCAGAGCATCACCCCCTAGTGGGCTTGCTAGATGGATCCCAGTGGGGGTGCACATGGGAGTCTGTCTCTGCCTCCTCCTCTCTCACTGAAAACAAACAAATAAACAAAATCTCCAGAAGAGTTCATTTTTCATTTAATGGCCCTAGGATGTAGAATCTGGAGACAGGGTGTCAGATTTCACAATATTACAAGAAAAATGTTCCACCAGAGCTATCCAAGGGTAGGTAGGGGCTACACCCAGGGGAGGCTGGTGTCCTCAATGGCTGGAAGTTTATTGGGATGCTGTTGGAAAGACTTTGGCATTAGGTAAAGTAGAATAAGGTATCTTTAAGATTGTATCTCATTCTAAGGCACTGTAATTCTGCAAAAAGTCACGTGACCTGCTGGGCCATCATTTGTTTGTTTTACACTTTTAAATATATTGCAGTTTGCTTTTCCCATTTTAGAGCATGATTTTGTGTCCCATGGTAGTAAAACCTAGTGATGACACTGATTCTTGGTCCCTCCCTTCTGTCTGACCATCACCCCCTTCCCTACTACCTCAGCTTTTCTTCTGAATGGCAAATTCCAGTTATCCTCTGTGAGCTAGGGTAGGGCTAGACTTGGAAAAGAAAATAATCTGGATGAGATGTTATCCCTGTCTTTAAGAGGGTTTCATCTGAGATAGGTAGACAAGCATATAAATATTATTAAAAGTACATAATAGTAGACATCACCTCATCCATCCACTCTAAAATAACCACCTTTATATATCATATATTATAAATAAAAAATGATAGGATGACTTTGTGAATACTGAAAACAGATCATTTATATTATCTATGGTAAGTGTAATGCTAGATGAGTATACAGGGTATCATAGGAGCCTAGAATTGGGTTGGGGCTGAGATCAAGAAAGATGTTGTTGGAGGAGGTTCTGAAAACATTCAAGATCCTTTTACTGTTCCTCTTCCCTATAGTCCCATTCTGTTGCTTCCAACCTAAACCTCCTGGTTCCCTCACTATTTCTTATTGTCCCCACTTAGAAAAATAAACTTGTCTCTTCCCACTCAAATCAAAGAGCAACTTTATTACTTCAAACATAGAAATATGAGCCCTGGCTCGTTAGCTTAGCTGGTTAGAGTGTCATCCTGATATACCGAAGTTGAGGCTTTGAGCCTCCCTCAGGGCACATGCAAGAATCAACCAATGACTGCATGAATAAATGAACAACAGGTTGATGTTTCTCTCTCTTTCTCCCTCTCTCCCTTCTTCACTCTCTCTCTAATATAAATAAAAATAAAAATATTTTCAACACAGAGATATGAATAAATAATAATATAATAAAAACTCACATATCCATTATTCAGGCTCACCAAATCTTAATAGTAACCCATATTTGCTAGAGAATTCTTTAACAAAAATCACACATTTCAGATACAATGGAGGCCTCCTGTGTACCCTTCTCAGATATTTTCCTCCCCTCCTTCTGTCTCTCCCCAGAAGGAATTATACTCAGGAGTTCAGCCTTCATCACTTCCGCCCACATTTTTGTATTTTTGCCACATATGCTATGCCTCCATAAAATTACAAAGCATTGTTCTGCCTGCTTTCAAAGTTTACATAAATGACATCTTGTAGATATCCCACTGCATCTTAGTTCCTTTGCTCAAAATTGTTTCAGAGATTTATTCAAAGTTGAGAGATGTAACTCCAGTGCTTTCATTTTTAAATGCCATATGGTGTTGCAGTGTCTGAATAGAACACAACCGATGTATGCATTTTCTGAATGAGCAGTAGGTTATTTCCAGTTTTTGGACTTGTTTTGTGTCTATTACGTACAATCAACATCCTCCACAAGTCCTTCTGTGCACATGTAAGAATTTCTTTAGAGAATGTATAAATTTTAAACTTGCAGATCAAAAAAGTAGGCACATTTTCAGCTGTGCTGGAGGGAGCCAGATAGCTATGCAAAGTCATAACAATTTATAGTCCTTCGCGCAGTATGGGGCGCTTCCTGTCTCTACTCAGCTTTGCCAGCATTTCCATGATCAGATTTTATAGATATGGCCATTTCGAGGGATGTGGGTGCATCTCATTGTTGTTTATAATTATATAAATATCCCATTTGTATTTTTCTCATTGCTAGAGACATTGTGTGCCTTGTTATTTATCTGTTGGGTTTTCTCTACTGGGCGCGGCACTTCACCTCTCTGCCCGTGTTTCCTGTTAGAAGACATTAGCAGCTCTACCTTGAGAAAGAGAGAAGCAGCCCCTGACATCCAGGAGCTGGCCTGGTGCTATCAGCTAGGTCTGGCTATTGAACATACAGATTTTCTACAGTATCACCTTCTGACAAGACCACAATGGATCAGGATGAAAACAAGAACACTCCATCGCCACGTCCGAACGCAGACCATGCAGGAACATTGTCCAAGCCACAAAATACAACCCCCCACCCCCCAAGCTGGTAGGCTGAACTCTGAATTGCCCCCCTGGAGAGCTTCCGGCCCCTGGAGTACACATACCTCCATCTCACCCCCTGCTGTTATTCCACAAGCACAAATCTACATACAGTTTTGAGGAGAGTTTACAGATGTGCTTAAAGTCCAAATCAGTTGGACCTTACAAGAGGGAGACTATCCAGTAGTCCTAATCACATAAGTCTTTTGAAAGCAGAGCATTTTTTTCTGGCTGATTGGAGAAGAGGAAGCCAGAGGGCCCAGAGGAAAGCAAACATCCCTGTTGGGAACTGCAGGGAAACAGCTAGAAGGAAAATGGGAACCTGGTCCCGTAGCTGCAAGGAATGAATTCTGCAAACATCCAGTGAGGCCTGGAGGAGGACCTGAGCCAGTGCTGGGGTTCAGCCGGTTTGCCCAGGTTCGGAAGAACCAATACCTAATTTTTGGTTGAATTCGGCAAACAGGTTGTTAAAATGGCACTTGTAATCAGGGTTCTCTGTAAGGTGGGCGCCTGGACAGCTGCCCTATGTGGAAATCACAAATTTACATTCCTTACTCTTTTCTAACATTCATCTGCACAACAGCGTATTCTAAGAGCCTGTAGTAATGTTCATTCCATCCATAGGTAAAAAAACTGATGGAACTACGCTTATAATATTTATTCATTTCCTAAAATTCATTATACATTTGATGATATACTACGTTTTAATTCCCTCACATTTGTTACTTTAGTAAACAAACATAACATGAAGAGAAAAAGTGCCAAACAACCAGGGGGTGACAAGCTGTCATTGGAAATATCTTAAATGACAGTTTTATTGTTTTTTTCAGGTATTATTTAATATTTTTTCATTGATATTTTAAAACTCTTTCTTATAACATAATCTAGTTTTGTGTACCTCTTTTATTGTTCTTATTTAAGTATTAAATGCATGAAATAATAAACTACCTTTCGGTATATCTTTTTTTATACTTAAAACGGTCACAAGGGCAGAGAACTGGTTGTTAAATTATTCGAATCCCACCACTGCCCTGAGCCCTCGTCTAGTGAGACCCTGAGCCATGTTGCACACACATTCTACAGAAACTGAGAGATCGTAAAATTGTGTTGTGTTATACCATAGGTTCATGGTTTTCTGTTACAAAGCAAAAGGAGAGTAATGCCGCCATTTTCCAGCTGCTTTGAGTGCCTACTGCTTCCTTACCCAGTCATAGAATTACTCCTGCTTCCTGACAGTATTCAGTCCAGAGAAGAGCCTTTTTGACTTAAATCTTTCCCAAACCACCTCTCACAAACCCAGATCCTATATAATAGCCTTTCCTCATACCCTCCTACCAGGATGTCTCATGGTTCCCCACAGTGTGTGTTCCTCACGACCTCAGCCAAATCCAGTTACTTCCTGAAGTCCCCACCTTCAGTCACAACCCCACTGGGGACTGCAGGGGTGCTCAATACGTTGATTGGGATCTACTGGTTGATCGCGAAGGAAGTGTGGGTAGATCGCATGACATTAAAAATACATTTGTCTTTTGATTGGCATACAGGGTAGCCAATATGATGTCTGAACTTTTGACACCCTACACATGCGCTTTAAACCGCGCTAACTTGTTCAGTTACATTGCTGCATAGTTAGCCTTCAATTTATTTAAACTAAATACAACAAAGGGTATAAAAATGAGTGCCATAGCTGGTCCGAGTAAGAAGCTTAAAACCTACCACATTCATACAGAATGGGAGGGGATTTTTTTCACTGTGTCATATTCTAAGTACATTTGCCTCATCTGTCTGTGTGCCATTGCTATTCCAAAGAAGGGAAATGTGGAGCGGCTTTTTCGGACTGTTCATAAAAACTATGACATTGACTTTCCTCCGAAAAGAGAGCTGAGAAGGAGAAAGGCGAAAGAAGAATACACAATATTAAATAGTAATAATAGTAACTTAAATAATGATAATATAGAAGAAATAAATTTATGTTTTGCATTTTTATTGTAGGTAGATCATTTTGACTTGGTCATCTTATAAGTAGCTCGCATGCTGAAAGAGTGTGGGCACCCCTGGACTAGAGGCTCAACATATGAATTTTGGGAGGACACAAACATTCATTCCATAGCAGCAGTTGAGGCCTTCTTGGGGAGGAGTCAGGGAGGAGGCGGCTGCAGAGAAAGCAGGGGCATTGTTTTGGCAGAGGCGAGGAAAAGCTGGAGGTCCTGTAAGCCTTTTCTGGGTGTTTGGATTTCATTCCAGGAATTGATCTGAGGAAATTGAGTTATATGGACTGATTTTACTATCATTAGATTAAAAGAGAGGCTGGTGTAACAAAGTTGCCAAATAACTTTTAGTGGCTTCAAGAACATAGATGTTTATTCCTCTCTCACATTTTGGTCTGGGGAAGGTAGGTGGCCTCTTGCACTGTGACTTCATCCAGGGGCTCAGACTTGTGGGTGCCGTTCTCAGCAAGTGACATGGAAGTTGAACACATCACTTTCAGCTAAAAATCCATGGGCTGGAACTAGTCCCATGGGCACACCTGGCTGTAAGGGAAACTGGGAGATTGTGTCTCTAGCTGTTCAACAAGATGTCCAGGAAAGAAGAGAGAAAAAAATCTAAGGGGACAAGTCGCCTGGTGGAGTCTGACACATCTTTTCTTTAGTGATATTACAGAAAAGCCCACCTCTATTTTACATGATATATCACTGTTAATTCATGAAATTCCTTGTTGGCTGCAGGCATCATCTCTGAAAGAAAGATGTATTCCATTCTCGAGTGCAGCCTTGGGTTGAGATCCAGGGCTGTCGATGGGGAGGGGACTTGTGAAGGGACCAGAGCTCAGAACTCTGGCTCAGCTACCGGGCTGTACGTTAATGGAGTGAAAACAATAATTTAGTCCATTGTCATTCAAGTCAGACCATCAGTCTGACACACTCTATTATCAAAGCCACGACATCCTGGGAGAGGGAATGATTATCCCCATTCACTATGCACAGAGACTTCAGACACTTCGAAACCACTAGATTACCAACTTGCTCAGGCAGAACCAGCAAAAGATAAAGTTCTGATTGAAAGCTACATACGTGATATATTTTAAACGAGTGTAACTTTCGACTTCTAGGCATTTTGAGAAACCTCAAATAATTATATTTTTTGCCAGAGCTAAATTTGGAACCCTTAAGGTGGATAGTTCTTTTTTTTTTTAACTTCTTTTTTTAATTTTATTCATTTTAGAGAGGACACACACACACACACACACACACAGAAAGAGAGAGAGAGAGAGAGAGAGAGAGAGAGAGACAGACAGACAGAGAAAGGGGGGAGGAGCTAGAAGCATCAACTCCCATATGTGCCTTGACCAGACCAGTGCAGGGTTTTGAACTGGCGACCTCAGTGTTCCCAGGTCGACGCTTTATCCACTGCGCCACCACAGGTCAGGCAAGGTGGATAGTTCTGTCGTACTCTTTCTTGCTCAGCTAAGGTTAATGGTTCCTGCTGTTTAATGAGTGTGACCACTGAGTACCTACTGTATGCATGCACATGACATGCCCTTGTGATCATTTCATCTAGTCCTCACAAGCGCCCTGGACAGGTGCCCAGATTAGGCAAATAAAATACAGGATGCCCAGTTAAATTTGAATTTCAGATAAGTAATAGACAACTTTTTATAGTAAAAGTGTGCCCTTTTACTATAGAGTATTGCATAGAACATACACTAAATACATTTAATATTAATATTTAGTAATATTTATGGTAAATATTAATAATTAACTTAATATAAAATATTGCATAAAACATACTTATACTAAAATTATTTATCTGAAATTCAAATTTAACTGGGCATTTTGTATTTTTTTTAATTAGTGAGAGAAGGGGAGGCAGAGACAGACTTCCACATGCGCTCTGACCAGGATCTACCCAGCAAGCCCACTAGGGGCGGTATGCTCTGCCCATCTGGGGTGTTGCTCTGTTGCTCAGCAACCAAGCTCTTCTTAGTGCTTGAGGTGGAGGCCATGGAGCCATCCTCAGCTCCCGAGGCCAACTTGCTCCAATTGAGCCATAGCTGCAGGATGGGAAGAGAGAGAAAAAGAAAGAGAGAGAGAGAGAGAAGCAAGAAGGGGAGGGGTGGAGAAGCAGATGGGTGCTTCTCCTGTGTGCTCTGACCAGTAATCAAACCCAGGGCATCCACATGCCAGGCTGAAGCTCGACCACTGAGCCAACAGGTCAGGGCCTGGGCATTCTGTATTTTATCTGGCTACCCTACCTGATGCCATTCTTGTTGTTCATTTGAGGAAATGGAGATTCAGGGAGGTTTACGTGACTGATGTGAGGTCATAGCCAGTAGAGACCAGTACAGGGTTTAAACAACAGTCTTTTGGATTTGAAAGCTCATGGTCTTGCAAGGACCTTCCGTTTATTCTATGTCATACTCTTTAGACTGCTCCTTGACACCCTCCTGACTTGGCCCTAACTTACCTTCAGTCTTCCTCTTCTCTATGGCATTCATCTCCAACCCTGTGCTGTGTGCAGGGAACATCCCTGTCCTCAAGAATCTCCCATCCAGCCGAGAGTGGACAAGGATCCAGCTAATTATATAGTACACAGTGATAAGTATGGGGGACCAGTTGAGGAAATAATTTATTTTGACTGATGGAATACCATGGACTGGCTTAAACAACAGAAATTTGTTCTCTCTCAGTTCTGGAGACCGAGCATTTCAAGTTCAAGGGGCTGGTAAGGTAGATTTCCTAGATCAAGGAGTTGAGATCTTATCCTATTAATTCAAAGACAACTTTAGATAATTTTAAGGAAAGTGATCAAGACAAAGCCTCCCAAAATAAGAACAAGGTGTTTCTTGAAGTTTAACTTTGGAAAGAGGAGAAATAATGAAATTAGAGCCATTTGGGAGTTTATCTGGATGGGATGTGGAGGGAGAGGATCACCCATACATCTGGGACTGAGGTCAAATTCCAAGGAGACACAGATGCTGGCCAGCTGGGCATTTGAGCTGACCAGCTTTTAGATGCTTGGCTGTCGTCTGTCAGCAAGCTGGACCAAACATCATTTTTTCTCTTTTTTGGTGTAATATTTAACTGACAGAGGCAGAAAACTGGTAGGTAATTCTTCCAGGTTGAAGAAACAAGTATGTCTTTCTTAATATAATTTTTAAAATAGCAGTCAGTGGACCAAACATAAATGAAGTGATTTGTATTTTCTAATTTACTCATTTAAAAGTTAATTTTTATTATAAATAAGCACACATTTATTTAAGAAAAATAATAAGAAAACACTGAAAAGTAGAAGAAAAGCTTACTCCTTACTTCCCAGACAAAACCCATGATTTCCCTGGTTTGAATATGTAAAATAATTTTTATATTTTAAATAATGGATTATTTGAGGTTGCTTTCAGTTTGGAATGACTCAGTGTATTGATCTCACACTGTAGAGTCCACCATTTATCTCAGCAAATAGTACTGTTTTTTGGTGTTTTTTTTTTAATGGATCTGAATTTATGGCTTAAATTACACTCAGTTTCACTCATATCTATTGCATGTCTGACATGTGCATGGTACTGAGTTGGAACCTGTGGTAGCTCCCATCAATAGTTAGACACAGCACTTGACATCAGCAGGTTATAGGCCAGTGAGGTTGACAGACCTGCGTAGCACAAGTTAGAAGGATAATATACATAGTGTCACGAAAGAAAAATGCTAACTCCAGCTGGCATTTCTATGTGTGAAGTGTGTGGAAACTGAGTTTTGAGATGTGGCATTTGAGCTGGAAATGAAAGGCTGCCTTGGCATTCTACTGTCGGATATGAAGAAAAGGGAGTAAATATGTGACAGCACATGGTACTGGTCTTGGCAAGGGTGGCCATATGTATTGTGTAGTCATGTGTGCATCTCTGTGTGTGTACACATGTGTGCATGTGTATGTGTACGAGGAAAAAGAGAGATTGATTTTGGGCCTTTGCTGTTAGTGAAAAACATTTGATAGAGATTCTAAAGAGGATTCTAGGAAGCTTTCTGTATGATATACTGTGCAAAATCCAGAAACCCCTTTTTCTCACCTTTAAGATCCTGGCTCTGGCTGGTTGGCTCAGTGGTAGAGTGTTGGCCTGGTGTTTAGATGTTCTGGGTTTGATTCCTGGTCAGTACACACAGGAGCAGTGACCATCTGCTTCTCCACCCCTCCCCTTCCACCCCAACCCCACCATTGTCTTCCTCTCCCACAGCTGTGGCTCTATTGGTTTGAGCACATTGGCCCTGGACACTAAGGATGGCTCCATAGGGTCTCTGTCTCACACACTAAAAATAGCTCAGTTGAAAGCATGGCCCCAGATGGGCAAAGCATTGGCCCAATACAAGGGTTGCCAGGAGGATCCCAGTCGGGGTGCATATGGGAGTCAGAGGTGGATTTAATGACAGGCTCATCGGGCGTGCGCCCTGGGCCCTAACTTCTGAAGGGCCCCGCAAAATCCCAACTTTACACTTTTTTCTAATGTGAGGAGACTAATATTATCTTCTGCGCTCGGGGCCTCAACTGACCTTAATCCGCCTCTGGTGTGAGTCTGTCTCTCTATCTCCCCTCTTCTCACTTGGAAAAAAAGAAATAAAAGATTATCCTTCTAAGAAGTTGGTGACAGGTTTTGCTTTTTAGGGGTGAGCTGACAGGCAGAGTCAGATGGCCCAGTTATAGTCTGACTTCCTGTACACTTTCTAACACTAGGCCATGAAAGCTTCCAGTTAACTGAGGTATATATATTTCACTCCCGTTTTGTCACCCTGGGTCAGCAGTATACTGTTGGGTAGCAAAGCACTCTGTGGGTAAAAACAACTATTTTGTTGCTTATTAATCTGTGGCTCAGCAATTTGGGCAGAGCCCAGTGTATAGCTTGTCTCAGCTCTGTGTGGTGTCAGCTGGGACACCTGACACACGGAGCCTCTGTGCACCTGTCACCTGCAGGTTTGGGGTCTCCTTCCTATGGCCTTTCTCTCCCCATGGGCTCTCATCCCTCGGGGTTTCTCATTTCCTGGGGCCTCTCTGGACGTATGGACATAGTGGTTGGGTAAAAAGAAAGAGAAAATAGAAGCCGCAGGCTTCTTAAGTTCTGGAACTCACTTTTACCATATTCACTTCACCAAAGCAACTATCAAGGCCATCCTAGATTCAAGGGACAGGGAGAGAGATGATACCACCTCTTGGTGGAAGACACTGAAAAGGGCTGTGGCTATGATTTCTAACCCACCGAACATCCCGACAGCATCCTCGGGGGCTCCGCCTCACCCAGCCCTGCCCTCCCTGCAGAAGCCCCCAGGCTCAGCAGCACACAGCCTCCTTACGCTGGACAGGAGCATGCCTGGCTCTGCTCTGGAGGGTGGCACTCCAACACCCTCCAAGGTTGTTCGCCAAACAGACACCCTTGAAAAGATAGCCTGGAACAAGAACCATCAGTACCTTTCTCACAGGATATACCGGAACATGAGACACCCATGGACATGTGTCCCCTGCAGGAATTTACCAGCAGACAAGTCAGGCAAGACCTCTGTGCTCAGGGAGCTGCCATTTTAGTGGGGGAGACAGGAAACAAGCAGGCAGACTAAACAGATTGTCTTTAGTGCTCCAGAGGTGGTGAACGGGGTTGGGAGGCAGAGACCGACACAGGGAAAGACTGCTGAGATGGGATGGTCAGGTAAGGCTTCTCTCGGGAGGATCCATCGAGGCTGAGTGGTAAAGGCTACCAGCTGGAGGAAGCACACTGCGGGCAGAGGGAACAGCCTGTGCAGGGGCTCAGAGGCAGGAGGGAGCCTGTGTGCTGGAAGAGCTGAGGGAGGCCAATGTGCCTGGAGGACTGCGAGCTGGGGAAAAGAGGCCCAAGGCCTTGGAGCCTTGGTGAAGTTTGGATTTTTTAACATTTATTTATTTAATTAATTGTGTTTACATAGATTCTAGGGTAACCCCGACTGCATCCCCCCTCCCTCATATTCCCCTCTACATCTCCTTTGTCCCCCTGACTACAATGCCCTCCCCGCTTCCCTTCAGGTTTATCCCATCCTATCTTCCCCTTTCCCTCTGTCCTTTTTTCCTCTGGTCCCTTTAAGCCAGTGGTTCTTAACCTGGGTTCTATCGAACCCTAGGGGTTCGATGAGTCGGTCTCAGGGGTTCAGAGAAGCCTCTGCCGTGGAGGCCAGAATAAAGTAATACCGTAATTTGTTGTGAGTTCATGCACTTTGTTGGTTTTGTTCTTTGAGCAAGGTGATGTTCATGCACGGCTCATTTTGTGCACCAGTAAAAAAACATATACCTATGTCTTGAATTTGGGGAAAAAATTATATTTTATTTATCACTAAAGAAGGGTTCTGTGAATGTGCATATGAAACTGGTGGGTTCGGTACCTCAAAAAAGGTTAAGAACCACTGCTTTAATCCCTCCTCTGTCTCAATCCCTTTCCTCAATTCTCATTGTTCCTTGGATTCTTCAAATGAGTGAGGTTTTATTGTAAGTAGGCAGGGAAGGGTTTCAAACAGAGGAGAGAGCAGATCTGATTTGCATTTTTAGTGGGCTCACTTGGCGGCGGGTCACAGAGGGGATTAGAGAGGCTTCTTCGATCATTGCCAATCCTTACTATTTCTGATTGAATTTTTAATCTATTAGCTCAATCTGACATCAAATGGGCTTTGATTTCCATATTCTCAGAATTAAGACTGACCTTTAAATTTAATCACAGATGTTTTCTGCTGCTTCTAACACAAACACGTCACTTTTCCTTATCTCTCTGTCCCTTGCTCAGGCACCTGCATGTGCTCATTCTGGGGCTTTGTGTTGGTCCAACAGGGCTCAGGAATCCCAGCAGGGGGCTGCCAGTTCCCTGGGGTGAGTGATTCAGATTCCTCACAGTGTGCGGGCCTTTAACCCCAAGGAAGACTAGATGACATTAATCTTGAGGGTTGTATCAGGCAGGTACCTATGGGGAAAATGGCCAATGATTTAGTTCTTTGAAATAAAGTATATTGAAGTCTGTGTGCTTGAATCCTATACATTTGCTTTGAGGGCTTGGTTTGGATCCAGTCTGTGGGACCGATGAGCCCAGCAGCGTGGATGAAGTGAATGGGGCCAGTTCTAAGCTGGGGATCTTCCTGAGAACTCGCAGAATTCAAAATATGGCCCGATTTTCACACTTTGTGCCACAGCATAAAGTTTTCTTTTCATATAAACGTGCTTGAACCTGGACCCCTAGAGCAAGACTGGCCCTGTGAGCCTTTGGCTTCATGCGCCTGTCTAGCCGCATGGATGCTGTGAGGTTTGTGCCACACAGCAAACTTCTTTCTGCCCTTTGGCGGTGCCACACCCTTTCTCACCTCAGGGTCATCCTCTGTGTCCTTCTTTAGCCTAGAATACAAGCCCACCCCCTCCCACCCTACATAACCTGTCTACATAACCCCCATTCATCTTTCAGTTCTCAGTTAACCTTCTCTTCCTCCCAGAAGCCTTTGCTTTCCCCCAACCCACTCCTGCCTATCACATGTTCCTATAACATCCTGACTTTCTCCTTCATAAGACTTAAGGCATTTGTGCTTGTTTAATTGTTTAAAAAATTAATTTTAGAGAGAGAGGAAGGAGAGAGAGAGAGGGAGAAAAACGTCGATTTGTTGTTCCACTTGAATGGTGTGTCTGGTTTCAGGTTGTGTTCATACAGTGTTTCAGTCTCCCCATAAGTCTGTCTTTGTCTTCATTTTACAAATGAGAACACTGGGTTCCATTTCCCTTGTCCCTTCCTGAGGCCGGGAAGTGGTATGACCAGCTTCCCTGGCTCTGGAGCCCTGCTCTCGCCCCAAACCACATGGTTGAGAGTGAAGCAAGTCTGATGGTCCCTGGTGCTCAGCCCTAGGAAGGACTGAAAATCTCTCTGAGAACCGTTTTGTAGTGACAATGTATCAAGGTGATTTGGCCTCATTTGTAAGTTCATCTGATTGATTCACAAAAAAATCTGGTTTTGTTCTGGATTTTTAAAATTTTTTTGATTGGTTTTAAAGAGACAGAGAGAGGAAGGGGGAGACGGAAAGAAAGAAAAGAGAGAGAGAGACAGAGAGAGAGAGAAGCATTCAATTATTGTTCCTCTTAGATGTGCATGCATTCTTTGGTTGCTTCCATATGTGCACTGACCAGGGATTGAACCCACAACCTTGGTGTTTTGGAACAGTGCTCTAACTGACTGAGCTAACTGGCCAGGGCCTCATTCTGGATTTTTGAAGCCCTGTGTGGTTTTGCTGATAGTCTTCTGGGGCTATGATTCTAAACAATGGGCCCCTATTCTAAATACTGTGGAGTCCAGGGCTGTCTGATAACCTCAGAAAGCCCTTTTGCATGTGGAAAGCCTTCTGCATTTGGAAGTGACCTCTGGATAGAGTGAACTGTAGCTCTGGCCACAGTTTTTTTCACTTGTTGCAGTTTCTCTGCTGCTCAGGCCCCTCTTTGCATAACTTGTTCCCATCTTGGTCTCTCTGGTGCTAGAAGAGGCTATTAGAGTCCTTCAGAGAAACAGAACAAATAGAAAATTCTGTCTATATGTCCATCCATCCATCCGTCATTCATCCATCCATCTATCTAGATTTATTTTTAGAACTGGCTCTTGGGATTGTGGGGCAGACAAGTCTCAGATCTGCAGGGCAGGTTGCAGGAAGAACATTCAGGTAGGAAGAGCTGATGTTCTAGTCTGGAATCCAAATCTGTCTATCCAGCAGCAGGCTGGGAACTCAGGAAGGGTTCCTATGTTTCAATCCTGTAGAAAATCCTCTCTTCTCTGAAAAACCCCACTCCTGCCTCTTAAGCCGTTCAGCTGAATGGATGAGACCCGCCACATTATTGCAGGTTATCTGCTTTCCCTGAAGTCTTCTGTCTTAAACATTATTACATCTAAGAGATAATGTCACAGAAACATCGGGTGACCAGACGTCCCGCTTTTGGCGGGACAGTCCTGATTTTTAACAATTTGTCCCGCGTCCTGCGGCATTTTAAAAAAGTCCCTATTAAAAAAATATATATTACAATACTATCTTTGCATTCTATGTAAAAATTTTTTTTTGCTCCATATAGACCAAATTTTTAATCAAGAACCCCCCCGTCAATGGTGTCCCGCTTTACCAATTTTAAAATCTGGTCACTTATGCAGACAGCTGGATGCCAGAGCCTAGCCAAATGGATACATAGATCCCCAGCACAAGGAGAGTGTGGGACATGGACACCTCAGTGTCTGTGCTACCATCCATGCTGCTTCTCCTTTTTCTCACCCACCACCCACATTTCTCCTAATGTGTGGATAACTCCCGACTTCCTTTTCTCCTTCCGAAATGAATGTGGAGCAATCTCTGTTTGCCACCCCCAGCCAGTCAGCTCACCACCTACAAAGCTCTGAGGTCCCTCTAAGATTAACCAGATCATGTCGAATACTCTGTTTGCTACTTCTGTTCCATTTTTTCCAATGAACTCTTTAGGAAACAAGGAGTATCCAAATCAGAACTTGTCCAAATACTGTAAAGGATGGAAAATTAATATTCATTCAATGTTTACAAGTATAACACCTATTAATATTATGTTAGTTGTAGATAAAAATTTATGATACAGGAGAATTGTACATTCATGTGGTTTCTAAGTATATTGTGAAACCCTTTCTCAGCATATATAGTATATTTATGATATATTTATGCCAATTCTTATATACATTTTTCTTGTAAATAACTAGAGAACTGTTTTATAGGTGCTACACTTTTACTGCTGTGATATATTAACAGCACTCAATGAACACCCAGTTATAATATGGTTTCCAGAAGGAAAATACTACCTGCTTTATGGTGATTGTTATGAAGTAGATCTCCAGAACTGATTTTAGCCATTGTGTAGGCATCTAGTGACCTTTCAACTCTGACCTTTGACTTGCCCTGCTCATTTTCCCTGAGACTTGCAGTACCTCAGCGTCGCTGGAGACCAATGCCCAGTTACTTTTAGTGTTAACTTTGGAGAGAGTAGTTCAAAGACTGTACCTTATACGAAGCGTCTATCCAGGGGATCAGATATAATCCACGAAAATGGAATACTTGCCTTCTAAGAAGATATTTTCCTTGGTTTAAGAAGGGGGCCTCAAGCATGACAAGAAGTCTTCAAATGAATCCTCTAATTCTCCTTTCAGTAAAAAGCCCCCAGTCCTTGTTTACTAATTTATTGTAAATGAAGCTTTCCAAGCAGCAGAAGCTGTGTTTGTGAACATTGTGAGTCCTGGGGGTAGTGAGGCAGGCAGCGGAGACCCCTGAACAAAATCAATACTCACTCAATGAAATAGGGGCCCAGGGCGTGTTGAGGCATGCAGAGCTGGGATAGGGGAGCCACAGTAGTCTGGGAAGCCATCAGGGAAGAATCAAAGTAGCCTTGAATAGGCGCATTTGGTTTGCATGGAAAAGAGGAGAGGAACAGCAAAGCAAAGGCTTGAGGTCAGAGTGAGTGTGGCTGGAGAGGGAGCGTTGGGAAGTGGGACCCACAAATTGTAGGGGGCTTGTGAAGAAGGTTGGACAAGGAGGGTGAGGCTGGCCCTGGAGCTGTGTGCAGGGCATACAGTAGAATTTATTTTAGAAATCAGGGGAAAGGAGTCAGAAAAGGTTCTTAGAAGAGATGGAAGAGATGAAGAGTGTGTTTGGGAAGAATGAGTCTGGATGAATTTGGGGAGTGGGGGACAGAGATATGTTAGAGTTAAGCTATTGGGACAATGAAGGCTTAGTCTCACTGGCAAACTGCACACACTAGACTCAGGACTTGAATTTATCTCCCTGGATTCCTGGCCCAGGATTTCCTGGGTGAGAGGTTGTGGAGACCAGCCATCAGGTACTTGGCAGACTAGGTGTACAGAGAGGAAAAGTGCGCTCGTTTATTTCCTGCCCTGTTCTGGAGAAGACATTATTGTTGCAGTTTTAGGATATGGTTTCCTTCATATGGGGCTTTTAGAGAATCAGAGACGTTTTTGGAAAGTAGACTACTCCCAGGTTCCTTGTCCCATTCGTGAATGTAAAAATATCTATTGAATGGAACATTTGAGGAGCGAGGTTCTCCTGGACTAGGAATTGCGGAGAGTAACAGGGGAAGCAGGCCAGGGGTCGGGACAGGATTTATTCATTGTCCTCCTTCATGGTGCCAAGTCTTTTACACACTTACACTCACACCACCCCATCAGGTTGATGGCAGTATCCCCATTTTGCAGACAAAGAAACTGAAGCTTAAGTAACTTGATCTAGAGCCAATTTGGAAATCTTGACCCTGGGCCAAACCAAGTCAAAATTCAGACTCAGAATTCAGATTCTCAGGGACCCCTTACCTCTACAGAAGGGGAAGAAATAATCTGGGGAAACTGTTGCTCTTATAGTTAGGTATCCTATTTATGTTTCCTCTTCTCAGATATCTTTGGGGAGAGGAAAGGGTTTTGTGGAAAACAACAAGAGAGAGACCCAGTCCAGAATTGGGGTTTTGGTGAATGAGGTTGTTTGCTCAGGGCTCCCCGGGCAGTGACCACTGGCGCTTTCAGCCAGAAGACCCGCAGAGAAAGGACAGGCTTCCAGAACCAGAGGGGAAAACATAAAGCTTTATGAATGGAACGCACACCCCCTGCATGCTTGTCCATGTTCAGCTTATAGGAATATTGGTAAATTTATTATTCACAAGACCGTGGGGGGTTCTATACTGCCAGCTTTGGCAAAGAAATAGTTAAAACAGTGGCTGCCCCCTTATGAGTGTTGGGACAACTTCTTTGCCTTTCCATTTTTAAAAGCTAAGTTACTTTCCAAGATTAAAAACGCTACTGAAGGAAACATTTTCTCACTAACGCTCCAGCGGCATCAAGGACCCGCCGGCGCTGGGTGATTGATGTCCACAGAGATGCGATCTCTGCGGGGGTGATCATGTGCCTTGCTCTTATCACTTGCTATTTTTTCCAACACACTTCCATGTGTTAAAATCATTTCTCTAGTTGACATTATCTGTAGCTTCAGAATAACCCAGCATATTGCTTTATTATCACCTCCTTTACCATTTCCTTAATTCTGAGGAGGGGCTACACGCTGAGGCGCTACACGCTGAGGGGCATTTGAGTTACTTCCAAACTTTTAATTCTCTGTATAAAACCATTGTGAACCTCTCTGTACAAACTATCTTATTCCCCTCCTCCACCCCACCCCTTTGGGTTTTCTTGGAGGCTCTTCTCCAAAAGAGAATTACTAAGTCAAAGAATGCATAGGGTGGGGCTGTGGTTCAGGGTTCGAGGAGAGGCAGACGCCAGTGTCCAGGCACAGGCACTAGGCTCCAGCATTGAGAATGGTGTGTGAGGGCGCTCAGGGAGTCACCACGGAGCCAGGGTCTGGACTGAGTGTGGGTGCACGTGGTGTGACGGTCGCTGCCAGGTTTAGAGCCTGGGGGCTCCCTCCGCGGTAGCGTCACCATCCACTGAATTTGTTTATATTTGGTTATTTTCTTTTCCAAGTCTAAAATTTTCATTAGATTCTTCTTGTTCTCTTATCTTCCTTCTCTGAGACTTCCCATTTTGTTGTTGTTGTTGTTAAAATACACTTTTAATGGCTTATGGAAACATCTTTATGCTGATTTTTCCAAACTCTTTGTCAGTTAATTCTCAAAAATCTCTGTCATCTCAGTGTGGCCACCTATTTTTTTTTTTTTTTTAATATTAATTTTAGAGAGAGAGGAAGGGAGAGAGACAGAAACATCGATCTGTTTCTGTATGTGCCCTGTCCAGGGATCGAACCCCTAACTTTTACATATCATGATGATGCTCTAACCAACTGAGCTCTCAGGTCAGTGCCGTGTGGTCATCTGTCTATTTTCTCTTTCTATTCAGTTTGATATCTTTGAATTCTCGGTACAAGTGATTTTAATGGAAACCTGGACATTGGGTATTATAAGACTCTGTGTCTTTTTAAACCTGTATTTGCGGGCTTTCTCTGACATCACCCCACCGGGAGGAAGGGGAGGTGCTGCCTTGGTTTTAGATAGCGGTCAAATCCAGGTTCCCCTCTCGGCCTCCTCTGATACCTCAGTGGGACTTTCTCATCACTGCCGGAGAGATGGAAGAGTTGCAGCCTCTTACTAGGCTTCCACTGTACCCACTTCTTTGGGAAGTGTGGGTGCCTTGCTCCCACGTGATCTCACTGACTCTTTTGGTGGTGGAGGTGAGGGGATTCTTGTTACTGCTGTATGGTGCTGAAAGTCCTGACTCTTCCTCCCTCTAGAGAGAAGGGGCGCAGTACCTCATTACTGCCAGGTGGGGTGGAAGCCAGGGCTCCCAATGTGGCCACCACGAAGACTGTAGGGAGGGCTGACGGGGGGGGGGGGGGGGGGGGGGGGGGGGGGGGGGGGGGGGGGGGGGGGGGGGAGTGTGATCTTATCACCTGTGAACACCCTGGACGGTACAGTCCTCTTTGACACCCATATAATTGGAGGGGGCATGTTAAAGTGATGTACTTAGCCGGAGGATTTGGGAAAAGCATGTTCACTCCATCTTCCCAGAAGCTAAAGTCTCCACTGCCTGTTGTATTACACAGTAATTTATGTTTTGACATGGTCTTCATAATCTAAATTTTTCTATACTCTGATTTCTTACTTCACCGTTACGCTTATTTCACTGTGGTTGTTTCGATATACCCAACTAATGCATTACATGGAATACATATTAAAACTTTGTTACAATATAGTTAGGGATTTGAAAAAATCCTTTCAACTTCAGATTTATAAGGGTCTAGTGGATTGAGGCAAATTAAATTAATTCTCTCCTGGCTATAGGGGACAGTCCTCAGATATTACAAAAGCTGAAGTCTGCCCAATATTTATTTTCACAATTGCTTCTCTCCAAATAATTCATTAAAAAATTTTTTTTCTTCCATTGATTTGAGAGAGAGAAAGAGGAAAAGGGAGAGAGAGAGAATCTGGAAGAGAAAGAATCATCAACTTGTTCCATTTACTTGTTTCATTTAGTTATGCATTCATTGCTTCTCATATGTGCCTTGACCTGGGATTGAATCCACAACCTCGATGCACCAAGATGACACTTTGTCCACTGAGCTACCCGGCCAGGACCTCTCCAAATGATTCTTTACATTTTATACATTTCAAAGCATTCTCATATCCCATCTTGCATCTCTAACCTTGTGTTATGCTTTGTTGAGCATGAAATTTCCTTCCCCACATAACCAACTTCCTCTCACTAGGTGGACCACCACCTCCGTCTAAAAGTAGCCTCTCCCTTCTGAGTGTCTGCGTGGGACTTCTGCCTGTGTTCTGAAGTTCACACCATCCTCCCTACTTTGTTGTCTCTATCGCTCACATTTCTCCTTCTAGACTACACATTCTTTTCTTTCTTTAAAGAAATTAAATTTAGTGGGGGTGATATTGATCAATAAGAGTACATAGGTTTCAGGTAAACATTTCTATGGCATTTGAACTGTTAATTACATTGTGTACCCATCATCCAAAGTCAAATCATTTTCCATCACCATATATTTGTCCCTCTTTACTCCCCTCCCCTCAACCCTCCTCCCCCTGATAACCACTTCACTATTTTTTTGAGAGAGAGAGAGAGAGAAAGAGAGAGAGAGAGACAGGAAGGGAGAGAGATGAGAAGCATCTACTTGTAGTTGCTTCACTTTAGCTGTTCACTGATTGCTTCTCATATGTGCCTTGATCAGGGGCCTCCATCTGAGCAAGTGACCCCTTGCTCAAGCCAGCAACCTTTGGGCTCAAGCCAGTGACCTTGGGCTTCAAGCCAGCAACCCTTGGGCTCAAGCCAGCAACCATGGGTTCATGTTGGGGTTCATGTTGATGATCCTATGCTCAAGTTGGCGACCTCGGGGTTTCAAGCCTCAAGCCTACGACCTCAGCATCCCAGGTCAATACTTTAGCCACTGGGCCACCACTGGTCAGGCAACCCACTTAACTTTTATCTATGTTCACGAGTCTCAGTTTTATATCCCACCTATGTGTGAAATCACATATCATTTTTAGCTTTTTCTGATTTACTTATTTCACTTAGAATACTGTTCTCAGTGTTGTCATAAATGGCAATATGTCATCATTTATTACGACTGAGTAGCATTCCATTGTATATATGTACCACATCTTCTTTATCTAGTCCTCTGTTGAGGGACACTTTGGTTGTTTCCATGTCTTGTCCACTGTGAATAATGCTGCGATGGCATGGGGGAGCACGTTAGACTCCATATGCTTTAAAGGTAGAGACAACGGAGCCATTTTCATCTATCTGTGCCTCATGTATTTACAGGGTAAATGTAGAAATAACTCAGTATATCATGGGAATTAATTATCTCACTTGGTCCCTTACCTCATGTGCTGTGAGGTAGACAAAATCTACTGTTTTCCCTCCAGAGAGGGTATCCATCTACCAACTTTCTGTTTATGTGAATATTGATTTTGGGGCCATGTGGTAGAGTTCAAGGAACAGGGCCTTTGGAGTCAGACAGGTTTGGATTCTAATCCCAGTCTCCTGTCTTACTGTGACCTCAATTCTCTTTGACTCTTGGAACCTCATTTTTCTCATCTGTCAAGTGGAGACCATATCTTACTTGCCTCTCAGAATTGTTCAGAGAGCTAAATATTGTTTATTCCTTTCTGCCTGCTCACTTTCAAACCTTTGGATTACATAATTTGCTGTCACTCCGGAGTTTTCCCTAAGGATTTACACCCCATTCTTTATTCATTACTTCACTCCTACCTCCACCTGCCCCCATACTCTCCAGAGAAAAGAGGCAGAGCTTTGGGGCTGTAAGCAGCCCGGGAGAGGTCCCTGGGCCTGGACAGATAAGACCAAGTCTTTCTGTGTGCCCCTAGCAGGAGAGAGAACAATAAGCTCCACATACAATGTAGCTGTCAGAGCGGCAGTATTGTGAAATGAATCTGCTTGTTGCTCTAAGTCAAAGAACAATATCTTCCCTTGGCTTTCTCTCTTAGTGTCCTCGGCCTGTTTCAGATCTCCTTACCGGCGTTATCAACAGGAGTTATCAACATTCTTTCCACAGCGAAAAAACAGGATCAAAGTGAAAGCCTGATTTCCGGCGTGGTATTAATTGGTTGCATGTCATAGAATAATAAATGATTTACTTTTTGTTTAATGATCAGAACACCAGTTAAGATCTATGTGCTTTGGATCTAAGTCAGTGTCTGTGGGTTTTTACAGCTGTTTGACCTTGAGCAAAGGGCTGGCTGAAATAGACTTAAGATGTAAAAATCTATGCATCCAAGCCCCTGCGCACTTTCTCAGGAAAGGAGCTATCATTCATTTCCACAGGCAGATCAATACCACTGTGTCTTCAGCTGTGGGCAATTTTTACATGGTGATTGTATCCACAACGTTTATACACCGGAGGGACATCCAGCTGTTCCAACATCTTCTGTGGCCAGTGGAGGAAGGGAAAGCTGTGTGCCAAGGACGGGTTCTGATACAGGAGAAGGGAGGGTGTGTTCATGTCCTGTGGCTGCAGTAAAAGAATTGTGAAAACTGGGAGGCTTAAAACTGCAGAAATGTATCCTCTCACAGTGCTGGAGGCCAGAAGGCTGAATGAAATCTACCAGCTCCCGGGGGCTCTAGCAGAGACCATCCCGCCTCTTCTGCATCCCCGGGGCTGCAGCCCTCTAGCCCTGTGATGGTGAACCTATGACATCCGTGTCAGCACTGACACGCATAGCCATTTTCGATGACACATGGCTGCATGCGGCTGCATACCAGAGAAGTATGGGGCCGTATGCCGAGAAGGACATTTCATCCTCGGCTCCTGCACGGCCAGGTGCAGTAGCCGAGGATAAAACATTTGTAGTGTAGACACTCTGTGCTGGAGGTCTGTAGGCCAAAACAACAGAACTCTGGCACAGACCGTTTAGTTCTGGGACTTCTGGTTAGGCCGTTTTTCTCAAAGTGACATACCACCCGAGTTATGCTCGTTTTTTTGGCAAATTTTGACACACGAAGCTCAAAAGATTGCCCATCACTGCCCTAGCCTCTGCCACCATCTTCACATCGTCTTCACATCACTTCTCAGTATGCCTGTGTCTTCTTCCTCACCTCTCTCTGAAGTCTCCCTGTCCCTTTGCTTTAAGGATACTAGTGACTCACCTGGATAATCCACATCTCAAGATCCTTAACTTAATTGCATCTGCAAAAACGCTTTTTCCAAATACGATCACAGTCACAGATTCCAGAGTGTCTTTTTTGGATCATTGTTTTAGCCTACCACAGAGGACGAAGAATGACACCAAATTAGATGACTTATAGATATTTTCTCTTTAGCTCCATGCCAGGCTGTTTGGGACACAGAAAGATTTCTATAGCCTGACATACTAGATAGTTCCTGGGAAAATACAGAAATGATTATGTTATGATAGAAACACTATAATTCTGATTATTTCTTTAATTCCAATAGTGAAATCTCATGGATATTAAATGTAATTTCTTTTTTCTTTTCTTTCTTTTTTTGGGGGGTTAGCGGAGGGGAGATAGTGAGGCAGACTCCTATATGCGCCCCTACCAAAATCCATCCTGCAATCCAATCTATGGCCGATGCTTGAGTACCAAGCTATTTTTAGTACCTGAGGCTGACCTGCTTGGACCAACCAAGCTATCCTCAGCACCTGAAGCCACACTCAAAACAAATGAGCCACTGGATGCAGGAGGGAAAGAGGGAATGAAAAGGGAGAGGGGGAGAAGCAGGTGGTCACTTCTCCTTTGTGTGCTGACCAGGAATTAAACCTGGTACACCCTGAGCCAACACTCTATCCACTGAACCGCAGGCCAGGGCCTAAATGTAATTTCTATGACTCAGATATACAGAAAGGAAACCCTTCATTGTTTCCCCATAATTTCTATCTCAAGCTTCATTTACCTGATCAAAACTTAATTGAGCACTTCTAAAAATACTCAGCCACTTCAATGATTTCTCAGTCCTTTTAGATTTTGAGGTAGTTACTCATTTCCTCTGTTCCCCTTCCTTCTCTGCAGGGTTGACTGGAAGCTCTCGGGTTAGGGGGGATATAGTGAGTCATGGTCATTGTTAGGTTTGGGTCCAGGGCTTCTCTAGATTCAAGGCCTCTTTAAAACTCAAATTCCCCTCACCTAACCTCCCACTGGGGCAGCTTCCTCATTAAACATCTCCCTCACCCGACCTCCCCCTATCCATAAGCAATTCCCCCCCACCCTGGGAAAGTTCTGGGAAATGTCCTTGGGACAAGGCCTTTGGGAGGGGCCTGAGGGTTGGGAGACGGTCTAAGCTTGAGGCCACAAACCAGGATATGCTAATCTGAGCATGTCCAGGTGCACCAGCCCCCATGCCAGCAAATGCCTGCAGTAAGTAGTCCCTATATCAGACACCCCCTTCCTATAGTTCTTGGCTGATGCCACCAGTGTCTCAGCCCATCTGCTCACAGATGCATAAATAAGCTTCTTATAAAACTCATCTGGCCTTGTGCGTCCCTCCTTCAGCCTACCTAACAGTTATGACTGAGCCTTTGCACCCACAGTACCTGCACTGAAAACCAGAATCTCGACTTGCTGGCTCTGCAGCCTTGGTGCTGCAGATTGGGTTTGGGGGAACAGACTATGAGATGCAGAATGTTTGGCAAGGAGTGCCCTTGAGATCAATACCCCTGACGGGAGGGATGGCAGCAGGAGTGCGATCATAAGTGACTCCACCCCGTGGTTCCCAGGCCCCGCGGTCTTCCTTTTGGGGCACAGCCTCCTATAAAAGTTTTGATTAAAAGTGGGTACTGCATTGGGGGTACCCTATCACTTGCTATTGTGTTTCAATATTGGATTTTCCATCAATCCCAAACCCTAACTCCAGCCCCCTGTAATCACTGGCACTCTTCCCTCCAGTGTCGTCGGGTAGCGCTTTCCTGCCCCCGAGCTGTTTACCTCTTGTGTACTGTCAGTGCTCTGTTGAATGCCTGCGGGAGACTCTGCAGAGCCCAGAGTTCTCTCCCTGTGCAGCTCTGTGTCCCGCAAACTCCAGCCTCCTCCTCTGTCTAGATTCCCAGAGCCGTCCTCCTGTCCTCCCAGTCTACGGAGCCTTCTGGGTGCCACCCAGCCGCCCTCCCCGCGCTGAATCTTGGACACTCTCTCAAGGCCTCACTTGGGGCAGCTGAACAGCCCACCTTGTCCGTTTCCCACCTCAGGGAGCGCAACGCTTCCCTGCCCGATGTCCACGGTCTTGAAAACCTTTTTTTTCATGTATTTTGCCCATTTGCAGGTCATTTTATTGCAGGAATCAAAGGAGGACAAAAATGCCCAGACAACCTGATGAAGGAAGCAGGATTTATTTAGCTGGCGGAGCAGTGTGACCCCAAAAGAGGCAACCAAACACATGCTTTCCGAAGTTAGATTTCTTACATCTTATGTACCTTTACAGAATACAGGTTTTCATGCAAGGGCTCATGATCCCTTTGTCTAGAGCAATGGTTCTTAACCTGGGTTCTATCGAACCCTAGGGGTTTGATGAGTCGGTCTCAGGGGTTCGGAGAAGCCTCTGCCGCGGAGGCCAGAATAAAGTAATACCGTAATTTGTTGTGAGTTCATGCACTTTGTTGGTTTTGTTCTTTGAGCAAGGTGATGTTCATGCACGGCTCATTTTGTGCACCAGTAAAAGAACATATACCTATGTCTTGAATTTGGGGAAAAAAAATCATATTTTATTTATCACTAAAGAAGGGTTCGGTGAATGCGCATATGAAACTGGTGGGTTCGGTACCTCAAAAAAGGTTAAGAACCATTGGTCTAGAGGTACATGTCACTCTCATGACTTCAGGATGGGAGGGTGAGTTTAGGTGGGTTCAGAGGATAAGTGTTGGAAATTTTTAATTAAGGTATGTAAACATTGTTTCTTAAAAGCTTTTGAGAAAAGAAAAGGGGAAGGGGTTTTCTAGTAAGTTTTATCTTCTTTGCTCTGTGTAGCAAGTGGCCCCAGTCATGCTTTCAGAGAACAGTAGGAAGTAGTTGATCTATAACTGGCTGACTCAGTTGCCTCTGCAGGCTCCCTTCCCTTGCATTCTATTTGTCTCTTCCTCCTCAGGGATGGGGGGCAGGGGGGCTAACTTTTCCTTACTTTGTTTCAGTGGGGAGAGTGAATTTCAGTGGAAGCAGAATGCAGCTGCAGTTTTCTAAACCCAAAGGCAAAACATTTTCCCGTCTAGTTTCTCCATAACCCCTTTGCTTTGGAGCAACGTCTGTCTGGAATTTCCTGGCCTGCAAAGCAGAGGGTTATAGGTTCAAGTGACCAGGAAAATAAAAAACAAAACCAAACAAATCTTCTGTGTAATAACATCACCACTCTGGTGGAGGTCCTGGGGGATATGAGAGGGCAGGAGGGATGTGGGAAATCTCTGTGCCTCCCACTCAGTCTGGCTGCAAATGTAAAACAGGCTTGCTGTTGTGTTTCAATATCTGATTTTCCATCAACGCCAAACCCTAACTCCAGCCCACCTTGTGTTCATCAGAACACCCTTCACACCTTCAGCCTGAAGTCTACAACCAAAACTTGCTGAAGGCCATCAAATGTCTAAGGTGCACTTTCAAACTATTTTCAAAACTCCATGAAAGATGCCAAACTATCTCCACCTACAAGCAGTCGCTTGGAGAATGCAAAGGGCCAAACGGACATACGGGTTGTAAAAATAATATAAACAAAGCCACCGAAGCCATGGGGGCAGAGCTGCCATCGCAGAGGACCTGCCTGGCCTGTCTTAGTCCTTAGTCCTTGGAATGTGTAACCTGGGCAAAATGACCCCTCAACTGGGCCTAAAGTCACAGTGTATCCCAAACAACTGTTTGCAAGGCAACAGGAAAGCAGACATTCTGACTTACCAGGCTAAAAATTAAAGACATTCTTTAGAATTAGCACCACCACGAAGATCTGAAGAATAACTTAGCTTATTTGCACCTGTGGAAAGTCCTTCCTTGACTTCTTAACACCGCTAGAAATTCATTCTTTCGCTTCAGGTAACGATTGCCCCTCCCTTTCATATAAACACCCCTTGCATTCACCCCCTAATCGGAACAGTACTTGGGTTTCTGCCTGAATTACAACTCTTTTTGGATCTCAAATAAAAGCTTGTTGTCGCTCATGTTAGTTTTTATTTTTCGGGCAGCATGGTCTATATCTGAATGGGCTACAGCATTCACATCACCAGAGGCTGCGCCCCAGAACAAACAAGGTCACTTGACTGTTTTGAGTACCTGCCAAGACTTCAGGATAAAGGTCCACACTGGTCCCTGCAGGCCCAAACAGAGCCTGTAAATGAATATTATTACGTTTTTCATACTGTACGTTTAGAACTCAAAAGTTGACAGTATGCCACTCCACAGCATGAACCATAATATTGCCGCCCACTTGGCAACTGAAGTCTTCCTGTGTTTACCACGCTGAACATTTTCAACGTCAAATAGCTGCTTGCTTTTAATGTCACATTAAAGAAATACAGCATAATTAATTGAGATCCAAAAAGAGTTGTAATTCAGGCAGAAACCCATAAATACACCACCTTCTGTGGTGAGCCTGCACAGGCATTTCCCCTTGAGCCAATGTTATGGTTGGACCGGGCCTTCTGGTTCTGATTAGGATTGCAAAGTGCACCTGAGCACCACCCACCAGGGACTTGGAGAAAGCAACGTATTCTGGAAGACACCTGGGCTTCCACCATCTTCTTGAGCCCGCAGGACCCTCCGAAGGGCCCACACCTGTGCCTGAGGACAGGCCCAGCCTATGGATGCCGGCCAGGCGGAGGGCCAGGTACCAGGAGCTGGGAAAATAGCAGACACCCACGAAGAAAAGCACCATCACCCCATTTTTTTTTCCTGGTAAAAGTAAATTATTTAATGGAAATGTCAAAGTGCATGACAGCCATCCCCATGCAGCATGCTTTGATACAACAATTCCCTGTGCTTAGAAAAAGGAACTCGGGCTCTTTAAAAACAGCAGCGCACAGTCCTTCCTTGTAAAGCCCTGAAGAATTTTGGGCACATACAGCACATCATCCTGGCTGACCACTGTGCTGCCTGCCCCACGGTTGTTCTTGCTGGGCTCCCGGAGGAGATGGCAGCAGGAGCCCAGGTGAGGGCACACTGCCACGGCCTCTGACAGTCCCTCCACCCTGCACAGTGCCATGCGTTGATGGTGCAACTGTTGAAATGTTGCTTCCTCCAGTCCTGGTCAATGGAACTTTGCAAGGATGGTTCTCGAGAGCTCTGTTCCGGAATGGAGGTATGGAGGTATTTCTTCAAGAATCTTCCAAGTGGCAGTACTACCAGGCCAGGGGCTGGCGCACAGCAGAAAATAGTGTGCTGTTTTAGCCAGTGTAATTTCTAGAAGTGGCTTGGCTTCTGGCTTGGGCCGTACAGAAGCTCTTCACCTTCACCTGCTGTCGGCGTGCTCCAGCAGGTGTATTTATTTACCTTTCACTTAAAACCTCTAGTATCCCTAGATCCCAAACTATAAGGACTTGTCCTCTTAAAGTATTCTTCAATAGTACGTGTGTTTTGAAGTTGACTAGTAGAAAACGAAATATGTTTTGGGTACGTCATTTTTCTCAATCGTGTTCCTAATTTCTTCAAATGCTTTAAATGCTTTAGGTGTGACTCAAAGGTAGCTATTGTAGTATGTGATTTGGGAGTTCTACCTTCCTAAGGAATGTTCAAGAGCCCAGAAACAGAATTACATGTGTGTGGGAACTTCTTGCTGACCCAGGTTTGAGGTCTAACATTTGTTTTGCAGTTACAGCCTCTTAGGTGAAGGCCTGATTTTTTGTTGTTGTTTGTTTCTGGTGGCAATACAATTCTAAGATTATTTCAATGTGTAACCAATATAAAAAATTGTTAATGAGACATTTTACCTTTTTTTTTCTTTCTGCTTCTGAAATCTGGTGTTTATTTTGCTTTCTGTACATCTAAATTCCAACTAATCACATGCCTGATGCTTACCACTTGCATCAGACATCATGCCCAAGGCTAGTTCTCAAGCTTGCTAGCTTGCTTTGTTTCTTCACCCTGAAGCCTCTCTCTTCTTCAACTTAATGGGAGCTACCTGGAAGCCTGGGAGGCAATTGTGTTGAGTGGTCTGATCTTTGCTGCAGTAGAGAGACCCGCTGAGGAATTAGGAAACCTGAATGAGCTAGAGAAGATCTTAGAGGTTGGGTTTCTGGCTCAGCTTTTGTTCGTTAGTTTTGCGAGAGAGGGACAGGGACAGATAGGGACAGACAGATAGACAGGAAGGGAGAGAGATGAGAAGCATCAATTCTTCATTGTGGCACCTTAGTTGTTCATTGACTGCTTTCTCATATGTGCCTTGACTGGGGGCTTCAGCTGAGCCAGTGACTCCTTGCTCAAGCCTGGAACCATAGGGTCATGTCTATGATCCTGCACTCAAGCCAGTGACCTCAGGGTTTCAAACTCAGGGAGGAAGGGCTTAAAGGGCTGACTGAGAAAGTTTGAAAAGTAACAAACCACAGCTGTAGCCCCTTTATCAGCGCCTTGAAATGAACTTATAGCACCAGCAAGGAAAGTTGGATATGTGAATAGTCAAGGACAGACAGTCCAAACCTCCCCTCATACCCCCCTCCTCTACCCTTCCCCTGCCACATTCCCTCTGCTTTCGGAGACACAAGTCAAGTAGGTCTGCAGACAAGTCAAAGAAATCAGGCACTAGTCACGTGAAAGCTAAAGCTGTAAAGGCACATAAGACTCAGAAAAACTAACTTCAGAGAGCTCATTTTGTTGCCTTTTTTGGGTCACACTGCTCCACTGGCTAAATAACCCCCCCCCCTTACTTCATCATTTGTCTGAGTGTCTTTGTCCTTTTTTTCCTGCAACGGAACCTGGGTCCTCAGCGTGCCAGGCTGACACACTATCCACCGTGCCACGTCTGGTCAGGCCTGGTTCAGCTTTTTTTTTTTTTGTATTTTTCTGAAGTGAGAAGCGGGGAGGCAGAGACAGACTCCCGCATGTGCCCCACTGGGATCCACCTGGCATGCCCACCAGGGGGCAATGCTCTGCCCATCTGGGGCATTGCTCCATTGCAACTGGAGCCATTCTAGTTCCTGCAGTGGAGGCCATGGAGCCATCCTCAGTGCCCAGGCCAACTTTGCTCCAATGGAGCCTTGGCTGCAAGAGGGGAAGAGAGACATAGAGAGAAAGGAGAGGGGGAAGGGTGGAGAAGCAGGTGGGCACTTCTCCTGTGTGCCCTGGCTGGGAATCAAACCCAGAACTTCCACATGCCAGGCTGGTTCAGCTTTTTTAACCCAGGTTTTTGTACTCTTTCCTTTTCTCTGTTCTCAGACCAGGTGGTGGTGTCTGAGCTTGGCTCTTTCTTGTGAGACTTGCTTAATTCAGCAAATAAAAACTGACATGCGAACACTATGGCTTGTCCAACTATACCCCTTATATCTACAGGTTTGAGTGGGCACATGGCCTACCATCAGTTATCACAGATGATAGTTTTACCAAATGATTTACCAAATATCAATTTGATCTGTAACAGTGATGGGCAATCTTTTGAGCTTGGTGTGTCAAAATTTGTCAAAAAAACAATCATAACTTGGGTGATGTGTCACTTCGAGAAAAATGGCCTAACCGGAAGTCCCAGAACTAGACGTTCTGTGCCGGATTTCTGTTGTTTTGGCTTACAGACCTCGGCACAGAGTGTCTACACTACAGCAAATGTTTTATCCTCAGCTACTGCGCCTGGCCATGCAGGAGCTGAGGATGAAACATCCTTCTCCGTGTGCGGCCCCATACTTCTCTGGTATGTGGCCGCATGTGGTCACGTGTCATCGAAAATGGCTATGTGTGTCAGTGCTGACACGTGTGTCATAGGTTCCCCATTATGGGTCTTTAAAATCTATTTTTCTCACACCTTGCCCCTTCACTGCTAAGCTATGGTTCCATGTTTTTAGTTTTATTCTGGTAGCACCCTACTTCAAACTATCAATCTCTGATTAAGGGAAATGTTAGCTGCTGTAGCAAGTAATCCCCCTGAAATTTTCATGGTTTCGCAGAACTGAAGTTTATTTCTTGCTTGTGTAATAATCCAGTTGGTGGCAGTCAGGCTTTTTCTGTCTTGTGGGTGGGTCCACAGTCCTTCAGGGCCTGTCAGCCTCTGGCTGGGCCAGTAGAAAGGGAAAGAGAGTAGGAGAGTACACTTACAGGCCTGGGCTTGACGTGCACACATCACTCCGCGTACATTTCATTGGTGTGAATGTAGTGCCCGCCACACAGACTGCAGGGGAGGCCAGGAAAAGTCATTCTGGGGCCCAAGAAGACAAGGACAGCGTGGGTTTTGTTGAATGGCTGGCATCCTTACCATCGTGTTGATGTGAGACCAGCTTTTACCTTTTCTTTTTCATATATTCCTTGTCTGCTGTTTGATGCTGAAGGTTAGATAGACTCAGTGGTGGGGTTCAGTTTGGCAGAACCAATACCTAATCTTTGTTGAGTTCGGTGAATTGGTTGTTAAAATGGCACTTGTATTCAGGGTTCCCCCTAAGGTGGGAGCCTGGGCAGCCGCCCAATGTGGAAATCACAAATTTACATTCCTTACTCTTTCTTTTCTTTTTTTTTGTGAGAGAGACAGAGAGGGAGAGTTAGGGACAGACAGATGGGAAGGGGGAGAGATGAGAAGCATCAGTTCTTCATTGCGGCACCTTAGTTGTTCATTGATTGCTTTCTCATATGTGCCTTGACTGGGGAGAGGGGGGGCTACAGCAGAGTGAGTGACCCCTTGCTCAAGCCAGCAACCTTGGGCTTCAAACCAGTAACCTTTGGACTCAAGCAAGTGACCATGGGGTCATGTCTATGATCCCACGCTCAAGCCAGAGACCTGCACTCAAGCTGATGAGCTGGCGCTCAAGCCAGTGACCTCAGGGTTTCAAACCTGGGTCCTCTGCATTCTGGTCCGACACTATCCACTGCACCACCACAGTGGTCAGGCTCCTTACTCTTTCTTTTTTTTTTAATTTGATTTTATTATTATTAATTTTAATGGGGTGACACCAATAAATCAGGGTACATATGTACAATGAAAACATCTCCAGGTTGTCTTATCATTCAATTGTGTTGCATACCTGTCACCCAAAGTCAAATTGTCCTCTGTCACCTTCTATCTGGTTTTCCCTGTGCCCCTCCCCTCCTCCCTATCCCACCCTGCCCTCCCACCCCCCACTCCGTAACCACCACTCTCTTGTCCATGTCTCATAGTCTCACTTTTATGTCCTACCTATGTATGAAATAATGCTGTTCTCAGTTTTTCTTTTTTTCTGATTTACTTATTTCACTCCGTATAATGTTATCAAGGTACATCCATTTTGTTGTAAATGATCCGATGTCATCATTTCTTATGGCTGAGTAGTATTCCATAGTATATATGTACCATTGCTTTTTTTTTTTTTATTTTTTTTATTTTAGAGAGGAGACACAGAGTGAGAGAGAGAGAGAGAGAGAAAGGGGGGAGGAGCTAGAAGCATCAACTCCCATATGTGCCTTGACCAGAGCAGTGCAGGGTTTTGAACTGGCGACCTCAGTGTTCCCAGGTCAAAGCTTTATCCACTGCGCCACCCAGGTCAGGCTGTACCATTGCTTTTTAATCCACTCGTCTTTCTGACGGACACTTGGGCTGTCTCCAGATCTTCGCTATTGTGAACAATGCTGCCACGAACATGGGGGTGCATTTCTTCTTTTAGAACAGTGCTATGGTGTTCTTAGGGTATATTCCTATAAGTGGGATAGCTGGGTCAAAAGGCAGTTCGATTTTTAATTTTTTGAGAAATCTCCAAACTGTTTTCCACAGTGACTGCACCAGTCTGCATTCCCACCAGCAGTGCAGAAGGGTTCCCTTTTCTCCACCTCCTCGCCAGCACTTATTCTGTGTTGTTTTGCTGATGACTGCCATTCTGACTGGTGTGAGGTGATATCTCATTGTGGTTTTAATTTGCATTTCTCTAATGATTAGTGATGTTGAGCATTTTTTCATATGCCTATTGGCTATCTGTATGTCCTCTCTGGAGAAATTTCTATTAATTTCGTTTGCCCATTTTTTGATTGGATTATTTGTCTTTTGTTGAGTTTTATAAGTTCTTTATAAATTTTAGTTATTAACCCCTTATCAGATGTGCTGTCAAATATGTTCTCCCATTGTGTGGTTTGTCTTTTTATTCTGTTCTTATTGTCTTTAGCTGTGCAAAAACTTTTTAGTTTGATATAGTCCCATTTGTTTATCTTGCCTTTTATTTCATTTGCCCGTGGAGATAAATCGGCAAATATATTGCTGCTACAGATGTCGGAGAGCTTGCTGCCTATGTTTTCTTCTAAGATGCTTATGGTTTCACGGCTTACATTTAAGTCTTTTATCCATTTTGAGTTTGTTTTTGTGAATGGTGTAAGTTTATGGTCTAGTTTCATTTTTTTGCAGGTAGATGTCCAATTTTCCCAACACCATTTGTTAAAGAGGCTGTCTTTACTCCATTGTATGTTCTTTCCTCCTTTGTCAAATATCAGTTGTCCATAAAGCTGTGGGTTTATTTCTGGCTCCTCTGTTCTGTTCCATTGATCTATGTGCCTGTTCTTATGGCAGTACCAGGCTGTCTTGAGTATAATGGCCTTATAGTAAACCTTGATATCTGGAAGAGTGATACCTCCTGCTTTATTTTTTCTTTTTAAGATTGCTGAGGCTATTCTTGTTCTTTTTTGGTTCCATATATTTCAAATTTTTGGAATATGTGTTCTATATCTTTGAAGTATGTCATTGATATTTTAATTGGTATTGCATTGAATTTATAAATTGCTTTGGGTAATATAGACATTTTAATGATGTTTATTTTTCCTAGCCATGAGCACGGTATATGCTTCCACTTGTTTGTATCTTCCTTGATTTCTTTTATCAATGTTTTATAATTTTCTGAGTACAAGTCCTTAACCTCCTTGGTTAAATTTACTCCTAGGTACTTTATTTTGTTGGCTGCAATAGTGAAGGGGATTGTTTCCTTAATTTCTTTTGCTGACAGTTCATTGTTGGTATGTAGAAATGCCTCTGATTTCTGAGTATTAATTTTATATTCTGCCACCTTGCTGAATTCATTTATAAGGTCCAGTAGTTTTTTGACTGAGACTTTAGGGTTTTCAATATACAATATCATATCATCTGCAAATGTGACAGTTTTACTTCTTCTTTTCCAATTTGGATGCCTTTTATTTCTTCTTTTTGTCTGATTGCTATAGCTAGGACTTCCAGAACTATGTTGAATAAGAGTGGTGAAAGGGGACACCCCTGCCTGGTTCTGATCTTAAGGGGATTGCTTTTAATTTTTGTCGATTTAGTATGATGTTTGCTGTGGGTTTGTCGTAGATGGCCTTTATCATGTTAAGGAATGTTCCCTGTATTCCCACTTTACTGAGAGTTTTGAGCATGAATGGGTGCTGGATTTTATCAAATGCCTTTTCTGCATCTATTGAAATTATCATGTAATTTTTGTCCTTCCTTTTGTTTATGTGATGAATCACGTTGATTGATTTGCGAATATTGAACCAGCCTTGCCTCTCCAGAATAAATCCCACTTGAACATGGTGTATGATTTTTTTCATATATTGCTGGATCCGGTTGGCTAATATTTTGTTGAAAATTTTAGCGTCTAAATTCATCAGGGATATAGGCCTATAATTTTCTTTCTTTGTGTTGTCTTTGCCCGGTTTTGGGATCAGAATTATGCTCGCCTCAGAAAAGGAGTTTGGAAGTCTTCCTTCCTCTTGAATTTTTTGAAATAGCTTGAGGAGGATAGGAGTTAGTTCTTTGAATTTTAGATAGAATTCACTTGTGAAGTCATCAGGCCCAGGACTTTTCTTTTTTGGGAGGGTTTTTTCTTTTTTAATATATATTTTATTATTATTAATTCTAATGGGGTGACACCAATAAATCAGGGTACATATGTACAATGAAAACATCTCCAGGTTATCTTATCATTCAATTGTGTTGCATACCCATCACCAAAAGCCAAATTGTCCTCTGTCACCCTCTATCTGGTTTTCCCTGTGTCCCTCCCCTCCTCCCTATCCCACTCTTCCCTCCCTACCCCCATTTTTTGGGAGTTTTTTGATAACTGTTTCTATCTCATTTGTTGTAATTGGTCTGTTTAGGTGTTCTGCTTCTTCCAGATTGATTTTTGGAAGGTTATATGATTCAAGAAATTTGTCCATTTCACCGAGATTGTCTAATTTTTTGGCATATAGTTCTTCATAGTATTTTCTTACAATGCTTTGTATTTCTGCTGTGTCAGTTGTTATTTCTCCACTGTCCTTTCTAATTTTATTTATTTGAGTCCTCTCTCTTTTTTTCTTGGTGAGTCTAGTTAAAGGTTCATCAATCTTGTTTACCTTTTCAAAGAACCAGCTTCTGGTTTCATTGATTCTCTGTATTGTTTCCTTAGCCTCTATGTCATTTATTTCTTCTCTGATCTTTATTATTTCCTTCCTTCCACTTGTCCTGGGTTTTATTTGCTGTTGTTTTTTTAGTTCTTTTAGCTGCAGGGTCAGGTTGCTTATTTGAGCTTTTTCTAGCTTCTTATGATATGCCTGTAATGCAATGAACTTCCCTCTCAGAACTGCTTTTGCTGTGTCCCATAAATTTTGAGTTGATGTATGCTCATTATCATTTGTTTCTAGAAACTTTTTTATTTCTTTTTTGATCTCATTGTTAATCCATTCATTATTTAATATCATGCTATTTATTTTCCAAGTGTTTGAGTATTTTTCAGTTTTTCTTTTGTGATTAATTTCTAGTTTCATGGCATTGTGATCAGAGAAAATGCTTGATATGATTTCAATCTTCTTAAATTTATTGAGACCATTTTTGTGTCCTAACATGTGGTCTATCCTAGAAAACGTACCATGAGCGCTTGAGAAGAATGTATATTCTATTGCTTTAGGGTGAAAAGTTCTGAAGATATCTATTAAATCAAGTTGATCTAGTGGATCCTTTAAGTCTGCTGTTTCTTTATTAATTTTCTTTCTTGAGGATCTATCCAGTTTCGTTAGAGGTGTATTGAAATCCCCTACTATGATAGTATTGCTGTTAATCTTGCCGTTTATATCCATCAAAGTCTGCTTTATGTATGTCAGGGCTACTATATTTGGTGCATAGATATTTATAATAGTTATATCTTCCTGTTGAATTGTTCCCTTTATCATTATGTAGTGTCCTTCTTTATCTCTTACTACAGTCTTTGTTTTAAAGTCCATTTTGTCAGATATAAGTACTGCTACCCCAGCTTTTTTTTTCATTTCCATTTGCATGAAATATTTTTTTCCATCCTTTTACCTTCAGTCTATGTGCATCTTTTGTTTTAAGGTGTGTCTCTTGTAGAAAGCATATGTATGGGTCCTGTTTCTTTATCCATGCAGCTACCCTATGTCTTTTGATTGGATCATTTAATCCATTTACATTTAAGGTTATTATTGATATGTAGTTGTTTATTGCCATTTTATTGTTTAAAGCTGTATTCTTCTTTTGCTCTATTCTTTCCTCCCTTTAAACTGTTCACTACAGGCCCCTTAGTATCTCTTGCAGAATTGGTTTGGTTTTAATGAATTCCTTGAGGCTTTCTTTTTCTGGGAAGCTATTTCTCCTTCAATTTTAAACGTTAGCCTTGCTGGATAGAGTAGCCTTGGTTGTAGGTTCTTGTTCTGCATTACTTTGATTATATCTTGCCATTCCGTTCTGGCCTCAAGTGTTTCTGTTGGGAAGTCCAATGTCATCCTTATGGGGGTTCCTTTGTAGGTGATAGCCTTTTTTCCCCTAGCAGCTTTTAAAATTGTTTCTTTATCCATTAGCTTTGGTATTTTAACTATGATGTATCTTGGTGTAGATCTTTTTGGGTTTCTCTTTAATGGAGTTCTGTGTGCTTCTTGAATGTGTGGAGTGTTTCCCAGCCTTAATTTAGGAAAGTTTTCTGCTATGATTTGATTGAACAAAGTTTCCATTTCCTGTCCTCTCTCTTCTTCTTCAGGCACCCCTATGATGCGAATGTTGTTTCTCTTCATGTTGTCACAGAGCTCCCTTAGAGTTTCCTCACATTTTTTGAGTCTCTTTTCCTTTTTCTTCTCTGCTTCTGTGCCTTTGTTTATTGTGTCCTCTAACTCGCTGATTCTATCCTCAGCGTGATTCATCCTGCTTTTAATTCCTTCCATTGTGGTCTTCAGTTCTGATACTGTATTTGTCATTTCTGTCTGATTCTTTTTTATTATTTCAATTTCATTTTTTATACTTGTTATCTCTTTATTTAGGTGTTCATAATGACTATCCATTGTTGTTCTAATTTCTTTGAACATCCTAACTATCATTATTCTAAATTCTGCTTCTGGTAATTTGGTTATATCTGGTTCATTCAGGTCCTTCTCTGGGGATTTCTCTTGATTCATTTGGTTTGCATTCCTCTGCCTGCCCATTTTGTCTGTGTATAAGCAAGTTGTGGCCACTGGAGTCCAGTAGGTGTTGCCTTTGTGTTCTCTAGGTGTGGTCTGTCTGCAGGCTCGCCACCCCCTCTGCCGCTGCCTAAGGTGTTTGAGTATGGGCATTGCCAGCGCCGGCCCACTGTGGCTTTTGCTGTGATTTCTGCCTCTCCTCCGTGGGAAGGGCTGTCACTGAAGCCACAAGCCTTAGCACCAAGGGTTGAGGTGAGCACCTTTGCTCAGCTGCGGACCCAGCTTTTTTCCGGACTTCCGCCCAGAACCCGCAGTCAGAGCCTGCTCGCCACAGTTTCACAGGTTGGGCGGGGCTTTTGACGTGCTCTCAGCTGTGAGCCTTTGCCCATCCAGAATTTAGCCCTGCCCTCAAGGCCAGGGCCCTCCTGCGCAGGGTCGCAAACCAAGGTTTATTGGGCCAGGCGTGTTTGCTGGCCTCTGCTCAGCTGCGAGCTTTTGCTCCTCCCTGACTCCAGCCCGCCCCCGCGTTTGGAGCCCGCTCATGCACGCAGGATGGCAAACCGCGGTTTCTCCGGCTGGGCGGGGCTGGTAGCGTGAGCTCAGCCATGAGCCCCTGCCCTTTTCTTGGTCCTAGCCCCGTCCCCGCGGTCAGGCCCGGCTTGCGCAGGGTCGCAGAGCAGATCTCTGCCCATTCCTGGCCTCCCGCTTTGTCCCCGCAGGTGGGATTACAGGCCGGCCCTCAGCTGCCGGACCTCTTTGGCGCATCCCCTCCGCCCCTGCTGGGCTAGACCGATCTCACATCGGCTTGGCCTCCGCCCACGCCGACAGAACTGCGTTTCAGCATCCTGCCGCCACCATACCCTTCAGCAACCCTCGGCAGAGTAGGAAGGGCCCTAATACTCCACACTGTAGGCCTGGGAGCTCCCTCACTTGTTTCACAGCTCAAAACTGTCCAAACGCCTCTTCTAGGCTCTGGGACTGCAGGCTGGGGCTTGGTTCCTGGGACCCAGGTCCCTCCCTCTCCGCCAAACTTTCCTCCCGCCCCGCGGGTCTCTCCGGGCTGCCATTTGCTCTGGGGAGCTGGGCAGCCCTCTTCGCGTTTTCGCTATTCCTACCAGTCTCAATGTGGCTTCTACTGTGTTCCTTGGTTGAAGAGTCCACTTAGTTTAGTTCAAAGTTGTTTTATCCAAATGATGGTTCTTAAAATTGAGTTATAATCTACTTTGGTTCTGGGAGTTGGAAGTTGGTACGTCCGCCTACTCCGTCGCCATCTTGCTTGGCCCAATAGTTCATATCTTTTAATAATCAAATAATATTTTATTCCATAAATGTACTATGGTCTGTTTATTATTTATAAACGGGTATCTTGGTTATTTCTGAGTTTCTATTTTCAAGTTCTCCTTGCTGATCAAGACAAGAATTGGGCTACTCATATTGTATGTCATAATTGTGAGGAAATGCTTCATGACCAAAATCATGTAGTTAATAAGTTGCAGAGACTTTTCTTATACTTGCAGGAGAATTGAAGAAACTCTCTTTGTTCCTGCCTGTCTGTCCCTGTCTATTCCTCTCTCTGAACCTCTCTCTGTCCCAAACCTTGACCCAGAAGCAGGACATCTACAAATGGTATTGCACCAGGTTCCCCATGAATGTGTGGTGCATTCCTTACTCTTTCTTAATGTTTATCTGCGCAACAGCATATTCTAAGCGCCCCTAGTAATGTTCATTCCGTCCATAGGTGAAAAAAATTGCAGGTGAGGACACCAATCAAGAAGCAATGTAGCCTGACCTGTGGTGGTGCAGTGGATAAAGCGACGACCTGGGAACACTGAGGTCGCCAGTTCAAAACCCTGCACTGCTCTGGTCAAGGCACATATGGGAGTTGATGCTTCCAGCTCCTCCCCCTTTCTCTCTTTCTCTCTCTCTCTCTCACTCTCTGTCTCCTCTCTAAATGAATAAAATAAAAAGAAATTTACAAAAAAAAATTTTTAAAAAAGAAGCAATGTAGAAATACTTTAAATAACAATTTTATTGTTTTTGTCAGAGATTATTTAATATATTTTTTTAATATTTTAAAACTCTTATAATTTAGTTGTGTTCCTCTTTTATTCTTACTTAATTATTAAGTGCATGAAAATAATAAAATACCTTTGGGTATATAATTTTTTTTAATACTTAAAATGCCCATTAGGGCAGAGATCAGGTTGTTACATTATTTGAATCCCACCACTGGACAGACTAGGGTGTATGCTAGTTATAAAGGGATATATACATCTGGGAAGTATTTCTTTTTCTCTTTCTTGGGAGCATTTGGGTAAGACTGAAATTTATCATTTTTAAAAGTGATTGGTAAAAAAATAAAAATGATTAGTAAGTTTTTCCATGAAAGCTCTCTGTGCTGCCGCTGCTTCTTTTTTTTTTTTACAGGGACAGAGAGAGAGAGAGTCAGAGAGAGGGATAGATAGGGACAGATGGACAGGAACGGAGAGAGGTGAGAAACATCAATCATTAGTTTTTCGTTGCCATTGCAACACCTTAGTTGTTCGTTGATTGCTTTCCCACATGTGTCTTGACCGCGGGCCTTCAGCAGACCGAGCAGACCCTTGCTGGAGCCAGCAACCTTGGGTCCAAGCTGGTGAGCTTTTCACTCAAGCCAGATGGGCCTGCGCTCAAGCTGGCAAGCTTGGGGTCTCGAAATGGGTCTTCCGCATCCCAGTCTGACACTCTATCCACTGCTCCACCAACTGGTCAGGCTCTCTGTGCTTCTTTGTGAAAGATTTTTAACTACTGATTCTGATTTCTGTTTATGGGATAATTCGGGTTTTCTGGTTTTTTGTTTTGTTTTGTTTTTAGTTTTGGTAGGCTCTACTTTTGGAAGGAATTACCTAATAGATTTTGGCTAATTTTTCAACTTAAATTTAAAAAAAAATATAATCCTCATATCTTTTTTAAAAATTGTGATGCATTGGGAGTTGTTTCCGTTTTCTTTTCTAATGTTATTTCATCAATAGTTCTTAGAAATTTACTTCAGAATGCAGCAAAACAAGTGTGTAAAGCAGGCAAGGGGGAAGCGTGGGATTGGTGGACCCCAACCCTGGGGGCAGGGCGGGAAAGTTCAGACATAGCAGTGTGGTGGTCTTTGAAAATTCCAGACCACAAGAGAGAAGAAGACCAAGAGCGTCTACAGAAAAAAAGTTATGGGGATCCACAGACTGGAGAGTATGACAAAAGGCTGGGGAAAAATCTGGGCATATAAAGGCAAATAAATAATGCAAGATTTTGGCTAATTTTTCAACTTACATTTGTTCAAAAATATAATCTTCATATCTTTTTTAAAAAATTGAGACATTAGAGAAGATAAGGGATAAAACTACGTCAGAAACATATAAGCCAACATCAAATGTGATATGATTTTAAGGAGTTAATTTGGTATAAAAATAGAGAATCTTATTTTTTGTTAATGCTAGAAATATTCTTTCAGGTGCCCTGGTGTTATAATGTGGAATCCATAGAGAAGGCAGTATAATTCTGACATACTATGTGGTCCAGCATAGGACAGTGTTGGGCAAATGAGTTGTAAAAGCTGTATTTTCTGTTTTTTTCTCACTCTTGTTAAAGATGGCTGCTGCTCACATGATGATTCTCTCACGAGATACAGCTGATTGCCTTTCATGCTTAGGAGGGGGCCTGGTTATGCTAATGTGTGCTGGAGGAGGGGGTTGTCCCACGGAAAAGTTTTAAAAGGAGGAGCTAGGAGGTCATTTTGGAGAGAGACGACGTTGTAGCTGGGCAGGGAGGCCACGTGGAAGAGCCAGCCAAAATAGAGGCATGCAGAGGGGACTGAGTGAGGACTTTGTAACAAAACCCAGAGAAAGTCAGTGCCTTTGGGAGTCCTGAATAGAAAGGGAAGTGTTTTCCTGCTGTGTGTATTTTCTTGCTGGCCAGTTGCAAGCAGGAATAAAGGAAAATGGCCCACCAGTTCTTGACTCTGTTCTTTCTCTACCGTTGATCCAAATTAAATGTAAACCTAAACCTGCATGGGCCAGGAGGCTATGATGGTGGCTGTGGCTATTGGCCATACAGATAGGATTTGTATAGTCATTGTAATAAAATGCTTTCTTATATTGGTTTCAACTTTTGCAGTGCACACATGTATGGAGAACACAGTGAAAGGAAAAAAAAGTGAAGTTTAATAAACCTGGAAAATATAAACAAGTACTATAATCATAATGTGTCTTTGTACATATGGGTGTGTATATTTGTGATTGATATACTGCTAAATCACCCTCTGTAAAGGTGTATCAGTATCTTCTCTCCTGTATATTTCCCTGTTCCAATCTGCTTCAGTTCTGCTAGGAAATCCTCAGAGCTCCTGGACCATTTATGGTGTCCTCTGTATGTCTCCCTATATTACTACTTATTGGACCATCTCAGTAAAGGATTTTTTTTGCATTAGAGGGGCTGTAGAGTATACTAAAATTACCACCTTGAAAGCAGGTGTCCTGTGCCAGATTTTATTTTATTTTATTCATTTTAGAGAGGAGACACAGAGTAACTGAGAGAGAGAGAAAGAGAGAAAGGGGGGAGGAGCTGGAAGCATCAACTCCCATATGTGCCTTGACCAGACCAGTACAGGGTTTTGAACTGGCGACCTCAGTGTTCCCAGGTCGACACTTTATCCACTGCGCCACCACAGGTCAGGCTCTGCCAGATTTTTTAAATGGAGATTTTTCCTGGCCAGTTAGCTCAGTTGGTTGGAGCATTGTCCTAAGACCCCAAGTTTGTAGGTGTAATCCCCAATCATGGCACATACAGAAATCAACCAGTGAATGAATGGGTGAAACAAGAAATTGATCTATCTATATCAAGGCTAACCAGGCGGTGGGGCAGTGGATAGAGCGTTGGACTGGGATGCAGAAGACCCAGGTTCAAGTCCCCGAGCTTGCCAGCTTGAGCGCGGGCCCATCTGGCTTGAGCAAAAGCTCGCCAGCTTGGACCCAAGGTCGCTGGCTGGAGCAAGGGGTTACTCGGTCTGCTGAAGGCCCGCGGTCAAGGCACATGTGAGAAAGCAATCAATGAACAACTATGGTGTCGCAACGGCAATGAAAAACTAATGATTGATGCTTCTCGCCTCTTTCCGTGCCTGTCTGTCTGTCCCTATCTATCCCTCTCTCTGACTCTCTTTCTGTCCCTGGAAAAATAAAAAAATAAAAACAGTAATAAAAAAAAAAGAAATTGATCTATCTATATCTATAAAATTTTTCTCCCTCCCTCCTTCCCCACCCTCCCTTCCTCTCTCTCTAAATAATAAATTTTAAAAAATGTTTTAACTTAAAAAAGTGGAGATTTTTTTCTTCCTGATTATAAAGGTAATGATGCTCATCATAGGAACAGTATGAGGCAAAGGCTTAGAGAGCAAAAGACTCGGAGAGCCAAGAACAGTGGTCAGAGCAGGGCACTCTGTGAAGAGGTATTTTTTGGTATTTCATCCACCAGAGCTGGGAAATGGAAAAGAAACAACCTTTTTCTCCCCCTCATTTGCCAAATATATTGAGACAAAAATCATACTGTTTTGCCTTGGAATTTTCCCAAATGAAAGCAGCAACATTTTATTTGGGTACTTTTGTACGTAATCTCATTGGTGCTTGTATAATTTCACTTTCTCTGATATCTATCTTTGGCCTTACTCTTACCGATCAATTGTCAGTCAATACCCTGGGACCCTCCCCCAAACCCCCATCTTACACTGACCGAGCTGTTCCTTCAAACAGTGAGATCATTCTGCTGGTTAATTTAGAACTGCTAGTGATTAAAAATCTATAGGGACGTATGTTGCATCAGCCTGTGCTGCCTGATGGCCACCATCATGGGGAATAAAGGAACTCTGCAATGCCAGTTCAATACAGCCTTATTTTTAACAACTGGATGTCATGGGGTGTCAGCACCCCTTGAAAATCTGGTGGAACTAACTGGCCCCAAATTCTTTTCCACAGCCAGGGATGTTAAGCTTCCTTCCACTGTTGTAAAGTACCGTTTCGCTGGGTTTACGTAGAGATACCAAGTTCAAATGAATTTTTAAGGAGTTTTATTAAAAGGAGGAAATTTAATATGCTGGCCGCATATGGCTAACACGGGGCAAAGCTGACCCAAATCATGCGTGCTGTGCACATCCCTGAGGCAGGTTATATACCTTCGATCACACACAGGTTGGTGGGAAAAGGGGGAGTAGGAGTGATGACACAATACATTAGCAAGCTTAGAACACTCATCTATAGGATTTATAAAAACATTTCTATATATTAAAACTTATAAGGTAACACCATAGCAAAAAATGTTGTTCTACATATTAGAAGATATTCCCAAATTTTTTAGTGTTCATTTGCCATTCCTTTGTTTAGAGCAGTGGTTCTTAACCTGGGTTCTATTGAACCCTAGGGGTTCGATGAGTCGGTCTCAGGGGTACGAAGAAGCCTCTGCTGCGGAGGCCAGAATAAAGTAATACCGTAATTTGTTGTGAGTTCATGCACTTTGTTGGTTTTGTTCTTTGAGCAAGGTGATGTTCATGCATGGCTCATTTTGTGCACCAGGAAAAAAACATATACATATGTCTTGAGTTTGGAAAAAAATCATATTTTATTTATCACTAAAGAAGGGTTCGGTGAATGCGCATATGAAACTGGTGGGTTCGGTACCTCAAAAAAGGTTAAGAACCGCCTGACCTGTGGTGGTGCAGTGGATAAAGTGTCAATCTGGGAACACTGAGGTTGCCAGTTCAAAACCCTGCACTGGTCTGGTCAAGGCACATATGGGAGTTGATGTTTCCAGCTCCTCCCCCCTTTTTCTCTTTATCTCTCTCTCTCTCTCACTCTGTGTCTCCTCTCTAAAATGAATAAAATAAAAATTAAAAATAAGGGACAAGAAATTATTTTTTTAAAAAAAGGTTAAGAACCACTGGTTTAGAGGTATTACATCAATCGCATGTTTTTTCAGGAGGGGAGGGGGAATTTACATGGCCAGGGGATTAAGCACCTGCGAATGACCCATTAAAGTAGAACGAAAGAGAAAGGAAAGTGGCTTGCCTTACCTCTCCCTCCCCTCAGCTGGCTAGGTGTTTACCTGTCTTCTCACAGAGGTGGGATGTTGGGCTCACTCTCATGAGGAATCCTCCCATTATGCCTCAGATAAGTGACTTTGTATCAGAGACTTCCTTGTTTGTAGATTGGATTAAAGGTTTGGATTTCTACACTATAAAGTGGGGCAGACTGGGAGCTTGCTCTCTCGAGGTTCCTAAGGTTAGTATTAGAGAGGAGAGCAGATTAAGGCCACATGGAGGACAGGAGAAGCAGCCAAGATGGCGGAGTGCTGAGGAAGAAGCCAGTTTGTGCAGGAAGAGATGGGGAACAGAGGTGAATAAGTCTGGTGAGCTAGAAACCTTTGATTCTAGGAAACCTGGATAAGTCAGTAGCTTTGTGAGCACTGAATGAGTGGGTTTTGGAGCCCAGTGTGTGTTTTTACTTGCCCGCTGGGTGCAAGCTAGAATTAAAGCTGATGGTTCACCAGTTCTTGGCTCCATTGTTTCATTACCGACTGTCCAAATCTAATGTGAACCTGCATGGGCCAGGCTGCTGTGATGGTGGCCCTGGCTCCCGGCTTTACATGGGGGAAGGGGGAATCTATGTCGCCCCAGCACAAAATCTCTTTATAATACAATGTTGTTGTCTATCCTGAATTGGTGCAAATCACACACAAGTATAAAAATCATATTTACAAAATCTCTCTGTATGCCTAGCCTAAATTATAAAATGCCCTTTAAACTTCCTGGTAGAAAGAGTTTCCTACACAGTATGTCTCTGCAAGCTAGGGAACTTTCACATTCCTTTACTTTCAATCCCTTCAGAAAGGAGAGGACAAGAAACCTATTTTCCCTAAAATATTAATATTAATTTTCTATTCTTTGGTACCTTACCACATCACTTCTGTCATTGCTTCTCTGTGGCTTTCTGCTGCATTCCTATTCCCACACCCCAGCCCTGGCTCACGGGGAACTCAGAAATTCAGTAACTAAAGGTTCGCAGGGAGGGATCATTTCCAGCACTTTCTGCCGGGTCTCTTGTTTCCTCCCCACCCCTCCCCCTCTCCCTTGCCCTCTCCATCCTTCTCCCATGCCTTCCCACTTGCTGCGGACCACCCACACTCAGGGCCTGGAAAGGTGGTCCCTGCAGGCTCCTCAGGTTCTGTTGTGAGGAACAGCCCTGCATCACACCAGACTGTCTAACCCAGGCCTCCTGAGATCCCAGTGAATGAAAATGTTGCCATCTTTTATTTTACTATATTACTTGAATAATGGTTAGCTTTGTATGTCAACTTGGCTGGGCTGTGGTACCCAGTCATTTAATCAAACACTAGGTATTGCTGTGAGTGTATTTTGTAGATGTGGTTAAACCAGCAATCAGTTGACTTGAAGTAAAGGAGATTGATTGCTCTATGTGGATGGGCTTCAGCAGATCAGCTAGAGGCCTTAAGAGCAAAAACTGAGGTTTTACAGAAAATAAATGTCTGTCTACCTACCTACCTACCTACCTAATCTATCTCTCCTATTGGTTCTGTTTCTCAGGAGGACCCTCACTGATATACCCTGTGCATTTATTTTAATTACACAAATAAGGTATGTTTATTATAGAAAATTAGAAATTAGGCCCTGGCCAGGTGGCTACCTGGTTAAAACATCGGCCCTTAACGAGAAACAAGCAATGAGTTCACAGCTAAATGCGTATACAACTAAATGAAATAATGAGTTGGTGCTTCTCACTCTCCCCTTCTCCTTCTCCTTCCTGCCCCTCTTTCCCCCACCTCTCATCAATGGAAAATATTTTTTAAAAAAGAAAGAAAACTAGAAGTTAGAACTAAACCAAAAGAAAAGTCTTACCAGTAATTTCATCACCACCACAAAATACCATAATCACTATTAACCTTTTAAAATCTGTGTATAGGTATACAGATTTCAAAGAGGTATGTTTTATATATTTTTAGAAGTTTCTTTTTCATTTAATATATTATGAATCACTTTCTCCATCAGTAGAACTCCACTTAATTTTAAATGACTGTCAAATATTCGGTTTTTGGGTATACCATAATTTATTTAATCCTTCCGTACTCTGGGAAATTCCCATTGCCTCTGTATTTTCACAGTGATAAACAACACTGTAAAGAAAGATGCTAAACTGGCACATTAATATGAGGAGATAATATACAGTTATTAAAATTATATTTACGAAGAACTATACAATAGCATTGGCAATGCTTATAATGTGATGTTAAGGAAAACCGTCTCTCTAGATTCCAACTATTACAGCTCTGTATTATAAAAAATACAGAAACACTGGGCGTAAGTTCCCCCAAACATTAACAATGGCCATCTTCAGGGACTATAATAGTTTATTTTCTTCCTACTGATCAAAATGTCCAGCTCACATATCTTTGTGCCCTCTATGATTTCTTACCATAGAATAAATTCTCCTGACCTCCTCCTTCTCATGCCCTCCCACATCTATACACAAAAGAGGGCATTTTCTACAAAACCATGATCTCCTTGGGCTGTTGATCTCTTTAAGTGGAATGTATAAAATTTTTTATTATTATTCATTTTAGAGAGGAGGGCGGGAGAAGAGCAGGAAGCATAAAGTCTTATATGTGCCTTGACCAGGCAAGCCTGGGGTTTTGAACCAGCAACCTCAGCATTCCTGGTCAGTGCTTTATCTACTGCGCCACCACAGGTCAGGCTGGGATCCATATATTGTTAAAGCTTCAAAGACTTTTGAGATCTGGTTAGACCTCGTCATTTTTATATCAATGGGGGCCAAGAGAGGAAAGTCATTTTGCCCACATGTAGCCGGGCAGCTGAGCACAGATCAGAGTGCTGAACCTCTTTCTTTCTTTCTTTCTTTCTTTCTTTCTTTCTTTCTTTCTTTCTTTCTTTCTTTCTTTCTTTCTTTCTTTCTTTTTTAACAGGGACAGAGAGAGAGTTAGAGAGAGGGATAGACAGGGGCAGACAGACAGGAAGGGAGAGAGATGAGAAGCATCAATCACGAGTTTTTCTTTGCGACACCTTAGTTGTTCATTGATTGCTTTCTCATATGTGCCTTGATCGCGGGCCTTCAGCAGACTGAGTAACCCCTTGCTCGAGGCAGCAACCTTGGGTCTAAGCTGGCAAGCTTTTGCTCAAGCCAGATGAGCCCGTGCTCAAGCTGGCAACATCAGGGTTTCGAACCTGGGTCCTCCGCATCCCAGTCTGATGCTCTATCCACTGCGCCACCGTCTGGTCAGGCTGAACCTCTTTCTTAACGGTGCTTTTGGATGAGTGGAGTTCACCCTGTTCAAAAGTTGAACTGTAGCTCAGGAAAGCCCTTACCATCTGACTGGGTGATAGCCTTTACTTTGGTGAAAGTCAACATTCAGAGAAAATGCCCTCAGCGTTGTGCCCCTGGGAAGCCAGCGCCCCGAAGGATGAAAGAGAAAGACTCAAGTCCTCGATTTGATTTTTTGATTAGGTGGACTATCCTGCAGGCAAGATAGATGGTGGCTGTTAAATCAATGTTTAGAGAAATTGGACTGAGTTGTAGTAATTATTCATGGCAATAAAATGTACCTTTTATTAGGAAAAATGGTTTTTACATTATAAAAATATTCTATGGCCTTTAGAGCTGGAAATTTTGAAAAGCAGGAAGAAAATAAGCTATCTCTAGTCATGGCTAGAGATAGCCACTGCTAATATTTAAGAGGAACTTAATGTCCAGTGTTTTTGTATATTTATTTTCTATAATAGAAAGCTATAATAATTAGGGTCCATATAGATTATTGTCCTTGACACCACATTATAAACACTGTCTGTTATTGTATAATCTTCATAAATCTTAATAAGTGCATAACGTTCCATCACATTAAGGTCCCGGTTGAGTATCTCTCTATTACTGAACATGTGGTGGTTTCTACTCTTTCACTGATTGAGATTCTCTAAGGGATGTATGTGTTTGAAATACTAGAAACCGTATTTCAAGGTTAATGTGTATCGGTAGCCCTAGGCTGCACTCAGTTTATAGACAGGTAATAACTAGGAATAATTTAAACCTGATAACTCTCTTAAAAAGTCTCCAGCCCTTGTTTGCAGGAGGAACTCTTAACATAGTTATTTAATCTAAGGGTTTTAAAAACAATCACTCTTTCTGTACATTAAATTTTATCAGCCTGCTAGAGGTCTTACAGCCTTGTTTTGTCAAACTGTCCTCTGCATATGAATTGCTTAGAGAACGTGTTAAAATTTAGATTTCTGGCCCTGGCCGGTTGGCTCTGTGGTAGAGCGTCAGCCTGGTATGTGGATGTCCCAGGTTTGATTCCCAATCAGGGCACACAGGAGAAGTGTCCACCTGCTTCTCCACCCCTCCCACCTCCCTCCCTCTCCCTCCCTCTCCTTCTCTTTCCCTATCTCTCCTTCACTCTTCCTCTCACTCCTTCTCCCTCCTCCCCTTCTCTCCCTCCCCTCTCTCCCTCTCTCTCCACTTCTCTCCACCTCTCTCTCCCTCTTCCCTTCTCCCCCCTCCTCCCTTCCTACAGCCATGGCTTGATTGGAGCAAGTTGGTCCCAGGCGCTGAGGATGGCTCCATGGCCTCTGCCTCAGGCACTAAGAAGAGCTTGGTTGCTGAGCGACAGAGCAATACCCGTGCCCCCTAGTGGGCTTGCCGGATGGATCCTGGTCGGTGTGCATGTGGGAATCTGTCTCTGTCTCCTCTCCTCTCATTGAATTAAACAACAACAACAACAACAAAGAATTAGATTCCTGGCCCCTCCTGCAGAAAATCTGATTCAGGACTGGGTAGGACCTGGGAATATGCATTCTTAACCAGCACCCTAGGTGCTTCTGATGCAGGTCACACCTTAACCCAAGGACCACTGTGTGATGCTTGTGTGGGTTTTTTTTGTTTTGTTTTTAGAGAGACAGGAAGGGAGAGAGAGGTAGAGGAGAGAGATGAGAAGCATCAATGCACAGTTGCTTCACTTTAGTTCTTTATTATTGGTTCTCATACATGCCTTGACTGAGGGCTCCAGCTGAGCCAGTGATCCTTTGCTCAAGCCAGCAACCATGGGATCATGTTAACGATCCCGTGCTCAAGTCAGTGGCTGCAGTGTTTCAAACTGGAGGCCTCTGTGTCTAGGGTCGATGCTCTATCCACTGCGGCACCACTGGTCAGGCACTGTGATGCTTGCTAATGGAGTAACTTCTGTCAGGTTGCTGGGCATAGGCAGTGGCGGGATTTAGCCGGTTCATAGCAGTTTGGCAAAACCGATATCTAATTTTTTGTTGAGTTTGGTGAACCGGTTGCTAAAATGGCACCTGTAATCAGGGTTCTTTCTAAGGTGGGCACCTGGGCAGCCGCCCAATGTGGAAATCACAAATTTACATTACTTTCTGTTGTTTTTTTTAAAAAATACAATTCTTTTCTTTTTTGTTTTTTGTTTTTTAAGTTTCTTTTTATTTATTCATTTTAGAGAGGAGACACAGAGTGAGAGAGAGAGAAGAGAGAAAAGGGGGAGGAGCTGGAAGCATCAACTCCCATATGTGCCTTGACCAGACCAGTGCAGGGTTTTGAACTGGCAACCTCAGTGTTCCCAGGTCGACGCTTTATCCACTGCGCCACCAGGTCAGGCTACTTTCTGTTTTTTAACGTTCATCTGTGCAACATCATATTCTAAGTGCCTGTAGTAATTTTCATTCCATCCATAGGCGAAAAAATCGCAAGTGAGGATACCAGTCAAGAAGCAATATGGAAATATCTTAAATAACAGTTTTGTTGTTTTTTTTCAGGGATTATTTAATATTTTTCATTAATATTTTAAAACTCTTATAACACAATCTAGTTTTGTGTACCTCTTTTATTGGTTTTATTTAAGTATTAAGCACATGAAGTAATAAACTACTGTGAGGACCCTCAGAGAGAGAGGATGTGAGCTCTGGTTCTCATAAGAAACTGCAAGCAGTCCGCCCGGGTGCCAGCTCCCCCTCATATTTGGGCTAGTTTGGCCTTGGTTCCCAGGTGCTTCCAGGTCAGGTGCCCAGAAGATAGCCTTTTAGGGCACAGCTAGCTAACACAGCAAGTTAACATCACCATACTGATGTAATAGTTGATGTAATGTTGGTACCTATCCCTATATACACCCGTGCCTGCACTGGTAGCCTAGGAGCAGCAGAATGAAGCCAGAATAAAGACTTGCAGCAAGCCCTTCACTTGCCCTCGGCTCCTCAGGCTTTTTTCACCTTGGGGATCTCCCCACCAAAATCCCTCACGGAGCAGGTGTGCTCTGACAACTACCTTTCAGTATATGGGTTTTTTTTTTAATACTTAAAATGATCGTTAGGGGCAGAGAACTGGTTGTAAAATTATTTGGATCCCACCACTGGGTATAGGCCCTCCTGTTCATTCAATTCTGTTTATCGTGAAATATTTCTCTGACGTCCAGTTCATAATGAATCAGTCAATTTTTTCACTATATAACATCTTTCATACAGGCTCACATTTTGCATCAAGAATAAGATGCAAATGCTATTAAAGTGACTACTCCTCTGTAGTCAGGATACATTTCTAATTTTTTCCTAAATTTTAGTTTATTGAAAAGAAAGTATGAGGACCATTTATTTCATAAAATTAGTCATAATTTTCCTAACCTTGAACTCTCTGAGGAATGATGATGTTTTGACTAGATCTATGTTACTGTGGTGCACAGATGAGTATCAGTCTTTACTCTGAGTCCCCAAATAATATGAGAATAACAACTCATTGTCAAGGACAATGGAGCAATGCAACACAGCAGCATCGTCCAAAATAGACGTGTCCAACCTGCTGATGTCACAGCACTGGAACATGAAATGTAACCTGCACATCTGGGCCTTACTAGCAGATATGGCCAATTGGGCCAAAAAACAATGCCTATTTAAAAAATGGACTAGATAACAAAAAGGCACCCCCCAAAAATGGGCAATGGACTTAGACATTTTCCCAAAGAACATACACAAATGGACAATACAGTCGTCCTTCACCATATCGTGGTTCACTTTTCACGGTCTCACTGTATCACGGGTTTTTCACTATATCATGGGATTTTGTGGTATATAGGTATTTTTATGCATTTATTATCTTAATTATTTAGAAAGTGTTTAAGAGCATAGAAAGTGTTTATAAGAGTGTGAGAAAGGTTTATAAGAGCGTGGGAAAGGTTTATAAGAGTGTGGGGAGGGTTTATAAAGTCTTTAAAAATATATAAATAATAAAATAAATATACGGTCGCTACTTCCTTAATTTTCACCTATTGTGGGAGGTTCTGAAATCTAACCTTTGCCATAGATGAGGGACCACTGTAAACCCATGAAAAGATGCTGAGTAGCAAGCGTCCTTACTTATTATGGAAGGCAGATCAAAATCACAATGAGATACCATTTTATACCCACTAAAATGGCTGTGATGATGATCATCAAGAAAATAGCAAGTATTGGTGAGGATATAGATAAACTGAAACCCACTGCTGGTGAGGATGTTAATACAGACACTGTTATGGTCTGGCAGGTCCTCAGAAAGCTCAACCATATAACCCAGCAATTTCACTCCTAGCTACGTAGTGAAAACAGACTCAAACAGATTCCTGTTGTCCAGTGTTCCTGGCAGCATTAGTTACAACAGCCAAGAGATGGAAACAACCAAGTGTACATAACAAATAAATAAACAACATATGATATATACACCCAACTGTACATTATTCAGTCATATAAAGGAATGAAGTGCATGCTATAATATGGAAGAATCTCAAAAACCGTATGCTCAGTGAAAGAAGCCAGTAATGAAAGGCCACGTATTATATTATTCTACTTATGAAATGTCCAGAATAGGCAAATCCATACAGATGCTAGGTGGGTTCACATTTGCTGAGGGCTCGTGGGGATGATAACTAAAGGGTCTGGGGTTTCTGTTTGTGGAGATGTAAATATTCTAAAATTGATTGTGGTGATGCTGGTTGTATAACTGTGAACAGACTGAAAACCATTGAAATGTATACTTTAATTGGATGAATTGTATGGTGTATAAATTCTGTCTCATAAAAGAAAAAATTAGTAAAAATATATTTATAGTTTGTATTCCAGATTCAGAGGGATTTTTAAAATTCAGGCTAATTATTAATGTGGAACTCTGCTTATAATTTTAAGAGAAGTAACAACAGGCCCTGGCTGTATAGCTTGGTTGGTTAGATCATTTTCCTGAAGCACGGAGGTTGCTGGTTCAATTCCCAGTCAGGGCACATACAGAACAGATGGATGTTCCCATCTCTCAAAAATCAATAAAAAATAGCCTGACCAGACGGTGGCGCAGTGGATAGAGCATCCGACTGGGATGCAGAAGACACATGTTCGAGACCCTGAGCTCGCCAGCTTGAGCGCGGGCCCATCTGGCTTGAGCAAAAGCTCGCCAGCTTGGACCTAAGGTCGCTGGCTCCAGCAAGGGGTTGCTTGGTCTGCTGAAGGCCTGCGGTCAAGGCACATGTGAGAAAGCAATCAATGAACAACTAAGGTGTCACAACGGCAACGAAAAGCTAATGATTGATGCTTCTCACCTCTCTCTGTTCCTGTCTGTCTGTCCCTATCTATCTCTCTCTCTGACTCTCTATCCCTGTTAAAAAAAAAAATCAATAAAAAATAAACATTAAAAAAAGAAAGAACAGAGTACTTTACTAAAAAAAACAAAACAAAAACCTGTATTTGTGCACAACTTGTCTGAGAAACATACCAGGGAGTATTACACTGTAATATATTTGCTTGTTAATATTAATATAATGATGATGAAAACTGGAAATATTTTCTTTTGCATTTTGGCTAAAGGTCATATCAGGAGAACTTTTTCTGATCTTTTCAGCATACGTAGGTACCCATGAGTGCATATCTATGTGTATTTTGTGTATAATTATTATAATCAAGATGCATACAAACACATGCAAACAAGTGTGACTCTATGCATAATTCACTCACTCACACGCATAGTCCTGAGCAAATTGCTAGCCAGATCCTTTTTTATTAATGACTGCCCTTGTTCTCTTGCATTATATGAACAATGCTCTTGGCTATGTAAATAATCCCTCTCTGACTCTGTCAAGTGCTCTGACCACTGGTCCTGCTGTGGCAGTGGGGTCATGAGCAGCCAATGACCTCACATGGAGACTTCTTATGCACAGCACCTAATTTCTACTGGGTCCTGGCTTCGGGATCCTTAATGTCTTTCCCAGTGTGGCCAATTCACTTGTTAGTTCAACGAAAGAACTGGTGATAAATGTTCACATCCCGAGACTTAAAATAGTGCCTATGAAAGTGGGAAAAGAACAAGAAAATGATATAAGAATAAAATAATTTTTCAAAAAGAAATGACTGTGTCATATTTGGAAGGTTTGGTTTAGAAGGCCGGGGAAGAACACACATGTCTCAACAGGTCTACGAAAGGGCCTGATATGTGTGGAGGCCACTGTGCCTCTGGGCCCCAAGCATTCATGTGGTCAGTCACTTATGTGGTCCTTTATTGTAGAAATATGAATTTCCCCTCGTCTAACCTGGAGTACTTATTTATTTATTTTAAGTGAGAGGAGGGGAGATAGACTCCCGCATGTGCCCTGACTAGGATCCACCCAGCAACCCCCATCTAGGGCGTATGCTCGGACCAACCGAGCTATCCTCAGTACCTGAGTCCAATGCTTGGACCAATTGAGCCACTGAATGCAAGAGGGGAAGAGGGAACAAAGGCGGAGCAGGGGAAGGGAAGCAGATGGTCACTTCTCCTGTGTGCCCTGACTGGAAATCGAACCTGGAACGTCCACATTCACATGCTGAGCTGACACTCTGTCCACTGAACCAACCAGCCAGGGACTAATTCTTAAAATATTTTCCCTTAGGATTTTTAAAAATAGCCTTTCTTTTTAGGAAAGTTTTAGGTTCACAATAAAATTGAGCAGTATGCACAAAGTTCCCATTACCCCCTGCCCTACTCAGCTTACCCCGCTATCAAGTCTACAGCCATACCACCCTGAACGCGCCCGATCCCATCTGATCTTGGAAGCTAAGCAGGGTCGGGCCTTGTTAGTACTTGGATGGGAGACCCCGCTATCAACATTGCCCACCAGAGTATTGCATTTATTACAACTGAGGAACCCATCGTGGTCACCTAGAGTTGGTAGGGTTATTTTGTTTTGTTTTTAAGTGAGAGGAGGGGAGGGAGTGAGACAGACTCCCACAAGCACCCTGACCAGGATTCACCTGGCAACCCCTGTCTGGGACTGATGCTTGAATCAATTGAGCTATTTTTAGCACCTGAGGTAGATGTGATCAGGCCAACTGAGTCATCCTCAATGCCGGGGGCCAATGCTTGAACCAATTAAGCTACCAGCTGTGGGAGAGGAAGAGGGTGAGAAAGGGGAGAAGGGAGGAGAAGCAAATGGTTGCTTCTCCTGTGTGCCCTGACTGACAATCGAACCTGGGATGTTCATATTTCAGGCCGATGCTCTATCCATTAAGCCAGTCAGCCAGGGCTGGGTTGGTAGTTTATATTAGGGTTTACTCTTGGTGTTTTCTATTCTGTGGGTTTGGAGAAATGTATAATGACATGTATCTACCAATATAGTGATACACAGAATAGTTTCAGTGCCCTAAAATCCTCTGTGCTCCACCTGTTCACCCTCCCCCTTCTCCCAAACCCCAGCAAACCCTGATCTTCTTTTGTCCTTTTTCAGAATGTCATGTGGTTGGAATCATACAGTATGTAGCCTTTCAGATTGCCTTCTTTCACTTAATTATATGCAGTTAAGGCTCCTCCATGTCTTTTCATCTCTTTGTGGTCCTGATTAATATTCCATTGTCTAGATGAACCACTGTTTATCCATTCACACACTTGAAGGGCATCTTGGTTGCTTTCACGTTTTGGCAATTATAAATAAAGCTCCTATAAACATTTGTGTGAAGGTACCATATTCCCCATGTTTAAGAGGCACATTTTTTTCCGAAAAACTTGGGGTCTAAAAACTGGGTGCATCTTATACAGTTGTTGTAGATATTTTTACTTGCATTTCCCACTTTTTTGTGCTTGTTTTTGCACTCATTGTTGGAGACAGTGATTCATCATCAGACACAGATGAGGACAAGCTAATGGATGGGAGTTCTGACAGTGATGAGGAGTTGTATGAACTTTATGATGAATAAAACTTGAGTTCAATAACTTTATGCAATACATTTTCTTTTCAAATTTCGGGCCCCCAAATTAAGGTGTGTCTTCTACATGGAGCATCTTATACATGGGGAAATATGGTATTTGTGTGACCATAAGATTTCCTTTTACTCCTTTGAGTAAATGCCAAGGAGCATGGTTGTGAGATCCTATGGTAAGAGTTTAAGTTTTGTAGGAAACTACCAAACTGTTTTCAAAAGTGGCTGTACCATTTTTGTGGTCCACCTCATCACATCAGTGAATGAGAGTTCCTGCTGCTTCATGTCCTCACCAGCATTTGGTCTTGTCACTGTTCTGGTTTTGGCCATTGCTGTTGGTGTGTGGTGGTATCTCATTGTTTTAACTTGCCACTCCTGAATGACATAGGATGCTGAGTATCGTTTTATATACTTATTTGCCATCTGTATATCTTCTTTGGTGAGATGTCTATTCAGGTCTTTTGCCTAATTGCTTTCCCCCCTTACTGTTGAGTTTTAAAAATTCTTTGTGTATGTCAGATAATAGTCTTTTATCAGATATGTGTTTGGCAAATATTTTCTCCCAGTCTCTGGCTTGTCCACTTATTCTCTTCTTAGTGTCTTTCTGTGGGTCAGCTGTGGTAGGCTTGCTTGCGTGCGGGGTTACTGGCAGCAAGCCCTTTGCCTGAATGGTATGCGAGTGTGTGGCAGCACCACGTGTGTATGGCCTATATTAGGCTACCAGTGCTTGTGCGTAAGAGAGATGGGGGATTGCAGATGGCAGATTGGCTGCCCACCACTGTGAGGGGTCATTCTTGCTGTTTGTTTGCCTGAGAAGTGGCTTTCCCCTGCCTCTGTGCTTGTCTGCTGTTGTGAGGTTTTATTAAACAGAATGACCCATCTGTTCCTACCATCTGCCCGAATCCAATGTGAACCTACCTGCCTTGGCCACCGGCATTACATCTGGCATAGTGGGTAGGCTTCCAAGCAGATTGGTATGGTGCTGCTGACACCCTTGAGGGGTGGAATAGAGAAGTGGCTGCTCCCAGTGGCTCTCCTGTTGGGGACTGTGGGCTGGGTATTTTTTAAAATCCTGCGAAAAGAAACCAAGAGCTCTGTGCGAGAAGCTGAGCGAGGTCAAAAGCTCCAGGATGAGCTGCATACTGAGCGCCAACGATGGTGTGAACTGAAGTGAGTACTGCAGAGGGAGGCCGACCGGATCAGAGAGTTGCAGTGTGAGGTGCAGGCTGAGCATCAATGGCACCTGCAAGTGGAGTGGTCTCTAGACAAAGAGTTACAGGTTCACGAGTTGCAGTTTGCCCTGGAAGCTGAATGTTGGCAGCAACAGGTGTTGGAGAAACAACTGCAGATTCAGGAGCTCGAGAGTCAGCTTCAGGATGAGAACTGGCAGCCACAAGAGCCAAAATGAGCACGGAAGACAGAGCTGCATTCCTGTCAGCGGAGTGGCTCTGAGTTGGTGGGAGCAGGCGTTTCTGACTCTTCTGAGGGGGAGGCTCAGGCTGCAACTGCCTTCTGTAGACTTGGAGTTTGGCCGATGGTCACCAAGAAGGTAAAGACCCAGCAGCCAAGAGTCCCACAGGGGAAGCCACAGCCTCCTCCCCAGGTAGTGGAGTTCTCTGTGGTCCGGCCCTACACCCAGGCAAAGCCGAGAGAGTTGGGGGTGAAATTCAGGCAGAAACCCACTGAGCCCCTGGCAGCCTGCTTGGTGCAGCTGTGGGACATAGGGGGTGGATGGCACCATGCTCTCAGGAACAGAGATGGACCGTAAGGCTGTGAGGGCTGCTGCCCGTGCTGCCCCCGACCCCCACTAACAAGAGAAATGGGCCTGTGAAAGTTACCTAAACACAAATGTGGTAGATTTGATTGTGGCCAGTGTAGATAGAGGGAAATTAGATGGCAAGCTTTATTGAAGTTTTGGTGGCAGCTTGAGTCAGAACAGAGGTTCCCGCTGCTAAAAAAAAGCAGAAGTATGTAGCCCCGGCATCTACCAGGAAAATGGCTGGTGTTCAGGTTACAGGATCCCCAAGACCCAGAGGCAGATTTAATGGTGGGCGCACTGAGTGTGCGCCCTGGGCCCTGACTTCTGAAGGGCCCTGCAAAACACCAACTTTACACTTTTTTTCTAATGATACCAAGTTTGGTTTCATATGTGCAATTTTAACATTAATAGTACATAATATTTTTTATTTATTTAAAAATATGGTTAACGTGTATTTTTATTTTCCCCCTCTCTCTTTTATTTTTAAGGGGCCCAATTATTCTTCTGTGCCAGGGGTCTCAACCGACCTTAATCCACCTCTGCCAAGACTCACTGTCCCAGTTTGAATAGGGGAAAGGGCAAGGAACCTGTCCAACACGGACGGGCAGGGGCCAGAGGCCACATGTGAAACTGGCAACCCACTGGTCCCCTTCTAATGTGCAGCAGGTGTTGGCATTAGAAGGTAATAGGTGCTTTTATTTAAAGCAGCAGCAGCAGCTAAGGGAACTGTTAAGGTGACACAGGCCTTGAATGTGTTTGACCGTGCCAGGTCCTGTGAGCTTGCTGAGGAGTTTGGATGGAGCTTGTAGCAATGGAAAGGTGCTGAGGTCCGTATAGCTCATTGCCTGTAATCGACCCTTACCTTGGTGATTTGCACAGACAGCTGAGCTGTCTAACGTGGACTGATTCTTGGACTGTGACCAGAGGGTGGCACTGGCTCCCTTGATGGTTGGACAACGTTGCTTGTGGACAGTACTATGAGAGACCCTGATGGGGGGGGCACAGCACCTGGGGAAGCCTTCTTGCACTGGTTCTCATCCAGTTGCAGAGGTGCACCAAGGACACTTCGGTTTCCATGGACACAGCCCTGTACTGTACAGGCCCTCCGACCTACTGTGGGGTAGGGAGTTAGAGGTGGGCCTCCAGGTAACATCCTGGGCAAAGTGCTCAGGGAGACTGTGGGGCAGCTGTGTTAGGCTTGATTTTGGGGTTACCAGCTGCAAGCACTTTGCCTGATTAGTGTGAGAGCACGTGGAAGAGGCACGTGTGCATAGCCTGTATAAGGCCATGGGTGTTTGAGCTCAAAAGAGATGGGAGATGGCGGGTGGCGGGTTGCCGGTTGCCTGCCTGCCAGCCACTGTGAGGGGCCATTCTTGCTGTTTGTTTGCCTGAGAGGCGGTTTCCCCTGCCTGTGTGCTTGTCCGCCGTTATGAGACTCTATTAAACAGAATGACCCAGTGCTTTTCGGCTCCACAGTTTCTTTACCATCTGTCCGAATCCAATGTGGACCTGCCTGGCCGCGGCCACCGGCATTACACATTCCTAGAGCAGAACTTTAAAATTTTAATAAAGTCCAGCTTATCAATTCTTTCTTTCACGGATCGTGCCTTTGCTATCATATCAAGAAAATCATTTTATAAGCCAAATCATCTAGGTTTTCTCCTATGTAATCTTCTAGGAATTTTGTACATACGCATTTCACATTTAGGACTTTGATTCATTTTTAAGTTAATTTGGAGGCAGGGTATCAGTTCTGTGTCTAGATTTATTTCCTTATTTTTTTTCTTTTGCATGTGGATTCCTGGGCATTTTTTAAGGAAAAAACCTTATACATATTAAAGAAATGTTTTATTTCCTGTGGGGACCTTTTCCAAGTTACATCATTCAAAGTATTACAGTGTGTCCATAAAGTCATGGTGCACTTTTGACCGGTCGACTGGTCTTAAACAGTTTTCAAACACAATTAGAGAAAGATTTCTTCAGAGTGTGTCAGGGTCATGAACTTCTTGCTTATCATTTAGAAACAGTGTGGGCCCCAGCCAAGCACAAATCTTTCCTCTTGTTGATCTGATTCTCTTTCTTTTCAGCTTGGTTAGCAGCCAGGCAGGGCAGGGCATTTATCAGTGACAGCCGTTTTCAGGTAAACAATGAGTGGGAGAAAAGGTTGCTGCTGATTTCAGGCTAGCTGGCAGTGCAGTGGCATTGCATGGGGCCAAGAGCTCAGAAACAGGTCCTAAATTGTCTCGGGAAGGAAAAACAGGAGGCAGAAGCTCGGGAGCAGGGCGGGAGGGGGAATTGATGATTCAGTGCTTTATGACCCCTTCCGGTGAGTCATCACAGAAGCAATTTTCTTGAAGGGATGGTGAGGACTGTTTGGGGCATGGCACAGGGTAAGCCTAGCAGAGCCCAGTTCTGCAAAATGAATAAGCCGCAGTGAAGGTGGGCCAAGCTGGGGCCCACTTCCTTCAGGTCAGGCTTCAATGAGTGAGATCCCAGCAGAAAGTAACATGGGGGCCTCACCAGTGGGGAGCTGTCAGGCTCATCAGTGAGGTGGTGGATGGGTGGCAAACACCAGCAGGCAATGCCACCCAGTTTTTTTGCATCAACTTTTCTCCATCCCTCAGTTTCTCTCCTGGGTTTATTCCTTCCCCTCTCCTTCCCTATTTGTCCCACTCTGCTCCTCAATCGGCTACCTTGCGTACTCTAAACTGGGCTCTTCACTGAGCACCCATACCTCCTGAAGCCAGATTATTGAGTGTCTGCTCTGAGCCCAGACACTGGAGGAGTTCTGGGCATTGGGGAATTGGGGAACAGAAGTACAGGAATGTGTAAAACGTAGTTTCTTTCATAGAGAGCTGGGAGGGGAGATGCCTGACATAGTCTCCAAATTCAAGGGGTTTGCCACTTGGAGTGCTCTATTCAAAAGCAAGATGTGGTTGTTGTTAGGTAGTTTTATTTACTTGCACCAAGTAAAGACACAAGGTTCATATCCAAAGTTCTGTCTCCCCGAAGGGAGGCTTAGCCATTGCTCATATACATTATTTGGTCAATTACATGTTGATTTCTTCTTTGTAGTCACCACACTTATTAGTTGGGTTCTTGTGAAGCTTATCCTGTTTATATCTGGTCTACAAAAAAACTGCTACATCTTAACATTTAGCAAGACTGGCATATAGTAAGAATGGCCCAGACCTTGAGACCCTTGTTCTATCTAACAATATCAATGTCACCATTTTGACAGCAGAATCACTTTTTTAAATTAATGGCAAAAACATATCACATTGAATTTACCAACAACCATTTTTAAGTGTACAGTTCAGTGGCGTTAAGTATATTCACAATGCTGTTCATTGTGCATCTAGAACTTTTTCATCTTCCAGCACTGAAACTACACCCTTTAAATACTAGCTCTGCCAACGTCAAGATAATTTTTAATGTCTGTGTCTTTTTTTTTTTACAGGGACTGAGAGAGATCCAGAGAGAGGGATAGACAGGGACAGACAGACAGGAACGGAGAGAGACGAGAAGCATCAATCATCAGCTTTTTTTTTGTTGCCGGTGCGACACCTAAGTTGTTCACCGATTGCTTTCTCACACGTGCCCTGACCGCGGGCCCTCAGCAGACCGAGCAAGCCCCCGCTGGAGCCAGCGACCTTGGGTCCAAGCTGGTGAGCTCTTGTTCAAGCCAGATGGGCCAGTGCTCAAGCTGGCGAGCCCGGGGTTTTGAACCTGGGTCTTCCTCATCCCAGTCCAACGCTCTATCCACTGCGCCACCGACTGGTCAGGCAATGTCTGTGTCTTGATTAACACAATGTCAGAAAGCAAATGATTGAACTGTCATCTTTTAAAAAAAATACCAGGCACACATATTGATAATCATGCACACACGCACTGCATGTTTCTAAGAAGATGGATGATTACTATTGGGAGAGGATGGGGGACTAGGGACAGGGTAGTGAAGACTTAGTTTTCACAATTTTTCCTTTGTACCTTTGGAATTTCATACCACATGCTTGCATATCCTGGTTCAAAATATTAAAGTATCTAAGAGTAAAAAATCAAGTCAGGTGTGTCATAGACCTCCCTAACTACATTTCTGAGCACCAGCCAGGCTCAGGGACAGGATGAGGGACAGGAAGATGATGAGGGTTCAGGATGTCTATTGTGAATACTTCTTGGTAATTAAAAAGGAAATACAAAACAAAAAGCAAAAACAATAGTGCATTTATATTTAGCTATGACTGTTTGGAGCCTTCAAAATATTTCCATGCCAAAACGGTCGCTCCAAATCAGCCATGCCAAAATGTCCTCCTTGAGTATGCATGTCCCCAAAAGAGAAGATAACATTTGCGCCACTGCAGGACCAAGTAGTCACACTGACAGCCGCAGCAGTGTCCAAAGGCAGCAAAGACCATGGTGATTTAAGCTGGCTCAAGAGGGAATGGAAGGAGGGCTGGGGAAGTTGTGCCTGGGAGGATGGGACAGGAGGGCAGAGGAGGGGGAAGAACTGGGAGGACAGGGGAGGGAAAACTTAGCCAAGAGGAAGGCAAGAGGCTCACTGACATTGCTGAGGTGGAGGCCCCTTTGCGGGGAATGCAGTTCAGCCTGCCTTGTAGACACCGGCGGTTTTTCACCACTGGTCCATGGACTGCTGCTGGTCCGCAAAGCAGTTAACGACCCTGATGTTCTATTGTACAACCATGGACCAGTTGAAAAACACTGGTATAGACAATGGGCAACCATCGTGTCTTCCTATAGCTCCACACACCTAATTGTATATTCTTGGGCTCCTTAACCTTTCTGTGCCTCAAGTTTTCTCATCTGTAAAACCAGAGGAATAAAATGAGAATTGCTGTGAGTACTGAATGAATGGATAATGTAAAGACCTTAGAACAAAATCTGCTACTAAGTAAATGCTTAATAAATGTTGGCCATTGTTGTTTTTACTGTTGTTATGGGAAGATTGATACGGTCAGAGAAAATGGAGGCAGGTAGACACATTAGGAGCAGAGGCAATAGGAACCTAAAAAGTGGTCAAGGCAGTGAAAATTCAAATGAATACTAGAGAAATTTTGAGGAGAGAACTCAGTAATTGACTGCATATGCAGTGGGGAGGGGGGAAGGGAAGGAAGTGAGGAAAGTCCAAACGACTCCAGACTGAAGAGTTTGGGCGGCTGGAAGGGTGTCGAAACTATTCACAGAAATAGAAGTTAGGCTGGTTAGCCCTTTTGTGGGGATGGAGGGAGTCATTTCATTTTAGATGACTTTGAGGTGGCAGTGGCTGTTACTGTAAAAATGTCAAGTATGCAATTGGAAACAGGTGACTGAAGCTCATGAAAGGTGACATGATTGTCACTAATAGGTTCACAACACATCTGAGATCAGAAGATGTGTTGTCCATGTAGAAAGAGGATGGGAGGAGAGGAGGGCAGTGGGATGTTCAGTTGTATAACCTCATATAAGACTAAGGAAGGCAGGAAGGGCCATCATATCCTGAGCAAAGAGGTCCAGGAGAATCAACATGAGGAAGAAGGCCCCCGGAGTTTAAAGTAGGGGATGAATGTTGACATTTGAAAGCATAGAAAACTTTTTTTTTTTTTTTGAGGGAAGGAGAGAGAGAGAGAGAGACAGGGACAGACAGACAGGAAGGGAGAGATGAGAAGCATCAGTTCTTCATTGTGGCACCTTAGTTGTTCATTGATTGCTTTCTCATCTGTGCCTTTACCAGGGGCCTCCAGTCGAGCCAGTGATCCCTTGCTCAAGCCAGCAACCACAGGGTCATGTCTGTGATCCCATAATCAAGCTGGCACTCAAGCTGGTAAGCCTGTGCTCAAGCTGTATAAACTGGCACTTAAGCTGGAGACCTCGGGATTTTGAACTCGGGTCCTCTGCGTCCCATGCTGATGCTCTATTCACTATGCCACCACCTGGTAAGGCTAGAAAACTTTAGGTAAAACGTGTAAAATCAAAGCTCCCGACTTACAATATTAAAAGCAAGCCACAGAACATAAGCAAGCTTTGATTGTCAAAGCTTTGACTCAGCACAATACAGATAATAGTTGACTTATGATTAGGGTTATGTCTGGCTAAACACATCCTAAGTTGAAAATATCATTACTCAAATACGCATTCAATATTACATTGTATAGTATTGGTTGTTTACCATCTGATCACGTGGCTGACTGGGAGCTTTGGCCACAGCTGCCTGGCATCATGAAATTTTTATTGTATTGTGTATCACTAGCCCTGGCAAAGATTAAAACGCAAAGTACAAAAGCTTCTATTAAAAGCACATTACTTTTACCATTGTAATGTCGAGAAATTGTAAGTTGGGGACTGCCTGTACAGTGAGCAGAGGTCTCTCAGTTTCTTTCCTGTGGTCTTCCTAATTCCACAGTAGGAAGATGACTTCATCCCGGCCGTATCTCCAGTAACCAGTTCCTCCTGGGCGCCAGGATCTCAGGATCCAAAGCGGGAGGAGGTACAGGCCTGGGCCCTGCTTCTCTACTGAGACAGATTTGTAACAGCACTTGTGTCAGCGGGGTTAAGGACACAGCATGTGCAGCTCTGTGTCCCCCACACCTCCTGTCCATTAGTGTTGTAGTTTGAATTCTCAGCTATCTTCTTCATTCTTGTTCATCTTAATTTTTTTCTAAAACTGGTGTTCCCACCCTGGGCTTGGTAACCGTCACAGGCGGGCCAGCCCTCTCACCAGCCCCAGCTGCCCACTGCTGTCTCTGGCATCTCTCTGCAGCCTTGTAGGACTCTCTCTGCATCGCTGTTCCCTGGCAAACTCATGTTCATCCTCCACGGCCCTTCCCATGAAGGGCTGTCTGGGTTCCTCTCATTGAGGGCATTCCTCTAGCAGGTAGGTTTCCCTGCTGTAGTCAGTTCTTGGTAATAACTGAATGTCAGCAGCTGACCACCATTGGACAGTTTTAGAAAGCTGACTTTCTCAAGGGAGCTGGACTTGCTCTGCCACTTCCAGAGCCCACCGGGGAGAAGACTGTTAAATGAGATTACGGCCATGAGAATATGCTGTGGTTCCCGGCACGTCTCCATGTAGGATGTGCAGTTTAAGCACAAATCTTCAAAATCAGTCCTACTCTCAACTCAGTTAATAAGGTGTGCTTAAATGTTCTAAGTCACATTTATAAATTCCTATAAAATTAATATACTTGATTTTTCTTTATATGCACTTCAAATGCCTGCTTGGGGAATTTATGCCCTCAACAAGCAAAATCTTTCCAAATAATTTTTAATATTTTTTATAAATTGAATACATAAAAATTTAAACAGAATAAATTCCAAGTTTTCTTTAATATTCCAGTATTGTTTAGAAATCTAGTTAAATTTTCTCACACCTTTCAATTTGAAATTATGTCTAAATTTCAATTGCATATTTTAGATTGGAATAACAAGCTAAACTGTCAAGTAATCTAAAATGTCACCCATTCTGAAAAATGATACGTTAAACACCATATACATAGGTTATATTTAACAGTAGCCCCAAAGTATTGATAGGGTGAATTTTATTTTATTCTAAATTTCCTGTGGTTGAAAATGATTTCACCCATTATTGTGGTGATGACAGAAACTACTTGGAGACCAGATGAAATGGGTCGAGGGGTCGAGGGGAGGCAACAGTCCTGGTCAGCAGACCCAAGGACTGAAGCCCCGTCCCCAGCCTTACTCAGATATTTATTAGCAAGTACAAATAAATAAGGAAGCAGAAGTTTTCAGAGGGTGAAGTAGAGGGCAAGGTTTATGCTGACTATTAATCTCTGTTCTGAGAGCCTAAACATTTTTTGCTGCTAAATCTTATCCTGCTGTTTTGCTGCTTCCAGCATGCACAGTCTCCAGTATGGGGTCAGAGAGGCCCCCGGACTCTAGTCTGCTCAGGGCTATCGCTCTAGGGCGCCTCACTGTCTCTAATTGTTATCCTAACTCTGCATGTTTTCACAGTATGTGCCCATACATTATATATAATCTTCCCTCGTCATATCACAGTTCACTTTTCGTGGTCTCACTGTATCGCGGATTTTTAAATTGTATATATAATTTTGTATTGCGGATTTTTCGTTATGTTGCGGGATTTTGCAGTACATAGGTATTTTTATATATTTATTATTTTAATTATCTTTTGTGGTAAAATAAGCAAAATAAGTGTGGCAAGGTTAACAACAGTGTGGGAAATGTTTATAAGAGTGTGGGGAGGGTTTATAAAGCCTCAAAATATTTACTGCTCACAAAAATTAGTGGATATTTCAAAATGACTGTGAAGCAATCAAATATCTCCTAGTTTTTGTGAGCAGTATATATAAGTAATAAAATAAATATAAGGTTGCTACTTTGCGGATTTTTGCCTATCTTGGGGAGTTCTGGGACCTAACCACACAATGGACAGGGACCACTGCATCCTAGTCTAAGTAGTCAAGGCTAAATTCTCTATACAGAGCCATGTCAAGTTCTACCCTTGGTGCTAACATTTTGGTACAGAAGAAAATGTGTCTGTTTTCAAAGGAGATAATGAATTATTAAAACAAAATGATAGTTAAGTATTTGTTATTTAATTTTTAAAACTTTCAATTTAGCCCTGGCCAGTTGGCTCATCAGCCTGGTATATGAAAATCCCGGGTTTGATTCCCGGCTGGGGCACACAGGATAAGTGCCCATCTGCTTCTCCACTCCTCCCCCTCTCCTTTCTCTCTATCTCTCTCTTCCCCTCCTGCAGCCAAGGCTCCATTGGAGCAAAGTTGGCCTGGGTGCTGAGGATGGCTCCATGGCCTCTGCCTCAGGCGCTAGAATGGATCTAGTTGCAATGGAGCAACGCCTCAGATAGGGAGAGCATTGCCTCCTAGTGGGCTTTCTGGGTGGATCTTGGTCAGGGGCATGCGGGATTCTGTCTCTCTGCCTCCCTGCTTCTCACTTCAGAAAAATACGGAACAAAAACAAAAACCCCCAAAACTTTTAATTTAAAATAGAAACCTGGGCCCTGGCCAGTTGGCTCAGTGGTAGAGTGTCAACCTGCGGGGCATGCGAACTTCCCAGGTTCAATTCCTGGTCTAAACACACAAGAGAAGCGACCATCTGCTTCTCCACCTCTCCCCCGCCCCTTCTCTCCCTCTTTCTCCCTTTCTCTCTTCCCCTCTTTCCCTCCCATGTCAATGGCTCAATTGGTTCATTTGGTTTCAGCTCATTGCCCCCAGGTACTGAGGATGGCTCCATGGATACTCTGCCTCTGGTGCTAAAAATAACTCGCTTGTGAGCATGGCCCCAGATGGGCGTTGCCAGGTGGGTCCCAGTCAGGATGCATGTGGGAGTCTGTCTTTCTACCTCCCCTCCTCTCATTTGGAAAAGAAGAAAAAATATGTGATAAAATAGAAACCTGGTGTTGTCCATGCTAATTGAATAGACTGAGTGAATGAAGCATGAACAGAATGTCCCTACTATCTTCGGAAAAAATTTCCTTTTTTACTTTTCAGTTACAGCTGGCATGCAATATTTTATTAGTTTCAGGTGTACAAGATAGTGAGTGGACATTATATAACTTACAAAGTGCTCTCCCCCATAAGTCTAGTACCCACCTGACACCATACATAGTGATTACATTATTCCATTCCCTGTGCTGTGCTTTACATCCCCGTGACGTTTTATAACTGGCAATTTGTACATCTTAATTCCTTCCCCCTTTTCACCTACACCCCCCCAAAAAAAAACCCCACTGGGAACCATCCATTTGTTCTCTATCTGTTTTTCTTTCTCTGTCTGACTTACTCACTTAGCATAACATAGGTCCATCCATGTTGCCACATATGGCAAGATTTTTTTCATTATTTATTTATTTATTTATCCAAAGTTAGAAGTGGGAAGTGGGGAGACAGTCAGACTCCCGCATGTGCCGAACCAGGATCCACCTGGCATGCCCACCAGGGCCTCTGGGGTGTTGCTCCATTGTGGCCAGAACCATGCTAACGCCTGAGGTGGAGGCCATGGAGCCATCCTCAGTGCCAGGGCCACCTTTGCTCCAATGGAGCCTTGGCTGCAGGAGGGGAAGAGTGGAGAAGCAGATGGGCGCTTCTCCTGTGTGCCCTGGCTGGGAATCAAACCTGTGATTTCCACATGCCAGGCCGACACTCTACCACTGAGCCAACCGGCCAGGGCCAAGATTTCATTCTTCTTATGGCTGACTAATATTTCATTGTATATATGTAACTACCTCTTCTTTATCCATTTGTCTATTGTTGGACACACACAGGTTGCTTCCATATCTTGGGTATTGTAGATACTGCTGCACATATCTTTTCAAATTAGTGCTTTCTATTTCTTTAGATAAATACCCAGAAGTGGATTTCCTGGGTGATAAGGTAGTTCTATTTTTAATTTGGGGGAAGGAGACACCTTCATACTGTTTTCCACAATAGCTATACCAATTTACAATTCCATTAACAATGCACAAAGTTTCCCTTTTCTCCACATTCTCTCCAACACTAGTTTGTTGATTTATTGATGATAGCTATTCTGGCAAGTGTCATCTGAAGTCTCATTCTGGTTTTAATTTGAATTTCCCTGATGATTAGTGATGTTGAAAATCTTTCCATATGTCTATTGACCATCTGTATGTCCTCTTGGGAGAAATGTCAATTCAGGTCCTCTGCCCATTTTTCAGTCAGATTGTTTGCTTTTGTTGTTGTTGTTAAGTTGTACGAGTTTCTTATACACTTTGGATTTTAACCTCTTATCACATATATCATTGGTGAATATCTTATTCAGTAGGTTCTCTTTTCACTTTGTTGGTTTCCTTCATTGAGCAAAACCCTTTTTAGTTCGATGTAGTCTCATTTGTTTATGTTTTCTTTTGTTTCCCTTGCTAGAGGAGATAGATCCAAAAAATTATTACTAAGAACTAAGAGCAATGTCAAACAGTTTACTCCCTGTTTTCTCCTGGGAGTTTTCAGGTTTTACATTTGCCTTTCATTCATTTTGGGTTTATTCTTGTATATGGTATAAGAAATAAGTGACCCAGTTTTATTCTTTTGCATGTATCTGTCCAGTTTTTCCAGCATCATTTATTGAAGGGACTGTCTTTACCCTATTGTATATATTTTGTCATAGATTAATTGACCATATAGGTATGGATTTATGTATAGGTTCTGTTCCATTGATCTATATGTGTCTGTTTTTATGCCAGTGCCATGCTTGTTTGATTACAATAACTATGTAGTATAGTTTGACATCTGGTAGCATGGCACCTCCAACTTTGTTTTTCTTTCTGAAGATTGCTTTGGTTATTCATGGTATTTTGTGGTTCCATGTAAGTTTTTGAATTATTTGCTCTAGCTCTATGAAAAATACCATTGCTACTTTGATAACTATTATGTTAAATCTGTAGATTGCTTTGAGTACTATGGACATTTTAATGTTAATTATTCCTATCAGTGAGCACAGTATATCCTTCCATTTATTTGTATCTTCAATTTCTTTCTTTAATATCGTATAACTTTTTAAATATAGGTCTGTTACCTCCTTGGTTAAATTCATTCCTGGTTTTTTTAATGCAATTGTAAATGGGATTATTTTCTTAATTTCTTTCTGATAGTTTGTTATTGGTATATACAAATGCAACCAGTTTCTGTATATTAATTTTATATGCTGCCACTTAACAGAATTCACTTTTTAGTTCTAACAGTTTTATGATGTATTCTTTAGGGTTCTCTATATACAGTATCATGCCATCTGCAAACAATGACAGTTTTACTTTTTCTAATTTGGATGCCTTTATTCCTCGTCTGATTTCTGTGGCTAGAACTTCCAATACTGTGTTGATTAAAGTAGTGAAAGTAGATACTATTCTTGTCTTATTTCTGATTTTAAATAAAAAGCTTTTGGCTTTTCACTGTTGAATAATATGTTAGCTGTGGGTTTGTTACATATGTACTTTATTATGTTGAGGTATGTTCCCTCTCTCCCCACTTTGCTGAGAATTTTTATCATAAGCAAATGTTAGCTTTTGTCAAATGCTTTTTCTGCATCTATTGATATGATCATATGATTTTTATCCTTCATTTATTTTGTGTGTGCGTAGTGAATCATGTGAATTGATTTGCAGATATTGAACCAATCTTGGTAGTATGTGATCTGTTTTAATGTATTACTGAATTCAGTTTGCTAATATTTAGTTTAGGGCTTTTGCATCTATACTCATAAGGGCTATTGGCCTACAATTTAATTTTTATGGTGTTCTTGTCTGGTTTTGGTTTCAGGATAATGCTGACCCAGTAAAATAAGATCAGAAGCCTTCCCTCCTCTTTGAAATTTTAGAGTAGTTTGAGAAGGATAGGTATGAATTCTTTTTTGATTGTTTGGTAAAAGTCACTGTGAAGCCATCTGGTCCAAGCTTTTGTTTGTTGAGAATTTTTTGATTACTGATTCAATTTCATTAGTAGTAGTCTGTTCAGATGTTCCCTTTCTTCCTAATTCAGCCTTGGAAGATTGTAGTTTCTAGGACTTTATCCATTTCTTCCAGGTTTCCAGTTTAGTGGCATATAACTGTTTATAGTAAATTTCTGATAATCCTTTGTATTTCTGTGGTGTTGGTTGTCACTTCTCCTTTATTTCTGATTTTGTTTGTTTGAGCTCTCTCTCTCTCTCTCTGTCTCTTCTCTCTTTTTGATGAGCCTGGCTAAAGGCTTATCAATTTTATCTTTTCAAAGAACCAGCTTTTGATTTCATTGATGTTTTTACTTGTGTGTGTGTATGGGGGTTTAGACTCTATTTCATTTATTTCTACTCTGATTTTTATCATTTCCTTCCTTCTACTCACTTTGAGATCTATTTGTTTTTCTTTATCTAGTTCTTTTAGATGTGTGGTTAGATAGTTTATTTGAGATTTTTAAATTTTCTTGAGGTGCACTTATATTGCTATATATTTCTTGGCTTTGGTTTTGTCCCATAGATTTTACATTGTGTTTTCATTTTTGTCTCAAGGTATCTTTTTTTTTATTTTTTATTTTATTAACTTTAATGGGGTGACACCAATAAATCAGGGTACATATGTACAATGAAAACATCTCCAGGTTATCTTATCATTCAATTGTGCTGCATACCCATTACCCAAAGTCAAATTGTCCTCTGTCACCTTCTATCTGGTTTTCCCTGTACCCCTCCCCTTCTCCCTATCCCACCCCCCATCCCGTACCCACCACACTCTTGTCCATGTCTCTTAGTCTCACTTTTATGTCCCACCTATGTATGAAATCATGCTGTTCTCAGATTTTTTTTTTCTGATTCACTTATTTCACTCCGTATAATGTTATCAAGGTACATCCATTTTGTTGTAAATGATCCGATGTCATCATTTCTTATGGCTGAATAGTGTTCCATAGTATATATGTACCAAAGCTTTTTAATCCACTCGTCTTCTGACGGACACTTGGGCTGTTTCCAGATCTTCGCTATTGTGAACAATGCTGCCACGAACATGAGGGCGCATTTCTTCTTTTCGAACAGTGTTATGGTGTTCTTAGGGTATATTCCTAAAAGTGGGATAGCTGGGTCAAAAGGCAGTTCGACTTTTAATTTTTTGAGGAGTCTCCAAACTGTTTTCCACAGTGTCTGCACCAGTCTGCATTCCCACCAGCAGTGCAGAAGGGTTCCCTTTTCTCCACATCCTCGCCAGCACTTGTTCTGTGTTGTTTTGCTGATGAATGCTGTTGCATTCGCCGGGTGCAGAAACAAACATCAGAGACTTTCAGGAGTTCAAAGATTATTTATGGCCAAAATGCAAACCTGCGCAGGGGTGAGCTCCTACAGCACTCAAAAGGCTGTCAATGGAGTCACACCAAGCACTTACAGACTATGGCTTATATAGCTGAGCAAGCAAGCGTCGGATACAGAAGCAAACTTGGCAGTTAGCTATAGGTGGGCAGAAGATTACACACAGTCACATGGCTTAGTAACAAGGTGGACAGTGGAAAAATTTTAAAACAGACAAACGGTTCATGCAATCACTGTTTGAACCTTCTGTAACGGTTTTGCTTATCTTAGCCAGACATAGCAGGCTGTGGGTGCAGTTAATTGTATCTAACTCTTGTTTTTTCTCAGGGTCATTTATGGCCTATGCCTTTTATCTTCCCTGCTTCTTCTCAGGGCCCTGTTTCTTCTCAGTGCCATTCTGCCTTAAACATGAATTCTTATTGCCCCTGCAATCCCAACAAATGCCACTCTGACTGGTGTGAGGTGATATCTCATTGTGGTTTTGATTTGCATTTCTCTAATGATTAGTGATGTTGAACATTTTTTCATATGTCTTTTGGCCATCTGTATGTCTTCTTTGGAGAAATTTCTATTCATTTCTTTTGCCCATTATTTGATTGGATTGTTTGTCTTCCTGGTGTTGAGTTTTATAAGTTCTTTATAAATTTTAGTTATTAACCCCTTATCAGATGTGCTGTCGAATATATTCTCCCATTGTGTGGTTTGTCTTTTTATTCTGTTCTTATTGTCTTTAGCTGTGCAAACACTTTTTAGTTTGATATAGTCCCATTTGTTTATCTTGCCTTTTATTTCATTTGCCCGTGGAGATAAATTGGCAAATATATTGCTGCTACAGATGTTGGAGAGCTTGCTGCCTATGTTTTCTTCTAAGATGCTTATAGTTTCACGGCTTATGTTTAAGTCTTTTATCCATTTTGAATTTGTTTTTGTGCATGGTGTAAGTTGATGGTCTAGTTTCATTTTTTTGCAGGTAGATGTCCAATTTTCCCAACACCATTTGTTAAAGAGGCTGTCTTTACTCCATTGTATGTTCTTTCCTCTTTTGTCAAATATCAGTTGTCCATAAAGCTGTGGGTTTATTTCTGGGTTCTCTGTTCTGTTCCATTGATCTATGTGCCTGTTCTTATGCCAGTACCAGGCTGTCTTGAGTATAATAGCCTTGTAGTAAACCTTGATATCTGGAAGAGTGATACCTCCTGCTTTATTTTTTCTTTTTAAGATTGCTGAGGCTATTCATGTTCTTTTTTGGTTCCATATAAATTTTTGGAATATGTGTTCTATATCTTTGAAGTATGTCATTGGTATTTTAATTGGTATAGCATTGAATTTATAAATTGCTTTGGGTAATATAGACATTTTAATGATGTTTATTCTTCCTAGCCATGAGCATGGTATATGCTTCCACTTGTTTGTATCTTCCTTGATTTCTTTTATCAATGTTTTATAATTTTCTGAGTACAAGTCCTTAACCTCCTTGGTTAAATTTACTCCTAGGTATTTTATTTTTTTGGCTGCAATAGTGAAGAGGATTGTTTCCTTAATTTCTTTTGCTGACAGTTCATTGTTTGTATATAGAAATGCTTCTGGTTTCTGAGTATTAATTTTGTATCCTGCCACTTTGCTGAATTCATTTATAAGGTCCAGTAGTTTTTTGACTGAGACTTTAGGGTTTTCTATGTACAATATCATATCATCTGCAAATAATGACAGTTTTACTTCTTCTTTTCCAATTTGGATGCCTTTTATTTCTTCTTCTTGTCTGATTGCTGTAGCTAGGACTTCCAGAACTATGTTGAATAAAAGTTGTGAAAGTGGGCAACCCTGCCTGGTTCCTGATCTTAAGGGGATTGCTTTTAATTTTTGTCGATTTAGTATGATGTTTGCTGTGGGTTTGTCGTAGATGGCCTTTATCATGTTAAGGAATGTTCCTTGTATTCCCACTTTACTGAGAGTTTTGAGCATGAATGGGTGCTGGATTTTATCAAATGCCTTTTCTGCATCTATTGAAATTATCATGTGATTTTTGTCCTTCCTTTGTTTATGTGATGAATCGCATTGATTGATTTGCGAATATTGAACCAGCCTTGTCTCTCCAGAATAAATCCCACTTGATCATGGTGTATGATTTTTTTCATATATTGCTAAATCCAGTTGGCTAATATTTTGTTGAGAATTTTAGCGTCTAAATTCATCAGGGATATAGGCCTATAATTTTCTTTCTTTGTGTTGTCTTTGCCCGGCTTTGTGATCAGAATTATGCTCGCCTCATAAAAGGAGTTTGGAAGTCTTCCTTCCTCTTGAATTTTTTGAAATAGCTTGAGGAGGATAGGAGTTAGTTCTTTTATGAATTTTTGATAGAATTCACTTGTGAAGCCATCAGGCCCAGGACTTTTCTTTTTTGGGAGTTTTTTTGATAACTGTTTCGATCTCATCTGTTTTAATTGGTCTGTTTAGGTGTTCTGATTCTTCCAGATTGATTTTTGGAAGTTTATATGATTCAAGAAATTTGTCCATTTCATCTAGATCGTCTAATTTTTTGGCATATAGTTCTTCATAGTATTTTCTTACAATGCTTTGTATCTCTGTTGTATCAGTTGTAATTTCTCCACTGTCCTTTCTAATTTTATTTATTTGAGTCCTCTCTCTTTTTTTCTTGGTGAGTCTAGTTAAGGGTTCATCAATCTTGTTTACCTTTTCAAAGAACCAGCTTCTGGTTTCATTGATCCTCTGTATTGTTTCCTTAACCTCTATTTCATTTATTTCTGCTCTGATCTTTATTATTTCCTTCCTTCTACTTGTCTTGGGTTTTATTTGTTGTTGTTTTTCAAGTTCTTTTAGCTGCAGGGTTAGGTTGCTTATTTGAGCTTTTTGTAGCTTCTTATGATATGCTTGTAGTGCAATGAACTTCCCTCTCAGTACTGCTTTTGCTGTGTCCCATAGATTTTGAGTTGACGTATGCTCATTATCATTTGTTTCTAGAAACTTTTTTATTTCTTCTTTGATCTCAATGTTAATCCATTCAATATTTAATATCATGCTATTTAGTTTCCAAGTGTTTGAGTATTTTTCAGTTTTCTTTTGTGGTTAATTTCTAGTTTCATGGCATTGTGATCAGAGAAAATGCTTGATATGATTTCAATCTTCTTAAATTTATTGAGACCATTTTTGTGTCCTAACATGTGGTCTATCCTAGAAAACGTACCATGAGCGCTTGAGAAGAATGTATATTCTACTGCTTTAGGGTGAAAAGTTCTGAAGATATCTATTAAATCAAGTTGATCTAGTGTCTCCTTTAAGTCTGCTGTTTCTTTATTGATTTTCTTTCTTGTGGATCTATCCAGTGTTGTTAGTGGAGTATTGAAATCCCCTACTATGATAGTATTACTGTTAATCTCGCCCTTTATATCCATCAAAGTCTGCTTTATGAATGTCGGGGCTCCTATATTTGTTGCATAGATATTTATAATAGTTATATCTTCCTGTTGAATTGTTCCCTTTATCATTATGTAGTGTCCTTCTTTATCTCTTACTACAGTCTTTGTTTTAAAGTCCATTTTGTCAGATATAAGTACTGCTACTCCTGCTTTTTTTTCATTTCCATTTGCATGAAATATTTTTTTCCACCCTTTTATCTTCAGTTTATGTGCATCTTTTGTTTTAAGGTGTGTCTCTTGTAGACAGCATATGTATGGGTCCTGTTTCTTTATCCATGCAGCTACCCTATGTCTTTTGATTGGATCATTTAATCCATTTACATTTAAGGTTATTATTGATATGTAGTTGTTTATTGCCATTTTATTCTTTAAAGCTGTATTTTTTTTTCTATATTCTTTCCTCTCTTTGAACTGTTCACACTAGGCCCCTTAGAATCTCTTGCAGGATTGGTTTGGTTTTAATGAATTCCTTGAGGTTTTCTTTGTCTGGAAAGCTCTTTATTTCTCCTTCAATTTTAAACGTTAGCCTTGCTGGATAGAGTAGTCTTGGTTGTAGGTTCCTGTTCTGCATTACTTTGATTATATCTTGCCATTCCCTTCTGGCCTCAAGTGTTTCTGTTGAGAAGTTCGATGTCATCCTAATGGGGGCTCCTTTGTAGGTGATAGCCATTTTTTCTCTAGCAGCTTTTAAAATTTTTTCTTTATCCATGAGCTTTGGTATTTTAACTATGATGTGCCTTGGTGTAGATCTTTTTGGGTTGCTCTTTAATGGAGTTCTGTGTGCTTCTTGAACATGTGGAATGTTTCCCAGCCTTAATTTAGGGAAGTTTTCTGCTATGATTTGATTGAACACAGTTTCCATTTCCTGTCCTCTTTCCTCTTCTTCAGGCACCCCTATGATGCAAATGTTGTTTCTCTTCATGTTGTCACAGAGCTCCTTTAGAGTTTCCTCACTTTTTTTGAATCTCTTTTCCTTTCTTTTCTCTGCTTCTGTAACTTTGTTTATTGTGTCCTCTAACTCGCTGATTCAATCCTAACTCAGTGAGTTCATCCTGCTTTTAATTCCTTCCATTGTGGTCTTCAGTTCTGATACTGTATTTGTCATTTCTGTCTGGTTCTTTTTTATTATTTTAATTTTGTTTTTTATACTTGTTATCTCTTTATTTAGGTGCTCATAGTGACTATCCATTGTTGCTCTAATTTCTTTGAACATCCTAACTATCATTATTCTAAATTCTGCTTCTGGTAGTTTGTTTATTCTGGTTCATTCAGGTCCTTCTCTGGGGATTTCTCTTGGTTCATTTGGTTTGCATTCCTCTGCCTGCCCATTTTATCTGAGTATAAGCAAGTTGTGGCCACTGGAGTCCAGTAGGTGTTGCCTTTGTGTTCTCTAGGTGTGGTCTGTCTGCAGGCTTGCCACCCCCTCTGCCGCTGCCTAGGGTGGTTGGGTGTGGGTGTTGCCAGCGCCAGCTCACTGCAGCTATTGCTGTGATTTCTGCCTCTCCTTTGCAGGAGGGGCTGTCACTCAAGTCACTAGCCTTAGCACCCAGGGCAGAGGTGAGCACCTTTGCTCAGCTGCGGACCCAGCCCGTTTCCGGAAGCTTACGCATAGCCCCCGCAGTCAGAGCCTGCTTGCCACCGTTTCACGGGTTGGGCGGGGCTTTTGACGTGCTCTCAGCTGTGAGCCTTTGCCCGTCCGGAGCTTTAGTCCCACCCTCGAGGCCAGGGCCCTCCTGTGCAGGGTCTAAAACCGAAAACCGGGGATTATTTGGCTGGGCGTGTTTGCTGGCGTGAGCTCAGCTGCTAGCTTCCGGCCATTCCGGATCCTACCCCGCCCCCACGCTCGGAGCAAGCTCGGGCGCGTAGGGTGGGAATCCGCAGTTTCTCCGGCCGGGCGGGGCGAGCAGCGTGAGCTCAGCCGTGAATTTCCGCTGGTCTCAGTGTCTCCCTCGCCCCCGCGTTAGGAGCCCACTCGTGCACACAGATGGCACACCGCAGTTTCTCTGTCCAGGTGGGGTTGGCAGCGTGAGCTCAGCCGTGAGCCCCTCGCCCGTCCCTGGTCTTAGCCCCGTCCCCGTGGTCAGGGCTGGGTTGCGCAGGGTCGCAGAGCTGATCTCTGCCCGTATTTTTCCCCACAAGTGGGGTCACAGGCGGGCCCGCAGCTAAAGGGCCGCTTTTGCGTGTCCCCTCCGCCCCTGCTGGGCTAGCCTGAGCTCACACTGTTCCGCCCACACCGACAGGACCGCGTTTCAGAGTCCTGCTGCAACCACACCCTTCAGCAACCCTCAGGGGGCTAGAAGTGCCCTACGTCTCCACACTGTAGGCCTGGGAGCTCCCTCCCTCTAAGCAGCTCTGCTCTAATTGCCGCAGGAGAGCTTGTTTGGCTAGTGTCCTGTCTCCCTTTGCTGGTATTGCTAGTTCCAGGGGAAATATTTGTTTTCAATTAGGGAAGTGACTTAGCCCACGGGTCGGGGTGGCTGTCCCTCAGAGTGTCTCCGTGCCTTCATTTCACTCTTTGTTCCTGCTGCTCTGTTCCTCTCCTCTGTCCCAGTTCCCCGGAACCCTGGGTGCGTGGTTGTGAGAGAGGCTTTCTGAGCTGTCCCTTTAAAAAGATTTTTGGGTCTGAGAAAACTCTCTCTTTTTCACAAATAGTATCCTCACTTGCTTCACAGCTCAGTACTGTCCAAACGCCTCTTCTAGGCTCTGGGACTGCAGGCTGGGGCTTGGTTCCTGGGACCCAGGTCCCTCCCTCTCCGCCAAAATCTCCTCCCAACTCTCCTCCCGCCACGCGGGTCTCTCCGGGCTGCCGTTTGCTCTGGGGAGCTGGGCAGCCCTCTTCGCGTTTTTGCTATTCCTACCAGTCTCAATGTGGCATCTGCAGTGTTCCTTGGTTGAAGAGTCCACTTAGTTTAGTTCAAAGTTGGTTTATCCAGATGATGGTTCTTAAAATTGAGTTATAATCCACTTTGGTTCTGGGAGTTGGAAGTTGGTACTTCCGCCTACTCCATCGCCATCTTCCCTCTCCTTTCAGTTATCTTTTGATTTCTTACTTGATCTTGTTGTTAACCCACCCATTGTTTAGTAACATGTTATTTAGCCTTGACATGTTTGGGTGTTTTTCATTTTCCTTCATGTAATTGATTTTTAGTTTCATACTATTGTGGTTGAAGATGCTTAATAGGATTTCAATCTTCTTAAGTTTTTTGAGACTTGTTTTGTGGCCTAATGTGTTCTATCCTGAAAAATATTCCATGTGCTCTTGAAAAGAATGTGTATTATGCTGTTTTGGGTTGAAATGTTTAAAAAATATCAATTAAGTTGATCTGGTCTGATATGTCATTTAAGGCAACTATTTCCTTGTTGATGATGCTATCTGAATGATCTATCCTTTGAAGTCAATGGGGTGTTAAAATTTCCCACTATGACTTTTACTGTCCATCTCTCCCTTTGTGTCTGTCAATATTTGCTTTACATAGTTATGTGCACCTGTGGTTAGGTGCATAGATCTTTACGAGAGCTATAGTCTCGTGTTGGATTGATTACTTTATCATTATGAAATGCTCTTTGTTGTTACAACCCTTATTTTAAAGTCTATTTTGTCTGGTTTAAGTATTGTTACCCCAGCTTTGTTTATTTCCATTTGCATTTTCTATCTCTTTACTATCAGCCTGTATCTTTCCATCTAAAGTGCGTCTCTTATAGGCAGCATATGTACAGGTCTTGTGTTTTAATCTATTCAGCTACCCAAGTCTTTTGTTTGAAGCACTCAGCCCAGTGGTTCTTAACCTTTTTTGAGGTACCGAACCCACCAGTTTCATATGCGCATTCACCCAACCCTTCTTTAGTGATAAATAAAATATGATTTTTTTTCCAAATTCAAGACATAGGTATATGTTTTTTTACTGGTGCACAAAATGAGCCGTGCATGAACATCACCTTGCTCAAAGAACAAAACCAACAAAGTGCGTGAACTCACAACAAATTATGGTATTACTTTATTCTGGCCCCCAAAAATATTTTGGCCCCATAAAAGAATTTCAGCCCCCAAAAATATTTTTTTACTATTTTACTAATTAAAAATAAATTCGGATTTTTTAAAAGAATTTAACATTTTATTAATAACTTATTTTTTTTTAATTTTAAATTTAATTTGTCTTTTGTCATTTTGAATCCACAAAATACTTTTTTGGGGCCAGAATAAAGCATTGCCATTGCCCAAATTACATACCTGCAAATCAGTGTGACTTCTGCTGTTGTTTTTGGGAGACCAGTTCAGATATGCGTGGTTTCACCTTGGCAAGTGCTACTCTCATGTCATCTTCACAGCAAAGTCTGTTCCTTTTCTTCGTTTTTATGTCCAGCATCCTTGAAAAGGATTGCTCGCAAAGATATGTTGTAACAAATGGTATAAAAAATTCCAAGGCTTTCTTAGCAATAACTGGGTTCTCTTCCATTTGTCGACACCAAAAAGTTGAGAGTGTTGTTGTTCTGAAGAGCTGCAGTTGAACCTCACTCTGCTGAATTTCAATGATTTCATCGAGGTATTCATCATTGACATCTGCTGTCTCAACAGTAAACGTAAATGGCTGTCTCACCCATGCTGGATATGACTCTCTTGTAGGGAAATATATGTCGAGAGACTTTGCAAGCTCATCTAAGTGCGTGGCAATTGTTTGCTTCAGTTTCATGGGTACAGAACCATCTCCGATTCCAGACACATCTTCGATCTTACTTACACAGAAGGGGAAAGTTTGCGAAGTTATTATTCTCTATTCGTTGTTTCCATAACGGTAGTTTTTTTCTGAAAAGCCTTCAGGTTTTCTTCCGCTTCCATGATGTTGACTCCACCACCCTGCATCTGCTGATTGAGATGATTGAGAGTTGCGAATATATCAGCCATGTACACTAGAATCACAATGAATTCAGGATTTTTGAAGCAATCTGCATGACAATGTTGCTGCTCTTGCAAAAACATGGCTAATTCCACACGCATGGCAAAAACACGATTCAGCACCTGACCCCGGGATAACCACCGAACATTAGAATGGTACAGGAGTACCTCAAATTCAGAGCCTATTTCTTTACACAGCTCACTGAAGATGTGGTGCCTCAGAACACTATTTCGCACATAGTTCACACATTCTACCACAGTTTTAAATACATCTGCCATATTTAGAGGCAAGGTTTTAGTTGCCAACGCATGCCTGTGCAGAATACAATGTGTAACAATGATGTGTGGTGCATCGGCTTTTACTAGCACACCAAAACCAGACTTTCTTCCCAGCATGACTGGAGCTCCATCCGTACAAACTACAGAAACCATATTCCATGAAAGATTGTTGTCTCTGAAGAAGTCATCCATAAGCTTCTTCACATTGGCTGCCTTAGTTGTTGTTGTAAGAGGCTTACAAAATAAAAAATCTTCTTTTATCATGTCTTCTTTCACATAGCGCACAAAAACAGCAAGCTGGCTTAGATTAGAAACGTCTGTGGTCTCGTCAAGTTGAAGACTGAATTTTGCCGGACTTGAAATTAGATCTGCAACTATTTGAGCCAAGATGTCTTTATTCATGTTCTCTATTCTGTCACTGATGGTGTCATTTGAAAGAGGAATTTGGGATGATTTACCTTCGGCTGCTGTTCCGAGTGTCAGATTCGCCATCTTTAACGCAGCTGGTTTTATGAGTGTTTCACCAATGGTGTGTGGCTTACCCTGCTTTGCAATCAAGTAAGCAACTTCATACAATGCTGTGAGATTCGGTTTGTTAACGGGTACAAATCCAAGAGCAGGCAGAGTGGCCCTTTCATTGAATCTGGCTCGTTTCACCTTGAATTCAGCAGGCGTTGTGTTCTTGTATTCACCATCTCCATGCAGCTTCAAGAAGTGTTCCTTTAGTTTTGCCGGTGCGAGACTAGAGTTGCTCAACTTGGCATTGCATATCATGCAGATAGGACGCTGACTCCCATCCCGTTCCGTGATACATGTGAATCCATGCTGTACATATTTGTCCGACCACTTTCTTTTTTTGCTCAACATATTTAGTATGGATTAAAATATTAAGAAAGAAACCACACGACGTACAACTACGACAGCTGTTGACTACTGCGCGCACTAAATTCCCCGCAGCACTGGTGGGCCAAGCAATGTAACGTGATCCTCTGCAGCAAGTGATGGCCAAGCGGGATGTGTCATCATGACTTTACACAAGTGTGTCTTTACTTCCACGGCAGAGGCTTCTCCAAACCCCTGAGACCAACTCATCGAACCCTTAGGGTTCGATAGAACCCAGGTTAAGAACCACTGACTCAGCCCATTTACAGTTAAAGTAATTATTGAGGCCCTGGCCGGTTGGCTCAGTGGTAGAGCATCAGCCTGGTGTGTGGATGTCCTGGGTTTGATTCTCAGTCAGGGCACACAAGAGAAACGACCATCTGTTTCTCCACCCTTCCTTCTCTCTCTCTCTCTCTCTCTCTCTCTTCTCTTTCAGCAGCCATGGCTTGATTGATTCAAGCACATCAGCCCCAGGCACTGAAAATGGTTCCATGGAGCCTATGCCTCAGGTGCTAAAAATAGCTTGGTTGCAAGCATGGCCTCAGATGGGCAGAGGATCAGCCCCAGACGGGGTTTGCCAGATGGATCCCAGTTGGGGTGTATGTGGGAGTCTGATTCTCTCCCCTCCTCTCACTTGGAAAAGAAGGAAAAAAAGTAATTATTGATAGATATGTAGTTGTTGCTATTTCATTGTTTTCTGATTTTTTTGTAGTTCTTATCTGTTCCTTTCTTATTCTCTGTGTGTCAATGACTTTCTATAGTGTTGTGTTTGAATTTTTCTCTTTTTTCTTGTGTATTTCTTGTAGATTTTTGCTTTGTGGTTACCACATGCTTCATATGTACCAAGCTATGTTGATAGCAGTCTATTTTAAGTTGATGACCACTGAAGTATGAACATATTCTAAAATCGCTATAATTTTACTCACCTCCTACACAATTTTGTCATTATTTTTTACTTTTTTTCTGTGTGCTTATGTGAATCCCTTAATTTGTTGTTGTATAACACATGATCATATTTTTTTGCCCTTTAACCTTTGTACTAGCCTTTTTTGTGTGTGTTTGACAGAGACAGAGAGAGGGACAGACAGGAATGGAGAGAGATGAGAAGCATCAATTCTTCATTGCAGCACCTTAGTTGTTCATTGACTGCTTTCTCATACGTGCCTTGACTGGGTGGCTACAGCAGACCAAGTGACCCCTTGCTGGAGCCAGCGACCTTGGGTCCAAGCTGGTGAGCTTTGCTCAAACCAAATGAGCCCGCGCTCAAGCTGACAACCTTGGGTTTTGGACCTGGGTCCTCCGTGCCTCAGTCTGACACTCTATCCAGTGTGCCACCGCCTGGTCAGGCTGTACTTGCTTTATAGTTGATTGACCACTACTTTTATTATGTGTTTGGCTTTGTCAGTGAGAATCCTTTTCTTCCTATATTTTCTCTTCCTCCCTCCCTCCCTCTCTCTCTCTCATTTTTCTTTCTTTCTCTCCCTTCCTTCCTGCCTTCCTTCCAAGAGAAAGAAGCAGGGAGAGAGGGACAGGATCATCGAGCTGCTCCTGTATGTGCCCTGTCCGGGGAATCAAACTGGCAACCTCCACACTTCAGGATGATGCTCTAACCAACTGAGCTATCTGGCCAGGGCTCAGTATTTTTTCTTTTTTTATTATTACTTGATTTTTAGAGAGACAGAAGGAGGAAGGAAGTGAGAAAGGAGAAGGGAGGGAGGCATTCATTTGTTGTTCCACTCAGTTGTGCACTCACTGGTTGCTTTCCACATGTGCCCTGACCAAGGATCAAACCCACAACCTTGTCATTTCGGGGCAATGCTCTTAACCAACTCAGCTGACCAGCCAGAGCCTTTCTTATATTTTCTTATTCATGCCTTTAATCTTTTCTTCTTGTAGAAATCCTTTTGATATTTCTTGTAATGCTCATTTAGTGGTGATAAACTTCTTTAGTGTTTTATTGTCTGGAAAACTCTCTATTGATTTTAATTGTTAGCCTTGCTAGGTAAAGTAATTTTGGTTGTAGCTCATTGCTTTCACCATTTTGTATATTTTGTGCCAATCCCTTTTGGCTTCCAAAGTTTCTGTTGAAAAATCAGTTCACAGTCTTACAGGAGCTCCATTGTACATAACTAACTGCTTTTCTCTTGCTATTTTTAAGACTCTAATATTTGGCATTTTAATTACGATGTATGTTGATGTGGGCCTCTTTGGGTTCAGCTTGTTTGGGACTCTACATGTTTCCTAGACTTTTATGTCTTATTTCCTTTACCTGGTTAAGAAAGTTTTCCGTAATTATTTTTTCAAATAAGTTTCCAATCCCTTGTGCTTTTCCTTTTCCTTCTGGCGTTCCTGTGAAGCAAATGTTGGTATGCTTGATGTTGTTCCAGAGCCCCCTTAAATAATCCTCTCTTTTTAAAATTTTGTTTTTAATTTTTATTAATTTTAATGGGATGACACCAATAAATCAGGGTACATATGTTCAAAGAAAACATCTTCAGATTATCTTATCATTCAATTATCTTGTATAGCCATCACCCAAAGTCAAATTGTCTTCTATCACCTTCTATCTGGTTTTCCCTGCGCCCCTCCCCTCCCACTTCTCCCTCCCTCTCCTCCCTCCCCCCACCCCGTAACCACCATACTCTTGTCCATGTCTCATAGTCTCGCTTTTATGACCCACCTATGTATGAAATCATGCTGTTCTCAGTTTTTTCTATTTTACTTATTTTACTCCGTATAATGTTATCAAGGTCCATCCATTTTGTTGTAAATGATCCGATGTCATTATTTCTTATGGCTGAGTAGTATTCCATAGTATATATGTACCAAAGCTTTACCTAGGTGAAATGGACAAATTTCTCTCTTTTTTTAACTCTTTTATCTATTTGTTGTTCAGATTGGGTGGTTTCCATTACCTTGTCTTCCATATCGCTGATTCAATCTTGTGTTTCAGCTATTCTGCTGTTGATTCCCTCTAATGTAATCTCCATTTCTGTTATTATACTCATTTCATGTTTTTTTTTAAAATTTTGTTTAGTTTTAAATTTTTTATTTATAAAATTAAATTTAATGGGGTGGTGTTGATCAATAAGAGTATGTGGATTTCAGATAAATATTTCTATAGCCTTTGAACTACTGATTGTGTTGTATGCCCATCACCCAAAGTCAACTCATTTTCCCTTACTGTATATTTGTTCCTCTTTACTCCCTTTCCCCATCTTTTTTTTTTAAATTTTATGTTTTTGTTTTTGAGAGGAAGATTCCCCCATGCACCTAGATGTGGATCTTCCTGGCAACCCCCATCTGGGGCTGATGCTCAAATCAACTGAGTTATCCTCAGTGCCTGAAGCTGATGCTTGAACCAATTGAGCCACTGGCTGTGAGAAGGGAAAAGAGAGAAAAAGAGAAGCAGATGGTCACTTCTCATATGTGCCCTGACTGGGGATCAAACCCAGGATGTCTGCATGCTGCGCTGACTCTCTATCCACTAAGCCAACTGGCCAGGGCCTAATTTCATGTGTTTTTTTTCTTTTCTTTGTGGTATTTAAAAAAAATTTTTTTATTTAGAAAATTAACTTTAACAGGGTGACATTGTTCAATAAGAGTACATAGGTTTCAGGTAAATCATATCTATAGCATTTGAACTGTTGATTATGTTTGTCTGCCCATCACCTTAAGTCAAATCATTTTTTCTGTCACCTTATATTTGTCTCTCTTTACACCCTTCCCCTCACCCTCTTTTTCTTTTTTCTTTTGTGTGTTTTGTATTCTCCATTTCTGTCTTTTATTGGGTGGGGGGACTGGTTCTTTTTTATGGTTTCTATGTCTTGGTTGAGATTCTTATTGAGTTTACCCTTCCCCTAAGTTCATTGAACATCCTTATAATCATTGTTTTGAACTCTGTATCTGGTAGATTGATTGTCTCCATTTAATTTATTTCTTTTTCTGGTGTTTTGTCCTGTTATTTCATTTTTGGCATGATTCTTTGTCTCCTCATTTTGGCTGACTCTTCATGTTTGTTTCTGTGTATTAGGCAGGTCTGCTACATTTCCCAGTCTTGGCAGAGTGACCTTATGTAGTAGGAGTCCTGTGAGGGCCAGTGACAGTCTCTTTGTTCACCAGAGCCAAGTGCTACAGGAGTGTCCTCTGTGTGGCTTGTGTGTACCCTCCTGTTGTGGTTGAACCTTAGCTGCTATTGGCACGTCAGTAGGTGGGACTGACCCATAAGCTGACTGGCTGGAAGGGCTGTCTGTGACTATAGCAGGGGCTGTTGTATGAGGGCTGATCACATGGAACAGGAGTCATTTTAGCAGGGTTCTGGTGTCAACTGAGTCAACCCTTTGGGTGTGTTATTTGTGGAGCTGATTGGGTGGTACTCTGATGTAGTGTGGGGCCCATCCCTGGGTGTATTGGTTCTAGAGACTCTTTGAAGGGGTTCCAGTGTAGGCCAAGGTCAACTGCCACTTGTGTCCTGCTTGGGGCCACATGGTGGGAGCTACAAAATGATCTGTGGTTAGCTGCCACTTGTGTTGGAGGACTTGGAAGCACTTGGGAGAGGCTATGCTGTGAACCAAGGCCGGCTGCCCCTGGTGTGGGTCTTTGAGGCCCTTTGATGGGCAACACAATATGAGCTGAGGCTAGCCACCACTTGTGTTGGGTTTTTGGCTGCTTAGTTGAAGCTGCATTCCAAGGCAACACTGACTGTAGCTTATGACAGGCTCGGGGTTATCTGATGAGAGTTACAGTGTAAGTTCAGACTGGTCACTACTTGTGCTGGGATTGGGGCCATTTAGCTAGAAGTGCAAGAGAGACACTGAAGCCAGCCACTGCTTGTTTGGGATTTGTGGACCTTTGAGAGATTTGGGGAAAGTCCACAGTACAAGCCGAGGCAGGCTGCTTGTGTGGAGGAACCACGGGAAGAGGTTGGTCAAGCAACTGAGTTGGGTGAGGAAGGATGCCAGGGAACCACCAGGGCACAGTGAATGATGTTAACCAGCTTAATGGAGAGCTCAGATTTAATGCCTGCCAGGGTGGGGGGAGGGCTCAGCAAAGGAACAGTGGTGCCTACCAGCCCTTCCAATTTCTCCAGTCCTCACTCTGAAGCTAGTCAGTTTAGTTCCTCCCCATATGTTCCTGGAGTTTTTTAAGCTGCTGCCTCTGTGCTGAAGCCCAGAACAAGTGAGGCTGTGAGTGGGTGTGTCTGTGCTTGGGTCCTTTAAGGTCTGCAGCACTTAGATCTCCAGCAGCTCTCTCTCTCCCTCAGACACAGTCCCGTTGGTTCTGACAACCAGATATTATAGGGACTCTTTTTCCTAGCCCTGCATCCCTGGGCTGAGGAGTCTGGTCTGGGTCTAGGACCCCTTGCTCCTCGAGGGGGACCTCCTAAGCTGAGATATATCTCCTGATTCTTTTTGTTAAAATCGACTTTACAGAGAGGAAGGGGAAGGGGGGAGAGAAAGAGAGAGAATGTGAGAAAGAGAAACATCAATTTGTTGTTCCACTTATTTATGCATTCATTGGTTGATTCTTGTATGTGCCCTGACCAGGGATCAAACCTGCCATCTTGGTGTATAAGGATAATGCTCTAACCAACTGAGCTATCCAGCCAGGGCTATTTCTTCTGATTCTTAATTGTTATATGTGGGTGTGGGATCAGTCCATTTCAAGTCTCTGGCCCTCCTACCAGTCTCATTATGACATCTTTATATTCTTTTTTTCAAGGTTTTATTTTTCAGAGACAGAGATAGAGTCAGAGAGAGGGATAGATAGGGACAGACAGACAGGAACAGAGAGAGGTGAGAAGCATCAATCATTAGTTTTTCGTTGCCCTTGCGACACGACACCTTAGTTGTTCATTGATTGCTTTCTCACATGTGCCTTGACCGTGGGCCTTCAGAAGACCGAGCAACCCCTTGCTGGAGCCAGCGACCTTGGGTCCAAGCTGGCGAGCTTTTGCTCAAGCCAGATGGGCCCGCGCTCAAGCTGGCGACCTCGGGGTCTTGAACCTGGGTCTTCCGCATCCAGTCTGATGCTCTATCCACTGCGCCACCGCCTGGTCAGGCGACATGTTTATATTCTTAGTTAGAGGACTTCTGCTTCGGCGAGTCTTCAGGTACTCCTCAATAATGATTCTATAATTTAGTTGTAATTTGGATGTGGTAATGGGAAGTGGCAGGCGCAGCATTTACCCACTCCAGTATATTGACCAGAAGCCCTGTCACTACTGTATTGAAGGAGCCCAGTTGATGGGAGTTTCTCAGGGCTCTCCCATGACATTTATGATCTCTCTTGGATAATAAGATGTCCTTGCTTTTCTTTTTCTGCCCGCTTCCCCAGGGGGTGGGTGTCAGCACCTCCTCCCCACTCCCTGAAGGATGGTCTAGACTAGAGCCCTGTTTAGCAAACTGCGGTTCACGAGCTCCGTGCGGCTCTTTGGCCCCTTGAGTGTGGGTCTTCCACAAAATGCTACGTGTGGGCGCTACCTCGATAAGGAATGTACCTACCTCTATAGTTTAAGTTTAAAAAAATTGGCTCTCAAAAGAAATTTCAATCATTGTACTGTTGATATTTGGCTCTGTTGACTAATGAGTTTGCTGACCAAGCATCCAGACCAGTCAGGATTTTTAATAAGATGGGCCTGTCCTAAGCTGGCTTTGCACTCTCTGGGCCAGCAGAGGGTTGGGAAGACTTGGGGCAGAAGGTCCTGCTTCTCTGTTCCAGTTGGCCTCTTGCTCCTTCTTCAGCCCCTGGAATCTGGGGTATTCTTCGTGTCTCCTGGCTGTGACCTAAAGTCCCTTTTGGACAAGCCCTAGATATACCATGCTGGTTTCCTCTCCTGAGTGGCTCACCTCTGGTCCCTGGAAATACTGAAGCACCTGGGTCCTGAAAAGTCAGGAGAGTGTGTGTTCCTCCCTTGCTGCTGTCCTTACTCCTTTCCTCTCCCTGTTCCTGGAGGGGCTGTCAGAACCTTCCCGAATTCCCTGGTGGGAGATACTGCGCCTGTGTGGAGGGAACGTAGAAAGCTCTCAGAAGGCCCTGTGAAGCCTCATTCAGATGAGGGCATCCCTCCACATCCCCTCTTTGAAGAGAGGCATGGGTCTTTCTGTAAAAAGCCTTTTCCCAAATCTCTTCATCTGCAGGTTGACATTTCCCACTTCTGAGCCAGATGAGAAGTTTAAGATCAGCCTAAAGAGCTTCGCCATCTGAGTTCTGTTCCCTACCATGGAGGTCTCTCTTCTTAGGCCTCTGCTGGAGCCTCCGTTTTACCCTTTGTTAGATGGGCCAGCTGAGTGGGCAGTGTCAGAAAACTGTTTGTTTATTCTGTGGCCTTCACATGATCCCATCAGTTCCCTGCTCCCCCCCCCCCCAGCATCTCACACAGACCCTGGTCTTCCGGTTTGGTTTGGCCGTGAGAGCTGTCTACTCTGCAGGCTGTGTCCGTGGGGGCCAGCCTAAGTCATCACCGCGATGTCACGCCCACTTCCAGAAGTGTCCCCTCCCCTAGCTGTGAAGAAAGCACCTGAGTGTCCTTACTCTTGCTCCATCTTGCCCCATCACTCTCCCTCCTCATGCTGCAGGCTCCTCCAAGGGACGTGGGGGTGCAGGGGGCAAAGCACTGTGTGTGTGGGGGTGCTGCAACAAGGACGCTTTAAAGGCAGAGTGCACTTTTGGGTTCTGGAGAGACCCCTGCAAGAACCTCTGAGCCACACTGCTTGTTGCTATCCGGTGGATGCTCTCCCTACCCTGACCCCCGCCCTCATCTGCATCTACAGTCTCCATTATGTTCTGAATGTTCGTGCCCCCAAAATTCATACATTGAAATCCTATCCTCCAAGGCAGTGGTATTAGGAGCTGAGGACCTTTTGGAGGTGATTAGATCATGAGGACAAAGCCTTCCTGTATAGGAGACCCCAGAGAGACCCCTCGACCCTCCTGCCCTGTGAGCACATGACAAGAAGACTGTCTCTGGACCAGAAAGTGGCTCTCCGCAGACACTGAATCTGTCAGTGTCTTGATCTCGAACTCCCCGTCTCCAACAGGGAGATAGATATAAATGTCTGCAGTTTATAAGCTCCCCGGTATTAGTAACATGGACCGAGACAGCCCTGTTCTGTGGAGACCTTTACTGCTGCAGGCACACCTCTTGGGAGTACCTTCAAGACGTCTCAAGCAGGCTGTTACCTGGGTCCACTGGCTTCACGGGGCCGTGTCCACCATTGCCCTGGTGTTCACTGCTGTATTCTTTCCTCTCCCTGCTGTTTCGCCTGCTTCGGTCGGCCTCCCACTGGAGAAGCCTCCTTAAGAGACAGACGCCAGGCTCCATGTCCACACATATCTTGTGACTCAATGTCTCCCGAAACACTCTTTCCCCATGTTTGCCCTGGTGGTCCCAGGGAGACCAGCCCCTAAGTTTCAACTAGTGAAGGAGCCGTCTGGCCCCCCTTTCCCCAGCAGGCACTCCCTCCTTGCTTAGTGGTTCTCTGGGAGCCCCTCAGCTCTCTCGGAGGCTGCTCACTCTTCTCTCCTCCGTGACTCCTTCAAAGAGTTCTTCTTTCTCCTTTCAGTCCTTTTTAGGTAGGAAGTGTCCAGCTAGATAGGTTCTTATTGGTTTTGCTACACAGTTTATTAAACCCCTAGAGTTGGCTCAACTTCAGTACTCTGTAGAAGTGACGGTCATTGTCACTACCCCCCTCAGCTTGGGGACTTGAGCGTAAATTCTGAGACAACAGGCAGAGCATCATCACATCCTGCTCGAAGCAGGCACTTACGGTACTTTAGGTCCTTGCTGATCTTTTCCTTAAACCTGCTTCACTCACTCATGGTAACTCCTTGGCCCTGCAGGCATATGAGGTAGTAACCTCTGTTCTGTTTTTAATTTAAAAAATCGTTTGACTTGACTCTAACAGAGGTAAATTAATCTCCCATTGCTATTTTGTTTTGTCCATTTTGTTGGATATCTAGATTTTTTTTTTAATATTTACAAGAAAAGTTATCTGGAATATGGAACTGGGCAGAAGAGATTGCTGGGTGTTCTTGCAGTGTGATGCAGGGCTTGACTGTTTGCTCGTTATTGCACAAGGTCGTGGGCAGAGGTTAAGTCGTAGACGTTGTCCGGCAGAGATGGAAATCATTTCTGTCGGGAGGATAGAAAACCACGGAAGTTACGGTTTATGGCCCTGCTGGACATTAACCAGTTTTGTATCTAACCCATAATCTATTAACTATATGTACCTATCTAGCTTCTCAAATGGTCTTTGACCAGTTTTAACATATTTCTGGTTCCCTCTTTGTTAAATGAAGTCTTTGTCAGGTTGTTTGTTTTTTATTTGCCTGAGGGTCAGGCGTTTTACCTTTTAGAAAATTATACTTTAACTATTTTTTATTTATTTATTTTTTACAGGGACAGAGAGAGAGTCAGAGAGAGGGATAGATAGGGACAGACAGACAGGAACGGAGAGAGGTGAGAAGCATCATTAGTTTTTCATTGCCGTTGCGACACCATAGTTGTTCATTGATTGCTTTCTCACATGTGCCTTGACTGTGGGCCTTCAGCTGACCAAGCAACCCCTTGCTGGAGCCAGCGACCTTGGGTCCAAGCTGATGAGCTTTTGCTTAAGCCAGATGGGCCCACGCTCAAGCTGGCAAGCTCGGGTCTCGAACCTGGGTCTTCCACTTCCTAGTACGATGCTCTATCCACTGCGCCACCGCCTGGTCAGGCTATACTTTTAACTATTTATAAATGTTGATACTGTTACTTGGCACAGAATGATCAATGACAGTTATGACCTCGCTGTAGATCATCAGTCTCTCCTAATAAAGGTTTTTATGGGTATAACATTTGTGAAATATTTTAAAATTATTCTTCAAAGTATTAATGCCTCAAATTCTGCTTTGTCTGATATTAACACAATAATCAAAGCTTTTGCTTTTAATATTTAATAAATTACGGGTTAGATACCTGTTAATTTCCATTTCACATTATCTTAAGTATCTCATATTCAACGTGTGATTGGATTTTTAAAATTGATTTTAGAGAAACAGAGAGGAAGGGGGGAGAAAGAGAGGAGAGAAACATTCATTTGTTGTTCCCCTTAGTTGTGCATTCACTGATTGCTTACCGTATGTGCCCTGACCCGGGACTGAACCTGTAACCTTGACATTTTGGGATGACGCTCTAACCCCGAGTTAACCAGCCAGGGTCTATAATTGGATTTTATAATTTGACCTAATGTGGGTGTTTGTTCCACTTACATTTGTTAAAATTATATGTTTGATCTTAGTGCTGTTATCTTTTTGTATTGTTGTCTTTAATACTTCCTGTCCATTTTATTTCCTTTATTATGTTTTTATTAAACAACTCTATTTTTCAAAGTAAAATAAAACAGTGCAGAAAAGTTCACATACTTCACAAGTGTCCTGGCCTCATTCTTTATGTTCTGTGGTCCTTTCTGTACCCTCTTCCCTGATGTTTGTCTCACAACTTGGAAGTTCCTAGTTCTTCTGTTAATGATCAATTATAACTCTCATCTCTGTTTCTTGATTTAACAAGTTAAAAAATGAAACTGGATCTATTTAGTCTTGCTATGCACTATGAGGAAAGTAGTGCATTCCTGTTTGTCTTTCTTCCTTGTGTTTTTCTATTTCCTAATCTTTATTTACAGTTGACTTTCTGTCCCAGTCCATTAATATTACATTTCTCTTATATTGTATCATTGTTAGCCCTTTAAATAACAAAAACATGTTAGAAACTTTAGAGTATATAGAGTATAAAGTATGAAGAGAAGTAAAATGAACTCCTGTTTTCATCATGACTTTAGAAGCCCAGATGTGCCTTCCCAATCACAGTTCCCTATCTCCTTATCTGTCTGACTTTGTGTTAACCATCCCTTAAGTCTGTCTGTCCTTCTGCATATGTGTATTTTTATAGCTATACCCACAGCTGTGTAAGGACAGGGCAGCTTGTTACTATGCAAGGAAGGCTCCCAGCAGAAGATAAACTGAACAGAGACTGGCCACAGTTTGGCTTCTGCTACCCTGAGGCTGCAAGTGGTCTTCCTGGAGAAGTCACTGGGTGGGCTTATGAGCAAGACTTTGGAAATGTAGGACTCCATCGTCAGGTGTCAGGCGGGACTGCAGGCTGGGACAGGTACTGGATGTTGGGCAGGACTGCAGCCTGGGACAGAAAGCTGCTTTGTATTTTCTGCTTCTAATTTCATGATTGACCTCAGAGGATTCGAACAGCAGGGCAAGGAGAGAGGGAAAAACTTCATCGGCATGTGGCAAGGACAAACTCGGTACAGATGAGGACCTGGAACAGGCTCACATGGACATTCTGGCCTCAGGTTAAAAAGTGGGTACAAATGCAGTGGGGACTTGGGGTGACATTCCTCAACAAGTCTGTCTTAAGTTGCCCTGAGTTAATCTGGATTTGTTCCCCTTTGCACTGGGGACAACCATCACTCAGAGGATTCCATCTCCTCTGTTGTCTGGTGGACCCTTTATCTTGTCTGTTGTCTGTAGTGGCATCTTCTTTCAAGGGCTTATTCCTTTGCTCTCGTAGACACATCCTCACTCAGTAGCTCCTTCAGAAGGACATGGGAAGTCAACTTTTTGAGACCTTCAATATCTAAAAATGTCTTTATCCCTACACCTAATTGATAATTTGGCTGAGAACAGAATTTGGAACTTTTTCCTTTAGAATTTTTGAAGGCATTGGTTCCTTTTATACTTGCTCTTGGTGTTTGTTGTTGAGGAGTCCAAAAGCCTTTTGATGCCCAGTCCTTTGTATATAGAACTTGTCCCATGGCCCCATCAAACCTTGTGTATCTTCTTTTGCTATCCAGGGTTCTGAAGTTTCACAGTTCTGTGCTTTGTTGTGGGTCTGTTTTCAAACTGTCACACTTAAAGATCACAATTCCATTTTCAGCTGCGAATTCACGTCCTTCAGAACTGGTAAAACGATATGGAATGATTTTGTTAAGAGTCCGTTTGCTTTCTTTTTTCTCTCTGTTCCATTATTCTGTAACTCCTAATATTCAGTTGTTGGACCTCATGGATTGGTCTTCCAATTTTCTGAGTTCTTCATTTTAGCTCCGTGTTTTTTCCCTTATTGTTTTTGTTTACCTTTGTGAATAGTTCTATGTCCATGTTGAATAAATGATGTTATTCAGGGACATGCTATATAGAAATGCCAGTGGTTTTTGTACTTTAATTTTATATCATTCAACTTGACTGAATTCATTGATTTTTATCTAACATTTTGGCATCTTTAGGATTTGCTATATATACAATCATGTCTTGTGCAAATAGAGACAGTTTTACTTCTTCCTTTCCAATTCTGATGGCTGATTCTCTCCTGATTGCTCTGGTTAGGACTACCAGAACTCCGTGGAATGGGAGTGCTGAGAGTGGCACCTATCTTAGAGGAAAAACTTCAACTTTTCACCATTGAATGTGAAATTAGTTTTGGGCTGGTCATAAATGGCCTTTATTAGGTTGATGTATGTTACTTCTATACCTAATTGTTAAGTGTTTTTTTTTTTATCATGAACAAATGTTGAATTTTGTCAAATGCTTTTTCTGCATCTATAAAGATGATCACATCATTTTTTCTTGTATTCTATTAATGTGATGTATCACACTGATTTACATATTTTGACTCATACTTGAATCCCAGGAACAATCACTTGATCATGGTGAACAACCCCTTTAATGTGCTCCTGATTCAGTTTGCTAGTATTTTATTGAGAATTTTTGCATCTATATTCATCAGGGACATTAGCCTACAGTTTTCTTTTCTGGTAGCATCCTTCTCTGGATTTGGTATCAAGGTCATTCTGGCTTTGTAAAATGCATTTGGGAATGTTCCCTCTCTTTGATATTTTTGAAGAGTTTGAGAAGGATTGGCATTAATTCTTCTTTAAATGTTCGGTAAAATACACCAATAAAGCCATTTGGTCCTGAATATTTCTTTGTTGGGAGATTTTGTTATTGATTCAGTCTCCTTACCAGTAATTGGTCTGTTCAGATTTTTTATTTCTTCCTGATTCAATCTTGCTATGTTGTATGTTTCTAAGAACTTTTCCCATTTCTTCTAGGTTGTCAGTTTTTTGGCATATAGATGTTCATGGTAGCCTCTTATGATCCCTTGCGTTTCTGTGGTATCTATCAGTTGTAATGTCTCCGTTTTTATTTATAATTTTGTTGCTTTGAGTCCTCTTCTTTTTCCTTGGTCTAGGTAAAGGTTGTCAATTTTGTTAATCTTTTCAAAGAACTACCTTTAAGTTTTGTTGACCTTTTGTATTGCTTTATTTTCTCTATTTCATTTATTTCTGCTCTAGTACTTACTAAAATTATTTCCTTTTTTTTTTTTGCTATGTTTTTCTTGTTCCTTGAAGTATAGAGTTAGATTATTTAAAATCTTTCCTGTTTCTAAATGTAGGCATTTAAGATTTTATCTATTCATTTTAGAGAGGAGAGAGAAAGAGAGAGAAGAGGGTGAGGAGCAGGAAGCATCAACTCCCATATTTGCCTTGAATAGGCAAGCCCAGGGTTTCGAACTGGCAACCTCAGCGTTCCAGGTCGATGCTTTATTCATTTCTCCACCACAGTGATGCTAAATGTAGGCATTTATTGCTCTAAACTTCCCTCTTAAAACTGCTTTTGCTGCCTGGCCAGGCGGTGGTGCAGTGGATAGAGCGTCAAACTGGGATGCAGAAGACCCAGGTTCGAGACCCCGAGATTGCCAGCTTGAGTGCGGGCCCATCTGGCTTGAGCAAAAGCTCACCAGCTTGGACCCAAAGTCGCTGGCTCCAGCAAGGGGTGGTTCGGTCTGCTGAAGGCCCGCGGTCAAGGCACATGTGAGAAAGCAATCAATGAACAACTATGGTGTCGCAACGGCAATGAAAAACTAATGATTGATGCTTCTCATCTCTCTCCATTTCTATCTGTCTGTCCCTATCTATCTCTCTGACTCTCTCTCTGTCCCTGTAAAAAAAAACCCAAAAAACTGCTTTTGCTGCATCCCATAAGTTTTGTTGTGTCTCTATCAAGATATTCATTTTCCCTTCTAATTTCTTTGATCCATTGGTTGTTGAGAGTGTTGTTCAATTTCCATGTATTCATGTATTTTCTGGTTTTCCTCCTGTTAGTGTTTCTATTTTTATACCACTGTGGTCAGAGAAATCTTCTTTATTTCTCTAAGACTTGTTTTGTGGTCTAACATATATGGCCTAGCCTAGAAAATGTTTCATGTACACTTGAGAAGAATGTGTATTTTTCTGTTGTCAGATAGAATGTCATGTATAAGTCTGTTAAATCCATTTGGTGGAGAGTGTGGTTTAAATCCGTTTCCTTACTGTTACTTGGTCTGGGTGAGATTTATTATTGACAGTGGGGTTATTCAAGCCTCCAACTATTATTGTATTACTTTTTTATTTCTCCTTTTATCTTTGTTAGTTTTTGCTTTATGTATTTAGGTTACTTTGATGTTGGGTATATATTTATAATTGTAATATCTTTTTGATGACCCCTTAATCAGTACATAATAGCCTTCTTTGTCTCTTTTTACCATTTTAGTCTAAACTCTAATTTAGCTGATGTAAGTATAGCTTTTTTATTACTAATATTTCCTTGAAATATATTATTTCATTCCTTCTCTTGCAGAATATCATTGCCTCTTGTTTTTCTAATCCGTTCAGCCATTTTAAGTCTTCTGATTGGAGAATTTAACCCATTAATGTTTAAAGTAATTATTGAAAGGTAAGGGCTATTATCATCATTTTGTTCATGGTTTTCTGGCTGCTTGGTAGATCCATTGCTCCTTGTTTCTTATCTTGCGATCTTTCTTTGTGTTTTGATGTCTTTTGGTATCAGTTTTTGGGTTTAATCTTTTTGAGGTTCTTTGGGCCTCATGGGTCTATATGTTCATTTTTCATTCCAGGTTTGGGAAGTTTTAAGCCATTATTGCTTTACATATACTTTCCCCTTTCCTCTTATCCTTCCCATAATGCAGATGTTCTTTCTTTTGTTTGTGTCCCGTAAGTCGCATAGGTTTCCTTCACTCTTTCTCATTCAGTGTTTCTGTTGTTGTCCCTCTAACGGGATCATTTCAAACATCCTGTCATCTAGGTCATTGATTCTTTTTTCTCTATAGTTATGTTTTTGAAGCTAACCGTTGAATTCTTCGTTGTATTTTTCAGCTCTTGTATTTCAGGGCTGGCTTTTTTTTTTTTTTTTTTTTTTTAGGGTTTCTATTTCTTTGTTGAATGTCTCATTTGTTTGTGCATTGTTTTCCTAATTTTGCTTAGTTGTTTTTGTGTGTTTATAGTTCATTAAACTTCCTTAAGAGGATTATTCTGAATTCTTTGACAGTTCATAGATTTTCATTTCTTTAGGGTTAATGGAGCTTTACTGGTTTCCTTTGTTGGTGACATGCTTACATGGTGTTTTTAGTCCTTGATACCTTACATTGGTACCTGAGAATTTGAGCAAATAGTCTCCTCTTCTAGAATTTATAGGTTCCCTTTGGCAGAGACAGTTTTTCACCAGTCAGTTCAGACTGGCTTTTGGATATATCTGCTGGTAATGTCCTTGGGCAGGTGCCACTTGCTAAAAAGGTCTGTTTGGGGGTGAGTCCACTGCCTGAACTCTGATGTTGGGATGGAGGGTTTCTACTCACTGGCTGAGAACCATTAGACTGGACTGTTGGCTTGGTTCCCTGCCCAAGTAAGGCTGTAGGATGAGTTCTGAAGTTTCCTGGGTTCTCTGGTCAGGTTTACTAGACAGTCAGAACTGGGTACTATACTCAACAGTGTGTGTATGTATGGGGGCATGAATAGCTTCCTTGCCCTCACGGGGCAGGAGGGCAGGTCTCATAGCCTGCACAGCCCATTGTTTGGGGACTTGAATCAGGCAAGAATGCATTTTGTGTTCCTCGGCCAGGTAGAGCCACTAGGTTTGCTCTGCTGATGAGAAAAGGCATGGGCTTTGCTGAGTGCCTCTGTAAGCAGAGCAGTTAGATAGACTATGCAGCTTACCATGTGTTCTGGTTAGGTTCCTTGGTAGGGCGGCTGAAGGCTGTATTCAGCAATGAGCAGGGCTACAAACTAGTTTCCCTGCCAGAGAGGCGTGTGTGAACCAGCTTCAAGGGCGAAAGGCTGTTTTTTGTTCTTGACTCAAGCTGACCCATTCCCCAAGTTCCCTGGCTAAATGGTGCCACTAGCTTAGCTCTGTGGATAATCGGCTCTGCCTGCTGGGCTGTGCATCTTCCAGCTGTTCCCAATTAGGCCTTCCGGTTGAGGGGCTAGGAGCTACATTCAGCAGTGAACAAGGCTATGACTCAGCTTTTCTGCTTGGGTTGGGGCAGGCTCTAAAGCTGGCAAAGCTCTTTGTTTGAAGACCTGGATCAGGCAGACTTGCATCCCACTGAGTTGCCTGGTCAGACTAATAACTGCCTTGGCTCTGCCGATGAGCAAAGCTGCTGCAATGGCTGGGACTACTTGGGCACTACAGGTACGAACTTGATCCACCAAAAGTTGAGCACTGGGTGTTGCAAGCCCTTCCCCCCTTCTCCATCACAATCAGATTCCCAGTGCTCAAGTCTCAGAGGTTCCTCTGCAATCCCCATGAGGTGAGACAAGCATGAGGGATCCCACGAAGTGACCCACAATGCTGGGGGAGCTAGATGGAGACCCTCTCTTTTCCCACCGGAAGAACCGTAGGTTCGGAAAACCACGTGGTGTGGTACTGCACCAGCCTGGGGGAGGGGCAGTGTAGTCCACGTGAAGCCAGTCCTCTTATCCAGTGAATGTGAACCTGTTTTGGTGTCCGGTGCAGAGGATGCTTTAGCCCCACCTGTGTTTAGGATTTTCTCAGTGGTGTCTTGTCCATGTTTGACAAGAAGAGTTGTTTATTCTTGGGCAGGAGAGCAAAGTCAGGAGGGATTTATGTCACCATCTTGGTGATGTGATGCCACTCTCCTCTGTTGTCTCTTCTTAGAAGGACACTAATATTACTGGATCAAGCCTCCACCCTTATGACCTCTCTTAACTTGACCTCCAAGAAGGCCCTATCTCCAGATACAGTCACATTAGGGAGATTAATATAAGAACTTTAGGGTGAGGCGACACAAACATTCAGTCCCTAACAAGGGAGCTTACTGATTTTGCTGTGTGGTGGCCCTTAAGATTATTTCTTGAGAAACGTATATATGGCAATATTTGGGGGTCTTTTCTCTAATGCTGGTTAGATTCTCTGTAGCAGCCTTTCAATTTCTGGCCTGTAGGGAAAAGGTCGAGCTGCCAGCATTCTGACAATGGATTTGGGGAAGACGACCAAAGTGTCAGCACTCAGTACTTGATAATGCATGGGTTCCCTTAGTCATTGTATTCTCAGTTCTATTACTGGAACCTTCAACTTAGTCTAGAGCGCTCTCATCCAAAGGTCCTGTGTGACCACTTTTAGAGAATAAACCTCTAGGCTACTGCTGGGGTGGGGAGAGGGCATCTGCTTTAGGGAGGGCATGGGTAAGGGGACCTAACTGCTGTCAACTTCCATCAGTTTTCCTTGCTGGAACCTCATCCCTTGTTCCTATGACCTATGACGGTGTCAGTTCCCACGGCTTTTGAAATTCCTATGGTATAAATTGTATTAGCTGTGACTTTCTCTACTGCCCAGTTTACTACTATCCTGCTGCTGTACAGATTCCAAAATCTTATCACTTTGGTCTTTTCTATTGTTACTTCTGTCCTTGTGGATTTATGTGTTTCTTTTTAATCCCCTTTAGTCTTGTTTGAGCTTTGGGTAGGAGCAAAACTGAAGGGGCCTTCAGTCCCCACATCTGAACACGGCTTCCATTCCTCTCCCTCTGTAACTCAGGTCTCTATTTAAGTAGGTTACTTACTGCTGCTTCATTCCTTCCATACTGTCCCTATTCTCAAGTTCTTTCTCTGGATGTAGCTCTTGGTTGTATTTTTCCATCAAGTAATTTTTCTTCTTGTTTTGTTTAATCAAGTAATTTTTCAAGGAGCTCATTGGCATTTGTGCCAAGTGGCTTGAGGGTGGGGTGGAGGGGAACAGTAACCTGCCTTTGTCCAACCCAACTGCTAGCCGGAAACCCTTTTAGATATTCCAGAGCCACCATTGCCCACAGGTGTTAATGTCCTTGATGCTCCGCGAGTTTGCGAATGCCCGTGTCGCCTTCACGCTGAACTCTTCACTCACTAGCTGTAGACTTCATTCACTTACCTGCTTTGAACCCAGGTTTCTCATTTGTAAAGTGGAGACTGAATTCCTACCCCAGAGGACTGCCCTATCTGCTCCACAGATGTTATTTCCCTTTCTCCCTCTTCCCGTTTCCGTTCCTTTTCTTCAGGTAGGTGTAAATGATCCTTCACCTGCTGCCCCAACATCCCGAACATGTGGGGGTCCAAGACCCTAGTTCTTGCAAAGCCAGACAAGAGGCAGAAGACAGCCTGGAGCGCAGGCATCTGACCACCAGGCCTGCTCGGCCTCGAGGGGCCCAAGTGCCGGGCCCTTGCCCACGTGCCTGGTTGGGGCAGCATCTACCGCCACCTTCCTGGCACTCACGTTTGCTGACCTTCCAGACAAGATCAGCCCGTGGCAGGGACAGTGTTCTCTGCCGGCTTTAGCTGGCCAGGGAACCTGTTCTGAAACAGGAATTTCTATTAGGGGAAAAACTATAAGGTACAGTCACCCCTAACCTCAATAAAAGCATGTTCACGCTGCAGTAACTCAGTGAACGAGCAGCTTGACATTTTGTTTGATGGGACTTGTTTGCGATCAAATGTGCTGCCACCTTAATGAAAAAGGCCAAATTGCCAGACAGGTTTGCTCCTGGAAGGTGAGTTATGAAGTAAGGACCGGAAGACCTGGGGGCGGAACTATAGGGAGGGACACAGAGGAAGCCTGCTGTGGACGGTCAAACGCCTATGTAGACAAACATTTGGAGCAAATCTTAGTATTGAGTCAATAATGTGTACAGCCCTCTGCTTAATGACTCTAGCTATTGTGACAATAAGACTTCTTAGAAAAGAATATATGAAAGACCTGCTTAAATTAATTGTGGTGTCTGCTGACAATGGAATATTAGCCACTTACAAGGATGAAGTAGAGTCATGTGCACTGACATGAGATGTCTCCGTTACACTTTTCAAGTACAGGTTACAAAGCAACATGCAGAGTGTAACCGCTTCACGTAAAATTGTATGTGTGGGGAGAGACGAATGGAAGGACCAGCCATTGTAGCACTTAGCACAGTTGCTCTCACGGTGGGATTTCAGGTTATCTTGGGCTTTTCTATTTCAATACTGAGCATATGTAATTTTTAGAAAAGCTACTTTATTTAAAGACTGCATTTTCTTGATGAAACTATCCATGTCTACTAGTGTCAGCTGTAGAAATTGACAGGCCTTTCCCACAGGCTGGTGGTGTGCGGATGAGCTCATAGCAAGCACCCACGCACTGTTCACAGCTGCTGGGTGTGGTCTTCTGTAAGCACAGCTGACAAACCTTTCTAGTCCTTAAAAGAGGAAATGCGCCTGACCAGGCGGTGGCGCAGTGGACAGAGCATCAGACTGGAATGCGGAAGACCCAGGTTCGAGACCCCGAGCTCGCCAGCTTGAGCGCGGGCCCATCTGGCTTGAGCAAAAGCTCGCCAGCTTGGACCCAAGGTTGCTGGCTCCCGCAAGGGGTGGCTCGGTCTGCTGAAGGCCTGCGGTCAAGGCACATGTGAGAAAGCAATCAATGAACAACTAAGGTGTCCCAACGGCAATGAAAAACTAATGATTGATGCTTCTCACCTCTCTCTGTTCCTGTCTGGCTGTCCCTATCTATCCCTCTCTTTGACTCTGTAAAAAATAAAAAAATCTTAAAAAAAACAAGAGGAAACGCGAAGTAGATGGAGTGAGGGAGTCTGTGCTATTGGCTCAGGTTTGACGCCTCAACTCCACATGGTGGCTGAGATCAGGGCTGTGGGGCCGCTCCAGGGGCACTTCCCGCGTGACTGCCCGCGACCCACAGACATTAGAGTGGGTACTTGGGTACTGACGGGAACTGCGCCACTTGGTGGCCTCGTCTGACTTGAGGCCTATGCCCTCATTTGTTCACTGTGGGGGGTTAAGTGCTCACCTTCAAGGCTGCCGAGGATTACCAGGAATGGGAGGGTTCTGATGCGGAGAACAGCAGAGCCTAGTAGACATAGTTTCTTCCCCAGAGGAGGAGTTTCCTAGGTGGGTGAGAAGGGTATTCGAGGCACGTGAAGAGACAAGAGGTAGGTGAGGAATGACACGGTACATTTGGATGCGAAAACGTGGCTAGTTTGCCCTTTTTTACAGGCATATATTTGTCAACAGTTTCTTTAAAAGCCTATAAATTTCAGTTTTTGGAACTTCCTTCACAGAATGAAACACAAACGTGTTGTTGGCAGACGCAGTGACATATAGAAGTGGGGCCCCACCCCCTCAGGACTCCCTAAACAACCACAGTGCCAGCGCACACACGGCCGTCCACATTGGCCCCAGAATGAGAGGGGCATTTAAGAATGCCTGTGATGTTGCGGAGTCTCAGCTAGTCTCCTGTCCTTCAAAGCATGATTTGGTACCTTGCAACCAAATGGAAGGACCAAGTAGAGGGCAGAAGAAAAGGTCTCAGAGCACCAGATACTATTCTTCTGACCCTGGCTTCTAGCAGAATTTAGATTCCAGCAAAAGAACAGGTTCTAATGCCAATAAACTTCCTTAAAATGGGCCAAATACTGCACTTGTTAGCCATCAGTAACAGCTAGTGCTTCTGGTGTGTTTTGTTCCATGTGCCTGGTCTCAGAACCTACATACACGAACTCTTATTCTGTCCCCACCTCCACAGGAGGGAGGTGCTCTTGCTGTTTCCATTTCATACACTGGGAACTTGCCAAGAGGCAGAGTTTGCTGGCCCCCGCATACATCTGTCAGAAGCTACTTCATCAGAGTAACAGTCGTTTATATAGAAAATGTCATGCTTTGTGCACTCAGACGACTGCATCTGATCCTCACACATACCGATGGGTGTGCATCTCATGTGATAAATGAGCAGCTATCTCTCAAGGTGAAGGGACTTGGTGGACAAAACATGAATTAAGAGGGGTCCAGGTTTGCAAAACCTAGATCATGTGGTCTTTTATCAACTCGGGTCTGTGTTCTTTATGAACAAATGTTTGTTTTTGATTAAATGATAATCTTAACAAAAACAACTTTGGAGATGAAGATTTATAATTTGAAAGAGGTTTTCAGAGACTAGGTTTTGGTTTGTAAGTTGTGCATGTTGGTATTCCTTTGGGCTAGAGGAACTTCTTGCCATCAAAGGGGTCTGTTCATTCCCACGGTTGAGAAATCACGCTTCCCCGGGCCCTCTCTCCCTGTGTGATGTTTTTTTATATCTCATTTTCTATTCAAATAGATTTTGGTCTGTTTTTGATACGCCCTGATTTGTTTTTAACTCTCCAGGTAATGTCACAAGAAGAACTAAGCTGTGTCGTTTGGGTTTGAGGTGGCTGCTGAGAAGTCGTTCACTAGAGACCGGAATGAACTGCACCTTTGAGGGTGTCACAGAGGCCCAGGACCAAGCCTAGCTGATCTTGCCATGAGGCAGCCTGCTGTCCTGACGGGCACAAGTCTCTGGGAGGGCCTGGCCAACTGGACCACGGCAGTGCCAAGTGCCACAAATGCCAGGGGAAGTCCTTAGCAGTCGGCAGAGGAATCCTGCCCCTGGGAGGCTCTGAATGTTCGGAATCTTTGCACAAGGCTGGGAGTTCACTCCAAGGAAGGGTGAGGATGAGCTGGAAAGAGGTAGGTACCCTCCTGAGCCCCTAGGTGAAAATCCAGATGAAACAATGACTATTACCCACGTACCTGAGGCATTCTGATACATTTAGGTAAACAAGGCAGATGAGAAATGGAGGCCCAGAGACTCCTGTGTGTTAAGGTCACACCGCAGGCAGAGGCCAGCCTGCGCAGAACCTCTCCATTCCAGCTCCAATGACTTGTGCTAACAGCCATTATGGTGCCTGTTTTACTGGTTTAATCATTTTATTTTTAAAGGGAAAACAAGCATAATTGAGAAGTAGCTAAATTCCCTCAACTACACTACATTCATGGAAAGCCTCTGTAGCTCCACAGAGCCCACGAGAAAGGCAATGCCATTAGCCTTGTGGCAGTTTGATGAAGTGGCAGTCGGCACCCAGGAGAGAGCGAACTGTCACAGTCTGGAAACAAACCTATGAAGTCATAGCATATGTCACTGCATTTACAGAGAGAGAAAAACCCTTACATGATTCTTCGTAGGTTGAAGATTATTTTTGGTATCTTTTAGAAGAATCCATTCCATTTCATAAACCTGTGCAATGCCACAGAAGCTGAGGGGCACAGGGTGAAGCCATGCTCTTAAGAACTGACCCTCTCCAGGGTAAGTCTCCTAGTGGATCATTCGGAACTTACACAGAGACAGTTCTATAAAATGGACCTCTGAAAAGTCTCCCTATTTTTAGATTTGCACCTGTTTCTTTTTTTTTGGCTTTCATATATGAATTTGAAACAAACCAAAATTCATCTTTAAGAATGAAGGGCCACACCACCTAAGACACAAGCATGTCACATACTGCCTGCTCAGGACAGGCAAAAGGGAAAGTTGAACATTTCTCCGGGCACACATGCTGCCCACAGTTTTGCAGTTGTCAAAGTATGTGAAAACAAGGATGTCCGCCATGGCCCACCGTAGATGGCGGACTCACAAATGAAAACAGCTGGTTTCAAGCTTGAAACACAAACACACCTCCATTCCTCTCCCCGCCACGCCGCCACTGCCAACAGCACAGGAAACAGGATGACTCACAGCAAAAAAGCTTTCTTGCGCTGGAATCCTTATGTAGTTCAAGTCCAGAGTTTAAAATCTGTCAGTTTTCATGTGGTCAACCTGACTTTTTGTCCCTATACCATATAAATAACTTCTCAAATGACAGCACCTCGTTGTAGCACATTAATTTGCTTTTGGCAGTGTATCTAAGTCACTTGCTGGCCTCATGCAGAACCTAGAAATTGGACACATAACTTAAGCCTTGAAAACGGAAGTGACTTCTTGAGAACACGCAGGAACACCAGAGGCTCCATGCCTGGTCACCAGACGGCCAGTCCCGCTCTGAGAGAGTTTCCAGTCTCCGCAGCTGCAGGATTGGGGGGGGGGGGGGAGAGAGAGAAGCTTTGCCAAGGGAACAGGGTAGGTCCATTTGCTTTGCTCAGCCTCTCTGTTGAGTGTCCAAGACACCTGGCATCCCCACTTCCTGCCAGAGACACGGCACCATGCGGACTGGTGGGGCTAGAATTTTAGCGTCTTTACCATGTACGGCCCTTGTAACCTGTAGCCAAGCTTTCTGTAGTAATTCCTGGTGCCGACCCCTGTGAGGAAGCAAACAAGCAAAAGAAAAGAATCTCTAGTAAGCATAACTATAGCAACCCTCAAAAGCCAGCAAACGCCCCCCTCACAGCCACACTCCTTCGCTCTCCCTCTCATTCACAGACCAAACTACATTCCAGATCGAATCTCACTTTAGGAAGTTTGGACCATTTCTATTTTGAATTCAAGATACATTAAAATATAGAAACTGTTTCAGAGCCTGTGTATGTACAACCCTATTGGCAACACTACTTCAGCTGGACTGAATGTGTGATGTCTTCACTCAGGTGAAGCCCGACGGCGCTGCGCTTCGGGGAGCGGGGTCCCCGAGCTGCCCGCACGCCACGCCCGCAACTCGCTGCCAACTCCAGCAAAGTATTAGTCACATTAAAGTAATGCTACCTAGTTTTAGTTTTGTTTGTAGTAATTGGTAGATTTATTTTGATATATGATCAGTACAAACACGTGGAATTTATACCAGTTTTATGTTTGCATCCATTTAAGGAACATTAGCTGATTTAAGTCAATCCAAAATACAACACAACCACACATAAGCTGAGCTCACAGGAAGATCAAGCAGGGCTTATACAGCAGTACCTATAGAAGCGGTGACGAGAATGGGCTCCTGATCAGTTAGGAAAGTCCTGGCCCTGTCAATTCACAGGTCTGTGGCTTGGCCCACTTACTTAATTTCCCTGGAATGTTTTATCATCTGCAATAAGGTAGCTACACTTTAAGGATGGTGGTATTAAACAAGGTAGTCCATGATATGGGATTAGGCCAGAGTCTGGAAAAGGCCAATTCCTCCACAAATGTGGCTGCTGCTATTATTTTAAAGTTTTTCACGACCTGGTATGCGAGTCCACTTCCAGCTGCGTCTTCTGCTGCTCCTCCCCTTGGAACACTGTGCTCTCAGCCTGAAGGATGAATTTTCCTAAGTTCCTGTGCGTGCCTGGCTCTTTCCCTGGCTTCCGGGTCTTTGCTCAGGCTGTTCCTTCCAGCAACTTAACAGCGGGCTGTGGGAGCCCACCGCTCGGACAACAACCTGACTGGCCTGGGAGCCAAGCAATCCCGGAGACAGCGTCAGCACTGGGTTAGACTGTAGGACAGCCCCCGCTGGTGTTGCAGGATGTGTGGGAAACCCACACATCTTGCGTCAGTAGTTCTGCAGTACTCAGAGAGTACTTTGTGTACATAAAAACCACAGTGTGTTTTTTCCAGTGCTCTGCCCACCCCCAGTCTCCCCACAGCAGGCTGCGTTCGCCAGCCTGCCACTGTACACAGGGTGAGCTCTCCTGATTGTTCATCACTTCATATTGCTAGTGATCAGTACTGTGTATGCTTCATTCTTTAACCTAAACATCTGCTCTTTAGGAATAGGATTTCCCATCATGTTTTGTTTCCTACCCCCTTCAAAAATTTTCACGTACTAAACGTAACTGAAACCGAGGCACTGGAGGTAAACAGAACCATATCCTGTGAGAACAGCTCACCGACACATCTTGCATGTATCACCTTGTCTTGCATTCCTATCAATACTTCTGTTCAACACTGTGGCTTTTGGTAGAACAAGGGGAAGACAAAAACGTAAAAAATGACAGGTCAGAAAGCAGTTCGAACCCACTGAATACGAGCAGACATCTCAAACCCCTCAGAGGGGCACAAACACTTTATTGCTCGGACTCTCTCCTAAAGTGCTGTATCCATCTGCATCCTAGCCTGTGAGCCAGCAGTTATGCTCCCAAGTGAAAAGGGGAGTGAATTATTCCATCCAACAAACAATGTTATTCATAATATCCAAAACAGGAAATAACCCGAATATCTATCAATGAATAGACCAATTGTGTTCTTTTCACAGAATGGACTACTATGCAGTATGCAAGAACTACAGCCACCTGCGACAACATGGGTGAAGTTCACACCTCATTTTGCATGGAAGAAACCAGATACAAAATATTTCATCCACACAAAGTTCAGACATAGGCAAACTAATTTAATGGTGATAGAAGTCAGAATACTGGTTACATTTGAAGATGCTATGGACAGAGAGGGAACAAGAGAGTCCTCTGGAGTGCTTAAAATGTCACACCTTGATCTGAATTAGCAGTTACATGGGAACACACACATGCAAAAATTAATCAAGTGCTACACTTACAATGTACTTATTGTGTGTATATCTCAACTAAAACCCCATCAATTTAATAGATGAGAGGTCAATATGCCCAAAGAATTCAGCGAAATAAGGTAGGAGCAGCAGGAGGTTAAGAAACCACTATCAGAAAGACCACTATCTCATGCAGACGTCTCTGAAGTCATTCAGTGCATTGCTTTCTGTTTCCATAATCCTTTCTAGGAGCTATTCCTCTACCTCCCTTTCCTCCCACTTCAAAATCGACTATGCTCTGGCATGACAGCATCTAGTAGGACACAGGCACTTCAAAATTAAAACCTGACTTTCTCATCAGTCACACACAGACTTAGCACGCGCAGGTGAATCTAACGATTTAGATCAAAGGAGAGACATGATTAAGTCATATTGGCAAGAGCTTGGATGTCTGACGGTTGTTTTAAGAGAATGAAAGCTCGAGGAGCCGGGATTTATTTAATCTTTTCTAGTCACTACAGAATCGCTAGTACCCAGAGCAATGCCCGGCACTTATTTAAGAACTCAAAAAGTCTGGAAAGATTTATAAGGCAGAGTCAAGAAAATGTGTTACTGTACCTATGGTGTGATGTGAAGAGAGGGGTCCAAGATGACTCAAAGGTTTTGGGCCTGAGTCAAGGAAGGGTCTGGAGAAACAAGGACTTGCCATTGACTGAGAGTGCAGAGACAGTGAGAAGCGGGGTGCAGGGGCACCAGGGGCTCGGTTTGGCCACGCTGCTGGTGAAATGGCTGTTAGAGATGCAAATGGAGGTGCTGAGGAACACGTGATTTTGGAAGCTCTTTTGGTCTTAAAAAGAGACATGAGGAACGATGGTCTCTTTTCATGGATGTTGTCTGGGAAAGTAATGTCTGCTCGGGGCAGATGTCTTGCACGGGAGCTGGCTGGGGAAGCAGGAGGAGACCACCTGGGGTCCTTCCTCATACTGCCGACGCAGAAACCGTGAATTTACCCAACCCTGAGCTACTCTGCCTATGAAGTTATGGAATAATATGTTTCCCATTTGGTTTGAGCCATTTTGTTTTTTTGCTGTGGTTAAGACTTAAATTGACCGTTTAAAGCGTGCCAAGTGTACAGTTTAGTAGTAGTAAGTGCATTCACACTGCTGTGCAGCCCTCACACCATCCATCTCCAGAACTCTTCAGCTTGAATAACTGGAACCCCAAACCCCAATCCTTCCTTCCTGTCCCTGGCAACCACCACTCTACTCTGTCCTGTGAATCTGGTTACTCTAGGAACCTCTTGTAATTGGAATTCTACAGTATTTGTTCTTTTGTGACTGGATTATTTCACCTGGCATATCTTCAAGGTTCCTCCATGTTGAGTTTGAAGCCATTTTGAGTTGCATTTTCTATTACTTGCAATACTGTAACTGACACGTAAGCTTGAAGACAGCCAGTGATAAAAACATGAGGTCAAGTCACCATTTAAAATGAGAATGGTGATTCTAACTACTCTACTCTCCTACTTAGGACTGCTAAGGGTGTGTCCCCAGATAAAGCTCAAATTCCTTGGCCTGATAGACAACATCTTTCATGCCCAGTCTGGTTTACTGCTTCAGCTTTAGTTCCTGCCACAAGTGACCTTACTACGTACATTCCAGGACTACATCAAACCGGGCACAATTAGTTCCCCTCACACGCTGGCTTGGCTGCTTGCTGCCCCTCAGCTGCGCCCCTCCACCATGCACTACCTCAACTAGGACACCACTACCTCCAGGAGACCTCTACACAGACCTCCCTATCCACAGGGGAGTGAGAGTTCATAACTCTGCCTCCAATCTACTGTTCTGGTACTCACACTGTGCTTTATTATACTTGTATGTCTACTTCCCCTCCTAGAATGTAAGTTCTTGAAGTCAATGACGCCTACCACTGTCTGGCATGTAAGCACCATGCAATAAATACTTGCAGATTTCCTTACAGGCACACTATGTTTATTGTGCTTTGTTTTACTGGGCTTCACTTGATTGCACTTCACAAAAAGATTACGACTTGTGGAAGGCTCAGACAAATTAACACCATTAAAATGTCCATGATATCCAAAGCAATCTACGGATTCAATGCAATCCCCATGAAAAGACTAATAGATCTTTTCACAAAACTAGAACAAATAATCCTAAAGTTTATATGGAACCACAAAAGACCCTGAATTAGTCAAAGCAATATTGAAAAAGAATAAAGTTGTAGGTATCAGCAACCTGCTGTACTATAGGCTGCAGTAAACAGAACAGCATGGTACTGGCATAAAAACAGACACACGGATCAATGGAACAGATCAGAGAGCCCAGAAGTAAACCCAAGCCTATATGGTCACTTAAACAATGACAAAGGAGGTAGGAATATACAATGGGGTAAATACAGTTTCTTCAATAAATGTTGACAGAAAATCTGGAGACATGCAAAAGAATGAAAATGGACCATTTTCTTATGCCATATACAAGAATAAACTCAAAATGGATTAAAGACTTAGAAATCTAAGACCTGAGGTCATAAAAGTCCTAAAAGAAAACAGGCAGTAAACTCTTTAACACCACTCTTAGTAATATGTTTTTTTGAATATGTCTCCTTGTGCAAAGGAAAAAAAAAACAAGTGGGACTACATCCAAGTAAAGAGCTTTTTGCATAGCAAAAGAAACCAACAAAATCAAAAGACAACCTACTGAATGGAAGAAGGTATTTGCCAATGATACATTGATAAGGGGTTAACATCCAAAATATATAAGGAATTTACACAACATACCAGACAAAAACCCAATGAAAAATAAGCAGAGAAGCTCAACAGACATGTCTCCAAAGAGGACATACAGATGGCCAACAGACATGAAAAGATGCTCAGTCACTAATCATCAAGGAGATTCAAATTAAACCATAATGCGATTATCACCTGACACCTGTCAGATTGGCTGTTATCAATAAATCAAACAGTCTGACCAGGCGGTGGCAGAGTGGATAGAGGGTTGGACTGGGAGGCAGAAGACCCAGGTTCGAGACCCTGAGCTCGCCAGCTTGAGCGCGGGCCCATCTGGCTTGAGCAAAAGCTTGCCAGCTTGGACCCAAGGTCGCTGGCTCCAGCAAGGGGTTGCTCGGTCTGCTGAAGGCTCGTGGTCAAGGCACATGTGAGAAAGCAATCAATGAACAACTATGGTGTCTCAACGGCAACGAAAAACTAATGGTTGATGCTTCTCATCTCTCTCTGTTCCTGTCTGTCCCTATCTATCCTTCTCTCTCTCTGTCCCTGTAAAAATAAAATGTAAAAATAAATAAATAAATAAATCAAACAAGTGTTGGAGAGGATGTGGAGAAAATGGTGCCCTGGTGGAACTATAAAATGGTGCAACCACACTGTATGGTGTGCCCCCCAAAATTAAGAAAAGAAGTATAAATGACCCAGCAATACTACTTCTGCGTATTTATCTGAAGAAATCCAAAACACTAATTTGAAGAGATATGCAACCATATGTTCACTGCGACATTATTTACAATAGCCAAGAAATGGAAGCAACCCAAGTGCCCATCGACAAAGAACGGATAAGGACGACGTGGTACATACATACAATGCACTATTAGCTATAAAAAAGAATGAAATTTTGCCATTTGTGACAGCATGAATGGACCTACATGGCATTATGCTAAGTGAAATAAGTGAGACAAAAAAATAAATACCATATGATTTCACTTTCATGTGAAATCTAAACAAAAATGGACAAATTAAACGGAAACAAGCTCACAGATACAGAGAACAAATTGATGGTTGCCAGATGGGAGGAAGTTTGGATAAAAGAGATGAAGGGATTAAAAAGTATAAATTGCCAGTTATAAAGATAGTCATGGGGCTGTAAAGTACAGCAGAAGGGATATAGTCAATAATACTGTGATAACTGTGTATGGCGTCAGATGGGTACTAGATTTAATTATTGGGGTGCTTTGTAAGTTATATAAATGTATAATTACTATTGCACACCTAAAACTAATATAATAGTGTATGTTAACTAATTTTATTTTTTATTTTAAAAAATACAGTTTATCTTTGAACAATTAGGTTTTCAGTTGGATAAGTAGACCTGCAAAGTTCTAACCTGTGTTGTTCAAGGGTCAACTGCAGTTTGGCTCTGTAGTTGGGAATCTGCAAATGTGAAGGGCTGACTTGGCTATACAGACTGTGCAGGTGGTCAGTGCCCCTAATACTCATATTGTTCAAGGGTCACCAATACTTCCCCAAATATGCCACAACCTATATCCTCTACCACAAATAGCAGCAACTCCTCCCATCTAACAGTTAGACAGCCGTCAGATAACCACAAAGTTCAGTGATTGAGAGTGGCCTGATTTCCTAGGCTTGCTGGTAAAAAGAACATCCTTATTGAGGTACAACTAAGTATTCCTCAGTAATGATCCCCACTGAGCACAAAGGTGTCCTGGGTTCTGCTTCTCCCTTAACACAGGGGATGGGCTCAAAAACTAATACCAACTTGAGGACAGAAAGACAATAGGGTTTTTCTGGAAGAAAGGCATACTTTGACCTCTTACCCTTGTTCTTAGCTTTTCAATAACATGCCGTCGCGCTGTGATGAAAAGTCTACTTTTGGACCCTCTGGGAAGCTTTAGGTATTTTTGGAAAAGAAGTTTGACCACTAGGCCAGTCTGGACTCCAACCTCTTTTTTACTTAAAAATTCCTCCTATGTATTTCTTTGTACGTCTTGCTTCTTGAAAAAAAGATATCCCCCATTTCTACTATACACAGAACAGGCTGGCAAAAGTATCAGCATTGTTGGCCAGCTTAGAAGGGAACACACCATCACCTGGGCTGGACGAAGACAACCCTCTCTCCCCTCCATGCCTAATAGGCCCCTAGACAGCCCTGTCACAGTAACTTTCCTTTTGTTAGCCAGCCAAGAAAAAGCAGTTACATCTCCCAGCTGACGTCAGCCAGCCTCCTGGACTGACGTGGGCAAGGCTGTCTCAGAAGCTGCACAAGCAGCGAAGTTCTCTGCCTGACGGCCTGTGTGTGCTTCTGCTAATCCCCGGCTGGGACTGAGCAGGAGTCACGCCTTCGTGCAACAGTCCTCAGGGTGTCCTACTGGCAGAGTCAGCGGTTGCCAGGGCACTGGGGACGGAGGAGTGCGGCAGTCCACAGGCCTGCTCTGCTGTATCCTCCAATTACCTAACCCACAGCCAGCATTTACCTGAATCACGGGGGCCTTTTTAGTCTTGGGACAGGGTAAATATTTTTATCTTCACCAGTTCACCAGCTGTGATGATGATAAAATGAGCTAAGGTGAAAAAGAATACCCTGAAATGTGCTTCCAGTGATGTTCTGAGATTTGGCTTCAGTGACCAGCCTGTATTTAACTTCCTGGCTTCCACCTCTGTCCCAGGACAAACTCTTTCTGGGAGATGAAAATAAACATTCTGTGTATGTATAAACTTAAGATATTAAAAATTAAATGTAAAATATGGTACTTCCATGGCAGGTACCTCAGAAGGCAGCCCCTGCACAGAGTGGTAAAGGACACTCTTCACTTCGGATGGGACGAGGGGAGCAGAGCTGGCTGGCACGTGGGAAAGCTCCTTTCCATCTCCCAAGGCTGCTGCCAAGGGCTGCCGGCCTCCCAGTGACCCTGAGCATTTCTCTAATCCTTTCTCTGTATTAAATGCTTTCAAGCCTCAAGCCCCAGCTGTGGAAAAAAATGCCTCTGCTTTCTGACCCCACACCCTCTCTTTGAAAGATGCATACTGTTCAGCTTAAGGCAGTTTTATTTATCCTAAATATTGAGGAAGAAAGGCAAGCACATCAAATGCACACGCCAACTGCCCTTAAGATTAATCAAAGATGAAAATAGAACAACCCTAGCTGTTTGCTTAAATTCTACTCTGATTACTGGAGGGAAAGGGGTTGGGGAGGTAGAAGAGGGTAAAGGGGAGGTAAATGGTGTTGGACGGAGATTTCACTTGAGGTGGTGAACACACAGTATAACCTGCAGAAGATGTAATATAGAATTGTATACCTGAAACCTATGCAATTATATTAATCAATGTCATCTCAATAAATTCAATTTGAAAAATTTTAAAACATACAGAAAACAGGAAAATAAAACCCATTTACAGGAAAAAAAATTGGGGAGAAACTATGCCCGAGGAAGCCTAGATACCGGGATTACCAGGCAAAGTCAACTAGTAAGTATGCTCAGGTGCTGAGGAGACTGTGGACGAGGAACTACAGGAGCACGAACGACCGAGTGCTTAAAGGCAACCTGCAGATGGGAGACAGTATTTGTAAACCATGTATTGGCTAAGGGGTTAATATCCAAAATATGCAATATACAGATCATGTATCACAGAAATGTATACTTGAAACCTATATGACCTGATTAACCAATGTCCCCCCATTAAATTTATAAATTTTATATATATATATGTACGTACGTACATACAGATGAACTCATACCATTCAATAACAACAAAAAATCAGATAAAAAAACGGGCAGAGGAACTGAACAGACATTTCTCCAAAGAAAACATCCAAATGGCCAAAAGGTACATGAAAAGATGTTCAATATCACTAATCATCAGGGAAATGCAAATCAAATCCACAGGCAGATATCACCTCACACCTGTTAGAATGGCTCTTATCATGAAGACAAAGGATAACAAGCACTGCTGAGAATGTGAAGTAAAGGGAGCCCTTGTATATATACTATTGGTGGGAATGTAATTTGGTGTAGCCATTTTGGAAAACAATATGGAGGTTCCTCAGAAAATTAGAACTACCATATGATCCAGCCAGTACACTTCTGAGTATATATCCAAAGGAAATGAATACAGGATATTGAAGAGATATATGCACCCCCATGTTTACTGCAGCATTATTCACAATAGCCAAGATATAGAAACAACCTAAGTGTCTGTCAATGGGTGAATAGATAAAGAAGTTTGTGGTACATCTATACAATGGAATATTACTCAGCCATGAGAAAGAAAATCTTGCCATTTGCAACAACATGGATGGACCTTAAAGACATTACGCTAAATGATAGAAGTCAGAGAAAGACAAATACAGTATGATCTCACTTATTGTGGAATCTAAAAAAGCTGAACTTGTAAAAACAGAAGAATCGTGGTGGTTACCAAGGGCTGGGGGTGGGGGGAGAATAGGAGAGATGTTAAGAGTAGAAATTTGCACTTTACATGAAAGTAACACAGCCACTACAGAAAACATTTTGGTGATTCCATAAGAGATGAAACAGAACTACCACTTGATTCAGCAACTCCATTTCTGGGTATACACACAAAGAAATTGAAAGCACGAACTTGTATACATATTTGTACATAGCAATGTTATTCACATAGTCAAAGATGAAAACAACCCAAATACAGTGTATGTGTATAAAATGACTATTACCCATCTTAAAAAGGAAGCAAAATCTGAACATGTTATATATAGCATGGATGAACATTGATGACACTATACTAAATGAAATAAGCCAGACACGAAACAACACAAATTATAAGATTGCATTTCATGGGGAAAAAGTAGGTTAGAAGTTACCAGTGGCTGGAGAGATAAAGGAATTGGGAGTTATTGCTGAACGAGTAGAGTTTCTGTTTGGGGTGATGAAAATGTTTTGGAAATAGCGGCGATGGCTACACAACATCGTGAATGGAATACCACTGAACTGTATACTTGAAAAGGGTTTTATAATGATGGATTTTGTGTCATATACAACTTACTACCTCCTTACATAGAAAAAAAAGTGACTTTAAAGTACATTAACTGTCTTCAGGTGTTTGTGTGGAAAAGGCTATATAGATTCAGAGTAGAAACCTCCAGAGGAAAATCAGGTACCTCCAGTCTAAAGATGGTTTTCCAGATTCCGTAACTTAGAAGACAGAAGTGGCCAATATCACAGACCTAAAACACCAGCCATTCAGATAGGCTCATAAGAAAAAACAGAGAAATGTCCCCATGGAAGAAAGATGGGAGACAGAGTTTCAGATGCAGGCGCTAATTGTGGGGCCTGTGGAACGCTGCTTAGGGACAGTGTTAGGTAAAACTGCACTCCCACAATTGACATGTGAAAATCTGATATTGGCACTGGGACAAGAACCCTTAAAGGTATGTCCAAAGACAGTCTACCCTGAGAGAAAACTAAATGAAATTTCCTATAGAAAGAAACTGGATGCCTATTAATTGCAAGTTAATGAAAAGGTAGTCTGTCACTTATGTATTCAAAGATGCCAACCAGATCCACTCTCTTTGAGAAGTGGAATTTATTTCCTCTCCCTTTACATCTGGGCTGGCCCAATGACTTCTTTAACCAACATAATGGGGCAGAAGTCACACTGTAGTAGGCAGGCACAAAGATGACCCCCAAGGCTCACTGTCAACTGGTATTAACAGTCTGTGTAATCCCTTTCCTTTGAGGGTAGGCTGGGCTCCCTGACTTCCTTCCAGACGAGGTTATGAGGACCACGGCTTCCATCTCAAGGCTCTGTCTCTAGATCACTCTGCTGGGGGAAGCGCACTGCTGAGTGCGGAGCAGCCCATGGGGCATGGTGAGGAACTGAGGCCCTAAGACCAATGACCTGTGAGGAATGAAAGCCTGCCAAAAACCACACACTGAACTTGGAAGAGGATTCTTCAACCCCAACTGAATCTTGAAATGGTTACATCCTGGCTGACACCTTAACTGTAGCTTTATGAGATACTCTGAACAGGCAGCACCCAGCTAAGCCACTGCTACAGAAACTGTGGGAGAATTGCCTGTTGTATTCAGCCATGAAGTTTTGTGGTAAATTATTACATAGCAACAGATAACAAATATGAGATGATCTGGGACTTCTAAGCCTAGGCCTTCCCTCCCTTCCTCCTAGAACCCAGTCTTTTCTTTTTTTTTTTTTTTACAGGGACAGAGAGAGTCAGAGAGAGGGATAGACAGGGACAGACAAGAACGGAGAGAGACGAGAAGCATCAATCATCAGTTTTTCGTTGCGACACCTTAGTTGTTCATTGACTGCTTTCTCATATGTGCCTTGACTGTGGGCCTGCAGCAGACCGAGTAACCCCTTGCTTGAGCCAGCGACCTTGGGTCCAAACTGGCAACCTCAGGGTCTCAAACCTGGGTCCTCCACATCCCAGTCTGACACTCCATTCACTGCGCCACCGCCTGGTCAGGCTAGAACCCAGTCTTCATGCTATCAGAAGCACAAGTCATGCGGACAGTCTCACCTGATTGCCCATTCCAGCAAGAACTGACTGCAGACCAGCTACTGCTGCCCGCTGCTTAAACCTGCAGCTGAGGCCCAAACACCATGGGATGGAGAGAACCCGCCTCTCTGTGCCCCGCAGAATCCTTGACACACAGAATCATTGAGCAAATAGAATGTTTTGAGCCACTACATTTTGGGGTGGTGTGTTACACAGCAATGAAAAGCCCAAACCATTGCCAATCAGTAGGATTGGCAGTAAGAGGCAACAGTCCCTAGAGGATACAAAGCTGAGGCTTCTGGACTAATAGACTGAACAGCAGTGATTTATTCATAAAGGAGGGTAACTGAACAACTGGAGCTTAGGGAGGTAGAGGATGGGGTTACACAGGAAAACCTTTTCCCATGGACACAATCTAAAACCTAAATCTACCAGGAAATGCCTTGGAAATGTGAGCTACTAGTCAGAGACGACAGTTTAAACCAGGCTGATCAAAGAATAAGCAATTGCCCATGTAAGTCCTGTTGGAATTAAAACTGTTTGGACTAAAAGGCTCTGTAGAAACCACTGTCTTGGTTGCTGCTGAGGTAGGCAGCAGCATCAAAATTTCCCAGTATTACTTAGTTATCTGCTGACTCAAAGGGAAGAATCTGTCAAATCCTTGCCTCTAGTAGATATAAAAGAGAAAAGCTTTAAAAATTAAATGAATTGGGGGGTGGGGAAAAAATTAAATGAATTATAGCAATGTCAAATACTTACAGAACGGTACTATTATATGTAAGTTACAATGAAAAGGAGTTAACATTGCAATGAACTACAAAACAAACAGCAAACGGTGAGGTGTATGCTAGACCACGTGGAGGCTTCCTTCCCCAGAAAAAAGCCTGTGAAACATCTAACTTTACAATAAAGGCAGTCACTGATATCCAAGCTCCAGATCTCTCAGTCATATTAGTAGAAAACTCGCGATACAACCTATTCCTTTTCCCATGAAAAAGCGTACAACTATCATTTCCAACAGCCATAAACTAAGAGGAATAAGAATGGAGGGAAGAGACTACAGATGTGTCAACAGTAGCAAGGTTCTCCTCTGCCACTGGAACATCTATGTTTCCGACACACAAGACGACTAGACAGCATGGACCTGGGGGGAGCAGCCACACTTGCCAACTGCTGTTCCTCAAATGTAAACCAGACACTGCCTCCCGGTATGTATCACTAGCTTCTGCCTAGGAAATGTCACCAAATATTCAGTTGCCTACAAGATCCAAATGGTGGAAACTCACTAGTGGCCTATTCAGAAATATTTGAAAACTATACATTAATTAATACAGTCATGTGATGCCAAGTGAGGAACAGGACTAATGCACTCGATACGCAATGTAATACAAATTGGTACCTGATTCACTTACAAATTAATAAACAGCAAGTCAGGGAATAAAGAGTCCTGAGAAAAACTATGCAACAATGCCATCAGAGTCCAGCTGTAACACAGGACACCAATTAGCAAATATTTAGCTAGTTCGCTATCCAACGAAATAATATTCCATGTCATCATGCTAATCTAATAATGAAGCTGAAATTAATAAAGTTAACATTGTGAAAGCAATATTTTATGTTGTATTCATTATCTTTAAAAAGATATTAACCACTACTACAAAATTCTACTGGATCATGCACCAAATATAAATGTGTATGATCATTGTTAGAATACCAAATAAGAGAAACTGAGGTATATTTAGAACCCTAACAATGTGCATTCAGTTGGGGAATAATTTATTGAAACATAAATTACATAAAGGAATGAACAAGAAACTATAAAAGAGCAAACACTCTTTTTCCTTCCTTTCTGAGCAGTCCTTTAGTAACACAGGCAGCACAAACTGGTCTGCATTTGGCAGGCTTTCTGTGGCCATTAGCAAATAGATAAGCCAAAATGAGGAAAAGCTTTTCAAGCATTTTGGGAAGGATTATGAGTCCATTATCAGACAGACCTAGCTACAAACGTACCCTTCTTTTCAAGTAGGTTATAATGCAAAGAATACAACTGCCTTCACCTCAAATAGAGGGAGATGTGTTGCAGCCTGGAATACAGGCAAGTTTCTGGGGTCCACTAAGTAAATTTCAGCTATTTGGAGTTTAATGAAGCAAAACCACTATTTTTTTCTGCCCACATATCATTTTGTTAATCAGTGGTTCTGGAGTACAAGACCATTAATTTCAGCCTTAAGAAAACACACTGGACTATATATGGCACGTTGATTTTTTTCACTAGTAGGAATTCTGGATGTGGCATCAGAGTCAAAACTTGGAACACCATGATTTAGAATGATCTCATCTGCACAGTGACTCGTTTACTCATCCGATATTTATGCTCCTTTCCTCTCCTCTCTTCTTTGTCTTTTTAATAAATTTAAACAAAATGGCTATCAGTCTCTTCAGTGATTTCTGTCATCAACCATTCAGACATTTCCTCATTTCTCCTCATCATTGTGTGATATCAACTTTGCACAATTCTTGGCCAATGGCCATATTAATTTTCTACTTGAAAGAACACAAACAGAATACTGCTTTGGACGAAGGTAGGAGGGGGAGCTTGGGGAATAGCTGTTTGTCCTGATGCATAGCAATTAGCTTTGCAAACAGAAAGAGTAACATGACTGATTTGATACCTAGCCAAAACTGCCAAAAGGGGAAAAAATCCTTCTGTTGGGAGTATTGAGTGCCTTTTTAAATAGTGGCTATGGGCAGTCACATTTGCCTTTTTGGCAATGGTAGGAGCAGTGTGACATCAGAGATCTTCAGTTTCCATGGTGATTATTAGTGATGGCATTTCAAATGTTGTGGTTAGGTTCCAGAGTATAATTTCTTGCACTTTATACCGTAAGAGGGAAGAGAAAGAACTGCTTCATCTTACCACTTTTAAAGGAGAGAATGCTGACCCATCCACATAGATAAACATCACAGTTTTTAAGTAGATATGATTTGTTAATCTTAAAAAAGTGTGTGTCAACAGGAACAACAAGAGTAAGTTGCTGAGAGATACTAAAGCACTTGGACTTAAACTTATCTGCCTCTGCAGTTAAGGACAATCACTAGGGTGAAGACAGAGCTGTTTATCCCAATCCGAACGTCCCTTAAAGGCAAGCTAGCATCCCGTCCTCCTCTTGGCCCTGGGTCCCTGAACATATGGGATTACTTGATACACTAAGTGATTTTGATGTTGACAAAGCTAAACACTTCATTTTTGCTTTGTTTACTTTCCACATTTATGGTTGATGGTTAACTTTAAAACACTCAGTTTACTAAGAATTACACATAGTTAAAAAAAAATAGAATAAGCAACAGTCTAAGAAAGTGCTTCATTTGGCTCTGATAACAAGGAAGTTTTTAGTTTTTTCATGTAGCTATAAAATTAATCTTTTAAATATGATATATCAGTTATAAACCTTATAAACACGATGTATTCAAAAATTTTTCTATTAAAAAACAAATTGTTTTTGTTCCCTCAATATTATTTTGTTTACAGAAGGTCTATTCTAGTTTTTCTGACCAGTGATTTAAATCAGAGATCTACAGTGTGGTTAATAATATTGTCTAGAGGAAGAATCAAAGATTATAAATCCAAGCAACAGAGAAAATCTGCTGGCAAGGTGAAAGAAGTCATAATGAATCAGAATTAATTTAAAAACAAAGTCTACATAAATACATTCTTATAGTTGCAGTAACCAAAATGATAAATGATCTGTCTCTCTCCTCCTCAAGCTACTAGTTATGCCAAGACAGAGTATCTAGGCCACCACTGTGTAAGAGTTTTACAAAAGCCTACAGACCAGAACAAGAAGGAATTGACTAATCAATGACAAGGTCAGAAAATAAGGTAGAACACTTAGGTCACAAAGTAGTACCACTAGTTGTGACTGAATACGCATCCACAAATCACCAATAGGATTAAGCTACCTAAGGTAAACTTTATCCTTGTTTTTATCATCAGATACTCAACCACAATAAAACTGAGATCAGTTACTGATTAAAGGGTAACCTAATACAGTTTCAGAAAAAATCTTGAAATGCCCTGGCGGAGCTGCTCTCAGTTGGTTAGAGCGTTGTCCCAATACACCAAAGTCGTGGGTTTGATCTCCAGTCAGGACACACACGAGAGTCAACCAATGAATGCATAAGTAAGTGGAATAACAAAATTGATGTTTCTCTCTCCCTCCCTCTCTAAAATTAGTAATAAATAGAAATTTTAAAAAATGTAACCAGTAAAACTGGTTATGTGGAGAACTTAAGAAATTAACATAGCTAGGGGCAGAATTCTAGACTGTTAAAACTGTAAGGAAATAAAGGTCTGTGAAGATCCAGTGAAATTATCCAGGATCACCAGAGCTGCTGTCAATGCAGAAGTGGAATTGAGCCATGCCCGCCTATCTCTTCCGTAGCACATCTAATGAAGTACTGTGATGTGTGCAACACACAGCACCGCCACAAAGATTTGCATTCTAAGGGTCAGCTTACAGAGAGTAACTGTTTAACCTTTTACAAAACCAAGTAAAACACAAACACACACACATGCACACCACTGTATTTAAATACACTATGTAAAGTATGATCGTCTAAGTACCAAGCTGTATACCTGAAACCAATACAAAATAAAATTGAAAGTAAACTGTAAAACAAATACAGCAAAGTCAAAATAAACACACATGGAAAGAAAAAAAAAAACTGTAAAAAAATGTTGTAAAAATAAACTTTAAATCTGCCTTCCTTGAAGTTCTGAATAATGGACATCTCAGGTATCTGATTCAAAATTTTAAATAGAACAGTAATGTATTGCTAAATTAGAGAAATAAAATGCATCATACATAGAACAAAAGTTCTAGCTTTTCCATTTAAAGGGTGACCAGATCTTGAGTCAAACAGAAAGTCAAGGCCCTATGTGGTCTTCCCAAAAGAAAGCAAAGTGGGGCTTAAAGACTAGTGACAGGAAATAACACTTCCTTCCTCCCACAGAACTCCTTGTAGTTCTTCTAGGGCTGTTCCTCTAGAAATACAATGACAAAAAGAAAAAGAAATCCCCTCCAGAAATCTAGCAGTCTCACTGACGGGGCTTATTAGGAGAAAGGCTCTTTCCTGTTATTTTTAGCAAGTCTCTTCTTGTTTTAAAAATTCTACAAGCAGATGATCTGAAATTGAAGTATTACTTAGATTATGATAAAAAGCTAGAAAGAATAGATGCTGATGATTTCCATTTCCTGATCATAAAAAAGCTGAAACTGAGGCTCTTATGAGCAACTGGATGGGATTTCAGGCAAGTCACAGACCCCCCTGAATGTATTATTTCAAAAAAAGAGATATCATAAAGTCAAATGAAATAATATGGGGAAGTGATAGAATATTGATATTCTCAGTTTTAATACTGACTAGGTTTTCCACAGATATATCAGACTTTGAGGGTACAAGAATATCCTTACTGCATTTCTTATTCTTTGAGGATCACAAGAATATTCTTACCTTAACATAGTTAAAGGACTAACACGGCAACAAATACCTATTAATAATCACTTTAACTGTAAATGGCTTAAATGCTCCAATCAAGACATAGGGTAGCTGAACGCATAAGAAAACAATACCCTATATGTGCTGTCTACAAGAGACCCACCTCAGAACGAAAGATACACAGACTAAAAGTAAAGGGATAGAAAAAGATACTTCATGCAAATGGAAAGGAAAAGAAAAGCTGGGGTAGCAATACTTACATCTGACAAAGTAGACTTTAAAACAAAGGTTATATAGTAAGATACACAATAGAACACTAAATAATGATAAAAGGAGCAATCCAACAAGAGGACATAGCCTTACAAACATTTATGCCCCCAATAAGTGGAAGCGCCTAAGCATGTAAAGCAAATCTTGATGAACATAAAGGGTGAGGCTGACAGTAATACAGTCATATCAGGGGATTTTAACACAACACTGACATCAATGGATAGATCTTCCAGACAGAATATCAACAATGGAATGGTGGCCTTAAAAGACACACTAGATCAGATGGCTTTCATTGATATCTTCTGAGCATTTCACCCCAAAGCAGCAGAATATGCGTTCTTTTCAAGTGCACAAGAAATATTTTCTAAAATAGAATACATTAGGACACAAAACAAGTCTAAATAGATTTAAGAAGATTTAAATCATATCAAGAGTCTTTTCTGACCATAATGGAATGAAACTACATAAGAAACAGTCACAAAAAAACCACCTGAAAAATACACAAAGACATGGAGGCTAATAAATAACATGTTACTTAAATGAATGGCTTAACAATGAGAAAATGAAAAAAATCAAATGAAACTAATGAAAATGAGAACACAACAACCCAAAGTCTATGGAACACAGTGAAAACAGTCCTAAGAGGGAAGGAAATTCATAGCAATATAAGCCTAACTCAAGAAACAAGAAAAATCTCAAAAAACAATCTACCTTTTATTTAAAGAAACTTGAAGAAGAACAAAGCCCAAAGTGAGTAGGAGGAAGGAAATAATAAAGATCAAAGCAAAAGTGGAGTCTAAAAAATAATACAGAAGATCAGTGATCAAGATCAAGAGCTGATTCTTTGAAAAGATAAACAAGATTGACAAACCTTTAACCAGACTCATCAAGGAAAAAAAAAGAGAGAGGACCCAAATAAAACCAGAAATAAAAGAGGAAAAGTAACATTGACACCAAAGAAATACAAAGGATTGTAAAAAATATATACAGTGTGTCCGTAAAGTCATGGTGCACTTTTGACCGGTCACAGGTCAAAAGTGCACCATGACTTTACGGACACACTGTATATTACAAACAACAATATGCCAACAAATTGGACAACTGGAAGAAATAAATTCCTAGAACCATACCATCTTCCATAACTGAGAACCCGGATAGAAAGACTGCAGCTAGTTAAATCGAAGCAGTAATAAAAAACTTACAACAAACGAAAGTCCTGGACCAGATGGCTTCACAGGTGAATTTTACTAAGCCTAAGAACTAATACACATATCCTTCTCAAACTATTCCAAAAAATATAAAAGGAAGACTCCCAAGTGCATTTCACAAGGCCAGCATTATCATAATTCCAAAGCCAGATAGATACCACAAGGGAAGAAAATTATAGGCAATATCCCTGATGGAAATGGACGCTAAAATACTCAACAAATATTAGCAAACTGGATCCAGCAATACCTTAAAAATATTATGATCAAGTGGGATTTATTCCAGGGATGCAAGGTTGGTACAATATTTGCAAATCAATACACGATACATCACATAAACAAAATAAAGGATAAAAGCCATATAATCATATCAATAAATGCAGAAAATGCATTTGATAAAATCAAGCACCCATTTATGATAAAAACTCTCAGCCAAGTGGGAATAGAGGAAACATACCTCAATGTAAAAAGGCCATATATGACAAACCTACAGCCAACATTATACTCAATGGGAAAAAACTACAAGCGTTTTCCTTATGATTGGGAACACGACAGGGATATCCACTTTCACCACTTTATTCAACATAGCCCTGGAAGTCCCAGCCATAGCAATCAAGAAGAAGTAAAAGGCATCCAAACTGGAAAGGAGGAACTAAAACGTCATTATTTGCAGATTATATGATACTATATATAGAACCCTAAAGTTTCAACCAAAAAACTACCAAAACTGGTAAATTCAGTAAAGTAGCAGAATACAAAATAAATATCCAGAAATCAGTTGCATTTTTATACACCAATAATGAACTACCTAAAAGGGAAACTAAGCAAATAATTCCCAATTGCTTCAAAAAGAGTAATACCTAGAATAAATTTAACCAAGGTTGTAAAAGACACTGATTCAAAAGAATATATGCACCCCTATGTTCACTGCAATGTTATTTACAGTAGCCAAGATTTGGAAGGAGCCCAGGTGCCCATCAGCAGATGAATGGATAAAAGAGCTGTGGTACATTTACACAATGGAGTAATACTCGGCCATAGAAAAGAAGGAAATCTTGCCCCACATAACAGCATGGATGGACCTGGAGAGCATTATGCTAAGTGAAATAAGCCAGTGAGAGAAAGACAAGTGCCATATGCTTTCACTCAAAAGTGGCATCTAATGAACAAAATGAACCAACAAGCAAACAGAGACGGACTAACAGACAGAGAGCAGACTGACAGCTGTTGGGGCAAGGGTCTGGGTATGTGGGATGGAATGATTGAGTAAAAAAAAGGGGGGGAACCTCATGGACAAGAACAACAGTATGGTGACTGCTGGGGGAGCTGGGAAGGGAAATGGGAAGGTGAGGAGGGCTTGGGGAATAGATGGTGAAGGAAGAAGACTTGACTTGGCGTGGCGAACACACAACGCAATATACAGATGATGTATTGTAGAATTGTGCACCTGCAACCTGTGTAATTTTGTTAAATAGCCTCAACCCAACAAGTTAAAAAGAGAGAGAGTATCCTTACCTTAATGTTTTGAAAGAGAATACTAAACCCACTCACAGCATGGTCTGGAAGATGATCAACATACGTATCATTGGGACCCTGGTAGAAATGCTGGCCCCTAGATCCCACCCCTATGAGTCAAAATCTGCATTTAAACAAAATCTCTAGGTGATTCACAAGCATATGAAAGCTTGAGTACTGTACTGAAAACACTGACAGTGCTCTGGCAAAGGAGGCCCCTGAAATCTCAGATGATGTCAACCCCTCACAGATGCACATGGAGAACGGGTTCTGCGTCAGCCTGGCCTTTCCTGGCACCACCAGGAAGGCTGACTTCTGGTCAGCCACAGACTGAACAATTGAGTGGTTAACAGTTATCAACAAATATATCAGTATCAATCAGGTTAGCCTCATTTAGTTCCCTCTTCTTAGTGGGATTAAAGTTAACAGATAAAAATGATAAAGTTAGCTAGCCACGTTAAGAAATGGTTTATTAACCTGTCTGGATAATGCTAAAAACCATGGGCAGACTAAATGATTAAATGAGCCTGGATCATTTCATTTCCCTAATTATAATCATTAAAAGCTAGGCAAGCATACTGATTTATTGATGGGCAATTAAGTCTCATTTTGACTTCTATTTTTAGAAAAAAGACTATTCTTTTTAAAAGAAAATAATCTGCCCTTAAGAATGGAGTGGTCTAATGTGAAAACACTAGAGGAAAAATAACTTAACTTTTGATCATGGCCTTCGTCATGTTAACTTCTTATTGGGAACAGTATTTTTTGTAAGGCTCTAATACTGAGAATGGGAGTGAAAGGGTGCATCCATTATTCTCCTTCCACTCATCCACACAGTCCTTTTCATACCTGCTTGCCCAATTATCTGCCATCCTAGGTAAGATAGGGGGAAGCTGCTCCCACAGCAAAGTCACTGAGAACATGAAAGGAACAAAAAACTGCCTTTAAACATTTGGTACTGACAACTAAGATTCTATTTTTGTTTTCTGAACAACAGTATTCATAATTTCCACATTGGTTTACATTTTTCTTGAGTCTATATCATCAAACTTCATTTCCCCACACAAAGTAACTGGGTACAAAGCACCAGAGGCGGCCACGAGGATTAGACAGCGAGGAAGACGGGGTACAGACTACAGGTCTTGCCACCCAGAGAAGGCACGCTTCTGAGAGCTCTATGTGACCAGACTGCCTACTAGGATTTTCTTTGTGTTTAAGCACAGGTCTTTCGCTATTCAGTCTGTCTAATTTTGAACATAAACAGGCACAACACAGACCGGAGGTAGTTTTAACTGTACCAAGTTAAAATGTGAATGAACCATGGACTCTGCCCTGCCCACTTACCTGATATCACTGCTATTTTCCCAGATCCATGCTCGTCTCTAGCTATTCTCTCTGCCTCCTCCATCAGCAGCATGCCAAATCCCTTTGAGGAGCAATAGAAAGGGTGAGAATTAAGGAGAAAATAAGTCATTGTAGGGGATCTGTAAAACAAGAAGACTAATATTTAGTTCTTGCTAAAATCTATTAAAATTAAGAGTGACGAAAAAAATAACATTTATGGGAGTAAGAAAAGAGAAACCATTCAATTATATCAAAAGAACACTATGACACGCTAGTCAAAAAAAGAAATAACTTTTCAACAAAAGCCAAAAGGTTATCTGCAGATGATGAAATGACTTGTCTATTTTTAAGCAAGCTCTAGGCAATCTCCAGGTGATTAAATCTGGGACATCTAATCTTGTACTTATTAGTCAGCCCTCCGATTTCTAAAAGGCTCTGAAACCAGGCAATATTCTCCATTCACCAATGTTAGGGTCTACTACACTATATCCTCCACTAGTGGCGTTAACCCATGTTCCTAAAATTTTAAAAAGTGACTTACGTATTTAGTTTTTTTTGTGAGAAATTTGGAATAGTGTTCCATATAGCTTGCCTTTAGGAAGTGCTGTAATTTGATTCCATGCTAGTGAATCATTAGAAACTGCCAGTACTAGACCCCTTCCGACTTTCAGAAACAGCAACTTCACATGGTTCAACCTAACCATATTCCACTTGACTGAGTCTCAATCTGTCTCTTCCCCCTCCGCCCTCACACCCCAAAGCGGGCAATCTGGAGAGAAGATGTCTCTGGCACTAAAATACTGACTCTTCTGCTTCTAGCCTTCCCGTTTTCCTTTCCTCTTTCTCCGTCTACTCCGCTGCTCCCTCCTGCCCTTTCTTCCCCTTCTTTGGGCAGTTTCTTAATCACAGTCAAAGAGAAATGAGATACAGGATACCTGATGCTGAAATTTGGTAGGGTCCCGACTGTTCACAGGGACTACACTCCCATACACGTGCAGCTCCCGGACTATGGAAACACCTCCCACTAATTCAAAACGGAAGGTTTCCTCTGAGCACTTCCGTAATCGCAGGAGGCCGATCAAAATGTCCTGATCTGGGTCTTCATAGGATAGGAATGTTTCCCAGCCACCATTTGCAACATAGTCTCTCCTTACCAATTCAATCTATTTAATAAAAAGGCAGAACAAAACATTACAAAAATAGAGAACAAAGCTCATTTTTATAATTACACATACATACATATATACATACATACATACATACATACATATATATATATATATATATATAGGCTAATATCCACAATAAGAAATAAAGACTCATGAATTGTTTCTTTTTACTTGTCTACTTTCAAATATCAATTAAATAAGAGTCCAGGCCTTATCTGTAAACTATTATAGAAGAAAAACAATTTCATAGTTTCACAAACATTTGAACTTCATTAACCTTGAGACTCGTACAAGATCCGGCTTAGTAAGCGGGTCCGTGAGGTTAAATCTCTGACGCTCCGTAGAGAGTCTCTAAGGTATAATCAATCACACACTATGTCACATGTGTAGCTTGGGAGAGCCCTGGGCCCCAGAACTGTCAGGTGCTCTCAATGGTTTCATTTTCTAGTCTTTAGCTCCTCTACTAAAAACCTCTTGGGGGAGGATGTATCATGAATCACTACTTGTTCCTGGATGGCATCCCGCAGGGCCTTTAAAATAGTATGTCTAGTTATGATATTAAACTTTTGTGGTAGCAATCTACATAAGCTTTTGATTCTCCAACTCATTGTTCAAGTGGCCCTTGTACTTTACATAAAGGTAAGCAGTATGTAACAATATGCTTTCACAGAAACCCGAGCTTACACGTATGGACATAGCCACGCCCAGGTAGTTCTGAAAGTGGTCAGACTATACCCAGTGAGTAAACAATTCAGACTAACATATATCTTCCTTCTCAATTTACTGTCTGCTAAATGATTAGACTGCCCAAGAATCCGGCAAAATGATTAATGGTGCTTGGGTTTGCTATTTCCCTCAAAATGTCCCAAATGTGAAAACTATCCAACAATTCATTTTGAGAATAGAAATATCAATACAGATCTCATTGATTCTAGCCTTTCCAAATGGGATTCTACAAGAGCTAAATCCCACAGAAAATTCTACACAAAGCCAGACATAGATACATAGGAGAGATGTAATTCATTACAGGACAAAGAATGCCTTCAGGCATCAGGTTTCAGTGTTGTGGAAGCCCTGTTCGTTGATAAGGGCTCTAGTCATTTGATTACGACCAATGGGCAATAATTTAACAGGTGCACACAATGAGGTAAGTACATCACATCCAGCTTTACATGAATGTAGTCACTTGTTACATGTGGCTATTTACATTTGAATTAAAAATGAAATAAAGTAAAAACTCAGTTCCTTAGTTGCATTAGGCACTTTTCAGCTGCTTAAAAGTCACAAATGATTGGTGGCTAACACCATTTTAGATGGCACAGATAACAGAACATTTCCAACACTGCAGAAAGTTCTATTGAACAGTGCTTGTTCTAGAATGAAGTTCAGACTTGGTTTTCCTAACCTGGCTCTACTAGAATTCAGCCACCCTCATACTTGCCTTTCCAGCTTGACATCTGTGTCTGATCCACAATTACTCTCTGCTCTTAGTTTACTCATTAACTTCTAGGGTTCAGTCCCATTGTAAGAAGCTGACAAGAAAAGATTTATAAACAGGACCCAATCTCTCTACAAAATGAAGAAACTGACCTGGTATGGCCGTACTTTATGATGAATTTCTTGAATTCCAACCTCTCTGGTTCTCACATCACGACACTGGAAAAAAGAAAAAGTGGAAGATGGGAGCAGTTATAAACCTAGTTCAGTTTTCAACCGAAAGCTCTGCACCAAACCCTGGGCTCAGAATTAAGTTTGAACATAATTTACAATGAGCTAGAAGAACTACATTTAAAAATAAAGCCATCTTTAATAAACCTGAGAATGGGAAGCATGAAATAAAAATGTATAAAGTTAGTACAGTACTGCTTTTAAAATAAGTTTATAATTCAAAGAAAACTGATATATAACATTGGAGGTAAAGAACAGACTTCCGGCCTGGCCAGTTGGCTCACTGGTAGAGCATCCCTCTAGCACAGGAGTCCCCAAACTGCAGCCCCCTGAGGTCATTTATCCGGCCCCCGCTGCACTTCCAGAAGGGGCACCTCTTTCACTGGTGGTCAGTAAGAGGAGCACAGGATGCATCCGTACCCATAGTTCCCATTGAAATACAGGTCAGTTTGTTGATTTAAATGTACTTGTTCTTTATTTTAAATGTTGTATTTGTTCCCGTTTTGTTTTTTTACTTTAAACTAAGATATGTGCAGTGTTCATAGGGATTTGTTCACAGTTTTTTTTATAGTCTGGCCCTCCAATGGTCTGAAGGACAGTGAACTGGCCCTGAGTAAAAAGTTTGGGGACCCCTGCTCTAGTGTGTAAATGTCCCAGATTCGATTCCCAGTCAGGGCACATAGGAGAAATGACCATCTGCTTCTCCACCTCCCCAACCCCCACCTCTCTCTCTCTCCCAGCTCCTCCCACAGCCATGGCTCAATTGGCTCCAGCGGCCCCAGATGGGCAGAGCATTGCCTCATAGTGGGCTTACCATGTGGATCCTGGTCGGGGTGCACGTGGGAGTCTATCCCTGTGCCTTCCCTGCTCTTGCTTAATTAAAAATAGAAAGAAAAAAAAATCCTAAAATATAGTAATAGCTTTTTTCCCAAAGGATATAACTGTATTTGAAAGTCCATCCAAAACTATGTAATAGAAGAGTAAAAGCAGATTCCTAATTTTTAAAAACTCTGCTTTATGGTAGTTAATATTACTAACATTTCATATTCATATCACTTTAGAAATGTCAAAAAGAGGGATGATACTGAAGATTACTGGTTTTTAAATTAATTTTAGAGAGAGAGGAAGGGAAAAGGAAGTGGGTGAGTGAGGGAGGGAGAGAGGGAGGGAAGGAGAGGGAGGGAAGGAGAGGGAGGGAAGGAGAGGGAGAGAAGGAGGGAGGGAGCGAAGGGGAAGGAGAGGGAGAGGAGGGAGGGAGCGAGGGGGAAGGAGAGGGAGAGAAAGTAGAGGGGGAGAGGAAGGGGAGAGAGAGAGAGAGAGAGGGAGAGGAACAGAGACAGAGTGGGGGAGAAGGGGAGAGAGAGAGAGAGAGAGAGAGAAGGGAGAGAGGGAGAGAGAGAGAGAGAAACATTGATTTGCTGTTCATTTATTTATGCATTCATTCATTGATTCTTGCATGTGCCCTGATTGGGATCACACCCACAACTTTGGTGTATCAGGACAATGCCCTAATCAACTAAGTACCAGACCAGGGCTGAAGACTGCCGTGTTTTTTTTTCTTCCTCCTCCAATTTTTTTTTTGCAGAGAAAGGCACTGTGGAAGAAAGGATGGGCGAGACAAAGGAGAACAAAAGGAAGAAAGGAAAAAAGGGACCTAGACCCATTTATTATATCGTCTGAACCAGTCACAAATGGCTCTGAGTGTCCCTGGGAGGCAGAGAGCTGTCTGCAGATGATATGGATGCCATGTCTGGTCTGCACGGTCAAGCATACGTGAGACAGCGCTCACTTCTGTTCCACATGCTGCACAGCCTGACATTTATAATGACAACATCTTTCAAGTATTCAATTATATGTCCAATGGTGTATTTCCCTTACAGAATAAATGGCAAAAATTATTTTCAGAATTCTAACATTTTCTACCAGTGAGAAAAGATCACCCTCACCCTAGGAAATGTGATGATGTCATTCAGCAAGCTAAACTGTCCTGTATTAAACCAATCCTGTATTTACAAAGGACTGCTATATATGTATAGAATTCCACAAGAAATATTAAGAGCTCATTATTCAGTTCCATAAAAACAAAGCTATATCCATGCCCCAGGAAACAGTAACGCTTTGCTGATGTGGATTCTATGAACTCAAACAAAAATTGTATTGCAAACAAGGATCACAGGTCTCTGACTATAAGTCTAGTACATTTATATGTTATCTTTTAACAGTAACTTGCATACTACATAATCATGGTCTTAATAAACACTTGCATGCTGCCTTTTTCTTTTTGGAGGGCGTGGGGATGCTTTGTAAAATGGGAGATTGGCGTGTGCTTATTTTCTGGTGTAGACACTGCCTATGTAAATTAGATGTCTTTTGGCTCTGACTGAATTCGTCTTTAGGACTCAGTCCCAGTTTACTGAGAGGCTATGAAGCTTTAAGAAGGGTACAGGTTAAAGATAGCAGGCGGGACTACGAGGTCATCAGGCTAACAGGCCGCATCAGTCATTTTGGCAGTGTCTTCTCAGAGAGAGGAGATGGAGATCCAGGTCAGCTGAAGGATGGGAAGCAGAGCAGGCACACAATCTTGTTTGGTGCTACTAATTACTGTAAATATGTGAGCTCTTTCTCTAGAACTTAAAATTATTTAATTGAGGAGGGTGTGATAAGCCAATAAAGTTGACAAAATCTGCTTTGCACAAACAATTTTCTAAAAAGTTTTCTCCACAATAGTAAGAGAATAAAGTGTCTTGGGTAGTAAGTCTTCAAACATGATATACCACCCTCATAACGTCTTTCAAAGTGCAGGCTCTGTTTACATCATGCATGAGAACACCCCACAGCTCCATCCGGACCTAGTGAGTCAGGACCTCTGAAGGCAGAGCCCAGGCATCAACGTGCAGGCCGACCCCACTCCTGGCCTCTTCTCTTTAGCAGCTCTAAGAAGTAGTTTCTAGGGCACTGAGTTTCAAACCTTACAGTAATTTAAGAATAATCTACAGAGATTTAGATAGCAGATTCCTGGACTCTCTCTACTTCTAGGGCCAGCAGAAAGGAAGTGCTGAGTAACTATCTGTGAATTAAGTAACTAACTGAACAGACCTGAGATGGAGTGGGGCGAGGGGACTGGTGTCCGTGGCAATAGCACTACTGGCAATTATTTCATGCATATAATCCTGGTTCTTCAAACACCGTCCTCTCATATTATTCTATAACCATTAGCAAGAATCAAACACTCAATACTTCAAAAGAAAAATGTTTAAAATTTTTTTTTCCATTGAGAGAGAGAGAGGTGGGGGAAGTGAGAGGGAAAGGGGAAGGGAGAGAGAAAGGGGAAGGGAGAGAGAGAGAAAGGGGAAGGGAGAGAAGGGGGGGAAAGGGAAAGGGGGAAAGAGAGAAAGGGAAAGGGAGAGATAGAAAGGGGAAGGGAGAGAGAGAGAAAGGGGAAGGGAGGGAGAGAGAAAGGGGAAGGGAGAGAGAGAGAAAGGGGAAGGGAGGGAGAAAGGGGAAGGGAGAGAGAGAGAAAGGGAAAGGGAGAGATAGAAAGGGGAAGGGAGAGAGAGAGAAAGGGGAAGGGAGGGAAAAAGGTAGAGGGGGGAAGAAAGACTGAGTGAAGCATCAACTCATTTCAATTAGTTGTTCCATTCAGTTGGGTACTCATTGACTGCTTCTCATGTGTGTCCTGACCAGAGGTGGAACCCACGACTTCTGGCACTCTGGGTTGATGCTTTATCCACTGGCATACCTGACCAGGGCCAAAAGAAAAGCTGTCTTTAAAACAGGGAGTTAAGCACATAGTTGGCAATCTGAGTAGGTAAAAAAAAAAAAAAAAAAAAAAAAATTAAATCAACAAACCCACACTCTTCTAGAAGAAAGCAGAAGGGATGGAAGAAGGGATACAGCCTTTAGCCTTTGCAATCACAAGCTTCAGCTTCAACACGCTGAACGCCAACAATATGTGAATGAGTTCTGACCAAACTCTCGTATGTGCGTTTGTAACTGTGAAAAGATTAAGTTTTTTCTGTTTCAGATTACTTTGACCTCAACAGTCACAGGCAGTCAGACTCTTACCTGTATTCCAAGGTCTTTCATTCTTGCAAATGCCAGCTCTCTCAAATTACCATGCTCGACTCCTGAGCTGACTAAGGGCATTGGAATATCCCTATAGGAGAAAAAGATAGCCGTTTCAAAATATAAATCATTCTTTACAGCAGTAGGGCAGAAATACTTAAAAAAGGAAAACAGAAAACAAAAAATAACCCCCCCAAAACCTACAGTGCAGACCAGAAAAGCAGAGGCTGAATATTCTAACCAGGCAGCAAGGATCAGAGCTTCCCTAGCTCTCAGTTTTCCCATCTATGAAATTATAAAATTTCCACCTACCACTCAGGGTTTCTGAGCGAGACACCTGATGAAGGTCACTTTATAAGCTTATCAAAGACAAAACAAATATCCAATAACCATTAGCACTAATTTCTTTTTAAGTAGCAATTTTTTAAATTTAATTTTTAAAAATTATTTTTATTTATTTATTCATTTTAGAGAGGAGAGAGAGAGAAGGGGGGCAGGAAGCATCAACTCCCATATGTGCCTTAACCGGGCAAGTCCACGGTTTTGAACAGGAGACCTCAGCATTCCAGGTAGACGCCTGATCCACTGCGCCATTGCACGTCAGGCCAGCACTAATTTTTGACCAAAGAGACAGCTGTACTAGACAAAACAAGACATAAAACTGTTTTGTTTTGTTTTTTTTTACAAAATTCAATTTGTTCACAGCTGCTGAATGATAAGCAACCAAAAGCCTGGCTTAGCCAACAACGGATCTCAATGAATACATTTTTTTTCTTGTTTTCCAAATTCTAAGTTAGAAGTGACTCTACATTAGAAGAATAACAGCTTGTCTACAGATGAGAGGAGGTAACATTTATTCCCTGGCATTAACATAGTGTGAGGTGCCAGGCATCAAGGAGAACCCATCACAAGCTGAAGTTAAGAGTTCCCGTTTTAGGGGCCCGCAAACCCTCTGTAGATAAAAATTAGTATCTGAAGATAAAGCAGTGTTTAAAAATCTCAGCACATATGCTTCCTATTCAAGGACAAGTCCCCCATTTGTTTTGTCTAAATATCTGGTCGACTAGAAGATTTAGAATATACCAATTATCTTTCTTCTCATTTGTGCTTTTGAATCAACCTGAGTCTTCCTTCTCTTTTTACTTACCCTTTCAAATGTTAAGTAAACACAATTAGCTATTTAATTCATTAATTCTAAAAAGATATTTCTCACTCGAAAGTATCAAAACCCAATCAATTTGCATTAAAAACTACACAAAATAAATCAAGTGGGCTCTGGAAGTCAGTAGTTTCCATTAAGACATTATAAAGAGGACCTTGCTGGTTGGCTTTGCGGTAGAGCATCAGCCCGGTGTGTGGCAAGTCCCGGGTTCAATTCCCTGTCAGGGCACACAGGAGAAGCGCCCATCTGCTTCTCCACCCTTCCCTCTCTCCTTCCTCTCTCTCTCTCACTCTCTTCCCCTCCTGCAGCCAAGGCTCCATTGGAGCAAAGTTGGCTGGGGTGCTGAGGATGGCTACGTGGCCCCTGCAATGGCTCCAGCCACAATGGAGCAATGTGGGCATGCCTGATGGATCCCGGATGGATACATTTGGGAGTCTGTCTGACTGCCTCCCCACTTCTAACTTTTGAAGAAAAAAAAGGCATTATAAAGAAGTTTTAGGTCAAAATTCTTTAAAATGACTCACCAGGGAATCCAAGAGAGAGTAACACAGTCAACGTTAGTCTTCTAAATGCCTTTTACTCTAAAATGTTTTATAAATAACTCACAAATATATGTATGTACTTTCACAACTTAGAGCAAATGTAAAACACTGTTACACGATATAACATCAATCTAATAAAATCAATGGCAAGCACTATTAGCACCATACATGACAGACACATTTGATCCTTGTTAGGACAGCTACGTTCTATAAAGGTGCCACTAACACCGAATCAGCAAAGACTCAAGCACTAATCCTGGGGGAAATGCAGGGTTGGGCTCCTATGACTCTATAGTCACATTTTCTCTAACTGATCAATACACAACCTTATTGTCTTTGTGTTTCTGTTTAAAAGCACTTTAACATATAATTGATTCATTAATATTGCACTTGTGGCTGACGGCACTGCAATTCATGCTTCAGTGAAACCTATCTAACCATGTATTTTCTTCAGAAGACACATCACAGCCTTCTTGTGCTCAGGAACACAGGACAGACGGCACCCAGCACCATGCCCGGGGGCCATTACAAACAGCAAAATCAACAAAAAGTACAGACTGTGAAAAGTGTGTTATAAAACAGAATGCTTACAGTATGAGAGCTGGAAACAAGCACAAAGTTCACACCAATACCCCATTCCTCCCTCCTCAACCCTCCAACTACGCTCTAGTATTTACCAGTGACTCCTTTCTGTATCCCCTTCCCTATAATGGCTGTCAAATGGTGATTATCTATTTCTATCACCCCATCTGAATTTATTCATAGAGTATGTATTGTAAGGAAGAGCTTTTTCTTACCCCTATTTATTCATTTATTTATGAACTCATGGATTTCTATTTTAGTCAATGAGCTGTAATCTGATACAAACACATTGGTTAAATTAGATTTGGCCAGTGGGTATAAACTCAGGCTGGCTTCTGGGTCCCTATGACATGTTCCCATAATTCTTTGAGTTATTTCCTTACTTTCTGGAAATAAGATGTTCCAAGTTTATCTTGTATGTCTGCTATACCAGGCCTGGAATTGGTCATTTTTCCAAGCAGCCCTGATTCCTTTCAGCAAAGAGAGATATTTAGACACCAAGATCTGGGCATTTGCTGTGCTCATTACTACTGAGGTGTCACTGTATCCAGAACCTGTGTACAAAACTAAGAATGTATGCATAAACATATATATACATATTTATATCCATATACACATACACATAAATCATGCCATGTGGATGCCATGTTAGCAAAATCAATGGCAACTGTTAGTATTAATTACATGACAGATACAAGTAAACATATCTATAACTATTTTCAAATATAAGTGAAAAAGCCCATGAGAGCATGCTGATAATTCTAATTCCAATCCAATGCCTAAGTAGTCTTTTCAGCTTTCCATCTTTCAATGTTTATAAATCCTTCAGACAGTGAGAAATCTGGCTTTCTTATCTGTAGGATATTTACTTATCTGCTAAATCAAATAACTTATTGGTTCAGTGTAACCACTCTCTCAGATATTCTAGCTGCCCCCTCTCTACCCTATTTTCCAGTCCTTCGTGCCAGGCATGCTTCTATGTGACTCTGTGGCACTGCCTCCACGTGACAGGAAGGGGGGATGGTCAGGAAAAGGGTTATGGGCTCTACAAATACTTCTAATAATGAACCACTACTTTTAAAAGACACTAAAATTTGCAATGAAAGTAAACTCTCTAAGGAATAGGCTTTATCATATAGTATTGTTAAATAGAACTATATGACAGACAGAATTACCAGCAGGGTTGGCTAATAATTTGGGGGACACAGTGCAGGATGAGAACAGAGGGCCTCTTGTTAAAAAGCTACTAATAATCTCAAGATGTTGAGAGCAGAGCATCAAGACAAGTACAAGCCCTATGAAAACACACGGGTTGCACGGCCCTGCAAGTGGCTCTAATGACCACAAAGCACAAGTCAGTGAGGACCTGGTAACACAGGGCTTTATAATGATACTAACAGTTCATAAATGTTTTTAAATTTGTATCTGTCACTACAGAAGTGCAGTGCAGTATGGCTTTCACAGTCTGTGCCAGTGTCATGCTTAGAGTATTCCAGATGGGGGTTCTTCATTAAGGAATAGAAGTGTGACAATCTCCACTTTTAGTGATAAAATCTTTTTCACTGAAAATGAAGAAAGGTCATTTTATATATGTGGAACATTTTTTTTTTTAGGTGAGAGGAGGGGAGATAGTGAGGCAGACTCACTCATGCACCCCTACTGGGTGGGTTCCACTCAGCAACCCTATCTGGGGGACGATGCTCGAGCACCAAGTTATTTTTAGTGCCTGAGGCTGCCATTCAAACCAACCCAGTTATCCTCAGCACCTGGGGTGACACCTGAACCAATTGAGTCACTGGCTGTGGAAGGGGAAGAGGGAGAGGAGGGGGAGAAGCAGATGGTTGCTTCTCCTGTCTGCCCTGACCAAGAATCGAACCTGGGACAACCATATTCTGGGATGATACTCTATCTACTGAACCACTGGCCAGGGCTGTGGAACATCTTCTTTGTGCAAAGTATACAGTATGTAGAATTAAGTAACTGGAAGACATAAAGATAAAAAGGCACTGTTACAGTTTTCTAGGGCTTCATAACCCAGGTGAGATTACTGACTATTTTGAACTTGCTACATCTATCTAGATAAGAGTTAAAATTATTTTTAAGTCTCTCAATTTGTTTCAATCCAGTTTCACTTTTTTGGTTTGACGATAGATTATATTTGAGAATATTCACTTTTCTATATAAACAGGTAATAAATACTTTAAGGTTAGTGGTGCTAACAGTTGGAATTTGTTTATAAAAAAACCTTTGAAAGTGATGTCTAGACCTCTTCTGGTCTGAAATTTCTCACACTTCAGAAGCATGTTTTGGTTGCAAATTGAAATTCCTATTATAATGCTTTGCAGTGATTTAACTACCATGTCATGGCAGACAGCTGCCAAGTAGCCTGTGGGCAGCAGCAGCAGAAACGGCGGCTCCCTCATGTGTCTGGACAGAATCTCACATTTAATTACTGACTGCACCCTTCAGGACTGCAATACAGAGTCACCTATTAAGAAGCTGCTTCATAAAAATGCCCAGTAAGATGTTATTGACCCCACTGTCATAAAATTAAAAGTGTAAATTAGTTAAGAAAAAAAGAGAGACTACGGTGGGGGAAATGGCCAATTAAAAACAACAAAGTAGCCTGACCAGGCGGTGGCACAGTGGATAGAGCGTCGGACTGGGATGCGGAAGGACCCAGGTTCAAGACCCTAAGCTCCCCAGCTTGGGCACGGGCCCATCTGGCTTGAGCAAAAGCTCACCAGCTTGGACCCAAGGTCGCTGGCTCCAGCAAGGGGTTGCTTGGTCTGCTGAAGGCCCGCGGTCAAGGCACATGTGAGAAAGCAATCAATGAACAACTGAAGTGTCACAATGAAAAACTGATGATTGATGCTTCTCATCTCTCTTTGTTCCTGTCTGTCTGTCCCTATCTATCTCTCTCTCTGTCCCTGTGTAAAAAAAAAAACAAAAAACTATTAGTAAAATCTATATTAAAAATAAAAAGGCAAGTTTAACACACTGACATATCTTCCCTTCTTCCTCTCTTTCTTCTGATAGCTGTCTATAAAAATAGTTCCTAAAATCTTTTTCAGGTACACATTTAGATTCACTCATCAACACTAAGTATATAGCTGATAAGTGGCAGAGGCTGTCACAGGTTGAAATGAAATAGCCAGATTTTCTAAAGGCGTAGAATGCAAAGACATATATAATTTTCCTTTACTATGATTTTAAAAAAAATAAATCAACTGTAATTATTAAAATTGCCTGGATTGAGCACTCTGGGAGGAGGCTTTCTCTTTTACCAATGGTTTCTTTCTAGCAAGGTACAATTGACTATTTACAAATTAGAGCAATGTCAGTTGTCCACATTCTCAGAATTGCTTTAAAAGTTCAAACCTGAAGCAAGAAGAAACAATGCAGTGCCCAAACCCTGTGATTCTTTCCCCAAATCAGGTTTCTCAACCCCTCCACACACCTAAACCCCCAGCTTTCCCCTGCACATATCTGTATAGATGAAGCTCTTTTTCCAGAGTACAGCTGCCAAGCTGTTATTAAGTTTGTGAACTTAATAACACTATGTGAACCTGGACATGGTTTTTTGGTTCACTAGACTTATTTATGCAGGAGAGAAGAGACAATTCAAAAGGCTCCTTAAAAGGTAAAGGTAAAATTTATGAAGTCTTTTTTTTTTTAGCTATTTCAATAAAAAGCACTATCTTTTTTTTTTGATCCAAATTCCATGACTGGCAAATTAAATATACACAGACAACCGATATAAGAAGAAACACAAATAATCAGTTAATTATTTATGGAAAAAAATGTTGATTCTTACAACTAGGAAAATGCAAATACCCCTTGGTAAATGAAATAAAAAATATAATCAACCATATCTATAGTTGTTGCAAAACTAGTAATTATTAATTTACTCTCCTCTAAACTATTATCCTTTTGAAAAACTGTATCAATATGCTTAGAAAAATTAAAGCATTCCAGAAAGTACAATAATGATAATAATATAATAATAATAAAAAGACGCTTGGACTTTTTATCATGGTCTGTTAACTCACACTGCTGTAACAGATCACTTCAATATAAGTAAAGTTATGTGCATGAATTTTAGCTGCAGTGAAGGCCCAGATGATTAAAAACTTAAAAAACAAAACAAAACAAAACAAAAAAAACAGAACAAAACACCATCAAAGAAACCCTAGAAGCAACCTAAACATCCAACATTAGGGGAGAGTTTACCAAGACAAATTAAAATGCTAGACTACTCTACTACTTAAAAACTAGAACTAAGAAGATTACTCCGTCTTTATAAAAAACGCCCACAGCACAGTGGCTGATGTGGGACACATACTGCTGTGTGAGGCTGCATTCCGATTATGCAAGGACATTTTTGGAAAAATAATGTAAGCCTGTTATTAATATATACATTGAAAGTGATTTTAAAGTAGCTTTATAGAGAAAATATTACTTTGTTCATATAAAGGTAGTAAGAAAATAAAAATTCTGGATAATTAGTAATATTCTACACACTGTTGGCAGAGTATAATCCCATTATCAAGCAGAAACATGCTGGGATTAATGAATGGTGGTACACAGCAGAAACACATTGCGTTAGACACCCCAGCAGGCAAAAGCCTTGCCAAGAATTTCACTGTTAACTGCTAATGGAAGCAAGTCAATATAAAATAAATTTGAAATATAAAGGAAATATCAGTACTATATAGTATACAAACAAAACATGTAAGCAGCCTGACCTGTGGTGGCGCAGTGGATAAAGCGTCGACCTGGGAACACTGAGGTCGCCCGTTCAAAACCCTGCACTGGTCTGGTCAAGGCACATATGGGAGTTGATGCTTCTAGCTCCTCCCCCCTTTCTCTCTCTCTCTCTCTCTCACTCACTCTGTGTCTCCTCTCTAAAATGAATAAATAAAATGCTTCTTGAAAAAAGAAAAAACATGTAAGCAAAAGTGGGCAGATATTAAGTAGCATAATATAATTAATTTGAATGAATTCTTATGCAGATAACCACAGTAATATCTTAGTAATATTCATTGCAAAACATAGAGTAACATATTTGAAGGAATTCTATCCATGCTAATAGAAAAACAAAGACTAAATTGAACATTAGTCCACAGTAAGCTACATTTTAAAAGCCAGAATTCTAATGGAAACTTGTATAACAATATCATAGCTGCATCAAAAACAAAAAATATAAAAATAAAAGTGGAAAATACCATAAAAATTTTAATCTCTATACTATAAAACAAACAGAAACCCTGCACCCTTAAAAATAAGCCATTCAAAGTTAGGTAAATTATCAGTCCCAAAGCAAGAAATTCTGACATCACAGCTAGGCTTCAGATGACTCTTCCCACCAAAGGCATTTACTGTGTCAGGAACTGAGTCATCATTATATTGCAACAACAAATTGTCCTCAAACTCACTGAAGACATTTCCTAATTCCACTTTTTTAAGGAGACTTAACCTATTGTTTAACAGTAAGTATTCCATTAAGGTCTAATTCACTGGCACATCTATAAAGTAACAAAGTGGCACAAGTGAAACCTACATTCACTTGTGTAGCGTGAGTATACAAACCCTTTAAGTGATATATTGATATAAGGAGTTTGACCTCCTGGAATCTGAGCTGGGGGATTCTGCTATTGGCTGATGAGAGACAGAGAGAAAGAGAGAGAGAGAGAGAGAGAGAAAAGGAGAGGGAGAGAAAAAAGAGAGGGAGAGAAGGAGGAAAAAGCGGAGGGGAAGAGGGACAGAGGGAGAAAGGGAGAGGGAAAAAAGGAGGAGAGAGGGAAAAAAGGGGGGAGAGGGAGAGAGGGAAAGAGAAAGGGAAAGAGGAAAAGAGGGAGAGTCGGAGGGAAAAGGGGAGGGGAAGATGGACAGAGGGAGAAAGGGAGGAGAAGGAGAAGGGAAAAGAGGGGGGAAAGGGAGAGAAGGAGGGAAAAGGGGAGGGGAAGATGGACAGAGGGAGAAAGGGAGAAGGAGAAGGAAAAAAGGGGGGAGAGGGAGAGAAGGAAGGAAAAGGGAGAGAGGGAGAAAGAGAGGGAGGGAAAAAGAGGGAGGGGGAGAGAGAAAAAGGGAGGGGGGAGGAAAAGAAGGAGGGAGGAAAGGGAGGGGGGAGTAAGGAGAGTATATTATACTTCCATTTTATCAGTGATTATTGTTAATCACATCCTGTACCTAATTTGTAAATTAAACTTTATCATACATATGTGCATGCTGGAAAAAAGTATATACAGGGTTCAGTACCACCCGCAGTTTCTGCATCCACTATGGGTGTGGGACATATTCCCACAGGTAAGGGGGGAACCACTGCACTTATAATACAGGTAATACAGGAATCCCGGCAGCTTGGGTGAAAATGTGACTAGTGACCAGCAAATACAGGAATAGTTCTGTTAGGATTGTTGTAGTGAATAGCTAACTTTAAGGTTTCTAAAATTTTTTTTCAATGTTGTACAGTATTTCTTTAAAAAAAAAAAAGGCCCACAATTGCCAATGAGATCTTAATTTCTCTCTCCTATGGAAAAAGACAGTTGATTTCCCTCATGCCATCAGGAATATTTCACTCTTTCTCCATAGTTCTCCATGACTGTTGCTGTGCTTTGTTTTATCTTCAGAGGCTCTGGAACAAGGATGACACGCATGGCGCACTCTCATTTCTGCACTGAGACTGACCGACGAGCTGGAAAAGGAAATCCCATCTAGATCATAAGCTCCTGGGACTAGGCACCATGCCTATTCATACCTTCATAACTACCTCCTGGCTCATGAGTGAAGGGCAAGGAGAATAAATGATACTGACAAAGTGGCTTGGACACGATGTCCCTTCATTTCCATCCCTCTCTATTTACAGAGAGCATTCCAGGTGTCCTTTTATAATTAGAAAAAAAAAATTCAAATCTCTCAATATGAAATCATACTGTTCTCATTAGAAACTGTAAACAGAGTAGTTGCTAATGATTTCTGGCATAAAGGTAACACATTAATTACCTCTGTACTCGGTACACTCGAGTCCACGGAGGCACGAGGGCAAGGATCCGAGCCACCAATTCGATCAGGTCACTAGGAGAGTAACTCTTATATCTTCCTGATTTCCACAGCTCATAAAGCCCAGTTCCACGAATCACCAGGGTAGGGTAGAGTTTTAAACCATCAGGACGAAAAGCAGGGTTCTCAAAAAACTCCTGTAAGTGGAGAACAGATATGACTTCCCCATTAGTTATGCAGAAATGATGCCGGCAGGTTTCAGACCTGGGCCAGCTTCTCAACTCTACCTGGTCCTCAGATTGCCTTTCCTTTCCGCCAAGGGCAGGGAAGCAGACAGAACTCATGTTCTCAAGCCTCGCGGAAGCAGGGCACCTGTATGCTGGACTCCGAAGCCCTCGTGAATCCAGCTCCTGCCTACTGCTGCAATCTCACCGCCTTGCCTGCCTGCCTCTGCAGAGGCCGCTTCCTACCTCTGCAGAGTTCATCAGTTTTTCTTCATCTAGCTGATCCTCAGGCCTCAGCTTAAGTGCCAATACTACAGAGAGGCCTTCCTGACCTTCAAATAGAAACTGCCTCACTAAAAAAAAGAAAACCCATTGAATTCTGTATTACCGCTTTCTTAATACATTGCGGACCAGTAGTTTTATTGCTAGCTTTACCCAGTGGACAGGTAAGTTTCTACTGAATGAGTATGAAAAAAAGTTTTACATAAATGTTAAAGGCACACTTTAAAATTAAATACCCATTGCATTTTGAAGTTATTTATTATGTTCTTACAAGCACTTACAAGTGCTGTTCTTACAAGCTAATATCTTAAAAGAAAGTCTTTGTATCTTACTCGACTTTCTGGATTGAGCGCTTGACAAATCCTGAATGAATTGAATAGTCCACAATTAATCGGGCACAGCACTCCTTTCTTCGTCCATTTTATTGTTTTTCTAAAGTACTACATGTTGAACGGTACGGGCTGGCAAGATCAACACCTTGCATGCAGTTATTATACTGCACAATGGGAACCGGTTTCTGTATTTCCTCTCCAGTATGTCAATTTGTCTTTTCTGTTTCACAAGAGGAAGAATCATGGATAGTTGAAATAATTCAAACTTTTATCCTTCAAAATCAATAAAACGTCACCTTTTCTTCGGAAGGCTATTTCACCTCTTTTAAGCATAGCTACGTCATCTTTCATACATTTTGGCAAGCCTCTCTGTTCGAATTGTTCCACAAACTCTTGTTTTATGTAGTAATAAAGTTTCTGCAGTTGAAATATTATAATAGTTATTTTGGTATATGTGATGCCCCAATTCCAGATATGGCCAAAGTAATGATAGAATCATTCAATATTTTTCCTTCACTTGTGTAAATTTCCATATTGTAAATATACCCAGCCTTGCTCTCACATACCATTATTACAAGTAACCCATATTTAATCATTTTAGCTGGGTTGTAAGTTTGAAATAGAAGACGTCCCCTCCAGGGAATCATGCCTTCATCTAATAATTCTCGCATAGATTTAGATCTTGTTTGAAATTCACTAATAAAGTGGTCAAGTACAGATTGAATTTTAAATAGCCTGGATGAAGATTTAGTCATGTTTGCATTGTCACTGAAATGCCATTAAGTCCAGATATGCTCAAAATAATTTTGACTCGTCTGAGGAAATGGTGGAATAGCTAGAACTGGATTTGTTGACCAATATTCTTTCCAAGTATCCTTTTGAGTACGCCCTATTAGCACGGTAAGCCCTAAAACTCTTTTCAGATCTGTTGGAGTAACAGGAGACCACTTTATTGCTTTCAAAATTTTGTGCTTTCCCAAATTTTGGTTATAATATATGTTCAATTGATGACAAAATAGTTCAAATAGATTGTCATCAAAAATCAAGTTGTGACTTCAATGATGTTCTTCCAATCAGATGGTGTAACTGTAACCCCAGAATTACCTTCAAATAGTTCCAAATTAGGTTGAAAGCCCTCTTTTGACCAATCATTATCTCAGCAACCAAGGCACAAATTACACCCCAAATCATGTGTGAAATTGTTCAAATTTTCAGGTTCAGAATCACTTGAAATTACTATTTTTCGCCTTTTTGAAGGAATAACTATATCACTGCCACTGTCAAAGCTTTCATCAGTTTCACTTGAAATGTCTGACATATTGTCAGCAAATATATACAGAATTTTATCATGTTCTTCGTCACTATCCATGGTTACTGAGCACTTTAAAAATGTCAAATTCCTATAAAAAGTTATTTTTATTATTAACGACAAGAGAATAATCACTTTTAATTCCTTTTGTAATTTTTAACTTCAGTGAATGCATTTTCCATTACACTATTTCTCTCTAAATGACAACAATGAAAAGCCAAGAATTCTCGTGATTAGCCACAAGCCTTAGAACGGAAAACAGGAGAATTCTTGTGGTCCATCCACAATGAGTTAACATCATCATACTGATAATTTATCCAATGCCTACCTTCACCTCTAGACTGTAACCTCTTCTAGTAGTAAATTATATTGTTTAAACTTATAAAAAGTTGTCACAGATATCACCATCTGATCTGCAAAACCTAAAATGTTTACTATATGGCTCTACGTAGGTTTCCTGATCCCTGGATTTGACTGTTTTGTCCTCAGACCAACTGGCACCATTCCCAACCTGGGATTCACACTGCCCATCTGTTATCTGGACACTGGGCAATATATCTAATTCATCTACTTGGGCATAGTCATTTCCTGTACCACATCATCCCAGCTGGCTGCCTTATTTCTTTATTTGGGATGCAGCAAGAACACATAAGGCATTCTCTTCTCCATGACTGGGCATGGGTAATTTGTTCTTAGCTTGATTCTGCATGATGTATGATGGGGAAGGAAGGTGAACTCACACAGTTAGTTCCCTTTCCTCCCGCTCTGGCATTAGCATCTATTCAGCCAGCAGTGCTGTATTTTGTGAACTATAAAAATGTTTTTTATCTTGAGCTGTATTATTCTTGCAGAGCCATGCATTTATTAACTTGCTTTACAAAGAAATATAACTGTGGACTACTTGAGCTCTTTTCTTGATTTGTCATATTCTTAAAATGCTGCATTCTTTGTGCACAGTTTGGTCTTAAGAATATTTTTCTGAAACTGCAAATTTTTTCCCTGTCATTTATATATTAAAGATTCATCAGGTCTTTAATAAATATTGTATAGCCACCCACAAAGAACATGTATGCAGGTCATTCTTTTCCCACTTTGAGTCCATAATAGAACAAGGGATTCCAAGAAAGTACTTCTGATACTGTTATAATAAATTTAGGAGGTGTATGGACTGACATGCTCCCTTAAAAAGTATGATGACAGATGAAACTGGTTCTGGACTTCTTAAACACTGTGATTTAAAATACGTGCTTCTTTCCTTCCAAAACCATGCTAAAAAACAGGAACTATTTTTTTAAAGTATAAATCTAGAAGAACAGAGACCATCAGAGGAGACAGAAGGGGAACAGGTGATGCCAATAAATTCTGAAAGACATAATGGATGGAAGATTAGTAAATGACTTTGCAAGTGAAGAAAACTGCAAATAAAGTATCTGTAAAGGGGGACGGATGCCATAGAAAGGCCAGTTCAATCACATCAGAGTCCCTGAAAGATTCCACGGATCACAAGCATCAGGCACTGGGCAGGATGGAAGAGAGCACTGGATTGAAATCTGTACTGGAAGGAATTTATCCCTTCCAACAGGTGGCCACTTGCCTACTTTTTTTTGCTACAGAAACTGGAAAGCCACTGGGCTTTGAGATTCCAGGTTCAAAGGAAGGCCTGGGCGAGGATCAAGAGCAAAAATGGAGATTAAATGAAGCCAGCACACTGAATGGTGGACACCCTGCCTACAACCTTCTGTGATGTACGCATACCACCCGCCCCCAAGCAAGGACCCGGTAGTTCATCTCTAGGATCAATTAAATGGCCCAAAATAAGAGTTCAAGATACTGACATTTGGGAATTCCCTAAAGAGAGTGGAACAGCCTGACCTGTGGTGGTGCAGTGGATAAAGCGTTGACCTGGGAACACTTAGGTCGCTGGTTCAAAACCCTGCACTGGTCTGGTCAAGGCACATATGGGAGTTGATGCTTCCAGCTCCTCCCCCCTTTCTCTCTTTCTCTCTCTCTCTCTCTCTCACTCTGTGTCTCCTCTCTAAAATGAATAAAATAAAAATAAAATAAATTTTAAAAAAAAAGAGAGAGAATGGAACAGCCTTCAGTGAGGCATACTAGCGGCTGGCCACAAAGAACTTGCGATCTAGTTTATAAGCACCTCACTTTTAAAGTAGGACTATTTGGTTAACGGTCACTAAGAAACTTGAAGAAAGCCTAGAACAGGAAAAGCACACCAAAAGAAAAGAAAAACAGGACTTGGCAGAAAACTGAGGCATTGCATAAAGTAAAATAAAACTCAAAAAGCAAATTATAATTAATTCTATCAGAGAGATAAAATGTATTAATTCACAAAACTGGAACAGGACCTTAGAGAAAAATCAAACAGCCAGAATGCAAGAAAGAACTCTTGGAAATTAAAACTGTAACAAAAATAAAAACATTTCGTAGAAAGGGTAAAAGGTAAAGTGAGAAAATAAGAAGGCAGGAAAGAAAGGCAAATAAAACTATCCGAGGATTCTGCATCCATGGATTTACAATGTTCAGAAAAAAATAGTGGCGTTGTTGCTGACACGTATTGTGCAGTTAGGCCTGCAATGCCCTCATCTGTACTGAACACATACAGACGTCATTATTTCCTAAACAATGTAACAACTATCGTGTTTTCTTAGCATTTACACTACATTAGGCAGCATTATGAGTAACCTAGAGATGATTTAAATTATATGGGAGGATATGTGTGTTATATACAAATATCTTACTATTTTACGTAAAGAACCTGAACATTAGCAGATTTTGTTATCCAGAGGGGTTCCTTGAACCAATCCCCCAAGAGCAGCAAGGGACCACTGTGGTACAAAGAAATTTCTCAGATGACAGCGTCCTTTAATATCTAACATGATTAATTTAAAAACGCTTGCCAAGATATACCACTGTGAAATTGCACTACATATGGGATAAAAAGAATCTCCTAAAATATTTGTGTAAAAAAGAACAGGTTATATATATTATAGGATTAAAGAATACAAGATTAAAAATGATATCATAGTTTATTTATAAAACTTAGGTTTGTTGGCAATTTGATTATCCTATTTGTTAAATATCTGTTCAAGTTTTTATTTTATTTTTTGCCCATTCTCCTACTGGGCTGTCTGCTTTGTCTAATTGATTTTTAGAAATTATTCATTTTAAGGCAAATGATAAGTTAATTTTGCAGAGAACTTTTCTTTAGAGAGCAATCAGATTTCCCATTTTAGCTCTCTTCACTAATTTGCTAGGACGTTGTTAGAAAAAGCATATTTGGTCTGCTCGTATTTCCTCTGGGTTTCTCTAAAAATATTACAAACAAGCAGATAAAGCTATTTAAATGAAGGGTTGTCTTTCCAATATTACTACTGAATTACTCTTTACAGCAGTGCCCCCTTATCTGCAGGTGGCTTTCCATGCTCTCAGTTACCCACGCTCTGAAATGTTAATGGTCTGAAAATATTAAATGGAAAATTCCACAAATAAACAATTCATAAACCGCCTGCCATTCTGAACAGTGATGATCTCCTTCACCCAGATGTGACTCACCCTTGTCCAGCGTATCCACTGCATACGCCACACACCCATTAGTTACTCAGTAGCCATCTCAGTTATCAGATCAAGTGTCAGGTAGGTATCGCAGTGCTTGTTTTCAAGTAACCCTTATTTTACTTAATAATGGTCCCAAAGTGCAAGAGTAGTGATGCTAGCAATTAGGATGTGCCAAGAAGAAGCCGTAAAGTGCTTCCTTCATATAAAAAGGTGAAAGTTCTCGACTTAATAAGAAAAATAATCATATGCTGTGGTTGCTAAGATCTATGATGAGGATGAATCTTCTGTGAAACTGTGAAGAAACAAGAAATTTGTGCAAGCTTTGCTGTCGTACCTCACACTGCAAAAATTATGGCCACAGTGCATAATAAGTGCTTAATAAAGATGGAAAAGGCACTAAATTTGCAAGTAGAAGAAATAAACATCTGAATGACAGCAACGTGTTGTGCGAGAAAGCACTAAGCCTATATGAAGACTCCAGCAAGGGATCCATCCCTTAAAAAATGACTATTCACCTAACTTCCATTACAACATACTGCTACAATTGTTCTGTTATATTATTAGTCATTGTTAATCTCTTATGTAGTGCCTAATTTATAAATTAAACTCTACAATAAGTATGCATGTAAAAGAAAAACATAATATATACAAGGTTCAGTACTACTACCCGTAGTTACAGGCATCCTTGAGGTCTTGGAATGTATCCCCACTAGATAAGAGGGGACTACTCTATTTTGAAGACACTAAAGAAAATGAATACCAAGACTCAGCTATTTACTATTACTTGAAACATGATGGCCCTGGCTGGCTGACTCAGTAGTAGTGTCAGCCTGGTGTATAGATGTCCTGGGTTTGATTTCTGGCCAGGGCACATAGGAGAAGTGCCCATCTGCTTCTCCTCCCACCTCCTGCAGCCACTGCAGCTATGGCTCAATTGAAGTGAGTTGGCCCCAGGTAATGAGGATGGCTCCATGACCTCTGCCTCAGGTTCTATGAAGAGCCTGGTTGTTGAGCAATGGAGCAACACCTAAAATGGGCAGAGAATCGCCCCCTAGTAAGCTTGCCAGGTGAATACCGGGCAAGGCACATGCAGGAGTCTCTCTGTGCCTCCCTTCCTCTCACTGAATTAAAAAAAAGAAGAAACACGATATATTTTTTTCCAAAGGCACTTAAAGTTATGAATGCTGGCTATACTACTGGTCTAACTAGGAACTGTGCTAAAGAAAAGTATGTTTCAGGTATCTTTTAGGCCTAGAGTCTAAGTTCCTGGCTATTAACTACTGAGGAGATATCAGACTCCAAATCTATTACACAGTCAATATGGGGGAATCAGCTGTCTTATAAATTTGCCTTCAGTTGTAATTTATTGGCTTAAAAATAATAAACTTTTTAAAAGGAAAGAACTATTAGCTTCACAAATAGGCATGGTGAATTCCATCTTTTATAAACAGAGCAAAATAAAAGTATTTTTGTGGATAAAATAAGTTAATAAACATTTTCTTCATCTTCTCTAAAAGGATATTCAGAAGACACGTTCCTTGTCTGAGAACCGGAAGAAGAGCTGTGACCAATCTTGTTTCCCTAGATCAGTGGTTCTTAACCTGGGTTCTATCAAACCCGTAATTTATTGTGAGTTCGTGCACTTTGTTGGTTTTGTTCTTTGAGCAAGGTGATGTTCATGCACGGCTCATTTTGTGCACCAGTAAAAAAACATATACCTATGTCTTGAATTAAAAAAAAATCATATTTTATTTATCACTAAAGAAGGGTCTGGTGAATGCGCATATAAACTGGTGGGTTTGGTACCTCAAAAAAGGTTAAGAACCACTGCCCTAGACAAAGCTAACATGAATCAAGTTAACATGTGATCAAGTTTTTAGAAACAAAAGTCCCTAGCCCCAGAATCAGGTGTTAAAATTCAAAGAGCAAAAAGGGTAGAAGAAAACAGTATATTCTTTTACTGATTAATGAAATTATGGAGGAAAAAGGCAGTTCCAAGTTTAGAAGCATCAAGCAAGAGATTTGAAAACCGTAGAAGTAAAAGGCCAAAGACCGGTTGGGGAAAATATTTGTAACAAATATAAAAAAACAAAGCTATAATGTCCTTATCGAGGTGTTCATGTAATACTAAAACTATTCATATGTAATAGAGTAATAATTGGTCAAGACAAAAACACAAAATTCCCAAAAGATGAAAGAATTATTAAATATAAAATATATATTACTATTACTATAAAATGCACTTTTATCCATCAAATTAGCAAACATAAAAATATTTTATGTATATGTACATGTAAGTAGTAGAAACAGGAAAGAACTGTCTGGGGAAAGACCGTCCCACTGCAATGACTAAATCCTTACAAGCCTTTCAATAGCAACTAAGTAACATGGTGAGATTCTTAATGTATTTATAGTTTTACCTGATAAATACCCCACGGAATTTATTTTAAAGAAATAATTCTAAATACTACAAAAAGTTATAGGCATAAAACTGTTTACCTACAGTGCCCTTTGTAATACCAAAAACTGGTACTGGTTTTAATTTTAAAAAAATTTTGAAGTGATTAAGCAAAATATGACATATTTAGTCAATAGAAATTAAGCAGATAGTTTAATATGTTAACATTTTAATAGAGACCAGACTATAACATGGATGCTTGTTATAATGTTTTTATTAAAATAGTCATATATATATATAATTGTGTCTGTGTATATATGTATACACCACCTGATCCCCTTCACCGCCAACAGAAAAAAAGAAGCAAAAAAAGCCTAAGCCTAACAAAATCTTAAATTAAAATGTTAGGGTTTAATTTGGTGTTGGGGCCATGAGTGACTCCCCTTTCTCTACTGTGTTTTCACTGCTCCATAATGAGAATGCATTGTTTTAATAATGAGAAAAATCATCAACAGTAAATCATCAAAAAGCAGAAAGGGGAGAAACAGCATGCAGACACATTCTACAAAAGCCTGGGTGAAGCAACACTTACTGTAAACTGTTCAATGTCTCTCTCTAGGCCCACATTCGGCAGATCGGGCATCATGTGAGCCACAACTTTGAATCCAGAGTCTTTGGCCAGGTGAAATGACTCACACGCTGCCTTCACAGTGTGGCCCCTGAGGAAAGAAAGTCCACTACGTGTTACACAAATAAATGGGCAACAAGGTTCATACAAGGAGCAGGGGAAAGACAATCTCTGAGACATATAATGAGGAATAGTATGGTTGGGGAAAAGAAAAATCTCAAAGTATTTTTTACATCTCTACCTCTGAGAAAGTCTGGAATAATTATTCTTTTTTAAGTGAGAAGCGGGGAGGCAGAGTGACAGACTCCCACATGTGCCCCAACTGGGATACACCCAGAAAACCCACTAGGGGTAGATGCTCTGCCCATCTGGGGCTGCTCCATAGCTTGGCAACTAGGCTATTTAATATCTCAGCACCTGGGGCCAACTTGCTCCAACTGAACCATGGCTGCAGGAGGAGAAGAGAAAGAGATAGGGTGAGGAGAAGGGATGGAGAAGCAGATGGTTGCTTCTCCTGTGTGCCCCAACTGGGAATCAAACCCGGGACTTCCATAATCCAGGCTGAGGCTCTACCACTGAACCAACTGGTTAGGACCAAGTAAATCATTTTTACTTGAGATATGTCTCAGAAATTCTCTTATGTACTACTTAAAATTCTGACACTAAAATTACTTGGTTTGGCCTGACCAGGCGGTGGCAGTGGACAGAGCGTCAGACTTGGATGCGGAAGACCCAGGTTCAAGACCCCGAGGTTGCCAGCTTGAGCGTGGGTCCATCTGGCTTGAGCAAAAGCCCGCCAGCTTGGACCCAAGGTCACTGGCTCCAGCAAGGGGTGGCTCAGTCTGCTGAAGTCCCGTGGTCAAGGCACATGTGAGAAAGCAATCAATGAACAACTAAGGTCTCGCAACAGCAAAGAAAAACTAATGATTGATGCTTCTCATCTCTCTCCATTCCTGACTGTCCCTATCTATCCCTCTCTCTGTCCCTGTAAAAAAAATATAAAAAGAAAAATAAATAAAAAGTAAAATAAAATTACTTGGTTTAGCATCATCAGGCAAGATAAGCTTACAAATGTAAATACCTAAGTTAAAAACCAGAGTAATGGGCTCAAACCATGAAGGAGCAACATCTTATTATTTTCTTTCCTTTTAAAATCTTTTGAAATGAGAGAGAAAAAGATACACACACACACCTGTATACAAAATAGATTTCACTCTGGCGGGTGGGGTGGTCCTCCCTTTGAGTAGTATGAACGTTCATGTACGTCCTCACTCAAAGGGTTAACCAAAAACTCACTACTCAAAGGGTTAAAAAGTTAAGGAGAATGTTTTAGTGACAAGGCAGAACCATTTGGGGCCAGCTGATTAATCATCTTAACAGTCCAGTGCCACACTCAAGTAGGAAGCAAGCCTTCATAAGAGTCTGGAGCCTGAAGACTGAAGCCCTGTGTCAATTCTTTCACCAAAAATGCTCCCATTCATCACAAAACAAAACAACCCTAGAGACCACGGAGTCCATTTCCCTGAGGACATTCCCACCTGCCTCTGTGGCTTCACTTCCAATCTCCTTTTGCTTATAAAGTTCCCAGTTTATATGACTATGCTAGGCCTCTCTCCTGATACCACACCCAAATATTGCACTGTGCAATACTGTAATTCCTACTGGTTATTCAAGTTGATAGTTAATTAAAATGAAAAATTCAGTTCCTCAGCCGCACTATTGTATCAGAGAGCTCCAGTGTAAAACAGTTCTCTCACCGCAGAATGTTCTATAGGATGGCCTGGCTCTAAAGCGAATCTTCAACTGGATGTTTCACAAGTATCTACAATGGAACACCTTCCCTCCAATCCTCCTCTTCTTCCCATTCTCTTACCCCCATTTCCACTCAGTCACTTAACATTGTCATTGAATTTTCAGGGCATCATTTCTTGCTTAAATCACTGCAACAGCCTCTTAACTGGGCTTCCTTCCAGTTTGTTCTACTTAACCCCTCCCATTACTGTGCTCCCCATAAAGTGATCTTTCTAAAATGCAGGTATGCTCATATCACGACTGAGCTTACAACTCGTCCCTGGATTAAAGCCCAGACTCCCTGGCCTGACATCTAAGGCTCCTCCAGTCTGGCCCCTCTGCCCACCTTTTCAGCCTCACCTCTTACCACTGTCCAAGCCCGCGCACCACACACCTCCGACCAAACTATACCGCTCCGAACTCCCTAGCTGTGCTGTGCAATCCTGTCCTCAGCAGTTTGCTCATATTTTTCTTTCTACCTGAAGCAATTTCCCCCTTCCCCACTTAACTCACACTCTTCCAATAAATTAGATGTCAGTGGTGCCATTTTCTTCAGAAAGCTCCTAACTTTCAAGAGGCTCTCCTCATCTCTGCAGCCTCTCTAGCGCAGCCCCGCATTACGGCTGCAGCCCAGCCAGGGTTCCCGCTAGTCTTTCATGACAAAAACGAGTTCTATTTAGGTTAACCTTTCTCAAGCTGACATCCATCAGGTTGTCCTGTGCTCAAAAATATTCATTAAACCTCAAGAACCAAAAGGAAAACTCCACCCTCCTTTGCCTTTCCTGTATTATCTTTCCTCAGCTCGGTGATCCAGTGCTAGAGGGAAGAGAACGTCATGTGGCTCTACCAGACTATATTTAGTTCCGTCTGCACCCCCTCCCCCGATTTCTCCAAGTTGTACACATTGCCTCCCCAACCTTTCTCTCACTACCCTGTCAACTGGCATCTGCTTCACAGGCCTAATCTCTTAAATCTCACCCTGACTTCTTCCCTGTTCAAACCGTTCTTTTTTCCCAACTCCTCTGCCTTCTCTCCTGCTTTCAACTACTGACCTTGAGCCCTGCCTTCCGTCTTCCCTCTGGGAAAGGATGTTTGTGACTCAGACTAGGAAGAGGTATAAGCATGTGGATGGGCAATGGGAAAAGAGCCAGTAGAGAAAGACTGAGAGTCTAGGAAAGGGGATGGAATTAAGAGCACAGATATAAAAATGACTCTAAAAAGAGAAATGCCTGAACCTCCTCTCTAAGAGCAGTAGGAAGACGGAAAAATCAGTGCGAACAGCGGTATAACTGGTGGGAGTACAGGAAGTCTGGGCAAGGTCATTTGCCACCAACATACCTGTTGGTATCTCTGGCCACATCTTCATAGACACTCTGCACCCCAATCTCCAGCCTGGTACAGCCATAGGTCAGCATGTCACTTAAATGCCGCTTCATGCAATAGTCAGGTCTGGTCTCAATAGTAATTCCAATGCACTTTGTGACGCTCCTCTCAGAATACCTGTGGAGCAAATCTAAAAGTGAGCAACCCGCCCCAGCTTTAGGACGTTTCCTCTTATTTAAAGGACTGTCTTATCTTTGTCCTCCCAGTAGAAGACAGAGGTTAAGAGCATGGGCTCTGAAGTCAGATTGTCTGGATTGACATCCTGGCTCTGCTACTTCCTAACTATGCAAACAGGAATGCTGTCAACCCCTCTGTGCAGCTTCATTATCTGCAAACTGAGGAAAACAGCACCTACGCCTCAGAACTAACGTGACTGAACCAGCGCACAGTAATGTTATCATCCCCGTGATCATAATTTTTCTTCTGCAGTATGCTGCAGACATAATCTCCTTGGAAGCAGTGATTTCAACTGTGAAAGTCCTATTTTTCAATTCTTAGCAACGCTTTTTCATATAAGTGAAAACCATCTGCATGATTTAGTTCCCATTCTATATTCTTGTCATGTTAAATACAAAAAAGGGAGGAGTAAAGGTATGTATAATTATCAGAGGCATAATTTAGGTAAAATATCTTCTACATAACGAAAAAATAAAGAACGTCTTTCTGCCAAGCCTATTAATCTTAGCAGTGATTTATAAAATTAGGAATACTTTTTTCTTTTTCACTAAAACTATGTATCAGAGTAGTGAGCATCACTTTACATTCAAGCTGCTTGAGCTAATGACCTTAACGCTGGCCAAAACCCCAGATTAGTAAAAATGACTGTTGATGTGAGGGGACAGGAACTAATATTTAGAGGCCACAGTGGCCAACCACTGTGCTATACACTCCACACACACCAAATGCTCCCATCAGCTCAATGAAGTGTCTTATTAATGTCCATTTTACAGATGAAGAAACTGATATTCAAAGAAATTAAATACTTTGTCCAAGGGCACACAGCTCATAAAATCCAATTCAGGATATGCAGTTTGGTCCGTCTGATTTGTTCTGTATTTCATTTTACCACACTGTTCACACAATTCAGCATTAGACATCAGATTTCTCTCCTTTTCCAATTTTTCTAATTTCCTAGAACCTAATTCTTCTTCATAATGCACCCTTCCTCAACTTTCTCAGTTCTTTGGGGAGAGAGTGAGGAAAGCCTCTTTTGGCCATTACATTTAATTTTCTTCTTTCCAAAGAAATTCATAGCTCTTTTTTGAAAAGAAAAAAAATCATAAAATTTCCATAATTTGTGACTATTCCTTTAGGTACATTTCTTTATTAATTTTCAATAAAAACAGACTTCTTTAAGGTTAATAATAACCATTAAGAAAGTTAAAAAGCACAGAACTTGAAGACTGATTCTGAAGTCTTTCCATGTAGACATTCAAACTCTTTTGTACTGTTTATTACTGTATTCTATAAGGTTTTATATAGGATCACAGAGGCAATCAGACTAGAGGTAAACAACTAGTCCAAAGACTAGAGTATAACATAAATCACAAGACAGAAAAAGGGCTCAGATTTTATCTAAGAAACAAAGAGTCTAAGATACTAAGAAAGAATTCTGTATCATTTGACCTCTCTGAAACAATCAAATCAGAAGGGCTCATGCCTCTCAAACAGGCAGGTACCATGGCCTGCACGAAACAGGTACACAATGCCATACGACAAAAATTACTCGCCTTCTTTCAGTATCAATTATTATATTGGTAAAAAGAAACATTTTTAAAATTAAAACAAATGCATATATTATGAAGAAAGCAAAATACATGAAGGTTGATTAAAAAGAAAGCAGAAAACTCAGTATATTTAATGACGTAAAGGAGATGATCTTAGAATCAGACATTCCAAAATCGTGTCACAAACCTTCCTATTAATCAGTATTTTTCTAAAGTCTACAGTATTTCTTAAAGGATGCCGTGAAGTTAGCAAGGTCAGCAGTACAGCAGCCCTGTGCACCAATGGGAGAAAACTAGAGGGTAGGCAATCGCGCAAACGGGAAGGCGTCTAGAGGAAAGTGAAAATTCACCAGCTAAGCTTTCCACTGCACAGCTCACAGAGGCCCAACCAAGACAGACAGAAGCTGCAAGGATGATAAGGTCTTTTCATAAGTAGACAGAATACAGTATAGGGCATAAAGAAAAATTTTATTCTCAAACAATAGTTTAACTCCATTTCAAAAATGTCTTTCTTCTGGGGGAAATATCTTTTGGAGGAGCAGCAATGGAGAAATAAAAAATAATTCAAGATTTAAAATGCCAATATTTTATTTATAAAAAGCTTTATCACTATTTTCATTTGAAAACCAATAAGCAGAAATTCTTATCAAATTTGAATATCAAAGACAATTAAGGCCCTGGCCAATTGGCTAAGTGGTAGAGCGTCGGCTTGGTGTGTGGAAGTCCCAGGTTTGATTCCCAGACAGGGCACAAAGGAGAAGTGCCTATATACTTCTCCACCCTTACCCCTCTCCTTTCTCTCTATCTCTCTCTTCCCCTTCCTCAGCCAAGGCTCCATTGGAGCAAAGTTGGCCCGGGCATTGAGGATGGCTTCATCACCTCTGCCTCAGGTGCTAGATCGGCTCCAGTTGCAATGGAGCATCGCCCCCTAGTGGGCATACCAAGTAGATCTCTCTGCCTCCCTGCTTCTCACTTCAGAGACGAAAAAAGAAAAAAAACCCACGAAAAACAATTAAGTACTTTCCTAAAGAACAAAGTATAAGGTTATCTTTCTTACAAGATCACTGTGGGGTTTCTTCCTTTTATTCGGTGAGAGGAGGTGAGGCAGAGACAGACTTCCACATGTGCCCCTACTAGAATCTACCTGATAAGCCCACTAGGGGGTGATACTCTACCCAACTGAGGTGTTGCTTCATTGCTCAGCAACGGAGCTCTTCTTAGCACCTGAGGTGGAGGCCATGAAGTCATCCTCAGTGCCCAGGGTTAACTTGCTCCAATTGAGTCATGGCTGCAGGAGTGGAAGGGAGGAGGAAGAGAAAGAGGAAGAGAGAGGGAGGGAAAGGAAGAGTGGAAGAGAGGGAGGAAGAGAGGGAGAGAAAGAGAGGGGGAGAGTAAGAGAGAGGAAAAGAGAGAAAGAGGAAGAGAGAAGTTAGACGGGGAGGGGTGGAGAAGCAGATAGGTGTTTCTCCTATGTGCCCTGACCAGGAATCAAACCCCGGACCTCCACACACTGCGCCAACACTCTACCACCGAGCCAACCTGCCAGGACCAGATCACTGTATTTTTATTAGAATTTTTTGTTAATGTTATATCTAGTCCTATATATTACTAAATATGCCTCTTCATTTAACAGATATAGAGACAGCAGTATGACTGTCTAAAATGAAAATATATTCATATAGGTTTTCAAGTTATCTAAGTATAAATTTGGGCTGATAATGTATAGCTTGCATAATCCTCCGTATCACAGACAGTCATCCAACAGTGTGGCTATGCTTTAGAACCAAGTCCAACTCCAATGGCCTTCCAGGTCCACAGACTTTGTTAAGTTCTTGGGCATCTAGGAAATGTGCCAAACATGCTCCTACCCTGACCTCAAGCTGCTAAGAGTCAAAGTCAAGGCTTGTACCCTGGCCTTATGATTCCAATTGTACTGCTCTTTCTGGGAGGTGCTGCAGAGTATTCAATGCCTCTCCCCACGAGTGTGAGACTGTTGAATCCTACCTTTCTGTATGCCTCAGGAGGCACATCAACTATAAAAGATGCTAATCTTCTCTGCAAAGTATAATTGAAGCCAATAATTTATGTTGACAGTTTTTTATAAGGGGTGGTGGTAGTGGGAATTGGACAATAACCTGTTAATTTAAAAGCCAACAAAAATCAAATGCTATCCAACCTTCAAGATAACTCAAAAACCCATTTCTCATCCCACAACACCTCAGCACCTCTCAGTAACAACTCTGTGCTCCTGTTCCCAAAGCACTTTGCCCATGCTATATAAATATAGTTTGCCTCATTATTTGTAGACATGTCTATTTCTCAATTTCACAGAAAGCTCCTGGAAGGCTACTGCATAAGGACTTCACACTAAAAACACTCCTTCAACATAAAAAAAATACTAATGTGAACACATGAATTAGGCCTGATAATAAGGAGCGGGTCTCTCTTTACTGCCAGGGAAACCTCTAGATAATTCCACTGCTTACCTTCCATCTTGCAAACAATCAACCCTAGAAATACCTAGCACTAGGTCAGGTATTCTCCAGGAACTAGAAAGACAACAGTTCTTGTCCCAGACATGCTTAACAACCTGGTGGCAGGGATAAGACACGCAGGTAAAACCAAGGACCACGTAAGAACAAAGCAGAAAAATGGATATAAATTACTGCTTGTGAAGTATATTTCTATTTCTGAATGAAAGACCGGGCCTCTAAACGTGATCTCACCGTCTCCTTGCTCTAAGGGACACTGAGGGAATACAGCACATCGAATGTCAGTCTCTCTATAATCTTCTGGAAGCTGGTTTTTAATCAACTTCAAGAAGGCTTGGCATCAAAGAACACTTCGCATTACTATCAATATGCTGCAGTCCTCTTTAAAAACCTCTGTCATTAAAGAAGTTGGATGTACCTTAGTCAAGTCCTGTGTGAAACCTCACTAGCGCTCTATGCCCAAATTCCTGAAAGACTTCTCTGGACATCTCTCTACATCAAACTTAGTCTGCTTAAACCAAACTGAAAAGTAAATAATGATGGTAAATGTGATTTACCATTATTAAATTAAAAAATTAAAGTGAACAAAATTAAAGTAGATAATAAAATAATATCTTTCACTAGTCACAATGTATACACTCTTTTCTGCATCTACAGCCACAAAATGAAAGTTTTTTTTTAAGTGAGAGGAGGGAAGATAGTGAGACAGATTCTCACATGTGCCCCAACTGGGATACATCCAGCAACCCAGAAGGGGACCAATGCTCGAATCAACAGAGTTATCCTCAGTGCCTGGGGACAACGCTTGAACCAACTGAGCCACTGGCTACAATAGGGGAAGAGAGAGAGCAGATGATTGCTTCTCCTGCATCCCCTGACCGGGGATAGAATTCAGGACATCTGCACGCTGGCCTGTGCTTTATCTACTGAGCCAACCAACCAGGGCGAACAAGTAAGAAATCTCATAAACTACTTTGTACAGCCAAAGGTTTGCTTGACCTGTTAAATAATACCTGGGGTTACTGGTGGGATTCCTAAGAAAGAGCACTACAGTACACATTTTTCCCCCTATAACCATGTCTAGAAAATATCTCAATAAACTTTTATGTTCTCTCCAAAGCTGTACTATTGATATTATAGACTTAAGAATGATTGAACTGAATGTTTGGTGTATTTAAGGGTTAAAATACACCTATCTCCCCCCGTCCCCCACCCCTGCCTTTTCTTTTGAGATGGTCAAGTTTGTTTCCTGGTTATTGGTAGTTATGCCAAGAAGGCCTATAAAATAAAATATTCTGCCCAACACAAGCTATGGCAACAGAGAGAAATAGCATTTTGATTTTTCAGTGAATACTACCTATGAAGAACTAAACTGGTGACACTGCCACTTAGGGACTAACTCTTTCATGCTAGCTGACAAGTTTTAACATAAATGAAAAACAACCAGTAACATTCTGAGTTTTGATTCTTTCAATAGCTGAAAATCAGACAGCTTAGCTTAAATAGCTTATCTCATCAGACAGCTAAAGATCCAACAGCAACATATTAATAGAAAGGGGAAAAATCAGTTATTATGCATTCTTTTACCATTATATTCACATTAAAATGTAAGTGCTATCTACATAAATGCATTATAAAAAATTTCATTGTCAGAAAGTGACTGCTAGATGAAAAATAACTTGCAAACACATATTTTAGATAAAAATTCTCATTCCAATACACGTCTTCAAATCATAGACTGTCAGAGAAAAAGGTAATTTTAGAGATAATCTAGTTCCACTCTGCTCCTTTCACAGATGGAGAAACTAAAGCACAGTAAGTGGCTTCAACCAGGGCCTAACGTAAGCTAATAACAGAGGAAATGTGGAGCCTAAGTCTCTTGATTCTCACTGCACAGTTCTTTTCAGTGCATTCGCTCAACATGTACTAAATCCCATCTAGCCTCAAGCACTGTACTAGATATACGGGATCCTCTCTCTTAAGAAGTTATCCCGTTAAAGGATATAAAAGAATGCATTATGCATATTTAGACAATAACAGTATTAACTAAAACTGTTATCCTTGGCTACTGACGAGACCAAAGGGAGGGTGATTAAACTGGCAGATGAAAATACAATTGCATCAATAATTGCAATAAGTGTTGACAATTAAGAGGCAGACACTGTTAAAATGGATTTTAAAAAAGCTGATAAGACCCATCTACTATAGATTGCTGTTTGCAAGAAACCCATTCTCAATATAGAAACACATATGGGTAGAAGTAAATGAGTGGAAAAAATAGACACAGGAAAAACAATAAGCACATGAATGCTGTAATGGCTCCCATCAAATAAAGTAAACTTCAGGGATAAAGGGCATCCCATAATGATATAAAACTCATACATCAGAAAAACATAGCAACCATATGTATATATATACCTAATAACAGATCTTCAAAATAAGCGGTCATAATACAGTGTGTCTGTAAAGTCATGGTGCACTTTTGACCGGTCAAAAGTCAGAAGTGCACATGACTTTACGAACACACTTAAGAAGTGGATAATACTTCAGCCACAGTTGGATATTTAACATCCCTCTCCTAGCAATTGACAGAACTTGACAGAAGAAAACAAAAACCCAAAGACAATCTGAACAACTGTCAATCACCTTGATTTAACTGATAGCTATAAAATATTACATCCAACAACTGAAGAATACTCATTCTTGCAAACGTACATATGTTCATCAAGTAACACCCTATCTGTTAGGCCACAAAGTAAGTTTTTCTTACTAAAAAACTCCAGATATTTGGATATTTGAAAATTAAACAACCCATTTCTATATACTCTATGGGTCAAAATACAAAGAATTTTAGAAAATATTTTGAATTGAATAATAATTAAAATACAACATATCAAAATGTGTGAAACTCAACTGAAACAGTTTATTCACAAACCTTAAAGAGAGCAAACCTTAAAGCTTTATTCACATTAGCAAAGAAAACTGTCTATGATGATGGCCAAATGTCTATACCTTACCTGGTCGAAAAAGAAGGGCAAAGTAAACCTAAAGAAAGTAGAAGATAAAAATAAAAGCAGAAAAACAATGGAGGATATAAACAAAAGCAAAAATTCTCTAAAAAGAACAAAATTGATAAACGTCTAATTAATCAAGAAAAGAGAGACTACAGAGCACCAATATCAGGACTGTAAGAGGGGTGATCACAACCATTTTAGACATTAAACGCATAATGAGTATTACTAATAGCTTAATACCAAGAAGCTTGCCAACTTGAATGAAACAGACAAATCCCTTGGAAAATATAGGTCAACCAAAATGGACACAGATAAAACAGAAAATATGCATATCATTGAATCTATAAGGGATGCTGAATTAATCATCTAAAGCCCTCCCATAAAGAAAACTTCAGTCTTGGATAGTTCACTGGTGAGTCCTTGCAGACATTCATGGAATAAACAACATTTATCTCCTGAACTCTTTCAGAAAACAGGAATTTCCCAAGTTGTTCATGGAGCTGGTACAACACTAACGCCAAAACCTGACAAAGAATAAACAAGGAAATTAGAGACCACCATCCTTCACGAACACATACACAAAATGCTTTGCCAAGTATCAGCAAGTTGAATCCAATGATATACAAAAAGGCTAATACATTTTGACTAAATAGGGTTTATCCTAGGAATACAAGGTTAGTTTAACATTAAAAAAAAAAACAACAAAAAAATAAAACCACCAAAGTAATCTACATTATCAGGATAAAGAAGAAAAATCATCTAGTATTTAAATAGGTGCAGAAAAAATATGTGATCATTTAAATAGATGATGCAACAAAATCATTAGACAAATGAGGTAATGATAAAATCTCTCTCCAATCTACAAATAAATAAAACCCCTACAAGCTAAACTTTACTTAATACTAAAATATTAAGTTTTTCCTGTATTGTTGGGAAAAGACAAAGAGGTCCACTCTCACTACTTCTACAGTACTTAATATTGTACTGAATGTCACAGCCACTGCATTAAGGCAAAAGTAGGCAAACCCAAAAGGAAAAACTAAAATACACTGTATTTTCCCTTCTTTATTGCATGATTGTTTATGAAGAATATCTTAGCAGATTTATAAAAACTTTCAGAACGAAGTAATGAATTTCATAAGGTCATACAATATTAGGTGAATATACAAAAATCAACTATATCTATATACAGATGGCTCTATATCCACAGTTCTACATTTGCAGATGAAAAAATATTTGAAAAATAAAATGTTACCCTGTTGCTGACATGTACTATGTAGTTAGGCTTAGGATGGTTGCTGGGTGGATCTGTATGGGCCAAGTACAGACTTTCTTTTCTTGTTATTACTCTCTAAACAATACAGTATAACAACTGTTCAAATAGCACACTCTGTTAAGTGTTTTAAGTATATGGGAAGGATGACTTAAAGTATGAGAAAATGTGCATAGATCATATGCAAATACCATGCCATTTTACATAAGGAACTGAGCATCTGTGGGTGTTGTACCGCAGAGGTGTCCTCAAACCACTCCTCTGTAGGTACCAGGGAGCAACTATACTAGCTCCCAAAAATTTGAAAAGTTTCATTTTCTAGAGCATCAACAAACATATCTTGGAATAATAACAAAAGGCTTACAGTAGCTCTACACTGACTATTGCTGTGAGAAATTGAGTAAAACCTAAGTAAACAAGGAAAGAAACTATGTTCAAAAATTGAAGACTCATGGTCGTTAAATGGCCAATTTTCTCCAAATCACTCTGAAGTTTTAAAACAATCCCAATCTCATCACACTCTTTAACAGAATCCAAAAAACTAATTCTAAACTCCATATAGAAATACAAGGGACCAGCCTGGCCAGGCGGTGGCACAGTGGATGGAGTGTCGGACTGGGATGCAGAAGACCCAGGTTCGAGACCCTGAGCTCGCCAACTTGAGCGTGGGCCCATCTGGCTTGAGCAAAAGTTCGCCAGTTTGGACCCAAGGTCGCTGGCACCAGCAAGGGGTTACTCGGTCTGCTGAAGGCCCGCGGTCAAGGCACATGTGAGAAAGCAATCAATGAACAACTAAGGTGTTGCGACAGCAACGAAAAACTAATGATTGATGCTTCTCACCTGTCTCCGTTCATGTCGGTCTGTCCCTATCTATCCATCTGACTCTCTCTCTGTCCCTGTAAAAAAAAAAAAAAGAAAGAAAGAAATACAAGGGACCTAACATATCCAAAGCAATCTTGAAAACCAATGATGGAAGATTTACACTATTTGATTTCAAGATTCACTATGAAGTTATAGTAATCAAGATAGTAAGGTACTGTCATAAGGACTGAAAAACAGATCAATGGAATAGAAGAGAGCCCAGTTTCATTTTTACACAACTGATTTTTGATAAAGGTGCCAACACAATCTATGTGAAAAATTTTTATATTTTATTATTTTGTGTGGGAAATTTTAAAACAAGTGACGTTGAAACAATTAGATATCTATATGAGAGAAAAAGAAACATGGCTTCTACCTCAAACTACACATATAATTTAATTCAAGATAGATTACAAGCCTAAATAAGAAAGCTAGCTCTAAAAACTAGAACTGGAAGAAAGCACGGAAGAATATCTTCTTGTTTTGGGAGTATTCGGGAGTTTATTAGAGACAATACAAGAGCAATACTGTGAAAGAAAATACTGCTAAATTAGATTTCATCAAAATAAAAAGTTTCTGCTCAAAGATTATCATTAACATAATGAATAGTCAAGCCAAAGACCGGGTTTTCCTATTTGCAAAATGGAGATCCAACAAAGGACTGCTATTGAGGATGTATTTAACAGCTAAATTAAGAACCGGAAGATTTTAAAAGACACTTCAAAAAGAAAATATACAGAAAGCGTAAGCATATAATGAAATGCTCAACATCATTAGTCAGAAAAATGCAAATTAAAACCGCAAAGAGATACCAGAGCACACCCACTAACATGACTAATTAAAGACTGACAACACATGTTGGTGAGGATGTGGAACAACTGAATACTTAAATATTACTAGTAGGAGTACAAATGGTATAGTCACTTTTGAAAAATGGCAGATTCTTGTAAAATTAAACGTGATTTAACAATTCCATGTCTAGTTACTACCCAGGAGAAATAAATACATATATTCACAAAAAGACTTACAAGTATGTTCACTAAAATTTTATATGTAATGGCCACAAGCTGGAAACGGCCCAGATGTCCAACAACAAAAAGAAACAAACTGTGCTCTATCGCACAATGGAATACTACTCAGCACTCAAAAGGTAACCGGCCACATCAACAATGTTGATGAATCTCAAAATATTATGCTCAGTAAACAAAGCCTTACACAAAAAGTAAAAGCATCCTTCCTTATATTGCACTTCATGATATTGTGCTTTACAGATACTGCATTTTTTTGCAAATTGAAGGTTTGTGGCAACCCCGCTTCGAGTTAAGTCTATCAGCACCATTTTGCCAACAGGTTCAGATGATGGTTAGCATTTTTTAGCAATAAATTATTTTAATGAGGGCACACACATAGTTTTGCAGACTTTTTAGGGGGACAGAGAAAGGCAGGGAGAGGGTCAGGAACATCAAGCTGCTCCTGTTGTGCCCTGGCCAGGGAATCAAACCGGCAACCTCCATGCTCCTGGACAACGCTCCAACCAACCGAGCTATCTGGCCAGGGAACTACTGCTGACTTAAAAGACGACAGTATAATGAAAACGTGACTTTTTATGAACTGGGAAATAAAGTTCACATGACTGGTTTTATTGGGATTGGTATTTTACTGCGGTGGTCTGGCACCAAAACTGAAATATCTGAGGTCTGCCCGTGTGTGTTCTATGGTTCCATTTATATCAAGTTCTAGAATGGGCAGAACAATTCTACAGAAGGGAAAGAAAACGAGAACAATGGCTGCCTGCTGGAGGGCGTGGATGAGAATTTTCTGGGAAGGGGCACAGGGAAATGTTTTGGGTGAAGGAAATGGTTTAGATCCTAAGGTTTTGTTGTGCCAGTATTCCCATTTGTTAGAGCTCATCATATGATACACTTAAGATCTCTGCATTCCACTGTATGTATTATTAACTACAACAGTCACACACAGTGAACTAGTTAATGATGTGCATGAGGATGTACTTGGGGTCTGCGACCTATTTTGAAATAGACCTCAAAAAAAAAAAAGAAAAAAGACGGACTGATGGATGGATAGAGGAATGGATAGTTGAATTACGTGATAAGTATTATAGAATACCATATGTATGTCATGTTTAGAAAATTCTTTTCATTTTTGTTTGAGAAACTTTTTTTTTAAGTGAAAGGCGGAGAGGCAGAGACAGACTCCCACATGTGCCCCAACTGGGATTCACCTGGCAAGCCTCTATCAGGTTATGCTCTGCCCACGTGGGATGCCACTCTGTTGCTCGGCAACCAAGCTATTTTAGCACCTGAGGTGAGGCCATGGAGCCATCCTCAGCATCAGGGCCAACTTTGCTCAAACCATTTAAGCCAAGGCTGGGGCATAAGAAGAGCAAGAGAGCAAGAAGAGATGGGGGGAGGCGTGGTGTTGGGTAAGAGTGTATTTAGGTTTGCTTGCTTGTATTTTGCATTGGTGTGTGTGTGTGGCCTGTGGAAGGCTGCAGGTGTTTGCCCTCAGGGTGGCAGATTGCAAACTGCCTGCCTCCATTGGAAGGGGCCATTGTTTGCTGGAGAAGGGGCTTTTTCTCTCAGCCTGTTTTGCTGGAGAGTCCAAAGATTGGGGGGGGGGGGGAGACTGAGGGGCTTGGGAGCCGAGATTTAAGCCAGGCCTATTTGGCTGGAAAGTGCTGTTTTACTTGTGGGGGCCTATGGATCCAGTGAATCCAAACTGATGAGGAGCTTAGGAGCCCATTTTAGAAAGAGAAGCGTCTTCTCTGCCTGTGTGCTTGTCCGCCATTACCAGACTTCAATAAATGAAATGGCCTGCCATTTCCTGATTCCACTGTTCCTTTACCATCTGCCCAAATCCAAAGTGTGCCTGCGTGGCCATGGCGGCGTCCACTGGTTTTAAAGGTGAAGAAGCAAATGGAGGCTTCTCCTATGTGCCTGTTGGTCAAATAAGTTTGTAAATATGATGTATATGTTTGCTCGCTTTTAGTTTGCATTGGGTGTGGGGGAAAGCTGTAAGCAGGCAGGGTCATTATACCCTAAGGCTTAGTTGTTAAGACTAAGCTTTTCCCCACACCCTTGCCGGTTGCATGACGTGGGGTGGTGCACTCTCATGAGGAATCCTCCCATTATACCTCAGATAAGTGACTTTGTATCAGAGACTTCCTTGTTTGTATATTGGATTAAAGGTTTTGATTTCTACACTATAAAATGGGGCAGAGGAGCCCATGCTGGAGGACAGCAGAGAAAAGGCCACGTGGAGGAGAGGAGAAGCAGCCAAAAATGGCTGAGTGCTGAAGAAGCAGCCAGTTTGTGCAGAGAAGGAGAGGAGGAACAGAGGTGAATAAGGCTGGTGAGCTAGAAACCTTTGCTTCTAGGAAATTGGGATAAGTCAGTAGCTTTGGGAGCCCTGAATGGAAAGAGAAGTGTTTTCCCCCTGTGTGTATTACTTGCCCGCTGGGTACAAGCTAGGATTAAAGCTAATGGCCCACCAGTTCTTGGCTCCGTTGTTTCATTACTGTCTGTCCGAATCAAATGAGAACCTGCATATGAATGGCCACGATGGCAGCTCCTGGCCTTACAGTGCCCTGATGGGGAATCGAACCCGGGACATCCACATGCTTGGCTGATGCTCTACCACTAAGCCAACCGGCCAGGGCCAAACAACTTACATTTTTAACATGACTAAGACTATCCTAGGTTAGGCTGCTGCTGCTAAGGATCCTGTCACCATCTATAAAAATCTGGCTGACCAAGGGAGGAAGTAAAAGTGGTCAACGCATCAAGTGAGTGAAAGGGAAGTATTAGAGCCGAAGTCCAGAAACACCAGAGGCTCTGGAGCTTGCCAGAAATAAGGCCTGGGGCAGCAAGGCGGGAGACAGTCACTTTCAGACATTCTTAGACTGCTTTTGCTTGTTTTATAACCCTGAAAATGTATGAAATTGTCTTCTGGGCCGGGTACTCAGCATCCCCAGCACTTCAGCTTTTCTTATAGTTGAACGATTCAAAGTTATTGATCAGGGTGGGAGGGGAGAGGAAGGGCCGGAAATGAATTTAAAATTCCACAGGGAGAAGGTATGACTCATTCACTTCTTGATGGTAACTACCCTTTTAAACTGCATTTTGTGAAAACAGCCAAGGAGCATTAAAGATTGACTGTAAAACTGCTTCTGGGCAGGACTGATTAAAAAAAAATAGAACTATTTTAAAAGGTTGTTCTGAGTTATTTGGCAACATTTGCATTCTGGTGAATGTGTGACTCAGATCCCTTGCTAGCCCTTTTCATCTACAGAGCTATGACTTTTAGAGGACAATAATCACCAATCATTGTTGCTCTCTGGAGACAATTGAGGAGTCTCAGTCTAGCTGATAGCAATCAGTGATTAGCACTTTGCTTGATTTAATAAGCCTTCACAGAAACCTTACCTGCTTTGTCCTTAAATGTGTTCACTCAGCCTTCCCATTTTTCCATCTGCAAGGACATAACATACTTCTTGCTATTAACTTGCCATAAATAATAACTCTGCTCACCTTTTCCTTACTCTAACTTTTAACCTTTTAAATAAAAAACAAAACTTTAATCACATTAGATACATGACAATAAAACAGGGATACGAGTTAACCGTAATATGAAGAGACTTAACCTTAAACATTGCTGACTCATCTGTCACAATACATAATTTTAACTGGATATAAAATTAATCTTTTAAATAAAAGTCTCGGCTAAGCCAATGAAATTATTATATCTGTGTAGTTAGAAAGCAAAAACTAGTATCAACTAACAGTAGAAATATGAAGTTCATCACTTTCCATCTGAGAGGTCAGCAAGCTGGTAACCCAACCAGTTTTCACAAATACCCTCTATGCAAAATAACATAGAACACAAGGTAAAGATCTCACCCAAAACTGTTTAAGAAAACACAGTATGTGCAAAACACAGTATCTCTGGGCTGTTCTTTTTTCATAAAGATGTTAACATTGAAAATAGTTTTCTATGTCTCCACTTCTATAGCTTAAACCAGGCTTTCTTCAAATTATGACATTTCCTTAAAAAACAAATACCAACTCTATTACAGGAAGTGGGTAGTAAAAATTTACCTCAATAAAGCAAACAAGAAGCCACAAATTTGGCTTTTTTTAGATTACCTCATTAAAGCAGAGACTCACAGAAAAAAGCAAAACACGTCAAGTATGGCTAGGCAGGATTTAGAGGAACATTTATATGGATGTTTTGTGGCCCCCAGATTGTACTTTTATTACCTCCCAAGAGCCATTCATGAGATTTGTTGCAATGAAGACTCAGATCATATATATATTTTTATGTGAAGCAAAGTGTTTGTTGCCCTCTTGAGGTAAACTGAAGAACAGAAAGAAAACAATGTTAGTTTTGCCTACTGAAGTTCGTTACAGAGAGGTTTTCTTCTCCAAAGGGCTTTTTCTACATATTGTGACCTGAAGCTAGCTAGCTGCAATATAAAACTCCATTTTCACCCCAACAACAGACAGCTTACAAGTATCACTAGGCACCAGAAGATTTCTACAAATATAAAGCTAAAACTTCACACACTAAATAAAGCAAAAATTTTTAAGGTTCAATTGACAAAAATAAACCAGATGCATCCTAAAAATTCATTATGCAGCTCCTCAGTTGGTCTGGCTCACATGACTCAGGGGACCCAAACTAGACTGAAAAGCTTCGTGACAAACTTTTATAAGAGTTGTAGGGACAGGGGTGGGGTGGGGTGGGGGGGACAAGTCCAGGATATTTTTATAGCTCAATTCCATTTAATATACAAGGTGTGCAATACAAGAGTAGCTGCACTGAAAAAAAACAGAGTATATAAGTGGGGGTAGAAAGATTTAATGGTGTTGACAGAGTATCCTGCTAGGGAATTAACCATAGTCCATAACCCTCTGAGGTACTGTCATGGGGCTGTGAACTACTCAAGGTTGTTTTCCCTCAAATTACATTTTATCCTAAGCTATCATCTGATTCTCAGTACTATTAAGAAGAATGAGTTGAAATACATCATTATGCCTCTGAAGTTTGAAAGACTTCAGCGCTTTACTAATAATAAGCATGACTCATATTCACGAACGAGCAAGGTTTTAAATAAGCAATAAAAATACGGTCACCATTTCACCCTGCTACTGAAGCCCCTGTGGGAGGAACAGAGCACACTGGCCAGCTGTTCCTGACAGCCTAGATTCATGGATACAGAATTAACCTGTCACATCAGCTAGAGGCAATCAATGCTGGTTGCTCACACACTCTCTTTACACAGGCCCTTTGAGCTACTGTTGATATTTATTTCAACGTATGAAAAAGCCTCCCTATTTTTTTGTTGTTTTTCATTTTACAAATCCAAAGGAGAGTAAAAGAAGGTAAGGGGATCAGAGAAGCAGGAAGGGAACAAAAAGATGTTCCTAGCACCAATTCCTTAAATATTACCTATGAGCAGACAGTCCCCAAGTTTGTATTGCCAGCCTAGGCATCTTTTTTATAGCCTACCTGACACCCAACTGAACGTACACTAGGCATTTCAAACGTATCTTAAGAATAAAACAAAAGAACAACTCTTGATTTTCTCCCACAAACCTGTTCTTTCTTCTCTTTTCCATCTCTGTATGCGACAACACCCATCATTCACTTCCCACAACCCAAATCAGTGTCACCCTTGCTTCCTTCCTCCTTCTTACCCCCGACCCAGTTCAACCTCAAACATGGCTCCAATCCATCTTCCTCGCTCCACCATTACCTTCTCCACCCTCATCGGAGCTAGGATGGATACAGCATTGTCCTCTCTGGTTTCCTACCTTGGCTCCTGTAACCCTCTAATCCAGCAATTTTCAACCGGTGTACTTTAAAAATTTTTGAAATATACAATACCTGACTGTTTCGTCAGGGGCACTGACCTCTTTTCCCTTACAGACTGTCAAATAAAAAAATAACAACAGTCAAAACACACAATAGCCACCTGGTGTGAGTGAATCAAAATTATACCTATTTTTTCAGTCAGATGAACAAAAAATACATATATTTGGTGTGGGTGCAGAATTCCAGTGATTAGTTTGTGTGCCATGAGATGAAAAAGGTAGAAAACCGCTGCTCTGATCCACTAGCCAGACAACAGCCAGAATGACCTCCTTTCTTATCACCCTGAATACGTCACTCTCCTGCTCAGAACCACTCATCTACTTCCCACTGTATTTCACATAAAACTTTAACTCCTCCTAAGTGTATATTATCTGGCTCACAGCTAACTTTCCAGCTCATCTCATGACATTTTATCCCTGTTCCCTGGAATCTGTCTTGACCTCCTCTCTGTTCCTAGAATGCCCCAAGTTCTTCCCCATTTCAGGGCCTTTCTCTTATTTTTTCTGCTGTTGGCCTGAGTCTCCCTTACACTTCAGGTCTCAGCTTGCGTATCACCACTTCTATTGCAGAGAATAACCCTCTTTATCCTCTAGCACAGGCGCCTTCGCCATCACAGCACTCACTGCTTGCTGAACTAAGAAAATTTGAGCACCATGAGGACAAGGGCAGCACCCGTCCTGTTCACCACGTCGTTCCCAGGGCCTGCAACAGCGCACAGGACCTAGTGTGCCCTCAACAGACATTCAGTAAATAACAGCGGCTAGGACACACAAACTAGCCAGGAGTTCCAGAAACATCTGAAAAGAAAAACTATTTTCAGACTTTTGACTTCTTAAATCATTAAACTATACATAAAACTTTAGAATTCTTCTTGCTAAAATCTGAGATATGAATTGTAAAAAAAAAATGCATCATTTGTTCTGTCAACTATAAACTGGAATGAAAAATCTCATTCATAAACAAATTATTTAATAATTATTAAAAATACCTATTGATAAAATAATGGTTATTAAATAACAAGTTACTTGTTTTGTCAATTTTATAGCAACTAAATATTTCAGATTAAAAAATAACGAGCACTGGGTACTCTTCACGTTTATTTTAATGATGTCAGGAAGACAGGAAGGGAAGGAAAGAGGGAGGAGACAGGAACAGGTGCGTGACCAGGAATTGAACCAGCCACCTCTGCGCTTTGAGACGACGCCCTCATTTTGGATGGGCTAACTCAACGAGCCCAATCAAAACAAATCCTGAAGTTTAGACCAGCCTAAGGCTGAAGATCCTCACAGTGATTTTGTGAACCACTCTTTCTGAGAATACAAATGTCAACAAACCATACCCACTTAAAAACAGAAGTAATTACAAGAAAATGAAGGATGTATGAGATGATAAATGTTAAGATTACGACAGCAATCATGTCATGATATATGCAGGTCAAATCATTATGCTATATACGCTAAACACATACAGTGCTGTATGTCAGGATCTCAATAAAACTCAGAAAAATGTATTTAACCTTATAACCCATTAAAACTAAGCAAATGAAAATAATGCAATCTTGTTACCCACCCCCTCCACAAAGAATTAGGCATGCAGATGTGGAGCCGAAGGCGGGTAAACTGACAACCACTGTGGAGAATATGATAAAATAAGGATTTCTTACTTGACTGCCTCATAAATATTGTTGGAGGTATGCCCTGACAAGGCATCGTGTAAATTTCGAATAAAATAATCTCTGTATTCTTCCGGAAGGGCCATAAACGTTCCACCCATCACAATAAACTCCACTTTATCCACACTGTGACCGAGCTGTTTCAACTGAAAGACATTTCAATTCATCAGCATTAGAATGACAGTCACTATCCTAAGAGGATATTGTAACTTTTTAATTTTATTTTGCAGCATTTTCATCAGTAGTTTAAAAATGAGAGGCAATTAAACATATTTAGCAAATACTGCGGATTAAAAAAAAAGACTCCAGAATCCGAAAGAAAAAATTGCAACTCAAATAAGGAGAGAATCAAAAATAATAAAGAAGCCTAATGGTCATTCCCAGAGTTGAGAAGAACTTTAAAAACACAAGGACTATAAACTAGATGGCAGTAAAGACAATTATAAACCATTATTTATCAATCACATATTTTATGCCAGGCTGTGGTTTTAGCCTTGGGGACAAAGAAAATAATAATATGCAACATAATCAGGACTTGATGCAGATGAAAGAAAAACTAGATTAGAAACAAAAATTAAGAAAGCAGTTCTAAATTAAAAAGTGAAAGTTTTAAATCAGTTGTGAAGACCCTGGACACAGATGGCACCTCAAGCCTGCTTTCCAGCAAATAGAAAGGAAAATAAATGTCTGATTGAAATACAATGTCTCTACTACTAGGGACGCAATGATACAACTACAATAATCCATGTAATTTTGGTAATCTAATATTCAAAATCAGGTATTTAGATTTCTTGCCATATCTCAGGCTTAAAAAAACTAGATTAAATACCTACCAAATAATGAACTTGAATTATGTTAAGGATGTCTACATTTAATATAGAAAAAAAGGCACCTTTTAAAATATTTGTTTCTGAAAATGGCAAATGATTTACACACAGCTTTATGTATACATATTTACATACATATGTGCATAAACACATATATGCATATATATTTAAAATATCTATGTACATATCTGTGTATGTATATATCAAGACTAAAAGAATATGTTGTATCTATGGTTTACAAGGGATACACAACAAAATCATCCTGATATCTTTTTCAAAATATCTTGGCAGGACTCTCAACCAGACTTAAGCAGAACATCCAGACTGAAGATCTGGCTTGTATTTTGGAAAAGTTAATTGGGTGATGATTCTAGCGATTTGTAGTTAAGAAAAAAAATGTACTGTTCTATGGTCTTTTCTAAATCTTTTAAACCCATGCTTCTTTTTGGTAAATATAAACATAAAACATTTTAAACAAATATAAATATCATGGCTGAAAAAGAAAGCAATGGTCAGTTTAGAACACACTTTCCCAAGCTCCTGCCCCAGTGGGGTCTTCTTACAGCTGACCACCCAGATCCACAGAGGTCTGGCTGACAGTGAAGTGGAGATCAGAGCTGGCTGCTGTTCACTAATAGTGAACAGTTCAATAAGCACAGAAGTGACGTGCTGACTACGGTATGTGCTTTCTCCACTTGAGAGTCTGTGGTTGCCCTAATAGGTGTCACTATGAAACTACAGATAGTATTGACATTTTAAAATCTGGACAAGTTTAAAATCATAGAAACTGTAAAAACAGAACTGTATTAATGTTCAGATTTCTTGAACAGACCAAGGCCATTGATGCAGTACTTGTTTTTAGTGTTATACTAAGCTATAAATTTACATACAATGAAACTAACTAATTTTAAGTGTAAGTTGGAAGGGTGTTGATGTTCAGAGCTGTGTAGCACCAGCACAATCATGATAAAGAACAACTCCACACCACGTGTTCCTCAAATTCCCTGTTCCTACTCCAGCAAACCCGCCATGGAACTCACTGGCTTAGGGAGGCTAAAATTCAGTCCGCCCACCTATTGTCTAAGAGTGTCCACACATCTACATTCCATAATTTTATAATGACTTTCTAGAAATTGAAAAACATTCCTCGAATATAAAGCCTTTGAAGGAAAGAGTTGTCTCTAAAGAAAGTGGTATTTTACCTTGCTAGGTATTGCAAAGCTGTCTCCTTCCTTAAGGTGGATATTAAAAACTTACAATGGGGAAAACCACTTTTAGTTCTTATTTCAGTACAACTCAAATCAAGCAATAACACCTTCTAAGTATAAAAATCTAATTTAAAATCACTTTTAAAGGACATACCTGTTCTATTCGGTGTCTTGTCTGTAGATAAGGGTCGTATCTAGCACGGATAGCTCGCATGGAGGTTGGCTAACAAAAAAGAGAAGATCCTGTTATGCCCACACTGAACTACAATAAAATGTAGTTTCAAAGGGTATTTTAAAAATAAAATTCTCTTGTGCTCCTATCTTCCTTTCTCAGTCTTCAAAATCACGTGCCGAACAGCAGCTGGCTTGTCTCTACCCTCAGGTCACGAGGATCTGAGCAGCAGGGAACTTCCTTAGCTCAGATTAATCTTTGTATGAACGCTTATGGAAACACTAATTGTTATGTGCTATCCACAGACATGGATATGCATACACATCCAAGAGTTATTTGGTAAAAAAACCTTGAAACAAGATCATTAAATACAACCTTAGTTTCTAATGGCTTAAGGAAAGAACCTTTATGTTTTTATACAAAGGGATATTCTACAACTATGAAACAACATACTGATAAAATGTTCTCTAAAATATATTCTTAAATGAAAAAAGCAGGGTGCAAGGTTTCGATACAGTAACTTATGTGTAAAAAAGTAGAATAAAGCCTGAGCAGGCCGTGGCACAAAGCGTTGGCCTGGATGCTGAGGACCCAGGTTCGAAACCCTGAGGTTGCCGGCTTGAACATGGGGTCACTGGCTTGAGCGTGGGATCACAGACATGACGCCATGGTTGCTGGCTTGAAGCCCAAGGTCGCTGGCTTGAGCAAGTGGTCACTGGCTCACCTGGAGGCTTGTGCAAGGGGTCACTGGCTCAGCTGGAGGCTTGAGCAAGAGGTCACAGGCTCACCTGGAGCCCCTGGGTCAAGGCACATATAAGAAAACAATCAATGAACAACTAAGGTGTCATAACAAAGAACTGATGCTTCTCATCTCTCTCCCTCCCTATGTGTCCCTATCTGTCCCTCTCTGCCTCTCTCACACAAAAAAAGAATAAAGAGTATCTATGTGCTTATACATCCATATATCATCTTTGAAGGATGTATAGGAAAGATAATACTCATTATCTATTTGGAGGGGGCTGGAGCACAAACGGATGGTTATGGGACAGGAATGAGAGGGAACCTTTTCACTGAATACTTCCTTTTATATTTTTAAAAATATGAAGTATGAAAAACAGGTAAAAAAGAAATATATATATATCTATACATATACTGTATATGAAGAAAATGCTGCATAGTTAGCTAGCTACTGCCCTCTCCTGGAGAGGCTGACTGCTTCAGAAGCCTGCTCACTGGTCTGCTCTCACTCTTGCCCCCAGCCTAATCCTTTCCTCCCATCAAACCATGTTTTAAAAAACTATATTGGGTTATGTCATTCCTTTACATCCTTTTTTTAAATTTTTTTTAGTGAGAGCGGGAGAGGCAGAGAGACAAACTTCTGCATGTGTCCCAATAGGGATATACCCGGCATGCCCACTAGGGTGTGTTGCTCCATTGCTCAGCAACTGAGCCATTTTTTTTTAAATGCCTGAGGCCATCCTTAGCATAGGTCAACTGGCTTGAACCAATCAAACCATCACTATGGGAGGGAGAACAGAAGAAAGAGGGAAGAGGGAAGAGGGAGGGGGGAGGAGAGAAGGGGGAAAGGGGGGAGGGAAGAGGGAGAGGGAGGGAGAGAGAGAAGGAGAGGGAGGGAGAGAGAGAAGGAGGGGGAGGGAGAGAGAGAAGAAGAGGGAGGGAGAGAGAGAGGGGGAGAGAGGGAGAGAGAGAGGGGGAGAGAGAGAGAGAGAGAGAGAGGAAGGAGGGGGAGGGGTGGAGAAGCATATGGTGACTTCTCCTATGTGCCCTGACCAGGAATTGAACCCAGGACTACTGAACACTGGGCCAACGCTCTACCACTGAGCCAACCAGCTAGCGCCGTTTCCTTTACATCTTAATGTTGTCCCGTGAAACCTATAAAAAAAATCCAAACCCCTTGCCCTGGCTTACAAACCACTATGACATCTGCATCTACAATCTCATTCTTCCCCTTACCCTCTATGCCCCAGAACATCCCACCATCATTCCTAACATGGCTCCTCATTCTACCTATTCTCCCTGCTAGAAATGCTTTTTGATGATATACTGTTTTTAAGCGGCATGTGGGGTGAGAGAGGGCAAGGAACAAAAGATAAGAAGCATCAACTTGTAGTTGTGTCACTTCAGTTGTTCACTGATTGCTTCTCACATGTGCCCTGACCAGGAAGGGGGAAGGGGGAGGAGGGAGGAGGGAGAGGGACAAGGAGAAGGGCTCAAGTCAAGCCAGTGACTGCTCGATGAAGCCAGTGACACTGAGTTTCAAGCCAGCAATCTAAGGATCATGTTGATGATCCTGCACTCAAGCCAGCAAGCCTGTGCTTGAGTGGTGACCTTGGGATTTCAAACCTGGGACCTCAGCATACCAAGTCGAAGCTCTATCCACTGCGCCACCACCAGTCAGGCTTTGCTGATATTCTTGAAAGGCTCCTTCTTGTCATTCAGGACTCATTTTAAAAAGGTGATCCTGCTCCGAGAATCCCTTCCTAACCACAAAAGCTAAAGTATTGACCTAGCTATCCCTCACAATTTTAATTCTTCACTTAGCATTTACTAGTGCCTGATATTCTTTTCCTGCTTGTTTCTTGTCTATCTCCCAAAATTAGAATGTAAACTCCACAAGACAAGGGACCTTGTCCGTTTTTTCACTGCTGCACACACAGGTAAGCACGATGTAGTGGGGGAGCACAGAATTCACAACCTGCTCTGTCACTTATTACCAGTGAATCTTCGAACCAATGGTTTAAGGCTTTTAGGCCTCATTTTCCTTATCCATAAAACCAGGATAACAATACTGTCTACCTTGAAAATGCTGCTGGGAAGGTTAAAAGTTGTAAGGCACTTATGTTTGACATGTACAGTGTGTCTGTAAAGTCATGGTGCACTTTTTACCGGTCACAAGACTGACATGCACCATGACTTTACGGACACACTGTATTAATAATAAATGCTTCCATAAGTATTTCTCCAGTGACAAATATATATATATGTAGTTGCTGAGCAAGTTATTTGGTGAATAAACAACTTCTGTAATCGGGAAAAAATAAGTTTTAAGAAACTAGAACTCATAAGAGCACACTACAGGCAGACAAGAGTATGAGGTAACATTTCCTCAGGACAGCCGCACATTACTTTACCTCATATCCAGTGTAAGACTGGGTCGAATATTCAAAATCTGAATCTGGTCCACCAGGGCAGTATCTGCCAATACAACAGAAGAATGAAGAGGTCAGATACAAAACAGTGCAACCATCTAGTTCAATATCTGCTATCGCCATAAAATCCAGATATCAAACAAGCCTCATCTTCAGATCCTAAGGAAAGAGTCTACCTTTGCAACATCTGCAAATAATGTATTTTCTATGAACAAGTAAACAAGATGAACATATAAGGGAACAACATTATAGTCATTTGCAGAATATCACCCAATGTTACATCAGAGATTTAAGCTTTTAGGGGCAAACAACAGGACCTACGCTTTTCTAAGTGTGGCATGATATTCTGAGTGCTCTCCTGGCAACTACACTTAAGAATATCCTTTATGCATTTAATCTTTCTACCTGGCGTCATGCATATTCTTCTGTTAATTATTCCAATTATGTAAATTTTAAAAGTTTAAAGGTTATAGAAATAACTTTATTTAATCCTTTCCAGATCCAAATTCATTTAAAATTTCTGACATTTGAAATTTCCATGTTTCATTTATTAAATAAACAGAACTGTCTACTGACATTAACAGATTATTTACTGTTTTGAGTTCTATAACCTATGTAATTTTTATTGTATATTGCAACAAGTTAAAATCTGTTTCATTTTTTTTCTTTTTTCTTTCTTTTATTTACAAAGACAGAGAGAGAGTCAGAGAGAGGGATAGATAGGGACAGAGACAGGAAGGGAAAGAGATGAGAAGCATTAATCATCAGTTTTTCGTTGTGACATCTTAGTTGTTCATTGATTCCTTTCTCATATGTGCCTTGACCGTGGGGCTACAGCAAACTGAGTGATCCCTTTGCTCAAGCCAGTGACCTTGGGGTCTCGAACCTTGGTCCTCGGCATCCCAGTCCGACGTTCTATCCACTGCGCCACCACTTGGTCAGGCTCTTTGTTTCATTTTTAAAGCACTGAAATATTCTATCAATGGTTGCTTATTTCAAATAACTTATGAATCTATTAAATAAAAAATTTAAGTATTACCAGCATGCACTGATCAAAGGCTCTTACAGGACTTATTAGTTGAGTTAAAATACACACAACTTATCAAAATCATCACTTACACACATATATTTCCTGTAAAACTGATGTGTGGACATCTGTGGGGTTTGCACATCACAGCCACGACAGCAATCTAGGAAAGAAAGATGAATAAAAAAGCTATTATGAAATAATGGATAGAAAATCCTGGAGAGGCTACCTGTCAGAAAAACGGGGAGGAAGCAGTCACAGCGGCACACGGGGCTTCAAAGGATGAGTGACACTGTGTTTGCACAGCTGAGCACTGGGTACAAGGGTGATCTCTTTTCAACGTCATTTGAAAATAACATTGATCTCTTTAAAGTGTACACATGCATTGTATATACTAGTTTGTATTATATTTTATAATAAGTTAAAATAAAAGTAATTTTCAAAGTCACAGTGATTCTGAATCTTTCTAATTTGTTTTAAAATAAAATAGCCTAGGAGAAAAGAAACCAACTACTTTATGCAATTCTCTACAATTATATCTAAACCTAACCTTTATAACTCAGACTTCTCATGGCACACAAGATCTCAATACGTGGAGCAGAGACAATTAAGCTAGAAACTTCACAGAGTGTGCAAAATATTCTCAGAGGGGTCTTCAGAGCCCAAGTCGGGTGAGGAGAGTATCTGCTTGAGAAAGGAGGGCATGGTGGGCATAGAAAACTGGCTCCATGTAGGAGTGGCTAGTCAAATAAAGGCACACACAAAGGTGAATGTAAGCAAGGCATCTTATGTCAGAGAAGAAAGTTATAAACACAGAGAGACTCAGAATGAACTCTGTGGGCTGGATGGAACTGAAGGTACCATTATGAACTCAGTTTTTCAATAGACTGATACACAAATGAATATAGATGCAAATGTGTTATGTGCATGTGTGGGAATGTATGTATGTACGTACACATACATTATTTCCCAGCGTGCTCCACCAAGGTTCTGGAAGCAGCAACAACGTAAGAGCAGTGAGCATATCTAGCATTCAGATCTTGGTCTCTGAATACCCTTCCCTACTAGAAGAAACCAGGGTTCTTGAGAGAAATGGCTGATTCCGGGGCTGGGCAAAGAAAGTACAAGATGAGCCTGGAACATTTCGTTGTGACAGAAAGCTAGAAACTGCTCAAAGAATGATGAGGACATTAAAAAGAAAAAAAGACACAGTAACCAGGTTGAGAGGATTCCCACTGGTCAAACGTGGGATAATTGCCCATCAAAATAAATTATTATAACCCATCAAATAGGAATGAGTAATCTGGAAGTCCAATAAGAAAAAGGAGGATATTTTTAGTTTCAAAATACTTTACGATACAAAACTTCTTTATTACAAAGAGGAAGAGAACAACTTTACAGAAGAGAAGCCTGGTAGACATCATCTTGGTCATAATGAACAACCTCAGTGACAAGACAAAATGAAAGTATGGACCACCTGATGGGATAGTAGACTATAGTATCACTTCTGCAAGAGAAAGATACATGACCTGAATCTATTTACGAAGAAACATCTGATTAAGCCAAATTGAGGAACATGCTACAGAATAACTTGCCTGAAATCTTAAGTGTTAAGGTAATGAGATCAAGGAAATACAGAAATGTCCAGACTGAAGAGACATGACAGCCAAATGCAACATGTAATTCTGAACTGGGTCCTGTAGGTCATTATTGAAACAGCTGGGCGCAACTTGAATGAGGTCTAAGGACTAGGCAACAGTAACGTATCAGTGTTAAATTCCTGATTTTGATGGCTATATTGTGGCGAAGTAAGAAAATGTCCTTGTTTGTAGGAAATGCACACTGAAGCATTCAAAGCCATCAGCTTCACAACTTACTCTTAAAAGGCTGAGGGGGAAAATGTTCTTTGTGCTGGACTTTCATCTTTTCTGTAAGTTTGTGATTATTTTTCATAATAAAAATGATTAAAATTTAACTTAAACCATTAAATAATGGTCTAGAAAAACTACAAAATACATTAAATTCTCAGATCTGGATTAAAAAATAAGTTTCAAACAAACATTTTTATTTAAAATGTGACACAGCTACATATACCCCTGATGAGGTCAATCTAATTCACAATGTTTTACTGAGGGCCTACCAGATAGGTGAGGTTCTGAGCTACACAGAGCAAGGGGGGGGTGGGTACGGTGCAGAGACAACAAAAGTCCTAAAGCCCTGCCTCTGTCCTCTAAAATCACACTACCTACAGAACTTCCAGTCATACAGAAATAGGCTACTTCAAAACTACGAATGTAGAAAATACTAGGAATGCACAAAGAAGGGACTTAATTAGCACCAACCAGGGAAGTCAGGAAAGGCTTCCTGAGGGGATAACCACCATGCTGAGTAGAAGGTCACTGAGCTAACAAGGCAGGGGCCAGGGAAGCAGCATGCAGTAGTTTCCAAACATTTGTTAAGCAACAGAACTCTGCTCTCAAGTTAACATTTATTCTTAGAACCACAATTTATAATGAGACTAAAAGCAACAGCCCTAGGTGAAGCCGAGATAGGACTGCTCCCCTGGCTTCCCTACACTGTTCTCCACAGTAGCTCCTGAAAAACTTCTAAAGAGCCCTGTAATTTCACTGAATACAATTTAAAAAGTGCTGATAAAAAAAAAGGTACTGATGAAGTAGAAAAAACAATGACTATGGAGTCAACTAGGGAGGTGCAAGTATGAATCTTTTCTCTGCCCCTTACTATGCATTTTCCTATTTTGGAAAATAAGGACAATACTACCTATCCTTCAAAACTGTTTTGAGGATTAAATTAGAAAACATATGAGCACAGTGGTCAGTATGACAAGTGGGACAGATGGTAGCTATTGTAATTAACAGGGACACTACTAAGAATAACAATAGTCATGATGTTTTTTTGAGAGAAAGGGACAGACAGGAAGGGAGAGAGATGAGAAGCATCAATTCTTCATAATGGCACCTTAGTTGTTCATTGATTGCTTTCTCATATATGCCTTGACCCGGGGTGGGGAGGAATGAGGTGTGCTCCAGCAGCGCGAGTAACCCCTTGCTCAAGCCAGTGACCATGGCGTCATGTCTATGATCTTATGCTCGAGCCAGGGACCCCGCGTTCAAGCAGGTGAGCCCGAACTCAAGCCGGAGACCATAGGGTTTTAAATCTGGGTCCTCTGTGTCCCTCTGCTGAATCCACTGCGCCACCGCCTGGTCTGGCTAATCATGGTGTTCTAAGCAAAAAACAACCAACCAAAAAAAACACAAAAATAACCCTCAAATAAAAACTCAAAATGAATCATTAACCTAAATGTAAAATGCAAAACTAAGAAACTCTAAGAGGTACAGGAGAAAATGACCGTCAGTTTTGCCATGAATTTTTACATAAATACAACAAAAGCACACTCCATGAAAGAAAAAAATTAATAAGCTGGCCTACATTAAAACTTGGAAGTTCTGCCCTGAGAAAGATACTGTTAAGGGAATGAAAAGACAAACCATAGACTGAAAGGAAATATTTATAAAACACCTCCCTGATAAAAAAACTTGGATCTTAAATATACAAAGAACTCTTAAAACTTCAACAGTACAACCCAATTAGAAATAGGACAAAAGATCTAAACAAACATCAAAAAAAGTAGACAGATAGCAAGTAAGTAAAAATATGAAGATATTCAACATCTTATGGAACTCAAGAACTGCAAATTAAAACAATGAGACACCACTACACACAACCTATCAGAATGGCCAAAATCCAGAACACTGACAATACCAAATGCTGACAGGCATGAGGATCAATAGGAAATCCCATTAACTGTTTATGGGAATGCAAAATAGTATAACCACTTTGGAAGACACTTTGATAATTTCTTACAAAACTAAACAGTCTTACCATATGATCCAGCAATCATGCTCCAAGGTATTTACCCAAATGAAGTGAGAACATATGTGGGCACAAAAACCTTCATACAATGTTTACAGCAGCTTTGTTCACAATTGCCAAACACTGGAAGCAACCAAGATGACCTTCAATAAGTGAATGGATAAAAAAAAAAAAAAAAAAACGTGATCCATCTAAGCCAGTGGTTCTCAAAGTTGCGTCCTATGGTATTCTAGAGAAATATGTGCCTGTTGAGGACTAAAAAACCAACAGGGTTTTTGGAGTTTAGATTTTTGGGGGACAGAGATGTGGGGAATTGGCTGTAAGCTGACAGTCTGCCCAACCTCCCACCTCACTTGCCTGATTAGGTTGCAAATGCTGTTAAACTGTGGTGCTGGATTGTTTACACTACCCCCCATGTTCCCTGGAAAGACTGGAGGCAAGTTTCTTCTATCCTTTGTTTGGTATAAAGTTAAGATGGTATGTATGGTAGGGGTTTTGGATTGATGATTAAACATAAGAAATTATCTTTTGAAGCCCTTTGGATTTCTATAAAAGAAGAATATGTGGCAATATCTAAAAAAGCTTTGAACATTTTACTACAATTTTCAACATCCTATTTATGTGAATTAGGATTGTCTACCCTCAACACAATTAAAAGTAAAAAGAGAGGAATTCTTCAATGTATTGGCGAGGAAATGAGAGTTTGCCTTTCAAATATATGCCCAAACGTTGAAGAAATCACTAGGACACATCAGGCTCATGTTTCTCATAAACACAAGAATGAAAACACATATTCGTGCCGAGACCTGCGAATTTACTAAATCTTACTAAGAATGTATCTATATATATAAATAGATAACATTTTTGTCGTTTTTTTGTTTTAACTCCTATTTTTTTATGAATTCTAAAAAGTATAATTCAAAAAATGTAACATAAAAATGTTTTTTAACGTCAGAATAAATTTAATTTTATCATATTTATTTCATTTAATTACCATAAAAGCACGCTTGGACTTTATATTTTTTTCTTTAATATTTGACTTATTATAACATATTTCTCCGAAATTTGTATATAGTGCATGTACAATTATTTGTAGGATTTTAAATGCACCCCGACTTCAAAGAGTTTGAGAACCACTGATCTAAACAGTGAAATATTTATTCAGCACTAGAAAATAAATAAACTATCAAGCCACTAAAAAGACAGAACCTTACAAACATACTGATAAATGAAAGAAGCCAATATGAAAAGGCTAGATACTGTTTGATTCTAACTACATGACATTCTGGGGAAAGCAAACGTATGAAAATATTAAGTAGATCAGTACTAACCAGTAGTTTGGAGCAGAGGAAAAGACGAGTAGGGAAGTTTTATTTGTTTAGGGTTTTTTTTGTATTTTTCCAAAGTTAGAAGCAGGGAGGCAGTCAGACTCTCGCATGTGCCCAATGGGGATCCACCCGGCATGCCCACCAGGAAGCAATGCTCTGCCCATCTGGAGCATTGCTCCGTTGTGGCTGGAGCCATTCTAGCACCTGATGGTGGAGGCCATGGAGTTGTTCTCAGCACCCTAGGCAACTTTTCTCCAATGGAGCCCTGGCTGTGGGAGGGGAAGAGAGAGAGAGGAAAGAGAGAGGAAAGGGCGGAAAAACAGATGGGCGCTTCTCCTGTGAGCGCTGACCGGGAATCAAACTCGGGACTTCCACACGCCGGGCTGATGCTCTACTGCTGAGCCACCCGGCCAGGGCGAGTAGGGGAGTTTTAAGCAGTGAAACTATCCCATATGATATTGCCAATGGTGGATGCATGACATTATGCATTTAGCAAATCCCATGGCCTGTACAACACTATGAGTGATCATATATAAAAACTGTAAGCTCAGTTAATAATAATGTATCAATACTGGTTCATCAATTATAACAAATGTATAAAACCAATGCAAGGTATTAATAATAGGGTAATCTGGGGAGAAGGGAAAGAAAGTATGTGAAAATTGTACTTTCTGCTCAATTTTTCTATAAACCTAAGACTATTCTATAAAAATAAATAAATAAATAAAAACAAAGCACCATCAGAGTTAATAGCAGGCATAAAAACATGGAGGTTAGGATGCATAACAGATAAGAGAATGACAATCAGCTCATTCTAGTGACACTATGGAAGACAGATTTGGTGCAGGCCAGACAAGTAGACTGGTTAAGAAATGACTGAAAAAAAAAAAAAAAAAAAAAAAAGACTGAAATAACCTGACTAAGCAGTGGTGCAGTGGATAGTGTCTACTTGGGGTGCTGAGGACCCAGGTTCAAAACCCCAAGGTCACAAGCTTGAGCATGGGCTCATTGGCTTGAGCATGGGATCACAGAGATGACACCATGGTCACTGGCTTGAGCCCAAAGGTTGCTGACTTGAACTCAAAGTCAACAGCTTGAGCAAGGTGCCACTGGCTCAGCTGGAGCTCCCCCCACAAGGCACATGAGAACACAGTCAATGAATAAATAATGTGCCACAACTATTAAGTTGATGCTTTTCATCTCCCTTCCTTCCTGTCAGTCTGTCTCTCTCAATCCTTCACCAAAAAAGAAAAAATGATCTAAATGAAAAATAACAAAGGCCAAAATGTTCCTACTAGTGGTGGTAGAAATGGATGGGGTATATTTCACATTGTTTGTAAACTGAATGAATGGGGGCACTGGAACTAAGATAGACAGGAAAGACAAATGAGCAGGTCATAGGTAAGTTTGGGTTACGTTCCAACTAAGGGTCGACATGCAAAGGAGGGATGTCTAACAGGCAATTTGACATGAACCTGAGCTTGGGGAGATGTCAAAGCTGGGAGTAAGCACATGACAATACTTAAAATGTCAATGAATGAGATCACCAAAAAAAAGCAAGAAGAGTACCAAAAACTGTGGGCTCAGGACCACCAGAAAACATCACTTTAGAGGCAGGAATTAGAGTTACTATCAAAGAAAGAAAAGAAATGATCAGAGGTAAGAGGAGCAGAGAGAGTCATAAAAGCCAGTATATCAGGCTGAAAGGTTGCTCAATCTGTTTTTCCATAGTGGCAAGCCCTACATAATGCCAAAAACCAAAATTTCAAAGCTTACCTATATAGCATATTATTTAGGAGTGAGTAAGTAAACGCCAAGAAATCAGCTAAGAGTTAAAAGTGCTTGCCCCTCAGGGAAAAACAAAAGACATTTGGAAATACTGGTTTTTCTTAAAGAGCCCTTACACTAGGTACAAACAAAACAAAACTGAAACACTTAAGTACTAAGGAGAAGAAACCAGGATTGGTGGTACAATGTGTGTGAAAGTTCTGGGGTATAAGACACAACTGGAATACATATAATCCAGGAGATATGGCACCAAACAACTGGCAACACAAGCTGCAATTACTAGGAATATAATCTCCTATTCAAGTAACAGAATGTACTTCGTACATCACATCAGGAACATGGAATTCAATTCTGGGTACCATATTTTAAGAGGGTCTAAATCCACTCTCTCACACTCATTCGTCTCCTAGAGCACCTACACTTCACATCTGCATGAAACCAAGAGTATCCTAACTAGTCTTGTCTCCAAACTACCCTCTTATAGCTGAAGTAATTTTCTGAAAATCTCTTTTGTTCACAGCACTCCTTTTCTCAAAAATCTTTAGCAGTTTCCTATTGTCCAGTTTCTTGTGGGACATTTAAGCTCTTCTACAAGCTGATTTCAAACAAACATCAATCCAGTCAGTCTGGGGTACTCACTGTTCCCGCAGACACACATCCTTTCTGAGTCTCTGGTCCCTGTGCCCTTGCTCCCATTCCTGTCCAGCCTGCTCTTCTCTGCTTATATGAGCATCTGTGATGTTAAGAAAGCTCCACACTTTCAACTGGACTTCCCCGAAGTCCTTTAACCACAAGAAGTCCCGTCCTTTGGACTCCCACTGAGCTCCCTATTGTGTCAATCATTTCAGTTCCCATATACAAAACAACTCTGCACTGCTAACTACCTACCTTTTAAAAGTATCTTTCATAAGTACAAATAATTTTTCCCTCTCTATGCCCTCCAAGCATTCTTTTATTTTAAATTTTAAAACTTATTCATTTGGAGAGGAAGGAGGGAGACAGGAAGGGAGGGAGAGAGGAAGGGAGGGAGAAAGGGAGGGAGGGAGAGAGAGAGGAAGAAAGGAGGAGGGAGGGAGGAAGGGAGGGAAAAAGGAAAGGAGGGAGAAAGGAAAGAGAGGGGGAAGGGGGAAAGGAAAGGGGGAGGGAAAGAGAAGAGAGGAATGGAAGGAGGGAGAGGAGAGAGAGGGAGAGGGAAAGAGTGGGAAGGTAGAGGGAGGGAGAAAGGGAAGAAGAGATGTTGTAAGACTAAGTGGCAAAAAGGCTTTGTAAATTCTAGGCTTACCAAAAGGCTAAGTTCTCCCCCCTCCACCTCCATGTTGGCTATGATGCTGAGTATTTGCACCCACTTCACTTGCTTACTTATAAGTTGCTGGAAGCAATTTACATGCCCTTCCTCTTATTCTGTTCAGATGTTGGTTGATTTCGTTTATGCATGGTGGGGAATTCCTGTTTATGCCTTGGGAGAGTTCCTGTTTTGCCTCAGATGTGTAACAAATTCCGCATCATTCTCACCCAAAACCCAGAATTACGAACTGCGCTGGTGCACGGCAAGTGGTGCCCAAACAGGGACTTGAATACGAGAAAACTAAACTAAAGGCAGGTGACGGAACTCCCCAGGTGTGCACAGTGAGTAAAGAAAAGTTTTTGGAGAAAATGTAGTCTGGAGTAAAAAACTGTGGGACAGTTAGGGTCAAACCTTTTCGTAAGAATAGTTATGCAGCTAGAATGCTTTCTGCGATATGTTCAAGACGTGTGCCCCTGGTTCCCGGAGGAGGGAACGGTTATTTCTGCTAAAGGGGAACAAGTAGGTAAAGTTCTGAGAAGGCAGTGGTGTGAGGAGACTATGGTAGGAGGAATAAAAGTGGCGGTCTCTCTGGCAGTTACTGCTGTACTCTGCGGCTTGGCTGCCTCTGGTTCTCTCTGGCTGCTTAGTCTGCAGCTCAGCTGAAGTTGAGGTAGGGGAGAAATCTCAGCATAGTCAACCTGAGTTGCCAGTTACAGCAACTATAGAATTTGAGAATGGATAGGAGACTCAGGTATTAGGAAAGTTACAGCTTTTCCTGTTATAATCTGATTTTCTTTAATGTTGTAGCTACAATCTTCTGAACTATCATTTTGTCCTTTCTTATAATCTTTGCCTGGAAAGAGAGTGACGAAGGTGCCTGTTTGGATGTTGCTAAACAGAAATCTCATACGGCCATCTTGAGAGTTTTTGAGAGAGATTTCTGTTTGGTGTTTATCTTTATTAAAATAGCCCTACGTAAGATCAAGCAGGCCACGTTCTAATCTCTAAAATCCCAGGTTTCACTCTTGATTTGTGTGATTGTATCTGAGGTCTTAGTTTAATGTCTAAATGTGTCTGTTTCTGAGGCCTGAACTGATTTCTTGTATGCAAAGATTAAAAATGCCGGCTCTAATATTAAAAAAATAAACTGATTTTAGAACTTGTAAGGAGCACTCATTACATATAAACAGAATAGAATGTAGATACTTAAGACTTACTAATTTGGTAAGTGCATTGTGACGCGTGTTCAGTTAGGAGCCAAGTAGTAACTCAAGTGTTAGGATTAATCAAAGTTTTATGTTATACCTGTGTTTTTTGTGTGTAAATTGCCTGGTTTATGTGTAAGGCTATATACTCAGGTAGGTAAAACAAAGAAATTGAGCAAAATTAAGCAGGGCCCTAATAAGTCATTTCAAGAATTTGTCTCAAGCGGCTTCAGGCAGTGAGAAGAATAGTATAAGGGTGCTAATTCTGCTTCTCAGGCCACATCCTGCAAAAGGGGCCCCAAGGAAATCGGGAATTTGGCTCCTCTGATTTTGCCAATTAGATTCAAAAAATATGTCAGGAACACCCTGACATGGAACTAACAATACAAGGGCGTAAATTTAAAGGACTATTAGATACTGGAGCTGACTTATCTGTTATTGCTAAGCTACACTGACCTCCTTCCTGGCCCACTCATGCAGCAGCCACAGATTACAAGGTATAGGGCAGAGTAAATCCCCTCAATAAAGCTCTAGTTTTTAACAATGGGAGGATAAAGCAGGTTGTTCTGGACTTTTTCAGCCTTATGAGCTCCCTGGATTGCAATTTGTAGGGTAGAGATGTTTTGAAAAATATGGGAGCATTGCTTGTCAGTCCTAATGGTTTAGTCAGTACTTAAATGCTTGATCAGGGATTTTTGCCAAGGAACTAGGGAAAGAACAGCGGAGAATTCTCACCCCCATAGAAGTGGCACCCAATACCAGAAGGCATAGATCAGGATATCAAAATTTAGCATAGGGGCCTTGGCAGCTCCTGCTACCCCAATAATGCATTGTGCAGACCCAATTACTGGGAAATCAGATAATCCTGTATGGGTAGACCAATGGCCCCTTTCTCAGGAGAAACTTAAGGCAGCTGCTTGCTTGGTACAAGAGCAGTTACAGCTTGGACACACTGAACCATCTAATAGCCCATAAAATATGCCTACATTTGTCATTAAAAAGAAATCAGGGGGAGGGGCAAGATGGCAATGGAGTAAGCAGACATACCAACTTCCAACTCCCAGAACCAAAGTGGATTATAACTTGATTTTAAGAATAATAATCTGGATACAAACCAATGCTGAACTGGACTGAGAGGACTCTTCAACTGGGGAACACTGAAGAAGCAACATTGAGACTGGTGGGAAAAGCGAAAATGCGGAAAAGGTTGCCCAGCTCCCTGGAGCGAAAGGCAGCCCGGAGAGACTCTTGAGGCAGGAAGAGAGGCCAGTGGAAGGGTAGGGACCTGGGTCCCAGGAACAAAGCCCCAGCCTGCAGCCCCAGAGCCTAGAAGAGGCATATGGATAGTATTCAGCTGGGAAACAGGTTAGGATACTGTTTGTGAGAAAGAGACAATTGTCTCAGACCCAGGATTTTTCTTAAAGGGATGGCACAGAAAACCTCTCCCACAACCACTCACCCAGGGCTCCGGGAGACAGGGAGAGAGGAGAGGACCGGAGCAGCAGGTAGAGAGTGTGGTCTGGATGGCACAGGGAGAAAAGCTTTGAGGGACAGCCACCCTAAACTCTGGGCTGAGTCACTCCACAAATCTAACAATATTCCCCCTGGAACCAGCAAGGGAAAGCAGGACACCAGCCAAACAGGCTCCCCTGTGGGAATCAGAGCACAGTCGCTTAGGAGGGAGCTTTCAGGACTACAGTATGCAGTGTTAGGGTCAGAGCTGCAGCGCCCACACCTACACTGCTGAGGGCTTGCTGGAGGGCGGGCAGCCGTGGGATGCGGAAGCGCGGTTCCGTTGGTAGGGACGGAGGCTGAGCCGGCTGGCGTGAGCTCGGTCTAGCCCAGCCGGGGCAAAGGGGATGCCCGAAAGTGGTCTGGCAGCTGCGGGCCACCTGCTATCCCATCTGTGGGGGAAAAGCGGGAGCCCAAAACGGGCGGAGTTCCCCCGCTGGGCAGGGGCAAGTAGGCGCACAGCCGCACCCGGCCTCCAGTGTTTGAAGCCCTGCCGGAACCAGCTTTGCCCGTGGAGGGGGAAGCCCAGAGCGCGGCTGAGTGCATAGCAACAACCACGCCCAGCTGAGGAGCCGAGGTTGGCGGGGACAGGGCTTCCGGCCTGGGCTAGCAGCTGAGCGCCACCAGAAGGCCCTCCCGGCTAGAGGAACAGGCTGACAGGGACCCGCAGCTAAGCAAAAGTGCTCACCCTTGCCCTTGGCGCCCAGGCTTGTGGCCAGAGTGTGGTGCACGGTCCCACCCGTGGGAGAGGGGCGAAGGCCGAGACCGGCTGAGGCTTGTAGAACCGGGCATGAGAACACAGCCCCTCCTGCATGGGTGAGGTGGAGACCTCAGCAGCCAAGGCCATCGCTGGCAACACCCACACCCATCCACCCTAGGCAACGGCAGAGGGGGTGGCGGGCCTGTAGACAGAACATACCTAAGGGAACACAGGGGCAACACCCATTGGAATCCAGTAGCCAAACTCTTCTTACACACAGACAAAATGGGCAGGCAGAGAAATGCAACCCAAATGAATCAAGAGAAATACCCAGAGAAGGATCTGAGTGAATCAGATATAATCAAAGAACCTGATGCAGAGTTTAAAATAATGATAGTTAGGATGTTCAAAGAGCTTAGAGCAACAATGGATAGTCATTACAAACACCTAAATAAAAAGATAGCAAGTATAAAAAACGAAATGGAAATAATAAAAAAGAATCAGAAATGAAAAATACAGGATCAGAACTGAAGACCACAATGGAGAAGGAATTAAAAGCAGGATGGATGGATGGATGAAGCTGAGGATCGAATCAGCAGGTTAGAGGACAAAATAAACAAAGGCACAGAAGCAGAGCAGAAAAAAGAAAAGAGACTAAAAAAATCTGAGGAAACCCTAAGAGAGCTCTGTGACAACATGAAGAGAAATAACATCCGCATCATAGGGGTTCCTGAAGAAGAGGAGAAAGATCAAGGGATAGAAACTTTGTTCAATCAAATCATAGCTGAAAACTTCCCTAAATTAAGACTGGAAAACATTTCACACGTGCAAGAAGCACAGAGAACTCCATTAAAGAGAAACCCAAAGAAATCTACACCAAGACACATCATAGTTAAAATACCAAAGATAAGTGATAAAGAAAAAATTTTAAAAGCTGCTAGAGAAAAAAAGACTATCACCTACATAGGAGCCCCCATAATGATGACATCGGACTTCTCAACAGAAACACTTGAGGCCAGAACGGAATGGCAAGATATATTCAAAGTAATGCAGATCAAGAACCTACAACCAAGACTACTCTATCCAGCAAGGCTAACGTTTAAAATAGAAGAAGAAATAAAAAGCTTTCCAGACAAAGAAAACCTCAGGGAATTCATTAAAACCAAGCCAATTCTGCAGGAGATGCCAAGGAGCCTGTTGTAAACAGTTCAAAGGGGGAAAAAATATAGCAAAGGAAGAATACAGCTTTAAAGAATAAAATGGCAATAAACAATAATAACCTTAAATGTAAATGGATCCAATCAAAAGACATAGGGTAGCTGTGTGGATAAAGAAACAGGACCCATACATATGCTGTCTACAAGAGACACACCTTAAAACAAAAGATGCACATAGACTGAAGGTAAAAGGATGGAAAAAATATTTCATGCAAATGGAAATGAAAAAAAGCCAGGGTAGCAATACTTATATCTGACAAAATGGACTTTAAAACAAAGGCTGTAGTAAGAGATAAAGAAGGACACTACCTAATGATAAAGGGAACAATTCAACAGGAAGATATAACCATTATAAATATCTACGTGCCGAACATAGGAGCGCCAACATACATAAAGCAGACTTTGGTAGATATAAATAAAGGGCAAGATTAACAGCAATACTATAATAGTAGGAAATTTCAATACCCCACTAAATTCACTGGATAGATCATCAAGAAAGAAAATTAACAAAGAAACAACAAACTTAAAGGATACACTAGATCAACTTGATTTAATAGATATCTTCAGAACTTTTAACCCTAAAGCAGTAAAATATACATTATTTTCAAGCACTCATGGTACATTCTCTAGGATAGACCACATGTTAGGACACAAAAGTGGTCTCAACAAATTTAAGAGGATTAAAATCATATCAAGCCTTTTCTCTGATCACAATGCCATGAAACTAGAAATTAATCACAAAAGAAAAACTGAAAAATATTTAAACACTTGGAAACTAAATAGCATGTTATTAAATAACAAATGGATTAACAATGAGATCAAAGAACAAATAAAATACGTTTCTAGAAACAAATGATAATGAGCATACATCAACTCAAATTTATGGGACACAGCAAAAGCAGTACAGAGAGGGAAGTTCATAGCACTACAGACATACCATGATAAGCTAGAAAAAGCTCAAATAAGCAACTTGACCCTGCATCTAAAAGATCTAGAAAATCAACAGCTAATAAAGCCCAGGACTAGTAGAAAGAAGGAAATAATAAAGATCAGAGCGAAAATAAATGACATAGAGACTAAGGAAACAATACAGAGGATCAATGAAACCAGAAGCTGGTTCTTCGAAAAGGTAAACAAGATTGATGAACCTTTAACTAGACTCACCAAGAAAAAAAGAGGACTCAAATAAACAAAATTAGAAATGAGAGTGGAGAAATAACAACTGACACAACAGAAATACAAAGTATTGTAAGAAAATACTATGAAGAACTCTAAGGCCAAAAAATTAGGCAACCTGGGTGAAATGAACAAATTTTTTTAATCATATAATCTTCCAAAAATCAATCTGGAAGAATCAAACACCTAGACAGACCAATTACAACAAATGAGATCGAAACAGTTATCAAAAAACTCCCAACAAAGAAAAGTCCTGGGACTGATGGCTTCACAAGTGAATTCTACTAAAAATTCAAAGAAGAACTAACTCCTATCCTCAAACTATTTCAAAAAATTCAAGAGGAAGGAAGACTTCCAAACTCCTTTTATGAGGCGAGCATAATTCTGATCACAAAACCAGGCAAAGACAACACAAAGAAAAAAAATTATAGGCCTATATCCCTGATGAATTTAGACGCTAAAATTCTCAACAAAATATTAGCCAACAGAATCCAGCAATATATGAAAAAAATCATACACCATGATCAAGTGGGATTTATTCTGGAGAGGCAAGGCTGGTTCGATACTCGCAAATCAATGTGATTCATCCCATAAACAAAAGGAAGGACAAAAATCACATGATAATTTCAATAGATGCAGAAAAGGCATTTGATAAAATCCAGCACCCATTCATGCTCAAAACTCTCAGTAAAGTGGGAATACAGGGAACATTCCTTAACATGATAAAGGCCATCGACGACAAACCCACAGCAAACATCATACTATATGGGCAAAAATTAAAAGCAATCCCCTTAAGATCAGGAACCAGGCAGGGGTGCCCCCTTTCACCACTCTTATTCAACATAGTTCTGGAAGTCCAAGCTACAGCAATCAGACAAGAAGAAGAAATAAAAGGCATCCAAATTGGAAAAGAAGAAGTAAAACTGTCATTATTTGCAGATGATATGATATTGTATATAGAAAACCCTAAAGTCTCAGTCAAAAAACTACTGGACCTGATAAATGAATTCAGCAAGGTGGCCGAATATAAAATTAATACTCAGAAATCAGAGGCATTTCTATATACCAACAATGAAATGTCAGCAAAAGAAATTAAGGAAACAATCCCCTTCACTATTGCAATCAAAAAAATAAAGTACCCAGGAGTAAATTTAACCAAGGAGGTTATGAACTTGTACTCAGAAAACTATAAAACATTGATAAAAGAAATCAAGGAAGATACAAACAAGTGGAAGCATATACCGTGCTCATGGCTAGGAAGAATAAACACCATTAAAATGTCTATATTACCCAAAGCAATTTATAAATTCAATGCAATACTAATTAAAATACCAATGACATACTTCAAAGATAAAGAACACATATTCCAAAAATTTATATAGAACCAAAAAAGAACACAAATAGCCTCAGTAATCTTAAAAAGAAAAAATAAAGCAGGAGGTATCACTCTTCCAGATATCAAGCTATACGACAAGGCCATTGTACTCAAGACAGCCTGGTACTGGCATAAGAACAGGCACATAGATCAATGGAACAGAACAGAGAACCCAGAAATAAACCCACACCTTTATGGACAACTGATATTTGACAAAGGAGGAAAGAACCTACAATGGAGTAAAGACAGCCTCTTTAACAAATGGTGTTGGGAAAATTGGACATCTACCTGCAAAAAAATGAAACTAGACCATCAACTTACACCATTCACAAAAACAAACTCAAAATGGATAGAAGACTTAAACGTATGCCGTGAAACCATAAGCCTCTTAGAAGAAAACATAGGCAGCAAGCTCTCCGACATCTGTAGCAGCAATATATTTGCCGATTTATCTCCACGGGCAAATGAAATATAAGGCAAGATAAACAAATGGGACTATATCAAACTAAAAAGTTTTTGCACAGCTAAAGACAATAAGAACAGAATAAAAAGACAAACCACACAGTGGGAGAACATATTCGACAACACGTCTGATAAGGGGTTAATAACCAAAATTGATAAAGAACTTATAAAACTCAACACAGGAAGACAAACAATCCAATCAAAAAATGGGCTAAAGAAATGAATAGAAATTTCTCCAAAGAGGACATACAGATGGCCAATAGGCATATAAAAAAATTCTCAACATCACTAATCTCTAGAGAAATGCAAATTAAAACCACAATGAGATGTCACCTCACACCAGTCAGAATGGCGCTCATCAGCAAAACAACACAGAACAAGTGCTGGCGAGGATGTGGAGAAAAGGGAACCCTTCTGCACTGCTGGTGGGAATGCAGACTGGTGCAGCCACTGTGGAAAACAGTATGGAGATTACTCAAAAAATTAAAAATCGAACTGCCTTTTGACCCAGCTATCCCACTTTTAGGAATATACCCTAAGAACACCATAGCACTGTTCGAAAAGAAGAAATGCGCCCCCATGTTTGTGGCAGCATTGTTCATAATAGCGAAGATCTGGAAACAGCCCAAGTGTCCGTCAGAGGACAAGTGGATTATAAAAAGCTTTGGTACCTATATACTATGGAATACTACTCGGCCATAAGCAATGATGACATCGGATCATTTACAACAAAATGGATGTACCTGGATAACATTATACAGAGTGAAATAAGTAAAACAGAAAAAAACTGAGAACTGCATGATTTCATACATAGGTGGGATATAAAAACAGGACTATGAGACATGGACAAGAGTGTGGTGGTTATGGGGTGGGGGAAGGGAGGAGAAGAAGGGATAGGAGGTGGGGATGGTCACAAAGAAAACCAGATAGAAGGTGACAGAGGACAATTTGACTTTGGGTGATGGGTATGCAACATAATTGAATGATAAGATAATCTGGAGATGTTTTCTTTGAACATATGTAACCTGATTTATTAATGTCACCTCATTAAAATTAATAAAATTAAAAATAAAAAGATATAACTTGAAGAAAAAAAAAGAAATCAGGAAACTGGAGGCTATTACAGGATTAGAGAGCAATAAATAAGACTGGAAATTATGGGTCCTCTCCAGCTAGGACTCCCTTCTTTTATCACCATTCCATGGAATTTTCACCTTGTAATTATTGACTTGAAGGATTGTTTTACTATTCCTTTAAGCCCTCATGATTGCAAGCGTTTTGCATTTAGTGTTCCTTCATTTAATTTCCAAGCTCCAATGGAGCAATACCAGTGGAGAGTTTTGCCTCAAGGTATGGTAACAGTCCTACCTTGCGCCAAATATGTTGCTCAAGCTATCTCTCCATTACGAAGGCAGTACCCTAAGGCATACGTAATTCATTATATGGATGACATTCTTATTGCTCATCCAGATAAAGAATGTGTTGACCATTTTGCAACAACTAGAATATTCTTTGAAAAAACCAGGACTTTATATAGCTCCTGAAAAGGTACAGCAATCTTTACCTTTCTCTTAATAGGACAAATTATTGAGGGACAACAAATTCGTCCACAAAAATTAGACATCAGGACAGATAATTTGCAAACTTTAAACAATTTCCAGGAACTATTAGGAGACATTAATTGGCTTAGACCTTCCTTGAAATTAACCAGCGGGGAACTGAAGCCACTTTTTGATATTCTTAGAGGCTCAGCTGAACCAGCTTCTCCTCGGCTACTTACAGCTGTGAGACAATAAGCTTTAAAGCTTGTAGAAATAGCCTTGCAACAATCACAACTATAAAACACATAAATCTTGAAGAATCAATTGCCTTACTAATTTGTCCTTCGAGTTACACTCCAACGGGACTATTGTGGCAAGCTTCAGGTCTTACTGAATGGATTCATTTAGCTGTTACTCCTATCTCCCTATTTTGATCTTGTTGCCTACCGGATTATCAAGGGGTGTAGGCGACTCTTACAGCTTATAGGTTTTGACCCTCAAATTATTGTTGTTCCTTTTTCAAAGGATCAACAACAATGGCTCTAGGAAACTTCCACTAAATGGCAAATTGCTTTTGCAAATTTTACAGGCCAAATTGATTCTCACTTCCCAGCTGATAAAATAGTTCAATTTTCATTAATTACTACATTTGTCTTTCTTAAGACAATTGTTAATGAGCCCATTCCTGAAGCACCTACAGTCTTTACTGATGGACCCAGCTCAGGAATAGCAGGCTTACTAATCGATGGACAAGTTTATACTGAAACAGTCGCCTTAAAATCAGCTCAAAGAGTAGAATTACATGCCATTATCATGTCTTTTCAGCATTTTCTATATTCCTCCTTTAATCTGTATACAGACAGCAAATATTAACTTACGGCTGTTTCCACTATAGAGACTGCTGTCTTAGGGACAACTGCTGATGAGGAACTATTTCAGCAATTTCTCCTTCTTCAAAGACTTGTACGTCAACATAGAACTCCACATTTTATAGGACATATTCGAGCTCACTCCATGCTACCTGGAGCTTTAGCACAAAGGAATGCCCTTGTTGATCAAGCTACCCAAAAGAAAATTATTGGAGCAACTATGACAGATTAAGCAATCCAGTCTCATACTATTCATCACCAGAACGCTGCAGCCCTGCGTAAACAGCTTCAACCTTCTCAGGAAGCAGCACGGCAGATTGTTAAATCCTGTCCAAAGTGTCCTGTACTACAATCTGTCCCGTGGTTAAGAATTAACCCTCGAGGACTCCTACCAGGACAACTTGGCAAATGGATGTTACTCATATATCTTCATTTGGCAAACAGTCCTTTGTCCACGTTATAGTGGATACTTATTCTGGATTTATAGTAGCATCTGCCAGAACAGGAGAGGCTGCTAAGCATGTGCATTTTCTATTATTGGACTTCCTAAACTGATTTAACCTGACAATGCTCCTGCATATGTAGGAAAAGCATTCACTATATTTTGTCAAACCTTTCTTACAATCTTTACGGTCAAGGTATTATTAAAGTGTACTCAACAAATATTTAAGGTCAATTTTAAAAAATATAAAAGGGGGAGTCACATCCTGAACTCCTGCAAATCTTCCTTAACATGCTTCTTACTTTAAAAAATTTCTTTTGAGCCTGACCTGTGGTGGCCCAGTGGATTAAAGCCTCGACCTACAACTCTGAGGTTGCTGGTTCGAAACCCTGGGCTTGCCTGGTCGAGGCACATACGGGAGTTGATGCTTCCTGCTCCTCCCCTCCTTCTCTCTCTCTCTCTTTCTCCCCCCTCTCTGAAATGAATAAGTAATAAAAATAATTTAAAAAAAAAAAAAAAAATTTCTTTTGAATGCTAATGTACAGGAGACACCAAACCTCTTTCTCCTGCAAACTTCTACCCTCTTTTATTTGATCCAGCTAATAACACTGTTTTGCCTTTTTCCAAATAGCTCCAAATATATGAAAAAATTTTATATAGGCGGATGAGGACCCTCAAACCCCTCAGCGAGATCTTCTGAGCATGGCTTTTAAGGTCTATAATGACCAAGAGGCAGACAAAGCCCAAAAGAGATCAGGTGAAATACCAGCTCTTGGAATATGCCCTTAAAGGCTCAAACGCCCCAAGGGGGCCTCATAGGACTCCATCTGGGCACTGCTTCAATAGTGGAAAGGGAGGTCATTTAGCTAAAGCCTGCCAGGCTTACATGCCTTTGCTATGGGGAAAAAGGTACACTGGAAGGTAAGCTGCCCCCTTGCTCCTCTAAGGGAGGGTTCAGTCTCTCCCAGCCCTGCTCCAGCCACCTGTGACCTAACCTTGCCCAGCCTGCTGGGACTTGCCACTGAAGGCTAAAGGTGCCCAGGGCCATTGGCCCCATCTCACGTCACTGTGGACGAGCCTAGGGTATTTCTTCCAAGTAGCAGGTAAACTGATCTCATTTCTTACGAACACAATGGCCACTTACTATGTCTTGCCTGAATGTTTGGGTTTTTATTCATCCCTTGAAGATCTCTGTTGTGGGTGTTGATAGCCCTATTTTCTGCTGCTTTGTTTAATATATAGTCTCCTTTACTCCTCCTGCCTCAATGCCCCATGCATATTTTAGGCTGGGGCCTACTCCTAATTTAGAGCTCTCTTTCTCCTTTTTGCCAACTTCTGTTACGAATTTACCTCTGCCACCAGCTTAGTGTATCCCAGGGTTCTCCTCATCACCCCACAGCTGTAAAGCTCCAGGGAAAGGCCCTCTGGGTTCATCTCTCCAGTTTTGAAGAAAACGGAAGCTCTATCTCCACACATGCTGCAGATGGCTTTTCCAGTCTACCTGAATCATTATCAGCCAGAAGCAGTGGTCACTGGAACGTGGACACTAGCGGCAAAGTGTAGAAAGGTGACAATTCCAATGCCATGCGGACCTTTCCTGGATGTATTTCCTGGACTCCTGCTCCTTGTGACAGCTTTTAATGGGCTGAACTGGGGTTGGGTTGCATTTGCAGGGATGTGGAATGGTGATGGTGCCAACTTGGACTTGGTGAACATGTTAAGGACATTCAAAACAGCAAAGACTCTTTATAGATCCTGTTATATTGGCTAAGAATTTGCTTAAAGGCTTTAATCCCTGTAATGTACTAGAATACTTGTTTGGGTATCTGTTAGCAGTGGCTATACTAACTTTGTGTTTGTTCTGTATTTTTTCAATCTGCTTCCAAATTAGAATCTGGGAAACTAGGAAATCAGATGAGTGCAAATCTCAGCAAACAAATTAAAAATAAAAAAGGGGGATATATTGTAGACTTCAAGTGGCAAAATGCCTTTGTAAATTCTAGGCTTACCAAAAGGCTAAGTTCTCCCCCCTCCACCTCCATACTGGCTATGATGCTGAGTATTTGAGTATTTGCACCCACTTCACTTGCTTACTTAAGTTGCTGGGAGCAATTTACATGCCCTTCTTATTATTCTGTTCAGATGTTGGTTGATTTCGTTTATGCATGGTGGGGGATTCCTGTTTATGCCTTGGGAGAGTTCCTGTTTTTGCCTCAGATGTGTAACTTTGTATCAAGGACTTCCTTGATTTGCATATGGCTATATAATAAAGCAAACTGGGGCTAGGGGGGGGCGGGGGCGGCACTCGAATATTGCCATCAGGCCTCCCAATCCCATCCTTTTTTCTTAATAAGTCTGTTTTCTTAATTCCACACCATTCTCACTCAAGAACCAGAATTACAAACCATGCTGCTTCCTGGCAGAGAGCGGGAAGAGAGAAGGGAAGGGGAAAAAGAGAGGGGGAGAGGGGAAGGGAAGGGGGGAGAGAGAGAAGGAAGAGGAGAAAGGGGGTGTGAGAGGTAGGAAGGAGGGGGATAGGGAGAGGGGTGAAGGGAGAGAAGAAAAAGGAGAAAGGGGGTGGGAGAGGGGGAAAGGGAGAGGAGGAAGGAGAGGGGGAGGGAGGGAAAGGGGGAAGGAGAGAGGTGGAAGGAAAGAGGTAAAGGGGAGAGGGGGGGAAGGAGGGAGGGGGGACAAGGATGGCAGGGGGGAACATCAGTCTGTTGCTCCACTCATGTATGCATTCATTGGTTGACTCTTGCATGTGCTCTACTGAATTACCTAGCCAGAGCCCTCCTAGCGTTCTATACACGTCTCCACTACAGCATGAGTCACAATATTCAGATTATATTAGCCTGAATTCCCCACCTCTACCTCATTACCTGAGTGTTACCTGGGGGCAGGTATTTCTGGTAGAACAGACACACACACAGTCAGTATAACGTGAATTGAAGCACTTACCCCACTGGCAGTCCTGATGGGTTTTGCCTTTAACTTGGGGACCAAGACCTTTCGGTACTGAGGCGGGACTGCGGCAATGATATCCACCAGGCGGGGCTGTGCTGAAAGGCCGTATTTGGCAGCTGTCTTGGTTTTCACCCTGCAAGTAAAGCAGCTAGTGTTACCAAGATCACAATACTTCCAAGGACAAGCTACCAAAAGGATGACCTATAAATAACATCATCAACTCCTGTCACTCCCTATCCTTTCATCAGGTGACAACAGTGGCTTTAACATCTGTGAATATCTGGGGTCCAGGACAGTGACACCATGTATGCCTTGTTCAAAATAGCGCCCCATCTTCAAAGGAGTCTACCCTTTTCGCACCCTCAGCGCTACTGCATTTGGAATCAGATTAAGTGTGTGTGGGGCCGTGCAAGTACCCTCCAGGATGCTTTGCAGTATCCTCAGCCTCTACTCACTAGCACCTCTCTTTTCCTGCTGTACCAACCAAGAACGTCTCCAGCCGCTGCCGACTGTCTATGGGGATGAGGGTGGTTGCAAACTGTCTTAGATCAAACAAGCAAAAAAACAAAGGGGAGTTACACAAAAATATTTTAAAACTTTTTCTAATATAAAATACTGTATACATAAAAACAACATAAAATTTATAAACATATTTTTAACAATTATAAAGCAAGCACTTGTATAATAACTATACTCCAAGAAACAGAATGTGACCAGCTAGGTAATGAGTACCTACCTCATACAGTTTTTGAAAGGATCAACTGAGCTAATACATGCATGTGCTACTAACACTGACTAGGATATGCAACAGTAAGTGCCTAATAAATGTTAGAAGCTATTAGTACTACGAGGCTATGAGACAATTTTGTTATAAATGAGAAGCAGAGTAGAAAGCTAAATTCTCAAGAAAGAAATAAAATAAGAGATAGAAAACACACAGAATTTGATAATATCACGAGTGATCTACTACTTAAGAATAAGACGCCCTGGTTGCTGCATAGCTCGATTTGTTTAAGTATCATCACAATACACAGAGGTTGCTGGTTTGTTCCCTGGGCAGGGCACATACAGAAACAAATTGATGTTTCTGTTTCCTCTCTCATTAATTAAAAAAAAAAAAAAAAGACTGCCTTCTATTTTACAGATCCACTTACTTATTTAGGTCGACGTCTTTCCCCTGTTCATGGGCTTCGATTAGTTGTTTAATAACATCTCCTATGGTCAGCATCATTAGCTCAGCAGGGCTGAGATCTCCTGGAAAAGTAATATTTAACGATATAAAAAAATCATATTAACCAGTAAAAATTTTATTTATTAGCAGTCTTCCCTCAAAAAATCATTTCAACTATACCAAATAAATAGCTCAAGTTCACAAGACACTTAAAGTCTACTGTTTACAATATACCATTTGATTCTTTAACTTAAAACAAGCCTGGCTTTACCTATGTAATGCCGAGGCCCGGCGGGTCCACATCGGATTCGGGAAGACGGTACAGAAACTATGGAGACAGAAAACGTTGGGCCATTCCATTTAATAGTCTCACAATGGTGGACAAAACCGCCAGGGGAAAACCAGGCGGGGCGGGGAACCACTTCTCAGGCAAACAAACAGCAAGAATGGTCCCTCTTAGGGGCGGGCAGGCAATCTTTAGAAGTACATATACCATGAGAATAATAAAGACAACCATGAGAAGAAACCTAATTGCACAGGAAAGGACCAAAGTAATTAAAACATCTTCCCTTTATCTCCAAACTTGTAATGACATTTATATAATTTATTTCATTTGATTCTCAGTGAGATAGATTGAACAAGAATATTTGCCTATCCCATGAAAACACCATCCAGGGGTGAAGCTGAAACTCAAACCTAGTATCTACAGAAATAGTATTTACTTTGTAATAGAAAAGCCATGGGTTTATACTTGTCTAAGGATTTTATAAGATATGGTCTGTCCACCATCACAACCCTCTCATGGCAACTGAGGCTCCCCTTCTCATCTAAAAGGCAAGAGCAGAAGAAGACATGTTCTTACATGACCCCATCCCTGAAATTACAGTTGATTGGCTCAAGTACCCGCACCTAGCTAAGTCAGACCAATATGAATCTATCTTCAGCAATAAAAGCTGTGAGATTTCTGCTTGGGAGCAGTTAGCAAGCATGCCTCCTGTCTGTAACAAAAGCTGGTGTTCAATGATAATAGTCACCAGGAAGAAGCATAGATGAGAAACCCTGGAAGTTTATGGAGCCCTTCTGTTTACTTTGTTTCATTTGAAACCTCACAACACCGTAAGGTAAGTATTGTTATTCCACATCACAGAAGTGAAAAATTAAGGCAAGTTAAGATGCCATTGCAAACAGCATGGTTAAAACTCATATCCAGGTCTTTTCTCCACAACTTCCATGTTTTTTTTTTCACTGTACCAAGCTGTCTCTAATTTCAGGGGGCAAGGTTAACACACAAAAAACAATCTCAGAGGAAACAAAGCCCATCTGTAATCAAAAGCTAAATGCTTTCCAAACCACATAACTCAGTACTTCCGAGTTCCACAAAGGCACTTCATGGACCATGTAACAGAGCAGAGGTAGGGGTGGTCGTGGAGACGGGAAGGGGGGAGAAAAGCGAAAGCCAGAGTCTCTTTCTCCATTTCAACCAAAGCTACTCAGGTTTCACCTGTCCTAATATCGAGTTTCTGCATAAGAATTCATTTGGAGGGAAAAGGGAATTCAGGTGATCAAAATAAAGATTTGCAACCCACCTGTATAGCCCTTGAGTGTATCAAGAATCAGCTGGAGAATTAAATTAGTAAGAAAAGACTTCATAGAGAAAAAGGCACAGGGGTTTTTAATGAAAGGGCAGAATTTGGACAAGCAAAACAGATGGCAAGCCAGAGGAACAATGTTAGGTAGAAGAATTACCTATCTTCGTTTGAAGAAACATTGCCTAACCCAGTGATGGGCAATCTTTTGAGCTTGGCATGTCAAAATTCGCCAAAAAACCGAGCATAACTCGGGTGATGTGTCACTTCGAGAGTAACGGCCTAACCGGAAGTCCCAGAACTAGACGCTCTGTGCGGAGTTCTTTTGTTTTGGCCTACAGACCTCCGGCACAGAGTGTCTACACCAGGGGTCCCCAAACTTTTTACACAAGGGGCCAGTTCACTGTCTCTCAGACCATTGGAGGGCTAGACTATAAAAAAAACTATGAACAAATCCCTATGCACACTGCACATACCTTACTTTAAAGTAAAAAAAGAAAACGGGAACAAATACAATATTTAAAATAAAGAACAAGTAAATTTAAGTCAACAAACTGACCAGTATTTCAATGGAAACTATGGGAGTGGATGCATCCTGTGCTCCTCTCACTGACCACCAATGAAAGAGGTGCCCCTTTTGAAAGGGGGAGGGGCGGATAAATGGCCTCAGGGGGTCCCATGCAGCCCGCTGGCCGTAGTTAGGGGACCCCTGGTCTACACTACTGCAAATGTTTTATCGTGGGATGAAACGTCATTCTCAGCATGCAATCACGTGACATCAAAAATGGCTACGACCGTTTCGCATATCATAGGTTCGCCATCACAGGCCTAACCCATAATACAGGCTTTCTCAGAGTTCAATTTAAAAAAAAATAAATTACAACCTGATCAGGCAGTGGTGCAGTGGATAGAGCATCAGACTGGGACACAGAAGACCCAGGTTCGAAACCCCAAGGTCGCTGGCTTGAGCTGGGGCCCAAAGGTCGCTGGTTTGAGCAAGGGGGTTACTCGTTAGCGTGACGCGCCCCCCCAAGGGACATGAGAAAACAATGAACAACTAGCTAAGCAGCCTCAATGAAGAATTCATCTCTCTTCCTTCCTGTCTATCCCTATCCTATCCCTCTCTCTGTCAAAAGGGGGGGGGGAATGCAGTTGATATCAATAAGCATAGTAATTAAAAACAATTTTTAAAATGTTTTTGGGTTTACAGAGACAGCCTGACCAACCAAAATAATTAGGGGCTGCGAAAGTCATTTAACACTGAATCTCAACTTCATCTGAAAAACGAAGTCAATGTCGACTTCAAAATACCTAGCAGAGGCTCAATAAAAGGCGCAGTTATTATTATGTGCATCATTACTGGGAGGCCAACTTCTCAAACTAGTGTACAAAGCCTAAAAGCTGTGAGAAAACACTTGAAATTTTACTCCGTCAAACTGAGAAGCTAAAGATGGAATCGCTCCATGTTAACTCGGCAGGTTTAAAAAAAATGGGCATAACTGTCCCACAGAACCCAATTCGGAGTTGTTTTTAACTTACGACTTGGAAAAAAAAAAAAGCTCAAAACAAAACGGGAAAAAAGCCCAGACGCAATGTGTCCTCATACAAAACCTTAATAAGAGTCCGAGAACGAGCTGAATCGACCGATCACGTTAACTACTTGGAGGACATACATTGTAATAAAGCTTTTCTTGCCATTTATGCAAAAGACACCAACTGTGACAAAAAGAAAGAGAGTACGGGTAGGTAGATCTAAAAAGCACTACAGGTAAAACGCCAAGGCAGGCGCTGGAGCCGACAGAAAGGCTGACTCCAGGTGGCGGAGCTTCTGCATCAGGCAGCGGGTTCCGGCGGGAAGAACTGGGTTCAGCATTCGACAGCCCAGGTGTTCGCGCTGTTCCCGCCAGCCCTGCACCCTTTTTTCCCCTCCCTCCTTTGCGCACCTTTCCGTTTCTGCCTCATCTCTCAGCCGTCGGACCTGCAATCACTATAGACAATGTGGCGACCAACTCGGACCTCAGGGGAAAGTTGAAAGCTACAAAGCAACTCCGCTTGTCGTAAAATGAACGTCAATATATCGTAAAGCTGTTCCGCGACGCTGGCGCGCGCAAAGGCCCGCCCCGCCCACCACCAGCGTCTCGCGGAGCCGGAGGAGGCGGGGAAAAGCTTCAGTACAGCATTCAAAGCTGGGCTTGGTTGTGAAAAGGGTGGGCAGAGTTTATTCTGTATATAGAGGCTGCACCAGGAACCCTAAGTGGGAGTGTGGATGTGGGTGATCTCTTAATAAGGGCAGGGAAGTTGGGCAGGAAAATGAGTGGGAGATGGCATGAGGACGAGCCAGGTCGTCTGATGGAAACTAAATTCAGAGCCTGGAAGAGACCATGCAAGAGTCAAGTAATTTGAGGTGCTTGCTGGTTTGGACGCCAGTTGGTCACTTTGATTTGACACGAAAGGCATGTGTCATTGAAAGCTGTGGAGGTCTCTCCAGAAAAGCTCACACACGCAGGTTTTATAGAGTTGAGAGGTAGAACTTGAGATACTGTTTTCCTGAAACCCATCCGTGATCTCCTTTATTCATGAACTAGAATTTAAGAACCCCTCATATTAATATAAAGATAGGAAAATTCTGTTTTCAGTTCCTTCCCACCAGAATTGTAACTGGAAGTCTTGAAACTACCACAGCGCTGAAACTGTCCTGGTCAAGATTTGTGACTCCCCATCAGGACAAATTCAGTAGTATTTAAAAACCTGTTCTTACTGTCATCTTAGTATAAGGTGACCAGATGTCCCTCTTTTGGCAGGACAGTCCCGATTTTTTAATAATTTGTCCCATGTCGCGTGGCATTTTTAAAAAGTCCCGATTTTTTGAAAGAATGCATGAAAAGCTAGGGAACGGTGGGAGAACGGGAAGGGAATATACAGTTTTCGTCGGGGAGACCCCACCTGGACCTGGAAGCACCCCGCACTGCCGCAAGAGCTGGCTGCCCGGTGCTGGGCCTGAACACAAAGAACTTCGGGCAGGACGTACCTGCTGGGGTGGCAGCTGTCAAGTCCCCTAACTACCCATGGGCCGCGTCCTGGACGCCAGCGTGCGGCTCCGGGCTCCGCGAGGCACAAGCTGCTCGGTCTCCAACAGGCGGCTGGGCTGGATGCAGGGAGCGCGGCCGCTGCAAGGACAAGTCCGGGCAGGGAGTGTGCGTGACCGCTCGTGTGCAAGCGCGCCAGTGGCACTGCCCTGGCTGCTCCCACCTGCTCATGCAGCTCCAGCATTGGTTTCGGGGACCCTGTAACCTGATCCCTCTGACTCACTCAAAATTTTCCATATAGTAATATTTCTGAAAATGATCTTTTTAATGAGTTATCATTATTAAAAAATATATTGATAAGGAAAAGGTTAAAACTTGGGCATCAACAAAAATCACAATAGAGAACAAATAGTTAGAAATATTTCATCATTTTGAAACAAACCATGTTCCATACAGTAATGCACTAAAAATTGTGGAATACGCGTTGTCTTTACCAGGAACTAATGCTGTGACTGAACGCGTTTTTTCTACGGTAAATTAAGTGTGGACATCAGAAAAATCACAATTAAGTGTTGAGACTTTGAAAGCCATTTTATGTGTGAAATATAATTTAACAAATTCTTGTGAAAAATTTCATGACCTTTTAAACAACGACATCAATCTACTAAAAAAAATTCACTCAAATGAGAAATATGCCAAAGAATAAAATAATACTATACATAATTTTTTAATGTATTATATTTGTAAATTGTACTTATGTTGAAATTTAAAAAACATATTACAATACTATTTTTGCATTCTATGAAAATTTTTTTTGCTTTATATAGACCAAATTTTTAATCAAGATACCCCCCACCCCAGCCAATGGTGTCCCGCTTTACCAATTTTAAAATCTGGTCACCTTATCTTAGTACCAACTGACATAGCTTCCTTGAAAAGCTTTTCATGATAGGACACCTCCACACCCTTTTGATTTCTTTTCTCAGTCTCTGGTGGACTGCTCTGCCTCACCTTAAAATATTGGTGTATCACAGGGTTCACTTCTTAGCCTTGTTTCTCCCAAGGTGATCTCTGGAGTACCATAGCTTTAAATACCACCTACTCTCATTTTTTATAGTCTAGTCCCAGCTTCCTCCCTATTTGACATCTTGCTAGATCTTGGGGTCTAACGTGCGTCTCACACTTAACATGTTTAAAACAACTCTATTTTTACTCCAAATCTGCTTTCTCTACTCTTCCATATGAGGATTTACAAAAACTTTAATAACATAATTTGTGGTCCAACATTTGTATTTCCACAGTTTGTACTCTTAGGCTGTTTACAGAGCATGACTCTGCTCCTTGGACTTAAACACTGCCTGCAGAACCAACAGTCTCTCTATGCTGTTTGATTTCTGTTGATAAGTAACCCAAAAGCTTTTGTTCCACAGGCCTGAACTGGAACTAGGAAGTTACTAAATGCCTAATCATGTGCTTCCCACTGTTCTTGTATCACAGCCCCACTTGCTGACCACTAAGTCAGCTCACCGTTGAAAAGTCCAGTTGCCCCCACCAATCAGTAAATGACTAATGTACATTTGTTGCCTTGTTTCTCTTAACAACTCATCTCTTTGATCATTAACCTCTTCTCATCTCTTTGATCATTAACCCCTTTCAACATTTGCTTTTAAAACCCTAGACTTATCCCCTTCAGTTTGGAACATGTCTTCAGTTCATAATGAAGGGAACTTCAGTTCCCTTCCCCTCAAAATTCCTGCTCTAAAGATAATATTTTCTTTTGTTAATAGCCCCTTTATCCTATCATTCTTATAAAACCTTCTATTTTCTACAACTCCTTGGAGAGTCCTTCTAATTGCTAGGTAGGAAGCTGCTGGATTCATGAATTGCTTAATAAAGCCAATTAGATCAAATTTACTTGGTTGAATTTTGTTTTATATAACACCATCTATCTCATCACTTTTACCTCAAACAAGAAAACTAGGGAGGTGGGTAGTATGGTTGTAAATTTTAAATAAGGGTTAGGGTAGGTCTTATTGATATTTGAGCTATGCAGATATCCAGGGAAAGAGTATTTCAGGTAGAAGGAACATTTTGCACACAAGTCTTGCAGTAAGAAGACTTCCAGTGTGTTCAGGAAAGTAAGAAGGCCAGAGTCTATGGAGCAGTGAGTGAGGGAGAGTATAATAGAGGTGAGGATGAGTGCAGATAGGGAATATATAAAATGGAGTCACTTTAGGAAGGGACAGCAGGTGCCATCTCTGGCTGTGAAAGTGGCAAGAAGCCCCTGAAGCAGCCCAAAAAGTAGGCCAAGGAAGTGGACGAGAAAAATAAATACTGAAACACAAGAAAAAGAGGAGTAGAGAAATTTGAGGAGCTAAAAGTGAAGAACTTGAGGAAGGACTCCTGGCCACAGGCAGAATTAAGAAACCTGTCAAAAAGTGGGTTGTTCCTTCTGCCTGGGGCAATGGTGATCTTTAATTCCATTCCTGTTTGAACATCTTGATTCCCTGTCAGAATATCTCTTGCTGCCTATACCTAGAATGAAGTGTTGTCTTGGAGCATGTTGTATATTTATGAATAAATATTTGTAAAATAAAAATAAAATAAAATGGAGTCAATTTAATCTAGTTGCTAAAATTATTAACATCATGAAGGTTATGGCATAAGGAAAGACCACTCTTGTTCTAACTAACCTGGGAACTTAAATTTTTTTGAACTTTTTGGCCCTGCACCAATGCCTAGATAGACAACCTGACCTCCTGGTAACCCTTTAATTACCCTCTGAAGGACTCATGTATCCAGGCCATCTGATTACTCCACTGAAGTAGTATTCATGTATATTCGTGAAGTATACATCCACCTGACATCCATTAGCTAGATCAGTGGTAGTCAACCTGGTCTCTAATGCCCACTAGTGGGCGTTCCAGCTTTCATGGTGGGCGGTAACAGAGCCACCAAAGTATAAATAAAAAGATAGATTTAACTATAGTAAGTTGTTTTATAAAGATTTATTCTGCCAAACTTAGTGAAAATCCGACATAAAGTACTTGGTAAGTAATTATTATTATATGCTTTAACTTGCTGTAACTCTGCTTTATAAATTTTATAAAGTAAAGTTACTTCCCTACTTTATAAATCACCATTACTGTGAAACCGGTGGGCTGTTAGAAGATTTTACTACTAACAGAGATAGAGATACAAAAGTGGATGGTAGGTATAAAAAGGTTGACTACCCCTGATCTAGATAAACAGTGACCAGGCCGTCTGGTGCCCATTTTCCAACTGGCATCCATCATCTTGACTACCTGACATCTGACTGATAACTGGCCTGGACCTATCCTGGCCTAAGATTGCAGGACCAATAATTCTCAAGAATGTATTTTTTGCTATAAAAACTTTTAGCTTTTCTTTCTTCTTTGGAACACTTCTGGGGTTTTGCCTAGCTGTGTTTCTAGTTTGTTAACTCTTAAGACCCTTGAATAAAGCTCTATCATTTATCTTTAGCAAAGCCTCCAAACTTTCTGAGTTCATTCAGCAGAGGTCAGAGAAGTGGGAGGGTGGGACTGGGAAAAGTTCAGCTCATGTGAGACCTTGTAAGCCATTGTAAAGCCTTTGGCTTTTACTCAAGTGACATGGGGGAGTGATTGGAGAGTGTTTAGCAGATATGGTATGATTAACAATTTAAAGTATCTATTTGTTGTGTTGAGAATAGACTGTAAGGACAGGAAAGGGTAGATCCTGGGAGGTCAGTTAGATGGCTATTATCATACCAATGCAGGTGATTCCCAAACTTTGATGCCTATTAGAATCACCTGGAGAATAGTGATGCATCCCAGTGCCCAGGTCACACTCTGTACCAACAAAATCAAAATATCAAGGGTGGAAGCCAACCATCAGTCCTTGTAAAGCTCCTTGGGTGATTCCAATGTGCAGCAAAGTTTAGGAACCACTGAATGAGACCAGAGATGATTACAATTTGAGTCAGTGTAGTAAGCTGTGAAGAGGGTGAGAAGTATTCTGATTCTGAGTGTATTTTGAAGATTTCAACAAAGACTTCCTGTCAGGTGAGATGTGGGATATAAGAGAAAGACAAACATTAACATCAAGGATGACACTGAAGCTTTTGGACCAAGGGACTGGAACCATGTCATTGCTGTTAGCTAAAATAAAGAAGACTGTAGTGAAATAAAAGAAATGAGAAAAGAATAAAAAGGAAAAAAAAAAGACTGTAGTGGAATGTGCTTTTAAGGGGGTTATGAGGGGTCAGTGTGTTTGGACATGTGTTTGGAATGCCTAATGAGCGGTAAGACAAGAAAAAAGTTGGGGTCGGAGATACCAGCTGAGAATCAGAGGTATAGAGGTGAATTTAAGGCTACAAAACAGGGTGAAAGTGGAAAAGGAAGAGAAGAGACCGAAGAATAAGCTTTGGGGCAACCTATTAGAATCAGATTGAGAAGTAACCTGCAGAGGAGGCTGAGGAGGTGCCACGCGGAGGCGGGAAGAAAGCCAGAAGAGTGTGATTATCAAGTGGAGACACTGTCTACAGGAGGCGGGAGGGGCCCTCTGGGTCAAATGTTCTTGATGGATCAAGATGAGGGTTGAAAATTGACAAGGATCGTTGGGAAGTTAAAAACGGTTTCCTGAAATAACAGAAGTGAAAACTTGACTGGAGTAGGTTTATGACAGATTGAGAGGAGAGGAATTTGAGACTCAAATTCGCTCTTTGTTTTAAAATTTGATGAATTAAGAGAAGAGGGGAAAGTAGTCTGCCTAGTCCTGCAGTTGCAGGGAGGGGATGAAATCTGATGCACAAGAAAAGGAATTAGCTTCTGATGGGCAGGCACATGGATAGTTAGTCTATTAACAGACCGGAAAGCAGAGCATGTGAGTGCAGATTCTGACCCTGGTTGGGGTTGGCTGTGATGGTGGGGCTTGTGGGTGTTCTCTTGCAGTTACTTCACTGTTTCCACTGAGTGCAATGAAAATTCATCCTGGTTATTTCCCCAAGCTTGTAACAGACCTAGCATTCAGGTGTCTAAAAGCAGGTATCAAAGAACATTAAAAAGAACCCAGGAAGCTTTAAAAATGATCAAAATTACTTTTAGTTATTAGGTACCTCTGATAATGATTGAAGCAAGAAACAGCCAGTAGAGGGAGAACTCAGCACATGTGACATGTGTATAAGACAGGTCTGATGTTTGCCAGAGATAAGAAGATCCAACACTAATAATGGTATTCATGTTGACTTATCTTTGTTTTGAACTAGATATCGGTTTTCCTATGGTTTTCTTATGCAAGGGGCACACCATCTTGCCAAAAGCTCAAAAAAAATATTTAAGACCACAGTCTAAGTATTATCTTTAATTCTTTTTGAACTCTTTGTCTTCTAAATTCTCCCTTTGGACTAAAAACATACCTACAGTTACTAAGGATTATCCTAGTAATGACTGAGCCTACCTTTGAAGGTCATATCTTACCTAAAGTTGAAGTTTAGAAAAAACAACCTTTTCCCTGTATTTAATGTGATCATTTGGGTAGTCAGACCCAGCAAAGTAGAGTAGGTTCTACTTTTTTCTCTTGTGGACAGATCTTACAAATATTTTTGTTTTGGTTTGTTTATTTATTCATTTTAAGTGAGAGGAGGGGAGATAGTGAGCCAGACTCCTGCCTGTGCCCCAACCAGGATCCACCCAGCAACTCCATCTGAGGCCAATGTTCAAGTACTGACCTATTTTTAGCTCCTGAGACTGATGCGCTCAGACCAACTGAGCTATCCTTAGCACCCAGGGCCATGCTTGAACCAATTTAGCCATTGGCTGTGGAAGGGGAAGAGGGAATAAAAGGGAAGAGGAAAGGGGGGAAAAGCAGATGGTCACTTCTCCTGTGTGTCCTGGCTAGGAGTCAAACCCAGGACGTCCATAAACCAGGCCAACGCTCTATCCACTGAGCCTCCAGCCAGGGCCGGTTTTGTTTTGTTTTAAATATAAATGTAAAGTTTTAATTCCAGAGGGAGTTATTTAAAATTGTGTGACTTATTCCTATAAAATCAAACAATCCAATGTTGTTGGGTGTTTGGTGAATTTCAAGACTTTGTATCAAGAATCAGTTTATCTTTACTACCTCATATCATCCTTATCTCCTGGCTGTCTTGCATTTCTGGGTATGCAAACCAGTGCTTTGTCTCTTTTGAAACTGGGGGCATTCTTCCTATATGCTCAGGTAAGTCATATCAATCTAGATAGCCTTCTCCCTCAAAGAAAGGATGCTGTAAGGTGGATGTTGCAGTCTATTTAAAAGGAATAAGGCAGAAAAGTATGTAAAGATGCCCAATTCACATACAGTTTAATTTAAACGAAAGGGGGAAATAGCACAAATCAATTTCTGAGGGAGGACATTGTTCATAAATTTGCCTCTGATGGCAAATCAGTTTCACTTCTGCTTGTGGGAATGTGACTCTGTGACTGTGGCCACAGAGGGCTGTGCACCCCAGCTGGTTCCACATGTCTATACTACGGCCAGATAACCAGCACCATCTCCACTGTGAACTCCTGGAGCCCAAGCAGAAAAAGTAACATCTGGTAAGCTGTTTATTTTATGTAATGTATGCTGTAACAAATGGATGAATTATTTTTTAAATAGAGTTTAGATTTACAGAAAAATTGAGAAGTCAGTACAGAGAGTCCCTGTATAACCCACACCCAATTTCCTTTCTTATCTTACCTGAAGCATTTGTTACAATTAATGAATCAATATGTATAACATTATTATTAACTAAAAGCTGTACTTTAATTTGGATTTTTATAGTTTTTACCTAGTGTCCTTTTTATGTTCTAGAATCCCAACCAGGGTATCACATGATATTTAGTTGTCACATCTCTTGAGGCTCCTCTGGGCCGTGACTCTTTCTCAGGCTTCCTTCGTTTTTGATGACCTTGACAGTGTTGAAGAGTGCTGGTCAGGTTTGAGGACTATGGGTCAGATATTCTGTAGGATTCACCTCTATTGAGATGTGTGTGTGTGTGTGTATGTGTGTGTGTGTGTGTGTTTTCCTAGGTCGAATTAAACTGTCATTCTCATCACATCACATTGAAGGGACTTGTCTTATGAACATGTCCTTTGACTGCAGATACTGACCTCGCTCACCTGGCTGAAGCAGTGTTTGTAGGTTTCTCCACTGTCAAGTTACTCTTTGCCCCGCCCTTCCATACTGTCCTCTCTGGGAGCAGGTCGCTACACAAAGCCCACACTTAAGGAAGGGAGGGTTAGATGAGAGATTTGTTTTTTCTCCCTATCTTGATTTTCTTAATTTCTTGAGGGAAAGTGAATTCTAATTTCCTGTTTGTTGAAGTGAAATTAAGGTTGTGGAAAGGCCAATGAACTAGAGATCTGGAGGACCAGGTTTTAGTTTGCATTTTACTTAATGGTAAGATCTTAAGCAAAGTCACTAATCCTTCCTCTCCAAAAAAACCCATATATTTCAGGTATCATGGGGGTAGTGTTAATGTCATCTTATGCCTCGTTAACTCTGGCAAGCATAGGGGAGCACTATTAGAGGATTCAAATTCTGATGAAGTACGTTATGAAAATATCTGCTTGTTTTACTTACCTATTCATCTAGGGGGAAGGATGGAGAACATCCTGTCACCCCTGTGCCTCTTCTACTGTAGCTACTTCTGGTGGCTGTGCTTCTAAAGTTGCACACTTCAGCTGATGTGTTAACGCTGAAAATGTAACTTTCTTTTCCTTGGGGGGTTGGAAACCCTTGTTTTGGTTTTGCTTCTAAGCTAATGTGTTTAAATGTCCCATTTGGGGCATACCTAGTTTGGAAAACCAATACAATGTCCAATAAGGTAGGTGGTCAGGAAATGTTGCCAACACCAATGCTACTTAAACCTTAAAAAAAAAATTCTAAATGTCATCCACATTCCATATTTTAATAATCTCCTCCCTCTCCTTATTTCATTCTTAAGTCCCCTTTCTGTGGGAGGGGATTAGACTTTATCAAAAACTCTTTTTTTAAAAAAAGATTATTGATTGATTTGAGAGAGAGAGTAACATCAATTTGTCATTCCACTTACTTATGCATTCATTGGTTGGTTCTTGTATGTGCCCTGACCGGAAATTAAGCCTGCAACCTTGGGGTATTGCGACGACACTCTAACCAACTGAGCTACCTGGCCAGGGCCCCCAAAGACTCTTGAAGGAAGATGGGATGGAACCCTCAAGGTGACTGACTGGTCAATGGGGACAAGAATTGGAGTCAGTCTATCAGTTAAGATCACATCTGTTCCCCCAAACTAAATACAGTGTGTCCGTAAAGTCATGGTGGCCAGTCACAGGTCAAAAGTGCGCCATGACTTTACGGACACACTGTAGACTTGCCCCAAGTAAATACTAGTACTGATTTCTAGGTTAATTGCCTTCACTAAATATTATAAAAATAAATAACATTTGTGCAGGTGCTTAAGTGTTTATAGAGCAACTTCGTATGAAATATCATATTTAATCCTTACAATGAACTCTGGATATAGGAATTTTTCTATTTATATTCTATAGAAGGATAAACTGAGGCTCCTAGAGGTTAGAGGGTTTGTTTAGTGTTACATTGAAGTACTGGAGCAGAATCCCAAGTCCAAGTATTCTGACTCCAAATTATGAATAATTTTCACTTCCCAATTCCCTATCTGGAATGTAAGTCCTATGTGTGCAATTTGCCCGTTTTGTTCCCTGGTATATTTCTAGCACCTAGAGCAGTGCCTGGTACACAGTAGACACTCAACAAATATTTGTTGAATGAATATAATTTGTGCATTATTAATCTTATCATCTAAGACATATCTAAACGATACACCTCAATCATTCAACAAATATTGATTCAGTTCTTACTATGTACCTAGCACTTTTCACATTAATTAAAAGTAGGAAATAAATCAAAGTTGATCAAAATGCCCCTTGAAAAACTTAGCTAAACTTAAGCATTTTAATTTTTTTTTCCTATTAGTGCTGCCTTGGGGTGGGGGTCAAGGTAGAAATGAAAGGAAAACAAGAATAATGTTGGGAGGAGTTAACGATGTGGGGCAGGGGAGGGTGAGAATGAGAGTTTGACTAAAGGAGAAGACCTAGAGGCAGAGAACAGGACATTGGTGATTCTTAATAAACATGTTCAAATCTGCATCAGACACAGCTCATGTCTCTCCCCACTCCCTTTCCTCCCCTCCCTTTCTCTCTCTCTCAACCTCTCTCCCTCTCTGTCTCTCTCTCACACACACATACACATATACTGGCTTGTTTTCCTTATGAGGGCACTGAAGAATTTTCTTGCAGTGGCTTCAGTTTGAGTTTCTAGGTACAAGTCTATGAGGTTGCTATGTCCCCTCTTAATGCCTTTGTCATGCATTTGAAGGAGCCCTTCACTGGTGGACACTGTTCCCTCCATTGTCCTACCCAAGCTGCAGAGGCTTAGTTTAAATAGTTTTGATTAGAGGATGCTGGGTGGAATGAAGAGAACACTGAGCTTGGAGTCATTATGTGATTTTGGACAACTTCTTTCTCCTCTCTGGGCCTCAATGTCCATATCTATGCAAGAAGGGGCACCAAAGTATTCTTTATTTAATTGCACTATATGAAGCTGTTCTAGGATACGAATAACTATTGCACATGTGTCACCTCTGTTATGTTATTTTAAGAAAAAAGACAATAAGTAAACAAACAAAAGAGAGAGTGCAAGAAGCAAGAAGAACTGTCAAAAGTCGTAATTATTGAACAGGAAGCTGGTACTGTGTCACCAACCTACCCATATCTAGCTAAATAGGCAGGTGGTCTCATTTAAAAGGTTCTATTCTTAGGCTCAGCACACACACATTTAAATAAGTACTAAAAGCAAAACTTCAGTGCTAACCATACAAGTGAAATAAACCACAGATGAAAACCATGCCTGTATGAGCAATAATATGGGCTGTTTACAATTGCTTCTCCTCAGAAACCAAGATTTCACACCATTTCGCCATCATTAACTGCCTTTTGTTGGGGGAAAGTGAAGTTCAACATAATTTGAAGGAAGATTCTACACCTAAGGGTTATTTACTCCTTAAAGCAAAACGCACCTAAATGTGGCCGTCTCTGTCGTGCTAGATTTGACTACACAGGATCCCTAATCATTGGTACAGTCTTGGCTGTGACAATAGGTGACATGTTAAAATAAGAACTCCAGTCCTTTAGGCACCCGACTAAATCGGAGAACATTTACACGCTAAGGGCTACTTTCATCTTCTGTGCATAGATGGGAAAACCAAGGTCTAGCGTGATAAAACGCTTGGTCTGGAGTCCTACAGCTCCTGTGATTGGTGGCAAAGCCAGAACTGGAATCTTCCACACCCATGTCCAGCTTGATGCCCTTCCTACTGCATCATTTAATTCAACCCAACGGCTAGGTACTGTCCATACCATGCTCCCCCCATCCTATTAATTGACATATTTGTTTATAGGTTATTCCCTTAAAGAGCTTAGCACTTTATTCTCCCTCCTCAGCCCTTTTTGTATGTGATTCCTGTCCATTTTCCAGTATCTTAGCTTGCCAGTCAAATGGGTCCTTCCTGCCAGTTTTTGAACATTGGCAAAAGGAATATAAAGCCCAATTCACCACAACTACAACTCAAATAATTTCCCATTTCTTCAAATTTCAGTTAGGAGTCACAAATTATTCATGTCCCGGTACTGTAGATACTGCTACAGTGGGGGGCCGTGGTCTGGTGTCTCCACTGCCTGCAGCTAAACCCAATCCAACCTCAGCTAGTTACATGCTAACAGCCCGTTCTGGTCGTGGCGTACTATTGATTTGGTAAATAAAGTCAGATGAAATGAAGTTCCTGTGATTCTGAAGGAAACCCAAACCACTGCCCAGCTTCTACTCAAAATCCACTTCCCTGTCAGATAGAAGGGTCTTCCTTAATCTCAGTGTTTGAATGGTGGGAGCACCCACTTGTTCATTCTTTTGGGCCTCATCCAACTCCTCAATTTCTTCCTGGAATTTGGCTATCAGAACACCAGTTGTTCTGGAGGAGTACAGTGGGTTTTTCCACTAGTAGGACAATGTATTTTGTTTTGTTTCCTGTACTCGCTGTGTTATGATCTTAACATTTTGTGTGACTATGGCTCATTGAGCTGCTGTCTCCAAAACACAACAGATCTGTGTCCTAGAGATAATTCCAAGTTCCGTATTGAAAGTTACTGATAGGCATGACCATATTCCCGTGCATGTTATAGCTCATCTACCCTTTTCTCTCTGAATGCATCTAGGTTTCAGTGTGATTTAGCATTTCCAACCAGGAATTGCTTATGTCTCTCCTGAACTGGAATGACTTCATAGGTGCTTCCACTACCAGCTTTACTGGGGAATATTTCAGTTAAGGACATAGAATCCTGAACTTGAAGTAGCCTTAAAATTCATCTAGTCCAGTGCCACAATTAAGTGCTTATAGCAGTTCACATACCTCCAGTGGTAGAAAATTAATCCCTTCCTAAGGAAGATCATTCAATTTGTGACAGCTCTTACTACAAGAGAATGTTAAGCCAACATATACTTTCTGTACCTTTCACCTGGTAGATCTAGTGACTCCCCTCTTGGGACCATACAAAACATGTGTCAACCCTCTTTCAAATGCAGCTTTAAGAGTATGTATTTGGCCTGACCGGGCGGTGGTGCAGTGCATAAAGTGTCGGACTGGGATGCGGAAGACCCAGGTTTGAGACCCTGAGCTCGCCAGCTTGAGCGCAGGCCCATCTGGCTTGAGCAAAAGCTCGCCAGCTTGGACCCAAGGTCGCTGACTCCAGCAAGGGGTTGCTCAGTCTGCTGAAGGCCCGCGATCAAGGCACATATGAGAAAGCAATCAATGAACAACTAGGGTGTCCCAACGAAAAACTGATGATTGATGCTTCTTATCTCTCTCCGTTCCTGTCTGTCCCTATCTATCCCTCTCTCTGTCTATGTAAAAAAAAAAAAAAAAAGAGTATGTATCTGAAAATCCCTATGGATCCTTTCTACACCTTTTGCCTTTGCCTGTGTCTTCCTTCCTTCCAAGTAAACATTCCTAGTTGCTATGGAGCAGTCCTTACTATTAATGCTGCTGCATTTGCATACCTGCCTATTTGTTTCTATTCTGCTTTACTTTAAGTCAAGACTCTAATCATATTAAAAAACATTTTTTTTAAAGTGAGAGGAGGGGAGATAGACTCTTGCATGCTCCCTGACCGGTATCTACCCAGCAACCCCCATTTGGTGCTCATGCTCAAATCAACTGAGCTATCCTCAGTGCCCAGGCCCAATGCTCTCAGACCAGTTGAGCCACTGGCTGCAAGAGGAAAAGAGAGAGAGAAAGGGAAAAGGGAGGGGTGGAGAAGCAGATGGTCGTTTCTTCTGTGCACCCTGATTGGGGATCGGACCTGGGATGCTCTATCCGCTGAGCAAACCAGCCAGAGCCGATTTGGTTTTTAAACATCCTTTGGTGAAGACTCTCATCAAAAGCTTTCCATCATTTCATTCATTCGGTCAGTATTTATTGTCAGTCATTGCACTTCATTGATAGAAATGCAACATTGAAACAAGTGCAGCCACGACCTTGACTAGCTCATGGATCAAGTAAGGAAGAAGAGACCTAAATGAAGCATAGTAAGCATTATAACAGAGGTGTACTTGGAGCCGTGGTGACACAACAGGGGAATGGCTAGGAATCAGGACACAGTTTCATAGAGGAAATGCTAAAACACAACCTTGAAGGAGTAGGAATTCACCAAGCAGAAGAGAGAAGGGTGCCCCACACAGAAGGAACAGCATGTGCTAAATTGCCTGGAGCTTTAATAGGACATCCTGTCTTGGAGAACTGTAAAGGACTTGGGGTGGTCTGAGTGGGTACTGCAAGATAAAGATTGGGGAGATAAGGGCCTAAGGCTCATGTCGTTGCACATAGTAGGGGTTCACATCACATTCAACAACACCCACCAAGTACAGAAACCATTTGGTTAGTTACTACCCACCAGTCAAACTAAAAGCAAGAAGCTGTTTCAAATGATGGGTTATGATTTTTTATTTGGGGTTAATATGTAAATGAGGCACAGTCTCCCTAACTAACGGCCTATGGGTCTGATGAGGGGTTGATTTCAGAAGGGCTGGTGACTCTCTGCTTTGAAGTACACAGCTGAGTGACCTAAATAGCAACAGCAGACACGGGGAGTAAGCACTTGCAGTGCTGCTCACTTTTGTTCCTCAAATTCTCCTGTGTGGTGGGGGGACAGTGTGCGGGAGGACGACAAAGAAGGTACAGGATAGCATATCCCCCACCCGGTCTGTGCAGCGCCCCCTGTTCTTAGTCTCTATGGGTCCAGGTCTCCCTCCATGACCTTGTCTGCTGGTGGACAGGTTGGATCTGACATTTCTCCTCATGGATGTTTCTCTTCCTCTCCCTCCCCTGCAGAGGCACATGCTATGGTGTTGCACGTGGCCCCCAGTAGGGGTACCTTCCTGATTGAAGTGGGCGAGGGCTGCTGAGGAGATCCAGAGAACCTAGTTATTACATTTGTCCTTCCTCACTCTGGAGTGCCTAATACAAGTCCTGGGAACCCTAGGAATCTCCAAAGTTCCATACAGCTCTCACATTCTTGCTGAGACCTGCTGGGACTAAATTTCACTGGCACAAGCATTCAGGGCTTACTTGATTTTACCTGATTGGAATGCTGATGTCACCCAAAGCAGCAAAGCTGCATAACTTCACTTTCACAGTTCTGGTCACTAGAGATCATTCTTGTTTCAGAATGAGTTGCCTTAAGATGAATAAAAAGGTCGTATCAGTTTAAAGTTCTATAGATACAGCTAGTATTGAAAACCAGTGGTCAAGCATGGATTTTTGACATAGTTAAATTCATTTGCATTGTAAAGAATTTGAAGGTAAGTTAGAGCAAAAATTGCCCTTTGGGCTTTGGCATCTAGTTGGGGAAAACAAAGCATAAGCAGATTTACGTATTTCTTTTGTTTTGTTTGCTTTTTGTATTTACAGTTTCTGCTGTTCTGATCCCCTCCCCCCACTTTGTGTGTATTTTTTAGGCTGGTTCTCCCAAGTGGATAAAATCAGGTGTTTACATAACAAGAAATGGCAGAAATGGAGGATTTTGTGGGTCAGGAGCCACAACCAGGTAACATCCCTACAGTATTTCCTGATGACATAAATAGAACTATTTCCCATTGTACACTCAAGGGCAAGTGGGCTGAGACTGTATTTAACTCTAGTCACTGTTCCTCGCTCTTTATTCAGAAGCTGCTTTCTCATGATACTTTTTACGAGTGAATGAAGATAACTTATTTCAACAACAACTAAATTAGCTTGTTTATAATGTAGTGGACTGTCTGACCAGCAATTAAATTTAGGCCTCCCTCCCCTTTAAAAGAAGGGCCCCAAAAAACATCTTGGACTTTCTGAGGGTAGCCTCTCTTAGGATGGGCAAGGTAAGGCCCCTGAAATCAGGTGCTTTCCTTAGAAGGAGAGATGTCAGGTGAATCACATTGGAGTCAGTGATGGTGGCCCCCTCCCTGTAAGTCCGGGTGCAGGGCCCCTGGAGCCGAGGAAGGAGCCTTCCCCAGGAAGACGCAGAGAATCCCACCCCCCCAACCCCCCACCCCGTTCATTTGTAGAAAACGTGACGTGTATTACATCTTATGGGTTTTGAGAATCAAAGAGGCTCAGGAGCAAGGGAAGCTGAGTTTCTGGGTCAATGGGTTAGCGGCTAGCATCTGAGGCACGGCTGGGCACACCAACCAAAAGAACTGTACTTTGGGGGCATTGGGGAAGTGGAGTTGTTTTGCTTGGAAGAGTCACGGCAATCCCTGGCCACGGTCTGGATAAACAATGAAGCTCTATATCCTGGGGTCAGGCTATTTGGGCTCAGTTTTCAAAAGTGACACCTTGTGGCAGCAAGAAGCAACAGCAGCAGCCGACTAAGGTTTCCTTCTTTGGACCGCCCCCGCCCACCCCTTCTGCCCGCGGCTGGATCAGTCAGTGTGAAATGCTGAAAAAGGCCAAGGAGTGCTTGACAATTACAGGGAATAATAAGAAATGTGCCAGCTCAGGCCACTTCATTTCAGTTACAATTTCATATAAAAATACTTCCCTTACATGGTCGCGATCCAAGATGGAATACTTTCCCCTTGCCAGGTGGTTTTTCATTTCAGAAATTCAAGAAAAAGTTTAAAACCCTGCTGTTTCATCTGACTTCTTAACCTTTGCTTTAGTTGAGAAATAAGCTTCCAATGTTTTATCAGATTAATTGCCAGTGCTTATGAAGTTGAAAAAGAATGGTCATGGACATGGACAGGCCTCTTGTTTTATATATGTGGCTAAGGTGCTGTGCCGAGATTGTTTACACAAAAGAGTTCCTGAGTTTACAAAGTCTAGGTGAAGGCCCAACAGCCATTTAGTTTCTTTTCACAGACAGGTTGTAGAAACATCCTGGGATCCTGAGACGTCTTTTGTAACACCACAGCTGGCCTGTGGGCCCGAGTGACATCTTCTCTTCTCTGCCTCTTCGTTTCCAGCTCCTGCCAGGAGCCAGCAGCACTTGGTAGTTAGTCTGAATGCAGTCCTGAAATGGAGCCAGGATGAATTCTTTGAGCGGAGCTCAGACATGAAGTTAGAATGTCTGAGGTAGAAGGGTCTGAAGCTCTTTCAACTCCCTGTCACTACCCGAGCATGAGGTGGCAGAGACTCAGGCTTTGGCAAACACTGTCCCTCTGCACCGCAGTACTCTCTGGGGTGTGAGCTGGCTCCGGCACAGGGCAGAACTTGTGCTGGGAGACACAAGGCTGAACAGAAGGGGAAGGGTGCCTGAGCTCGCTGGGAGACCTGCATCTGCAGCCCCGTGGGGGAGGCTGGGCTTTGTGCTCGGGCTGCCATCCTGGGCACCCAAGTGAAGTTCCTTCTCTGTGGTTCTTCAGGAAAGATGCTCTCCACCATCATGTCAGCTTGGAGGTCTTGTGTCCTTAAGAGTATGATGATTCTCAGGGAGTCAGCTCTTCTTGTTCACCTCACAGCCATTTCCTAAAGCCCAAGCCAGCCCCAGGAGTGCTGGGTTAGGACCATTTCCAACACACTTGATCCCAAAGACCCACCTGTTACCCCGTTTTCACTTCTGGGAGGTGTTTGCTAAAACCAATTCAAAACATGATGTTTTCCTTATACCTTTTCTCCAGGAGTGTAGACCCTACTACTAGCCATTCACTTCAAAACCAAGGGAAACAACTCAAGTGAAAAAAGTCTCCACGGATCTAAAAAGATCTGCTTCTTGGTGATTTCTCTTCGTGTCTACACAAGGAAGCAGTAGAATGACTTTCAGCAAGGAAGGGGGGAAATTTCCCGGACTTAATCTCTGAACGGCACCCAGGAGTAAAGCAGCCTCCCAAACTTGTATTGCATGTATCTTTTTGTCACCCCTCCCGTTTTGCAGATGAAGAAACTGAGGATCAAGGAGAAATGATTTACCCTGGTCATGTGACCCATTCTCTCCCCTGTCTTCTGCACCCGATCAATTTCTTTCCCAGTTTGCAAAGACCTCCCAGAGGCCTTTCTTCACTCCCCACTTAGCCCTGTCTTAGGCTGCTCTCTCTGCTCTTGGCACTGGGTGAAGACTATCAAGCCATTTTTGGCTTCTCAATATTTCCAAACAGGAACTTTTCATTTCACTTCAACATCTCTTTCTGAGAAGATATGTTGGACCCTGAATTTTGGAACTCGATGCAAAGTCCTGGGAAGTGGGAACGGGACTGAAATGGCTCACCAGTGCCTGCTTCTGAAATGAACTTCCAGGCATGTCGAGCTGGCAGGGGCTTCTGAGACACTGGGTTTGGGTATTGATGGAAGTCAGGCAAAAAAACATGGCCCCAAACCTGTAATTTTATATAACCTCTGTTTTTTTCTACAGTTGATGATGACTTATTTAAAGAACCGATGAAAAAAAGAAGACGATCAGATAGGGACCAGCGGTTCCGAGCATTTCCCTCCGTAGAACAAAGTGCTCTTAAGGAATGTGAGTGTTATGAAACTATTGTAGAGTCTTTTTTGTTGTTGTTTTATCATGGCTCTGTTCTTTTCCAAATGTGGTCAAATGCTCAAAGGAAGAGGAGGTTAAACTTAGGAGCAGAATGAAACATCTTTAAAGGATCTGGACCCAGAAAAGTCTCTGCAGAGATGTAACTTGACAGTTTATCTCTAGGAGTCTCTGGAAAAAAGAGTCATTGTCCAAATACCCTCGTCCTCATTAAAACAAAGAGTAAAAATGGTTGGTTTGGTGTTTTACTGGGTATTTATGTAATATTCTTGCTTTTTATTCCCTTTTTAAAACATAATATATTTTTATTAGTTTTTGGGAGAGACAAAGGGAGAGCAAGAAACATTGATTTGTTGTTCCACTTATTTATGCATTCATTGGTTTTTTCTTGCATGTGGCCTGACTGGGGGTCGATCCCTTAATCTTGGCATTTCTGGACGATGTTCTAACCAGCTGAGCTACCCGGCCAGGGTCCCCTTTTTCTTCTTTTAAAGTATAGTTGATATACAATGTTATATTAGTTTCAGGTTACATTCTTTTTTTCTTATTATGACCACAGGAAAGAAGAATCTAGAAGGGCCAAAGCCCATGGCAAAGCCTATGCTGACTTCTGTTACAAGGAGATTCTGAGCAGGCAGGCCCCTTGAGGGGCTGTCAGAACCAACGATTGCTCTCTCCTGCGAGCTGTTAGCTCCAGTGCCGGATAACTTGCTATCTTGTTTCTTGGTTTCATTTCATTTCTCCCTCCCACCCCCTCTATAATATTGAGCAGACTCCTCCTGCGGAGACCTAGTGCCTGACCCCTGCCGGGTCCATCCCAGGTAATACATCTCTGTTGATTCCAGATGAGAAACTGGAGTCGCGGACCAGGAGGGTTTTGAGCAACACTTACCAGAAACTTATTCAATCTGTCTTCCTGGATGACAGCATTCCCAATGGAGTCAAGTATCTCATGTGAGTCTGACATCAACGACCATCCAATCGTTCTTCGATGTCTTTCCTTAGGTGATTGCAGGTGCTTTTCTCCAACAACAAAAGGAAATTTTCAATTAGCCACTAAGCAAGAAAGCTGAACCTTTTTATAGCGATAGGCCATTGTTTATATTACTGATAGTTCCTGTTTGTTGGGATGTCACTTTTGTTGGTTAATCTGATGGAGACTTTACGTATATCAAATTTTAGTTAACTGTCCCAATACCCCTATAAAGTAGAAGCTATTATTATTATCCCATTTTACTGAAATTAAAGCTCAGACAGGCTTAGACATGGACCAAAGTCACACTGTGGGTGAGTCAGTCAGAGGTGCCGAAATCTAACCCAGGCTGCATGGCTCTGAGCCTGTGCCCTGTGCTGAGCTGACTTGAGGAACGTGAGTGGTGCCAAGGCTGCCTCTCTGCTCAGTGAGACTCTGTGTTGCTACAAATAATACTTTACCCCTGCAAAAACGTTTCTAGGGTCAAGACTATGTAATTTCCATAGAACACAAACAAAGATGCTTCATATCTGTATAAACATTGTAGAGTTTATGTAGAATTATCATTATTTTTTAGTAGAATTACTAAGTATTAAAAAAATTTTATTGACTAATTATAGAATGAGAAGAAAAGGCAGGGGGAGAGAGATATAAATACTTATTTATGAATTCATCGGTTGATTCTTGTATGTGCCCTGACTGGGGATTGAACTCTCAACCTTGGCATATTGGGACCAATACTGTAACCAATTTAGCTACCTGGCCAGGGCCAAATTACCAAGTATTTTTGCATAATCTTTTTTGATCCCTATGACAACTCCACGTAGTAAACAGGAATTAATATTTCTCTGTGAACAACTAGAGAGCAGAGACTCAGAAAGACTTCGTGACTTGCTTAGGATTAGAACTCAGCTCCTTTGTGTTCTATTCTAATGTTCTTCCCATGATGCTTTGATGACCATGGCCATGTGCATTTGAAAATTGATCTAGAAACAGGCTTCTTGCTTTAATTGAAAAACCATCAGTGGACCCCATCTACATTGGATTATTTGGAAGCACTGGGGCTGGGAAGAGCTCCCTGATCAATGCCATCATCCAGCAAGCGATGTTTCTCCCAGTGTCTGGAGAGAGTATATGTACGTCATGTATTGTACAAGTGAGCTCGGGCTGCTGTGAGCAGTATGAGGCCAAAATCCACCTTCTCTCCGATCAGGTAAGAGTCTCCTTCCTTCTTCCTTCTTCCCTTCCAGCCTTCCTTCTTCCCTTCCAGTTTTCTTCTCTTTCTTCCTCCTTCCCTTCCATTCTCCCTCCCTTCCTGCCTTTCTTTTCTTTCTTTCCTTCTCCCTCTCTCTTAGAGATGAACATTATATTCCTTGTACAGCTAGCTCATGCCTTTGGGTGGATGAAAAGAATATAATACAGAATAGGAACGTTCAATAGAGGGAGATGGGGGTTCTAGCCTGGGTCCTGACATAGTTCATTATGGGACTTTGTGGGGAAGTCATTTTCCTCCCTGGGTCCCTGCTTCCTTATCGATGAAACAAGGGGGTTGGGACAATCCCTTGCTGGATGAGAAGGTTTTAGATTTCCAGAATATGCAGTCCTCCTGTCCTTCCCAGGGACAATGACCTCCTCGCTTTGCCAGTGTTTCTGGTACCTGTGTCCTAAGGGGTTGGGCCCACCTATGCCTTGGCAGGAGTGGAAGGAGGAGCTGAAGAACTTGACCAAACTCCTGCACAGGACAGAGGAGCTGAGCAGAGAAGAGGCGGATGTGTGGGACAGGGATGAAGCCGTGGAGGAAGCCATCTGCAAGCTACAAATGCTTTATGGCCGTGGAGCGGAAAGGAAGAACTATGAGGAGTTACTAAGGGCAAAGCCCAAAAGAAAGATTCCCACCTCTAGAATCATCACCCTCAAGGCAGATGAGGTAGCTTCCAATATTTTTTCTATATTTATAATGAATCTTAAGTATAGCACTTGAATCCACTTAGGGGGTTTGCTCAAGATATGGTGTTTTATATTGGAAAAAAGTTGATACCCAAATCAGAAGTATCCATGACCAAATTATTTTTCATTATTTATGGCTGTCAAATGGGAATTTTTAGTGTCTGAATGTGCAAAGGAAGGGTTATTTACACTTACTTGAGGATTACTTAAGGATACTTTGGCAGCAAATGATTAAAATAACAAACCCGAGATAATGGCTTAAAGAAATAGAAGACTTCTCACATAAGAGGTCTGGAGGCAGTTGGCTTTATAGATTGGTTCAGTGGCTCAACAATGTCAAAATAAATGTCTCTCTGGTTCCCTTGACCCTCATTTTATCTGTTGTCTGGTAGTTATGATTGCTACTGAAGTACTAGAAACACCCCCAACACATTTCTGTGAGGATTCCTTTATTCAGAGTTGATTCACTTGGCCTTTCCTAGCTGAAAGGGACTCTATCTATACAAAGCAAGAAGCAGACTAAAACTAATCTCAATCCACTACCCTCACAAACAAACAATCAGGATTCTTTTAGCATGAAGGACAAGATGGACATTAGATATACAATTAATAGATTGTATTATACTTGTAATCAATATTAATTTATTAATTTAAAATTTAATTTTAAATTAAACCAAAATATTTGTGAAACAAATATTCAATTTATTAATGTTATATACTTACAAATGTAGTTTTTCTTGCATCTTAAAATTCATCTTTAAAATATTGTTCTATTTAAACATCTGACTTTTTAAAATAGAAATAAGAATAATTACCTACACTTGTTTTAAAATTTAGTGTTCAGTTATCTCCTAAGTTTAACATAGCAAATCCTCCTTAAATAGTTAATGCTACTTACATAATTAGTCAAATGTCCTTAGACTTTTTATATTATAGTTAGGATTGAATATATTCAATTCTTTCAAAATTTTTAAATCTAAAAATGAGAGTACATAGAAGTCAAATGAATGAAATCTTTCAGGCACTTAGCTTTTGTTTATCCAGGAAATTAAAAAAAAATTAGTAGCCATTTCTTATATTTAAATGGATGTTACTAATAAAAGTAATTGCATTCTTAATATCCAAAATATAAACTGAACATGTCAGAAGAAACACGATTATAAAACTGGTTAGTTTGTCTGAATACACAACTTACACCAAGGTATCAATATAATACTTATTTCTTCACTAATCTGTGTTTAGAAATACCCCTTCCCAGTGTCACAAATTCACCTATTGAAACAAGGGTTACAGAATTACCATCTCTGTGAGTGAGAGGGCACACACTCAGAGTTTGGGTCAAGGTCTCTAGACTGGCATGAGTTCACCTCCCAGAATGCTTTGCCTTGACCCAGTTTATTGGGATGATCCCTATTCTTCTAGAAAGAGACTTTTCAAGCCCATGCTTTTTCTTTTATGTAGCTCTCATGGTGTCTACCTTATTTTTAAAATAAAATATCTTAAAGAACTTTTATCATCCCCTCCTTCATAATTTCTTGTCCTTTGATTAGAATAGATGAACCACTCCCTACCCAGAAAGCAATAGTCCCTTGATTTAATCTCAACTCTTTAAATAATTTACTGCCTTATTTTTCTTCTGGACCATTCTATAGATAATTATTAACAATGACCACCCTACATTCCAAATCCACTCTTCCCTGAAGTAGCCCAGTAGAAATTTGTTGCCATACTTAGTTGCTGGCATGAATGTATCATTGTCTCAAGATATGTTTAGGTAGGAACAACAGGCTGAGAACAATTCCCCATCCCACCCATCACCATAAAAACACCCTGAAATGCCTATATGTCAAGGTATTTTTTGTACTTGAAAGATACATTTTAAAAACTTTTTAAAATACCATATTCCATTTGTTAATTTGGAAATCATGGTCACCATATCTCTATCAATCTTCTGTAGCCTGGGCTCTCTGGTAATTAAAATGTTCCCATTAGCCATGCCAGAAGAATCTCTTCTCTCCAAAATTCATAAAATTGCATATTAATTACATTCATTTTAGACTTGAGATGGAATTTAGGAGATAAAATCATTATCTCCACGTAAGCTATACCTTTGCTGAAGTCCCATTCTAGCTGACTCTGGTTTCTTCACCTATAAGTTGAGGAGCTTCAACTCCTGATCTCTAGGTCCTCTGGCTCCCAGAATCCAGGCCATTGTTGACTGATCACAGGCTTCCTGGGCCCATTGCTGCTTCTTACCATTATTCAGTGTACCTTGGATGAACCTGAATTAGAGCTCATCCAGGATAGAAATGCTGGGAGAACGTCTGATGGATGTGACTTTTCCCTCCTTCCTCAGGCGGAAGAGTTGTCTGTCAAGCTGGACCCCTATATCCGGACTAAGAGGAGAGACTGGGATGAAGGGTCTGCTGGAGCACAAATGTGGCCCTTGATCAAACACGTGGAAGTGACTCTTCCAAAATCAGAGCTGATTCCAGAAGGGGTAGTGCTGGTGGACATTCCAGGCACAGGTGACTTCAACAACAAGAGGGATGAGATGTGGAAAAAGGTGATTCTTTTTTAATATGGATTTGTTTCCTCTTCTCTCAATCCCCCCACCCTGTCTAAAGCAACAAAGAATTCTCTGCTTTCAGCTTCAGGGATTCTGTGAGTTCACTGGAGTTAAATTCTTCCACTTTCTATGTGCTAAGCCTCAGGGCAACATCAGCAGGACCTGGGTAGTCAGAGAAACTGGAGAGTTAGGATTCACGATGTGGGTCTGGCAGTTGGATCAACTATGTATATAGAGAAGGGGCAACAGGAGAGTGGCCAAAGAGTAAATAGAGAAAACAAGGACAGAGTGGGAGAAGAAGGCCAAGAGTTGGGTACAAAGTAAAGAGGCTGACAGCCAGACACTAAGGGACCAGAAGGCTGCTACTGTGTTTGGTTGTTTGGAACAGGAACTCAAGAAAGCAATCCAAAGTGAAGTGCAATTAATCAAAGGACAATCAAAGGATCCCATGGGACCCAGCCCGGCCTCAGGGCCACTTCTCAGGATGGAAGCAGCTATTTTCTTTTTTCATACTCTGCTTGGTCTCTGGTGACTGTTTCTCTTTGTGCATCTCTCTGCAGAGTCCTGTGTCTCTCTTAAATTTTTCTACTTAGCCATCTGGAGCCGCACCGTAGAAAATGACTGCCCTAGCCCTGTCTCTAAATGACTTTATGTAGTCTACATGCTCATGACTGTCTGACTATATAGTCTCTGTGTTTTAGTTCAAATTCCCAAGAATGTGATTAGTTACTGTCCATTGAACAGACTCGCTCTTTCTGATTGAATATCCAGCCCTAGTGCACTCAGCCATGGCTGACAGTGCTAGTTGAAATGAAAGTCCACCCGTTCAACCAAAATCTTATGTAGGGGTTTGATTTCCATGAAATGGGATATGAAGTGACCTAGAACCCCCAGATGTGTCTACAGCCAAAGTTAAGCATTAGAGTAATTTGATCTGCACCTAGAGGCTGAATTTTTAAGAATTTATCTCCTTGTTCATTTGCTTTCATTCATCAAACACATATCATATGTAACAATCTACTAAGCACTGAGGATGAAAAGATTATAGATAATGATAATAATAGCAGTCATTTACTGAACATTTACTTTGTGCCAGCTACTATTCTCAGTGAAGTAAGTTGCCCATAACACTGGAGGTTTTACCCCAGGTAAGATGGCAGGGAATGAAAAGATCTCTTATGTCAAGAAGCGTGCATGTGCACATGTGTGCATGTGTGTGCAATGTTATAAACACACAGCAAAAGTGATATCCTGCCTTCTAGAAGGATACACACCCAACTGTTAGCAGCACTCTTAACTACAAACACCTATGTATTGTTTGTATATTTTGTATGAACATGTATTACCTTTCCACTAAAAAGTTGAAAGCAAAATAAAACAATGTTGAATGCAAAGCAGAGCCTTCCTACAGAGGGCTGAGAGTCTAACAGGATAGATAAAACATACGGATGACTAAATACGTGGCAGAAAGTGATGTAACAGAGGGACAGGGTGCTGTAAACACTCAAAAGTAGGAATTGCCTCCAATAGGAACTCTTATTTCTCCAACAAACACCCGCAGAACATCCAACAAACACCGCAGAACATCTATTCAATTTTGTAATAGATTCTGGCCGGACAAAGACACAGTCCTTGTCCTTAGGAGCTTCATAGTCCAAAAGGGAATCAATTAGTAATACTAATTAACAAACCATATTACTTAAAAATGAGAACACAGAGTGATCATTTCCTTTTGGAGGTGCTAAGGACTGAGAGGGGACACCGAAGCTCAGCCTGCACCGGGTAGAGAAGGCGGCAGCTAGAGACGGGACCACTGAGTGCTGGCCAGAAGGCCATCAGTGAGGGAGCTGGATGTGAGAGGAAGAATGAGTCTTCCTGGGGGGCTGGAAGGAAGGGAGTGGGGGAGGTGTTGAGAGGGGTGCAGAAGACAAGCCTGGAAATGTTGGGGGTAGGCTTTAATGCCACAGATCCTGGGGAAGTTCAAAGGACAAGAGGGGCTGAGGTGTGTGATAGAGGAAGAAAAGGTAACTTTAGGGAGAAGGAGCTCAGGAGCACAGGTGGGGAACACAAAGGACATAGGACCGGAGCTAGAAGGGGACTGGAGGGAAGGCCTGTATCAGTGAGTCACGATTAGTGCAGCAGCTGCGGGACTGAGGGGCAGCGGAGCAGTGTGACTGGTTTCCAATCCAGGTCAGATTGATAAGATCAGCATGACAGTTTACAGATAATCAGCCTATGCCATGATTTTACAGAGGAAGAAATGAAGGCTCAGAGAGGGGAAGTCATTTGCCCAAGACCACACAGCCATTGAGGGGCAGAATTTGAAGCAGACAGCAGGTTCCTACCTTCCCAGCTGAGCCTTTATCTATCACCCCCTCAGGATGTCTCCTAACAGTTCTTTAAGATGAAGGCAGTCTCCTTCTTTTTGACCAGGCAGCCCAGGCCTGGCCACAAGAGCCTTTGTTTCTGCAGGGTCTCAGTTCTTGGAGTGGAATTGCCAGCCTTGTTAGTTCCAGGTCCGGTCCAGGGAGCAGCAGCCTAGGGGAAGCAGCCAGCCCCTCTCACTGGATGGAGTCGTGGTTGCCGCCAGTTCAGATACACTGGCAGTTTATCAAAGGCCACTCAGAATAAAGGAGCCAGCAGATCTGGCTCTGAGACCTGCTCTGAGACGGCCGGGCTGCAGCATAAGGATGGTTCCCAGCGTGCTATCTTGGCTTTGGCTCCCTTGCATTCTTGTGGTTTTGTGATCTCCCCTCCCAAGAAGTTACTAAAGACTTCCTGCTTTCCAGGGAGAACAGAGCCAACACCCCTGCCCCATCTCTCCAGCTGCCAGCCTCGCCTTTCCCAAAGCAAAACAATTGTGAATCCAGACCTCCCTGTTCTGCCACCTAGGAGTCCTGAGACATTAGGCATGTCACCTGACCTCTCTGAGGCCATTCTCAACTTGGGGAGGGGAGGAGATGAAGATGGCAGGGGTGTCATCCCACCCACCCTTAAGTCTAGTCACTCTTGTTTTATAGACAAGCTTTTCAGTGTCTTCTTCAATCCTAATTTACCAAATGCTGGCAGTTAGGGGCATTGTGTAGGGCCTGAAATTTAATCACTGCAGCCTCTATGATTGCAGTCCTCTTCTCATGGTAATAAACATTTATTAAGCACCTGGAGTTTACCAGGACCATGGGGGAATAGTGTTGACCTTTAACAGACAGGCAGATAGTTTTCCAGCAAAATGGGTTGATTTGGGGACAGTAAATAAGTACAATTCAGGGCATGCAATATAATAGTGAACAATACTGAAGTCCAGAGAAACAAAGAAGAGGAATGCTCTTTTAGGGACTTGGGAGGGGCTGTTGTCAGTGAAGAGTCCATTGGAGGAAACCGAAATTTGAAAGGGTAGTGACTTTCCATTGGCTGAGTTATGGCAGCCTCCCATTGGCTGGGCTGTTACTGGGCAAAGAGGAATCTTTCTTTCTCCTGCAGAGGTGGTAGAGTAGTGTCACTTCTGTTGGAGATGCAGGGTGCCTCATTTCCAGTGGAGGTCAGTACGTAGTGTGCAAGTGTGCGTTGAGTGACATATGTGTGCGAGTTCTCTCTTCTACCCTCCCAACTCCATTTTAAGTGGTTTTGTTATTTTGTTATTAATTGTCACATTACCAATGTGGGAAAAGGCCTGTCCTTAAAGAGCTTGCAGCCTCACATGCCGTGATCTTCCACAACCTGACTGACTAGCCTGAAGTCTCCCTAAATTGTTAAAATTTAGAAAGTGGGAGGGAGCTGTGGTTTTACTTTTTTCTGCCTAAATGTGAATTCATCCACACAGAAAGGAGATTCAGACCCACGGCTGTGTGTCCTTAAGCTGGTCCTTGGCCTCTGGGGGCCTGTGACCTTCTCTACAAAAGAGTAAAGTTTAACTCTAGAGATGGATGATTTTCAAGCAATTATCTATGAAACCAAGAGATTCATGGGCAGAGGGTGGGGAGCTCTGAGCAGGTTGGGGCTCCCAAACCCTCTACCCCCAAATCAACTCAAGCAGTTCTATTTTTAAAAATTGAGTTTGAAGATTGGAATTCTTCATAAGATTTCATATGAAAAAGGGTCCATGCTAAAAACAAGTTTGAAACCTACTATTCTAGATTAAGGTTGCTCAGTTTTGGCACTATTGACATTTGGGGCAGAAAATTCTCTGTTGTTGGCAGTGCTGACCGAGGCATTATAGGATATTTAGCAGTATCCCTGACCTCTGCCCTCTGGAGCCCCCCACATCATAACAATTGAAAAGATCTCCTGACATTGCCACATGTCCTCCAGGGTACAAAATTATCACTAGCTAAAAACCACTGGTATAACCAGAGGAAAAGGGGGTGAGGGGAGGTAGAAGAGGGTAAAGGGGGATAAATGGTGATGGAAGGAGACTTGACTTGGGGTGGTGAATGCACTATACAATATACAGATGCTGTGTTATAGAATTGTACATCTGAAATCTGTATACTTTTATTAACCAATGTTACTCCAATAAATTCAAAAAAAAGAACCACTGGTATAAAGCAAAATAATGATTTAATTAGCAAGTCACAAACCTGTCACACCTTTATGTGCAAAGAGCTCTTCTGAGGAACCAGGAATAAACTTCATCCCTGAGCTGGACCAGCTTCTCATTTACATGGAGATGTAAGACAGATTAAACAATACAGTGAGAGAAATGTCACAGGCAACACAGGATTACCTGCCCCGTGGAAGTTGCTTGTTTGATAAAGTGATATTTATGCTATTCATCATAAGTTGTAATTTCATATTCACTGACCTTGTCAACTTGAACTGCATGGTTCCTGGCTCCCCACTTCCCCATGTGACAGTGTACTGAACAGGCAGGGACAGTCCGACATCAAAGTGGTGCCCCGTGATGATAGTCCTGGGGTGGATCATGACCAGAACTAGTTCTAAGAAAACAGTAATTTCCCCTGGAGGACAATTGAGGCAAAGCAAGCCAGTGATGGAGCTAGTACTTGAGGTCTGACTTCTTGAATTCCATCAATCACTAATGCCGCAAACATCTAGGAAACCTCCGCTGTGACCACACACCATACTTGCGGTGACATGGATTCCAAACCGAATGGTGCGGCCCCTCCCCATCAGGCACCTCACAATCTGGATGGGGGAGGGTGCAGAGAGCCAACCCTGTGCATTATTAACTCTGTCTGGGAGGCATTCAGGCAGGGAAGTCCAGGTGGTGGAGGATGCAGAGCAGAGGTGGTCAACTCATCCTTGGGTGGCTCTTAGCAGAGTCTTAAAGGGCAAGTGGAGGTCAGGCAGAGATTGTGGTAAGTGCAAAGACTTGAGAAATGACAGAGCAAGTTCCATGTGAGAAACAAGAAGCTCAGTATGGCGGGAGCATAGGGACTGCATTGGGGAGTGGGGAGAGTTGGGATGGAAAGAGAGACGGGGGCAGAGCATGGATGACATAAATAATATATTAAGGGGTCATGGCCTCTACAGCTGAGACACCATCTATGTTCTTAAGCATGTTATGGTCATGTTTCACAGACCATTGATAAATGCTCAGTGATCTGGGTGATCAGTGACATTGAAAGAGTTTCTGGAGGGAGAGCCCATGAAGACCTTCTGAATGAGAGTATCAAAGCCTGCCAACGGGGTTTCTGCAGGGACATTGCGCTGGTGGTCACCAAGACGGACAAACTCCACTTGCCGGAATATCTGAGGTACCATGTTGGCCTTGCAGGGATGTGGGCTTGCCTCCATGGGTCCTGACAACAGTAATGAAGTAATGATGGAGCTTTGACTTTAGGATGCAGTAGGCATTGTGGACATAGGGATGTGACTGTGGGGGAAGAAAGTGTAAGTGCTTTCCCGGGCCATCAGGACCCTTGAGTGCACTGGCTCAGGAATCTGAACCGTGTGGTCCCTCTTCCAGAGCAGTGACACAGGATAAGTAATTGTTACAATTTTCTAATTTTATTTTAGGGAAAGAAAAGTGGGAAATGTAAGTATGGACTCATTATTTTTATTTTTAATTTTTAAAGTTCTACTGAGATATAATTGGTATACCAAAAAGTTGCGCACATTTAATGTAAACATCTTGATGAATTACGATACGTGCATGGACTGATTATTTTTAAATAATACTTTTGATGATTAATAGTATATATCGTAATTTGAATACACGCGCATTTGTCTGAACCAAGTGAAGATCTGTCGAAAAAGTGCATCTTACATTTTATCACTCTTGATAACTGTATACTCTTTGGATACTTTTATTTCCCTTCACAATCTAGCAAGTTATTCAAAGTCAGCGAGAGGCTATTTTAGAAAGAAATGAAATGATAAAACTGCAAAGAAACAGAATCCTCAAGGAAAAACTAAAGGTAAGTTAACAGATTTCCCTATGTATTCTTCTGCTTTTCAACCACTCAGATTTTGAGAAACAAATGTCTATTTGGTCTAAGGTAGTAGAAAAGTGAAAATTTTGGAGAAGACAATTGGGACTTAACCTAGTCCTATTGATCAGTAGCTTTGTGACCTTGGTGAATTACTATATTTCTCTGAGCCTCCAATTTTCTCATTTGTAAAGTAGGAAATTGTAATACCTCTTCTGAGTGTTGGAAGAATTGAATGAGCATATGGTCTGCTGAGAGATATATGCAGGTAAAATCAGGGATCACCATATAGTTTGAGGTGTGCTTGACAGGAGTAACGCATAGGGTGGTGTGGGAATACAGAAGGAAAATGCTCAGATCTTGTTGACATTCATGGAGGTGGTGTTGGGTAGGAGTTCAGGAAAAACTCTCAGCCTCTTGAGCAGAATTTTAAAGAACCAGTATCTTTCATAAGGTGATGACAGAGTAAGAACATTTAAGATGGAGGGAAGAACATGATTGAAAAAGCCTGTTCTGTATGGTGAACTAGATGTCAGAAGTTAAAATTGTTTTTAATTTATTGATTTTAGAGAGAGAGGAAAGGAGAGAGAGAGAGAACACTGATTTGATGGCCTACTTATTTATATATTCACTGGTAGATTCTTATATGTGCCCTAACGAGGTTTTGAACCTGTAATCTTGGTGTATTGGGATGACACTCTAACCAATTGAACCACCTGGCCAGGGCTTAGAGACAAGCAGTTTCGAATAGCACAGCAAAGGGTTATAAAGGAGTGTTGGGACAGATGGCCTGAGCTGTATTTTTCAAGCTTGAGTAATTGTTCTGTGGGACACTTAGTGTTTTCTTAAATTATTTTTATTGTCTGTCACTGAAATAATTACAAACCTAAAACTCCTTACTATCACAGTTTCATATAACTATAAAACTGAAACAAATTTTCAGATAAAATATAAACAAAACAACCTAAGTGGTATATCAGTTAGTATAATGTGAATTGATGATGTATGGTTTTGCTGAAACTGAATCTTCGGTGCTGAGTTTAACAGTAAAAACATATGGCCTTATGTCCATTTCGATATTTAATTGCTTCCTGTATCTCTACTTCAATTATATTCATGCAGAAAATATGTGAATTACAATGTGGAATTGAAAATTTCAAAGCTTTTGTTTCTAATTCAGAATAATCAGACCTCATTCTTAAGCCAAAGTCTTCTACCAAGCAATTCTTTTTTTTTTTCCAGGGACAGAGAGTCAGAGAGAGGGATAGATAGGGGCAGACAGGAATGGAGAGAGATGAGAAGCATCAATCATTAGTTTTTCATTGCAATTGTGACACCATAGTTGTTCATTGATTGCTTTCTCACATGTGCCTTGACCGCGGGTCTGACCGAACAACCCCCTGCTGGAGCCAGCGATCTTGGGTCCAAGCTGACAAACTTTTGCTCAAGCCAGATGGGCCCATGCTCAGGCTGGTGAGCTGGGGTCTCAAACCTGGGTCTTCCGCATCCCAGTCTGATGCTCTATCCACTGTGCCACCGCCTGGTCAGGTGACCAAGCAGTTCTTGATTGATAGTTTTAATGAGGCGATAACTCAGTAAACAGTTCTTATTCTCTTTGATAATTTTTGTGGCATTAAAATATGCATTTTGCCTGACCTGTGGTGGCGTAGTGGATAAAGCGTCCACCTGGGAACACTGAGGTCGCCAGTTCAAAACCCTGCACTGGTCTGGTCAAGGCACATATGGGAGTTGATGCTTCCAGATCCTCCCCCCTTTCTCTCTCTTTCTCTCTCTCTCTCTCTCTCTGTGTCTCCTCTCTAAAATGAATAAAATAAAAATAAAAATTTTTTTAAAAAATATGCATTTTATGAGTACCTAATTGTGTTGTTTCTGGAAATAGAAACATAAGACCTTTCAATACATAATTCACAACTGTACTTATTGCTCATGAATGTGGCAAATTGATGTAGGCAATGATATCTGAGCCTGGAGGGTGACTATGATTCTGACTATTAGAGAGAAAGTTCTTTTGAAATCTGCACATAGCTAGGTGATGCTGTAATTCTCCAACCACTTTATTTCAGTTTGAATTATTGTGAAGTCTTTATCTGTATCGCAAGCTTTCATTTGGAGAAAGTTTAATTTTGATTATAGAAAATATGAGGCAGAGATTAACTATTAATTAGTCATTCATATAGATGTCCATGCTTATTTTTTAATTAAAAAAATAAAAATTAAGAAAAAATATTGCAAGAAAATCTATAGACCCTGAAAAGTATATTGATAGATCTCAGTTTGGAATTACGTTTGCCCTTGAATATGTGGGAGTTAGGGGTACCGGCTTCCTGTGCAGTCAAATAATATGCATGTAACTACAGTCAGCCCCCTGCAAGTACGGAGCCCCAAAGTGAGGGGGTGACCCTTGAAAAACGTGGGTTTGAACGAGGTCAACTGAAAAAAATTCACATATGAGTGGACCCACACAGTTCAAATCCATATTCTTCAAGGGTCAAATGTACTATGCATTTTAGGAAGACTTTTCTCAGCAGTATGAAGAATGAAAGATTGGAGGGAGGGTCAATTGAAGATTGGATGTAGACAGACCATTTGGGATGGTTAGTTAAGAGTCTGAACAAGGCAGTCACTATAGGAATAGAGTAGAGTAGGATATATTCAGGAGATGTTAGGGAGGTCAGATCCACAGGTCTGGATGACTAATTGTATGTGGCAACTAAGAGAGGGCTGGGTTCTGACTTTCTCAGGCATGTTGTCCGATCTGGTTATTATACAGCATTTTACCTTTGCTTTAGCACTCCTGTAAAGAAAACCTGCACTTCTCCTGTGTGTCTCTCCTTTACACTCAACTACTGCTCAAGTGTGGGGGCTCCTGAAAGCCTACCCAGCATCTCTAGTTCAACCCCGACTATGTGGGGTTCCACCTGACAGAGATATGGACTTTCCCCTCTGCTGGGGGACTACTCATTCAGCTCTTTTCTATCTCTGCATCAAAAAGACTGACAACTCTCTACTGTTCTCTACCATCCCCAAATACCCATGCATGCCCATGCACAAGCGCACGCGTGTACACACACTCTTTGTGTTTTCTTTCATGAGATGAACGAAAGATTATGGAACAGCATTTATGCATAATTCTAGTATGACTTCTCTGTGAGGATGCTTTTTTGAAAACTGATTTAAATTTATTGTGTTTATATAGATTCAAATGTCCCACCGAATACATCCTGTGATGATGCTTTTCTAATAAAAAATTTTTCTCAGTTGATTCTTAATTTCTTGACATTTAAAACCATCATTAGCTTAAACATTACTTCACATTTAAATGCGCATGATTACTCACTAACCACCCTGCTCAGAAACTTGCACTTTTACAGAAACTTTTCCCAGTGTTGTGCTGATACATGTTTAACAACCAGCTCTCTATTAAAAAAATAAAAAAATCCCTGATTCATAGCGTTTGCCAATTCCCAGGGTGTAAATACTTCCACTATCGCCAGTTTCACACTACCAGTGTGATGCCACTGAAGGCAGAGTTTGGAAGAGCTGGTATAGTTGGCTCTCAGTGCTGGGACAAGCTGCCTCCAGCACCTCACTTTCAGGGTTGTGCTTCTTTTCCCCAAATGGATCCTGGTACTTTCCCCTTTCTGAACATTTAAGTATAACTCTGAACTATTTTCTCTATGTATTTTCTTTTAGAATTATTATTTAAACTCCTAATTTTTGTGCAGGCAGTTAATTTCTAAACAACTTCTGACCTTGTGAAGTGTGGACAGATGGAAACCCCTGACATTCAGTCTTCTGTCTTTCCCTATGAGGCTCACGTAAAACTGAAAGTGAATGAGCTGAAGTTTGCTGAAGGCTCCCACGAGGCCTTTGCTTGTTTCCTCTGCCATGGTTGAATCACTCTGTCCCCTGTGTGCCTCTCTCACTTCAGAGAAAACTGCTGACTGACTCCAAGGTTCTGGAAGCCTCAGATCTGGTGTACACAGTCAGCACCCAGGAGTACTGGCAGCAGGCTCTCCTCGCTGAAGAGGAAACTGGTAATTATTTTTAAAAATCTCAATCACTGAAATTCTCAAGATTAAGCTTGGCCCTCCAAATTTCCCGCTGTAGAACATTTTGTGCCATAGTATTTTTTTTCCTGCTGGCCATAATTTCTATACCTATTTGCAAATATATTTGTGTTTTTTTCTCTCTCTCTCTCTTCGCATTTTTGTGATGCCTGAGACCACAATTCCTCTATCTTCCAAATCTTACTATGAGTTGGTAAAGTTCAGTGATTGGGTTAGTATTTGACTTGAGATTCTTCACGTACCGAGTTATGGGTATTAGAAGAATTTTCTGAGTGTCTATTATATGCTTTGTCTATCTATGTGTGGAGGGGTGGGAGAGTATAAGGTATGTCCTCTTCTTCATACCACTTAAAATCTAGATCAGAAGCTAATACTAAGCCATGTGCAAAGATCAAAGTAAAACTAAGGCTTAGTTCAGTAGTGCTATGAGTACATAAACGTTCGGAGAACCCGGAGATCTGGGTGATTGGGATTCTCACCAGTGAAAACTGGTGAGTAGGCAGGAACTGAACTTGACTTTAATCTGAACTTAAAATGGCTTACCATGTGCATGTGTTTCACTAGACATGGATGAATGAAGGAGCAGAAGGTGTGAGATGTCCCCAGACACCGGAGAACTGCTTGAACAATTATAAAAGAAATAACCAGCACAGCATAGGCAAGAAATAGGCTAGGAACACTTCCACTTAAAGGAATAATGGAGGAACTAATAGAGTGACATCTGTTATATTTTGACTAACCAAGTGTTAGGGCAAAGATAAATTTCTAATCTGGAATCACAGCATAAGCTACTTTGATATTAAGGTTATTTGATATAGATGGAAAAACCTAGGGGACCGAAGAGCTGAGACTCTAAAATGTCAGCACCTTTGGTTTTATTATTTGGGAAGTGCCAATTTTTAAAGATCAGATTGTACTTTTCTACATGGTTTGTGTTATATTGCTAAAAAATACAGTGTGTCCGTAAAGTCACGGTGCACTTTTGACTTTGGACCGGTCAAAAGTAGACCATGACTTTATGGACACACTGTACTGTTAGTCATCGTTGCTGACTTTATCGTTCATTATTGCTGATCCTAGACCCGGAAAGAAGGTCCTCAGCGAGGTTGGTTTAGTGGGCACATGGCCCAGTAGGACCCCAATTATAGATAAATCAGACTGCCATCCTGATCTTTAATTTCGATGAATTTTGTTTACTATGAACTCTGATCTTATAAAATTGTTTGTGCTGCCTGTGAATCCCAGAAATCCCCATGTTAAGAGAATACATCAGGAAAAGGCTCTTGGACAAGAAGAGGAGGATGGTGACCAAGTATGTTACCGAAGCCTTTGGCCTGTTGCTTCTCACAGACAGTTTCAACTGCACGGAAAACCCCCCGGTATGGCCACCCCTGGTTGCTGTGTGCCTCCCACCCTGGGCAGAACAATCCCTTTTACCAAGTTAGGAAGTTATGATATTTTTTCTTTTCCTATCAGAGGGAGCTACTAAGCTCAGAGAACCTAAAGAGGACAAAAAGATAATTAGAGGGTTAAAATGATAACAGTTGAGTAAAAAAGAACATTTTACCTGGGACAAATGGACTGGGAGGAAAAGGTAGAAATAGTGGCTACTGTCTCCTCTCCTGAGACTTGAATAGGACAGAATGTGGTCAGCACCCAGGGGCCACTGTATACAGAAGAACTTCTGGCCCACGGCCTACATCAATCTGTTTAGGAAACCAACCTTTTATGAACAATACACAGCTCAGGAAGCCAGCAGTAGGAAGTCGGTCTGCTATCGCTAGTAACAATCCAAGAAACTAAATAATGACTTCTGCAACAGCTTCCATAATCTTTATCCCTGTAACCAACTTAGGACCAACCAGAGAAAGCCAAACGCACACTCTACAGAATCACGTGGGATCCCTGCTTCTAGGTAGCTCGCCTACAGCTTCCCTGTGACTATGGCCACGATCAGGGCAAACCTGAAGTCTTTCCACAACCTGCCTCTGAGTCTCCGCCAAGCGCCAGTGACAGTGGCTGACTGCCTTGCCATAGCGACCTCTGAAAAAAAGAGGCTTTGTGTATAGTTCTCATTTGGCTGGTGTTTATTTCCACACTTGCTTTCACCATCAGATTTCTACAAGTTGTCTGACTTGTTGATATGCAGAACAGAAAGGAACAGAGAAAGTGGACCAGTAGGGCTCAATGAGAGTTCAAGGTCCTGAGACTGGGGGAAAGTGAGCCAGGGGTGGCTCTGAGAAGGGGCAACAAGTGACAGAAAATGGAGACCCAACTTCAATGGGAAAAGTAAGCAATGCCAGCTGTACATGGTTTAGACTCTACACAATTTTGATCAAATAAGCACATTTTAAAAATTTTATGTACAACTGAATTATAGAGCAATCCACAAGAAAGAGTTATTGTCTTTTTATAAAATCATATTTCTTATACCTTGTTTTGGTCTAGTTCTGTGAGGGGGAAAAAAAGATCCTCCTAGAAGCTGAAATTTCCTGATTTGACTTATGTCCTCTAAAATACTGGGTAAGGGTTTAACCTTCTAACTTCCCAAAAAAGTTCTTCCTGCCCAGCAAAAGATTGCTTTTGGAAGTGCTCATGGAAAACCAATCAGATGCGGTGCTGTGTGTGGTGGGTTTATTTTACAAACACAGGGATGAGGCATTTTGCAATCAGATTCGGATGCTGGCCCACGGGCTCTTCTCTGCAGACCCGGAGGGGCAGCCCTGTAGAGCTCAGTGCCCTCCTGGCGACCAGACGCCAGGTCGCCAGGTGACAGAGCACAGAAGAGGGGCTGATTGGCACTTCTGTTATAACCTTTTAGGAGGAGTTGCCAGCAGCTTTCTTCAAAATTCTTTGGCCTTGGATATTGGTCTCAGCCTTAGGTTTTTGCTGGAAAGTTGGAAGGCAAGAGTTTTGTCAGTTCCTTTGCATTCTGAAAAATATCAAACCTAAAAATGTATGTGGCTGATCTTTTTTATTTTAAAGATTGTGCCTCAGAACAAACAAACAAAAAATTAGAGTTTGGTTAGTTAGTGATTAAATGAACAGCACTTCAGTCGTTATTTTTTAAGAATCAATAGGAAGTTGATTATGACATCTCAATGTCAAGTGAGTCCTGCACTTATTCAAAGTAGGTGCCAGACCTTCCCCCCTTATCTTTACTGTTCTTTTATTTCTAGCCCTTTCCTTTCTTGTCATTTTTAAAATTTTTATTATTGATTTTAGAGAGAAAGGAACATTGATCTGTTCCTGTGTGTGCCCTGACCAGGGATTGAACCCACAACCTTTGTGTCTGGAGATGGCGCTCTAACTAACTGAGCTATCCAACCAGGCCTTATCCTTTCTTTCTTTCTTTCTTTGTTTTCAACATGGATTTATTGAGAGTGAGACTTTGTGAGAACCCTGCTTATAGACCTTCTTTCTGTGACTTTGTTCTTATTTCATTTTGATTCACTAGCCACAAACTCAAAAGAATTGAGAGGACACTATGAAAAAAAAAAGTATGGCTTATAGAATTCTTACCATGAAACTACGAAACATCCTCAAGGCATGCCTAAAACTCCTTGAACTCTAAAGCTCATCAACTCTAGGACTTACAGAGTGTGGGAGTTTGAGGCTGTTTTCAGGATCCTTCGAGCCCCATTCATTTACTTCAAAGATGGTGCAGTCAAGATCCAGAGAAACTAAGTCAAATTTGAAATAGACTTTATAAACCTACATGATCCCCAGGTCTCCAGTGCACTCATTCGCTCCATAAACATTTATGAACTGCACTTTCTGTGCCAGGCCTTAGAATAAACAAAGATGAGGGACACAGTCTGTCCCTTCAGCGACTTCCAGTCCAGGGAAGGACAATGGAATGAGAGAGACATAGCACAGCAGAAAGAAAGCTGTGATGCAGGGGTGTACAAAATGTGACGAGAATGTAGGAAAGAGAGCCTCAGCTCTGCACAGGGGAGGTGTCGCATGGGAAGTGACTGAAAGGATGAGAAGGTGGGAACAGCATGTGCAAAGGCACAAGGTCACAACAGAAATGACACTTTTAGAGAATGGTAGCAAGTTCAGGGGCAGCTACATGGGAGGACATTTGGGGCAAACAGAGCCTGTGGTACTGAAGTTGGTTACATCCTGGCTATGAAGGGCCTTTACATGCTGAGCTAAGGAGTGTGGCTTCTGTCTGCTGCAGAGCGCCCAGCATTCTGACACAGGAAGAGACACAACAGTACCCAGTTTGAACCTAAAGGCCAGGGCTGTCCCTGGTAATCCCTCCCTTTTATTATTTGAATAGATATTTTCCTCCCTGACTAGACTGTATTCTCCTTTGAAGAAGGGACCGTGCATTTACATTAGCTCCTCTAGCTTTGTTCTTCAAAGTGTGGTTCAGGCCCAGAAGATCAGCCTCACCTGGGGGCTGGCTAGAAATGCAGAATCCCAGGCCCTCAGATTTGAACAAATTCTCTCAGTGATTTGTATGCACGTTAAAGTTTGAAAAACACTTGCCTCCAAACCCGCTTTGTGCACAAAGCTCATGAAACGTTTTCTGGTTCAGATGTCGTTGGAAAAATCTGTTTTAGTAACAGTTGGGTTTTTATTTGGATAGTTATTCCCCCAAGTCACCTGATGGTTTGTATGCCTAAAGTCAGTTGCAGGAGGCATGTCGTTGCTCTAGCCTCCAACCCCAAAAAGCTTAAGGAGGTTCAGGCGCTGAGGGATGCCTTATTGGGACAATAGGAGATGTCCACAGTGGGTGGTTAGCTCAGGCTAAGTCAAGCTGAAAGGAAGCAAAGTTTCAAGAGGAAGTTCCTTTAGGGAGGGTGTGGCCTGATGCTCCTTGTGGCCTGTCCCTAGAACGAATACTTGCACGTGAGTGGCCTGCGGAGGTTTGTGGAAGAGAAAGTCCAGCTACTAGAGAAGGCCATGGACCAGTGCTTTGCCCACATAGCACGGCCTCTTCAAGAAGGTGTCAGACGTGCTAGGACTTCCTACCGACGGATCCTTGGGGCATGTCTGGTGGTAAGTGACCCTTTCCAGGGAAGAATCTGAGATGTTTGGAGAGGTCTTCCTGATCCCTCAGGTAAGGATTTGGTAGTCACCTGCGAGAAATTGATACTCAGATCTACAGGAATGGAAGGCATTATAGAGTAGAGAGAAGGACAATAATATACTATGACAAAGGCCATGTTTAGCGAGCAGAATGAAGAGGAGCCAGGCAAGGGAGCAGAGAAAGATTAGTCTGAGAGATCATAGGAAAAGGAAATTGTGTAATGCTTATTTTCTTATTTTTTTATACTTATTTTTAGTGAAAAGCTTAAGTTCTTATTTTCTAATAAGAAAACCAAGCAGGAAAGACCACACGTCAGTTAGTGAGATTATCAGATACTTCTGAGGGGTTAAGGAAAACTAGGGTAAGAAAAAGGCAATTGGATTTGGCCATTGAGAATATCCATCAGTGACTGTGATAGGCAGCCTCCAATACGGCCCCAGGGAGCCTCATCTCCTTGTGGAGGCTTCTCTCTCACTGAATCAGACAGAGCTGGTCTCCGTGGGCAACAGAGTGCTGCAGAAGGGGTGCGTGACTTCTGAGGCTAGCTCATCAAGGGCCACTGAAGCTTCAATGTCGGTCTCCTGGACCACTCGCTCGGTGGGAAGCCAGCCTCTCTGGGCTGAAGTCAAGTAGCTGTGTGGAGAAGTCCACATGGAGAGGGGCCACGGTCCCCCCAACAATAGCCAGCACCACCTTCCCTGCCTTGTAATGAGCCTTCTTGGAAGACTTCTCTAGCCCCAATCCAGTGACCATAACTCTGGGTTGTATAGTTGACACTGGGCAGAACCTTATGGAGAAGCCCTGAGCCAGAACTGGCCAGCGTTAGAAAAGGCCATCTAGTACATGTAGTCTTTTGACCCTCACTTGGCCACATAAGAATGGGCTTTGGGCCTGGAACACTTCCTACCAGGAGATAAAGAGCCCACACAGCCTGTGCTGGGCTTATCTGCTTATGCAGGTATATTCCCTGTTTCAGGCTCAGCGTGAACTCCTTTGTCCTGTTTAGAGCAGGCATTGAAAGGCCTTGGCCAAGCCCCCGGTTTTCTATATGTCTGGTCCATGGGGAGGGGTTGGGTTCTTCTACTGCAGCCCAAAGTGGGCTGTGTGCAGCTACATCACCTGCTTTGGCTGTGAGGCAGATGCGTTGGCCATGGAGGACCCAGGCATTGCAAGGGGCTGGCTGGGTCTTGTGCACACTTTTCTTCCTCTTGCTGCAAGTACACACTATACCACCTGAGCCTGGTGTGCACAAGTGGTACACACTTGTTCTCAGTGACCTTAAATCATGCACTGGTCTCCTGTCTGTGTGGCACTTATCTGCCTTTTAACTTTGGCCACACTGTCAGGCCACCACTGAACTGGGAAACACCAATCTGCCAACCTCCATCTGAATTCCTGACCCACAGACTCTGTGAGCGATAATAAATGTTTATACTTGTTTTAAGCCACTAAGTTTGGGGTAGTTTGCTTCAGAGCAATAGATAACTAAGTGACCCTGAGGAAAACTGTTTCCATATGATAGTAAAAGATCCCAGATCACAAAACGTGAATGAGCAAGTGGGTGCTGAGAAGGTGAAGGCGTGAGGTGGAGACCACTCCTTTGAGACCATATACTTGTCAAAGGAAGGAGTACGTCAGCCATTTTCAGGCCTTCACTCAGTCTTCATTCCATTAAGTGTCCTCTTTCTCATCAGACCTTTAATGACTTTTCTCTCTGTGACTATAAACATACCCAAGGTGTTCCTATTTGATGAGCAACTTTCCTTCGGGATCAGAGATTTGGGCAAACATTTATATGCTAACATCATACCATTATGTAACACAGTAAAATAACCTAAGTGTCTAATAACAAGAGAATAGTAAAATGACTTAGAACACATCCACAGGATGTATTACGTGGTTATTCAAATATTTTTTTCAAAGTATTTACAATGAATTAAGGAAATGCTCATGTTATAGTATTAAATGAAAAGGAAAGAATATTAGATAGATAGATAAATAAATAGAAAGAGAATGATTCCAACTGTACCATACTACACAGCCATCCACTTGAAAGATAACTCCCTTTAGACATGTATCATTGACTAGTGATCCCTAAGCCCTTTATTGAAATTTTGGTCAGTGCAAATATGCAAATGCATTTTTATTCTCTTTGCTAAGGATCATCATCTAGCTAAAATTTATCAATGTCTCTTAAAGCTCTAGCTTTATAATATTTTTTCCCTCTGATTTGTGAAACTTATTTCTCTAGAAAATAAATATTACAAAGATACACAGATCAAACTGCATTTCATTAAATATTTAACAAAAGTATAAACAAATTGGACCACGCTCACAAAAAATCTGAAATAGATACTCCCAGTAGGGTCGCAGCACATTTTCATTTAATAACTGCTCATTTAACAAATATTTATCAAGCAGTACTCATGCCCTTGCCAGATGGCAGGGACATCATGGTATCAGATGAGATTGCTTGATCTCAATGAGCTGATTGATGGTCTAGTAGAGGAGCCTAATGGATAAACAGACAAATACAAAACTTTTTGAGAAGAGCGGTGAGCAAAGTGAGCACAGGGTTCTTTGGAAACCCAGGAAAGGAGCACCCGACTGACTTAAGGCATGATGGCTGTTCTCTCTCTGTCTAGCTTAGTAATATGTTAAAAGATTATCCTGCTGCTACTGTGATTTTTGGTAATAGCTTTTGGCCAAAGGCAATACAGTTCTGCTCTGGTGACGTTCTAGTTCAGTGGTTCTTAACCTGTGTTCTATCGAACCCTAGGGGTTCGATGAGTCGGTCTCAGGGGTTCGGAGAAGCCTCTGCCGCGGAGGCCAGAATAAAGTAATACCGTAATTTGTTGTGAGTTCATGCACTTTGTTGGTTTTGTTCTTTGAGCAAGGTGATGTTCATGCACAGCTCATTTTGTGCACCAGTAAAAAACATATACCTATGTCTTGAATTTGGAAAAAAAAAATCATATTTATCACTAAAGAAGGGTTCTGTGAATGCGCATATGAAACTGGTGGGTTCGGTACCTCAAAAAGGTTAAGAACCATTGTTCTAGTTAATGCTGACTAACTCTACTTATTGTTTACTTATCTAGAGGAGTAGAGGAAACCAGGGTTTTCACCAGACTCTGAAAGCTGTTTGCCTGAAAAATGGCGTCTATGCCTCCAGGACTCTCGCAAGAATCGATCTGAATGAAGCTATCACTCAGCCCATCTATGACCAGATTGATCCTGTCTTTGGAGGCATTTTTAGGTAAAGGATCTTTCTTCATCTTGTTCCTTTGGGAACAAACATCTGAAGAATGTTGGGCCGGAGTCTCATCTTTAAGAATTTGTACTTTGGATTTGGAAGTGTAACGAGTAGCTTGCAACTTGAGAAGGAAAGCTTACTCTCTGGCAAAGCACAAAAGCCTTCTTGGTTTGGTTTACTTAAAAATTTCCCAGGGTGACCTGGAGTGCAGATGGAGATGTTGCTTTCAGACTAATATTATGATTCCCAGTATTTTTCAAATATCTCCTACATGCAGCAGGGGATAAATTTTCTTATGGATCGAAGCCCAGGATAGGGTATTTTGGTTGGAGAGTCTGGAGTCAAGCAAACACACGGCCTTCATAAATTTCCCTGAATACAAAAAAGAGAAGTGACTCACGGAGGACTCTGTGTTTGTTTTCAACACACTGCATGGTCACATACGTGGTGTGGAGAGGGGTATGTGTCTTCGTGGTGTCCCCTCCTTCCATGCTTCCTTGACCTCCAGTCCTCTACTCCATCAGCAGAAACAGTCTCCTAATCTCCCTACCTAATGCCAGTCTCCCTCCTTTGCCCCTAGCACAGTGATGGGCAATCTTTTGAGCTTGGTGTGTCAAAATTCACCAAAAAACCGAGCATAACTTGTGTGATGCGTCACTTCGAGAAAAACGGCCTAACTGGAAGTCCCAGAACTAGACGCTCTGTGCAGGAGTTCTGTTGTTTGTCTACACTACAGTAAATGTTTTATCCTCGGCTACTGCACCTGGCCATGCAGGAGCCGAGGATGAAACGTCCTTCTCAGCATGTGACCCCATACTTCTCTGGTATGTGGCCACATGTGGCGGCATGTCATCGAAAATGGCTACGTGTGTCAGTGCTGACATGCGTGTCATAGGTTCGCCATCACGGCCCTAGCATTTCACCTGGCTCACCACGGGCTGCTGCCAGAACCATTCAACCTTTGCTTGATTCTTACTCAGTTGCCCCCCAACACCACCAACACCACCACCTTCCTTTGAACTCTTTTGGAATGATGCCAATCCACCTACACCCTTCCCCTCCCCCGCCCACTCTTACAAGTCTGTAGGATAAACTCCAGATTCCTTGGAATGGCACTCAAGACTTTCCACCTGCTTCCAGCTGGCCTTTCGGCTCTGTCCCCGAGCTGTGGCCCAGTGTCAGTCCTCTGCTTTAGCCGGCTTGGAGGGAACCAGAGAGCAGCTGAGATGTACCAGGAGCCATGCTAAGTACTTTGGACATACAATTTCATTGCGTCTTCCCAGTAACCCTCTGAAGGGTTTCTGTCTTTTTGCAAGTGAACAAGCTGAGATTCACCCAAGGTCATCAGTAAAGAGCTAGGATTTCAAGCCTATTCCCTATTCCCTCTCCTCTACAACCTGCTGCTTCTTATTCCTGGATGTGCTGAAACGTCATTGCCGTTGGTGAATAACCTCTCTTTCTTTTCATTTCCTTAAATCTTCCCTGTCTCTTAAGGTCTAGTTCAAGTCCCACCCTTTCATGTGGAAACAGCTGGGCAGTGGAAAGATTGAGTTTTGAGTGAAATCGATCAGTGTCCAAAGTCTGGCTCTGTCACTTACTAGCTGTGTGGTTTTGAACGCATCATCAATCTCCTCTGAACCTCGGTTTTCTTACCTGTAAAATGGGTATCACTGCACAGATTTCATAGGTTTTGAGGTCAAGGGCCTCAAAGTGCAGCACAGTGCCCGGCACATTATAGGAATATAATAACTATCAGGTCTTGTCCCCCTTCTTTTAAAAATGAATAAAAGTATATCAGCTGGTCTCCTCTTGGTTTTAGCCTCACCATGGCCACTGTTATCTCTTAACATCCTATGCTGCTTTCTTGTATAGGGCTGGACCACCCACAGGCTCAGCTTTGATGCCTCACATAGATGCTTTCAAACACTCTCTCCAGGAGAAAATGACAGAAATTGGGATAAGAAATGGTTGGAAATATGATAGCTACAAAAAAAGTTTCCTGATCCAGGAGGTAAGAGCCTTATACAGTGAAGAGAGCAGGGAGGTTGCAGAGTGGTTTTCTCCCCAGCAGGATTTTGGACGCTGCCTGTCGCTCTGCTCCCCACTTTCTCCCCTGCAGTCTCAGGGTCTTACAGCAGGAGCTGTGACATATACAACCCAGTGGGTTGGGGTGGGGGAGTGATGGTCCCGGGACTGCTGTGGAAGTGGAGGACACACGCAGGCTTTGTCCACAGCCCACAGGAAATGCTGATGTCGTAAAGTACACTCGGTTCCCAGCAAGGCTCTTCAAGGACTCCTTAAATGTTTAAAAATTTGAATCCTTCTCTAACGTTTTCACTAACTTCTATCGTTTTTGCCAACATTATGAAATATTATCTGAAGCAGTGAAGCACAGAGAAGTATTGCACTTTGCAGGTCATGTTTTAGTTCTGAGTAGTCAAGGCTTTCAATGGTGGCTCCTTTTCTTCCAGGATGTCTTAGTCCCCTGGGCAGCTATTACAACATGCTACACTGAGGGAGACGGGAGGGGGAACTTAAAAACAATAGCGATGTGCTTCTCACTGTTCTAAACGCTGGAAGTCAAGGTACAGACGGATTTAGTATCTCGTGGGGCCTGCGTCCTGGGTCAGAGATGGCTGTCTTTTACTGTAATCTCCCGTGAGAGAGGCAAGGGAGCTCTAGAGCCTCTTCTCTAGGGAATAATCCCAACCATGCAAACCCCACCTCGTGACCTCATTACCTCCCAGTGGGCCATCGCGAATGCCATCACAACAGGGGTTAGGATTTCAATATATGAATGGGGGGAGGGGACACAAATATTTAACCCATATTGCATTAGCCTAGCCCAAATCACATAGCAATACTAGGGAAATAGCCTGTTCCTCCCCCACGGCCCCCGCAAAAGGGCCTGTTTCAGCACCTTGTACTTGCCGGAGTATTTAACAGGATGTTTATAGGTTCCAGGCACAGCGGGAAGCACTTTGGGTTATAAAGATGCTTAACCCAAAGTTCCTGCCAATGAGAGGCTCACAGTCTAGCTGTGAATATGGCAGGTGAACAGCCAGCTGTAATATAAGGCAGAGGGAATTGTGACTATGAACAGGAACTCCTGGCCTATTTCTGTTGAAGGAATTGTCACACAGGGCCTTTTGTAAATATGTGGGTTCTCAGATAAGCGCCATCCTGGGAGGCCTGGAAGGTCACATCCTGAGAAGAAAGAGGAGGATCTACGAGTCTCTCAGCACCTCTGTTCAGCGCGACCTGCAGCCCTGTTATGAAGGTGGGGCTCTGAGGGCAGTGTTCTGCCTCTTCTCTCTGTGGCTGCTTTAGCATCCTTTTCTGCAGCTCCCTTCCCGCACAGAATGTGTCCTCCTGCATCCTAAGTCCCTGTGACGCTCCTGGTCCATAGACGAAAACCAAGTCATTGTAAGGGTGTGGGAAGAGGCGATTCATGAGCCATTTTTATGTGTGTTGCCAGTTCGTTCTGGCCACCCTTTATCCCGACACCCTGATGCCCCCTCCACACTGCATCACAGCTAACCTATAAAACCCAAGACCCAATTCTCATTCTTATTCTTTCAAGTATTTGAAAACCGACTTGATAGATTCTTCTCACTTGGGTGGCACAGTTATTTTCTATGGGAGGCAAGGGGTTGGAATTTTGTAAGCATTTGCTTAATTTACTCATTAGACTTTCTGAATAATAGATACCTAAATATTGAGAGTGTTAATTTTTTGTATCATGCTATTACACTATTTCCATTGTATGGAAAATAGTGCTATGTATATGAATATCTCTCTGTGTGTAAATATATGTATATGTATATATATATATATGTATGTATGTGTGCATATATATTGTTTGTTTGCTTGTTTTTCTTTCTGATGCTAAAGACTTCTAAGCAAGTCCTTGATGTAGTGGATGTAAATGGGACTATCATTTTTGCCAGAGGCTGCTCAGATCACTGGCAGAAAAGCATGTGAGAGGATGAAGGATGTCATCAGAAGAGGTGTGGACCGGCAGGTGGCCGAGGGCATGTTTGAAAGGGCACAAGAGAGGATGCAGCACCAGTTTCAGCAGCTGAAGGTATTCCACATCCACAGTCTGAATTCCAGGCCCATGGAGGCCCCTGGGGGAGTGGAGGAAGCTGGCACAGAAGACCAAAGAAGTGGTAGTTGTTTGGGCCAAGTAGAGATGGATGTCTTCTGCCACGTGGGTCCCGTGGTGCCAGGAGAGGGGCCAGCTGGGGCTGGGCAGTCTTCTTTTACTGCCACCGCATGCTGGAGTGAGTCTCCTCTCTGGGGCTGTGACTTCAGAAATGCAGCCTCTCCAGCCCTCTCCTGCCTCTCTCCCCTTTCATAAGTCATCAGTAGAACTATAATACCTAGACGGGATCCTAAACTTTTCAGGTAAATTAGCTCATTTCACCCCCAGCAAGTCTGTGAGGTAGGTCCAGTCGGCCCTCCATATCTGTGGGTTTCATGTCCACAGATACAACCAACACCAACTGAAAATACTCAGGGAAACACATACCAGGAAGTTCCAAAAAACAGAACTTGAATTTGCCATGCGCTGAGCACTACACTAAATCCATGCGAATGAAGGGATGTGTGGTGTACCCCACTGTAGCTTATATGCAAATACTGGTTATATGCAAACACTGTGCCATTTTATGTAAGAGACTTGATTTTGGTATCTGTGGGGGGGAGGGGGAGTCATCCTAGATCCAGTACCTGGTGGATACTGAGAGATGATTGTGCTATTATTGTTCTCATTTATTGGATTAGAAAATCGAGGCAGAACGGTATAGCAACAGGCCACTGGGATTTGGGATGAAGTAATCAGGCTCCTCCATCTCCAAAAATAGTATAATCTCAAGATGACTTTAAAATTTTTTTAAAAAATGGTATCTTTTTTTAATGTTGATTTTGTTGATTTTAGAGAAAGGGAGAGAGAGAGGGAGAGAGAGGGAGACAGGAATATCGATTTATTCCTGTATGTGCCCTGACTGGGGATTGAACCAGCAACCTCTGTACTTCAGGATGATGCTCTAACCAACAGAGCTATCCAGTCAGGGCAAGATGGATTTTTTATTTTTAATGAGGGAAATGTCTTATCTAATAAAACAGCCACAAATAAATGACAGTGAACTCTTTTAGGTCAGCCATTTACAGTACCTATAGATTTAAGTTTGATTTTGGTTATCTTGGAAGACAGTTTCTAAAAGTTTCCTTGAACCTAAGTCCTCTGGGTCTTTTTGCCTGCCATCCCCCTCCCCAAGTAATAGAACTTATTTGTTTTAGTCCAAGCCACCGCTGGCCCCTGGTCATATGAGTTTCCAAATTCTTCTGCGTCAGTTCAGGTTTAGCTGATGCTCGCCTGACCTCCCAGGGAACCTGGCTAGTGGCTCTTTGTGTCCCACGTCCAACTCCTGAAACATCTCCAACCTGCTTCTGCTTCTGCTCCCCCCCTCCCAAACACACACAGACTCCCACTGCAGTTTTGGAAAAATACATTTACCCACAATACAAAGCATGTAATTTCTCTTGAAATAGTCTAATTTCTCTTGGAATAGTCTGACTTACCAGCAGTAATTTACTTTCTGTTATTTAACATATTATCCCAGTCTACAAACATATGCAGAAACTGGCCAGACTCTAGAGTCCAGTCCTCATTGGGTATGTAGAAATTGCCCTTTTGGTGCTCCAAGAAAACAATTCCACTGAAAAAAAAATGGTTAGTACATTGACCACACACAAATCTATCTTAAACGATGTAAGTGTAGGAAGTTGAAACTGGGCAAGATCATGGAGCATTCCCATTTCTTGATCTTATAGACAGAAAGCTGATGCCCAGAGGACCCAAGTTACTAGCTCAGAGCTAGAGTGGAGCCTGGAGCTGAGGGTTTTAGGCCTTGAATGTTGAAGAGAAGAGCCCAGCACTTGATCCGGGTTCGAAACTAGTCACTGTCAGATGAGAGGAGAGACACAGGTATTTTTCAAAGGGAGGCAAGAGGTGGTTAGATGAGGGAACATAGTTTTAAGTGACAGAAGGATTGAGATGAACAAGAAGACAACTCTCAGGAAGTTGGGAAGAAAAATCAGGAATGTCAAGTAAGGTGTGTTGCACAATGCAGGTACTCAATGAACATGTGTCCAGTGACCACATGGTGATAGGATGGGGGGAGAGTGACCAGCACATTCCTCTTTTTCCATCTCTGTGGTCGCCGTGCCCTCTCCCATGTATCCTCATTAGCTCCAGAGTCTGTCCATCAGCACCAGAAGCACCATCCCTCCAACAGGCAGGAAAGGGGATGCTGAGATGGGGGACCCCACAAATATGGTGCCCTACTGACTCCTGAGCCATACTGTGGACTCCAAAGTGGCCTGCCTTGGACCTGACTTTGACTTTGGCAACCTCGTCTGTGCAATGTGATTGCGGAATTGGATGGGGCTTCTTTCATAAGCTTCCCTTTCCCTTGGGCTGCGCCATCCTAACAGAATGAACATCCTTTGTTTTACAGAATGGGGTCACAGAGAAGGTGAAGGGCAGCATTGCCACCATGTTGACCCTTGCTTCATCCCAGGGGGACGGTCTCTACAAGGAGCTTGCAGGTAAATACAGAAAAATCTTTGCATAAAGGGAGATTATTTTGCAGGCCTCTCTCCTCCCCTGTAGTGGCTGTTTACTGGATTTAAATAAATTCAGTTAGGAAGAATTTCCAGGGGAAGGAATAGAGATGATGACAACAATTATGACTGCCTCACCCTTTGCTGAGCACATGACTGACACCAAGCATTGGACTCAGGTTATGTGTACATCTCGTCAAACCCTCACATTAGCCTTCAGAGGTAGATGTTATTGCTCCACTTTGCAGATGCAGAAACAGAGACTCAGGTGAGATAATGTGCTTAAGGATCCATAGCTGGCAAGTGGTAGATTCAAATCTGTAACTCTGCCCTGCTGTCTCCATAAACCAGTTCTTTTAGTTGATACCTTTTCATGGAAAGCTTCATTTTCTGGTAGTGGTGGAAAAGAGTTTCTCTCCATTCACCAGGGTCCTGGGACTGCAACGCCAGCTGCATGTGCCCTGTTGCAGGCAACCATCTCCCTTTCATGCTCCCCTTGCCCCCACCCTGGCATACACTGGAGAATGCAGACTGGTGCCACAAGTAATTGGGCAATTTCTAGCAAAATTGAAAATGCACCTATCTTGGAGCCCAGCAATCCTATTTCCAGTAATTTACCCTATGACATCCTTGTACATGAGCAGAATGACATGTAGACAAGGCTATTCAGGGCAACAGCACTTATGATGTCAAATATTGGGACAACTCGAATGTCAGTAGAGCACTGGTTAACAGGTACACAACCAGTGGAGGACTGTACAATTGTTAAAAAGAATAAAGTAGCTTTATGTGTAGTAGCATTATGAAACAATCTCCAAAATATATTGTCAAGTGGACATAATGTATAGTATGTTGCCATTTATGGGAGAAAAATGGCAATATATACTGTATTTCCCCATGTATAAGACACACTTCAATTTTGGGGCCCAAAATTTGAAAGAAAACGTATTACATAAAGTTTTTGAACTCAAGTTTTATTCATCATAAAATTCATACAACTCCTTATCCACATGAAAAAGCAGAAAATGCAAATAAAAAACCCCTACAACCGCTGTATAAGACACACCCAGTTTTTAGACCCCAAATTTTTCAAAAAAGGGTGTGTCTTATACATGGGGAAATACGGTATGTATATACATAGAAATCTCTGTGGAATATACAAGAAAAATCACACTGGTGGCCTCTAAGGGAGAAAACTGGAGGACAGGGGTGATGGGAGATTTACTTTGCATTCTGTATATGCTGTGCCTTTTAAATTTTAAGCCACCTGCTGGAGAAACAATAGATCTGACACCTCTGCTGTATCTCATTGGGTGTGTCAGGGTCAAAGCATTCAGCTATTTCCAAAGTAAAAGCCACAACTGCTACTTCTAAACATCTGTCCTGTTCCTAATGTTCCCTTGGGAAAGAGATACAACACCCTCCCACATAGTTTACTGGACTCTCTCATGACCTTCTGTCTAGACCTTCACAAGAGCCAGTTTTAAGATGACAGTCATCCAACTGTGTCTTCGTTTAAGCACACCAAAGGACTTCCACTGTCTGAGTTGAACACACTAAAAATGTTCCCCTGAGTTTGATGTAAATTGCTCCTGCCATAATTTAAGGCCGTTCCCTTTCCTTGACCATCAAAGCAAATCCACACTCTGTAGGAAATGGTCTAAAGCTTCCTGCTTGGAATGCTCCCTGGTTGGTGAGACTGGACAGTGTGTATTCACTCCACTCCTCCTAGTGCTAGACAGTGTTCTCGGCATGGAGCGCACAGCAGTGACCACTACGGACAAGAATTTCTGCTTGCAGGGCTTATACCCCAGAGGGCAGAAGGCAGGCAATAAGCCAAACAATAAACAAAATGTGAGGCATGCTGAAGGGTGACACATGTTACGGAGAATAAAGCAGGGGAAGGCCCTCTTGCTTAGAGAGGCAGGCCTTTGGTTCTAGTCAGGCCTTCAATTGCTGAGCCAGGGAAAGCAATCTGCTGGACTCAAGGTCCACCCGTTTAAATGGAAAGCTCATCTGGAAACACGCTCACAGAAACATCCAGAATAATGTTTGGCCACATATCTGGGCACCGTAGCCCTCACATAAAAGTTAACCATAACATAAAGTTAACCATCACAAGGTAAAATTTGATGGCAGGTCATGGGATGGAACCTTAGAAGCTGAAACAGAGCAAATTCATTTAGAATCGGGACTGCTGGGAGGAGAGGGACCGGGGAAGGAGAGGATCACCTGGACAGCACTAAGAGGAGTTATTGTGCTGAGCATTGCCTGTTCTGCTGAGCTCCTGTGAGGCCCCAGTAAAGACTAAGACCTATTTTCTGGGTAGGTTTTATTGTTTGGCGGTGACCCTTCTGCTGAGATAAGCCTTACAGTAACAGGAAGAATGCCGGGGTTGGTCAGGTTATTTATAAAAACAAATCAATTGGACGATCTGATCTGGAAGCTTTACTCCAGATCTCACAATCTGGAACAAGTGACTCAGGTCATAGCATGATCCTCTGGGGATCATGGGGACATTTCTGACAAGGATCCTAACTCCTGGTGTGTGTTTTCTGCTCTTCTGTAGACGTCAAAAGTGAATACAGGGAGATGGAAAAACTACACAGAAGCCTCAGAGAGGTGGCTGAGAATGCAGTGCTGCGGAGGGGCATGCAGGACTTCCTCATGAGGATGTCCCCCAGCAAAGCAGGCCCCCCCAGAACATAGCCTTAATTCCCGAGGTTCTGCACCAAGTGAATGGGGAAAAGCCCTGGAGCTAAATAATGAGAATTACTGTTGTCTTGTAAAATGTAATAAAAACCATCTCCCAACTGTTTGGGCTTTATATTCAATATAACATTCAATAAATTGTCACTCTTGGCACAAGTGAATTATTGAGCAACATCAGTTCATTTTTATTCCATAGCCAAAGAGTCCTCTTGAATCCCTAATGGGGTCCTAAAGCTTTAGGGACAAAAACTGTGTGTTTCACCAAAGAGAAATATCTAAACATCAAAAAACTTAAACAGACCCTGGCTAGGTAGCTCAGTTGGAGTGTCATCCTGACACACCAAAGTTGCGGGTTTGATCCCTGGTCAGGGCTCAAACAGGAATCAACCAAGGAATGCGTAAAAAATAAAAGTGGAACAACAAATCAGTATGTTTTGTTCTCTCTCTCCCCCTCCTCCTTTCTCTCTCTTTAAAAATCAATACTTATGGGGAAAAAAAAAACTCTTGCAAAATAAAGCTTTGGGGACTCAATTTTATTTACCATTTTATTACTGATGAGACTTTTGAGTAAGGACATAAGATTTTTACCGTGCAAACAACATGGGATTGAGGGCCAGCCAGACAAACAAGAGACCTGGCTTTATCACTTCTCAGGAGTGCTAATTATTACTAGGGCTTCTCAAACATTTTAATCTCAAAATTCTATGCTCTTAAAAATTATTATAATTTATGCCTGTTATACCTATTGATACATACTGTATTCAAAATTAAAACTGATCCAAATTGTGAATAATTACACTGGGGAACAAAATTTTTGTTGCATCCACAAAAACACTTGTTCTTACCTAATTCGAGTGTGCTGATCTCAAATCTGACATTAGTTTTTCTCTGTAAGCTACAGTTTTTTTTGCAATTCAAGCTTTTAGGTTTTCATCTTATTGTAAAATTTTCAACATTTAATTTAACATAATGAAGTAGAATGTCTTTTGGGCATCATCTTTGTGAAAATATAATAATTTATATAATGCAGTAAATACACTAATATACTAAAAGATATGATTGCATCAGAATTTGTCTACAATTTTGGGCCTGACCAGGCAGTGGCACAGTGGATAGAGTGTCGGACTGGGATGCGGAAGACCCAGGTTCGAGACCCCGAGCTCGCCAGCTTGAGCGCGGGCCCATCTGGCTTGAGCAAAAAGCTCACCAGCTTGGACCCAAGGTCGCTGGCTCCAGCAAGGGGTTGCTCAGTCTGCTGAAGGCCCGGGGTTAAGGCACATGTGAGAAAGCAATCAATGGACAACTATGGTGTCGCAACGGCAACAAAAAACATGATTGATGTTTCTCACCTCTCTCTGTTCCTGTCTGTCCCTATCTATTCCTCTCTCTGACTCTCTCTCTGTCCCTGTAAAAAAAGAAAGAAAGAATTTGTCTACAATTTCAAAATAGAACATATTGAAACACTTCTTTTAATCATAAAAATTGTGCAAAAACATTTCAATTCTATTCAGGCAAAAATTTGCATTGGTAGCTCTTGCGTTTGTGTACTTGTTGAGGACAATCTCGTTTGATGCTCCAGCAATAGTCTGCCATTGTTTAGAGCTGTCAAGAAATAGCCGCCATTCTGTTGGACTGAATGTGGTAACACTTAGCTGGTTGAGAAGACTACTGATATCATGACATTAACAAAGTGTTTGTCTTTGGAAAAAAAGTCCACAAAAATTTGTTCACGTTTCCTGAAATGGGATACTTTAGCTGACTGGTAAAGTACATTCTTTTCTTGCAGCCACTCAATTTGGGTCGGCTAAACTGCTGAGGGGTTAATGACTGCTTGGCATCAGAAGAAGACCCTTTAGATTCTACAAACATTTCCTCATGCACCTTATCAAAATACACTTGATCACCATGTTCACTTTCTTTGTCCTCAGAAGAAATAAAACCATTAAAAACTGGAACCGGGAGTGTCTCAGAGTGTGGGATAGGTCGTATTACTGAAGGAATATTAAGATATGTGATCATATGCCGTTTTTTCTTGCCAATGCCCTTTGTATGGATCAGACAGAAATAACAGTCACTGCTCTGGTCCTTAGCTTCAAGCCAAACCATGGAAATACCAAAAGGCATTCCTTTGCATTTTCTTTTTGTCCAGTCTCAAAGCATTTCCTCACAATCATGAAACACAATATGAAGAGCCCAATTCTTGTCTTGATTGCCAAGGGGAACTGGAAAATAGGCAATATATGCATGTGTCACAAATGATGAAATATTGCGCCTTTGACATTAAAGTATGTTAACAGCCACATATATAACAGAAGTTGTCAGGACTATTCTTACATTTACGCCTACTCGAAGAAGCCATGATTCAATCTTAAAACAAAATAAGAGGGTGTTTTTAATTTTTTTTTTTTTTTTTTTTTAGAGAGGAGACACAGGGTGTGAGAGAGAGAGAGAGAGAGAGAGAAAGAGAGAGAAAGGGGGGAGGATCTGGAAGCATCAACTCCCATATATGCCTTGACCATACCAGTGCAGGGTTTTGAACTGGCGACCTCAGTGTTCCCAGGTCGACGCTTTATCCACTGTGCCACCACAGGTCAGGCAAGAGGGTGTTTTTATCAGATAATAATTTTTTACATTTAAAAACAACTACAATTATGTCAAAGTGATGTTTGTAAAACATGAATTGCCTTGTGGTTATGTTCAATCCAAGAGTCGCCCTTTAACTCCAATTTAAAAATCAATGTATGCCATTAACTGTAACAAAAAGAAATTAAAATTGCTTAAAAACTAGAGCATGCATCAAAAAACAGATTTCAGATTTGGAATCAGTGAAATATATAGAAATAGTTCTAAAACCTCATGAAACAGAAAATGAAAAAAAATATTGTTCCCCAGTGTTATTTACTAACCCACTTAAAAGTAACAATAATAAACCTATTATATGTTTATATAAATAACATTTTTATGAAAAAAAACTTTCAAAATAAATTTAGTGAGAAGAGTGACATTATTTTACAGTTTTGCTAATCTCCTTATTCTTGATTTTGTAGAAGGCAACTGGACTCTCTTGTCTGTTTCTGCACTCAATTTGTCACAAGATATCTTTTTGGTTGATATATATGAAGAAAATAGTCTCATAAAGATATAGTGTTGGAATACAAAAGAGTATTATGAATAGCCTTTTTCGATAATTTCTGGATATTCTTCTTTGATACGACAATCTTGACAAGTGGTAGTTTATGAAAGCGAGTTGCAGTGTGTAATGTGAAACCATATTGGTGAACTTTTAAAACACTCTGTCACATTAAAATATACTTCTACCTTATACTTTCAGTGTATCTTTTGCCAATGAATGATTTTGTGTCATCAGGCATTTGAAAATATTTTTCATTGGGTTAAGCAGATCATTCAAAATGTTGACACATTTCATTTACAATAACAAAACAATAAAATCACATTTGTTAATGTTTTTACCAACAACATCAGGAAAGTCTTAAATATTGGGAATCTGTCAAATTCATGGTAGAGGATACATGTTTTACAAAATTCTGTGTTTTTTTGTTTGTTTTTTTCCTAGAAGCTTATTTTATGATGGATTGTTTTCTCTGAAGTTACAGGTCATTATGTTAATTTTTGAGGAAATGTTCACTATCTAACCAAGTATGATTAATCATAGTTTGTCTGCCAGTAGTGGTTTCAAGCAAAAATAATGTTCTGGGGCAAAGAAATGTCAAACTCAGCTTACAACTCAATCATACAAATGCTTTTTCTCGAGATACTAAGAATGGTTTAAGTGTATTTCCCTTTTTGCCACACTAAATAGTAAAATAATATTCTACGTACGGATAATTTATAGAACTGATAGACTGTTTCATTAAGAACATTCTTAGGCAAAACTGCCTTTTTAAAACTGCAAGTGATGCCTGACCAGGCGGTGGCGCAGTGGATAGAGCGTTGGACTGGGATGCGGAGGACCCAGGTTTGAGACCCCGAGGTCGCCAGCTTGAGAGCAGGCCCACCTGGCTTGAGCAAAAGCTCACCAGCTTGGACCCAAGGTCTCTGGCTCCAGCAAGGGGTTGCTCGGTCTGCTGAAGGCCCGCGGTCGAGGCACATGTGAGAAAGCAATCAATGAACAACTATGGTGTCGCAACGGCAACAAAAAACTAATGATTGATGCTTCTCATCTCTCTCCGTTCCTGTCCGTCTATCCCTCTCTCTGACTGTCTCTCTGTCCCTGTAAAAGAATAAAAAATAAAAATAAAACTGCAAGTGCATAGTGAAAAATACAGTAGTTACTGGTATGTTTGGAGCCACTGCCTTTGGTTTTGCTAAGGTGCAAGTAGTTTTACCCACCTTCGCTTTTAAACCTTCAATGTAAGTATCATCATGTTTTTTTTTTAAAAAAAGACAGCTCTGGCCTGACCTGTGGTGGCGCAGTGCATGAAGCGTGGGCCTGCAATGCTTGAGGTGGCCAGTTCGAGACCCTGCACTTGTCTGGTCAAGGCACATATGGGAGTTGATGCTTCCTGCTCCTCCCCCCTTTCTCTCTCTCTCTGTCTGTCTCTCTCTCTCCTCTCTAAAAAATGAATAAATTAAAAAAAAATTAAAAAAAAAAAAAAAAAAGACAGCTCTGGCCAGGTGTCTCAGTGGATAAAGCGTCATCCCAGTGCACTGGAGGTCACAGATTTGATCCCCAATCAGGAACTATATGAGAAGCAATCAATGAGTGCACAACTAAAGGGAACAACTAAGTGGAACAACTAGTTGATGCTTCTCTCTCTCTCTCTCCCTTCCCCTCTTTTTCTTTCAAATCAATGGCAGGAAAAAGACAAACAATATTATAAGACTATTATAAAAATTGTTTGACCAAGAAGACCCTCAGAAGGGTTTCAAGGACCATACTTTGAGAACTGCTATCTTAGACAAATTATTTAAACTCCTTAAGCTTTAGGTTATTTATCTTTAAATGGTGATAATAGTAACACTACAACACTCATCAGACAGTTTAAAATAATACTTACAAAGTATTGACTCATAGCACTCAACAATACTTGATAAATGGTGTTATTTGGGGGCAAAATAGAAGTAACATGGTCTGATGGCTTATTTGTTCGGGGACTCAGTTTCTAATTCCACCTCTGTCCAGTACTAATATGATCTTTGACAGTTCTTCAACATCTGTAAGATTCCATTTCTTCATGTATCAAATGAGGAAGATGGACTGGATGATTTTAAAAGTTTTTTGCTGCTTGAAATTCTTGGATTTTAAATTCTTCTCATCAAATTTTTTGGGGGGGACCTAAAAAATAGATTTATTCATGTAGGTGGGTCTCAGTTGTTTCCTTTCATTTTAAACTTCTAAATACATAAAGTTCTACTGAAGTTTCTCTTTTATATTATTATTAAGTGAGAGGTGGGGAGGCAGACACAGACTCCCACATGTGCCCCAACCGGGATCCACCTGGCAAGCCCCCCTACCAGGTGATGCTCTGCCTTTCTGGGACGGTACTCATTGCTCAGCAACTGAGCTATTTTAGTGCCGGATGCGAGGCCATGGAGTCACCATCAGAACCCAGGGCCAACTTTGCTCAAACCATTTGAGCCATGGCAGCAGGAGGGGGAGAGAGATAGAGAGATGAGGAGGGGAAGAGGTGGAGAAGCAGATGGTCATTTCTCGTGTGTGCCCTGACCACTAATCAAACCCCGGACTTCCACGTGCCAGGCCAATGCTCTACCACTGAGCCAACCGGCCAGGGCCTCTATTGAAGTTTTTATAATTTTACTTTTTACATTTCAAATGAAGGGTGTGAAAAACTTTTATGCAAACAAAATTTATGCAACAATAGTTTTTAGATATTGGAAAACAGTCAGTGCAGGATAAGAATCCATGGAAGAAGGGAGACAAACAAGATGAGCCCTACAATTGCCCCATTCTGCTGCCTAGGTAAAGTTTTCAGGTCACAGTAAAAAGAGGGGGAACCCATACAGAACCTGGTGGTCTTCCTGAGTTAAAGAGACAGTGCAGGGTTTGGGGGAGTCCAAAGTGGTTAGAATTGACTGTGGAGAAGAAAGCTATACAGAGAAAAAGCTTTAGAGATATGAAGCAGGTCTCCCTTAAATCTTTAACTGAGTACTAATTAAGCCATTGGTTTTCAACCTTTTTTACAGGTTGAAAAAGGGACTGGTAAAAACAGGAGAACTATTTGGGGGACCACTCAGGCAGAAATCACCCTGAGCATACTCGAATTCAACTAAGATCACTGGGTCTATAATCTTCATACAATATCAGGGTAGTTCACTCTTCGTGGACTAGCGTGAAATATCTGGAGAACTGATCCACAAACCAATGGTTGAAAAACAGTAGATTAGCACACACCACTACTGAGAAAGAACCACTGGAAAGGAACAGATGAAAATCCCCACATCTCATATCAAGCTCAGAGTAGCCAGGGTGGAGAGACCTTCTTACACACAGGCATCAAGTAGAGTTCTCAGAAGAACATTGCCTTAGTAGTCAAGTTAGAATTGCCCCAGATTAAAGTTGTTGTTCATCCACCTAACAAAGTTTAAAAACAAGCTTTAGAAGAAGCAAACTGTTTCCAACTAGCTTAACTGCATCTCAGAACAAGACACAAAGACATTTAAAGAAATACATTTTTAGCACCCAACAATGAAAAATTCACAATGTATGGCAGCAAAACAAAAAATATTAGTCATGCAAAGAAGGGAAATATGACCCATAATTAGGATAAAAATCAATTGATGCAGACCCAGAAATGACACAGGGTAATATAATTAGTAGGGAAAAAGACATTAAAATGCTATAGTAAATTTGCTCCAAATGCTCAATAAGATAAAACATAAACACAAAGAGGAGAGAAAAGAAACAAAGTAGGAAAATAAACTTCTAGAGATGAAAAGTTTAATGTTTAGGTGGTATTAACAGCAAAATAGATTCTGTCAAAAAAAAGATTTATTCCCTTTTTATAAAAGGGAAATATGTGAGGTGATGGGAGAAAGTCTTTCCACAATTTATATGTATATTAAATCATATCAAACATCACATTTTACACTTTAAATAGCCTACAATTTAATTTGTCAATAATACTTCAGTAAAAAAGAGGAAAGATTAGTAAATCTGAAGATGGAATTATAGTAATAGAATATAGCCAAAATGAAACACAGAGAAGAAAATCAATCAAACAAACAAAAAGAGCAGCGTATCAGTGAAATAAGGGATATCACAAAGCAGCCTAAAATACATGTTACTGGAATCACAGAAGGATAGGAGAGAGATGGAGGTAAGGAAAAAAAATTTTAAAGGATAATGAATTTTCAGACTTGATTTAAAATACTATAAACCTAGAGGTCCAAGGTGCTCAATGAATCCCAAGCATAAGAAACATGGGAAAATCATACCAAGACTCATCATAATCAAATTATTGAAAACCAATAAAGACTTCTTATCAGTATGGTTTTGAGAACCAATGTCACCCCAATGAATTCAACGAAAAAAAAGAAAAGAGCCTGACCAGGCAGTGGCGCAGTGGATAGAGTGTCGGACTGGGATGCGGAAGACCCAGGTTCGAGACCCTGAGCTCATCAGCTTGAGCACGGGCCCATCTTGAGCGCAGGCCCATCTGACTTGAGCAAAAGCCCGTCAGCTTGGACCCACGGTCGCTGGCTCCAGCAAGAGGTTGCTCAGTCTGCTGAAGGTCCATGGTCAAGGCACATGTGAGAAAGCAATCAATGAACAACTAAGGTGTTGTGACAGCAAGGAAAAACTAATGATTGATGCTTCTCACCTCTCTCCGTTCCTGTCTGTTTGTCCCTATTTATCCCTCTCTCTAACTCTCTCTCTGTCCCCGTAAAGAAAAAAGAAAAAAAAGAAAGAAAAAATAAAAAGAAAAGAAACAATGGAGTCCAAAGATAGTGGAGTGATCTCTTTAAAGAACTGAAAACAAATAAACAAAATAAACAAAAAGCATGTTAACCTAGAATTCTAATAAGCAAAAATAGTTTTCAAATATGAGTTCATAAAGACTTTTTCAGACATACAAAACCTGACAGAATTCATTACCTGAAGACTAGTACTATATGAAATGTTAAAGGAAGTCCTTCAATCAGAAGGATAATGGAACCAGATGGAAATCTGGATCTACATAAAGAAATAAAGAGCATTGGAAATAGTAAATATGTGAGTAAATATAAAGTACTTTTCAAAGATTTTTCTTTAATCTCTTTAAGACTTGAAAGGTTGTTTAAAACAAAAGCAAAAACAATAACAATGCATCATAGAGTTTATAGCGTGCAGGGGTAAAACATGACAGCAGCACAAAGTCCAAGAGGGGAGAAATGGAAGTATATTGTGTAAGGCTTTTATACTATACGTAAAGTCTTTAATAATACTTGAAAATAGAACGTGGTAAGGTAAAAATGTGTACTATAGGCCCTACAGCAACCAATAGAAACACAAAAGAGAGGTATATCCAATAAACCACTAAAGGAGAAAAAATGGAATATTAAAAACACTCAAATGATCCAAGACAGGTAGGAAAAGAGGAACAAATAACAGAAGGTAAAATGGAAAACAGCCAAATGGGAGAACTAAACCCCATTCATATAAATAATCACATTAAATGCAAATGGGGAACACTTATTAAAAGGTAGAGATAGCCTGACCAGGCGGTGGGGCAGTGGATAGAGTGTCGGACTGGGATGTGGAAGGACCCGGGTTCGAGACCCCGAGGTCGCCAGCTTGAGGACCCGGGTTCGAGACCCCGAGGTCGCCAGCTTGAGCGCGGGCCCATCTGGCTTGAGCAAAAGCTCGCCAGCTTGGACCCAAGGTTGCTAGCTCCAGCAAGGGGCTGCTCGGTCTGCTGAAGGCCCGCAGTCAAGGCACGTGTGAGAAAGCAATCAATGAGCAACTATGTTGTTACAATGGCAACGAGAAACTAATGATTGATGCTTCTCACCTCTCTCTGTTTCTGTCTGTCTGTCCCTGTCTATCCCTCTCTCTGACTCTCTTTCTCTGTCCCTATTAAAAAAAAAAGGTAGAGATAATCAGATTAGATTTGAAAAAGCAAGACCCAACTTTATTTTAAAATATTAATGACCACTGGTGTTCATAGAGCAGTTGCTATATGCCAGACACGTGCCAAGCAAAGACATATGCACAAAGTACACTTGGCTGCACTTTGCATAAATTATCTCCTTTAACTCTTACTAAATATCAAAAGAGGATGTTTTTTAAACAGGGTACAGAAATATGAAAACTGACAATTTTATTTTGCTTTTTAAAAATATTCAATTATGATTGACATACAATATTATATTAGTTTCAGGTGTACAACATAGTGACTAGATATATACCTTGTGAAGTGATCACCCTGATAAGTCTAGTGCCTTTCTGGCCCCATACACACAGTTATACAATATTATTGACTATGTTCCCTATGCTGTACTTTTCATCCCTGTGATTGGTTTTGTTTATTTTAAATTTTTTCCATCGATTTGAGAGAGAGAGAGAGAGAGAAAGGGGGGAAGGGAGAGAGAGAAAAGCATCAACTCGTTTCACTTAGTTGTTCCATCTAGTTGTGTACTCATCGATTGCCTCTTGTACGTGCCCTGACTAGGGGGTCAAACCCGTGACTTCTGGCACACTTTATCCACTGAGCCCCCCAGCCAGGGCCCTGTGACTATTTTTTATAACTTCCAGTTTGTACTTCTTAATCCTTTCACATTTTCACTCACCCTCTGAACCTCCTTCCATCTGGTGACCATCAATTTGTTGTCTCTGTTTCTTGACAAACTCACTTTAATTATAAAGTCATAGTAGGTTTAAAGCGAAAGAATGGAAAACATATACTTGTAAATCCTAACCTAAAGGAAGTGAGAGTAGCTATATTAATATCGGACAAAGTAAATTTCAGAGCAAAGACTATTTCCAGAGATAAAGAGAGTCATCGCATTGTGATAAAGTGGTTAATTCATTAAGAGGACGTAATGATCCTAGTCATGCACCTAATAACAAAGTTTCAAAATTCACAAAACAAAAGCTGATAAAACTCAAAGGAGAAATAACAAAATCCATAATTATAGTTGGAAATCTCAACATTTCTTCTCAATAATTGATAGGACAAGTGGAGAGACTCAGAGAAGACTTGAACAACATGTTGACCACCTTTATAAACTAATATTTATAGAATACTCCCCTCAACTGCATCAGAGTACAAATTCATTTCTCATGAACTTGGAACATTTACCAAGACAGATCATATCCTGAGCCATAAAACAAGTCTTAATAAATTTCAAGTATTGAAATCAACACAGTGTCTATTCTCTGACCACAACAAAATTAAATTAGAAATCAGTCACAGAAAGAAAGCTGGAAAATCTCCAGATATTTGAAAAGTAAACAACACACTTCTAAATAACCTGTAGGCCAACTGAAGGCTGTGGATGAACATCTTGTTGGGTTGACAGCTCTCGCCTCTAAAGCATAGTTCTGCCCAAATGAAATTATCTCATTGCTATCTGGAGCCATGGCGTTAGCTCCAGGCAAAGCATGAAAGGTTAATAAGAGCTGGCAGCGGCTATGGGGCTGTGTGTTAACTGCCTGAAGATTGTATTCAAGAGCTGTGTGTCTGGAGGGTGCCAGTGCTGGCAGTACAGATGGGGAAGAAGCTGGGGAGAGTCTGGAGTCCTGGTAAGAGGCATCAGGCTGATTCTAACATGAATCCAGGAAACAAGGTCAGAATGAAAGGAAACACTTAAATACCAAGGGGAGAATCAAGAGGTGTACAGGAGATTTTTCAGGAGGTTAATATTGGGAGAAAGAGCCTTTCATTGTGGTTCATGGGCTCCATCATGGCTTCTAAATCACAACAGATTCATCTTCCCAGGAAACGGAGGACTGGCCAGAGTTAGGCAGGAAGTGACCATCAGAGACAGGAAGACTGGAGTTCGGGGCACTCCTGGATTCTAAAGGAGATCGGAAGAGAAGGTGAGCTGCTCAGAAGACAGTGAGGTGGGCAGGGAACACAATACTGTATTTCTTAAAACAAACTTTAAATGCCTGCTTGTACAGTATTCTAATGCGTAGACGTACTATCATTTATTTTACCATTATCCTGTTGTTGGTTGGACCTTTTGGTGGTGCTGTTTTCTCCATCATAAATAATATCATAGAGGATATTCTTATATAGACATCTCTGTTCCTAGCTCTGATGTTTTTTATTTAGGATTAATTTTTTAAGAATTACATTTAAGGGGTCTAAGTATAGAGCATTTTGAAGTCTCACATTGTTTTCCAGAAACCTTGTCCACTCACTGGCAGGGATGAAAATTCCTGTGACACCATTTTTTTTAAATCCAAAATAAATATTATCCTTTGCTGCAATAGGTTAATGGGAGCAGATTTTTAACATTACCGCCTGTATTGCTTGGGTTGTTACTGATGCCGAAACTTTTCTTGTGTTGATTTGAATTTCTTCCATTAGAACTGTCCTTTCAGGATCTTTAATCTTTGGGAGATCATCATCACTTTCTTTATGACCTTTGTCTTTTGTACTTTGAAAGAATTACAAACTTACAGAAAAGTTGCAGTAATCACACAACTAGCTCCTGTAGCTCCTGCATCAACTTGCTAGAACATTTTCCTACATTTGCATGAGTCTTCGTGTGTGTGTACGTGTGCATGGTTTTGTGCACTTTTTCTGAACTGTTTCAAAGTACGTTGCATATGTCATGTCCCTTTACTCCTTCATACTGTCCATAGTACTGTGTTCCATAAAAACAAATTCCATATTTCCTCATGGATGAGACACTCTCATGTATAAGATGCACTTTAATTTTGGGACCCAAAATTAAAAAAAAATTATATAAAGTTATTAAACTCAAGTTTTATTCATCATAAAATTCATACAACTCCTCATCACTGTCAAAACTCCAATCCAGCCTGACCAGGCGGTTGCGCAGTGGATAGAGCGTTGGACTGGGATGCGGAAGACTCAGGTTCAAGACCCCGAGGTCGCCAGCTTGAGCACGGGTCCATCTGGCTTGAGCAAAAGCTCACCAGCTTGGACGCAAGGTCGCTGGCTCCAGCAATGGGTTGCTCAGTCTGCTGAAGGCCCGCGGTCAAGGCACATGTGAGAAAGCAATCAATGAACAACTATGGTGTTGCCACGGCAACGAGAAACTAATGATTGATGCTTCTCACCTCTCTCTGTTCCTGTCTGTCTGTCCCTATCTATCCCTCTCTCTGTCCCTGTAAAAAATAAATAAATAAAAAGAGTACTTATCATGTAGAAGTACATAATAAAATAGTTATAGAATAAATGATACTTGGAAAAAAACCCAACTCCTATCCATTAGCTTGTCCTCATCTGTGTCTGATGACAAATCACTGTCTTCATATATTGCCTCGTCCTCAGTTCTGTCTAGGGCATTTGAAATGCCACAACCACTGTATAAGATACACCCAGTTTTCAGACCCCAAATTTTTCAAAACAGGGTGCGTCTTATACATGGGGGAATACGGTATATGCTCTCATATTACCCCAGTACAATGTTTATGCTCAGGAAAATCAACATCAATACAATACTACCATCTTAGCCACGTTCAAAGTTAAACCAATAGGGCAGCACTTTACAGTACCGCAACCAGCCCAGGATTGTGCATTCCATCAGGTTGCCACATCTCTTTGGTGCCTTTAATCTCAGACTTCTCTTTTTGAGAAATATATGCCAGCTGTTTTATAACATTTAGGTTTGTCTGATGTCTTTTCTTGATTAGGTTTAGACTATACCATGAGGAAGGAGATGAGGAACTAGAAATGGCTCCAGGTCGAACCTGGTGTGCAAGCAGCTCCCTCCCTCTCTGTCATGCAGGGTGATGCTTGCAAGCCTACGGGGCCAAGAGTCTGGGGCAGGGAGGTTGAGGACAATCCAGAATAAGTCTCCAAGTCCCATAGGCCTGAAATGCCACCTGCCTATGGCTGTCAGCGACCAGGGGTGGCACTGCCAAAGATACCTTTACAGGGTGGTGGAGGAGGGGAGAGCAGGCAGCTGACCTTTGCTTATGTCAGTCTGTGGGGATGAGGAGGCAGACACCTTCCTTTCTCAAGTGTCCCTGCCTCTGCAGACTGACTGAATGACTCAAGGGCCAGGAGAGTCTCTCAGCACAGCAGTGGGAGGACAAGAAGCATGGCCTTCGCCACTAAGGACACGAACCTGCACAGCTGAGATGTCCTGAGGCTTCCTCTCTCCTGACTTCGCTCTGTCTCTCCCCCTCATGTCCTTTCTCCTCCTCACATCCGTTCTCTAACAGCTCCCTTCAGGCCCCACACACCCTTCTGTACCCTTCATCGGAAAACTCCAGAACTCAGGCTTTGGACAGAAAGTAATGGGGACGCTCCCCTGCCAGGTTTGTCACCACTAATGTGGGGAGACATGGGTCCTCATTCTGCAATGTCAGCCTCTCCGCCAGCAAGAGTTGTGGTCTTAGTCAAAAACAATTATCACATAATTTCACTCATATGTGGAATCTAGTGAACAAAATAAACTAAAAAACAAAACAGAAATGGACTCATAGGGAATAGGCTGACAGCTGTCAGAGGGAAAGGGGTGTGGGGAGGTAGGAGAGGGCACAGGAGGGATAAATGATGCTGGAAGGAGACTTGACTTGGGGTAGTGAACACACAATACAGCGTACAAATAGTGTATAATAGAACTGTGCGTCTGAAACCTGTATACTTTCATTAACCAATGTCACTCTAATAAATTTAATTTTAAAAAGACTTGTGGCTCAGATTCTGTGAGCATCACACTTCTCCAAAGTTTTATTATTATTTTATTATTTATTATTATTTTAGAACCCAACACCGTCTGGTCTCACATGAGGGCTCTCGCTCTCAGACCATTTCTTGGCACGACCGTGCTGAGGCTCCTCTCCGCCGCTCTGTTCCGGGCTGATAAGACTAATGCCAGCACTCGAACTGAGACAAGCTCTGTTGTTCTCATCTCAGCCGGATGGTGCCAACTGCAAGTAGCTTCTTCCTCACCCGTGGGCTCTTCCTTTGGCAAAGCCACACATATCTTCCCATAATTACACTACAATAGTCATAAAGGTTGGCTCTAACTCATGAAAAATATTAAACTTAGCCAACTAGCTCTACTTAAGAAAGCAGAAAAATGATCACTGTAGATTGCATACCACCCACACTGTAAAAATAAAAGAACTTGTCTATGCTAAATGACAAATATGAAGGTATTGTTCACACAGCCCTTTGTTACCTGATGATGCTGGGTAAATGAGGTGTTGTTATCAAAACACAGTGGTACCTTGAGATATGAATTTAATTTGTTCTGTAACTGAGATCGTAAGTCAGTCAACTTGTATATCAAACTGCCCATACTAGACCCGTGTGCCAACGCACCAACTAGCTGCAGCTTCCCGAATCACGACTCGTATCTCGGAATTTTGCTTGTATCTCGAAAAAAATACAGACCGAGTCACATCTCGTATCTTAAAAAAAGAAAAAAAATTGTATGTTGGTCTGCTCGTATCTCAAGGTACCACTGTACCATAAAACCGGCATTTCCACGTGAAGGAGACCACTGAGAAGAGACCTCCCCTTCTCTGAAAGCGTTACTCCATGCGCAATCGCTGTCATCAACTCACTTTGGGTTCTTCTGTTTCTTTCACATTTCTCCCCATTCCAAATGATTTACCCAGAACAGTCTGAATTAGTGCCAGTTAATTTTCTTCAATCTAAGTAATGTCATAGTTCAGTTATCCCCCCCTTTCCTGACCACATAGTTTAATCTGATTAAGGACACAGAGAAAATTGACGGCAACCCATGAAATCTGGAGAAGACTGTGTTCTAGATACCCTCTGAGATAAAAAAACCCCTCTAAATCTCTCTTTGAAAATCATGCTGCATAGTCTAGTCTATATAAAAGTCTTTCCATTTATTTCCCCCCTGGAAGAAACATGTGGGATATTGCTGCTGGAAAGGGGACAAGTTATGTGACCATGATCTTTGTCTTTTGGCATTATGTGGAGGGGAAGGCAGATTTTTATCTCTAGCTAGAATACACACACACACACACACACACACACACACACACACACACACACACACGGCTGTATATCGCTGGTAAGAAGAAAAGTGATGGCTGCTCCTGGAAGACAAAGTTCAAAGCAATTGATTTCCATATTCTCTCTCCCCCTCCTTTCAACCCTCCCCTCAAGTCAAAGCCTGTAGTAGAAAGAAGTTTTTGAGAACCTGGTAGAACTGTTATAACTGTGGATCTAACTATGTCATAGAAAGAGTTGAGGGCAAGTTGAACATTCCTACTCGAGCCCAGATTGGGCAGAGGCAAGATTAGGAGACAGCCACTGGTTCCAGTGAAGAGTGAACTTAGGCATGTGTTTCTTTACAACTGAGACTCTTTTACTGAGACTATTCAGTGCTTATTATTTTGATAATGGACTTCTCCTCCGCCGCCATCTCCCTGGAAGGGTAAGTCTCTCCAGAGGACTAGACTATGAATGCAGACATCTTAGTACTGCCCCCTCCTGCCCATACAACATTCTCCATCCTTTTCCTTTCAGAATGGGGGTAATTGGGGTTATTTTGAAAACAGAGGCACGTTTACAGGCAGAGGCGGATTAAGGTCGGTCAGACCCCAGACACAGAAGAAAATATTGGGACCCCTTAAAAAGAGAGAGAGAGAGAAACAGGGAAAATAAAAATACATGTTAACCATAGTTTTAAATAAATAAAAAATATTATGTATTATTAATGCTAAAATGGCACAGATAAAACCAAACTTGGTGTCATTAGAAAAAAGTGTAAAGTTGGGGTTGTGCGGGGTCCCTTCAGAAGTCGGGGCCCTGAGCGCGTACCAGGCGCGCCCGCGGTAAATCTGCCTCTGCTTACAGGTCTCCACTGTTTCTTCCTGGACGTGATGAAGGCCGGTGCTGGGAATTCCCTGTGCATACGCAAGTGACCAGAAAGTCATTTTTAAGGCAGGGTCTAGTTCAGGTTCAGAGCTGGGGCTGGAGACGCTACCTTTGCAATCGTCTCCCCGTGATCTGTGGGCCATTCTTGGGGGAGTGAAGGTAACGATAAAATCAAGAGCTCCGGTTCCGGGCTCCACTCCTTCCGCCTGGGATGCCTGTGCAAGCGACTTCGCCTCTTTGGGCTACAGCCTTCTCATCTCCCAAGTGAGAGAATGTGTCACAGAACTCAAAGGTCTCTCCCAGCTCTCACATTCTGAGAGACTAACTTGCAGTCTGGCAGTGGGGTAGAGCACCGTGTCCCAAATGGCAAAGAGACTGGATGACAAAATAGGAAGGAGACAGCAGGTATCAGGGCAGCGCTGTTCCCAGGGTTCAACTCCCAACAAATACAACGTGAGTGGTACCCCCTGGATTCGTGCAACGGAGCTGCCCTGGGGCACCAAGCACACCTTTTCATCTACGTAAACTGCTCTAACTGTTGAGTTCCCGCAGAAGTTCCTTTCCATGTAGAATACAGTGGTAGTTTTTTTTTGGTTTTTTTGTTTTGTTTTTTTTTAAAGGAAGGTTCTTTTGTTTTTTTTTTTTATTTCTTTTTTATTTTATTCATTTTAGAGAGGAGCAGAGTGAGAGAGAGAGGGGGAGGGGAGGGGAGGAGCTGGAAGCATCAACTCCCATATGTGCCTTGACCAGACCAGTGCAGGGTTTTGAACTGGCGACCTCAGTGTTCCCAGGTCGACGCTTTATTCACTGCGCCACCACAGGTCAGGCCAGTGGTAGTTTTAAGAGAATTGCTGGACCGCCCTGGCTAGTTGGCTCACTGGAAGAGTGTTGGCCCAGCCTATGGATGTCCCAGGTTCGATTCCTGGTCAGGGCACACAGGAGATGTGACCATCTGCCTCTCCTGTCCTCCTCCTCCCCCTTCTCTCTCTTTCTCTTCCCCTTTTGCCATGGCTTAACCGGTTCAAGTGCATCAGCTTGGGCACTGAGGATGGCTCTGTGGAGTCTCTGCCTCAGGTACTAAAAATAGCTCAGTTGTGAGCATGCCCTAGATGGGGGTGCCAGGTGGATCCCCATCAGGACTCATGCAAGAGTGTATCTCTCTATCTCCCCTCCTCTCATTAGGAAAAGAAGAAAAAAAAGAGATAATTGCTGGATGCTTTAAGGATCATTATTCCTCCAAAAGCCTACTAATGGCCGGTCCCCTGACTCCCAGAGAGGTACTCTGCCCTCCCATCAGAAAAGATGAGGCACCAGAGGGCCAGGTGCCTAGAAGGAAAAGCTTGGGAGTGCCTATGCAGTGTTTGAATGTGGGCCAAGCTGTGCGAGTAATATGAGCCTGCATGCTTAAATGTGCTAAACTGAACACTAGAATGTCAACACCACAGGGGCCTGGGAAACTGCCAGGGCTCAGAGAGGCCAAGGGTGTGGGCTTGGCATGTCAGCACCTGGATTCTTGGGCTTCAGCCCCTTGGCAAAGTGCCTGTGGCCTCTGGAGATTCTGCCACCCAGCCTGGAGGTCGGTCGTGTGGTGAGCAGGCTTAGGGTGTGCCCAAACTTAGGGGGTAAGGCTGGAGAAGGGACCCCTCAAAGGTGAAAACTAGGAAACGGTCCTTGCTCCCTGGGAAAATGGCTTCTATTGGAGGGAGCCTTTTATCAAACTCACTGTCAGAGAGCATAAAACTTGGAAGGGGCTGTATAAGCCATCTTGAAGAATCTCTTGTCCAAGATGCACCTGCTGGGAATTTAGGCTCTGAGGAGGGGTGTGAAGGGAGATGAGACTGGAGAGCTTTATCTTCCCATGTGCTGTGGCAGTGGACAGCAAGAAATGTGACTAAATGGTGGGTCAGCTATGCTCACACAGATATGGTGCCTGCTGGCATGCTGCTTCATCTGGTGACAAGACACATGGGGACATGAAGACTCTAAGGTGGGAGGGTTGTTATTGCTCATGAGCAGCTTTCCTGGCTCAGGCTCTGCCTCAGGCTGAGATCTGGCCATCTGCCTTTAGTCTGGGTCGTCAGCAGCTTCCTTGTACTTACTCAAAGGACTGGGAAAGTTTCCAGTGAAAGACAGGATTCATGAGCCTGTTTCTAACATGTGCTAAGGTCCTGGTGGACACGGTCTGCCCAGTGAGGAGCACAGCGGCATGTGGCTGGCAGAGAGCCAGTGTGTGCTAGGGAAGTGGCTAAATGAATGGTCCAGAGAAGGAGAGAGGTGACCTACAGTACTTGCTGGTGTTCCTTCCACCTTCAGCTCCCAGAACACCGGTGGCCTGTCCCAGAGCCCTGGTAGATTCTCCAAACGGAAGGGTAAAGATGATACGACCACAAGAAAGAAATATTAAAGATAAACACCAGGGCATCCCTAGTAGAACAATCCATCCAGGTCACCCCACAGAGAAACTCTGAGTTGACCCACCCAAGTCCACAGAGCTTTGAAACAGCTTTTTTAGTCCTCCATTCTTAAATATGAAGAGATAACCTAGACCCCTGGTCGGCAAACTGCGGCTGGTGAGCCACATGCGGCTCTTTGGCCTTTTGAGTGTGGCTCTTCCACAAAGTACCACGTGTGGACGCTACCTCGATAAGGAATGTACCTACCTATGTAGTGTAAGTTTAAAAATTTGGCTCTCAAAAGAAATTTCAATCGTTGTACTGTTGATATTTGGCTCTGTTGACTAATGAGTTTGCTGACCACTGACCTAGACTATAGAGAAAATTCTCTACCATAAAAGATAAAAAACAAAACAGACTGTAAGAAACTTAGACGACAGAGCATCATCCTGAAGTGACAAGGTTGTGAGTTCAATCCCTGGTCAAGGAACACACAGGAAGCAACCAACAAGTGCATCTATGAGGCAAGAAAGTGGAATCATGAAAAATTATCACAGAATAAGAAAGCTCTGGAAATTAAAAAAAAACTCTAGCCAGAATTTATTTTAAATTAAAAAGAACATTTGGCCTGACCAGGCGGTGGCGCAGTGAATAGAGCATCGGACTGGGATGCGGAAGACCCAGGTTCGAGACCCCGAGCTCGCCAGCTTGAGCGTGGGCCCATCTGGCTTGAGCAAAAAGCTCGCCAGCTTGCACCCAAGGTTGCTAGCTCCAACAAGGGGTTGCTCGGTCTGCTGAAGGCCCCCAGTCAAGGCACATGTGAGAAAGCAATCAATGAACAACTAAGGTGTTGCAACGGCAACGAAAAACTAATGATTGATGCTTCTCATCTCTCTCCATTCCTGTTTGTCTGTCCCTATCTATCCCTCTCTCTGACTCTCTCTCTGTCCCTGTAAAAAAATAAAATAAAATAAAATAAAAAGAACATTTGCAAGATAAATTCAAGGAAATGTCCCCAAAAGTAGGAAGAAGGAAGGAAAGAAAGAAAGAAAGAAAGAAAGAAAGAAAGATGAGAAGATGGAAGCTGGAAGAGAAAAGCAAGAAAAATTAGAGAATTTGTCTGGGAAGTTCAACATCTGAATAATAGAACTTTGGAAAAAAGAAAAGTGGGGAGGGAGAGAGAGAAATTATAAAGGGAATAATTTAAGAACATTTCTTAGAATTATAGAACCTGAAATTCCAGCTTGAAGGGTCTATTGAGTACCTAGGACAATGGGTAAAAATTGACCCATACCAGCATTCATCTTTGTAAAATTGTAAAACAATGGGTACAGAGAAAATTTCAAACACTTTTAGAGAGGAAAAGGAAGGTCCCATATAAAGGTAAGAAATGAGAATGGTTTGGGACTTTATCACATTGAAACTAGGGGGTAATGGTAGAATGCCTTTAAAATTTAGAGGGGAAAATATCTCAAACTTAGAATTTTATACCCAAACTATCAGTCATGGGTGAGGGTAAAAGTAAAGATACTTTCACCAATCACTGTTATTTCAAAATATTTCTGGATAAATATATCTACATATGTGTATGAAATATATAAAAAATTTAAAGAATATATGTGCAAAAATAAATGTTCCAATCACTGTTATTTCAAAATATGTGGATAAATATAGCTACATGCGTGTAGAAGAAAAAAAAAGATGTTTTCAGTTATGCAAGGTCTTTATAAATATATTTCACAATTAATGTGCTTCACCCAAACAAGGAATTAAATTAAGAAAAGAGAAAGGCAGGCTATAAATTGATAAACTACCTGATATATTTGACTATATCAAGGGGAGAGGGATGCAAATGGTGCAGGGGGTAGGGAGATTGGGAAATAATTAGCGATAAGTTGAAAAACTACACAAACAGAAAAATAAGACCATTAATAACTCTAGGGGTAAACAAATGTTGTAGAAACTATATTGCAAGCTTGGCTGTAAATAGTGTTTATATAGTCATAATAAATAAAATTGAAAAATAATCAAAACAAAAGCATGATACAGCTGTACTAGGAGGAAACGGGGAGGAATGCATGAAGTGGGAGATTAAGTTAATCCCTCCATAGTGCAAATGGCTAATGCATAAAGCAAACAAACAAACAAAATAAAAAATTCAAGAAATAGCAACATAGAAATATGGGCATAAATATAAAAAGTAACTGTGTAAGGACTGCAACTGAGTGCCTATGGGAATTAGGATATGGGTCTGAGGTTAGGAAATTGTTGCTTTCCTAACAAGCCTTGCAGAACTATTTGATTATTTTTAAAAATTGTTAAAATTTGTGCATATCTTTGAGAAATGTAAAATCTGAATTAAAAAAAAGAAAGTGTACATTTTGCACTAGCCATGACATGATTCTCATGATAGGTATCCAATGCTTCCGGAAGAAAGAAAAAGAAAAATATTATATCACTTTATATTCTCTCTGATTCCTTCAGTCTTTCCCTTCCTCCCCCTCCTCTCTTCCTCTCCCTCTTATTCCATTTATTGTCTTCTATTTTGTCTCCATCGTTCTTTTTTAATTTCTCTTTACATTTTTTCTCCTTTTTTTTCTTTTTTTTTCTCTCTTTCTGGCATAGTATGCAGCCAAAATAGCTCTATTATTATTATTATTATTATTATTATTATTATTATAACTACTACTATTATTATTATTACTTATTTACTGAATATAATGTTTCCTGTTCTTAGTTCTTAACATTCGAAGTGTGCATGAAATGTTCCTTGTTTCCCCCAGCCAAAGCAGTCTAAGCAGTGAAATCATTTGTAAGCTACTTTTTATCAAGGTGGAGAAATTTTTCAGGTAAAGGCTCTCTTAGACGTGGAGGTCATTGGGTCCAAGCTGTCACCTGATGCAGGAGACTCCAGCAGACATTTTCCAGGCTCTGGCTAAACAATGCGTGTGGGGAATATTGAGCCATCAGGCAGGACACTCAGATCCAGATAGTTCAACTGTGAATAAGAGCTTCTTTATGTTGAATGGAAGTCAGCCTCTCTCTCTCTGACAGTTAAAAAGTAGCCTAACATTGCTCCCCAACACAGCCCTTGATGCATCTACAAACAGAGACCATGTCCCCTTGAAGGGATTCTGCTCTGAGCTAATCACTGCTCTTTCCTGTTGGTTTATTGACCCTTTATCATCCTAGTTATCCTGATGGGAACCCTTTAAGCTGTGACTTAGTCTTTCAATAAGAGGCACCCAGAACTGGATATACTTCACCACATATAAGCTCATTAATGCAGACTGCAGGAGCTCTGTCACCTTCATTTTTCTGCTTACCATGCTTCTATTAATACAGCCTAAGTTTTGAAGTAGCTGTTTCTCTCAATTATTGCTACTTACACTAACCTCAAAATTCTAAAATTCGTCTAAAATTGTAGGGTTTTTTTTTTCTTATATGCCCCTGAAAAGTCTGGTATCCTGTATCTGTATGTGGGCAGATGATTTTTTCCAATATTGCTGTCTTATATGTATCCCACAAAAATCTCTTCTTCTAAGTTTTGACCCAAATTCTCACCCTGTTTTGAGAAGTCTCTTATGATTCAGCTTGAATGAGCATGTTTGGCTACCAGTTATAAATTCCTCACATCAAAATTACCTCATCATCAAATTCCCAAACAAATTTATATCATCTCAGCTCCGAGAGAGTCCCTTAGAGGCTTACACTAACTCATTTCGGGTACCCTGAGCCATTGTGTTTGACAATAGAATAAAGTCTGGACAAGCCTTACACTTGGGTTTCTGATTAGTGCACACGATGGGGAGGAGGTTCATCACCTTTTTTGCATCCAAACCTGGAACGGTGTCGGAAAACCTGGGTTGTCTCGTGTAATCCATCATCCCCACACCTTCTGGGAAATGAATAAAAATGAGTTGAGCACATAGAGATGAAGCAGATGGCTGGGAAGAGTCCATGATGGATGGAGAGCAGGGAACTCCACAAGGCGGAGGCTCCTGATCCCACTGTGTTGGACTCAGTGCCAGCTGTCAACAGCTGGACACTAGAGAAAGAACCACATAGTGATTAATACTCCATCTGTCAGGGACTGTCAACTCTGAAAAATAATGGCTAACATTCGCGAACTGCTTTGAGTTTTCGACATTCCCCTCCCTTGTAATAACCCTTAAGATGGGAAGGCCAGGAAGTAGTAACCCAGTTTTACAGATGAGGAAATGAATATTCCAAGAGGGTTAGTGACTTGCCCATACCCACAGCTCTTGGGAGGGTAGAGTTGGGAGTCAAGGCTGGGTGTCCTGGCTTAGAATCCAGTCTTCTCACAAGGCGTCTCTGAAATCTACTGACCAGGTAACCAATCAGTGAATGTTCATCTGCCACCTGCTTTGGGCCCGTCACTGGCCTAGCTACTGGAGGGGAAGGCACAGAAGAATATAGCACATGAACTTTGACCTCAGTGAGCTCAGAGCAACCTAAACCACTTTGTTTAGGCACCTGAACAGGGGGCACAGCCCCTGAACATTACAGTCACTGAAAGTAGAGGAGGTCCAGTCAGTGGAGAAAGCTTCAGGATAGGGACAGCGCTGGGCAGGTCCTGAGGGTGAGCTGTTTTGGAAAGCCTGGGAAGGTGGTGGTGGGGCGGTGGGCAGTGGGAAAAGTCTCAGTAGGCAGGTGTGGGTGTGGAGCAGTGAGAAGGGACTGGCCTGAGTGCCAACAGAAGGGGGTGGGAGGGTCAAGGTAAAAAAAAAAAAACAGGATGGAGAGGCTGAGCCGATGGCAATGGGTGGCCAATGACCTTGAGCAAGGAGGTGAAACCCATACTTTACATATTCAGCTGAAATTTATGGGGCTATGCTGCAGGTTGGAGAGACAGTGGCAAGTGAGACATGGTCCCTCCCTCAGGCTCCTCACCACACTCTAAAAGCATGACACATCTTTCACGGTTTGGCACTGGGAGGAATAAGTCTTCTAGTTCTCTAAAGTTTGTTTTTGTTTGCATTGTAAATAAGTCAGTTTACTTACCTTAACTCAGAATTTTCATCAGTGTGGCATAACCAATGGTGGTAGATAGAATCAACCTGGGATGCTGAGGTCTCAGGTTCAAAACCCTGAGGTCATAAGCTCAAGCACAAGCTCATCAACTTGAGTGCAGAGTTTCTGGCTTGAGTGTGGGATCATAGACATGACCCCATGGTTGCTGGCTTGAAGCCCAGGTCACTGACTTGGCCCAAGGTCACTGGCTCAGCTGGAGAACAAAGCATGTATGAGAAACAATCAAAGAACAACTAAAGAACTAAAGTGTCACAAATATGAGTTGATGGTTCTCATCACTCTTGCTTCCCCTCTCCCTCTCTTTCTCTCTCTCTCGCAGACAAAGAATAATAATAATAATAATAATTTCCATCAGTGTGTCCTGTGGAATACTAACCCTGTTCTCTGTTCAATTAAGAATGGAGAAGCCTTAATACTACATGCCCCTCTTGGAGAATTAGAGTGCTCAGTAGCATCTTAAAGGCTCTGATAAGTCCTAAAGTTAAGGGCCACCTTTTGTTTTGACCAGAGAACCCTTTTTCAAGGAACTCCAGGAACATATTTTGAAACCAGCGGGCTCACAGTCACTGCCTTATCCCATGCAATCCTCACAGCTGAACGAGAATTCTGAGACCAAGAAATGTAATGATTTGCCCAAGGACACACAACTAGGAATGGTCAAATTAAAGTCCAGGGCTTGATCACATACATCTATGGCTTTGTCCCTAATTTGGGCTTACTAGGTCTGAATCACCTTTTGAAGATGCTGTTTAACTTTTCCTAATTAACAAAGGGTACCTAATTATTTTGTGGGGGAAGATACAAAAATTTATGGAGGATGATATAAAAACCACTAGGAATGAATTCAAGCTGATGAGGCGTAGACTGCCCCAGAAGCTTGGGGTGCTCTCCAGCTTAGAGAAGCTCCTTTACTTGGGCCCACCCGCCCTCCCTCAGCTGTGGCTCCTCCTCTTGGCAGGGGCTATGGGGCTCCTGGCTGGAGGGGCTTGATGGATTTCAGTTCAGATCAGATGGGTGCTTTGAAAAAAACAATTATGATGACAAATCAGAAGACATTTCTATGATTGATCAAACAAAAATTTATTTTAAAAACCTCCACAAACTCTCAATTCCTGTATCATTTTGTGTGTACAATAATTACCTTTTACCAAAACTCTTCTCTGAACAAGACCTAAATTAATGAAATTCATGGTATAATTAAACAACAATAATAACAATAAAAAAAAACAACAGTGAATCCCAAATCAGAATTTTGAGAGAGTATACACTTTTCACCGGGATATTCCTGCCAAGCTGAACAATGACAGAAAAAGATAAACACTGGTCTGTGAACTATGCATAAAAATGTTTTTGAAATATTTGTATTGGATGTGAAATAGGTTAAAAACTAACAAAAATACTAAAGGTAAAAATGATAAAGTATATATATATATATGATAAAGTATATCTACATATATATGATAAAGTATACACACAAACACACACACACACACACACTGTAGAGCAGGTCACAAATACAGACATAACAATGTAACTAGGTAGTCCAATTCAGAGAGACAGATAGTAGATGGAGGTTTCTAGGTGCCGGGGATGGGAGAGTATAGGGATTTGTTTAATAGGTACAGTGTTTCAAGAGGAAAAGAATTCTGGAGATGAATGGAGGTGATGGTTGCAAAGTAGTGGGAAGCTACTTAGCACTACTCAACTGTCGGTCCACTTACAGGCTGCTTGACCTTGGACAAGTTACTTAGTTAGCTCCTTCGTCTCTGTAAGGTGGGAATAATAACAGTACTTACCCCACAGGGCTGTGCTCAAGGTTACACAAGTTAATATAGGACAAGCACTTGGGTTTGCCTAGCACAGGGTATATACATACTATAAAGTGTTTTCTCTTTTTCTTTTCCCTTCTCCTTTTTCCCTCTCCTTTTTCTTTCTCCTCCTCTTCCATTATTATAATTATTACTGTTATTATTATCATTAGAATATCATCACTATTTTCCCCTCTGTAACACAGAGCCTTGTATTGGAGCTGCCTGCCAGGGACAGTCAGGAGACCCATTTGCTGAAATGACTAAGGCATTTCTGACTCAGCTGCGGGCTGGGCTGGCAGCTGCACCGTGAGGAGAGTGAGCCTTGGCCAACTGTTCTCAGGACGGGATCTGACCCTAAAGGACTGAGGCTGAATTTTTAACCAATCAACGGGAGCCTATTCACAAACGTTACCTTCAGAGCTATGTCCTTGTGGGGTGGAGGGAAGGCTGTCCGTATAAATTGACAATATTGCCATGGCTCGAACTATTTTTGGAATTTCCCTAATGCCTCCCTCACCCCTACCCCAATTGGAGGGTAATTGCTCTCTTGACGTTTTGGTTAGATCTCCTTTTTAGAATGTAATCCATCATGCTTAGGGTTGTAGATATTTCTGCCTGAGCCCACCTCTCTCCCCGGGGCAGGAGAGAGCTCTCTCACTCACTCTTGCATGTCAGTGCTCCATAAATACTGGCTTTATTGCTGAGTTATGTTGAGAATGACTTTGGCAAACATGGGGCATGCTTCTGAATGTCTCCAGTGTGGCCAGTCTGAGTCCTTCGGAGGTAGATGTGATTTTAAGAAAACACAAAATAATTCTGAGCCAAGTTTGGTGAATACATTATACAATGCCAATTGTGTCCTATAAATAAGTGTAAAAGGCTGGCTTCCTTGCATGTCTTCTAATCCAGGTCGACCTGCCATTCTCCAAGAAGATTCACAAAAAAATACTCCGAGCAGGACCTTTAGAATAGGCAGGTGAAGACCAAGGCTGACTTCTCGGCTCTGGACCTAGCAGCCATTCCTATGTGGGGTTGTAATGCCAAAGTTGACCACCAGAGGGCGGACGTGTTCCAGACCCCAAGGGGGGCCTCCACAATTGCTCAAAAACTTTGTATTTAAAGACTGGCGGCCAGAGCAGCTGCAGTTCACATCTCAGTCAGTACCTAGCAGAGCTGCTGGTGCCCCCACAGAACACCTCCAAGCATCGCCCCTGGCTGGCTGACCGTGGCGAGCCACCACGACAGGGCCTCCTTAGCTGCAGGTCCCCACTCGGACACAACGCTGAGTCTTGCCTCCTGACTTGATCCTCCTGGAGAAGTGACCCACGAGAAGAGTCCCTGCACACCCCGACAGCCTCTTTCTATGACTCCGTCTAGATTAGGCTGGCTGTGGGGACCAGCTCCAAAGGGCTGCCTGGGTCTCAGTGTGGCGGTAGCAGCCGGCTCTCCAGCCACCATGGTGAATGCTGGGAACTGAGGAGACAGCCTCTGCAGCCTCCGTGGAGGCACGAAGGTGAGTCTTTATCACTCTGACACTTTGACACTCACTTTGTCCCAGCACCTGAGCAGGGTGTCCCAGAGGCAGTTGAAGGACACAGGTGTGGCGGATGAGCGGGGCACAGCGTTAGGGAGCCCCCGACTTTGGAGCATGGAGGTGCCAGCCTGTCCCAGGGTCAGCCTGTAGAGGTCCCCGGGGCCTCATCCAGCTGCCTGGACTGACAGGCATGACTCTGCACTTGAGGTTTCACGGGAAGCAGCTGCCTTAGTAGCAACTATTCCTGGCTTGTGTCACTGCTCAAGAGTCTATCCAGGGAACAGGTGGTACAGGTGGCAGTCCCTCGCCATGTGCAGAATGTGTGTGCGTTTGTACATGTGTGTGTGTGTACGTGCACATGTGTCTGGTGGTGGAATATATGAAGGGAGAGTTATTTTATAAAACATCTGCACCTTTCCAGCTTTGCATTATGATTTAGGTTAACTAAGAGGAAGAATAGGCTTCAAACCTTAGTGATTCACTTTCCAGGGAGGGCCTCATTCGTGGTAATTTTGTACTTGGTTTTGATGAGCTTCAAGTTAGGCAAATCCAAAGACAAGCTGTGAGCCCTGCAGAGTAAAGTGCTAGAACCCAGAGACACTGTCTTTGCAGCAACAAGCAAGGCGCATGCGCCCCTCGGCAAGAAGAACTGATAGAGTCCTTCTGCTGCCCAAGAGGGACTTTGAGAGTCAGGGTCTGGATTTCGGCTCCGGTCTATATTCATGATTGTCTTTTGCAAAGGGAATCCAAACAGCATTGTTTCTGGTGCTGTCAGGTAGAACGGAGGCCTCAGGAACCTGCAGACCCCCATACCTGGCTGGTTGGCAGAATCAGAAGATGCTGGGGGTGTGTGTGTTAGTTCTCTACAGACCATACCACCAACTTCCAGTGTTCCCTTGTTGTAAAGCCCTTACACGTTTCCTGTCCCATATGAAGCTCTCGATAACCGAGCACCTGGCAGATGTGCTTTACCCATCATAGAAGTGATGACCTGAGGCTGCACGAGCTCAGCTGATTGGGCCAGTGCCCGAGTAATAAGTGGAGCGAGGATAGGACCCTGTGTCTGCTGGCCTGCATGGGGCCACCTGGGTGGAGCTGTGGATGGCTGAGAGTTTCATCTCTAAAATGCATCATCTAAGATACTCTAAGAGGTCAATCAAGTGTCCTCTTCACGGAGAAGGAAGGCTTCACTCTGACGTGAAACACAGAAGTCCAGGCTCCTTGAACTTCACCCTCAGGGCACTTTGGTGTTCGTGCCCTGTGCATGTTTCTGTGGCATCGTCCCTTCCCTTCCAGCTCTCAGAGCCTCTCATTGGCCCCAGAGCCACCACCTGGCCCTCTTTACTGACTCATCTCGGGCCCTAAAAGTGGTCACCAAAAAGGATGGATATAGCCTTCCTGGTAAATCTGAGCCGATGCACTGGGTGGGAAGATTTTGCATGGTGCCCCACCCCTCTCTGATATCCATGTGCCTCATTTGGCTAATCTTTAAAATGGGAATGCCAGACTGATACCACCTGCCTCCCCCCCCCCCCACACACACACAATGCTCCTGGGAAGGCAGAGATCCCGGATGGCAAACGGCCTGCAATTTGTGAGATGTGTGCACACATGGGGGTTTGCTCCATCATAGGCATGCTCAGCCGCTCGCTCGTTGTAGCTTGCTGTAACTGAGAGTGCAAACTTGGCCCATAGGCTATAAGACCAATGATAGAAGGGTCCGAAATAAAACCTGGGGCAGACAGATATTCTTAGGTCTCATTCCCAAGTGAGAAACATTAGCAGGGCTGGCCGAGCATTTGCAATCTCATCTTGCTCACATCTGGCCTCCTGCTCAGCCAGCCCCTCTCCCCAACAAGCTTCCCAGAGCTCCAGCTCCACCAGCTGAGGGGTGGGGAGGGAGCAGAGATGGGCCCGCCCTACAGACACATTCCAGATCATAAGCAGTGCATTCTAGCTCTGGTTCAGGAGCTGATGGGCAGAGGGGGAGGTGGAAAGGAAGCTGGGCTCCCACTGGCTCAAGCCTGACTGGACACCTGCACTTTGAGCGTGGCAGCTCCCGCTCTGTGTGACCTCTGGGCAGCAGTGCCTGTTGCCTGTGGGAAAGAGAGGGTTACCACATGCAGAAGACACTGGCCTCGGGCTCTGCAGCTCTCCGGGATCCGCTGGAGGCCAGAGGGAGGGGTACCGCACACAGAGCTGTGAAACCAGGGAGGGTCCCTTGCTGTGGAGCTGTCCAGAGCCCCACCTAGGGGCCCTTACTGGGTGGAGGACCTGGCAGGATAGTGCTGGATACTGGGAGACTAGCAAACTGGACACACTGCATTGGGGAGAAGCTGGGGTGGAAGCTGTCTCCGGGCTCCGGGAACCCCTGGGGCAGGGCACAGCTGTGGGCTCCCCTCTGCCTGTTCTTCCCATAAGTTGAAGGAAAGGCTTGAAGAGACTGTGAACACCCTGATTGTGCGTGCATGTGTCTGCACATATGTATGTGTGTGTGCATGCATGTATGTTGTATGCAAGCACAGGTATGCAGGAAGTGTGGCATCTCACTTTTTGAAAAGATAAGAGCAGAATCTACAACTGGTCATTTATAGCCTCTTCTCAGCCTTGAAGTCAGAGGTCTCTGGAGGCAAAGGTCAAGTTATGAAACAGGCGGCTTATGTCTGCTCTGCCAGCCAGAGCCAAATGGCTGCCCCCTTCCTCATTCCTGATGCCATCTTCCCCACCTGCCTCTGAAGAGGAGCTCCCTGGATGGCTGCTCCTTTCAGTCAGCAGGCACTATCCCCACAATGCCACCTGCCAGGCCTCTATCACTTCCCTCCAGGTGGTAGACCCTGGCTGGCACACTGGGCCTCAGACTTGAGTCTGCTCCACATTGGGCCTAGGACCCGCCCTTCCTCCCAGCAACTTTTATCTTCCAAAGAATTCACTTTCTACAAGTGGATTATTTGGGATTCAGCATTCATATAGTCAAAGATCATCAGAACAAAGGTCGAGCTAAACTAATGGCTACAATAGAGAGTAATTTATAAAATCACAGTGTATATGTAAGAAAATAATATCAAGTGTTTTATGTAATAAATTCTTTGTAATTTGGCTTGAAAAAATGGATTTTCTCATTATGTAAAGAATGCATCATAGAAAACCAAGAAAATCCAGCAAATGACAAGAGGCACAATTCCCACCAGAGCGCTAGAACACACCTGGAACAACCAGGCCTCATGCAGAACCAGGACATCCCACGGACACTTTCCCACCACAGGTGCAGGCTGTGTGCACAGGACAAAGTGGATGAGCTGTACGCACTTGTGTAAACGAAGCTGGTTCACTGCAAAAAGCAGAGCTTCCCCCCTAGTCAATGGGTATTATCCTGGGACACCGTGGGTAGGACCTTAAGTCCCGATGATCCAGCCTCAGGAGGTCTTAGTGCCTGGGGGCCCCGCTGAGGCCACATGTTTCTCAAGCTCCTGTGGGAATGAATCCCTGTGATGGTGCCACTGAACCCAGCTCCTCTAACCACCAGCCCAGCTGGGTTGGGAGCGGTTCTGGTCTTAGCTGTGATGGCTGGTGGTCTCTGTACCTGCCTTTGTGTCTAGTTTCCCTTGTTTTCAACACAGAGTAGAAACCCAAGTCTCTCTGATGTGCACAGGGCTCCAGAAGCTCAGAAACTGCTCCATTTGAGTCAGAAGAGCTGGCTTGTCCAGGCCTCACCCAGCATGGCTCTTGGTGCCCCCCAACAGAGAGCTATTGAAAGCAAGAAGGCAGATCCCATGATCAGAAAGGTCCAAAGTGTCTTGATCTTCCAAACTAAGCACCAAGGAGTCCTAAGGACTCAGTAGATATCACCTGTTGATGAGGACAGGGTTCCAATGTTCAGGCTCAGGGCCACAGGGTAGACATCTTGTTCCATCCAATAGTTTGTCTGCACCTACAGTGTATTCTTTCTCCCCCCCCCTCCTTCCTATCCTCTTCTCATGCTGTCTCTCCCGCTGCTGTAGGACGGAATGGAGAACAAAGCCATGTACCTGAACACCGTGAGTGACCGTGACACCAGCTCCATATTTGAGGAGCCCTTTGATGGCAGGAGCCTGTCCAAGCTGAACCTGTGCGAGGATGGTGAGTGCCTCTCGCTCGCTCTTGGGGTGAGAGAGCTGAGCCCCACACCAACCTTGGCATTGCCCCAGGGTGCTGGTGACCTCCTGCCTAATACTGCATAGGTGGAACTTCATCCTTTAACAGTCTTTTCTGTGTGTCTTCTCATCCCTACATCTCAACAAACCTTAGCGATCAGCAAGATGAGTACCCATTTCACAGATGAGCTAGTGGAGGCTCATTACGGATAATTCATGTCATCAGTCAGAGAGGGGTTCCAGCCCCAAGTCTGCTGACTCCTTTTGCTTCAATCTTCCAAGTGAGGCTGGGGTCTCACAAAGGCGTCTGAATCAATTAGCCTGGACCCTCTCTGGCGAGGAGCCTCTGATTCATTTCCAGAAGCTTCTGCAAGAAGAAAACATACCTCTCCAGGTGTTGATCTGCCCCCAAGTCTGAGGCCCCAAGCTCCCTATTCCACTGACCCGAATGGCCCTATCTTTAGTGGCTGGTCATTTGCCAGAATCCTGGAGATGTAACCGAAGCAGCTTCCTAGCCCAAAGCCCTTGCCAACAGCCTGCCTCCTGTGTATCCAGCACAGAGCTTGACACTTAGTAGGTGCTTTTAATAAATGCTTTCTGCATGAATGCATACACTTCTCTTCGCATAGATGCAGTGGTTCTCAAACTTTTTGAAGTCGGGGCACATTTAAAATCCTACAAATAATTGTAGGCACACTATATACAAATTTCTGAGAAATGTTATAATAATTAAATCAAATATTAAAGAAATGAAATATAAAGTCCAAGCATGATTTTATGGTAATTAAACAAAATAAATACAACAAAATTAAATTTATTCTGACATTAAAAAACATTTTTATGTTATATTTTTTGAGTTATGCTTTTTAGAATTCATAGAAAAGAGGAGTTAAAAAATAAAAAATGACAAAAATGTTTTTTTATATATATAGATACATTCTTAGTAAGATTTAGTAAATTCGACAGGTCCTCGTGCAAATGCGTTGTTTTTCCATTCTTGTGTTTATGAGAAACATGAGCCTGATGTGTCCTAGTGATTTCTTCAATGTTTGGGCACACATTTGAAAGGCAAACTCTCATTTTCTCTTCAATACATTGAAGAATTCCTCTCTTTTTACTCTTTATTGTGTTGAGGGTAGAAAACCCTAATTCACATAAATAGGATATTGAAAATTGTAGTAAAATGTTCAAAGTTTTTTTAGATATTGCCTCATATTCTTCTTTTATAGAAATCCAAAAGGCTTCAAGAGACAATTCCTTATGTTTAATCATCAATTCACAATCAGTGAATATAACTGCCAGTTCTTCTTCTGTTAATGTTAAACCAAAATCACTTGAAATTTCCATGAATGGGTTTCTAATCCAATCGGATTGTTCAGTGTTAAGTGATGGAAGGTGCTATAAATTAAATTCTGCGCATCAGCCTTCAAGTCCTATTTTATTTACACTTAACTTTTGCTCACTTCCAGAATCGGATTCTTCAATATCACTTCTTTTTGAGAAATCTATCCATTTTATTTGGGTGTATTTATCTAAAAATAATATAATGATGTGTTAATAATAAATATAATAATGATGTGTTAATAAAATGAGCGGTATTCCCATAATGAAATGGTATAATAGAGTGACCATATTTATTTATATATCTGGGCACATACCGCAAACCAGCGCAGCTAGTAATTCCAGGTCCTAAGTGGGAACGGTGCGGGATTAAGAAAATACGGGGTCGGGAGGGCCCTGTAATTGCTGCTGGCAAGAACAAAGCTGCCCCAAAACGGCATCTTGCTTCATTTATAGGGAAAAGTGGGCCATTAACAAATCAATGAGATCTTTGATCATGTTTTCAAGGCAACCCAAGAATTTTACCAAGTGCAGAAAACCCCACCATATATATCAGCTTAACTTTACACCAAACAAAGGATAGAAGAAACTTGCCTCCAGTCTTTCCGGGTAACATGGGAAGTAGTTAAATAATCCAGCACCACAGCTTAACAGCCTCTTGCAACCTAATCAGGCAAGTGAGGTGGGGAGTTGGGCAGACTGTCAGCTTACAGCCAATTCCCCACACCTCTGTCCCCCAAAAATCTAAACTCCAAAACCCTGTTGGTTTTTTAGTCCCCAACAGGCACATATTTCTCTGGAATACCATAGGGCACACCTGGAAATCTTTTAGGGCGCACCAGTGCACCCTGGTGCACACTTTGAGAACCACTGGCATAGGGAGTAGGAGTGGAGAGCATTGCCCCACTTCAAAGATGAATAGAATAAATGTCACAGAAGAGTCTCCTAGAGACTGTGGTCTGTATGCTAGCGGTAGCCTGTATTAGGGCTCTCCAGACAAACAGAACAGGTGTGATATATACACATACATATATAAAGAGATATACTATACGGAAATAACTCACATGATTATGAAGGCTGAGAAGTCCCGTGATCTGCCAGTTGCAGGCTGGGGACTCAGGCGAGCCAGACGTGTGATTCAATCCAAGTCAGAGGCCTGAGAATCAGAGGAGTCAATGGTGTAAAGAGCAGTTTGAGGGCTGGGGAAGATGAGATGAGATGTCCCAACTCAAGCTGTTGGGCAGGAAACAAAAAGCAAATACCTCCACCTTTTGTTCTATTCAGGCCCTCAACTGATTGGACGAGGCCCACCCATATGGGGAAGAGCAATCTGCTTTGCTGAATCCTCCAATTCAAAAGCTGACTCATCCAGAAACCATCCAAGACACACCCAGAAGTGATGTTTAATCTGAGCACTGTCATGACATAATCAAGTTAACATATAAAATTAACCATCATGCAGGCCTTTTTTCTTTTCTTTTTCTTTTTTTTTTTAAGTGAGAGGAGGCAAGATAAAGAGACAGACTCCCACATGAGCCCCAACCAGGATCCACCCCATAACCCCCATCTGGGGCTGATGCTTAATCAAATGAGCTATTCTCAGCACCTGTGGCTGACATTCAAACCAACTGAGCCACTGGCTACGGGAAGAGAAAAGAGAGAGAAGGGGGAGAGGAAGAGGAAGAGAAGCAGATGGTTGCTTCTCATGTGTACCCTGACTGGGGCTCGAACCTGGGATGTCTGCATGCCAGGCTGACACTCTGTATCCACTGAGCCAAACAGCCAGGGTCACAGGCCTTTTTTCCAGCACGATTTTCTGTTGTGCTCCACTCTGCTAGCTGCCTCTGTTGTGAAATGACTCAAAATGAGAATTGACTTTCCTTAAAGCTCCAGCCCTGTTTTTTCTCCCACAAGGTCCTAGGTGTAGGAAGGGAAGCTGGGTGGCTTAGAAAGGCAGGGACTGAGTGTCTCGGCAAGAAGGAAAATGTGGGCTTGTGACAAATACGCCTCCTTGTGCTGCCCTCGTAAGCTGCCCACCATTACATCTCTTCCTCTGTATTCCAGTCAACAAACAGATTTTGAGAACCCACAATGTGTCAAGCTATTGGTTTGCTGCCCACCTCGCCTTACCCCTTCCCTTCCTTGTACTTACCAGGGGAGGGGGAAGTGAGGGCTGGTAAGCGCCTGGGTTCCTCTGTCCACTGCATGACAGGCCACCTGCCCAGCTCCTGCATCTTTCAAGGCTCACTCCCACACCCCACTCTGTGGGGTCCGGACCTTCCCCAGTTCTCAGGACCTGCCTCCTTCCTTGGGTCTGAGCTTTCAGCATCCTTCCCCCCCCCCACCTCCTCCCCCGTTGAAGGGAAGGCCAGGAGGACAGGGATCTCCTCACCTCTGTGTCTCCACTTGGCAAAAGCATTGGTTCCACCTGTTTTGCTGGACGAATGTAGAAGAACTGACTACGAAATTCAACCTCCAAGACCTTGTAGCCAAACCTCCTCTGACCTCAAGGCCTGCTTACACCTCCCTTGGAACAGAAATGCAAACAGGGGCCAGCTGGGCCTGCTCATCCCTCTCCCTCCTCTTCCCACTCCCCCTCCCCTCCTCTCCTTCCTCACCTTCCTCTCCCTGCCCTCTCACCTTCCCTGGTCCTTTCCTTGCTTGCCCCACCCCCGTACAGCTGTAGGCCTCTCCAGTCTGGCGCCAGGAGGCCAAGGAGGCAGAGGTCTGGGCGTGGGTGGTGTTTGGCTGGGCCTGGCTCCTCCACGGCCCTTTCAGAGGGTCAGAAAGAGGTGTCAGTGTCAGAAAAATACTGCAGTCAGCTCGCCCCGCAGCCTCAGGCCCTCCACTACACTCGTGGCGTCATCCACCCACCACAAATGGGAGGCTTGCGGAGGTAATGAGTTGCATATGTTCCTGGCTGTGCCTGGACGCCTGCTTGCTGAGCGTAGGGCTCGAGCCCCATCCAATGTTTCTTCCACATAAAATCAAATTATTCTCCTAGGGGAAACCCTCACATCTACCTTCTCATCAGTCAATTCTTCCCGATTCATCTGGCATAGCTGAGGGCTGCTGGGCAGCTGCCCAGGGGCAGGAGTGGATTTCCTGAGAGGATCTATCTGCTCCCTTGTGGAGCGTCACCACCCTCTACAGCAGAGGTCCCCAAACGACAGCCAGCAGGCCAAATTGCGGCCACCTGAGGCCATTTATCCGGCCCCCTCCGCACTTCCGGGAGGGGCAGCTCTTTCATTGGTGGTCAGTGTATGGAGTACTGTATGTGGCGGCCCTCCAACGGTCTGAGGGACAGTGAACTAGCCTCCTGTGTAAAAAGTTTGAGGACCCCCGCTCTACAGGTTGGAGAGTTGGGCTCTGAAGTAGGAGATGAGCAGAGACCTTGACTCGTGCAGCACCAAGGTGCTCTCAGGGTCCTGGCCCTGTTAAAGCAGTGCAGAGAGTGAAGTAATGCTAGACAGATGTGTGGTCACGGGGGTGGGGGGACAGGCTTGGTCCTGGGTCTTTCTTGCCCCAAGGACCATCCTACCACAAGATAGGGAACAGCCAGGGGAGGTGACAAGAACCTGGACTTTGAAGTTGGGCTGGTCTGGGCTTGAATCCACAGACCAGACTGGCTGTGTGGCCTCGGGCTCAGTGCCCCGTGGCTGCTGGCCCCTCTCACGCTGTTGACCCTGGGGTTGGCTATTGGGGAGCTGCCCTGAAGGGAGACGGAGGACAAAAGAAAGGAAGGGTAGAGTATTCATTCGCCAGCTCCTGCTGATGGAGTCACCTCAGGCTGCCCTGTTCTCCCACTCAAGGTCATAGCTCCTTATAAGACACCCTCTCCACACTGGCTTTCTCTGCCCAGGTCCCAGTAACAGCTCCCCTCCTTGATTCTGGGGGTGGTTTGGTTACAGCCCAAGGACCCCACTCCAGGGTATCTTACACTCTGACCACTCCCTCTACTCAATTTCTCTGACCTCTGATCCTCAGTGTCCCCATCGGCAAAATGGGAATAATGTTACTTCACCAGAGCGGTGGGGAAAGCAGGCGACATAACCCACAGTTGACCCTCAATACACACGTGTTTCACCTTCCTGACCTTTGGGGAGTCCCCGCAAACCTTGCCGACATGGAAAGGAAGGAAAGAGAGAGACAGGGAGGTCAGGAGCAGCTGCTGCCACCCGGGATCTCCCAGGAAACACCCACGCCACTTCTCAGGGCTCCCTGGCCTGGATAGAATTTTAAGGCTGGTTCTTCTGCTAAAGAAAATGGAGTTTCAGGTAGCGGACTTCCCATGAAGCCTAGATTCCCAAGGAAACTGAGTGACTTCTTTTAGTCCGATTTCCCAACTAGTAGAATCTTTAAGGGCTATTCTGGATCCCGGGGTCTCCTCTCTCTGTGGTGTGCATGAGGCTGGCCATTCCCCCAACCCGATTAGAAAAGTTGGCTTCCAGAGGTCTTCCTGAGGTTTGCTACCAGAAGAGTTGAGGCATGTGTGTCATTGTCCCCGCGTGGAAGCTGGAGTCTTGCAGAGGGGTCAGGAAAGAGTGGGAGGAACCCAGACACCCCGAGCGCTCCTTCCCAAGCTGGTGGTGTAAAGGGAGCCTCTGCCTTCTTTCTTCGCCCAGGACCCCATCCCTAAGCTATGCCCTGTCCTATGCGGCATTACTCAGGGACGTGGGGTTCTGAGGATGGCTCTGAGGGGGATGCTACGGGCTGGGGGCACTGAGGGGACGTACAGTGACAGCAGGGCCATCAGTGGGAAGGGGGCTTCAGGAGATGCCTGAGTGGAGGGGTGATGAGTCAGGTCAGGGTTATTCATTTTATCACCCGTCTCTCCTCACCCAGGGACCTTGCTCCTCTGGTTCCTGCCCCTCATTCTCTTGCTCATTCATTCCTTCATTTTTTCGTGTTCATCTTTTAATAAGGACAGGTCCCTTCAGGCAGCCTGCGAATGCTACACACTGGCTACGTGCAGCGAGGGCCACAAGGAGGCACGAGACACAGCCCTGCCCTTTGTCATGTTACCATCACTCTCGTTGGCCTGTTCCCCTCTCTCCTCCTGCCGTTACCACTGCCAACCATTTCAGGGTTGGTCCAAAAGCAAAGCTGACCTAAAGGTGGTCCAGCGGGAAGGACATTCAGGATTTGGAGCACATGGCTGGGGCCGACCACATACAGCCTCACTCACCCCAGGTACTTGTGTTCAAACTTAACATGTGGAACAGTCTCCCCCTCTCCACGGTGGGGGTAGCATTGCATGGTGGCAAAAGCCTGGGCTTTGGAGCCGGACAGATGAACCTCTGACTCTGGCTCTGTGAAACCCTGAGCAAGTTCTCGGCCTCAGCTTCCCCTCCTCTGCAGAATGGGATACTCATCGCCCCTGACATGGGGTTATTGCAAGGTTCCACACGAAATCCTTCCCTCAGTGCCTGGTATATGCTGAGAACTCATAAATGTTAGACCTGAGCATGAGTGTTGTTGCAGCCCTGGGTCTGTCTGCTTCCACCGCGGGGCATACCCATGGTGGTCTGGCCCCTCCCCCTCCCCTGGTTCTGGTTTCCAGGACTGTGAGATCTGCTCCCACCTCGGTCCTGGGTTTACAGTGTTGACTCCTGCGGTCACATGATAAGCAGCATTACAGAAGCCCCTTGAGTCTACATGCCCTGGCTTTCCTCTGTCTCTTTCCCAGGCCTTTGGCCTAGCCTGCTTGGCCCTTGTCGGCTGCCCAAGCACACCTGGCTGCAGCTTGTGCACCTGTGTTCCCTCTGGACACTAAGTCCCTGAGGACAAACTCTGTTCACCTTGGGTTCATTGTCATGTGCCCAATGCCTAACACTGTGTCTTGTACTTGGAGACATCTTTGCTTGTGGAATAACTGGACACATTCTTGTTCTCCAGGATGGAGGATGGCGTAGAGACATAAGCTTGAGACAAATTAAAGGAACTGTAACATCATTTATCCAAAGATTATAGGGCTTTACCATGAGGCTGCTGCAGGCAGAAATAGAAGGTCAAGTTTCCTGCCCTCAAGAGGCCTAACGTTCCTACAGACACAGTCATGTCAACAGATATTGCTTTATAATTTCATTAATGCTCAGATGGAAGTCTAGGCAAAGCGCAGTGAGAGGAGAGGAGGAGCCCTCAGCCTGCCCCAGGGAGGAAGGAAGGCCTCCTGCAGGGATAAGAAATAGACACAGGAGTAAAATATCAAAGGACAGGCCATTGGGTGCCTGTTAGAAAGGGCAGGAAGATTTTCCAGACTCAGGGAAGGCGTACTCAGGCTGAGGAAGGAGAATGATGGGAAGTAATAAACACTCACTTATCGAGGTCCGCCAGACCAGGCACAACTCTAAGCATTTTATGAGTATGAGCTCATTTGATCCTCACATCAACCCAGTGAGATGAGTCTCAATATTATACCCAAGTGACACATGAGGAACCCAAGGCACAGAGACCTGGTAACTTGCCCAAGATCACAGAGTTGGGAAGGATTGGTATCTCAGTCCTTTCAGGCAGCTGTACCAGAACACCGTAGCCTGGGTAGCTGGTAAACAACAGAAATTTGATTTCTCAGAGTTCTGGAGGCTGGAAATCCAAGATCAAGGTGCTAGTAAGAGCCTGCTTTCAGGTTCATAGAAAGCTGTCTTCTCGCTGTGTGCTCATATGGTAGAAGGAAAGAGGGAGCTCTCTGGGGTCTCTTTTATAAAGGGACTAATCTTATTCATGAGGGCTCCACCCTCATGACCTAATCACCCCAGAGGCCCCACCTCTTAATATCATCACACTGGGCATTAGGTCACAACATATAAATTTGATGGGCCATAAAAAATCAATTTATAGAAAATCGAGTCATAGTCACTGACTATAGCCCACACTCTTACTTATACGGAGCTAAAGCCAATTGTGAAAGATCTCCTGTATCGTCTATGGGAACCTGGGCTCAGTGGGAAACCAGCAAATGGTTTCAAAGCGATGAAAGAATAAGGTCCAATTTGCATGATAGAATGGCTACTCTACCTGTAGCAGGATGTTGGCTTTTCCAATGGGAAGGTCACCAAGGACCTCTGCAGAGCCCTGAGAGTGGAGTGGGTGGAGAAAAGCCAAGTGCAGTGGATTAAGTCTGACTTGAAAGACAAGGAGAGGACCCTTGCGCCTTGAATACAGACTCTGATTTTAAGGCACCTGACTGTGAGGTTGAGAAAAGAATGATTGTAGTGGTGGTAGAAGGGGTATGGAGTCCAGTCTGGGTAGGATAATCCAGAGGAGAAATGGCTAGTGTCTCAGAAGAAGCAGAGGAAGTAGGTGACCCAGTTCTGGTTGTATATATTTTTAGATCCGAGCCGACAGTTGGTGAGGCGTGTAAAAGTGAGAAGTGGTCTAGGGAAAGAGCTCTGGCTCAGGCCATGCTGAGAGGAATAAGAAGTTAGGAGACAAGGAGGAGCAGCAAAGGAGACTGAGAAGAAGAAACCAGGGAAAGAAAAAGCAAGCATGTTGATCCCTGGAAGTGCATTAAGGAGGAAGGGTGACCAACTATGCCAATGCTGCTAAAGATCACCTGAAGAGCAGTGGCATTGACCATTGGACTGAGCCGTTGGAGGTCAGTGGTGACCTGGTATATTAATCAGCTCAGGCTGTGTAACAAAATACCACACAGAGCCTGACCAGGCGGTGGCGCAGTGGATAGATCGTCGGACTGGTATGCGGAGGACCCAGGTTCAAGACCCCGAGGTTGCCAGCTTGAGCGCGGGCCCATCTGGCTTGAGCAAAAGCTCGCCAGCTTGGACCCAAGGTCGCTGGCTCCAGCAAGAGGTTGCTCGGTCTGCTGAAGGCCTGCGGTCAAGGCACATGTGAGAAAGCAATCAATGAACAACTAAGGTGTCGCAATGACAACAAGAAACTAATGATTGATGCTTCTCACCTCTCTCCGTTCCTGTCTGTCCCTCTCTATCCCTCTCTCTGACTCTCTCTCTGTCCCTGTAAAAAAAAAACAAAAACAAAAAACCAGAAAATAAAAAAATACCACACAGACTGTGTGGCTTCAATAACAGACATTCATTTTCTCATACTTCTGGAGGCTGGAAGTCCAACATCAATGTGTCAGCAGGGTTGGTTTCTTCTGCAGACTCTCTTCCTGGCTTGCAGATGGCAGCCTTCTTTCTGTGTCCTCATATGGGCTTTTCTCCTTAGGCATGTGTCCCTGGTGTTTCTTTGTACATCCAAATTTTCTCTTCTTTTAAGGACACCAGTCAGATTAGATTGGAGCACTCTCGTTTTAATTTAATCACCTCTTTAAAGGGCCCATCTCCAAATATAGTCAAATTCTGAGGTGATGAGGGTTTAGGGCTTACAGTTAGGAATTTGGAGGGGACACCAGTCAGCCCATAACACCTGGCAAGAGCAGTTTCAGTAAAGTTGGGTGGAAAGAGAATGATTGGAATGGGTTCAGGAGAGAATGAAGGAGAGGAATTGGATGCAGTGGGAGCCGGCAATTCTTTCGAGAAATTCTGTACAAGAAGATAAACATGGAGGGGGAAGGAAGGTCAAGAGAGATTACTGCTTTGTTTTTTACAATGGGAGAAATAGCAGGATGGTTTATGCTGATGGAATGATACATGCAGAGGGAAATGTTGCCTAAAAAGAATTGCTGGAGTTGTGTCCCTGAATAAGTTGGAGAAGGAATCGTTGTGCATTTGGGGGTGTTGGCTCAAACCGTTTGACTGCAGAGCTAACAGGGAAGGCAAAGTGTGAGGTCCTGGGTGCAGGTCAAGGTTACGTTGTGGTAGGAACCTCAGGAAGCTATTTCCTCATTGCTTCTGGGTTTTCAGTCAGATAGGGAACTGAGTGCAAAGCAGGAGGGGCAGGCATGGAACAGGCACCTGGGAGATGCGTGTATAAATGGACTGGGAACAGGTGGCAAGCCTGCTGGACAGCCCACGTGGTGGTGTGTTTTCCCCTTCTCCAGCTTTGCTCAGCTACGTGATGGAAGTGTAGAGTGGCAGAGTTAAAGCTAACCAGGGTCCAAGCTGCTGGGGTGGGGGTGGGGGGCGGTATGAGGAAGCCAGAGAGGGACGAGGGAGTGGAGGGTGAGTGTAAAGAACAAATAACAGAATGTAGAATGTACGTCGGATAAGAAGGGAAGGAAGGATGTGAGGAGGAGAGATGGTGGCAAGGCAGGAGGACCCGTGGTCCTGGTGAGGTCAGGCAGTGCCAGTCAGAGTTCTGGAGGGAGCGCAGCAGGAGAGGTGGCTAGAACCTGGGACTTTGAGATCGGGATTAAGGAAGGGTCCTGATTGTTGGTAAGGCCAATAGAAATGTAATCTGAGCCCCAAATACAATTTTAAATGCTCTAGTAGCCACATACAAAAGTAAACAGACACAGATGAAACCAATTTAAAGATAGTAATACGTTTTATTTAATCTAATGTATCCAATATATTATCTTTTTGATGTGTAATCAGTAAAAATAATGGAGGGGGGTGTGTGTGTACACACACACACACACACTATGTATTTTACACCCGGAGCCCATCTCATTCCTGGCCAGCCACAGTTTAAATGTGTCAGGTGAAGGTAAAACCAGAGGAAGAGAGAAGGTTAGAAGGACTTAGAACTCGAGACAGAGAGAGAGCGACAGGTAGCCCAGAGGGGGAGGAGAGCAGAGGTCTCCTTAGCAAGGAGGAGAAATGTATAGTCTTCTGGTGTGAGACCCCAAGCTGGGTGAGGAGGGGAGTGTTTAGGGAGAAGAGAGAGCGAGAAAGTTCTGTAAGCCACAGGGAGCAAAGGGAAACCCTGACTGCACCCTTAGGCTGGTGTATGCGAATGTGAGTGAGAAACCCATGCTTGAGAGGACAAGGAAGCAGGCTCCAGTGAGAACAAGAAAGAGAGACTTGCTCTGAGTGGAAGTTGAGAAAATCAGGGTTTATCAGAAGACTGGCTACGAGGGCCCAGGGCCACAGTGGGAGGGTATAATGCCGGTGGCCGAGGCCAGGCAGGTAGGCCCACAGTGGATTTGGGCAGACGGTAGAAAAACTGCAGAGCTGGAAAGGGTTGGGCCATTGCCATGTAATAAAGTCTCGCAGGGCAGACAAGCAAACAGGCAGGGGAAAACCTCTTCTCGCAGAAGCAAGCAAATGAACAGCAACACGGCCCCTCACAATGGCGGGCAGGCAATCCACAACCCGCCATCTGCAATCTGCCCTGAGTACAGGCAGCCACAGCCTTACATAGACCATCCACACATGGCGCTGCCTCATGCTCACGCACTAATCAGGCAAAGTGCTTGCAGCCGGTACACCAGCGAGCAAGCCTAACACGGCTGTTTTCCCCACAGAAGATTTCTGCAGTTGAGTAGGGAGATGGGGATCAAAGGAGGATAAACAAGGTTGTTGCAGGTCTAGAGTGTGTGGCGGGGAATCCTGGGTTTCTGTGGGACTGATGTAAGCCAGGGCTGAGGACTCCATGGGGTTGGTGTGGCTGATCTTGGGGCAGAAACTGATGGTGAGGCTGAGAGTCCTTAATAGGAGTCTTTCCATGAGCACACAAAGTTCAAAGGACCCCCACACACTTCCAACACAGGTATGTGCACGTCAGGGGCAGGAGCGGGGGTGATCTTACCGAGCCAGGAGCTCTGGAGTTCACTTTGGCTCTTGTGGGGGCAATGAGGCTCAGGGAGGTGGTGGTGGGGCGGCCGGTCCACCAGGAGCCGTTATAAGAGAAGTGATAAGAATACATCGCTCCCTTAACTGAGCATGCAGCCCAGCAGGCACGATGCTCAGCTCTTCGATGAAACTTCTCCATCAAGCCCGACTATACAGTATTGTTCCCAGTTTGTCCATGAGAAGATGAAGTTGTAGGGGAAGGAATTACCTAAGGTTGCCCAGCTAGTTGGAAGCAGAGCCTGGATTCGAAGTCACATCTGCCTGATCCTTAAACCCTATCCCTCTGCACAGCTTGCGCCTGTTGCTCGGTGCCAGACCCTGGGCTCCCTGGTGTCAGTGAGGGGCTACGAGAGAGGATTCTTGGAGTTTAGGGTTTCAGGGGTGAAGGCATTCTGGCCGGTGATAAAGCTAGGATGGGCCGTGAGAATAAGTGGCTAAAATACTGGGGACAGATGAAATGAATTATTCTAAGAAGTGCCTCTGGCTGGAAATAGATATAAACGCAAAAGGGTTGGATAGGAGCTCAACCACAGGGTCCTAAATGGCTTCTGGGAGGAGCCTGCAACACGAACCTCATGGCAGACTTGACTTCAAGTCAGAGAAATGCTCTCTCCTCTACAGTGCCCTGCCCCTTCCACCTCCTGGGGCTCTGGCCTCAAATCTCAAGTCTGCATGCCGAGTTCAGCCCCAGGAGCACATCCAGGAAGAGCGGGCTCGCTGGGTATGGCTGCCCCACCCGACCTGGCTGCTGGTTAACAGGAAGGCCCAGCCACAGAGCTGATGCGGGCCCACAATGGTGCCAGCCTTCTGCCCGGTGTCCCAATGCCTGCCTGCTCCCTGGTACCTTCTCACTTTCTGCTGTCTGGCTTGAGATTCAGTTCAAGTCAAAATAACCCAAGGTGTTCATAGTAGGCAGAAGGCTTGTCTTTACAAAGTCCTGTTGACTTGGTTACCAGACTTATCATGGTGATGACATTGTAAGACACATAAAATGTAAAACTACTATGGTGTACACCTGAAATTAATATAATATTGTATATCAAATATACTTTAACAAAATAAATAAAATACTCCCTTTTAAAAAATGTCTTGTTAAGAGAGGAAGTTGCAGGGAAGGGGCTGGTCGGCAAACTGCGGCTCTTTGGCCCCTTGAGTGTGGCTCTTCCACAAGATACCACGTGCGGGCGCTACCTCGATAAGGAATGTACCTACCTGTATAGTTTAAGTTTAAAAAATTTGACTCTGAAAAGAAATTTCAATCGTTGTACTGTTGATATTTGGCTCTGTTGACTAATGAGTTTGCTGACCACCGAGTAAGCTTCAGGGACACTTCCACTCATCCCCATAAAGGTGGCATGGATTGAGATCCTAGACTTCCTGCCTTCAAAACCAGATACCCAGATGGTCCTTCCAACTCAGTTGGTGGTAGAAGTTGGGGAAGTGAGACAGAGAGTATTAGACGTATCCATTCCTGCCTTGAGGGTAGACCAAGTCATCAAACCGTGGCCCACCGGGAGATGGCAGGGACGTGGCACTAGTGGCTTGGAAAGAGTAGTGATTTAAAAATAGAAATAGTTGAGCCCTGGATGCCACATTGCAAACACATCATGAGATGATTTATTTCCTCTGACAAGGGGCCAAGGGAGGAATTGAAAGTCTTTTTCAGAGGATTCTGGGGCTACTCTATACGAGGAGGGTCTTTTGGCCTAAATCTAGGCCGAACCCTTAGCTAGCTGTTATTTGAGTCTCTCTGTATTGAAATAGCTTTCTCCCAATTCATGCACTGCCCATTCTGGGCAAATGCAGGCATCTTCTGCCAGTACCAGGACCCACTCTTCTTCCTGGGGATTCCCTGGCTCCTCCGTTCCTCCCAGGTGGCAGCGATGGGCCCCTCATCTTGACTGCCCTCATCTCTCCTCCCACCTGGCTTTCTCTCCATCCGTACTCCATCCACCCAGAGGCCCTTCCTCCTCCTGCTTTCCTCCTGCAGAAAGTAAGGACACAACCCCCCCTCCCCCCGACTGTCTTCAGGAATTTTTCTGTCCAGTAACTTGGGAAATCAATAGGGATTGAGCAAAATAACAAATATCGTGGGGAAATTACAGAATTACAAGATACCTTTAGGAGGAGTAGGAGAAACCATTCTAGGCCATCATACAACTAAAACGTGAAATGAATTAGCTCTGGCCATCCTTCCTGCCACCCCCTCTCCCTTTCTTAGAACTGGACATCGAAGGCTCAGACTCATTCAGTCTTGCAGAAGACTGTTGTCTCCTTTGTCTGTCACTCTCACTGGGCAGTGTTCCTGGAAAACTCAGGTCTGTGGCCAAACAAGGCAGAAATGACCGGTGTTCACTGTACCCCAGTGGGTGGTTCACAACCCTCCCACACGCAGGTCAGATGCAACGACAGGCAGGTGGCTGTGCTCTGCAGTGTCCCTGACTCTCACCCTCCACTTCCCTTTATTGAGGGAAAGTAAACAGAGGTCCCCATTAAAGCCAGAAAGGGATGGTAGCCTCAGAGACAGAGGTTATTTGGGGCTGCCTATTATAATGGACAATGTGACCAGTTGAGTAACCAGTGTGAGGATAATGAAGTCAGTCTTCAGGATTTAAGAAGCTCCTTGGATGCGATGAGCTCTGTGGTCCCTTCTGGAAATGAAACCTTATCTCCACCTGCTATTTACCAGCTGTAGGATCAAAGAGGACAAAAAGAAATTGACTTTCCTTGGTAAAACTCAATTAGGTGACAATTGAATCACCACATTCTGTATTTTATGTTGTATGGACCCGGGTTCATTGGCAATAGGTAAGTACCCACTGCTATCAGATATAATTTGTGAGCATTTTTCACTGGGAAGAAGAAGTGGGTCCTGGTGCTGGCAGAGGATGCCTACATTTGCCCAACATGAGGAAATCAATTCAAACAGATAATTCCCAAGATGCTCTAACATTATGATTAAGAAATTGAAAAATTAGTTTGTCAAGGAAGGGCTAAATTGATCAAGGGTAATTAATATTTACAATGCTTTCTCATGGTCTCACCATCCATATGTGACAGAGGGAGGCTCTGACTACCTCTACAGAGCCCCAAACCCAAGCTTGTCCCCCTGTAGGAGTGTTAGGGAAACTAGGACCCAGAGTTTTTGAGGCTCCCACCTTAATGTGGCATTGACATTCGGATAAACTTTCTTTTTCTGATCTTTAACCCTTTCTCCCAAGCACCCTCCATGGACAATATTTTAGCAAAGACTCTTTAAAGGGTACTCTGGTTCTCATGATTAAAAGGAGCCTTTTGCAATGTTAATCTCTGGGAATAATAAAATTGTTTGAGACAACCCCAGTTTGAAGTGTTCTAATAAAAAAATAATCCAAATTTAGTAAAATAAACCAAGCTCTGATAATAGCAAGACTTTTCATTGATTTTCCAAGAATGTGTCTTCACATTCCCTTTCGATAAACAAACGCCTCACTCCGGAACCATGTGCCTCTGCACCATAGATGTGTGATTTCATCACTGACTCCAAGTCAGAACGTCCAGGGGTGGGACTCAGCCTCTGTACGTCTAAGAAGTTCCACGTGTGATTGTGCTACTCAGCCAGGATGAAAGTGTCGATTCAGTCCTCGTGAATCGCTCCCACGGTTTACCTATTTGGGCACTCAGGGGCAATCCAAACTCATGGGTGAGCAAGCAAAGCCAAGATTTTGTTTATTTCTTTTCAGACCAAAATTTTGCTCAGAAATGTGCTTTTATAGCCAACCAAACTGTGTCAACTATTTGCATAAGACAAACGTAAGAGATGATCTTTGCAGCAAAAAAATAAATACTTACACATGTCTTTGTTCTTGCAAAGAACATTATTGTGGCCCTGCTATGTGCTGGTTGATGGGGTGAGAGATCAGTGAGATACACCCTGCCCCAGAGGAACTCCGACACATCGGGCAGGCAGAGATGTGAATAGACAGTTGTGAATAATGAGGTCACCGCTAGTGGTGTGTACAAGGTTCTGACAGTGGTTCTTTCAGCGGCACCTAATCCCTTAATGTTTTACCTTCTAGCATATTCTAAATCTTGAACATCTAAAAAGTTTGGTTGGGCTTCTCTATAAATAAAATCTCCTAGGAGTGCGACAACTTATTCCTTGCAATTTGTCATTGAGCTATGATTGAATTACTTTTGCTAAGTCAGTGTGTCCCAAATGTGATTCTCTACGATAGACTGGGACTCAAGAGGGTGTGTGCCGTGATGTTCAGGTGTAAATTTGTTATTTTAATGATTAGGTATTTATTTCGATGTGTAATAGGAAGATCCTAAGTTTCCACTTATGATGATGTTATCAGATTTCCTTCTCAAATAAATTCAAGTTTTAAAACTGTGGCATGACAAAGGAAAGAATAGCCCAAGGGCACCCAGCTCTGGTAAAATTGCATAAGCCAGATGCAGTTGGGATGCCTGGAGGTGGGAACAGCACCAGCTGACAGCTTCCATCCCATTAGGAAGCCTGCTCTTCATGCTGAGATAAACAGCGTCTCCCAGCCTGGCACTGGTGGCTTGTTCTGCATGTCACTTTGCATTTATTTTTTAGTTTCCATTTACTCTCTCGAAGCCACTGGCTTTGCCCTCTCCGGGCCTCTCCAGTCCTCTTCTCTGGCGTTCTGATCTCCCGAGATACTCCCTCATTTCTGGGGGGCACCGCAAGATGGAAAAACCTTTCCCTCGATTCTCCTACATCTTGGAAGAGTTTTGTTTTTGTTTTTGTTTTGCCTGTTTGTGCCATTTTCTCCCTTGATCTGGTCTTGTGTGTGACCATGTCTACAAACAACTATGTTTAATAACTACCAGCTTTGTCTGGTATTTTCTTCAGAACTGTTTTCACATGGTGGGGGGGATTTTTTTCTTCTTAAAGTCACAGTTTCCCAATATATAGCTGTAAATCAGATGATAAAGCTGGAGAGGAATAATAATGGGTTTCAGCCCATCTGGAAAGGCCCGTCTTTCAAAGCCGAGTTGCTGCCTCCTCTCTACAGGCTCCAGGGCCACTTCCCAACACAGAAGCGAATCATTGCCCCTGGGCTGTTTTGCTCATGCTGTATCTCTCTGAAACACATATGTCATTCACACCTGTATAATAGTTACCTGTCCGCATGTCTTCTTCCCCTTAGATGTGAGCAGGAAGGACATTGCCATATTTTAATTTATTATTCAACAAATATTTCCTGAGTGCCTACTACATGCCAGGCACTAGTCTAGGCACTGGGAAGTTGCAAGTGAACAATACTAGCAAAGGCTATCCTGCGTGTGGCTTCTTATCTTTGTGTTTCCTATCATATAACGTAAGTATATTAGTTATCAATGGCCACATGACAAATTGTCCCAAAACTAAGCAGCTGAAAACAAAAATGTATTGTCGCACCCAATTTCTGAGGAACTTATAGGTATGCGAGGAAAGCCAAGATTTTGTTTATTTTTTCACATCAGAATTTTGCTCAGAACATATTTATGTGTAATACAATCTGGCGGGAATGTAGGCGCAGCATCTCTAGGTAATTCTGGCTCAACATCTCTCAGGAGACTCCTGTCAGGATCTCAGCCAGGGGGTAGTCACCTGAAGGTTTGATTTGGCTGGAGTATCTGCTTCTAGGCTCACTCACATGGCTGTTGGCTGACGGCCTCAGTTTCTTATCATGTGGACTCTCCACAGGGTGTTCATGACACAGCAGTTGGCTTCCCTCCAAATAATTGTTCAAAGAGAGAGAAAGAGAGAGCAAAAAGGAAGTTGCAGTATCTTTTGTCTAATATTAGAATTGACACACCATCACTTCTGCCATAGTCCATTGGTCACAGAAACCAATCCTGGTACAACGCAGAAGGAGACTACACAAGGGGTCTGGGATCATCCAGGGAAGGGGGGCCTTGAAGGTTGTCCTCCACACTAAGGCAGTTGATGGTGGGTGTTCAATGAGTGCTTGTTAAGGTGTTACCCAAACAATCCATAGGTCAAAGCCGCTGCATTTTAAAAAAATAGGCTTTTTTTTTCTTTTCCAAGGGAGAGAGGGGAGACAGAGAGACAGCCTCCCACATACGCCCTGACCGGGATCCACTTGGCAACCCCTATCTGGGGTCGATGCACTGCCCATCTGGGGCCATACTCGCAACCAAGCTATTTTTAACGCCTGAGGCAGAGGCTCTATGGAGCCATCCTCAGCTCCCAGGTCAATGCACTCAAACCAATCAATCCATGGCTGCAGGAGGGGAAGAGAGAAGGGGGAGGGATAGGGTAGAGGTGGAGAAGCAGATGGTTACTTCTCCTGTGTGCCCTGGCCAGAAATAGAACCCGGGACATCCACATGCAAGGCTGATGCTCTATCACTAAGCCAACCAGCCAGGGCCTAAAAAAAATAGACTTTTATTTATTTATTTATTTTACAGAGAGAGAGTCAGAGAGAGCGATAGACAGGGACAGACAGGAATGGAAAGAGATGAGAAGCATCAATCATCAGTTTTTCATTGCGACACCTTAGTTGTTCATTGATTCCTTTCTCATATGTGCCTTGACCGTGGGCCTTCAGCAGATGGAGCAATCCCTTGCTCCAGCCAGCAACCTTGGGTCCAAGCTGGCAACCTCAGGGTCTCGAACCTGGGTTCTCCGCGTCCCATTCTGACGCTCTATCCACTGCACCACTGCCTGGCGGTCAGGCAAATAGACTTTATTTTTAAAACAATTTTAGGTTCACATCAAAATTAGTGGAAAGTGCAGCAAGTTCCCATATACCCCATGGCCCCTTACATGCACAGCCGCCTCCACTACCAGCATCTTGCAACACAGGGGTGTATTTGTTACTACTTATAAACCTACGTTGAGTCCTCCTCGTCCAAAGTCCATAGTTTACATAAGGATTCACTCATGGTGTTGTACATTCTGTGGGTCGGGACGACTACACAATGATACGTGTGCATTATTACAGTATCACACAGAATAGTCTCACTGTGCTCCACCTATTTATTCCTCCCCCCTTCCAACCCCTGGCAACCATGATCTAATTATTGTCTTCATAGTTTGCCTTTTCTGGAATATCATATAGTTGAACTCAAACAATACATAACCTTTTCAGACTAACTTTTTTTACTTAGCAATATGCATTTAAGTTTCTTCCATGTTTATTCATGGCTTGGTAGCTCCTTCTTTTACTTTTTTTTTTTTAAACCAACAAGTTGAGCATACTTCTTGCCCTGGCTTTACTGATTATATTATTTTGGGATGTTTTTAATCTTCCACTCAGCTTAAATAATTTGAATGGTTTACCTAGCTAACATTCTGCTGCCATGTTAAGTTGAAAAGTCAATAATGTGTTTGGGGCAGACTTGGTAACTTGTCTTTTCTGTAAATTGTTTTCTTTCCCTCTCCGTCTTATTCTCTAGCTGTCTTGCCAGAACTATTCATGTTCTGCTTGTCTAATGATTTGTGGAAAATCTCTATTTGAAACCCTTATTATGTTCCATTTAAAATAGATTTTGTTTAATGTACAAAGTTATCTAGTCCTGCTAAAAGAACCAGGCTCTCTCAGTAGAAGGTCTGTGTCGTGTGTGTTAGCTGACAGAGGGACTTATCCAGAGGGTGCTTAAACTGAAGCCTCAGGTACAGGGGAAGGGAAGTACTTTTTTTTTTATGAGAAAAATTAGAACTATACCATCGCTGTTTGCCCCACTCTTACAGTGAGATAGCTATACTCGTATGAAGGACAAAGTCAAGGTTCAAGTTGTTGGCTTGTATGATTTTCCTCTTCCTGTTCTGCCCAGATTGAAAGTCAGTATAGACTTGAGATAAAAGGATGGTGTTCTAATTAGTGAGATTAAAGAAAAAAAATAGTCCTTGCCCTCATGACTCATTGGGGTAGGAAAATGTTCTCATTCCTAGAGGAAGGAGAGGGCCTTACATTTTTGTATCCCTCCAAAGGCGAAAAAGTTCAAGCTGAATGACAATTAGCACTGATCTGACACTTTTTAAATTGTGATATAGTCAAATTGTGAATGTATATTGTTTGCATTTAACCCTTGACTGTATTAACATTCAGCTTACTAAATTGACTGCCGCCAGTTCAGGCAAATTGTAGTGACTTGTGCCTCAATAGAAATGGAGCATTTCTACATTTCTGGCAAAAAAGAAATAGATCAACTTTTCTTTTTTTTTTGAGAGCGAATGATTTCTTGTTATAATAAACCAGAAAAACAAGATTCCACTGGAACTGGAACAATTAACAAAATATCGTTTAACTTAATTAAACCTCCAAAAGAAATAAGAAGAGGGTCAGAAAAAGCCAATGAATGAGAAGCCCAAGATTGGTTGGAATAGATATGTGAATAATAGGTTTCAGCATGGTATCTTCTGACCCATCCCAGCAGCGGCTTTGCCATCACTCTCATCATCATCTACCATCTGACTCTTAAAGGAAACAGACTCTAGTAGGTTGTAGCCAGACAGCCAGTAACTCTCACAAGGGGGAAAAAAAAGATGAAATAATGCAAGAAGCCTACATATTTAGGAGCAACACAGGTGATAGAGCCGAGTGTGTGGGAAGGGTGAAGAAGATCTAGGGCAGTGGTTCTTAACCTGGGTTCTATCGAACCCTAGGGGTTTGATGAGTCGGTCTCAGGGGTTTGGAGAAGCCTCTGCCGCAGAGGCCAGAATAAAGTAATACCGTAATTTGTTGTGAGGTCATGCACTTTGTTGGTTTTGTTCTTTGAGCAAGGTGATGTTCATGCACGGCTCATTTTGTGCACCAGTAAAAAAAACATATACCTATGTCTTGAATATGGAAAAAAAAATCATATTTTATTTATCACTAAAGAAGGGTTCGGTGAATGCGCATATGAAACTGGTGGGTTCAGTACCTCAAAAAAGGTTAAGAACCACTGAACTAGGGTGAGTTAGAAAGATGTACTACTCTGTGAGAGTCCTAGTGGAAACTCAGGTTAACTTTTCAAAAATTGCTAAGATTTAAGGGTTGGCAAGAATTTGTATATCTTGACAACTTGCTCCAAATGGTACCCAATGTTTTATGGCAATGTGATGTGATAGTTTTCTACTTAGCTGTTTTGACAGCGTATTCTCAATAAAATGGGGTAAATGAGTGGAAAAAATGTTCCTGGCCTAACAATACCGCTGGGGAACCAGGGCCCCAACGTGGTCACCACCATTTCCCTCATGGTAAGCAAGCCCTATGATGGCCATGGAGGTGATTGATACCTGACAGGTAAGAAGCAGCTCCCCAACTGCCTCCCTCACAAACCCAGAGTTACCAAGGAATTGTAAACATCACACCATTTCTATAAACATTCTCTGAATATCAGTCATTGCGACACCTTGTTGTAAACTTTTCTCTGCTCCCACAGTCCTCCAGGTACAACGGTTGCTAACTTTGAGAATAAGCATAAGAGGGTGTGCATATTTTGAAACACACCCTCCAATGCTTGGTACCAGCCCTGCTGGAGATCACGGTGGGTGAGCATCCTCCCTTTCCACTGTCAGATGACGGAGCGGGCGAAGGTTCATGAGCTTCCTGGCCTCGGCATAGCTGTCAGAGAAGGGTCACTCAAAGCAGAAGTCCAGCTGAAAGATGGCCTGAAGGAAGCCAGAGCACCTGTGTCTCACCTAGTTTGCCACTAACACACTATCATGTGCCATCTCATCTGTATTACTTAAGGGGTTAGGGCTAAACTATTCATAAAATCCAGTAGAGTGCTGATATTTTGCTGCTCCATTTGGGCCAGAAGCTGGTGAACCCTGTGTCATTTCACAGAATGAAGTTACTATGTTTTCCTGTAAATCTAAATACTGTATAAGGTTGCAAACCAGTGGTCAGATGCAAATGTGTTTGGTTTGTACTCCCGAGTGCTTTTTGCTTTTTGTCTTGTTTGTTGTTTTAAATTAGTTGTGAACGCTTGAAAACAGGGACGTCTCTCTAAATCACTCTGGCTTGTCTTGAAAAATTTGGATCTGGCAACTCGCGTCTGTCAATCCTATGCATAACCTCTTCCAGACCAGGCATGCTCACTTGGGTTCCCCAGGCGCACCTGGCCCACTTGGCTCATTTCCATCCCTTCCTGGCCACTGTAGAAGTTGGAGTTTTCAATCCCTGTTGTTAATTCTCTCTATATTCTCCAGACCACATGGAACAATATATTTTTATAAAGGACACATATTCCAGCCTATTTGAGCTTTCTCTGCTCCTTGGACTGGCTCCAGGAGGGAGAATTTGTATGGGCACATGAGTGTTGGACATGCCTGTCAGGCTTGTTCAAGAGCGCAGAGGGTGGCCCTCTGATTTCACTAATATGTGGAATCTAAGGAACAAAATAAGGGAACGAACAAAACAGACTCATAGACACAGAGAAGAGACTGAGGGTTGCCAGGTGGGAGGGGAGTTGAGGGACTGAATAAAAAAGGTAAAGGGATTGAGAAGTACAAATTGATTGTTACAGAACAATCAGGGGGATGCAAAGTACAGCATAGGGAATATAGCCAATAATATTGTAATAACCATATATGGTGGCCGCTTGGTACTTGGAAATATCGGGAAGGGGAGGATAACTTTGTGAAGTGTATGATTCTTTGACCACTATGCTGTATGTCTGAAACTAATACAAAATAATATCTAATGTGAAATGTAATTTTAAAAGAATTAAAACAATTTTTAAAGCGCCGAAGGTGGGAGGAGAGCTAGACACTGAAAATGATGTTGGTTCTGCAAAGCTCCTCATTCCAGCTGCGTTATAGATATATGAGAGCTTGCTCCCCGTGAGCAGCTACGTGCATCAGGGAGAGCTGAGACCAATGAGAGAAAAAGTTTATGAGTTTTTCAAGCATCTTTTTCCTTTTCCTCCTCTTACCCTTATCACGTAGGTCCATGCCAGAAACGACGGGTGGGCGGCTGCTGCACCCAGCTGGGCTCCCTGTCGGCCCTGAAGCACGCCGTCCTCGGGCTCTACCTGCTGGTCTTCCTGATTCTTGTGGGCATCTTCATCTTAGCAGGTAAGAGCAGCCTCTTCCGTCCTGGCCTTTAAGGATGTGGAAAGAGCTACGTAGGAAGTGCGAGCAGGTAGGAACTGGAGAGTTGGAGCCTCCGCCCTTTATTCCCACAGTTGTGAGCCTGAACTCTGCCCTTCTCACCATGGAAACTGTGAACAGGGAAGCTGGCTAGTCTTTCCGACCAGACACCACTGTGAGCAGCATTGCCTGTTTCATTTAAGATGAGTTCCTAGCAGGAGCCATGTGAGCTTAGGAAATCATTGAGTCCAGGGACAGAGACCTAGTTGCCTTAAGTGGCTCCTGACTTTTCCAGAGTCATCGTGTGACACTGTGTATTATATTGGGCCTCCCTGGGGCTCAGTACTGTGGTTTGCACTGAGCAGGCTGGGCCCTTATCCTGGGTTGTGATGAAAATAGTCAATGGACACTTTGCTGCTGAGTCTAATCGGGGTCATGGTCAGACTGCTGCCCTTTTGTTGTTACTGGGGGTTGGTTGGAGGGATTTGCCCCAATTCAGCTGGGCTCTTCTCCCCAGTTTCTGTCTGCAGCACAGGCTGGTGGTGACAGGCTAGAGTTTGAAGCACGTTCTCTAGTCAGGAAGGAGCAGGGCATGGATGCAGGAAGGGATCAGATGGAGGACCCCATGATGTGAGCAGCTCAGTTCACCATCCAGAGGTCATGCCACCATGATGGAGGTAGAGAAGGAATAGGCTATGATGACCTCTCCTGACTGCTGCCCAAAGGGAAGGACACTCAAGGCCCACCTTTCTCAATGGAGGTATGAATGGAAGGCTTGACAAAGTAAGCCAAGAAAGCAGCTTATTTCTACCTCGCTCGTCTTATGTGAGTGCCTGCTTTGTGCGAGGTTCCATGCTAAGATAGGCCACTGGGCTAAATAAGACCCAGGGGCTTCCTCTAAGGAAGTCCTGGTCTAAGGGCTGAGACTGAGACGCACCGAGAGAGCCCCTGCAATGGGGACTGTGATGGGGACTGTATGTCAACACTACAAGTGCTGTGGTAACCCAGAGGAAGCACATACAGTGCAAGTGTGGGTGTGGCATTTGGGGGGATTGGTCAGAGCAAGGCTGCTGGCCAGGCAGAACTGACTGGGCATGCTGAGGGTAGGGTCCTTGAATTAACTCCAGGGAAGGAATCTGGAGGTTAAGCTCTTTCACCAGAAATCCCGAGGCAGGTGCTTAGGACCTCCCTGGTCTGGTCTCACTGTCAAGTGAAAATAGTCACCTGGGCCCAGTGAGGGGATGTTTAATGCTGCTTTCACCCTCAAGGTCCCACACTCAGGGCAAAGGGCAACATACGGGCAGCCAACTGCCCCAAGAAGGGAAACGCATGATTCATCCCAGGGGTGATGGCCAGCCAGAGCAGGGTTTGAATGTGTTCTCGGGTTGTTCATTGAGACTGGGATGTGGGTTTTGTGGGCTTAGCAGCCACAACCACAAGAAATTTCTAGAATTGTTGGGAAGTGTTTCAGCCCAGCAGGAAAGCTGTGTTGTGATATTACAACTTCTTTGTTGAACAGGAACTTTTAGGTAACAGAAGAGAGTCTAAAGGAGACAGTCAGGCTGGTGGGGTCCCAGGGACAGGGCTCTGGAGGCCCAGAGGGCCTGGAAGGGTGTCATCTCTAGGAAAGAAGAGACTTGTATAAGGGGCTGAAAGTTCTCTCTGGTATTCGAAGGGTGGCCATGTTGAAAGAGCAGATTCTGGTATTCTATGTGGCCTCAGAGGTTAGAAATTAACAAATGGGTGGATTTGGTAAAGAAACAGATTTCCATTCAAAATAAAGGAGAGTTTCTAAGTAGTGCTGTCCAGACTTGGAATTTCAGTAGGATTTATGATGACATCCTGGATATTTCAGAAAGGAGGGTAGAACATGATTTCTCAATCTAGTGGAAACATTGTCATGCTTCCTAAACTGTTCCATGCAGAAATTGGGGAAGGATTTTTCATCATTCTTACCTTTGAACCCGAAGTTCCTGGGTATCAGATTGCCTGTGTGGAATAAAAATTTGGATTGGATTGGAACTGATAGGATGAAACAAAACATCACACTTTCTCTCTTGGCTCTGTGACATGGCCACTGTCACCTCCCAGGTTCTTGTCTGGAAAATCAAGTCAGCCACAGGGAAAGATTTGGTGAGGGTAGTCATAAAAGAATAGTCACCAGCTGTCTCTCTCACAGGGAGGGGGCTTAGGAATGCAGTGGACAAGTCTGCAGTTTTTCAAGGAGGTCCTGTCTGACCTCAGGTAGAAAGGAAGTGTTTCAGATTGCCCTGATTGGAGACATCCAGTGATGCTTCCTTTCAGAAAATACCAAGATGATGGGGAGATCTGTGGTTGAGAGTAAGCCAGAGCTTGCCTGGCCTTCTGTTAGGTGTCTTGTGGTGGCCATTTCCCTATCTTGGGTAGGGCATGCTCTCCAGTGCCCTGCTGAGGTCACCTTGCACAGTATATGCTATGGGCTGAAGTGTGTCTGCCCCCAAACTTATATATTGAAGCTCTAACCTTCAGTGCGATGGTATTTAGAGGTGGGGCCTTTGGGAGGTAATTGGGTCATGAAGGTGGGGTCCTAATGATGGGATTAGTGCCCTAAGATGAGAGAGAGAGAGAGAGATCTTCATCATATGAGGAGACAGTGAGAAGGGACCATCTGCAAGCCAGGAAGAGCACCTTCCTCAATAATCAAATCTCCCCACACCTTGTTCTTTGACTTCCCAGCCTCCACTGTGACAAATGCCTGTTGTTTAAGCCACCTAGTCTGTGGCATTTTGTTTTAGTAGCCCTAGCTGACTAAGACAAGAGGAGTTCTATTTGAACAACTCTTAGACTTCAATCTTCCATGTCAATAAAAAGCTCATACATCTTACAACTGGATGACAAAATTCTTCCCTGCAACCTGGTGCCACGTCTGAATACCTGATCAGCAACATCTGATTGGAGTACAAATGCTTGCTTTTACCGTTTTTCAATTTTACAAAATTCTAATCTAATTACACAAAAATATACTCTATAAAACTTTACATGGGACATCTCTCAATTCACGTCTTTATCCAAGTATTCAGAATGAAAGACAAATTCTGTACCTTGTGTTTATGCAGCAACCCACCTTCCTGTCAGAAGGTCAATCTGGTCATTGCACAAACGACTTTATCAACTGAGCTTTCTACCCACCATCTAACTCTTCATTCCTGATCAGTATCCTCTTGGGATCTTTTCTCTGCTATTTCCCCACCGTCACTGGGTTTTTTAACCGCAGCTGTAAATCATCTCACATGGAGGCTGCTCCGTCCATTCTGCTCCACATGGAATGTCTGTCCATCTATTCTATCTCTTTAATCCATTTTGTTTATTACCTGGGCTGATGTTCTTGTTCTAGTCTAGATTCATTTTTTGAATAGTACAGGCTATGGGACCTAACTTCATGAACAAGAGAACTGAGATTGAATGGTCATGTGGTCAGGAGGTCCTCCATGAAAAACTTTAGGGAAGGTGATCTCTGATGGATTTTAAGGGTTAGAAGAGGTTCAATGTTACCCATGACTATTCTGGGACAAATGGGTGATCATCAGGAGCCACCTCTTCCACCCCTTTCTTGTTTGTCATTGAGGAACTTGAACTGCCACGCTTAAAATGAAACAGCAGAAAAGGGAAGTGTAAGCACCTGGGAGTGATTTGATGGAAAGCTGAAATGTTACAGCAATGTAGACCACAGACTTGGACCAGGGAGAGTTCCGTGGTGAGGTCTGGGCTCCCCTCACATTTTAATTTAGTTCTTTCTTAAGGGCAGCAGTCAGACGTCACCATCGCTATCCTTACTAAGTGCTTCACTTGTGCATGAGCACTTAGTGGGGGCGGGTAATGGAAAAAACCGTGGTGTGTTAGTCCATTCAGGCTGCTGTAACAAATTGCCATAGGCTGGGGGTTTAGACAACAAACATTTATTTCTCGTAATTCTGGAGGCTGAGAAGTCTGAGATCAAGGTGCTGGCACATTTGGTGCCTGGTGATGACCCTCTTCTGGGTTCATAAAAAGCTACCTTCTCCCTGTGCCATCTCATGGTGTAAGGGGCAAGCAATCTTTCTGGGGTCTCTTTTATAAGGGCGTTAACTCCATAATAAAGTCTCCACCCTCCTGACCCAATCACCTCCCAAAGGCCCCACCTCTCAATTTCATCATATTGTGGGGTAGGATTTCAACATATGGATTTGGGTGGAGCGGGACATTCAGCCTCTAGCATGGGAATAAAAAGAATCATAAGATAGATTGTGGTTCCTGCTCTGGGAGCATTTAAAATTATAAACACTCATACACATTAGGACAGTATGATGTCGCTAATGTTACATGCCAAATTATGCAATCCTGCCTGAAGAGCTGGAGCGCTTGGGGGGAGGGGCTCAGCCTGGGGAATGCTGGACACCAAGAGAGCCAACTGCTGTTTGCACTGAACACCCCTTTTGGGGATCATCTTGTTTCAAGCAGGTCTTTCCCTGACTCCACAATCAATGAGCAGTATGCCATGGCCAATTCTATGACAGATTACTGATACCATGATGCATCTTGGAATTAAGGATGTGATGCCCTTAGTCTTTGTGGGGACACTGTCAGAAAGAGTGCTGGGAAATTGCATCTATAGCAGCGCTTGTTGGAGGGTCTTGTTGAGGACATTGTTCATTCCATAACACATGTTGACTAAGAGGACCCATAGAAAAGTTATTTTCTGTCTTAGAGGGAGGTATGAAACCTTGGCTGGGTAGCTCAGTTGGTTAGAGCATCGTCCCAATACACCAAGGTTGCAGGTTCAATCCCAGTCAGGGCACATACAAGAGTCAACCAATGAATGCATAAATGAGTAGAACAACAAATTGATCTCTCTCTCTCTCTCTCCCTCTCTCTCTCTCAAATCAATAAATTTAAAAAGAGAAGGAGGTATGCCTTTTTTTATTTTTTTGAGGAATTAGTTTGTTGCCACCTTAAGGAGACTGTGAACCTGAGAGTAATTAAAATTGCTTTCAAGCACGTAATTAGCACACACCGGGAGTTAGTCGCCACCCCATTGTAGGATGTGTGCCTTTGAATGTGATTAAAATGGAAACCTACACACAGATCTGTGGTCCACCCACAGCAACTTACAGACTTTATGGAAAGCATTTTTCTATTCATCTTATTCTTCCCTCCACTTAGAATATCTCACTTGTTCTCCTTTATCTCATTCTCATCTAGTGTTACCTTGGTGTATTTTATATTGTCTTATAAACTGCCTTAATTCTTTTCAGAACAAGAAAGAGTGTTATGCACAGTTAGGTCTTTTATTTTAAAAAATTCTGCTTACTCTATTTAATTCTGAAAGTGCATGACTTTTTAAATCTGTGAATGAATAGCCTGATTGGTGGTGGAACAGTAAATAGAGTGTTAATCTGGGATGCTGAGGTCTCAGGTTCAAAACCCCAAGGTCGCCAGTTTGAGCGTGGGATCACCAGCTTGAACACAGGGTCGCCCTCTTGAGCGTGGGATCATAGACATGACTCCATGGTCGCTGCTTAAAGGCCAAGGTTGCTTGCTTGATCCCAAGGTCACTGGCTTGAGCAAGGGGTCACTGGCTAAGCTGGACTCCCCTGGTCAAGGCACATATGAGAAAGCAATCAATGAACAACTAAGGTGCCACAACTATGAGTTGATGCTTCTCATCTCTCTCCCTTCCTGTCTGTCTGTTCCTGTCTGCCCCACATTGCTAAAAACAAACAAATAAATAAGTAAAACAAAATAATAGGAGAAATAAATGTGTGAATGAATAAATGAATGGAAGAGACAAGGAACCTTGGAGAGGATTGTATTTGTGGGGAAAAGACAATCATTTCAGTTTTAGCCAAGTATCTGAATAGGGGTAAATATAGAATCACTACTCAAGAGCATGGGTTAGTGGAAGAAGTGTGTAATTATTTATATTTACAAACACATCATCATATATACTGTATTAGCATTATAGCATTTGGGGAGAATATTAAGACATGCAAGATCATGTATTCCTTTATGCTGCTTAACACTAGGAACTTTCAAGTCAGCCTTGAAATCTGAATCTGGGTTTGAATTTCTTCCTGCCCCCTCTGTTACCAGCTGTGTGATGTTGGCCGAGTTATTTGACCTTTCTGAAAATGGAAGAAATAAGTATGCCTGTCTCATTGGATTGTTTTCACAGTAAGCATGATAAAAATAGTAGCGGTTATTATTGTTGTTATTTTAGTATTAGTACTACCACTACTATTAATATTATTACTCATTTTCCCTTGGCTTTCTCTGCAGTCAGCTAAGCTTGATGATGTGAACTGAGAGTTAGAAAAACTTGGGTTTAGTCCCAGCTCATCTATTAACACTCTGTAATCCTGGGGAAAATCACTTCACTGTCTGAGCCTTAGTACACTCACTTGTAAAATGAGCAGGTTGGACTAGATCAATGTTTCTCCAATGTTTTTATCATGACCTACATTAAGAAATACATTGTACATCACAACGGGTTCACACGTGTTCACACATATACACAAGAAATAGTCTTAAATGTGCGATGCGTGCTGCGGATATTCTATTCTGTTCTATTCTATTCTATTCATTTTTTTAAAAAAATGGTTACAACCTGTACATGCATTTCATAATTCATGGATGGGATACTAGCCATAGTCTGAAAAACAATGTGCTAAATGATAGTCTAAATGTGTTTACATTCTAAGAGAATAGCTATATTATCTTTCAGAATAGCAAAGGATTAGAAACCTACTAGTTTAGCCTGAGCATCTAGTGGTTTTCCTTATACACAGAGAGTACCCAGTGGGCTTTAGGTGGCAGGAGGGTATGTTTCCATAGCCCACATTTCTAATAAACACAGGGGAAGTCTAGAGACATTGTTGGGTGGGGGTGGGGCGTCCTGGGTTTGCTGTGACAGTGCAGGGCTCAGAGTGTCAAGAGATAGGACAGTGTTTTCAGCACTGTGGCCCCTCAGTGCAGAGAGTGAGTGAGCGAGCCGGCTCTGAGGTGCTGGTCCCATCATGACATTCAGAAGCTTAGTCTTGGAAAGGGCCTCAGAGGACATCATGTACAGCCTCCTCCCAAGGGCAAGAACCTCTCTCCCACTTTCTCAGACAGACGATGTATTGTGCTTCTATTGAAGAACAGCTGCAAATGACAGAAACTTTTGCCTAATCTTCCTTGACTATCCCCTACATGTGGTTTCTATTTCCTCCTGCAGGAACAGCTCATAATAAGACTCTCTTCTTATCCTCATGCTCTTCAGTGAGTTGGAAACACCACTTCCTTCAAAAGTAGCTCATTAGACCGAGTTTGGAGGCCTCTGGGTGTGCGTGCCCCTATCTGCACACTTGCTACATTATATTGAGGTTATCGAGGCATATGCTTACTCCCTTTCTAGTCCAAAAGAAAGTTCTTTCATGACAAGGTATGTGTCTTGGTCACCTGTGTACTCCCAGTGCCTCCCATGTCTTGCACATAGTAGGTGCTCAGTTAATATTTGGCCTAAACTGAACACCTCAACATATTGGTCACCCCAACCCCTATTCTCACCCAACAAGCTCCAGGTTTGAGTGATAAATGGAATGAGACACCCTAAAGCCTGTGTGGTCTGGCCAGGGCATGGTGTGCTGGGCTGGGACCAACTTTGATCTCAACACCCACAGAGGCTGATGTAACTTAAATTTGCATGAGCCTTTCTAGTGGTAACTCATGGCAATACCACATCCAATGGATAGAATATCATGCAGCCATTCTCCACCCCACCCAAACACCAGCTCTCTTTCAAAGGAAGCACTGCCCAGTGAGAGCTCCTTTGTCCTATGTCAATACAATTGACTTTTTTTTTATTGGTTTTGTTGTTGCTTTAACTTCAATGCGGATCTTATTAGTGATCTTAGTTACATGTCATCACTCTGGTTTACGCCAAGGATTGCAGCCTGTTGGATCAGTTTGAATCTGGATTTGGATGTTTGTCATTTAGCTTTTCCTTTCAGCCTTGTCTGATCATGTCTGAGCCAGTCTCCCAACCCAATCCTTATTCCCTAGCCTGCAGCCATGTGTACAGTTTTCAGGAGGATATGACCAAGGGCACGTCAGCCTATGCACATTCTTGAATGTCCTGTGAGGTAAGGTGGGGTCCCCTCAAAGACCCTCCACCAGTGTTCTTCCTTAAATCTTGACTCGCTCACCTGAGAAACTACCTTTCCCTCTGCCTCCCACCTTGGCTGGGTGGACCTTTCTGAGCTATAGAGCTTCCCCAGCAGAAGGTAGCCCAGTCTCATCTTAGCTCTGGTGGAGCGGGAAGAAAAATGAAGAAGAGAATTTTGACAACATGTCTTCTCTATGAAAGATTGCACCGCCCAGGATGAGGGACCTTTCATATCTCTCTGACTTTGACAGATGACTCCAAACATCCCTCAGGTAAGAGAAACAGGCATGGTGGGGAATGTCACCTGCAAACTTGACAATAAGCTTTCTGGGTCTTCAAAGTGTTGGCAATAATTACATAAGACAGGTCAGAGGACCATCCTCAACTACATCCTGCTGGAATCCTTCCTATAGACAAAGGGCCACATCTGGCCACTTCCTGTTTTTGTCAGTAAAACTTTATTGGCACACAGCCATGCTCATTCATTTACATGTTGGCTGTGCCTGCTTTTGTGTTATGGCGGCAGAATTGAGTAGTTTAACGGAGACTGGATGATCTGCAGAGCTTAAAACAGTTACGCCCTAGTTCTTCACAGAAAATGTTTGCCAAACCCCACCCCTCCACTAGGCTTCTATTCACCATTAATTAGCCCTTTATCTTCTGCCTCCAGCTCATGCTTCATAGTTTTCAAAGAATGTTCATATATGTATATCATATAATTCTCCTAACAGTCAAAGGAGTCCAGAAAAGACTTTACAGTATAAGGGTGAGGAAACTGAGGCTCAGAGGAGTTGCTTATGCTGGCCCATGGTCCCATAGCTGGGACTTCTCTTACTCCAGACTCCTGTGGAAGCAGAAAGTGAATGGGTGTTGGCAGGCTGCCAGGGACCAAATCTTGGCTTTGCCACTTAATGCGTGAACTTAGGCAAGTTATTCAAGCTACCTGAGCCTTAATGCCCTTGTCTATACAGCAGAAGTGGCAACACGCCCCACTCTGAAGCATTGCGGTGAGGATTAAATTAAGTTATCCATGTGAACTGCCTCCAATATCCATGACATACAGTTATGTATCATTGGTGCTTGTTAGATGATTATCATTGAGTATGACTCCCACCAGAACCCTGCCCTCATTTAACAGCTATACAGGAAATAAGAGAGACTTGTATAACTGCGTCAGCTTCTATCCCAGAAGCCAGGATTGGAGGAAACTTTAGAGGCACTGGAACCACAACACCCATATCTTGCTAAGAAAAGGAGCTTTCTAGTTTAAGCAGTAGAAGAAGGAGGAGGAGAAAAAGAAGAAGAAGGAGAAATAAAAGATGAAAATGAACTAGAGCTTGTCTCCTTTCTCCTCCTACAGTTTGCATCTCCTTCTTCATGGCTCGGCCTTTGTACCTTCAAAACCTGTCTTCCCTTCTGCTTTCTGGTTCTATCTTCTGCGTGCACCGGAGCTATTAAGGAGATTTTTGTCGCTAACAGATGGTTTTCAGTTTGGACTGGGCTTGAAGCTGAGCACTGATAAACTCTTGTTCTCCACCCTTTGGAATACAAGAAGTTATAAATTCTTGGAATTCCTGTAGGCATCGTGCTTGGTCTGCGCCCCTGAAGGGCCGGCACTGTGTTTGACACAGTAAGACAGGGAGAGGACTAGAGAAAGGCCTCGGCTGTAAAGGTTGCACCAACCAGAGAGCAGAGAAGCAAACAATAAACTGTAAAACACAGTGTGGAGAAAAGAACAGACATTTGGGGATCAGGCAGACCTGAGTTCAAATGTCAGCTTGATCATTTACGAGCTGCAATTATGATTATTTACCAGGATTGTGACAATTCAGTGAGATAACACATAAAATGCCTTACCAAAGGCTCAATAAATTTTTCTCTGTAAATATCAAAATAGAGGTACAGCAATATTCTGAGAAGGTCCAATGTAATTCAGTGAAGCAATTGATTGGTCTTCTTCGCTGCCCCACCCCTCCCTGCTTCCCCTCTACATCTTTGAGCAACTAGGGATTCGGTCCTTGGCCTTCTGTTCTTTAATTGAACCCTACTCCTGGTGACATTCATCAAATTCCATCATATTCCACCTCTGAATTTTGCCCTGAATTTCAGACTAATCTGTTCCATTACCTACTTGCGGCATCCATAAATACCTTAGAATCAACATGGGAACACAACTCTTAATATTCCCTCCCCCATTTCCTCCGTCTCTGTAAATGACACCGTGATCTGCCCAGGTGTATCGATCAAAAGCCAAGTAATCCTCCTAGGTTGATCTCACCTGCCTCCCACATCCACTTCTCAGCAAGCCCTAATCAGCTCCAACATCTGTCCCCTGGACCCTGCCTATCACCCCCCCCTCCCCATGTAAGGTTGCCACAGTTAGCAAGTAAAAATACAGGATGCCCTGGTCAAGTTGAATTTCAGATAAACGATAAATAATTTTCTAGAGGAAACCTGCCTCAAATATGTGGTGGGAGGGCCCAGGAGGAAGGAGACAAGGCTGAGAGCCTCTCACATAACCAGCCAGTCTCCAGTCTGTGAGGGGTGTCAGTGGGCAGTTCTGTTGCTGAGGCCTCCAGGCAGATCGTCTTGTTAGGATAATTGTCCCCATGCCTTCCAACTCTGAGAGGTCCTTCGGAGATGGGAAAGCCAAGTCTCCTTGGCCCCACTTGCCCTTCCAGCTGGCAGCCCAGTGTGGCCCGAAGGCCGGCAGGCACCCCTGGCCTTCTGCCTTTGTGAGAACCCCACGTTCCCTGAGGTCCTTTATAGAGCAATCCAAGGGATGCAGGGAATTAGGACAGGGGACTGGGGGTGGGCATTTCCTGTATTCCCATCTCACACTGCTGGTGTGGTCCCAATCCATAGCTGCCCCCCCCTTAGGAAATCCTAGAAGAGATGTGGGCCAGGGCCCTGCTCCAGCTCAAGGGACACAAGTGGCCTCTCCCAAAGGTCACGTGCCAGGCTTCTCTCTGAGAAAAGCGTTGCCATGAGTTCAGCTGTCATCTAGTGGGGCTGCTACCCAGAGCCAGCACCCCTGCCCTGTTTACAGAGATCCTATCTCTATGAGCCCCCCGCCCCCCCCCCCTGCTTAGCACCTGCATGAATGTAGGGTAGTCAGTGAAGGTGTCCCACAGTGACATGTTGGAGGCAATGGTGCCAGTTCCCAGGGTGGGAAGTGGGAGAATCACAGAGCCCTGGCCATGCTGACTCACTGTGGGAGGGTTTCCTTCTGCAAAGTGCTTTGTTTCTTCTTCTTGCTGTTGTTAATAACAGCGGGATCTGGCCAGTTGTCCTCTGTGAAACACTATCCTCTGCGAAACATATTATGTGCCAGAGATATGGAAAAATTGCACCGTGCCTGGAGGAGTCGAAGAAAGGAGTCTTCTTCCCCTTTAAGACTTGTCCCCTGACCATTATTAGCTGTGGCTGCTGAGCAAGAAGAAAGGAGCAGATTGCCTTGAGAAAGGCCCTTTATACCCTTGAGCTCAAAACCCCTACGCCACTGGTCTCAGTGAAATGATTACAAAAGAGGAAAGCAGGCATGTGTACAAAACTCTTTTAATATTTTCATAATCACTCAACACGGGGGAAAAAACCATAAACATCCAAATTTATGGGGTTGTTTAGCTAAATTATGGTAAATCAACACAGAGGAATATTACACAGCCTTTCCAAATGATAACTGCAAAGCCACATGGAGAAATGTTTACGAAATAATGTTAAGGGAAGAAAGACTGCCCCGTTGTGTGTTTTCACTGCGAGTGTAATTAAACAAGCAGATACGGGGGAAGGAGGAAGGGTGGAAGGGAACGTGGAGGAAGGAAAACAACTGTGGTCAATTTTCTCTAATGATGTTGTGGTTTTAATAAAACTGCCCTTTGAAAAAGCCACGTGAATTCTTCCCTAATGCTGCAAACACAGCACCCTGTGGACTGACTGTCTTGGAGCCTACAGCGCCCCGCAGGTGGGCGAACAGGCCTGCCTTACTCCCTCTCCAAATGTGTGATTGTGCTGCCCCCACCTGGTTTCAGATGCTGCCAACAGAGGCTCCCTGGAGCCAGGGGCTGGAGAACACTCCTGCCACATATAAGAAGAAGCTTGGCACAAGACCCAAGGGCACCCAGCAAGGGAGAGGCTGAGGACAAATAAAACCAGAGCTGGGAAGAATTAGTCCTGACCTCAACAGCTGTAAATAAAACGAGGCCCAGGGCAGGGTGGGTCCTCCTCAGGGTTTCCCACGCCTCTCTGGCCAAATGGGATGCCCTTAAATTTTGATACCCTGGGAAGGCCTGAATTCCTGTGCACCCTCCTCAGGGGTCCCAGATGTCACCCAGATCCAGTCGCATGCTTTCTGGTACCTCCCTTGGTTCTTGAAGCTCACTGCTTTGCTAAGTTTGTTTTGTTTTGTTTTAAATAACTTCTACCTTCTTTGGGAGTGAAGTAAAGAGAGTTAAGTCAAATGTCCCAAGTTTCCCTTTAAACTATTTTCCTTTTAGCTTTCTCCCCCCCAGCTTTATGGAAGTAGAATTGACAAATAAAAATTGTATATATTTATGGTGTGAAATGTAATGCATACATTATGAAATGATCACCGTAATCAAACTAATTAACATTACCATCACATTGTCACCATTTGTGTGTGTGTGTGTGTGGTGAGAACATGTAAGATCTACTCTCTTAGGAGATTTCAATTATACAATACAGTATAGTATGTACCACTTACTGACGAGGGCACAGTCTGAGAAATGTGTCAGTAGGCGATTTCATTGTGCGAACATCATAGAGTGCACTTGCACAAGCCTAGATGGTACAGCCCACTACACACTCAGGCTATATGTTATATAGTCTATTGCCCCCTAGGCTACAAGTCTATATAGCATGTTACTGTGCAAAGCATGAGATTAAATCAAGCATACAAGAAAACCATGCAACCAAGAGACGCAGTAAACTTGACAGTATGAGGCGGCATACTGCTTTATAGCAAACCCTCTTACAAGTAGAAGATTGCACTCTAAAATAACAATAAAAGTATAGTAATTTCATAAACCGTAACACAGTCCTTTATTATCATGATCAAGTTTATGTACTGTACATAATTGTATGTGCTATACTTTTGTTTTGAAAAATTTCCACTTAATTTTTTTCAATTACAGTTGACGTTCAATATTATTTTATATTAGTTTCTGGTGTACAGCATAGTTGATAGACATTTATATCATTTAAGAAGCAATCCGCCTGGTAAGTCTTGTGCCCGCCTGGCACCATACATATGTGCTATGCTTTTATATGTGCAGTAAGTTTGTTTGTACCAGCGTCACCACAGACACATGAGGATTATGTTATACTATGACAATAGGATGTCACTAGGCGATAGAAATTTTGCAGCTCCATTATAATTGTATCGGACCACCATCCTAGATGTGGTCTGTTGTTGACCGAAATGTTGTTACGTGGTACATCTGTATTGTTAACTGTAGTTGCTGTGCTATAGATCTCCAGAACTTATTTATCTTAAATAACTGCAACTTTGTACCCTTGTCCAACATCTCCCCAATTCTCCCTCCCTGTGAACCCTGGCAGCCATCATTCTACTCTCTGCTTTTATGAGTTTCACTTTTTAGATTCCATATATAAATGAGGGCATACAATATCTGTCTTTCTGTGTCTGGCTTATTGCACTGGCCACAATGTCCTCAAAGTTCATCCATGTTGTTGCAAATGGCCCATCTTAGTCCAATGTGACCTTAATCTAATGTTATTACAGCTGTATGCAAAGACCCTCTTTCTGAATAAGGCCACATTCATAGGTTCTGGGTAGACATGAATTTAGTGGGGAACACTATTCAATCTGGTATACCAGGGAATGAAAGTGCACTTGAAGTCATGCCTGGCAAACGCGTTGAAGGGAAGAAAGCATTGCGGGCTTCCTCTTCCGCTGACTCTTAGGAAACCTCCCTGGTTGTATTCTTTCATGATATGCTTAGTTGGGTGCCTCCACAAGAGAGAGAGGAGAGGCTCCCGTAAACAAAATGTATTGTTCCAACATGTCCTTGAGATAGGAGGCCTGGCACACATGCAGGGCCACAGGGGGAAGCGCCAGGTGGTCAGGAGGAGGAAGACAGGAACGAGGGGCATGCTTAGGCCATGGCCTTTATTGGGGTTTCCACAGGAAAGGAAAGGCAGCACAGAGTAACTACTTGAAGACTGGCTAGTTTGAAGAATTGGGGTGGTCTCTGGTACCTGGTGCTGGAATGATTAAGACAGAAAAATTGCCTCTTGGGGTGCACATGCCAGATAGAGTAGGTGCAGCTCTGGATTGGTTAGTTTGCATATCAAAGCCATGCTAGGGTGGGGTTCTTTGCTAGCTCCCAGAATTGACTCCCAGACGAGATTATTAAGATGTCAAAGCATCATAATATACAGAATATTTTAACTATAAATAATATGCCATCACCACCACCACTACCTGGTCCCCTCTGGGAAAGAGGAAGGATCTGGCTTCCTTTGTCCCCAGCTCCCTACACCAGCACAGCCCTCTGGTGCTAGATTTGGTTCTTTCTCCTACCTTACCATGTGACTGGGGACACGTCAGCAGCTGCACCAGGAACAGATCACCACACTGGTAATCTGGCCTTGGGTTCATGGTCACAGCACTGCCACTGGCTGTGTGACCTTGGGCAGGAGGCCTCATCTCAGGAGACTCAGGACCTGACCAGCTGGCAAATCAATGGTGACCTGGTTCACCATTAATGAACGGTGATCAATGGTTCTACCTGGAAAATCCGTTTCCACTTTGGGGCTCTTTAGAGTTCATATCAGGGACTCCAGGTTGACAATGATTGGACTAGACCTCTGAAGTCCCATCAGCTCTGAAAAATTCTGGGCCCCAGGAGATAACCATGGCACCTGTTCTTACAGTGCTCCCCTTGGGCATTCATTTCTCACATTTTTCATTTTGCTCTTGTACTAAGGCTGAGGGTTTCTGTATCTGACTTCCCACTAAATTGACCCCTGGGAGGGGCAAGGGCCATGTTTGAATGCCTTTCTATTGCCCACATTATCATAGATTTGGAAATTACACCAAGTTGCGTTCCAGTCCCATTCTGCTCCATTTTACTCTGTGGCTTTGGGAAAATGAACCTCTTTGAGCTGCAGTGTGCTTATCTGCAAAGTGGGCATCCTAATGCCGCCCTCTGAGCAATGTGGTGGCCCTTTGAGAATATCTCTAAGTGCCCGCCATTCTTCCTGGGAACTTGCCCCACTGGAGCCCATGACCCCCTCCTCTCAGCCCTGCTGTAGGGACCTGGCACTGCAGAATGTCCTCCCTTGTGGTCCCAGTTTTCTTCCAGGACCTTTGGGTCATCCTACTGAGTGCAAATCACACGGCTGGCCAGAGAGTGGCAAAGCGGGAGCTGTTTGCAGGTGTTGGAGAAGATGGGAGGATGGAATTGGGCTGTGCAAGCTGGGGTATCCCCAAGCATGGGTGAAGGCCCACATGGCACAGGATTGCACAGGAGGTGGGGAGTGGGGAGAGGCTTTCCTCACAGGACTGTCCTGGACTAGTTCTGGGTAGGCAATGTATTCCTGGCACCCCCGAGTTCTGCTTCTCATCCAAGTCCAGACATAGGTGATTTCATAGCAAGAAATGTGTTGTCACTTCCTCAGACCCCAGAGTTGGCCTCCAAAGGGCAGGGATGGTGTGCTAAGCCCTTCCCTCCTTGCTGGCTCTGGCCCTCCCTTTGTTGCAAGGACTCAGAGCAGCGGCAGCCCTGGGGTGGCATTGCTCTTAGCTGGAGTCTTACTGCGAGGAACCCACGAGCCTAACACTTTTCCTCTGCCTTCGTGAGTCTCTGGTCAGGGCTCTGTGGCTGCCCACAGACCTCCCAGGACCTGCCTGCTTATTCGTGTCTGGCAGTCTCTCGGCCAGCCAGCCCACTCCAGCTCCAGCACCGCCTGCAGGGCACTGTATCCCTGGTGTGGAGGCACCATCCCACCCACAGCAGCGCCCAGCTCCTCTTTGGAGCTACCATGTCTGCCACCCGCTCCTTGCCCAAGCCATCTGTAGTGGAGGATGCATGGGTTTTCCCATCCGGCTCCTGTCACTGTGAGCCTAACAGTTTCCATAGGGAGCTTTTTTAATGGGATGTGGTCAAGGCAGAGGGTCAGTTAGGGGTGAGTTATGAATTACTGCTACTGTGCTCTCTTCTTGTCTCCTTCACATTCTGAGTGATCACGGGGCAACCATGGCCTGATTCCCGAGCCGCCCCATTTGTCGTGCCCAAGGCCCCCTTGCCACCAATGCCACCGTCACATTATGGTAGTACTGTGTTTCCCATCATTTTTCCACTTGATCTCCACACCAAGCTATGAGGTAGGTACCATCATCTGCACTTACAGGTAAGAAGGTGGAGGCCCAGTGAGACTGATAGTTCTCCCAGGTGAACAGGTGTTCGTTAAATTTACATGGCACTGGCAGTAAAGGTCTGAGCTGGACTCAGACTCTAGTTTCCAAGGCAAGCTCATTCCACAGATGCCCACTGCTCACACCTGGTTTTCACTGGCCCCAGCAGGGAGACTAGAACTCTGGGCCCGGCAGGAAGGGCTCTGGTCACGTGTGATCAAACAGGCCTGGGTCTGGGTCTGCCCAAGTTCACTGTGCTGTCCACCAAACCGTATGGCCTCCAGGCAAGAAGTTGACAGGGAAACTGAGGTACCTGGCGGTGAGGGAGAAGGAGGGTGACTTTCCACAAAGAAGACTAGTTCTAAGCCAACCCTCTGTTCCCCCCATTTGTGTCAATGCACACAGCCTGGCCCTGTGGGTTTTTACGATGTCTGCTGTTATAGTACATATTATACAAACAGATCGACAAGAAGGGCTGTAATACCACGCTGCAAATTACAAAGTAAAACACATGAACTCTCAAGGAGGGTTTTTAATTTTTCTTGATAAAACAGGAAGTTGTGGAGAAGTTGCCCATTCTTTTCGACAGCCCTTGCTCTCTACTTGACAAGGCGTTTGGGGCTGGAATAATTTTTCTTCCCTCTGTATCCTGGAGAGCCTCCCACAGCTGGAGTCGCCTGCTCTCAGCTGTTTGTTTTTCCTCCTTAGAGAGGGACTTGGGAACACTACCCACCAAACCCCAGAGGGACAGGCAGTTTTAAGAGCCCTCAAGTCCCCAGGACACAATCTCCAGCAGATGGGCCCCAGGCTGCATGCTCCCTCCAAGTGGGCCGAAAGGCTGGCTGACAGTTCTGACAGCCCCAAAGCACCAGGCCAGCCCCTGGCCCCTCCACCTCTCCAGCTGAGGGCAGAGTCGGGGGAAGGGAAAGAAGATTTCAGCCCACAGGCCCCAGGCCAGGTCCTGGAACTTCAGTTATGAAAGTTGAGCTGGGCCGGCATCAAGTGGCTCCCAGTTGGCCCATTTATCATCTGGCCTTGGGTGGGACTGGGCAGAGCCTGAGTAATGCTTGCCTGGAGCTCTCGCTTGGACCCAGCCAGACTCTCTCCCAAGTCCCACCCTCACCCCAGGGGGTCGGTCCCCAGACCCAGCGGAGGCTTAGTCCGTCTTCCTGCCCCACCCACCGCAGCTCTTCTCTTTCGTTCCCCTTTAGAAATTTTTTAAATTGTGGGAAAATAAACATAACATAAAACTTAAACCATCTTAGTCACTTCTAGGTGTACACCTCAGTGATGTTAAGCGCATTCACAGTGTTGTGCAACTATCACCACCATCCATCTCCAGAGGTCTTTTTGTCATCCCAAACTGAAAGTGTCCCCGTTAAACACTGGCTTCCCCTCCCCCCTGCCCCTGGAAGGCCTCTTTAAAGAACTTATCTCCATATACAGTTACAGTTCTAAGGTACTGGGAGTTGGAATTTTAACACAGGAGGGATACAATTTAGCCCACAGCACTATCCTTTTCTCTTTCTTTCAATAGATGATTATTTTAAACTCTTTATATTGCTCAAACATAATAATACCATCAAGAAATGGAATAACACTTCTCCTAATTTCACTATTTTAAAAAAAGCAATTATTTTCAACAATCCCAGTTTTCTTTTAATTCTTTTGAGTGTGTGTGTGTGTTTGCTTAATATTATTGCATGTGCATTTCCCACATTGTTAGATAATAGACCTCCTAGCTGTCATTTCTAGGTCTTCATCCCAGTCTGCCCAGTTGGTGTACCATGATTTAATCATTCTCGAATTGTTCATTCACGAAGCTCCTGCTTTTCGCTGCTACGAATAGGAGGACAATGAGTTCCTCTGTGCTATAGCGGTTCCCTTCTTTTGGATTATTTCTTTAGGGTTAATTCCCAGGGGTGAGATTATTGAACAGAGAATTGTGAATGTTTTTATGGCTCTTGATAACATTTTGCCAAATTGCTTTTCAAAAGTATTTCGCACTGTCATCAGCAATATATAAACACACCAGTTTTCACCAGAGTCTTGCCAGCATGATGTAGCACTTACCTCATTATTTTTAGAGAGATTTCATTTTGTTTTATTTTGCATGTCATTGATAGCTAATGATCTCATAAAGTTTTTCATTTGATTATTAATTATATCATCTCTTAAGGCTCTTTAAGCCTTTTGCCTGCTTGCTTATGTGGGGGCCCAACCGAGTATTTATTAAGCATCCACTACACGCTCACTACTATAGGTTGCTATGGGATGACCAAAGAAGTGTGAGGCTTAGTCTGTATTTTCCAGAAGCCTACAATCAGCAATCACATTGTTTTTTAGTTATTGCCAATTTCTTTTTACCTGATCTATTGCTTTGCCCATTGTACGTGCTTGAAAATTTTTGTTAAATGCAGTTTAATCCCAGATGGCATGTTGATGTTTTGTGGTTCACAGAGGTCTGCATTCAATTCAAAGGACTGCAGAACAGAATCCAAAATGAGCCTAAAATCCAGAGCAATAACCCAAACCTGAGAAATTAATATGCATGAACATGCGGTCCTGTGCTGGAGTGTTAGGGAAGATACGCTTGATAGCAATTTTCAAGCAAAGAGTAGGGTTTGAAGATGGCAGCATGAGTGACTGCATGATGTGGCTGCCAACCAAAAGCTATTGCAATCAAAGTTATATTAACAGAGGTATAGTATGTAGAATAGGGGAGGTGACAGTCCTATTTGACTCCACACAGATTAGACAACTCTACAACTCCTCAGTGTTGGTCCTTTTTGTCTTTTCAATTTTTTATTTTGAGAATAAATATTCTCAAAATAACCTAAAGAGAAGTTGGAAACATATAATTAGCACCCATATATTCTTCATTTTGGTGCATAAATTGCTAACATTTTGCTACATTTTTTCTCTCTCTCTTTCACCTCCCAATTATAATTATCATTTTATTGTTAGTGAACCATCTGAGAGTCATTTGCAAACTTCACCCCTAAATACTTTAGTATGTATTTCCAAGAACAAGAATATTTTCTTATATCACCACTTGGAGGTATTAAATTCAGGAAATGTAATATTGGCACAAGACAATTATAAATATATAGTCCATAATTCATTTTCTTCAATTGCTCCTTTATAACTTTTTTCTTTTTTTTTACTCTGATGCAGGATGTAATCCCGTTGCCCTGTTTCTTTAGTGTTCTTTTATCTAGAATGGCTTCTTTCATTCATTTTCATGACATCGATATTTTTGAAGAACACAGGTCAGTTGCTTGGTAGAATGTCCCTCAATTTCAGTTGTTTGTTTCCACATGGTTAGAGATAGTTAAATACTTCATAAATCCTGCTGAGAGCATCACTTTGGGGGGGCATCTTATGTTACTTTGTCCCTTTGGTGGTGATGTTAAATTTGATCGCTTCATTCAGGTCTTTATCGACTATGAAGTTATCTTCTGTTCCCTTTCTAATGAAGAAGTGATCTGAGGAAGACACTTTGATAATCTTTCACTCAATGATGTCAGCATCCACTAATAATTCTTGACCTGAATCAATTATTACAAAGCTGGTCCTAAAATGGTGTTTTCTTCTATCCCTCCTCAGTGGTCTTTTCCTCTCTGAGCACTAGTGATAGATGGATAAAAACATCAGAGTGCTGAAGTCACTCTAGTTATGTGCCTCTTTTTCCAACTCCATGTTTAGTGATGTCACATTGGCAGCTTGATATGGGCTTTAGTGGGAGTATTTACACCTCAGCAGTTGGCCAGCGTGATCAAGTGGGATTGTAGTTTTTGTTTTGGAGAACCAGTTGATAAACATTTATCACTGGAGACTGACAAGCTGCAACATATTTTAAGAAAAATAATTTGGGTAGTGAAGGGATTTGAAACCTTAAAGGAAAGGGATCAGCCTTCAAATATTTAATTTATTTTATTTTTTTATTTTCCTGTCTTGAAATATTTAAATAACTGTTTGTTGGGTTTACTCACTGTTTAGGAGGTAACCCCTAACACCCCACCCTCCTTCCCACTTAGTGCTGCAGTCATGCTTGAGTCCTTGAAGGAACCACAGACCCTAAACACCTCCCACCACGTCCTTCCTGTGGGAGGTGGCAGGGAGTGGCAAGGATCACAGAAGCTGCAGGTCACCTCAAGAAGGGAAAGGCATGCTTCTCTCTCTGAACCTGGAGGAAACAGTGAGGCTGCAGAGAGATGCAAGGCGTGGAGGACACAGAGCTCCTGCTTAATGGTGTTCGGATTCTTGGTAAAGTGGCTACAGAGAATTACTTCTAAGAATAAGAGGGATAAAGCAGGCATGGGCAGTAAGGGGCCTGAAGAAGGTTTTGAAGAGCAGCTAAGGGGATTTCTTGCCCCAGCCCACCCATTCACTCTAGGCAGTGCAGCTTCAGGTACAGTCAAACAGCATGAGAGTGGGCCAAGACAGCACAGGTCTTCGGCAGTACTATGCAGTCCAGGAGGCAGAGCGAGGAAAGGAGGCAGTGCAGCTGCCCACGGTTTCTCACTGATGAGTGCTGCAGTAGGTCATCTCTCCAGAGTCTTGGGGCATTTGAAAGCATCTCTTAATCCTGCCACAAGAACGATTCAGGCATAGCCAGAGGAGAACTAATGGGGAAGGTTACATTATGAGATCTGTCTGCCCATTGAAGACAGTGGGCAGGTCCCCTTATGGTGAGAGAGCTGATGAGCTTGGCAGCAGTGGTTGAAAAGAGGGATCAGCATTCTGGATCTCTGTGGAAAGTACCAAATAGTTGCCAGGTTCTCGGGGGAGAAGGACTAGAGGTCACTGGGGGCAACAGGGCTGAAGAGCAGTGTGTTGAGGTCGCTGGAAAGCAACAAACATGAGTAAAATGAGGAATAAAGGCAGGTGGTACACTCTTTACTTAGAGTTGTAACACTGAGTCTTGAGGCATGGCTGTCACTAGTTAATGGTGAAAAAAAAATCATTTCTGCTCACTGCTCTAGATTCTTCATTCAATATAAGTGGGGATGAAATGCTGGTCCAGAATTTAAAATCTGATCATGTACACAGCAGTGCTGTGTGAAATGTGGAACTCGATACAACCGTTGGATGGTTGCATGATTAGCATTAATGCAAGCGGACCTAGTGATAAAGAAAGGGAAGGCATCTTGAGTAGAGGACATCCACGAATACCAACAGTAGGGCTTTGAATAGGCTTTGCAATATAGGTGGGGCTCTCTTCGATTTCCGCAAATGAGAAAACACCTGTGTGAAACTCATACCAGGGCCTGGCTCAATTACTGTTTCCTTTAGTCCACGTGACAACCCCAAGGTAGATGTTGTTAATTCTATTTTTTTAGGGGAGAAGGGGAAGACTCACAATGACAAATTCCCTTGTCCAAGAAGAGCAAGTTAAGTGGTGGGGAGGACTTGAGGCCAGGCCTTAGGACTCTAACTTTCTCATTCCTTCCTTTCTAATCTATGTCTGAGAATATCTTTGATTCTCAGAGTCTATGAAATTCTAAAACCTGTTTCTTTTATGTGATCTTCTGCACTTCATACAATGCTGTCCGTTTTTGAAAAAATTGGAAACATGAGATGCACACGGTTTTTTATTACAGTATGTTAAAAGTTGTTATTAAATTTTTTTTCCTTTTGTAGCAAAGGTTCTGAACCCACAGAATATCATATTGTGATTGATGACTATCATTGGCACGATTTCGTATTACTCTTTTGCAATACTAAATATTTGTGCAATACTAAAGATATCCAACCTAATAATGCAAGATACTCTGGGGACCAATGAACATTTTAAAGTAACTCTCACTCTAAGTGTCATTGTTTCAATTGGAATAACTCTGCTAGCTGGGGTGGGAGCGATTTTTGCATTATTGTCAATGATGATTCATATGGATAGATGGGTGGATGGATGGAAGGAGGGGTGGGTGAGTGGATAGATGCGGGGGTGGGTGGGTGGCTGGATGGATGAATCCTAAGTCTGTTTCCTGGACAGTAGTGTGGTATAGTGGAGAAAGAGAGGGACTGGGTTTCAAGAAGTATGAGTACTAGCCCTGCTTCTGCCACCAACAACCTGAATGACCTGGGGCAGTTTTCAGTTTCTCATCCTTTCTTTCCTCATCCAAAAATAACATGTAGGTGATGATGAGGGTCAGTCTCAGTCCCAAGCATCTATGAGTCTACTTTTTGGAGAACAGTGATGTGAGAGATTTGACACATAGGCCACAAACCTCATGTTCTGAAAGAGGAAACCCAGTAAGTGCCTAGATTCCTGGCAAGTCTGGCTCAGGTTCCTTATATGCTTAGTAGCGAGAAAAACTTCCAACCGCCTTAAAATACTTTATGACGGGCTTCACAACTGAAGAAAGAGGGATCTGAGAAAATTGGCATTGGGGAGAGCTCACACCGCTCCAACCCAACACTGTGTGGAAACTCTAGGGGGACTGACACTGACTTGTTTGAAAACAAGCACTTATGGAACAAAGTGTCCAGAAAGATAGAAACAGAGAGACATGCTGGCCACTGGACTTGCCGTGTGCGAGTAGTGGGTCGTGAACAAACCGCTCGGTCTCTCTACGCCTCATCTGTAAAGCTGGACACTGGAACACGCTTTGTGTCCTTTCGTGAAGTGGTCAGTCAGGTGTGGCCATCATGGAGAGGCTTCGGAAAACAAATTTTATTGCACTCACAGTTCCTAGAGACAGGAGGCACGGCACCCCACGGAGGGCCACCAGGGGAAGCACGAGGGTGGTCAGGGGGCAGAAAATAGAAATGAGGAGAACACGTAGGCCACAACCTTTATTGGAGTTTGTGTGAGAAAGGCAAGCCAGGGCCTGACCAGATGGTGGCGAAGTAGATAGAGTGTCGACCTGGAATGTTGACCCAGGTTCGAAACGCCGAGGTTACCGGCTTGAGTGTGAACTCACCAGCTTGAATGCAAGGTCACTGGCTTGAGCATGAGATCAGAGACATGACCCCAAGGTCACTGGCTTGAGCAAGGGGTCACTGGCACAGCTGGAACCCCCTGGTCAAGACACATATGAGAAAGCAATCAATGAACAACTGAAGTGCCACAATTATGAGTTGATGCTTCTTATCTCTCTCCCTTCCTGTCTGTCCCTGCCTGTTTGTCTCTCTCTCTCTCTCTCTTTCACACACACACACACACACACACACACACACACACACACACACACAAAGCTAAGAAAGGCAAGCCACGGTGGGGTAGGCAACTTAGGGTTGGCTAGTTTGAATTATTTTGGTGAACTTTAGACTACAGAGGTGGTGTCTAGTTGGCTGGTACGTGGCCCTGGGATGATTAAGGCAGAGGAATATTGCCTCTTGGGGCCTGATAGAGGAGGTTCACCTTCAGCTTCGACATCAAAGTCTTCCTCCTGGCTGGCCTGTTTGCTGTCTCTAAGAATTGGCTAGCCCAGGATGACCCATGGATGCTCGACAGGGTGACTTTGGGTGCAGTGTTAGAATAACCACAAGCAGTCATCTTATTTACAATGCCTAATTATAACATCATACCACTTCGTTTTCATGGTGCATGTTTGTTATTTTCTTTTTCCCCACCGTGATGTGAATGAAACCAAGAGTGGAGTCAGGTAAAGAGACGCTGGAGTTGGCCTGTGCCCAAATGCTGCTTCTGTCCCTTCCTAGCTATCAGACCTTTGAAAATGTACTTCATTTCTCTGAGCTTCAACTTGTTCTTCTTTAAAACAAGAATGATAACGCACACTTCACAGTCGAGGGTATGTGAGGCATGCCCTCCCACGTCATGTACTCCTCTTACCCTCAGCTGAGATCTCGCATCGATGAAGATAGCTTTGAACTCTGTCATCTACGCTCTCCAGCCTCCCATCTGCTGTTGGTCATCAATAGCATATTGATTCAGTTGGGCTGTGGATTTCATGTCAGTGGATGCCCTGTCACTCAGAAGTACTAACGCCTTCTCTTCTTAAACCTCCAGTCCCAGGAGGCTGCTGTCCTGACAGTGTTATGTCTTATCATGTCTCGTGTGTGTCGCTCCTCTCCATCCAGTCATGGCCCTGCTTCAAGGCCCTTCTCTGTCACCAGGACCACAGCTTCCTACCCCACTTCCCTCCTCCAGTTCATTCCTGTCCTTTCCAGTTCATCCTCCACACTGCTGACCGAGGCATCTGACAAAAACACAGATGCCATCCCCCCCGCCCCTGACTACTGAAGAATGGTCACTAATTGCACTAATTGTATCCAACTTCTTCAGATAATCTTCATGATGGGTTTGGCTTTTATCCTCCCCCCAGTGAACATTCTGAAACACATTAGAGCAGAGGAGTTTTAAACAGATTCTGTGTGTGTGTGTTTAGTTTTATCCCTAAGTCAATGGGTAGGCCAGTTTGTATTTTAGATTTCTCCGTACAATCCACCCTCATTATCACCAGGTGATTGGTTCTAGGACCCCCTCGGATGCTCAAGTCCCTTACATAAAATAGTATAGGATTTGCTCATAACCTGTATTTGCATATAGGTTACAGCAGAAAATGCCTACATACCACTTTATTTGCGTGGACTCAGTGTAGTGCTCCATGCATGGCGAATTCAAGTTCGTGTTTTGGAACTTTCTGCAATTTTTCCCCCAAATATTTTCAATCCATGGTTGGTTGAATTTGTGGCATGAAACCCTAGGATACGGAAGGCCAACTATATTTACTGCTGCCCAGACTCACATACCCAGTTATACCACACATCCATACATGTACTGGATTATTTAATGCATGAATAAACAAATGAATAGCCTAAATTCAAACTCATTTGTAGCCTCTTAAGACAATGGGAAATCAAGTGTGAAGAAGCAAAGCTCCAAAGGCAGATGGGAAAACAGCTGCTCTCTGTGCCATGGGGGAAGGGACGCTTCTTGTCATATCCTGGGATTTCTATGGAAATCAGAGCTCAAGACACAGGGTTGGTAGTTTACCATGAGAAGTGATCCTGGCAAGCAGAAATAGGGGATTGGAGAGATCAGAAAGGAAGAAAAGCAAAAACAAGGATGCGTCCTTGGGTTCGTTTCTGCTGTGGCCACTGGGGCTCAGTCCTGCCAGGATCTCCTAAGGAGTTTTGTATTAAGGGCGGCAGAATTGTCTTTCTGTAAAGAGCATTTATCCATCAGCTCCTGCACACATAGGTGGAGGTATCCCGAGGGTCAAGGTCATGTATGACTGAGTTCCAGTTGGGTCCCACAATCCTGAAAATTCACAGAAGCCTTGGGGGCAGCTAGCAAGAGATGAGAGGTATAGATGAAATGAGGGGATGCCAGGTTATACCCACCCAACGCTGGTCATTGTAGCCCTGGCTGGAGTAACAGGTGGGCTAAGAGAGTGTGAGGTGGGACCAAAGGCTGCCCTGTTCATCTCTACAGATCCAAGCTCTTCTATTTCTAAGAAGTGATGTGGTCACTTCTGTGCCTCCTAACACTCTCCATTTTCAACCATTCACTTATTCACCTGACAACCATGTATTGACCACCTACCAGGGTTCAAGTTTCTGTGTTGGGCACTATGCTAGTCTAAACAGCAAGTTCCTAATTCCACTTGTGAGTTCACAAAGTCTCTTTCCTGCTAGATGTATACTCTCTATTGAAATGCTGGATTTCCTGATGTTGCTGGAAATGATTTCAGATACTCAGACTTCTGAAATTGGAATCCTGGGGATAGTTTCCTCAACAGGAGTCTTTTGACTTATATTTCATCTTAGATAGTAGTTCTACAATAATCACTTGTGAGTTATTGAAGACTCTGTCTGCTTGGTCCACCAGAGGGAACACATGTGCCAGGAGCACAGAAGATCTGGGGAAAGTAATAAACATAGTGGTGTTAGCTTCTTATGAGGTTGGGCCAGGCCAGCCTAACGTGGATATCATGGCTGTCAGCTGGCCACCAGTTGGCACATGCTCTGTGCATTCTCCAGTTCACAATTTTGCTTACTGATGTGCCAGAGACTGGGTCTATTTGTAAAGATAGGCTTGTGGGCTGCAGCCAAACCATCATTTCAGGGGACAGGTGGTTCTTATTCTTTGCCTGCTTGTTGGATCCTACCTATAAGACTTAGGTTTGGCCACCTCTGCTCACTTGGACAGCTCTACCAGTCTCTGAACTGACAAAGGCCACTGCAGAGGGCTGTTCAGGATACCATACAGATGCAGGCAAACCTTGTGGCCCGGGAGCCACTGGTTGGATTCTCCAGACTGACAGGGCATCAAAAAGCACAGGCCACCTGTGCACAGATGGAGAGTCTGTCTGGCTTCTTTTTCAAAGCGCCCCTTCTGATCTGAAGAGCTGCTGAAAGGTCCTGGCTCCCTCCTGTGTATGTGCAGCGGCTGATGGGCCACAGGCAAAGGAACCAGTCTCTGGTTTGTAAATGTTTATCCTGGACATCCCACTGAGCTAGAAATAGAGAGCATGTGGTACTTAAACATAAAAGTTCACCAAAATATACCCATCTACTGCCCTTCTCTTAGGATCCTTATGAATTTCCCCTGATGCCTCCTCTCCCCCATCTGCTTCATTCCCCCTACTTCAGCCCTTCACTGAAAAAATACAAAGTCAAAGGTAAAATTATCAAAAATTTCAGGGAAGAAACAACAGAGCATTCAGCCCCAAGTGCAGGGTCCTCTGAGCATGGAGCCCTGTGTGGTTGCACTGGTCACATGCCATGAGGCCCGCTCTGGTTTTCTCCTCCATCTGGGACCAGGGGAACCCTAATGAAATGTGCATCCCTCTAAGTGCTAAAGATGTACCAGTAACTTCTTCATTATGCAATCTAATGAATATTATGCTCCACTTTTAAATTTCTATTAGAGTCACTTGCATCCAGATCTCAATAAAGTCAACCCAGTTTTGCAGACCCCCTGAAAGACGGCCCCCCTGTCTTCTTCGTGTTTATATTTCAGCCCCATCCGTTCCCAGACTCTGCTCTTAATGTGATGCTCTGTGAATTCTGACACAGCCTTTCTTTCTGCGGCGTCACAGGGTATGTGCGGCCATGAAGTAAATAAGCATGGACGCAGAGCCAGACAGGTCCATCACCTGCTAGCAGGCTGGCCCTGAGCTAGTTAATTGCCTTCTTTTCATTTTTTCCTTCTATAAAGCGGTGATACCATCAGCCCGCAGGCTTGTGAGGCCACGTGGGAACTATAAGGCACTTGGCAGTGTTCCAGCGCTGCCTCCCTGTGGGCGCCGCCAGCAGACTTCTCAGATGCCACTTCTTCATGCCCTCCCGAAGCTCTCGCGTGTCCCTCCTGCTTCTGGGACTGGAGCACTGGACCAGCTCCCCTGGACAGAAAGGAGACAGTTTGTCTCTGCTGTTTGGGACAAGGCAGGAGAGCGGTGGTCCAGCAGGACCTGCAGGTGCTGGGCAGCCAGGGCCTGCTGTCATGCTCAGCTACCTGCGTGAGCTTTTTCATCTGAAAATAGACCTAACAATTTCCACTTCACATGATTGTGGGGGGAAAAAATGAAGCAACTTCTAGTAAGAGAAGAGGACTGAGTTTGGCATACAGTAGATGCTCAATAAATGTCATCTCCTGCCCCGCTTTCTCATCAGGATTTTGGAGTTCAGCATGGAACTGACTATCCTGGCAGCAGCTGTAGGGAGTATGGATTAAGGGACAGATGAATGAACTCATCCTTATTTTATGCTTCCAGGCCATCTCTTGAACTCTGAACCTTTATTTTCATCCTTAAATTAGATTATGCATATGTACTTTCCCTGCCTACCTCCCAAGGTTAGCTATGTTGAAAGGGGAGGCAACAGATGTGAGCTTTTATACAAATATGAAGGGTTATTAACACCATTGCCCCAAGTTGATGTTACTAAACATCAAACAGAACGTTTCGCTTTCTTCCTCCCATCCCGCACGTGGACATGCTGCCTCGCTGGCTGGCATTGGCAGTGTGCTGGGTGCGTTTAGGGAAGGTGGCCACTCTGGTCAGTCACAGGTGGAGCACCTTGAATTCACCAGCACGTGATTATTTTTTTTCGTGAACACAAAGGACAGTTATGGAACAGGAAGCTGACTTGGGATGGGGGTGGGGATAGAAAGGCAATGCCATGCAGATGAGAAGGGGATACATAGGTACAAGCCTCTTAACCCAGGGGCATTCATACGTTACCCATATACTACTACAAATTTGATAGTAACACATTAATTAGTAGTCAGCAATTAATCGTGGATCAGAATCTAAACTTGAATCTCTGTGTGATTCCTGCCAAAAAGCCTGGCTCTAACTTAAGCTTCTGATAGGGAACTCACTACCTCCCTAGCTCGTTAGATGCTGCTGTGCCTTTTAAAAAGTTTTTTTCTATGCTTCTCACCTTGTTAGCAGTACCCCAATGTGGTTAAGAGCTGGGAGCTCTGGAACCAAACTGCCCGGGCTCATTCAGTCTCCTCTGTCTACTGGCCGTAACCTTGTGAGCTACTTAACCTCTGCATGCCTCAGTTTCCTCATTTGGAACATGAGGATGATCATGATACTTATCTCATAGGGTGGTTATGGGATTAAGTGTATGAATATGGAAAACACTTAGAACCATGCCTGGCACATAGTAAGGACTCAGGAAATGCCAGTAAGAATTGTTAGACTCTTGATTTATTTTCTCCGTTGTGAAAGTATAAAGTTGAAGAATAATTAAAGCATATTAGAAGTAAATCCACCAGGCAGAGAGATAAATGAACTGTTTGCATAAACATGAATTAAGAGAGTCACACTCAAAAAGGATTGTTCCCTGTTGAGAACAGAAAACATCTGGAAGAAATTAAATGAGGGAAGAGGGTGGGTGGTGTGGTGGTGTGGGTTGAGAACACACTGTGTCTGTTAGAAGGAAATAGTTCATTTCTGGGGTGGGTAAATGATCCCCCCGAAAGAGAGGCTGCTCTGGCTTTATACTGCATGATTTGATGACCAAAGAGTATTGACCACTCCAAATAATTTGCCCCTCCAGATTTCTGTTCTGATTAGCCTAAATACCTAAAATGTCTATATTATTCCTTTGAGCTAATGCATTGCCTTGAAAAGGCCACTTCCAAAATACAAATACACTTACAAAAAATAACAAGGTACCGTTCTTTTGTTTGTTTGTTTTATTAAGTGAGAGGTGGGGCAACAGAGAGACAGACTCCTACATGCACCCAGACCAGGATCCACCTGGCAAGCCCCCTACAGAGCGATGCTCTGCCTGTCTGGAATTGCTGCTCTGTTGCTCAGCAACTGAGCTATTTCAGTGCCTGAGGCTAGGCCATGGAGCCATCCTCAGAGCCCAGGGCCAACTTTCTTCAACTGAGCCATGGTTTCAGGAGGGGAAGAAAGAGAAAGAGAGAGAGAAAGGAGAGGCGCAGAGGTGGAGAAGCAGATGGTCGCTTCTCCTGTGTGCGCTGACAGAATCAAATCCAGGACTTCCACACACCGGGCCAACAATCTACCACTGAGCAAACCAGCCAGGGCACAAGGTACCATTAAATACCTCTCAAATCAACAACATGTGCCTGACCAGGCAGTGGCACAGTGGATAGAGCATCGGACTGGAAAGTGAAAGACCCAGGTTTGGGACCCCGAGGTTGCCAGCTTAAGTGCGGACTCATCTGGTTTGAGCAGGGCTCACCAGTTTGAGACCAAGGTCATTGGCTCAAGCAAGGGGTCACTTGGTATGCTGTAGTACCCGGTCAGAGCACGTGTGAGAAAGCAATTAATGAACAACTAGAGCGCTGTGGGAAGGAATTGATGCTTCTCTTCTCTCTCCATTCCTGTCTGTCTGTCTCCATCTCTCCCTCTCTCTGACTCTCTCTGTCTCTGTCACACACATACACACACACACACACAAAAGGATGAAATCAACAACATGAAAATTGTGATGCTCTGTACTGAGGTTTCACTGGAATGGGCATATGCCAAAATCTATAATGCATATATAATTTCTATCATGTGGATATAACCATTGGGAAGATATTTGGCTGGAAGTTTTGAGGTATAAAAATGTCTATACCTTTTGGTAGTAGATTGCTAGATCCAACTTCTGGGAATTTATTGTTAGAAAGCATTTCAAAAGAAGGAGAGAACTTTCTGCATTTCTTTTTCATGATAAAAAATTCAATAGTAAGAGAATGGATACATCACAATACGTCCCCTAGGTAGACTCTCGTAAGGTCATCAAAATTATAATTATAAAAGACAGAGAGAAGGATGGGAAATTCTTATAAAACAATCATATTAGATTTTAAAAAAACACAGAAATCAAACTGTAAAGATTGGGTATGCATAGGGATGGGGTTAGAAAATCAAAACAGGCCTGACCAGGCGGTGGCGCAGTGGATAGAGCATTGGACTGGGATGCAGAGGATCCAGGCTCAAAACTCCGAGGTCACAGGCTTGAGTGTGAGCTCATCTGGTTTGAGCAAGGCTCACCAGCTTAAGCCTGAGGTCACTGGCTTGAGCAAGGGGTCCCTTAGTCTGCTATAGCACCCTGGTCAATGCACATATGAGAAAGCAATCAAGGTAAGGTGCCTCAATGAAGAATTGATGCTTCTCATCTCTCTCCCTTCCTGTCTGTCCCTATCTGTACCTCTCTCTGTCTCTGTCACACACACACATACACATACACACACACACAATAATAATAATAATAATAATACAGAAAATCAAAACAGAAAGAAACCAGTGTGCTTTGTTGGAGGTTGTGGGATTGTAGAAGAATTTTTTTCTTTCTTTTATTTGGATTTATGTTTATACTGACTGCACAAAAAGTAATAATAAAAGACCCAAAGAACTCTCTAGGGTGGGGTGGTTGACTGCCAGCTATCACCATAAAGGCAAGTTTCAGTTCAGCATCCTGGACAGAGAGCAGGGCCCTAGAGCTAGTAGATTCTCAAAGGAGGGGGCCAATGGGCAAGGCCAGGGGCCTCCAAGGGCACAGGGTATACCGGTCAGGTGTGGGAACCACCTAAAGAGGGAAGGAGCAGTGAGTGGGAGCTGGAAGAGTGATGGAGTAAGGGAAATTGCCTATTTTTGGTAGGTCCCGGGCAAATGGAACCCTAAATCAGTCCTATGACTTAAATCAAGTAGATGGCACTGTTTCTCTTAGTCACTCACAATTCTAATTTTAAAACCAGAATTCACAAAAACTCAGAATATTCTCACCCATTATGACAAGCTGTGATTTCTCTTTGAAATCCAGGGACATCGTGAGCAAAGACTGACACAAAAATATCAGATTCTCTGTTTTCCAACTGCCCTTTACTTTAGTTAATTTTCCATAGTGGCAGAGCAGTGGAGTGAATCACTGGACCAGGAATCAGGAAGCAGGCCATTGGACAGATCACATACACTCTTCTGGCCTCAGTTTCCTCATCTCTAAATTGGGGGAAATTTTCATGAAAGACTGCATAAACCCAAATCCAATGGAGAAAGTCTGAAAAACCCAAATGAAGCTAAACAGGGTTCAGTTTTTGGTCACATTAATAGAAGTATCATGTCCAGAATGAAGGAACTCATCCTTCTACCATACTTTGTCCAGTCTGTTCACATCTTGGAAAACCACATTTAGATGAAGCACCACCTTTTATAAGGGGATACTGACATATTGGACTGTGTACAAAAGAGAGCAGCCAGGATGTATGGAAGCTTGGAACTTAATCATGAGAGAACAGGTATAGGAACTACAGTTTTTAAACCAGAAGTGTATCACATAGTAAGGGCATGATAACTGTCTTTGAAATTCTAAAGAGATTTCTTGTGGAAAAACTTTTTCACTAGCTCTACGTGACCCTAGAGGGCAGGGTCAGTGGATAGAAACTATAAGGGGCAAACTTAAAGTCCGAACAGAGTGCAGAATCTTATAACAGAACCAACTGAAGGCAGAGAGAGGGCTATAAGCAGAAGCTGGGTGACCACTTGGTAGTGTGGTTTCCTTGGAGGAGTTGAGCTGGCACTCTGAGGCTCCATCTAGCCCAATGAGACCCTGAATCTAACCTGAAGTGGCATATCTCCTCCAGAGTGTCCACCATAAATGCTTGTGCTTCCAGAAGCATCACTGAAGAATTGCAAACAGCTGGTCTTCACGTGGCTCAAGCACCATCATGACCAATCGTTTCCCCTCCCAGCCTGAGGTTCTGGAGGAATGCTATTCTATTAGAATGGTCTCACTGTTTAAACAAGCTGTATACCAAATTCCCTGGCTCTCTCCATGACCAGATTTCTAAGTCAGAATTCTCTCCATGCCTTATCTGCCACACCCCCCGCTCTAGTTGCCATCTCTCTAGTGTGCAGAGCAGAGAGGGAGACAGCTATGCACAGCACATAGCAAACAGATAGCAAGGACCCCTAGACTTCCCAGCTCTGGTGCACCTGAGTCGCTGCAGCCCACGAGCTTCTAGGAGACACTGGATGCCAGATTCCAGTGCTTAAGATGCACATCCTTCCCCTTGGCATTGTGAAATAGCTTCTCATAACCAAGAAAAGGAACCTCTCCAGGAGGAAGAGTGGGAAGTCACTGAGAAGTGGTGTTTGCCTGAAGAGGGATACATGAGATCTGGAAGAAGGGAGGAGGCAGAGAAGTGAGGGACAGTATCAATATAAAAGCATGTGTATCCATCCATCCAGAGGGGCCTTTGCTGGGGTAGGTGAGCAAGAGAAAAAGGGACCCTCAGGAAGCCAGGAAATAAATAGCGTTTCCTAGAGCCTAGCTGAGTCTGCTGCAGGCGTGGTTACTGCCTGAGGTTCTGGAGCAGATTATGCGGAAGTGCCCAGATTCTGGAGCACGCAAGCCATCTCGCTCCACGACTTACTTGTTGGGCTGCCTTGGGCCACTTTAACAGCTCTAACCATGAAAGAGGACAATAATGGAACCTGCTCCTTAACTTGAGAGGATAACAACACACAGTATTGTAGGGCGAGCCACATGAAATTGCTGATATCCGACGATTTTCAACATATAGAAATGACCATTTCTACATGAATCAACCTCATACACGTGGTTAAGTGAGTACAGTGATTCCCAAACTAGTTTGCACCGTGGGCTCTTAAGAATTCTAAATCCAAAGCCCAGGTCTCACTGAGACAGCGTTAATCACAATTTCTGCAGGTGGGACACTTGGCCAGATGATTCTAATAGGCAGACAAGTTTGGGGACCATTGGTTTAGCACAGTGCTTGGTTTCTATTAAGGCACTCACCCATAACCATCTCTGCTTTCCCCTCACCTATCCTTTATTGAGAACGTATGGCATGCCAGTTTCTGACAGGGCCTGCCTCTTGGGACCCAAGGACCTTCCCAGTGGCACTCATTTCTCGTCTTCCTCATCCCCAGTGTCCAGGCCCCGGAGCTCCCCAGACGACCTGAAGGTGCTGACTCGCAACGTGAACCGGCTGAACGAGAGCTTCAGGGACTTGCAACTGCGGCTGCTGCAGGCTCCACTGCAGGTGGACCTGACGGAGCAGGTGTGGAAGGTGCAGGACGCGCTCCAGAACCAGTCGGACTCGCTGCTGGCGCTGGCGGGTGCAGTGCAGCGGCTGGAGGGCGCGCTGTGGGGGCTGCAGGCTCAGGCAGTTCAGACGGAGCAGGCGGTGGCCCTGCTGCGGGACCGCACAGGCCAGCAGAGCGACTCTGCACAGCTGGAGCTCTACCAGCTGCAGGTGGAGAGCAACCAAAGCCAGCTGCTGCTCCGGCGCCACGCGGGCCTCCTGGATGGGCTGGCGCGCAGGGTGGGTCTCCTGGGCGAGGAGCTGGCCGACGTGGGCGGCACGCTGCGCGGCCTCAACTACAGCCTGTCCTATGACGTGGCCCTCCACGGCACGCGGCTGCAGGACCTGCAGGTGCTGGTGAGCAACACCAGCGAGGACACGCGGCGCATGCGCCTGGCGCACATGGGCATGGAGTTGCAGCTGAAGCAGGAGCTGGCCATGCTCAACACCATCACAGAGGACCTGCGTCTCAAGGACTGGGAGCACTCCATCGCCCTGAGGAACATCTCCCTGGCCAAAGGTAGTGAGCTCACAGTGCTTGCCTGGGGACCCCTCCTACTCAGGACCTCTCCTTGTGCATCCTCCCCAAGGGCCAAGGAATCCCCAGCCTCCCCTTGACTGACCTGACATTGGGAGCCCATACCTCCTTTATTAAGTCTTGCCCTACAGGACCCTGGAAATTTTTGCCCAAATGACCTATGACCATTTCCAAACCTGTACGTGTATCTGCTCACGTGCTCCTTCAGAGAGTATACTCAGTGCCCGCTCCCCTGAGCATGAGAATGGCCAAGGGTGGCTAGTGGGTAGTCAGAACTTGGATGTACCAGCTGGGGCCTCTAAGAGTTTGGGGCTGGGAGTCAGGCTGCAGGCTCAGGTTGGGAAGAGGGGTGCCCCTCCAGTGTCATGGTGTTTCAGTGGGCAGAACTACAAGGAGTTAGAATTCCAAATTTGAACCTGGCCTTCCAGGCTATTATAAAGCAATAGTATTCATCCAGGCAGAAGAATTTATTTTATTGAACAGTTTGTCAGCTTTATGTCTGACTCTTGAGTAGAAGGGCAAAAACCGTGCAAGCTTCCATTTGTACCCTTGCTCAGGGCCCACAAATGTTAGAGTCTTGAACCAACTTCCCTGTCTTCCACTCCTGTGTCATTGGTCCCTTATTCATGCCTTTCTTTTCCTGCCCACCCTGCACATCACTGTCAGAGGCAGCTTTTATGAAATGCACTTTACCTGCATCACCCCCCACCCCCGGTCAGAACTCACCGTGGATGCCCCAGTTCTGCCAGCTTCATTACAAACCCCATACCCTAACAATAGAAATAATAATACCATTTTGAACACCACCTATGTCAGGTACGGTGCCGAGGGTATCTCATATATGTTTCCTTAAAAAAAAAAAAAAAAACCCAGCAAATGCCCTGAGATTCAGAAAGCTGTTCCCAGTTGTAGGCTAGGAGGATATGGTGCCAGAATTTGGACCCTGGCTTTTCTGATCCCAGAACTGGTGAGCTTGCCATCACATAACTGTCCCCAGCCTGTCTTTGCTGCCTTCTCTCTCAGCTATTCCCCAAATGCAAGGATTGCAAACAAAACCATCTGCAGAGGCCAGTGGAGCAATGTCAGTAAGTGAAATGACCTCAGTATCGGCAGAATAGTAGGGGTTATGGCAGGACTCGCCCATTTTGGCCTGGCTGGCATTGACAAGGTCTTCCCATCTTTTCAAGAGAAACCAGAAACATGGAATGTTTTAGAAAATTTTAATTTTTAACTCTGTGGGCCAAATGCAACACATCTGGGGGCCATATATGGTCCATAGACAGCCAGCTTGCATCCCCCTGTCCTGTGTGAAGCATCCAGTTCAGAGACAGCCCGCCTTTCCCACTATCATAGCTTTACTCCAACTATGTCTCCTACTGCAATGCCTCCTCCTTTCTTTCCCTCCTCCGCCTCCAAACCCTTCAGATCTCACCCCAACCCGCCTCCTCCAAGAAACCCACTGGCCTGTCTAGCTCACCCATCTCCCTCCTGTAAACTTCTACATTCATCAGAGCAGAAAACAGTAATGACGGGGCCTCCTGTTTGCATAGTACTTTTAGTTGACAGAGTGTGTTTGGGGGAGGGGTACATTCTTTTGTTTTAAAGTGGGTCCCCATAACTGGCCATGAGGTTGGTGAAAGGCAGGTTTCATTACCAAGGGTGGGGTAGGGTTCCTTCAGAAAAACAACTGAGGCTCCGGGAGGAAATAGCTGATTTACTCAGGCTTACACAGATGGTAATGATCCAACCCAGGACTTGTGTTTTCAACAGCTTTAATAAGGCATAATTTACATGCTGTAAGACTGACCCATTTAAGTGTTCAATTCAATGGCCAAGCAAGGACTTTTAGCCCAACACCCATTGCTCATTCTGCTACATGACAGTCTACTCCCATCTGTTCATCCCCATGTCTACCAGCACCTAGAAGTGCAATGTGTGTAACTGGAACACAATAAATGTTTGTGGAACAACCGTTAAATCTTGAACCAGGGCAATCAGAAGATTAGTTTTCTTCTCCTGGGTCATTGTGGGTCTGACCTCTTAGATCAAAGAAAGGCTGGAGGTGGAATTTCTTCTTTCAAATCTACTTCAGTGGTATCTTAGCTTTTTCCATCTTCTCTTTCCTTGACCCCCCTTGCCCATAGCAGGTACTTAGTAGTAATGGCAGCTACACTGATTCATGACCTACTATGAACCAGACATTTTGTCAACACTAATTTTCTAGATTCTCATTAATTCTCTAAGTCATGAAAGACCACTAATCCTCCTATTCTGCAAAAAGGTATTATTGTCCATATTTTATAGATGAGAAACTTAAATAACTTTCTCACTGTTTCTTATGCAGTTGGCAAGTGGCAAAGCCAAGGTCTGAAAGTGGGTTGTTTTGGCTCAGAAACTGTATTGTCACTGACCATCCTGCTTTCCAGGTGAAAAGAAGAGAGCATGGTCCATTGGACTCCGTTCCTGTACTTGGGGGGTAGGCTCTCCCAGACTCTCCCCCCTTTCTTCCTCTTCTAGTCAACAGACATCACCATGCTTCCTTCTGGTGCATCTTCCCGGGCCTCTCTGAATAGTTCACATCCTGGTTTTTAAATTTCCAAGTCCTTGCCTCCAACTGAAACTGCTCTGGGTCATTCATTTGCCTAGGTTCTTCCAGTGGAATCCTTTAAGTAGTCTTTCTTCGGTTCTTTTTTTTCTTTTTCTTTTTCTAGCAAGAGAGACAGAGAGAGGGACAAACAGGAAGGGAGTGAGATGAGAAGCATCAATTCTTCATTGCAGCACCTTAGTTGTTCATTGATTGCTTTCTCACACATGCCTTGACTGGGGGGCTCCAGCCAAGCCAGTGACCCCTTGCTCAAACCAGTGACCTTGGGCTCAAGCTAGCGACCGTGGGGTCATGTCTATGATCCCATGCTCAATCCAACAACCCCACCCTCAAGCTGGTGAGCCCATGCTCAAGCCAGGCAACCTCGGGGTTTCAAACCTGAGTCCTCAGCATCCCAGGCCGACACTATCCACTGCACCACCACATGGTAAGGCTCTTCCTTTGGTTCTTAAACTAAGTTTCACACTCAGTTCTCTTGAACTAAAAATTTCATCCCAGTCCTGCCCAGGCCTGCCTTCCAGCCTTCAGCTTTGCATTCTTAATGGGCTTCTGGCTCTTCAGAGGTGACCACCCCTCAAACCCCCGGTACCCAGGATCGCTATTGCATCTAGCATCTTTCTTTCCCATTTCTCTCTCTCATGGTTGCCAGACCCTCAATTATATGAGTAAAGAGAATCCTGTTGGGCATATTAGAATGTAATTACCATTCAACTTCAATGAGACAAAATTCTACTCAAGCTTTTGGATAAGAGATGCTTTACCAGACACTGCTGTCTAGAGTGGCCTTTCTACCCTAGTTTTGTCCAGTTCCTCTCTTAGTCTTTACACACACACATGCATGCACATGCACGCGCATACACACACTTTGCCTTTTCCTGGCTCAGAATCCACAAATATTCAGCTATGTATATTTTTCAAATATGAGCTTATTTATGTTATTCTTGAGCGTGACCCCAAATAGTTTTCATTCTCTCGCTTTGTTATATAGTTTTCCATGAAGTTTGTCTCCAGTTTGTCCTTTGTGTACATTCACAGTGGTGGTGCTTTCTGTTTTCTGCTTTGGGTTTGCAGCGTTATTCAGGTCTGCTGCAAGTTATCTGTGGCTTTGAAAGCAGCAGAGAACTTAGATGATCAGAGAGAGGAAGCAAACTGGGAGGGGGAAGATAACCAGAGAAGGGAAGGCACACAAGGAGGAAGAAAGGTAATCAGAGAGGGGGCATACTTGGAAGGGGGAAGGTGAGAACAAGGGCCTGAGGCAGAATTCTCCACCCATATTCGTAGCTCCTCTGCTAGAGGGTCCTTTTTATAGAATCATGAAGTGTGAGAGTGATAACAGGTCTCTAAAAGTGCTTCTAGTTCACTCCCCTTGTTGAGGACCCTGAGGCTTCAAGAGGTACAATGACTTACCCAACTCAAATCCTGAGGCTGTGGCCCAGCATGGACTAGAAAACACATCTCTTGATTTATGAAAACAACTTTGCCAAGCCTGACCAGGAGGTGGCGCAGTGGATAGAGCGTTGGACTGGGATGCCAGAAGACCCAGGTTCGAGACCCCGAGGTCGCCAGCTTGAGCACGGGCCCATCTGGCTTGAGCAAAAGCTCGCCAGCTTGGACCCAAGGTCGCTGGCTCCAGCAAGGCGTTGCTGGGTCCGCTGAAGGCCCGAGGTCAAGGCACATGTGAGAAAGCAATCAATGAACAACTAAGGTGTTGCAATGGCAACAAAAAACTAATGATTGATGCTTCTCACCTCTCTCCGTTCCTGTCTATCTGTCCCTATCTATCCCTCTCTCTGACTCTCTCTCTGTCCCAGTTAAAAAAAAAAAAAAGAAAGAAAGAAAACAACTTTGCCAAGTTTACGAGAAAAAACATCACCTAGTAGAGTATAAAGTCCGTTTCAACAAATATTTATAAGGGGTTGGTGTAATGCTGTGAAGCCTTAGATTCCAGGCTTGACCATTGGGACTTTGGCCTCCAGTGACTAGGGCCGTGTTGGAAGTGTTGTGGCTCTCTGATCAGAGCAACAGGGAAATATTGTTGCTCCGCCATGAAGGACTAGGGAGCACAGGCTGGGCAGCAATGCCGTGGGAGGGTTGTGTGCCACTCTGTCATTTCACTTTTCATATCTGACCTGCTGGGAAGGACATGGACATCATGCTGTGGAAATGAGGGGTTGCACCCAGGTCCGCCCTCCATTCTCTTTGCCCTTGGGGTTCAGAGGATAGCTGGACTTGGATGCCAGGACCAACCGCCCTTCTGGGTCCAAGTCTCCTGAGTGGTAAAATGGGGCTGACAGTCTCTGCCCCATTCTCATGCTCAGGGCGGTGGAGAGGATGCTGGGAATGAGGGAAGAGGGAGAGCTAGCTAGTGGAAGCGTAAAGGTAATGCCCTGAGAATCCAGTGCCCCAGTGACATCAGGGAAATGGAAGTGAAGCAATTAACTGAGGAGCTCCACCCCCGTTAGCTGCCCTGGAATTAGCAAGGTCCTGGGGGTGATGTTTACATTACCATTATGATTTTGGTCCCTGTTGTGCTGGCATCAGGCCCACTCTATCAGCTGTCACGAGAACTTGTTCTTGGCAGATCTCTGTCCAGATTCTGGCACACGCAAGTCCCCCACCCCATCGCTAGTTCCAGGATCCGGGAAGGGAAAACGAATCACTTCTCCCGCCCTGTGGGCTGGTTTCCAGAAGAATCCTGGTGTTTCTCCCAAACACTGGTCACATAGTCTTTGTTTTGTTCTGAAAATGCTCCAGCTGGAGTGGCTCACAGGCAGCTGGGCGGGCGAGGGCAGAATAGTCCTGGGGACAGCATGGGGGAGTGGGCTAGACTGGTGGACAAGCTCTGAGAGGCGACCACAAGCACAGGTATTCAACCCTCCATGCCTCCTCTAGGGCAGGAAGGAAAAGCTGGCACCTCATGCCAGAAGCCCAGTGGCGGGCGCTCTGGGGCTGCTTTCATTATTACGGAGAAATAGACCCTGCTCCTCCATATTCCAGGCCACTTCATGCTCTGGCCCGTTCCAGTGGTAGAAAAGATGAGAAAGTGACAGTGTCCAAAGGTGAGAAGTTAAAAAGCTAATCTGGTTATTTCTGGGACCACTGACCATACAGGCTTCTATGGCTGACCAGGAATCGTTTCTTTGAGTCTGTACCGTGTGCCAGGTGCTGTGTGAGGAACAGGGCCACAGAGCCACAGAGAGGGGAGCTCTAGCCCTACAGAGAGGGCTGTCCTCTTTGGGGACCACAGTTCAAGGCCAGTGGCCATGCCCGGTGTGCGGGCACAGTGACCTGACCAGGCTCAAGGGTGCCCCCTGCAGGGGGTTTGTGCACAGTAATGTCTGAGGTTCTTCCAGCTCTGAAATGTGGGGTCTGTGCTCTGGGACCCTAAAAGATCAGAAGGATGTGTGTGAAGATGAGCTCCAAAGCTAAGAGGGGCAGGACTCTTAGAAAGGAAAGGATTTGGGGACACCATGAAGCGAACTTCTTTGCTGAGCTGGAAGAAAGTTTGTGTCCAGAAGCATCAGTCTGTAAGTTTGCAGAAAAACGAATTTGTTGAGAATGACCTTGGGGTCTCCGACAGACCCTTGGCAACCATGGCCCATTGTCCTGAGAGGGGCCCCCAGGGGTCCTGAGTTCATTTGATTCTGAGGAGATTAACAGAATGAGTATGATGGTTTGGAGAGAGAAACTGGAGATGAGAAGGTCTCCAAAAAGGCCAGGAGCGAGGCCGTAAGGACCCCAGTGAGTTTGGTGCCACTGCGGAAGGAGGTAGAGACAGGACCGGGAACTTCCTCGGTGAGAAGCCTTGAAGGGTAACAGCCTGGGGAGGCAGAGCAAAGGGAGGAGTGACAAAGCAAGCTCAAGATTTTTAGCCTGGATTCCTGAGAAAATGATCCAGTTCAGATCCCAGGAGTGTATCGCGTATGGGCAGTAATGCCTTGGAGAAGCGCTCGATCCTCAGCGCACTGAGCAGCCCTGGGCCCACAAGACTCGGACTGGCCACAGTGTAGGCTTTCCTGAGCCTGCTGGGCTAGTACCACCTTATGGAGGGGACTGCAGTTGAGAAATCAGCACCCACTTTTGCCATCCACCCCAACTTCTTCTCAGTTCATCTCTAGTACAGACCCTCACTAACCAGATATATGTGTTTTAAAAACTATGTCCATATGAAGGATGTTTTTCAGACCTGTCTCTCTCTGAATGACCCAGCCAACCTTGGCAGGGTGATTTCAGGAGCAGGGTGGAATCCTCACACAGTCACCTTAGAATTGTTCTGGTGAAGCATTATGAAAACTAGGGCACCGATTGCCAAGGATGGCCTTACCACTCCAAGGTTACCAAGCCCTTGTATGTCCGTTATGTCATTTAATCCGCTTACTCCTCACAACAAATTCCTGGGAAAGGGATGTTTATTTAGATTTTCTAGAACCAGGACCTGGAACTCAAAATGTTCTGTATCCATAATCAACTGCTACCTTCTGAATGATCTCTGCCACCCTGATGCCCTGCCATCAGGGTCATTCTGCTGAGCAGCATCCTCCCTCTGTGAGAATTAGTCAGGGGAGACTGGTACATTGAGTCATACACATCAGAGCAAAGAGAACAAACTGGAGTGTCCAGTTCATCGCACCCTTGACCTACTCAATTTCTGGAGCCCTGGGTTTCACATTGGGAGGGGTGTGAAGGAGGCAGAGGAAAGTGTACTGGGGGCAGGGGAAGGGCGGTCCACCCACCTTGTGGCAGCTCACGGAGTGCAGAGACCTAGGGACCTCTCTTGTTCCCAGAGGGGGATTTAACGGTGGGCACACCGGGCATGTGCCCCGGGCCCCAACTTCTGAAGGGCCCTGCAAAAACCCCAACTTTACTCTTTTTTCTAATGTAAGGGGCCCCATATTTTCTTCTTTGCCCGGGGCCTCAACCATCCCTAATCCACCTCTGCTTGCTCCCTTTCTTCAGCCTGGCCCTGGCCAGCGATTGCTGGAATGGCAGTTGGGAAGCTGATTTGATTTCCTGTGTGTTTCCTCTGCTATATAACCTCAGCTGTGTTCTAAACAGGTTCCGTGTCTCAACTCTGTCACCTGAAAACTAGGATCAATACGGCCAGGCTGAAGGTGGTTTTCTTCATAGGAAAGAGGAAGAGGGCTCCAAAACCCAGTCCTCCTTAAATGATTTGTGTAACTCGTGCATTTTTAAATTGTTGATTACTTTTTCTCTGTGCATGGGCCATTTAATTATTAAACAGCTGTCTACTTTGGTTGGGGTCTGAGGACAGTGCCAACTTTCGGAATGTATCAGTACATCTTGATCTTGGCCTCCTGCTTGTTTTGTATGTATTAACACCCTCTGATTTCATATACTCGTTCAATCATCAAATATTTATTGTGCAAGATGTTACTGCGATGCTGTGAGTATACATGTTTTGGTTCCCTAGGGCAGCCGTAACAAAGTACCACACACTCGGTAGCTTAAAACAACAGAAACATATTCTCTCGCAGTTCTGGAGACAAGCTATGAAATCAAGGGGTCCACAGGGCCATGCTCGCTCCAAAAGCTCAAGAATCCTTCTTGGACTCTTCCTAACTTCTGATGTTGCCAGAATCCTTGGCGTTCCTTGGCTTGTAGACACGAGCCAGTATCTGCCTCCAGTATCTGCCTCCGTCATCACATGGCCTTCTCCTCATGTGTTTTTCTGTGCTTCTTTTTCTTATAAGGATGCCAATCATTAGGCTAGGACCCACTCCACTCCAGGATGACCTTATATTAACTAATTACATCTGCAAAGACCCTATTTCCAAATAAGGTCATATTCTGACGTTCTGGGTGGACATGAATTTTGAGAGGATACTCTTCAACCCAGTGCAATATGGTTGGGTATTGTGTTTGGTCCTTTTTCTCACAAAGCAGCAGAAGGGGGAGCTTAGAGTCTGGATCTTCACAGCTGGAACAGGGTTGTCAAGGATGTAGTCCTGTCTCAGGGAGCTGGCCATTCATTAGGAAAAGGAGAACATATACACCTCAGACTACAGGACAAGGCGGTGTGAGATAAATGTCAACACTAAGAACATGCATTCAAATGGGCCATGCCCACTTTCAGCAGGAATGATAGATCAGAGAAGGTTTGACCAAGAAGGTGGCGATGAGCAGCCCCTTGGGTGTGGGGAGGCAGGTAGCAATAGCAGATGAACAGGGTGGGCTCCCGGGCTTGCCAGCCTGGGTCAGCAGGCTTCAAGGGGGTGGACAGGTTCAGTTATGTTTTGGGAGTGGCGAGATGTCTAGCACAATGAGTTAGACAGCATGGAAGGGGGCCAGATAGGCCTGAATTGAAACCAAGGCTCCTTCGCTCACTGGCTGGCTGTGTGGCCTCAGACAAGTAACTTCAACACCCAGCTTTCTTGTGAAAACCAAATCCAATCACAGACGCTAGAATTCCTGCCATGCTGGAGAATCGCCCTGGAAGGAAGCCCTGCTCAGGAACAATTAGAAACCCCTTCTTCCACCTAGGTGCTTCAGCCAGAAATCTGCACATGATCCTGGCTGCCTCCCCTGCCTTCACCTATGTTTAGCCAAGGTCTGTCTCTTCCATTTCCACCCAGCCGCTCCTGACCTCCACTTCCCTAATTCAGGTCGCCACTACGTCTCACCTGGGATACAGCCTCCTCTATGTCCTCCCTGCCTCTGCTTTCCCTCCTGTTCTGACCCATTTTCCAGCACTGTAGCCTGAGCGGTCTTCCTTGTGCAGATCTGACTGATCACACTCTTCTTCTGGGCCCCTCCTGTGGGGTTTGGTACCCTCAGGTCCAATTCTGGCATTTAGGCTAGGCCTCCAGGCCCCCTGCTTTCTCACCCTTCTTATCCTATCATGTACCCCCAACCTTCTATCCCACTGTCGCTCATATATCTCTGCCTGGATCTACCCCCTTTCGTTCTGACTTAGTTTGCCTGGGGTGCTCTAACAATGAAACATATTCTGAGTGGCTTAAACAGCAGACATTTCTTTCTCGTAGTTCTGGAGGCTGGAAGCCTGAGATCAGGGTGCTGGCACGGATGGGTTCTGATGAGAGCTTGCAGATGAATGTCTTCTTGCTGTATTCTCATATGGCAGAGAAAGCACACTCCAGCGAGAGGAAAGGAAGGGGCGAGGGGACTCTCTTGTGTCTCTTCTCACAAGGGCACTAATCCAATCTTGAGGGCTTCACCCTCCTGACTAACCCGAATCACTTCCCCAAGGCCCTGTCTCCTAATACCATTACACTGAGGGTCAGGGCTTCAACATGCATTTGGGGGGCACAGACATTTAGTTTATCACACATTCCCCCTCCTCCTTTTACTTAGTTACTTTGTGTTCTGCTTTGAAATTCCACTTTGGACATTACTTCTTCCAGGAAGCTTTCCCTGATTTCTCCACCCATACCCATAAGACTGAGCAACAGAGAGCCTGGGGCTTCGAAGGCATCATGCTGATTCTTCCTCTCTTTAAGAGGGAGTTTTTGTTTTCTCTGCAGGTGACCTGTTCCAGAAAGCCACCCTCTAATCTTTGTGCTGTTTGTAATCCTTTTAGGACCACCGGGCCCCAAAGGCGATCAGGGCAACGAAGGAAAGGAAGGCGAGCCTGGAATCCCTGGATTACCTGGGCTTCGAGGTAAAGGGGAAGCCCCCGGGAAGCACCTGGGCATACCCGGAAGGGAAGGGGCCCCTAATCCACTCCTGACCCTGTGCTTTCCCATGGCTGTCGGTCACGGGGCTCCCTGGGGAGTGCTCAGCCAACTCAGCCTCAAACGCCCTGTTCTGTTAAAAGACTGATAGGTTATTGGTGTAACAAGCAGTAGGATGGAGCAAATACTTTTTCATAGAAGAGAAAAGGCACATGAAAGTCTCACAGCTCCCTGAAGCCACTTTCTACCCCAGGAGTCAGGGTCCATGTGACCAGGGCATTCAAAGGAATTGAGGGTGTTTTGCAATCCAGACCAACCCTCCAATTGTGCTGTGACCCCCGCAGTGTATCACCAGGCACTCGATGCCCCCACCTCCTGCTGTACCTGCACAGGTCCCTAAACATCTGGCCCTCCCCTCTCCCTCTATCCCGCCACACGCACTAGTGACAGCCCTGAAGACCCAGTGGCAGGAAGGGAGGGTACTTTTTGGCCTTCTGGAAAGAGTACAATAAGTCCCCACTTAACGTCATCGATGGGCTCTGTGGTTTATGTGATCAGTTTTACCACGGGCTGATTGGTACACACGCCTTAAGTGCCTAGGCAGCTCATTAATGTTATAACATTATATTGTAACAATGTTGTAACAACAATGTTCTCCTTAGTCTCATTGTCTGGCAAGTTTCTGTTCCGTTCCCTGAGCAAACTTTGCATCCCAGTCTGTCCAAGCCTGAGCCTTTGCTAGGAGGCTGGAAGGTCTGCTGAATGATGTAAGAAAAGGAAAAGGTTAGCAGGGGAGAGGTGTCGGCTAATTGATATCAGGAATCATACCTCCAAACCATCCCCTTTCTAAATGTCTGTGGAGGTTGCCAGCAAGAGAGGAGGCAGAGGCTGGGAGAGGGAGAGTCCACGGCCTGGCCTCCACTCCCTGCCACCCCCTCTCAGCGGGACTCCCTAAACTCAAAATTGGGGTGCCATGGAACCGCTCTTCCTGTGTTAGTAAACTATAGCAGGGGGAGCCCTGTGCACATTCTACACTAGACTCACAATTCTGTGGCATCGAAGTTGTTGGGCTCTAAAAACATTGTGTAGGAAGGAAAAAAAAAAAAAGAAATTAAGCCCTTTTCTGAGACCCTGTCACTCTCTTGGGGCCACCTGTCCTCTTCCAGCCATTTGACATTAACTCTGGAGGAATGAGTGAGAAGCAGGTTTTTTGTGTCAGAGAAAAAGCCCAGAGAAAACTAACCAAAGAACAATTAACCAGTTAATTAAGGTTGCTCTACTTTACAGAGAGATACCTGTGGGCTTAGGCTAGGCCCCTAGGAACCCTAGGCTATCCCTGGGTGATGGCATTTGTTGATTCTGGCTCTCCCTGATGACACGCAGGTGTGGTGACTATGGACCCTCCTGCAGGAGCCTCAGGGCTGATCTGGAAGCAGCTGACCTCGCTGACTTCCTCCCTCCTCCTCAGCCAAGGTCCCCAACTCTGTACTTCCCTGTGTTTACTGCAAGGAAGGGACCTTTGCTTTTTTCTTAAATATGATGGAGAGCTATCTCATCTTCCTTCCACCCCACTTCATCAGTGTGAGATGAAGCCAACCAACCTCAAGCTTTTAGTTCAGAAAGGCCAGCGCTCAGATCCTGCCTCCAACACTCTGCTGTGTGACCGTGGGCAGGTTACTTAATCTCTCTGGGCCTCAGTTTTCTTATTTGTGACACAGGTGAAATAATACCTTTTATCTATTGCAGTGGTTCTTAACCTGGGTTCTATCGAACCCTAGGGGTTCGATGAGTCGGTCTCAGGGATTCGGAGAAGCCTCTGCCATGGAGGCCAGAATAAAGTAATACCGTAATTTGTTGTGAGTTCGTGCACTTTGTTGGTTTTGTTCTTTGAGCAAGGTGATGTTCATGCACGGCTCGTTTTGTGCACCAGTAAAAAAACATATACCTATGTCTTGAATTTGGAAAAGAAAATCATATTTTATTTATCACTGAAGAAGGGTTCAGTGAATGCGCATATGAAACTGGTGGGTTCAGTACCTCAAAAAAGGTTAAGAACCACTGGTTTATTGTGAGGATTAAATAAGATACTTTATACAAAGCATCTGGAACAGTGCCTGGCATGTACAAAATGCCCCCCCAAATTAAAAAGTTTGCCAAATTGAAATCTCCAGCACCACTGAAGGTAAAGGGGCATCTCTCAAGTGGGGCTGCCACCACCCCCACTACTCACAGTGGAACTGGACTTTTCGGGGGGGACCATCAGCCTAACTGGATCAAAGGTGTTGATGGGTCAGGTTTATGCTGACCCTTGGGACAGTGCCTTTGCAGCACCTGTAAGTTACCTGAGAGGAATCGGAAGTAGAAGCAACAGGAGGATTAATAGTTGAAGTCAACTGCTGAGCCAGACGATGACTTCTAAGAGCCCAACTTGTCTCTTGTCTCCCTAGGTCTACCAGGGGAGAGAGGAACTCCAGGACTGCCTGGCCCCAAGGGTGACGATGGGAGGCCGGGAGCCACAGGAGCAATGGGCATGCGTGGGTTCAAAGGTAATAACAGATCTCAGCGCGCCCTCGCTCACAGCTAGCCCCTGGGCACCAGCATGGGCCTTGGAGTGGGTAGACCGGCTCTGAATTCTGGCTCTGTCGCTAACCAGCCGAGTGACCTTGAACAAGTCACTAAATCTCATTGTTAGACATCAGTTTCTTCATCCCCAAACTAGAAATCCTTGTGATGCCATATTTCACAGAGCTGTCCTGCGGATTAAATTGGATGTATATGTGTGAAACACTTTGTGAACTCTGAAGTGCTGGTGAAAGGCATGGGAGAACCAGCATTACGACTGGTGCAGCTCGGAGGAAGCCCAGCCAGAAGAGGGGGCTCCCTGGAGAAAGGCAGAGGCTGCAGACCCAGCACTGCCTCCTCCTCTCCAGTATTGCCCCATTCCTCAGTCCCTCGTGGTCTTTGTAGTCCCCAAATACATCACACTTGAATCAGTCCTCACCTTTACATTGCCAATAGTGTGCCTTCTGATTTTTTCCCCTTTCCTACGGATAGTCAGTCCCCTTGTTTGTTTTTAGGGGAGCCCACTTTATAGTCAGTCCCTGTCTTTCTGCCTTTATGTCAAGAGTATCCAGACCTCCTAGCATTGTTGCGAAAGAAGACGGGGAAACATGGTGCTTTTTCTGCAGGCTCAGCCTTCTCACTTGTTAAGATGAAATCTAAGAAAAATGTTCTATTAGTCATCCCCACCCCACGTCTAGGATGGCCTCTTAATCTTGCAGCACTGGGGATTGATATTCCACTTTCTGGTTGGTGTTTAAACAGGCTGAGGTTTTCCTTCCTTTTATGATCCACATTTTTAAAAATTGATTTTGAATCAGAGTATAAAAGCAGAACATGCTTGTTGAAAAAAAATTAACAATACAGAAGTGTAGAGAGTATAAAGTCAAGAATGAGCGCCCTCCTTGCCGATTCCTTAAGCTCTTACTCTTTACAATAACTACTATAAACAGTTTGGAGCATATTCCGCCAAATCTTTCTCTCACCACATTCATATTTACTTATATGGTTACCTTTTCTCAAAACTTGGATCACATGTGGTATCCTCCCCTGGAACTTGCCAGCTTTCTTTTTGTTCATCGGACACCATGCCATGGGTTTTTGATTTGTAGATGGCTTTCTGAAGATACTCATAATAGATCTGTCTGGTCATTTTAACACTAGCTTGAATGGTGACAGGACCTACTATTTCTTTGCAGAGTGAGATGCTAGCTGGGAAAAGAATTGTCTTCTTTGGACCATATCCTGGGAAGGAAATTCTACAATTCCCCAGGAACTTTCCCTCATTTTTATAGCCTCCTCCACTGGTAAATCTCCCTGACACAGAACCCCTGTATCTCTCTGAAGACTCTCCCTCCTTTCCTCTTCTGATGCTCATTAGAGCAAACTTGGATGCAGACTTCTAAACCCTTGACTTATAGGAATATCTCCATTTCGTCTTCTTTCTGCTAAATACCACGTACCTCTGTCGTATGTGCTGTGCTGATTTTCGAGCCTTTAATGAGGAGGAAATGAAACTTCTTGGATGGGCGCCTCCTCCTTCCAGAGGCAACCAGAGCAGGCCGGTCTCTCCTGCCACGCCCTCCAGTGCTGCTGGCTCCTGCCTGAGATTCTCATTGCTCTCGGGTTAATAAGTCTGCAGATAATACATTGCTTACTATCAGGATTTATTTCCATTTTTAATGCCAGTTTGCCTCCTCTGTTTCAGGTGACCGAGGCCCAAAAGGAGAGAAAGGAGAGAAAGGAGACAGAGCGGGGGACACCAGTAAGCACATTTTGTTGGGGGTCCACTGGATTCTGTGTGAGCACGAGTGTAGCTGTCACCCAGGAAGGCCCGCAAGTTTTGGAGTCCAGAGGCTGGATTCACAGGCCAGGGCTTCAGTGTCAAAGGAGCCCCCTACCTGCTTCAGGGCTCCAGAAGGAGCTAGATACATTCCACATTTCCTGATGTAGTTTCAGCCCGCTGATGTGTGGAAGGGTCCAGAGGCAGACTGCCTGGGCTCCCTCCTGCCTGCCTTACTAGCTAGCTATGGCATTTCCGTGCCTCAGTTTTCTCATCTATAGAATGGGAATAAAAGAGCTCTTACCTCACAGTTCATTGTGAGCATTAAATGAGTTAATTCACAACAAGTGCTTATTACAGTGCCTGGACATGTGGTTAGGACTCAGTAAATTTACTATTTTCATCATTGTTACTTTATGTAACACACCAACTCAGACATACTAGCTATAATCATCAAAGATGTTTGCTAAAATTCAATTTCTGATCTCATTAAAAACGTACGAGTTCCCTGGGTATTTACATGGGGAATGGCAGAGAGGCAAAGAAGACTAATTTGGTTTTCCTAATTTGCACTGACTGATCAGAGATGCGAGGGCTCTCAGTATCTGGCAGACCCCCAAGTCTAGGAAAGGACATCTTTCTGACAAGGGCCCATCTTAAAATGTTTACAAGACAAGCCAGTTTATTTAGTTAACACTCTTTTCTTGGGGTTACCCCCCCCTCTAAAGGGGCTGCATGTAGAACCCTGGAGAGATTGCCAGAGAAGAATGAGTCTCCTAGCCAAGTCTCAGTGCATAGTGCCTCCTAGCCAAGTTGCAAAAATATACTGACGTCTATTATTTGTTGGGCTCTGAAATGCTGCTACCTTGTGTGAGGCATAAACAGATTATCCTCTTCCAGGGCCTCTGTCGTCCAGTCTTGACTCTCCAGGGAGGCTGGCCTGGGAAAGACCGCCTGCCTTCGAGGTCTGCTCTAGACACTTGGGGACGGACGCCCCGCAGATGCTCACTTAAGAGTTTCCCTAAGGCCTACCTTTGCTTTCAGTAGGTCCTTTCACCCCAGTCATGAATGACCAAAAGAAGACCTCCCGCCTTCATTGTTCCCTTCCCCAAGCTGTCTTGAAACTTTAACTTGTCTCCTGTTTCCTCAGCCTTTCCCTCTTCTGGGCAGTGCTTAAGGATCAGACAGGAAAAATGGTTGTGATTGCACTTGGTCACTAAAGTGATGGACATACCCGTATTGCCTACGCTTACTCTGGACTCCACACACCCACCTCACCTTCAGTGCTGTAATCCACAAAGCAATGTATGTGCCGAGTCCTTTTTAAGGGCAGCCAAAGGCTAAACTAGGAGTGTCCCGGCTGGATGAGATCTGTTGGACCCTGCAGGAGCCAAAAAGAAAGTTTTGAATGCAAAGGAAGGGAGTCTGGATATGATCTAGGACATCTGTGACATATCTGAGTCACATTTGTGAATGGGGCTGTGCACCATACTTTGTCTTTGGGTGGCTGCCTTCTCCCGCTCTCTTTGTTGACTGTGCTCTGATGGGATGCGGCCAAGACGGCTAAGAAGGAGCATGGCATTTAGCTGTGTGAGATAAACAGCTGCTGATGGGGTGGCAGGAAGGGTGGAACTGCAGAAAGATGACCTTTAGAAGGAGATCAGAAACGCTGCCCATGTCCCAGAGGGGTGCTTGTCAGGAACTCTGGCAGCTGTTTTCCAGCCAGCTTGAGGGGAGAGAGGAGGTCTGCGCTAGGGGAGACTGGGGAGAGGTGGTGGTCATCACTCACCACTAATCCCAAGGATGCTTTCATCACTGAGTAATACACCTCTGTGGGCCCAGCTGGCTGGGTTCTGCACTTGGATTGGGGTTCTGGGGCTAGGGACATGGTACGGGAGGTGGGAACTGAGCCACCATGGAGTGAGGCTCCCCCAGGCATGGGTGGGGAGCGTGGGGAAAGGGCGTTTAATCCACTTGGCCCTGGAGCCTACTGACTACACCGAGAGAGGCTGATGTCAGCTCTGGACAGCCCCTCCTCAGGGACCATTGGCATTCTTTCCTGCCCTGAGGAGGTTACACCCTCAATGGAGCCCAGAGATCAGACAGCAGCCCTTGCCCAAAGCTTTAAACCTCTTCTTCCTGTCCCCTGATGAGACCCCAAAATGTCGCCATCAGTGATGGACCCGGGAAGTGAGGTGGTTCAGTTCCATCAATGGGAGGCTTTCCATAGCAGGCAGAGGACGAGAGGAGGCCTACAAGAATTGTAGAACAGCAAGCCTGAAGGCATTCTTCCATCTCCCCATTTTCAGAGGCCCCGAGTGCAGAGCTGGCTCTCCCAAGGCAAGGACAGAGGCAGAACTAAGAACCTAGGCCTCTGACGTCTCTGATTCTGGGATGAGAGTGTAGGTTCCCGGTCTGGAAGAGTAGGATTGGGCTCCTTAAAACCCCCAGTGATTCCCTCACCTAGACACACGGATTAGAGGCTCTTAGGCTGAAGGAGGTCATTGCAACAATTCAGAGCCGAAATCTGTGCCTTCCCACAGCCTCCACCCCCTGGCCTGCTTCTCACTACATAAAATCCATGCTGTGTTGAGACTCCTGGTTAGGTTTCCAAGGAACTCCAGTCCCAGAGGCATTAACTAGATCCCTGGGACTGAGGCTTTGAGGAGGAAGCCAAGGATCATCTTTCAGAAAAGTCCAGAAATTCTGACCCACACGGAGTGCCTGCTTCCCAGGGGTTGTTAGTCATTCCCTGGGACCAGGGCAGCCCTGCTATAAGACCTACTAGGTGGTAAAAAAGAGTTCTCAGCATCAGAGCTCTACCCTCCTTCTAAAAGAAGAGACTCTCCTCTGGTAACCCAGCTCATGCTGAGGCCATGGAAACGTTCCCAAACTTCTCTCATGTTGAGCAGCACAAACCTAAAGTCCAGCAGATAGGGATGTTAGTACCTGAAAGGACCTGATGAGAAACGCAAGACTGACACCCCTCTGGTCAAAATCGGAAACTGGGGGTTTCCTTTGAAGAGGGCATTATAGAGAAGACTTCTCGGTACACGTTTTAAGTCAATGTTACAGTATATTTATACAAGATCTTGCAATTGTTTTAATGTGGAGTCATAGGATTTTAGAGGTGGGTTTTAATGTGGAGTCATAGGATTTTAGAGGTGGGTGGGGTTTCAGATTGACTTCTCTCCCACTCCCAAGCCCACCTCACCCGTTCCCTGAAGAGGAGTAAGAACAGGGAGCTGGAGAGACTGGCCATAGCCCGGCTAGGTCATGGCCAGATTGGGTCTAGAGTCCAGATCTCCTGATTTCTGCTAGATGAGAGGTAAAGTGTTGTTGGGGTGGGGGGGTTGTTTGTTTGTTTTTTCAGGAAAGGGTGTTATTAGTCATTCTGTTAGATGTTTGGCTTTTGGGAGTTTGGCTAGGATAAAAATAGTTACATATACACATCTCAGGACAGAAAGACATTTGTTTTACCCTCATATATGGTCTATTTGCAAGAAAAATAAATAGTATTTTTCAGCTTGGGGGTAGGTAAAGGATCCACTTTTGTTTCAGCCCCACAGCATGAATTTAAAGCAGGATATAAGTTTGGATTGTTTAAATTACTTTCCTCAATTTGGTTTCACATAAAAAATATATGCAGAATGACCCAAGGGTTCATTCTAAGCCAATGCATGTTGAGAGTTATCAGTGGCATCTCAGAAAACTTAAAAAAATGTCCAACATCTTATGTTTTTTTTTAATAGTTAGGGATGTAAATTTGAGGGTGGGCAGGGGACATCCCAGTGTGCAGTGTAAGCTCAAAATAAATTGTCAGGTAGGTGGCTTCTAGACAGATTTCCCCCGTAGCTGCTGAGATGTTTCTATAGCTCTTCTAGAATAAGGGAGGCAAAGAGAATCTGTTGGAATTCATGAATTCTCCCTGTCCTGCCACTGGATACAAGCAGTGATACCAGCAATGTGTTTAGAATGATGTAGCCCTGGAAGTTAGCATTTTTTTTCAGGCCAGGAGAGATGGAGCTACTTACTGACCTTTTATATACAATTCTATTTCTTTATTCACTCAGTGCATAGACATTCTCTTTTCCTCCAACTTGAATACCCCAACAACAACATGATTCAAAAGTAAAACCACGCTCCTAAGAACAGTGAATCCCTTGCATAATACTACGGACAAACCTGGACCGGGTATGATGGGGAGTCAAGCTTCTGTGCATATTACGCCTCTTCCTTCTCCCAGGAATGTTCAGGGAGCATGGTTAGGTGCATGTGAGAGAGAGGAGGGCTGAGGAAAGAGGGTAAGGAAGCTGCCTGAAGTCACTGGAGCTCCTAAGGTATGAAGCCAGGACACAGACTGAGGCTTTCTGGCCTGGAGTCCTTCTGCTACCATCTCGAGTTACCTTTTATTCTCCTGGCCTTTGACGGCATGGGGTCCTCTTCTCAGCAATTCTTAGTTCCTTTTGAGGGACCCCTCCCTGTCTCCTGTTTGCTCTTCACTTCACCAAGCCTTGGCTGCTTTCCCTGCCTCTGAGGCTCTGAGATAGGCCAGAGCAAACTTCCCACAGGCTCTGCGGGTGGGATCTGCCTCTGCCCACGATGCCCCTCCCACATGCTGGTTTCCCACTCTCTGAGGCTGCGCGAACTCAGCCCGGCTGGCACATACCGCGTTTACTGGCTCTTACGTGTTTCATTTGCCCATTCATCCACTCCTCCTCTCTACCTAGGAGAGTGAGTATGCAGCAGATGCAGATACCAGAGGATGTGTAGAGATGGAAGAGTGTTTTCCAATGTCTCCTCCCCTAAGTTTATGTCTAGTTGCACTGAAAATACACAAGGACACAAAGTTCACTCAGAATAATTGCCCCACGGCCAACATTGCTTTCAGACCCGGCGGACACTGAGTGAAAGACGCTGGAGAGGAGGAAACGCGGGCAAGGATATGGCAAATGAGGTGATGGTGGGAAGCAGATGAAAACTAGGCAGGGACAGCAAAGGCCTGAAGCCCATGGGTCAGAAAGCCAGGGGACACAGAGCTGACTTTGAAGGGAGCAGAGGAGAGACAGATGAGGCCGGGCCCTCGGGAAAGGAGGAACCAGACTCCCTCGCTTCCCTCGTGAAGACAAGATGGATGTGTGGAAGGAAGGAAGACATTTAGAAGACAGAGCGTGGGCTCATTCACTTCTGTAGCAAGCCTTTATTGAGCATTTGCTATGTCCCAGGTGCCGGGGAATCAAAGATGGGTAAGACCTGGCTTCACCTTGAGCTCACACAGCCCAGCAGGTGAGAAAGACACAAAATCACAGTAGAGTGTGGTGAGCGCTGCAGCAGATGTTTATACGAAGGCTAACAGGCCTCCTCAGTTGAGAAGGTGTCTTTGACCCAAGTCTTAAAGGGCAAGTTGGTGTCCAGCAGGTAGATTGTGGGAGGCAAAGTATTCCAGGTAGAGAACTATGCATGAATTAGCAGAGCCTTGCCTGATAAATCCAAATAGTTTGACATGGTGAGGGTTTGAGATGTAAGGGGAAAAAAGGCCAGAGAGGTATGTGGGAATCAATGGTCAGGAGTTCAGGCTTGACTGGGCACTGGGAAGCCTTGAGCAGGGAATGATGTAGCAGCAACTGACCAGGGAGAGAACCAGACTGGGGCCGGGACCAAGGGGTAACGAATCCTCAGCCATCCTTGATGGCCCTCAACACTGCAAGCAAGGCTGGAGACAGCGTGGTCAGTCACTTCCTCCCCATGGAAAGGTGCATATTCTAAGTTCATGTTTCTCCGCTGCTCCTGTTCCTTCTCTTGTCTGAGCTGCTCCCCTTTTAGAAAGTCCTGTTTTTCAGAAACATAATTCCCGAGAAGATGATATGTGAGCTCTGGGGAGCGGCACAGGCCACGGAGCCGCACTCCTGCGATCTGAGTCCCCTCCCGACCTGGCCCTGAGGCCAGTCCCTCAGCCTCCCCCACCATAATTTCCTCTTCCTCGGTCCTGTGCAGAGAATAGGTTCTGGCCCTCCAGACCATCTGGTTTGCCAAAAGCCTATCTTAAGCCTTCCAAAAACAAATCCAGTGACTTCTCTTGAAAGCTTCCTGGTGACCCCTTCCAGGAGAGCTCTTACAAGGCTATGTGAATTCAAATAGACTTAGGAGGGGCTAGACAAACAAAAGGCCTGGCTCCTTTAAGAAGCCACGTGGTCAAGTGCCGGTGTATGGTGGGGGTGCCTGAGAAATAGTGTTGAATCCAGTATAAGAAATAGTGTTCCTATTTCTAGGGAAGAAAAAAGAGCTGCAGCGTGGGCCCCAGTGAGAAAAAACAGCGTGGGCAGGAGAAACGGAGCCCCTTGGGGAATCAGTGCTCTAGCTGTGCTCGGGAGGTCATTAGCATGACCACTAATGCTTGTTTTCTAAATATATGCTAACTGAAAGCAGGAACCACCTGAAAGCTAATACTGGGGGCTAACTGGAAGAAAATAAACATGCCAGTGTTTGGAGTTTATGTTAAGAATTAGCAGCCAAGTGTGTAAGTGGAACTTGAGAAGGTTTGCTCTTTCACTGTATTCTACCGGGGTATTTCATGCTTGTGCAGGGAGGTAACCAGTTTGACTGTTCCCTACACACCTCTCCTTGCTGTGATGAGTGAGCAAGGGAGCCTGTTCCATTCTGCGTCTCGATTTCCCTCCTAACTCCTGTGTAGCTGACACTGCTGGGCCCATCCTTCCATGAGGGCCTAGAGACAACCCTCGCTAGGACTGTCATTCCCAATTCCCTGGCAAACGTGCGGTGGTCCCTGGGATTTGCCCTGCCGGAAAACTCCTTCAGTAACGTGAACTTTCAGATTGAAGGTGATCGAGGAATTTTCTCCAAAAACCATGCCTTGGGCAACACTGGAGAATTGAGGTTCTGGCCTTTGATGTGGGTTTTGTATGAAGAAAGTTCTAAGTTGAGACATACTTTCAAACCAGGAATGGTTAAACTGTTTATGTAGAAGGCAACTCAAACAAACTCAGGAATTGTTCTTAATCCCCATAACCCTGCAACCCTCTCCTCTCAGGATGGGAGGAAGGCCTGCTGCGGCCCCACAGAGGAAATCCAGGAGGTCCCCGCCATGTCCTTTTGATGTAACTGAGTCAGACGAGCTGCTGCTGCATTGAGTTCACAGCCCCTCTTTGACCATGGGAAACACCCTTGGGGTGTACTTGGGACCGGTTGTCTAGATGGCGCTAGATTTCAGCCTCTCTTCTGAAGAACTCTGATGGAATTCTGATGGAAGAAAGGAAATGAAAGAGGGAGGCAAAGCCTGTAGACATCCTGGGGGCCTTGTGGGTGCTGTGATGGGGGATGGGATCGTGGCTAGTTACCTCGCTGACTCAAAAGCCGGGTGAATCCCTCCCTCGCCACGGTGCCTCAGCCCCCCAACGTGATCCTTATATTGAAATCAACACTAGTTCTTGAGAACCCACCACCCCAGTCACTGAACTCATGTATAGTTTAGGGTAACTTTCTGAGGCATGTGTGGTTATCCCAGATGAGAAAACTTTTCTGAGAGGTTAAATTACTTGCCCATAGAGCTAGAAAGTGGTCAGCATGGAGCTAAAGGCACGTCCTGTTTTCAAGGGTTTAAACTATAGGGATGGGAAAGCATTGCAGCCAGGGGGCTCAGACTTTGACCTTGCAGGGCAGCAGAACAGAGAGGAAACAGGGCAGGGAGGGGACCGCATGTGAGTGACGGCAGAGGGTATGAAAGAGCCTTCTTAGGATAGGCCACTAATTCTAGACATGGGACTCGTTTGGAAGTCAAGGCAGTGGGTCGCGAAGGCTTTAGAGGGCTGCCATCTAAGCACCACACCTCCTCTCAGCTCTCTGTGTAACGAGAGCTCAGCATCACTGACTTTCTCCTAGCTTGGCACCATTTCTTTCTAGTCCTAAAGGCCCAATGACTCTCACGGCCCTTTGAGAGGCCCCAGGAGCAAAAGCAAGACAAAGAACTCACCTCCACCCAGTAACTTTCTACAAACCCAGCTCTGAGCAGAACTGCTGGCCCTTAGAGACATCCTTCCACTGTGATGGGGAGAGCTCCTGGTTCAGGGCTGGGCAGGAAAAGTGCTTCGTTTACTATTTGATCAGATACATTTTCCTTGAGCACCTACTAGGAGCCTGGCAGCCTTGAGCAAGGCACTGGAGAAACAAAATTGGCCAAGGCAAAACTCCCAATTTTTGCCAAAGAATGTGCAATAGAACTGGGAAGGCCAATGTGTGAGACAACAGTTAAGCCAATCCAATGTTAAATTAGCAGATATTTCTGCTATTCCTTTTACCCAGCATGCCTGGGCACCCAGTGTGACCCCAACTCCCCCATCAAAAACACAGTACATTGGTCCCACCACGCTGTGGGTCTGGAGACTCAGGTGTGGCCACTTTATCACGTGACCTTCCTTCTCTGAGTCTCCCTCATCTGTTAAATGGGTATGATAGCACCCACCTTACAGGAGGACTGCAGAGATCAAATGAGGCCATCTAACAAAAGTGCTTTGAGGAGGCACAAAGCACCCTGTTAAGAGTATATTACATTTCCTAATTACCATTAGGAAATAGCATTTTATAAGGCACACCCACAGGCCAGACCACATTTTAAAAGCAATGCCATCTAGCAGAGTCTGACCAGAAATTTCTTAGTTTGCTTATGGGATGGCTCCTGTCCCTCCCATACTAACCACATTTCCCGTGGATGTCAGGGAAAAACCAAATGTCATGTCCACAGAAGGACGCAGCCCAACTTTCTCCACCTCAGGGAAGTGGGGATCCGAGGCCCTGGGCTGCGGGTGGCTGGGGCATGGGGAGTTCTTTCTTCACGAGAGAATAAAAGTTCAATGTCCTTAATGGGCAGCTGGTCCAGATTATGCCCTGAGCTCTACTCTGCAGCTGCAGAGAATCAGAGCCTCTCTTCCCAGCCCCATGTGTTTATTTCTATTCTCCACAACCTCCTTTCTCTCAGCTTGTTTTGCTTTGGCAGGGGCGGGGAAGTCAGGATAAATAAATCCAAAGGAGCTGTGATGCTCAGGCTCAGGCTGAGTTTCCTCCTCTCCTTTTCTTTAGAAGCAAAGTTCTCTGGGCTTTGGAGTTCTCCTGATGCACAGCTACCAGGCTCTCGGGTATGCAGAGGTCTGTTCTGTTCCTAGAGCCCCTCAAAAGGGCTGTGAATCTCATCCATTCATTCATTCATTCATTCACTGACTCACACACTTATTCAGTACAGGGATGCTGTGGGTGTGGCTTTCGCAGAGCTTACACCCGTGAGTGCAGAGAGGCTTGGAAGAGGGAATGGCAGTGTGATATTTCTCATATGTGGAGAGCGTATCCTGGGGCCACAGGTCAGGGAAACCCTCCCAGAGGAGCTGACATCTGTGTGCCTTACTCAGAAGGCCTGACCGCTGTGTAGCTGGGACTTGATCCCAGATCCATCCCTTCAAACAGTGCTCTCAACCCTGGCAGTGCGTTCACATCACCTGTAATGATTGGAAACTGCCCCTCGCCCGCCATAGATTTTAAAGCACCCCAGGGGATTCTTCCACACAGCCCCGGACTGAGAACCTGGCTTTCAATCCCAGACTCTTTCCCTCACTCCCAAAGATGCTAATTACTGCAGACCCCATAGGGCTGGGTGAAGATAGAGGAAAGGTATTTTATGTATGGAGAAGGCTGGTACTAAATATTTGTCTTAAGTATTCAGCCTGACAGTCATCTCTGTGGTTTGAAAATGGAAAGACTTTGCTCTCCTCCCTGGCTCCACCTTGTAGGAGCTGTGTGACCCTTGGCAAATCGCTGACTTTTCTGGGCTCATTTTCTTTTCTGTTCCGTGAGAGCCCTAACAACTAACTCATGGAGCTGTTGTGAGGAACAAATGAGAAAATGCATGTACCACACAGTTTGCACAGTGCTTGACATGTACCTTTCACTGTCCGTTCTTGACTTGAAATCCGCCATGGTAGCACCCAGAAATTGGCTTTGTTGTAGTTTGGTTTGAGGGCGGCTCTGAGTCAGGTGTGGGCAGGCCTGCTGGTAGTAGGTAGTTCTAAGGCGACTCCAGCCCTGGAAACCAGTTCAGAAGTGGTTGCCACCGGCCATTGAGCTGTACTCCTAGAGACCTTCTGAAGGGCTGAGTAATGAAGCCATTCCCTTGGTGATGCTCCCACCAAACGTTGAAGAAGGAGGAAGATACTTTACATCTAACTCCCCAATTATAAGCACAAAAGCCAGAGCATGCGGAGTAAAGCAAAGGTAGGGAATAATGAGATGAAGGAACACCGGAGGCATTTGGAGATGCCAGCACTCTGTGAATAAAACCAGATGCTGGCTTAAAAATCCTGGAATGGATTCCCTAGAGATACTGTCGAGTTCCTTTCCATTCCCAGAGGCAGGCTGATCAGCTGTCAGGTGCAGTACAGAGTGGAGAGGATTCCCGTGTTTGAAGTGGGAGAGAGTTGCGCAAGCCCCTTTCAGCTCAGGGCTCAATTGTCAAAGCCATGGGAGTGTAGGATTGACCCGGTCTGCTTTGCCTAGGACATATGTATTCACAAGGCAAAGAGGATAAAGAAACACTCATTTTGAGAAGAGATTCCCACATAGGAGATTTGTAATGTCTGTGCCAGGAGCCCCACAGTGGCCTCAGCCCTAGCGTCACATTCCTAGACCATTCCTGAGCTTAAAGAATCACATCCAGCTCACATTAGAGAGCAGAAAGTTGCTGACAGCAGGAGCCAGTCTTCCTTTCAAGCCCCTGTCCCCCTCCCTTAATATGCTAAGGAGCCAGGAACTGAGCCCTCGGGAGAACAGAGGAAGTTAGGAGATTCATCCAATTGGAGGGATGAGCCCCAACTTGCTCCCCTCCCCATGCATCAGGGTTGTTTTGCAATGAAGGTTTCAAGGACCCATTCCTGCTCAGGCCCTGGTATCCAAGCTATCTTCAGCAATGCATTATGACCCCTCAGAACTGACCCACGTGTTGCTGGGCGAAGTACTGACTGGCTAGGGGTGGGAGCTCACAGGGAGAGGTGCCCATCAGGTGCCACATGATATTGCTCCCAACTGCCACCATTATGCCCATTTTAGGAAAAGGGTAGGTGTAGAGAGGTAACCTCAGTCAAGCCAGAATTCAAATCATGTGTCCAAGTCTGATCCCACCTCTTTCCACTTTCCCCTGTTGCCTCCCCACAGGGATCACCACCACCATGTTTTCCTCCATCCACATTCCCAAATCCACCTAGGGTCCGAGAGGCAAATAGCTAAGTCCTTAGATTCACACCTTGGATTCACCGGTGTTCTCATTGGGTATTTTTGCTGGCAAGGACCAGAGACTTGTTGGGTCACTTCAAGTAATAGGGGCTGATAGTAAGGACACCTTCTTTAGACTATCAGGGTTCATAATACAAGGGGGCCTTGCAGAGCCTGGAATGGGAAGGTCATTCAGCTCCAAGGCAGTTTGGGGGCCACCCACACAAGGGGTTCATATCTTCAGTCTTGTGCCTCATTTTCAACATGGTTTATTCATTCCTGTCCGCACCTCCTTTTGCTTCTGCTTCTGCTCAGCTCTCTCCATTTCCCCAGCTCAGATTCCTAAGAGAATTTGGGTGGTCCTGCCAATTGTCATTACAGTGGTTTGGATGGAACTTGTGATCCAGACCACTCCTTCATGGCCTTACCCATGGGCAGCGAGCATGGCTTACGCTTTGGCCACCTTGTCTAATGCCAGTCTTATCACATCTGGTGTTGAAGACAAACAAGGCCAGATGATGGTTAAAGTGGTCATGACAGGTTTTAATCAGAAATATGCAATTGCAATAGGAAAAGAAGACCACCATGAACTGAACTCCATTTTGAGTTGTACAGAGGTGACTGGACATTTTAAAGGGACAATGACGGGATAGGGAAGGGGGTGAGTGAGGGCTCAGTAGAGTCAGTGAAGGGAAGAATTACAAAAATCAGGAAAGGGGTTGGTTCCTATGAAACTCATCAGGCACTTATCCAAGTTAAACCCTCCTCCCCCGCCCCCTGCCAAAGAGTCTGGGAGGTGGGGCCCTATCTCCAGGTGTTAACTAGACAACAGTAAATTTTTTTAATAACCTCGAGTTTTCTCAGGCAAGAACTTTAAGGGAGGCTAGGACCATCCAAGGGATGTCACTTTGATCTGTTAAAAACCATTAAGTGTTTTGTACAAGTCTTTATAGGACAAGGTTGAGGCCTAGTTGATGAGAAGGCTCAGAGGAGCCTGGCTAGAGTTTGGTCAAGGAGAGAATCTTTGTCACTGATCCCCTTAACAACCCTGAGAAGCAAGTGTGACTGGTGAAGAAATGAGGAAGAGAGATTGTCTTAGTGCCTCTAAGACTTAAGAAGAAGCCCTGGCCAGTTGGCTCAGTTGTAAAGTGTCAGCCCAGCATGTGGAAGTCCCGGGTTAGATTCCTGATCAGGGCACATAGGAAAAGTGCCCATCTGCATCTCCATCCTCCCCCTTCTGTAGCCATGGCTGGAATGGTTCCAGCAATGTTGGTCACAGTGCTGAGATGGCTCCATGGCCTCACCTCAGGTGCTAAAATAGCTTGGTTGACAAGCAACGGAGCATCGCCTGGTAGGGGGCTTGCCAGGTGGATCCCTGTTGGAGGTGCATGGGAGTCTGTCTCTGCCTCCCTGCCTCTCACTTAATACAAAAAAACAATAATAAAGACTTAAGAAGAACACTGGCAGCACACCTTGGCCAGCCCCCTGACAGTTCCCTCGAACTGGCTCCCTGCTCCCCTTACCATGCCCACTGCCCACCTCGGATCCACTCCAGTGGCACGTAGCAAGGGCATCTTGGAATTGTCTTGCAGTATTTTTATATCCAGAGAAGAAGCAGGGTAAATATTCCTCTGAGTCCCCATGGCCCAGTTATACATGTTTAAAGATCAGCCGGGCCAGATCTGGGGTCCTATTGTAGAAGGGTCGACGAAGTCCTCGTGGTTAGTCTCAGGAGTGGCTTGGGTAATGGGCAGGGTGGGTAGAACAGGTCAGGGAATGAGGAGATGGGTTCTATGACCTGGTGCAGCAGCTCGGCAGTAAGCCCCATGTGGTGGTTAGAACCACTGTTGGTCCAGAAAACTTGGTAGTGAAACGATCAGGGAGGAAGCAAGGAGGCAGCCCAGTTAGAAAGGGCCAGTTCCCTGGGTTCCTTACACCGAGTTCCTCCTGTATGTTCCACAATGAGACAAAGAAATGATGCTTCTGGTCTGGGCTTTGATTTGAAGGAATTCTTCTCTGTCTGCTTCTCTGTGTAAAAAAAGTGAAGAGCCTCTGACCCCGAATCTGGGAAAATGGGAAAAGAAACAGAGGCCCTTCCCTGTGAACATCTTGGTGTCCCTACCATGGGGGGGTACAAGGAAAAGCTCTGCCCCAGTCTCCCCATTAAGGTGGTGCCTGTGCTCACTCTCCATTCCCTTCCTGTTTCTGTTCCAATGGATGTACTCATCAATACCTGGCCATAGTTACATCTGTACTTGTTTTTTAGCTTTATTGTTCATCTTTCCCACTAAAAGAACTGTCCATGAAGGCAGAGACTTTGTTCCTGGATGTACCCACAACTCCTAGAACAGAACCAGGACCCTAAGAGATGACCAGTCACTTATTTCGCTAAACAAAGAAGTGCAGAGAGCAGGCCAGCCAAAGCAAAGAGGGTAAGGGGCATCTTTGCCCGCCCCCAACCCCCACTGGCCTTTTCCTATTATTTTGACCCAACACCTCGACCCCTGTCGGCCTTGGCTACTCGGACTCACAGTATCCTCCTGCCACTTTCCCTCTGCTATGACCCCACACCGACACTTCTGCTGGAGGTCTCCTGGCCTGAGGAGATTCACTAACACTGTGAAGGGGTGCTGACAGAGGTGAGGTGGATCTGTGAGAAATCAAGGCTAACAATGTGGCCTGGGCCAACCCACGCAGGGCCAAACCCCAGCCAGGGCCTCATTGGCTGCTGCTGGCTCCAGGTGAGCACGTCATCACCAACCACTGCAGGGTGGTGGGTTCTCTGTCTTAGACTGACTTCTGCATTCCAACTTCTTTCCAGGTTTTCCTCCTCCGGATTTCCTGTTCTCCTGCTCATCCTCAGCCTTATTTGATAACCTAGTGGGAGCTTGTGTTTCCTCTGAACATCATCACCTTGTAATTTTTCAGCATCTGGGAAATGATGTGGTTTTCTAATGACTTCTTTGGTTCCCCATGCAGAATATTCTGGGGTTTCCCCAGCTGGGGCCGCATGTAACAGATACATGGCCAGTTCTGGCTCCAATCCTTTCTCATGTGGCACAGATGTGGGGTTTATCAATTCTGCCATCTCCTCCAGGGGCCTACAAAGGTCTTTGCCAAAGTCACAGTCATTAGAAACAGGCATCCCCAGCCCACCTGACAAAAAAAAAGAGAGAGAAAATGTAGTCCAAGGCTGCAGTACTTACTGGGAGCAGGACTCCATCGGGTTTGCTGTTTTCTCCAGCAGTTCACATAGGGGTTTTCCTGCATCATGTCACCCACTTGTCACCGTGTCACAGCACAGTGGCCTCACCTCCATCCTACGTGTCCAAGGTGATTTCTGGTTGCAAAATAAGACAACTTTGACATCTTCCCTGGCCTTGAAATCACTGAACACCAGAGCCGAAAGGAACGTTACAGAACATCTAAACTGTCACTCCCCATGCCCGTCCGAACACACATATCACAAAATCATTTGGGACACTTGTAAAAAATACAGATCCCTGATTGCTGCCACCAAGATTCTGACCCGGTAGAGTTGCATGGGGGGAAGCTGCATTTTCACAGGCAGAACACAGTGGATTTTTAGGGCAGTGAGACTAATCTCTATGATACTATTCAGGTGGATACATTTGTCCAAACCCCTAGAATGTACACCACCCAAGAGTGAGTCCTAGTGTAAGCTGTGGGCTTCGGGTGATTATATGTCGGTGTGGATTTATGGATTGCAACCAGTATACCACTTTGGTGGGGGATATTGATAACAGGGGAGGCTGTGCATGTGTGGGGGCAGGGGACACATGGGAAACCTCTGTACCCTCCTGTCAATTTTGCTGTGAACCTAAAACTGCTCTGAAAAAGTAAAGTCTGTTCTCGCAGATACAGAGGGCAGATGGCTGTCGCCACAGAGGAGGGTGGTTGAGGGGTGGATGGACAAGGTGAAGGGATCAAGTTGAAATTAGTAGTTACCAAGTAGTCATGGGGATGTACAGCCAATAACGCTGTAATAACTGTATGGTGTCAGGTGCGTACTGGAAATATCAGGGGGGAGCACTTCGTGAAGTGTACGGTTGTCTGACAATAATACTAACTAATACAAAATATTGAATGTAAACTATAATTTAAAAAAGAAAGAAAGAAAATAAAGTCTATTAAAAAAAATAAGAGCTGGGAGAAGAAGATTGACAGAGGGCGGTGGTGACACACTATGATCTGCCATAGCCCCGGCCCCCTCTTCCCTAGGCGGGGGGTTGGGAGGCTTGGAGGAATGGTGCATCCAGAGCAGAGAAGTGACTGGACTGCTCCCGACAGGTGGCCTGGAGGCGCTGATGGTCCGGCTGGTGAACGGCTCGGGCCCCCACGAGGGCCGAGTGGAGGTGTACCATGACCGACGCTGGGGCACTGTGTGCGATGACGGCTGGGACAAGAAGGACGGGGACGTGTTGTGCCGCATGCTGGGCTTCCGTGGCGCCCAGGAGGTGGCCCGGACGGCTCGATTCGGGCAAGGTAAGGTGTTCAGGAGGAAAAGGACATGGGGAAAAGACCCAGGAATTCCAGGACCGGTCTCTTCCCCAAACCTCAAGTCCCCTCTGCAGCACTCCTACATGTGTCACCGGGCCCCTGCCCAGACACTTCCTGCCTTGGGAAGCTCACTGTCCCCCAGTCAAGCCAGCCTGTCTTTGGATAGTTTTGATTATGAGAACATTCTTTGCCCGACCCACTGTGCTGAATGGCTAAAGGGACTTGTGACACGACATGGAGGGGGGGGGGGGCATACATCCTGTCCAGACAGGAAAAGGGAGCCAGGTCACATCCAGACTGGTCACTCCCCACAGCTGCCCTTCCCCCGTCCCCACTACAGCTGCTGCAATTCTTGCTCAGAATCTTGTCCCTTAGACCTCAGTCACTGTTGTGGACTGAGTATTTGTGTCTCCCCAGATTCCTATGTTGAAATCCTAATCCCCGACGTAGTATTAGGAGATAGGGCCTTTGGGAAGTGATTTAGGTCACGAGTGGAGCCTTCATGATGGGATTAGCGCCCTTAAAAGGGACCCTGGAGAACTCCTTGTCCTCCTTCTGTGAGGATATGCAGAGAAGTCTGAACCCAAAAGATGGCTGTCACCAGAACCTGGTCATGCTGGTGCCCTGGTCTCAGACTTCCAGCATCTAGCACTATGAGAAATAATCATCTGGTTTATAAGCCCCTGGTCTGTGCCACCTTATTAGAGCAGTCCGAGCAGACTAAGACAATTATGCTGAACAAAAGTGACTCTAGGTGAAAGCTGTTGTGACAGCTGGCGGAGAATGACCACTTGACCCCACACATCCTGGTCTCTCTAGTTTAAAGGCCAGAGTGCGCAGGGAGTTCAAAGGGTCCCGCTCCATGAGGGCAGCCCAGCAGGACCGAGCATTGCCTCCCACTTAAAACTTTGGGCTGGATTTCAGCCTGCTTTCTTCAAGAAAAACTGCCACTTTTGTTTGCATAAGGAACAGAAGCAGTAGGAATAGTACTCGTTTTCAATGTTTAAGTCTAATGAAGACCTCTTCCTATAAGTGGAAGCAAAACGTTTTTTGGGGAAAAAAATTGTAAACTCTTTTAGAGAAGCCACAACAGGCCATTTGAATGTCATGGGCAGCATTAGCCTAAAACTGGGCTTTTGTGGCCTTTTTCATTCCTTCTTAATTTTTATATCATATGGCATGTGGAGAAGTTCTAAAACTACAACTTGACTCTTTAAAGCAGTTGATGGGAAGCTGGACTTGCTTCCACATACTCATCTAATTTGTACTGTTCTTTTTCCCCACCATGGTCTCCAGTAACTTAAGTTGGTTCATTTCAAGACCCTGACAAGTAGGCAGGGCAGGTGTTATAAATGGGACACAGGGAAATGGAGGCCTGAGGAGAGGAAGAGACTCCCTACTCCGAGCTGAGCCTCGTCAGGCAGTGGCAGCATCACGTCCAGACATCCCTCTGACAACAGCCTCCTACCGCACCAGTGCCCTGACTCTCAATCCCAGTCTGCCCATCCCTCCTCCTCAAAGAGTCTTCTATCTCTCTGGAGTCCCTGGAATCTGTCCCCTCCTCTTTGTTCTCACTACTCTTGCCTTAGGAGCTCAGGCAAGGTAGAACAGTGGTTAGGAGCTCAGGGTCAGGAGTTATACCCAAGTTATAATCCCATGTCTGCCACTTACTAGCTGGTGACATGGAGCAGATTTCATAACCTCTTCAAGCTTCTGTCCTTCCTTTTTTTTTTACAGAGACAAAGTCAGAGAGAGGGATAGATAGGGACAGACAGACAGGAACGGAGAGAGGTGAGAAGCATCAATCATTAGTTTTTCATTGCAACACCTTAGTTGTTCATTTATTGCTTTCTCATATGTGCCTTGACCGCGGGCCTTCAGCAGACCGAGCAACCCCTTGCTGGAGCCAGCGACCTTGGGTCCAAGCTGGTGAGCTTTTGCTCAAGTCAGATGGGCCCACGCTCAATCTGGCGACCTGGGGGTCTCGAACCTGGGTTTTCCGCATCCAGTCCAACACTCTATCCACTGTGCCACCACCTGGTCAGGCTGTGTGTTTGCTGTTAGGTTAAATTTGTGTGTGAGTTGGAACAGGTATATTTACCTATTAAATGCAATTTAGATGTTTGTCTTAACATAGTATTTATTTTTACCTTTCTATGCATATAAATACTTAAACATTTTCAAACCTACAGAATCTCTCTCGTTTGTAACCCAGAAACTGCCTGCCTGTATATTAAGATTTGCAAATTATATGGCATCTGTTATAACTACTGAACTATGCAGTTGTAGCGCAAAAGCAGTCATAGATAAAATGTAATCAAATGATGAGGCTGTGTTCCAATAAAACTTTATTTACAAAACCAGGCAGTGGGCCACATTGGTCCAGAGTTTGCCACCCTCCAGCTGAGTGTTTGTGCTGTGTACTGTGTACTGTGGTTCTGTAAAGAACAAGGTGGGGATTGGCTGGATGTCAGAGGCCTGGGTCATTATCTCTTACCCTTGTTGGGACAAGTTATTTAATCTTTCTGGGGCCTCAGTTTTCCTGTCTCTTATATGTCTGTTCAATAGCTGCCCTGCTGACCTCTATATGAAGCTCTCATGAAAGCCTTTAGGATTCAGTATAACTTATTCGGTCTTTTAATGTTATCCTAAATACACATACAAAGGCTCAAACATTAGCTCCATGAAGCAGATTTTTGTCACTGTTATTGTATCTTTTTCTGTTTCATGACATAGTTCAAACACCCAGAATAGTGCTGCACACAGAGTAGGCCCTTAAATATTTGTTGAATGAATGAATGATAAGGACAAATAAAATCTCCACTGACTCATCCTAACAATATCACCTTCAAACAGCCTCTAGTGCTCTAAGTGTCAAAAGACCTGGCCTCTATCCCAATCCTCCCCCCCCCCAAGGTAAAATGTCAACCCGTTGCTCTCTTTTCCCAATCTGTAAAACGGGGAGCAGAGAACCCCCACCCGCTTCCTTGATAGGGCTTGTTAGGGAGCCCAAAGGGAGACCGTAGTGATGAAGGTCAGGGCTACTCTGACTTGACTGCGTGCGTGACTCAACTCACAAGATCTTGTTAAAAGGCAGGCTCTGACTCAGATCTGAGTGGGCTCACGACTCTGCATTTCTAATAAGTCTCCAGGTAACGCTGGTGCTCCTGGTCCTCGGGCCACACTGAGGAATCGGAGGTCAGTTCTGAAGCTGATGTGGTGCTTGGTGCAGGGGCGGTGGGAGTTCTCCCCTCACTGACCCGGGAAGGGCAGAGATGGTCTGCTGGCTCACTGCCACCTTGGCTCCGGGCTGTGCGGTAGCTGCAGATGCTCAGCACTGCCAATGTATCGACCCTGCATCTCTTCGTCTTAGCTCTTCCATGACAAACACTAGCCGGGACCCCCTGGCTAAACACCAGCTAGAGTTTGGGGCTTCATGATTCCTTGTTCACATTTGGGCCGCTAACCGTGGGCCTGTTCAGTATTTATTACGTCCCTTCATTTGCTTCTTTGTTCTGGGTGTGACTAATCCCATGTTGTTCTCGGGCCTGTAGCCTCTTCCTGGGTAATTTGTAAACCAATGTGTTTTCCAGGAGACATTTAATCTGCGAATTATTGCTGGGCCTCAAATGGTTTATTGTATAAGAGGCCTAGGGTGTCCGGCCCGAGATGAGGTTCTGGTGAGGAAACGGCGTCCAGGGAGTCGGCGGAAGGAGACCTCTCCTCCCACCTCTGCTCGGCGGTCCCGTGACAATAGATACTGCGAATGTCCGCATAGCAGTATCAGTTCATTCCATTGATTTAGGGTTTTCTCCTATGCAGTTTGAGAGTGAGTGACAGTTTTAAAGTTTTAACAGTGCTGACAATCCCCCTGAAAAGAGAAGCTGTCTGGCGCCTGAGAGATGGGGTCGGGAGGAGGCCGGGCTAGCGTCAGAACGTAGGAACTATTTATGATCTCATTTGACTTGCTTGGGTTGACACAGCCAGTAATATGGAAACCTACTTTATGACCTTAACCCCATACTTTTTGGTGATGGGTCACAGACCTGACAAGTTAGTGTGCTGGAGTCACTAACCATCCCAGTCTAAGCACCAAAAGTCTCATATCCCAGGACTCCCCTCCCAGTTTTAAAATGGAAATGGTCCCCCAATGTGCCCCAGACTTGAATCAAGGTGTCCTAGTTGTTGCAAAGCCCTGCTTTTTCTGCTCTGCTAGTGCTTCTCACACTCTAATGCATAACCACTTGATTTAAAGGTAGATTCTAGTTCAGTAGGTCAAGGGCAGGACTGAGGGTTTGCATTTCTAACAAGCTCTGGGTGGTACCGATGTGGTGATGCTTTAAGCAATGTCATTCTAAACATTGCTTCCATGGGAGCCTTGAAGCTCTGCCATCCTTGCAGAGGGCCCCAAATGGGCTCTCACCGTGTAGGACCTGGTGCAGCCATCAGCCCGGAGATCCCACCAGAACCATGGGTGATGGTCCTGCCAGTTTGTTAGAGAGGACTGCAGGCAAGTTCTGTTTCAGCCCACCCCCTCTTCATTGACCCCTCTGCTGTCAGACAAGCCTAATCCATTTCCTCTTGGAGCCTCATCCAGCTGCCCTAGTCGTCTGACATTTATTGAGGGACCTCCATGCCAGGTTTATGTCTCTCAAGGCTCAGGTGCAATCCTGGGAAAGCCTCTGAAAGGGAACCTTCAGACTGGCAGATTGGTCCCCTAAGAGCCGGTTGGACAGAGCTGACTGCAGGTAAAACTCAAATAGATTGCCTTAGGGGCCTTGTATTTTGGGAACTGACCTAATTGCTATGGTTAGGGATGCTTCTGCCTGCCATTGACCATATATCGGGTTATAATGTTAAATGTTGGGGTCCTCTGCCATCCCAGCACCATTGTTTGGGGCTCATAGAATAGGAACCATCTAGGTTAAACTTCAAAAGATTGGAGTTAATATTGGCACTGAAATACTTGGTAATGGGGCACTGAATCTGTCCAATCCAGAATCCATTTGACACTGTTCCTCTGATTTGGCCCTGCCTGAGTCGTCCTCAACAAAGACTACAACATGTCGCCTGACCAGGCAGTGGTGCAGTGGATAGAGCGTTAGACTGGGATGCAGAGGACCCAGGTTCGAGACCCCAAGGTCGCCAGCTTGAGCGCAGGCTCATCTGGCTTGAGCAAAAAGTTCACCAACTAGGACCCAAGGTCGCTGGCTCCAGCAAGGGGTCACTCAGTCTGCTGTAGCCCCCCAGTCAAGGCACATATGAGAAATCAATCAATGAACAACTAAGGAGCTGCAATGAAGAATTGATGCTTCTCATCTCTCTCCCTTCCTGTCTGTCTGTCCCTCTCTCTTACTCTCTCTGTCTCTGCCACAATAAAAAAGAAATAAAATAAACTCTCTTTAAAAAAAAAAGACTACAACATGTCATAAGTCAAAAGTTATGCAGTGTCACCTGACCAGGCGGTGGCACAGTGGATAGAGCATCAGACTGGGATGCGGAAGACCCAGGTTCGAGACCCTGAGCTCGCCAGCTTGAGCATGGGCCCGTTTGGCTTGAGCAGAAGCTCACCAGCTTGGACCCAAGGTCACTGGCTCCAGCAAGGGGTTACTCGGTCTGCTGAAAGCCCGCGGTCAAGGCACATGTGAGAAAGCAATCAATGAACAACTAAGGTGTCGTAATGGCAATGAAAAACTAGTTATTGATGCTTCTCACCTCTCTCTGTTCCTGTCTGTCTGTCCCTATCTATCCCTCTCTTTGACTCTCTCTCTGTCCCTGTGTAAAAAAAAAAAGTTATGCAGTGTCTTATAAAAAGTATGGGCCTAGAAGATGATAAAACTTGGGTATACATTCCAACTCTGCCAGTTATAGGCTGAGCCACCTTGCATCAATTGCTTTCTGAGCCTTTACTTTTCCATCTATGAAATGGGTTTATTAATATTTATCTCACAGCACCATGGTGAGAATGGAGAAAGATCTTATGTGTAAGATGCCTGAAACATAGGAAACACTCAGTAAATACTACTGTCACCACTGTCAATTACTCTTATTCTTCCCTCAAGAAACTGAGCCCAGAAAATAAGTATTTGGTCTTGGTGGGGTGGAGAGGGCAGGTGGGAGCCACTAGATTTACCAGCACAGCATAGGACAGCCTGATCAAGGACAGCCATGGCAATGCTCCTGTTTCTCTTATGTCTTCCTTTCCTGCATATCTGCTAAGAAACTGTGTTGATTTGTCTCCACAGGCACAGGGAGGATCTGGATGGATGATGTTGCCTGCAAGGGCACAGAAGATACCATCTTCCGCTGCTCCTTCTCCAAATGGGGGGTGACAAACTGCGGACATGCTGAGGATGCTGGGGTGACATGCATCAGACACTGAAAGTAGACACAGCCAAGGTCCGGGCCCTACTGACCAGCCTCCTTTCTGCATTCCTGGGGTGGGAGCATCGCTTGGGACTCCGCTGACCACACCTCTGCCCTGCCCAGTCTGGCAGCCCTTACCCCTCATCCCTGTCCCAGCACTGCAGTGGCTTGTTGTCATTCTTTTCTCGGACACCTGCTCCAAACTGTAACTCTGGGACCCACTGCCTGTTTCTCCCTTCCACCAGAGTTCTGGTCACCTGAATGTGGAGTCCTGGTCAACTGGATGGCCACTTTCCCCAGGCTTCTAAAAACCATCCATCAGGCCTCAATACCCACATACCCTTTGGTCTGTTAGTTGTGGATGAATGCTGAAACTATGTTGGAGACACATGCCACAGTGGAGATGGGAGGGAGGTATAACAGATCATTCACTCTTTAGATAATTCCCAAACCTCAGTTCAGCCAAGAGTTTTGACATCTTCCTTCCCGGCAAGAGGCAGTCCTGAATGATTCATTTTTCCCTCTTTACGCTGCCTCTGCATCCTTCTGTTAGTTTGGGGAAGTGATAGCTACAGAAGCGAGAGGGAGATGCAAGTCACCTGCAGGAATTAATTTGGATTTGGAGAAGGGGAGTGAAACCAACTTTTATGGAGTGACCACTGTGTGTGCTACATAGTATCTTGGGTGGTAAATTTATTTATCCACTTTGCAGCATTTCCATAAGACATGTTAGCTTAGGTAAGTAAGACCTTACCTCCACATACCAGGCCTGTAAGTCATAAAATTGAGAATGACTAAGATCGTTGTTTCCATCTGAACCTTAGTGTGTCTTTGCTAGGCTTGAGCAAAAAAGCTTGGGTGCAAGATCTGTGTGCCTAGAAGGTTACATACTCTAAAACCTATGGAGTATGAGCGCAAGGTCAGACATGACTGGCTTCTAGGCCAACCATCCACATAGAAGGATAGGTGGTTTGGAGGGAGACATGGAGGCTGTTGGGGTTCAACCGAGAACAACACTCAGTCATCTGGCAGTCAGAGTTAAAGCCAAGTCTCCCGTGTCTCAGAGCTGTTCAGAGGTGATGATACTGAACCTTCCAGGCTTCTTTGGGTGTGCTCCTGTCATCAGGAGAACACACATCCTGATGGGTCCTAGAGGAGGAGTAGAAGGAAATGAGAATTCTTTATCATCTTCAGGGGAAAAGGGGGCCCTGGGCTTCTGCATATCCTCAATCTGCACCCCTCTCTTAGTGACAAGGGGATCATATTCTGCTTTTGACACAAGGGGGAGGTCAAACTGGGCCATCTATGTATTCTAAGATTATGGGAGCTTCATGGTGGCAAGGAAACACAGATCCACCTGCCTTGGGGAAATCACAAACTCACAGGCAGGCCTGTCCTATCAGGTGAACATCCTCCTGCCTGGGGAAGGTGGCACCCGGGGCCCTCCAGGTGTGGAACCAACAGAATTCCTAGCTGACAACTAAACCAATGTGTACAATTGGTTGTTCTTTGCTTACAATATGCGTGTTATTCATTAATGTCCTAATGATCAGAGAGTCTCCTTCTGACCAATTGCTGTGTTTACATAACTCGCATGTACTCATGCATTTTTTCCCAGAGCCAATATATGTATGCATATATAAACATGGCACTGTTTACTGCATAGCTCAGCACATTGCAAAGTTTGTATTGACAAAATACTAAAGGTGGAATGATGTCACATCGAGTGAAATAGATTCCCAAGTTGGTTCTGGCAAAGAACCCAGTTACCCCACCGATGAAGATCCACATGACATTCTTACTTCATCTTTTCATTTGGGAAAACACAAGTCTCATTTTGCATCAAATAAAAATGATGGTGATGAGTGTTTAAACCTTAAAATAAAAGTCTACTAGTTTACATACCTTAACTTAAGAGGACATGGAAATCCCCATGGACCTGTATTTCAGGGACTAAAGGAAATTAGGCCTGGCCTAAAATACATCAGACCTTTTGTAAGAAAGAATTTCAATAAAGCTAATGAGATGTCACTGACAAGCTTTGCATCACACTTTTTTCTCATGAAAACCCAGTGAGTGTGGGGAGGACTGGTGAGAGCTGGATGGTGGGATCATTTCCCAGTGGGGATTGTTGTAGGATGGACTTCTTATAAGAAGGTACCTGAATACTTCTGGAGGACAATAAGCAATGTGGATCAAGAACATGGTGGAACATAACATCTCAAACCTCGTTTGGTCACCTAAGGAAAGGTTCCCAAGCAACACAATGGAAATTAAGGCCCAGCTTATAAGAGAATTGCATTTGGAGTTCAAAAAGAAAAAAAACCACTTGTTTATTTTCTCACATCTCCAGTTTTTACTTAGAGATATGCTTCCATCTGGAGTTCTAGTCACACAGAAGATCATCCTAATTAAGTACCAGGTCTATGAAGTCACTGAGCCTCATTACCTAATGAGAGGCAGGACCTCTCAGGTTCCAGACCTGAGCAGTACATGGGGTAGGCCCAGGCCACTGCCTAGTACTGGCCAAGCTCATAGCCAGCACATGTGGGAATATCTATGTAATGGCCCCAAGCTTGCTGTAGGCCACATTAATTTGGTAAAGGAAGTCAACAGAGAAAAGTTGACTTTAGAAAATCCACAGAGGAGGCTTCCTGTTTTTCTTCTCTAGAAAGTCTGCTGATTCCCACCTCTAAATCATTGTATTTTGCCAAGACCAGCTCAGCCGTGGGCATGCACGAAAGGAAGGCGCTGCAGGACTGAAGAAAAAACACACACAAGACACAGCATACAGCGAAAGATGGGTACAGGGGACTCCCAGCCTCTGGGACTGAGAGCCCAGATCCCTGCGGCCTCATTGAATTTATTGGTCTCTTTGCTCATTAAGTAAATTAACAGAGCCTGGGTTCAGGTGCATAGAAGGGTAGTTAACTAATGTCTTACAGGTATGTAAGGAAAGGCCATAGGGATCAACTGTTTTCCTTTAAACAGTATTTTCTAGTGCAGTGATGGGCAATCTTTTGAGCTTGGTGTGTCAAAATTCGCCAAGAAACCGAGCATAACTCGGGTGGTGTGTCACTTCGAGAAAAATGGCCTAACCGGAAGTCCCAGAACTAGACGCTCTGTGCCGGAGTTCTGTTGTTTTGGCCTACAGACCTCTGGCACAGAGTGTCTACACTACAGCAAATGTTTTATCCTCGGCTACTGCACCTGGCCGTGTAGGAGCCAAGGATGAAACGTCCCTCTTGGCATGCGGCCCCATATTTCTCTGGTATGCAGCCGCGTGTCATCGAAAATGGTTATGCGTGTCAGTGCTGACAGGCGTGTCATAGGTTCGCCATTATGGTTCTAGTGCTTGCAAGGGCAGCGTTCTGCCCCCGCAGGACCCGGCGTTCCAAAGTCTGCACAAAACACCGGTCTCAGGACCACAGTCTAAACCTCAGCCATTTTCCCACAGTGTTTCTTGTTCTGTAAACAGCTGCCACGGAGAAGGGCAGCGACCTCTCTTTCCCTGCCCTCTCTAATGTCTGCAAGGCACTACTAATGCCCTAATCTCAAATGCCTTGTGGCCTACGTGTGCTATAGTTAAAGCACCCACTTTGGTGGACTTGATTTAGGGGACAGTGTTAGAACTTTCTCTACATGCGCACCCCTTAAACTTTTTCAGCCACATTGTTTTGTGACAGTTATTCTAACATTGTTATAAAATGTCAAATGTGTGAAATTTTAAAACTAGCTCTCCTTTCAACCCTTCATAAAATACCCCTCTCTCTTCCCTCTTTTCCTGTCCTTCCCCTCCACCTTTAGCTTTTTGGAGCTGAGACAGGGTTCTGATTGCTGGAGCTTTGTCATTTGTCCCTCTCTACCCCCCCTCAAAGAGGGTAGGCTAAGGAGCTTCTCCAAAGGGCTTTCAGTTCCTCAGGTCATTCTCCCACTCTGCATGAGCTCTGGTAATAGTGTGTCCTCAGAAGTTGGTCTAGCAGCCTTGTAGGGTTTACTCAGATAGGTGTTCAGCTGACAACTTAAGGGAACCCTATGCATCTTTCTGGAACTTTCTCTGTATAGCTCCCTACTTTCAGAAACTGTGCCCTACAAGTTCCAGCCACTTTGGTCTCCCCTCTCTCCAATCTTTGTCTCCTTACCTTGGTGAGGTCCAGACTCTGGCTCTTCTCACTGTGCCACAGTTGTCCAGAAAGCTCAGTCAGGGTGGGCTCACCTCACGTGGCTACCCTTTTCTCAAGGGTCACAGTATCGTGCAACCTGTTGTCCAATGTCTAAAATCATGTCTCAAGTGTCTTGGACAATTTTCTGGTTGTCAGAAAACTGACAGAGGAAGGGTAATTCTGATAAGTATTTTCCAATGGCTTGAATCAAAGTTTTTCCTGGGGGTATTTTCTGGTCCGACAAAAATCACAAGGCAGGAGTCTTCATTGTTAAAGCACAGCAACACGTGAGGACTTGGCAGAGGCTAGCTCTGGAAAGAGCATGTGTTTGTGGGGAGCGCATTCCCCTTCACGCCACGCCCCCACCCGCTCAGAGCCCTCTTTAAGGTCAGCCCGAGCCTCCCGCTTGTTTCTCCTCAGAACCAGCTGAGTTCAGTTAAGGATGAGCAGTGAGAAAATAGTATCAGAAAAATACAAACAGATTGAAAACAGACACATCTCCAAGACGAAAGGCTTAGAGTCTTCAATAACTACGTGACAATGGTCACAATGGGCTGGTAAACATGTCATGGCTCTGGGCCTGACCCACTTCCCTCTGAGCCCACCTATGTCCACACTCTGGGTGTGTTCTCATTTCCTTTCTAGTGTGTTCCTCAAGGGGTTAAGACCACGCTGCTTCTGTCGCCTGCCAGGGCTCCAGTCACTGCGAACCCGTCCTGGGGCTGAGGGACAGACCTCGTCCTTCTGCAGGTGACTGCAGTGAGTCACCTTTCTATTTCCGCACAAACACATGCTCTGCCCCCATAGGGCAGCGGTTCTAACAAAAGTCTTGCCCTCCTTCCATGTATACGGTAATTTAAGAAAGGATTGTTGAGTGTGTATTCTCTGTAAGGCCCTATATCGGCACAGGAGACGCGGTGGTGGACCCGCCTGATTTGGTCCCTGTCCTCATGGAGCTAACCTTCTAGCTCTTATCTTTTTCATAGGCTTTCGCTGTGACATTAACCACACCAGCACAATAGTATACAACAATATGAAATATACAGATGAAAGTGACAGTGGACAGTAGCTGCTTGCAATTTTTTTTTTGCCCTGGCCAGATAGCTCAGTTGGTTGAATATTGTCCCAAAGCACAGAGGTTGCTGGTTCAATTCCAGTCAGGGCACAGACAGGAACAGATGTTCCTGTCTCTCTCTCTCTCTCTCTGTCTCTCTCTCTCTCTCTCTCTCTCCCTGCCTCTTTCTCTAATCAATAAAATAAAAATTAAAATAAAATATTTTAAGAGAACCAGATCTTTTGATTTAAAAAATAATAAATAATTTTAAGCACCATCTGTATTGCTAATGAGTTAGTGATAGCACCGGTGGCTCTGGTTATATAAGTAATCAACAATAGGAAAGGGGGATGATCAAACACAGAATATAAGCCCATCATTCAAAACAGTACTAGTAACTCATGGGTAAATTATAGCGAACATCCCCTGAGCGTTGACTATGTGACAGGCTCTCCGGCCCTCACAGGAAAGAACTCCCTGAATCTTTACAACCAGTGACTCTGTCCTAATTATCCCAGTTCTTTGGGGTGGAGGGGAGATGCAGGCACTGAGAAGATCACACTGTAAATGGGGAAAATTAGGACTTGAATTCAAGACATTTTAAACACTACACTCTATGTAACACAAGCAGTGATAATAACAGAATTCTCAACGACCACCTCTGAGGAAGGTGGATACGATATCATAGATTAATTATGGGAGAGTACAGAATATTTGAGCCCTTGGGTTCTGTTAATGTGCTTACAAAAATAAACAGCTCTACATTCAGTTATCTACATTCAGATGACCCAATGCACTACCTATGGAGTGAGCCCATCTCAAGTTCTTACACAGCCCCCCCCCCCCGCCTGCCACAGGACAATCACACTCCTCTGATCCCCAGGGGACACTCTGAAGGGGCTGGAGACCTTTCCTGGCCAATCCTGGAAGATCTTGGCTTTGTTTACAGCATTTAAAGGAGTCAGGCAAAGGTAAAACCATGGAGCTCCTAGGATCCGTTCATCTGCTGCATCATAAATGGAGTCCACCCATGATCCAAAATACTTTGGGTTTTCTTTAAGACCTCAACACCTTTGGTCTTTCTGAAATTATTCTTAAAATCTTCTCTCTTAGCAAAAACTTTCAACACAAATCATTCTTAGTACAATTCTCCCCTCTCTAGAATCATTGGACGTATTTACTTGTTCTTGAATCATGAGTGTGATGGAGGAGGAAGGTGTTTGGCGTTTGGAGCTGTATAACTTTATGCAAAGAAGACCATCAAGCAGGTCCAACACGTACTCATCATAGCAAACAGGGTGACATTTCCTGAACTGAGACAAAGAGCCATTTATTACTTATGCTGAAGTTATTTCCCAAGTTATCTAGTTATAATCAGACAAATATTTTATTCCTTCCACTTGTTTCTGAAACATAGTGGTACTTGAACCAAGAAAATCAGAAAGTGAAGCGACAGAAAGGACTATGTTTTGAGATCCTTCATGAGTAGTTTAGTACTGGGCAGGAGAAGACCAAGGGCAGGGGTGTCATCTCTGCACTTACACAGGACGGGTGTGCCAGAGGGAGGGAGTTCAGAGTGAGGTTGAGGGGGACGGAGAGAGGTAATTCACTAGGGAAATCGAGACAGGAGTTGGCTTTATTAGAAACCAACAAGAACAACAATTTTTGGTGCTTTTATGAGGATTCGGAGTTTCAAGGCGGGGACCAGAAACTTCAGATTCTGTTATACGGTAATGCCTCGGTTTTCGTTGACTCTGGTTCTTGTCGGTTTCGGATTTTGCCTACTCTTTTCTGATAGGTTGTCGACGAAAACTGAGGTATCACTGTATACACAAACCCAGAGAAAGGTGAGTGGAGTCATGGATCTTGTTATAAACAGTGTGAGCCCTCCTCTGCTGTCAACTTCTTATCTGCCATTCAGTAGTAGCTTTTGATGGCAAGATTTCCACTAAGAAACAAAGTTTGAGAAGGTCGTTGTAGTGGTTGATAAATATACTTAGTTGATCAATCTCCTTGGACACTGTGCCTTTATTTCGGGTCATCAGATGGCCAGTGATACTGTCTTAGGGTGGGCTTTTGTTGGAATGACCCTGCCAATGTAAAACCCAGAACCATTAATTTTCTATTCATTCTAATACATGTCAACCAGAAGTGGGTTTTTTTGTTGGTTTTTTTTTTAGCGAGAGAGACAGAGACAAAGAAGAACAGCAGACAGGAAGGGAGAGAGATAAGCATCAATTCTTCTTTGCAGCTCCTCAGTTGTTCATTGATTGCTTTCTCATATGTGCCTTGACCTGGGGGCTCCAGCAGAGCGAGTGACCCCCTTGCTCAAGCCAGTGACCTTGGGCTCAAACCAGTGACCATGGGGTCATGTCTATGATCCCACATTCAAGCCAGCGACCCCGTGCTCAAGCTGGCGACCTTGGAGTTTCAAACCTGGGTCCTCTGCATCCTAGTCTGATGCTCTATCCACTGCACCACAGCCTGGTCAAGCCAGAAATCATTATTAAAACAGTTGTGCAATGATATTTGATATTTTACTAAAAGGAGTATCACAAAATGAGCAAGACTTGATGAAATGCCCAGCCAAATACTTACTACTTTGTGTGTTATAATGCCCATTCAAACTCTATCCTTTCACAAAAGCTAGATTAGAGATTCTATTGTAATTCCTTACTTCTTTTAGGATCAAGTATGTTTGTCCAGGGGTACCAGAACAGCTTGGAATTCAAAACCATTTGCTACTTTGCAATGGGGGATCTGCGTATTTGTGTCAGTTATTAGGTTGTTGTCTCTCAGCCCCAAACACGTCCTGATACTCAACTTGTGATACTTTGCAATATTCTGAGCACTTCTGCTTTGGGCTCCCTGTTAGGCTCTACCTGTAGGCAGCATTAGAGGGAGACTGTGCGGCTGAGGACAGGGAAGGGCTTGATCTTAACTATACCGCTCATGAAATTAGGGGATATTTTATTGCTTCATATTCATTTTGAAATATCCCCTAACTTTTGTGAGCAGTATATCTACTCCTCTCTGCTGTTTCCCTCTGTGAGCTTTTCTGTTTGCTTAAGATTTCTGTAAGCATCACCCCAGCAAGACGTCTTCCTGGAACATCTGAGGTGTCTTCCTGTAGCATCAGCTGGATCTAGTCTGCAATTTTCCCAGCACTGTGAACCAACCTCATCGCGTCCTTTCCAGCCAGCTCCCACCCAAGCTCTGCAGGGCCCCTCCTTTACATTTTTTCCCTTAGTCTTTCTTAGTTCTTTCAACTAAAGGGAATTGTAGTGGCTTCTTATAGTTGCTACCACCTTGATCTTGGAAAGTTCCTTTTTTTCCCTTCCAGTTATCTAGTTAACAGTATTTCGTACTGAATTTTTTCTCAAATAACTACTATGGTTCTACCTTCTGGCTGAATCCTGACCAGTACAGTGTCCAAACTTGTCCAGTGATTGCCAGGGACTCCTGCATTCAAAGATAGCCACCAAAGGTCACCATTTCCACTACATCAAGTTATTTCTTTAGACACTTAAACAAATAAGCAAAAACTCAAGGTTTTGAAAAACATCAATAAGTCATATTGGCTCTCTCCTCCTTTAGAAAGAAAGATAAGAAATAAAAACTCAGTAAGTACTTACAACAGAATCATAAGCCTTAAAACAATTCTGTAGGTAAGTTTTCCTATTTTATAGATAAGGAAGGTGACCCTCAGTAAAGATTGTTAGTAAGACAGAGTGACACAGCTAGTTAGCAGCAGCATTGAGACTGAAGCTCAGATCTAGACTCAGAGCAGCACCATATTGCCTCCACAGGCTGAATGGCCCGAATCCATTCCTTCTCGAAGTGAAGAGTATGAATTAATCCAAGCGGGATACATGTGGTACAGCCCTAGAACGTGGGAGAGTGGATATTAAAAATGAAGACAGCAGCAATCTTTGCCTCCAGGAAGGTCTCAGTCTAGTGGGAAAGACAAGATGATGACAATGTGGTATTTATTAGTGCAACTGAGAACAGTGGAATAAATTGCCCCGGGGTAAGGGCTAACTTTTCTGTGGTTGGTGTTGTGGACAGTGATCATCTACAAGCATCATTATGACTAGATCTTCTTTATCAGTCAGTAATTGATTGTGCTATGAAATATCAAGAATGTGAAATGTGGATGCAAAAGAAAAAAATAGTAACAAAGGAAAGGAAACTATATTCACTGAATATCTTATACTTGCCAAACACTGTGCTAGGCACTTCCTTTATTCTGCCTTACTTAATTCTCACAGCCATTCTAGGAAGAGTAAATTATTATTAGTCCCATTTTACAGATGTAAAAACTGAAGCCCAGAGGAGTTAAGTAACTTGCTAAAGGGTAGAGTTGGAATTTCGGCTTGCATCTGTACTAAAGCCTATGATGTTTCTAACTCTCCAGAAGATGAAATGAGAGATGGGAAGTTTATAAACACACCACCTTGTGCTGCATACTGTTGATGCTTATGCACTGTGTTTGTTACAAGGAAGGAGATAGGAATTCCTTAGGATAAGAAAATTAGAAACCCTGGCCAGGTTGCTCAGTTGATTAGAGCATCGTTCTGGTATGCCAAGGTTGCAAGTTTGGTCCCCGATCAGGGCACATAAAAGAAGTATCCAATAAATAAGTGGAGCAACAAATGGATATTTCTCTCTTTCAAATCAATAAATAATATTTTTAAAAAATCAGATTTATGCCCTCACTGACATTTGTGTTACCATGTTAGGCGAGGGGAAGCCCTATCCTGCTCTTTGGTGCTTTCTAACAAATTGGATAATATCTACCAACCTATGGGTATGTCCCACTCTTACTCATAGCCTATCATGAACACACCCACAATCCAAATATAGTCATGTGCCACACAGTGACATTTAGGTCAACAAGTAAGACTGCATATTCAACAGTGGTCCCATAAGATTAAAATGGAGCTGAAAAATCCTTCTCACCTAGTGATGTCATCACTGTCATAATGTCATATTGCAACACATTACTCACGCGTTGTGGTGATGCTGATGTGCAAAAATCTGTGCTGCCACTCATAAAATTATAGCACATACAATTATGCTCAGTACATAATACTCGATAGAATAAATTACTGCATTACTGGGTAATAGATTAGTTACACTATACAGTTATTGTTATTTCAGAGTATACTCTTCCCCCTTATTAAAAAAGTTCGCTGTAATGTATAACAAAATAAACAGGAAATTAAAATGTTTGCTGTAAAACAACACTCTGCCTGTTCTACCAGCATCAGCCTCATACATCTCATGTTGACTGCATCTCTTGACTGCGTCATGTTCTCTTGTGCTTGATTTAATCCCATGGTGTTTTGTTCATCATGGTCCCTACGCATCTAAAATTCACTGCTAATATTGCGAGAGGCCACATTGAGTGACTGACCTAGAAACAAAATTAAAAGTGATTAAAGACGCCTGACCAGGCAGTGGCGCAGTGGATAGAGCATTGGACTGGGACGCGGAGGACTCAGGTTCGAGACCCCGAGGTCGCCAGCTTGAGCGTGGGCCCATCTGGCTTGAGCAAAAGCTGACCAGCTTGGACCCAAGGTCGCTGCTTCGAGCAAGGGGTTGCTCAGTCTGCTGAAGGCCCATGGTCAAGGCACATGTGAGAAAGCAATCAATGAACAACTAAGGTGTCGCAATAAAAAACTGATGATTGATGCTTCTCATCTCTCTCTGTTTCTGTCTGTCTGTCCCTATCTATCCCTCTCTCTGACTCTCTCTCTGTCCCTGTAAAAATAAAAGTGATTCAAGACTACAAAGGTAGGAAATCAGTGATGGTTATTGCTCATCAGTTAGATGTACTCAATTCTACCACAACTACAATCTTGAAGAACAAGAACAAGGCAAGAGAAGCTGTTAAGGAATCGGCCTCACTAAAAAGCGAGACTCACAAAAATTCAAGAAGGGCCTGTATCAGACATGGAGAAACTTCTAATGACCTAGATTGAAGACAAGACACAGGAGGGTGTCCCTCTCAGCACCATGATGATCACAACTGAAGCAAAAATTTATTTGTGGTGTTGAAAGAAAAGTCTGGACCAGACTGCAGGGTTGAATTTTCTGCTAGCTCTGGGTGTTTTAAGTGATTCAAGAGTCATTGTTTATTACATAATGCAAAAGTGAGTGATGAGTCTTCAAGATATGAAGGCAGCTAAAGAGTTTTTGAAATCTCTAGATAAGCTAAGCGTGGAAAGAAATTACATGCCAGAGCTAATATTCAAGATAGATAAAGCCTCTTATTCTGGAAACAAGATGCATGAAAGAACTTTCATCCATAAGGGGGCCAAGTAAAGCCAGGTTTCAAGGCTTTTAAGAACAGGACAACAGCTCTGGCTGGATAGCTTAGTTGGTTAGAGCATCATTCCGATACCCTAAGTTTGCAGGTTCAATCCCCAGTAAGGGCACATAAGAGTCAATCAAGGAGTGTCCGAGTGAGTGAAACAATAGGTCAGTGTTTCTTTCTCTCTCTCTCCTCTCTCTCTCTCTCTCTCTCTCTCTCTCTCTCCCCCCCCTTCTCTTTCTAAAATAAATCAATAAATAAAAACTGAAAAATAAAGAACAGGATAGCCGTTTTGATTGAGGGCAATGTTGCAGCTACGAATGGAAACCCTCTATGATCTGGCAGAGTGAGAACCCCAGGGCCTTCAAGCACATCAACAGGTACACACTGCCAGCATACTTCAGGGGCAATTGGATGGAGGTTATGAATGACCAGCTCCTCTCCTAAGATATCCTCTGAATTGCTATGCCAACAAAGTGGAGAAGCACTGTTTGGGGAATAATGTACCTTCTAAGATTTTGCTTATTGTTGATAATGCTCTCAAACATCCTCCTCTCATGGGGGATCTTCATCCCAATATCAAAGTTGTGTTTTTCCCTCCAAACACCCCCTGTTTGATTTAGTCAATGGAGCAAGGGGTTATAGCAGCTTTTAAGGCCCACTACCTGAGGAGGATCTTTGCCCAGGCTGTTGGTGCAACTGAGGAAGACAATGATGGAATTCTGGAAGAATTACAACATCTGTGACTGCATCAGGAAACATGCTTGGGCTTGGGGTGATATCCCCAAAGCATATATGAATGGCATCTAGAAGAAGACATGCAAGAGGTTCATCCATGACTTCGAAGGATTTGCCAAGGATGAGGAGGTTGCAAAAATCATCAGGGCTGTGGTTGAGATGGCAACCAGCTTTACCCTGGGTGTGGGTGAGGATGACCCTGAGGGGCCCCTAGAGGTGGATCCTGAGGAATGACTAATGAGCAGTTGTTGGAATGGGACAGGAATGCATAGCAAGAGAAAAGGAAAGGAAAGGAAACTGCAGAAGAAGAGTAAAAAGAAAAAGCCCAAGAAATTTCATGGTGAAGGGTTTAGCAGAAGCTTTTGCAAGCTTCTTAAAAAGTTTGAAAACATAAACCCCAACATTGGAAAGTTTTCTTTAATAGAGAAATGTTTGTGGTACATTATCTGCTTCTAAGCAAATCTATGATGAAAAGAAGCAAGCCAAGCAAACCACCTATTTCTGGAAAGAGTGACGTCTCCTCAAGAAGAGCCTCAGGCAGGTCCTTCAGGGAGTGTTCCAGAGGAGGCACTGTTGTCACCGGAGATGACAGCTCCATGTGTGTTATCAGACCCGAAGAGCTTCCAGTGGGACAAGACGTGCAGGTGGAAGACAGTGATATTGATGATCCTGGCCCAGTGTAAGCCTTGGTTCATGTGTTTGTTTGCACCTTAGTTTTTAAGGGAAAATTTTTTAAAATTTTTATTTATTGATTTTAGTGAGAGAGAGAAGGAGAGAGAGAGAGAGAGAGAGAGAGAGAGAGAGAGAAGGACATTGATCTGTTCTGTATGTGCCATGATTGGGAATCAAACCGGCAACCTCTGTACTTCCAGACAGTGCTCTAACCAACAGAGCTATCTGACTTGGGAAAGAAAAAAAATTATTTTTGAGTAAAAAAAAATGTAATAGAGAAAAGCTTACAAAATAAATATTTTTAAAAAGAAAATATTATTGTACAACTAAACAATGCATTTGTGTTTTAAACTAGTGTTGTTACAAGAGTTGAAAAGTTTAAAAATTAAAGAGTCTGTGAGTTAAAAGTTACAGTACACTAAGGTTCATGTACCACTGAAGAAACAAACACCTTTATACAGTGAGAGCAGTCTGGGTGCCTCGTGTTTATAAAGCCTGCAGCGGTGCACACGAACGTATGTCCCCGGCCTGCACATTCGCTCACCGCTCCCTGACTCACCCACCGCAACTTCCGGGCCAGCAGACTCCACTTGTGGTAAGTGCCCTACTCACGTGTACCATGTTTTATCTTTTATATGATATATTTACTGTGCCTTTTCTACGTGTAGATATGGTCAGAGACACAAGTACTTAGCCTTGTGTTGCAATTGCCCACAGTATTCAGTCCAGTAATGTGCTGGCCAGGCTTGTAGCCTACCCTAGCAACACTAGGCTACCCCACAGAGTCCAGGTGTGCCGTGGGCTATAACCTAGGTGTGTGCTAGGGCACTCCGTATTGTTTGAACAATGACGGAATCGCCTAATGATGCCTTTCTCAGGACACAAATCCTTCATTGAGTGGCACGCGAGTGTCTTCCCTCTTCCTGTCAGGCTCTCTTTTGGTTTACACAGAATCCAACTCCGATGAGCATCCAGAAGCCCCCTCTTTTTAGGTCTGCTTTTTTTTTTTCTCTTTGTCCAACCTCCAGGGTCCCAGCTCCATGGACCAGGCTCTATCCTGGATGGCAATGATGGGTCCTTATGCTCTGCAGGAAATGCCCGTACAATACCAACAAATCTGCTATCTCTCCTGACAGCCTCTCAGCATAATGTTGGTGTGATGCAGAATAATCCCCTCCTCTTCAGAAGGGAGAATAAGGAGGAATGAAGGGGGTGCAGTTACTGAGAACCCCATCCTGCCATAGAAACATTTCCAAATTCTGACCTGCTTTTAAGTTTATGAATTTGTACAATGACAGGAAGTAACACATTTCAATGTTTATGAAGCCCTCTCCTTATACCAGGCATACTGCCAGGTGCTGCAGACACAAGTTAAAAAAGATAGTCTGTTCAAGCCTCAGAGGACTGCCAACAAGAGACACACTCAAACTGGTGCAAGCCACTCACTACCTGGTCTCATCAGCTGTAGCCCAACTAGAGGAGCCAGTGAGAGACCACAGTCATGTGGTAGAGACTCCCCTGCTTTTGTATTTGGTGTTGGGGGGGGGGGTGTTCATCTTAGGAGCAATGGGAAGTAAGCAACATTAGCATCTCTGGACACAGTCCCTGCCCTCGAGATGCTCTCAATTTAATAGAAAGATGGACAATGAAATTGGCAATAACAGAGTTTGCTAAATGCAATGACCGAGTTAAGCATCAGTGTTACAAAGGCACCGAGGAGGCACATCTCCCTCAGATGGAGGGGTGGAAGAAAGTTTTCTGAGACTCTAACCCCTCAGATGAAGCTGAAGGGAGAACTCAAACAGCTACATCAGAAGGGCAAAAACTGAACTTGTGGAGGGTCCGAGTGTGAATACAGGAACTTCTGTGCACTGCGGGCACAAGTGGTGATACAGCTATTCTGATGAACATTCTGACAGTATTTAGTACAATTTAATATGGTTAACCCTATGACCAAGCAATGCCACTCTTAAAAATGCATGTCACGCCTGACCAGGCATTGGCGCAGTGGATAGAGCGTCGGACTGGGATGCGGAAGACCCAGATTCGAGACCCCGAGATCGCCAGCTTGAGCGCGGGCCCATCTGGCTTGAGCAAAAGCTCGTCAGCTTGGACCCAAGGTCGCTGGCTCCAGCAAGAGGTTACTCGGTCTGCTGAAGGCCCGCGGTCAAGGCACATGTGAGAAAGCAATCAATGAACAACTATGGTGTCGTAATGACAATGAAAAACTAATGATTGATGCTTCTCATCTCTTTCCATTCCTGTCTGTCCCTATCTATCTCTCTCTGTGTCCCTGTAAGAAATAAATAAATAAATAAATACCTTTAAAAAAAAAAGAAAATGCATGTCAGCCCTGGCAGGATGGCTCAGTTGGTTAGAGCGTCATCCCAATGCACAGAGGTTTCTGGTTTGATCCCTGGTAAGGGCACATATAGAAACAGATTGATGTTTCTGTCTGTCTCTCCCTCTTCTTTTCTCTCTAAAGTCAATAACAGGAAAAAAATATTTTTAAAAGAATGCATGTCAGAGAAATGTATGTCTAAGAATAAGATAAGTAAAATGTACTAGGTGCATACTTTAGAATATCATATAAAGGAAATAATAAAATATGTTTATGTATGTATATAAATATATATATACATAATTCCATACATGCATACATAGAGTAACATGAAAAAAGTTCAAAATAGTATTAAATGAAAAAAGACACAAAATGAAAATTATAATACTTTTGCCTCCAACTAAGATGTTCAGACATGGGAAAATAATGATCAATATTTTTTTTGACATACAAATCTCTTTGAAAAACAGTGAACTGGAGTTGGGGTGAGTTATAAAGGATAAAGGGGGCCTGACCAGGCAGTGGTACAGTGGATAGAGCGTCGGACTAGAATGCGGAAGACCCAGGTTTGAGACCCTGAGGTCGCCAGTTTGAGCGCGGGCTCATCTGGTTTGAGCAAAAGCTCACCAGCTTAGACCCAAGGTCGCTGGCTCCAGCAAGGGGTTACTCATTCTGCTGAAGGCCCGTGGTCAAGGCACATATGAGAAAGCAATCAATGAACAACTAAGGTGTCACAACGAAAAACTGATGATTGATGCTTCCCATCTCTCTCCATTCCTGTCTGTCTGTCCCTGTCTATCCTTCTCTCTGACTCTCTGTCTCTGTAAAATATATATATATATATAAACTTGAGTTCAATAACTTTATGCCAAATATATGATGGAAGATGATTTGACTATAGGCTGTAGGCACACAATGCAATATACAGATCATGTATTATAGAAATGTATACTTGAAACTTATATAATCTTATTAACCAATGTCACACCAATAAATGTAATAAAAAAGACAATGAACTGTTCAAAACAAAAACGATAACAATGCCTTGTGTTGGAAAGAATGTGAAGCAAAGGAACCTTTACGCAATGTTGGTGGGAATATAAAGTGATAAAATCACTTTGAAAAACAGTCTGGTAGTTTCTTTAAAAAGTTAAGTACTTTTTAAAGTATTTAAAAATACATTTTTATATAAGTATTTATATATTTTTAATTTATATATTTTATATAAGTATTTTTAATACCTACTATACTACACAGACCTTTCAATTCTAGATATTTACCTAGGAGAAATAAAAGTACATGTTTATGCAAAGACTTACATGCAAATGCTCATAGTGGTTTTATTTGTAATGCACAAACTTTGAAACAACCTACATGCCCACCAACAGGTGAATGGATAGAAAAATTGTGTTTCATTAATAGAATGAATGTAACTGTGGATAAACAAAACCAAAAATTGGAAATTTAAAAAGACAAATAAGCCTGACCAGGCGGTGGCGCAGTGGATAGAGCGTTGAACTGGGATGTGGAAAACCCGTGTTCGAGACCCCAAGCTCGCCAGCTTGAGCATGGGCCCATCTGGCTTGAGCAAAAAGCTCGCCAGCTTGGACCCAAGGTCACTGGCCTCAGCAAGGGGTTGCTCGGTCTGCTGAAGGCCCCGCGGTCAAGGCACGTGTGCGAAAGCAATCAATGAACAACTAAGGTGTCACAACGGCAACGAAATGCTGATGATTGATGCTTCTCATCTCTCTCCATTCCTTTCTGTCTGTCCCTATCTATCCCTCTCTCTGTCCCTGTAAAAAAATAAAATAAAATAAAAAAACAAAAACAAAAAACAAAAAAAAAGACAAATAATATTGACAGATCTGAAGAAAAATTGATCAAGAAAAAGAGAAAAAGACTTAGGAATGTAAATGAGGACAAAGTGGAGATGTTGCAGGGAGTAAAAGGAAAGTAAGAGAATATTATAAACAACTTTATGCCAATGTATTTTTTTAAAACATAAATAACATTTAGATAACAGTTGAACTGAGGCGAGGGGGTTTCTAGGGCCCCGTTCCTCTCTCTGCAGTGTGGACAGCTTCAAAATATGCTTCGCAGCCCATTTCTCTGCACCTTTACTGGGTAACAGACCAAGGAGCTGAAGGGAACACGAAGGGCAGGAGAGAAGAGTAAACAAGTAAATGGAGGAATAAAAGCTTTATGTAGTATTTCCCTCCAGTTCAGTAAGACCACTGTTGGCTCTCTGGTGACATCTGCAGGCTAATGAGAGAATGAATGGGAAATGAAAGCCCTAGGGAAAGAGAGAAATGTCTAGGGCCAAAATCAACTAGATTTCTGAAGCCGGCTATAAGGTGCACATGAATCACCTGGAGATTTCATTCAAATGCAGCTTTCCATTCAGTAGGTCTGTGGTAGGACCCGGGATTCTGCAGACGTGTCCCAGCTGACACTGCAAATCTGTTCACAAGGACTTGCTAAATAGCAGGGCTGTAGGAGGACTTTCAGAGTAGGAAATGTTGGAGGTGGAAAGGACGTTAGAAGTCATCTTGTTCAACCGACTTATTCTACAGGTGAGAAAGCTGAAAACAGAGAGAGAAAGCAGGAACCACCACAAATGTCAGTAACATAAGATGTTTCATTTTTCTAAACCTGGCTTTTTTATTTGTAATAGCAAACTGTGAGCTCAGAAAGGCTTTCCACCTCTAATGCTTAATGATGATATCACTTGGTCAAGGTGTGGGGTGGCTAATGAGGGATGGTCAGGTGGGGAACTCAGACCCCGGGAACTTTGGCTAGGACCGCCCACACAACCAACTGTGCCAAAAGAAAGTTCCCAGAGGACCTTGGGAAAATATTGACTGTCTGTCAGCCAGTGAGATTTCACCACGTCATAACTGCTCGCCCACCCTAGAAGACCCCTTTAAATACCTCTCACACAGTTAAATTAGGGCGACTCACCTAGCCTCTGAACCCCGGGGCTGGGGGACATCATTGGATGGGATGCTCGGTACTTAATAAAGCCATTTGTTATTCCACACTTTGTGGCTCCTGGACCCCTCCTTCCTTCTTTCTCGGTGGGGAAAAATACCTTACATTTTGATGCCGAAAACCCGGGAGAAGTCAGAAGCCTGCTGGGGCCGCTTCTCTTCCCGTCCCCTCCGAGAAAGAACCAGGACCAGGATCTCCGACTGACCTTCAACTTCAGCGCAAGGTGCGGTAAGTCCCATGCCTCCAAACCCCCCTCAGTTCTTTCTGCTGAGACTCCCTGTCCGAAACCGTAGCTACGTCAGGGAAGCCTTTTCCGTCCGAGTGTGTGTGTGTGTCCTGGAGACGTCCAAGCAAATCTACTTTCCCTATCCGTCCATGGCCAGCGCTTGAGTTTGGGGACGCCAGTTCTCATCTCTGACCACCCTGAGAACTGAGGCCAGCCGTGGGGGCACAGGAATCCCAAAACACTCCGGGAGTTGCCTTATCTGAAATCTCTCCCTCCCTAAAGAAGAGAAAACTGTTTCTTTTCTCTGCTGTGGCCAGGCCACAGGACCCACTGGATACTCAGACCAGGTAGCCTCGTGAAGGGACTTTCGGTTTTAACACCCTCACCAATTTAACTATTGCCGAGGTGGCTGGGAGCTTGGAGATCCCTTTACATTCAGGGCCTCTAATTATTCCCGTGCCCGTCCTTAATCTCTGTGCCACCTGCTATACCGTGCAGGCCTTTTTTTTTTTTTGGCCAGAGAAAACCTCCATTTCTAATCTTTTCTTCTCTGTGGACTCCCAACTTTCTCTCTCTCCTGCCTGACCCCTGAGGGCGCTCCACTCTCTGGTCCCTCTGCGGACCTCTTTTGCTCTGGTCTCTTCTCTCCAGAGAGCCTTCTCCCCCTCCCTTTGCTAAATCTTGTTTCTCATTCACTTGAAAATACCAGTCTCTCTCTTCCCCTGCTGGCCAGGGGCCCCTCCCTTCTATACTGTGTTCTTAAGTCCCTCCTTCATCAGGCCATTCTCCGCCTATCATCGGCTCTTACACCGGTTTGCAGGACGCCCAACACCCTGTCCTACCCACTGGCTCCAGCGTTTCAGCTGGATCTGGGGGCTGGGCTCCCTAGGAGCCCTCCTCCTTTTATTCTCAACCCCCAAACCTCTACTTGAGACCTGTGAACATGGCATTTAATGTTTTCAATGGTTGCAGCTAGTAGGAACAGGCCAAGGCTGTTCACCAGGCCCGCATGCAGCAGAAGGTAACGCTTCAAACCCAAGCACAGGAAGTTCCCGGCCCAAGTCTGGACCCCAACCAGCAGCTTGCTTTAAGTGTGGCAAGCAGGACCACTGTGCCTGACAAGGCCCCTGCCCACGGCTGCCCAGTGAGCCCTGTCCTAACTGTAAGCAGCCCGGTCACTGGCGGAGTGATTGCCCCTTTGGGCAGCAGGCTCATCCTCAACATCTCTACGTGGAGGACAAGCCGCCCAAATGGGAGGCCAATCCAGCTACGTGGGCTCATCGCTCAGACTCCTAGAACATGGCCTGGACTCGGAGAACCCAGGGTATGCTGCAACTAGTGGGTAAGTCCATCTCATTTCTTGTGGACACGGGAGCTGCCTTCTCTGTTTTGCCATCACACTCTGGACCTCTAATTCCCTCACAGGTCTCGGTTATGGGAATGGATGGGACCCCTTATTTTCCCCTTCACACTCCACCCCTGACATGCAGTTTAAACGGAATCCCCTTTTTTTGTACTCCTTCTTAGTTATGCCATTGTGCCCTGTACCCCTTCTGGATTGAGACATTCTACACAGTCTCGGAGCCACTATCCAGCTGACAGCATCTTCCCACTTACTCCTACCATTCCTCACTACCAAGGTCTCCCCAATCAATGCTACCCTCATTTCTAACCACGTCTCTCACCTCAAGCTTGCTTCCATGCAGAATCATTGGCAGTCAGAACCACTGGGCCCTGCAGACCCTCCTGCTGTATCCTGTCCCTCTCACCAGGAACTTGCCGCTGGAGTGAGCTGAAGCAGGGAGCAATGCTGTTCAGTAGGACTGGCCTGATGAAGGAAGCTTCAATCTCCTCAACCATCTGTGAGGAAAATTAAAACCGCATCAGTGAAGTTTCTCAACTCACAGCCAAACAGATGTTCCTCCTGACACCCCTCAACGCCACCACCAGCCAATCTCCCCTCCCCACAATACCCCTAACCAGCAGGAAGTAGCCAGACGAATATACGGTGCCCCTTTTCTATTTAACAAAAAAGGCTGGAATGTGGGGTGGCTAATGGGGGAAGGTCAGGTGGGGAACTCAAACCCCGGGAACTTTGGCTAGGGCTGCCCACACAACCAAATGTGCCAAAAGAAAGTTCCCAGAGATCTTTGGAAAAAGATTGACTGTCCGTCAGCCGGTGAGATTTCACCACATCATAACTGCCCACCTACCCTAGAAGACCCCTTTAAATACCTCTCACACAGGCAAATTAGGGCAACTCACCTAGTCTCTGAACCCTGGGGCTGAGGAACATCGTCGGGCAGGATGCGCGGTACTTAATAAAGCCATTTGTTATTCCACACTTTGTGGCTCCTGGCCCCCTCCTTCCTTCTTTCTTGGTGGGGAAAAGTACCTTACACAAGGCCCCAGTGCTCAGATAAAACAGCACTGGTCTAGCTTAGTCTCCTCTGATGAACTCAAGAGATCAGGTTGGATGGCAGAGATCACCAAACACCTTGAAAATGGCTGTTTTGTACAATGGATGAATTCTTTTTCTGTTTCTTTTTAATGTGCTGCTGCTTCCTTAAGAAGTAACCAGTTCTAGATTAAGTTAGAAGATGCTCCTGGTTTCCAAATGAAATCAATATTTCGCAGGGGGAAAGAGTCTAGTTCAGGTCACTGAAGGGGAGTCAAGGTCAGAAACACCATAGCTTCCTTCTACTATCACCTCTGGCTGCAATTAAAAGAAAAAACAGGCCAACTCCCAACACAGTGAGCATATCATTCTCCAGGTGACATCAGGGTTGCCTCAGGCTTGACCCTTCCATTCCCCAGAGCGTCCACTTCCTCCTGTTCTGTAGAAAGCCACCCTCCCCCATGCCACAATTGCTCCCTGTAGCAAAGCAATGGGGGAAACAAACAGGCCTACTGATGTTTAATTCAAGGACATTTAGAGACAATTTCAGCTAACTCTCAACTACATTTAGGTGCAACTGGCCTGAGATTTGGAATGAGTTACCTTGAAAAAACAGCTGACACTGTACTTTCTAATCCAGGGCCTTGGAATAAATTACCCCCTCCAAACCACAATTAATTGGCAGAATATGGAAATAAACTCTGACTCATGGAATTCATTAACACTACCATTTAAAGCAATGGTTAAGCTATATGCAGTTAGAATTGCAGGCATTGACACTAGTATGCATGCTCTGGCAGGGGGTAGTGGAAAATTCCCTGAACTGGGAGGCAGAAGATAAGGGTTTATCCCTGAGTCCGCCTCTTATAACAAGTGTGTCCTTGGGCAAGCTTCTCAGCCTCTCTGTGACTCAAATTCCTACATTTGTTAGAAAAGAGTCTGCATGAGAGGATTTCTCAGTTGCCTTCCAGCTCCAAAATTTAAGACTTTTTTTTTTTTTTTTTTTTTTTACAGGTACAGAGAGAAAGAGAGGGATAGATAGGGACAGACAGACAGGAATAGAGAGAGGTGAGAAGCATCAATCATTAGTTTATCATTGCCATTACGACACCTTAGTTGTTCAAGACCTTTTTAAATTTGTTTTATTTTTATTTTATTCATTTTAGAGAGGAGACACAGAGAGAGAGAAAGGGGGGAAGAGCTGGAAGCATCAACTCCCATATGTGCCTTGACTGAACCAGTACAGGGTTTTGAACTGGTGACCTCAGTGTTCCCAGGTCGACACTTTATCCACTGTGCCACCACAGGTCAGGCAAGACCTTTTTTATTAACAAGATAAATATTTTTATTTTTAAAAAGTAAATTGTACATTTTTCATTCAAAAGGTGAGTTTCTAGCCTGTGTTTTTTAAATGCACGTGCTAATACTAGCCTAAGAGAAAATTCACAATTCCTACAGAAGAAAAATGTTAGTTGGTGGTCTCTTGTACTTTAATGTCATTTGTACAGAGGCGTGTCTGTGCAGCTTGGGAACTGTATACACCGTCTAGTGTTTGTCATCTGGGTTCTCAATCACATCCAGTGTTGTTTCTTCAGCAAGTACCACTGTGTTTGGCACTGTTGGGCAGATAAAATATATTATTCTCACTTTGTTAAAGATGGCGCTGCCCACATGCAAGTTTTAAGAGTAAGCATTTCCCCACACCCTTGACTGATTGGATGATGTGGGGTGGTGCGCTCTCATGAGGAATCCTCCCAATATGCCTCAGATAAGTGACTTTGTATCAGAGACTTTCTTGTTTGTAGATTGGATTAAAGGTTTGGATTTCTACACTGTAAAGTGGGGCAGACTGGGAGCTTGCTGTTGCTCAGTTCCCGAAGTTAGCATTAGAGAGGAGAGCAGATTAAGGCCACGTGGAGGAGAGGGGAAGCAGCCAAGATGGCGGAGTGCTGAAGAAGAAGCCAGTTTGTGCAGAGAGAAGGAGATGGGAAACAGAGGTGAATAAGGCTGGTGAGCTAGAAACCTTTGATATTAGGAAACTCGGATAAGTCAGTAGCTTTGTGAGCACTGAATGAGTGGGTTTTGGAGCCCAGTGTGTGTTTTTACTTGCCCACCGGGTGTAAGCTAGGATTAAAGCTGATGGCTTACCAGTTTTTGGCTCTGTTGTTTCATTACCAACTGTCTGAATCAAATGCGAACCTGCACTGGCCAGGCTGCTGTGATGGTGGCCTCGGCCACTGGACTTACAGGCACATAGCAGGATCTCATAAATGTAGCATAAGTGGATGTAAAGACTCAAGGCATCATTTAGAAATCCTAAAATTCTAGCAAGGTTTAAGAACATAATTTCCTTGGTTCTACTTGTAGTTACTATTCTATTTTCTCTTTGAAGCCCGATCTCAAGAGCTGACCTACTGACTTCATTTCCTCCCTTTCCACGGCCTCCTCAGCATGCTACAATCTGACTTCCACCCCCTTCGGGAGGCCAAAATGTCTCCAGCTTACCAGTGACTTGTGCATTCGCATGATAATGGAAATATGTACATGTGGTCTCAGTCCCTGGTTCCTGGGACAGAGCTCCTAAAACCCTTGTCATTTTCTAAGTGAGAGGGGTGAGGGGGGGCATCTTTTGGTACTTAAAATAAGTCCCTTTCAATCATACCTGAGTTCATGCAAATGAAGGTGACTCTGGAGGATAGTTACCAGAGGGACCAACCATTTAACTGGACGGCAAACTGCGGCTCGGGAGCCACATGCAGCTCTTTGGTCCCTTGAGTGTGGCTCTTCCACAAAATACCATGTGCGGGCGCTACCTCGATAAGGAATGTACCTACCTATATAGTTTAAGTTTAAAAACTTTGGCTCTCAGAAGAAATTTCAATCATTGTACTGTTGATATTTGGCTCTGTTGACTAATGAGTTTGCTGACCTTTCAGCCTCACTCTGATCTCTGGGGAAGTCAGAGGAGATAGAGACTTAATTAACCACCGATGGTTAATATTGTATTCCCCATGTATAAGATACTCCCATGTATAAGACACACCCTAATTTTAGGGCCCGAAATTTGAAATAAAGTATATGGCATAAAGTTATTGAACTCAAGTTTTATTCATCATAAAATTCATACAACTCCTCATCACTGCCAAAACTCCCATCCATCAGCTTTTTCCCATCTGTGTCTGATGACGAATCACTATCTTCGTATATTGCCTCATCCTCAGTTCCATCTATAGCAGGGATAGTCAACCTTTTTATACCTACCACCCACTTTTGTATCTCTGTTAGTAGTAAAATTTTCTAACCGCCCACCAGTTCCACAGTAATGGTGATTCATAAAGTAGGGAAGTAACTTTATAAAATTTATAAAGCAGAGTTACAGCAACTTAAAGCATATAATAATAATTCATTACCAAGTACTTTATGTCGGATTTTTGCTAAGTTTGGCAGAATAAATGTTTATAAAACAACTTACTATAGCCTGACCAGGCGGTGGCGCAGTGGATAGAGCATTAGACTGGGATGCAGAAGACCCAGGTTCGAGACCCTGAGCTCGCCAGCTTGAGCACGGGCCCATCTGGCTTGGGAAAAGAGCTCACCACCTTGGACCCAAGGTTGCTCGGTCTGCTGAAGGCCCACGGTCAAGGCACATGTGAGAAAGCAATCAATGAACAACTAGGGTGTTGTAATGGCAATGAAAAACTAATGATTGATGCTTCTCACCTCTCTCCATTCCTGTCTGTCTGTCCCTATCTATTCCTCTGTCTGACTCTCTCTCTGTCCCTGTGTAAAAAAAAAAAATTAAAAGAAATAAAATATAAAAAAGAAAACAACTTACTATAGTTAAATGTATCTTTTTAGTTATACTTTGGTTGCTCCACTACCACCCACCATGAAAGCTGGAATGCTCACTAGTGGGCGGTAGAGACCAGGTTAAATACCACTGATCTATAGCATTTGAAATGCCACACTTCTGCAACCACTGTATAAGATGCACGCAGTGTTTAGACCCCAAATTTTTTGAAAAAAGGTGCGTCTTATACTTGGGGAAATATAGTAATTTAATCAATCATGGCTACATAATGAAACCTCCATAAGAACCCTAAACTGTGGGTTGGGAGAGCTTCTGGGTTTGAGGGCACAAGGAGGCACTGGGAGGGTGGCATCTGTAGAGGGCGTGGGAGCTCCTTGCTTCTGCGCCGTATGGTGCGCTGTGCATCTCTGCCAATTGGCTATTCCTGAGTCATATCCTTTATAAAGAACTGGTAATAGTAAGTAAAATGTTTCCTTGAGTTCTGTGAGTCATTTTAGCAAATTACCAAACCAAAGGAAGGAGTCATGGGAACCCCTGATTTATAGTTGGTCAGTCAGAAATATAGGAGGCCCAGACGTGTGATTGGCATCTGAAGTGGGGAAAGTCATGGGGATTGAGCCCTTAACCTGTGGGGTCCATACTAACTTCAAGTAGTTATTGTCAGAATTAAATTAAATTGTGAAACACTGGCCTTGGATGGTGGCTCAGTGGATAGAGTGTTGGCATGGCATACAGATATCCCGGGTTCAATTCTTGGTTAGGGAACACAGGAGAAGCAACCATCTGCTTCTCTCTCCATCCCTCTCCCCCTTCTCTCTCTCTTCCCCTCTCACAGCCAGTGGCTCGATTGGTTCAACTGGTGGCCCCAGGTGCTGAGTATAGCTGGGTTGGTCCTGGCATCAGCCTCAGGTGCTAAAAATAGCTTGGTTGATTCTAGCATTGGCCCCAGACATGGATTGCTGGGTGGATTCTGGTCGAGGTGTATATGGGAGTCTGTCTCACTATCTCCCCTCCCCTCACTTAAAAAAAAATGTGGGACACCCAGTTGGTGTCTCTACAGAGAAATGGAGAAATGCTTAGTGTGGAAAACCCACATATTTGGTCAGAGTGTTGTGAGTGGAGAAACAGTGTTCCTTTAGTGGGTAAACCAAACGGCCTTTTGTAGTGTTTATTGTTATGTTCTGAATTTTTTTGCTACCTCCTTCCAATTCACATGTTGCATCCTAATGCCCAATGCAATAATGTTAAAGGTGGGGTCTTTGGAAAGTGATTAGAGCCCTCATTAATGGTATTAATGGTAACCTCATTAATGGTGTCATAAGAAAGACTCTCTCAGAGTTCCCTATCTCCTTCCACCATGTGAGTGTTTAATGAGAAGTCTACAGCCTGGAAGTGGGCCCTCACCTGACTATGCTGACACCCTGATCTTGGACTTCTACCTCCAGAACTGTGAGAAATAATTTTCTGTTTTTCATAAGCTACCCAGTTTGTAGTATTTTGTTATAGCAGCCTGAAGGGACTGAGGTGACTGGTAAATGACAAAATTAGAATAAAAGGTTTGTGGCTTCTGGCCTAATACCTTACCTTAGTCTGCTCCTGTTGCTATAATAGAATACCATACACTGGATGGCTTAAACAATCAACATTTATTTCTCACAGTCTGGAGTTTGGGAAGTCCAAGATCAAAGAAACAGCAGATTTGGTGTGTGGTGAAGGTCCATTTCTTTGCTTGTAGACAGACACCTTCTTGCTGTGTGTTCACATCACCCTTCCTAGGTATATGCTTGTGAAGAGAGGGAGAGAGAGAGAGAGAGAGAGAGAGAGAGAGAGAGATCATTACTTCTTTCCACTTCTAAAAGCACTAATCTCATCATGAGGTGAGGATCCCACTCTCATGACCTAACCTAAATTTTGTTATAAAGTACCCAGTCGACAATTCCGCGGGTTTTTGTAGAGACACCAAGTCCAGATAAAATTTGAAAAGTTTTATTGAAGGAGGAAATTTATTAAATATGCCAACCGCATATATTTTACACTGGGCAGAAGTCCTGTAAAGCCAGTAGTTGAGACCACAATCACATCTGCCTGGCCCGTGCAGGTTTGCATTTGATTCGGACAGCCGGTAATGAAACACTGGAGCCAAGAACTGCTGATCCATCAGCTTTAATTCTAGCTTGAACCCGGCGGGCAAGCAAAAACACACACTGGGCTCCAAAACCCACTCATTCAGTGCTCACAAAGCTACTGACTTATCCAAGTTTCTTAGAATCAAAGGTTTCTAGCTCACCAGACTTATTCACTTCTGTTCCCCATCTCCTTCTGCACAAACTCTACACAAACTGGCTTCTCCCTCAGCACTCTGCCATCTTGGCTGCTTCTCCTGGCCTCCATGTGGCCTTAATCTGCTCTCCTCTCTAATACTAACCTCAGAAAAACCAAGAGAGAGTAACCTCCCGGTCTGTCCCACTTTATAGTGTAAAATCAAAACCTTCAATCCAATTACACAAACAAGGAAGTCTCGAATACAAAGCCACCCATCCGAGGCACAATGGGATTCCTCAGGAGAGTGCACCATCCTACATCATCCAATTAGTCAAGGGTGTGGGGAAAAGGTTACTCTTAAAACTAAGCTTTAGGGTATAACGACCCAGCCTGCCCACAGCCTGTCCCAGAACACACCTTAATCAACAAACTTCCATGTGGGCAGCGCCATCTTTAACAAAGTGAGCATAATATATTTTATCTGCCCAACAAGTCCCAAATTGTGTGTCCCATTAATATTCTAGGGGTTAGTTATATCCTTTATTATACATGGGCGGGGCAAAAGCATGACATCACAACCTTTGTCTTTACCTACACAGGTTTGAGAAAAGGATGAAGGGGGGGAATGGGATACAATTCATTAGCAAGTTTATAACATCTGTCTATAGGATTCATAAAAGGACGTTTCTACAGATTAAAACTTACAAGGCAACACAATGGTAAAAATGTTACTTTACATACTAAAAGACATTCCTATATTTTCTAGTGTTTATGTGCTACTCCTTTGTCCAGAGATACATACATTAACTACATGCTTTCAGGAGGGGGGAGGTAGTTTCCATGGGGACAAATGTCTGTAAATGGCCCATTAATATAAGAAAAGGTTTAATTTAATCTTTCTCTGCCTGCACCTGGCTAGCTATTCACCCATTTACCCACAGGTGTGGTGGAAGGTCAGAGAATCCAGGTCTCCCTTCCCCTTTGCATTTACAACACAATGCCACCGGCCATCTTGGTTTTATGCTAATCACACAAGTACAGAGATCATTTACAAAATCTCTTTGCACGCCTAGCCCAAATTAATAAAATGTTCTTTAAGCTTCCTAAAATATTAATATTAATTTTGTAGCTTTTGGTAACTTACAACAATTTAAATACCTCCCAAAGGCCCCACTTCCAAATACCATCACATTGAGGGCTAGGCTTCAACATGAATTGGGAGGAGGGGGACACACATTCAACCCATAATATACTCCACTTATTGTATCAGACTACCAATGTGTACAAGCAATCTTTACTATAGAAGTCAGATTCGTAACTACTATAACAGAACATACAATAAGAGTAATTCAGAATTGACCTCATTCTAGGAGAAATTAAAAGCTATCTCAGCTGACATTGGACCCAGTTTTATTAACCACCACTCCCGACTTCATGCTAGAAAAGAATGGCATATCTGGAAGCAGGAATACTACTCTGAACTGCCTTCAGCCATCGTGTTATTGCTCTGAACCATTTAACCCTTGTTTTGCAGAAAGTAGAGTAACTCTGTGTACTGCAAAATCTTAGAGTGTGCCGTTTCCAACATAGTCCATGGAGGGGACCAGTTCTACAGCTTAACTGCACTAACTCAGAAAATAGCTTTTGCTCTTTCAAAAGGCCTGATCTATTTTCTGTCTCTATAAATTTGCTTATTCTAGACATTGCCTATGTAAGGCCAGTAGTCCAGGCCACCATCACAGTCGTCTGACCCGTGCAGGTTCTCATTAGATTCGGACAGTCGGTAATGAAACAACGGAGCCAAGAACTGGTGAGCCATCAGCTTTAATTCTAGCTTGCACTTGGCGAGCAAGCAAAAACACACACTGGGCTCCAAAACCCACTCATTCAGTGCTCACAAAGCTACGGACTTATCCGATTTTTCTAGAATCAAAGGTTTCTAGCTCACCAGATTTATTCACCTCTGTTTCCCATCTCCTTCTCTAGCACAAACTCTGCACAAACTGGCTTCTCCCTCAGCACTCTGCCATCTTGGCTGCCTCCTCTGGCCTCCACGTGGCCTTAATGGGCTCTCCTTTCTCATACTAACCTCAGGAACCAAGAGAGCAAGCTCCTGGTTTGCCTCACTTCATAGCATAGAAATCCAAACCCTTAATCCAATCTACAAACAAGAAAGTCTCTGATACAAAGTCACCCATCTGAGGCATAATGGGATTCCTCAGGAGAGTGCACCACCCCACATCATCCAATCAGTCAAGGGTCTGGAGAAAAGCTTACTCTTAAAACTAAACCTTAGGCTATAACGACCCGGCCTGCTTACATTACAGGCTTTACCCCACACCCATCCCAAGCATAAGGGCAAATAATATCACCTAGGTGATGGGTTTCCATGTGGGCAGCGCCATCTTTAACAAAGTGAGCGTATTATATTTTATCTGCCCAACAGCCTATAAATGGGATCATGTAACCTGCAGTCTCTTGTGACTGACTTCTTTCACTCAGCCTAATGCTGTCAAGGTTTATCCATGTTGTAGCATGGATGAGAATGCACTTCATTTTTTCAAAATCAGTGAATAATATTCCACTGTGTGGATATACCACATTTGGTTATACATTCATCATCTAGTGGATGTTTCGGGGTTTTTCTACCTTCTGGCTATTATAAATAATGCTTCTATGAATATTTATGCACAAGTTTTCATACGAACATATGCTTTCACTTCTCACATATACATGAGTGGAATAGCTGGGTCATACGGCAAACTTATGATTAAGCTTTTGAGGAACTGCCAAATTGTTTCCCCAGGCAGCTGTACCATTTTACATTTCTACCAGCAGTGTATGAGAGTTCAGATTCCTCCACATCCTCGCCAACATGTAGCTGGGGCTGATGAAAAGTTCTGGTTGCCTGCTCCTCCCAGGAAGATGCCCTGTCCCTTAAGTGAGATCTGGAAGAAGAGGAAGCCCTGTGTGCCTGGCTTCACCTGCAGAATGGAGTTTCTGTCATTTTGAGCAGGAAATGAAGACGAAAGGAATGAGTCATAGTTCAAATGTTACAGACTCTCATTGTTCTTACCAAGTTTTACCAGATTTTCTTGAATAAATATTTCTTTATTTGCTATATGCCCGAAGGACAATTTCCAGAGATTTAGGGAATAATTTTCACCAGTCATTCTTGTTTTGCCAGAGACTGCAGAGCTCCTGACAAACATTTGGAAATCTAAATGTTTGTTGTTTAAAGCTGCTGAGATTGTGGTCATTTGTTATACAGCATATAAAACTATTACACAAAGAACTAGAACGCTATAAAATTTGTTTTGAGAGCCTGACCAGGCGGTGGCACAGTGGAGAGAGCGTCGGACTGGGATACCTGGGATGCGGAACACCCAGATTCGAGACCCCGAGCTCGCCAGCTTGAGCGCAGGCCCATCTGGCTTGAGCAAAAGCTCGTCAGCTTGGACCCAGGGTCACTGGCTCCAGCAAGGGGTTGCTCGGTCTGCTGAAGGCCCGCGGTCAAGGCACATGTGAGAAAGCAATCAATGAACAACTATGGTGTCGCAATGGCAACGAAAAACTAATGATTGATGCTTCTCACCTCTTTTCGTTCCTGTCTGTCTGTCCCTATCTATCCCTCTCTCTGACTCTCTCTCTGTCCTTGGAAAAATAAAAAAAATTAAAAAAAATTAATAAAAAGAATTGTTTTGAGAAACGCTAATGTAGGCTAATCAAGCACTGGAATAAACTGAGAAGTAGATTAAGTAGAAAGTGGTAATATTTAACGAATAATGAAAATATATTGGCTATATCTATTTCAACTGTGAGATATTTTTATGTATGATTTTTATTTTTAAAAACATTTTTATTGATTGATTTTAAAGAGAGAGGACAGGGAGAGAGAGACATCAATTTGTTGTTCCACTTCTTATTTATACATTCATGGGTTGATTCTTGTATGTGAGCCCTGACCAGAGTTAGAACCCACAATCTTGACATATCAGGATGATGCTCTAATCAACTGAGCTACCCAGTCAGAGCTTTATGTATGATTTTAAAAGGAAGAGCATATTTTTCCCATTTGATAAATTATACACGACTAAAGCACCATCACCACCTTGTGCCAGTATATATTAATTACAGGCAAATACATTTTAGAAGGTTAAGTAAGCCAGTGGATATCCCTCTCTCTGACTCTCTCTCTGTCCCTGTAAAAAAACAAAATAAAACAAAACAAAAAAGTCCCGATTTTTGGAAAGAATGCACGAAAAGCTAGGGAACGGTGGCTGAACGGGAAGGGAATATACGGTTTTCGGTGGGAATACCCCGCCTCGACCTGGAAGCACCCGCACTGCCACAAGAACTGGCTGCCCCATGCAGGCCCCAAAACAAAGAACTTCGGGCTTGATGTACCTGCTGGGGCGGCTGTCAAGTCCCCTAACTACCCATTGGCCCGTGTCCTGGACGCCAGCTTGTGGCTCCGGGCTCCGCAAGGCGCAAGCCAGTCACTCTCCAGCGGCAGCGGGGCTGGCCACGGGGGGGGGGGGCGCAGCCATGTAACCCAATTTCTCTGACTCACTCAAAATTTCCCATATAGTAATATTTCTGAAAATGATCTTTTCTTTTTTTTACAGGGACAGAGAGAGAGAGAGTCAGAGAGAGGGATAGATAGGGACAGACAGACAGGAACGGAGAGAGATGAGAAGCATCAATCATTAGTTCTCGTTGCCGTTGCGACACCATAGTTGTTCATTGATTGCTTTCTCACACGTGCCTTGACCGCAGGCCTTCAGCAGACCGAGCAACCCTTTGCTGGAGCCAGCGACCTTGGGTCCAAGCTGATGAGCTTTTGCTCAAGCCAAATGGGCCCGCGCTCAAGCTGGCGAGCTCGGGGTCTCGAACCTGGGTGTTCCGCATCCCACTGCGCCACCGCCTGGTCAGGCCGAAAATGATCTTTTTAATGAGGTATCATTATTAAAAAAATAGATTGATAAGGAAAAGGTGAAATCTTGGGCATCAGCAAAAATCACAATAGAGAACAAATGGTTAGAAATATTTCAGCATTTTGAAACAAACCACGTTCCATACAATAATGCACTAAAAATTGTGGAATATACATTGTCTTTACCAGGAACTAATGCTGCGACTGAATGCGTTTTTTCTACACTAAGTAAAGTGTGGACTTCAGAAAAATCACAATTAAGTGTTGAGACTTTGAAAGCCATTTTATGTGTGAAATATAATTTAACAAATTTTTGTGAAAAATATCATGACCTTTTAAACAACGACAGCAATCTACTAAAAAAATTCATTCAAATGAGAAATATGCCAAAGAATAAAGTACTATACATAATTTTAATGTATTATATTTGTAAATTGTACTTATGTTGAAATTTTAAAAAATATATTACAATACTATTTTTTCATTTTATGAAAATTTTTTTGCTCCATATAGACCAAATTTTTAATCAAGAACCACTCCCACCCCCACCACCCCCGTCAATGGTGTCTTGCTTTACCAATTTTAAAATCTGGTCACCTTAAGATTAGGCATCTTTTGAAATTAAAATGTATGGAGCCTGACCAGGCGGTGGCGCAATGGATAGAGCGTCGGACTGGGATGCGGAAGACCCAGGTTGGAGACCCCGAGGTCGCCAGCTTGAGCGCGGGCCCATCTGGCTTGAGCAAAAGCTCGTCAGCTTGGACCCAAGGTCGCTGGCTCCAGCAAGGGGTTGCTCGGTCTGCTGAAGGCCCGCGGTCAAGGCACATGTGAGAAAGCAATCAATGAACAAGTATGGTGTCGCAACGGCAATGAAAAACTAATGATTGATGCTTCTCACCTCTCTCCGTTCCTGTCTGTCTGTCCCTATCTATCCCTCTCTCTGACTCTCTCTGTCCCTGTAAAAATATAATAAATAAATAAATAACTAAATAACTAACTAAATAAATAAATAAATAAAATGTATCGAATGGGGAAGTAGGATCCTGTAGAAAATGTCAGATTTACACAACATTTTTCAGGAACACAGCTATTCTGTAAAATAAGGAACACTTAAGTTCATTATTAACGTAATTTAGGGCTAAATCCCAGGGCACGTTTCCGTTATCATCATATATCTCTGAGAAATTCTCCTGTACTTGAAGAGCAGTGCAGCTGCTCTGGGCTTCATCCAACTGAGGCTAATTTCTCCATAATTCTTTATATAGCCAATAAAGTCCCTGGAGCCTTCTTACTGTGATTAAACGCTAGCAAAAGCCTTTCCAAAGCCACTTAGCAAAGACTTGGCATTTGAGGTTTCCAGGAACTGAGTGGTCACAGGCAGTCACAGCAAAGATCAGAATCAAACTCTGGAAAATATGTCACTTTTGAAAAAAAGGAGTCGGCATTCATTTCTGGCATTGTGGCGTCTGTGGTCAGGGCGTCCCCTGTACAATGTTTGCTGGAGGTAGTGGAATGTATCTCTGGTGCCTCCTTTTCCATGTTTAATACCAAGTGGCTCCTCTGGAGAATTATAAGTTATTTTTCTCATTCTTTTTTCCCTCTTCACAAGAAAAATCAGGTAATGCACTCATCCCACAAATTATTTGGAAGATGAGGAGTAACTGAGGCAAAGCAAAATATATTCCAAACTAATAATGTGTCTTCTTTTTCCTGTTCCTCACAGAATCACATGTTTTGAAATAAATAATCATTCTTGCAAAAAGTCTCCCCCCTGGACTTAGGGTGGGAAGAAAAGCTCAGATTCCATCAAGCCACAGGGAGATCTGGGTTGATGACATTTCATGCTTCATAGACAGGTCAGAACGGTCCTTTCCTAAAGCTTTTTTCCTGTTTGGGAAGGCCTGCCGGACTTAAAGTCAGCACGTTCAGGGCTTGCTCAGCTATACAGGTTTCTGGTGCAGCTTATCGCTGACAGTAAAATCACCTGGGAATCAGAGCTCTGGGTCAAGCTTTGGTGAGCAGTCAGTCAGTAGCAAGGATAATAACTAAGGCACTAACCCCAACCGAATCAGAAAGTCTGTATCAATCAGATATGTGTTGAAACTAGAGGTCCTCGGGATTGCACAAGTGCAAGATTTAAAACCTAAATAATGGGGCAATAGCCTGGGAATATACATGGCCATGTTGGGGACTGGGATGGAAGGAAAAATTTTGTCTCAGCATGCCTTGGTCTGACCCATCTTGTCACACACAAGACCAGAAGAGGGCTGTTCTCTTCCATGAATATTTATTGAGGAGTAACAAAGTCTATACTTGAAAAGGAATACAAAGATAATGGAAAGATTTTTAGAGCTAAAAATGGTAGATTGGACATATGGACCACCTTTCATTCCTTCCCAAACTCTAATGAAACAAAGATAAAACAATCTTGTTTTTTAAAGGCATAATCCTATAAGAATGGGCTAACAGAAGAAAAGGGGGAAAAAACACTTTTGAAACTGGAAAGCTGGTGGATGATTGAATGACTTAGAATAAAAAAGCTGAACATCTATGTCCATGAGTCTCAATTTTGTGTCCCACCTATGTATGGAATCATACAGTTCTTAGCTTTTTCTGATTTACTTATTTCTCTCAGTATAATGTTATCAAGGCCTATCCATGTTGTCGTAAATTATGCTATGTCATCATTTCTTATGACTGAGTAGTATTCCACTGTATATATGTACCACATCTTTTTTATCCAATCATCTATTAAAGGGCATTTTGGCTATTTCCATGTCTTGGCCACCATGAACAATGCTGCAATGAACGAGGGGCTGCATGTGTCTTTACGTACCCGTGTTTTCAAGTTTTGTGGGTATATACCCAGTAGAGGGATTGCTGGGTCATATGGTAGTTCTATTTTTAATTTTTTGAGGAACCACCGTACTTTCTTCCATAATGGTTGTACTAATTTACATTCCCACCAACAGCAAATGGGGTTTCTTTTTCTCCACAGCCTCTTGCAGTGGTTACCAGGGGAAAAGGAAGGGTGGAGAGGGAGGAGGGTAGGGGAAAGGGTAGGGGTTTAAAGAAAAACAAAGTACAGGGTGACAGAAGATGATTTGACTTGGGGTGATGGGTATACAACATAATCGACTGTCCAAAGGATGTGGAAATGTTTCTCTAAATCTATGTACTCTGATCAATATCACCCTGTTAAATTTAATTGTCTAAATAAAGATAAATAAATAAAAGGTAAACAAACAAACAAAAAAAGCTGAACGTGGCCCTGGCCAGTTGGCTCAGTGGCAGAGTGTTAGCCTGGTGTATGGATATTCTGGGTTTGATTCCCAGTCAGGGCACACAGAAGAAGCAACCATCTGCTTCTCTACCCCTCTCCCTCTCCTTCTCTCTCTCTCCTGTTCCCGCAGCCATAGCTCCATTGGTTCAAGAGCATTGGCCCTGACCACTGAGGATAGCTCCATGGAGCCTCCACCTCAGGTGCTAGAAATAGCTCAGTTAATGGGCAGAGCATCCACTCCAGATGAGGATTGCTGGGTGGTTCCCAGTTGGAGTGCATGCAGGAGTCTATCTCTCTATTCCCGCTCCTCTCAACTTGGAAAAGAAGAGAAAAAATAAAAGCTAAATTTTAAGCACAAAGTGAAGGAAGCTACAGAATTCCCAAAAAGCTTGGACTCAGGCAGCAGCTGTTTTTGGAAGTGGGGATGAAAATGTGGCTAAAACTAGATGATTAGTTTTCATTTATTTTAAGAAACAGCATTCAAACCAGAAACAATGCTGAGCCCTAGTACCTAGACTGTGGTCTTAAAATATCATTTCTCACTTTAAAAAGAAAAATGCGGGAGCTTTTTAAAGAAATGACTGATACCAAGTCTGGAGTGGGAAATATACAAGATGAGTCTGAAATATCTTGTCATATCGATTAAAAATGAAGCTATCTAAAACTATTAAGATCGTATAAACAAGATTCAGGAGCCAATTTGAAAAGTCTCCCACTGGCCAAACATATTATGCTATGAGTCTCAGTAAGGACAATAGTTGCAATGAATCAAAATTCATCAAATATGTTACAATGGTATAAAAACATTTTGATAATGATATTTTTTAAAATGGTAAGTAGTCACCTTTGGAGGATGATTGGTAACAAATTCATTATTTTGAAACCTGATAAATCAGTGGAAAGAATGAAGCATTATTTATTCCACATTTTAAAATATAAATGATATGACTGGACAACAAAATAGTATTTGAGAGAAAACTAATAAATGAAAAATGACTGATGGAGTTATAATATCACCATTTTATTTACACAATGGAATAACTACTCAGCCATAAAAAGGAAATCTTTTTTTTTTTTTTTTTCACAAGGACAGAGAGAGAGTCAGAGAGAGGGATAGACAGGGACAGACAGGAACGGAGAGAGGTGAGAAGCATCAATCATTAGTTTTTCATTGCTGTTGCGACACCATAGTTGTTCATTGATTGCTTTCTCACATGTGCCTTGACCGCGGGCCTTCAGCAGACTGAGCAACACCTTGCTGGAGCCAGCGACCTTGGGTCCAAGCTGGTGAGCTTTTGCTCAAGTCAGATGGGCCCGCGCTCTAGCTGGAGAGCTCCAGGTCTCAAACCTGGGTCTTCCACATCTCAGTCTGACGCTCTATCCACTGCGCCGCCGCCTGGTCAGGCATAAAGGAAACATTGATAAACAAAATAAACAAACAAAATAGAAAACAGATTCATAGATACAGAAAACAGACTGACAGCTGTTATGGGGAGGGGTTTTGGGGCATGGGTGTAAAAGGGGAAGGGATTAAGCAAAACAAACAAACAAACAAAAAGCCACTTAGCCGCAGGCAACAGTGTGGTGATTACCAGAGGGAAAGGGGGTGAGGAAGGAAGAAGAAAGTAAAGGGAGGATAAATGGAGATGGAAGGAGACTTGACTTGCAGTGGGGAACAATACAATATACGGATGATGTATTATAGAATTGTACATCTGAAACCCATATACCTTTATTAACCAATGTCATCCCAATAAAGTAAATATAAATAAATAAATAAAATATCACCATTTTGTAACCTCCAGTAAATTAATGGATCCAGAATTGAGCATAAATAACTAACATCGTAGAGAGACAACCAGACATGTGGCTCCTAATGAAAAAATATGCCACCAGCTAGGATTTAATACAGAGGAAGCAAAACCTAACAGAACTACAAGAAAAAAAGAGAACTATACAATCATAATTCAAGATTTTAGCACCCTTCTTTTCTTTCAGTGTTTTATTTATAGAGTCAGGAACATTGACTGGTGATAGAACGAGCAACCTCTGTGCTTCAGGACAATGCTGGAATGAGCTATCCTGCCAAGGTTATTAGCACCCCTTCTTTAAACAATCAATAGATCCTGACTAGGCAGTGACACAATGGATAGAGCATCGGACTGGGGTGCGGAAGACCCAGGTTCAAGACCTCAAGCTCGCCAGATTGAGCATGGGCTCATCTGGCTTTAGCAAAGCTCACCAGCTTGGACCCAAGGTCGCTGGCTTGAGCAAGGGGTTACCCAGTCTGCTGTAGCCCCACGGTCGAGGCACATATGAGAAAGCAATCAATGAACAACTAAGTGCCACAATGAAAAACTGATGATTGATGCTTCTCATCTCTCTGCATTCCTGTCTGTTTATCCCTCTCTCTGACTCTTGCTCTGTCTCTGTAGAAAAAAGAAATAGTCAATAGAACAAGTAGAGAGATTATTAAGTATATAGAAGATACTATACACACAGAATATATAGTATGTTTTTTGTTACGTAGAATAACTGTGCTGATCAACTTGATCTAATAGACATTTATAAGCTAATCCACTCCAAACTGCACAATATACCTTTTTCTTTATATGCACATGGAAATTTCTTTACTATAGACCAGTGCTGGGTCCTAAAAATAAGTGTCGATAAATTTAAAAATAAATTTTAAATAAAAAATTTACAGAGTATTTTCTCTGACTAAATGGAATTAAATTGGATTCAGTACAAATTAAAATAAATATATATTTTTAAGTAGTTTTTTGTATTTTTTAAAGGAACTTACAGAAGATGCAAAAAGGCATGCCTTCAGTCTTGATTCAGCCTGGAATTTTAAACTATATTCTATTTGGAATTTTAGGTCAAAAATCACATATAAATTCTTTTGTTCTTTCTTTATTAAGTGAGAAATGAGGAGGCAGAGAGGCAGACTCCTGCATGCACTCTGACAGGGATCCACCCTGCAAACCCCCTACAGGGCAATGCTCTATCTACCCTTCTGGGGATGCTGCTCCATTGCTCAGCAACTAAGCTATTTTTAGCACCTGATGCAGAGGCTCCACAGAGCCATCTTCAGCATCTCCGCTGATGCACTCCAACCAATGGAGCCACGGCTGTGGGAGGAGAAGAAAGAGAGAGAGAAAAGGAGGGAGAAGGGTGGAGAAGCAGATGGTCACTTCTGCGTTCCTGACCCAGATCTGAACCTGGGACTTCTACATGCCCGGCCGACACTCTACCACTAAGCCAACCCACCAGGACTCACATGTGAATTCAATATGTCAGCTCAGCTTGGTGGATGCCTTGCCTAGCTTCCTTTCCTTCTAGCTCTTTGATCACCCTGCAGCAGGGAGCAGAACCAGGAAAAGCTTTTTTGGCCCTTCTCTTTAACCAATTCCAATACTCCTCTCTCAGGACTAACCTCCTTTTGTTCTGGCAAAAAGTCTCTAATGGCCTCACAAGTCCTGCAAGCTGATTCTACCCCATAAACATCATCCCCATTAATTTTGTCCTTCCCAGACCACTGCCACTGGCCAGCTTAATCTGCTTGGTTTCTCACCTGGACTTTCACAACAATCTCCCATTGTCTGTCTCCTGCAGTATATACATACCATGGAGCTCCTCTTCATCTAACATATGATTCAGATTCTGTCATTCTCCTGCTCTCTGTCCTTCTGTGACTTCCTAACCCTTACAAAACAAAATTCAAATTTCTACCATTAGAAGAGCCCATGATCTGGCTTCTACCTATTTTCTCAGTCACTTTTCTCTACTATTTATTGCTCTAAAACTATGCATCCTTTCTCTTGCTTCTGCACATTCTATCCTTGGGAGAGCCCTGCTTCTCCCTTCTACCCCCTAATCGGGATGGCCTTGCAAACTTTTCATCCATTGAGACCCACAGCTGTGAAATCTGACTCACACTTCAAGCACAGTAAGGCTCTCTATCTCCTCACAATGGTGTATTGTATCAATTGGTTCATTAGTCTGTATGCCCCCCCAAAGCAGGCTGGGTTTATAAATACATATGGTTGCACTTTTTTAACCTTCACCTCCTGGCTCAGGATCATTTGTTCAATGAATAAATGAATGAATAAGCGAGAGAGGGAAAAAGTGACTGAGTTCACCTACTTTTGAAGTTTTCAAGAGCAATTTTTCAAGTTCAGTCCCTCTTCCCACACACAGGAAAGAATCTCATTGAAGTCCACTTAGTTCAGGTTTACATTTAAATCTTCTATCTATCTATCTATCTGTCTAACTATCACTTACCTATCATCTATCTATCTTCCATTAATTATAGCCATCATTTCTAATAAGCTACATAACCAGCTCAGGACTGTTCTTTGATTCAGGATTGCTAAATTTGTGCTGATAATACTAATAGGTACAGAAAGGGGCATAGATATTGGGCCATTAGGGGGCCTTTCTTTCTGATATCCACCTAGCTCTTCGGGGTGTCTGGGAAGCAATTATTCAAAAAACTGGATGTATCATGTTGCTGAAAACTGATCTTTAGTTAGGAATGGTCTAATGGTAACAAGTTCTTGGCTTATGCTTTATGCATTTTAATATATGGTATCTATGTGTATAGCCCAACCAGCTTTTCCATTTAACTACCTTCTTGGAGGAAAGGGTCTGAACCTATGATTTTCATATGCCTTGAGAATATCTGCTTTGTTTCCCTATACATTCCAAGTGGGTATTGAATAGTTTAAAGGTAAACCATCAAAATCCTTACCTGTTACTCACTGTATGGGTTCACCCTAAGAAGTTAAAAATCAAGAAAATGTTTTCTGGCCTGACCAGGTGGTGGCGCAGTGGATAGAGTGTCGGACTGGGATGTGGAGGACCCAGGTTTGAGACCCCGAGGTCGCCAGCTTGGGCACGGGCTCATTTGGTTTGAGCAAGGCTCATCAGCTTGAGCCCAAGGTCGCTGGCTTGAGCAAGGGGTCACTCGGTCTGCTGTAGCGCCCCCTCCACTCCCCCACCCTGGTCAAGGCACATATGAGAAAGCAATCAATGAACAACTAAGGAACCACAACAAAGAATTGATATTTCTCATCTCTCTCCCTTCCTGTCTATCTGTCCCTATCTGTCCCTCTCTCTGTCTCTGCCACTCACACGAAAAAAAAGAAAATGTTTTCTGGCTGGGTTAGAAAACAAACAGCATAGTGGAGCAAAATCAATGCCACGGTGCTGAAATTGTAGCCAGATGTCAGGGCCAGTCCAGAAGTCTTACACAATCATAGAGGATGGACTACTCATCTTTGTGAGGCATTAAGTAGGCCTCTTCCCTGAGGGAGGGTTAGAATTCCCTGTCAAAGCTTTTCAGCTCTCTGGACCACAGTGGAGGAAGCAACTCATCAATTACAGATCACTCTGATCCCAGCACATTTTCCAAAGCATTTTTTGTTTTCTAAGTCCCATATTCCCAGAACCAGCAAAGTTTCTCTTTGGATTGGGGGGCAGGAAAAGTCAGAGAGCTGAAAGTGGAAATCTTTAACCTTTGAGGATGATGAGACTGGTGTAGTCTAGCCTTCCTAACAGGCAGCTGTGTGGACAGCTTCCCAGATCTCACTTTGCTCCACGGCTACACTGTCCTGCTCCCAGATCCTCAGTTTTAGAAAGGCAAGCAGAGCACCTCTTCAAGTTCACCGATGGTCCCATTTCTGTTTTCTCATTTCCATCTCATGATCACTGTAAGGTATTTTTCCCGGCCGAGGAAGAAGGAAGGGAATAGCCACGAAGTGTGGAATAATAAAAGCTTTATTTAGTACAGCGCTTCCCTGACAATATTCTCTGGTCACAGGGACAGAGACCAGAGAAGTCGCATGGGGAATATTTAAAGGGTCTGTAGGGTGGGTGAGTTGATATGACGTGGCAAAATCTCACTGGCTGATGGACAGTCGCCCTTTTCCAAAGGACTCCTGGGAAGTTTCTTTTGGCACGCATGAGTGTGGGCGGTTCCAGCCAAAGTTCCTGGGTCTGGTTCCTCACGTGACCTTTCCCCATTGTCCACTTACCTTACAATCACCATTCATCTAAACTGTCCCTAGGGAAGAAGGAGCAGTTTGAAGCCAAAAGTAATTCTATAACAAGGTGTTATGTTTGCCCGTGTTTTATTATTTCCCCTCAGGTGCACACATGAAGAGGATGACAAAAGTTAGGACAAAGCTGAGATTAAGTGAGAAAGGGCAAACATGATAGTCACATTGCTGGAGAGGCAGCAGCAATCTTTAGAAGGTGTTTGGAGCCGTGTGGAATAGTGTGAGGGGATGGTGTTTCTTTGCCTCTTCCAGTTTCTGGTGCATGCCAGCTTGCCTTGGTTTGTGGCCACAGGCCATATCTTCAAGGTCAGTATCTTCCATTCTCTCTCATCTTCACATTGCCTTCTCTTCAGGTATCTGTGTCAAATCTCTCTTTCCTCTTAAAAGGACACCTGTGATTGCATTTAGGGTTCACCAGATAATCCATGATAATCATTCCATCTCAACAGCCTTTAACTTAATCCCATCTGCAAAGACTATTTCCAAACCAGCTAACATTTACAGATTCCAACAATTAGAACCTGATGTCTTTGGGGGCCATTATTTAGCCTATTATGATGTCTTTTGCCCATTTTCTGTCTAGGTTGTTTGTTTTCTCTACTGTTGAATTTTGAGTTTTTTATGTAATAGTCTAGATACAGATCCTTGCAGACATGTGGTTCACAAATATTTTCTCCTAGTCTGCAGCTTGTCTTTTCACCCTCTTCACAGGGTCTGTTGCAGAACAGAAGTTTTTTCATTGTAATGAGGTTCAGTTGGTCAAAATTTTTTTTCTTTTTATAGGGCGTACTTTTAGTATCAAGTCTGTGAACTCTTCACCTAGCCCTTGGTTCTGAAGTTTTTCCCCACGTAGCACCAGTGTGTTACTAAGGGTTTCATAGTTTTATGGTTTACATTTTTCCTAAAAGTTTTGTTATGTTTTACATTTAAATCCATGTTTTTCTGGTTTGCCATGATGAGCTGTATTACATAGTTATGGAAATTTCTAGGGTACTTTGGTAAACCATATTACTGTTTGCATTATTCATTCTCTGTGCCCACTGCCAGGCAGGAGATGGAGACTGAAAATGTCAGGTCCGAGGACACTGACAGTGTAGTTATGATCCAGGAGTCTAGAGACCATCACTGCCACCTTAGATATCTTTTAACACCCACGAAGTGAATGAATAGGCACTAGACCACAGCTGTGGAAACTCCCAAATCCTCCACACAACTCTGCTTGCCAGAGGACACAGGTGAGGGGGCGGGAAGGTGATTCCATCTCCCTTCTGCCTTCCTAATTGCACCAAGTACCTCTCATTAGCACAGTGGTTCTTAACCTTTTTTGAGGTACCAAACCCACCAGTTTCATATATGCATTCACCGAACCCTTCTTTAGTGATAAATAAAATATGATTTTTTTTCCAAATTCAAGACAGGTATATGTTTTTTTACTGGTGCACAAAATGAGCTGTGCATGAACATCACCTTGCTCAAAGAACAAAACCAACAACAAAGTGCATGACCTCACAACAAATTACGGTATTACTTTATTCTGGCCTCCGCGGCAGAGGCTTCTCTGAACCCCTGAGACCGATTTATCGAACCCTTAGGGTTCGATAGAACCCAGGTTAAGAACCACTGCATTAGCAGGATCAAATTCCCAACCAGAGCCCATTCACTACATCCTCTGTTCAGGTCCCTAAACCTCCCAGGTACACCTTCTATCACATACCTTCTCCTTCCTTTACTTTGTTTTTTTAAATAAAGCTCATTTATTATAAAATATTACAAAAATACAGAAATCACTCAAAACAAAATGTTCAGCTCAGTGATTTATCAGAGAGAACCCTCATGTAGCATCACCCAGATTGAGAGCTAGACTCTGCTCTGTAGGAACCACCACATTCTCCCAGTCACTTCCTGCTCCCTTCCTACCAAGTGACAACAAACCTGATTTGTATGCTTATCACTTTGGTGGCTTTTTCAAAAAATTTTGCCAGTTAAGCACACCCCTGTAAACACTACAATTTCATTTTGCCTGTTTGTGCGCTTTATATGCATAGAATTTTGCGGTATTATTGTTTGTGTCAAGCTTCTTTGGTCCCACTTGGTGCAGGCAGTGACCCTGCCATATAGTGTTCCACTGTACAAATATACCACAATTTACTTAGCCTTTCTGCTGTTGATGGACATTGGGGTAATTTACCAGTTTGGCTCTTACAGATAATGCTGCTATAATCAATTATATGCATGTCGTTTGGTGCACAGATGTATATTTATTGGGGTATATATCCAGATGAAGATGTTATGATTTAAGGTTTGTATAAGGTGAGTTGTAAGTAATTCTTTTCTTCTGCCCTCCTCCTTTCCTTCCCTCTCCTTCCCTCTGCCTCCTTCTCCTTCTGCCTACAGATGCCCAACTGTTCCAGCATCATTTGTTGAAAAGGCATGACAGGTTTTTTTTTTTAATGATCCAGCCAGAGTGATCCCTGAAATTAAAAATTAGACCATGTCATCCTCCAGTTTAAATTCCTCATGGCTTCTTATTGCATTAAGAAGACACCAAGTCTCCAACCTTATCCTGGGTCACTTTCACCCACTTCCCACTATGTCCAGCCACTGTACCTTTTTCTCAGTTCCCCAAACACTTCAGTGCCTTTGCACTTGCTTTTTCCTCTACTTGGAATGCTCTTCTACTAGTTCCCCATGAGAGTGGTTCTTCCGATCCCTGAAGTTTCAGTCTAAAATCACCTCTCCAGATGAAGCTTCTCTGACTATACATACTATGAAAGTAGGATGCTCTACTCCACCGCCCTTCATTCTCTGTAACAGCAGCCTGCCTATACCCTGCACAGCCTTGGTCACCCTTTGCAAGAGCTTTAATTACTTATTCGTTGTCAACCTTCCCCAGTAGATGCTAAGCTCTATGAAAAAAAAGGGGGGCAAATTGTTGTCCAATTTTGTCCCAATATTAGGAAGATTGTCCTGAAAGCTACAGTTGTATAAAAACAAAACAAAGCCTGACCAGGCAGTGGTGCAGTGGATAGAGCATCGGACTGGGATGCGGAAGACCCAGGTTCGAGACCCCGAGCTCGCCAGCTTGAGCGTGGGCCCATCTGGCTTCAGCAAAAAGCTAGCCAACTTGGACCCAAGGTCACTGTCTCTAGCAAAGTGTTGCTTGGTTTGCTGAAGGCCCGCAGTCAAGGCACATGTGAGAAAGCAGTCAATGAACGACTAAGGTGTCACAATGGCAACGAAAAACTAATGATTGATGCTTCTCATCTCTCTCCGTTCCTGTCTGTCTGTCCCTATCTATCCCTCTCTCTGTCTCTCTCTCTGTCCCTGTAAAAAAAAAAAGAGAGAGAGAGAGAAATAAGCTATTAGGAAACAGGTAAATACGAAGGTATATGGGAACAAAACTTCTTGATTTCCTTCTGATTCTTTTCCTCCCTGTTGGGAACCGCAAGCCAACAGGGTCCTTGCAGTTTAGGTTTTTTGGGGACAGAGGTGTGGGAGACTGGCAATAAGCTGACAGTCTGCCCAACTCCCCACCTCACTTCCGTGGGTAAGTAGCTAAAAGCTTAAGTTCTTCTCCACACCTCCACGTTAGCTGTGATGCTGGATTGTTTCTACTGTCCTATCCCCCATGTCCCTCGGAGAGACTGGAGGCAGGTTTCTTTTCACCCTTTGTTTTGTGAAGTTAAGGTGTTATGCAGGATGGGGGGTTTTCTGCACTTGGGAGAATTCTTGGGTTGCCTCTGCAACTGTGACTTTGTTTCAAAGATCTCTTTGATTTGCTAATGACTTTACTCTGCCCTATAAATATAGCTATTTGGGGGTGGAGACTCTCTTTTTGCAAGCCATCTTTGTGTTGCAAAGAGATCTCCGAATCCCATCTTTTTTCTCTAAGTTTATTTCTTCATTCCATGCCATTCCCACTCAGGACCTGGAATTACTAACCATGCTAGTCCACGGCACTACCCTTCCCCTGTGCTGGAGTTGACCACTCTCAGAGCTGATCAATGTCTTAGTCTCCTCAGGTGCCATAACAAAGTACTGTAGACAGGGTGGCTTAAACAACAACACAGTTCTGAAGGCTAGAAGTCCAAGATCAGGGGGCTGATGTGGTTGATCCTTAATGAGAGTTCTGTATGGCCAGTAGCCATGGCCACTATCACAGCCACCTGGCTCATGCAGGTTCAAATTTGATTCAAACAGATGGTAATGAAACAATGGAGCCAAGAACTGGTGGGCCATTAGCTTTAATCCTAGCTTGCACCCGGCGGGCAAAAAACACACAGTGGGAAAATACTTCCCTTTCCATTCAGGGCTCCCAAAGCCACTGACTTATCCAAGTTTTCCTAGCATCAAAGGTTTGTACCTCACCAGCCTTATTCACCTCTGTTCCCCATCTCCTTCTCCCTGCACAAACTGGCTTCTCCTTCAGCACGCCCCTACCTTGGCTGCTTCTCCACTCCTCCACGTGGCCTTTCTCTGTTCTCTCCTCCAGCATGGGCTCCTCTGCCCCATTTTATAGTGTAGAAATCAAAACCTTTAATCCAATCTACAAACAAGGAAGTCTCTGATACAAAGTCACTTATCTGAGGCATAATGAGATTCCTCATGAGAGTGCACCACCCACCTCATGCAACAGTCAAGGGTGTGGGGAAAAGATTAGTCTTAAAACCAAGCCTCAAGCTACAACGACCCTGCCTGGTTACAGCCTGTCTCCCACAGCAAGCAAACATATACATCATATTTACAAACTATTTTGACCAACAAGCTTACTTCCTAGCTTACAGAGAGCTGCCTTCTCACTGTGTCCTCAAAGGGCAAAGAGATATGGGCAGGAGAGAATGCTCTCTCTTGTGTCTATTCTTTTAAGGACACTAATTCCTTTGGACTAAGACCCCCACCTCATGAATTCATCTAATTATCTTCCAAAGGCCCCACCTCCAAATACTATCACAGTGAGGAGGGGGTTAGTACTTCATCATATGAATTTGAGGGTGAGACACGAGCATTGTCTATGGCACTCAGCAAACATTGATTCAAGAAACATTGCTAAGACATTAAGTTAGTTCAAACCAACTTCCCAAACCCACTGGCATATTCTTTATTTTTTGGGGTGTGTGTGGCAGCACAGCGTCTTTATTTTTTATTGAATTTAAATTCAATAAAATTAAATTCATTAGGGTGACATTGGTTCACAAAACCATACAGGTTTCTGCCATGAACCAGTGCAACTATTAATTCCAGGTCCTGAGGGAGAACTGCACCAAGTTAAGAGAAAAGAGGATGGACTCGGGAGGCCTCTGCAATGCTGATGGCAAGATCAGAGAGAGAGAGCCCCGGTTTTGCTTTATTATATTGCATAGACAATGAAAGCCTTTAAATCAATATACAAATAAGGAAGTCTCTGACACAAAGCCACTTATCTGAGGCATAAATGGGATTCCTCATAAGAGTGCACCACCCCCTATCATGCAACAGTCAAGGGTGTGGGGAAAAGCTTAGTTTTGAGAAGAGTGTTGAGAAGTGTTGGTCAAATAAATTTGCAAATATGATATATATGTTTGCTCGCTCATAGTTTGCATTCGGTGTGGGGGACAGGCTGTAAGCGGGCAGCGTTCTTATAGCTTAAAGTTTAGTTTTAAGACTAAGCTTTTCCCCACACCCTTGACTGTTGGATGAAAGGGGGTGGTGCAGTCTTATGAGGAATCCCATTTTGCCTCAGATAAGTGACTGTATCAGAGACTTCCTTGTTTGTATATTGGATTAAAGGTTTGTTTTTTTTTTACAGGGACAGAGAGAGAGTCAGAGAGAGGGATAGACAGGGACAGACGGACAGGAACGGAGAGAGGTGAGAAGCATCAATCATTAGTTTTTCGTTGCCGTTGTGACACCATAGTTGTTCATTGATTGCTTTCTCACATGTGCCTTGACCGCGGGCCTTCAGTAGACCAAGCCACCACTCGCTGGAGCCAGTGGGCCCACGCTCAAGCTGGCGATCTCGGGGTCTCGAACCCAGATCCTCCACATCCCAGTCCGACGCTCTATCCACTGCGCCACCACCTAGTCAGGCAGGATTAAAGGTTTTGATTTCTACACTACAAAATGGGGTAGACCGGGAGCTTGCTCTCTCTTGGTTCCTGAGATGAGAATTAGAGAGGAGAACAGAGAAAGGCCACGTGGAGGAGAGGAGAAGCAGCTAAGGTAGGGGAGTGCTGAAGGAGAAGTCAGTTTGTGCAGAGTTTGTGCAGGGAGAAGGAGATGGGGAATTGAGGTGAATAAAGCTGGTGAGGTACAAACCTTTGATGCTAGAAAAACTTGGATAAGTCAGTGGCTTTGGGAGCCCTGAATGGAAAGGGAAGTGTTTCCACACTGTATTTCTTGCCCGCCGGATACAAGCTAGGATAAAGATGATGGCCCACCAGTTCTTGTCTCCGTTGTTTCATTACCATCTGTAAAGCCAGTAGTCACGGCCACTATCAGAGCCACCTGGCCAGTGCAGGTTCGCATTAGATTCGTACAGTCGGTAATGAAACAATGGAGCCAAGAACTGGTGAGCCATCAGCTTTAATTCTAGCTTGCACCCAGCAGACAAGCAAAAACACACACTGGGCTCCAAAACCCACACATTCAGTGCTCACAGAGCTACTGACTTATCCGAGTTTCCTAAAATCAAAGGTTTCGAACTCACCAGACTTATTCACCTCTGTTTCCCATCTCCTTCTGCACAAACTCTGCACAAAATGGCTTCTTCCTCAGCACTCTGTCATCCTGGCTGCTTCTCCTGGCCTCCATGTGGCCTTACTCCGCTCTCCTCTCTAATACCTCAGGAACCAAGAGAGCAAGCTCCTGGTCGCCCCACTTTATAGCATAGATTCAAAACCTTTAATCCAATTATACAAACAAGAAAATCTCTGATACAAAGCCACCCATGTGAGGCATAATGGGATTCCTCAGGAGAGTGCACCACCATACATCATCCAATCAGTCAAGGGTGTGGAGAAGAGCTTACTCTTAAAACTAAGCCTTAGGCTATAACGACCAGGCCTGCCCACAGCCTGTCCCAGAACACACATTAATATCAACGAACTTCCATGTGGGCAGCGCCATCTTCAATAAAGTGAGCATAATATATTTTATCTGCCCAACACCATCTGTTCAAATCAAATTTGAACCTGCACGGCTGTGATGGTGGCCGTGGCTATTGGCTTTACAGGAATTGATATAGAACTTAGACTCCATGGGGGAAGACAGAAAATTCCAGTGCGTAGGAATACATGCTGGGACAGGAAAAGGGACAGCATTCTAGGATCTTGGGGGAGGAATAACCTAGACTGGGGGTGTTAGAGTGTCAGGGGCAGGCAGCACAGTACATGGTGGTGCAAAAGACAAAGTTTTCACATATCATATTCACTGTTCAGCATTGAGAGATTCTCAGTGAAGGATGAGGAGCTGCTAATACAGTAAGAAAGAGGGGGAAGGACTTCTCTGGTAGAGGGGGAATGTGTGTGTGTAAAGCCAGTGGCCAAGGCCATTATTACAGCCGCCTGGCCCGTGCAGGTTTGCATTTGATTTGGACAGCCGGTAATGAAACAACGGAGCCAAGAACTGGTGAGCCATCAGCTTTAATCCTAGCTTGTACCCAATGGGCAAGCAAAAACACACACTGGGCTCCAAAACCCACTCATTCAGTGTTCACAAAGCTACTGACTTATCCGAGTTTCCTAGAATCAAAGGTTTCTAGCTTACCAGTCTTATTCACCTCTGTTCCCCATCTCCTTCTCTCTGCACAAACTCTGCACAAACTTGTTTCTTCCTCAGTACTCCACCATCTTGGCTGCTTCTCCTGGCCTCCTCCACATGGCCTTTCTCTGCTCTCCTCTCTAATGCTAATCTCAGGAACCGAGAGAGAACAAGCTCCCGGTCTGCCCCACTTTATAGTGTAGAAATCCAAACCTTTTAATCCAATCTACAAACAAGGAAGTCTCTGATACAAAGTCACTTATCTGAGGCATAATGGGAGGATTCCTCATGAGAGTGCACCACCCCACATCATCCAATCAGTCAAAGGTGTGGGGAAAAGCTTACTCTTAAAACTAAACCTTAGGCTATAACGACCCGGCCTGCCCACAGCCTCTCCCCCAACACACATTAATATCAATGGACTTGCACGTGGGCAGCGCCATCTTCAACAAAGTGAGCATAATATATTTTATCTGCCCAACAGTGCATGTGCTGGACACATGAGAAAACCTGAGTGCTCTGGGAACTTCCGTTAACTCAGTATAGCTGGAGACCAGATTTGGAGCTGGCGACACTCGGGGTCATACTCTAAGAGGTTTTTGTTTGTTTGTTTGTTTTTTAAACCTGGAAGTTAATGAGGAACCCTGAAAGATTTCAAGCCAGGGAGTGATCTGACCAGATTACATTTCAGAAAGATTAACCATCCAGCAATGTGGCAATCACTGGAGGAGAGGACAAACCAGACTCAGGAGGCAAATGTGGCTACTGAAGTCATCAATAGTGAGATGTAAGAATTTATGATGCAAAGCAGAGGAAGGTGAGATGTGGAGAAAAAGGATTTTTGAGATGCATGAGGAAGTGTCAGAACTCGGGATGGGTGAAGGGAAGGGAAACTCCTGGCTCATGCCCTGGGGATAGAGAGAGGTGCCGTTCACTAAAACTGGGACTCAGAAGAGAAGCATGGTTGGAGAGGTGGGGAGGTGGGTGGTGTATTCAGACAACCTCAGCTGTGGACTCAATAGCTCAAGATGGACATGTTGAGTTAACTGGTTGAATATACAGATATAACAAGATAAAATTTTGAAAATAAAATATTTTTGTTCCTTTTCCCTAAATGTTCTAGCTATTCTTCTAGCGATCTAGCCAATCAACAATATACATATGACCTCAAAGAGAATTCAAATATGATAGTAGTAGAAAAGAGGAGGAAGAATGCTAACGTTCTCTCCCCCTTCAAACTAGACTCTTGGAAGTCCAAAGGGGAGGCCCCAAATGGAACAAAAGTTGCAGTTAATACCATAAAGGTGATGATGCAGACGTTCCTATGGGCACAACTAGCCAAGAGGGATATACAGAGTTTGGGGCTCTTTTGCTTAAGCCAAGGAATCCAGGCCATTTACACACTGGGAGAAAGTACTGATTCAGGTTGGAAGCTGTTTCCCAGGACAACTAACTGATATGTAAGGTTTTGAGATTAATGATGACATTTCACTAACATTAAGCTTGTGCAGTTTTGATGTTTCTATGAATAATCTTGGGTGGTACTTTTATGTTTACAAGATGGGGATAGGACTTGTGATGGCACAATGGATAAAGCATCAACCTGGAATGCTGAGGTTGCAGGTTCAAAACCCTAAGCTTGCCCAGTCAAGGCACATATGAGGAGCAACTATCATGAGTTGCAGCTTCCCAATTCTCCACTCTTTTTCTCTCAAAATCAATTAAAAGTTAAAAAAACAAAAAAGAAAAGGAAATTTAAGACGGGGAACAGAACAGTTATGAGTATGTTTTTACCCAAGGACCTTCATGCTTGTGAATATTTTCAGCCTCATCTTACACCTGTGTCAATATCCTCATCTCCCCAGAGTTTCTTTTCACAAGCAGTGGTTAATTAAGAAGCTCTTGGTTTCTGGCTTTGGGTAGGATTTTAGCAGCCAGTAGGAATAGAAAATAGAGGGCTTGTAAAATGTAAGACTTAATAAAAAGCATAGAAAATTTAAGCTATTTTTATGAAATGGGGAGGTCTATAATATGCCTCCACAAAACAATTAGAATGAGAATAAAGTGACTGTGCAATGTGACCATCTATATTCAGAAGAGGGTGACCAAAAATGGGGAGGCTCTGGAGGTGGAGAGCTGTGTGTAAGATGGAAGAGATTTTTTAGCACATTTGTCAAAGAGGAAGTCTAAGCCCAACATGCATTCAAATTCTGACTCTACCATTTATTAGCTCTGTGACTTTAGGTAAATTAGTTAATCACTCTTTGCCATAATTTCCTGGTTTGGGAAGTGAAGTATATGATCATAGGCACCTGCATAAAAATCTCTTTTGTATCATGAAGAGTGTGTGTGTGTGTGTGTGTGTGTGTGTGTGTGTGTGTGTGTGTGTGTGTGTGTTTCTGTTCTCTGGGCATTTCCTCACCTGTCCCTACTCTCTACAGAGTATAAGCTCCTACCGAGCAGGAAGGACTTCTGTGACTTAATCACCACTGTATCTCTTGCATTGACTATTACAGCATTTCCTATGCGATGGGCATTCGGTACACACCTGAAACTTAGTAGATGCTCTATAAATATTTGTTGAATAATTGAACAAATGTTGAGCTGAATGTGGTTATTACAAGTTAGCAGAATTTCTTAATATCTATTTTACTTCCCAGCCAAAAATTATTGCTACTATAGGATAATGCACTTTTAGCTATAGTGTTTGAAGGCCAAATAAATTTCTAATAAAATTTTGTATCATAATCATTACATATTCTGAATCAAGTATTTGTACTTGGGGAAGGATTTCAGCCTTAAATAACAGGTATATATACATATATATTCTTTTAAACCAGAGTTGTTCCTCTGAAATACTGGCAGTGGCTATAAAAAAGTCATCTATTTCCTGCGCTTCTCTTCCTTTTATTTGTCTTTAAAATATCCCTATTTGGTGGTAAAATAATCAATAAAGAGGACCCCCTAACCCCCCAAAAAAGACCGGCGAATACGGCTAGTTTTGTCCTTCGCGCCACCCCGTAGTTCGCGGCCAACAGTGGGGCGGTGCGCGCGCTTTTGAAAACCGGGAGGGTTGTAGTCGAAAGGACAGTTGTGGGTGTTTTGATTGGTGGGCGGGAGGCTAAGGTAGCGGCCGGGGCTTGTTGGCGGCCGCTTGGGACCAGTTTTAAAGACAGCCTCGGCTTGGATCTTTCAACTGGCTCTTTTTCTACCTGCAGTGTGACTGCTGCGCCGGGCGGCTTTGGTAAGGGGAGCTTTTCTCGGGCCCCTGACGCGCGCAGGCCTGGTGGGGGAACGAGCGCCCCCACCCTCCAACCTCCGGCCGAGGTCTCTGCGTTTGCTGTCGTGACAGCTCGAGGCCTAGAAGGAAAAGTGGAAGACGTTGGACATAGAGAGTTAAACTGGGGATTATATTAGGACTCATCTTTGCGACCCCAGCTCGAGTGCGCATCTGAATCACGGGGTAGGGGAGGATGTCATGAAAGAAATTGCGCCTTCTCTAAGCGAAGCCTGGCTGCCTGTGCTTTTTATGAGAGTTCTATAGGAGAATATCACGGTTGGGCAAATCTGGGAACCCCTGATGTGGCAGGCTGCCATTGTTTTACAAATGCCGTTACTGATGCATGCTGGGAGGCCCAGGTGATATGCTGGAGACACACCTTAGTTGTCAGCAGGTCCCAGCTCTGGGGCTTGTACCTGGCGGAGACAGTTCATGACTTCAGCGGAGTGCGTCTCACCTCCAGCCCTTAAGGGAGGCTAGAACGGTGAAGGGTTCCTGGTGACAATGGAAGGGGTTGGCGGATGAGAAAGGAGTGCCGAAGCACAGTTACCTATTTTGAACCCCTCAACTAATGTTACTTCCAGTTTTCAGGTGAGCTGGCTGCGCAGGTGGAAGGAGGATTTAACAGCCAGCCTCTCCAGAAACTCCTGGATTAGGGGATAAAATTAGAGTGCCTCTAACCCCCAGGAGTCTTGCTGAGGGTGTAAAGTGTAAAGGACCTTAGAAATAATCTGGTCAGAACTTTCCCTTTCTTATACATTTGCATTTTTCCTCTTTTACTTCTCTTTCCTAGTTATCTTTGCTTGCTTCTCTCCGTCTTTGTTTTCCTTTTTTCTAGTGGCTATCTGTACTTTAGGTTTGCCAGTAGTATCTCTCAACGTAAGAAACATCCAAACGTGTAAGAGTTTATTTGACTCAAACTGATGATGATTGCCAGGAAGCAAAATCTCAACGGATTGTGAAAATGTGCTAGAAAATGACAGTTTTACCACTTATTTTATACGTCAGAATCAAAGGGAAAGAATAAGGGGGTTTTATGAAATCAATTGGTGACAGATTTAGGGAGGCAGGAAAAAGCAAAGCGACAAAAATCTCTGGGGTTGGATAAAATGTAAAGGAAATACATAGATAACTTCTTTTTACATAGGTGGGTATAGGATAGCTAACAGTTAACACTTAACATGTTAATAATGGTGAGGCATCTGTAGTCTCTGCTCTGGTATGTGGCTGTGCTTTGAGGGGTCCAGAAAAAGAGAAGTTACTTTGATATTCCAAAGGTATGTTATTAGGTATTTATCATAGCTGCAAAAAAGATGACAGACAGGCTCACTTACGGTAAAGATTGACCTTTGTTAGGGAAAAATACGAGCCTAGGGCATGATTAGCTGCTGTACACTGCTTTTAGTTAAAAAGTTTTAATTTCAGACCCTCCTCCTATGTGGTTACCTTAGGTTTCTGAGTTTGTAAGACAGGTCAGTGCCTCCCCTGAGCTTGTCAGGTTTAGTATGTGGTCCCTTTTTCATCCGCGTATCTATGTACTTGTTTAGTCCTACAATGGTTTAAAAGTTCATGAAAAGGGGATCTTCAGTGTTCTAAATTCAGGGGGAAAAAAAAAAATTCAGGGGAGCCTGAATATGGCGATGTAGCTGCATTTAAAAAAAATGAACAAACTTCTTATTAATAGAAAATTAGAACTGGGCCTTTTTTTCTTGGCACAGAGTTCTTTTAATTAATTAATTTATTTATTTATTTTTTATTTTTCCCAGGGACAGAGAGAGAGAGTCAGAGACAGGAATAGATAGGGACAAACAGACAGGAACAGAAAGAGGTGAGAAGCTTCAATCATTAATTTTTCATTGCTGTTGCAACACCATAGTTGTTCATTGATTGCTTTCTCACATGTGCCTTGACTGGGGCCTTCAGCAGACCGAGCAACCCCTTGCTGGAGCCAGCGACCTTGGGTCCAAGCTGGGGAGCTTTTTTTTTTTCTCAAGCCAGATGGGCCCCATGCTCAAGCTGGCCACCTCGGGGTCTCGAACCTGGGTCTTCCACATCCCAGTCTGACGCTCCATCCCCTGTGCCACCGCCTGGTCAGGCCTAAAAACTAACATAATTTTCAAAATTTTTGTAAAAAGTATTAACGAAATGTACAGAGGAAATAAAAAGTTTGGATTAACTTGCATGTAGGTGCAGTAAGAATATTTTATTTGCAAGACAGTTTTTATAATAGCTTATTGAGATATATGATTCACATATATCCCTTTAAAAGTGTGAATTTCAGTGATATATTCAAACCTAGAGTTGAATATATTAAACCACTACCTAATTTGGAACATTTTCATCTCCCTGAAAAGAAGCCCCACACCCACTACCTGCTACTCCACATCCTCCATTCCTCCCAGCCCCTGGCAGTTGCTAATCTATTTTCTGTTTCTGAATCTGCCTATTTTGGACATTTGGTTTTAACGGAATTATATATATGGCTGCTTGTGTTTTCAAGGTTCGTTTATGATATATATATATATATATATATATATATATGAGAACTTTATTTTTTTTTCTTTTAATTTCTTTTTATTTATTCATTTTAGAGAGGAGACACAGGGTGTGAGAGAGAAAGAGAGAGAGAAAGGGGGGAGGAGCTGGAAGCATCAACTCCCATATGTGCCTTGACCAGACCAGTGCAGGGTTTTGAACTGGCGACCTCAGTGTTCCCAGGTCGACGCTTTATCCACTGCGCCACCACAGGTCAGGCTGAGAACTTTATTTTTTTTACAGGGACAGAGAGAGAGAGAAGGATAGACAGGGACAGACAGGAACGGAGAGAGATGAGAAGCATCAATCATCCATTTTTCATTGTGACACCTTAGTTGTTCATTGATTGCTTTCTAACATGTACCTTGACCGCGGGCCTTCAGCAGACCAGGCAACCCCTTGCTGGAGCCAGCGACCTTGGGTCCAAGCTGGCTAGCTTTTGCTCAAGCCAGATGGTCCCACGCTCAAGCTGGCAACCTCTGGGTCTCGAACCTGGGTCCTCCACATCCCAGTCTGACGCTCTATCCACTGCGCCACCACTTGGTCAGGCGAGAACTTTATTTTTATGACTGAATAATTTATTGTATAGAATATATATTTTATTGAATAATATTCTGTTTTGTGTATTGTATATCATATTGTATTTATCCATTTATCATCTGATGGTTATTTCTGTTTCCTCTTTTTGGCTATTATGAATAATGCTACTTGCATAGACAGTTTCCTTAAAGGGTATAAAAGACCTGTTAACCCCTGTTCTAGGATATGTGTAAAGGAAACTTACTCTTTACCTTTTTGTACTAGGTGATTATTTTTTTAACCACATGCATATATTTTTAATTAAGACAAAACCCCCAATTATTACTAATAATATGGCCTTGGGTAAGTAATGGTACATCTCTGGGTTTCAGTTTTCTCACTGTAAATAAAATTGGACTTAAATATTTGCTGTGGTTATTTTCAGATCTCAAATTTTATGCTTACGTGATAACATGAGTAATAACATTATAGGAGGCTTTTCATGAGTGAGAGTTTTATAACTGCAGTGTAACTTTCAATTTATTTTTATCATAGGACTTAGAGTGATTCTTACAATGGAAGAAATCAATAATTTCAAGACACCGTGCAAATTATCTGAAAAAAGAAAATCTGGTAAGATAGTTATAAAACCTTTCTTTTTTTCTTTTTTTACAGGGACAGAGAGAGAGTCAGAGAGAGGGATAGATAGGGACAGACAGACAGGAACAGAGAGAAATGAGAAGCATCAATCATCAGTTTTTTGTTGCCGTTGTGACACCTTAGTTGTTCATTGATTGCTTTCTAAAATGTGCCTTGACTGCGGGCCTTCAGCCGACCAAGCAACCCCTTGCTGGAGTCAGTGACCTTGGGTCCAAGCTGGCGAGCTTTTGCTCAAGCCAGATGGGCCCACGCTTAAGCTGGCAGCCTCGGGGTCTCAAACCTGGGTCTTCCGCATCGCAGTCTGATGCTCTATCCACTGCGCCACCGCCTAGTCAGGCTAAAACCTTTCTTTTATTGCTATTGCTATTAGAACTGTCTTATTGTAGTTTGATGCTGTAATTATCATATTCAGTTTTAGAATAAGTCTTCTTTATAATGTTGATCTTAACAAATTAGACTTATAGGTCAGGATATGGTCATCTGTGAGCTAATATTTTTTTTTTTTAGTGAGAGGAGGGGAGACAGAGACAGACTCCTGCATGTGCCTGGGCCAGAATTCACCTGGCAAAGCCCCCTCTGGGCAATGTTCTGTGCATCTGCGGCCCTTTTGCTGGTTGCTCAACAACCTAGCTATTTTTTGCACCTGAGGCGAAGGCTCCATGGAACCATTCTCAGCACCTGGGGCCAACTCACTCCAACCAATCAAGCCTTCTCTATGGGAGAAGAAGAGAGAGTGGGAAAAAGAGAGAGAGAGAGAAGGGGAAAGGGAAGGGTGGAGAAGCAGATGATTGCTTCCCCTGTGTGTCCTGACCTGGAATTAAATGTAAGCTAATTTTGTCTTTTTTTCTTATCAAGTGAGAGGCAGAGAGGTGGAGAGACAGACTCCCGTATGTGCCTTGGCTGGGATCCACCTGGCAACCCCCATCTGGGGCTGATGCTCTACCCATCTGGGGTTGCTCGGCAACCAGGCTATTTTAGCACCTGAGGCGAGGCCATGGAGCCACCCTCATCACTTGGGGCCAGCTTGTTCATTTGAGCCTTGGCTGCGGAAGAGATGGGGAGAGAGAAAAAGGGGAAGGGTAGAGAAGCAGATAGTCATGACCAGAAATCAAACCTGGGACTGCCACACACTGAGCCAAAGCTCTACTACTGAGTTTCTTCTGCTGAGCCACTGGCCAGGGCCTAATTTTATTGTCATTGTAATAGATTTGAAGGTTCTTCCTGGTGAAGAATCAACTTGAACCATTAAGGAACTACTTATATGTCCTTCCTCTCAAACATGCATTGCTTTTGTGAGGAAAAAATATTTTCCAAGGCAATTCAAAGGATAAAGGATAATCTCAACAAATAAAAGCACTTGGACACTGATATGCAAATCACTTTTACCTCACACAATACAAGAAATGGTCCAAGTTATACAATTCTAGAAGATAACAGGAGAGTGTTATGTCATTCATTTCTAATACATATATTTTTGTATATTGACCTTGTATCCTGCAATCATGCTAAACTCTAAATTCTAGTAAGTTTTTAATAGATTGCTTAGGATATTGTACAAAATTGATAATGTAGATAAAGAGTTTTACTTTTTTTTCTAATCTGAATTACTTTACTTTTATTTTCATTCCTTATGGCCCCAGCATATTTTTTTAATAGGAGGTGTGAGTGGATATCCTTGCCTTGTTCACATGAAGTATTATTAGATGTAGGTGTTTGGTTTTTTTAAATAGACTATTTTTAGAGCAGTTTGAGTGATTGCAATGAGCGGAGGGTACAGATTCCCTTTTCCCCCTCTGCATCAACATCCCCAGCAGAGTAGCTGTAGGTTTTCACAGGTGCCTTGTACCAGGTTGAGGAATTTTCTTTTATTCCTAATTAGCATGAATGCATGTTGAACTTAGTCAAGAGCTTTTTCAGAATCTCTTGGTAGCCTGACCAGGCGGTGGTGCAGTGGATAGAGCGTTGGACTGGGATGCGGAAGGACCCAGGTTTAAGACCCCGAGGTTGCCAGCTTGAGTGCGGGCCCATCTGGTTTGAGCAAAAGTTCTCCAGCTTGGACACAAGGTCGCTGGCTCCAGCAAGGGGTTGCTCGGTCTGCTGAAGGCCCGCGGTCAAGGCACATGTGAGAAAGCAATCAATGAACAATTAAGATGTCGCAACGAAAAACTGATGATTTATGCTTCTCATCTCTCTCCGTTCCTGTCTGTCTGTTCCTATCTATCCCTCTCTGACTCTCTCTCTGTCTCCGTAAAAAAAAAAAGAAAAGAAAGAAAAGAATCTCTTGGGATAGTTTTCTTCTATTTGTCTGTTGATACGGTAAATTATGTTAATATTCAAATGTTAAACCAACCTTTCATTCCTGGAGTAAAACCAATTTAGTTATGGTATATTTTGTGTATTGCTTGATTTAATTTGCTAATATTTTCTTTGTTCATGAGGGATATTGGACTCTAGCTGGTTGTTTTTCCTTTTTTTGGAATGTTTTATTTTGGGCTTGGAAACTGCCTTTAAGCAGTAAGTTAGGGCAGTGATAGGTCTCACCTCCTTTGTTTCTCTTCTCAGAGATCACAGTCCTGCTCTGCCCATTGTCAGGTATATGAAAACATATTTTGTCAGGTTTTCTAAATGACAACTCCAGGAGCAGTTACTTATTTATTAGCAAAAGTAGGACTCCTCTGTCTCATCTTTTATAATGACTATATAATGCTTTGTAATATAGATACACTATAATTATAACTAATCATTACTCAGGGTATTTTTGGTTTTGTTTTCTTCAGCCAGAAAAGTGAATCCCAATATTCAAATATATATGCTTGCATGCATGAGTACGTATAATGTCTTTGGGCACATACTGTACTATGAATGTTGGCACATGCTTTGTAAAGGGCCAGACAGTAAATAATTTAGCCTTTGTGGGCCACGCAGGGACTGTTGCACATTCTTTTTTACTATATTTTTAAAATCAACCCTTTAAAAAACAATTTTTAACTTGTGGGCCATACAAAAATAAGCTGTTTGCTGACCCCTGCTTCAGTGTTACTCTAAGATAAGAGCACCCAAAGTAGACTTGGTCAAGGGGTAGCCATTTAAAATTAGGATGAATAGTGTCAAATTACCCTCAAAATGTTGTGCCAATTAATACTTCGTGTGTGTGTGGAGGGGGCAGATAGGAACACAGGCACACAGGCAGGAACGGAGAGAGATGAGAAGCATCAATTCTTTGTTGTGGCACCTTAGTTGTTCATTGATTGCTTTCTCATATGTGCCTTGATGGGGAGGGGGGCTACAGTAGAGTGAGTGACCCCTTTTTCAAGCCAGCAGTCTTGGGCTCAAGCTAGCGACCTTGGGCTCAAGCCAGCGACCATGGGGTCATATCTATGATCCCATGCTCAGCGAGCCCCCCCGCCCAAGCTGATGGGCCAGTGCTCAAGATTGTGATCTTGGGGTTTTGAATCTGAGTCCTTTGCATCCCATCCCGATGCTCTATCCACTGTGCCACCACCTGGTCAGGCCAATTAATACTCTTAACCAAAGTATGTTGCAAATGTTAGGATACATTTGTAGAGGCCTTTTCAAATACTAATTTTATTTTTTATTTCTTTCTGATGTTTAGTATTGGGTTCAACTCCATGTATAAATATTCCTGCCTCTCCTTTTATGCAGAAGCTTGGCTATGGCACAGGGGTAAATGTCTACCTTATGAAAAGGTGAGTAAAAGATTTTAGATTAACATTTTTACATGGAACCATAGTTGCACTGTACTTGGAGACAAAGGACTATGAAAATTTAAATATTTAGATTTGAAGTATATTCCTGATCATACCTGGCTGCTATATTCCAGTCTTAGAACCTTGTATAACTTTACCAGAACTCTGCCCGGTATACTTTTCTTCTAGCTTTCCTCCTGATGAATTATTAAGGAGCCCTAATTTACCTTATAAGTTTTCCTTGGCTTGTGTGGGAAGGGAAAGGGAACCAGCCTGACCCAAACAGCATGCTTTTAGGGTTATGTTGTTTCTAGATAGAAATGCTTTCTTTAATAAAAAGCTAATGAAGTGAGAATGGCAAAACAACATTATGTAAGTGAGTATTCTTTTACAGGGACAGAGAGAGGGATAGATAGGGACAGACAGACAGACAGAAACACAGAGAGATGATAAGCATCAATCATCAGTTTTTCATTGCCATTGCGACACCTTAGTTGTTCATTGATTGCTTTCTCACATGTGCCTTGACCGCGGGCCTTCAGCAGACCAAGTGACTCCTTGCTCGAGCCAGCGACCTTGGGTCCAAGTTGGTGAGCTTTTGCTCAAGCCAGATGGGCTCACACTCAAGCTGGCGAGCTTGGGGTCTCGAACCTGGGTCTTCCGCATCTCAGTCCAACGATGCTCTATCCACTGCACCCCCGCCTGGTCAGGCTAAGTGGGTATTCTTGAAGCTGTTGTGCAGTTTAAAGACCCCTCTGTGTTAGAATGCTGTTTTGTGAAGATTCATTGTTTTTAGTGCCTAAAAACTCTTGTCTAAGTTATTTCGATAGAAACACATTCTCGTGGGTTCATGGCTAATTTCTTTTTTACTTTCTCAAAAAAATGTTTTTAAATGTAAAGTGTGTTAACAAAGTTATACTGTTATAACTTAGCCAAAACCCTTCATACAGCTGATAACTGGAAAATAGCAGCTCCTGCCTGATCCTACCAGTAATGTGTCCCTTTCTTTGCATTCCATCCCAATGCAAACCTGGAGGTTTCCTTTGCATTTCCGGGGAATTAGATCCTCTGTCTTTCATGTCTTACTATTTCTTGGTTTATATCATGTTTTGTTTGAGGACATCTGGCAGCTCCCTATACACCAGAGATACATTTTTGATAATTTGCATTTCTGAAAATGTTTTTATTTTATCCTCAAACTTGAATGGCCCTTTTTTGTTTTTCTGGGCCAGAATTCTTGTTTGGACATCATTTTCCTCCAGAATTTTGAGGATATCATTCCGTTATCTGGATTCTTGCTTCTTGTTATGCTCTTCTAAATAAACTTGAACTTTTGAGGCTCTTACTTTCAGTCCTATATGCTCCATGTACTTTGTCTTTCATAACTCGCTATACTCATAGATAAATGGCTACCTTGTCGGGTAAACCTTTCTCTGACTTTGTTTTATCTGTTTGTTTATTTAGGTCTCAAAACATTTATACTTGAAATATTAAAATGGCTGATATTCTTAGAAAATAGACAACTTACATTTTTTTCCTTTTTTGTAACTCTTTTATTATTGCTTTAAGCTCATGTCTTTGATGATGCAGGGAAAGGTATAAGGTGGACAGGTTAGTGGAGAGGCACAATATTTGTTGGTGAAGAATAGTCTGCTATCCTTTGGATGATTATATATGGGCCTAATGTTTCTGGTATCTCTTCTTTAAATTGTTTTAAGACATTAATGTTTATTACTTTGGCATTCTAGAACTCTCCTCTGGTACATATAGTTAAATGTTTGACTTGGTTGGTAGTGTAACATGCTTGAATAGAAAAATTTTAAAATATTAATCTTGAAGTTGAAAATTTCACCTTTTTTCTTCTAGCTCTCTTTTTATCCCTTCCAGCAATAGATAACAGACCACTTTTGTTCAATAGATATATCAGCTGTTTATCGCCTAGTTAAACAGGAAATGTAGCAGAGGGCTTGAGAGGATATAAAATTTGTAAATATTTTTTAAAAGAGCAACAGATTACTGTCAAGTACTTTTCAAAATTTGGAAGTTCTTGTTAGTCATTTGAAATGCATTATGGTTATTAATCTTTATAAATTTTTATGATAAATTATTTTTTTTAAAGATCGCCAAGAGGCATGACTCATTCTCCTTGGGCTGTGAAGAAGATTAATTCTAGATGTAATGGCCATTATCAAAGTATGTATCAAAAGAGACTAACTGATGAAGCTAAGATTTTGAAAAACCTTCATCATCCAAACATTATAGGTAAGTTTAAATTTACTTGGTAGCAGTGCCTGGTATATTATTCTGTTTATCAGAAACAGTTTATATAATCTCTTAACCAGTTTCAGTAATAAAAATAGAGAGGATGGTGGTAGATGTAAACAGTCTAAAATAAAAATTAGTATATACTGTAATATTTTTAGATGCTTAAGTATATATTTAAAACTTATGGGCATAGATACAGTCATGAAGAATTCAGACGTTTAAAATTACCTTCATTTAGATAATTTTTTTGTTTTCATTTTTAATACATATGTATAGAGCTCATGAACCATTATATTTAGGAATGTGTAAAGCACTTAAAAATTTTAATTTGTGATACTATTTACAAACACTGAAGGCATGTTAAATTAGATGTACTGAATTAGTTATATAAATAGAGCTGTTTCATTGTAGGTATGTAACATTGTCAGTGTTAGTCCAGGTGCATTTTCAGTCACAGTGCTGTATAAAACATGTAGGTCCTGCTGTTCTTCCCTACTCAAATAAGAAAATGCTATGTTTCTTTAAGGTTATCGTGCTTTCACAGAAGCCAGTGATGGTAGTCTTTGTCTTGCTATGGAATACGGGGGTGAAAAGTCTCTAAATGACTTAATAGAAGAACGATATAAAGATAGCCGCTGTCCTTTTCCAGCAGCCGTAATTTTAAAAGTTGCTCTGAACATGGCAAGAGGGTTAAAGGTAATTATGTCATTACATTTTATGTGACTTTTATGAAACATTAAAAAAATGAAACACACCCTGGCTGGGTAGTTTAGTTGGTTAGAGCATTGTTCCAATACACCAAGGTTGCAGGTTCAATCCCTAGTCAGAGCAAATATAAGAATCAGGCCCTGGCTGGTTGGCTCAGCGGTAGAACATTGGCCCGGCATGTGGAAGTCCCGGGTTCGATACCTGGCCAGGGCACACAGAAGTGTCCATCTGCTTCTGCACCCTTCCCCTTCTCCTTTCTCTCTCTCTCTCTCTCTCTCTCTCTCTCTTCCCCTCCCGCAGCCAAGGCTCCACTGGAGCAAAGTTGGCCCGGGTGCTGAGGATGGCTCCATGGCCTCCACCTCAGGCGCTAGAATGGCAGAGCATCGCCCCCTGGTGGGCATGCCAGGTGGATCCTGGCTGGGTGCATGCGGGAGTCTGACTGCCTCTCCGCTTCTAACTTCGGAAAAATACAACAACAAAATAATGAATCAACTAATGAATGCATAAATAAGTAGAACAACAAATTGATGTCTCTCTCTCTTCCTTCCTCCCTCTCTCTCTAAAAAAAATAAAATACTTTATATACCTAATTAAATGGTAGAACTTTTTCCCTCCAAAAGAAGGGGTTGCATTAAATGAAAGTTGCCTTATGGAATCTTTTATATTGCAGAGGGAAAAATATTTCCTTATTTTGATCAACAAATTTGATTGTTTGAGGCCTTTGCATAGCCTGAAATAAGTCAGGTGGTTTTGTTTACAGAGATTATATGTTAGATTTAGCTATAAAATGATTACATTTAACACAAATTTAATAATTATTCCTGGGAGTATATCCTAACTCAGTGATGGGCAATCTTTTAAGCTTGGTATGTCAAAATTCGCCAAAAAAACCGAGCATAACTCGGGTGGTGTGTCACTTGGAGAAAAATGGCCTAACCGGAAGTCCCAGAACTAGACGCTCTGTGCCGGAGTTCTGTTGTTTTGGCCTACAGACCTCCGGCACAGAATGTCTACACTACAGCAAATGTTTTATCCTCGGCTACTGCACCTGGCCATGCAGGAGCTGAGGTTGAAACGTCCTTCTCAGCATGTGGCCCCATACTTCTCTGGTATGTGGCCGCGTGTTATCGAAAATGGCTACGCGTGTCAGTGCTGACACGCGTGTCATAGGTTCGCCATCACGGGCCTAACTCCTTACTGATGTAAACAAGCCTCTTTAAGATAGCTTTGTGGGATAAGTTTTGGGCATCATGAATGGTCATCTATAGCACAAATGAAAAGAGCTCTCAATTTTATGCAAATAAGTTATTGTGCTTTTTGATAGACACAGTATAAGAAATGAAAATTTCAAGTAACAGAAGTATTGATGGCGCCAGAAGACTGTGATGTGACTCAAAAGCAGATCATGTAATGATACTAATGTCAAAGTTGACGTTTAAAGTTGAAATAAAGCCTGACCAGGCAGTGGCGCAGTGGATAGAGCATTAGACTGGGATGCAGAAGACCCAGGTTTGAGACCCCAAGTTCGCCAGCTTGAGTGTGAGCCCATCTGGCTTGAGCAAAAGCTTGCCAGCTTGGACCCAAGGTCGCTGGCTCCAGCAAGGGGTGGCTCAGTCTGCTGAAGGCCCGCGGTCAAGGCACATGTGAGAAAGCAATCAATGAACAACTAAGGTGTCGCAAAGGCAGTGAAAAACTAATGATTGATGCTTCTCACCTCTCTCCATTCCTGTCTGTCTGTCCCTATCTATCCCTCTCTCTGACTCTCTCTCTCTCTCTCTGTCCCTGTAAAGTTGAAATAAAATTGATTCATGAAACTGGAAAAAGACAATATTTATAATTATACAGTGTGTCCGTAAGTCATGGTGCACTTTTGACTGTGTATCCGGTCAAAAGTGCACCATGACTTTACGGACACACTGTGTATTAATATGTGTGTAGAAAAAACAATTTTAAGTGGAGAGGATAAACTAAATAATTTAAATTATTTAATAAGTGTTTTTGAATTTATACGTAATGGAATTAGTAAATCGTATGTTATAAATATATTCTAGCATATTCTCTTTATGATGGGTAACATTTAAAGTAAGCACAGTGAGCCTGACCTATGGTGGCACAGTGGATCAAGTGTTGACCTGGAACTCTGAGGTCACTGGTTCAAAACCCTGGGCTTGCTCGGTCAAGGCACATATGGGAATTGATGATTCCTGCTCCCCCCTTCTCTAAAATGAATAAATAAATAAATAAAGTAAGCACAGTGAGTGTTTCAAATTACATTCCAAGAATTGTCTCTGCATGATTTTCAAACCTGCTCACAGATTAGATGCTCAAATGCTGAGAAACAAATAACAGTTTTGTAGGACATATTTGATTATGGATGAATATTGTTAGTTGTCAATTCTAAGAAAGGGTTAATGTGTAAAACATAATACAGTCTTCCTCTTCTTGTGAAATTCTGCTTCCTCTTCTTGTGAATTATGTGTAGCCCTGAGTCGTCTATTGTTTTGCATTATCTCAATTTGTTTGAAGAAAATATACCTCAGTGTGAAGATTCCAAAATTATTCCTAAAAATTTTTAGCCTCAAGTAAAATTGTGGTATATTTTGTTATTTGCTGTAGCAGTTTTTGGTATAAAAGTATCTCAGCCTGACCTGTGGTGGCTTAGTGGATAAAGCGTCGACCTGGGAACACTGAGGTCGCCAGTTCAAAACCCTGCACTGGTCTGGTCAAGGCACATATGGGAGTTGATGCTTCCAGCTCCTCTCCCCTTTCTCTCTCTCTCTCTCTCTCTCACTCTGTGTCTCCTCTCTAAAATGAACAAAATAAAGAAAAAAAAAGTATCTCAGAGTTAAGTTTGTCTATAAATAGACATCTATTCCCAATTTTTTATATTTCTCGTTAGTATGACAGATAACATGGATGCTTACGTCTCTAGCTGCAAGTAATTTGAAATGATGGACAGATATAATTCTGCAGTTTAGGAAGTGGTTCAAATTATATTTGCTTGAACGTTATTATATATATTTTTATATAGTTTGTATTTTTGCTCAGATGTATTAAATTTTCTACTATTTTAGTATCTGCACCAAGATAAGAAATTGCTTCATGGAGACATAAAATCTTCAAATGTTGTAATTAAAGGTGATTTTGAAACAATTAAAATCTGTGATGTAGGAGTCTCTTTACCATTGGATGAAAATATGACAGGTGCGTAGTATTCTACTTTTTAAAATTTGTTTTTACATAATTTCTAAATTTCTAATTTTTACATGTTTAAACAGATAAGATCACATTCTTCAAAAATCAAAAACTATTAATTAAAGAATTGTTCAATAAAAAAGTATTCCTCCTGTCTCTTTCACTCGGCCTCCAGCCTTCCTCTTGTCACATATACCATATAAATGATTGTTTCCTTATTAATATATATTTTAACTGAAGATAACTTTGGGAACAATTTTTAACCTAGATTGAGATAAGTGGTAGAAGATCTGGGGATAGAAAATAAAATGTTAATCAGGTTTTATGAAGGGGTTCATTTAGCATCAGTATAGTGGTAAGGTTTGGGAACTGACAGAAGAAGGAAGTGGAATGGAAGTAGGAAAGAGGGCTGCTAGTAGAGGCCAGGCTTCTGCTTGTTCCCCCGTCTTACCCCACTCATTCTTCTCTCTATTGTAAGTGCTGATCGTTCTTGTCCTGGGGAATAAAGGTACATTCTTAGTAAGAGCCAAGAGACAGCCTCAAAGAGAAAGCTACTTTCTATATATTTAATAAATAACATTTAAGTTTACCTCTTTATATGAATGCTGTTTAGAACATATGTACACCTTAGTTTCTAAAGTTTAAATCTACAAGTTGAATTGAAGGAAAAAATCAAAATAAATGAAGTCGTGGGTCCTCAGGCTAAATAACTGCTACAAATTTGAAACGTTAGAAAATAAAAAAATTTGTCAAAAAGAATAAAAATAAGAATTTTAGATAATTTTCTCAGTTCTTGATACAGCAAATAGATAAAACTGAGATATAGAAGATTAAGTAGATAATAAGGTCAATATCTATGCATTAGAATATTTATTAGGCCTGACCTGTGATAGTGCAGTGGATAAAGTGTTGACCTGGAATGTTGAGGTCGCCGGTTTGAAACGCTGGGCTTGCCTGGTCAAGGCACATATGGGAGTTGATGCTTTCTGCTCCTCCCCCCATTTCTCTCCCCTCCCCATGAAGATAAGTAAGTAAATAAAATTGTAAAAAAAAAGGAGCAGTATTTATTAAGCCTGATCTGTGGTGGCGTAGTAGAGCAGTGGGTAAAGCATCCACCTGGAATGCTGAGGGCACCAGTTTGAGACGCTGGGCTTGTCCAGTCAAGGCACATACGACAAGCAAATTAATGAACTACTAAAGTGAAGCAACTATGAGTTGATGCTTCTTGCTCCACCCCCCCCCTTCTCTCTCTAAAATGAATAAGTAAAATCTTTAAAAAAATTTTTATTAAAAGTGACCACATAGTTAGGTTTTCCACAAAGGAAAACCTCAGATTACAGAAAAGTAGAAATAGCGTAATGGCTGACATTCTTGCCCTCAGTTCTGTACATCCAGATACTAATAACACAATTGAAAACAAGAACAGCTACATTTTATAGGAATTTAAAATACTTCGATTGATTCTTGGCTGAAAGAAGAAATCAAATTCCAGTTACAAAATATTTAGAAAACATTGAGAATGTAATATCAAATCAAAAGCTATTTGATAGGGTCAAAAGCTACTCAAAGGAAAATTTCATTATTTAACCTTAAAGAAGTTGAGTAACTCAAATCAGGAAAAAGAATGAGCTCCCTAGAAAGCAGAAATGAATGAATAAGTCTCAATTCTGTAATATATATATATATATATTTTCCTGAAGTGAGAAGCAGTGAGGCTGAGAGACAGACTTCTGCATGCGCCTGACTGGGATCCACCCAGTATACCCACTAGGGGGCAATGCTGTGCCCATCTGGGGCATTGCTTTGTTGGGGCCAGAGCCATTCTAGCACCTGAGGTGAAGGCCATGGAGCCATTCTCAGCTCCCCGGCCAACTTTGCTCCAGTGGAGCCTTGGGGAAGAGAGAGACAGAGAGGAGAGGAAAAAGGGTGGAGATGCAGATGGGCACTTCTGTGTGCTCTGACCAGGAATCAAACTCAGGACTTCCACACGCCAGGCCAACACTTTACTGCTGAGCCAACCGGCCAGGGCCTGTAATATTTTGATGTGGCCTATTTTAATTTAGAGCATGTCAAAGTAAATGTGGAGTTCATCCTTGATGCATTTTCATACATCACCAGGAAATTTTTATAAAAAATGATGCATAGAGGAGAATGGGGTAGACCTGGTCCTTACCCTTTTAGGGTTCATATTCTAGGATGGAAAGTAGCTCTTGAACAATATCACTAAAATAAGTGACATTATGATACAAGGAATTATGTAAACACAGCAGTGTTACTTATTCAGCCTTGATGTTGAGAAAGATCTTAAAATCAATAATGGTAAGCTGAGAATTGAAGGATGAACAACAGCTTCAGTTTCATTTTTAATGAGGTAGTAGTATTCATGAGAACTGAGGTAGTGTTCGCTTAAAATCTGCATTTATTTAAGGGCAATAAAATATATTGTTTCTGTATTGACAAAAAGGAATGACTGGCCATTAATTTATGATCTCATCAAACTTGTCAGAACAATTCATCTTCATAGAGGAGCAAACTTAATCAGCAACATAGAGGAGCAAACTTAATCAGAACTGCTTTCATTATATGTAAATTCTAATCACAGAGTTGGATAAATGTAAGCAGACTTATAAGCAATGCACTTGTGGTTGCTAGTCTTCAACTGGAAATGATATATTAGACCCTGAGTTCTAGAAAGCTGCTCTTTAAACTGGCAGATCCCTGTAATAATTTGAATTCTTAGAGTGGCGTAAGAATCCTTTATTGCCAGTGAGTGCCAAGTGACCCATGTCTGTAGACTCTAACCTAGTTATGCATACTATTTAGTGCCTCGTAGGAATAAGGTGGTACAAGGGAAGACTTTCAGGGAGCTTATACTGGACGTGACTGTCCTAAAGCTGACTTAAGTAAAAAGGCTGTCAGAGAGAACTTTTATGCTTGCCACATGATGCTGGGTGCTGACCTGATCTAGCATCTTTGTTATCCCTTAATCTTCAAACAGAGCCTACTTTCTTATTAACTGTACCCAACAAAATGTTGAACAAATGAGTGAATGCTTATTGACTGGAATCTTCAGTTTCTTTCTCGATTCTTACTTTTCTCAGACCTGTTCTTCAAATACTAGTTTTCTTCTTTCTCCTATTTTCTTTTGAATTTCTTGAAACTCTCAAGCAGAACTTTAGTTCTGAAGATAAGTTTTCATTAAACAGGCTCCCTGTTTTTTGTTTGTTTGTTTGTTTGTTTAAAAGTGAGCCCTGGCTTGGTAGTCAGTTGGTTGGAGCATTGTTCCAATATACCAAGGTTGCAGATTCACTCCCTTGTCAGGGTACATACAAGAATCAGCCAATGAATGCATAAATAAGTGGAACAGCAAACTGATGTTTCTCTCTCCCTTCTTCTCTCTAAAAAAAAATCAGTTAAAAAATACGTACATTTTACCAAAATTGATACAGGAAGAAATTGGAAATCCAAATAGCCCTATATGAAAGAAACATTCCCCCAATGGAAACCCAAAACCCAGATGTTTACTGTTAATTTCTATCAAATATTCAAGGAAGAAATGACACTGATTTTATACAATTTTTTTTCAGAAGATAGGGGAGTGAGGACCACTGCCTAATTTGTTCTGAGACCAGCATAGCTGATATCAAAGCCTGATATATGCATTATAAAGAAAAATCATAGTCTAGAATCCTTCACAAGCATATAGTTACAGAAACCCTTAACAGAATTATTAGAAAATTGAATCTAACAGTATATAAAAAGCATAATACATCTGACCAACTAGGGTTTATCCTAGGAAAGACAAGTTAAAACTTAAAAGTCAACACAATTCACCATATTAACAGATTTGAAAACTAGGGTTATCTCAATAGATACCGAAAAAGCATTTGACAAAATCTATCTTCTATTCACGATTAAAAAAAAACCCAACTTGCTAAAATAGACATGGAAGGGAACTTAACCTCAGAAAGGGTATCTACAGGAAAACCTACAGGCAACATTATACTTAAATAGAGGACAGGGCCAGCATTCCCGTTCTGGCCAGTGTTATCCAATACTGTCCTATAGTCCTACTATTAAAATAAAGCAAGAGAAAAAGGCATAAGATTGGAAAGGAGATGAAATTGTTCATATTTACAATTGATGTGATTGTTTAAGAAGAAAATCTCAATCTAAAAAGAGCTAATAAGTGAAGTTAACTATTATATTCCTATAGATAGTTAATAATTGGAAAATGAAAATAATTCTATTTACAAGTACTAAAACAAAATATTTTAGAATAAACTAACAAAAAAGTCTGAACTATATACTGAACACCATAAAACATCACTGAGTGAATTGAATAAGGTATAAGTGGAGAAAGATGATTGGATCAGCAAACTCAATACTGGTATTTATTCCCAAATGGATCTAGAGATTCCGTCCAATCCAAATCAGAATTTTAGGTGGCTTTATCATTGAAACTGACAAGTTGACTTTGAAATTTAAATGGAAATTTGAGTGGATCTTTATCATTTCTGGGCAGAAGCCAAAATGTGATTTGACCCTTTCCCTTTTCCCTGATTTAGCAATCAGGAGAAGGATAGAAAGGTACTTCTCTCAGCTTAATAATAACAGTTTGAAAAATGAAGAAACAGGCACAGAGATGAAATGGTCTGCTTAAGGTAATTCAGCATGCAAATGTCTTTGAACCCCAGGCAAGGCAAACTAGTTCCAGAGTCTGTACTCTTGATGTCCACAATCTATATATAGTCTTACTACTTTTTAAAAGAATTGCTGTTTCTCTACACCTTTGCCAAGTATACAGCTTTTTAAATATTTAGCAATCTTATAGGGAAAAAGTAATTCTTATTAGTGAGGGTTAGTGTATTATTTCATGTTTATTGGCTATATTTAATAACTTTTAAATTACCTGTCAAATCATTTGCCCATATTTTTGGGAGCAGGGGGGATTTTATGTCTTTCTTAGTGATTTTCAGTGCTTGCCCTTATGACAATTTTACTTGTGTTTCACTTGTTTCAGTAACTGATCCTGAGGCCTGTTATATTGGCACTGAGCCTTGGAAACCTAAGGAAGCTTTGGAGGAGAATGGTATTATTACTGACAAGGCAGACATATTTGCCTTTGGCCTTACTCTGTGGGAAATGATGACTTTATCTATTCCACACATTACTCTTTCAGATGATGATGATGATGAAGGTATAATTACATACTTTTAACATAAATCTTAATCTGTTTAGTTTGCAATAAGATTAGTTTATAAAATAATGTCTTGTTTTTCTGTTAATTTAAAAAAGAACGAGGTATTTGACTTAATGGAATGAGCTATAGATTATAATAATGATGACTAATTTGGTACCATCTTGGTTTAATTTCATCCAAATAAGATAGATTATTCAGAACAGAGATAAATTGAGAAAATTCAGAGAAGCAAACAATTACCTTAAAAACTCCCATGGCCTGAAAAGATTAGAAAACTACCATAGTAACGGTTGATAACCATGGATTAAATCCATGACAATAGCTATCTATACCATCTACACCAGGGGTTCCCAAACTTTTTACACAGGGGGCCAGTTCACTGTCCTTCAGACCATTGGAGGGCCGGACTATAAAAAAAACTGAACAGATCCCTATGCACACTGCACATGTTTTAAAGTAAAAAAACAAAACAGGAACAAATACAATATTTGAAATAAAGAACAAGTAAATTTAAATCAACAAACTGACCAGTATTTCAATGGGAACTATGGGTGCAGATGCATCCTGTACTCCTCTCACAGACCACCAATGAAAGAGGTGCCCCTTCCGGAAGTGCCGTGCGGCAGGGGTGGATAAATGGCCTTGGGGGGCCGCAGTTTGCGGACCCCTGATCTACACCATCACAGGACAATTGAAGAGTTTGTAGTATGATGAAAAGCATATTGGATGACAGGTTCTTGTTTCAGAAGGGTGTTTGAGTAGTTGATAAATTCTTCCAGGATTTAAAGTGGTATTATTTGTTTCAAACTCCTTCATGTGCAGATAAAACTTTTGATGAAAGTGACTTCGATGACGAAGCATACTATGCAGCTTTGGGAACCAGGCCACCTGTCAATATGGAAGAACTGGATGAAACATACCAGAAGGTGATTGAGCTCTTCTCTGTATGCACTAATGAAGATCCTAAAGATCGTCCTTCGGCTGCACACATTGTGGAAGCTTTGGAAAAAGATGTCCAGTGACCTCATATTTATAACTACCTGAGTAGGCTTCAAGTATGGCTCATGTATATAACTGTTCCGCTTTCTGTGATACATTTATGTAGTTAGTGTGATAATCCATAGTTATTAGACTCTGAATGTGGCCTATTTTAGAGCCATAGTACCTTGTTAATATTTGAAAACTATTTCTATTATAAAAATATTTTATGCATCCTTATGATCAGCATTTGATATTGTAGTGAGTTTTTTATAAAGTTTAAGAAACAAGTATTGAACCATTCCTAGAGATTTAAACCACTAGCAATAAAATTCTGTAAACTCCTATATCTAATATTAAGTTGGGTAGAGTGACTGATACTTTTATTAATGATCTTTCTTAAATAATCTCTATGTTAATGGATCTATTTAAGTTAGCACTTCGCAGTACAAAATAAGTCTACATTTGCTTATCTTTTAAAACATTAAACTTTGCTGGTCTTTCTTGGCTGATGTGCTTTTTAAATATGGCTACTGGAAGCTGAGAGAATATGGCTCAAAGAGTGGCTCTTTGGGTATTTCCAATCATTTTCAGTTAAGACTTGTCTTACCCTTTTGGTTCTCCCCTGATCTTTGGTTTTTGCTTTCATTTATTAAATGTACTTTCTGCACTGAGATCTCTTTTATAGTTTTTATTTACTAATCTAGGTCATTAGTATTTCAAAGTTCTGGTATAAAAATAATAAAGCTAATAGGACGATAATAGAATAAAGGATACTTTAGTTACCAGAAAGTATATTATCTATTTTATACTCCATTGATCTTAATGTTGTCATTAAAGTTGCTGAGTGAATTTGAATAGGTTTCTCTCTCAGTCTTATTTTGTTAATCTGTAAAATGAGGGTGATTTGGATCAGTCATTTCTAGTTGAACCACAGCCCCCTGGGAAATTTTCAGTTATCGAATTATGCTTGTGAATCTAGTTTATATGCCTAGATTCTAGAAAGAATTTTTAAAATTACTGTCAAATTGAGGATCTTAGAAAGATTAGGAACCACTGCACTCTGAGGTTTAAGCAATTTTAGAATTCACTGGAGGGTTGCTTTTATGTGAGATTGTACCAAGCAGTGGTACACATCATTAATGAGCATAACTTCTTTTTTTTTTTTACAGGGACAGAGAGAGAGTCAGAGAGAGGGATAGATAGGGACAGACAGGAACGGAGAGAGGTGAGAAGCATCAATCATTAGTTTTTCATTGCCATTACAACACCTTAGTTGTTCATTGATTGCTTTCTCACATGTGCCTTGACCACGGGCCTTCAGCAGACCGAACAACCCCTTGCTGGAGCCAGCGACCTTGGGTCCAAGCTGGCGAGCTTTTGCTCAAGCCAGATGGGCCTGCGCTCAAGCTGGCGAGCTCGGGGTCTTGAACCTGGGTCTTCCACATCCCAGTCCGATGCTCTATCCACTGTGCCACCGCCTGGTCAGGCTAATGAGCATAACTTCTATCAAAATATTAACATGACAGCCTGAGCAGGCGGTGGTACAGTGGATAGAGTGTTGGCCTGGGATGCAGAGGACCCAGGTTCAAAACTCTGGAGGTTGCTGGCTAGAGTGCAGGCTCATCTGGCTTGAGCGTGGGGTCGCTGGCTTGAGCCCAAAGGTTGCTGGCTTGAGCAAGGAGTGACTGGTTCGGCCAGAGCCCCCCAGTCGAGGCACATGTGAGAAAGCAATCAGTGAACAACAAAGATGCTGCAATGAAGAATTGATGCCTCTCATCTCTCTCCCTTCCTGTCTGTCTGTCCCTGTGTCTCTCTCACTAAAAAAAAAATTGACAAAAATGTTATGAAAGCTGACTTTGTTTATGGAAAAATCTTATGTACAATTTTGCATCACAACATTAACTTACCACTCTGACTTATATGTCGTGTCAATTTTTATTATGCCTGCCAAGCTACAAAGCACTTTATTTTAAGCCATCCTTATGAATTGCAACTTTTTTTTAGTACTTAAACAAATACCTTTCCTTGAGAAATTTATTTCCCGTTCTTTTTTTTTTTTTTTAATTTTTTATTTTTATTTTATTCATTTTTTTTAGAGAGGAGACACAGAGTGAGAGAGAGAAAGAGAGAAAGGGGGGAGGAGCTGGAAGCATCAACTCCCATATGTGCCTTGACCAGACCAGTGCAGGGTTTTGAATTGGCGACCTCAGTGTTCCCAGGTCAATGCTTTATCCACTGCGCCACCACAGGTCAGGCTATTTCCCGTTCTTATATTTGGAATGTCTAAATGGGAACAAGCTGATGGGCTCATGGGAACAAGGACTGGGCTAGCACATTCACAACACTTCTTTATGGCAAACATTGCAGAATAATGCCGTGCTCCCCTTGAGCTTGGATAGGCCTTGAAGACCTCAACACCAAGTTGCAGACAATTTGCTACCAATCACAAGAAAACTTTTTGTTCTTGTCCTAGAACTTGCTCTTTTAGTCTCAGATACTATCTCCTTTTTTGGCCATTTGCCTCATTAACAGGCTTCTCCCAAATAGAAAAATCTACTTTGACTATCAGTGTAAGGTCTTTAGGAACCTGCTTGCATCACTATAAAGTGGACATGACAAGCAGCTGCTGGAGAAAATTTGAGGACTATTATTTCATCCTTCCTAGTACTTAGTCTATAATTTGCTAATCAAAATAATATTAGGAATTTTTTTTTAATAATGAGAATATTATATAAACTTGTGGGCGAAAGCAAGATTTGTAGTGTTAAATATGAGACAAGAGGCTGAAAGCCCCGGGGCTCTCACTGTCAGGTCACAGGTGTTTCCAGTGTAGCTTAAATATTGCCCCCAAGCAAGACTTACCCTGTCCTTCAAAGCCTTGAAACCTGGCATTGACTTGGCCTCTTTATGGATGAAAATCTTTTCATATTAAGATTTCATCCATATTGAATTTTGGCTCTGGCATGTAATTTCCCTTCACAATCAGCTCATCTAGAGTTTCTAAAAATTCTTCAGCTGTTTTCACATTAGTGACTCTTCACTCACTTTTTTTTTTTTTTTTTAATTATTTTTATTTATTTATTCATTTTAGAGGAAAGGGAGAGAGAGAGAGAAAGAAAGAGAGAGAGAGAGAGAGAGAGAGAGAGAAAGAGAGAAGGGGGGAGGAGCAGGAAGCTTCAACTCCCATATGTGCCTTGACCGGGCAAGCCCAGGGTTTTGAACCGGCAACCTCAGCATTCCAGGCCGACGCTTTATCCACTGCGCCACCACAGGTCAGTCTTCACTCACTTTTACATTAGGCAGTGGATAAAGAACAATTCTTGAATCATTTAAACCAATGTTTTTCAACCGCTAGTCTGCAAGCTGGTCTGCAAAAGTTAACCAACCACCCTGATGTATGAAGATTATAGACACAATGGTTTCAGTTGAATTCAGTTATGCTTGGTGATTTCTGCCTTAGTGGTCTCCGAAATCTATTTTCACTGGTCCCAGGTGTAAAAAGGTTGAAAACCATTAATTTAAACCACTCAGAGCTAGCAAACATCTGAACAACAATATCCCAAGCAAAGTTTTTGCTTTGCCAATGTTCATCATGCTGACAGGTCATGCCTATGTCTGGTCACCAGGTTTTGAAGTTTCTGCAATTTTCGTTAGTCTCATTGCCTTCAGTGAAGCAGGTTCCTTAACAGCTTCCATCATTTTGTTCTTGTTTTTTCAACATTGCGGATATGGTGGAATGGGGCATATCTGACTGGTGAGCAATAACCATCACTGATTTTCCACCTCTGTAGTCTTTAATCACTTTAAATTTCCTTCCAGGTCAGTCACTTAAGGTGACCTCTTACTGGCAACATTAGCAGTGGATTTATATGCTTAGGAGCCATGATGAACAAAACACGAGGTGAAATCAAGTACAAGAGAAAATGATGCAGTTAAGAGATGCGTTAAACACGAGTTATATGAGGCTGCTACTGGTATAACAGCATACTAGTTTAGAGTAGTCATGTTTAAAACAGGATCACCACAAACCACAGGTGAAATGTGTTGTGCTGTGACGTTATGATGAATGGTATCACTAGGCAATAGGAAAATTTCAGTTCTGTTATAATCTTATGGGACATCATTATGTGGCAAATGACCATATATACTACATTTTCTTTATCCATTCACTCATCCATTGATGTACATTTAGGTCAGTAGTTCTTAACCTGGGTTCTATCGAACCCTAGGGGTTCGATGAGTCGGTCTCAGGGGTTCGGAGAAGCCTCTGCCGCGGAGGCCAGAATAAAGTAATACCGTAATTTGTTGTGAGTTCATGCACTTTGTTGGTTTTGTTCTTTGAGCAAGGTGATGTTCATGCACGGCTCATTTTGTGCACCAGTAAAAAAACATACCTATGTCTTGAATTTGGAAAAAAAAATCATATTTTATTTATCACTAAAGAAGGGTTCGATGAATTCGCATATGAAACTGGTGGGTTCAGTACCTCAAAAAATGTTAAGAACCACTGATTTAGGTTGTTTTCACGTCTTGGCTGTTGTGAAGAATGCTACAGTGAACATGGGGGTGCATATATCTTTTCCAGTTTTTGTTTTCTTCAGATAAATTCCACAGGAAGTGGAGTTGGTGGATCATATAGTAGTTCTACTTTTAGGTTTTTGAGGACGCTCCATACTGTTTTCCTTGGTAGCTGCACCAATTTGCATTCCCACCAATAGTGCACCAGGGTTCCCTTTTTTCTCCGTATACTTGCCAACACTTGTTATTTCTTTCTTTCTTTTTTTATTTTATTCATTTTAGAGAGGAGACACAGAGAGAGAGAGAGAGAAAGGGGGGAGGAGCTGGAAGCATCAACTCCCATATGTGCCTTGACCAGACCAGTGCAGGGTTTTGAACTGGCGACCTCAGTGTTCCCAGGTCGACACTTTATCCACTGCGCCACCACAGGTCAGGCTTGATTTTTTTTATAACAGCCATTCTAACAGGTGTGCCCTGGTATCTCATTGTGCTTTTAATTTGCATTTCTCTGATGATTAGTGATGTTGAGCATATTTTCCTTTACTAGTTGGTCATTTGAATATCTTCTTTTGAAAAATGTCTGTTTTGATCCTCTGCCTATTTTTAAATTGGATTGGCTTCTCTTTTTGCTATTAGGTTGTATTTTGAATAGTAACACATCAGATATATGACTCACAATTGTTTTCTCCCATTCATTTGCTGGCTTGCCCTTTCATTTTGCTGATGGTTTCCTTTGCTTTGCAGAAGATCTTTAGTTTGATGCAGTCCCACTTCTTTATTTTTTCCTTTGTTGCTTTTGCTTTTGGTGATAAATCCAAAAAAGTCATTGACAAGATCAATGTCAAGGAGACTACTTGTGTTATCATCTAAGAATTTTATGGTTCCTTTTTTATTAATGTTTATTTTATTGATTTTAGAGAGGAAGGAAGAGAGAGAGAGAGAGGAACATCAATCTGTTCTTGTATGTGCCCTGACCAGGGATCGAACTGGCAGCCTCTGTGCTTAGGGATGATGTTCCAATCAACTGAGCCATCCAGCCAGGGCTGGTTCCAGGTCTTAACATTCAAGACTTAATTCATTTTAAGTTGATTTTTGTCTATGTTGGTAGTGTTTCAGTTTTCCCAACACCATTTATAGAAAAGACTTTCCTGGTCCTGGCTGGCTGGCTGGCTGAGAAGATAGAGCGTCAGCTCGGCATGCGGACATCTTGGGTTCAATTCCCCATCAGGGAACACATGAGAAGCAACCATCTGCTTCTCTTCCTCTCTCTCTCCCCCTCTCGCAGCCAGTGGCTTGATTGGTTCGAGCGTCAGCCCAGGGTGCTGAAGATAGCTTAGCTGATTTTGAGCATCAGCCCCAGACGGGGTTGCCAGCTAGATCCAAAGTGCATGCAGGAGTCTCTCTCTCTCTCCCCTCCTCTCACTTAAAATGAAAACAACGAAAAGGCTGTCCTTTCCCCATTTTATATCCTTGGCTCCTTTGTCATAAATTAATTGACAATATATGCATAGGTTCATTTCTGGACTCTGTTTTGTTCCATTGATCTGTAAGTCTGTTTTTATGCCATTATCATACTGTTTTAATTACTATAGCTTTGTAATATAGTTTGAAATCAGGGAGCATGAGACCTCCAGGTTTGCTTTTCTTTCTTAAGATTACTTTGGCTATTTGGGGTCTTTGGTTGTCCCATACCAATATTAGGAGTTAAAAAAAAGTTTCTGTGAAAAATGCCATTTGAATTTTGATAGAGATTGCATTGACTTTGTGGATTGCTCTGGACTTTTTAACTAATATATCTTTCAATCTATGAGTACAGACTCTTTCATTTGTGTCTTCAAGTTCTTTCATTGATGACTTACAGTTTTCAATGTATAGTTTTTCACCTCCTTGGTTAAATGTATCCCTAGGTATTTTATTCTTTTTGATGCAATTAGGAATGAGTTTGTTTTCCTAATTTCTCTTTCTGATAGTCTGCTATTGTATAAAAATGAAATATTTTTGCGTATTAATTTTGTATCCTGCAACTTTACTGAATTCATTTATTCTAAGTTTTATTTTTTAATTGAGTCTTTAGGGTTTTCTTTATATAAAGTCATGCCACTTGCAAATTGTGAGTTTTACTTCTTCCTTTCTAATTTTGATGCCCTTTATTTGTTTTTCTTAGTTGCTCTAAGACTTCCAATACTATGTTAAATAAAAAGGTAAGAGTGGGCATCCTGGTTATGTTCTTGATCTTAGAGGAAAATTTTTCAGTTTTTCAACAGTGAGTATGATATTAGCTGTCATACATGGTTTTTGTTACATTGAAGTATGTTCTCTCTATACTCAGTTTGTTGAATTTTTATCATAAATGGATGTTAAAATTTTGTCAAATGCTTTTTCTGCATTTATTATGATGATCATATGGCTTTCATCCTTCATTTTGTTAATGTGGCTTACTTATCAGATAAATTGATTGTAGACAGTGAACTATCCTTACCCTTCTGGAATAAATCCCACTACCATGGTGTATGATTTTTTAAATGTATTGTTGAATTTGCTTTGCTAATATTTTAAACAAAAGTTATTCTTTTTTTGTTTTTTTAGATTTTATTTATTCATTTTAGAGAGAGGAGACAGAGAGAGAGAGAGAAGGGGGGAGGAGCAGAAAGCATTAACTCCCATATGTGCCTTGACTAGACAAGCCCAGGGTTTTGAACCAGTGACCTCAGCATTCCAGGTCGTTGCTTTACCCACTGCGCCACCACAGGTTAGGCACTTTGCAAATATTTTATTGAGGATTTTTCCATCTATGTTCATCAGGGATGTTGGCCTATAATATTTTTGTCAGGTATGTCTTTGTCTGGTTTTGGTATTAGCGTAATAATGCTGGCCTCATAAAATGAGTTTGGAAGTGCTTCCTCTTCTATTCTTTGGAACAGTTTGAAAACAATTGGTCATAATTCTCATTTTTTTTGGTAGAATTCACCAGTAAAGCCAATTGCTCTGGGACTTCTTGTAGGGAGGTTGTTAATTACTAATTCAATCTTACTAATAATCTGTTCAGATTTTCTGGTACTTCATGATTCATTCTTGGCAGGTTATATGTTTATAGGAATTTATCTATCTTCTTGGTTTTCCGATTTCTTGGTGTATAAACATTCAGAGTATCTTATGATCTTTTGTATTTATGGTATCAGCTGTAACGTTCCCTCTTTCATTCTGATTTTGAGACCTTTCTTAGTGAGTCTTGCTAAGTGTCAATTCATTTAGTTTTCAAAGAACCAGCTCTTGATTTCATTGACCTTTTCTGTTGTCTTATTAGTGGGTCTGTTTCATTTAGTCCTGCTCTAATCTTTGTATTTCCTTCCTCTACTAACTTTGGGATTAATTTTTTCTACTTTTTGTAGTCTCTTGAGGTATAAAGTTAGAGGTTGAGGCTTTTCTTGTTTCTTGAGGTAGGCATCTATAGCTTCCCTCTTAGAACTGCTTTTGTTGCATTCTACAAGTTTTGGTTTTATTACCATTTTCATTTGTCTCAAGGTATTTTTTCTCTTGATTTTTTGGTGACTGGCTGTTCAGTAGCATGTTGTGTTATCTCCACATATTTGCAAAATTTCCAGTTTTATTCCTATATTTTTAAAAATTATTATTGAGAGGCAGGGAGGCAGAGAGACAGACTCCTATATGTGCCCTGACCGGGATCCACTTGGCAAGCCCTGTCTGGGCCGATGCTCAGCCCATTTGGGACTGCTACTCCATTCCTTAGCAACTGAGCTATTTCAGTGCCTGAGGTGAGGCCATGGAACCATCCTCAGTGCCCAGGGCCAACTTGCTTGAACCATTCAAGCCATGGCTGTGAGAGGCAGGGAGGGGAGGGAATGAAGAAGCAGATAGTCGCTTCTCCTGTGTGCCCTGTTGGGATCGAACCCGGGACTTCCACACACCGGGCCGACACTCTACTGCTGAACCAACCGGCCAGGGCCTTCTTATAATTGATTTCTAGTTTCATACCAATATTGTTGGAAAAGATGCTTGCTATGATTTATCTTTTCTTAAGGTCCCCTACTATTATTGCCAATGTCTTCAAGTTTGTTAACATTTGCTTTATATATTTAGATGTTCCTATGTTTAGTGCATAAATATACTGCTCACAAAACTTAGGGAATATTTCAAAATAAATATAAAACGATAAAATATCCCCTAAGTTTGTGAGCAATATATTTACAATTATATCCTCTTGTTGGATGGACCCCTTTATTGTTATATAATACCCTCCTGTGTCTACTATAGTCTGTTTTAAAGTCTATTTTGTCTGATATAACTACCCAGGTATTATTTTGGTGTCCATTTACATTAAGTATCTTTTTTCCATCACCCTTGTTTAGTCTATGTGTACGCTTATGTTTGAAGTCTCTTTTAGGCAGCATCTAGATGGTCTTATTTTTATTCCATTATACTTAATGTAATTATTGATAAGTATATACTAATTGCGATTTTGGTAATTATTTTCCAGTTCCTGTTCCTTTCTTCTCTTGCTCTCTTCCTTTGTGGTTTAAGAACTTCTTTAGTAGTATACTTCTTTCTCATCTTTTGTGTATCTATTACAGATTTTTGCTTTGTGGTTACCATGAGGCTTACACATAACAACTTATAACAGTCTATTTAAAGTTGATAACTTAAGCCTGAATACATTCTAAAGTTGTGTTATTACTACCCCCTTCGTGTTTTGTTTTTGATGTCATATTTTACATTTTTTAAAATCATGTGTGTCCCTTAGCTAATTATTATTTTTACTAAAAGACTTGAATTTTTAACCTTGATACTAGCTTTTTGAGGAACTTAGTAAACCGATTCTAAAATGTATATGAAAATGCAAACGACCAAGAATAGACAAAACACTCTCTAGCAATAAAAAGACAATAAAAGTGGGAGACTTAACTATACCAAATATCAAGATTATTTTGCCTGACCAGGCTATGGCACAGTGGATAGAGCATCGGCCTGAGACAAAGATCCAGATTTGAAACCCTGAGGATGCCGGCTTGAGCAAAGGCTCATAGACAAGACTCCACTATCACTGGAATGGAGCCCAAGGTCGCTGGCTTGAGCAAGGGGTCACTGGCACAGCTGGAGTCCCCTGGTCAAGGCACATATGAGAAAGCAATCAGTGAATAACTAAGGAGCTGCAACGAAGAATTGATGCCTCTCATCTCTCTCCCTTCCTGTGTCCCTCTTGCTAAAAATAATAATAATAATTTTGTAACACAATGCAGTATTGGTATAAGGATAACCAACAAGTGAGACTAGTGAAGAAGGCAGAAATAGACTTGCACATATATGGACACTAATTTTGACAAAGGTAGCAAAATCAGCAAGAAAAAAGAAATGTTGATAGAAGTGCAAGAGACTTGAACAGTCACAACCTAAAGTGCTCATAAACAGTAGTATAAAACGGTAGTCTCAAATGAAATATTGTACACTAATGAAAATGAGCTTCAGCTAGATGCAATAATAAATGCATTTTGACATATATTTAAAAATTCAATATACGTAAAGTTCAAAAACAAGCTATAGAGTTAGTCATCAAAAGGTAGTTACATTTGAGAAAGACTGTGTAATAATGATTGACGACAAGAGGAAGAGTTCTGGGAAGGTGACTTTTATTATTTTTAATCTGGGTAGTTGTTATGAAGATATTTGTGATAATAGTACATTTTAAAAAATAAACCTTCAAAGAAGTTTTAGATTTACTAAAAAGTTGCAGAAACAAAATTCCCATATACCCCACACTTATTCCTCTATTATTAACATCTTAAATTAGTATATTTGTCACAACAAATCAATATTGATATATTACTATTAACTAAAGTACATAATTTATTCAGGTTTATTTAGTTTCTACCAAATGTCGTTTTTTTCTGTTCCAGTACCCCTTTCAGAATACCATACATTACTTTTAGTTGTTTTATGTCTTTGGCTGCTGTATCTTCTCAGACTTCTTGTTTTTGACTTTTTTTAGAGCATTAGGTTGCACAACAAAATTAAAAGGTAGAGTTTTCCCATATATCCCTTGCCACCACATGTGCTATTATCAACACCCCCAGAGTGGTGCCTTTATTGCAATTGATGAATCTACATTGACAAATTCGGGTTTACTCTTGGGGTCCATTCTGTGAGTTTGGACAATCATATAATAGCATGTGCCCACCATTACAGTATACACAGTATACTCTATTTTCACTGCCCTAAAAATCCTGTACTGTTCCTACTCATCCCACCCTCCACCTTTAGCAACCACAGATATTTTTAGTCTCCACATTTTTGCCTGTCCAAAATGTCATATAATTGGAATCCTACAGAATGTCAACTCATATTGGCTTCTTTCATTTATGGTTCCTCTATGCCTTTTTGTGGCTTCTTTTTAGTGCCTAATAGTAACCCACTGTCTGGATGTAGTTGTTTGTTCATCTACCGAAGAACATCTTCGTAGCTTCCAAGTTCTGACAATTATGAATAAAGCTGTTATAAATATCTGTGTGCAGGTTTTTGTGTGGATGGATATATGTTTTTGTTTTTTTTTTTACAGGGACAGAGAGAGAGTCAGAGAGAGGGATAGATAGGGTCAGACAGACAGGAACGGAGAGAGGTGAGAAGCATCAATCATTAGTTTTTCGTTGCCGTTGAAACACCGTAGTTGTTCATTGATTGCTTTCTCACACATGCCTTGACTGTGGGCCTTCAGCAGACCGAGCACCCCCTTGCTGGAGCCAGCAACCTTGGGTCCAAGCTGGCGAGCTTTTGCTCAAGCCAGATGGGCCCACACTCAAGCTGGCGAGCTTGGGGTCTCGAACCTGGGTCTTCCGCATCCCAGTCTGACGCTCTATCCATTGCGCCACCTCCTGGTCAGGCTGGATATATGTTTTCAATAATTGTTTCTTTTTTTACAAAGGGCATATACTACTTTTATAACTACAAAAAATAACTTAAAAAGAAAATCAGTAAATTCAATTATATGAGAATAGACAAAGAGTAATGAAAAGAATTTTAACTGATTCATCACTAAAGCATTGAACAAGCAAATAATGGTAATAAAAATTTTTAAATAAAATACTTAAAACAAACAAAACCAGCAGTGCAGAAAATAACATTAAAATGTTTGCATAATTACACATATCCACACTTCCACATTCTTTTTGGAACTCAGGCCTTTAGATTTTGGAATCATGTTAATTTACAGGCAGATAAAAGAACATAAATGAACATATTCTACATAAAGTTATAACCTGGAAAACTACTTTTCTAGAGTGTTACTTCCAGGTAGCAATTAAATGTCTTTTAGAATCAACAATTGGAACAATTCTTTGCTTTTCAAAGTATCCAAGAATTATACTAGAAAACTGTGATTTTAAAATAGATTAAAGCATTTAGGTATATTTACATAATGTCGTGTTCTCTGGACCATCAGCTTAGATATACGTATTCATTAACCTTGGTTCTGATAACTATGCATTTTGTCAGATGTCTTAGAACAAGATGTATTTTAGACATGCAAAAAATTTTTAAATGTGACCACATGAATCATCTAATCTCAACTGGGCATTCATTTTATTGAAAATTTCAATTACCAGTAATAAGTTCACTAAAGATAAGTAGCACAATCAGTATATTCATACAACAAAAATTAAATGATAGTGCAATTACTAAGTTTAATTTTAATTAAATCTGGTGAGGTGCTTTTGACTGATTTTTAAAGGTTAAAACATTAAGCTACAGAATTCTGTTGTACATAAAAGGATATAGAAATCTTATTCTTATCATCTTACCCTGTTACAAACTAGAAATTTAAAACACTTTCTAAATATATTCAAACTGAGCTGCTACCTATAAGGTGAGAGTTCTATCTACAGAATTCAGGAATTACCTTTAAAAGTTGGGCATGGAAATTATTTGTCTTAAAATTTTCCTGTTTGCTTCTGATTAAACACGAGATATTTCTAGTTCAAAAGTGCTTTATAAAAGGTAAGTGGTCACATTTCTGTGGAATCGCCTTGCTTTGTCAGTGTTCTTATGTAAGAGGCAAGTAATTTTCCAGTATGTCTACAGTTTCATAATTAAGGATACAAAGTGTTAGTATATATCATCCTAAGATTTTTCCTTTCTTTAAATCTCCAGATAATTTTCAACAAAGCTATCGGTAACTTTCGATTCAAAAGGAACAGCCGTGTGTGTGTGTGTGTGTGAGTGTGTGTGTGTGTGTCAGTATTTTTATTTTGACATTTGCTAAATAGTTATAAGATGTCTGAACTCATCTATATAGTAGCTGTCTGCAGTTGAAATTAGCTTTAATTATTAAAATTATATACAAGGAAATTAGGTGTGTTGCAGTACTTGGTTGCAAATAACTTGCCATCCAGTGTTGGGTCAGAAAATGCTATTTCATCAGTGCGGAGAAAACAGCCAAACATGAAGCGATTCCTAAAAAAGATGAAAAGACAATTTAACAGTGGAACCAAATCAAAATCTTGATTAAACATCAGCACCATTTATTTCAAAGCAATCCAAATATAAAAATTCAACCTTTAAATACTCCATTAAAATCAATATTTTATTAAGTGGTAATATGACTTAATGCTTTAGATTGTAGAGATGGAAGTCTAATATTTCACATGAGAAAACTGAGGTCCAGAAAATCTTCTGCGGAGACAAAGGGAATCATATAACCCATTCAGCTGACTCCAGGTGATCCATGGTAATAAGCAACTAATATGACGTAATATTGATAATTAAATGCACATATAATTAGAACCAAGAAAACCCATCACCGATTTTAATCAATAACTATTCTTTTCAACTACACCACTTCGTCAGAGCTTTAAGGACTCAAAAATGAATCTGCATCTTGATTACAAGTCTCCTGATCCAGAGCTCAATTAGGATTAAAAGTAATAAAATTAAATGGTTGAAAGAATTGAACAAAATTGAGGCATAGTCTATAAAGTGACTGGCCTGTACTCTTCTAATTATTCAGTGTCATAAAAGACAAAGGCTAAAAACTGTTCCAGGTTAAGGCAAATGAGGACTAGAGAGACATGATGACTAATGCAATATGTGATACTGGATGGGAAAAAAATGCTATAAAAGACATTTGAAACAAATGACAAAACTGAAATATGAACTATACATTAGAATAAAAGCATTACACCAATATTAAATATCCTGAATTTGATCATTTAAAATGTGCATATGTAAGAGAATATCCTTGTTCTTAAGAAATATACACTGAAATACAAAGAAAGTAAATGTTAAAATTTGGTGAATCAGGGAAAAGGCATTTCTTGTGCTATTCTTGCGACTCTTATTAAAATTACTTCAAAATAAAAAATTAAAGAATTAGATTCAATTAGAAGTTAAGATAGAAGCTTCTGGTATCTTTACTACATAAGAATACAAAGTTTACTGCTAAATGTCCAAAGCAAAATATTAGTTTGATTAAATCGTTCTGTCTTTATTAGTAATATCAGCTATAGAAAAAAACAGTACATCTGTGGGTTTGAGTCCTTACTCTGTCCTTTAACTAGCTCATCAGTGTAAGTTTCTACTTAATAAGCCCATCTAAGTCTCAGGTGATTCTCATTAAAATAGAAATAATATTCCCTCGTGAGGATTTAAACATATACTGCCTGTTAGACAAGAATTATTCAGCCGAAGGCTCCTCATAGACAAGATAGCTGTCAACTCAGATGTGTGAAAAAGATAAGATATGTTCTCAAATGAATGTGTTTTATATTTCTCCTCTGAGGGCAACTTAATTTTTATTTGTTACCAACTTCCTTAGTACTCAAAATATTATCTGCAGACCTGAGAGCTTACTAGGAATGTAGAGTAGATTTAGTTTTTTTTTTTCAGTGCCAACTTAGCCTAACTATGATAGAATTTATACAGAATTTGTCTTATCAATGTTATTCCTGTGGGTCATGAGCCAGGAAAGGTTCTGGGAAAGCTAATTTGGGTCGAAATCTATTTTATTTCTTACCTGAGCGTATCTACCAGTCTTCTTGCGATGCGCTTTCTTCTCTTCAATCTGAAGACCCAGATTCTGCTTATCCCACAGACTGCAGGCACTGGTACATCTGAGCATTGCCAAGCCCTGTGACACTCTTGAGAACTTGGGTACTCTGGACCAGTTGGCTCAGACAGGACACGGAAGGCCTGCAATGATACAGAGAAGCACCTAGAGTTAACAATACAAATAAATTCACATTTCTTTTTAAAAATCACTCAAACAAAACTTTAGAATCTAAAACTAATTTTATTATACCTTCACCAAGAATGTTAAAATTCTATCATATTTATTGAATTCTTGTTCTTTTATACTCATATAGTGTTTGAAAAAATACTAGTGGTGTTGTTTGTGGCTTTTCCAGCCAGCCAGTGTATTTTTTTTTTTTTTTACAGAGAGAGGGATAGATAGGGACAGACAGACAGGAATGGAGAGAGATGAGAAACATCAATCATCAGTTTTTCATTTTGACACCTTAGTTGTTCATTGATTGCTTTCTCATATGTGCCTTGACCGTGGGCCTTCAGCAGACCAAATAACCCCTTGCTCGAGTCAGTGACCTTGGACTCAAGCTGGTGAGCTTTTGCTCAAACCAGATGAGCCCATGCTCAAGTTGGTGACCTTGGGGTCTTGAACCTGGGCCCCTCCGCATCCAAGTCCGACGCCCTATCCATTGCGCCACCGCCTGGTCAGGCCCAGCCAGTGTATTACGTACCATTATGAAACTTTTCTCCTTTAATGAACATACCGATTCTGACTTTTAGTACATAAAAAAATACATAAATTCCCATTCTCTTCAGCTTAAAATGTATACACGATATTTTAAAAAACTGATAACACTAAAGACTTTTTAAATGGTTACAAAATTTGGTTGGCATCTAAGGTCTTTTTTAAAGAAAAGTTTATTTTGAAATAATTATAGATTCACAGAAAGTTGAAAACTAGTGTAGAGGTCCCGTGTATTCTTTACCCAGTTTCCCCCAAGGGTCACATCTTCCCAAACCAAGAAATTAACCTGGGTGTAATGCATGTGTATACTTTTGTGACAATTCATTAGACCTGTATTCATTATTTAACCACCACCATGCTGAAAATACAGAGGTTTTGCGTCATTACCAAAATCCTCCTCTTGCTATTACCTCTTTACAATCACATGTACCTTTGCCCTCAACCAAAAATAAGATAAATTTATGCCAGCTTCATTTCAATGTACTAAGTAGTTTTAAAAGGAAGGATACATAAGTGTGGAATATGATACAGTCAGATAAAAAGAACACATTTGAACTATAAATCTCTTAGCTAAAGATTATCCTGCAAGCTCTTTTTTTTTTTTTTTTTTTTTTTTTAACAGAGACACAGAGAGAGTCAGAGTCAGAGAGAGGGATAGATAGGGACAGACAGACAGGAACAGAGAGAGGTGAGAAGCATCAATCATTAGTTTTTCGTTGCCATCACAACACCTTAGTTGTGCAGCATTGATTGCTTTCTCACATGTGCCTTGACCGCAGGCCTTCAGCAGACTGTGCCACCCCTTGCTGGAGCCAGCAACCTTGGGTCCAAGCTGGCAAGCTTTTGCTCAAACCAGATGGGCCCCGCGCTCAAGCTGGCGAGCTCGAGGTCTCGAACCTGGGTCTTCCGCATCCCAGTCTGATGTTCTATCCACTGCGCCACCGCCTGGTGAGGCCTGCAAGCTCTTTGAAGGCAAAAACTGCATCTGTATTTTAGGACAAGGGTTGACCACCTTTTTTCTGTAATGGGGCTAAATTATAAAGATTTTAGGCTCTTTGATCCTACTCTGCTACACCCAGTCTGCCCTGCCATTCATTGTAGCACAAGCAACCACAGGTAATATAGGCATGAATGAGCATGGCTATGTTCCAATAAAACTTTATTTACAAAACAAGTGGTGGCCAAATTTGGCCCTCAGGCAGTTGTTAGCCAACTTCTTTTCTAGAACATTGCTAATCAGTGCCTAAATTTAAGATCCTTATTTTATTTTTTAATTAATTATTTAATTAATTAACTTAAGTGAGAAGAGGGGAGATAGACAGACTCCCACATGCACTCTGACCAGGATCCACACAACAACCCCCATCTGGGGGCAATACTGGCAACTGAGCTATTTTTAGGCTCCCTGGAGCCATCCTCAGCGCCAGGACCAATGCACTCAAGTCAATTGAGCCATAGATGTGTGTGAAAGAGAGAGAGAAGGAGAGAGAGGAGGCAGAGGGGGAGGGGTGGAGAAGCAGTCGCTTCTTCTGTGTGCCATGACTAGGGAATCAAACCCAGGACTTGCACACACCAGGTCGATGATCTACCACTGAGCCACCCACCAGGGCTTTGAAAGTAGATTCTAATTAAGGGACAAGTAATGACTATTTTGCCAAATATCCAGGGTTGGGCAAAAGTATGTTAAATTACTGGCCATCATTACCTAAAAGATAGAAGGTTATAAAATAACAATAATAATAAGAAAAAGAAGACAAATAATACAAATAAATAATAATAATATATTCACAACTGTAAACCTACATTTGTCCACCCCACTACTAACCTGCATTAAGCTGCGTTCTACATTTGTTTATCTTATACATCACTAGACTTTACAGGCCAGGTATAGAAATGACTACATGAACATAAGATGGACTTATCTTGCTTATATGGGGCAAAATACCACTGACAGAAATAAGTTCAATTATTCATATGGTCAAGGATGTTTAGTGAGAAAAAAATGTCATTTATGGTAGTAGTCTTAAATGCTTATTGAGACTTCCCAACTACTTGATTTTGCTCACTAATTATGCCAATGATTTAAAAGATTCATAACGTACCTGTTTGATGGGCTCTGCAATTAAACACCCAACTACTCTCTTTTCATCTGATATAAAGAGAAAAGTTTTGGTTTTGTCTGGACATCTGGGAACAACTTGCTGGAAGCCCAATTCATTATCAACAAGTTCTTGAACATCTTCTACCTAATGATGTTAAAAGTCAAAAGAAGTGAATTTGTTTTAAAAAGTACAATAGAAACTATACACAAAATCTGATTACTATCATTTTAACCTCTTCTCTTGATTTCCTAAATTTACAAACCCCCCCAAATTATTTCACTATTGACACATGTATCTGTCACTTTGGAAACAGAGTTTTAAGGACCTCTTTTAACTCTGACTGGGTAGCTCAGATAGTTAGAGCAGTGATTTTCAACTGCTGGTCTGCCAGAAATTTTGTGCTGGCACGCAAAAATATTATCCACCCGAATGTTTTACAAAGACTATAGACCCAATGACTATTAACTATTGAAAAACACTGGATTGGAGCATTGTTCCAATATGCAAAGGTTGAGGGTGCAATCCCTGGTCAGGGCACATGCATGAATCAGCCACTAAATGTGAGTAAGTGGAAGAACAAATTGATGTTTCTCTTTCAAAAATTAATACATAAAAATATTTAAGAAAAAAAGGAAAGAAAAAAAGAACCTTTTTTTTTTGGTGGGCCATCATCTTTAATCCTAGCTTGCACCCAGCGGGCAAGTAAAAAAACACACTGGGCTCCAAAACCCGCTCATTCAGTGTTCACAGAGCTTCACAGAGCTACTGACTTATCTGAGTGTCCTAGAATCAAAGTTTCTTAGCTCACCAGTCTTTTTTTTTTCCTTTTATTAATTTTAATGAGGTGACATTAATAAATCAGGGTACATATGTTCAAAGAAAACATCTCCAGGTTATCTTATCATTCAATTATGTTGCATACCCATCACCCAAAGTTAAATTGTCCTGTCACCTTCTATCTGGTTTTCTTTGTGCCCCTCCCCTCCCCCCTCTCCTCCCTCCCCCACCCCATAACCACCACACTCTTGTCCATGTCTCATAGTCTCACTTTTATGTCCCACCTATGTATGAAATCATGCTATTCTCAGTTTTTTTCTATTTTACTTATTTCACTCCGTATAATGTTATCAAGGTCCATCCATTTTGCTGTAAATGATCCGATGTCATCATTTCTTATGGCTGAGTAGTATTCCATAGTATATATATACCAAAGCTTTTTAATCCATTCATCCTCTGACGGACACTTGGGCTGTTTCCAGATCTTCACTATTGTGAACAATGCTGCCACAAACATGGGGGCGCATTTCTTCTTTTCGAACAGTGCTATGGAGTTCTTAGGGTATATTCCTATAAGTGGGATAGCTGGGTCAAAAGGTAGTTCGATTTTTAATTTTTTGAGGAATCTCCCTACTCTTTTCAACAGTGGCTGCACCAGTCTGCATTCCCACCAGCAGTGCAGAAGGGTTCCCTTTTCTCCACATCCTCGCCAGCACTTATTCTGTGTTGTTTTGCTGATGAGTGCCATTCTGACTGGTGTGAGGTGATATCTCATTGTGGTTTTAATTTGCATTTCTCTAATGATTAGTGATGTTGAGCATTTTTTCATATGCCTATTGGCCATCTGAATGTCCTCTCTGGAGAAATTTCTATTCATTTCGTTTGCCCATTTTTTGATTGGATTATTTGTCTTCCTGGTGTTGAGTTTTATAAGTTCTTTATAAATTTTGGTTATTAACCCCTTATCAGACGTGTTGTCGAATATGTTCTCCCATTGTGTGATTTGTCTTTTTATTCTATTCTATTGCCTTTAGCTGTGCAAAAACTTTTTAATTTGATATAGTCCCATTTGTTTATCTTGCCTTTTATTTCATTTGCCCATGGAGATAAATCGGCAAATATATTGCTGCTACAGATGTCGGAGAGCTTGCTGCCTATGTTTTCTTCTAAGATGCTTATGGTTTCACGGCTCACATTTAAGTCTTTTATCCATTTTGAGTTTGTTTTTGTGAATGGTGTAAGTTGATGGTCTAGTTTCATTTTTTTGCAGGTAGATGTCCAATTTTCCCAACACCATTTGTTAAAGAGGCTGTCTTTACTCCATTGTATGTTCTTTCCTCTTTTGTCAAATATCAGTTGTCCATAAAGCTGTGGGTTTATTTCTGGGTCCTCTGTCCTGTTCCATTGATCTATGTGCCTGTTCTTATGCCAGTACCAGACTGTCTTAAGTACAATGGCCTTGTAGTAAACCTTGTTATCTGGAAGAGTGATACCTCCTGCTTTATTTTTTCTTTTTAAGATTGCTGAGGCTATTCGTGTTCTTTTTTGGAAAATAACCTATTTTAAAGATCATTTTCAGCAGGAAGAAATTTAGACTCCTGGGAGGGATAAGGAGCAGGAAGTGCCAAAACAGATTTTGTTTCAGCTTTATTTATTTATTAATTTTTATTTATTTATTTATTTTACAGGGACTGAGAGAGAGTCAGAGAGAGGGATAGACAGGGACAGACAGACAGAAACGGAGAGAGTTGAGAAGCATCAATCATTAGTTTTTCGTTGCCATTGCAACACCATAGTTGTTCATTAATTGCTTTCTCATATGTGCCTTGACCGCAGGCCTTCAGTAGACCAAGCCACCCTTTGCTGGAGCCAACGACCTTGGGTCCAAGCTGGCGAGCTTTTGCTCAAGCCAGATGGGCCCGCGCTCAAGCTGGCGAGCTTGGGGTCTCGAACCTGGGTCTTCCGCATCCCAGTCCGATGCTCTATCCACTGCGTCACTTCCTGGTCAGGCTAATTTTTAGATTTTGAGAGAGAGCAATAGAGGAAGGAGGAGAGAGAAAAAGAGACATCCATTTGTTGTTTCACTTAGTTGTGTACTCATTGATTGCTTCTCATACGAGCCCTGACCTGGGGTCAAACCCGTGATATCTGGCATGCCAGGGCAACACATTATCAACTGAGCCACTCCGCCAGGGCCTCAGCTTCACTCATTGTTCACTGGGGCTAACCCTCTGGCCCAAGAAACACAGGCAACACTAACTTAAATACACTCTGGGGCCATTCATTTGTCAACACTGAAAAGTTAATCATTCACAAGTGGAAGATAAAGGTAAAGAATAAGCTCTTTTCTTTAATCTCCAGATGCCACTCCTTTACCTATTTTGTAACTCTAAGTTTAGTTTTATATGAACTACTATGAAAATCATCCTTAGGTATGTACCAAAGTGGACTATCTATCAGCAAAGGTGTTTTATGCTTCAACATAGGTGATTTATTTGTGGGGGAGAGGGAGGCAGCAGGAGGAGAACAAGGATCATTCTATACCTTTTTGATAGCATACATTGGATCATGTGGCAGGACCAACAAAATTTTCCCATCCCAAAACTCTGCTACTACACGTTCTTTTTTCCAGCCCTGCCAAAGGAAAAAAGTCACAGGTCAATTTGAAGGGGAAAAAGGACCAAAACATTAAATAATTTTGTCTGTAGAGGACAAAAAGAACAGTGAATGATATAAAATAAAAAAAGATAGAAAAAAATGCAACAATAAACAAACAAAATAGGGGAAGGCCACAATAAAGATGGCTAAAACAAAGTGCCTGTCCTCAAGGGGCTGACACCCTTGTTGGGAGACATGTACATAGCTAATCTATTATAAAACAAGGCAAAGTCACATAAGTGCTCTTCATATGAATATGTGGGCTACATCATACCTACTAACTTGGAAAAAAGTAAATTATTAGGAGCCAGGAATTGGGCAGGGGTAGGATAATAAACAAGGCTAAAAATATTATGAGGGTATGAACTACAGCAATAAAAACAGGAGAAAAAGGATGCACTTGAGTAGCAGGTACAATCATAGAGACAAGGCCAACAATAGGATGTATTTGGACCAGAAAGTTACTTGATAAAGAGACTTTTCCTCTCAAGAAAGGAAAAGCTATCCATAAAGATGAAATTAAAGTGAGGAGGAAGAAAATCCTCAAGTCTGAATTCTGTATTTTGACTGTTCAGCTCTGTTCAGAAATCTCCAGGTAAGAATGTAGGGTATTCATTTAACCTAAGAACAATACTTATTTTAGTACAGATAGTTTAAATGGCACTTTTTAAAAAAGTTAACTTTTAAATACTGTCAGCCTTAAAAAAGTAAGAACAAAACTGTAGATGATGAAATATTTAGGGATATATATATAGATCTTTCCATTAAATTTAAGCAAAAGAAATGTATCTTCCAAAGCAGTTTAACTTTTATAACAAACTAGAAGACTACTTTTTGACTTACGGTGTATTTGACTCCCTCCAGAAATCTGTGGTGATGCTGAAGATGCTGCAGCTCATCCTCAGGGCTGGAAGCAGTATAGATCATACCACAAGATTTGCACATGGTGGCTCCAAAGTGTTTCTGGCCTGCATCCTGTTAAGGGGGCAGAGTTCTACATTTAGTTCATATAACTAGTCATTCAAATTTCTCATTTTTCTTTTATGCTGGCACAAGTGAAATACTAAATGAAAATTTGGTTACTAAATCCTCCTTTCCTTCATCCCAAATAAAATGAAAGAGAAAGACCTAAAAATGCAATAAATTAATTAAAAAAATGGAACTATCTCTTGGAATGGGCAGTGAAAAAAAAAACCTCAAGATTCTTTAACTAGATAGGCCCCATAGTTCTAAAAAGAATAAATAAGATTAAATCATAAATTTTATAGCTAATAATGAAACTTCTTTATTAAGCTCTTAAATAGAGAACCAAAAAAGCCTTATTTCAAAAAAGAAGGGTAAAAATTTTAGGACTTCCATATTCACTGCATAGTTTTTTTCCTTAAGTGTTTAAGAATATTAAAATTCTTTGCCTTAAGAGTTGATAAAAATAAATATAATACATAATAAAAGTTAAGGGAAAGCAAAGACAAATGAATGAATATAGGGAAGTCAGAAATATTCAATGTCATGGCTTATTAACTAAGTTCCAGTTTATTTCATAAGGCCTTGCTTAATGCTACTAAAAATACCCAGTTCTGAATAGTCTAATAGAGTAACTGGCAAAGTTTTTTGCAAAGGGTCAAATAGTAAATAATTCATACTTTGCAGACCATACATGATTTGTCTCTTAGTCTTCTCCCTTTTCCCTAACCTTTTAAAATGTAAAAGCCATGTTAAGCTCACAGACCATGGTTCAAAGTAGCCCATGAGCCTAGTTTGCCAAACCCAAGTCTAATACAATGTAGCTATTCTCATTAAATCTTTTGCTGATCAACAATAATTTTCTTTATTGGAAGACAAGTCATTCATCTGCATTCTGCTAAATTACTACTATCACCCAACACTATCAATTTGAAAATATACTTGCCTAGCTTCAAATGGTGCCAAAACAACAAAGCTGACATTTACATATCCCAAAATATCTATAACCAAGTTAACTACAATAAGACAAGGTGTCTGATTTCATGTTTGATTTTTGAGAGCATATACAGGAGGAGCTTTGTTTTACTTATTTTTTTCTTAGATTTTTAGATTTTCTTTTTTTTTTATTTTATTCATTTTAGAGAGGAGACACAGAGTGAGAGAGAGAGAGAGAAAGGGGGGAGGAGCTGGAAGCTCAACTCCCATATGTGCCTTGACCAGACCAGTGCAGGGTTTTGAACTGGCAACTTCAGTGTTCCCAGGTCGACGCTTTATCCACTGCGCCACCACAGGTCAGGCAGATTTTTAGATTTTATGTATTCATTTTAGAAAGGAGAGAGAGAGTGAGCAAGAAGGGGTAGTGAAGCAGGAAGCATCAACTCCCATATGTGCCTTGACCAGGCAAGTCAGGGTTTCGAACCGGCGACCTCAGCATTCCAGGTAGACGCTTTATCTACTTTGCCACCATAGGCCAGGCAGGAGGAGCTTTTAAAAAGTCTACTCACAATGATGAGCTGGTCTTTTGTTTCTTTATTGGTATCTCTGGCATTAGTACTTTTCTGTGTATTCATCTGTTTCAAGAAATAAGTAGGTGTGACGGATTCCACAGAAGATGGTTCTTCAACTAGAGATCTTAGATAGAAAGTTGATAAACATTATTTAACTTGACAAAGTAACAGGACTAGGAACAATGGGAAACCTCAGGACCACTCAGAGAGAATCTGTAATTTACTCAAGGTAAAGAAAAGAACAGTGGCAAGACTCAAACCCTCATCTTACAACTCCAAGCCCAGGGGACGTTCATCTGTGGTATCAGATAGATGCACATACACAAGATCACTTCGTAAATTGACTTCACTTGTAAAAAAACAGTCTTTAGTTTGCTTTATCAAATCTTAGGACAAAATTTACCCATGAAGGTATACAGAAATTCCTGAATACTGCAACAAATAAGTACACTCTAATATTAAAGCTCACACATGCATAGGAATTAGCCAACAGCATATATGACCAATAACTTTTACTTGGGCAGTGGTTGAGGCTAATACATGCACTTACCCTTGTACCTAAAGCAGCACCCCACTATTCTCAAATTCTTAGGAAAAAAATTTTTTTTGGCCTGGATAAATGTTGAGGCAACCTTCTCCCCATAGGAAAGAATGTTGGGACTTACAGAGGCTGCAAACAGAAGCCCCTCGGGTCAAATTCAGGTAGCAGATATGCTTTGAGTGACCTACAGAGTGCTTAAAACTTTGGATTAGATAGCTACCCATATTTTTAAAATCCAGAGATTTCACTTAAAAATGTATATTTCCAATATTGCAGAAGACACTTTACGATCACCAGACCTCTATTTCTTCAAAGAAACCTACTAGATGAAGCTAAATAGCTCACTACAGCCTGGCTGGTTCTGTAGGCACTGAGTCTATACCCCTTGCCTTGTAATAAAAAGGAAGTTGGTTCACACAAGGAATAGATATCTCTAGAGAGTAGAGGTAAGAGAACATAGGCAAGGAAACAAACCAAGTGCCTAAAGCAAAAGTTTCAAACAGAAGAAAACCTGACAAGTAAGAAAATACTGGGAAAAAACTGTTTAATGCTTTCAGCTAAGCCAACCTGTCTTGTTGTCTTGTGATCATTTGATTAGAATGGCTTTCAAACTGACTTAATAAACCTATGATGAGAAATGTATTTTATATCATGACCTACAGAGACACACATATTTAACTCAAAAAAAAAATAAAAAGGTTTCACTAAACACATTACGTGAGAGATGCATTATTCCATTTAAATGCTGGATGCAATGCCCTTAAACTGATTTGACAAACATACCTGTAATAGAAAACACTCGTCTAGGTTGCTGACATCCTCCTCTTTATGCAACCTTCACTAAGTGACTCAGCTTTTCCCATGCCAGCATGCATGCCCACAATCTCTTTACTACTTCTACCTTAGCAATTTTAACACTTTATTATATGTATTTGTTTACATGCCTGTTCTCCTCTAACCATAACTTCCTTGATAGTAGGGCCACGTGTTATTTATCTTCCTATCTCTAAAAACTCAGTATAGCTAAATACCACGTAGTACTCTATATGTTTGCCAAATGCAGTAATCAACAACAAAAAATGAATGTAAAACTGAACCCAGTTAATCTTTTTTTTTAATTAATTAATTTATTTATTCATTATAGAGAAGAGAGAGAGAGAGAAAGGGGGGAGGAGCAGGAAGCATCAACTCCCATATGTGCCTTGACCAGACAAGTGCAGGGTTTTGAACCAGTGACCTCAGCTTTCCAGGTCGACGCTTTATCCACTGCGCCACCACAGGTCAGGCCTGAACCCAGTGAATCTTTACTCTACTTAAAGTAAAAGTGATAGATTAAAACTCAAGAAATAGATGATATATAACCTTCTGGGTCCCACATAAAGAGTAATTTCAAATGACTCAACCAATAATATCCTAATATCTCCTTATATTAGATTGAATTAGTTTACACACCTTTATCTAATTGTGATAGATTTCAACCCTTAATAGAGTCATGAAAGAAGACATAGATGAGAAAAGGGAAAGGTGAAAAAAAATAGGACTATGGCCTTTAAAGGGGGAATGTTGCCTACCAATGTAATCTCTGAGGTGACTTCAGATGAGGAGCCCGCCCCTCAGAGTAGAACTTAGCTAGGAAGTTCCTTGCTCAATAGCTGCAGTTATTTATCATCAAATAGGAAAGAAGTACCAAGGCTGCACAGGAAAATGCTCCGGCTCTAAGAAACTTCTTTTTCAGAGCTTCCCACCAACCACGCTCACACCCACCCATGTCTCCCCACCTTCCATTCTCAGCTTTGACCAAGATAGAAGTAGCTTCAGCTGGGATTTATAACAGCATCAAACTGCTGCAAGTTACTTACTCCTCTGGCCAGAGTTTTCTCATCTATAAAATGGGGGTAAAAATGTTACCTACATCATAAGGCTGTAAATATTCATTAAACATGAACTGTTATTAATATATCTTCACTTAGGGAAGACAATATAGCCTAACGGGCTTTGATTCAGATAGGGATTCTAGTCCTGGCACTGCCACCTAATAGCTGTGCAACCATGGCTGAATTACTAAGTTTCCTCAGCTAAAAATGGAATTGATAATAGTATATTACTTCTAGGTTGTTGTAAGGATTAACTGAGATAATGAATATAAACTACTTATTATGGGCCTGGCGCTATATGAAAATGTTAGCAATTATTAGTACTCAAGCCCGTAAAGATCCTTCTCTTCTCTCAACTCTTAGGTTCTTAGGAAGTTTCTATGAAAGAATCTGATTTCATCTTCTATTTCTTAATATCCCCTTAAAAGAGAAGAAAAAATTGCTCTCTAAATTAAATAGTATAAGAAAGAAAAAGAAACCCATAGAACTCATAATTAAATTATAATTGAACATTAAAATAAGAGTAATGCCTACCTTTTAGTGTTGACTGAAGATGCACTGAAAATGGGATAGACAACAAACTCAGGAGAAACTGGTAGGGGAAAAAATAACAATAATTTGTATTACAAAATAAACTCAAGCTTTATATCTTAGGCTTAAAAGATAATAAGACCAAAATATTCACACTACTTGACTTCAAGACTTAACAGTAATCAAGAAAGTATAATATTGGCGAAAGATGGACAAACAGATCAATGGAACAAAACAGAGTCTAGAAACAGACCCATGGAAATATAATCAACTGATTTTTTTTAAATTTTTTTTTAAACTTTATTTTATTCATTTTAGAGAGGATACACAGAGTGAGAGAGAGAAAGAGAAAGAGAGAAAGGGGGGAGGAGCTGGAAGCATCAACTCCCATATGTGCCTTGACCAGACCAGTGCAGGGTTTTGAACTGGCGACCTCAGTGTTCCCAGGTTGACGCTTTATCCACTGCGCCACCACAGGTCAGGCTAATCAACTGATTTTTGACAAAAAGGCAAAGGTAATCGAATGGAGAAAGGATAGTCAAAAAGTAGTGCTGGAACAATTCAACGTTCATATGCAAAAAAAATTACAATATATACATTAGCTCAGAATGGATCACACATCTAAATGTAAAATGTGAAACCAGATAACTTCTAGAAAAAAATAAAGAAGAAAACTCTGCAAGAAGATGGATTTGGTGCTAAGTTTTTAGATAAAACACAAAAGACATAATACATGAAAGAAAAATTAAGTTGGACTTGATCAAATTCAAACTTTTAGCCCTGCAAAAAATAATTTAAGAAACTGAAAGATCAAGCTACAAGACTGGGAGTAAATACGTGCAATCATATTTGTGATCAAGAACTTGTACCAGCCTGACCAGGCGGTGGCGCAGTGGATACAGCGTCGGACTGGGATGCGGAAGACCCAGGTTCGAGACCCCGAGCTCACCAGCTTGAGCGCGGGCCCATCTGGCTTGAGCTAAAGCTCACCAGCTTGGACCCAAGGTCGCTGGCTCCAGCAAGGGGTGGCTCGGCCTGCTGAAGGCCCGCGGTCAAAGCACATGTGAGAAAACAATCAATGAACAACTAAGGTGTTGCGACAGCAATGAAAAACTAATGATTGATGCTTCTCACCTCTCTCTGTTCCTGTCTGTCCCTATCTATCCCTGTAAAAAAAAAAAAAAAAAAAAAAAAAGAACTTGTACCAATAATACAAAAAGAATTCTTGAAACTCAGTAACAAGAGCATGACCAGGCGGTGGCGCAGTGGATAGAGCATCGGACTGGGATGTAGAAGACCCAGGTTCGAGACCCCGAGATCGCCAGCTTGAGTGCGAGCCCATCTGGCTTGATCAAAGAGCTCGCCAGCTTTGACCCAAGGTCAATGGCTCCAGCAAGGGTTTGCTCAGTCTGCTGAACAACTAAGGTATCTCAACGGCAATGAAAAACTAATGATTGATGCTTCTCACCTCTCTCCGTTCCTGTCTGTCTGTCCCTATCTATCCCTCTGTCTGACTCTCTCTCTGTCCCTGTAAAAAAGAAAAAAACAACTCAATATCAAGAAAACAATCTAATTTAAAAATGGGCAAAAGATCTGAATAGACACTTCACCAAAGACATACAAATGGCAAATAAACACATGAAAAGATACTCTGCATCATTTGTTGAAGGATGGACACATTTGTCAAATGAAAAGCACAATGAGATATCACTACACACTTATTAGAATGACTAACATAAATAAAAAGAACAATAAAAATAGTGGCAAGAATGCAGAGTAACAGGAACTCTTATTCATTGCAGGTGGAAATGTGAAATGGCAGTTGCCGTGGGATAGCAGTCCGGCTGTTTGTTTTTTACAGGGACAGAGCGAGAGTCAGAGAGAGGGATAGACAGGGACAGAAAGGCAGGAATGCAAAGATGAGAAGCATCAATCATCAGTTTTTCGTTGCAACACCTTAGTTGTTCATTGATTGCTTTCTCATATGTGCCTTGACTGTGGGCCTTCAGCAGACTGAACAAGACTTGAGCCAGCGACCTTGGGTCCAAGCTGGTGAGCTTTTGCTCAAACCAGATGAGCCCGCACTTAAGCTGGGGTGACCTTGGGGTCTCAAATCTGGGTCCTCTGCATCCCAGTCCGACACTCTATTCACTGTGCCACCGCCTGGTCAGGTCTGGCTGGTTTTTTTTATAAAGGGAAAACAGATTTAGCACACAACCCAGAAATCATGCTTCTAGGAATTCACCCAAGTGTTCTGAAATCTTATGTGCACACAAAAACATGTACACAAATGCTTATAGCAGTTTTATTCATAATTGCTAAAAACTGGAAAAAAAACAGTATGTCCTTCAATGGAGAAATGGATAAAAAGACTATGTATGGTATATCCATAACTCAACAACAATACAATGAACTATTGATACAAGCACAGCATGGATGAATCTAAAGTGTATTTTACTAATAAAAAAAGTCAGAACTGAATGGCTACGTGTTGCACAATTGCAGTAAAACCTTAGGGACAGAAAACAATTTAGTGGTTGCCAGGGGGATGGGAAAGTGAGGAGCAGGTGACTACAAAGGAGAAATTTTAGGCTAAGACAACTAACTGTTCTGTAGGGTACTAGAATGGTTGGTACATGACTCTACACACTTTACAAAATGCACAGAACTGTATATAACAAAGAGTGAAATTTAATGGGTGTAAAAAAAAGAAAACTAAGCCTGTGTTGAGGGATCCCGAGATGAACTGTGACAAATGGACCTAACTGTATTAGAACCGCATGGCATAATTACCCTAGAGGAGGTGGGGAAAGGAAGGGACGCTGACCTAAGAAATCTTACAAAGCAGTGTTTTGAATAGAAATTATACAGCTAAAGACAAAAGGACGATACTTAAATATTATACTCCTGTCAGAGTATAATATTGTTTCTCGCAGAATTATGGAATTAAAAATTCTGAAACTGTTTTGCAGGTATGGGAATGAAGAATTATGTAGGGGGATGGTGAATGGCGAGAACCAGGTTTCTCACTGTCTGAGGGGAGTTACAGATAAACAAGAAAGGAAGGGATAAACCCTGTGATACTGGATTAGAGTCAGAAAGGTCAAATTTGAACTTAGGCTTCTTTAGTATATATATGTGTGTGTGTGTGTATGTGTATATATATATATATATATATATATATACACATACACACACACACACAGATGAAGAGATACAGAAACAATTATAGATATGTGTGTACGTGCGTTAATATACATACATGTATTTCCTAGCTCTGTTTGCTGAGAGGGCCTGGAAACAATGACACTCCAATGGCAATGAGCATACTGAGCCCAGATACTGGTTTCTGAGTATTTTTCCCCAATGGAAGAAACCAGGACTCCTCTGAGAAATAGCTGATTCTAGGACTGAGGCAGGGAAAATACAAGAGGAACCAGGAGCATCTTACTAGTGCAAGGAAGAAAGTGCTCAAAAACACAAAGGGATGGAACATGCCAAAGAGAATTGACCTGAAAAGAGCCCCCAATGCATGACTGGAACAATGAGCAATAGAATAATGTATTAGACTGTAACCCAAAATATAAAATAAATATTCATGAGTCATGAGTCCATACTGATAAGAATCCATGAGTCCATTTATTTATCTAAGGATTGAATAAGTAAATAAAAACAAAGGGCCTGACCAGGTGGTGGCGCAGTGGATAGAGCGTCAGACTGGGATGCAGAAGACCCAGGTTCGAGATCCCGAGCCCGCCAGCTTGAGCGCAGGCCCATCTGGCTTTAGCAAAAAGCTCGCCAGCTTGGACCCAAGGTCGCTGGCTCGAGCAAGGGGTTACTCGGGCCAACAGTCAAGGCACATATGAGAGAGCAATCAATGAACAACTAAGGTGTCGCAATGGCAACGAAAAATTGATGATTGATGCTTCTCATCTCTCTCTGTTCCTGTCTGTCTATCCCTCTCTCTGACTCTCTCGGTCTCTGTAAAACAAAACAAAAAAACATAAAAAAATCCACCGTGGCCTGACCAGGCGGTGGCGCAATGGATAGAGCGTCAGATTAGGATGCGGAAGGACCCAGGTTCAAGACCCTGAGGTCACCAGCTTGAGTGTGGGCTCATCTGGTTTGAGGAAAAGCTCACCAGCTTGGACCCAAGGTCACTGGCTCGAACAAGGGGTTACTCTGCTGAAGGCCCATGGTCAAGGCATCGCAATGAAAAACTGATGATTGATGCTTCTCATCTATCTCTGTTCCTGTCTGTCTATCCCTATCTATCCCTCTCTCTGACTCTGTTAAAAACAAACAACACCATGGAAACAAAGAAAAGACTGAGAATGTCAGAGAATAGTCTAAGGAGACAAAAACTAAATGCAATGTGGTATCCTAAACTGGATCCTAGATCAGAGGACATTGATGGAAAAACTGGTGTGAATTCCAAATAAAGTCTAAAGTTAATAGTATGTACTAATGTCAGTTTCTTAGTTTTGACAAAGGTACTGTGGTAATATAAAATAGTAACAAGAGCGTTGGACTGGGATGTAGATGGCCCAGGTTTGAAACCCTGAGATCGCAGGCTTGAGCATGGGCTCATCCACCTTGAGTGCGGGGTCACTGGCTTGAGCACGGGATCATAGACATGACCCCATGGTCACTGGCTTGAGCAAGGGTCATTCGCTCTGTAGTCCCTTGGTCAAGGCACATATGAGAAAGCAGTCAATGAACAACTAAAAGGAGCCACAACGAAGAATTTTTGGTGCTTCTCATCTCTCGCCATTCCTGCCTGCCTGTCCCTTTCTCTGTCACAAAAAAATAAATAAATAAATAAAAGATGGTAACAATGGGGGAAATAGGGTGAGGAATATATACAGGAATTATCTGTACTATATTCACAATTCTTCTGTAAATCTAAAGTTATTACAAAATAAAGCTTATTAAAAAAAAGGCCAAAATTAATATAATAAGAGAAAAACAGCACACTGAAAGTGGGCTATTTAGTAAACAGCAAACTCTTTAACTTTGTGTTGAAAAGAGCTCACTGTCTAGAAACAAGTCCAAGACAGGTGAGAGTCTGATCTGCTATGGCTAAGTTACTTAGCCTATGTCTGTTTCCTCATCTGTAATAGGTGCATACAAATCTATTTTTTAGGGTTGTTGTAAGAATTAAATACTAAACTATAGCTGTTAAGTAGTAAACTTATCATTGTATGCTACCTTCATGAATTTTGCCATATACTTATTCCGTCTCTATTATTTTTATTCACTAAATATTTTTCTTTAAATAGACTTAAGACAATGTACTAAAATAAGTTAATTAAAAATATTTTTTATAACTACTCTGACTAGAAAGCCATTATTTTTGTCACATGTTCCATTATATCAGTGATAGCACAAGCCATGGGGATTATAATGCATACTAAACACTTAGCACTGCCTGGTACATATTCAGCACCCAGTAAATATTAGCTATTACCAGTATAAACAATCACTTTATATGTAAATATCTACATAAATATCTATATTTATAAAATTATATATATACATATATAAACTTAGATCCTCTTAAGGGCTATTGTTCCAGGTAATGCTTTTAGTTTTCATCTTTTTTTGTTTTTTTTCCTATGAGATACAGTTTCTCATTATATCTATTCAGTACGTCTGTTCTTAGAATTTAAATTTATTTCCAAATATATAGATATAACCATCAAGGTAGTTACCAAGAACCTGGTTGATAAGTAGAATGTTAATGAACATCTTATACATTCATAGTTTAGTAAATACTGTTGAATTGAACAACGATACCATAAGTTAGTAATAGGATTTCAGAATGAAGAGGAATTTAAAATTAAGACTAACCCCTTACTTTACAGATCTCTTCTCTAGATCACACAGTTAATTAGTAGCAGACTTAGACAAAATCCTAAAGTTCCTGATGCCCAATTCGGTGTCCTTTCTATGGCTAAGTAAATCTGCTTATGTTTGGGCTTTGGTCAAATACATCACATAAACTTTTAGTCCTTCCTATTATTTAGCGTAAAAGGTAGTAGGTACGGTAGGTATGAGAACACCCAGCTCCCTAGAGCTTATGTAACTTACCCACATCCTATAGACCAACTGAGCATCAGTATTTTGTCTTAAGCTCCAGCCTAAGGTCTCCTTGTCTCCTCTTTAAAAGTGCACTGCATTGCTTACCACACAAAAAGATACAAATGTGCACACATACTAAATATTAAAAAATAGATATTGTATATGATTTCATATTGATACATGTAATGAAGTAATAAGTAAATAAACTCATTTTGAAAAGTTTTCTCTTACCTGCCTTGTTCTCATTGTGAGAATCGTCTGAAGAAAAACACTTATTTTCAGGTTTCTGTTCTCTTGAAAAAACTACTTCACTTGATGATTCCTAAAGATAATGAATAGGTAAAATTAAAGGAAACCTGGAATTTTTAATCATCTTCTATTTAGTGAATGATTTCCAACAGATCTATTTCTAAAACAAAATACATAGTTTATTATAAATTATTTTATAACATCCTCAATTTTCAGCCTATTTTAAGGAAAATTCCCTCTATATTTATTAAGCATACATAACCTTTTAAAAGACAGTGTGCATATCTGACTAATTTGTCATCCTATCAAAAATGTATAATTTCTGATAAAGGTGGCTGAAGGGAGATTATAGAATGTCCTTTCTATAATAAATTGAATAACAACAAAAAATACTAAAAATGGCAAAAATTTCCCCAGTAACCACCAAACTGGAAAGGGACAACCTTTTATCATAAGGTTTAAAAACAGGCAGTAAAGGAAAGGAACATTCTGGAGTAGTTGGAGAGGCTTCTAACATCCACTTTTGGGGCAGTAGCTGGGAAGTGGGAAAAGCAAAGTAGAAAAAAATTCTGACAAATTTCACTAGCACTACTACTATGAATAAGTAGAATTACACTGTCATTGTTTAGACAGCAAGAATATGTTCCGTTTCATAATGTGTAATTGGCAACACCTGAGAAACAGGAAGAAACATTTACAGTGGGAACTGCAAGCTTAAACGTCTACAAGGACAGTAGTAGGTAGGTAAAATTAATAGCAAAAGTAAAATAGCAAAACTGATCTAAATAGGTATACATGTGCTGAGTTAGTGGAGGGAAATGAAGAACCCACACTTGTAAAATGGTAGCCTGATACTCTGCGAGAGTATTGCCATGCAGGAATTAGGGTTTAGCATTGCACCTCTATTTTTCATAAAGCATTAGAAATCTGTTATCTTACATTTTAAAAATAATTCTGGCTCAAAAAATTTTAAATATTATATAGGTCAAGCAAACCATTTCATGGCTGTATTTGGTTCACTGTCTACCAATTTATGTTTGTCATTGAGATTTGTAATTTAGGTGACTACAAGAGATGATCTGGGATTGAATTTGAGAGAAGGCAACAACAAAGAGAACAATGAGAGAAGGCATGTATGGAGATAAAGTACTATAAAGAGTTTGAATTGCTCAATCTATACGTCTCAGAGTATACTGGGCATAGTGTAAAAGCCTATCACTTCTCCAGCTGCAAAGACTGTGATACATATAATTAGTCACAGACATGGAAGCCCCAAACTGGAAGACAGCCTTTCTTAAAGCCTCTTGCCTCAACTGCTTTCTGTCCCTACCTACCTGAAAATAAAAAAAGCAAACAAAATCCAAAATACTTGTCTCTGATGATATTACTGATAGGAAGTCAACAGTAGAAGGGGTAGACCTGTATTGTCTATTACAGTAGCCACCAGCTCTAGTGGCTAATGAGAATTTGCAAGAACAGTTGGCTAGCCCCAACTGAAATACGCTGCAAGAGAAAAATAAACATGGATGTCAAGGATTTTGTATAAATGTAAAATAGTATAATTTTTTATAATGATTACACTAAAATGGTAACATTTAGAATCTACTGAGCTAAACTTTTTTTGAAAACTTATTTTAACATGGCCACTAGAAAATGTTAAATTAGATGCAGTTGGTATTATATTTCTATCAGACAGTACTAGTCTGGGATAGCTGTGTTAAATTTATGAGCAAGATAAAAATAAAAAGTATAGAAAGAAAACATTCTACAAAAAATAAACAAAAACCTAATTAATGTTAATAGTGATCATCTCCAAGGAGTGGATTTACAGGTTTCTTTTTATATACTTTCTGTATTCTCCAAATTTTCTTTAAATAAGCTGAAACATAAACACTATGCTCATACTCTGCCTGACCAGTGGTGGCACAGTAGATAGAGCATTGACCTGGGATGCAGAGGACCTAGGTTCAAAACCTGAGGTCACTGGCTTAAGTGCAGACTCATCCGGTTTGAGTGTGGGATTACAGACATGATCCCATGGTTGCTGGCTTGAGCAAGGGGTCACTGGCTTGGCGGGGGGCAATCCCCTCTACCCCGGCCCCATCAAGGCACTAGAAGAAGCAATCAATGAACAACTAAAGTGATGCAACTATGAGTTGATGCTTCTCATCTCTCTCCCTTCCTGTCTCTCCCTCTTGCTTAAATAAAAGGAAAAAAAATTGCTTGTGCTCTGGAAACCTACTACATAAATTTTATTTCTACTTTCTAAAAGCACTGACTACCAAATAAAACTTAAGCTTCTCTGGACTTTAAGTTCAGGCATGAGGGAATTTAATAAAAATGTATACTTTAATGCCAAGGAAATGTTGGTAGGCTTTCTTAAGCCAAAAAGGGGAGAAAAGTCCCATCTTTCTACCCTGCTTCTAAATTTTTTATAGTGATTAAACAATACTACGGGGTCCTCGGGTTACAACAGTCTAGATGTAGACGTTTCGAGTTTATGACACTAACCCATAAACACTTAAAAAAATGAGAGGGTTTTAGCTTACACCATTAGCATCATACTTACTATGTGGATGAGCTATTGCGCATGGCGGAAGAACCTGCAGTATTCTTTTTCTGTGGCTTAGTTATGTTTTTATGTTCTAGATTATGATTTTACAATTGTGTAAGTTACTTAGGCTAGGGCAGTGGTTCTTAACCTGGGTTCTATCGAACCCTAGGGGTTCGATGAGTTGGTCTCAGGGGTTCAGAGAAGCCTCTACCGTGGAGGCCAGAATAAAGTAATACCGTAATTTGTTGTGAGTTCATGCACTTTGTTGGTTTTGTTCTTTGAGCAAGGTGATGTTCATGCACGGCTCATTTTGTACACCAGTAAAAAAACATATACCTGTCTTGAATTTGGAAAAAAAAAAATTTTATTTATCACTAAAGGGTGCAGTAAATGTGCATATGAAATGGTGGGTTCGGTACCTCAAAAAAGGTTAAGAACCACTGGGCTAGGATGTGTTTCGACTTACACCAAAATTCGGGTTACATCACTGTCGTAGGAATGGAACTGTGTTGTAACCCGAGGACCCCCTGTATTTGGTTTCACAAGAATAGTCTTCCAGACTGCAAAGAAAATAAAATTTTGTTCAATTATGTTACATGTATAGTATTATAGTATGCATATTAAATTTTTGTTATATAGTCAACTTAGTTTTTTCTTAATTGATGTGTTGAAGGGAGAGGAAGGGGAGGGGATAGGGGAGGGGAGGGGAGGAGGTGGGGGGAGAGAGAGAGAGAGAAATAGGCATCAATTTGTTGTTTATTTATGCATTCATTGGTTGATTCTTGTCTGTATCCTCACTGGGGATCAAACCTGCACCCTTTGTATATTGGAATATTCCATCTGAGTTACCTGGCCAGGGTCCCACCTTAGTTTTTAAAAGGATATATTTAGTTGTCCTTACCTTTATTAATTTCTCATTTTTAGTCTTTGTACCCAGCAGTTCAATGTTCAGCTCCTTTTCTAGTAACACACACTCTGGCACTTGCCTTGTCTCAAAACTTTTTCTTTCACTGACAGTCTCTACATCAGAATCTTCAATCACTTCTGATTTAGTCTCTTGGGTGAGTCCTAGTAAAGGTTTATTTTCCAGAGATAATTTTTTAAGAGAGGATTTTTTTCTAACAAAAAATGCTGCTCCACCTTGGAGTGTTACTTGTGGTTTGACTTTTTGGCTTAGAAGTCGAGGAGCATTCGGGTTATTTTCAGTTGAATAACAGTTGTTCTCTTTCTCTACAATTGGCTTATAGGCCACTCGATTTTGCTTGGAATTTTTAGAATTCTTTGATACAGGCTTGCTGCACTTATAACTTGGTTGACCATTAGCAGTTAAACTCTTCTGTGGTTTTTTATTCCTCCTCTTAGAGCAAACTGGTTTTCTCTGCCTTTTTTCTGTAACACTGGGCAAAGACTTATCTTCATTATTAGTTTTTAGATAGATAGATCTACTCTCTTTTATCATCTTTCTCTCCAATGGATTGAGATAACGCTTATTTTTGTTGTAAAAGGATACCGTAGATACACAAGATTTAAAAGGGGAACCGTGATTTGCAGATGGTAGTCTATTATTTTCAGTTGTTTTGAGCAGATCTGAAATGAAATGGCCTTGTTGAGAGCAATGCACCTTTTCTTCATTATCACTACTTTGGCAAATGTATTTTTTATTAGGCGATGAAAACACATTTTCAGTAAAGTCCAAAACTGATTTCTTTGATGGAACATCTGATAATAAGCTATGAAAAGAAATAAAATTATTGATACGAATTGTTATTTTGCTTCAATTTTATGTCAATCTACCTATAAGTCATACTAAAAAAAATATATCCACATACATTATGAGTTTAACAGTAGGATTCTCAAATTCTGTTTTTACCAAATAAAGCATTCAAATATTTTTCAAAAGTAAGACAAGTGTTTGTGAAAACACTTTACAAAGAAGCTTTGATATACATGTATTTGTGTGTTTTAAATCCAATTTCAAAGTCCTGGCCATTTACAAATTATAGCCTCTACACTTTGCTTGAGTGGCTACAAGTCCCCCCAAATGATGAATTCTATGTAATTAGGGCCTGTTCTGAGAAGAGTAATTTATGACATGTAGTAAGTACTAAGTACACAGACTTTCTAGGATTATTAAGCAACTACTGTGTGCAAAACACTATATTAAGTATTACATAAAAAGAGCAGAAAAGAGCAAGGTAATAAAAGATTTGCCATACATTCTGAAACAATAGTGAACGGCTCTTTCTCTTGATTCCCTACAAAAGCATTAAATAATTAATTATGAAAGCTTACAGTATTTCCAAGGTAGGATTGGAACATAAAATATTACTATGGCCACAAGGAGTAGGCCAGTGAAAGAATGGAAATTTCAAGAGATAGAAGAGAAAAGGAAGAAAAAAACAAAAAAGAGAGTTTTTCTTTTTTAAGTTTCTACCCATAGGATGAGACTCACTTGTCACAGTTCAAAGAATTCTGCTTCCTTTTTCTTGGAGTAAAAGCTGACATCTTCTTAATTTAACTCCTAAAAGCAACAGGACAATGATAATAACCAAATTCATCCAATGTATATAAAAACCACTATATCAAAATTATACCTGAAAGGTCTGAAAAAGTTTTCAGGTGCGTGATGCTCCATAAAGATACAGGAAGAGGGCTTTCTTTAAGCAAATCACTTTAATAAAAATTTAAACTATGAAGGTTAAAAAAAATGCAAAACACTACATCATAGTAGCGATTAGAACAGGAAATAAAAGCAGGGAGAGTACAAATGTTTCAGCTGGAAAATTATCCTACCAAGAAGGAAGGATTCTTTATCCCATTCCAGGGTAAGCTTTCCTCTTTCATTAGCTTGATTAATTCACACCACGTTTAAACACTTATCTCCTGTGACGCCTACCTTGCCATTTCCTCACCCACTCCTGCCACTCAGAGATGCTGCCCGAGGATTTCCTTCCACTTATGCTTACTTAATATTCCACTTAACACACCGTCATGTCGCTAATTGATTTTTAGTAGCCTGCATATCCAATGAAGCGTTTCTAACTTTCATCTGAATCCAGCAAGAAAACAGGGGAATATGTACAACCCTCTCCTATTTTACTAGCCGAGGAGCCCAGAGCAAGCCGCTAGTTTCCTTTGATAAAACAGCCTGACCTCCCCAGGCTGCTGAAAATAAAGTCATGCACCTTAACTCCCAAGCAGATGGCATGTCGCTCAGTAAAATTTTCCCTAAATGACACAAGCGTGATTTCAAAGTTTAACAAACAGAAAGACCAGGGTCTCTGGGAATGAAGGTCCAGCTGCAGCTTAAGGCTGAATGAGGAAAAGAATACCTTTCAGGGCAAAAAATCTACGGCATCAAGAAGGTGGGAACCCGGTGACCTGAAAGCGCGGAGAACCTTTTGGTAGCTTCGATCTCAAGCCGCCAACGCGCCAAGCCCAAAGCAAAAGTTCTTTTTTCCCTTGACATTGACCCCTCCACGTACTATAGAATCTCCCTTTTTCCTCAGCCGTCCACCCCACCACTCGGCCCTCTGCAGAAATTACCTGCACCTCAGAACCGACGGCTTCTCCTCAGCCAAGCCAGTTGCGCTGCCACTGTATTCAAATGATCGCGCGCCAGGCAAGGCTGAAGTTGCTGCGTTCAGATTCGCTGCTTCTCAGAGCTTCCAGAAACTGACTCGTTGATTGGTCACACTCTAGCCCTTGCCCCGCCCACTCAAGAGGCAGTCTCCAGGACTCTCCCGCCCTGCGGAGACGAAACACTCTCTTCGCTCTGGGAAACCATGCCATCCACAATCCCTTGCGGTTGCGCTGGGTTTCCATTTCTCAGGCCTTGTTTAGGTGCATTCTGGGAATTGTAGTTCCCCATAGGATAAAAATGCTCTCTTGAAGCTTCTCCAGTAACTAACTTGGTGTAAGATGTTGTTGTAAAGTAGCCTTTTCAAGATTCTCCAGGCAGTTATTTTAAAATTTGAAGCTTAAGCGTTAGTTTAACTTGTTTTTCATTTGTAATACGTCAGATTTCTAGCTCACTATTTTTAGTTTTCAAGATTAATTTAAAAAATTAAATCATGGCACTAACATCTGTTCTGTCCCAGGCATTCTTGCACGCGTTAGGTATTTTACTTCGTTTACTCCTCACTGAAGTCTATGAGATATGCATTATCATTTCCATTTTCCAGAGAATAAAACCAAGGGCCTGTAAACAATTATTTCTAGGACATAACTAGGTATTCGCTTTGGGGAGCTGGAACGTTCCAAAAACATTCATTGGTTGTGAGCTATTGCTTTTATCTTTGTGTAACCAGCTCCTGGATACCATCTCTGGAACATTTTTAGTTCTAAATAGATTTAAGTGATGCACTTCATAGAATAGAGTCAGTAAGAATGAAAGAGAAATAGGCCAAAACTAAGTACTCTGTAAGCTTTAACGGAGGATGATTACTACCCTTTTACAGCAGGAAGGTATCTGAGGTTCACAGGTAACAGATGGCACCTTAAAGGTAGAAGAGTTCTAGTCCAATTCCAAGAGGCATATTGCTTTTTGGGAATATTTCATTAACAACTCACTTAAGCTGAGGACTATGTTCTAACCCTTTCCTCCTATTAACTTATTTAACCCTAGCAAAATAATTTGTGAACTAGCAGCTCTTCTCATCTTCATTTCGCATATGAGGTAAGTGAAACAATGAATATGCCGAAATGTGCCTTACAAGTGGCGGAGCTAGAATCAGAATAGTAGAGGAATTTGGGTTCATCCAAAATTCATTTAGTGAACCACTAAGTCTCAATTAACACATTGACACAATGAACACTCAGCTGTGAAAAAGTAAAAGTTTCTGCCCTCAGGCAACCCACATGAGGGTGAGGGGAAGCAGATAAACCCAACAGACAACCCTCAGGGCTTAACTGCCCAGTGAGTGGAGGCTCTGAAAACAGTCAATGGTATTTTTTCTAAGAAGATGGTCTTTCCTGGCTATGTTTTCCAACCACCAGTTGTCCTGGCATCAGCCTCTAGGCCAGTGATGGGCAATCTCTTGAGCTTGGTGTGTCAAAATTTGCCAAAAAACAAAACAAAACAAAACAAGCATAACTCGGGTGGTGTGTCACTTCGAGAAAAAAAAACATAATTTCACAATATTTATATGTTAAATAACAAAAATGTTTTGGCCTACAGACCTCTGGCACAGAGTGTCTACACTACAGCAAATGTTTTATCCTCGGCTACTGCACCTGGCCGTGCAGGTGCAGAGGATGAAACGTCCTTCTCAGCATCCCGCCCATACTTCTCTGGTATGTGGCTGTGTGTCATTGAAAATGGCTATGCGTGTCAGTGCTGACAGGCGTGTCACAGGTTCACCATCTTGGCTCTAGGCAGTGAGTGAAACATCTAGGTCGCCAACACTCTCCCGCTCGCCGGATCAAATAAGGCGCCAGTGGCCTGCGTTATGACGCGACCCAACGTCCGCCGGAAGTGCGCGGAGGGGCTGCAGGGAACTGGCGGCCTCCGCGTCTGGTACCCTGAGCTTCGAGAGTTGGATGCTACTCCTCCACGCCGGAGCCGCTGTGCCGCGGTCGGGATCATGGTGTTCTACTTCACCAGCAGCAGCAGCGGTGAGTGGGTGCCGCGACCGCCGGGGTCCCTGCTCCACTGTGCGTTTTCGAAGCCAGGATCCCCTAGGCCACCTCGGAGCTTGGACCTCGTCCTAAAGCGCCTCCTTGGCGTTGGGTGCCTCTTCCTGCGCCCTGTCGGTCCTCCTTAGGGTTTGTCCCTGTGGTCTCCGATTGCCCCCTGGTCAGGGTCTGGGGGTCCGTGGAGGGGCTACCCTTTCTGCGGTTTTTGCATCCGGGAATGTTCTTTCATCTCGGTCAGGAAGCCCTTCCGTCGTTACATGGAATTGGGCAGTTTATGAGCTTCCTCACACCCCATTTCAAGACCCCACACCCTCCCCACCATCCGTGGCCTTTATTCTACCTGTGTCTGGTAATTGTGGACTTTGATAAAGGAAGGAGACACCTGCCAGCAACTCTGCCTGACAAAATTGTGCGTTACCCTTCTTGGAAAATGTTGTAAAATCTGGGATGCAACAGAAAGCAATTAAAAGACCCTAGAATGGTAACAAAGCTACTCACTGGGCAGAATGCTGTCCCAGATCATGGAAAATGACATGTGATGATGCTTCTGATTTGTCATTGACAGTCAAGGAAAAGGTGCTTTTAGTTCCCAGGACATGCTGTGTCTAGACTTCATTTCTCTGGCTTTGTTGTTCCTTTGCTAGAATCAACCCCCACTTAACTGCTGCACCCTTAAGACAGCTCTGGCTTATCATTTTCAAATGTCTTTCCCCGCCTGCTTCCCACCCAGGGAGTGTCTAGGTATACTTCTTTAGGGACCCCTTTATAACACTCCGTGTATACCTTTGGCATTGCACTTACCGTATTAAAGGCCGTCTGCTTGAGCTAGAGTGTACGCCCCTTCAAGGCAGGGATGGGATCTCCTATTTTTTTTTCCCTAGCATAGTGCCTGGCTCATAATAGTTACTCAATAGATGTTTGTTGAATAAATGTATGGTTTTTTTTACTTAATTATAACACTATTCTATTGCTGCTGTCTCTGCTTGCTTGTTAAAGGTGGGCTCCGTGTTATCTGTGTGGGTTTGAATAGGGTGGTACTTTCTCTTTAAAGATAAGAACATTGAGGCCCAGAGAAGTAACTCACAGAGCTCCCATCCCTCCTACTCAATCACTGTCACATCTCATTATTTTCCTCAATAGTTTAGACTTCCACAGTGTGCCATATGCTATTTCTCTGCTTCTGTAAATTTGATTTGTCTTACCCATATTATTAGAATTACTAGAAGCAAAATTCAGACTAGCCTGAAAAATCATTTGGGCCGCTAATAGCATTTCCAGTTCTTCCTTTATTCTGTTCTTCTCTCTCTAAGATAACTTGAACATCTCTTCATAGCTTCTCCACTCATGAAAGGCCCCAACATAGACAACCCAAAAGGGAATAAAAAGTGCAGGCCGGGTATATAGATATTAAGACTATTTTATGCTAGTTACTTTAGTCTCCTTTAACCTATTCTAAATTCTTAGAGCACTAGTCATACATATACAGGTGCCCTTAATAGAAAGGAGGGTTACAGCAGATTTGTGCATCATATTTTCCTCATTGGTTTCCATTATAATGTCAGAACTGCTTCCTGTTGGAAAAAATATTTAGCCCCTAAGTCTAACACAACTGCACATGTGCAGCACATCTTTTAAAATTGCAGTTAATGGAAAAATAATTTTTCAAGTAAAATAGTAGTAAAACTGCATATTCCAATACAGAAAACAACTTGAAATGCAGAATTTTCAGGTAATGACTATGTATAGATAGCCAAGCTTATACACCAAGTGGTAACTGCATAAAACCTTTTTTTTTTAAATGGGGAGAAATTTTCAATAAAAAGTGTTTGCCTTTCCTTTGTTTTAAGATTAGTATCTCTAAGATCTGTTCAATTTTAGTCTTTCAGGCTTTCTCATAATATGTATAATGGCATATTATATGTATTATTTCCAGTGTTAAATTCAAGACCCACAAAATTCCTGTATTTTGCTCATTAAGTCCACTTGTGCTTTTAGGATAGATTGTTCTGTAAATTAGGAAATTATCACAGAGCCTATAGAGTTCGTCGCTACATCTGAATCAGATATCTTCAAGGTAACTAGTTCCCATACTATTTATTTTATTTTTCTTTTATTTGTATTTTTCCGAAGTTAGAAGCGGGGGGTGGGGGGGGTGGGGGGGTGGGGGGGGGTGGGGGGGTTGAGTGGGGGTGGAGGGGGAATGGAGGAGTGGCAGACAGATGCCCGCATGCGCCCAGCTGGGATCTACCTGGCATGCCCACCAGGGGGCGATGCTCGGCCCATCTGGGGCGTTGCTCCTCTGCAGTGGGAGCCATCCTAGTGCCTGAGTGGAGGCCATGATAGAGCCGTCCTCAGTGCTCAGACCAACTTTGCTCCAATGGAGCCTTGGCTGTGAGGGGAGAGGGGTGGAGAAAGAGATAAAGGAGAGAGGGAAGGGTGGAGAAGCAGATGGGTGCTTCTCCTGTGTGCCCTGACCAGGAATTGAACCCTGGGCTTACTTACACACCAGGCCCGACGCTCTACTGCTGAGCCAAACGGCTAGGGCCTAAAATAATTCAGTTTATTTTTTCCTTTATCACTGACATGTTCAGGAGCTTAATTCAGACTTTGCTCAGAAATGATGTTCTTGTTTGTTTGTCCTTTTCTTTTTCTGTCCCAATGCTTTTAACCCACGCAACGAGCAATTGTGTTCTTTTTATTTTTAATTTTATATTTGACATAATTTCAGTCTTTTAGAAAAATTACCCAAACATTAAGATTTCCTTTATATTCTCTTAAGAGTCCCCAAATTCTAACATTTTACCTTTTCTAACCAAATTCTAGCATTTGCCTTATCATAATTTTTTCTTTTTCTCTTTCTACATGCGTGCACAATGTTTTTTCCTGAACTATTTGTTAGTAATTTACAATTTACACCTAAATTTTGTTTTCTTTCTAAAATCAATGATATTTTATTAAAAGACAGTCTTTGTTATTAAAATTAGGAAATTAACGTTGCAACAATTCTATTACCTAATCAGTGTCCTAATGTATTTATAACAAAGGAAAATTACAAATCATTGCTGCATTCGGGTGTCATTACGTCTTAGTCTCTTCTAATCTGGAGCATTTGCTCAGTCTTTCTCTTTCATGACACTGTTGAATTATTTTGTACAATACCCCTTAGTTTGGGTTTGTACCAGTAATGTTCTTAATCACCTCATTTTATAGATCAACCACTCAAAACAATCATCTGTCATTCTCTTGGCTGTAAGATAGCTTGTCCTACAGAGACAACTTTATTTTAATTAACCTTTTAAAAAAGTAATTTTAAAAATTACTTTTAGTTCTGATTGCAAGAACCACATGTATATTTTGTGAGCAGGCAAGGTAAAGTAACTGTTAACGGATGTATATCCTTCCATATGTATAAGTAAAATGAATGCATATATTAAAAATATATAGGTAAATATACATATGCATACTCAATTACATATTTATTTTTTACAGATTGAATCTTACTGTATATAGATAATCAAAAATACTGTAGCCCTTTTTAATGGGTACATGGCATTTTTGTTTATGGATGTACTATAATGTCTTTAACCAGCCTTAGTGTTTCGGTTATAAAAAGAACATCATTGTTTAATGTAGTATTTAGTTAGCAGGGTACATACACTACTACTGGTGACATTGTAGGATCAAAAAGATATACACATATAATATTTCCAGTTGTGCAAAGAGAATCTAAAACACATTTTAGTTTTATTCCTGCACTTTTGGCAATTGTTATATGCTATGCAAAGGGCTTACCAAACTAATATAATGCTCAATTATAGATAAATATTTTTATCAACTAGTGAATGTAAACAATCTCTCCTTTCAAGATATTTCTCTCAACTACTTCCAAGTTGTTATGGACTACAGTCATTTTAACTGCTCTTTGAGGGAATTAGGAGTTCTCCCTCCCCAAGAGAGGTAACTTAAGGAGCATCTCATTACTGAAAGTACAGGCAATCCCGAATTTTATAACTTACCATATTTTTTTGCTCCATAAGACGCACTTTTTCCCCAAAAAAAGTGGAGGGGGAAATGCCCGTGCATCTTATGGAGCAAAAAATACACTTTTTATTAAATATTTTAACACACCATTTGATTGAGAATATTTTTTTTCTTATTTTCCTCCTTAAGACCCTAGGTGTGTCTTATGGTCAGGTGCGTCTTACGGAGCGAAATATATGGGGTAATGAAAGAGTGCTGCGCCCTGGTCTTCAGAGCTCCACTCGCATGTTGGTAGTTTGGTGCTCCGGAGTGACAGCAGATAGGCTTACCTGCCCAAGCTTGCACCCATCTGACAGGCTTCATAGACTAAGAGCCATGTGACAATCAATCCAGGAGTATAGATCCAAATGGGATCAAATAAGTTTTAGTAGATGAGCTTGATAATCTACCAAACCCAGTGCACAATTAGCATTTCAGTTAGGAGACTTAAATCTTTGTTTGACTCCAGATGGAGCATCCCAGTGTTAAAACACACTAGCTCAGTGAAGTAAGTGTCCTCCTAAGGAAAGCCACACCCAGAATATTTAGTTTGATTTAGGATAGTGGTTTGCAACACTGACTTCATACTAGAATCACTTGGAGATGTTTTAGAAAACACCAGTGCCTGCCCCCCAGAGAGCAGGATTTGGTTGGTCTTAGGTGAAACAGGGCATAAAGAGATAGGGAACTCTAATACATATCTTACCAGGGTTCAGAGCCACTGATTTAGAAGTTTAAGAGCTGTGTTTCTCCTGAATGGGACAGGGAATCCCTGATAATTTGCAACCCATCTGGATTATAATTTAATATTGGCTAAATAAAATTACGAAAAATAGAATTTGACCAAGTATAGGAACATATTTTTAAATGATTGAGGCAAAGGTTGGTTATTTTATTTTTAAAGAATTCTTTGGAAGAAGGCAAAGGTATATAGGACTGAACTGGAGTTGCACTGAACTCTATCTAGGAAAGTAGCTATTTTAAATAAGGTTAGCAAATCTTTTCTGTTTGGGCCAGATAGTAAATACAGTACTTGAGACTGTGAGCCACATCTCTCTCTCTCTCTCTCTTTTTATTTAGATTTTATTTATTCATTTTTATTGGAGAGAGAGAGGAAAGAGATAGAGAGAAAGGGGGGAGGAGCAGGAAGCATCAACTCCCATATGTGCCTTGACCTGTCAAGCCCGAGGTTTCAAACAGGCAACCTCAGCATTCTTGGTCGACACTTTATCCACTGCGCCCCACAGGTCAGGTTCTCTCACTCTCTTTTTTATTATGTGAGAAGCGAGGAGGCAGAGGCAGACTCCTGCATGCGCCCCTACCCGGATCCACCAAGCAAGCCCCCCTCTGGGACAATGCTCGGACCATCCGATGCCAGGGCTCCATCACTTGGGCAACTGAGCTATTTTAGCGCCTGAGGCAAGGCCACAGAGCCATCCATCCTCAGCATCCTGGTCCAACTTGCTCAAACCATTCGAGCCATAGCTGCGGGATCGGGAGAGAGAGAGAGAGATGGATAAGTGGATAGTCACTTCTCCTGTGTGCCCTGACCGGGAATCAAACCAGGACTTCCACACACCGGCCGACACTTACCGCTGAGCCCACCAGCCAGGGCCTGTGAGCCACATCTCTGTTGCTTGTTCTTCCTTGTTTTGCTTTTTCAACCTGCTGAAATGTAGAAAGTCATTCTTAGCTTGAGGGCTGTCCAAAAACAGGTCTGAATTTGGCCATTGGGCCATGTATTTTTTTGCCAGTCCCAAATCTACACATTTATCTCTTGTTTTTACTATTGAACACTTTTAATGACAAAGTTATCTAACTACCTTTTATTTTTGTTTTATCTTAGTTAACTCATCTGCTTACACTATTTACATGGGAAAGGATAAATACGAAAGTAAGTTTTCAAAAGCATTTGATTTTGAAATTTTCAGAAGGTAAGTGTTAATTGCTTTTTCTCTCTGTGGTTTGTTGGGTATGAATTTTCAACTAACAACTACTAACTAACCCATAATAAAGAACTTGAGGGGATTAACTTCCTAGAATTTAGTTATATCAGAGAATATTTGAGCAAATTGGACCACCTGTTGCTCATAGAAACTTATTGTACAAAGAGGTTTGTGGTATCATCTGGTTTAGGTTGATACAAATCTGGTTGCTGGTTTAGATAAATTAAAAATAAATAAAAATGACTTAGGGTTTTTTGTTTGTTTGTTTGTTTTTATAGGGACAGAGAGAGAGTCAGAGAGGGATAGATAGGGAGAGACAGACAGGAACAGAGAGAGGTGAGAAGCATCAATCATTAGTTTTTCATTGCCGTCGCAACACCTTAGTTGTTCATTGATTGCTTTCCCACATGTGCCTTGACCGTGGGCCTTCAGCAGACCGAGCAACCCCTTGCTGGAGCCAGCGACCTTGGGTCCAAGCTGACGAGCTTTTTTTTTGCTCAAGCCAGATGGGCCCACGCTTAAGCTGGTGAACTCAGGGTCTCAAACCTGGGTCTTCCGCATCCCAGTCTGATGCTCTATCCACTGCGCCACCGCCTGGTCAGTCATGACTTAGGTTTTGAAAAAGATTTTCTGCACATTTTTAGCACATTTAAGATAATTGGAGACATAGCTATTGGTTTTCTGAGGCAGAAGATGGCTTTTTTAGTCATGAAATGTTAACAGTTTTTGTCTAACTTTGTTGACCATTCTTTTCAGAATGAAATATATACATTATTACATACTGTACACAATCATAACTGAACAGTGTATACATTTGTTATAAAGTACTGCAATCTGCGGGTTACATAGAGACACCAGGCAGGTTACAGAAGAAATTTGAGGAGTTTATTAATTAGCTGGCTAGCTAGCTACATGGGGCACGATCCCAAATCATGTAGGCCCTCTTAGAGTTCTGAACCTTCTTTTATACAAAATCAAGTACTGGTTGGAGTGGGTAAGGAAGGGGAACATGATACAATAGTCAGTTACTAACAAGCTTACAACATTTAGCTATAGGATCTATTAAAAGGAAAAAGCATTCTTACACATCAGGACCACAAGATAACACGGTAGTGATAATTGTTTTACATACCCGGCAAAGACATTCCCAAATCTTCTAGTGTCTACCCCCCATCCCTGTCGCCACAATGAAATGCTTAACTTAGGATAAGGAGAGAAGCTAAATGAAATACCTTTGCTAAAAGTATTGGGGCTAGCTTATTAGGAAACCCAATAAGATAGTCCCCGCTTGCTTTGGTTTACAAGTTTTATACATATAAAGAATTTCAAAAGGGATGATTATCAGAAAGCATATAAAATATTACAGAATGCAGGTTTTTCAAGCAAGGGGATTGGACTCATGATCCTTTGTCTAAAGGTATACATCACTCTCAGGACTCCAGGAGGGGAGAAGAGTGAGAATCAGTGTAGGAACTTTTAATTAAGATACGGAAACATATCTCCTAAAGGATCTTAAGGATGGGGAAGAGGAAGTTTTCAGATAAGTTTTACCTTCTTTGCTGTCTAGCAAGTAGGGGCCTCAGTTCTTCCAGAGAACTATGATTAGTTACTGACTAACTTTTGCCCCTTTAATCTCTTCCCCTAGGTTTATTTTTTTTCAGAGAGGAGGGGTAAGGGGGCCTGACTCTTCCTTTTAAAATACTAATGTTAACAATTTTTGCAATTCTGTGGCACCTTATCACACATTCATGTAACTAAAATAAAATTTTACAAAAAATACCCATATCATTTGCTATACCCTGTATTTTTGGTTTTAATACATGTTTTAAAAGCTAGTCTCAGCCTCCTAAATTAATTTTTTGACTCACTAAAGAATTTGAACTACAGTTTAAAATAAAAACATTGCTGGAGGGGGTCACCTTTTTGACTGCAGGCATGATGAGGAGGTGAAAGTGAAGGTCAGCTCCCTTGGTTAGGAGAGTTATTAGCCGAGGGTGTCAGCCCTGAGTGGGAACATGAGGGAGGAAGAAAGGAACAGCAACGGGAGAAAATGCCAGAATTACTCTCCTTCCAGCTTGGAAAACACAGCTGCTTATGTCATGGGCTAGTACTAGTGTAATGTTTTAGAAAAGACAGCTCTTAAATCAGCCCAGTGTTGGTTAAAATTCCAGCTCTTTAGCAAAATAGTTATGCCAGTGTTTTTCAACTATTTTACACTTGGGGACCAGTGAAAATAGGAGAATTACTTCAGGGACTGCTAAGGCAGAAATCACCCTGAGCATAAGTGAATTTGACCAAGATCACTGGGTCTGTAATGTTCATACAACATCAGGGTGTTAAACTCTTTGCAGACTGGCACGAAATTTTTGGCAGACCAGTTCTGTGGGCCAGTGGTTGTAAAACACTAAGTTATATTTCAGAACTTTAGATTTCTTAGATGTAAGGAGAGGATCATGGGATGGTACCTTCCTTGCGGGTTAATGAGAGAGCCTGGGTAAAGTGAGCCATAGCAGGCACTCAGAGCAGTATTCACCGTCACTGGAGCTCCTTTAGCTCCACCAATTTGCCGCCTCCCTCCACTGGGAACACTTCAGGGCTAGAGGATTCTGCCTTGGTAGTCTGAGAGCTGGCCAAGTCACTACAGTCACCTTTCTTTAACCTCCAGGTATTGCTTTATTTTTCTTTTCTAAAACCATCAGTCTGTTCTAGGTGCAGTTTGAAACTGACAGCAGTTTAAACTTGATCCTTTAAAAGAGGCAAGTACAACATTCTTCCGTATGAGACATTTGACATTAATGAAATAAGGCCAAAAATGAAAAGATACCAAATAGCCCTTGCCAGGTGTCTCAGTTGGAGTATTATTCCGATGTGCCAAGGTTGTGGATCAATCCCTGGTCACGAATCAGCCAATGAATGCATACATGAATGGGTGGAGCAGCAGGTTGATGTTATTCCCTCTCTCCTTCCCCCCTCCTCTTTCTCTTCCCCCTTCTCCCCCTCTCTTCCTCACTTCTTCCCTTTCTGAAACCAGTAAGTAATTAAAAAAACAAAGATGTCAGAGAGCAGTGATGTGATTATATAATTAGTATATGTATACTTATATTTAAAATGGGATATGAATAAACTATATAGCAGGGGTTGGGAACCTATGGCTCATGAGCCAGATGTGGCTCTTTTGATGTCTGCATCTGGCTTGCAGACAAATCGGGGGGTTTTTTTGGTTTTTTTTTTTTTTAATTTTATTTTACAGGGACAGAGAGAGGGGTAGATGGGGACAGACAGACAGGAATGGAGAGAGATGAGAAGCATCAATCATCAGTTTTTCATTGCAATACCTTAGTTGTTCATTGACTGCTTTCTCATATGTGCCTTGACCGCAGGCCTTCAGCAGACTGAGTAACCCCTCGCTCAAGCCAGCAACCTTGGGTCCAAGCTGGTGAGCTTTTTGCTCAAGCCAGATGAGCCCACACTCAAGCTGGTGACCTCAGGGTCTCGAACCTGGGTCTTCCACATCCCAGTCTGACGCTCTATCCACTGCACCACCACCTGGTCAGGCTAGACAAATCTTTAATAAAAAAATAATGTCTAACCAGGTGGTGGCGCAGTGGATAGAGCGTCAAACTGGGATGCAGAAGACCCAGTTTCTAGACCTCGAGCTTGCTCAGCTTGAGCCCAGGCCCATCTGGGTTGAGCAAAAGCTCACCAGCTTGGATCCAAGGTCGCTGGCTCCAGCAAGGGGTTGCTTGGTTTGCTGAAGGCCCATGGTCAAGGCATGTGTGAGAAAGCACTCAATGAACAACCAAGGTGTCCTAAGGGCAATGAAAACTAATGATTGATGCTTCTCACATCTCTCCGTTCCTGTCTGTCTGTCCCTATCTATCCCTTTCTCTGACTCTCTCTCTGTCCCTGTAAAAAAATAATAATAATGTTAAAAATATAAAACATTCTCATGTATTACAATCCATTCATTTCCTACCGCTCATGTTCATGGTTGTGGGTGGCTGGAGCCAATCACAGCTGTCCTCCGGGACAACACCGAATTTTTATTGGATAATTCATAACATACATGGGTCGTTGTGAGGTCAGGAAGTAAACTTCCCGCCTTTTAATCAAGTAGTCAGCTAGCTAATTGCAGAAACCCTTTTGACAAAGAAGATGGCTAAAAGAAAAAACTATGAGGAGTATTGTACTTTCAGCAGGAGTAGACAGAGGAATTTGCCTTTGTGGAGAGAGCAGGTTCTGCAGTGTGTCTAATATGCAATGATAAAATTGCATCGATGAAATGGTCAAATATAAAGCGGTACTTCGACACACGCCATACTACATTTGAATCAAAATATCCAATGGGGGACAGCAGGAAGAAAGCATGTCAAGAGCTACTATGCAGAGTGCAAGCTAGTCAGCAGCAACTAAGTGTTTGGACCCAACAAGGTGACTGGAATTCGGCTAGCTTTGCTAGTGCTTTAGCAATTGTGAGAAATGGAAAGCCATTCACAGATGGGGAGTATGCCAAAACATTCATGCTTGATGTTGCCAGTGAACGTTTTGACAACTTTTCGGGTAAGGACAAGATAATCAAACGAATAAAAGACATGCCTCTGTCGGCAAGAACTGTTCACGATCGTACCATCATGATGGCAAATCAAATTGAGGCAACACTAGTGAAGGACAGAAATGCAGCACCATTCTTTTCTCTCGCTTTGGATGAGTCAACTGACGTAAGCCATTTATCCCAGTTCAGCGTGATTGCAAGGTATGCTGTCGGTGACACACTACATGAGGAAAGTCTTGCTGTTTTGCCTATGAAAAAGACAACAAGAGGGGAGGATTTATTCCAGTCTTTCACTGAGTTCGCTAAAGAAAAAAATCTACCAATGGATAAACTTATTTCGGTGTGTACTGATGGTGCTCCGTGCATGGTGGGGAAAAACAGAGGATTCCTAGCACTTCTTCGTGAACATGAAAAGAGACCCATCCTAAGTTTTCACTGCATCCTACATCAGGAGGCACTTTGTGCTCAGCTGTGTGGCGAGCATCTTGGTGAGGTGATGTCGCTGGTCATTCGGGTGGTCAACTTTATTGTTGCCCGAGCTTTAAATGATCGCCAGTTTAAAACACTGCTGGATGAAGTTGGGAATAATTATCCTGGTCTGCTTCTGCACAGCAATGTGCATTGGCTGTCAAGAGGGAAGGTGCTCAGCCATTTCATGGCTTGTCTGAGCAAAATCCAGACTTTTCTTGAAATGAAAAACATCGAGCATCCTGAGTTAGCTAACACTGAGTGGCTCCTGAAGTTCTACTCTCTCGTGGAAATGACTGAACATCTGAACCAGCTCAATGTGAAAATGCAAGGCATTGGAAATACAGTCTTATCCCTTCAACAAGCAGTGTTTGCATTTGAAAACAAGCTGGAACTCTTCATTGCTGACATTGAAACAGGTCATTTACTACACTTCAAAAAACTGGGAGAGTGTAAAGATGCATGCACAGCAAGTGACCCTGCTCAACATCTTGATCTCCAGCTGCTAGCGGGCTTCACATCTAATCTCCTGCAGTCATTCAAAGGGCGCTTTGGAGAATTTCGTGAGCGCACTCATCTTTTTAAGTTCATCACCCATCCACACGAGTGTGTAGTGGACAGCGCCGACCTGAGTTACATCCCCGGTGTCTCCATCAGAGATTTTGAGCTACAAGCTGCTGACCTGAAGGCCTCAGATATGTAGGTGAATAAGTTCAAGTCACTGAATGAAGATTTGGAAAGACTTGCACGACAGCAAGCAGAGTTGGCGAACAAACAAGTGTGGAGAAATGAAAAAACTTGAACCCGCATAGCAGCTGATTGTCAAAACTAGGAATGTGCTTCCCATCACATACCACACAATGCAGCATGTGAGTATTGCTGTACTGACAATGTTTGGCTCTACGTATGCATGTGAGCAGTCTTTCTCACATCTAAAGAACGTTAAGACCAACCTACGATCACGTTTAACAGATGGAAGTCTTAATGCCTGCATGAAGGTTAACCTCACCACATATCAGCCAGACTACAAAGCCATCAGCAAAACCATGCAGCACCAGAAGTTGCATTAATGGTAAGAAGTACTTATTTATCATTGGTTAGCAACACCATAACAACATTATTAAAAAGAATTCAGAGACTTATTGTACTTTAAAAGTGTTGGTCTTACATAAAATGCACACATCTAGCCTGACCGGTGGTGGCGCAGTGGATAAAGCGTCAACCTGGGAACCCTGAGGTCGCCAGTTCAAAACCCTGCACTGGTCTGGTCAAGGCACATATGGGAGTTGAGCTTCCAGCTCCTCCCCCCTTTCTCTCTCTTTCTCTCTTTCTCTCTCTCACTCTGTCTCCTCTCTAAAATGAATAAAATAAAAATTAAAAAAAAAAAGTCCTTAAAAAAAAAATAAATAAATAAAATGCACACATCTGGTTGTATTTAGTGTTAAACATATCGTATGGCTCTCACGGAATTACATTTTAAAATATGTAGCGTTCATGGCTTTCGCAGACTAAAAGGTTCCTGACCCCTGCTATATAGCATTATGATATAATGTGATATGTAATTATTAAATAAATATAGTTGTAAATCAGATCTATATAAACAGTTTGGAATCTTGCTATAACACTGGTTGCTATACAGCAGAATCAGTATAAGCAAGATTATCACATCCTAGCCAAGAGAAAAAATCAAAATAGAATAATGTAATTCATTTATAAAGTTTTTCATTATAATGACTTTATGACATTGACTCCGCGCGTGTTTGTGACTTAATGGAGAAGCTGTTATATCAATACTAAAGTTTTATATTTCTCCTAGTAACCCATGAATTGTTGTAGGTAATTTGTATTTTCTCCTCAGCATCCTCCTGATGAATGTAACTGAAGAGGGGATGCTACTGTCCTATATATAAAATTGTACAATAAGGGACAGTTATAAGAGCTGTGGTTTTATCTACAGCAGATGTGGATCCAAACCTGACCAGATCTCCTTTTCTTTCCACCACATCCAGTGTGCAAACCCCAGACAGGTTACTGAGCAGCACCTAAAGCAGAGCTGCTGTGTGTGGTTGTGCAGCTCGTAATGGGGGGAAGGAGAGGGCTTTCTGTGTTTTGTAATGTGAAGGGTGACCTGGATTCTGGTTCATGCCCGTGGACTGCCAGTGGTTCTGACTGACCTGACGCGGCCGTGCCAGTGACCTTCTGACCATATCTCTTGTTCCTTCCACTTCCATTTACTATTTGCTGGGTCTGTTTCTGCCAGCCTCCATGGATATCCAAAGAGGAAGATTTTGTCTGGGTTTTCACAGTATTCAGTGGGAGGCACACATTAAAATAGGTGTGGGCCACTAGCTGTGAACCTCAAATTGTTTCTTTGTTTGTTTTTTTTACAGGGATGGAGAGAGAGTCAGAGAGAGGGATAGATAGGGACAGACAGACAGGAACGGAGAGAAGTGAGAAGCATCAGTCATTAGTTTCTCGTTGCCGTCGCAACACCTTAGTTGTTCATTGATTGCTTTTTCACATGTGCCTTGACAGTGGGCCTTCAGCAGACCGAGCAACCCCTTGCTGGAGCCAGCGACCTTGGGTCTAAGCTGACGAGCTTTTGCTCAAGCCAGATGGGCCCACGCTCAAGCTGGTGACCTTGGGGTCTCAAACCTGGGTCTTCCGAATCCCAGTCCGACACTCTATCCACTGAGCCACCGCCTGGTCAGGCTGTTTTTCTGTTTGTTTGTTTGTTTTTTAACGGGGACAGAGAGAGAGAGAGAGGGATAGATAGGCACAGACAGACAGGAATGTGAGAGACAGACAGGAGAGAGGTGAGAAGCATCAATCATTAGTTTTTCGTTGCCGTTGCAACACCATAGTTGTTCATTGATTGCTTTCTCACATGTGCCTTGACTGCGGGCCTTTAGTGGACCTAGCAACCCCTTGCTGGAGCCAGCGACCTTGGGTCCAAGCTGATGAGCTTTTGCTCAAGCCAGATGGGTCCGCGCTCAAGCTGGTGACCTCGGGGTCTCAAACCTGGGTCTTCCGCATCTCAGTCCGATGCTCTATCCACTGTGCCACCACTTGGTCAGGCTCAAATTGTTTTGAAAAATAAAATAAAGTCTCTAAGACTATGGGCAAATACATTAATACTAATAGCAGGTGCTGTAGAAGTGGAGGAGGCAGAGTAAACGTGATTAGGGAGAGCTGAGAAGGCTTTGTGGAGGAGTTGAATAGGATGGGCTAGATTGTGAAATCCTTTATTCTTTGTTTTAGTCTTTTTATTTTTATTTATTTATTTATTTAGTGGAATCCTTTAAATGACCTTTGGAGGAATTTATATCCACAAATATAAATATAGAATTTATTTCTACATATGTAAATTTAGATTCTATCTAGAATCCACTGGAGTGGTGTTTTATTGTTATTAAAATATATGTAGGCCTTACTAAGCGGTGGCGCAGTGGATAGAGTGTCAGAATGGGATCTGGAGGACCCAGGTTCAAAACCTCAAGGTCGCCAGCTTGAGCACGGGCTCATCTGGCTTGAGCAAAAGCTCGTCAGCTTGGACCCAAGGTCGCTGGCTCGAGCAAGGGGTTACCTGGTCTATTGAAGGCCCGTGGTCAAGGCACATGTGAGAAAGCACTCAATAAACAACTAAGGTGTCGCAATGAAAAACTGATGATTGATGCTTCTCATCTTTCTTCATTCTTGTCTGTCTGCCCCTATCTATCCCTCTCTCTGACTCTCTCTCTCTCTGTCTCTGTAATATACATATATGTAGGAAAAATCTATGTATACAACACTATTCCCCCAAGAACTTTTGGAATTATTTGGAGGCATCAGCTTTCCTATTCGGCTTTGTAAGAAGCGTATAACATTTTTAAAGCACCCTGTCCTCTGGTGCTTCTAGCACATTACACTTATTTCTAATAACCTTGTTGACTTCAGACTGGGCTGGATGGACTATAAATGAATTTTTAATTGAATAATTTACTTTCACTAAAAAGTTTTCAGGTGTGTTTCTTTTTATTAGCCAGCAGGTGTCACCAGAGTGCCAAACATTACCTGAAGAAGAGGTTTTTAGATTTCCCTTCACTTTTTCTGATTTCCTGTTGGCTGTTTGCTCAGGTTTCCACGAAACTAGTAAAAAGCCTTTCACAGCCTGATGGTGTCTGCAGTTGCTAAGAGTACCCTCATCCAGACTTCATCATCCCTTTGTGTTTCTGGGCAATAAATACCCCAATGAAGCTAGGTTATACTTTCTTGGGTACATTTTAAATCATCATATTTGAATTCTTTTGCTTACCTTGCAGTTTTTAACTTTGTGTATAATACTTTAATGCTTCTGTATTAAACACAATTAGTAATTGTTCTTGTGGCTTTTGGAAGTACAGGATGGGGCTAAAGTAGGTTTATAGTTGTGAGTACACAAAACAGTTCTTGTATTACACTGGGGAACAAAATTTTTGTTGCATCCACAAAAATACTTGTTTTTACCTAACTCGAGTGTGCTGATCCCAAATCTGACATTAGTTTTTATCTGTAAGCTACAGATTTTTTTGCAATTCAGGATTTTAGGTTTTTGTCTTATTGTAAAATTTTCAACATTTAGTTTAACATAGTGAAATAGGATGTCTTCTTGGGCATCATCTTTATGAAAATATAATAATTTATATAATGCAGCAGATATACTAATACATTAAAAGATATGACTGCATCAGAATTTGTCTACAGTTTTGAAATAGAACATATTAAAACACTTATTTTAATCATAAAATTTGCACAAAACTTATTTAAATTCTATTCATGCAAAAATTTGCGTTTGTAGCTCTTGCGTTTGTGTACTTGTTGAGGACAATCTTGTTTGATGCTCCAGCAGTAGTCTGCTCGTCACTAACAGCTCCAAGATTTTCGGGAAACTTGTCAAGGTGACTGTTCAGGAACTGAATCTTAATGCTCATGTTACATCCAATGTCATGGAAAGTCAACACCATTCTTTGAATCAGAAGTTCATAATTTTCTGCTTTCTTGTGGCCAAGAAATTTCTTTGTAACTGCCACAAAAGACTGCCATGCTGCTTTCTTTTCCTTATTCATCTTCCTGGCAAATTCTTTGTCATGTATGAGGATTCGAATTTGAGGTCCATCGAATACACCTGCTTTTATCTGCTCGAAAGACAAGGCAGGAAAAGCAGAAATAATATGTTGAAAGCATTCACTTTCCCTACTCAAAGCCTGAACAAATTGCTTTATTAAGCCAAGATTAATGTGAAGTGGGGGAAAAATGATCCTGTCTCAATTAACTACAGGTTCATTCACAATATTTTGCATCCCTACTTCCAGAGCTTCACGTTTCGGCCACTCCTTCTGTGTCCAGTATTTCTCCCTAGCTCGGCTGTCCCACAAACACAGAAAGCAAGGATCCTTTGTGAAACCTCTCTCTTGTCCTAGCAGGAAATTTACCATTTTAAGATCCACACAAACGATCCAGTTATGCTCCTCATACTTCAGAAAGTCGAGAACAGTTTTTATGTCATTATCATCTTCTCGCAGATGAGTTGAATAACCAATTGGAACCGCTGTATAAACAATACCGTTGTGTAGGAGAACACATTTCAGACTCCGTTTAGAGCTGTCAAGAAATAGCCGCCATTCTGTTGGACTCTAAGTGGTAACACCTAGCTGGCTGAGAAGACTACTGATATCATAACAGTAAACAAAGTGTTTGTCTTTGGGGGAAAAAAGTTCACAAAAATTTGTTCACGCTTCCTGAAATGGGATACTTTAGCTGACCGGTGAAGTACATTCTTTTCTTGAAGCCTGGAGGCTAACAACTCAGCTGCTTTCTTTGATAGGCTCAAATCTCTTACTAAGTCATTCATTTAGGGTTAGCTAAACTGCTGAGGGGTTAATGACTGCTTAGCATCAGAAGAAGACGCTTCAAACTCTATAGTGGTGGTTCTTAAGGTTCGATGAGTTGGTCTCAGGGGTTCAGAGAAGCCTCTGCCACGGAGGCCAGAATAAAGTAATACTGTAATTTGTTGTGAGTTCATGTACTTTGTTGGTTTTGTTCATCACTTTGAGCAAGGTGATGTTCATGCACGGCTCATTTTGTGCATCAGTAAAAAAACATATACCTATGTCTTGAATTTGGAAAAAAAGAATCGTATTTTATTTATCACTAAAGAAGGGTTCAGTGATTGCACATATGAAACTGGTGGGTTCAGTACCTCAAAAAAGGTTAAGAACCACTGCTCTACAGTCATTTCCTCATGTACTTTATCAAAATACACTTGATCACCATGTTCACTTTCTTTGTCCTCAGAAGAAATAAAACCATTAAGAACTGGAACTGGGAGTATCTCATAGTGTGGGATAGGTCATATTGCTGAAGGAATATTAGGATATGCGACCATATGCCGTTTTTTCTTGCCAATGCCCTTTGTATGGATCAGACAGAAATACCAGTCACTGCTGTGCTCCTTAGGTTCACACCAAACCATGGGAATACCAAAAGGCATTTCTTTGCGTTTTCCTTTGTCCAGTCACGAAGCATTTCCTCACAATTATGACACACAACATGAGGAGCCCAATTCTTGTCTTGATCGCCAAGGGGAACTTGAAAATAGGCAATATATGCACGTGTCACAAATGATGAAATATTGCGCCTTTGATGGTGAAGTGTGTAACAGCCACGTATATAACAGAAGGTGTCAGGACTATTCTTACATTTACACCTACTCGAAGAAGCCATGATTCCATCTTAAAACAAAATAAGAGGGTGTTTTTTTTATCAGATAATATTTTTTTACATTTAAAAACAACTACAATTATGTAAAAGTGATGTTTGTAAAACATTAATTGCCTTGTGGTTATGTTCAATCCAAGAGTTGTTGCCCTTTAACTCCAATTTAAAAACCAATGCATGCCATTAACTGTAACAAAAAGATTAAAATTGCATGAAAACTAGAGCATGCACCAAAAAACGGATTTCAGATTTGGAATCAGTGATTCAGAGGTATATAAAAAAAGTTCTAAAACCTCATTGAACAGAAAATGAAAAAAAATAAAGTTCCCCAGTGTTAATTATTGTACTATTTTCCATATGAACAACCGTAAACCTACTTTTGCCCCACTCTGTATGTATGGATTTAACCTTTCTGTGGTGATGTATATTATTAACCTTAACAACCTGTATACATTTTGAATTCTCACCTTTTAGAAATATCCCTTAAGGAAATAATCCGGAATATGGATATATTTATTTAAAAATTTATATTGAAGCATTCATAATTGTAAACAACCTAAATGTCAACAGTAGAAAGTTTATGATAGGATTGTCATTGTTCCCAAAGAACTTTTTAAAATCTATTTTACCCAACATATATAGTTTAAAATTTTAATTACTAACAGAATGCTTATAATTAAAAACATCAGTTCCCTATCACTACCCCATTCTTTTTCTTTAATTAAAAAAAATTTTTTTAGGTTTTATTTACTGATTTTAGAGAGAAGAGAGAGAAAGGCAGAGGGGAGGAGCAGGAAGCATCAACTCGTAATGGTTGCTTTTTTTTTAATTTATTTTATTTTTATTTTATTCATTTTAGAGAAGAGACACAGAGTGAGAGAGAGAGAGGGAGAGAGAAAGGGGGGAGGAGCTGGAAGCATCAACTCCCATATGTGCCTTGACTGAACCAGTGCAGGGTTTTGAACCAGCGACCTCAGTGTTCCCAGGTCGACGCTTTATCCACTGCACCACCACAGGTCAGGCGCGTAATTGTTGCTTTTTGCATGTGCCTTGACCGGGTAAGCCTGGGGTTTTGAACTGGTGACCTCAGCGTTCCAAGTCAATGCTCCATCCACTGCACTACTACAGGCCAGGTTCCTTACCCCATCCTTTCCAATACCTATGTTCCACCCACCCAGAGACAGTTACTTTTAACGTTTAACAATTTATTTTTATGTGACAGAATTTTAGGCTGTTTTTATTTTCTTTTTTATGCTTCCAGTGATTGTTTCATTCCCTAATTTTCAACAGTTTTATAATTGAGAGAGTTTTTTCCTAAGAAGTAAAATGTAATTCAGTGGCTTTAAAATTTTATCAAAGCCATCACAAGTGTTATTACAGTGAATCATTTCTAAGATGTCATCTAACTAACTTCTCAGCTGCTTTGATTTGTCAGTTTTATTATCTTCAAATAGAAATCTCTTTGAACTACAGATTATAAGTATTATTATAAAAATAAAATTTTTTTAAGTGAGAAGCAGGGAGGCAGAGAGACAGAGTCCCACATATGCCCAAGCCAGAATCCACCCAGCAAGCCTGCTACCAGGCGATGCTCTGCCAGTCTGGAGCCCGTGCTCTGGAGCTAGGCAACCAAGCTATTTTAGCACCTGAGGCAAGGCCTTGGAGCCATCCTTAGCACCCACAGCCAACTTGCTTCAATCGAGCCATGGCTACAGGAGAGGAAGAGAGAGATAGAGCGAGAAGGGAGAGTGGGAGAGGTGGAGAAGCAGATGATCGCTTCTCCTGTGTGCCCTGACCAGGAATCGAACCTGGGATAATCATACACCAGGCCGACACTCTACCACTGAGCCAACTGGCAATGGCCATTATAAAAAATTATAACAGTTATAATCGCCTAATTGTAAAGCTATTTTTACAGAATTTTCATGCACCAAAGCCTTTCTGAATTACTCATTTCTTCATTAAGGAAGGGAAAAAGTTGTGGAAAGGATTGATATTTTCTCCCTTTCCAGTTATATGTAAACTCTGGCATATCATTATTTGACAGATTTTTACCTTTTTTTTGTTCTCTTATATCTCCCTGTAGATGAGGATTTAATAAAGTATGGCTGGCCTGAAGATATTTGGTAAGTAGCAATTTTGGTTTTGCTTTCAAAAGGTTATTATTTACTTATATAGAGTTGGCCAGCTGCCTGACTCCTACAATTAAAACTGAAACTTGTGCTTTGTGTTTTATTTATGAATGTTCAGTGGCAGATAGCTGACTGCCAGCTCCTTTCTTTCATAATTACCACCTTAACTGGAAAGATGTCTTAGGGTTAGGTCTCCGACCTGTGGAGACCTCCACATGTGGGCTTTTTTTTATCTCCTGTGTGTCCTCGTGGTAAGTTATGTACTGAGACCATGCACATATATGTTCAGTGCGCTCTTCTTGAGTGGATGTGTGAGGGCTTCCCAAGAAGCATTGAAGACAATTGACACAGGCTTCCATGTAGGTGGACTGTGGAGAGCATTTGACTAGATCCAGCTTTAAGGACAACACAGGCTGGGTTTCCTTTGTCTTCTAACTCCCCTCATGAGGTCAGCTCTGTCTTCATCCAGCCCCTGTCCTTCTCTCTAAAATAACTTATGGACATTTAAATAATACTACATACTTTCTTAGTCTCCTTTCAAGATCATTTATTATGCTGCTCACAAAACCTAGTCCAAAATACAACAAAGTAAATGAACAGAAAAGGACCTGTTCATTTTAGATGAATTCTCCTTTTTCTAACTGTCCTAGAATACCACATTGGTTTTTCTGCCACCTGCATGGACTCCTGGTACTTTGTTTTTCTTTCTTGTGATATTCTCAGACTCAGTGTGCTTACTTTTTTATCTTCAACTTCCACCACTCATTCTGAATCTTGTGATGTCTCTCTTGGAGCCTAATTCTACCAGTAGACAGCTCCTATGTACCCACCAGTTGCTCTCCCCAAAGATCCTGTTGCTTAAATGATAGTAATTATGAACATTTATTGAGCACTGAACTATATGTCAAATACTGATAAGTGTTTACCTCCATTAATGCATCTAGTTTCACAGCAACCCTGTGAAATTGTTACTGATACTATGCCCATTTTTTCAGATAAGCAAGTGAAGGCTAAGAGAAACTGCATAGGTCTGCCCTGGTTGTTGCTGGTCCCCCAGCTGGCCGTGGTTCTAAACCACTGCTTCTCTGTCCCTCTAAGTTGCTACTCTTTTGGCTGCAGGCCACTGCTTTCTTCCCTTGCACTGGGGCTCTGGCCCTCTCTTGGACCTTTTTTCTCCACCTGCGGTGCCAAGTCCTTCAGTTAAGTCCTTATAGTGACAGTTTAAGCAGCCACTTTTCAGAAGAGTTGGTTGATTTTCAGTAAGGTGTATAGCATTGAACACTTAGTAGGGAAAATATTACAGAGACTAACTGAAACTACCCCTAAACTTAGTGTGCTTACTCTTTCTATCCCAGACCTGTCTGCAGGCACTGCTGTAGGGCGTCTCCCCTCTTACTCCAGCCTACCCTATTATGAAGGGGCCAATTCATGACCCCAGTGGAAATGCTTTCCTGTCTGCCTTCCTCTCTAAAGTCCACATGCCAGGGAACCAAAAGGCCCTAGGACTTGAGGAATTTTAAAGGTTTTTTTTCTGCCCCCTGTCCCAGCACAATGGCCTGTCTTCTGACATCATGTATGGCGTTGAGATAGACAGTGCACAGTACTCCCTTACTTCACATGGGCAGTTTGCACTGTTGAGGGCTTCTGGTTTGGTTGCTCCCTACCTTCCTAAGATCCTAGCCAGACGTCTTCAAACTTTTTATAAAAACGGCCCACTTTTGCAGTGCTGGTCAACCTGGTCTGTATCTCCTACTAGTAGGCGTTCCAGCTTTCATGATGGGCAGTAGTGGAGCAACCAAACGCACCGTGATGGCCCACCGTGAAAGCTGGGACGCCCACTAGTGCGTGGTAGGGACCAGGTAGACCAGCACTGCAAAAGTGGGCCGTTTTTATAAAAAGTTTGAAGACGTCTGTATAAGCCCCATGAGGACAGTAATCTGTTTTGGTTAGGAGTTCCCAGTACTTAGCATAGGACCTGGCTTATAGGTATTCAGTAACAGGTTTTTGTTTTGTTTTGTTTTAAGTGAGGGAGCGAGAAAAACAGAAAGAGGGGGGTAGTGTGAGAGATAAGAAGCATCATTTCACAGTTGTGTCACTTTAGTTGGTTCATTAATTGCTTCTCATATGTGCTTTGACCAAGGGGGCCAATGACCCCTGGCTCAAGCCAACGAGCTTGCTGTTTCCAACCTGGGACCTCAGAGTCCCAGATCAATGCTCTATCCACTACGCCACCTCTGGTCAGGCTATTTGATGACTTCTCAGTTAACGAGCTCTACCACTGTCTAGAAATGATCTCCACTGGACATTTCTTCACAGGAACTGCATTCTGGTTTTCTCCATTTTGAACAGCTGTCACCCCAAGCTGGATTATTTCAGTTGTTCTTAGAGCCCAAAGATCTCCAGACTCTGTCAGGGGAAAAAGGAATGTTTTCACCTGTTACATAGTTATCTATTGTCAATTTGACGTGTCAGGTTTGAGGCAGAAATATCTGCATAGGAAAGGTTATATATTCAGATGCACCATGTGAGTTAATTTACCACAGTTAGGAAAAATTAAATAGCCTGACCAGGTGATGGTGAAGTGGATAAAGCATTGACCAGGGATACAGAAAACCCAGGTTAAAAACCCCAAGGTCACACTTGAGTGTGGGCTCATCCAACTTGACTGCAGGGTGACTGGCTTGAGCAAGGGGTCACTGGCTCAGTTGGAGCCTCCTGTCAAGGCACGTAGGAAAAAGCAGTCAATAGACAATGAAAGTGCCACAACTTTGACTTGATGCTTCTCATCTCTTTCCCTTTCTGTCTGTCCCTGTCTGTCTCTCTCTCCCTTGCTAAAAAAATATTCAATAAGTGGAAGAGAAATTTCCAGTTTTCAACTTAATGCACTCCATGTGTTATGACTTGGGTGTTTCATTTTGTTAACGTTGACTCTCTCCTGGATGCTGCTTAAACTGGTGCCTGCTGATACCCAGACATTTTTTACCCTTTTTGACACTCTGAAGTAGTCTTGAGATTAATGACTATTATTGAAAGTGATTGACTTACTTTCAGAAGCTGTGCCAGGTCTGATGTGAGCTGGAAGAGCCCTAAATTTAAGACCTGTTCTGTTGCATGGGCTGTTAACCCTGGAAACATTCCTGGGCATGCTAAGAAGGATGCAGTTGATCTACATTCCAGGACAGGTTTTCTTGGTTCACTGCTTTGATCTGGTTTTTTACCTCTGAGTTTATACCAGGAGACATCTGAGTTTATACCAGGAAACCTTCTGAGGTGCCCTGTAAACAGTTTTTTTTCAGAGTAAATGAGAATGGAGCTAAATTCACCTTAATACAAAGGGAAATAGAAATAATATACGTTTACTGCCTCCAAACTCCCTAATGACTTTTTCCAGAGATCCCACTTGAAGCAGTTAAATGACCCAGCTTCTTAGGGCTCTGCATCTCTTCATCCGCAGGTCACTGATGCTCACCTGCGGAAATTTAGTCTCTGCACTTGGTAAAGGTAACAGTGATTAAGCAGGGGGAGGAAGCTAACATAGAAGAGGGGACCAGGGAACCAGCCAGTATAAGTTAAACTTTGAGTGAGCATTTTAGGAGGTTTGAAAAGGCTTTTTAAGGAAGATAGTTTATTTACAGAGCTAGTTTTTTGTTTTGTTTTTGTTTTTTTAGCGGGAGAGACAGGAAGGGAGATGAGAAGCATCAACTCATGGTTGCGGCACTTTAGTTCATTGATTGCTTCTCATACGTGCCTTAACTGGGGAGCTCCAGCTGAGCCAGTGACCCCTTGCTCAAGCCAGTGATGTTTGGTCTCAAGCCAGTAGCAATGAGATCATGTTGATCCCACGCTCAGGCGGGCAACCTTAGGGTTTTGAACCTAGAACCTCAGCGTTCTATCCACTGCCACCACCAGGCAGGCAGAGCTAGCTTTTTTGTTTTACGTTTCAACCAAAGACCTATACACTTCTATGCATCCCCTGCCCTTTAGGTACAAGTGTTACCCACAGGCCTGAAGTAGGTGGATATCAGCAGTGAGATTCCCGTGTGTGTTTTAGTACTTAGACTACTTATGTGTGAATCCATTAGATATATATTAAATTATCTGTGTATTTCTTTTAGATTTTACATCAGAGGCCATTAAGAAACAACAGAATATAGCTGAGCTGTGATGTGTCCATAGGAGAGCTGCTATAAATAGAGAAGTGGGTTAAACAAGTTAGAATGGGAAAAGTTACTTCTCAGCTGAGCTCACTTACTAATGGCCTAGTTTCCGAAGATCTTGAAAGAGAGTAATGAGATATGTAATTTAAAAATTTGAAAACAAAACTAAGCAAAACAAAACATTTTCTGGGTGGGAGGAAATACCAAGCTGAAGATGATAATCTAAAAGAATCTCTTACATGGTAATGCAAATGAGTCAATGAACCAGTTAGAATAAATAAATCAAACTAAGATGTTTTACTCATTTCTGACTATTAGTTTTGGTTAAGAATAAAGTTAAGCGTCATCATAGGCTGCCAAAAATGCATAATATATTCCTGTATCCAAAGTAACTAGCAAGATGCTTAACCTCTTTAAAGAGGACCTTCATATAGAATCACACTCTATGAATGTGTGGCTGTTTCACTTCTAAAAAATATATTAATGCTAAGCAAATGTCTAGGAAATATATAATGGTGCCTCCTTAGGGTTTATTATTATTATTATTCATTTTTAGAGAGAGAAAGAGAAAGGGGAGGAGCAGAAAGCATCAACTCTCATATGTGCCTTGACCAGGCAAGCCCAAGATTGCTCCTTAGGGTTTTACTGTATATTCTTCAGTCTGGAAAGATTAGGACTCAGTAGGGTGTAACTAAAGTTAACAGAATCACAGTGACAATCGTGTTATTATTGTCATTTAATGCTAGGATTCTGGGAGCATCTCTGTGTGTTATAAAGAGAATGTCAACTTCATTTGGTGAATTATAAATATGAGAAACTTAGTATCACAAAATGTTCAAGGAGGTGAAAAAGAAAGTTTATTTTAATTTCTTTTTATTTTATTCATTTTAGAGAGGAGACACAGAGTGAGAGAGAGAGAGAGAGAGAGAGAGAGAGAGAGAGAGAAAGGGGGAGGAGCTGGAAGCATCAACTCCCATATGTGCCTTGACCAGACCAGTGCAGGGTTTTGAACTGGCGACCTCAGTGTTCCCAGGTCGACGCTTTATCCACTGCGCCACCACAGGTCAGGCTAAAAGAAAGTTTATTTTAAAAGGTTTAATTAAATGAGTGGTGCTAGCACCTTAATGAAAGGTAAATTTAGGACATTGGGGCAAAGGGCATTCTGAATGTTTTTAGGACAGTGTCATAAAGGGCGATCACCATGCTCTCCAGGAGACATGTTAGTACCGTCACTGGATATAAGGCTGGGCAAATTGTTGCACGGACCCATTTTATTATGTCTGTTCACTGTCTCTGTTACTCACCTGACTCTTCTGACTCTGCTTGATGTTCTCTTTGGATTGTTTTGCCTTTGCTTGAAATTTAGGGTGTCCCCAACCAAACCCCTCATCTTTTTCTCTAAACTGGTGCCCACTCCAACTATAAGCTGTTTCTGTCAGTGGTCCTACAAGTCTCCTAGGCTTACAGCACTGAAGTCTTGCTGACTGCTTTTATTCCTTTCTCTTCTCCACTGAAATTCCTTTCCCTGTTTTCTCTAAGTCCTGTGCTTCAGTCAGGGGCCCACCAAAGCTCAGTTTGCCAGTGAAGCCTTTGGTCACTGATAGCGCTTTCTCACTTGAAATAGCACCCATCCGAGGGCATGTAACAGTTATTGTCTCTAGTACTCATCTGGACACTTCATCTCACACAGCTTGCCATGTTTCTTCCTCCTGGAGAAGAGTGAGCCATGTGGAGGTAGTGGCTCTTATACTCCCCATGGTGCTGGGCGTGTATTAGGCACTGAGTTAATACTGTCTGGATGGAACGCTCTAAGTGCAAGTGACCCAAGGAAATGGTTGTCCTGTATGCCGTGCTAAAAGTGGTTCTCATTCTTTGTAGGTTTCATGTGGACAAACTCTCTTCGGCTCATGTATACCTTCGCTTACATAAGGTAACTGGATTTAAACATGGACTCGTGACTTTGTCTTTTGTGATGGGTATCATATCTTGTCTTCTATCCTTTCTTTCTGCAATTAAAGTAATAAATATGTACAAAAGTTTGAAAATTTGCAAATAAAGAACTATCTTCCCCCTGACCCAGAAAATCAGATTCTGGTGATTTTGAGACCTAGGGACAGTACCTATGTCCCAGCTAGAAGCACAGCCTTGTCCCCCCAGTTCAGATGTGTTGTCTGTCGCCTCTGCGCTCTCCCCCTTTCATTTCCATTGACCCTGCTGGAATCTGTTTTCTCCAGGGGAGATCATGTGGTTTCCTGCCTCACCAAGGGCAGATGTTCCCAGTTACCAGGGGCTTTGGGAGGTTTAAAACAGCATTATATTAGTGAAGGGAAAAGAATTATAGTTGAATTAGAATGTATATACACTTGTTATATGCGTTGCTTTTTTAAGTGTTTTATTTTGGAATGATTTTAGATTACAGAAAAGTTGTAGAGAGAGTACAGAGTTCCCATATACTGCACACACAATTTCCCTCATTGTTCGCATCTTATATTGCCATGGTAGATTTGTCAACTTAGACACCAACATTGGTACATTACTGTTAACTAAACTACAAACTCTATTTTGATTTCATCAGTTTTTCCATTAACGTTCTCTTTCTGCTCCGGGATCCAGTCCAGGGTCCCACATTGCATTTAGTTGTCCTGTCTGCCCAGTCTTTGGTCTGGGACAGTTTCTCGCTCTTTCCCTTTTTTTCATGACCATGGCAGTTTGAGAAGTATCGGTCAAGTATTTTATATTGGGTTTATCTGATGTTTTTGTCATGAATAGACTGGAGTTATGGGTTTGGGGCAGAATAACACAGAGCTGGAAATGTGTGTATGTGTGTGTGTGTGTGTGTGTGTATATATATATATATATATGTACTAACCCATGTACATATTCATATGAACTCATATGAACAATTGTTTCGTATCTCTCCATCTGTATCCATGTTAAGCTAAACAGGAGTCATACCAATGTCTCTGCCAAATCCATTACTTATATGAGCTATTCTTGCTGTTCCCCTTGCTTCAGACTATGAAAAGCCTGGCTCCCAACAGCCACCATTTCTTTGCTTATTTATTTTTGACTCCAATATGTGTAAGTGGTTTCAGATTTGTTAACCCGGATCCCCTTACAAAACAACTTTATCAACTAAAGTGCAGTGTTTATGTGCAGTTTTGGGTTTTTGTTTTTTTAGGGTTTTTTTGCCTTATAGCTTCCAGTCAAACAGCTTTCCAGAGTTTATTTATATATAAGCCGCTCCCCAGCAACCCCCTACAGGGATGTTGTGTCCTGCAACAATTAGGTTCTTTTGTCTCAGTCCACATTACATCCTGGCTGATTGTATTACTTTTTAAAGTGACATTTTATAAACTTTTTTATGTTACAGTGTTATTTTCATATTTATTTTTTGGCTGACTGCTTTGAGTTGGCAGTATACCCCAGTTAATATGAAAGTTTCTATGTCAAACTCTAGGTTGTTTAGTTTTCAGCATTATGGCTCACCAACAAGAAATATCTTTTTATGAACTACTTTCTAGGTTTTGTTTATTTATTTTTTTAAGAGTAATTCTCAGAAATGGATTTACTGGGTCAAAAGATACAGTTTGCTAACTCCTTACATACCAGATTGCTCTCTGAAAGCATTGTGCTAAATTATAATGCTATCAGAAAAATAGAGGTTTTCCAAACACTTCGGGGAATTTTATAACTTGAAAGCAACCTTTTGATCATTTATGCTATTTTATTATGCTTATAATAGTCGTTTCTTAATTTTCTAGCAAGGTTAAACATTGTACCCCATCTTTTGACTCATGCTTTTGTTTTTTGAGAACTATATTATATAAAGAAAAAGAGGAAAATTATGAACTCTCTGTCTGAACAAAATTCTGAATTCCCCTAGGTCACTTCTTGCCATTTTGGAACAATTTTAAGTTTAGAAGAAATAGAGCGTGGTGTTACCAAGTTTCCCTTTGGTTCACATTGAAGTTTTTTCTTTGAGTTCTGTTGTGTTAGAAAATGGAAAGAATGATGATTGCCCCAAGCTCACATTACCACCAGTTATTAGTTGTTTGAACAGAAGTTTTAGTATTATTTTCTTTTGGAAGCACATAATGTGCTCAATAAAAATATGTGCTCTTTAAGGAACTCTTATCTGGTTGATCTCCTGCAGTAAATAGCACAGCCCTTTGTAGATTCCAAGTATTGGAGATAAAGTAGGACTAGGTGGTTCTAAACCCACTGGGTTTGAATCCTGGCTCTGCTGCTTGCTATGTGACTTTGAGCAAATTATTTAACTGTGCCTGTATTGTCATCTGTAAAAGGGAGCTGACAGTACTGGTTCTGTTGGGTCATTATGAGGATTAAATGATCTTGCCTATCTGAAGCACTTAGAATAATATCTACCACATGCTAAGCACTCTTGGTGTTTTTAATTTTATTTTTTGACAGAGAGACAGAGAGGGACAGACAGACAAGAAAGGAGAGAGATGAGAAGCATCAATTCTTCGTTGTAGCACCTTAGTTGTTCATTGATTGCTTTCTCATAGGTTCCTTGACTGGGGGGCTACAGCAGACCAAGTGACCCCTTGCTCAAATGAGCAACCTTGGGCTCAAACTGGTGAGCCTTGCTGGTGACCTCGGGGCTTCGAAATTGGGTCCTCCAAGTCCCAGTTCATTGCTCTATCCACTGCGCCACCACCTGGTCAGGCAATTCTTTTTTTTTTTTTTATGATTTTTACGTGTTTATTGATTTTAGAGAGAAAGTAGAGAGGGAGGGATGAGAAACAAGAAGTATCAATTCCTAGTTACTTCACTTTAGTTGTTTATTGATTGGTTGTTGTATGTGCCTTGACAGGGCTAGCTCAGGGTTTCCAACTGGGGACCTCAGTGTTCCAGGTTGATGCTCTGTCCACTGCACCACTACAGGCCAGGCTGTTAATTCTATTTTATTGAATTTAGTTGACTTCAACCCAGACCTTGAAGATCATAGATATTCAGCTGTCCTCTTTCCTAAGCTTCTTTGATTTTTAACAACCCATAGACAATTCTCCTTATCTAGAGGTTTCTTATTAACATAGGTGGCACAAAGCCCACAGTTAAGGTTCTTACCTTTACGTCTTCAGAGTACCTTAGACTCTCCACTCAGTTTGTTTTCTCTGACTTTATGCATAATGCTAATGAGTTTTTTTCCCCTCATTTTATATTGGAAGTTGCAAAACTGGAAGCAGAGATTGCTGCAGGAATAGTGACAGCCACAGGTAGTAAGAAGGGGTATTGGGACAGCCTGACATCAAGGCCAAGAAACTAAGGTTTCTACAAGAACTCCGTAAGCACCATACTCTGGCACCACGTCTTAGAGCATGGTGGTTCTAGTGCTACATTTATCTGTCAGCTCTATCACTTAAGTAGGTATGTGGGACCTTGGCCCAACTACTTAACCTTACTAAGCCTCATTTTCTTCATTGGTAAAGTGAGGCTCATACTATCCATTTCATATGACTATTTACATAGTACCTGGCATGTGGTGGGTACTCAAAAACTGGTAGTTATTGTTTTGTATTTTTTTTTTTTAAACTTCTTTTTATTTTATTCATTTTAGAGAGGAGACACAGAGTGAGAGAGAGAGAGAGAAAGGGGGGAGGAGCTGGAAGCATCAACTCCCATATGTGCCTTGACCAGACCAGTGCAGGGTTTTGAACTGGCGACCTCAGTGTTCCCAGGTCGCCGCTTTATCCACTGCGCCACCACAGGTCAGGCTGTTTTGTATTTTTAAATTATTTATTTTGATTTATTTAGCATAAGGTCAGCCAGCCACTATGTATTGTGGAAGCCCTTGAAGGCATCATTGTCTCTACATTATAGCTTAATATAATGGTTGATATTTATAATGATGTCATTACATTAGCAAGATGTTAAATTTTGAATATTCTATGGTCAAGGATTATATAGGATGAGATGTACCATTAGAGTGACAAACTTGAATCACTTAGTTTTGGATCCAAATATATGTTTTTGAGAGGTTCCCATTTAAAACATTCAATATAAAGAAAAAATGTAGAAACATAATGGAATACACTTTATTTATCTCAAATATTTGTGTAGGTAGAACAGTGTATTTCCAGACAGAGTGCTTCTGTAATCCCAGGCCTAGTAGGAGCCAGTAGTGAGTTGATTTCCACTTGCTCTTGCCACTGAAATGTTTTTGTTCTTCTGGAGTGGCTTTGCTTATTCAGCTTTGACTTTGATACAGTATCTGTAGAGAAAAGAATCAATATTATTTCTTCCTTATAGTGGATGGTTTTATTTAACAGAAGAGCTTGAATCCTGACTAAGGCTGAGAGTAGATGATCTACTAGATGTTTGAGATCTAAAACTATAAGATGTCTCTTTGAGAGGAAGGTTGTGAGACCTTAGCTAAGATGACATCTAATTGTCACCATTTCCCCACAAGGTTTCTAGGAGTAAAAATAAGTAGAAGAAAGAAGAGAAATTATTCAGACATAGATAAACACTCCTATAACAGACTTTATTGCTCAGTGTTCTGAAATACAATTGAAGAACCCCTGCTTTTAATAAGAAGCAGGTAAGGCAGCAAAGCCCGATGAGTACTCTAGTACTGACCAGTAACAAAGTAGTGGACCATTTGCTTTGTGTTTGTGTTTCAGGGGGAGAAGATAGAAGACATTCCAAAGGAAGTATTGATGGACTGTGCCCATCTTGTGAAAGCCAATAGCATTCAAGGTCAGTTTTCCTGGTGGTGTTTTCAAACCTAGCATGGATTTCTCTGTGTCTGAAATGGATTACCTTTTGGAGAACGTGTTCCTGATTTTGGCTTAAGTCAAAAGATTGACACTCAATATGCCTTTGCCCTGTTTTGTTCTCTTCAGATGGCAGTTCTGCTACCTACCAAAAAACTAAAAACTAATCTCCCCGCTCCTCTAATGTTTAGGGCCCTCTCACAACTCTTTTTACTTTGTTTTTCTTACCTTGAATAATAGGTTGTCTGTACCTGCCTTCCCTTAAGTTATTTGTAAAGAGACTTTACAAATAACTTAAGGGAAGTTAAGTTATTGTAAAGATAACTTAAATTATCTTTACAGATAATTTAAGTTATCTTTACTTAAATTATCTGTAAAGTAATCAGATTATGTTAATAGCTAAGCAAGAAATGTGTCTCTTGGCTTTATTTTTAGTTGTTTGATGTCTTTATCTCCACTATTTGTCATTTCATACTAGAACTCAGGTCTCCAAACTCTACTGCTTTTTCTTCTTCCTTCTCCTTTTCTCCCCTTACTGTTTTCTCCCTGTAAATTGGGAAGTTGATTTTTATCTCCCAGAGAATCTTACTTAATAGGTCTGGGGTAATCCGTGAGTATCAGTGTGTTGCAGTGCTCTTCAGGTGATTCTAATGTGCATGGAGGGTTAAGAAATATTGCTATTAAGTGTTGTAGGTAGGGCTTGATACTTGTCTATTTCTACTGTACAAAATTGAATCTCTCAATAGCAGTGTAGATTAAGGAGGACAATTACTAAGGTGGAGGTGGGAGTTAAGGGGAGCCAAGAGATGGTGTTCTGCCAAGAATGTTTGAGTGAGTAGATTGGATTTTAGGGAGAGGATGTAGACCTAGATAGGGGAGAGGTAAGTTTGGGTGTTATGAAGTTGGGATAAGATAGGAGGGTTGGGAAGAAATAAGGTTTGGATAGAAGATGAGTGTGGGGCAGACACATAGCCAGCAGCAGATGCCAGGGGTTGGTGATTATAGAACAGGAGCTGGGGAGTGTGACCCCATCACTTAGACTGTGCTTTCCTAGTCTAACTGGGCAGCTCTAAGAGTCGGGTAGCTAGCCAAACAGGGTGGAAGTCTTCCCTTGTAGAGCCACTGATTTGCAACTCCATAACTCATGAAATTACGGTTCTTTTTAGGACACTCCATTTTAATGAATATAACAGTGACTAAGATTTCTAGTTAAGATCTTCAGTTATTGGCATAAAAATGATATAAATTAAAACTATCATTTTTTCCTAGTGTGTTGCAGCCTCTTTACATGTTCTGCTCCCCTTCCCATGCCCCCGGCTAGCAGGTGTGAAAAAGCTCTGGCCTCTTTTCTTCTTAATTGCTTTACAGGTTATTAGTTTTTGTTTGGTTGGTTTTTATAAGGTTTTATTTATAGATTTTACAGAGAGGAGAGAGAGAGGTCGTGGAGTGAGAAGTATCAACTTATAGCTGCTTCACTTCAGTTGTTCATTGATTGCTTTGTCGTATGTGTCTTGACTGGGCAAGCCCACAGTTTTGAACAGGCAATTTCAGCGTTCCAGGTCACCACTTTATCCACTGTGCCACCACAGGTCAGACAATATAGATGACTAGTTTTAGAGAAAACAGGAAAAGAGGAGAGAACAGTCATGACACAAAATTCCTCTTCTCTCTTCAGCCTTTCGCAACAGCAGCTCACTTGGCAGAAAAAGGAGCTTGGCCTAAGAGTTTCACTCTTGTGAATCAATAGCAGTGGACGTTGAGCCATGAAGATTATCTTTGCTGTGAGATTTGCTAAGGACACTCCACTGTGTCACTGTGTAGTTAAAATATTTTCCTTCGTGGTTGACCACCTTCAACACTGAGAACCAAGGGAGTTGGGGTGAACTTGTTTGTCTTCATAGCATCTGGTCAGCCTGTTTATTCATCTCATACTATCTTGCCAGATTAAACTTTCTAAAGCCCAGTCTTTTCATGATGCTCCCCACCTTGTCTATACAATCAAATCCAAACTTCTAAGCTGGCATTTAAACATATCTTATCTGATATAACTACAGAATTCTTTTTCCCTTCACATATTTCATACTTCAGCCAAAGCAAATATTTGCTGTTTTTCTTCTTGTGCCTTTGCTTAATTATACAGTCATGTGTCACTAAATGATGAGAATATGTTCTGAGAAATGCTTTGTTAGGCAATTTTGTCATTGTACAAGTATCATACAGCGAACTTACACAAACCTAGATGGTATAGCCTACTACTCATGTAGCCCATTGCTCCTAGGCTACAGACCTGTACAACATGTCAATGTAGTGAATACTATAGGCAGTTGTAACACAATTGTTAAATATTTGTGTATCTAAATATAGGAAAGGCCCTGGCCTGCTGGCTTAGCGGTAGAGCATTGGCCCGGTGTGTGGAAGTCCTGGCTTCAATCCCTGGCGAGGGCACACAGGAGAAGCGCCCATCTGCTTCTTCACCCTTCCCCCTCTCCTTTCTCTCTATCTCCCTCTTCCCCTCCTGCAGCCAAGGCTCCTTGGGAGCAAAGTTGGCCCGGGCGCTGAGGATGACTCCATGGCCACCACCTCAGGCGCTAGAATAGCTCTGGTTGCAATGGAGCAACGCCTCAGATAGGCAGAGCATCGCCCCCTGGTGGGCATCCCCCCTCACCACCACTTCTCACTTGGAAAAAATACAAAAAACAAAAGATATATATCTATATACATCTATACTTATAGATGTATATAGATTTATATGAAAAGTACAATAAAAAATGTGGTATAAAAGATAAAAAATGGTACACCTGCGTAGGGCACTTACCATGAATGGTGCTTGCAGGACTGGAAGTTGCTCTGGGTGAGTCAGTGAGTGAGTGAGTATGCAGGCCTGGGACAGTGCTGATTACTGCTATAGCTTCATAAATACTGTATACTTATGCTACACTAAGTTTATAAAAACATTTTTTGTTCAGTGTAACTTTAGCTTACTGTAACTTCACAAACTTTACTTTTTTAACTTTTAGACTTTGTAATAACAACTTAAAACACATTGTTCAATTGTACAAAATATTTTCTTTATAACCTTATTCTATAAGGTTTTTATTAGTTTTTAATTTATTTAAGCAATGTTTTTTACTTTTTAAACTTTTTCATTAAAAACAAAGACACTAATGTACACATTAGCCAAAGCCTATACAGGGTCAGGATCATCAATATCACTGTCTTCTCACCTGCAAGCCTTGTCCCATAGGAAGGACTTCAGGGATGACATAAATGGAGCTTTCATCTTTGGTGACAATGGTGCCTCCCTCCAAGCACCCCCTGAAGGACCTGCCTGAGGCCCTTCTTGAGGAAGTGTCACTCTTTCCAGAAATATGTCCATGGTGGTTTGCTTGGCTTGTTTTTTGTTTATTTTGGTTTTTTTTCCCTCATCATAGATTTGCTTGTAAGCAGATAGTACACCATAAATATAAATATTTTTCTCTATTAATGAAACCTTTTGGTGTTGGAGTCGTGGCGGTCCATGTTTTCTAACTGCTAAACCCTCCTTCCCTGTGAATTTTCTTGGGGGTTCTTTATTTTCTTATCCTGAGTTTCCTGTTCTCTCGTCTCTTCAGCTATGCATTCCTGTTCCATTCCAGCAACTACTCATTAGTCATTCCTCAGGATCCACCTCTAGGGGCCCCTCAGTGTCATCCTCACCCACACCGAGGCTAAAGCTGTTTGCCATCTCAACCACAGCCCTATTGATTTTTGCAACCTCCTCATCCTTGGAAAATCACTAGAAATCTTGGATGAACCTCCTGAGTGTCTTCCAGACGCCATTCATACATCGCTAGGCAATAGGAAAATTTCAAATCCATTAAATCTTATGGGACAGGCCTGACCTGTGGTGGCGCAGTGGATAAAGCGTCGACCTGGGAACACTGAGGTCGCCAGTTCAAAACCCTGCACTGGTCTGGTCAAGGCACATATGGGAGTTGAGCTTCCAGCTCCTCCCCCCCTTTCTCTCTCTTTCTCTCTCTCTCTCTCACTCTGTGTCTCCTCTCTAAAATGAATAAAATAAAAATTAAAAAAAAAAAAAATCTTATGGGACAATAGTCATGTGCAGTTTGCCATTGACTGAATGTTTGTTATGCGGTGCATGATTGTATCATTCCCTCTGCTCTCCATTTCGTCCTCCTTGTCAGTCATCACAAGTCCAGATCCAAGCTAAGGTTCAAGGTTCACATAGTAGTTATAGCAGTAGCTAATATTGAATGTTAATAATATGTCTGGCATGGTGTTAGAGAAATTTAGCAAAGTATTCCATTCATCAACCCAACTGAGTTAGATATTATTATTGTCATTTTATAGATGGGAAAGCAAAACTTAAAGAGAATTAAGGGATTTCCCCAATGTACCAGATCTCTGAACATGTAATAGAGATTGCATTTGAAGTCGGCAATCTGACTTTAGTGTTCTGTCTTACCCGCTCAGCTCTAACCTCTCATGGGGCTTTTCCTTCCAGCTGTGAGTGACCACTGCCCTCTCTGTACCCCCTTAACACTTACCTGTTCCTTTCCAATATTCACTGAGTTTCGCTTTTAACTGAATAACTTACACACCTGTCTGCCCTCCTTTAGTCTTGGGAGGCTGGATCTATTGTTTAATCCATTGTTTTTATTCCCCTTGAGCATTGGAGACTTGTTGAAAACATGAAAAAAGTCTCAAACCTACAGAGAAGTTGCAAGAAAAATACTCTTCACTTAGATCCAACAATTTTTCCATATTTGTTTGCTTTCTTTCTGTAACACTCATGATTAACATTTTTAGCTAAACCATATGAAAGAAAATTGTAGACAGTGTAACCTGTCATTTATGTCCTGAGAACAAAGACATTTTCTTAAGTAACTGCATTACAATGATCAATTAAGAAAATTTAACATGAATCAAATACTGTTCATGGCTGTACAGTCTGTATATAAGTTCCCCAGTGCCTTCAGAGCACTTTCTCTGAGCCAGGATCATGTGTTAAATCTACTTATCCTGCCTCTCTAGTCTTCTTTTGTCTTTCAGGACATTGATACTTTTAGGGGAGACCAGATCGGTCTGGTTCTTCCTCTTGAGTAGGATCACATGACAAATTTTCAGGCATGAGTACTTCATAAGTGAAGGGGCTGTTCACCAGATTTCTCCAATGTACGTGATGATTTAATAAAGCAGGAAATAAATCGCCATCCCGTTTTGAAGGGCCAACTGTTGCACCAGCCACTCAACTGTGACCTCTGAGCTGCCTGGGAGGCTGTGGGTGTAGAGGAGAAACGTGGAGTGGAGGTGATGAGGGAGGGGGGAGAAGTAAACAGGGTACCTGGCGTCCCATTCATCCGGAGCAGGAGTCCCCAAACTATGGCCCGTGGGCTGCATACAACCCCCTGAGGCCATTTATCCGCCCTTCCGCACTTCTGGAAGGGGCACCTCTTTCATTGGTGGTCAGTGAGAGGAGCACAGGATGCATCCGCACCCATAGTTCCCATTGAAATACTGGTCAGTTTGTTGATTTAAATTTACTTGTTCTTTATTTTAAATATTGTATTTGTTCCCATTTTGTTTTTTTATATGTGCAGTGTGCATAGGGATTTGCTCAGTTTCTTTTATAGTCCTGCCCTCCAACGGTCTGAGGGACAGTGAACTGGTCCCCTGTGTAAAGTTTGGGGACCCCTGATCCAAAGCATCTCTGCTTTGAGTAGTTGAATTTTTTTTTTCTTTTTTTAGAGGGACAGAGAGAGATAGATAGGGACAGACAGACAGGAACGGAGAGAGATGAGATGCATCAATCACCTTAGTTGTTCATTGATTGCTTTCTCATATGTGCCTTGACTGCGGGCCTTCAGCAGACTGAGTAACCCCTTGCTGGAGCCAGCCACGTTGGATACAAGCTGGTGAACTTTTTGCTCAAGCCAGATGAGCTTGCGCTCAAGCTGGCGACCTTGGGGTCTTGAACTTGGGTCTTCCGCATCCCAGTCCAACGCTCTATCCACTGCGCCACTTCCTGGTCAGGCGAAATGTTTCTTTGGTAAAAGAGATTTCACGTCTAAAACAAACAAGAAAATAAAATTGGACAGCACTGGTCCAGTTTCCTCATGTTTCAGGTGAGATTCCAAGAGCCATGAGACTTTTCCAAAGTGACACAGCTGGTTGTGGTAGGGCCAGGACAGAGGGCAGGTCTCTTGAATCCCAGGCCATGGCTTTTGGTTTTATCTTGCTGTTTAACCTTTATTGGATCAAGGACTCTTCTAAGAATCTGAGCAAATCTGTTTGGACCTTTTCTCTTTTAAAACAACGCACCTAGTAACTTTTGCATTCAATTTCAGCGAGTCTCAAAAGTCCCTTAAGTGAACCCATGGATCCCCGCTTTCTACTGTAATACTTTAGCTTGATTGTGTTTGTCAGCTTTACCATTTGCCTTGTGTGTATGGGGTGGAAGGGTGTGTGTTTAAGTATTTTGTGATGTGAAACACTTGATGCCTTGTTCATTCTAAGCTTTTTCTTTGTTGGATTATGGTAATTTGCCAGGGGGTAAGGGAGCATTTTGCTCAGTGACATCCTGCCTGCATATTGAAGACAAGTCTCTCTTGGCAGGCTGCAAGATGAACAACGTGAATGTGGTCTATACACCGTGGTCTAACCTGAAGAAAACAGCTGACATGGACGTGGGCCAGATAGGCTTTCACAGGCAGAGGGATGTAAGTGTTCTACACCACCAGGGAGGCCGGCTCCTGCCACTGGGAGCCAGTCTTTCTGTCTTTTCTGTCTTTTCTGTCTGACATCTTTGTTGTTGAGGACTCACCATGATATATGTTTTCTAAAGGGAGTCAGCTGGGTTGCTAATCCCCTGGAAAGCCTCTCCATTATTCTGGAGGGGAATCATATAATAAATATTCAAGCCTGACCAGGCGGTGGCACAGTGGATAGAGCATCAGCCTGGGATGCTGGAGGATCCAGGTTTGAAACCCCGAGGTCACGGGCTTTAGCATGGTCTTCCCAGCTTCAGCACGAGTTTGCTGGCCTAAACCCATAGGTCTCTGGCTTGAAGCCCAAGGTCACTGGCTTGAGCAAGGGGTCACTGGCTTGGCTGGAGCCCCCCAGTCAAGGCTCATATGAGAAAGAAATCAGTGAACAACTAAGGTGCCACAACTATGAGTTGATGCTTCCCATCTCTTTCTCCCTTCCTGTCTGTCCCTGTCTGTTCCTCTCTCTCTCTCTCTCGCTCGCTAATTTAAAAAATAAAAATCAATATTTTTGCCCCATCTCCCTCAAAGGTGAAAATTGTGACAGTGGAGAAGAAAGTGAATGAGATCTTAAACCGATTAGAAAAGAGCAAAATGGAGCGGTTCCCAGACCTCGCAGCGGAGAAGGAATGCAGAGACCGTGAGGAGAGGAATGAGAAAAAAGCTCAGATCCAGGAAATGAAAAGGAGAGAAAAGGAAGAGATGAAGAAGAAGCGGGAAATGGATGAACTTAGGTATGTTGGAGCTATGGTGTCAGTATTGACTGTGAAGATTCGTCACTGATTTCAATCGGGCACTAGCACTTAAGAATGATATATTGAAGAAAAATAAAAGAATGGAGGAAAGGACATATAACAAGCTCAGAGCTTTAAGTGAGTAGAAAAAGACATTTATCTAATATGTTGGTCAAGTGAGTACCCTTTTTTAGGGGCAGGATATGAGAGTATGTGAAGTACAGTGTGTCCGTAAAGTCATGGTGCACTTAAGTTATCCTCAAAGTTAGTTTGTAACACCTTTATGAAAAGAAAAGATGCTATATTAAGTGTTTAACGTTAGCTAACTATGATATTTGAATAAAGTCTTAGTTCTAAAGGCCAGTGCTATAATGCTTAAAAGTTGTTTTTAAAACCTCTTTTTTTACATTTTAAAAGTTTAAAGTAATTAATTGGTAAGGTTGCCAAAACACTCCGTTTTTCCTTTTTTTATTGAATTTATTGAGGTAACACTGGTCAATAAAATTGTACAGGTTTCAGTTGTACAGTTCTGTAATACATTATCTGTATATTGTATTGTGTGTTCACCACTACAAGTCTCTTCCATCCCCATTTATTCCCCTAGGCCCTCTTGCACTCCCCCTGCCCACCTTTCTCCTCTGGTAATCACCGTACTATTATCTGTGTCTATGAGTTGTTGGGTTTTTTCCCCAAAACACTGCATTTCTAAATAATAGTAGGTAAAATATAATTTGGATCCTGAAATTCTAGTGCATAAGACCGTAGGAATACCTATTAATTTTCTATTGCCAAATTACCACAAACTTAGTGGCTTAAAGCAACACACATATACTATTTTCTACACAGATATATACAGTGTGTCCCGTAAAGTCATGGTGCACTTTTGACCGTGTGACCGGTCAAAAGTGCACCATGACTCTATGAGACACACTGTATTATTTTTTAGTTTTGTATGTTAGAAGTTTGATGTGGTTCTCACAGGCTAAAATCCAGGCATTGGCTGGGTTGTGTTTTTTTCTGGAGCTCTAGCAAAGAATCTGTTTTCTTTTCCAGCTCTTAGAGGCCGCCCACATTTCTTGGCTTGTAACCCCTTTTTTCATCTTCAAAGCCAGCAACATTGCATCTCTGACTGGTCTTCCACAGTTAGAGCCCCTTCTTTGATCACAGCTTCTTTGCTTTTAAATTCCAGTGTGATGATATGGGACCCCCAGATAATCCATGATACTCTTCCCATCTAAGATCCTTAACTTAATTACATCTGCAGAGTAGTCCCTTTTGCCATATGAGGTAACATATTCTTGGGTTCTGGAGATTAGCCTGTGGACATCTTTTCATAGGATCATTTTGCCTATCACACTGAATCTATATAGGTTTATAGTTCTATACCTGAAGAGGCCCCTAGTTTTTCTTTGTGAAAGAAGGAAATTGATTCTGTTACTTCTAGTCAGCAAATTCCTAGACTTTTCCACTGTTGTTCATAGATATCATGAGTTAAGTATACCAAGTAGAAAAAAAGAAGGTGTTGATGTGTTATTCCCTTTGGGAAGGGAATAGTATCAAAATGAGCTGTCTTGCCATGCCTTGACCCAGTTTCCTTGGAACACCTGGATTGTTAGAAAGATAGTTGGGTCAGAAGTCAGTGTTATGATCAAGTACTGGTACTTATTAGTTACACACACACACACACACACACACACACACACACACACCTGTTTTCATTCAGGAATGTGCTAAAACAGAATGAGAAGTTCCCTTTAAAATGTAATAGTCAAAAGGAGAACTCTGGAAGTATTATCCTGAGTTACATTTGCTAACATGAGGAAGACTAATGATAGATTTAAATAGTATTTGGTATGACCTAGAATTGTGAGTTGGCTTTCTGTTAGGAGTGAAAGAAAAATAATCAACCTCATCAGTGTGGTAAAATATGTGGAATTTTGAGTGATATGGGATTTCGAATAGTTATTCTTTTATCAATTTTTTAAATCTTTATTTATTGATTTAAGAGAGAGAGATAGAAAGAGATAGGAACATTGTTCTGTTCCTGTATGTGCCCTGATTGGGGATCGAACCAGCAACCTCTGCACTTCAGGACAATACTCTAACCAGCCGAGCTCTCTGGCCAGGGCTATCATTTATTCTTTTTTCAGTGTGGAGTGGGGAAAAACTGTATACATGCCTTCTTGTGCCCTTTATAATTCTAACAGTTTTGTTTGGATACATAAATGTTATATATTAGCAATATAAATCTCTTAATTCTCTTAAAAATTTAATAAGAAAGAGTAACATTTTTGGACACTTGTCATCTGCCAAATATTGTACAGTGCTTTACTGCATTATCTCATTTAATCCTTAGAATAGTCATGTGAGGTCAAGACCTTTTGCACCTTGTAGATGAGGAGACTGAGAAGCAGTTAAGTATCTTGCCCAAAGTCATTCAGTAGTCTCAGTCTGATTCTCAAGTTCACACACACTATCACCACACTCTTCAACCCTCTGTTCAGTCTGTTCAGTATTAAAGTAGTGAGTGTTTCTTCTATATACATCGATCAACTAATATATAGATGCCATAATTTACCTTAAATTGCACTTTTTGTTTCATACACAGCTAAAATTTAGGGAATGTTTTTATGTTTGATTCCATAGTTTAAAAACTTGCAAGCTTTTAAACTACAAGAATCCATCCATTAAAACAGTTTTCACATATCATCTGGACTTTCTTTATAATGATAAAATAGACATTAACGGAGGGAGAGAATTCTCATTGTTCAATAAAATTTGGATTCAGAAGTTTAATCATTCCCATTTTCTAAGCTGTCACTAGTCACTTGTAGTTTTTCCATTTGTTTCTTGAGACATAAAGTTATATATTACTCTGATACTTGTATATAAAAAGGAAAAATGCAAGTGAAACAAAAACTAAAAGCCACTTTTTAGCCCATGTTTTTTCATACACTTTTATCCCTCCTGCTTTTTTTTTTTTTTTTTCTTTTACAGGGACAGAGAGAGAGTCAGAGAGAGGGATAGATAGGGACAGACAGACAGGAACGGAGAGAAATGAGAAGCATCAGTCATTAGTTTCTTGTTGCCGTTGCGACACCATAGTTGTTCATTGATTGCTTTCTCACATGTGCCTTGACCGCGGGCCTTCAGCAGACCGAGTAACCCCTTGCTGGAGCCAGCGACCTTGGGTCCAAGCTGAAGAGCTTTTGCTCAAGCCAGATGGGCCCGCCCTCAAGCTGGCGACCTCAGGGTCTCGAACCTGGGTCTTCCACATCCCAGTCCAACGCTCCATCCACTGCGCCACTGCCTGGTCAGGTCCTCCTGCTTTATTTTTAATAAATCATCGTGGGCCTCAGAAAATCAAAACCAGTCGGTGTGTTTATTTCTGTGAAACGTGCCGTATAAACGCCTTCCACGTGCTGCACAAGGTGGAGGAATGTAGGCAGGCTGTGGCGTGAGGAGCGGGGCTGCGGCATCTCAGAGGTCTGCTTGGCACGTGCAGAGCTGCTGTTGCATGCTGTGCTCGGCTTTTGTGAAATTCTAACAACAGAGTCTGAGCTTCTGATGTTTTATAATCTGTTTTTATGCATTTGTAATGCTGGCATCACTTTTATTTCTGTCTTTGACTCTTCCACCAAAGAGATCAAGTGCTGTGCCTATAAAATCCTCTCATTCCAAAGGTTTTCACTTGGCTTTCTGACATGGGAAATACCACTGAATTTCACCAACCATTGACCCTTTTATTTGGACCATCTGGTCAGGATTGTCCAGTTTAGTGCTGTGATTGCTTAAGAAATTGACTTTTGAATCTTCAGGGGATTCCACAGATAAATCAAGAATTTATTCTTATCCCAGGCAATAATACCATTGTTTCCACATGGCTTCAGTGAAAAAGTGCTCAGCCTGATAAGAAGAGCTACATTTCAACTTATTTCCAATTCTAAAACCTTTTTTTAGACTTTGGACTCCATTCTAACTATTTGAACAAAAATGGCAGGAAGCTTTTCATTTCTAATTTCTACTGGGGATTTAAAGTGGGTGGAAGTGCTATTGTATAGTCCAAGTTCTCTGAGCTCTATTTGGGACCGTATCCATCAGCCATTGGCTCTGAAGTGAACAGAGCAAAACTCGCAGCATAGAAAGTGTGGCCTACCTTCTCTGATGAAAGCAGTGGCTCCTGGAGCCCCATCTTGTTCTTGCAAATAAGCGCCTTGCTCCTTGTCCTTAGTATGCAGAAGTTGTAATGATCCGATAATGTAAACAGGTCTACATAATGGTCGTCCGTTTTTAGGTAGCTTTTTAGAAATATCTGGGTTGTTGAGAGGGTGCCAAAGTGTGAAGGATAGATAATAGCAATATATTAACACCTTGTGCTAATCATTTTATTTATTTAAACAACAATGAAAATTTCCCCTTCCTTAGACTTTACTTATTTTTTTAAGGTTTTATTTACTGAGTTTTCAGAGGGAGGAGGGGGGTGGGGACAAGAAGTAGTATCTTCATTCCAGCTGTTCATTGGTTGCTTGTATGCGCCTTGACCAGGCAAGCCCAGGGTATCAAACCAGCGACCTCAGCTCCAGGTTGACGCTCTATCCACTGCGCCACCACAGGCCAGGGTAGACCTCACATATTAATTTCACTTACCCATCTTACTTGTTAGCTCTTTAGACAGGTATTTGGGGTTTTTTTAGCTCACACCTGTTCTGTAAGTCAAGATGTAGTGAGGGTTTAGTTTAGAGCAAAGCTATGCTTTTGTAAGGAGCTTCAGATCTCAGGCTGCGAGAATCTAAGTATTGTGCCACAAGTTATGATATTAAAGCTCTTAAATTCTCAGTGATTAGAGTTCTTATAATCCAATGAAAGCTTACCTGCTCTGTTTTAATTTTGTATTCTTATTTGACTTTCATGGTATTGTAACAGATGTTTAACATCAAGGTCAAGCTCACCAAATGGATATTGAAATAAACAATAGTCAGGAAAATGTTGTTCATAGAGAATTAATGAGTAACAGATCAGAAAAGACAAAGGGTAGGGACTGGCTGCCTGAGATATGGGTATTATAAAGTGGAAGTCTGGGAGATAAAATGACAAGATTTGAATGAAGATAGATTGGATTGAGGGAGAGGCAGGGGAAAAGAATGACTCCTGGGTTTCTGGTTTGAGAAATGGAATGGTTAGTGATGCAGTTCTTTGAGCTGGGGATACTGGAAAAGAACCGAGCTGTGTTTGATAGTGGGAAAGGCCGTGAGTTCAGTATGCATATGTAAATCTGAAAATCCCTTCACAGCGTCCAGAAAAATGTCAAATAGGCAGCTGGATTGATGGATGATGGAGCTCAGAGGAAATGGGTAGCCTAAGGAAGGGTAAATTTGTGTATTGCTTTCATATACGGTAAGTGGGAATTTAGACTCAATGGTTCTTTTTATTAAGGGAGAGGTGGGGAGGTAGAGAGACAGACTCCCACATGCACCTGGACCGGGATCCACCCAGCAAGCCCCCGACCAGGTGATGCTCTGCCCATCTGGGGCCACTGCTCCATTGCTTGGCAACTGAGCTATTTTAGGACCTGAAGCAAGGCCATGGAGCCATCCTCTATGCCTAGGGCCAACTTGTTCGAACCATTTGAGCCATGGCTGCAGGAAGAGAGAGAGAGAGGGAAGGGAAAGGGTGGAGAAGCAGATGATTGCTTCTCCTGTGTGCCCTGATCGGGAATCAAACCCAGGGCTTCCACACGCCAGGCTGATGCTCTACCACTGAGCCAACTGCCCAGAGCCCCAGTGGTTCTTGAATGTGGATTGTAGATGCCCACAATATGTTTTAATCTGCTAAGTGATTTTAAAATGCAGCCAGGATAGAGATTCTCTGTTCTAACCATTTTTTAATCAACATGTCTTACTTTTCTTGCTCATGCAGCTTATTGATCTTATATGTTTAATTCATATAGATACCACTTACTGTTGCCAGTATCTCTGTCAGAATGTCTTCTCTTAGCTCAGTGATGGGCAATCTTTTGAGCTTGGTGTGTCAAAATTCGCCAAAAAAAAACGAGCATAACTCGGGTGGTGTGTCACTTCGAGTAAAACGGCCTAACTGGAAGGCCCAGAACTAGACGCTCTGTGCCGGAGTTCTGTTGTTTTGGCCTACAGACCTCCAGCACAGAGTGTCTACACTACAGCAAATGTTTTATCCTTGGCTACTGCACCTGGCCATGCAAGAGCCGAGGATGAAACATCCTTCTCGGCATGCAGCCCCATACTTCTCTGGTATGATGCCGCATGCGGCCGCGTGTCATCGAAAATGGCTACGTGTGTCAGTGCTGACATGTGTGTCATAGGTTCGCCATCATGGTCCTAGCTCATTGTCGGTGAAATTGTCCTGTCCCCTATTTCTCTTAGTTTGAGCATTATTTCATCCAAGCTAGAAGCCTTGATGTCATTATCAACTCCTCTCAGATATTCCCTTCTTACCAGCAAAGCTATTCATGCGGTGGTGGCATGCTCTGGGGTTGGGGTATTGCAGCAGACTGGAGCACTATGGCAAGAGAGTGAGAATCGTAGGCAAACCTGGGTCCAAAACCTAGCTTCTCTGCGAGACTTTGGATAACTTTCTCAGCCTCCCTGACTCTGCAACTTCCCTGACTATTCCCTGTGTGTACAGTAGGCATGATGATATCCATCCCTTCCCTTACAAGGTGATTGTGAGGATTAGCAGTGATTTATAAAGTGCATAACACAGGTCCTGGCAAGTAAAGGACCTGTGTTATATGGTAAATTCTGCTATTAACTGATCTTTGCTTTAATCTCCCCTTCTCTGTTCTGTCTGCTTTACCTTATTCTTTGTAAAACCCTGGTATTATATTATCTCACTTTCTTTTGTCTCTTTGTATATTTTTAATATAACTTTTAGCATAGCTATTGTCAAATAGATCTTATTTCCTCCCCTGGCAAGTTCTTTGGGGGCTATGCTTTGTTTTTATTCATCTTTTTTATTTTTTTCCTATCCTCGACCCAGACTTACCACAGGGTCTTGTATATTGTGGATATTTAATAAATACTTATCAAATCTCATATGTCTCTCCTCTACTCCATCATGTTTTATGGCTTCTCGCTGATCTCATCGAGTTAGTTCCTGCAATTAGGACAACATAATTGGGTCCCACACATCCAGCCTGATTTCCCACTACTTTACTTTCAGACTCCACTTGAGTTGGTTTGAAATGTCATTATAGATACTATTCCTTTGCTGTTGTTCAGACCATTCTCTGGATCTGTCCCCCTTCTTTGCCCCCACTAATTGGGCTCACTTTGGATTCTGCCTCATCTGAGAAAGCAGAGTGCCCCATGTCCCCTGCCCAGACTGATGCATTTCCTCTTGAATTCCTGTAGCATTGGCTGTCTGGGCAGTGCAGTTTCAGCTCTGAATCACATTTGCTCTGGGATAGGGATGAATTTCTTCACTTGAATAGTGCCACCGTCCACACAGTTATTGTGGGGGTGACATGAAATAAGTATGAGTGAGTGCTTCGTAAACTATAGAATGCTGTACACATCTTATTGTTTATAGATATTTATATAAACACATAAAGTTTGAGTAATGCTTGCCAGCTGGATAACCCTATTTTAAATGTTTTTTCTTCCAGGAGCTATTCATCACTAATGAAAGTTGAGAATATGTCTTCAAATCAGGTATGCTCAAATTATTTGCTCTAATGTTGTGCCTTGAAATAATTCACTAAAAGTTTTTAATAATCGAGTTACTGGTCAATATTGACTCACATGTTGCATGTCGCTTGGCGAGATTTGGCACCTATAGTCCACTCAGATGTGCTCTAGGTATTGCTCGTCCTCCCTACGGACTTCCCCATGGGCTTATGTTTAAGTAGGTCACCTTATGTCATATCTTGTCTGTTGTGAAATGTGGGTCTTTTAGTAGCTGCAGGAATTTCCCATTCCTCATTTCCCTCTTTTCTAGGTGCAGGTATGCAAGAGAGCCTTTATTTATAGTGTTCTATATTAATGTGACTGTACATTCTATATCAGGGGTGCTCACACTTTTTCAGCTTGCGAGCTACTTATAAGATGACCAAGTCAAAATTATCTACCTACAATAAAAATGCAAAACATAAATTTATTTCTTCTATATTATCATTATTTAAGTTACTATTATTAGTATTTAATATTGTCTATTCTTCTTTCACCTTTCTCCTTCTCAGCTCTCTTCTCAGAGGAAAGTCAATGTCATAGTTTTTATGAACAGTCCGAAAAAGCCGCTCCACATTTCCCTTCTTTGGAATAGCAATGGCACACAGACAGATGAGGCAAACGCACTTAGAATATGACATAGTGAAAAAAATCCCCTCCCATTCTGTATGAAAGTAATAGGTTTTAGGCTTCTTACTTGGACCAGCTACGTCACTCATTTTTATACCCTTTGTTGTATTTAGTTTAAATAAATTGAAGGCTAACTATGCAGCAATGTAACTGAACAAGTTAGCGCGGTTTAACAAGCATGTGCAGGGGTCAAAAGTTCAGACGTCAGATTGGCTACCCTGTATGCCAATCAAAAGACAAATGTCTTTTTAATGTCATGCGATCTACCCACACTTCCTTCGCGATCGACCAGATCGCGGTTGACGTGTTGAGCACCCCTGTTCTATATTATAATTGAGTGAGAACAAGATTACCATATTTCCTCATGTATAAGATGCTCCCATATATAAGACGCACCTTAATTTTGGGGCCCGAAATTTGGAAAAAAAATGTATTACATAAAGTTATTGAACTCAAGTTTTATTCATCATAAAATTCATACAATTCCTCATCCTTTCTGATGACGAATCACTGTTTTCAACAATTAGCACATGTGTGAAAAAGCGGAAAATGCAAGTAAAAAATATCTACAACCACTGTATAAGACGCACCCAGTTTTTAGACCCCAAATTTTTCAAAAAAATGTGCATCTTATACATGGGGAAATACAGTATCACTCCAGTTAAAAAGTAAAGCAGAGGTATTAGCCCTGAGATCTTATCTGTAGTCTGAGTGACAATGGTTGTTTTCGTACTCCTCGGGACCTGTGATACAGAGAAACGGCAATCTCTGTTATAGTGCTGAAAGGGTATTCTTAGCATTAACATCTAGTTACTTTTCGGAACTCTGTCAGGGACTTACTGTCCATGAGTACTGCCCTGCCCAAAATTTATTTTGTGTCTGGGGATAGCACAGTTTAGCTATTATTAAACAGTCTTTACACAGAATTGGAACTGAGTGGATATATTTGTTATACTAACTGTTTTATAGTATAGTTTACAAATATGTGCTTTAGAGCTGTGTTTTTCAAAGTACTAGCCACTAACTGCATGTGGCTATTTAAATTTAAATTAATTAAAATTTAATATGATTTAAAAATTCAATTCCTTAGTCATTACTGACCACATGTGGCCAGGGACTATAATTTTAGTGCAGAAATAGAACATTGCCATCATCACAGGAAATACTATTAAACAGCAGTTTTAATACTTGGAAATAATTAACAATTTAAGGTCCCTTAAAGGTCATCTAGTCAAACTCTGTATTTAGTGCATGAATTGGAAATGTTAATAGGATTTTACATCTTGTTCATATCCGTATGTCCTTCTAAGTTTAATAAGAACCATATCTTTATTCTTATCTCTGTGAAGAATTAAATTTATGAGGCTTCTTTGAGTCAGAGATGTCTCTCTATAATTTATTCCTGAAAAAAAAAATTTTAAATAGCATTATATAATTAAGTAGAGACTTGAATTTGAAGTTTGGAGACTTAAACTGTCACTCACTAATTGAATAAGCCTAATAAAGATATTTAACCTCTCTGAGGGTATATTCATCAGCAATAAAAAGGAGAAAAAGTTACCTAATGGGGCTGTTTTAAAATTTAAACAAGGCATAGTATATGTGAGCATTCTTCCTTGACCTAGTCTAGTCACTCTAGGAATATAAATGGTCATTGTTAGTTGTTGTTCATATAGTCCATATTGTTATTTGCCCACAAAGTATCAGTATCAAAAAATGAGATTTTTTTAGTCCCATCTTGAAACTCTTAAAGTAGTTTAACAGTTAAACAGAAGTCTTTAATATACCCCAATCTAATGTCTTTGTTATGGTGGTGGTTGCTTATTGAAGGCTTCTGTTATTTAGGGGCTACTTTCCAGCAGAAATCTGGCACCTATATGTATGTTACGGTTTTAGGCATTTTAATTTCCATCATTATGGATTTTTAAAGTTTGGATGTTCTGAAATTATGAAGTAAACACACACATACATTCACATGAATACACACGCATATACCATCTGATTATCAACATATGAAAAGCAGAAGTTTCAGGACTAGGAAATCAGTTTTGTGAACCAAAGGATTACTAATCCTTCCGCTTTTCCTGTCCCTCTGTTGCTTGCTGCCCCTCCCCCGTTCCTTGTCTCCAGGTTTGAATCAGGTTCAAGTGTCCAGAGAAATTTTACACTGGGCTTATTGATTCTTTCTTGCAATGGAAAGATTCTTACAGCTTTTCCCCCTACTTTGAAAGAATAATCTTTATTTCTCCTGGTAACTATCTTTTGTTAAGGGGATAGAAACCTTCTATGATCCACTTTGGCACTATGATCAGTCAATTTTTAGTTTAAAGGGTGGCATTCATATAATATAGCTTTTAAGTTAGCTTGTACAAGTGGAAAAAATATTAGTCTTTTACTCTGAAGTTGGTTTTCATTTTAAGTTTGTGCTCTTCTATTTAGATTAATTCTCTTCAATGTATAATTTCTTTTAACACTTTATTTGCTTATCATTTTATAAGTGGATGACAGGAAACTTATTATTGCTATATTGAAAAATATATTGACTCTTAAAAAGGAATCTAAAATATAAAAATTGTCCTAATAAAGCCTTGAATCTTAGATATACTGTATATTTAAAAGTCACTATAATCCTAAAACACAGATTCTTAGACACATGGGAACTCTTTGCAAATATAGCTCACAGCCCTTATAGGGAGTAATGCATTTTTATTGTCACCAGCTTAAATTATCTTGGTGAGTTTTTCATTCTTAGTGTTTGGGACCTAAAGCTAGCCTTCAAAGACACAGGATGATTTCTTTCAACCTCTCTAATGCTATTACTCAATTTAGGACTCCAGGGCAGTCACAGTTCTACAGCTGCATAGAAGACAAACATTAGTGTGCTCTTTGTACCATTATCACCTAAGGTATTTTAAGTATGGGCTCATTTCGTTGTGCTAATTGCAGAGAATCTCAGAAACGACTGAATGAAAGTGGAGATTAAACCAGATTTCGCAGAAATCCTTGTTTTCTGCCGGTATCGCATGTTTGCCTATCCACCTGAATAGAGCTGTCAGAAAGGAGAAAAGCATGTGTACTGTAAGCCAGGTATCATGCAGTGGGAAAGTGAGAGAGGCTGAAACAAGTGACATATTCAAGTTGTGACATTTTCAAGCAAATGTACCAGAACCTACACTCTTAGTGCATGTTGTCAGCCTTCAGGGCAGCTTGCTAAGGATGTGCAGTATGGGCAAAGGAGTCGGGGCTCTGTTTTTGTACTTGTTCTCCAGGACTGGTTTATAAGCCACACAGTCAGGTCAGTCCCTCTATACTGTATACTATCAGGTAAGGTTTTTTTAATCAAAAACTTGGCAGGCCACCTAACTTGTAACTAGCCTGTGGCTTCCTAATGACTTTCCCTAGTTTAAAAAAAAAATCAAAGCCATCTCTAAAGTCAAAATATGTGATAACCTTGAAGCTCAAAATAGTGGCAGTTAGGCCAAAAGTATTTTTGCCTGTCAGCAGCATTGCTGGCTTAAGGACATTGAGGCAGTGTTTGTTTGGTTTCACGTTATATGGTATATTTGTGGAAGGAGCACTTGCATTTTCCTGTTATGTCCTATATCCATGATGACAAACCAATGACATGCATGTCAGCACTGACACACATAGCCATTTTCGATGACACACGGCTGCATACCAGAGAAGTATGGGGCCGCATGCCAAGAGGGATGTTTCATCCTCGGCTCCTGCACGGCCAGGTGCAGTAGCCGAGGATAAAACATTTGCTATAGTGTAGACACTCTGTGCCGGAGGTCTATAGGCCAAAACAACAGAACACCCACAGAGTGTCTAGTTCTGGGACTTCTGGTTAGGTCGTCTTTCTCCAAGTGACACACCACCCGAGTTATGCTCGTTTTTTTTTTTTTTTTCTTTTTTAATTATTTATTTATTTATTTATATTTTAATGGGGTGACATTGATAAATCAGGGTACATATGTTCAGAGAAAATATTTCCAGGTTATTTTGACATTTGATTATATTGCGTACCCATCACCCAAAGTCAAATTGTCCTCCATCACCTTCTATCTGGTTTTATTTGTGCCCCTCCCCTCCCTGCCCCCTCCCTCACCTTCCCCTCCCCCCGTGTAGCCAGTACACTCTTGTCCATGTCTCTGAGTCTCATTTTTATGTCCCATCTATGTATAGACTCATATACAGTGTGTCCGTAAAGTCATGGTGCACTTTTGACTTTTGACCAGTCAAAAGTGCACCATGACTTTACGGACACACTTAGTCCTTAGTTTTTTCTGCTTTACTAAATTACTTCACTCAGTATAATGTTATCAAGGTCCATCCATGTTGTTATAAATGATTCGATTTCATCATTTCTTATGGCTGTATGCTTGGTTTTTTGGCGAATTGACACACCAAGCTCAAAAGGTTGCCCATCACTGGCCTATATATTCAGTTAGCTGTGCCTTATTTTATACTTTGGTTATCGTTTGTCACCTGTTGTGTAATCAGGCCATGTAATGACACACCTTGGAGATTATAGCTGCTAACCACTTACTCTAAATAACTAACAATTTAAGATAGAGGAGTGATGAGTGAATTTAATTATTTTACATTTTTCTTTCTGAACTCTACAATTAGGCATACAGAGAGGCTTGTTATAAACACTTAATTGTAAATTTTCAGATTGAGTAAGAAGGCTTTTATGATTTCACTTTCTTGTTTTCTACAGGACGGCAATGATTCAGATGAATTCATGTGACTGGAGCAAAGGACATTTTTAAAGACGTGAATTTAGGAACAGTTGCAGACGTTTTGATTTCATCTATGTTCTGAGATATAAAAAACAATTTAAATTGTTTCTACCTTCAGTCTGTACAAATATCAACTTGGGAGTTAGAAAAAAATTGTTCCCTCTTTGCTGACAGAAAGAGATCAGATATGTGTGTTTGTGTGTGTGTATATATCTATATCAGATACAGTCAGACTGGAAAACATCCTATAACTTGAGGAGAATGAAAATCTACGTTCCGGAACGTGTCTTGGTAGCTCACAGAAGCTGGCCGCCCCTGTTCTTGGACTTTAGAATGAACCAGTTCTGAAAGAGTATTTCTGGTTTTGTGGCTGTCCCTGAAAACAGATGTCTTGGAAACCTTTTTATATTCTTAAAATAGCTTCACTTCTGTTAAGAAGAATGTACTGGTGAGCAATATATAGCCGAATTCCTCTCACCCTTTATTTCCTGATGAGAGAGAGAAGCATATCGGCTTTGAAAATGATAGTGATATTTTGAGAAGATTGCTGGCTGCAGTATTCATGTTCCGCTCTGTTGTCTAAGGCAGTTGGCGGAGTTGTCCTCAGCTCCCAGCGTGCCCTGGCCTCTGCACTCCACATCCTTGTTACCCGTGAGGGAGAGCCTCCAGCTCGGTACCATCAGACTTAAAGAAGTAGTTGGTGTTAAGGGTGGGGCTTGTGGCAGTTTTTACCTGAATACCAAGTTTTTACCTGAACACCAAATAACCCAAGCCACACAGACTACAGCTTGCAGGCCCTGGAGCTGTTTCTCGGCACTTGAGGGGAGAAATAGGAAGAATGCTCTGAATCATGGTGAAGATGCAGGTTACCTAATTTTTGTCTTGGAATGCAGCATAAAGTTCGTGTTGTAATTATGATTTTAAAGAATCAAGCATTTCACTAGCCCGCCAAGTAATTTGTTTATTTACCTTGAGATAATATTTATTTTGAGCTATAACCCCAGAGTTTAGATTTCTTAATTGTAGACCCAGTAACTTAATATGTAACAGTACTGCTCATTCACACCGCCTGCTCGCCAGTTTTTCTGAACATAAGATATTTTACTGATGTGTATAAGGCAGCCCCATAGAAAGAAAACTAAACAACCCAACGGATTAAGAACACAAAGCCTGCAGGTCAGGAGGCACCCAAGTTCACACTTTAATCACACCCAGAACTGGACATGCAGCATTCTGATTCTTGTTCTAACCCAACGACAATGACCTCCAACAAAATTTCTGTCTATAATAGCACTTTAGGCTGTAGCTGACACCAAAAGACTGAAAGTGTTCCTATTTATCCTAAATTGGTGTGTGGGGTTGAACTGGAAAATTCCCTGAATTGTACATTAGCCGGCCAAATTTTGAGACTCTGGGTGACAACTCCAGAAATTAGTGATTGAGTGTGTGCATGTGTCTAATGATACTCAGCCTGGCATTCTGTGATTTAAAAATATAATAATAAAGAATCGTTTTTTTTTTTTAATTTGTAAGGATATTGATAAATGAATTCTTAGAATTTGTTTGTAATTCCTTTCCCCAAGGTGGTTTTGAAGCGGCACACACACACACACACACACACACAGAAACATCCTCTATCATAGGTTTGATCCAGTAGGTTCTATGGGGTATCATCTCTTCCTGGTAAATGTGCGTCTCCCGATGTGCCCACTAGGCCTCGGTGGGTGACCTTCCCCAGACACACTTGACTGAGTGTAAGGTATCAGCTGTGCTCTCCCCATGGTTACTGGGCACTTCTTTAACACACTGCTGCCAACTCCTCTAGTGAGCAGATTGTGCCTCCAGCGTAGCCTGTGTCCCCTCAGGTTTCTGCTGCTTCTGGACTCCTCTGCAGCCCACATGACGGCATACCCGGGTGGAGCTTTTGAAGACAACGTCTGTTTTTACCGAGTATAAGAGATCTGGGAGTCCAAATTTTAAACATGGTACATCTTTCAGCTTTCGCTGGTTTAAAATGTCAAGGCCTCTCCCTGACCTGTGGTGGCGCAGCGGATAAAGCGTCCACCTGGGAACACTGAGGTCGCCAGTTCAAAACCCTGCACTGGTCTGGTCAAGGCACATATGGGAGTTGATGCTTCCAGCTCCTCCCCCCTTTCTCTCTTTCTCTCTCTCTCTCTCTCACTCTCTCACTCTGTGTCTTCTCTCTAAAATGAATAAAATAAAAATAAAATTTTTAAAATGTCAAGGCCTCTCTTCTGAGTTCTCCAAGTTGAATCTGAGCTCTCAAACCTTTTTCAGCTGCTCTGTGTCGATTCCCTCCTACCTCTGCCTGTGTGCAGGGTAGCTTTTCCCACAGCTTTCCTGGTCCCAGAGGAAGCAAGGATTTTGCCTTTTGAGAACTCTGATTTAGTGCCAACACTGAAGTCATCTCATTTCTTGCTGTTGGCTTGTTTACTAAGCTTCCTATAGGAAAATTCCCAATTATTGGTATTTTTATGAGCTGTGCTTTTGGTGAAATGCATGCATCCTGAAGATTTCTCTTTCTAACTCTTGCCTCTAGTGTTCCCCGCTCTGACTTGCATGCAGGTGAGGTTCACACTGTCACTTAATTCACACACTGTGCTGTTATATTCCTGTAGCTTTAGAATTTGTTTCTTATCTACCTTTGTGGATCTAGGGTCACAGTCTTTGGACAAGAGGGCTTTGTCACAGTGCTTGGGAAGTTTACCAATACTTGGAAGGGTTGTACATTAGCCAGCGGCACTAACTTTAGTTGAAGCCTTTCAGTATCTCTTGTTATATTGTTTTTAACTTACTTGGAGTGTAGGTTTTGGTCAGTCTTTTAACTGTTCAGTGCCAACGGTTTCCCCCACTCGGGAAGGGAGGGGGCACACACAGGAAGGTTAGGGAGAGTTGGGTCATGGCCTCCAGTTTAAGAACAAAGCTCTACCTCCCACTTTCGCATCTGAAGGGGAAGTTCTTATCTTCCAGGCTGGGACAGGTTATGGGAAAGACAGAGCAGGATGAAGAAATGGAACACTTGTCCAGTCTCTCCCGAGCTGTGATGCTAGAACCTGCTCTTTCTTCGTTATTGAAATGCAGCATTGTATATAACATATGCCATACTCAGAGTAAGAAGAGTGGGTGTAAAGTCTGTAAAACAACCCAACAGTAACTAAAATTATAAAAGTAGAAACTTAGAAGTCCAAGCTAAATTTTATTCTCGACTCATCCAACTTTAGTGACTATGTGACAGCTCAGAAACGGGATGGCACTGCTGGTGCCCAACAGGCTCACATGCCAGTTTTCCTGGTGGGCCTAGCTCGGGCAAGAGACTTTATATAATGCAAGATGTGCATTCTGTCATTTCTCAAATGAGATGATGCCACCTGCCTATTCACCGTGTCTTTGATGAATGTTACGTAAAATATAATAAAAGCTTATATAGTTTGAGTAGAACCAGTGTGTATGTGTGATTTTAATTTTCACGTTTCTCCTCCACGCCTCAGTCTCGAATGTGCAAGTGGGGAGAAGGAGGCTCTTGCCTACTTGAGATGATGCCTTCAAACTGAGTTGCTCCTTAGCAGGAGGGGTGCAGATTAAAGGGAAAATTGCCCAAGGATTCCAAGAAGAGAACTAAAGAGCCTGGATCTCAAAGATCATGATGTTTGAGCTCTAGAATTTGAAGTTTATTTCCCCCCTCCCCCCAGGTTTCTAGGATTCTTCCTGAGATCTTGACCAAGATGAGGCTGCCAACATGAAGGCTTTTTGGAAGAGTATCATTGAAGAAGGTATTGGCTCTGGACCCGTGTTCTGTTTATAGCTTCATCCCTTCTGTGGTAGTGCTTATTCTAACGTCAGTACGTTGCAGAGGTACTGGGGTAGAGGGAGCCACAGAAACATTCACGTTTCTTTTTCAGGTGTAATAGCATGTTTGAATTCTTAAATATTTATTAGTGGGCACGTGGGTTCTATTCTCAGTAGTTAGGACAATTCTTACATTGTTTTTTTCCAAGTGAGGGGAGGGGAGATAGACTCCTGCATGCACCTCAACTGGAATCCACCCAGCAAACCTTGTCAGGGGCTGAATCTCTGCCCATCTGGGGCTATGCTCACAACAAGCTATTTTTAGCACCTGAGGTGGAGGCTCCACAGAGCCATTCTCAGCACCAGGGGCCAATGTGCTCGAACCAATCCAGCCATGGATGGGGGAGGGGGGGTGTAGAAGCAGATGGTCACTTTTCCTGTGTGCCCTGACTGGGAATCAAACCTGAGACTTCCACATGCTGGGCCAATGCTTTACCACTGAGCCAACTGGCCAGGGCCCCCTTTTGGTTTTTAAGGGCCTTAGCTACTAGACTTCTGGGGTTTAAGTGGGTTTTGGTTTGTTTTGTTTATTTTGTTTTTGGTATTTTTTAGAGAGAGACAGGAACGTAGATATGTTCCTGTATGTGTCCTGACCTGGGATCATACCTACAACCTCTGAGCTTCTGGACCATGCTGTAACTGAGCTACCCAGCCAGTGCTGGGGTTCAGGCTTTTGAGTAAAATTAACCTATATAGGGAATGTAAGTTAAAACCAGGATTTTCATATAGAAAAATATAGAGATCTGTGTGTGTACTTAGTGGAGTCAGAGTATACTTAAAATACAAATACCTATCAAATGTCATGCATTAACTATAGTTTCTCATTAGAATGCATATACCTCTTTTTATGTCTCACCTTGAGTGCTTCATTTTGTCTTCCTGATTTCATGGTTGTATCAATTATTGGAGGAACTCTGAGCTTTCTACCTTAGTGCTTGTGACTAGTTCTGCACCATAGCCAGATGAAATAAGAAACAGGTCTCTGTTGTTGGCATGCACTGATGGGCGCTGACTTGGCATTTTCCGCCTTTGTCGACAGCCAAGGAATGGAGGCCAGAGGAAATGAACGCTCACCCTAGAAGCCCATACAGCTTTTGCTAGTTTCCAAACCTAGTGAGTGGGTATCATCTAAGGCTGAAAAAAGAAGGAATTCTCCCGAGTCAGTATTGTTTTTCATTCCCACATCAACCCCATCCTGTAACCACTGCAGTGAAAATATGTGTAAGACTAATGGCCTGACATCCCACATCCTGCCTAGGTGGGGCTGTAGCTGTCTGCCCTCTTGCTGGTATGTTTGTTTCTACCGCAGCAGTTTGCCTTGCATGGAGAAGGCCAACATTTGCTTATCATCTCTGGGGCATGCTTTTTGGAACAGGATCTTTCAGGTGTTACAGGCTTCTCTGTTGGCTCTTTGGTCAAATTCAGGGTCAACAGGTAAAAATTACAGACTGAAGAAGGTAGAAAAATTAGAGGCAGTGCCCTTTTGCCCAGCTCAGCCTTGCCAGAACAATCAAGTTTTTATTTTATGGCTGATGTACTCAGCATCAATGAGGCTTACATAACTTTTTAAAACTAGCATTGCTTTAAGGGTCTTCAGGAAAGGGTAGAAGGTCTGAAATGGATCCTTAGAAGATGTTGCCTTTTCAACAAGAAGAGCGAAGGCAGTCTGTGTGCTGCCCCACACCTCCCAAAGGGAAGCCCCTCCCTGCTGGGTCCCTCTTCTGCCATTTGGAAGCGTTATGCTGCCATGTTTAGAATCAGTGATTGACTGGGGCTTTGTAACAGTAAAACCTTGGTGAGCAGAACCATGGATTACCTGGACTTCTTTTCTCTCTCACTTCTATCCAGACAACTGCGCATGTATAGGGACTAAAGAGGGTAAGGAAAACACGCAGCCTTCCTCTCGTCCATGTGCCAACTCCTCCCACCATGCGGCTCTGAACTCTGCTGGGGCATGGGCCCCAGGGTCTCTTGGGCTACCAAGTTGGGAAGAATGTTTGAAATGTTTTTCTTTATATGAATAGGTACACATGGTTCAGAATTCGAAAGGTATAAAAGAGCGTAGGGCACAGATTTTTTAGGGCAGTGGAACTATTCTGTATGATGCTCTAATGGTAGGTCCGTATCATTATACATTGATCCAAACCCACAGAACATCCAACCACAGAACATACAACCCCGCTGTAAACTATGGACTCTGGGTGGTTATGACGTGTCAGTGTAGGGTCGTCAACTGGAAAAGTATACCTCTCTGGTAGGCGATCTAATGCCAGAGGAGGCTGTGTGCGTTTGTGTGTAGGGGGTAAATGGGAAATCTCTACTTCTTTCAGTTTTGCAGTGAACCTAAAACTGCTAAAAAAAAAAAAAAAAAAAAAAGTTTACTTAAAAAGAAGAAAAGAGTGTAGGGTGATAAATGTTTCCAGTTTCCCATCTTGGAGGCAACCAGCATTACCAGCTTTTGTTATTAAAGACAGTAGTTCCAGATCTGAACTCAGTGAGCTTGGTGATTCTGCCTGTTCATGGCTCAGCTACAGAATGAGGGGAGAGAGGTTTCTCTCTGCCTTTGCATCCTGGTGGCTTTTAATCCGAGAGAATATGGTAAGCCACTGCCCAGACATCACACCTGGCTGCTGGGGCATAGGGAAAGAGGAACAAGGGGGTTAGGAGTGCCTTGGTTTCCCCACCCATGACACAACCTCTGTTTGTATACCCAGTTACAGGACAGGTCGTCTCTGAATAAGCTTCTATGTTCCAATTAAAAATCTTAGCCCATGAAGAATGAACCAAAGACAGAAAGAATGTCACTTGCTTTCATCTCAGTTTGTGCTTTGGGGCAAGGAGGGAATAGGGCCGGCCTCAGGAAACCGAAGATGTCAGTGCTCCAACTCCCCTTTGGTTCTCTCTCCCGCCCCCAGCCTGCTACCTTAACAGCCAGTGCCCTAGCTAGCACCTCTTCTTTACCATCAGAGGATGGGAGGAAAAGATCAGGTGTGGGTGAGGATGTGTACAATATAAGGAAGAAAGGGAGCTGTACACCTTTTCCACTCCTAGATTTTACCTTGAGTGTGACTCTTAGAGTGCAACTCAGCTCCTTTGCCCCTCTGGACCACCTCATGCCCACTGGAAAATGTGGAGTAGAACTTAAGCAAGGATTGTAAACGCCAGTGCGCCAGTGCTGCAGGGGTCAGGCAAGTGGTGGGGTGGGGCTGAGGAGGCGGGGTGAGCACGCGCACGCATACACCGTGATGAGTTCCTAGCTCTGCTGGGACAGCCACTCCTCTGCTCTGGCTCAGAATCGCCATGAGGAAATAAAGTTTATAAGAGAAACCAGTGACTATTGAAGGGGCTGACATGATAGGGCAAGAAAAAAGAAACGGTCTTTTCTTCCAGTCACTTTCTTTAAGAATGCTTTGATTTCTCTCCTCTACCCTTTCATGGCTTCATAGATGAATAACCAGCTGCTGTGACTTTCTGGTCACTTTTCAGTACAGGAACAGTCAGCTTCCTTGTATTTGAAGTCCTAGTCTTGTTGAAATAAAATTTGTAATCACAAAATTCAACCCATCAATCCAGCTTTTAGTTCTGGCCTGATTTTTCACTCTGCCTCTCGTCTCCAGCAGCCGCTTCCCCAGAAGTGGGGCAGAGACTTGGGAGGTGGGTGTAAGGAAGGTTACCCATAATCCTCCTCCACAGGGGCCAGGGAAGCACTCATTTTGGGTAGGCGCTGTTGCATTCTGGTTCCTGGTGGGCCTTGCATCTGGAATGTGGATGTACTCAACTACTGACTGCTCTCAGCTTTGAGACTTTGAATATCCAGCAGCAAATTACATTACAAATCTGATTTTTGAGTCAAATCTCCCAAGTTGTAGATGTCAGTTCAAAATTATTCAACACTGCTGGACCGAACCCGCCTGTCTGTGGGCTCTGCATTGCCCAAGGGCTGTCAGTTTGAGGGCTCTGGAGTAGGAGTTCTAAGTAAGGTCTCTTGCAGTTCTCATTGTCTGTTAGGGTTTTCCTAGATTTAGCAGGAGTCACTGGAAGTCAGCCAAGCTTTACCTTTTAGGCAGCTCCCCCATGCGCGCGCGCACGCGCACACACACACACAACACACACACACACACACATACACACACACACACACACACACACACGGGAATTCTGGGTGGCAGAGGACTCCTGGAAATATATTATCCTAAGTACACACGCCAGTGTCCTGGAGAAACGAGAGATGAAAGGAAGGGCCAGCAGGTGGCAGGAGAGAATAGCACAGGTCTCAGCGTCCATGTCCCTGTGAGCCCCTATTGTGCTCTTGCTGTTGAATGGGAGGTTGAACACAGGACCTGGGTACCCCTCTGGTACCAAGAATCCTACAGCACATCTGGAAAAGCTCTACCTCTGGGAATGGGAAATGGGTTTCCAAGCTCTTTGCCACTGAAATCTTAGAAATGTGAGGTGTATGATGCCTGACTCTTCTAAACGAATGTAATGATGTAAAAAGAAAATGGCTGTCAAAATAGAGTGCGTATATTTAAAAACAAATCTCTTTTGTTTCAGAATCAGATTATAGCTTTCCTTCACAGGCATAAGGTACAGGTTTCATAGAATCATAGCCTGTGGAGGTTGGAAGGGACTGAAAAGGTCCTCTAAGCCAAGCTTACACTTCTGTGCCCTTTACAACATCCTGAAACAGAATTCCTCCAGTCTCAGCATGAATGCATCTAGAGATGGGCAGCTTATTACTTTATGAAGTTCTTTAGCTGTTAGAAAACGTTACTTTCCTGAGCAGAGTCTGCCCAACAGTGACTTCTGTCCATCATTTTATATTCTGGAGCCACATGGGGCAAGGTGAATTTTTTCATCTGACAGCCTTGAACAGTATGAAAATAACTGTCAATTGACATCCATGACTGCTTCTAAACACCCATTGGCAGGAAAACCAGGCATCTGAGGACAGACGGCTCCTCACATTACATGGTTCAAGTCCCCCCAACTCTCTTGTTTGCTTAATTCCCAAAGAAAGAGTAGCTCCCCAACTGTGCCCAGTCCCACCATGACCTCAGAGGCTCACACAGGGCAGACTAAGGACCATTTTTTCTCCATAAGTGGTCTCACCTGACTCTGTGACTTACCCTGGCAACCAAATCCCCGAAGTCTTCGACACACTTATGTTGATTAGACTGTTACGACTTAGGGGAGGGTTTTGAACTCCAGACTTAAATTCCTTTTAATTTTTTTTTTAAACTATAAAATGTAACACCCAAAAGAGTACATGGAAATACATACTCATTTTTAAGGATAATAATATAAATACCTGTGTTCTTGCACCCAAGCTAAGAAATAGAACAGCACCCCTGCCCCGCTGCCTTGTGCCCATTTCTAATCACACCCTTTCCTCCCTTCCAGCTCCCCTGACTTTTGTGATAACCATTCCCTCACATTTCTTCCTGGATTTTATCCCCTGTGAGCATTTCTCAGAACAATACATTGTTTGCGCCTTGCTTTGAACTTTATATAAATAGAATCTTGTAATTTGTTTTCTTTTTTTTTTCTTTTTAATATTTATTTTATTCATTTTAGAGAGGAGACACAGAGTGAAAGAGAGAGAGAGAGAAAGAGAGAAAGGGGGGAGGAGCTAGAAGCATCAACTCCCATATGTGCCTTGACCAGACCAGTACAGGGTTTTGAACTGGCGACCTCAGTGTTCCCAGGTTGACGCTTTATCCACTGCGCAACCACAGGTCAGGCTAATTTGTTTTCTATTACTTGTTTCTTTCACTCAATCTTATGTGTTTAATGAATTTTCCCTATTAAAGGTATGTCATTAGAATCTACTGAGTTCAATTTGGCTTTATTTTCTCTAACATAATCCTCTTTACAAATGTTACCAACATAGTTATAAACATTCCTCCCATATTGTCATCAAAAAAAGAAATTGGAAAAACATTGACTGGGGTAGGTCTCAGGGTGGTGCTTTCAGCAAACTTCTGAAAACATCCTTGCTGACTAAGATGAATCAGTTATTCAGCACTCTTGGGGTACACTTGTCCGGTACCTTTTCCTCCAGATTTTACATTAATCCAGACTATATTTTTCTACTTGCCCAGATGGTTATCAAAAATACCTCTCTTGAAAGCCAGATAAAGTATATTTATTGCATGTTCCTGATCTACCAGTCTAGCAGCCTTGGTAAAACGAGGCTTAGAGAGTTCGCAAAGGCTCCTAATAATTGCTGTACCACTTTCTAAATAACTAAGCAGCACTCTGGTTTCTCTAATTCTGCCTGAGATTGGTGGCAAGCTCACCAAGCCTGTAGTTGTGGGAAATTGGCCTCTGGAAAATCAGAAATGTACTTTCAGATCCTATACTTGCCACACTTTCTCAAAGTTCACAAGTTTTCAATACCTGGAGGGTTCCTTTTCTGGGCCAGGAAAGTATGACTGGGAGAAATCTGTGGAGACAAGGAAGGCATTTTTAGTGCAGAGAGGGGAACAGGACAAAGCTCTAAATGAGTGGCTTCTGGGAAGTCATAGCTAAAGTAGTTTTAAGAAATTGGCCTTCAGAGTGGGTTTAAGAATTAGAGGATGAAAGGGCAAGGTTGAGATAGTCACTAGAGTAATGAAAAGCATGCTATTGTGAGTAATGAATCAAATTGCCCAAAGGTGGTGGTAGAGCGAGAATGATTTTGTATTTGGTTCATTTAGCATGGAATGATAACTTTCTCCACCAGCCAAGAAACAGGAGAGGAAAAAGAAGACAGAATATTTTAGGGCTGAGGGTGTACCAGCTCAGGGGTAAATTGAGTCGAGTTTAGGCTGTTTATGAGGATAGTATCAAAGGGGCTGAGGAGTTCCAGGTCCCAGAGGAAAGAAATCAGATGGAACAGGGGGAAATGGGACAGGTTATGGGACTGGTGATTTAATGAGAGGTGAGTGGGTTTTGATTAGGGTAAGAAAGGAAGGCACAGTGTGGCAATAGGTGAATGGACACGGAGTAGGGTGGCAGGGTGAACTGGGACAGTGGTGGTGCATGCTGCTGAAGACAGCAGAGTGATGGCAGAAAGGAGGAGCAGGCTCAGGTGGGATGTCCCCATTCAGGTGGGCACCACTGGCTATCAGGGCATCAAGCCCACACAGTAGGTGCCAGAGTTATTAGAGCTAAAGAGCAAAGGAACAGAACCAGATGTGAACTTCGAAAGAGGAGCAGGAAGCCAGTGGTAGATTCATGGTCTCGAGACAGCAGGGAATGCAACAAAGTTTCCTACAGGACCATAGAAGGTGATGGCAATGGAAGAGGTCCCCATAGGACAGGGGAGAGCCACTTTGGCTAAGGAGATGGATGAAGGGGAGAAAGGGGTTGTAAGTGAATGAAAGGAAATTCACAACAATAAAGCGGGAGTGTCCAGGCTCTGGGCTTTGTGACAGCCGCTCTGCTCCGGGAATCAGACTTTCAGGAACCGGGCTGAGGCTGACTTGGAAAGGTGCTGGATATAGTAGGGCTAGTGAATGGCTTTTCAAGGAGATAGCCGTGGATAAGATAGATGGATGAAGGCACAAAAAGTCGGGGGGTCTGCAGGAGGGCCAGGAGTGATCTTGTTGAAGCCTCCAATCACCTTATGGGGTGAAGATATTCTTCTACCTTTTATAGGTGCAGACGTCCAGAGGAGAAAAGAAAGTAAACAGTGAGTGCTCTGCAAGCCGGATCTGCTCGGATCTTCATCTTCATATATACAGAGCACCTGCCTGATGGGGGCAGTTCAAAACAAGCCAGTTTATTCACTCGCCACAATCCCTGCGAGCTTTTCCAGGGCACGCAAACGTGTGAGACCTTAACAAACCACACGCTGGCTTCCAAAATTAAATAGCAACCAGCGCAGTTAAATACATGGTTAGCTCATGTCTACAAATGAATGACTAGCATGGCACTCTTATGTTTAGATTTAGCATTCATAAACATTTCATTCCATTTTACATTCGTAAATGTCCAGTGCACATTGATTACTGGAAAATCTTAATCAGCTGTTAATTTGAGTTCATCAAAGCCAAACAACATCTGAGTCATCCCTGAAATAAGGGGGAGCTCCAGTCCTGGGTGTTCCTGGCGAGGCCCCCAGTCTCACCAACTTTATCTCACCAGAGGCCACCGGGGCTAATCTCATTGTTCTTTTATCAATCATTGCCAAAGGCCAGAACACTGAAACCCCAGGGCCATGATGGGTAGTAAACCAACCCTGCTCTTATTTTTGCTTCATTGTTTAATTTATTTCCTGTTTAAAAATTTTTTTTTAATTTATTTTTCTCCATAGCATGTATCACCATCTACCATACCACATATTTTTTGTATCTATTTGTTGAGCTTGATCCCACACAGGCTCCATAAAGGCAGGGGTTTTTGTTAACTATGTACCCCGATCCTATGGGGGCCTGGCTCACAGTCGCATGAATTTCATGGAGGGACGGGGAACTGGCTTAGACTGAAGAAGACAGAAGACCCGTGATAGCTAAATTCAGCGCATGGTTATGAATTGCGTTTTTGTTATCAAGGATGTTATTGAGACCATGACGGAACAGCTGGAATGTGATGTGAATATTACGTGCTAGTAAAGTATCAATGTCATTTTCTGATTTTGATGGTTACCCTGTGCGTATGCAGGAATGTGTTTTTGTTTGTTGGAAATATAACTGAGGTATTTGGGATGTATATGACATTCATGCCAGCAGTTTACTCTCAAATGGTTTTTCTTTGGAGGGGGGATAGTTCTTTTACTTTACTTTCTAACTTTTTCATAAGTCTGAATTTCTTTTCCAAAACTAAAAAATGATAGCATTAAAAAAAATGTGTGTTTCCTATGTTTATTAAAGAGACTTGACAACAGTGATTAGCCAGTAGCCGTGTGTGCCACCTGCGCCCAGATTACCAATCCTAAACACCTTTTTCCACCAAAATGAATCAGAGTTCCTTAAAGAATGTTGGATTAAAAGTTCAAGACAGAAAATACACAAGATAAGCCAAGAATATTTTATCCTGAAAGCAAGAAACCTATTGAAGACTACTGAGGTTGGGTCAGAAGAATTTGGGGAATAACCCAATGAGGCCAAAGATGGGACCCTCTGAGCACAAATAGCAATAATAAGTGCAACAGTTTGAAACACATCAAAATTGTTAAAACTCATGAGTTCAGAACAATAATACAAAGAACTCATAGATCACCCTGGGAGGATATAGTGTGGGAACCAACTCATTCTGAAAACTGGGAAGCAAGAAAGGAAGGGACTTGAATTCACTCTGCCTGCCTAGAGGAGCTGCGATCACTCTTTGAGGAGAACAAGTTTCTCTTTGAAAGAATCCCAGCTGGTAAGTGAATATGCAGTGCTAGAATCACCATTTTATGAAGCCCTATGAGCTAATGGGTCTAGATAATGATCACTGGTATCCACTAACATCCCCGAAAGGGAGACCGGTGGATATTGTGTACCTCCCTAATGGCACAACATCACGTGACTTAAGTATTGTTGCTCCCAATCACACCTCATATCGATACACCGAAGTATCAGTTTAGACGAAATACCCGGGACAAGAACATTGGTTGGGATACTCTTAAGAAAAATGACCTGGCTTCTTTAACAGAAGAAGTTTGTAAGAAAAAAGGGAAAAGAGAGAGCAGGAACCTATAGATTCAAAGAGACTTAAGAGACAGCTTAACCAAATGCTCTATGTACATTTGGGGGCAGTTTGAACACTGACTGTTTGATGATAGTACGGATTTGCTTCAAACCAATCCCTTTGTGGAGATGAGAATGGCTAATGACACAGTTGAAGGAGGTATGGCCATGAGTTGATCTTTTTTTAAAAAAAAATCTGGGTGATCAATTCATAGTAGTTTATTGCTCTCTACTTTTGTTATGCTTTTTTTAAATTAAATTTATTGGGGTGACATTGGTTAATAGGATCATATAGGGTTCATGTATACATTTCTACGATACATGATCTATTATTGCATTGTTAAGCTTTCAGTTAGCTCTAACACTTCTAAATACCATTAAACCCAATGTGCCTACGGATTTCTGCCTAGGTTGTTACGGCTCTGGTGCCTCCCTCAGCCTGCCTCCCAGCTGTTCAGAGGGGAGCAGGAGATCCTCTGACAAGTTATGTTAATAGCATCCCCTTGGACAAAAAAAACCTTCCTTCTCCCTGCACCCAGCGGTGAGGGAGCAGAAACCAGAGAAGAGGTTGAGGCTGCGGGCAGTGTAAAGTTTTGGATTTCAAGCCTCCAAGAACAACGGTAAAGAGTGCTTGTGAGGCTCAAATATCTGAGATAATGTATATGAAAGAGCTTGTATGTAGAAAATGATTTGCAATTGTAAGACGAGATAGTTTTTATTTTCAATTCCTTCTCCTGAAGAGGATTTTTCTTGGCCCCAAGCTGTAGGAATATAGGAAAAAGGAGTATGGGGGAATTGTTGAAGCCTAAGAGAAGTTTCTCTGATTTTCTGCAACCACATACCCCTGAATTTGCTGACCTGGGGGTCCTGACATCTGTGTCCTAGGGCAAGAGCTGCCTGGGCCAGCTGGGAGGGCAAGCTGAAGGGAGGGAAAGAAGGAGAGGCAGTGATGGGATCCAGGCCAAGGGATGAAGTATATGAATCAGAGTTGGCTGGAACCAGGCATCAGCACTCGGTGGGCCATGCAAATGACACAGCTGGGTTTTCTGGCTCCGGCCCTGGGCCAGCATCCCACGCCTTTGGGCACAGAGGGCATTTGGGGAAGCCAAGCAGCTGCCTGCTTAGCAAAGGGGCTCCACTGATCTGGGGGGAATCTGAGGTTAGGCAGGTGCATCTGAACTGGCCTCCATGGGACTTGAAGCGTTCCCTCACCCACTCTTCGGGCCCAGCACTGACTCTCAGCAACACTATCCAAAGTCACGTGTGGTTGAGGATTTTGGACCCAGTTGGGTCCATTACGGAGAAAACCAGGGTGACATGGAACCCTGGGTGGATGTGTGGAGGACAGAGAGTGCGGCAGGACGCCAGGGCCTCATTCCTGTCCACCTTTTCGCGGCTTGGCCACTTACCTCTCCTCCCCAGGGCTTAGTTACCCCAGGTCTTGAGTAGGGCGCAGAATCTTTTCTTCTAAAAATCTCTTCGGGTCATTCTGATGATCACATGGATTAGAAAGCACGCCCTCAACCAGATGGCCACTCAGTCTCCTTCTGACTGCACTTCGGAATCCGATCCCGCCCCACCCTTTGCCTTTCTTTGAACTATGTTTATTTAATTAAGTAAACAGATATCTGGGAAGTGCTCATTCATGAGGGAAGAGAGCAAAACTGACATATTTTAAGGTTATAATCTGTGTTGGGTACTTTACCAACTTGCTCAGAAAACAGTCATGGACTGTCAATGTACCTTCAGCACCTTGGCTTTCTCCCTTTTCCTGACTCCGAAATACAAGGGCTGTTACTCTGCCCGGGGTTCCCTCACACTGTGATAAGGAAATGGGGACTCAACTTTATTTTTTTAGGTATTTTATTTACATTTACTTTTATAAACTAAAAATTATATTAAGAAACATGGCTGATGGCTCAGTGGATAGAGCATTAGCCCAATGTGTGGAAGTCCCAGGTTCAATTCCTGGTAAGGGCACACAGGAGAAGCGACCATCTGCTTCTCTCCACCTCCCTCTCCCCCTACTCTCTCTCCTCTCCTCCTGCAGCCAGCGGCTCGATTGGTTCTAGTGTCAGCCACAGGCGCTGAGGATAGCTTGATTGGTCCCAGCGTCGGGTTGCTGGGGGTTGCTGGGTGGATCCTGGTCAGGGTACATGTGGGACTCTGTTTCTCTATTTCCTATCATCCTCTCACTTAAAGAGGGAGAGAGAGAGAGAGAGAGAGAGAGAGAGAGAGAGAGAGAGAGAGAGAGAGAGAGAGAAATGAAAAAGAAAGACACATCCATATGTAGTTTGAAAAGCGTGTAATGAAAAATAGTCATTATCGCCTGACCAGGTGGTGGCACAGTGGATAGAGCGTCGGACTGGGATGCAGAGGGCCCAGGTTTGAGACCTCGAAGTCGCCAGCTTGAGCGTGGGTTCATCTGGTTTGAGCCAAGCTAACCAGCTTGAGTCCAAGGTCACTGCCTCAAGCAAGGGGTTACTCGGTCTGCTGTAGCCCCCCCACCCCCGTCAAGGCACATGTGAGAAAGCAATCAATGAACAACTAAGGTGTCAAAACGAAAACCTGATGATTGATCCTTCTCATCTCTCTCTGTTTCTGTCTGTCTGTCCCTATCTATCCCTCTCTCTGACTCTCTCTCTGTCTCTGTAAAAAAAAAAAAGTCTGTTTTCTCCCCATATTCCAAAACTGTCCCCCACATACCACTCAGACAACCACTTTCACCTGTTTCTTTTGGTAGCTCTCCCTGTAATATAAAGATAACATGCTTATACTGCTTCTTTTTGATATGACATACCTTGACATCTGTTATGATAGCGCCATATTGCCCTATGTGTAAGATGCTCCCATGTATAAGATGCACCTTAATTCAGGGGCCCAAAATTTGAAAAAAAAAAAGTATTACATAAAGTTATTGAACTCAAGTTTTCTTCATCATAAAATTCATTCAACTCCATCACTGTCAAAACTCCCATCCAGGCCTGACCTGTGGTGGCGCAGTGGATAAAGCATCAACCTGGAACACTGAGGTTGCCGGTTCAAAACCCTGCACTTGTCTGGTCAAGGCACACATGGGAGTTGATGCTCCCTGCTTCTCCCCCTTTCTCTCTCTCTCTCTCTCTCTCCCTCTCTCTCTCTCTCTCTCTCTCTTTCTCCTCTCTAAAATGAATAAAGACAAAAAACAAAAAAATTTAAAAAAAAAAGAAATGTGAGTTTAAAAAAAAAAACAAAAAAAAAACTCCCATCCATTAGCTTGCCCTCATCTGTGCCTGATGACGAATCACTGTCTTCCACAAGGAGCACAAAAACAAGCGCGAAAAAGCGGGAAATGCAAGTAAAAAAATCTACAACCACTGTATAAGACGCACCTAGTTTTTAGACCCCAAATTTTTTGAAAAAAGTTTTCTCTTCTACATGGGGAGATACGGTATAGGAGAGATTACTTTGCTTATATCTCCCCCACCTGTTATCTCCCAGATCCTTTCAATATAGTTGAATCACTGTTTTTTATTGTATGTCAGTAACCAGGGTTTATATCATCAAGACTATAAATCTTGTTTGTTATAGCACAGTGAACTAGCACATTATGATTGTGTTCTCTTTCCTGCACAGTTTATTTTATTTTTCCTGGAGTTATTAATTACTTTTCTAGTTGCATAATTTTCCATACTTCTTTCCAGAAGCCCTATCACATATATAATCTACCATAGCATTTATGTTATCAAGTCTATGTGTTTTCTAGAGAGCTCCTTTTCAGAATCCTACATTCTTCTCTCGTCTGGAGAGGTCCCTCCCTCGATCTGCTCTGTGAACGTCCTCTGAGACTTCTTTACCATCCCTCTGAGTGGCAACCCCATTTCCTGGAATCTGTGACTTTTTGCATCTGGGTTTACTTTTTTGTTTTGCTGGCATCTATGTTCCCTTAGTTTCATAAGACAGTGTGGATGGAAATTAAATTTTCTGAATCATTACCCTGGCTGGGTAGCTCAGTTAGTTAGAGCATCGTCCTTATATGGCGAAGTTGTGGGTTTGATCCCCAGACAGGGCACATACAAGAATTAACCAGTGAATGCATAAATAAATGAACAACAAAACTCTCTGCTTTCCTTTCTCTCTAAAATCAATCAATCAATTAAAAATAATTTGTTTGAACCTTTGTATATTTGGAAAACATTTCTCTTCTGCTTTCACACGTGATTGGTAGATTAACTCAGTACAGAAATGTAGACTGAAAATAAATTTGTCATAATTTTAAGATACATTTGCTCTGGAGAAGTCTAATGGCATTCTCATTCCTTTATGTGTAATTTTTTCTTTTGTTCTGCCTCTGGAAACTTTTATGGTTTTTGCTTTATGCTTGGTGCCCTGATATTTTAAAATCAAGCTTCTGGGTTCAGGTCTTTTAAAATTCTTTGTTTCAGATCCTTGGCAGGTTCTTTTAAACCATTGACATATTCTTTAGTTCTGGGAATATTTCTTATATAATTTGTTTCATAATTTCTTTTTTTTTTTTTTTCATTTTCTCTCTTTCTGGAATTTCCATTAGTCAATTGTGGAACCTCTTGGGTTGATCCCCTAATTTTCTTCTCTTTTTTCTCTTGTTTTATATTTGTGTGTGTGTGTGTGTGTGTGTGTGTGTGTGTGTGTGTGTGTTCACAGGGACAGAGAGTCAGAGAGAGGGATAGATAGGGACAGACAGATAGGAATGGAGAGAGAGGTGAGAAGCATCAATCATCAGTTTTTTGTTGCCGTTGTGACACCTTAATTGTTCATTGATTGCTTTCTCACATGTGCCTTGACCTCGGGCCTTCAGCGGACCGAGCAACGCCTTGCTGGAGCCAGCGACCTTGGGTCCAAGCTGGCGAGCTTTTGCTCAAGCCAGATAGGCCCGCGCTCAAGCTGGCGAGCTCGGGGTCTCAAACCTGGGTCCTCCACATCCCAGTCTGATGCACTATACACTATCCACTGCGCCACCGCCTGGTCAGGCTCTTGTTTTATATTTCTATGTTCTATTTTCTAGGAAATGTCCTCAATCTTATCTTCTAACCTCCTAGTGAATGTTTTATTTTACTTATTAGTTTCTAAGAACTCTTTCCTGTTAAATGATTGTTCCTTTCTCATAGCACCTTGTCCTTATGTTATGGCCTCTCTGGTTTCTGTGAACATATGAGCTATGTTGTCTCTTCATATTTAAGAATGAGAAACTACAAAATTTGATTGGAATCTCTGTGTTTCTTGTCACTTTAGGGTGACTGAGATGAGACTGCTATTTCTTTGGGAAATACCCCCTAAAAATAGTCCAAGGAAGATTTTTCCTTGGAGACTATTCATTTTCATGATAGAACCCTATTTTCCTTCTCGGGGAAGGACGCCCATCAGCAGGTAAGGTAAAGAGGAAGGGACTAGAGGCCTGCCTTCTCTGTAGTCAGACTTTCAATTGATATCTGCTTTTCAACCCTGAATCTCACCCTCACTATTTAGTGCCTGAAGCCCCCAAGTTCATAACCTCTGCTTTCCCCCTAAGAATAAATCCTGTCTCCTGCCTAAGGAATAAGTGTCTGGCTGCTAGCATTCTAAAGGTAGACAAGTTTCTAATCTGTGTCCTCATTTTCCTCCCATCCCTGGCCTTCCCCTCCCCCCTACCTGGTACCTTCACATTCCAGGCCTCTCGGGGGGTCTCTGGTGTGGCCCTGTTCTTTTCTCATAGACACCATTCTCAACTAGCCCCATTTCTCCCCCTCGGTGCTAAAATAGCTACTACTCCTTCCATCATTGAAGCATACTCTTTTTCTACAGCATCCACTCCACTTCCAGGTCCCATTAGTTCTTTCTCTCAGTCACCTCTCCCATTGACCTGCCGTCTCCTCTCTGCCTTCGCTTCTCCTCCACAGTCAGACCCCCTTTGTCTCTTGCCCTGTTCAATCGAATAGCCTTCTTCTGACAGTCTCTTTGCCCTGTTGTGTCCTTCTCTTCTGCACCCTGGAGCCTCCTAAATCTGATCATCTTGTTCCCCTGCTGAAAGCCTTCATTAAAGTCTAGGCTTGGGATAAAGTCTAAAGTCAAGCATGAACAGTCAGGTCTCCACTGCCCAGTTCACCTTCTGCCGTTCCTGGTCATGCACCATCTCCAGCTGTGGTGACCTATTTCTGTTCCTCCGTGAATCCATGCTCTCTCTTACCACCAGACCTATGTACATGTTGCTTTGGGTTTTCCTTTTCGTTTTTCAGACACTACCTATCCTGCCAGGCTCAGCTCAGGTGTCATTTTTTCAGGAAGGTTTCCCTGGTTCCTATATACAGCTCTATAGTAGCATCCCTTGTCCTCACTAAGCTACAAGCTCATCTGGGCCAGAGACAATAGTTGGATTACTAGCGTGCCCCCAGTGATAAGCACAGTGCCTGGCACAGAGTAGGCACTCAGTAAATATGTGTTGAACGAATGAACATGGGAATAAATGGTTGGATTCCTATATTGCGATCAAGAAAGTGAAGTTGGGAGAGTCCAAGCAAATTATACAAGGTCACACAGCCGGGATCTGCACTGACACCCCTCCGGCTCCAAAGCCCAGAAGTCCCTGTTGGGTGATGGGTACCTCGTCTCTCCAGCTGCACTGGCTTTCCTGCACCCTGGCCTCTGGCTCAGAGCTATTGACTTTGGTGTCCTCGGGGATTTAATTTCCAGGGTTTTCTGGGTGGTTGTATGGTCAGCACTGATGTCCAGCTGTTCCAACCTGGGTCTGCCGAGGCCCTGCGGTGGGTAGCTGCCAGGCAAGTACCCATAATGAAGGACGCTGGCCCTGGAGGGAGGCATGTAGGGGCCATCCCAGTACCAGGCCTCTCCCTCCTTTCCCCAGATCCCTTAGCACTCATTTTCTTCGCCGTTGGCACCCAGGGAAACTCAGACTGAGGATTTCTGTGGCGGGTGGCGAGAGGGAAGTGTGAGTGAGACAGCTGCTTGGTGCCCTCACTAATGGCTCCCTTAATGAGCCGAGGTGTGAGTTCCGTTTTGGTCATATCCAGAGGACGCTGCCCTCTGGGGAGAAGCCAGGGCTGAAAGTTCAGATTATTTTGCAGTTTTTGAAGCAAACATCCACTCAGAAAATATGATGTCACCAAAAATGGTTTAATTACTCTGTGAGCACTGGCAACAAAGTCATCTCTCTCCCACCTCCAGCTCGTCCTCCCCAGGACAGGGACAAGAGGAGGCTCTTTTCAAAGCCAGAATGATGCTTCGGAAGGAGGTTGGCCCAGTGTCTTCTGGCTCTGTGTGTGTGACACAGAGAGAGAGGGACAGAGAGAGTCTCCCAAACATGAAACAAACCCCATGCCAGCGCTCTGTAAATGCTTTTACCTGTCCTCACAGCTGGAACCACTGGTCTTTCAGGAAGCTTCCCTCTTGTCCAGCCCAGCCAAGATCTTTATATTGACCCTAAGGGAAGCTAGAGGGCACTGACCAATATTCCTTCTGCTGTTCCTCATGCAGGCCTTGCTCTTTGAGAGGTCCCCATGGAGCCCCAGGGGTTTCCGAGGAGAGGATTAACTCCTCATGTGCGTGCTACTCTATCTGCCTTTCCTCTTTCTCCCCTTTTCTTTTTTGCTCTGATTCCTTCCTCTTTTCGGAGTTTCTTTCTCTCCCTTTTTCCTTTCCTCCTGCTTCCTCCCATCTTCTCACCGTAAGCTCTTAATATCTAACACTTATTTATCTATTATTATACGGCAGCCCCTCATTTTTCTAAACGCTATGTGTAGTGCTATACTATGTATAGTGTGCCATTTAATAATAATAAAAAAAATCCCCTTAAATGTTTTCCACAAGAAATTTTTGCTCTTAAAATTTTTTTTTTAAACATTCAGGTCAAGAAACAAAAATAATTAAAGTCTCCCCTAATCACATTGTCCACATTTTGGTATGTGCTCTCCCAGATTTCTCTAGAAGAATAACCCCTTCAAAATCTCCTAGGAGACTCTTTGGAAGTCAGAAATCCTGGATTTGTAGCGGAAACTCCACCTTGAGCAAATCACAGCCCCTCCCGCCCCCAGTTCCCAACACCCCAGCCACACACAGCCTGGGTCTCAGTTTCCCAAGGCTGCACCTGCATTGCGGGAACAGGCCCTGCTGTGTCTGGGTGGCCACACCCAAGCTGGGAGACAGGGTTTTTTTTCTCTCAAGGAAGCCCCAGCCTGTTGCCTTTTGCCACCATTTGAAGAGTCAGACTTGGATTCTTGGCCCTGCTGAGCATCCCCCACGTCCCCTCCCGCCTCACCCCTGCCTTCTCAGCTTTCACTTTTCTGCCAACACATTGGAAATTGCTCCTGTTTTCCCTCCACCTGTACTAACAAACACAAAGTGCTGCCCCAAGCACTTTTCCCACGTTCTGCGCGTCCTGTGCCAGACGCAGGTGCTGCACAATAGGGTGCTAAGTGTTCCCGGGCATGGCTCCTTTCTCCACCGATGTGCCGGGTTTGGCGGGGCGCAAGGGAGGCTCTTCTCCTGTGCGGCTCGGGCCTGTTTTTTTTCTCTGGAGGATCAGGGCCAAGTTTCCATGGCCCCATGTTCAGGGACCCTGGGCCAGGGCTGTGGTGTGGGCAGCTTTCGGTTCCATGTGGGTTCTCAGCAGGAAGGGCTTTCATGTGGATGCCAGCTGGACTCCCAGGCCCAGCTTCAGATGGGCAGGGCCCAAGGAGGGAGAGCAGTGAGTGTGATAAACACTCTCTGCTTGGGAGCTGGCTGGTGGGAAGGAAAGGCGAGAGGAAGGGGGACAGCGGGTCACAGTGTTTGTCCAGGCTGAATGGAGAGGGACCATCCTGACCATGGGGCAATAAGACCATATGGCCTTTTCCACCCATGAAGAGGCCTCGGCAGAAACACAGGGAAGAAAAGTCCACCAGGCAGGGATGGAAAACAGTTTCTCCAGCCGCGTTTGCTTGCCTCTCTCCAGGCTCACTGAGCCTAATCAGGTCAAGCATCCAGCTCCTGCGGCCAGACACAGTGGCATTGTTTTAATACCCCCGGCCTCCCTCCACCCTCTCTCCCCATGGAGAACGGAGTTCTGACAAAGGAGGCCCTGAGGGACGGGTCTGAGAGGACAGAGGCCCAAGGTCTGGGGAGGCAGGGTCACTCCCTCTGTCACTCTCTCCTCCCTCCTACTGGTTATTTTTCTACCAGGGACCTGAGAGGGAAAACAAGGGCCTCTGGAAAACCTGAAGGCTGTTTTTGTTTACATAAAGGCACTTCCCGAACAAACTGCTCCCTGAAAGGTCAGCACGAATCCCAGGCAGCCTGGGACTGGAGAACAGGTTCGGGAGGTGGGGGTAGAAAGGAAACTGCAGGCCACTTTGGGTCAGATGACTTCAGCAGAGCGGGGGAAATAGCAGGCCAGGCAGCAGGGAGGGGAGCTTCCTGTAGATGAGGCTCTAGGAGATGTTGGCTGCTACATAAAACTTAAATAGGGCTTGTTTATCTGCCTTCCAGAACACCCAAGAGCATGGCTGAAAGGCTGGAGCCATGAGCTATGGGCAGGACACAACAGCCTGGACCTGAGCCTGGATCTGCCCCTACCTCTGGCTCTATCTCCCTGGGCCTCAGTTTGCATGAAGACACAAAGGTAGAAGAACCTTGAGATCCCTACTGGCCCACATACAGTCAGCTTTCAGTAAACATTTACTTAGCGTACACCATGTACCTGATAACTAAGCCCAAGGTCCCAGATAAGGTGACCGGTAACCCCAGTTTGCCTGGGACTCTCCCAGTCTTAGTACTGAGAACCTGGACTGTTGGTCACGCCTAGACCTCCCGCAGCTCATGATCTGGAAACAGTGACAGATGCATAATAAATAGCATGTGATGAGTTGTCTCACAGAGGGTATACCAAGTGTGGAACTTTGTGAAGGCAAAGACTAGCTCTTGGCAGGGGAGCTGGGAAATTTCACCATGTGGACACTTGTGAGCAATGGGGAACTATGGGTGGGATTTTTAAAAAACCAACTGTATTGAGGTATAAGTTATGTATAATACAATGTACATACTTCAATGTACAGTTCAATGAATTTTGACAAATGCATATGTATCCGTGTAACTGTGACACCAATCAGAATATTTATGTCACCCCCCCCCCTCCAAAACATCCCTAGGGCTCCTTGGTACTCAATGCCATTCTAACCATTCCATCCCAGGTAACCACTTCCCTGGTTTCTGTAACTATATAGATTAGTTTTACCTGTTCTAGAACATCATATAAGTAGACTTATGCAACCTGTGTTCTTTAAAGTCTAACTTCCATTGCTCAGCACAATGTTTTTGAGGTTCACTAAAGATATTGTGCATATCAGTAGTCTATTCCTTTTTATTTTATTTTATTTTATTTTCCTTTTTTAAATTCAGAGTATGGATATAACCACACTTTGTTTATCCATTTACCTGTTTATGATCATTTGAGTTGTTTTCAGTTTGGGTTTCTCCTGCTATTATGAAAATCCAGTAATAGGAATGTTACAATGCTGTTATAAATATTACATGCAGGTCTTTGTGTAGCTACATGTTTTCATTTCTCTGGGGTATGTAAGGAGAAACAGAACTGCAGGGTGGGTCATAGGTTAAGTATATGTTCATATTGATAGGAAATTGCCTAACTTTTCCAAAGTGGTTGTACCATTCTACAATCCTACTATCAATGTATAAGAGTCTGGGTTGCTTTACATGCCCATCAATATTTACTATGGTTCGTTTTTAACATTTTAGCCATTATTGTGATCTCCCATAGTTTGATTTGCAGATCCTGGTGATAAATGAAGTTGAACACCTTTCACTTACTTAAATGTCATTCATATATTTTCCTTTGAAAAATGACTGTTCAAGTCTTTTCTCATTTTAAAATTGGGCTATATGACTTTTTTAAAATTGACTTTTAAGAGTTTTTTATTTATCTTGAAGGTACATCCTATGTCTGATATATATATTACAAATATTTTCTCTTAGTCTGTGGTATGCCTTTATATATTTTCTTAAAAGTATATTTTGAAGAACAGAGAGTTTTAATTTTGATAAAGTCCAGTTTATCAAGATTTTTCTTTTATGGCTTTTGACTTTTGTACAAGGTCATGAATTATCTTTTACATATCCTTCTAGAAGTTTTATAGATTTACTTCTTATGTTTAGGTCTGTGGTTGATATTAGATAAATATATTCAAAGAACTAAAAGAAAGTATGCTCAAATGAATGACAAAACAGAATCTTAAAAGAAAAGTAGAAGCTATAGAAAAGAACAAATGGCCTGACCAGGTGGTGGCGCAGTGAATGGGGCGTCGGACTGGGATGCAGAGGACCCAGGTTTGAGACCCCAAGGTCGCCAGCTTGAGCGCGGGCCCATCTGGCTTGAGCAGGAGGCTCGTCAGCTTGGACCCAGGGTCACTGCCTCCAGTGAGGGGTTGCTCAGTCTGCTGGGGGCCCACAGTCAAGGCACATGTGGGAGGGCAATCAATGAACAACTAAGGTGTCGCAACAGCAACGAGGGACTGGTGATTGATGCTTCTCATCTCTCTCCATTCCTGTCTGTCTGTCCCTGTCTATCCCTCTCTCTGACTCTCTCTGTCCCTGTGAAAAAAAAATTAAAAAAAAAACAATGGAAATTTTAAAACTAAAAATTACAATAAACTGATATAAAATATTTACTGGATGAAATAAGCAGCACATTGGCAATAGAAAATAAAATGTCAATAAACTTGAAGTCAAATCAATAAAAATGGTGACATTATAAACAGAAGAATAATGACGTGAGATATCTCTGACTTCTTATCAGAAGCAATAGAGACAAGACAATGGAATGAAATCTGTCAACAGAATTTTATATCCAGTACAAATATTATTTTTAAATGAGGGGAAAGCAAAGATATTTTCAGAAAAATGAAAATTCATATGCCTGGCATGTAGCAGCACAGTGGATAGAGCATTGACCTGGAATTCTGAGGTTGCTAGTTCAAAACCCTGGGCTTGCCTGGTCAAGGCATATAGCAATCAATGAACAACTAAAGTGAAGCAACTAAAAGTTGATACTTCTTGTTCACTCCCTCTCTTTCCTCTCTGTAAATCAATAAATAAAATCTTTTTTTAAAAATTAAAATTCATAAAGTTTGGAACCAGTATATCTGCTTTATAAGACCCGCTAACGGCCTGACTGATGGTGGCACAGTGGATAGAGCACCGACCTGGGATGCTGAGGACCCAGGTTCAAAACTTCAAGGTCACTAGCTTGAGTGTGGGCTCATCCAGCTTGAGCACAGGCTTGTCAGTTTGAGCTTGGGGTCACCAGCTTGAGCATGGGGTTGCTGGCTTGAGCATAGGATCAACATGATCCCAGGATCACTGGCTTAAGCCTAAGATCACTGGCTTGAACAAGGGGTCATTGACTTGGCAGAGCCCCTGAGGGTCAAGGCATGTATGAGAAACACTCAATGAACAACTGAAGTGGCATAACTATAAGTTGATGCTTCTCATCTCTCTCCCTTCCTGTATGTCTATCTATCTGTCTGTATGTCTCTCTCTCTCTCTTGCAAAAACAAAAACAAAAACAAAACAAAACAAAACAAAAAACCTACTAAAACTTATTATTCATGCTAATAGGAACTATCAGATTAAAATGTGGATTTATAGGAAAGAATGAAGAGCAGCAGAAATGGTAAATGAGTGGACAAGTATTAAAATTTATGGGATTTTTATCTTCTCTGAATTTTTTAAGAGACATCTAAGAAAAATAATAAGGTAGTAGGGCATTTATAATGTGTGTACTTATAACGTATTAGGAAGAGATGATAATAGCATGTTAGACAAGGGGAAGTATGTAAATGAAATGCTGCTGTTGTAAGTTTATTATATCAGTGAAGTGGGATATGTGATGTAGGAATGTTAAGTGTGAAATGAGAAATAGGAAATGTGGAGTGAAAATAAGTTAAAACGCATATTATTAACTCTAGAGCAAGCACTAAGTTAGGCATTGCTAAGAAGCAATTAGAAAAAATTAAAATGGAATATTAAAAATTTTAAATTAACCATGGGAAGACAGGAAAGGAACAATAGAAGGATAGAAAACAGAAGGAAAGATGGAAAACAAATACAAGATAATAGACTTACACCTTAATATACTAATCTTTACATTAAATGTTGAAGGACTAAATACTCTTAATTAAAATTCAGAGATTGTCAGGCTAGATTTTTTTAAAAGACCCAACCAGGTACTGTTTATGTAAGATGGACTTTAAATACAAGGATAGGCTGAAAGTGATAGGATGGCAAAAGAAGTTTTCATGGCAACAGCATGCCTATGAAAGCTGGTGCGGCTATATTAACAACAGATAAAGTAGACTTCAAGGCATCACAAGAGAAAAAGAAGGATGTGTCAGAATAAAAGCGAAGTAACTTACCAGAAAGACATAACTATTACATTTGCATAAACTTAATAACATAACTTCAAAATTATGAAGCAAAAATTGACAGAATCAATGAAATAAATGAACAAACTCACAGTCATGGCTGGTATTTTAACACCCTTCTTTTAGTAACTGACATAGTAAAAAGACTAAAAACAGATCAGTAAGTGTACAGAAGATATGGAGCAACTGTGATAATTATCGAACACTGCACCAAATAACAGCATAAGAAACATTCCTTTCGAGGAAATATAGGCCATCAACATAGAATATACACCTTGGGTCAAAAATTGTCTCAGTAAGTTTTAATAGATTGGAATCTTACAGAATATGTTTTCTGATTACAGTGAAAATAAATTAAAAATCAATAAAAATAAAATATCTAGAAAATAATCCCCTCCACCCCCTAGATACTTGTAAACTAAATATCATACTACAAGTATCACCCCTTTGGTAAAAAAAAAAAAAAAGTTCTATATCCATTACAAAAATTAAATGTTTTTTTTTTTTACAGGGACAGAGAGAGAGTCAGAGAGAGGGATAGATAGGGACAGACAGACAGGAATGAAGAGAGGTGAGAAGCATCAATCATTAGTTTTTTGTTGCCGTTGAGACACCTTAGTTGTTCATTGATTGCTTTCTCACATGTGCCTTGACCACGGTCCTTCAGCAGACTGAGCCACCCCTTGCTGGAGCCAGTGACCTTGGGTCCTAGCTGGCGAGCTTTTGCTCAAGCCAGATGGGCCCGTGCTCAAGCTGGCGACCTCGGGGTCTCGAACCTGGGTCTTCTGCATCCCAGTCCAACGCTCTATCCACTGCGCCACCGCCTGGTAAGGCCAGAAATTGAATTTTTAATTCTTGTGTATAATGTGAGGTAATATCAAGGTTAATTTTTTCCGTATGGAAAAAAAAGACTTCTCTCCTTACTGAAATTCTTTGGTGCCTTTGAGGAAAATCAGTTGATAGAGTATAAATGAGTTACTCCCAACAGGCCAGTTTCCATGCCTCCTCCATGTCTCCTATAACCCTGGAGGGGTCAAATTTACATATTAAATCATAAATAACCTGTGATTACCAAACTACCACAGAGATAAGCTTCTTACTGATCAGAGCTCCGCTTACTTTTTAATCCCACATGTTCCCTCACCTTCTCCTTCTGAGCTGTTCATTTCCTCAACTATCTGCTGAGTCCTTTATTTTTAAAATACATTCTTATTCTCTGCCTTCTTTCCTATTCAAAAATAATTTCTTGTCTCTTGGGTCATATGAGTATGATCTATATACCTTAGAGGAAATCAATTTATATATATACAGTGTGTCTGTAAAGTCATGGTGCACTTTTGACCGGTCTCAGGTCAAAAGTGCACCATGATTTTACGGACACACTATATAAAAATCAATTTATAGATGGAAATCAATTTTTATGTATAATATATTTACATATTGGTATCTATTACATATGACTAACATCCACAAATTGATTTACATATACAGTGTGTCCGTAAAGTCACGGTGCACTTTTGACCAGTCAAAAGTCAAAAGAGCACCATGACTTTACGGACACACTGCTGCTGTATATGCCTGATGAGCAGTGCTTCTGTTTATGTTGGCGAGAGTGTGACATAGTTTCTGTGGAATTTGATGGCAAAATGGAGAACGTCGAAGGGGAGGGAGAGAACTACATTGACTAAGCACTGACACTAATATACACCCTTTCCGTACAAATGTCATTTAATCCTCATTACTGCTCTATGAAGTAAGGAGCCTTACACTTAGTTTTTAGAAGGAAAGCTGGGGCTCAATGAGGTGAAAGTAACTTGCCCAAGACACAACTGGAAAACAACACAGCAATGACTCAAACCAACATCTCTCTGGTTCAAAGGTAGACTCTTTTTACTAGACAATGCTTTCTCCCCAGAAAGGTGTCTGTTAAGAAATGTTATCAAAGGGCACATAGTCCCCAGACTCGTGAGTTTGGACTAAAGGAAAGAAGATATATGGGCAGTAGAACCACGGTCTGGCATTGCTTTGACGGAAATTGTCAGATCATAGGGTCCTGGATTATAGTCTCCCATCTGGGACCTGAGTGATCTGGGAGGGTTTGTGACCAGGCACAGGAGAGTGAGAAGAGTGGGAGAACTTAGCTGGTGGATCAAAAGTTTAAGTAATTGAAAATTGCAGAAAGGAAATCAGGACTCTCGAGAAGAAGGGCCCAAGATCTAGGAGGAGGAATAGAAGCCTAAGGGGAAAAGAAGGTCATTGGGCACTGAAATTTACAGGAATCCACAGTGGGCAGGATTAATGAAGCATACCAGAGCCTTCCCAGAAATCAGTCACATGTGGAGAAACGGGAACTGGGTGAGTGCAATCAGCCTCCCCTTGTCTCAGCAGGGGGTACCAACGTCACTTAGAATCAGAACGAAACAAGTGATCTAGTTGGAAGTGTTAGCATGTTATGAAAATATACTGAAATGAAGCATGATGTCATGACAAGTGTAAGAAGAAGGAATGGCGTCGGAAAGTATGAAAAAGAGAAAAGAAGTAAAGAGAAGAAAGAATCTCAGAGATTCTGCCACTCTGGCTAAGGGAGAGAGACTGAACTAGGGGATTTAAAATGTGCTCTTCAGAAAGCTGTAGTCTCGGATGAATATAATGATTGGCCGAACTCTCCCCACTCTGGATCAAGTGTCAATACTTCTTTACTTTTTAAAAATGTTATAATAAAAATAATTGCTTAAAACACTCATAAGAGCCCAACGTGGCAAAAGAATATAGAGGAAAAATCAGGTCCGCCTTCTCTGTCTGTTGCCCAGTTCCCCTTTCCAGAGGCCACTTCTGTCACGAAGCTTTTATGGAGCCTCTCAAAGATATTCTTAGCATTTAAAAGCAGCCATGTGTATATTTATAGTTTTCACACAAACGATAGCACACTGTGCATTCTCTTTTGCACCTCACTTTTTACAAATTTTAAGTTCTCCAGGATATTTTGGAAATGATTTCTTATTATAGAGACCTTATTGCTTTTAACAATCACATAATTTCCCTTCATGTAGATGTATCATAATGTAATTAGTCCCCTATTAACGGGAATTCAGGTTAATTTTCAATTGTTTGCTATTACATACTAGACAATAGACATCCTTGATTATATATCATTTTGTGAGACAGAGAGGAGGGACAGAGGGAGGGAGGGAGGGAGAGAGGGAGGGAGGGAGGGAGAGAGGGAGGGAGGGAGGGAGAGAGAGAGAGAGAGAGAACATAAGAGTGAAGCCACAGTGTCAGAGGATATGTGTATTTTAAAATATGGAGAGTGTCTCCCTTATTGAAACGCATGCTGGCTGCTCATTTGTGAGCAGGTGGACCTGGCCTGTGAACTCCCTGACTGATGGGAGGAAACAAAGCAGAGATACCATTACAGGTATTATTTGTCTAGGTCAGTGATTCTTAACCTTTTATGAGGTACCGAACCCACCAGTTTCATATGCGCATTCACTGAATCCTTCTTTAGTGATAAATAAAATATGATTTTTTTTTTCCAAATTCAAGACATGGTATATGTTTTTTTACTGGTGCACAAAATGAGCCGTGCATGAACATCACCTTGCTCAAAGAACAAAACCAACAAAGTGCATGAACTCACAACAAATTACGGTATTACTTTATTCTGGCCTCCGCGGCAGAGGCTTCTCTGAACCCCTGAGACCGACTCATCAAACCCCTAGGGTTCGATAGAACCCAGGTTAAGAACCACTGGTCTAGGTTCTTCTGACAATGCTGTGAAGTGCGGAATTAGATAATTCCTATGTTTTGACCAAGAAAATCAAGCTCAGCAAGGTGCTGGCAATTCCAAATGAACTGGGCAACTTCGATCAGTCTGCCAGGTACCCTAACACAGGCAAAGGTTGCCTCTCTCTAGATAAAGGATGGAGATGTTTGATCTCTAGAAGTTTGTATGTATCCTTCATGATAAATAACCTCATTTTACTTTCTGGTCCAAGTTGGCTACTGGGTCTGGCTCAGCTTGAATGGAGCTTAGAGAGCACACCTGGGCCTGCTCCCATCCCACCAGGTTATTCTGCTATGCCCCAAGGCTCTGAGATGACCTGGCCAATCCACCCCCAAACACAGGGTTCCCAAGATTGTAGATCAATCAGGTGTCCTCTCAGTGCCCACACACCCACGTCTGAGCACAAGAGGACTTTTATTTCCAGACAGGGCCTTGGGAAGCCTGCTCTACCCACCTGAGTCCTTCCTCTGTGGTGTGGGAAGATCATGAGATACAAACGCGACATGGCTCAGTGCATTAACAGCACGTTAGGTCACTTGGTTTAGCTTGGAACCACACACAGTAATCCCACTTTTGATCAGCGGCTCCTGTTTCGCTTCCTCGTTCCTCAGGAGCTTCCGCCCCCAGGCTGGCTCAAAGCCCTTTCCCACTGGGCCTCCCAGATTCCAAGGACACCAAAGCTGTTCCCACTGCCCCCCAACTCGAGTCAGCACTTTGGTGAGATCCTGGGGGGTCTGTAGACCCTTGAACCCAGAGAGTACCCCCCAACGCACTGGACACTTCCAGACTGATTTACCAAATTTTTCTCTCAGAACCCTCTAGGGCTGCTTGGACACACTCCTTTTAAGAGCTGCTTCTGATCTTCAGGCCATTCTGATTGACCAGTTTGATCACTAGTGTTTCGGGAACATTTCCCATGGAATTCCAGGTCCTAAGAGGGTGCCTTGGACTGCTTTGGAGAGCCCTTTTAACCAAAGGGTTCCCCCGCCTTTAAAAAATTGTGAACTATATATCCTACATTCAGAAAAGTACAAAAACATATGTGTACTTTGATTTCAAAATAATTCTAGTTTAGAGACCTGGCCGGATGGCTCAGTGGTAGAGCATCAGCCCCACGTGTGGAAGTCCCGGGTTGATTCCCGGTCAGGGCACAAAGGAGAAGCGCCCATCTGCTTCTCCACCCTTCCCCTCTCCTTTTTCTCTATCTCTCTCTTCCCCTCCTGCAGCCAAGGTTCCATTGGAGCAAAGTTGACCTGGGTGCTGAGGATGGCTCCATGGCTTCTGCCTCAGGTGCTAGAATGGCTCCTGCGGCAACAAAGCAACATCCCAGATGGGCAGAGCATCGCCCCCTGGTGGGCATGCCAGGTGGATCCAGGTCGGGTGCATGTGGGAGTCTGACTGCCTCCCTACTTCTAACTTTGGGGGGGGGGGATATTCTAGTTTAAAAAGAATTCTAGCCTGACCTGTGGTGGCGCAGTGGATAAAGCGTCAACCTGGGAACACTGAGGTCGCCAGTTCAAAACCCTGCACTGGTCTGGTCAAGGCACATATGGGAGTTGATGCTTCAGCTCCTCCCCCCTTTCTCTCTTTCTTTTTCTTTCTCTCACTCTGTGTCTCCTCACTAAAATGAATAAATAAAAAAGAAATTTTAAAAAAAAGAATTCTTGCTTAAAAAGAATTCTAGTGTCCTGGCCAGTGGCACAGTAGATAGAACATCATCCTGGAGCACCAAGGTGGCCGGCTAGAGTCCTGGTCAGGGAACATACTAGATGCAATCAGCATCACAACTAAGTAGAACATAGAGTTGTTGCTTCCCTCTTTGTCTCTCTCTCTCTTTCTCAAAAAAAAAAAAAAAAAGACATAAAAATAATTGTAAAGCCAATACATTCACCAGGTCAAGAAATAGAATATTGTCAGGACCCCTAAAGTCCACTTTGTGGCCCTCCCTAATCTATTTAATAATTAAAATTCATAGATTTCTCCTCTGGAGCAAGTCTAAAAAACACCAAGTTAATGTCCTTCTAGAATGCTCCTCTAGCTGTATTCACACATCTAATCACACAAATTGCAGTCTTCGCTCTGGGTCTGTGAAACCCTGAAACTTTGCTCTCTCCCAACCCCGACCTCGCACCCCACCACCCAACCGGGTTAGGGAGAAGTATTAGTAGACAAAACATACTTAGCAAAATGCATAGGTGAGGGAGAAGTGGTGTGCTCCAGTAATTGTCTTCCCTTTATTTATTTTTATATTTTTAAAGAAGTATTGCGGGTGTGTGTGTGGCCACAATCAAGGACTTTGGCAGTTTTTCCCCTTTATCTTGGCTCCTTTATATCCCTGTCATCCTTTCTTCCCGATCATAATCATGACTGGCATCATGACTCCTTCCTGTAAGTGAAAATCCTTTTAGAGTACAAACCATTCACAGGTCACTAACTACATGTATAATGACTGGGCACAGGATTCATTTCTGTCCATCACTTTTAGTTACAATGCCTAAAGTATAGGAGGCATTCAATAAATAGTTTGGAACAAATAAAACTTTCTTGAAGTTTTATTTATCTTCCAGCTTTATCCCAGTCTCAAGTTTTCTCCTACCTGACACCTCAGGAAAGCAACCAGATTCCTAGCAGTTCCTGGCTTCTCTTTGTTGCCTAACTTGAGTGTCATCCGGCTCTCTTGGCCAAGACCTTGACCGAGTGGCCTGATTTCTCACTCCTTACTTCCTGATTTGCTGTATCTTCAGGGTCCACTCGGGAGCAAAAATCACAGCAATTATTTAATAGAGAGAACGTAATACAAAGAAGCGCTGACTAGTGTAAAGTTGTTCATTAGAGAAAATGCAAGGCGAGAACCCTAAGGCACCAGGGAGCTAATCACTGCAGGCAGCAGCTGGTAAAAGAAAGGGTCAAGATTGAATTATTAAAACTCAGAGCCTGGCCTGACCTGTGGTAGCACAGTGGATAAAGCGTCGACCTGGGAACACTGAGGTCGCCAGTTCAAAACCCTGCACTGGTCTGGTCAAGGCACATATGGGAGTTGAGCTTCCAGCTCCTCCCCCCTTTCTCTCTCTCTCTCTCTCTCTCTCTCTCTCTCTCTCTCTCTCTGTGTCTCCTCTCTAAAATAAATAAAATAAAAAGAAATTTTAAAACTCAGAGCCTGACCTGTGGTGGCGCAGTCAATAAGGTCTCGATCTGGAATGCTGAGGTTGCTGGTTCGAGACTCCGGGCTTGCTGGGTCAAGGCACATACAAGAAGCAACTGTGAGCTAGTGCTTCCCATCCCTCCCTCCTCCTGGCTTTCTAAAATCAAGAAATAAAATCTCAAAAAAAAAAAAAAAAAAAAGAAGAACCATAAAAAACCAACAACCAAAAAAAACTCAGAAACTTGAGGGAGGGCCCATGAAGCTAAAACTCACATGTCTGAGGAGGGGGCTTGGCTCAGCTGATAACTAGGGTCTCTGAGCTCGGAAAACGGGAAGCAGGCAACCAGCGCTGGTGTTTCCAACAGGAGTAGGGGAGGGAAGAAGACTGTTTCTGTGCTGGACAAACTTAGAACTGGCATCAGTTACTAGTACTGGTTAAGAAGGAAGGTTGGGGTGATGATCACAAGAAACAGAGGTTCTCAGGAAGCAGACAGGAGGAGCGAGCCTTCTTCTCCAGTTTTGCGGTCTCCATCTAGTGCCCCCTCTGGGCAGAGCCGAACAGGGAGCCAGGTGGGCAAGAGAACTGAGGCCAGTGTCATAAAGCAGGTATAGAAAGGAGTGCAGAGTTTGGGCCTGAGAGGCAATAGCTTAATAACAACTGACCCAATTGGTCAGACAGGTAACTGGGGCCTGGCTGCCCTGGAACCACCACCTGAGGGCTGCACCAGTTTGTTTCAGCTCACATGAATTGAGCCAGTGGTGGGATTCAGCCGGTTCGCACCTGTTCGGCAGAGCCGATACCTAATTTTTTGTTGAGTTTGGCAAACTGGTTGTTAAAATGGCACTTGTAATCAGGTTTCTCTCTAAGATGGGCACCTGCGCAGTCACCCAATGTGGAAATCACAAATTTACATTCCTTATTATTTTTTAGTGTTCATCTGCGCAACAGCGTATTCTAAGCATCCATGGTAATGTTCTCTCCATCCATAGGGAAAGGAATGGGATCCTACTCCTACAGTGAAAGGATGGTTAAGGATAAATCACACAGCCAATGATGCTCGAATAAAAGCGAAGAAAATTGCAAGTGAGGTTGCCAATTAAGAAGCAGTATGGAAATATCTTAAATAACAGTTTTATTGTTTTTTGTCAGGTATTGTTTAATATTTTTCATTAATACTTAAAATTCAGCCTGACCAGGCGGTGGCGCAGTAGATAGAGCATCGGACTGGGATGCAGAGGACCCAGGTTCAAGACCCCGAGGTCACCAGCTTGAGCGCGGGCCCATCTGGCTTGAGCAAAAAGCTTACCAGCTTGGACCCAAGGTTGCTGGCTTGAGCAAGGGGTTACTCAGTTTGCTGAAGGCCCATGGTCAAGGCACATATGAGAAAGCAATCAATGAACAACTAAGGTGTTGCAACAAAAAACTGATGATTGATGCTTATCTCTCTCCGTTCCTGTCTGTCTGTCTCTCTCTCTGTTCTTGTAAATAAATAAATAAATAAAACTCATAACATGATCTAGTTTTCTGTACCTCTTTAATTGTTTTTATTTAAGTATTAAATACATGAAATAATAAACTGCCTTTCAGTATGTTGTTTTTTTATACTTAAAATGTTCATTAGGGCAGAGAACTGGTTGTTAAATTATTTGAATCCCACCACTGGATTGAGCACTCAATTCTGGAGAAGCAGAGATGAACGTATGAAAAACAGAGCCTGCACTCCAGGACTTAATTGTCTGGTGTGAGGGCACATCTTTATGCAGATTAATACAGTGTGAGCGGTCAGTGTGAAATGCTCCCTGTTTGCAGCTCACCTATCCCCATACTATTAATTTCTCCCCCTACTTTTGAAGAGTTGATCAGGGGAGGCCCCCCTGAAGAGGTGACATTTGAGTGGAGTTCCAAAGGATCAGAAGAGTCAGTCAGATGAAGGTCACAGATAAGAGAGTTCCGGGCAATGAAATCCACAAAAGCTTATACCCTGAGAATGGAACCTGCTGGCCTGTTAGAGGAAGGTCAAGGCCACTATGTCTGGGGGAGTAAATGAGGGGCAGAGGGCCAGGTTAGACAAATCTGCATGTCTAGAGCAGGCAGAGCCTCATGAGCCTTGTTAAAGGGTTTGGATTTTATTCTGTATGTGATGGGAAGCTGCTGGAAGCATTTTTGGTATAGAATGGCCCAGACTCTGGTTGCTCTAAAGCAGTGGTTCTTAACCTGGGTTCTATCGAACCCTAGGGGTTCGATGAGTCGGTCTCAGGGGTTCAGAGAAGCCTCTGCCTTGGAGGCCAGAATAAAGTAATACCGTAACTTGTTGTGAGTTCATGCACTTTGTTGGTTTTGTTCTTTGAGCAAGGTGATGTTCATGCACGGCTCATTTTGTGCACCAGTAAAAAAACATATACCTATGTCTTGAATTTGGGAAAAAAAATCATATTTTATTTATCACTAAAGAAGGGTTCGGTGAATGCTCATATGAAACTGGTGGGTTTGGTACCTCAAAAAAGGTTAAGAACCACTGCTCTAAAGAGAATCACTTTAGGAGCGGCAGCAGCAAGATTAGAGTGTGCTGGGAACTGTGCTTTGGACCTTACTCCCAGTAGGTCTCCTAAATCCACCAACCCTGTGGAGAGCTTTTATTATCCTCACTTTATAGACATGGAGAATGAAGCTCAAAAAGTCACACAGCTGGCTGGAGCTGAGATCCAAATCTAGACACCAGGCACATGCTGTATCTGTGCCCGCCAGGCTGCAACCCTGTTCTTCAGTTTCCTCTTCAGGAGGGAAGAGAAGGGGCCAAAGAAAACCTCCTCCAAGTTATTGGGGTGTGGGAGGAAGAGGATACGAACCTTCTGACTGACAGGTTTGCAATCTTGTTAAGTTCATGGTGAAAAGCAAATGACAAAATAACGGATGTTGACTGAATTAGCTCATCATTGTAGAAAATACGAGGCAAACATATCTCAGCCACCATGTGCCTTTTACGTTTTATTACCATATGTCAACTCCTGTGTCTTTTACCATTTATTTCTTTCTCTTACTTTATTGAAATTTACAGGCTGTCCAATTCAGTGTTGACTGTAAGTGGTGATAGCAACAGACACCCTTATTCTTTTTTTAGCATTAAAATTTTTTTTTCAATTACAGTTGACATAAAATGTACTAGTGTTAGGCAGACACCCTTGTTCTTGTTTCTAAAGAGGATGCATACATACTCTCTGTCTCTTTCTGTCTCTCTTTCACACTCTTCCTTCCCTTCCTCCCTCTCTCTCAAGATATTTTATTAATTAATGACCTGGATGATAGAAGGGAGACTGGTTTGAGGGGAGGAAGCATGGCTATATTCAGGGACTATAATATTGTCATCAGGCTCTTCTTCTGCTTTCTTACTGTGGCTTCTTTCTCAGACAGGGTCTTATCTCATTTTTAAGCATGTGGTCACAGCCACTCCACGTTTTCAGTCTCCTGACTTGGTAACCCCATAAAGAGAAAGTGCCTCCTTTCTATTATTTCCAGCAAAATTCTGGAGGAGACACTTTTTTGGCTAATTGGTCCTGCCTGGGTTAACATGCCCATTTTCATGATTAGTGTGGCCAGAGCAATGGCATTCTCACTGGACAGAACTGAGTCACTGGCTCACCTCTGGGGGAGTTTGGGCAGGGAGGTCATTCCCATTTGAACAACATGAAGTGACTACAGGTATTTACACAAAAGGATATAGGGACATTGTTACACGAAGACCAGGGAATGGATGCTTGGTAAACCAAGAACAGCTAACTGTGGTAGATGGCCTCTGAGCTGTGTTTGCCGGACAGGCAAGATTTAGGCCTGGAGATATATTATCACACTTCATAATTTCTTAATATGATCTAATAACAAATCTGTTTTCAAATTTCTATGAGTTCCTCCAAAAATGTCTTTAGAGCTTGGTTTGTTTGAATTACAGTTGGAAGTCCACACATTACATTTGGTTGCTACATCACTTAAGTCCTCACCAATAAACTTTTACTCAAAGATACTTTTGTTTCTCTTTTTAAAATTAAGGTATAATTGACATACAGCATTTTATTAGTTTCAGGTGTATAACAGAATGATTTAATATTTGTAAATATTGTGAAATTATCACCACTATAAGTCTAGTTAGCATATATCACCATGCCTAGAATTTTTTCTTGTGATGAAAACTCTTTTTTTTTTTTTTTAATAAGGTGACCAGACATCCTGCTTTTGGCGGGACAGTCCTGATTTTTTTTTTTAATTTCTTTTTTTATTTTATTCATTTTAGAGAGGAGACACAGAGTGAGAGAGAGAAAGAGAGAAAGAGAGAAAGGGGGGAGGAGCTGGAAGCATCAACTCCCATATGTGCCTTGACCAGACCAGTGCAGGGTTTTGAACTGGCGACCTCAGTGTTCCCAGGTCGACACTTTATCCACTGCGCCACCACAGGGCAGGCTTGTGATGAAAACTTTTAAGATTAAATTTTAATGTTGCTCTCTTAGCAACATTCAAATATGCAATACAGTATTAATTAACTATAGTTACTATGCTATACTTTACAACCTCATGACTTATTTATTTTATAATTGGAAGTTTGTACCTTTTGACTCCCTTCACCTATTTTGCCCATCCCCCACCCATCTCTGGCAACCACCACTCTGTTCTCTGTAGCTACAAGCATTTTTTAAAAGAAATTCTACATATACCTGAGATCGTATGGTATTTGTCTCTTTCTGCCTGAATTATTTCACTTACTTAATGCCCTCAAGGTCCATTCATGCTGTCACAAATGTTGGCTTTATTCTTTCTTATGCCTGAGTAATATTTCATTGTATGTATACAGTCGCCCCTCATTACATCTCGGTTCACTTTTTTGTGGTCTCACTGTATCGTGGATTTAAAAATTGTATATATCTAATTTTGTATTGCATATTTTTTTCACTATAACATGGGATTTTGCAGTATATAGGTATTTTGATATATTTATTATTTTAGTTATTTTTTGTGGTAAAATATGCATAGGAAGGGTTTATAAGAGTGTGGGAGGGTTGATAAAGCCTTAAAATATATATAAATAATAAAGTAAATATAAGGTTGCTACTTCGCAGATGTTTGCCTGTCGTGGAGGGTTCTGGAACCTAACCCCCACAATAGACGAGGGACCACTGTCCATGCAGATATTCTTTATCCATTTACCCATGGATGAGCACTTAGATTATTCCCATTCCTTGGCTATAAGAAATAATGCTGCAATGAACCGGGAGGGTTGCAGATTTCCCTTCAAGTTAGTGTTTTTGTTTTTCCTCACACCCAGAAGTGGAATGTAAGTCTCTTTTAATCTATAATATTTCCTCTACTCTTTACTTTTCCCGTGGTATTTATTTGTTGAAAAAACTGAGTCATTCTGGGTTTGACTGGCCAACGTCTCAAGGTCATGAGATGGTGTTAACATATTTCTTTCTTTGGAGCTATTGTACGTAAACTGGAAGATAGTGTAAACTGGAAGATAGATCTAGGGACTTGATTACACTTAGGGTCTATTTTCTTTCTTTTTTTTGGCAAGTCTACGTAGGTGGTGCTGTTTACCTTCTATTGCATCATATCAGGAGGTATGTAATGTCTGGTTCTTTTTAAGGGAATAATTTCAGTTTTTCATTTTATGAAAGATGTTTGCTGTGGGCTTTTTTGGTAGATACTATATTTTATGTTTAAAAGTTCCCCTTTATTCCCAGTTTGATAAGATTTCTCAAAAGGCATGAATAGATGCTTTACTAAATGCTTTTTTTTTTTTTTTTTTTGCATCTATTTACCTATTTTCTTTTCTGGTTTTAGTTAAAAGGGTTTCTATCCTCATAGAATAAGTTGGGGAATACTTGTTTTCTTCGTTCTTTGGAAGAGTGTGTTAGATTGAAATTGTATCTTTTTTTAATATTTTGGTAGAATTTGCCTGTAACTCTTTGTGTTTGGACCTGGTATTTTCTTTGTGGGAATATTTTAAACCACTGATTACATTTCATTAATGGTTTTAGAATATTCATTTTTTCTATTTCTTGAGTCAGTTTTGATCAGTTACATTTTCCTATGAGTTTGTTTATTTCATCTAAGTTTACAAATTTATTGCCACCAAATGTTCATAACATTTCTTCTATCTTTTTCATTTCTAATATTGTTTATTTTTGTCTTCTTTTATCTTTCATGGTTAATGTTGCCTAGAGTTGAACTGATTTTATTTGTCTTTTAAAAGAACCAACTTTTGGCTTTCTTGATCTTCTCTATTCAAAACCTCTTTTTTCCATTTTATTAATTTCTGCCCTTTATTATTTTCTTCTTTCTGCTTCCTTTACATGGTGCACTTCTTCAAACTTTTAAAGTTGGGCACTTAGCTCATTAATTTTAGCCTTTTTTAAAAAAAATATGTGTTTTCTCTCCAAGTTCTGCCTTGACTACATGCCTCAACTTTTGAGATTTAGTCTTTTCCTTATAAAATAGCTTTAAAGTGTTTTCTATATTTATTCAAACCTAATTTTTATTATAATTTCTCTTTTGACTCATGAATATTTATAAATAAATTTCTATCATTTTATAGTTTTTTTATTTTTTATTTTAATTAATTTCAATGGGGTGACATTAATAAATCAGGGTATGTATGTTCAAAGAATCATTTTATGGTTTTTAAAAATTTATAGATTTTATATTTAGTGAAATGCGCAGATCATGGATATAGTTTGATGAGTGTTATCAAAGTATACATCTGTATAAGTCACACATCCACACATCTATCAATACATAGACCATTTCCATGATGGCAAAACTTGTCCTATGCTCTTTCTATCAATTCTTCCTCTTCTCCTGCACAACCTGAAGCAGCAATGATTCTGAGCTTGAGCATGGTAGAGTAGCTTTGCCTCTTCTAAACTTTAATAAAAATGGAATCATACTATATGTGCCATGCACTTTTCTTTTTCTTTTTTAAATTTATTGATTGATTTTAGTGTGAGAGGAAGGAAGACAGAGAGACAGGATCATTGGTCTGTTCCTGTAGGTGCCCTGACCTGAGATCGAACTGGCAACCTCTAGAACTTTGGAGTGAAGCTCTAACCAACCAAGCAATCCAGTCAGTGCTCTGTGTCCTCTTTTGTATCTAGCTTTTCTTCAGCATGTTTTTGAGTATTTTCTCTGTTGTTGCCTGTATGTTTTGTTGTTCTCACTCTACCTCTTCTTCATCATCTTCTCATCTCCCCATCCCTTCCTCCTTCCCCTTCTCCTTCTTTTAGAGGAGTTTATATTTCATTGCATGAAAATACCACAATTTATTTATCCCTTCCTCTGCTGATGGATATTTGGGTTGTTTCCAGTTTGGGGTAATTGTGATGATGAAAACTGTTATGAATGTTTTTATACAAATCTTTTTGTGTAATATGTTTTTATTTCTCTCGGGTAAATACCTAGGAATGGAAGCTGAGTCATGAGGTAGGTACATATTTACTTTTATGAGAAATTGCCCAACAGTTTTCCAGAGAGGTTCTACCATTTTACATTCCCACCAGGATTATCCTCACTAACTCTGGGCATTTACAGTCTTTTTTTTTTTTTTTAATTATTCTAGTGAGTAAAATGTGGTTTCCTAGATGTTTTTTAAAATTAATTTTACTGAGGTATAATTTATATACAATAGAATACACACATTTTAAATGTATAATTTGGTGATTTTTGAGAAATGTATACGCCTGTATATACCACCATTTCTAATCACAATATAGAACATTTTCATCACCTCAGGAAATTCTCTTGTGGCTTTTTATTTTTTTACAGGCACAGAGAGAGAGTCAGAGAGAGGGATAGATAGGGACAGACAGACAGGAACAGAGAGAAATGAGAAGCATCAATCATTAGTTTTTCATTGCCGTTCATAGTTGTTCATTGATTGCTTTCTCACGTGTGCCTTGACCGCAGGCCTTCAGCAGACTGAGCAACCCCTTGCTGGAGCCAGCGACCTTGGGTCCAAGCTGGTGAGCTTTTGCTCAAGCCAGATGAGCCCAAGCTCAAGCTGGCGAGCTCAGGGTCTTGAACCTGGGTCTCCCGCATCACAGTCCGACGCTCTATCCACTGCGCCATCATCTGGTCAGGTTCTTTTGTGGCTTTTTACAGTCAATTACACCCCACTTGTGCTCCAGGTAACCACTAATCATATTTCTGGCATTTGTGATTTGTTTTGCCTTTTCTAGAATTTTATATAAATATGTAGAATCATACACTATGTACTGTTCATTTGGTATGGCTTCTTTCATTCAGTGTAATTATTTTAAGATTCACCCATACTTTTGTGTCTAGCATTAACATTTTCCTTTTTATTGCTGAGTGGTAGTCTCTTGTATGGATGTACCACAATTTGCTTATTCGTTCTCCTGATGATGAACATTTGGTTTGTTTTTTACTTTTTGGCTATTACGAATAAATCTTCTAAGAATATTCTTGCACAAATTTTTTTGGATATATTTTTTGGACATATTGGTTTTTATTTCTCTTGGATAAATTCCTAGAAGTGGAATGGCTGAACCACCTGAAAGGTACATGTTGAACTTCTTCAGAAACTACCAAACTGTGTTTCCAGCGACACATGAGGGTTCCAGTTGCTTTACATATGCACCAACACCCAGCATGGTCGGTCTTTTTAATTTTAGCTGTCCTAATAGGTGTGTAGTGACATCTCACTGTGGTTTTAATTTGTATTTCCTTGATCGCTGCTGATGTTGACCATCTTCTCATGCACTGTCTTCTGTGTTGTGTCTGTTGAAGCATTTCATTATTTTTGTGTGTTGTTTTTATTCTTATTACTGAGTTGCATGAGATAGTTATATATTCTATTGATAAATTATTTGTCAAATATTTTCTCCCAATTGTGTAACATCCCTTATTTATTGAACCAAATCTTTTAATGTGCAGATTTGAATTTTATGAAATCTAGTTTAACAATTTTTTTATCATGGTTAATGCTTTTCTTGTTTTAGCCACAAAATCTTTGCTATTCCAAGGTCATGAAGGTATTTTGGTGTGTTTTAGTCTCAAATCTCTGTAATTTTAGCTTTTGTATTTACCTATCTTGAATTACTTTATGTTTTTAGTATAAGGTAGGGGTCAAGAGATATTTTTTCCCATACTGATATTCAGCTGTTCCAACACCCTTTTTTGTTGTTCACAATATTCTTTTAGTATGCTTCACTCTCTGTAGCATTCATAGTGTGGTCCCCTTTTCTATTCCTAATATAGTTAATTTTTTTCTTCTCCCTTTGTTTTTCTTAATCAGTTTAGCTAGGGGATTATCAATTTTATTTATATTTTTAAATAATGAACTTTTGGCTGTGTTAATTTTTCTTATTTTTGTCTGTTTCCTATTTCGTCAATTTTGGCTTTAATCTTTGTTTCCTTCTTTGAATTTATTCTGTGTATAAATTTTCTTTTCTTTTTCTAGCTTCTTAAGATAGAAACATAAATCAGTGATTTAAAATCTTTCTTCTTTTCTTATATTGTCATTTAAGGCTCTAAATTTCCTTCTAAGCACTACTTTGTCTGCACCCAATAAAGTTTGGTATGTTGTGCTTACAATGCCAATTCAAAATATTTTCTAAGTTTTCTTGTGATTTTTTTCTTTGACCAATAGTTATCTAGAAGTGTGGTTTTTTAAAATAAAATGTCTAAGAACCTATGGATTTTTTATATGTATATTTTCTGTTATTGGTTTCTGACTTAATTTTATTGTGGAGAGAAAATATTGTCTTTATAATTTCCATCTTTTTGAAATGTATTGATACATAGAGCCTAGTATATTATCTATTTTAGTCAATATTTCTTTTGCCCTTGAAAATAATTATGTTCTGAAGTTGATGGTTCTAGTGTTCTATAAATGTCAGTTATAGCAAGTGGATTGACTTAATTTAGATCTCCTATAGCTGTATTGATTTTTTTGTCTACTTGTTTTACCTGTTCTACTATTTCCTAAAGAGTAATGTTAAACTTCCACTTACAGTTGAGTATTTATATATGTTTTCCTTGAATTCTGCTTTAGGTATTTTAAAAGTCTGTTACAAGGTTTTTACACGTTTAGGATTTTTATATTTTCTCAATGAATTGCTGCTTTAAACATAAAAAAACAAATGTGTCTTTTAGTTTTGGTAATTGTCCTTGTCCTGGAGTCTGCTTTGTCTGATACTTATATAGTCAGCCCAATCTTCTTATGATTTAAGGTACATTAATTACATTTTTTTTTCATAGCATAGTTCCTTTATTCCAGAAATATTTTAATACAATCATAGTACAGTTATGAAGTCACATCCAATCCACTGAATATTTTCAAGGTATTAATAAAAATATTATACATCTTTTAAAAATTTTTGCTTATATTTTTAACCAATGTCACTCCAATAAATTTACTAAAAATTTTTAAAATTTGCTTATTTTTATTTATATTTAAAGTGTGTTCTCTTTCAAACAGTGTATTAAGTCTTCTATTTTTTTAATCTAGTTTAACATTCTCTGCCTTTAAATTCTTTTTATTTTTCAATAACAGTTTACATTCAACATTATTTTGTTTTAGTTTCAGGCATACAGCATAGTGGTTAGACAATCACATAGTTTACAAAGTGATCCCCACCTGATGCCATAAATAGTTATTGCAATATTATTGACTATATTCCCTATACTTTACATCCCTGTGACTATTTTGTAATGATCATTTGTAGTTCTTAATCTCTTGACTTTTTTCACCCAGTCCCCCAAATCCTCTTCCCTCTGGGAACCATCATTCTGTTCTCTGTATATATGAGTCTGTTTCTATTTTGTTCTTTAGATTCTACATGTAAGTGAAATCATATGGTACTTGTCTTTCTCTGTCTGACTTATTTCACTTAGCATAGTACCCTCTAGGTCCATCCACACCAGGGGTCCCCAAACTTTTTACACAGGGGGCCAGTTCACTGTCCCTCAGACCGTTGGAGGGACGCCACATACAGTACTCTATACACTGACCACCAATGAAAGAGATGCCCCTTCCGGAAGTGCGGTGGGGGCCCAGATAAATGGCCTCAGGTGACCGCAGTTTGGCCTGTGGGCCGTAGTTTGGGGACCTCTGATCCACACTGTTGCAGATGGTAAGATTTCATTCTGTTTTATGGCTGAGTACTATGGACCACAACTCTTTTATGTACTCATCTATTGATGGGCACTTGGGCTGCTTCCATATCTCTGCCTTTTAACTGGAGTGTTTAGTTCACTTATCATACTTATCATGTTTCCCCATGTATAAGACGTTCCCATGTATAAGACACCTTAATTTTGGGGCCCAAAATTTGAAAGAAAAATGTAGTACATAAAGTTATTGAACTCAAGTTTTATTCATCATAAAATTCATACCACTCCTCATCATTGTCAAAACTCCCATCCATTAGCTTTGTCCTCATCTGTGTCTGATGATGAATCGCTATCTTCAACAGTGAGCACAAAAACAAGTGTGAAAAAGTGGGAAATGCAAGTAAAAAACCTAAAACCATTGCATAAGACACACCCAGTTTTTAGACCCCAAATTTTTCCAAGAAAGGGTGCGTCTTTTACATGGGGAAATAGGGTACATTTAATATAATTATATAATTAATTTATTTTGTTTTTTTATTTGTCCTATTTTTTATGTGTTCATTTACTCATCTTTACTATCTATTTTAGATAAATGGAGTATTTTTAGTATTTCATTTTATCTCCTGGATTTGCTTTTTAGCTGTAGCTCTTGTGCAGGTTTCTGGAGCTCCTTTTCTGTACAGCTCCCTCCTGCCCAGTACCCTGTCTGGTGTCTAATTGCAGCTGCATTGGCAACCCCGAACTCTGACCTCTGTTGTTTCCAACAGTGAGACCAGTGCTGTCTATTTGGGACCCACCTCTCTGTGAGGTAGTTTGACATGTGTTCCTGGGCAGAAAGCTGAATGACTCTGGAGCTCACCCATCCTGTACTAAACACAGTATATGGCTGCTAGCACACCTCAATAACTAGGTGTTGAATGAGTGAACAAACTCAGTGGGATCTTGCCTGACCAGGTGGTGGCGCAGTGGATAGAGCGTCGGACTGGGAGGAGGAAGACCCAGGTTCAAGACCCCGAGGTCGCCAGCTTGAGCAAAAGCTAGCCAGGTTGGACCCAAGGTTGCTGGCTTGAACAAGGGGTTGCTCGGTCTGCTGAAGGCCTGCGGTCAAGGCACATACGAGAATGCAATCAATAAACAACTAAGGTGTTGCAATAGCAACGAAAAACTAATGATTGATGATTCTCATCTCTTTCCGTTCCTGTCTGTCTGTCCCTATCTAGCCCTCTCTCTGTCCCTGTAAAAAAAAAAAAGAAAAAAAACCTCAGTGGGATCTTCACATTGCTTATGAAGTTATTAACTGTTTCCTCCCATGTCTAAAGAAAGGAGCTCTATGATGCTGAAATAAGGACAATGATGGATGATGGGAAGCAAGTGTTCCCAATTTTCTTCTTTTTAAAAATTATAAAATTGATTTTAGAGATAGGAAAACATTGATTTATTGTTCCACTTATTTATGCATTCACTGGTTGATTCCTGCATGTGCCCTGACTGGGGATTGAGCCCACAACCTTGGCATATCAGGACAACACTCTAACCAATTGATCTACATGGCTAGGGCTCAAGTTCCCAGTTTTAAACTTAGGCAGGGAAAGAGTCAAGCATTTGGAGTATGAATAGGTTCTGGGGGCTCAGAAGAAGAAGGAACCATCAGATTTCTGATCTGGGTAAAATCATCATGTGAAGATTTTCCCTTTCCATATGAGGGAGTTTTGCTTTACAGCAAGGGAGAACTCCAGAAGCAACAGTTGGTTTAGGACAATGGTGTTCAAATATTGTGACCACACATACCCATTAGCAAAAATGTTTGGATTATTTTTTTTATCTCCTAACATATGTAAATTAATTTATTTATAAATTATTTTCTATATTTCTATTAGTGGCTAATGTCTTATGGCATACTTGCACTTTGGATGGTGATTATCATTAAGGATAGTAAATACAAATTCATTTTCAAATTATATTCTTGGTCATTCCAAACTGTTTGGCTGACTTGATATCAGATCTGATTATGTGAAAACAAACTGTAATCTAAATGGATGAAACATCATAAGAAGATGTTTTATTTATTTATATGTTTGTGTTTATTTTTTAATTGAGTTTATTGGGGTACAGGTTCAGGTGTGCGACTCAATAAAACATCATCTGCGCACTGCATCACGTGTCTGTTACCCCAAGCAAAGTTTCTTTGTCCCCTTTCCCCCCATTTTTCCACCTCCACCTACTCCCACCCCTCTTTCCCTCTGGTTGTCACCACCCTGGTGTCTTGTCTATGTGTTATGTATATTTATGTTATTTTTTTCATTTTTGCTTAATCCCTTTACCTTTCATTATCCAGTCTCCCAACCCCCTCTCCTCTGCCAGCTCTCAGTCTGTTCCATGTAACAATGTCTGTTTCTACTTTGTTTGTCAGTTTAATTTATTCATTAGATTCCACATATAAGTGAGATCATATGGTATTAAGAAGGCGTTTTAAACCTGACCAGGTGGTGGCACAGTGGATAGAACATCGGACTGGGATGCAGAAGACCCAGGTTCGAGACCCCGAGGTTGCCAGCTTGAGCGCGGGCCCATCTGGCTTGAGCAAAAGCTCTCCAGCTTGAACCCAAGGTCGCTGGCTCCAGCGAGGGGTGGCTCCGTCTGCTGAAGGCCCGCGGTCAAGGCACATGTGAGAAAGCAATCAATGAACAACTATGTTGTTGCAACGGCAACGAAAAACTAATGATTGATGTTTCTCATCTCTCTCCGTTCCTGTCTGTCTGTCCCTATCTATCCCTATCTCTGACTCTCTCTCTGCCCCTGTGGAAAAAAAAAAAGAAGAAGAAGAAAGCGTTTTAATATGCAATAGTTTGTTCCTTACCCATTTTGGAGATCTTGGGTTTAAGAAAAAGGTCATAGGGAGGTTAGGGGCCTGGCATCTGGCTTCCTTCTCTAAGCCTCCACCGGTCACAGCGGGAAACATGCTTCTGTCTCTAATTCCAGCATTGCTCTTGCTAATCCCTTGTGAGTGCCTAGTGACAAGGCAGCAGGATGGTGGGAGGGAAAGGGGGACGCCTGGCAGCTCTGAGGTTTGGGGCCTTGTTATAGCTTTGTGACTGGCCTACTCTGGGACCTTGGGCAAGTCCCTTTCTGCGATTCTTGGCTTTCTTAGGCACAAAAACACAGGCCTGTTGAATTCCCGGTCCTATCATTCTGTAAGAAGTAGTTCAGGGAAGATGGCTTCCATAAATCCAGAGTTCAAATCCATATAACATCTGTTTGGCCTTGAATGGGTTACTTTACTTTTTTGGGCCTTGTTGTCTCAGAAAATACATTTAGTTTGTGAGGATCAAGCAGGATCATATATATAGATCCAAAAATATAATATTTTCCTTTCTTTATCTCTTACATCTGTGGTTCTCACATTTTATATTGGAACTCAGAATTCCTGGGGCAGCTCTCCCCGCCTCCCCTACTCCACTCCATCTATGCGGTTGTGAAGCAGTGGGTCTGGGGTGGAGGCCCATGGTCTGCATTTTATGGGCTCCTAGGTGATTATCCCCTTCTGAGAACACTACTCTGAACTTTGCAGGTCTCCTACCACATCAAACACAGAGCCTTGCACGACGAGTTGAAAAGAAAACAAAAGAACTGGACAGGTAAAGGCAAGAAAAACAAATGACCTGTGCTTCTGGGGGCAAGCAGTCTCCAGGGGCCGCTCAGTGTACCGGCTGTACGTGTGCCTGGACTGTCCCTTGTCAACCCAGCCAAGCCCAACCCTGCTGGAAAGTACAGCATGCTCAGACCATGTTTGTCAGCTCCTCACTCTCCACTCCCATGGCTCTGTTTTGACAGGTGTGTCCAGGGCTGGCACAGCAGACGGTGCCAGCTCAGACCCTTACAGGGAAGAGGAGCTGGAGGAAGGCCTGGAGGTTCGGCCCAGCCCACTGTCCCACCCCAGCCTGAGGGACAGTGAGACTGCTGGGGAAGAAGGATGGGAGGCCTGGGGATTTTAAAGGGGTGCTCACAAATGTACCTGAGAGCTGTAGCCTCTTGGTCTCCTTAGAAGGAGGCCCAGGAGCTCCCTCATGGGCCTGCAGATCTGGTTGGGATTAAAACACCCCAGCAGCGAAGGCCATGGTTCTAATCCAGTAACTGCCATCCTGTGAGCTGCCACCTCACAGTCTGGGGTCAGGCTTTATCACCTTGGCTCTGGCAAGTTCCAGGAAAGTCACCAAGGCAGGCAGGTGGAAGAGCACCTGGTTAGCATTGCAGAACAGGGGAACCTGGCACATTCCATGTCACTCCCAAAAGGAGTTGAGATCGAGCCACTGTCTGTTTCCTGATAAAGAAACTGAAGGTGAGAATCCAGCAGTGCTGGGCCTATGGTCCCACAACAAATGAAGGGCCCAGCAGGGAGGAAGCATGACCCGCCTGGGTCGATGTCCACAGAGGGACCCTGTGGAGCCCACCCAGTCTCCTCACTCTGATGTGGTTGGCTCCATGTTCATCAAGTTCAAGCACAAACAACATAATGACTCTTAGTGTTTGCTACAAGCTTTATGGTTCTGACTGGCTGTCCCACCAACCCTCGTGGTGGGATTATCAGCAGTACTTACAATGGCCCAGGTATTCTAAAGGGTCACATTAGTTCTGTGGGCTATTTGATGAGATGGGACAGAGGGATTGGGGTGTGGGTACCATTTGGAGAACGTGCAGCAGGAGCTGCCCAGTGTTCCTACCCAGCAGCAAAATGGCCTGAACATTGGAATGGCGACAGAACCAGAGACATGAGGAATTGCATTGACCAGGAACCAAGAGACCCAAGTTCTAGTGTGAATGGGCAGTAAGCCCCTTGGCTGTTCTTAGCCTTTAGTTTCTCACCTGAAAACTCAAGTGTTTGAACATGATGGTCCTCCAGCTCGGTCCTAGCTCTAACTAGGAAGGAAATGTGGGAGTGGGAGAGTGCAGGGCAGCCAGTGTTGGCCACTCATCTGCAGAAGAAACTGGCACCCCTGTGTCAAGAAGCTCTGGATCTGGCTAATGAGGACCCTCCTGATAATGCCTAATGTTTATGGAATGGCAGCGCTGCCAGGTACCATGGACAAAATCCGTATGTTGAAGTACTAGTCCCCAATGTGACATCCTGGGAATGGGGTTTTAGGAGGTGATTATGGTTAAATGAGGTAATAAGAGTAGAGCCTTAATCCAATAGGACAGTGGTCTTTTAAAAAAAAGAGAGGAAGAGAGCTCTTTCTCTCTCTTCCCCCCACTTTCACAACAACTTTCTCCCTCAACCATGTGGGCACTGAGCAAGAAGGCAGCCATCTGCAAGCCAGGAAGAGGTGGAACCTTGATCTTGAACTTCTAGCCTCCAGAACTCTGAGAAAGTACATTTCTGTTGTTTGAGCCCCCAGTCTGTGGTATTTTGTTACGGCAGCCAGAACTGACTAATACACTGGGCAGCTGGACAAAAGAATCATCTCCCCTCTCAGCAACCTCATGGGGTAGGTGTAATTATAATTCCCACTTCACAGGGGAGGAACAGAAATGCACAGAGGTTAACTCACATGAGGCTGAATTTCAATCAAAATGTGTCTAAAAATGTCATTATGTGACTGTGGGAAGTTAATTCACCTTTCCAAACCTCCATTTCCCTATTTGTAAAGGAGGAATAATGATAGTAGATATAGACATATATAAGTAGATAGACAGATAGATAGACATGGACATATAGAGAAATATAGATATATAGGTATATTACAAATTATAGAGAGGATTAAATGAGTTAATATATGTGAAGTACTTAGAATGGAATTCTGTTGCATAGTAACTTGTTTTTGTTATTATTGTTGTTGATGTTATGCTCCTAGTCCTGTATCGCCAATGACAGATTTCATGTCTAGCTTTGTTCATGTTCCTCTTGCTCTTGTGTCTCTGTTACCACATGCCCTCTCTGCCTCTGCCCCTCCCTCTGTGGTCACAGCTCCCTGGCTCAGTGGCTGACCCCTGATTTGAGGGGTTAGCAATCAGATTGCTCTCCTAGGGTTGGGTATTAGAAACGGTAGCGTCAAGTCCTTCGGTGGGGAGCAGCACCCCAATATGCTGCACCTTGTGCGAACATAGAGATAGGAGACAAAGAGTAGCAGAGAGGAGCGATTGAAGCTATCGAGAGAGGACAGACAAGAGACTGGTCATTTCTCTGAAGTAAAGACAGAAGCTTAAGACACTGGCAGCTTTTTACGTCTAGTAACCCTGAGGCTTAGTTATACTGCAGTTCCCAACCCCTTGACGTTCCCTGCTGTATCCTTAGCATGAATGCCTCCCACTGTTTCCTTGCTTGAGAGGACTTCTGTGACCAGGGACACAAGAGGCCTGGGACTTGGGGTAGGGGTGACTATATGGGTGGGTTCAAGGTGTCTTTCTCCACCCTGTGCCTTTGAATCAAGCTGATCCCCCAAATCACACGACCAAGGATGTGTTGGTGGAAATTGTCCAGGACCCAAGAGTTCTTCTAAATGTCTTTGCTTTGATGTTCTTGAATTGCATCAGTTTTTGATCCTTGTGGCCTTGACTCTCATTTTGACCCCCACTCATCCTTTGGAATTGCTCCCAGATCTAACTTCTCTGCATTTTGACTCTGAGACAATTCTTGCCCTGCTGCTTGGGCTTTTCCTGCCCCCACTTGCCAGGCCCAGTTTTCCAGGACCTGAGCTCATGCTGGCCCTCCCAACAGTGGCCCCCCTGGGTGTGGCCTTCACCCCACCCTGGACAATGAGTAGCTAGAGTTTCTTGGAGATTTCCTTGGGAACCCAGACTATGAAATGACATCACTGGTTCATCCTCGCTGCCTCCTTCATGGCCCATCATCTCAGTGCCACTGTTTGAGTAACACCTCCCCTGCCTGCTCAGCCTCACCTGCCAGGTGTGACCTCAGGGGTCCCTTCTGCTCCAGCCCTTGACCTGCCCCACACCCTGCTCAAGGTGAAGATCTATCTTCTACTGTGTGCTTCTCTCCCCTGCTAGAGATGAGCCCGCTTAGGACAAGGCCTCCTTTACCCACCTCAGTGCCCAGCACACTCAGGTGTTTGTGGGGAGGAGGGAGCCCACACCATGGGTGGTTGAGGAAATGATAGGGGCTTTATGCAGTGGCCCTAATCAGGCCTGTTTCCATTCTTCCTCTTCACTGTTCTGTTCGCTTTCCCTACAAAGAACCCTGGGAGGGTTCATTTTACATACCAACTTGACTGGGCCATGGGATGCCCAGATATCTGGTTAAACACTATTTCTAGGTGTGTCTGATGGTGTTTCTGGAAGAAATTAGCATTTGAATAAGTGGACTGAGTAAAGATCGCCCCTCCACCAATGCTGGTGGTGATCATCCAATCTGCTGAGGGACTGACTAGAACCAAAAAGTCAGGAGGGAGGAATTTTCTCTCTCTGCCTGACTACATGCGCTGGGACATGAGTCTTCTCTTGCGCTTGCACTAGAATTTAAGCCTTTGCCTTTCTTTGATCTACAGATGGCAGATCATGGGACTTCTCAACCTGTCACCATGTGTACTACTAGTTCCGTTTCTCTGGAGAGCCCTGATTAATGCATACCCCTCCCTGCTAAAGCAATACTGGCACATGGCTTGCATTAGGCCATGTTTTGCTAGTGAATAAAGTTTCTGTGCTGCCATATACTGAATGTTTCTGTCTCCCCAAAATTTGTATGTTAAAAGTCTAACCTCCAATGTTAGGAGGTGATGCCTTTGGAATGTGATTAGGTCATGAAAGTAAACTCTTATGAATTGGATTAGTGCCTTTATAAGAGACCCCAGAGAGCTCCCTTGACCCTTCGCCACGTGAGGACAGAGCCAAAGGATGGCTGCCTATGAACCAGGAAGCGGCGGGCTCTCGCCACTGAATCATGATGCCTTGGTCTTGGACTGCCCAGCTTCCAGAACTGTGAGAAATAAACTTGTTGTTTGTAAGCCCCCAATCGGTGGTATTCTGTTAGAGCAGCCACAACACACTGAGACATGTGACTTAAAAGCTGACTCCCAGACACAGAGCTCCCCACAAACTCCTGCTTCCTGGAGCAGCCAGCTGATCCACAGGGGACCCAACTGTCCTTTGTTTCCTGTGCACCCTGCAAAACCAGATCCTTCAGGGCAGGTCTGGCCTGATCTCCTCCTCCTCTTCTGATTTAGCTCCTTGACTTAGAGATAAAAAGAGCAAGCAGGAGGTGTCTCTCAGGGGCCTGGGCCTGTCTATTTCCCTGTCTCATTTTACCCAAATTGCTCTAAGGCCCTGCTGCCCGATTAATAAAGCTGACACTTCTCGCCACTGGGTTCCTGCTCTTCATGGGTAATTCCTTCAGATACCTCTGGTTCCTGGTCCCAGCGGGACTACTGTGAACTCCCAGCAGAATGAGGGCCAGGTACAGATCCAGACTCCACAGTGGGACTGTACACCTAGGGGACCCTTTGTCCACTGGTTCCCCTTCACTCCTTCAAAGGCCACGTGAGGCAGAACCCCTGAAGGCATCAGGCCTGCAGTCGGCAGAAAGGATCAGAAGACATCTCCCTCTTGGAAACAGCTCTTTACTGAGTCAGTAACACTATGTTGCATGATATCATATGTAGACAGGAGAATTACATGGCAGTGGAGACGGGCAGGAGTGCAAACCAGTTGCACATCTATTACGAGAAGGGAGGTGGCATCAAGAGTATTGAAATGGCCTGGCCAGGTGGTGGCACAGTGGATAGGGCATCGGACTGGGATGCAGAAGACCCAGGTTCCAGACCCTGAGCTCGCCAGCTTGAACACGGGCCCATCTGGCTTGAGCAAAAGCTCGCCAGCTTGGACCCTAGGTCGCTGGCTCCAGCAAGGGGTTGCTCGGTCTGCTGAAGGCCTGCGGTCAAGGCACATTTGAGAAAGCAATCAATGAACAACTATGGTGTCACAGGGCAACGAAAAACTAAGATTGATGCTCCTCATCTCTCTCTGTTCCTGTCTGTCTGTCCCTGTCCATCCCTCTCTCTGTCTCTGTAAAAAAAAAAAAAAAAAAAAATTGTATTGGAATGGGGAAAGGGGCTGGTTTCTGTCTGAGTCAGTCTGGCTCTGCGCCCCAGCTCAGGAGTGGTTCGCTCCGCTGGAACACAAAGGCGGGGCCGCTTCACGAGAGAGCCAATGGGCGGCCTTCTCCCCACCGGGGGAATTTCCCCTCGCTCTTTTCTGCCAGGTGCAGAAAGTCGGAGGTGGGCGAGGGATCATGTCCAAATGAGCCTCTGCAGATGCTCCGGCCCTTCTCATACAGACGGGCGGTAGGCCCTTCTAGGCCACGGGGGTGTGAGGTCAGCGGGTCGCTGTGAGGAGGAGAGCTGCCCTGTTACTAGGGGTTGGTCCTCCCCCAGCCACCACACAGGGGCGCACCCTAGGATGGACAGCAAGGGGGACAACTTTCGAGGGGGCCCAGTGATCACAGCCTTGGCCTCCATCTCCCGAGTGCGGGGCGCTGCTTTGGCCGAATGCTCCAGTGCCTGGAGAGGGTCCCCGCGCTCCTGTTTAGATTTCTTCTGGAGAGCCCCTGACAGGTGGGGGTGAGGATGAAGCAAGGACTTTCTGGAGACTTCTGGAGATGTGGGAAACAACTGCCGAGGTCCGGGAGGCAGGGCGCACAGAGCCCAAGACGAGGGAGCGGTGGATTTCTCTGTCCTGTGCGACACAGGGCAAGCCCCAGGACTCTGCTCCCCTGGTTACAGTGAGGGTCTGCCAGTTGCCAAATCTACCTTGTCCCTAGGATTTGAGCTATATCCCCTATAAAGGTTTACCTGGGTCTTTTCAGCCACTGGGAGCCCCAGGAAACCCCTGGCTGGGGTAGGTGTGAGGATGCTGGAGGGAATGAAGTTGGTCGCAATTCAGAGACAGATTCAAGACCTTTCTCCCGAGGTAGCCACCTCCCTGGCTGGCTCAGTCACAGGAGAGGCAGGTCTTCTGCCCTCTCCTCCTGCCCAGCCAGGGAAACCCAGTTGGCTCCCTGGCCAGCAGGGAATGCATGTGCGTGTGCGTGTGTGTGTCTGTGAGGGCTGCTTTCCATGGTATGGGAATTATTGGAGAGCCCAAAGGTGTTGGGAGAGGCCTGGGGACAGCCCCCTTTGGGATCAAAGGAGCACAACTGTTTGTATGGGAGGCTTTCTGGGGGCTCACTCTGCCCTGGGCCTCTGTCCCGGCATTTTATGTGGCAGTGTTTGGGACTGGGCACCTTCCTCAGTAGCGGATCTGGCTTCCTGGTGGGCCTGGGGGCCCAGGAAGACCAGGGGGACCTTGGATCCCTGGTTCACCCTTAGGCCCCACAGCTCCCCGCTGGCCAGGCAAACCTGTCTTCCCAGCAATCCCTGGTTTTCCCTGAGGCCCTGAGGGCCCTGGAGACCCTGGGGGCCCCTCTGGTCCTGAGGGCCCCACATCCCCTTTGGGGCCTGGCTGTCCTCTTGGGCCTCCAGTTCCAAAACTGCCTTTTGTACCTTTGAGGCCTGGGAAACCTCGCAGGCCAACTGGCCCCCTTTCTCCTACAGGTCCAATTTCCCCAGATTGCCCCTGAGGACCCTGCGGTCCCGGGGGGCCCAAGCTGCCAGGGTCTCCTTTTGGTCCTCTGCCACCAACAGGTCCTTTCACGCCTACATCTCCTTTGAGTCCTCTTGGTCCTGGAGGGCCGGGGGCACCTAGGGTTAGAGAGAAGAAGGGAGAGGTCAGTCCACAAGGGGTAGGTCTCATGAAGTCGACGCACAAAGGCTCAACAGATGCAAAGCCCAGGTCTGCCAACCGTAGATTTTGGGAGTTCAGGCCTGTGACTTGATTTCTCTAAGTTAGCTTAACCATCTGTGAAGTAGGGATGAGGATATTCATGATTCTGAGATAACACGTGTAAGTGTCCAGCATGAGGTCTGGTGCATGGTGGGCACTTACTGTTCAGACTTCAGGGCTGTACATAGTTCTATATATGCACTCAAGTTGGGGACAGCTGGACAGCTCTTGGAAAAGGCCAAGCCTGACCAGGATCGTCTGTCCTGCTCCAGTGTCTGGCCTGGCCTTCTACAACTAACTCCTCATGGTCTGTGTTTGCTATGCTCACCCTGCCTCGCTCCACTCCCCAGCCCAGGCTTTGCTAATGCCCTTTTAGGCATCTGGGACCAGGAATGAAGTCAGGTGTTAGGGAGAAGACCAAGACAGTGAGGCATAAGGAGATGCCTCCCAGTGTGAGTGGGCCCAGCTACCACCCAGAAAAGAGGCTGCTCCTCCAGGAAGCACAAACTGATCACTCCAGTCTCTTCTCTGAGCTATTGGGGCTACTTCTTTCTGAATCTTTTAGTTGGCATGTAGAAGGAGAAGTCACAGGATAGAGAATACAGTCTTGGAGCTTATCTGGTGGACTCCGCTGGACTGGGGGGCCCCAGGACGATGGTGAGGGCCATGGCTTACATCTTCCACCCTGGGCCAGGAGCCTGGCACACGGCAGGGGGGAACTCAGTATACACTTGAAGAGGGCGATTCACCAAACAGCTGTGGACACCTATTCCACCCGCCTAGGACCTAGGGGACATGCCAAGGTAAAGATATAGCCCTTCCTTAAGGAGCCCAGTCTAGTGCCCAAGCCAGGGTTCAGATGCCCTGAATATTCTTCTGGCTGCATAGGCCTGCAAGCCACCACCTCTCGGACCTGTGCTGACTGAGGACACGAAGCAGAGCATAGCTGTCACTCTGCCCAAGGCACATCAGAATGCTTGGGAGCACAGAGGACAGACAACCATCTGGCCTCACTCAGACAGCAGTTGTGGAGAAGAGCTTTAGCCCCCAGGGGGTCAGGGCACAGTGAAGGTGTGGCTTTCTTCAGCAGTGTGGGCATAGAAGTGGTGGGAACAGAGAGCCTCAGGGCTGGCCTGGGGGATGAAGTTCTGTGCCACAGTCAGCTCTGTCTGAGAACTCTGCTGTTACATCATCCTCTTGGCAAGAAAACCCTAGCGTGTTTGAGCTGGGTAGGAGCCAGTCCAATTCCTTCATTTCACAGAGGAGGCAACCAAAGCCCAGAGAGGGGAACTGATATGTCCAGAGGTCCCTGAATGAAAACCAAAACCCAGGTGGCCTCCCAGAGAGAAGGGGTCCTGCCTGCTGGGGGTTGGGAGCACGCCCAGTGGCTGTGGTCCAGTTTTGTGTCACAGCTCCTTCCTTGGCCGATGCTACCTGCTGCCACCCCATCCTCCCGCATGCTCCCCACTCCTGCTGTTCCTCTCTTGTCTCCTTCCCAGAGTGTGTCTAAATGGGACAGAGTGTTCGTGAATACTGTCCTCTATTGCCATCTAAACTGGAAACGGGAACCCAGACAGAGTCAGCCCCATGAGGGCCAATAAAAACCTTCCAACAGTTCCCTGCCACTGCCAGCCACGCCCACCTCTTGCACACTGTGGGGATATGACCCTGCGTGGGCTCGACTCACGTGGCCTGCCAGCAGCACCAGGCCTACCATCAGGCTGGGGGGTAGTGTGGGCATGGCTCTGTCTTAGGGGCAGCTTGAGACAGGACTTGCCCTCTGCTCCACAGCGATCCCACCCCCGACCCAACAAAACAGCCAGACAAGAGAACACGCGCACAGGGAGATGCCGGAGCAGGGTCTTTTCCCTGCCTGGTAGGACACGCTGGGAACTGGCAAAGCCACCACCCTGTCTCACCCCAACTCTGTTCCTGGCACCTAGGCCAGCTGAGGATGGAAAAAGCAGAGCTATTCAGAGGAGGTGCAACCCTGAGGCTGTGCAGGTGGATGAGAGTCAGGCCACAGAGGGACACTGGGCAAGTCCCTGCTCATTTGAAAAAACAGAGTTGCATTCAACAGTTCCTCATGGCCCCCATGGCTCCATGTCCATCCTTGCTTCTTGGCCTGCTTTTTTTGTTTTGTTTCCTTTTTTAAATTGATTGGAGGGAGGGAGAGAGAGAGAGAAACAGAGAGAGCAAAAGGAGGTGGGGAAAGAACAATTTGTTGTTTTGCATTCACTGGTTGATTCTCATATGTACTCTGACCAGGAATCAAACCCACAACCTTGGTATACTGGGATGATGCTTAACCAACTGAGCGACCTGGCTAGGGCCTCAACCTGATTCTTTGGGCTCCTCGGGCTTGCCCCCAGCTCCCTGCTTCTTTACTCTCTCCTCTTACAACCACTTTGTGGCTTCCATTCTTGTCCCCTGGATGAATGGTCCATAGTCTCCATCCTTAGTCTCGACTCAGGAAAAGCCTGAGAAGCTTCATCTCGACCAGGAAACCCTGCCCTGCCTGGCCCGCAGGTCCAGCTGGAGCCTCCTCACTCTCAATTATTTCTTCCCATGCGACCATCTTTGGTGGGTGGCCTCTACTCCCTGGCCCCTGAAGGGCCCAGTAGCCGGATGCAAGAATTTCTAAGGGTTTCTATGCCAACAGCAGAGAGAAGAGCACTCTCTCTCCCTTCTACCCACCTGTTCCCTCAGTCCTCTTCCTGGGGAAGTTCTCAGTGTCACCCCTAGATGGGGAAGGCTGGATGCAGAAAGATGACGAGGAAGGGGTTACCTCCTTCTCCACACCCCCACTGACCTCACCTCTGAGAACCCAGACAGGGGTCCCAGGCAATAAATAGCCTTGAGCACATCAAGCAGGGTGGCTTCATCCAGGGCCATTGATGGGTGCCCGTGTTGCAGACGGTGGCGTTCCTTGCTGCCTGTGTTATGGGCCAGTGGACGGAGCCTGCACCACGTCGCTGCCCCTACGGTTTCCCCGCAGTATTCAGCCCTGACTCAGTCTCTGAACTCTCTGTGACCTGCCTGCCTGCTCTCAGAGAAGGGAAGGTTGATGAGATAAGTGAACATTTGTCCACAGAGTCTCAGAGTCTCTACTCTGTCCCCAGCACTGCACACTGAGACCATGGCCTCATTTTATGGATGAGAAGCCATGGAGCACAGAGGGGCAACTTGCCCAAGATCACCACGCACTGAGGGGCAGGGTCGGGGTTCAAACCCAGGCCCGAAAAGCTCTGAAACCTGTGCTCCTTCATTCCCACCCTGCTGCCCGTGTGGCTTATTACATGGTGGCTGGGCTCCTGGCCCTTGCCCTAATCCTGCCCTCCCTCTGCCAGGGCCTCTTGCCCTGGTGCTGCCCACAGAGCAAGGAAGGGGTAGCCAGAAGGCCTGTCTTCCTCAGGTGAGCCAAGCTCCCGCCTGTTCTCCTGGGCCAGCCATGACTCATGCGATCAGAGAGTGGAGAGCTGTCAGGACCTGGGTCTGGCCAGGGAGGAAGTCAACAACCTCAGTTTAGTGGTGATCACAGGATGGCGAAGGCTGACTGAGGCACTGTCCAGGACACGGTGCCCCTGACATTGCCAGGAATAGGATCTTGGTATCAGCAAAGCTACAGGGCATAGGACGGGAGCACTATGTGCCACTCTGAGCAGTGGGGCACATTTCAGGCACAGGAGGCAATGTGGGCAGCAGCAGATGAAGTGTGGTGTTGGGAGCAGGGAACTGAGGACTGGGGAGTCCTGGGGAGGCCCGTAATTACTCAGGAAGCCAGAGGCTGTAATTAGGCCATCCTGGCCCATTAGGGCAGAGCCACAACTGACTGAATGTCTGGGACAAGTAGGTGGTCTGCACTGGGAACAGGGAGGGGGAGGGCGATGAGCAGAAGTACCCAGTCTTTCAGGGCACCAACCCTGCTAGCCAGGGGTGGGGTACCGCATGGGCAGGGGGTGCCCAAAGCCCATCCCCCAGAGGAACAAGCCAGCCTACAAGGACAGAGAGACAGAAGGGGTGCCTCTGGTGAGCTGGCCTGGTGCCATGCAAGGCACACTGGCCTGGAGCTTTGAGGACTTGGGTTTGAGTCTCAGCCCCGGTATTGACACACTGGGGGGCTGGGTGAAGCTCTGTCCCTCTCTGGACTTCAGGCTTCCTTCTGTTCAATGAGAGTATCGGCGTAGGACTGCAACTATCTATCCTGGCTTTTGTCACCCAAGGAGAAACAAAGAAAACACTAATGGACTTCCACTTCTACCTATAATGGACTAGTTTGTAACAGGCTGAACTCTTACCAAGTACAACTAGCATCATTAGATAAAATAGCAACACAGCATTCTGAAGGCTTTGGAGAGAATTCAAGGGCCAAAAATCCCAGGGAGAAAGGAGACTGGCTGAATTAAGCCTGACATTTGTTGATTAGTAATGGATTTGGGCAGAGAGGCCAAGAAGCCGAACAGAAGGCCACAGCTGTCAGGCTAAGAAGCTGAGTATGATTTTCAGCAGCTTCAGTGGGGCTGCTCAAGTTCATGGTCACAAGTCAGGAGAAAAGGAAACTGTGCATTTGCATTTGCTGTAAGGACCTCAGGGCAGAGCAGCTGAGCAGAACATTCAGCTTCATGTATTCAGTCTGTGGTGCTGATGAGATGATAGTTCAAGGCTGACACAGTGGCAGGGACTGGGAGGACCAGTTATCAGAAATCGGCCACATGTCATGGCGAGGTCTCCTGCAGGACGCAAGCTTGCCTGGTCCTTCTCATCAATCGCTTTTTTTTTTGCTGTTCAGCAGCAAGCAATCATCACTTCAGGCATTTTCCTTACTGCCACCTCCCCAGGTGGCCCCTCTGCCCTAAACAACAAAATAATGTGACATTCCCCACATTTCCCTTTTTAACATGTAAACTCTTGAACCCTTTGGGTGTGGGAGAAGAATGGAGGGTGGTGCTTATGGAACAAGACTGAATATTTACTTTCTTTCTACCTCTCCTTTCCTGTCCCTCCTCAGCTTCTACCCTTTGTTCACGCTTTCATTTATGCATTCAAGGAGCAAATGTTTACTGAGTGCCTTCCAAGGACGAGGCACTCTGCTGGGTGCTTCATGAGTAAGACAATGAGACCACCATCAAGCAAACTGGATTCAGAATGATCCCTTCTATTAAGACACCTTTTATAGTTTGCAAATATTTATTCACACTGATACAACTACAGGTAGGGCAGGTATTTTTTTAAGACTTTATTCATTTTAGAGAGAGACAGAGAGAGAGAGAAAGAGGGGAGGAGAAGGAAACATCAACTCCCATATGTGCCTTGACTGGGCAAACCCAGGGTTTCGAACCAGCAACCTCAGTGTTTCAAGTTGACGTTTAATCCACTGTGCCACCACGGGTCAGGCAAGGGCAGGTATTTTATTTGTGGATGAGGAACCTGACTTGAAAGTAGCCAAGAGCTATGTCCAAGGTCATTCAGCTAATAAGCGATGATAGATGGTTTCCTGTCTCCAATTCCCATAAACACTATCTAGCATAGACACAGAAATCATCCTACAGAGTAGGAAGAGAGAAATCTTCTGAGAGGCACAAACACTATAGAAATATCACAGGCTTTCTGTTAAGCAAATGGAGATTCAGAATTAATCACAGAGCCAAAAGAAAGTCTTTGAAAACAGCTGGTCTTATCCCTTCAGTTACAGATTAAAAACAACAACAACAACACAACAAAACCAATCAACCAAACAAATAAAAAAACAGAGGCTCAGAAAGATTGATTTTCCTAAGGACCCAGAGCAAGTCAGAAGTCAGGCTTCTTTCCCATGCAGTTTAAGAGTCCCAGCCCAGCCATCAGCACTTGGCACCTTCCACACTGGCTGTGACCATTGCTCTCTTTATTCGAGAGAGCAGCTCAGCTCCAGCTAGAGGGAGACTTCATTGCCAGTTCCAACATCAGTGCCTGTCAGCACCTATCTATGCATTAATAAAGGAGTGACAAGTTCCTGTAGGAAAGCATGTACATTTCGTCTCTAAAATTTTCTTTCCGATGAGACATTTTTCATGCAGTGATTTAACAACCAAGAGGAACGTTGGCCAATAAAAAAATATAAGCAGAGGTTGAACTAAGAATCAGACGTAGCTCACACAGATATCCCACCTTATTCTCCAGCTAAGATGAGGTCCTTTGACGAGAACACTGCTGTTACTAGGACACCAACCAGCAAGTATAATTTCCTGTGACTATGGTTAGGTTGTATTTAGAATGAGGTTCTCAAACAGTTCCCCTGCCAACACTTCTGGTCTCTCATCTCCCCCTTCTCCTCCACTCTCTGCCCCACACCCTACACCTACCTAACAGGACTGAGCAGAAACGCCTTGTTGGTATTTGCATGCTCATGTTCTCAGCGCCTCCTCTTCTGGCTGGGCACTAGGTATGTGCATCTAGAGCCATGGCAAGGGGTCAGGATTTTAATTACAGTGTGCCCTTGAGCTCATTCCTTAACCTTTTCTTGTATCAGGTCCCCTTCCTGTAACACCTTGGCCACTGTGCAAAGTTGCTGGGAGGCTAAAATGAAAAAAAAGTGTGTGAATGTGCTTTGTCCTGGGGAAGCTTTATATTTCAATTGCAACAAAGATACAAATTACTAGAGGATGAACCAAAAGAACTATCCACTGATGCCTTGATTGGAACACTGTGTTCTAGAGGTCACACAGAGAGGCATTTTAGGAGAATACTGTGAAAAGATTTCCGTTACCAAGGAAATACTCAGAAACCGGCATTTTAGGAGAATACTGTGGGAAGATTTCTGTTACCAAGGAAATACTCAGAAACTGGCTTTGCTGCAAAAATAGGACAACAGGCAAACAAAGTCTACTCTTCCACAAGCCCCCAAACCACCAATCTAGATGAAAGAGAAAATGACAATAGTGGCAATAGAAATGCTCAGTGATACAAAATGAAGGCGACATACGTTTGAGACGAAATGGATAAAGAGAACCAGAGGATCAGAGAGGAAAGTTCTAAGTCTGAGCTCTATGGAGAGTACAGAGCTGCCTGGGACAGTGGGGGTCTCTGGAGCTCCCTGGATGACTGGGCCCAGATATTGTCCCCCCCCCCAAATGTCAACTATATGCTCTGGAACTACCAGATCTCTGTGGCTAATTATTCTGTTCTCTAGAGCCAAACAAGAGCTGCTATATTTTTAGATTCAACATTCTTCCCACAAAGACGCAACCTTTATGGGGGATGGTCCAGGGAATCTGGGTATAGCTATAAAAGTTCCTTGTGAAAAGAAACCCTGATTAGGAGTCTTTGAGATCATTTTCCAGGAGAAAAACTGTTGGCATTATTGCTGTGAAGGACTAGAATGGAAAAAAAAAAACCCCAATGATGTTCAAGGGTTGAATTGTGTCCCCTCAAAATTCAAATGCTGAAGTACTAACCCCCAGTACTTGGAAATAGGGTCTTTGGTGGTAATCATGTTTAAATGCAATCATTAAGGTGGCCCCTAATCCAGTATGACTGGTGTTTTTATAAAAAGGGTTAATTTGGACACAAAGACTGGAACACAGAGGGAAGATGACAGGCCTCCAAAGTTGTATGTAGCGAGAGTCAGGAAGGGAGGGCTCTAACAGTTTGGCTGGCTGGTTGGCTGAAACATGGGCCAAAAGGAGACCCACAGAGAATGGCTTAGAAATGCTGGACCTGCTTAGGTCTAATGTAGAGGAAGAGATTCAAAGACTTAGGGAGATTGGAACGTTGGGGTGGATTTGTCATTTGAGACCAGTCACCCAGAAGACGTGCCTTTCACCATGACTGTGGGAAATAAATTTGCGAGGGGCACCCAGCACCCTAGGGGAGCTCTGTGATTGCTCTTCTCTGTAGGCCACACCTCCCAGGAGGAACCGCAGTCACTGAATTTGGAAACCTGAATGCGGGTGTGGGGTAGAATGGGGGGTAAGAGGATCCCATTCCAAGTAGGCAGTGGCCAACTGGCAGCACTCAACCTCCAGAGGAACGGTGGGTGTGGTTACTGAGTGGACAGTCACAATAGCAATCAGAATAATCGGATGTGCTAGGCTGTTAGCTCGCTGAGCATGGTGTTCCTAGAACTGAAATGGAAAGGAAGCCTACTAAATTCTTACTGACTCCGTGTAAGCAGAAAAGTTCTAGGTCAAGTGAATAAAGTATAATCTGAATCATTAAAACAAGGGTCTTGGCCCCTCAACCAGTCCCCAGACTTGAGCCAGTTTATAAACCCAATGTCCCTTGAATGAAAGGAAGGCTAAGTCCACTTGATGAGGAACTCCAGCACACTATCAAATATTTATACTGCTAAGCGTTCTCCCAGCCTTCCCCAAAAGGACCTAGGCCCTTTCATTGGGTACCTGCACTGGAGAAAAGAAAACAATCAGACCTTTTGAGGACTACTGGACACAGGGTCTGACCTGACACTGACCCTAGGAGACCCAATATCACCATTCAATCAGCACAGGTGCTGATGGAGATCAGGTGATCAATGGAGTTTTAGCTCAAGTCCATCTCACGCTGGCCCAGTGAATGCTTATTTCCCCGGGTCTGGAATGTAAAATTAGAATAGACATACTGAAAAAAAAAAGAAAAAGGAACAGACATACCAAGCAGCTGGCAGCCCCCCACATTGGTCCCCAGGCCTGAGGAGAGAGGTATATTAGGAAAATAGTGAAACGAAGCAATACCACAATCCTGGAAGGACTGCAGAGATTAGTGCCACCATCAGGACTTAAGGGATTCCCACCAAATCCCCATCCACATCTCCTACCTCAGTGATGGGCAATCTTTTGAGCTTGGTGTGTCAAAATTTGCCAAAAAACCGAGCATAACTCGGGTGGTGTGTCACTTCGAGAAAAACGGCCTAACCGGAAGTCCCAGAACTAGACGCTCTGTGCTGGAGTTCTGTTGTTGTGGCCTACAGACCTCAGCACAGAGTGTCTACACTACAGCAAATGTTTTATCCTCGGCTCCTGCACGGCCAGGTGCAGGAGCCGAGGATGAAACATCCTTCTCGGCATGCGGCCCCATACCTCTCTGGTATGCGGCTACATGTGGCCATGTGTCATCAAAAATGGCTACGCGTGTCAGTGCTGACACGCGTGTCATCGGTTCGCCATCACGGTCCTATCTAGTCCGGGCAGAGGAGTGAGAAGAGGATTACTGTAAGCTTAACCAGGTGGTGACTCCAGATGTGTCTCCATTGTTGAGAAATTAACACATTCCCTGGTATGCAAATACATTTAACAAATACCTTTGGGTCCATCCCTGTACATAAGGCCCACCAGAAGCAGTGTGCTTTTTGCACCTTCACTGTCCTCCCTTGGGGTTCTATCAACTCTCCAGGTTGATCTCAGAATTCACAGGATACCACAATGGGCTACTGAGAACACTGTGCTGATTGCACCTAGTGAGCAAGCAAATAGCTCACTCTGATACAGCCCTATTTGTAAGACATTTGTGTGTCACAGAGTGGGAAACAAGTCTGACAAAATTCAGGGTCCTTCCATGTTGGTGAAATTTCTAGGGTTCCTGTGGATGGGGCATGTTCAGGTATCCCTTCAAAGGTGGAGGATACATGTCACATCTGGTCCCTCCTACAACCAAAACGGAGGCACCACACCTGGTGGGACTGTTTGGGTTTTGGAGGCAACATATTCCTCATCTCAGTGTGCTACTCCTGGTCCATTTACTGAGTGACCCAAAACAGCTGCTGGTTTTGAGGGGGCTCTGCAACAGGTCCAGGCTGCCATACAGATAGCTCTGTCACTTGGGTCATCTGAGCCAGCAGGTCCAATGGTGTCAGAAGTGGCAGTGACAACAGGGACGCTGTCTGGAGCCTTTGGAGGGTACACATAAGTAAACGGCAGAGCAGGCCCTTAGGATTGGGGGCCACAGCCTCGCTACCCTCTGCAGGTAACTGCTCTCCTTTTGAGAATAGTTCTCGGCCTGCTATTGGGCCTGAGTAGAGACTGAATGTGTAGCCATGGGCCAGCAAGTTACCATGCAACCTGAGCTGACCATCGTGAACTGAGTGTCCTCTGACCCACCACTGCATACAGCTGGGCATGCAGGGCCACATCCCATCATCCAATGGACAAGGAATATAGGTGATTAGGCCCGAGCATGCCCTGAAGACACAAGAAAGAAGTGGCCCAAATGCCTATGGCCCCCCTTCCTGTGACACTGCCTTCCTCTATGGCTTCATGGGGAGTAACCTACGATCAATCAGTAAACAGGGGAAGAGACTAGGTCCAGGTTCTGCACAATTTGTGGTCCTCCACTGAAGGTGGACAGCTGCAGCACTGCAGCCCCTCTCTGGGACATCCCTGAAGGACAGTGGTGAAAGGCCATCCTCCCAGGGGGCGGAACTTCAGGCCGTGCCCTTGGCTGTTCTGTTTTCTTGGAAGGAGGAATAATCAGACAGGTCTTCAAATCACGTCGTTTCATTAAAACGTCGATGAGAAAAAACAAAAGATCAATTCCCAGCCAAGGCCACTGTGTGGAGTTTGTACGTTCTGCCCATGTTTTCACGGATTCTCTTCGGAGACTCTGGTTTCCTTCCACACCCTGAGGATGCGCACATTAGGGGATTGGCATTTCTACATCGTCCCAGTCTGGGGGAGTGTGGATGCATGACTGGCCCAGGGTGGGGTTCTACCTTGCACCCTCAGCTTCTGGGAGGAGCTCCAGCACCTGAGATCCTGAACTGGAATAAGCAGGTTGGAAAATTATTTTCTCACTTGCTTTCATTCATCTTTCCCAATGTATGTGTAGCCCACATTTCTTTCAATGTTTAATATTAGAAGTGTTTTGGGTCTCTGTTTATTAGTTTGGTGATGTTTCTGTGACCAGAAATATGCTGTGAGAACCTAACTTTGTTTATATCAATTAACTTATGGTAAAATTGGGTTTGTTTTATACTGTTTCATTTTCAGTCACAGTTTCCAAGAACCTATTGACAACATTCAATGAGAATGTATTGTGTACCAATTCATAAGCTGTGGTCAATGATTTGGCTGGATGTTCAGGGGCTTGGAAAGAAGACAATTACAAAATTAATTGAAACGAAATTTGGAGAAAAGGTATGTGAATAGTTCTCTCTGAATGGGTAAACCATGTGAAGACTTGTGTCCTATGTGAACACTCGCCAAAGGGCGACCTCAGCAGAGGAGGGTTTTTAATAATCAAGTGGATAGGAGGGCTTATCTGTGGAAGCCAGTCAGCCTCTTTCCTCAGCCCCTGTCATCCAGTGGGCTCATGAACCATGTGGCCATGGTGACTGTGTTGGAAGTTATTCATGGTTTTAGCAACATGAACAAAGGCTGACCTGGTTAGAGCCACTGATGGGAGCCCAACCTGTCAACAGAAGAGACCAACAGCGAATCCCTCATATGGCACCGTTCCCCAGGGGAAGCAACCAGCTACTTGGTGGCAGGTGGGTTACCTTGGACCACTTTCTTCATGGAACAGACAGTGCTTTTTTCTTATGGGAAGAGACATTCACTCTGGATATGGACATGCCTTCCTGCATGCAATGCTTCTGCCCAAACTACCACCATGTACTTATAGAATGCATCCATCTGCATGGTATTTCACACAGCATTGCTTCTGATCAAGGAACTCACTTCATAGCGACTGCAATGTGACAAGGGGCCACTGATCACAGGATTAATCGGTGTTACCAGGTTTCCTACCACCTTGAAGCAGCTGGCTTGCTGGAAGGGAGGGATGGCCTTTTGAAGACTCAGTTACAGTACCAGTTAGGGGGCAAACACCCTCAGGGCTACGTATGCTCTGAGTCAGTGTCTAATATGTAGTGCTGTTTCTTTGATAGCCAGGATTCACAGGTCCAACGGTCAGGGCGGAAATGGAAGTGCATCACTCACTGTGATTTTTAGTGACCCACTAGCAAAAGTTTTGCTTCTTGTTCCCACAGTCTTTTGCTCTGCTGGCTTAGAGATCTTCATTGCAAAGGGAAGAATGTTTCTGCCAGCAGACACAACAATGATTCCATTGAACAGGAAGTTAAGACGGCTTCCCAGAGACTATGGGCTCCTCATGCCTCTGTCTTAACAGGTAAAGAAGCTGTGATGCTGACTGGGGTGACTGATCCCGACTACCAAGGAGAAACTGGACTACTACTCCACGATGGAGGGGTATGTCCGGAAAATAGGAGATCACTTAGTATGACCTGTGATTCAAGTCAATGGAAAACTACAACACCATCCAGGCAGGACTGACTACTAATGGGCCTTCAACAATGAAGGTTTGGATCTCCCTACCAAGTAAAGAATGGTGACAGGCAGAGTTGCTTGCTGAGGGCAAAGGGACTATGGAAAGGATAGTGGAAGAAGATAGTTACAAATATTAGCTATGCCCGTGTGACCAGTTATAGAAATGAAGACTATAGTTGTTAAGAGTATTTCCTCCTTATTGTGTCATTAGCATATATAAACATTTATATCTTTGTTTCTTCCCTCGCTTGCCCCTTTATCATGTAACATAAAATATAAAATGTACTGATTTTATATCAGTATTTAAGTACTGTAAACTCTATGTCAAGTATTTAAGTTATGAGACATCAAGGACAAGAGTCAACATCACTGAAGGACTCTACCTCCTCTTCTGGGGAAGAGGTTACTGTGTTTTTGGTTGTACACTGGACAGTGACATCATGTCCATTAGGTGAAATTATGACCTTGTTATTATCTTCATTTGGGGATTAAGTATGATTTAAGGAGATATATATGAGTGGCAAGTTGAAAAGGGGTAGATTTGTGATGGTTAATTCTATGTGTCAACTTGACTGGGCCAGTTGGTAGCCAGATATTTGATCAAACATTATTCTGTATATGTTTGTAGGTATAGTTATGAATGAGATTAACACTTAAATAAATACTGAGTAAAGCAGATTGCCTTCTCTCAATGGTGGGTGGGTCTCATCTAATCAGTTGAAGGTCTGAATAGAACAAAAGGCTGACTCTCTCCCAAATAAGAGAATTCTCCTGCCTGACCTGACGGTCTTCCAAGGGACACATCACTTCCTATTTCTATAGCAGCTCCCAGTCTGGCTATGACCTGGGATGTCAGCTGTGCAGATTTTGGACTTACCAGCCTCTGCAATCATATGAGCCAATTCCTTATAACCTCTCTCTCTCTCTCTCTCTCTCTCTCTCTCCTATTAGTTATGTTCCTATGGAGAACCTGACTGAGCAGGAGTGAGGCAGGAGATAACATCAGAGTGATGGGCATCTGAGGGGCAGGTGAGAAGGTCAGAAGGAAGAAAACAAGAGGAGACAGAATTTCCAAAAGATGACGTCTGCCTATTTCTCTCCATGGAGCAATTAAACAAACCCACATCTAAAAATTCAGATGTGTACGACAGGCAAAGTTAGGAGCCACAACATCTTTACAAAAGAGGTTTACAAGTGCATTAAAACTACCAGCTGCCCTACGCATTTGCTACAGGGTAACACTAGCCCACTAGGATTTCTGCCTGAAACTAGGTACCTCTGGGTCCAGCAGGATATCCAAGGCCCTCTGAGAGCTTTGTAGCAGCCCAGCCCAGATCTCACTCTCACCTCGTAGAATGGTGACGTTGCGAAGGATTTCTCCATGTTGCGTGTCCACGGCCTTCATCTCCTCCACGATCATGGACAGGTTGCGGACGTTGAAGTCCAGGCGGGCACTGAGCAGGCTGAAGCGCTCCCGGAGCAGGTCCGTGGTGCCCAGCATGAGGGAGACGGACTTGTTCAGGTAGTAGAGCTCCTCGGCGTGGGTGTGGAAGCCCAGCGTGCAGGACAGCCGCACGTCGTCCAGGTACTTGAGCATACTGTGCACATGGCTGTCGGTGGCATTGATGTTGGTGAAGATGGTGCCAATCTCGATCTCATGGGAGGCCATGCGTCCCTCCAATGTCTCGAACCTCTCCACTGTGCGGTTCTGGGCATAGCGGGTATGGTACTGCAGGTCGTGCATGTTCTCTTCATGGTCATCCAGGAAGGATGAGATGTTATCCAGCTGCAGCTGTAAGCCCGTGAGCTGCATCAGCAGGTCATGCATGCTCTCGGAATTCTGGCTGATACGCTGTGATGAGACCCCCAGTGTGGCCTGGATGTTCTTGACTGCTTCTCCGGTCTTGGCCGAGGTGGTGCGCAGGCTGCTGAAGAGCCGAGTGTAGTTCTGCCAATCGGTGACAATCTTCTGGAGGGTCAGGGTTTCCTCGTCTGTCTTCCGGCGGATCCCATGGATCCACTCGGTAGTCTGCCCCACGGTGAAGTTGATCTGGTGCACTGCCGCCCTGACGTCATAGCAGTCCTGGGTAAGGTCCTTCAGAGAGAGGTCCAGGCCAGCAGTGGTGGCCTGCCAGCCTCTCACCTGAGTCAGGAAGAGCCCCAAAGACTGGTTGACCTGGTGGATGGAGAAGGAACAATTGCCCATCTCCTGGGAGATTTGACTGCTGGTGGTGGAGAGCAGTTCATGTGTCTGAGAGGTCTGGTCCAGCTGGACCTCCTGAGCCAGAAGCATCTTCTGAATTCCCTCCAGCTCTTCCTGCATTTTTCTGATCTCTTGCTCCAGTTGCCCAGCCTCATGGCAGAAAGAGCAGTTGTTCGGGGCTTTTAGATCTTTAGGAGAAAGAGATAACATTTTAGTTGCTGAAAGATCATGGGACAAAGGTTGCTTCTTGAAGCAAAATATTTCAGAGCATAATGAATTAGCAAGTGGCTTTCTTATTCCTCTTCCTTCCCAAAGTCCTGCTATGAAATCTTATTTTTTATCAAATAAGGTCTTTACGAGAACCTCAGATGTAGGATTAAGATATTTTCTCTGTTTTGCCATCAAATCTCGAGATTATACCTTCCTAACTTTTCTGAGGTTGCCAAGAACCTCCTCTCATCTACATTTTACTTTAAAATTTTTCCACATATTTTTATCTGTTACCTTGATCCTCTCACAATAAACTTACAGAGAAGGTGGTGCAGGGATTTTCCCCCTGTGACCGATAAGAAATGAGGCCCAAAGGGGTGACTGGACAAGTGTCATTCATTGAGATAAGCCAGAACAGGACTTTCTCTTTCCATGACAGCAGATCACCTCCAACCCCTTCTATTATTACTTTTTATGGATCACTGTCAGCATAAGAATGTCCCTTGTTAAAGCAGAAGATAAAAGAGCGTCTTGCAACGTACACAATTTAAAGCAGTGATGAGGAAAGGACTGACTTATTAGGAGGCTTTGGAAGGTCTTAAAAATCATTTCAGATACATGAGGACATTGGGGGAATAAACCATTTTTGGTTTTCTTCCCCATCCATAGGTTCTGGCCAGATCTGTACTGCACACATCAGCTCCAGCCCCAGGGTAGCAGCCCTCCTTCAATGGGCAGCTCTGCAGCAGACAGGGAGCAAGGAGCCATGCTGTTCTTCTTCAAGCCTAGGCTAGTGGAGGCTGCCCTGTCCAGGTACCATGCCATGGCGGACACATGACATGGGGAGGGAACTCTCACACTACCTCAATTAATGTCAGTCTTTGAACATAGTCATTAGCACAGCTGGACACTGGACACTTACCTAGTCCCTGGAGATTTTCCTGCACAGACATAAGCTTCTTGTCATATGTGGCCTGGGCCAGGGAGATGTCTTCTGAGAGAGAGTCTACTTTCCTAAAAACTGTAGGGCAAATATAGATGAGAAATTGGGGCAGGGTGTTGGATCAAAGAAAGGCATTCTTATCAGCCTTTCTGCAACCAGACCATCCAGCCTTCTTCTACACGGCTTCCCAAAGGTGCAGACAGAAAATTCTTTTTATGACCAGAGTTTGTCACACATCTTTTAAAAATACATATCTAGCCTGACCAGGCAGTGGTGCAGTGGCTGGGACTTGGAGGATCCAGGTTCGAAATCCTGAGGTCACAAGCTTGAGCGCGGGCTCATTTAGCTTGAGCAGGGGCTCGCCGCTTGAGCGCGGTGTTGCTGGCTTGAGCAAGAGCTCATAGATATAACCCCATGGTCACTGGCTTGAGCCCAAGGTTGCTGGCTTGAGCAAGGGGTTACTCACTCTGCTGTAGCCACCTCCCTCCCCCACCCCATCCTCGTCAAGGCCCGTATGAGCAAGCAATCATTGAACAACTAAGGTGCCACAACAAAGAATTGATGCTTCTCATCTCTCTCCCTTCCTGTCTATCTGTCCCTCTCTCTGAAATTCTTTCTGTGTCTGTCAAAAGAAAAAGAGAACTAAACTAAACAAAAAAACATCTATGTGACTATGTCTACCTCTAGACATAGATAGATATGTATAACATCTTTCCTCCCCAGATTTCGGAACTAAGACCTGACCACAGGATAGAATAGGAAAAATCAGAAAAAAAAAATATAAAAAGAAAAGCAATGTTCTTATTCCTGTCACTGAGCCATAACTACAATCTTATTTATCCCCACAACCATTCTACAGCTGAATAAATAGATACCTTTTTTAGAAAAACAACAACAGAAAATTGGGATGTTCTAAATACCTCTTCTATTTCACTTTTCTTTATTGATATTATATCATGGACATTTTCCCATTGAGGTTTAAATCATTTACAAATCATTACTTTTAATGTCTGTTAACATACCCTAGAAATGATTCAGCAATGATATAAAACTTCCGTAATGTTGGGGACATTTAGGGCACCTCCCCTTCTGAGCCTACAAATGAAACTCGATATGTAGTTCATAGTAATTCTTGATCCTAGAAATAATCCCTGGATATGATGGTTGTGTGTACATGGCTTATCTCTTAGGATAAATTGCTAGAATTAGAATGTATGAGTAAGAGGGTGTTAACATTTTTTTGCAGCCCTTGATACATGTTGCCAAGTCGCCCTCTGGAAAGGGTTATCCTAGGTTACCCTGCATGGCAGCCTCATATCACCTAAGGCCGTGATGGCAAACCTATGACATGCGTGTCAGCACTGACATGCATAGCCATTTTTGATGACATGCGGCCGCATGTGGCCGCATACCAGAGAAGTATGGGGTCGCATGCTGAGAAGGACATTTCATCCTCGACTCTTGCACGGCCAGGTGCAGTAGCTGAGGATAAAACACTTGCTGTAGTGTAGACACTCTGTGCCAGAGGTCTGTAGGCCAAAACAACAGAACTCTGGCACAGAGCGTCTAGTTCTAGGACTTCCAATTACGTCATTTTTCTCGAAGTGACACACCACCTGAGTTATGCTCGGTTTTTTGGCAAATTTTGACACACCAAGCTCAAAAGATTACCCATCATTGGCCTATGGGGTCAGTGCTGGCCAGAGGTTAGAGCACCTGGGCAGCATCAGGATCCCTGACTTTCTTCATCACGTGTCTGGCTGGGCACACAGTGAGAGAAGGGCACAGATAGGATGGAGGGTGGACAAGAGATTTCCCACAGATCCTGTGAAGGTCAAGTGTTGGGGGATTGAGTCAGCGTCAGCAAGAGAGTTGAGGAATTCGACTTCTAGTGCTGATTTGCCTCAAATGTGTTGGGTGACTTCAGGCAAGACAATTAATCTTTCTGGAGCTCAATTAAATCATCTCTACAAAGACAGTCTGAAGCTAAATGACTTCTAAGGTTCTTTTCAGCTCCAAAATACTATGATTCCGAAACTTTTGGAATCTCTGGGCTCTAATTAACATTGTATAGGTCAGAGATGTCAAGATTTAATTAGTAACAGTGACTCGGTGAGAGAACCTGAGTGCTCTGAGTGACCATGCATGTGTGTGATGCACCTGAGATGGAAGGGGGTCCTGTCCAGGGTGGGTTACCTCATTGCACCCCAAGCTGCTGGGATAGGCTTTGGCCAGCCGCCACCCCGAACTGGAATTGGCAGGTTGGAAAATATTCTTAATTATTCTTATTCATCTTTCTTAAATGTATAGATAGATCAATACAGTGTGTCCGTAAAGTCATGGTGCACTTTTGACTCGACCAGCCAAAAGTGCACCATGACTTTACGGACACACTGTATTTATTTCAATGTTCAATATTAGAAGTGTTTTGGGTCTTTATTTAGAAGTTTGGTGATATTTCTGTGACCAGAAATGTAATATAGGAACTTAACTCTTATTTATATCAATTAGTCTATGGTAAAACTAGTTTCAGTATATGTCATTTCCCTTAAAGTCACAGCTTCCAAAATCCTATTGATGTTAATTGATGACTTACTATATCTCTAACCAGGGCCAGAACCAGGTACCCTCTTAAGGATCGGATGGACAAGTGCAGGGTCAGCACCTAGAGTGAGGCACCCTCGACCCCTCTCTTGTCTCTTCCTAGTCCCTGTCTTGTCTCTGAGGTCTAGGCCATTAGGGCAAGCAAACTGACTGCCTCCTTTAGTAAAGAAGCCTGGATTTTTAAAATCTGAAGCTATGAATGGAATGTGATTACAGTGAGAAGTCATCAAATTTGTTTTCATCAGTTTATCATGAACTGTTTAGCATCCAGAAGGCAGAAGTTACCTGAATTTAGCTGTAGGCTAAATTGCCTGGGTCAGCTAGCACTCACATGAACTACAGTGTGTAAGAGAAGCACCAAGCTTCAGCTCTCTGGGCTTTACCTGCATGGCTCTGATTCAGCACATCTGGGTGACACCCAGGAATCTGCACTTGAACAAACCCTGAGGTGACGCTGACATAGGTAGGCATCCCATCTCACACTGAGAAACATTCTCAGAGACCCCAGAAGGGGCTTATAAATCGTCCAATCCAGTGACCTCAACCCTGCATGTACCACAGAATCATCCGGAAAGCTTAAAGATAGGAATTCATTTCATTATTCGGGGCCCAGCCAGCAATGTTTTTTAAAGCTCCCAGGGTGATTCTAACATGGAGTTAAAACTGAGAATCGCTGATCTCGTCCCAGCCTCTCATTTCATCTCTAGGAAAACAAAGGTCCTGAGAGGTGAAGGGCCTTGCCCAAGGCCACACAGCCAATTATGGACCAGAAACCAGGAGCCGGTCTTCGGTCTTCGCAGTTTGAATCAGACATTGAGATTCCCTGGCCAGGAAGATACTGGCTCTGGGCCCTGCCACATAGCTCTGTGCTTGTCTGCGCGGAAGTTCCGGTGCCGGACGCCTGACCAGACAAGCCCTGAAGCCCGGGGAGGATGCAGACTTGGGGGGAGCCCTAGGTCTGCCGGATGCTGCTGCGAGTCTGCACTCACCCAGAGAGGCCAGCACGACCACGGCCACCAGGAGCAGGGCCAGGAAGAGGTAAAGAATTCGCACGGACGTGTGCAAAGACAAGTTCTTCTGGCAGCGGCTACAGCGGGGCCCCAGCCGGCCTGTGGGGAGAAGAGAAGGAGGTTGGTGGCTTAGGCCAGCAGGTGATGCTGCAGCTGAAAGCCAGTTCCATGTTCCCCCTCTGGCCTGTCTCATCGCATTTCAAGTTCTAGATCCTCATTCTTTAGCACCTCACTGCCTTTCCTCTGTTCCTAGAGATTTTAGGAACAGAAGAGACCGGGGTCAGGGTCTTCAAAGAATACTCATCGCTACCATCGTTCTATGGCATCACCGTTCAGCCTGGGCTGTGAGCAAACACATCTTCCCGATACATTGCCCTCACTGGTGATCCACAACATGGGGCAGCCAGCAAACGTTTCATCGCTGTGTGACCAACTCGTCCCGGTTTGCCTAGGACTTTCCCGGTTTCAGCGCTGAAAGTCTCACGTCACAGGAACTCCTCAGCAAGGGGTTGCCCAGGATGGTTTACCAAGACTGAAAGTCACAAACCCTGGGTAACCCTCTCAGTCCCAGGGAAACCAGAGGATTGATCACCAGTCCCCAAACTTCACAGCAATTCTTATGGAAACCAAATGAATTGTTCCAGTCCACCAGGTGGTCCCTGGTAGAGAAGAAGGAGAGAACCAGGTATTCCTGGCTACTCTGGCAGAGGGCAAATGCCCAGTGAGAAGGCAGTGGTAGTCCCATCTGTGACATCTCTAGGGTTAGTGCCATTTCAGCTGCACATGAGGAGTACCAGGAATGTTTAAGAATTTTGATGCCCTGTTTACACTCCAGACCAAAAGCCATCAGCATCCCTGAGAGCTGGTCTCAGGCATCCCTGGGTGATTACAATGTTCATGCAGCCAAGGGTGAGGAGAGCTGCTCCAATCTCTACTGAAACTCAGCAAGAAGCCCGACTCCAAGTACTGGCTCAGAGGAACCAAATGCCAAGCTGAATCCTGTGGGCCTGAGAAGGATATGCTACTAGGGTGGCATGGGATACAGTGAAGGGGACAGTTCTGGGCCAGGTGAAAGACAGGCCCTGGGGGAGATGGCAGAGGTCCCTGACAGGTCTCACCAGGAGCCCTGGAGACAGATGGCATTGTGTCAAACTCTGACTTCATCCATACCGCATAACCCAGGGCCATGTCTTTTTATCCCCCAGGAATCAGATGGGAGAAAGACAGTCAGGATTCTGGCACCATGTGACCAGCCTGAGGATGGGAGCAAGGAGGGACCCTCGGCACAGAGAAGAGACCAGAGGGCAGCACCCAGAGCCCTTACCTTTCTGTGAGCACGGGAAGGACGGCATGTCCTCATCACCAGCCAGCTCCTCTTCTGAAACACACAACGCATCCCCGTCGCCGCCAGCCGACCTCACTGTGAGGAAGCCAAGTGCCATTAGACGCTGTCAGATGGGCCCCTGAGCCACACCCACCACTCTCCAGCTGCCCCATTCATTAACAGTCCCCACATTCTGGGCCCACCTCCTCCTGCCCCTGGGTCCAAGTCAGCCCACTTGAGCTCCAGGTGACCTGATGGTAAGCGGAGAAAACAAGGACAAAGATAAGAATCAAGTGGCTGAGGAACTAGGGTAACCCAACAGGCCTGGATAAAAAGACTCCATGATCTCCCACAAGCTGGAAAAGACACACAGGCTGGTTCAGCTGTCTACTCCACATGCACCTTGTTCATTCTCTTTCCCCTTCAGGTGAAGTAAAAAGAAGTAAAAGCCAGTTGAATGACACCATTCCCAGACACACGGTGACTGAAGCAGGTGTATCCCCCCCACTCCAGCCTCTTGCCCTCGCTCCTGTTTTTCCAAGGAGCAGACTAGCTGAGCTGAGACTCAGAATCTCCTGCCATAGCATGGGTGCTGACCAGTCAGTCATAGAGTGTGGCAGGACAGGGGGCAATGCCTTCTAGAGTTGGGGCTTTGTGCTGGGGTCGTCGATCCAGCTGCCCACCTCTCACAGCCTAGACTCCTCCTGCACGCAAGACTCTAGGTTCCTGGCATCCAGCTTCTCTAGTTGTTGACCCATCTCATTTCACCTCCTAATTTTATTATTTTTTCTTTGCTTGGTCTTTGGAGATTTCCTGTTTTCTTTCAACTTTAGCTATGCATTTGGCAGTTTGCCTTAAGTTTATCTAGAACCTAAGCTTCATAGTCCCAGGACATTTTAAGCTAGTAACACTACAAGTAGAAGCTTTAAGTTTGGCTTTTCTTTGTTCCACCTTTTTAATGCTGCGAAGGGATGGGTCTTGTCTCGAGGCATTCACAACAATGCTATAAACTTTATAGTCTAAAGCAGGGGTGCTCAATATATCGATCGTGATCGACTAGTTGATCACAAAGGAAGTGTGGGTAGATCACATGACATTAAAAAGACAGGTCCCTTTTGTCTTTTGATTGGCATACAGGATAGCCAATCTGACGTCTGAACTTTTGACACCCTACGCATGCGCGTTAAACCACGCTAACTTGTTCAGTTACATTGCTGCGTAGTTAGCCTTCAATATATTTAAACTAAATACAACAAAGGGTATAAAAATGAGTGCCGTAGCTGGTCCAAGTAAGAAGCTTAAAACCTACCACTTTCATACAGAATGGGAGGGAATTTTTTTCACTATATCATATTCTAAGTGCGTTTGCCTCATCTGTCTGTGTGCCATTGCTATTCCAAAGAAGGGAAATGTGGAGCGGCTCTTTTGGACTGTTCATAAAAACTATGACATTGACTTTCCTCCGAAAAGAGAGCTGAGAAGGAGAAAGGTGAAAGAAGAATACACAATATTAAATAGTAATAATAGTAACTTAAATAATAATATAGAAGAAATAAATTTATGTTTTGCATTTTTATTGTAGGTAGATCATTTTGACTTGGTCATCTTATAAGTAGCTCGCAAGCTGAAACAGTATGAGCACCCCTGGTCTAAAGTATCACTTTTAGGGACAAAAAGACTAAGGTTCAGAGATATTAAGAATGTTGTTTAACACCTAGAGTATGGGGTGAAGCCAAGATGTGAACTCAGAAATCTCTGCTATCATATCTACCACCTCAGCAAAGTAGCAAGCAAAAGTTCTACAAATGATAAGAGACTGGGTAGAAATGCCAGAGGGTTGGGCCCATGACTGAGGGTGTGATGGAGCCTCAAGGGCCCTGACAATGACCAGAAAGTGGCTGGAGTAGCATCTGTGACCTCATTTCCCACATGTTGTGACCACTATAATCAAAGCTTAAGCCAAGAGGCAAAGTAGGCAAGAGACCCTCCCTAAGTGAAGGTGGCCCCGAGTAGGCTCCGGAGGGAAGGAGCTATGGGTGACCCTAAATTAACGATGCCACCACCATCCTCAAATGACCTTGGCTTTGTTTCCAGGTCACAGCTTTTATGTCGCTCCCTCAGCAGTATTCTGGGAGCTCCCGGACTGAAGTCAATCTTTTGTTGAATGTATTTCCAAGTGCTCTGCATTTGTCCTTTTAGACTCCTTTTATTACTTATCCAACAGCTCTCTTCCCCAGTGTTTAAAATCTGAGGGTGGGGAAACGTGTCTGTCTTGTCTACTTTTTCCAAAGCCCCAACACAGTCATCAACACAGAGAAATGCCCAACAAACATAATTTAGAATGAATCTAAAAATGATTGTGTATTATGCTTTCTGGAAGCAGGTCTATGCCTGTATATGGATCGTCAGGGAGCTTGAGACCAAGGTCAGTGCTCTGCCCTCAGAGATTCTGAGTTAACTGGAGAGGAGGTGGAGACCTGGGCTCACATCCATTATCCCTTTTGACCCCTACAACTAGCCTGATAGGCAGAGTGAGAAATTATTCTCCCGATTTTACAGGTAAGAAAGCTAACCTGGGGGAGAGGGTTAACTTTCAATCCCTGGCTATGGTCACATAGCCAGCTAGTGGCAAAACCTCATGAATCCTGGTTGAGTTTTCCTTTTTACAGTAACAGACTCCAGGTAGCCTCTGATAGTTAGTGTGTTCTTATGTGTGTGCATGTATACTTTGGAGTATGGTGTGTACGAAGGCAGAAGAAAGGCTGACATGGTGAGCATGACTGATCCCTGTGTAGTGTATGTATTCTGAGAAATCAACCATTTCAGCCCTGCTTTGTGTCTTACACTGCTATTCTAGCATCAATCTGCCAACAGTTACGGGATAACTTTGCCTGAGAGGTTACCATGATTACCCTGCCTATCCCATAAGCCAGGGCCTGGGGCGGGGCCTACTAGGACTCCTTGGTGCCTTCTGTGCTATGTCTCACCCCAACCTTAGGCCCTCTCACCCCAGATGATGTTGAGGGCTGTTGGATTTACTGCCATCGCGGGCCCCCTCAGGGAGGTATCCCTTCCACTTATTGGAGCAGAAATCCTTCTAGGCCTTACTGTCATGTTCCTTATTTCTCCCCACCCCTTGATGGTGCTTCTCTGCCCTCCCTCGGGACTAGGCCTCCTCCCTGTTCTGGCTCCAGGGCTCATTTCATCACTTCACTGTTTACAACCTTTGCAGGGAATCTGGGAAGACTTAAATCAAGCAAGGCTGACATGGCCCTTCAGCAAACACCCCCCTGAAAGGCACACAGCTTTGTCATAACTTTGCTCTCTCTTTGAGAGCCCTCAAATTGGCAATCATTAGCAAGTGGGAAGTAATAAAGACCCTCTTCCGGCACTCTGCAGAGCAGCCCATGGGAAGGGAAGTGGCAGCGGCCAGCATGGATCTCAGCCCTCTCTGGATGAGGGCTTCACAAGTATTTGGCCCTATTCCCTCAGCTGACATCTCGGTCCATAACTCACAGCCTCCCCAACCCCCAGAGCTCTCTCTTCTCTTTCTAATCCTTTGGACTTCCTGTTCACCAGGGCTGAGCCTTGAATCTTGGGGACCCCTGACTTACCTGTGTCTGGAATGCTATAGCAACTCCCCACTTTCGCCGTGCTCATTTTAATGAGAACACAATCCAAACCATTTGTGAGGCTTTTATAAGCCAAGCCCTTTGCAAGCATGAGCTCATTATATTCACATTATCCCAAGATTGTTCCAGTCGGAAGACGGAGGAAGAAACAGACATAAAGAATTGAGAAAAGGTTGGCTTGAGGACATAGAGTCTATGATTGATGGGAAGATGATTGATTAGACAGGAAACTGAACTCCTTCCTTGCACTGGACCAAGCAGGCTTGACAGAGTCAGGAAAAGAATGTTCCCCCTCCTCTCAGTGTCCCAGGCCTTCTTGGGCTGAGCTGATTTAGTGTTGCATGTCCCAGCTTTTGGAAGTGTTTTTAGAGATAGGGGGTGTGGACGAGAAAGGAGCCACATACTAAACCTGACACGCTTAGGGACCAAAAGCAACCACACAGGATGGTCTGAACATAAACATTCTTAACTGAAAGCAAGTCATGGCCGGTAGCACATCCTTGACAATCTTTGCCTTCAGTGAGCCTGTCTGGTGTCTGTTTGCATCTACAATAATAAACACTTGGGACGTCAGAGTAATCAGGGCACCACTACACCAGAGAGGAGACCACAGACCCCTCACTGTTACCTTGTTCCCCACATACCATCTCCTTGTGTTGTGAATGTTCATTGCGAACCATCCTGTGCCCACCAATGCAGAAGTATGTGTCTCTCTTTATCCAATCTGAGATTTCCCCACTTGGCTTTCTCTCACCTCCCTACATCCACCACCAGTGATTTTCCTGAAAACCCTTACGCTTCCTCCTTGGACTTTAATGTATAAAATAAGCTGTAAAACTAACATTTTCCAGAGAATTTTCTCAAGCTGTTGAGATTTTGTTTCTCAGCAACTGTCATCAATTTGGTTCAAATAAACCAATAAAAACTCCCTGCAGGTTTGGATGTTTCTTACGTAAATGGGAGTGGGAACTTGTAAGTCACAGCACCCATCTGTCATGTTACAAAGGCTCGGAGACATTCAGTGACCTGCCAGCTAGTTGGTGGTTCATAAATGTCCCGGAATCTGAGGCAAGATGCAAACAGACGTACAGAGTGCTTGCAGAATTGCATACACGCAGCTCAGACAGGCTACAGAGCTGGGCAAAGACCTTGCAACCAGGCCTGCCATCTGTTTCCATGTCTGGCCTCCCAGCAGTTCGTCATCTCCTTGAGGTCAGGAAATCTTCCCTCAGCACAGGGTCAATCACAGAGTGGGTATTCAAAACAGATGGGTTCATTGACCCTTTGAGAAGCCCTACATCCTTAATTATTAACTTCTGCTCTTTCAATTAGGGGCTCATTTTTATTCAAAAATAAAGATTCATGACTGGAAATGTGGTTTAAATATGACTTATTGTTAGAGTTCTCCATGGCAAGGGAGTGTTGGGAAGTGCTGGTGCATTGAAGAGGCAAAGGCTTAGAGTAGTAGAGATTTAAAATGAACATACATGGGCCCAACGTTTAAACTGAAAAGGAATGAATGAGGAAACAGCATTTCCCTCCCTCTTTCAGAACTGGAACAGGGCTATAATATTCCTCTCCTAAAGCTAAAAAGCCTCTCTTGTGGTCTTTTTTTTTGGGGGGGGGGAGTTTTATTCCCATTAGTGTCCCAGTTAATTACCTTAGAAAACCCCTGGCATTTTTATGGCCCTCCAAAGTAAGGCCCTGGTCTTTCCCTCTGTCACACATACATGACCCACGGATAACTGAGAACTTCTGACATGCTGAGAACTGAGAAGCACCCAAGTATCAAAAATGATGGGTAGCCAGGTGTCTGAAATAATTGGAGAAGTCACCATATTGTAGGCTGTGGGTGTCCGAAAAGAGGCTAAGTTTCCAACAGCCTATGTTGCCTTCTCTCTCTTTCTCTCTTTCTTGCTTTTTTTCACTTTGCTGATCCTGCATAAAGGCTATTGTGACAGGAGGGGGTGAGTTTAGGAAAGGACACTGGAGAAGATGTGGTAATGCCTGAACTTTGGGAAAGAAAGCCCCTTTCTTGGGACAAGGGGAGGACAAGCTTGGGACAGTATGCTGGTCTTTGTAACAAATATCTGAGACTTCATAGCCAGCTTCTGCCACCCTGTTCCAGAGGCCCCAAGAGATGAGGGCTGTCACAAGGGAGCATCCTGGACCCTGTACTAAAGAAGCCAGGCCCACGACTTACCTACCCAAGACAGCCAGGACCCACTCTTCACCTAGTAATCTCTACTGCAATTATAGACAGTGTCGTTTTTAAAAAGTCAAATAGCCTTCGAAGCCAGTGTTGTAAGCTCAGACTTGTAAAGCAACTGCAATCCTGGAGGTTTGGAAGAGCCTGTTCCTCTTGTACCTAAGGTCATAATAGCCAACTCAAACACTGGGATAGCCACAAGAGGTACTCCTTTTTTTTTTTTAAGCCTCTGCTCCCACAGAGCCACGTGGAAGGTCTGATGGAAGGTGCATGTGTTGGCACACCGTGAGGCATGACTGCTGACTCAGCGGGGGTTCAGCTTGGTTCACTTCTCCTTCTGGAGGTGGAAAGTAGCCCAGACCTGGTAACCAATGGCTAACTCAACCGCGGTCGCCGACTCCAGCTTTCTTTTGGTTGACCAAAAATGTGGAGTTCATTCACTCGTTAACCTTTTTGCAATCTTCCATCAGAGTCAGCAAGGGGGAGAGATTCGAGGAATGGAATAAAAGGTCTTTCTTTGGGAAATTCAAGGAACACATTTTGATGATTATCTCTTCTACAAAGTTCACAGAGTGGGTTTTCAAAACAGCCAATTGGCTCAGTAAAAATAAAGATTTGAGAGTTTTCTCAAGAGCCAATGCTATATTTAAAATTGCAGAGTAGCTATAGTCTAAGGTTGGAGAATGCTGTAATTAAGGTTGCAAAATTGTTTTCATTAGAAGCCTCCTGCCATTACCCCCTCCCCAGAGGCTTCCTCTGTGGATGTGCCTATACTCGGACGGGAATCGGTCTGCCCGACGCAGCTTTAGTGAACCTGGTCCTTCCCTTTCAGATTCTCCTGCCCAAGTGCTCATGATCTGCACCCCTGGAATCCCACGTCTTTTCTGCCCCTTCATTCCTAAAATCTACATTCAATACTCAGGGACAGGCATTTCCCCTCCCCCTGCCACCTCTGCCTGAATCCAAGCTGGCCCACAGCCTGCCACTGTCTGCTGCCTTTCCCTGAGCTCTTGGTATCACAGAGCTTGTGGGCAAATTCCCCCTTCTTCCCAAGCCCTCTTTATCCTAAACGACTTTCTTCCCTTTTCTTGCCCTCAGTGTTTCTAACTAGGGTACCCGTGGCCTTTGGGTGACACATTTCTTCATTAGACAGGATCTTCCCATACTACACTGACCTGTGGGATCCTGGCCCGTTAGCTGCTAGTAGCAATCCCTGGTCCTTGGGAAAACTCTAAGTGGCCGCTCCATTTCTAAGTACCCTTTCAGGGGGCGGCATGGCCGCTAGTCGGAAGAGAACCCAGTCCAGTCATTCAGTACAACAGACCCCAACTCTGCCCACCACATTACACACTGGCTTCCTCTGTGCAGAGAGCAGCTCCTCAGCCCCCCTAAGCCCCACAAATCCAGTGGGAAGGGATGGATCCTGATGTCTACTGTCACCTCTTGGCCTTCAAACCCCACTTGGGGTCTATGCTATCTCTCGCATGGGGACTTCCCTTCCCTTCTCTGGGTTTTATGTGCAAAAATAGTGGAAATACCCTCTACTTTACAGGTGCTGGGAAAATTCAATGATGTGGTATACAAGCAGTATCTGGCTCATAGTAAATACCCGATCAGTGGTAGTAACATCATTTTCATCAGGACTGTTCTTCTTTGTCTCCCTTTCTTCCCCAAGCCTGTCACTTTCAGGACCAATGTCCAACTTTCAGCAAATCTGTTTTCTAAAACATGTCCTACAGAACACTGGATCCAAACTACTCTTGGTGAAAAAGGGCCCTTTGACCGAGTGAGTCTAGAAAATGCTGTGTCTCCGTTCACCATCTGAGACACTCACAGCAATCCACCAAAACTTTTTTAGTCCTTCCGAAAAAAAGAAGCCTCTTTGCATCTACAATAACAGATCTACATCAATCTGTTTGATGCGATGTTTTCAAAGTAATTTGACAATAGAACTTCCTGCCATTCTTGAAAAAAAGTGAACTAGGAAAGCCCATGGAAATGGTACTCAAAGGTACGCCAACGTCGGGGAACACTGTTCTGGGTAAGTATCTCACCTGGACTGGATCATTTCTTCATCCTGTCTCCCACCATCAACATTATGTTGAGATCCCACTGGCCCTCTGGGCCCCATGACCTGGAATCCATAGGTCTCGTCTCAGTGGCAATAGCTCAGCCTGACCACCCTCTGGAGCCTAAAGTTTACAGCTATTCTATCTGCATGATCAACTCCTTTCTTATACGTTGCCTGCTGTTTTCTCCTAATCCCTGCTGCACTAAATCTTTACGGCCCGCAAGTCATCCGTCATCCGGGCTCTGGGCGAGCCCCCAGGATCAGCAGCAGCTCCCTGGAGCCTTCAGTGTTCTCTCACATCCCTATGCCCTTCCCTGCTCTGAGCTGGGAAAGCCCAGCCGGGTGAAAGCATGTCAGAGAGCGGTGTGGGTCCCGCCCCTGCCAAGGCCTGCCATCTGGATCCTCCCTCCATATTCCTCCTCTTCTTAGCCCACCCCATTCTCCAAAGATGAGCTCACCTCCTCCCTTTTGGAAAAGACCAAAGTCGTTAGGTTTAAGATCTTCATCTTCCCCTAACTCCCTCCAGCTGTTTTGCCGCAAACCCAGTGTAGGAAAAGGTGTGTGGGAACGGGCCTCTGCATTTGGAGCACAATGAGGCCCTCATTTCCACACTTCATGTGGGCATGCCTTTTGAGGCAGCAATCCCCCTTCTAAGAAGTCTTCCCCTCAGCGAATACACATTCAACTAGGCTAAGATGAATATGTAAAGATTATCACTAGAGGCTCCCATAAACCTGAGGAAAAAAGTGAATAACTCAAATGCCATTGATAAGGGATTGGTTAAATAAATTATTGTAAATTTGTATTATGGAATATAATGCAGCCATTGAAAAATAACACAGCTCTCTGTATTTATTGTCCAGGAAGGATATATATGTTCTTTTGTTGAACTTATAAACACACACGGATAGTATAATCTTACCTATGTGAAAACAATCTGTGTGCAAATATACAGAGAAGGACTTCTGGAAGAAAGCACAGCCAGATCTTGTCAATAAACTCTGAGGGCTAATGTCCATGTGGATGCTACTATTTTTTCCTTTTCTGAATTTTTCAAAAGTTTTCATGAAGGGCCTGACCTGTGGTGGCGCAGTGGATAAAGCGTCGACCTGGGAATACTGAGGTCGCCAATTCAAAACCCTGCACTGGTCTGGTCAAGGCACATATGGGAGTTGATGCTTCTAGCTCCTCCCCCCTTTCTCTCTCTCTCTCTCTCACTCTGTGTCTCCTCTCTACAATGAATAAAAGAAAAGATTCTTTAAAAGTTTTCATGAAGGTGGGACATAAAAGTGAGACTATGAGACATGGACAAGAGAGTGGTGGTTACGGGGTGGGGGGAGGGAGGGAAGGGTGGGATAGGGAGAAGGGGGGGCACAGGGAAACCAGATAGAAGGTGACAGAGGACAATTTGACTTTGGGTGATGGGTATGCAACACAACTGAATGATAAGATAATCTGGAGATGTTTTCATTGTACATATGTACCCTGATTTATTGGTGTCACCCCATTAAAGTTAATAAAAAAAAAGTTTTCATGAGTATGTATCATAAAGATTAAATGCAACTGGTAATGCAGCAAGTCTATGTCCATAGCCTTTCCTCAGGACCCCATCAGGAGAGCCTTTCTTCCTTCCATGGCCGGGGTCACCCACTCCTGCCTTCTCCTCCACCCCGCCCCCATTTCTCCCTTCTCTTTCTCTCTACCTTCCCGTGAGCACTGGACAAAGCCGCCCTGAAGAACCCGGCATGCCTGGCCTTGCCTCTTACTTTAATTATTCAGTTCCCTTTCCCTGAGACTTCTCTGACACGAGGCCTCCCCGCACCTTTGCTTCAGTGCTACCCACCCCTTCCCAGCCCGTGCAGCCTGGCTTTCTCCAGTCGGGTCGGATAATCCCGTGCAAGCTCTGTTGATTATCAGTCAACTTTTTGACACTGTTGCCCTCTTTCTTGGAACTTTCTTCTCTCGATTTCAACATTACCATCATATGTCTCTGCTGGAGTCCCTGACCACTCTTCTTGGCTCCTTCACAAGCTCGTGTTCTTCCTTTCATTCTCTAAAAGCAGAGATTTCCCAACGTCTCCAGGGAGAAGTTGCAACCAAGCCATCTCCTGACAAGCCCATTCAAATCCTCTCCAATGTCAACAGCACACAGTTGGAAGTCCTTAGTATAGCAGTTAAGGCCTCCTGCTCTTGTGATTCCCTGTGCCTCTCAACTCCAGACAAATTTTTACCCATCACACCTAAATACATTACCAATGACTGGCTTTCACCAACATTGTGTCCTGTCTCTACTGACTATCCCTTGAATAATCAGATCCAAATATTGCTCAACCTTCAACTCCTCCCTCATGTCTTCCTGAACTACCCCAACTTGAAACGCTCTCTTTATCTCAGGTGATTCCTGTTGAATCTACTATACATACCACTCATTTTTCTTTTGCAGCATCTCCCTTGATTGTCTTGTTTTCTGAAGGGGGCATGTCTAGTCTCTGCCTGAGGAAGGAATCATCCTTGTTTCCCTTTAAACTTGCATGGCTCCTCCCCCAAAGCAGGTACTCAGTACATGTTTGCTGACTGAAAAAGGCAGGACAACATCCCAGAATAACCACTGTTTTAGCTTGAGTTCAGGGGGCTATAAAGGTATTTCCTCTGAGCCTCACAGGAAGTGTCTGCAGAGCTGCATCTGAAGATGGTCAGGACACTGTTGGAAAGAGGAGCCTGGAGCTCAGAGAGGTACATCTGGTATCATCCACCTATTCCCACGTCAGATCTATGAAACTGGGAAAGGCTGTTCAAAGAATAGATGCCCAGCCTGACCAGGCGGTGGTGCAGTGGATAGAGCTTCAACCTGGAATGCTGAGGACCCAGGTTCTAAACCATGAGGTTGCTGGCTTAAGCGTGGGCTCATCTGACTTGAGCGTGGGATGTGTGGGATCACAGACATGACCCCCTGGTCACTGGCTTGAGCCCAAAGGTCACTGGCTTACGCAAAGGGTCAGTGGCTTGGCTGGAGCCCCTTGGTCAAGGCACATATGAGAAAAGCAATCAATGAACAACTAAGGTGCTGCAACTACAGGCTGATGCTTCTCATCTCTCTTCCTTCCTGTCTGTCCCTCTCTCTTTCACTAAAAAAAAAGAAAAAAAGAGAAAAGAAAGGATGCCCAGTAAGAACCAAGGAGTCTATGGCTGAAACCACAGACTCATGACAAGAGGAGCAGCAAAGAAGAGACAGGAAAAGAACCAATGTCACCCAAATTGCCTCCTGGGACCGCTCTTAGGACACTTTCCACTCTCAGTCTTTTTTGAATGATTTGGGCATAGATCTTAAGTGTCTTAGCAAAGGGTAAGCTCCTTGAGAGAAAGAGCAGGGTCTGAGATCTTCTTTGCATCTTTCTTGGACAGTAGACATACGTGGACATACAAGCCCTGGCATTTAGCAGTTGGTCAATAAATGTTTGTTAAACAGAAGCATAAATCTGCACTGAAAACCTACATTAGGTTCATGGGAAGCCATGGTGTGATACTTGCCTTTAAGGATTCCAGCCCGGTGGGGGACTCAAATGTACCCACTGAAGGAAAATAGTGGACACCTTCTATGTGCAGGCACTGTGTGGGAGTGAGACTGGAAAGAGGCAGACAGGGACCCCATCTCATGAAAGTCACATTCTGATACTTCCCTGTAGGCAGTGGTGGGATTCAGCTGATTCGCACCAGTTCAGCAAAACCGATACCTAATTTTTTGTTGAGTTCGGCGAACCTGTTGTTAAAATGGCATTTGTAATCAGGGTTCTCTCTAAGGCGGGTGCCTGGGGAGCCACCCAATGTGGAAATCACAAATGTACATTCCTTACTCTTTAACATTCATCTATGCAACAACATTTTATTGTTCTTATTTAAGTATTAAATGCATGAAATAATAAACTACCTTCTATATATCATTTTCTTATACTTAATACGGTCATTAGGGCAGAGAACCGGTTGTTAAATTATTTGAATCCCATCACTGCCTGTAGGCATTACATTTCTGGGGGGGAGTGTGTGTGTGTGTGTGTGTGTGTGTGTGTGTGTGTGTGTGTGCGCGCGTGTGTACTCTCAGAGAAGGAAAAACAATCGAGTAGAAAGTTAGTGCTGGAAAGAGCCTCAAAGATCATCCAGTCTGCTTGCAGATGAGGAGACTGTGGAACAGGAAGTATCAATGACTTCATCATGGTTATATAGTTATAAAGCTAGTTTATAACAGAGGTAGGCCTAGCCTTGGGCTTCAGTGCTCACAACACACACACACACACACACACACACAAATACACACTTGCTAAATTAAACATAATTCACACAGGCAGAGCGTATATGACTGGCAGTCTGTCGTGCTGCTGCTGTACGTGCCAATTCTGACACCCAGCACAGCTGCCTGTTTTTCATGAAAACGGCCAAGCTATCCACCAACATCTACTGAGGAGCAGAATTCTTTTTCGTCTCTGAAATCAGCTGTGGGATATGAGTCTTCAGTTATTAAAGTCACCCCAGCTGGGTGACAAGGTGACGTGTGTGTGTGTGTGTGTGAGAGAGAGAGAGAGAGAGAGAGAGAGAGAGTTTGAGCTGATCGCAACATCTCAGACCCTACCACATCCCTGATTTGGGTCATTCAGTGGGTCTTTGCACCTTTGCCACATCGGCTGTTTCTTCTAGTCTCAGGCTCCTTCTAGTACCCCAAGGTCTGGGGATGGAGATCAGGCTTCCCAAGTGGACCCAGTCTGCCCACTCACGAGTGGCTATAATCTCCCCTCACCCGGCTGTGGGAGGTGGAGTTTCCTGGGATTGCACTGCTGTATTCTGCAGCCCCCTCCTCCTCCTGCCTGCCCTTTGCCCACAGGGAGTGGGCACCGCTGATTCTGTGGGGGAGGGGCTGTTCCTCCCACACTTGGGGAACAGCAGGGTGTGCCTCTGCCTTGTCTGTGGCAGCTGAGGACAAGTCTCCCAGGGGCAAAGAGTGGCCAGTGCAGCAGGCCTGCTTCCAACCAGCTCTCCACCAAGTCACTTCCGCTTCCCAATGCCCAGAGCTCCTGGCCTGAGTCACTTGCATCAGAGCAGGACAGCCTCAGGGACACCCAGGAGACCAGGACCCAGAAAGGGGAACACTTTGCCTACAGAGCTAGGGATGGGGGTGGGGCTCATATTGCTGGGAGGGCTCCCATGATGGGACCCTCATTGGAGCTGGAAAGGATCCCATAGGTGGCTCCTAAGGGCTCAGACTGGCCAGCGGGAAGCTACAAGGTGGGCCGAGCCTAGGGGATAGAGACAGCTGTGTGGCCCTCAGGTGTGAAGGGGGCTGCACCTGGGGCCAGGGGCCAGCTTGCATGAAAGATGCGACTGCCTGGGAGGCCGGTTGGCCGCTGGCAGGCAGGCAGGAGGGGCCTCGGGGTGGAAACAGCTTGGCTGGCAGAGCTGGCCCTGGCACCTGGCCACTGGTGGCAGCGCTCCTCAGAGAATGTGTTTTCTTGTTAAAGTACTGTCCCCGCCAACACCCCTCTCCCCCACAAAACATAACATCACGGTGTTTTGCTTTGAGTGGGGATGGTGAATCTTTGCCAACAGATGTAATTCTTAGATTGGTGGGTCCTTTGGAGAAACATCTGAAGCCAGCTCCCCCTCCAAGAAGGGTTGCCCTGGAAGGGGCTGCCCTGCTCTGCCAGGCACTTTTTCCATGTGGGGGAAAAAATCTTGATGTTTCACACTCCACAGATCCCAAAGGCCAAATATTTGCTGTCTGTTCTGCCTTTTCCATCTCAGGCAGAGGTGCTGGCAATTCCTGGCTCCTGGGGAGTACGAGAAAAGAACCTGCAGGGAGGTGCACTGGGCCTCCCTCCTCCTCCCCGGAAGCCCTGCAGCCTGGGTTCCCCACGTGTTCTGAGAGAGCACGGAGACTGGAGGGAAATACGTGAGAGCTGTCCTGAGGCCTCAGTGGGCAGGACTCAAGCCCCACGTGGTGGTGAGGCTGTTGGTTGAAAACAAGAAAAGGAGGTGAGAAGGGCAGGCCTTGGACTTCTTTCTCGGTCTCCCAGCCTCCCATCCAGCAGGCCAGGAGGATCCTGAGACCCGGTAACATGATGACATAATTTCTGCTGGTCCTCCTCAGGAGCCTCCTCTAAACATGGTCACACCAGCTCTTTCCCCTCCACGTGGAGAAGAAGAATCGCCTGAGTTTCAGAAAGACAGGTCGTGTGTTCCTCCACCTTGGAGCGGGGAGTCTCCTCCATTTCAGAGGACTTAGGTCCTCCCTGTGCTTTCCGCACTGTGTTTTCTTTTATAGTGCTTGTCTGGATGGCTGGTGGAGCCAAACCACTCTGAGAATGTGCAGCATCATTGAGGCTGAGAGCCGCGTGGGCTTCGGGCCTGTGGGGAGATGTGGTCTAAGACCTATCCAGAGGCTTCTGGGTAATGACCTGCCCCAGGCAGCTGACTAGGGAGGGTATGGCTGCCTAGATGTGGTAGCCAAGAGCAGAAACTTCCTGGGTGAGGCTCCTCCCTGCTGCCACTGGAGCTCCCTGGGTTTGATTATAACTTGCTTGCCTCATCCCAGACAGTCCAAGACAAGGTAAGGCCATCAAGAAGGACAGAAAGGCCAGAGGCCATGGGGAAGGAAGCATTCCGGCCTGAAAGTCGGGAGCCCTGGGCTGTACTCCCTTGACTAGCTGAAAATCTTAAGCAAGTCCTTTTCTTTTGTCCACAGGACTAGCAACCTAATTTGTGGGGCCCAGTGTAAAATTAAAGTGCAGGGGTCTCTTGTTTAAATTCAATCAGAGTAGCCCTAGACCTTTATATGTAAAAGAGACAAAAGGAGTTACTTCTTCAGCACTGCCACTCTCATAGTCTCAAGCCCTGTAGGTGACCTCAAAGGTCCTTTCTGATGTCAACATTCAGTAAGCCAAAGAGGTAGTGAGGTTCTCACTTCTAAGTGACAAGTGAGTGCTATGGGAGATTTAATGCAAAGCACAGGGAGATGGCAAGAATACCCACCGATGGTCCCCCCTCCCACAGCCTGCCTCTCCCTAACGCTGAAAATTAGCCTGAAGACCAAGCCTGCTCTTGCCCAGGTCCCAAGAAAGCTAGACCCAGGTAGGAGCACCTGAGACCAAGTCTAGTTCTTGTTTCCATCCCAGGAACTAACTGCAAAGGCCATCATCTGATGACCCACTGCCCTAGGGACAGCTCAGACCTGGACGACTAGTCTTCTCCAGCTGCTCTGTTCCCAGGAGGTAAGAGGGCAGGCAGGTCAGGTAGGGTTCAGAGGTTGGGAAGGGCAGGGATCTCCTGAGATGAGGCTGAAGTTCCTGGAGAAGAATCCTTGGCCTGGCGCTGGGCCGAAGGCTAGGGTGGGGGTGGGGGCCTGCAGGAGCCTCTGAGATGGGTCCCCTGGGTGGAGATTTGCACTGCTAGAAAGTTGTACTAGTGACATCTTTCTGTGCTTGCTGACCGGTTAAAGGGATTCTTAGAAACTTCTCTGTTATTTAAAATCTTTTTTTTTTAGGGTTAGAGCAATGGCAGGGCAGGGCTGTATGAACTTTCTCCATGTTCCTTCTTCTCTCCCCTTCCCCTTAACTCAGGGCTCCGCGCCGTCCTCCCAACACCCTCCGCAAGGGTCGGTCGAAGAGGCAGGGAGAAGACCCCTGAACTCCTGCCCTGGGAGTCCTCCTATCCTCAGCCCCGCCTGGGTAGAGTGGTCCCGCTGGGTCTCGCCTGGGAACTCGGGCACGTGGGGCTTACCTTTCATGGTCCCTTGTGCCAGGGCCTCGGGAGGGCCTCGCTGCGGGCGGCTTGAGTTGATTGATGACCGGGGTGAAGCTGGCGGCTCCTCGAGGGATACCCGATCGCCACCCTACGCGCCGCCCGCAGGAACCAGGCTGGGCGTCGGAGTTCTGCTGGAGCGCGGGGCCGCGGAGGCGGCGCACGGAGAGGAGGGTTCGCGGGGTCGCAGCCTAGGGGCGCCGAGCCCACCGCCCATCCCGCCGTCCGCGCGCTCCCCGCTGGAGGCCGGCGAGCTCTGCGGCTGCCGATCCCCGCGCTCCCGCCCTCGCTCCCTCCCTCTTCGTCACTTCTTGGGCTCTGGCCCAGATCAACTTCCTTGGTATTTTCAAAACTGCCGCGGCCAGGCTTCTTTGTGCCGCCGTGGGTCCCTACGTCCGCACCCCCGCCCGGGCGCAGGACCTCGAACCCGCCTGCCGCCCTCCCCGCCCTCCCCCGCCGCGGCTGCGCTAGGAGAGCGCGCAGACGGACGCTTCCAGTGCAGTGGTTTGGCTGTGGGGGACTCCTTGGGGGCGGAGGCGAGGTGGGGGGAGAGGGGCGGGGCGGCTGGATGTTCGCCCTGGGCACTTTTCTCACCGGCGTAAAGGGTAGAGGCTCTGAGAACAAGAAAGATCCCTAGGTTCCAGTCCCAGCCCTCACCGCTCTGGTTTGCCTGGGACCGTCCCGTGTTAGCGCTGAAAGCCCCGCATTCTCAGAAACCCCTCATTTCTGGATAGACCTGACAGTTGGTCATTCTATCTCTGCCACCCCTCAGTGAGTGCCTTCAAACCTTGGTTTTTCTACATGAGAGAACTGGTTCTCCCGGGACCCCCAAATTCTGTGATTTTGTTGCTGGAGTGACCTCTGGCATTCTTGGGGAAACTGACCTCAAGCAGAGTTGTGACTCTTGTCACAGACACTCTTTTGAGACATGTCATTCTTCATTGGTGGGACAAACATTTAATTTACTAAGCACCTACCTACCATGTACCAAATTCTGACCCAAACTCTAGGTGTGTGTGGAATGCTTCACACCAGCACTGTCTCCATGAGAAGCATCTGGTGGGGAAAGCCAAGTTAAACAAGTAATGGTGCTGAAGTGTGTGAACGCTATGGTTCAGCGAGTGAGAGAAGGGACCACAGAGTGGGGACAACCCTGCCTGGTATCTTCTGATTTCTACAGTCAGAGCTTTCCCCCACACCCCCACACCTCCATGCCCACCCCTCATTTGGCCCTTGGAGTAAAGTAGGTGAGGCCAGTGAGCCAGAGAAATTTTCTCCCACCCAGTCAGAAAGGGTGATGTTCAGCTATCCTTAATCTCCTTTACTTTGGCAAATGAAAAGTTGCGGTTCACAGAGTGCTTTCTTATCATTATCTCAACAGAACCTCCAGACAACCTTGAGAGAAGGAGCAAGGAACTGTGCTACCATTTGAGGAAACTGAGGTTCAGGAATGTGGACGAAAAAGGAAACACTGTAATAAATCTGACCGAAAGTGATCTCACACATTGACCTGATCATAAGTTCCTAAATGGGCAGGGCATGGTGGGTAGTCATGCCTCAGATATATAGCTGCCCTAGGAAAAGGCATTTCTTTGCCTTATGCAAGCCCTTTTCATTGTTTCTGTGCATCTACACCTTCAAAATGCTTCTTTTTCAGACCCCTCAGAAGCATAACCACCCTCAAGAGAGCACAGAAGCTTGTAAACTCTTATTATCCAATCCCTGCCTTATTTCTTCCCACCTTCATATAACCCTCCTTCCTTCCTGCCTTCATTCCAAGTATATTAAGAAAACTGCAAACCGTCATTCACTGGAGCATTTGAGATCTCACTTCCCAGCAATTATTGGTTTGGCTCAGATAAACTCATAAAAATCCTCTACAGGTTTGGAGGATTCTTATGTTGCCTACCTTGTAGTCATGATGTACTCCTGGGGCCCTGGATTCTGAATCGGCCATGTGAGCCTCCCAGGGTTTGAGGTGTTGCTATGATAGTGCCAGATGCATCAGCAAAGAGATGAAAGATGCCAGTGTCTGGTTGTAGATGGGCCCTGAATGAGCAGAGCTGGACCCCAACCTGAAGAGGTTCAGAGGAGGAGCTCCAGTTCTGAAAGGGCTCTGGGCATGGATCAGGAGAGCTGCTTTGTAAACACCAAGGAGATATTCATAGCAAAGGAATCTTTACCTAGGCTGTTACCTATATACTAACTTAATAACCCTCACAGCAGCCCTATGAGATAAACACTATTGCAGTTCTCATTTTTTCAGAGGAGGAAACTGTGGTGTGGGGAAGATAAATAATATGCTAGTGAGTGGAGATCCTGGGATTTTGAGCCCAGGCAGGCTAAGCCAGTGCCTGTGGGCTTAGTCACAGTACACCACACAGCTTCTCATAGAAGGCACTCAAATGTTTGTTCACAGAAAGAACAAACACAAGGTCTTTGGTTTCCTCCATGCTTTCTTTAGTGACCCATCCAAGATGTTTGGTTAAAAGAAGGGTCTAACCCTCTATCATCCTCCTACCCCTTTGGGACTGGGCAGTATATGTACCTTGTGCTGCTTCTATAATAATGCAGATGAATCTGCAAAGAATGAAAAATCAATGTCTGATTGTAGATGGACCCTGGATGAGCAGAGCTGGACCCAACCCTGCAGAAGGTCAGAGGATGAACTCCAATTCCAAAAGGTCTCTGAGGAGAGGGGACCCAGAACTGTGGATTGGCTGGAAAGAGCTGGAGCCAAGTTGGCAGACACCAGGGGCCAAAGCACCAGAATAGCTCAGAGAGGGAAGGAGCCAGAGGGAGGAGCATAAACGATGATCACAGATCAAGATCACACATCCCAGATCAAGAAGGGAGGAGACGGGATTTACTAGAGATTATACCAGCCTTTGGATAAAAGCTTTCAGCTGCAATTTCTACCAATAATCAGAGAGATGAACCCAAGATAAACTGGACCCACTCTCCCTGAGGGACCAAATTACGGGACTATTTGGATGTAGCTCAGCTGGGCCTACAGTGCAGAGAGGCAGACGGCACCAGACAGGGTGGAGTTGGTTGGGATGGGGTAGGGGAAACAGCTTAATACAGTTTTTAACTTGAACTGGGGTGGGGATGAGGTAGGGGCAGTTGACTGAGGTACATATGCCAGACTTACATTGAAAGTCAAAGGAAATAGCTAAAGAGCAGAGGTCAGTTAAAAAGAAAAAACGAAATCACAAATGGTGGAAACTTCTATGTATTAATGAAGGGAGAAAGTCCCACCTCAGTTCTTGAGACATGCAGTAATTTGCTCAGAATAAAACCTCCCAGGGAGCACCCTAGACTTATCTTTTCAGGCAAACAAACAAACAACCATCTCCCTCCTGACATGTGATGGCGCTCCGTGGTTGCTGGCTTGAAGCCCCAGGCTTGCCGGGTCAAGGCACATACAAGAAGAAACTATGAGTTGATGCATCCTGATACTTCCCCTCTTTCTCTCTCTCTCTCCTCTCTAAAAATCAATAAATAAAAATCTCCTTCTCTCCTAAAGCTCAATGCTCCCACCTTTGCCTTTGATGCTTCTCGCCATGGCCATGCTCCTCTCCAGTATTGGGAGATTACTTCCATTTTCCTTCTTAGAATGTAGCTCCAGCCCTCAGTGCTCAGTGAAATCACTCCCTTCGTTCTAGCTGGCAATTATGATAGCCTTTTCAAAATTTGTATCCTCTTCAACTATTTTGTAAATTTCACACTGTATCAGTCAGGTTTCTACAGAGAAACAGAAGCAATAACCAGTGGGCTGCATATTCAGGGAAGAGATGGTGTTGCAGCTAAAGCCCAAAGCCAGTCTACCTGCATAATTCCTTTTTTCTCTGGGGAGGTCAGACTTTTTTTTTCTGTTAAGGTTTTTGACTGATTGGACAAGGCCCACCATAGGATGGAGGGTAATCTGCTTGACTCAGAATCTATTGATTCAAATGTTAATCTCATCTAAAATATACCTTTACATCTAAAAACATCTAGAATAATGGTTGACCAAATACTTGGGTACCATGGACTAAGCAAATTGACACATAAAATTAACCATAAACAAACACCATTGGCAGCTCCTTCTTGAGCCTCTTCCCTGGTTTATCAGATACTATGTGATTCTGTTTCTCTAAAACTTCTTTGGCTTCTTTTTCTCAAATAGCTTCTCCTATTTGGTATATTTTATAAATATAGGTATCTCCTACCTTTATTTTAATTCATGAAAGTAACACATGCTGCTGAGGCAACAACTCCTACCTATCCCACTATCTTAACACAACAAAAGTTTATTTACCATTCACATGACAGTCACATGTGGGTTGGGCTTGGGCAGTTCTCTTCCAAATGGTGACTTGGAAAACCAGGAATCTTTCATCTTCTATCACCACCGTCTTCCACATATGTCTTTAAAGTTGTTGCAAAATGAAAGAGAATGGATCGAGGTCCACATCCAAGGCTACAGGGTTCTCTCTGTGATTCTGTTTTCCATCATGTTTGGAAGTGATTACAGTCTCAAATGGAGGAGTATGGATCAGATCTTGACAATCAACATGCTCATTCAGAAAAGAAAAAAATGCACGACAAAGCAGCTGTCTGTGGAAATTTTGAGATTCCCCTCAGACAATGTAAAGGGTCCTGAAATATAAAGATTCTTAGGTTTCTCACATCGTGCTACCCAAATGCTAAGCTCATGTCATATATTTATGTTTTCATTACAGTGGCGTCCCATTTCAAGAAAACAATTTCTGCAGTAGTTAGAGCAGTGGTTCTTAACCTGGGTTCTATTGAACCCTAGGGGTTTGATGTGTCAGTCTCAGTGGTTCGGAGAAGCCTCTGCCGCGGAGGCCAGAATAAAGTAATACCGTAATTTGTTGTGAGTTCATGCACTTTGTTGGTTTTGTTCTTTGAGCAAGGTGATGTTCATGCACGGCTCATTTTGTGCACTAGTAAAAAAGCATATACCTATGTCTTGAATTTGGAAAAAAATCATATTTTATTTATCACTAAAAAAGGGTTCGGTGAATGCACGTATGAAACTGGAGGGTTCTGTACCTCAAAAAAGGCTAACCACTGGGCCTGACCTGTGGTGGCGCAGTGGATAAAGCGTCGACCTGGGAACACTGAGGTCGCCAGTTCAAAACCCTGCACTGGTCTGGTCAAGGCACATATGGGAGTTGATGCTTCTAGCTCCTCCCCCCTTTCTCTCTCTCTCTCTCTCTTTCTCTCTCTCACACACTCTGTGTCTCCTCTCTAAAAATAAATAAATAAAAAGAAATTAAAAAAAAAAAAAGGTTAACTACTGAGTTAGAGTAAGTAGCACTAACTCCAATAAATAAGTGCAAGATTCTGAAGACAGTATAATAATAGTTTATTTCTCATTCAAATCACAATCCACTGCAGATTGGGTGTTTCTCTTACAAATGTTGACTCAGGGATCCAGGTTCTTCCCCACTATGATGCCACCATCTTCAGTAAGTAGCCTCTAGGTTTGTTGTAGAAAAGGAAGAGAGACTGGAGGATTGCAGGTTGGTGATTATCATGGGACAGGCCTAGAAGCAGCATATAATGACAATCAACCACACTGTCTGGGCCAGAAGAGTGTCACACGGCCCCAACCAAAGGCAAGGGCGCTGGGAAATATCCTTTAGCTGTGTAACCATGAGGAAAGGGGGAAATAGGGACACTGGTGAGCCCTACCATTCATTAACAACCCTATCTCCAACCCAGACCTTTGCAAGGGTTTTGTCTTTCTCCCTCAATAAGCTCTCTGATGCCATGGATTCAAACTCAATGCAGTGTTACAGCCTTGTGAATGTTAGTGCTTCTCCTAGATAATCAATCTTTTGCAAGTGAAAGAGCAAAATATTTTTGGAAGGCAGCTATGCTCACCATTCTACCATCAACACTGCACAGGAGTAAAATAGTTTTGAATAGGATTGCCAGTCTAGGGTATTTCAAAGCACTTTCCAGCAAAGTTGGCTATAAAGAAAAATCTAAATCCCATTTCCCTATTGGCTTCCATTTAAAATATATAAATAACAAAATTCCCTGGGAAAGAATCCATCCACATTCTCAATTGAAGACGTTTGTCCAGAGAAGTGCTAAGTTGGCGGCTTTTTTTGTTCATTCTCTGAACTATGTAATATTTTCACAATTCTTTTTTTTTTAAAAGGGACAGAGAGAGTCAGAGAGAGGGATAGATAGATAGGAACAGACAGACAGGAACGGAGAGAGATGAGAAGCATCAATCATCAGTTTTTCATTGCAACACCTTAGTTGTTCATTGATTGCTTTCTCATATGTGCCTTGACCGCGGGTCTTCAGCAGACTGAGTAACCCTTGCTCGAGCCAGCGACCTTGGGTCCAAGCTGGTGAACTTTTTGCTCAAGCCAGATGAGCCCGTGCTCAAGCTGGTGACCTTGGGATCTCGAACCCAGGTCCTCCGCATCCCAGTCTGATGCTCTATCCACTGCACCACTGCCTGGTCAGGCTATTTTCACAATTCTTAAGTTTCCTATCTTTTATTGCCTCCTCCCAGAAATTCGCCTGAAGCTTCTCCTAGGCCTATAGATTCTCGCCTCACTTTAGATGTACTAATATTGGAATTTTTAGTACAATAGTTTGCCCTTCTCTGTGGGGAATACGTTCCAAGACCCCCAAGTGGATGCCTAAAAACATAGATAGTTCTGAACTTTATATATGCTACGTTTGTAAAGTTTAATTCGTAAATTAAGCACAGTGAGAGATAACAGTAACTAATAAAATACGACAATTATAACAACATACTGTAATAAGTTATGTGAATGTGGACTCTGTCTTTCTCACTTGCTCTAATTATCTTATTGTCCTATACATATAGTGTGAATATGCTACTCAGAACAAAGTGCAATTAAAAACTTAAGAATTATTTATTTCTAAAATTTTTCATTTAATATTTTTGGATCTTGGTTGACCATGGGTAACTGAAACCACAAAAGCAAAATTATGGTTAAGGGGGGGACTAGCATACCATGGCAAAGAGGTGCATTGCATACCACTCTTTACCAGTGGGTGCTGCTATATAATATAATGTCTAACCTGAGGAATCATTAAAGGAGGGGTTTCATATTGTCAAATAACAAAATTAGCTTATTTTATGTACTCTGTAAGGGTGAAGTTCTGAGAAAAGCAGTACAATTCTTCTTGATTGATATAACAAAGTCTTGGCAGAGACAAACTACTTAGATCAGTGGTTCTCAAAGTGTGCACCCTAGGAGATTTCCAGGTGTGCCCTATGGTATTCCAGAGAAATATGTGCCTGTTAGGCACCAAAAAACCAACAGGGTTTTTGGAGTTTAGATTTTTGGGGGACAGAGGTATGGGGAATTGGCTGTAAGCTGACAGTCTACCCAACCCCCCACCTCACTTGCCTAATTAGGTTACAAAAGGCCGTTGAGCTATGGTGCTGGATTGTTTACACTACCCCCCATGTTCCCTGGAAAGACTGGAGGAAAGTTTCTTCTATCCTTTGTTTGGTGTAAAGTTAAGATTTGCTAATGGCCTCAGTTTGCCCTATAAATAAAGCAAGAAGCCATTTTGGGGCAGCTTTGTTCTTGCCAGCAGCAATTACAGGGCCCTCCCGACCCCATATTTTCTTAATCCCGCACCGTTCCCACTTGGGAGCTGGAATTACTAGCTGCGCTGGTTCGCGGCATGTGCCCGGATATAAAAATAAATATGGTTACTCTATTATACCATTTCATTATGAAAATACTGCTCTTTTTGTTAACACATCATTATATTTATTATTAACATATTATTTTTAGATATATTAACATTATTTTTAGATAAATACACCCAAATAAAATGGATAGATTTCTCAAAAAGAAGCATGATATTGAAGAATCTGATTCTGGAAGTGAGCAAAGGTTAAGTGTAAATAAAATGGACTTGAAGGCTGATGGGCAGAATTTAATTTATAGCACCTTCCATCACTTAACAGTGAACAACAATACAATTGGATTAGAAACCCATTCATGGAAGCTTCAAGTGATTTTGGTTTAACATTAACAGAAGAAGAACTGGCAGTTATATCCACTGATTGTGGATTGATGATTAAACATAAGGAATTGTCTCTTGAAGCCTTTTGGATTTCTGTAAAAGAAGAATATGTGGCAATATCTAAAAAAGCTTTGAACATTTTACTACAATTTTCAACATCCTATTTATGTGAATTAGGATTTTCTACCCTCAACACAATTAAAAGTAAATAGAGAAGAATTCTTCAAAGTATTGATGAGGAAATGAGAGTTTGCCTTTCAAATATAGGACCAAACATTGAAGAAATCGCTAGGACACATCAGGCTCATGTTTCTCATAAACACAGAATGAAAAAACTTAACACATCTACACCAGGACCTGCTGAATTTACTAAATCTTACTAAGAATGTATCTATATATAGAAAAAGATAACTTTTTTTGTCATTTTTTATTTTTTCACCGTTTTTACGAATTCTTAAAAGCACAACTCAAAAAGTATAACATAAAAGTGTTTTTTAATGTCAGAATAAATTTAATTTTATCATATTTATTTCATTTAATTATCATAAAAGCATGCTTGGACTTTATATTTTTTCCTTTAATATTTGACTTAATTATTATAACATATTTTCAGAAATTTGTATATAGTGCACCTACAATTATTTGTAGGACTTTAAATGCACCCCGACTTCAAAAAGTTTGAGAACCACTAACTTAGATTGTTCCTCTGAATCAATTACATATTCAGGAAGAAAGTGGTTGACTTTATTTGGGGCTGGATGTAGATGAAAAAAGGAGCCTTGATGATTGCGGGAAGGAGAGACTCTTTTAGCCAAATCATCCCCTGGACAGTGAAAAGGTCTCCCTGCAGGAATCCCACAACTTAGATGACTGCAAATAGGGCTGGAAAATCCCTGTGTCCAGGTGGCCAGCAAGTATACGTATTAAAATAAAAAGACCAGAGCTGAAGGGGCATGAAGGCTTTTGAGGAAGATATTCTCCAAAAAATGTTGGTACATAGAAATTTCTTTAGCAGGCCTTCAAGAGTATGGGCTTTTAAATTGATAAGAAGGGCCCTAATGGACATTTCTATCTATACTGTGAACAGAGACCCAGAAGCCATAATTATTTCTTTGCAAGATTTTGTTTCTCATTCAAAACCGGAAGTACAAAATTCAGAACAATCCGGACAGATGTATACCATGCATTTATAAGATCAGATTCCAAAGAAATAAATTAAAACCCTACATTTAAATTCACCATCAGATGCAAAGAATGAAATTTAGTAATTCAGAGAGAAAGACCCAGTTGATATTGGGTTATGCATAACTTTCATTCATTTATTAAACAAATATGAGTTGTGCTTATGCTGGGGATATGCCCCTTAGTCTCATGAACATTATAGTTTTGACACAAATAAAATATAGGGTGTGCTCTTAGATTATAGTAATTGAAAAATTAATTCAGGTAACTTATTAAGTAATTATTAAGTACCTCTTAGACTACATCTTAGAGAATTCCTATTATTCACAAAGCTGAATAAAAGAGACATGTTTGAACTATATTTGAAAACTCTCAGGATAATATGCTTGGTCAGGATTTCTCTCATTTTTCCGCTGTCATAATTACAGAAGTAGCAAAAATCTGAAGTATTTCCATTTATTTATTTATTTAAATTGTGAGGGGAAAAAGCGTTTAAAAAGTCTATTTGCTTGTCACTGTTTGAAACGTGAAATACAATTCCACAGTGATGACACTGACACAAAATGGTAGTGAGGAATCCATGCTAGCCTACCCAAAACTAACTTAACATTAGTAAAATGATCATATACACATACAAGAACCTGTATTATTATTACTTGAATTGCCTTCTCACTCTCCATGACTTAACTTCCTTTGTCAACCACTTGATGTTGAAGTTCAAAGTACCCTTATGGGTTAAATGTGCACAGCCTAACACAGAGAACTATGTAGACAGTCAACCAAGGTTTTATTTTCTTTATTTGATGTTTAGAACCTAAACCTGCAGTTAATGGTGACCCTTCTATCTAGGCAGAGTCACTAAAGACAGCTGTGAAATCTGTAAGGAAAGCTAGCAGAGCCTGGAACAAAGAGGCAGCATGCACCTGGCTACTGCAAGATAGGGTGCACGCCTATATTTCAGCAAGGGCAGTCAAGCCAGAATTACTGACTCCTTTCCTTATTGACTTGAACCGACAAGAGTTTCTTCCGATAATCTTGTACACAGTTGCATTCCACTGCATCTAGTTAAATACCAAAAGAAAGATCAGCCCTCATAATAAAATTACATTTTCCACAAGTATTAAACATAATATATTCAATTATCACTGATTGCTTTTCTTAATCATTTTTTCCCCTTGAAGTGTAGGTGTTTTAGTCTCTTCTGTGTCTTCTTTGATGCCAGATAAAGGCTGTTTGAAAATTATTATCTTAATCATCATTCATTTCAGCCACTTCAGGTTTTTGCTTCTCCAAAACTGTCGCGGGGCCCTGGCTATCCATAGACTTCTCAGGAGCATTAGGAGCATTGGTGGTTGGGATTCAATTAATTTACTGGTAGCAACCGGTTCTCTGCCCTAATGACCGTTTTGAGTATAAAAAAACACCATACCGAAAGGTAGTTTATTATTTCATACATTTAATACTTAAATAAGAACAATAAAGGAGATACACAAAACTAGATTATGTTATAAGAAAGAGTTTTAAAATATTTTTTACAAGAGTTATGTAGATTTATTTGTATTTTAAATTGTTTTGCTGTTGCCTTATTTTTTTTAAATATAAAATTTATTTTATTGTGTTTACATAGATCCTAGTGTCCCCCCAATACATCCTCCCCTCCCTTGTGTTTCCCAGTACATCCCCTTTGTCCCCCTCCCTGAAACGCCCTTCCCCTCCCTCCAGGATTTGCTTTTCTGCTCTCATCCCATCCTATCATCCCCTTTCCCTCTGTCCCCTTTCCCACTGGACCCTTTGATCCCGCCTCTGTCTCATTCCGTTCCTCAGTTCACATTGTTCATTGGATTCCTCAAATGAGTGAGGTCATATGATATTTTTCTTTCTCTGCCTGGCTTATTTCACCTAACAGAATAGTTTCCAGGTCCATCCATGTTGTCACAAAAAGTAATATTTCCTTCTTTTTCATGGCCCCATAGTAGAGTTTTAAAATATTAATGAAAAAATATTCAATCATTCCTGACAAAAAACAATAAAACTGTTATTTAAGGTATTTCCATATTGCTTCTTTTTTTTAAAAGATTTTTATTTATTGATTTTACAGGGGTGGGGTCGGGGTGGGGGCAGAGAATGAGAAGTAGCTGCTTCACTCTAGCTGCTCATTGGTTGCTTGTAATATGTGCCTTGACCTGGCAAGCCCAGGGTTTTGAACCAGCGACTTCAGCATTCCAGGTACAGCGCTCTATGCACTGTGCCACCACAGGCCAGGCCATATTGCTTGCTAATTGGCATCCTCACTTGCAATTTTTTTCACCTATGGACATGGAATGAGCATTACTACGGGTGCTTAGAATACTCTGTTGTGCAGATGAACGTTAAAAAAGAGTAAGGAATGTAAATTTGTGATTTCCACATTGGGCAGGTGCCCAGGCACCCACCTTTAGAGAGAACCCTGATTACAGGTGCCATTTTAACAACTGGTTCACAGAACTCATCCAAAAATTCGGTAATTGGTTTACGGAACTCATCCAAAAATTCGGTAATGGCTCTACTGAACCAGTGCGAACCGGCTGAATCCCACCACAGGTAAGGAGTGACGGAAACCTTTTTCTTCTTTTTCTTAGGTAAAGTCTGGCTATTTGTGGATTTCCGAAGATCAGTGTTTGAAGCATTGTTTTTCTCCTTTCTTTGTAAAATCAATGAAGGAAAATTATAATCAATTCCTTTCTTAGCTAATCTCTTCCTGAGTAATTTTTCTTTCTTTTTGAATTGCTCCTCCATTCACAGCTTTAGAAAAAGTGTCTGGTTCTCACTGATGGACGTGCTGGCTTCTTAAATGGAATACAGTACAACCCTCTCTGAAAAGCTCCTCCTGTATTTTCCCAGGTGGCACAAAATGACACTTCAAGTATCCTTCATCCAAAAGGTTCATTGTTTCAGCAACTGTCTTGGCAACATCTTCAAATTCAAACTCCACGAAGTCATAGCCTTTGCTATTTCTAGTTTCTCTCTCTCTCTTTCTTTTTTTTTTCTTTCTTTTCTATTTTTTTTTTTCTTTTACTTCTGGACAGTCTGAAGCTCACAACAATGCCAAACTGGAAGAAATATGTTTGGATCCGGGTTTTGTAAAGAGCTGGAAGTAGGCGGCCCACCTAAATTATGATTAAGTTTTCCTTTTTCTCACTTCTGTTGCTTACTTGCGTGCTGCCGAACCTGAGCCCCCTCCTTGGGAAACTTGGCCTTCTCCTGTGGGTTCAGGGACAGGCTCAGGCGTGGCTTGGCTGGCCCTGCAGAGACTGCCCTGTGGAAAGCGTCCAAGTCCAAGGCAAGCGCTCCACGTGGCAACGCCAGAAATTCCGAGCCTGTAGCTTCTCCAAAGTGGAACTCTTTTTGTCTAAAGAAATGATGTAAAAGTTGCATGCCATGTCATAAAGAAACGATATTTGTTTTAATATAAAACTAATATTTACTGGATTGGGGATGGGGGAAGTGGCAGGGTAGAGAAATGGTGAGGCACGTGGTAGAGGACTGCTGCATTGGGACTTTTTGTACAATTTGATTTATTCAGTTGTAATGCTTTATTTGTTTTTAAGCATTATTTGATATTTTAAAATTATATGCAGAACTTACGTCAATAAAAAAAATTCATTTAGAAATAAAAATACCATATTTTTTGCTCTTTAAGACACACCTGACCATAAGACACACCTAGGGTTATAGGGAGGAAAATAAGAAAAAAAATATTCTGAACCAAATGGTGTGAATATTTAATAAAATACCGTACTTTTTGCCCCATAAGACGCACAGGCATTTTTCCCTCCACTATTTTTGGGGAAAAAGTGCGTTTTATGGAGCGAAAAATATGGTGATAGTTTAAATTATTTCTAGACAAGAAGGAACATAAAAAATGTGAATTCTTCCAAAATGAATACGTGCATTCAGTGCAATTATAATTACAATACAATTTTTTTTCAACTTGACAAAATTAATTTAAATTTTATAAGGAAGAATTAATGTCCTCTCATAGTAAAAAAAAAACTTGCAAAGGACAAGTGAGAGTGATTACCTTCTCAAAATTAAATATTGTTTTAAAGCTAGATAATGAAAATATTGTTACACATAAGCAAAGATATAAATCAGAGGAATAAACTAGAAAGTCTTAAAACAGATCCAAGTTTACTTGGGAAACTTCATAGATAATAAACGGGCATTTCAGCTCAGCATGAATAGGATGGTCTAACTGATAAGCCATGCTGACATAACTGACTGTATATCTGGAAGTAATGAAGGTAGATCAGTGGTGTGATTCAGCTGGTTCGCACCGGTTTGGCAGAACTGATACCTATTTTTTGCAGCGTTTGGCGAACTGATTCTTAAAATGGCACTTGTAATCACGGTTCTCTCTAAGGTGGGCACCTGGGCAATTGCCCAATGTGGAAATGGCAAATTTACATTTCTTACTCTTTGTTAACATTCATCTGCACAACAGCGTATTCTAAGCACCATAGGTAAAAATAATTTGATGGAACTATGCTTATAATATTTATTTATTCATTTCATAAAACTCATTATACCTTTGATGAAATACTACAGTGAAAAGATGGTTAAGAATAAATCACACAACTGATGATGTTCGGATAAAAGTGAAGAAAATCACAAGTGAGGCTGCCAGTCAAGAAGCGATATGGAAATATCTTAAATAACTGTTTTATTGTTTTTTGTCAGGTATGATTGAATATTTTTTAATTAATACTTTAAAACTCTTTCTTATAACATAATCTAGTTTCATGTACCTCATTTATTGTTCTTATTTAAGTATTAAATGCATGAAAAAATAAACTACATTTCAGTATGGTGTTTTCTAATACATAAAACGGTCATTAGGGCAGAGAACAGGTTGTTAAATGATCTGAATCCCAGCACTGAGGTAGATCCTTGCTTCATCTCCCTCCTTCACAAACTCACACATGTGAGGACTTGCGTACATGCACACACATACACACACACTACCCATTACACACACACTCCATTTGGATTATCTAAATAGAAAAATAAACACAGCAGAAAGGTAGAGGAAAATTAGGAGAATAACTGTTCATGTTTTACTTACAAAGGAAGTGGACTTAAACAAGACAGGAGACCTAGAAACTATAAAGGAAAGCTAAACAAATTTCACTACATATAAAAATTTTAAAGCCTTCCTGGTTAAAAAAGTAAGACACATGCTAGCTTGGTAAAACATTTGCAACACACATAGGGTTACTCTATTTATTTAAAATGCTATAAAAATTTTAAAGCCTTCCTGGTTAAAAAAGCAAGACAAATGCTAGCTTGGTAAAACATTTGCAACACACATAGTGTTCCTCTGTTTATTTAAAGTGCTCCTATAAATTGATGATAGAAAAAAAGATGAATAACTTAATAAAACAAGCAAACAATATGAATAGGCAGATCACAAAAGACGTGTTTAGGGGGGTCAAAATTATGCTCAGACACGGAGGTGGTCTTTGTCAATAGTTTAACACAACTTCACACAGGAATTATAATAATTTCACAAGCCAAAAGCATACAGGAAAATGTCTCTTAATAAGCCAATAAAGAAATAACATATTCCAGAGCAATGACAGATTAATCACACTATATTTCCAGGCAAGGGGAGATGAAGTCTGAATTTAGTTAGGTGTGCCTTTATATGAGATGGTACGTGGAAGAGATGCCTTAGCCAACGGAGAGCTGCCCTTTAGCTGTTGCTAGAGCACCTACTAAGCAACAAAGGGTTTCAGTTTTGATAGACAAGCTGTGGGTCTACCGCATGGTTTTCACCATTGCTGGTAAGAGTCTCTTTTATCCAGACAGCAGTTAATGCCCCAGAGGTCTTTGGAGAACTACATATTTAGATCAGCAAAGCATAGCCTTGCCCAGACTGAATGCTCTCAAGGAGGTCTCCCAAACTCTTGATATTTAAAGTCTAAATGTCCTCTTGCCATAGTTGCTTCTCCACGTGTTCCCATGGATAAGCCCCAGCAGTGTCACCATCAGTTGGGTTACAGAATGCTTATTGATCACAACGAATGTCATGACAATAGCCTGACACAACCTCCTCACTTAAAAAAAAAAAGTGAAGAAGTAAACCAAATAGATCAAAACAACTTCACCTACATCACAAATAAGTGGATTTGAAATCATGTCAAATCAATACACAGTAAGAAGAATGTAAAAATGAATAATTGAAAACAGTAATCAGAGGAAGAGATTAAGAAGGCAGCAAAATATCATTTTACCCACTAGATTGGCAAAAATTCCAAAGGACAACAATATCCAGCAATCTCATTTGAGATGTGAGACTCTACCTTATACCAATAAAGGCACCAACATACTAGGATACATGCAGATGGGTGTTTATTGTGGCCAGTATACAGTGACAGAAAAGCTGTAATAAGGGAATGGCTGAATAAAATATGTAGCTACTAAAAAGTGTGGGTTAGAAAAATGCATTGACTGGAAGGGATATTCATAATCTTTTATTAAATGGAAAAGAACAAATTGCAAAGCAATATGTATAATATGGCTTTATGTTTCTTTTTAAAAAGAAAAGAAAAAGGCAAGATCTCCTGTAGGTTCATATATGTAATATATACTGTGTACATACATATTATATACACATGTTCTAAATATAAATGTATGTATAAGTAGACATCCATTACTTTAGAAGCATGAGATTTAGAGAGGATGAAAAAAAAGAAAAATCCAGATGAAAGAGGAAAGAGAGAAAGAGAGAGGGAAGATTGATTCCTCATTAAATATTAACTTTTTTCCCTAAATCTTTGAGTGAAACTGCAGCCAGTTGCTTCCTGTGTCTTTGTGCACACCATAGCCTGCCCCAAGGTCAATGTAAATCAATTTGGGAAGCACAGTGTGCTGTAACAATGTAAAGTTAAGTAGACAGTGCCTGAGGGGATGGTGGAGGTGGGGGTGGGAGTAGGGGAAGGGAGGGGGACTCAGGAATTTTCTCATCAAATCATATGCTGTAAGTGTCTCGCCACCCTCTCACCTGGCCAGTCCAAGCTGGTGCCTTATGTTTGTTTCTAAAGCTAAGCAAGAGAGACAAGACAAAATGGAGAAGCCATTTAACAGGGACCTAGGAGATGCACTGAGGATCGAATGGGCAAACTTTAAACCAGCAATGTATCAACTGGTTTGTTCTCAACTCTGGCTGCACATTAATATTAATTGGAAAAAACAAAACAAAACAAAAAATAAAATAAAACTACCTGGAGGGCTGAAAAAGTCTGATGCTCTATTTGGCTGCACCTCAGATTAAGTCAATCATAACATATGGAGAGGGGACTCAGGCACTGGTAACTTTTAAGGTTGGTAGGTTGCTGCATGGATCCTGCTCGGGTCACATGCAAGAGTCTATCTCCCTCCCTCTCACTTAAAAAATTAAAATTAAAATTAAAAAAGCTCTTTTCAGGCTATTTCATTGAGAACCATTGATCTAAAATAATTAGTTGCATTCCAAATGGTTGTGGAAAAAGTAGATTTGATCTGAGACAGATTATAGAAGCCAATTTTTAAAAATGCCCATTAGCCCTGGCCAGATCACTTGGATGGTTAGAGTGTTGTCCTGAAGCACAGAGGTTGCTGATTTGATCCCCAGTCAGGGCACAGATAGGGACAGATTGATGTTTCTGTCTCTCTTGCTCTCCCATCTTCTCTTACTAAAATCAATCAATAAAAAAAATGTTTTTAATGAAAATGCCTATTAATCTATGAATTGGAGCAAAAGGTTAGAGCTGACCAACCCAGAGGTGCAATACAGACCACATAGCCAGTTAATAGCATGATTAATAGTGAAGATAGTTTAGGTCATATTTTCCTCCTTACAGGTCTATAATAAGCAACTCAGGAGAGGCCAACTTCCCCTCTTTTCCCAAAAATATCCAAGCTGGGAAGGTAAGGGAAACACAACTGATGATGTGAATGTTTGTGGATTTAGGGAGGTCCCCCCATAAAGCACTTGGGATTCCTCTGCATCAGCTGGGGCTGATTTTATTATATATGATTTTATTATCCATATTTTTTTCATGACCCATAATTGACTGAATACACCCATTAAATATAATAAGAGCCTGGAGAGTGATTCTTAATTACAGGCCACAGAGTACTGCTCTTATTCATTTCTAGCTTGTTCCAGATATATTAGTGATGGTTAAGCTGTCATGCTGGTGGTACTGAGCCCGACACCAGTAGGGGTGGAGACAAATAATAAGGGTACTAGAGTAGGGGAGAGGTGGTGGGCCAAGCATAAAGAGACTGATAACATAAAGCTCTTTACTCTCCCCCTCTCTCCTGCCTGATGTTTCCCCCTTCCACCCCCGAGAAAATAAATTAAGCTAAAAACTCAAACCTGACTACCTAAGTTCACATGGGAGAAGAATGATTCAAAAGCAGCATCACCAAGATGAATTGTGATGAGTCAGCCGAGTGATTCAGCAGCTAAGAGCTAATTTAGAGTGTTTGGGCGAGGGACCGGTGGTCCTGCTCTGCACTGTGGTCAGTCCCCTCTGGTATGGGCAGGCCCAGGGCTGAGCCCAAGGCTTCAGGAGGGGCAAGGTCCAGAAGGCCAAAGGGCAAGCAATGACGGACAGGGGAGGTCAGGAATTAAGTACCATATGAGGGCCGAACCAACTGACATCTATGGTTTACTTAGAATAGTCATAATCTAGCGATGCATTTATGGTACTTACAAAATTTGCACTTCTCCCTTTAACATGAAATCTTCTGAGCCTTTTTTGCTTAGTAGCTGGAGTAATCAAGTCATCATTCCCAGCAGACCACAGTCTTGGCTGTGAATCATGTTATTTTCTCCTCGTCTCTTCTTCCTCTCCTCCCTTCCCTTCCTTCAGCTGACTAAGGCAGATCTTCCTGCCTCTCCTTCAAAGTTTGACTTTTAAAAACATAATTATCACAGATTTATGCCTCCTATGCCAGATGCTGGGGGAACAAGAGAACAGAAAAGTTACAAGGAGCTGCTCAAAAACAATTCTTCTGACCTCAGGCACTGATATACTAAGGAGGAGGCAGTGTCCACAGAAAATGTAGCTGCTACTGATATTAGATTTCTTTTAAAAGGAAAATAAAGCCCTCAGGAAGAAATACTGTTCCAAATTTTCACTGGATTTTTCTTTCCTTCTGGGCTGATGATCTTCTCACACTTAACACTATCTCCTAGCAGGCCAAAGGGAGGCCCTTAGAGATGCTATAAAGCAGATTCCTCGTTGTCCAGAGGAAGAGACAAAAACCCAGAGGACAAAGTGATTGGTCCAAGGTCACCGGGCCCCTCTGAGCACCCAGCCCAGGTTCATTTGTTCTTCCCAAGCCTAGAAGCTTTCTTCAGGCTCCCTCCTGAAGAAGGGTGGGGACTTAGTTGCCCCTGGATTTTGGGCAACCACTGCCTGGGGCCTCAAGCTGTATCTGGAAGGTAAGAAACAGGAAGACAGTCCCTGACCATACAGTTCTCCTCTAAGCTCTTGGCTCTCACATGGTTTTCAAAGCAGGCCACCCAAACTAGGCTGCCTACACCTGCCCAGCCCACCCATCTTCCCCCAGTGAGAGAGCCATCCTTCAGCCCCTTGACCTTGCTCCTGGTACTCAAACATCCTGGCAATCCAGAGTGGGTAGTCTGCTTCTTCTCCAAGATGTAGCTATACCTGAGGGGCTTCTGGGTAGGTCCTCTCCTTGCCAGGGGGTGTTGTGATGGCTCCCATTCCTCGGTCACATTCAAGCCCCCTGGACAAAGGGAGTCCAGAACAGAAGCTTCCTCCTGGCAGCAGAAGGAACCTGGGGCAGTTGGAGACAAGTGAGCCCCTTTGGAAACAGAAAGGTAGTGTCATTTTCTAGGTTTTGTGCAAAATAAAAATGTGGGGCCCCTTGATCAAGAACTGTTAAGAATGTCAAGGCTGCAACAATAGTGTCCCGAACCCAGTGTGGGGCTGCACGGCCCATGCAGCCCACTGCTTGTCTGGTCCCAAGGGGATGGGACAGTACTTGCCTAAGGTCCAGCAATCAAGGAGCCAGGAAGGCCTGGTTCTGGGAATGAATGCTATGTTCATCCTCATAAACATATTTCCGGCTCCTCTTGGCCAGCAGGTCACTGGGATGGTTTGGGATGTCAGCATTTCAAAGTTCGTGTTTTCTTCTTTAGCACAATACCCCTCCCCAGCCCATCCTCATTATTTTTCTATGTTTCTAGTTCAATGAGACCAGAGGAGTGGCTTGTATGCTCAATAGGTCTGTGGAACCGTGAGGTTTAATTTGGACTGGGACCCGCCAGAAACACAGTGGTCCCCGCGAACCATGATGAGAGGGGTACGCAGCTGTGCACGGGAACTTAGGCTTGTACCTCGTGGGGCGCCGTCTTTCACCTCCGAGGCCGCAGAACGGTGCCTGCGGCCGGCGCACCCCAGAGCTTGTCTCCCTTGGAGACGGTGTGGCCTTTCGCGGTGCCGCTGCGCCTCCCCGCGCCCCCCGCCGGCTGCTGCACCGAATCCTTGCACCACCGTGCCCCGCCCTCTCCGGCTTCCAGAAAGCTCCCGGTGCATTCCCCGGCATTCTTTGGGCGTGAGTCAGGCAGGTTTGCAGCCAGCCCCAAAGGGGGTGTATACAAGGCAGAGCGCTATAAATACGTGCGCAGCACGGTGCTCACCACGTCGTGTCGCCAGGAGGAGCGCACGGCCACCACCAACCGGTGAGAGGTCCCTACCTTTTCTATACCTGCGCAGAGCCTCACCAGGACCGATGGGCTGGCGGATTGGGGGGTTGGCAAGCAGGCGAGGGAAGGACAACCGCTAGTAGTCCTAGAGCCGTCAGAACTGCGCTGTGGATAGAGTGGAGGGATCCTGGGAAGAGAGCTGGCCAGAGCCCCATCACCAGGCACCGGAGAAGAGGGCCAAATTGGTGGGGGCGGTGCACAGGCTAGGACTCAGCTCATTAGCTGCAACCACAAGTCTGTGGGTAAATGGCACAGGTGTAATGATTCTCTTTTCGCAAAGATGGGCAAAACTGAGACTTGGAGAACTGATGTCTGTTGTTGGAGGTCCAGGCTAATGAATGAGTGGGAGAGTCCGCCTGCACGTAGGGTCTTTCTGCAGCATCTTCCTTGTAAAAGGTACCATCTCCGGTGGTGGTTGTCAGTTTGCGTGCCTGAGTTATCTTGTTTGCTTCAGAATATTCTTGTTCTCTGGGTAGTATGTTTATAAGTATGATGTTTTGATTTAAGTGTATTTTGCAACCACTTAAATCCTACTCTTTCTGCTTCCTAATGCATCAGGGTACACAAGAGGAAAGTCCCACAACCTCCATCAGACGTCAGACGTCTGATTCAACTGTCTGGTTTTATAGATGGTAATCTGTGGCCTGGAGCGGTTTAGGAGTATCTCCAAAGATAAACAGCAAATAGGTTTCAGAAATGAGATTAGAACTAGAGCTTGACCTTCTAGAATTTCTGGACCTAATGAAAAGAAAAAGCAACTGATTATTATTATTTTTAAAAGAGGAAGGTTAGGAATTTAAGAGTAAGAACAGATACTATAAAAGGATGCTCGGGGCAGTGTTCATTATAATAGTGGGAAATTGCTATTTAAATGTCTAGTTTTGTAGTATAGCAAAATAGAGTGTATCAGGAAATGGACTATATTATTAGATCATCACAAAATTGTGCTTTTAAAGAATATTTGCTTTAGTGGATGTAAAGAATCTGATTGTATATAAATGCATAGCACATAGAAGGAGCTATATACCACAGTGGTAATATTTGCCTCTGGATGTTGTGAATTACAGGTGCATTATTTCCTTATTTTTCTTTTTGGTTTGATTTTTTACATTTGGGGATGAAGTAAGGTAGAAGCTTGGGCCTTGGGCTTCAATCCCTGCAGTTTATAAACTGTGTGACTGCTTTGCTTAGGTCCCCGTGTCTTCCCCAGGCTTCCTCTGTGTGGTTTAAGGCCTCCTGAGGGAGAAGGCTGCCCGGTGATGGTGGGGAAAGGAGGGCCCTGGCATGGCTCATCTAATCAGAGCAGTTGCCAGCCAGGTGTCTAGACCAGGAGATGAGAGGGGAGGCACGTGAGTACAAAAAGGCAGGTAGTCGTGCCGCCACTGTTCTAGTGCTGTCCTGGGACTAACGGTATTAATGTCACCTGTGAGCTTGTTAGGAATGCAGATTCTGAATCAGGATCAGTATTATAATAAGACCCCCTTCTCCCGGTGAGTCAGAGGAACTTTAAAGTAGCAGGTCATTTCACTAACGCAAAGCCACACAGTCAAGAAGGAACCAGGGGTGGCCCCGATGTGCCTGCTTTTGTTCCTCTGCCCCTCTCCAGATCTGCCACCTGTGCCCACTTCCCTGAGGGATACTGCCAATGACCACACTTGGTCCTATGTCAAATAGTGGAATAGCCAGAATTCACAGTGATTCTCTAAGACCCTGTGTTTACAAAACACCTTCACATCTCTGAGATCTAGGCCAGGTCCATTTTATAGATGAAGAAACTGAGGCTCAGACACTTAAGGGGCTTGGTGTCAAGGAAAGGACACTGGACTAGGGGATTGGGAGAGCTGGATTCTCATTCTGGGGTTACCATGAGCTTGCTACGGGCCATGGGGAGCCCCATCCTGTCTCTGGGGTCGGCATCCCTTCTGGAGTGGAGGGATTGAGCAGAAGACTGATCTCCTTCCTGACTCTGAGGTCGATGTCTCCCCGTGAACCCCAGGCTTCTGGTGGGAGACCCTGTACTGTCTGCTGGGTCTCTGGACTCCTCATCCAATGCTCTTGCCTTTGGTTGCCCTCTCTCCCCTTTCTTTAGGGCCCAATGCCCTGTCTCCTGGATTTCTCAGAAGTCATTGCTACCAGGGACCTTACCTGGAATGGTGTATATTTCTCTGACTTTCACTGGTGTGACAAAGACTGTGTCCCTGCTTGAGGCGTTTCAGGCCTCAGTGAACAACTAGGGCAGAACTTGATAGACCGGGACCTTCTGGGGGGCCTGAAATAGTGCCCTGGCTCAGCCTCCCACTGGTCTTTGGGGAAGGCACTGGTCCACTCTTCCCTGCTGTAAATGCACTTGGTGCAGCTGGTTCTGGGACCACAGCCCTGCTTCCTTACTAATTACTTTCATGGAGGGTTTGCCGTATGAATGTTCTATTCTGTCTCCAGATGGGCCTGCTGAGCTGAGAGCAGTTTTTGGAGGTACACAACTTCAGGAAGGGGGTACCCCGCCTTCCTGTTCTGTTATGGGAAATGGGCGAGTTCAGATAATCAGTTTGGAACGAGGGACAGATTATAGGGGAGGGGCTTCTGTTTTATGCAACAACTTCGGCTTCTGGGAAAGGGTCTATTGTGTAAGACCCGGCTGTCCCCAGGCTCAGGGCAGCCAGCCCAGAGTGGTGGCAGGAACACGTTGGCAGGGCACCCTGCTGTGGATTTAGAGGGAATAGACCATGTGAAAGGGACCGGGCAGAGCAGAGGCACATGTCCTCCCAGAGGGACTGCTCCTAGGGAGGCAACAGGGCCCAAGTACCCCTTTGTCGCAGTGTTAACCCTTTGACTTTGCCCCTCCCTCTCTTATTTCCTGAAGACGATTGTCTTTCCTTCCTGGCTCTACTCTTTATTTTTACTCTTTATCTATGCAGCCTGGTGTAAGTCTCACACTAGGGGTGACAAGTGGATTTATTTTCTTGTGCCCGCCCAAAGGGTTGTCTGTCGGTACTGCAGACTCTTGAAACCAGTTTTAAGTGGTGCTGAGGCTCAGTTGGGAGAGGTGCTGTGATTGATTGGTGATGCCTGCTGTGGGCAGGATTAGTGATGCTTCTGGGAGGTAGGGAGTTTGAGGTCTGGGACACACTCACCACTTGATAGAGGGACTGGAGAGGGCCAGATGAGTGATCCAAGAGAGATGTTTTCAGGGGTTTTTGGATGTGGACCAGTATGATCAGATAGACCCCTGTCTGGATGCAGAAAGTCTGTGCACCTTGCTCAGGCATATTTAGCCATTATGATGGAGAAGTAGGAGGAGGAAGAGGAAGAAGAAAAAAAGCTTGGACCTGAGGCCAGGGTTCTTACTCCAGAACTCTTGTTTCTTTTGTAGCAGGCTGCTGTCCTGTACCCACTGCCTCCCTTTTCTTTTGAAAGTGTCCATTGTCAAGTCTGATATTTTCTCCCAACTTCACTGGGGATAAAAATGCAGTAATGTCAGCTAATGGCAAGGACTCTGCAGGGCTCCTGGGAAGCTGCTGTAGGCTGGGCCGGAAACCAGCAGGCTGTCTGTCTGTTACCATGACAGTCTCCTGTTCTCTACAAACAGAAGCTGCTGAGATTCCAGAATTGGAGGAGGCAAGATGAAGACTCTACTGCTGTTGGTGGGGCTGCTGATGACCTGGGAAAGTGGGCAGGTGCTGGGCCAGCCAGCAGTCTCAGATAAAGAGCTCCAGGGTAAGTAGCCCACCATGCCCCTCTGCACATACCTCCTCCCTGTCGGGGGACAAAGGTTAAAGGCCATTTTATCCTGTGTGTGAAGTTGTGTTTGACCGCTTTGCTTCTTAATGAGCCTCTCCTCCCCAGCCACCTGGCCTAGGCTCCTTGTGGTCAGGTTGGCTTCCGAGCACCTGCAGGTGTATCAGAAGCCTTCTCTGGCTGCTGGGTCTCATTCGTCGGTTCCCTTTCCAGTCTCGTGCAGCCCAGTGCCCACACCTCCTCCATGATGGCCCCTGAAGTCTGGACTATTTAAGTCGGTGCAGTCAATTCTCGGACTCTGGGTCCGTAGTGAGCCCGGTGATGGGAACCAATATTGGGGCAAAGCCAGGGCCCGAAGGCTGCCAGCCAGAAGTTTCCTGGCCTTGACAGCCCCCGGACCCAGCGCCTTTCTGACCATCACAGCTAGTTCCAGGGTTCTATCTCCAGCGCCATCTCTTCCTCTCACCGTGTTCTACTTCCCTGCCCTCCTCTTGCAGAAATGTCCACTGAGGGGAGTAAGTACGTCAATAAGGAAGTAAAAAATGCCTTCAAGGGTATGAGACAGATAAAGAGCCTGATAGAACATACAAACGATGAGCGCAAATCGCTGCTCGTCAGCTTGGAGGAAGCCAAGAAGAAGAAAGAGGTAAGGCAGCGCATGGTCACCATGCCAGCTCTGCCTCTCTGCTGGAGGCAGGGGTCCTGGCTCCTTCGGGGGTGTTCTGCTGGTTGCTGTGTTGGTCCTCTTTGTCTATCCAGGGCTGTCACCTGACACTGGGACTGTAGTTAAGAAATAGGAAGGGTTTATTTGCTTTTGAAACCTTCAAAGGGTGAGAACTTGGATCTGCCTTTGTTAAAAACCTGGCTCAGGGCCCGATATCCACATTCACTTCAATAGATTTTTCTAAACCCTGACTGTGGACAAGCTCCAAGGTAGGCTTTGGAGAGCGTCTGTCACTGTGTAGGAAGGGGATGGCGTCCTGCCTTCCGGAAGCTTATCTAGGAGGTGCGGTACGTTTGAGATTAAGCAAGCACACATTGTATTGCCCATGTCTTTCTAGAGTTCTGGGCTACTTCATAGGGAGACATCTAAGTCCAGTAGTGAACATACTGACTCTAATCTGTGCTTGATGATTCAACAAAACGAAAACGCTGTAATTCAGTGAACGATTTATTTTAAAAATCGGTAGTCTTCTTAAGGATATCCTAAAAACTGACTTCTGTTGCCACCCTACCACTAGTGAAGGAGCTGCGAAGAGGGGGCCCCCATATTCATGATCCACAATGTGTAGCAAAAGCATTTTGAAGGCTCTGAGAAGTTATGCAGTGACGATACCTATGTAACTTCACTTAAACTGGTGTTTTCCAAATCAAATTGACCAGGGAATTTTTTTTAAATTTTTCCTGATAGCTTTAGCACAATTTCATGGAAGCTACTTAAGGAACTGATGGCCTGGCTGCAGCTCTAACAGTCTTAAAAACTTTACGTTCTGTCTCGGCATCAGTATTAGTTCCCATTAGTCTATGAGAATCCCCAAATAGCTCATGTGGAAGGGCCAAGTGATGTTCCCGAATTTTTATGGTTAATGTTGGAGTTTGATACTTGACCATTCGGATTTCATAGTAAAGTTCGTCAAGTTTGGAAAACACCTCCATTTACTTCTCAGTTGAAGAATATGTGAATTTGAAAGAAAGGAGTGACCAGAGTAGCTGACGCTTCTGAATTGGCTCGGTAGGAGGTGTGGTGACTGTTCTCACCCAGAGCAGGGGATAGATAGCAGCAGGAAGATCACATAACTTGAACTCCTCATGGTCAGATCTTATGGTGTTTTCATGGTCTAATTCTCCTTTGAAGAGTAATACACTCGTTCATCAAGATTTTAACAGAGAAAAGTAGAGGTGGGAAAGTTTTTCCATAATTCTTATACTTAAGGACAATTCACTGTTAACATTTGATTTCTTTCTTACTACTTTTTTTCTCTATGCTTTTTGACAAATCATGAATTTTTAATATGAAAAATGATTACTATAATATTAAGCCTTATTATAAACATCTCTTATAATGATGTACTTATCTACCCTTTGTATGTACCACCATTCGCTTAACTTGTCCTCTAGTTTGGAGTATCTGAATTAATTCGTGTGTGTGTGTGTGTGTGTGTAGTGTGTATTTGCCATAAATACATATGGGAACAAATACTTTTAGGCATAAGAATTTGTCTTTTATTGCAGGAATTTCTTGGCATAGATTCTTAAAGAATGATTGGGTCAGGTGACATGGGCATGTTAGAGAGCTTGGGTGGTTGTGACTTTCACTTTGAAACCTTGCCTATTCCTGTTGCACGCCAGGGGCCATAGTTCCAATAGAAAGGTAAGACTCAAGGAGCCTCCAGAAGCTTTGGAAGATGACATTTAAACACCAGAACTTGAGCATAGGAAGTAAGGTAGAAGTGGGTGGGAGGTAAATCCTGGAGTAGAGACTCTAGGTGTAGTGTCAGAGAAGGAGCTGTCCACAGGGCTTCTAGTGGCTGGGAGGACTAAGGAACAGTTGGGTCTTGAAGATGAAAGGATGTTTAAAGCTGGGTGGGCGGGGAATTCCACGTAGGCAAAAAAGGGAACGAATGAGCCAGAGCGGGGGTGGGAATTTGCACTTTGTGTGGCCAGATGTGGAAAGGCCTGCCCCGTGGTGGAAAGCCCGTTCCACTGTGTGCTGGGGAAGGTGAAGCCTGTGATTTCTATGCGACTAACCTGCTTTGTATCCTGCTGCAGGATGCCCTAAATGATACCAAGGATACTGAAATGAAGCTGAAGGAGTCTGAAGGGGTGTGCAATGAGACCATGATGGCTCTCTGGGAGCAGTGCAAGCCCTGCCTGAAACAGACCTGCATGAAGTTCTACGCGCGTGTCTGCAGAAGCGGCTCGGGGATGGTTGGCCACCAGGTGAGAAGGGGAAGCTCTGCATAGGCTCTGACCCGAGAATGAGAACCGAATGCAGTGTGCTGCTGTTGTTCTGCACCCAGTTCTGACGTGCGGGAGTTCTCCGACATCAACTGGGTGTCCTACAATTCAACTCAATTATGGCACTGTCTACCTGAGATAGCATCAGATCCCGCATGCGAGGGGCTCAGTTCCACAGAGCTGCTCCCCCCCTTCAGATGGTAATCGCAAGTCCAGGTTGTCACCTGTGCATCTGACTGTTGGGCTATAGATTGGAGGTTGCAACCACCCCCTCCTTAATTAATTTGCTAGAGTAGCTGATGGAGCTCAGAGAGAAACATTTTACTTATTAAATTATAGGTTTATTATGAAAGGATCAGCGAAATGGAAGAGGAGAAAAGTATGGGAAAGGGACAGGTAGCTTCCATGCTCTCGCCAGGTGCAACACTCTCTCCAAAGCTCCAAGTGTTCAACAAGCTCACAAACTCTCTGAACCTTGTCCTTTTGGGTTTTTATGGAGGCTTCATTAACATAAGCATGATTGATGAAATCATTGGCCATCGGAGATCAATTTAACCTCTAGCTCCTCCCCCCAGCCCAGAAATCGGGCTGTGGGACAAAGTTCCAACCCTTTAATCATGGTTGACCTCAGTAGCAACCAGCCTCCTCCATCCTTAAGTGTTTTCCAAGTCACCTCATTAACATAAAGACACCTTTATTATTCTCAGCACAGGAGATTCCAAGGGTTTTAAGAACTTTTTGTTAGGAAGGGTCAAAGGCCAAATATATATTTCTTATTAGAAATCACAGTATCCCAGTTTCACTTCATAGATGCAGTTGTTTAGTTCTGGCTGCATTTGGGCCCAGAATACCACTATCAATTGGTAATGTCTGCTGTGAGTGCAGAAATGTAGAGTCATGAAAAGCATCTGCGCCAGTTATTTGCCATCTCTTAGAAGACTCTAATCCAGCAGTTATTCACTAGAATATAGCAACTGCTTCATGGTATGGCTGAGCCCTGTGTCCACCTAAGAAGTAGGAATTAAGAAATTTTAGTACATTAATGTTCGTGCCATCCTTCCCCGTGGACCTCGATAGTTGGGATTCATGAATTTTGCTACCATTTGCATAGCAATTGGTCTTTGGCCAAGCAGGGGTGGGTATCATTGGTGGCTAAAGAAGACAGCAGAAGCAAACTAATCTCCAGTGATGGGCCTTGTGACTCTCACGGCCCCACGGGTTTTTATAAACTCTTCTCTGTTGGGATGAGTTGACTGGAAGGGCACTGGCCTGATGGTTCAGGAACCAGGGAGCCAGTCTTCGTGGGGTCTTCAGTCCCATGCTGTGGGATTCTGAGGAGACGAAGTGCATGTTGAGCTGGGCCGGGCCCATTTCAGCAGGAGGGTGGTGCAGGAGGTTGGAACTCTAATGAGCTTCTCCCAACTGTTCCCCTTTCTGCCTGTCACAGCTGGAGGAGTTCTTGAACCAGAGCTCTCCCTTCTACTTCTGGATGAACGGTGACCGCATCGACTCCCTGCTGGAGAATGACCGGGAGCAGACCCACATACTGGACACCATGGAAGACAGATTCAGCCACGCGTCCAGAATTATGGAAGAACTTTTCCAGAACAGACTCTTCGTCCAGGAGTCCGTGGATCCCTTCCACTTTTCGCCCTTCGCCTCGTCCCCAAGGAGGCCTTTCTCCTTCCATCCCAAGACCCGTGTTGTCCGAAATGTAATGTCTTTCCCTGTATTCGAACCCCGGAACTTCCAGGACATGTTCCAGCCCTTCTTTGACATGATACACCGGGCTCAACAGGCCATGGATGTCCACTTCCAAAGCCCTGCCTTCCATTTCCCAATGGAGGGCTTCACAGCAGGTTAGAAGAGGTGTCTCATTCCTCCCTCAGAAGGGATGGGAACGAATGATTTATTGAGAAACCCATTAGGTGCTAAGAATTACTGTAGGGCTTGGCCTGTGTCGTCTTGATTTCCCTCCAGTAACACTGTGAGGGTGGTGCTAACCCCATTTAAGGAAGACAACATAGTGACAGAGACAAAGGAGCACGTCCAAGCTTTTGCAGCAGGTCTAGTTGGACGTGGTCCAATCCAGCCCTGCAGGACTTAGAGTTCACTGTGCCCCTTCCAGCAACTGGTGGGCATCACATTGACTCCTCCCTCTTGACCCCTTTCGCTTGGAAACTCAGGTGGATTTTTCTGGATGCCATGGACACATATAATCTTAAGAAAGCTGTTCATGGCTGTAACCTTAGGGCCTTGTAGAGAATGGGCACACGATGAATATATTTTGAATGAATGAAGTCTAATATGGGCATGAAAAGCCAATACTTTCAGAAGTGATTCCCTTCATGGAACCAGTAGACACAGGTTGGCCAACACCATCTCCTGAATGATATAGTTGGACTGGTACCAGGGCTTGGCTTCAGATATGTTGGAAATAGAGGAGGGTGTTGGACTGAACTAGCACCTACTGCATATCCATATCGAGGGAGCCCTGCGTTCTAAGGAAGCTGTAAGGAGGATCCCACTCCTGCCTTCAAGGGTCTTGCTGACAGGCTACGGGGAGAGTAATAGGTCAGGTAAAATGCAGAGTAAAATGGGTTATGGTGCCAAAGAGATGTGCAGATAGTTTGGGGAATGTGGAGGCTGGAGAGGATTTATCAGGTGGAAATGGTGGGTGGGGTGACCATACCCAGCTGGGGAAACCCCAAGAACTAGCTTCTGGTCCTTCTTCAGGGACCCCTGACCAGAGGCCTGTGTCTGTAGGCCAATTCCAACCTGCTCTGCCTGCAGAACCATCTTGAATGGCCAGACAGCAGTGTGGAAGGGGTCAGGGAGATCGGGACGGCCTGTCACTCTATTGCTCTGTATGGCCCCTCCGCCTGACTCTCTCTTCCTGTGTGTCTCCAGGCAACAACCATAACCACTCGGTGTGCAAAGAGATCCGCCGCAACTCTACGGGGTGCCTGAGGATGAAGGACCAGTGTGCCAAGTGCCAGGAGATCTTGTCAGTGGGTGAGTCCGGGAGACTTGGGTCCCTGGTACCTCAGTGGGGCTGCCTTTCTGGGTCAGCCTTGCTGCTTTCTAGCTGTGGCCCTGGGGGAAGTTCTGTACCTCTCTCTGCCTGGGGCCCCTTATCTGTAGACAAGGGTGAGGATGCAGAGATGTCCCTGAAGTTGGGAAATAGTATATAAAGTACCTACCAAGTCATCCAACACATACCCAACGGGAAGTCACGGGAGGGGCTACTATACTTTTTTATAAAGCAATCATCTTTGATTTTCATTGATCTTTTCCTAGGGCCAAGAATAGACATCCTCATTTTTTTCTGCAGATGATGACATTTTAAATAGTATGTTTTCCAGTTAGCAGACATGTACCATGTGCCAGCCACTGTTCTAAATGCTTTGCAAACAGTTACTTATTTCCTCAGGATGATCCTGGATTGGGTACAATTAATGTCCCTATCTTATAGAAGTAGAAACGCAGTCAAAGAAAGGTTAAGTGACTTCCCAAGATTACAGGACACCATGTGGGGGAGCTAGGTGTTTGGGATATGTCCTTAACCGGGGCTTTGTATTCTGTCCCCAGCACACCTGGGTCACTAATGGTGGTCCCTTAGCTTCCCTGAAACATTGCCTTTGATTGGTTGTTCCCGAGGCAAAGGAAATCGTTTCCTTCAGTTTTATTGGATCTGGACATTGGCTAGTTTTTTTCTACTTTGAGATTCAGCTCTAAAGTCATCTAGAATATTTCCTGAACCACAATAATATATGCTTTAGAAGAGTTAATTATTTCCCTCATATATAAAGGATCACTATTGTGGCTTTGCTCTTATTTAATACATTTGGGGTTGCCAAGGCAGGCCTTCAGAGTCTGTTTAAATATTCTAGCCTCATTCCTGTAATTTTAGAAGCCACTGCAAAATAAATACAAGTGGTATAGGAGGCTGATGGATGAAAAAGTGAGAGTACCCAGCCGAGCCTGGTGGGCTGTTCCCATAAAATATCATCGTTAGAATATCATAACAATACAGTACCTCACATCAAGTAAGTTAGCCATGTTAAGGCCAGAAGAAAATACATACCGTTGCCTAGGCTCAGATTGGCACCACTGGCACTGATCTTAATAGTCAGTGGTCACAGCTTACCTAAACAGCCACCTTCTTTTCTATATTGAGGAACACTTATTACCTCTTATTTAAGGTTATTGTGACCATATAAGCAGACACTGCCCAGGAACTCCAGACCAGAATTTCTCAGTTTCCTCACTGTTGACGTTTTGGACCAGACCATCCTTTGTCATCGGGGGCTATCTTGTGCCATGTGGGATGTTTGGCAGCATCACTGGCCTCTACCCTCTAGATGCCAATAGCTGCCTCCCTCCTGGGTGTGATAACCGAAAGTGTTTTCAAACCCTGTCAAATATCCCCTAAGGGCAGTAACCACCCCCCATCTTTAGACTGAGTCTCAATGACTTTTCTTATTTTCTAATTATTTCCTAGTACTATAAAAGAGTTAAAACTATTCATTATCTTTGTCAACCTGGCTTCTTGTCAGTAATTCTATTTCTTGCCCCACCTAACATTTATTTCATTGCAATACAAATGATTACATGTAATACAATCATTTGATGTAACTGATTACATATAATCATGCAATAGAAATGATGGCCATTCTTTAGTGTGAAAAGACCACCTTTCCCCTGGCTTGCTTGGTTTTGATGTGCTCCCCTTGGAATATTTTGAGAAATTTAGGGAGAGAAAAAAACAGTAGTTTTTAGAGAGTCTGGTTAGTTGCCAGCTCTTATCAGTCTGACAATCCACAGTGGGTGCTCAGGAACCAAAAGACATGAATGCTATCTTCCCTGCCCCCCCCCCCCCCGGTGAGCTTGGTAAGCAGCCATGGTGGTCAGAGGGAAACCAGGACCCCAGCCACCAGGTTGCTGTGCTTTGTGATCTGAGAGTCTGGCCAGCTCTTCTGCTGAATGACTCTTGGGGCCAGAATTTCCAGCTCTACAGCTATGCCCAAAAGACAAGCTTGGGGAAGTTTCCAGACACACAGAATCTGAATAGGAAGAACCTAAGTTCAGGAGTTAGAGCCCTAGGTTCAATCCTGGTCCCACAAATAGTTTACCACTTCAGGCAAGTGATTGACTTTTGTGGGCCTCAATTTCATCACTGGTGAAAAAAAAAAATTCACAGTTGGTAGTTCTAGAATACATCTGCTCATTACAGACAATGGGTATCCAAAGTACTTATGTGGTATCTGGTATGTAGCAGGTGCCACTCAGCTACCCGTAACGTTGCCCCCTCTCTGGAAGTGATTCCTGGGGGAACAAGGGCAGCCGAGTGGCACGAGGTCTGAGCACACAGACACTGAGAGCTGAGAGCCGTGCTTCCCTGGGTGGGGTTGGCTCTGCTCACCACAGCCTCCAGGGATGTCCCTAACACACTGTTCAGTTCAGCTGACCCTGTTTTCCGGAGTGAACCATGTGTTGAGTTACATTCTGGGTTGAGCTCTTTATTTCATCACGACGGATGACAGTTCGTGATTTCCATTCGTGTTTCTTCCTTTCTCGACTTGCCCTTCACATGACCGCCTTCTGTGTTCTCCCGTCTCGGGGCAGACTGTTCGGCCAGTGACCCCGCCCAGAACCTGCTGCGGCAGGAGCTGAACAGCTCCCTCGAGCTGGCAGAGAAGTTCAGCAGGGAGTACGAGGAACTGCTCCAGTCCTACCAGCAGAAGATGGTCAACACCTCCGCTCTGCTCAAGCAGCTGAACGAGCAGTTCAGTTGGGTGTCCCATCTGGCTAATCTCACTCAGGGCGAAAACCAGTACGCTCTCCAGGTCACCACGGTGAGTCTTATCCTAAAGCTGGGGACCCAGGGTGTGGCCTGGAGACAGTGTGACCCTCCCTGGGGGTGAAATGGGATGATGATAATAAAGGGGACACTTATGCTTTTTATTGAGCATTTGTCTTATGGCAGGAAACAGAAGGCCTTCACATACATCATTGTATGGAAGCCTCACCACCTAGAGTTCCAATGTTATGACTCCATTTTATAGATGAGGAGAGAGAGGTTCAATGGCTTGCTCATGGTCAAATAACTGATAGGTGACTCCCCTGGACATCGGAACTGGTCTGCCTGCCTGTGACCCTGAGCTCTTTCCATGCAGCTGCCTTGCTGCCCTGTGTCGAGTGGGAGAGCTCATGGCTGGTGCATCCTTCTCCACCAGTGATAAAAGCCTCCCTCTGGCTCTGGGAACCTTTTTATATTCTTTCCCTGACTCCTGTTCTACCACAGCCAGGCCAGGGGCTTCCCAAAGAAAACATGGTGGCTTGGAAACCATTTTGCATACTGTGGGGCTCCCCCTGAGCTGGTCATTTGCAGTGACATTTACACCTACCAAGTGTCTCTGAATGAGGGTATTTTTTTTTCAGCAAGTTGTACCCATGTCGAGATTAGTAAAAAGCAAAGGGGTCAATGGTCCAGATGTAAGTCCGCCTTCTGTTGCAAAATGAGTCCAGTTGGCCACCCTTTTCTCTCCTTTCTTCCCAGGTGGCTTCCCACTCTTCCAACTCCAGCATCCCCTCCGGCTTCACTAAGGTGGTTCTGAAGCTCTTTGATTCCGACCCCATCACCGTGACTGTCCCAGAAGTTCCCAGTAACGATACTAAATTTATGGAGACCGTGGCAGAGAAAGCCCTGCAGGAATATCGCCGGAAGAACTGGTGAGTATCCAGGCCTTTGCTGTGGCCCTTCTGGGCCCAGCCGGTCCCTGGGAGCTGGTACAAGGGCTGAGTTCCCAGATTGTGAATGACTGCCAGAGCCCAGAGGGAGCCAGGAGAGTGCTGGGACTTTCCATCTTCCTTCAGAGGGTGTTCCTTCCTGGTTGATAAGAATGCGTGTGGGTTGCCGTCTCTGACTGAATGTAGTGCCCTCACCTTCCCCCTCCCCTCTTCTTTTTTAGGGAGGAGTGAAATGTGAAGGTCGCTTTTCCAAGTCTGTGGGTGTCTGAATCCAGTATTCCTGAGATGAGCCACAGACCCCCTAGAGAGAGCTCTGCATGTCACCAGGTGACCTTGTCCTGGCCTCAAGGCCCTCCTGACCCTCACCCAGCGCCTGCTCCCGCTGGCTCCTGCCCTCTAATGCCTGCCCTTGCTGGTCACTGGAGAACCTCCCTTGCATGTCACTAACTCAATAAAGCTGCCTGTATGCTCCAGAGTGTTCTCCTTTCTTGCTGGGTTTCTCTATCTCCCGCAAACCTTCCTTTTGGTCATGGAAAATAAAAGGAAGAAGTGGAAAAGAAAAGGCAGTGGCTAACATGACATGGAGGTATCAGTTAAGAATAAAAGGAGTGTGATGATCAAGCTGATCCAATTCAAGGATTCTTTCTTTTAGAAAGAGATATATTCTGATAACCAACTAAAATATTTTTCTGAAAAGTAAACCTTTTCCTTCCCATTATAAAACTTGACATATTCTGAATGGGTGAGGGGAATCTCCTGAAGGAATACATTGAAAATTATCATGAAAAAGGGATAATAATAACACATATTGAGTATTTTAATACATAATTGCTATATTTCTTATGGAAACTGTAGTCCCTTAAGAAACAAAGTGAAGCAGTTCTTAAATGGCCCAGCACTAACACCTGGGCCATTTTCATTTTAGTTCTAAGAGCTTGGAATCCCTGTGCCACCTTCTTTACTGTGGCCTTGTTTGTCAGCCGACACAACCTTTGAATCTTCCTCAACCACAGCAATTTCTCCTCTGCTAGGGTTTTTCCTGATGAATTCACCACTGTCTGAAACATAGCTGAGCTGCAGTACCCTATACAGCCAGCAGGTGGCCCTGACTAACCATGGAGTTTACCTCAAAATTCAATCATCAAGCCTTTGGTGGAGGGTTGGTGCTCCTAACCCCCATATCATTCAAGAGTAAACTGTATTTCTTAATTATAAAATTCTCATAAAATATACTTCAAATAGAAAGAAAAACATATGCTTGCATCCCAGTTTTGTAACAAAGGTTACATGTAAATTAATAGCTATTATAATTTTAGTTCACTATCCCTTGTCTCTCTCTTCTAAGTTATAAATACCTCTGCCACACAAGCAACAAACTCTAAAACTTAACCTATGTCCAAAGAAGCTAGTAGTTTATTTAGTATTTCTATCAGTAAAATTCAGAGTAAAGTTAGTATGATTTACTAAATGATACTCATAAATTAGGGCTATGGGTTCAGAAAACATTTGATAAAATAACTGCAGTTGTAAATTATACACTACATTAATGTCACACATCATCAGTGGTTCTTAACCTGGGTTCTATCGAACCCTAGGGGTTCGATGAGTCGGTCTCAGGGGTTCGGAGAAGCCACTGCCGTGGAGGCCAGAATAAAGTAATACCGTAATTTGTTGTGAGTTCATGCACTTTGTTGGTTTTGTTCTTTGAGCAAGGTGATGTTCATGCACGGCTCATTTTGTGCACCAGTAAAACATATATCTATGTCATGAATTTGGGGAAAAAAATCATATTTTATTTATCACTAAAGAAGGGTTCGGTGAATGAGCATATGAAACTGGTGGGTTCAGTACCTCAAAAAAGGTTAAGAACCACTGCACATCATGTTTCAAAAATTATTTCCTGTTTTCCATTGTGATGTTGCTACATTCTGCCAGTCATTATATATCTACTTGTTGCTTCTTTTTATGAAACTCCTTAAACTATCCCAGACTAGCACCTTGAGCAACAGAGCCCAAAGTTGACTCCAAGGTTCTCTGGGACCTTCTCTCCCTCCTCTTCCCCCTTCGCACAGTGGCCTGGTTTGGGGGTCTTTGGATGTCTTTCAAGTCTGATGGAAGTTCCAGCCTAAAGCAGTAGACCCTGCAGGGGTCCCCAAACTATGACCCGTGGGCCACATGCAGCCCCCTGAGGCCATTTATCTGGCCCCCGCCGCACTTCCGGAAGGGGCACCTCTTTCATTGGTGGTCAGTGAGAGGAGCACAGGATGCATCTGCACCCATAGTTCCCATTGAAATACTGGTCAGTTTGTTGATTTAAATTTACTTGTTCTGCCTGACCTGTGATGGCGCAGTGGATAAACCGTCCACCTGGGAACACTGAGGTCGCCAGTTCAAAACCCTGCACTGGTCTGGTCAAGGCACATATGGGAGTTGATGCTTCCAGCTCCTCCTCCCTTTCTCTCTTTCTCTCTCTCTCTCTCTCTCTCTCTCTCTCTCTCTCTCACTCTGTGTCTCCTCTCTAAAATGAATAAAATAAAAAGAAATTTAAATTTACTTGTTCTTTATTTTAAATATTGTATTTGTTCCCGTTTTGTTTTTTTACTTTCAAATAAGATATGTGCAGTGTGCATAGGGATTTGTTCATAGTGTTTTTTTTATTGTCCAGCCCTCCAACGGTCTGAGGGACAGTGAACTGGCCCCCTGTGTAAAAAGTTTGGGGACCCCTGCAGTAGACAGACCTAGGCAGGACATGAGGTCACCAAGATAGGGGGACAAGATATTGGTCATTCTGGCAGGGTGGCTGGATAATGAACCCTTGCTTTCTGGTGGCAAAGGGGAAACAGCCCTTGATGTTCTGAGAAGAGAGGGCTTGGCATCAGCCTCGGTGGCACCGACCTTACTGTGAGCCTCTATGTTGACACTTGACGGGCCTCTGCCAGAAAACTGCGATAAGAGGTCATCTCCGATGACTAAAGGGTGGAATGCCACCAGAGTTGTGCAGTGTGCAGCTTGTGTAACTAGCCAGCAGCACTAACACCTGGGCCAATTTCTTCCTGTAATCCCTTTAGGTTCCACAAATGCCCTCAAGGGGTTGTTTATCCCAAGTTACAAAGGCTTCCAGGAGTAGCCTTCCTTAGAGAAGTGTCGTGTAACCAGGAAGGACTGGCTGGGAAAATACCTACCTAGTTGCTAGGAGAAGAACCGCTGGTTGCCTGTCCTTCAGTGTGAGGTAGCAGCAGTGGGGGAGCCGCTGGGGCCAGGACGCTGTGCGTGCGTGTGCAGAGCAGAACTCACCACGGAGTGGTACGGGTGGGGGCAATGGAAGGGCCATTTGCCTCAGACTCAACTCTCCTAAAGGACCTCCAAGAGACTTTGGATACCATCTCCACTGGAGTTAAACCACGATCACAGAGGCAAACTGACAGGGTTGAAGGAAAATGCTCACAGTAGTCCTGGAGATGTACACAGGGAATATAGTCAATAATGTTATAACTGTGTATGGTGTCAGGTGGGGACTGGAAATATCTGGGGGGAACACTGTAAAATATGTGATTGTCTAACCACTGGGCTGTACATCTGAAACTAATACAAAATAATATTGAGCCTGACCACACAGTGGCACAGTGGATAGAACATTGGACTGGGACGCAGAAGACCCAGGTTCAAAACCCTGAGGTCTCTGACTTGAGTGCAGGCTCATCTGGCTTGAGCACGTGCTCACCAGCTTGAGTGCAGGGTCACTGGTTTGAGCATGAGATCATAGACATGACCCCATGGACACTGGCTTGAGCCCAAAGGTTGCTGACTTGAAACCCAAGGTCGCTGGCTTGAGCCCAAGGTCACAGGCTTGAGCAAGGGGCTACTCTCTCTGCTATAGCCCCCCCGCTCTGCTCTAGCCCTCCCCCCTTGGTCAAAGCACATATCAGAAAGCAATCAACGAACAACTAAGGTGCCGCAACAAAGAATTGATGCTTCTCATCTCTCTCCGTTCCTGTCTGTCTGGCCCTATCTGTCCCTCTCTCTGTTTCTCTCTCTGTCTCTGTCAAAAAACAAAAACAAAATAATATGGAATGTAAACTGTGATTGAAAAGTAAAATTAAAAAATAAAATAAAAAGGAGGAGGAGAGAGGGCTGCTCAGGACAAAACAATCACACAAACAAACAGACAAATGTAGTATTTGCTGAGTAAGGATCAGTATCCTCTAAAAATCAGCTTTTGTCTGCCCTGGCCAGATAGCTCAGCTGGTTAGAACATTGTCCTGATGCACAGAGGTTGCTGGTTTGATCCCCGGACAGGGCACAGACAGAAACAGGTTGATGTTTCTGTCTCTTTCTCTCTCCCTTCTTCTCTCCCTAAAATCAATCAATACATATAAAAATGAATAAATAAATAGCAGCCAGCTTTTGCCTTGGAGCCCTTATTTTGGCACATATATTGCAAAATACTTCAATGTAAACATTAGTTTTCAGTCAACAGTCACATATATACTTGAAAAGAGGACTTTCTAAGTAAAACTTTAAAAATATGAAATTTAAAAACAGCCGGATACTTCTGCGTAAGGAATAAATGTGCGTTACCCAGTCAGGTAAAATGTTTAAGTGGATGGGCTTACCGTGAAAAATGTTCAAAAGCTATGCCCTTTATTATTTGTGGTTATAAATATAACACATTCAAGTGGTCTCAATTCAAAAAAGAAAAGAAAATGCTCGCCGTATAACAGCTCCTTTGTCCCACCCAGAGGGGGCTGGAGACTAGGACTGATGGAGGGACCTAAGGAGGACCCAGATGCCACTCTCTGAAGGTGCCCGAGCAAGCGAAGTTCAAGGCTTGTCCAAGGAAACCATTATTGGCTAGCCCAGGCCCCTTTCCTACTCTGCTCTGAGGGACTCAGAATGGGAGGGGGAGGGAGAGGGGGAGTCCTGCCACTCACCTCCTCCACTCCTCCTCCTCCTCCTCCTCCTCCTCCTCCTCCTCCTCCTCCTCCTCCTCCTCCTCCTTCTCCTCCTCCTCGGATGGGGAAGGGGAAGAGCTGTGTTTAGATATGAGATGGAAGTTCCAAAGTGAGCTGATTGTTGACTGACTGTGAGCCTTTCAGGCATTATACAATCTCCTTAAGGTGTTATCAAGTGATGGGAACAGTGGTCAGAATGACTGAACTGGTTTCCAGTTCGTGCCTCCAAAGGGGTTGAAACTCCACAATAAACAGATCCCGGCAACTCTTATTCCAAACCAAGCATAAAGCTCAGACATGGACTATACAGGGGAGAGCAATTGGGAGTGCAACTGTAAAAATAATAGGGGCCATTCAGGCATGTGGCTGGTGAGCGGTGAAGTTGGGATTGACCCAGGTCTGATTCCGGGGTCCACAGGGCCCTTAATGCCACCTTCTATGTGTCCAGAGCTTCCTATCTCAGTATCTTATATAGACCCAGCATTTGCTGGTATATTCTAGCTGTAGTAACAGAATAGTGTGGCAAACTCAGGAAGTATTAAATATTCTAAAAACAACTTAAAAAGGACTTGGGTCTGCAGGGTTTATGAAAAGAACTGATAATTACCAAATCAGTCAATATGATTACAGTAAATGCCAGACCACGTGAACGGTTAATAATAAACTCTCTGTTTGTCTCTGAGATAGTCTTAACACCTCAGTCATAACCCTCCTAGTTTATGACATTGCTCAGTGTGGGGCGGGCAATAGTAGAGTTTGTCTAGCTCAGTGGTTCTTAACCTTTTTTGAGGTACCAAACCCACCAGTTTCATATGCGCATTCACCGAACCCTTCTTTAGTGATAAATAAAATATGATTTTTTCCCCAAATTCAAGACATAGGTATATGTTTTTTTACTTGTGCACAAAATGAGCCGTGCATGAACATCACCTTGCTCAAAGAACAAAACCAACAAAGTGCATGAACTCACAACAAATTACGGTATTACTTTATTCTGGCCTCCGTGGCAGAGGCTTCTCCGAACCCCTGAGACCGACTCATCGAACCCCTAGGGTTCGATAGAACCCAGGTTAAGAACCAGTGGTCTAGCTCCTCCTGCCCACCGGCCTCCACGGAGAGCTCACTAATGGCCGGCAGCTGCCTTCAGCCTGCTCATGTTCATGTACATGAAATCACGGAGCTGCGCTGACAGCATCAAAAGATGTTCATTCTCCAAATTCAAACCTGCTCACCTGCCCAGAGTGCACAAGGTATTAATTAGCCTTTAAAATAATATCGTGCAATTATCTGGAGCACAGCATAACATTATCTGATTCTGTGTAAGGGCATTCTTTTGTGGATGTCAAAATGAAAGCAAACTGAAATTTTGAAAATTCTGTTTTGGAATTTTCTGGAAAATGCCTGGCCCTTTCTTGACCTCTGTGAAACCCTGCCACATGAGGAATAAACCCGTGTAAACCAAGATCAGCTAGGCTTATGTATTTAGTGTAAATTTGTTCAGACACAGCCTTGTATTTTTCCCCTTTTGTGCATAGGTCCCTCAAGGACCCTTGGGATTAGGGTCCTCACAGCTATTTTCCCAGTTTACTGTCCTCCGTCTTTGGAATAGCTCCTGCCACTGGCTTCATTTTGCTACCTGGAGACCTAACATGCAGGTAGGATCCTCCTTGCAGGGCACCAGACACATACCTTCTAATCTGAAACGTATTGAGGTGTAGATACCCTTCCCTTTCAGCCCCCTTCCCCCTCTAGTGCCTCCATCGGGGTCTGCTCCCTTCCTGTGCGGTTCTTAGCCACTATGTGGTTTGGGACTAGCAGGCATGCACAAGGGAGGCTGCTGTTTCTTCCTGCGTGCCTCAGCTGGGTCCGCACAGCTGCCACCAGGGGGCGCCTTGAGTTCTGGGGCTGACCACGGATGCTGACCTTGAGAGAAGGACCCAAGTTGTGCTGTGCGGTGCCCTCACTCCTGTCAGCTCCACCTATTCGCCTCCCTTTATCTATCCTCTGGGCCCAGCCCATGCAAGTGGCCAGGCTGACTTGGACAGTTTAGGGTTATCCCTATGCAGAGACAACTACAAATAAAGTGGGTGGGCATCTGTCTTGTGTCTTTGAATGTCCCACATCCTTGCATTTTGGAAGGTTTTCTGAGGGGTGGCGCATTCCTCTGGGACCCTCAAAGCACACCTGGACCCCTCCCCTTCTGCTAGCACCTGTGGAGTGCACAGGCCAGGGGTCCGCCCGAGGGGAGACCTTGCCCACAATTCACCTTCTCTACTTGGTGACATTTGCATATCTCCTTTTGGCTTGTAATCTCTCACCCCAAATTCAACTGTGAGAGCCACTCACGGCGCGATGGCCCAGTGCTGTATTCTGATAAGTTTCACACTGGCCCAGGGTGACACCATTCCTCTTCCTCCTGTCCTTTTTCTTCTTAGATGCCACTGTCCACTGGTAGAGGTGCAGTCTTAGAACACCTGGCTCCACGTCTTGGCACCATGATTTTCCAAGTCTCCTGAGAGGAGGGGACTGTTCGCACAGGGCACAGAGCTGGCGCATCCTACCTGAGCTCAGACAATTAGGAGAGAGGGGACGCCAGCCGCTGGGAACCTGGAACAGAAGTAGAAAGAAGGAAGAGAGGAAGGAGAGGAAAAGTGGTACCTATAGGCTCAGTACACACCACTCAATATCAAAAGGATCCTGCAATGAGAATTTTTTGGCAATGGTGACCTTCATGCATCAAAAGACTCCAAATCAAAGGAAGAGTAAATTATATTCATCAAAAGCCTGAGCCAGAAAGGGCATCTGGGCTCTCTGGTAATTAGAAAGTCTATTTCTAGAGTATCCTTTTGGCTCAACATTCCAGGACTTACAGTTTTACTAAACTTTAAGGTTCAGACTTAAACCATTGTGGTATGCCCCTTAATGTCTGTACTTCTCCCACTGGGGTATATGTGAGATGACAGAAGACCACAGAATAAGCATGGCACTCCTTCCTAGAACATAAATGTCATTTAAAGATTTGGAAAAGAAAACATTATTTAAAAGTTTAAAACACAGATACATAAAGGAATAGGACTAAAAAATTATAAATTTTAGCCTAATCAGGCGGTGGCGCAGTGGATAGAGCACTGGACTGGGATACAGAGGATCCAAGTCAAAACCCTGAGGTCGCTGGCTTGAGTGTGGGCTCACCAGTTTGAGCGTGGGGTCTCTGACTTCAGTATGGGATCATACACATGACCCCATCGTCACTGGCTTGAGCTCGAAGGTCGTTGGCTTGAAGCCCAAGGTCACTGGCTTGAGCCCAAGGTCATTGGCTTGAGCAAGGGGTCACTCGCTCTGCTGTAGCCCCTCCCCCCTTGGTCAAGGCACATCTGAGAAAGAAATCAATGAACAATTAAGGAGCTACAATGAAGAAATAATGCTTCTCATTTCTCTCCCTTCCTGTCTGTCTGTCCCTAACTGTCCCTATCTGTTTGTCTGTCTCTGTCTCTGTCACAAAAAAAAAAGCATAGATTTTAACAGTAAAATTCAAGTTATCAAAATTACCAGGTTGTGAGACATTCTTTGGTTGAAAAATTTGAAGGCACTGCTTTTCCTAACTTGCTGTGTGATGCTGGACAAGTTTCTTCACCTCTCTGAGCCTTGCTTTCCTCATCTGTAGAACATGAGAGCGATTTGGACTCCATAATTTCCAAAGCCTCAGGGTTTAGCCTGCTACGCTCAACTTTGTATTAGCATTACCAATCATCTCTTTATATATCAGTGAGGGTCTTTCAGAGAAACAGAACCAATGCATAGATGCGTATTAGGTTTACTTCAAGGTATTGGCTCATGTGATTTTCCAAGCTTGAAATCTGTTGGGCGGCCCCAGAAACTGGGAACTCGGTCAGGAGCTTTTGAGGGAGGATTTTTTTTTTTTTTTACCAGAAGCCTTAATTTTTGTTTTTAAGACCTTTCAATGGATTGCATAAGGCCCACCTACATTATTGAGGGTAATTCCCTTTCCTTAAAGTCAACTGATTGTAGATGTTAAACCACACCAACAAAGTACCTCCCAAGAAGCACCTAGATTAGTGTTTGATGAAATAACTTAGTGCTACCATCTAGTAAGTTAACATGTGAGACTAACAGCCACAGCTGCTGGTGGTGAGCAGGGCTGCTTTTGTGGGGATACGACCTGAGCAGTGTTCAGAGGGACACTGTACTTAATTTAATGCTATGCTATCCTTTCTTAAAATTCCTGTTTCACACTGGGCTCTGCATATGACATTAGCTGGTTCTGCTGAAGGGTCAGTTATTACCCTCACAGTTCTTGTGTCTGCTGGCTAAGCCAGCCCCTCTGGGGAAGTTCTGTCCAGTATCTGGCCACAGCTTTACGCTGTGCAACTTCCCCAACACTCATCATGTTCTCCCTGGTATCTGTTCACAGTTCTGTGCATGCCAGTCTTGTTTTCCTAAACCAGAATATACATTTCTTTGTTTTTGTTGGAGTAAAATAATAGATAACATAGAATTTACCATTTTAACCAGTTTTCAGTGTACTGTTCAGTGGCATGAAGTACGTTCTATAGTTGTATAACCACCGCCACCATCCATCTGCAGAGCTTTACCATCTTCCCAAACTGAAACTCTGTCCTCATTAAACACCAACTCCCCATTTTCCCTTCCCCAGTCCCTGGCAGCCCCCATTCTACATTCTGTCTCTATGAATTTGATTACTGTAGCTACTTCATAGATGTGGACTCATACAATAGTTGTCTTTTTGTAACTGGCTTATTCCACTTAGCATAAGATCCTCAAGGTTCATCGATGTTGTAGTATGTGTTGGAATTTCTTTTCTTTCTGGGACTGAATAATATTTCATTGTAAGAATATGCTACATCTTTCTTCTCCAGTCATCCGCCAGGTGACGTCTGGGTTGCTTCTATCTTTTGGCTATTGTCAATAATGCTGCTAGAAACATGAGTGTGCAAATGTCTCTCAGAGTCCCTGATTCCGGTTCTTCTGGGTGAGTGCTCAGAAGTGGGGTTGCTGGATCATGTAGTAATCAATGGCTGTTCCATTTTATTGCAATCCCACCAGCAGAGAACAGGATTCGAATTTCTCCACATCCTTGACAATGCATTATTCTCTCTTTCTCTTCAATAATAGTTATCCTGATGTGTATGGGGTGGTATCTCATTGGGGTTTGCTTTGTATTTTCCTAATGATTAGGGGTGTTGAGCACTTTTCATGTGTTTATTGACTATTTGTTTTTTGTTTTTGTTTTTTTGTTTTTTTAAATTTCTTTTTATTTTATTCATTTTAGAGAGGAGACACAGAGTGAGAGAGAGAGAGAGAGAGAGAGAGAGAGAGAGAGAGAGAGAGAGAGAGAGAAGAGAGAAAGGGGGGAGGAGCTGGAAGCATCAACTCCCATATGTGCCTTGACCAGACCAGTGCAGGGTTTTGAACTGGCGACCTCAGTGTTCCCAGGTCGACGCTTTATCCACTGCGCCACCACAGGTCAGGCCTTTATTGACTATTTGTATATCTTCTTTGGAGAAATGTTTATTCAATTTCTTTGACCATGTTTTGATTGCTTGTTTTGTTGTTGAGTTATAGGAGTGCTTTACACATTCTGGATATTAACTTCTTATGAGCTATAGGGTTAAAATATAAATTTCTTGAGGCCAAGAACATGTTTTAAGCTTATTTAATTCCCCAAAGCATTACATACCTGGTAGATGTTCAGCGAGTACTCCATGAGAGAATAGGTGGTGGGTTAGAGGCGAATTGAAATGTTTGCAAAAGGAATATGAAGAGCATTTTTGAGGCAAGTCCAGACCTGTTACCCCCAGAGGGAAGCCAGGGAACCAGTGAGTCCCAGAGGATTACCTCGGAGATGAAGAGGACGGAGCAGAAAGTGAATAAGTCATGTCCTTTATTAAAAAAAGAAAGGCAAAGAGTCCCATTTTCCTCCCATCCCCTGACATAGATACACTGCAGGTGAAGTTACAGGATGTCAGACGGACAGGTTATCCCATCTGGGAGGGGCAGTCCCCAGGCAGGGGGCACTCACCTGAGTACTTGAAAGACCCTCAAGAAAGCAGAGCACAGTATGCATGACTTCTATACCCAAACACATACCAGTAGTGCCCCTTCTAAGAGGGTTGGAGGCAGACGCAGCCAGTAGCAGGAGGACCCGGTGAATGACGAAATCTCTCAGCTCCTTGACAAACATAACATTTTGGGGCTTCCGACCTCCCGGGGACACAGAATGTGTTGTGTGGTGATTGTAGGCTCGGGAAAAGGGGTACTGCATCGAGCTGTAAGTGGGGATTCAGGTGCTCTTCCTTGCATGGGTCGCTGTGAGAACAAAGTAGGTCAGAGGGGGGGTGCCCTGCCAGAACCAGGCCTATTGCTGTGGGTTGGAGCAACCATGGGTTCTGCAGCAGGGGGCCCTGGGGGAGAAGTCTGTATCTGCATTGGATGGATGGGGTTCCTCTGGCATAGATTCCAGCGGGTCTGCCTAAGGCCCCAAAGTCCACGCTTTCCCACTACCTTACATCCACTGAAGTCACGGAGTCAGGAGATGAAATCCTTCATCCAGGAGGTCAACCAGCCAAGGCTGCGTCCTTGAATGTGTGTCTTACTTGCACGCTAAGGGCTGAGAGCCTTGTGCTAAAGGCTGTGAACAGAGAAGCTGAAAGGCAGCCTCCAGGGTCGGATTTGAATGTGTGACCAGGGACGCAAACAGGCACAAGTCCATTGTAGGGCAGCTGGGAAGAGAGAGGGCTGTCTGGTTATCTGCTCGTGAACTTGGTTTCTGCCAGCTGCAGCACCTTCCTCTCCTGGAGTTGCTCAAGATGTCTGGTAAGGCTCAGTCTGGCTCTAGGGTTTGCTTAGTCTCTTTAAAGTGCCCATGGGTGGGCTGCTTTAGGTCTATGGGCCTGGAACCCCTTTGCAGAGCTGGGCCTCCTTCCCTGGATTTACCGCCCTTCTGCTGCAAGTGGTCTCTGCCCAGAGGCTCAGCGGCCGCCTTCCCTTCCCACAGGCCTATCCCTTGCCCCATTCCTGGCATCTTGTTGTCTGCCGTAAATCCTTCCCAGCTGCTCAGAGCACCTTGTGTGGGGTTATAGATAACACCAGTGGATCCAGGGCCTTGTGTTTTGCTATGTAGACGGGTCAAAAGGAAGCTTCATGTGCCTTTGTGAAAACGCAAAGTAGTGATGTCTAGTGAACAGCCACCCTTCCTGGGGACCTTACATTGAATTCCCCCAGTAACCCAATTGTTCCTACCAGCTGTGGCACAGTTCAGAGAGGCTGAGTGATTTACCCAGAGTCACACAGCAGGTGAATGAAGGGGCAAGGATCATAGTCCAGGTCCACTGGAATCCATAGCTCATGCTCCTTCTATAGTTCAGAGCTGCCCAAGTTTCCTGGAGCTCAGCCATGGAGAAATGCTGTAGGGGCAGGTTGGCCGCAGACACGGTTCCTCCAAGGTAGATGCTCTCCGGTGTCTTAGAAGCCAGACTGGCTGGGGTGGGGCTTCCTCTGGCCCTGGGTTATAGAGCTGTTCTAATTATAAGAGCTGAGCTTGGATCACCATCCAGGGACCTGTTCCTGACAGGTAGCTTGCCTCTCCATCCTGGTCAGATGTGGCCACCACCATTATCCCTAGAGCTGACCTCTACTGAACTCCTAAAGAACAGGGACCAAGCTTTTTGTCTGGCAGTTCCTCCACAAATATCCCCAAGGCAAGCCTCTTCTAGGTGCCAGGCACTGCGGATTAAATGTGATATAACAGACAGGGTTCCTGCCCTCCCAGTGACTCTTGTGAAGTAGCCACTCAGCCACCAATTACCCAATCATTATTTCCTGTTTACTCCTGCACTTGCAGGCACACAGCTCAGCCGGTGGCTCAGCGCTGCAGAGAGGAGGCTGGGTGGATGCAGTTTCCAGAAGCCACTAAGGTGGAGCCACAGGAGCCAAGCTCAGAGGTCGAAGACCCCGCCTGGGATGTGGCAGTGATGATTTAGAACCCAATTTCTATGAATGCTCACTGGGCTCACGCTCCGCAGCCGGAGTTGCACAGAGCTCCCGAGCTGCTGTGAGAAAGGCTGGAGAGCAAGCCTGGCGGGGCATTTCCCCTCTCACCCCCAATCCACACTCTGACAGAGTGATGGCCTGCAGGCTTGGCTCACTCACTGCTCCTCGCCCTTCCCTGCCCGGACCCAGACATCTTGCATCTCACTTTCCGTACACCTTCCAGACAGACAGTCCTCTTCCTAGTTTGGTTTCTGCTCCTAAATGGGGGGCCCCTCTGATGCCATCTGTCACTATCCTACCCTGGCAGGAGCCTGATGTCCTGAGGAAGGGGCCGACTCTTCCCAGATGCCTGGGTCCAGACCTAGGGGAGCCACACCCAGAACTGACATGAACACCAGCCAGCTCCCCAGTTCCTGTTGTGAGCGCCTCTTTTGGTGGGTTTTTGTGACTTTCCGTAGGAAAGAAGAATTTCTTAATAAGACACAAAATTCCCAAAGATCAAATAATAGATGGATAAGTTTGTATCAAAATGAAACACATCTACACGTCACAAAACACCATAAAAGTGAAAGACAGGACACAAACAGGGAGAAGATGTTGTAACCCATATAAACAACAAGGATTAGTGCTCACAATACATGGCAATAAAACCCTACAAAACAGTAAAAAAATATTTTTTTAAAGGGCAAAATACGTATATTGGTACTTCACAGAAGAGAAATTGGAAGGATCAGTAAGCTAAAGAGTTGTGCAATTTATTGATAATCAGGGAAATAAGAATAAAAAACCATTATGAGGCCATTTAATCTATATCACATGGAATTTGAAAGCCTGACAAGTCCAGTTTAGGCCAACTTGTGGCGCACAGGGAATCTCCCAGAGCTTGGGGAGTTAACTTGGTATAACAACTTTGGATAAATAATTTGATCTGATAAAGCTGCAGATACTTGATGGCCCAGGAACTCCACTTGTGTTATATACTCAAGACAAAAAAAGCAGCAGGAGCAATGTTCTAGAAGCTTCCAGAAACATTTTAATGGCAAAGAATGCTGGAGACAAGCCAAATATCCATGAACAAAAGTATGGATAAATGCATTGTGATAAATCGATACAGCGAAAAACAAATCAGTAGAGCTCTCCATATCAACCTGGATGCACATCACAATCAAAGCTGAACTACAAAATTTACCATTTTGGGATTCATAAAATGATAGTCTAAATAAAAACAAGAGAAATATTAGCATGAAGTTCAAGGTGGTGGCTGCTTCTTGGGGAAGGTGCTGTGATCTGGGAATTCCACAAAGAGGACTCCAATTGTACAGGTGTTGGTTTGTTTCTTAAGCTGGTGGTGAGTACATGGTGCATATCACATTATTCTTTAGGCTTTATTTATGTTGCCTATATTATTTTGTATGGATGAAATGCTTTTAGTTATTAAGTGATAGCATTTTATGTCTCGGCTGGATACAGTCACCACTCAAGGTCCCATCACTCAGTTACACATGCACTGGTAGATGTGGGGTCTGAGCATGAGCACAGATTTCAGGGCTGGGAAACATGTGGAAAGCACCCATGAGTCAGAGAGTAGGGCCTGACCTTAGCATTTTTAAAACAGCTCCTTAGGTCATTTGAATGTGTAGGCAGGGTTGAAAGCCTCTAACCCAGGAAACATAACCAATTTGTGTGAATGAAGATAGGGGAAGGACCACACCCTCAAGAGAAAAGGTCCCTTCCATTCTGACCCGATCCGCAGCAGAATCTCCGGTAAGGAGTATCCAATGGCGTAGTCCCCATACCAGCTGGCTAAAGAGGAGGGGGACTGAGGAGCAGACTTTATCTGTTCTGGGCCAGAGCTGAGCTGCCCTCTGACCTGTGCATTTCCTCAGAGAGAAATGCGTCCCAGGAGTGGCTTCGTGCGTAGGAATGGGGTGGTGGAGAAGAGGTGACTCAACCGCCGGGACAGCTGAAAGCTTCACTTCTTGGTGACACAGCTAATTGCCATGCCCTACTCCCTCTCACTTTATGCTTATGCACATGTGTGTGCGTGTGCGTGCGTGTGTGTGTGTGTGTGTATTTTGCATAAATCAAAGATGTGCCTTTGTCTCTTCCCTTCAGATCCCATGAGCTAGATGTCCAGCTATCACCCTTTATGAACCCATGATAGCCCCTTACATGAAGTGATGTGATTGATGGTCTTTGCGTGACCAGTCCCCTCCTAAGCGATGGCTTTGCTTTCTCCTGCTGAGAAGCAGCTTTTGATAAGGACATAGGGGGGATAGACAGAACTATCTGCTTCTTCATCCGCACAGATGAGGGTGTTGGAGGGAAGGTTGATGTATTAGGCAGTTTCTAGGGTCTAACTTAGCTGTCCATGTTTCTGTTTTATACCATCCTGTCCGCCCACACTTCTATCCTCTGCTCCCCTTCTCCACATCTAAGCTGTCTATTGGACACGTTGGACCTACGGATACATTGGACCTTCCCTGAACCCGCCTTCCTTTTTTCTTCCATCCTCTGGTCTTTTCTGTTTCTCTCTTCATGCTCAGCGATGCTCACCTTGGTTTCCTTCTCACACTTCATACCTCACTGAAATCCGGGGGATACCGGGCAACAGCGCCCCGAAGGGCTCACGATTTGTGAGTTCTGTGTAAGGAAGAGGATGAGGCCGGCGGCTACCATGGTGCTCTGGTCCTGGTCGGTGACGCTGATGTTCTCGCTGTGTGGGAACCAGAAGAAGTGGAAGTACTCCAATTTCTTCAGGTGGCTGCCCAGGTTGCCAAGAACCTGACCTGGGCAGAAGGAAGGAGAAAAGATTGCATTGGTTACAAGATGGTGTGTGTGTGTGCGGGGGGGGGGGGTGGGGGGGCGGTCCTATAAGTCGGTGCCTGGGGTGAGCCTCGGTTTCTCCAGATCAAAAGGAAATACTTAAAATTGTCCTAACATTGCCATGGAATGGTCATGGAATGTGTCTTAAAATATGCTGGACATTAGCCTGACCAGGCGGTGGCGCAGTGGATAGAGCGTCAGACTGGGATGCGGAAGACCCAGGTTTGAGACCGCGAGCTCGCCAGCTTGAGCGTGGGCCCATCTGGCTTGAGCAGGAGCTTGCCAGCTTGGACCCAAGGTCGCTGGCTCCAGCAAGGGGTTGCTCAGTCTGCTGAAGGCCCGCGGTCAAGGCACATATGAGAAAGCAATCAATGAACAACTATGGTGTCGCAACAGCAACGAAAAACTAATGATTGATGCTTCTCACCTCTCTCTGTTCCTGTCTGTCTGTTCCTATCTATCCCTCTCTCTGTCCCTGTAAAAAAAAAAGTATAAAAAACAAAAACAAAATATGCTGGACATTAAAATGGTACTTCAATGTTGACTTAACTGAGTAGCTTAGAGAATAGAAAAAATGATTTCTCAATTGTCCTGGCTTGAACTATTTCTAGTTACGGGAGTTTAGGCAAATTAACCTGTTCATGCCTCAAAAAATCTTCATGCCTCAATTTCTTCATCTGTAAAATGGGACCAATAACAGTATCCATGTCAGAATTGTTATGAAGATTAAATGCATTAACGACAAGAAAGTGCTTAAAATGCTGTCGGGAACGTGGTCAACACAGTCTAGATATAAGCTGCTGCTGCTACTACTAATACTCTTATGCTATCATCATCGTCCTCATCACCGTCATCTCTTCATCCCATGATGCCTGAGACATCATAGGTCTTAAGTAAAATGAATGGGAGAGTCGTATTCTAATATAGCTCCTTGTCGCCCACACCCAGATAACATCAGAGCGATATGGTCTCTGCTGCAACGACTCAACTCTCCATGGTAGCAAGAATGCATTCATAGATATAATACATTAACAGTGAATACAGCTATGGACCAAGCACTGCCCTGTCTTACAGAATGTCAGAGCTGGGAAAGATCTCAGGGTTCATGCAGTCTAGTTGGCAGTATTTGTTACTGTAGCTCCGGGTGACTGATACAGTCCAGCAATCTGCATCTTCATCCCAGCCTCCCTCCCAGGACCTACAAGGCCAGTGGCCCCCTGACACTTCCACATGAGTCACTTCAAAGTCAAGTGTCCATATTGAATGGATCATCTTGCTCCTTGCACCTGCTCTGCCTCCTGGATTCTCCATCCCGGTGGCGGCCCCACCATTCCTGACTCCTTTCCTCTGACTCCCTCACCTCACATCCTGATGGCTTTTCACTCTAAATATCTCTTGAACTTGTGCCCCAAGGAAGTGAACTTGGCTCTGTATTTCATCCCGTGGACACCTCTCCAGACTCTGCCCACTCTACCTCATTGTCTTCCGAACCTCCTCCCATGGCTGACTCTGGTTGCAGTTGTCTCTGCAAGATCCTGTTTGTCATAAACAATTTCTTTAGCTCCTGACCAGGCCACCTGGACTACATACTGTGTTTCAAGATCCAGGAAAGGTTGGCTACCCTTCTAGTTCTCATTAGCCATGTCAGCGTCTACACGTATCTTCAGAGCGGCGACCAAGACAGATGGTCTCTCTTTGTGGTCTCCCACTGCCTGCATTTCTGTTCTTCCCTGTCTGTTACAACCCTTTAGCCCAGGAGTGCTGGTGTGCTTGGTTCAGAGGCAGCAGGGATGAGGGAATTTGGAGGACCTGTTATCTTGACTGCAGCCAGTGCAGGGGCAGGAGAACACTGCAGGGTAGAAAGGGTGGATAGTGGAGCTGCCAAGGGGAAAGAAATGACCATCCAGGGTCCGCTGAAGACAAGAGATGGGCGCTGTCAATGGAGCATGGACCACTTGTAAACATTCTCCATTTTCTGAGGCTGAGTAGTGGCAAGCAAGAGACCAGTTCCTTTCTCAGGGTGCAGGGGAAGGAGGTCTTTTGCAAGCGGAACTAGGGCACACACTGCAGAGTGATGGTGAGGATGACTCCCAGGCAGCCCAGGTACTCCTGCGCAGCCTGGGACACCTCTGCACTGCCAGATGCTGAGCATCAGAATGGTCCCATCGGCCTTCAGTAGGGTTGGCGCCACCACCTGGCATTGGGAGAAGAGCCACGCTTCAGAATCCCAGGAAACATTTCCCGTACACTTTGGGCGAAGCCCTTACTTTCCTGTTTGTCCTCGGAAACAACGCCAAGTATCACCTGTTCCCAGAAGATCACTGTCATCTGGCCAAAGGGTACTTTCCCAGCTGGCTTCATTTGGCCAAAGGGGACTTTCCCAGCTGGCTCTACAGTCACAGCCTGAGGGGAATCTGTCTTGGTGGGAGGTGTAGGAAGGGAGAAAGGGGAAAGGAAGGCTATGTCTGACCGTCATCAGCCCCCAGCAGGGAGGGGGACCATCCATCACATGAGGTTCCATGGGACCCAGTGGCTTGTTCTCCCTTGGCTGCCTTGTCCATTCTGTGGGCCTCACAGTCAGGACACAGTGGTGCAGTGAGCTTCTCCCTTACCTGGAGGAGGTCTCAGATGAGACTGGGCTCCAAGGAGAGAGAGGTCCTGGGTGGAGTGCTTTGGGAAAGCAGAGGGAGGGGGTGTGAGTGTGAGCATCTGGGATTGGACTAACTCTGCTGTCCCAACATGGCCCAAGGACTAGGGTCCCCTGCAGCCTTTTTCTGCCTGTTGTTCCTCCTGAGCACCACCTCTGCCAAGCTGAGTTCATCCTGGCATTGGGGACCCACCTACCTCAGGAACCAGATTCTCCTGCTTGGCCACACCCAACCAGAAACCTCTGGGTTTCTGCAAAGAGTAGGACGTTCGTTGGAAACAGAGGACTAGCACTGGCATCTCTCCCTTCAGCACCACGTCTAGAGGAATCCTTTCTTATTGCCTGTTTAAATACTTCTCCACACTCTGCCACCTGCTAATGTGGATGGAAATTGCTTTTTGACCCAGTTGCTGGCTGGGTGCTCAGGGTGAGAGACCAGATAAAGCTGAACTAATTCTGATCCACAGTGACCGAGACCAGAGGGGAGAAATGAGCAGAAATGGGAAACGACGGCCCTCTGTGGGAGTCAGGGTGTCAAAATAATTTTTATAAAAACCAGATTTTATGTAAGATACAGAGCAGTGAATGACAGATGGCCAGTGAAAAACTTCAGCAGGGTTCAGCAATGAATAAAGGCTAAGCACTGATTTGCTGACTGTGTGACCTTGTCATGCTATTTAACCTCTCTGTTTTCCTCACGGTAAAATGAGGATAATAAGCTCTCTCAGAGAGCGTGTACTAAGCATCCAGCTAAGTGCCTGATGTACAGTGGATATTAAAGATATCAGTCTGCATTCTCCCTCCTTAACCAGGTAGCCCAGTTGGTCAGAACATCGGCCCGATATGCCAAGGTTGTGGGTTCGATTCCCAGTCAGGGCACATACAAGAATCAGCCATTAAATGCATAAATAAGTGTAACAACAAATAGATGTTTCTCTCTCTCTTCCTTCCTCTCTCTAAAATTAATGAATAAATAAAACTTTAAAAACAAAGTCACGATATTGATCCCTGCCCTTTGCTCTCTGCCTTGGTGTATAAAATACACCAGTGGGGGGTCTCCCACTGCTGTCCAAAGGCCAGTCCTGCCCAGCTGGGCTTCCTAAGAGAAGGGCCAGTAAATCTTGTGTGCATTTTGATTTGTGGTCACTCAGAATTATTTCCATACTCTGCTGATTATTTTGAGAAACTGAGTCAATCAGTGTGATGTCAGCCTTAGATAGTGGACTAGGACTGCGGCCAAATCTTGGGGGAGAAGGGGTGGTGGCTTTTGTGTTGTCCTTCACCCCCAGTTACCGCTGGACTCTCTTGGGCAGTGAAGCCAGCTCTGGGGGTGGGGGTAATGACGTGTCCATCTGGGACTCTAAGCACCTGGGGATCGGGCCCCACAAAATCGATCACGCTTCAGTTGCGACCGTTCTGAGGGGGCACTGATTAACATGGGACCCTTGGTTTTTCCCCTACCCCACCCACTCTGTCCGTCAGCTGGCCCCCTCTTGCCTGGTGACTGTCTGAGGCTGTTGTGGCAGAAAGAGGGAAGGAGGACAGAGCAGCCAGCATGAGTACCCACTGCTGATGAGAAAGCGAGCTGAGGTTTCAAGGCACAGTGACTGAGTTAGGTTTCCCACATGGCGTTTGAGAAAACAGAATGAGCCCCTTAGAAATTGCTTCTGGCCTGTTCTCTTTTGCTCTCTGAGACTGGACCGCAGGGAACCCAGCTCCCAGAATTCATTGTGTTTGCTCCACTGTCTGCCTTCCCAGAATGGTGCACAGAAGAGAGCTGTACACCGGAGAGCGGGGGACACACTGATCCGTGTGAGCCAACTCCTAGCAATGCTGAAACTTGACAGCACGGGGTATGTGAGCTCTGGAGGCGGGGCGTTGTCTTACACCCCAAATCTGTTAAGAACATCTATAGAGCACTAACTGTGCACACTCTTCTAAGTACCCCACGTGCATGGTTATCATGAACACTCCCATTTTACAGGGGAGCAAACTAAGGTAGCCAGAGGAAAAGAGACTTGCCCAAGGTCACATAGACAATAGCCAGGAAGGCTCCCCCTAACGCTGAAAGTTAAAGGAGTTTGCGCTCTAAAAGGCAGCTTCTAACAGGCTTCATGGACCGTTACTGGGTGGCCATATGTTTAACATACGCTGTCTCATCAACTCCTTGTGGGTTGAAGAGCATTCTCCACATTCCAGATGAAAACAGGAATGTACAGAGAAGTTAGATAACCTACCTACATGCTCATCCCCAGTACATGTTGGAGGCAGGTTTTGAACTCAGGTCTAAGTCCAAAATCTGTGCTTATAACTAGCTCCCTAAACTGGATTCCCGGGACTTTCAAACATGCTTTTCGATGAAGGTCAGGTGTGGATCCCAGGCCCACAGGCACTGGGCTCCACCACAAGGAACTGTAGCTTCTGTCCTGGCTCCTGCCTGACCAGCTACCCTGGAAAGACCCCTTGCCCTGCCTGGCTCCAGGTACATTGGGGATAGAACCTCTTGCTCACCTTGCCCTTTTCCACAGGGTGGTCAGGAGGCTCCTGAGAGGCAGAGGTGCACCGGTCTTCACAAGGGCCCCTGTTACTTGGGCCTGTCAGGGACAGAGGAGGCTTAGAGAAGGAGGTGATGTTTCTGGAAGGCACCTGACAAGTATCCATCAGAGAGAGAGACCTGGGGAGTTCCGAGGCCCACACGGCTGAGCTGACATGTCTGTGAACCCTAAGATTTCCTAGGAGCCGCAGAGAAGAAGTGCTCTATACGACCCCCACTCCCGTGCAGTCAGCAGAGTGCGCAGAAGCGAGTGGTCTCACCTGAGGTGCCAGGGTACCATGCCTGATCCCTGTGTCGTGTGTCCCGCCCCCAATGACACCAGCTCAGTGGTGGGGTTCACAATCACTCAAATAATTTAACAACTGCTTCTCTGCCCTAATGACCATTTTAAGTATAAAAAGAGATACACCGAAAGGTAGTTTATTATTTCATGCACTTAATACTTAAATAAGAATGATAAAAAGGTACACAAAACTAGATTATGAGTTTTAAAATATTAATGAAAAATATTAATAACTGACAAAATATAATAAAACTGTTATTTAAGACATTTCCATATCTTCTTTTGTTTTTCCAAAGATTTTACTTATTGATATTTAGAGAGAGGAGAGAGAGAAAGGCAGAGGAGCATCTTGTAGTTGCTTCTCACATGTGCCGTGACTGGGCAAGCCCAGGGCCTCGAACCGGCAACCTCAGCATGCCAGGTCGTCCTTTTATCCACTGCGCCACTCCAAGGCAGGCCTAGGTGGCTTCTTGATTCTTGTCCTCATTTGCAATTTTCTTCACCTATGAACATGGAATGAACATTACTATGGGTGCTTAGCATGCACTGTTGCACAGATGGGCGTTAAAAATGAGTAAGGAATGTAAATTTGTGATGCCCACCTTAGAGAGAAACCTGATTACAAATACCATTTTAACAACTGATTCGCCAAAATCAACAAAAAATTAGATACCGGTTTTGCTGAAGCGGTGCGAACTGGCTGAATCCCAGCAATGCGCCAGTTGCAGTCACGTCGGACACGGGTCCCAGGCTGGGCTCAGCAAGAGGGAGTGAGATGGACATATGGGACTGGCTAGGCATGTCCAGGACAATGAACCCTTGGGTTATGGTGTGAGGCCTCTCAGAGCGGAAGAGTAGATCCGCTCTGCCGGGTTCTTGCCCCAGACTTACCATGACAGCTGGTCTGACTGGCCGGCCCTCTTCCTTTCTTCCCACTGAGGTGAGGAAGCTGTCAGATAAGCTGGTCTTTCCACAGCCTATCTCTTTTCCTTTGCCCTCCATCTGCTAACAGTATCTTCTCCACCAACCCACGGCCTCAATTCTCCTGCAAAGATTTCTTTAGACCCAGCCTATCAAGCCTGGGAAGACCTGCAGGGACCTGGTTCAAATGACACACAGAGAGGTCCCAGGCAGGTATGAAGAGGGAGGAGCCTCCGTCCGTGAGCCTTGAGGAAGGCGGAGGAAACCAAGTTGCCCCCTGCTCAGAGGCCCTCAGGGCTCCTTGGCAGCCTGCCTCCCACAGCCCAGGGTTCCAGGAGCCTGAACAAGCAGAAGATTCTGTGTGCACATGAGGACCAGATTCCTAAAGGGGGACAGTACCCAGCAGCCCTCCAGAGAAAGAAGTGCCCTGATCTCAGAGTCAAGGAAAAAGAGCAGGTCAGGAGTATGAAAGGCTTACTACTTAGGAGCTTTCTTTCAGATGTCTCGGCCCTAGCTTAAAGGAAAAGGAAGCCAACATTTATGGAAGGGCCAAGGTGATCTGAGCCTTACACGATACACAGTAGTGTCACACTCAAGAAATGGGCTTCGCATGGAGGGGGCAGGTATTTCACTGGACCCTGACCATCAGCGCAGCCCAAGGGACCCTGGGGCAGATGGGCCCCTAAAGACACAGGCTGGAGGACACCAGCAGTTCTGCTCTGCTTTCAAAGCGAGTTGACGATGATTGGAAACCTAGCCTTGTACTTTCCTGCAGAGATGATGAGACTTTCCTGGGGGCCATCCTGGCAGGACAGGAAGATGATGACAAAAAAAACAAAGCCTTTCCAGCCCTGACCAGATAGCTCAGTTGGTTAGAGAGCATCGTCCTGATATGCCATGGTTGCAGGTTCAATCCCCATTCAGGGCACATATAAGAGTCAGTCAAGGACAGCATGAATAAGTGGAACAACAAATCAATGCTTCTCTCTCTTTCTGTTTCCCTTCCTATCTGTCTAAAAAGTAATAATAATAATTAAAAAAAAAACTTTTCCAGCCCTCCCTAACCCCCCACCCCCAGACCCCTGCGTATGCTGCTCTGTTGTTGTTTCTGTCCCCATTCCTTGGACTACTCAGTGAGTTTGCTCTTTCTGGAAAGACCGCAATGTTAAAAGAGATTCATAGATGTCCTGCCTAGGGAGACATTCTGGCCTGCGGAAAAGCATAAGCACAAAGGTGCTCGTCCCAGAGTTACGAGTAATAGTGAAAATCTGAGGACAGCCCGAGTGCCACAGAGGGGGTGGTGGATCCCACGACAATCTGCCTGCTCTCCCCCACTAAACTTTACTAAGATGAAAGGACAATAGAGAAGCACGCCTGTGACAACGTTCAAAGAAATAAACTGGATAGCGTGAGGCCCTCAGGGAGAGTGGCCCAGAAAGGAAGGAATAGACTTTGGCCTGTGAGAAAGTGGAGGTGAGGAGACAAGGGGAAACGTCACCCCTGTGAGCTGTGAAATAAGGTGTTGACAGAGCCCGGAAAATGAACAAGAGCTAACCTTTATGGAGCATTTCCTATGTGGGGCATCTCTAAGTCATCCAGTCCTCTGAGCACCCTTATTTTATAAACCCATTTACCAGATGAGAACTCTGAGGCCCAGGAGGACCGAGGAGCTTAACAAAAGCTAGGATGAGATACAGGTAAGATTCGTACCCAGGCCATCTGCTTCTGGAGCTGGGTCATCACCAGGCTGCTGTCCTGCTTCCTCTGGCTCACCACACATGAGCCCTCCAGAGTTTCCAGTGGGGTGACTTTGGTAAGCCCCTCTGCCTCAGACCACAGTGTCTGCATCCGGCAATGGGGGTCATATTCATTCCACATGGGGTTGGAGTGACAATGACGAGAGAGTGCGTCAGGCACTCAGTGTGTGGCCTGATAACTCTGTGCTTCCTTACAGCCGCCCGCCACTTCTTACATCCCCACAGCATCCTCGGGACTATAGATCTAGGTGACCCCTGGGACTAACTCCCCCGGAATGGCAGATGAGCCCTGTGCAGGCAGTCCCTTGAGAAGGACTGAGTCCCCAGGGAGGACAGAGACATCACGAACAGGGCACAGAGATGCTCCAGGATGCAGAAGCTAATACTAGTAACTAATAGAACTCCTCTCCTGCTGCTGCCAGTGGTCACAGACTCTCTCCCACTACCTGCTTATAGGCCCCTGCGTGCCCCACACCCCTTCCCTCTCCTGTGCTTCTCTCTCTGTTTTGGTTCATACCTAGTCATCTTTTAGGGCTCAACCCAGGGGCCCCTCCTGCAAGGAGCCTGCCCTGATTCCCCTGTCTGCCAAGGCTGAACCTGGACCCTTCGGAGCCCCACAGTGCCTTAGACACTTCTCCAACATTGAACCTATTTTCGTGCATTTTGTTTGCCACTCTGTGTACTCATCCACCTTGGTGGGAGCTCCTTGAGACTGGGGTCTGGGTTTTATTAATCTTTGCCTTTCCTGGGTCAGAACAAGGCCTGTGCATGGTAGACACTCCACAAATGGCTGGGTATGAGTGTTCCTTGGAGAGGCAGGACCAGAAGCATTTCCAGAGTGGAAAGGTGTAGTAATGCCCAGGACCTGCAATCAGAACACTGGGGTGAATGAACCACTCATACTTGAAGACCAACCTCAGGCTTACCTGGGGACAATTTCCAGCTGCAAAAGATTGTTACCCCCATATCCAAAACACCTTTGTCATATATTTCTAATGGTTGAAATCCCACAGTTAGATGTTCACTCCTTTGGCTATGTTTGACTATTTCCATGGAAACTCACTGATATGAAACCTGAGCAATCAGACACCATGTTGGACAGAGAGACAAATGAAGCCACAGATAGGTATACCGGGAAGCCCTGTGCTCAATCAGCAGACTCTTCCATTTCTCTGAGTGCTTATTTTGCATATCCTTCAGCTGGGGTCCGTGTGGTTATTTATTGCAAGCTTTAAGAAAGACTTAATCCATGGTTTTCCACTCCTGTACAAAGTTGTTATTTAATGCTTACCTCACCTCTGGTTTGTTTCTTTCTATTCCCACATAAAAGTCCCTGAAGTCATGGGGATGGGGAGACAGGTACCCTATGGGGGAACCAGGGGTCCACAGAGGGAGTGCACCCTGGGAAGTGCTCTTCCTTGGCTCCTGCCAGACCCTGAGTGTCTGGTGGAGGCCAGGGCAGGGGGTGCTGTCAGCATTGGCCCACCCAGGCACGAAGGAGGTGGCTCTTACTCAGACAAGGCCAGGCCATGCTTATCCAGCTGTGGGTGCAGGTCAGCCGGGAGGATGCCAGCCTCCTCAGTCACCTGCTTCTTCTTCACATTCACCTGCAAGAGACCAACCAGCACAGGCTTCGATGAGGGGGCTACCGCCCAGTTATGGCCAGGCTCCCTGTGAAAATGAGCATATCTGTCCCAGCCTGTGGTCAGCTTGAGCTGCCTCCCACTGCAAGCACCTGAAGGGGCTATGGGTAGAGCTGGGGCTTTGGGAACATTCTGTGTAACCCCTTCTTTTCACAGGGGAAGGAAACAAGGAGCAGGGAAGAGAAGGGATTTGCCCAAGATCACTGGCAGAGCTGGGACTGTTCAGGTCTCCTAACTGCCGCTACTGCCCTCTCCCCATCCCACCCAGACCAGGAAGGTGAGATTCCTTGTACAATCATGTCGCTAAGGGTCGCTAAGGCAGGTCTATTCCTGCAGGGGCTTGACTTCGCTGGATGGAGTACAGATTCTCCACTTCTACTCACCCTGGAAGGAGTGAGGCAAAGAGGAGAGCTGGACAGGGAGGGCGAGGAGGAGTGATGTTTAATAAGCCCCTGCCACAGGGAAGAAGGGCGCCACGTCCTGGGTTCTCATGGCAGCCCCGGGAGAGAGGAACAGTCTCTCTTCATTTCATGGGGGGGGGGACACTGAAGCTCGGGGGCTTCAAGCCACTTGCTCAAGGTCACGCAAACGTCAGTGGGGAACTGCCATGAGAATCCACATCTGTGTGACTCCAAAGAACAAGCTCGTTCCATGGACCCTGAGAACAGAGCTCAGTGAAATCAATTGCTGGAGTCCATGCTCACTAGTTAGCAATCCAAGTTAATTACTGCCATGACTAATATCTTGACTGGAATGTTTTCTGTGAGGTAGAAACTGGCAGTCTGAGCAAATAAGGAAATAGTAGAGAAATCCAGAACCTCTGTACCAGGGCTGGGGAGAGCAGAAGTTATCTGGCAAAAAATGCAGCTCAGGGAAACTGGGTCTGTAAGGGTAGAACAGGAGTCCTGTTACTGTGCTAACATGTGGCACTCCTGTCCAGCTCTTGAACTCCCTGGCAGGTCCTAGGGGCGGTGGGAGGGGGTCAGAGCACTGGCTGAATTGCATGGACAGTATCTTAGCACAGGGCTGGTGTAGTACTCTTGAGTCTGTACCCAGCTGTTGCTAATAGGCTGTGTGACTTAAACAAGTCAATCAACTCCTCTGATATTCAGTTTCCCCATATGTAAAACCAACTAAGTGCAAATCCTTTTGGATCTGTCAGAGTCCTCCTTTGGGGGTCTGACTTCACATTCTTACTTTAGAGAGGAGGCTCTGGCAGGAGGGGTGGTGGCCATTCTCTTTATGGCCACAAGGGGGTGTCCAGACCTGACAAGAGGCCTGAACAAGCCCAGGGAGGGATCTGGAGAGGGGTGGTCACCTGCAGGTCTGGAACTGGGGTGTCACTTAGGGACTCAGGGGTAGGAAAGGGAGCAGGCCCAAGAAGAAAAGTTAAGGAGTGTCCATCTGGGGTTTGGGATGGAGGCTGAAGCTGGTGGCCTGCAGAGGTGGACAAGAGAGGCCTGTGAGTACCTGGAGGACCCAGCTCACCTTGTCCACGTGGATCATGAAGCCATCAGTACAGGCAATGTCAGAGGGCGAGTGGCCATTGCCCACCACCTTCACCTGCATGTTCTGAGGCGCAGCCAGGGCCAGCACCTGTCAAGGCAATGCCCGAGTCAGCCCCACCTCGGGCCGTTCTCCACGACACTGAGCCTGCAGGGGGCAGGCACCCAGGCCTCCATGGCCCCTGCCTGGCCAGAGGCTGCTGTGCTGGCCACTCCAAGAAAGAGAGCCAAAGGGAAGGTCCAGGAAGTGAGCGGGCCGACGACATCCTAAGTGGGGCTCCCGTGCGCTCTTCCGGCTGGACACTTTCCTGCAGGGAAACCTGCCCACGTTCTCCAGCACAGGCCTTTCAGGGCGCCTCAGTGCCTTCGGGGTCACGCCCAGGCTTCTCCTTTGGCCTGCTCCGCTGTGCTGTCTCCCTGGCTGGAATCAAGGCTCCAGGACAGGGACTGCGGCTTCATTTGCCTCTGGACCTCCCCTGTCTACTTCAGGCCCGGCATGAGTAGGCAGCCTCTAGTGATTGTTGGATAAATAAATAAATAAAAGCACAACGTCACTTAAATGAATCCACTCCCTTTCACCCTGCTTAAACCTTGTCACTGGTCCACGGAACACTAGTCTTACAATTTATACCACAGGGGGATCCATCAGCAACTACACATGCATTTACAGGGTTAAAGCTGGAGCTTCTACAATAAAGAACTCTGTTTAACACCGTCTTCCCCAAGCTCCCTTGACCACACACCTGTTTTTATTTTCAGCAGGTCCTATAAGCCCTCCAGAAAAACGTCAGCCTATAGTCGCACCATCCTGTTAGCAGAGGCCAGCATAGCTCAGGAATGGCCTTCATGTCCAGCGGTATCAGTGCACCACCAACTTCTTCCCACAGCTCAGACCGAAACCCGGTGCCCCAAAAGTCATGCTGTCCTCTCTGCCTTCCTCTTCTGCCCTCCGCCAAGCTCGTCCTCCCTGCAGCCACATCTGGTGACTCCCAGGGTCTTCACTTTCCCGTGCTCACACTGCCGTTCCCCTGCTCGTTGGCGAACTTCTATTCATCCTCTGCAGCCCAGCTCAATGAGCACCTTATGTAGCTTTTCCTGCATGACAGCTGGGGGCTTTGAACTTAGACACTCTCTGCTTGAATCCTGGCTCTGATACTTGTATGAATAAGTGATGCATGTCCTTGGGAGTCAGGAGTTGAGGTTTTATTCCACAGCAATGGGGGGAGGGGGTGCTTTCAGCAGGGAAGCCCAGTCCAAGTTAGATTTTAAGAAAATTAGTTTTGCTGAGGGTGGAAAGCACATTTGAGGGAAGTGAGAAGGCCAGGGACTAGGCTGTCATAGGTCATGGGACGGGGGAAAGGTTGGTGGCCTGGGCCTGGAGAGTGGTGACAGTGCTGGAGAGGAGGAGGTGGGTTTAGGAAAGTTCTGGGGCCAGATTTGCTGATATCAAATAAAAGTAAAGAAGGAATGGTGACCTACTTCCTGGTGTCCAGTTTGAGCAACTGGGTGCCCTTTACAGAGTTGGAGAAGATGGAAGATGGCCATAGAACAAGTCTAAGGCAGTGGTTGGCAAATCGCGGCTCGCAAGCCACATGCGGCTCTTTGGCCCCTTGAGTGTGGCTCTTCCACAAAATACCATGTGCAGGTGCTACCTCGGTAAGGAATGTACCTACCTATATAGTTTAAGTTTTGTGTGTGTTTTTTTAAAATACAGTTTAAGTTTTAAAAATATGGCTCTCAAAAGAAATTTCAATCATTGTACTGTTGACATTTGACTCTGTTGACTAATGAGTTTGCTGACCACTGGTAAGGGAAAAAGAATTGAAAAATGTAGTTTTGAGCATATCAGTGTGTAACGCCTGTGAGACATGCCACAGAGGAGTTGCATGTGAGCCTGCACTCAGAGAAGAGCTCGGGAAGCTGTAACGGGGCAGGCGAGTGCAGCTGGAGCAGGGAGGGACGGCCCAGGAGCCCTGGTCCCAACTGCGACTGCGTGGAGCCCTCAGCTGGCCAGCGGTGCCAGGGGGTGGGGGTGGGGGGTTTAGCCCGGAAAGTATGGGGGCAGGGCCTGGTCTATAGGACCCAGATGAGCTGGGCCAGCAGGTACACGGCTGAGATGGGTACTCACCTCTCTGACCTCCTCCACGGATGCGGGCTGATAGCACATCTCTGGGAAGCAGCCATAGGTCTTTGTCCAGTTGTACCCATGGACTTGTGATAGTAGAAAAGCTGGGTCACCACAAATGTGTGGCCACAGGCTGCCCTGACCTCCATCCCACTGTCCTGCCATTGTAGAGATGGGACGCTGGGGCCATGAGCTGAGCCAGGCTCCTGCTCTGCCGTCACCACCTCTCAGGGCCATCGGGAATATGAAACAGGTATATGTGGGCTTCCTGCTATCATCCCTCTCGGTCCCTCAAGGTCGAATGAGCAGGTCATCCAGCAGATTTTGCCCATTCTTAAAAAAGGGGATGAGGTCAGAGTGAAGCCTGAAAAAGCAGGACTTGTGTCTCCTGCCCCAGTCCGGCACCTCTCTGAGGGACCCAGTAGAAGGTATACTCTGGCAGAGCGAGGTGATTGGGAGAAGGGCTGCATGAGCTGGCTTGGTGGCCCAAGGACTTTCAAATTGCCTTCAACTTTCCCACTGGGTTTCTCCTGAATAAAAAAAGCATACCTGGGAGACTCCTCAGCAGCCTTCTGGCCTCTCAGCCCCTGCAGGGGTCCTGAGGGTAAGACTCCCATTTGTTGGACACTGGCTGTGTGATGAACACCGTGCCAGGGTCCTCCATACCATATCTTATGTGGATTTTACAAGGGTGCCACAAAATAGGTAATACGACTTCCATTTTCAGGAGCAGAAACTGAGGCTCAGAGAGGTAAAATAACTTCCTGAGCTCACACAGCAAACAAGTGTAGATACTAGAGTCCAAAACCCAGCCCCTGCCCTCCCATGCCTTCGCCAACACTCTAGACCTCCCTGGAGCCTCAAGTCCAATTCAAAAGGGTCCCTGTGGCTTTCCTTGGCCACAGACTTGACCTAATTTTGCCCTCCCACACCCCACTCGCGGGTCCAGCTGGGCTGACCAGCTGGTCTGTGTGGCCCTACCATGGCTCCAGCAGGGGGTTGGTGGCTTTGCCTGACTCTGGCTTCCTCTGGGAACAGAGCCCTGGGCAGTAGGATGCAGAGGCACAGCTGAGGGGCTGGGCCGGCAGCACAGCGACCTCTGTACTCATGGTGGACTTCGTAGCTGCTGCTCAAGGGGCTCTGGGGCCCATCAGGGGTGGGTGAGCAGTGTTAGTCAGGACAGGCTCCATTCACACAGAAGCTCAGGCCAGACCCCTACCCCAGGGCTGCTCTCAGCAGGAAGCTGGAAGCCTAAATTTCAAAGGGTGGATGCTCTGTTGCAAGAAACTGCCTCAACTCTGATTCCTACTTCAGGCACCTGAAACCAAAGGACCCCTCAGCCTTGAAACTGGATCCCAAATACCATAGGTCAGGGGAAGCTGTGACGTGGGGGCCTGTGCGGCTCTTCTTGTCAGGTCTCCCTTGGTGCACGGCTGAAATCTGTGTTTGTGTGTTAGTTCACACATGAGAGCAAAATTGGCCTCCCCAAAATATGCCTTTTGTTATAGTGAGTATTTTAAGCTGTTTTTTTTTAAAAATTTAATTTATTTGTTGATGTTAGAGAGAGAAGAAGGGAAAGAGGAACATAGATTTGTTGTTCCACACATTCATGCATTTATTGGTTGATTCTTACAAGGGCCTGACCTGGGGTCGAATCCGCAACCTTGGTGTATCAGGACGACACTCAAATATACTGAGCTACCCAGCCAGGGCTGATAAGCTGGTTACTTATTTATTTTGAAATATTTTCAGAAATGCACACACAACCAAGATTGTCTTAAGTCATTTCCTGGCTCTACTTGCATTCAGTACTGCTAAGCGGGCTATTTTTTTAGAGAAGGAAGACTCAGGAAAGACCTTTGACTTTCCCCCTAACTGCCTAAAACAATTTAGGAAGAGGACGTGCTCCAGGGAGGGAGCTGTCATCTGGATAACTGTGGGTTAGCACGCACTGGGTGTGACAGACAGGTGGACCGAGCAAGGCCCATTTGGTCAAAGTCCTCTCTGTGCCCCAATGTTAAAGATGGTGCCGCAAACATTTATTTACTAAACATTTGCTTTTCTATCCACGTGAATCACCTTCCTGCCTGTTCAGGTCCAAGTCCCAAACCTCTCTGCTGTCACTCCCTACTCCTTAGCTCTTGTCCCAGTAGAGCCCAAGCTCAAGGATTCAACGTTGGAGTGTGGGGACTACTGCAGCAGGGGACCCTCAGCTTTAGTACCTTTTCTGGCCAACACCTTCTAACAGGTGTCAATCTACCGGATTATCACCTCAAACCACCTTTTTGGGAGCTCCTCACAGGGAGCCCTTTTTATGTTAATCTACTGAAATGTTACCTCAAGTCACTTTTAAGGTGTTCCTAGGGAAGCTTCTTGTTTATGTTAATTTACAGAGTGATGACACCAAGCCACTTCTTATCTAGGTATAACTTCACACACACTAACTGGGCCCTGCTCAAAAGTCAGAGTCTGTTTATCGCATCTGCACACGCTACACTAATTCCTATCCAGATGGCATAACTCTATTTAATTTCCTTAATTGATTTTAATATTATATCTTAATTACTTTAATGTATCTTCCATATTTTTTTATATTTCTATATATTTAATTACTATAACCTTATATTGCTGCAACAGCTCAAGATGGCATATAAGCCTTGACCGTCCATCCAATGTGTCCTCGGGGCCAGTGGTGGGATCAAATAATTTAATAACCAGTTCTCTGCCCTAATGACCATTTTAAGTATAAAAAACCAATATACTGAAAGGTAGTTTATTATTTCATGCATTTAATACTTAAATAACAATAAAAGAGGTACACAAACCTAGGTTATGTTATAAAAAAGAGTTTTAAAATATTAATGAAAAAATATTAAATGATACCTGACAAAAAACAATACAACTTGTCACCCTTGTTGTTTGGCAGTTTCTTTTCTTTACGTTATATGTTTGTTTACTGAAGTAACGTGAGGGAATTAAAATGTAGTATTTCATCAAAGGTATAATGAGCTTTATGAAATTAATAAAGAACTATTACAAGCATAGTTCTGTCAATTGCTTTTTTGCCTATGGATGGAATGAACATTACTACAGGTGCTTAGAATACACTGTTGCTCAGACGAACATTAATAAAGAGTAAGGAATGTACATTTGTGATTGCCACATTGGGCGGCTGCCCAGGCGCCCACCTTAGAGATCACAAGTGCCTGATCACAAGTGCCATTTTAACAACCGGTTCACTGAACTCAACCAAAAATTAGGTTATCAGTTCTGCCAAAGCGGGGCAAACCGGCTGAATCCCACCACTGCTCAGGACCCATATTTTTATGGAACCCCTGTATGTATATGTAATAAATGTATAAATCTCTTTTGGTACATTTTGTTGATGTTGTTGTTGGTTAAACTGTATGTAAATGTCATTTTCTCCTGCTAATCTGACTCATGTCAATTTGAATTTGAGTCCAGCCATAAGAAGTTAGGAGGGTAGAAGGAAGATTATTTTCCCTCCCCTCACAACACCAAGCTGCCAATCACTATAGGGAGACAGAGCAGGCTGCTGGTAGCTGTAGTACATAGGATGAGGGACTCTCGGCCCAGCAAGGCCTTCTAGCAGAGGTCTTCCTTTGCCCAGGCTGTAGGACAGAGGCACCGGGCTCCTCAGCCACACTCTGCTGATTCGGTGTGTGAACCTTCTGACGTAAGAAACATTCAGATCTGTAGAGAATTTTTATGAGTCTGTTTGAGCCAAACTGATGACATATTTCAGGGAACAAGATCTCAAATGCTCCCAAGAATAACAGTTTTACAGGGTTTCTTTATAAAATGCATTTGAAATTAAGGAGGGAATATAAGGGGGGAGGGTCCGGTGGGGGGGATGGAGGGTGAAGCAAGGTGGGAATTGGATCACAGGTTAGTTAACAAGATGATGTGCTCTCCTGAGGGTGGTTATTTCAAAGGTGTGTTAACCTAGATCAGTGATGGGTAATCTTTTGAGCTTGGTGTGTCAAAATTTGCCAAAAAAACGAGCATAACTCGGGTGGTGTGTCACTTCGAGAAAAAAACCATAATTTCGTGATATTTATAGTTTAAATAACAAAAATGTTTTGGTCTACAGACCTCCGGCACAGAGTGTCTACACTACAGCAAATGTTTTATTCTCGGCTCCTGCACCTGGCCGTGCAGGAGCCGAGGATGAAACGTCCTTCTCGGCATGCGGCCCCATAGTTCTCTGGTATGCGTCCGCGTGTCATCGAAAATGGCTACCTATGTGTCATAGGTTCACCATCACGGCCCTAGACGCACAGAAACAATGAATTGGACTGACTTCAGGCAAAGATAAACCTTTTACTCAAGAAGTTATATGTCTGGGGGGAGACTATCCTCCATGACCTGCCCGGGTAGGAATTTACGATCAGATCACCCTGTGAGATTTTCTTTCTTTATCTTTTATAAAATATATTTTTTTATTGAGTTGAGAGAAAAGAAGGGAGAGAGAGAGAGAGAGAAGCATCAACTCGTTGCTCCACTTAGTTGTTCCATTTTAGTTGTGCATTTATTGGTTTCTCCTTGAATGTGCCCCGACCAGGGATAGATGGAGCCTGTGACCTTGGCATGCCAAGACAATGTTCTATCCATTGAGCCACCTGGTCAGGGAGAGGTTACTTTCTATAGAACCCCCTGTTTTGTCCACGCCACAGTTTTCTCCTCAGCAAGGTGGGGTCACTTTGGCCTGATTCTCCGGGTCAATATAAAGGTTAGAGAAGATGTGTGAGGAGCACAGGAACACAGAGTTTGAAACGGGAGCAGGCTTTCGCACCTGCCCCAGGTGGGAGCTCACTGGCAGGATCCTCGGGACACTGTTGTCAGCCCCTCCTCCCCTTAGCTCATTGCCTGGCACAGAGCCAATGCCCAAAGCATGTTTTCTGCAACAAACAAATGAATAACTCACTAGGCATCTAGGCTTATCAGATCTCTCCAACCCAAGACTGGTGTCTAGTAGAAACCCGAGCAACATCTCTGGAGCTTTGGAGGAAGAAAGGCCAGGCTGGAGTTGTGGAGCTGGGGTCAGAGGTGTGCATGGGAAGTCCTGAAACAAGGTGGGGGAGGAAAGGGTCAAAGTCACACCTGTGTCCCCAAACCAGGATTTCCACTAAGCAGTCAAGTGAGTATGTGTTTGCATGCACACAGAAACGCACCCCTCAATGCAAATGTATTTCCGGTGGGGTGTCGCGTGCTCCCCACAGGGAACCCTGGCCAGTGGACAGGATTGTTCAGAGACAGCTGTCACAGAGAGGGGAATCTCAGAGACAGGCCAGGGATCTGTGGAGCTCCAGAGCACAGAACAGAGCCAACTTTATGGAAAGAGCTATGTTATGAGCTGAATTGGGTCCCCCCCAAATTCCTCAGACTGTGACTATATTGGCAATAGGGCCTTTAAAGAGGTAATTAAGTTAAAATGGGGCATTGGGATGAGTCTGATCCAGTAATGACTGGTGTCCTAAGAAGAGGTTAGGGCACAGACACACACAGAGGGAAGGCCATGTGAGAAACTGGGGGAAGGTAGCCATACATTTGTCAAGGAGAGGTCTCAGATGAATCTGACCCTGCCAACATCTTGATACTGGACTTCCAGCCTCCAGAACCCTGATAAAATAAATTTCTATTGTTGAAACCCCCTCCCCTGGCCCCATCCATGGTACTTCGTCTTGGCATCCCAGCTGACTAATACACCATGTCTGCGAGCCCCTGGGGCTGGAATATGCCCCAAGCCTTTGTGATAGAGAAGAACAAGGCTGGGCAACTTGCTCTGTGCCTGTTTCCCTTGGGCTGTGCCTAGGGGAGGAGGCAGGGCCTGGGCACTCCATGGCCACCAGCTCCATTGTCCCAGGGAAGGGAGCTGTGACCTCCCTATAGAGCTTCAGACATTCTGTCTGGGAAAGGCAGGGTTTTGGGGGAGGCCTTGGGGCTGAGGGATGGAGGAAGCACCTCTCAGGCTAGCTACGGTCCCTTCTTTACACCCACTGTCTTAAAGCCCAGGAACGGGGTCCAGGGACTGTGGCCAACAGGTGGGAGAGCCTCAAGCCTGGGGGACAGACAGGCCCATGGCAGGGAGGGGAAGAAAGTGCTGAGGGACAATCCGATGTCATCCCAGATAACCTATTTTCCACTCAAGCTCAAGCCCTGCCCCTACAACCTCAGGCAAAGTATGTCTTGGTCCATCCAGGAATGGCCCTTTCAACGACAAGGCAATGAATGCACTTTTGGTGAATGCACTCTGCCCTTCACCACTGTGTGATCTCCAGAAAGGGATATTCTTGAAGCCAGTTACAGGGGTCTGGGCGGGCCTGGGAAGGGCCTCCTTGCCGCCTCCGCTGAGATTTCTGAGCCTGGCGCCGCACACCGGGTTTTCTTTCTTTACCCTGAACCCTTTGGATGGGGTGCTTCCTCCCCCACCCCATGCTAGTCACATCAATTTTATAAACTGCCTTTATTGAAGAAAATAAAATTACAAGAAAAGAAATGTATAAATCAGCAAAAACAGTGTGCATTAGTTAATTCAGTCTGTGTTGCCACCATCCCATGGTTGAGGTCGATGGTTTATTGCTTATTTCTTCTTATCTGAAGGACTCAGCTCGTTCAATAATTGCTGAGTCTTAACTTTTTTTTCACACAGTTGTTGGCAAGAGAAGTTAATGTTACCATTTTGATGGTCACTGAAGCTTTTTAAAAAAATCTCTTCCTTTCCTATACTTGTGAATCAATGAGAATGAGCTTCTTCCTGTACCATTTATACACGGTAACGCAACTAATTTCTTTGACACACGGGGAATATTTGGAAGAATATTTAGCGATTTCTGATCTGCAAATCTTGCTTTCTTGTCCCGCTTAGCCAGCTCATTCTCTTTAAAATATGATGTAGGGTATAAAGTTCACTCAACACATGACATGAAGTGGGATGGCACTGTGGGAGTTCAGAACGAGTCACGCAAAGACGTGCTTCTGTGGTGTGCGAATTGTTTTGAGCTAATGGCAACAGAGACCTGAGGCTCAAGAGAAACTTCTGTCCCTACCCCCTTAACGACCTAGAAGGATTTTAATTAGGGCCTCACCCTGAATAAGAGGTTATCTGGGCTAATGTTTTATTTATATGGCACAGCAAGCCTCTAATTACTGGACATCTGCTCTTTTCTTTTTTATTTTTTTCTATTTTCCAATTGAGAGGAGGGGAGACAGAGACAGACTCCTGCATGTGCCCCAATCAGGACCCACCTGGCAACCCCCGTGTGGGCCATGCTTGCAACTGAGTTATTTTTAGCACTTGAGGCAGAGTTTCACAGAGCCACTCTCAGCACCCAGGGCCAATGCACTCTAGCCAACTGAGCCACGGCTACGGGAGAGGAAGAGAGAGAGAGAGAATGGGGAGGAATGGAGAAGCAGATGGTGGCTTCTCCTGTGTGCCCTGACTGGAAATTGAACCCTGGACATCCACACACTGGGCCAACTCTCTACCACTGAGCAAACCAGCCAGGGCCAGACATTTGCTCTTCTAATTGTCCTTCCATGACCTTCTCCCCCTCTGAAGCCCCAAGGTGATCATTAGCTCAGGATGTTTTACATACCCAGTTTCCCTTCCTGTCTTGAAACCTCTCGTGTATGTGGGGTCTCTGATGCTCTCATGTTTGCGGGGTTCCCATACATGTGTATATATTGAATTTGATCATTTTCCCTTGCTAATCTGTCTTATGTCTATTTGATTATTAGACCAGTTGAAAGAGCCTGGAGAGTAGAAGAAAGTTGCTTCCTCCTCCCACAGCACTGTTCAAACATGCTGGGCCGCTCACAGCTCTTTTTCCATCTGAATTCAGAAAAACTGATAGAGGCAATATTTTCAAATCATATATCTTATCAGAGATTAATATCCACAATATATAAAGAAGCCCTATAACTCAACAACCAAAGAACAAACAACCTGATTTAAAAATGGGCTAGGAACTTCAATAGACATTTCTCCAAAAAAGATTGCCAGTAGAACATTAGAAACTGAGATGAGGGCAAACAGGTTCGCTTATTTGTGCTTCTTCTAGTGAAGGGTGTTCTAAATTTCCGCTTTCCTCTCCCCCAAATGCTCCTTACAAAAGAGCCTAGACATATATATAAAAAACAGTTAGTAAAATAATGTTCTCTGGCTTGTGTAGTCATTTCCCAGGTCACATATATGCCTTTTAAATGGGCACTTTAGGCCCTGGCCAGGTAGCTCCACTGGTTAGTCATCCCGATAGGCCAAGGCTGAAGCCTTAATGCCTGGTCAGGGCACATACAAGAATCAACCAATGAACTCACAACTAAGTGGAACAACAAACAATCTCTCTCTCTCGTCAATAAATTAAAAAATAAATAGAAATAAATGAACACTTTAATTTTACAAGATAATGGTGGTGTGGCTAGAAACTTAAAGCCCTCACAGGCCTTGTCCTAAGACCATGATGGCGAACCTTTGACATGCGTGTCAGCACTGACACGTGTAGCCGTTTTCGGTGACACGCGGCCGCATACCAAAGTATGGGGCCACATGCCGAGAAGGACGTTTCATCCTCGTTTCCTACACGGCCAGGTGCAGTAGCCGAGGATAAAACATTTGCTGTAGTGTAGACACTCTGTGCTGGGGGTCTGTAGGCCAAAACAACAGAACTCCGGCACAGAGTGTCTAGTTCTGGGACTTCCGGTTAAGCTGTTTTTCTCGAGGGGACACACCACCCGAGTTATGCTCGGTTTTTTGGTGAATTTTGACACACCAAGCTCAAAAGGTTGCCCATCACTGTCTTAAGAGAAACTAGAGATCTTACAGCTAATACTTCTGTAGCACCTCCTCTGTGCCCAGCACCAGTCTAGGGCCCTGCCTATAGTACCTAATTTAATACAACCACCTATGAGTTTGGTATAATTAATATCCCCTTTTTATAGGCGAGGAAACTGAGGCACAGGAAACCCTTTCTGGAGATCACGCAGTGGTGAGTGGCAGACCAAGAGCCTGATCTATATAATCTGACTCTAGACTTATGAAGATTTTGATAAAAGGAGCTCAGCTTTTGGAACCGTGTATCTGAATCTAGGTTCTGCCGCTAATGAGCCAAGTGACTTTGGGTAAGTTATCCGGACCTAATCTTGCCATCTGTTAAGTGAGTGGGATAGAGATAGTGTATGTAAGGCTCCAGGTACACGGGGTACTCGACAGCTGCAAACACTTCCAACCTTCTCCTTGCTTTCTATACACACACAGATGCACCTCTCCTTTTTGCCTGATTAATGTATATTCATCACAATCCATGATTCAGCAGAGAGAGCTGACCATCTCAATAAACTCTCCCTTCAGAAAGTGCATCCTGGGAGGTATGCATCTGTCTAGGAGCGTACCATGCTGGGGGTGGAGGGGCAGGGAGAAAGGACACATGACCCAGCCTGCCAGCCTGGGCACTTGGTGAGGGAGATGGCAGGCAGTACCCCTACAGGCAAAAGGACTTGTTAGCTCAGGTGGAGCTTGGAGGTTGAGGAGAACCAGCTGCTGTGACAAGGACGAGGGACTGGTGATGCTGGAGGGCGGTTAGGAATCAGGGAGTGACGAGGTCAGGCTGGGGGGGGGGGATGCTAGGCAGTACATGGGCTTTTGGGGGGCATCATGGCCTGCGACATTTAGATCAGACCCTGTGCGGGAGTCAGGAGGCTGCTGCGGCCGGACCCTGGGCAGGAGGTGATACGGACTTGAAGCAGGGTGGCTGAGCAACGACGCCAGGAGACAAAATCAGGGGGACATGGCTCTGTGTGACACTAGAGGGAAGTCCTCAGAACAACGACTCTTCCTTCCTCCCAAGGACACAAACAGCAGAATCGCAGTTTGTCTTAGCTTTATTGAACAAATGAGTTCCAACCTCTGTCGAAATGTTTCAAAATTAACTGCTGGTTTCTCTGCAAAACTATGAATTGATTAGTTCATCACATAGATTTGCTCCCCCCCCCCCCGCCCCCAGAAACAGAACAATCATCCTTAGAGATAAAGGGATGCGTTTATATCCAGAGAATGAATCACACACGATTTTTCCCATATCTAAAATTATGTCAAATCTGACTCACTTTATTGGAAGAAAGTCACCTTTTAGAATAAGGCTGCTGGTGCTGGGAGATGCGGGTCAGGCCGCATCTTGGTGTCGAGAGCAGCAGCCCAGCAGAGGAAGGGGTTGAAGCACCTGCCGGGGGCTGGCACATGTCAAACCCTAAAGTTTCGAGGCCACCGGCAGGTCCCTGGCATCAGTTTCCAGCCACTGAATGAGTATCTGATTCAACTCGGTGGGCCTGGGAAGGAAATGAAAGGCAATTCACACGTGTTGGAAACATCTGCCTAACGCTACGTGAATGACTAACCCAGGAAGGCCTGTTCACTGAGGGTGAACAGGAAGTTATAATGTCCCCCACCAAAAGACCCTCATCTCCTTACTTCTCCATCTGTATCCAGTGTCCACAGTCCTTAATATGTCCCCTTTTCAGATGGGGGATCTGGAAGGAAACACCACCCAGAAAAGTAAATGGTACAATGCAAGCGGGTCTGGTTTCAGGTTAGTGCAACGGAGACCCCTGTGAGGAGGTACCTTCCTCCCTGCTCCCCACAGGCCACCCCCCCCAACCCCCCCCGAATAACTCTGCATTATTTAGGAAAGAAATGGCCATTTATTGAGCAACTACTATGTATTAGGTGCTCTACATGCATTACCTTAATTAACCTTTCCCATAATCCTGTGGGGCAATAGGAAAGCTCAGAGAGCTTAGGTAACCTGCCCAAGGCCACACAGAGCAGCTGAGCTGAGATTCTAATTCTGGGCTGACTTCTACTCATTACAACACCTGTCTCCCTTCAGAATCATTAGGTCTCAACCCATTCACTGCCTGGAAAATGCTTGGCTGCTGTTTGGCTCTCTCCACAGGCATCCCCTTCTGAGGCCATCTTGCTGGTGGTCTGTAGTTAGGGCTGTCTGGTTTCTCTTCTGGAACCTGAACTCCCACCATAGGTCAAAGCAACAAGCACCAAGGACCAAGAGGGAGCAGCAGTGCAGCAGCTCGGGCCATGAAGGTTCTTCCTGACACAGCCTCGAACCATGACAGGATGTGGACAAGGCTGGGGAAAAATGCCCTTTTCCTCGTGGAGCCAGGAGCTGCCACTCCCAAGCCTAATAAACCTCAGTGAGGTTAGCAGTCAGTGTCCAGGGCCTGGAAAGAACCAGATGAAGAACCTGAATTTCTATAGCAAGCTTCAAGGGTTAGGACCAGGGAGCTGAGGCCCATGGACTCACAGCCTTCTGCAGCACCTTCCTTGGCTGGACCCAGAGCCCACACGGGCATGGTGGACACCCTCCCCACTGTGCCTGACGATGCTGACAAAGCCACACACCAAGTGCTGATGGGCCACTCTCAGCAGGTAGCTATCCCACAGTGACACCACCTGCAGGGCTCCCAAATCACTACCAACCTCCACGCTTTGAACAGAGTGACTTTCTATTCCTGGACTTGAGCCCATCCCTCCCCTTCAGTGGCTCATATGCCTGTGGGTCCACACAGCCCAACCTGGCCCAGAGTGCTCGGCAAGGTCTTCCAGCCTCATTGAGCTCCTGCCGCTGTCCGAGCATGCATGCTCCCTGCCTCTTAGCACCCTGTCTCCTCACTGTGTCCTCGCTCCGCCTGTCTGCGTTGAGTATGGGATTAACTGCAGGACAGTGAGCTCCTAGAGGGCAGGGTCTGTATCTTACTCATCTTACCCTTCTCAGCATCTAGCACAGTCCCAACACACTTAAGTGTACAGTAAAAGCCCATGAAATGACTGACTGAATGAATGAATGAAAAGACTCCATTCAAGGAAAAGGAAGCATCAACCATGACTGTCCCTACCAAGAGGTGCCAGTGATGATACTTATGAAGCCCCTTGTCAAATAAGTGGTTCAACCAAATAGCCTACTCTGTCCTCAGTGGCTGTCTTTCCTCTGGGACACCTGCCCTCTCCCAGGAAGCCCCCACTCTGTCCTCAGTGGCTGTCTTTCCTCTGGGACACCTGCCCTCTCCCAGGAAGCCCCCACTCTGTCCTCAGTGGCTGTCTTTCCTCTGGGACACCTGCCCTCTCCCAGGAAGCCCCCACTCTGTCCTCAGTGGCTGTCTTTCCTCTGGGACACCTGCCCTCTCCCAGGAAGCCCCAATGACCCCCGTGCAGCGCCATCCTTACCCAGTTGTCCATATGCTTGGTCATCTCAGGAGGAAGCACAATGTCCTTCTCTGCAGTTACCATCAGGGCCGGAATCAGGATCTGGGGTGGGGTGACAGGAAGTAGGTGCAGCCGGAGAGGGAAGAAATGTCCCCTTCTTGTACCCTCCAAACTTAGGTCTTCCCTCCCCTGGGGCAAGGAGACATGCTGTGTGGCTTCCTCAACCACAAACTCCCCCCAAAGGCCCCCGCCAGCACTACTTGTGGCCCTGGCTTTGTTTCTGGCATGCTTTGTATGAAGGTGGCAACACTCTCACTGGAGGTTTAGAATAGTGATGTGAAATATATATACTGTGTAATGCCTCTGGGTCCTGGCACAGAGCTGCTGAAACCCCTGGAAATTCCTAAGTGATAAGAACACTAGGAGCATCTTTTGTTCTAAGGAGACAACTCTGAGTGTTTCCTGGGTGGGGGCTGGTCACCAGAAAGACCACCCCATGGTCAGAAGCTTGAAATTCTCAGTTCACCCCCTGCTTCTCTAGAGAGGGGAAAGAGCTTGAAGATGGACTTCCTGAGTGATCTTGCCTACGAGAGGAAACTCCATAAAAATCTGAACGGTATGGGGCTCCTGCATTTGGACCATCCCAGATCTCGCTCTGTGTGTTTCTCCACAGGGCTGTTCTTCCGTGTCCTTTATACCATCCTTTACTAAGCTGGTCAGTGTAAGGAAGAGTTTCCCTGAGTTCTGTGAGCCAATCGAGCAAATATTGATTGAACCCGACCGAGGAGGGGCTTGTGGGAGCCTCAGATCTATAGCTGGTTGGTCCGAAGCACGGGTGACAACTGGACTTGCCTGGTGTGAGTGTGTGAGGGGAGGTCTTGCAGGACTGAGTCCTTAAGGTATGGGATCTGATGCTACCTTCAGGTAGGTGTTAGACTCGAGTTCATTCGTAGGACACCAGCTGATATTGCAGAGAATTGCTTGGTGGGGGGAAGACACACATTTCATGCCCAGAAGTGTTAGAAGTAAAGTGTTTTGTGTGAAAATAAAGGAGGAAAAGACTGGGTTTTTCTAATACAGATGAACTTAGCGGTGTTACCGACACGGGCTTGTGTGCATGTGTGTGAATAAGTACGAATGCATGGCCTGCCCCACTCTCGGTAACTCATATTGTTGGAGCCTGATGGATGGCACCAGGAAGGAAGAAAGATGCCCTTGAAGGGAGATCAATATTCCTTTTCTGTGAATTAAATGAATGCTTAAAAAGGGCAGCCAAGCCTCTAGGGAGCGAACGGGTCAGCCACAACTGTTCTCAATGTGACATTTAAGGCAGCAAAATGACTTCCCTTTTATCTACTGATAAATGAGGCATGGAGAGGTCACAAAAGCCTCCATTTATTCTTGGTTCTCACTCTACCATTATAATTTCCAAACTGCTTCAATTTGTCCCCGATTAAGGAATCTGCACCAATTTTTTTACCTACATACAAAAAAGTGTTACTCACTTCACCCCCTCCTCCAAAGGAGGGGGAGCCAGGGGACATTCAAAAGCGCTTTTGTTGCTGAAACTGCTCCTGAGGCTGCTGTGGGGTGTGTAAACTCTAGCCTGCTCCAAGTCAAATGTAAACTGGTGGTGAGGACAGGGGAGGAAGATCTGACAGGTAACTGCAGAGGAAGGGGTTGCTAAGCTAAGCACCATCGGGGTTCACCTTCCCAAGGACTTTGTCATTATATCCTTCCATGCTTTGAGAAATTGTGCCCTTCAAACTGCAGTTTTGTAATTTTTGTCAATCATGAATAAGAGTGATAAGAAAAATGAGCATTAATTGAGCAACTACTAAGTGCTAGGCACTGTTCAAACACTTTATGTGCATTAGCCCATATTATCCTTACACAGCGCCATAAGGCAGGTACCATTCTTGTCATTTCCATATCCCAGAAGCAGCAACAAGAGCAGAGTAGTTAAGTGTCTTGCTCAAGGTCACAAAGGGGTCAGATCCCAAGCTGAATTGCTGTCCACTTTTTTAAAAATTAAATTTATCAGGTGGGGGGGGAAGGGAGATGTTGAGGGGAATATGAGGGAGGGGGGATGCACTTGGGGTGACCCTAGAATCTATGTAAACACAAATAATAAATAAAAAAAATTAAATTTATCGGGGTGACGTTACCCAAAGCCAAACCATCTTTTGTCACCATATATTTGGTCCCTTCTCCCACCCCCTTAACCGCTATGTTCTAGGTCGTACAGCCTCCAGACCTAATCCATGAGGTCAGGATCACATCTGTTTTATTGCCTGGTGTCTCCACAGTCTAGCACAGTGCCTGACACAAAGCAGGTGATCACATTCCAGTGAATCGGTGAGATAACCAGGGCTCCTGAACAGGCTCAGAACTGAGAAAATGAAATTTCCTTAGGTTTTAAACGTTTTGAATGTAAAGTAGGGACTTCATTACTCCCATTGAAGACCCAGAGATTGGAAACCATCTTCTGCTTAACAAAGGAGGAAACAGATTCAGACTGATAGTCATGTGATAAAGCCAGAGGCTCAAGCCCATCTCTCTGAGAATACCCATGTTCCTTCTGTGAACCAGATCTTGGTCACATGTGGGAGTCACCCTGGACCACCTGCTGCCCTGAGCTGGGGCACCAGCAAGAGACCTGGGCTTTCCAGACCGATGCTGTAGTCACCTGGACAGACTCTGGCTGCACTCCAAAAGCCACCTTCCATCATTCCAAGAGAAGCATCAGCAAAAGAGGTCTTAAGGAGAAACCTTGAGTGGAAGCACTTTCAAAATCCCAGAGAAAAAGGACAGAAAGGAGGAAGCCAGCGGTCAGTATGTCCACCTCCAGCTCTGACCCAAGGGCCTATCAGTTGGTCAATGGGAAGGGGGGGAGAGTTGGGGGGGCAACGCTAAACCAGCACTCACCTTCCGTCCAGTGCCTTTGCAGCCCCACTTCCAGTTCCTGTCTATGTTTCGATACCAGTTTAGGGGACCCCTGGGGGGCAGATCAGGGAATAAAAATAGGAAAGCTTTCAATCAATGACTACGCTATAGGCACAACCGGGAAGCAGCTGTGCACAGAGCCAGTCTCCCAGGCAGAGCACAGTCTCTGCAGGAGCCCAGGGGCCACACCTGCTGCCCAGCACAGCTGCCAGGCTTCGACGAGCAAGGCCTAGTGAGCACACAGCCTTCGTGGGCAGGGCTGTCACACGGAAGCCAGCCCCACAGGACTCTCCACTGTGTCCCAGGGCTGCCACATAGAAGGGTGAGCAGCTTGCTCTAGAGCCCTCACCAACCAGAGGCCATTCCTCTGCCCTAGAAAACCACTGAAAAGGGACATCAAGGGGTGGCACAAAGGTGCTTCTTCCAAATGGGACAGGGGGAGGTGGTGCAAAGGTGTCACCTACAGGACGGCGAAGGGTGGCTCAAGGACTGGACCTAGAACACTCTCCAGTTCCCAGGTCTGGTCAGGGTTGGAGCTTGGTCCTCAAGGTCCCGCAGTGACTCTAGGCCCGGGGATTACCTTGGACAAGCCACAGGCCCTTTTGAGACTTTTAATTTTCTCTTCAGAAAAAGAGGAGGTGAGACCAGATTATCTCTACCTGTTCTTTTCGGAGCAAATCTGTCTCCAAATCTGAGACTCTTAAATTGTTTCCACTTAAAAAAAAATGCTTAAGGAAGAGTTGTAGGATGTGGTGGTGTAGGAGACGCCGAGGGCTAGTTCACGGCCAAGGCTGCAGTGCCGTGGACTTCCGGGGCTGGGCTGACCAGGGCAGTGCCCACGGTTGGCTCTTTCTGTGTCCTTGGGTTTGAGTGAAGGACGGAGGTGCAAAGAGGGAGGCATAAGGAACAGAAGGATAAAAATGTGGTGAACTGCCGCATCCTTGAAGAAAACATGAGCTCCAAAGCTTCACAATATTTAAATATTGAAGGGCTAGGCAGGAGCAATTCTTTGTGTTCCCACATTGGGGCCTGAACTATAGCATAAAAATGATCTGAGAAAAGAGAATGAAGCATTGACACTTGCTACGTAGCGGAGCCCTAAGGATGTCAGCTGAGTGAGAGAAGCCAGGCACAAAGGACCGCAGATTGCATCTCACTTACGTGAAATACCCAGAAGAGGCAAATCCATGGGGACAGAAAGCAGACTGATGATTGCCTAGGACTAGGGGGGCCAAGGGTACGTGGGGAGGGCTGACTGCTGAAGGAAATGGATTTTCTTTCTGGGGCGATGAACACGTACTAAAACGGAACATGGTGATGATTGCACTGCTCTGTGAACAGGCTAAAAACCACCAAACTGCACCCTTTGGGGCTGGAGTCTATGGTGCGTGAGCTAGAGCTAAAAAAAGTTGTTATATGACAGAGAGGGAGAGGGAGAGGGGGAGGGGGAAGGGGAGGGAGAGGGAGAACTACAATCTCCCTGAGGAAGGGGGAGGGGGAGGGGGAGGGGGAGGGGGAGGGGGAGGGGGAGGGGGAGGGGGAGGGAGAGGGAGAACTACAATCTCCCTGAAAATTTATGCAATTTTTGAGTTTCTGTGCTTTTCTGAAGAAAAGAATCAGAGCTGTCATTTGATTCTCACAGGGGTCATGACTGAAAAAGGGTTAAAAACAACTGCTCTAAGGGGGCCCATAAACAAAGCATAGCAAGGGGAGCTATCCCAAACTACAGCAGGCAGAGCATCGTGAGATGCTGAGCCTCCCAACACTGGAGACATTCAAGCAAAAGCAGGACAGGCATTCACAGGGGCTGTGGAGAAGAGAAATTGGGCCTTTTCCTGCACCTTAAGAGCACAACAGCTCTTCTTTGCCGACCACCTCTCTTCTGTGTTCTGGGCACCATTCTATTTACCTGAAACCAGACTTCTTGAACTGTTGCACATAGAATTGGATGTCCTCCTCGGTCATGATCCTGCTGAGGCTGGGCTCTTTTGGCACTGTCACCAAGAGTCCTCCTGCAAAAAGCCACTTGTTTTCAACCCCGTGCCTTGGGCCAGGCATCCAGCAGTGAATGCTTGCCTTCTCAACTGAGGTTAAGCTCCTAATTGCCTCTCATTCACTCATTCTCTCTTATCCACAATAAGCCCATCTCCTCTCAAGCTCCAAGTCTGTGCTGTCTGTCATTCTAGAACCCAATGGTATCACACACACAGGCTTCAACTTCCAGGACACATTCTAGGACTGACCATCCCCTTCCTCTCCTTCAAAAAGTTGTAACTCAGTGCCAGGATGACACCTGTCTTCCAGCCCTGCCAGCCCTCCAGGTCTCCCTTGTCCTACAAGAAACCTTGTCTACAAAGCTTAATGAATTACGGCCCTCTTCAGATAGCTCAGATACTGGAATTCTCACAAGTGTGCGCTCCGACTATCCTAAAAGCCTGGAAGGAAATCTGGGAGAGGGCACAGGCCTTGCCTTTTGCACGCTCACAGACCTTCCCGCAGTGTCCTCGGAGCGGTTTTCAGGGCTGTGCACTGTGTCCTGGCAGTCCCCAGCCCCATGGAGGCTGAGCTCGTGCTGATGACTGAGAGCCCAGGGACCACTGCTATTTCACAGGGCTGTGAATGCTGGGACTGGAACAGAGCTGGCTCCCCAGTTGCAGGCTCTGAAAGCTTTGTACGAAAGCTGGGCAATGCAATGCTGTGAGCTATATAACAGGGCTTTGTGGTCAGGGTGCCTCTGCGCCGTCTCGGAGCCGGGGTGAGAGACCCCCTTGCACTATCACCTGCCGTCTACCTCCCCGTGGGCCCCCTGACTCCGCTTTGTGTGTTTGCATAGCTGTCCCTGCCTCCCCGCGTGCGAGCTCAAGACATCTGTGGAAGGCAGGACTGCAGAGTGACTGAGCGAATGAGCAAAGGAACAGAGGGAGGAGGAGAGGAAAGGGAGAGGCGGTGTTGACCAGGGAGAGGAGTATGGCCTTTGAGCCAGAGGACTTTAACCCCAGCCTGGCCACTTGGACAAATTCCTTAACTCTGAGCCCTATTTTCCTCATCTGTAGAATACCAGATAATAATGGGATTTTTGGGGTGCCATGGGGATTATAATGTATCTAAAGAGAGTTAAGTCAGTAGTCAATGCACACAGTAGGTGCTCAAACAAGTTGAAGTGTCATCACTATTAATAACAATACAAGTGAATCATGGGAAAGCCAGAATGTTAGGGCAAAAGTGAGGTCTGTGGGTACAGTGCTGGGTCTAGGGGTCCCGGGATGAACTCTGGTCCCCTCTCAGCTCTGTCTCCTCACTTGTATCCAACCCAGGAGGGAGAACAAGGGTGGTCTTCATGTGACAGAACTGAAAATGATCAGGACACAGGGATGGAAGAGGGGACAGTGGACTATGACGGAGGGTCTAGCCTGACTACCTCTCCCTGGACCAGGAGGGGATGCAGATGTCAGTTCTTATCTTGGGTCTCAGTCCTCATCAGTGGAGGGCTCTGAGACTCCTCCAAGCTCTTATTGATTATGATCTTAAATCCAAAGGTCCCTGAAGAAAAGGGACCCGAGGCCTTGTGGTCAACTCAGGGCTAAGGTGAGTGTTATACTGCAGGAAGCCTATACAAAAAGCAAGCCATAGTTCAGAGCTGACAGGTGGCTGTTCCTGCCCGTACCAGTCAGATGGACAGACACATTAAATGATTAATGCTCAGCTGGTTCTTGCCTGGCTCCCTTTTCCTGAAAAATATCTCTTACCCATTTCACGGACCTTGGTCGTGGTGAAAGAAACCTGTAGAAAGAAAAGTTAGAAATTATGTCATGGGGAAAGTAAAGGAAATGTGCTGGAACAGGTCATCTGAAACCCTGTGTCACCACATAGAATGGCAAGTGCCATCAGACTATGACAAACATGCTGAACTCCCAAGAGAGGGCAGGACTTCAGGGGCCAGAGCAGAAGGAGCTAACAAAGGAAGCTCGGGGCCAAGTTTGTCATCTGAGTGCTTGCAGGCCTTGGTGATATAAGAACTTGGGTATGGCAACTAATGGGAAGAAGAGATGAGACCCTAAGACTATGGAGGATGGGAAGTTAAAGAGGAGACCCTCCTCAGCCCTTTCCAGTAAGTCCAGGAAATGTGTGGTCCTCAGCGAAAGGGTGGACTAGAAAAAACCCACCCATCGTGACAGAGAGATGTCAAAGGAGTTGGTCCACTCAGTTCAGTACTAAGAAGAAACCAAAAAACGTTCACCAAGAAAGTCATAGCTACAAGCCTGCTTTCACAAGTGCTCGGGTTTGAGTTTACACCAGCTACATGATCTGGAGACCCCCAAGATGCAAAGTTGGGGATGAGCTGGTGAGACCGCGAGGATGCCTGACAAAAGCAGCAAATGCTAAAGCACAAGAGGGCCCCTTTCCTCCAACTCAGCTGGAGCAGTCTGCTGCAGACTCAGAGCTGCTGAAGATGAGCTCACAAACCAAAATTACAAAACTCCCCCTCTTCTCTCTCTCACACATACACACCCCAAATCCCATCGCAAAAGACAGCAAACATCAAAGAGTATCAAATAATAAAACTTGCAAGACAGAGAGGGGAGAGAATGAAAAATGACTATACTTAAAATGATTAAAGACATAAAAGAAAAAACCCTGAAAAACAATGATTACAGAACAAGAGATCAGAAAAAGAATCAAATACAACTTTCATAAATTAAAAACATGTTCACTGGCTGAGTGAGGAGGCATGGAGGGACAGAGAAGAAAAAGAAAAAGACCAAAAAGAGAAAACTCATGGACAACAATGTAGTGATTACCCAGGGTGAAGGGTGGAGGTGGGGGAGGGTATGGAGGGATAAATGATGATGGACAGACATGTGACTTGCAATAGTGAACACATAATCCAGTGTACAGAAGATGTGTTGTAGAATTGTGCATCTGAAACCTGTATAATTTTGTTAACCAGTGCCATCCCAATAAATTCAATTAAAAATAAAATAATGTTCACTGAAAAAAATTTTTTTAACTTTAAAGATGGGAAAAACTGCAGATTAGACACCAGTAAAAGACCAATAAGAGGGTAGATCTGAGGCTGATTTCTCATGCAATGACAGGAACCTCTATAAGAAAAAAATTGTCAACCTAGAATTCCATACTCAAACTATTCTTCAAGATTGAAAGCAAAATAAAGACATTTTCAGCCTTGGCCAGATAGCTTTGTTGGTTAGAGCATTATCCTGAAACGCAGAGGTTGCCAGTTCGATTCCCTGGCTGGGCACATACAGGAACAGATTGATATTTCTGCCTCTCTCTCTCCTTTCCTCTCTGTCTAAAATCAATAAAATAAACATTTGAAAAAGACATTTTCAAGCCAAAAAAATTATGAGTTTACTACTAACAGACTCTTGAGAAAATTACAAAGGAAGGTCCTTTAGGAAGAAAGCAATTGAACTCGATGTAGAAAAGAGTGAGATGCTAGAAGAGATCAGCAGAGAAAGTGGCAAACACAGGAAAGTCTAAGCAGGCACCATCACGCGAAAACAACAGTAATGACAGTGACTACTAACACCTAAAACAGAAGGGTGGGTGTGGGTTATAGAGGTAAACCATTATAAGCAAGTCTGGTTGTTCAAGAATAGGGTTAGAGATAGCAATTCATTTCAGACTTTGATGAACAATTATGCATGCTAAATTGGTAAGGTAAAAATGCTATAATTTCTCAGCTGTCACTATTATAATCATCCGTTGATTTTAGTTTCAAAACCTTACTGGTGTGTGGCAGTGTGGATACGAACTTTCCCCATTAATGTGACCAGCAGAGGGAGGATGCCAATCACCCTGACTACAAAAGAAAAGAAGGCCAGCTTGCTCCTTCCCGGGCACTCCAGTCCCCTCCTCCATCTAGAGACCTCTGCCCTCTGTAGCTCCCCCTCCCTGCCACCCAGCTGCCCTCCCACCCTCCCACCCTGTGCCCCTCACCTCATCACTTGCTTTGAAAAAGCTTTTGAAAGTCCGATGCAGGTTCTCTTCCAGTTCAGCCTCGGCCACTCCCTGAAACAACCAAGAGAGAAAAATGACAGACTCCACCGAAATCTTGGACATTGTCTCCTCCCTGATGTGACTGAAAGCAAGAAGCCCCCAACTGCTGTCCCATCTGACCCAAGTTTCATTAGAAGTGTATTCGTGGTCATTTTCATACTGAAACACATTTTTTTTTTGTATTTTTCTGAAGTGAGAAACAGGGAGGCAGAGAGACTCCTGCATGCACCCGACCAGGATCCACCGGCAAGCCCGCTAGGGAGTGATGCTCTGCCCATCTGGGGCGTTGCTCCATTGTAAATGGAACCATTCTAGCGCTTCAGGTGGAGGCCATGGAGCCGTCCTCAGCACTCGGGCCAACTTTGCTCCAATGGAGCCTTGGCTGCGAGAGGGGAAGAGAGAGATAGAGAGAAAGGAGAGGGGGAAGAGTGGAGAAGCAGATGGATGCTTCTCCTGTGTACCCTGGCTGGGAATTGAACCCGGGACTTCCACACACCGGGCCGACACTCTACCACTGAGCCAACTGGCTAGGGCCTGAAACATAAATTAAATACAAGATGCTAACAGTGGTCCTCTCCTGGGAGGTAGGTTTATGGAGGCGGCTTTCTTTACTTTTGTATTTTTCAAAATTCCTACAGTGAAAATGCACTACTTGTTATAACACCTGTAAGGGAGTGGGGAAGGGTTGGCACAGGAATAGGGTAAGGGCTGAAGTGTGGTGAGAAGAGAAGAGGGTTCCAAGGGCTCTGAGAAGTCAAGTGGAAAACTAAAAACTGTTCCATTCACGCATCTCATTTTGCTGTGGAAACTTCAAAACCATCTCCTTTGATTTGCACCTAAATTATTACAGACCTTCACACTGCCCTTGGATTGTCTCCCTGAGGAAAGGACAGCAAGGTTTCCTTGTTAAAGAGACACACAACCCCCTGACCTGTGGTGGTGCAGAGGATAAAGTGTCAACCTGGAATGCTGAGGTCACTGGATCAAAACCCGGGGCTTGCCCGGTCAAGGAACATATGAGAAGCAATTATTATGAGACACACATCCCTTGTACTGGTAAATTCCCAGGACTTGCCTCACGGGAGCCTCATTACAGTTAAGTGCCTCATCTACACACGGTTCTTTGGCCACTTCCAGGAAAACTGGTCTAAGAGATGCTAACGTACAAAACAGAGGTCCTGAGGGTGGCGGCAGTGGCTGGATGTGGACTGAAGTAAAGCATCTGAGGCACAGGGACTTATGTTCTGGGGGCTGGGGAAGAGATTCTCGCTGGGAATGAAGGGTCTGGATTCGTCTCCCCACCCTCTTCCCTTCTTACATTCCACATCCTGGAGCATTTCCAGACACAGGAACAGGGAGGCAGGTGGCAAGAGGCTTTGGGCTCCATCAGGGGATTCTAATCTACTGGCTCAGGTCTCCTGGTTCCGTGATTTTTAGGGCATAAAAGGGAAATTTTAATCCAATTTATCTTTTCCAGGAATTGGAAGCCCTTAGACCAGAAAGCTGTTCTAGATTCAGTATCAAGAAAGTCAGCTGTCCCTGAGGCAGGGTTCGCCAGGGGCAACTGCTTAGAAATAAAGAGCTTTTCTCCACACAGTGTCCGAGGGGACCAGTGTCATGGGAAGGAACTGAGGAAGAGTGTGACAGTGTGTCTTAGACCATTCCGGCTGCTATTACAGAACCACAAATAGTGTGGCTTACCAACACAGACATTTGTTTCTCCCAGGCTAGAGGCTGGGATGCGCAAGATCAGGGCACCAGCAGATTCAGTGGCTGGTGAGAGCCCTCTTCCTGGTCCATAGACGGCACCTTCTCGCTGTGTCCTCACATGGGGGAAGGGGCAGGGGGCTCTCTGGAGTCTTTCTTATAAGGGCACTACATCCATTTATGAGGGCTCCACCCTCAAGAGCCAATCATCTCCCAAAGGGCCTACTTCCTATTAACATCACATCAGAGGTTAGAATTTTAAGATACAAATTTGCAGGGTGGGGGCAGTGGCAGAAACATTCAGTCCATAGCAAAGTGCCAATCTATATTTTTCTTTTCCAACTGCTCACCCAGGTAACAACTGAACTAAACTGCACAGTGTTTTCTGAAGGGGGCCCTGCTCTCCCACCTCCCTGATTTAACAAACTGTAACTCCCACCAAGAGCACCTATACCCCTCAGTTTGGCCTCCAAGAAACCTTCAACACCTGCCCCAAACACTGCCTTCTCCATGAAGTCCTGCCTTCCCCCATCACAATAAAATACTATTCTTGGATCCCACAGAGGCTTTACTGTGCCCTCCTTGGAAGCACCCAGACAGCAGGGAAGCATCCACTCATCTTATTCCCAGGATTCTCTGTGACTGATCCCGGGCAGAGTAGAGGTAGACCAAATGTTCATTCCTCTCTTCTTAGTAATGTTCCCAGAGAGGAGGGTCCTAGAAGCCAGGCAGAGAAACCGTTCTAGTGACCAGTGGCCCTCCATCCTCACACACTGGAAGAGGCCCTTCTTCATTGCATCTTATTTGTTCTGCACACTGCAAATCTCAAGAGCTCCGAATCTATGAGATACCAGCACCGCAGCAAAGGACACATCTGTCATCAGACAGTGCTGGAACCACAGTTTAAGATTTTCTGAGGAAAGTGATGTTGGTGCATTAATTACAATCCTCTCACAACTGTAAGATTCAATTATGATGGAGAATCGATCATAGCCCTCTGCTATGTGATGAATGCTGAGGCAAGAAATAGCTCTGGAAGGAAGTACATTTAAAGTGATCAATGAAAGCCAACCCCCCACCCTACCCCTGGTCAGCCCAGCATGTCATCACTCTTATTTATTGAGAGCTGCCCCATCCCAGAAACCACTGCTGTTCATGAGCTCAAGGATGTATCTCAGAGTGTGGAGGCATCTGCACAAGCCCAGAGGTCTGGACAGGGCTTTGGCCCTCAAATGGTCCTTAAAAGAGCAAACAGAGACCAAATGGGTCAATAGAAGATCAATAGGAGCTAAAAGGGAAATACTGTAAGTCTGTGCACCCATGTGGAAGTACATCAGGGCAACAGGGAAAATGAGGACACCGGTCAGGGCCAGACAGGGGAGGCTCTAATAATATTTGTATTCTGGTTGTGTGCCCTGCTAATACCATCCGACAGCTGTAATTTATAAGAGGTGCTGCCCTATGTTGAAGTCCTACAGATCAATGTAAAGGTTCCTGTCTGCCCACCTGGCTGGAGCTCCTCCCTTTGCCCTCCCAATCATCAGACTTAAACAATGGACTTGGGAATCCAACAAACACGGTTTCAAGCCCCAGTACTAAGTTATTAACTGGGCAATTTAATCTTCCAGAGCCTCAGTTTCCTCATCTATGAAATGGGGTGTTTTATTTTCTTACAATCCCTGACATATAGGAGGGGTGCCAGTAAATGGTTATCATTATCATCATCATAATTATTATCTCGATAGTTAAAGTTATCAAATTGCGTCAGAATTGCCTACTTTGGATTCTGGATCCCTCACCAGCCTGCGAATTTCTTAGGGATATCTCACTATATTTTCTTCCTATTTTTATTCCCACTGCCATAGCATAGTAATTGTAGGTGCCCAACAAAGGTTAGAAGGATGGGGAGGAGAGAGAAAAGAAAAGAGAAAAAAAGGGAAGAAATATGAGATAAAGACTTAGGAGGAAGTATCTTCTAAATGGCCACATGAGTTGTGGCTTTTATATTCCTGCCTTCCACTGCAAGCTCATATCCACCAAACAAAGTAACTCACCTCCAGCTTGAGGCAGAGCCAAGCACTAACCCAGGAGTCTCCAACCTTTTACACTTGGGGACTGGTGAAAACAGAATTATTTCAGGGTCTGCTAAGGCAGAAATCACCCTGTGCATAAGCTAATTCTCCTAAGATCATTGGGTCTATAACCTTCATACAACATCAGGGTGTGGATCTGCATGAATTTGTGGCAGATTGATCCACGGAGCAGCAGTTGAAAAACCCTGTACTAATCTACAGAACAAAGTCAAATGGAAGCATCTGATCTACTATTACCCAAAAGCTATCACCTGGGGCAGGCAAACTGAAGCAAGCTCTAGATTCTAAAAGAAACTCTTAGAAAAAAGTCTTTGGAATTTTATGAATCCTGGAGCTTTGTCTCAGAGTACTGTGAGGCTGTTTAAGAATAAAGATTTCCTAACAGTCTACTTAGAAATGGTGTGCATGACTTAACAAGTAAGAAACCAAGCTTGGGTTCTGGCCAGTTGGTTCAGTGGTAGAGCGTTGGCCTGGTATGTGGAAGTCCTGGGTTCGATTCCTGACCAGGGCACACAGGAGAAGTGCCCATCTGTTTCTCCACCCTTCCCCCTCTCCTTTCTCTCATCTCTCTCTTCCCTTTCTGTAGCCAAGGCTCCATTGAAGCAAAGTTGGCTCAGGTGCTGAGGATGGCTCCATGGCCTCCACCTCAGGCACTAGAATGACTCCAGTTGCAACAGAACAACAGCCAAGATGGGCAGAGTATCGCCCCCTGGTAGGCATGCTGGGTGGATTCCGTTTGGATGCATGCGGGAGTCTGTATCTGCCTCCCTGCTTCTCACTTCAGAAAAATACAAAAAAAGAAACCAAGCTTGGGAGAATTCACCAGAATTTCTCGACCGTTTTTACTAACCAGACCTATTTCTCTTCCCCTCTTCTTTATTTTAAAGTCACAGACACTCATAGTAAGAAGGAACTTCTAATTCTTTCCTCCATGGTTTCCGCGGCTTCCAGATCAGTATCTCTAGGTTCGCCCTTACTCCTGAGACATCGTTCCAACTATCTGATACACATGTCCATGTGGATATCACCTCACACTCCTTAATGTGATCATTACAATTAACTTTAAAACCAATAAACAAGGCCCTAGCCAGGTAGCTCAGTCAGTTAGAGCATCATCCCAATACACCAAGGTTGCAGGTTCGATCTCTGGTCAGGGCACATACAAGAATCAACCAATAAATGCATAAATAAGTGGGACGACAAATCAATGTTTCTCTTTTTCTCTCTCCAAAATAAAAAATATTTAAACCAATAAATAAAATGCAGTGTTTGATGAAATACATTTTTATGCATACCCCAGCATCATCATACCTCACCAGAGTGGTTTGGATAGTGACTCCAAAGCAAATGCCCAGTACCTATGAATGTAACCTTATTTGAAAATAGGGTATTGGTGGATATAATTAAATCAGGATCTCAGGATGAGGAAAGGACCTCCAAGTCAAGGAATAGCAAGGGTTTCTGGAAACCAGCAGAAGCTAGGAGAGAGGCATGGAACGAATTCTCCCTCAGCACCCCAGAAGGAACCAAGCCTGCTAACACCTTGGTTTTGGACTGTTGGCCTCCAGAACTGTGAGAGAATAAACTTCTGTTGTTTTAAGCTAACAAGTTTGTGGTCACTTGTCATGGCAACCTTAGGAAACTACTCCACCACCTCAAAAAGTTTCTTGATTTGAGGGGTAGGTAAGAAAAACAAAACAGTTAACCTCTGGGTTCCATGGGGCCCACCGAGCAGCAGGACAATATGTGTGCTGACCCATAGGTGGGTGGGCTGGGCGGGGAAGGTTCCGGAGGTCCCCAGGATCCAAACACTCAGACGTCTGTCTCTTTACACCTCTCCCCACTTTATTCCCTATCACATTTTCAAGTCACTGTCAGAGGAACCCCAGAAAAGTAGGGCACAATAAAGACTAAGTTTATTTAGACTTTCCACCTGAGTGCTGACAGGGGTGGGGTTCTCAACCGCCTCATTTGTCGGGGGAGGTTCTTACAGCTGCGAGGCCACAACTGGCCACCATTTCCAACTCAGACATCCTCAGAGAAATGCTCCCTTTTCACCACCCCAGTGGAACCTTCTCTTTAATTTCCGCTTTGTTCTTTCTAAGATGAAGATGCCCTTAATTAGGTCTATTGTTCCATGGCTAAGCCAGTGGAGACAGCCACTTAAATCAAATGGCAGCTCCCACAAAGCGTGAACTCAGGCCACTTTCATGTCTCTACAGCTAAGACCATAGACCCTGGCTCAGAGGGAAGATGGGCATGTCCAGTGCTGGGATTCAGCCGGTTCGCACGGGTTCAGCAGAACCAATACCTAATTTTTTGTTGAGTTCAGTGAACCAGTTGTTAAAATGGCACCTGTAATCAGGGTTCTTTCTAAGATGGCCACATTGGGTGGCCTGGGCAGCCACCCAATGTGGAAATCACAAATGTACATTCCTTACTCTTTTTTAATGTTCATCTGTGCAACAGCGTATTCTAAGCACCCGTGGTAATGTTCATTCCGTCCATAGGTAAAAAATAATCTGATGGAATTATGCTTGTAATATTTATTTATTCATTTCATAAAACTCATTATGCCTTTGATGAAATACTACATTTTAATTCCTTCGTGCTTGTTATTTCAGTAAACAAACATATAACGTAAATAGAAAAAATGCCAAACAACCAGGGGGTGACAAGTTGTATTGTTTTTTTGTCAGGTATTATTTAATATTTTTTCATTAATATTTTAAAACTCATTCTTATACTCTAGTTTTGTGTATCTTTTATTGTTCTTATTTAAGTATTAAATGCATGAAATTATAAACTGCCTTTCAGCATATCGTTTTTTTATACTTAAAATGGTCATTAGGGCAGAGAACAGGTTGTTAAATTATTTAAATCCCACCACTGGGCGCGTCCCCCTGATCAGAGGATTGTGGTCAGCAACTCTGCCTCACATTCTGGCTACCTTGATAATTACTTGAATTCCTCTGAAACTCTGGGGCAGTTATCTCAAAACAGGCCAGGACACATGGCTGGGGTGGCTGCCCCTGGGGTTGAGGACGCCAGTGGATAGGCATCTGACACCTAAGCAGAAAGAGAAAACTATTTATTATTCTCGGCAGCTGGGTCAGGCAGACAGGAGAGAGATGAGGCCGGGCTCGGCGAGGCTGTGGGAAGACCTGCGGCACTCTGACACCGGTCCCCCATGAGGACTCTTCTGTGTGTCACAATGGCCCTGAGTTGGGAAGGCCATGTTGAGGGTGAAGACCCTCAGGTTGAAACATGACCTTGTTCGAAGATGGATCATAAGTGGCCAGACTGGAAACGAGAACCGCAGACTTTAAATCCCGTAGTAGCTGGTTTTTTTCACTATAACGTAACACTACTCATTTAAGAAAATAAGAATAAAATGCCAAGGGTTTCTTCCAGAGATGACACAAAAACAAAAACCATGATAAAGACTGGTATGCAAGGTAGCTTGTGGTGGTGCTTCCTCTTCAAATGTATTATTCAGCTGTGAAAAACCATCAAAATCATATCCCTCAATGAGGACTGGTTAAATAAATCATGGGCTATCTTTGTTATGAAGCACCAAGCATTGCTAAAAGGAATGAGGTAAATCTGTATGTGCTGACAGGAAAAGCTAAGATCTTTTAAATAAAACAGTAGAATGGTTCAATTTATATTGAAATTTATGGACCCTGGCTGGTTTGCTCAATGGGTAGAGCATTGACCTGGCATATGAATGTCCTGGGTCTAATTCCCGGTCAGGATACACATGAGAAGCAACCATCTGCTTCTCTTCCTCCCCTTCTCCCCTTTTCTCCCTCTTCCTTTCCCACAGCCAGTGGCTCCATGGGTTCAAACCTTGGCCCAGGCACTGAAGATAGCTCGGTAGCTCCAAGCATCAGCCTTAAGCTCTGAGTATAGCTCATTTGATTTGAGCATCGGCCCCAGACAGGGGTTGCCAAGTGAATCCCAGTCAGGGCACATGAAGGAGTCTGTCTCACTATCTCTCCTCCTCTCACTTAAAAAAAAAAAAAAGCATTATGGCCCTGACCAGGCAGCTCAATTGGTTAGAGCATCATCTCAATATACCAAGGTTGAAGGTTCAATTCTCTGGTCAGAGCATATACAGGAATCAGTCAGTGAATAAATAAGTAAAACAACAAAATTCAATGCTTCTCTCTCTCTTCCTCTCTCTAAAAAATAAAAATCAATAAATAAAACTTTTGAGCCTGACCTGTGGTGGCACAATGGATAAGGTGTTGATCTGAAATGCTGAGGTCACGGTTTGAGGCCCCAGGTTTGCCCGGTCACCACAAGCAGCTACAAGTTGATGCTTCCTGTTCCTCCCCCCCTGCCCCCGACCACCACATTGCTCTCTTTCTCCTCCTCTCAAAAATCAATCAATAAAATATTTTTTAAAAATGTTTTTAAAAATTGTTTATACACTCATGTACACACACTTACTTAAAAGCATATTCTTTAAAAATGGGATATACCAAAGTATTACTAGTAACTAGCTCTCAATGAGTGAAGGGGGCAGGTGACATTTTATTTTACACAGCTCAGTACTTTTTTTTTTAAGTAGCAAGCATAAATTACCTACAAAATAAAGGCTGTAATAAGTCACCCTATCCCTGCTGCCTAAGGGATGGGGTGTCGGAGGGATTGGAACTCAACACTGTGAGGAAGAAAGATCACTCGTGGACATCCAGGTGCCCTTCAAGCCAGGAGAAACCCCCTTCCTCCACTACTATCTAAAATTTCCTTTCCCTACGTTTTCTCTCCATTCTCTAGTTTCTGAGCTGGTTAAATACTTAAAAGTAGGTTTTGGTCCTTGAAATCTGCCTGTATCTTGTTATATGGCTCCAGACGCGTGGGCGCGTGTGCATAACACACACACACACACACACACACACACACACACACCGCTCCCTACCCTGTAAATAACAATACATACATACTGCTAAGAAGAAGTAAAGATAAGACGGTGTTGAGAGGTGGAAGAGGGCAGGGTTAACAGGCCATACTAGCCAAAGGCAAGGGGGCTATGCCATATCCTTAGGCTAAGCGAAGCATGAAGAATCATTAAGATTTAAAAAATGGAACAGGTCCTGCTAAAATTACTCAGCCGATTGTCTTTGCTGCCCAGAGCTGCCTCGTCGTCTTCCCTTTCTTACCTATTATCCCTTCTCTGAGAAGCAAAGAAAAACACACCTTTTAATACTAGTTTCCACCAGACTTGGCAGATTCTCAGGACAAGACAGCGAATACATGGGCTAAGGGTTGAAAGAGCTGGGGTGGGTGGCTGGACTTAAAGTTGGAGCTGGTCTAAGCACATCCTGCAGTGCTCAGCTAACAGGAGCAAGAGGTGGGAGGTGTGGGTGCACCTCCACAGATTGGAGCCTTCCTTAGACCGAATGAGTCCCAAATGACCTTGAACCCTCACGTATGGCTCTCCCAGGATGGAGAGCAGTGGGGACTTGGTTGGGAGGAGAGAGGCAGGAAGGAAGGGCTGGCTACTAACACCCATCCCTGAAGAAAATGGTTGCTGAACATGTTATGTTTTACTTATCGGCCTGAATTTGGCTTACATTTGCAGCTATAATCTGTTTGAAAACCATCCAATGAGACCATCCTTTCTTTAGACAAGGAAACCGAGGGCCAGAGAGAGGGACTTGCCTCAGTACTGAGTAGGCAACAGACATGCTGGCAGAACCCAGCATGACCCATGAATGGTCTCTCCTTAGACCCAGCTCTGTACCTAACCTAACCATCCCTGCAGGATGCCTGGGTTTTTTTTCAGTGACCAGATCACTAATTTGAATTTCTAACATTTCCTTCCCAAGAGGCTCTGTTCTTAGGAACAAAACCATCACTAAACTCTTCTTGCAGATTTTAAACCCAGCTGCAATAACAGAACAATAGAGGCATTGATTTTTTTTTTCACAATGACTATATTAACCTTTGAAAACAAAAATTTTGTCTCGCTAGGGCTGCTCCTCTTTTCCCTGCTGGGATGTGTAAGACACAGTAAAGTCAAGCTCCCTCCCAGCATGGCACAAGGGGAGGCCCGTGGGCTTTGAAATCAAAGGAGACCAGGCCAACCCGCTGACCCAGTCGTGTACCTAGTATCAGGCCAGTTAGTGAGCCTGTCAAAGTCTCTGCTTGCTCAGCTGGAAGACGGGAGACATGCCACAGTGCTGTTGTGAGCAGAACTAACTGGCATATGGCACTCAATAAAAGCAGTAGTTGCACCCCAATTGTCCATTGATGGGTGAATGAAGTAACAAAACATCATCTATACATAGAGTAGGCCGTAATTTAGTCTTAAAGAGGAAGGAAATTCTGACATGTGCTGCAACATGCGTGAACCCTGAGGTCATGATGCTTAGTCAGTGGTTCTTAACCTTTTTTGAGGTACCGAACCCACCAGTTTCATATGTGCATTCACCGAACCCTTCTTTAGTGATAAATAAAATATGATTGTTTTTTCCAAATTCAAGACATAGGTCTATGTTTTTTTACTGATGCACAAAATGAGCCGTGCATGAACATCACCTTGCTCAAAGAACAAAAGCAACAAAGTGCATGAACTCACAACAAATTACGGTATTACTTTATTCTGGCCTCCGTGGAAGAGGCTTCTCCGAACCCCTGAGATCAACTCATCGAACCCCTAGGGTTTGATAGAACCCAGGTTAAGAACCACTGTGCTAAGTGAAATAAGCCAGACACAAAAGGACACATACTCTATAGTTTCACTTAGAGAAGTTAAATTCATAGGGACAAGAAAAGGGATGGGGGTTGTCAGGGCCTGGGGGTAGGTGTGAGTGGGGAGTTAATGTTTAACAGGTACAGAATTTTAATTCTGCTAGATGAAAAGAGTTCTGGGGACGGATGGAGGTGGTGGTTACACAGCAACATGGCTGTGCTTAATGCCACTGAACTGTGCACTTAAAATGGTTCAAATGGTAAATTTTAAAAATTTAAAAATAATAAAGAAGAATTTTAATGATTTAAATCTTATTGATACTTGAAATGAAGTTTGATCAAAACATAATAGATAATGAAGCTACTACTTCCATTTTTCTATTTCCTATAATTACATTAATACATCTTTTTTAAAAAAAGCAATATTTCTCAAAGTGTAGTCTGGAAAAAGTGTATGGAGCCCTGCGGCCCTTTGGGGGACCCACGAGAGAACATTTCATGGTAATACTAACATGTCATAGCTCCTTCTCACTCACACGCTCTCATAAGCACCCGTGCAATTTCCCAAAGGTTCCACCCATGCCATCCACAGACTGAGTGCAAAGGCAGCTAAGAGAACCAGCTGTCGCTATTCAGCCAGACATAAAAGGAATTTGAGAAATGTAGAACAATGCTACATTTTTTAAGGAAAACAAAATTTTGTTTAAAAATAAAAATGTTATTTACATTAATATGGACATGTTATTTTTTAAATGAATTATTATTTTAAATGTTTAATTAGTAGGGTAAACCGCAACAGATAGGAATATAATCCACATTGACTACAACTCTTCAAAGTCCTTAATACTTTTTTAAGAGTGTAGGGGGAGCCTGGACCAGAAGGTCTGAGAATCACTGCAATCAAGGGTCCCTGCATGAGTGAGACAGCCAAGGCCCTTGTGATCCGCTCCAGCAATCCTTCACTGAACCAGCCCAGAGGTCTCTCGTGTACTGAGGAGGATGGGGCCGTCAGCACACCACTGCCTGGAAAATGGCTGGATTAACCCCTCTGTTGGGGCTACAGTCATGGTTCTAGAGATGTGGCTCCAGAACCAGCAGAGTCAGCATCATCTAAAAGCCTGTTGGACATGTAAATTCTTTGGCCCCAACTAAATCTACTGTATCAGGACTCTGGGGCTGGGGTCCAGCAATCTGGGTTTTAACTAGCCCTGCATTCTGATGACGTGAGGATCACTGGGCTGGAGAACAGACTGCGAGTCACAGAACACAAGCTGTCGATGTTGGGAGGACTTCCTCGGGCAGTCAATGAGCATGTCGTTCAAGTGCAGGTTCTTGTTGGGTAGATGGCAGGGATTTCCTGCAAGCTCCCAGGTGATGTCGGGGCTACCGCTCTGCGCACCTCACCTGAAACACCAAGCCCATCCCGTCCAGCAGCTCTTAGCCTTTACTGAATTAGTAAGGTTCTGATGAAAGTTAGGGACTCTTTCCCTGTAAAAAGTTATGCATACATTAATTTCTGTGGGTGATTTCAAGATGTTTCAGACTTTCCAAAATCACCGTAAGGATCCCTGACAATTTTGTTAGAAACTCTCTCTCATCTCCCGTGATGTTTATCTGTGGTTACAGAAGTGCTGCGTGCAACTTCAGCCCTTCGGCCCTCAGGCTGGAATGTCCTCTCTCATATCCACCCATCCAAATCTTAGTCCTCTTCTCAGGTCCAGTGCAAATGCTCTCTTTTGGTAAAAATTAACTGTGTTTTCTTATGGGCTCCTGGAGTAAGCTGTGCCTCCGTTTGTCCTTTATGCTGCCTCATTCTCCAGGTATTCGTTACTGCCTGTCCTCCCAGGGGCTGCAGAAGCCCTCAGAGGTTGTTACTCATCTCTAGATCCCTCCTGAAACTGGCGCATAATAGAAGCTGTACACCTCTGTTCACAAAAATAGGGGACCAGGGAATGTGCAGATACTCCAGTACTTTCAGCCTTTTGTATAGTGCATTTTCACCAATGAAATACAAGTAAGGTTTGCATCTCATTTGCATAATCAAACTGTCTTTGACCTGTTGTTTGCTTTTCTGATGTTCTTGTTTAATAAAAAAACACAAATGCTTCCTTTTTTATTGCTTCATATTCATTTTGAAATATTCTCTAATTTATTTTTATTTATTTTTTTTGTGGCAGAGACAGAGAGAGAGTCAGAGAGAGGGACAGATAGGGACAGACAGGCAGGAAGGGAGAGAGATGAGAGGCATCAATTCTTTGCTGCAGCACTTTAGTTGTTCATTAATTAATTTCTCATATTGCCTTGACAGGGTGGGGGGGTTACAGCAGACCGAGTGACCCCTTGTTCGAGTCAGCGACCTTGGGCTCAAGCTGGTGAGCCTTGCTCAAACCAGATGAGCCCGCGCTCAAGCTGGCGACCTCGGGGTTTTGAACCTGGGTCCTTAACATCCCAGTCTGACACTCTATTCACTGGTAAGGCGCCACCACCTGGTCAGGAGAAATATTCCCTAATTTTTGTGATCAGTATATTTGCTAGATGAAATAATGAATATTAATTCTTCACAACTAATACCAGTCAAAACATTTCTGACAGTTAAAAATATCTGTAATGCCCAATCCCTCACACACAGCACAGGGCATCTTTGTTTTCCAGCAGGTAGGAGTCTTCTTGTGAATATTCAATTCAAAAGGATTAAAAAGAGAAAAAGGAAACAAGAGATTGTAGAGAAAGTAGTGGGCACAAAACCCCACGCCCTCCCTCTCCCTTCGGATTCTCCACATGGGGCACTGAACGGCCGGGCCTGAGTGCCGAGGGTCTGTTGCACCCTATGCACAGGGCATGGGGGCTGGCTGGGGAAGAAGACAGGAGGGTGAGAAGTGACTGAGATGAGTGAGGCATTTGAGGTGACGGAAGAGACCTGTGGGGCTGAGTCCTCTGGGAGGGGAGCTCTGGGCACACAGAGAACAGTGGGAGGGGACTGGACTCGGTGTGAAGGCCAAACAGAACCAGAGGTTGAAAATGGGTCAGATCAGAGGTGAGAGGGACCCAGACACCACCTTCCTCAATTCCCAAAGGCCACTGAGCTGTCACTCAGGAACCTGAAACCAGCACTTCGTCTCTCTCCCCCTCACCAGACACTTCTCCACTGTGAGCTGTGCCTGGGTGAAGCACACACCTGGGAAGGGTGACAGCAGAGCACCTCATCTCAGACTGGGCTTCCGATTTCTAGTCCAGCTGACGGAATTCTCGTGGGGCCCCCTACGATGGGGTGGTGAACCTACTGCGGGTCTCCACCATTGCTGGCATCGACCACAACGTGGGGCCTACTTTCCAGGCTCTGCACAAGGGTACCCACCTCCTTCCAGTCCCACTCACCCAGATGTCATTCCAAACACGTCAGCTTCTCACAGTCCCCACCCTTCACCTTCCCTGTCACCCTCCTGTTATCCTCCTGTTTCTTTCACAAGGGACACTGTCCCTTTTTTCCTTTACCCATCTGTTACGGGATGAATCCTGTCTCTTCAAAATTCCTGTGAAGTCGTAACCCCTAGTAGCTCAGGATGTAATGGTATTAGGAGATGAGATCTTTAAAGAGGTAATTAAACTGAGGCCTTTAGGGTGGACCCGAATCCACTGTGACAGGTGTCCTTATAAGAAGAGAAAATGTGGACACAGAGACACACACGCACAGAGGATATACCACATGAGAACACAGCGAGAAGGGGGCCATCTGACTAATACACCATCTAATCACAGCCATCCTTCGAGATCAAGACTACTTCAAATGAATTAAAGGCATTTTGATTCAATTCAAGCCAAAGGTAGCTTGCTCTTCCCACACTTTGGGCTGTGGCTCAGAAGGGCCCTGGCTTCAAAGGAGGATGTGATATGTCAAGCATCTTTTCATGATGTTGATGGAGGCTTCTGGTATCTTATTGAAAGAGTCAGGTTATGGCTCAAATGAAAAACTTCCTCTTTCAAGGCACCATCTTATCAATTAAAGTCATTCTCAGAGAAAAGTTATTTGCCAAATTAAAACTGGGGTGACTGTGACCCTCCCTGGAAATAGGACCATCTTCAAGGATCGGAAGTGCAAAAGATATGGAAGAGATGTTGAGGACACACTCTTGTGCTCTCTGTTTATTAACTGATCCCCTCTTCTCTCTTTACAGTTTTAAGGAAACTTCTTTGATCCTTTCTGGAATTACCCCCAGATGCAGCTGGACACTGGAGTCCAGTGTCCACAAATGAATAGGTGAGCTGCAGGGTGAGGGTGGGGGACAGGCCAGATGATGCTGCCTCACGCACGACGCTGCTCTCAGGGAATCCCAGGGAAACAGGGCAGTCATATTCCATCACACATGTCACCTGAGCTCAAAGGGGCATCTTGGGTTTGTGGCACATGGGGTGACACCTAGAAACGCCCCTGCCCACATCTCCCAAAGCACAGTAAGGACCAGTGCAGAGCTTTTTAGCTCTGCTTCTCTCTGTAATCACAAACTTACTCCTCAAGAAGTCAAGATACCAGGTCCCTGACAAGAGGTAGGAGCTGTCACCAACAAGAGGTGGGTTCTACCACCCTCTCAGTCAGAGAACTAAGAGAAGACAGTTCCAAACTAGCACTCAGCCCCCAATTCTACAGTTTTGAAGAATCAGGAGAAGCTGGCGGCTGCTCCCCCCACCCCCGTTCCCCTCCCTACCCCAAGAACACACATGCAGAAATGCGTCATCACCTGGGAAGGACCAGCTGAGCTCCAGATTCAGTTTCACCTAAGCCCATTTTTAAAATCACTTCTGACCAATGCTACAGAAAATTAAAGGAGACAAAGATACATCAAGCCAATGGGGAAAAGTAGAAACAAAGAGAAAGAAGAACAATGCCAGGATCATTGCTCTCAGTGCCCCAGACTTACTGGTTCTTGGAAATAGAGCTGGTAATCTAAAACAGGGTTGGCTTTGATTATCTCCATCAGGGGCACGTTGGGTTTTGCCGGTATGAAGGGAGTGTTCAAACTTGCCACTGCCCTATGGAAAGAAGAGGCAGTGAGACATAGATCCCACAAGACAGTCTGTAAGAACAAGAAGGGGCCTTACATGTTAAACCAAAGCTCAAGTGGGAAAGTGATGCACACAAGCTCTCACACTAGTAGTGTGTGAGAAACGGATCAGCACTCAGATTTCTTGACCACCGGCCCACTGACCCCACCTCCCCTCCTCCCTTTACCTACTGCCGTAATTCTCACTTGCCTTAGATGAAGAGAAAACACACACACACACACACACACACACACACACACACACACACACACACACACACTCTATATGCCATACATTAACCTCGATCAGAATAATATGTGGGCATCACAACTTCTGCCTAGTTTTTATTAGCATTCATTTTTTCCTTCCCTCCTTCACTCCCTGTGTCTTTTCTATGTTGAGTGGAGTGTAATTCCATGTTATATAAAAGAGGAGAGAAAATATAAAATCCATACTCAAGGAGCTTATTCTAATTTAATAAAGAAGGCTGGACAGATAACACCATGACTTTATTGTGAGATAGACTGTGATAGAAGCCATAAGAACAGCACAAAAACCATGGGCATTCAGGGGGATAAAAATGTTCTGGATTTGGGTTTTATGGAAGACCTGATAGAAATCTGAGCGTGACATCTAGTCCAGAAAGGTGGAGTAACATTTTGATGAATCCAAGTTTTAAGAACTGAGCTTTTATTTTGTCTTTGAATGAGAGAGGACAGAGAGAGAAGCTAAAGAGATCAGAAAAAACAAGAGTGTGGAACACATCGTAATAATACAGTGTGTCCGTAAAGTCATGGTGCACTTTTGACCGGTCACACCAACATTTTATAAAATGTTTGATTCTTCTTAGTTTTTGATGCCATTGTACCCTTTGAGGTGGGGCTGCGCCGAGTCAACGCCTCTCCTGTTTCCATTCTTAGAAACTTAGCCGCATGAAGAGTAACTGGCTTGAATAGGGAAGTACAGATGGCTGCTAAGGATAATGTTTATTTAATTTTCTAAGATCCCAGGCTGAAATGGAAGGTCAAACAAGTTTTCATTCTGGTTGCCAGCTCAAATGGAGTGTGGCTGCAGAAGAACACCTGACTCTCTGTGTTCAACACCCATCACCTGAAAGCTCCTGCTGGGGCCCAGAAATGCCATTCTAAGAGCAATTATGAATGACGTGAGGGTAGTCACTAAAGACCATCCAACAGGACATCTGTACAGCATTCTGCAGGTTGTATAGACAGGCAGGAGTTACCATTACCACTTTGTGCTTGACGAAAACAAGGTCTAATGAGTGGAATGATTTGTCACACAGCCAGTTCAGGGAAAACTGGAAGCCACATCTTCTCACTCCCTATCCAGGACTAAAGTCTCTCCCGGTACTTAATTTGATAACTTTAACAGCCTGCCTTTTCCACTCCCTTCAAAGTGTACCATAATTTTCCTGCATGTCCACGGAATACTCTGTCCCTGGAGTTTTTGGTCCCACTACCAGCAACTGGGACAGGCCCCACTTCCTAAGACATTAAGCCCTCCCTGATAATGTGTCAGTGGGCACTAAGGAGCTAAGGTGGTATCTTCCTAAGTAACCTATTTTTTTTCAAGAAGTTTTCTGGGGTTCAAGACCCAAAGAAGGATTCTAATAGGAGTTCAGTCTCAGTCGTACCCAAATCCTTACCGCGTGCGGCCTAATTACCTCACTCTCTCAGGGTAGAAGAGAGCCATGTTCCACACGAGCATGCCTCCCCAGTCGTGGCCAATGAACACCGCTTGAGGAATGCCCTAGCAAAAGATAAAGATGGGAGATGAATGTAGGCAGGTTTCTGGGGTGAGGTGCTAAGAGCCTAGTGCTTTGCGCTCTCCATAGGCCCAACCCTTTCAGATGAGATCGGGTGCATTCAGGGTGGTATGGCCATAGATGGCCCAACCCTTTCATTCACTTCCTAGAGACTCCACTGACCATGAAGTATAAGGTCATTATAGTATCAGGACTGGGGCGACCACACTGAGCTATGTTCTCTTAGATGTCCCCAGAATACTCAAAAGTTTCATTGCCAACTCTATGGGACTGAGTGTCTGCACAGGTCAGGGACCATGACATTTCTGCCTCATTTACTAGTGCCTAGCACTGTGCTTAGCTGTTGTACTGAAACCCCTTCTATCAGATTCTCCCCTTGACTCTCACATCCACTTAACAAGTGGTAAGTCCCATTGCTTGGAGGCGCTCCCTTAGCTACCCCTCCACTGTCGGTGTCTCTGCACCAGGTCTTAACTGAGGATGGAGCCAGGTGTCACTGAGTTGTAATCACGAGAATAGTCCATGAGCTCTGTAAAAGCATGTTCACACGTCACCGTTGTTGGCTGGTTTTGAGTTTGATGTTCCAAATAATGTCAAACGACGGCATTCAATTTTAGGTGTTTTAAAAACTTTTTGAAATGTACGTTTCAAATAGTTGTGAAATATTAGCCTATAAGATAGTTTCCCAAACTTCTTGACCGAAGCCAACAGAAGTATTATATTCCCTGGAAGAAGCTTTTCATGAAACAAAAACAAAACAAGCTCATCTCTACACTGTTCTCCAAACTCTTTGCCATCTCTGTCTTTGTAATTCCTTCTGATCAACCACCTGCCTCCCATTGTCCCAAAGTGTGCCTTTCCCTGTCCTTGCTGCTGCCCTTGAGGCTCCAACAGCTGACACCTAGAAAGCCTTATATTTTGTCTTTAATTGCCCGGACCCAAACAGAATTCTCCAAAGAGATCAGTTCCAAACTATTACTTACCATCTTATCCAGGAATGTTACCATGTCCTAAGAAAGAAAACACACATAAAAAATCAGAAATTGTATCCAACATTAGTACTACTGTGTCTACCTTTGTTACGGACTGAATTTTGTCTCCCTAAAATCCATACGCTGAAACCCTAACCCTCAGTACCTCCAAATGTGACTGTATTTGAAGATAGGGTCATTAAAGAGGTGATAAAGTTAAAATGAGGCCATCAGGGTGGACCCTAATCCAATATGACTGGTGTCCTTACGAGAAGAGGAGATTTGGACACAGACACATACAGAGGAAAAACCACATGAAGACGTGGAGAGAAGGCCATCTTAAAGCTTCATCTAGAAGCCTCAGATAAAACCGTGCTGATACCTTGATGTCAGGTTTCTATTCTCCAGAGTGGCAAGAGAATAAATTTCTGTTGCCTTAGCCATTCAGGATGATACTTTGTTATAGCAGCCCAAGCAGACTGATACAGCACTTGATCATTTCACCAGCTTTTCAGTTACCTCCCTTCTCTTTCTAGCACCCTCTCAGAGTGGGAGAGGCAAAGACTTGGAAACTGAGAAGGAAAAACAACCCTAACTGGAAACCAAGCTTTTGCCCACACTCCCCTTATGAGGTGCAAAGGCTGCGTATGGATTGGGGTGGGGTGGGGGGAAACTCCAGACAGAGCTGTGACTCTGAGATAGAGGCTTTTTGTAATTTTAGCGTAATTAGCAAGTTTTCTGTTTCTTCCCCTTGGCCCCTCCAGCCTTTGCTTTTGTTCTTAGGAGGTTTGGGTCACAGGCTATCCTCACCATTGCCACATCCTCCCTGTGCAAGCTCTGACATAACGGCCACTCTCCCTGATGGTGCTTGTGCCTATCTTAGAATAAGAATGCCATTCCAGTCACCAATCCATACACGAAGCCTTGGGTCTGGCCACCAGCAACTCTACCAAAAGATAGTAATTTTTAAAATTCCCAGGATGGAAAAACAATATGGTGGAGTGGCTAAGAGCAGAGATGTGGAAGCTATTGTAGGGTTCAAACCTGGCTCTACTAGCTGTTGAGCTCAGGCAATTACTTTACCTCCCCATGACTCGGTTGCCTCTTCCACCAAATGTTTAGAGCAATACTTGACAGAAGGCAAATGCTGGCTATCACTTTGAAATGTCATCTCAACTTCCAGTAAGAATTTATACCTAAATGCTGTAAAATGATGCTTTCCTAGGATTTAAATGAACACCCACACTTTTGTCTTATATCAGTAAAAATACCAAGATGGAAAAGATGTAACAGCTGTTTCCCAAGGAGTTGTCTTACCTTACATAACACTTCAGAGGAATATTCTTCTATTTCTGCAATTAAAAACAAAATGTATTTAATTTGCATGATTAAAAATTACCAGCAAACTAAAAGAAGTCTTTTGTAAATAAAAACAACAAAAAAAACTTATTAAATTCTTGGATTGATCCAGTTGTTTTTGTTTTTGTTGCCTGTGCTTTCGGTGTCATGTCTGTGAAATCATTACCAAGAACAATGTCATGAATATTTTCCCCTATATTTTCTTCTAGGAGTTACAGTTTCAAGTCTTACATTTAAGTCTTTGATCTGTTTTGAGTTTATTTTTTTTGTAAGATAAAGGTCTAATTTCATTCTTTTCTATGTGTGTATCGAGTTTTTCCCAACACTATTGTTGGAGAGACTATCCCTTCCCTATTGTGTATTTTTGACACCCTTATTGAATATCAGTTGACTTATATGTAGATTTGTTTCTGGGTTCTATATTCTGTTTCATTGATTGGTATATTTGTCTTTATTCCAGTACCATACTGTTTTGATTAATGTAGCTTTGTAATATATTTTGTTTTATTTTAATTTATTTTTATTTATTCATTTTAGAGAGGAGACACAGAGTGAGAGAGAGAGAGTGTGTGTAATATATTTTGAAACCAGGATATATGAGTCCTCCAGCTTTGTTCTTTCTCAAAATTAATTTGACTATTGGTCTTTGGTGGATCCATATGCATTGTAGAATTGTGTTTCCCTTCTCTGTAAAAAAAAAAAAAATGCTACTGGGATTCTGATAGAGATTGCATTGAATCTGTAGATTGTTTTGAGTAGTATAAATATTTTAACAATAATAGCAATTCCAGAAAGAAAAAAGGGGTGGGACCTGAAGAAAAATTATCAAAGAAATAATTCAAGAAAGTTTTCAAGAACGGAAAGATAAATGTATCCAGCAAAGTAGATGAAAAAAGACGTGTATAATAGCACAATGTCAGAAAATTTTAGAATATGATAGATGAAAAAGAGATTCTAAAGTGTCAAGGGCAAAGAAGCAAAAACAAATGGTCACATAGAAAGGCTTATGGATGAGAATGCATGGGATGTCTCAGAAGCAATGAGGGAAACTAGAAAACCCTGGGACAAGGGCTTTAAAATTTTAGGGAAAAAACTGTTACTTAAAACTTATTAACAAATGATATGAAATGTATACACAAATGATCTGAACTGGATGTATATGTATTCAAAATCATTATGCTTTGCTTTAGAATTCATATTATACAAAATCTCCAACAATAAGTAACATGTAAATTATGAGGGTGTTTTTAATATAAAGAGTTATAACCAGGGTATGACTGTAAGTCCCAGTTTCAGTTTATGTCCATTATTATTAATAGTGTCTGTTTTGACTTTTAATAGTGTTCTAGTTAGAATGATAAATTATATTACTAAGTTATGCCTACTGGATTCAGGGAAGATTGCACTATAGATGACTAAAAACAAACATTTTAATAAAAATTTTAAAACCTTAGATGCCTTTCCTGGATGTATGGGTTGAAGGTTGTCCTTTTGTCTAAAATGTTTCTGCATCATTCAGCATTGTAAGCAGCTGTTGAAACAATACTGTAACATTTAGGGACTAATTATAGCAGCACTCCCCTGCTTTGACAAGCTGAGAGGCCGGGCTGGTGGCCACCTGAGTGACCAAGCAAGAACCTCAGTCCATGTCAGCTGGCTTTAAACTCAACACAGCAGGCTTGCTGTGAATGAATATAGGGGAAGCAACTCCGAAGAGGGGTGCTGAGCAGCTGGGTTGGCTCACGGAGCACCTGAGTTGGTTCGCTAAGCCAACATTGCCAACAATGTCGCTGACACTTGGAGGACCAGTAGTTCTGCTGCACACCAGGCTGCTTCAGGTTCCTGACTCCATACCTGAGGTTCTAACGTTTTAGGATGAGGACCCTTCTGAAACTTATCAAAACAATAAAAAATGCTCATAAATCCACATGTGTTCTCAGAGGTGCACAGGCCCCCTGATACCTATCCTTGGAAGACTCCCACTGGGATCCATAGATGCTGGGTTAAGAATCTGCCCTATACACTACCATATAATCTAGCAACTTGACTTCTGGGTATATATAACCCAAAGAACTGAAAAGAGAGACTCAAACAGATATTCATATTGCTAGCAGCATTAGTCAAAATACTCAACAGGTGCTGGTAACCCAAGGGTCCGCTGACGGATGATCAGATAAACAAATATGATACATCCATTCAATGGAATATTACTTAGTCTTTAAAAAGAAGGCAATAATGGTGCAACATGAATGAATTTTGAAGACATTATGCTAAGTGAAGTAAGCCAGTCACAAAAGGATAAATACTGTTTGATCCACTTATGTGAGGTCCCTAGTGTAGTCAAATTCATGGAGACAGAAAGCAGAACCGGGTTGCAAGGGGGCAGGGAAGGAGGAATGAAAAGTTATTGCTGAATGGGTACAAAGTTTCAGTTCTGCAGGTTGAAAAATGTTCTGAGCTAGATGGTACATCCTACACTCTACATCCCCACCCATCACCAGGAGACATCCTCAGGGCACAATCCATTCACTGGATTTCTTGTATTCATCCAGAGTATAAGCAGACATCTGGGACCCAAACTGTGCAGACAGAGGACACTGCAGGAAAGTGAAGGTGCAATGTCAGACCCCCTTGAAGGGCTGCTTGCTCTGACCTGGCTCCAGGGGAAGACAGTGCAGTTGGAGAGCTCAGACAATCAGAAGGCATGACCAACAGAGGACAGCTGTAAGCCAGCTAACCCACCAGGAGGAGCGGACGAGTCTCCATAGCCTTTCATATCCAAAGCTAGTACCCGGAAGCCCGCCTGGGCCAGAGCTGGGATCTAGAAAACAAACAATTCAGGTACACTCCAATGTGGTCTTATAAATGTTTGGCTGACACTCCCTCTGCTTCCTCTATCCCCCATTTTTATAAATGGCTCAATCCTAAGTAGCACATGACATTACCTGGTATCTTCACCATGGAGCTGGAACAAGCCCATCGATAGGACAACCATGGACGGTGGTAGGGTTTGTGCACTGCATCTAAAGCCGCATCTAAGAGCACCTTTCCCAACAAAGACCTTGCAGATTTCTATAATCATTACAAGGACTTCCAGCAAGTGGCAGAGTGTCTTAAAGAAGTCTGCTTTTATTTTAATTTGCAAAGGTGGGACATGGGCAAGCACGGCTCTGAGGTCTAGAGTAATCTCCAGACCCAACATTTATGAGGTCTCATGGTCATACTCTGGAGATGATGGTCCACTAAAGTTTCGGCTTCTTGGTGACAGTCAGGCTGGGGCACACCATCTAGACTTTCTCCTTGCCTCACCCGGACTGGGGCGTACCTCCATCCAGTTTTCCTTACCTGGTACCTCCAAGAGAACCAGCTCTCAGGAAACCCATGGCAGAGGCAGACGGCCGGGCCAGAGCCCAGCTCCACAAAATGCAGACGCACCCCGGGCTGTAGAAGAGAGAGGTGAGCAGGGCGTGACCACGGCGCCAGGCCGGGCGGAGCCGTTCTGGTATAATTTCCAGAGCTTATATGACCCAGATTTTTCAGACTAAGACCCCAATGCTAGAAGATGTCTGAAAAGAGACAACTGGCTAAACTGTGCAATAAGAACAAGTGGCCTTCACTATAATTTGTGTATGAAGCTTGAAAAGATTATAATGTTAAGGAAAAACAAAAACAAAACTACTTTACTTCCGCCTTAAAAGGCCCTTAGACTTTCAGAGTTTCTGGTAGGATCTGTCATATTTTCAATATTTAAAACTTGGGAGTGATGTTGTACAGAATATAATATTCATGTTAACATGCAGAATACCATGATTATTTTGTTAAAAACTGCCTATCTCTTGAATTTAAAATTTTTTCAAGTTTGCTACACTTCTAGTACTTTCTGGGCTAATGGGTGTAGCAGAGGCTAGTAGGGCTCAGTATCTGTGTTCCTCTCCCTTGTACATGGTGGCATTAACAGATCTCTCCCAACTTCTTTGCATGGGCATGGCCAGTAACTGAGTCCTGGCAATAGCATATGAGCAGAAGAAACAAATGCATCATCTGGGCATCGCGGCTTGGTCCTCCCTCTCTTTTCCTGCCTGCACCTGAATGAATTGGGCCTTGAGGAAGGTGGAACCAGCAGAAAGAAGACTGTCTGCTTTAATGACTGCGTGGATAGAGCCTACTCCTCACCCACACTGGACTGTGTTGTATAAGAAACAGACTTGGTATTGAACCAGTGAAAACTGGGGTTCTTTGTGACAGCCCTAAGCCTCCTCTGATTATTATGGTGGGGGTTAAGCAAACCAACAAAGCAATATGTAGTCAAAATATAGTCTGTTCCCCAAAACATACATATGTCCACCTTTCTAATGAAAATGAAGGAGAAAAATAAGCTTCACATTATAGAAATTAACATGGACAATTCTGATTAGCTGCATCTCAGACCTCTCCAAGCTGGTGCCCCAGACTAGAAGTTTGGATCATTATCCCAACAAGCCATTTTGCCCAAGAAAACATTAGGCTGACCTTTCACGAACACTTTCATGGACTACAATATTTTTATCAGAATATGTTCCACAGTCTTTCCCTTAGTACTTGGTAAAGGGAGGAAATTTAACTTTAAATTTGATACTCCTTATATTGAAAAATGTTATAGTGCTGATGTCCAATCAGAAGATCCTCATCGCCTCTGTTCTAAATGGACCCTAACTAAGGCTTGTTCTGCTGCTTCATATTTGACTCAGGTGAGTAGTTCAGCAAACACCTGTGCTTTCCCATCCTTTAAACCAGTGGTTCTTAACCTTTTTTGAGGTACCGAACCCACCAGCTTCATATGTTCATTCACCGAACCCTTCTTTAGTGATAAATAAAATATGATTTTTATTTTCTAAATTCAAGACATAGGTATATGTTTTTTTACTGGTGCACAAAATGAGCTGTGCATGAACATCACCTTGCTCAAAGAACAAAACCAACAAAGTGCATGAACTCACAACAAATTATGGTATTACTTTATTCTGGCCTCCGCGGCAGAGGCTTCTCCGAACCTCTGAGACCGACTCATGGAACCCCTAGGGTTCCATAGAACCCAGGTTAAGAACCACTGCTTTAAACGATATGTTAATAAAATTGCCGTAAGGCCAGAAAACGGGAAAGATCACTTACATCCTGTTTGGGTTGCCTTAGCATCCAGTGGAGATGGATACAACAGCACGCCCCAAGCCTGGGCTCAGCTGGGGTTCCCCAGAGGTCACTGCTCCAGCTCCTGAATTTGAGGTGGAGGCGGGGGTGGTGGTGGTAGTAAAGCAGTTCTGACCACCCTCCTTCAAGATCAAATGAGGCAGCTATTGAAACTGTCTGGATATGCAGGCATCAAGAGGATGACAAGAACAATCTTGTCCGTGGGTTAGAGCCTAGACCTCAGCCCCAGGCAGAGCTGCTCACACTTCATCAATATAGAGATGAGGTCTGAAGGGACCTTAGGAAATGCTCACCCCCTTTAGGACTACCCACGGTTATAGGAGGGGCTGCACTTAGGCTGACTCATAGCTTCCAGTTCCACTGTTTTATGCTCCAATGCCCACTCATTCTTTGATGCCCGCTTTACCATGTCAGCTGAGCCCCAGCTCCAGCATTGACGGTTGCTGCCTGCACCCTTACCCTCAGAGCCAGTTCTGAGCGCTCCAGAGCACTGCTCTCTGACATGGATCTCATCCTTTGATGTAACCACAAGGGCTTTGAATGTTTCTCAGTAAACCATAAAATTCCTCAGATCATAAAAGACCTTCCACTCATCTCTGTGCCCAGCTAAGAACAAATGCTCAATAAGTATCTGCAGGGTTATCTTCCAGGGCAGCAGGTCTCCCCATGGTCTCCAGACCTCACAGGTCAGGTCAGCTTTCCTCTTCATCAGCTACTGTTTTCGGAGCACAGAACTGTCAGCTACTAAGTCTGTGTGGTCTATATGCGGTATCTCAATGAATTCTTATAAGGACACTAAGGAAGTGCAATTGACCTTTGAACCACACAGATCTGAAATGTGCATATAAGTGAAGTTCAAACCTGTACAGTTGAAGGGTCAGCTTTTTCAATCTGCAACTAGGAATCCGTAGATGCAAAGGGCCAGCTGTAGTCAAGTTTTGGCGGGGTCAAAAGTCATAAAGGGGGGGGGTCCTTGGGTTACAACAGTCTTGATATACGACGCTCACTCCCATAAAATCATAAAAAAATTGAGACGTGAGTGTTTTGTCTTATCTATTAGCGTCATACTTATGGACTATGTGGGCAAACTAGTTTGGTTGAGTGTGGCGGAAGAATATGCAGTAACGTGGCATATGAGTGAGGGAGTTGGCATCCCCCGGTACACTTACCTACGCCATTTTGGACTGTTAAGAGCTCAAGGGTTCCATGTGTGTTAGGCTAGAGTGTGTTCCGACTTATACCAAAATTCGGGTTATGTCACTGTCATAAGAACAGAACTGTGTCGTAACCCGAGGACCTCCTGTATGTGGATTTTCTACTGTACAGGGATTAGCGCCCCAACATTTGTGTTGTTCAAGGGTCAACCATACTGTCATCATCTCATTATAAAGCTATCAACACTGGGATACAGAATGAAAAGAAATGTATGTAAATTGGCAAATTTAGTAAGTGACAGAGCTAGAATTCAGACTGATTTTATCTGATTCTATCTGGCTTCAGGGTGACTGTTGGGCCTTGCCTTGCTTGTAAGCTGACCTAGCTTGAGCTCCCTTCCCATTTAAATGAGGTGAGTGACAAATGAAATAGATCCCAAAGTGAAAATATTCTAAAGTCCTGCTCTTTGTCCTGACCTGTTCAGGAGCTGGGGCCCTTTTGCAGGTAGCCTTGGCCTTGCCATCGCCTCGACCAATGGGCATTTTAATGACCATTTCCCTCTTTATCTTTGACACAGCCTGAGGGCACGGCTATTTTACAATTCACTGCACTCCTTGTATCCATGCCTGACATAGAGGAAGTGCTTGATAAATACTAGTTGGATGAACAAACACTCTCCCCAGAACACACGCCAGACAGGAAGGCAGGCTGGCACTCTTGGGCTACCCAAGACCTCGTGTAGCATTTTGTTTCCTGGGAATATGACAATATCCGTCACGCTGTTTTGCATATCCCAATGCATGATCCATGTCTTCTGTTGATTACTTTTTATTTAGAAAATTAATTTTAACAGGGTGACATTGATCAATAAGTGTACATAGATGTCAGGCAAATATCACTCCATCCTTTGACTCCAGTTAATTATGTTGTATATCCAATACCTAATGGCAAATCATTTTCCATCACCTTATATCTGTCTGTCTTTATACCCTTCCACCAACCACACTTCTCCCCTACATCTTGTTAATTTCTGAGAAATGATACTTGTGGGAAATATGACTGGCCTATAAGCAGTGGCTATTCAACTACCCTTGATAGTTAACAAATGTCTCTGTGAGTCATTTTAGGTGACCTGGTGAGACAGGACTCAGCTGACCGAGAGAGCGTGCTCACTTACCTTTATTGGCACGTACCCATGGCTCACATCACTTGGATGGCATGGAGTTGGGAGAGGAGCTGACATTTGGAGAAGCTGCAAATAGAAGATACAGAGTGAGAGAGACACTGAGAGAGGTACCTGCAGCTTCCTTCCATGAGAGGTTCTCAGAGCGAGTTTCTAAACCTCCGAAGTGCTGGCCCCGGAAGCAAGCGCACAGATCACCTCTGCATGGTCTCCCGAGTCCTATCAGTGGCTGACCAACTCATCATCCTCTCCTGCGGCAACACCATCTCACTAAATAGCTCTGAACACTGAGATTCAGAGTGATGAGAAATGCACCAAGATGGGCCAATTTAGTAAATGCCAAAGCGGGAGAATTCAGACTGGTTCTATTTGATTAGAACGCGGCTGGACTTCATTTCTTCGCCTTCCTTTCAGTTCCGTGGAGGCCCCAACCAGTGAAATGCAGACAGAAGAGCACGGCCTGTCAGCCTGACCCATGAAAATACCAACCCAGTCCTCCACAGTCTCTTCTCCTTATTTCTAGCCGAGTGCCTGGTGTGACCTCAGGAACCACAGGTGGAAGATAGTGGGTCCTCCATCAACTGGACCCTTGAATGGCTGTATGAAGCAAAGCCCCTGGCCACCACCAACTGCCTCACATAAGCAAGAAACAAACACTACTTGCTCTAAAACACTGAGATTCCGGACTTGGTTAATATAATTCTTCTCTACAGCAGCTGCTACAGTGTCCACACCCAGGCTCTTTTTGAATACCGCCAGGAACACAGAGCTCCCTGGGAAGCAAGCCACACGCCGTCATGGCATGGTTGGCCCAAATCAAACTCTCCATGCCTTCGCTGGTCTGTGAGAGCTTCCACGACAATGTGTCATAGACTGAATTTCTGAATCAACAGAAATTTATTTTCTCATTATTCTGGAAGCTGGAAATCCTAGACCAAGGTGTTAGCAGGGTGATTCCCCTTGAGGCCTCTCTCCTTGGCGTTTAGATAGCTACCGGCTTGCTGTGTCCGCACATGGCCTTCCCATGTCTGTGTCCTACTTTCCTCTTCTTATAAGGACAAGAGTCATATTGAGTTAGGGCTCATCCAAATGACCTCACTTTACCTCTCTAAAGGTACCATCTACAAATACAGCCACATTCTGAGGTCCTGGGGCGTTTGGGTTTCAACATATGAATTTTGGGGCAGGGGATACAATTCAGGCCTCCTGCCTGCAGGCCGCCCTCTATCTTCTGGAGTCCCACGGGCCCAGATAACACATCTTTTTACAACTTCGAGGTTAATGGGAAAATTCCTGAACAAAGCGTGCTTAAAGGGCTTCTGTAACTTATTGGTGTCAATTTCCTTGAGATAGAGATGACAAAGGACGGGATGCTGAGCACCCATAAGTGAACATATTCATGTTAGTGACTCCTATTGCTGAATTGCTCAGTTTTAGTCCCAAAGGTGCAACTGAAGGAAGACTAGCTTTCCACAGCCAGCCAGGACTCTGACCTATAAAATAGGAGAAACACACGATGGAATCCACCTCCTTTTAAGAGTCTGCAGTGGCGTCCTCAGATGGGAAACAGAGGGAGGGCTTTGTAAGTAGAGGAGATTAGGACACATACAGGGGAAGACTGTGTGAAGACACAGCAAGAGGGTAGCCATCTACAAGCCCAGGGAAAATGCCTCAGAAGAAACCAACCCTGCCAACACCTAAATCTTGTACTTTCAGCCTCCTAGCAAGGCTGTTTGTTGTCTCAGATACCTAGTCTGTGTTACTTTATGGTAACCCTAGGAAATGATACAATTCTGAGAAAATTGTTGTGATGCCTTTGAAGTCCATCTAGCTCAATCAAGTGTATGGGCTCCCTCCTCCCTCCTCTCCCATTACAGTGATAACCTTAAGCAAAGCACAGCATTACTGCAAAAGGTTTGCGTAACTGTGACTCCTGGACTTGGTGAGATGGGTGATCTTAGGTAAGCTGAACAAAAAATGCCTCAGCTTCGGCAGAGCAGGTTAACTCCTAGGCAGCCACCAGGCGGATCCTTAAGGACATTGCATTCTTAATGTGAGGGCCAGGTTTTACTTAAAAGCCTTGGCATGAGGATGTGAACCAGGAGGAACCAAACACCTACACCTGAGTGCCAGTGGCATGACCAGGCACACAAGGTGCAGCCCATGCTCCCTACCTGCACGGGGCCAGACCTGACAGCTAAATTCTCTATTCACTCCAAACAGCAAAATTGGGTGGCTCTGAAATCCCCACTCTTGTCTTGGTTCTCCTGACTAGTGTAGGTTCTTGGTCTCAGAGAGAGCATTAGTTCTCTGTCCACTGACTGCAGAGAAAGAAACAAGATGTTCTTCAAGGGCATCATGATGATGGACATGGGTAATAAACTCCCACCCATGAGGTCTCTGCCTGAGAAGCACGCCTGGAGCAATGAACTGCCTGAACACCGGGTTCTCCTCTTATTTGTTTTGATCTGTGCACAGAAACACAGGGGAGCATCAGGATGCCCAACCCAGCACAGATGGGCAGTTACCTGTGTCCTGGTTACTTTCTCCAGTTCTTGCAGGGCCATGTCGTTGTCCCGAACAAGGATAGTGACCATTCCTAAGTCACGAGCTGGCTTCAGATTAACCCCCATGTCATCCAAGAAAACAACCTGAATCCAAATGGCACGGACACTAGCATCACTTCAATCAAAGCAAACCTCATGCAAGAGGGTCAATGCCAGAAAGAAATACATTAAAATGTGAATAGTGGCTATTTTATGATGATGAGACTAAGGATGATTTTTCTCTCCATGTAACTGTTTACTCTTAAAATGAAAAACATTTAATTACATAAGCATCACGTAAACATGCAGATATACGTGTTCCCACATCTCCTGGTTTCGGCTTGAATTCTGAAACTGTGAGAAGATTAAAGAGGAATAGAAATTATTAGGATGATATTAAAACTCATCGTATAAATTGGCAACATATATGTCTAGAAAAGAACTGTAATAAAAGCAGGTAAGAAAACATAGGCCTTGGCAGGTTGGTTCAGTGGTAGAGCGTTGGCCTGACATGTGGATATCCCGAGTTTGATTCCCGGTCAAGGCACACAGGAGAAGCGCCCATCTGCTTCTCTACCTCTCCCCCTCTCACTTCTCTTTCTCTCTCTCTCTCTTCCCCTCCTGCAGCCATTGCTTGATTGGAGCAAGTTGGCCTCAGGTGCTGAGGATGACTCCATGGCCTTCGCCTCAGGCACTAAAAAATGGCTCTGGTTGCAATGGAGCAAGGGTCCCAGATAGGCAGAGGATCACCCCCTAGTGGGCTTTCTGGGTGGATTCCAGTCGGGTGCATGCAGGAATCTGTCTCTCTGCCTTCCCTCCTCTCACTAAATAAAATAAAATAAAATAAAACAAACATAAAGCTACAAAACATTTTGAAAAAAGTTTGGTACTAAAAAAGAAATAGTCAAAAAGACATATTAATGAGATAGAAGAGAGTCAAGAAATAGACCCAAATACAAATTACAGTTTGGTTTCTAATAAAAAGTACTGTGTCCAATCAGTGAGGGAAAAGATTATATAATTATTTTAACAGTTTGAGGGGAAAAGTGAATCCTTCATATCTTACTTCAAAATAAATTTTGAATGGATCAAATGTTTAAATTTTAATAAGAATAAAGGGGAAGGCCCTGGCCTATTGGCTCAGTGGTACAACGTCAGCTTAGCATGTGGATGTCCCGGGTTTGATTCCTGGTCAGGGCACACAGAAGTGACCATCTGCTTCTTCCCCCTTCCCAATCTCTCTCTCTCTCTCTCTCCCTCTTCCCCTCCTGCAGCCATAGCTTGATTGGTTCAAGCACATCACCCCTGGGCACTGAGGATGGCTCCATGGAGCCTCTGCTTCAGGTGTTAAAAATAGCTTAGTTGTGAGCATGGCTCTTAATGGGCAGAGCATAAGCCCCAGACAGGGTTTGCCAGGTGGATCCTGGTCTGGGCACATGCGGGAGTCTGTCTATTTCTCCTTCTCTCATTTGGAAAAAGAAGAAAAAATAATAATAAAGGGGAAAACAGTTCTTAGAGTTGTAGAAGAAAGCGTGGGTGCATTTATGTATAATCTTGGATTAGGGCAGGCCTAGACTTCTAAGCAGCTCATTCAACCCAAAAGCCCTAAATGAAAATACATTCATTTATATGCAAACTACCATGAAGAGTGCAGACATAATGCTTAACCCAGGGACTGAGGAGAGCAGGAGCAAAGTTTTAGAGGAGAAAGGAAGGCTCCTCCCCAGTGGTGGGATTCAAATAATTTAACAACTGGTTCTCTGCCCTAATGACCGTGTTAAATATAAAAAAGAGATATACTAAAAGATAGTTTATTATTTCATGCATTTAATACTTACATAAGAACAATAAAAAAGGTACACAAAACTAGATTGTTATAAGAAAGAGTTTTAAAATATTAATGAAAAAACAGTAAATAATACCTGACAAAAAACAAAAAAACTGTTATTTAAGATATTCCCATATTGTTTCTTGATTGGTGTCCTCACCTGCAACCTTTTCACTGATGGATGGGATGAACATTACTATGGGTGCTTAGAATACGCTGTTGCGCAGATGAATGTTAAAAAAAAGTAAGGAATACACATTTGTGATTTCCACATTGGGCGGCTGCCCAGGTGCCCACCTGAGAGAGAACTCGTATTACAGGTGCCATTTTAACAACCGGTTCACTGGACTCAACAAAAAATTAGGTATCAGTTCTGCTGAACTGGTGCAAACCAGCTGGATGCCACCACTGGTCCTAGTGTTACTGAGCCTGGTCAGAATCCCCAACGGTGGAGCTCAGGGTTTCCCTTGATCAGGTGTGGGAGTGGGACGGCCATCGAGAAGCATCAGGGAAAGGAAGTTAAGCCTGGCCCTACTGTCTATTTGAAGATTAGAGTAGGGTACCACAATGAGTTATCTAGAGATAACATGAAGACAGCACTTAGGGAGACAGGGGTATCTCGTGGACTGCTGCAATACTGGAGCCCATTCGTGCTCACCCTTTGGTGGGATGACACTGACTAGCCTTGTGGTTCTGGAAAAAGCTCTCAGGTTGAGGTGTTTTGACAGGTAAACTAAGGTAGCTGGTCTAGAGGCTTTCAACAATACCTATTTAGATCCAGGTCCTGTAGAGCCACAGAGAGGGGTCAGATGCCCACTTCTGGTAGAACTTTCTAGAGAGGATGGTGTCAGGCAAACAAGTTTGTAGTAAGTGTTTTTTAGGGTTTGCTCGCTTGTACTGGGGCAGCACCATGTGTATAATCTATGGAAGGCTGGGCGGGGGGTGCAGATTGCAAATTGCTGACTGCCTTCCTGCTTGGGAAGGGAGATTGTTTGCTATTGTTTGCTGGAGAAGAGGTTTTTGCCCCCAGCCTGTTTTGCTGGGGTGTGCAGAGAGAGCTGAGGAGCTGGGGAGCCCTGATTTCAGCCACGCCTGTTTGGCTGGGGAGTGCTGAGGCTGGTGGGGGCCTGTGCTGAGGGGCTTGGGAGCCCTGGGAGCAAGGGAAGTGGTCTTCCCTGCCTGTTTGCTCATCCACCATTACAAGACTTTAATAAACGGAATGGCCCGCCATTTTCTGGCTCCACAGTTCCTTTACTGGCTGCTCGAATCCAATGAGAACCTGCATGGCCACAGCAGCGGCATCTGGCTTTACAGATTGGTCAAGTCCTTTAGAAGTGCTGGCCTGACATAAGAAATGATGACATCCGATCATTTGTAACAACATGGATGGACCTTGATAACATTATACTGAGTGAAGTAAGTAAATCAGAAAAAACTAAGCACTATATGAGTCCATACATAGATGGAACATAAAAATGAGACTCAGAGACATGGACAAGAGTGTGCTGGCTTCCCGGGGGGAGGGGGAGGTTAGGGAGGGGGTAAGGAGAGGGGAGGGGCACAAATAAAACCAGATAGAAGGTGATGGAGGACAATTTGACTTTGGGTGATGGGTATGCAATATAATCAAATGTTAAAATAACCTGGAAATATTTTCTCTGAACATATGTGCCCTGATTTATCAAAGTCACCCCATTAAAATTAATAAAAATTAAAAAAAATAAAGAAAAGAAGTCCTGGCCTGAGAGAAGTAGAACCTGCCACTGGACCTAGAACTGTCCTGCCAGGCCCCAGATATCTCCCACCTGCTCACTCCTCCTCAATTTTGTTTGATGGCACCATCTCTAGAACATTCTTCTCCACTGAAAGGAAGCGTCTACTATGTACCTCATTGGGGCTGGCCTTCACGGTGTCCAGCACAAACTTGTAGATCTGAGGATCAGGCTTGCTCATTCCGATCTGACATGACTCTATCAGGAAGTCAAAGCACGGCCTCAGTTCACACATCAGCTGGGCCAGGCTGCTTCTCTGGGTGCTGTCATCCAGCCAGTTGTTGGTGAGGATGCAGGTCGTATATCCTGAGCAAGAAGTCCCCAGTGAATGACCAGCTACAGAGCTTTGCCCTGAGGAGCTCGGGAGGGCCATGTGAGGGCCTGTTCATGTACTTTAATCTCCTGATGTCTGACTACCTAAATTGACAAGGTGGAAAGGAATCGTTTTCACTCTTCAGCACCTCCTGGCACAGAGACCTGAGTGAGCCAGCTGTGTGCATTAACGGCTTTCAGAAGCCCAGCTGGAGATGCTACATCCCTTCATTTCTTTCCATTCTATAGCATGAGGTTGTGATAGTTGTCAGCTCAATTGATCTGCACCACATTTGGGCTGGGCAGGTCAGAGCTTAGCATCCCACTTTTACCGATGAGCAAACCGAGAAGCTCAGACAAATGACGAGCAGAGCCAAGCAGGGCCCAGAACCCCGCCTTCGGACTGCCACTCCAGTACCCCTTCCACCCTGTGTCACCGCAAGTGTATTTCAAAACGCCTGCTTTGGCTTCCAGAGGCTGCATTCCCACTTCAAAACTGGAGAGATGTAACTAGAGACAGCAGTGCCCCCTGGCTTTCTCTGTCTAACCAGAGAGGGCAAGAACCAGGCGATACTGGGAACGAGACACAACTGAGTCGATGGTGTGACACTCCACGTGATAAGAGTTAGAAATATGGACATATAAATGGCTTAGCCACAGTCAGGTAAGTCTACTGATAAGTGGGTGCAATGATTTCAAATACACTTGCGAGGAAGAGCCGAACTCTGACACTAAGTAAACGACAGGTGAACTAACATGATATGTGATCTCGTGTCATAGACATGACACCACTTGGCACCATCTAAATCCAGGTCAGCCAACTCATAGCTCATCACTGTGACAACCAGAGGTTGAGAAAACCACAGTTGCTTAAAAGGCTTTATTTTGAAATCACTGTGACAAGAGGTTGGGTCAACTGGAGAGACTTTTGCTCACCAGGCAGTCGCTGGCGTAAATCGCTTTATGAAATAAAGTTCTTTCATTGTCCCAGCCATTCTGATAGTGCAGCTTTCTGCCATTTCGTATAACTTAACTTTGAGGCTATGTTTTAAAAACAGCTTGCATCAAGGCCCCAAAGATCTGCGATCTCAAAACACATTTAGATGTATTCTGGCCTGATCCTGCCAGGGTTTCTCATGCAGTTGAGATGGAAAATGGTCAGTATTGGGTCCTTACCCTTCTTTCTGAGAGCGAGAGCTGCCTGAAACATGGGGCGGTTGATCTTCCTTGCTGTTAATGCCTTGCCAAAGACTTGATTTACAGAGAAATCCTCAGGGAGAGGGATTCCAGTGTCCTTGGAGTGTTTCTTGCAGCCTTCTTCTGCGAGCGGCACCCACTGGGAAAGTAAATTGTTGAGGGACTGTCAATCGGTGCAACCACTTGGAAAAGCTTTTGGCAGCATTTATTATATCTGAACACATGCATTCCCTGTGATCCAGCAATCTGACTCCCAGACAGACACCCAATGGAAATGTCTACATCTGTTCACTAAAACAAATACAAAACGTTCCTAACAGCACTATGCCTGACAACTCCACACAAGAAAATATTCAAATGCTCCTCTTATGGGCTGAATTGTGCCCCCTGTCCCAACTCTTCCTGAAGTCCTAACCCCTAGGACCTCAGAATGTGACTGTCACTGGAGATAGTTCTTTAAAGAGGGGATTAGGGTAAAATGAGGTCATAGTTAGGCCCTAATCTAATTTGACTGGTGTCCTTAAAAAACAGGAGATTAGGAAAGAGACACACACAGAAGGGCTGTGAGGACACAGGGGAGAAGACGGCCATCTACATGCCAAGGAGGAAGGCCTCAGGAGAAACTGACGTTGGGTATACCCTGATCTTGGGCTACTAGCCTCCAGAGATATATACTATATAGAGTTTTCAAACCCTTTCCTCCCATTCTTTCTTGAACATACTCTAATCTAGCTTTCACCTTCACATTCCAGAGATTTCTCTCGTCAAGCTTACCAGTGATCTCCTCATTGTGTTGCTGCATCTAACGAGCGCTCACCAGTCTTCTCTTTACTTGACCTACCAGCTGCGTTTGGCGGTTGATCACGCCCTTCATCTAAAACTTGGTAACCTCTTGGCTTTCGGGACCCTCTCGACTTTCCTCCTACAACAGAGATGCATTCTCCATCTCTGATTGCTGGGCTTCCTTACCAATCTGACCTTTCACATCCGAGTACCCAGGACTCTGGCCCCTTCTCTCCTCCATTCACACTCCCGTTCTCTGTGTGCATATTGAGTCAAATAGTGTTAAAAATACCATCTACCTGCTGTCAAAAAATATATATTTATTTAACCTGGACCTCTTCCTTGAACTCTGGGTTTATACATCCAGCTGTCTATTCTACACTCTATTTAAATATCAGTAAACATTTCAAACTAACATATCCAGATCAAGTGCCTGATCTCCCAACCCCTACAGCCAACATCCCTCTCCCATTTAAGAGTAACCCATGCTTTCAGTATGCTCTGGTCAAAAAACCTGCCTCATCCTTAACTTCTCTCTCATGCTTCTCACTCAGTTCTTCAGGAAAACCTATTAGATCTACCATCAATACTCTCAGAATTGGATCACTTTTTACCTCTTCTACCAATATTACTTTAGTTCAAGCTGGCATCATCTCTCTCCTGGATTCTCCAAAAGCTTTCTTAAGAATTTTCTGAACAATCGTCCTTGCCCTCTTGGTCTATTCACAGAGCAACCAGAGTGAGGTTTAAAAATGTAAGTCAGGCCTTGGCCAAGTGGTGCAGTGGATAGAGCACTGTCCCAGAGTGCTGAAGTCGCCGGCTTGATCCTGAGATTGCCAGGTCAATCCTAAGGTTGTCGGTTCGAGCCCATGTCAGGGCAAATATGAAAAGCAATCAATGGCACAACTAGGTGGAACGAGTTGATGCTTCTCTCTTTCTCTCTTCCTTTCTCTCTCTCTCTCTCTTCATATATATATATCATATAACATCACTTTGCTACTCAAAATCTTCCAATACCTTTTCATTTCATTTAAGGTAAAAAAAACCACAAACAACAGAATGGATAAAGAGATTGAAGTATATGCATATAGTGAAATATCATACAGCAAAAAGAATAAAACGACCTATAACTTTACATAATAACACCTGTGATTCTCATGAATGTAATGGGGGGGGGCAGCTACAAAGGAGTATATCTGCGTGACTCCATTTATATGGAGTACAAAGTAGGCAGAAGTGATCTCTAAGGTTAGAGTCTGGGAGGGCTAGTGTGCAGAGGGGGCCTAAGTGGGGGGCCTACAGTCTGATAACACTTTATTTCTTGATCGGGGTGCTGGTGACATGGGTGTGTTCAGTTTGTGAAAATTCATCAAGCTATACACTGTGTGTACTTTTTATTTGTACCATATACATAAAAGTGAAAAGGTAAATTCATTCCTAAGGTATCACTTTTTACAAGCCCAATGGAACCTAAGTAACCTTTATCACAGTATAGTTTGGTCTTTCAGACCTCTCGCTCTAACTCATTCAAGTTTCATAGAGGTTAAAGAAGTCTGAATGGGTATAGGATTTCCATAGCAATTACTGGGAATTCCCTCTATTGATTCCTATGTTCGTTGAAAATGTACAGTACTTCCTTTTTTCCTTACCTGCCAACAATATTACTGCAGCTTTTTTACTGAGTCAAGTTTAGTAGCATTTATTCCTAACAATATCATTCCAGTTTTCATTCAACAGTTGCTACAATGTGTGTGTGTGTGTGGGGGGGGGGTTAAAGTGACTGCAATTCATTATACTCCCCACACTAAGCCCACACTTGCCTTCACAGAAAAGGTAGGCTCTTGCTTCCTATTATGGTGGACCCCAAGTTCGCTGGCTGACCTATGGGTGGCTGTAATTTACAAAGAAATTTTTTAAAATATAGATGGTTTTATCTGTGTATTATAGAGTAGATTCTCAGTAGCCTTTTTTTCCTTGAGGCACTGATTTAAAAGAATTTAAACGGTTTTTCTATCTTGATTACTTTGTTAAAAAAATAACTGAGGTTGCAGTAACAACAATAATAATTTTTCAGCACTTACTATGCGCCAGGCACTGTGCTAAGTTAAGCACTTTTCAAACTCTGTAACAACCTATAAAATGAATAGTATTAGTACTCTTATTTTATAGATGGCAAAACCGAAACTTTGAGAGGTTAAGCAAGTTGCTGAGGTCACACAGTCTGTGAGTGACTGAGAACTATGGTTCAAATCCTGATCTCTGATCCCAAAGTCCACGCATTGTATAATTATTAATTACCACCCCTCGCTAGTGGCCCTGTCTGAGAATAGCTACTCCAATGATGACTACTATAAGAAACAAACAGAAAATAACGTAAGTGGGCAAAGAGATAAAAAAAATTGGAACCCTTGTGTACTGTTGGGGGCAAATATAAAATGGTGCAGCTGCTATGGAAATAAAGTATAGTGGCTCCTCAAAAACTAAAAATAGAACTGCCATTTGATCCAGCAGCTTCATTTCAGTATATACACACAGAAGAATGGAAAGCAAGGTGTCAAACAGATGTTTACACCCACGCTCACAGCAGCTTTATTCCAAAAGGTGGAAGCAGCCCAAGTGTCCATCATGGATGAATGGATAAACCAAATGTGGTGTATATATTAAAAGACAATGGAACCCAAGTAGCCTCTATCATGGTGTCATTTCTCTCTTCCAAGGAAAAACATCCTGTCACATGCTACACCATAGATGAACTCTGAAGACATTATGCTAAATGAAGTCAGCCAGTTACGCAAAGACAAGTATTGCATGATTCCACTTACATAAGGCACCTAGAGCAGCTAAATACACAGAGACAGAAAGTTCAACAGTGGTTACGGGGTAGGGGCAGGTGAACGGGAAGTTATTTAACAGGCATAAATTTTAGTTTTACAAGATGAAAAGGGTTCTCGAGATTGATGGTGTGCAATGTGAAGATACGTAACACCACTAAATTGTATACTTAGAAATAATCAAGTTGGTAAATTTTATGGTATGTGTATTTTACAATTTAAATTTAATTGTTTTTTGTTTTTTTTAAAAAAGCTACCATGGCTAATGTAACTCCCTGGTATAGATCTCTTCAAAGGTTTGGAAATTTCTTAGTCATTAGGGTATGTCCCTCTGCTTGGCCCCAAAATAAAACATACCAGTCTAAAATGTCTCTCTGTGTGCCTCCGGGCCTCCAGCCAACCTGTGAATTAAATGCCACAAGGGGTACATGGGTAAAGCAGACATGGCTCTGCCCTCACAGAGCTATGGTCAGTGTGGGAGATGGGCGTGCAGGCACAGAATGTATAAGGTGTCCCCTTACCTGGGAAAATGTGATCTCTCCCTTCATGAGACGAACCATGGAACCAACTGGGTCTCCTTTTATCAAAGCTTCATTCAGAAAGCCTCTGGAAGACACAATGTCATGAACGTTCCAATAACTTCATCACAGTAAATATGGGGACAGATACTATTTATATCTGTGGATAGACTGCTATTAGAAGGAATTCTGCCATGGACAGAACAGAATTCAGTATCTTGAAGATTACTTCCTTTTGTGAGTTCCTCTCACTTCATGCCAAAGTTTAAAAATTTTAAGTGATGTCAGAGAAAATAAGGCTAATGTTTTAAATATCTATTAGCATGGTTACCATTTAATGTAATTTTAAAGGTTAATGATTCTATAAATTGTGTTATTGGAGTCAAAGTATGCCATGTAATGGACTGGTGTTTCCTTTGAGGTAGGAAGAAAATCTTTCCAGATACCATCCACCACATGGTACTCGTGCCCACAGCACTTCACTGGGTGTTATAGAGGATACAGGAAAGGAATGATACCTGGTCCTACTCACTAAGAAATTTTAATTTGATAGAAAAGGTCAAACTGTTATCTGGGAACAATCTGACTTCAGCAGCTGGTCTTAATTTCTCAATTGTTGGACCAGAAAATCTTTTAACCAGAGACATGGCTTTCTAGGAAAGAGGTTTATTAAACAATACCAGCAATATTCTGGAACCTAGATATTCAACTCACTGGATCCTTGAGAGCACCTACCTTAGCCTAAACACAGCAATGAAACTATCAGGTGCAAGACAATGGGTAAAAATGATAGAGAAATCGAACTATTCCCTCTCCACCTCTGATAGTACGGTATTGACAAGAGGATTGCTTGATGTGCTTACCGTCCAAGGGAGCATTTGCGCCCTGCCAACACTTCCTGCTATACCAGAAAGTATGATGTTGTATTGGAATGGTAGGGATATGTAAAGTTTCTCTTCTAATGGAGTAACATTTAGGTGAAATCTCGTTAAAACTGAGCTGAAACACTTGAGGGTAGTAGACCTTTACCCTTATAAATTTAAGCTCCTTTACTTAATTGGTATAATTTGCTACACAACTGTACCATGTTCATAAAGATTTTGTTCTGGCCTGACCAGGTGGTGGCGTAGTGTATGAAGCGTCGGACTGGGATGCGGAAGACCCAGGTTTGAGACCCCGAGCTCGCCAGCTTGAGCGTGGGCCCATCTGGCTTGAGCAAAAGCTCGCCAGCTTGGACCCAAGGTTGCTGGCTCCAGCAAGGGGTGGCTCGGTCTGCTGAAGGTCCGCGGTCAAGGCACATGTGAGAAAGCAATCAATGAACAACTAAGGTGTCACAACGGCAATGAAAAACTAATGATTGATGCTTCTCACCTCTCTCCGTTCCTGTCTGTCTGTCCCTATCTATCCCTCTCTCTGTCCCTGTAAAAAAAAAAGAAAAAAGATTTTGTTCTGTTAACCGTTATAATTTCACAAATGGCTAGTTAAAAGGCAAACCGATAATTACTTCTCTGTCAATCTGCAGATGATTCTGATACTTACCTAGAAGTAAGTGGTTTTTCTCTAACACTGTTACATGTAGCAAAAAGAACCCAGTTGTATGATTTTTAAATGCCCTCAGTAGAAAGCACATAAGGTTTTTAGTTACAGCTCCTGACTTCCTTCAGTCCCATTCCTTTGAACTCTTCTCAGATGTAGCTGGTAGCTGAATTCTGGTCACTCCACAATGGTGGTAAGTAAAATTTTGAGACTAATATGGGAACAACGACCTCTGTAGAACTGTAGGTTCATGGGCTGGCCTCAGCACTGCTGAGTTAGACATAATGATGTGAAATCCAACTACGACAGTTAACAGAATGGCCCCTTCAGCCACTAGAGCCACCAGAGCTCAGTAAAGATCTCTAGATTCCCTAGCAGTTCTTGACAAGAGGATTGCTTGATTTGCTTGCAGCCCAAGGGGGAATCTGTGCTACAGCCAACACTTCCTGCTACACCTGAATAAAAGCCTGTTCCCAAGTTGTATGGCAACCAAACTTCTTGCCCAATACCTCAAGGGGCATTTCAATTTTCTTCCAGTGCCACTCCCTGGTTAGGATTTAAATTTTCTGCCATTTTCAGTTAGCTTCCAACTGGGCTAAGAGCTGTTTTCAGGTCTGGATTGCCAGCTGTGTTGTTTACTATCATTCTAATTTGTTCAACATATTTCATGGTCAAGATACTGATGTTCTGCATAGCTAAATACATAAAACCTCTTCTAAGACTTCAGAAGTGGTAGAACAAAAAATAGAAATAATCTGTCAACCCACTGCATCCCATCTGTGTTTGTGATTCATGCTGGTTAAAACCTTTAGTCCCAATGCCAAATACCTTTTGTCAACTACCTTACTGCTCTTACTAACCAAATGGTTTTGTTGTTCTTTAACCTTTCCCAAGTTGTCACCTGGGACACCGAGGATACAAATTTGAAACCTCAAGATTGCCAGCTTGAGCACAGGCTCATCTGGCTTGAGTGCGGGTTCACCAGCTTCAGCATGGGGCTGCCGGCTTGAGCGTGGGATCACAGACATGACCTCATGGTTGCTGGCTTGAGCCCAGGGTCACTGGCTTGAGCAAGGGGTCACTTGCTCTGCTGTAGCCCCCGCCCCAGTCAAGACACATATGAGAAAGCAATCAATGAACAACTAAGGTGCCGCAACAAAGAACTGATGCTTCTCGTTTATCTCCTTTCCTGTCTGTCTGGCCCTATCTGTCCCTCTGTCTGACTCTCTGTCTCTGTAAAAAAAATAAATAAATAAAAGAAAGGAAAAAAAACACGTTTCACCTATTTAAATGGCAAAAATCTACAAGAGTCGTCTCCACTGCAGGGGTGATCCAGGGCTGGCCTTCCCATGCATTGTCAGGACAGGTACAGCTGTTTTGGAGAAGTCTGGGAGCATCTATCAATATTTTAAATGTAAAAACATTTTAAACTGTCACCTCTATTTTTAGAAAACTACCCAACAGAAATATTGGAGTGATGTTGTTTATAACAGTAAGAGCTTAGAAATAACTAAATGTCCACTAACAGGGAAAATGTTTAAATAAATTATGGTACTTCCATGTTGTAGAATACTATGGAATGGTTAAAAAATAAAAGGTAGGAATATATGAACACACAGAAAGATGTCAAACTAGTAAGTGCAGTAAAATAATTTAAATCAAGTAAGTTAAAATGAAAAAAATAAAAATTAAGATCTAGAACAATACATGTACAATGATCCTATTGTTGTTGTCTTTTTTCTTTTTGAGGTTTCTAGAGTGATTTATTAATTATTTTTACAACTTTTTCAGGAAGATAATACACATATTTAAACATCCTCAAACATTCAAAAGGCATTAACAACTGACATTTTACTATTACTAATGTTCTTGTTGCTTTTTTAGAAAATAACACTGATGAATGAATGAAAGCTATTTCCCTTTATGTTGAAGCCTATGAGTGGCAGTTGCCCCTCCAATAAAAGTTCCACTGACAAATATTCTTGACACGCCTCTTTCATCAGCCATTTGGCACAGCTCGTCTTGAAACTGGCTTCCTCATTCAAACTTGTCCAGTTCCGCCACTTTGCAGTTAACTTTCACATCATGAAAAAGGTTTTTTTTGCCATTGCACAGTAATAATGGGATGTTTTTGAGAAAAATCACCACACAATTATCAGAATTATTTCTTGGATCTGATTCACAGAAGCAGCTGCTGGCTTCCCTGGAGATGATGACACGCTGTTCCTCATCCTCAATCCCTGATCAGGGCACACACAAGAATCAGCCAAGGAATGCATAGTAGGTGGAATAACAAATTGATGTTTCTCCCTCCCCCCCCAACCACATACTCTCTAAACAAAAAACAAATAAATTTATCGATCATCTGCCAATCTATGCAGAAAGCTGTTGGCAAATTTATATAAACAAGTGGTAGGCTAACAATCTCCTATCTAAAACCTCAGAACCAGATGAGTTTTCAAAAGTCAAAATTTTTCAGATTGAAAAGGTAAATTGGGGGATGTTGGGCAGATAAAATATATTATGCTCACTTTGTTAAAGATGGTGCTGCCCACATGGAAGTTCGTTGATATTAATGTGTGTTCTGGAACAGGCTGTGGGCAGGCCGGGTCGTTGTAGCCTAAGGCTTAGTTTTAAGAGTAAGCTCTTCTTCACACCCTTGACTGATTGGATGATGTAGGGTGGCACTCTCCTGAGGAATCCCATTATGCCTCAGATGGGTGACTTTGTATCAGAGACTTCCTTGTTTGTATAATTGGATTAAAGGTTTTGAGTCTGCTATAAAATGGGAGAGAGCAGTAGCTTGATCTCTCTCTCTTGGTTCCTGAGTTCCTGAGGTTAGTATTAGAGAGGAGAGCAGATTAAGGCCATGTGAAGAGGTGAAGCAGCCAAGATGGCAGAGTGCTGAGGGAGAAGCCAGTTTGTTAAGAGTTTGTGCTGGAGGAGATGGGGAACAGAGGTAAATAAGTCTGGTGAGCTAGAAACCTTTGATTCTAGGAAACTCGGATAAGTCAGTAGCTTTGTGAGCACTGAATGTGTGGGTTTTGGAGCCAAGTGTGTGTTTTTGCTTGCCCGCCGGGTGCAAGCTAGAATTAAAGCTGATGGCTCACCAGTTTTTGGCTCCAGTGTTTCATTACCGACTGTTCGAATCCAATGTGAACCTGCGTGGGTCGGGCGGCTGTGATAGTGGCCGTGACTCCTGGCTTTACAGGGGATATATCATATATTAACTCTGAGAAGGTCTGGGGCAGCCCTCATCACCAAACTCATCAATATTTCTATAGTGAAATGAGTTACTATTTTTAGTAGGACACAAAATGGTGATAAACAGCCTCATGTTTGCTCAAATCAGATTCACTACTAAATGAAATCAGGTCAGATTTTATAGTCATATGAAGTCAGGCCAGGTTTTGCTGCCATGACATTATGAAAAAAACCAAATAAACATTGTTTGGATAAATGAACTACATAGCAAACAGGATTACGAGTGGGATGAGAGAGGAACAGGGAGAAGTTAAGAGGAACTTACATTTTCTTCTTTACATAATTCTGTTCATTTGAGTATTTTCATAGTAAAAATACACTTGTGTCTTAGTTGTGTAATTAAAACATATATACAGCCTGACCAGGCGTTGGCGTAGTGGATAGAGCGTCGGACTGGGATGTGGAAGACGCAGGTTCAAGACCCCGGGGTCGCCAGCTTGAGCATGAGCCCATCTGGCTTGAGCAAAAGCTCACCAGATTGCACCCAAGGTCGCTGGCTCCAGCAAGGGGTTGCTCGGTGTGCTGAAGGCCCGCGGTCAAGGCACATGTGAGAAAGCAATCAATGAACAACTAAGGTGTCGCAACAGCAACGAAAAACTAATGATTGATGCTTCTCATCTGTCTCCATTCCTGTCTGTCTGTCCTTATCTATCCCTCTCTCTGTCTCTCTGTCCCTGTAAAAAAAATAAAAATAAAAATAATAAATAAATAAAGAGTGGCTTGTCAATGACTCCTTCAATGCAGTTTAGGTATATTGTACAGGATATATTAAAAAAAAAAAAAAAAAAAACCTATATACAAAATTTATTTTTTTTTAAAAAAAGGAAAGATGTTTCAAAAAGTCCAGAAAAGTCCAGAAGTGTAGAAAAGCAACTGCAAGTCCAGAAACTGCCCAGGGGCTCTTGGAAGCATTCAACACATCTTCCCTGAAATAGTTCCCAGGATGCTATTAAGAAGTTCTAGTTCTCAAATACTCTCTATGTATTGGCTGATGACTTATAAAAAAAATTACTAAGCATTGCATAATAGAAAGCACCTCATATTCTAAAGTATACAGTTTTAAAAGAAATTGACACTTTTTTCAAAATATTTTTTCTTTTTTTAATTTTTTTTATTTCAGTGAGAGAGGAAGGGAGAGAGACAGGAACATCAAGCTGTTCCTGTATGTGCCCTGACCAAGGATCAAACCAGCAAGAAGATGCTTGAACCAACCAAACTATCCAGCCAGGGCTCAAAATTTTTTTCGATTACAGTTTCCAATCACTATTATTTTGTATTAGTTTCAAGTGTACAGCACATTGAACAAACAATCATACACCTCACAAAGTACTCCCCACCCTGATATTTCTAGTACCCATCTGGCACCATACAGAGTTATTACAATATTATCGACTATATGCCCCAGGCTGTACTTTATTTACATGTTTGTAACTATTCTGTAACTACCGATCTATAATTTCACCCAGTCCCCCAACCACCTTCCCCTCTGGCAACCATCGGTCTGTTTTCTGTATCTATAAGTCTGTTTCAATTTTGTTTGTTCCATTATATTGTTCTTTAGATTCTACATCTAAGCGAAACCATCTGGTGTCTGTCTTTCTCTGAGTGACTTAAGAAATTGACACTTTCACCATCCCTCGTGTTCAGTCCCGTGTCAGCGGGCAGACGCTCCACAATGAACTCTGTGAGGAAGTAGTATTAAATGAAGCACACATATCAGATCTGGATCTCCAGGAACTATCCTGGTTTCTCCAAATCATGTCAGCCTCAGTTGCTGAGGTAACCACCCTCTCTAGCAACCTAACCCTCGTTCTGCACAACCACACTGAGATGACCTTTCCGCTCTATGACACTGGAAGACAATGCATCTCTCTGGTCCGTTCTGGGTAATCAGCAATCTCCACTTCTGTGGGTCTGTCATATATGGCCTTTATTTATTACATTGAGGTATGTATCCCCAATTCCTTAGCTGAGATTTTTTTTTAACATAAAAGGGTGCTGGAGTTTGATATGATCAAGTGATTCTTATCCTTCATTTTGTTTATGTGGTGTATCACATTTATTGATTTGCAGATGTACCAATCTTGCACCTCCGGAATTAATCATACTTGATCGTGGTGTATGTATTGCTTTGTAATGTATTGATTCAATTTTATTCTAATATTGTTAAGGATTTTAGCCTCTACGTTCATCAGGGATATTTGCCTATTATTTTCTTTCTGTGTAGTGTCCTTATCTGGTTTTGGAATAAGATAATGCCAATCTTGTAAAATGAGGTTGGGAGTCTTCCTTCCTACTGAATTTTTTGGAACAGTTTGAGAAAGACAGGTATTACTTCTTTGAATGTTTGGTAAAATTCACTAGCGAAGCTATCCAGGACTTTTGTTTGTTGGGAGTTTTTTGATTACTGTTTCAATTTCACTGGCTGTAAATTGTTCGGATTCTCTGATTCTTCCTAATACATTTTGGAAGATTGTATGTTTCTAGGAATTTATCTACTTCATCCAGATTGTCTAATTTGCTGACATACAGTTGTTTGTAATGTTTTCTTATAGTCCTTTGTATTTCTTTGGTGTCTGATGTCACTTCTTTTCTTTCATCTCTGATTTAATTTATTCATAGATTTATTTATTCTTTTTTTCTTGATGAATCCGGTTAAAGGTTTGTCAATCTTGTTTATCTTTTCAAAGAAACAGCTCTTGGTTTCATTGACCTTTTGCCTTTTTTATTCTCTATTTTGTTTATTTCTGCTCTGCTCTTTATTATTTCCTTCCTTCTGCTCACTTTGGGCTTTTCTTTTAAAATTCCTTTAAGTGTAAGTGTAAAGCCAGTAGTCGCCTGACCCGTGCAGGTTCACATTAGATTCGAACAGTCAGTAATGAAACAATGGAGCCAAGAACTGTTGAGCCATCAGCTTTAATTCTAGCTTGTACCCAGCAGGCAAGCAAAAACACACACTGGGCTCCAAACCCACACATTCAGTGCTCACAAAGCTACTGACTTATCCGAGTTTCCTAGCATCAAAGGCTTCTAGCTCACTAGACTTATTCACCCCTGTTTCCCATCTCCTTCTGCACAAACGCTACACAAACTGGCTTCTCCCTCAGCACTCTGCCATCTTGGCTGCTTCTCCTGGCCTCCATGTGGCCTTAATCTGCTCTCCTCTCTATACGAATCCCAGGAACTGAGAGAACAAGCTCCCGGCCTGCCCCACTTTATACTATAGAAATCCAAACCCTTAATCCAATCTACAGACGAGGAAGTCTCTGATACAAAGTCACCCATCTGAGGCATGATGGGATTCCTCATAAGAGTGCACCACCCCACATCATCCAATCAGTCAAGGGTGTGGGGAAAAGCTTACTCTTAAAACAAAGCCTTAAGCTATAACGACCTGGCCTGCTTACATTACAGCTTTTCCCCCACACCCATCCCAAGCATAAGGGTACATAATATCACCTGGGTGACGGGCTTCCATGTGGGCAGCACCATCTTTAACAAAGTGAGCATATTATATTTTATCTGCCCAACAGTAAGTTTAGATTTTTCTTGTTTCTAAAGGTAGGCCTGGAGAAACAAAGATGGCTAAAGAGTAGGCGGACATTCCAACTGACACCTCCCAGGACCAAATTGGATTATAAATTAATTTAAGACTAAACTAAGAGGAGTCTATAACCAAGGATCACCGAAGAAGCCACACCGAGATTGGTAGGAAGGGCCGAGATGCAGAAAGAGCAGCTCTACTCCCAGGAACAAGTGGTAGCTGAGGGTCTGGAGGGACTCTCACTGCAGGGAGGGTCGCTCTGAGAGGTATGGCTGCTCAGCCCCAGGCCTGGAGCCCCAGCCTAGAGCCCCAGAGCCTAGAAGAGCATTTCAAATCCCAGACAGCATTTGACTGTGAAAAGAGCCAGGTTTCTGTCTGCAAGAGAGACAGAGCTTTTGGACGTGGACTCCATCTTAAAGGGCACGCTCAGAAAACCTCATTCACAGCCACTTTCCCAGGGCTCTGGCAGGAAAGAGCTGAGAAGACTGGAGTGGCATGAGGAGAGAGTCAAGATGGAGGCCCAGGGAGAGACACTGTTTGGGGACGGCCACCAGAACACCTATACTGAGTCATTCTCCAGTACTGCAGTCACCATCTTTCTTGGGTGTAGCAATCCCCTCTGAGTGGCATCAGCCTGAGGAAAAGCAGTTGTTCCGCCCTTGGGAGTCTCTCCTACCCCATTCATGGTGACAGGTCGTTCTGCGAGGCCAGGAAGCAGGGGGGGAGGGGAAAACATCAGTGACTGTTTTCTGGTGTTGAGACCACAGCTCCCCACCACACTCTCCCAAGTCTATGACTAGTGCTTCCACCTCAGGGGAGACAGAGTTAAAACTGTCCCCAAAGCAGGTAGACCACACCTCTGGGTCTCAGAGGCCACATTACTGGACTCCTGGGGTCACACCCTACGGAGATCTGTGAAAAAAGCCAGGACAGACTGACACCTGGGGCTGCGGGGCAGAGCCACACCCACCACCCTTCCTAATCCCTAAATTGCCACAGGCTCTAGATTTAAGCAGAGGTTTATTTCAGCACCTGAGCCCAACAAGCAGCCAGCAGACAGGCTGCAGGAGGTGGGACTCAGGGAAATTCGGCCATTTGAGCACACCTTCCCCCAGGTCCAGTGTGGGTAAAAGCCAGCCTAGGAGAGCAGCTTGGTATTCCCATTTATACCTGGGCCTAGCAGAGGCAGTCACAAACTCTGAATTGCTTGTAGCTCCAAGAAGGTTGCTGATGACCAGTCATGGGCAGTGTCTCCCACTGGTCTGTACTGGGTTACTGTTTGGGAGGCCCAGGGCTGGCACATCCAGGGGCCAGCTATAGAAAGCATCAGTTCAGGACCTAACAACCCTTACTAGAGTGGTATCCTAAGGAAAAGCACCTCACACCTAGCCCAGCTAAGGCGAGTTATACTCTTTGTGATCAGCACTGGCACAGCGGCTCATGTGCATTGGATAGGGTGAAGCTTCACAGTCACTCAGCCTGGGCTCTGGATATTCTGTCCTGCCAGGCTAGATTCACAGGGGGGAGGGAGAGAGGCTTGGAGCATGGTCATTTAAAGCGTGGTCCCTGTGAATCTATTGTTGGATCTGGTAGAGGGGCTTAGCCACCTTCAGGAAGGGCACAGTCAGCCCCAGGAGAGGATTCTCTCAGCCTTCCTCTCTGAGAACAGGGTCTCATCAGCTGAAAGAACTTCTGCAGAAGGGACTGTCGGCCACACTTGGTCTGAACCTGCTGCTCACCTTGTTGGGGAGAAATAAAATTTGAGTATCCAGCAGTGGCTGAGGGATCAAGCTCTGGAGTAGAGGCCACAGTCCCCATACTAAGCTTCTGACCAAGAGACCCCTGACATTGGGGGTCCCACTAACATTGTATTCACAACCTCAGCTGCCCTAACCCACCAAACGTGCAACCTGTAGAGGGATTGGTTGGGTGAGGCCTGTATGAACCCACACTACAGTCTTTCTACAGAAGACTCTGTGGGAAAACCAGGCAGCTAGCTGCAAGAGGAGGAGGAGAGTTGAAAAGTGGAGACAAATCTTATAGAGCTGAGGGATTTTATGGAGCTGCTGTCATCTCTAAGCAGGAGGAAGTTGATCCTTATACACAGGATGGCCCCTCCCATAGTACCCAGGCCCAAAAAACACAGACACAAACTGTGAAAAGTATAGTAGCTGCAGACTGGTAGCCCACAGTGAGTTACAACAACAGCTGATGCCAACCCAAGAAAAACTAGAGCCAACACTACTGGTAGTGGGTGGCAGACAGCACCAACCCTAGACTCAACTACCTACACAAGCAGCACACCCAAAGGTGGAGTCTAGCAGGCACCAGGCACTGTGGAGAATAAATACATCCAACAGGACAGACATTGCACAGTGTGTAATACACATGATCAAGGTTGATCCTTAGAGTCAGCCAGCCTGAAGGAATAACTGCATCTAATACTCACATACAAGAAGAGGGAAAATAGTACCCTCAACAAGCATTCCTAAAAAAAGGAAAACGAGTATCCTAGAGGACAGTACCACCTAGCCCATCTTCTTTATAAAAACCACACAAAAACTTCAAAGTTAGACAGCGCTACCTAATACACAGACAAAATGGGCAGAGAAATGCAAATCAAATGAATCAATAAGAGAAATCCCCAGAAAAAGAACTGAATGAGATAGAAATAACCAAACTACCAAATGCAGAGTTTAAAACAATGATTTTTAGGATGCTCAAGGATCTTAGAGCAACAATAGATGGACACAATGAGCACAAAAATAAAGAGATAACAAGCATCAAAAAGGACATTGAAATCATAAAAACGAACCAGTCAGAAATGACAAATACAATATCAGAAATGAAGACTGCACTAGAAGGAATTAACAGCAGGCTGGATGAAGGAGAGGATTGAATCAGCAATTTAGAGGACAAGATAAAAGAAAGCATGGAAGCAGAACAGCAAAAAGAAAAGAGGCTCAAAAAGTCTGAGGAAGCTCTAAGAGAGCTCTGTGACAACATAAAGAGAAACAAAATCTGCATCATAGGGGTTTCTGAAGGAGAAGAGAACAAACAATGAATAGAGAACCTGTTTGAAGAAATCATAGCTGAAAACTTCCCTAAACTGATGAAGGAAAATGTCACACAAGTTCAAGAAGCACAGAGAATCCCATTAGAGAGGAACCCAGGGAGGCCTATAGCAAGACACATCATAATTAAAGTACTAAAGTTAAGAGACAAAGAAAGAATACTAAAAGCTGCAAGAGAAAAGCAGTTAATTACCTACAGAGGATCCCCCATAAGGATGACATCTGACTTCTGAACAGAAACACTTGAGGCCAGAAGGGATTGGCAAGAAATATTCAAATTGATGCAAAGCAAAAACCTACAACCAAGACTTCTTTATCAAGCAAGGCTATGGTTTAAAATTGAAGGAGCAATAAAAAGCTTCCCAGACAAAAAAGAAACTCAAAAAATTCATTACAACCAAACCAGTATTGCAAGAAATGTTAAGGGGCCTGCTGTAAAAAAAGCAAAGGAAAAAGAAAAGAAAATTGAGAAGAAGATGATTGTAGACTTAAAGAATAAAATGGCAATAAACAACTACATATCAATAATAACCTTAAATATAAATGGATTAAATGCTGCAATCTAAAGACATAGGGTAACTGTGTGAATAAGAAAACAGAACCCATACATATGCTGTCTACAAGAGACCCACTTCAGAACAAAAAACACACATATACTGAAAGTGAAGGGATGGAAAAAAGTATTTCACATAAATGGAAATGAAAAATAAAAAGCTGGGGTAGCAGTACTTATATATGACAAAACAGATTTTAAAACAAAGGCTATGATAAGGGATAAAGAAGGACATTACATTATGATAAAGGGAGCAATCCAACAGGAGGATATAATCATTGTAAATATCAATGCACCTAATATAGGAGCATCTAAATATTTAAAGCAGATTTTGATGGACATAAAGGCCGAGATCAACAGCAGTACTATAATAGCAGGGAATTTTAATACCCCATTAACATCAATGGATAGATCCTCCAGACAGAAAATTAACAAAGAAACAGCAGACTTAAAGGACACACTAGATCATCTGGATTTAATATATATCTTCAGAACCTTTCAGTCCAAAGCAGAAGATATACTTTCTTTTTAATGCTCATGGTACATTCTCTAGGATAGACCATATGTTACAACATAAAACAAGTCTCAACAATTTAAGAAGACTGAAATCATATCAAGCATCTTCTCTGATCACAATGGCATTAAACTAGAAATCAACTACAATTGAAAAACTGAAAAATGGTCAAACACTTGGAGGCTAAATAGCATGTTATTAAATAACAAACGGGTTAACAATGAGATCAAGGAAGAAATAAAAATTTTCCTTGAAACAAATGAAAATGAACATACAATAACTCAAAATTTATGGGACACAGCAAAAGCAGTCCTGAGAGGGAAGTTCATAGCATTACAGGCATACCTTAAGAAGAAAAAGCTCAAATAAACAACTTAACCCTGCATCCAAAAAACTAGAAAAAGAACAACAAATAAAGCCCAGAGGAAGTAGAAGAAAGAAAATAATAAAGATCAGAGCAAAAATAAATGACATAGAACCTGAAAAACAATACAGAAGATCAATGAAACCAAGAGCTGGTTCTTTGAAAAGATAAACAAGATTGATGAACCTTTAGCCAGACTCATTAAGAAAAAGAGAGAAGACTCAAATAAATAAAATTAGAAATGAAAGTGGAGAAGTAACAACTGACACTGCAGAAACACAAAGGATTGTAAGAAAATACTATGAAGATCTGTATGCCAAAAAAGTGGACAACCTAGGTGAAATGAATAAATTCCTAGAAACATATAATCTTCCAAAACTCAGTCTGGAAGAATCAGAAAACCTAAACAGACCAATTACAATAAATGAAATTGTAACAGTTAACAAAAAACTCCCAGCAAACCAAAGTCCTGGACCAGATAACTTCACAGGCAAATTTTACCAAACATTCACAGAAGAACCTATCCTTCTCAAGCTATTTCAAAAAATTCAAGAGGAAGGAAAACTTCCAAGCTCCTTTAATGAGGCAAGCATTATCCTCATTCCAAAACCAGGAAAAGACACTACAAAGAAAGAAAACTAATATCCCTGATGAATTTAGATGCTAAAATTCACAACAAAACATTAGCAAAACGGATCTTGCAATACATGAAAAATATCATACATCAGGATCAAGTGGGATTTAGTCTGGGGAGGCAAGGCTGGTACAATATTTGCAAATCAATCAATGTGAATCATCACATAAACAAAATGAAGGATAAAAATTACATGATAATATCAATAGATGCAGAAAAAGCATTTGATAAAATCCAGCACCCATTTATGATCAAAACTCTCAGCAAAGTGGGAATACAGGGAACATAACTCAACATAATAAAGGCCATCTATGACAAACCCATAGACAACATCATACTCAATAGGCAAAAGTTAAAAGCAATCCCCTTAAGATCAGGAACAAGGCAGGGCTGCCCCCTCTCACCACTCTTATTCAACATAGTTCTTTTTTTTTTTTACAGGGACAGAGAGAGAGTCAGAGAGAGGGATAGATAGGGACAGACAGACAGGAACCGAGAAAGATGAGAAGCATCAATCATTAGTTTTTCGTTGACATTGCAACATCACAGTTGTTCATTGATTGCTTTCTCACATGTGCCTTGACCGTGGGCCTTCAGCAGACCGAGCCACTCCTTGCTGGAGCCAGCGACCTTGGGTCCAAGCTAGCGAGCTTTTGCTCAAGTCAGATGAGTCCGTGCTCAAGCTGGCGACCTCAGGGTCTCGAACCTGGGTCTTCCACATCCCAGTCCAACGCTCTATCCACTGCGCCACCACCTGGTCAGGCTCAACATAGTTCTTGAAGTCCTAGCCACAGCAATCAGATAAGAAGAAGAAATAAAAGGCATCCAAATTGGAAAAGAAGTAAAACTGTCATTATTTGCTGATGATATGATACTGTACCTAGGAAACCCTAAAGTCTCAGTAAAAAAAAAAAAAAAAAAAAAAAACAACCTACTAGACCTGATAAATGAATTCGACAAGGTGGCAGGATATAAAATTAATATTCAGAAATCAGTGGCATTTTTATACACCAACAATAAACTGTCTGAAAGAGAAATTAAGGAAACAATTCCCTTCACTATTGCAACAACAAAAATAAAGTACCCAGGAAATTTAACCAAGGAGGTAAAAGACTTGTATTCGTAAAATTATAAAACATTGATAAAAGAAATCAAGGAAGATACAAACAAGTGGAAGCATATACCGTGTTCATGGATAACAAGAATAAACATCATTAAAATGTCTATATTACCCAAAGCAATCTATAAATTCAATGCAATTCCTATTAAAATACCAATGGCATACTTCAAATATATAAAACAAATATTCCAAAAATTTATATGGAAACATAAAAGAACATGAATAGCCTGACCTGTGGTGGCGCAGTGGATAAAGCATTGACCTGGGAACACTGAGGTCGCCAGTTCAAAACCCTGCACTGGTCTGGTCAAGGCACATATGGGAGTTGATGCTTCTAGCTCCTCCCCCCTTTCTCTCTCTCTCTCTCTCTCTCTCTCTCTCTCTCTGTGTCTCCTCTCTAAAATGAATAAAATAAAAAGAAGTTTTAAAAAAAAAAGAACATGAATAGCCTCACTATCTTGAAAATGAAGAATAAAGTGAGAGGAATCACACTTCCTGGTATCAAGTTATACTACAAGGCCATTGTACTCAAAACAGCTTGGTACTGGCATAAGAACAGGCATATAGATCAATGGGACAGAACAGAGAACCCAGAAATAAACCTACACCTTTATGGACAATTGCTATTTGACAAATGGTGTTGAGAAAATTGGACAGGTACATGCTAAAAAATAAAATTGGACTACCAACTTACACCATTCACAAAAATAAACTCAAAATGGATAAAAAACTTAAATGTAAGTTGCGAAACCATAAACATCTTGGAAGAAAACATAGGCAGTAAACTCTCTGATATCTCTTGTGACAATATTTTTGCTGATTTATCTCCACGGCAATGAAATAAAGGACATTATGAACAAATGGGACTATATCAAACTAAAAAGCTTTTGCACAGCAAAAGACACCATGAACAAAATAAAAAGCAACCCACACAATGGAACAACATATTAGTCAATACATCTGATAAGAGGTTAATAACCAAAATTTATACAGAACAATCCAATTAAAAAATGGGCAAAAGAACTGAATAGACACATCTCCAAAGAGGACATACAAATAAATGGCCAATAGGCATATGGAAAAATATTCAACGTCACTAATCATCAGAGAAATGCAAATTAAAACCACAATGAGATACCACCTTACACCTGTCAGAATGGCGCTCATTAACAAAACAACACACAGTAAGTTCTGGCAAGGGTGTGGAGAAGAGGGAACCCTCCTGCACTGCTGGTGGGAATGCAGTCTGGTGCAGCCACTGTGGAGAACTGTATGGGGTTTCCTCAAAAAATTCAAAATGAAACTGCCTTTTGACCCAGCTATCCCACTTTTAGGAATACATCCTAAGAATACCAAATCATTACTTCTAAAGAAGAAATGCACCCCCATGTTTATTGCAGCGTTGTTTACAATAGCGAAGATCTGGAAACAGCCCAAGTGTCCATCAGTGGACGAGTGGATTAAAAAGCTGTGGTACATATACACAATGGAATACTATGCGGCCACGAAAAAGAAGGAAATCTTACCTTTTGTGACAACATGGATGGACCTGGAGATTATTATGCTAAGTGAAATAAACCAGGCAGAGAAAGAAAAATATCATATGGTCTCACTTATATGTGGAATCTAATGAACAAAGTGAACTGAGGAATGGAATAGAGGCAGAGACGGGGTCACAGGGATCAGAGGGAAGAAGGATGAGGGGATGGGATCAGAGAAGGTAAAGGGGTTAGTGAAATTACATTATACATAACACAGAGATATAGATAACAGGACAGCAAATCCTAGAGGGAAGGGGGGAGGGAGTTGAGAAAGGGGGGCAAAAGGGGTATAAAAAGGGATACAGGGGAGGGGGGAGGGAGTTATTGTCAGTGGGACACTTGAATCCATGTAAACACAATAAATTAAAATAAAAATTATAAAAAAGACCATTTACTCGGAATAAAACTAATAAATAAAATAAATAAAGGTAGGCCTATAATGCTATAAATTTTTCTCTTAGGACTGCTTTTGTTGTGTCCCATAAATTTGAGGTTGTTATGTTTCATTTTCATTTATTTCAAGGTATCTTCTGATTTGTTCCTTGATCTCATTGTTAACCCCTTCACTGTTGAGTAACATGTTGTTTAGCCTCCATGTCTTTAAGTGTTTTTTTTTTTTTCCTTCTTGTGATTGATTTCTAATTTTATACCATTAAGGTCAGAGAAGATGCTTGATATGATTTCAATCTTCTTAAATTTATTGAGACTTGTTTTTTATGAACTAATATGTGGTCTATCCTAGAAAATATTCCTTGTGCACTTGAAAAGAATGTATATACTGCTGCTTTGGGGTGAAATGTTCTAAAGATATTAAATTAAATCCAGATGATCTGATCTGTCATTTAAGAACGCCATTTCCTTATTGATTTTCTGTCTAGATGATCTATCCACTGATAATGGAGTGTTAAAATCCCCTACTATGACTGTATTGCTATCAATCTCTCCCTTTATGTCCATCAAAATTTGCTTTACGTATTTAGGTGCTCCTACATTGGGTGCTTAAATGTTTACCAGGGCTATCTTCTGTTGTTGGATTGCTCCTTTTACCATTATGTAGTATTCTTGTCTCTTACTATAATATAGACTTTTTAAGTCTATTTTGTCAGATGTAAGTATTGCTCCCTCAGCTTTTGTTTTCATTTCCATTTGCATGAAATATCCTTTCCCACCCCTTTACTTTTTAGTCTTTGTCTCTTTCATTCTGAGGTGGGTCTTCTGTAGATAGCATATATATAGGTCTTACTTTCTTATCCATTCAGCTACCCTATGTCTTTTGATTGGAGCACTTAAGCCATTTACATTTCAAGTAATTATTGATAGATATGTATTTATTGCCATTTTTTTCTTTTAACTGTGGTCCTCTAGTGTTTTGTTTTGTTTTGTTTTTATTCCACCTTCTTTTTCTTAGAGAAAGCCCTTTAACATTTCTTGTAATGCTGATTTTGTGATAACGAACTCCTTTAGCTTTTTCTTGTTTGCGAAGCTATTTGTTTCTCCAACTTTAAATGATAGCCTTGATGGTAAAGGAGTCTTGGTTGTAGGTCCTTGCTATTCATCACTTTGAATATTTCATGCCAACCTTTTCTGGTCTGAAATGTCCCATCACATTAAAAGGTAGGTATTTACAGATGTCCAGGACCTTCCCCTCCACCTCCCCTCATGGTTTCAGGACCAGGCTCACAGTCTTCCTTTGCCTTCCTCTGGGCCCTCAGCTTAGGCTCTTTATCTTCCATGCCAATGACCTTGCAAACTCCTAGTTCAAGGTCTTGTTTGCCTTAATTCCAACCTCCATCAAGCCTCCCCAACAGTCTATACTACTCCACCTCCAAGCTGCCAAACTCTCAGATCTTACTGTGAATGGCAGCTTCTGTCTTCTTACCAATGCACTTGATCCATCAATCATCCCAACAATCACCTAACTTGACCCTGAACACCAATTATTTTACTCCCTTTCTACCTCATCTCAAAACCCCTCAGCACTGACTATCAAAGTTAGGCTACATTCTTAGCCTGACTTTCAGGTTACATTTCAATGCAGGCCCAGCCAACTTCCCTACTTCTCTCTCATGACTCCTCTCCTCCAGCCAGACTAGCACATTCCATGATTGTCACCTCCAGCCTTTGCTCATGCTGTTCCTTCACTTGGAAAGTTCTCCCTTCACGTCTCTCCCCTATCACTCTCCCATCAATCTTCTCAGGGTCTGCTTCCATTAAGGTTTTCTTGTTTCTCCTGATGAGACCTGATCTCTCCCTTCATTGAAGCAACTAAAAACTTTGTGCCTCTTATGGCACTGTCTTCACCTTGAACTTGGGCTATCTATGGATGTCTGAGCTTTCATGTCAGTTGCCAAGCATGTTGAAATAGGCCCTTTTGACTCATCTTCCGAATTAATGCACTCATGGTTCCTTCACAGATTCCATAGGCCAAGAGAGTCAAGGTCACAGGCTTTGATCTCCTGGAGTTAGCTAGTTTTGCTATGATGTGTGTGTGTGTGTGTGTGTGTGTGTGTGTGTGTGTGTGTGTGTGTTGGCTGCTGGGAACAATCTTAACCATGACCAGAGGGAGTGAGCCAGTGCAACACTAGATAAATAGAAGATGCCCAACAACCACTTTGCATATGGATGAGAATTTTGTAAATAAGGAAATGTATCAGGAACACAGCTGCCCATCCACTTTGCATGTTATCTAACTTAACCCTCACAAAATATCTAGGGGAAAGGAATTTTCTTATTTTAATGTGAAGACTAGGGTCTTAGATGAGTTGACCAAGACTGACACAGGGTAAGCAAAGTCACCCAGCGGTAGGTATCAGAACTGAGATTTTTAATCTGGGTCTGATTTAGAGACTAGTTCTCTTTTAAATTGCACACCTTTGTAAATTGCATACTTGTGACTTATATCTTCACAAAATCATGCTCACTGCACATCAGTAAGGTCACAGGCACAAATATGCCTCAATGCTTACTCTCTTTTTTAATGTCTTTTATTTTAATTAAACTTATGAGTCAAAAAAGAAATAAAACAATACTCTCATTAAAACACTATGGCTTCAGGAAATAAGCTCACGAGTCCTTCTGCAGCTTCTCTCTTGGGCTGATGATCTGAATGGACAAGACTAGATCAGGAGTAGTTTTCCATTCTTAATACTTCTCTCAAGTAGTAATTACCTGGGATGTAATTATTCTGATTTGGACTTTAGAGTCACCTTACTTTTGTTTAGACAACAAAGAACTATTGATATGTTTACTATTGATGTTGATATATTGAAATGAATTTACCATTGATTTATTCTTTGTTGGTGCATGTAATCACCTTCGACAGATTAACATTTTTCCCAGAATGGCCAAGGGATATGATAAGTCACAATGACCCAGAGAGGAAAGAATCCTCAACTGGGAGGCAGAAAAATGGGTTCTGTAGCCTATGTCTATTGTGTAATCCACTTCACCCCCAAGCTAAGCCTGTTTCCACATCTGTTAAAGTGAAGGTTGCTCTAGATTTTCAGTTCCCTTTTGGCTTGGTGTGCTTGCAGACACCAACCTTTTATAAATCTTTATAGGTATAGCAGGTCAAAAGCTCTGTTGGTTTTTGGAATTGCAAGAATTCTACAATTCCTTAGAGGGCGCAAACTCTCAAAGTTTCTGCCCTGCTTCTTATTCTTGCCAGCAGATTAGAATGTGCTCTTCTTTGGATGTTGCCAAAATGGTCTTTCTTTCCTTCTTACTTTATTTTTTAACTTTTAAAATAAATATGCTTTCCTTCCCTCTGATGTAGGCATAATATATGTTCATAAGTAGAAAAACTGGGAAATACAAAAAAGTAGAAAAATGAAGGAAATCATTCATAATCCCACCTGGGATTAGAATCCCAGGGATATTTGGGGATATTTTTTTCCAGACATGTTTCTCCATGGTTAAAACCACATTGTATAAATAGTTTTACATTCTGGTAGGTCTGTTCTTTCCACATATTATATATAACACATAGTTTCTGAAGTCACTGAAATCTTATACTGAAAGTGGCATTTAGTGGCTTTAGTATGTCCTGATTTATTATTTCCCAATTATTAGGTTTTGAAGCTGTTTCTCTTGTCGGCTGTTATAGTGAGCAAATCTGCAAAGCACAGAACTTTTATTTCTCTTTCGAAATCTCAGAGTCGTCCTTAAGATTCATTCTATCACACAGAACGTGGCGGGTAGCAGCCAGTTCGCGAAAAATTTCTCTCACTTGAGGAAAAGCTTTCCTTATAGATAGGGCAACTTTGGAGTTCTTGGAGAGGTTTAATTACTGAACATTTAGAAAGATACTGTATCTACTTACACACACTGGTGTTTTCGGACCGGGTTATTGCTTTAATCTTTCTCAGGGCTCTCAAACTACAGCGATCTGAAACCAGGGCTGGAAGTCGCGAAAGGCAATTCTAGGCAGGAATCCCGTCTACGGCACCGACCCACCCGCGCCTGGTCCTCACCTCGGCAATGCCAACTCCTTCTCCGTGCGGCCAAAGGCGCCGGCGATAGATGGCAGCGCCAGGACCCCGTCCAGATCGAACACGACCGCACGCAGCGCCATGGCGGCCTGAGCATTCGCCTCCCAACGAGTAGCGGGCGCTCCAAGGCTGGACTGGAGCTGCGAGCCACGGGGTGCTCCCGGTGCCAGCCGGGCCGGTCCCTGCCCCCAGCCCCGCGCCCCGCCCCCCGCCCAGGCGTCCTCTGCGCCCTGCCCCCTGCCCTGGGGTGGATCACGCCTCCTTGGCCTCCGTGTGAGCCCCGCCCCCTCTTCTGAACTTAACCCTGTCCCGCCCCTCTCCTGCCTTAGTCCGGCCCCCTCAGTCTCCGCCCCGGCACCTGGCTACCCTTGCCCAACTTCGCTGTTATGAGCTCTCCTGGGTCCTTTGGTGTACCCGCACCCATAAGGACTCCATTTCCACTGCTTCCTGGCACCTGGACCGACCCGGGGCTAGAATCGCACCTGGATGAAACTCCTTTTGTCTCCCAAAATTAAAGTCTAGAATACCCCCGCGCTCCCACAGTAACTCCTTGTAGAAGTAGTCGCAGGCTCCAGAATATCCTGACCGATTAATAAGAATTTGCCAGAGTTTCACCAATCTGGGCAGGTCTAGAGAAAAAGGAGGCTTGAGGAAGAGCCAGGGCCCCCGCACTAACCCTTTAATTGTGGGAGAGAGAGAGAGAGAGAGAGAGAGAGAGTGTGTGTGTATTGTCCACAGCTTCTTCATTCAATATTAGGACCCTTCGATGTTGTTTGTGTTGGCATATCCAGTAAACTGATAGCTTTCTTGCCCCCCCTTTTTTTCAGATTTGGTATGTATATTTACAGATCCCTCACTCTCCTGACCATGCTCCTCTATTCACACTCTTCTTTGTCAAAGAGAAATGCGTTTCTATAATAAAATAAATATAACGCTCAGGTATGGTATGCCAACCCAGAATATGTCCATTCCCATCTTGTGGAATGAGGTTTAGAAGAAAGAAATCTGGATTATTTATGACTCCTGTCCATTCTACTTGTACTAATGCCACCTAAAAATGTGTGAGCTTTGTTTTAAGTCACAGATTCCACACATTTGTGTTTCTAGAAAACCTAAAACTTTGCATAGAAATGTCTGAGTGATGCTTGCATAGGGGTTGTAGGCATCCTCACACCTTTGCAATGTAGCTCCATGAATAAAAACATGCTTTTGCCTGGTGTTCCCACTTGCTGAGAGTGGACAAAGACAATGAAGACCCCTCTCTTGAATGTGTCATCTGTGTACTTATCCAAGAGACAGTCCCCTATTTAGCTAGAAGAATGTTGTGAGAGCTTGTTAGATACCTATTGTACAACATTCTTACCAGTCATCAAGGTGATTAACAAGAGAAATAAGTCTATTTCAGCATGTTTTGTTCTGATGAACCATGATCATGCTTATTTCTCTTGCTTTATAACCTCTTCTAGGATCTTACCTGAGACAGTTACTGTTTTCTTAAGAAGCAGAAACTAGCCAATAATGCCAAGTATTGCAGAGAGAACTGTAAAGCATTTGATTTTGAACTTGGATGACATTGGTGACGTGTTTTAGAGTCCTTTCAGTGTAATTTCAGCTATATTACCCTGGATTTGAAGACTGGGAGGTAAAGAAGTAAATACAATAGTCCCTCAAGAAGTTGGTGATCTCAAAAGTAAAATTAACTCTAAAAAAAGGAAAGTAAGTTGCAGCATGACTTGTATAGTATAAAACCTATTCTTAAACTGAAATCTCCGAATTAGACTTTCCTTTGGTCTCCATATTTGCATATCCAACTTTTTATTCTTACATATCTTCTTGAATGCCTAAGAGGTATCTCAAAGCTATGGCTAAAACTGAACTCTCTCTAGTCCCATCTCCCAAGCTTTTCCTCCACTATGTTCCTGTCTTACTAACTGGCATCACCTTTCACTCAGTGGCTCAATCCAAAGAACTTGGAGCTGCCCTGGCTACCTAGTTCCCCGCCCAGCTCTGTTCTTGAACTTATCCTGATGGTAGCCAGGTAACTGGGAGTCTTCCTGAAAGGCCAAGCCTGGAGCTTATTTCTCTGTTCCTTTAAAAGATTTTGTAGGCTCCTAATTTCCTGTATTAAATCTCCATTTAAAATAACAAGAGTGATTTCTGGTGCCTGACTGGTGTAGTACCATTTATGAATACATACACATGCTTGTAAAAGTAGCAAAGCAAAGAGGAACGATACAACTATAGAACTGGATTTCAAAAATCCCCCTTTTGAGAAGGAAAATAAAAAATTTAGATTATGAGACTTTTAGGTGGGAATCATCTTTGATTAAGAGGAAAGTATGAAGCTGTTGCATGGGCTTTGTTTATTCAGGGGCAGTAAATCTGTAGATTGATGTGGTCTGGAATATTTTATAATATCTTGTAAGTTACAGTACTTTCTGGTTGAATTGCTTAGGCAAGTATTAAAGATATCACTTGCATTCTACTGTGTTCCACTCTTTCTCATGGGTCATACTTCCCCTAACACTTATGTCTGCTAATTTTAATATTTATAAAATGGGTTTTAGGTCAGCAATTTTTAACCAGTGTGCCACAAGAATTTTTAAAACATGCAATACTTGACTATTTAGTCAGGGGCACTAACTTCTTTTCTCTTAGATTGTCAAATAAAAAAATGACAGCAGCCAACACAACAATAGCCTTCTGGCATGAATGAATCAAAATTACACCTACATTTCTTGTCAGATAGGCAAAAAAAAGTATTTTTTGATGTGTTGCAGAATTTTAGTAATCATTTTATTTGTGCTGTGAGGTGAAAAAGGTTAAAAATCACGTTCTTGGTGATAGCGCGAAATCATAAAACATGGCTAATATAGTAGTGAAAACTCAGATGTCAGTCACTAAATTTGTCATAAACTTACAGTGAACTCATTAGGTTTTGTTTGGGATGTCCTGCCATTGCCGCCCTTTTCCCACCTCCTGCTAGACTTTGGGTTTTCAACCCTATTTTAAAACTATTTACCTAACTCCTGCCCTGACCAGATGATTCAGTTGGTTAGAGCTTCATCCTGAAGCTCAGAGTTTGCTGGTTCGATCCCCAGTCAGGGAACATATAGGAACAATGTTCCTGTCTTCTTTCTCTAAAATTAATTTAAAAAAACAATTAAAACCATTTAATTCCTAATGGTTGAGAGAGGAGTTTATTCTGATTTTTTTTTTTTTTTTTTTTTGAGAGAGAGACAAAAAGCGAGAGAGGGAGGGAGGGAGAGTGAGAAGCATCAATTCATAGTTACTTTCACTTCAGTTGTGCATTGATTGCTTATTGTATGTGCCTTGACCAGGAATTAGACCTAAGGTTCAGGCCGAGCCAGTGACCCCTTGCTCAAGCCAGCAGCCTCTGGGTTCAAGCCAGCAACTATGGGGTTTTCATGCCAGTGATCTTTGGGTTCAAGATGATGATTTTTGGGATCATATCAATGATCCCTCGCTCAAACCAGCAACCCAATGTTCAAGCTGACAACCCCACCCCATGCTCAAGCTGATGAGCCCTGCTCTAGCCAGTGATCTCAGGGTTTCAAACAGGTGACTTCAGCATTCAGAGTTGACGCTCTTTCCATTGCACCACCACTGGTCAGGCTCTCTGTCTGTTTTTTTTAAGCCACATTCCACCTAAAATTTTCTTTCTTTAGTGCAGCAAATGAATATCTTTAATTCATTCAACAGATATATTCAGCATCTGCTGTGTGCCAGGCACTTTGTTAGGATGTATTGGTAAATAAAACAGATAAAAACAGGAACCGCCAAGAAAGCGTTCGTTTTAGTGGAGTGATGAATTCAAGGAGTTGCCAGTTGCTTCTGCGGCAATGAAAGGAACAAGACAAGGAATATTTATATTGGCTACTTTTCATTTTTATTATGTATTTGTTTGTTGTTTGTTTACTACCCAAAATCTATATCCTCTTTTTACATTTGGAAAATTCTGCCCTAAAGTAGGCATCTGTCATTAAGAGATTGACAGCATCCTTCAAACATCTTCTCTCTCCTTTGACAATTCTCACATTTTGAGTTCTACCTTCTCAAGGTAGATGCCACAAACAGTGTTTCCCAGACTCATGCTGGTCACATGACATGAGCTCTGCCAGTCAGTGTCCTTGCCTGAGATTTATGTACGGAAATGAGCAACCTGGAGCAACAGCTGTGTAACTGGAACTTTCTTCCAGAGATGGCAGCAGCAGAAGCATCTAGCTTTTCTAGGGAGGCTGTGATGGAGCTTCTTCTGTCCAGTACTGGGAACACTTGTTGCATGCAGATGGGGCAACACAGTGGTGGATTCATTAAAATTGTACCATGACATAGTTTGTTTTCACAGCATTGATCTCGGCTGTGCAGTTTTCAAGCCTGACTCTCTTGTCCTCTCTGAGATCGCTATCAATGTCCTAGAACAGGGGTGCCCACACTTTTTCAGCTTGCATGCTACTTATAAGATGACCAAGTCAAAATGATCTACCTACAATAAAAATGCAAAACATAAATTTATTTCTTCTATATTATCATTATTTAAGTTACTATTATTACTATTTAATATTGTGTATTCTTCTTTCACCTTTCTCCTTCTCAGCTCTCTTCTCAGAGGAAAGTCAATGTCATAGTTTTTATGAACAGTCCGAAAAAGCCGCTCCACATTTCCCTTCTTTGGAATAGCAATGGCACACAGACAGATGAGGCAAACGCACTTAGAATATGACATAGTGAAAAAAATCCCCTCCCATTCTGTATGAAAGTGGTAGGTTTTAGGCTTCTTACTCGGACCAGCTACAGCACTCATTTTTATACCCTTTGTTGTATTTAGTTTAAATAAATTAAAGGCTAACTACGCATCAATGTAACTGAACAAGTTAGCGCTGTTTAACACGCATGCGTAGGGTGTCAAAAGTTCAGACATCAGATTGGCTACCCTGTATGCCAATCAAAAGACAAATGTCTTTTTAATGTCATGCGATCTACCCCACACTTCCTTCGTGATCGACCAGTAGATCGCGATCAACGTATTGAACACCCCTGTCCTAGAAGCTGCCTTCTACTTATATGGCCCAGAAAAAGTGCTGTGTTTGCAAATAAGAAACCCGTAAGAAATGTCCATCTTACGGGTCTTAATAGAAGAAAGAGCCACTTTGAGCACAGAACCTGAACTGTCATGTGCTCACTTTCCAAGCCTTCTCTGAAGCTAGGGTGAAGGCCCAGGAGCGAGCTCAGCAAATCAGAGGCACCCGACCCAGACTTTACAGCAGGCGAGGTACTGGACAGAAAACAGGAACAGAGAAGGGTTTGGCTTGGCAGTTGTAGGCAGCTGCGACAGTGTCCTCACCAGTCGGACTTTGTGCTGTGATTTTGGTGTTGGCCCTCTCTATGCTGTTTTCCAAGCTTGGTTCTCCAAACTCCAAATGGCCTCATCAAGATGCTGTCACTAAATATAGTCTCTGCTTAAATCAGCCAGAAGAGTCACCTCTCACTCCTTACCAGTTCCCAAAACCCTTCTAGGGTGCCTTTGGGAACTTCTGGAACTCACCATGCTCTCTGCATCTTCAGGTTTACCAACAGCAAAACCCCTTTTTTTTCTCTCCTCGCCTCCTTGCTCTACCCTGAGGCACCTGCGTCTGCTGTTCTCCCCTCCTGCCCTTGTACCAATGGGCAGGGAATGGGGAAGGTGTCCTTTTTAGTCTCATCTCTGCCAGTTCCACCCAGAAGACCCACCGCATTAATCTCGCCTCATTGGACTGCACTGTTCTCCACCCAACAACTCTACACTCTTCTCTAGTCTGCTCTCTCTCCTAATCTCTCAGAAGACTGATGACAAATTTTTTTCCTCCTCAGTTTTCAGTGCTCCCCCACCAATTGTCTCTCTCAGTCAGTGTCATTGCTTTTTATTTTACTGAGATTATTGGAGCAATCAGTAAACTTCTGCAATCTCCCCTGACCCTCTTTGACCCACCTGCCTGAGGCTATTTCTACTTCACCTTTCCTCTAGCTACACTGATCAGCTGTCTCTGCTCCAATCTAAAGCCAACTCTTCCCCTAAGGCACTAGATTGGCACCCTGTAGGCACAGGGATAATCCCTCTTCCCCTATCATCAGTTATGTCTTCTATTGAATTATACCACTCACGTACCAACTGTAATAGACTGAATTTTTATGTCCCTACCCTTCACAAGTTGACTCTCCAATCCCCAGTGATGATATTTGGAGATGTGGCCAGAGATTGTTATTTCTCACAGTCTGGAGTCTGGGAAGTCCAAGGTCAAGGTGCTGGCCAGGTAGGTTTCATTCTGAGGCTTCTTCTCTTGGCTTGTAGATGGCCACCACCGCACAGTGTGCTCACATGACCTCTTTGTGCACATGCAAAGGTAAGAGAACAAGCTCTCTAGAATCTTTCTAGTAAGAAAACTAATCCCATCATGAGGGATCCACCCTTACGACCTTACTTAAACCTAATTACAACACCCTCACCTAAAGAATTTTTCACATACCGGGTAAGCCAACTTTCTTTATTCCCCATTTTAACCACCCATCCCTGCCTCTGGACTTGAACCAGGATCAGGCCCCTATGTGCCCCAGCAAGCAAGTTCCAGGGACAAATTTGGGAGGAGACACAAACATACCATAAAACTGCAAAATTCTGTGCATTTATGTCCACAGACTGGTGAATATGTGTAGAAATGGATTCTCGAGGTTCTAGACCTGTGATGGCAAACCTATGACATGCGTGTCAACACTGACACACGTAGCCATTTTCGGTGACACGCGGCCGCTTACCAGAGAAGTATGGGGCCGCATGCCGAGAAGGATGTCTCATCCTCGGCTCCTGTACAGGCAGGTGCAGTAGCCGAGGATAAAATATTTGCTGTAGTGTAGACACTCTGTGCCGGTGGTCTGTAGGCCAAAACAACAGAACTCCGGCACAGAGTGTCTAGTTCTCAGACTTCCAGTTAGGCCGTTTTTCTCGAAGCGACACACCACCCAAGTTATGCTCAGTTTTTTGGCAAATTTTGACAAACCAAGCTAAAAAGATTGCCCATCACTGTTCTATACCAAGGACAGAAAGTTGAAATAAGATTTGGCTGACTGATAGGGGTGGGCTTTTGAGAGATTTTGGTTTAGTCTACAAGTTTGAAGAGCTAGGGATGTGTATTAGTCAGGTTTCTCCAGAAGATATACAAGAATTATGAGATTTATTATAGGAATTGGCTCTCATGGTTATTGACACTGAGCTGGCTCAAGAGAGGAGACCCAAGAGAGATGGTAGCATAATTCACCTGGCGTCCAAAAGCCTGGGAATTGGGAATGGGAGCCAGTGATGTAAGTCTTGGTCTGAGTCCCAAAACCTGAGAAGCAGGAACCCTGGTGCCCAAAGGCGGGAGAAAATGGAGGTCCCAGCTCAAGCAGGAGGAGAGAATTCATCCTTCCTCCACCTTTTTGTTTTATTTAGACCCCCCCAAAACTGGATGATGCCCACCTCATTGGCAAGGGAGATCTGTTTTACTCAGTCTACTGATTCAAAAAGTAATCTCTTCCAGAGACACAGCACAGACACACCCGGAAAGAATGTTTTTTCCAGTTATCCGGGCTTTCGTTAGGCCAGGCAAGTTGACACATACAATTAACCATCATGGGTGGTACTAACAGTTTGTTCAATTTGTAGTCCATGCAAAGTGACAATGAGATACCAGAATTAGTACAGCAGAATGGAAGACTTGCAGAAGTAAAAGAGTTGTGATGAACTTGTTTTTTTAATGTACGATCTGCACTTTCCTCCTAATATGAGAGAACTCACAAGATATCCTTTTCCAAGCTCTTGAAAAATACATTGGTGTGAGAAGACTATCATCTTGTTACGGGGAGAGGGAAGGGGAATGGTTTGGACCTTGAGTGCTGAGATTTGAGTTAAGAAAACTTCTTAGTACATGACACATCATCATTATTCCTGGAAAGAAGAACCAAGTGGGCCTGACCAGGTGGTGGCGTGGTGGATGGAGCGTCGGACTGGGATGTGGAGGACCCAGATTCGAGACCCTGAGCTCGCCAGCTTAAGCGCGCGCTCATCTGGTTTGAGCGGAGCTCAACAGCTTGGACCCAAGGTCGCTGGCTCCAGCAAGGGGTTGCTCAGTCTGCTGAAGGTCCATGGTCAAGGCACATGTGAGAGGGCAATGAATGAACAACTAAGGTGTTGCAATGAAAAACTGATGATGGATGCTTCTCATCTCTCTCCGTTCCTGTCTGTCTGTCCCTACCTATCTCTCTCTCTGACTCTCTCTCTCTCTGTCCCTGTAAAAAAAAAAAAAAAGAAGAAAAAGAAGAACCAAGTGGGAGCCTCTATAAAATTAATATCATGTCTTTAGGGGAATCATAAGGATTAGGACCACCATCAAAGACTAGAATGATGCAAGGATGACAAGTTTAGTTACCATCAAATTCTTCCTAAGATGAATGGATCTTTGACGAATGTCAGTGCCTTGTAAACTTAACACAGTGACTCCAATTACAGATGCTGCTCCTGATTTGGTCCTTATTGCTGCCATTGCCCAAAGCCCAACTCCCCAGCAGCAGTGATAAGCCCTGGGCTCCGGATAGGTCCCTGAGATCTGAGGCTCCAATTATTGTCCTGGTGGCAAACTTATTACATTGAAACCCTTCCATGACTGAGAGGTAACAATTTGTCTTTTATAGAATAGATGCTGGTTCTGGAGAATGGGTGGAGGGAAAAGCTATAAATACCACCTCTAACTTAATGATCTTTTCCAACAATGAGACCTGTTCCTGCCTGTATTTTTTCTTTACTTTGTTAACTTATTTTATTTTCTCCCCTCTCCATCACTTTATAGGCAGTGTGCTTTTGATAAACTTCATAATTTACTCTATAGGAAACATAATTTCTATATGATGCTCTGCCAAGATTGGAGCAAGAATGGGCATTGCCCAGAGAGGCTAGAAGGAAGCTGGCTGGAGTCACTGGGGAGGCTTAGTGCTGTGCCCCTTTGGGGTTAGGACAAGCACTTTTATTTCTGTGAGGAATGGTTTCCTTGTGTTAGTGTTCTAACTGCATTTTCTTAGATTCTTATTTGACTTCCATTACTCACAGGGCCGAATTTATGGCCAAAGTTGTTTATTTCTCCCCTGTGGTCCAGCGTTCATAGGCATACAAAAATTACATTGCAAACCCTCCAACCAATTCTGATCAACACCCCCAGCCACCCTCTCTCACGCACTAATCCAATATTCTTCTTGCACTAATTCACCCCAGGGCCAGTACCAGACAACTAGAGATCATCCTTATGCCCAAAGCTTGCCAACATTATTCATACCATCCAATCCTAAGCTGCTTACCCTGTTCTGACAACCTTGCTGACAGAAACTCCAAGGAATACTGTGAGCCATGCTTTCTTCTTTGCCCTTTCTGCCCTTGGTTGGCCCTTGGGGTTCCCCAAGTGGCCCTGTATGGCATGCCATGACTCCTGCTTCTAGGGACCTGTCAGGATAAACTTGCATGACAATCAGTCTGCTGTCTGCATGTCTTTACCATACTTGGTTAAACAAGTTCTGAGTACAGATTTTAGAAGTGTAAGCATTTTCTTCAAAGCATAATTATGGAAAGTTGAGTGTGCCTTGATGTCAGGAACCAAAGAGTCAGATTTGGGGGAGCATCCCAGCATTTAAACTTCCTTTAAATATCTTGGGAATGTCCCCATCTTGAAGGTGGCACAGCCCACCTTCTACATAGAAACTCAAAACACCAGATCCTGATCCCTCAGCCTTCCTTTTGTCTAGCTCATGGGCACATAATCAATCAGATGTGTCTGTCCTGACCTTTGTGTTGGGAGCTAGTGACACAAAGAAGCAGGGACAGAGGAGAATTAATACTGGCAGAAGTGGCGGCAGCAGCAGCAGCAGCAGCAGGAATGGCCGGTTTCCAGGCACAGTGGTGACAGCAGCACCAGGGACAGTGCAAGACTCTGCCTTTAGTTCTTCTGCAGCAGCAGGTCCACCCCACTGGGGACTTGTGGTGATTTGGGCTCCACTCTGGCTGATGTATTTCTGTTCTCATCTGTGCCCCAAGTAGGTTCTCGAGCTTTCTAAGTGCTTCTGTGAACTACACATTGTCCTTGTATAAAATCATTCGCTGTTGTTTTTTCCCCCCAGAATATCTGTACCATTATTTATTTAAAATCATTCGCTGTTTAAAAGTTAATCTATGGGTTTTATTGCTTCTAAACAAAAACCCCGATTGATACAATGTATGAGTAGTCTCTTTCTTTCCTCATTTCTATCTATCCTTCTCCCTTTTTCTCTTTCTTTCCTCCCTCCCTCCCTCCCTCCCTCCCTTCCTTCCTTCCTTCCTTCCTCCCTGCCTTCCTTCCTGCCTTCCTTCCTTCCTTCCTCTTCTTGTCTTTCTCTCTGAAAAATGTATGCATTTAATACTTGTTTAAATTTTTTTTTGTATTTTTTTCTGAAGTTAGAAGCAGGGAGGCAGTCAGACAGACTCCTACATGCGCCGGACCTGGATCCACCCGCATGCCCACAAGGGGGCGATGCTCTGCCCATATGGGGCATTGCTCCATTGCAGCCAGAGCCATTCTAGCACCTGAGGTGGAGGCCATGGAGCCATCATCAGTGCCTGGGCCAATTTTGCTCCAATAGAGCCTTGGCTGCAGAAGGGGAAGAGAGAGACAAAGAAGAAGGAGAGGGGGAAGGGTGGAGAAGCAGATGGGCACTTCTCCTGTGTGCCCTGACTGGGAATTGAACATGGGACTTCCACATGCTGGGCCAATACTCTACCTCTGAATCAACCAGCCAGGGCCACTTGTTTAATTTTAAATAAACACACACATACATAGAAAGAGCGTTGTATATACATACATACTGGTAAATCAATATGAAAGTAAATATGGTGCAATGTTAATATTTGTTAATTATGGGTAGTAAGAATATTGGTGTTTTATGATTTTTTTGTATTTTAAGTCTTTTAATTTTTCTAAAAGATAATATTAGCAATCACATATGCATGTGCAAATGTATATATATAGTACTATATATAATATAATACTATCTTATTATTCTAAGCCTTTTAGTTATATTAACTCCATTACTCCTCATAAGCCTATAAAGTAAGAACCATTATTTACACCCTCCTTTAAACATGAGAAAACTGAGGCACAGAAAGTTTTTAGCAACCTGCTCCAAACCGCACAGCTATTAAGGAACAGAGCCAGGAACCAACCACTGGGAGTCATGTTCAGGTGGCCCTTTGCTTACAAGAAAATTAGGGATGAAATAGAAAGTAGCTTAAGAGAGAGGCAGAAGCCAAAGAGTGTTTTCAGGATGGAAGATGAACTTATTTATGGGTGAGGGGAAGGAGCAAGTGGGAGGGGGAGGTGACGACATGAGAAAGCCTGGGACAGTTAATAGGTGAGACACTATCGAGATCACAGCGCTAAGCTTGCCACACACGGGAGGAAGCACAGGACCCCTGATTGATGCTAGAAGGAAGGAGGTGAGGGGTCTGTTTATGGTTTGGAGGAGGATGACCTTGCTCTCTGGGAAACAGAAGGCAAGGTCACCAGCAAGGAGGCTGAGAGGTGGCAGGCAAGCTGCAGCCCCACCAGGTGGTGGCAGGAGTCAGCTGGTATTCCCACAGGAGGCTGGCTGGGGGGAAATGAGGGTTCCTCCAGGGGAGAAGGGCAAGGGGAGAACTGTAGGCTAGCTGTCCAGTGACTCTGCCCTCTGTCCTCTTTTACTTAAAATTATGCTGCTCTGTTGACAGACAAACCCAGGACTCAAGAGATTCCCCACCTGTGGGTAGGTCAGGGGACCCAGGCTAAGATCCTGGAGTATGGGGTCCTTCAGAGCAAAGAACAAAGCATCCTAGTAACTGGACAGAGGGAAAACAAATCTGTTGTCTGTCCCCACTGGACACAGAGTGAAAGTCACAGGCTCCTCCCCCTCTCCTCCAGAGGGTGTGTGTATGCGTGTGGGAGAGAGAGAGAGAAGATGACAGTATGAGTCTCTGCACTTGCCAAGCCAGCGGACTCTCCTGTGGACACTGGTTTGCCTTTTACCTGCAGAAGCCTTTGTGTTGCGCTCCCATGATGCCCTCCTCAGTAGCACCTGCCTGAGGCGTCTCTGGCTGCCAGACCTGGGAGCCCCAGGGAGCTGACCTGTCTGCAGAACTTGTCCAGCCTTCCCCAGGAGTACAGCCAGACTCTCAGAGCAAGGTCTTCCTCATTCACCAAGGTGTGTCCTGCCCCAGCCTCTGTCTGACTGTGTAATGAAGCCACCCAGCTCTGCTCTGCACCTGCTCTCTGCGTCAGGGGCAGTTTCCTCTTCTGATCAGGATCTCCAAGCCAGGCCAGTTCTCTGCATTCTTTGAATTGCCTGTTCTTCCTCTGCAGACACAGGTAAGAAAAGTGTTCCCAAGGTGTGTGTTTGGGACATTCTGGGTGGGGAGATTTCGTGGGGGTGAGGTCAAAGGGATGCTAACAGATTAACAGCTTCGGGTACTTAGGAGGGGAGTATGTCGGAATGATAGAAGTTGCTTGCTCCTAGAAAAATTTTAGTCTTCTGGTTGTCCCTGTCATTACTCAGAGTGCAATGACAGTCAACACCTCCCACTGGTAAGGGTAGCTCGGTTTCAGGAGTTATTGCTTTACTGTATTGAATCTGCTTTGATGTTGTTTTTAGTACTATTTCTTCTTTTGCCACTCACTGATTCATTCTCTATCCTTTAATAATGACTAACAGACACCAATGGTACTCACTGACTTGGAAGGCAGCAAGTTCTTCATGGCTGAGGTTAGAATTTGTGGGGAGGATTTTTAGGTCAGCGGATGCAGTGATCCAGATGACCTTTAAGATTTGCCCAACCTTGAAATGTTGAGCCTTTGCAATTATCAAATTATTGGTCAGAACAGATATAAAAGCTACCAATACGTTCTCTCTCCCACAAGCAGCTTTAGTGAAAGTATTTGGAAGAAGAAACAGCATCATCCCCTTTGATCAAAGGACTTTCTTTGGGGGTACGAATAGTTGTGGGAGAGCTGGGACTCCGACGGGGGTACTGGGGGTGCCGATGGCAGGCAGTGGCTGGGTGGGATCTGGGCAGGCTTTCTGGAGAATTTAGTGCTTATGAAAAGAAGAGAAAGTGGACTGGTGGGTGAGAAGTTGAAACCCAGTGGCAGTAAGAAGATGAACAAAGTAGCAAGCCCAAATAACCTTCACTTTTATAGGACCAGGGCTCAAGAGGTGGGGTGGGGGTGGGGGTGGTCTGGGCACCCTTGTACATCAGCAGCAATATGAGCTTACTAGGGACGGTGGTGTCTGAACCCTTTACAGATGCAGCATTTCTGTGCTGGTTTCTCTGTGCACACCATTCACCCAGACCCACTTTACAAACAGGGACATCACCCCACAGCTACCGCTTCCCCAAGCCTGCCAACCCAGCCTCTTCAAGGATCAAAGGGTTTGGGGCTCTTTCTCTTTTAAAATCTTTCTAATGAGAAGTAGAGGTTACTCTAATTACTGTCAATTACCTGGAACAATTTCTCCTTTGGCTTCCCATGACAAATTAATGAAATTATCGTAGTGGGCTAATTACAAGGGATGCAAATTTGAGGCATCTTGCAGGGAAATGTCCTCTTTGAATCTCATTTGCGTTCTTCCTGAGCGTCCTCGATGCTTCTCCTTGAATCCTTACATGATGTGATTGTAGCATGCCTGGATTTCCACTTTTTCCCTTCAGTCTCACTAATGGGGGGAAATTTTTTTGCTCTTATTTAGTGCATTTGGTTGAAAGGTGAAACAAATCATAGCCTTGAGATATGTGGCCGTGATATTGGATGGAAGGAAGTGTGAGTGAATCTGCTCATAGAAGAACCTCCTAGAATCTTGGATCTAGGCAAGTCTGGCTGTGGGCCAGGTGCTTTTCCTTTCTCACCACCTGTCCGTTGCAGACCTCAGTTCTGATAGCTGCTCAGCAGTGACAGCCACAGTGCTAGATCTGCAGAACACATGCAAGCACTGGCTGAGATGCTCACCAACTGCCTCATGATTGGAACTGCTGGGAAGCACTCTACTGCATCATACTTTAGAAGCCAATCAGTCAACATCTCTGAACAGTATCTTTTTATTTACATAAAAGAAATAACAATATCTGTTCCTCAGACCTTGTTAGGGGGGACGTGGTGTCCAAATGAAGTCAAAGCCTTGTAAACCTTAAAGTTACACAAAAGCAAGTAGTTCTCAGGAAGACCTTCTAAGGAGCTGTCACCCAAGGGAACACCAGAATCTTCCTTCCCTGCACTCACAGCCCTGTTTGCTCTCTGTTAACCAAAAACGAAGCAGTGGCTCTTTGTGCCCGTGTGATAGTAGAGCTGAGCACCTGGTGTTTCACCTTCTCCTCCTGTAAACAAGCAGACGGAACTTCTAGATGGGGGTGATTGCAGGGGTCCAGTAGGAGTGAAGTCACTGACATCCCCAGGTAAGTTAGAAAGGGACAGGACACGTGAGCATTCTAAGTCGCCCGGGGCAGAGAAGGACAGAAAGAGGAGCCAGCAAGGGACTGTGGCAGTCGGGTTTGGAATGAGTGCGGAGAGCAGGGTAAAACCTTCACTTGTTCTGCATTTTCTCTGGTGTTAATGAAATTGTGTCTTCAGTGGCTACACCAGAATTTTTTTTTAATTGAATTTATTGGGGTACAGGTTTCAAGTATTAAGCTCAGTAAAACATCATCTGCACACAGCATCATGCATCCAACACCCCAAGCAAAGTCTCTTTCTGTCCCCTCCTTAGTCCGCTTTTACCTACCTCATCCCCTTTCCCTCTGTCACCACATTTTTGTCTGTGTCTATGTCTCTCTCCCTCTCTCTCTCTCTCTCTATTTTTTTCTCTTAATTTCTTCACACCAGAATCTTTAAATTCAACTCAACTGAAGCACCTCTCAGACACTCATACAAAACCAGAGTCAGATGCAGGGGAGAACTTCCTAATAGGATCTGTAAAGGCCTGGAAGGGAGACCTCTGGAACCTGGGGTCTCTCTGCATGGCTTTGAAACCACTGGTACTAAATGAACAATGTCATACCTCCAAGCAGGGATGGATGCGCAAATGAGATTCTAGAGTTTTTCTTCTTTCCATTTTTCTCCACAGCATTCTCCTCAGGACCACGTATGTGCGATTCTCTGTCCCGAATGCCTGGAATATTATTGGCCCCATAACAGTAGAGGAAGTGGAAAGATGAATGAATGGATAAAGGGAACACATGTTCCATAGTCTTGTTCCCTGAACTAAGCCCTAAGCCTCGCTCTCCTTTAGACTCTCCCTCCCCCAGACACCTTTCACAGGTGGTGGCCCTACATACCTAGAGCCCACAAGTGAACCCTTGCTAAGTATATGGGCTGTGCTTGGGGCTGGAGAGAAAAGGTGAACAAGACAGTCTTTACCCTTGGGAGCTTTTCTCCAAAAGCCCCTGTCAAATTTTGTCCTAGATTTGGATTCTGCCTGAGAAATTCCAATGCAGGGGTCCCACTTCCTGGTCCCACATTCACCTCAGCCCTTGGGTGGCTTCCCAAAAACACAGCTGACTTTGTTTTTTTAATTGATTGCTTTAAGAGAGACAGAGAAAGAAAGAGAGAAACGTTCGTTTGTTGTTCCACTTAGTTGTGCATTCATTGATTGCTTCCCATATGTGTCTTGACTGGGGATCGAACCCTCAACCTTGTTATTTTGAAATGATGCTCAAACTGACTGAGCTAAATGGCCACGGCCTAACCTCTTTTTTTTTTAATGAGTTTTGAGTATTTATTACCTTGTTTTTCCCCAAGTGTTTTTTATTTTAGTAAAATATACATAATTTATCATTTTAACCTTTTCTTTGTTGTTGTTTGTATTTTTCTGAAGTGAGAAACAGGGAGGCAGACAGACTCCCGCATGCGCCCGACCAAGATTCACCCAGGATGCCCACCAGGGGGCTATGCTCTGCCCATCTGGGCCGTTGCTCCGATGCAACCGAAGCCATTCTAGCACCTGAGGCAGAGGCCATGGAGCCATCCTCAGCCCCCAGGCCAACTTTGCTCCAGTGGAGCCTTGGCTGCGGGAGGAAAAGAGAGAGATAGAGAGAAAGGAGAGGGGGAAGGGTGGAGAAGCAGATGGGCGCTTCTCCTGTGTGCCCTGGCCAGGAATTGAACCCAGGACTTCTACACGCCGGCCTGATGCTCTACCGCTGAGCCAACCAGCCAGGGCCCATTTTAACCATTTTAAGCACACAATCAACAGTTCAAATGCTATTGAGATGTTCACCTGAAACCTACATACTTTTATTGATCAAGGTCACCTTATTAAATTTAATTTTTACATAAAAATAATAAGGAACATTCACTGTTTTGTATAACCATCACCACCTTCCATCTCTGGGACTTTGTATCTCCCCCCACTGAACCCCTGTCTGCACTAAATGCTGACTCTCCCTGTCCCCTCCTCCCAGCCCCTGGCAAACCACCCTGTCACTCTCTGGCTCCATGAATTTGACTACTCTAGGTACCTCCTCTGTGTGGGATCATACAGGGTTTTCCCTTTGCATCATGTCTGCAAGGTTCATCTATGTCCATAGAGGTGCAGGAATTTTCTTCCTTGTTTAGGCTGAATCGTATTCCACTGTCTGTATAAACCATTTTGTTTATCCATTCTTCTATCTCTGGACACTTGGATTGGATCCACCTTTTACACCGTTGACTTTGATGACTTGCACTCCATTCAAGGGAGGAGCAAAGTCTTGAATCTACATGCATTTTGGGGAGGGAGGGCCCCTCCACAACGAGATGGGGAGAGGGCTTGTAAAACACACAGCAGATGTCACTGCCCAATGAAAAATACTTTATAATATTTAGTGTAATACATGCTTACGGTAGGAAATTTGGAAAATATAGAAAGATATCAAAAAGAAGTAAAAATTGCTCTAATTCTTGCATCCAGAGATTACCCAGGATAGTTGCCTAAGTCTGTACAGGCAGTTCTACAAGAAATACCACAGCCTGAATGACTTACAAACAACCGACGTTTATTTCTCTCAGTCTGGAGGCTGGCAAGTCCAAGCTCAAGACACGAGCAGTTTGCAGATTCGTGTCTGGTGAGACACAGCCAGTTTCTCATTGCATCCTCACGTGATGAAAGGGGGGAGGAGCTCTCTGGGGTCTCTTTTACAAGAGCACTAATCCCATTCACAACCTAATCACCTCTCAAAGGCTTCTCCTCACATCCCTTCACCTTGGGGGGTAGGCCTTTAAAGTATGAATATGTGGAGGGACACAAACATTGTCTCTAACCTTGGTGATAAATAGCTTTTCCTGGAAATCAATTAGCTGCGCTTGTTTTTACTACGAGGGGTCTGCGTTAGGGAAGGCCCCAGGAGACAGACCCCTGTACCTGCTCACCTGTGCGCCAAGAGTAAGCCCTGCGCAAACATGTGTAATGTGCAGGAAGATGTTAATTCAGATACATATAAAGCGGCATGCCTATTAGAGAGCTCCTGACGATGACTCTCCAGTTTTGTTGTTTGGACAGCAACAGCTCCCAAAGGGGTCTGTGTATGGGGGGAGGGGCTAATTATGTAGGAAGCTTCCCATTGCTAGAACCCCCTTCTCCATCCTCCTGGGACCCCAGGGACCACTTCTGGGAGAGATGTGGACTGTTTTCTCTTAGTGCTCATTAGATGTTCCAGAGCATCTAATCATCATCTCAAAAGGAACATTCTCATCATCTCAAAAGGAAACCCTGGTGGTGCCCATTATCTGCATTGAGAGTCACCACTTTCTGGTGACTTCTGGCCTTTTCCATCAGCCATCTGGGGTTTTTTGGGGGTTGGGGACTGGGAAGGATCAAGAACTCCTGAGAGAGCTAGGACTGCTAAGGGAGGAAACCCAGGCAGGGTGAAGGGCAGCTGGTGGTCAGGGAACAGAGGTAAATGTAATTGCCAATTTCTAATGAGTCTTTGAGTTGAAACCTTCCAAGAAAATGGATGCAAGTAGGCCACTCCCCCCCCCCCCAAAAAAAAACCACTTTGTAAAAGCCTGTTATAATAAATATATTCCAGAAATTCTATCACATTGAAATTCATAGTAACACCTCCCATACTCTCTTCCTCCAGTTGGCACAAACTGTCAATAGGCGAAGCCATGGGTTTTTTGTGCCCTGAGAGCTGTAGCAGCACAGGTCCCTGGCCCAACATTCTGCAGCTGTCAGGAGCTTTTGTGGGCATGATTCCACCTGCTCGCTGCCCGCATCTTGAGAGGTGGGCAGGGCAGAGAGTGTGCTGTCCCTATCTTCTAGATAAGACCAAATGCCAGTGGGCTGAGTGCCCCTGCACAAGGCTGCTCAGTAAGGGGTGGGGCCAGGATTCAAAGGCACAAATTCAAACTCCTCTCCTGCCAAGGGGGGAAGTTGGGGGTGGTGTGACAGGTGAGGAGAGGTGGAGCACCAGGGCTGGAATCCCTGCTCCAAGACTTAGGACAGAGTGGCGCAGGGGTAGGGGAGTGAACCAGATCGAAAAGGTTTTATGTCTCCATTAGTAATCATTCTGATTCCCACATGGTTACATTGTTAAAGCACTTTCACCCATATCCTTTTTTTCTTAAGTTATGGTAAAATATACATAACATAAATTTTACCATTAGCAGCATTAAATACACTCACAATGTTGTACAGGTTATCACCCTTCTCTAGTTCCAGAACATTCTCATCATCCCAGAAGGAAACCCTGGTGCCCATTATCTGCCTTGAGAGTTAGCATTCTATCCTGAGGACCTGGCCAGACCCTAACACATTGCTATATGCAATATGTGCCTGAACATAAGACAACCTCAACTTCCCAATAAGGAAGTTTTGTTAAAGCACTAACTCGAATATGTAAAGTTTAGGATAATATGTAATCTATTTTCTAGTGATATGTTTTAAATTACATGCTATATAAAATAACACATTAACTTTCCCTGTTTTTGAAACATTCAAACACTTCACTCAGGTCTTTGACATCTGTATCCTCTTCATAACTAGAATCAGTTTTTGAATTGGCCACCTGTGATTCGGTTTATATTATCATCTCTATAGTTTAAAGCAGGGGTGCCCACACTTTTTCAGCTTGCAAGCTACTTATAAGATGACCAAGTCAAAATGATCCATCTATAGCCTGACCTGTGGTGGCGCAGTGGATAAAGCGTCGACCTGGGAACACTGAGGTCGCCAGTTCGAAACCCTGTACTGGTCTGGTCAAGGCACATATGGGAGTTGATGCTTCCAGATCCTCCCCCCTTTCTCTCTTTCTCTCTTTCTCTCTCTCTTTCTCTCTCACTCTGTGTCTCCTCTCTAAAATGAATAAAATCAAAATTAAAAAAAAAGAAACAAAACAAAGGAATATTATTTTTTAAAAAAGATCTACCTACAATAAAAATGCAAAACATAAATTTATTTCTTCTATATTATCATTATTTAAGTTACTATTATTACTATTTAATATTGTGTATTCTTCTTTCACCTTTCTCCTTCTCAGCTCTCTTTTCGGAGGAAAGTCAATGTCATAGTTTTTATGAACAGTCCGAAAAAGCCACTCCACATTTCCCTTCTTTGGAATAGCAATGGCACACAGACAGATGAGGCAAACGCACTTAGAATATGACATAGTGAAAAAAATCCCCTCCCATTCTGTATGAAAGTGGTAGGTTTTAGGCTTCTTACTTGGACCAGCTACGGCACTCATTTTTATACCCTTTGTTGTATTTAGTTTAAATAATTGAAGGCTAACTACGCAGCAATGTAACTGAACAAGTTAGCATGGTTTAACGCGCATGTGTAGAGTGTCAAAAGTTCAGACAAATGTCTTTTTAATGTCATGCGATCTACCCACACTTCCTTCGTGATCGACCAGTAGATCGTGATCGACATATTGAGCACCCCTGGTTTAAAGGGACTTGGCTACTTTTTATAATTTTAGAAGATGTGTATTTATTGTTTTATAACATTTTTTGAGATATAATTTACATAGCATAAAATTTACGCAATTGAAATATACAATTTAGCGAATGTTAGTATATTCACGGAGTTGTGCAACCATTGCCGCTATGCATTGTGGAACATTTTCATCACCCTATAAGAAACCTGCACCATTTATAGTCACTCTCTTTTCTCCCCATCCCCCAGCCCCAGCAGTCACTAATTTGCTTTCTGTCTCCATAGATTTAGCTATTCTGGATATTTCATGTGTCATATAATGTACTATTTTGTGTCTGGTGTCTTTCATTTTGCATAATGTGTTCAAGGTTTACCCATCCTATAGCAGGTGTCAGCACTTTAATCCTTTTCATGACTGCATAGTATTCCGTTGTACGTATGTACCATGTTTTGTTAATTCATTCATTAACCGATTGACATTTGGGTGCCTCCACCTTTTAGCTATGTCATAATAGCACCCAGATTCTTCTTTTGGCAATTTTTTTCAATATGTTTATCTTCATTTAACACATGCAACATTAAAGTCAGAAAAATGGGGACTTTGGTCTCATCTTGTGCTCTCCTCAGTCCAGTGGGTCAGGGCTCATCTCAGGGCAGAGTAGCTGGTTGACCCTGAGAAAGAGAAACATGCTGGTTCCCTAAGCCAAGAAGAAACCGAGAACCCTTCCTTCCTGGGAGGCCTGGTGGCTCACCTTTCTCACCTGTGTGGAATGTGAGGTGCAAAGGCACATCGGTATCCAGGATGTGGCCCTAAGTCCCTGTCCTGGGCTTGCTCAGGTTTGGCGGTGAGAGGGAGCTGCGTGGAATCAGTGGGAGCTCTGCCATGTTGGCGACTTGAAGTGCTGCTGGGGACACCGTCCGAGGTTCAACCCACAGCAGAACCCTGGCCTGCCCTCTTTCTGATGTCCTGGGACAGCCAGACCTCTCCTCTGAAGCCATGGGCCCCTCCCACCCTGCACTCCCACCCATGACAAAGGTTGGCCTGTGGTGGCTCTTTCTGATTCCAGCAGGTGAGTGAACATCATCACTAGAACATCATGTCACACCTATAAGCTCACATACTGTGGAGGAGACTCCTGCAGATGGACTCATGGCGACTTCCAAAGCTGCAGGGGACTTCAAATAGCTCATTACACAGTGAGAAGGGGGTGGGGCGCTCACAGCTCTGACATTGTCACCTGCATCACCTTGAACCTCGCCTAGCTTCAGTGCTCCTCATCTGTAAATGCCAGTCGTGCTGTGAACCTCCCAGGTCTATTGTGAAGAGCACATGAAATGAGAGTGTGTGACTGGCACCTGGAATGCAGTAGGCACTCGATACATGGCACCTGTCACTATTGATGTGCTTTCTTGCATTGTAGCGTGGTAGTCTCCACCGGCTCCGGCGGCAAAGCCCTAAGCGGTGAAGCTGTTCGCAGAACGGACGTGAGAGGTTCCATCCGACAATTTTGGGTCACTTTGTACCAGCTCCTCAATTCTAGGCTGAATCTTGCCTCTAGGTCTGACGTCTCCCCAACTCCTCTGCCTTGGCACCCCTCCCCGACACTTATTTTCATGTCTTCTTTGCAAATAGTCACCAAGCAACTGGCATTTCTTGAGCTTCAACCACGTGCTGGTTGCTTTGTAAGTTCTCATGTATATTATTATATTTAATTCTCAACAGTATTGCGAGGTAGGTTCTGGATAGCATCTCCACTTTACAGACGAGGAAACTGAGGCTCAGTGAGGTTGAGTGGCTCTGATTTGATGGGAGAGGGAGTTGAGCACCGACCACCACGGACTTCTGGAGAGGCCCTACTCTTCCTTCCTGCCCCACAGTGTCGGCACAGCGAGCTACCCCCACCCAAGCCGAGGATCGCCTCTTCAAACACCTCTTTAAGGGCTACAACCGCTGGGCACGGCCAGTGCCCAACACCTCGGATGTGGTCATCGTGCGCTTCGGGCTGTCCATCGCCCAGCTCATCGATGTGGTATGCCTGTTCCTCCCCACTTTGAACCCTTGGAATCAGACGCCAGATCATGGGCCCCTTTCCCATGGTCCTCCCTCCCTTCCCAGCTCCAGCCTTTCTCCCTCCATCTCCCACCCTGCCCACCTCAATCAGAGCTTTCCTCCCTCCTAGCCCTGGAGCCCCTCCTGGGAGGACACCCGTTTAGCAGTGGGGTTTCTAGATGCTTTGCTTTTACCACTGAACACAAGCCCAGAGGACCCAGGTGGCCTGAGTGATCTTGAGTAAGGGTAAAATGTCAGGAAGGATATTGCCAGGTTGGGCTTGTTGTGTCATATAAGAGGTTCTTCTGATGAGTGGGGGGGCCTGAATGAGCGCGTCCCCGGTCACCCTGTCTTTAGGGGCTGGTTCCGTCATTCTGACTGTTCTTATCCTCTCTCCCACTGCCTACTGGCCAGGATGAGAAGAACCAAATGATGACCACCAACGTCTGGCTAAAGCAGGTGAGGGCCCCTCCCCTTGTGAAGGGAGGAGCAGGGGCAATGCTTCTCCTCCTGCGTGTCTGCTTCCTCTCCTTCCTGGACCCCTGTGCAGGTTGATGCATTTGTGTAAATGTTACAAGACTATTCCTAGAGGCGTGGGGGAGGCATCATGCATGGAGCCTGTTCACGGGTGCAGCACTGCACTGTTTTAGTGCAAATAAACAGAAGCAAAATGGCCCCTGGACTTAGGGCTGGAGTCGGAGGCAGCAGTTCAAGCCCCAGTGCTGCCTACTCTCTGCCTGACTTTCCTCACCCTAATTTGTTTGATTCTCATGAAGATTAGAAAGAATGATCTAAAGGACCCCCAACAAAGTTGACTTCATAAGTGGTAGTGGTTATTATTTTCATTATTATAAGCCCCTGTGAGGCAAAGAACAGGCTTGTATGTCAATACCAGTCATTTTCTGTTGGGGGTAGTTAATCCTTTTAGGTCCAGAAGGGACATGGAAAACCCTCCCAGAGAAAGGGCCATAAAACTTTGGTGTGTTTTCATTGCTGGGATACTTATTTACATATTAAGCACCAGGACCCTGGTGCTAGCAATGCAGATGTTGTCTTTGATTTCATGGACCTTACAGAGGCATCAAATCAATAAAAATGCACATCCACATGTAATCATTTGTGGTAATGCCATAGAGGAAACTTCAGAGAGTGAATAATACCAACCTGGTTTGGGGGGAGAGAACAGATTCACTTGGACCTGCTGGTGTAAACCCAGTTGGGACTCCTAGGGGGCGCCCTGGAGCACAGTTTGAAAGTCACTGCTTGACTCACCTTTCTCAGCTGTGCGTTCTGGCGGATTTTTACCTCTCTGATCCTCAGTTTCCTTATCTGTGAAATAAAGAAATATCTCCACCTGCTTGGCATTCTCTGCCAGGCTCTCCCATTGAGAGTGCAAGAAAACTTTGTAAATTGTGATGCATTTAAAAATGTCATTACAAATGAGGGAGGTGGCTCCCCAAAGCCGTCCAGCTAGCAAGTGGCAGAATGAGGACTAGAGGTGGCACTGGAGTGACGTTGACTAAGTGTGCCCAGGACTCCGAGTACTGGAGCTGGAGCAAAGCAAAAGGGTTGGCCATGCTAGCCCAGACTCCTAATTCCCAGCTCAGAGCCCTTCCTACTCCGTGGGGCTGGAGGAGGAGTGCTGAGGTGCTCATGGGGGTGTCCCTAGGCTGCTCTGTGTTTGCCCCAGACCCCTCCCCGAGCTGCACCTGGTGACCTGACTCCCCTCCCATGCACAGGAGTGGAGTGACCACAAGCTGCGTTGGAACCCGGCCGAGTTCAGCAATATCACATCCCTCCGAGTCCCTTCGGAGATGATCTGGATCCCTGACATTGTCCTCTATAACAAGTAGGAAGCCGTTGGGGTCCTAGGAGGCCCCCTGGGAGGGGTTTCCAGGTGGGACTTGGGAAGTGCTCCCCCTGGTGTCTCACCTTTGTTGCCCCCTCTCAAGTCCTGCTTTTCTACCACTACCCCTAGCCCCGACCTTTTCTCTTGATTCCTGTATTTCCTTCATTTTTGTTCTCTTACTCATACACCCCAATCCATTGAGCATCTACTATATATCAGTGCCTGGTGCTGTGCTAGTGGGACACAGATTTGCCGATTCTATTGTGTGAAACACATGATTGGTGCAGGTTGTGAAAGCAGTGCCTGAGGGCCGGAGTTTTGGAGGATGGCAGTGCTGCTAGAACCGGTAAGCAGCATCTGGGTGACACCCTCGAAAAGGAGCAAGCTCACTTGGTATGAGTATTTTTAAAAATCATATTCCTTACAGTTGCCTTGTATTCCAGACCAAAAAGGACTAGTCTTTGAGCATAATGACAAGAAGCCAATAAAAGGCAGAGGAGTCTAAAGAGACCTCCAGAGGGGAATGGGGGAGAGAAATATTTTTTGTTTGTTTGCTTGCTTGTTTGTTTGTTTTTTATTCAGTGAGAGGGAAGGCAGAGAGACAGACTCTCGCATGCACTCCGACTATTATCTGCCCAGCAAGCCCCCCTAAGGACGATGCTCAGCAACTGAGCTCTTCTTAGTGCCTGGAGTGGAGGCCATGTAGCCATCTTCAGCACCTGGGGCCAAGTCACTCCAATTGAGCCATGGCTGCAGGAGGAGAAGGAGGAGGAGAGAGAGAAGCGAGAGGGGGAAGGGTAAAGAAGCAGATGGGCACTTTTCCTGTGTGCCCTGACCGGGAATCAAATCCAGGACATCCACTTGCCAGGCCAACGCTCTACCACTGAGCCAACCGGCCAAAGCTTGTTTTCTTTTTGTTGTAGTTTTTTGATAGAAGAAATAAAAATCTGTAATTTTATTTATGGTGTTTAGTAGCAGGTAACCAATAAGGCTTCCACCAGTGTTACTTAAATATACATGTAATGCTTACAATAGAACAAAAGTCCAAACCAAATTCTTACACTTAAAGAAGTCTCCTTCACGCAGACACTCCACTTCAGGTTTACAGGAAGATCAAAGAAATTGTACTTTCCTTCCTCAAAACAGAGCACATGTTGTCCTCTAGTGGTGATTATTTGTATTAACAAAAACACTCATAAAAATTTTTTTAGCCTGACCTGGCGGTGGCACAGTGGATAGAATGTTGGACTAGGATGAGGAAGACCCTGGTTTGAGACCCCGAGGTTGCCAGCTTGAGCGCAGGCCCATTTGGCCTGAGCAAAAGCTCACCAGCTTGGACCCAAGGTCGCTGGCTCCAGCAGGGGGTTGCTTGGTCTGCTGAAGGCCCATGGTCAAGGCACATGTGAGAAAGCAATCAATAAACAACTATGGTGTTGCAACGGCAATGAAAAACTAATGATTGATGCTTCTCACCTCTCTCCATTCCCGTCTGTCTGTCCCTATCTATCCCTCTCTCTGACTCTCTCTCGGTCCCTGAAAAAAAAAATTTTTTTTTAACTTTTGCCCTGATCTGTTACTCTCTTTCAAAGTTTCAAACCTTTTCTTTAAAAGGTTCCTGCTTTCCCATCTCTGCCTGTAACTACCCCATGGGAAAGAAATCTCTTCCTCTGTATTCTTCTGGTTCTCCTGCCTTCTGCATTGACCTTGAGAATTGAAAAGGGAGGGGTGGCTTGGTAAAGAGTAGGGCATGAAACACTGTGTCACCTCCTGGCAAAGTCAGGGCTCAGGCTCCCAGGAGGCCCTGGCTGACAGATCACTGTTACTCCAGATCCAACATCTTATGAGCAAAGATGTCTCTTCTCAGCAAGGTGCTTTTGGATGCCTAGCTCCAAGACATGGCAGGACCTGCCCCTCTGATCTAGGCGCACCCTGAGAATCTTGTCCTTCCCCTCTTCTGTTCCTTGTTCTTGAGGATGCTCTGCTGGTACCCTTCCCACCTTATCTCTCCACCAAATCCTACCATTGGCCAAGGCCTTGCTCAAATGGCAACTTTCATAGTGAGCTTGCTCATTCCAGCCCGAAGCCAGGTGCCCTCCTTCATTTTTGAGAAGTGCTCAGACAGCCCTCAGAGTGCCGTTGTCAAGCTGCCACCCTGGTAGGTGTTTGGGGCTGCCCCTCACTTCCGTCTGGGTCCTGAAGGGCAGGCAGAGTCTCTCACTGTGGCCCCCCACAGCTCCCACAGAGACCCTGAGGATGTGGCTGGCCCCGAAGTGCACAGTAAATGGATGGCATTGAGGAATGATCTCCCTTTATGAGCAAAGATGTTGGGTCTCTTCTCAGCAAGGTGCTGAAGACCCCAGGTGGAAAGGACATGACCCCCAGCTGAGGGCCTTACTCACCATTTGCTAGGGGCAGAAAATATAGTCATAAAGAATCACTCTAAAATATTAAATGAATACAAACGGACAAATCAAACTATATATATATATATATATATATATATATATATATATATATCCCATGATTATTAATACGTAAATATATATGTATGATCTATAGCAGTGGTTTACAAGCACCCACTCATGGACCAGTACCAGTCCACCGAATTTTGTACCAGTCCACAAAAGAGTTAAACACCCTTATGTTGTGTGGAAAATTATAGACCCAATGGTTGTAGACTCTATAACTCTTTCACAGACCAGCACAAAATTTCTGGTGGATTTAAAACCACTGATCTATAGGACAGTGAAATATATATATTTCAGAATGTTAATAGTGGCTGTTTTGGACACTCTTAGAAGTTTTTTTATATTCTTCAAAATTCCTACTTTTGAAATTAAAAAGATAGTGCTCTGGTAGCTATAAATGTCTGTGTGCTGGGAAAGTCACACACTGGCTTTCAACCCCCAACTATTTGGCCAGGCCTGGCTTTGTTATGGGGGTACCCCTGCTGCAGCCTGGTTTGGGCCGGTGGGGTGCCAGACCCTCCAAGTCCTCTCCTCTCCTCTCCCCAGTGCCGACGGGGAGTTTGCAGTGAACCACATGACCAAGGCCCACCTCTTCTCCACGGGCACCGTGCACTGGGTACCCCCGGCCATCTACAAGAGCTCCTGCAGCATCGACGTCACCTTCTTCCCCTTCGACCAGCAGAACTGCAAGATGAAGTTTGGCTCCTGGTCGTACGACAAGGCCAAGATCGACCTGGAGCAGATGGAGCAAACGGTGGACCTGAAGGACTACTGGGAGAGTGGCGAGTGGGCCATCGTCAACGCCACAGGTACTTACAACACCAAGAAGTATGACTGCTGCGCCGAGATCTACCCTGACGTCACATACTACTTTGTCATCCGGCGCCTGCCCCTGTTCTACACCATCAACCTCATCATCCCCTGCCTGCTCATCTCCTGCCTGACCGTGCTCGTCTTCTACCTGCCCTCTGACTGCGGGGAAAAGATCACCCTGTGCATTTCCGTGCTGCTCTCGCTCACCGTCTTCCTCCTGCTCATCACCGAGATCATCCCCTCTACCTCCCTGGTCATCCCGCTCATCGGCGAATACCTGCTCTTCACCATGATCTTCGTCACCCTGTCCATCGTCATCACGGTCTTTGTCCTCAATGTCCACCACCGCTCCCCCAGCACCCACAATATGCCCCACTGGGTGCGGGTGGCCTTTCTGGGCTCTGTGCCCCGGTGGCTTCTGATGAGACGGCCTCTGGCACCCTTGGAGCTCCAGGGCTCCCCAGATCTGAAGCTTAGCCCCTCCTATCACTGGCTGGAGACCAGTGTGGATGAGCAAGAGAGGGACGAGGAAGAAGAGGAAGAAGACAGATGGGTGTCGTCCCCCTCTGTGGGTATCCTCTACAGCCATGGTGGTCTGCACCACGGTGCCTCAGGTCCCAAGGGGGAGGCCGAGCCGCAGAAGGGAGGGCTCCTGCTGTCACTTCGCATGCAGAAGGCACTGGAGGGCGTGCACTATATCGCTGATCACCTGCGGTCTGAAGATGCTGACTCTTCGGTGAGTTGGGGTTGGGCTCCTTCCCTCAGTGACTCTATCAGCCTCATAGGGAATCACCTCACCCCAGGGTGTTGATTGGGCTAACCCAGTCTCCTTCATAAGAGGAGACCTGTCTTTCTCAGTCCCAGCCCTTGGCAGTCTGAAACAAATAGTGATGGGGAACGTCTAGCTGGTGACTCTTAAGACATGAAGTGGCAGGTGGCAGACCAGCATCAGGAATGCCCCAGCTAAGCCTAACCAGGAGACAGGAGGCAGAGGAAGGGATCGCAGATGCAGAGTGTCTCACGCCACCCTCACACAGCCATTTCTCACCATTACCCCATTGTGGTGGTGGGGGGGGGGGCGCAGAGGGATGCAGAGGGACTATCATCAGGAGATACTGTACACCAGGCTGCTGTAGTGTCAGCCTTCCTCCTCATCCTGATGGTCTCCCCTCCTTCTCCTTGTCTGCGGACCCTGGGCACCTTGTGAACTTCACGGTTCACTCACAAACCCAGAGGAAGCTTGTTTGTACCAAGTCCGGCATTAATATGTGAGCCAGTCACTGCCCAGGATCACAGAATTCTTAACCTAGGGAAGGGTGAAAGGCCAGGAGGCTGTTACTGGGTGGCCCTGTTGAGTAGATAAGAAACATTAATCATTATCTAAACTGGGAGCAGCTGGGAGTTCAGACCTGCTTACCTGGCCTGTGAGCCCGAATTCCACAAAGCAGCCCCCACAACTCCTCAAACCTTCCCTGGGCCACACTTACCCCCACCCACCCCCATCTCCACCTCCTGGAGTGAGTGGGTGGATGAATGTTAGGCAACATGAAAGCTACAAAGTCTTCACCATTTTGTAAATACTGTGTGGTGTGTTTAAACCACTGTAAACCCCTGGATGGTTCTAGAACCATCTTGTGTCCCTCCAGCCTCTCTTACTTGGAACTTGAGAGTGCTGGGAAAAGCTCTGGACTGTGTCAAGGGTAGAACAGGGCAGGAGTCACTTAGGAAAACATTGTTTGAGACTTGAGACTTTCCCGTTCTCCATCCACCCACAACCCACTTGAGCTTCTCAAGGTCTCAGTGGGACTCCCACTGCCCCTTGTGCCATTTTTATAGGGTCTGGGTATTTGTGGGACCCTTCTCCTTTCCCAAGGCCTGACCCCTGTCACTGTGAGCCTCCTTCCACCTGCAGGTGAGGGAGGACTGGAAGTACGTGGCCATGGTCATCGACAGGGTATTCCTCTGGCTGTTCATCATCGTCTGCTTCCTGGGGACTGTGGGGCTCTTCCTTCCTCCGTTTCTGGCTGGAATGATCTGACTTCACATCCCTGGCTCTGTCCCAATGGTGGCACTGCTGACCATCTCTGCTGCTGCCTCTAGAGTCCACCTTTGGGGTCAACACCATGTGACCACAGGTTCCTCTTCATGGAGCTCCTACACTGGCCTAGTCATGTGGGACTTCCTGACCCCATTCACGTGGCAATATTGTACCGTGTGCTGAGAATATGCTGAGGAGCAGGAAGAGAAGGAACTTGCTCTGCAGAAGGTTATGACACGGTGGTGACAATGCGAAGCGTATGAGAGTCTCTTGAAGGAGCTACACAGACACTGAGTGACAGGAGGGTCAAGCTGGGAGTACAGAGGGGGCTGGGGGCAGGTGAAGAGGAACAGAACACAGACCTCAAAGGAGGGGTGTGTGGGGAAGAGAAGAGAGGGCTCCGCCAGGGGCAAAAGGGGTATGAGCACCATTTTGGATTCAGGAATGAGCTTGAGGTGTCAGAACAGCCGGGCTGAGTTGGGCTGCAGTGTGGGATGCAGCGGCTGGCAGTTGGGAAGGCAGATTGTGGGTCTTTGAACCAGGTAGAGAAAGGAGTTAAGAGCCTGAGCCCACTGGTCTAACAGTAGAGTGGTACAGGCTTTCTGGAAGGGGAGGGGGAAGAAGGAGGCAGGCCACAGGAGTGGCATTGCAGGGCAAACCCTCAGGCAGAAGGAGGAGGGGGCACGGTTGGCCACTGGTAGTTGGCCCACCTGGAAGCTCTGGCGAGCCCCAAGATAGCCACTCACCTCTAGCAAACCCTCCTAATGCCCCCCTTCCTTCTGCAGACTGGCTCAGCACCAGCCTGCCCCGAGAGGGTTGGCAGCATTGAGAGTCTCTGCCTACCGGGACACCCATCTGCCCTTCAACTCACGTGGACAAACCACAAGGTCATCCTGGGCCACTCTCGATCCGGCTCAAGCTTGCAGTGTTCTCCCTCCAGGCCGCCACAGGGCACGTGGTAGTTGGCACTCAGGGTCTTGTTCTGAGTGGCTGAGGGGAGTGAGTGGATTGCTATGGACCCCGAGACTGCTGTGTGAATGGAAACACCACAGGACCCAGGACCACTTCCATTCTTAACCTGTTATCCCTGTCCTTCCAAAGCCCCGCTATGTGTCTGACCTGCTCTGTACTGCCCGGTGCAGTCTGCTCTCGAACCTTAGAATTTAGCAATTCCAAGAGCCTAGAGGAATTCCAGCTGCAGTCCAGGCCTCACCCCTGCCCTATCTAGTCCCACTTTCCCAGGATGAGACTCCAGCAGCTAAAAATGTGGGCACTGGGTTCTGGGGTCAGTGTGGGATCCCAGACAGGGAGCCAAGCAGGGCAAGCTTCCAGTTTCCCTTTGGTCTTTGGGGTCCTCCCCTTCCTCCGCTTGCCTCTCCCTGACAGACCAAGTGGAAACCCGAGGCAGCCCAGCCCCAACGTCTGCTCCTCAGTTCTCTCCCAAGACCCCCAACTCAGTGAACCATTCTGGCTTCTATGCACACAGTCCCCAGCCTCCCTCCTGGCTCTCCCAGCACAGTGATATTCCCTATGTTAGTCCAGCTTCTATGCACACAGTCCCCAGCCTCCCTCCTGGCTCTCCTGGCCTGGCTCTCCTGGTGCAGTGATATTCCCTATGTTAGCCCAGCTTCTATGCACACAGTCCCCAGCCTCCCTCCTGGCTCTCCCGGCACAGTGATATTCCCTATGGTAGCCCAGCTTCTATGCACAGTCCCCAGCCTCCCTCCTGGCTCTCCCAGCACAGTGATATTCCCTGTTAGCCCAGCTTCTATGCACACAGTCCCCAGCCTCCCTCCTGGCTCTCCCGGTACAGTGATATTCCCTATGTTAGTCCAGCTTCTATGCACAGTCCCCAGCCTCCCTCCTGGCTCTCCCGGCCTGGCTCTCCTGGTGCAGTGATATTCCCTATGTTAGTCCAGCTTCTATGCACACAGTCCCCAGCCTCCCTCCTGGCTCTCCCGGCACAGTGATATTCCCTATGTTAGTCCAGCTTCTATGCATACAGTCCCCAGCCTCCCTCCTGGCTCTCCCAGCACAGTGATATTCCCTATGTTAGTCCAGCTTCTATGCACACAGTCCCCAGCCTCCCTCCTGGCTCTCCTGGCCTGGCTCTCCTGGTGCAGTGATATTCCCTATGTTAGTCCAGCTTCTATGCATACAGTCCCCAGCCTCCCTCCTGGCTCTCCCAGCACAGTGATATTCCCTATGTTAGTCCAGCTTCTATGCACACAGTCCCCAGCCTCCCTCCTGGCTCTCCTGGCCTGGCTCTCCTGGTGCAGTGATATTCCCTATGTTAGTCCAGCTTCTATGCATACAGTCCCCAGCCTCCCTCCTGGCTCTCCCAGCACAGTGATATTCCCTATGTTAGTCCAGCTTCTATGCACACAGTCCCCAGCCTCCCTCCTGGCTCTCCTGGCCTGGCTCTCCTGGTGCAGTGATATTCCCTATGTTAGTCCAGCTTCTATGCATACAGTCCCCAGCCTCCCTCCTGGCTCTCCCAGCACAGTGATATTCCCTATGTTAGTCCAGCTTCTATGCACACAGTCCCCAGCCTCCCTCCTGGCTCTCCTGGCCTGGCTCTCCTGGTGCAGTGATATTCCCTATGTTAGTCCAGCTTCTATGCATACAGTCCCCAGCCTCCCTCCTGGCTCTCCCAGCACAGTGATATTCCCTATGGTAGCCCAGCTTCTATGCACAGTCCCCAGCCTCCCTCCTGGCTCTCCCGGCCTGGCTCTCCTGGTGCAGTGACATTCCCTTTTGTTAGTCCATCTCCCATCCATTTTGCATGTGACTAAAGAGGCCAAATAAAATCAAAACGGAAGCTATTGTTCATTTAGCTGTGGGACCCCTTGGAACATCCTCAGGACCACCAAACCTCCCCCAGATCCCTGGCAGTTTGGATGCCAGCAGGGAGAGGGCCATTCCACTGGCATCCTTCATGCGGCTGTGTAGGGAGCTGCCCTAAGTCCCCACTGGAAAATATCCCTTTATTCAGGTGCAGGGGCAAAGGGTGCGGGGCTCGTATCCTACCCCACTGCCTGGCATCACTGGCACTTCAGTGGCCAACTGAGCACTTCAATTTCTTCCAGAACTGGGCTTGAGGTCAATGTCTCCCCACTAACAGCAGGCCAAACACACACAGCAATCAAACCACAAAGCAAATAGTACAATTTTAATTCATCCACAAGTCCAACAGAAAGAACATAAAGAGTGTTCTGCACAAACACAAGAGAGAAGGAGGGAAGAGCTGATGAGAAACGGGGAAAGAAAGAAGGAGTGAGAAAAGAGGAAGGAAGGGAGAGGGGGAAAAATAAGGAAAGAAGGAGAAAAGTGGGCAGGAGGAAGAAAGCGATTGTGGTCCAGGTCTTGCTTGGCCTGGACTCCCCTTCTCCTCGACACTTGGCGTGTTGACAACACAGCATCCTGTGCCCAGTCTCCCAATAGCTTGTTGCTGGACTGTGTCCCAGGTCCCCTCTCCATGGGGCATGTGGCTGTCAGTCCAGACCAAACTCACATTAAATAAATTTCAATATACACTGTACAAGAAGCCAGGTCCATCCCTCATCTCCCCAACCGTCCGCCCTGCAAAGGAAAGCCCCTCTCTGGCCCCTCTGCAGCGGGGACTTCCATGGACAGAAGAGAAAGAGGAAATAGCTTGGTTCCCAAATGGCCTGCTATGTCCATGCACAAAGCCATCGTGGCCACTAGGCTCATCAGTGCGACCCCTCCAACAAGCCAGGCAGGCGTGTGGGGGGTAGTAGCAGCTGTGCTCCCTCTGAACCCTCTTGGTCACCCCCTGGATTCTACAGCCCTGGGTCCCCTCTGTCCAGCTGCAGCCTGAGCAGCGCAGTCTGGGGGTCCGGGTGGGGAGAGGGGTCGTGCAAAGTGGCAAGGCAAGGACTCCCCTCGGCCTTCCCCCTGAGAAGACCCACATGACTGAAGGTAAGGCAGGGGCCGGGAACAAGGGAGGTACATGACAGGCAGGGGCAGAAGACGCAGGCAGGTGGCGCCCACCCTCCGTCACTCTGCAGGCGGGTGAGCCAGGTTGGCCAGAACCTTGGCCTGGTCCACGGCGTCAAGCAGGTTCTTGGCGTCCACGGCCAGGGTGTGGGAGGCCGTGAGCATCTGCCGCTTGCACTCCTCGCTTAGGGAGGTCACGGCGTTTTGCTGAGCCAGCCGCATCTTATTGATGAGCTCGGCCAGGTCCTTGTTGAGCAGTTTCTGGGTCCCTTCAATCTGTAGGAAGAGTGCACAGGAAAGATTGGGAGCATAACCCACCAAGTCTCCAGTTCAGTGTTGGCTGAGGTAGTCAGAAGTGCTCGGGGGCAAGTCAGACCCAAGGTCCTGTACTGGCTAGAGCCAAGTCATCAAGGACAGACATTGTCGACATCCCAGACCCCAGCCCGCCCTGTGTCAGCCCAGCCTGACACAGGCCCTCCCTTTATCACAACATCTCGTGCTGGCCCAACTTTTGAGCGAGTAGTCGGGGATCAAGTGCATTTATTCATTTGTTAGCTGTCCACCCTCAACTCAAGAGCTCTGGGGCTGTGGTGTGAGCTGTAGGGTTTTGTTTACTGCCATAGGCTCGGTGCTTAGCACACGTCGAGCACACACTCAGCGCTCAAGTATTGATCAGGTGAAATGAGTGACTGGACCACCATGCCAAGGGTAAGATGCTCTCCTGTCAGACAGGACAGCCCGGCCTGGGGCTCCTCTGTCGGCTGCTGCCGCAGCACAGAGGGAGGCTGGGAACCCCCGTCTCCCCTGCACTGCCCTCTTGAGCAGTGACAGACTGGCGATTTGGTGGGTACCGGTGCCACGTCACTGAACACAGGGAGATGGCACATCAAACTGCAGCCTGGCACGGGCTCTGGGGCTCTGTAGGGTCTACATCTGGTTTTCAGCCAGACAACCAGCAAATGCGCAGAGGCTTTGGGTGAGTTTCCTACTGCTGCGGTGACAAAGTGCCACACATGCAGTGGCTTAAAACATCACAGTTTTACCCTCTTGAGGTTCTGGAGGTCAGAAGTCTGGAATGGGCCCAATGGGGTTAACGTCAAGGTGACAGCTGGGTTGTACTGTGCCTGCAGCTTCTAGGGAAGTTCTGTCCCCTGCCACTTCCAGCTTCTAAAGGCGACTGCCTTCCTTGGCTTGTGGATCCTTCCAGCCCACTTTGAAATAATTTCAACCTCTGCTTCTCCGAATCTTACAAGAACTCTGTTCCTGCCTCCCACTTATAAGGGCCCCCGTGACTACACTGGAACCACTTGGGTAATCCAGTGCAATCTCCCCATCCCAAGATCCTCAATCACATCAGCAAGGATCCTTTTGCCACATAAGGTAACACAGTCACAGTTCTGGGAGTTCGCATGAGGACCTCTCTGATGAGTCGTTATTCTGCCCGACACAGGCACCATCTCAAGACAGAGCACGAAGACTCCTATTTTAGTTTTCGGTGATTGTTTCTCACTTCAATAAAGAATATTAGATTGAATGATGAATGAATGAAACCTCAACTTCTATTTCCATAACACACTCACCTTAAGTTTAGATGGAGGGTGACTAAAGGGTCACAGGAGGGCGAAAGGGAAGGTGCGTCCTGCTCTGCATATCCTCACACACCTCACAGCAAGTGTCTGAGACCTAACCTGGGAAAGCGGCCCTAGGAAGCTAGCCAGCTACTTAGGGGCCAACGCAGTCCCCTTGGGGTGCCTGTTCAGACATGATGTGTAGGATCACCTGCTGCAGGCTCAGCAGGCAGAAACGAGACCTCCCAGGTGGCCCTCCTGAGCCGCGGTGCGGGTGAAGGGGAGCCAGCGGCACTGTCTGAGATGAGGCCACTCACCTCTGTCCGTGAAGACGATGGCAAGGAAGGCAGGATACTGTCCACGCTTCCGATGAGCTTCCGCAGGGTCAGGCCCACATTCTGGGAGAGAAAGGGCGGGATGACTGTCACCTTTTGCTTCCTGAGAAAGCTTTGTTTCCCTTGGAAAGAGCGTGCCTGGTCAGTGCCTGCCTTCTGAGGCTCCCAGGGACTTCTATTTTCATAGAATAGGGTAAAACTGAATGCCCTTCGCCCACTTTGCTCTACTGGGCATCTTTCTAGGAAAGGCACCTGCTGGGCAGACCGGAAGCTCAGCCCCGCCCCTCCGCGCTCAGGGCTGGGAGGAGCAGCTGCCACCTCCCCCGTCCCTGTGCCACCCCGTCGCTCACCTTCACCACCACCACGTAGGCCTCGGGGGGCAGCTGACACAGCTCGTTCTTGAGGTCCAGCACAGCCTTCACAAGCTCCATGACATTGAGGTACACCATGTCGTCCGTCCGATCCAGGTTGGCTGTGGGCTGGATGGACTGGTGGAGGGTGTCTCAAGTTAGAGGAACGCTACCATTCTTCCCCAGGTAGGCACTAGACATGCCAACTTAGCTACCAGCCCATTGGAAAAGACTCCTCTCCAAAAACTTCCCTGTCCTGGGTGTACACTCCTCCTTTCCCTTCCAGTGCAGTGTCTCTCACATGAGAATCTTCCAGGAGCCTTAAAGAATATTAGTAGCTGGCCTGACCAGGCAGTGGCGGAGTGGATAGAGCATCAGACAGGGATGCAGAGGACCCAGGTTCAAAACCCCGAGGTCGCCAGTTTGAGCATGGGCTCATCCGGCTTGAGCATGGGCTCACCAGCTTGAGCACGGGGTTGCTGGCTTGAGCCTGGGATCATAAGATATGATCCCATGGTTACTGGCTTGAGCCCAAAGGTCACTGGTATGAAGACTAAGGTTGCTGGCTTGAGCCCAAGGTCACTGGCTTGAGCAAGGAGTCATTTGTTCTTCTGGAGCCCCCTGGTCAAGGCACATATGAAAAAGCAATCAAAGAACTAAGATGCCACAACAAAGAATTGATGCTTCTTGTCTCTCTCCTTTCCTGTCTGTCTATCCCTATCTGTCCCTCTCTTTGACTCCCTCTGTCATAAAAATTAAAAAAAAGAAAAGAATATTAGTGGCTCGTTTCACACCAGACCAACTGGACCATCACCTGGCCAAGGAGGCCAGGAAGTGTTCAAAAGCTCCACGGGTGATTCAAATGGACAATCAAGGCTGAGAACCACTGTTCCAGAGTGAGGAACACAGCACCCACTCCTGGCTACCACAAGGACGTGGTGGGTGCTGAAAGCCAGAGGGGCACACTCAAGAGAGGAAGGGGGCCCCCACCTCCTTCTCCTAAGGTAGGACCAATGAGCTTTCCTTCAGGTTGGGGAGGAGGCACGGGAGACAAGAGACCTGCCTTCCCCTTGCTTTTCCATGCTGTATGGCCTTAGACTAGGCACTTACCCTCTCTGGGCCTTGGCTCTATCATGAGGAGACTGGACAAGATTATTTCTTAGGGCCTTAAAATGAGTACTTGAGACTATCAGGTGAAATGAAGCCCACAGTCTTCAGTCTCACGGACCCCTGATTCGAATTCATTACCAGCTTCGGCAGAGCCAACACATACCTGTGCGCCCAGCCGCGGTGGCTTCTGTGGCGGGCCTGTGAACTCCGCTGTGAAAGGAGGGAGAGGGAGTGAGGGAAGCTCCCAGCACCCTGGTCCTTCCCTTTGTACTTGCTGATAACCAAGCAAACCCGTGGTACTAGTACGAGGAGACCCGGAGAAATGAAACCTATTTCCAGAAGATGGCAGCGAAAATAACCACCTTGGCCCTCCCAAAGTCAGGGACAAGTGCTGCTGTCCACTGTATAGAAAGAAAAAGCCAAAGTCGCAGCATAGATGGAGTGAGGGCAGAGGGTGTTCCAGTCCCTGCAAGCCTGTGTGTCCAGCCCTGAGGAACAGCATACACTGTGACCTTGACAATCACAAGGAACAAGTTTCAATGTGAAAGCAGCAGGTGACTGCAGAGTCCCCAGCCTGGTGCTGCAGCAACTAATGGGGTAGATTTGTGAGAATTCCCCAGTGGTCTGCTTTGAACATTTAAGGAGTCAAGGAAGTGAAACAGCAGACAAGCCACACACACAGCCCCAGGGAGCTGCTAGCAGGCTCAGCCCCCAGTGGAAGCCACAAGACCTGGTTTCACTCTCACCTCTGTCACCAAAAAGCTGTGTGACCCAGGACAGCCCACTTACACTCTTTGTGCCTTCATTTTCATCTGTCAAATCAGGGAGTTGCTCAGAAGTGTCCTTGGAGCCAGACTGCCTGGGCTCAAATCTGAGCTCTGCTAGTTAGTTACCTGCTGTGTGACTTTGGATAAGTTACTTAACCTTCCTGTGCCTTGGTTTCATGAACTTGTAAGATGGGCGTAAAATAAATTGTCTTATCTCATCAAGTTGCTGTGAAATTAAATAAGTTGACATCAGTAAGCAACTTGAACCTGTGTTTGGCTTGTGTTAAGTTCCCTGTGACTATTGTCATCATCCTAACTGTCACTGTCATCCTACTGCCATTGGCCCCATGCATCTAGGATGATGAGGATGAGCCTGCATACTGCTGGCTCTCCCTCCTACTTCAGAAGAGGCCTTTGGAGGGACCCTGAGGGCTTGGCCACCCTCTTCCTCCCTTCCACGCCTCGGGCCCCAGGAAGATGAGCATCAGCGGGAGAGGCCAGTGGAACTACCTTATCTTCCTGCACAGGGAACCTCCAGCAAAGTGGAGGGGGGAGGAAAAGAGTATCACTACCTCTTTTCCTTGCAAGAGGGAGACCAAGTGGGAAGAGTACAGAGGACCCTGGGACAGAGATAGAGATGAGAAAAGGCACCAGGCAGGAAGTACGTGGGGCAACAGACGGAGTGGAAGAGCAGATACGAACTCCAAGACCAAACCTCTCTGCACACAAGTAAAAACTAGGCAGACATTTCTTATAACTCCAAGGGCACTCCACTGTGCTCTGAAGTGGGCAGTGAGCAAGGACGGCGGCTCAACACAAGATGCCCAATGGAAACTCCCACCAGGAGGATGGGCATGAATACTTACTGTAACCAGCCTCCTTCTCTGGAGTCTGGAAGGAAGGAAAGAGAACACATCACTAATGTTGGCTCTGGGGACAACCCACTTCCCCTCTGACCTGTCCCCCACCCCCTCCATGGTGCATTTAGATGTTTAGGGTTGATAGCTATGGTGGGGATGGGTCTCTGGGAGCTCCTGAACAAAAGCTCAAAAGCTACCTGTTGGTTCATTCCCCTTTTCTAAGAATCTGAGGGGACTGGGCAGAAGAAGGCAGTGCTGTGGTGTAGATTAAGTGAGAGCTCAGGCAAGGGGCCCCTGGGAGGTCAGAAGAGAGAGAAGGGGCTTGCTCCCACAGTGGAAGCAGAAAGGAAGAGCTGTGCCAGCCTGGGGGCTGAAGCTGGGTCCTGATGTCTATGAGGACTTCCCAGGCCTTTACTCTAAGGCAGTGACATATACCGGTAACTTACCAATGGAGACTTGTCATTCATGTAAACCATGGGGTCCTGCAGAGGAAGAAACCAAGGCAACAGACTTAGAATCCCAGAACTAGAAACCCCAAGATTGAATGGAGAACATTCATTCTGGTCACTTGGGGAGGCAGAGGAGGACACAAAGTGACATGATGGAGTGCACATCACTCTCAAGCAAGAACTTTTATCAAACTGTCTGCAGCAGCATGGCTGAGAATGGTGGCCCGTCCTACCCATGGCTCAGTGGCTGCTCACCAAGGATTTCTCCTCCTGCCTCAGCCACTGGTAATCTTCCACCATCTGCTTTTGCTGCTTGTCCAGGATCTGCCGCATCTTGACCCTCTCAGCCTCCCATAGCTGCTGGGCCTCTTCTCGGCTGCTGGGTTGGATGAAATCCTCTTCCTGGGAGGACAGCGGGGAGAGGGGAGAGGACACAATGAGTTTAGTTCCCGGACACAGAGGAGGAACAGCCTTTTGAAGAGCCTTGTGGCAACCACAAGACAGCCTCGCCAGCTGCTTTGGTTTTTGTTTGTTTTGTAACATTGTTCTTAAATCCACAGCCATGTATACAGACAGTTATTATTGGGTCCCTCAGCCCCAAGCACATGCCTATGTTGCAATGGAATGCCAAACCCAGAACACGGTGTTTAACATGCATTGTATTCAAATGATTACATGATCTGTTAACACAATTTTATTTTCAAATCACTGCCCTAATGTTACTTTCTCAGCTGGCATTTGTCATGATTGCTGTCACTTAATAAATTTAGAAGTACCCAGCCAGCCCTCTGGAAAGTCATGGGCACTTCTCTCCACCTCAGCACCACGGGGGCAGGTCTGGGATCCAGGAACGTGGTGCTGCCCGTCACCCACAATGGGGCGGGGTCTGAGAGAGGGAGCAGGAGCGTGCACCCACTGATGGTGCCTTTTTATCAAGATAGTAACTTGGATTGTTTAACCAAAGTTTAAAAGGAATGCATAAGAGCTAAGAGATAAAATGAAGAACAAAATTTAAAGAAACATACATGTATAGACATGCAATACACACTTCCTCTCCTAGCTTATTAATCCAACCCTTGTTTTGACTCGTTTTGGTGACTTTGGACCTATTCATAGTTTTACCTGCTATTTCCCAAGCAGAAGGTGTTGCGTGTTTTCTTATTCCTTGCTTTACTCTCGATCTTCCCCTGGGTTCATTTATATAATTATCTGCTCAATCTCTTCAAACTGTTTTGCTTTCTTTTTCTGCTGCTGCACACCTTGTCCCTGGACTCCTGGACTCATTTGTGTTGTTGGGGTTTTTTTTGAACCACGTAAAGGCCAGGATCTCCCCATGACACCCAGGCCACCAGACCTCTCAGATTCTTTTCTTTGAAGTGGCCAGTTTACATACAAGTTATTTGCATAAAATGCTGAAAATCATGCTCTATTTACTTTAGCAAGCCATAATCTCTGCCAAACCTCTGAAAATATTTTCCCCACTAAGATCTCTAAAATAGTGGTTTTCAAGCTTTTTACACTTGGGGACCAGTGAAAATAGAATTATTTTGGGGACCGCTAAGGCAGAAATCACCCTGAGCTTAAGCAAATTTAACTAAAATCATTGCGTCTGTAACTTTCATACAACATCAGAATGGAACTCTTCTGCGGAGCCACATAAAATTTCTGGCGAACTGATCTGTGAACCAGTGGTTGAAAAACACTGCTCCAAATAAAACAACCCAATTCAACACGATCATTATATCGGGATGTGTTTTCCTAGTGCTCATTCCGTTCCAATGACTGCTCTAAGTTTTTAACTATTTTTCTTCCCTCAACTTAGGTTTCTTGGTGAAATATTCTTTGTTCATTACTCTATTCGACAACTACTGAGTAAGAAACTACCATGTGGCAAGCACAGGGGTAGGTGCTGGGGGCAGCGATGGTATAGTAGGCGATGCTTCTGTTCTCCTGGGGCTATGTAAGCAATAGCTAGACCAGATTGCTCAGGTTCAACACTATTGACATTTGGAACCAGATAATTCTTTACCGGGGGAAGATTTCCTGTATGTTGTAGGGTGTGTAGCCGCAACTTCACCCACTAGCTGCCTATAGCACCCCCCAGTTGTAACAAAAACAGGCCTCCAGGCATCACCAAATACGGCAAAATCAGCCTCAATGAAGAGCTACGAAGTTAGACCTTATTTAAAAATAATAAATTTTAGAACATAAGAGTATTTTATAATCATAGAATTGACAAAACTAAATGCAAATTTATTTCACAGGTGACAATGTTTCAAAATGAGAGAATTTTAAGGTTATTTATGCCCCAGTCAACACCTGCAAACACAATGGTGTGGCTACCCAGCTACTGACAAGTAGTGACAAATAGGACCCGAGTGTCAAACATTTTGAATATAAAGTTAGGAATCTTTAAGTATAAGACAAATGTGTGAGGAAGGCTAGATTTAATAGTGGAAGGAGGACTTACCAGAGTCAAAAAAATATGATGTAATTTGTAAGTGCTAAAAGAAGGTTCCTACCACTCAAATGTCTATTATGCCCCAGGCCTTATCAGCATCTTACAAAATATTTTAAGGTGCATTTGAAGACTTATTCTTATGTCTTTCAATTTCACAATAAAATTCAAGGAGAAAATAAAATTTTTAAAAATTGAATCTCTTTAGGGCTCACTTGTCTGAAATGTATCTCAGATATTCTTATCAAGTAATAAATACTTTATTGGTCACTCTTAAAAGGGATCAGGTCTTTGTGGTGTTTTAAAATGACTCCACAAGCTGTGACCAGTCCAGAATTTGTCTACCCACTCCCTCAGCCTTATTTCCACCCCAATATGCAACCTTGGGCTTCAAGCTAGATACCTTTGGATTCAAGCCAGCAATCATGGGATCATTTCCATGATCTCATGCTCAAGCCAGATGAGCCAGTGCTCAAGCCAGAGAGCTCAGGGTTTTCAAACCTGGTACCTCAGCATCCCAGGTTGACTATCTACTGAGCCACCACCTGGGCAGGCTCTTGCTGTCCTGATCTTACACATCCTTCCAGGTCCAGCTGACAAAAGGAAGCTGGAAGGAGTTGTTCTCCTCTCTGAACTCTCACTGCACTTTGGCTGTACTTCCGTGTGCCACTCACAGCTTTCTGGCTGGCATTACAAGTAGGTGTGCACTTCGCCTGTTTCTTCAGGCCAACTCGAAGCTCACTGAAGGCGGAACCGCAAAGCTCTCCCTTCAGCACCTAGGACAGCTTCAAGCAAAGCAGTCCTGCCAAAGGTACTGTTTATTGAATCTTATACTATTATTTTAAACCTTGGTTGTGAGATTGCTGCCCTCGTGACTCAGCCACGGAATCCCACAGGTTCCCAGTTGAGTCAGTCCGGAAGAAAATTGTTTTTACGGAAAAACCATCTCCAATTTTTGTTCAATGCTTTCAAATGCTTTGCAGGGAGCCTATTATACCTTTTCAGCATGCTACCTGGAAGAGGTTTTATCCATGTTTCTGATGTAAAACAAAAAATGGAGTTTATATTTTTAACCTTTTTTGGTTTATTTTAAGAAATGTTCATTATGTTCTTTTAGGCAGACTTTCCTTATGGAAAGTACTTCTAATCCCCTGAAACAAAAGGTCTTTTTTCCTACTGCACAGCCTGTCTTTATGGAATTGAACAGAGTCCTTATAATGAAGCAAGGGTTAGACAAAGGCAATGCCACCCCTCACACATGCAAAATAGCTTCTTTATAAAAGGTCACATTGTAAAGCAAAACTCACTAAAACTCAATTAATCACGAATAAAGAGTCAAGGGCAGGAGGGTGGAGGAACTAACTGTTGCCTAAATTATAGTGCTTGCTTCAAAATGTAGTTTTATTATTGCAAAGTGTATGCTAAGATATACATTGTTTAAATTATTAACCGGGAAATTTATTCCACAATAGATCTTGATGCCTAGAATGCTAAGCTATATTACTCATTTTAAAATGTCAAAAAATTAACGAATAATGGCACAGATTATATTAACATAAGTGCTTTCCTACCTTTTTCTAAATCTATTGGAATAATTAGGCAGATTTTCCAAAGATCTTTACAGTCCTGTATACCGATCGCGAGATACATGCATGTATATAGAGTCAGAGCTAAAATAATAAGGGCTTTAGTCTCCTTTGTCACATAGCAAGACTCAGATTAGTAAAACATATTACATGTTCATGAACCACAGGGGCTATTTGTACTGAAGGATAAATGGGTGGGAAAAGTGACAAGTAGGCAAACAAAGGTGCTTCTGTTTATTTTATAAGACTTGACAGTCAGATGCTAATCTATCTCATTTTGGCAGTCACAACCAAGAGGTGACTGGAAAAGCTATCTTAGCCCTGCTCTAGTCCCCAAGTGCCTTCCCAAGCAGCAGCAACTTTTACCAAAGCAGCTGGAACAGAAGCCACAAGGAAGCCTTTTCTTTGACTGAAGAGAGATTAAGTAACAAAAGCAAACAGGCAGGAGGGGCAGAGCAGAACAGATCCTCCAGGCTCATTTATTCTTTGGTACCAACAGGCTTGGTTGTCCTCTACCCACAAGACATCCTGACTACACCCAGGGCTCAAATAAGGGGTGCAGAATTTGGCATTGTTCACCACAGCACCAGAGTGTGGATGGGGCACGTCAGGTCCAGGTGGTGTCCTCAGGATCAGAGCCTGACTAGGTCCCCAGCCTCTGATGTATTCGCAAAGGAGGGTCACAGACCCTCTCAGTGGCCTGACTGGTACATGGAAGCATGGAGGGCACCTCCTGAGTCTGCAGCGGGGGGTGGCAGCGTCCCAGGTACCTCCCCTCCATCAGCCTTCTCAGTCCAGGCCGCGACCCAGCATGCAGAGCCCTCTTACCCGCATGCTGTGGCGCTTGAAGACATTGTGCCGGTGGAGAGGTGGGGTGTGCAGTGAGTTTACGGGAGATGGATACTCCATAGGGCTGGTGAGCGTAGGTGAGCTGGCACACAGACCCTCGGGGACCTATTCAGGAGAAGCAAAAAAGCACCAGGCACAAGGACAAGGCAAGAAGGAAGACAATTAGCTGCTACAAACTAAGCACAAAGAAACGATACATGAGCACCAGGGGAGAAACAGAATTTTCTTTCCAGGATTTAATAAAAAAAAATGTAATATGGGCATTTCACTGGCCCTGTTGGGAAGACATGGCAGAGCAACACACACAGCTCTGGGCAAGGAGTCAGCACTGCCACGGTGGCCTCTCATTCATCTGACAGCCCTCCCATGATGTTCTGCAAACAATGCGTCTACATATTACTGACCTATTGAGTATATGCTTCCTCCTTCAGGACTCTTCAGAAAAGAGTTATAGTTCATAATCATGTTACAAGCTGACAGATAGAATTAGCACAAGATGTGTGTGTGTGCATGTGTGTGTGTGTGTATTTAATGACCATTTTAAGCATCACAAAAGGTATGTTTGTTTTCTTTTAGTGACATTGCTTCTATCTTCTGCATCAAGATATTTTCTTCAAATGAAGAGGATATATGTTCATTTCTGTTGGGCTTGTTTTGGCCCTGGGTAGTGACTCTGAGCTGAGGGATGTAAGAGAAGAAGAAAGAGGGGTCCGGGTTCCCTGTGACTGGGACGCAAGAGAGACACACAGGACAGAGACACTGAGACAGGAACCTACAGCTGGGGAAGACCCCCGGTTGGTAATGACAAAGGTGAGAGGAGAGCTCGGATGGAACCCTTCTCTCTTTTCTCAGCCATCTACATTCTGGCCAGGGTCTCTGTGGGGAGCCCCAGGGAGCCACTCTATTTGGGAGGCTTTGGCCATGAAGAGGTAGCTGTGGGCAGGCACATGCAGCAGCGAACACCATGGACAGACGGGCTGGGTGTCAGGCACATCTTAGCTGAGCACAGCCTAGTGGAGTTACATTTTGATTCTTTTGATCTCTGAGTTCAAATTCTTTTCTGGGTACCAAAGTAGGCCGTCTCCATTACCTGAGCAGCTGATTGCTGCTCCTCAAAGGCATGAGAATGGCCCTGAACTTTCCCAGCCTCAGGTTTTGTTTACCTGGAATTGCAGCTTGGGAGCCAGGAGGTTGGTCTGCGGAGGGGGCGGTCTGTACTTGGGTCGGCTGGGCTGGAGAGGAAACACAGGGGTAAGTCAGTCTCCGTCTCTCTCAGGTCAGAGACAGGGCAGGCTTGTTTGGAATGAAAAAGGTGAGGGATGAAGTTATCACTGCATTCACTTAGTGAGTACCCATTACAGGCTGAGGAATGGAAGGTACAAAGAGGCCAGCCTTTCTGTCCTCCTCAGGGCCATCACTAATCAGAGGGGTTGCTGGTACGCGTAGTTATTTTCTTTGGATGTGGGAGCACCTCCTAAACAGCAATCTAGAACCACGGACACCCCGAGAGTGAAGGTCACGGAGGGCGCAGGCACTTACAGAAGCTTCATGGAGGAGATGAAGACTGAGGAGGGCCCTGACGTGGGGGAGGGGCAAGACACACCAGGCAGGGTGGACACTGACCACAAGCCCTGGACCATATAGGGCTTCGTTAAGGACTGAACATTTGTGTCCACACCAAATCCATATGTTGAAGCCCTATCCCCCAGTGTGATGGTATTTTGGTATTTGAAGGCAGGACCTTTGGGAGGTAAGGGTTAGATGAGGTCATGAGGATGGGGTCCCTATGGTGGGATTAGCGTCCTTATAATACTAGGAAGAGACACCAGAGCTGTCACTTTCTCCATCCTGTGAAGACACAGCGAGAAGGTAGTTGTCTGCAAGACAGGAAGAGTCCTCACCAGATACTAGATCGGCCGGAAACTTGATCTTGCACTTCCCAGCCTCCACAAAATGCCTGTTGTTTAAGCCGCCTGGTCTGTGGCATTTTGTTACAGTAGCCCGAGCTGACTGCCACAGTAACTGTCCTTCACAACCCACCCACCTAATGGCATGGCGGCAGGGCACTGGCTCCTCAACCCTGAAGTGTCATGGAGGATACGGACATGAAGCCTGGGCCTAAGGGACCCAGGGACACTCCTCATTCATGAAGATCTAATTTGTCCCTAAGAAACACCAGAAAGAAAAGTGCTGGAGCCTCTGGAGGAGAGTGTGTCCAGGCGACTCCCTGCCCCAGCTGCTGCACAGGCACGTGCTCGGCTGCTGTCACAGATTCTCCCTGCCACAGCACCAAGGGGCAAGGGCGGGGTTCAGTGCTGAAGGGCAGTTGGGTTCAGGGGCTGAGAGAATTGTAGGGGTACATCCTGTCTGTGCTGTGAAGGAGGAGTTACATAGTCAGGCCAGGAGTGGGCCGGACCAGGGCCCAGCTCTGCTGTGACTCAGGGAACCGATGAGACCAGGGCTTGGCTTACCTTGGGTGGGGGCTCCTGGTAGGTTACAGGCTCCAAGATTTTGGGAGGTCGATAGCGAGCATTCCTCTCCTGCTCTATAGTGATGTCTTTTTCCATCTGATAAATGTCACTGCCCAAGGGGTCAGGTGAAATAAGGAGAGAAAAACAGGGTCAAATGCTGCTGGGGACTCCTTTCTGCACTCCACCAAAGCCTGAAGAGGCCCGGAGGATGACGAGTTGGTCCTGTTTCCATCTCTTCTGCAGATGGTGCTGGTGAGATCCTTCTGAGACAGGCTAGAGACGAACCCTGAGGTTGCTTCCCTGCTAGGGTTGGGAGGATTAAGGAACTGATCCACAGTGGGAAAAAGTCCTTGGAGAGAAGGTCCCAGCCCAACCGAGCAGTGGTGTGCCTCCAACCCACCTCCCCATGCCTCTTGCCCTCCTGTGCCTGCTATTGGCACTGATCCTCTATGTAGATTTCTGATGTCCCAGCCAATGTCAGGACCAAGGCCTGGGTTCAACATCTCCCATTTTTCATTAGACATTCCATCAGCACACCCTTGGTGTTTGCTGATGAGAAAGGGCTGTGGATCACTCCTACATTAGCTATGTGAATACTTCTCGCCTTCCACCAGTGCTTTCCAACCTGGGAATCACAGACCCTAGAGGATTCTGGGATAATCACAGGGGTCCATGAATCCCCCTGCTTACCTGTGCACCATGCATTTTCTTTTTGGTCTACAGAAAATGTATCATGTATGATTGAAATGAATTTTTAGGCCCAAGATGGAGTCGCTCTGGGGTGCCACACCAGCAAAAGAAAACTTAGCTAGCTTTTGTGTCCCTCTAAATGCTTTGGCTAGATAGAAATGCAGTCTATTCAGTCAGTCAGTCCCTAGATCAGTGGTTCTTAACCTTTTTTGAGGTACCGAACCCACCAGTTTCATATGCGCATTCACCGAACCCTTCTTTAGTGATAAATAAAATATGATTTTTTTTCCAAATTCAAGACATAGGTATATGTTTTTTTACTGGTGCACAAAATGAGCCATGCATGAACATCACCTTGCTCAAAGAACAAAACCAACAAAGTGCAAGAACTCACAACAAATTACGGTATTACTTTATTCTGGCCTCCGCGGCAGAGGCTTCTCCGAACCTCTGAGACAGACTCATCGAACCCCTAGGGTTCAATAGAACCCAGGTTAAGAACCACTGCCTTAGATGCTAAGGCAATTTTGGGCTCTATACTTACTCCCTTGTTCCTTATTCATTTGCTGCTTTTCTCTTTCTTACTCCTTATCCTTTATCCTATTAAAGCTTCCTGTTTCCGTCCCTACTTTGCAATTTTCTGACCCTTGGGAATAGAGACTGCCTGCTTTATGTGTGTTATATAAACTTTGTATGAACTAAATTGTCTTCTTTAATCATTTTTAACAGCACTACTAAGTATATAATAGCTGATATTATGTTTACAGATTTCTATGAATTACATTATGTGTCATAAAAACATTCATCATACAGCTTATTACATTTTGTCAATCAACAGATTCTAAAAGTGTAACTAATATTACATGGAGAAATACTCAACCTTTGATATTAAAAGGGCCCCTCTCTTATCCCAAAAGATTGGGAACACTCATTAAATCCTTTTCTAATTCTAATGGGGGACTGCCAGCTGCAGCTGCAGGGAGGTATCCTGGGGACATTGAGGTCTGTGGGTACCCTTCAGATCACACCAGAAACAGCTCCTAACTCCACCCATGAGCGGGCACTGGCCCAGTGCCTCTGAGGGCGTGTTTCTCAGCCCAGGAGAGATGCCCTGTCACAGTTCTCCATGGTCCTCAAGTCCTAGAACTGGTGAAGACCCCACCACCACCACCTCGTCACCCCAGAGATTTTGCTCTCTCAAGTCACATCTTTCAAATACTTTTCTCCTGGAACTCTTTGAGTTCCCCAATCTCCCTTACAAGGGACCAACAGATGAGGCTAGAATTAATTGGAAGTGGCAATGAAGGGAAAAACAGGGACAGAGCAGCCTTTTAAGCTGGGGGTCTGGCATACGGCATTGCCACCCCTGGCCCGAAAAACAGCCTCATGAAACAGCCTTATTGAAACCCAGTGCCTTGGCCTGGCCTCCCCAGCATCCCACAGGTAGTTTCCAGGGCCTATTTTCTTGCCCTAAAGATATGCCAACATGTTGACTACAGGGTTTAAAGTTGCATTATTCAACATTAACTAAGCACTAGATACCCTAAAGGGGTCAGCAAACACCGCCCACAGGCCAAGTCTGGCCACCACCTATAATTTGAATGGCCCAAAACTAAGAATGGTTTTTAAATATTTTAATGATTGAAAAAAATTAAAAGAAAAACTATTTTATGACATGCCATTTATATGAACTTCACATTTCAGTGTCTACAAATAAAGTTTTATTGAAACCCAGCTACAGCCAAGGTTATATATTGTCCACAGCTTCTTTAAGCTACAAAGCAGGGCTGAGTAGTTTCAGCAGAGACTGCACAGCCTAAAAAGCCCAAAATATTTACTATCTGGTCCTTTGCAGGAAAAAGTCTGCCTTAAAAGATGCGAAAAAAAGACACGCAAGGAGGAGAATGTCAGGCAGCCCACCAAGGAAACAGGGGACCCTCTAAAATGTACTCCAAAAACACCTTCACCAGGGACCTCCCAGTCCAGGGGAATGATGGCTCTTGGGCACTGAAAAGGATCAGACCTTCAGGCCACCAATGCTCCATTCAGAAAGGACTGGTGATCCCTGGGTCACTGTCTTCACAGTCAGAACTGACTCTCTTTCCTGGAATCAAAGGTTCTGTGCTTGTGCTGGGAGGACTGGATAATGCCACTTGGACACATGGCTCTGTGTAGGTCAGAAGGGAGGTCCCAGTGCAAGTCCCAGCCCCACTTGTCACTGCCTTGGGTGAGTCACCCGCTCTGAACCTGATTCTCTCATTCACAAGGTGAGAACAAGGACACCGTGCATCTTGTTTAGGGACGTACATTATAAAGTGCTGCTACATAGAAGCCTGGCTCCCTCGGGCCCTGTGCCCACAACCCCACCCTGCTCTATGCTCACCTGAGGCTGCACACAAGCTCGGTGAAGCGGGGCCGCTCACTGGGGTCGTAGTCCCAGCATCGGGTCATAAGTGTGTAGAGAACAGGCGGGCAGAGGTTGGGTTTGGGCAGCCGGTCCCCCTTCTCGAGCACCCCGATGACATCCTTGTTCTCCAGCCAGAAGAAGGGCTGCTTGCCAAAGCTCAGGATCTCCCACATGCACACAGCTGGGAGCAGGAGGACAGGGTTCAGGAGCTGGGGTGGGAGGGTGAGGACTTGCCCCTGGAGAGGCCAGCCCACTCTCTCCAGGGACAACCATAGGGATCTGCTCTGGGTTCCTGCCAGGAGTTCCCATGTTCCCTCACCTCCCCTGAGCACCCCTGAGGTCCCGTCCACCATGGTGGTTGCCAAGGGACCAGTCACCTGCATCTGTAAGTGAACTCAGGTCCCTTTCTCTATGTCCCCTCCGCATGCAGCTATTAGCGTTCCATGGGGTGGGGTGGGGCAAAGACACATCACTGGGACCACTGGTGCCTTCTCTCAGGAAGGGGTGAAGCCTCTATCAAAAGCTGGGGTTGGAGGCCCATACCTGCTGCCTATGGGATCATGGGGAAGCCCCTGACCTGCCTGAGCCTCAGCTTCCTTATCTGAAAACTGGGAATTATAATAATGAGATTTTACTGGTCAGCTGTGGAGAACTGAGAGGGGTAATCTGTGGGCTGTCTGCTCTGTAAGGGGCTATCACCTGGTTTCAGCCTCACCCGTTCCTGAACCTCGTTCTCAGAACAAACCCCAGAGTTTGCCCCTGAGGATGCTCTCCCTGGTGTCCCCGCACTAGTTCCTAGGGCTGGTTGGTGAGTACACACTCATCTCCAGAGTCTCTTCCAGGGAGATGAACCCGCACTGCCTGGGGCCGGTCCTTAGCCTGTATCACTCCAGCTCACCACTTGGCCTCTCGCTTGTGACACTTTTCAGTGGTCACAACAAAACTGAATCCTGTAACCCAACAACGGGGTGTCCTGACCCGTGCTCTCGGCACTTCCTCTTTGCCTGGTCGTGGAGGCAAGAATCGAAACCCTCATCCACACCCTCCCAAAATTCAACTCACCAAACATCCAGACGTCGCTGGCTGTGGTGAAGCGGCGGAAGTTAATGGACTCAGGTGACATCCATTTGATGGGTAGACGAGTCACAGAGGCTTTGGGTGGGCATAGAGGTTTACAGGAGATATTCAGGGAAGAAAGGTCCAGAATTACTAAAAAATATAGCCTATTCTCTGGAGACCCAAGAACCTAGTCTTTTTTTTTTTCCTGGGGCCTTGGCTTCAGCGATCCTGCCGGTGCAAAGCCCAGACCGGAACGGCCCCTCACCTTTGTAATACTCCTCATCCTCAATGTATCGGGAAAGGCCGAAGTCTCCCAGCTTCACACACTCAGGGGAGGCCACCAGGATGTTGCGGACGGCAATGTCCCTGGAAGAGAAATATGAAGACAAGGGTAAGGTGATTCAGACGGCTTCAGAGAGACAGACAGACAGATGAACAGAGAGACAAAAGAGAGTGCTGGCCAGGGAGCAGGCCTCCAGAGCAGTCAGGCAGTTTCTAGCGGTTAGCCCTTCCCTGACCCACCAAGCCATCTTGTCAAAACCCAGCTCCGATGAAAGCCTGGGTGACCCTCCAATTCCCGCCACACACCAGGCCCTTTGTCACCGCCTTTCACGTCACCCTGGAGCTTTCACTCCCATCGTCCTTTCTCATGTGTCTCCAGCGTGAAGCCTGTTTCAGGTTCCCAGGGCTTGTTCACAATGCTCCCCTGCCCTGATGCCTGATTGTCCCTTCTGCCAGGGATGCTGTCACCCTGCTGATTCTCTAAGAAAGAACCCCAACATTTTTCCTGGTTACAATTATTCTCTCCTTATTCTGCAGTTCCACAGGATGGTGTAGGCTTTGTCAGGGCTCAGAGCAGCAGCCACAGCTCGGAGCTAACTTCCTCAGAGCGCTAGGACAGCCAGGACCAGCCCCGTGCTCTGTGCACCCCAGGTCATGATACAAAGACCCCCAGAGCCCCCCACCCGCCTCCTGGGCGCACAGGAGGAGACCAGCACAGACAGCTGGAGGAACTCGGCCAGTGGGTTGCTGGTAGGAGAGGAGTCAGCCTAACTCCAGAGCTGGGCTCTCACCCTCCCAGAGAGCACTCACTGACTCCGATACCGTTTATCTCGCGTTCCTGCATCACTTCTAACCCCAAACTGATTGGTCTACTTCCTTCTCCCAGGCAGGCTCCCTCCTTGCCATTTGTCTTTATTATTGAAAAGATGTCACTCAAACAAAGGGAACAAATCTATTATCCCACCATCTTTACCCCACGATTATTTCTGTCTCTCATTTCATCCTCCTGCTGGAAGGGACACTCCACAAGAAGGGGTTTTGTCTGTTTTGATTATGACTTTGTCCCAGAGCCTAGGACAGCACTTGGAGGCACAGGGCGAGAGTTTCATTGTATCTGGTAAGTGAGTGAGTGAGTGAATGAATAAATGTTTCTGTCCCCCAACACTGCTTTGCATAATATCACTCACAAGGCCACAGAGTTTGATTGAAAAACTCACCCATACACCTTAGTGATGTGAGAGCACCTGTTCTGTTTCCTCTAGGGAACCATGTCCCCTGTGGTAGGGACCTCCTTTCAGGGAGTGGGAACAAAGCCAGGAACAAAGCCAGGGGCTGGCTTCACAGACAGAGGAAGGATTGGACTTGGCAACCCGGGGTGCCAGGCAGTGCCCGCCACTCTGGCTGGAAAGGCCCACACCCCAGGATCTTCCCAGCATTGCCCTAGCTCAGTCCCACCTGCCTGGGTCCCATGCCACCAAGTGGTCCAGAGGGAGGAGAACAAGTAACTTCCTAGAACCCACAGAGAAGCGGGTGGGAAAGCACTGAGTTAAACGTCAGACACTCGGGACTTATATCACCCTGAGTAACAATCCTGGGACGCACATGTTCCTATTTCCACTTATCAGATGAAGAAACAGGTTCATAGAAGGTGACCAGGTTGTCACATTAAACAGGACAGGCTGGGGTTTTGACACTGGTCTATGTGACACCAACACCCTGCTATACTCAAAAGTCTCCAGGATCAGATTGCAGGGGATTGCAGGGGGTACATGTGGCTTCCACCCTAGCGCACCTGTGGACACAGTTGATGCTCTCCAGGTAGGCCATGGCCTTACAAATCTGCAGCGAGTACAGGACGAGAGTGAGCACCTTCAGAGAGTTCTTGTTTCGCTCCAGGTAGTGGCCCAGCTGCCGGAAGAGGGAAGGTGTCATCAAGACCCGGAACGGGCTCAGTGTGAGCCAGGGAGTCAGGGAGCCAGGTCTCAGGCGGGGTTGGTGCAGAGAGGAGGGCAAACCCAGGTCCCAGCGACTTCCTCTGGCAGTGGTGGGATTTAGCTGGTTCACACGGGTTCAGCAGGCCAATACCTAATATTTTGTTGAGTTTGGAGAACAGGTTGTTAAAATGGCACTTGTAATCAGGGTTCTCTTTAAGGTGGGTGCCTGGGCAGCCGCCCAATGTGGAAATCACAAATTTACATTCCTTACTCTTTTTTAATGTTTATCTGTGCAACAGCATATTCTAAGTGCCTGTAATAAGGTTGATTCCATCCACGGGTGAAAAAAATTGCAAGTGAAGGCACCAATCAAGAAGCAATATGAAAATACTTTAAATAACAGTTTTATTTATTTTTTGTCAGGTATTATTGAATATTTTTAAATTAATATTTTAAAACTCTTTCTTATAACATAGGCTAGTTTTGTGTACCTCTTTTATTGTTCTTGTTTAAGTAGTACATGCATGAAATAATAAACTACTTTTCAGTATACCTTTTTTTAATACTTAAAATGGTCATTAGGGCAGAGAACCGGTTGTTAAATTACCCCTGGTCTCTGGGTTGTTTCAGCTGAATGCAGAAAGCAGGAAGCGGGAGTTAAGGGCCCTTTAGAAACACCTGCCACCCTGCTCCGCTGTGGCCAGCTGTCAACACAGGGTTCCTCTACTTCTACCTCCAGCTCACCTCCCCATAGGAATACAGTTCCATTATGATCCAGGTGGGCTCCTCTTCGATGATGCCTATCAGCTTCACAATGTGCGGGTGGTCCAGATTCCTCATGATCACTGAAATTGGGGGTGAGAGGGGTCAGCCAGAGCGGCTCTAAGGGCCAATGTGAGAAACAGGCTTTTCCTTCCCGACTGGGAGAAATGAGGAGTGACACCCCTCCTCCCAGGTGGGTCCTAGCACTGCTCACACTACCCCCTTCCTGAATTTCGTCCCCTCTCTTGAGTTGGAGTTCTGTGTCGCCTCGGAGGGGTCTTCTCCATCACATGGGGGGATATGTCCCTCCTCAGGGGACACCTACCTGCCTCACTCATGAACTTCTCCTTGTTGTCCAGAGTGCAGTCTTTTTTGCAAGTCTTCACAGCTACATTGATTTTCTCTCCTTTCTGCAATGAGAGTGAGGTCAGGGACCCTCGGTCCAGCCAGTGCTTAAAAGAAAGTGTCCCTTCCCGGCGTCACCATTGTCTTCCCACAGGCTTCACTGCGAGCCAAGGGGAAGCACGCACAGCACACTCTTCCCCCTGCCTCTCGCCTCACCCCCTCTCCTCTCTCCTCTGCCTTTCCTCTCCTCCCTGCTCCTTTTCTTTTCGATCAGGCTGTGCTAGGCCTGCAAAGGACCTTCAAGGTCAGATAACTTGAATCCTGGCTGTGCAGGTGAGGAAACAGAGGCTGGGGGGCCCGAGGGCTAGTCCAAGGTTCGCGGGTGCATGCACCCCATGTAAGGCCGTCCTCAGACACAGTGTACGGGGCTCCTTCTCTCTTTATTGTTAGTGTTCCCGTGTCTCCTGCCCTCTTCCTCCGCTCTGCCTTCTCTCCAAACCTGGTGGGAGCACAGCCACAAACCTTGTCCCGCCCCATGGGGGCCTCCACACTAACTCCTGCCTCCAACCCGCCCTTCCTTTTCTCAGGACTGCACACTTCCATGCCTCCCACCCAGTGTCAGTTGCCCCTCTCCTGGTGCTGCCTCTATTTTGATCCTTGGCACCCCTATCCTTCTTGTAAATGACTCTTGTTTCCATCACTCCCTGGGTATTTCATAAATACTGCACATGCCAGGTGTGTGGAGACCCACACAGCATGGTTGCCGCCCCCGGCCCTGGAAGACTGGCGCTCCCCCTCACCCTGCAGAAAGTGGGAGCGGACCATCAGGGAAGAGTTGGAACTCACGTGATTTGTGTAGACACCTTCGTAGACCTCTCCAAAAAAGCCTTCCCCAAGAATACAGTTCAGAACCACATCTTCCCGGGCGATGCCATACTGTGGGCCTGTGAGTGCAAGAAAGAGTCCCAGAGCTCAGCAGCTGGCTGACACCCCAGGACTCTGAGTGTCCACGGGCTGCCATGTCAAGCTCTGCTCCCCCTGCTCAGACATAACCAGACCTCCAGCAATACCTCAGCCAAGAACCAGGGGCTAGGCTGGGAAAGGGGCTCTAGAATGTTCTGTTGTCTCAGACCTGGGGAAGAGCCATCCCCCTGTTCCTGCTAAAAGCTGGTCCCATGTCCCCAGTCTTGGGGTTCCCACAGACCACAGGCACATGAGAGGGCCATAGCACGGGGACAAAAGAATGAGCTCGGCTTTCAAGTCAAAGGTGCCTCCTTGCTCAGGTTGTCTCTGTCTGAATCACACAAGGGAGAAGAGAAAGAAAGTCCCCCTGTGGTGTCACATGTGTCCCCGCAATGTCACTTCACAGTTGGCCCTGGTTGTGGACAACGTGGTGGGGTCAAGAATCTACCTCCTGGCCTTCGTAGAGTCTCATCGGGAATCTCGGCATAGATGTCTGATTCTGCAATGACAGGAAAAGAACATTCCATGGGGAAGATGCCCTCCGAGGGCTCCACCAGGAACCAGGTGCGTGACTGCCATGTCAGGGCAGTGGAACCAAGGATGACACCACTGTCAGGGGAGAAGGGAGGAGCCAGGCGAGAATCGGGGCTCTAGGTGCAGATTTTAGAGTGGCCACAGAGCCCAGGGCACCTCGCGGGAGTCTGCTTGCTACTGCCTGGTTGTGTTATTTAGGACAAGTTGGTTAGTCTCCCTTAATCTCAACTTCCTGTTCTGTAAAATGAATGCCTCCTGGGAACGTCTTAAAGATCGAGTAAAAGAATACCTGTTATGTATTTATCACTGTTATAGATTAAATGTTTGTGATCCCTCCTCCTCCCCCCAAATTCATATGTTGATGCTCTGACCCTCAGTGTTTGGAGTTAGACCCTTTGGGGGTGATCAGGGTTAGATGAAGTCATGAGGATGGAACCCCCATGAGAGGAACAGTGCCCTTATAAAAAGAGAAATAGACCAGAGCTCTCTCCCCCAAGCGAGAACACAGAGAGAAGGCTGCCATCTGCAAACCAGGAGAGCACTCACCAGGACCTGACCATGCAGGCACCTGGATCTTAGACTTCCAGCCTCCACAAGTATGAGAAATAAATGTCTTTTGTTTGAGCCACCCAGTCTGTGATGTTTTATTATGGCAGTCTCAGCACACTAAGACAGACACGGTGCCACATACAAACTACGCAAAACATGGTATCTTTTATGACTGATGATATTTCAGCCGTCATTGAGACATCATAGGGGAAGTTCATTTTTCTGTAATGTTGAGGGAATACTTGACAAGCTCACAAGAGCAGGCAGAAGGGAGGCTCTGGGCACAGGAAGTGGGCAGCAGACAGACAGGCTTACCTATGCTGCAGCTTTCTGAGAGGTGGGGTCGCTGAGCCTCCAGGTTTCTGTAGGAGGAGATGAGACAGCAGGAGCCCAGTGAGCTTGAGGCGTGGCAGTGTTCCCTGGGCAGTCTTGGCCCACCCTTCCATCGTCCCACCTGGAGGACCAGCTGCACTATGCCACTGCCTGCCTAGAGAACCACCAGACTGTCCTAATGATAATAACCGGCTGCCAGGGGCCAGGATGGAAGGGACAGCGGCAATATCCCTTAGGATTAGATGCCAGGTAGCATTAGAATATAGGAATATCCCTTGCAAGAATTGACTGGGAGAAGTTTACTGGCAAAAAAAAATAATTGCCACTTGTAAAATTTTGGGGTCCCAGCATTCTCCTCTGGGGCCCAGGAACCGTGGGGCTGGGAGCTCCCTGTTTGTTCTGCCTTCTGGGCAGACAGAATGAGTGCAGGGCCTGATCCCTGCCGTCTGGTTGTACTCACAGCATGGGGATCTGGGGCAAGCTGTTCCGCTTCTCACCATCTGGGAAGAGGGGAAGACGAAAAGGAGTTGGAGCCAAGAACAAAGGGTCCCGGATGGCTGGCTGATCCCACTGCTTCCATAAGCCAACACAAGGGAGACCCCTTAGCACCCTTCTGTGCTCTCTGACAGTCTGAGTGGGAGCTGGGTAGCCTTTGGCATGAATTTAAATCATCTTTGTAGAAGAATTTATTAGGCTTCTTCCTACCGCCATCCACCAGTTCCAGCCCAGACCCCTGCTTCCTGACCCCATTCCAAAGCAGAGACACAGCCAGGCAAGAGGGACCAGCAGGTTCTAGCAACAGACTTGATGCTCCTGGGCCCACCAACAGCTTTCTTCTGGAAGCTGGCTTCCAGGCGCCACTGACCAGCCGGGCCAGGGCCTGTGGCTTGGGACCCGGATGGGACCACAGGGAATGTCCTCCTTGGCTGGGTGAGTACCTGCACACACTATCAAAGCCACTTCATTCACATATTGGTCAATGGCTTGGCTTCCCTGGCTCTGTGGGGATGGGAGGGTGGGGGTGGAGAGGTGAGGGTTGGCTCAACTGCGCCACCATCTGCCCATTGGGCCAGTTTGCCTGTAAGTGGAAACGCACCTTTCTTGGGATGAATGATGAGAGAGCCTTTGTGCTCCCCCTGTAGCCGGCAGTAACCATCTATGAGGTCAGCCATGTTCTCGGCCTCTGCCAGAGAGGAGGTTTTGATGGACAAGGACTGCAGAGAAAAGACCGGCCAAGCATGAGACCTCAGGGCCTTGGCTGGAGTCTACCCCACAGGAAAGGAAAAGAAACTGCATATTCCTGCCATCCACCCAGCCAGAATAGATCTGCACCTCTCCTGGGGCTTGGCTTTCATTCCTCATAGCCACCAGGGGGCGCTCTTGTCATCTTTCCCAACCGACTGACAATCTCTAGGAAGGCCAGTCTCAGCTCTGACTTATTTTGGTCTCACAATGCCTTGTACCTAGCAGGAACAAAATATGCAAGAGCAGAAACAGAAGTGGAGCAGGGGATAGGAGAATGAAAGGAGAGACAGAAATCTGTTTGTAGTCTGAGGTCTTCTGAGTCACTCACCCACAACAAACCCTGCGACCTTGAGGTCTTGATTCTGGGCTATTGTTCACTTGTTCAAAGTTAAGCCTCTAATTACTACCTTGATTTCTGATCACCCTTACCCCACCCCCAAAGAAACCTTCCCCCACTTCTTTCTTGACACTTTTTACAACAGTTTTGCTTCCTGAGATATCTTTCTTATAATGTTTCATCATCCTGGGACTTTGTCTAAGAACTAGGTTTATTTTTTTTAACAAGGTCTTGGAAGCCAGAGAATCCCTGGCTTCTAACCACCTGCACAAGAATGCCCAACTTGCAGTTGCACCCCCTTGTTTCAGAGTTTCCAGATTCCCCGAGATGCTCACCTGGGGGGCACCCTCGATGCCCAGCTGCAGTACCGCATGGCCCTCCTCCAGCAGGACACACCTGATGGACTTGATCTGCTTGAACTCAGCCAGGCAGGTGGGCTGTGAGAAAGGATGAGGGTGCTTCAGACTATCCCACTCCCGGATCAGGCCAAGGAAACTGGCCAGGACAGGGTGGCATGAGGAAGCAGTGGAAACGGGGAGTCTCTCAAGGGGATGAAGAAAGAATCAAAGACTATTAACTGAAAGGAACATCTAGTTCAAGCCCGTGACTTTGCAGAAAAGGACATGAGTCTGGAGAGAGCCAGGACTTGCCCAAGGTGTTTTGATTCCCAGGGGAGTGATGGCCCCATCTTACCACTGCCCCCCAGACTCTGTACCAGGGATAGTCACAGGGGAATCAAGAGCCATCAGCCCCATGCTGTTATGCCAAACACCCTCTCTACAGCTGCTCATACTAATGCCCTCTCTGCAGTCAGCCGCTGGGGTGGGAAGAACAGACGGGGGCAGGCCAGGGTAGGAGGCAGCAGACAGGGAAGACAGCGCAGTGTGGGGCCCGGTGGGGCATGCCCCCAGTCTCTTTCTACCTTTGCATCTTGACTTGTCAGCTGGCGGATGCCTTTAGGACCGATGACCAGGTCCACAGTGATGTTCCATCCTTGCTGGAATAAAAGGAAAGAGGGAACTGCTGTCCAAGGCCTGACTTCCCCATATTTCAGAATCCTGAAAAGGGCCCACTAAGCCAGACCCAGCCTACTGTCTCCTGGGCCCTCCCATTCCTTATACTCTGAACCCCTGCAATACAGACTATCACCCTCCCTAAACTGCCCATGACTCAGAGTTGGAGCCCAGATTTCAGTTCCCTTCCTGAGGCAAGTAGATTTATGTTAGCTGCAGTTTAGGGCAGGTCAGTAGAAGCCAGCAAAGCCCCTTCCTGGCCCCCCATGATGGCATCCTGGCTCCCTTTCCCAGGAGTCCTGGAATCCATGCCGAGAAGAGAATTACAATGAGTTCACAGCGATAGGTCTCCTGGTCGATGCTGGCGAAGCCGGAGAGGGTGTTGAAGAACTTCATGACGCACTCCTCCTCCCGGAGCAAGGCATACTGCTGGAATGTCTGCTGGATCATCTTCCGGAACTGCTTGGGCTGGGGGAGATGGGCAGGGGTGAGGAGGCTCCTCCAAGCTCGGATTCTTTCCCTTAGGATCTCACCCAGAGCCTGCGTGCTGCTGTCAGACAGAGGGTCCCCAGGCCTCTGCCATGAGAGCGGTGGTGTCTCGTACCCAGAGCACACACCTATTGTCTCATAGGAGACTCCCCATAGCCCTGGGAGGGAGCAGGCAGGCACTGTCCCCAGTGCTTGGGCTGCATGGCTCACTGGCCTCTGGTGTGGAATTGGAGTTGGATTTCCTGATCCCCAGCCACGGACGGGGTGCATTTCGTGGTCCTATGTCCAGATAGCCCAAGGTGGCGCGGACACCCTGGCTGTATCTCTGACTATCCCCAGCCCGGTACCTTCAGCTCTAGTCCTGGGGACCAGCGCAAAGGGGGTCTTTCCGGACCCCTCGCCCACTTACCTTTAAGTTCTCCTGCATTTGCTTTGGGAAAAACAGGTCGAGCCCTACTTCCTTCCTGAAAGAAGAAGAAAACCATCATTTGACTACCCCTCTCCCCCAACCCAGGACTTCTGGCCAATTGGGGAGAGATGGGAGGTGGGCCCCACCTGGCTTTGCTCTGGGGGTAAGTGGAACGGGGTGAGTAGGAAAAGCAGGGCAGCAGGAAGGGAGGGGCGGCAGGGGCCAGTCTCAGGACTTACTCCAGGAGCTCGAAGTTGGACTTTTTGTCAAGTGCGTTGTGGGGCATGTCCTTGAAGAACCGCCTGGAGAGAGAGAAGTCATGGAGAGGCTGATGTCTGGAGAACGAAGCCACTGGAGCCGGGTCACCCAATGGCCACATATTGGCCTAGAAGGCCCCTTTCCCTGCCACATATGGGAACCACTGGGAGGGAGAAAGTCAGGACAGTAAAAAGAATTGATACTTTGAAAACCATGAAGGAAAGGAAAGTCCACAAATCTCATCCTAGAAAAGACCCGAGCCCTGTGCTCTGGGAAGCCCAGCTCTAGGCAGAGGAGGACGGTGGTGGTTCTATCTGTGGCCTCTAAAAACAAATGACCCAAGGAAATACCCACCTCCACCTTCAGAGTCTGGGTACCCTTTGCAATTTCTTTTTCTTGCTTTGCTAACTCTGAAATATTATGTGTGTGTGTGTGTGTGTGTGTGTGTGTGTGTGTGTGTTGGTGTGTTCATTTAAATAATTATTAAATGTTGTATATATGAAAAATTTAAAACTTATGGAACAGAAGGAGAAAAATAAAAATAATCCATAATCCTCTAACCAAGGTTGACATTTATTAATATTCAATATATATTCTTTAAGTCCCATTAAGTGTATGTCTTGATAGAGATTTTTATGTATTATTTATTTATAGCAATTGTTATTTAAGGAGAAACCAAATAACCAATGTCCTCACTTGTGTCTCCTTCCTTCTCTGCCTGAGTCACTATGTCCAGGAATTTCTTGGACTGTTGCAGACATTGTCACACTTTTAATCTTACATTAGAGTGACTCAGCATTCCTTTAACCCAGCTGTCTTTATTCTGAGAACAGTTTGTGCTGATACTATAAGCAGAGAAAGAGGTAAGTAACTTATGATTTAAAAGTTATGAATTTAAATAATTCACTATAATTAGAAAATAGTAAAATTATATCACCATCTCACTTTTTTTTTTTCTTAAGTGAGAATAGGGAGGCAGAGACAGATTCCTACTGGGCAATGCTCTGCCCATCTGGGGCATTGCTCTGTTGCTTGGCAACTGAGCTGTTTTAGTGCCTGAGGTGAGGCCATGGAGCCATCTTCAGTGCCCAGGGCCAACATGCTTCAATGGAGCCATGGCTGAGAGAGAGAAAGAGAGAGATAGAGAGAAAGAAGGGAGAGGGGATGGTCTCTTTTCCTGTGTGCCCTGACCAGGAACTGAACCTGGGACATCCACACGCAAGGCCAATGCTTTACCACTGAGCCAACCAGCCAGGGTCCCATCTCACACTTTATTCTAAATGTTTATTCTAAATGGAGTAAAGGGATAAATGTAATAATAAAAATCATTTTAAAACTACAAGAAAAATCTAAGAAAATATTCCCAAATCATGAGATTGGGAAGAGTATCTAAAGCATGAAATCATAGAAGAAATGCTAGATTAAAACACCCAATTTTATATCCTTAACAATTTTTAATAAATGGTGCTTGTTTTGTTTTTTTAATTTAAGTATAGTTGGTATACAATCTTTATATTGGTTATATTAGTTTCAAGTGTACAATATAGTCACTTGACATCTTTATATTTTACAATATGATCACCCCACTAATTCTACTAATCATTTGTCACTGTGTAAACATCTCACAATATTATTAACTCTATTCCCCTTCCCATTTTTACCTGTCTCCTCCACCCCTTTCCTTCTGATAACCATTCCTTTGGTCTCTATTTCTATGAGTCTGTTTTTGTTTTATTTGTTTGTTTTGTTTTTAGATTTCATATATAAGTGAAACCATACTAGTTTGTCTTTCTCTCCCTGACTTATTTCACTTAGCATAATATACTCTAGGTCCATTCATGTCGGTGCAATTGGCAACATTTTATTCTTCTTTATTGCTGTGTAATATTTTATTTTACAATTTTTAATAAATGGTTTTTTGTTGTTGCATTTTTCAATCACCATTTACATTCAATACCATTCCGCACCAGTTTCAGATACACAGCAGAGTGGCTGAAAAACCATTCATTCTAGTTCATCCCCTCGACACTGCCCCAGGCACCCATGTGGCCCCACACCCACATTATATCAGCATTACTGCCTATACTCTCTTCACTGCAATCTGCATCTGTGGCTATTTGCAACTATCAGTTTGTACTGCTAATCCCTTCATCTTAATACATGGTGGTTTTGAACAGATTGCCAAGCAAGATAAGTAGAAAAAAGAATGTGTTGGAAAATATTAGACTGGATCTACCTTGTTAATGGAAGTTAGCTCTGCTTAATGAAATTTCAGATGATGTTAGTAAGTTTTTTCTCCTTTTTCTACATGCTCCAAATATTCCACATTGAACATATATTACCCTTTTTACTTGAAAAAAATATAAGGCAGTGAGGTTATTCAATCCATCATAATGCAAGTTATCAGGGCTCACTACCTGCTGAGGTGGCTACCTCCATAGTAACACATCTACTGGTAAAAAGTTTTTCTTTCTTTTCCCTTACTCTTTCTTGGCCCTTAGAGCTATACATACTAAGTTTAATTCCTTTCTTAGATATCAGGTTTGTTATTTTTAATTCAGTAAGAGGAGGGGAGGCAAAGACAGACTCCTACATGCACTCAACCAGGATCCACCCAGCGAGCCCACTAGAGTGTGATGCTCTGCCCATCTGTGGTGTTATGGTGTTGCTCTGTTGCTCAGCAACTGAGCTCTTCTTTAGCACCTGAGGCAGAGGCCATGGAGCCATCCTCAGTGCCTGGGGCCAACTCGTTCCAACTAAGCCATGGCTGCAGGAGAAGAGAGAGGAGAAAGAAGCGAGATGAGGAGGAGTGAAGAAGCAGATCATTGCTTCTCTTGTGTACCTTGACCAGGAATCGAACCCAGGACATCCACACATTGGGCCAATACTCTACCACTGAGTCAATTGGACAGGGCCAGATATCAGATATTTGATAACAATTATTTTATCCTGACCTCTGTTCTCATTATGGTCCCCTCTCTTCTCCCAGCCCCCAACACACCCATATACCAGAACATCATCCTCAATTACTTCAATTGCTTCCCTCAGATGAGAAAAATTGATGTGAAATACAAATAAGAAAGAATAGAATTGCTCTGTGGTGATAAAGGCACAATGAAACAATAAGTTCTTTCTAGCTGGCATAAACTGAGTTGTTTCAAATGCCAGTAACTGGAATGAAGGGAGAGCCAAAGATTAAGTCTTTGATATAAAATTTCTCTTATCGAATCAAAAATGGGTACATTAAAATGAGTATTAAGTAGTAATAATATTTAATGATGGCTCAGAAAATATTGATAAATTATGTTACAATATCGAGATGCATTTCTAGCCTGTACTCCTCTAAGAAAAGATGCAAGATACAAAGTTTACATATTTAAATAAAATAGGTCTACAACAAAACCAGATAATGAGATAAAGAATATGGCAAACCTGTGGTTTGGGGTTTGGTTGTCCTGGAAGTGATGATATTGGATAGAAGACTTTATTAAATGTAGAATTCACCAAGAAAAAACACTTACCATAAAATAGGTATTTCATCATTAAAATAAAAAAGTTTAAAAGTCATTTATTGAAAGAAAACTACTATTCTCAATGTTCGTTTTACCAAAAAATAAAAAATGAGAAGCCAATTTTATGTTTGTTTCTCCTGTTGCAGTTTTGGTAAACGCCAATGATATAACACTAAAGCACATGTGCTTGACGGAGGGCCTCGCCTTTAGTGGTGGGCTAATTCAGTGGCTCTCAATCGGAGGCAATTGTACACCTGCCTCCCAAGCCTGGAAACATTTGGAAATGTCTAGAGATCCTTTTGGTCGTCACACCTTGTGGGACGGAGGGGAGGTCTTAACAGCATCTAGTGTGTACAAGCCAGGGATGCTGCTAAGTATCTTACAGTGTGCAAGATGGTCCCTATGACAAAGAATGATACAGCTCCAAATGTCCCTATTGCTAAGGTTGAGAAACACTGGCAGCTTGATCCAAGGAGAGAATGTAGGAAACTAGAAGCGTGACTCTTCCCCACCCCTTCTATCAGGTATCTGATAGAACAAGATAGCAGATGCTGGAGGAGTGTTCCAGCTGATTAGGGCAGGTCTGATCTTTGGAAACCAGACAACAGGTGTGCAGGAAAGACATTCGGTTATAGAACATAAGAACGCTGTATACATCCAAAGACTTCTTGCAGCATTATTTACACCAGCAACCTAAGTGCTCATCATTAGATGAATGGATAAAGAAGATGTGGTGCACATATACAATGGAATATGAGTCAGTCATAAAAAATAATAAAATCTTGCCATCTGCAACAACATGGATGAACCTACAGGGGACAGTGCTAAATGAGATAAGTCAGACAGAGAAAGACAAATGCCAATGATTTCACTTACATGTGGAATTTAAAAAACAAAATAAATGAACAAGCAGAACAGAGACAGACTCATAGATTCAGAGAAGATTTTGGCAGTTGCCAGATGGGAGAAAGGTTGGCGGACTGGGTAAAGAAAAAGTAGAGGTTTAGAAGTACAAATAAGTAGTTACAGGCTAGTCCAGTGGTTCTTAACCTGGGTTCTATCGAACCCTAGGGGTTCGATGAGTCGGTCTCAGGGGTTCAGAGAAGCCTCTGCCGCGGAGGCCAGAATAAAGTAATACCGTAATTTGTTGTGAGTTCGTGCACTTTGTTGGTTTTGTTCTTTGAGCAAGGTGATGTTCATGCACGGCTCATTTTGTGCACCAGTATAAAAACATATACCTATGTCTTGAATTTGGAAAAAAAATCATATTTTATTTATCACTAAAGAAGGGTTCAGTGAATGCGCATATGAAACTGGTGGGTTCGGTACCTCAGAAAAGGTTAAGAACCACTGGGCTAGTCACAGGGATGTAAAGTACAGCATAGGTAAAAAGTCAATAATATTGTAATAACTATGTATGGTGTCAGATGTGTACTGGATTTATTAGGGTGATCCCTTCATAAGTTACATAAATGTCTAATCACAGGGTTGTATAATATATTATTGTACATCAACTATCATTTAAAAACAAATAAACAAACAAAAACAAGAACCCTATCCAGAATTCTCCCCAGGATAGAAAATTATTCATTCCATCCTGCTTCTACTTGAGGTGCTTATGGTTAAGATCCCAAATTTTCAGAGTCAATCACAACAGCTTTAGAAAGTATTCTAAGCCCAAGTTACCTGCCCTCCATGTCCATAGGAAACCTCAAGGCACGCTTGCAAAGTGTGGGTTCCAGGCAACATGGCCATCCACAGTAACTGTTGGGCTGAATGAGCTGCAAAGGTACTTCTAGGTAATCAAAGCTGATTTCAGCTTGCTGTATGCTATTATTTATTCTAACAGAATAAATGTTGGCAAATGTTCACCAGAGAAGAGGAATTTAGATCTTTTAGAGTTATCCATTCATTCAAACATAAACTGTGCCCTCATTATGTGCCAGGTAAAGGGAGTGCCAACCCCAACTTCAAGGACTTGACAAGATTCGCAATCTAGTGCATGTGAGCCAACTGGTGCCTAGAGTGAGGTAGGCGAGGTGGGTAAGGGGAAGGGAAGGCTTCAAGATGGAGAAATCCTTGAACTGGCTTTACAGGAAGAGCCTATGACCACCATATTGCTCATTATTGACATTTCTCAGGTGTGCTCTGAGGCTTTCTGTCAATGCAGAGGGTTAGCAGGCAACACTGGCTTAGTGAATTTTCTAAAGCCTTCAGAATAAAGAATGGCTCACCAGGCCGAAAAGGGGAATGACTAGAGTGTGCCAGACAGAGGGAACACATCACTCACTAAGAGGGTGGCAGCTGCTTCCAAGTCCCAGACACAGAGGTCCCTAAATGTCACTCCTGGTTTATGATACTGGTTGAATGAATGAATGAGCATTGAGACTAGGAATGTGATAAAAGAGTCTTGAGGACCAGAGTATTTAAACAAACCTTAATAAAACAAAAGTTTGGCTAAATGGTAGGGTAAACAAATATTGAAATGAACACTGCAGCATTAAAATATATGAAAATAATAGCAGTTCTAGAAGGACTAAGGAGATGGTGAATGAAGAAACGTTTAATTAGGAAAAAGGTAACTCAGGTAACACACCTAAGTCATCCCAACCTCTTGAAATCCAGCACACTTGCTATATCATTGATTGCCCTTCTCTCATGCATTGAAGATCAGTTATTGTGTTATTTTTGACAAAGGTACCCAATCACTACAGTGTGCCATGATGAGCTACATCTCAGCTGCTGTCAGTGGACACCCAGTGATCCTCAACCTGCCCCATCTGCCTTCACTGAATGAGAACGTACCTTCTAGGAGTACCCTCTAGTGCTTGGCTGGTTCTCCCCAGAGGCTAACTGCATCCAAATTGTCTCTGGGGTAACTTATCAAAATTGCAGATCCTGAAGGCCCACCCAACTCTACTAAACCAGAACATCCCAGGATGGGATTAGAGTTTTCTAGTTTAATAAGCTTCCAGGTGACTATGATTTGTAACCAGCTTTTGGAAGGAGACAGATGAGGGGAAGAGAAAAGGCAATGGAGGATAGAATGGTGATGGACAGTGAACCGAATGGTCCTGCTTTGAAGGAGAATGTGCTAGAACACAGGTCTAACCCCATTTCCCTCCTCGACCCGACAGCCAAGAATAAGACTTGTTTCTTAGACTGTCATTCCATGTCTTCTACCATCAGCCCAACTTACCTCCCTCAACTCATCTCTCATTATTCTTCAGTCCGTTCTTTTCCTTCCACTGGTCACTGAGCCCGGAATGCATACTCCCTGTCCCCAACCCCTCTATTATCTACTAATGGAAATATTGCCCTCCTTCTTGGAATGGTTCAAATCCCTTCTTTCTGGTGTCCTAAGGCAGGATTAATGGCTCTTCTATGTACATCTGTTTGGCATATATTTCATGATGCCTTGTATTATGGTCAATTGTAGACACACCTGTCACCTCCCCAAACACTGTAAATTTGAGGGCCTCTCTGGATGACTCATGCATATTTATTAGTGCCTACAGGAGCTGAAGACATGGCAGTGAACAACACAGATGGAAACCCCAGCATTTGAGTATCTCTTAGGATTTCACCTAAGGCTCAGAGAAACATTTACTGCATCACTTGGATGGCAGATAGATGGAAAAAGCAGACACCCTGGAGGCAAGATCCCTGGCAGCTAGAGGAAGATGGGAAAGCAGCCAGAGAGGACTCCTATCCCAGGGTCCAAACAGCAAGTGCCTCAGGACCTGATTCTGTATCAGCCACCACTTATCCCCTCCCGGCTCTACACATCCACTTTTGCTTCCCACCCTGGAGCAAAGACGAGCTGGCTAGGAGCCCAGCCCAGGAGAGGAGGCACCCTCCTTAGAGAGGACTCAAGGCCACATACCTGAGCTCCAGACAACCCAGCTGCAGGGCCATGCCCTCGCTGACCTTGCTGGCATAGCATTGCATGTAGTCACTCCGGAGCTGGTGGAGAGAAAGACCAAAGTTGAGATTCCTGTCCTCGTTCTCTGTTCTCCTGAGCAGAGGCCCCAAGCTGCTGTCAGTGGACACCCAGTGATGTGGTGGGTGCTTTGAACACACTCTTGCCACCCTGAGCTGTCTCTCTCATGTGCCCACCACGCACAATCATGTAGCAAGAGATGAAGAGCAGAGGAGAGGACTCATCTTCAGCTCTGCCTCTGCCTCCCTCCAGAACTTGGGCATGCTGACCAAGCCTCCACAGGCCAAGGTCTTTGGGTTTTTGAAGTGCTTTAGACATGCTCCCACTGGCTCCATGAGGCAGGAGGAGTTCAGATTCTCCTTCCCCGCTCCATATTTTGGAGATAAGAAAACTGGGATTTGGGGGAAGGAATAAGTAATTTATTTAAAGCCTTATTGATAAGTAGTGACAGGTGTCATCCACCAACAAGAAAAGTCTGGCTTGGTCTCCAGCAAGCCTGGAGAGAGATATAGGAGAGTACTAAGATCAGACAGAATACAGTGATGACAACCCATGTTTACCAGGCATTCCTTCTAGGCCAGGTCCTGTGTTAGCACGTTACATGCCTTAGAGTTGGTGTGTTGGAGCAGCTCCAAACAGCTCATGAAAGCCAGTTATCACACTTTTTGAAATTTTCCAAGTTGGCTGATATTACATAAGTAGCTTGAAACAGGCTTATTTATACCATGGTAATTGGCAAGTTCTACAAATCAGGTGTTTTCTTTTTTTCTTCACAGAGCTGGTTTACCAGCACACTGCTAATGATGTCATTTGGTCTTTATAACAACCCTATAAATTAGGTATTATTTTTATTATCATCCCTATTTTATCAAAGAGGAAACAGCTTCATGCAGCTAAGTTCCCTGGGGAAGCCAGGTTAGGTGGCAGAGCTGGACAAGAAACCAGGGTGTCAGGCAGCAGACCCTGTGAGCTTAAGATGACAGCCTCCTCCTTGGACCTGCTTTGCCTGAGACACCAGCCAGGTCTCCTGGGCAACAAATAGTCACCAGGAAATTCCAAGAGGAACCATGAACATATGGGGCAGAGGTAGCTAACACTTAACTAGCTGTGAGACAGGCAGAGTTGGGCAGCTGGCCAGGGGCCAAGGAATGTCCTCAAGAGGAGTTTCCAGGACTAGGGCCTCCAAAGCTTTGTCGTTCCATCTCTCAGGAGAGCATGGATGATACTTGGCATTTCATGTAATGGGACCCTGGGCACAGGAATTATCTTTCACCTGTTGGTAAAAATAAAGCAGCGTGGTCCTGTCTTCTCTCAGGCTCTCCATGAAGTCCTCTGGCAAGTAGCGAACTTGAAGGTCATACCTGGGGCAGGAAATTAAGACCCTCTTGTATTTTAAGGAAGGAGTAGGGCCAGCCAAGGGCAGGAGCAACCTCACCTACCACATGCAAGGGGCTGCCCATGTGGTTCCTGGCTACCCATTTAGGACTTTTGCTTGGGTGGAAGACCACAGAACGGTGGACTAGAGATAATGGGCAGTGCTAGCGCTGACGCCCCCCCCCCCATTTCTTCTTCATGGCAACTGTCTTCCTTGGACCAGCCAGGGCCTGGCTCGCCCTCCTCCCGGCGCTTCTGTTCCTTCTCTTCCAGAGCACCAACAGCATCCTGTCTGGGGATGCTTCTAGACATCTTCCCCGGATGGGGATGTGCTGTGAGCCCATGTTAGCTTGGCAAATACATGCATTGGATGCTGCAAGAAAGACTAAGCCTAAAATGTTGCTCATGTTCTAGAAGATTCTCAGAAATTGGAAAGTGCTCCAAGGAAGAACTCCCCTCCCCAAGGCATTCCCACTCCACATTCATCTTCCCCCACCCTCCCAACCTTGTTTGAGAGCCCAGGGCTCTCTCCTACCTCCACTCAGCTTCCACGTGTAGACACTCGTACTTGTCCTGCGCCTCACCCACCGTCATCTGCGGGTGCAGCCAGTGAATCTCATCTGACTTCATGTGCTTCAGCCTCAGCCCATAGCACTCAGCCAGCTGGATGTTGGGCCCGATCCGCCCGCTCAGCAGGATGGAGGCAATGACCTCCTACAGAGGAGAAGACAGGGACACGACTCAGAGGTGCCTCCTTCTAGGTTCCCACAGTCCTCACGCAGCTCTGGACATGCACTTCTCTAGGGTGAGGGTTCATCTTCATGTTTCATTCATCTGTAATTCTCTTGCACTTAGTGCAAGGCCTGGTACACAGTGGGCTCTGTCTGATGAATGAACAAACTAGCAGAATGAGGCAGAGGAACTGAGAAGAGAAAGCAGAAGCAAAGGAAAAACTGCAGCAAGGCAAAGAGCAGAGTCTGTGCTTCTGCATTTCAACCAAACCAAGTAACAACTGCTGAGAATCCACCATGTAAAAAGCACCCTCTGAGTGGTTCTCAGTTTAGCCAGTGTTACTCAGGGTCTGTAGTAGGCACTGCTGGGCACTTTGCAAACATTATTTCATTAAATCCACAAAACACAAGAAACTAGGTGTTATATCCCCATTTGGCTGATGCAGAAACTGATGGAGGTCACACAGCTCATGGAATTAAGCTGGGATTTTGAACTCTGGTCCACTGGACTCTGAGGATTTCTACTAGACCAAGCTGTTGTGTGGGATGGTGGGGCTGGGCAAGACAGAGGACAGGACTTGCATTAAGGGATGTACTGGCACAGTCCCCACACAAGAATCATAACCACAGAAAATAAAGTGTTGATAAGAAATTAGGGCCCTGACTGGTCGCTTAATGGATAGAACATTGGCCAGGCATATGGACATCCTGGGTCAGAACATACAGGAGGAGCGACGATCTGCTTCTTCCCCCCTTCCCCTCCCCCTTCTCTCCTTCTTCCCCTCCTGCAGTCAGTGGTTTCATTGGTTCAAACACGGCCTCCAGCACTGAAGATAGCTCTCTTAGAGTGCATTAGCCTCAGGTGCTAAAAATAGCTCGGTACTGGAGCATTGGTCCTAGATGAGGTTCCTGGGTGGATCCCAGTCAGGATGCATGCAGGAGTTTGTTTCACGATCTCCCCTCCTCTCACCTAAAAAAATAAATTAAAATAAGAAAGAAAGAAAGAAGAGAGAAAGGGAGAGAGAATAAAGGAAAGAAGGAAGAAGGGAAAGAAAGAAGGAAGGAAGGAAGGAAGGAAGGAAGGAAGGAAGGAAGGAAGGAAGGAAGGAACTAGGTGCCCTTCTTATGACTTCTTCCTTGACCAGAAGGCAGCCTGCCTGACATCCTGATGCCAAAGCTTCCTGGCCTAGAGCTAGAGTTGGATTAAGAGGAGGACAATCAGGCAGAAAAGCCTGGATCCCATCTACAAGGCTGTGCCTAGTGATGAATCACATCAGTTCCAGTTTAATTCAAGTTTCTCATGTGGTTCCATACATAACTGGTGAATGAAGCATTCCTAGTAGAGCAGAGAGGACCCACAGAGGCAAATTTGAAAACTCTCAGGCACTGACCAACTCCGCTGAGTATCTTTGTAATGTGCATGCCACCAAGCATCTACAACATGCAGAAAATAATAGCATCTATTTTGAATGGTTTTATGAGGTAAAGCTCCTTAGGGACAGAATTTTAACACAGCAATCCAATGTAGATTCGGGTGCTATTGGAAAAACAAAACAAAAGTCTAGTTTCTTCTTCTTTACCTTTTAAATCTCTTTTTCTTTATCCTTCTCTTGGAGGTGGTGGGATGGCCACAGGTCAGAGTAGTGAGGCTGAGGGGGTGGCTGTGGCTGCATAGCCAGCATCAGATTGGAAGGGGAGGGGGCTGGGCGCAGCTGGCCAGAGCAGGGAGGGTGGGTCACATACAGGGGGTTGAGCAAAAGCGTAAATACATTGAGGATAATGGGAAGTGGGTTTCTTACTGTCGGAGAAAGCACTTGAAATATAGAGAGGGAAAGGTTAGAGAGAAGCTTTGGTGAGAGACTGGAATTGGAAGTATGGTGAGAACTCATCGGGAAGAACACACCAGCACTTTGCTCTTTGCTGACTGAGAGAGCCTAGGATCAATGCTATCCTGGTTTTCATTTGCATACCAAACACTGATTCTTTATTTCCAAATATTCTTCTCTACTGAAAGGATCCAGGGCTCCTGGAAGAAATGGTTGATTCCAGGGCTGGGGCAAATAAAGTACAAAATGAGCCTGAAATATTTTTTTGTGCTAAGAAAAAAATAAAAGGAAGAGTTTGGAGAAACTTGGGGCCCTCTAACAAGAAAGCAGGATCAGCTTAAAGGGGCTGGCACTGGCCAAATCTGGGACAACCTAAAGCATTAAAATATACAGGCTAGGAATAGATCCGACTGAACAAAATAGAATCTGAGATAGTTAGATAAATAAAGGAGGGGAAAGGTAGCATTCTTCCTTATAGTAGAATGCTAACTAGCACATGCAGAATGAATGGAAATAATCACCGTTCGGCAACAAAGAGCATTGGTTGGATTGGGCATGACTCATCAATGGATGAGACAGTGACACATTCTTAGCGTATCTTCCCTAGGACTCTAATCATATACCAAGAAAACCCTGGCAGGCACAAATGACCAGGCCATCAACGCTTTTACATCGTCATCAGTAGAACAGGCAGAGTCTTGTCTCTCACCTTGATCGACCAAAAAGAACACAGCACCGTTTCTTAGCTATTTCTGCCCAAAGTTCATGGCTGGGTCTAGTCATGACACCCAGGGTGAGGGGTCTTCGCAGAGATCGTAGAATAGAAGGTCTGCACTCTTTCAGATTGGAGGAGACCAAAGAGATAGGACAACCAAACGCAGTGTGTATTCCTAAACCCGAGGGACTAGCTGGAACCTTTAAGTTTGTAGCCAGTTAGAAGTATGGACAGCCTGGGAAGCATGGAGTTTGAAACTGGGGCCTGAGGAGGGATGTCTAGGAGGAGGGGAAGGCTGTGCCCCAGCCTGTGAAGCTTGTGCCAGCTGAAGAGCTGGACAGTAAAGTCCACTGACCCTTCGGGCGCACCTGGGGACCAACCAGGCTGACCATCACAGGTGACGAGAAAGAGTGCTCACTTAGAAGTTACACAAACCCAGGGTCTGACCCCAGTCCTGACACATACTTCTAGCAGGATGACCTACTGCTTGAGCCAAAGGCCCCTTCCTGCTGCCTCCACCCTTGTCATGTGAAGCTGCAGAATGTCTCGTTCATTCAGCGGCGGTGGTCTCTGATGTACTTACTCTGTAAAGCATTGCTAGGAGCCTCGGTGCACACACAGCCCTCACCTCAAGGAGCTCCTTCCTATTCTGTGGGTGTGCAGAAGAAAGTAACTTAGATGAGGGGATCCCAGAGCGGGCTTGGGAATCACTTTAAGTGAAGAAAAAAATTGAGGTATGACATGACCTTACTGGGGAGGCTTTGGGTCAGGCTTGCCTCCGTCACCCTTTCCTGCTGCTCCCCAAATATTCATACGGCTCCTCGAGCAAATGGTGGGAGCGGCAAGACCAGCCCTCTGCCCACGGCTCATAGACTGTCACTGATGAGTCTATATTTCTTTTTCTATTAATAAATCGCTTTTTAAAAACAATAGTATAAGATGCCTACCTACTCACTAAATTGCCATATGTAACATGATAAGAAAAAAGAAAAAGTTGTCTTATTTTATCAGCTGTTATTTAAATAAGATCAGGATTTCTTTTTTTGCTACAGGAAAACCTTCACTTCCACTCATCTGATGGTTACTGAAAAGCAGGCTCTCAGATTGTCCATGGCTCACAGCTCTGGCGCTTTATTGCAAACAGTGGGATTTCCATGGCTTTTCTTCCCGCTTGGTTAACACTGATTTATTCTCTTTGTCCAATCGTGTGAAAACCCCAAACTGCCTTTGCCTCCCTCTCTCTTCTCCGGTATTTCCTTCTATAGACCAGAAACAAAGAAGGATAGGAAGCCTGTCCCTATGCCCAGGGTAATTTCGTCCCAAAAAGAAAATGGTCACCCAAGTAATTAATTAATTACTCAATTCATTTCTCCTCCATTAGTGGTACTCAGCAACATTGTTTCCCCATCAGAAATTGATTTTTGTATATTGTGTGAGAGATGGTTTAAAATTAATCTGTTTTTACAAGGATGTCTAACATTAGGGCGCTGTATGTGCGGGGCTGTTTCTTATCTCCTTTTCTGTTCCTTTGACCTAATAGTTTATATCCTTGTGCCTCGGCCACATTTTATAACTTCTTTAGTAATCGCTGTAGTCCCACGATTTTCTTAGGTCCACCTTTTTTATTTTAATAAATTAACTAATATATTTGGTTTTTTTTATTCTTGAGCTTATAAGCTATATTTTATGTTATTAGTTGGGTTTTTAGAAACATCGTGATAACTGAGACCACCACCACCTCCCATTAGAATTGGCCCCACCTTTCCTAAGGTCACACCTCTTACGGGGGCAGCCTGCCTCCAGTGACCGGCCACTTCAGGGGCATAAAGGCCCTGTCCTTTTATCCCAATTTGGGAGGGCTCTGCCGGGTCATCCCAGCTTCAGAGCTCCCTGAGTTACAACAGCATCAGAGCCCAACTTCTGCCTCTGTCCATCCTGCTTCCCTCGCTCGCCCCTGGTGAGTTTCACGAGAGTATTCACAACATGCTTCATGCAGATAAGCCTCCTTCTCGGTGTCTGCCGTCCTGGGGCTCGATGTAACTCACCGTCTTTACTTTTTAAAAATTATTATTCATTTTAGCGAAGAGAGAAGGGTGGGGAGGAGCAGGAAGTATCAACTCCCATAGGTGCCTTGACTAGGCAAGCCCAGGGTTTCGAACCGGTGACCTCAGTGTTCCAGGTCATCACTTTATCCACTGTGCCACCACAGGTCAGGACACCCTTCTTACATTTTACTCTATGAAGTCAAAATGCTCCTTTTTAGAAATGATTTAATTTAAAATTTTTAACAAATCAAAGCCTTCATTCCAGAAAGTCTTGACTGAATTCTATTTTAAAAAGGTGTCACATTGAGATTGGGGGCATTTTCAAGCAGGTAACTTTTTGTTGAAAATCCTCATTGCTCCTTCATTTTCTACATGCTAAGATACGAGCCAAGGTCTTTAGCATGAGGCACAAAAGGCCCATTGGAATCTTCCTCCATGTGTTCTTTCCAGCCTCCACTCCTACTCCCATCCACGCTGTGCTGTAAGCTCCAGCCTCCCAGAATGACTCTTGTTCTCTGAGCACAGCATGCTCTTCTTGCCTGGAGGACCCCTAGATCCCCTCTCCCTCCTGTCCTCTTGTTCCAGTGAGCTTCCAGTTATCCCTTAAAACCCAGTCAGCACTGTGAGGGCCTCTGGGAAGCCCTCTTGACTTTTCTTGAAGAGTTCGTTTCCTATTCTGCATTCCCAAAGACCTTTACACACATCTGGTAAGATTCTATTATGGATTAAATTGTGTCCCTCCAAAACGATATGTTGCAGTCCTGATGGCCAGTACCTTACAACGTGACATTACTTGTAAATACGGTCTTTACAAACTAATCAAATTACAATGAGGTCCCTGGAGTGGTCCCAATCTCCTGTGACTGGTGTCCTTAGAAAAGGGGGGAAATTGAACATAGAGACGTGCACACAGGGACAATGTCATGTGAAGATGGAGGACTTGAGTACTGCATCCACAAGTCAAGGAATGCTGAAGACCGCCAGCAAACTTGTACTGAAGTTTGCCGGCAGCTAGTAAAAGGTAAGGAAGCATCCTTTTCTTATGGGTTTCAGAGAGTGCATAGCCTTACGGATACCTTGATCTTGGACTTCTGGCCTCCAGAACTGCAAGAGAATGAGTTTCTGTTGTTTTGAGTCACCCCATTTGTGGTACTTTATAGAAAACTAATATAGACATTTACCAGTTAGAGAACTAAGACAATTGTCCGTGTTTCTCTTCCTGACCTGTCAAATCAGGGTCAGAAGCCAAACCTCACATACAATATCATCCTCAATTCCATGCCCAGTGCCTGGCACAGAGAAGGTCCTCGACTTTTTTGAGGAAATGAATAGTGACCAGCTCCCTCGATAACAAATTGGGGTTATGAAGGATAATGACCTACCATCAAAAATGTTCACAAGAGTGCCCTAGCCGGTTAGCTTCAGTTGGTGAGAGCATCATCCTGATATGCCAAGGTTGTGGGTTTGATCCCCAGTCAGGGCACATACAAGAATGAACCAATAAATGCATGGAAAAGTGGAACAAGCAATCAATGTTTCTCTCTTTCCTGCTTCCTCCCTCTATAAAAAATCAATTAAAAAATGTATTTTAACGTTCATAACATCAGAACTGTGGTGATTAACACCACCACAAATTTTGGCATCTACGGGATCTGGGCACCTAATCTCTATTTCCTCAACTGTAAAGTGGGAGAAATACCCTTTCATTATAGAAGTTTGGGTGGGATTAGATCACACGTGGTATAAATAAAAAATCTAGATATTACAAGCACATGACACTGGCTCCCCTCCACCTTCTAAAAGTGTTTCCATGCGTCACTCAACTCTTGGAACTCTTGTTTGCATTATAACAAATGGGACGTATAGGTTAGGAAGTCACACACAAAGTACGACAGTGATAGAAGCAGACGCAAACAAATCCAGAATGGAATACATCAAAATGTGAATGGTGTTGCCTTGGGTTTGTGCACTTATACATAGATAGATATTATTTTCCTGGGTTTCCTGTGTTTGAATCTTTGCACATAAGGTAGTAGTTAAGAGAAAGACATCAGAGTCAGAAACTGTATCTGATGTGCTTTGCAACTTTTAACTTCTCTGATTGGTCATCTGTAAATGGTAAACATATTCTTCTTCCATAGGATTCTTTTGATGATTAAATGTGATGATACAAGTAAGGAGTTCAGCATATGGCTTTGTGTAAATTAGTGCTAAAGAAGATACATTATTATTGTTATTATTATTATTATTATTGAATGAACATATACTCATTTTTAATTGAATTTATTGGGGTGACATTGGTTAATAAAATTATATAGGCTTCAGGTGTACAATTCTATATCATCTGTATATTGTATTGTGTGTTCACTATCCCAAGTCAAGTCTCCATTAATTACCATTTGTCCCCCTGTTAAGTAAACAAGTGTGTTTAGGTTTGCTGGCTAGTATTTTGCATTGGTGCCAGGCAACACTGTGTGTGTAGTTTATGGAAGGCTGCGGGTGCTTGCCCTCAGGGCAGCAGATTGCAAATTGCTATTGTTTGTGGGAGAGTGGGTATTTCTGCCCAGGCTGTTTTGCTTGGGAGTCTGGGTTGTGAGTCCAGAGTGCTGAGGGGCTTGGGAGCCCTACTGGCCCTGCCTGTTGGCTGGGAGTGCTCGGCGGTGGGGGGCGGGGGGTACTGTGAGTATGAGAGAGTCCGGAGAGAGAGAGGGAAGTGGTCTTCCCTGCCTGTTGGCCTGTCCACCTTGATGAGACTTTTTTTTTTCCCCAGGGACAGAGAGAGAGTCAGAGAGAGGGATAGATAGGGACAGACAGACAGGAACGGAAAGAGGTGAGAAGCATCAATCATTAGTTTTTCGTTGCCGTTGCGACACCATAGTTGTTCATTGATTGCTTTCTCACATGTGCCTTGACTGCGGGTCTTCAGCAGACCGAGCCACCACTTGCTGGAGCCAGAGACCTTGGGTCCAAGCTGACGAGCTTTTGCTCAAGCCAGATGGGCCTGCGCTCAAGCTGGCGAGCTCAGGGTCTCGAACCTGGGTCCTCCGCATCCCAGTCCGACACTCTATCCACTGCGCCACTGCCTGGTCAGGCTAATGAGACTTTAATAAATGGAAGGGCCCACCATTTTCTGGCTCCTCAGTTCCTTTACCGTCTGCCCAGTGGGAACCTGCATCTGCATGGTCATGACGATAGCCACTAGCTTTATATCCCCCTTACCCTCTTCTACCTCCTCTACCCCCTTTCCCTCTGGTAATCACAATACTGTTTTTTGTATCTATGAGGGGTATTTCTTCCTTAAATGAAATCACTTTATATATTGTTGGATTTGATTAGCTAATATTTTGTTAAGGATTTTTGCATCTACGTTCATGCACACTATTGGTCTGTACGGTATACCATTTATATATTCATTTTATAATTTAAAAAAATCTCTTCAAAAATAAACGTTTAAGTTTAGCTATTATAAGCTTGGTTTTGCAAATTAGGTATAAAAGATTCATAGTGAAATAAGAATAGCAGACATTATCTTCTAACTCTAGACAAATGTCATAGCTTATGCCTACATGCTTGGCTCATGTGCTACCAAGTAGGGACCTCACATCCTCTGATAAACTCAGCTTTATTTTTATTTATTTATTTTTTACAGGGACAGAGAGAGAGACAGAGAGAGGGATAGATAGGAACAGACAGACAGGAACAAAGAGAGGTGAGAAGCATCAGTCATTAGTTTTTTGTTGCCGTTGCGACACCTTAGTTGTTTATTGATTGCTTTCTCACATGTGCCTTGACCGCGGGCCTTCAGCAGACCAAGCAATCCCTTGCTGGAGCCAGCGACCTTGGGTCCAAGCTGACGAGCTTTTGCTCAAGCCAGATGGGCCCGCGCTCAAGCTGGCGAGCTTGGGGTCTCGAACCTGGGTCTTCCGCATCCCAGTCCAACGCTCTATTCACTGCACCACCACCTGGTCAGGCTAAACTCAGCTTTTAAGAAGTGAAAAAATTCCTTGTAAAATATACAGCTCTGAAATGAAAATGCTGACTAGACAATAAATGTCACAGGGCCAGAGAGCAAAAGAACAGCCCAAACTCCCTTGGGTCTTGAAAACTAAGTTGTACAGATATTTTGCCTTCCAGGGCCTAGAAGCTCAGCTGTGGAAGCAGATCTTCCTGGCATAACCATAAAAATAAATCTACAACTCTATAGATACTCAAATATTCAAATGTTTATTAAGTTCATAGAACTTAGACTGGAATTTTAGAGCCTTAAGTAAATTTAGAGATCACTTAAACCGATTCTGTTTTTAAACAAAGAAAATGAAACCTAGGAATGTCAGGTGACTTGTCCAATGATATAGAGGGAATTCTATTTTAAACCAGCTAAAATTCAATTAACCCTTCTGCACTTTTATCATTTATGAATGCTAATCTTCCCTCTAGTCAACTTCCTGTTTGGTCTTTATATCAAGTGGTCTAGGAGGTTACTGGTCTCATTTGAGACCTCTCTAGGCATCAGTTCATTCATTCATTCTACCAACATCTATGAGCAAGATATAGCCCCCGCTCTCCCGGAAGCCACATCTGCTTAGAGACTGACATACGTTAGAATGGCAAAATGGGATCACCACGACACCAGCTCCAAACAACCAATGCCCATCTACAGACTCTCTCTCCCCTTCTATTCCACCCAGCCCTCTTCTGTAGCCTTTCATAGACCCTTTCAGACTCAGTATTTTGGGAGTTCTCAAACTCTGAAACAATGAGCTCATCCCCTGGGGCCCCCACCATCCCCAGACTGCTGATAATCTTTTCCCAGAGAGTGTGGGCCAGCTGGTGCCCTGCAGGCAGAAGTGGGTCTTTGAGGCAGTGATGGGTCCCAGCACCCCTGAGACTCGGATTCAGTGAATTTGGGATGGGACTTGGAAACCCAGTATTCTAAACTCTCTCTGGCGAGTCAGATCATCTGCCTCATCAGGGAACGCAGATACGGTGTTTACTCCATTAACCCGTCTGCCTTCCCTAGTCACAACACCTCTTGGGCATTTGCTGCCACAGACCTAAGATGCCACCCCCTGCACACACCGGGTCGATCAGAAATTCTTTTCTCCTCCACTGGGATCTGGAATTGAGATATGGAATTCTAGCCAGCCTCTGTTGGCTTTATAACTAAAATCTGTCCATTCATCCACCATTAAACAGTCACTCATTAATGACTTCCACAAATCGGAGAAACAAAAGTAAAGGCCTCCTCTTGTGGAGCTTATTTTCTGTTGGGGCGGTTGGTTAAACAGGAAACAAATAAGCATAAAATATCTCAGATTCTGAGAAGTGCTAAGAAGACACACAAAACAGGTCAAGGAAACAGAATGACAGGAGCTGCTATTTTACATGAGGTGGCCAGCAAAGTCCTCTCTGATAAGGGACATGCGCCTAGATCCCCAAAGTAAGGGAGAGAAGGGTGGCATTGTGGGGAAAGAGTCTTCCAGGCAAAGGGACCAGAGAGACAGAAGCCGCAAGGTAGGCGTCTGGGAGGCCCAGTGTGCCTGGTGCCGTTGAGCAACTATGACGAGGCAGTGGCGCTGGGAAGAAGAGGACATGAAGGGAAGAGAGGAGAGGAAGCTAGGCCAGGCTTGTTTTTTATAAAGGGCCTGGTAGAAAATATTTTAGGTTTTGTGGGCCATATGGCTTCTGTCACAACTTCCCAGCTCTGCTGTTGTAGCTCAAAAGCAGGTGTAGACAACATGTAAACAAGTGAGTATGGCTATATTCCAATCAAACCTTATTTACAACAATGGGTGGTGGGCCATATTTGGCCTGCACTGCTTGCTGACCCCTGTTGTAGGCGAAGGCAAGGACTTTGGATTTTATTTTAAGTGAGACAAGACCATTGGAGAGTCTAAAGTAGAGCAGTGATATGATCTAAGCTCTACTTCAAATCTATTCCTCTAGCTGACCTGTTTTGAAAATTCACCATGGCTGCTCCCTGTAGAATGAATCATACGGGGTAAGGGCAGAAGCAGTTAGGAGGTGATAGGTAAGATGGCCTGGACCAGGGTAGAGGCAGTGGAGATGGTGAGAAGGAAGTGGTCAGAATCCGGATATATTCTGATGGTAAGGTTGACAGGATTTCCTGATGGCTTAAACACAGAGTAGGAGAGAAAAAGAATCCCAGAATGACTCACATCCATAGCCTGAGACACAGTTAAGTGAGAGAACAGAGCTGCAATAGATGGAGCTGGCCTGACCAGGTGGTGGTGCAGTGGATAGAGCATCAAACTGGGATGCAGAAGACCCAGGTTCGAGACCCTAAGGTCGCCAGCTTGAGCGCAGGCCCATCTGGCTTGAGCAAAAGCTCACCAGCTTGGACCCAAGGTCGCTGGCTGGAGCAAGGGGTTACTCGGTCTGCTGAAGGCCCGCGGTCAAGGCACATGTGAGAAAGCAATCAATGAACAACTAAGGTGTCGCAACAATAGATGGAGCTGGGAAAGCTGCAAGAGAAGGAGAAGTTTAGGAGAAGATTATGCGTCTGAGTCTTCACATGGAAGTCAGTCATCCCATGACGATAGCAAGGAGGCAGGCAGATATGTGAGCCGGGGTTGTGGGAGGATATTGGAGCCACCATTACAAACCTGGGCACCACTGGTTAAAAATGGAAGTTCCAGGTATGTGACTAGATTTAATCACCTGAGGAGTGGCAAGAGACCAGCCGATGGCATCACATTAGCCTGATAGCATCACAAAAAACATCATGATGAGATGCAAGCAGACCACAGACTGCCTGGCAACTGAGAATCCTGGGCAGCAATGGGGAAATGAGAATTTCATCAGCCTGTTCTGGGGTCATTTCCTGACACTTAGCCTTGAGCTTCAGCGTTGGTGTGCATGTGTGTGCGAATTGCTTGCACTCACCTGCATCTTATATACACAGGTCTATGTACAACTGAATGGGGGTACCAGCGACAGACACATCCTAATTGATGGCGGTAGTTGGCTGAATGGTGGCCCCCAAAGATATGTCCATGCCCTAAATGCTAGAACCTGTCATGTGACCTCATTTGACAAAAAGGTCTTTGTAAATGTAATTAAGTTAAGGATCTCAAGATGAGATCATTCTGGACTATCTGGGTGACTCTTAACTCTAATGACGTGTCTTTAAGGAGAAAAGGAGAAGGGGATGTGAAGACAGAGGCCGAGACTGGAGTTATGCAGCCACAAGCCAAGGAGGCCTGGAGCCAGCTGCTGTAGGCGGAGAAGAAGACACACACACACACACACACACACACACACACACACACACACACACACACCGTCCCGCCCCGCCCCAGAGCATTTGGAAGGAGCACAGACTGCCCACCTCTTGCTACAGGGCTTCCAGCCCCCAGAACTGTGGGAGAAGGTGTTTCTGTGGTTTCAAGCCATCACATTTTTGGTGATTTGTTTCAACAACCAGAGGAACCACATACAACAGCTACACACAGTTTCAAGTTCTCAACGCACCTAAGAGATAAATTTTGAAGACACTGATTGATGAACAAAACAATAGAAGTTAGCATAATGTATCCTCTGAGAGCATTCATTTTGCTATGATAAAAGCTTCTATTTAACCAAGTAATTCAGCAATGCAACTGCCAGATTAAAGATAGAAATGTAAGCACAGGCACCTGGCTGCTAATTTGTTGATATAATGAATGCAGTTACGGATAAATGGGAAGCGGCCCTGGATTGGTGTGCTTGCCTCTAGCCCCCTCTGTGGCTGGCCCTCTGTGGGTAGGTGGGCACCTGGTGAGCACACACAGGAAATGGGGAGGAGAAAGGAGAAGGTCCCGGTGAATATACTCTTTTTATATCACTGTGAGTGTCTCTGCGGCATCAGTTTGTGGTTTCCTGGCTGAACCCTTGGCTCTCATGTTTTCAGGGACTGTTCTCACACATGGGGGCTGGCCTGGTCTGGCTCTGCTTGCTTTCTTTAGGGTAACCTTTCTTTTAGAAACAGCAACTTCCCAGGACAGGGACTCATGCCTTCCTCCTCTTGCACCTCCACCTTGTGGTCTTGCACCTAACAGCATCCAAAGGGAGGCAGCAGGGATTGTTCTGGAAACAAAGAACCTGATTGGATGAACTGTGGTCTGGAGACTGCTCCGCTGACCACACAGAGTGGCTGGTCCTGTGTCACAGCTCGGGCTGCTGTCACAGAATACCAGAGAGTGGGTGGCTTATATGACAAACATTTCTTTCTCACAGTTCTAGAGGCTGTGAAGTCCCAGATCAAGGTGCCAGCAACATTGGTTTTCTGTGAGAGCCCTCTTTCCCGTTTGCAGATGGCTGCCTTCTTGCTATGCCCTCACGTGGTGGGGAGAGGGCTCTGGTCTTGTCACCTTCTTACAAGGACACTAATCCCAACATGGGAGCCCTTGCGACCTCATTTAAACTTAATCATTTTCCAAAGGCCCCTCTTCCTAATTCCATCACACTGGGGGCTAGGGCTTCAATATGTGGATATGGTTCCAGACCATAACACACTGTGTTCAGTTAAGTGATAGATTTAAACACTAAACTCACTGGGATAATTCTCTGAAGTCTATGGAGTAGAATGGGCCACAATATCTGAAATCTACTTCTCTGGGAACATGCCAGAATGCATTGTGTGACCACTGAATTGACTGGGGAAGTCAGTGAGGGCCAACGTGTGCAGACACGCTGCATCTGGGACTGGACGCTGTCCTCCCTACACATCAGGCAAGCGGCACTCACTGGCCACCCCTGCAGCCTGGAAACCTTAATCTGAGGGGAGGACACACATCCTGGCAGGGAGGGCATAGGATATCACAGTCTCTGTGCCTCCCGGGGATGTAAATATGCATTCTGAGTGGGGTGATGCTTTGAGACAAAACAAGGATAAATCTTGAACATGACTTTTCAGCATAATTGTAGTTGGCCAAGGGAGAGGGTCTTGGATGTGGGGTCCCCGCCTGCACCCTGGGAACCACACCGTATCACAGACAAGTTCCTGCTTCTCTGCCTAATATCCTCCCTGTGAGACACAGAGGGTCTGATGGTGGGCAGAGAGGGCCCATGCAGACAGTGGCTCAGCTGAAATTAGCTAGAGAGAAAACACCATGAGCAAGCAAGTCAGTGTGAGGGAGAGAGAGGGGCAAATACAGCACTAAAAGTAGGTGACCGTATAATTTACCCCCAGAATCATGATGCTCTTGACATTGTCAGGGGCACTGTTACTAGTCATTCCTGAATAATGTGTGTAAACTAGGACTGTCAGAGACAAACCAGGATATATGGTCAACTTATCCAACCTACCCTATAAGAAAATGAGTAAAGAGGAGAAAGAGAAAAGAAAGGAGAAGGGGGAAGGGAGTATGAGAGAAAGAGAGAGAATATGAAAGAGAGGCTATAAGAGTCTGAGAGACACCTTGTGTGGGCACGCCTGGGTGGCTCTTCGCTGGTTGTTTACAAAGTGTTATCTTAACCCCTTTCCCAGACAAGCAAATTAGCATGTTAGAGAAATATATAATGATATAAGCCTCCACTTGCTACAGAGATTCAGAGCTCCCAAACAAGCACAATTTCCAACGAATATCAAACAAAAGGGACACGGAAAATCAAAAGCAAGATTTTGCACAGTTCTCTTCAACACCTGTTTAATGTCTGGTGGGTCCTAAGCACAAGGGCCAGCACTTATTCACACAGCTTTAACAGCACAGACAAAGCTCACGAGGCCATTATATTCATCTAGAAAGAAGTGGGGAATAAAAAGAAACACACGAATTCAGCAAGAGCGCATGGAGTAACTATGATTTGGAAATGTGCTACCAATGAACTGTGCCAAGGTGATTCCTGATTGCTTCTACTTGATCAGATACAGCTAGCTAGGGGTACTGGAACTTCAGGAGTGTTCTTATGTAAGGACAAGTATTTGGCAAGCTTGAAAGAGCTGGCAGCATTTTGAGCATGGGAAGGTTGGTGAAAGAAGATATGGAGCCTGACCAGGCGGTGGCGCAGTGGATAGAGCGTCAGACTGGGATGCGGAAGACCCAGGTTCGAGACACCGAGCTTGCCAGCTTAAGCGTGGGCCCATCTGGCTTGAGCAAAAGCTCGCCAGCTTGGACCGAAGGTCTCTGGCTCCAGCAAGGGGTTACTCGGTCTGCTGAAGGCCTGCGGTCAAGGCACATATGAGAAAGCAATCAATGAACAACTAAGGTGTCGCAACAAAAAACTGATGATTGATGCTTCTCATCTCTCTCCGTTCCTCTCTGTCTGTCCCTACCTATCCCTCTCTCTCTGACTCTGTCTCTGTCCCTGTAAAAAAAAAAAAGAAAGAAAGAAAGAAAGATCCCATCAAAGGACAAAACCCAGCTAGGGAAAGAAAGCACAAGAGTAAGTTGGGAAGTAGAATGTGGGAGGGGCTTTTCTGGGAGAGTCTTAGGCAGGAAAGCTGGGTCTAGACCTACAAGACTGGATGCAGGGTCCATAAACAGGCCCTGATAGCAAAGCTGTTCCTCGATGTTTGGGACAGGCTCTTTTGTACTCTACACTCTCACAGTACCTCTTTCTTCCTATCAGAGTACTTGCCTCCACTTGTAAAGGTTCATTCATTAGTGTGAGTCCATGTCAGGTTTGCCCTTGGCCTGCAAGCTCCATGAAAACAGGGGGTACATCTGTGTTTGGGGTATGATGATATTCCCCAGGTCATAACACGCATAGAGCAGATGCATGGGGGCACTCAACAAATATTTGTGGAATGGGTGATGAAATTATGTAGGATTCTTTTATTAATGATCTCACCCACAGCCATGGCTTCAATCATCCCGCAGAGAGGCTGACAACATTCAAATGTCTATCTCCATCCAGCCCAGTTTTCTCCTCCATAATTGTGTATCAGTCTACTCAACATTTTCCCATGAAATGTTAGAGCATCTCAACTGCAATTGACACGTCCAAAACTGAACTTGTGAACCCCACATTCCCCAGTTAGTCTCTCCTCAAGTGTTCTTCATTTTAGGGAGTGGCACCCTGTCCACCAGAATCAGGGCTTCCAGTCTTGACACCTCCTTCTTTGTTCCTGCATCTTCTATCAGGAAAACCTTCCATTTTCATCTCATAAATTCTCAGCATTGCAATTACTTTTCTCCAAACATCATGGTGGTTAAGAGTGCAGGCTCTGGAGGTGGACTGACTGGGTTTGAAAACAGGCTCCATTTACTAGCAATTTGCTTAACTCCTCTGGACCTTATTTCCTTATATACAAAATGGAAATAACAACAGTATTGCTTCATAGGTTTTTTTAAAAAAAGTCTGTAGGATAACGCATATGCTGTGCTTTCAAAAGTGCTAGCTGCTATAATCACCACTATCACCTTGACCTTCAGCAGCAGTATTCCCATTGTCCTTATCATCATCATTGTCATCACCATCACCATCATCATCATCGTCACTATCACCATCATGATCATCATTATCACCACCATTAGTGCCACCATCACCATCACCACCATCCTCATCATCACCACCATCATCATTACAAACATCATTATGACCACACCATCATTACCATCAACACAGTCGTCTCCATGACTACAATCCTAATCTCAGCTACCATCCTCTCTCATCTGGAGTACTGCAATAGACAACTAATGCCTCCCCATACCCATTCTTACCTTCTTTCAATCTTTTTTCCACGATGTAACCCAAGTGATCTTTTAAAATTGCAATCTTGTGGAATTTATATGCTTACACTCTGTCAATGACTTCCCACAAGAGATGGGGCAAAATTCAACATCGTTAATGTGGTTGAAATAGCCAACCTTGGCCATTCTTTAGCTTCAAACCTGCCCTGTGCCTGCCCACTTCAGGACCTTCACATATGCTTTTTCTTCTGCAGGTAACACTGTTCCTCTTGCCCTCTCTTTCTTTCCCGTCATGATAATAACCTCTCTGAAATGTCGCTTATACTCACTGTCTCCACACTCTGACTGCACAGCGCCTTCTGCCCCATCTCTCCGATGAAACCATCCAGCAAAAAGTCATTACAGCACCTGTTGCTGAAGCCAATGAACCTATTTTTAGCCTTATCTGACTTGACCTTTCAGGGTGTCTGACACAGCTAACCACTCTTTCCTCAAAGTTTCATCTGCCTTTGTCTCGCCTGCCTGGTTTTTGTTTCTTTTTATCTTTCTCTAAATGATTCATCATTTTCCTTCACTTGTTCCTCTTTCTCTACCAGCCCCTAAAAGTTGATTTCCTAAGGTTTCCTAACTGGAACTCCTTTTCTCTTGCTCTGCTCATTTTCTGCAGGTCTATTCATTCCCATGGTATCCATTGTGTAATAACTCCTAAATCCTCATCTCTAGGTCCTTTCTCCCTCCTGAACTCCAGGCCCACGTTCCTCCATGGGGATGCTTCATAAACACAACGCGTGTAAAGCTGAAATTTCAGAAGGCTCTTTCTTTCTTTGTTAGTTCACTGAATGGGACCAACACCCATTCAGTCGCCCAAGCAAAAGTTTGAATAATCCTGTCTCCTACATTTCTCTCCACGCCTATGTCTAGTTAATCATCACATTCTGTTGATTCTGCCTCCTGGGGTACACTCAGATCTATTGACTGTCTTTGTTCCCAATGCCACTCCCTTAGTTCAGGTCCTCATCATTTCCCACTCGCACTTGGGCCACAGCTCCCTAATCCATCCCCCTTCCACCAGCCTTTCCTCCCTTCTGTCCTTTTTGTATTGCTTTCAGAGCTCAGGGAAAAGAGATCCCCAAATGATTTTCCAGAGGACTGTGGTCCAACTTTTAAAGAAGGATTTCTGAGGCAATGAAGAAATGGTTTACTTACAAAAACACTCCCTCTGTGGCTCTTTCTTAGTGACTCACCTGGCATATCAGCATATTTAAAGTTCTGATATGATTTGTCACAAAGAAATCTGTTCAGAATTGTTTAATCACGCATTTCTGAAACTTCTTTAACCATTTAACCCTCTCTGGGACACACATCTTAACAGCTTGCAGGATACTATGTACTGCTTCTGAACACAACTCTGATCATCTTCTCCATTTGGAAATATGACAGATAAGTAGATAAACAATAAAAGAAGACAAGCTGAACATTATTCTATGGGCAATTAGAAACCCTTGCAGATTCCTGAACAGGGCAATGACCTAATATCCACACAATCAATAGCTTTCAATGATTGAACTCCTGCTACCTGTAGGTGCTCCTCATCTACCATCTCTAACCCTTATAATGAGGCTACATGTGGGTATGACCCTCCAGTGAGGAGACTGAAGCAAAGATGGTTAAATGTTGGGTCTAAGGGCTATATAAAAAATAAGTAGAAAGCAGTATTTGGCTCAAGATCTTGGTGGCTTTAAGCCATGGCTGTTTGCAATAAACAGGTGATATTTTGCCTGCAGGGTTGGAAAAAGGAAAAACCAGAAGGCTTGGGCATGAATTCTTAGAAGGCTAGCACATCTTCCTTTGTTCTCCTTCTCTGTTCTCACACCCCTCCAGATAATATCTCTTAAACTTGGATGTCATTACCCTTTCCGTAGCCTATTGTATTTTTTCCCCTTACATGCCCAGCAAGACATCAAACAGCTCTAGAAAAGCCTCTCCCCTGCTGACAGACTGTGTATTTCTCCCTTGTGCCTGAACAAGTTCAAAGTCCTCAACCCAATATTCCAGGCCCTACCTATCTGTCTTCAACTACGCCTCTCTAATCTCGACTTTAGACACTTTTCTAAATATAAGCCATGCTCCAGCCTAACCAACTACTCACTGTTCAGCCGCCTCCCTGCCTTTGTCCTTGCCATTCCCTTCTTGCAGAAAGCCCTCTATTCTCAGAGCTGCCACATCAAATCTGCCTGCCCTTCAGGTTCCTGTTTACTAACTCCACAGAACACATCCTGATCTGGACCATCTGGACGCTTACTGGTTTTCAGCAAAAAGGCAGGGAGGCGCCCCCAAACTTGGAAGTCAGGCTAACTTCTGAACGTTACACCAGTGAAACCCACAGTGGATGGTATTAGCTCTCTGTAAAGACTATACACCCAAAGGAAGCCTCAGAACAGTAGAGCATTAAGGAGATGTGAAAACACCTCCTGGAAGAAGGTCCTGAGGGCTTTCTCTTAGGACACAATTGCACCTACATACCCTGAATCATGAGATGAGCACATAAGGACCTAATCAAATCAGTTACAGGAAACAGAGGGAGTAACCAAACCATAATCAATTGTGATAACTGGCCATGGCAGGGACCTAATCAATCACATCCTGCTCTGCTGTGTTGAAGCGTAGCGTGTGCCGCAGTCGATGGAAAGCAGCCAAGCCGACAGACATGCAAAGGGTGCTGCCAGCACCAACCAGAACAGAGGCTCTTTGAGTATTTTTGAGTTTGGGGAATACTGACTTTGAGGATAAGGGAAGGACTGGCAGTGAGAGGATTGGAGGTCATTTATCCAGCTTCCTCTGACGTGGTTTTCCCAAAAGTTTCCTGCTTCCTTTGTTCAAATTGCCATCCCACCAAACAATGCTTTGAGAACCAATCTGGCCTTCTTTGGCATCATCAGAAAGGAATACTCCGGGCAGTGGAAAGGGTTGTCCTCATTGTATGTACCTCACGGGGTCATTGGGAAGACTCAGTGAGATGAGGTAGGTAGAGGAATGGACCCAGGCTGTACACCCGAAACCTTCAATACGTGCAGGTCTTCAAATCAATCGGTCACTGTATTAGAACTGTTTCTGGGACAAGTGTTCAGACGTTTGGTTAAGCTGAACTGGCTTCCTGGTGGCCTGATGACAACGGGCACCCGGACTTACAAAACGGATCCCATGACCCTGGATGGGAATGAGCCAGCTGAAGTATTGCCCCAGAAAGGGCGTACCAACCACTCACCTGTTCTAGGGCATCTCTAGCTCATCACCACCCTCTAAATGCCCCCACCAGCTCTGGTATCTAAGCACCCAGCACATCTTATACTATTTTTGTTCTATTTTCAATTCCATCACTTGTGTATCTAATTCCAATTCCATCAGAGTGTACACTCTTTGCTGGTGGGGGCTCTTACGTTTGTTGCAGAGACTCAAATGTCATATTTGTTTAATGTGTTGAAATGAGTTCAATCAAAGATAAAGCAAATGATCTGGGGTTCTAACAAAAGCTATGAAATCTGTACCCCGGGCTACTAGCAAAGTGGGCTGCAGACCCCTTGAGTGAAGGCCTGGCTCTGCAGGCGGTGAACTTCCTCCTGCATGCCCCCAGCCCAGGGGTGGCTACAGGGGACCCTACTAGGCTGAAGGAAGATCACTGAGCTTCCCAAGAAGGAAGACAGACATGCAGACAGACAGACAGACAGAGCAGGCACCGCCCGCCACACTCACCCGGATCTCGGTCTGCACAGTGCATTTAACCAATTTGAAGTTCTTGCCGGGGTTGAAGCTATTGCTATAGAAGCAGACCTTGAGGATCCGCACATCTTCCTTTTCCACCTCTACTGGCGCCACCATGGGCTCTGGCGGGCCTTCCGGCCCACGCAACGTGCTCGCCTTCCCTCGGCTCAGGGGCTCGGACACCCCAGACATCCTCTCAGGCAGCAACTAGGGCCGGCACATCGCAGTCCTGCAGAGACAGCAGAAGGACAGCCCTGGAGTGAGTCCGCGCAGGCCCACATGCCTCACCCCCGGGGACAGCACCCACCAAGCTGAGGCCCACGCAAGCACCCCTGCTCCCGTTCCCAGAAACCTCCCTTAAAGACGTTTGGGTTTATTGACTGGGGAAACTGAAGCACAAAGGCTCAGTTTGCATAAACATCCGGGTATGAGACCCAGACCTCCAACCCGGGCTGTGCGTGCTTTCTCCTAGAAGCCCCTTCTCTCCAGGCTGTTTCTCTTCCCACACTGGCTCCCAGGCAAGAGTCCCAAACTCTGCAGATGAAGCTGTGAGAGGAGGCGGCCGCAGCATGGCTCCAAGGCACAGCTGAGCAGAAAAAGCAGAGGGGAGAGTGGGAAACAGCTGGAGAGAAGTAGGGACAAAGGGGAAACCGAGAGGAAGCAGAACTGGAGAATGGGTGACCTGGAAGGCACTGGAACAGAGAGGCAGCAAAAGGCCCAGGGTGGGGAGTAGTCTGCCCCCACCCAAAGATGCAGGCCGAACTTTCTGGGCAGGAGGCCTCAGTTCCACAGGAACTCATCACACAGCCATCTTTCTCTGCTGCAGAAGAATTCAAGAGGAATGACGCTCCTGCTGCCCAATCTGGGAGGTTTTCCTGGCGGTGCAGTTCTGATGACAGTTTTGTTGATGCTGATATGGACTATAAGAATCCTAGGAATCTTTAGGTCACCCTGAATCTCAGCAAAATTGGTCATTTTCTTTCATCTGAATTTATTGGGGTGACACTGGTTAACACAATTATACAGGTCTCAGACGCACAATTTTACAACACATCTTCTGTACACTGCACTGTGTGTTCACCTCCCAAGTCAAGTCCCCGTCCCTCACCATTTATCATCCCACGCCCAGCAATCGCCACACTGTTGTCTGTGTCTAGGAGTTGTTTATTCTTTTGTCCTTTTTTGCTCAATCTCTCCACCCCCTCTAGGGAGTCCCCAACCCTTCCTGATAACTGTCATTCTGCTCTCTATCTATGAGTCCTTTTGATCTGACACAACACTGTTGGTTTTACCCGCACTGGTCTAAAGCAGGAATGCCTGAAGGGAGCAATGGGAGTTCTATCTCCAGTTCAGTGGTGTCAGCCTTAGGTCCACATTAAGATCCCCTGGGAAGGTTTTAAGAAAGCCTAAATCCAGGCCCTATGCTCAGAGATGCCACTTAGTTGGTCTGTGGGAGGCCTGGAATAGGTATTTTTGAGTTTCCAAGGATTTTTCTAACATTCAGCCTGGGTTGAGAACCACTGTCTAGACTGAGCTTTGCTCTCATTCTGAGACCATACTCACAGCAAGATATCTATCTCCCTTCTAACAAAAGATTTTGGGGTGGCATTTAAGAGGACATTCTGAAACAAGAAGTTGGGGACAAAAGAATGGAGTTGGCAATGTTAAAATACATATGCGGAGTCAAATATTTTTAAGTGGAAGCAAAGTCTGTGTTCATTCCTTCACACTGTGCTGTGTGGTAGAACGGAAGATGCATGCACACAGTTTGTAGCTTCAAAGAGTCATCCCTTTGAAAAAAACAAGTATCAGGAGACAGGAAAGAGATGTTGTGAGGACAAGGGAAGGAGCAGGGTACGTCCCTTTCTCAGGGGACAGGTAGACCATGGGCAGAGCACAAGCTCAAACCCACAGGGCAGCCAGAATTTGTGACGAGACAGATGAAGAAAAGAATCTCCAGCCTGTTTCATCTTAGAGACTAATAAGAATATTTTAGAAGGATCCATGCACTTTTCAACAAATATCTTCTAAGCATGTCCTGTGTGCCACTGCTCTGCTATGTAACGGGCAGGCAGGTACCTAAGTGTCCCAAGACCCTCCATAAGGACTCCAGAGGAAGCGGCTTGAGAGGAAACCCCCTAGAAGAGTGGGGAGTGTGTGACAAGGAGGGAAAGACAGCCAAAGGAGGGGGTTATTGATTTATCATCACTTGGGCAACTGCAGAGTGATTCCATAGAGCTAGCTACACCTCCCAGGAAGGGGGCATCGGGGCATTCACACACCATTTCCTACAGTCATCATTGCCAGCACTTCAGTCAGTCTGCACAAGGCAAGGTGGACTCAGGGGCCAGAGAAAGTCTTCAGGCACAAAGGTGCAGACACTGGCATGTGGAAGTAAGCAGGAGAGTACAGAAATGGCCAGGCTATCAGAGGAAGCAATGACAGGTCTGCAACAGACTGTGAAAATGAGACCAGGGCATCTTGCCCCTGAAGAGCATACACTCCAGTCATAGAGATAATCAGGCACAATATGCACACAGGTAAGTAAATAACACATCCAGATCAGGATCTACTATGTCTACATGACCCCCAGCTTCTGTTTCTATAAACTAATTTTCAGGCAAGGGCTTCATGAGGCAGTTTTGTGAAATAAGTATATGGGATAGGAAAAAATGGAGTGACATATCGCATCTGTCCCCAGGGACTTGATCCTTCTGATGGAAGTCAGAGTGCTGGCATTCCAAAGGTTACTTGGAAACCAGGGGCATAATCAGTGCTATCACATTGGTTGGTGGGAATGTGAACTCAGAGCAGCATGTCTGCAGGTTACACCACGTGGCTCTGGGCATCTACAATGAAAGGAATGGAGGTGCCATTTAGTACGTGTCCCCTGGCCCTGGCAGCATTTTCAACCAAACAGTGCTAGTGCCTATAAGCCAACAGGAGACCCTCCAGGGACTCCCTGAAACACCAGGGAAGAGCGTGAGAAAGAACAGTTGCGTAGAAATAAGATGTCAGTAAAATTCAAGCGACCCGGCTGGTGCACTCTAAGAAACTCCATGTGCACATAATATGTGCACCATTTCCTGAAGAGAAGAGTGAAGGCAATAAGCCCTCTCTGAAAGGCAGAGCCCAGGAGCAGAGAGAGAGGGGAGGGGATTAGAAACCATGGTCTGAGGTCAGATCAAAGTCTTGGGTGGGGAGAGGAGAGAAAAGGGATTAGACCACCACAGTGCTTTTAAAGCTGTGCAGCTACAGCAAACAGTACAATGAAATGTGGCCCCTTTGAACTTGAGGGGCCAAGAGGATGTAAACACTTAACAAGGATGTGAAGCAACAGGAACGCTGTTCATTCTGGTGCAAACTCCGGGAGACAGTTGTGCAGTTTCTTACAAAACTAAACATACCCTGACCATGCACTCTAGCAATCATGCTTCTTGGTATTTGCCCAAAGCAGTTAAAAACTATGTCCACACAAAAAATCTGCACATGGATGTTTAGAGCAGCTTTATTCATAATAGTTGCAATAATTGCTCAAATTTAGAAGCAGCCAAGATGTCCTTCAGTGGGTGAATTGATAAACTGTGGTACATCCAGACAATGGAATATTACTCCGTGCTTAAATATATGCTCTATTAAGCCATGAAAAGACACGGCTTCTTTTACTATTTATTACTAAGTAAAACAAGCCAATCTGAAAAGATAAGATACTCTGTGATTCTAACTACCAGAATATGACATTCTGGAAAAGGCAAAACTATGGCTACAAGAGAAGATCAGTGATTGCCGGGGTCTGAGGGAAGAAGGGATGCATAGAGGAAGTACAGGATTTTTAGGGCAATGAAAATACTCCTGTATGATATTATAATGGTGGCTACATGCCATTACATACTTGTCTAAACGCATGGAATGTACAACACCAAGAGTATAACCCTATTGTAAACTGTGGACTTGGATGATTATGCTGTTAATGTAGGCAGGTTCCTATTGTAACAAATGTGCTGCTCTGGTGGGGATGTCAATAGAGGGGAACCTTTGTGAGTGTGGGGGGCAAGGAGTATGTAGGAAATCTCTGTAACTTCCTTTCAATTTTGCTGAGTCTCTAGAACTATTTTTTTTAAGTTTATTAAAAAGATATAATCATGAGAAACCACAGCCTGATAGTTGACCCCCCTGCACAGCCTGACTGGGCAGTGCCTAGCCCACTCGGGGGTCAGCACCCTCCTCCTGCCCTGGCCAAAGAGAAATACTCATATTGCATATCTGACCGAGCGCAGCCCACCCAGACTGACGTGTTGGCCATCACCAACATGCCTGAAGGACACTGGTTTCTCATCCTCATTGCTTCAGGAGCCCTCATTCACAGTGGTCAACATGGGTCGGGCTGAAATATTTCCACCATGTCATATCAGTCACCCAGGATCGACCTTTACCTTCAGCCTAAAGTGAGTTCCTCAGGTCTGCCCTTAGTCCTGTGCAGCACTGACCTTGGGCTAATTATTTCCAAAATAATTACAGTTTCCAAAATGCAATTACAATAATACAATTTAATTCAAAAATAATTTCAATTATTTTCAAATAATTACAAAACTTTAAAGGAACATAAGTGCTTTGCACAGCAATCCAAGGGAACAGGCAAGGATGATGATGCCCATCTACATATGAGAAAGCATATTCAAGAATGTTTAAGCCATCTGGTCCAGGATTCACACTTCTTGAACAGCAAACTTGGATCCCAAAGCAGATTAGAATCCAAGTTTAAAGTTTTTCTCACTTTCTTATCTGTCTTTGAAGAAAGTATTACCTCTTCATACTGCTGAAGGTTGGCACGAATTCTATGCAAGAAGAAACTGATCACCCCAGCACGAACCATCTCCAGTCCATGAAGAATGAATCCTAAAGTTCTCTTGGCTTAGAGAATGTTAATCCTTTTCAAGCTTGGACTTAGTCATGTGATCACAAAATCCTCTGACTCAACTTGTGAGCCAAAAGCCCTGCCCCTTTCTCTAGTCCAGACCTGGACTCCCAACCTGACAATCCTTGCATCCTCCACGTGAGCAATGTCAAAGAGAGTGTCTCACACCACACTAGCAAAATCCCTGGCTATGAGCCATCATGGGCTCCACCTTGCCTCCCAACCCCCAGATTTGCCTAAGTCAAAGTCAAAGAATAACAAACACAAGGAAATGGGCTCAAATTAAAACAGGAAAAGTTTTGATTGGCTATAAGAACATCTTGGCCCAGACCTGCAAAGGGTTCTATGAAAGGCTGTACAATCTCTGAAGTCTTCAGGAAGAAAATAAATGACACTCTTCCTGAATGGCAAGGCACTCACCTGCCTGAAGGAGGAGGGACTGAAACAGAATTTAAGTCTCTTCAGAGACTGGTTTGTCACTGTACCCAGGGCTATATTCCCAGCTTAGGAAGATGTCAGGGTCATAGGGGTCAATATCCCCCCAAAAAGTTCAATCTTGCACTTGAAGGCATTGTAGGGAGATGTTACATCTTCCTGAGCACATTCTGTGTACCAGGGAATGTCCATAAGTAATCTCTAATCTCTAGAAAACTGCTGTGGGATTGCTGTTAGCCTCAGACCTTAAGAGAGAAGCCTTAGCAAGGTGACTCTCCAGATCACACCACTAGTAACTGGCAGAGATTTAAAGTCATTAAGTTGCCTAACTCTGAACACCTTCATGAGTAACATCACAAACTGATATGCCATTGCAGCCCTGAGGACATGACTTTTAAACCCAAGTTCGATGAGTCAGAGGTGTGTGCACCTTCTCCCATGACATCATGCCACCTTTTTCCCTAACTGACCCCTTTTCATGCTCTCTTAAATCTGGGACATAACCTTCAATCCTCAAGACAATTGTTCAGAACTCTCAGCATCTGCTCTCACATCTGCTTTCCTGAGAGACCAAGCCTCCATGTCAACTGCCAAAGACCAGAGGGCTGGTGTCCTGGCTATCCTGCCACCATGCTTTAGAGTAGGTGCCCAGCTTTGCCACTGATTGATTGTGATGCCTGAGACATCAGGCCAGATGGGTCAGAGTTCCCAAAGAGAAGCTGGTAGGTGGATGATGGCCTTTGATGATATTTTTTATGTCCATGGCAAAATGGAAATAATAAGGACACTGCAGAAAATCCATCTAAAGCTCGGTGTAGCCCATTTGAATGGCAGTCTTTTATTTTAACATTATGTCTTTCTATCTTTTAGGGGGATTTCAGATCCTCATTAGCTAATGAAATAATGACGACAGGTTTCAGAAATTGACAGTGAAGCTTGGCCTCTCGGGGACCCAGACATGAGAGCAGACACTGGGAGCCGGAAGCTAAAATGCATCGTCTCCAGGATCGAAAGTTCTGTCTCTTACCAGTTATATGATCTGAACAAGGTCACCTTGCAAGGCCTCGGTTTCCTCTCTTGAGATATGATGCTAACATTACCCATTCTATAAAATTTTTTGGAGAATCAGAGATTATTTATGTCAACTCCCTGGCACATGTATATTTTAAATGCCTGTGACTTGGCAGAAGAAAGAATCAAAAACCCCAATACTCATCCCCACTTGTAAAAAATGAAGCTGGCCTGGTAAGTCCAGGATCTGGTGGTGGCAGCAGAACCCACCGTCCGTCTCCCGTTTTCTGAGGCTGCCTTTCCATCAACCCCTACCTTTTTTCTGTCCACCTGCCCTCCTGAAAGGACACCCTGCCCTCCTGTCTTTGCTCACACATAGGGCCACAGGCTGCCCTGAGAACACTGCAGAAGCGTGGAAGGAAGCCCTTTGGGTCTCGCAGAAGCCAGAATGTCACAAGACACTTTATTTCCACTCTGTCTCTGAGTCACTTCCTCTTGCCATTTCCACATCAACAAAATGGGGAACACAGGCCTTTCCTCCACAAAGGCCTGCTGAGAATTGCCACTTAACTACTTGGCAGTGACCTTGCAGTCTTGGGGAGCCAGGCCTGAGTTTCTGGGCACGCTGGGCCCTGCTGGTTCCATGCAGGGCCCTCTCCACAGCTCCAGCCCCTGGGGCCAGGGGCCTGCTGGTTCCAGGACCACCCATCCTGTCATTTAATTAATCCTTTCCCCGACATTTCAAGCATCCCTCCACAATGCCTTGCAGAGGAAAGAACCAGAAGGGTTGTGATTATTCACCAGCTATAATTCTATGTCATTCAAAAACCTTTACTGAGACTCTAGCACACTTTCAGCCCTCCACCCCCGCACCTCTACTCACTTAGGGGCATTCTCATGCCAATGCCTTCCAACCTGAGGTCAGCTGACTTGGGGCGGGCTTTCAGGGCGTAGGAGGGGAGAGAAACTGAGATGCATTACTTGTCCTTCTTTATTAAGGAAGCCTCTATTCTCCTCACTAGTTCAAAGATTGTGATCCCTGCCACTGGGCAGGTATTTCTTACTTTCTCTGTGACCTCTGGCTTCCACTGCTTCTCCAGCCCTTCAAAAAGTCACTCACCTCACTCCATATTCACCAGTTCCAGAGTGACTTTGGCTGAACTGTTTTTCTCCCTTCTTTCTTCTTTCTCCTCCTTCAGACACTCCACTTCCCTTACCTCCTTCCCTTCTCCCCTCTTTCTCTCCTTCCCTCCTTCTTTTCTTGCTTTTATTCTTTCTTCCTTCCCCTCTTTTCATCTTCCTCCTTCGCTCTTTTTCTCCTTTTCACCCCTGCCTCCACCTTCTATGTCTGGGGGTCAGCATGCCAGGCTCTGAACATACGAAGATCAGCAGAAGAGGGAAAAGACTCCCTGTCGTCCAGAAACTCTTAACACAGTGAAGATGGAAAAGATGAAAACAAAACAGCCAGAGTAAGATGTGGGCTGACAGGGGTCTAAGCTCAGTGCCAGGGAAGCACAGAAGAGAATTTGCAGGGGCCCGGGAACTCAGGAAAGGGTGACACAGCAAGACAGGGAAAGCACATGACCCCAACGGAGGGCTGCCGAGGAGGGTGGGAAGGGGGTATTGGGAAATGAGACTAGATGGTGGCAACATGCTAAAGAATTTGAACTTTACCCTGTGGAGAAGCAGATTTTCATTTAAAATATATAATTCTGGCCATAGGTGGAAGCACAAGCGTGAGGGAGGAGGTAGTAGGAGCAATTTGAGTGAGGCGAAGGTATGTTCCACAACTGATAATCCAGGGAAACTGACTTGATTTTGTAGCATTTGCCAATTTGTCTGGTGTAAATGCCCCCATTATCCCTAATTTCAGGTTGACCTCCCTGAAACAGACTTGGGAAGCAATAGGTTCCAGCATACCACTGCCTGAACAGTGAGAGAGCCCAGGGGAGGATGGCAGATTTCAGAGTCACTTGCCTCTGATCCTGATGTCACCTGGTCCCCACAGTGGTATCGTCACCCTCGCATTTCAAGACAGCAATATACAAGGTGCACAAAAGCAAAGAACTTAAGATGTTCTCCTCCCTCCAAGGAGCCTCTGTTACTCTAGTCTCCTAAAATTGTAGGTTGTAATTTTTAAAACCATACTCTTTGTCCTTTCTAACCCCAAATTAAATTCATCTTCAATCTCTCCACTTCAAGTCATGATCTCAAACTTTTCCTTCTCTCCCAGTCTTCAGCTCCAGTGAATTTCATTTCTCTCTCTGTGTGCATTACAGGGTTGGCAGGGAAATCTGGCATCATGATGAATCAACACTTCAGCTGGGTGTTTGACTGAGTTCTTCCCCAATTTCCTGGGTGATTAATAGAGGCTAAATGACAAGCAGATGCATGTCTAACTGGTCAAATGGTGTTTCCCCATGGCTACGGACCCATGTCCATAGTAAGCTGAGGACTGACTGCTGTTTTAATTGGACCTAGTTCACACTTTTTAATTTGGCATTAAGGAGTTTGTGGTTATCAGCCTGGAAGCACCAAGTTGAGCACAGGATTAGGAGAGACTGTGACTTTCACTGCAGGCCACAAAGAACTCCCTAAATCTACACAGGTTGACAAGACAGGACTAGTGCTACAAAATGCAACTTGCAAAATGGGATAAATGTGAAGTTCTTCAATTAGATTATAAAAAGTCTTCCCCAGCCTGGCATGAGAAAGATGTGGCTTAGCAACAACACGAATTTTTAAAAAATGGGCTTAAGCTAACTATGAACTCACAGTTAGTCACTATGATATACCGTATTTCCCCATGTATAAGACGCTCCCATGTATAAGACAAACATTAATTTTGGGGCCTGAAATTTTTTAAAAATGTATTACATAAAGTTATTAAACTCAAGTTTTATTCATTATAAAATTCATACAACTCCTCATCACTGTCAAAACTCCCATCCATTAGCTTGTCCTCATCTGTGTCTGATGATGAATCACTGTCTTCACATATTGCCTCATCCTCAGTTCCAACTATGGCATTTGAAATGCCACAACCACTGTATAAAACACACCCAGTTTTTTAGACCCAAACTTTTTTGAGAAAGAGTGCATCTTATACATGGGGGAATACGGTAGCTGCCAAAGAAGTTCATGCAGTGTTGGGGTTATCGGCATATCTTTAAATAAGGACATTGATTTCCCAGTAGCTCCACAGACATGACCACATCTATACACTGCCAGTCCAGGATCCCACGGTTGGAGAGACTATTGAAGGTGAGGACCTTCAGAGCCTTCTGTGACTGAGGACCTTGTCATGTAATACAGATCCTAACAACTAAAAGGAGAGGGAGTCTTGAGAAGTATCGATGGATTGCTGGTTTACAATGGTTGTAGGGCTGCCATGCAAAAGATGGACCCAACTTCCAACTTCTTCATCCAAGTCAAAGTTAAAAAAAAAAGTGCAACAGACAGGAGGGCAGAGGATCTCCATGTTGGCAGACCACACACTGGGCATCCCTTTCTAGAGTGTTGCCCCCTTGCTATCTTGCTGGTGTCTTCCGAGGCCGATGCCACTCCCGTTTGGAGAATGAGGAAAAGTGACTGAACACCTTGCCTAGAGTCACCTTTGTTAAGTGGTAGAGGCAGGACCAGAACTCAGATTTCCCACCTGAGCCCAACAGAAACAGCCTACAGCCCAAGTCCCATCAGTGAGCCCGCCACTCCAGGCTTTGTGTCCACACATCAAGATTATTCTTGTGCCAAACAGGATAGCTCAGAGCACTGCCTTCCTGAGGTGGGTCCCAGAATTCTGCTCAAAGAGAAACTTACATAGAAGCTCATCAGTTTCTAGCCATGCAGCATTAAAAAGAATACTGGCTTTTTAATATACTAATATGTATAATAATGATGGTGACAGAATAACAAATCTTTTATACATTTAATAAACAGATAAAAATGACAATAAAAAAATAAATAATTCAAGTAATTGTGTTTTTTTTCAACCAGAAAGTACAAACTCACATCTAATAGTACAGGTATTGTCTCCTCATCTATTACCACCCTGACAACAACCAAACCATCCTCTTGAACAAGCTTCTCCACCTGCCAAGCCCCAATCTGCTACTCTTTGCAAGTCCAGTAAACACTCCAAATTTGCTTTATGTAAACAGATTGCAAAACCATTAAACATGATGATGCCCCCCATCTGTACACTGCAGCAATCAGCTTTCATTTTAATGCGAATTGGATAAAGCAGCAATTTAGATGCCCCGCAAGTCAACAGGATGCCACCTGTCTGTGAAAAGACTTCAGAATATTAAAAATGGATGGAAAAAATCCTCAGCAGACAAAAATGCTAAGGAAAACAACTTTGAGGGACGAGCACAAACCTATTAAGCCAAGATACTGATATAAAAATAATAAAATCCTACAACGTGAATAGGCTTGACATGAGCTGGCACAATGGCCAGTCGATGCAGAACTGGCTTTCTGAAGAGCAAGCTAGTTAAATACATAACAACTCGTACATGTTGACCTGGTCCCCTACATTTAAGAAATGCCCCCACACACATCTAAAAGGTTGGGCATGGATCATTTGCACAGAGTTGTTCATAGCTGTAGTATTTATAATATAACAAGATAGTGAACTTAGAACCAAATGCTCAGGAAGCATTCTAAGCAATATCAATAATGATAAACTCTATGATAACAATATAAATGGTGGTAATATGTGAAAATATTTACAGTATATTATATAAAAGTGTTAAATGACAGGGAATGGAGATAACATACTGATTATAAGTATATACATAAAAATGCATTGATATTTAGAATTACATGCAGTTTAAAGATCTTAAGTTCTTTTACTATTATATTGGTAAATATATATATTTAAAAAATAAGTGGACCCTAGCCAGAGGTTCAGTGGATAGAGTGTCAGTCCAGCATATGGACATCCCGGGTTCAATTCCCAGTCAGGGCACACAGGAGAAATGACCATCTGCTTCTCTCCAATCCGGCTCCCTGTTCTCCTCCCACAGCCAGTGGCTCGATTGGTTCTAGTGTCAGCCCCAGGCACTGAGGATAGTTAAGTTGGTCTGAGCACGTCAGCCTCAGGTGCTAAAAATAGCTTGTTACTCGAGAATCAGCTCTAGAAGGGGGTGCTGGGTAGATCTCGATTGGGGTGCATGCAGGAGTCTGTCTCATTATCTCCCCTCCTTTCACTAAAAAAAAAAAAAAAGAAAAAAAAGGTGGCTTCTACAGAAGCCAGCCCCCTTTCTGCCATCAACCTCTAGGTTTTCTGCAGATACCGTCTTACTTTCTCGATTCTCCATGTAGCCCAGAGACTAGCCAGTCCTCTCCAAAGAAAGACTAGAAAGCTAATATGATCCTGAAATCTAGATTTTTGAATCCTATCCAAAATCAAGATTAGGTTGAATAGGAAATAAAGATATTGCAATATGATCTACCAGTAAAACCCTAAGACTACAGAAAGATATCCTCAACTTTAGGCCATCTTCCAAGAGAATAGAGCGACTGGCAATGCCTCTGGGAAGGAGGCAGCCTTTGCTCCAATGTGACTCGTTTCCCTCTTCATCTGTGAGACCCTGAAGCACATGTTCTCTTTCTTCCTGCCCCTCCCCCACATGCCTGTCAAAGGGTTCACTTCTGAGAGCTAACAGCAGTTAACACAGAGCACTTCCCTAGGCCTACCCTAGGCCAGCACTTCACATGCACGATGAACCCATTCGATCTTAATAACAAACCTATAAGGTAGGTACTATTATCACCCATCTCATGAATGAGACAACTTAGGCTGAACAAAGAGACTTCCCGTAGGTCGCAGAGCAAGTAGGGGACAGACCCATGATTTAAACAAAGCCCAAGCGGCTCCAAGTGTGGTCTCGGCTGCTCTGCCCTGCACTAATCGAGAGTCTGCGACTGCCCATGAAAGGAGGTGTCGGTCCCTAGACACCCCAGGGTCATGACACTTGGGCTCTGGATTCTCGTGGAGAGAAGGTTGGACTGCTGGGACTGAAACATCACCGTTAGCAGCACTTGGTCCCACAGCTTCTTCACGCTGGCTATATGCACGTGTGTCCCTACCGATTCTGACAAAGATTCTCTCCTTGACCAAATTTCAGTCAGACTTCTTTGAATCCTCTGCTCAACTAGATCCAAACCTCAGCTTCTATCTCTCTCCTTGTAGAGTCCAGATTTAGCAAGAATCCTGCTCAATGTGTTCCGCCAGGTTCTGCACATTCTATAGCTAACTAAGTAGGCTTGCTATCTGATCAGATTTCTCACCCTGCCCCCCCCCCATCAGCCTCATCCCCTCGGGAATATTTGATCACTCTGGCCTGCCTTCAGCAAGAATCTGGCTAGGTCCATTTAGAAAAGAATTAACCTGCCGTTGGAATAATTTTTCATCCCCTCATGTCACCCTGCTCCTTGGCGATAAATCCTTACCTTCCTTTGTTTTATTTCCATTTCTGCTCCATTGTAGTGGTTCCCCAAACAAACTCTGCTTTGCCGTTTTTTTTAACAAGTATCAGAATACTTTTTCTTTAACAATGTATGCATATTGATATGGACATATCTCCAGCCTTAGCTCCACCCTAATGAATGTAGACCTCTGGAGCTGGGGCCCAACCACAGTACAGTATTTTAAAATAACATCCCAAATACTTGTAATACACACGCAGGGAGGGTGGAGAACAGATGGGTTAGCCCTCATCTCACTGCTCAGCTGGATCCCAGACCCCCACCCCAAGGTGGTGATCAACAAACACGTGGTATAGTGACCTGTCTCAGGGATTTTCTATCTTTAAGTGCAGGACCTTCTTGGGTATCTCCGAGTCTGATTTCTGAGCATCATAGTGGTTTCTGTTTTAATTTTTTGTTGTTACCCAAGCCCATTATGGGGAAATAGAAAGAGAAAAAAACAGGTGGTTTCAGTTATTCAGAGCTCAAAAAATCAGAAAGTTTGGGGGAACTCTGGTTGCTTACCACTCCAGCCATGCTAGTTCAGAGGTAGGAGAACACTGAGTGTGGTGGCAAGAAATTTCCCGGCTCACAGTTCTTCTCTCACAATCTGCCCAACCACTGCTCAAGCTATGGTAGGATTGTTTTTCTTCCCTGGTTAGAAAATCAAAATAAAATACAAAGGGAAAACCCAACCCCAAATTTCCTAAACCTGAAAGTTAGCAAAATTAGTTACTCTTTGAAAAGAGCTATGGAAGAGAAAGATCTCATGGACCCAAACTCAGGCATACAAAACTCAGAGCCAAGTGGCCAGGCTAGACCAACTGATGCTTAGGGTCCCTGTGAATCACAATTTTATTAGCAGGCCCTGAGAATGGGAATTTATGGGCAGAGAGCTCAATAATGTGCCATGAAAAGAAAAGAAAATAAAGAAAGAATAAGAGGGTAGGAAAAGAAAGAAAGAATGAGGGAGGGAAAGAGGGAGGGAGGGAAAGAGGGAGGGAGGAAGGATCTGCATAATTCTGTTCTTCTCACCCAGCTACAGAACTTCCCTCACAAATTAATTCCTGTTGGTCCTAAAGATAATTGATAAGGAGACTACTTAGGCATTTGCAATTAAAGTCATATAAAAACTCCAAAGATTGTATGCATGTTTGCTATACAAATATGCTCCCATGGTTACAACTGGGTTGTATGCAGGCAAGGAGACATAGAAAATCAGAAAATTCAAACAGCTATGCAGAGAGGTAATTAGGTTTTCCTTTTGATGGCTTTGGTTTCAATGATAAATACTTCTCAAGAGTCACTTTGATATGTTCGACCCAAGCCTGGGAATAACCAGAACCCCACTACCTAAGTCCAGCCCAGGCACTTCTATTCCTCAGCAGCCAAGTAGGGAAGGGAGGTGGGTGTCAGGGTCCTGCGCTGCAGTTCTATAAAAATCATGAGTTCAGCTCCCCCCATGTCGGACATAAGTCTGTTTGACATAACAGTCCTTGGCCCCTTTTCCTTTAGCTCTTCTTTCATTGAGGTTTCTGAAGCACACAGGAAGTCTAAAAAAAAGCTAACAGCAACCCATTTCTCCACAGCTTCACCGCAGACAGGCGGGAGAGAGAGAGCACAGTGGAGCCCACAAAGTGCCCTGCGACAGCTATGGGAACAAGGCTCTGGCAGGTGAACCGGGAGGGCCCTGCAAAAATGGGTGAGAGGGCAGGGTGGGGGTTTTGTCCACACCCACGTCTTCAACAGCCCCCGCCCCCCAGGAACCAGTCCGATGACTTCTCTCCTGCGGACTAAGAATTTTCTGGTTACCTCATGTACACAAACAAAAGCTATACCATTTAAGTTCTTTTGAACCACATCCAACTTCAATGCCAGAAAGATACTTAGATAACTTGGCCGAGTCACTTCACTTATCTGGACCTCCGTTTTCTCATCTAAAAAATGAGGGGATTCGGTGAGAGGAACGTGTTTCTATCAGAGTCTTGAGCATAAATATTTCAAACCGTTCAAAGGGGCAGCCTGGTTCCTGGGGTGGATTAATTCTTCACTGTTCGGTTGAAAATGCTTCGAGCTTTGCAGAACTCCCAGAAAAACACCTTTCAGTGGCCTTAAATTTCAGTTTAAAACCACTGAACCAAATTAGATTCTTTCTAAAGTGTCCTCTTGGATTTAAAATTCTGAGAGCTAAAATCATTAGCTGCAAGGAGAGACCCAGAGTCCTCGGAGGAGAAATGAGAGCTTTGAGGGGGGAAAGTGTGAAGGAGGGATGGGAAGTAGTTCGGAAGGAAAGGGTCTTGTTGAGGGAGGAAACGTAACAATTAAGATTACAAACTCAGCCTGACCAGGCGGTGGCGCAGTGGATAGAGCATCGGACTGGGATGCGGAAGACCCAGGTTCGAGACCCCGAGCTCGCCAGCTTGAGCGCGGGCCCATCTGGCTTGAGCAGAAGCTCGTCAGCTTGGGCCCAAGGTCGCTGGCTCCCCCAGGGGGTTGCTCAGTCTGCGGAAGGCCCCGGGGTCAAGGCACATGTGAGAAAGCAATCAATGAACAACTAAGGTGTTGCCACGGCAATGAAAAACTAATGATTGATGCTTCTCACCTCTCTTTGTTCCTGTCTGTCTGTCCCTATCTATCCCTCTCTCTCTCTCTGTCCCTGTAAAAGAAAAAAAAAAAAAAAGATTACAAACTCACAGATGGTGAGCACCAGAGCTGAAGAGACTTATAAATGATCAGTTTTTACCTCCTTAATTTTACAGATGAGAAAACTGAGGTCAGAGCCACCAGAGCAGAAACATTTGCTGTGGGGAACAGAGCAGGACATTGACCGCAGACTACCACAGAACTCGAGGACCTGAGTCCTGGTCAGGAGGCCGGTCTCACCCAGAGTAAATCCTCTGGTATATGGAGTCCCTGAGATCCCTATGGATTAACTATGATGCTAGCCCGCTACAGTCAAACAGAGGAGGAGTCCTTTGTCTTCCAGAACCTTCTACACCTGCCTCCAACACCTCCCTGGTCTTTACATGACCCTACCCACTGTGGCCTGCACACTACTGGGGGAAGTTTCTTCCAGCCTGAGCCAATGTGCGTGCCCTCCCAGAAAGTCTACATTTTAATGGCGTTCTAAAGAAGATACACTCTCCCTTACATATGCAGTAACAAGTGACAGGTTCATGAAGCGCTTGCCCTTTCTCCTTCCTCCTCTCTCTGAGGTGGTACTGCCACTTTACAGGGGAGGGGACACTGGCTCAGAAAGGCACAGATCATTCCATACCAGGACCATCAGCCACTCAGACACATTTTAATGCAGTGGTTCTTAACCTTTTCTGAGGTACCGAACCCACCGGTTTCATATGCGCATTCACCGAACCCTTCTTTAGTGATAAATAAAATATGATTTTTTTTCCAAATTCAAGACATAGGTATATGTTTTTTTACTGGTGCACAAAATGAGCCGTGCATGAACATCAGCTTGCTCAAAGAACAAAACCAACAAAGTGCGTGAACTCACAACAAATTACAGTATTACTTTATTCTGGTCTCCGCGGCAGAGGCTTCTCTGAACCCCTGAGACCGACTCATCGAACCCTTAGGGTTCGATAGAACCCAGATTAAGAACCACTGTTTTAATGTCAACCTCAAGAAGCCCATAACAATCATTTCGGATGAGCTAGGCTGACGCCAGTGATGGCAGGCACCTCCAGAGGCCATGCAGCCTCCCCACAGTGGCAAAGGGAGGGTGGTCAAGCCCCCAGGATCTGCCCACACCTACCTGGCTGGAGCTTGCCCTGCAGCTCCCAGATCTCTGGGTCTAGGTTTAGGTTCCTCGGATTTTAAAGTTGCGTACAGATGTTGAAAGTCACACACCCTTGGACTCTCTCCCACAACCTTGCAGTCACAGCTGTGCCTCCTGTTTGATGCTCAGTCTGAACTCTGGTCCCTGCTCAGCCTTAAACTGAGGTGGCAGCCACATGCCGCTCAGTCCCCACAGCACCAGCTGAGCAGAATAACCTCCCACTCATGGGTTCTATTCTGGGCTGTAAACATTGCCATCATTTGTCAGGGTCCTAATGGAACAGGGCTGTGTGCCAGGTGAGGGGAATAAAGAATCCAGAACATAGGCTTCCCTGCTTTCTGCTGCGTCCCACGGCCCTTCTGGGAACAAATAGGTCATATGGACAGAATATTGAACTAGATGTGATGGACATGGTGCACTAAGTTTATACAGCTGGGTTCACAAAGGTGGGAAGCAGGGTAAAGTGCATACCTGGGGGAGGGAGAGGCCACCGTGGGAGAGGCATGCAGAGCGGAGGCAAGAACACAGCCCAGAGACAGGGTTATAGCCCTCTTATGTTGAAGCCTTAACCCTTAGGACCTCAGAATGTGATTGTATTTAGAGATGGGGCCTTCAAAGTGGTGGGTAAGGTATGAGGCTGTTAGGGTGGGCCCTAATCCAATCTGACTGTTGTCCTTATAAGAAGAGGAAATTTAAACACAGAGAGAGATACCAGCTACATGCAGGAAAAAGACCACATGAGGATACAGCAAGAAGGCAGCCATCTGTAAACAAAGAGGCTTCAGAAGAAATCAACCCCTACCAACACCTTGATCTCTGATTTCCAGCCTCCAGGACTGTGAGAATAAATGTCTGCTATTTAAGCTCCCAAGTCTGCGCACTTTGTTATGGTAGTTCAAGTGGACTGACACGGCAAGAGCTCTAGGTTCTGGCTCCCATCCTTTCCTTATCTAGTAGCTGTGACCTTAAGAAGTTACTTTGGCTCTCTAGTCCCTCCCTGACTGCCTCTGTGGTGAGGTGCTAATGAATTACCCACATGGACCCACCCAGGTGACCAGAACACTGTAGGATTTAGTGTTGGAGTAGGTCTGAGATCATCCAGTGTGGTGCTTTCCAGTCTGGTGAATACCCCTCAGGTAGGTGTCCTACCCTGAGACAGTTGATCAGAACAAGCAGGTGGGGCAAAAGAACAAGAATCTTATTTTTAACAAGAAATATGATATACAGCAGGTTGAGAATGACTGGATCAGTTGGCAAGGCTGACGCCAGGGAGAGAAATAAGCTGCCCAACCCAGACACTTGATGCAGGGCAAAGCTGGGACCTGCATAAGGTCTTCTCGTCCCAGACTGCACCCGGATCTAAGACCTGGCTTCTAAATCTTCTTTGTATGTCTAGGGCAGAGTAGGGGGAGTCATGAGAGATGTTCAGGTAGGGACTTCAATTTTGATCCTTGGTCTTTCTACTGCCCCAGAAACTCTGGAGGCTGCAGGTAGAGGCACTTCCTAGGTCATGTAATCCTGTTGTGAACTCTCATGGAATAAGACCCCATAGCTTCTACTTTGAGTCCCTTCCAACTGCACCAATGACCAAGAGATCACTGGGTTCCAGACCCTGCTCTACAACTTACCTTGAGCTTTTAACCAAGCTGGTTCACATCTCTGGGCCCAGAGCTCTCTCTATACAGAGGGAGTAAGTCTGGTCTGTTGGGTCACTTCAGGCTTGAATGTGCTATCTGATTACAGCACGTCAGGGCCAGAAAGACAGGTGGACATATGTTGTCTTGTGCTCTCCTCCTGGTTCATGTCGAGAAACTGATCTTGGGCCTCAGGCATGTGTGCAGAATCTTGTAATAACCATGTTTTCCAGTTTCTGTAATTGCTGCTTCAGCCTCTGGGGCCTTGCTGACCCTGGACTATTCCTCCCAATGCTAGCTAGTTGTTTAGAGGGTGTTTTTCATATGCAAACAAATCCCTTCAGAGCCTGTACCCACCACCTCCTTTGTCTGCACCCATACTCTAGGCCACTACTCTCCTGCCCAATCACACTAGGGCCACCAGATGCCAGACGACAACTAGGGCCTTGTGCCCCAGAACCCATGAAATGATCCAAACTAACCTATCCTAAGCCTGCCTACCTTTCCTCACCTGTTCCTTCCCAAGAACACCACATTAAGGAATCTTGCTCACGTTTCTCCCTTGCTCCCTCTGCCTGCTGACTGACCTGGTGCTCCCTCGTGTGGCCCTACAATGACTCCTGTACCTCCTGTTTCCAGATACCTGTGAGTATAAACGACTTCCCACATGACGGTCGTCTCCAAGTCTTTGTGTCTTACCATTCTTGCATAAAATAAATTCTGGGTCCCCCCCAAACAGACCTGCCATGGCCTGAAACTCTGGGCCTCTGTGGAACCCTTGGGGGATTCACATCCCATCCAGTCTACCTGTACTGTCACTGTCTGTGTGTACCACACAGGACAAAAGCTTGCAACTCCTGACCTAGTCTACTTTTGGTCTAATCATTGAATACTCTTTCTAGTTCCTGCTGCCTCCTCAGCCATGGGGCCTTACTGCTTTATGCACCAGGCCTTTCTACTTCAAAGTCACTTTCATTGCTGGAAAAGTCTACATTATGCTTGCCACAGACTGCCTTTCCACAGCAGGAGTCACTGGTTGGACTCCTGCTTGCTGGGGACATTCAGAATTGGTTCAATCCCATTTTAGTATGACATTCCATCAGCTATTTAAAAGCAGCTCTTGTTACCCCAAGAGGCATTTCTTCTCCTGTCTAAACACCCCCAGTTCCTTCATTGTGCCTCATAAGTCAAGAGTCATGTTTTTCATGATTCTGTGGTTCTAGAGGTTTCCATCCCAAGACCCATAGTTGAGGGTCAAACTTGAAAGAGAAGAAAAGACACCCTGACCTGGAAAGAGGCTTGATCTCCATGCAACTACTTCTTCTCATATTTCATGAGATTTTGAATGAGAAATTTCACATTTTTAAGTGTTGGTACAAACTTACAGAACATGATAAGCAGATAGAAGCTGCTGGTCCTCCCCAAGCGACTTACCCAAGACCAAGTACCTGGGATGGCTGGGCTATTCCTTAGTTGGAAGGGACTGAGATTTTCACTCCCACTCAAGGCTCCTCCATTCAAAGAGCTCTGGAAGATCTATGGTCTTGAGGGCACTTTATTAGCAGTTTGTCAAAGAAGCTTATGAAGTACCAGGGACAAAATTGTGAGCATGTGCTTTTCTTTTTTTAAATGAGGGGAGGGGAGATAGTGGGCAGGTTCCCGCATGTGCCCCAACAGGGATACACCCAACAACCCTCTTCTGGAGCTGATTCTCGAGTACTGAGCTATTTTTAGCACCAAAGGCTGACGCACTCGGACTATCAGAGCTTTCCTCAGCTCATGGGCTGATGCTCAAACTAATCGAGCCACTGGCTGAGGGAGGGGAATAGGAAGAGAAGTAGGAGAGGGGTGGGGGAGAGAAGCAGATGGTTGCTTCTCTTGTGTGCCCTGACTGAGAATTGAACCTGGGATGTCCATACACTGAGCTGATGCTCTACCACTGAGCCAACCAGCCAAGGCCAGGTGTGTGCTTTGTACACAACCTCATATTGGCCCCATCTGTTCTTACAAGAAAATAACATACATGCTGTTGTGTTCCCCACTGGGGCCTGATGTTCAGGTCAGAGTGTCTTTTCTCATAAAGCAGAGAAGTAGTAACACATATGAATGCAGCAAGTCAGGCATGGATGCTGAAGGCTAAGCCAACAGAACAGCCAGTACTTGGGTTGGGAGCAGTCCCAGTTCTGATACCTGACCTCCATATGACCACTTCTAGTTTTTTATGAGAAGTTAGAAATTTAGATTTTAATGTAAACTCGTTCGTTGTTAAGGGCTGGCACAAATTTACAAAGCATAATATAAACTAACAAAAACAAATCTTTAGATTAGACTGAGCCTCAGGACAACTAGATTGCATCCTGTCCTGACCTCAACCAGGGCTACCCTCCCCTTCAGGATGGGGTGGTCACTCAGCTCTTCCCCAAAGGATTTCTCAGCTGCAGTACCTTTCAACCATGGTGCCCTGTGCCACTTAATTTTATATATCAACTTGACTGGGCCATAGGGTGTCCAGATATTTGGTCAGAGATTATTCTGATTGTTTCTCTAAGGGTATTTTTGGGTGAGGTTAATATATGAATCTATAAACTGAGTAAAGCAGAATGCCCTTCCAAATGGGGTGGGCCTCATCCAATGAGGTGAAGGCCTAATAGAGCAAAAATGGCTGATCTTCTCTGGAATAAGAAAGAATTCTTCTTAACTAATGGTCCTTGTAGTGGGACATTAGCTTTTTCCTGTTTTTCAGACTCCAACACGAGTCTCAAGCCTACCAGCCTCTTGGGAGTTTCCAGCTTGCCTGCTGCATGCAGATCTTGGGAATTGCCAACCTCCATAATCATGTAAACCAATTTTTTATAATACATTTCCTTATAAGGTTTGACCTGTGCTGGCACCATGGATAAAGCATCGATCTGGAACTCTGAGGTCGCTGGTTAGAAACCCTGGGCTTGTCTGGTCAAGGCACATATGGGAGTTGATGCTTCCTACTCCTCCCCCCCCCCTTCTCTTTCTCTCTCTCTCTCTTTCCTCTCTAAAATGAGTAAATTTAAAAATTAAAAATAAATAAATAAATTTTCTTATATGTATGCACATATATATGCATCATATATATGTATCCTATATTTAGGATTTATATGCATATATATATATATATATATATATCATAAGCATAGATATCTTATTGGTTCTGCTTCTTAGGGAAACCTTTACCAATCTGTTCTCCTTAACCAAAAGAGAACTATAAATCTGAAGAAGAGGCTAAACATTTTAGAGTGAAAACACCTTTTCTGATTCTCTGCCTGATCATTTATACCACATTTTTAGTGTTGAATCTAATCATAACAATTACAACTTATCAAGCACTTGTGCACTTCACTTTCTCATTTAATCCAGATAACACCCTGTCTCCTTATCAGAGTGCATGACTATCATAAGGACAGGAGCTGTATAAGGCCTTTCCACCACTGTATGCTCATGCCTAGACCAGGGCTTAGCTAGGAGGAAATGTTCAATGAATTGAATTAAGGAATGGATTGCCCTTCAAAACAGATACTGTTAATATCTTCATATTACAGATGAAGAAATAGAATCTCAGAGACACTTAAATAACTAAACCAAATGGTGGAGCTGAGACACAATTGCAAATTCACTTGAATTCAAAGCCCACATTCCTGATCCTCTGCCCCCTCCCAAGAAGCATGGAAGAACCAGGCTGTCTCCAGTGCCCACTTTGACATTCACACCTACAATGGGGGTGCTCAGAGTGCAGGTCCTTCACAACTCTGAACCCCTCCTCCTCCCCACAGCAACAAGCTCTGCTACTGGTTGGTCCACTGAGGTTTCTAAAGATTAATTTGAGAGTCTAACCACAGTTTCATCTTTAAAAATAAAACAAAAGCAAGGAAGGAAACCCACTACAGTAGCCTTGGCTCATCCCCTTTTCTCAGAGCTGTTTCTGGTAACGGAAGAGACTGGTTGGTTCTATGCCCCAGCTGAGACCAGACCATAGAGCAACTGCAGTGAGGCTGACCATCTTGGTTCCAGGTAGAAAAAAGGTTTTGAGAAAATGTGCACAATTTCCAGAAACTATCACCTCTTTCCTTTCTGCCTGTAACCCTATGTAGATCAGACTGCACAGCAGCCTGCAGATGCAGGACTGGTGGCAAGCGTGGCTGGGAAGAACTTACAAAAGGGAAAATGCGGAAACCATGGGAAAGGAGCAGGACATGGGGAAGCACAAAGGCATGATGGGAGGGCTCCCGAGAGGCCAGAACGGAGGCGAGGAAGAGGCTGTACAAATACGAATGCGCTGTTAGACCTACTTCAGGTAGAAGGCACAAGGGATGATGAATGACTTGGTCTTGAATGTGGCCACACACACAAGTCTCTTCATTCTCTCCTTACTGACCAGACCCTCCAACCTCCAAGTAGCCAGAAGTATGCCCAGTTGCCTTGATCCCTAATGAAAGACATTTCAGTTCATAAATATACTGGGTAACCCACATGTGCTGTGCCCCAAACAATAGTCTGATTTCTCTTCCTGGCCCTGTGGCGGCAAACTCCATTTCCAATGATTTCAGTACAACACAGCCATTCTGATGACATAGAAAGGTACAAGAAAAACTTCATGATCAGGGTGTCACAGGTCCTACCTTAACCCCCATGAGCTCTGAGACCCTGGGCATGGCACACCCCCAGCAGGGATCTCAGCTGCTTCATCTAAGCATAAGGTGCTGGACCAGCTCTTATATTCTTTTATTTAAGACCTGAATATATGACACTGAGTTCTTTGCAGGCCTTGGAGCTCCCATGCCTAGAAAAGGCCTGGCCATAGCAAGGCCCATACGTGCCTGGGAGGGGAACCTGTGATTATAAAAGGGTAGAAGGAGGGCTACAGGGCAGGAAGGGAAGTGGAAGGTCTGAGGGCAAGATCTCTGAGAAGAAAGTGGAGGTTTAAACACTTGGGAAGAGGGAGGGCATAAAGAGGAGATGTAATGCCTGTTTTCTTTTATTCCAGTATCACAGCTCTGTTTATTCTGAGAAGCAACCAGCTGCAGCTCCAAAATAGATATGCGAGCAACGCCTCTAATGACAGAGAAATCTGCAGGAACCCAGGTTGGAACAGCCCTGTTCAAGGGATGGGAGCCAAGAAGAGCCTGGAAGGGAGACACTTTGGGTGCTCATTCCACTCCCACCCTACTGGCTCCCTCCACTCGCCTCCCAGCCCAAGGCAGCAGTGGTTCTTTCCAGAGTCTCCTGGACACAGAGCTGACCAACTACAGAGCAGAGCAGAGCCCTGCACTCACTCGCAAGCCCCAGTGAGAGTGACCAGCTCTTCCCTGACAGGGGATCCATGGCAGGTGTAACAGATAGATGTCTTCTCCCTATACCTGAATATCCTTTCCCGGAAGAGTTTCTGAGTGCAGAAGAGAGAATGAGACAACCCAGGAGAACCAGGGAGTTTATTAAGCATGCTGTACTAAGAGTTTGCTTGTGTGCTCACACAAGCACAAAGAAAAATTGCACGACATAAAGTTAAATAGGCAAGGAAGACTTTATTTCAAAACTATTGCAATAGAAGAGAGAGCTTGAACACATTTTCAGTTATAAGAGGGGTAGCTTGGAGTTTATAGCCTGTGGGCAAAGTGGGAGACTCAGTAACTGGACATCACTAAGATGAACTTGGTTAGATATCAAGAGTGAGGGGATTCTTGCTGAACTGAGCTTGTCAGGTCAAGGACGGCATACAAGGGGTGAGGCCTAGTTGAGAAAAAGGCTCAGGGGAACCTGAGTAAAATTTGGTGAAGGATAGAGAATACTTATCAATGAGGCAGAGAGGTCAGTAGTTTGGGGAAAGAGCTACTTTTCCCCCTCATCTTTCTCAGAAACAACCCAAAATTAGCATTGTTAAAGACAAACTACAGGCCCGAAATGGTGTCACTTGTGCTAAAAGCCCATGAAACAAACCTAGATTTAATACCTGATCTAATTGTAGTTTCAACCTCTCCTAGAACATAATCTTAATCGAGTTGGGGAATTTTCTGGTGGACACAAATGAGGTAATCTGTGACAGGAGCCCTCTTCGTCACCCCACAGAAAGAAGAGGCACTCTGCCCGATAAAAACCTGCTCCTTTCTCTTCCCCTACAAAAATATATCTTGGCCCCGAAATAATCCTTAATTTTCTTTTGTTAATAGCTCCCTTGCCCCAACTTTCTTTCTATAAAAATGTTTTGTACAACCCCTCAGAGTGTCCTTCTAGTTGCTGGATGGGATGCTGGCCAATTCATGAATCACTTCATAAAGTCAATTAGATCTTCTAGCTTATTTGGTTAAATTTTGCTCTTTAATATCTCAAAGCCAAGAGGGCCACTTGGGTCAGGCTTTACAAATCAAAGGGCCCTTGGCATTATTTTTAAGTGAGTCTATTCATGAAGTCACTGTTCACATGTGTATACATGTTCAAAACAACTACTTAGTGAAAGTAAGCATTTACAAAGTTGTTTTTTTGTTTGTTTGTTTGTTGTTTTTTTTACAGGGACAGAGAGAGAGGGATAGACAGACAGGAACGGAGAGAGGTGAGAAGCATCAATCATTAGTTTTTCGTTGCCATCGCAACACATTAGCTATTCATTGATTGCTTTCTCACATGTGCCTTGACCGCGGGCCTTCAGCAGACCGAGCCACCCCTTGCTGGAGCCAGCGACCTTGGGTCCCAGCTGGCGAGCTTTTGCTCAAGCCAGATGGGCCTGCGCTCAAGCTGGCGAGCTCGGGTCTCGAACCTGGGTCTTCTGCATCCCAGTCCGATGCTCTATCCACTGCGCCACCGCTTGGTCAGACGAAAGTAAGCATTTAATACATCATGATACTTTGTTGCCCTATTTTGATATTTCTTCTTTTCTTATCCTGAGGACATCCAAAAATAGAAGTGGCCCAGGCTTCTCTAGAACCTTAGAGACCCCATTTATAAGGAACATCTGCAGCCCTGGATGGTTGGCTCAGCAGTAGAGCGTCAGCTGGTGTGTGGAAGTCCCGGTTTCAATTCCCAGTCAGGGCACACAGGAGAAATGACCATCTGCTTCTCCACTCCTACCCCCCCTCTCTTCCCCTACCACAGACATGGCTGGAATGAGCGAGTTGGCCCCGGGCGCTAAGGATGGCTCCATAGCTTCACCTCGGGCACTAGAGTGGCTCGGTTGCTGAGCAACAAAGCAGCAGCCCCAGATGGGCAGAACATCAGCACCAGACCCGGGTTACCTGGGGTGGAGCCCAGTCAGGATGTATGTGGGAGTCTGTCTCCCTACCTCCCTGCCTCTCACTTGATAAATAAAAAAGGGAATATCTGTCTCCTCAAACATGATTTTAATACCATCCAATATCAGGTAAGACAGAATACAGCCTCCTCCTCTCCTTACCTCTCCAAGCCATTCTTCCCAAGTGGCTGCTCACCACTCCCCTCTAATCAGCACCCCCTCCTCTCCACATACACAGACCCACACATACAAACACCCCCTGACATACTTGACTTGAAGCCTCTGACCTGGCAGGGTCCTCTTCAGTGCTGGGAGTTAAATTATTTAACAACCAGTCCTCTGCCCTAATGACTATTTTAAGTATTAAAAAAAAGATATACCTAAAGATAGTTTATTATTTCATGTATTTAATACTTTAATAAGAACAATAAAAGAAGTATATAAAACTAGATTGTGTTATAAGAAAGAATTTTAAAATATTAATAAAAAAATCAAATAATACCTGACAAAAAACACTAAAACTGTTATTTAAGATATTTCCATATTGCTTTTTGATTGGTGTCCTCACTTGCAATTTTTTTCACCAATGAACAGAATAAACATTACTAGGGGCACTTAGAATACGCTATTGCAGACGAACATTAAAATAAAAAGAGTAAGAAATATAAATTTGTGATTTCCACATTGGGCAGCTGCCCAGGTGCCCACCTTAGAGAGAACCCTAATTACAAGTGCCATTTTAACAACCAGTTCGCCTAATTCAACAAAAAATTAGGTATCGGTTCCTCCAAACCGGTGCGAACCGGCTGAATCCCACCACTGGTCCTCTCCCAGCCTGGGTTCAGTGTGCTCAGACATTTCAAAGGGGACTTCCTGGCTCCCGAAACAGGCTTGGTCACAAGCAATTTGCATGTTACAAAAGGAACCTTGCTCAAGAACCCTGCTCAGAAACTGCCTCCCAGACAGTGAAAGGTTAGATAATTAGGGGGAAATGCAGGAGGTTAGAAGTCTCTGCCACTCCCACATGCCTGCTTTGATCTTGGCCTAGAATGGACTCTGTAGGATTTCTGGCCGGCCCTGATCTGGCCAGGTGAAAGACTTCCTAAATTAACTAGGCTGAGGCTAGCCTACCACCATGAGACCCTGGGCATACAAATCTAGAAGCTGGATGTTGCCTGCAGAGACTGTGCTGTATGAAACTGTTAGCATAAAACCTATGGAGCTGGGAAGGAAGGCAGGTGGAACTGAGTCCAAACATAAGAGAAGGAGACAGCCTCCCCAGAGGGACAGTGACCTGCCCCCAGCTATAACAAAACACCACACCCTGCACAGCTGATGAATAACAGAAATGTATTTCTCCCAGGTCTGGGGTCTGAGAGTCAGAGACCAGGGTGATCACCAGAGATCACCAGCGTGGTCAGGTGAGGGCCCTCTTCCAGGTGACAGGGTCCTCAGTGTATCTTAACATGGCGGGAGGGGAGCGGGAGCTCTCTGGGGTTTCCTTTATAATGGCATTGATCCCATTCACAGAGGCTCCACCCTCATGACCTAATCACCTCCCAAAGGCCCCACTTCCCAACACCATCACCTTGGGGCTTAGGTTTCAGTATACGCATTTGTGGGGAAACATGTTCAGATCAGAGCAGCTGGAGAGATTGAAGGAGCGAGAGATGAACTAATATGTGACTTATGTCACCCTAAAACTCAAGTTCCTAGCCACAGTTTGCCTCTTTGGGTTTCACATTTCCTGTCGGTCACAGGAAGTGGAACATCAGGTGGGTCATTGTGCTATCTGAAATAGAAGCTGAAAAGCTTCATTGGAACTTGACAGAGTAAAGAAGAGATGGGGTTGGGGAGGATGTTGCCAGGGCTGACGGCCAGAGGTCTCATATTTCTGGGGAACACTGGAAACAATAAGGTATTATTGGTGTTGATTGAAATCCTTTTACACAGGACTGCTAAGTCTACAGTCCTTCCCTGCCTTTTCTCACATCTGAACCCCCCAAGGGTCCCTATTTGTGGCCTTTGACAGGAAGGTCCATTTTCAACCACTAACACCACTGTCCCCATCAGGAGGAGCACCTCTAGGCTCTCTAGTTTCTGATGTGTGCCTCTCGCCTTCCAGGTGCAACACAGGTTATGAGTAATAATAACTTTAAAATAATAGACATATACTGGGTATATCTATAAGTACAGGAATGCCCCGCTTTTCAAAAGTTTGTGTTATGTCGCTCGCTTTTACGAAAGGCCTACATTAGTACCTGTTTTCATTGGCCGAAAGAAACCCCAAGAGGATGTTTCAAAAGGCAGAAGGCGAAAATAGCATTCAGAATCCGCTGAGCAGTGAGCCGCTAAGGATGCTGCATGCACCGGAACACAAGAGAGGCCTTACCACGCTCTACACGGGCTGTGTCTGGGCTTCATCGTTCTTGCTCTATGTGTTAGGGCTCTTTTAGGTTTTCTGTGTGATTCAGTATCATTTGGCAGGTTATTTTGGGAGGTCTGGGAATGTTTAAATTTTTTTTCATATAAGTTAATAATTGCTTCTTCGATTTATACCACTCCAGTGTACAAAGGGTTTCATAGGAATGCTCTGCTTTTGGATAGCAGGGGAAACCCTTGAGGCAATGAAAGGTTAGAGTCACTCTCCCCATGTCCTGGAGCAAGGAAATGGCAGATGTCTTCTATTTCCTTAACCAGGACACCACACCACGTCTCAAGGAAACAAACACGACTTTGTCCCATTGCAGAGGTAAGCAGTCAGGGCTTTGGCGGGTCCCTGTTCTTGTTGACTTGCTTCTTTCCCCATAGGAATCACGTGCTGCATTGTGCCAAGGTGAAGTTAGGTGCATGCACAGCTGCTTTTCCAGTGTCTTCTCCACCCTCCCTCAGCCTGGGGCTGTGATTACAACCAACTCAACAGCATCACTGAGTCCCCAGCAAGTCGGCAGACAAGAGAGCGAATACAAAGGAAGCAAAGAGTGAGGCAGGGACCTATAACCAAGTTGGGCAGACAGACAAGTCCACAGATGAATTCCATGGCTAAGTGTGGTAAGTGCTACCAGAAAGGCACAAATCAAAGTATACCAGGGCTAAAGAGAAAAGGGGAAGGTTGACATCACCTGGTTGGGAAGAACAGCCTTGAGCTGGGCCTTTGAGGATGGATAGGTTTGTCAACAGCAGAATGGGGCATGGAAGGTGGCCAGCAGAACTTAGAATGAACGTGGGCAAGACAGCAAAAAAGTGAAGGTAACTCTGCCCAACAGAGCTGGGTGATATAAATGTGCAAGGAAAGATCCTGGGGCAGAGAATTGGTGGCTGATGCATCGATTTAGGCAAGAAGAATTAGAGTCCGACCCAGAACGGGGAACAACAATAAGATATGAATAAAGAAAGATATCTAGAATCCACAGGAACTGGTAACCAATTGGAGAAGGAGCCCAAGTCATCTACAGCCTTCTCCAGAATGTGGGACCATGGTAAGGTTATTCTTCAAGCCAGAGGATGGGAAGGTTGTTTGGGACTGCAGCTATCCATGGGTGGGTAGAGAAAATGAGAAGCCAATCATGTTTGCTTAATAATAGCTCAAGACCAATTCTGTTTGGTTCTTGTGGCACTGAACACAATGTCTCCCATGGCCATGTCCCTGTATATCTGCCAAAAAGTGGGCTCCTTTTTGCAATGGAACCACTTCTGGTTCCATGTTTATCACAAAGCTTTCCTTCCTATCCCTTAATAAAATGAGCTCTTGCTCTGTATTGGGCACATCTTGCTTATTGTAAATACGTTAGGCTCACTGGTTGGGACCACCGGGTTCTCGTAAGCTGGAAATAGTACCTATGCAATTTTCTCCAGTTGCATTTAGCACAGGACCTGGAATATATAAAGCAGGTCATCATTGACCTGGAAGTATATATTTTGCAGTTGTATGGGGACTCCCTCCTTGCATATTCATGGCTGCTCCTTGGGGAGCTAAAAGAACAGCTCTATCCCTTACTAGCTGTATCCCAGAAGCAGTTTCAACTATTCTGAGCCTTGGTTTCCTCCTATGTAAAATGGGACAATAATGCAGCTGTTCAGAGCTGCTACAAAAATTCAACTTGAGGCTGTATGTAGGACGCATGGACATGCACACAGGCACTTTGTAAAAGGCACTGGGAACAGGAGGGCAGAGTCCGGGTCTAATCTTAGCCCTGCAGTGGCTTGGGTATTTCCTTACTTCCTCATCTGCAGCACGAGGAAGAGTAATCTTGACCCACAGGACTGGGGTGGGTGAGATGACCAGTAAGAATTCACAGAAACATGCAACAGAAATGCTTAGTGACTGTTCCAGCTAGGCACATGCAGATGTCTCTGGGGCTTCTGCCAAGAGCCGTCACACGGCCCAACCCAGGCACGGGCACGGGCCAGACAGGGTGTCTCTAACTTGCTCAAAGAAGGAGGCCTGTGATGAGAAAGGTGCCGGTAGGCTAAGGAAGTATTGTGGAGTTGGAAGAGGGCAGGGCTAGACCCAAATCAGAGACTCACAGCTTGTAGTAGAAATTGCCGTCAGAACTCATGCAGTCTAAACTTCAGTCTGGGGCAGGAGTTCCCTCCTGGCCACCTATTGCTTAATTTCTTCTAGTGATAAGGAATTCACTACCTCAAATGTTTAGCACCCTGTTCCAGTGCTCAGATCTCTAATGATAAGAAAGCCCAACTACACTTTTCTGTAACTGCCCAGGTCTGCCCTCTGGACAGACACAGAGCAGAACTCATTTCACCTTCATCTAATGACTTTCAATATTGGAGAGCAGCTCCCCTGCTCCTCCAGGTGTCTCTAGTCTAAACTGCTTCAAGTCATTCAGCCTCACAAAACACGATCTTCAGACCCTTTCCTTCCCTAGAAAGATACTCCCTGAAAACTCCTTCCCACTAGTCAAGACGGGGCCCCAGAACAGAAGTAACACGGCCAATGGAATGCACTGACCTTCTCCTAGTGCCGACCCCGACAGGGAGATTTTCCCAGGCCTGGTGGAATATCCATACTTTTTTCCATTTTCTACCATGAAGGGAGCAGGAGTGGCTGCTATCTTCGGAAGACCTGACTCAGGAGCCGATATCACAAGAATTCCCAGCCAACTCTGACCACCTGGGCACTGTGGGTCTCTTGTCACAAAGAAGTGAGACAGCATGGCACAGCAGTTCTGACAAAGCCAGCACATACTGAAGGAACCTCTCATCTCTACCCCGTGGTTTTGAATTTCACATGGGAATGGCTCTTGGCCTGCGTGCTGACCCTCCCGCTCCCTGGTCTGATAGAGAAGCTGTAACCAGCTCAACCAGCGATGGACTTGTGAGCCTGGGGCCCTCCTGCCCCATCACACACTCAGTTTCACCCCACTAGCCTCCCAAGCGAGGGCCAGGATGCTACCAAGGGGCTTCCCACAAAGTTAAAGAGTCTCAAGAATTAGGGTGGGGATAGGTGAGGGGAAAGTGGAGCAGTCCTGGGGATGGCGGGGGGGGGGGGGGAGTAGGGGGGGAGGACAGGGGGTGGTGGCAGAAAACAGAATGAAACAGACTCCCAGTCCCCTGCTTCTCCCAAACGTTTCTCAGTGAAAACACAGAAAATCTCCTACAGGTTATAAATTCACCCCAACAATAAATTCTTACTGGGATTTATTATGCTGTGTCCCCGAGAGGCCAACCCTTCCAGCCCTTCAATCAGACTAGACCAGCCGTCGGGGCAGAGGGACACAGAGAGTCTGAGTATCACCAGCATAAGGAAATGACACATACCTGCCATGCTGAGAGGGAGCCCCTGGGTGAGTCACGCCCAGGAAGTGGAAAGGGGGAACAGGTTGTCCCAGAAGAGGGTGGGGAAAGGGGAAGGAGGGACAGGCCCTGGATAGGGCAGGCTCCTGGCAGTGCCACAGGCGCTAACTTTCCAACTCGGTTGGCCCTGCCTCCAGGGTTACAAACTGGGTCAGCGAAATGACAGGAGGCTGGATTAGAACAGGCCTGCCAGGGATCCGTCAGCAATCTGTGTCCATAAAAGGAAGTTCCAAATAGAGACCAGGGCTTTCCCTTCCCGCCACTGCAACTCGGGCAGGTAAGTAAGCACGGAGTAGGGACACACTCAGCTCCTCACGTCATGACACAGAGGTTGAACTTTCTTGGCACAACTGGGCAGAGCCGGCTGCACGGATGGAATTGAGGATGAGAAACGTTCCTGAGGTTATCAGTGACCAGACATGGGAGTGGCAAGATGGGTATTGAGGCCCAAGGGCCTGCTGCTCATTGGGAACTCTGGAAGTACAGGGCAGCTGGAATCTCAGCAGCACTCCATCACCCCAGAGGCCATCTTGGATACCAGAGATAGAAGTGTCCCTCCAGCTCCCTTTGCGTAAAGTCCTAGTTTCACATAGGAGGGACCTGGGACCTGGCTCACTTGCGCCCTGATCCGTGGTCCCACCAGGTTGTTAAGAAGGTAGCTCCCTGTGGCTTTCCCAGCCCAGGGCCCTTTTCTTTAAGAAACCAAATCTCCACCCTTTCCTTCCTCACCCTATTGGCTATTTGAATGACCAAAGCGTTTTATTTATAGAATAGTCAAGGGCCCCTTTTCCTGATTGTCAACTGAAAGGAGAAGAAATCCCCAACTCCAGATTCAGAGGGCAAAAGAAATACAGTTCTGGCTTTTTCCTCCATCCTGCTAGTTAAAATACATCAGGTGCAATCTTTTGCACATGGGTTTTTCACATCCCCCCCATTATTTTAGTTTACAGCATATAAAGCATCATTTGGGGGGAGTTCATAGCATTTTAGGGCATCATGCCAGGGGAAATCCTGCCTCTGTGACCCACCCCCACCCCCATTGAGTTTAACCGCCCTAGGCTCTTGCTACCTGATTGAGGAGAAAGTTACCAACCAGGTCAGTCAGACCTCACACTGTAAAGGGGAGGGAGAGAAGGACAGAGGGACCAGGACAGCCCTGGCTCTTGCAATTAAATCTTCCTGAGGCTGTCCTCTGGCCTCTGTGACACCTGGACTTCTCCTTTCCTGACCGCTGGCTGAGTCAGGCCCCACTGGGAGCACCCATTGCCCTAGAACAGTGATGGGCAATCTTTTGAGCTTGGTATGTCAAAATTCGCCAAAAAACCGAGCATAACTCGGGTGGTGTGTCACTTCGATAAAAAAACCCCATAATTTCGCAATATTTATAGTTTAAATAAAAATGTTTTGGCCTACAGATCTCTGGCACAGAGTGTCTACACTACAGCAAATGTTTTATTCTCGGCTACTGCACCTGGCCGTGCGGGAGCCAAGGATGAGACGTCCTTCTTGTTATGTGGCCCCATACTTATAGAGGGGAGAAAAAGATAATTCTAAAAGCCATACTGGGAGGGGGTTATTGAAAAGTCGGTAACACTAAAACAGAGATTGACAATAGCCGAGAAGATGGAGGGAGTAAGATTCAAGTCAAAGTGTCATAGAGTCCTTGCACTTTGGGGAGAGGGATTATGTTATTGACTAAGGTAAGATTTTCAAACAATGTGTTAAAAATGAGCAAAACCGTTAAAATAATAGAATTGTAACATGTAAGTTCTAAACCATGAGGGTGAATAGGAAGAAATAAAAAAAAATACAACCAATTTAATTAAAGGCAATACGGTAGAAGAAAGACAAGGGTAAAGCATGGAAATATAAAATAATATCATAGAAATGTACTAAATAGCCTGACCAGGCGGTGGCACAGTGGATAGAGCGTTGGGCTGGGATGCGGAAGACCCAGGTTCAAGACCCAAAGGTCGCCAGTTTGAGCGCGGGCCCATCTGGCTTGAGCAAAAAGCTCACCAGAGTGGACCCAAGGGGTGGTTGGGTCTACTGAAAGCCCGCGGTCAAGGCACATGTGAAAAAGCAATCAATGAACAACTATGGTGTCACAACGAAAAACTAATGATTGATGCTTCTTACCTCTCTCCGTTCCTGCCTGTCTGTCCCTGTCTATCCCTCTCTCTGACTCTCTGTCCCTGTAGAAAAATAATAATAAAATTAAAATTAAAATTAAAAAAAATAAATTTACTAAATATAGCACAAGTCTTAATAAATTTCAAAAAGCTTAAATTGCCTGTTAAAGGGCAAAAACTATTAGATTCAATTTTTTAAAAGTTCAGCTATATGGAGTTTACAAGAAACAAACCTAAAACGTTAAGACATAAAAAGTTGAAAACAAGGGATATAACCATATAAACCAGACAATTACTAAATGAAAGAAAGTTCATATAGATGCATAAAATAACAAGCTAGATTTGTTTCTTTTAAAAAAAAGCTTAAACTATGATTATGAAAAGAATGATTTTAACAAGGAAAAGTTTGCTAAGAAGATAGAACAATAAACACATCAGGGAATTAAAAATAGAAAGCAAAAATTAACATAAATACAAAAAAGAATCTTTTCCTGCCCAGCTCTATTTTGCCTGAGCTCTACAGAACCATGCAGACACCTCTGCATTCAACTTAATTGAACCTACTTTGCCTACAGCCCTGGGCTGCCCTGTGGAATCCAAATTCTATACAGAAGGTGAGCAAAGAGAGAGGACAGTGAGAACTAATGTAAAAAACTGAGGACCTGGCCCTGGCCCAGTGAATACAGCATCAGCCCGGCATGCGGACGTCCCGGATTTGGTTCCCAGTCAGGGCACACAGAAAAAACAACCATCCGCTTCTCTCCCCCTCCCTCTCCCTCTTCTCTCAGTGGTGAGCATCAGCCCCCAGTTGCTGAAGATAGCTTGGTTGGTCTGAGAGCATCAGCCTTAGGCATTAAAAATAGTTCAATTGATTTGAGCATCAGCCCTAGAGAGGGGTTGCCAGGTGGATCCCAGTGGGGGTCCATGCGGGAGTCTGTCTATCTCCCCTCCTCTCACTTAAAAAAAAAGAACTGGAACACCTGCATATTTTATGACACTGTGCTCAGCACTCATGCACCATTACATGAAACCTCAGAGAAATCCTTGGATTAATAACACAATTTACAGAGAAGAAACCAACATTCAGAGGCATTAAGTGACTTTTCAGAGGTCACAAGGCTGATGGAGAATAAAGCTTAAATTCAGACCGTCTGATATAACCCCCGCAAGGCCAGGAATGACTGGGGATTACCCTGTAACCTCACTGTGTAAAACTATGCCTAGCACAGAGTAGGCACTTGATCAATACTTGCTGCTCTCCACTAAATGCTTGTATTCCTCCCAACATTCATCTGTTAAATCCTAAGCCCAGGCGATGGTTTTAGGAGGTGGAGTCTTTAGGAGGTGAGTAAATCCTGAAGGTGGAGCCCTCATGGATGGGGTTAATGCCCCAGAGAGATCCCTTGCCCCTTCCATCCAGTGAGGACACAATAAAAAGAAAACTGTCTATGAAGTAGAAAGCAGGTCCTCATCAGTTACCGAACCTGCCAGTACCTGATCTTGGACTTCCCAGACTCCAGAACTGTTGTTTAAGCCACGCAGTCTATAGCATTTCTGCTGTAGTAGCCTGAACAAAGACACCTGCTTGAATAAATGAATAAAACCAGGTAAGACTTCAAGCCAGTGCTTCTACCATTATGCCAGAGGACCTAGTGCTATAGCTTTCCATTTTAGCTGTCCCTTCACTTCATCCAAATCTCCCCTTTGACAGAGGCTTCTCTCCCCTCTAGTCTGTTTACAGGCCATTTCCAAGGCTTCATCCAGAGTTGCTGAAGGAGAGAGAAGAAAGCTAGGCATATCCAGAGTGTCTCACAAACATGGCCAATCACCTTCCAGGCTGGGGGTTGGGAAATGATGCTCCTGGTAGTTGTTGAGGGAAATGGTGTGTTGGAGGCAGTGCATGGGGGAAGTTGGGGAAAATCCTCTGCTGTCAGTTGCTGGCATCACCTCCCTGTCCTCTGTAGCCATGACCAGATGTCTAGAAGTGACAGGGGAAGCGTGAGGCATTTGCACACCAATTGAAATGGACCTGGAACTATTTGAGTGCTGAAACAATTCTTGGGGACAGAAGAAGTGGCATCAAGCAGAGGAATTTTATTCTGGGGCTATTTTTTCAAATTTTTATTTTGAAATAATTAGAGACTCACAGGAAGTTGCAACAATAGCACACAGAGTCTTGTGTACCCTGACCCATCTTCCCCTAATGGTGCCATCTTGTAGTGTAATAGCAAAACTAGGGAACTGACATTGGTACAATACTGTAATGAGACACCAAATCTAATTTCATTCTCAATTTCTTACTTGGATGTGTGTGTGTATGTGTGTGTTTCTATGTGATCTTCTCCCGTGTATATGGTTGTGTAACCACAGTAAAGACACCGAAATGTTCTATCACCATGCGGGAACTCTCTTGTGTTACCTTGTTATAGTCACACTTGCTTCCCCATTTCTGCAACGACAGTCACGTGCCAAAGATGGACCACACATACAACGGTGATCCCATAAGATTACAATGAAGCTAAAAAGTTTCTACCGCCTATGAATGCCATAGCCTTATCAACACCGCAGTGCAATGCATTACTCATTTGTGCATTTGTGGTGATGCTGGTGTAAACAGGCCTACTACTCTGCCAGTCATATAAAAGTATAGCACGCACAATCACATACACTACGTAATACTTGGTAATGATAATTCGTGACTATCTCACAGGTTTCTGTGTTCACTATCCTACTTTTTTTGTTATTTCAGAGTGTACACTCTCTACTTATAAAAACAAAAGTCGCTATAAAAAAAACAGTGTGCCGCGTCACGCCTGCAGCCTCATACGTCTTGTGTTTACCATGTCTCTTGGTTGCATCATTTTCTCTTGTGGTTGATTAAATCTCGCGCTGTTTTGCAGGGCAGCATGTTGTACAGGCTTGTAGTCGAGGGGCAACAGGCTACCCCGTGTAGCCGAGGTGTGCAGCAGGCTGTACTATCTAGGTTTGTGTACGTGCACACTATGATATCCACACAACAACAAAATTGCCTGACCCATTTCCCAGAACGTATCCCCTTTGTTAAGCGACACGTGACTATACTAATTTGTTCTCTGTCTTTATAGTTTAGTCCTTTTAAGAACGTTACATAAAGGGAATCATGCAGTATGAAACCTTTTGAGATTGACTCGTTTTCATGACACATAAAGCCCTTGAGATATGTGCAGGTTACTGCATGTATCAATCGTGCATTCTTTTTTTATTGCTGAGTAGTGTTTCATGGCATGGCTACATCAGGCACCTGTTTGCAGTTCTCCCTCTGTAGCTCTTTTAACAAGAGGGCAGCTAGCCCTTGGCTTCAGGCTGAAGAGTCCTGTGAATTCCTGGTGAGCATCCAGGATCCACCTCTACCGTCAGGTACTACAAATGTACAGAACGGGGTGATGACTGCACTTTATGAACTCCTCAGTTGCAGTTCATGCCTGCTGATCCTTCAAGGTTTAAGTGGAACTTCACCTCTTCTGAGAAGTCTTTGTGTTAATAACCATCTCTCTGGCCAGGTTCCTGCAGCTCCCATAATCCCATGTGTCCCCAGTCTCTGTATCCCCGGCTCAGGTCCCAGCATGTTCAAGGAGGATTTGTTGAATCAGTAGATTGACAGCCATGCTGCTATCATGGTCATTTGCTAACACAGGCCATTCCCACCTGTGATTACAACACATTCTAGAAGCAACATCTTAAAGGAAGATGATCATCATTTAGTGGGCCGTGTTTTCTTACTTGAACAATGTGTGACTGAGAGAAAGATAAGACCATCAGTAGGGTTCTCATTTGGTTCCCAAGATTGTGTTACTATATTGTCATGAACACCTTAGCAGGTAAGTATATTTCTATGTATCAGATTGTTTCATTGGGAGAGAGTCCTAGAAGTAGAATAACTGAGTTAGAAGCACGAACTCTTGTATTTTTTAGTACACGTGGCCAAGCTGTTCTCCAGAAAGGCAGTTGTATTAGTTTTGCACTGTTGCTGAACCAAATTACCACAAAAGTCATGCCTTAAAACAGCACAAATTTGTCTTACAGTTTGGGAGATCACAAGTCCCCAAATTAAGGTGTCATCAGTGTCATATTCCTCCTGGAGGCTCGAGGAGAGAATCCTTCACTTTGTTCTTTTCAGCTTCTAGAAACTGCACATTCCTTGGCTCCTGGTCTCTCCCTCTCTCTTCAAACACAGCAGAGCAGAATCAACCCTTCTCTCTTCAACTTCTACTTCTGTTGTCACATTTCCTTCTGCCTTCTTATGTCTGATCTTCTTATCTCACTCTTATAAGGACCATTGGGATAACATTAGGTCTGCCCCAATAATCCAAGATAAATTAAGAACGCATCTCAAGATTCTTCATTTAATCATACCCACAAGTCTCTTTGCCATGTAAACTAACATATTCAGAGGTTTTGGATTAGGACATGGACATATTTGGAGGGCCATTATTATGTACCTCCCAGTTTTAAAACATTAAGTCTCCCTTTGAACAAAGGCAAAGTACATACAGTCTGAAGAGGTAAGAGGCAGAATCAAAAATAGCCATTTACTCTAAGAACACTATTCACTTAAGATGGAAGGGCAGGTCTGTTTTTCAATTTCAGACATTCGCAGCACAATAAAAAATCAGGATGATTTTTTGGGAAGACCATCACTAATATTGACATTGTGTTCAAGCCCGGGAAAGAAAGAACAACGTGTAAACATGTGACTTGGTCTGTTAAATCTTACAAGCAAGCCAACATGAGCAGAAGTCAAGCTCAGTTATCTCTTTTACATAATAACTATTGTCAAACAACCTAACAGTATGTAAATGATTTATTGACATAGAAGTCATGACCTTGCCACCTATTCTGCAAAGTTTTATTTAGTCTTTAGCCATAGCGTAATTATACGTTGCCAATTCCCAAGCACTTTAGATGTCACCATTTTCCTTCATTTCTCAAATTTAATGGCCCTCTCAGCAGATACACATACCTGTTTGCCACAGATCACAAACTGTTACATGACCAAAGCTTGCAAATTTGTTGCAGGGGACCATAATTGTTTTGTCTGCCTGCAACACCTCTTCCCCCTTCAGAGAAATTTCACTCACAGTCTTTGCGGAGAAGTATTCCTCCTCCCATGAAAACTGGTTAGTTCTAGTGGAGGCTGCCATCATGATAGACCCTCTCTTCTGCCTCCTCCCTGTGGTCTAGACCACAGGAAGTGATGCATTGCTTAAACTGAGACAAACATGGCTCCCACCCTCCTGGCCAGCAGGATTGGTCCAGAACTGGACACATGATCTTAGCAAAACCAATCATAGTTCTTCTTTGGCATCTTTAAAATTTTATCTTAGGGAAAGAGGCTTTCTCCTGTGGTTGATCAGCTGTGTGTGAGAGGTTGAATGTCACTGGCAGTTATGCCCCTGCTTTTTACTAGAACTGGTCTGAAAGAGTAAAGCCAACATGCAGAAAGATACAGAGAAGCAGAGGGGCAGACACAGAGAAACTTGGCGAGGTGTAAGCTTTTGATTGCAGTCATTCCTAAATTCAGCTGCTTCTCGAATCTTTCCTTGGTTTGCCAACAAATCCCCTCTCTGGGGTTTCTGTCAGTACAACTAGAAGAGCACTGGCTATTGCACTAACAGGTGTGGGTGCCTTCTTTTTCTCACTTCATCCTCAAGACTAGGCTTGTTCCTGCTAATGTTGTATTTCTCTTGCTCGTGGGAAATGTCTTCCAAACCCACCCTGGTCAGGTCTCAGTGACTGGTAAGGCTAAGTGAGTGGGCGCTCCCGGGCTATTCCTCTTCCAGCAGCTGGACCATGGGAAATCACACCCTGAAAGCAGCATCCCCTTAGAAAAACCCAACCATAAAAGTGCCTCATTGTTTTCAGGACTGGTCTTGGTCTGGTCTGCCATTACAGGGCAGGATGGGGATGTGTTGTGGTGGCCAAAGTGTGAGTGTGTGTGTGTGTGAGAGAGAGAGAGAGAAGGGGGGGGAGGGAGAGAGAGAGTACATGCTTGCATGTGAACAAATGCATTAGGGACTTTGTTTCTTTATACTCAGAGGTCAACACATACAACTAAACCAAGATGGGCCCTTCTTATTCCATAAGAAGAAAGGAGAAGGATGAAAACTCCTACAGTAAATGGGCAAACAATGGGCACTGCATCCCAGATGTCCTAGCAAACAACAGTATCTTCATAGACAGGGAAGGCCTTCTCCTGAACTCTGGGTGACTCACCAGCTTGATGTAGTAACCCTGTTGCCTTTGTCTCGGGTATGTGATAGAACGCAGCCTCCAAAATCAACAGCCCCATTGATGTGTAGTTCATAGCAAATTTGTGCTATAGACCTTCTGAGCCTCTTTCATAGTGGCGCAACAGAAATATTTTTGGCATTAAATCCCCTTTACTCCTGATCCTATATGGGCAGCCCCATGAGCAAGCAGCTCATTGACTACCTCTTAGAGGTGACTGGCCTCAGTGGGTTTAGGAGAAAGAGACCCTGGGCTTCTTATTTAATGGGTTTTTTTTTTTTAATTTTTGTTACAGAAAATACTGGGTTATTTCACTATTCAATTATAGTGCCTCCAAATACATCAAAGCTCCTACCTTGACTCTTCTAGCCAAAACAAGTTCACAAGTGTAGGCTGGCCCAGGTGACCCATTCTCTACACACACTGGATATATAACGCCCTCACTCTAACAAGCATTTACAAGAAGAGAGGCAATTGGGAGGCTTTCCTGTCTTTTGTTTTCATTGTTCACAGGAACACATTTCGACCTTCACTTGGCCTTCTGGGTATCATGTATATGCTGGCAACCACAGATGTTATAGATGAGTAGGTGGGTGAAAAAAAAACATTTTGGCAGTCAAGATAAATGCACAACACTTTTAAAAAGAAAAAATGGGTGGTGTGAGGACACTATCCATATTAACTGGTGCTTTGAAAGCTGGGAAGGGCCAAGGATCTCAGCTAGGGAGACGAGAGAGAGGCAGCGCAGTGCGGCCCGTGGCGCCTCCGAGCGTGCCCCCCGAGTCACACATGATGGACACAGCAGCGCGCAGGGGAAGTGGAGCCCCAGCAGCAGACTGAGTCATATCTATTGAGGAGACCACGGAACAAAAGCTGTAGACAGGAGCCAGTGCGGGGGATGGTGTTCACAGTGCTCTCACCACCCCATTAGCTGTGTTCCTTCGTCCTAAAGTGATGGGCTACGTGGGATGTGGGTTAAGAAAACCAAACACAGATTCCATTTTCACATTATCCTTCCTCGAGCGGTTTTAACCCCCTAGAGCCAGGTGTGCTTTGAGAGATTTGCTTACAAGGGATGTTTTATGTTTAACATTTCCCATAGAATAAGTCTGTTTTATTTAGAAGAACATGTTTATAAAATTATTCTGGAAATTGTAAGATGCAGATAATTAAAAGTTAAGTTTTAAATGGTGAAGATTAGTGGGTGGCATGATTGCATTCTTATTGTAAAAGATCTTTCTGGAAACCCAGTTCTGTTGCAGATTAACCCCTTCACCCCTCTACCCTCCCCCTTGAGACAAGCACTGGAATGAAAGTAACAGCTAGACTTGTCAAGGGCCTTAGGCAAGTCACTTTCCTGTTTTCTTATTTTTGTATTTTTATTTGAAAAGTAAAAGAAACAACTTAGTAAATAACAATCATCTACATTTCCGCAATCCCAAATTGACCACTGCTAACATGTTGAAGTCTCTTTTCTTATTTGTTAATAAAAGGCTTGGATTGCCAAGGTTCTTCCCAGTTTAACATTCTCTGATTCTATGATAATTGCTCCATGGGTCTCCGTCATAATATAGATCATATCTCTCTCCCCACTGTTCCTCCAACCAAATCACTATAAGTTTTAAGAGTTAGTGGTACCGTAGTTAACCATTGACACTTGTATCTGACCTCCTGCAACCTTGTTATAAAGTAGCCGGTCCCAACTTTTTTACAGAAGGCTCTATGCATCTTTCACCTGAAGTCATGGGATGATAAGGTTGGTGGCAGTGAGGTCTCTAAGTGAATTTGCAATCATCTTCTAAACCAAGCCAGAGTTTTGAGAGCTGCCGGCCTCACCCACTTTCCTGTCAGGATCATCTTTGTAGGGAGCCGCAATAATTGCCGGGGGGACATCTCACTGAAGAGAATGCAATGTCTCTGGAATGTTCATTTATCCTTGGCCAGACTCTCAATCTTCAAGATTTTGATAACATCCAAATTCTATTTGTTGGTCCTACTTTTATGTAAATTACTATGTTACCAATGGTGCATACTTTAATATATCTTGCTTCAAGTATTCTCCATTTGAAAATTCAGCTCTTTTTCAGGCTGCTACTAAACACATAACCGCCAAGAAAATACCCGTGACATCAATTTCACACACCTACACCAGTGATTGCTTCTCCACCACCTCTATCACGCTGTGGGCATGTTTTGACTCATTTGTTTTCCTTATTGAAAGGCCAGAGCTATATGCATTCTCAAGCCAGAACTAGAAGAAGCTTCTAGAACCCTTCTGGAGGAAGTTTTCACTAGGTGATAATCAGCCATCTTGGTGATAGGACCCCAAGGACTGGGGAGTGTCAATATTGATGTAAATTATTCTCAAAGCCAAAAGACGAATACTGTCTGTGAAGAAGGATTCGATTTTGTCCACAGAGGCCTTTGGAGGACAAGCGACCATCATGCTACAATTTTAGAACTTAAGGGGGCTTGAGACATGTTGGAATCTAAGTTTTTCATTTTACAAGGTAGAGAACCAGGTTAGTCCAAGAGAACTGTTATCTCTACATTTGTAAACTACCTTGACATGTGTAAAGGATATTGACATACATTATTATCTCCTTTGAGCTTTACAGCAACTCTGTGCATTAGACAAGCTGGGTGTTCTTAACTGCACTTTATAGGTGAACAAAAGGAACCTCCAGGCTATTGAGAGCAGGGCCCAAGGTCAGAGGTGCTGAGTGGTAGACCTCGAGCTGACCCTCTGTCTCCCAGCCAGCGTTCTTGTCATGACATGGCACTGCTTCTGAGAATCCAGCCAGGAGCCTAGTTTTTGCTTGAGGGAGAACAGATACCAGAGGAAGAATAAAGAGGAAGAGATGGAAGAAGAAGCAACTAGAGTTCTCCAACTCTAGTATTTTGCCGGGTTTCTTTTATTTGTTAGTTTATATAATTGTCATAATAGCCTAGTGAGGCTAATGTTCCCATCTCCTTGGGAAACAAAGACTTAGGGAATTTAGAAAAACTTGACCTAAATCACATAGTCAAGACCAAAATAATGTAACTGGAATTGAAATATATGTTTTCAGACTCCAGACTCTCGCTTTCTCTACTGTCTCATGTTAGACAACACCTGGGAATTTTAAGTCACAACGATCCAGTTTCTGATCAGGATACTAAGAGAGAGCAACAGGTGGCCTCAGATGCAACCTGTGTGGTGTCTGGCTCAGATGCGACGACCTATGTGGTGTCTGGCACAGTGGTCTGAGGCTGGGCTATAAGAAATGTAAGGGACAGAGATGCGGAGGAACATGGATTATCTGAAAATCTGGAGGCTGTCCAGTAGCATGGAGGAGCATCTGAAAAATAGAGGGACTGGAAGCACAGAGGGCTGCAAGAAGGGGGGTGGTGTGGGGCAGTGCCAGAGCATTGTAGAACAACCTCCAAATGGAAAAGCTTGCAGGAAACACGGTGGCTGAGGGGGATGCGGGCTTGGTGCAGGGCAGGGCTGTGTGGGAGCAGAGAGGATTCTGCAAGCTGCCCTTCTGCATCACAGGCATCCTGAGAACAAGTGCAAGCGGAAAGATCCGGCCCTTCAAGAACCACCTACCCAACCGCCCCCACAAAGACATTACCCAATGCCAAGCAAAAGCAAAGCATCAACCAATTTGGGCCCCCGGATGATGAGCCAATATCTCTGGAGCATAATGCTGGCCCCCTCTGACAGTTACCTTCCTCTGGTTGCAGAGAGAAGCCAGGGAACTGTTTGTATTGTCTGCTGTGTTCCATGGACAGTGCTAGGAGGTGCTATCACACTCCCTTACTGGTTGCTAAGCAACAGCATTAAGATGATGTACAAGGCTGAAGCTCTAGGATGTGTGTGTTTGTGTGTGTGTGCGCGCGTGCACGCATGTTGCGAGTGTGTGCATGCTGGGGAGGAACCGCAGAGTGGAGTGAAAACAAAAGTGAGCTCTGTTGATTTTGCTTCAATTGAGGGATCTTGGCAAGTGAAGTTTAGGAGAGCCCGTCTCGCAGAGGGAGCATGGATGGCAATACTCCTGAATTGTGAGGAACCAAACAGGAAACATTTGAGTGTTCACAACACAGAAAGAGGACCAAGTTCTGTGAACGATTGCCCCCCAAGGACAGTAGCTCAGAGTAGACAGATTCCAGGCATCTAGTTTCACTAGTTTTCAACTTCTGGGATATTTCAGATTTATTTCCTCCATATGCTACTCAGCTCTCATTTTATCTGGAGATAATTTTATGTATCAAGAGACCATTTTATCTGAATTGGAAGGAAAAGCACCTTTGGTTTGTGAAACTTGAGGTCCTTCTAGCTCTGTGTTGCTAGAGTGGATGCCATTGAAGCCGGCAGAACAGGCTGGTTCGGGAGGAGGGGAATTCTGCGTTTTTGTGGGTCTAAACAGACTAGATGGGTACTTGGCAGGAGAGCTGCTTGGCAAACTGGCCTTGCGAGAGAAGCAGGGAGGCCAGGCAAGAGACAGAGCGACAAAGGCATCAGAAGTAAAAATGAAGGATGTGTTCTGAGAAGACAAGGTAAAACTAGCTTAACTGGACAAAGGTATGGCAGAATGCGACAAGCAGAATGTACCTCCTCACATCCTTATGTTGAAGTTCTAACCCCCGCCCCCAGCATTGCAGAATGTGGCTGTGTTTGGAGATAGGGACGTTAATGAGATAAGTAAGGTAAAAAAAAAATCAGGTCATTAAGGTGGACGCTAATCAATATGACTGATGTCCCTATAAGAAGAAAAAATTACGCCTGACCTGTGGTGGCGCAGTGGATAAAGCGTCGACCTGGGAACACTGAGGTCGCCGGTTCAAAACCCTGCACTGGTCTGGTCAAGGCACATATGGGAGTTGATGCTTCCAGCTCCTCCCCCCTTTCTCTCTTTCTCTTTCTCTCTCTTTCTCTCACTCTGTGTCTCCTCTCTAAAATGAATAAAATAAAAAGAAGTTTAAAAAAAAAAAGAAGAAAAAATTAGGACAAGGACATGAACAGAGGGAAGACCATGTATGAGTATAGGGAGAAGATGGTCATCTGCAGGACAAGCAGAGGCCTCAGAAAAAAACAAACCTGTGACACCTTAATCTTGGACTTCCAGCCTTCAGAATTGTGAGGAAATAGATGTCTTTGGTTTAAGTGAGCATGCACGTGCGTGTGCGCGCGCACACACACACACACACACACACACACACACAGAGTCGGTGGTACGTTATGGCAGCCTGAGCTGACTAACACAAGAATAAGAAGCAAGGCTGGGATAGCAGACCAGACACAAACTGCAGAGGAGTCCTGCGACCATGAACGACAAGCCGAGAAATTCAAACATAAAGGGATTTGTACATGGGTTTTACTTATTAAGTTTAATTAGCAGACTATTTCCAAACAAAAGGCCCATTTTATTTATTGAGAGACCATTTTATCTGAATTGGAAGGAAAAGCATCTCTGGTTTGTGAAACTTGAGGTCCTTCTAACTGTGTTGCTAGAGTGGATGCTGTTGACATCCACACTGACAAGGTCTGGGAACCATCAGCTAAGAGGTCTTATTTCTTGTGAAGTGTTATGTGTACCACTGATCATGACATTTTAAGATGGTGACAAAATCATTTATGCAGAATTGGAGAGCCAGAAAGTCAGGCCATCTGAAAACCAAGTAATCTAAGGATGGGGGTAGGGGGAAACAGCTTGTATGTGAAGTCTGGACCAGGGAATAATGGAGCGGATGGTCCCTCTCTGTGAGGGCTGTCATGTGAGGAGCAGTCATTACTCTGGGCTGTTGCAGAGGGCGGGTCTAACTCTAGCGGTGTTTTAGAGAGGTCAGCTCTGTCAAAGTGACAGCTTCCTAGCAATAAGAGTTTTCCAACAATGATGAGGTCTCTGAAGAGACATTTTCCACAGGTGCTCAAGAGAAAGAAGACCTTTCTCCAAGGGATAGAGTTTAGATTAATGACTTTGCAGTCTACCCACCCCTTCCCCAAATAATTCATGTTTGCTGGGGGCACTTCTGGTCCTTTAAGATGCTCCACTTCTCTGTGATCAAAGAAAACTCTCCACCCCTTTCCCCGTTACTCACAGCAACATGGCAAGCAGCAAGCAAGTAGTTCTGTGAGAGCAAAGTAAAAGTAAGGATCCACAGAACCCCTTTCTTGAGCTCCTTCTTCCTCACCCGCAAATGGGAAATGGAAATCCCAACACAGCCAAGTGCCTGCAATAAACACCATGGTCTTGTGTGACCAGACTTGTAGCTGAATGAGGTTCTCCATAACTTCAGAATCCCAGTGAGGGCATGGATGTTTAAAAGCGAAGTGGAGCCTGACCAGGTGGCGGCGCAGTGAATAAAAGCATGGAACTGGGATGCGGAGGGGCCCAGGTTCGAGACTCCGAGGTCACCAGCTTGAGCGGGCTCATCTGGTTTGAGCAAAAGCTCACCAGCTTTAGTCCAAGGTCGCTGCCTCAAGCAAGGGGTTACTCGGTCTGCTGAAGGCCCGCGGTCAAGGCACATATGAGAAAGCAATCAATGAACAACTAAGGTGTCAAAATGAAAAACTGATGATTGATGCTTCTCATCTCTCTCCGTTCCTGTCTGTCTGTCCCTATCTATCCCTCCCTCTGACTCTCTCTCTGTCTCTGTAAAAGCGACGTGGAGAATTTACTGTATGTCAGACACTGCATAAGCCACCAGATAGGACTGAGAGTAGATTTAAAAATAGGTAAGATGGACGTACAGGGCTCACTGAGAGTCCAAAGGAGAAAGTGCCCATTGTCACTCAAGGCCATGTACTGAGAACGCAGTGAGAACAAAACCAGCCACTCTGACGATGGGCAAGAGGAGGTCAGGAAGGCCCCAAAGAGGTGGTGCAGCCAAAAGCTGAGGGGGGTTTCAAAGGGTGAATGAAAGGATGAGGAAGGAGGAGGCAATGAGGAGCTTTGGGTAGAAGAAACAGCTCTTCTGGCGAAGGTGAGACGTTAATAGCACTCTGGGAAACAAGGAGGGTGCGCACCTCTGAGATGGTGTGTCAGAAAGGCCCGTCCCTTTGTCCCTCTGTAGCCGGTGGTAGGAGCCTCTCCTCCTTCTCCAGGTTCCCACCACAGCCCAGAGCATTCACTGTAACCTCCAGGGCGATGAGCTCTGCTCCCCTACATGGCAGCTGCAGATCCATTTTTTATCTGACTCACCTTCCTGTGTGTGGCAGCCCTGTCATAAGTTTCGTTTATTTTTCATGCCTGAATCAACTATGTGTAACATTATTTGTCTACTTCTCAAAAATTTTGATCGATTACAAAGTTCCATTACCAAAAAGTCAGTTCTGGAGTCTGGAGAAAGCAACCACTTTCCTACACAAGCAGTAAAAAATCCAGCCTGGCTGTTTACCTTTACTGGCGAATACCCTGTTCTCCAAGCACCTGACACCCTCAGGCAGAGCAGGAGCAGGAGCAGGAGCCGGAGCAGTAGCAGGAGCAGAGCAGGAGCAGAGCAGGAGCAGGAGCAGAGCAGGAGCAGAGCAGGAGCAGGAGAAGGAGCAGGAGCAGGAGAAGGAGCAGGAGCAGGAGCAGAGCAGGAGCAGGAGAAGGAGTAGAGCAGGAGCAGGAGCAGAGCAGGAGCAGAGCAGGAGCAGGAGCAGAGCAGGAGCAGGAGCAGAGCTGGAGCAGAGCAGGAGCAGAGCAGAAGAAGGAGCAGGAGCAGAGCAGGAGTAGAGCAGGAGCAGGAGAAGGAGCAGGAGTAGAGCAGGAGCAGAGCAGAAGAAGGAGCAGGAGTAGAGCAGGAGCAGGAGCAGAGCAGGAGTAGAGCAGGAGCAGGAGCAGAGCAGAAGAAGGAGCAGGAGTAGAGCAGGAGCAGAGCAGGAGCAGAGCAGGAGTAGAGCAGGAGCAGGAGTAGAGCAGGAGCAGGAGCAGAGCAGGAGAAGGAGCAGGAGCAGAGCAGGAGCAGGAGCAGGAGCAGAGCAGGAGCAGGAGCAGAGCAGAGCAGGAGCAGGAGCAGGAGCAGGAGCAGAGCAGGAGCAGGAGAGCTGTAGCAACTTCCCACTTTCATGGTGCTGCTCGCCCCCCAGGCTCACCCAGATGTCAGCATGGGCAGTCCCGCCGCAAGGATGTAGCATCGTTTAGGAGAGGCCAACAGAATTCCACCAGGAAAAAAACTGTTTGTTTAGAAATAGGCCATAGGCCTGTGATGGAATGAATAGTTGTAGTCCTCCCCCCCAAAATTCACATGTTGAAATCCTAACCCCCAAAGTGATGGTGCTAGGCAAGGTCTAGGTCATGAAGGTAGAGCCCCTGTGATAGGATTTGGATCCTTATCAATGAGACCCCAGTAGACCCTCATCCCTTATACCGTGTGAGGACACAGGGAAAAGACTGTCTATGAACCAGGAGGCAGGTCCCCGCCAGGCAATGAATCTTCCAGGCCATGATCTTGGACTTCCCAAGCCTCCACAACTGCGAGAAATTAATGTTGTTTAGAAGCTGCCCAATCCATGGTATTTTGTTATAGCAGCACAAATGGACTAAGATAATATTCTGTTAAGTCACTGCAGTTAGACGACTACCCTTGCCTTTCCCAAATAATTCCTCTGAGAGCCTGGGCCGGTATAAGTTGTCAATTGCTCTTGAAAAGGAAAGGAAGGAGGAAGGGAAGGAGAGCAGAAAAAGAAACCAATGCTGCCGGACGTGACCCTCTCCATAACACTCTTCCTCCCCTCCAATTATTCAGTAAAACTGTAAAAGTAAGTGTCCTGTGTGCTTGGACTTCTTGAGTTAATTGGTGAATGGGCTGAGTTATATGCTTTGGGGTGATGAGACCGAACAAGATCTGACAACATAGAGGTAGCCATGGCACAAGGCAGTGAGTCTAGACCTGGCAGAGATCCCGGGGCAAGACCTCAGGCAGCAGGAGCTGGGGTATCCACCAAACGTGATAGATTGGGGGTAGGGGGAGGGAGCAGGTGACATTTCAGGTACACACATATTTGTGTACTAATAGTGTGTGCACTATTATTAATACGTAATTGCTAAGTGTATTGAGTACTTGTCTGCAATGCACCAATGTTAAGTGCTTTATACACATAAATGTAACTTTTTCATCTTTGCACTATCTCTTTAAGAAAAGATCTACAGTTATCACTACCAGGCCTGTAGGAAGGCTGAGGATTGGAGAGGTTAAGAATGTGCTTGAGGCCACATCTCCAGGAAGTAAGGAACCACACCTTACTTAGTCTGAGGGCTTGCTCCTAAGCATTATGAACACTGTCTGCTGATGGGTTGTGAGTTGTTTGCATGAAAGCAAATGTTCCTGCGCCCCCACTGGGAGGCTGGATGGCTCAGTATTTAAAGGAGCAATAATATCAGGCCCAAGCTTGTGCTGGGAGCAGAGGGGAAGAGGGAGGAGAGGGCAGGGGATGGAGTGGGCGGATGGCACACAAAAAGTAAGCTGACAAGCTTGCCATTTTCCTAAAAAGTGAAAGACAAGATCAAGAACCGAGTCTAGGAACTCTTTTGCCAGACTTAGGTCCTGTTTCTATTTTTCTGCCTTCAGCCAGAAGACTCAGAGCAATAGAAAAAAGGAAAAGGAAAAGCCCAGAAGGCAGGATACGAGGTTCCTGAATGAGGTAGAGGTTGGTGGAACAGATAAGCTATGACCCGTTCAAGGCACATTCTGTGGTCTCCCCTGGGAGACCATTTAGTAGTTGTAAGTAGACACTAAAGGGCAATAGTGTTCCCAGAAAGGTTCCTGGGTCACTTGGGCTTCTGTGATCCAGTGGGTCTTCAGGCCAGGAGACACCATCAGTCTGGGGAAGCTCACTGGTTTCATTTGAGGAATGAGGTAAAACTGCAAGAGCTACAAGACAGTCTTGGGGAAAGAACCACGTTTGGAAGCTATTCGAGTGTTGAAGACTGCAGAATGAGGGCTTGGCTACCTGTCGTCTGAAAATTGGAAGGGGCAGCTCTGGAAGAAGAGCAGGAAGGAGCCAAAAAGGAGAAGGATCCGTTAGAGAATGAGATTCCCGAGGCGGACGTGGATGTCAAAGGCGGCACTTTTTTTTTCTTTTTATTTCCTGAGGAAAACATTCTTAATATGGCTCTGGGGGTGGTAGTTCCCTGAGAGATACAGATTAGTAATCACATTATTTTCAAGGCTGATGAGCCCATTGACAGCTCTGGCACCCAGCCCACCATCTCATGGATGGGGTTCAACCAACAACTTTGCTTCTCCATCTCCTTGGCCTTTGTGGGTACATTCCAAGAACTAGGGGCCAGGAAGGGCCAAAGTAAACACACAGGTCTTGGCTTGTTTGGGTCTGTTTTTCAAACCTTCACAGTGATTAAGCAGACACTGAGGGAACACCTCCTACAATAACCACTGAGGGCAGACACAGGCATCATGACTGTGACCTCCAGGGTTTATAGTCTAATTAGGAAAAACAATGTTATTGACCAAATGTTTGTGTCCCTGCAGAATCCAAATGTTGAAGCCCTGAGCATTGTGACTGTATCTGGAGATGGGGCCTTTATGGAAGTATTTCAGGTTAATAAGGTCCTTAGGGTGAACCCTGATCTGATCGATGTAGTGTCCTTATAAGAAAAAAAGCACAACCAGAGCCTGCATTTTCTCTCGCTTTCTCTCTCTCTACTAGCACCACACACTGAGGAAGGGCCAGGAGAGGACACAGCAAGAAGGCCATGGTCTGCAAGCCACAGAGACAGCCCTCACTAGAAACTGACCATGTTGACACCCTGATCTCAGGTTTCCAGCATCCAGAACTGCAAGAAAATAAGTTGTCTGTCAAAGCCACGCACTTTAAGTTATTTTGTTACATCAGCTGTGCTGACTGAGACAAAGGGCACACATATAATCAACAATAAAATAAGGCAGGAGGAAAGTCCTGTCAGAGTCAGGAAAAGGGTTGAGGGAGCAGAGAGGATGGTCAGATGAAGCCAGACTGAGGCTCTCGGGGGTAGGGCATACTGAGTTGGCATTAGGGTTCAGGCTTAGAGGAGTCTGAGAGCTGAGATCTAGGAAGACTGAGAGAGGCAGTCCTGACAGAGGGAAGACCATGGACAAAGACCAGAAGCAAGGAAAATCCACCAACCCCTCAGGGGCCTTGGGCACATGAAAAGTGAGGCTCAATGACAGCCCACGGGGACATGGTAGGTGTTTCAACCAGGGTGGGCGTCAAAACCGTGTTTGGAGCATTAGGAACAAAGCAAAGCAAAACCCAAAAAGGAAAAAATGGCTGCCTGGGTCTGACTGCAGACGGGGGTTCTAACACACACCCCTAAGTAACAGGACTGGCTCTACACCAGCAGTTCTCAAAGCGTGGCTCCTGGGCCAGCCGAATTCGCATCACCTGCCAAATTGTCAGAAATGCAGGTTCTCAGGCCCCATCACAGATGGAATGCAGCAGTACTGCCGGAGCTGGAGCTGGGACCCGCGTTGTCACAAGACCTCTCAGCGATTCTGATGGCACTGGCCTTCAAGAAGCTCTACTGCAGGCTACACTGGAGGGGGGCGGGGGCAGCCTGCTTCCACGCAGAGTGTTCTCCAGTGTGTTCACCCTGCAATCAGGAAGCCCTCCGCCCATGGGTTTCTTCTCTCAGCTGATAACATTTTGTGTATCTTGTTTTCTTCTTTTTCTTTTCCTTTTTTTTTTTTTTTTTTTGTATTCTTCTGAAGTGAGAAGCAGGGGAGAGGCAGACAGACAGACTTCCGCATGCACGCAACTGAGATCCACCCGGCATGCCCACCAGGGGGCGATGTTCGGCCCCCCTGGGGTATGTCTTTGCTGCAACCAAAGCCATTCTAGTGCCTGAGGAGGAGGCCATGGAGCTGCCCTCAGTGCCTGGGCCAACTTTGCTCCCATGGAGCCTTGGCTGCAGGAGGGGAAGAGAGAGACAGAGAGAAAGGAGAGGGGAAGGGTGGAGAAGCAGATGCGCGCTTCTCCTGTGTGTCCTGGCTGGGAATCGAACCCTGGACTTCCACATGCTGGGCCAACACTCTACCGCTGAGCCAACCAGCCAGGGCCACCTTGTTTCTCACAAGGGTCGGAAACGGTCTCTAAGTTAGCACTCTTTCCTGAAAGCATTTCCCTAAAACCTCCTCAGAGCTGAACAAATGTTGGCTGAGGACAGGGTTCCCATCCTGACATTGGCTAGAAAATGACTAGGAGGCAAAGGGGCACGAGACAAGGTTCCCTGCCTTCCACCATTCTGTTTAGCAAGGCATGTACTTGCGAAAAATAATTTTATTTCGAAATCACATGTGCCTGACATAAACGGCTGGTATAGCCAAGAACTCTGGGAGGAGGAGAGGCCCCATGCTCAGCTCCTCTGTCTCCGCCAGAATCTTCCAGTCCTGAGTATCCTATATGCTCTGTAATTCCAGTGGAATACCCTATTCCTACTCTTGAGGCAAAAATAGACACCAGTCTGCCCCCTCGCTTTCCAGGTAGGAAGGTGTCTTCTTCCTAGATTCCTGATTCCTGTGGAAGCGCCGTCACACCCTCTGCATGTCCCCACTGGATGCAGGACAGTTCTTGCTTATCTAGACAAGCCCCGCTCTGTTCTCTCTGCCTCATTACCCCCTGCACGCAGATGTTCACAAGAAGAAAGCAGGAAGTGGGTTCCTCCACTGGGCCAGTGTTATGGGCCAGTCCTTGCCACCACCCTATCTGGTCAGCCAGCAGGGTGGATAGCTGAACACCTAAGCCGACAGCAGAACTCCAGGTTATAGGCATGGCCCTGCTGGCAACCTCTGTCTGAGCCCCCTGTGTGTGTGATGGTCTCCGATCCAAAGCTTTCTCTGTAATTGGCACAGGAACTGCTCTGAGCTGGACCAGGGTATTTTTTTCCAAAACAAAAATCTGACTCTCTACCTTACTTAAAAACTCTTTTAGTGATATATCCTATACAGGTGCATATCTGATATATCCTATAGCTTCCTGTTGTTAATGAATAATGTCCAATGCCAACAGACCGTGATAAAGGGCGCTACCTCAGTCCTGCTGAATTCAGCCTCCCTGAGCAGTTCACAGCTTCCTAAACAGGAACACTCTTCTTCTTACCTTTAGAGATGCTTTGCTCTCTACCTGGAAGAGCACCTCCAGCCCTTTCTCTGACTGGTGCACTCCTATTCAGTCTTCAAAACCCTTCCCAGAATCACCTCGATTATAAAGTCTTTTTAGCCTTCCCTTAGTAAAATTGGTGCTTTGGCCTTCATGTTTCTGGCATTTGACTGCCCTCTTGCAGCACATCTTGTTGTACTGTGACTGCCTGCACTGCTCTGTCACCTTGAGGATGGTGTCTTGTTCACCCAGGATGGTGTGTGTATCCCAGAGCCTAGCACAGCACCTGGCCCATAGTAGGTGCTAAGTAATGTGGACCTGGGTCTCAGTTTCCCCATTACAGAGCCACAAATCCCACATCCTCGAAAAAAGGAGCAGGACTTTGAAGAGGAAGACTAGACGCTCTCTTTCCTCACAGAGGTTTAAAAACCAAGGGAAACACCCACTTGGGGGGACAGTTTAGACTCAGTTCTTTCATGGCAGAAGGAAAGAGAGTTGTTGCTGTCACTGGGATCCAATCTAGGAATGGACTACAATGCTATGGAAGGGACCCGAACGGTTGCCTGATATATACAGACAACCACTGGTAAGGGAAGGAATTCAGGTCCTATTTCCTTCACCTGTCCTTGCTCCCTGACCTCAACTCCAACCACACACACTCCAGGACAAATGCCACAATAGCCGTCCTTTTGTAGCTGCCATGAAGCTGGTTCTAAAGAGCAATATCATTTGTCACTTATTCCCCCTCCAGGGTCTGTGCCTTTAAAAGCCACCTCTATCTGCGGGGTAGCTCAGTTGGTTAGAGCATTGTTCCACTACACCATGTTGCAGTTTGATCCCCAGTCAGGGCACGTACAAGAATCAACCAACAAATGCATAAATAACTGGAACAACAAATCATTGTTTCTCTCTCTCAGCAATAAATTTAAATAAAATAAATAAAATAAAAGCCACCTCTACAGCTTTCACCCACGTCTCTGTCACTTCTTCATAAGTCTGGCCACAGCTTCCATTTTTGTCCTTTGCCTGCTATTCTTCCGCTTTTCTTTCCTGGCTCTACCCCAGAATCCAGAGTCCTATCTCCAGCTCACATGTGTCTTCTGAAGAGAAGACCAAAGGGGAAGACTGGACGGGACAGACTCTCTCTGTGGAATTTGCTGGTGAATCACTAGTGAGTGTGGTTCGTAAGATGGATGTGACTGTCCCACCACCGAGAAGGGAGAAGGGAAAGGCCCTGAGCACCAGGTTGTGCGTGAGGCACCGGCGACCCTGTGATCCTCATGCAGGTGGAAGAGCAGCAGAGGACTCAGGGCCTGAACAAGGCAAACCCTAAGAGAACCCTGGTATCATATCACATCCCTGAAGGTCCTGCTCCAGCAACTGTAACCCTGAATCAAATCCCATAGTCATCCCACTTGGTCTTTGGGTTTCTCAGTCTCACCCAGGAAACTGGGCAGACTCAGGTTCTCCCACTTTAAAGGAAGATGATAAAGATATTCCAGACAACAGGAAATTCGGTATCTTATTTCCAACTTGTAATTGCAAACCTGTTTTATAAACAATTTTATATATGATTCTGTGTAATATAAAATAAAGACCAATGCTGGGTTTTTTTGGGATGGAATGTCAGATTGGTGTGGTTGTTTGCTGGACTGGCTTACTAGCTTGCATTTCTTCTTTTGTTTATTCATTCATTTCTAAAGTCATTTGTCCCTCTGTCCACCCACCTGTTCTTTTTAAAGTAGTAAACATCTTTAGATAAGGTAAAGCTTTCTCTCTCCCCAAACTATCTGTCAGAAGAAAAGAAAGTTTATACTCTAGCCCTGACAGAACTTTTCATATTATGCAATTCTTTCTCAATTACCCAGTTTTGAGCAAAAATATACAGTTTGAGAAAAATATTTTCAGACACCATTTCAGTCAATGCAGATATTGGAAACTTACAAATGTCACTGGATAGAATTGTTGGGTTTTTCTTTTTAAGCATGGCACTATAATGTAGATTTAGTTAACTTTCCTTGAGGGCATAGCCTCACAATTACAAGTGCCGAATTTTGTTGTAAACAAGCATTTAAAAGATCATTTTTAAAAAAAGCAATATACTAAGTGATATACTGTGAATATCTAAAAGAAATACCGTGTAAAGGATTTGATTAGACATTTCTCATAAGAGGACATACAAATAGCCAATAAATACGTGCAAAGATGCTTAACATCATTAGTCAGGGGGAAAATGCAAGTTAAGACCACAAGAAGATACTACTCCATGCCCACTAGAATGGCTATAATCAACATTACGGACATTAACAAAGTGTTGGTGAGCGTGGGGAGAGACTGGAACCATCACTCATTGCTCATGGGAATGTCAAATGGTGCAGCTGCTGTGGAAAACAGTTCAGCAGTTACTCATAATGTTAAACATACAATTACCATATGACCCAGCAATTACACTCCTAAATCTTTAACTAAGATAAATGAAAACATATGTCCACACCAAAACTTGTATACAAATGTTCATACGAACATTATCTATAATCGTCAAAAAAAGTGGAAACAAAAAAACCCAAAAAACCACAAAAAGTAAAAACAAAACAAAACAAAAAAAGAAGTGGAAACAACTCAAATCTTCATCAGTAAATAAATGGATAAACAAAATGTGATATATCCATACAATGAAATATTATTTGGCAATAAAAGAGGAAGCAAGATGGTACATGCTACAACATGAATGAATCTGGAAAACATTATGCTCCCTGGCTAGTTGGCTCAGTGGTAGAGCACCGGCCCAGCATGCAGATATCTTGGGTTCAATTCCCAGTCAAGGCACATAGGAGAAGCGACCATCTGCTTCTCCATCTTTCCTTTACCCTTTCTCTCTCTCTCTTGTTCTTCCCCTCCTGCAGCCATGGCTTGATTGGTTAGAGCAGTGGTTCTTAACCTTTTTTGAGGTACCGAACCCACCAGTTTCATATGCGCATTCACCAAACCCTTCTTTAGTGATAAATAAAATATGATTTTTTTTCCAAATTCAAGACATAGTAGGTATATATTTTTTTACTGGCGTACAAAATGAGCCGTGCATGAACATCACCATGCTCAAAGAACAAAACCAACAAAGTGCATGAACTCACAACAAATTACGGTATTACTTTATTCTGGCCTCCGTGGCAGAGGCTTCTCCGAACCCCTGAGACCGACTCATCGAACCCCTAGGGTTCGATAGAACCCAGGTTAAGAACCACTGGGTTAGAGCATATCAGCCCTGGGTACTGAGGATGGTAAGCCTCTGACTCAGGCACTAAAAATAGCTCAGTTGCAAGCATGGCCCCAGATGGGCAGAGCATCAGCCCCAGATGGGACTTGACAGGTGGACCCCTGTCAGGGTGCATGCAGGAATCTGTGTCTCTGTCTCCCCTCCTCTCACTTATAAAAGAAGAAAAAAGAACAAGAAAACATTATGCTAAGTGAAAGAAGCTAGTCACAAAAGATCACCATGTTGCACAATTCCATTCATATAAAATGGCCAGAGTAGGCAAATCTTATTTAAAGTAGATTAGTGGTTGCCAGGGACTAAGGGAGAGAATAAGGAGTGACTGCTAACGGTACTCGTTTCTTTTGGGGGTGATAAAAACAATCTGCAGTGACACAGTGGTGATGGTTGCACAAATCTGGGAATTCACCAAACTGTTCATTTTAAAAGGATGAATTTTATAGTTTGTGAATTATACCTCAATAAAAAGCTGTTATTAAAAGATAAACATTAGTGGAGTGATCACATTGTAAGGTATAAATACGCTGAAACACTATATTGCACACCTGAAACTAACATGCCCAATATAAAATTGTATGCTAACTACACTTACGTAAAAAAAGTAAATAAAATATGCCTGACCAGGCGGTGGCGCAGTGGATAGAGCGTCGAGACCCTGAGCTCACCAGCTTGAGCGTGGGCCCATCTGGCTTGAGCAAAAGCTCATCAGCTTGGACCCAAGGTCGCTGGCTCCAGCAAGGTGTTGCTCGGTCTGCTGAAGGCCCGCGGTCAAGGCACATGTGAGAAAGCAATCAATGAACAACTAAGGTGTCGCAACAAAAAACTGATGATAGATGCTTCTCATCTTTCTCCATTTCCGTCTGTCTGTCCCTATCTATCCCTCTCTGACTCTCTCTGTGTCCCTGTAAAATATATATATATATATATATGTAAATAAAATATAATAAACACCTTCCGGCCTAATAAGAAATAGCCCACTCTCCTTAGACCAGAGGGAAAATGATAGAGGTCAGAATATAGACAGCTGATTCAACAAGGGGTTCTGTGATAAAGACACGGGTGTCAAAGATGTGAGGAGAGTGTTTGAATGTTTTATAACCAGGTAGAGCTGAAAAAAAGCTGCATTTTTTATTTAATGTATTATTTTAAATAATATGCGATTTAAAACACATGCCACCCAAATGATATATTAAATATTGCCTTGAAATATTCACATGTTCATTTTTTTCAACAGCCCTCCCTATTGGGAGGCACACATCCACTGCTCACAAAAATTAGGGGGTATTTCAAAATGATTATGAAGCGATAAAAAAAAGAAGCATTTAATTTATTTTTCTGATTTGATTTTCTGTACCGTCTCTCAGTGCAGAGAAGGTGCTGACCTCATCAGAGCTTACAGCCTAATTGGTCTGAATTAAAAACGGAACTCAAGTTTGAGGTAGCTACTATAAAAAGTTTGTAAAAATGGTTACAAAACCTTGTGAGTCATTCATTTTATTTAGGGGGCCATCGGCGGCTTGGAGATCAGATGAAGGCCCTGGACTTTCCTCCCACCACCACATGCGTCTGCTCAGAGGGGAACAGTGTGCATCTTGTCACAGGGCGTGCACGTACACAACACCCCTACCCCCACACACACACCCTCCATGGCCCAGGCTGGGTTGCTTCCTCTGAGATCATTCTTTGCTGAACCCACTTGAATCGAGATGATTCTCCAGCCTCTGTCACACATAAGCAGTGAAGACCTCAAGAACTGGAGACCTGGAAAAGACCCAAGGTGATCTGGGCCCAGGGACCTCTACAAAAGGGGGTCAGGGTCTGACAGGCACCTGCCTTCCCGGCAGCAACCCTGGGAGGGCCTTCTATATCCTGGTTTTTTATTTGCTGGGCTTTCTCCTAAAATCCATTTTGAAGAAAACTCTACTTGTTAACAAGTCCATCCACCCTCTCCCTTACTGTATATACAAATGAAAGCCCTGAGGCCGAAACAGGCCTACCCAGGTGACTTACCCAAGGGCATGTGGTGGGACAATGACAGAGCTGCCAGCGTCCAGACCCAGGGTCCCCAGGACTCCCTGTCCCAAGGCAGCACCTGTCCCAGCACCCTCTCTGCCCTCACACCTCTCTCTAGAAGTGAACACAGATGGGCAACTCAGTGTTTATCCAACAGGTGTGAGCAAGAAGGTCCACGGGCACTCTGGGGACAACAGAGGGCCACCCTCTGGAGATAAAGGAGCCAATGTGGACTAAGTGTTTGCGGATCCTGGGAATGCAGGATCTAGAGAGCTTCGAGTGCAAGCAATTACTATGGCACACCCCAGAGCCCAAGCCCAGAGGCTGAAGGAGAGAACACAGATTTATTTCCCAGGTCGGGAACTGAGCCATGGGGGAGTCAGATTGGGGAAGGTGGAAAGGGTGGGCATTCCAGACAGGACACTGGACTTGAGCTGAGGTTGATGTGGACCAGTGAGCAGTCCAAATGTCGAAGTCCAAATGTCTGAAACTACCAACTTCTGCCTTGCAAATCTCTCCCTTGTGTTCCTAACCCAGTGATGGACAACGTTTTGAGCTTGATGTTGTCAAAATTTGCCAAAAGACCGAGCATAACTCGGGTGGTGTGTCACTTCGAGAAAAACGGCCTAACCAGAAGTCCCAAAACTAGACGCCTCCAGACCTCCGGCACAGAGTGTCTACACTACAGCAAATGTTTTATCCTCGGCTACTGCACCTGGCCGTGCGAGTACCAAGGATGAAACGTCCTTCTCGGCATGTGGCCCATACTTCTCTGGTATGCAGCCACGTGTCATCGAAAATGGCTACGCGTGTCAGTGATGACACGCGTGTCATAGGTTCGCCATCACGGTCCTAAAGCAATGTCACCCTCTACAAAGGTGCCCTGCCTTTCTGACTCCCTGTCTTTGTTCTATCATTGGGCCTGGCATAGATGGGTTCAGTAGTAAATCGGAGGATGAAGGGAAAGGGAAAGACATGGATCTGATGGGTTAGAGCAGGGGTCCCCAAACTATGGCCCACGAGCCTCATGCAACCCCCTGAGGCCATTTATCCGACCCCCCGCTGCACTTCCGGAAGGGGCACCTCTTTCATTGGTGGTCAGTGAGAGGAGCACAGGATGCATCCACATCCATAGTTCCCATTGAAATACTGGTCAGTTTGTTGATTTAAATTTACTTGTTCTTTATTTTAAATATTGTATGTGTTCCCGTTTTGTTTTTTTACTTTAAAATAAGATATGTGCCGTGTGCATAGGGATTTGTTCATAGTTTTTTTTTGTAGTCCAGCCCTCCAATTGTCTGAGGGAGAGTGAACTGGCCCCCTGTGTAAAAAGTTTGGGGACCCCTGGGTTAGAGAGCCACAGGAGGTGTTTAGTGAGGAATTATCGAGCTCCTGCTCCAAACGCTGACTGCCTCTCTCTGGGCTCTAAGAAGCCTTCACGTTCTGAGAGCATGACCCCTAGGGACAATGTGATCCCTGTGCTGTTGCAACTAGTTCCCCAGCACAGGGAATGAAGATCACATCTGGCCCCAGTGAGCCAGGCATGAGTATGCAGAGGAGGAAAATGGAACTCCTGTTCTCGGAATATGAAGGAGTCTGGAAGGAGAACCAAGGGAAATGCACCTCCCTGCCCTGGAGAAATTTCACACCCCAGAGCCCAAGCCCAGAGGCTGAAGGAGAGAACACAGATTTATTTCTCAGGTCGGGAACTGAGCCACCAGGGAGTCAGATTGGGGAAGGTGGAAAGGGTGGGCATTCCAGACAGGACACCAGACTTGAGCTGAGGTTGATGTGGACCAGTGAGCAGATGAGGAAAGTATGGGGAAATCAGGTGAGCAGGGTAGACAAACGTGGGATTGTGAAGGGCACCGGGTAGTAAATGTAAGGGATCTGGGTGTGCCCGAGGCACTGTGGGAACTAGAGATAGGAAGGGGAGAGGCCTTAGGGAATGTGGGTGATATTAGGTAATAGGCTCAGCCAGAGCAAGGCCAGCCAGGGAAAAGAGGAGAAAAGAATGAGAGGCATGTAGCATCTGTACGACTCCTTAGTAAGGGAAGAGGATATGAGTGGAGAAAGGCAGAGACAAGGAGAAAAGGAAGATAACACCAAGGTTTTTGACTCAAGCACCTGAGAGAATGACAAAAGCATGAACAGAAGGAAGGATGCCAGAGGGAAGAGACGGTTTGGTGTGAGAAAATGATGAGTTTAGTCTCTCACACTTTGCATTTCAGGTGAGTTACCTGAGTGGCAATGTCTTACAGACTCTTGCAAGTGGAGGGCTGGAGCAAGGGAGGAAGGTCAGGCTGGAGGTGGAGCCCAAAAGTCCTCTGAACTGATGAGGGTGGGTAGAGGCAGACCTAAGTCCCTGTTCCTCCCCTGATTCTGGAGGAGGCTGCCATCAGACCTCCGGACAGGTTGACATTTAGTGTATACTGACCCAAGATGAGGTCAGAGGGAAAGGACTTACCTGCAAATTGAGAGCACGAAAGGACAAGATTAAGGAGAATGGCAAATTACATCTATAACCTAAACAATATGATGCTCCTATAAACCCTAGATCTTTTGCATTTATCTAAACACCAATTCCAACTTAGAGAATGTGGAAGCTCCAAGTGACCAGCAGTTCCTCTCCAGGACCCCCAAATCATTCAAAAGTATGCAATTTATCCAAACTCTGAAGACCTAAGCTATTTATAATAATCTCCTAGCTGCTCCTCCTGCAAGCTCTCCTCTTTCTGGTCTGTTTACATTGCTGCTGCCCAAATCTGATCATGGTCCTTCACCCAAGACACTACTCAACAGCTCCCTGAAGCCTTCAGAGTGAAGTCCAACAGCTTCCTACCACCTTCAGAATAATGTCCGAACTCTTCAGCTGCCATGTTCGAGCTTCACCTTACTTTCTGTCCCACACCTTATCTCTACTGCCCTTTGATACCCTTGGCTCCACCCAAGATGAGTCATTGGAACGATGCCTTCTCAGTCATCTGCTTTTATTTACACTCTTCTTTGACCACAACCACCATCCCAAGTTTCTATAATTATACCCTACCCATCCTTTTGGAGCTTTTCCAAATGCCACTTCCTCCAGGAAGCACTCCTAGACTCCCCAGACAGAAGTAATTTCTCTATCCTCTGACCTCATAGCACTTTATTCGTACCTCTTTAATGGCACCGTAAGTCTCCATATAGTCTAACAATTATTTATCTGTCTGTTTTATCTCCCCTGCCAGAGTGTGAACTCGCTGAGGACAGATGCATACAGATACACTCCCTAAAACGTGGGGTAAGCGTGACTGAGGGGTGAGGGAGGGGGGTTAAGAGGTGAAGAAATAGAAAACAAATGTCCAGAACAAGTAATAAATGAGAAAATTAAGTCTCAAAGGGATTGCATGATTTGGTAATGTCACAGGGGTAGAAATTGACAGAATCGAGACTCAAACCCCCCTTTTCTCACCAAAAACTCTTTATCTTTACAGGGACAGTGCCTGGCGGTATTTTACAGGGCATTTTCATAAACTATTTCTCTCAATGCCCCTTTGAGAGATGCAGTATAATTCCTGCATTTTCAAATGAGCAATGTGAGGTTTGGAGGAGTGAAGAGACCCACCCAAAGGTGCAGAGCCAGCAAGTGGGAGAATCTGAGCTAGACATGGCTCCTGACTCCAGATGGCCTTTCCACTCAAGCAGGCTGACAAACTGCCACCTGCCTGGAGCCGGGACTGGGGAATGTAACCAGATGCTGGTAGGAGCCCTTTCAAAGGTGTGGGAGGATCAGGTCATCTGTAACCTGCCCGGAGCAGGAACTGGAGGTGGGGAGAGTGTAAACTTGAGCTAAAGGGAGAGGAGCTAGTCTCTAACTCCAAATGCTCCAGAGAACGAAGTGTCAAGCGTGAGGGTAGGGAGGGACGAGCTGCTTTAATTGAGAAACCAGAAAAAGATGCCATGCTCCCAGTGGCCAGGACCAGAGGAGGGATCAGCTGGGAAAAGCCAGAAGAGCGAAGTCCAAACTCAGGGCAGAATTCTTACAGCAGATCTTCTGAGGAGCCTGGGGTCCATGTGTGTCACAGCAGGATCCCATCAGCTGAGGGATCAGGTAGAGGACCCTCAGAGGAAGAGGAAGAAGGGGGAGCATGAGAAAGGGGGACTGAGGTCCTAAGTGCCCTCAGAACTGTTGCCCTGATTGAAAGGGAGACTAGTCCATGAGACAAGAATGAAAGCCGGTCCCAAGTTCTAAGGCTGCGAGAGATGCATTCCTCTGAGGCCCCCTCTCTAGGGAATGATGTTGCCAGATTCTGTGTAGGTGGATTTCAAAACATAAAAGGGAAGCAAGGGACTTAGAGAGGAGGAAAATGTTAGTGAACTGTCGCCAGCATAGAAAAGGGGAAGGCTCACCCTTCCATGGGCATTGGCAGCCATTGGTCTTAGTTCTGATACTGTTGACCAGCTGCCTTGTAAGAGCAGCAGGAGCCAGAGTGCTGGGAAAGGTCAGAGCTGGGGAGACCCAGAAGACCAGAGCCGTGTCCATTCCTGCAGCCCGCCCATAGCATCCCTGAAGGGTCCTTGGAGACAAAATCCTGTAATCCCACCTCTCCAACCCTGTGTCTAGGTAAAAGCACATAGGAACACACTGTCTCCAGTCCGCTCTCTTAATCAAGCTGTCATCGTGAGTAATAATCATACCTTGGGAAACAGCAATGACTCAAAAAGATATCCCCTCCCCCAGGGACACCTCCTCACATAGCTCAAAGCTTTGCTGAGAGCCCCGGAAAGTGAAGCAGCCGTTTTCTCCTGCCCAGCAGCTCTCTCAACATCTTAAATGACCATTCGGACTCCCATGTCTGATGGGCAGTCAGAGAAGCCTGTGCTGCTTCAAGAGCTAATTAGGCCTGGCTGTTCATCAAACGCAGGAAATGGGGGTGAGGGAGGGGCAAGAAACAAATACGGTTGCCTATGTGATGTGTGTCCATGACAAGCCTGCCCCTCAGAAAATGGCCTTTTTCCCAGGAAAAACAAAAAAACGGTGCTTTCCCATCAGCTCAGATTGACCCTAAGTATAAAAATATAATGAATGCCTGCTCTGTTGCCTGTTAAAGCACTGAACGTTTTGTGTATAGTCAAGGCTAGTATTAAGCTGGTGCACATGGCCATCTAGAATATTAAAATATCGACACAGCCTGTAGGCGTTGGGAAACGTCTGCCACACCAGCCTCCTGACAGCCTGACTCCGTCCACATGCCCCACCCCAGGGGGTCCCACTGGTCCCACTCAGAGCAATGGCCACGGTCCGTTCTCTCATCCCTGCCCATGCTTTGGCTCTTGGTATGCTATCCCACTGTATCCTCACGCGAAGTCCCGGTACCATCTCTGTCTTACAGATGAGGAAGATGCGGCTCAATGACCTGCCCAAGGTCATACAATGAAGGTGCAGAGCTGAAGTTGGAACCTAGGCAACTGACCAACTGTGGGCACTGGACCACCAGACCACCAACCACGTCTGTTGCAGAGATGGTTGCCCCACGCCTTGCTCCTCCCCCTTAACTACAGAACTGAAGCAGAGTCTAAGAGAAACTCCTGATGACCAAGCCAACCAGAACTTCTAATTACCGTACTCTCAGCCCCACTCAGCCCAGCAGTGTGTGTCTGCCACCCCGGTGACCACCACAGAGCACAGCTCATCTGGAGCCCCTGCTCCTGAGCAGGGGCAACGCTAGGGGCCGGGAAACCTATGACTTGGGGTCCACCCCAGGTATGCTCCCTCCCTTCCCCCACCTCACCCCTCATCAACTGTTTGTATTCAGATCACGTGTACTTGTATTCAGGATGGCGGCTACCATCACATGGACAGCTCCAGCCTAAGAGACATACTTTCCCCACGCTCCTCTGAACAATGGGAAGGGCGTATACTGCACAGGAAGATTAAGGCTGACAGGTAGAAGTTCGTGTTTGTGGAAGATGTTTGAGGATGACAGTGGCACTCAAGTGGTCAATCTCTGAGAATCTTCTGTAAATTGGACACTGCTGAGCCTAGGTCCATACTGGTTAGAGTTATGGGATGAATAATGTCCCTTGAAAGACCTGCTTGGTCCCAGAACTGCACCTACATCAATAGTCATTAGATGTGAAATGCTATTGTCATTAATGCGGTAATAGGTGCCCCCTCCCCATGCTCCTGCAAGAGTTGTATAGTCAGATTTAGAGAATGCTAGTAAGCCCAATGATAAGGGCGTCTCTTGTGCAGGACAAAATGGTACAAAAATGGATGACTCATCTCATCCGGGCATTTCACCAATGCAATACCTGTAACTATCTCATGGCTAGAGCTCTGAACACTGGCAAATGCTACTCTGAAGACTAGGCAGGGGGGTGGGGAGTTTTAACCACTGGAAAGAGGGGCCATTTTTAACCCAGCGGTTCCCACAGGGGAAACACACTTTCCATTTCCTCTTTCTCTTACCAAACTCTTAACTTACCCTGGGTTCCCTTTTAGGAGGCCCCTAACTTGCTCTTACAAAAGCTCCCATTAAGGTCCAAACAAGGTTCACATGGCACACTTACTCCATCTACCCCACAGCTGTTTTCTAATAAGGTACTCATTATGAAAAGCCAACTTTTAGGGCGCATTTGTCTGTGTCGGACCCTGTCCTGGGTGTTTGTGTGGGTTCTCTCTTTCAGTTCATTCATTTGCGCTTCTCTTCAGTTCATTCTACTTGGAGCTCTTCCCTCTCCCCTCAACCACTGCCCTTCAACAGGAGAGCTGGCTCTCTCCTCCCCGTGAAGCGGGGCCCATGGGAAGGGACTAGCAAAGCTGACAAAGTGATTCGGGATCTAACCCACTCTCTCACTAGCCGCAGTCCCCCCCCCAACACACACACACACACACACACACACACCACATATTCTCACGGGGACCTCTGAATGAGCCCAAGCCCATGGTGGATGCTCCTTTGGTGACCTCAAGAAGGTGTTAACAGAAATTAACATCTCTCACTTTTTCCTTGGCACTCACTAGGCAATCTACATATATTATCATGGACAAACATATTCTAACAACCCAGACAAACAGATATTCTTGTCCTGACTTGAGGAACAAGATTCTGGACTCAGAAGCTAAGTGGTTTACATGAGGCTTCACAGCGGGCCAGTGGCCAGGTGGGGATTTGACCCCAGGTCCAATCCAAAGCCTGGTTTCTTTCTGAGGTACTGTCATCCTTCAGCTGTGGAGATGAACAAGCTGAGGAATTTATACTATTTTTTGTTTGTTGTTGGTTTTCAGAAATGACATTGTCAGTCAGTGGAGAAGCCCCAGACTAGAATCCAGGAGACCTGGTTACAAGGTGAGGCTGTCCTGAGACTGTTCTCCTGGCCCCTGGCCACTACCCACCCTCACTTCCCAACATCGTGGTGCCCTCAGCTCCCTCCCAGGGAAGAGTTGTCCCATCAGTCACCCAGTTCAACTTGAGTTTCACATAAACAACGAACGATGTCTATGTACATCCCAAATATTGCATGGGCATACTTACGGTTGAAAAATATTTATTGCCTATCTGAAATTCAAGTCTGAGTGTCCAGCATTTTTATTTGCTAAATCTGGCCACCCCACCCTAGTGTGGGAGGCATGCTGGGAAGTCTCATGCCTGGCTCCAGGTCCCGAATGTTGCTCCAGCAGGAGTTGCCATGGCAGCCTGAGCAGGCCATTCTGTAGCTGTCTCCACTTACCTCCTCTCCTGCTTCACCTCGCCCCTGCACTCTCCGTGCACTGAACACTCTGAGCTACTTTCAGTTTCCTTGGATGCGTCGTGCTGCTTCTGGCCTACAGTCTTAGCTCTTAGTACTTGCTGTGCTCTGTGCCTGCTCTCCCCCTCTTCCCTTCCCTGGCTAATTCTCATTGATCCTTCAGGTCTCCATGTAGGTTTCTGCCAGGAAGCCTTCCTGGGATGCACCTTTGACCATTTCCTCCCACAACCCTCCAGCACTGAGTTAGTTAGCAGCCTGCCCTTTCCCATCCAGGTCCCCAGCGTTGGCTGCACTGCTCTGGGAACACATGGCAGGACGCATGCACTGTCGTCTCCCCATACCCAGCCTGGCCTCAAGTAAGAAGTCAGTAAATGCTTATCAAATGAATGAATGAATGAATGAATGCAAACTGTCCTACCAGAGCTGTCTCTTGAATGTGACTATTTCTTTCCTCCCTTCCATCTTGACTGACTTTTTAATCTCTGCCTCCTCTTCTCCCTCCCCTCAAAGGAGTTATGAAAGGCTGGGCTTAGGTCCACGACAGCGTTTTTTTGGCTTGGCCTCAGGTGAGGAGAGAGCAGCCACGCAGCACAAAAGGGTCACTTCATGTCCCCATGCCATACCAACTGCCCCTGTGGGCTCAAGTCCTGCGACAGGTCAAAGAAAGCTCTTCCTCCTCTGAATTACAAGCCCTCCTGCAGATGCCCCCTCCGTGTAAAACCTCAGCTTTCCTCGTCCACTGACGCCGCGAAAGAAGTCTAACTGGATCGAGCGCCACATTAGGGGTGTGAGAAGATGCCAGTGTCAGGTGGCTGAGGTTAGGGCAGGTGGTGGGGCTCGGTGGGCTCAGAACCTCACCCATATGTTCCCTGCTCACCCACCCAGGGCTTTGCCCACGCACAGGCTGACAGGAGAAGGCAGCACAGAATTTAACTCTTGAGCAGCATTCAGAAGGTAGTTTCCAAAGAACAAGTGTGGTGGCCTGTGTTAACTTTAGTCCCCACAACACACACACACACACACACACACACACACACACACACACACACACACACACACACACACACACACTTGCAGACCCTGCTTGCTTCCAGTGGCGGCTTGATTCAGAAAATGCTCTCTCAGGAGGCAAGAAGCAGGAGCAGGCACGGTGAGTGCGCTAGGGGCCCGAGCAGGGTGGGGGTGGAGAGGGCCCCGGGAGCTGCTCAAAGGCAGGATTCGGAAAAGCCCTGCTTGTTGTCTGTTCCGACCTTTAGAGGCAGGTGGCCTCTCCTGCCTTCTCAGCATCGCCCCAGCCTCCCCTGTCTGAGTATGTTAAGAGGACAAAGAGGGAGAAACACCCTTTAGTCTCATATTAACTGCAAACATAGACTCCCTCCTCCCCTACGGAAGATTAGCCAGCCCAGCCAGCGTTGCACCCGCGGTTCCGCCTGCCGGGTCCGAGGCTCGGTTCCCAAGAACTCCGGTCCCATCCAAGTACCCACACTCCCCAAAGCACCCCTCTCCATCCCTTCCACCTCGTCCAGACGCCAACTTCTGGCGGTAGTTCAGCCCGGATCGCGGTAGGGGACTCACACGAAGGGAAGCCTACTCCGGCGGTGGTTCTGGGCTGGGCCAGGTGAGTCGGGACTGCGCAGGTACAGGTGAGTCGGGGCTGCGCAGGTACGGGGCTCGGGGCTCGCCGCGGCTGCGGCTCCGGAGACCTCCGCTGAGTAAGAGAGTTGACAGGTTTGCGTTTTCCCCTCTCCTCCTCCGAGTTAACCACACCCCTGCTGCTCTCCTCCCCACTTCCTTAAAGGGTGGGGTGTGTTGTCTGTGGTGCTGAGTGCGTGCCTGCTCCAGCCTCTTACCATAAACTCTGAAATAGACGCCTCCTCCATTCCTTGAAGGGCACGTGCTCACCTGGGGGGCCATCTTCGCCGTGCCCAAAACTCAGATGGGGTCTTCTGCTATTTAGTACCCCTTGGGAGCATTTGCACACCCAATCCTTACCACTCCTTCCTCCTCCTTCCATCCCACCCACAGACTTTTGGAAGCCACATTCAAAAGTTGCTCTTTCCTCTCCAGCCTCCCCCCCCCCCCCATCCCGAAGTCCCCACTCCGTATATTTCAGCGTCAGAGACTGTACCTGCCTCCCATACTGTCAGGCACCTGTTTCCCTCCCTGTTTATTCCTGCCCTAAAGTGCCCAACCCCTATTAAGGGCACCAGGAATCAAGTGAATATCACCAGGGGCTTTGCCGGACTCAACACCACAGACCAGGTCCCTGGGCTGTGACAGAGCAGGACCAGAGTGTGGCACAAGATAGTCACAGAAGCTAAACAGCCTTTTCTCACCCACTTGTCTCCACATTGTCCCACTTTGCTGCCCAAATAGAGAGGCTGCTTCACCTCTTTACTCAGACCAGCAGGACAGTGAGATTCAAGGCTGTCACTCAAGGGCACTTAGCAACCCTTTCCTCATCTCACTAGAAAGATTCTAGATTTTCTCCTGAGCAGAAAGAAGTAAACTCAACTTAGCATAAGGTCAAAATGTTGGCGTGTACTCAGCAACCCCACATCCTTAAAGCTTTCCTCCAGGGTCCCCACCCCAAACTTTTTAATTCTGTGTCCCGTAAAGAACTAGGATCTCACCCAGTTCAGGAGGATGCTCCTCACAAGGTCGGCTCTGAGGATGGCAGCCCCTGGAGCTGTGTGACCACATGTGACAGCCTGGCATGCACAACCACCCCCATGACATTTCCTGACCTCCATCCCCAAATTCAGGAGCAGCCACACCAGGAGAACAGCAGGATATGCCAGTATTTGGTGGGCATGTCTAAATGCCAACCACTGTGCTAAGGAAGCACTCAGCTGACATAATTTTATTTTATTCTCCCCATGTTCTGCAAACCATGCCCATAAAACACATCCATGCTTGTAAAGCCAGAAAGTCCATGTTTCTCAAAGTATGATCAGTATAGCTTTTAAAATGCAGGTACCTGGACACCACTCCAGGTTTACTAAAACTCAAAATCACTGAGTCTAGGACCCACCTGTCCCAAAGAGGACACTTACAAAGACCACAAAAAGGACACTTACAAAGGCCACAAATGCCCCTTGCTCATCTATCCATCGTGCTCCCAGCACTCACTTGGAATCATGGAGGTAATGTTGGTGACTGCATTTGCAGAAGACAGCCAAGTGGGTGTCCAGGGAGATCTTAGCTAGGACTTAGGGAGGCACAGCAAGTCAGACAGACAGAGTAAACTGGAGTGAGCAGGGAAGCTGTGGGAGGGACAGGTGACTGACCACACTGCAAGGAAATTGTCAGATGGCTTGAGGAAGTCGGTGGCCCTCAGTATCCTTGTGCTTGGAGTGAGGTGATGAAGGTCTAGCAGTATGAAGAGTAGACACCTGCATGAATTGCTGAGGGTCAGTGTTAGGGTGGTGACTAGGGGAATTAGGCACACAACTAAACCAGACTGGTTTAAGAAAAGGTGTGTATATGCTGCCCCTTTGTGGCCAAATCTATGAACTACAATCTCACTGGGCCCTGATTTGAAAAGTTTTCAGAGGTTGCTGAATTTTTCACTGATTTTTTTTTAATATTTATTTTATTTTATTTATTTTAGAGAGGAGACATAGAGTGAGAGAGGGAGAGAGAGAGAGAGAAAGAGGGGAGGAGCTGGAAGCATCAACTCCCATATATGCCTTGACCAGACCAGTGCAGGGTTTTGAACTGGCGACCTCAGTGTTCCCAGGTCGATGCTTTATCCACTGCGCCACCACAGGTCAGGCTTTTTCACTGATTTTTTTAAGCTCCAAAACCTGGCTCCTAGAACCATAGAATCTTAGGTTTTATCAAAGAGACCTTGAGAAACTCTGAGAGAAAGCCAGCTTCACCTTATGTTTTGTCTTGTGTAGGAGCTCAAGTGATAGCATCACATATGTCTGCCTGTTACCTGCCTTTAAAATATATATATATATATATATATCATAAATGCTTTTGAGAGCCTGGGATTCTGAGTACATGCTTTAAAATTTTTTCATTGATGGCTCATGGTGAGTTGGGATAGTGACTCACCCCAGGAGAGAAACAAAACTATTTCCCTTCCATCTACTTCTGTTCAGATCTCAAGCAGAGACAGTGCTATTGGGGAACCCTAGCTGGAAGTGGGAGAAAAGTGTGGCTGGTTCCGGAAGAATATTAAACTGCAAGGAAAAAAGACTGATTTCTCCATTTAAGTATTCCACCCTTACCCCAGATTCAGGCCTTCACCTATGCGTGCTTTTGCTCCCCAAAAGGATTCCTTTTCAGTCTTCCCCATGAATATCAACATTATCCCAGGCCCCGAATGTCACTTTTAGCCTTGGCCAGCTGTCTCAGTGGTAGAGCAGTGGATGGGCATGTGGATATTCACAGTTCAATTCCCAGTCAGGGCACACAGGAGAAGCGCCCATCTGCTTCTCTACCCCCCCCCCTTGCTTATCTATCTATCTATTTCTCGCTCTCTTCCCCTCCTGCAGCCATGGCTCAATTAGAGCGAGTTGGCCCCAGGCGCTGAGGATGGCTCCATTGCCTCTGCCTCAGGTGCTAAAGAAGAGCTTGGTTGCTGAGCAACAGAACAACACCCTAGATGGGCAGAGCATCGCCCCTAGTGGGCTTGCTGGGCGGATCCTGGTCAGGGCACATGCAGAATTCTGTCTCTGCCTCCCCTCCTCTTACAGTACTGAATAAAAAAAAAAGAAAAAAAAATGTCACCTTTGACTATCCCTTATCCTTTGTACCCCAACACCCTTCAATTTCCAAGTTCTGGGAATTCTTCCCAGCGTCATTCTCTTTTTAGTCCTATTGCCACTCTGGTTCATGGTCTTGTAAAAAGCATTCTCCTAACCTGTCCTCCTCTCTCACCTGGCAACTCGTTGGAACTGATGCTCAGAAAAGTGGTCTGAGCTGGTGATGAATGAATGTCTGGGCAGGCGTCTGAAACCACAGGAGTGGATGAGATGGGCTCAGGCAGGAGTAAAAGGGAGCAGAGACTTTAAAGTCAGGCTCTCACCAGGAGCAATAGTGAAGAGGCCAGAGTCAAAAGGAGTGAGCCGATGAGTAAATTGTAGGTGAAGACACAGAGGCATCCTGTGCCAATAACTTTTGAGAAGCTTGGCTGAAGGGGGAATCAAGAGATGGGAGGGTGTATAGGGGGTTGTGGGTTGAAAGAGGGCTGTTCTGTCATTTGTTTAGCATGGTGGCCAGTGGAGCAGGGTTCAATGCACCAGGGAAGAGAGAAGATGTGACCTTGGGCAAGCAAATTCATCTCTCTTGAGTTTGTATTTTCTAATCAAGGAGAGTAGAAGCTTAAGTATTAGCTGCTCTACTTATTTCACAAGGTACTGTGATGCCCAAATAAAGTGATAGGTATGAAAATGCTGTGAAATGCCATACTTATTATTTTTAGAAGTGATAGGAATTAAATGGGATAGGATTAGTGAGGAGGTAATATATATATCTGTTGCATAGATACAATTTGTCGAGTGTTCACTGTGTGCCAAGAACTTTCATCTATCCTCTAACTAATCTCACACCAACTAAGGTCGGTGCTAGTTCTCTTATTTGGTAGAAAAGAAAAGGAGACTTGAAGAAGGTAAATAATTTGTCTGTAGTTGCCCAGGGGATAAAGAGTAGACTTGAATCCAAAGCATCATTGTCAGGGCTGAGATGGTATAATTGGGGGTCTTTCCATTCTGGATAGTGAAATAAAATCACGTAATGTAAATTTACTATTAAAATAAATTTCATTTTAAAAGGATAGTATGGTTAAAAGTGTTCTAAATGCCACGGGCACAGGATTAAATAATTGAAGGAAGTCCATCACCAAAGCACCTCTATCTCTAATTTAATGAGGTACCACTAGGTTTACTACATGAACCACAGTTGAAGCAAAAATAAAAAACTTAAAACCATACCTTTGACTTCAAAAGAATCCTTTCTTCCATGCATGAAAGCACTCCCAGTTGTCCTCTTCTCTTCCCTTATAATTCCCTTATTAAAATCTCTTCCCTGATTTTTAGTTGGTCATGAGCTGCCCAAAATAAATACTACATTTCCCAGTGTCCCTTGCATGTGTAACTATGTAATTAAGTTGTAGGCAATGGCTGGGTAGAAGTTCCATGTGCAACTTCAGGATTTTGCCTTCAAGGGAATGGGTATGCCCTCCACTACTCCCTTTTCCCTTTTCCATTTTCCATTTCACCTGCTGATGAAAACCAGAGCAGCCATCTTGATCAGTGGTGCTGAGAATAGCTGAACACCATGAGAGATGAAGCCTGGGTTTCTGTTGCCATCAAGCCACCATGCTAGTCCTGGAAATAATCTGGACTCTTACATGAGAGAAAAACATCACAACTATTCAGGTGATTGTATTTTGGGTTTCTCTGTTAGCATAGCCTAGACTGCAGCCTAACTAATGTATCACCATTTAGCGTCTAGTTTCCTTTGGGATACAAATTAAGGCAGAACCTCATCTATAAAATGGAAGTAATTTACCTTACGGTGTTGTTGGAAGGACTGGAAATAATGCTTATTGTTAGGTTGGCTAAAGCAGGGACACACAAGGTCTGATGAATTTTATAAGAAGTTTATTTTTGCATCTGTGAACAGATGGGCTAAGACCCTAGTGGCCTAGTGGCATCAGCCAAGAGCTGCAGGCAGGGGGTGTCTGATATAGGGACTACTTACTGCAGGCACTTGCTGACGTCGGGGTTGGTGCACCTGGACATGCTCAGGTTAGCATACCCTGGTTTCTGGCCCCCATCGCAGATTATCTCCCTTTCCCAACCCTCAGGCCCCTCCCAAAGGCCTTGTCCCAAGGACACCTCCCAGAACCTTCCAGGTGGGGGGAGTTGCTTAAGGGGAGGAGGAGATGGGGGGGAAGAAGATGCTAATGAGGAAGCTGCCCCAGAGGGAGGTTGGGTGAGGGGAATTTGAGTTTAAAGGGACCTCGAGTGTTAGCCATAGGCAGTGAGGACCCGAACTCCCTCACAGTTGGGAGGGAGTAAGGGACTGAGAGCCAAGAGGCCATAGTCACAGAAGGAGCCCTAGACCGAAACCTAACACTTATACATTTCCTTGTTAGTGCTATGGCGGACAACAAATGGAAGGTATTATATCCAATTGTAATTTTATTGTAAAAAATGTGTCCCTGAAATAAAAATAATGATTGTTTTAGAATACTCCATGACTCCCACCCCATGTAGAAGGGAAGGCTGAGACAAGCTGAGAACTGATGTAACCTGACTGATAGGTATACGGAGGTTAATTACACTGTTCTCGCCAACATTGCCTTTGAAAATGCTCCTAGTGAAAAAGTTACAATAAATAAAATATTTCCACAAAGAGAAAAAAGAATTCCTGGATGCAATCCAAAGTGGATTTTCTTGGAGAAAATAAAACTGTATTAAGTCCTTAGAGAAATTAATTTGGGTACTCAAGAGGGAGAGGAGATGGAGAAGGCAGAAAAATGTTTTTATTTTTTCACTAGAGAAGAAAGCGCAGGACCACAGTGCCCCTGAAGCCGGGCAGTCTCCCCAGCTCCGGCACTGCTGTCAGGTCTGCTATTGTCCCAGCTGTCCGCACAACGGTGGTCTGCAGGATGCTGCTTTGCCCACTCCAAGTCAGCTCCGCGGGACTTCTGTGACTATGGCCTCTTGGTTCTCAGTCCCTTACTCCCACCTGTGAGGGAGCTTGGGTTCTCACTGCCTATGGCTAAGCTCTAAAGCAATAGGGTGATTGTATGAACCTTTCTTGCCATTGTTGATCTCTGCAATTCTAACCAATGTGGCTCTCTGCTCCCAGCCCAGTGATGCTCTGAGCATCAACTAGGGAGTGGGAGTGAGAACAGACGGCTATAGGCAGATTCATTGGTAGTAGCCAGAACAGGGGTTGGGAACCATTTTGGCTGACAGAGCCATGAAAGCCACATATTTTAAAATGTAATTCCATGAAAGCCATACAATATATTTAACACTAAATACAAGTAAATGTGTGCATTTTATGTAAGACCAACACTTTTAAAGTACAATAAGTCTCTGAATTCTTTTTAATAACGTTGTTATGCTGTTGCTAACCAATGATGAATAAAGTATTTCTTAACCATTAATGTGACTTCTGGTGCTGCATGGTTTTGCTAATGGCTTTGAAGTCTGGTTGATATGTGGTGAGGTTAAGCTTCATGCAGGAGTTGAGACTTCCATCCACTAAACGTGATCGTAGGTTGGTCTTAACGTTCTTTAGATGTGAGAAAGACTGCTCACATGCATACATAGAGTCAAACATTGTCAGTAAAGCAATACTCACATGCTGCACTATGTCGTATGTGACGGGAAGTGCGTTCCAAGTTTCGACAATCAGCTGGTCCGCGGGTTGAAGTTTTTTCATTTCTCCCCACTTGTGTTTGCTCGCCAACTCTGCTTGCTGTCGTGCAAGTCTTTCTAAATCTTCATTCAGTGACTTGAACTTATTCACCCACATGTCTGAGGTCTTCAGGTCAGCAGCTTGTAGCTCAAAATCTCTGATGGAGACACTGGGGATGTAACTCAGGTCGGTGCTGTCCACTACACACTCGTATGGATGGGTGATGAACTTAAAAAGACAAGTGCACTCATGAAATTCTCCAAAGTGCGCTTTGAATGACTGCAGGAGATTAGATGTGAAGCCCGCTAACTGCTGGAGATCAAGGTGTTGAGCAGGGTCACTTGCTGTGCATGCATCTTTAAACTCTCCCAGTCTTTTAAAGTGTAGTAAACTACCTATTTCTATGTCGGCAATGAAGAGTTCCAGCTTGTTTTCAAATGCAAACACTGCTTGTTGAAGGGATAAGACTGTATTTCCAACACCTTGCATTTTCACATTGAGCCGGTTCAGATGTTCAGTCATGTCCACAAGATAGTAGAATTTCAGGAGCCACTCAGTGTTAGCTAACTCAGGATGCTCGACATTTTTCATTTCAAGAAAAGTTCAGATTTCGCTCAGACAAGAAGTGAAACGGCTAAGCACCTTCCTGTTTGACAAACAACGCACATTGCTGTGCAGAAGCAGACCAGGATAATTATTCCCAACTTCATCCAGCAGTGTTTTAAACTGGCAATCATTAAAAAAAAAAACTGGCGATCATTTAAAGCTCGGGCAACAATAAAGTTGACCACCCCAATGACCAGCGACATCACCTCACCAAGCTGCTCATCACACATCTGAGCACAAAGCAACTCCTGATGTAGGATGCAGTGAAAACTTGGGATGGGTCTCTTTTCATGTTCACAAAGAAGCGCTACAAATCTTCTGTTTTTCCCCACCATGCATGGAGCACCATCAATACACACCGAAATAAGTTTATTCATCGGTAGATTTTTTCTTTAGCAAACTCAGTGAAAGACTTGAATAAATCCTCCCCTCTAGTTGTCTCTTTCATAGGCAAAACAGCAAGACTTTCCTCACGTAGTGTGTCACCAACGGCATACCTTGCAATCACGCTGAACTGGGATAAATGGCTTATGTCTGTTGACTCATCCAAAGCGAGAGAAAAGAATGGTGCTGCATTTATGTCCTTCACTTGTGTTGCCTCAATTTGATTTGCCATCATGATGGTATGATCATGAACAGTTCTTGCCGACAGAGGCATGTCTTTTATTCGTTTGATTATCTTGTCTTTATCTGAAAAGTCGTCAAAAAGTTCATTGGCAACATCAAGCATGAATGTTTTGGCATACTCCCCATCTGTGAATGGCTTTCCATTTCTCACAATTGCTAAAGCACCAGCAAAGCTAGCCAAATTCCAGTCACCTTGTTGGGTCCAAACACGGAGTTGCTGCTGACTAGCTTGCACTCTGCACAGTAGCTCTTGACATGCTTTCTTCCTGCTGTCCCCTGCTGGATATTTTGATGCAAATGTAGTATGGTGTGTGTCGAAGTGCCCCTTGATATTTGACTGTTTCATCAATGCAATTTTATCATTGCATATTAGACACACTGCAGAACCTGCTCTCTCTATAAAGGTAAATTCCTCTGTCCATTCCTGCTGAAAAGTACGATACTCCTCATCTTTTTTTCTTTTAGCCATCTTCTTCGTCAAAAGGGTTTCTGCAATTAGCTAGCTGACTACTTGATTAAAAGGAGGGAAGTTTACTTCCTGACCTCACAACGACCCATGTACATTACGCATTAACCAGTAAAAATTTGGTGTTGTCCCGGAGGACAGCTGTGATTGGCTCCAGCCACCCGCAACCATGAACATGAGTGGTAAGAAATGAATGGATTGTAATACATGAGAATGTTTTATATTTTTAAAGATATAATTTTTTTAATTAAAGATTTGTCTGCGAGCCAGATGTAGCCATCAAAAGAGCCACATCTGGCTCGCGAGCCATAGGTTCCCTACCCCTGAACCAGAACAACCTCTTTAAAAAAAAAAAGAAGCAAAAACAATGCCTAGCAAATACAAGCACCTTCAAATCACAGACCCCTGCGGCCATTTACACGACAAAGGAAAAACTCCCCATGCTTCGCTACCTCCTGAGGGTACCCCTTTATTACTCACATCAGTACAGTAATTACTGTCTAGTTTGGACACCATGAAGAAAAGTTTAAATTATATTCTGCATCCTATTATTCAGAGGGAAGAAAAAGGTACATACTATATTCTCGAAAAGTTTCTATTCAAATGTTTGCAATTAAATAATTGGGTGCTTATAGATAAATTTCAAGAATATGGGAAAGCAGCTTAGATTTCACTTTTTCAAGCTGCTAGAGTTTCCTGTCTGTACCTGAGTATTTTATCTAGCTCCTTCACAATGAATCACAGCAGAGTGTAACCTTCATTGAGGACATACAAACAAGGGGTCAAATACCCAAATGCTTCCTGAAGCAAAGCCAGGAATGTGATGAAGGCCAGCTGTACACAGAAAACAGGCATGCCCCCTATAGGAAGCAGCTGCTATTCAACTCAAAAGTCTACTGCCCTGCAGGAGTGCACACACTTCCTGGAGCAATGTGGCCAGATCTTCCTTCCTTCCTTCCTTCCTTCCTTCCTTCCTTCCTTCCCTCCCTCCCTCCCTCCTTCTTTCCTTCCTTCCTTCCTCTCTTTCTTTCTTTCCTCCTTTTTAAGAAAAGGCAAATAATGACTACCCAAAAAGGAAACTGAGAAAAGAATTCCATTTACAGTAGTATAAAAAAAGAATAAAATACTCAGGAATGAACTTAACCAAGAAGGTAGAAGATTTGTACACTGGAAACTTTAAAACATGGATGAGGTCTGACCTGTGGTGGCGCAGTGGATAAAGCGTCAACCTGGGAACACTGAGGTCGCCAGTTCAAAACCCTGCACTGATCTGGTCAAGGCACATATGGGAGTTGATGCTTCCAGCTCCTCCCCCCTTTCTCTCTCTCTCTCTCTCTCTCTCTCTCTCTCTCTCTGTGTGTCTCCTCTCTAAAATGAATAAAATAAAAATTAAAAAAAAAACATCGATGAAAGAAATAATAGAATACAAATAAATGAAAAGCTATCCTGTGTTCACGAATTAGAAGACAATATTGTTAAGACGTCACTACTACCCAATGACCTACAAATTTAATGCAACCCCAATAGCATTTCATCCAGGAATAGAAAAAAAATCCATCCTAAAATTCATATGGGAATAAAAAGCCCATAAATAAATTCTTATATATATGGCCAAATGATCTTCAAGAAGGATACCAAGACCATTCAATAGGGAAAGGACATTCATTTCAACAAATGGTGCAGGGAAAACCAGACATCCACATGCAAAAGAATAAAGTTGGACCCTTCCCTAATACCAAATATAAAAATTAATTCAAAATGGATAATCGACCTACATATTAGATCTAAAACTATAAAACTCTTAGAAGTAAATGAGGAAAAACTTTATGACATTGGATTAGGCAATAATGTCTTTTAATATAACATCAAAAGCATAGGCAACAGAAGTAAAATCAGATATATTGAATTATATAAAAGTAAAAAATTTCTGCGCATCAAAAGCAACAAAGTAAAAAGGTCGTCTAAAGGATGATAGAAAATATTTGCAAATTATATATCTGATAAGGGGCTAATATAGAGAATATATGAATAACTCATACAACTCAATGACAAAAAAATTAAACTAATTAAAAATGGGCAAAAGATTGCCTGACCAGGCAGTGGCGCAGTGGATAGAGCATTAGACTGGGATGCCGAAGACCCAGGTTCAAGACCCCGAGCTTACCAGCTTGAGCATGGGCCCATCTGCCTTGAGCAAAAACTCATCAGCTTGGACCCAAGATCGCTGGATCCAGCAAGGGGTTGCTCGGTCTGCTGAAGGCCCACAATCAAGGCACATATGAGAAAGCAATCAATAAACAACTAAGGTGTTGCAACGGCAACGAAAAACTAATGATTGATGCTTCTCACCTCTTTCCGTTCCTGTCTGTCTGTCCCTATCTATCCCTCTCTCTGACTCTTTCTGTCCCTGTAAAAATAAATAAATAAATAAATAAATAAATAAATAAATAAAAATGGGCAAAGGATTTGAATAGAAATATCTGCAAAATGCTGCCCAAATGGCCAACGAGCATACGAGAAGATGTTCAACATCACTAATCATTAGGGGAATACAAATCGAAACCACAAGGATATATCTCCTCACACTCATTAGGATGCCTATTACAAAAAGAAATAGGAAGTAACAAGTGGTGACCAGAGTGTAAAGAAACTGGGGCCCTTGTACAGTGTGTGTGGGAATATAAAATGGTGCAACTAATTACTCTGCAAAACAGTAAGGCAGGTCCTAAAAAAAGTAATATAGAATTACTAGGTGATCCAAAAATTCCACTTCTGGGTAGATACACGAAAGAATTGAAAATGGGGTCTCAAAGAGATAGCTGTATGCCCATGTTCATAGCAGCATTATTCATGATAGGCAAGAGGTGTGAGCAACCCAAGTGTCCATTGACAGATGAGTGACTAGAAAAATGTGGTATATACATACAAATGTATATTATTCAGCTGTAAGAAAGGAAGGAAACTCTAACGCATGCTATGACGTAAAGTTGGAAGATGTTCTGTTAAGTGTAATAAGCCAGTCACTAAAAGGCAAATACTGTAAGATTCCACTTATACGAAGTATCTAAAGCAGTTGGATTCTTAGAAACAGGAAATAAGCTGGAGGTTGCTAGGAGATGAGGGAAGGAGGGAGGCAGGATTTGTATAATGTGTACAGAATTTCAGTTTTGCAAAATGACAAGTTCTGGAGATTGACTACACAACAAGGAGAATATATATTGCTCACAAAAATTAAAGGATATTTCAAAATGAATATGAAGTGATAAAAAAGAAGCATTTGGGTTTTTTTATTAACCAAGAACAATAGAAAAGCAAATGACAAGTCAAAGAAAGTTGTCCAATTATGCAAATGAGATGCAAACCCAACTTTTATTTCATTGGTGACAATGCACTATACAAAAGGCTGAAAGTACTGGAGTATCTGTGCATTCCCTGATCCCCTAATTTTTGTGAGCAATGTAGTTATCACTACTGAACTGTACACTGAAAAATGCTCAAGATGGTAAAATTTTTGTTATGTTTATTTTAGCACAGTAGAAAAAAGTCTTAAATGAAAAAAGAAGCAAAGATAGAAATAGAACTTTTTATGTGAAATTTCCCAGTTTGCAAATGTTAGCAACTGTCCTCAAGCTGTAGAAGCCTACCCAATGGCGATTTCCTCCTTTAGTAATACCAAGCCAAATCCATCTCAGTGACCATCCCTCTACCATGTTTCTTGGGTAAATCCCAGTTGGCTCAGGTCAATCTTAGTGGTCTTATTCCTTTTGACCAGTGATGAATTTAGAGGTGGGCATATGACCCAGTTCTCACCAATAAGGGGTGGGGAGAAGTCTTCTGGAGGGTTTCAGAAAAGGTTTCTTGGCTCTGAAAATAAGATATACTATAGAGAAATGGCCCTGTTACATTTATGGACAATGGTTCATGTCAGAATAAGATGCCTGAAGCTGTGCAGTCATTTTCCAACCAATAGGCAGACAAGAAGGATGGAAAAAATCTAGGGCAGAGATCCCCAAACTACATACTGCCCGTGGGCCAAATTGCAGCCATCTGAGGCCATTTATCCGCCCCGCCGCACTTCCGGAAGGGGCACCTCTTTCATTGGTAGTCAGTGTATGGAGTACTGTATGTGGCGGCCCTCCAAAGGTCTGAAGGACAGTGAACTGGCCCCCTGTGTAAAAAGTTTGGGGACCCCTGATCTAGGGTCTCAATGTTGTTGGGTTAGACATAGCCTTCTTGCCTCCAGACTCTCTGTCATATGAGATAATCCATTCCCTTATTGGCTAATCATTTTGAATTGCATTTTATAAGTTGCAGCTTAGAACCTGAATGATACATGGCGGGTAAAAGAAAAGTGCAGATCAAATAAGTCTGCTCAAAATCTGACCAGGCTTTTACTACCCTCGGTGTTTCCCTAGTCTCTTGCATTAGCATTATTTTTTATAGAAGTTCTCCCTGCATTATTCAAACCAACTCAGAGCCCCACCCTCCTATTTCCATGGTTTAGGCTTCAGAGAAGGCCCAATCCATCTCTGCGTCCCACATCAAGCATTGGACTACGGTGATTTCCTCAAAGATTTCCTTAGTCACTTTGTTGAACAAATTCAATTACATCTTCAACTCTGGTTGCCTATTTCTAGAAATGGTTCTTGCTACTGCCAGCTCTGCAACTGTTGCAGTCAGCAGCCTTCCTCCTTAACCCTACAAGACTATGTGACAGTGAAGTTGGCTTCGTTTCATATTAGCATAGCCTCCCTCCCCAGCTTTCTTTGATCCCTGTTAGCATGATATACAGTGGTACCTTGAGATACGAACAGACCAACTTTTTTAAGATACGAGCTGTAACTCGGTTCGTATTTTTGTTGGAGATCTGAGCGAAATTCCAAGATACGAGTCGTGATTCGTGATTTGGGAAGCTGCCGCTAGTTGGCGCGTTGGCGCACGGGTCCAGTATTTGCAGTTTGATATACGAGTTGACTGACTTACGAGCTCGGTAACAGAACGAATTAAATTCATATCTCGAGGTACCACTGTATCTTTTTCTCTCTTTTACTTTTAACTTATTTATATGCTTATATTTAAAGGGGTTCCTTTTATGCAGCATATAGTCAGGTCTTGCTTTTTGAAAATCTAATCTAACAATCTTAGCCACTTTGTAATCAACTGCTTTGAAAATGAAGGGGGAATAAAAGACATAAAAAATAAAGAAAAAATGCCACGGACACAAACAACGAGGTGGTGATTGCCGTGGGTGGGTGGGGAGGTGGGGGAGGGTATCGCAGGGATAAATGGTGACAGACGAAGACTTGACTTGTGGGAGTAGAGAGTGAATATACAATATGCTATACAGAGGTGTATTGTGGAATTGAGCACCCGAAATCTGTATAATTGTTAACCAGTGTCACCCCAAATAAATTCACTTTTTTAATTTTTAAATTTTTTTTAAAAGGAAATAAAAGCCATTTTTTCTGCACCTAGGAATTTTTTTAGCTAACACATTTAAAAAATAGTTGTTCCTTACATAAATTTATGTGACGATGACAGGGGGTTGGAAATGTGACAGTGCCCAGCAAGGATGCCTGGGGTATGAGATGGGGCAAATTAGAGACAGAATTGTCACTAGACTTTTGCTGTAGTTTAGCTGATATGCAGAGAACCTGAACTTCAGGGTCCTCTGAAGAAGGTCCTTTTGTCAGAAGGAAGAAACAGAAGTTGGTGACAGGTTATAGTCATGAAGATTTCTCCTTTCCAGTCTCTGGGTAAGTCTTAGTCACCCTACTTACTGAAATTATGCAGAGAATAAAAAATGTTCAGTGTCTGAGCTCATAAGAACTTGGAGCATTTAGTCCAATCTTTCTTTTTATGGTTGAAAATAAGGAAGTCAGAAAAGTGGCATACTATTCTCAGGTCATGCCCATAGCCAATGATGGCAGTTGGAATAGAATCAAGTCATTTCCAGATTTCCAGAAAGACTGAAGACCCCTACTGGTTTAATGTTAACCTCTGTATTCTACTTTTCTTTTTCTTAAAGTTACACTTAATTTCTACTCTTCACCCTTGTTTTGACTTGTGGTCCCACTCAAAGTCTGAAGGAAAAAAACAACAACAAAACAAAGAAAATCATGTAAAAACAGATTGAAACACATAGCTAGCAAAACAGGTAAGATTCACTCAGCAACTGGTGAAACTGGAAAAATGAACTTCAGGTGCAGCTGCCTGTTGCCATGAAGACCAATTACACAACACAGAATCTGGTGAGAAGGAAAGAGTTTTATTCAAATGCCAGCCATCTGAGAAGATGGGGGAAATCCTGTCCTCAAAAACCCATCCTTCTTTTTTGGTGCTGGCAGGGGATTTTATAAGGAGGGGGAATAAGCAAAACTAGAGCAAAGGAATCAAAAGAAGGGGGCTGAAAGTTCTGTCCTGAGGAGACTCAGCACGGTTTGTTTAGGTAAGTGGATGAGGGTCCCATGTCCCTCGGAGCTGCTATATCTGAAGGTTGGAGTCCATTCCATTGTTACAGGAACTGAAGCTAGCGAGTTAGTAGTAAAATTTTCTAATCGCCCACCAGTTCCACAGTAATGGTGATTTATAAAGTAGGCAAATAACTTTACTTTATAAAATTTATAAAGCAGAGTTACAGCAAGTTAAAACATATAATAATAATTACTTACCAAGTACTTTATGTTGGATTTTTGCTGAGTTTAGCAGAATAAATCTTTATAAAACAACTTACTATAGTTAAATCTATCTTTTTATTTATACTTTGGTTGCTCTGCTACTGCCCACCATGAAAGCTAGAACACCCACTAGTGGGCGGTAGGGACCAGGTTGACTACCACTGATCTAGTTTATGTCTACTAGACAAATATCAGTAAATCAGTAATATAGCATATTTATTCCCAGTTACACTGGGATATAAAGATAAGAGAACATAGTAACAGAAAATGAGATTAAGAAAATGCAAGTTTTTCCAGGGAGGTACCTGGAGTGTAGGGTTATTAGTCCCATCTTGTGGCCTTTTTGGAAATTGTCTCTAACTTTAGCTTTTGAATCAGTGACCATAACTTGAGACTTGACTACCTTTCAGGTGAGTAGATCTATAAAACGAGTCTCAAACTTTGATGTGGCTGAGAATCAACTGGAGAGCACGTGAAAATTCAGATTCCTGGGCCTGCCTACCAGAGAGGTAAACAGATTGAAGTGGGCTCAGGAATCTGTGCTTTTAGAGAGCTCCACCTGGTAGGAGGACCATGTGTCATATATAAGAAACACAACAGGCCCTGGCTAGTTTGCTCAGTGGATAGAGCAGTGGTCCCCAAACTGCGGCCCCCTGAGGCCATTTATCTGGCCCCACCGCAGGCCCCACCGCACTTCTGGAAGGGGCACCTCTTTCATTGGTGGTCAGTGAGAGGAACACAGGATGCATCCGCACCCATAGTTCCCATTGAAATACTTACTGGTCAGTTTGTTGATTTAAATTTACTTGTTCTTTATTTTAAATATTGTATTTGTTCCCGTTTTGGTTTTTTACTTTAAAATAAGATATGTGCAGTGTGCATAGGGATTTGTTCATAGTTTTTTTTTTTATAGTCCGGCCCTCCAAAGGTCTGAGGGACAGTGAACTGGCCCCCTGTGTAAAAAGTTTGGGGACCCCTGGGATAGAGTGTCTGCCCGGGTTATGAACATCCCGGGTTCAATTCCGGTCAGGGCGCACAAGAGAAGCAACCATCTGCTTCTCTCCCCTCTCTCTCCCCTTTCTCCTTCTCTTCCCTTCCTATAGCCAGTGACTCCAGTATTTCAAGTGTCGGTCCTGGGCACTGAGGATAGCTTGGTTGGTCCGAGCATCAGCCTAAGATGCTGAGGATAGCTCAATTGATTTGAGCATGGGCCCCAGACAGGGGTTGCCGGGTGGATCCCAGTCATGGCACATGCACGAGTCTATCACCCTCCTACACTTAAAAAAAAAGAAAAGAATAAAAAAGAGAGAGAGAGAAGGAAAGGCAAAGGGAAAGGCAAAGGGAAGGGAAGGGAAGGGAAGAGAAGGGAAGGGAAGGGAAGGGAAGGGAAGGGAAGGGAAGGGAAGGGAAGGGAAGGGAAGGGAAGGGAAGGGAAGGGAAGGGAAGGGAAGGGAAGGGAAGGGAAGGGAAGGGAAGGGAAGGGAAGGGAAGGGAAGGGAAGACTGCAGAATTAGTGGTATTAATCCCCTTGGCATTGTGGGGAAAGGATTATTCTGAGGAAAAGTTTGGAAGGAAACTATTGAGAACTAAAAAGGGTGAGAGATTTTAGCTTACTTGCAAACTAACAAGTTAGCCTGCTAGTTTCATGAATGCTCATAGATGAGATAGATTCCAAGGCCAGAGACAAAGGACAGTTTATTACTAACACCCATAGCAGTAGTCAGAGTATGATCATTAGGGCCAGTTTTTTGAGTCTTAATTCTCACAAGCCCATGTGATGAAGACCACAGAAGGCAGCAACACAGGGGGGCTTAAAGACCTGAAGCTGACAGAGCCTGACTATTTCTTAATGGAGAGAAGATCACCAGACCATCTGGAGGGAGATATTACTTCTGTCTTCCAAGGCTGTTTGTTCATCATAGAAAAAGCCTTGGAAAGACAATCCAAACCTCTGTTGCATACAGACACATGAGACACGTGAAAATTGTCTTCCAACAGAAACCAAGAGTGGCAGTGTGTCAAGGGAAAGGAATCCTACATCCGAAGCTGTAAAGTGGTCAAACTGAGGGAGGAACGGGGAGCTGGAGAGATTCAGGCTTGCTATTCCAGGCTGAGTTCTAGTTCCAAAAGCTAAGTTGCACAAGTTCCTACTTTGTTTTAATGGGGACTTGCCGAATAGCATAAACATCTTCCAAACTTATTTCACTTTAATCTGCACATGTTGTGGAGAGAAGAGACATTAGAGTACCTTTACGCACTAGGAAATACATATTTAAAGATTGTGACCTACCCACTTATTCAATCAGGGAACAAGAAATAGATCTCCCCCCACCTATTTCCGCCTTACCCCAGGGGTAATAAGACTTGCCAAAATTAAGTAAACAACTAGTGCAAGAGTGGACACAGATCTTTGAATACGCACTATAAATCCTAAATGGTGAGAACACTAACCGCGCTGTACGACCCAGACTCGACTACAATCCAAAAGGGGAGTTCACGCTTTTCCGACAGCGCGAGCCTGACATTTCGGGGACTGGTTAAGGAAGGGGCTCTTGGACTTTCCACTTCAAACCGTAAGTAGGTTTCCAGTGACAAGGAAGTCCTACTACAGCACCGCTGGGGAATTTATCTGTAGCTAAATCCAGACAGACCGCAGGGCGCTGGCGGGCACAATGGAACACACCCACCCAACCTAGCAGCTCCGGCGTTTTCCACCTGACCGGAAGTGGGGCGGAGCTTCTGAGCATGCACCGCACGATTGGCCGGCGCCGCTGTCGTTCAGCGCTCGGAGGGAAAGGGGCTGGGTGCCGCTTACCCAGGGTCCCGGGAGCTGCGAGGTGAGTAGGAGCAGCTGGAGCTAAAGTTGTAGCCACCTCAGCCAGTGGTCGGTGCCATGGAGCCGGCTCCTGACCTGTGCCCTGGACCTTCCCGCTCCTTCAAGGAGGAGCTACTCTGCGCCGTCTGCTATGACCCCTTCCGGGATGCCGTGACTCTGCGTTGCGGCCACAACTTCTGCCGCGAGTGCGTGACCCGCTGCTGGGAGGAGCAGGTGGCGCCCGCCTGCCCGGTGTGCAAGGACCCAGCGATCCCCGCCGACCTGCGCACCAACCACACCCTCAACAACCTGGTGGAGAAGCTGCTGCGCGAGGAAGCCGAGGGCGCGCGCTGGGCAGGCTACCGCTCCCCGCGCATCTGCCTCCTGCACCGCGGTCAGTTCAACCTCTTCTGCCTGGATGACAAGGAGCTACTGTGCTGCTCGTGCCAGGCCGACCCCCGGCACCAGGGACACCGCGTGCAGCCTGTGAAGGACACTGCCCACGACTTTCGGGTAAGCGCGGCTGTGTGAGGGAGGTGGCCCAGCGCGCACGTGGTAGCCTGAGTCCCACTGGAACCCAGCAGGCCGACCCCGCTGCTCCCGCCAGTCCAGCCTGCCAAAGAGGAGTGTGCCCTGTCCCGCCCCTGTTCCTGCAGCCAGCTTGCTGGTGTCGCCTCAGGACCCCTACCTGGATGACTCTAGTAACTTACAGAGGCCGGCTTTTTCATCAAAAGCAACCCAGGGGGCCTGAGATGGAAGCAGAGAGAATGTAAACAAGAAGTGTGAGAACTGGGGTTTCATGTTGTTCTCAGGACAACCGCACCCACTTCTTAGGCTATACAGCCTTTCTGCCAGCGGGGTGTGGCCCATGTCTCCTTGATAAGCACAGGTGTGTATAAAGCTCAGGAAACCTGGAGCTCAGCACATTCTGGTTAGAGGTTCAGGAGCCCAAGGCCTGGCGGTGGATATGGATGGAGCCTTGAGATCTCCATATTGGTCACCTGCTTCCCCAGCTGGCAGGTGTGTTGTGTAGCTGTGAAGAAGCCTCTGGCCCTGACCCTGGACAGCTGGCTTATTTTGAATCACTTGCTCAGCATCCCAATGCCTGGAGTGCCAGTGGCTATAAAGTAAGGAGCAACTTGCAGGGCAAAACTTACGTGGGGAATGTTTTGGTATAGAAAGGAAAAACCGTCAGAAAATAAGAATTAGCCATCTCAGAAGTTTTCAAAATTTGTTTACCTTAACCCACAGTGAGAAATATGTTCTCCATTGTGACCCAGAACACTTATGTATGTAGCGGTTGAAACAAAGTTCTCTGAAAATGTTGATTGTACTCTGGCATTTTCTGTTGTCTTTCTGCTTATTGTTTTATTTTAAAGTTTGCACATTGTGAAACACTAGTTTATTTCATCACCTGTAATACGTGGGTTAGACCCACAGTTTGGAGATTACCAATACAATTAGAGGGTAGGGAGCTGAGTGTATTGGAAAGGAGGGTACTGCAAGAACCCCCTGCCTGGTCTACAGACACTGTTTTAGTTAGTTTGTTTGTTTCAATGCCTTTCTTAAGAAATATTGAAAGTTGGTTAACGTTTCATATGCATTTTGTCAAGGCCAAGGGCACCAAGGTAAGACCCCCAGGTCTGGACTAAGCTATGATTCAGTTACCAGGAACTACACATGGTCTAATGACAACTTTCTGTTTATTCAGCAGATGCCTTGTGTTGCTAGGCCCTGGGGACAAGACAGGACACAAGATAAACAATAACTTGTACCTTCCAGGAGCTTCAAGCAGAGACGGGAAGGATGAAGTGTTAGCCAGGTGAAGAGGGAGCGGGAGGGGATTTCAGGTAGGGGCAGCAGCTTGTGTAAGGGTCCAGAAGCAGGGAGTCCTGCGTTTCCTGGCGGCAGGAGCATTTCAGAGTAGTTAGAATGGAGATGCAGAAGGAGCCAAGAGGCCTTGAGTCTTGGCCATTATCCTAAAGACTGTTGGGAGCAGTCAGAGGGTTTTAAGCAGAAGTATGATGAGTCGTATCAATAGGCACTTGGGGCAGTGTCTGAACAGGCAGGGAGTCTAGTCCTGAAAGATCTGAGGAGAATACAAGGTAAGTGTGCTCAGCCTAATACAGAGTGGAGCTCATTCATAGTCCTGACAACTGTGTACCAAGGCCTGTTGTGTTCCAGGGCCTCTTCTGAGTGTTGATGCTGCAGTCAGTAAGACAGAGACCTCGCCCTGTGGAGTCCCACTGCTGTGGGGGAAGACAGTAGTAGATAGATAAATTGTAGTTCTGATGATGGTAGTGGGTGGTGGTTGTGGGGAGCAGTACGGGAAGGCTGGAGGGGTCTGGCACTGAGGAGGATTCCACTGTGTGTTATGGGGCACCCTGAAAGCTTTTAAACAGATTTCTGTGATGAGATATGCACTTTAGAAACACCAGAATTCAGCAAAAATAGTAATCATACTAACCAACACTTTTTGAGCACTTCCTATGTGCCAGGTGTTCCCTGTCTTTAATCTTCATGAAAACCCTATGAGGCTATACTATATTAGTTTCCTAACGCTGTTGTAGTGAATTGCCACAAACGTGTTTTTAACACAGCACAGATTTATTACCTTGCATGTCTGGAGGTCAGAAGTCCCAAATTCAAAGTGTTGGCGGGATGACATGCCTTTTGGAGGCCAGGAGAGAATTTATTTCCCTGTCTTGTCCAGCTTTTAGAGGCCCCTTCGTCCATCTTCAAAGCACATCATTCCGACTTCTGATTCTTGTCCCATTATTTTTCTGAGTAACTCTATTATCTTCATTTTATAAGGATACTTGTGATTATGTGGGACCCACCAGACAATCCAGGATAATTACCCCATCTTAAAATCTATAATTCAATCACATCTACACAGTCCTTTCTTCAGTATAAGGTAATAAACTCACAGGTTCAGGGATTAGAACATGGGCATCTTTGGGAGGACCATTCTTCAGCTTGCTATAGGTAGGTACTGTTCTCATGTTACAGACAGTGACACTGAGTCTCAGACAAGGTCAATAACCTGTTCTAAGTCACAGAGCAGGTACTATAGAGTTCACCTGGGCCTTGTTCTGCCCTAACTCTGGTCATGGACTTTGAGAGAAGCTTCCCTGGACCCAGGGTAAAACTTTCCCTTCTGATCATCTGTTCCAGGAACAGTGGCTGTGTGGGGGATACTTAGAGGCTTGATTGGACAAGGACCACTGTCAGTGAGCTGATTGAGTGCCTACTATGTGCCAGGCACAGTATGTCCACTAGAGGAGAATGAGCAGCCCTGGCCCTTGCCTTCTTGGACTCCATTAGGCACGACGGAATAATAGTCACACTACCAATTACATGGTTTCAGACTGTGACCTCCCAGGACAGTACAGGAGATGATGGGCCGTTGTTACAAGGAGGCCTGTTCTTATCTGATGGGCATAGAAGGGGTTTCTGAGGAAGTGATTTCACAGCAACCCAGAGACATGCTGGATAAGGAATGGGGCGCCCAGGACAGATCCTGCAGGGCACTGAAGGGCAAATTAAAGATCTGCCATTTTGTCCTATGTGCCATGGAGCATAAAGGGAAGGACTGATGAGGTTTCAGAATGTGACAGAAAGTGTTTACACCAGAGCTTTAAAGTGTGTGAGAAACCCTGAGGGGACCTTAGCAAGTCCTCTAGCGCAGTGTTTCTTAAACTTGAGCAATGTACACATTCTTAAAGGAAAAAACATTCCAACAATGTGCCTTAAATTATTATATTTCTCACATACAAGCACAAAACTAGCGTAAGTTCCTCTTGCTTATACCCCATATAGATAATAAAACCAAAAGAAGTTATAGAAGTACAAACAAAACTAAAATCAATACAATTGCAGTACAAATACTAATGACAGGGTTTGATTTTGCTGAAGCTAAAGTGCCATTCCTGGGTGCTGTGAGGGTCTCTGGCAATGCTTGGGAAGCCCCTTTACACTGTTCCAAGTGATGACTCGATTCACCAGACAAACTTCTCCTGTTTCCAGAACTGAAACTTTCCTGGGATGTAACTGGCCTTTATTTGTAGCACACCCTTCACTTGTAAAGTGTGTTTCTGTTTTTATTAGGCCAAAACAAAGAAAGTAGTGTAGCCTGGTGTCAAGGAAGTTGTTAAGAGGATACAGATGTGGGTACTGATCTTGTAGGAACTGAAAGTGTGCATCGGCGCAATTTATAAGGTGATTCACAATAGGCTCATCTTAGTATTTTTTTAGGTGATCACTGAATGAAAACACTAATTAAAAACACTCATGGAAAGCTTGCATATCCCCCAAATACTCAGACCCAGAGCCATTGGGACTATAAGGAGATAATTACATTTGGCTAATTACATTTGAGGAAACTTGGAGAAATACAGTGACTCCTGCCAGTCACGAGGATTGAAAGTGAAACATCTGGGATCAGAACTCAGGTTTCCTGACTCCCAGTCCAGCCTTCCCTCTGGTTTTCATCTCCAAAGCAAACATGCCCAAAGCCTGCCCAAGTTCCAGGCCTCTGAACTGCCTTGTCAAGACCCCTTTCATATTCATCCCATGGGACTGACCTGGTGGCCATCCTCTACCCTCCAGCCTCTTTCTATCCCAATCTTTTCCCCTCCCCCTCCTACACACCCCCTCCTGTTTCCCCTTCCCCTTCCGGGGATACCTTCTTAGAATCAGTCTGGCCAAATCTAACCTAGTATTCCACGTACTTCTTAAGTCTTCCCCCTTCCAATTCTTTCCCTTTATTTGCTATCCCAGATCCCCTCAAACCCCCATGGGCCAGGCCCTACCAGATCCAAGGACACTGCAGGACGTTGTTTGCCTACCTGGCAAGGTAGGAGCCCAGGGACAGGATGGGGTCATTGTGAACACTGCTCAAGGAGGCTTCCGAGTCACAGGGCCCAGCACTGGGTGCATAGTAGACACCTGCTTCTTAAGGAGGGCTGACACCATGACAAAGGATGAACAGGGAGACTGAATTGTTGTTGGATAAGAAAGGGGTCCATTGTCTCAGATGCATTAATGCTACCCATTTAGGATCAGAAGCTTGGAGGCAGTGAGCAAAATGGGTGAAGGTAGCCCAAAGGTGCAAACTTCCAGTTATAAAATAATTAAGGCATGTGGGTGTAATGTACAGTGTGGTGACTATAGTTAATAATACTGTATTTGAAAGTTGCTAAGGGAGTAAATCTTAAAGTTCTCATCACTAGGGAAAAAAAAGTAACTTTGGTGATGGATGTTCACTAGACTTATTTTGAAGATTATCAAATCATGTTGTATAACTGAAACTAATATAGTTTTATATATTATATCTAAATTAATTTTTTTTAAAAAGAAAGAAAAGAAAAGCCTATAAAATACCAGTAAGGGAAGTAAGTTGCCTGGTGCACCCTTGTAAGCATTTGCACGGCCTGACTTGTGGGGTCCTCAAGGCCATGCTTTTAGCTGGGTTGCATTCTCGTCCCAGAGGTGCAGAGAGCTTAAGGGACTTACTCAAGATCACTCGCTACTATAGTGGAGGGGCTGGGATTTGAACCTGGGTAGCCAGGTGCCATGCCAGAGCTCTTAGCTACTATATCAATTTGCCTGAAATCAAATGTTTGAAATAGACAGGGAAAAAGACATGAACTAGAGACGTATGTCAGGAAATCCTTGTGATGGACCAGTAAGCATGAACAGAGGAAACTTCATTCATCACTGTCATGAGGAAATTTGAGAGACCGTAGAAACTTGCATGGCTTCATCTTGAAGCTAAGGAGCCTGACAGCCACAGAGAGACATTTTCACCAGTGGTTAGTGACGAAAACAAGGGTACAAATCAGTTTTTCTAACTTCCAGTTCAGGAGGTGGGGCAGCATAGTGGAGGGAACATGGGTGTTCTGTGCCCTTGTTGATTGGGCAAGTAGTTAGTTGAGCATCTACTTTGTGCTAAGACCTGCAGTGAGTAAAACAGTCTCTACCCCTGAAGAGCAAGCCTTCACTCCTTCTGTGAAGGTTTATTGAGCACCACTGTGCTGGCTGAGAGGATGTGGCTGTTAGGAATTGTCCCCCCCTCCCCCCGAGCGCCCCCGAAGCCTGTAGCGTTTCCAGCAGAGTGAGGGGATTATCTGAGGTAGTGAATGGGATGGTACAGGTGTATGGGGGAGCTGTAAGAGTCCACAGAGATATGCCTGAACTCTGCTAGGTGATCAGGCTGGCTTCCCAGAGGAAATGAAAAGGCCCAAGCTGAGTTTTAAAGGCTATGTAGTAATAATAGTTGGGGTAAGCAGGTAGGGATCAGTTAGAAGCAACAGCATATATAGGGCCTCAGAGGACAGAAACTTGGCTTGTTACTGACAGTTGAGGCTTTAGACACAGCCCTTGGCCTTTGGTAAGTACTTGCAAGGGTCCTGCAGTGATCTTAGGAGGTCATAGTTATTCTTTCTCTCACCACACCCTTTCCCCTTCCTGTTATACCACATAGCACCTGTGTTAACGGATATTTTTGGGAAAACAATTTTGTAAAATCCTTAGTTTTAAATACGCTATTGAAATTTGCATCATAAGAATCAAATTGTAATTTCTAAAACTCCATGTAGACTATCTAATCACATTCAGAGTCCTGTAGTGTAAATTAAAACTTCCTGTTTTGTATGAGTTTGTAACTAAGTAATCTTGAATGTTAGAATTTGATGCCAAAATCAGAGCTCATTTGCTCTTTGGGGCTTGGGGCTTGGGTGACGTTCCAGATGTGTCATAGGCCACTCAGGTCCACCCAGGGCAGTGGTGACTATATTAGTTCAGATGGGGTTCACACCAGAGCCCTCATAGTGACCGTGCAGTCTCTGCTCATTCAGGCACTCCTTGGGCTAGCAGGTAAGTAGGACCCTGAATGGCAGGTCTAGTTGCACTACAAGTATGGTAAAATTAAAACAAAAGCAAACATGAAAAGTATTATTTTGATTCACTTGAATTTATACTTTTTAATGTAGTATTTTCTGGGTTAACCACTAAATGTAGAGAAGGGGGAAAAAGTGGAATAAAAAATGCATAATGCCCGACTAGGCAGTGGCACAGTGGATAAAGCGTCGGACTGGGATGCAGAGTTCCCAGGTTCGAGACCCCAAGATCACCAGCTTGAGTACGAGCTCATCTGGTTTGAACAAGGCTCGCTGGCTTGAGCAAGGGGTCACTTGGTCTGCTATAGTGCCCCAGTCAAGGCACATATGAGAAAGCAATCAATGAATAACTAAGAATTGATGCCACAATGAAGAATTGATGCTTCTCTTCTCTCTCCCTTCCTGTCTGTCTGTCCCTTTCTGACTCTCTGTCAAAAAAAAAATGCATAGAAAATCCAAAATATAAGACAAAAAAGGACAGAAAAATAAATGTTGAACAAACAAGACAAATAGCACAGAACAAGGATGTAAGTTTAAATGCAAATATATCAGTAATTATGTTCAATATCCAAGTTCAATGACAAAAGTTGTCAGACTGAATAGGAAAACAAAATCCAATTCTGTGCCACTTAAATATGTCAGTATATTGAAAAATACATTTGAGCCCTGGCCAGTTGGCTCAGTGGTAGAGCGTGGGCCCAGCATGTGGATATCCTGGGTTCAATTCCTGGTCAGAGCACAGGAAAAGCACTGCTTTACCCCTCTCACCTTCTCACTTCTCTCTCTTTCCCTCTGTTTCTCTTCCTCTCCTGCAGCCATGGCTCGATTGGAGCAAGTTGGCCCCGGGCACTGATGATGGCTCCATGGCCTCTGCCTCAGGTGCTAAGAAGAGCTCTTTCGCTGAGCAACAGAGTAATGCCCCAGATGGGCAGAGCATCACCCTCTAGTGGGCTTGCTGCATGGATCCTGGTCCAGACGCATGTGGGAGTCTGTCTCTGCCTTCCCTTCTCTCACTGATAAGAAAAGAAAGAAAGATACATTTGATAAAATTCAGTATCCTTTCAGCATTAAAAAAATACAGCAAGCTAGAAATGGAAGAAAGTTCTTAATCTTGATTAAGGGTATCTAACAAAAAGCGTATAGCAAATACCATACTTAATGGTTAAACATCAAAATTTTACTAAGATCAAGAAAAAGACAGGAATGCACATTATGATCAATTCTATTCAATTTTGTACTGGAGAGCATAACTAATAAAGTGAGTCAGGAATTATAAATAAAAGGGATAAGGTTTGAGAAGACAGATGTAACACTGGAATAGGGTGTGTAGTATTGTGGTTAGCAATGTAGCCTTTAGTGTTGAGCAGTACTGATAACAAATCCCAGTTCTGCTACTGTCTGTAATTTTGACAAGTTACTGAGCTGGGCCTTATTTTCTCTGCATATAGGAATACAGTGCCTACCTAGCAGGAATGTGACATGCGCAATAATAACTGCTTGTTAGTGCTAATACAATCTGGTTGATCTCACCAGCTGAATTAAACCAGGATTCTCCAAGTGATTGAAAAATTTAGGAAGGACAAGGGACTGTCAATGCCTCCTGTCTGTCTTCACTGTCCCATAACTCCCTACCTGTCATGTCAGGTTTAAGGCAGGAGAGTTGAGCTGTGTCCTTTGGGACCAGCACCACATTGGGTGATGTGCAACTGCTCCTTTTCTGTCATTCATACTCATTTGGCCAATCACAGAATTGTCCTCTTGGACATTATTATATGACTTTGTAACAGAATATCTTGTTCCACAAAATAAAACATTAGGATGATATTTCAGTGGCCGTGTGGGACACTCATACTAATGCTATTTTTGCTACTGAGGAGATACACCTTAGGGATGATATACTACAAAAAAAACTATTTTAAAAATCTGTTAAATATTCCCATGGCCCTGGCCGGTTGGCTCAGTGGTAGAGTGTAGGCCCAGCGTGTGGATGTCCCAGGTTTGATTCCCAGCCAGAGCATAGAGGAGAAGCGCCCATTTGCTTCTCTACCCCTCCCCCTCTTGCTTCTCTCTCTCTATCTCTCTCCTCCTCCTCCTCCTCCTCTCCTCCTGCAGCCATGGCTCAATTGGAGCAAGTTGGCCCTGGACACTGAAGATGGCTCCATGGCCTCTGCCTCAGGTGCCAAAAAATGGCTCCAGTTGCAGCAGAGCAACACCCCAGACAGGCAGAGCATCGCCCCTAGTGGGCTTGTCCTGTGGATCCCGGTTGGGGTGCATGTGGGAGTCTGTCTCTGCCTCCCTCTTCTCACTAAAAAAAAAAAGAAAAGAAAAAAAAATCTGTTAAATATCCAGAATGAGTAGAAAAGAAAACAAAACCTGCAGAAAATGAAACCAGTCTTATTTTGTTTTCTGTAGCATAGCAGTTAAAAAAAATGAGTGGAGTAGGGCAGATGGGCTAGTGGTTACATGTTGCTGTGTAACAAATTACCAGATTACCCCAAATGACCTAAAACAAAAAGTATCTATCATCTCATGGTTTCTGTGAGTCAGGAATACGGGCCTGACCTAGCTGCGTGCCTCTGCCTCAAGGTCTCATAGTGCTGATGTCAAGATATTGCTGGAGCTCTGGTGTCAACTGAAGGCTCAGCGAGGCCAAGATTCCCATTCAAGTTCACTCAAGTGGTTGTTGGCAGGATCCAGGTCCTCATGGCTGGCTATTGGTTGAAGGCCACCCTCAGTTCCTCGCCCCATGGGCTGCTCCATTGCACGTAGGTCAAGCAAGATAGGGCTAGAAGGAGTATGCGCAGGCTTTTTGTCACCTCATCTCAGAAGTGACATCCCATGACTTTTGCCATATTGGATTGGTTAGAAGCAAGTCACTGGGTCCAGTCCACCAGGGCATGAATACCAGGAGGTGGGGATCGTTGGGACCGTTTTATAGGCTGCCTCCTCCATTCTATCCTGTGGCCAGATTCTTATTCCTCCCACATGCAGATACACTTACCGCCCCATAAGATCCCATAGGTTTCATCTCATTATAGTATCAGCTCAAATTCAAGAATTTCTTCATCCATATCAGGTCCAAATGGGATGAGACTTTTGAGAACAAACCTCTATTATCTATTGGTGCATCACAAATCACCTCCAAATTTGGCAGCTTGAAACAACAAACTTACCTCATAGGAATGAGGGATCACTGGGGGTCGTCCAAGAGGCTGCCTCCCACCAACGTCTTGGTTCATATCCTTATTCTGCCATACACTAGCTGTGTGCCCTGGGGCTAGTCACTTCCCCCTTCTGTGCTTCAGTTGTTTTCATCTATAAAATGGGGCTAATAATATTACTTGTCTAACGGGGATAGTGTGATGATTAAGTGATGTAATTGTAAAGTAATTAGCACACAATCTCTAGCATAGTAAATGCTCAATAAATAGTAGCCATTTATAATTAATGTTATCAGAATTGGTGTGGTTTTTTTTTCTGAAGAAAAAACTTGAAGAGTTCCCTCAGACAGTAGAGAGAACAAAATAAAGATACAAAATGTTAGGCCTTGCATATGTGGGAATTCAACCTAAAACTAGTCCCAGTTTTTCAAGGAGTCTAAGGAGATCAGAACAGTGGTTAAAGTTTAAGAAACAAAAACTATTAAACAAAAAGGTATCTGAATCTGCTGATTAAAAGTAATTCACACAATCCAAGCACAATTAGAATATAGGAGTAAGGTTGGGATTTGAGGAGACACGTAGTTTTAGATAAGGACTAGATGAGCCCTATAATCAGAACTGTTAGTGACTACAGGCCAGTCCAGTTTAGAAAGTCACAGAGAGAGCCTGTGGGCACATTGTCTTTACAGTTAAATACACAGCTCAGGATTCATGGCTGAGCTCGACCAGCTTTAGTCTGAATAGGATGTGTCCACTCCGTGCTGTACTGTGACCAGCTTGAAAGGGAATAGGACCTCAGCCCTGTCTCCCTATCTGTTAAAACAATGGGGTTGGGTTAGAGGATTTCTGAAGGCCGTTTATGCTATAAACGTCAGGTTCAAGGTCAGGGTCGTACTTCCTGCTGTTCTCTGCAGAGCTTGGACAGACAGGGTTCAGTAATAATTGTGTTTGAGTTGTAGACATGGAACTCCAGTTGTAAATGTGTCATTCTCCCTGTCTGACCTCCACCCCTAACCTGCCTCCTTGCCTCCCTCTCCTTCCTCCCCTCAGGCCAAATGCAGGAACATGGAGCACACCCTGAGGGAGAAAGCCAAGGCTTTCTGCGCCAAGTGGCGCTCCTACGAGGCCATCACCAATCACAACCAGGTATGTGAGCACTCAAGCTGTGTGGCCATCTGGGGGATAGGTGAGGAGGGGGCGGGCCCTGACCGTGGCTATTCAGTCAGCCTTCCCCAGCCCTATGGTCTAGCACCGCCAAGCTCTCAGACACTGATTGAGGCTGTGCTGCCCGGGCCTCTTTAAATACCTGGGCATGGCCATGCGAGCAGCCGTGGGAATAGCTTAAAAAGCCACCTGTGCCATCTGCACTATGGTTTCAGACTAACTTAAGGACACACCACCCTTCTCCATCTACCTGCGTGTTCAAGCTAGTGAGGGCCTGAGGCTCAGTAGTTATTTGTCTTTCCTGGTCACTCTCCATATCCACTCCATCAGCAGTCCTGCCCCCTCTGTCTCCAAAATATGTCACGTCCATCCTACACTCCGTATCCACTGCCACCATCCTGGCCCAAGTCACCGTCTTACCTCACCTGCCCTCCTAGCTGGGCCCCATGGTTCCCTCACTCTTGTTCTGCAATCTACGCTCCACAGAATGGACTGCTCTTTTAGAAAAATGCATCGATCATACACCACTGCTCTGCTTCTAACTGGCCAGTGGCTTCCGTAACACACACAACACAATCCAACTCCTCATCGTGGCCTTTGACGCTCTCATCCAACCACTTCCTGCCCCTCAACTTCATCTTCCTCCCAAGCTGGGCTGCACTCTCTGTTCCAGCCACGCTGGGCTGCTTTCTGTCCCTTAAATGAGCTAAGTCTTCTGGCTGGCTTTTCCTGCCTGCTCTGTTTCTCTTCCTGTGTGATAAGAATCAGCCCAGATTTCGCTCTCTCCCACTATACATCATCAGTCTTTTTAGCTTGATATTTCAACAGTGCCATCTCTTCTCATTTGCATTTCTTTGATTAGTAAGTTTGTACATCCTTTAAGGAGTATACCATTTGCATTTTTTTGATTAGTAAGTTTGTACATCCTTTAAGGAGTATAAGACCCATTTGCATTTCTTCTGTGAATGCCAATTCAGTCATTTTTTTCTTGAAATATTTATCTTCTCCTTGTAGATTCAGAAGAGCACTTTGTATATTAATAATATGTTCTTATATATGTATGTCAAATATTTTTCCTAGCTTGTCATTTCTTTTTCAGAGAATCATTTTCACTTTTTTTGGTTATTTTTACTTTTTCAGGTAATGATTTTATCATCATATTGTCAGAGCCATAAGCATGTATTGAATTTATAATCTGAAGATGTAGATTACTAACCTGCCATTGCTGGAGCACACACTCTGAGATGTTTTTCCGACAGTCATCATGACCTATATACAATTTGTACATTTCAATAAATATGTCTTTGCCTTCATTAGTGGTCTCTTGCCATACAAAACTTCTTGTTTTATATGTATTTAGTTACTTCATTCTTTGAGGCTTTTCAGTTTCATATTATAGTAAGGAAGGTCTTTCTCATTGCAAAATGAGAAATATTTTTCTGCTTTTTCTTAGACTACATGTATGGTTTTACTTTTTTAAAGTTTTTTTAGTGATTAGGAGTGTGCATATTTATTAATGATTCTGTTTTAAAATAAATACTTTCTACCGCTATTTTGGTAAATCTCTTTTTTTTTTACAGGGACAGAGAGTCAGAGAGAGGGATAGATAGGGACAGACAGACAGGAACGGAGAGAGATGAGAAGCATCAATCATTACTTTTTCGTTGCCATTGCGACACCATAGTTGTTCATTGATTGCTTTCTCACATGTGCCTTGACCACGGACCTTCAGTAGGCTGAGCAACCCCTTGCTGGAGCCAGCGACCTTGGGTCCAAGCTGGCGAGCTTTTGCTCAAGCCAGATGGGCCGCGCTCAAGCTGGCAAGCTTGAGGTCTCGAACCTGGGTCTTCCGCATCCCAGTCTGACACGCTATCTACTGCACCACCGCCTGGTTAGGCTTGGTAAGCCTCTTGATCAAACAAATTTGAAGTCCTGAGATTGGATAGCTGCTATTTGTAGCAATTCTTTTCTGTGATTCAGGATTTTTTTTTTTTTTTGCTATTGTGTACCTTATACACAATACAGAATATTGTATGTTGAGGAATTCACAAGACTACAGTTGCCATGTATAAGCAGCAATTTCTATATTTAAAAGATTAAAGCAACCTCATTATGCTGTTTGACTTATTTTAAATATAAACTTGTAAATTTGTGCTAAGAAAGCTGCACCTAAATTTTATCCATTTGGGTTCTACATAACACATTTTGGGATTTGTTTTTGTTTTTGTTTTTTTTAAGTAGAGTTTCTTGGCCCTGGCTGGTGGCTCAGTGGATAGAGTGTTTGTTGACCCAGCATATGGACGTCCTGGGTTCGATTTCCAGTCTGGGCACACAAGAGAAGTGACTTACCAGCTTCTCATTTTCTCCCTCTCCATCTTCTCTCACTCATTGGTTTGGTTGGTCGGCATCAGCCTCAGGCACTAAAAATAGTTCAGTTGATTCAAGAATCAGCCCCAGACAGGGTTTGCCAAGTGGATCTCAGTCAGAACACATGTGGGAATCTATCTTACTATCTTCCTCTTTCATCTCACTTAAAAAAAAAAAAAAAGAAAGTAGTCTGATGGTCTGTGGGGCTCCTTTCCACAGGTGAAGACTGCGTGGCTGGAAGAGCGAATCCGGCAGGAGTTTGACAAGCTTCGAGAGTTCTTAAGAGTGGAGGAGCAGGCCATTCTGGATGCTGTGGCCGAGGAGACAAGGCAGAAGCAGCTTCTGGCGGAGGAAAAGATGAAGCAGCTCATGGAAGGCACAAAGACTCTGGATCATGAGATCAAGCGGCTGCAGTTGGAGATGAAGGAGGATGATGTGACTTTTCTCATGGTGAGGAGCTCATCATCTTCACTCAGTGACAGAGACCAGATGTTTAGAAACTAGTGGGGAGCTGGAGACCAGCAGCCGTAGGCAACCCGATCTTGCTATGGCTTTCAGATCCTCTGCTTGGGTCAAGAGGCTGAAAAGATTTTAATCAGAGCCGGGTTCCTTGAGGAACTGCCAGGCTGTTCTCTAAGAGACTGCACCATTTTACATTCCCACTAGTGATACATGAGGGTTGTGTTGTTTCCTCATCCTTACCAACACTTACCTGTCTTTTGATCATAGCCATCATAATGGGTGTGAAGTGGTACTTCTTACAGTTTGCATGGCTAGTGATTTGAGCATCTTTTCATGTAGTTGTTGGCCATTTGCGTGTCTTTGGAGAAATGTACATTCAAGTGCTATAGCCTTTTTTTTTTTTTTTTTTTTTACAGGGACAGAGAGAGAGTCAGATAGAGGGATAGATAGGGACAGACAGGAACTGAGAGAGATGAGAGATGAGAAGCATCAATCATAAGTTTTTGTTGCAACACCTTAGTTGTTCATTGATTGTTTTCTCATATATGCCTTGACCGGGGGCCTTCGGCAGACCGAGCAACCCCTTGCTGGAGCCAGCGACCTTGGGTCCAAGCTGGTGAGCTTTTTGCTCAAACCTGACAAGCCCGCGCTCAAGCTGGCGAGCTTGGGGTCTCGAACCTGGGTCCTCCTCGTCCTAGTCCGACGCTCTATCCACTGCGCCACCGCCTGGTCAGGCCCTTTAGCCTTTTTAAATATTGGGTTGCTTGTCTTTTTACTATTGAATTTTAAAATTTTATATATATATTGTGGATACTAGACCTTTATTAGCTATATGATTTATAACTATTTTTTTCCCTTCTGTGAGTTATTTTTTCACTTTCTTCATGACATCCTCTGAAGCACAATCTTTTTCATTTTGATGAAGTGCTACTTTTGTGTGTTTTCTTTTGCTACTTCTTTGAGCTTTTGGTGTCTGGTCTAAGAAACCATAGTCTAGTCCCTGACCAGGTAGCTCTGCTGGTTAGAGCATTCTCCCAATATGCCAGCGTTGCAGGTTTGATCCCTGGCAGGGCACATAATAAGAATCAACCAATGAGTATATAAGTAAATGGAACAGCACATCAATGTTTCTCTCTCTCTCTCTCTCTCTCTCTCTCCCCCGCCTTCCTCTCTTTTAAAATATCAATAACTAAAAAAATGCTGAAAAAGGAAAAGTGAGGCCCTGGCCAGTTGGCTCAGGATAGAGCATCAACCCAGCATGTGGATGTCCCAGGTTCTATTCCCAGTTAGGGCACACAGGAGAAGCGACCTTCTGCTTCTCCTCACCTCCCCCTTCCCTTCCCCTTCACTCTCGCTGTCTTCTCCTCCCACAGCCATGGCTCAATTGGTTTTAGTGCATCAGTCCCAGGCACTGAGGATGGCTCCATGGAGCCTCTGCCTCAAGTGCTAAAAATAGCTTGGTTATGAGAATGGCCCCAGATGCGCAGAGCATTGGCCCCAGATGGGCATTGCCGGGTGAGTCCCCATTGGGGCGCATATAGGAGTCTGTCTATCTCTCCTCCTCTCACTTGGAAAAGAAGGAAAAAAAAGTATATGTGTGTGTGTGTGTGTGTATACGTATATATACACACACACACACACACACACACATACTTTTTTTTTAAATACATTTTAATATTAATTTCTTTTTATTTTATTCATTTTAGAGAGGAGACACAGAGTGAGAGAGAGAGAGAGAGAGAGAGAAAGGGGGGAGGAGCTGGAAGCATCAACTCCCATATGTGCCTTGACCAGACCAGTGCAGGGTTTTAAACTGGCGACCTCAGTGTTCCCAGGTCGACGCTTTATCCACTGCGCCACCACAGGTCAGGCCTATATATACTTTTTTACCCTGGTAGAGGGTACTATCAGGCAAGCAAAGTTTGGGAACAGTGGACATAAATTTTTTATTTTTATTTTAAGAAAAAGAAGCCATAGCCTAATTCAAGATCATGAGTTTTATAGTTTTATTTCTACATTTAAGTCTTTGACCCATTTTGAGTTCATTTTTATATATGGTACAAGGTGGGAATCCAGCTTCATTCTTTTGCATGTGGTTATCCAGTTGTCCCAGAACCACTGTTGTAGACCATTCTTTTTCTATTGAATGGTCTTGGCACCAGTTGTCTGTAAGTGTGAGGGTTTATTTCTAGACCTTCAGTGTCCACTAGTCTATATATCTGTCCTCATGCTAGTACCACACTGACTTGTTTACTGTTCCTTTTAATAAGTTTTAGAAAACAGGGAAGTGTGACCACCAACTTTGTTCTTTTCCAAGATTGTTTTGGCTATTCTGGGTCCTTGGAATTTTTATATGAATTTTAGGATCAGCTTATCAGTTTCTGCAAAGAAGCCAGCTGGAATTTTGATAGAAATTACATTGAATCTGTAGATCAATTTGTAGGGGGGAGGTATGGTCATCTTACCACTTACATCTTCTGATCCATGAACATGGGATATATGGCTCCTTTAGCAGTCAGAGACTTATGTTTTCTCTTTATCTATGTTTGTGTCTATTTTTTCTCTTTCAGAAACACAAGAGCCGAAAACGCCGGTAAGTTGCCAAGGCTGATGGAGGGGAGGGAGAGAGCAGGTAGAAATACCAGGCCTGCAAACTCCGGTGGCTCCAGGGCCAGGCAGGTAATAAAGCCAACTGGCTGTAATATAGGGGGCGGGGTGGGGACTGGCAAGATGGAGAGAGCCCTCTTTTAAGGCATGCCACTGGTGCAGTGTTGTTTTCCTGAGTGTGGGCACTACCATCCACTGGTGGGGAGAGAAAGCTCCATTCTGCACGGGCTCGTAGTTCTCCGTAGTCATCCCAACATTTAAGCTCGTTCCTTGGTCAGCCCCCTTCCTCTGAGAGCCTCGGGGCATATACTGTTTTAGGCTGGTGGTTGTACACAGGGATGAATGAGTAAGAAAGAGCTGTGTCTCATTCAGAGCTGTACAAAACTGGAAGAGAGTGCTTTGGGCAGTGGGGAGTTCCCTGTCACTGTTGGTGTTCAGGCGAAGGCTGGTGACATCTTCATACTGTTGGAGTAGAGGACCCTTAAGGTCTCTTTCAACTGAGACATCCTATGAAGAGGTGAAATAAGTGTGGTTTCTACCCACAAGGATGGCAACCGTGTCTGGGAGCCTCTTATTCACATTATTCTCAGCTGGGCCTAGTACTGAATCCGGAAGCTGAATGAGCCGCCCAGTTGACTCCTGGCTCATCTCCCGTCAGAGCCCAGTCTGGTTTTGTCAGGTGGTGGGGAATTTAGGCCTGTGACAAAGGAAGAAGTCCAGTTGTTTGTTACATCTAGCTGACCCAGTTAGGCACGTAACATGTGTGGCCCTGAACCTGCCAACAGGCCCAATTCTCCTTTATCAGCCTCTTCTGCACCATGGAGCCAGAGCCCATACAGCCTGGCATGCTCATTGACGTCTGCAAGTACCTGGACTCCCTGCAGTACCGTGTCTGGAGGAAGATGGTCATGTGTGTTGAATCTGGTGAGTGAGGCACGGGCAGGTGATGTAAGCAGAGGGGTTACTTCCCGCAAGGCAGAGAGACAGCTGAACTCACTTTCTCCAGCCTCCCATTTCATCAGACCTAGTCATCCCTTGACTGACTCATCCCTTTTCCAGCCTCATTCAGACAGGACCCCGGCATACTGCTCTTCCTCCACTCCTTACCTCACTGCTTAAACCCCTCCTGGCAGAACTTTTTCCTCTTTGGGTCCTGACACTTGGCCACCTCTTCAGAAAGAGAAGCTGACTTCCCTCTCTATTCAGAACTGTGCTATGTATGTAATGAAAGAGCTCCTCAGGTCAGGATTGCCTCTCTCAAGTTGATTCCGCGCACGCGGTAGCTGTGTCATGTGCTGTGAGCTGAACGTTGTGCCCCACCCCAAGATTCATAGACTGTATTTAAGTCCTAACTTTCAATGTGATGGTGTTTGGAGGCAAGACCTTTGGGAGGTGATTAGGCTCAAATAAGGTCGTAAGGGCGGAGCCTGATGAGGGGAATTCCTGTCCTTATAAGAAGAGACAGAAGAAAGCTGACTTCTCTCTCTCCATCTTGTGAGGACACAGCAAGAAAGTGGCCATCTGTAAACCAGAAAGATGGCCCTCACCAGACCCTGGCCATGGTGGGTGCCCCGATCTCAGACTGCAAGCCTGTAGAACTGTGAGAAATAAACTTCTGTCTTTTCGGTGGCCGAGTCTATGGTACTTCTGTGGTAGACCCCCAAACTGACTGAGACCTCATGATTTTCCAGGGAGAACGTGTTCCATGCATTTCTAGGACAGCACAGGCTTTGTATGAGCATCAGGGCCCCTACCTGTATTGGCTTCCTGTGGCTGTCATGACCAAAGACTGCGAACTGGATGACTTAATATGACAAATTTATTCTCACACTGCCAGAGGCTAGAACAGTGGTTCTTAACCTTTTTTGAAGTACCGAACCCACCAGTTTCATATGCGCATTCACCGAACCCTTCTTTAGTGATAAATATAATATGATTTTTTTTTCCAAATTCAAGACATAGGTGTATGTTTTTTTACTGGTGCACAAAATGAGCCGTGCATGAACATCACCTTGCTCAAAGAACAAAACCAACAAAGTGCATGAACTCACAACAAATTACGGTATTACTTTATTGTGGCCTCCGCGGCAGAGGCTTCTCCGAACCCCTGAGACCGACTCATCGAACCCCTAGGGTTCGATAGAACCCAGGTTAAGAACCACTGGGCTAGCAGTTCAAAATCAAGGTGTCAGTAGGATCATGCTCCCTCTGAGCCCTGTAAGGGAATCTCCTCTGTCTCTTCCTAACGTCTGGTGTTCACAAGCAATTTGTGATGGCACTTTAATCTCCACCTCTCTGGTCACGTGGCCTTCTCCCCTCACTGTGTTGCTTCTTTTTACAAAGACGACAATTGTTGCGTTAAGGATTCACTCTATTCCAGTCTAATTACATCGGAGACAAATAAGGTCACCTTCTGAGGTACTAGTTAGGACTTCCACATGGAATCAATCTTACAGTTGAGTACATTTCGACCCTTAACACTGCTTCTCAGCCCGAGGCAGTGGCCTCCCTGCACTGGTGCCAGGTGGGACACCGTTGGTCAATCTGGGGGACTGGGGCATCAGCTGGTACGGCAGAAGGGCAGGATGTGAGGTTCACTGATTTCACTCTACTTTCCCCTTCTGTTCCCAGTGCCCTTCAGCTTTGATCCGAACACCGCAGCTGGCTGGCTCTCCGTGTCTGATGACCTCACCAGTGTCACCAACCACGGCTACCGAGTGCAGGTTGAGAACCCAGAACGCTTCTCCTCAGCGCCCTGCCTGCTGGGCTCACGTGCCTTCTCCAAAGGCTCCCACGCCTGGGAGGTGGACCTGGGGGCGCTGCCCAGCTGGCGGGTGGGCGTGGTGCGCATGTGCCAGGACTCTGGTGCCAAGGGCCACGCCCTCAGCTGCTACCAGGACACTCGCTCAGGTTTCTGGTACCTATGCCGCACACAGGGGGTGGAGGGCGACTACTGTGTGACCTCAGAACCAGCCACATCACCACTGGTCCCCTCCATCCCACGCCGCCTACGTGTAGAGCTGGAATGTGAGGAGGGCGAGCTGTCTTTCTATGATGCCGAGCGCCACTGCCACCTCTACACCTTTCATGCCCGCTTTGGGGAGGTGCGACCCTACTTCTACGTGGGGGGCACACGGGAGGACAAATCCCCGAAGCCTATGTGCATCTGCCCCCTGCGCATCACTGTCAAGGAGGAGCTGGATGGCTGAGGGCGGCCCAGAGCCTGCCAGATGCTGCCCAGGTGCTGTGTTGTGGTCCTGCTTTCTTTCTCCCTCCTCCTGCACCCCCCACTCACCTGGCACCTCTACCTCCTGCCTTCTTACTGGGACCTTGCTACTGAGTGTCGGATCCTTCTGCATGGCTCCAGACCCCAAGCCTCCCTCTCCATTTATGGTCTTTGCTCTACGCACAGTTTAAAGTCACCCAGGAGATAGTTGCTGGTCAGGCTCTCCCCAGAGTCCTGGCATCTTCAGCATGGGAATTTTCTGACTCCTAATTCCAAAATTTCTGGGATAATGTTTGCCTCTAGAGTAGACGTGTTTTAAAAAAGTTCTTAATTTACATTTTATTATTCAGGTGTGGTGAGGCTAACAGACCAGGAGACAAGTGCCATTGAAAAGAGTTTGTTCCTTATAGCTGCCAAGAGGAGGGGCCACACTGGAGTGGTGGGGGACAACATGTAAATGCACCAGGTCCTTGAGGAGGCAAGCAGAGGGAGTGAGGGGAGAGCATAGGCCAGGGACTGTTGAAGTTTTTACAGGAAGGAACAGATGAGGCAGCTACTAGGTGGACAGATTTAGGATTGGCCCTTGGAGAGGCAGTTTCCCATGGTCAGTGAGTTGCAGATTTCAGAGTATGAAGAATACAGAAAGTAATAAAATATAGTTAACACATGGCCATGGCTTTTGGGGCAAGACCAGGGATCGGAGTGTCTGTCACTTTAAAACTGCTTCATAGAGCCTTCTTGGGGCACCTTGGAGGCTCGAGGGAAGGCTGCCCATCAGATCAACTCTGATTTGTCTCTTTACACTTCCTGGATCATTTCCTCTGAACAGAGAGTTCCCAAGCACTTAAAAAAATCACAATTTATAAACCATGGTTTAGATGGTAGGATTCAAATAATTTAACAACTAGTTCTCTGCCCTAATGACTGCTTTAAGTGTATAAAAGTGATATGGAGAAAGGCAGTTTATATTTCATGCATTTAATACTTAAATAAGACCAATAAAAGAGGTACATAAAACTAGATTATGTTATAAGAAAGTTATAAAATATTGATGAAGAAATATTAAGTAATACCTGACAAAAAATAAACCTGTCATTTAAGATAATTCTAGTGACAGCTTGTCATCCTCTGGTGGTTTGGCACTTTTTACTTATATGTTTGTTTATTAAAGTAACAAATGTGAGGGAATTAAAATGTAGTATTTCATCAAAGGTATGAGTTTTATGAAATGAATAAGTAAATATTACAAGCATAGTTCCATCAAATTTTTTTCATCAGTGGACGGAATGAACATTACTATGGGCACTTAGAATACACTATTGCACAGATGAACGTTAAAAAAAGAGTAAAGAAAAAATAAAATAAAATAAAGAGAAAAAAAAAAAGAGTAAAGAATGTAAATTTGCTATTTCACATTGGGCTGCTGCCCAGGCACCCATCTTAGAGAGGACCCTGATTACAAGTGCCATTTTAACAACAGGTTCGTTGAACTCAACAAAATATTACATACCAGTTTAGCCGAACAGGTGCAAACTGGCTAAATCCCACCACTGGTTTAGACCCATTCCCTCTCTGGGCCTGGTTTTATCATCTGTAAATGAGACATCAGGACTGGAAGACAATGTGCTTCTGTAGTTGCCGTAGAGGAAACTCCCTGGTCACTGTTACAAAAGTATTAGATGGGCCCTGGTCTGTTGGCTCAGCTGTAGAGCATCAGCTGGGCATGTGGAAGTCCTGGGTTCAGTTTTCAGCCAGGGCACACAGGAAGCGCCCATCTGCTTCTCTACCCTTCCCCCTCTCCTTTCATTCTGTCTCTCTTCCCTTCCCACAGCCAGGGCTCCACTGGAGCAAAGTTGGCCTGGGTGCTGAACACAGCTCCATGGCCTCTGCCTCAGGTGCTAGAATGGCTCCAATTGCAGCAGAGTAATGCCCCAGAGGGACCGAGCATTGCCCCCTGGTGGGCATGCCAAGGTGGATCCTGGTCAGGCATCTGCGGGAGTCTGTCTGTCTGCCACCACCCCCACCCCCACCCCCGCTTCTCACTTTGGAAAAATACAAAAATAAATAAATAAATATGAGATGGGAAGGAGAGAGGGTGCCTTTTTTGGAGGATGTACTGGTGAGAGGGAGGGAGACACCTGTCTTTGCTTACCTCAGCCTGTTCATTCCGACTGCTGCTTTTTGGGTTTTTATCCCAATTTCTTCTCCCTCTACCATGCCTGTCAGGCTTGTACCTCCACTTTTTTTTCCTCACACATGCCTACAGGTAGTTTTTAATGGTCAAATCGCCATCTCCTGGGGACAGCATCGCAAAAGGAAATATTTTCCTATAATACAGTGTGTCCGGTAAAGTCATGGTGCACTTTTGACCGGTCACCAGTCAAAAGTGCACCATGACTTTACCGGACACACTGTAGTGATGTTCTCATTGGGAGCGCATGTTCCTGGCTGAGGATTCACGTTCTTTCTCCTACTCTACCTCCGGTTCACAGAAAAGGATAGTTTAAACAGAAATGATGATTCAAAACTGTAATTTGGTTATAAATGTGATATGTACTTTGGTAGGGGACCCAGGAGGGACATGGAAGGAAACTACTGAGTAAAGGCAACCAGATGTGCAGTGTGAGGATGCTGGCAACTCGCAGCAGGCCCTGCTAAAGGCGCTCAGACCGAGAAAAAGCTCAAAAGCTCAAGGCACTTTGGTACCAAACACATCTGAGGCCAGTGTGCGCTCATTACAATAAAGTGTTTAGTCCTTCTAATATAATTTTATATAATTATCTTGATCAGAAATTATTGTTAGTTATAATAAACTTTTTTAAATGTTTTTTATTTCTGCCTTAGATGTTTGAAGATTTTTTTTTACAGGATAATTTGGATGGCCTAAACTCCTTTTTATGAAAATAAAAATATTTGACCTAAAATCCACTTCTTTTGACATTTCCTTTTAGCATTCTTATAAGCAAAAGTTCATAGTATAGCATGTATTCAACTTTATTACTTTTTCTTATTGAATAATATTCTGGTGTAGGCATAGACTATGTTTTATTTTTCCATTCTGTGGTTTCTAGACATTAAAATTGTTCCTACTTTTTTGGCCATTATGTTGCTGTGAACATTTGTGTACAAGTTTTTGTATAGACATGTTTTTATTACATTGGGTATATACCTAGGACTAGATTGTCTAGAACACGCGGTGACTCTGTCTAACCTTTTGAGGGACAGCCAGTCTCTTTTCCAATGTGACTGCACCATTTGATATTCTTACCAGCCGTTTGTGAGGGTTTCTGCTGCGCCATATCCTCATAACCGTTACTGTGTGTCTTCTAACCTAGCCATCCCAGGGGGTGTGAATTGGTATTTCACTGTAGTTTCAATTTTCATTTTCCTTGATGCCTAATTATATTTAGCATCTTTTCATGTGCTTATTTACCACTTGTATATATTTTCAGAATCGACCTCAGATCCTTTTCCCATTTTAATCAGATTGTTTATATTTTTAATAATCGAATTGTAAGAGATCTTTATACATTCTAGATACAAGTCCCATATCAGATAAAGGATTTACAAAAATTTTCTCGCAGTCTGTGTGGGTTGTCTTTTTGCTTTCTCAAAGATGTCCTTTGAAACACAAAGGTGTTTAATTTTGATGATGTCCAGTTTGTTTATTTTTTCTTTTGTTGCTTTTGTGTCCCAGAACTCTGCCCTTCAACCCATATATCCCAAGTTTGGGCTTTTAGCTTGGGCAGGGGACAGTTGTCCTGCGGACAGGGAACCCTAGTCCAAGAATCTGTTCTTTCTCCCTCGAACCCTCTCCTAGGCTCATCTTCACACTCACCTGTCCCTATTTCACTTTCCTGCTCATCACTACATTCAGGCTGAAGACAGCAGCCCCGCGGGCAGCCTCGCCTCCTCCAGCTTCGCCCGCAGTCAGTCCATCCATGTACTGCTGCCAGACGCATTAGCCTTCAGTCTTCTGTCACCTGCGTGACCCCCACCTCTACCTGCCCAGTACACTTAGTGCTCCAGGGCAGCATTCGGAGTTCCTCGTTTTCCAGCTCTTCCTGTAGCTCCCTGACTTCTGTCACACATGCCCCTGCCAGCCTCAGCTTGTCATGACCCTTTGGACCAATCTGCTGGCATCCTCAGACAGCTGGCTGTTTGGGAATGTCATGACATCTATTACTCTATCTATTCTGGGTACACTGGCCCCACCACTTACATACTGTCTCTTTTTGTACACACTTTACTTTCCTGAGTTCATGTCCCATCTCACGTGAGAGTACTTCACTGGCCGCCACTGGAAGCAGGCAGAGGACATCACGTAAGCTTCCTTCATTGACCTCCCTGGATCCCCATCACTACCACATTCGCCACCAGTCATTTTGTGATCAGAATGGTGGCACTGGTACTGTACCCCTCTCCTTCCTCGCTTCCTCCTGCTTGTAAAGGATGAAATTTCAATAGAATTTGTTAATCAGACTCACGGAAGTCTCTCATGACCCCATGGTTAGTAAGTGGCAGTGCCAGGATCTTTGGCATGAAGTGATTATGCCATCCCGGAATTTTCCCAGCTCCTCAGTGACATTTGAGAGCCCTCCCCTGCAGCTTCTACCCACCTTTGCCACCATTCTATGCACAGACTCTGCCCAGTCTTCCGAAGCCCCAGGCACATGCACATCCTGGAGAGCTGCCTCTTCTGGCCGCTGCCTGCAGGGCCCATTTCTCTCCCTAATTTGCCTTCAGTTGTCCTTGACCCAGCGGTTCCTGCTGAGACCTGCCCAGGGCTCCCCTGGCTGCCACTGCACGTAGTCTGATCTGCTGGAAGGGCGCATGCGTGGCAGGGCCGCCTTTGCTGTCCTCTCTGCATGGAGACCAGTGAGGGAAGCACGTCATCTTCACCTTTCTCCTGCAGAATTCAGGTTGCCTCTAGGGCACAACAGATGGTTAGTGAATGTGTGTGCTGGAGGTCAGGGATGCTGCCCCTGAAGATTTCACAATACCAGCAGCATCTTTGGAAGCAGAATGTGGCCCAGAATCTGAAATCCAGATTACTAATTCCAAATACCAACTGTATCGTTATGAGCTGCCTGAACCTTTTGGACCTCTGCACTCATCTAAATTGAGGGTTATGGTTCTACCCTGGTAGCTCAGTTGGTTATAGCATTGTCCTAAAACACCAAGGTTGTAGGTTCGGTCCCCTGTCAGGGCACATACAAGAATCAACCAATGAATACATAAATAAGTAGAACAACAAATCAGTGTTTCTTTATCCCTTTCTCTCTCTAAAATCAATAAACTTAAAATTGTTTTAATAAAAATAAATATAAATAAAATGAGGATTAAGATTTCTTCCTCAGAAATAATCCCTGTCACCCTGTTAAATATAATTGTTTAAATAAAAATTAATTTAAATAAATAAATAAACTATCAAACTTAAAAAAAGAAAAAAGAGCCTGACCAGGCGGTGGCGCAGTGGATAGAGAGTCTGACTGGGATGTGGAAGACCCAGGTTTGAGACCCAGAGGTCGCCAGCTTGAGCGCGGGCCCATCTGGCTTGAACAAAAGCTCTCCAGCTTGGACCCAAGGTTGCTGGCTCCAGCAAGGGGTTCCTCGGCCTGCTGAAGGCCCGTGGTCAAGGCACATGTGAGAAAGCAATCAATGAACAACTAAGATGTCGCAGTGGCAACAAAAAACTAATGAATGATGCTTCTCACCTCTCTCTATTCCTGTCTGTCTGTCCCTATTTATCCCTCTCTCTGACTCTCTCTGTCCCTGTAAAAAAAAGAAAAAAAAAAAAAAAAAAAAAGAAAAAAGATTTCTTCCTCTGGCTGTTGTGGGGATTAAATGAGGTCATTTTTGGTGTAAATGCCATGTGTTATATCCTAAGCATAGTGCAGAATTAATACATATTGGCTAATTCTTCAGAAAACGGGAGGTTCTGAATGTTGATGGTATGATTCACATCAATGAAGAATCCCAAAGGAAATTGAGAAATATAAGTTATCTGTATTGGGAGTGCCCAGATTTCTTGAGCTTTTTTAATAAGGATGTATACATAAATTTTATGTTTATGAGGAATTTAAGTAACATAAGGAAAAGGTTAGGTTATAATAACAGAAAAATGGGATCCAGAATTATATATATAGACATGCAACACACGCAAAAACAGGTGGGATCTTCTAATTTTTGTGTATTGTCTGATTAGATAATCCATTTACATGGCTGTAAATTCCAAAGGTAGGGAAAGTACTAGAAGAGTCTCCCACTTTTTCCCACTCAGTTTCCCCCCTTGTGAGCAACTATATTACCATTAAAAAAAAATTCCTTCCAGCCCTCACCAGGCGGTGGAGCAGTGGATGGAGCATCAAACTGGGATGCAGAGGACCCAGGTTCGAAACCCGAGCTCGCCAGCTTGAGCATGGACTCATCTGGTTTGAGCAAGGCTCACTGGCTTGAGCCCAAGGTCTCTGGCTAGAGCAAGGGGTCACTCAGTCTGCTGGAGCCCCCCAGTCAAGGCACATATGAGGAAGCAATCAATGAACAACTATGGTGCCGCAACAAAGATGTTTCTCATCTCTCTCCCTTCCTGTCTGTCTGTCCCTCTCTCTGTTTCTGTCACACAAAAAAAATAATAATCCTTCCAGAATAGTCTATACACAACAACATTCTGTTTATGAATATATCTGGTTCTCCCAGCACACTATAATTTTAGGGCAGATACCCTAGATGTGTATCTCTCTAAACAACCCAACAAAGGGAGGAAAATAAAGGATATGATTAAAATAATTTCCTCCCCTTAAGGGGGAGGTTTGTCCTGGGTGTTTCCATGCAGTCATTTCAGCTGGTGGCTTTAGTTTTTTGTTCTTGTTTAAATATTTCACCCTAGGGTCTTAAAACACGGGGAAAAACTAAGTGGAATTTAGTTACTCCTGACATTAGAAGATAAATAAACCTTAAACGTGAGACCTCACCATACATTTTAAAAATCTCAGTCCTCACACAGGTATCTAGTGACCTAAACAGCGTACTGTAGTAGCTAAGAGGTCCGGATATGGGATTGGACAAGCTGTGTTTGAACTCTGACTCGACCACAGTGTGATCTTGGGAGAGTTCCTTAACCTTTCAGTGCCTTAGTCTCGTTATATGAAAGCTGGAAATAATATGATACTTTAGGATTAATGGTGATAACCCACCTCAGAAAGTGGTTAGGAAATCAAATCAGCAAATGTGTCAGCACTTGGAATAGGGACTGGTACATACTTGGCAGTTGAAAGTCTACTCTTGTGTTACCTGGTCCTGCTACTGAATAGCTGTGAGACTTCAGATAAACTTCTGTAAGCAGGGAAACTAGGACACACATAATTTTGTCAAGGTCTTTTCCAATTCTAACGTATTGTGATCTACAATTTGCATCACTAGTCAAAGCCTAGTTTCTTGCATGCAGCAGGGACTGTGGCTGACGAATATTCAAGAACCAGGGTGTGGTACCAGGAGCTTTGCCTCAGGTTTTGAGTCTGGAGAAAAAGACTAAAGAGTCATTATGTCTAAAGTATAGAGAAGGTTATTCTAGGGAGGAGAAGGTCTTGAAAAATTGTTCCTAAAGCTAGTAATCAGTCATGCACAATGAAATTGTATTACCACATTCCTGTGATGGCTCCAGTGCTTGTATGTGCCAGACTAAAGATGATGTCAAATACTGACTCACATCCACCATGAATATGATCTCAGCAGCAGCGGAGCTTTTTGGATTGGGTAAAATATGACTGTTCGTGGTGGGGTTTGTAGCATCTCCCTTCCAGCTTTCAAAACAAAATGCAGCTTCTTACACTGGCCTGTGCCGCTTGTTCCTTCCCCCAGCAGTGACTGGAGGACCAAGCAGGAGATGAATTCAATGACACTTAAAGCCCAATGCCCCCGGGTAGAGGGAAGCTCCCTGCTCTGAAAGCTCTTTGTCCTTGTTAGTGGGTGTCACTTGGGTGGGTTTCCTTTGCTGGAGAACAAGCTGAAGAAGATGAGAGATTTTGGTTTCTATGGATACTGGGCTAGCTGGGATTTGCATAATATATTTCAGAGAACAGACAGTCTGGGAACAATGTGGACCCAAGAGGAACATAGAGGCACATAGAAACGAGTTGCAGGGGCTGTGTAGTCAAGCTCCGCTTCAGCCCTCCTCCAGGAACACGAGTTTGGGATCCTCCCCCATTCTCTGGAGAGGTGGCAACATGGAGCCCTGAGGATCAAGGGAGATAGTGCATGAACAGTGCCTTTCACAGGGCAACACTGGGGCTCAACAAGTGCTCAGGCTCTTGCCTCCCTCTTGATGTCACCTATAGGGATCCTTGAATAACTATACAAGCCTGTGAAATTCCCTTGTCTACTTACAAAGCATTCTACGCGTGCCCTCTCATTTTAGTCTCCTCTACCACCTACCACTGTGTGAGATAGGCTAGAGGCAGGAGACAAATCCAAGGTCACATGAGTAATCCTTAGCCGAGCCAGGTCTCAATCCCAGGTCTGGAGTGACCATCCCCAAATCCCAAAACATTTCAGGTTTGCAGCAGTTCATGTGGTCTAATTGTAGCAGTTCGGCTTATGAGGGCCTGAACTGAGGGAGGTGGGATGCAGATAAAAAAGAGAAATGGCCTGACCTGTGATGGCGCAGTGGATAAAGCATCAACCTGGGAACACTGAGGTCGCCAGTTCAAAACTCTGCACTGGCCTGGTCAAGGCACATATGGGAGTTGATGCTTCCGGCTCCTCCCCCCTTTCTGTCTCTCTCTCACACACTCTGTGTCTCTTCTCTAAAATGAATAAATAAATTTAAAAAAAATTTTTAAAAACAAAAAAGAAACATTCTTTAAAAAAAAAGAGAGAGAGAAACGGACACTAGAAATACTGGAGGTAAGGTGGCCAGGAAGCAACATGGAGGAACAGACCAGGAGAAGGGAGTTAGGAGTCTCGTGGTGACCAGGTTTCTGGCTCACATGGGGCATTCGTCACTGAGGCATGGACTAGAAGAAGCAGGCAGGTTTAGTGTTGTATGGGGGGACATTGTGGTGGAAGACAAGACCATTAGACACAGCTCTGTAGCTCAGGATCTAGACGGGAGGTACAGTCAGGAGTCATTGGCAGGTTTGTCTTGTTGAAGCTACTGGAGCCTGTGCTCTCACAGGGAGGTTGTATAGAATAAGAGAAAGAGGCAGGATAGAGTCCTGGGGAGCGCTGACACATTTAGGTGTGGGAAGAGAACTAGGTCAAAGACACTAGGAGTGCTTAGAGAAGCAGATGCAGAACCAGGGGACGGTGGTGTGGCAGAAGCAAACATCAAAACAAACAAAAATAACTTGTTGAAGGTAGAAGCGAGTGAGCAACAGTATCAAAAGACCCAGAAAGTCTGGTAAAATGAGAATGGAAAATAATTCACCTACTACAGTTCAATAACAACCTCTGACATGGCTTCTCCCAATATCAGTGAAGACAAGAAAAGGTAAAAACTCACATCCACAAGTAGTGATGGGTGACCAATTTGTTGGCAGCAATTAGGGGCCTGCCCCTTAATTCCAAAGCCAGGGAAGCTTCTCTCTTCTCTCTCTCTCTCTCTCTCTCTCTCTCTCATCCCTTCCTGCAGTCATGGCTCAAATGAGCAAACTGACCCCCGGGTGCTGAGGATGGCTGCATGGCCTCACCTGAGGCGCTAAAATAACTCAGTTGCCAAGCAAAAGAGCAGTGGACCCAGATGGGCAGAGCATCAGCCCCAGACAGGGCTTGCCGGGTGGATCCCAGTCGGAGCACATGCAGGAGTCTGTCTCTCTGCCTCCCTGCCTCTCACTTGATAAAAAATATATACATAAATAATTTTAAAAAGTGCATATTGCATTCCAGACGAATTCATGGCAAATATACTGCTCACAAACATTAGGGATTGTTTTATGTCTTCATATTCATGTTGAAATATCCCCTAATGTTTGTGAGCAGTATACTTTGAATTATAGTATATAAAAGAAATTCTACTGACATCCAGGACTCCAAAGGAAAATAACACAATGAACACCTAGTTATGTACAAAGAAATGACCATCAGTGTGGGGTAGCAAAAGACAAATAATGGGGAAATATGTGTAGAAACTCAAGTAAATTCTTCTGAATTGAGAATTTTATAACCAGAAAAATGTATGAAAGTTTAAAAAATGACATTTTCAAAAATGTAAAGATTCAGAAAATATACCACCCATAAACTCTACTTCAAAATAATTTTATTGAAGATATATTGTGTCGCAAATGTCAAAACTTATTTTTGGAAGAGATAATATGAAATGTTAAATGTAATTTAATAATAATAATTAGATTAAATAACTCCCAGTTATATTAACCAAACCCAGAAAATTTGGAGGCAAGGGAAATAAAGTTTCATAAATCCCTTATGCTAAGAAAAGGGGTGGAAAGGAATCAAACTTTTAAAAATATATTATTTTGCCTGACCAGGCAGTGGCACAGTGGATAGCATGTCAGACTGGGACGCGGAGGACCCAGGTTTGAGACCCCGAGCTCGCCAGCTTGAGCGCGGGCTCATCTGGTTTGAGCAAGTCTCATCAGCTTAAGCCCAAGGTCGCTGGCTTGAGCAAGGGATCACTCGGTCTGCTGTAGCCCCCTTCCCTGTCAAGACACATATGAGAAAGCAATCGATGAACAACTAAGGTGCCGCAACGAATAATTGATGCTTCTCATCTCTCACCCTTCCTGTCTGTCTGTCCCTATCTGTCCCTCTCTCTGTCTCTCTGTCTTTGTCACAAAAAATAAAAGTATATTATTTCATTCTGTATTTTTGATAGAGACAAGAATATATTCAAATGTTGCTAAAACACTAGGAACTCTTAAAACAACATATATGTCTTCCAAAACATGAAAAAAAATTGAAAAGGAAAAGAGAGTGCATGCAGCAAAAATGAAAACAAAGGAAAATAGAAGCCATAAAATTGAATGTAATAGTTGCTATGACAACAAATATGTTCCTATTCAAATTAACATTTGCAAATAAGATTTTAAAAACTGTAATCAACTGCTTATAAAAAATACATCTCAGACAAAACAAGAAAATGAATCACAGCAGCAGACAGTCTGGTCTCTTAACAACACACATCCAAACAAAAAACAAGACTGGCAACAATTTTGCACAGAAATTCAAAGGAAAAAGACGAAATGAGATTTAAAGGAATATTTCGTACTGACAAAAGCAACTAAATACATAAGGCAGGTTGTTGGCTGCACACTGCAAGTTTCCTACTGTAATTATTGCCCACAAACCCAAGAGAATCAAGTGAAAACAGAATAAGAGATTTGATAAAGTAAATCCAAATGACATGTTTATAAAAACGAGCACTTTCATGTGCCAGCAATACCCAGCTAGAAAATATCACAAAAATAAGACTCCATTCACAAAAGCAACCAAAGTCTAAAACTGCCTTGGATTAAATCTTAAAACAGAACTACAAAACTTTGTTCAATTTCTTTTGAAAACTGACAGAATAAGCAGTCATTAGTCAAAATTCTTAGCTGTTTGGTTTTGGAATTAGACAAAGTGATTTTAATTTCATTTGTAATAATAACAAGGAGTGTTAAACCAAATATTTTCTGGGGGAAAATGACCATATCCCTCGAATTGCATTTTGAGGAAATATTCAGATATTGGGACAATTTATGTACAATTTATGTTCATTGCAGAATTATTTAGAATAGGGCATAGTTGGAAATAATTTAAATATACAAGAGAAGAGCTTGATCAGTGGTGGTGCAGTGATAAGAGTGTACACCTGGAACACTGAGGACTCTCATTTGAAACCCCGAGGTTGCCTGCTTGAGCACATTGTCACCAGTTTGAGTGTGGGATCATAGACATGATCCCCATGGTCACTGGCTTGAGCCCAAAGGTCTCTGGCTTGACTGGAGCCCCCAAGTCAAGGTACATAGGAGAAGCAATCAATAAACAACTAAAGTCGCAACTATGAATTAATGCTTCTCATCTCTCTCTCTTCCTGTTTGTGTCTCTCCCTCTCTCTCCCACTCATACGCTAAATACACACACACACACAAGTATATACACACACTATGTATGTAATATATATAGTAAATACATAAATCATTCCATATACTGAAATAGGATGAAGCCACAATAAACGAATGAATGAATATGTAAAGACGGGGGAAATAGTTAGACAAAAGCCAATTATAATGGGAGCAATTGCAATTTTGAAAATCTCCCGTATTTTGGAAGCAAATATCGAATATTGTTAACTATGACTATTTTTGAATGAGGTATTTACATATGACTTTTGGTTTTTTCCTCCTCATCCCCAGCTCCTCCTCCTCCTTGTTTTCTACCAGAAGAAGCATTGCACTTAACACGGTAACATTAAGAAAAAGAGAGGGTTAGATGTGGCTATTAATTAGGTGGTTTCTGGTACCCCTGAGGTAGGGCTGATTTTGAGAACTGCAAGGTTAGGAAGGGGAGCCTGAACGGAGACATGGGAGAGAGGGTGTATGTAACCGCTGGGCTAGGTCCCCACAGAGAGGATGGGTGACGACGTGGGGACACACGAAAACATTGGCATTGACTCATTGTGAATCTTTGAATTTTACAGCAGGACGCTAGCGGCAGGGGTGTCCAAAAGGAAACTGGTCATGCTCTGGACGAAGGGACTGGGAGAGGGAGCCAGAGCCCGCAAAGGTCAGAATCCGCTTGGGGAAGACCCCAGGGTGGCGCGTGTCTGGAGAGAAAGCACAGCGGAAGAAGTCAGGATGTGCAGGGCGTGGCCGCGAATTTCAGCAGGCCACTTATAGGGCAGAGGTGTCTACGGAGCTAGTCCAGATGCCTTATCAAGTCATCCGGGTCTTAAGGAAACTTCCTAAGCAGAGAAGCTACCATTGGCTCCTGCTACTGGCATGATGTCACCATCATCCAATCTGAAGTCAGTTGCTCCTCCCAGGTTAAGAGTTAATAGGAGTGAATTAACTCTTCCTAAACCTTAGGAGCCAGTAAAATCAGTGCTCTTCATCTTTTTTTGACTCTTACTTTCCCAGGGTAGAGAAGTGAGGAGGTGATGATGGAATTGAGCTAAGGTGACCAGATTTTAAAATTGGTAAAGCGAGACATTATTGACCAGGGTAGGGGTGGGGGTTCTTGATTAAAAATTTGGTCTATATGGAGCAAAAAAATTTTTCATAGAATGCAAAAATAGTATTGTAATATATGTTTTTAAATTACAACATAAGTACAATTTACAAATATAATACATTAAAAATTATGTATAGTATTATTTTATTCTTTGGCATATTTCTCATTTGAGTGAATTTTTTTTAGTAGATTGCTGTCGTTGTTTAAAAGGTCATGAAATTTTTCACAAGAATTTGTTAAATTATATTTCACACATAAAATGGCTTTCAAACTCTCAATACTTAATTGTGATTTTTCTGATGTCCACACTTTATTTAGCGTAGAAAAAACGCATTCGGTCATAGCGTTAGTTCCTGGTAAAGACAGCGCGTATTCCACAATTTTTAGTGCATTACTGTATGGAACATGGTTTGTTTCAAAATGATGAAATATTTCTAACCATTTGTTCTCTGTTGTGATTTTTGCTGATGCCCAAGATTTCACCTTTTCCTTTTTAATCTATTTTTTAAATAATGATACCTCATTAAAAAGATCATTTTCGAGAATATTACTATATGGGAAATTTTGAGTGAGTCAGAGGGATTGGGATACACTGTCTCGAAACCAATGCCGGAGCTGCACGAGCAGGCAGGAGCAGGCAGGCAGCGCCGCTGGCATGCTCACACACAGCGGTGGCGCACACTCCCCGCCTGGACTCGTCCATGCGGCAGCCACGCTCCCGGCGTCCAGCCCCACCACCTGCTGGAGACCAAGCGGCTTGTGCCTCGCGGAGCCGGGAGCCCCAGGCTGGCGTCCAGGAAACGGACTATGGGTAGTTAGGGGACTTGACAGCTGCCGCCCCAGCAGGTACGTCCCTCCGAATTGTTTCGGGGCCACACAGGGCAGCCAGCTCTTGCAGGAGTGCGGGAGCTTCCAGGTCGAGGTGGGGTCTCCCCGCTGAAAACTGTATATTCCCTTCCCATTCCCGCTGTTCCCTAGCTTTTCGTGCATTCTTTCCAAAAATCGGGACTTTTTAAAAACGCCATGGGCCGCAGGACAAATTGTTAAAAATCAGGACTGTCCCGCCAAAAGCGGGACGTCTGGTCACCTTAAATTAAGCTGAATAAAGGACACATAGTGCCAGCTTTTGTAGATATAGCTATAGATATAATTTTTTATGGTATAAAAGTAAAACATGTTCATTTGAAAAATTGTAAAAAAGAATCCCACTACCTAAAGTTAATACTATTAAATTTTTCAATGTAGTTTCTTCCTGTATTTTTTAACTAAAAAGTGTGAGCTCAGAACAGAAATTACTCACTATATTATTTTGAATACTTTATAACTTTATTGACAATTTTAACATTTCTTACATGTAGTCTCTATACATTTCTTGCTTATTTATTTATTTCTCTCTTTTTTATTGATTTTAATTTATTGTGTTTACATAGATTCAAGTGTCTCACCGAATACATCTCCCACCCCCATGTTCCCCTCAACATCTTCTTTACCCCCCTCTTTCCAACACCCTCCCCCCCCCTCCCTCCAGGATTAGCTTTTCTGCTTTCTATAACACCTGTGTTATGTATGTATAATTTCACCAATCTCTTTTCCTTCTCTGATCCCATCCTTTCATTCTTTTTCCCTCTGTCTGCTTTCCTTCTGGTCCCTTTGATCCCTCCTCTGCCTCTATTCCATTCCTCCATTCACATTGTTCATTGGATTCCTCAAATGAGTAAGATCATATGATATTTTTCTTTCTCTGCCTGGCTTATTTCACTTAACATAATAGTTTCCAACTCCATCCATGTTGTCGCAAAAGGTAAGCTTTCCTTCTTTTTCATGACAGCATAGTATTCCACTAGGTATATGTGCTACAGACACTTGGGCTGTTTCCAGATCTTCGCTATTGTAAACAATGCTGCCATAAACATGGGGGTGCATTTCTCTTGAATCAGTGATTTGGTGTTCTTAGGGTATATTCCTAAAAGTAGGATGGCTGGGTCAAAAGGCAGTTCCATTTTTAATTTTTTGAGAAATCTCCATACTGATTTCCACAATGGCTGCACCAGTCTGCATTCCCACCAGCAGTGCAGGAGGGTTCCCTTTTCTCCACATCCTCGCCAGCACTTATTCTGTGTTGTTTTGCTGATAAGTGCCATTCTGACTGGTGTGAGGTGATATCTCATTGTGGTTTTAATCTGCATTTCTCTAATAATTAGTGATGTTAAACATTTTTTCATCTGCCTATTGGCCATCTGTATGTCCTCTTTGGAGAAGTTTCTATTCATTTCTTTTGTCTGTTTTTTGATTGGATTATCTTCTTGGTGTTGAGTTTTATAAGTTCTTTATAAATTTTGGTTATTATCCCCTTATCGGACGTATTGTCAAATATGTTCCCCCATTGTGTGGTTTGTCTTTTATTTTGTTCATATTGGCTTTAGCTGTGCAAAAGCTTTTTAGTTTGATATAGTCCCATTTGTTCTTCCTGTCCCTTATTTCACTTGCCCATGGAGATAAGTCAGCAAATATATTGCTGCGAGATATGTCAGAGAGCTTACCTTACTGCCTATGTTTTCATCTAAGATGCTTATGGTTTTATAACTTACATTTAAGTCTTTTATCCATTTTGAGTTTATTTTTGTGGATAGTGTAAGTTGGTGGTCTAATTTCGTTTTTTTGAAGGTAGCTGTCCAATTTTCTCAACACCATTTGTTAAAGAGACTATCTTTACTCCATTGTATGCTCTTACCTCTTTTGTCAAATATCAATTGTTCATAACGGTGTGGATTTATTTCTGGGTTCTCTGTTCTGTTCCATTGATCTATATGCCTGTTCTTATGCTAGTACCAAGCTGTTTTGAGTACAATGGCCTTGTAGTATAACTTGATATCAGGAAGTGTGATCCCACCCACTTTATTTTTCTCTTTCAAGATTGCTGAGGCTATTCATGTTCTTTATTGGTTCCATATAAATTTTTGGAATATTTGTTCTATATCTTTTAAGTATGTCATTGGTATTTTAATAGGAATTGCATTAAATTTATAGATTGCACTGGGTAATATAGACATTTGAATGATGTTTATTTTTCCTATCCATGAACACAGTATATGCTTCCATTTGTTTGTGTCTTCCCTGATTTCTTTTATCAATGTTTTATAATTTTCCAAGTACAAGTCTTTAACCTCCTTTGTTAAATTTACTCCTAGGTACTTTATTTATTTTTAGCAATAGTGAAGGGGATTGTTTTCTTTTTTTTATGGGAAATTTCTTTTTCTTTCTTTCTTTTTTTTTTTACAGGGACAGAGAGAGGAATAGATAGGGCCAGACAGACAGAAACGGAGAGAGGTGAGAAGCATCAATCATTAGTTTTTCATTGCCATTGAGACACCATACTTGTTCATTGATTGCTTTCTCACACGTGCCTTTACCGCGGGGCTTCCGCAGACTGAGCAACCCCTTGTTGGAGCCAGCGACCTTGGGTCCAAGCTGGCAAGCTTTTGCTCAAGCAAGATGGGCCCACACTCAAGCTGGCGACCTCAGGATCTCGAACCTGGGTCTTCCACATCCCAGTCCGATGCTCTATCCACTGCGCCACTGCCTGGTCAGGCAAGGGGATTGTTTTCTTAATTTCTCTTTCAGACAGTTCATTGTTGATGTATAAAAATACCTCTAATTTCTGAATATTTATTTTATTTCCTGCCACCTTGCTGAATTCATTTATCAAGTCCAGTAGTTTTTTGACTAAGACTTTAGGGTTTTCGATGTACAGTATCATATCATCAGCAAATTATGATAGTTTTATTTCTTCTTTTCCAATTTGGATGCCTTTTATTTCTTCTTCTTGTCTGATTGCTGTGGTTAGGACTTCAAGAACAATGTTAAATAAGAGTGGTGAAAAGTGGCAGTCTGCCTTGTTCCTGATCTTAAGGAGATTGCTTTTAATTTTTTCCCATTAAGTATTATGTTGTCTGTGGGTCTGTCATAGATGGCCTTTATCATGTTGAGGTATGTTTCCTGTATTCCCACTTTGCTGAGAGTTTTGATCATAAATGGGTGCTGGATTTTATCAAACGCTTTTTCTGCATCTATTGATATTATCATGTGATTTTTCTCCTTCCTTTTGTTTATATAATGAATCACATTGATTGATTTGCAAATATTGTACCAGCCTTGCCTCCCCAGAATAAATCCCACTTGATCATGATGTATGATTTTTTTCATGTATTGTTGGATCCAGTTTGCTAATATTTTGTTGAGAATTTTAGCATCTAAGTTCATTGGAGATATTGGCCTATAGTTTGCTTTTTGTTTGTTTGTTTGTTTTTGTATCTTTGCCTGGTTTTGGAATCAGAATTATGCTTGCCTTATAAAAGGAGCTTGGAAGTCTTCCCTCTTCTTGAAATTTTTGAAATAGCTTGAGAAGGATAGGAGTTAGTTCTTCTTTAAATATTTGGTAAAATTCGCTTATGAAACCATCTGGCCCAGGTCTTTTGTTTGTTGGGAGTTTTTTGATAACTGTTTCGATCTTATTTGTTGTAATCAATTTGTTTAGGTTTTCTGATTCTTACAGATTGATTTTTGAAAGATTATATGTTTCAAGGAATTTGTACATTTCACCTAGGTTGTCTAATTCTTTGGCATACAGTTCTTCATAGTATTTTCTTATAATCCTTTGTATTTCTGCTGTCAGTTGTTATTTCTCCACTCTCATTTCTAATTTTATTTATTTGAGTCCTCTATCTTTTTTTCTTGGTGAGTCTGGTTAAAAGTTCACCAATCTTGTTTACCTTTTCAAAGAACCAGCTCTTGGTTTCTTTGATCCTCTGTATTTTTTTTTTTTAGTCTGTCATTTATTTCTGCTCTGATCTTTATTATTTCTTTTCTTCTACTTCCTCTGGGCTTTACTTGCTGTTCTTTATCTAGTTCTTTTATATGCAGGGTTAAGTTGTTTATTTGAGCTTTTTCTTGCTTCTTAAGGTATGCCTGTAATGCTATGAACTTCCCTCTCATGACTGCTTTTTCTGTGTCCCATAAATTTTGAGTTGTTGTATGTTCATTTTCATGTGTTTCAGGAAAATTTTTTATTTCCTTCTCGATCTCATTGTTAATCCATTCATTATTTAATAACATGCTATTTAGTTTCCAAGTGTTTGAGTGGTTTTCAGTTTTTCTATGGTAGTTGATTTCTAGTTTCATGTCATTGTGATCAAAGAAGATGCTTGATATGATTTTAATTTTCTTAAATTTATTGAGACTCGTTTTGTGTCCTAACATGTGGTCTATCCTAGAGAACGTACCCTGAGCACTTGAAAAGAATTATATTCTGATGCTTTAGTGTGAAAGGTTCTGAAGATATCTATTAAATCCAGTTGATCTAGTGTGCCCTTTAAATCTGCTGTTTCTTTGTTAATTTTCTTCCTTGAGGATCTATCCAGTGATGTTATTGGGATATTGAAATCCCTTACTAGTATAGTATTGCTGTTGATCTCGTCCTTTATGTCCATCAAAACCTGCTTCATATATTTAGGTGCTCCTATATTAGGTACATAGATATTTATAATGGTTATATCCTCCTGTTGGATTGCTCCCTTTATCATTATGTAGTGACCTTCTTTATCCCTTACTATAACCTTTGTTTTAAAGTCTATTTTGTCTGATATAGGTATTGCTACCCCAGCTTTTTTTCATTTCTATTTGCATAAAAAAATTTTTTTCATCCCTTTACTTTCAGTCTATGTGTATCTTTTGTTTTCTGGTGGGTCTCTTGTAAATAGCATATATATGGGTCCTGTTTTCTTATCCATACAGCTACCCTATGACTTTTGATTGGAACATTTAATCCATTTGCATTTGAGGTTATTGTTGACATGTATTTGTTTATTGCCATTTTATTCTTTAAATCTACATTCCTCTTTTACTAGATTTTTTTCCCCTTTGTTCTGTTTACAACAGGCCCCTTAACATTTCTTGCAGCATTGGTTTGGTTGTAATAAATTCCTTGAGGTGGTTTTTTATTTTTTGTTGGTTTTTTTTTTTTTTTTTTTTTGTCTGGAATGATTTTTATTTCTCTTTCAATTTTAAACAATAGCCTTGCTGGATAAAGAAATCTTGGTTGTATGCTCTTGTGCTGCATTACTTTGAATATTTCTTGCCATTTCCTTCTGGTCTCAAGTATTTCTGTTGAAAAGTCAGATGCCCTTCTTATGGGGGCTCCTTTGTAGGTGATTGACTGCTTTTCTCTTGCAGCTTTTAGTATTCTTTCTTTATCTCTTAGCTTTGGTATTTTAATTATGATGTGTCTTGGTGTAGGTCTCTTTGGGTTCCTCTTTAATGGGATTCTCTGTGCTTCTTGAACTTGTGTGACTTTTTGTTTCATCAATTTAGGGAAGTTTTCAGCTGTGATTTCTTCAATCTGGTTCTCTATTCACTATATTTTTTGCAGAACTTTTTAAAATTTACTTACTGTGTATTTTTAATTAAATAAATAATTAATAATATTTAAATGCATAATATTTAATGAATGAAAAACTTTTCAACTATATGGCCATTTCATAAATGCATCATTTTACAGTATATAAATCTATATTATTATTTTTACTGGCTATAAAGAATGGTATTGTATGAATATCTCATAATTTATTTTTAAAATGCCCTTATTATTGCTGCAATAAACACTATTGAATATACATTGTATTGTAAGATCCTTGATCAATTCCTTAGGATAAATTCCTAAAAACAGAATTCCTGTGTCAAAGATTAAAATACATGTTACCAGGTTGTTCTCCAGAAATGCTGTACACAGTCTACAAGATTGTCCTTCACAGCCTCAAAAAACTTGGATGTTTTTAATCTTTTGCCTCTTTGATAATTTGTATAGTACAAAATGATAGCACATGAATCTCCCCCCCATTCTCTTTATTACTAATGATGTTGACCATGATTTTATGTATGCTATGCCTCATATATCTTTTCTAAATTATCTGTCCTCTCTGCTCATTTCTATATCAGGAAGTTTGTTTTTTTCTAACCCATTTGCAAGGCCTTTAACTTCAACCTGACAGTTTTTTCTTGAATCTTTTTTCATAAGTACATAGTGAATATATAGTTTTTTTTATTAACCTATTTTTGTCAGGTTTTTGTTTCAGGGTTTTATTATGTTTATACTGTACCTGGACAGCTTTCTTACTTTTTCTGTGTGTGGAATAGTTTGTGTAAGATGTTCCTGGAGTGTTTAAAGAACCAGAACCAGGCAGACCTGTGGTGGCGCAGTGCATAAAGTGTCAACCTGAAACATTGAGTTTATCAGTTCAAAACCCTGGGCTTGCTGGGTCAAGGCACGTATGGGAGTTGATGCTTCCTGTTCCTCCCCCCTTCTCTCTCTCCCTCTCTCTCTCTCTCTCCTTTCTAAAAAATGAATTAATAAAATGAAAAAAAAACAGAACCATTATTGGAGGTCATTTTTTGACCACTTTTAAAATATCTTACATAAGTATTAGTCAATCTAATTCAATTAGTCTATTCTTTATTAAATTTTTAATTATTTTTAGTTAAAATATTTTATTAAAACTTTATTAAAATGTCTATTAAAATATTTAATTAGTAATATACACTTGGGTATAACTATAAAGTTCAAAGAGAAGACAGTACAAAGTAAGTTTATCTCTCCTCTCTACCCCCAATCATCTATGCTCTCTTCCCATAAACAACCACTATTGCTGGCTTGTTACAGGTCTTTCCAGAAATTTACTGAAAATAAGCACATTTTTTCTCTCATTAAAAGCACAAAAAAGTCACAGACTATAAATGTTTTTATGTCGCTTTTTAAAAACATGACACATTTTGAAGATTATCTTACTTAGTTAATCGTTTAACTAATATAAAGTTACCTCCATTTTTAAAAAGCTGTGTATTGTCCCATCATATGGAACTTATAATATGCTTCACTGCCTCATTTGTGAGAGAAATTAAGGTTATTTATAATATTTTCTATTACAAATAATGACCCAATAACTATCCTTACACATAACTATTAAATCTCCAAGCTTCTTTTTTTAATTAAGCATGCTTAGTGCATTTGCAACACTTATCACAGATACTTTACTATGTATCTGTTCGTGTGCATGTATGTGCTGCTTCTGATAATCAGGAAGCTGCTTCTGATAATTTGGTCTGGTGGTTATCCTTATAACCACCAGACTAAGTCAGAGAGAGGGATAGATAAGGACAGACAGACAGGAACAGAGAGAGGTGAGAAGCATCAATCATCAGTTTTTCGTTGCGACACCATAGTTGTTCATTGATTGCCTTCTCATATGTGCCTTGACCGCAAGCCTTCAGCAGACTGAGTAACCCCTTGCTCGAGGCAGCAACCTTGGGTCCAAGCTGGTGAGCTTTTTGCTCAAGCCAGATGAGCCCGCGCTCAAGCTGGCGACCTCGGGGTCTCGAACCTGGGTCCTCCGCATCCCAGTCCAACGCTCTATCCACTGCGCCACCACCTGGTCAGGCATAACATATACTTTAAGCTGTTTTTATTTATTGAAGTCAGAGAATACAGCCTGTATAACTTCTGCTGTTTGGAATTGTTGATGCTTCTTTTGGGGTTTTGTACAGAACCATTTTTAAGGTGGTCTGTGCTTCCTGTAGTTGTTTAAAAAATATGTATATAAATTCTTTGATGCTCCTCCTTTGAAGGGAGGGAATCTAATTCCTCCCTTCCTAAGTGTAGGTTGTACTCAGCAACTCAGTTCTAAGAAACAGAATGAAGCAGAAGTGATGGCGTGAAACCTTGGAAAGTAGGTCTGTAAAGGAACTGCGCATTCCATAATGGCTGCTTTTTCCTCTTGAGTCGCTAACTTCTGTATCTCCAGAACATTTCTGGAAGCAGATCCTCCTGCCACTGTCAGACTTTCAGAAAACCACAACCCTGGCTGACATCTTGGCTGCAACCTTGTGAGAGACCGAGAGCCACTGCTGGATCACTGAGCTTCAGATACTGTCAAATAATGATTGTTATTTTAAATTTTGAAGTAAGATTTTTTTAACAGATAAATACACTCTATGTTGCCCCTTGAATTTTACTTTTTTATTTTTTTTTATTCTTTTTTACAGGGACAGAGAGAGGGATAGATAGGGACAGACAGAGAGGAACGGAGGGAGGTGAGAAGCATCAATCATTAGTTTTTTGTTGCGATTGCGACACCTTAGTTGTTCATTGATTGCTTTCTCACATGTGCCTTGACCGCGGGCCTTCAGCAGACCGAGCAACCCCTTGCTGGAGCCAGTGATCTTGCGTCCAAGCTGATGAGTTTTTGCTCAAGCCAGATGGGCCCACGCTCAAGTTGGCGAGCTCAGGGTCTTGAACCTGGGTCTTCCGCATCCCAGTCCTACACTCTATCTACTGCGCCACCGCCTGGTCAGGCTGAATTTTATTTTATCTTCTATAATAATGCTACTCTCATTGTTTTTGTATCCATTGTCTACTATATATTGGCCCAAACTTCTAGTTTTAAATTTCTGTGCCATTTTTTAGATATGCCAGTAGTAAAATAGATGAGTTTTCAGACATTTTTTATAGAAAAATCTGAAACTCACTTTTACTGTACCTGTTTTATACGTCTTTGTTTCTGTTCCCTCACCCCCATAATTTACTCTGTAAAGTGTATTTTTTTGCATTTTTTTTAGAAATTTGGTAAGTACTAACTTTATTTGTGGTTTTAATAGTCACTATCTTTAATTTTATGAGAAAACATAACTAACACTCCCTATTTTTATGAAATTAACATTACAAATAAAAACCTGAGATAACTATAAGAATGACAATTATAGAGCAATTTTATTAAAAACCAAAGATTCTTTAAAAAAAAGTCCTAAACTAATAGTGAACCAAATCTTAAAAGTATTTAGAAACAATATATAACCAGGTTAAGTTTAATTCCAGAATTTTTTTTAGGCTTTGTTTTTAAAGTTTAAAATCAATCATTCATCATATTAAAGAGAGGAAAGTACAGGATCATCTTGGTAGATGCAGAGCAATCATCTGATCAAACCCAAACATTCATTAAAATATTTCTTTGGGCTCTGGCAGGTTGGCTTAGTGGTAGAGCGTTGGCCTGGCAAGTGGATGTCCTAGGTTCAATTCCCGGTCAGGGCACACAGGAGAAGTGCCCATCTGCTTCTCCAACCCTCCCCCCTCCCCTTCTCTTTCTCTCTCTCTCTCTCTCTCTCTCTCTCTCTCTCTCACTCTTTCTCTCTCTTCCACTCCTGAAGCCATGGCTCAGCTGGAGCAAGTTGGCCCCAGGAGCTGAGGATGGCTGCATAGCCCCACCTCAGGCATTAAAATAGCCTGGTTGCTAAGCAACAAAGCAACAGCCCCAGATGAGCAGAGCATTGCCCAGCAGGGGGCTGGCGGGGCAGATTCCTGGTCAAGGCCATGCAGGAGTCTGTCTCTGCCTCCCTGCTTCTCATTTAATTTTTTAAAAAAAATTTTTTTTGAGACTTGAAATGGAAGAAAACTTTCTAAATCTGATAATGGGTTAGTACAAAAAAAGGAGAGAAAACAATATTTATAAAAAAAGCCTGACCAGGCGGTGGCGCAGTGGATAGAGTGTCGAACTGGGATGCGGAAGATCCAGGTTCAAGACCCTGAGCTCGCCAGCTTGAGTGCTGGCCCATCTGGCTTGAACAAAAGCTAGCCAGCTTGGACCCAAGGTCGCTGGCTCCAGCAAGGGGTTGCTCGGTCTGCTGAAGGCACGTGGTCAAGGCACATGTGAGAAAGCAATCAATGAACAACTAAGGTGTTGCGACGGCAACAAAAAACTAATGATTGATGCTTCTCACCTCTCTCCGTTCCTGTCTGTCCTTCTCTCTGTCTCTTGTGTACTTTAAGAAAAAAGAAGAAGAAGAAGAAGTCCTGACTGGATAGCTCAGTTAGCTGGAGCATCATGCTGAAGCACAGAGGTTGTCAGTTTGATTCCTGGTCAGGACACATACAGGAACAGATCAATGTTCCTGTCATCTCTATCTCTCTCTCTCCTATCCTGTCTCTCTAAAATCAATAAAATAAACATTAAAAATATTTTTAAAAGATGAAGAAGAAGTCATTAAGGAACTAATTATACAAGCCACAAATGGAAAGGAAATACATATAATCCAACAAAGGAACTGAATTCAGAATATATGAAGAAATAAAGATAAACTCTGGTATAGTTTTCTGCCCAGATCCCAGGCCAAAATCAAGAGAGAAAAGAAACATTTTTATTTACTGTAGATATTTTTTCCCAGTTCGGAGAAACAAAAGCCTGGGGAGATGATTAGGAAGGAGGGAGCCAGGGCCCTGATTAATCACAGCAGGGTTTTGGTTCTGTGCTCCAGTCGCTTCTCTGCACCTGCATCGAGTGGGGCTGCCCTGTCAGGACAGAGCTGGGCAGTGCAGCTGCTCACCTCTCTCCTGGGCGGTGCTGCCTTCTGCCTCTGGGAAGGTTCCCAAAAGCTGGAATTATGAACCACTTAATCCTCTCATTTTGTAAATCCACACTTTAAAAAACTGTTATGACGAAAGATAACCTGAAGATGTTTTCATTGTACATATGTACCCTGATTTATTGGTGTCACCCCATTAAAATTAATAATAATAAAATAAAAAATAAAAATAAACTGTTATGACGAACATGGATTACTTTAAAAATTAGAAAAGAAAACTCGAAGCCTCCTCGTAAAAGTCTACAGAACAATTTAGGTGGCTGAACAGGATGAAGAATGAAACCTACAGCAAACCCCCACCCTTGTTGAAGAAAATCTTTTCCACTTTGTACTTTACCGCCTAAACTTTCACCCTATGCTTCCTAGAATCTAAGAATTCCATTTTCCCTATTGGTTTCCCTTTAAAATGCTAGATCCATGCTGGCTGCTCGTGTGTGTGTGTGTGTGTGTGTGTGTGTGTGTGTGTGTGTGTGAAAGAGAGAGAGAGAGAGAAAGAGAAGAAGCATCAATTCTTCGTTGATGTACCTTAGTTGTTCATTGATCGCTTTCTCATATGTGCCTTGACTGGGGGCGGGGGGCTACAGCAGACCAAGTGATCCCTCGCTCAAGCCAGCGATCTTGGGTTCAAGCCAGTAACCTTAGGGTTCAAGCCAGTAACCTTAGGGTTCAAGCCAGCAAGTTTGGACTCAAGCTGGTGGGCCTTGCTCAAACCAGATGAGCCCGAGCTCAAGCAGACAATCTCAGGGTCTCGAACCTGGGTCCTCCAGGTCCCAGTCTGACGCTTTATCCACTGCGCCACTGCTTGGTTAGGTTCCTGTTGGCTGTTCTGAATCATTATCTCTGTCGTGTGCTTTGGGGAACTCTGGGGTGTGAATGCTTCTTTCCTGAGTCAGGGAAAGCCTTCCAGAGGAGGTGACATGTATGCTGTGACTCCAGAGATGAACAAGAGCTGGCCAAACAGGCGGTGGGAGGTCAGCGCAGCCATGAGGAAGAACAGTGTGTTCAAAGATGGGTGGCTGGAAATAGTGTGGCTTCTTTGGGGAGCCAACCGTATTTTGTTGCAGCTCCCAAAGGAGTTCAGGGTGTAGAGTGGGTCTGTGTGTGTGTGGCAGGCGGTGGAGCCCAGGAGGGGAAAGTGTTGCCCACTCAGGGCCTCCAGGACACACAGAGAGGTTTGGACATTGCCCTTCAGGTGCTGGGGAGCCAGAAAAGGTTTTAAAGGTGCGTCAAGGTATGAATTGGAGCAGGTTCCCTCTCCTTTATCTTCCCAGCCTCCAGCCCAGTTGAGGTTATTCTCTGTACGAGGAAATGATGTCAATGTTGGCCTGACTTGCACAGCTATGATGCTCATCACTTAAAGTGCAGCCACTAGTGGGTCCTGCAGGACCTGCCTAGTGGCGTCCCTGGGAGCTGAAGGCATCATTAGAGTCCTCGGAGCCTCAGTGACCAAGATGATGTCCTGCTCAGTGTGATCTGAGTCCCTCTCCCCCCAGGAACAGCACTTGCTGTGTCTGCTCCCTGTAAGCCTCTCCCTGGGCAGAGATCATACACACAAGGCTGGTGAGCTGAGATTCAGGTAGAAACTGACACCAGAGATTGTTTGTGCTGTTTTCTGAACGTCAAACACGGTGTTGAAAGTGGCTTCCATTTTCTCCATTTTTGGATCAGCTCTGTTAGGGAAATGGTGAAGCGACACAACGGCCCCTTGGAATGCCCCCCCCCCCCCCCGCTATTCCTGTGTAGCCCTCCTCAGAGTCCATGAAGGCAGATCTTAAATTACAATGGGTTGAGCTGTAACAGCCCACCTGTGGAATAGGTGTTCAAAACTTGAAACCCAACCCATAAAGAGGGAAAAGTGCTTCTATTGCCTCAGAATGAATCCATTTGCTGCCTCTGTCCCCAAAAATTCTCTTTGTTTTCCTCTTCTTAGGTGTTTCCAGGATATTCTGGGCTCACAGCCCACTGGGTTAACCCCCAACACATATATTTCTGTTGAGATGCACCACCCAGTGCAAGGAAAAAAGGGAGCAGACAGAGGCAGTGTTCCTTCTTTCTTCTCTCTGGACTCCAGAGTCATAGTGATGCCCCAGGAAGGGACCTTAGATACAGCCCATCTCAACCCTCTCATCCTACAGGCTGGGTGCTTGAATCCTCGCTTCCTTTCTCCATCGAGAGAACACCCAGAGCCCTCTGCGTGAAGTTCATAACCAAATTCTTGTGCAGAGTGAGATTTGCAAGGTCAGTTGATCCCATCATTTATTTATGCACAGTTTTTTCATGCCTTCCTTACATCCTCAGTTTCTGAGACTTATCCAGGTGCTGAGATCCTTACAGAAGATAACAGGCTAAGTCCTTGGACTCAATAAACACAGTCCAAGGGACAGATGGCTCAGTTTAGTGTCAGCATTCTGTCTGAAGCCAAAGAGGGGTGGGTAGGATGAGAAGGCTTTCTCTCCTCTCTCTAAAATCAATCAATAAAAAAAAATTTTTTTTTAAGTATAAGCAGGAAATCATGGAATTTGCCAGAATGTTCATCCAGGAACAATTGGTTGCCTCTCATAGGTCTTGTTTGCTTAACTTCATGATGATTTTCCTGTTGTATAGTTCACTGAATATACCACTCAGTAAACCTAACGCCTTACAGAGCCGATCTCGGCCTGACATGCCTTTCCCACCCCCAGAAAAACCCTGTTCTTGCATCCAAATGAAAGCCAACCATTGGCTCCTTTCCGGAGGCTCCTGAATCTCTCTCCACTTGCTTTCCTTATGGAGAAAGAGGGGTACACCTGCTTGATTCTGGAAGGACAGTACCCACCAATGTCGCAGCTTTGGGGGAAGATGCTACTCTTTTATCATCTTTCTGCTATTCCCACATAGTAGGGTTATTTTTTCAATGAACTTTATTGAGATATAATTTACCAACAATAAAATAAACTCATGTTAAGTTCAGTGAACTTTGACAAATGTATAAGCCCATGCCATCACTGACACAATCAATATCTGGAACATTAACATTTCCATCAGCCCAGAGTTACACACACACACACACACACACACACACACACACACATACATACACACCTGCCCAGCCCCAGGCAGCCCCTGACCTGCTCCCTGTCACTGCAGGTGAGATCTGACTTTCCAAGAGCTTCATGCAAATGGAATCATGCATGACAGTCCAAGTTTAATTAAGAAAAATTTCTCTAGATAAGAAGCTAGGTTGTTTTTCTAGGAAATAAGAAAATCCATTTAAAATGTGAGTTGTTGCCTTTAACAAGCAAACCAATGTTCATTCTCTCTGGAAAGTAAACATACTGTAAGTAATCTTTTTTGACTATATATTCCAATTATTTCAAAACCTCTGCCTCCTCCCTCATCACCCCTCTTTCATTTGTGTTTCCATTTTCCTCTGATATCTTATTTATTTTGCTAGAATTTGAAAGTGCTGTTGACATTATGCTTTTGGGTCTTTCTAATTTACTTGTATTGGGGAATACAAGTTGATTTTTCACAGGCAAATACATCTTCAAGATTTCTTGGCTTGAATTTAGCCTATTCATTCATCTAAAAAGGGTTGTGAAACCATTGAGCAGAATGAGGCAGGTCCTAACCTACGTGGTCAATGAGAGTCACCCTGGCTTTTTGTCATTGTGGCGGGATTACATGCATTTCTTCCTATTCTGCTCTTCCTCCTCTTCTTTTTTTTTTTTTTTTACAGAGAGAGGGATAGATAGGGACAGACAGACAGGAACAGAGAGAGATGAGAAGTATCAATCATCAGTTTTTCGTTGCAACATCTTAGTTGTTCATTAATTGCTTTCTCATATGTGCCTTGACCATGGGGCTACAGCAGACCGAGTAACCCCTTGCTCAAGCCAGCAACCTTGGGTCCAAGCTGGTAAGCTTTGCTCAAAGCAGATGAGCCTACACTCAAGCTGGCAACCTCGGGGTCTCAAACCTGGGTCCTCCGCATCCCAGTTCGACGCTCTATCCACTGCACCACCGCCTGGTCAGGCTCTGCTCTTCTTTTAAACCTACCTTTACAGTCTTCCAACTCTCTGCCATCCCTTAAACCGAAACACTGCAAGGGAGAGTGAGTTGGCTCTTTTTCCACTGTTCTACCGGCATTGCTGAGTGGGGCAAGGAAGGAACAAGCCAGGATGACCCAGAAGTGATCCCAGTTCCCTGGTGCAAACATCGTCCCAACACACATCAGCATGCAGCAGACAGAACTCAGTGGCAGGCTAGCCATGACCTTGACTGAGACCGTATCTCCCATCACCCAGCCCTTCTGACACCCTGTGTTTAAATCATCATTGGTGAGCTCCTCTTCTAGGGCTTTCAGCCCCTGGGAATTTCGCTCTGGAGAAGAGATGGCTGGAAGCCAAGATATACATAAGGCAAGTCCTCTTCCTGTCCCCAGTTTCTCTCTTGTCTAACCCATTCAATCATTCTGCTGTTAGAATTAAGTTTTGTTCAAAGACATGAGCACAACATTGCTGTTTTATTATTAGTCACTAACCCTGATGGAGTACCCGCATGAAATGTCTGCTCAGCACTCCACAATGTCCACCTGGAGAACTGTACCCCCTACTCCATGCGGGTTTGTACTGCACAACCCACCCCCAGCCAAATCCTTGCCATCAGGACACACGCCCAACTGAGATTGCACCAGCTGGGTTCTCTTGCCTGGACATTTGAAATTGGGATTGAAAGAGCATTAGTATGTCTCTTTGTCACCCAAGAGAGAGCTAGAGAGAGAACTTCCCAGATTCTGTTGGTTTCCAGTTCGTAATTTCAACCCCGCGGTCCTTTTGTGTTGGTCTCTGTGTGACCTCCCTGTAAACTGGAAGAGACTTCCTGGTTTTGCTTAAGGTAATTTGGAGTAGTTTCTTGCTAATTTACAGCGAGCCAGAAGACTCTGAATAATACGCAAGCTGGGACCAGGCAATGAAGCTGCACAAAACCACATCACTGGCTCAGTTCAGGGCTTGGGAACAAGGATCCCACCTTTCGGCGGGCAGTTGGGGGAGGAATGTTTGTGGAACACAGACTGAGGCAGCTGGTGAAATTAATATCAGTTGTTTTGGTACTTGGACAATTTTCGTCCTGAAGCTGAGGCTTTAGGGCAGGGGGTCCCCAAACTTTATACACAGGGGCCAGTTCACTGTCCCTCAGACCGTTGGAGGGCCAGACTATAAAAAAAACTATGAACAAATCCCTATGCACACTGCACATATCTTATTTTAAAGTAAAAAAACAAAATGGGAACAAATACAATATTTAAAATAAAGAACAAGGAAATTTAAATCAACAAACTGACCAGTATTTCAATGGGAACTATGGGTGCGGATGCATCCTGTGCTCCTCTCACTGACCACCAGTGAAAGAGGTGCCCCTTCTGGAAGTGCGGTGGGGCTGCATAAATGTCCTCAGGGGGCTGCATGCGGCCCGCGGGCCATAGTTTGGGGACCCCTGCTTTAGGGGCTTGAAAGGCCACCTTGAAGTATGTTCAACTGTGCTGGCTCCTCCCTGGGACTTGAGTAAGGTGCATGGAGACATGAACCAGTCTGAGGCGGCCTGGCTTAAAGTGGGTAAGGGAAAACAGGTCAGTTACGCAACCTGCTCTTAGCAGTTCTTTATGCTTATGCTATGGGAGCTGAGAACGCTGCAAGTTCATTTTCGAAATTCACCACAGGATTTACTGAGCTGCAACACCTAACACTGTGCAGCCACCTACATTGAGAACAAATGTGTTACACCAGTTATGAAACAGTGAGGCCCTCGCCACTGGAATGGGGACAGCTGGGACACACGAGGAACACTGGAAAACCCCAATCCTTCGACACTTTTGCCGAGTCCATCTGCTGCTGCCCTCTACATCCTAAGGTGAAACCCATTAAGCAGAGAACACGGGAAGATGTCCTAAGAAACAGAAACCCATTAGACAAGCCTGCCTCTGGCTGCCCAGCTTAGCAACTGCCTAGAAAAGGCTTCCAGCAAATCGAGTCTCCCTAAATTAAATCAAAGGCTGCTAATTAAGGTTTTACAGGCATTTTACTGCCAGGAAAACCTCAAGCCTGGAAAACAGGGTCTTTAACATGATACACATCTGCACTAGGGGCTCTTCAGTCCCTCAGTGGACCCAGGTCCAAGCCCAGAAGCTGCTAATTCCACTTAGAAGGTGTCACACAGCCCACAGCCAGTTCCTCTCCAACCTCCTCCCAGTAGCCCAGGAGGAACCCAGACAAGGACCATGGCCCTGGGAGCAGATCCTGGAGTGGCTGTTCTGGCTAACCAAGGAGCTCCTCCAGGTGCCTGCAGGAGTCACCATGCAGTTGCCACAAGCTTCATCAGAAACCAGCGACCAACACGCGGCTGCTGTCTTGGAGGCCTCTCCCATCTTAATTTTGTGGGAGCTTTGTACATACTGTCCAGGCTCTTTCCCCATGTTCTTTATCAGGCGGGATATAGGAGGCAAATTTTATTATTTCTCCGTAGACTGGACCAGCTGGAGACTGCCTTGGAGGAGAAAGGGACATGCCCAGGGAACAGGGCCTCAATGGGGGTTGGGGGGTGTGAAGGGGTTTGTGTTGGCAGACACTTCTGTGCTGTGTGACCCCACAGCCATGGGATGAGGCATGAGCTCCTAGCCCACACAGGACTGGTTGATTTTGTTTTCCTGGGAATTTTGAATTATCAAAGAGAGAGCTAATGGATTTCTCTGTGTGTCTCAGTTACAAAGGATTCCAGCACTGCCAGATGGCAACGGGGTTCTTCTTAGCTAGCAGGCAGCCATGTGCATGGGACAGCAGAGATGGTGGTCTCCATGAGATGGTGGTCCACAGCAGAGATGGTAATGTACAAAGAGAGAGGAAGGAAACAGCTTTGCAAGGAGGCTGGGGAAGGTGGGGTTGCTGACTCATGATTGCTGACTCATGGTTCCTGCTTCTTGGGAGGAGGGGTTGCATTCTTTGCTTTGGGTTCCATGAAATATCCTTGACACTCCATCTGCCTTAAAAAAAATTTCTTTTTGGCCCTGGATAGTGCTTCAGTGGATAGAGAGCATCAGGCCAGTGTATGGATGTCCCAGGTTTGATTTCCAGTCAGGGCAAACAGGAGAAATGACCATCTGCTTATTCCTCCCTTCCTCTCCCCCTTCTCTCCCTCTTCCCCTCCTGCAGCCAGTGGCTTGATTGGTCTGAGCATGACCCCAGGTGCTGAGGATAGCTCCATTGGAGCGCATCAGCCTCAGGTGCTAAAAATAGCTTGGTGCTCAAGCATCAGCCCAAGAGGGGGTTGCCAGATGGATCCTGGTCAGGGCACCTACAGGAGTCTGCCTCACTATCTCCCCTCTTTTCACCTAAAAACATTTTTAAAAACAAACAAAAAAACTTAATTTTGAAATAATTATAGATCCAGAGGAAATTGAAAAGATAGTACAAAGGGGTGCCATGTACTCTTCACTGTTTCCTACATGTTTACAACTTCCATAACTCTAGTACAATATCAAACCAAAAAATTAATATTAATACAATGTATGTCATAAAGATCTTACTACTATTCCTATATAGTCACCCCTGCCCTCACCATTCCTAATCTCTGGCCATTTCTAATCTGTTTTTTACCTCTCTAATTTTGACATTTTGAGAATATTCTACAGGTAAAATCACAGTTTGTGACCTTTTGAAAATGGCTGTTTAAACTTTCTATAATTCCCTTGAGATCCATCGAAGTTGTGATGTACATCAACAGTCATTCACTGTTATTGCTGGCTAATGTTTCATGGTATGGATGTCCCACACTTTGTCTAACCATTCACTTATCCAGACGCCTTGGATTGTTTTCAGTTTAGGGCTATTATACACAAAGTTGCCATGAGCATTTGTATATAGGTTTCTGTGAAAATATGTTTTTATTTCTCTGGGAATAACAACCAAGACTGCAATTGCTGCATTCGATCGGAAGTGTACATTTTTGGTTCTTTAAGAAACTAACAGGTCGGCCCTGGCCATTTGGCTCAGTGGTAGAGCATTGGCCTGGCGTGTGGAAGTCCTGGGTTCGATTCCCGGCCAGGGCACACAGGAGAAGCACCCATCTGCTTCTCTACCCTTCCCCCTCTCCTTCTTCTCTGTCTCTCTCTTCCCCTCCAGCAGCCAAGGCTCCATTGGAGCAAAGTTAGCCCAGGCGTTGAGGACGGCTCCATGGCCTCTGACTCAGGCGCTAGAATGGCTCTGGTTGCAATGGAGCGGTGCCCCAGATGGGCAGAGCATTGCCCCCACCCCCGTGGGCATGCCGAGTGGATCCCGGTTGGGCGCATGCAGAAGTCTGTCTGACTGCCTCCTCACTTCTAACTTCAGGAAAATACAAAAAAAAAAACCTAAAAAACTGACAGGTCATTTTCAGGAGTGGCTATAGCATTTTGTGTTTATACCTTCTGTGCATGACAGTTCCAGTTTCTCTGTATCTTTGTCAGCATTTGGTATTGTCATTTTTTATTTTACCTGTACTAATAGGTATATAGTAATATTTCACTGTCATCTTAAATTGCAACTTTTTATTCCTAGCTAGTTGAATATTTTTATGTGTATATTTTTTGTCTGTATACCCTCACTGATTAAATGTCCCCCTTTCATATCTTTGCTCATTTTCTAATTAGGGTATATGTGTATTTACTGTCAAGTGTTGATATAAATTATCTCATAGGTATTCTACTTTTGTCTTTAATCACTCTCAGAATAGCCTGACCTGTGGTGGCACAGTGGATAAAGCATCTACCTGGAACTCAGAGATCACCGGTTCGAAACCATGAGCTTGCCTGGTCAAGGCATGTACGAGAGTTGATGCTTCCTGATCTTTCCCCTACTTCTCTCTCTCTCTCTTTCTCTCTTTCTCTCTCCTGAAATGAATAAAGTCTTAAAAAAATTTTTTGAAAAAATAATGATACTGCCTGACCAGGCGGTGGCGCAGTGAATAGAGCGTCGGACTGGGATGCGGAAGACCCAGGTTTGAGACCCCGAGCTTGCCGGCTTGGGTGTGGGCCCATCTGGCTTGAGCAAAAGCTCGTCAGCTTGGACCCAAAGTCGCTGGCTCCAGCAGGGAGTTGTTCGATCTGCTGAAGGCCCGCGGTCAAGGCACATGTGAGAAAGCAATCAATGAACAACTGTGGTGTCGCAATGGCAATGAGAAACTAATGACTGATGCTTCTCACCTCTCTCTGTTCCTGTCTATCTGTCTCTATCTATCCCTCTCTCTGACTCTCTCTCTGTCCCTGAAAAAAAAAAAAAAAAATGCTACTCAGTATAGTAGCTAAGAGCACATGCTTCGCATCAGGCTTGTAAGTGACTTAGAGGTTTCAGCTTGCTTTTTATATGTTGTTTTTATTTTTTATTTTATTTATATTTTTTAGCAAGAGAGACAGAGAGAGGGACAGATAAAGACAGACAGGACAGGAAGGGAGAGAGATGAGAAGCATCAATTCTTCATTGTGGCACCTAAGTTGTTCATTGATTGCTTTCTTATATGTGCCTTGACCGGGGGGCTCCAGCTGAGCCAGTGACCCCTTGCTCAAGTCAGCGACCTTGGGCTCAAGCCAGTGACCATGAGGTCATGTCTATAATCCCATGCTCAAGGCAGCAACCCCACGCTAAAGCTGGTGAGCCCATGCTCAAGCCAGATGAGCGTGCACTCAAGCCGGCAACCTCAGGGTTTTGAATCTGGGTTCTCTGCATCCCAGGCCGATGTTCTATCCACTGTGCCACTGCCCAGTCAGGCTATATGTTGTTTCATAAACATCATATCTTATTGTTCTAATCATTAACTGCAATTACAATTTAGTTTATAAATAATTTGCATAAACAAATAGCTGCAGCAAGCCAACATTGCCTAAATTCTAGTTGATTGTGTTTGTGTTTCTGTGACTGAAAAATATCTAATCCACTGATGTCACAAGAGTGCACAAGTCACAACAGCTGCTCTTCAAGTGAATAACCGCTTTTAGAGTTTAAAAAATCGCATTTTGCACATATTTTTATTTACTTTAGGTAAATACCTGACAACATTCAGTTCAACACATTCTATGAAAACAGACCCTCAAGCTTTGGTCTCCTCTTAAAGCCATGATGGCAAACCTATGACATGCTTGTCAGCACTGACACGTGTGGCCATTTTTTATGACACGCGGCTGCATGCAGCCACATACTGAGAAGTATGGGGCCGCATGCCAAGAAGGACGTTTTATCCTCGGCTCCTGCATGGCCAGGTGCAGTAGCCGAGGATAAAACATTTGCTGTAGTGTAGAAACTCTGTGCCGGAGGCCTGTAGGCCAAAACAACAGAACTCCGGCACAGAGCGTCTAGTTCTGGGACTTCCGGTTAGGCCGTTTTTCTTGAAGTGACACACCACCCAGGTTATGCTCGGTTTTTTGGTGAATTTTTACACACCAAGCTCAAAAGATTGCCCAGCACTGTCTTAAAGTAAAGGCAGAAAATAAATGCCCCTTCACATTTTATAATTTTAAAAAAGTATATCAGTGTGAATGAAGCAGATGTACGTCCAACGTTCGGATATTCTGTGTGAGGCTAGGACATATTTCCTGAGGTTTGTGAGGGTCCCCAAGGTGACTGCACAGCTGGGCCTACAGCAGAACTGCTTCTGCAATGGGCAGGGCCACTTTGGGGACTGGGCACTGTCTCCCGTGACCCAGGGCTGTAGGTGTGAGTTATTGTGAGTCAAATCAATGCCTAGCTTTTGGGATAATCAATTATCCATTGACTGTGTGTGCTGCAGCTTCTTTCCACACTTGGAAATGGACAGGAGGAGGCAGAGTGCCATTCCCACACATTAGAAAGCCAAGTTTTCACCCTTGGGAGAGGTAAGTGATGGCGTCTCCAAGGTGCAGCCAGACAGCACATGGGGAATCAGGGAACGGCCACAGCTGCCCCACACCAGTGTCTTTGCCACAGTGCATCCTGAACTGTGAAAGGTAGTGTCAGCAGAGCAAAGTCACAGATCTGTGCATCGTGGGCCCCACACCCCTTTGTCTAATTTCTAGCCACTGGATTTAGATGGGTTGATCACAGTCAGCAGGCACAACACACAGTAAACTCAGCAGGTCTACAGATAACCCAGGCTCGCCTACCTGCCTCAGCGAACCTCACGGAAGCTTTTGGACATTGGGGTGTGAGGGGCATGTGGCCATCCATCTTTCCCCAATCTATTCCCTGATTTCCATCTCACCCCTCTGAACCTCCCAGCTTTGACCTTGCTGATTTCTCTCCTGGTTTCAGTCTTTTCTCACCCTTTAGCCATTGGACTTGATGCCTGGCACATCTTCTTATCAAAGCCATGTTTCTTTCTTTGTTCTATTGAAACTAGAAACACCATACCCTGACCATAGAAAAAGTTTTGCAAGATTTGCAGATGAGTAAATGAAAAGAGTTGTGTAAAGCCATAATGTCAGTTCTGTAAAGGCCATAAGTGTTCCCTGATGTGTCTGGATTCTGGAAAGCCCTCAGGATGCTGCCTTAACAACCTCTGTAAAAGGCCAAGATAACCAAGCACATTCTTTTGCTTTTTGTAAAATGCTTCGCTGAGTACTCTCCCTAGATTGTTCCAACGATAACTGAAAGTCTGTTTCGCTTCTGTAAAACTGCTTTGGCTAGGTGCTCACCCCCACCCCTCACTTCTTTTTGCCTTTAAAAGCAAACCCCTGAGTTTTATCGGGGCCGCATGATTTGGTAACTATAGCCCCCGTGCGGTCACCAGCATTTAAATTAAAGACTCCTTAATTTGGCTACTTAATTGTGTGGCAAAACATTTGTTTCCTGGCTGTCCACATATAACACTATCATCATATTGCTTTATACTTCTTCATGGAAGCCTCAGTACACTCCCATTCAGGGAGGCCCAGGGACTGTGGCTTTGCCTCCTCCCCCTTTTCCCAATACAGGTATTGATCAACTTATGACCTATGCAACTTACGACCATTCAACTTTACGACCACAATCGCTAGCCACATCTGTTCTGCGTCTGGAGCAGTTTTTGTATGCACCTGTATTTTGTAATTATGTATGTTTTTCAAATATTAAACCAGTTGTACTGGTAATACAGTGTTTTACTTAAACCTGACGAATGTAAAAATAAGAAACAAAATGGTATAGAGATGATACAAATGGCATAAAATGAACAAAGAAAACTATATATATAACAATAATGAAATAAAATTATGATAAAATATGACTTTTATAACATCATTTCACAGTACTGTACATATAGCCTACTCAACTTACGACCAAATCATGTTACGACCGGTCTGTCGGAACCAATCGTGGTCATAAGTTGAGCACTAGCTGTATTATTTCCCCTCCCCCACAAAAGTTCACACCCAGCCTCAAAACTACTCAAGAACCAGGCTGTTTGCAATCAACTGTTCCTCTCTGCCTCTGGAGTGGCAGGTGAAGCCCTTTCTCCACAGGGGTGTTGTGAGATTTGCTGATTATATATTACCAGGGAAGAGGGAAAGGAGAGTTACTGTTTAGTGGATACATAGTTTTAGTTTGGGAAGATGAAAAGTTCTGGATGGTGGTGATGGCAACTCACCATTGTGGGCCTGGCCTGTGGTAGCACAGTGTTTAAAGTGTCGACCTGGAACGCAGAGGTCGCCAATTCAAAACCCTGGGCTTGTTTGGTCAAGGCACATATGGGAGGTGATGCTTTCTGCTCCTACCCCCTCCTCTCTCTAAAATGAATAAATAAAATCTAAAACATAAAATACTCAACATTGCGGAAAAATTTCCATATATTATATATTTGCATCTCTCATCATAACTTAGTACCTAATTCTAGAAATGGGGCAGCTATCCCCACTACCCTTTGCCTCCACCCCGGTCTCTGCTCTCAGGTCATAAGGTTCCATCCTGTCTGTTCCCCCTTCCCTGTCCCAGCCCCACCTTTCTGTCAATCAGTTAGGGGGACACACAAACAGAGTGCTCCCCTCCCCTAGTAACACAGGATCTCTCATCGGCTGCTATCACCATGGCAACTCACTGTCTCCTCTCCCATCCCCTCACTTTCCAGAGCCAAAGATTTGTGGAGTTCCAGAGTTCTCAGGGCTAGGAGGGAAGAGGAAAGAGAGGTGGAGGAGGGGAGAGAGGCTCCCCTGACTGCAGAGGCAGATGCGGTTCAGGTTTGCCTTGATTCTGATTCCAGCTTGGTTTGCATGTTGAGAATCCATTCTGATACCCTTGGGCACACCTGATCCCCTCTGAAATGAGCCAGCTCAGGGCCCCAAGGGCCTGGGTCAGTGGCATGTGGCAGGCATAATAAGCGTGTTGCTCAAACAGAAGAAGAGTTCACTGCTGCTGGCTATACAGCACTGTTGGGAGGGAGGTGCTGCTTGGGCAAGACACGAGAGCCCCAGGAGGTGAGCTCTAAAGCTTCCATAGGCTATCGGTGTAATTTGTTATTCTAGCCACCCTGGGTGTGGTTGGTCAGAGAGGGCAGCCCAACAGGTACTCCTCCAGCCTGATGTAAATTGGGAGGGGGGGCGGGGATGGAGATACATGTATAGACAGGACCCCCCTGGAAAGCTACATATGGTATGACACTGAAACCCCAACCAGTGGGTCTTAGCTGTTGGGAGGCAGCCTAAGGTCAGTGCCAGGGTCTGAGAACCTCCTGCTTCCCCAGTAGCCTACAAAGTGACCACATGACACATCTTATGCGTGCATGGACTGCACATTGATTCTCTTGTGGTTTAAAAACATAATTTAAAAGCATGGGCTAGCCTGAGCAGGCAGTGGCATAGTAGATAGAGCATCAGCCTGGTATGCTGAGGACCCAGGTTCGAAACCCCGAGGTCACCAGCTTAAGTACAGCTCATCTGGCTTGAGCACAAGCTCACCAGCTTGAGCACAGGGTTACTGGCTTGAGCATGGGATCATAGACATGACCCTATGGTTGCTGGCTTGAACCCAAAGTCACTGGCTTGAGCAAGGGGCCACTGGGTTGTCTGGAACCTCCCAGTCAAGGCACATATGAGAAAGCAATCAATGAACGTCTAAAGTGCTACAACAAGTTGATGCTTCTCCTCTCTCTCCAATTCAGTCTATCTGTCTCTCTCACTTAAAAAAAAAAAGAAAACATGGGCTGAATTCAAGGTAACCTTTTGTCATTGTGGGTATTCTCAGCAGGGGCGTGGTGGGGGAGGGGGAGGGTTTATGAAATTGAATGTGGTTGAACAACCCCCCCTTGAAAAGGATGAGGCCATGAAATTCTGATACATGCTGCAACGTGGATGAGCCTTGAGGACATGACACGAAGTGAGATAAGCCAACACAAAAGGACGAATATTGTATGATTCCACTTACATGAGGTAATACATGAGGTAATGGATTAGCAAGAACAAGTATACTCAATGAATCAAAACGTAGATTAGAGGCCATGGCCACAAGGCTTGGTTGTTTAGAGCACTGTCCTGAGGTGCAGAGGTTGCCGGTTTGATCCCCAGTCAGGGCACATACAAGAATGGATCCATGTTCCCCTCTCTGTCTCTGTCTCTCTCTCTCTTTCTCTCTCTCTCTCTCTCTCTCTCTCTCTCCTTTTCTCACTAAAATCAATAAATATAAAATATTTTTTAATGTAGATTAGAGGTTGGGGGCATGTGGGAAGGGCAAATGAAGATTTGGAGTCCTATGGGGACAGAGCGTCAGTTTGGGAAGATAGAGCTCTGGAGGCAGACGGTGCTGCTGGCGGCACAGCAGCGTGAATGTACTGAATGCCGCTGAACTGAACACTTACAAATGGTTAAAATAATAAAGTTTATGTCATGTGGATTTTACTAAAATAAAAAAAATGTATCCCTCCCCAGGAAAAGGGGGCGAGGCAAAGCTGGGTGGTGGAGCAGTGTGCACCTGCCGTGGGGAGCCTGACGGAGGGCACACCGGGGAGCTCTGACAGAGAGAAGCATTCTGGAGAAGGGGGCTCACCCACACAGGCTGTCTCCCTCTCACGACCTCCCCCTGCTGCCTCCTGCTGCCTGGCTGAGGGTTAGCAGGTTGAAGAGGTTACACCAGGGGTTCCTGCCCCCCTTCCCGGAGGGAACTAAAGAAACCACCTTGGATGACCCATTGCTTCTTCTCAGGGTTCCACTTCATTTAGGAACCCCTCCCCACAGTAGTGAGGACCCTCAGCTTCAGTTCTGATCAGGAAGAACAGGAGAACCCTCTGGAAGGCCCACGTGGGCTGGCGGGATGCTGAGGACCTACCGACTCTAGTCCAGTAGCCACAGCACAGGCGGTGAGTTGAAGGGAGGGAAGCCTTGCTTTTCTGGGACCCCTGTGCCACACCTTCCCTACCCCCAGGGGCTGGAGGACCTGCAGCCCCTCCTTGCCTTCTGAGTCACTGTTCAAACCCACCAGCCCTTCGTCAGAGCTGAAACACACCACACCCTCTGTGAAGCTATTTTTAGGATTTATCTGTGCTTTCTGATTTCTCCTCTAGATTCCATATTCTCCCACCCTCAGATCTAAAAGAGCTAAAAATTCTGGAAATCATTCATCATGCCCCCTCTCCAGGTGCTCTGGCTCTCTGGGCGGCTCAGCTTGCAGGCTGTGCCTTCACCCCACCTTCCCGCACACTGCCTCTTTCTCTCTCCATCCCCACCCTCAGCCTCCTCCGGTTCCCCCGCTCCACAGGCAGCGGGGAAAGCAGGCAGACTACTTGTGTGACATCATCTTCCACTCCCTGGTCTGCTAAGAGTTACTCACTCAGGCAATCCCTGCTTTGCCAGAGGAGACCGTCCAATTGCCAAGCAACCACTGTTGGCCAATCACAGAGCTTGGAGGTGATGTCATGGCAAGAGCTGATGTGGAAAGAAGCCCAGGGTACCACTAATTGAGGGAGTGAAGAAGGGAGCAGCTTGCTTCTAACTGGACTGCAGGTAAGTAGAAATGAAATGCAAATTATCTGAGACTTTTCAGATAAAAGAAAAAGAAAACCAGCAGCTTCAAAGAGGAGAAGCAGCGAGGCGTTTGGCGCCTATTGTGTTGCTTTTGGGTTTTACTCAATCAATTAAACTTTGTCAAATCTCGGGAAATTGGGAGAGGAGGGGAAAATGGCCTTGACGGAGGGGTGAAGGTGGGCTGCAGGCACGTCTTCCATTCCTGTGCTCAGGAGAGAGAGGATGGGCGGAAACTGTCGGGTCAGATGTCCACAGTGAGTTTTTTTCTGCATAAAAATGTTTTGTTGCTGGGAAGGAAGGTTTTGCTCAGAGTCTAGCTTCCCTGGAACTGGCTCTGACCCCCGGACCCCTTTTGAGCTAGAAGCAGCCCTGTGTTTTACATTTCCTTCCTCAGCCCCAGCTTTTCCCTCTCCCTTTCCCTTTGTATCATCTATTTCTTTCTCCTCTATCTGCACTGAGTTACTTTTTTCTCTTGGTTTAAGGATGCAATGAGATCACCACTTCTTGCTTGCCCCGCCCTGCCCTGAAGTCAACCTGATCCTACCAACACCAGGCAGGGTGGCTGGCTGTAAAGCTGCAAACTGAGGGGACCCACAATGGCCACGCCCTGTTCCCTGCTTGTGGCCCTTCCGGGGCCCCTCCTCACTCAGCCTGCCACCCTCCCCTGGAATATAGGCACTGTCTTCTTCTCAGGCAGGACCCAGAGGGTTGACATCCACCGGCCCGCTATCCCCACGTGGCGGTGCTGTCTTTGTTTTATTCCTCCCAGGAAGAGATGGTCAGGTGTGGAGGGGTCTCATTGTCCTGAAAAAGGGCAGGTCTCCTGGACCCCTTGAGGAGGCTCAGATATACTCAGGCAGCCCATGTCTGAACACTAGGGCGGGGATACCCCATGTTTCAAGACCATAAACATAAAAGGAATGGCCAGCCGTGGCCTGCTTGAGTCCTGCAGAGAGGGTGGGAGGTGGAGAGGGAAGGAGGGGAATTGTCTTTACTGAGGCTGAGGGCCCCTCTAGGGGGAGAAAACCCCTCCCACAGGCAGGGAGTCAGGGTGCTGGGGGAATGAGATCGTTGGTCAGATGAGGAAGTAATCAGAGTACAGGAACAAGCACTGAGGAGGCTGGGCACAAGGTCTGCCTAGCAGAGCTCCAGTCTCTCAGAGACCCTGCTCTATCCTCTAGCTGAGCCAACCACCCTTGCCTCAGCTCATCCCAAGCCCCGACCTTGCTGTCCCAGAACTATGCCTTTACCCCTTCTTGAAGCCCACTTATTATCACCAGCACCTGAACACCTGTCAGAGGGCCCCAGCCCTTCTGGGACAGGTTTGGAGTGGGTGAGGATCTTTAATTGCTAAATGGATCCATCATAGAGCATTGTAGAGAGCGAGTTCCCCAACCCAAAAAGCATTCAAACAGAAATTGGATTACCACCCAGCAGAGTGGCTATAGAGGAGATTTCTGCATTGTGTTGGAGACTAGTCTGGGTTACTGTTTTGCAAACTGTAGATTGAGACCAGTTAGTGGATTGTGAAATCAGTTTGTGGATTTTAACTCTTTTTTAAATAAAATGGGCTAAAATAGTGTGAAAAGAGTTAGAATGTATCCCATATAGTAGAATAAATAATGTTTCCTGTACCACTTTCAGTTACATATTTTTAATTATTTATATATTTATAAATAGAACTATATACATGTTTACATTTCAGTCGTGTATACATTTATGTTTGTCAGTGTATATGTATGGACCGATGACTATATATGTCTATATCAGTAGCATGACATATACAACTGGATTATGATATAAAAATGTAGTTTTTTATTATGGATCTCAAGAAAAAGGTTGGAGAAACATTGGACTGAGAGACCTCGAACTCCTTTTTCTAACTATAAGACTATAAGCCTGTGGATAAATAACTCTTACTAGACTAGACTATAAACTTCCTTTTAATTTTTTTTAATATAAAATACACATAATATGAAATTTACCATTTTAATCATTTTTCAGTGTACCGCTCAGTGGCACTACATACATTCACATTGTTGTTCAACCATCACCACCATCCATCTTCAGAACCTTTTCAACTTTTTTTATGTGTGACAGAGACAGAGAATCAGAGAGAGGGACAGATAGGAACTGACAGACAGGAAAGGAGAGTGATGAAAAGTATCAATTCTCCTTTGTGGCTCCTTTGTCTCCTTAGTTGTTCATTGATTGCTTTCTCATATGTGCCTTGACTCAGGGGCTACAGCAGAGCGAGTGACCCCTTGCTCAAGCCAGCAATCCCGCGCTCAAGATGGTGAGCCCACGCTCAAACCAGAGACCCCGGGGTTTCAAATCTGGTTCCTCCACATCTCAGTCCAATGCTCTATCCACTGCACCGCCCCCTGGCCAGGCTCAACTTTTCAAACTGAAACTTTGTCCCCATTAAACAATAACTGCCCGCTCCCCTCCCCCCAGTCCATGGCAACCATCATTCTATATTCTGTGATATAAATGGGATCACACAGTATTTGTCTTTTTGTGACTGGCTTATTTCACTTAACATAATGTCCTCAAGCTTCACCCATGTTGTAGACTGAACTTCTTGTGAGGAGAACTGTCTTATTCATATGTGTCCTTATTACCAGGATAAAATAAGTGCCCAGAGGTACAACTAAATCCAAGTATTGTTTTAAATAGAAAAATATTATGTCTCTTTAGGGAGATACTTTGTTCTAAGAATCTATCAAAGATAGAGAAGTCTTGTGTCCTTAGCAGACTGTTAAGCAGACACTCTATTTGCAGTGGGGTAATGGGAGTATCTTGAAGTTTTGTTTAATATCTAGATTTTATTTGGCTCCATAAAAGAAATACAAGAGCCAAGTGAGAATGGCTGCCTTCTCTCATCCAGCCAGGCCATTGGAACCACATTCACCCTATGGAACAAAAGTGGGACTGCTGATGAAACGTAAATAGAACAACAAAGACTGATGAACCAAGATCCAGAGAGAAAGGCAGTAAAACAGAAACAAGGGACATGGGGAAAAGAAGGGAGGAGAGAGAGAGAGAAAGAAAAAGAAAGAGCGAGAGAGGAGAGAGAGAGTCTATATTAACCTAGCCACAAAGAAAATAAAAACAGGAAACTTTAGATCTTTCATGTTCTTGATTTTAAGTAAGTTGATATTTAAAAAATAAAAATCATAACCAAAGAAAGGCTTATTTTTTTCCTGAACCCTTAAGATGTTCTCCCTAGACCTCCTTGATATTTTTATATTATTTTCTACTTACCTGGAGATTCCCATTTGGAGGCATAGAATTCCAAGAGATTTTGAAGTCATGGGTGGTTAGAAATGAGACCTTTCTGCAGGAGGATAGAAATCTTAGGGAAATTTTTTAAATATGCAAAACGTGATTTTTATAATGCCCTGTAATTTTTATAATAACCAAAGTCTCCCCTTCTCCCTCTGCCTTTCCTTCTCTTTCTCTCTCCCTCTCTCTTAGCCCAGAAAATAAACATCCATCATGTCTAATTTAGTGTGCTTATAAAATTAAAATTTGCTATATTTAGAGATGAGATAGTCTGTAAAAGGTTACTTTTTCTGTTTTTCTTTGGGGAGGAATAAAGACCAAAAAAAATCTTTCCTGCCATTTTAAAAAGCATTTTTGCAAGGTTTTGCATTTTAAGTCCCACTAAATAGACAGGAAGACAGATGTAGGTATATTAACCCCCACCCCCATATACCCATCTCCATGTTTCCCACCAAAGCTCACTGGCCTTTCCCCTGCTGTCAGTTGGTGGTGGGAAGCAAGAGGACAGAACAGATCAGAAGCGGCAGGAGCCTGGGGTGGTTGGCCTAATTTATGACAGGGCACAGGCAACCCAGGAGTTCAAAGTACAAACCAGGGAATGTGAATCCAGAAAAAAGATCTGAGCTCAGACTCTAGGGTGAAAGATCCAGTGGGGAGAGGGAGGGGCAGAGTGCAGAATTCCAGTGGATCATGTGGGTGTCAGTGTCCAGGAATCCAGACCAGGTAGGAAGCAAGGTTTAAATTGAGAACAGTAGTTCCTGTCTACTGTTTCACTTTCCATGGTTTCAGTAACCCTTGGTCAATAGTAGTCTGAAAATATTATATGAAATCCCATAAATAAGCATTTCTTAAGTTTTAACTTGCATGGTGTTCTGAGTAGCGTGATGAACTCTCACTCTGTCCCATTCCGTCCCACCTGGGATGAGGATTATCGCTTTGTCCAGAGTTTCTAGCTGTATTTGCTCCACACCCATTAATCACTTAGTAGCCATCCCAGTTATTAGATCGGCTGTCATGGTACCTCAGTGCTTGTGTTCAAGTAACCCTTATTTTACTTAATAATGGCCCCAGAGGGCAAGGGTAGAGATGCTGGCAGTGAAGATATGTCAAAAGTAGCTATAAAGGGCTTTCTTTAAGTGAAAAGGTATGAATGTATAGGAGAAAACATAGTACATATAGTGTTCAGTGCTATTTGCAGTTTCAGGCATTAACTGGGGTCTTGGAGCTTATCCCCCTGGTTAAGGGAGAGCCAGTGCACATGAAACAGGTTGAAAGGCTCAGTCTGCTGATTGCACAAACACACTAGACCCCTGATACTGCCTCGGGTCTGTCTTCTGCACCTGCCACCAAACCAGATATGTAAGGACTCGACAAGTATTACGTGAGTCCTTCCTAGAAAAAAAATATTACCCCACAAGTAGCCTAGCTAATTTCTTCTAGCAAATTTGTTTTTTTATCAAGAGAATTCTACTACAAAAAGAATATTGATAATGGTCATGAAGAAAGAAAACATTAGAGTTTAGTCATTGTCTAATTGTAATCAAAATGCTTATAAAGCTGAATGCGACTGTGAAATATCTTGAGGCAAGGAAATACATCCGTTAAATTCATTACTGTATTCCTTCCTACTACCTTTTAGTGCGTAGAGTAGATTCTCAATATATAAAGCAATAACAGTAATTCATAACTGAAAATCCAGATCATTCTGACAAAACCATCTCATACAAAGGAAACCATTAGATTCTGTTTTATTCTCACTGTAGTGAAACATAGGTGTAATTATTAACTTAAGATAAAAGAGATGTAAAACTCACAAAGCATTGGAGAAAAATAAAAGAACAAAGAAAACAAGAGTAGTATTGTGAAAGATAAGAGTCTCCCTGAGTATAGCTAAATACAGGCTTGAATGCTGGCTCTGATATGGCTACTTGATCCTGGAAAAGGCACTGGTTCTCCTGGACCCTCTGTCTCCTCATTTGGAAAAGGGTGGGAAATGAAAATGCTAAATGCCCTGGCCGGATAGCTCGATTGGTTAGAGCTTCATCCTAAAGCACAGTAGTTGCCAGCTCAATCACTGGTCAGGGCACAGACAGGAACAAATAAACAGATGTCCTATCTGTCTCTCTCTTCTCCCCTTCTTCTCTCTCTCTCAAAGCAATGATTTCTTTTTACAAAAATGTTTTAATGCTGGTAATCTCCATGGCTCCTCCCATCTAGGGCAGAGAGCTTGACATTCTGAAAATGTTTACAAGTTCTATTGCCTGTGCTTTGCACAGAAATAATTTAATTTATTACTCTTGATAGGTCATGTGTGCACATTTTAACAAGGGCTTTCTGAGGCAAAGCCAGATACAAAGGAGAGCTTCATGGCGAGAATGTTAAGCATGAGGCCACCCACAGCTGAGAGGCAGATTCAGGGCAAATGAGCCTTTGTATACCCTTCGGCCACACACCGGAGGCAATTATCTGCCTTGCTTGCATTTATGCTTGGCCTTGGATTTGAGGAAGTACCATGGACTTTACTGGAAACATCATGGCCTTTGATATAAGAAGACTTGGGTTTGAATCCCATCTTTATTATTTTTTATTGACTTCTAGGCAAATCAAGTCACTTACCTGAACTGACCATGTATAGAATGGGTATAATAGTATCTATTGCACAGGAGTTGGGGAGAATGAAGTGGTGAAATATATATACCCAGATCACAGATAATAGATGCAAGAAAAAAACTACAAGAAAATGCCATTAGTAGGAAGTAGCAAGATGACGGGTCTTTTCTTTGTCACATAGATGTTCTAAAATATTATGTTAATACGTTTCTAATTACACAGTACATATACAATGCATATATGCACACATGTGCATTTGAAAGTGCCTGGTAAACTGTAAAATGCTACAAAATACTCCTAACGTTGTGACTAGGGTAAGATTACACAGGCTTGTTCCAGAAGCTGATTCTTCCAAGTGCTTTGAACCCAGGACCTCGCACAGTACCCTAGTCACAAAGCCTTGCACACCATCCAGCGACACTGAATGGAAGTCTGTGCCCCTGAGCTTTACTTCTAACATGGTGGTTCTTCTGTATATATTGACACAAAATAAAAATAGCCCAGAAAGTGCCACCTCTGTGGATTATTTGGGGCTGTCGGTTATCCAGATTTTACTTTCTTTTTCTGGCTTGCCTCCCAACATAAACACAAACCTCAGAGCTCTGTGCTTGCCCACAGGTGACACCTCCTTTTTTCCTAGAAGCACAACTGAAGCTGCATTTCTAAGGCTGTTAGGTACTGGCTGGAAGTAGCTCCAGGCCACGGCGCCCACCATCTCTTCCTCTTGAAGCCAGCCGGAGGGGCATGCTTAGACAAACACCAGTCCCTTAAAGCCAATTATTCCACACTGTTCTTCTTGGCCCCAATTCCCTCCGGTGTCTCACTAGCCCTCCTTGGCCTGTGCTCTGACACCCACTCATCTCCCTTTATTACATGTTCCACGTCTCGGCTGGAGAATTGCCCAAGGCCCACAGAGCATCTGTCAAACTTCCAATGGCTCCAAATTCCCACCCAAAAAACCTGTTTCACTTTTCATCATCAAAAACCCCTGTGGTTATTTTAAGACCTAGTCAAAGGCTTGGCACAGAATTAAATGTTCAATAATAATTGTGGAAAGAATGAAATAAGATATGGCTTCCAATCAGAGCCTCTGATCAACATGAAATAACCAGGGTTACTGTACAGATAGGATATGAGTCCATGATCTGTGGGTAGCTTATGCATCTTATTTCTGGTGAATACATAACTTCAATGGGACTTTTGTGGGGGGTTTTCTTGAGAGGGGTAGGGGGACAGACAGACAGGAAGGGAGAGAACTGAGAAGCATTAATTTTTCACTGTGGCGCCTTACTTGTTCATTGACTGCTTTCTCATGTGTGCCTTGACCAGGGGGCTACAGCAGAGTGAGTGGCCCCTTGGTCCAGCCAGTGACCTTGGGCTCAAGCCAGAAACACTTGGGCTCAAGCCAACAACCTCAAGGTTTTGAACCTGTGTCCTCTGCATCCCAGGCTGATGCTCTATCCACTGCACCACCACCTGGTCAGGTTTCACAGGACTTTTAAAAGACTGGTAATTTTCCTGGACCTAAAGAGTCACCTTCCTGTACTGCCATGGTCAGAGCGCCTACGTCAGAACTCGTTTCTATGCCTTGATTCTGCGCTGAGCTCCGCTATGATCTCTGAGCACTCTGGCCAGGAACTACTTACTCTATTCAAACCACTTAGATTTGCATTCGCTTCTTAGCTCTCAAAAATAGTCCACATGGCAATTGACATACCCTGATGGCATCCTCCAGGCATTTCTCACAGGGACAAATAAAATGCTTGCTCACTCTGGCTATGTGGGCACTCGGGCACCTTAGGAGGTCAGGTGTGCACCCAATCAATGTCATTTGGCATCTGAGAACTGGTTGCTCTTCTCTGTCAGCTCCTGATCACTGACTACATAACAGACAGCCTGAGAGTGTGGCTCACCGTTTCTGGTCATGTAAATAAATCCATCTGCTGTGGTGTCTGTTATGCATCTCCATCTTTTTACTGCTGCTCTGGTGGCCCCCTGCGGGCTGTTCACTCACATCCTGGCCTGTGGGAGAGAACAGGGGTCAGTATGAAGGGAGGCTACTGATGCTGGAACCCAGAGGTTTAGACTCCGATCCTATCTCTGCCACCTCCTCAGTGTGGTCACAGGACCTCTGGCTCCCAGGAAGAAGGGTATTGGCATTTCAGAAGGGACAATTGTTGTTTGTGTGCAAATGTTGCGTGCTATACAAGATACTTAAACTACCTGGCTCCTGCCCACTAAAGTCCCCCAAGTACTACCCCCAGTCTAGTGACCATCAAAGCGCCTCACATATTTGAGTGAGGCTGCCACCAGTGGCAAACCACTGGCTAGTGATGGTCAGGTCTCTCCATCTCGGACATTCTAATGTTCTAGGGGGAAACTGGGGAACCCAGGAGATCCCTCTTCAGTCAGCAGCCTGTTTCTAGACCTTTACTACCAGCCACCCTCACCCCTGATAAAAACTCACTCATTCTGTGTCTCATCTCCCGATGGCCTCGAATCTCTGCCTGGCGGGCCTATCACTAATCAGTTGTGCCAGTTATGCTAGCGGTTCCATTCATTAGGAAAGGAAAGGTGTGATTACTTGTATTTCCACATACAGACTCTTAGATGTTGGAGCTGGGGGAAATATATGGATCAACGCGGGCAAATGGTGCTGGGTGGGCTGCCAACAGTGCAGGGTTGAACTTGTTCTAGGCAGGTCCTCAACTCTTCCTTCCTTGTCTCAGCTTCTAGCCTTCCCTTCCTCACCTTTCCCCCAGGAGCATGCTGCCAAATGAATCTCTTTGCACTAGGGGTATAACCTAGTGCAAAGACAAAGCCAGGCTTCAGAATGAAAATCCCAGCTCTAACCCTTGCTCCCTGTAGAACATGGTGCAATTAAGTTGATTCTGCTGAGCTGCTATCTCTTCATTAGAAAAAAACCTCAGAGAATAAACTGAGATAATGTCTGTGGTTTTCCAGGTACAAATCTAGCATCACCACCTGACCAGGCGGTGGTGCAGTGGATAGAGCGTCAGGCTGGGATGCGGAAGACCCAGGTTCGAGACCCTGAGCTCACCAGCTTGAGTGCGGGCCCATCTGGCTTGAGCAAAAAGCTCATCAGCTTGGACCCAAGGTCGCTGGCTCCAGCAAGGGGTTGCTCGGCCTGCTGAAGCCCCGCGGTCAAAGCACATTTGAGAAAGCAATCAATGAACAACTAAGGTGTCGCAACGACAACGAAAAACTAATGATTGATGCTTCTCACCTCTCTTCGTTCCTGTCTTTCTATCCCTATCTATCCCTCTCTCTGACTCTCTCCCTCTGTCCCTGTAAAAAAAAAAATTTTTTTTAAATCTAGGATCACCATTTCCTCTCTCCTTATTAAAAGATATCAGTGGCTTCCCACGGAATAGAAGATAAAGAACAAACTCTTACACTGGCCTGGAGATCTCTGATCTTTCTCTTCCTATTCTAGCAATCAGTCCCAATGCACCATGAATGCAGCCCAGTGGGCCACCTCTGACCTCCAATAAACTCAGTCACACAGCCATCACATGATCAAGTCCCAAAGCCATTGCCAGATTAGAGGTACTGCAGAAACTAAATGCATAATAGCCCATCACACTCTCATTTTTAGCATCTGAAGCTTGAGTCCCTCTTACTACCTGGTATGCTGGGTCATAACTGACAGCCCAGGGACAGGGCTGCCTGGGGTGGCCCTGCCTCTCGTCAAAAGTGCTTGACTGCCTGACCAGGCGGTGGCACAATGGATAGAGTGTCTGCCTGGGACTCTGAGGACCCAGGTTCAAAACCCCGAGGTCGCCAGCTTGAGCGCGGGTTCTCTGACTTGAGTATGAGATCATAGACATGACCCCATGGCCACCGGCTTGAGGCTAAAGGTCACTGACTTGAGTGGGGAGTCACTGGCTCTGCTGGAACCCCCTAGTCAGGACATGTATGGGAAAGTAATTAATGAACAACCAGAGTGGCGCAACTGGGAGTTGAAGCTTCTATTTCTCTCCCTTCCTGTCTGTCTGCCCCTATCTCTCTCTCTCTCTCTCTCTCTCTCTCTCTCTCTCTCTCTCCTTCACTTAAAAAAAAAAAACTGCTTGGGAACAATCACTAGGCGAAGGCCACTGTCCTGAGCTTTAGCTCTAGTTCTGTAGTTACCAACTGAGCTATTGTGACACATCAGCCTTCAGTTGAAGGCCCCTTTGATTTTTGCTACTATTGAATGTGGTCCATTTGCTGGTCTTCCTTAGGCTACCCAAGGCCTGGTAGTGGCTTCTGCCTTAACAGAAAGCACACAAGGAGTCCCTGGGAAGCCTAGAGGTTTGCCTCAGCCTAGGGTTTTGTCTTATGATGCTCTGATGTCTGATGTCCTCCCTAGAATCTCCCACTGATGGGCCTGACCTCATGGGCTCATGCCTAATCTGGCCTCCATTATCTCTTTTCTTTTTCTTCTTTTCCTTGGGGGAGGGGGGGCTCCATTATCTCTTAATCTTCATCTTACCTCCTGGATTTCCTGGTGATCTGTTCTCTGATCTTGGGCAATAACACCCTTCCTGCTCCCTTTTGACAGTCCCAGGACAGACCTGGTGACGCCACTCCATGGTTGGCATTACAGGCATGACAACATGACCCAAACAACCAAGCCAGTTAACAGATCCCACAGCACCGCAAGGAGCTTTTAGCTCCCAGGCCTCTAGGACTAAAGCTGGTTTGTAGGCCTTGGGGTTGACTAAATGTGCTCAGGAGCATGGCCTGGGTGGCTGGTGTCTAAGATGGGAGAACAGAAGCTTGGAGCCTCTTCAGAGCTGTTCTGAAGGGCCTCCGGGCTGTAGTTAACATCACTAGAACCCCCAAGCGGTGTGCCTTCAATCTGAGTCCAACCCATACGACAACCTAGGTTCTCAGAGACAGGTTGAATGCTGAGAGGGAGTGTGTCCAGCCCCACCCAACACTGATGCCACAGGTTAATGAGGGGTAAAGTCGGGCTCCCTGCTGTGGCTACTACCAGCCAATGGCTTAGGGCGCCTTTGAATTGCTGGACCCTTCAGAAGAGTCATGCCTACTCACTGCCCCCTTATGTCCTTTCTCAGAATGTTCCAAGGGCAGCAACATCTGGGACTTGAGTGCAACAGAAATGACATGACGCATAAGGACCCCATGTACCCACAGATGCATGTGCATGGTTTATCTTGAGGAAAATATCAAACCTTGTAAAAACACTGGTAGATGAGGTAAGGTCAAGGAATCGCAGGTTTAAGCCCTGGCTGTCATTCACTGTATGTATCAGTTTCCTGTGGCTGTTAGAACAAATTACCACAAACCTAGTGGCTTAAAACAACAGAAATTCGTTCTCTTATAGTTCTAGTGTCCAGAAGTCCAAAATCAAGGTGTCAGCAGTACCATACCCCCCCCCCCCCAAAGACTCTGGTGGCTCCTGGTGGCTTTAGGCATTTCTTGGCTTATGGCAGCATCACACCAGTCTCTACCTCCATCTTCACATGCTCTTCTTCTCTGTGTGTCTCTGCTTTGTATCTCTCTTATAAGGACACTTATCATTAGATTTAGGTGCTACCCAGATAATATAGAATGCTCTCATCTTGAGATCTTTAACTAAGTTAAATCTATAAAGACCAGCCTGACCAGGCGGTGGCGCAGTGGATAGAGCGTCGGACTGGGATGCAGAAGACCCAGGTTCGAGACCACGAGCTCGCCAGCTTGAGCGCGGGCCCATCTGGCTTGAGCAAAAGCTCGCCACCTTGGACCCAAGGTTGCTGGCTCCAGCAAGGGGTGGCTCTGTCTGCTGAAGGCCCACGGTCAAGGCACATGTGAGAAAGCAATCAATGAACAACTAAGGTGTCGCGACGGCAATGAAAAACTAATGATTGATGCTTCTCACCTCTCACCTCTCTCCATTCCTGTCTGTCTGTCCCTATCTATCCCTCTCTCTGACTCTCTCTCTGTCCCTGTAAAAAAAAAAAATCTATAAAGACCCTTTCCAAATAGAGTTACACTTACAAGTTGCAGGGGTTAGGACTCAGATATACCTTACTGGAGGACACCATTCAACCCAACACACTGAGTGATCTTAGAAACTTCGCAGCCTTTCTGAGCCTCAGATCCCACATGTACAAGAAAGAGATGGTATTTCCTAAGTCACAGGGTTATTATGAAAATTAAAGTGAATGCATTTGTCACATAATAGATGGTCTACAAACACACATTTTTAGTTATGCCAGTTGCACCCTGTTAAACTGAGTGCTCTCAGTTATCTTTTGGCCATGAGTTCCTCTGTCCATCTCGAGGTTCATCTGTTCCTTGCCCTGCTCTTCCTTCTCTGCCTCTCTGACCTGTGTCTCTACCTGGTTCTTCCTTCTCTGCCTCCCTGACCTGTGTTCTCTATGTGGTTCTTCCTTCTCTGCCTCTCAGACCTGTGTTCTCTACCTGGTTATTCCTTCTCTGCCTCTCTGACCTGTGTCTCTACCTGGTTCTTCCTTCTCTGCCTCTCTGACCTGTGTCTCTACCTGGTTCTTCCTTCTCTTAAACTCTGACCTGTGTCTCTACCTGGTTCTTCCTTCTCTTAAACTCTGAGCACAATATCATCCATAGAAATGTAGAAAGCACTTATTACATATTTAATTAAATCATATCTTCAGGCCAGATTGACTTTTCCTGAGTCCCCAGTGCCATGGAAGAATGAGAAGTTAACATTTAGTTCCTCCACTGCCCACAAGGAAGAGTTGACAAGTCAGAAAACCTGGATCTTAGAACCAGCTCTACCTTCAGTTAGCTGTGTGACCTTAGCCAAAAGTCTTAACTTCTCTGAGCCCCAGATTCTTCATCTGAAAGTGAAGCTGATGATGTCTTTCTTGTCAGCCTAGCCCAACCTCATGCAAAGATCAACTGGGATATGTGGGTGACAGAAACTGTAACTTGTAAAGTGCTTCATAAGTGTAGGGTCTTCATCATCATTGTCACCTCATGACAAGGGGCACGGTTCCTGACTCCAGGTATCTGCTCCTATAGAAAAGCCCAGTTCAGTTCCCCTTTTTTTCCCCAGGGTATCATTCTCTGTCTCCCCTTCACCCATTTGAGCCTCAGTGCTGACTGCCCAGGGTAAAGTCTGAGGCTGCTCACTCACTCCACCAGTGGCCTTCACAGTCAGCCGGGATGTGAGCAGAGATTGTGTAGAATGGAGGCTCATGACCAGGGATGTCGCATCCAGGCACTCAGGCCCACCTCCCTGCTCAGAAATTCACTGGTACCGTCAGGATCAGCTTGACTTCTAGGAGAGAGGCCCATTGTGCTGCACTGGCGGGGGTTGGGGGGCGTGGCAGGACCTCTGGCTCCAAAGCATAAGGAGAAGATGCGGGAATAGAGCACTTTGAGGCCAGCTGACTTGGCTTCAAATCTCCATTCTTTTACTTTCTAGCCACATCAACCCTCCGAGTCTCCATTTCCTCATCTGCAAATGGGGATGACGGCCCTTGCAGGGCTGGTGAAAAGCAGAGGTAACACTGCAAACAGGCATGTGGCACCTGCTAACCACCCTGATGAAAAACGCCAGGCATGGAAACGAACAGTTATTAAGTACCTCGTGTTTGCTGGATGCTTTACTTAGGCTTTTCTCATCTAATTTGTACAACTCTGTGCAGAATAAAGATCAGAAAGCAAGTTTAAATATGTGAAGTGACTAGTGACCACTAGTCAGAGAGATGAAGTCTGAGTTTGACTCCACACTGGTTGAGCCCCAAGGGGGAGCTGAGCCCACTGATCCTATGGGCTCCCCTTCCTGTCCCCAGCCAGTACAAACCTTGGTCCCCATTAAGGAAGGAAAGGGGTTCTAAGTCAGTCTCGGAGTCCTTTGTCTTGTGAGGATGCTAGCAGGTCAGCTATTGGCTCAGCCCACCCTCTGCTGTCATGGTGACCACTGAGGATGGCTGTATCAGTCAGGGTTCTCCAACAAAACAGAACCAATAGGACATATATAGATCCATAGAAAGAGATTTGTTATGAGTGGTTGGCTCATGCAATTACGGAGGCTGAGAAGGCCCACAATCTGCCATCTATAAGCTGGAGGCTCAGGAGAGCTGATGGTGTGATTCAGTCCAGTCAAAGGCCTGAGACCCAGGAGCTCCTGTGTCTGAGGGCAGGAGAATATGGGGTTCCCACTTCAAGCAGAGAGAGCAGATTTGCCCTTTTTCCGCCCTTTTGTTCTACCCAGACCCTCAGTGGATTGGATGAGACCCACTGTCACCATCACAGTCACCGATGAGGGCAATCTTTACTCAGTTTATCAATTCAAACCCTAATTTCTTTCAGAGACAATCTCACAGACTTCCCAGGGATAATGCTTACCAGCTATGTCAGCATTCATAGCAGGTCAAGTTGACACAACAGTTAATCATCACAGTGGCCAAGGCACAAGCAGTCGCCATGGTGGCCACTCACTGCTGGCTAGTTCTCACTCCGCCAATAGCCTTCAGTGCAGCCCTGTCCCCAGATACTCCAATCAGCTCCCTCCTGTTTCACCACCCCCTACTCTTTCCCACTTCCTGTTCCAGCATCAACCAGCTTGAGATGTTGTGCACATGCAAAGGCCAAACCTTCTGGCCCCTGCCCTTTGCATGTGCCGCTCCTTGACAGAGTGCCTTCCCTGCCATCTCCTGGCCGAGTCTGACTTATGTAGGATTGTTGTGTGTTGCTAACATCAGAGGTCCCTGTGTGGCTCCGCAGGCCTCACACAGAGTGTGGAGTCATGTCTCTGTGCTCCAGAATAATCCCACATATGGACTGCCATCTCTGCACTACATTTTGAAGACGTTATTCCTTATTAATGTTTGTTCTTCTGTAGTCTAGAGTTGCCTTAAGTGGGGTCAAGGAGTGCTTAGGATAGTGATTCAGGGGGAGAGGGAGTGAGAGGACACCTGAAGAGGAATTTACCTGGAGAGGAATTTTGACATCTTCTGTCTAATTCTTTCTCACTCATATCAGAACGGAACATTGGGAAGCTCTGGGTAGGTATAAGGAGAAATTCATAACAGTTACTCTGTGAACATCTCCCAGGTAATTGTGACTTGGGGTTTGTCTCACCCTCACCCTTGCTTTGGCTGCGCAGGGAGAAAGATGGACACCCCTTAATCCATACAGTTTTGGGAAACCCATATCTGCATACTCAGGGGGCTTGAGACTGGGAAACCAAGTATGAAACCATCATGGGTGCCTGGAAACTGAACCTAACTGGGCTGATGTGGAAGTGGTTGGTGTTTGGGAAAGGGAGAGTTGGTATGGAGACGGCCTGGAGTAGGGAGCAGACGAGGCACCGCCTGGGATTCCCTCCCTGCTTAAATAAAGACCTTCCTTGTGCAAATAACCTGTCAGCAGTAAAATACAAAAACAAAAACAACAAAACCTCTCTTTTTTTTTTTGGATTTGTAAGAGCATCCTGAGCTGGTGACAGACGTACTCTGTGACTTTCGGGAGGATTCAGCTCTCACTCTCCAGAAAACATGACCCTTGCTGGTAGGTACCAAACTGTTGACGCGACGGGGCGCTGCAGCACAAGGTGTTTCTACGCATGCACAGATGTACTTAACTGTGCGCAGGAGGTGAAGGAATTACACCCAGGGGTAAAAGAGGTTATCTCCAGGCGGTGGGTGGGAGCGCAGCTGAACCCTTCCTCCTTTTGCTCTTCTGTGTGTGTGCTTTAAAAAGATTAACAATGCACATGGATTATTTTTTGCAGTCAATTATATTTTCAATTTGTAAAAGGAAATGAGGAGAAGAGTGCCCTGGCACCGCACTGGGCATTAACTGAGAACTGAGAGAGCCGGAGCATGCCTGGGCTTAAAATAAGTCACATTGGTCCTAAAAAGATGCAGGGGGGCAGGGCATGCCAGACCAGGGTGGGGTGGGCTCTGATTTGTAACCTTCCAGGTTTCAAACCCTCCTCAGACACAGAAAGACTAGACAGTGGTGGGGGCACCACTCTAGCCCTCAGGGACACCAGCCCCTCTAGCTGTGGCCACTGCACAGGGAAAATCAGGGAAGGCTCACAGTCTGGCCTCGCCACCCAGTGAGGGGCAGGAGCAGAGGATGGAGGTGGCTTCTTTAGCGACTTCTTTACCTGCAGTGTTTCCAGAAAAGCACTGCTTGGGGCAAAAGAAATGGAGAGTTTTTGGCAAGTATGGGGAGAGAGGGAGCTCGGCCCAGGGTGCTTGGCTGTGTGGGGCAAAGACACCAGTGCTCAGGGGCAGCACCTGGCAGCATTTTGCACTGTGCACTAGGAGGGGAGATGAGGGACTAAAGAGAAGATGGGGTCATCTGAGTGCTCTGGAAAGCTCAGGTTCTGGTAGATGTACAGAATTGGGTCTGGTCACACACAGGAACCCTAACCAGGGCTGCTTGGGGTAAAGGGGGCTGGATTCCTGAGCCATGGGGTGGGTCTGGGTGTCTCTGCAGAGCCCGGGGATGCCCGACTGCTTGGGCAGCCGGAGCCACCCAGATGCTGACTTTCAGACTAGGAGAGGGTAGCCATCTTCACCTACTGGTGTTTCCACAGCCTACAAAGAGAAAATGAAGGAGCTCCCACTGGTGTCATTGTTTTGCTCCTGTTTCCTGGCTGATCCCCTGAATAAGTCATCCTATAATTATGAAGGTAAGTGAGGGCCGCAGGAGAGAAAGACATGGGTGGAGGGCTTCTGTGGCTTGTATCCATGAGTACAGCACCCCCACCCAGTTTCCTAAACCTCTCCTCCCCACATCACCTTTTCCCCCAGAGCCAATAAAATCACCACAGTTGATTCTGAGGGTCCGAGCACCATGTGAAGGCAGAGTGGGGCTGGGCCTGGGAGAGTAGATGGCAGCTGAAAGCCTGAGTCAGACCCTGTGCAGGGGGCTCTTGATCTTAGCTTTCATTCATTCCCTTAACGAATGCAAAGGGGAAGCAGAGACTGTGCCCTTGGGGGACAACTAGACTAGAAGAGGAAGCAAGACCAGTGTAAATCATTAGAATCCGAGGTCACCAAGCCTCCTCTGGGAAAGGTAGAGAGTGCAGAGGTGGGAAGAGGACTTTCCCCCGTAGCCACCCAAGGAGGCTTTGTGATAATCATGCTGATGGGTCCCAGGACACCAGGTCCTAGGATGCTGGCAGGACCACATCCTGATTGGGTCACATCTTTATTTCCTGGGGGTTAAAAAGAAGGGATGGGTCTGGTCTGGAAATGAGAGGTGAGGGTGTTCTGGTTACCTGAGATTGTTTTTTTCTGTTGTTTAGGCTGGTGTGGGAGACAGTGTAGGAGGAAAGATCAAAGCCAGCGGAAAGACAGTGCTGACTGGAGAGAAAGAAGAGAGCAGGGTAGGAGGGAGAGGGGGGAGAGGGGGCAACAGCCTGATACATCAGATTGGTAGCGGGACAAAGAGTAGAGGAGTGGATGGGGGGTGGGGGTGGGGTAAGTGCACCACTGTTGGCCACCATAGATGACAATTTAAGCAAGAGCTTAACTATGGGAGAAGCCTTGTGGCAGAAGCAAAAGCAGTCGCTACCGCCATTATGAGAAACCACATATCCTGGGACCTTAAACTTGGAGCCCAAGACCTCACTGTAGCTACCAACCTCCAGCCCTATCAGAGCCCATTGACCTTAGATACCACACTGAGGACAGACCAAGAGCCCTGGTCACTGGTTTGTCTTAGGCACCCAGGTCTCCCCCATATGTGTGCATACGTGTCTGCTTTCTGGGTGCCCGTGCAGTCTTCAAGGGGTGAGCAGCCTGTTCCTCTCCCTGCAGCAGACACGGTAGACCTGAACTGGTGTGTAATTTCTGACATGGAAGTCATCGAGCTGAACAAATGCACCTCAGGCCAGTCCTTTGAAGTCATCCTGAAGCCGCCCTCCTTTGACGGGGTGCCCGAGTTCAATGCCTCCTTACCCAGGCGGAGAGACCCATCGCTGGAAGAGATACAGAAGAAACTAGAAGCAGCTGAAGAACGCAGGAAGGTCAGTGCTGTTCTTTCTTCCATCCATCTCCACAGGAGGGAGAAGGAGATGGAGAAGACAGGTGGTGGCTTAGAGTTGGGGTCAGGTCACTACCAACCTACACATGTTTAGGCAGCACTTCCTACATGCAGGGCAGAGAATGAGGTATCATTGACAGGAACAAAGAAGGAAAAGTCCCTGGTCCTCTAAGAGCTTACAGTTTGGTTAGGGGGATACGGCACTGCAGTACATACAACCCTCCAAGAGGTAGCCTTATATACACAGCGACAAGAGTAAAACATTGACAAACACTAGGGAGTTAGGAAAAGACTAGACAAGTAAACAAAGGCCACCTTAATTGGGGGAGGGGAAGAGGTTATAGCGTGGTATACTTCCACCCCCTGATGTGCCTGTTGTGTTTTCTCTTGATTCTTATGGCTCGACTCTGATGTTATTTTTATGTAAGTTTTTCTTCATCCTTCAAGCAGAAAATAATCGTCTCCTCCCTTGAATTCCTATAGCATATCCTCTCTACCTCTTCAGGCATATGTTTCATGCTAATCTGGGTTTGAGTTGTTTATGTATCTCTCCTAGATTCTCTCCCCCCTCCCCACAAGTTGCTAGAATAGTGCCTGGCATATAGTGTATGGTTATTTAGTATTTGTGAATGAATGAATGAATGAATGCCATGAGGAAAAGAGAACCGAGGGTATGGTGAGAGAATCCAGAAAGTATCTTGCTTTCTGCTAATGGACCAGGGACCAGACTCAGGGATGCATGTGTTCTGGGTATGGAACTTTTAAGTCATGACAGTAAAAATATCCCCAGCATGCTCACCTTCATGGGTCTCTCTCTCCCTTTGCGGGTCCCTAGTACCAGGAAGCTGAGCTCCTGAAGCACTTGGCAGAGAAACGGGAACACGAGCGGGAAGTGATCCAAAAAGCCATTGAAGAAAACAACAACTTCATTAAGATGGCTAAAGAAAAGCTGGCCCAGAAAATGGAATCCAATAAGGAGAATCGAGAGGCCCACCTTGCGGCCATGTTGGAACGGCTGCAAGAAAAGGTAAGTGGTCTCCAATCAGAGAGGAGACTCCTGAGACACTCTCTTCCTTTCATGGCAAGTAGCATGGACCTCTATATCCTTTCAGGAAGCAAGCAGCCTCGGGCAGGAACAGATATGTTTCTGTTAGGCTGGGTCCTTAACAAGTTCCAAGGGATGGTTTGGGAAGTCATACGCAAGAAACACAAGATGGGCTTTGGAATTCCTTGGGGGACATGCCACACAGCTACACAGTTGAAATTTCTCATTGTCTCAGGGATATTAGACCTCTTATCATCTAAAGAGTGCTGGCCTAATGCGAGGGAGGAGGGGTAAACAAGCTGCTGTACACTCCTGGCTTCATCCTTGAATGGACCAATTCAACTCAATGAAAGATGCTGACTTGAGCTCTTGGCTCTAGGCCAAGGGCATGATGACCTGAGCTGCTCATTAAGTAGGAAACATGATTCTTTCCAACTCTCTTTATATGGACCAAGGGAGTCATGGGTCTTTCCAATATGCTGCCTTTTGTCGATAAACCAAATGGTGTCACCTAAATATGAGAAACGTGAGGGGCTGGGGTTGGTCTCATGTGTCAGCAGAATACAGCCCATTCTGCTGAGAACACGCTGGCCTCATTTCCCGAGTCTCACGGCTGCCCCAGTTTCTCCTGCAGCTCCTGGGAGAGCTCCAGCTCTGTGTTTTATTTCCAGGAGCCGCCTGCTGCGCGGTGACTCCCGGAACCCGATCGGTGGCCTCGTCCCATGGTGAGCAGCGTGGTCCCCGCTCCTTTCTGTCCATCCACCTAGAGTCTCAGGCCCTTCACATAAACTACCAGAAAGACCTAATTTCTGCACAGGGGATCTGAATGTTGCATATGTCCTGCAGCTGGCCAGTAGGTGGCAGCCCCTCCGCTCTTAAACTCCATCTTTCTGATGGAGTATATAGCAAAGCTTCCGCCAAGTACCAGATAGGAGTAAAGTGATCTTGTCTAATTTCAGCCTTCCCCAGTTATTGAGGGATGGCAAGGAGCAAACTCCTGCAGGATAAAGAATCTAGGATAAGGATAAGAAGGCATGGGCTCTCAGGCCAACCCCAGAAGAAATGATTGAGGCTAGAGCAGTGGTTCTTAACCTTTTTTGAGGTACCGAACCCACCAGTTTCATATGTGCATTCACCAAACCCTTCTTTAGTGATAAATAAAATATGATTTTTTTTCCAAATTCAAGACATAGGTATATGTTTTTTACTGGTGCACAAAATGAGCTGTGCATGAACATCACCTTGCTCAAAGAACAAAACCAACAAAGTGCATGAACTCACAACAAATTACGGTATTACTTTATTCTGGCCTCCTCGGCCGAGGCTTCTCCAAACCCCTGAGACCGACTCATCGAACCCCTAGGGTTCGATAGAACCCAGGTTAAGAACCACTGGGCTAGAGTATTATATGATATTTAAAAGACTGTCCAACACTTTTATTTCATCAGACCCGTTCTCACAGCCAGTCCATGAGGTGAGCAGGGCAGATGTAATCTTTATCTTGCCAATGAGGAAACCATATCAGAGAAAGTTAATGACTTCCCAGTGTCACACAGCCACTAAGCAGTGGTGCTGGGCCTAGAACCCAGCTCTTTGGCTACACGTCCAGGTGGCTCCTTCAATACTTGTTTCAGGGAGACCAGCCCCCAGTTGTCCTGCTGGCCTTTGTCAGAGAGGGGGCCATTAGAGGCCAAGAAAAAGGAGTCCATAAACCTAGGGTTCTGCCCAGTGGGTTCACCTGAGCATGGAGGTAGATGCTGAGATTGGAAAGACTCAGACTCTGAGGTAATAGCTTTGGAGTTCGGGTAAGACTCAAAGAAGCAAGATGTCAGAGCAGACACTCAACTGGGCCTCACTCCTCTGGGATCTTGACCTCTATTCATCCTTGCCCACCAGGGAAGGCAGGAGATAGATGTGTAGTTTCTGCCCTGGCTCAGCCCAGGGACACCTTCAACAATGCCTGTGTATTTGTGTGGGTCATTGACCACCTGCACCAGACTCACCTGGTGTCAAGTTTAACACTACAGATACATGGTTTCTCTCCTAGACCTACTCATGCTGGCTTTCTAGGAATGGGGCCTGAGGACCTGCAGTTTAACAAGCTTCCTGGGTCACACTGATACACGTAGCAAGGTTGAGAACCACTGCCTCAGATGCACCGTTCCCCATATTTCCCCAGGACTATGGAAAATTCTAGGGCCTCTCTAGGGACAGATTTAGTAGTTAAAGGTATGTTCTGGGAACCTCGACTGCCTCCATGTGCCTGCTCCAGGCTGATTCTCGTTATCTGGATGTGATGGTATCGAGAGGGATGGCAGGGCCCATTAATGAACACCAACTATGTGCAAAGCGCCAGAGGAGAAATTGGGAGATACAGAAGACAACAAGGCATGCTCCCTGCTCACAAGGAAGTCACCCAAGAGCAGCCTTGGATCTTTGCACAATGAATGAGTTATAATGATAAACTCGAGGGGTAAACACTAAAAATCGCAGAATTCTAGAATTGAATGAGCTTCCCACACATGCCTCTCTCTTTAAATACTGGAGAACTGAGGCCTGATCAGCAAAGTAAGTTGGTCAAGGTAACACAGCTAATGGGCCTTTGAGGTCAGCTCCCATCTCTTGGGTTGATTGTGCTGTGAAACAAAAGAGGGTTCTCTTAATACATTTATACGACAGCACGCCTTTTGGATTTGGATAGTATTTCCAAAAATTCTTCAGTCCATTTATACTTAAAGAGCTCTCATCTTCCACCAATTGGGTTAGACAAGTCTCCTAAGGAGACAGACAGGAAATAAAAGTGGCAATCAAGTTGCATGGGCATAGGGGACACCTTCAAAGGGGCACATTTGCTCTGCCTGTTCCTCTACCAGCTAGCTACATTGAGTGGCTGCTTATTTTAAGTCAAGTAGCACACTCAGTGCAAACCCCAGGATGGCCAGGTGAGGGAGGGAGAGGTGGGTGGGCACTGGGGTCACCATGAGGTGGGTCCCCTAGAAGATTGACCCCAGTCAGTGAGCTCCCTGGGGTTACACCAACAGGCTCACTCTCCTGCTTTCTGCCAGTCTCACCTGTCACCTTCTGTCCCTTCTCAGGACTCCCTAAGACCCTGCTCTTCACTTCCAGCGGTGGCCATTCTTTGGGTTCGCTTGTCCCTCCCTCTGTCCCCTGGGTGTGACCTACCTTTTTCCCTCCCTTCCTTCCCAGGACAAGCACGCGGAAGAGGTGCGGAAAAATAAGGAGCTGAAGGAAGAGGCCTCCAGGTAAAGTCCAGAGGCCATAGAAGTTTCCAGAACAACCGGACAGCTCCAGCAGCTCCGCAGTTCCCGAGGCAGCCTCACCCGCCGCTGGCTGCCCTCGCAGCACTGGGGTTTGGGGGGAGGGGGGTGGCCAGGGGTGTTCCCTCTGCTTTTGGTGTTTGTACATGTAAAGAATTGACCAGTGAAACCATCCTATTTGTTTCTGGGGAACAATGATGGGGTGGGAGAGGGAGAGGAGAGAGGAAGAGAGGGAGATGGAGGAGGACTCATGGACATTGCAACCCTGCCCACCGCAGACTCAGGGCAAGTCCTCAGTTTTTCTTGACCACGAGCGTCCAGGCACCGTTTTGAGGGAAGCTAAAGACAGAGCGGAAGCCTGACTGAAGGGCAGAGTCCTGGGTGGGGAAGTAGCTGCAGGCTGTGGCGGAGAAGCCGAGCCAGGGGGTGGGACCCAGAGGTGTTGCTTCAGCCCTGCAGCAGGTGGGATGAGGTCTGAGTGTGTGTGTGTGTGTGTGTTAATCATCATGTTTTGATCATCATGACCAATGAAACATTTATTCCAAGTCTCCAGTTCTTTATTTCCTGAATTGATTCATTGACTGATAGAATGTTCTTGAATTTGGCTCCCACCCACCAGGTGCCCCTTTTGTTCCTTAGTTTGACCATCAGAGCATCTGAGATGGTGAGTTGGGTTGAAACATGCCAGCCTTTGGCATAACAGAAAAGCTTGCTGCTTCTTGTACCTCCCCGCTCCTTCTCCTCCCCTCCCTGTCCTCCTTTCTGTGAGCTGTCCCTTATCGGATTCAGTGCACTGAATTGATGAGAAAAGAAATCTAATCTTCTTTTCTATGGATTGACTTAATACTATGGCCCCCAAGATGCATAGTAAGAAGCAAATCCTCCCCAATTTGGGGGTGTGGGATTCTACATGGTTATAAAAAGTGCGTGAGGAAATAAACTGGTAGTGGAAAGCAGGGGGGGTCCTTGCAGACCCAGCAGTCAGCTGATCCAGAACAGCAGCCATGGCTGGAGAAGGAGTCCCCTCCCCCTCTCCCCTGCAAAATAACAGGGGGGGGGCAGCCTTTGTGGACAGAGTCCTGGGGCATCACCCCACCTTGCCCCGCACACTGTATAGTTTTGTACAGTTTGTAAATTGGTTTTGGTTCTCGCCACCACCAGCGGTACTACAACTTAGCTTCATTCTAGGGTAGGGTAACAGGAGGAAACATAGAAAATGATGATGATGATGGCAGCTAACACTTACTAGATGCCTAGCGATGGTCTGGAAACATATATATCACTTAAGCTTCACAAGAACCCTACCAGGTAGATATTGTTGTTCTCCCATTTTGAAGACAAGGAAACTGAGGTATAGAAAGGCTAAGCAACTTGCCCAGGTCCACACAGGTAATAAGTGAGAGAATTAGGACTTCAATTCTGGCACCATGTTCCCAGAGTGTGAGTTCTTTGTCACTGCACTGTGCTGGGTCTCGACACTTCCAAACTAGGATATGAGCCCTAAGACAGTGTTTCTCAAACTTTGAGTTGTAACTCGTTGCATTTTGGAATCAACTTAGTGGGAGCCACCCAACTTTACTTTTGTAAATATGGAATAGAGTAGAAAACAAAATATCAAAGTGATCACAGGCAATAATGAAAGTATTGTTTAAGGAAATTGTTTCGGTTTTATATTTGTATATGAATGGTCTGGGTCATAGCATAAAATGTATTTCTTACTGGGGGTTACAATCAAAATCCTTTAGAAGTCAGTGCCCTAGACAGAAGGTAGAGACTAGCCCTGGGGGCTTCAGGAAGCCACGCTGCTTGAGAAAGTGAGCTGTGGCCATGCTGTCAAGAACTGTCTGCTTCTGAGTAAAAGCAGACACTAATGCCCCCAAGGGTCTAGTCACACAAATGAATCCCATCAGTCTCCATCTGCCCAGTGGAATACCCAAGGCCAGGAGGAAGGTCCTCTCCCACCATCCTTGTTCACCAAACTCTTGAACTTACCCTTCATTCTCTGATAAACCATATTGATCCAAACCTCCATCCTTAGCACTTGCTTGGGTTTCTCTCCCATGTCAGGTTGAATTCATTCCTATGCATTCTTTCAAACTCAGCTCAGATATTAAGTTCCCTGACTCTACCAATACTTTTGTACCTCTTATATGCATTGGTTACCACATAATTATTTGTTTGCTTATCTCTCTTATCTATCTGTTAGACTTGAAGTTCCTCACAAACAGGAACCAGTTTCATTAATCTCTGTGTTTCAGGCTGTGGCTGCTCCAGAATTTCTGTATGGGATGGAATTAGAGGCAGCAATCTGGTTGAAAGAACATCCAAAGGTTATGCCTGACCAAGCAGTGGCACAGTGGAGAGAGCAACAACCTGGGATACTGAGGACCTGGGTTCAAAATCCTGAGGTCGCCGCTTGAACATGGGTTGCCAGCTTAAGCACAGTGCCGCCGGCTTGAGCATGGGATCATAGATATGACCCCATGGTCACTGGCTTGAGCCCAAAAGTCTTTGGCTTGAAGCCCAAGGTCGCTGGCTTGAGCCCAAGGTCACTGGATTGAGCAAGGGGTCACTGGCTTGGTTAGAGCCCCCTGGTCAAGGCACATATGAGAAAAAAATCAATGAACAACTAAGATGCTGCAACTATGAGTTGATGCTTCTCATCTCTCTCTTTTTCTGTCTCTCTCGCTCACTAAAAAAAATAAGAAATTTTTAAAAATTCAGGGTCTTTGTCTTGAAGCTTGATTTGCATACTATTGACTGACACTGTATATGGACCCAGAAAGCACTATTAATTGTACATGTCAAAGAATGGAGAAGGCTGATCCAGATAATGCCAGAGACCAAAAACTACCTCCAAGACACCCCCGAGTCCTACTAATCCCCAATGCCTGCTACTGAAAAGTGAAAACTCCAATTATGTGCTCAGCATGGGGTTAGTCTCCAAAAATTAGAGAGCAGCTCCTACATTGAAAGGGTTTACACACCAGTTGGGAAGCACATGAAATGAAATGACAATGACAATGGTTCTTAAATTTTCAATTTCTATCTAAATCCTTCCGAGAATTGTTAAAATGTACACTTCTTTCCTTTGGATATTTTTTTTTAAGTGAGAGAGAGAGAGAAGGACAGAGAGACAGAAAAGAAGAGATGAGAAGCATCAACTCATAGCTGAGGCATCTTAGTTGCTCATTGATTGCTTTCTCAAATGTGCCTTGACCAGGGGGCTCCAGCCAATTCAGTGACCCCTTGCTCAAGCCAGAAACCTTGGACTCAAGCCAGTGACCTTGGGCTTTAAGCCGGTAAAACTTTGGGCTCTAGCCAGAGACCATGAGGTCACATCTATGATCCCATGCTCAAGCCGGTGACCCCATGCTCTAGCTGGTAAGCCCACACTCAAGCCAGTGAGTGACCTTTGGGATTTCAAGCCTGAATCCTCACAGTCCCAGGTCAATGCTCTACCCACTGTGCCACCACCTGGTCAGGCTCCTTTGGGTATTTGTAAATGAAAATAATTGACCAGACTTACTGAAATATAATCTTTTGAGGATGTTGCTTGCACCCCACTTTTTAACAAGCTGTTCTCCAGGGACTTAGGCACCAATCGTGACTATAGCTTGAGGAGTTCTGTATAATTAAGAACTAACCATCAGCAGTATCTCCAAAGGCTTTCACTCCTTTTCTTTTAATGTTTATTTTATTGATTTTAGAGAGTGGAAGGGAGAGAGCAAGAGAGAGAGACAGGAATATCAATCTGTCCCTGTATGTGCCCTGACCGGGGATTGAACCGGCAACCTCGGTGCTTTGTCATGATGCTCTAGTCAACTGAGCTATTCAGTCAGGGCAGGGCTTTCACTCTTATCTACCATTAGGCTTCCCTTGGTAGAAAAGTTTGGGAACTCCTGAGGTAGTAGTTAAAAACATATGCAATCTTTTAGAATTGTGCAACTTGTACTTATGAAGACCCCCATCTACTCTTAATTACCTCTGTGATTCTTGGTAAGTGAGCCTTTTGAAATCTTAATCATTTATCTGTAAAATGAATAACTAGAATAGTAAAACTGCTTAGCACAGTGCCTGGCATATAGCTAATATGCAATAAACAGTAGCTGGTGATATTCTACCCTTGCTCTCTGTAATGACCATGAAGTCTGTTTCCTCTTCCTTATGATAATATTATATCTTCCTCCTGATACTGACATCATGGTCAACATTAAGTAAATTTTTCATGTACCTCCAATAATTACTTGGATAGGATGTTTACAAATTCTCAAATTTGTTTCATTCTGTTATAAACGCTTTCTAGTTGACCTATATTTCTCTTGAAATGTGATGCTCACTCTCATGTACTGCTTTTGTAAATCCAAATTAGCTTGGTAATTTTAGCAAACCATTTGGCAGTATATAACATGACTCTTAAAATGTCCCTACCAGTCCCTGGCTGGTGACTCAGTGGACAGAGTGTCAGCCTGACTTATGGACATCCAGGGTTCTATTCCTGGTCAGGGCACACAGAAAAAGAGCAACCATCTGCTTCTCCCCCCTTTCTCTTCTCCTTCTCTCTTTCTTCCCCTTCCATAGCCAGTGGCTCAATAGGTTCGAGCATGGCCCCAGGCATTGAGGATAGCTCCGTTGAAGCACGTCAGTCTCAGGAGCTAAAAATACCTTGGTTGATTCGAGCATCGGTCCCAGACAGAGGCTGCCGGGTGGATCCCAGTTGGGGCACATGCAGGAGTCTGTCTCCCTATTTCCTCTCCTCTCACCTAAAAAAAATTTTAAAAAGTGTCCATACCCATCATTGATTTTGTTACTCTTTTTCTAGAAATGTATTTTAAAGAAGTATTCTGAAATAGATTTATGGACAATAATGTTCATCAGTGTTAAGTGTAATATTTAAAATGCAACTATTGTGAATGTCTAGCCACAGGAAAATAACTTAAAAGTATGGGACAGTTATGGCCCTGGCAAGGTGCTTCAGTGGATAGAGCATTGTCTCAGCATGCCAAGGCCACAGGTTCAATTCCCAGACAGGGCACAAATGAGAAGCAACTAATGAGTGCACAACTTCGTGAAACAACAAATTGATACTTCTCTCTCTCTTTCTCTCTCCCCCTCCCTATTGCTCTCAAATCAATGGAAAAATTAAAAGAAAAAAATATATAGGACAGTTATACAATGGATGTTTATAATTTTTTTAACATAGGGTGCCTGATTCAGCAGCTCTTTTGAAATAAAAACAGCATTATTACATAATTTTAAGTGGAAAGAACAAGATAGCAACTTATAGATAATTTGGTAATTCACAACCATATTATATAAGCATAAGTACACCAAATGGTAACTTATATGTTTAGTTTTCATTCTTTTGAGATGTTATTGGCCTGGCCAGTTGGCTCAGTGGTAGAGTATAGGCTTGGCATGTGGAAGTTCCAGGTCTGATTCCCGGTCAGGGCACAAAGGAGAAACAACCATTCACTTCTCCGCCCCTCCTCCAACCCCATTCACTCTCTCTCTATCTCTCTCTCTTTCTTCCCCTCCCGCAGCTATGGTTTGAATGGTTCGAGCAAAGGATGGTTTACCTCAGGCAGTAAAATAGCTTGGTTGCTGAGCAACAGAGCTGAGGCTCAGCCAACCAGAGCATCACCTGGTAGAGAGCTTGCTGGATGGATCCTGGTCAGAGCACATGCAGGAGTCTGTCTCTGCCTCCCTATCTCTCACTTAATAAAAGAGAGAGAGAGAGAGAGAAGTTATTATGTGGTAGATATTATGCAAGGTTCTGAGAATACATACATTTTTTTTTTTTAAGTGAGAGGAAGGGAGATACAGAGACAGAGACTTCTGCATGCACCTCAACCAGGATCCATCCAGCAACCCAGCTCTGGGGCAGCTGCACTGCCCATCTGGGACTGCTGGCAACCAAGCTTATTTCAGCACCTGAAGGGAGGTTGCAAGGAGCCATCCTTAGCATCCAGGGTCAACATGCTTAAATGAATCTAGCTATGGCTGTGGGAGAGGAAGAAAGAGAGAGAAGGGGAAGCAAATGGCTACTTCTCCTGTGTGCCCTGGCCAGAATCAAACCTGGGGCTTCCACATGTCAGATCAATGCTCTACTGCTGAGCCAACTGGCCAGGCCCAAGAATACAAATATAAACACAGTAAAAACTCTCGTGCTGCCTGACCAGGCGGTGGCGCATTGGATAGAGCATCGGACTGGGATGCGGAAGACCCAGGTTCGAGACCCCGAGATTGCCAGCTTGAGCGCGGGTCCATCTGGCTTTAGCAAAAGCCCGCCAGCTTGGACCCAAGGTTGGTTGCTGGCTCCAGCAAGGGGTTGCTTGGTCTGCTGAAGGCCCGCAGTCAAGGCACATGTGAGAAAGCAATCAATGAACAACTATGGTGTCGCAACGGCAACGAAAAACTGATGATTGATGCTTCTCACCTCTCTCCATTCCTGTCTGTCCCTCTCTCTGACTCTCTCTCTGTCAAAAAAAAAACAAAAAAAAACTCTCGTGCTAAAATGTCTTGCAATCTAGATGAGAGAAATTAGTTTTTGGGTTGTTTTTTTTTTTTTGAGAGAGAAATTAGTTTTGATGTTGTGATAGTTCCTATCATGAAAGAGCTATATGTTTTATGGGAGTGGAGCAGAGGGACGGCCTCACTTTTCAGTGCAGTGGGAGGAGGGTGAAGGGCAGAGGTTACACAGAAGAATGCTGTCTGCGCTGACTTTTGGAGGGTAACTGGGAGGTCTGGTAGGCAGAGGATGGGAAGAAAAGGGTGAGGGAAAGGAGTGGAGAGCCTTCCAGACTGAGAGAACAGCATGCCCAAAGGTGAGAATGCCACATGGCATTCTGAAAGTGGTAAGTGGCTCCCTAACGCAAGGATTTAAGGTGATAAGGGGACGTGCCAAGAGCAGCAGCTAGAAATATTGGCAGGGTCCAGGTGCTTCTCGCGCCTGCCCACCGCCTGAAAGGGGTGGGAGTTAGAGAGGTGGGCGTGGTCCTGTGAATGTTAAGGACATTTGAAACAGGGGATTGCAATACACTTATAATTAGCAAGGTCATTTCAACTGCAAAGGGGAAGGAGCTGTGACCAGAAGCAGGGAGTCAGGTGGGAAAGGTGTAGATAGGAGGGAACCAGGCAGTGTGAGAGCCTGAACTAAGAGTGTGATGCTGACTGAATAGAGAAATTTCAGGTTACTGCCTTGAGCAGGTAGGCAGATGGCACTACTATCATTAAGGTGATTCTATAGGAGAAGGGGCAAATTCCCACAGGGAGAGATTCAGTTTGGGACATAGAATTTAAGATGTGATTTCTTTCAATAATATAACTAAGCTGATCTCTTGACTACAATTAAGTTACATAACTTGCTTATGAGTTGTTTTTTATTAACACCATTAGGTAATAGTGGGGCTCTGTGTCTAATAACCCAAGCTGGGCAGTACAATCCTGTCAAAAATAGCATAGACACTCTCAGAGGCAGTGACTGCAATTATATACTAACATGTGACTGAGTTAATTTTAAGTCCTAGCTATAATACAGATGAAAATATGTGCTTGAATTAGAGTAATTAATGCTAAATGTATTGCACATTAATTTGCCTTGAGCATAACTTCAAATTATCATAAGTCATGGCAGTTGTAGGTAGTCTGTTTCATGAGTACATATTCTGTTTGCATAATGAAACTTTATTTATTATTATTATTATTATTGACAGAGAGAGACAGAGAGAGGGACAGACAGAAACAAAAGGAGAGAGATAAGAAGCATCAGTTCTTTGTTGCAGCACCTTAGTTGTTCAGTGATTGCTTTCTCATATGTGCCTTGACCGGAGGCTACAGCAGAGCGAGTGACCCCTTGCTCAAACAGCGACCTTTGGGCTCAAGCCAGCAACCATGGGGTCATATCTATAATCCAATAATCAAGCCAGCAACCTCACACTCAAGCTGTTCATTCAGCCCACACTCAAGCCAGTAACCTTGGGCTTTTGAACCTGGGTGCTCTGCGACCATTCCGACACTCTATCCACTGCACCACTGCCTGATAAGACTGCATAATGCAACTTAAGATAGAGACTCTTCGCTTCCTGGCCTCTCTTATTGCTAAGTGTTGTGAGTTTACTAATTCCTGGCCAGGAAATGGAAATATTCAATAGTACATATGGTTTCCAGGAAGTGTTTTTAACTGGGGGAATGTGCCCTTTTTCTTCCCTTTCCTATCTCTTGCTGGATTGACTGTGGGTCTGATGGATGGAGCTGTAGCAACCAATTTGGGTCCTAAAGTGAAGATAAGAAGTTTTGCCTGCACCTCAAAAAAGCAAGGGACTATGAAGTGTCAGATAGTGCTCCTCATCTTGAATGCCTAGCAGAATTTCAGGAGAATTTAAGGAAAACCAAAAAATTTCCAGCCTTTCTTGCCAATGTTGGGAAAGCTTTTAGTACTATGGTTTAAAATTAAATTAATGTGTAAATGGGGCGGTGGGGGGAAGAAGCTCGGTGGGTGAGGCTGTGGATCAGAGAAAACAGGGATTCTGAGATCATGCAACAAAAGCAGAAGCAGCTAATGAGAAGTCTCTACAGACAGGAGGAAAATGATGATGGACTATTTGGAAAACCTGGGTGCTACCGCCGACTAAGTGTATCATAAACTATAATCAAGATTTCGTAGAGCGAACAGTCATTACATATAACATATTCTTATAAAAACTATTTTAAACTTAAAAAAAAGAAGTATGCATGGGGGCATAACAGGGTGGCAGAAATCTGGCTCCTTCACACTGTGGGCACCAAACCTAATCAGATACATAAAAGAGAAAAAAATCCTGTTTTTGAGAATTTTTTTTCTGTCGGTCACAATCGAATCTAATCACAATAAATTTAATTTCTGTTTTCAATAGTAAAATATATATAAAATTTTTATCCTACCCCTATCCTGAGATTATAATAATGTACCAAAAGCACTGGAATAATGGATATAAACAGAAGGACCATGAAACTTGTATTCTACGGGGGATGAATCATACTTCATACTCACCAACTACAACAAAGGGTGATAGGGGTGATAGGTTCCATTGACGTGGTCTGCTGGGGGCATGGAAGAGGGAGTTATTAGCCCAGGCTGAGTGAGAGTGACATTGAAAGTGAATCCTCAGCATAAGGAGTCTATTGCCAGGTATGGGCAGGGATGTGGGGAGAGGGAATAATAAGGGTCATACGGTAAAGACAGTGGTGTGTACAACTTCTAGGCAGTGTTCTCTGAAGGCCAGGGTGTTTAAGGAACAGGATGTTATCCAGAGTGACCAGAGCACCATATGCAATGGGGTTGGCAGAAGATGATCCTGGAATGATTGTGCCATTGGCAAGGGCTTTGAGGATCAAACAAGAAATTTGGACTCAATCTACAGGTGATTACGAGCCATCAAATAATCTGCAAAGAAGTCTATTCGTAGCCTACCAGACAATGATCACACAGTTCCATATTCAGAACATTACTTGGTGGTCAACAAAGTAGTGAAGGGACTTCTAACAGAAATACAGTGCCATTACAATTTTTTCCCAAGGGACTCAAACAGTACTGGGGCAAGAGGTGAGAGTTGAGGAGAGGAGAGAGGGAAGGTAGGGAAGGACACAGAGAGAGAGAGGAACAAACAGAGACAAACAGGTGTGTATGTGGATGTGTGCATGTTTAATAGATGCTGCAGCTGGTAAAAAACAGAGAGGAGAAAGCCTGAAGACTCATATCAGAATAAGATTTCAAAAGAATGGAATAAAGAATTTTGAAAAGTTTAAGACCTTGGATCATTTGCTGCCTTAGGTAAAGAGAAAACTGTCTCTAAATTTATTTGTAATGTGATTTTCACACCTTCTCCCTTGGTCTATTTTTGTGACTTCTCTGAAGGTTAATGATATTAGATGTTAAACATCTTGTTGATTGAGTTTCTAGAAATATACTGTTCACAAAAATTAGGGGATATTTCAAAATGAATATAAAGCAATAAAATATCCCCTAATTTTTGTGCAGTATATTATATGTGGTATTTACTTAATTTCAATCTTTTTTCTTTATAAATACCAAAGAGAAATTTTATAACCTTAATATTGTATTTCAGGATAAGAAAATAGATGTGGCCTGACCAGGTGGTGGCACAGTAAATAGAACATCAGCCTGGGACGCTGAAAACCCTGATTTGAAACCCAGAGATCACCAGCTTGAGTGTGGAATTATAGATATGACCCCAACATCACTGGCTTGAGCCCAAGGTCACTGGCTTAGCTGGAGGTCCCAGTCAAGGCACGTATGAGAAAACAATCAATGCACAACTAAAAGTGCCACAACTACCAGTTGATGCTTCTCATCTCTCTACCTTCCTGTCTGTCTGTCCCCCCCCCTCACTCACTAAAAAAGAAAGGAAAGGAGAGGAGGGGGGGGAGGGGAGGGAAGGGAAGGGAAGGGAAGGGAAGGGAAGGAAAAAGAAAAGAAAAGAAAAGAAAAGAAAAGAAAAGAAAAGAAAAGAACCACCAATGTGAAGTGCCTACAATGTGCCTATTATGTGGTGGGCACTTCAGCCTCATTACCTGATTCGGTGTAGCCAGCACTGCAACCATGTGAGGGAGGTGTAATGTACCCATTTTAGAGGGAGCTGAGGGTTTTATAGACAGAGAATTGTGCTCAGACTTATTCTCAAAGGCAGAATCAGGATTTGAAGTTTTAAAACTGATTTGAGGGAGAGAGAAAGAAACATTGATTTGTTGTTCCACTTATTCATTCATTGATTCTTCTTTGTGCCCTGATGGGAATCTAACCCGCAACCTTGGTGCATCTTGAGGATGCTCTAACCAACTGAGCTACCCAGCCAGGGCCAGGATTTGAATTCTAATCAGCTTGACTACAGAATCCATGCTCTTTCCACAACACCAAGAACATTCTGGCTCTGGCTTTCATAGGTTTAGAGAACCTGAGCATGTTGTACAGGCTTTATGATGTGAATGAAGTAAGTTATGCTTCATCACTCCACCATGATGCTGATGTCACTCTCCTAAATTACACTTTGAATTCCCAAGGAGACACAGGAGATGCTTCTGGGAACCTTAGAATAAGGCACACTTATTTGTTTGGTTTTTGACAGAGACAGAGAGAGTCAGAGAGAGGGAAAGACAGGGTAAGACAGACAAGAAGTGAAAGAGATGAGAAGCATCAATTCTTCGTTGCAGCACCTTAGTTGTTCATTGATTGCTTTCTCATATGTGCTTTGACCGGGGGCTACAGCAAAGCAAGTGACCCTTTGCTCAAGCCAGCGACCTTGGGCTCAAGCCATTGACCACCATGTCTATGATCCCATGCTTAAGCCAGCAACCTCAGGGTTTCGAACCTGGGTCCTCCGCATCCCAGTTCAATGCTCTATCCACTGTGCCACCTCCTGGTCAGGCAAGGCGCACTTGTTATTGTGTGTTATGTTTCTCATGGGAAGGAAATATAGCAGCCACCCATTCTTTTTTTCTTATTGGCAGCTTTATTTGGATCCCTTGAATCTATGCAAAAATAATAATAATAATAATAATAATAATAATAATAATAATAATTAATAATAATAATAAGATTCTCCTAAACCAGTTGAAATGCTCTGGCCTCAGTGCGACAGGAGGAACAACTGGGCAATTCTCATCCAGTTTAAGTCACCAAGTCTCTTCACATATAAACTACATGCTTCAGTGAAAGGTCAGAAGCATAAACTCTTGATCCATATGGGAAGGTTTAAGAACTTGAGAATGCCTCGTTACTGTGTTATTTTTAGTTTGTTTCAGAAGTTCTGAATATCTCAAACCAAACAGGATATTAATCTGCTTTTTAAAAGAAACTTCTAAAATTTGAGAAAAGTTGAAGACACATGGTAATGTGCTTAGTTCTCTTGCTTTCTTTTCTCCCTGGATGTTTCACGAGTTGTCTTGCACTTGGAGGCGGAAATACAGTATTACAAGTACAATGCTCTGTTATCAGATATGGGAACCTGAAGTAGAGATAGGTAATGGTTAAAAAATGGGACATCTTGTTTAGTCCTACAGCCCAGAATTTAAGAGTTCACACATTCTGGAATGTATCTTTCTAATCCAAACTTCTTTTTATTTCTTTTTTATTTTTAAGCGAGAGAGGGACAGACATACAGACGGGAAAGGAGAGAGATGAGAAGCATCAACTTGTTGAGGCACCTTAGTTGTTCATTGATTGCTTTCTCATATGTGCCTTGACCTGGAACGGGGGCCTCCAGCTGAGCCAGTGACCCCTGGCTCAAGCCAGTGACCTTGGGCTCAAGCCAGCAATGTTGGGATTCAAGCCAACGACCATGGGGTCGTGTCTTTGATCCCACACTCAAGCCAGCAACCCCACACTATAGCAGGTGAGCCCATGCTCATGCCAGCGACCTCTGGATTTCAAACCTGGGTCCTCAGTATTCCAGGCCAACACTCTATCCACTGCACTACTACTTGGTCAGGCTAATTCAAACTTCTGATATTCTTTTTTGCAAAGCTTTTTTGCCTACCAACATAATGTCTATCATGAAATATGAGTTTCCAACTCTATGTCCTCCTTCCTGCTTGGAATGTGTTCCCCTTTCTTCTCTTTGCCTCTGCCTTGCTCTTCCTTCATTGAACAGCTCAAACTGCATCTCTACCAGGGATCCGTTGTGGCTCTTAACATCTGCCCTTCCCTGAAAACTTCTAATTCTGCTACTTAATGTTGTTTTTTACTCCCTTAATTAATTTGCCTCTAAGTAGTTATTTGAAACCAAGAGTGGTATCTTATATATCTTTGTATTTTTAGCATCCAGCACTTAGTGGGTGTTTAATAAATGGTTATCAATAATCAACAGGTCTTGCCTGACCAGGCAGTGGCACAGTGGATAGAGCGTCGGACTGGGATGCGGAGGACCCAGGTTCGAGACCCCGAGGTCGCCAGCTTGAGCGCGGGCCAATCAGGCTTGAGCAAAAGCTCACCAGCTTGGACCCAAGGTCTCTGGCTCGAGCAAGGGGTGGCTCAGTCTGCTAAAGGCCCCCAGTCAAGGCATATGTGAGAAAGCAATCAATGAACAACTAAGGTGTTGCCATGAAAAACTAATGATTGATGCTTCTCACCTCTCTCCGATCCTGTCTCTCCCTATCTGTCCCTCTCTGTCCCTGTAAAAAATAATAATAATAATCATAATAATCAACAGGTCCCAAAACAGCTTAGATCACACACCCTTTAGCTGCATGCTGAGGAAAGGGAAGGGCAGCAGGACCTTCGGAAACTCTTTTCTTTAATGACCACCTTATGACCCAGCCCTGTTCTCAACCTTCTTGTTTCTGATTTCTCCAGTCCTGCCTCCTGACAGTCATCCATTTTCTCATGCCTTGCCAACTATTGTCTCCCTCCTGGTGACAACCTTTCAGATCCTAATTACTCCTGACTCCAATTTCTACTGTTTCCTGGCTCACAGATGTGGTGTGCCCTGGATTTGGTTCTAAAATACTTGGACATGCAACTTTTCTGGTTCTCTGAAGGACTGAGAGTTTTTATGATGCCTGTATCTCACCTGCAAAGTGGAGATAATAATACTTCAGAGGATCATGAGAAATTACTGATAGTGACTGAAGCTTTATTTTGGTACAAGAAGTATAATAAACACTTAATAAAATGTTAGACCTTATTATTAGCTTCTTTTATATTCCTATGATTTCTTACACCCTGGATTACTTGTTCTATACCTCACAGTTCACAACTAGCTTCTTTTTCTATTGGGTCTGATCTAAGGAAGGAAATATTTCAGTTCTATAAAAATTTCTTGCCATTGTCTTCTCACATATTTTCTGGTGAGAAGTCTGCTGTTATTCTTCTCTTTGTTTCTCTGTTTCTCTATACAGTAATCCCCTCTTATCTGCAGGGTATACATTCCCAGAACTCCAGTAGCTACCTGAAACCATAGATAATACTGAACACTATACCGGGTGGGGCAAAGTAGGTTTACAGTTATGAGTATGCAAAACACAGTTTATTCTTATATTATTACTTCTTAATTATTATATTATTTTCCATATGAACAACTGTAAACCTACCTTGGTTCCACTCTGTATATACTATGTTCTTCCTATATATACCTATAATAAAATTTAAATTATAAATTATGCACTGTAAGAGGTGAACAACAATAACTAATAATAAAATAGAACAATTATAACAGGATACTATAATGAAAGTTTTGTGACTGCAATATTAAGTAAAATAAGGGTAACTTAAACACAAGCACTGTGATGCCACAGTCGATCTGATAGCCATGACAGCTGCTGAGTGACTCCTGAATGGGTCTCATCTACAGTGCGGAGACTCTGGACAAAGACAGAAATGATATGGGTGCCAAGTAGGACCAACTGTGATGGTGGGAGATTTCTTCATGCTACTCAGAAGAGCATACATTTTAAAATTTATGAGTTATTTCTGGAATTTTCCATTTAATATTTTCTGACGATGATTGATCATGGGTAACTGAAACCTTGGATAAGGGAGGATTGCAGTATGTGTCTTTTTTACTCTGACTGCCTTCAAAGTTTTCTTCTTTTATTTATCTACTTAGGTTCTCTGAGCATCTTGAATCTGCAGTTTGAGGTTTTCTATCATTGGGGGGGAACTTCAGTTATTTTCTCTTCAACCTGAGCTGCCTATAAGAAATATATTTTACATATGAATACATAAAAAGGTTTGAAGTAAAAGAATAAAAACAAACATATCATTCTAAAACTAATTCAAGCAAAGCTGGATTGGTTTTCTTACAGGCAGCATATAATTGAGACCTGTTTTTCTAGCCAATCTGACTATCTTTACCTTTTGATTGGAGTGTTTAGATGATTTTATATTTTTAAACAGCAGCTTTACCCTTATATAAAGTGTCTTCTTTTCTCTTTAATTTTAATTTAAAATTTTTTTCTAACACAAAACACAGAATTGATCATCAAAACTATTTTTAAGTGTAAATTTCAGTAACATTAAGTATATTACCTTGTGAATTTACAGTACAAGCAACAGATCTCCAGAACCTCTTCTTGGGCAAAATAGAACCCCTATACCCATTGAACAACAACTTCCCATTTCTCAATTGTCTTGCAAAGCTCCCAGTAACCACCATTCTAATTTCCTACTTGAATACTTTAGGTGCCTTATATAAGTGGACTCATACAGTATTTGTCCTTTTATGAGTGGTTTATTTCACTTAGCATAATAATTTTCTCAAGGTTCATCTATGCAGTAGCATGTGATAGACTTTTCTTCTTTTGTAAGGTTAAACAGCATTTCATTGTATGTCTAGATCACATTTTGTTTATCCATTCATTCGCCAATTGACCTTTGAAGGCTTTAACAGCTCTTGTCTATTGTGAATAATGCCGCTACAAACACAGGTGTAAAAATATCTCTTCAAAACTGCTTTCAGCCCGACCAGGCAGTGGCACAGTGGATAGAGCATTGGACTGGGATGTGGAGGACCCAGGTTTGAAACCCCAAGTTCGCCAGCTTAAGCACTGACTTATCCGGCGTGAGCGCAGGGTCACTGGCTTGAGTGTGGGATCATAGATGTGACCCCATGGTCGCTGACTTGAACCCAAAGGTCGCTGGCTTGAAGCCCAAAGTCGCTGGCTTGAGCCCAAGGTCACTGGCTTGAGCAAGGGGTCACTCGCTCTACTGTAGTCCCCTGGTCAAAAAGCACACAGGAGAAAGCAATCAATGAACAACTAAGGTGCTGCAACGAAAAGCCGAAGCTTCTCATCTCTCTTCCTTTCTCTCTGACTCTCTCTCTGTCTCTCTCTCTCTGTATATATATATATATATATATATATATATATATATATATATATATATAAAAGACTGCTTTCAACTTTTTTGTATATATACCCAGAAGTGAGATGTTGGAGCATATGGTAGTTCCGTATTTGTGTTTTTGAAAAACTGCCACACTTTCTTCCATTGCATTTGCATCTTTTTCAATCCCACCAACAGTGTACAAGGATTTTAACTTTTTCATTGCCTTGCCAATGCTTTTTATTTTGATATTTTTATATTAAATGCCATCTTAGCTGGTATGAGGTGGTATATAATTGTGGTTTTTGATTTACATTTTTTTAATGATTAGTGATGTTAGCATCTTTTCATATGCTTGTTGGCCATTTGGATATAATCATTGGAGAAATGTCTATTCAAATCTTTTGCCCATTTTTTAAATCAGGTTATTTGATTTGTTTTTGTTACTGTCATTGTTGACCTGTATGAGTTGTTAATATATTCTAAACATTGACCTCTTATCAGATATATGACTTGAAAATATTTTCTCTCATTCTGTACGTTGTCTTTTCACACTGTTGATTGTTTACTGTACAGAACTTTTTAGTTTAATGTAATCTCATTTGTCTATTTTTGCTTTTGTTTTTGATATAAAAAAAAATTATTTGCCCAGACCAATATCAAGAAGCTTTTTCCTTATGTTTCATTCTAGTAGTTTTATGGTTTTAGTTTGCCATTTCTGGTCATATGTTTAAATCTTTAGAACATTTTGAGTTAATTTTTGTATATGATATGAGATAAGGGTCCAATTTAATTATTCTTAATGTGGCTATCCAATTTACCCAACATTATATAGACTGAACTCTTATCTGGAGGTTGTAGGAAAAAATCCACTTCCAGGCTCATTCAGGTTGTCAAAATTCAACTTCTCCTGGTTGTAGGTCTGAGGTCCTCACTTCCTTGCTGGGGGCTGCTCTCTGCTCCTAAAGACTACCCACCTTCTCATGTGGCCTCTCCACCTTCAAGCTGGCAAAAAAAAAAATATATCAAATTCTTCTTATTTTCCATGTCACTCTGGTTTCATTTCTGCTTTAAAGGGCTCGTTTCTTTAGGTCAGGCCTATCTGGATAATCTCCATATCTTCAGGTCAACTGATCTGGGACTTTAGAAGCATCTACCAAATGACTCTGCAGCAGCATTGACTTCAGTGTTTGATTGAAAAACCGATTCCCAGGGCATGGAATCTCAGTATCCATCTTTAGAACTCTACCTACTGCACCTTAATTTGAAGGGTCAAGGGATATGGGTAATGCCAGGCTGAGAGACACAGGGGCCACATGCCTCTTGGGATTCCTTTTGCCAGTCAGAGAGCAGTGGAGGAATTGGAAGCCAGAGTCCCTGCGGTGCTCTATCGGACTGATAACCACGGGGCCTAGGGATTCCTCTGATAACATACAACAGCTGCTTCAGAAAAAGGAAAAGAAAAAAGCACTAGGAACAGCCACCTTGGAACCTTGGGGTGAGTTTAAACCAAAGATAAGATTAATAGAGAAAGTTGCCCCTTCATGCTGCAACTTCACCAAAGCGAGCAGAAAAAACTGCACACAAGTAATTTTGCCTCTGGAGGCTCCCATGCCTTTTTCTCTTTAGTCACCTTAGCCTGCTATTATCACTGAGTGATAATGTAAACAAATGCCATCCAGTCTTCTAGCTAATGATCTGTGATAAGGACTCCACATACACCAGAGGGACATGAACCTTCTCTCTCTGTGTCACAAAGAAAGAAAAACAGAACAAAAACAGAGGAATATTGAAAGGGCCCAAGGAGAATCTACCACCTCCAGGACCAGTTAGGATTATCCTTGCTCCAGGATGTGTAAACGGGGAAACCAATCTGAGACTGTGGCACAGATTGAAGAATGAAATAAGGCTTTCAAAGCACTACATATGAGAGGAATGCTTGGTTTTGTCCTGATAAATATTTATTATCAGAATAGAGAAATAATTTTTTGTTTTACAGGGACACAGAGAGAGAGAGAGTCAGAGAGAGGGATAGATAGGAACAGACAGGAATGGAGAGAGGTGAGAAGCATCAATCATTAGTTTTTCGTTGCCATTGCGACACCTCAGTTGTTCATTGATTGCTTTCTCACATGTGCCTTGACCACGGGCCTTCAGCAGACTAAGCAACCCCTTGCTGGAGCCAGCGACCTTGGGTCCAAGCTGGCGAGCTTTTGCTCAAGCCCAAAGGGCCCCGCCGATGGGCCCTGCGCTCAAGCTAGTGACCTCGGGGTCTCAAACCTGGGTCTTCCACATCCCGGTCCGACACTCTATCCACTGTGCCACCGCTTGGTCAGGCTAGAGAAATAAATTTTAATAGTATCTGCTTTGTCCTTCAATAAAATTCAAGAAGCTATGAACCAAACCAAAGATAAAAGATGCTAAGAAAACAGATTAACACAAAATGAACTGAAAAGAGAAAGGAAGAAATATGAAGATGCCTATGACATTGGGAAGTACTGAAGGAAAATAAGAGTGCATACCAGAATTAGGGCATGTTTAGCATCAGTAAATAAATGAGAGAAGGGTAGGCAGAGATAGACTCCCTCATGTGCCCCATCCCCAACAGGAATCCACCCAGCAAGCCACTAGGGCAGAGGTTCTCAAAGTGTGCGCCCTAGAAGATTTCCAGGTGTGTCCTATGGTATTCCAGAGAAATATGTGCCTCTTGGGGACCAAAAACCCAACAGGGTTTTTGGAGTTTAGATTTTTGGGGGACAGAGGTGTGGGGAATTTGCTGTAAGCTGAAAGTCTGCCCAACCCCCCACTTCACTTGCCTGATTAGGTTGCAAAAGGCTGTTAAGCTGTGGTGCTGGATTGTTTACACTACCCCCCATGTTCCCTGGAAAGACTGGAGGCGAGTTTCTTCTATCCTTTGTTTGGTGTAAAGTTAAGATGATATGTATGGTGGGGGTTTTGAATTGATGATTAAAGATAAGGAATTGTCTCTTGAAGCCTTTTTGATTTCTATAAAAGAGGAATATGTGGCAATATCTAGAAAAGCTTTGTACATTTTACTACAATTTTCAACATCTTATTTATGTGAATTAGGATTTTCTACCCTCAACACAATTAAGAGTAAAAGAGAGGAATTCCTCAATGTATTGATGAGGAAATGAGAGTTTGCCTTTCAAATATATGCCCAAACATTGAAGAAATCACTAGGACACATCAGGCTCATGTTTCTCATAAACACAAAGATGAAAAAACTTCGTGCTGGGACCTGCCGAATTTACTAAATCCTACTAAGAATGTATGTGTGTGTGTGTGTGTGTGTGTATATATATATATATATATATATATATAACTTTTTGTCATTTTTTTATTTTTTAACCCCTCTTTTTTACAAATTCTAAAAAGCATAGCTCAAAAAAATGTAATATAAAAATGTTTTTAATGTCAGAATAAAGTTAATTTTGTCATATTTATTTCATTTAATTACCATATAAGCATGCTTGGACTTTATATTTTTTCTTTAATATTTGACTTAATCATTATAACATATTTTTCAGAAATTTGTATATAGTGCACCTACAATTATTTGTAGAATTTTAAATGCTCCCTGACTTCAAAAACTTTGAGAACCACTGCACTAGGGGGTAATGCTCTGCTCATCTGGGGCAGTTGCTGTGTTGCTCAGCAACCCAGCTCTTAGTGCCTGAGGCAGAGGCCATGGAGCCATCCTCAGCTCCAGGGGCCAACTTGCTTCAATGGAGCCATGGCTGCAGGAGGTGGGGAGAGAGAGAGAGTGAGAGAGAGGGCAAGAGAGAGAAGAGGAAGAGGGTTGGAAAAGCAGATGGGCGCTTCTCCTGTGTGCCCTGATCTGGAATCAAACCCAGGACATCCACACACTGGACCGATGCTCTACTATGGAGCAAACCAGCCAGGGCTGAGAAATAAAAAAATTAAAGTGAACAATAAATAAATAGAATATACGAAGTATTAATATATATTCTTTTGGTACAGATCATTGAAATTTATCTCAAACAAATTTAAGAATCAAAGGGAATTTATGAGCTCACATAACCAGGAGGGTTCAGAGCACTTTTGGCTTCAAGCTTGATTGTAGACTGCTGTTTCATAACTTTCTATCCTAAAACATTTCTATGGTCAATTTCATTGGGGTTTTTTTGTTTGTTTGTTTGTTTGCTTATGGCATTAGGCTACGTATTCACTTTAAAGAGGATGTTTATTTATTTATTTACTCTTTTCTCATTGACAGAATTGAATATGGTTAAGGCAGAGCTTCAGAAAAGAGTCTATGGGGTGCCTGACCTGTGGTGGCGCAGTGGATAAAGCGTCGACCTGGGAACACTGAGGTCACCAGTTCAAAACCCTGCACTGGTCTGGTCAAGGCACATATGGGAGTTGATGCTTCCAGCTCCTCCCCCCTTTCTCTCTTTCTCTATCTCTCTCACTCTGTGTCTCCTCTCTAAAATGAATAAATAAAAAAAATAAATTAAATAAAATAAAATTCTATTAAAAAAAAAAAAAAGAGTCTATGGGGAGACTATCTAGAAATTTACTTAAAGACCAAATGTGATGATTCGATTTCCACGTTCTAGTTTCTACTTTTCTGTCTTGGCTTTCCATTATGTTTTGAAAATTCAACAATAAATTCATCATTAAGTGCCAGTGAGTATGGAACGTTTTTCCCGTTGAGATAAGAATGGGAGTTTATTACTTTGCAAATTCTGTGTGATCAAGATGCATTTCTTTCTGGAAATCAGGAGGATACTTGCAGTGAGCAGATCTTGTCATTCCAATTGCCTGGCATTGTATCTCAAACCGTGGGAGCGTGCAAAAGAGAGGATTAGCCACCAGGTGGCGCTCGTGGCTCCTGTTATATTCACTCTGGGAGCTTGAGCAATAGTGTTGCAAAAACGGGTTGCTAAGCCAGAGCTCACATTTCTATGATGTCTGTGGTAACTTACTCATTTCTGATTTTGAGTCTTTTCTCTTTTTCCTTTGTGAGTTTAGCCAAAAGTTTGTCATTTTTATTAACCTTTTCGAAGAATCAGCTCTTTGTTGTATTAATTTTTTGTACAGTCTTTCTGTTCTCTGTTTTATTTATTTCTGCTCTAATTCTTATTTCTTTTGTTGACTCCGGCTGCTTTTCTAGTTCTTTATGATGTAATATGAGGTTATTTGGGACTTTCCTTGTTTCTTGAGGTAGGCCTGTATGATATAAACTATCCTCTTATTCCTGCTTTTGCTGCGTCCCAAAAGTTTTGATATGTTGTATTGTCATTCTCACTTGTCTCTTTATGCCTTTTGATTTTACCTTTTATGTCTTCTCTAACCTAGTCATTTTGTAATACTTCACATATTTAGGTTTTTAAAATTTTTTTTTTATTTTACAGGGACAGAGAGAGAGGGATAGATAGGGACAGACAGACAGGAACAGAGAGAGGTGAGAAGCATCAACCATTAGTTTTTCGTTGTCGTTGCGACACCATAGTTGTTCATTGATTGCTTTCTCACATGTGCCTTGACCGCGGGCCTTCAGCAGACCGAGAAACCCCTTGTTGGAGCCAGCGACCTTGGGTCCAAGCTGGCGAGCTTTTACTCAAGCAAGATGGGCCCGCGCTCAAGCTGGCGAGCTCGGGGTCTCGAACCTGGGTATTCTGCATCCCAGTCCGACGCTCTATCCACTGCGCCACCGCCTGGTCAGGCCACATATTTGGTTTTTTACTTCTTTTCTTTTTTTCAGTTGAGTTCTCATTTCAAAGTGTTATAGTCAGAGTATATGGTTGGTACGATTCCTATTCTCTTAAATTTGTTATGGCCAGTTTAGTGTCCCAATATATGGTTTATCCTTGAGAACGTTTTACGTGCACAAGAGAAGAATGTAAAATCTGATCTCCTGAGATGAAAGGTTCTGTAAATGTCAATAGACTAATGTCCATTTGGTCTAATGTATCATTTAAGACTAATTTTTTATTGATTTTCTGTCTGGGTGATCTATCTATAGCTGTCAATGGGGTATTTAGGTACCCTACTATGTATTTTTAAGCTTCTCTATTTAGTTCAGTCAGTAGTTGCTTTATATAATTCAGTCTTCCCTGTTTGAGTGCATAAGTGTTAAGTATTCTTGATGTAGTGTCTGCTTTATCATAAAATGTCCAGCTTTGTCTCGTCATACAAGAAGCAACTACTATGAGTTGGTGCTTCCTTCTCCTCCCCCTTTTTTTCTTTCTCTCTCTCCTTTTTCTAAAATCAATAAATAAAATCTTTTTTAAAAAACTCGAGAGCATTTATTCATAGATATATACACCCCTATGTTCATTGCAGCATTATTCACACTGGCCAGGACATGGAGACAACCAAAATATCCTTTGATAGAGGATTGGATCAAGAAGATGTGATATATATATACACTATAGAATACTACTCAGCCATAAGAAAATATAAAATACTGCCATTTGTGACAACATGGATGGACCTTGAAAATGTGCCAAATGAAATAAGTCAGTCAGAAGAAGCTAAGAACCATATGATTTCACTCATAGGTGGGATATAAAACTGAAGCTCATGGACACAGACAATAGTATGGTGGTCACCAGAGGAAAGGGGCCAAATATATGATGGCAGATTATCTGACTTTGACTGGTGGGCACAGGTGCAACGTATAGATCATTTATCATAAAGATGTACACTCGGCAGGACCTGTAGTAGCACAGTGGATAGAGTGTTGACCTGCAATACTGAGGTCACCAGTTCAAAACTCCAGGCTTGCTGAGTCAAGGCATATGTGAAAAGCAATCAATGAACAACTACAGTGAAGCAACTACAAGTTGATGCTTCTTAAACTTTCTCTCTCCCTCTCTCTCTAAAAATCAATAAAATTTTTTAAAAAGATGTATACTTGGCCCTGGCCTGTGGCTCAGTGTATAGAACATCAGCCTGGCATATTGGACGCCCTGGGTTTAATTCCCAGTCAGGGCATACAGAAGAAGCAACCATCTGCTTCTTCCCCCTTCCCTCTACCCCTTCTCTCCCTCTTCCTCTCCTGCAGCCAGAGGCTCCATTGGTCCAAGTGTGACCCCAGATACTGAGAATAGCCTGGTACTCGAGCATCAGCCAGACGGGGTTGCCAGGTGGGTCCTGGTTGGGGCACATGCGGGAATCTGCCTCACTATCTCCCCTCCTCTCGCCTAAAATAAATAAATAAATAAGATGTACACTTGAAATCTATATGATCCTATTAACCAATGTCACTCAAATAAATTTAATTTAAAACTGAAAATAAATAGCCACACAGAATAAAAAGAGTATGGTATATTTTTACTGTGGAAAAAAAACCCATAAAATTCACTTTGCTAACAATTTCCAGGTGTACACTACAATATTGTCAACAACATGCACACTGTTGTGCAACAGATTCTCAGAGCCATGCCACATCCTGCAGGACTAAAACTCTACACACATCAAACAGCTCCCCACCTCCTCTGTGACCAGCCCTTGGCAACCACCATTCTACTTTTTTATGAATTTGATTACTCTTTTAAAAGTTTTATTTACTGATTTGTTCGATAGAGGGAAGAGAGAGAGAGAGAGAAGCATCAACTTGTAGTAGTTGCTTCCCATATGTGCCTTGACCTGGCAAGCCAATGGTTTCAAACTGGTGACCCAACATTCCAAGTCGACACTTTATCCACTGCACCACCATAAGTAAGGCCTGAATTTGACTACTTTTGATATATTATCTAAGTAGACACATGCAGTATCTGTCCTTTTGTGGCTGGTTTCAGTTAGCATAATACTCTCAAAGTACATGCTTATAGCAACATACGAAAGGATGCCCATTTTTTTAAGGCTGAATAATGGTTAATCGCGCATGCACGTGTGTGTGTGTGCGCACACACACACACACACACACACACACACACACATCATATTTCCTTATCCTTTCATCCATCAACATACATACAGACTGCTTCAAACTCTTGGCTACTGTGAATAATGCTGCAATGAATTTTCCCAAATGTTTTCTTGGCACTTAGTGAAACTGAAAAAAAAAAGTACAAAACTTTTTATATCCATTAGTCAATGTAATAAATTACCTTTCTAAATTTCTAAAATTTTAATGTCACTCTACAAATATATCTTGACTAATTATGAGTTGCATTGATATCAGCTAATTAATAATTTAAGATTATGCCTGAGCAGGTGGTGGCACAGTGGACAGAGCATCGGACTGGGACACAAAGGACCCAGGTTTGAAACCCCAAGGTCGCCAGCTTGAGCGCGAGCTCACCAGCTTCAGTGCAGGGTCGCTGGTTTGAGCATGAGATCATAGACATAACCCCAAGGTAGCTGGCTTGAGCCCAAAACTCGCTGGCTTGAAGCCCAAGGTTGCTGGCTTGAGCCCAAGATTGCTGGCTTGAGCAAGGAGTCACTCACTCTGCTGTAGCCCCCTGGTCAAGGCACATATGAGAAGGCAATCAATGAACAACTAAGGAGCCGCAATGAAGAGTTGATGCTTCTCATCTCTCTCCCTTCCTGCCTGTCCCTATCTGTCCCTCTCTCTCTCTCTCTCTTTCTGTCAAGAAAAAAAAAACTTAGAAATAATTATGTAAAATGATTATCATTAAGTACATTGGAAAGTAATGCCCCATTATTCTTTCAAAATGATCATCATAGCCTTTTTTACTTTTATTCTTGAAGTATGCTATTGTCAAGATACATTCCATTGTTACAAAGTGAATCATTTTTACAAATTCATCTTAGAGTTTGATTATTCCTTTGAAATACAAATTCAGGTTTCTCCCCTCACCCCTCACATATATCTCACATAATACCTTAAGCCTTACAATGAAAATCTGCCTTCACCACTCTTTACTGGATCTCTCAGAAACAGGGGTTGGGAATCTTTTTGGCTGAGAGCCATGAACACCACATATTTTAAAATGTAATTCCGTGAGAGCCATACAATATGTTTAACACTAAATACAAGTAAATGTGTGCATTTTATGTAAGACCAACACTTTTAAAGTACAATAAGTCTCTGAATTCTTTTTAATAACGTTGTTATGCTGTTGCTAACCAATGATGAATAAAGTACTCCTTACCATTAATACAACTTCTGGTGCTTCATGGTTTTGCTGATGGCTTTGTAGTCTGGTTGATACATGGTGAGGTTAAGCTTCATGCAGGCGTTGAGACTTCCATCCATTAAATGTGATTGTAGGTTGGTCTTAACATTCTTTAGATGTGAGAAAGACTGCTCACAATCATATGTAGAGCCAAACATTGTCAGTACAGCAACACTCACATGCTGCAGTGTGTGGTATGTGATGGGAAGGGCATTACAAGTTTTGACAATGAGCTGGTCCGCGGGTTGAAGTTTTTCATTTCTCCCCACTTGTGTTTGCTCACCAACTCTGCTTGCTGTCGTGCAAGTCTTTCCAAATCTTCATTCAGTGACTTGAACTTATTCACCCACATGTCTGAGGCCTTCAGGTCAGCAGCTTGTAGCTCAAAATCTCTGATGGAGACACCGGGGATGTAACTCAGGTCGGCGCTGTCCACTGCACACTTGTGTGGATGGGTGATGAACTTAAAAAGACGAGTGCGCTCACAAAATTCTCCAAAGCGCGCTTTGAATGACTGCAGGAGATCAGATGTGAAGCCCACTAGCTGCTGGAGATCAAGATGTTGAGCAGCGTCACTTGCTGTTCATGCATCTTTAAACTCTCCCAGTTTTTCAAAGTGTAGTAATTACCTGTTGTAATGTCGGCGATGAAGAGTTCCAGCTTGTTTTCAAATGCAAACACTGCTTGTTGAAGGGATAAGACTGTATTTACAACACCTTGCATTTTCACATTGAGCTGGTTCAGATGTTCAGTCATGTCCATTTGATAGTAGAACTTCAGGAGCCACGCAGTGTTAGCTAACTCAGGATGCTCGACACATATTTTTCATTTCAAGTCCAGATTTCGCTCAGACAAGCCACAGAACGGCTGAGCACCCTCCCTCTTGACAAACAACGCACATTGCTGTGCAGAAGCAGACCAGGATAATTATTCCCAACTTCATCCAGCAGTGTTTTAAACTGGCGATCATTTAAAGCCCGGGCAACGATAAAGTTGACCACCCATAAAATTAATAATAAAAAAAAAAAGTTGACCACCCCAATGACCAGCAACATCACCTCACCAAGCTGCTCGCCACACATCTGAGCACAAAGTGCCTCCTGATGTAGGATGCAGTGAAAACTTAGGATGGGTCTCTTTTCATGTTCACAAAGAAGCACTACAAATCCTGTTTTTCCCCACCATGCACGGAGCACCATCAGCACACACCAAAATAAGTTTATCCATCAGTAGATTTTTTTCTATAGTGAACTCAGTGAAAGACTTGAATAAATCTTCCCCTCTTGTTGTCTCTTTCATAGGCAAAACAGCAAGACTTTCCTCATGTAGTGTGTCACCGACAGCATAAATTGCAATCACGCTGAACTGGGATAAATGGCTTATGTCTGTTGACTCATCCAAAGCGAGAGAATAGAATGGTGCTGCATTTCTGTCCTTCACTTGTGTTGCCTCAATTTGATTTGCCATCATGATGGTACGATCGTGAACAGTTCTTGCCAACAGAGGCATGTCTTTTATTTATTTGATTATCTTGTCTTTATCCAAAAAGTCGTCAAAAAGTTCATTGGCAACATCAAGCATGAATGTTTTGGCATACTCCCCATCTGTGAATGGCTTTCCGTTTCTCACAATTGCTAAAGCACCAGCAAAGCTAGTCAAATTCCAGTCACCTTGTTGGGTCCAAATATGGAGTTGCTGCTGACTACCTTGCACTCTGCATAGTAGCTCTTGACATGCTTTCTTCCTGCTGTCCCCCGCTAGATATTTTGATGCAAATGTAGTAAGACGTGTCAAAGTGCCTCTTTATATTTGATCATTTCATCAATGCAATTTTATCATTGTATATTAGACACACTGCAGAACCTGCTCTCTCCACAAAGGTGAATTCCTCTGTCCATTCCTGCTGAAAAGTACAATACTCCTCATCTTTTTTTCTTTTAGCCATCTTCTTCGTCAAAAGGGTTTCAGCAATTAGCAACTACTTGATTAAAAGGAGGGAAGTTTACTTCCTGACCTCACAACGACTCATGTACATTATGCATTATCCAATAAAAATTTGGTGTTGTCCTGGAGGACAGCTGTAATTGGCTCCAGCCATCTGCAACCATGAACATGAGCGGTAAGAAATGAATGTATTGTAATACATGAGAATGTTTTATATTTTAACATTATTTTTTTTATTAAAGATTTGTCTGTGAACCAGATGCAGCCATCAAAAGAGCCACATCTGTCTTGCGTGCCATAGGTTTCTGACCCCTGCTCAGAAACAACTTCATTTTTCTGGTTGTAACCCTGCATTTCTACATTAGCTACTTACACATCTTTTTCATTTTTTAACTTTTTCTCATGACTTTTCTCTGAAAAAATATTAGCACGTACTTCTCTTACATAATTTAAAACTTAATTTACCTTGCCCAATATAATTACAGTATTTAAAGAATTCGGATAGCCTGACCAAGCAGTGGTGCAGTGGACAGAGCATCTTCCTGGGACACAAAGAACCCAGGTTTGAGACCCCAAGGTTGTCAGTTTGAGTGCAGGCTCATCTGGTTCGAGCAAAGCACAGCAGCTTGAACCCAAGGAAACTGGCTCAAGCAAGGGGTTACTCAGTCTACTGAAGGCCCACGGTCAATGCACATATGAGAAAGCAATCAATGAACAACTAAGGTGTTGCAACAAAAAACTGATGATTGATGCTTCTCATCTCTCTCCGTTCCTGTCTGTCCCTATCTATCCCTCTCTTTGACTCTCTGTCTCTGTAAAAAAAAAAAGAAAAAGAAAAAGAATTCGGATAGCCTGACCAAGCAGTGGTACAGTGGACAGAGCTTCTGCCTGGGACACAGAGGACCCAGGTTCAAAACCTAAGGCCACCAGCTTGAGTGCTGACTCACCAGCTTGAGCACAGGGTCTCTGACTTGAGCGTGGAATCATAGACATAACCCCATGGTCGCTGACTTGAGCCCAGAGGTCGCTCGCTTGAAGCCCAAGGTTGCTAGCTTGAGCCCAAGGTCGCTGGCTTGAGCAAGGGGTCACTACCACAGCTGGAAACCCCACCCCACCCCCACCCCGCCAAGGCACGTATGGGGAAGCAATCAATGAACAACTAAGTTGCCTCAATGAAGAATTGATGCTTCTTATCTCTCTCCCTTCCTGTCTGTCCCTCTCTGTCTCTCTCTTATTGGCAATTGAGCTATTTTAGTGCCTGAGATGAGGCCATGGAGCCATCCTCAGTCCCAGGGGACAACTTGCTCATTGAAGGCATGGATACAGGAGGAGAAGAGAGGGGGGAGGGGGGAGAAGCAGATGATTGCTTCTCCTGTGTCCTGATCAGAATTCAACCAGGGACTTCCATACTTCCAGTTACCTGTACAGTCAGTCTAGGGATCCAAAAAAAGCACCACCTCTGGCCCCGCCCCTAGAGCTGATTTATTCCCACCATTTGGCCCGCTTAGCCTATTCCAACCAAACCTCACCTTTGGAACTGGTCCCACCCACCGACCCGCCCTTCTACTCCAGCCTCGCCCCGCAAGGCTGGTACCCTCCCAGAGCCTTAGCCACGAATCTGGCGGTCCAACAAAACCCCGTCCTCTTCTCGAGGTCCCTCCTACATCCTGGTCCCCTCCTCAGACGGCGCCAGAACTGGTCTCCACCTGTGGCCACGCCCTCCGGGCCCGGTGCTACCCACAGCCTGGTCCCTGCCCATTCCCACTGTCCACAGCCACGCCCTCTATGTCTCCCTGAGCCTAGTCCCAAACCCCTGAAATTGTCTCCGCTCACAAATTGCCCATGAGTCTCTCCCCGACTCCGCTCGCTAGACCCCAGTATTCTCGCTCTCCGCAGGAGCCAGCCCGTGACCGGAAACTTCTGTGTGCAGCCGCCAGCCGAGACCGGAAGTAGAAGCACAGGGAGGTGCGGTGGAGGCGGTCGTGGGTGGCTTGCTGCGCAGTGTGTGTCCTGCCTGCTCTGGGTGGGACGGCGTTCACGTGGTACGTTTGGCCGCTGTGCGAGGGGAGGACTCGGTGAGCTGCGGGTAGCCCGGGGCGGTGCAGGGAGGGGCATAGGCTGTGGGAATCCCCAGTCCCGGGCCGGGGACTCTCCGTGTTTCCCAGGATCCAGTTTCCACCCCTGGGCCGGTCCTTCAGGTCGCCGGAAGCTGTTGTTTCTTCCCAGCTCTGGACGCCGCAGTCCCTTCTTCAGAGCTTCCCCCATCACCCTAGCCGGGTGTCATTTTGGCCCCCCAGGGGACTTTTAGCCCTGTCTGGAGGCATTGTTTGGATGATTACAAACGGTCTCGGCGGCGGAGGCCTGTGGGGCTGCTGTTGACATCCGTAGAGTAGAGGCCAGGGAAGCTGCTCAACGACCTCCAGTGCACAGCCTTCACAACAAAGAATAACCCAGCCCCAAGTGTCAGTAGAGCTGAGGTTGGGAAACCCTGCTCTAGGGCCGTAAAATCTCTGAGTCCCTGAATTAATTATGGAAATTGTTTAAAAGCCGGCTGAGTCACTCATAGGGTCCCCAAGTGACAAGCCATATTTAAAGTATGTGGAGTCACCAAAAACTCTATCCAGCCAAATGAGTTGAGCATGTCGATTGCACACAGCATGAACCCGCGTTCTCCCTCTTGGGGAGCAGATGGCTGGATGGGAATCCTGAAAATCCAGTCCCAGCCAACAGACGTTAGTAAATACAGGAAAGTGAATGGGATGGCTTTTCCATTCAACAACTGTATTATGCCCTATAAAAGGCCTTAAAAGCCATCTTTGTGCTTTTTTTTTTTTCCAACTCAGACAAGAAAAACATCTCTAAAGCTTAAGTGTAAGTTAAAACCAACCTCAAGGTTCACCTTTCTTCACTGATTGAAGATTTCTCTGTGGCCAGGTGGGGGCTCTGTGGGACTTGGGACAACAGGTTCCAGCTGTCTCCACTCTATAGAAAAACTGCTAACAAGCTTTCCTGAGCTCAGACTGTAAACACAGGAGTCACTAAGAGTGAGAAAATCTTAAGCAAAATTGTATATGTTTGATGGATTATATTCAAGGGAAAAATAGTAAAGTGTTTGTGACTGTGTGTGAATAATTCAATAAATAGTTATATGCAAATAAGTTCACATTAAACAAACATGTAAATACTAAAATGTGTAACAGTACAGAAATATGCATTTGCTCACAACATAATTATAAAAATGTTAGGATTTTAAGTATAAGTATAAATATATAATTTTTATATGTATATAGACTATGGTGAGTCATACAACTAAAGACTAGCAGGGACTGCTCAGCAACATTCCTCAGGCCTGTTCAATTGCTCTATAAATCCTCCACAAAGATTCAAAATATGGGGTATCAGGGAGAAGAAATGATTTCAACTTCTTTATATTAGTAACAAATTTAAGTTGACCAGCAACCAGCTATATTTTGAGCAAGTGGATCTTTATTTCTTAATGAGATTTTAAATCACTAGAGAACTATTAAGCAACAACTTATAGATTGAAGGGTCAGGCACCAGTTTCCAAAGACTGTTCTCTGCAACTTGCCTTCTAATAGAAATTAACTTTGCTGCCCTGGTTGGATGGCTTGGTTGGTTGGAATGTTGTTCCGGGACATGGAGGTTGCCAGTTCAGTCCCGGTCAGGGCACATAAAGGAATGGATCGATGTTCCTGTCTCTCTCTTTCCCCCTTACTCTCTAAAATCAATAAAATAAACATTAAAAAATAAATTAACTTTTCTTCTTAAAACTTTTCTGAAATAAGTTTAGTGATTCATATTACAGAGACGAATTATTTTATATTCAGCTGTTGGGCTTTACTGTGTGTGTGTCTATCTCTGTCTATCTGTGTGCATGCCTTTTTCATTAGCTTTCCTGTAACATTCTTTTTTTCCCATTGATTTGAGAGAGAAAGGGATAGAGAGAGAGAAAAAAAGAGAGAGAGAAAAGCATCAACTCATTGGTCCACTTAAATTGTTCCATTTAGTTATGTACTCATTGATTGCTTCTCATATGTACCCTGACCAGGGATCAAACCTGCCACGTCGGTGAAGCGAGATGACACTTGATCTATGAGCCACCCATCCAGGGCTCCTGTAACATTCCTGAGGGGAATATTTGCTTGTCATGCAATAGACAGTCTTTGAGAGCACAATCTAGGGTGACCTCATTTATTCGGCACTCAGGGATTAGACAGGTTATAGGACATTTAGTGCTCATACCAGGACAGTCATAGGCAAACCAGGGTAGTTCATCATCTCCATGAGCCAGGCCTTGGGCCAGATGCAGAGGGACCCTGGAGAACCAAATAAACCTTGTCTTGCCTCCATGGAGTTTATATGCTAAACAATTAATTACATAATTGATGTGGGAGCTTGGCACAGAGGACTGAGCCTGAGGGAACAGAGAAGCCATTGTGAAAACAATGGCTCAAGTCGGGAGTGGGTTTAGCTAGTCAGAGGACTAAACAGGAGGGAAGGTGTGAGAATACATTTAACAGAGCACTTCAGGCAGAGAGAACACATGAGAACCCCAAAAGCAGGAGAGCCTGGTGTGCTCCATTAATGGGGAAGGAGGATGGCTGAAGCCAAGACAACAACGTGGGAAGGAGGTGATCCAGGCTGGACAGTTGGGCAGGCATGACCAGCTCAGGCATTACTTTGGACTCTGTTACTTTGGTAGGCACTGAAGAGCTTGTAGGATTCACATTTGGTTTTTGCACGTGGGTTAAAATGAACATTAGGATTAAGAATTAGGCCTGACCTGTGGTGGTGCAGTGGATAAAGCGTCGACCTAGGACACTGAGGTCACAGGTTCGAAACCCTGGGCTTGCCTGGTCAAGGCACATACGGGAGTTGATGCTTCCTGCTCCTCCCCCGTTCTCTCTTTCTCTTCCTCTCCCTCTCCTCTCTAAAATGAATAAATAAAATCATTTTTAAAACAAGAATTAAGATTTAAGAGGGAAGATAAAAAGTGTTAGGAAGAAGTTTAGGATGAAGATGGTTGTTCCCTAGGCCTGCATAATGGCTGTGGAGGAAGAAAGAAGTAGAAAAAAAAGAGACCTTAGGGTTTAGAAGTAAGAATGCAATGCTTCCATTCACACATGCGTTTGTTAGATGGCACCAGCACACTTACTGTGCTCCTGGCTCGTGTACATGCAAATCTGCAGGTATCACCCTCATCCAGGTCCAAGTTTCACCCTACTTTGCCACTCATAGGCCCCCTCCTCCACATGAAGAAAGTCAGGCCCGAGTATGTCAAAGGTTTCTCTGTCCACCATGGTTGCCATTAGCTACATGTAGCCATTTCAATTAAATCAGCAAGAAATACAAATTTATTTTCTCAGTTCCAGTGGCATATTTCAAGTCCTCGGTAGCCACCTGTGACTAGTGGCTGCCATATTGGACAGCAGAATTACAGAACATTTCCATCATCGCTGACAGTTATGTTGGGCAACACTAGCACAGAGTGGCCCTTTTTCTGTGACCCTCCCAGCACCAACATACTCAAGTGTAGACAGGAGTCTCTGAACCTGTATACTGAACAGAGCCCCCTTTTTTCCTCATGTGAGACTTCAGCCACCAAAAGACCTTGCAGGGGTACTCAGGGTCTAAAAGTGTCCCAGGCACCTTTGTCAGTTCCTCTTGGGGCTCTGTGAGCTGACTGGATCCCAGCTCTACTCTGTCCCCCCAGCTCAGTGACTATGACTATTCCTCGTTGCAAATTGGGTCCCTGGTGGAGAGAAAGGAGCCATCCTCCCCCTGCAGCAGGTGGGGAAATCCTGCCACAATTGTGTGGCTCAGGGAGGGTTTTATGTGAGAAGCTGTATGTTTCCTATAGCTGCTGTAACAAATTATGGTAAACTTTGTGGCTTGTAACTGTGCATGTTTATTTTCCTTCAGTTCTGGAGTTCCGAAATCCTAAATGGGTTGGCAAGGCTGCATCCCTTTTGGAGTTTCCAGGAGAGAACCCATTCCCTTGCCTTGCCCTTCATGTAGAGGCTGCCTGCATTCACTCTTTGGCTTAACATTCCACTTTCTGTCTAACGAGCTAGCAGCGTAGCCTCTTCCAAGCTCTCTCACTCTCTGACCTCGGCTTTCATCATTACATTGACTGCCGACCCTGCCTCCCTTTTATAAGGGTCCCTGTGGTGACATTGGGCCCACCGGGATAATCCACGATCATCTCCCTATCGCAAGATCTCTTTGCTTTAATCACATCTGCAAAACCCTTTGCTATGCAAGGTAGCACGTTTATAGATTCTGAGGAGTAAAAAATGGTCATCTTTGGGACAGAGGCAGTAATGTGTGTATAGCCTATAGGCCCAGGAGCCAGTGACCCCCCACAACCCTTTGTCCCCTTGCCCACTCTTAGTGTCTAATACTCCCTCCCCAGCACACAGTCACACTTTTTATTGCTTTCATCTTTTAGGTGCAGGGAGGACACACATAGAGACCTCAGGAAGCCAGTTTTATGGAATTACAATCTATTCTGTAACTGCAGGGAAAGGAGGTGTGTTCCCTTCTTATAAAAATGAAACATTCTTATATATGCTGCTTGGTAACTTGATTTTTTTTTTCACTTAAATTCATTGGAGATAAGAATTTATCAATACCTATAAATCATCTTTTTCGGCTGCATGTTTCTTGATGATGTTGGTATCCCATATCCCATAGATTATTGAACTAATTCCCTATTGATGGTCATTTGTGTTGTCTCCAATGTTTAGATGTTATAAATAAGGCCATAGGGAATACTCTCACTGTTTTGTGCTGATCCCAGCCTGTCAATAACTGATGTGGTAGACCAGCGCATGTGGTTCCTATTATAATTGGAAGATGACCTTCACCAGTAACCATCAGGAAACTGGAAAGATACCAGTTTAGTGCTTACAGGACCTGGAAAGCACACCTTGGGCTACACAGGGAGGTCACAGATAGAGAGTAAATGGGTCTGGGCTTCTGCTTTTATTGTGTATAGGGTGGGGGCATCCCCTCAGAAAGGATGCACAGAAGAGGAAGGGTTTGTTAGTGGCTTCTTGACAAGCTGGTTACTGGTGAGTCCGATGTTCCTTTTTCCGAATCATTATTTTTTGGCCAAAAATTGGACTGGTTATCTTGCAGTGACCTGGAGCCTAACAGGCAAACCAGGTCTACAGGCATCCCAGGATCCCCGGGCATCTGATGGAGGGTGGAGGAGCTGCCCAAACAAGGTCAGTAGAGGCCAGTATTTACATTGCAGCTTTGTGCAGGGTCACCAGCTGTACACCATATTGTTGATAGTTTTCAAGGGGACGATAAGGAAAGAGATGGCTGTTTCCTATTAGGAACTCATTCATCCATTTGCCAAGTATTCCCTGATTTCCAGCGTCCCAGGCCTATGCTCAGCCTTTGAGATTGAGTGCTGAGCCCAGAAGCAAATGAGAGCAGAGCTGAGAACTTTGATGTACAAAGTACACCTTCTGCTTTGGATTCCCTGTCCCCAGTCTTGTCATCCTTGGCCCTTCTATATAGATAGCCTCAGTGGGGGTGGTCCTTGGCTAAGCCATAATGTTTCTGATGGTTTCAGGACATGGTGACCTTTGAGGATGTGGCCGTAGAGTTTACCCAGGAAGAGTGGGCATTGCTGGACCCTTCTCAAAAAACACTGTACAAAGATGTGATGCTGGAGAACTGCAGGAACCTGGCGTCACTTGGTAAGCCAACATCATCCCTGCATTTGTTTAATGGCTCAGGTAACAAGTCTTTCTTCTTTTTTTAATTGAGGTAACATTCATATAACATAAAATTTCCTATCTTAACCACAGTTTAGTGGCTTTGATGTATTTACAGTGTTGCGCAACCATCAACACCATCTAACTTCAGAAGGTTGTCATCACCACTAAAAGAAACTGACACCCATTAAGTGGTCAATACCCATTGCATTCCCACTCCCAACTGCTGGCCACCATTAATTTGCTTTCTGTCTATGAATTTGACTATTTAGAACATTTCATATTATTGGGTCTTAAAATCTGTGATCTTTCGAGTCTGGCTTCTTTCAGGCAGTATAACGTATAAAGAGTTAGCTGTGATATAGCACGTATCTCAGTTCTTTATTCCTTTCCATGACTGAATAATTAGTTTTATGGATATACCACTTTTTGTCTACCCATTTAATTGTTGATAAACATTTGGGTTGTTTCCACATACCGGCTGTTATAAATAATGCTGTTGTGCAATTTTGTATACAAGTTTTATTTAAACTTGTGTTTTCAATTCCCTTGTATCTGTCCCTAGGAATGGAATGCTGGGTCGTATATTACTATATTTAGCTTTTTAAGAAATATCTAAACTGTTTTTTACCAGTATCTGCACCAATATAGGAGGGTTCAGATTTCTCCATGCCTATTCAAGTCCTTTGCCCATTATTTAATTCCGTTGTTTATCTTTTTGTTCTTGGGTTGTAAAAATTCATTCTATATTCTAAATACTATAACCTTATTCAGAATGTGATTTGCAAATAATTTCTCCCATTCTGTGGTGTCTTTCCATTTTCTTTTTTTAATTTAATTTTTTAAATTTAAGTATACTATAGTTGGTATGCAATATTATATTGGTTATATTAGTTTCAGGTATACAATATGATTTGACATTTCTGCAATATGATCACCCACTAATTCTAGTATCATCTGTCATCATGGAAATCTGTCACAATATTATTGGCTATATTCCCCCATCCCCCTTTTTTTGGTGACAGAGACAGAGAGAGGGACAGATAGGGACAGACAGAAAGGGAGGGAGATGAGAATCATCAATTCTTCATTGCAGCATCTTAGTTGTTCATTGGTTGCTTTTTCATATATACCTTGACTGCGGAGGGGCCTACAGCAGAGCAAGTGACCCCTTGCTCAAGCCAGCAACCATGGGGTCATGTCTATGATACAGCGCTCAAGCCAGATGAGCCCACATTCAAGCTGGTGACCTCAGGGCTTCGAACCTGGGTCCTCCGTGTCCCAGTCCAACGCTCTATCCACTGCGCCACCACCTGATCAGGGTGTATTCCCCTTTTTCACCCATCCTCTCACCGCCTCTCCTTTGGTAATCATCCCTTTGGTCTCTGTTTCTATGAATATATTTTTGTTTTGATTTTTATATTCTATATTTAAATGTAGCTATACAGTATTTTTCTTTATTTGCCTAACTTCATTTAACATAATACTCTCTAGATCCATCCATGTTGTCACAAATAGCAAGACTTCATTATTTTTATTGCTACATAGTATTCCATTACACATATGCACCTTCTCTTTGTTATCCATTCAGCTATTGATAGACATCTAGGTTGCTTCCATATCTTGGCTATTGTAAATAATGCTGCGGTGAGCATAGGAATGCAGGTGTCTTTTCAATTTAGTGTTTTCTTTTCTTTGGATAAATACCCAGAAGTGGATTTGCTGGGTCATATGGTATATCTGTTTTTAGGTTTTTGAGGAATCGCCATACTGTTTTCCACAGGGGTTATACCAGTTTGCAGTCCCACCAAGTGCCCAAGGTTCCCTTTTCTCCACTTCCTCACCAACACTTGTTGATTGATTTATTGACGATAGCCAATCTGACAGGTGTAAGGTGATATCTCATTGTGGTTTTAATTTGCATTTCTCTGATGATGAGTGACCTGACCATCTTTTCATATGTCTATTGGCAATGTGTATGTCCTCACTGAGTTATCTTTTTATTTTGTTAATGGTTTCCTTTGCTATGCAAAAAAACCTTTTTAGTTTGATGTGGCCCCATTTGTTTTTCTTGTTTCCCTTTCCTGAGAAGATTAGAAAAAAATTCTGCTATAGGAAATGTCTGATTTTACTGCCTGTTTTTTTCCTAAAATTTTTATGGTTTCAAGTCTTACATTTAGGTCTTTAATCCATTTCTTTTATTTTAAAATTTCTTTTTTTTTATTTTATTCATTTTAGAGAGGAGACACAGAGTGAGAGAGAGAGAAAGGGGGGAGGAGCTGGAAGCATCAACTCCCATATGTGCCTTGCCAGTGCAGGGTTTTGAACTAGCGACCTCAGTGTTCCCAGGTCAATGCTTTATCCACTTCGCCACCACAGGTCAGGCCAACATTTTTTTTATTTTAGTGAGAGGAGAGGAGGCAGAGACAGACTCCTGCATGTGCCCTGACTAGAATCCACCTGGCAAGTCCACTAGGGATTGATGCTCTGCCCATCTGGGGCCATTGTTCCATTGCTCAGCAACGCAGCCATTTTTTTTAGCAACTAAGGCGAGGGCCATGGAGCCATCCTCAGCACCCAAGGCCAACTCGCTTGAACCAATGGAACCTTGGCCACAGGAGTGGGGGAGGTGGGGAGGGTGAGGGATGGAAAAGAGGATGGTCACTTTTCCTGTGCCCTGACTGAGAATTGAACCCAGAACTTCCACACACTGGGCCGATGCTCTATCTCTGAGCCAACTGGCCATAGCAGTCTTTAATCCATTTTGAGTTTATTCTTACACGTGATGTAAGAAGGTGATCTAGTTTCAGTTTTTTACAAGTATCTGTCCAGTTTTCCCAGCACTGTTTATTGAATAGACTGTCTTTATCCCGTTGTATGTTCTTGACTCCTTTGTCAGATCAGTACTTTTTTTAGTTTTGTTTTTTCTTTTATCATTTGTTTTGAGAGAGAAAAAGAGGGAGAGAGAGAGAGAGAGAGACAGGAAGGGAGAGATATGAGAAGCATCATTTCTTAGTTGAGTCACTTTAGTTGTTCATTGATTGCTTCTCATGTGTGCCTTGACTAGGGGGCTTAAGCCAGCGCGCTTTGGGCTCAAGCCGGTGACCCCGCATTCAAGCTGGTGAGCCTATGCTCAAGCCAGTGACCACAGGATTTCCCAGGTCAATGCTGTATCCACAGAACAAACCACCAGCCAAGCTTCTTTGTCATATATTAATTGACCATACAGGTATGGTTTTAATTTCTGGGCTCTCTGTTCTGTTCCATTGTTCTACGTGTCTGTTCTTATGCCAGTACTATGTGTTTTAATTACTTTTCCTACCAAGTTTTTGGTTAGTTAGTCTTGTTTTTTCTACTGTTTTCCCTTGCTTCAGGTGGTAGTGGCTAATATATTTTCCTTTAAATGTGTTTAGCACACACCCATTGGGGTAGCCAGCTCAGGCCTAGAGTTTAGATAAATGAAGGCTAGCCCTTTGAGCCAAACCCTTAGAAAGGTCAAAACAAATAATCACAGTTCTTTGAGATATTCATCCCTTCTTCTCCCTCCAGTACTAGGAATGTGGGTTGCTGTCTTCAAGATCATGGCCAAAGCAGGGAATAGAGGATGAGTCAAGGATCAGTGTTAAAATGTCAACTGTTTTTTTCCTTGACTAAGCATTTTCCTAGTTGCTGTAATCTTTTCATAAGTTTCTAGAGTTCTAAAAAAATACTGATTCTGACAGTTTTCACCAATATAGTCACTGTTTTTATAGAGGGATGGGATTTTGAAGTTTAAGTATTTCTCATTTTCAATGTCCTTACTTCTCTCAAGTCTTTCTTAAGCACTTCTGTGTTCCTAAGTCTGTGGTAGGTTTCAGAGAATAGTAAGGAATGAGACAGACGTGTTCTCCATCCTCACAGAGCTTTCTGACTGATGCCATCCCTATGAACTGAATATGTTTCTTACCCTCACTTTATATCCCCATGATTCAAAGCCATAGAGCTTCTGAAGTGTATATTTAAACTTTAGTGTGGCTTTAGGACTATAGTTGACCCCTACAAAACACAGGTTTGAACTGCATGGTTTGTACTTACATATGGATTTTTTCATAAGTGTATTTCTTTATTCAATAAACATACAGTTGGCCCTTTGTATCCCGGGCTTCATCAGCCAACCACAGATCAAAAACAGTATTTTCAAAAAATTGGGCAAATACATGCCAAAAAATGAAACTAGACTACCTTCTTAAACTATACACAAGAATAATGGTCCTGGCTGGATAGCTCAGTGGGTTAGAGCATCACCCCAAAGCACAGAGGTTGCTGGTTCAATCCCCGGTCAGGGCACATAGAGGAATAGACAGATGTTCCTATCTCTCTTTCTCCCTTCCTTTCTCTCTCCAACATCAATAAAATAAACACTTTTTTAAAAAAAGAATAAACTCAAAATGCATTAAAGACTTAACTGTTTGACCTGAAACCAGAAAAATTTTAGAAGAAAACATAGGCAGTAAAATCTGACATTTCTCATAGCAATATTTTTTTTAATATAGCTTCTCAGGCAAGAGAAACAAGAGAAAAAATAAACATATGGGACTACATCAAACTAAAAAGGTTTTGCAAAGGAAACCATCAACAAAATGAAAAGACAACCCACCCAATGGGAGACTGTATTTCTGGTATACATGATATGGGTTTAATATCCAAAATTTATAAGTAACTTACAAAACTTAATACCAAAAAACACAATCCAATTAAAAAACGGGCAAAAGACCTGAATAGACGTATCTCCAAAGGAGACATACAGATGGCAAATAGACATATGAAAAGATGTTCAGTGTCACCATAAGAGAAATGCAAATTAAAACTTCAGTGAGGTATCACTTCACACCTATCACATTGGCTATCATCAACAAATCAACCAGTGCTGATGAGGATGTGGAGAAAGTTACCCTCATGCACTGTTGGTGGGAATGAAGATTGATGCAGCCACCGTGGAAAGCAGCGTGGAGTTACCTCAAAAGATTTAAAGTGGAACTGCCTTATGACCCAGCAATTCCACTTCTGGGAATATATCCACAGAAACCCAAAACACTAATTTTTTTTTAAAGACTTTATTCATTTTAGAGAGGAGGGAGAGAGAGAGAGAGAGAGAGAAGAGGGGAGGAGCAGGAAGCATCAAATCCCATATGTGCCTTGACCAGGCAAGCCCAGGGTTTCAAACTGGTGACCTCAATGTTCCAGGTTAACCCTTTATCCAATGCGCCAATACAGGCCAGGCCTAAAACACTAATTCAAAAGAATATATGCACCCCTACGTTCACTGCAGTGTTATTTATAACAGCCAAGATTTGGAAGCAGCCCAAGTGCCAGTCAGTACAAAAGTGGATAAAAAAGATGTGATATGGCCCTGGCTGGTTGGCTCAGTGGTAGAGCACCAGCCCGGTGCGTGGAAGTTCTGGGTTCAATCCCTGGCCAGAGCACACAGGAGAAGCACCCATCTGCTTCTCCATTCTTCCCCCAGTATTTTCTCTCTTTTCCCCTCACGCAGCCAGGGCTCCACTGGAGCAAAGCTGGCCCGGGCGCTGAGGACGGCTCTATGGCCTCCACCTCAGATGATTTCAGGGGAGCAATGCCCCAGAGGGGCCGAGCATCACCCCCTGGTGGGCATGCCGGGTGGATCCCAGTTGGGCACATGCGGGAGTCTGTTTGTCTCCCCACCCCCACCCCCTGCTTCTCACTTCAGAAAAATACAAAAAAAAAAAAAGATGTAACACATTTACACAATGGAATACTACACAGCCATAAAAAAGGAAACTTACCTTTTGTGGCAGCATGGATGGATTTGGAGAACATTACGCTAAGTGAAATAAGCCAATTAGAGAAAGACAAGTACCATATGATTTCATTTATATGTGGAATCTAATGAACATAAACTAACAAACAAAATAGAAAGAGGCCCTAGCCAGTTGGTTCAGTAGTAGAGCATTGGGCAGAGCACGTGGATATCCCAGGTTTGATTCTTGGTCAGAGTACACAGGATAAGCAACCATCTGCTTCTCCACCCCTACACCTACCTCTTCTCTCTCCCTCTCTTTCTCTCCCTCTTTCCTCCCATAGCCATGGCTCGATTGGTTCAAGAGCATCGGCCCCAGGTTCTGAGGATGGCTCCATGGAGCCTCTGCCTCAGGTGCTAAAAATAGCTCAGTTGCCAGCCTGGCCCCAGACAGGCAGAGCATGGGCCCCAGACGGGGGTTGCTGGGTGGATCCTGGTTGGGTCACATGTGGGAGTCTGTCTCACTATCTCCCCTCCTCTCACTTGGAAAAGAAGAAAATTAAATCTAGAAATAGACTTATAGACAGAATGACAGCTGTCAGAGGGGCTGGATGTAAAACATGAAGGAATTTAGCATAGAAAAAAAAGAAACTCATAGACACAGACAACAATACGGTTATTACCAGAGGAAAAGGGGGGTGGTGGAGTTGGAAGGGTAAAGGGAGAATAAATTGTGATGGAAGGAGACTTGACTTGGGGTGGTAAACACACAATATACAGATGATGTATTATAGAATTATACACCTGAATCCTATATAATTTTATTAACCAATGTTACCCCAATACATATAATTTTAAATAAGAATTTACCATCCATGGGTTGGGAATTTGTATATGTAGCTGTATGCATTGTTCTATGCCATTTTATATAAAGGACTTGAGCATCTGTGAATTTTGGTGTCCACAAGGGGTCCTTGAACCAATCTCCCATGGATACCAAAGGTCAACTTAAGTTTTGGGGGAATGCCTGACTAGGTGGTGGCGCAGTGGATAGAGCGTCGGACTGGGATGTGGAGGACCCCGGTTCGAGACCCCGAGCTTGCCAGCTTGAGCGCGGGCCCATCTGGCTTGAGCGAAGGCTTGCCAGCTTGGACCCAAGGTGGCTGGCTCCAGCAAGGGGTTGCTCAGTCTGCTGAAGGCCCGCGGTCAAGGCACGTGTGAAAAAGCAATCAATGAACAACTAAGGTGTCACAATGGCAACGAAAAACTAATGATTGATGCTTCTCACCTCTCTCCATTCCTGTCTGTCTGTCCCTATCTCTGACTCTCTCTCTGTCCCTGTTAAAAAAATAAAAGTTTGGGGGGAGTAATTAAATGCAGATTTTTGACTGTGCAGGTGGTCAGCACCCCCAATCCCCTCTTCCAAAGGTCAACTGTTTATGTCCTGTCACCTGAATACTGAGCGAGGATGCTTGTATTTTTGTTCACTGAGAGATACACCATTAGAATTTAGGTGTAATTATTCCACTGCTCCAAAAGTCACTCTCGGCCATCTTTAGAACGTTGGCTCCAGTTTCATGGAACTGCTTGTCACCTGCAGTCCCCCTTCAACATGTCTTTTCTCCATGATTTAGGGTATCATGCTGATAAACTCAGCCTAATCTCTCAGTTGGAGCAAGAAGATAAGGTGACGACAGAGGGGGGAGGAATTCTCACAGGCTTGTGTCCAGGTGAGCACCAGTGGAGATGAGTCCTTGAGAGGAATAGCTGTGGCTAGTGACTCAGGACATGGGAGTATCACCTCAAGAAGTATCAATCAGATCACTTTTTAAAATGTCTTTATGTTCTGATGGAGATGGCCAAACATCTGGTACGAGCATTCTCGTGTACCTTCTTTTTTTCCTTTTCACTTTCTATTCAACATCTTACACTTTACTTTAGACTTGGGTTAAAAAGAAACATTTCTTCTTTTCTTTTGTCTTATATGTGCTTTTTGGCCAACTTTTTTCTACTTTGCATCCCTGATAATTGCTACTTTTATAAATTGCTGTGAAATCTGAATCCTTCTATAATCCTTTTAAAACATACAATTTGCATACTCATCTCACTGCAGACCTCCTCAAAAACCCTGATCCCTCCTAGTCTGGCTTTACTCATGTGTGTACTTTACTATTTTCTCCATCAACTTAAATTTCTTTTCAATCTGTTTCAGATTTGGAGACTATACTTAAAGCCAAATGGTTAACTCCTACGAAGCATGTTTTTAGAAAAAAACGCTCTAATGGTGTAAAAGTGGTAAGACTAACGTGTGATTCTTGATTTTTCTCAGTAGAATTGTATAAGTTAGAAAAGCCACAGAATAAAAAGAAGTCATTAAATACAGTATTATTTACACAGGAGGAAATGGTGTCTCTTGAGAGATGCTGTGGAAAAACAATTTGGATAACATTATAAGTTAGATCCAAACTTGTTTTTTTTTCACTGAGTTTCCACAAGTAAATATTTCCTTAAATGTGACTAAGATATTGTCTGTTGAATCATAAAGTGGTCTTAAATTTCTCAAAAAATGCTCTATGAGGCCCTGCCTGGTTGGCTCAGCAGTGGAGCATCAGCCTGGTGTGTGGACGTCCACAGGAGAAGTGACCATCTGTTTCGCCACCCCTCCCCCTCTCCCTTCTTTCTCTCTCTCCTCTCCCGCACCATGGCTCAGTTGGAGCAGGCTGCACCTGGGCACTGAGGATAGCTCCATGGCCTTACCTCAGATGCTAAAATAGCTCAGTTACCAAGCAACAGAGCAATGGCCCCAGATGGGCAGAGTGTCACCCAATATGGGGCTTGCCGGGTAGATCCCGGTTAGGATGTATGCAGGAGTCTTTCTCTCTGTCTCCCTGCTTCTCACTTAAAGGGGAAAAAAGGTATTCTGTGAGTATAAGAATTTGTGGCAAAGTGTGTATCTTCTTTAACTTCTAAGAGCTCAAACTGGGCAGAAGTCATATTCAAGCACTGAAATTCTGGGAGAGAGAATTTGTATGACAACACTGATTGTGAAAAATACTATAAACTATAGTTATTTATCTCTTTATCAACAGGAAAGAAATCATGTTGAAGTGAAACTCAATGAATGTAATCAGTGTTTTAAAGTCTTCAGCACAAAATCGAACCTCACTCAACACAAGAGAATTCATACTGGAGAAAAACCCTATGACTGTAATCAATGTGGAAAATCCTTCAGCAGTAGATCTTACCTTACTATTCATAAGAGAATACATAATGGGGAGAAACCCTATGAATGTAATGACTGTGGGAAAGCCTTCAATGATCCCTCATCCCTCAGGCTGCATGTAAGAATTCACACCGGAGAAAAACCTTATGAGTGTAACCAGTGTTTTCATGTTTTTCGTACAAGTTGTAACCTCAAAAGCCACAAGAGAATTCATTCGAGAGAGAACCAACATGAATGTAATCAGTGTGGAAAAGCCTTCAGCACAAGGTCCTCCCTTACTGGGCACAATAGTATTCATACAGGGGAGAAACCTTATGAATGCCATGACTGTGGGAAAACCTTTAGGAAGAGTTCATATCTGACACAGCATATGAGAACTCATACTGGAGAAAAACCCTATATGTGTCATCACTGTGGCAAATCCTTCAGCAGTAGCTTTTCTCTTACTGTGCACAAGAGAATTCATACGGGGGAGAAACCCTATGAATGCAGTAACTGTGGGAAAGCCTTTAATAATCTCTCAGCTGTTAAGAAACATGTGAGAACTCACACAGGAGAAAAACCCTATGGATGTAATTATTGTGGAAAATCATTCACCACTAACTCTTACCTTTCTGTGCATAAGAGAATACATAATAGATGGATTTGAATGCAGGAACTGGGAATGCATTCATTGATTTCTTATCCCTCAGACAACTTGTGGTAACTCATGCTGGGTGTATGAGTCATCGGTTGCTGTATAACTAATTGCCCTCCAAAACCTAGTGGCTTCAAACAACAGACATTTATTCCCTCACAATTTCTGTAGGTCAGAAGTTCACAACTGGCTTAACTTTATAGTTCAGGCTCAGCATCTCATGAGGGCGTCAGCAAGAACTACGATCTGCATTTTTACTGCTGAAGAGCCTGTTTCCAGGCCCTGGCCAGTTGGCTCAGTGGTAAGACATCGGGCTGGTGTGTGGAAGTTCTGGGTTTGATTACTGGTCAGGGCACACAGGAGAAGCAACCATCTGCTTCTCCACCCCCTCTTCTCTCCCCTCACCCTCTCCTGCAGCCATGACTCAAATGGTTTGAGCAAAGTTGGTCCTGGGTACTGAGAATAGCTGCATGATCTCACCTCAGGTGCTAAAATAGCTTGGTTGCCAAGCAATGGAGTCGTGGCCCCAGATGGTCAGAGCACTGCCCCAGTAGAGAGCTTGCCAGGTGGATCCCGGTCAGGGCACATGCAAGAGTCTGTCTCTCTGCCTCTCAATTAAAAAAAAAAAGTCTCTCCCAGAATGGCTCACTCACATGCCTGGAAAGTTAGTGCTGGATGTTGGCAGGGAACCTTCATTGCCTCGCCAGGTAGGACTCTCTACAAACTTAAGTATCTTTATGATACAGCCAAGCATTTGATCTGAGAGCTAATGCTGAAGCCGTGTTTTTTATGACCCAGTCTTGGAAGGACATATTGTTGCTTCCATTATGTATTGGACACATATTCCAATCCTGACACAATATGGAAGGAGACGACATAAGGAGTGTACCATAAGAGAGATCATTGGGAACCATTTGAGAAGCTTGCCAAGAAATCAATGAAGAAAGGCCTTCAGCCTTTCAATCTATTTGAAATGAAGTACAGTGTGTCCGTAAAGTCATGGTGCACTTTTGACAGGTCACAGGAAAGCAACAAAAGATAGAAATGTGAAATCACCAAATAAAAGGAAAACACTCCCAGTTTCATACTTATTCAGTGCAGTTCAATGTGGGCTCCATTTGTTGCCCTACACACATCCAAACTATAGTGAAGTTCTTGCCACACATGGCTAAGGACATCTGGTGTAACAGAGTGAATAACATCTGTGATTCTCTGTTTTAAGGGATTAATGTCGTTGATACGTTCAGTGTACACATGTTGCTTCACATAACCCAAAAAGTAAAAGTCTAAGGGCGTCAGATCTGGGGATCATGGTGGCCATGGCTTGACAGAACCCCTGCCTATCCACCGCCTGGGGAATGTTCTATCCAGAAACTCACGAACCATGGTGGCGTAGTGTGGAGGAGCATCGTCCTGTTGAAAGATGACACCTTCTGGGAATTGTGGCACTGCATACAATTCCAACATGTCAAGATAGGTGTTTGCCATCACAGACTGCTCCGTGAAAAAAAAAAGGGCCTATCACCACACGTTCACTTTAGGGGTGTTACATTCGTACTCAATGTAGGCATGAGGATGTTGAGCAGCCCATATTTGGACATTATGGTGACAACCATGTCCACAGTTACGGAAGGTAGCCTCATCGCTAAACACAATCTTCTGCAAGAATCTTGCATCACTGTCGATCTTATGAAGCATATCTGTAGCAAATGTGCATCGTGTGGATCCGCTGGTTTGATAGTGTGCAACAGCCGCAATTTGTACCCCATAAAACAGACATTTCTTTAACACCTTAGGAACTGTAGTCTTGCTTAGGTGTAATTGTCGAGCACATGCACACACAGATTTTTTAGGGCTCCTTAGGTAGCTATCCCATATAGCCTCTACAGACTCGTCACTGACTGATGGCCTACCAGAACAGGGTTTCTCCACCAAACTGCCAATTTCCTTCAACTGCTTATCTCACTGAGTAATGTTATTCCTATGTGGTGGCATTTCATTATACTGTAAACAGGCCAATATTCACGTTGCACTTTGGTCACGGATTCGAATTTAGCGAGCCATAGAACACACTGAACTTTCCTCTGTACCGTCCACATCTCCACTGGCATGGCTGTGGGCTGCTCCGCTGTATACATGGTGTTACGTCATCTGTTCATGCACACATGCTGCCACATCATCCTACAGACACTGGCAGGGTTTTCCTTTTATTTGGTGCAGATTTCACATTTCTATCATCTTTTGTTGCTTTCCTGTGACCGGTCAAAAGTGCACCATGATTTTATGGACACACTGTATATCATTCAGCAGCTCTCATGTCAATTCAGTCTGGAGAAAAACCTCATGTGTGCAGTCTTTGTAGTAAGCTTTCAGCTCAAACTATGTGCTAAATAAAGACTGTGTACTGGGGAGAAACCTAAGGAACATGTAGCCTTAGGAAGCCTTGAGTGATACCTCTATGGAGTTGTGACAGTTCACACTAAGGGTAAAATCTCATAAATATCAGAATGCAGAAAACTTAGAATCCTCATCCCTTAGAGCACACATGAGAAATCTGCAGAGAAACACTCATATAAGGAATGTGAAAAACCCACAGCATACACGAACATTTACATTACTGGGCACAAAATGCCGAGATATCCTGAATACAATGGGAAAACCTTAATGTTCTCTCAGTTTTGGGAGATGTGAGGCTTTGTTTTGAAAAGAAAGTCCTATCACATGCCATCAGTACTGGAAAGTCTTCTGTTTTTCCCATTCTTAGGAAACTGAGAATTCACTGCAAAGAAACCTATGAATTTAAACATTGAAGGAATGCATTTAATGATTTACATTAGGAAAACTATAAAATACTCCCTGTATGCAAACCCTGTCAATGTATTGATTTTGGAAAATCTTTCTATGATTCCTGTTTTTGACGACTTATGAGAACTCATACGACAGGGAGACCCAAGGGATGTAATCAATATGAGCGTGTGTCAGCTCACCTCTTCACTGAGTAGCCACAAAAGAATTTAAACTGGGAATGGAAAATGTAAACCTATGCACGTGTTATTACCTTTAACAGTATTTAATCCTTAGGTTGATCCATTCATCAAATTTCAGTTGTTTTGTTTTAGTATAAACATTTATGTCTATGTCTATACCTAAAATAAACCTGAAGTTATGGTCCATACTTTAGTATGTAGCACATTTATTATCATTTGCTCAAAAAATATCAATACATTACAAAAGGTATTTGGGGATATCTCCTAAGTGATTTAGTTTATTATAATGAAACTTCCACTATATGTACGATATACTTCTAATTTAATGACACTGGTCAAGTGAGTGGACTTTATGATGTTGATTCTACCTTTATGTTCCAGTATGGCAGTTGCTTTTAGCTTCTTCCCCAATGCCTATTCTTCCCCTACTTACTCACTTAAAGAAAAATGCAGTATAGAAAATACTCAATATGTAAAGCTTTCCTGAAGTCCAGACATGTGCTTACCTGCCCTGCAGGCCGTACTATGAAGGAGGTAGAAGTCATTAGGGAACATCATCTGGCTTGTTTGCTGTACCTGTATTCTACTTATCTTAACTATTTTTTTCCCTTGAAAGTGGGCTCTGGGTCTAGAATTGGAAGAGCTATATTTTGATTATGATGGCAAAGAAGAAAAAAAAAATCACAATGATATGGGCTTACCAGAGCTTCTGATGGTCTATATCAACACTGGATTGCTCATTCCTAGACTTTTCTATACATGATTAAAAGTAACCTGGCTGCCTGACCAGGCGGTGGCGCAGTGGATAGAGCATCGGACTGGGATGTGGAGGACCCAGGTTTGAGACCCCAAGGTCGCCAGCTTGAGCACAGGCTCATCTGGTTTGAGCAATGCTCACCTGCTTGATCCCAAGGTCACTGGCTCGAGCAAGGGGTCACTTGGTCTGCTGTAGCCACCCACCCCCCGTCAAGGCACATATGAGAAAGCAATTAATGAACAACTAAAGAGCCGCAGCAAAGAATTGATGTTTCTCATCTCTCTCCCTTCCTTTCTGTCCCTCTCTCTGACTCTGTCTCCACACACACACACACAAAATAATTATTAAAAATATCTAAAATAGGCCTGACCTGTGGTGGTGCAGTGGATAAAGCATCGACCTGGAATGCTGTGGTTGCCGGTTCAAAACCCTGGGCTTGCCCGGTCAAGGCACATATGGGAGTTGAAGCTTCCTGCTCCTCCCCCCTTCTCTCTCTCTCTCTCTCTCTTTCTCTCTCCCTTTCCTCTAAAATGAATTAAAAAATAAAAATAATTTAAAAAGAAAAATAAAGTCTAAAAAAAAAAGCCTGACCTGTGGTGGCGCAGTAGATAAAGCGTCGGCCTGGGAACACTGAGGTCGCCAGTTCAAAACCCTGTACTGGTCTGGTCAAGGCACATATGGGAGTTGACGCTTCCAGCTCCTCTCCCCTTTCTCTCTCTCTCTCTCTCTCTCTCTCTCACTCTGTGTCTCCTCTCTAAAATGAATAAAATAAAAATAAATTTTAAAAAAATTATCTAAAATAAATAAAAGTAACCTGGCTGAACAGAGCCAGAGTGATTTTGAGGGTTTATTTTTCAAGAGGTGTGTGAATACAATATCTAACTGGTAAGCCTAACCCCTAAACCTAACTCTAACACAAATACTGTATACATTAAAACTAAACGTAAACACAAACCCTAAACCTAACTTTAACACTAACTTACCCTTACACCTAACTCATAATACATTCTAACCCTAACTTTCTAAAGCTAAACTTAACCCAAACGCAATAAATCTAATCTTCTAACCCAAACTTGTTAACCCTCACCTTATCCCAAAACCTTTAATAACCACCTAAATCATTAATGTAACATTTATCATTCTACCTAAACTTTAAACACTATTCCTAAACAGTAATTTTAAACCCTAACTGAACATAATCTCTAACAGCAATATCACCTCTAAAATAGAACACCAATCTTCCAATCCTAACACAAAAAATTAAACATCAAACCCTTTTTCCTAATACTTAAGTCCAAAATTTAAACCTAATCTAAAAGATTAACCTTACTGTATCCAGTTTTGTTTTCACAGAGACAAAGTCAGAGAGACGGACAGATAGAGACAGTCAGACAGGAAGGGAGAGAGATGAGAAGATCAATTCTTTGTTGCAGCTTCTTAAGTGTTCATTGATTGCTTTCTCATATGTGCATTGACTGGGGGGAGGGGCTACAGCAGAGCAAGTGACCCCATGCTAAAGCCAGCGACACTGGGCTTCAAGCCAGCGACTTTTGGGCTCAAGCCAGTTGACCATGGGGTCATCTCTATGATCCCCAGCTCAAGCCAGCGACCCCATGCTCAAGCTGGTGAGCCAGCGCTCAAGCCAGCAACCTTGGGGTTTCGAACGTAGGTCCTCCACAACCCAGTCCAGCACTGTGTCCACTTTGCCACCGCCTGGTCAGGCAACGCTACCATATCTTTAAACCTGTACCTAACACAGTCCAAAACCCTAAACCTAAAACCTAACACTAAAACTAAACCCTATACCTAACCACACAACTAACCATAACCTTATTCTTAACCCTAACCCCAAACATAAACAAACCTATAACCCTAATCATATACCTAACCCAACTCTAACTGCAACCCTAAATCAAATCCTAACCATATACCTAACCTCAAACTTAATCTAAACCTTTTAACCCTAGCCATATAGCTAACATCAAACCTAACTCTAATAACATTAAAGCTCATTTATCCTTTATCATAACACTCTCCTTAACACTAAACCTATTTCTCAAACCCTAAAAAAAACTCATTAACCCTAACCTTAGCCCTATGCCTAACCTAAATCCTAACCCTAACCCTATCCCTAACATAAACCCAAGTCTATATCTAAACTCAACAATAACCCTAACCTTAAGTTTAACCCTAACCTTTTCTAACCTCAATCCTAACTCCATCCTAAACCCTAACAATAAACTAACCCTGTACCTAAACTTACCCGTACCATCCCTAACACTAACAATAGCATGTCCCTAACACTAACCCTATAACTAACTTCTCCATAAACCTGATCCTATCACTAACCAAAACCTAAGCTGACTTCCACCACTAACCTAAAACCTACCTCTCTATATAAACTCAACACTAACCCTAACCTCAAACCTAACCCTAACTGTAATCCTACCCTACAGTATACCTGACCTCTAACCTAACTCAAAAGCTAAGTCTAACCCTTTAATAAACTCAGCCGTCATCCTAAACCCTAACCCTGCACAAAACCTTCTCCATAACATTAATCCTAACTAACTCTATAATTAACCCTAAACAACCCTAACCTAAATCTCCACCCTAACCCTATAGCTAACCTGAGCCCTAATCTTAATCTTACTTACCCTAAATGTATACCTAACCTCAAAGTAACCATAATCCAAGCTGCAATTTGATACCTAACTCTACATAAACTAAACCCTAACAAAATGCTAGTAACTCTAAACCAAACCTCCATATTTATAATACTAATCCTAACCATAAACCTAACTCAGTACCTAACCAAAACCCTAACCTAAAGCCTAACCCCAACCCCATACTAATTTCAACCCTAACCCTCAGCCTAACCACACACTGACCCTCAGCCTAACCCTCACTTTAAATCTCAACCTGTTTAACCCTCACCCTCACCCTAAACCTGAGCATTATCCTCACCCCAAACCTAATGCTAATCCTCAACCTACCCCTCATTTGACCCTTACCCCAAGCCCCAGCCACACCCTATTCCTCACCTACACCCTTAACCCCACCCAGGCTCTTAGCCTCCCCCTTACCTCATCCTCATGCTCCCCCTCCCTTTCCCTCAGCCATCACCCCCAACCTCAACCTTCCCCTCATCCACTCCTCCCTCACCTCCCCCTCCCACTTCACTGTACCCTCTGCTGCACACTCCACCTCACCCAGCCCTCACTGCACTCCCACCCTCACTTCCAACTTCCCCTCACCCCATCCCCACTCTGACCCTGACACTCTCCTTTACCCTCACTTCACCCTCACCCTCACCACTTCTCACTTCTAGCATCAGTGTGAGAGCTGGAGGGCAGCTTTCTGCCAAACAAAAGTGCTGGCAGAAGCCATTGTTCCTTTTCTGAGACACCCCCAACAGGCAGGAGCCACATCTGAGTCTCCACCAACCCAAGCTATTTGCAGTGACTTTTCCATAAGAATGACCCGTCTTGGCTCATGCTTCAAATTTTACTAAAATCTCTCAAACAAGCAGCATAGGGCCTTAGCATGCCCTGTACCTTTCTTGCTAAGTGGCTCCAGGCCCGGCACCAGCAGCAGCTGGCCTAGGTTCACAGACTGGCCTCACCTGGTAGGTACCTCCAAGCCCAGCACAAGTAGCAGCCATCTAAAGATGGCTCTGTGGTTCATGCCAGGTGGCCCTGGGCAGAACACAGGTGGCAGCTGACCTTGGCCTGCACCTCCCAGGAGGCCCCAGAGCCAGCACACCTGGTGGATAGCTTCAGACCGCATCAAAGCACCACCCAAGCACCGCCACAGCAACACACTCAAGGGGCACACCCAGCAGGCACCAGAGCCCTGCTGAAGTAAGTCCTGGTCTGTGGGGTCAGCCCCCGCACAGCTGATCCTCCACAGTGATCACTGGTCACAGTCAGCCCTTAAAGCTGACCAGCCTGGGGGTAAGTTTCTCCCATTGGCGTGCCAACAGAATCAAGGCTCAACTACAACAAGGAGGGTGCACACAGCCCACACAGGACATGGGAAGGGGCCTACCTGTAGTGCCCAGCGTGGACGATCAGGAGGCTGTGCCACTGGACCTTACAGGACACCTACTATAGTAAGCCCCTCTTAACAAGCCTGGGAGATGGAGTAGCTCTACCTAACACATAGAAACAAGAACAGGGAGGCTGCCAAAATGAGACAAAGAAGCATCCCAAATGAAAGTACAGAACAAAACTCCAGAAAAAGAACTAAATAAAATGGAGACAAGCAATTACTAGATGCAGAGTTTAAAACACTGGTTATAAGGATGCTCCATGACCTTAGAACTTCAACAGCATAAAAAAGGACCGATGAGAAATGAAGGATACACTAACTGAAATAAAGAATAGTTTATAGGGAATCAATAGTACAGTTGGTGAAGCTGAGAATGAAAGTGGTTTGGAAAATAAGGAAGCAAATAAGGCCCAATCAGAATAGCAAAACTGTAAGACACTGATGAAATAAATGGATGACCCAAATAAATAAAAAGACATTCCGTGCTCATGGATTAGAATAATTGATGTCATTAAAATGTCCATTCTACCCACAGTGATCTTCAGATTTAATGCAATCCTGATCAAAATTCCAATGGCATTTTCACAGAAACAGAACACACATTCCTAACATTTACAGGGCATCACAAAGGACCCCAAATAGCCAATGCAATGTTGAAAAAGAACAAAGCTGGAGGCACCATGAGCCCTGACTTCAAACTATAGTACAATGCTATAATCACCAACACAGGTTGGCATTGGCATAAAAACAGACACAGGTCAATGGGAGCAGAATGGAGAACCCAGAAAAGAACCTGCATAAATGGCAGTGGTAATAATGGACAGACAGACACACACACACAAAGACACACTGGTTATAACACATATAAAACTAAACAATTTCCAACATCAGGCCTTTCCTCTGCTGGGTCCTCTGACAACCAACATAGCCCTCTCCCCTTAGCAGTACTTACACATAGGAAGCTTCTCCTCCCGCAACGGTGTATCCAGGGCAGGTGCTGAGGTAAACCAAGCTCTCTTAGCACAGACACCAACCCACATTGTCCGGAAGCTCCAGTGGAGCCTCCTCTGACTGTTTTGAGGAGAGGTCAGCTTGCAGGAAAAGGCAAGTAAAAGGACAGAACTCCTATGCACCAGAACGGTCAGAGATGTGGGCTCAGGGCCCGCTGCAGGACAGCGGGGCAGTGCAGGATGCACCTTACAATTCTGCCCGAAGGCCGCCCTCTTAGGGCAGTCCTGTTGAATCCATTAAATTTGGAAAATTCAAACTGAAATAAAGTCATACATCTCATGACCTTCAAAAACAATTAAGGTATAGCCTGACCTGTGGTGGCACAGTGGATAAAGCGACGACCTGGGAACACTGAGGTCGCCAGTTCAAAACCCTGCACTGGTCTGGTCAAGGCACATATGGGAGTTGATGCTTCTAGCTCCTCCCCCCTTTCTCTCTCTCTCTCTCTCTCTCTGTCACTCTGTGTCTCCTCTCTAAAATAAATAAATAAAATGAAATAAAAACAGTGCCTTGTTCGTAAAAAAAAAAAAAAAAAAAACAATTAAGGTATAATTGGAAACCATACAGAACGAAATGAAGGTAGACACAAAGTTTACAACATACAGCAAAATGCACTCAAAGTTGTCCACAAGAAATTTTAAATGCAAAACTATAAAATATCAAGAAAAATATAAAGGAAAATCTATAACCTTGGCTTTGGTGATTTTAATTTTAAATGCAAAACTATAAAATATTGCCTGACCAGGCAGGCAGTGGTACAGTGGATAGAGCGTCGGACTGGGATGCGGAGGACCCAAGTTCGAGACCCCGAGTTTGCCAGCTTGAGTGTGGGCTCATCTGGCTTGAGCAAAAGCTCACCAGCTTCAGTCCAAGGTCGCTGGCTCGAGCAAGGGGTTACTCAGTCTGCTGAAGGCCCGCGGTCAAGGCACATGTGAGAAAGCAATAAATGAACAATTAAGGTGTCAAAACGAAAAACTGATGATTGATGCTTCTCACCTCTCTCCGTTCCTGTCTGTCTGTCCCTATCTATCCCTCTCTCTGACTCTTTCTGTCCCTGTAAAAAACAAAACAAAACAAAATAAACTATAAAATATCAAGAAGAAAACATAAAGGAAAATCTATGACCTTGGCTTTGGTGATGAGTTTTAACACACAACACCAAAAGCCTACACACAAAAGGAAAAAAAAAGAAAATAAAAAACTTCTCTGTGAAAAAGCCTTATTCAGAGAACCAAAAGACAAGCCACAAGCTGAAAACAAATATTTGCAAAACACATCTCTGATAAAGGATTTCTACTCAAAACACACAAAGGACTCTAAAACAGACAACCCATTAAATGTGATTATGGTTCTGCCCTGGCCGGCTAGCTCAGCCTGACGTGTGAAAGTCCCAGGTTCAATTCCTGGCCAGGACACACAGGAGGTCATTTGTTCTCCACCCTTACCCCTCTCTCTCCTTTCTGTTTCTCTCTTCCTCTCCCGCAGCCAAGGCTACATTGGAGCAAAGTTGGCCCACACACTGAGGATGGCTCCATGGCCTCTGACTCAGGAGCTAGAATGGCTCTGGTTGCAGTGGAGCAACGCCCCAGAGCATCGCCCCCTGGTGGGCATGCCAGGTGGATCCCGATGGGTCACATGTGGGAGTCTGTCTCTCTGCCTACCCATTTCTCACTTCAGAAAAGTACAAAAAAAAAAAATTGGGTATGGTTCTGAACAGTCACCTCACCAAATATATACAGATAGTAAATGATTTTACAAAAATCAGCTCAATGAACAATATGGGGGAATTACAAATTAAAACAATGAGATAGCACTGAAAACCTATTAGATTTACTACCAAAAAAAAGGAATTGGAGCATAAAGTACAGGAATTCTATTGGTGGAATATACAACCATTTTGGAAGATACTCTAGTGGTAGTATCTTATGTAGGCAGGCAAAGCTACACAAGTTTTACCTTAAAATCCATACACAACTGCACCTCCAGTGTTTCTGCAATTGCCTTTAAAAACTATGTCCAAACAAACTGGTCGGTGGTGCTGCAGTGGATCAAGTGTCAAGCTGGAATGCTGAGGTCAGCAATTCAAAACTGAGGTCACTGGCTCTGAGTGCAGGCTCATCAGCATGGGGTCATTGGCTTGAGCAGGGCATCGTTCACAGGATCCCAAAGGTTGTCAGCTTGAGCCCAAAGGTCACTAGTGTGAGCAAGGAAGCACTGGCTTGACCCCAGTCAAGGCACATATGAAAAGCAATCAATGTACAACTTAAGTGAAAACAACTACGAGTTGATGCTTCTTATCCTCTCTCTCCCTTCATGTCTCTCTCACTATCTCCAAAAACAAAACAAAAAGCTAGCATGCAATTATGCACAGCAGCTCTATTCATAATGGCTAAAAAATCAAATTAGGGTGTCCTTCAGTAGATGACGAATACGCAAATTGGGATGCATTCATGTGAAGGGAAGCAAAACATGCCACCCTCAAATATGCCTTTTTCATTAGGATCATTTTGAGCTGATTTTTCTTTTAAAAGAGGACACAGCCCTGGCTGGCTGGCTCAGTAGTAGAGCGTCTACCCAGCATGTAGATATCCTGGGTTAGATTTCCTACTAGGGCACAGATGAGAAGCGCCCATCTACTTCTCCATCCCTCCCCCTCTCACTTTTCTCTCTGTCTCTCTCTTCCCCCTTCCTGTAGCCATGGGTCAACTGGAGCAAGGCTCCAGGTGCTGAGGATGGCTCCATGGCCTCCTCCTCAGGCGCTAAAATGGCTCCGGTTGCAACAGAGCAGCAGCCCCAGATGGGCAGAGCATCACCCTCTCATAAGCTTGCCTGGTGCATCCCTGTTGGGGCGTATGCAGGAGAATGGCTTTGCCTCCCCTTCTCTCACTAAAATGAAAAAAAAAAAGTGAATACAGCATAGCCCTGGCCAGTTGGCTCAGGGGTAGAGCGTCCGCCGGGCATATGGACGTCCTGGGTTCAATTCCCAATCAGGCCACACAGGAGAAGGAATTATCTGCTTTTCTACCCCTCCCCCTCCTCTCTCTTTTCTTCTCCTGCAGCCATGCCTCAATTGGTTCAAGCATGCTGGCCCCGGGAACTGAGGATGGCTCCATGGCTTCGCTTCAAGCACTAAAATAGCTTGGTTGCCAAGCATGGCCCTAGACAGGCAGAGCATCACCCAGTAGGGGGCTTATGGGGTGCATTCAGGAGTCTGTCTCTCTGCTTCTCACTTATAATTAAATGTGGACACAGCAGAATATCTATTGCTCTTTTGTGAGGTCAATTTACATTTATTAGGGAAATCTCCATGTGTAAGGGTATCTCCCTCTGACCCAGGAGAAGGTGACACTCTCAAGTCTCTTCCGCGGAGAAGGCCTATACTTAAATCTGCCTAACAACCATAGCCTTGTTCACTGTTTTGCTGGATAACCTGCCTTAACTGGCCTTCTTTCGTTTTGAGTGCAAGATGGTATCTCAAGTGATGACTTGGGCTATTTCAGGGAGTTCAGTGTTCCTGGGAGAGTTCTCATGTATACAAGAGATAAACATGTTATTAAATTTGTTTTCCTCCAGTTAACCTGTCTTTATTACAGGGTAGTCTCAGCCAAGAACCTAGAAGAATAGCAGGGAATTATTTTTCTTCCCCTACTCAAGCAATGGAACACTATTCAGCAATTTAAAGAAATGAACCATCAACCTGTGGGAGAAAAAGGGGTTCTACCCAGTCATCTCACAGGGAGATTTAATCACAAATTCCTAACTATGAATCAGGTCAGGGTGGGTAGTCATACCCCAAGCATATAACTTTTTTAGTAAAAGGTTTTATCTTTGCCTTAAGCAAGCCGTGTCCATTGTTTTTGTGCATCCAGGTTAACACACCTTTGAAATAAGTGTAAGTGCCTCAAGAGAGCACATAATCTTGTTAACTATCCTGTTATCCAACACATTCCTTGCTTTTTCCCACCTGCATGTAACCTTCCTTACATTTCTTCCTTAATTCCAGATGCATAAGAGAAGCTGCAAAACTGTTATTCTCAAGTGCATTTAAGATTTTGCAACTGTAGTCAGTTTTGGCTTAAATAATCTCTTACAAAAATTCTCTCCAAGTAAGAATGTTTCTTATGTAAACAAACTTATAACATGAATTTCATATGTATACACTGTATTATTAAGTGCAAGACTCCTGTATGGCCTTACCAGGTAGTGGCACAGTGAACAGAGCCTCAGCCTGGGACACTGAGGACCCAGATTTGAAACCCCAAGGTCATCGGCTTGAGCACAGGCTCATCCAGCTTGAGCGTGGGCTCACCGGTTTGAGTGCGGGGTTGCCGGCTTGAGCATGGGTATACATAACCCCATAGTCGCTGGCTTGACCCCAAAGGTTGCTGGCTTGAGCCCAAGGTCGCTGCCTTAAACAAAGAAAGGGTCACTGGCTCAGCTGCAGCCCCTGCCCCTACCCCAGTCAAGGCACATATGAGAAAGCAATTAATAAACAACTAAGGTACCACAACTGTGAGTTGATACTTCTCAGCTCTCTCCCTTCCTGTCTGTCTCTCGCTAAAAAAGAAAGAATCTTATATGAAGATGCTACACATTGTATGATCCCATTTATACACCATTCTGGAAATGGCAAAACTACGGAGATGGTAAATCACACTGCAGAGCTGAAGTGTTCACAGGACACTTCAGTGATGGGTATCTGCCATGTGCATTTATGAAAACCTGTAGCTTTTTCTAGCCCAAAGAGTAAATCATATCTATTCAAATTAAGTTATTAGGATATGGGAGTGTCACTGAATGAAATATAGAATGTGCCAAAAAATGTAACTATGTTAGAAATATATGAAAAATAAACCTCACTGTAGGTGCTAGGGCAAAAAACGCTGACCTACAGAGTTTTGAAAACGAACAGAATCTGTACACTAAAACAAAACATCCTGTCGTCAATAGTGGACTCGACTGTATAAAGTTCTTCCCCTTGGGGACAGTTCACAATTCTGAAACCACTCTATACAGAATCTGGAATGGAGCAAAAATTCAATAAATGGCAGATGAGGGGCCAGGTTTCTCACCTCTTGGAGTGAGAAGTCCCAGATGAGCAAGGGAGAAAGTTACAATATCTACAGTAACGGATCAGGCTGGAGACAACAGTGTAAAATATATAACAGTATATTTTGTTGGAAACAGAAATATTCTTCTTTAGCTTAATATGGCTACAGACAGTTTGACATAGAAATTTTTATAATTAGGTGTGTCTACATAGGTTGGAATATACTCATATATTTCCTTGCATGGTCAGCTGAGCACATTTAGCTCCCACACAACACTAGTTTTCGATATAATTTTGTACTAAAAGGAACCAGGGCCCTGTGAAGAAATGGCTGATTAAAGACTTGGCTGTTGCGCCCTGGCCGGTGGCTCAGTCGATAGTGTCATCCCGGAGTACTGAGATTGCTAGTTCAATCCTGGGGTTGCTGGCTCAATGCCAGGGGTGCTGCTCAACCCCAAGGTCATTCGAGCCCCGGTTGTGGCACATATGAGAAGCAATCAGTGGCACAGCTAAGTGAAACCTTATTAGTTGATGCTTCTCTCTCTCTCCCTTCCTCCCCCTTCTCCTTTCCTAAAAAATATAAAATAAAGATTTAGCTGTTACTTTTATTTGGCTTGTTGACTTCACCAGCTACTCAGACACCTGAGCTCAACTGAACTGCTAACAAGGGGGGTTGCCCCCCTGCAGTAGGAACAGTCCTCACAATGGCCATAAGGAACAGTGATGCTGATAATGTGCCAAGCAAAAGTCCTATTTTACTAAAAAATCCTCATATACCTTACATTAAAATAAAAACAACAGCATTTATCTAGATCTCTCGGCCCCTTCCCTAATCCAACAAAAGAAGGAGTACTGAGGAAGCTCTATTCATACTGGAATGTTCCCCATCCAAACATTAGGGCTATCCTGGGTACCCCCAACCTGTTGGTCCAGTGCACAGGAGGCAGGTTTAATAGGAACCCCTCTGGGAACCATCCCGGAGTACCTGGAGCCTGTCCAGAGCCCTCATCGTCCCACCTGAGGGCACTGCCAGCACCACGGACATACTGACCCACAGCCTGAGTGCCAGCTGGATGTACAGATGGGCCCTGTCTGGGTGGCTTCCAGACTCAGGAGTTGGAGACTGGGTACCCATAGTGATTGTGGTCAGCCTCACCCAAGGTCAGTGTCAGTGATAAGCTGGGCTTCCGTTCCAGCTCCTCCTCTTCCAGGCAGCGCTGTGGGGGCCGGGTTTTGAAGAAGTCGGAGATGTAGCGAACCTGGGTGCAGAGAGGAGACAAAAGCTGGCTGGGAAGAGGTGGGTGGGATCCCGGTGGAGGGTTGGGGAATGAGACCATGGGGAGAGAGGGAGGGGTAACAGGTGGTAAAACCCAAAGGGGGCTGGGTATTGTGGTAGAGGGCAATGAGAAAAGCAGAACCTGGGAGGGGAAGACTGGGTTCTTAGGGGGAAGACAGATACAGTGAGGAGTAGGGACCTCAAAAAGAGAAGAAAGAGGGCAAGCAGGTCCCAGAGCAAAAATTTGGGGCCCAGGAGCTCACAGTGAGGCCAGCTACCAATGCTCCCTGCAGGAGGCCCACGAGGACATCACTCCAATGGTGTTTGTGGTCAGATATGCGGGTGTAACCCACGTAGAGGGCAAAGGCCACCAGGAAGAACTGCACCGTGGGCCGCAACAGCCGTGCCCACTTCCAGCAGAGCCGCGCCTGCACGTAGAGCTGGAGAGCCAGAGGGTAGCCATAAGCCCAGGAGCCTGCCAGGCATACCCCATGGCCTCTAGGTTTTATGAAAAGACCACTTCACCTGACAAATCACCCCCTCCACCCACCCGGTTATACAGATGTAGAAAATGAGGCCTAGTGAGGGGGAGTGATTTGGCCATGGTTCTACATCAAGCAAGCCATGGAAAAACCAACTCACCGCCAAGAACATCATGCAGTACATCCCGAAAGAGGAGTGTCCGGAATAGAAAGATAATCTAAGAAAGAAAGGGAAAGGAAGCAGGTATCAGGAGGGCTGTACAGAGGACAGAGCCTGAGGGCCCACTATGAGAGACTAGACAGCTCACTCAGCATCTCTATCTTCAATACCTCCCTGCTCCCCTGTCCCCTTCCACTGAGCTTCCTACAATCTGAGGGAGAATTTTATATGGAAATATTGCTGGTATTGGACATAATGGGAGTCTCAAAAGGAAAGGTAAGAGAGAAGGGAGACAGAGAATATTTGAAGAAATAAAGGCTGAAAAACGCCCAAACATTATGAAAAACTTTAATCTATAAACACCTAAGAAGCTCAATAAACTCCAAGTAGGATAAATTCAAAGACATCCACACAGAGACACATTATAATCCAATTGCCAAAAAAAAGTCAGCCTTGAAAATAGACAGAAGGGACTCATTATGTACATGGGACCCTCAATAAGATTAGCAGCTGATTTCTTATCGGAAACCATGCAGGCTAGAAGGTGCTAGATTACATATTCAAAGAAAACAGAAAAAACTGTCAACCAAGAATTCTATATCTGGCAAAATTATCCGCTAAAAATGAAGGAGAAATTAAGACATTCCCAGATAATCCAGAGAATTCAATGCTTGTACACCTGCCCTACAAGAATTGCTAAAGAGAGTCTTTCAAGGAGAAATGAGGGATACTAGACAGTAGTTCAAATCTATACAAAGACATAAAAAACATGGTAAAGGTAATTATAAAATATAAATAGTATTTATGTATTTTTGGTTTATAATTCCTGTTATTTCCTATACTAACAAAAAGAAAGAACTGCATATATGCTAACAATATAAACTAGAGTAACTGTGGTGATCATTTCACAATAAATACAACTATCAAATAATTACGTTGTACACCAGAAACTGTTATTATACCTCAATTTAAAATACTACATAAAATAGTAAATATAAATCTATGTTGACAGCACACAATATGTAAAGATATAATTTATGACAATAACCTCACAATAGTCTATATATACACTGCTCACAAAAATTAGGGGATCAGGGAAAGTGTAGATACTCCAGTACTTTCAGCCTTTTGTATAGTGCATTTTCACCAATGGAATAAAAGTTGGTTTTGCATCTCATTTGCATAATCAAACAACTTTCTTTGACTTGTCATTTGCTTTTCTGATGTTGTTTAATAAAAACATCAAAAGCTTCTTTTATTGTTTCATATTCATTTTGAAATATCCTCTAATTTTTGTGAAGAGTATATATATATAATCTCCACAATTTTTTTGCACGGGACATACCTATTTAACATAAAAGTTAGTATAATGAAGAAACTGAAAACAAAGCAAAACAAAATTTATATAATATATAGATAACAAATAACAGACATCTTCCCTTATTAGTAATTAAAGTAAATGTATTAAATTCTCTAAAAGGCAGAAGTTAGAGAATGAATTTTAAAAATATCTAACTTCATAATATATATGAGATTCACTTCAGATTGATGACACAAATAGGTTGAAAGTACAAGAATGGAGAAAACAGCCCTGGCCATTTCTCAGTTGCTTAGCATTGTTCCAATACACCAAGGTGGCAGGTTGGATCCCCAGTCAGGGCATATAGAAGTATCAACCAATAAATGCATAAAAAAGCGGAACAACAAACTGATATTTCTCTCTCCCTCTCTAAAATCAATCAATCAATAAATGTTTTTTAACTGGAAAAATATTGCATGCAAACAGTAACCAAAAGATTGCCACAGTGGCTATGCTATACTACCATACTATCAGGCAAAATAGACACTAAGAAAAAAATGTTAGAAGGAAAAGATATTACATAATGATAAAAGGGTCAATCAATCAAGAATATATTACAATTACAAATTTATCTAAACCTAACAACAGAGCCCCAAAATACACGAAGCAAAAACTGACAGAAGCTCCAAATGGGTGACCTTTAAAGAAGCCAGGCAAGAAAGGCCATGTATATATAGTATATGATTTCATGTATATGAAACATCCAAAACAGGTAAATCCGTAGAGACGGAAAATAGATTAGTGGTTACCAAAGGCTGGGGTGGGGGGCAGTAGCTAACGACATGGATTTTCTTTTTGGTGTGATGAACATATTCTGGAATAAGATAGTGAAAATGGCTGCCCATCACTGTGAATGTACTAAAAATCAATCAACTGTACACATTAAAATGGCTAAATTAGTGAATTTATTACGTAAGTTTTATTTCAAGTTCTTAAAGAAGAAAAATAAAGAAGTCAATTAAGTGAAAAGTTTACCAGTAGATGGTGAGAGGACAGAGCAAAAACATGAGGGCCGGGCCTGAAATTACCCCTCCTTACACTGACTGTTCTGCTCCAAGGCCTGACACCCCCAGCCCACCTCGCCTCCCTATGGACCACAGGCACCTGCTAGCCCCACTCCCACCCTGTCCACTGCCCAGTGAGGTACCTCTTTACCCCTCTCCATCTTCAATTCATTCTTCAATATCCAGCTTCGAAGGGCCCTTTTCCAGCCCCCCATTCTCTCCCAGGGAGTGGGCGTACCTATGGCTTAGGCTCCCCCAGCATCATCCAGAATGAAGGCTGCTAAGCCAGCACCCACCTGGACTCAGTGACATTGGCAGGACTTCCCCTGCACACCTTCTCCACCTGTACATAGACGGAGCAGTTGACACGGCTCCAATCAGGGTCACACACTGCTAAGAAGTTGGGCCGCAACCGGCCAATCATGTACTTGGCCAGGTCTGTCAGGGATTGGCTCACTGCAGCCCCAAACAGGAATGTCCCCAACACCTTGTAGACAGCAGCCACGTAGTTGTTGAAGTTGGAGCGGGAATAGAGCCGGTCCGTGTACACCAGATAGGCCTCGCCAGTTGAGACCTGCAAAGGAATCAGCCAGAAAGCTTCAGGATGGGGCTGGAGCAGCAACTGTCGGGTCTTCACCAGGCACTGGCTCAGTCATTTGCACTGAAAGGGGTTTAGGATTTCTGGCTTCTCTGAGGCCACTGGGGAACTAGGAACTCCAAAGGGGTCCTCTTCCCCACAAACACCACCCAGGGCAGATAATTGACAACCCCACCCTACCAACCCCTCCTGCCTTACAAGGATGACGGTGGTAGTGATGGTGACCCCGGCCATGAGCCCGTGAGTGATGGTATCTGGACGGTAGGGGTACCGGATGGAGTCATCACCACAGTAGAACCCTCGCTTGTACGGGGCATTCACGAGAGTCAGGATAGTGAACGGCAGAGAGGCTAGAAGTGAGGAAGAGAAGCCATGTAGCCATATGTTTCTCCCCAACACCAGCCAAGTCCCAGGCCACACAAACCAGCCTTCTTCTAAAACTAGCATATCTCCCGGTTACCTTACCTTCATGCCCACCATTAAAACCCCCTCAGGGTTCCCTATTATCCTCAGATAAACCAAAGTCCTCCCAGGCCCACTGTCTAACCCCCACCCCACATTTCTTACCCTCTCCCTTACGCACTTCCCTCCATTCTCCTTTCTGCTCCTTGAACAAACTAGAAAGCACCCACTCCAGGACCTTTGCACATGTTCTTCTCTCTACCAAAACATCTTTCAACTTCTTCCAGTCTCAGCTCCATTCCCCCTCCTGACTGTCCCACTCAAGTAATCACTCTCCTAGAAGGAAATTTTCAGTTCTTCTTATTTCTTGTCCTTGTGTGTAATTATGTAGTCATTGATACTTGATGGAATCCTCTCCCTCACCATCTGTGAGCATCTGAGGGGAGCTGTCATGCTCAAGCCTCAAGGCTGAGTCTCAGTAGCTTAGGCATGCATTTAATAAGCATTCGTTAAAGGAAGGGAGGACTTTCTATTCTTGAAACTGAGATGCCAGCTTGCATTCTCATTTGGCCCTGGGCCAGCCAGAGCGATCAAGGAAGACCAGACAGAGAGCTCAATCTGAAGGCACATTCAGGAGCCAGAGTCATGACCAAATTATGAAAGGTTAAATAAGTAGCCCAGGCACTGGGGCCCTGCTAAGCGGAAACCCCTCCCCTCTTCCCAGAGACAAACTCCAGCAGGTTGTCCTTTGCCCCTAGTAGGGCAGGTGACAAAGAATAAAAGGGTGTGGCTTTTCTGGGGCTTGAATTCCAGAGGAAGGAGACCAGCAGGGCCAATTCCTCCCAACAGGCCAAATTCAAAGGTCTCAGGGATCCTTTAGTGATGGTGTTGAGCACCTTTGATGCTGAGTCTGGGGAAAGACTCAGGGCTAAGAAACACAGAGGCTGGCCTCATGGAGCAGAGAGGGGTTATAAATAAAGAATAAGTAAATGGCTGGAATCGAGCAGGTGGCTGCAGCTTTCTCAATAGGGATTGTAGAGTAGACAACAGTGAAAGCTGCTTGCAGGAGATGAGGAAGTTCAGGGGAGATCTGGGGAAGAGTGCCAGGCACAGGGAACAGCCATTGCAAAGGTCAGGAGGTACAACTGTGCCTGGGGAGTTGGAGCATTGGGAAAAAGGACTGTGCTGGGGACTGGGGGATGGAGGATGTTATAAGAAAGTAAATCTTGCTGTGAGTGAGGTGGAAGGCACAGGAGGGTTTGGAGCAGAGGAACAGAGCATGTTTTTATAGGATACTCTGGCTGCTGTGAGTGAGGGCAAGGGTGGAGACACAGAGGCTAAAAAGAAGACTCCCAAAGTTGTGTGTGGGTGTGTATGTTCTGGAGTGGGAGGCAGGGCTAGAAGATGCTGAGAAATCAAGTCATAAAGAATTTTCTGGAATGGGAAGCACCGTCTCCCTGAGCCACCACCCCCTGACACACAGCAGCAACACACCACCTAATCTTAGCTCCACCTCCAGTGTGACCTCTCTGGGATAAAACTAGGGATTATAACAGCTCGTCCCTCACAGGTTGTTTGGAGGAAAAGGTTAAATAATTATTTGCAAATACTTAGTGCCTAGTATACAGTAAGTGCCACGCAAATATTTAAATAAATAATAACATAGGTGCTTAGGATATGGTGCCCAGGGACTTCTTCCTGTCGTCACCTGGCCCATCCCAGAAGGGGTATCATCTGGGACAGGGTAAGTAGAGCTTCGCCTCTGCCATCCATCAGGACTTAACCCTCCATCCTCTTTCAGTCTCACGGTCCCCTTCGTGCCGGTCAGAGGAGCAAGAACCAGATTGAAAGGCACGGGGGAGGGGCTCCTACACCCAGAGGGGGTAGAATTCCAGGGTGATAGCCTTCACAGCCGCAGAGCAAACACTCAGCCTTTGTTCCCGAGACCCTGCGAGAGGGGAGGAGTGGGGAGGGGACATCGGACAGCCCCCTCCGCCAGCCTGGCCCGAAAAGTTGCCCAACAGGTTTGGTCGCGCCGCTACGAAGCCCGCGGTTCACCCGCAGCCCGGGGCTCAGCTTTCGGTGTCACCCGCCCGCGTAAGTTCAAGTCCCACAGACAAGCTCTGCGTCCCGGGCCAGGCTTCGGTCCTCACGGAGCCCACTGAGAAAGCCAATCCTGGCCCGGGGGCGTGAAGGTCCTGCCCGCCGGGACCGCACAGCACCCCCCGCCCCGACCCGGCCCTAAACGGGCCGCCGCCCGGGTGAATCACTGCCCCAGTCGGGCGCGGCGGGTGGGGGGACAAGTACGGCCCCGGCGGCGACTTCCTGTTGCCCCGGGAGGGGGTGCCAACACCCGCACTGTTCATGACCCACTCCTAAACCCGGCGCTGGCGGGGTAAACTGAGGCTGGAAGGACGCACACCGGGGAAGGTGCGCCGAGGGTCCTCTCCGAAGTCATCCTTCTAGTGGGGGCCTCGGAGAGGTGGAGGCGCCGCAGGCCCTTCTCCCGCCCTCCAAACCGGGGCCGGAGGCGAGCACCTCCTGGGAAGGGGTTCCCCCCCATGCCGGAGTTCCCGGGCTCTTACCGACCAGCACGCACAGCACGTCGAGCAGCACGAAGACCCACCTCCGCTCCATGTCGCCCCCGCCCCGGGCAGCGCCCGCGACCCTGGACGCCAGTCCCAGCGCGTCCCGTCGCGTCCCGGGCCAGCCGCAGGGTCACATGGCCGCGGAGCCTGGCCCTGCGGGGTAAGGGAGGGGAGCGACGGGCGGGGCGGGGCAGCCCCAGGGGAGGGGGCGGACTCTGTTCCCGCCCCGCCCGCGGCGTGCAGGAAGGAGCCCAGTGGAGAGTGCGTGCCCGCCGCGACTAAGAACCTCGGGTAAGGAAGAGGAGGAGGGATCTCGGAACTTCGGAACTGGTAGGGGTCTTCAACACCCAGTACCTTTTCATCCCTGCCACCAGGCCGGGAGGCTAAAGCTCAGACATAGCGACCCCATAGTCACCCAGAGCATCGTTGCCCTGGTCACACGGATTAGCCGGCTGAGCCCTGGGGACAGGGACGGGGTGGGGGAGATGACAAGGCAAGAGTGAGGGTGAATGGACAGCCCCAGCTGTGGGTGTGGGGGAGCTGGGCTCCGCAGGCTATGTCCACCAGGCTCCTCTCTGAGCCTCGGTCTCCTCATTTATGACTGGCGTTCATGCCTTCTACATCTCAATATCCTGAATCAGTAAGTGACTAAAAATTGATGGAGTGTTGAGGCTAAATTGCAGAGGTTTTTCTGCGGTCCTGCCGCCCCTGGCAGTTTAAAGATCAGATTCCTCAACACCCACCCTGTAGGCTCCAGGCACTGTTGCTATGTAGCACTTACTATACCCACGACGGAAGAGCAGAGGTAGGAACTCACATCTGGAAAGGTTAGGGTTTGGATCTGTGCCCGGCATCCTCCAGGTCCCAGAGTCCTGATCTGGGAGGAACCCAAGGGTCAGGAGTAACCAAGCCAAGGAAACTGAGACCTGAGATGCCCGTTACATCCACTCTCAGTATCCACAAATCCGCACGCGATCCTTTTAGCCAGAACCATTTGAGAGGCCTTGAGGAATGTGAACATCTCCTGGAGAGACCTGCGTTTATCTGGCAGAATACTTGACCTGCAAGAAGTTATGTCGCCCTCAAGGTCACATAGTAAAGGGGTCGGGGATGATGGCCTGGCCCCAGGGTCCCATGCCCTTGACCACTAAGCCACATTCGTCACGACCTCCAGTGTCCTGAATGTTCTCGGCCCTTTTTGGAAATGAAGGGAGCAGGGTCCAGAGAGGGGCAGCCCCTACCCAAATCAAGCACTTGGTTATTGAACTCAAGAGCCCCCTCGCTCCTACTTCCTGGAAGGATGAAAGGACCTCTGCTTCTTGGCCATTGTCCAGACCACAAGGTGGGCTGGACGAGCGTCTCTAGGTCAAATCCTCTATCCCCCGGATCAACTTTCCTGAAGCAGGTCGCCCGAGACACTCTCCCACCACCACCCACATACTCAAAATAACTCAGCCCACCCCAGGACAGAACAAGGTCCTGCCTGGAAACTTCTGGACCTGGATTTTCCGTCTGCGGTGCGGTGGAAACGGTGTGGGAGGCAACCAACCCCCTTTCCAACCGCCTGCCCCGAGTTGAAGTCCCTCCCAGACTTCCTCCAAGGTGGACCGGAGAAACCGACTGAATTGCTCAGAGGGTTTTCCTAGTGTCTAGGTAGGGGTGGGGTTCTCGCTAGGACTGTTTCAGGCTCAGCTGGGTCCCGCAAGTACTCCGCACAGCCTCACTTCCTGACGTGACCCCGCCCCTCGTGCGCACGGGCTCTCCTCATTGGCTTCTCCTGCTGCCACTCACATGGGGCAGAGAAAGACCGATCCCCGACTCTTAATTCCCCGTCATTGATTCGTTCATTCATGCAACACAAACCGAATTAAGGTTGTTTTGAGAATTACTGGATAAAAAACTAAAGAGCCTAGCAAAAACGTTAATGTTACCTGGCCTCATTATTATTATTGCACTTTTTTCACTTACCAGGTAACTACCGCTCTCGTATTGACATAACCAACACTTTCAGTTAAGGTAGAGAAGATGCAACACTGTATTGGAATCAAGGAAATTCAGGGTTCTTTATTGATTACCTGTAGTGTGCGGCGGCGGGAGGTGACAGGGAGGAAAATAAACTGTGAGGCATCCGCCAAAGTGGGCGTGGTGGCAGAGACAGCTTGAGTGGATGCTACCTGGTCAGACCTGGGAGAGATTCCAGGTGAGTCTCCTGTACTCATAGGCCTTGGGTGGGAAGGAGCATGGATGGCCTGGTCCCTGATGAGCCAGGAGAGTGGCTGGAGGGAGGGCATGAAGCTGGAGCTGGTGTGGTTATCAGCCCACCTCCACTGACTTCAAGCTCATCCTGTTCTTAAAATATCTAGGCAGGTTCAGGATTAAAATCTAGCAGGGCAGCAGGGATTAGGATTAATGTCAAGGCTGTGGTCAGGGCTTCTACACATGCTAGCTGGGGTCTCCCACATTTCAAGCTTTCACACCTGGTCCTTTACAGAGAAACTGAGTCAGCACAGCACACTCAGGGAACAGAGTCTGGACTGGGAGCCAGAACTGGATGGCCTCTCCCTCACCTGCAGATGGCAAAGCTGGAAGAAGAGTGATGGTACTGGGACCTTGCCTGTCTGCCCTAGAGACCTCACCAACTCCATTCCTGGTCACTCTCAAGCAGTGACACTCAGGGCTCAGAAATCTGTCAGTTCTCATCACCCTGTTGCCTCAGTACAACCTGGGGGACTCCAGGTTTGTTTCCAAAATGGAATATTATGAAGGGAGAAAAACCTGGCAGTTGGACAGAAAGGTGCCTAGCACACAGTAGATGCCACCAGAGTGCAGCCACCACTCCCACCTTTCTATATTTCTTTTGGGGCTCGGAGAAACCACAGTGGGAGTTATATCCCAAACTGCAGGCTTTACCCCCTGCTGATGGTCCTGCAGTAAACACTGTCCCTCTGGTGGCTGTGATGGGTGTTTGGGCAAGGAAAGCAAAGTGGGTGGATGGTCTTCAGTCTTATTAGGAAGCACTAATAGGGGATTATATGAATAGAACACAGTGGGGTTAGGTGCCAGGAGTCACCTGCGAGTCAGAATCCCAACCCTACATACAGCTACATGGACTTTCCCATTCAAGTGCCACACAACCTGAATCAGGGACAAGGCAACTTTCCGTTTCAGCACAGAGTCAGCATCCTGGGAATCCTCAGTCCTGAAAGAAGTTGCCACTTCACGCAGACAATCCTGCCTGCAGTGCCCTCCCTGCCCTACACCCGACCTTGCCACCTCCTCTAAGCTTGGGCACCAACTCAGCTTGTGTCTGTTTATCTGCTTATCATAGTCTCCTCCTCAGAATCACCTCCATGAGGGCAAGGACCCCCACATAGTAGGTGCTCAGTCAGTGCTTCCTGAGTGAAAAATGACCTAGTGAATAATGAATAATTTAGTCCTGGGGCCTAGGGTCACCAGGGTGCCTGCTGCTCCAGGGGCTCAGTCTGGGCTGGACTTTCACAGGACAAGGCCATGAGCTGCTTATTCCTTTTACATAATCTGTCTTCATGGAAAGTCCAGTCCCTGAGCCACACCCCCCACTTTCCCTAACTACTGAGGGTATTTTGGGGTATTTTACTCCAAGTCCCCACCACTGGGTCCCAAGATTAGGAGAGGCTGCAGATTCCAGTTTACCTCCAACGTGGGGACCCCAAAGCAGCCTCTGCTGGACATGAAACAAAGTCACAGCCCAGCCCTGACCTCCAGACACTCATGGAGCACTGATGTGCCAGGCACTCAAAGCCTCAATGAGGCAGCCCAGAAATGTTACCATAGGGCATTATAAAGAGGTTAAAGAATGTAGATGTAGCCTGACCTGTGGTGGTGCAGCGGATAAAGTGTTTACCTGGAATGCTGAGAACACAGGTTTGAAACCCAGAGCTTGCCCAGTCAAGGCACATATGAAAAGCAACTACTATGAGTTGATGCTTCCTGCTTACCACCCCTTTTCCCCTCTCTCTAAAATTAATAAAATATTTTAGAAAAAGAAGAATGTAGTGGTAAAGGTGAAAAACATGGAGAATTTCAGTAGAGAAATGGAAAAAAAAAAACAGTGGAAATGTGAGGTGGGCTGAATGGCAGTCTGGAACTGTGGAAAAGAGATCCAGGGAGCTCAAAGACCAGTCAATAGCAACTACTCAGAGACACAGAGGGAATAAAACACATGGAAATAAATGGGACAACACCCAATACTCTTCTGTGCAACTGGAGGCCCAGAGAAGAAAAAAGAGGGCAGCAGACACACCAGAATAATAGCCAAGATGCCCCAACACCATGCAAGGCAGCCCTCAGGCCCAAGGAGCTTCATGTGAAAATCTACACCTGGCACATCACACTCTAATGCTGATGTCCAACAAAAAGGAAGTCACAGAGGAAAAAGATGGGTCTCATTTAGGAAAACACGAGAATGACTGATTTCTCACTAGAAAACAAGAGTTAATGGAACATCTTTAAAATGTTGATCCTACCAAAAAAAGAAAGTGTTTCAAAAATAAAGGAGGAATCCTTGAGGATGTTCCCAGCTAGTGAGAGGGAATGAAGAACATTTGTGGGAAGAATTGAGGGCCCATCTCTAAAGGCTACAGAAAACCAAGAGATATGACGCACCTATCAGAACAGCTGAAATCCAAACCCAGGGCAACAGTGCAGGCCAGACCCTGGGCCCGCACAAGCTCTCCTTTACTGCTGGTGGGGATGCAAACGGTGCAGCTCTTTGGAAGACAGTTTGTGGTTTCTGACAAAACTAAACACACTTACCCTAAGATTCAGCTTCTGGGTATTTACCCAGCTGAGTTAAGAACTTATGTCCAAACAAAAACCTACACAAGTGTTCAGAGCAGCTTTATATGTAAGTGCCCAAAACTGAAAGCAACCGAAACTTCCTTCAGCAGGTGAGTGGACAGTAAAGTGTGGTCCATCTGACAACAGAATGTTCCTCAGCAATAAAAAGAATGAGCTCTGGCGCCAGCAGAAGACGTGGAGAAACCTTAGGTGCACATCACCAAGTGAAAGAAGCCAGTCTGCAAAGGCTATACATCAAACTGTTCAAAGCCAGGGAAAAAAACCAATTCACTGTACACCTGAAATTAATACAAAATAATAATGAATGTGAACTATAATTGAAAAATAAAATAAAATAAATTTAAAAAACGGAGAAAGATACAAATCTTAGCAGTTAAATACACACAAGGGTCAACCACAGCTCTCTTGGAAGCAAGCAAACCAGAATACAGTAGAGCAAGAGCTCTAAAATACTTCAAGAAAATGAAATAGACTAAAATCTCCAACGAACATCACTAAAGTCCCTGGGATCCCACCCCCAAGTGCCCTCATTCCCAGTGCTGGCCCAAATCAGCTCTAAAGGACTAAGCCCCATATTCCAGGGAACACTGGACTTTCCCATGCCCCGGAGCACACCCAGCCCTTGACCCATTTGCCCTTGGCCTCTACTCCCCAGGTTTAGGGCGGTTGCCTCCCAACATACCCCCTGCCCCTGCCCCTCCTATTTACACAACCACTAAAGGAGCTTTGAAAACCGCATGTTGACCCAGCCCCTGCTTACCCTTTCAGAGGCTTGAAGATAAAACCTGCTAGCTGGCCACTCAACCCACCCTCCACTTCCTTCCTGGGACTAGAGCCCCTGCCTACCTGTGTTGGCAGTGACTTGGGCCTGACATATCAGCCCTCACCAAAACAAGGTGGTTCTCCTTCATGTTCCAGATTAAATGTCCCCTCCATTTAACTGACCTTCACGTTCCAGATTCAATGACCCCTCCATTTAACTGACCTTCACGTTCCAGATTCAATGACCCCTCCATTTAACTGACCTCTTACCTGGCATTGGCCAGCATGATATGGACCAAGGCCTCCATGTTTTCTGTCATGACTTAGCCCAGATCCTTGAATAATGCCCAGTACAGAGTCCACCAAGTGACTAAGTGACAAGGATGACCTGTGGTTCCCCAGCACCTCCTCGTGCCCTGCCAAATCCACCACGAGGCACCCATGGGGCTTCAAATCAAGTTTAATAAATAAAACAGCAAGGGGTTCAAGGCAGTTATCACTTCACAGTGTGGTCCTTGGTGGGGTGACAGAGAAGGTTGAGTCCAACTATGCAGATGGGCTCAACCCAAAACTCTCCTGATGACACCCAGGGCCGAGGAGCGCTGCCCTGCCCCCCTGGAGGACCCCACTCCAATTTGTAAACAGAAACATAAATATAACAAGGGAAGTAGGAAAAGAGGACCAGGACCCCAAACCATCTTACTGGGGAGCTTCAACAGAAATATGACCTGCAGGGTCAGGAGAACAGGCTGGAACCCAGCTCCTTAGCATTGCAGGCCACTGGGGGGTGCCAGTCACCTGTCTCTTGGAACCAAAGGGAAAAGGGTATCAGAAACCTATCTCTTGGACCCAAGAGGAGGTGTCAGTCACCTGTCTCTTGGACCCAAGAGGGGGTGTCAGTCAACTGCCTCTTGGAATCCACACCCACAAGAGGCTGCTGAGAGGCCCTGGGCGGATAGAGAGAGGAGGCAGGTGGGCGTAAAGTGCGGCTTTTCCTGAAGTGGACAGAGCAGTCGAGGTCAAGGGTAGGGCGGGGCCAACATCGAGGTATATGGCTCTGTGCCCCGTGGGGTTTGGCACCAATTAGCAGCTGCCCACCGACCCCTGGGCTGGGGCAGCCCGATGGCCCTGCCAGGTGCAGGGAGACAGAGCCAAACAGAGTGCTGGAGGCTCCCTGGACGAAGGCTGCTGGTGGGGGGAGGAGGGACAGCATCATGCCATGACTCCCCGTCTCCCTGACAGGCAGGGATGCCTTTCCTTGCCTCTGCTGGCTAAAAGGAGCCAGGCCCTCTGCACCCAGATGCCCAACGGGTCCCACGGTGGGTGGCAGGCAGTGGTGCCAGGCGCTGAGGGTGCCAGTCTGTGTGTGGGGAGGGGCAGGGCTGCCAGTCCTGCCGCTGCTCACCCCAGTCCTTGAAGTGTTCTGAAGCAGAGACGGCGTTACCCGAGGCCCACAAGAAGGGTCGGGAAGACTGACAGAGGCAGGCCCCGCAGTGGCCCCAAGTCCAGTCTAGGCCACACATGCCTGCCCATGGCCAGGAATCAACAGGTCATCACGTTACAGCTGCAGTGAGGGGAGAGACCAAGAGAGAGACCAAGAGAGGGTCAGTCCAGTCCCAGACTACATGGCTTGAGCGCTGTGGACCAAACACATGGCTCCCGACCTTGCCTCCCCCAGCAGACCGTGTTTTCATGTGTGCCTGGGGAGGGCTGGTGTTTGGGGCAGTGGTGGAAGGAGACTAGCACTGGCCCCACTTGTACCTTTTTGGATTTTGAACCATATGAATGTATTACCTAGTCAAAAAAGCCAAATTAAAAGCAGAGAATAAAACTAAAACAAACAGCCTGCTCCATGGGACCACACCACCCTTGGGCCTTCAGGGCAAGCCCTCCCGCTCTCCTCAGCTTAGCCTGAGGCTAGGGGCCCTTAGAGTGGGGGGCTGCACTCACTGTGACAGGGGTTCCGAGTGCAGCCCAGGGCCCGGGCACGCTGGGTGAGCAGCCAGGAAAGGATTCACGTCCTCAATGCCAATGAGTCCAAATTCGGTGACCGACAATGCCACCTGTGTAGGGGCCACAGGCTCCTCGGGCTCCTCAGGCTCTCCATCCATATCCATGTGGCTGGAGACCAGGGGCAGCTCCTCAGGGAGGGCCCTGGGCAAGGCCAAGTCCAAAGCCAGCCTTGAGCTGGCGCTGGGCTCCGAAGCAGCAGCTGCAGCAGAGGGGCAGAAGGCCGGCTCGGCCAGGGCTGGGGGCCGCTGGGGCAGGGGCACAGTTGGAGGCATATCCAGCTTCTGGAACAGACAGGGCCCTGGCTCCGAAGATAGGAGGCTGTTGGAGCCCTCTTCAGGCTCACCTACACTGCCAGCCATGCCATCCACACTCAGTGGCTCTGCAGGGAGAGAACAAAGCTGAGGCCAAGCCTCCAGCAGCGCCCACACCCAGCCCTCCCAGGATCCACAACAATCCCAGCTAAGGTGCACTTGTTTAAAATCACACTTTTGCCTTCAGGCTGCAACCTTTGCAGGCTCTGGCCAAACCTCTGTCAGGGACAGCAAACCTACAGACCCCTCTTCATAAATGTTTTTACACAAATGCATAAAATATGCATGAACACAAAAGAAACCAGTTATACTAAACTGTGCACACTAGGCTAAGGACCGGCCTTGGAAGGTTGTGACTCCCATTTTTCAAATAGAATGTAACAGATTCAAACCAAAATAATGTTTTTTGAGTGCACTGCAAGGCCAGAGTACATGTACAATTTGTGAAACTCTGTACACAGGTACATGACAAGCAACGCCAGGACGGGAAGATGTGGAGGTCCTTCCCAACAAACCATGAAACCAACCAGATTCTAGAACCAGGGGACAATTTAAACCCGAGTTCAACAGACCTAGAGAGCAAAGGTCCTTGTTCTTCACTCTGTGGTTACCTCCAGGAACTGAAGTCATGAAACAGGCCTTGCCTTGCTCTGGCATAGCCTAGGGCTCAGGACGCTGGGGAGGGCTCAGATACCCCCAGGCCTCCCACAGGGCGGCTGGAGCTAAGCAATCCCACCTGGAGCCCAGAAAGGAGACCCCTCAACCTGGACCTTAGAGAGAAGACCCCTAACCTGGGGCCATAAAGGGGGCTATCCAACCACCTAGGACCCGGAGAGGAACCCTCTCCACCTAGGGCCCAGAGAGAAGCCCCCTCAACCACCTAGGGCCCAAAGAAAAGCCCTCTGTCCCGGGGACGGAAAGGAGCCAACCCAACCACAGGAGCCCAAAGCAGAACCTCCACTAACCAACCAGGGCCCAGAGAGAAGAACCCCTACCTGGGGCCAGGAGGGAGCTCCTTCAACCACTGGGGACCCAAAGAGAAATCCTCTGATGTAGGACCCAGAAAGGGACACCCCAAACACCTAAAACCCAGAGAGGAACCCCAACAGCTACCTGGGGTCCAGAGATAAACCTCCACCACCTGGGGTCCAGAAAGAAATGCCCTACTTTAGACTTCAGGGCACATACAGTTTCACTCCACATAGAAAGCCAACAAGCCCCTATGACTCACGTGTGTGACACCTCATAGGGTGGAGTGACAGTGGCTCCCAGACACCTGTTCCTTAGTGTCCACTGGCAGAGGTCAGGGTGCCAGTTACCAGGAGGCTCCCCCAAGGGTAGGGGCCCACCCCACATTCTCACCTATGTGCATCCGTGCCAGGGGGTCCTGCTCAGGGCCTAGACCATCAGCAGCAGCAGGCAGAGGCGGTGAGGAGCGAGGACGGGCGAGGCCATCAGGGTCACTGCCATCTAGGTCCTGGTCTGTGTCCCTGTGGAAAGAGGGTGCCATAGGAGGCTGCACAGGGGGACAGCTGCCTCAGACAGGAAATGCGCCCCAGGACTACCATCCTCCCCTGACCACAGGCCCTGCAGGAAGCCCACTGCACATACGTGGCTCCTGATGGGCCGTACTTCCTCCGGCCCAGTCGCGTCTGCTGGGAGAAATAGTCGTAGCGCTCAGACTTCTTCCACAGGTAGTAGTACTCCACACACTCGCCCACAGACCGTGTACGCACCTGAGGGACAGCACGGTGTCACCTGGGCCCCACACGCCAAGCCCCCTCAGCTTCCCAGGACAGCAGAAACAGGTCACGGCAACCACCACCCTCAAAGATCCTGCATACACCCCACGCATCCTCTGCACCCACTTCCAGCCCCCATCTAAGGCTCACAGGCCATCCCCACGTCCGGGGCTCATTCCTTTGCCCTAAACATGATGGCACCCCAATCTCAAGAGCTCCACTATCTGGAGCTGGCAGGGGATCCAATTCTTTTCTTCACTCTGGGCATATGAATCCAGTGTTCACCTCCCTCACCCCAGACCTCGCCAAGCTCCAAAGGACTATGGTGTCCACCTCATTTCCCGCTCATCACAGGCCCAGCAGAGGGGGAATGGCGAACCCTCGGTGCAAACACCAGGATCAGGGCCCCAACCAGAGAAAACGGAATACAACCTGGCCATCCCCACTTTCCCACAAAGCACAGTGTTACTAACACCCCAAAGGAGACACCAGGGACAAAGCCCCTACCCAGACAGGGCAGGATGCAACATGGCTGAGTCTGCTTTTCCCACAGAACATCACTAACACCCCAAGAAAGAGCTGTCTATGAGCACATGAGATGCTGTCAAAGGACCCACTGGAGTTTCATGAACCCCAAATTCGATCACATACACAAGCACCCTAGAGAGATAAAGGAAGGTCCAGCATGGAGCTGGGTGCCACCTGGCAAAGCTCTTAGAGCATCTTCACTATGATGGAGCCCCCACAGCAAGGCCAGGGCTGTGTTGCAGCCACATGAGACCCTCTGCTGATCCCAGGATGAGGGACAGACACCAGAGCCCAAGGAGGCCCAGGAATCAGGGGGGGTTGGCAGGGCACTCACAAGCTGTCTTCTCTTCCCAATAACCCCCTTCTGCATCAGGGTTCTGACTAGGAGCGAGAGCATCACAGCCTCCCTGGGGCCAAGGTAGAAATGTGTGTGGTAACCAGGGACAGGCATGTGGAAGACAATGCATGTGAAGTTGTGCTCACAGCAGCAGCCTGGGCTACAGTGGAAATGCAGTGAACAGCACACTGCGTCAGGTCACCAGGAGCTGATCTACCTGGTAGATCTAGTGCTCCCTGAAAAATGAACAGGTCAGCTGAGAACCATCCTCAATGGCCCAGCACAGGTGCCTCACTGATGCCAACCTCCCAAGAGAGAGCAGAGGCCCCAAACAAAACATGAGCTAGGTTTCAACCATGCCCTGCTTCTCCACAACCTGTATCATCATGAATAGTAGGAAGGGGTCAGGGTTACTTCCCTAGAAGGGCAAAAACAATGACTGGGAGAAGGGGTGAGGCGGGGGACACAGTGAGACAGGAAGGGAAACTCAGACTCTGAGACAGTCATGGGAGCACATCTAGCCAAATGTCCAGGGAGAGGGGACCTAGGTCTAGGAAAGACAGAACTCAGATCCAGGGGAGAATAGAGGAACTCAGGTCTAGGGAACAAGGGGACTCAGGTCCAGGGGGAGGACAAGGTGACTCGGGTCTAGGGGAGGACAGGGTGACTCGGGTCTAGGGGAGGACAGGGTGACTCGGGTCTAGGGGAGGACAGGGTGACTCGGGTCTAGGGGAGGACAGGGTGACTTGAGTCTAGGGAATGACGGGTACTTAGGTCTAGGAGACAATATGTGGAAGGACAGGGGAATTCAGGTCCAGGGGAAAGGAAGGCAGGGACTTAGCACTCAGCAGTCCCTCTGGTCAGGAGCACTTGCCAGAGGTGGCAAGAGAAACCTATTTCCTTGGTTTGCCCGAACTAGACCTTTGGTCAACATGGCTAGGGCTGAGGGTAGGGTCAAGGCTGGGGGTCAGTGTCACAGCATACATAGGCACTGGTCACTGAACCAACAGGCTGTGCAGGAGTCTTCTTTGGGAGGAGAGTGGCTTGGCAGAAGAGACTAGAATAAGACAACAAGCATGGAGGAGTGAGGTGGAAACCAGGGCTTTAGCCCTCAGCTCAGAGGAACCTCTGGGAGCCTGGTGAATGGAGTCATGACCTCGTGCTGTGGGGTATAGAGTGCCATGTGCCCAGTCTCCCAAGTACTTTTTTTTTTTTTTTTACAGGGACAGAGAGTCAGAGAGAGGGATAGACAGGGACAGACAGACAGAAACAGAGAGAGGTGAGAAGCATCAATCATTAGTTCTTCGTTGCCATTGTGACACCATAGTTGTTCATTAATTGCTTTCTCACATGTGCCTTGACCGCGGCCTTCAGCAGACTGAGCAACACCTTGCTGGAGCCAGCGACCTTGGGTTCAAGCTGGCGAGCTTTTGCTCAAGCCAGATGGGCCCGCGCTCAAGCTGGCGAGCTCGGGGTCTCGAACCTGGGTCCTCCGCATCCCAGTCCGACGCTCTATCCACTGCGCAACCGCCTGGTCAGGCTCTCCCAAGTATTTTTGAGTTCCAAGGAGGCCATGGTGCTGTCCATCCAGTGGAGCAGGTGGGCCGTGTCCTCACCTTGTTGGCCTGGATCAGGTGAAAGTTCTTCCCATGCACTCGGAAGCCATGCTCAAAGTTCCTGCACTCCTCCTCACTCCAAGCACAGAGCCCATCTGCAATCAGGAGGAGGCAGTGGCATCAGCAATGCCCAGACCAGGACAGCCAGCGAGGGTGGGGCAGGCAGGCAGGGCACTCACCTCGAATCACCTTCACATTGAACCGCAGTCTCCGCAGAGCCTCCTCCACATTGAAACTGCATTTCACCAGCTCATACAGCGCCTGAGGGAGCAAAAGCCTCTTCCCACTTGCTCACCAGCAGCAAGAGCAGGAGCATTTACCCCAGCACTGAGGCAATAATATGGGGGGCATTTAACCCCACCATCAGAGAGGGGGTGGGGGGACAAAAAAGGGGGGTATACACACTGTCAGGGCAAGGATATTGAATTGGAGGGCATTTGACTCATCATGGGGTGGAGATATAGGGGTGCTCACCCCACCATCAGGGTGGCAGTATCAGGGGCATTTACCCCATCAAGGTAGGGATGTTGTGGGCATCTACATCACTATCAGGGAAGGGACCTCGGGGATGCTCACACCACCATCAGGGCAGGGATATCGAAGGCATTTATCGCACCATCAGGGGTGGGGATATCGGGGGCATTTACCTCACCATCGAGGTGGGGACATGACATTTACACCAACATTGGGACAGGGTATGGGGGTGTTTATATCACCATCAGGATGAGGACATCAGAGTGTTCACATCATCATCAGAACAGGGATATCAGGGAACATTTACCATCAGCGCTGGAATATAGTGGTGCTCACATCACCACTGGGGCAGTGATATGGGGGGGGGTTTACCCCACTATCAGGTCTGGGATATGGGGGTGCTTACACCACCATCAGGAAAGGGATATGGGAGTGTTCATACCACCCAGCATGCTGCCTACCTGCTCACTATCTTTCACCATTTCTCCCTCTGGGAGCTGAGACCCGGCCGTCTCATGCCATCTCCGCTTGACTGCCCGGTACAGGAACTCCTCCACCTCCCTCTCAGGGAGGATGTTGGGGTCCCACAGCAGCTGGTCTTCGTTCTCATAGACTGTTTAAGAAGGCCAGGGTCAGCGGCGGGCACATGGTCCACACCCATACCTTGAAGAGCGCATACTCCTCCCCACAAGCATTCACCAGGCTGGCTGTCACAGCACCTCCAAAGGACAGCTGCTAATTTCCATGTCTGGTTCTTGTGACCTGGGCTCATCCCTTCCATACCCCTCTAAGCCAGAAGGTGGTCAGGGTAGAAACCAGGGCGAGAAGATGTAAGAGGCCAGTGGGATGCTTCCCAGCCAGGAAATCCAAAGCTGCCTCCTGGAGGAGGTACCAACTAGCCTGGGATGAGGAAAGGGGGACTTCTGAGCATGGCCTTTGGGGAAGGATTTGTAGGTAATGAGTTCAGGGAGAGCTAATCTGTTTGCAGTTTACAAGCCTCGAAAAATAAGAGTCCCAAGGAAGTGGAATGAAAAGCCCAGACTTGAAGACAGCAGTGGAACCTGGGTCCCAGTGGTCTTGCTTAGGCCACAACCATCCTAACCACAGCATCACACAATCCACATATGTCCCAGGGAAGGGGAGCCCTGCCCCATGGCAGCAATGGGCGGCAGCCTCCAGCTAGGGAAGGATGTGATGGGGACAGAAGGAAGAGCTCAGGGCCAAGTCTTGAAAGGCCCCAGTGCCAGCATTTCTTAATTATCCAAGGAAGAGTCACAGGGACCAAAAATCAAGCAATACAAACAAAAAATCCAGTGTGGTGGCCAGGAAATGAAAAACACACACAGGAAAATAGCTCCTGTGTTAGAATCTCTCTGGTTGGAAAGTTGCCTGGAAACCAACAACTCCTGGGTTAGTGCTGAGAACCACAGGGACAGTGGCCTCCATATTGACTCAAGTCCCAGCCTGGACCAGAGCAGTTGGCCTGAAAGGACAACAGGTCCCTCTCTGGAGAAAAATCACATCATCCTGCAGCCTTAGCCCTCCATCTACCAAACATGTGAATGTGAGAGGAATACCATGGAACAGAAGTAAATCCACAAATGGCTGGAAACCAGAGTTAGCAGACAGAGCCTTAAAGAATCACATGGACTTTCCAGGAATGGAAAATACAACTTTGGAATTTATGAATCCATTGAACAGCTCTAACAGCAACCTGGAGACATCAGAAGACATAATTAGTGAAACTGAAAAGAATGCAAGGAAAATTACAAAGAAGGCATCAAACTGAGTTGAAAGAACATAGTTGGGGATGGAAGACAGTCACATATATAACTGAGTCACAGAAGAAATGGACAAAGAATGGAGCAGAAGAAAATCTGAAGAGACAATGGCCAAAAATTCTCCAAAACTGGTGCACGACACAAAACTACAGACCCAAGAAATTCAGGATAAATATAAAGAAAACCACATCTGGGCACATCTGGTCAAAATGCTTGAAGACAAAAACTGTAATCAGCCTGCAGGGAAACAGTGAACAAGTATTTCAACAGAAACAGTAAGACAGACGTCTGACTTTTTCACAGAAACAGCAGATGCCAAAAACAATGGAATAAAATGATTCACATGTGAGAAGAAAAAAGCTGGCAAACCTAATGATCTAAACCCATGAAAATACTCTTTGAAAGTGAAATCAAAATTAAGACTTTCCAGACAAACAAAAGATGAAAGAATTCACTGACATCACAAGAAATATTAAAGAGCACGTTGTTAAGGTGGAAGGAAATGATCAATGGAAGTAGGAGGGAGTGAAAAGCACCATCCAGGAAGCTGTGAATAAACATGAGGAACATCTGCTGCTAAACCACATCGTCACTGTGGCCTGTGCAGTCCCTACAGAAGCAGACACCATACAATAGGCGGGACAGATGAAAGAACTGAATGCACTTGTCTAAAGCAGCGATTTTCAATCTTTTTCATCTCATGGCACATATAAACTAATTACTAAAATTCTGCGGCACACCAAAAAAAATTATTTTGCCACTCTAACAAAAGAATAGGTATAGGTATAATTTTGACTCATTCACACTGACGGCTGTTTTTCTTTTCTTTTTTTAGAAAATGAGAGAGAGAGCGAGCAAGAGGGATAGACAGGAACAGACAGACAGAAAGGGAGAGAAGCATCAACTCATAGTTGTGGCACTTTAGTTGTACGTTAATTGCTTTCTTTTATGTGCCTTGACCAAGGGGCTCCAGCCAAGCCAGTGACCCCTTGCTCAAGCCAGCAACCTTTGGGCTCAAGCCAGCTACCATGGGATCATGTCTACAATCCCACGCTCAAGCCGGCAACCCCATGCTCAAGCTTGATGAGCACACGCTCAAGTCGACCACGGGGTTTCAAACCTGGGTCATCAATATCCCAGGCTGATGCTCTACTCACTGTGCCACCGCCGCCTGGTCAGGCTAGATGGCTATTGTTGTACCATATTGGCTGTCACTTTTTTATTTGACAACCTAAGGGAAAAAAAGTTAGTGCCCCTGACTAAATAGTCAGGTATTGCGTGTTTTAGAAATTCTTGTGGCACACTGGTTGAGAATTGCTCATCTAAAGTAAACAGGATAATCACTGAAAAGGTAATATGAAAATTAAGCCTTATAACCTCAAAGAAGAGGAAAAAGTAGAATAAAACTACTTGATTAATCAAAAAGAAAATAAGAAAATATAAAGAAAGAAAGAACAGATAGAGGAAGGAGAAAAAACCTAGAAGATGGTGACTTAACCCAACTGTTTCCACGATCACATGAAAAATAGGCCAAAATGTAACTGAACTAAATACTCTCTATTAAAAGGCAAATGAGTATCAGACTGGATAACAAAATTAAAACAAAAACATGCCATATATAGAAAATACACTACAAATATAAAAACACTGAAAGCAGCATTTACAAAACAGACTAAATACTGGCCATGAAACAAGGCTCAAGTAATTTCAAAGGACTGAAATCACAGAGTATGTTCTCCATAATTCAACTAGAAATCAGTTAACAGTAGGATAACCAGAATTCCCCAATGTTTAGAAATTAAACAGAACACTTCTAAGTTATCCACATCAGAGAAATTATCACAATGTAAATTGGAGCATGACAAACTAAAATGAAATAAACTATGAAGAAAGAAATACAGGCCCTGGTCAGTTAGCTTAGTCAGTTAGAGCATTATCTCAAAACACCAAGGTCGTGGGCCCAATCCCCGGGTTAGAGAGCACATACAGGAAGCAATCACAGAATGCACTACTAAGTGGAACAACAAATGAATGCTTCCCTCTCTCTCCCTTCCTCTCTCTGTCTCTCTAAAATCAATAAACTTTTAAAAATCTTTAAAAAGTACTGATAAAAGTAAAGATCAATTAAATAGCAATCAAACAGAGAAAAGTCAGTAAGCCAAAAGTCAATTCTTTGAAAAAGAGTAATAAAAGTAACAAACCCCTAACAAGACTGATCAAGAGGAAATAAAAAGGAAAAATGCAAAAGATCAATATCAGGACTCAAATAGGGGGACATCACTATAGACCCCACAGACATTAAGAGTGTATTATTATCTTTTTTACAATAAAGTTAACTTATTAATACGATAAATACCTCAAAAATAAAAAGTATGGAAAAAAAAACTCAGAAACTCTAGCTAGAACTATATTATTAAATATACTGAATCTGTAATTAGACATCTTCCACAAACATGAAATTAAAGCAAACCTCAGGCCCAGACAGCTTCACTAATTCTTCCAAACATATAAAAAAGAAATATTAACAATCTCACACAAATTCTCCCACATGTTAGTAAAAGGCACTTCCCAGCATACTTGGTGACAGCAGCACACCTGACCCCAAAGCCTGGCAAGGACAAATACAAAGTAAAATGAGAAGCAGTGTCATAGCAACAGAGAAACTAATTTTCAAACTTATATCGATGTGCAATAATACTTCAAGGCTGGAGGACCTGTACCACCCCAGATCGTGTGGACGCAGAGTCCAGAAATAGCACACACATCACCAACAGTTGGTTTTCAACACAGGCACCACTGCGATTCAGTGAAGGAAAAATGAACTTTTCAATATGTGGTACCAGAGAGACGGAATACTCGCAGGGGGCAAGTAAATGAACCCCAGACCCCAAACTCCAATTGTAAAACCAAAATCAAATTAAGTAACATCACAGCCTTAAATATAACAGGGAAAATAAAGAATATCTTCCAGACCTGCAGAGACACCAACAGCACACTCAGTGGGTTAAAATACAGATTGATAAGCTGAACTTTGGGAGAAAACATGCAGTGCACAGCGCCCACACAGGACTGGCATCCACAACACAGAAGGAACCCCACAAATAAGAAAGACAACCCAATTTAAAAATGGGGAAAGGCCTTGAGCACTTTGCAAGAGATCCAAATGGCCAGTGGACATATTATTATTCATCAAAGAAATGCAAATGAAAGCCACCATGAGACATTACTCAACCCACCCAAAGGGCTAAAAGCAACAAGACAGACAATATCAAGTGTCCACAGACCTAATGTAGGCTGCCATATGCTTCCAAGCCATCTCTCCAGGAACCATGTATGTGCCCATTAAGATACACCTGAGGATGTTCATAACCTCAACTGCAGATGATCATAGTATCAACCAAAATGAGAAGGGATGACCAATGAAGTACATCCATACAAGAAAAACACAACAGCACACAAGATGCATACGCTACATGCATGGATCTAATCTCAGGGTATAGCATGAGTGAGGAGACAACTCCCATTCCCACAGGACGTGCTTCCTGCAGGGAAGGCTTGGGGAACAGGACAAGGGCAGGACAGACTCCATGGCTGGGCTCCAGACTGAGGATGGCAAAGGCTCTGGCCTTTATGAGGGTGTAGCTAAGGTGTGTGCACAGGTGCCTTTTTCAGGGGGAGGGTCCCAGGTGTGGTCAGACCCAGATTCACTTGCAGTGACCCTTGTGACCCATCTCAGCTTTACTTTCCTGTCTCCCAATCATCCTTTGCTCAAACTGCCTACAACAGAGCAATCACATCCCAGACACCCATTCCCAGCCTCTGGCCCCAGGCCTTACTTTTAATGAGGGACCCATTCCACCCCCAATCCCAGCTGCTGAATCAGCTGGGAAAAGCCTCCTGAGCCAAGACTGCCAGCCAGCCCAGAGCCTACATAGGCTTTGGGACATGAAAAAGAAGACTCAATAGGCAGATGGCTTCACATTCTGTTTTCTTCACCTGTAAATGGAGGTGACAATTCCTATCTCAAAGAACAGAGGCTGCTACACATTGTAATGGGATCAACAGACAAACATCAATTCCAGGTTGGGAGTAACGTGAGGGACAAAGGAAAGCAGAGGGACACTGGATTCTGGAAAACTCTGGGACAGGACACAGATAAGGTTAAAGTGGGGAAGAGCATGAGTGCCCACAGAACAAGTGTAAAGCCCTGGGCAGAAGGCAAGTGCCCCCCTGCTCACAGAGCACTCTGCAAACTTGCTGCACAGCAGAGGACGTGCACCTGAGCCAAGCTGAGCATCTCGGATTCCCTCTGAGGATTTGGGAACTGGCTCTGGCTGCGTGTGCAGCAGGTGCCTTCTTGGCTGAAGTACGGTTTCTGTAGCTTCTCCCTGTCCCCACCATGATCCTAACCCCACTTACTCTTCTCACCATGGCGGTTCAAGTGCAGGTTGCTGAGGTCAGCTTGGAACTGAGGCCCCACCATGATCTCCTGAAAGGCAAAGGTCCAGGAAAGTCAGGATAGATGGGAGGCCAGCCACTGCCCAGAGCCCAGGACTGTTAGCCTGTGCAATTTTCCCGCATGTGCCAAGTCCTCTGGTCTGAGAACAGCAGGCAGTGACCTGGGTGTGTGTGGGTGTATAAACAGCTGAGTCTCCCATCTACTTGTCCACCTGTCCAGTACAACCAGTCATGAGGCAAGGGGGTGAGGCTCAAGGGTCCGGGTGTCCTGAGCCCAGAGCACCCAGGGCAAGAACTTGGAGTCACATCCCTGGGCCAGCTGATGCCACTGCTCAAGTCACAACACTGCAGTCAAGTTCCAGCAGAGCCCACATTTCAGAAGTCATCCATTTGTCTCTGCTCCCAGACAAGGCAAAGGCCCAAGCTGCAGGCGCCACAGGGTCAGGGCCACGCACCTTCTTACATTTGTTGGAAGGAAGAGGGTCCTCCTCCGTGTCAGATGAGGTGGAAGAGTCCAGCTCTTTGTCTGGCCCAGTCAGGAAGCGTGCTTTGGGAAAAGGGGAGCAGGTGAGACACAAAAATGACATTGGGTGGCCCCCAAGGATACTGCATCTGGGGTCTTCTCACTGCTGCAGTCTCCACTCCACTCTCCATCCACCTGATCCCCACACCATGCCACTCCTGAGAAGAAGCACATCCCAGGCCCTGGCCAGATGGTAGGTACGCAATGCGCAAAGGAGTGGGGATTTGCTAACTACCAGCTGTGAGACCCCTGCAACTCCTTCTGCCAGGACACTGCCCCCGCACTTGACAGGTTTTTGTCTACAGGAGCCAACACACTCCTTCCTCCTATAAACCAAAGCCACTCAGTCTCAGCTCACAGGCCAGGGAGATGGGAACTCCAAAGGGGCTTGGATCAAGAACAGTGCACCCCAGAGGCACCAGACATCTGTGCACGAGTTCTTTGCTCCCAGTAGCTCAGGACCCCTTTATTTGCATAACTAGAGCCTGGTTCAACCCAACCCAAATGGAAGAGCAGGCAGGACACCTACATCCACTCTGGCTAGGGAAAAGGTCGGAGGCCTCGTGGGAGGTCACAGATGGGGTGAGGTCATCAGCAGAGGACTGTGTTTCTTCCTCTTCTTCCCCTGAAAGCAAATCCTTCGCTATCTGTTCCTTTTAATAAAAAGTAAAGAACATTTTTGCAATTTGTTTTAACAATCTTAAGATAACACTAAAAACAACAGTGATACTAACTTGATGGACCTCCCTCTGGGAGCGGCAAGGGCTCATGTGGGGCTGTTCTTCCCACTCTGCAGATGAGACCAGGCACCAGGGCACCAGCCGGGGTGCGTGTGGTTCTTGAGCCCACAGCCCTAAAATCTGGAAAGGGATATCACCTACACCTGGCTGGGGACAGTCAGAGCCCCCAGTCACTGCTCTCTCTTCATTCACATTTGGTTTCCAATTTCAGTAATAAAGCCCTCCTCCTGGCACCATCCCGACCTGGTCAGGACCTGGAGGGTCAGGGCCTCACTGGTTCTCCTCCTTCCCAGCTGCATTTCTCCAAGCCAGTCTCCACTCTGCCCCTCCTTTGGCCAGTGGTCAGGCTCTCTCTCTCAGACCCCTCCCTGTGGCCACTCTAACCTGGTAGGCAGCCACAGCCAGCTGCATCAGCTATGAGTCTGGGGAGCAGTAGAGTAGGTAGGTCTTCTAAAAAGTTGTCCAGGCCTCACACTTACTGACAGCACTTCTGTTTTTCCAAGGCCTTCCTTCATGCCTGCCCTCCCTAAATCTTCCCACCAGTTCCAGGAAGAGACCCCACTCACCTTGTCCAGGGTCATGTCCGGGAGGTTGCCTGTGGCATCGCTGCCCTCACTCTCCCGCTCCAAGATGGGGTCTGATGTCTCATAGCCATAGAGGGCAAGCAGCTCATCAAGGGGCATGTCACTGTTCTGAGGGGGACAGGGCTGTCAGGAGGAGCTGCTCTGGGGTTTTGCTCCTCCCACCCCTCTGAGTCCCATCAGCCACCACAACCAGGGCCAACTTGTCACATTTATAGCAACTCACCCAGCCAGACCCCAGGCCTACTCCTTCACCCAAAGACTCCCTTACAACCCCAGGAGAGGCACAGATGAGACACCAGAGCCCAGAGAGGTCAGGTAAGTATCCCAGGTCACCAGCCTTGAAGAGTCGAGCCAGGACTGGCCTCTTAGTCCATATTGCACTGCCCAGAAAAGCTTCCCTGCTCAAACCAGTTCAGTCTTGATTCCAGGAAGGTAAGGATGGCACGCTATCTGGAAATCTATCACAACTCAGGACATCAACCAACCAGGAGGGCAAAGACATATGACTGTCCGGATAAATATAGGAAAGGCATCTGGTAAAATCCAACATCCACCTGTGATTTTACAAAGCCCTGAGTAAAGAAATGGATGTCCCATCAGTGTAATGGAGATGCTGTCAGCCCTCACTGGTCAACCAGGTATGGCCAGAGCAATCCCATCACATTCAGAGCTGGAAGGTAGCACTGGCAACACTAGAGCTACTCCCACTCTTCTGACATTTCAAGGCCACCCAACAGGATAAGAAACAGAAATGAGCATTTAATTACTGGGAAGGAAGAGACAAAAATTATCACTACCTTCCTGTTCGGTATTGCTTTCAATTCACTTTCTTACCCTCCTGTAAACCTCCACTCCTCTGAGGCCAGCACCTTCTAACCACACTCAGTTCTGACCCCAGGGGTCACTGTCAGCCCTCTGAGCATTCGCTCTCATCTCTCAGGAGTCAGCACCTGCCACTCTGCCCCCCAACTCCTGCCCTGCACCTCGTGCTAGGACTTCCATCACTGTGGAAGACCACCCAGCCTTCTCCGAGCCCTTCCTCTCAGAGGGCATTCCCCCAGCCAAACCAAGTTCTCATAGGATGCAGGGTAGAAAACATTCATTTTGCCCATCACAGTTTCTCACTATGCGGTTGTGGGAGGGGCTCACACAGTGGTCCACAGATGGCCAGTTTCCTGGGACCTTCACAAAACTGTGATGTCATTACTCGTCTCCCACTACACTGGCACTGGCACTGATGGGGCAGTCAGTGGTCTGTGCACAGTGCCCTGCGGTGGAGGCAGAAGCACAAAGTATGTGCATCACCAATGCATGTTCCCTACTGTCACCCACTCAGTTTCAAAAGATGCCAGTTTCACTGAAGAATATCCTGTTTAAGATTATTGATTTTATTAACTTTCACCCTGAGCAAATGTCATTTAATATTGTATGTGAGGAAACAGGAAGCATGTAGGAAATACCTGACACATCTCTAAGTGAGGCGGTGACTGTTAAAAAATGCACTCGTAACAGTGAAGTTGTGAAGTGAGCAAATTGCCTTCGTCACATGGCATCATCTTTACTTAAAAACTTGGCGGTCAGACAACCACAGTCTGTCAGCCAATACCAGGCAGACAGCCCCTCAGACACAAATGAGTGGACGGCTACTTCCAAAGTAATGACTGTGGCTGCTGTAAGAGAAAAACAAGCTTTTAAGCAAAAAACTCTGATTTTGGAAAACATGGAGCTGACAATGTGGACCTGATAGAGTCCCACAGCCTCTGGAAAGGTAATATGAAATGGAAGTGTTTCTGCTTTTACAGAGGACATTACAGTCTTTCTTTTTCTTAGTCAGTTTTAAAGAAAATCTAGATCTAGGTACTGGCTGGTTAGCTTAGTGGATAGAGCACTGGCCCAACCTAAGGATGCCCCAGGTTTGATTCCTGGTTAGGGCACATGTGAGAAGCAACCATTTACTTCTCTTCCCCTCCCTTTTCCCCTTCTCCCTCTCTTCCCCTCCTGCAGCCAGTGGCTCGAATAGCTTCAGCATGGGCCCTGGGCGCTGAGGATAGCTTGGCTGATTCGAGCAACAGCCTCAGACGGGGGAGTTGCTGGGTGTATCCCGGTCGGGGCACATGCAGGAGTCTCACTATCTCCCCTCCTCTCAATTAAAAAAAAAAAAAGAAAATCTAGATCTAGGCATTTAGCTAGTAAATAGCTGATTTAGGTTTGAGAGTTTTGAGAAGTTTTAAACTCGTGTGAAACTTTTTTAAGTGGTTTTTTCTTCTTTGAATAGACATTTGCTTTTGTTATAAGACCAAATTGACAACAAGCGATCCATGACACCAAGCTAAACAAATGCCCTGTGGGGTGGTCCTTAAAAAAAGATCCCAATACTTAATAAAGATCTAAGAAAAATAAGTGTTGAGACTAATATGGACTTTAGGTTTGTGTACCCTCCCCAAATTCATATGTTGGGTTCCTAATCCCCAACCTGACTGACTGACTGTATTTGAAGATGGGCCTCTGGAATTAATTAAAGTTAAATGGGGTCTTGAGGGTGGGCCCTGATCCCTAATCTGATAGGGGAACTTTTCCCCTCCAGGTGTGGACCTGGTAAGAATGCAGCATCTGCACACCAGGAACAGACTTCCCACAAGCAGTCCTTTGAGACCCTGATCTGGGACTTCTGGCCTCCAGAACTATGAGAAAACAAATGCCTGGTGTTTTTAGATTTTACACAGGGTAGGGCTAAAGTAGATTTAGAGTTGTGAGTATGCAAAACACAGTGTTTATTCCGTATTTATTTATTAATAATTGTATTATTTGTTTTATAACTTGAAAACCTACTTTTGCTTACCCCTGTATTATAAACTCTGTCAACATGTGAAAGAAAGGTCTACAACATGTCAGGGGACCAGGACTTTAAAAACATGTCCCCAGTGCAGAGGTGACTAGATCACACCTGGGTTAAGATCCACAGTGAGGTCAAGACCATTGGACTGTGACATAGCCAAGTACAGGAAGCTCACTAGATGTGGTTTCAGAATCCACTCTGCAATCATCCTTTACGAAATGACTAGTGGCTGAATTTTGGTCCAGCATCAAAGAACAACCTCAACTATCTGAAAAGGTTGTTAAATATTCTGCCCCCGTTTTCAGGAACAAATCTGCATGACACAGATTCACACTTCAACCAGAAGTATACCTCACAACAGACTCACATTTGTCTAAAACAGCAGCTGGAGTCTCTTAGTTGTTCCTGCATTCAGAGATTTACAAAAATTTAAAACTAATCCACTCTCGCCCTACTTTTTTTGTTTTATAAAAGTTATTTTTTCATTTTCATAAAAACCTGTTATTTCTAACAATGGGCTTACTGCATGCATTGCATCAACAAAACTGCTTGAGACACTCAGTAACTTTTAAGAGGACAAAAGGGCTCTGAGGTTAAAAAGTCTGAGAAGGTACATTTCAGGTCCAGCCACCCCACTGGTCTAGAGTCCTAGAGCCCCTTGAAGACAAGACCAGGTCTGGCCTGTCCCCTGTGATCTCAGCTGCTAGTACAGAACCTGGAGCTTTGCAAACAGATGTGCCAGCAGAACCTGTCAATGCAGAATCCAAGCAGCATGCAGACCAAGTTAGCCAAAAGAGGAAACTGTGGAGCTTGCCCAGCAGGGCTCCACTCACATGAGGTAGAGGTCTCAGCTCAGCCAAGTACCTGGGAGATGAAGTCCTTGTCCAGCTCCTCAGGCTGCTCTGGGGATCTCGCAGCCCCTTCACACTCCTCCCGGATGCCGTAGTTCTGTGACAGGATCTCTGCGAGGTTAAACTGCTGGTCTGCAGAGCCCATGGACACACCTAGAGAGGGGACACCATCCGCATGAGCTCCTCACCCTACCTGTCCCCATCATCACACTAAGACTGAAGATGGTTAGGGTAGAGAAACCAACAGTGGCCCAACTGCCACCAGGGACAAAGCCCACAGCATGTGGCCATGTGTGCATGTGTGTACATGCAAGCATGAAAGGCTGTGTATGTAAGTTTGTACAAAGTGTGTACATGTATACATATGTGTGTGCACAGTTGTGTGTGCCTGCATACATGACATGTTCATCTAAATGTAGTGTGGCTATGTGTGCACAAGTGTGAAGATATGTGTGTGCACTATCTGTGTGTACATTATGAAGCTATGTGCATATGTAAGACTGTGTGGGTGTGAGGCTGCATGTCTGTACATGCCAGAGGTCAGCAATGTCAGTCTACCATGTGGGAACTTCCAATAGAAGAACACACCTAGCCTACTGCACACGAATTCTGGGCATCTTAGAAATGTGTATTCCTGGGGGACTGTTTGGTCTCCCTGACCACAGACACCTGCGAGGGTCTGGAGAGAGAGCAAATGGACAAGGAATAGATAAGCCCCAGGTGAGCCTGCATGAATACAGCAGACTCAACAGAGCTGCCTCCACACCTGTCCCTGGTGCCTGCCTACATGGCTTGGCCAAGGCCCTCAGCTCCAGAAACACAGGGATGGCACTGTACACCCACCTCCGTGAGTCAATGCATGCATAATGTAGGGTGAATGCCAACGAATAGTGCACAGCAGGCACAACAAAGGCCAGTCCCGTTTCCGTTTTCTCCCTCAGCAGGGCCACAGCAGTGTCCCATGCACAGCCCAAAGGGTAGTAGATGTTACCAGATTTTGAGTTTTCCCAAAAGAGCCAGGATGTGTTCACTGCCCTCTCTCCATGATTGCTCTTCAGTAAGTTGAATTTTACAAGCAAACAAACAAAAAATAGCTAGTTCTCAATCAACCCAAGCCAGGGAGCCATGAATACCAAGGCTGGTCCTCCACATGGGCCCAAAGCACAAAGCAGCAGGAGGAGCTGCAGGGGCCAGGTGGGAAGGGGCAAGCAGCCAGCTCAGGGAGGGTGCAAGGCACCCAGGGATGGTGCCCACCCAGCACCCATTCCACCTCCCTCAGCCCCCACTTTTCCTTCAGTCTTGGTGCAGGCGCCAGCAGGACCCCCACTAGCCTCCGGACAAGACACTCTGGTCCTCCCCTGGATGGCCCAATCTCCACTACAAACTGGGAAACAGAGTCCTAGCCACTCTGCACCTGTCCCTGAACTAGAAACTAGGGGGGCTAGCACACCATCTCTGTCTCACCAGGCTGAGCAAGGTTCTGTTTCTTACAACTGCAGTGTCCTGACGGCCCTGGGAAGGAGGGGGCAAGGGAGGCACCTGCTGTTGCCGGCAATCCAGGCTCCCCAGAACACAGGCTGTGAGTGATGCAGGAGATCACTTGAGGGCTCTGCCTCTCCAGAGAGGAGGCCTGTGAAGGAGAAGAGGCAGCGTTAGCTCAGCCAGCCCAGAACCCACCAAGAACAGACACAGGTCAGAGCTTGGCTCTACAGGTGGCCTCGGGAAGTAGCCTCATCTGGACTCCCAGGGTTAACACATGCAAGCTGCCTCCAAGGGCTGAGGAGGAAGACCAAGAGTGGGGTCAGGGTGCAGCTGCTAGAGGTTACTCCCCTGCTCCTAAGTCAAGCACAAGGAGGATGCACAGACGCAGCCTCACACAGCAGTTCCAGAACCTTGAAACGTTAATGTTCTCATCTCCTGGTGGGAAAACAGCATCAACTGGGGATTGTGATGAGCCTGGCATAGCTAGTAGCCAATAGCAGTGATCACCCACCAGGACACGGGGACAAGGTAACCCAGGCCCACACACAGCCCTATTGCACACACCCAACAGGCATTCACTGACAGCTATGTCTGACAAAACAACCCATTTCACAAGGGTCCTAGCCTTCAAAAGGCAAAATAGCCTGACTGGTGGTGGCGCCATGGATAAAGCATTGACCTGGAATACTGTGGTCCCATGTTCAAGCACCGAGGTTGCCAGCTTGAGCACAGGCTCACCAGCTGGAGCATGGGATCACCCACTGGAGCATGGGATCATCAGGATGATCCCATGGTCGCTAGCTTAAGTCCAAAGTTCGCTGGCTTGAGCCCAGGGTCGCTGGCTTAAGCAAGGGGTCTCTGGCTCAGCAGTCAAGACAAATATGAGATAAAATCTATGAACAACTAAAGGGACGTACGTCTACAAGTTGATGCTTCTTATTTCTCTCCCTTTCTGTCTCTTTCTACAAAAAAAAAAAAGAAAAAGAAAAAATAGCCACTTTGGGGAAATCTGGCAATTCCTCTAAAAGTAAACATAGAGTTATCAAGTGACTCAGCATTTAATTATTCTCCTAGGTACATACCCAAGAGAACTAAAAACATACATCCACACTAAACACATGTGTTTGCAGTAGCATGACTTACAAAGGCCAAAAGGTAAAACAACCCCAAAATCCGTCAGCAGATGACTGGGTAAACAAGATGTTGTCCATCCACACACTAGACTACCACTCAACCACGAAAAGAAGTGGAACATTGTCAAATGGATAAACCTTGAAAACATGACACTCAGTGAGAGAAGCCAGAATCAAAAAGCCACACAGTGTGTGATTCCATTTATGTGAAATGTCCAGAACAGCCACATCCACAGACAGAAAGTAGATTCGTGGTTGTCAGGGGCTAGGGAGGAGATGAAATGACTTCTTATGTGGATGGGACTTCCTTTTGGGGTGATGAAAATGTCCTAGAACTAAATAGAGGTGACAGTTTCAAAACTCTGTGAACATATTATTAAACCACCAAATTAAGTTCTTTATATTGGTTTATTTTACCTGGCCTGTAGTGGCTCAGGGATAATGCATTGACCTAGAATGCTAAGGTCACTGGTTAAAAACCCTACGCTTGCCTGGTCAAGGCACATATGACAAGCAATCAATGAACAACTAAAGTGAAGCAGCTATGAATTGATACTTCTCACTCTACCCACTCTCTGTAAAATCAATAAATAAAAATCTTTAAGAAAATTAGATAAATAAATTGGTATATTTTAGTGGTATAAAGAAATATCTTAAAATGTTTAAAAGGCCAACAAGCTAGGAATAGAACAGAACCTGCTCATAAAAAACCTCCTGATGAAATCCAATAACAACTCTTAGTGGTGAGAGGCTAAATGCCTCTGACCACAGGCACACAACAGGATACCCACCCTCATGTCTATTCAACATAGCACTGAAGTTCTAGTCAGGGCAAGAAAATAGAAGAAAAGGAATCCAAAATGGAGAGAAGTGAAACTATTTCTTTTTGCAGATGAAATAATCTTGCACAGAAGATACTGATAAACCCACTAAAAATAATCTAAATTAATATATGAGTTCAGTAAGGTAGCACATACAAGATCAGAATATAAAAATCAATTTTTTGCCTGACCAGGCAGTGTCGCAGTGAATAGAGTGTCAGACTGGGACGCAGAGGACCCCGGTTCAAAACCCTAAGGTCGCAGGCTTGAGCCTGGGCTCATCCAACTTGAGCAAGGGGTTGCTGGCTTGAAGCCCAAGGTTGCTGGCTTGAGCAAGTGGTCCTTCACTCTGCTATAGCTACCCCCTTCCCCCCTTCCATCAAAGCACATAGGAGAAAGCAATCGCTGAACAACTAAAGAACTGCAACAAAGATGATGCTTCTCATCTCTCCCTCACTTCCCGTCTGTCTGTCCCTCTCTCTGACTCTGTCAAAAAAAAAATCAATTTTTTATTCCCATATACTAGCAATGAACAACTCAAAAAGGAAATTAAGAAAATAATTCCGGGCCCTGGCCAGTTGGCTCAGTGGTAGAGTATCAGCCTGGCGTGTGGAAGTCCCTGGTTCAATTCCGGGAAAGGGCACACAGGAGAAGCACCCATCTGTTCCTCCACTCTTCCCCCTCTCTTTTCTCGCTATTTCTCTCTTCCCCTCCTACAGTCAAGGCTCTATTAGAGCAAAGTTGGCCTGAGTGCTGAAGATGGCTCCATGGCCTCCACCTCAGGAGCTAGAATGGCTCCAGTTACAATGGAGCATTACCCCAGATGGGCAGAGCATCACTCCCTGGTGGGCTTGCCAGGTGGGTCCCGGCTGGGCACACGTGGGAGTCTATCTGCCTCCCTGCTTCTCACTTCACAAAAATACAAAAAAAAAAAATTAATAATAATAATGATTCCATTTACAATAGTATATTAAAGAATAAAATACTTAGGAAATAAATTTAACAAAAGAAGTTCAAAACTTATACTCTAGTTCTGGCAGGATAGCTCAGTTGGTTAGACTAGCATCGTCCCAAAGCACAGAGGTTGCCAGTTCGATCCCCAGTCAGGGCACATATGGAACAGATTAATGTTCCTATCTCTCTCTCCCACTCAAATCAATTTTTAAAAATCAATCAAATAAATATTAAAAAACAACTTATACTCTAAAATGTGCAAAACATGTTGAAAGAAAGATCTAAAGTAGAAAGACATCCTATATTCATGGCTCAAAGACCATTAAGATGTCAATACTCCCCAGCTGATCTACAGTTTCAATACAGTACCTATTGAAATCTCAGCTGCCTTCTATGCAGACCCTGACAAACAGATTTCAAAAATAATACAGCCTGATCAGGCGGTGGCACAGTGGATAGAGCATTGGCCTGGGACGCCACTGAGGACTCAAGTCCAAAACCAAGGTCACCAGCTTGAGAGTGGGCTCATCCAGCTTGAGCACGGACTCGCCAGCTTAAGCATGGGATCATGGACATGACCCCATGATCACTAGCTTGAGCCCAAAGGTTACTGGCCTGAGCCAGGGGTCACTGGCTCAGCTGGAAACCCCCCAGTCAAGGCACATATGAGAAAGCAATCAATGAACAACTAAAGTGGTGCAACTACAAGTTAATGCTTCTCATCTCCCTCCTTTCCTGTCTGTCTGTCACTGTCAGTCTGTGTTTCTCTACTTCACTAAAAAGAAGAAAAAAACTCTAGGGGCCCAAAATAGCCAAAACAACCTTGAAAGAGACTACTTCCTGATTTCAAAATTACTACAAAGCCACAGTAATCAAAGCAGTATGGTACTGGCATAAGGCTAGGCACTTAAATTAATTAAGAATCCAAAAATATGCCCACACATTTAGAATCAACTGAATTTTGACAAAGGTGACAAAACAATTCAGTGGGGAATAAACAGTTTTTTCAACAATGATGCTAGGACAACTGGATATCCACATCCAAAAGAACAAAGTTGAACACTTATCTCACACCATGTACAAAAATTAACTCAAAATTGATCAAAGACCTTAAATCAGTGGTTCTTAACCTTTTTTGAGGTACCGAACCCACCAGTTTCATATGCGCATTCACCGAACCCTTCTTTAGTGATAAATAAAATATGATTTTTTTTTTCCAAATTCAAGACATAGGTATATGTTTTTTTTACTGGTGCACAAAATGAGCCGTGCATGAACATCACCTTGCTCAAAGAACAAAACCAACAAAGTGCATGAACTCACAATAAATTACAGTATTACTTTATTCTGGCCTCCATGGCAGAGGCTTCTCCGAACCCCTGAGACCGACTCATCGAACCCCTAGGGTTCGATAGAACCCAGGTTAAGAACCACTGCCTTAAATATAAAAGAGCTAACTAAAGCCATAAAACTCTTAGAAGGAAATACAGGGATAAATCTTTGTTACGTTGAAGTAGGCCCTTGGTCGGCAAACCACGGCTCACAAGCCACATGCGGCTCTTTGGCCCCTTGAGTGTGGTTCTTCCAAAAAATACCACGTGTGGGCACTACCTCGATAAGGAATATACCTACCTATATAATTTAAGTTTAAAAATTTGGCTCTCAAAAGAAATTTCAATCGTTGTACTGTTGATATCTGGCTCTGTTGACTAGTGAGTTTGTCGACCACTGGTCTAGGCAATAACTTCTGGAATAAGACACCAAAAGTACAAGCAACAAAAGAAAAAATAGATAAATTTGACTTCATCAAAATAAAAAAAATTTTTGTGCTTCAAAGGACATTATCAAGAAAGTGAAAAGACAACTCACAGAATGAGAAAAGATATTTGCAAATCATATAGCTGAAGAACTTGCATCTGGAATATATAAAAAATTCTTACAATGCATTAATGACAAGATAATCCAATTTTAAAATAAAGGGTCTGAATAGACATTTCTCCAGAGGTGCAAAATATGGCCCGCCAATAAGCACATGAAAAAATGTTCAACGTCAGGAGATATCAAATCAAAAACATTAAGATATCACTTCATAACCACAAAATGACAATGACCATAATAAGAACATAACAAGTGTCAGAAAGAACACAGACGATCCAGGTGGGAATGTAAAATGAAGCAGCAACTTTGGGAAGTGGTCAGCAGTTCTTTCAAAAGTTAGCACAATATTAAAGCAGTAATTTAACTCCAAGGATATACTGAAGGGGTTCAGAGTATGCTATCCCAAAATATACCACGCTGGCAGGATTATTTCAAGCTGAAGGCAACTGAGAAAACCAGACACAGGATAAGCTCTGCCCCCATCCGCCTGAAAGCAGAGCACAAACTCCTGGGAGGGTGCACCCCAACCCAGGAGGAGAGCCTCCTCATCACTGAAGACAAGATGGCACCCAGAGTCTGCACACACAGACCTTACTAACTTGCCTGATCAGCCACTAGTTGTCCCATGCTTATCTTCCCACAACTTGATGCCCTTAGAAACTCAGCTAGGCCTGACCGGGCAGTGGCACAGTGCATAGAGCGTCGGACTGGGATGCAGAGGACCCAGGTTTGAGACCCCAAGGTCGCCAGCTTGAGCACGGGCTCATCTGGTTCGAGCAAAAGCTCACCAGCTTGGACCCAAGGTTGCTGGCTCGAGCAAGGGGTTGCTCAGTCTGCTGAAGGCCCGCGGTCAAGGCACATATGAGAAAGCAATCTATGAACAACTAAGGTGTCGCAATGAAAAACTAATGATTGATGCTTCTCATCCCTCTCCGTTCCTCTCTGTCTGTCCCTATCTATCCCTCTCTCTGACTCTCTGTCTCTGTAAAAATAAAAACTCAGCTAGCCCTCGCCAGATAGCTCAGTTGGTTAGAGCATCATCCCAAAGCACAGAGGTTGCAGTCCAATCCCTGATCAGGAAACATACAGGAACAGATCAACATTTCGGTCTCTTTCTCTCTCTGAAAGCAATAAAAAATAAACGTTTAGGCCCTGGCCAGTTGCTCAGTCAGTTAGAGCATCAAGAGCATCATCCCAAAACAACAAGGGTGAGGGTTCGATCCCCAGTCAGGGCACATTCGGCAAACAACCAACAAATGCACAACTAAGTGGAACAAGAAATGAATGCTTCCCTTACCCTTCCCCCCTCTCTCCCCCTTCCTCTCTGTGTCTCTCTAAAATTCAATCAATAAAAAAAAAAATTAGACCCTGGCCGGACAGCCCAATTGGTTGGAGCATGATCCTGAAGCACAAAGGTTGCTGGTTTGATCCCCGGACAGCGCACATACAGGAACAGCTCGATGTTCCTGTCTCTCTTTAAAAAAGAAAAAAGAAACTAAGTCCTTTTCTTTTGTTGTCACTCCTCTAAGATTTATTGTTCTTTTGTTCAGATGCTACTGAAGCTGAAATCTTTACCACCCCAGTTCTTCCGTGTGAGGTGCACCGCTTATTTCACTTTTGTTGGTCAGGGACCCCAGTGGAGCCTTAGGAGAGCAGAGGAAAAAAGTTAGGCTCCATTTCCCTGTGACAGCCAAGAGAAAACTGAAACTTGCACATGTATGTTCACAGCAGGATTCTTCACAACAGTGAAAGGTGGAAAATCCCTATCTATCAGGTGATGAACAGACAAGCCAAAAGAAAACAAAATAATACTCTGCCATGAAAAGGAACAAGGCAGTGACATTCGCTACAATGTGGATGGTCAATGAGAGAAGCCAGACACAAAAGATCACATGGTATATGATTCCACTTATGTAAAATGTCCAGAACAGGCAAATTCACAAAGAGGGGTTCATGGGTGCCAAGGACAGGGGGAGGGTGGGGAGTGACAACCAAGGAGTATAAGGTTTCTTTTGGGGTAATGAAAATGTTCTAAAATCAACTGAAGATAGTTGCATAACTGTGAATATATTGAAAACCACTGGATTGTATATGCTAAAACAAGTGAATCATACATCATTAAAGCAGTTTGAAAAAGATTAGACTATTTACTAAAATAAAGTTTAAAAATCTAGGGGAAAAAAATGTAGCAAGAACTTCCATGCCGATTTCTTCACTGGGTCCTCAAGAAAACAAGAGGTTGTGTAATCATTCTCTTCATAAGAGAAAGAAGGACATCAAAGCTCAAAGAAGTGAAGTCGCTTACCGAAGCTCAAAGAGCAAGTGGTACAACTAGAAACTCACATTTAGGCTCTGCAACTCAAAACTCCTTTACAGACCTGCAGTTGCAGGGCGCCTCCCCCAGTGCTCTGGATCAAGCCTGTGGGTTAGCAGAAGCAGGCTCCCCTCCTTCAAAGAAACTGTGGGCTGCCATCATTCAAAATACGGCCGTGGTACCAGCACCCTAAGTGTCCTCGGAAACCACTTCAGTGCTCCCCGGAACCCTCCTGACTGCTCTGGTTCAGCAGCCTCTCGGGACTTCCTTCCCATCTTGGCCACGACTGGCTTCCTGTGTCCTGCCACCAAGAGCCCTGACTAAGGGGGAAACCAGAAGCCAGAGTGTGTGAATAGCTCTTTTTCCAGAGATAAGGGAGAACAGCTCTGCTTGGATGCTGCCTCCTACCTTAAATGCATGGCCCCCAGGCAGGGTCTGAGGGGGACTGGCCCTCATCTGACCTGAGCAGTTGAGGTGACAGAAAGAGCAGGAACAAGATGGCAGCCTCTCCCCAGAGGTTCTGAGCAGCCTGCTCCATGCAGCCTTGGTGGCCTCAGATCCCCAAGTTCATTTCCAAGTGACTCCAAATTGCTAAAAACTTACTAAGGAATACAGACTTCTTGGACTTCTTCCCTCTCCCTGTCCTGACTTCCAGTGCAAGCTCACCCTCAATGGTGTGATTCTCAAGGGCTGCATTTCCCCTGACTCACAAGTCACAGTTTGAGCAGTCATTGCTCCATTTGCAAGATAGAAGAAGAAAGATGGGGAGCTGGCTATGGGCATTCAGGGTAATAATAGCAGGGTGAGGAAGTAAAAGAAGGAAGACAGCATTCCAGAGATTTGGTCCCAAATGAGAGGGGGGCAACAGAACCTGGTGCCCAGGCCAAGCCTTCTGTGCATGGAGGAGGTACAAGCTCATCAGCAGGAAGACTGCCCATTCTGTCTCAGGGGAAGGGGAAGGGCCTTGACCTCTCAGGCACAGAACAGCCCTTCTTTCACTGCTGCATCTAATTGCTACTTACCCCCTTCCAGGTTTAACCCCCAGTGATGCTGTGGCAGGTCCAAGTCTCCAAGATGGTGCACCCACACACTCTTCTTCATGTGACACTAATATGTCTGCCTCCCTTCAAGAAGTGGGTATCTGTGCCCCCTCCCTGTTCGTCTGGCTGGGCCTGTGACTTTGGTGGGAAGGATTCTATGTGATTTCCTAGGCTAAGTCATAAAATGCAACTCAGATTCTACCTGGTATCTTGAGACAGTCACTGTTGGAACTCAGCTAACATGCTATAAGGAAGCCCAAGCCACACAGACAAGCCATGTGTAGGTGTCCCAGCCAGCACCCAGCACCAGCAGCCACACCTGAGCAAGGCAGCTTTCCTCCAGCACCAGCCACCACCGGACTGCAATCGCATAACTAACCCTGAGTGAAAACTGCCTGGCTGAGCCTAGTCAACCCTCAGAACCATGAAAGATAATAAAAAAAATGACTGCTGTTTTTGAAAAACTGTTTCTCAGCAATAATTAACTGGAAGATCCTCTACCCACACCAGCAGAGGCAGTCTGCCACTGGGCTGTCCCAGCACTGTACCACCCCATTTGACCAGCACTTACTGAGTGCTTCGTCTGGGCCAGGTAAGGCAGCAAGCACTAAGTGCACGGCAGTCAATCCATAAACAGGTTCCGCCCATCTCCACCCACACGAGTTAGCAGTCTAGTTGGTGACACTGATAACAAACAAGTGGAAGTGTCCAGTACTGAAGAAGAAAATGGGGGGGGGGGGGCCCACACTGAAATCAGGGGAAGCCTCTCAGAGCGTCTCCAGTCAGGGCCTTGTAGAGTACTGGAACAGCATTATGGCAGCCAAGTCCCTCGAGAGTACAGGGTACACAAGAAAAAAAAAGGAGTCTAGGGAGCTGGCATGGATGACAGGGCAGATCTATGGGGACCACCCCACTTGTCAGGGATCACAGGGAGAAGAGGTACTACATCCAGAGGACAAGAAAAGTCACATTGTTTTAAGCACAAGACAAACACAATGTAGGTATCTGTGAGGAAAACAGTACAAAGCACCCCATCTACTCTCAAGCACCCAGTCTCCTCTCAGTGCTGATTGGGTGCTGATGGCTACTTTGATGATGACAAAAAACAGGCAGCTAATCTTGGTCAAGCCATTACTGCTAGGTAAAAAAATCACCACTTTCATCAGTTAGAGAGCTGGTTATCGGTGATTTTGTAAGATTCAACTTGTCTCTGCAAGCGTCTGAGCCCCTATCTCTTGCAACCTCTTGCTCTTGGCTCTTCCCATTTCATAGATGAGGAAACCATGGCTCTGAGATGTTCAGCAACCTGCCCAAAGTCACACAGAATAAGAGGCTCCAGAGCCACAAGACTCTTGAGCAGAGGCTGGCCATGGCTTATTAGGTCTGACATTTGCACATTTGTTGGTCCTTGACTGACCAGCAGCGTCTAACACCCTTTAGGACAGTCACTATTGAGTTTCCACTCACAGCCAGACCATCAGGGACTCCCACGGAGCCAAGCACATAGGGGATCTCATACAAAGGCTATCTTCAAGGAAGCCAACTCAAATTCACTCAAAAGGTTGCCACCCCAAACTGTCCAACAGGGGTAATAAGAGCACCCAGGGCATCTAGCTGCTGTGGGGGTTCCAGGGTTCAGCACTGGGCAAGGCAAAGTCAACAACCAAACCCAGTAGTAATCAAGGGAGGCTGGCTGGGAGTCTGGCCCTTCCATTCATGACACACAGCTCCGTTCCAGGCCAACAGTGTGGCCCAAATGACACCTGGTACCCAGAAAAAACACCACCCATGCCCCTGAGCCAAGACACAGACACTCAAAACACCATGTACGTGCTGGGCCACCGGGACACATGGCTTCTCTGCCTCCAACCTGTAAGGCCAGCCACTGCCCCCATGAGGCCTGTTTCCCCAAGTGCCCCATAAGAAAGGAGTATTAACTCTAAAAACCCTCTGGATCGCAGCACCTAGCACAAGGCCAGAATTGGCTGGTGAGGTCTAGCCTTGCACCCAGATGCCCACACCCTCTTTGGCACAAATGCAGAGCCTGTTACTGCCCCTGAGAAAATTACTGGTGGGAGAGACTAACCAGTCCTGCCCACCACAACACCTACCCATGTTCTAAGACATCGACACGGTGCTAAACACTCAATGTGGCATCATAACCAGGTAGAATATCCTACAAACCTGCTGCACCTCACTGGGTGAGTACCTTGCAGTCTGTGGACCTGTTTGGCAGTGGTCTTCTGCATCTCCAGACTTATTCACTGAGTCACATTTACTGAACCCCTAGCAGGTACATTACCTCATTTCATTCTCACTACAGCTCTCGAAGGTGAGAGAACCATCTGCACTGTCTTATCCAATACTCCAAAGACCAGAAACCCCAAAAGTGAAAGTTTTTCGTTTCTGCTTTGACCTGACAAGAAATTATTTTCTTTATCCTAGACGGTTCTAGGTGATAGAACTCAAGCATCACAGCTGCAAAACCTACAGATCCTCAAATCGGAAAAATTCTGAATTCCAAAATATATCAGGCCTCCAGGATTTGGGGTAAGGGGTCTTGAGTCTGCTTTATCAACAGAGAGAAAAGGCTTCGAGAAGTAACTTCGAGTAATCTAACTCTGCCTGCCCGAAGGAAACCCCAAACCCCAACACACCCCACTCCCCGTGCCGAGTTCGAATCCTGTCCGGCATCCCGCGGGAGGGTGAATCCTCGGTGCCCGTCAGAGAGTGGGATGCGGCGCTGAGTCCCACACGGGGTCTGGGCGAGCGCGGCGCCACGACCGCGCGACTAGGAAGCGCTCCGCAAAGTTGGTAAAGGCTGGGGAGCGGCGCAAGGCGCACTACCGGACCGGGGACGGGAAGGGAACCCCCAGCGCGCCCCCAACCACCAATATGCCTGTCCTCCCCACCCCCTCCCCACTTCGTTGCCCTCGGCGGCGCCACAGCCCCCGCACATGCGCACTGCAGCCCCGCGATGTGGCAGCCCGGGCGGGGGCTGGGGGGTGCTAGGGCCGGGGGCGGCAGCAGACGGAGCCCCGCGCCCGTCGGGTTCCGACGGGCGCGACGCCCTGGACACAGCCTCGAATCCTCGAAGTGGGAGTATCTCCGCGCCCGGGGCCCGGACGTAGCCGAGGTCTGGCGGCCGAGAGCGCGACTGCGCGGGGGCGGGGGGCCGGCTCCCCCGGCCCGCTCACTCACCTCCGCCATGGCCGTGTGTGCGCGGGAGGCGGTGGCCGCGCCAGGATCCCCGGATGCGGGGACACGGCCTCATTGGCTGAGGCATCCGGGAAGGCGGGGTCTGGTGAGGGCGGGGCTTAATGAGGGGCGGGGCGCGGGCGGGGCGTAGTAGGTGCGCGGATGGGGATGCGCGGGGTGAGTGCGGGGGCGGGGCAGGCTCGGAAAGCACCGGTTCAGGGTCTCTGCTGCACCCTGGCTTTGGCCTGGGAGGTAGGGGATGCTATTAATAAAAATACTCTTGATAACCACACCTGCGTAGGGAGCTGTGGTTCCATTTCCTCTTTCCAATAGCTTGGCTAAATATTATTAGTACCCAGGTGTTACAGGTGAGGAAACTGAGGCCTAGAATGACAGGCCACCTAATGCATAAGTGGTAGAGCCAGGACTGAAGTCTGGCCTGCGTGGTTCTGGAATTTTCTTCAGTTTTGCACCAGTGATGATCCATCTAGTGTGCCAAAGAACCAATTAGGGAGCTTGGGAGATGCACCTTAAGATGAGCTCAAAGACCCCACACCAAGGAGCTGGAGTTCTGAATGGGCAGCTAGAGCGGTAGATTCAAACCCATGGCCATTTGGCTCTGAATTTATTAATTCAATAAATATTTATAGATCATTTGCACAGAACCTGTGGTAGGCACTGAGGGAGAGTTTGAACTGGACAGTGCTAACGGGTTTGCTACATTTTAAATTTCAGACAAGTGTCATGAGCATCAGGAAGGTTTATAGAAAGTAAGAGGAGGCTGGGAGACCAGAGGCAGTGTGTAGGCAGAGTTGTCCAGCGGGACTCAAGTGGTGGCGGGAAGCAGAGAAGTGGAAAGAGCTGGGAAGGTAAAGCCCACAAAAATTCCTGATGGAGAGAACGTGGAGAGGGCAGTAAGATCAGCTCCCATGTTTCTGACTTGCACAAATGAGTGGACAGGGGTTCCTACTGAGATCGGAAAGAGTGGAATTGGGGAGGTGGGGGACTCAAGAGCCCCATTCTTTCCCAGCTGTCAGCCTGCAGAATACTGCCTGGGTCATGGTGACAAGGTGCTCCTCTTAGACCAGCCAAGGGAGGGGAGGCCACAGCAGGGTCTAGTTTTACTATGGAGATGACACTGAGTCTGAGGTGCTATGGACACCTAGAACATAGTTGGATTAGGAAGTCTGGACAGAGGAAATTCAAGCAGAAAAATGTGAAGTTGTGGAAGGCTGAAGTGTGACATCGGAGAGACTCAAGACGGCAGGGGAAAGTGATTTGGGAAATAAAGGGCTCTACAAATCACAGGTGGATATAAACATAAACGTTATTATTTTTCTCCTCTTCTCCTTTTGGCTTTACAGGTTGCCCTCCCTCCTCTAGGCCAAAATTCTCAGAGCCAGCCACACACAAGGTTAGGATGCACTTGGGTGTTTACTGGAATGGAGCCTCAGAGGCCAGGCCTGGGTCACTCACACTTTTTTGGTGATGCTTTTGGGGATGGCAAGCTCATACAAGCGAGGGGATGCCCGAGCCACCAGGGAAGCCGGGGAGATGTAGTAAGGGTTGTAGTCCTCATTGAGGTCCTTGCGCACTTTGGGCTTGGCCAAGGAGATGATCCGGGGACTGGCCACGGCCTTCTTGGTGACGTTCAGCACCTCCCAGCGTGGATCTCGGTTAGGAACACACTTCTCTGACTGGGCCTTAGGCACTAGAAGGGTCAGGAGAGAGTGACAGCATCAAGCACAGGAGCTTTGGATGTATAGCCACTCCCCCTATGGAGATAAACCTGCTAGGTCAAAATTCCCAAGTTGAATGGCCTCTCCAGAGATGAAGGAATGGAGAAACATGTCCCATCCATGTACTGGAATATTACTCAGCCGTGAAAAGGAGTGAAGCGCTGACACAGACTACAACATGGTTGAACCTTGAACACATGATGCTCAGTAAGAGAAACCAGACACAAAAGCCACACAGTGTGTTATTCCATCCATATGAAATGCCTAGAACAGACAAACCCATAAAGACAGGAAATGAGTTAGTAGGTACTAGGGTTGCTGAGGACAGGATCGAGAGTGACTGCTAATGGTCAGGGTGACTGTGACTGTTTTGTGTGTGTGACAGAGACAGAGAGAGTCAGAAAGAGGGACAGATAGGGACAGGCAGGAAGGGAGAAAGATGAGAAACATCAGTTCTTTGTTGCGGCACCTTAGTTGTTCATTGATTACTTTCTCATATGTGCCTTGATCAGGGGCCTGCAGCAGACCGAGTGATCCCTTGCTCAAGCCAGCAGCCTTGTGCTCATGCTGGTGAGCCTTGCTCAAATCAGATGAGCCCGCACTCAAGCTGGCGACCTCAGGGTCTTGAACCTGGGTCCTCCACATCTCAATCTGATGCTCTATCCACTGCGCCACTGCCTGGTCAGGCTGTGACTTTCTCTTTGGAGTGATAATATTCTAAAATTTATTGTGGTGATGGGTATACAATTCTGTGAGTGTACTAAAAAGCAATGAATTGTATGCTTTAAAAGAATGAATTGTAAAGAAAAAGATATTTCAAATGGCCACATCCCAGACAGGGTTTCTCAGAGAGGCCAGCCAAAAGTATCCTGGTGGCCAGTTAGGTGAAGTCTCAGTGGGCGTTTCACACTTTCTCCTCCCTCCTCTGATGTCACAGTGGGGCACAGCAGCAAGCAATGGCTGTAGGAGGCATCTCCCCTTGGCCGGTGCTGCAGGCCTGCTGGGTGGACTGAGGGGCAGCTCCCTGGGTGCACAGGCCCTTTTAGGACTCAGCCTCCTACCTCATTCTTCAGGGCTTCCGCCCTCACTGTCCAACATGACTGCAGCTTCAGCCAGGCCCTCTCAGCAGTGCTGGCAACATGGCCCCTATCAGCCACACGTGGCACAGCCTGATATGACTGTAGTATTCTTCTATTTCATGTTAATAAAATCAATTAATTTATTTAGATCAGCTGATTGATTGATTTTAATTGAAGAAGCTACATGTGGCCAGTGGCTTCTGTCCTGGGCAGACAGCTATCAGGAGAAGAGACATGTAGCTCAGCCGGGCTACTTCCTCACCATCTCTCTGCCACCCCCTCTTTTACAGCGAGTTGCAGTGCATGCATGGCCTGCTTAGAGACAAGGAGGGAGGTGATCACCACTAGTCACTGCCTTAGCCTTAAGAGTCTGGGACTTCAGGTTCCTTGGCTTTGAGGTTGTGTACTACAGCCTCCTTTCTAAACCCCTCTGTTTTGAGCCTCTGTGCAAATGAAAAAGGCCATCCCCCCACTCAGCAGACAGGCCCTGGCTCAGTGGAGGGGTCCTTGATGAAAGAGAGTGGGGTTACTTCCGCCAGGCAACCACAAGCCCACAAAGCCCCCTGCTGGGCAAGGCCACCGAAGCTGTACCAGAGCTTTGCTGAGCAGATAAACATTCCTTTCAAAGGGAAGGGGGCCAACATGTTGGGCCTCAGTGGCCCCTTGGGGACTGGGAAGATCGTGCCCAGAACCCAACCTTCTCTGAACTCCTCTATGAGAATTCTGGAGTATTGCCACTGTTGTAATATCAGGCTTTTAAACTCTTTTGACTGAGTCCACTGCCACACAGCACACATGTGGACACACAGAGAAACATGAATTCGCCCACATAGTTCATGCTCTTCATTTGCTGTCATTTTACTTTCTTAAATGCTGGTCACACCATTAGTGGATGGCAGTTTGCTATTGAAAAGCACAAACTGACATCATTGTAAATATATGGATGCGTATTTATAGGTATATCTGGAACATGGATGAATATGTACAAGTTGTATATATTTATATTCCAGGTATTTGTGTGTAAGAGAGAAAAAGAATGGTCGAATGCAGCAGTGCATGTATACTCGTGTTTTCATTCATTTGACCAATCATTTAATGAGTATTAAGAAAATGGATAAATGAATGATTAAAGAAACAAAAGATCCTATAAACAAAGTTAAAAGAAAAAGATGGACTGGGGAGAAATTATTTTGCAATGTGCTCAACGAATGATTAGTGATCATCTTATATAAAACACTGCTCCAAATCAAAAACCAAAAACACAGAAACTAGCAAACTGGGGAAATGATAGAGCTGAAGCAGAGGAAACTGGAAAGGCCAATCGTGCTCTCTAGTGATTATGTGCCAGGAACAGGGGACACACGGGACCTCCAAAGGCTCTGACATCTCAGGCCTGGCATACAACAGACCATAGAGAATAAACAGACACACAAATATATTGTAAATGTGTATGTTAGACTGCAACAGGTGCTACAGAAAGAGCACAAAGGGAAGCCAAGGTTCACACAGGTGTCGAGAGGTGGGCACAGCTTATGGATTAAGCAAGGCACTCAGAGGGGCTTCAGTGAAAGACAGAGTGGAGCTCTGCCCAACAGGTGGCAGAGGAGTGAGCCATGCAGGTGTCTGTGGACAGTATTTCAGGCAGTGGGAGTGGAACCAGGTAGGGGAAGAGGAGGGAGGAACAGATCACAAGGACCTGTGGGCCACACAGAGTGAGACAGGAGCCCTGGGAGGGTCATGAGCAAGGAAGGGTAGAGTCCAACTTTTTTTTTTTTTTTGAGACAGAGAGAGGGATAGACAGGAACAGACAGACTGGAACGGAATAGAGATGAGAAACATCAATCATTAGTTTCTTGTTGCGACACCTTAGTTGTTCATTGATTGCTTTCTCATATGTGCCTTGACCGTGGGCCTTCAGCAAACCGAGCCACCCCTTGCTCGAGCCAGTGACCTTGGGTCCAAGCTGGTGAGCTTTGGTCAAACCAGATGAGCCCGCGCTCAAGCTGGCGACCTCAGAGTCTCTAACCTGGGTCCTCCACATCCCAGTCCAACGCTCTATCCACTGCGCAACCACCTGGTTAGGCGGGTAGAGTCCAACTTTAAATTCAACAAGACCTCTGTGGCTGTCTCATGGGAAATGGGCAAAGGTGGCAACAGGGACAAGAAAGGAGGTGACTGCTCTGGTCCAGGGATGAATGAGGGTTACATAAGTGGGGACGGCAGAGCTATGGGCAGGTTCCTGATGTGCTCAGAAGGCCAAGTCACAGGAGTTCTTAGTGCATGAGATGTGGGGTGTGATGGTAGTGGACTGGCAGGGAGAGCACTTGGAGCATGCACACTTATGGGCACACACACAGCTGCATGCATTTGTGGCTCTGTGTGTAACCCCACGTCATACCAGAAGGAAACATACCAAACTGCATTATCTTTGGATGGGATTCTTTTCTTCTTTAGGCTCCCCTGCATTTTCCCAAATCTCTAGAGTTAGTACACATTATTGTTGTCATGGGAGTACCAGGTGTTTCATTTGTTTTAAAGGACAGAAGAAAATCAGGCCAACATCATTTCAAAGCTGCCTTTCGCCTCTTAGCTTCTTTGTCCCTGCCCCTGCCCCCGCTTTCTCTTCTATACACTTGTTTCTTCTAGAAGACCCACTCAGACGGCACTCAGTTTCAGGACCATTGTTTCCTCTAACTTCTGACGCTCTTCCCCAGGGAGCCTGCACAGTATGACTTGTCCACAGTAATCTGACAACTGGCCCATGGCTAAGAGGGGAGATGAAAGAAGAAGTAGGCACAATCTGACAGAAGCAGGTCTAAAGTCCAAGTCTTCTGTTTCCCATCCCCGCCTCCATCCAGTAGGCACAGACACAAGGACCTACTTACTGGCCAGTTGAAGGAGCCGATTATAGTCTAACACATGTGGCTTGGGTTTTGGCACAGGATCCCATTCTTCCAACAGGGTGGCTGGAGTCCTGGGCTTTGCCAACTGGAGGATCCTTGAACTGGGGATGGCCATCTGGGCTGCCCTGGACACCCGGGACACCTAGAAACAGAATGAGAGAGGAAAGAATAAAACAGCCCATGATTTCTCAGAGGTCCCCGAATCAAAAAGACCCCATAAGCAACACCAAGAGGCAGATGACTGGAAAGAAGTTAGTTTGCAATGTGTTCAACAAAATATGTAAAAAACTCCTCTAAATCAATGACTCAAAAAATCTCTAGGGGTATAGGCTAATCATAGAAGACAATAAACCTAAATGGTCAATAATCTTCTTTGTTGACCAGAGAAATGTACATTAAAACAACAAAATATCACTACATGCAAACAAATATGACAAAATTAAAAAAAAAATGTCTGACATTGTCAAGCCCTGGCAAAAATGTGGAAGGAGAGACATCCTCAGGCATTGCTGGTAGGAGGGAAAATTAGTACAAGGGATTGGAGAGCAGTTTGTCCATCTCAGGTATGGCTGAGCACGTGCACACTTGATAAGCAGTATAGAGAGAAATGCCTGGAGTGGAAACAAGGATTTGAGCACAGTGTTATTCACTGCAGATGGAAACAACCTAGTTGTCCATCAATAAGGGACTGGGTAAACTAACTGTAGTATATTCATAGGATAGAATGTGACCTAGCAGTTAAAATGCTTCTATATAAGTCAGCATGAAGTGGTCTCTAGACTAAAATATTGAAGGAAAAAGCAAGATGATGCCATATGTGCATATTAAAAACACAATGATTATGGTTTATGGGTATGTGTATGTAATGAAGTATAAAATGATGAAAATAGGTCAGCTGGACAAAGTCACTTGCCTATTACTCTGGAGTCTGTTTCCGCTTGTCTGTCTAAGCCCCTGATCCTAGACCACTGAGGGTGGGCAGTGCCCTGACCATTGAGGTGGGGTTCCCGAGAGAGCAAGGCACCTACCTCAGACATGTTTATGCTCCAAATGTTATTCCGGACCCTCGGGGTGGCCAGTTCCCTCAGGTGTCTAGATGCTTGGTATTCCAAGGCAGACTGACGAATGGGTAGAATGGGGGTAGTCCTAGGCGACATCCACATTTGAGACACTAGCTCAGCCACAGGGTGTGTGTGTGTGTGTGTGTGTGTGTGTGTGTGTGTGTGTGTGTGTGTGTGTGTGATTGCTTTCTCAGCTCCTCTCTGATTCTTGGGTTAAGGGAGAACCTGGGAAAGTGGAGAGTTTGGAAAACACCTCCAAGAAGGGATTCATTAAAAAATCCTTAACAGGAGTCCCTGTGTTCTCAAAGTTGGAGCTATGCTGTCCTGAGGTCATCACCCTCGGGGCCATCTCCCCACACCTCTATTATCAGGGTTGGCGTCTAGATTTGAATACAAGGGATATTATTGTGTATCCAGCAGTAGCCACAGAAATCATGCTGAGCCCACACATAAAATCAGGTCTTAGCTCCCTGGCCAGTTGGCTCAGTGGTAGAGCATCAGCCTGGCATGTGGATGTCCCGGCTTCAATTCCAGATCAGGGAACACAGAAGAAGCGATCTTCTGTTTCTCCACTCCTCCCCTTCCCCATCATTTTCTCTTTTTTTTTCTCTCTCTCTCTTCCACGCCTGCAGCCGTGGCTCAATTGGAGCGAGTTGGCATCGGGCACTGAAGATGACTCCGTGGCCTCCACCTCAGGCACTAAAATAACGGCTTGGTTGCGGAGCAACAGAGCAATGACCCCAGATGGGCAGAGCATCGCCCCTTAGTGGGCTTGCCCGGTGCATCCCAGTGGGGCGCATGCAGGAAGTCTGTATCTCTGCCTCCCCTCTCTCACAAAAATTAAAAAACAAAAACAAAATAGGCCTCAGCTATGCCTCTGCTCTAGAAATGAAACCATGTTTCATTGATCTAAGGTACACTTCATACTTTTACATCTCTAAGGTCAGGATGCGATTACTGGCCTGTGTATGGATGTAGCTGTTCTAATTGAAATAATCCAAGTCAAGTGTACTTGGTTCTACAGATGGCAGGTTTAATTGCACTTTATCTTCAGTTTACGCTATGATCCAGCATTAAAATGAAAAGTTATTTTCACAAAAATAGGTTAAAAACAAAAAAAAAGAATAGGTTAAAAACAGTGTGTGGCCCCTGGCCAGGTAGTTCAGTTAGTTGGAGCATCATCCCAACACACCAAAGTTGCAAATTCAATCCCCAGTCAGGGCACATACAAGAATCAACCAATGAATGAGTAAATAAGTGGAACAACAAACCAATCTCTCTCTCTCTCTCTCTCTCTCTCTCTCTCTCTATATATATATATATATATATATATATATATATATATATCTTCCTCCCTTCTTCTCTCTAAAAAGATCAATCAATATATTTTTTTTCATTCAAAAAAACAATGTGTGAAACATATCAACATGTCTGAGTCAGACTACCGATCAAGATGGCAGCATAAGTAAACGCAGTACTCCTCCCACAATCACATCAAAATTACAACTAAACTACAGAACAACCATCATTCAGAACCACTTGAAATCTAGCTGGATGGAAGTCTTTTTTTTTTTTTTTGCAGGAAGAGAGAGAGAGAGGAATAGATAGGGACAGACAGACAAGAACGGAGAGAGATGAGAAGCATCGCTCTTCAGTTTTTCATTGCAACACCTTAGTTGTTCATTGATTGCTTTCTCACATGTGCCTTGACTGAGGGCCTTCAGCAGACCGAGCAACCCCTTGCTCAAGCCAGCAACCTTGGGCCCAAGCTGGCAAGCTTTTGCTCAAGCCAGATGAGCCCACGCTCAAGCTGGCGACCTCGGGGTGTCGAACCTGGGTCCTCAGCATCCCAGTCCGATGCTCTATCCACTGCACCACTGCCTGGTCAGGCTAGATGGAAGTCTTACAACTAGGGAATTAAAGAAGGAGCCACAGCGAGACTGATAGGAGAGGCAGAAACATGGAAGGAGCTGATCCCACACCCACGAGTGGCAGATGAAAATTGGAAGAGATATATTGGCTGCAGAGGTCCCTCCTGAGGCATGAGGGGTCCCAGCCCCACACCAGGACCCCCAAGCCCAGGGTTCCAGTGCCAGGAAGAGAAGTCCCCATAACTTCCGGCTGTAAAAACCAGTGGGGATTGAGGCTGAGGGAGACAAAGGGCTGCTGGAATCCTCTTAAGGGGCCCCTGTACAGAACTTACTGGGACTCACTCCCTTTGAGATCTAGCACAGGGGCAGCAGCTTGAAAGTCACCAGGGACATACGGGAAAAAATTGATTTGTCCAGCATCTGAGCAAGAGATGGGGGCAGCTTTCTCCAAGAGAGAAGTACTGACAGAGGCTGTTGTTTCTTTGATGAGTCCTTCCTCCAGAGAGCCAGCAGGCAGGTACCATATCTGAGATTCCATCAACCTGGTTCACACTGTTCCCCACCCCCACCCCACCCCACCCTGGTGATTCCCTGAGGCCCTGCCCTACCTAACTTGGACCCATACAAGCTATTTTCAGTGGCTTTTCTATACAAATGGCCTGTCTTGGCTTATGCTTCATATTTTCCTAAAATCTCTCAAACAAGCAATATCTAGCCTCAGTGAGCCGCATACTGTTCACTAAGTGGCCCCCCCAGCACTAGCAGCAGCCAGCCCTGGTTCACAGACTGGCCTTGCCTTGCCTGGGTCTTTCCAAGCCCAGCACAAGTAGCAGTCATCTGAAAATGGCTTTGCAATTCATGCTGGGTAGCTCTGAGCAGAACACAGGTGGCAGTTGACCTTGGTCTGCACCTCCCAGGAGGCCCCAGGGCCAGCACACCTGGTGGATAGCTTCAGACCGCATCAAAGCACCACCCAACCACAGCCACAGCAACACACTCAAGGGGCAAACTCAGCAGGCACCAGAGCCCTGCTGAAGTAAGTCCTGGTCTGTGGTGTCAGCTCCTGCACAGCTGATCCTCCACAGTGGTCGGAAGTCAGTGGTCACAGCCAGTCCCTACAGGTGATCAGCCTGGGGATAAATCGCCCCCCACTGACATGCCAACATCAATCAAAGCTCAACTATAGCCTGAAAGGTGGTGGCACAGAGGATAAAGCATCAGACTGGGATGCAGAGGACCCCGATTCAAAACCCCGAGGTTGCTGGCTTGAGCGTGGGCTCACCAGCTTGAGCATGGGGTTGCTGGCTTGAGCATGGGATCATAGACGTGACCCCATGGTTGCTAGCTTTAGCCCAAAGGTCACTGGTTTGAAGCCCAAGGTTGCTGGCTTGAGTAAGGGGTCAGTTGCTCTGCTGTAGCCCCCGCCCCCGTCCCTGTCAAGGCACATATGAGGAAAGCAATCAATAAACAACTAAGGAGCTGCAATGAAGAATTGATGCTTCTCATCTCTCTGCCTTTCTGTCTCTCTGTCTTTATCCGTCCCTCTCTCTGTCTCTGTCACAAAAATAAATAAATAAATAAAATTTAAAAAGAAAACTCAACTACAAAAGGAAAGTACACACAGCCCACATCAGCTTAGTGATCAGGCTTGGGTAATCAGGGAGGCTGTGCCTCTGAATCCTACAAAACACCGACTACTAGTTGGTTCACTCTAACAAGCATAGCATCTCTACCTAAAACATAGAAACAAGAACAAGGAGACTGCCAAAATGAGGAGACAAAGAAACATGTCCCCAATGAAAGAACAGAACAAAACACCAGAGAAAGAACTAAATAAAATGAAGACAAGCAATCTACTAGATGCAAAGTTCAAAACACTGGATGCTCAATGACCTTAGTGAGAACTTCAATAGCATATAAAAGGACTAGTCGGTAATAAAGGATACACTGACTAAAATAAAAAATAATTTACAGGGAATCAACAGTAGAATATATAAAAGAAGCCAAGAATCAAATATATGAGTTGGAATATAAGGAAGCAAAAAACACCCAGTAAGAACAGCAAAAAGAATCCCCCTAAATGAAAATAGGAAAGGAAAGGAAAAAATAATGACAGAATACTATCCTAAAATAGACATACAAGTTCAGGAAGCACAGAGAGTCCCAAACAAGATGATCCCAAAGAGACCTAAACCAAGACACATCATAATTAAAATGTAAAAGATTAAAGGCAAAGAAAGAATGTTTCATTTTTTTAAATGAGAGGAAGGAAGATAGTGAGACAGACTCTCCTATGTACCCTGACCAGGATCTACCCTGGCAACCCCTGTCTAGGACCGATGCTTGAATCAACCAAGCTATTTTTAGCACCTGAAGCTGATGTACTCCGACTAACAGAGCTTTTCTTAGTACCCAGGGCCAATGCTCGAACCAATAGAGCCACTGGCTACAGGAGGAGAAGAGGCAAATAAGGCAGAGATAAGCAAGTGCTAGCTTCTCCTGTGTGTCCTGACCAGGAATAGATCCCAGGATGTGTGTATGCCGACGTTCTATCCACTGAGCCATCAGCCAGGGCCCAAAGAGAGAATTTTAAAAACAGCAAGAGAAAAGCAGTTAGTTACCAACAAGGGAGCTCCCATAAGGCTGTCAGCTGATTTCCCCAACAGAAATTTTGCAGGCCAGAAGGGATTGGCAAGAAATATTTAAAGTGATGAAAAGCAAGGACCTACAACAAGATTACTATACCCAGCAAAGCTATCATGTAGAATCAAAAAAACATATAAAGAGCTCCCCAGACAAGAAAAAAATTAAGGATTGTATCACCACCAAACCAGTATTAGATGAAATGTTAAAAGGTCTTCTTTAAGAAGAAGAAGAAAGATAAAAAAATATGAACAATAAAATGGCAATAAATACATATCGATCAACAAGTGAATCTAAAATAAAATGAACAAACAAAACAGAAACACTCATACATACAGAAAACATTTTGGTGGTCACCAGATGGGAGGGGGGTTGGGGGGTTGGATGAAAAAGGTGAAGGAATTAAGAAGTACAAATTGATTGATACAGAATAGTCACAGGGATGGAAAGTGCAGCATAGGGAATATAGTCAATAATATTCTAATAAGTACATATGGTATCAAATGGGTGTGAAATTTATCAGGATGCTCACCTAGTTGTGTAATGTCCAATCACTGCATTGAAACTAATATAATAATGTGTGTCAACTGTAATTGAAAATTTTAAAACTGTTTTTAAAAGTTATTCAAAACATTCAAACACACTTTAGCTAATTTAGTTCAGTTGTATTATCCTTTCTGTAAATTCATTAAGATAAGTAATCAAAATTTGTGTCAAAATAACTCTAAAGATTACCTTTGACAAGCATGAAAATTCTAAGTAATAACAAGGAATCATGTCACTAGTTGTACATAAAATAATAATGTCTTACAATGACTAGCTCTTCAGAGCCAACAAAACCCATGATGGCAATAAGTAACATTAGTGAGCACATACTCTGGTAGGCACTGTGCTAAGTACCTTTAGTGTGTGCTCTCCACTACCACCTGTTCTGCAGGTGTAGAACTGAGGTCCCAGGTGTCAAGTGCCTGCCTGCAGGCATCCAGTTTGGCTTTGGGTTATCTAGTCCCAGGACCTTAATCCTCCCCTTACTATACTCTGTCAAGGGAAGGGAAAGTCTTTTTGCCCAACTCTGCTCTCAGAGTGCCTGCCCAACCTCCTCCCCTTACCTATTGTTGTTGTAATACTCCACGTAGAACCTTCTAGGTTGAGCCAGTTCCTCCAGTCGGCGGGACATTGCTACACAAATGAAAAACAGCCCCAACTTGAAACCTTCCCCCCTTCAGGGGTTTTCTTCCTACTAAATTTGGCTTTCCATGGGCTAGAGCAGGGGTAGTCAACCTTTTAATACCTACCGCCCACTTTTGTATCTCTGTTAGTAGTGAAATTTTCTAACCGCTCACTGGTTCCACAGTAATGATGATTTATAAAGTAGGGAAGTAACTTTACTTTATAAAATTTATAAAGCAGAGTTACAGCAAGTTAAAGCATATAATAATAATTACTTACCAAGTACTTTATGTCAGATTTTCACTAAGTTTGGCAGAATAAATCTTTATAAAACAACTTACTATAGTTAAATCTATCTTTTTATTTTTACTTTGGTAGCTCCGCTACTGCCCACCATGAAAGCTGGAACGCCCACTAGTGGGCGGTAGGGACCAGGTTGACTACCACTGGGCTAGAGCAAGAAGCATGATGTCTGAAACTATGGGCCCAGACGACTCAGCACCAGACACCTCACATAGGAATGACTTTTGCTCTCCCCATTCTGAGGACAATAGGCTCATAAGCCCGAAGTTTCTTACTCAAGTACACAGGATAGTAGTGGCAGGGCTGGAACAGGAGCTCAGGCCCATCAGTTCCTTAACAGCGCTCATGTGTTCCAACAACTCCCCAGTTGGGAAAGTGGATTTTGGTCTGAAGTTTGTACAGGCCTAGGATTTCCAGGGGCTTAGTGTGCACTGTAGGGAAGTTTCTAAACCCCAAGAGAGAATCTGCCATTTACTTCTCTCTGATAATGAGCTTTCTTGAAATGTTTTATTTGAAGAGATTCATTGCTCTCAAAAAGGGTAAAAACCATTGTGAGAAGAAAGAAAAGCTTTTAAAAAATGCTTTTTAAAAATTTAATACTAACCCCCACTTTGGCTGTGGTGCAAACTGGGATTTGCCCTGGAGGATTTGCCCCGCACCTCTCACCCCCAGGACCAGCCTCCAGAGGCTCTATCTCTTCCAGGGATAGAGTCCGGAGATGAGCACCCAGAACACTGTGGGGGACAGACACTCCTGGGAGATGGAGGAGAGGAGAGAAGCCATGGGGACTCCCAGGGGGATTAAGGCTGGGGGAGGAGTCCCTGAGATCTCCCCAGTTGGAGCAGGGCACAGGTAAAGGTAAGATGGGGATGACCTAGCTCCAAGAGGCAGAAACTAACATGTCAGACAGTGACCAGGAGCCATGGGACAAGGTCCATGCCTGGTCAACCCAAGAGCCAGGCGGCCACTAACAGAAAACTGGAGTCAGTGGATAGGTTCAACCTACCAGGAATCGTGACAGTGAGGGTGGTGTCTTCAAGAAACCTCTCTGTCCAGTACACGGATGGCCTGGAATGTACCCAGGCATGGCTCAGGGTGAGGGAAGCCGGGGCAGAGGCTTCCTGTGCCCTGCTCTGAAACAGAACTCACAGCACATCATAAACATAGATGCATACGCAGACTGTAAGGCAGTTAGATAGAGAGGCACAGTGGCTGGAGGAAGACGGGGAGGAGCAGCCAGTGGAAAGGAAGAAGAGAATGTGGAGGTGCAAGAGAGGGGCAGGTCCAAGAGGGACATGGGAGAGGTCTTAGAGTCACAGGAAAATATAGCTTGTTTTGAGCAAGGCTGATGTTCAAAGAAGTGGGGGCCTGAGGAAGAAGGCATAGCTAAGGAGAAGGCCCTGGGTCCTGCCTGTTCCCCCCAACATGGGCAGAAGGCGGACAGAGGAGACACCCTGGGACTTACCAGTAGACACAGAACTGCATGTTCTTCATGCGTGGGGAGATCCAGGCATAGCCCTTACAGCGGCACCCCATCCTGCGATGAGACAGCCCAGCCCCTACCTTGCTCTGCAGCTTCCACTTGCTCAAGCACCTCACTCTCCTGGACCGGCACCCAGAGGCCATCACTGGCCACCCCCAAGTCCCCACCAGTGGCACCCTGGTTTTTCACCCCAACTGTGTAAGTGACAGTGGGACCCCCGGGGGCTACTCTCCTCCTTGCGTACCCCTACCCCTGCCTCCATTAGGATTTCCCATACCCCTCACCTGTCTTTCAAGACTTGCCAGTTGGTCTTGGGTTTTGCCAGCTCACTAAGTCTCCTCTTCTTCTTCCTCTTTCTTACCACAGAGGTGTCGGGGAACCTCTGGTCGATGGACAGCCGGCTTTGGGAGAGTTGGACGGTGAGGTTGGAGTTGCTGGCTTTACAACCCCACTGAATCTCCTCACCCTCTGAAGAGACCTCTCTGGAGGTGAATTTTGACATCAAAAGATGTGTGCTGCAATCTTTGCTTCACCAGCAGCCAGTTCTGTGACCCTGGCCTGGCGGCCCTGTCTCTCTACTGTGAAATGGAATAGAGACCCGCCACTACATGGTCACAGTTATTACATAAGATGTTTTCTCATCTCACGTGTGTCCAGGCACCCACGGGGACTGAACTATAGAGACGCCTCAGGCAGCCCTCAGACTATGGGAGAAACAGGGCCTTCTCACTTCCTGCAGCCATGGCCTCGAATGCTCTTCCTGGACCGCTGTCACTTCCCTGCACAGTTTCCTCCACAGCACGGCCCACTATAGCACAGGTAGTGTGAGCAAACCCCCTCTGCAGTGGGGGCATGAAGAGGACAGCCAAAGGGCAGAGGCGGATTTACGGTGGGTGCACCAGGCGCGTGCCCTGGGCCCCGGCTTCTGAAGGGCCCCACAAAATCCCAACTTTACACTTTTTTCTAATGACACCAAGTTGATTTCATATGTGCAATTTTAACATTAATAGTACATAATATTTTTTATTTATTTAAAAATATGGTTAACATGTATTTTTATTTTCCCTCTCTCTCTCTCTTGTTTTATTTTTATTAATTCTAATGGGGTGACACCAATAAATCAGGGTACATATGTACAATGAAAACATCTCCAGATTATCTTATCATTCAATTGTGTTGCATACCAGTCACCCAATCTCTCTCTTGGTTTTTTTTGTTTGTTTTTTGTTTGTTTGTTTGTTTTTAATTTTTATTTTATTCATTTTAGAGAGGAGACACAGAGTGAGAGAGAGAGAGAGAGAGAGAAAGGGGGGAGGAGCTGGAATCATCAACTCCCATATGTGCCTTGACCAGACCAGTGCAGGGTTTTGAACTGGCGACCTCAGTGTTCCCAGGTCGACACTTTATCCACTGTGCCACCACAGGTCAGGCCTCTCTCTTGTTTTTAAGAAGCCCAATTATTCTTCTGCACCCAGGGCCTCAACCGACCTTAATCCACCTCTGCCAAAATAAGAAGGCTCCTTTCTGACTGGACCGTCACAGTCCAGAAGAGTCCAGAACATGGCCCAGGGAGGGAGGGAGGGCTGAACACACTAAGTCCAAAGGTGAGAGGGCACCTGGCTCTTTCCAAGATACCATCAATCTCCAAAAATCACTCACACAGATGCTCGATTCACCAATTCTCAGTTCACCCAGACCATGTCCTCCCAGGTGTCTTAAACATTCCTGGCAATTTGTAGTGGTTGGAATGGCCGCATAGCTTCTGAACTAAGAGATTTTCTTCGTTTCGTTCTCTCTCTAAGACCTCTCAATTCTGGCATCTGAACTCTGTCCAACTCCAAATTGGTGCTTTTGTAGAGTTTTTCACCTTAACCTACCTGCTACCTGGGACGGGAGCATATTTGCTGACTTTGCCTCCGGGGCTATGATGCTGCTGCCCACCCTAGAATGACTGCATGGGCCCCAGGAAGATCCACGCTGGCAGTGACATAGAGACCACAAAGGCACAGGGTGCACATGGTGATGCTCTGTCTCCAGGGCCTGAGCCCCACCCCAGCCTGTATAGGCCCCACCCCCATGCCCACCTTATCTCTGGCACATCCTCCTCCTCTTCTTTCTTCAGAATGCTCTCCAACTCTGGGAGGACCTCTCCTGGGTCCTGGGCATCCAGGAATTCTTCCTCAGACACCTCCTCGGGGGCGGTTTCCTCTTCTTGATCTTCAATACCTTGTTCTCCATCTTCTAGGTCCTGGTATTTGGGGTCCTTGGACCTTAGGTTCTCAAACACAGTGTTCTGGAGGCTTAGACTGTCACCACCCTGCTCCGTTTCTGACCTGCTCTCAGCATCCGAGGGGTGGTGGTTGTAAACCAAACTTTGCCGCAGGTCCCCCATGAATGGGACCCTCCCCAGCCCTTTAGCTTTGTTCCCAATACACCCAATGTGTCTGTGGTCACCAGGCAACAGGAGAACGGCCCGCCCACATTCTCAGCACCCACATTCCACTCTACAGATGCCCATCACCTGGGTATTGCTGAAACTCCTCCCCGGGAATCCCTCCAGGAGGTCCTGCATGGGACACGCCCACTCCTCCAACTTCAGCCCCTCATTTGTCCTCTTCTGTCACTCTACCTTCCTGCTCCCCTCCTTCTCTGGGCTTTTACACTTGCTGGTCCTTCTGCCTGCAGCCCTCTGCCACACACATCTCGGGCCAGCTATCAGGAAGGCAGCCCCAATCCTGGGTCTCTTTGCATCTCAACATCTTGTTTCATTTCTCTGTGGCATTTGGTATCACCTAAAATAATGATGTGTTGACTTATTTATTTTCTACTCCGCTTTGTAGAAAGTCACCTCCCCAGACCAGGACCTGAAAGTGTCTCATTCTGATGCCTTGGCACCTAAAATGGCACCCTCCACAAAAGGCTCTCAGAAAGAGCTGTTGAATGAATGAATGGTTAGATCAGGAGTATGACTCAGTGGTGGAGAAGACCTGACTCCATCCTATATTTCTTCTTGATAAGAGACCCCACTTGTGCTCAGATCGAGAAGACAATGCTGGTGGTCATAGCTCACCAGTGGTTCTGTCCTCTTCCCAGGATTGATTTAGAAATGAGACCTGAGGGGAAGCTGCAAGGGGTTTCCAGAGGTGGCTTCCTCCCACGTGAAAGGAAACACAAAGGAGAAGCCTGTTTCTTTTTCTTGGTCATTTTTGAGACTGTCTATGATGTCTAGAGGTCAGGCAGCTATCTTGTGGCCATGAGGCCTGCTAGTCTGTAGATGGTGAGCTTAGGATGGGTCTTTGGTGGCATTGATGAGCCTATGAACTTGAAAACTGAACTTTTTTTGAGAGAGAGAGAGAGAAAGAGAGAGAGGCAGGAAGAGAGTGACAGAGAGACAGGAACATCAAGCTGTTCCTGTATGTGCCTTGACCAGGGATCGAACCAGCAACCTCTGAGACTTCTTTGTGTGGGGGCTTCCCAGACAGTGAGAGAAGAGGCCGTGTTTAGCGTCCCAGCCTCAACAGACACTGCATGGAACCAGAGCTGACCTGCTGAGCCCAGCCCAGGATGCAGGTATGGGGGAAGTAGTGCATCTTCATGATTTTAAGCCCCTAATTCGGTTTTGTTATGCAGCAATCCTGTCCTGAGTGTGTCAAAACATCCCAGTAGTGCTGCGGGGACCCTGACAGGTTTCTGTGTCGGGGGGGAAGAAACCACCTGCCATTTGCTACACTGGCCCCCTCTCCTGTTGGCCTGTCCAAACCCCACGTCCCCAATGGTCCCATCTCTCATCATCTTTCAGTGAGCTCACCCCTCGCTTTTCATGTGGCTGAGTCCTTCAAGATTCACCCTAAATTTCATCTCCTCCAAAACCCTTCCCTGACCACTCAAAGTAGGATGTTTTCCTACCGAAATCTATAGAGATTTTTTAGTGGTGTTTCACAGCATTTATCATGATTTTACTCTATATTGCGTTTGTAACTGTCTTTTTATCCCATTAGAGTATAGGCTTCTCTTGGGCGGGAACGGTGCTTGTCTTCGTGCTCCTGCTGGGACTCGCCGCACGCAGAACAGTCCCGTCCCCTGCAGGTTTTCAATAAATGCCTGCCCTGGAGTGATTTTATCTTCCGCCGGTGCCGGGAAGGAACAGCAGTACCGCAAGGCGGCCAAAAGAGGTCGCCTCTCTCAAGGGCATGTAGGTCCCTCTGCCGGTACTTCGTGACGTTTCCTTGAAGCCTCCCCACCGACCGTCCTCCGAGATGGATTTCAGCATCCTCATACCCATGTCGCCTAGTAAGGCCAAGTCATTGGCCAAGACTGCACGGTATGGAACATTAGGAGGCGGCCCCAGAATTTGCAAATTTCAGCATTTTTAAAATTCAGTAATGATGGAGAAGGCCCTTGACCAAGGGGCTTTTATCTTTCTTTCTTTCTTTCTTTCTTTCTTTCTTTCTTTCTTTCTTTTTGGCAAAAGCTAAGGGATCCAGTGCCCTTCTTGCCTCTGGGGAAGGGATGTCGCAGCAGAGGCAGAAACAAGGACTCAGTACCAAACCTCCTGGGCTGAATGTCAAGCACAGTCTAGTTCCTATGGAGATGCAAAGAGTGAAAACCATGGTGTAAAGTTTCCCTGCCTTGCCCCCAGCCTGAAACTAAATTAGTTCTTTCGAAGTGCAAGGGGTAAGTGAGCTGGGAATGAGTCCACATGGGAGTCTTGGGAAAGGGGACCCAGGACCATTACCTACCCTCCATTCAGATGGTGAAGATACAGAAGGGCCCAGCAAGGCCTGGGATGTCTAAGAGGGGGATGGATGGTGCCTTGCTTCTCAGACGAGCCCTGGAGGCATTGTGGGGACTCTCCAACTGCTACATGTTCTTTCACATATAGCAGGGTTTCTCCATGTAGGCACCATGGATTGTTGGTTGGTTCTCTGTGGCGGACCGCCCTGGTCATTACGAAGGGTGGAGCAGAATCCTTGGCCCCACCCACTTGATGCCAAGAGCACCCGCAGTTGTGACAACCACAAATATCTCCGACATCGCCCAGTGTCCCTGAGTGAGAACAACTCACATAAATAAGGCCTGATGTGGGGTACGTTCAATTAGTAACAGTGGGATAAAATGCATGCCATCTGCTTGGGTCTAAAATAGTAAAACATCTCTCACTCATATTTAAGCAACTTCAACTCTAAAAAGGGCACTATGCCTGGATTTGATTTCTCGGACCATGATGTGAAGCATCTATTTTTCTCCCACAGAGCCAAGTGATTTCATCGCTGCAGCAAAAACCCAGAAGTTCTTCCTCTCAAAAGTCTGGGTACCTGCAGTCCATGCCTGCCTGGCTTGAGACAGAAGAGATGGAGAGGCTGGGACCAGTCTTCTTGGAACTTTTTTCCTTTTGGGTGTCAAATACCATGTATCATAAGAAATTCCCACAACAGACCACACCATGTAAGAGCCCCAAAGTGCCCAGACCTCTCCGTAGCCCCTCCCCACTCCCCGTAAGGATAGCCACTATCCTGACTTTTCACTGCATTGGTTAGTTTTGGCTTACTTTGACTTTATATAAATAGAATTTTTTAAATTTATGTTTCTTTTTTTGTCGGGCTTCTTAAGCTCAAGACTATGTCTGGGAAATACATCCATGTTCATTATCACTCTTGGGGGCATTCCACTGAGTGGATACACCACAATCTTTTGTCCATTTCACTGTTCATAGGAATCTGGGTAGTTTCCAGGACATATGCCCTCCTTACTTTTGAAGGCACAACCTTTCTTGCTCACATCCCATTGGTTGGAACTTAGTCACAGGGCCATGCTTGATTGCAAAGGAGGCGGGGAATGTAGTCTTTTTCACACACGCACACACATACACACCACAGATAAAAACTAGAGTTCTATTTCCAGGGCATTTAAGGGACAGCTGGCATTCTGCTCCGTAGAGGACTTTGACAGTGGGCAACTGAAAACCCTGCCTCTGATGGGCTTAAGCAGAGAGCCAATGTGTTATCTCCGCCAAAAAGAGGCTCCTGGCATCTACTGTGCTGCTCTGTGATTGTTTTGGCTCTGCCTTTCTTTTTATTGTATTCATCCTCAGATGGGCATCAATATGGCTGCCGCTGCTCCAGATATTATCATGAAGCTGCAATGGTCACAGGCAGAGAGGGACCATTTTCCTGGGCATTCGTCTTAGCAACAAGGAAACCTTCTGTGGGCAGCAGAATAACAACTCCCAAAGATGTCCAGTCAAATCCCCAGAACCTGTGAATATGTTCTGTTGCATGTCAAGGCAGAATCAAGGTTCCAGATGCAATTAAGGTTGTTAATTGGCTGACCTGGAGATGAGAGATGATCCTGGATATCTAGTCTCAATGTAACGTAGGGGCCTTTTATAAGTGGAAGCAGAGGCAGAAGCAAGACAAGAAATGACAGCATGAGGAATGAGTCCACATTATTGAAAGGGTCATGAGCCACAGAATGAGGTGGCCTCTGAAGCCACGCCCCTTACCTCCCTCATGTCTCATTGGCCAGAAGGGAGTCACATGTCCACACATAAACTAATATCCAGCAAAAACGTGGGACATCAATGAGAATTTTCAGTAGCACCCAGGTAGGATGGGTGAGTCACACAGGGTGGAAAGTGAATGCCCAAATGGTATCCAGGCTCTGTCCACAAGGAAAAAGAAAGCTAATGGATGGACAGTGACCCTGGGAGCATGAGGAATGAATCCAAGGGAGGTATCATCATGTGCATGGAGCAGTCATGGAAGACCTGCAGGACGAAGGGCTGTTTGGAGATGCCTGACATGAGCTGATTATAGCTGCTGACCAGATGCCCATCACCTGTCCAACAGTGACATGGCTAATATCAAAAGCCCATGACCCCAGGAATTTAGACTCTGCTTGGACTAAATTGAGTTGTGTCCCTCCAAAAAGAAATATTTTAAGTCCTAACTCCTCCACCCCCATTGATCTAAGAGGACCATGAGAAACTCCATGCTCTGTGGTTCCCAAGACTCTATTAACCTTGATCTACTTGTTGATGTGCCCTCTCCCTCCCTGCCAGGCCCCCTCCTCTGAGCAACATGTTGCCTGCTGGCCTGGCTGCCAGCATCTGTTGTCATGGCAACCTGCTTGGGTACCAAGGTCCCCTTAGTTATCGGGTCAAATATGAGTATTATTTCAATGTGAAATTTCCTAATCTTGATAACTGTATCAGGTTATTAAAGAAAAAAATTTTCAGAAAATATGTGGGGCTGTGTTTATGGATAAAGAGGCAGCACTCGTCCAATGTCCATTTAAATGGTTCAGGAACTGCATAGCAATATGTGTATGCACAGAGCTAACAGATGGATGGAGATCCAGGTATAGGTAGATGTAGATGCAGAACATGACAAAGCAAATGGGGCAAAATGTAGCTCATTGGGGAATCTGGGCAGAGCTGACAGGAGTTTCTGATACTTATCATGAAATTTTCTGTGAGTTTTAAATTATATCAGATTTAAAGTTGTGAAACAACATCCAAAATGCAGAGTTCTGCACCCCCAGGGACTTGGCTCTGCAGATCCAAAGAGGTCTAGGATTTAATTTAACCAGTGGCTGAGGACAAGCAGGTGTTGTGGGTTGAATCATGTTCCGCAAACAGATATGTTCAAGTCTCAATTCTCGACACCTGTGACTATGACCTTATATGAAAACAGGGAGTTTGAAAATGTAATCAAATCAAGATGAGGTCCTAGTGGAGTAGAGTGGCCCCTAAATCCAGTCAGTAACTGGTGCCCTTAGAAGAAGAGGGAAATATGGACACAGACACAATGAGAAAGTCATGGAAGACAGAGGTGGAGATTGGAGCCAAAAGATGCCAGGAGCCAGGAAAGGGGCCTGAAAAAGATTGTTCCCCACATCCCCCAGATGGAACAGCCCTGCTGACACCTTGATCTTGGACTTCTGTCCTCCAGAGCTGAGAGAGTAAGTTTCTTTTGTTTAAGCCACCCAGTGTGCAACCATTTGGTATGGCCACCCAGGAGCTGCATACAGAGGGCATCTTGGGCAGGGAGATGGTGGTGGGTCTCCCTAACCCCTTTGGATCCAACTCAGTCCACTGGGGATCACTGGGCAGATCCAGGTACTTCCAGGAAGAGCTCACCATGGACTTGGACAATCAGTCATTCATTCACACCCACTTTAAGCACACATCGGTGCCTACCCCGTGCACACTGACAGAGGGTAGACCCAGCAGTGAACAAAATTGGTTGATAAAAATCTCTGCCTTGGCCACACATGCAGGGATGTGTGTCAGGAGGGGAGAAAGCCAGCAGGGAAGCAGGATGGCACGTGTGCGGGTTAAATAAGGCAAGCATGGGGGCTTTGCCATGGAAAGGACTTTGCACAAAGATAGGAGGGAGGAAGTTTTGGAGTCTGGGGGACAGAGCGCTAGCAGGGGCACAGACAGTAAAGGCCAGTAGGTGAGAGGTATAGGAGCCCAGAGGAACCTCATGAGGATAGTGAGGCAGATTATAGTGACAGAGCCAGAGAGAAGGGCATAGGAGGCCGCATTACATAGGAGCTGTGACTTTACAGGACCTGCCTGCCACTCTTGTGTGGGAAGAGTTATTCCAGCCGTACACCTGCATGGAGGGCTTCCTCAGCCTGAAGGGGGATGTGTGTGCGAGTGTCATGGAATTCAAGGGATTCACTGCTTGGGGTGCTCTATTCAAGCACAAGAAATGGTTGCCATAAGGCAGTTTTACTTACTTGCAGCAAGTAAAGGAGACGGGATTCACATCCAAAGATCTGTCTCCTAGAAGGGAGATTTAGCCATTGCTTATATACACTATTTGGTCAATTACATGTTGATTTCTTATTTATAGTTGACTATTTTCATCCCAGTGAGTTCCTGTCAGCTCATCCTATTTACAGCTGGTTTGCAAAACACTGTGCCACATTTTAACATTTTGCAAGAATAACATTTGGTAATAACATTTAGAACTGCTCTGATGTTGAGACCCTTGTTCTATCTAACACGACGGAGGACACATGAAGGACAACGTGGGCAGAGCAGGCACCCACAGATCTGCTGGTGCAATTTTATGTTGGCTCATCCATCAGCTCAGCCTGATTATTTGTGCAGTTAAAACACTCAGGTGGACAATCAGGCAGTAAAATGCAGCCCTTCCCAGTCAACCAGAGAGAGACTGAGAGTGGGAGCAACTGTGTAAGTAGAGGGTCTGCAGCTGCCTCTGGAGATGGGGGAGACCTGGCCTCTGCTCCCTCTCCCACCCCTTGCCTCTTCTCAGTAAAATGCAGCACCTTAACTTTTTTTTAAAGATTTTATTTATTGCTTTTACAGAGAAAGGAAAGGAGGGGGTGGAGCAAGAAGAATCAACTCACAGTTGTTTCACTTTAGTTGTCCATCGCTTGCTTGTTATTTGTCATATGTGTCTTGACCTGGCAAGCCCAGGGTTTTGAACCTGCAACCTCAGCATTCCAGATTGAAGCTCTATCCACTATGCAACCACAGGCCAGACAGCACCTTAGCTTTTTGATCATCATTCACTGTGTCGTTCTTTCAGCAAATATTTGTCAGGGACCTACTATGTGCCAAGCACCATTCTAGACCTGGAAAGACAGGAGGGGGGTGGCTCTCCTAGAGTGCTAAAAAGAAAATTAAGAAGGTTAGGAAGCAGCCCTGGCCAGTTTGCTCAGTGGATAGAGCCGCAGCCCAGCATATGGACATCCAGCTTCCATTCCCCGTCAGGGCACACAAGAGAACCAATCATCTGCTTCTCTCCCACTGCCTCTCTCCCTTCTCTCTCTCTTTCCCTCCTAGAGCCAGTGGCTTAATTGGTTCAAGTGTCTGCATGGGTGCTGAGGATGGTCCCAGACCTGGTCCCAGATGAGGGGTTGCTGGTGGATTCCGCTCAGAGCACATGTGAGAGTCTGTCTCACTGTCTCTCCTCCTCTCACTTAAGAAATAAGGAGAATGAGAAGGGGAAGAAAAAGAAGGAGGGGGGAGGTGTTTTGGATGGATGCCAAGGGAAGACCTTTCAGTGGTGAGGGTACTGTGGAAGTCTGGGGAAAGGGAACACCAGCCAGCCAGTGGAAAGGCCATGAGGTTGGGCATTACCTAGCACGTTGGAGGGTCAGCAAGAAAGGTCCAGGTGGCTGAAGTGCAATGAAGTGATGATGGGGGGAGATGGAGGAAGTGAGGGCAAGAAGGTGACAGAGCATGTCATGCAAGGTCTGTGAGCTCGGAACGACTTGGGTTTTTAACCCAAAGGATATGGGAGTCTTGGAGGGCAGTGGGCAGAGCAGGACGTGCCCATTCAGTGCTCACATCCCTCTCTAGTAAAAGCCAAACCTGATTCAGTTGCTCACAGGCGCACTCTGGTGGCTGCGATGGAGAAGACACTATGGGCAGCGCCAAGATACCAGCCTAGAGGGTACAGCGCTGGTCCAAGAGGGATGGTAAGGGCAGACAGTTGGGCCCAATCCCAGCAGGGACCCAAAAGGGGGGAGAAGTGGGCAGGTTCTGGAAAAGTTTTTTTTAACATTTCTTTTTAAATTTATTTTTATTTATTCATTTTAGAGAGGAGACACAGAGTGAGAGAGAGAGAGAGAAAGAGAGAGAGAGAGAGAGAAAGGGGGGAGAAGCTGGAAGCATCAACTCCCATATGTGCCTTGACCAGACCAGTGCAGGGTTTTGAACTGGCAACCTCAGTGTTCCCAGGTCGACCCTTTATCCACTGCGCCACCACAGGTCAGGCGTGGAAAAATTTTTTAAAGATTTTATTTATTTATTTTAGAGAGAGGAAAGAAAGGGAGAAAAGGAGGGGGAACGAGCAGGAAGCATCAACTCATAGTTGCCTCTTGTATGTGCCTTGACTGGGCAAGCCCAGGTTCTAGAACTGGTGATCTCAACATTCTAGATCGATGCTATAGCTACTGTACCACCACAGGTCAGGCTGGAAATTTTTAAATATCCTTTTTATTGAAATATAGTTTGTAGTAAAGTGTACAAATCAAAAGTGTATCAGGCACAGTGAACTTTTTAAAAACTTGAGGTCATATTGCCTGACAAGGTGATGAGGCAATGGATAGAGCACCGGCCTGGGACTCAGAAGACCCAGGTTCGAAACCGCAAGGTGGCTGGCTTGAGAGTGGGCTCATCCAGCTTGAGCACAGGGTTGCTGGCTTGAGCGTGGGATCATAGACATGACCCCATGGTTGCTGGCTTGTAAGCCCAAGGTGGCTTGCCTGAGCAAGGGGTCACTGGCTGGCTGGAGCCCCTCCCCCCCAGTCAAGGCACATATGAGAAAGCAATCAATGAACAACTAAGGTACAGCAACAAAAAATGATGCTTCTCATCTCTCTTTCTTCCTATCTGTTCCTCTCTCTGTCTCTCTCTCTTCCCATGTCTGTCTCTTTCACTAAAAAAAAAAAATTGAGGTCACATGAAAGTAAACATTTTAGGCCTTGGCCAGCTTGCTCAGTGGATAAAGTGCCACCCTGCATCCGGATGTCCCAAGTTTGATTTCCCAGTCAGGTTACACATGAGAAGCAGGAAGCATCAACTTCCACCCAGAATGCTGAGGTCCTGGATTAAAAACCCCAGGGTTGCCAGCTTGATCACGGGGTGACTGGCTTAAGTGCAGGATCATTGAGGTGATCCCAGGGTTACTGGCTTGAGTCCAAGGTCTCCGGCTTAAGTAAAGGGTCATTGTCTCAACTTGAGTACCCCGCCATCAAGGCATGGGTGAGAAGCAATCAGTAAACAACTAAAGTGAAGGAACTATGAGTTAATGCTTCTCATCTCTCTCCTCTTTCTCTCTCTCTCACTCAAAATCAAGTTAAAGAAAAGAAGCCCCATCTTCATCAGCAATCATTCCCCCCCTCCCCACCTCTGACACCCACTAACCCACTTCCTTTCTCTGTGGATTTGCCTGTGCATTTCACATAAATAGAATCACACACTCTGTGGCCTTTTGTGTCTGGCTCCTCTCACTGAGTATATGTTTTAAGGTTCATCTATGTTGTAGCAAGTGTCAATGCTTCACTCTTTTTCATCACCAAGTAATATTCCATTGTATGAATGTACCGTTTATCCATTCATCCATTGATGGACATTTGGGCTATTTCTACTTTTTGGCCATTGTGAATAATGCTATTATAAACATTAATGTATATGTTTTTGTTTGATGAAAAGTTTTTAACTCTTTTGAGTATACCAAAGAGAGGTATTGCTGGATCATGTAGTAATTCCATGTGGAACTTTTTGAAGAACTACCCGTCTGTTTTCCACAGCAGCTGTACCATTTTACATTTCCAGCAGCAATATGTAAGCTTCCAATTTCTTCATATCTTCACCAACACTTGTTATGTTTTGTTATTTTGATCACAGCCATCTTGTGGGTGTGATCACTTGCATTTTCTTGACTAATGACATTGAGCATCTTTTCATGGGCTTGTTGGCCATTACTCTTTGTAAAAGTGTTTATTCAAGTGCTTTGCCCATTTTTTTTAGTTGGGCCATTTTCTTGTTATTGTTACTGAGTTTTAAGAACTTTTAAAAATAAATTCCGGGGTCCCTGGCCAGTTGGCTCAGCAGTAGAGCGTCGGCCCAGCGTGTAGAAGTCCTGGGTTTGATTCCTAGCCAGGGCACACAGGAGAAGCGCCCATCTGCTTCTCCCGCCTCCCCTTTCTCTTTGTCTCTCTCTTCCCCTCCTGCAGCCAAGGCTCCATTGGAGCTGGGTTGGCTAGGGCACTGAGGAAGGCTCCATGACCTTCGCCTCAGGCACTAGAATGGCTTCGATTGCAGTGGAACAATACCCCAGAGGGGCTGAGCATTGCCCCTTGTGGGCATGCCAGGTGGATCCCAGTCGGGCACATGCCTCCGCCTCTGACTGTCTCTGCCTCTCCGCCCCTGCCCCCACCTCCCGCTTCTCACTTCGGAAAAATACTATATAATATATATGTATATGTATATATATATGTATATGCATATGTATTTATTTATTCAGGGACTAGACCCTTATGAACTCAGTGAACACTTATAAATAAACTCACCACAGGAATCACCACCCAGATGAATATGTCAACAATGACAGCTCTCCAGAGGCCATCTGCATCCTCCTTCTGGTCACTACTCTCCAAGTGGCCATCCAACTGCCATCATCGTAGATTCATGTTCCCTGTTCTTGAACTTCTCTCTCTCTCTCTTTCTCTTTGTGAGAGAGGCAGGGAGAGAGAGAGACAGAGAGACGGGAACATCAAGCTATCAAGCTGTTCCTGTATGTGCCCTGACTAGGGATTGAACTGTCAACCTCTGTGCTTCGGAACAACAATCCAACCAACTGAGCTATCCAGCCAGGGCTGAACTTCTTATAAATGGAATTTCACAATGTGTTCTTTCTGTCCAGCTTCTTCACTTAACACCAGTGCTGAGGTTCATCCAGGCTGTTGTGCGTAAAAGCTTGTTTTTTGCAAAAATGTTTCACGGTGTGTTTGGTAGGCAGAACCTTCTGGGTTTGCTGGTGGGTGGGATTGAGTGGGGCTGAGAAAGAGAAGTTGATGGGGGATTACCCAGCCCTCGCCTCCACAACTCATCCTTCAGCCCTCATCTCTCACAGTCCCTGAACATCCCAGAGATTGTACATCCTCAGTCTCTGGGCAAGGCTAAATTCACCCACCAGTCAGAGAGTGCTCACCTTGCAGCCCTCCATTGGGCCTGCCACTCTCTCAGTGCCAGGTTTAGGTGCCATGCAAGTGCCAAATCTGCCCTTACCCCACCCTCACCGGCACAGAGTAGGCTACAGGGTATTGGAGAGAAAACTGTCAGAAGAGAGTAACCTGTCAGAATTCAAACCCAGGCTGTGTCACCTGGGCGAGGTTTAGAGGGCAGGGCCTCCCAGGGGAGGAGGAGCCTGCAGGGATGAGGGAAGGCAGTGTGAGTGAGCTTGAGGGTTTGGGGTCTGCACTGGCCCTGATTCAAATCATCACCCTGTCACCTTCCAGCTGGGTGGCTTTGGGCACGTCATTTTGACTGCATGTGCCTCAGTTTCCCCTGTGAGAATGGGGTCTGCAGAGTTCTGGTGCAATTCAGTGGATCATCCTCTCACCAGTGTGGTCCATGTAGTGTGTATGCATACATTATATAACCCTGGAATAAAGTGCCTGTAACATCTCCATTAATCAGGGGGAGGATAAACCGAGGCCCAGAAGGCCTAGCAGCCAGCTGTGAGCATGGAGCCAGGACTCATGCTTTTGCAACTGGCGTCAATCCTTGGTCATTGGAGCCAATTCAGCACCCACAGGAATCCCCAGTTTGGGGTGTGGTGAAGAAAACTTTACTCAGTGTAAACAAACATCTCAATAGCGGGACAGCACCAGAGTAAGGTGGCCATCTGACAAGGTTGCTGTCCAGCTAGACAGCCCTGCTTCACCAAGATTTCTTGCGTGTTTCAGCCCCAGCCAAGAAACCACATTACTTATTGGAAACGAAAAGGGGAGCTGATTTATATAGACAGAAGTCCCCAAGTCTGGTTCCAGATTGGTCCATCTTCATGCAAATAAGGACTTCAAACCTCACAGTTTGATTGGTCCTAAAAGCACTATCTGTACTGGTTGGAATGGAACCCCTCTGACTGGTCAGTAAGGATGCTACTGGAGGTATCGCTGCACAGCTTCAATTGGATAGTGAAAAACTCAGTCCTATTGGTTGAAATAGTACAATTCCAGGAACTCGTGTATAAGAGCTGGCTCAGCCAGCAGGGAGACAGGGAGGTAGGGCATTGCAGGCTTCTCCCTGAGGTGCAGTCTGTGTGAGAGGCCCCAGTTTAGAAGCGGCTGCTAGGCTCTGTTTCTTACATTTGAGCCCTGTTAGCCACCAGGAGCTCTACCTGGTAGGTTTCTTCTTTCTACAGGTCAACACACTGGACACCTGCCCCATGCTCCTGGGCCCCGTGGGGTAAGGGGGTAGGGGTGGGCATGGGTTTACTCCTTGTGGGGAAGAAGGGTATGCACACACAGGTCTTCTTCCATAGCAGCTCCTTTTTATTGAAGTCATTTTTCTCCTCCTGTCAGCAGAACCGGCTGTAGGCAGCCCCTCCTTCCCACTCTCAGAAGAGCTGAGAAGAAAACAAAAGCTTAATTGAATCCCACACTGGGGGAAGGGGGTGCAGGCAGCTGGACAGAGGGGCAGGTGCAGTGGGAAGAGGCCGCCAGCACAAGAAGTCAAAGGAAGCCCCGGGCCTCAGTGGGTTTGATCGTAACCTATAATTATCATCCTAATGTGATTATACTATCATTGCTATATTATGCCTGCTTCTGTGAAACATGCCTGTATATAAGCTCTTTCCACACATGAACTTGGGCCTCATCACCAGGGCTGAAGCATTGCTCCTGGGAAGTCTGAGACCCACACAAGCCACGTGACTCACCCAAGGCCACACTGCATCGTGGAGTGAAGTCTCAGGCTGGAATTTCACCATGGAACACTTCCAGACATGTCAGCCTTCATATTTGCAGGCCTCCAGATGAGCCAGGAAGGCAGGCACTGCACAAGCAAAGGCTCCAGAAAGGGTGCGTGGGTTTCAGTGTGGGGCACGCATGGGGTGTGGGCCGTGATGAGTCGTGGAGGGTTTCCAAGCAAGGCAACCGGAGAAGGGAGTGGACAGATTGGGGCAGGCAGTGCAGCTGAGGCTGAGGTGGGGTAGGATGGAGACCTCAGTGGGCTGGATTCCTGAGCTCCTTCCCTCTACCCCTGGAATGTGCCTGCTACTCCAATAATTCTTTCCTACTTCAGGTTCTGCTCCTTCTGCAAAGCCCCCTTGATGAATACTCACTCCCTAACGCCAGGGCTACCTTCCTCAGCTCTCTAGGATGCTGCCTTCCTTCCCATCAGATGGGAGCACACCTAGTTTGGTGCTTTTCCTCCTTCTTCCTACTGGAGACTCACTGTATCAGTGTTCCTTAGCTTCAAATGGAAAAAAAAAGTCAAACTGGTTTAAGCTAAGAGAGTTTTTATTGACTCTGAACTGAAATGGTGTGTAGTTATGGACTTCAGTGACAGCTGGGTTCAGGTGCCCACAAAGTCTCCAGGCATCTAACTCCTTGTCTCTTGCCTCTGCTGTTCACTGTGCCAGCTCCTGCAGAGGGCCACTGTATCTGAATGCGTCCGGCCTACATGCAGCTGAGAGCAGAGGAAGGACCCTGCTCGGCGTTGAGTGACCTGGCAAGGCAAGGCCACTAAAACAACTTCAAGGCTGTTCATGGTATTGATGCCAAAAGCAGGGCCAGCGGTGACACAATGGATAGAATGTCAGACGAGGATAACAAGGACCCAGGTTTGAAGCCCCAAAAGATCGCCAGCCTGAAAACAGGCTTGGAGTCATTGTGTCTCCATCAGAGCACAATGTTCCACCTGGCCCAAACTTTATGTCTCTGTGTTTTCCTTAATCCTCCATCATCGCCCCCACTCAGGTCTTCACTTCTCTGCCCTGGTCGCGGCAGGCTCCGCTCTGAGAAAGGGGTACCATTTTGTGATTTGCTCCAAATGAGGTGCCTACTACTTACTAGTGGTGGCCCTGGATGCCCACAGTCCTTCTGAAAGGAGGAAGACAGAATGGTAGCTGGGCTGGAAGGAGAGTGCCCATGCTGCCTTTGTTTGCACTGTGGCCTGAGCCCTGGGACGCTGCAGGAGCAAACAACAGATCATCCTCATCAGATAGATAGTACAGGCAATGTATTACACTAACAGGAATATAAAAGGGAGTCTGATATAGTCAGGGTGGGGCCGCCCTGAGGAAGAGGCAGTGAGTGGGTCAAGACCCAAAGGCAGAGTGAGAGAACATAGGTGAGAGTATTCTCAGTGAGGAACCAGCAAGAAGAGAGGAGGGAGGGGGCCTTCTCAAGCCACTGTCCCATTATGTCCTTTTGGGCATTCTGAGGCACAGGGAAGCCAGAGCGCACACACACACAAGCATAGACACATGGTGACACACATGTGTAGTTACACTGCAACACTCATGCACACACTCACATGATTACATGCATGTACAAGAGTACACACAGAGAAACAGGTTCATAGCCCATTTAGACATGCAAGCACACATACATGCACTTGCAGACTGACACACACATGGCTATACTGTATGTATACATGCACTCACATGGTTATGCCCACACTGACAGTTGTGCACAAACACAACTGTACTCTCATAGGCACTAACTACACTAACATGCACACACTACATTAACATAAAGCACACATTATACATGTGCAGAAGCACATGGTTGTGTACATGCACACATAATCCACTCATGCATACACAGACACACAATCACACACACATACACACACACACACACACACACACACACACACAGAGAGGCTGCCCAGTGATGAGTGGCTGATGGGAAAGAGGAGAGAAGGCACCCGGTTGCCCTGGCAACACATCCTGGGTCCGGACCAGACCTCGTTAGCACAGCTCATCTGGCAGCTGTTAGTGAGTGGAGGGCTGTTTAGGACCCCAACCCCACACAAAGGTTCCTGGTGGCTTCATGACAGCCCTGAGAGTCTGAGTCCCAGTGGGAATAAGGAGATAAGCAGCAGCCTGGGTTCAGAGCAGGAAACAAGGCCCTGAACTGGGGTCCCTACCGGGAGACATAGCCTGCTCTGGGGTGTGTGAGGGAACAGAAGGGTGAGGGCTTGCCTCCTGGCTGGAACATTTGCTGTCTGATTCCTGTCTGACCGCAGGGGCTGGGGCAGACCAGATGAGAATGAGGGTCAGGTCAGAGAGGGCACTCCTATTTTGGCAGCTGATGGGATCCAAGAGGGTCCCCATTAGTGATGGCACCACATGTCCAGTCTTTGTCCCCAGGGTACAGAGCCCGGAAGGAGTAGATCCTGCAAATTCTCTCCTCAGTGGCTGCAGTGAGGGCACAGGTTTGAGTCCTGGCTTCTTTTAACTAGGCTGCCTTGGGCAGGTTACTGAACTGGTGAAATGAGGGTGTGGACAAACTTTTCAGGGGCTGCTGCAAAGGCTATTCATGTAGATGGAGCAAAGGGGTAAGAGCAATGCCCACAAACACCTGCTCAGTGACTGTTAGCTGTTGTTATAACAGGGCCTGGGGGATGCCCACGGCATGGCCTGTGCCGTCTTGCTTCCTTGCCTCCACCCAAGCAGAGGGCCTGAAGGGGTTGTGGACTTCAGTGATCTGGAAGGCTCTCACTATCCTCCTTGGAATTCAAGACAAAATTCCTCTCTTGTTATTAAACAGCAAAGAAGACAGGTGTCCACCCCCGCATTCCCGAAACACCTTTATTGCACTAAAAACAGCATTTATAAACAAACACTCTTAGGGAGGGTGTCTTAAAGGTTTACCCACAGTCAACTTTGAACACAAATATATGAAACAGTACAGGGGAATATAAAAATGGGGGCTCTAGAGGGAACGTAAGGGGAGAGGTCAGGGTCAGAGAGATGGGGAGGGGTGTGAGCTCCGAGCCTGTAACTCCACGCAGGGCCTTCTGTCACCTCCTCGGTTCACACGCCTGGCCCTGGTGGTTCCCAGGTTCCAGAGTGAAGGGAGGAGCCCCTATGAAGGCAGGAACAGGAGCACAAAGGAGCAGGCACAGGACAGAGGTCAGAGGGGGTGCAGAAAGGGACCCCAACTCCAAGGGCCCCTTCGTCTCAATCTGCAGGGTGCACTGATGCTTCCCCCAGCCCTGGAGGAAACCAGTTTTTTCACCTCTCCCCTGGTGGGACTTGGAAACCCAGAGTCAGGAGGGACAATGTTTGAACAGGGAGGGACACCCCCAGGATCCCAGTGGGCTGCCCTAGTACATCCATGGCCAGTGGGCAGCCCAGGAGAGGTAAAAGGGCTGAGCTGGCCTGGCCTCACTGGCTCTACTTCAAACTGTACCATTTGTTTCATTGATTTGGAAAACCTCCATAAACATCATTCAACGATCCACATGCTGACACAACAAGCAAATCCATGCAGCCACTTAGCAGCATGAAAAGCCACAACCAGCCTTTGTCCCTCTGTCCCACTCACCCTAACCAAAACTATTTACACATGTGGAGTGAAAGTCACAACCATGGGTCACTGAGCACCACTCCCTGGTGTCCAGCTGCCAAGGGGCAGAATGGCAGCTTGGGAGGGACGGGGGATGGGGAGTGGGGGATGGGGACCAGGGGCTGCTCTCTGCATGCCTTCTAAGCAGCCCTTCTAGAGGAGGGAGGCTCCAGATGCCCCAGCAGAGCTGGGGGTCCCAAGCAGGTGCAGTGGACCACCCAGGCAGGCTTGTACCCAACAAGCAAGCAGAGGTGTTGGAGGAAAATGTCCCATGGGAGGATTGTCTGCTCCAAGGACAGAAAGAAGCCCTTGCTCCCACTTTCATCTTCTGGGACTTCCAGCAGCAAGAGCTCCACAGAACTGCTGCCTCCCACAGCCCCATGGGACACTGTTGGCAGAACCCTGGGCCTGATACTGCTTTGGGGGTGGGGTGGGGGCATCTGGCTGGCCTGGGGGAGGATAACATTCATGCAGCACAGGAAGAGATTCAGCTCAGACTCAGGACTGGAGACCTCTAGGTCTGTGATCTACTTCGGCCACTTCCTAGCACAGGTTCCCAGTCACGAGTTCCTGAAAGGGGTCTGAGAACATCTTCGGGGGCATGGAACTTGGAACACGGGGGCAGGGAGACAGGGTGGGGGGATGCTCAACCCTAGCGAATAGCTTTCTCTTCCCTGGCAGCCCCTTCTCTTCCTCCTGCAAAAATTTAAAAAATACATAAAAAAAAGTATCTCAATCACCATCTAGCAACTCAGGAAAGCCCTGCCTACAGCTGCAGTGTCAGGACCCAGCCCAGCCTTAGTTTAAACCCACCTCCCCCTCCTGGCCCCTGGCCCAGCTAACTAGCCTCCTGCCCATCAGAATCTGAGTGGGAAGAGGAGGTGGGGGCTCCCGTCGGCACCTGCGGGAGGGATGGAGGGTGGGCAGCAAGGGGCCTTTACAAGAAGGGGAGCAGGGAGGTCAGAGGCAGCTCCTTCTCCCCCAGCAGCGTGTCCCGCTTGAGGCTGCTACCCTTGTTGACCACCTTGATCCTGAGGGCCAGTTTTCGGACACTGGCTGGCCCCAGGCCATCGAAAAAGAAGTCCTCATTGAAGATGGGGTGGCGGCTGTTCTTAATTATGGTGCTGCGCTGCTTCTGGAGCTTTCCAGGCACCAGGCATAGGCCAACGCAGCAGTTGATGCTTCGGGCATCGCATAGATGGTCGTACAGGCCCTCTGCGGCCAGCAGGCGCACGCGCAGGCGCGCCTGAGCAGCCTCGTACTCCGCCAGCAGGCGCACGCTGCCCCGTGTGCCGATGCGCACCGCGTGCTCCGCGCGGGGCACCTGGCCTGGCTCAGGGCTTGGCTCTGGGGTGGCCCTACGAGTTATGCGGCGGCGCCGGGCCCCAGGGCTGGTGTCCGGAGTGCTGTCGTCGGCGGACAGGGAGCCATGGCGGCCTACGGAATGCTTGAGCTGGCTCACCTTGGCCTGGCTGTCCTGAGCGAAGCCTTTGAGCAGCGACACTGAGCGTGAGAGCAGAGGAGACCCAAACGGGGAGGATTCCGCTGAGGACCCCGTGTCACTCTCCCCACCACTGAAGTAGCGACTGGGGCTCATGAGGGCTCCGCCAGCCTCTTTGGACACCCCATCGCCCCCATTAGCCTTGACACCCCCCCTGCGGCGCCGGGCTCCTGGGGAGCCCACCTGGGCCAGGGCCCCATGCTCGCTGTGGAACAGGGACTCCTTGCGCCGAGTGTGGGGGCTCTCGGCCAGCGTGGCAAAGCCATAGGATGTCTGGGCCTTGGGCACGGAGGGCAGGGACATGGCACTCTGGGCCTGGGGGTCAGAGTTGGTGGCGGCCTCCTCAGCCGGCCAGTCCTCGGCGCTCTCAATCTGGATCACGTGCCGGGTGGCCGCTTTCAGCAGGCTCTTACTCTCGGCTGCCAGCTTGGCGGGCAGCCGGGGGCTCCGGGGGGCTCGGCGGGGTGAAGCAGAGGCCAGGTTTTGCTCTGCAGCCGGGCCCAGCTCAGCCTGCCCCTCAGGCTCCGCGGGGCTGGCCGGCAGCTTAGGAGGGATGAAGAAGTCGGGGATCTTGTCCGGCGTGAGCACGTTGCTGTACAGGGGCCCCTTGGAGGCCTTGTCCCCCGCCTCGCCCCCAGCAGCACCGTTCTCCCCGGACCCCCGAAGCCGCTCCAGAAACCACATGTTGGTTTTCTTCATAGTGGCAGCAGGCAGAAAACCAGGACGGGTCTGCAGAGTCTGGGAAGAGAAGCAGGGACCAGGAGCTACAGGCCCACATACCTTGGGGAGCTGAAAGAGGGGTTACTGGCACCTGACTGGGGGACCTGGATAGGGCCCGGGCCAGGAGGGCCCAGGACGGGGGTTGGGGTAGGCCTGTCCCTTCTCTCACCTCCGCAGAGGGACCGTGCTGAACTTCCAAGCATCCAAGCAAAGCCGAGGGAGGTGGGGGTGGTGCTCTGACTCTGGGCAAGCTCCCAGGGGAGAGTGGCCCCTCTCCCTCTCCCACCTCCACTTTGAGGATCTCAAAGCGCTTTTTAAAGGGTTTCACGCTCAGTCTACAGGGACAACACCTCAGGGTGTGGGTGGACCCCCTGGTGTCCCTGCTCCTCGCCCCCTCCCCTCAGGCTCCCACCCACCTGTGGCTTCTCCCAGGGCTCTAGGCAAGCGGGTGGGGGAAGGGAGAAGCGAGGAGTCTAGAGCCCCACAGAGCAGCCGACTGACTCCTCCCCTCTATCTCCCCCATCCCCAGTTAACTCAGCTTGGGGTGGGGGTGGGGTCTTAGCAGCCCCCGCGAACTGTGGCAGGGTTCCTGAACTCACCTGCCCGCGTTGGTGGGCCGAGGCTGTCCCACAGACTCGCGGGGGTCTCGGCGCCAAGGCTCTAGGGCTGGGGCAGGGAGTGGAGGGGATGCAGCCACAGCTTCAACAAGGGCGGCGGCGGCAGCGCAGTCGGACTCATTCACCGGCCGCGGCGGGAAACCGCCCAGCCGGGCCGCGGCGCCGCCGTATTCTCCCTAATACCGCCGCCTCTCCCGCCCCCGCCCCCGGCCTCGCGGCACACCCCCGCGCCACCCCCGAGCAGGTCGCAGCCAGGAGCTTCGAGAGACCCAGGGGGCTGACGAGGGTAGATGAGATGGAAGCAGGTGGTCGCGGTTGCTGATGTCCACCCCTAGTGCTGGATGGAGCCTGCGAATGGGGCTGGGGGGAGCAGAAACCGCAAACCCCTGCCTCAATTCATTTGGAGCGGGGCGCAGACCCATACTTGCTGCAGGCCCTTTCTCTGGTGACCAGGTTTCCTGGCTTACGATGACGAAGAAAACAATAGCAGTAATAATAACTGCAGCTGAATTTACCACTGAGTACTTTCTCGGTGTCAACCTCTAACGTCCTTCCCCCAGCACTTCTCCCTCCACTCCGTTTGCAGGAAGAAAGGTGAGTTTTCTTCTAGAAGGGAGGACCCAGCACCTAAGCCCTGCTCCTCCTGGTGAATGGGTATTGCTCAGTGCGGACACCCCAGAAGCCAGGGAACCGGCTGCTGCTCCATTTCACAGACAAATGCTTATTGAGCACCCACTGGATGATGGACCGTGGGGATATAGCTGTGACCAGAGGATGTAGCCCACTTTGTGATGCATCCCAGGGGAGCGGTGCGGACAGAGAAGTACACAGGTGAATAAGAATTATAACAGGAAAATGTGATTTGAGGAGAGAGGGGAGAGCGCCAACCATTGTGCTGTCCTCAGATGGAGAAACTGAGGCAGTCTCAAGCCTGGCAACCCCTAAGATCTCATGGTCCCTCTGGGATCACACCTCGTGCCTTGTGATCTGCCAGCCCCAAACCCCCTGCTTCCTCACTCTTTGCCCTCCCTCTCAGCTTCAGTTTCCCCTTCTGGAACCTCAGGCTGATCAGACCCAAGTCCAGTCTCAGTTTGTGAGGAACCAGCAAGATAATATGGCCAGATGGAGGCCCCACCCCTGTAACACATCCATTGTACCGACCTCATAGTAAGATGGGGTTTAATTTTATTCTTTTTTTTTTTTTTTTTTTTTAGAGAGGAGACACAGAGTGAGAGAGAGAGAGAAAGAAAGAGAGAAAGGGGGGAGGAGCTGGAAGCTCAACTTCCATATGTGCCTTGACCAGACCAGTACAGGGTTTTGAACTGGCGACCTCACTGTTCCCAGGTCGACGCTTTATCCACTGTGCCACCACAGGTCAGGCTAAGATGGGGTTTAGAGTCCCGTTGTCCACATAGGGAAAGCAAGGCTAAGAGAGGGCCATGACTCCAAGAGATGTCTCAGCTTTGCTCACCCAGAAAATACAGAGCCTCAATTTGTGCTAGAGCAATATGGGGATGGCCCATCTGCCAGCGGAGACATCACCTCAGCACTGCCTGGGCCAGCCCCTGTGTCCCAGCCTGACAGAGCTCTCTGAACCCTGACTTCAGCTACCATGAAAAGTGCTCTAGAGCAATTATGTGGGTGATTCCACTGCCCTTGCTGGGCCTGGAGCTGTGGTCAGAAGGGTTGTGCGATCTTAGCCCTGCAGTATCCCCAAGATGCTAGAGTCTTTAATGAAAACCTGCAAGTCAAATGGAGGGACTGCAGGAAGAATGAATCCTTAACAGTGCTCCTTTCTGTAGGGGGTGCCTGAGGCGCTTCAGCCACCTCCCTCCATTGCCTGGACACGGACAGTGGGGCCCAAGAAGGGAAAGTGACCAGCTAGGGTCTGCAAGGAGTGGCAGTGTCAGGCTGTCCTAAAAACTGGGGGTTTCAATCCCCACTCACCCTTGCCCAGTTGGGTTGGGAGAGGAGGCAGTGAGTTTATTCTGTGCTGGTTCCTGTGCTCAGCAACTCAGACACCAATCTGGAGCTACTCAATTAGTGTTCAAATCCTGGTACCAACACTTCCCGCTTTGTGACTTCTGGCAAATATCCAAACCTCTCTGCCTCTGTCCTTGATGATCTGCGGGCATCACAGCATCAGTTACTGCTTACAAAGCGCTTAGAACAGGGCCTAAAAATGTGTGATATAAGTGTTGATCATCATTTCACGAAAGCTTTTACTGGTGAGGAAAGAGACTCAGCCAGGGGGAGGCCTTGCCAGGCCTCTAAGTGAACCTCAGAACCTTGACCCCACCACAGCCTAGCTCAGCTAGAAGCCTCACCCCTATTCCCCACCCCATCACTTTGGGGGGCTGGGAAAACTGAGGTCCAGAGGGGAAAAGTACCTCGGGGTAGGTCCCAAATACCTGCCTTGTGGCTGCCACAGAGCCCACCCTGGAAGGGGTGGGGGCAGGCAGGCCACTGGCTCTGGCTCCAAACAGGAACCGCTCCAAGTCAACAAAACCTTCTGCTTCCTCTGCAGAGCCCTGTGGCTGACAGGTGTGGCAGCCCCGCCCCAAGACTCCATCAAAACCTGAGCTGTAGCCTCCCTGGAATCGGAGATAAGAAGGCTTCAGGCTGAAGCTGGGGAGGGCGCCCATACATTCTCCACCAGCCTCACCCGCCCTAAATCGTGCCACTTCATGCTGGGTGGCCTCAGTCCTCACCCTCCCCCCCACCCCCAGGGACACACTATGTGGGAAGGAGAAAGTGGCAGGTCTCAGAGAAGGTACAGCAGTGTTTGTAGTGTGTCCCAGGATTCAAGCCTGAGTCATAGGCTGCCCCCTGTGGCATCCAGCATACAGGCTTGGAGGACACACAGGGAGGTGGCTCAAAGACAAAGAGCCTGAGATTCCAGCTCCAGGCCTGAGGAGCCACCTTGTGCACATGTAGCACTGGGCTCTGAGCTGTCATCTCCTTTGGGAAAGGGGAGGAAAGGCACGTATGCAAGCTCTCAAGAGGGACCCAGGCCCAACAATGCACGGGGATAGGAGGGTGGGGAGGGGGGGCATCATCCTCATTTTCCAGATAAGAAAATTGAAGCATGGAGTAATGCCTGTCTGCAAAGTACCCAGTTCAGGAAAGGAAAGCAACTGGTCCAAGGCTGCAGAATTTGTACCAGTATCTCTATTGCCTGCTATGCCAGAGGGCAGGGAGCATTTGCTGACTCAATAACTGCATGTAGAATGGGCTGGAGACAGTGGGAACCAGCTGGAGCCAGGCTCCCAGCTCCTGTCACCATGCGGGCTCCCCAGACTTGGCTTTCCTGGGTCTGGGAGCAGGGTGGGGAAGGTAATGAGATTCAAACCCCAGCTCTGCCACTCTCAGTGGTATGGCCTTGGGAAGCCATCTCACCCCTCTGAGCCTCGGTTTCCTTATCTTTATTTTTTTTATTTTTTGTTTCCTCATCTTTAAAGCAGAAAGAATTTCAGCACACTGAATTTGTGCAGTTCTTATTTTGTGCTTAGAGAGGTGAGACTTTGAAGGATTGGGTGCTAGGCCTTGGAGAACCCAGGACTATGAATGAATAAAGTGCATTTAGACCCTTCTCTGGCCTAGAAATCTCTGGAATCTGACACTTCTTGACACTCATTGGTCCAGCCCCCAGTCCATTCTCTCAGCTGCCCCCATTCCTATTCTGTCTCCAATAGTATATTTCCCACTTGGGAATCTTATCACCTCTGTGCTTAAAAGGTCCCTAGCAGCTCTCCCTGGCACCCAGCTTCACTTTCGTTTTGTCTACTCCACAGCCCCCTGATTTCACCTCTAGCCACTGGCCATTCTTCTACCCCTGAATATGCTGTATTCCACATGTCACAGGTCCCTTGCACATGATGCTCCCCCTGCCCAGACTCTGTCCTACTCATCTTCCAGATTAAAGCCCTGTATCATTCCCACAGAGAGAAGACGCCAGGGTTTCCTGGAATCTCTGAACTCCAAGATTCCGCATTTTTTTAATATATATATTTTATTTATTCATTTTTTTAGAAAGAGAGAGAGAAGTGGTGGGGAGAGCAGGAAGTATCAACTCCCATATTTGCCTTGACCAGACAAGCCCGGGGTTTTGACCCAGTGACCTTGGCGTTCCAGGTCAACACTTTGTCCACTGCGCCACCACAGGTTAGGCCAAGACTCTGCTTTTCATAGTTTTCATTAGACACTCTGTGGTGATTTGCTGATTAATGTCCTTTGACTGTTAATTCAATGAGGACAGGTCTGTCTTGGTCACTGTTGCATAACCCTCACTCTTAACTTCTGGCAGATAAGCAAAGTTAAATTCTGGCAATTAAAGGATCTTAGACCTGACATGTGATGATGCAGTGGATGGGGCACTGGCCTGCAATGCTGAAGTTGCTGGTTCGAGGCCCCAAGGCTTGCCCAGTCAAGGCACATACGAGAAGCAACGAGTTGATGCTTTCCGCTCCTCTCCCCCTACCCCATCTTTTTTTCTCTCTCTCCTCTTTCTAAAATCAATAAATAAAATATTTTTTTAAAGGATCTTAGGATGCAGGGTGTGGATGGATGGATGGATGGATGAACTGGTGGCTATCAATATCCATATCTCTAAAGAGAAGAACACACAGACAGGAAGAGAGAGAGATGAGAAGCATCAATTCTTTGTTGAGGCACCTTAGTTTCTCAGTGATTGATTTCTCATATGTGCCTTGACCGAGGGGCTACAGCAGACCAAGTGACCCGGGGGGTTACAGCAGACCAAGTGACCCCTTGCTCAGGCCAGCGACCTTGGGTTCAAGCTGGTGAGCCTTGCTCAAACCAGATGAGCCTGTGCTCAAACTGGTGACCTCGGGGTTTCGAACCTGGGTCCTCAGCGTCCCAGTCTGACCCCCTATCCACTGCACCACTGCCTGATCAGGCCTGACTATCTTTTGATTGTACCAACCTTACTTAGGAGCAGAGCAGAGTGGCTTTTACTCCCCACACCCTTACTATGTCCTCCAGGCCTGCCGACTACAAGGAAAACACAACCCCTCCCCACACACGTGCACCCTGGGCAGAAATGTAGCCTTGGTGGGGTTTGGGGAGAGTTAGGGATATCTCTGGGAGAGATGGCTCCCAAAGGGAGAAATTAGAGGAGGGTCCTGAGTGTGGAGGTCTCCCTGGGAAGGAGTCTCGCAATCCATGTGCAGGAAGTTCTGGAGGATAGAAGCAAGGGTTCTAGAGGAAGAAGCCAGGGATCAGGGAAAACTAGGGGCTTTGAGGACAACAGCGGCATCTCAAGGAAACAGGAAGGAAAGAAGTTGGGACCCCTGAGAGATAAGGCCATGTTTAGGGGCAAGTTAGGGGCAATTTGAAGAAAACAAGGAGCTTTTTGTCAGTTATATTGGGATATATCAAGAGAGAGGTTTGTAGCATTTAGGAGATAAACTAAGTGTTTCCAAAGAGAAATTGGGGTGTATTTAATAGAGGAGTTGGCTACATTCAACTGAGGAGTTCGGGTACACTTTGTCTCTAAAAATAGAGGTGTCTGAGAGATGTAAGGGGATTCTGGGAGAGCAGACCACCCCCCAGACACAGTTCCCCTAAAAGGGGCACACCCACAGGCAGCTCCTTTCTCTCCATCTCCAGGCCTTGACCCCCCACCTTCTCCATCCCCAAGAGGTCAAATCTGGTGTACCTGGCTTTGCACTGGGGTGACTGACTGCAGTCCCCCAACCCAAGAGGACCCTTTAATGTGGGGGGGATCCCGCTCCTCATGGTCATTTCTAGGTTTAATTACAAACAGATTCCAAATGTCCAGCCCAGGCCAATGTCCCAAGGCTGCTCACCACTTCAACATCAGCATGTGTCCTGGCCTGAGGATCCAGAACACCTCAATTCTCCCTCAAAAACTGTACACCAATTTTTCAGGTAGAAACACTGAGCCTAGCCAGGACAGGACTCCAGATCTATGCCAGGGGCCTGAGAACCTTTCCCTTTCAGGGAGATGAGCTGAAGTCTGGCTAGGAAAAGAGTCAGTACCTCCCTCCCCCACCAGGATCTAGCTCATCAAGAGGGAGGGCTTCTTTATGATACATTTTTGTTAAAGGCGAGAAACGGTTCTGTCTTTGGTATGTACATTCTCACTCCAGGCAAAAGGGAGGAGGCAGGGAGTGCCGTGGGAGAAAGAGGGATCTTGGGCCCCCATCTCCTGGCATGGTTGACCTGACCCAGCCAGGAATGGGCTGGAGAAGGAAGATTCGAGGCTCAGTGGAAGAAGGAGAGACAGCGGCGGTTCGGGCCTGACCAGGGTCCAGAGAAAGGCTGTAAGGCCACAACAGGAATGTCTGGGGAGCAGGGACCGGAGCCAGGGGTGAGAACCATCACCTGGAGAAGAAAGCAGAGAAGTCAAAGGTGAGCTGAGACAGCAACCAGAGACCTGGGTTCAAGTGTCAGGTGCTCCAAACCTCAGTTACATTGCAGTAAAGTGACCCAGGAAGGAGCCTCAGGCCCAGAGGACCTGGTTCAAGTCTCAGCTCTACCATGTCCTTGCCATGTGACGTAGGGTAGTGTCTTAACTTCTTTGTGCCTTTTGTCTGTAAAATGAGAATGCCGATAATAGTGCCTACTCAGAACTTTGTGGGAGTCAGTGGAGATGTGGGAAGGAGGTTAGCAAAGTCCTTGGACACAGCAACGGCTGCATTATCAAGTACTAAAATTTCTAATAGTGTTATTTCTCAGACCACAAACAATTTTAAAGACAGAAGGAAGCGAGCTGTACCCTGGCATGTGCAAACACACAGCCCCAGAGCACTGCAGAGCACTTCAGGTATTCCACTGGGCCACCCTCAACCCCTGAAACCCTTCCCCAGACTGGAAACCTCATCTCTGCCAGTAGGCAGGCCTGTCTGGGGACAGGGAGGAGGTTGGCACTAAGTGAGGGAGGAGGCAGGAAGGAGATCTTTGTCATGGGGACAGGAGAGCAGCCTAACCTGACCCAGAAGCTCCTCTTGTTCAGCCCTTGAAGAAATTTTACAGCCCCCTTCCCCTGCTGTCCCTCCCTCCCTGAACCCAGCCCCCAGCTCCCAGACCCTGGAATCCCCACATCTTGTCTCTCCCTTCTCCACAAAACTGCTCCTAACACTCTGTCCTCTATACCCCAGCTCAGCCATGTCTTTTCCTGCCTGGACCACACATAACTTCACTCCAGAGCCTTCCTCTCTCACCTGTACCTGCCTGTCCCTCCCCCACTCAAAACCCTCCTGGGTCTCCCCAGCACCAAAATCAAAAGGCCAAAGGTAAAACTTCTCATCTCACCCACCCCACCTGACACACCAGCCCCCTGGGACTCAGGCCACACTGGTCCCTCCTCCTGGATAGCCAAATGCTGCCTCTTCCTGGAGATTTTTATCACCAACTAAACAGAGTCACCATAACAACTCAGCCATTCCACTACTAGGTATAGAAATTTCATTTCCAAGAGCGATGAAAACACCCCCACAAAAACCTGTACACACATGTTCACAGTAACTAAAAAGTAGAAACACCCAAGTGCCCATCAATAGATGAATGGGTAAACAGCATGGCCCATCCACACAATGAAATATTACTCAGCTATGAAAAGTAGTGAAGCACTGACACTCTACAATGTGGATGAACCTTGAAAACATGATGCTCAGTGAGAAGCCAGACACAAAAGGCCACACAGTATGTGCTATTCCATTTATGTGAAGTATCCAGAACAGGTAACTCCACAGAGACAGGAAGTGAGTTTTAGTGGTTGTCAGGGGCTGGAGAGGAGTAGAAAGTGACTGTTAAGAGCAGGGGTCCCCAAACTTTTTATACAGGGGGCCAATTCACTGTCCTTCAGACCATTGGAGGGCCAGACTATAAAAAAACTATGAACAAATCCCTATGCACACTGTACATATCTTATTTTAAAGTAAAAAAACAAAACGGGAACAAATACAATATTTAAAATAAGGAACAAGTAAATTTAAATCAACAAACTGACCAGTATTTCAATGGGAACTATGGGTGCGGATGCATCCTGTACTCCTCTCACTTACCACCAATGAAAGAGGTGCCCCTTCCGGAAATGTGGCGGGGGTCAGATAAATAGCCTCAGAGGGCTGCATGCGGCCCGCAGGCCGTAGTTTGGGGACCCCTGGTTAAGAGGGACAGGGCTTCTTCTTGGGGTGACGAATTGTTCTGAATTAGACAGGGGAATGTCACAACTTTGTGAATATACTAAAAATTAATAAGGTAAATTGTGTGGTATGAGGCCCTGGCTGGGTAATTTAGTTGCTTAGAGCATTGTCCCAACACACCAAGGTTGTGGGTTCGATCCCCAGTCAGGGCACATGCCAGAATTAACCAAGGAATGCATAAACAAGTGGAACAACAAATTGATGTCTCTCACTTTCTCTCAAATAAATAAATAAAACAAAATAAATAAAATGAGAAGAAGCATAGAAAATGGGCGACTGCTGGAAACCGGCAGAGCCCTCACACACCTGGCTCAGGGCTCCCGCTTGACCACACCACGCAGGTGCAGCTCGCTCTCAGCAGCCACAATGGGCTGCCCATTCTGCAGGTGATAGTCGATCAGGTGACTGATGCTCTCAAACAGCACATCTTTTGTCCGCACCTGTGAGGCCAAAGGTCTCGGCATCAGCATCACAAGCAGTTTGTCAGAGAGCAAACTTGGGCAAGCTCCAGACATACTTAACTGGGACTTGCATTTTCACAAGCCTCCCAGTGGTTCTGATTGATGTACACTCAAGCATAAGAATCACTGGATCCAAGACTTAGATTTGGCCTCAGAATTCCAGAACTAGGTATAGAGGCAGGCTCCAGAACCACCAGGATTTTGGGGACATATGCCCTATTGGGTTCAATAGTGCCTCCCCAAAATATGTTCATGTTCTAATCCCTGGAACCTGTGAATGGAAATTTATTTGGAAAAAGCATCTTTGCAGATGTGATTAAGTGAATGGTCTTGAGATGAGTTCATCCTGTATTACCTAGGTGTTCCCAAATCCAGTGACTTGTGTCCTTTAATAAAAGAAAACTTGGACACAGAGACACAAGAACAACACATGAGAAGATGGGGCAGCGATTGGAGAGAGGTGTCAACAGGCCAGGGGACAGTAAATCCTACTGGTGACCATGAGAAGCTGGGAGTGGGCCTGGAACAGACTGTCCCTCAAAGCCTCAGAACAAACCAGCCCTGCCTACACCTTGATTTCAGAATTTTGGCCTCCAGAGCTGGGAGGGAATAAATATTTTTGTCTTAAGACCCCTAGTTTGTGGTCATTTGATAGGGCATCCCCAGAGGCAGATTTAACAGCGGGCTCACCAGGCTCGTGCCCTGGTTGGACCTCAACTTCTGAAGGGCCCCGCAAAACCCCAATTTTACACTTTTTTCTAATGACAACAAGTTTGGTTTCATGTGTGCAATTTTAATATTGATAGTACATAATATTTATTTAAAAATATAGTTAACATGTATTTTTATTTTCCCTGTATCTCTTTTTTTTTAAGGAGCCCAATATTTCCTTCTGTGCCCGGGTCCTCAACCAATCTTAATCCGCCTCTGGGCATCCCCAAGAAATTAATATACTCCTGAAACCTCACAGACAGATCTGAAAAACAGAATCACCAAATCCAAAAACCATTTGCATCTTTAGAATGAGATAATCTTAGCATCACTGCATGCTAGATCTGGATAAAACACAAGAGACCCTCTGGCCCCCCAGCTGCCAGACATTTTATGGGTGATGCTGGGCTCATGGGGTACCTGTCACCTGGATAACAGACTTAAATGTACATTTCTGGGCGCAGCCATACAAGCGCCTTCCACCCGAGTATGCCCCATACAAAGAGCAAAGCATCCGCATTTCCAAGGATTCTGCTGGATGTGTAAGAACAGTTGGTAAACTTCTAAGGCTTTTAACACCCCCAGCACCTTCTCACTTGGGAAATAACCTGAAACGCCCAAGGCCCTTGGATGCTAGAAAATACTTTACAAACCCTGGAACTGCTTGTAAATTGGAAAATGTTTTGTAAAGCTTAAAATTCTTTAGGAACTGCAGAAGACCAAATCTCATTGACTCAAAGCAGCTGTTAGATGCATCACCATTTCAAATACTATGGTTGAGGGAGGGGGATGGAGAGACTCCCAATTAAATAACGATGCTCTTCAAGATGAACTGATGGGTAAAAAAATAACCTAGACCTCAGAGATGTCAAAATGAGAGTTAAGAAAAGTGTGTATCAGAGGGCTGAAGCTTTCAGTAACTTGCAGACCCTAAGACCCTTGTAAACTGAAACCTGCTTTGGGAACTCTAAAATAAATTAGAAATGGAAAATGCCATATTTATCAAAGACATCATTATTTATAAGATATATTACTGATAATAGAATGTGAAAAAAAGTGCATCTTACAACTGTTGAAATATGATACTTTATAAACCCTGAAAGGTCTTGAAATTGGAAAAGGTTTCTGTATCCCCATAATGCCTTTTAGACTGGGAGATACTTTGTAAACCCAAAATTCTTCTTAAACTGGAAAATGGTTTGTAATTCTAACGCACCTGGTAAACTGAACAGAATCTGTAATTTTAAAGGGTTTTGTAATCCGGAAAATACTTCATTAAATTTAGAGGGCACTAAGAAGATGGGCCCCCTAAGTCCTGAACACTGCGGAGGTGCCTAGTCTACACCGGTACTAGGCGCAAGCCCCTCCCGCGGCCAACCCCGCGCCCCCACCCCCAACCTTGGCCTGGCCCCCAGACCCTGAGGGTCCGGCCCACAGCAGCCAGAACACAGATCCCAAACCCAGCTCGGCCCCGCCCTTCTAGGACCCGCCCCCAGACCTGACCCCGCCCGCCCTCGGCCCGCCCCTCCCACCCCAGCCCTCTCCTTGTCCCCGCCCCACATCCACCTTACCACGCCCTCAGGGTCCACCAGTAGCAGGTGTTTAGGCTGCCCCGCGTGCATTCCTGTGAGGACGTACTGCCCGGGGTTGGTGACGCTGTCGCGCACGAGGAAGTCCCCGTCGGCTCGCAGCAATTTCTCCGCAGCCCGACGGCTCATCTGGCCGTGGTACCAAGGTTCCAGACGCAGCTGCTCTTCTGTGGGGGCGATGGGGGCCCTACGGGTGGGGGGGCTGGGCCACTGATCCTCCAAGGGCACAGGGGCTGCCGCACCTGCTGCCACGGAGCACTCATGCAGCTTCAGGGCATCCTCGAAGGGTCCTGCGGGGGAAAACGAGGAGCAGGAGGCGGGAGTGGGCAGCTGCCTCCTGCTGGAAAGGAAGGGGTCTGGACATGAGGAAGAACCTGGGTAACATCGAGCACCTACTGTGCGTCAGACCTTCCACTAAGCCCACTACAGTGGGTCGTTGGCTGTGCACTGTGTGCTGGTCAAGTATGCATTGGGGTGTGTGCTGTGTGCTCAGTGTGCGCTGTGTCTTCTGTGTGCTGTAGGTGTATACTATGCTTGTGCTGAGTATGTTGTGTGTGCAGTGTATGTGCTGAGTGTGTGCTATGTGTGCACTATATGTGCACTATGTGCGTTAATGAGAACCTGGCTAGAAGCAACTCTTTCTTCACAGGGGTTGCTGGGCCCTGTGGTCACCAGAGAGGACCCAGCACCTCCCTCCCAGTGGGAGCCACTGGGGCCATATTCTTAGTCCAGTGCCTGTTGCACAGTAGGTGCTCAATAGATTCCAGTGCATGTCATTATTGCAATGATAAGATATCCAGTTGTCATATGGCAGGGAACCAGGTTTTTCCAACGTGAAGGAAGAAATGTCCAGCTGGCTTGGGAGGTCCTCAGGGACCTCCAACTAGGGAGGTGTCCTGAGGGAAGGGGGCCGCCCTGCCTGGCCAGCATGGAGCCAAACCCCCACAATGCTGTGGAAGATGATGAAATTGATGTGGAAAATAAGAAGGGCATTTAAGACACAAGCCTCCTTCATCAGACTGAGCCCCTCCCTCAGGCCCAAATGGAAGGAAGAAACAAGCTCCACAGTCAGGATGTGGATTAGGACTCTCTCTTCGGACTAGGGATCCCCCAGGGAATAGACAGTGCCTTCCCAACTCATATTCTCTCCTCAGTCTGGAGAGACCCAGGGTAGGGGGTTAGGCCTCCCCCAACAGATTGAAGAGTTCCACGGAGAAAAGAGTCCTGAGTCTTCCTCATCATACTAGCCACTCTTTCAAGGTATGAACCTCCTCCCATCAGAATGGTGACCCCATAGAAAAAACGTGGGGTTACCCCCAAGAGACTGGGGAGTCCCACAGAGAGGGATGATGAGCCTCCCTTATCAGACTAAGGAGTCTCATAGGAAACAGACTTCCTGACCCCACCCACATCAACTTGGAAAGTTTCAAGGGGAGAAGTCCCTAAGTGAGGAGGCTGGGCCACCCCCATCACACCAGACTGAGTGCCCTCAGACTGGCTTGCCCCCACATACGCATGTCAAACAGATCCTTCTTGGGGCTGTCCTCAGGCTGCAGAGGCTCCAGGGCATCCAGACCCTGTGTGTTGACATACAGGTGGTCCTCGTAGTCTCGGGGCCCATGGGCATCTGCCTGCACATAGCCATCCCCCGGTGGGGCTGGAGAGGGTAGAAGGGATGATGAGGTCAGCTGAGGGAACCAGGGGAACACTGAGGCCCTGGGGTGCAGAGGGGGACAGGGCACAAGCCCACCTGGGAGCCTGGCCCACACATGTCTCCCTACAGGAAGGAAGCATCCTGCCCATCTTAGCAGCACCATCAAGAATGAAGACCCCAAAATGCCCAATCAGGGGTGATAAAGCAACAGAGGTCCGAACCCAGGGAGAGGACAGCCACCCACTTGGCCTGCCCCCATCTGCCAAGGAGAAAGGTGACCCCGGAGACTAGAGTTTTCCAGTTTCAAAAGAAGCCAGAAATCTCAATGAAAAAAAATAGAAACTGATGCTGTCAAATCTCGTAAGAGCTTGTGGAGTGAATACAATCTTGCAGGTGAAAGTGAAATGATGCAGAGAAGAGAATCTGTGAAGGGGGACCAGGGGACCAGTGAGGCAGGGGCTGGGACACCCCCATGGCCCCCAGGGCATCCTACCCTACCTGAGGGGCCCGGCTCCCAGTGCAGGCTGCGAGTGTCTCTTCGAGGAGGAGATGCTCCCTGAAACGAAGAGCGAGGTTCCTCTTGTGATGTGCAAACCCCTTTTCAAGTATTCCCACCCAATCCACCTAAATCACTGAAGACAGAAGTCAGATGGGAAGCTTACTTCACACCCTCAAACCCTTTCCCCAAGCACTGGTTCTCAAACTACCAGGTGCCCACCAGGCCCAGCTTCACAACCACGACCCACCTCTGTGACAGTTTCATAGGTATCTCCACTCGGGAAGGTGGTCTGCACCCTCCTACTGCCCAGTACATGTTCTTCCCTCCTTCCCTTCACTGCTCTCCTGAGCAACTCCTATTCACCCATCAGAGCCCAGTATAAACATTGCTTCCTCAGGGAAGTCCTCCTGACCACAGACAAGTCAGTATCCCTTTTGTATATTCATGTTACTTGTAAACCCTATTCATAGCCCTGATTAAATCATTGGTGTAATTATTTACTCAACACCCGAGTATGGGAATCACATCTGAAGTAAACAGGGCAGAGCAGATCTGCGCAGTTTGGGGAAGAAGAGAGGGTAGGGGCCGTGAGAGATCCTACTCTAAGTACTCTAAGATCAAGAACTGGAGCAGAAGGAAAAGCTAGGGACAAGGCCCAAGGAGTCAGCACTTGGGCACAGCTGCCACCATCCTTCCCCCACAAGTCCACAGGGTCTAACCTGGCTGAGGGCTCCTAGGGCCTCAAAGGCACAGGGTTGTGTCAAGTTGAGCCTGGAGTCCACCAGCCCACCCAGGGGCGGCTCCTTCCCTGGGATGCTGTTGTAGTAATTGTGTTCCATGTCCTCCTCGTCCCCCCAGGCCAACTCCTCCAGCCCGGTTAGCCTGGAGACAGATAGCAAGCAGGAGGACAGGCAGGGGCCCCAGCACACAGGACAGAAAGAACAGGGACAGCTAAGGGACACCAAGGCCTTGGAGCTTGAGCTTTGAAGGGTAAGTGGAAAAAGTCAGGCCCAAGGGTACCCTGAGGCCACCTCCTATCAGCTGAGCTTCCACCCAGGAGGTGGTTGCTACGTGCTGTGTTTCTCTTCTCTCATCTATAAAATGGGACACAGCACTGCTACAGCAGGTCCTCAGAAAAGGTGGTCTCCACTCCTTTCCACCCACTTCTGGCCTGGTCAGGCAGCCAGGACATGACACCAGAGCTGCACCCAGGACCAGGCTGCCTGCTGTGCATTAGGGTAGAACATCGTCAGCATTTAAAATGCCTTTGCCATCTGTCCCTGTGGTTGCACCTGTAGAAATTTACCCCACAGGTATTTGTTCAGGTAAGTATGGTTCCTAAGAGCAAAATGGGGAGGCCACTCCTTGCCCCTCACTCAGGGACAAACCACAGATTCTGGTTCAGGCAGCAGAGCAGGACCATGCGACCCATGGAGGCAGAGGCAGCGTCAGGTGTCCAGCAACAGCAGGTGAAACCCCACCAGGCGTGTGTGACAGATGTGCGAACCCATGGAAAAGGCAATGAAGACTGCCTCATCCTGGGAAAGGGCCTCACGCTGCACTGTGAATTCTCTTCCTTACGGTGTGCTTATCTCAATTTCTAACAACTAATAGATATTTAAGTAGCTGAGAGCAGGGGTCAGCCCAGGAGCCATAAAACTTTTAAGTGGTTAAGAAAACATCCAAAGAACAATTTTGGCGACGTGAAAGTTAATGAAATTCAGATTTCGGTGTCTATAAATACAGTTTTTCTGGCACACAGCCCATCCATTGCTTTAGTGCCCTCCGCAGCTGCTCCTGCAGATAACAACAAGACGGGCGGTCTGGCCACAACGCTGAAACTATCGACTGTCTGGCCCTTTGCAGAAGCGTTGACCACCCCTATCTACCCTAATGATGGTAATGACAGCAGCACTGATTGGCTCCTGAATCCTCACCAAAGCCCAGGGAGTAAGGGCTGCTTTTATTCGGGTTTTATAGCCAAGAGAATAGGGATTCTGGCAGCTGTGATGAGCTCACAGGGAGCATGGGGTGGAGGGGAGCAGAGTGGACCCAAGCCCAGAAGGAACAGGTGGGGACTGGTACCTTTCAGGGGGGACGACCACCTTGGGGGGACTGTGCAGGTACTGTTTGAAGCGCAGCTCGAAGGCTTGGCCCACAGTGCTGATGACGCTCTGGGCGAGGCCCTCACAGCACTCCAGGATGTGACAGGCTGGGGGTCGTTTGTGACACAGCATCAGTGTGGCCTGGCAGCTGACACACTGTACACGGGGCCCTCCCCACCCCACCCACTGGGCCTCACCTCTCTGGTTGATGGGGTCCTTGGCAACATAGGCCACATAATCTGTCATGTCCTGGGAAGAGAAGGGATGGCTGGATCTGCCTAGGCCCACTGGCCGGTATTCCTGGCTGCCCACCTCCAGCAATGCGGGGACAGGGGAGGCGAAGTCCACCTGCCCAGCCCCTTACCGTGTCACCACCTGATGCAAAGGAGATGGACTGCATGTGGTGGTTTGCGATGATCTGTGAGAGAGACACAACATGGTCACAGACTGTCCAGGGGTGTCACTAGACCAGGCCACAGGGAGGGGACTGGGAGGGCAGGGATGCACATACACAGACACCCACAGACGCACACTGGATGCCATAAGCACCCCCAGTGGTGACAACTGTGGGATGCTACGAGGGCAGCAGCTGCTCCCCACTCCAGCTCCAAAGTGGGGCCTCAGCTTGTCTCCAGGTGAAACATCACACAAAGCCCTACACCCACCACCCCTCCAGGCTTCACCTGGTGTCAGTTCACAGAGCCTGTCATTAGGAGGCTGAGAACAGGCCACATGGCCCTCACTTGGCTCATGGCCCTTACCTATCACGTGGCCCTTACCTGGCGTGTGGCAGGCACAGAAAGGTTGAGGCCATCTGTAGAGATGCTGATGGCGATGCTCATGCCAGCAAAGCGCAGGTTGCTCTTGCCCAGGATGGAGGCCAATGCCTTGTTGGGGGCCTGGGGGGGACAAAGTCCACAGGGTGGGGGGTCTATGGGGATAGAGGGCCACAGGGTGGGGTGCTTGGAGGGGAGCAGAGGGCAGCACAGGGCTTCAGGGCAGTGGACCCAGGCTCTGGGGGGGTCCTGCAGAGAGGATCTAACTGAGAAGGGTCCTAGGGCAGCCATGGTGTCCCCACCAGTCCCTCACCCACCTTCTTCTTCCAGGAGCCTCGGACTCCAGGCACAGCCTCATGGAGCCGGTTGATGGCCTCCCTGTGGGGGGATGGGAAAGGCGCTTAGAGAGCTTGGAAGAGACAGGGCTGGGAAGGAGCAGGAGCTCAGAGAAGGTGGAGGTCAGAGGGCAATGGGCTGAGAAAGGGGTGTAGTGGACCCTGAGATGGAAAAGGGCTCAGAGGAGGGAGGAGACAAGAGGGGGAGGGATGCTGGGGTACCTGGGGCAAGGAGGAAGGGATGGAGGCATGGAAGGGGGGACTCTCAGCAGATACCCCTGTCACCTGTTTCCTTCTGTGGGTATCAGATTCTGTGAGGCCAACACAGCCCCTGAACTTAGACCCCAACTTTTGTGTGGCCACAGGCATCGACAGAATAACCTTTGCTCAAGGCAGAGCCAATGAAACAAGCTTTCTGGATCCCTGTCCCATCTCCCCTTCCACAGCTCAGTCTGAAAGACTTACCTGGTCACCTGGGTGCGAGTGTTGAAGTCCAGGGAGCGCATGGAGCGTAGGACCTCAATGCAGCCCATGTACTAAGGGAAAAAGAATGGGGTGAGTGAATGAGGCCCACAGAACCAACAGAGGAGGCCAGCTGGGACTGACAAAGGAGCTCTTCATCTTCCTGTCCTGTACCTACTGGGTTTGAGTCCTTCCCTCTGTTCTTGACAATGTCAAGCTGGTAACCTCAGGGCCTTTGCACCTCTGTCTCCCTGATGTTCCTACCCCCACCTATTTTCAGGCTGATTCTTCCCCATCTCCAGATTCAGCATCACTTCCTCAAAGCAGGCTTCCCTGACTCTATATAAGTTGTTCCACAGAAGCTCGTTTATTCCTTCAGGCTCATTTAAATGTCTGTTTATTCTCTTTCTGTCCCACTAGAACACAAGCCCAAGAGAACCAGGATGTGATCATTTGCCCACATCTGCATCACAGAGTCTAGCACAGAGCCTGCAAGCAGACAGAATGAAGATCATCCGGCCCATGAAACCCAAAGCACTGGCTATCTGTGATCCTTTCCAGGAAAAGTGAATGGACATCCACCTAGACCACCATTGCTACAGAAAGGTAATTTAGAATCTCCAAGATACAATATCGAGGGACAGAGGAGATAGAAACAGCCAACAGAGTTCCTGGGCAGCTTCTACTGCTGCCAAGGTGGGGGCACAAGGACCAGAAGACGGTCATAACCATCCTTCCTAATTGTAGTCTGCCAGGAGAGCAACTGACACAACTGGAGAGCCAGGTAGCAGCACCTGTCACGTGATCCCATTGTAAGAAATGTCCAGAACAAGCAAACCCACAGACACAGAGAATGGGTTCACGGTTGCCAGGGGCTGAGGTGAGGGATAACTACTCATGGAGACAGGGCTTCCTGTTGGGGTAATGGAATGTTCTGGAACTAGATAGTGGTGGTTGTTGCACAACCTTGTGAATGCGTTAAATGCCACCGAATTGTACACTTTAGGATGACTAATTAAATTTATGATAGAGCCTGACCTGTGGTGGCACAGTGGATGAAGCATCAACCAGGAATGCTGAGGTCACCAGTTTAAAATCCTGGGTTTGCCCAGTCAAGGCACATATGGGAGTTGATGCTTCCTGCTCCTCCCCTTTTCTCTCTCTCTCTCTCTTTTTCTCTCTCTCTATCCTCTCTAAAATGAATAAATAAAATCTTATAAATTTATGATGGAATTTTACCTCAATTTTTAAGGTAAACTATGGTGATGGAAGCTTGCATAGTGGAGTGCTGTGGGCAGTGCTAGCCAAGTGGGCACTGAGCAGCTATTCAGCTCAGTCTGGGTGCCATGCGCCTAAGACTTTCTTACACACTGTATTATATGTATGTTGTGCCTCAATTTTAAAGTCTGATCAAGAAAAAAAAGTACATCCTACAGATATTTATTAGTTATAAAGGAAACAAATGGTAACTTTGCCAGGGAGAAATGTCCCCTTAACCAATGTATTAGTTTCCTGGGTCTGCTGTAACAACGGACCACAAACTGGATAGCTTAAAACAACAGAGATTCATTTTCTCTAGTTCTGGAGGCTATATGTCCAAAGTCAAGGTGTTGGCTAGCCTGCGCTCCAACTGAAGTCTCCATGGAGGGCCATTCCTTGTCTCCTCCAGCTTCCAGTGGTGATGGCCAGTAATCCTTGGCTTGCAGGCACATCAGTCCAGTGTTTGCCTCCATCTTGATATGGCCTTCTCCCTGTATGTCTGTGTCCAAATTTCTTTCTTTTTTTTTTTTACTCTTTTTATTTATTCATTTTTTTAGAGATCAAGGAGTAGAGAAGAGGGGAGGAGCAGGAAGAATCATCTCCCATATGTGCCTTGACCAGGCAAGCCCAGGAGATTTCGAACTGGTGACCTCAGTGTTCCAGGTCGATGCTTTTTATCCACTGCGCCACCACAGGTCAGGCAAATTTCTTTCTTTTTATAAGGACACCAGTCCTATGAGATTCAGAGTCCTTAATATAGGATGACCCCCACTCTCCCCAAGTGATCACAGTTTCCAGCACAAGTATTGGGCTACAATGGCACCCCAGCCTCCCAATTCAATGCACTGAGGTGACAAAGCATGCTTCTGTGCTAACTCCCCTAAATGCACAATCTGAACCCAAGCATGAGCAAACGCTAGTCAGACACAACCACAACCTGAGGGACAGCCTGCAAAACAACTGGTGTGCACTCTTCAAAAGCTGGGGCATCCCTGGCATTTCTCACATTGACACCAGACGATCTCTGTCCAAATTTCCCTCTTCTTATAAGTACACCTGTCACTGCATTAGAGCCATCCCACCCTAGGTTGCCCTCATTTTAACTTGATTACATCTACAAAGATCTTATTTCCAAATAAGGCCACATTTGCAGGTTCAATGGACATCAATCTGGAGGGGGGAGGAGGGACTCTATTTCACCCAGTACTGGAGGAAGAAACTTGTAAAGGCAGCAAAAACCCCAACTAAATGCAAACATATCAACTTCCACAGTGCTGGCAGCAAAAAGTCAGCAGAGATGTGAATTCTGCTGGATGGTCTGTGACATTCTGGAATACCTGATAATTTTCGTACATGTAAAGACAAACTGTGGGTGTGGAGGAGGACAGCTAGCTAGGGAGACTGTGTGGAAGCAATGAACAGTGTCGTGCACTGGCGTCTTACTTCCTAGTGGTTACACCAAAACTACACACAGGGAGAGATAAATTGCGCCTAGAGAAAGTAACATTTTAACAGTTATAGGTGCAGTTGCACAGACCGTTCCATTCGTCCACTTTTTCCGTATGTTTGAAAAGTTCTTAATAAAAAACCCGGGATAAAGAACCGTTTCTTAACACCACATTCGAGGACACCAAGTCTCACATTGAACCTTAGGTCTGGCTGGGCGCCGCCCCTTTGCAAATAGCCCTGCCCCGCGCGCCCCACCTCAAGCCAAGGTCTCATTAGGTCCCGATATTGTGAGCTTTTAATGGGGATCTGGGTAGCAGGGTACCCGCACCCTGGTCCGGGCTGTCCAGGATCTCCAGCTCAATCGGATTGGGGTGGGGGGGGGGGTAGATGCTGAACCTGCGCATGCGTGTCCCCCACCCACCTGCAACCCTCTCCCCGCCTCTCGTCACGTGATGCCTAGGAACCCCGACCCTAGTTCCTAGAGGCTGGGGGCGCCCAGCGGAGCTTGGGCTGGAGATGGGGGTCCCGAGTGGTGGGGAGAGAAGGAAGGATGGAGAAGAGACACCTGGCAGTGACGGTCCAGGGTGTCTGAGAGAAAGAAGTGGGGGAGGGGAGCCCAAGTGTCCGAGTCCGCGGATCCAAGGATGGCATCCCAGTGGTCCTGGCCGGCGCACTCACCCGAACGATGTAGGAGACCCCGGGCCCCAAGACCCTGGCGTCTGGGTGTAGCCAGCCATGCGCCGGCTTGTGAATGAAGCTGCCTTTGCGGATCCACTCGTCGGTGGCAGCATCTGGGGGCCCTGCAGTCCCCCGTGCACCCCGCGACCCCCGCGTCCCGGCAGTCCGGCAGCGGCTGAGAGCCGGCAGGGGGCAGGGCGCGGTGCAGCGCGGTTCGCAGGCGCCCAGGACCGCGGCCGCCAGTGCAGGGACGCTAGCCCGGCCAGCCGTCTCCGGCTGGGGATCGGCGCCCCCCGTGACCCCCGTACCCCCCGCAGCCCGCGCCGCCGCCGGGCCGCGGCCCAGGAAGCCGGCTGGAGCAGCGAACTTCCACTGCGGCATGCGCGGCAGTAGCGCGCAGAAGGTGGTGGGCGCCTCGGGCTCCGGGGGCGCAGGAGGCGCGGGGGACGCGCGCCCGCCCGGACCCTGTGTCATGGCCGCGGCCGCCGGACGGAGCCCGACCGGGCGCTGAGCCTGGCGTGGAGGAGGCCCTCTCTCTCCCTCCCGCTCCCTCCCCGCCCCCGGCCCGGTGATGTCATCCGCCCGGCCCAGCGCGCAGCCGCGGGGGGCTGCGCCCTTGGGACCCCGGCCCTGGGCGTCCTGGAGCCTGGTCAGGTGGCTGGGGAAACTGAGGCCCGCCGAGGAAATGGCATTGACTCGGATGGGGCAGCCAGGGAGGGAGGTGTTTCCAACCCAGGACCAAGGCATGGATCTCCTACTTCGCCCCCCACCCGTCGATCAAGTTCCTAGAAGGACAGAAGTGGCAGAGACTTAGAAATCACCTTCCTCTCTCCCTTTTTGACTGTTGGGAAAACTGAGGCCTGGAGGAGAGCGGAGGCGCAGTCAGAGCCCCAATCCCAAGGTCAGCCCCCTCCATTCCCACTGTTCCAGCTGGAAGGTACTTTAAAATAGGCCCTAATGGGGAAACTGAGACCCAGAGAGGGAAAATGATGTGCCTGAATGCACACTGCAGAGACTTGCACCCAGAAGTCCCAGGTTGGGCTGCCTGGGTCTTCGGAGGGTGGAGGAGCCTTGAGCAAAGCCTAGCCCTACTCTGCTGCCTATCCCTGGGCCTCAGTTTCCCAGTCCTGTCCGGCAACAACCTGAGCCGCCCTTGGGCCTCAGTCTCCATCCAAGGCCTGCCGGCCCCCACCGGCCCTAGCGTCTTCGTCCACACCCAGGCCTCAAGGGTTGATTCGTTCTACACCGGGGAACTGGACGTCACGGTCATCCCAGGACCCAGCTTCCTAGTCCGTCTCGGCCGATCCTCCTCCCCCTGCGGCCCCACCCCAGGCAGGGCTAACTGCTGGGAAACAAAAGGAGGGGGCCGGGACACACTAGCAGGTGAGGAAAGAGGGCCTAGGAGCCGGATCGATAAATCAGAGAGATGAGATCACAGCCCCGCGGCCGCGCACAGGGAGGAGGCGGCGATGTGTCGGGGGAGGAGCCGGGATTGGCTGGCAGCGGGTGGGGCGTGGAGGGTTGGCGGTGAAGCTGCAAGACGCTAAGTGTGTCACGCTGTAGTCGCCATTGTGCATCCGCCGGGTCTGGGGTGAGTGAGTGCAGAGGGCGTGGCCTTTGGGGGGGGCGGGGGTAAGGTGTGCCGGGGTTGGTAGCGCCCATCCTAGACTTATGTGTGCTATGTGTCTCTATTGTGGTTTACATACTTGTGGACTGTGTGAGGGTCAGGTTGTGTGCATATTATGTGCAGATGTGAACATGTGTGTGCATGTGAAGAGGGGTTCTAGGTTCCCCCCAGGTATATGATTAGGGATCCATGTGCATTTCAAGGTGGTGTGTAGGGTTCTGGTGTGTGTCCAGGTGTCTGTAAGAGTCTTGGTGTGTATTCAAATGTGAGTGTAGGGGCCAGCTGTGTGTCCATGTATGTGTGTAGCGGTCTTAATGTGTGTCCAAGGGGTGTGTGTTCAACTTTGGCATCCTCAGGTTGGGGAAAGACAGAACTAGGAGAGAGCTAACACCCATCCTAGGCACCCTCTGGGTCCTCCCTTAGGTGTTGCCCCTGAGAAATGCAATGGCAATCTTTCCCTTCCAAGTTCCTGAGTTAGGGTCTTTCTGGGTCAGAGGTTTTTCAGGCCCAGGCCAGGTGTCATCACACAGAGGGCATGGTCACACGACATCATCCATGTGTTTCCTTCCCATCCCTAGGAAAGAATGGCAAGAACAGAGCCCAATGGCCAGAATTCAAATTCTGGCATCAAACACTGGGGCTTATCATGTCCAATCTCTGAAGCCCGATTTCCTTTTGGTAAACCATCACCTACCTCCTGAGTTGCTGTTAAGCTTAAATGATTTTTATCAACATCTGGAACATTATAGGACACCTACTTATGACTATTAGAACACACCAAACTCCTATACATCCTTCAAAACCCATCTTCAATGTCCCCTCTTCCAAGAAGGCTATCTGGCTTCCCCAACTCAAAGCTCTGGCTACTCCTCTGGCCTCCCCCAGCTCTGGATCCCTCCTCTGATCCCATCCAGACCCCAAGGGGCTGCATAGTTAGGTGTCTGGATGTTGAGAGCAGTGTTTCAGATCTTCTGATACAAAATGGGCCTTGAGTTAAATAAATGCGCATGTGTGCTACTGACAGCTCTTGGTGCCACAGAGATTTATTGGCAAGCAGCTAGATGGTGGGATGGGGAAGGGAGGGCATCAGGGCTACTTCCAGCCTGATTTTGGGCTAGGACCAGGGCAGGAAGCTGTGCTTCCATGAGAAACAGGGTAGAGCCCAAGTTTGGCAGAAACCTGAGCTGTGTTGGGGACCCAGGCCCTAGCAGGGCGGACGCCGAGTTCTAGGACACAGGAAGCTCCATCTCCGGCCAGCCACTGGGGAGGGCCAGGGGTGTCCCTTTCTCTGCCTGGCCTTGCTTGGCCTGGCATGACCAGAAGAGAAGAAACTGGGGCGCTGGAAGGAGGCTCACCCTGCACAGGGCCATGGGGTCACAGCCCCCAGGGACTGGAGGAAGCAGGTGGCCTAGAAGGACCTCAGACAGTTCAGAAAATGGGAAGGAAGGAGATTTCTCCCCCTCTCCCAGATTCTCTGAGCTGTCGCACCCCAGCCAAAGCCAGGCCCAGAAGTGGTCTTCCCACAGCCCACTTCAGGGCATAGTAAAATGAGGTTGAGCCCAGGTGCTGGCCTGTGTCTTGTACCCAAAGGCGTCAGGGTGTTGTGTCCGGGGTCATGGTGGAAGCCCGTTTGGAGTGTCGGATGCCCATGGTGAACGCAGGGGCCCTGGTTTTGGTCACAGTGACCTGCTCGGGGCTGTGGGTGCCAGGGCCCGGCGTCTCATCTGGGGGACGTGGTGCACGAGGCCGCCCCAGCATGGTGAAGGCGGGCCGACGCTGACGGTAGGCATTGGGGTCTGGGCTGTCATACTGGCCTGGGCCTGGCATCTCAGTGGGGTCCTGGGGGGGACGAGGGGGTGGTGTGCGGCCCACCACTGTGTAGCTCGGGCTACTGGGCTTGATGAAGATCTGGGTGCCCCAGAGAGAGGGCAAGGTGTAGGCATTGGGGGCAGGGGCTGAGGTGTCCAAGGGCTGTGGACGCAGACGGGAGCCCAGGGTGAAAGCCGGGGGGGTCCGCTGGCGCACAGGCGGCACCTTCTCTGGGCTGTAGGCCCCAGGGCCGGGTGTCACCTCCAGACCTGTAAGAATGGGGCAGGAGGTTTGGCAATGGACAAAGTGCTCACCTGACCAAAGGCCTTGCATAACCACCCATTCCCCACATACCTCCTGGAGCTCACAGCACTTCTGAAGAAGTCACGAGTGATTTCCCCTCTTCTCTACCTTTCCACAGAGTCTGTTCTCTTGTAAGCCTCTAGGTCTTTGTCCAAGCTCAACCCCCTGCCAGGCAATCCTTCTGTTTCCTATTCCCACTTCCCAGGAGCTGCTGCTTCTCCTTCCAGACATCCCCAAAGTCCCGCCTCCCTGTTGCCTTTCCCACAGCCCTTCTAGGGGTCCTCTGGCCTGGTCTTCCCCTTTCTCCAGACATGACCATCCTGAAGTAAGATGGTTCCCACCTGGGTCTAACTCCACCTTTCCAAGGTCTGATTAAAAACAAATATGTGTCAAATCTACCTGGACTCCCAGCAGTTGGCCATGTTTGGGAGGATGAATGAATAGAGGATGGTTGAGTGAGAAGTGAGTGAGTAGATGAATGGATCCATGGGTGTGTAGTTAGAGAGATCAATTGATGGATCCCAGATGGATGGATGGATCAATGGATAGATTGGATGATGAACAGGTAGATGGGTGGTTAGCTTGATGATTAAATAGATGGGTGGATGGAGGGATGAATGAATTAGTGGGTGAAGGAGTAGATGGGTGACAGGTGAAAAGATGAAAGAGTGGGTGGATGGGAGGGGACTTTCACGTTTGCCACATCCCCACTGCACCCTGTTGTCTCCTGATGCTGAAGATGAGCCCAACTACCCTTGTGACACCACATGCACCCAGGCTCTCCATCACCTTGGCCCTCTTCACTCATTCAGGTTTTTTTTATGGTCCCCAACCTTTCTTCTGAGGTCTTGGATTTTGTCATTCTATGACACTGAAGTTCTAAGAAGTTGGGGTTGAAGGGGAAGGAAAAGACAGAGGCAGGAAAGTCACTGAGATCCTGAAGGGACAGGGTCCTCATAGGGTAGCACAGGTCAGATACTCACCCCGAGACTTGCCCCGGCCCTGCATAGAGTAGGCAGGGGTGCAGCTCCGGCCAAACCGGGTGACTTTTGGGTCCAGGAAGTAGACTGGCCCAGGGCTGGTGTCCTGTGGAGATGCTGGGGAAAGGATCCCAGAGTGCTGAGTGCACCTCTGGTGGCCCCTGGCCCCCACTCAGGGCTAGCTCTGAGGCTCTTCCACCCTCCAGACACCCCCAGCCCCATCTTGGAGAGCAGGGACCTCAGCCTACTGAGGTCTGATTGCCATGACTGGGAACCTGGATCTCTGCTTTGACTATGTCTTGAGGAGCTTTTCCATACCTTCCTGATCAAAGCTGTCTCACCACTCAACTTCTCATCTGCCATGAGCTAGGTAGGGTACCAGTTCTAGAGAAACTAGCTTATAGGTTGGTTAGAATTATACATAAAGTGAGGGAAACTAGGCCCTAACTAAGGGTCTAAGGAGGATCCTTTTAGTGCCTGGACTTGTTGGCATGTGAAAAGCTTGATGGAGAGGCTCTAAGTTACTTTTAAATCCCAGCAGAGCCTCTGTGAGCTGCATCCTTGGGCCTGTTAAAAGCCTCCTTTTCCTCAGTAGTAGGATAAGAAGTTTGAAAAGTGAAACCATCCATAGAAGAGGTGGTCCGGTGCCTGGCACTTAGTAATTGGGACCAATGACAGTGATTGCCACTACAACTACAGTGTGTCTGTAAAGTCATGGTGCACTTTTGACCTGTGACCGGTCAAAAGTGCACCATGACTTTACGGACACACTGTATTTACAAGCACATTCAGGTATTAATGTATAGTAGGTTTGACAAGTATTAATTGGGTTACTTATAAATGTGTACATGCACACACATGACCCTGTGCACGTACAGGAAGCACATTTGTGACAAATGAGCACATCCAACTCATCTCATTTCCCATTGCCAAGCCTTTGCCTATGCTGCAAGCTCTGCCTGGAGTCCCCTTCTACAGGGGCCTCCAGTGAACTCCTACTCGTCCTACAAAGCCCAGATGCCATGCCTCCACCTCCAAGAAGTCCCTGGGCATTCACTAACTGCCCCCACCCCAACTCCACAGGTGTATCCTGTGACTAGCATTAGAACTGGGAACCCAGGTTGCTTTAAGCCATAGGCTAAGTTCTTAACCTTCCTGGTAGCAGATGTGACACTGATTCCTTCACTTGCCTTTTGGGGCTCCTTGCCACTTCCTGAGTTCTTTTTCAGTTGGTTTGGGATCTTTTCTGATTCTGAAGGTGTCTCTGCCAACCACCCCCTCCCCATAAGCCTCTGTCCACATGAATCAAACTTCCCACACAGGACCCTTTCAGACCCTGACCCTAACCTACTTAGAACCTCAGAGAAGCTCTAGAAAATGGGTTGATGGAGTTTGTGGGCTTGCTGGATGAATGGGGATAACACTACTGATAGAATGGACAGCTGACCATGGCTGGGGGCTAACTGCATCCCTGCACTTAGTGTTCCTTTGTGCACATTCTGGCCAAGAGAAAAATGGATGACACAGAAGTCAGGTCACCCACTGCCCAGGCGTCTCGCCACTCCAGCCTGTTTAAACAACAAAGAATTCTTATTCTACCCTCACCACATGCTGTGAAGTAAGCAAGGCCTGGAGAGCCCCCTGGCCTTTTACTTTATTTATTTATTTATTGACAGAGACAGAGAGAGAGTCACAGAGAGGGACAGCTAGGGGACAGACAGACAGGAAGGGAGAGAGATGAGAAGCATCAATTCTTTGTTGCAGCTCCTTAGTTGTTCATTGACTGCTTTCTCATATGTGCTTTGACTGGGAGGCTACAGCAGACCCAGTGACCCCTTGCTCAAGCCAGCAATCTTGGGCTCAAGCCGCAACCTTTGGGCTCAAGCCAGTGACCCAACGCTCAACTGATGAGCCCGTGCTCAAGTTGGCAACCTTGGGGTTTCATACCTGGGTCCTCTGTGTCCCAGTCTGACGCTCAATTCACTACACCACAACCTGGTCAGGCCCCCTTGGCCTTTTAATGGAGAAACTGAAGCTGGCACTCACTCTCCAAGCCCACTTTTCTGACCAGATACCCAGCATTGTAGCTACTTATAAGCCATTTAACCTTTGCTTAATGAACATCTCCAGGTATCTAATGTTTATTTAATCCTGACAAATGTGCAGGGAGCTTATTGTCATTGTTTACAGAGAAAGAAACTGAAGCACAGAGCAGTCAAGCGGCAAGAAATGTGCAAAGTGCAGAAGGCAAATTCAGGGTCCAACTACCATACTATTCCTTTCATTCTCTTCCTCAATAAGAAAACAGAAGACACGAGAGGCACAGGGGCTTCCTGAGGTCACACAGAAAACCAGGGGTCAAGTGACCCACCTGGATTCCTGCTCCACTCAATGGGTCCTGTATCTACAGAGTGAAAAAATGCTCCCTGGAGATTCAGAAGGCCCCCCAGATCCCCCTCCTCACTCCCACTGCCCTGCCCACCAGCAGGCCTTACCCTCGCTGGGTCTCCGGAGTAGTGAATAGGCAGGACTGGCCACCCTGGTGCAATCGTGGTTGATGTAGCCAACAGTGGATGGCAGGGCATACAAGCCGGGCCCAGAGCCTGCAACCAAAGCCCTCAGGTCATGGCCTGGGCCTAGGTCCCCTGAAACATGGTGGACTCCCAGCCCCCCCTCCATGGCAGAGGTGGGGGGGGGGGCAGGAGCAGCCTGCTGCAAACAAGCATTGTGAGTCAAACATGAATTGGGGGGAGGGGCTGCAGAGACACTAGGGATGGGATGACTGAGATCCAGACACAGAGACGCATTGTCACAGGTGGGGAAACTGAGGCCTAGTGTCACAGTTGCAATGTTTGATGGATTCTGCAAAAATAGCAGTGTCACAAGAGCCAGGACACCCAGCCATAGAGCCCGACTCCAGATGTTTTGTTACCGACAGAGAAACTGAGGCATGGGCCAGGACCCTAGCCAGGATCCCGCAGTAAACGTCACAGTCACAGCATTCACCTCCCTGATTAATACACCACAAACTTCCCACTGGTTTGCCTGGCGTCTGTCCCCCAGTGGCCCTTGCAGCTTGGTTCATGGCTGCACCCTAAGCACCTAGAAGGATACGAGACCCATAAAAATACTCAGTTCTTGTTGGGTGGAATCAGAGGCAGGAGCCGTAGAAACACAATGCTTACACCCTTCCTACAGGACAGAAGACTGAGGTCTGGAGAAGGGCAGGGACCCCTCAGAGATTCCTGTTTTCCACTGGGCTTCCAGAAAGGGTCCCACCACCATGCCCCCCCTCCTCCACGGCCTGCGTGTACCGTTCTCCAAGGTGGCCATTCCGCAGGTCTTCCGCAGGCCCGTCTCTGGAATCTGGCACTCTGTGGGCCGCCGGCCCAGGGGTGCTGTAGTCAGCCGTGGAGGGGGGTCACAGCTGAGGGTCCCCATCGTGAGCAGGGGTGGGTTGCAGAGGGCACAGGGCTGGGCAGCACCCTCACTTGAGGCTGTCTCCTTGACCGCAGTGGCTCTGGGCTCTAGGTTCCGCCACCGTCCCCGGTCCTTGAGGCTTCTGCCTGTGTTGGCGGAGCCCTGGCCTCACCACACCCTCCCGAAGACCACACAGACGGCCTCTTGTCCTTCAGCAGAAAGTCTTGGGGCCCTGGCCCAAGCGGGCTGGTCGGCGGACGCTGGCCTGGAAGTGGGGCTGGGATCGAGTGTCGGCCAGATGGCGGGACAGTCCAGGAAAGAATCCGGTGTCAGCAGAGCGGGTCCCCTGGGAGACGGCTGAACTGGGCAGCCGGGCCAGAGCAAGCCCCGGGGGAGCCAGAGCCACAAACACAACACCCATAGCCTTGTAGCAGGAGGGACTGGTGAGGTCATGTGCAGCATGGCCCCATTTCTACAACTGGGGAAACTGAGGCACAGCTTAAGGTCATACAGCATGTTCACCACTCTGGGCCGAGAAGCCTGCCTTCCTTTCCCCTTTCTTTCCTTCCTTCCTTTCTTTATCCAGTAGCGCTTATTGAGCATTGACTGTGTGCTAGGTTCTGTTTGGGTCGGTGGGGACACAACAGCACAGAGAGGGAGCTGATGTTCTTGGGAGGAGAAAGAAAATAAACCATAAATTAATAAATGAGCATTGTATATTGCAAGGTGTTAAATGTGCTGTCAAGCACAGAACAGGGTCAGGAGTCCAAGATGGCAATGAGTGGGTCACTGAGGGCTAGTCATTGGAGGACGAGAGGTCACTGCATTGAGAAGGTGAGAGAAGAGGATGGCCGTGCAAAGTCTCTGGGCCAGGAGCAAAAATGGCGAGGCGACGGTGTGGTCCTCCAGAACAGCCACTGCCTCCCAGAGGCCAGTAGGGATTTACTGCAGCCCAAACTAGAGTTAAACTAAACTCGAGTATCATTCCTGCCCGCACCAAAGGCTACCACTGTGGCAGACTGCAAGCAAGACAGGTCTCAGGGAAATTTGGCTGAACAGAATTCAATCCTGTCTCTTCCATGGTATCCTTGTTTGCGGCTGTATTGTTAGGTCCTTTTGCATTGTAATTTCTTTTTAATTTTTATTTCCTGATTTTAGCCAGAGAGGAAGGGAGAGACAGAAACATCAATTTGCTCCTATATGTGTCCTGATCAGAAATTGAACCAGCAGCCTCTGCACTTCGGGCCGATGCTTCAACCAACGGAGTTATCTGGTCAGGGCTGCATTGTAATTTTTTAACAGCTTTCTTGAGTTATAATTCACACACCATACAATTCATTCTGCAATGTAATTGTAACTTACTCTGTAGTTTTTAAACTTTTTAATCAAAATGTTAGAATCTATGTAAAAGATCATAAAACAAGTCTTAAATGCTTGTATTGAAAAAAAAACAAAGAAAGAAAGATCTTAAAATCAATGACCAAAGGTTTCACCTTAAAGTTAGAAGAGTAAGTGACAGGAAGAGGATCAAGAAACATAACAGCAGAAATGCATGAAATAGGAAACTGTAGAAAGAATGAACAAAATCTCCCTCCTCCCCCCCCCCCAAAAAAATGCTGTTTCTTTAAAAGAACCAACAAATTTGATAACCCTCTAACTGGACTGATCAAGGGAGCAACACAAAGGACACAAGTCCAATGTCAGGGATACAAGAGGCATGTCACCTCCAATCCACACTCCAGAATGACCATACATCCCACAAGCACATTGTCTTTTTTCTTCTTCTTTTTTTTAATTGATTTCAGAGAGAGAGAGAGAGGAACATCAAGCTGTTCCTGTATGTGCCCTGACTCAGTATCAAACCAGCAACCTCTGCTTCGGGCTGATGCTCTAACCAACTGGGCTATCCAGCCGGGGCTTACATGCACATTCTCTATGTCATCATCTTTCATTATCACATCTCACTGAGGGAGGCACTGTGACTAAACTTCATCTGTGGTTACAGATGGGGAAACTGAATCCCAGAGTGGAAATGACATGCACAGTTCCCTCAGTAACTCACTCAGCAGAGTTGGGACTTGAACCCAGGACTCTGACTCCAAATGTAAAGTTGTTTTTAATTATTGATTGATTTTTAAAGAGAGAGGAAGGGAGAGAGAGAAAGAAACACCAATTTGTTGCTCCACTTATTTATGCTTTATTGGTTGACTTTTTTTTTTTTTTTTTTTTGCATATGCCCTAACCAGGGATCGAACCTGCAAGCTTGGCATAACTGGACAATGCTCTAACCAACTGAACACCCAGCCAGGGCTCTGACTCAGAATTTAATTAAAGCTAAGAGTCAAGGGCTTCTTCCAGGTTCTAAGCCCAGCTCAGCTTTCTGGGAGTGCTGAAAATCTATGCTGGGTTCCCACAGCCCTAAGAATAAAAACCAACCCTCACGGTCACACAAGGCTCTCTTGTCCCCTTTGCCCTCTCCCCTGGCCCTCAATCCTCTCTCACTTCACTCTGGCTACATCAGCTGGCTTGTTATTCCTTGAGCCATTAAGACAGTTCCCATCACAGGGTCTGCACCTGCCCTCTCTCTTCTTGTCTTCCTTCTACCTGAATGCCTTGGCTAACAAATGAGCCCCCGTTGGCTCCACCCTCAGTCACCTGTGGGCCCCCAACATTGGATGAGCCATTTGATTTTTTCCAGAAGCAGCAGAAAGGAAATGATAGATCACAGCACCAACCTCTCTCTCTCCACCCGCCAGTCAGAGCCTCATAGTGACCAACACTGGCCAGAAGTGCAGGAGCCCACTGACCCCACCACTGAGGTCAGTCAGGCACAGAAGAGACAAGGTTCCTGTGGAAGTTGCCCGAGTCAGTCCCAATCATCTCAGTGTTTCCACCGTGACATGAACTATGTATGATCTCCTTCCAGGTTCCAGCTGGGAGTGGACCCTGACTGCCTCCGTTTCCCCATTTTGACTTAGGAAGAAACCAAGAGCTAACGTAGAGGGGGCAGAGTGTAATGGCCACCTGAGCCTGTGCAGGGCAGCTTTGGGCACAGCCGCCTTACAAGACGGAGATCAACCCCATTCCGGTCCACGGGTTCCCCACTGATGTCACCACTTCTCTCTCTTTATGACTCAGTTCAGCTCAGAGCTCTTCCCCAGCTGCCAAGTAAGTGACATGTAAATGAGCTGCTATTTCATTTAAAACAGATGCAAGCAAGTCATACTTTTGATCCAATCTGACTCATTGGCAGAAGAGAGCAAATGAGGGGGGTGGGCAGACTGGATTGGGAGTGAGAGTGTGAGGCTCCAGGGAAGGAACTTCGCTTTCTGGGCCTCAGGATCTGGAAGTGATCAATACAGCTGGTACTCCTTGGATTATAGCTTTATTCTAGTCACTAATCCAGCCATTATTTATCTGTTTTCCCCCTGTGCGCCCAGTACTGGCAGGTGCTTGGGAAACAAGTATGGACAAAACACATAATCTCCCATTCTCACCTTTTTGTAAAGACATGCAAATACAGTAACTGTTCATATTACATTAGAAAGCAAGCAGTGCCCCACACACTCACACACAAAAATATCAAGGGCAAGGAGGAGTTGGAGGTGTGGAGAGTTTGCAGTTTCAAATGGGGTGGTCAGAGGAAGCCTCGCTAAGGTGACATTGGAGCAGACTTGAAGGAGGTGAGGAAGGAGGTGGCATCTGGGGAAAGGGCATGCTAAACAGAGGTCATAGCACATGCAAAGGCCCTGAGGCTGGCTGGTGAAAGGTGCCTGACATGTTGGAGGAATAGCAGAAGTCTCATGCTGTTGAAGTGGAATGAGTGAAGGGGTGAGAGGGACGAGGTGAGGAGGTCAAGGAGGTGAAAAGGCAGGTCATGTAGGGTCCTATGGACAGGGAGGACTTCAGCTTTTACTCTGAGGGTGGTGGGAGCTGTGGCAGACTGCAGGCAGGGCAGAAACGTGCACACTCCGTGTTCACTCGCGCTCTCTGGTGCCTATGGCCGGGAAGACGGGCTGTGGAGTCCGAGAGCCAAGTCTGACTCAGTGCTCACAGGCGCCCTCTGGTGGCTACGAAGGGGTCAAACAGGCCGTATGTGGCGCCAGGAGACCAAGGTGGTGGGTGCGGGACCTCGCTGGCCCAGAAGGAGATTGTAAGGGAGCTTGCGGGAAGGGATAAGACAATAGTGGGTGAGATGGTGGTGAGGCGGTGAGGGGATGGGGAGCAATCGTGAGGAGGAATGATGAGCTCCACCCAGGTGGAGGTGGAGGATGGGGGTGATAAATAGGTAGGATTTGGGTGTTTTGTTGTTGTTTAGTAATACAGAGACAGAAACAGAGACTGTAAGGGAAAGAGATGAGAAGCATCAACTCCTCATTCTGGCACTTTAGTTGTTCACTAATTGCTTCTCATTTGTGCCTTGACTTGGGGGCTCCAGCTGACCCTTGCTCAAGCCAGCGACCTTGGGCTCAAGCCAGCAACCATGGGGTCATGTCTATGATCCCACGCTCAAGCCAGCGACCTGGGGTTTAGAATGTGAGTCTACAGTGTTCCAGGTCAACGCTCTGTCCTCTGCACCACCAGAGGTCAGGCTCTGGGTGTATTTTTTAATTGGAAACAACAGATTTGTGGTAGATTTGGTGTGGAAATGGAGAGAACTAGATGAATGGAAGCCACCCACCTCCAGGACTTGGGCCTGAGAACCTGGAGGATGGAACTGCTGTAAGGAGGAAAGGGGAGATGCAGAAGGGGCAGGTTTTAGGAGAAATGAATAGTTCACTTTTGGAATTGTGAGTTTGAGACTCCAGTGGGAGGTGCATGTGGACACTGGTAGGCAGCCAGCCGGGCAGGGCCAGCTGGTTGTCTATGCTTCATAACAAATTCCACCAAAAGCAATGGCTTAAAACAACACATGTCTTTATTATTTCACGGTTTTGGGGACTGCAGAGCTGGGTTCTCTGCTCAGGCTGCATTAATAGTGTTGGCCAGTACTGGGCCATATAAGGAGGCTAGACTGGAGAAGGGTTAGCTCTCAGCTCCCCCAGGTTGTCACAGAACTTTTTTTTTTTTTTTTTACAGAGACAGAGAGAGAGTCAGAGAGAGGGATAGATAGGGACAGACAGACAGGAACGGAGAGAGATGAGAAGCATCAATCATCAGTTTTTCGTTGCGACACCTTAGTTGCTCATTGATTGCTTTCTCATATGTGCCTTGACCGCGGGCCTTCAGCAGACCGAGCAACCCCTTGCTGGAGCCGGTGACCTTGGATCCAAGCTGGTGAGCTTTTCTGAAACCAGATGAGCTTGCGCTCAAGTTGGCGACCTCAGGGTCTCGAACCTGAGTCTTCTGCATCCCAGTCCAATGCTCTATCCACTGTGCCACCGCCTGGTCAGGCTGTCACAGAACTTTTTCCTTGTTATTATAGGACTAGGAACCCTCTCTTGCTGGCTGTTGGCTGGAAGCCGCTCTCAGATATGACCATGTAGCCTTTGATCCCAAGTGAGGTGGCAGCCATGGAGGGTTTGGGACAGAGGAGGAGCGAGGTTTGGTGTAAGAGAAGGGGAAAATTCAAAATGGCCGTTGATTTCTTTAGTTATTCCTTCTCCGTGTCTTCCCTGCTCCTCCATGTAATACATATGCACAAAGAGCACAGGAAGAGGCAGGAGTTGTACCCCTTGTTTCCAATGGGTCCAGAACATCACTTGCCATGGCAAGTGCACAACAAATACCTATTGAAGAAAGGGGTGAAGGGGAGCTGTCATCAACACTGTTGCAACTGCTGATCTGAGTTTTCACCACCCTTTTCTAAAAATCATTTGGATCTGAAAGTGAGGACACACCCCCAGGAGGCTGGGTTTATTGAACTGTTGTTTTCTGTCCCTGGTATACAGAAGGTGGCAGGCCAGGTGTTCACAGGGCTTGTCACTTCATCCAGTGCCAGCTCATGCTTGATATGTCACTTCCCACCTCCCCAGTGACTCAAAATTGTCCTTTGTCCAGTTCCTAGTCCCCTGACTCAAACTCACGTGCCTCTGTGGCTGCCTGCCCCTTTTTACGTGGGGACTCTAACAAGGAAGCCTTGTTCTTCCCAGAGGACTAGAACACAGAGAACCTGCCAGCCTCTTCCCCTCCCCTATCCTGGAAAAAGCTGGCATTCTATATAGAATCAAGTAGGGACCAGACCAACACTCTCTTCTGCTGGGTACCCTGCTGTGTGCCTGCCAAGTCCCCGCTTACAGATGAAGACACTGAGGTTCAGAGGAAAAAAGAGCTCAGGTTCTAAGGACTGGATGACTGAAGGGGGGTTGCAGCAGGCTTTTCTGAAACCCAGAGAGTCCTACCCGACAAGGTCTTTTCACCTCTCTACCTTTATCCATCCTTCTGGCACAGCCCCTCTGGCCCCTTTGCCTATTTTTTGTTTGCTTGTTATAAAACAATAAATACCTTAATTACATAAGCTAGGATAGGAGGGAGGAGAATTTAATTGCCTTTCTGGGCCTTGATTTTTCTCAGAACTCCAGCCTTGCCCTCTGGTACACAGCCATCTGCGCATCCACACTGGCCTGGTCTGGAAGTGAGACATGCAAGAAGCTTGCCCTGCTGGGACTGCGTACTGCTCCCTCTAGAAGACTGCTGGTTTTCACATTCTTTTCCCTTTCATCATATTTCTCATGAATTTTCTTTGATTGTTTTATTTAATATTTTTACTTATTGATGAATTTTTAGAGAGAAAGGAAAGGAGAGAGAATGATTGATTTGTTGTTCCACTTATTTATTCATTCATTGGTTTATTTTTCCTTTTTTTTTTTTTTTTTTTTTTTTTTTTAGCAAGAAATGCAGAGAGAGACAGACAGGAAGGGAGAGGAATGAGAAGCATCAACTCGTCGTTGCGGCACTTTAGTTGTTCAGTGATTGCTTTCTCATATGTGCCTTGACTGGGGAAGGGGGCTACAGCAGGGCGAGTGACCCCTTGCTCAAGCCAGCGACCTTGGGCTCAAGTCAGCAACCATGGGGTCATGTCTATGATACTGTGCTCAATCAAGCCAGATGAGTCAGCGACCTCAGGGTTTCAAACCTGGGTCTTCTGCATCCCAGTCCGACGCTCTATCCACCGCACCACTGTTTGGTCAGGCTCATTGGTTGATTCTTGTCTGTGCCCTGACCAGGGACTGAACCCTCAACATTGACATATCAGGATGATGCTCTAACCAACTGAGCTACTTGGCCAGGGATCTTTGATCATTTTTGTTTAAAAGCTGTTCCTCCTCAGGAGTCAGCTTGGCCTCCTTCTTGTGGTCCAGAGGTATAGTGGGACTTGTAGCACTGCCAATATAGTGTGCTGTTGATGAGCGCAATGCAGTTCTTTACTAGGGTCTTGGTGCAGACCGATTCATTGTTGGATGCATTTGCAGATAATGTCAGCAATCCTCGTTTTGCACATACAGCACTCAGCCCCAGCAGGTTGCCCACAACCAGCTTCAAATCAGTGTACTTCTTGTTGCCTTGCTGCATACAGACTGTGTGTACGCGGTGGGGGCCAATCCTAAGTGTTAACAGCAGAGCACCTCAGCTCATATTTTCACTTCTTGTGGCAGGGCTTTCTTTTGCCCCTGGTCTTGCAGTGCTTGTGCCAGTTGTCCTGAGAGACTCCCATGGCTCAGTGCCATCTGGAAAGAGGCAGCCCCTTGCTTTTTTTTTTTTTTAATTCAGTGAGAGGAGGGTCCGCAGAGAGGCAGACGCCTGCAGGAGCCCCAATCAGGATCCACCCAGCAAGCCCACTCACTAGGGGGCGATGCTCTGCCCATCTGGGGTATTGTTCTGTTGCTCAGCAACCAAGCTCTGCTTAGCTCCTGATGTAGAGGCTATGGAGCCATCCTCAGTGCCCAGGGCCAACTCGCTCCAATCAAACCATGGCTGCGGGAGAGAAAGAGAGAGAGAGATGCAAGAGGGGGAGGGGTGGAGAAGCAGATGGGCACTTCTCCTGTGTGCCTTGACTGGGAATCAAACCTGGGACATTCACACTCCAGGTCGATGCTCTACCACTGAGCAAACCAGCCAGGCCACCTCCCCCTTGCTTTTTAAAATCACACCAGGCAGCTCTGACCTCAGGGCCTTCACACTCACTTAACCTTCTACCTGGGACATCCTTTCCCAAACAGATGCTTGCTAATTCTCTTCACTTTCTTGAAATCATTGCTCAAATCTCTAGATCTGAACAAATCTTTCTCTGACCACCCAACTTGATTTTACAACTTGCCCCAGCTCCTCACCAATACCCCTTCCATCTTCCTTTTTCTTTGTCCCACAGCACTCATCACTAGCTAACATAGTGTGCTTACCAGTTGCACAGTGGTGGATTGGAGTTTGTCAGATATATAAAATGCACACTTTTGTGAGTTGGCTGGTGTCCTATTGGTAGCCTGAAATCAGCTATAATGGGAGTATCAACACTGCAAGAATCAGCATGCTGCCTGACCAGGCAGTGGCACAGTGGATAGAGCATCGAACCTGGGATGCGGAAGACCCAGGTTCAAGACCTCGAGCTCGCCGGCTTGAGCGCAGGCCCGTCTGGCTTGAGCAAAAGCTCACCAGCTTGGACCCAAGGTCACTGGCTCCAGCAAGGGGTGGTTCGGTCTGCTGAAGGCCTGCAGTCAAGGCAGTGATTGCAGTGAGAAAGCAATCAATGAGCAACTAAGGTGTCGCAATGAAAAATTGATAATTGATGCTTCTCATCTCTCTCCATTTCTGCCTGTCTGTCCCTATCTATCCCTCTCTGACTCTCTCTCTGTCCCTGTAAAAAAAAAAAAAAAAAAAGAATCTGCATGCACTACAAAGCAGGGCTTTTTGCTCTGAAGAGCCAGCCATTCAACATTTATAAGCACACAGCTCTCTGTTTATTATGCTTAGTGTTTGTGATCTCTGGTTATCCCAAGCCCCATTAGGATGTAAGCTCCTGGGGCAGGGGTCTGCCCACCTTGCTCTGCTGTCATCCTGGCACCTAGAACAATTCTTGGCATCCAGTAGGCACTTAATAAATATTTGTTGAATTAATGAGTGACCCTCATTCTTAGCAACTGCTCATACTCTGAAAGTAGGACTTTCGTGAAGGGAAAGACTGCACAAATATAAATGGCAATTAACTTCAGAGCGGGGGTTACTTGGAGATAGGAGATCTCAGAGTGTGTTAACCGTAATAGTAGACTGGCCTGGGGTTACTTGAATGCAAGTAGGCAGGATTCTTGGAGGAATGCCTTCAGGAACCAGATGTCCTTTATGATTGATAAGCTCTGAGACTCCGACTCTTCTCATGTCCTTGATGATGAAGGAAACAATAGACGTGCAGGATTGGGGATGGTATGAATGGGGAAAAAGGATTTTGTAGCTTTCTAGCTTTATCTGCTGAGCTGTGGCTTTTGGAACTCAATAAATATGCAGTGGAGCAGTTTCTTGGGGCTGATTCCACCTTATGAGCTTCAGCCCTCTGCTATACTACTTTCATCTAATGTGTCTTATTCCTTGCGAGTCCAAACTGTAAAAGAAATCGTAGCATCCTCGTGACAAAACCACCTCTCAACATGCCCTGATCATTATGCCAGTATCCAGAAGCATCCTCTCACCCTTAGATAAAACAGTGGTACTGTGTAGCACCTTGACCCTTGGCCAGGCAATAAGACTCTGCATGCTTTAGCTACATGACTCCATCTAAGCAACACGACTCAGATCATCATGAGCCCAGCCCCATGACAACTCAAGCTGCAGGAGAAACTCCTGGTATCGTAATCCTAGCCCTGGGGGTGACAGAGAAGAAACACTATGGCTTTGGGCTCCAGTGCCAAGGATAATCCTTTGTACGTCCATTCAGCACCTATTTGTCAAGCTCCTGCTGCCATCTGAGTTGGACCACAGATGCAGGACTATCTTGCTTTTCCCATGATCTGCCCCAAGGCAGCACATCAGCCCTTGTCCCCAAAGCAGGAACCTAGGGGACCGGAAGTTGGTTTAAAGAAGCACTACGTGCCCTAGCCTGGTAGTTACGTTGTTTAGAGCATCATCCCAATACGCCAAGGTTGCTGGTTTGATTCCCGGTCGGGGCACATACAAGAATCAACCAATGGGGGAAAGAAAAGAATCAACCGATGAATGCCTCTCTCTCTCCCTCAAACCAGTCAATAAAAAATTTTCTTTGAAGAAAAAGAAGCATGGCGCCCTTGTCATTCGCACTAATACACGAATGTATATTACGGAATGTACGGGAGCCACCAGGTATGTGCAACTCTTGAAGCGGGTTCCCGGAGGTGCGCTGGTCAGGTCGCGCCGGTATGCAGCGTCTGGATAGACGAGTGGCTGGGAAGAAGGGCGGGGTGCGGGGCCCCGCGGCATGCGTGACCTTGTGAGAAACGAAGCCCCAGGACGTAGACCCCCCCCCCAACCCAGCGTCCGCAGCATCCTGGGAATGTAGGCGAGGTGGGCTCAGGGGCTACCGGGACTTGTGGACTTGGGATAGACTGCGCGGCAAGGGCGGCAGAAGCAGAGGCCGAAGCCGGCCCGTAGTTGCTGACCATACCCGGAGTTTCCCGCGCGGCTCCAGGCTGCAGGATGCGAGCTAAGACGAGAGCAGCGGCCGGGGCACCATGGCCAGCGAGAAGAAGCAGATGAACCTCAGGTCCTGCTGGCCAAGATCGTCCCCAGTGAGGGCGGCGCCGTGAGTACCCGACCGCCGGGACTCTGCCTCAGCCCTTGACGGTGCTGGGCATCCACAGTCCATCTGGGCCAGCTGGAACTCTCAGCGTTGGCCTTGGAAGCTGAACCCTGGCCCCATTCCATACTCAGCCCCCACACCCCGACCCAGCCTGTCCCACCCAGACCCCTGCCCCAGACAGCCAGGCACAAATCTGCACCCTCCCTGCAGATCCACCCTCAACTCCACCTTGACCCTTGTCTGATATTGGCCCCACCTTATCACCCAGATCGGGCTGAAAGGCTCCCATCCTGCTCCAACCCCCTGAGCCCCCGCTTGTTATATACAGGTGCAGACACTGCGACGGAAAGAAGCTCCTTGGCCACTTAACTTCCCTGTGGGGCTTTGGTTTGGGCGCTGCCCTTAACCGCCCCCTGCCATGCACACCTAATTCTCCCAAGTCCTGCAGTCTCACTCTCCCACCCGGGGTTTCCCAACCTCTGACATTGCTGGGATGTGGACCTCGGTGCTCTCAGGGCACTGTGGGATGAGCAGCACCTTTGGCTCCCGCCCACTTGATGCCAGGAACACCCCCAGTCATGACAACCACTGATGTCCCCAGCCATTGCCAGTGTGTGTGTGTAGGGGTGGGGGGCTGAATTACTCCCAGGGAGAACCAATGTACCAACCCTTTAAAAACATCAGTGGTTCTCAAGTCTCAGTCTGAGATGAGATGGAGAGGGTAGCTCACCCCATGACCAAAGAATATTTCTTTTTTTTTTTTTTTTTTTTTTTTGTATTTTTCCAAAGTTAGAAGCAGGCAGGGAGGCAGTCAGACTGACTCCCGCATGAGCCCCACCGGGATACACCCGGCATGCCCACCAGGGGGCGGTGCTCGGCCCATTTGGGGTGTTGCTCAGCTGCAGCCAGAGACATTGTAGCGCCTGAGTGGGAGGCCATGGGGCCGTCCTCAGTGCTGGGGTCAATTTTACTCCAATGGAGCCTTGGCTGCGGGAGGCAAAGAGAGAGACAGAGAGAAAGGGGAGGGGAAAAGGTGGAGAAGCATATGGGCGCTTCCCCTTTGTGCCCTGGGCAGGAATCAAACCCAGGACTTCCACACGCTGGGCAGACGCTCTACTGCTGAGCCAAGTGGACAGGGATTGACCAAAGAATATTTCCATTCTGTGCTTCAGATCACAGAGTCCCCTGCCCACCAGAAATGGAATTTGAGCTGCACAGGTCTTTTAAATTCTCCAGAAGCCATGGTGAAGAACACAAAAAGAAATAGGTGGCATAAATAAAATAAAGTGACTTTTCCAAGGAAACACCAAATGGCAAATGACACTGGTACTGCAGGAGGGCAAGAGGCCCAGGGAGCCCTGGAATGGGAGGTCACAGTGGCTTCTATGGAGGATTTGTCAGTGGCATCCGGGGCCAAGGTCATGACCAGATAGAGGTCAGGGCCAAGGCCACAGAGCTCAGGGAGGCAAGACCATGGATCCCCATCACTAAGCTGGGCCACCTAGTCAAGGACATGGTCAAGTTTTTGTAGATCTATCTCTTCTTCCTGCCGGTCAAGGAATCTAAGATCATTGACTTTTTCCTGGGGGTATCCCTCAAGGACAACGTTTTAAAGATTATGCCCATGCAAAAGCAGACAAACCCTGGCCAGAGAACCCAGTTCAATGTATTTGTTGCCATTGATGACTAAAATGGACATGTTGGTCAGAGTGTTAAGTGTTCAAAGGAAGTAGCCACTGCCATCCTTGGAGCCATCATCCTGCCCAAACCCTCTATTGTACCTGTGTGGACAGGCTATTGGGGGATGAGATCAGCAAGCTCCACAACCGCCCTTTGCAAGGTGACGGGCCACTGTGGCTCTGTGCTGGTGTGCCTCATTTCCACCCCCAGGGGCACTGGCATTGTCTCACCCCCTGTGCCCAAGAAGCTGCTGATAATGGCCAATAGGAACAATTGCTAAGCCTCAGCTAGGGCTGCACTGCCACCCTGGGCAACTTTGCCAAGGCCCCCTTTAATGCTATTGCTACAGATATCTCACCCCTGACCTCTGAAAAGAGGCTGTGTTCACCAAGTCTTCATTTCAGAAATTCACTGATTTCTTGTAAAGACCCACACCAGAGTGTCTGTGCAGAAGACTAAAGCTCCAGCTGTGGCTACCACATAATTTTATACAAGAACAATAAAATGAATTAAGCCTGTTAAAAAATAAATACATATATAAAGTGAGTTTTATAAAATATGAAATTAAATGTACTTTATATAACCCATGTTGACCCTGAGAAGACTACCTGTCAAGAAGGACTCCCTTGTAATTTATTGGGCCCAATTTCATTGTAGCCATTGTTTTCAGGGGACTCTCACACAAGCTGCATATCAGAGAAAAGCCACATACTTTCACCTCCAACCCACCCCCACCCCTGCCACTCCGCACTGTGCTCCTGCCCACTGAGTCAGCTATTAGAACTCCCAGGATTGAAACTTGACCAATAGGACTGAGCCATTCTCCACCCAATCAGAGCTGTACAGCTATATCCTCATTTGCATCTTTACAGACCAATTGGAGCATTCCAACTACTCAGTGCTTGTTGGACCAAACTAGAGATTTGGAGTCCTCATTTACATGAAAACTGACCAATCAAGGGTGGGCCTGGAACTCTTGTTTATATAAGCCCGCTTTACCTCTGTTCTCGCAGAGGGCACTTTCAGTTTCCATTGGGGGCTATTTCCCTGCCTGAAGTTTTCCAATAACTGAGTTAAGTATCTGTTGAAATTTAAATTAAAAATTACCTTTCAGGTAGTCAGTAGCTGAAAGTGGCTGGTGACTCTGTCCTGGACCAAGTTTGTTGTGTGACCTCCCTGGCTTGTCTCTGCTGGGATTGATCAGGCTGCAACCACTGGTCCGGGGCAGGAAATTGCACACAGTGGGTCCAAAGCTAGTTCCAGTACCCATGCCAAATCCAATTTGAATTTATCACCACCATCTGCTCTTTCCAAAGTTGATCACCTTAGTCCTCCCTTCCTCTTTTGTAACTGTTCCCAAAGCCCCAAGCTCCTTTCACCTCCCTGCACAGTCACCTGGCCCTGTGGCCCAACAACCACAAGAAGCACAGCGGGGGGTCCCTGAGCTACCCTCCAGCTCCCAACCAGGACCCCATCAGCAAAGAGCTGCTGCTGAAAGACAGCATTGCCTGAGGTAGCCACAGGGCCTGAGGTCAAGGGTAAAGTGTTTTAGGGCCCCAGCCCCACTACCTTCTATTCTGGTTGCCCTGCCTCAGTGTCTTAGACCCAGCACCCCCAAATCCAGTCTCACCAAGATGTGCCTCCCAGCCACGTGGGGCAGGTGAGGGACCTGGGCACCCGTGGAGCCCCTCACCTTCACCCATCTATCTCTCCTTGGGGTTGCTCACCTGAGCCATCTTCCCTGGGTGAGGGGTGATCCGCAGTTCCTGGGGAGGCCAGTCCCAGTTTCCAGGCCATTCCATCCTGTCTGAGCCAACCCATCACCACTGAAAGCCTCCATTTCCCTTGACACTCCTGATGACTTAAATCTCAGGCCCCCAGATGGCCGGCAGAGCTGGGCAGCATGCACCTCCCTGGCCCTGACAAACATGGGACAGCCACTTTCACCACCTGTTTTGCCAAACTTGGGTTCAGCTTCAAAAACAGATTCATCAAGCAACATCATCTTCACAGGCATTCTGTGCTATTTATTCAGGCTCCTGAACCGCCAGCTCACACCCCTCAGCTTAGCTCAGGGGCCCACTCAAAGGCCTAATGGACTGGAATAGCCCTTCCCACTCTAGAGCCTTCTGTGTGGTTATAATATTTTCCTCGTTGATTTTGAGAGAGAGGAAGGGGGAGAGTGTGGAAGAGAGAGAAAGAGAAACGTCAACTCGTTCCTTTTAGTTCTGCACCCATTAATTACTTATATGTGTCTTGACCGGGGTTCAAAATAATGCCCCCAGGGCCCAGCCAGCACCCTCAGGATCAGGCCAGATCCCTCAGGACAGAGCCAGCAACCCCAGAATCAAACCAGTGACCTCAGTACTCCAGATGACACTCTATTGTGCCACCAGTCAGGGCTGTGTGGTTATTTATTAAACAGACTCACCCAGGCTTCCACTGTCCCTGAGACCACCAAAACAGGAGTGACTCCAAGGGGCAGGACTTCAGCTGACATTTCAGGTCTGGCGTCCTCCAGCACCAGAACTGGGTGGGGGACCGAAGAGGGGTTCCAAATAATACAGCCGTGCTCTCACAGCTGCAGCCCACCCCAAAGAAAGAGTCTCAAGGCCCCCAACTAACCAGTGGCGCCAGTGAGGGGAGCTTGCCCAGAGCCATGGGAAGGCTGTCCTGGAAGCAACAGGCATCTCCAGGGCTCCCTCTCCTGAACACCCTCCTTGGCCCGCGTCTCCTGCAGAGCACCAGTGTTGGACCAGAGGCCAGGATATGGGGGTTGGAGAGAGGGGGCTGGGACCCTCTGTGAGAGAAGGCTTCCTGCTGAGGCCGCTGAGGACTTCCTCTTGGGTGTGGACAATGCCGGGAAGGGGGATCTGAGGGCAGGCTCTGCAGGAAGCCCAGGCCAGGGGTGGGGGGTGGGCAATAGAGCAAGGACCTCAGCCCCAAACATGTCAGCTCCCATAGACTCAGTCTTCCAGGAACAAGACCACATGTCTCAGGTGCAGGTGTGAAATCAGTTCAGCCCACCTATCCCCATCTCCCCACCCCTGCTATTTATTGTTCCCCTCAGGTTCACAGGGTTCCCCTCTCACCCCACCCTGGGGTCCACCCAGACTCTCCATGCTCCTGACCCATTCCTCTCTTCTGCCCTCCTCCCCCCTCCCTCTCCTTACCTCTCCACTGCCCTCTTCTCCCCCCTCCCCAGGCTCCACCTTTGCCCAGAAACTTCTTCATCTGTTCAGCCCACTTGTCCTCAGGATGGTGGCACTGACACCCCCCCCCAAATCATCGGGTTCTCCTTTGTGCTCTCTAACAGAAATATGAGTCTGAATGTGAAGATTCGCCCATCACTCACATAGATAAAGATCACATCTGGGAACTTGTGATGGGCAGCAGTTGGGGAGGCAAGGCTCAGAGAGCTGGGTCACACCCTGCAAGGAGCCTCAGCTACCAGGGCAGCAGGAAGTGAGGTCAGGGGCTGGGAAGAGGGCCACTCACCAGGCCAGCTGCCCCCAGCCAGGGTTAAGGGCCCAGCTTCCCGAGAAGGGCCCACACCTCCGGGCTGGGGAGGACAGAAACTTGGAGTCCACTTTCCTGTGTGGCATTCCCCGGCACTAGGGCGCCGGGAGGGGGGGAGACCAAGGAAGATTGACTGTGGGTCACACACATGGAACATCGCCTCTCGAGGTTCCCCTGAGAAGCCTCAGTTCCCCTCTTATGCTCCCAGTCCCTCTGAGCCTCAGTTCACCCTTTCAGCTCCCAGCCCTTCCTCCTGGGCCTTAGTTTCTGCCTCTGACTAAGGCTGCAGAGATGCAGGCAGGCAGAGCAGTGGTGCTTAGAAATCCCATCTCCTGGCTGCCCAAGAGAAACGGGCACAGGCCACACCCTGAAGTTGGCTGGGGCAAACCTCCGTTCTTTTCTTCCTGTGTGCCTGCTGTTATAGGGTCTGGGGCAGGCGAGGCCACAGCAGACAAGATCTCCCCCAGAAGAGGAGAATTGTGACTTCAGCTACACAACCTTATTAAGTGCTGTGAGGAAAACGCACCTGGAGCCCTGGCCAGATATCTCAGTTGGTCAGAGCATCTTCCTGATACACCAAGGTTGTGGGATCCAGGGCACATACAAGAATCAACCAATAAATGCATACATATATAAGTGGAACATCAAATCAATGTTTCCCTCTCCTTCCCTCTAGATAAAATCAACTTTTTTAAAGTTTATTTAAAAAGAACAAAGAAAGAAAATACACCTGGATTAAGTGCAATAGAGGAGGGGGCTATGGGAAGATGGTTGGGGAGGACTCTGAGGAGGCAGTGTCTGGGTAGAGACTCAACAGGGAGAGTGAGGGCACAGCTGTGCATAGGCCTGAGACTGTCTGATCCCACAGGGCTCTGGCCAGCAAGGAGATGGGTTTTTCCTTTATGCCACAGACAGCCTAGGGTGCTCAGAAGGGTGTATCTGAAACCACTCTGGGTGCCAAGTGGTGATCAGCTAAGAAGGGCAGACAGGGAAACAGAGACCAGGCTGAGGGTCACCAAGCAAAGGGTGGAGGATTCAGGCATTGGGAAAATGAGGTTCTCAGGACTGGCTGATAACTGCTTTGGTAGGGAGGCTGGCCATGGTCCCTTTCCAGGCCTCTCCTGTGGAACCCAGACCCAAGTCTTTCTGTGGAACAGAGTATAGAGGCACCTCCATGCCAGGGGTTCCCAGGTTCCACCAGCCCGCCCCTTTGACAGTGGGGAAACGGAGCTCTAGTGGCCAAAGCTTAGTGCACGGTACCTATATAACGGGGTGGGCGTGGGGGTGGGGGGCATGCTCAGAAGGAGGTCATGATGTGTCCCAGGCACGGGTAGGCCTCAGCTCCATCACCCCAGAAGACCACACCACCCCGGAAGAACCTTCTCCCCCAGGAGATTCCATCATTAGAGACCCTCGCCCGACAGGCGATCCCTCCCCCGCCCCCTGCACCACACCACCACCACTACACACAGGAGCTGGAAGGCAGCTGGTTCCCACTGCTCCCGGCGCGGGCGCGGTTACTCGGAGCAGTGAAGGTCAGATTCTGCAGACCGGGTGTGCGCGGGTTTGGTTTTCCATTCACTTGACCTCGACGGTCACCACACCCCCACACCCCCACACCCCCGCTCCATCTTCCGATGGATCTTCCCGTCTGTGAAAATGAGACCTGGAATTGACCCAGACCTTCCTGACCTATCTGTTGTGGCCTCGGCCCCGCACCCCCATTTCTGGCCCCCAGCCCCTGCCTCTCTGTCGCCTCCAGGGTCGCGGGTCAGGACGGGAAACCCCCTCGGGAAACCCCCTTGGAACAGCTGGAGGAGGGGGCGGAGAAGCAGGGTTGTGGGGCACCGAGAAGGAGCCAGAGGCACCACTATTTAAGCCACTTCCCTCGAGGGCCGAGGACCGTGGACAGAGCAGGGGACCCAGCATGGAACAGGGCCTGGCCCTTCTGCTTTCCCTTTTCATGGGGCTCTTCCAGCAAGGCCTCGGTGAGCAGGGGAAGAAACTCCGAAAGGGAAAGGGGCTTTAGGAAAGAGGAGGAAGCAGATGTGAAGGGGGTTCGGAGGTGGTTGGTGATGGTGGGGCTTAGATAACAAGAGGGGATTCTGAGAGGGGAGGGGGCTGGGCCAAGGGCGGTGGGGAGATCCAGGGATGGTGATGAGGCAGGCTTCACACGGCCGTCTTGGGGGAGACAGGGATAAGAGGTTTAGGGGCTCGGGCACAGAGAGCTCAGGGCAAGGGTCTGAGGCTGGGTGCGCGGGGTGGAGGGAGGGCGGGGGGGGGGGCTCACAGCGCCGTCTGCCCACAGGTGGGCACTTGGAGGTGGAGCCCCACGAGCCCGTGGTGGCGGTGGCCATGGGTGAGTCGAGGCAGCTTACCTGCCGCCTGGCCTGCGCGGACCACAGCGCCTCCTCCGTGCAGTGGCGGGGCCTGGACACCACTCTGGGTGCAGTGCACTCGGTCGCCGGCAGCAGCGTCCTTTCCGTACACAACGCCTCGCTGTCGGCTGCGGGGACCCGCATATGTGTGGGCTCCTGCGGGAACCACACCTTCCAAAAGAGCGTGGAACTCCTGGTGTTCGGTGAGCCCCCGCCCGTCCTCTCCTCATCGCCTTCGCACAAACCGGGCCTACCTAGCAATTCTGCTTTGTCTCTGTCCCTTTGCCACCTCTTCCCAGGAGCCTTCCCGGATTGCCCACCCCGTTCCAGCTCAAAGCCTGCTTCACAGCTCCTAAGTCGTTCTACAATCCATTCGCCCTTCCAACATCCCTCCTTTCAGGCCTCCCAGCCTTCTTTGTCCTGCTCCCAACTCACTCCCAAGCCCCCCTCCCCCCCGCCGCCCATTCCTGACCGCTCTCCTTTCTGCTCTGCACCCTTCTCCAGCACCTTATATTCTAGACAAGCAGGGTGTGACTAATGGGTCTCCCCTGTCCCTCTGCACCAGCAGTCCCCACTTCCCCGCTTGGCATCATTCCCATACCCTCTTCTTCAGGGCCGTTTTGATCCTCTGGGCTCAGCCCTCCCCCTCCAATCCTCCCCACACAGCCTTCCCGAACCAGCTGACTGTGTCCCCAAAGGCCCTGGAGGCCAAGCAGGACCAGGAGTTGGCCTGCACGGCCCACAACGTTACACCTGCCGACCCTGATGCCCTCTCCTTGTCCCTGCTCTTGGGGGACCAGGAACTGGAGGGATTGCAGAGCCTGGGCCGGGATGAGGAGGAGGAGCCCCAGGAGGGCGAGGATCTGCTGTTCCAAGTGACAGAGCGCTGGCTGCTGCCCACCCTGGGGACACCGGCCCCACCCACCCTCTACTGCCAGGCAACCCTGAGTCTGCCTGGCTTGGAGCTGAGCCATCGCCTGCCCATTCCAGGTGAGTCTTCAGGGTCCTGACTGCCCTGTGCCTTAGTGTCTCCCAGGAATTGGGGGAAGTCATGCCCCCCAGCTCCTATGAGCCTTGATGATCACTGATCAGTGGCTCTTCCGGAATCCTGGTTCTGCCCCTCACCGGCTGGCTCCCCATCTAGACAAGAGTACCTACAGCAGGTGGGAAAATTGCATTCCATCTTTAGTCTGCCCCTTGGGGCAGCCAGAGTGATTCTTCTCAATTGTTTGTTTATTCATCCATTCAATAGATTTACTGAGCACCTACCCTGTGCCAGGCCCCATGTGGTCCCTTCCTGTCCTCCCAACTTGGTTCCTGGTTCCCACCCTCACCCCTCAAATCTGTCTTCTTCACAGCAGCCACCAAAGGATGCCTGTGAAGACCTGAGTTAGACCCCACCCCATCCCTCTTCTGCTCATAGCCCTCCAGGGCTCCCAACTCTTTCCAAATAAAAGTCAGTCTTCCCAGGGGTCTCCAACACCCTGCCCTGCCTGACCTGGTGCATCACCTCCCTGCCCTCACTTCCTCCCTCTCACCCCCTTTCTCACTCTGCTCTAGCCAAAAAGGCCTCCTTAATGTTCCTCCAACAGGCACGATGTGTGTCTTGTTCATGGATGTGTTCCCAGTGGCTAAAACAGTGCCTGGAGCATAGTATGTATTGAATAGATACCCTCTGAATGAATGAATAACTTATCATGGTGCCCAGCACATAGCAGGTACACAATAAATACTTGCCAAATGAACAAATGGTAACATTTAACATGGGCGCTGGCACACAGTAGGTGCTCAGTTTGTGTCAGATGTGCCCTTCCCTCGCTCTACCTCTCGGTCTTATAATAATAAAATTCAGTGCTCACCAACCCTATGCTCTGGGTGCATGTGTGGGCCTAGGTGGGGGGTTCTCACCTCCTTTACAGTTGAGGAAAGAGAGTTCAGAAGTTCCCTCAATGTCAGGGGGTCCCAAGAGACCAACCCCACTCCTACCCACTGGGATACATTGCAATTAGCCCAACTGGCCCAAGGCGGGACTTGGAGAAGTTCTGGTCCAACCCCCAGTACAGATGGAGAGATTGAGGCAAGGGAGGGGAAGGAAGGGGACTGGAGCAGCAGAGAGAAAAACAGCTGCCCTCTTTTCCAGTTCTGCACAGCCTGACTTCCCAGGACCCCCCCATCACAACCTCCCTGGATGCCACCCTGGAGCAGGACTCCATCCACAGCCCTGGGAGTCCTGGCCCCAAGCCAGAAAACAGCTCCACCAGGCCCTGCCGCCCTGAGATCCACAGGTTGCCAGCACCAGGGGGTCTGGAGCTGCTGTGTGAAGCAGCTTGCGGTCCTGACATAGCTGTGCATTGGACCCAGGCACCCGGTGACCTGGCAGCTTACGAGAGGTCGGAGGCTGGAGCCCAGGCTTGGCTGACTGTGCTGTGGGCCAGATGCAGCCCTGAGGGCTGGTTCCAGTGTCGCCTAGATCCAGGGGGCCAGACAGCCAGTCTCTACCTACTCCCAGAATTCTGTGAGTTTGGGGGACTGAGGAGGGCATTGGGGGAGCCTAGGAGGGAGGAAGCCTTGCATAAAGACCTTCGACAAGGAGGTGCCCTGCCCAGCCTCAGTTTCCCCAACTGTCCAGTGGGCTTCCCCAACACTATAAGATTACAGTTGCCTGGCATGGCAATGAATATAAATTTCAGGGATTAAATAGACTGCACAGCAATTTCTAAACTCTGACCTTTATAGACTACAACAGCCTGTGGAATAAAAATTGAAAACAGCCACCTAGGTCTTTTCAATTTTTTTAGTAGCCACATTAAGGAAAAAAATGCAAAAATATATGATATTTTCTTTAAAAATTGCTGTTCTAAGCTGTTAAGTCCTCTATTAAATTTTAGGGAATTTGGTAAATTTTAGGGAAGCCCTTGGCAGGCTCTGCTGTGTTTCTCCCCACAACCTGTAAAGAGGTATACAGGCTCCCAATGCTTCTCTCTCCAGGTTCCCCACCAATGCCGGAAACTCTGTGGGTGGGCAGCCTGGTGCTGGGGCTGCTCCTCCTGGTGTTCCTCGCCTATCGCCTGTGGAAACGCTGCCAGGCTCACCAGCACCTCTGAAGTGGCCTGCCTTTCCTTCAACTCAGTTGTGATTGGAGGACGTTGAGGGTTCTTATAAAACCCAGTGCTCACCAGACCTACGCTCTGGGTGCATGTATGGGGCTGGACAGCATGAGGGCTGACCAATGGCCTTTGCCCTGATTGCCAGCACAATGAGGGCTCCCCAGCTGGCTGGGTTTCCCCTCCATGAAACCCCTGGCAAGCCCCACCCCAGGTGGAGAATAAAGAGTATCTGGTCTGACCTCAGTGGCTTCTGTTGTGGTAGAAGGACCCTGGGCCATTCCCCAGGCTGTCCACAGGCTGGGGAAGTATGCTTGGGGAGGGATAATACAAATGCTGTTCCTATCCCTGATGCAGGGACCCTGGAGCTTCAAGAATAACATCAAGCCTAACCAGGCAGTGGCACAGTGGGTAGAGCGTCGGACTGGGATGCGGAAGACCCAGGTTCGAGACCCCCGAGGTCGCCAGCTTGAGCACAGGGCCCATCTGGCTTGAGCAAAAGCTTGCCAGCTTGGACCCAAGGTCGCTGGCTCCAGCAGGGGTTGCTCTGTCTGCTGAAGGCCCCTGGTCAAGGCACATGTGAGAAAGCAATCAATCAACAACTACGGTGTCGCGACAGCAAACGAAAAACTAATGATTGATGCTTCTCACCTCTCTCCGTTCCTGTCTGTCTGTCCCTACCTATCCCTCTCTCTGACTCTCTCTGTCCCTGTAAAAAAAAAAAAAAAAAAAAAAAAGAATAACATCAAAAGAAATGAAAAATTTATTGGGGGGCAGTGTGGGTAGACACAGAAGAAGGTGACTTATTAAGGGAGCTAAGGAGGGGAAAGAGCTGAAACACACGCTAGAACTGAGACCAGCAGATACCAGGGGCTTGAGCTGGTGGGTACTCGGGAGCCATGGGAGAACTGAGAGCGCTTGAATGTGCAGCGCCCTCCGGTGGTGAGGCAAAGTAACAACAGCCTGGGATGGGGAAATAAGAGACAACGGGTGGCTTACTCATTCCTGGAACACGCACTGGGGACTAGAGGCAGTGGGAGCCCAGAGCAGACCCCTAACGCAGCCTGGTGAACTATTAACTCAAACCAAGACTGGGTTAGGCTAAAAGTCAAGCTGAGCGCAAAGGCTCAAAGACGAAAGTCAGAAAAATGGGACAGGGCAGCGCTCGGTCCTGGAATCCAGGTGGATCCATCCTCTCTCAAGCACTGCCAAAGCTTCTCTGGTAAGCGAGGAGGCTGGTTGCTAGGGAACCATGCCAAGCAAGGGCTCGCCCACTACCAAGATGGCAAGCAATGCTGCTTCATGCCGGAAACCAAGCCCTTCCTTGGGAAGCCATTTTGGAGTCTGGCAAAGTACAGATGCCGGGCCTAAGCCAAGAAAGCCAACCAGTACATGTACAGAGGAAATTCGAGGGAGAAGGCCAACGCGAACCTGAGTGAAAGGTGGCCTGCATTCTCTGTCCTTAACAAAGATGGCCAACAGGAGGCGCCAGTGCACAGTGGAATATGGCGGCGCTTCCGGTCCCGCTGCCCTCAGCGAAGATGGCGGCAGTGGAGAAGCGGCGGCTGGCCATAGTCCCGGCGGCCAGTTACACAGACACCGGTCGGCCGCCGGTGTCCCGGGCGGCGGCAACGGCAGAGAGCGAGGAGGACTTCCTGCGGCAGGTCGGAGTGACAAAGATGCTACGCGCAGCTCTGCTGAAGGTGCTGGAGGCACGGCCCGAGGAACCGATCTCCTTCCTGGCGCACTACTTCGAGAACATGGTCCTGAGCACGCCTGCAAACGGCGGCGCCGGGGAGCCCCCGGGCCAGCTCCTGCTGCAGCAGCAGCGCCTGGGCCGCGCTCTATGGCACCTTCGCCTGGCTCACCACTCCCAGAGGTGCGGGACTAGGCCGGGCCTGGGCGGGTAGGGTACCCCGAGGGGACTTCAATTCCCAGAGTGCTCCGCGCGGCTCCTCGCCGGGGGCCCAGCGCTTGAGCGTGTTGCATGCTGTGAACTGTAGTCCGTAATGTCTTTCTGGCTCGGGGTGAACCCGGACTGCAATGAGCTGTAGGTCCCCAACGTAGCCTGGCGGTGGTTGGCGTGCTATGCGCCGGTCCCAATACCTTCTGCCAGCTTCGTCTTTTTTTTACATATATATATTCTTTTTTACAGGGACAGAGAGAGGGATAGATAGACAGGAACCGAGAGAGGTGAGAAGCATCAATTACTAGTTTTTCGTTGCCCTTGGGACACCTTAGTTGTTCATTGATTGCTTTCTCACATGTGCCTTGACCACGGGCCTTCAGCAGACCCACCAACCCCTTGCTGGAGCCAGCGACCTTGGGTCCAAGCTGGCGAGCTCATTGCTCAAGCCAGATGGGCTCCCAGTGAAGGTGGCGAGCTCGGGGTCTCGAACCTGAGTCTTCTGCATCTCAGTCGGATGCTCTATCCACTGCGCCCACCGCCTGGTCAGGCCCAGCTTCGTCTTTTGTGATGGCTTTTTGTAGTTAATGAGTTCCCTCTTGCAGCCCACCCAACTTTTTGGAGCCCAAAGAGCAAGCCCTCCCAAATCCCTCCTAGATGGCTCAGTTCGAGCATAACATCACCATTAGAAAGAATATGAACATAGGGTCTGGGCTGTGGAGGACAGAGAGCAACCTAGTCACCTAAGGCCTCTATCTTAGAGGGAGGCACCCAGGGTGCAGGAGGGTTAGCTGGGAAGAGCCCCGTGTGACGCAGAGAAAGGTGGTGCCTCTAATGCACTGCCTGGAGGCTGTATACGTGTAATGTGGGATCCTCAGCCTTCTCACAGCTGAAGTATGGTGGGGTGAGGGGATGGTGCCTTCCCACGCCCTGCATGTCCCCCCTTTCCCACAGTTGTGAGCCCATGGAAGGTGGTTGAGGAATATGTGCTGAATGCATGGTCTGCATCAGGTGGATTGAGGAAAAGCACTATCAACCAGACAAAGTCACTGGCTGGGTGTGGGTGGTCTGGGTCTTGTCTACAAGCATCCCCAGAAGCAAAGCCTAATGCAGGCGTTCATGTAGACATGATTTTATAAGGGGGTGCTTCCAGAAGACCCCAGAAAGGGGAGGAAGCCAAGCCTAATTCCCAGGGGATTCCCAGGTGCTTCCAGGAGGCACTGTGGAGTAAGAGGTCCAAGCCACAGAAGGAAAGCACAGAGATGCTGGGAGGAGAGCTCAGCTGTGGAAGGGGTGTGGAGGGTAGGCATCCAAGCAGAGCAGCCACCTCACCACCACAGGAGAAAAGGGCTACCGGGTTTCTGGGATCTGGGGCCACCCCTGAGATAGGGACCTGGAGAGAGAAGCAGGTCACTGGGACTTAAACGGGCTTTGGACATCCTGTGAAGGTTGAGCTGATGGATTTGCTGGGGTCAGGTGGAAGGGGAGTATGCAGGACAATCCCAGGTGTCCATGAGGCCTCTACTGAGATGGGGGGACATTCCCATAGTAGCTAGGGGACTTTTACATGAAGGGTCTGGGAGGACCTCACAGCAAGAAAGTGGACAGGCAGTTCTGCAACTGAGATGTGCAACTGGGACAGGAGGTTGTCAACTGGGAGGGGTTATGAAGTCCTCAGAAGAGCTGAGAAGAGCCCAGGCCCCAGTTCTGAGTAGCCCCAGCCTCAAAGAACGCATAAAAAAGCATGTGAAGGTAGACCAGATGTGAAGGAGGGAACCAGAAGAGAGTGGCATACTGGAACATCTTCCAAGGACAAGTAGTCAGTGGCAGGGCCACCATGTAAAGTTGTTTAGGTCAAACAATGCACAAGCCACTCGCCCCATAGATATCACAGACAAGGATATTTATATGAAGGCTTTTTTAAAAGACTTTATTGATTTTTACGGGGGAGGAGGACAAGTAGTTTCTTCACTCTAGCTAGCTGTTTATTGGTTGCTTCTCATATGTGCCTTGACTGGGCAAGCCCAGGGTTTCAAACCTGGGACCTCAGCGTTTCAGGTTGGCACTCTCTCCGCTGTGCTGCCACACAGGTCAGGCTATATGAAGGCTTTTTGTAGGGTTTTTTTCTAATTCACACAAAGGCACCCTGTGGGCTGGCGGCAGCCCTGTGTTCCATGGCCCAGTAGATTAGTGCTGAGAAGTCTGTTGTATTTACGGTGGACAGGAAACTGTTATTAGTTTTCTGTGGCTGCTATAACAAATTACCACAAACCTGGTGGCTTAAAACAACAAATATATTCTCCCACTGTTCTGAATGCCAAAAGTCTGAAATCAAGGTGTTGCAGGGCCAAGCTCCCTCCAGAGGTTCTAGGGGAGGGTCCTTCCTGCCTCTTTTAGCTCCTGGGCATCCCTGGGCATGTGGAAGCATCACTCCAGTCTCTGCCTCATCGTTACACGGCTGACTCCTCTGTCTCTGCCCTGCCTCTTCTAAGAACATTTGGCATTGAATTTAGAGCCACCTACCCTATCTCCAGATCCGGAACTGATTACCTAGCCAAGACCTTATTTCCAAATGAGGTCACACTCACAGGTTCCAGATGAGTGTGCATTTTGTGGGGACATGAGTCACTGCACTGCAGGGGCATTGAGGCTGTTGCTATAGGCAGTTAGGAGCAGCAGGGGCGAAGAGGGAGAACAGTGAGCACAGGCCCTGGTGGGTGCTGGTTGTAGATACACACACCCCCTCCAGAGACAGAGCAAGTAGTGGACACAGGAGGCCCTTAACCGCTCCTGAAGGCTCAGGGGCAGAAAGAAGCCTTGCCGGACAAGTCCCAGGTGTGGGAGATAGGTACTCCAAGGTTGGGCAGCTTTGCCTGCTGCAACATTGACCAGGCCATCATTGGGCTCTTCTTGAGTATGTCATCATGAAAAATTTGGGGAGAAGTCAACCAAAACCCCTGTGTTCGTGCCTCAAGCAGTCAGGCTTGCTGGCCTGCAGGACTGGTGATGGCTGCAGCTGCATCCCATTGCCCCCCCATCCCCCACTGGCCTCAAGACCCTGGGGTCATCTGGACTCATTGCTGCATGACCATGAAGGGACAGAGCCAGAGTCAGGCCCGGGCAGTGTGGCTCCTAGGCCTCCTTCTAATCCACCACACTGCTAATAGTAACAATAAGAGTGCCATGCCCCGCAGGTCCCTGTGACCCAGGAAGACACACATAAAGTACCAACAAGTGTAGGCCAAGGCTCCTCAGCGCACATCACCTCTGGGGGACTGTCCTGGTCACTGTGGGGTGCTGAGCATCATCCCTGGCCCCCACTCCCTTGATGCCTGGAGCAGCCTGTGTGACAAATACAAATGTCCCTATTTATTACCTAGTGTGCCCTAGAGGCAGAATCACCCCCGTTGAGAACCCCTGGTCTAAAGTGAAAAGTCTCTGTGTCTCTTTCTGGAGACATTACATAAATATATTTGTATTTTGTTTGAACAGATTCTCACATATTTCACAAACTGCTGATGGGAATGGAGCCCTCAGTAAGTGCTCAGTCCTAATTCACAGACAGGGAAACTGAGGCCCAGAGTCCCACCATGCAGCCAAGATGGAGCCCAGACCACCAAGTCCAGAGCAGGCTGCCTTCTTGATCCCTCCACCACCACCATAATTCAGCAGATGACATGGGCACCCCTCATGACTGGAAACCATTAGCTGGGCAACCCCCAGGATAGGCAGTTAAAAGGCCTCAGCCTAGAGGTTAAGTGTTGCCCTCCTCTGGGCTTGCCCAATCCTCTTCATAGCTCTGATCTCACTAGCTAGGCTGTAATTACCCCTTTGCATGCCTTCCTACTCCATGAGGAAGTCTGGACAGCCTGGCTGAATCGCAGCCCAGGTTATAGCAAATGACAAGCACACACAGCCCCTCCCATATGCCCCACAATCTTGAGCACTTGGCACAAACCTACTCTTCTGTCCTCATGAGATTCCTGAGGCACAGGGATTACAACCCTCATTCTCCAGCTGAGGAAAGTGAGAGGCAGTGGCTAGAGCACAGGTCTGAGCTGGGGCCAGAAACACAGGTGCACACACAAAAGGTGCTCAATGAACACCTGGGGAGTCAACAAGCACCCAGATGTTTGCCCGCCTGGTAGGTCAACCAGGTTCCTGGAAGAGAAGCTTCAAGGCCCAGAGTTAGATTGGGTGGGTCTTGAGTCACTAACATACCAGTCACAGTGAGCTGTGTCCCACCAAAGGAACAAAACACTCTCAAACCTCAGTGGCCTCAACACAACTAAGGCTTGTTCCTCACACCAAGGGGCTGCTACGAACTTACATATCATGGCAGTGGGGAGTGCACCATGGGGAATGGTGCACTGGCTCTGAAAACTTCCATCAAACATGGCCTGCACATTATTCATATTCACATTCAGTGACCAAAGCAAGTACAGGGTGGAGAGATGGACAGCATAGTGGCGACCAGCCTTGGAGACACATCTGGAGACCCTCATCTTTTGGTATCCATTACTGCATGCTTTGTCTCCCACACCTGTTTCAATACTAGGTGTTTTGGACATGACAGCAACTTCTTTGGAGCATGTGCTTTGGGGGAACAGCTACCAAGTGTGGGGGTGCTCAAGCTATCCCATGGGGATGCCCCAGGGCCAGAAGCCCAGGCCTCCTATCTAAACATCATATGATAACACCTCCACCTTTGAGCCTTCAGAGGACTATGGCCGCAGCTAGCATCCTGACCTCAACCTTGCAAAGGAACGGGCCAGAACCCCCCAGCTAGACTGCTCCCAAGTTCCTGCCACATAAAAACAACATAATTGTTGCTGCTGTTTTTAGGCCACTAAGTTTGGGGCTAAGTTGTTATGCAGCAATGGATAACTGATTCGGACTCTTATGACTGCCAGTTACACCGAGTCTTCCCAACTTCCTTCTGTTGAAAGGAGTTTAAAACTCCTACAAAGCGTTGTTATGTGGTAACAGTCATAGTCATGGGAATGAATGTTGACCATGAGTATCTGGCACCATCTTCAGTGCTTCCCTGGATGGTCTCACTGCAAAGCACCCCAAACACCAAAGGGTCCAATAAATAACACAGGAGTTTACAGACAGATGGATCCCAGCTGGGAGACCTCTGGCTCCTGCCCTCTTGCCTCTGGGCCACGGTTTCCTCTGCAACAGGGCTTTGACCCACCCACATAGCTCGAGTTCACACACCCAACCCTTATTAGCCTTGTGCTGGGCAGCAGAAGTGACCAGTGTCCAGGTTTACCGAGCACCTGCTATGTGCTGGCCAGCGTTTGCTGGGTTCCCACTGCATACTGGACAGCATTTACTGGGCACCCACTGCACACTGACCCAGAGAAAGTTGAGGTGACGTGGCCAGGTCACACATAAGAGTGGGGATCTGATATGAACTTTCCTTTGCCATGGAGCTGAGCTCCCAAAAAGGATGAATATAAAGCCTAGGGTTGGCCCCTTTCTCTTTGGGATCCTTGGCCCGACCATCAGACTGCCCCGAACCTTACTTCCCAATTGTGACTGTAGAACTAGTAATAGGCCACTAGCCATGCTAGCACTGGGCCACAGGCCGGGTGCTAGGCAGTCAATCTGATGAGAATGAGACACTCAGTAAACTAGCCACCCAGGTTCACCCCATAGCCCACACAATCAGTGCTCCCCTACTCTGCTTGTGAAGCCTACAGTGTGGCCAGGGCTTATGGGGGGACCTCAAGTTCCTCGTGGGGCATGGTAGCCCCCACCTTAAGCCAAGAGCAGAGAGGGTTGACAGACTTCTGTAAAGATAGCAAGTACTATCAGCTTTGCAAGCCAATCTCTTGTGACTGTTGGACTCTGCCATTGCAACAAGAAGTCAGTCTGCCACAAGCAACATGTCAATGGGTTGACATAGCAGTGTACCAGTAAAACTTTATTTACACAAACAGGCAGTAGGATTTGACCCACAGCTGTAGTTTGCCAACTCTTGCCCAGGGGGACTGTTGGGGAATGGGATGAGTTAACTCACATTAATTGGATAAGCAGAGTGTTTGGCCAAGGCTGACGACCTGTAAGTGCAAATGTCAGTCAGGAGGGCAGTTGGAGGGTCCCATGGGGCAGCTGCCCATATACTGATTCAACAGACATCTATTGAGGACCTGCTCTGGGCCTGGCACTGGGGCTGTAAAGTGACTGACAGATGAACCCTGATGTGGACTCCTGGACATTCAGATGGGAAAGATAAACTTATAAGAACACTATATTGTGAGTTTGACAGGGGTAACTGCTACAAAGAAAAGTAGAGGTAGAAAGGATTAGGTAGGGGAAGGCCCCACCAGAAAGGTGACTCAGGGAGTCATGGAGAGAGCTGGGAAAAGGGCATTCCAGGATGTGGCCACAACCTGTGCAAAGGCCCTGCGGCTGGACCAGGCCTGGCATATTGGAGGAAGAGCGAGGTGGACAGGAAGCTGGGGCTAGGCAGGCAGTTAGGAAGCGGGGCCAAGGACAATGCTGGGCTGGCCCAATGCTCCTCTCCACCTGCAGGACAGCCTTCAACAACAATGTCGGTGTGGCCTACGAATGCCTGAGTGTCAGTGGGCGCAAGAAGAAGCCGGGGCTGGACGGGCGTACCTACAGCGAGTTGCTCAAGCGCATCTGCCAGGAAGGGGAGGCCCCCGAGGAGGTCGTGGTGCCCCTGCTGCGCAAGATTCAGTGCCGGGACCATGAGGCTGTGCCACTGGATGTCTTCCGCACTGGCATGCTCACCTGCTTTGTGCTGCTGGAGTTTGTGGCTCGGGCCAGCGCCCTCTACCGGCTACTGGAGGACCCAACCCTATCTGTTGCTGACCGCCGCATAGGCCAGGCTGTGCTGGACACCCTGGAGGGTGCCCTGCAGGCCAGTAGTGGTGCTGCTGCTGCTCCCGCTCACTACCTGGAGGCTGGCTCACGCCTGGGGCCTGATAGCCTGGCCTTGGCCATGGACCATGCCCTGGTGGCTCAGCGGCCCATTTCCCCCATGACCCGGGAGGAGTTCCTGGAAAAGGCTGCTGCCCTTTTCATTGCCAAGGTCAAGCCAGTGGGCTGAGCCTTACCTCATACCTCACCTGCCTTCTCCACCCAGACAGCTAGAGATGATTCAAGGCCTAGCTCACTTACTCCTGGGAGGAACATAAATCTGGGACCAGGACTAATGTTTCTGCATGCAGAGAGCACGGTGCAGGGAGCCTTCACCCAGGTTCAGATCTGGAATGATACTCTAGCCCCCTTCAGGGGGGAGGCCAAAGGTCCCCAGAAGTGGACACCCCTCCCCACACACCTGCAAAAGCCCCTCTCCTCAGCAGTAATAAAGTCTGTGCCTGAGGCAGACCTGATGTGTGTGTGTGCTCCCAACCCCTGTGCCACAGAACTGGTTCTCCAGCTGCTTGCCAGCCAACCCTAGCAGGCCCAGAGGCCAGATCTGCCACTTGGAAATGCCATAGTGCTTCTGGATACAGCTTTATGGGAAGAGAGGGCAATGGGGAATCCAATGAGGTGCCCTGGACCCAGGAGGCCGTGTACAGCCAACTGCTCTGAAAGGAGACTGGGTCCCCAGCCCTGCTCTCTACATAGTTCCTCCCTCAGCCCATTTCCCCAGATGTCAAATAAAGAGGTCAACAGCAGAGGGCAGTGGCAGTGATGACAGAAACAGCTATGTTCAAGACCTGTGACATCCTATTTGACTCTCACCAAGGCCCAATGAGGAAGGTAAGTCACTACCCTCGTACTGACAGATGGGGAAACCCCAGAGGAAAATCAAGTGCTGAGGCCAGAAAACAGGCAGGGAGAAACCCTAGACATCCACCACCACAGGTTTCAGAGCTTGAGAAGCAGGCTTTCCTGAGGGACAAGGCCTCATGTGAGACCAGCTTGTGGCGGGGTTGTGGTGGCCTTTTAAGAGAGAAAAACAGATTTGTTGTTCTACTTATTTATGTATATGGTTGATTCTTGTATGTGGTCTGAGTAGGGATCAAACCTGTAACCTGGCTATCAGGATGACACTCTATAACCGAGCTACCCGGCCAAGGCTAATGTAATTACTATTTATTGATGAACTACCACATGCCAATGCTATGACATTGTTCTTTGTGGGCAGACAATGAGAGAACCACCTGGACCACTCAGCAAAGGTAACAGCCCATTTGACAGATGAGGGAGCCTGCTCCCGATCCCCAGTGTGCAGGGCAAAGGGCCTGAGAGACAAAGCCTAGAGCAGGGGTCCCCAAACTATTTACACAGGGGGCCAGTTCACTGTCCCTCAGACCGTTGGAGGGCCAGACTATAAAAAAAACTATGAACAAATCCCTACGCACACTGCACATATTTTAAATTAAAAAAAAACAAAATGGGAACAAATATTTAAAATAAAGAACAAGTAAATTTAAATCAACAAACTGACCAGTATTTCAATGGGAACTATGGGTGCGGATGCATCCTGTGCTCCTCTCACTGACCACCAATGAAAGAGGTGCCCCTTCACGAAGTGCAGTGGGGGCAGGATAAATGGCCTCAGGGGGCCCCATGCGGCCTGCGGGCCTAGAGCGTTATAGTTGCTAAAGCTAAGGAGCAGCCCTGGGCAGCCATATGAGCTGCTGCTCTGCCAGGGCTCTGACTCCTCCGTACCTCCCTACTGTTGACATTTTATTTTCCTTTCCCCAGACAGGTTTATCTGTCTGTCACCTGGGGCAAGGCAAAGGACCAGGTTCTGGGGCATCTTGGGGAAGGAGTCACCTTGGTGCAGCCTGAGGTGTTGCAGGTGTTGACTGCCCAGGACATCTGCTAGTAAGGCCACAGAAACAGCCAGGAACCTAAGCCACAACATGTCACCCTCACACAGAGCTGTCATCCTGTAGAGGTGGAGGGATGGAGACAAGGGCACCACACCTCTCTCGCTCTCCTGTCTGGGCCTGGAGCCTCAGCCAGGTCAGAGCTCAGGTGAAGCCCTGGGTGAAGGCTAGCTGAGGTCAGGACTTGGGTGGAGTTAAAGGTCAGCTTGAGCCTGACCTGTGGTGGCGCAGTGGATAAAGTGTCGACTTGGGAACACTGAGGTCGCCAGTTCAAAACCCTGTACTGGTCTGGTCAAGGCACATACGGGAGTTGATGCTTCCAGCTCCTCCCCCCTTTCTCTCTCTCTCACTATGTGTCTCCTCTCTAAAATGAATAAAATAAAATAAAAATTAAAAAAAAAAAAGTGTTTACATGTTAAAAAAAAAAAAAAAAAGGTCAGCTTGAGACTAGGGCCCATCCAGGGTAAGGGATAAATCAGGATTCAGCCAGGATGGGTACCAAATGAGGGCTAAACGGGGAGTGGACTGATTGCTTCCCCAGTTTCTCTGTGTAACAGCGTCTTGTACATCCCTTCTGATTCCATTTGGTGGATCCAAGTGGTAACTAAGACTCTGCTCAGGCCTCCTCACCTTCCTCGCGTCCATTCGGCTGTCGCGGGACCTTCGAACCTGCCCAGAGCAGGGTCCTATCCTCAGCCCCACAGACGGGAAACTGAGGCATGGCCCGCCAAGACCGAGTAAGTGGGCTCCAACGCGGGCTCTCACTTGTCCTCGCGCCTGACCATTGGCCCGGCGTCCTTTCTGGTCGCCCCCAGCGACCCGGGAAGAGAATCCACAAGTCCCCTTCACGAATGAGGAAGCAGGATCAGGGCAGCAAAGTCGCGACCCGGACACGCCGCCCCACAAGGACCCCGCCCCGCTCCGGCCAGCTCCTAATTCCCCGGCCCCGCCCCGCGCCGAGGACGTCACAAAAAAACCCTCCAAAACCCGGCGGGCCGGACCACGGTGGCGCAGCCCAGTACTACCCGACTGCCCGCGTACAGCCGTCCGGGGTGCTCATCCGAGCTGGGGTGGTGGCGGAGGCCTCCAAAAGGTTCCGAAGAACCCAAGCGCTTGGGCGTTCGGCCCCCTCCCTCCTGGCTGTCGCGCTCCACGCGCGCCCGACGGCCCGAGGGAGGGGGACTTCACTTCCCGGCGTGCCCCGCAGGTGAGCGCGCAGGTGTAGTCGGGCCCCGGCGGCGGCGCGCAAGCGCAGCGCGGGGCGGGGCGCGCGGGCCGGGCCGAGGGGAACGCCGGACGGGCGGTGGCGCTAGAGCGAGTGGAGCACTCGGGGTCCCCGGGCGGCGGTGGTGGCAGCAGCGGCGGCGTAGAGGAGGAAGGCGGCGGCGGCCCCGGCGGTGCCTCCCCGGCCGGCGCGCGGGCCGGCCCGTCCCGCGCCCCCGTAGCGGTCTCGCGGCCCAGCGCGCCCCCGATCCCGGGCCCCTCCGCCGCCGCCGCCGCCGCCACCGCCATGGCCCGGCCACTGGTTCCCAGCTCGCAGAAGGCGCTGTTGCTTGAGCTCAAGGGGCTGCAGGAGGAGCCGGTGGAGGGCTTCCGGGTGACCCTGGTGGACGAGGGCGACCTTTACAACTGGGAGGTGGCCATTTTCGGGCCCCCCAACACCTACTACGAAGGCGGCTACTTTAAGGTGAGCCCGCAGCCCAGTCGGACACCACGACTCTTTTCTCCTCGCGGGATGGTCCCTCTCTATCTCTCTGCCCAGGCCCTTCGCTGACATTTAGATCTCTCAGTCACCCCTTCCTTCTCGGGCCCCAGGGTCCCCGAGAACCTCCCAGTTTCTTCTAAAGTAGATTCAGTCACTCCAGAGAGGAGGCCCCGGATTCTTCCTGTTTTATTTAGGTGCGGATTCTTCCTTACCTTAGTCCTGGGAGGGCTCAGCCCCTGGTACCCCCTCCCTCCGCCCCGCCCTAGCTGACCCAGCAGCTATCAGCTGCCTTCCCAGCCCCTGCCGGGAGGAGACACAGAGACATCCCCAGAACCAGCGAGCACTATTGTTGGGGAGCATCGACCTAGGGGAGGTAGGACCGGGGCAGGGCGGTCTGGCTCACCACTTGTTCAGATTCTAGCAAAGGCGTGGATGGAGCCTTGGCAGCCAGAATCTGCTTGGAAAGCGGCCACCCTTGCTGATAGGAGTGGGCCAAGCCCTCTCAGCTTTATCCAGAGTTTTACATAACTTGTACTCTGTTCTGTAAAGGTTGAGGTGGGGCCATCACTTCCATCCTTTATCCTGTTTCTGGGAGCCACACTCCAGAGGCGCCCCCATGGACCCCAGGCCTCTGGCTCCTATCAGGGTCCCAGCCCTTGACCTCAAAAGCTTGGGTTCCTCTTTCATCCCAGCTGGCCTTTCTTAGATCCCACTGAGCAGATGGCCAGAATCTCGTGCCCTGTCCCATTTTTTATGTTCTCTGTGGTGGTTTAATTCCATGCGGTTCTCTTTTGTTGTTGGGATCAGGAAAGGGAGTTTAGTGCTTTCCGTGGGACTGGTGTGACAAAGAACTCAGGTCAAAGCCCAGGCAGTTTTCTCAATCTCATGGTCTCAGCTGATGCGTGGCCTTGAAAGGACCCCTTTCAGATTGTAGGACTTGGCTTTTTGAGCCAGAGGTATTGAAGCAAGGGGTCTCCTTGTGGAGAGGTGAGAAATGAGCCTTCAACATAGGAACACACCCCACAACATCCTGCCAAGAGCCTGGCTCAGACCTGCCAGGTTCTGCCTGGCTGGGAGGCCTGGGTGGGGAGTAGAAACCACAGCTAGGCCAGGCTGCAGGGAGAGGTGGGAGCAGTGCTGCCCATACAGATGTCTCTGTTTGCACTTTAGATTAATGTTTTGGCTTCACCTGCTTAATTGTCTGTGAGGGAACAGACTGGTCTGCTGAAGAAGGGTTGGGGGGATATTCCTGGGCTGCTGGGGTCGGATGGAAGAGGAGTGTGAACAGCCCTGGACTGTGTTCCGCATTTGGAGTCAGACCTCCTCACGCAGGGAATAGATTTGGGGCTGATTACTGGAAGGTTTAACCAGTGCCCTCCCCAGCTTTTTCTGTCTGCTTCAGGGACAGCAGGGTGAAGATAAGGGTTCCCTCAGATCCAGGATAATGAGTCTCACTCTTAGGTGAAGCCAGGCCAGTACTAAACAAGGTTGCAGGTCTAGGAGGAAAGTATGCGGGTGTCTAGCTATTGCCCACTAAATGATTGCAAGGAATTGTGGGTAGAGCATCTATGCTGTTAGGGGATAATCCCATTTTCCTAGAAAAGAATTGATTGAGGAGGGGGCACTGCCAGACTTTGGTCACCTTTGCCACAGGGTCTGTCCTCAAGGAAGCCAGTGTGAAGCCCAGGGCAGTTGTGACCCCTACCCGACCCTCCCATTCAGGTCCCAGTGTGGTCAGGTGGAGAGCAGGGAAAAAACCCTCTTCTGCAGGAGATGTGGAATTGCAGGGGTGGGAAGTGCCCATAGGCCACCACCACTTCCCAACCACTTCCTGCACCATCTTCCTTGAGGCCCAACCCAGCTGCCCCCAGTTCTCTCTGAGCCATGGGAACACTCAGCCCAGGATAGGCCCCCAGCCAGTGCGGTGTGCTGAAGGGGTGCCAAAGAAACCAGGTTCTGGACCCCCTCCACATTTCACTGCTGTTACCTTGGCAAGGTGCTTTCCTACTTGACCTTTGGTTTGCTCAGACGTGACGTGGTGGGACTTGGTGGGTGCTTGAAGCAGGGGAGGCCTGTTCTCCTACTCTACTGAGGAGACTTCAGCCGTCCTCAGTGTTGTCACTTGGAAGCCCAGCACTGGGCTTGGGGGACTGCAGGGCAGGTGCCAAGACCCAGGTTCAAGGTTTGTTTTGCAGCCATGGCCAATAGCTTCTTCACCCACCCAAGAACAGAGAGACTTGACCCAAATGCCTTGAGTGGCTTTTACCCAGCAGAGGTGTCCTGCTTGGCCACAAGCCTGCTACTTGTCCCTGAGAGCCTGAGGCACTGCAAGGATCCTGGGCCAGATGTCCCAAAGTTTGAGACTTGGGGCTTAAGCAAGCAGATGAAGCTTCCTTACCTACTCAGACTGTGTAGCTCTGCCACCCAGTCATGTGGCCTCCTCTGTCTACCCTGTGACCTTTTTGTCTGCCTTCCTGATTCCCCAAGATGGACACCTGTGGGCAGAGAGTGTGTCCACCCAGCACTGACTCATCTCCTCCCACAGGGCCCAGGCCAGGAGGTGTCAGGAAGAATTGCCAAGTGAACACACATCTATTTTAATCCTCCCCACAACCTGGGAACTGAGGCAGAGAGAGTCCAGCACTGTGCTTGAGGCGCATGGGTCCCAGGGCCAAGGCCCCAGGCTCCTGCTGGTCTGTGGAGCTGTTTTCTGTGTGGGCCCACCATGGGGACCAGCCTCATGACCCTACTGCAGGCCCGGGTCACTTACAGGCTGGACAGGTGCCCATGCTCCCCAGTGGCAGAGTGGGGACCAGGAACAGCTCAGATGACCCCAAAGAAGCCCAAGGCAGCCTGTTGTGCACCTGATCCCAGGCCTGTGCAGGTGTGGGCTGCTTGCGGGGTTCCTTGTGTACTCAAGTGCCCGTCCCAGCTAGGTATCCCTCCTATAGTGGGGGTGCCCATCTCAGGCTGATGTTCTTGTTGTTGTGTTTATGAGCGGAGTCCTCAAGGGGTAGCTTGTCTTATCTGGCCTGAACCCGTATACAGTGCTGAGGGGACAATAGGGCTGGCCCTGTTGAGTCCTCCTGCTCTCTGCCCACCCCCCAGGCACGCCTCAAGTTCCCCATCGACTACCCTTACTCCCCGCCAGCCTTTCGGTTCCTGACCAAGATGTGGCACCCCAACATCTACGAGGTGAGCCTACCTCTTTCCCCATCTAATCCTCCTGGCCTCTCTGTAATGGGGGTGGGTAGGGGAGGGCACTGTGCGGCTTACTGAGCTGATGTAGGCACTGACCCCTACTTCCTGTCCCCACACAGACTGGGGACGTGTGCATCTCCATTCTTCACCCCCCAGTCGATGACCCCCAGAGCGGTGAGCTGCCCTCAGAGCGGTGGAACCCCACCCAGAATGTCAGGTGAGGTTGGTCAACAGGTAGATGCCCCACCCTCCACCTCCCAGCATTCCTGACCTCCTTGCTGCAGCCCCAGGCACACAAACATAGGGAGATACACCTGTGTCGTCCGCAGGGCCACAGGTCCTTGCAGTGTGTCATCTATTGAAACTGATCTTCTGCCAAGGTGCTGGGGTCCCGGGGGGTCCTGGGCCATCTCTGCTGACCTCTCCCCTCATTTCCTGACACTCACTGCCCCATCCAACAGGAATCCTGTGTCCATACCTCTCAAACCATAATGTCTATCTTCTCTGCCTTCCCCTGAGGTCTCTCTTCTTTCCTTAATCCCCAGTGAACTTAACCGCCTCCATCTTCACTCTGACTGGGCCTGACCCCCTGCCTCCTTGCCTGCGTATCCATATTTCATCCTAGGCCATAGTAAGAGGTGGTAACACAGGCGACTCACTTGCCAGGCATGGTACCAGGGCATGGGAGAGGCATGTTTCAGTGATAGGAAGGTGGGTCTTGGCTTGGCTGTCAACACATGTCCAGGGAGCAGGACATATGGCAAAGGGCAGACCCAGTGAGGAGTCCAGACACATGTCACTCTTGGGGTTGGGGGAACACCAGGAGGTCTCTAGGTGGGTGCTGACTTCAGGTGTGTCCAGAAGCTCTTCCAGTGACTCAGGTCTGAGAGGCTGCAAAGCTGGAACTTTTGTGCGTTCTCCCATAAATGGCATCCGCCAGGGGGCCATGCTCGACCTGTGGCTCCTGCGGCAACATTGGACCGGCTTCCAGGATGGGTAGCGCAGCCATTGAACACCCCTCTGCTGACACCATGCTCCCTCCCCTAGGACCATCCTCCTAAGCGTCATCTCCCTACTCAATGAACCCAACACCTTCTCCCCAGCCAATGTGGACGCCTCTGTGATGTACAGAAAGTGGAAGGAGAGTAAAGGCAAGGACCGGGAGTACACAGACATCATCCGGTAAGGAAGGGCGCCCAGATCAGCCTGGCTTCTCACGTTCGCCCACAGGGCAGGAGTCCCTAATGGGGAAACGGGCCACTGTGTGGTGAGAAAGATCTAACCAGATTCAAGCCCAGCCCATTGGTTCTTTCTTCCTGGCTTCTTCCCTCATTTTTTTTTTCTTTTTTAAAGTGGATGTTTTTCTTTTGTGTGTTTTGAAGTATCTGTTCTGCAAGTTCATGTATTTAATGTAGTATGTAGACACTTCTGTGCAGGTGCACACTCTCGGGTGTGCTTGTGTTGGGATGTGGGTGTATCACACACACAGGCATAGTGCAGCATGGAACTAGACACCCAAATGTCCAGGAGCAAGCTCCAGAGATCCTACCCAGTCTTCCCTTTGCCCCTTGCCTCCCTTCTCTCCCAGGCAATGCCTTTGAAAATGGGGGTCCTCCTGGTACATTTGGCCTGGGTAGGTGTATCCAGCAAATGGGGTGTTGTTTGCCTGTCCACTTTTAGGTGTTCCATGACCCATGTCCAGGCATGCACATGTCTTTTCACAACTTGCTTCTGTCCCTCATCAGACTTTGCAGATGGTCATTTTTCATGTTACTGAAACTGCTTACTCTGTGTAATATTTTCTTTCCCACTGAATAATTTGGTAGTGAACATCACTTAAGTTTGTAATTTTGAATCATTATTTAAAGACAGTAAAACTATTGTAGTATCAGCATATTTGGAAAATAGCCTTCTTTTCTTTTAGATTTTATTCATTTTTGGAGAGAGAGAGTGAAGGAGGGATGGTAGGATCAGGAAGCATCAACTGCCATATGTGCCTTGACCAGGCAAGCCCAGGGTTTAAACCAGTGACCTCAGTGCTCCTCTTGACACTTTATCCACTGCGCCACCACAGGTCAAGCCAAAAATAGCCTTTTCTAAACAAATATTTTTCTCTTGGTTATAAAAACAACATGTTACTTAAGGATTTGTCAAAACCAGCCTTGCCTTCTCTGAGTTGTTCCCAGTGCTTTTCTCTCATGAATGAGCAGATCAATGTTGTAAAGACTTTGTAGAGTGGATTCTCAGTAGTGCAGGTGCCAAACCAGGGACAAAACCTTGTTTAGAGCCCTGGGTGTGTAAACCATAAGCTTGTTCTGTGGGCTGTGTGGTCTGTTCTTTCTCCCTTGTTCTGTTTGTCAAATTCTGTGAGCTGCTGTGTCCATTGTCACTTTAAAAAAAAAATTTTTTTTTTAAGGATTTTATTCATTTTAGAGAGGGGAGAAAAAGAGAGAGGGGGGGGTAAGGAACAGGAAGCATCAACTGCCACATGTGCCTTGACCAGGCAAGCCTGGGGCTTTGAACTGGCGACCTCAGTATTCCAGGTTGATGCTTTATCCACTGCAGCACCACAGGTCAGGCCATTGTCAATTTTTATCATGGATTTATTGACTTCTTTCATGACAAACAGCTCTTTATTAGGTTTTTCTTCAAATATTTTTTCATTTTGTCATTTACCTTTTAATTAGAAAAGTAAATAAGTTAGCCGTTTTACAGGCCAGTTGTTCCAGGCCTAAGTATTTACCAAAGAGACAGGCATTTTGCACCAGTATCCACATAAATGTTCAGAACAGCATCAGTTGGCCAAAAAATAAACAACAGCCCAAATGTACATCTGCAGGTGAAGAGTGAGCAGGCTGTGGCCTGTCCAGCAGCAATGTAGCCAGTGTCTCCAGGCATTAAACTTCATGAAGGAAGATAGGTGAACACAGGAGCTGATACTTCATGAAGGAAGATAGGTGAACACAGGAGCTGATTGCACACTCTCAGACAAGAGTCCTAGGAAGTGCATGTGTGGCCATGGAGATGTGGTATTTAAGAGGCACAGGGTCTTCAGGAATTGATGGGTACATTTGTGAGCTCATTTATGTGGTGCTTTCACAAGGCACACATGGGTCAGATCTCACTACTGACACTTTACATGGGTGCAGTTCCTGTTACTAAAGCTATGGAAACAAAACTAATTAACAAAAAGGCAAAAACATTTATGTACAAATAGAAACAAACCCCATGATCCTTATACCTAATGGTCACTGTTGGGTGTATCCTTCAGGAATTTATCCAGAGAATGAGAGATTGTGCTGTATATGCCACTTTGTAACTTTTTTTAATCAGTTTTGTTTAGGTGTTAACATGCCCACATCCTTGCTGAGGTGCAGATCCATCTCCACTACCTGACACTTTGCTCCTACCCCTCCATGGTCCCCTCTTCTCCTCCTCCCTCGACACCACCCCCATGGCAGTCACTGGTCTTACCTAAAAAGTAGGAAACAGCCTTTTGTAGATTCCTGGTGCCTGACCTTTAAGTGTGTGCTTACTTGTTATAATCTGCTTTATTCCTTTTTAATAAACCAACTAGAGTAGTCCCTGTCTCTAAATAGTCCTTGGGTCTCCATTTCATTTTATTCTGCAATTTGACTAGTCCCTGTCCTACACGTGTGTGTGTGTGCATGTGTGAGCAGATGTACATGCACACATGGAAATGGGTGCAACATTTGGTTTAGGGCATCAGTGGTCTTGTAGTGTTGAGTCTCCTGCCTGTTCTGTGGTACCTTCTCAATTAGCTGTTTTCTCTTCCCTGACTAACTTGTGCTGGCTTCCTTACATAGGTCTGGCCTGTTTTTCTGTAGTGTTTCATGTAACAATTTTTTTTCTTTTTCTTTTCTTTTTAAGTGAGGAGGGGAGGTAGAGAGACAGACTTCCTCCTGCCTGCGCCCTGATCAGGATCCACCCAGCAAGTCCACTAGGTGGCAATGCTCTGCCCATCTGGGGCACTTGCTCCATTGCTTAGCAATAGAACGGTTTTCTTTTAGCGCCTGAGGCGGAGGCCAACTTGCTAGAACCAATCGAGCCATGGCTATGGGAGGAGAAGAGAGAGTGAGAGAGAGAAAGAGGAGGTATGGAGAAGTAGATGGTTGCTTCTTCTGTGTCCCCGACCGGAAATCAAACCCAGGACGTCCATATGCTGGGCTGACACTCTACCACTGAGTCAGCCAGCCAGGGCCCATGTAATAATTTTCTAAACAACTGACATACACACAGCAGCCAGGGGACCCATGAATATACAGTGTGTACCCTTCTTTCTGTGTCCCCCATATTGTCCTGGGAGACACAGAATAGTTGTCCTCGATTCTGGGCAATCATAGTTTTCACTTTGTGGAGCTGATAAAGATCGGTGATGGACACAGCCATGCTAATCCCCCACCAGCTCTCCTGGGAGGTGCTGGGCAAACACCTCCTGCTCTGCCGGCTTCATTTGATATTTGTGTTCAACCCTTGGGGTGCAGGGTGAGTGCTGGGTGGCACTTGCAGCATTTCCTGCCCATGTGGGCTGCTCCTCTGCCAGTTCTTCACCTCCCACGTGGTGCTGAAATAAAATCCAGACTATTTTTATCTCCCCAGATTCCCTGTGGGCCAGCTCACATGTGCCCATGTGGGTAGTTCTGATGACTACTTTCTGCCTGTTTACCCACCCCCATCTGTGTTCCCACACATTTTGTCAGGGTGACAAGGCAGAGCCCCTGGTGGACTTAGAGGTTTCAGCATCTGTGGGTTGGTCCTGTGAGGTTTCAGTTTCAGATGAGGCTAGGGAGTCCGCTGGCCAGGTGTATGTCCTATGGGATGCTACCATCTTCTGTCACCTCAGTTGTCCTCCCTTTCACTATATACACAAGGATTTCTCTAAGCTTACCTGCAGCCTTGTGAGCAGTACATTGCTGAGTCCACTCTTTCCTGGATGAGCCCATCACATCCTGTCCCTCTCTGCCAGGGTGCTGTTCCACTGTCTCCTTTTCCTCTCTTCTGACTACTTCCTGTTCCTCAGCTGATGGAAATTCTCCAGTCCTGTCACCCTGGAGAACTAACCCCCGCCCCTTGACATTTTCTCAGGTAGTTTAAGTGTACAATTTGGTGGCAGTGTTTTGTTTAAGATTTTATTTATTGCCTGACCTGTGGTGGTGCAGTGGATAAAGCGTCGTCCTGGGAACACTGAGGTCGCCAGTTCAAAACCCTGCACTGGTCTGGACAAGGCACATATGGGAGTTGATGCTTCTAGCTCCTCCCCCTTTTCTCTCTCTCTCTCTCTCTCTCTCTCTTTCTCTCTCTGTGTCTCCTCTCTAAAATGAATAAAATAAAAAAAAAAGAAGTTTAAAAAAAAAAAACAAAAAACAACCCTGCACTGGTCTGGTCAAGGCACATATGGGAGTTGATGCTTCCAGCTCCTCCCCCCTTTCTCTCTCTCTCTCTCTCTCTCTCTCTCTCTCTCTCTCTCTCTCTCTGTCTCACTCTGTGTCTCCTCTCTAAAATAAATAAAATTAAATTTAAAAAGAAATTAAAAAAAAATTTTCTGTTGCCTTTTTAAAAAAAAAAAAAAGATTTTATTTATTGCCTGACCAAGCGGTGGCGCAGTGGATAGAGTGTTGGACTGGGATGCGGAAGACCCAGGTTCGAGACCCCGAGGTCACCAGCCTGAGCACGGGCCCATCTGGCTTGAGCAAAAGCTCATCAGCTTGGACCCAAGGTCGCTGGCTCCAGCAAGGGGTTGCTCAGTCTGCTGAAGGCCCGCGGTCAAGGCACATGTGAGAAAGCAATCAATGAACAACTATGGTGTCGCAAGGGCAATGAGAAACTAATGATTGATGCTTCTCACCTCTCCATTCCTGTCTGTCTGTCCCTATCTATCCCTCTTTCTGACTCTTTCTCTCTGTCCTTAGAAAATAAAAAAAATTTAAAAAATCAGTGGTTCTTAAAAAAAAAAAAAAGAAAGATTTTATTTATTGATTTGAGAGCGGGGAGGAGGGATGGTCAGGAAGCAGCAACTTATAGTAGTTGCTTCTTGTATGTGTCTTGACCAGACACGCCCAGGGTTTTGAACCAACAACCTCAGCATTCCAGGTTGATGCTTTATCCACTGTGCCACCCCAGGTCAAGCCGATGCCAGCATTTTGACCTACTGTAGCAATTTTCCAGGATCCTTGGTCCCTGCTGTAGAGTTCCCTGTAGCTTGGCCTCACTCAGAACACTCCCCGGGGCCTAGAGCACTGTTTTTCCACCACCGGTCAGGTCCACAAGTCAACCACCTTGATGTTGTATGAAGATTATAGACCCATTGATTTTAGTCAAATTTGCTTATGCTCAGGGTGATTGCCACTTATCAGCATGTATCACAGATGAAAATACTATTGAGGTTGTCTTAGATATCTTTGGAACTTGTAGGTTCATTTGAACAGTCTTTTGCACTGTGCATAGCATTTAGAAATCATGCACAATAGAAAAAAAAACAGACAAACTCATGTAGTATTCAATACATCATACATGTGGAGTTTGGAAATCAAGCATCAGCTTGTACTGTGTTGCACTATTATGCACGGTAAGGCAAAATTTTATTCATTGCATATTTCCATTTCCAGCCAGCTAGGTCACCAGTCCCCATATAAAAAGGTTGAAAACCACTGGCTAGTGCAGAAGTCAGCAAAGCTGCCCAGTAGCCTCTTTCCTTCCAAAGGCCCCTGGTTGTGGATCCTGACGAGGCCATGACTTACCTGACACCTTGCCTGTCTCTCCCCCAGGAAGCAGGTCCTGGGGACCAAGGTGGATGCAGAGCGGGACGGTGTAAAGGTGCCTACCACGCTGGCCGAGTACTGCGTGAAGACCAAGGCCCCAGCGCCCGACGAGGGCTCAGACCTCTTCTACGATGACTATTATGAGGATGCCGAGGCTGAGGCCGAAGCTGACAGCTGCTTTGGGGACGATGAGGATGACTCTGGCAATGAGGAGTCCTGACACCATGTCCCCCGCCGAATAAACTTACAGATTTTACCTCACCAGGCCCAGACTCTGTGGGCACTCGGGCACCTCCTGACGCCGAGACTACCTCAAGGAGGTGGCTCCGCTCTTGCGTTGTCTCCTTAGTCTCGCTTTCCTTTCCTTTGTTTGTTCTGGGTTTTTCTCTACATCAGAGTGGAGGGGCCATCGCATTGTGTCCGTGGGGCCCCACTGGGTGCTGGGCACCTGGTGGTCAGGCCTGGGGTAAAGGTGTCCTGAGGGGCTCAGACCCTGGCCTTGTCTGCTGCCCTGTTGACTGGAGCCAGAGACTTGGAGTCCCCAGCTCAAGTGGATGGATTAATTTGTGGTCTCCTCTTTTCTCTGCTTTGGTTTGTTTGGAATCTAAATAAAATGACTATAAGAGAAGCCAGAGAACCACCCTCTCTTTGGCCTCCCCAAGGACCACAAGGGTGCAGTAGCCAGGCTTCGTGCCTGTAGCATCCAAGTATATGGGGCCCAGGGGCAGTCCCAGTGGCCAGGGTTGTACTCTTAAAGCTGAGGTTGTGGGCCAAAGGTCCTGAGTTCTGGGCTGGATGACCTGCACCCCCAGCCCTCAGGCGACTTCACTCTGCTATCTACAGATGCTACATCCAGTGCCACCCAGGCCTCTGACTTTATTTCTGTGTAACTAAAAAGCCTGGAGCAAGCTGGATTCAGGGCTGAATAGCATCAGGACAAAGGCCTGAGTGAGCCCTGGCCTGATTGATTGTGGTAGCCAGAGCCTATATGACCCCTGTGCAGGTAGGGGACAGGTGCACCCCTGGGCCCAGCCAGACTCTGCGAAGCCTGCATACCCGGTCTGCTTCCTGCTCCATGAGTGCACCACAGCCCAGGTGCCACAAGAACAGTTTACGGTTGACCCCTCGATTTTTGTTTGTTTTTTAACATGAATGACTTTCCTACATTAAAACTTGGAAGGTTTCACCCAGTTGTCTTAATTCCTGCCTTTCCTTAAACCTGACTGGTGGGCAGCACAGGCCCATTGAGAGGCCACTTGACAGATGTACCCACTAACCAGACTTTTTCTCTTTTTTTTTTTTTGTATTTTTCTGAAGTGAGAAGTGGAGAGGCAAACAGATTCCTGCGTGCGCTTGATCGGGATCTACCCAGTAAGCCCACCAGGGGCGATGCTCTGCCCATCTGGAGTGTTGCTCTGTTGCAACAACCCGAGCCATTCTAGTGCCTGAGGCAGAGGCAGTGAAGCCTTGGTTGCGGGAGGGGAAGAGAGAGAGAAAAAGGAGAGGGGGAAGGGTGCAGAAGCTGATGGGCACTCCTCTGTGCCCTGGCCGGGAGTCAAACTGGGGACTTCCACATGCTGGGCCAACTACCACTGAGCCAACCAGCCAGGGCCTCACCAGACTTCTTAACTGGATTTGAGTAGAGTCTGCCCTGTGGCACCCACACCCATCCCCTTCCTCCCCGGGCCTTGTTCCAGGTACCTCTGAACCCTGCTGTACCTTATAGAGGACTTAGCCCTCAAAGCAACCACAGATATCTTTAGACCCCCACATGTGTTCCCCAGGAGTGTGACCCTCTCCAAGCATTCTACCGGCACCAAAGCCAGGCCAATTTACAGGACAGTTTGTTTTTAACCTGCAAGTGCCTCCTGACACTGAGGCCTAGGGGTGTACAGCTTCCCCTCACTTAGAGGCATTTCCTGAAGGGGAGGTTGAGTCATCTGCACCTTGAGGGTGGTAAGGGGGCAGGTGTCATCCACAGTGTGAGATACTCTCTCGGGGGCTATGTTTCCTGTTCCTTGTGAGCCCAGTAAGTGCCTGGCAGCCTCTAGAATGGCAGTCGAAGGGAAGGGCCTCCTGGGGCCAAGGAGCCACTGGCCTGGCTAGGAGGCCTTGGGATCAGAAAACTAGGACCTACAACCAGACTGGCCACACCCACTTCTTTATCTGTGTCTGGCTGTTTATGAGCTGCAGCTTCAGTACTGAGTAATTGCAGCCCAGAGTGTCTGGCCCAAAACATCAAGAATGAAAGGCAGAAACTGGGGGCCGAACTGAAAACATGAGGTTAGTGTGCTCCAAAGAAAGTTATTTTAAAAGCACCTGGGTGCAAGTGAGCTGAGACCAACAAAGGGTGTCAGCCCAGAGCTGCAGGAGGAGGGGTGTCTGATATAGGGGTTGCTGCAGGCATTTTCTGGCATGAGTTGGGTGTACCTGGACATGCTCAGATTAGCATATCTTGGTTTGTAGCCTTGGTCACAGACTTGATAATGAGCAGGAGGGGGATTCAGCTACAAAAACACCTCCTCTGCAAATTTTGATGTAACACGGACCTAATCATCATGGTCCTATCTGGTGTCCTTGGTAAATCTTCAAGACATGCCTGACCTGTGGTGGCGCAATGGATAAAGCGTCGACCTGGGAACACTGAGGTTGCCGGTTCAAAACCCTGCACTGGTCTGGTCAAGGCACATATGGGAGTTGATGCTTCCAGCTCCTCCCCCCTTTCTCTCTCTCTCTCTCTCTCTCTCTCTCTCTCTCTCTCTCTCTCTCTGTGTGTGTGTGTGTGTGTGTGTGTGTGTGTGTGTGTGTCTCCTCTCTAAAATGAATAAAATTAAATTAAAAAAAAAAAATCTTCAAGACAGCAAGGTCCTGGAACCTCTGGGCCTGTTGGTAGGTTTTTACAACTATTGTGATTTAAACTCCCCTAGTTGTCAGGTCCCTCCCCAACAAGCTTTTCCTGACATTCCACAAAGGTAAACATTTTTCTACATTTCAAAGTAAAGGCCAGTGAGCCATTAAAAGAAAGAAAAGCAAGCAAATTAACTAGAACCTTATAGTGGAGGATGAGAATATTCTCTGTCAAGCTCTTCTTCCTCCTTTGTGCCTACACTGTTCTCAGGATGGCAGCTGAGTTGTCATTTTATCTATCAAAAATTACTTAAGTCTGGCCCTGGCCAGCTAGCTCAGAGGTAAAGCATCAGCCCAGCATGTGGAAGTCCCAGGTTTGATTCCCAGTCAGGGAACACAGGAGAAGTGCCCATCTGCTTCTCCACCCTTTCCCCTCTCCTTTATCTCTCTCTTCCCCTCCAGCAGCGGAGGCTCCATTGGAGCAAAGTTGGCCTGGGCACTGAGGATGGCTCCATGGCCTCCTCCTCAAGTGCTAGAATGGCTCCAGTTGCAGTGAAGCAACGCCCCAGAGAAGCGGAGCAACACCCCAGAGAAGCAGAGCATCGCCCCCTAGTGGGCTTGCTGGGTGGATCCCGGTCAGGTGCATGTGGGAGTCTGTCTCTGCCTCCCTGCTTCTCTCTTCAGAAAAATACAAAAAAAAAAAAACAAAAACAATATGGTTGCTTACAGAAAATTTTGTCCACCTTTGTCCTAGAGTCATGCTAGCACCCACCGCCACCCTCCTCAGGCTTGGTTCAGCCTCCCTACTCTCCCTTGGATGTCTTTTTCCCTGTCTCCATACTACCACTGCTGCAGAACAAACCATCTGAACTTAGTGACATAGAGCCACTGCCACATTATGCTCAACTACGGTGGGTTAGGGATTATGTGACTAGTCCCCACTTCACATCCAGGTAACTTGAACTTTGGGGGGCTTGGGTCTTCTGGAGGCATCTTAACTCATATTGAGTGTCTAGGCTGGGGCAACCTCAAGGCCAGGCTCAGTGGAACTGAGTGCCCACACATGGCCCACATTCATCACCATGCCTTCCTCTCAGCAAGGAGACACAGTGTTGGGCAAATAAGTTTGTAAAATGTGGTTTTTAGGTTTGCTCACTTACATTTTGCATTCCCTAGGGCAGCGCCATGTGTATGTAGTCTGTGAAAGGCTGCACTGCTTGCCCTCAGGGCAGCAGATTGCAAATTGTAGATTACCTTTCTGCTTGGGAGGGGCATTGCATTGCTAATATTTGCTGGAGAACAGATTTTGCCCCCAGCCTGCGTTTTGCAGAAAGAGAAGGTGTGCAGCTGTGAAACTGGAGCTGAGGGATTTTGGGAGCTCTGCTGAGGCTGGTGGGAGCCTTTGATTGCAGGAGGAACTGAAGAAGATTTTCCAGGTTGTGGAACTGGAGAATGCATCAGGGCTTTGGTAGCTCTGAATGAGAGGGAAGCGGTTTTTCCTACCTTTTTGTCCGCCAGTACGAGACTTTAATAAACAAAATGGCCCACCATTTTTTTGCTCCATTGTTTCTTTGTCATTTGCCTGAATCCAATGAGAACCTGCATGGCCATGACTGCGGCAGCCACTGGCCTTATACACAAGCTCCCAAATGAGGGTCCCAGGAGCAAGGCTGATTACAAGCAGCCTTGGAGGTCACACCATACCACTTCTGCTGCACACGATTGGTGCAAATAGGGACAAGCCCACCCAGATTCAAGGAGAGGGGATGCAGACCCCATATCTTAATGGGGGCATGTCTGAGAACCAGTGGCTATGTTCTAAATTCGCCACAATCTGTCCCCTTTCTTTCACACTTTACATAATTGTTCTCAGAAGAGCTTTTGCACAAAAAATCTAATATTCGAGGCCTTCAATTTCTAATCATTTTTACTGACCAAGCCAAGAATAAGTGTCTTTGCCTGACCAGGTGGTGGCGCAGTGAATAGAGCGTTGGACAGGGACGTAGAAGGCCCAGGTTCGAAACCCCAAGGACACCGGTTTGAGTGTAGACACATGTATCTGGTTTGAGCATGTAAAGCCAGTAGTTGGGGTCAGGATCACAGCCGCCTGGCCCATGCATGTTCGCATTAGATTCGAACAGTCAGTAATGAAAAAACGGAGCCAAGAACTGGTGAGCTATCAGCTTTAATTCTAGCTTGCACCCAGCGGACAAGCAAAAACACACACTGGGCTACAAAACCCACACATTCAGTGCTCATAAAGCTACTGACTTATCCGAGTTTCCTAGAATCAAAGGTTTCTAGCTCACCAGACTTATTCACCTCTGTTCCCCATCTCCTCCTGTACAAACTCTGCTCAAACTGCCTTCTTCCTCAGCGCTCTGCCATCTTGGCTGCCTCCTCTCCTCCAAGTGGCCTTACTCTGCTCTCCTTTCTAATACTTCAGGAACCGAGAGAGAGATCAAGCTACTGGTCTCTCCCACTTTATACCGTAGAATCAAAACCTTTTAATCCAATTATACAAACAAGGAAGTCTCTGTATAATGGGATTCCTCAGGACAGTGCACCACCCTACCTCATCCAATCAGTCAAGGGTGTGAAGAAGAACTCACTCTTAAAACCAAGCCTTAGGCCATAACAGCCTGGCCTGCTTACATTACAGCCTTTCCCCCACACCCATCCCAAGCATAAGGGCAAATAATATCAACTGGGTGACGGACTTTCATGTGGGCAGCTTCATCTTTAACAAAGTGAGCATAATATATTTTATCTGCCCAACAGAGCACAGCTCACCAACTTGAACCCAAGATCACTGGCTTGAGCAAGGAGTCACTCACTAGCTCTGCTGTACCCCCTCTGGTCAAGGCACATACAAGAAAGCAATCAATGAACAACTAAGGTACCGCAACAAAAAATTGATACTTCTCATCTGCAAAACCAGTAGCCACGGCCACTTTCACAGCTGCCTGGCCCATGAAGGTTCACATATGATTCAGACAGATGGTAATGAAAAAACGAAGCCAAGAACTGGTGGGTGTTGGGCAGATAAAATATAATATGCTCACTTTGTTAAAGATGGCGCTGCCCACATGGAAGCCCATCACCCAGGTGATATTATTTGCCCTTATGCTTGGGATGGGTGTGGGGGGAAAGGCTGTAATGTAAGCAGGCCGGGTTGTTATAGCCTAAGGCTTGGTTTTAAGAGTAAGCTTTTCCCCACACCCTTGACTGATTGGATGATGTAGGGTGGTGCACTCTCCTGAGGAATCCCATTATGCCTCAGATGGGTGGCTTTGTATTAGAGACTTCCTTGTTTGTGTAATTGGATTGGAGGTTTTGATTTTACACTATAAAGTGGGACAGACCAGGAGCTTGCTCTCTCGGTTCCTGAGGTTAGTATTAGAAAGGAGAGCAGATTAAGGCCACTTGGAGGAGAGGAGGCAGCCAATATGGCAGAGTGCTGAGGGAGAAGCCAGTTTGTGCAGAGTTTGTGCTGGAGAAGGAGATGGGAAAAAGAGGTGAATAAGTCTGGTGAGCTAGAAACCTTTGATTCTAGGAAACTCAGATAAGTCAGTAGCTTTGTGAGCACTGAATGAGTGTGTTTTGGAGCCCAGTGTGTGTTTTTGCTTGCCCACCTGGTGCAAGCTAGAATTAAAGCTGATGGCTCACCAGTTCCTGGCTCCGTTGTTTCATTACCGTCTGTTCGAATCTAATGCGAACCTGAACGGGTCAGATGACTGTGATGGTGGCCCTGGCTACTGGCTTTACATTTGGCGTAGTCTGTGGCAGGATTTGATACAGATCAGTATGGAGCCGCCACCACCTTTGAGAGGTGGAGTAGAGGACTGGCTGCTGTTATGGTTCCTTGTGGCTGTTTTTTGGGGGACTTTTGGCTGGCTGACTTTTACAGCCATGCGTGAGGAAACCGAGAGCTCTATGGAAGAGGCTGCCCGGGACCTGCAAACCAAGCAGCGGAAGGAGCTGGAGGAAACGTTGGAGAAAGAGATGCTGACCCTGGAGCTGAAGCAAGCACAGGAGGAGGCTGGCCAGGTTCATGAGATTCGCCTGGAAATGGAGCAGCTGCTGGAGGAGGAATCACAGGTTCGTACGTTGCAGATTGCCCTTGATGTTGTGGAGACCCAGCAGTGGCAGGAGGCAGAAGCTGAGACCGGGGCTGGAGCTGCAAGGCCTGCTGAGCAGAAGGCAGAAGTGGCCCAGAGCTCAAGCCCAGCAGCAGGAGCTGATATTTTCATTTCCTCTTTGGAGGATGAGGAGAATCTGGCTGGAGTTGAAATCCGCAACCTCCAGAAGGTGAGAGCCCAGCAGCAAGGAATGGCTAGGCTCCTGGTAGGTCTGCAATTTTGGGACATAGGGGTGGATGCTATCATGCTCCCCAGAGCAGAGATGGAAATGCTGACTGCCATTGCCACATGCTTCTCTTTAGGACAGTGTGAAACCTGCCATGACGGCAGGAATGAGGGGGGAGGCTAAAGCCCCATGTGTGTGGACTGATTTCCTGGACTATGACTGGATAGGCACAGGCTCCTTTGTTGAATGGACTTATGGATTTTGGACAATGTGAAATACATTGATGGGGGTGGGGTGGCTTGGCTGGAGGTCCCCCTGCCCCAGGAAGCCTTTCAAGGGCAAGAGAGAAGGCCAAGGATATTTTGCACTTTTGGCAAAGTGCTCAGAGACTGGTGAAGTGTATCTTTGTAATTCTTGAAATTGTATGATTTGTCATGTTGTTGTAATTTGTGTAATGTACATAATTTCCTTGTACAGAGATGCCGTTGATGTAGATTGTGGATAGTAAAGTGAGCATAGGGGTGGATTGTTGGGCAGATAAAATATAATATGCTCACTTTGTTAAAGATGGCGCTGCCCACATGGAAGCCTGTCACCCAGGTGATATTATTTGCCCTTATGCTTGGGATGGGTGTGGGGGAAAGACTGTAATGTAAGCAGGCCGGGTCATTATAGCCTAAGGCTTAGTTTTAAAAGTAAGCTTTTCCCCAATACCCTTGACTGATTGGATGATGTAGGGTGGTGCACTCTCCTGAGGAATCCCATTGTGCCTCGGGGGGTGGCTTTGTATTGGAGACTTCCTTGTTTGTGTAATTGGATTGGAGGGGTTTTTTTTTGTTTTTTTTAAAATTATTTATTTATTTATTCATTTTAGAAAGGGGCGAGAAAGAGAGAGAAGAGGGGAGGAGGATCAACTCCCATACGTGCCTTGACCAGGCAAGCCCAGGGTTCAAACCCATGACCTCAGCATTCCAGGTCAAGGTTTTATCCACTGAGCCACCACAGATCAGGCTGGAGGTTTTGATTTTACACTATAAAGTGGGACAGACCAAGAGCTTGCTCTCTCGGTTCCTGAGGTTAGTATTAGAAAGGAGAGCAGATTAAGGCCACGTGGAGGAGAGGAGGCAGCCAATATGGCAGAGTGCTGAGGGAGAAGCCAGTTTGTGCAGAGTTTGTGCTGGAGAAGGAGATGGGAAACAGAGGTGAATAAGTCTGGTGAGCTAGAAACTTTTGATTCTAGGAAACTCGGATAAATCAGTAGCTTTGTGAGCACTGAATGAGTGGGTTTTGGAGCCCAGTGTGTGTTTTTGCTTGCCCGCCAGGTGCAAGTTAGAATTAAAGCTGATGGCTCACCAGTTCCTGGCTCCGTTGTTTCATTACCGACTGTTCAAATCTAAAGCAAACCTGAACGGGTCAGACGACTGTGATGGTGGCCCTGGCTACTGGCTTTACAGTGGGCCATTACATTTAATCCTAGCTTGCCCCTGGTGGGCAAGAAATACACACAGCCTGACCAGGCAGTGGTGCAGTGGATAGAGAGTCAAACTGGGATGCGGAGGACCCAGGTTCGAGACCCCGAGGTCACCAGCTTGAGCACGGGGTCATCTGGCTTGAGCAAAAAGCTCACCAGCTTGGACCGAAGGTCGCTGGCTTGAGCAAGAGGTTATTTAGTCTGTTGAAGACCCACGATCAAGGCACGTATGAGAAAGCAATAAATGAACAACTAAGGTGTCGCAATGAAAAACTAGTGATTGATGCTTCTCATTTCTCTCCGTTCCTGTCTGTCTGTCCCTATCTATCCCTCTCTCTAACTCTCTCTCTATCTCTATAAAAAGTAAATAAATACACACAGTGGGAAAACACTTCCCTTTCCATTCAGGGCTCCAAAACCCACTGATTTATCTGAGGTTCCTAGAATCAAATGTTTCTACATCACCATGCTTATTCACCTCTGTTCCCCATCTCCTTCTCTCTGCACAAACTGGCTTCTCCTTCAGCTCTCCACCATCTAGGCTGCTTCTCCTCTCCTCCATGTGGCCTTTCTCTGCTCTCCTCTCTAATGCTAATCTCAGGAACCGAGAGAGAGCAAGCTCCCGGTCTGTAAGGCCAGTAGCCACAGCCACCATCACAGCCGCCTGGCCCACGAAGGTTGAGGTTTGATTCGGACAGATGGTAATGAAACAACGGAGTCAAAAACTGGTGGGCCATAGCCTGACCTGTGGTGGCGCAGTGGATAAAGCGTCGACCTGGGAACACTGAGGTCGCCAGTGCAAAACCCTGCACTGGTCTGGTCAAGGCACATATGGGAGTTGATGCTTCCAGCTCCTCCCCCCTTTCTCTCTTTCTCTATCTCTCTCTCTCACTCTGTGTCTCCTCTCTAAAATGAATAAATAAATAAATTAAAAAATAAAAACAAACAAACAAAAAAAAAAACAAAAAAAAAAAAACTGGTGGGCCATTATCTTTAATCTTAGCTTGCACCCAGCGGGCAAGTAAAAACACACACTAAGCTCCAAAACCCACTCATTCAGTGCTCACAAAGCTACTGACTTATCTGAGTATCCTAGAATCAAAGGTATCTACCTCACCAGCCTTATTCACCTCTGTTCCCCATCCCCTCACTGCACAAACTGGCTTCTCCTTCAGCACTCTGCCATCATGGCTGCTTCTCCTCTCCTCCATGTGGCCTTAATCTGCTCTCCTCTCTAATGCTAATCTCAGGAACTGAGAGAGAGCAAGCTCCCGGTCTGCCCCATTTTACAATGTAGAAATTGATAGGGTTGCAGGTGGGGGGCCATAACCCCCTCCTCGTGGACAAAGGGACATTGACAAACTAGATGTTTCAGATCACCTTCCCCCAGGCACCAGTGTGACTAACCCAGGTATGGAAGGTCCCCTAGTTTATTTACAGTTAATTTTTTTTTTAACAGGGACAGAGAGAGGGATAGATAGGGACAGACAGACAGGAACGAAGAGAGGTGAGAAGCAACAATCATTAGTTTTTTTGTTGCCGTTGCAACACCTTAGTTGTTCATTGATTGCTTTCTCACATGTGCCTTGACCACGGACCTTCAGTATTTACAGTCAATCTTACAGAAATCGTTGAAAGCTGCATATTTCCTTAATGACCACCACCCCCCACCCTCAAACCCCCTCTTTAACCCTACCTATTAGAGAACTCTGGCTGCTCTCCCTTACAAGTCAGCCCGGCAGGTTTCCTTTCATTAAAGCCTGTTACACAAGTGTCTTTCAGACTCCAATGGATTCTCAGAAATCAAAACCTTTAATCCAATATACAAACAAGGAAGTCTCTGATACAAAGTCCCTTATCTGAGGCATAATGGGATTTTTCATAAGAGTGCACCACCCCCTATCATGCAACAGTCAAGGGTGTGGGGAAAAATTTAATTTTAAAAGTAAACCTAAGGCGCCTGACCTGTGGTGGTGCAGTGGATAAAGCGTCGACCTGGGAACACTGAGGTCACCAGTTCAAAACCCTGCACTGGTCTGGTCAAGGCATATATGGGAGTTGATGCTTCTAGCTCCTCCCCCCTTTCTCTCTCTCTCTCTCTCTCTCTCTCTCTGTCTCCTCTCTAAAATGAATAAATAAATAAACAATAAAAGTAAGCCTAAGGCTGTAAGGACCCTGCCTGCTTACAGCCTGTCCCCCACACCCAATGCAAACTATAAGGAAGCAAACAGATATATTATATTTACAAACTTATTGATCAACACCATCTCTCTCCCTTCCTGTCTGTTCCTATCTGTCCCTCTCTCTGTCTCTGTCACAAAAAAAAAAAAAAGTGTCTTTGACATTCATAATTCCAGTGTTCTAAGCTGCAAAATGGGGATAATAATCAAAGTTGTCCAGTTAAATTTGGATTTCAGATAAACAACAAAGTGTTTACTGTGGGGATATCATATACAATATTTGAAACACACACACACACACACAAATTATTCATTGTTTATCTGAAATGCAAATTTAACCAGGCGCACTCTACTTTTAGTTGCTAAATCTGACCATCCAAACACTAATGTAACCTACTTCCAGGACTGTTAGGATTAAACAAGATAGGACCTGTGAACACATACTATAAATATCAATTTTTTCTTAAACTTGTTGACTCTGAGAATAAACCTGCCAAGAAGGCTCCTGTGGTTAATGAGTGTTGGGCAGATAAAATATATTATGCTCACTTTGTTAAAGATGGCGCTGCCTACATGGAAGTTCATGGATATTAATGTGTGTTCTGGAACAGGCTGTGGGCAGGCTGGGTCGTAGTAGCCTAAGGCTTAGTTTTAAGAGTAAGCTCTTCTCCACACCCTTGACTGATTGGATGATGTAGGGTGGTGCACTCTCCTGAGGAATCCCATTGTGCCTCGGATGGGTGGCTTTGTATTGGAGACTTTCTTGTTTGTATAATTGGATTAAAGGTTTTGAATCTATGCTATAAAGTGGGGCAGGCCAGGAGCTTGCACGCTCAGTTCCTGAAGTATTAGAAAGGAGAGCAGATTAAGGCCACGTAGAGGAGAGGAGGCAGCCAAGATGGTGGAATGCTAAGAAGCTAGTTTGTGTAGAGAGGAGATGGGAAACAGAGGTGAATAAGTCTGGTGAGCTAGAAACTTTTGATTCTAGGAAACTCAGATAAGTCAGTAGCTTTGTGAGCACTGAATGAATGGGTTTTGGAGCCCAGTGTGTGTTTTTGCTTGCCCGCCAGGTGCAAGCTAGAATTAAAGCTGATGTCTCACCAATTTTTGGCTCCATTGTTTCATTACCGACTGTTCGAATCTAATGGGAACCTGCACGGGTCAGGCTGCTGTAATGGTGGCCTCGGCTAAAGGCTTTACAATGAGTTACCAGACAGGGACCAGGCCTGGAATGTACCTGCCTCCTGCAGGCTGGTAGTATAGCTAGTGCTCTACTTACGACCACAATTGGTTCCGAAAGATCAGCCATAACACGGATTTGGTTGTAAGTTGAGTAGGCTATATGTACAAGTACTGTGAAATCATGTTATAAAAATCTTTAAGTCATATTTTATCATAATCTTCTTTCATTATTGTTATATATCATAATTTTCCTTGTTCATTTTATGCCATTTGTATCATCTCTACAGCATTTTGTTTCTTATTTTTACATTCGTCAGGTTTAAGTAAAACACTGCTGTTGGGCAGATAAAATATATTATGCTCACTGTCAAGCCAGTAGCCAGGGCCACCATCACAGCAGCCTGGCCCATGCAGGTTCGCATTTGATTTGGACAGTCGGTAATGAAACAACGGAGCCAAGAACTGGTGAGCCATCAGCTTTAATTCTAGTTTGCACCCGGCGGGCAAGCAAAAACACACACTGGGCTCCAAAACCCACTCATTCAGTGCTCAGAAAGCTACTGACTTATCCAAGTTTCCTAGAATCAAAGGGTTCTAGCTCACCAGACTTATTTACCTCTGTTTCCCATCTCCTCCTGCACAAACTCTTAACAAACTGGCTTCTCACTCAGCATTCTGCCATCTTGGATGCTTCTCCTGGCCTCCACATGGCCTTAATCTGCTCTCCTCTCTACTACCTCAGGAACCAAGAGCAAGCAAGCTACTGGTCTGTCCCACTTTATACCGTAGAAATCCAAACCTTTAATCCAATTGTACAAACAAGAAAGTCTCTGATACAAAGTCACCCATCTGAATAATGGGATTCCTCAGGAGAATGCACCACCCTACACCATCCAATCAGTCAAGGTTGTGGGGAAGAGCTTACTCTTAAAACTAAGCCTTAGGCTATAACGACCCAGCCTACCCACAGCCTGTCCTGGAATACACATTAATATCAACGAACTTCCATGTGGGCAACGCCATCTTTAATAAAGTGAGCATAATATATTTTATCTGCCCAACACTCACTTTGTTAAAGATGGCGCTGCCCATGTGCAAGTTTTTTTTCCTTTTTATTTTTTTCTTTTTTTTTTTTTACAGGGATAGAGAGAGAGTCAGAGAGAGAGAGAGATAGGGACAGACAGACAGGAACGAAGAGAGTTGAGAAGTATCAATCATTAGTTTTTCATTGCCGTTGCGATACCATAGTTGTTCATTGATTGCTTTCTTACATGTGCCTTGACCACAGGCCTTCAGCAGAACGAGCAACCCCTTGCTGGAGCTAGCAACCTTGTGTCCAAATGTAAAGCCAGTAGTCGAGGCCGCCATCGCAGCAGCCCGACCCGTGCAGGTTCACATTAGATTCGAACAGTCGGTAATGAAACACAGGAGCCAAAAACTGGTGAGCCATCAGCTTTAATTCTAGCTTGCACCCGGCGGGCAAGCAAAAACACACACTGGGCTCCAAAACCCACTCATTCAGTGCTCACAAAGCTACTGACTTATCCGAGTTTCCTAGAATCAAAGGTTTCCAGCTCACCAGACTTATTCACCTGTTTCCCATCTCCTCCTGCACAAACTCTTAACAAGCTGGCTTCTTCCTCAGCACTCTGCCATCTTGGCTACTTCTCCTCCACACGGCCTTAATCTGCTCTGCTCTCTAATACTAACCTCAGGAACTCAGGAATCAAGAGCGAGAGCAAGCTCCCGGACTGCCCCAGTTTATAGCATAGAAAATCCAAACCTTTAATCCAATTATACATAAAGAAAGTCTCTGATACAAAGCCACCCATCTGAGGCATAATGGGATTCCTCAGGAGAGTGCACCACCCTACATCATCCAATCAGTCAAGGGTGTGGAGAAGAGCTTACTCTTAAACTAAGCCTTAGGCTATAATGACCCGGCCTGCCCACAGCCTGTTCCAGAACACACATTCCAAGCATAAGGCCAAATAATATCACCTGGGTGACGGGCTTCCATGTGGGCAGCTCCATCTTTAACAAAGTGAGCATAATATATTTTATCTGCCCAACACCAAGCTGGCAAGCTTTTTGCTCAAGCCAGATGAGCCCACACTCAAGCTGGGGAGCTCGAGGTCTCGAACCTGGGTCTTCCGCATCCCAGTCCGACGCTCCATCCATTGCGCCACCGCCTGGTCAGACCCATGTGCAAGTTTTAAGAGTAAGCTTTTCCCCACACCCTTGACTGATTGAATGATGTGGGGTGGTGCACTCTCATGAGGAATCCTCCCATTATGCCTCAGATAAGTGACTCTGTATCAGAGACTTCCTTGTTTGTAGATTGGATTAAGGGTTTGGATTTTTACACTGTACAGTGGGACAAACCAGGAGCTTGCTCTCTCTCGGTTCCTGGGATTAGTATTAGAGAGGAGAGCAGAGAAAGGAGAGCAGATTAAGGCCACATGGAGGCCAGGAGAAGCAGTCAAGATGGTGGAGTGCTGAGAGAGAAGTCAGTTTGTGCAGAGAGAAGGAGATGGAAAACAGGTGAATAAGTCTGGTGAGCTAGAAACCTTTGATTCTAGGAAACTCAGATAAGTCAGTAGCTTTGTGAGCACTGAATGAGTGGGTTTTGGAGCCCAGTGTGTGTTTTTGCTTGCCTGCCAGGTGCAAGCTAGAATTAAAGCTGATGGCTCACCAGTTCTTGGCTCCGTTGTTTCATTACCGACTGTCCGAATCTAATGTGAACCTGCATGGGCCGGACGGCTGTGATGGTGGCCTTGGTAGCTACTGGCTTTACAACTGCATTACCAGTACAACTGGTTTAATATTTGGAAAACATACAAAATTAAAAAATACAGGTACATACAAAAATACAAAATACAGGTGTAAAAAATACCATTGGAAACATTTTCCCAATTGCAAAGTGCTGTCGGAAGCTGGCCCGCACTGTCGTACTCCCAGCTGGGCAACGTTTGCGCTGCCAGAAGCGGAGCAGTCGTGGCTAGCAATTGTGGTCGTAATGTCGAATGGTCGTAAGTTGCATAGGTCGTAAATTGATCAATACCTGTATGTGGGTTCTTGACTTCGGGCAGGAAAGATTTCACAACATGAGTCCAGGTGATTTTGAAAGTACATTTACCAAAGCTGGGAACAATGAAACCAAGGTGTTAGGGTAGAAGAAACAACAGAAGAGAGAGCCTATGCGGTGCTTTGCTTTGGCTTCCTAGAAGTATATGGGAAAGAAGGGAACAAGGTGGGGCTGCCGTTAGTTTACTGGGAAGTTAAAGTCACAGTGAATGAAGGGAGCCAAGGTGGGGCTGATTTGAGCTTATCGGAAAGTCAGAGAAAAGGGGAACCTTGGAAACAAGGTGGGGGTGGGGGGAAGCCCAGGATGAACTGTTGTTGCTGCCTGCTGCTTCCCTGGTTGCAAGTCTCATGGGACCCTTAGAGTTTAGGAGAAAGGAAGTAAAAAGTTCATGCCTGAGAAGGGGCCTGGGTGTGCTCTAGAGGGAGCCAAGCTGGGTCTTTGTTTTGAGGGGTTTTATCTCTCTTCTGCTAGGTGAATCTTAGGGAAAGGTTGCAGCAGAATATTCATTAGTTTTCCAGATACATCCTTCAATATGTTGATTTATTAAAATGAGTGTATAGGGGAGTTTGGGATAATTCTCTGTTCAGCTTACCATAATATTACTTTTATTTTAGGTTTGTTTGGCTTTAACTGGGTGTAAAGCCAGTAGTCAAGGTCACCATCACAGCCACCTGGCCAAGGCAGGTTCGCAATGGATTCGAACAGATGGCAATGAAACACCGGAGCCAAAAACTGGTGAGCCATCAGCTTTAATTCTAGCTTGCACCCGGCAGGCAAGCAAAAACACACACTGGGCTCCAAAACCCACACATTCAGTGCTCACAAAGCTACTGACTTATCCGAGTTTCCTAGCATCAAAGGTTTCTAGCTCACCAGACTTATTCACCTCTGTTTCCCATCTCCTCCAGCACAAACTCTTAACAAACTGGCTTCTTCCTCAGCACTCTGCCATTTCGGCTGCTTCTCCTGGCCTTCACGTGGCCTTACTCTGCTCTCCTCTCTAATACTAATCTCAGGAACTCAGGAACCAAAAGAGAGAGAGATCTAGCTACCGGTCCGCCCACTTTATAGCATAGATAATCCAAACCTTTAATCCAATTATACATTCAAGAAAGTCTCTGATACAATGCCACCCATCTGAGGCATAATGGGATTCCTCAGGAGAGTGCACCACCCTACATCATCCAATCAGTCAAGGGTGTGGGGAAGAGCTTACTCTTAAACTAAGCCTTAGGCTATAACGACCCGGCCTGCCCACAGCCTGTTCCAGAACACACATTAATATCAACGAACTTCCATGTGGGCAGCGCCATCTTTAACAAAGTGAGCATAATATATTTTATCTGCCCAACACTAGGTTTTTGTTATTTGTTCCCCTGATTGCATCTGTCCTTAGGTTTGGCTAGCACAAATGGCTTTGGGTCTTTGTCCTCTATCTCCCTGACCAGGAGGATTTAAACTATGTAGTCTCTGGTCAGAGAGAAGAGGTGTAAACCATTTGTTCTCAAGTGTCTTTGGTTAGGAAAGATAAAGTCTTATGATTCATTATCTGCCTATAAATTGGTCAAGCCTGACCTGTGGTGGCGCAGTAGATAAAGCGTCGACCTGGGAATACTGAGGTCGTGTTGGGCAGATAAAATATGGTATGCTCACTTTGTTAAAGATGGTGCTGCCCACATGGAAGCCCGTCACCCAGGTGATATTATTTGCCCTATGCTTGGGATGGGTGTGGGGAAAAGGCTATAATGTAAGCAGGCCAGGTTGTTATGGCCTAAGGCTTGGCTTTAAGAGTAAGCTCTTCTCCACACCCTTGACTGATTGGATGATGTAGGGTGGTGATGTAGGGAGGAATCCCATTATGCCTCATATGGGTGGCTTTGTATCAGAGACTTCATTGTTTGTATAATTGGATTAAAGGTTTGGAGTCTATGCTATAAAATGGGAGAGAGCAGTAGCTTGATCTCTCTCTCTCTCTTGGTTCCAGAGTTCCTGAGATTAGTATTAGAGAGGAGAGCAGAGTAAGGCCACGTGAAGGCCAGGAGAAGCAGCCGAAATGGCAGAGTGCTGAGGAAGAAGCCAGTTTGTTTAAGAGTTTGTGCTGGAGGAGATGGGAAACAGAGGTGAATAAGTCTGGTGAGCTAGAAACCTTTGATGCTAGGAAACTCGGATAAGTCAGTAGCTTTGTGAGCACTGAATGTGTGGGTTTTGGAGCCCAGTGTGCGTTTTTGCTTGCCCGCCGGGTGCAAGCTAGAATTAAAGCTGATGGCTCACCAGTTTTTGGCTCCTGTGTTTCATTACGATCTGTTCGAATCCAATGCGAACCTGCATGGGTCAGGCTGCTGCGATGGCGGCTGTGATCCTGACCACGACTACTGGCTTTACAGGTCGCCAGTTCAAAACCCTGCACTGGTCCGGTCAAGGCACATATGGGAGTTGATGCTTCCAGCTCCTCCCCCTTTCTCTCTCTCTCTCTCTCTCTCTCTCTCTCTGTGTCTCCTCTCTAAAATGAATAAAATTAAAAAAAAATTTTAATTGGTCAAATTGTCCTAATTTAATTATCTTGTCTCAGTTTCCCCATTCTACTTTCCCAGGAATTTTCCTACCTTCTTACTATCCTGCCTCAACTTGGGCCTAAAATCATAACCAGAGTCTAGCAACCATTGTCTTCAGCAGTCCCTTATTTATGCTGCATGTATGGCCAGGAGCCGCCATTGTGGCCATTCATATGCAGGTTCCTATTGGATTCGGGCAGACAGTAAAGAAATGGTGGAGTCAGAGGATGGTGGGCCATTCAGTTTATTGGTGTCTCACCAAGACAGGCAAGCCACAAGAGAAGACAAGGGAAAATCAGAAAACCTGCTTTTCCCATGAAGGGCAAGGGATCAGGGAAGCCCCTGCAATGGTGATAGCAAGAACCAAGAGAGCGAGCCCCCAGTCAGTCCCCATTTTATAGTGTAGAAATCAAAACCTTTAATCCAATATAATAATAAGGAAGTCTCTGAAACAAAGTCACTTATCTGAGGCATAAGTGGGATTCCTCATAAGAGTGCACCACCCCCTATCATGCAATCAGTCAAGGGTGTGGGCAAAATCTTAGTTTTATAACTAAGCCTTAGGCTATAATAACTTTGCCCGCTTATAGCCTGTCTCCCACACCCAAAGTGAGCAAACATACATGTCATATTTAAAAACTTATTTGACCAACATTCCACCCCTATTGCTCACTTTACAATGTAAACCACAGGTATCTTCCATGATGGTCACTGTGCAAGGAGTGGGATACAATTGCATAAACAGAAACAGTACCAACTACAGCAATAGGATTAAGAAATCAAAAGCTATGGGCGAAATGAGAGAGCTGTCAATGGCACCAAGAGAGGCAAATCTTTTCCCTCTGGCAGAATACAGGCCAGAGTTTTGTCTGCAGACAGCACCATATCTGGTACCGGAGGCCGCCCTGAGCGGGCATACCAAACCTTATTGGCCAATACACCATCATCTGCTGGTTCTATGTATAGTAAAATAGGAGAACTCATTATTGGCCATAAAGAAATTACAAAGGTGCCCTTCATTATGCTGTCCCCTGAGCACTCAAGGGATAATACACTTCTACCTTAGGTGGCCAGGTGCTGGTTGCCCAAGGAGTTAACTGGAGGTCCACCTCTAACCCCTTTCCCCATGGTGCCAACAAGGCCACCCATCTCAGATGGGGGGCCTGGACAGTCCAAGGTCAAGTCCATCGAAGCCGTTGGCCTTTAAGAAGGCCTGTTGGGGTAGGCATGAGCACGTTGCCTGCTGTCCAAAACCTGGCTTGAGTAAAATGTCCTTGGTGCTTATCTGCAACTGAATGGGGGCAGCTGCCCGATGCAAGAGGGCCTCCACTGGAGCTGGGCTCCCACGTCGAGGTCTCTTATTCAAAATCTGGAGTACTGTCCATAAGCGGCGTGTCCATCCAGTAAGGGAGCTGGTGCCCCCCTCCTGTCGCAGTCCCTGCTTTAAGAGTCTATTATACCGCTCAATGATACCAGCAGCCTGGGGGTGGTAGGGAACATGGTACTTCCAGTCCACCCCCAGCTCTTGAGCCCATTGCCTCACCATTGAACCAGTGAAGTGGGTACCATTGTCACTTTCAAGGACCAGCAGTCGCCCATATGCAGCACTCAGGCGGTCCAGAGCCTGTATGACTGCCCTCTGGTCAGGGTTATGGGCGGAGAAAGCAGCAGTAGACCAGTGGCAGTATCTACACAGGTGGCTGAATACTGGTACCATTCTGACTTTGGTAAGGGCCCAATAATGTCTATCTGCCATCGTGTCAGTGGAACATGACCCCTCTGGATCTGTCCAGGTGACACCAGTGGTCTCCGTGGGTGCTCCTTGGAACATACTGCACATTGCTCACAAGCTGCAAGTACCTCTGCATAGGACACAGGCAAGTTCCACGCCTTAACTGTAGCTCACATAGTTTTCTGTCCCGCATGGAGCAGGCGCCAGTGGAGCCATTGCGCCACATCACCTGCAGGTGCAGTCTCCACTCATTGCACCCTTGCCAACATAACTGCGTCATCATTCCCAGGATGGGCTAGAGGGGCATGCCCCGTGACATGATATACTGTCACCTATTTCTGGTGTCCTATTTCCCATGAGTCCTGCCACATGGCCTGACCCCATAGTGACTGGTGCATTACCATCCTCTGGTTAATATGCCAAGTAGCAATCCAAAGGGTCAGTTCACAATATACAGCCCAGCTGTCGGTACAGATCACCAGAGGTGAAGGTTCATTATGGGCAACTAGCCAAAGAGCTCTTAATTCTGCCCACTGGCTGCTTTGCCCTGTACCCGTGTTCATCCAAATAGTCTCAGTGGCCGAAGGAAGGCTATAGCCATGCATTGGCAGGTTGGCCCCTGCTGGAACCATCACTATATCCGGCATCCTCAGGGATGGGCACCCATCCCTCCTGGTAGAGACTGACTTCGGGTTCTGCCTCCTGAGCCCCAGCTGCACCTGACTCTAAGGTCACATAGGTGGCTGAACCCAAGACTTCCTGCAGTTCTGCTCTCAACAGGTTGGTGCTAGGAGCACAGCATTATTGCTGGTAGGCACCTGTAAAGCCAGTAGTCAGGACCACCAACAGGGCCGCCTGGCCAGTGCAGGTTCACATTGAATTCAGACAGCCAGTAATGAAACAATGGAGCCAAAAGCTGGTGAGCCATCAGCTTTAATTCTAGCTTGCACCCAGCAGGCAAGCAAAAACACACACTGGGCTCCAAAACCCACTCATTCAGTGCTCACAAAGCTACTGACTTATCCGTGTTTCCTAGAATCAAAGGTCTCTAGCTCACCAGACTTATTCACCTCTGTTCCCCATCTCCTTCTCCAGCACAAACTCTGCTCAAAGTGACTTTTCCCTCAGCACTCCACCATCTTGGCTGCCTCTCCTGGCCTTCATGTGGCCTTTTTCTGCTCTTCTTTCTCTGCTCTCCTCTCTAATGCTAATCTCAGGAACCGAGAGAGAGCAAACTCCTGGTCTGCCCCATTTTATAGTGTGGAAATCCAAACCTTTAATCTACAAACAAGGAAGTCTCTGATACAAAGTCACTTATCTGAGGCATAATGGGAGGATTCTTCATGAGAGTGCACCACCCCACATCATCCAATCAGTCAAGGGGGTGGGGAAAAGCTTACTCTTAAAACTTGCATATGGGCAGCACCATCTTTAACAGTGAGCATAATATACTATTTTATCTGCCCAACAGCACCCTACTTGGTCAGGGTGGAGGTTTGGGCCATACCACTATGTAGTTTGGTCGCCCAGTCTCTCACCCATCCTGCAATAGGGTATGTTGTCTTGACCGTAACTGGTGTTGTGGTTGTAATACTCTCCGTGGCCAGGAGGGCAGCATACACAGCTGCCAGCTGCTTCTCCACTAATGAGTAACGGACTTCAGCACCTTTCCACAATTGGGGCCAAAACCCAATAGTTTGCCGTAAGTGCTCTGTCCATTGCCACAAGCCCCATCCAAACCCCTCTGAGTTACATGAACATACAGCTCACAGGGCCTGGCAGGATCAAATACATTCAAGGCCTGTGCCACCTTGACAGCTCTCTTAGCTGCTGCAAATGAACCTTGCACCTGCTCAATCTAATCCCAATGAGCCTGACCAGGCGGTGGCGCAGTGGATAGAGCATCGGACTGGGATGCAGAAGACCCAGGTTCAAGACCCCGAGCTTGCCAGCTTGAGCGCGGGCCCATCTGGCTTGAGCAAAAGCTCGCCAGCTTGGACCCAAGGTCACTGGCTCCAGCAAGGGGTTGCTCGGTCTGCTGAAGGCCCGCAGTCAAGGCACATGTGAGAAAGCAATCAATGAACAACTATGGTGTCGCAATGGCAACGAGAAACTAATGATTGATGCTTCTCACCCCTCTCCGTTCCTATCTGTCCCTATCTATCCCTCTGTCTCACTCTCTGTCCCTGTAATAAATAAATAAATAAATAAATAATCCCGATGAACCCCCTTCCAAATAAGGTTGTACAAGAGATGTAGTAACTGACCCAAAAAAACCTGAGAATCCCTGTAACCATTTTACCGTAGTGGGCACGGGGTATGCTTGGATCTTATTTATAACTGTGTAAGGGATAACTTTTGTCTTACCCGACCAGACAACTCCCAAGAATTTAACAGATAACCCAGGTCCCTGTAATTTTTTTTTTTTTTTTACAGGTACAGAGAGAAAGTCAGAGAGAGGGATAGATAGGAACAGACAGAGGAACGGAGAGAGGTGAGAAGCATCAATCATTAGTTTTTCATTGCCGTTGCAACACCTTAGTTGTTTATTGATTGCTTTCTCACATGTGCCTTGACCACGGGCCTTCAGCAGACCGAGCCACCCTTTGCTGGAGCCAGCGACCTTGGGTCCAAGCTGACGAGCTTTTGCTCAAGCCAGATGGGCCCGTGCTCAAGCTGGTGACCTCAGGGTCTCGAACCTTGGTCTTCCACATCCCAGTCCAATGCTCTATCCACAGCGCCACTGCCTGGTCAGGCAAGTCTGCCACTAAGTGGTATGTCCCCAACTCATGGCTTAGCTGTTCCATCATGTTAGCTATCAAGGGAACAGCAACATGCAAAGGGGAAACAACTTTATTAAGTTCTCTGTAATGTACTGTCATTCTCCAGGTTCCGTCTGGTTTGTGCATAGGCCATACTGGGGAGTTGTAAGCTCTGTGTGCTGGCCAGATGATCCCCACCTTTTCTAGTTTGAGGATTGTCCCTGTGACTTCTTCATAACCACCTGGCCGGTGGTACTGCTTGGTGTTAGTCACACGCCGAGGAATGGGTAATTGCAAAGGGGAATGAGATGCGTGTCCCTGCAACACTGTTTTCACAACCCTGATCCACAGCCGGAACTCCCCGGCTGTAGTTTCCAACCACAGTCCTTGCAAGACATCTACCCCCAAAATATATTTAGGAATGGGAGATATATACACCTAATATGGCTTAGGAGGCAGTCTTCATATCCCCAATGGAATAGTTATTGGCTTCACTTGAACAGTTTGGCCCCCATAACTGTCAATGGCCACTGGGGTTCCAGCAAACTGCTCTGGGTTCCCATAGAGGAGGGAACATTCTGCATTCTGCACCTGTATCCACCAAGGCCAACACCCATTGTACATTGGAAGGGGACCAGTGGATAACCAGTTCCATGTGGCCTCCGGTCTCCGCCCATTCCCGTTAGATGGGTCCCTCTGCCCCTTTCCTATTCAAACTGGTATAATGGGTCTTGGGAGTTCTCCTCTCCCTCAGCCGTCTCTATCATATAATCTTGTAACCAAGCTGCCCGCGCACCAAACGTTTTATTGGTAGCTGCTGGGGCCTTTCGTCTCAGTGGCTGGAACTTCTGTTCTGGTTTAAGCTGCCATCAAAGCTCCAAAAGAATTTGATTAGACTGGCCATTCAATGTTCCCTTATCTGCTCCAGCCTCAATCAAATCTACCCACATCTGTGTTCGGGTAACCTTTACAGGCCTGTTTCCTTTGTTAGTGGGCGGGAGGGGGCAACATAGGCAGCAGCCCTCACTGCTTTATGATCCTGAGCGGCCTCCAGCTCTCCCAAATCTGCTACCATCTGTGTAATTGCATTGATGGACTGCCCCACATAGGGGCCCAAGATAGCCACAAGTGACCCAAAAAGGGCTGATGGGACACTAGCAAGGATAAATTTCCGCATTTTTGCTGTAAACACTTCCTCGTCTGGCCCACAGGACCCAGGGTTGAAAACAGCATTCTTCATATTAAGTTCCCAAAGGACCTTTACTAACTCACTGTAGCACTGCCACCAACTCATTGCCCCTGGCAATTCTCCAGCATTCTGCCAGACCATACAAATGGCGGCCATCACCCATTCTAATAGGGTATGGTCTCGTGGGTTGCCATGGCAGTTCTGAAGACACAGCCTCAAGGAGGAGTGTGTGGTAATGGTGGCCAATTTCTCCATCTCTGTTCCGGAGAGCATGATGCCATCCACCCCTATGCCCATAATCGTAGTAACCAGGTGTAAAGCCAGTAGCCAGGACCACCATCACAGCCGCCTGGCCAGTGCAGGTTCGCGTTAGATTCAGACAGTCGGTAATTAATGAAACAACGGAGCCAAGAGCTGGTGAGCCATCAGCTTTAATTCTAGCTTGCAACTGGCGGGCAAGCAAAAACACACACTGGGCTCCAAAACCCACTCATTCAGTGCTCACAAAGCTACTGATTTATCTGAGTTTCCTAGAATCAAAGGTTTCTAGCTCACCAGACTTATTCACCTCTGTTTCCCATCTCCTTCTCCAGCACAAACTCTGCACTAACTGGCTTCTCCCTCAGCACTCCACCATATTGGCTGCTTCTCCTGGCCTCCTCCATGTGGCCTTTCTCTGCTCTTCTTTCTAATGCTAACCTCAGGAATCGAGAGAGCAAGCTCCCGGTCTGCCCCACTTTATAGCGTAGATTCAAAACCTTTAATCCAAACTACAAACAAGGAAGTCTCTGATACAAAGTCACTTATCTGAGACATACTGGGAGGATTCCTCATGAGAGTGCACCACCCCACATCATCCAATCAGTCAAGGGGGTGGGGAAAAGCTTACTCTTAAAACTTGCACGTGGGCAGCGCTATCTTTAACAAAGTGAGCATAATATATTTTATCTGCCCAACACCAGGCTAACAGGGATTCAGTAGGTGTCTGCCTAAACTGTGCCCTGTTGGGCAGATAAAATATATTATGCTCACTTTGTTAAAGATAGCACTGCCCACAGGGAAGCCCATCGCCCAGGTGATAATATTAGTTGCCCTTCCTGTTTGGGATGGGCATGATTGTATTAATGTGTGTTGAGGGAGGGCTTTCACGCCAAAAGGCTTTAAAAGGAAGAGAGATCACGTTGTTCGGGAGAAGAGGGATTACGTTCTAGGAGGAGAGCAGAGAAAGGAGAACAGATAAAGGCCACGTGGAGGCTAGGAAAAGCAGCCAAGATGGTGGAGTGCTGAGAGAGAAGCCAGTTTGTGCAGAGAGAAGGAGATGGGAAACAGAGGTGAATAAGTCTGGTGAGCTAGTAACCTTTGATTCTAGGAAACTTGGATAAGTCAGTGGCTTTGTGAGCACTGAATGAGTGGGTTTTGGAGCCCAGTGTGTGTTTTTACTTGGCCACCAGTTGCAAGCTAGGGTTAAAGATGATAGCCCACCAGTTTTTGGCTCCATTGTTTCATTATCGTCTGTCTGAATCTAATGCGAACCTGCATGGGCCAGGTGACTGTGATGGTGGCCGTGGCTACTGGCTTTACAGCCCTCAACTCCATCAGCTCTGCCTGGGTATAGGGCCGGACCACAGAGTGTTCCATTTTCTGGGCAGGAGGCTGTGGCTGCCCCTGAGGGTCTCTTTGCTGCTGGGTTTTTACCTTCTTGGTGACCACTGATTGGGCTCTCAGTGTGCGTATGGCAGCTTCAGCCTAAGCCTTCTCATCCTCAGAAGAGGAGTTTCAAGTGCCTGCTCCCTCTGACTCAAAGCCAATCCACCGGCATGGGTGCTGCTGCTCCTTTGGCAACCATTTAGGCTCCTGTGGCTGCTGGCTTTTGGCCAGAAGCTGAGACTCGAACTCTTGAATCTGCAGTTGTTTCTCCAACAACTGCCAGTGTGAACATTCAGCTTCCAGGGCAAACTGCAGCTCACAAACCCATAATTCCTTCTCCAGTGTTTGCTCCAATTCCAGCCTTTCTGCCGTTCGATTTGCAATTCATCCCGAAGCTTTCAACCTCGGGCAGCTTCTTGCACAGAACTCCTGGTTTCCTCTTGAGTAAAGAACACCCAGCCCACAGCCCCTGAAAGGACAATTATGGGGAGCCAGAACAGCAACCAGTCCTCTACCCCACCCCTCAAGGGTGGCGGCTCCATACTGATCTCTGAATCCTGCCGCAAACTATGACAGTTGTAAGGCCAGGAGCCGCCATTGTGGCCATTCACATGCAGGTTCCCATTGGATTCGGGCAGACGGTAAAGAAATGGCGGAGTCGGAGGATGGTGGGCCATTCTGTTTATTGGTGTCTCACCAAGACGGGCAAGCCACAAGAGAAGACAAGGGAAAATCAGAAAACCTGCTTTTCCCATGGAGGGCAAGGAATCAGGGAGGCCCATGCAATGCTGATAGCAGGAACCGAGAGAGCGAGCCCCCGGTTTATCCCCATTTTATAGTGTAGAAATCAAAACCTTTAATCCAATATAATAATAAGGAAGTCTCTGATACAAAGTCACTTATCTAAGGCATAAATGAGATTCCTCATAAGAACGCACCACCCCCTATCATCCAATAAATCAAGGGTGTGGGCAAAAGCTTAGTTTTAAAACTAAGCCTTAGGCTATAATAATTTTGCCAGTTTATATACAGCCTGTCTCCCAGACCCAAAGTGAGCAAACATACATGTCATATTTAAAAACTTATTTGACCAACACTGCATATCCCGGAAAACCACAAAGTGGGCTACCAGCCTCCCCGCCACTGTCTGAGCTGACCCTTATAAGAGAGCTCTTAAGCTCAAAATTTGACCAACGGGCTGAAAACCTGCCCTTGAATCGGAGCTGTGCAGCTATAACCTTATTTGCATCTTTACTAACCAATCAGAGTGGCTTCATTTCCACTAATCAGAACAGTGCTTTTTGGACCAATCAAACAGTGAGGAATTGGAGTCTTCATTTGCATAAAAATGGATCAATCAGGGACTTGGGTGGGAGCATCTCTATATACAGCAGCCTTCCTGCTGTTTTGGTAGAACACCCTTTTAGTTTTTGGTAGAAACTGTTTTCCACACTGGGGCTGAGCAGAGCAGTCTTGCTAAGGCTGAGCTGTGACACCAGAACTGTGACACTGGGCCACCTCACCCAGGCTGGGCTGGCTGGACTGTTCTGTGGCTGTACTGTAGTATCATAACTGAATTGTCTCACAGCCAAGACTTTGCACTGCTATGCCATATCACAGTTGAGCTAATTGCTCTGAATAAAGTCTCCCTTTACCCTACCCCAAATTGGGAACTCCTGTTGCTATTGAAGTGGGGTCAACCTTTGGTTGATAAATTCATCCCTGGCCTCACGCACCCTACTGGATAAAGACAGGACTCCAGAGCTTCATGAACCAGATGCTGTCAAATGAGAGCATAGATGGTGACTTGTTTCCAGAACCCCAGCTCTCTTGGGATCAATATTTTTCAGCCACCTCTCTTCTGTTTCTCATGATCCTTCCAGTAGCGAAGGACTAAATGCCCAACTGAAAATGACTCAAGCAAAAAGGAAATTCATTGGTTTCTGTGCTTGACAAGTTTGGAGGTTTCAGGCATAACAGGATCCAGGCCTTGGTTCTGTTCACACTCTTTCTATTCCTGCCTGTGTTTAGCAGAATAATGGCCCCAAAGATTCCCACTCTCTTAATCCAGAGTCTGTGCCTTTAGAAGTTGGAAAAGGCAGAAAACAATTATCGCCTAGACTCTGCAGGGGAATCAGCCCTGCCTATCCGCGGTTTCACCCAGTGAGACCCACTTACTACTTCCAGCCTCCAGAACTAAGAGAATAAGTTTGTGTGGTTTCAGGCACTGAATGTGAGGTAATTTGTTAATGTGCTACAACTGCAAAAGGAAACCAACAGCCCCAACCTCAGCTTTCTCTGTGTGGGCCTCACTCTCACTTTGGGGCCACCACTAGGCGGACATCCTTTCAGCTCCCAATCCACTGAGGCCTGTTTCTGAAAAGTTCCAGTAGAAGAAACCCAGGCCATGGTCCTCACTGAGCCTACTTAGGGCCATTCTTCCCTGAAAAGGTGGGTGGGTGTAATGGAGCTGATTGGCCAGTCTGGGTCATGTGGGTGGGAGGGCTGAGGAGTAGACTGTGAGGGAGGGAGGACTGAAGTCCCAGGAAGCCTTCATAACTGCCCCCATTATGGGTGGCCCAGCTCAGACATCATTAGTCAATACAGCACTCCACACAGCAGAGCCTGGCTAGGACCCTCAGATTGTGGCCATACCCCAAGGGCTCAGATCACACAAGTGTTTGTACCATCTTTTCTTTTTTATTTATTTTTTATTTTTTTTAAGATTTTGGCTCTGGTAAGTTTTCTCAATAGATAGAGCGTCAGCTCGGCGTGTAGATGTCCCAGTTTCAATTCTCAGTCAGGGCACACTTGAGAAGCAACCATCTGCTTCTCTTCTCCCTCTCTCCCTTCTCTCTTCCTCTTTCGCCGCCAGTGGCTCAACTGGTCCGAGTGTGGAACCCAGATCGGGGTTGCTAAGTGCATCTCCATCAAGGTGCATGCAGGAGTCTGTCTCTCTATCTCCCCTCCTCTCACTTAAAAAAAATATTTTATTTATTAATTTTATGCGGGGGGGGGGGGGGAAGAAGTATGAACTCATAGTTGCTTCACTTTAGTTGTTCATTGTTTTCTGATAGTATGTGCCTTGACTGAGTAAGCCCAGGGGTTTGAACCTATGACTAAACCAGTGACCTCAGCATTCCAGTTTAATGCTCTGTCCACTGTGCCACCACAGGCCAGTCTGTACCATCTTTATCCAGAATAACCAAAGATTAGAAACAGCACAAATATTCGTGGAACAAACAAATAAGCAAGATGTAGTCCGTCCATAGAATAGAATACAATTCAGACTTAAAAAGGAAGGACATGCTGACACCCGCTACAACATGGATGAATCCTGAAAACATTATGCCCAGTGAAATAAGGCACACACAGAAGAACAAATACTGTGTGATTCCACTCACACAAAGTCCCTAGAGGAGTCAAATCTGTAGGACAAAAAGTACCTGGTGGGTGCCAGGGGCTGGGTGGAGGGGAGTTGGCATTTAATGAAAACAATGTTAATTTGGGAAAATGTGAGAGTTCTGGAGACAGATGTTGGGGTTGACTGCACAACAACATGAATGCACTTAATGCCATAGAGCTGTGTATGTAAAAATGGTTAAAATGGTGTATATGGTTGGGTAGCTCAGTTGATTAGAGTGTTGTCCTGATAAGCCAAGGTTGCAGGTTCGATCCCTAATTAGAGCACATACAAGAATCAACCAAGCCCTGACCAGGTAGCTCAATTGGTTAGAGTGTTGTCCCAATAAGCCAAGGTTGTATGTTTGATCCCTAGTCAAGATCAAGGTACATTCAAGCATCAATCAATGAATGCAACAACAAATCCATGTTTCTCTCTCCCTTTCTCTATCTAAAAGTTAATAAATTAAAAAATGTTTTAATGGTTAAGATGATAAATTTTATATGTTATGTATATTTTGTATGATAAGAAATAAGGGCCTGACCTGTGGTGGCGCAGAGGATAAAGCGTCAACCTGGGAACACTGAGGTCGCCAGTTCAAAACCCTGCACTGGTCTGGTCAAGGCACATATGGGAGTTGAGCTTCCAGCTCCTCCCCCCTTTCTCTCTCTCTCTCTCTCTCTCTCTCTCTCACTCTGTGTCTCCTCTCTAAAATGAATAAAATAAAAATAAAAAATAAATAAAAAATTTAAAAAAAATACAAAAAAAAAAAAAAAGAAAGAAATAAGGGGCAAAGAATACAATCACATTAAAGCTACACACAGCCTGGCCTGTGGTGGTGCAGTGGATAGAGTTGACCTGGAATGCTGAGGTTGCCATTCCAAGGCCCAGGCTTGCCTGGTCAAGGCACATGCTGAATGCAACTATAAGTTGATGATTCCCACACCTCCACCCCTTTCTCTCTCTCCTCTCTCTAATATCAATCAATCAACAAATAAATATGTAATCTTTAATAAAAAAACACTACTCACAAACACACACACATGAAAAGTGTGTAAGATGGGGTTGAACATGATGGGATATTAGATGATAAGGAGGAATTTTTGTTAATTTTTCAAGTGTGATGTGTAATATGGTTTTCTCTTCAGAGAGTCCGTATCATTTAGAAAGACTTTTCTGAAATGCTTTTGGGTAAAATAAAACCAGCCAAGGTGGTGTGGGTACTGTGGAGAGTGAAGGTGTGAAAATTACCTCCCCCATAGGAAGGGCTGGGTGGGGTGTGAGAGGTGCTGGGGGCCCAGGCAGCACACATGGCTGAGTTCTCCAGCATCATGGAGGCCCCCTTATCTCTGCTGCCGCTACTGCTGCTGACCTTGGAGGCCCTCTGGGCAGGTGAGTGGCAAGGAAGCAGTGGGAGACGAATCCAAAGCTTTGGTCTTCTGGGTGTTGATGGATGGTTATCAGAACAGAGACTAGAAATAAGTTCACTTTCCCCGAAAGGGACCAATGGAAGAAATGCCAGCTGCTTTAAAAAGGAGGCTAGAGCTGAACAGGGGCTCTGAAGTAGAGGTGAGGTCACATCTGTGCAGACATTTTACTTTTTATATTTTTGAGAGAGGCAGGAACATCAAGCTGCTCCTGTATGTACCCTGACTGGAGAATCAAACCGGCAACCTCCAAGCTCTGGGACGATTCTCCAACCGACCAAACTATCTGGCCAGGGCTTAATTTTTATTTATTTATTTATTTTAAATTAGAAGAGGGAAGATAGGCTCCCACATGCACCTGGACCAGGATCCACCAGGCAACCCCCATCTGGGTCCGTTGCTCAAATCAACCAAGCTATCCTCAGTGCCCAAGGCTGGCACCCAAGAGAGGGAGGGGAAGAGAAGCAGATGGTTGCTTCTTTTATGTGCCTTGATTGGTGATTGAACGTGGAACATCTGCACACCGGGCTGACACTCTATCCACTAAGCCAACCAGCCAAGGCAAGGCTTAATTTTTTTTTTATTGGTTTTTAGAAAGACAGAAAAAGGAAAGGAGAGAGAAGGGAGAAGGAAGGGAAGCATTTGTTGTTCCACTCAGTTGTGCATGTTTTTGGTTGCTTGCCCTGTGTGCTCTGACCAGGGATCAAACCTGCAACTTCGTTTCCAGATGAAACTGACTAAGCTAATAGGACAGGGTCCTTTCTTATTTTATTATTATTTTTTTTAACTTAATTCTGATCTTACCAAAAAGTCACTAGAATCCTACAGGTAACTCCCATCTTCTCCTCCTAGATTTCTCAACTGTAAACATGTTGCCATAGTTGCCTTATCACCACCACTACCACCCCTGCTGGGTGTGTGTATAAAAAATAAAAATATATGTTATTTTTATGAACCAAATAGAGAATAAGTGTCAGGCTCACTGTCACTCACTCTTAAATGCCATGGTGTGTTTTTTGCAAACAAGAACATTCTCTACACAATTATAGTAGGATTCTCAACATAGTGCATTCCATATAGTCCTCTTAACTTCTATCAGTGGTTCTCAAACTTTTTGAAGTCAGGGCGCATTTAAAATCCTACAAATAATTGTAGGCTCATTATATACAAATTTCTGAGAAATATGTTATAATAATTAAGTCAAATATTAAAGAAATAAAACATAAAATCCAAGCATGCTTTTATGGTAATTAAACAAAATAAATATGACAAAATTAAATTTATTCTGACATTATAAAACATTTTTATGTTACATGTTTTGAGTTATGCTTTTTAGAATTTGTAAAAAAGAGGAGTTAAAAAATTAAAAAATGACAAAAATGTTATCTTTTTATATATTTAGATACATTCTTAGTAAGATTTAGTAAATTTGGCAGGTCCTGGCACAAATGTGTTAAGTTTTTTCATTCTTGTGTTTATGAGAAACATGAGCCTGATGTGTCCTAGCGATTTCTTCAATGTTTGAGCATATATTTGAAAGGGAAACTCTCATTTCCTCGTCAATACATTGAAGAATTCCTCTCTTTTTACTCTTAATTGTGTTGAGGGTAGAAAATCCTAATTCACATAAATAGGATGTTGAAAATTGTAGTAAAATGTTCAAAGCTTTTTTAGATATTGCCACATATTCTTCTTTTATAGAAATCCAAAAGGCTTCAAGAGACAATTCCTTATGTTTAATCATCAATCCAAAACCCCCACCATACATACCATCTTAACTTTACACCAAACAAATGATTGAAGAAACTTGCCTCCAATCTTTCTGGGGTACATAGGGATAGTGTAAATAACCCAGCACCACAGTTTAACAGCCTTTTGCAACCTAATCAGGCAAGTGAGGTGGGGGGTTGGGCAGACTGTCAGCTTATAGCCAATTCCCCACACCTCTGTCCCCCCAAAATCTAAACTCCAAAAACTCTGTTGGTTTTTTGGTCCCCAACAGGCACATATTTCTCTGGAATACCATAGGGCGCACCTGGAAATCTTCTAGGGTGCACCAGTGCACCCTGGTGCACACTTTGAGAACCACTGGCTTATATACAGACCTTATTCAAAAGCTTCTGGCCTGACAAGGCAGTGGCGCAATGGATAGAGCATTGGACCGGGATGCGAAAGACCCAGGTTCGAGACCTCAAGGTCACCAGTTTGAGCGCGAGTTCATCTGGTTTGAGAAAATTGGATCCAAGGTTGCTGGCTTGAGCAAAGGGTCACTCGATCTGCTGTAGACCCACGGTCAAGGCACATATGAGAAAGCAATCAATGAACAACTAAAGTGCCACAACGAAAAATTGATGCTTCTCATTTCTCTCTTTTCCTGTCTGTCTGTCCCTAGCTGTCCCTCTCTTTGACTCTCTCTCTGTCTCTGTCAAAAAGAAAGTTTCTGTACCACCCTTCATGGAAACAAACCCAGCAGGGTACACCTGGTCTCCTCCTCCTCCTCCACTATGGGCAATTTCTCCATTTCCCCCTGGGTCTTGTGAAACTGGTATTTGTGATGCCTGTGGGCCTGCATGCTGTGTCCCTGAGGTTGGTTGTGTTCAGGTGCGCATTTTCTGCAGGAACCACCCCTGTTTCCTGGTGCCATTACCTGTACCTTGATTGCTTGGTGAAGCTGACATTCACCAGATTTTCCCAGGGTAAAATCACTAATTTCTTCATGTAGTTGTCTTAAGGCAAGACTTTGGCAGTCTGAGGACACCTTGTGCTCCCCATACCTCACCCTAGAGCTGGATTCACAGAACAACACAGCACGCAGTGCAGATGCAAGGTGTTCACCTCCTGTCAGCCCCCAGGAGGCAGATCCTTGTATACATATGTACGAAACCCTGAGTTGGAGAGCAGGAAAGCACAACCCAGTGAATGAGGCAAGCTGTCTCAGGAAACAGAGGGAACTGTGTTAGGGTTCAGGCTCCCCAGGGCTGAAGTGGAAGTGTCATGGTAGAGATGGGGCACCCAGCCTTAACCTGACTCTCTGTTCCTCTTTCCAGGAGGTGATACACTTGAGACCCACATCATTGGGGGTCATGAGGCTGACCCCCACTCCCATCCGTACATGGTCTCGCTACAGAAAGCTGGTGCCCATCTGTGTGGGGGTGTCCTTGTGCACCCGCAGTGGGTATTGACAGCTGCTCACTGTGTGGCCAAGCCGTGAGTGACCCTGACCTGCCCACCCCCTGTCGCTCCAAGCATCCCAAAATCTATCTCATGGTTCCCCATTCTCACCAGGGGCTGAGACCTGACAGATTTAGGCCAATTGTAGGGTCTTAGAGGTTTCCCCTTTCCCTCTCCTGTGATTGCTGTGGTGTGTGTACCTGATATCAACCTTAGGCATGCATAAGTGACATTAGGCTGTGGGATTCCTAGGGAAGCTTTATTTGCTACAACAAAGTGACTTCCAACTGGTCAGAGTTGGGCCTCTTGTGACACCCAGAAATGAGCAATTGAACTAGTCTGTGAGAATGACAGAACCAATTCAGGAAGCCACCAAATAAATCAATCTTGAAGCTGTCCTACCTCTGGAGTAGCCAGTAATAAAGGCCCCAGGTCAAACGGGTCAAAGTAACCAAAGGGGATCTGTTGGCTCACGTAACTGAAAGTTCTGGGAGAACAGAAGGCTTCAGGCACAGCTTGATCCAGGTGCTTACATGAGCTGGTCAGGAGCCTGCTTGTCTTCCAGCTCTTCTATCCTGTCCCTTGGCCACATTATCAGGAAGTTCCTCACATGGTGGCAAGGACAGGCCCCCTTAGATCCTGGGAATAAGTTTGTTTCTCTACAGTTTAGGCAAAGTTATGATTAGCTCAGCCTTGGTCACATGCCAGCCTTAGAAAAACTCACTGTGGTTGAGGCATACCATATGCACTGGATGAGGCTGGGGCTCCTGCTGAGGGGAACCTCAGGCTGAGGGGGGGTCATCATTTTTGGAAACACACAGCCCTGTCTCTGTCCAAGAATGAACTGAAGCCTGGGCCAGGGGTAGGAGTAGGGACAGCTTCCTGGAGGAGGAGCAGAGGGGCATTTGAGAAGGAGCAAAGGAAGGACCAGTCCGAGAGGTCATATAAGGGAGTGGTGGTGGGACCGGTGAATACACACCAACCTTGAACTCAGCCTAGATGGACCCTGAGGGGAGGGCTAAGGGTGTATATTCCCAGGCTGCAGGATGGCAGTCCATACCATGACTCTGCTGCCTACAGGACCCAACTGCTGAGACTGGTACTGGGACTTCACAAGCTCAGAGACCCTGGCCTCACCTTCCGAGTCAAGGAAGCAGTCCTGCACCCTGAGTACAAACCTGCCCCCAGTCTGGTGAATGACCTTGCGCTGCTTAAGGTGCTGGGGAAGGTGAAAGGGGTGACAACTGCACATAGGCCCCCTCTCCCTCTGTCCCTCCCCTACTGGCCCTCACTCACCCGTCCCTTCCTGTCACCTGTAGCTGGATGGGAAGGTGAAACGCAGCAAGACTATACGGCCCCTGGCCTTGCCCCGGAGGCACCAGGTAGTGGCAGCAGGAGTAAGGTGCAGTGTGGCTGGCTGGGGACTGACCCAGCGCAGACAGCTGGCAGGAGCACTGAGGGAGCTGGACGTGCGTGTGCTGGATGCCAGGATGTGCAACAACAGTCGCTTCTGGAATGGTGACATAACCCCCTCCATGATCTGCCTGAAGTCTGAGTACAAGAACCAGGCTCCCTGCAAGGTGAAGGGGAAATATGGGGGAGGCTGGGGTAGCCTGGTCTGAGGGGAGGGCATTAGCCTACAGCCAGGGGTGACCTGGCAAGCCCCAACTCTTGAGCCCCTGGGTCCCAACTCTGTCCATTCTCTGGGGGATCCTGTCCCCATGAACAACTAGCATTAGTCCATTTCTTGGATACATAAACCGAGGCACAGAGAAGTTAAGTAACTTGCGCACAGTCACATAGTCAGAAAGTGGCAGAACTCTAGCACCAAAGATAATCACAAAATGTGCAAAGGTCCTGGAGTGGGAAGAAGCATAGAGTGTTAAAATAGCAGGAAGGAAGGAAGAGGGGAATGAAAGATAGGGAAAGAATAAAGAGATGTGTGCAGAGAGATGTGGGACCAGGGCATACAGCCATGGTAGGGGGGCACGTCTCTACCCTGGAATCATTCTCCTGCCCCCAGGGATAATCAGGCTTTCTCCAGAGGGCACTGAGGGTAACCTGTGCTCTGTGGGCTCTGGCAGGGGGACTCAGGCGGACCGGTGGTATGCAGCAAAGGCTGGGTAGCTGGAATAATTTCCTTCAGTTCTGTAGCCTGCATTGACATATTCAAGCCCCCTGTGGCCACCGCTACGGCCCCCTACGTGTCCTGGATCAAGAAGATCATCAGCTGCTGGCCAGCCTCACCTCAGGCCTAATGTTCCAGGGGAGACCATGACACCCTTGCTTGTGGGACCCTTCCATGCAGGATTATGGAGAGGGTCATGGAGGGAACTGCTACAGCTCAGAGAACCAATAAATTATAAAAAAGAAATTATGGGAGTCTTGTTTGGATTTTTACCCTATTTCTGCCAAACTGGCTGTGAGGCCTTCAGCAAGCCTCAGTTTCCCCACTTATTAAACAGAGTTTGCGTTTTTGAGGCTTCTGGTAGGATCCCAGCAAGAGATGAGGGCCAGCTTCTCCCAGGGGGGCTCCATGCTGAGGCCCAGAAGATGGCAAGAGATGGCATTGGCCAGTGTTGGGAGCCAAAGCCAGGGTTTGGCTAGCAGGGAATGTCTGGGTGCTGGGGAATGGGGTGGGGGTCATTGAACAAAAATATCCCAGAATCTTCTTCCTTTTATTTTTTTGGTAATATCTTTACAGTGTTCATATATAATTTACATGCCTTACAATTCATGCACTTAAAGTATATAAATCCATGGTTTTTACACAAGGTTATAGAACTATCACCTCTATCTAATTCTAGAACATCCCATCACCCCCAAAACAGCCCTGTCCCATCAACAATCACCTCCAGCCCCTGACAACCATGAGTCCACTTTCTGTACCTGTAGATGTGCCTGTTCTGGACATTTCACATAAATGGAATCACACACTGTGTGGCCTTTTGTGTCTGGCCTTTCTCACTGAGCATCAAGAACCATCCACATTGTAGCGAGTGTTAGTGACTCACTCCTTTTCATGGTGGAGTAATATTCTAGTGTGTGGATGGGCCACATTCATCCCTTGATGGACATTGAGTTGGGTCCAACATTTGGCTTTTGTGAATTCACTGCATGGACACACATGCACTAGTATTTGTGTGGACACACATTTCATTTCTCTTGGGTGGGCACTAAGGAGTGATGTTGCTCGGCCATGCAATGACTGTTAACTGTTTGAGGCACTGCTCTTTTCCAAAAGAATCTTTGTATTATAATAATTCTGAGCTCAATTGGTTAGAGCATCTTTCTGATATACCAAGGTTGCAGGTTTGATCCAGGGTCAGGACATATACAAGAATCAACCAGTGAATGCATAAATAAATGGAACAAATCGATGTCTCTCTCTCTAAAAAATCACTAAAAAAAAATCCTAATTCTGAAACCCACTGCAGAGTTGGAATAACAGCACAGTGTGCAGTTAGGTGCTTCGGCACCTACCGTCTCTCTGTCCATCTCTCCATCCAGCTTAGCTGTTGACGCATTTCACAGCATGGGTCCCCAAACACTTTAGCAGGAGTTTGAGTCCTTCCTCCCCGTTCATCCCTCTGTCCCCGCTTCTCTCTCTCTCTCAATCTCTCTCTCACAGACACACACATACACATATAATAAAATGCATGAATCTAAGTGGATGACCTGCGCTTTTGACAAAAGCTGACAGACATTAGTAATCCAAACCCCGCAGAGATGTTCATTAGTCACCCAGAAAGATCTCACTGCCCCTCACAGTCTTGCCTTAAATGTAGTTTTTAAAATACTGCACATGGAAAAAAGTTTAAGGGACAAAAAATCACCCCGGAGGATGACGGTTCCCCATGTTGCCCATTTTCCCCAGGAGGCAACTGTTGCTAGTCTTATGTCTTCATTCAGGCAGTTCTCTACAACATTTTAACAGGTTTTTATGCAAAAGGAAATGCTGTATCCACTTGGCTGGGCCTAGCTGTCACAGTAACAGGCCTGCCTCACACCCAAGGCATGTACCAGGAGCCTGAGCTGTCACTTCCTTTCCGCCTGTCCATCACCTCACACTGGTGGGTGACTCTGTGGTGTGTCTACCGCCACAGATGTGGGTTTTGCTGCAAAGGCTGCTGCTTACTTTTCCTCTGATCACAGAACAGCAATTATATTTACTGAGCACTTACTAAGTTCCAGACCTTCTGCAAAGTGTGAGAAACATCAGGAGATTCTTTCATTCTTTTTTATTTTATTTTACTTTATTTGAGAGAGAGAGTGGGAGAGGAGAGAGATGAGAAGCATCAATTCATAGTTGAGTGATTTTAGTTGTTCATTGTTGGCTTCTCATATGTGCCTTGACTAGGGGGCTCAAGCAGAACCAGTGACCCCTTGCTCAACTCAGCGACCTTGGGCTTCAAGCCAGCAACCTTTGGGCTCAAACCAGCGCCCATGGGGTCACTTCAGTGATCCCACACTCAAGCCAGCAACCTCAGGGTTCTGAGCCTGGAAACTCAGCATCCCAAGTCAATGCTTTATTCACTGTGCTACTACCAGTCAAGAAGCTCTTTCATTCTTTATCAATTATGGAGCAAGAGTGAGAAAGACAGATATGTGGTGAAGGCAAGGGTGGGGACGAGAGAAGATGCAGATTCTCTATCCCTTTTTTTTTTTTTTTTTGGCAAATTGCTAAATGGCCCTTCTCTCTCTCTCTTTTTTTTCTTCAGACTTTATTTTTTAGAACCGTTTTAGATTTATAGAAAAGTGAAGAGAGCACGGAGTTCTGATGTACTCACACTCCATTCCTATGTGCACATTTCTCTCTCTTTCTTACCTTTCTTCTCTCTCTAAGATTAATAAATAAATTTTAAAAATTAAAAGAAAGAGAGAGAAAGAGAGAGACAGTAAGTCTGGCCCTTCATCCCTACATTATTCTATTTGCCTCTCATCCCAGGAATGAGCCCTGCCCCATCTCCCCATGAAGCCTTCACTAGACGTCATCGGGAATCCCACCCACATTCTGATTTTCCCTGCATTTTTTTTCCCAGGGACAGAGACAGAGTCAGAGAGAGGGATAGATAGGGACAGACAGACAGGAACGGAGAGAGGTGAGAAGCATCAATCATCAGTTTTTCGTTGCCGTTGCAACACCGTAGTTGTTCATCAGGTGGTGGTGCAGTGGATAAAGCATCAGACTGGGATGCGGAGGACCCAGTGTCGAGACCCTGAGGTTGCCAGCTTGAGCGCGGGCCCATCTGGCTTGAGCAAAAGCTTGTCAGCTTGGACCCAAGGTCGCTGGCTCCAACAAGGGGTTGCTCGGTTTGCTGAAGGCCTGCGGTCAAGGCACATGTGAGAAAGCAATCAATGAACAACTAAGGTGTCGCAACGAAAAACTGATGATTGATTATTCTCATCTTTCTCTGTTCCTGTCTGTCTGTCCCTATCTATCCCTCTCTCTGACTCTCTCTCTCTCTCTGTCCCTGTAAAAACAAACAAACAAACAAACAAACAAAAAAACATAGTTGTTCATTAATTGCTTTCTCCCATGTGCCTTGACCACGGGCCTTCAGCAGACCGAGCCACCCCCTGCTGGAGCAGGCGACCTTGGGTCCAAGCTGACAAGCTTTTGCTCAAGCCAGATGGGCCCGCACTCAAGCTGGTGACCTCGGGGTCTCAAACCTGGATCTTCCGCATCCCAGTCCGACGCCTTATTCACTGCACCAGTGCCTGGTCAGGCTCCCCTGCATTTTAAAGAAATCTTTTAAGCCAGGTGGTGCCACAGTACATAGAATATCGACCTGGGATGCTGAGGACCCAGGTTCGAAATCCCAAGGTCGCTGGCTAGCATGGGCTCATCCGCCTTGAGCACAGGCTCACTGGCTTTAGCATGGGGTTTCTGGCTTGAGCGTGGGATCATAGACATGACCCCCATGGTCGCTGGCTTGATCCTAAGGTTGCTGACTTGAGCAAGGGGTCACTGGTTCAGCTGTAGCCCCTGGTCAAGGCACATGTGAGAAAGCAATCAATAAACAACTAAGGTGCCACAAGGGAGAATTGATGCTTCTCATCTCTTTCCTTTCCTGTCTGTCTGTCTGTCTCTCTCTCCTGCTTAAAAAAGAAAACTTTTGAAAATTGTGGTGATATTAATATAGCACACTGTTGAGGATGAGAAGTATTTCCTGCTCTACTCTTCAGTACTTATGGTTGAAAAAGTAATAAAATAATAAAATCTTCACAAGATTAGATCAACAGGAGAAACACAAATTCAATAGAGGTGCATGGGAGAATCACCATATGATACTCAGATTATAAGATAAATAAAAAAACCTGATCAAATCAGGCCATTTTTGTTTCTAGACAAAGGAACAGTTCATTTGTGAAATATCAACAGGACTAAGAAAGTTAGTGCTCACTGGAAAGGAATCTGAGCAGGGCGTGAGCTTGGTGGAAAGTCAGCAAGGTGTTTATAGAAGCTCTTGCTTTTGGGCTTGTAGCTCTAATGATAAGGAGGGAGTTTCTACTAAATTTAAGGGGTCAGGATTTTCTTCTTGCACAGGCAGTTTTTTAAGTAACTTTAATTCAAAATATTATGCCATTGTGGAACATCTTGGTGTGGCCTGCCCAGGTCCCCAACAATACTAGTCACCCGTTTAAATTGTATAATTCAATGGTATTTAGTACATTCACAATATTGTGCAACCACCACCTTTATTTAATTCCAAAATATTCCATCACCCAAAGGAAGCCCCATTCCCATCAGCAGTCACTCCACAGCCCCTGACAACCTCTGATCTACTTCCTGTCTCTGGATTTGCCTGTTCTGAAGATTTCTCATAAATGAAATCATACATTGTTTGGCCTTTTGTGTCAGGCTTCTCTCACTGGACATCATGTTTTTTTGTTTATTTTATTTTATTCATTTTAGAGAGGAGACACAGAGTAAGAGAGAGAGAGAGAGAGAAAGAGAAAAAGAGGGGAGGAGCTGGAAGCATCAACTCACATATGTGCCTTGACCAGACCAGTGCAGGGTTTTGAACTGGCGACCTCAGTGTTCCCAGGTCGACGCTTTATCCACTGCGCCACCACAGGTCAGGCTGGACATCATGTTTTTTAAGATTTTTTTAAAGTTCATTTTTTAGAGAGAGGGGATAGAGAGAGAGAGAAGGTGGGGAGGACCAGGAAGCATCAACTCTCAACTCCCATATGTGCCTTCACTCGGCAAGCCCAGGGTTTTGAACTGGCGACCTCAGTGTTCCAGATCGACACTTGATCCACTGTGCCAACACAGGACAGAGTATCATATTTTCAAGGTCCAAACATGCTGTGGTGAGTGTCAATACCTCATTTCTTTTCATGGCTGAGTAATATTCCACTGTGTGGATGGATACATTGTACGTAGCTATTCATCCATTGACGGACACTTGGGCTGTTTCTCTACCTTTTGGATATCTTGGTCCTGCCTCTCTGACTGCTAGTTTCCTGCACTCTTAAGCTTCTACAGGCTCACTGTCATCACCACTCTCATCACCCAACCAGCACATGGTCCCTGAACCTTTGGTTTTTATTGTTCTTCATCATCCTAAAATGATATTGGGTTTAGGGAGAAGGAGGCCAACTTTTCTTGCTGGCCTACCCCAGATGTCAGAGGTCCCCGTCCCCTCAGCAGGGTCCTGGTATGACTCCAATTGGACAGAGATCACTAGAGACCAGGCCTGTGTTTGCTGAGCAGGATCCACCCTAAGGGAGAAAGCTTATCTTGCCTTCTCAGCTGTTCCTTCCTGGCCCAACTGGGTTCCTCCCTACTCCACCCTTAGGTGAGCAGGAGGCCCGAGGTGACCTAAAGGGACAGAGCAAGCCACCAGCTCAAATGAGATGCTGCAGCTCCCTTCTGGGCTGGTAGGCTGGTGAGGAGGAAAGGTGCTGAGGAAGGTCCCTGTGTCCTGTTGCCCTGTCCTGCTTGGAAACTCAGAGCACCTCCCAGCTGGTTTCTGAAGGTGTTGAAAGGGAACAACCAAGCAAGTATCCATGGCTGAGTGGATCTTATTCTGGTTTCTGATGTTTTCAACTGGACAAATATGGAGGGTAGTACAACAATGCCACTGAGTGACTGTCCCTTGGTAGACAGAACAAGCACCTCAAACCAGCTGGTTCAAAGCAACAGAAATTTACTCCCCCACTGTAAAGCCAGTAGCCACGGCCACCATCATAGTCGCCTGACCCATGCAGGTTTGCATTTGATTCAGAGAGATGGTAATGAAACAACAGAGCCAAGAACTGGTGGGCCATTACCTTTAATCCTAGCTTGCACCCAGCGGGCAAGAAATACACACAATGGGAAAACACTTCCCTTTCCATTCAGGGCTCCCAAAGCCACTGACCTATCCAAGTTTCCTAGAATCAAAGACCCCACCAGCCTTACTCACCTCTGTTTCCCATATCCTTCTCTCTGCACAAACTGGCTTCTCCTTCAGCACCCAGCCATCTTGGCTACTTCTCCTCTCTTCCACGTGGCCTTACTCTGCTCTCCTCCAGCATGGGCTCCTCCTAGAACGTAATCACTCTTCCCCAGAACAATGTGATCTCTTTTCCTTTTAAAACCTTTTGGCACAAAAGCCCTCCCCCAACACACATTAATATAATCACGCCCATCCCAAGCAAGAAGGGCAACTAATATTATCACCTGAGAGATGGGCTTCCACGTGAGCAGCGTCATCTTTAACAAAGTGAGCATGATATATTTCATCTGTCCAACACCCACCTTCCTGGAGTCAGCTCCAGGAAGAAATCAAGGTGTCAGTAGTGCTATATATTCCCTCCCAAGGCTCCAGCATAAGGACCCTCCTGCATCTTTGGGTTTCTGGTGGCTCCCAGGTCCGAGGGCTTGTGGAGGCCTCAAGCCTTTGCCTTCAGATGGCTTATCTTTTGTGTCTGTGTCTCATCTTTTGTCTCTTATAAGGACACCAGACATTGGACCCACCTTAATCCAGGATGATCTCTTCTCAAGACCCTTAACTTGCTTATACCTGCAAAGGCCATTTTTACCAATAAGGTCCCATTCACAGGTTCTGGAGCCACCACCACTCAGCTCACTGCACCATCCTCTTCCTTACCCAAGTCCTCTCCTGACCCTCCAGGCCTCTTTCTCCTCAGCATCCAAGACCTCTCCCTATAACACATATCAGATGATGGCCTTCCCTTTCTCAAATCCCTCCAGGGCTCCCAGTGCGCAGAGAATAAAATCCACACTCACCCCATCCCCAAAGTCATGACCTAGAGAAGGGTTGGATTTCAAAGCTCCACCCTTTCAGAAAAATACACACAGAGTTAGGCTGAAACATTTTAGGATGAATAGGTATGAAAAGAATAAAAACCCTATGCCTTCTTCTCTCCCTGTGTCTGTGAGTTCGAAAGGTTTTATAAGAAAAAGTAGGAAGCAAACAAACCAAAGCCAATACCCTGTAATGGAACAGTGGCTGGTGTCCTGTGTGAGGCATTGAGACAAGATGGCTGGGAGAAACCTCTGTCAGGAGGTGGCCAGTTCAACTAAGGAAGGAGCCAGACAATAACCTGGGAAGGGCATGCCTTCTGGCAGGCACAGCTCCAGCAAAGGCTTGGAGGCAGGAAACAGTGCCAGTGAGGGTGTAGCCAAAGGCGTAGGAGAAACGGAGGGTGCGAAGGCCCAAGGTGTTTGTAGGGGCCAGGTCTGAGGACTTCTGAGAGGACTTTGTCTTTTCCTTTTCCTGCAAGAATAGCTGGAACAAAGAAAGAACTCCCCTGCCCTCTTTCTTGGTCATCTCCAACCAGGGAGGCCTGTTTACTGCCCACAATAAAGTTGAAGAGATAGGCTGGAGAAGAAACTTGCTTGCCTTGCCCTCTATTGGAGGAAGAAGTCCAGATCTACCTCAGAGAGGGTCAGGCACTGGATGTGGGCATGGGAAAGTGAATAAGTGAAGACCACTCACACATAGAAGTGGCATAGGTAGAATAGAATGTTCCCCAAAATTATTCCATCAAGTCAAGCCTTGCCAGAAATGTGGCATTTATCAATATGTAGCTATAAAACAATGGTCCAGGAACTAACTTTTTTTTTAACTTCTTTTAAGTTTGTTTTTCAGATCTAAAGCCAAGCCGCAAACTTCAGAGACAAACTCAATACCTGGTTGGGAAAGTCCCATCCTGATGCATCCTATAATAAGTCTTGCACACTTCCAGGACACCTTGCTTTACTGATGCACACCAGACTTCAGTGGTACCTCAGGGTTCCTAAAAAGGAAATAATCAGCCAACCTTCACCCTGATTGGTTAACCCAATCAATTTTTGTGTTCCCAAACCCCACATTCCAAGCCCCAGGCACACAGAACCTGGGACCCTGTCTCAGTGCTTTTGCTTCTGCAGAGCCTGAATAAATCTGCCTTTGCTTTTATCTTTTATATCAGGAAACAAGAATCCAAACTGCTGGTAACAGGGGAAGCTGTGGCGTGTAGACAGGCACACAGCAGGAGCCTAGCTGAGGCGGTATGTCCCTGACCTCACACAAGGTCAGAGAGTGGCCAGTGTGCAGTGAGGGCTATTACAAAGGGGGATGGCACCAGGCTGCTTTAAACTGGGTCAGAGATGCCAGATGAAATACAGGGTACCCAGTTAAATTTGAATTTCAGATAGAGAACAGGTAATGTTTTTAGTGTAAGTATATCCCAGATACTGTGTGGGATATACTTATACTAAAATATTACTGATTTTTAAAAATCTGATATTTAGCCTGACCTGTGGTGGCGCAGTGGATAAAGCGTTGACCTGGAATGCTGAGGTCGCCGGTTCAAAACCCTGCACTTGTCTGGTCAAGGCACATATGGGAGTTGATGCTTCCTGCTCCTCCCCCCTTTCTCTCTCTCTCTCTCTCTCTCTCTCTCTCTCTCTCTCTCCTCTCTAAAATGAATAAATAAAAAATTTTTTTTAAAAATCTGATATTCAGATTTAACTAGGTATTTTTATTTGCTAAGTCTGGCCACCCTTGATAGAGTGGTCCTAGAAGACCTGTCCTTGGAAGCAGAGGAGGACTCAGACCCTCCTGCCCTGGGGTGGGACCAGGACTGAGCATAGCAGGGATCTATCTGGGGAGTGGAAGAGGGCAAGACAGGCTTTCCAGGGAGGTGTGGACAAAGAAAGGGCCACATACTAACCTGACAAGCTCAGGGACAGCATACATGGCGGCCTTACAAACTCAGAAACCTAAAATAACCACATAAGAGTTTGAAATTAAATCTTTCTACCTAAAGGCAGTTCATGGCAGGTAGTCATGTCCTAGATCAGTATTTTTCCCTAACAAAGGTCAGTCTTTACCTTAACTGAGTTTGTCTGTCTTTTATTTTTTTTCTTTCCGCATCTGTAATAACCTATCTGATAACATACCTTTGGAATAATTTTTTTATTTTGAACTCCTCAAAACACAACCACCACACCAGAGCAGAGAGCACAAATCCCTTTATTGTTATTATCATATTAACTGTTAACTATCCTATACCCAACCTATGTAAAAGAAGTAGAGCCTGACCTGTGGTGGCGCAGTGTATAAAGCGTCGACCTGGAATGCTGAGGTCGTAGGTTCGGAACCTTGGGCTTGCCTGGTCAAGGCACATATGGAAGTTGATGCTTCCTGCTCCTCCCCCTTTCTCTCTCTCACTCACTTTCTCTTCTCTCTAAAATGAATAAATAAAAAAAAAAGAAGTAGGGGTCCTTGGGTTATGACAATTCCATTCCTACGACAGAGACGTAACCTGAATTTTGGTGTAAATAGAAACATACCCTAGGCTAAGTCACTTACTTATCCTAACACAGTTGTAAAATCATAATCTAGCCTGACCTGTGGTGGCGCAGTGGATAAAGCGTTGACCTGGGAACACTGAGGTCGCCAGTTCAAAACCCTGCACTGGTCTGGTCAAGGCACATATGGGAGTTGATGCTTCCAGCTCCTCCCCCCTTTCTCCTTTCTCTCTCTCTCTCTCTCTCTCTCTCTCTCTCTCTCTCTCTTTCTCTCTGTCTCCTCTCTAAAATGAATAAAATAAAAAGAAATTAAAAAAATAATCTAGAACATAAAAATACAACTAAGCCATAGAAAAAGAATACTGCAGCCTGACCAGGCGGTGGCGCAGTGGATAGAGCGTCGGACTGGGATGCAGAGGGCCTAGGTTCAAGACCTCGACGTCGCCAGCTTGAGCGCGGGCTCATCTGGCTTGAGTTTAAAGCTCACCAGCTTGGACCCAAGGTTGATGGCTCGAGCAAGGGGTTACTCGGTCTGCTGAAGGCCCACAGTCAAGGCACATGTGAGAAAGCAATCAATGAACAACTAAGGTGTCGCAACGAAAAACTGATGATTGATGCTTCTCATCACTCTCTGTTTCTGTCTGTCTGTCCCTGTCTATCCCTCTCTCTGACTATCTCTCTGTCCCTGTAAAAAAAAAAAAAGAGAAAGAATACTGCATAATCTTCCACTGCGCATAACCCAACTAGTTCGCTGACATAGTCTGTAAGTACGACTCTAAAGGGGTAAGCCAAAACACTCATATCTCAATTTTTTAAAGTTTTTATGGAAGTGACCGTCGTAAACTCGAAATGCCGTATGTTGAGACTGTCGTAACCTGAGGACCACCTGTATGTATATAGCCTGACCTGTGGTGGCACAGTGGATAAATCATGGACCTGTAATGCTAAGGTCACTGGTTAGTAGTTGCTGCTTCCCACTCTACCCCCTCTTTTCTCTCTCTCTCTCTTTCTCTAAAAATCAATAATAATAATAAAAAAGAAGTAATATGTGTTTATTCATTTAACTTTTTATCCAGTCCCAGAGATTTCCCTGATTTGCTTTCTCCCGCTTTCCTAATCTATCACTGGATTTCATGTAACCCCTATATATTCCCCTTTGATTCTGATGAATAAAATAAGTGGTAAAACTGCCATTTGGGGGAGCATTTTCTCAATCTGTTGAGTTTTGCTTCCTGGCAGTTGTCATCAGTTTGGCTCAAACTCATAAAAAATTCTTACAGGTTTGGACATTTCTTATGTGTACAGAGCGTACCAGAAAACTGGGTCTTCAGGAAGCTGAGCTTTATTTTGTAAACAAAGGCAAAGGCTATTTCCCATGAGATCTGTCCTCAGCCCAGCCTAGGGAGGACAAGGGGTACAAGATAGGAGCAATTCCACCCTCCCAGGCTGTAGGGACTTTGAAGCCAGCTGGCTGTCTTCCTCTCTCATTCTGCACGTAGCTCTCATAGCTCAACCCCTATCTGTGTGGCCTTGTCAAACCCAATAGCCACAAAGGCTGGGGCTTCTAGTTGATTCTGAGGCTCCCAGGACCTGAGAGTGGGTCTCCTAGGAGTGAAATCCTCACTCTACAGTCTCATTATCAGCAAGTTCTGACTTCTCTGTTAACATCCTTTCAGCCTTTTCTTTCAATGTCCGCTGCAGCTGGGACTCTGCCAGCTCTGCCCACCCTCCTCCCTGGATTCCGCCTCCCCCACCTGACAGGCTGTTCTCAGACTTACACTCACTCCTTCCCATGGCTTCTGCCTCCTTATTCTTGTCTCGCCTCCTATGTCATTGCCAGCAAGAAGCTGCCTGACCCCTTATGTCATAAGGATTATGATGTAGGGTAACCCCTTACGTTATCCTATTATTTTAAATATTTTATTTTTTGAGTTTAGAGAGAGGATAGAGAGAGAAAGGTTCAAGGAGGAATGGGAAGTATCAACTCATAGTAGTTGCTTCTTGTATATGCCTTGACCAAGCAAGCCCGGGATTTTTTTTTTTAAGCCCGGGATTTTGAACCCATGACCTACCATTCCAGTGTCAAAGCTTTATCCACTGTGCCACCACAGGTCAGGCACATCACCCTATTTATAATTGAGATAATTCACATACCATACAATTCACTGATTTATACAGTTTAGTCGGTTTTAGAATTCACAGAATTATGTACTCATCAATCACCACAGAATTATGCACCCATCAATCACCACATTCACAGAATTATGCACCCAGCAATCACCACAATCAATTTTAGAACATTTTCATCACCCTAAAAAGCCATTAACCATCACTCCCTATCCTCCTTTCCAGCCCCTGACAACCACTAACCCACGTTCTGTCTCTGTGAATTGCCTGTTTGGACATTTCACATAAATGAAATCACACACTGTGTGGACTTTTGTGTCTGACTTCTCTGAGTGAGCACCAGGTTTTCAAGGCTCATCCATGTGTGAGTGCTTCACTTCTTTTCATGGCTGAGTAATATTCCAGTGTGTGGATGGATGGGCGCATTGTGTTTCTCCATTCACCTGTTGATGGGCATTTGGGTTGTTCCACTTTTGGGCTATTGTGAATCCTGTTGCTGTGAACATTCATGTGTGAGTGTTGACTCTGAAGAAATGAAATACTTGGCAAGAAGGATTCCTTGGAGTTAAGTGAGACTAAATTCATAGCCAGTGTCTAGTAGTCATTGTTTACAGGGGCCTCTCATTTAAGCTGCATAACTGGGAAAAGCCACTGACCTGCCAGCCTCCTAAACTGTACTCCTGCCTGCTGAGTCACCCTTATGAGAGTGCTTGTAGAATCAAAATTCCACCGATAGGACTGACGCTTTTCCTATTCAATTAGAGCTGTATAGTTATATGCTCATTTGCATTTTTACTGATCAATCAGAATGGTTCTGTTTTAACAAATCAGAGTGATGCAATTCAGACCAATTGAATTCAGACCAATCAAACTGTGAAGATTTGGAGTTCTTATTTGTGTGGAGGAACGACTAATCAGGGATCAAGGTTGGGAACTTCTTTCTATATAAGTCAGCCTTCCCTCGGGCTTTGTGGAGTGCATTCGTAATTCCTCTTGAAGACTACGGGTGTCGTAGCCAGAGCTGCGATACCTGAACCACCTCCCTGAGCTGCTTAAGTGAAGTCTCCCCATCCACCCCTTCACTGCACCCCATACTGGGGATTCCTGGTGGCATTTTATTCGTGGTGATGACCTTCAGACCTTAAGTTGACACAAGTGTCTGTGTGGATGTGAGTTTTCAGTTCTTATGGTCATATACCCAGGAATTGCTGGATCAGATGGTAACTCTGTGTTTAACTGTTTTCCACAGAAGCTGTACCATTCCACATTCCCACCAGCAGTGCATGAGAGCTCTAGTTTCTTCACCTTCTCCAACACCTGTTATTTTCTGCCTTTTCATTACAGTCATCCTAGTGGCTGTGAAGTAGAGTCTCACTGTGGTATTGATTTGCATTTCCCTGATAGCTCACGATCATGAACACTTTTCATGTTCTTATTATCCACTTGTATGTCTTCTTTGGAAATGTGTATTCAGATCCTTTGTCCATTTTTATTTTATTATTTTTTTGACAGAGACAGAGAGGGACAGAGAGAGGAATAGATAGGAACAGACAGACAGGAAGGGAAAGAGATGAGAAGCATCAGTTCTTTGTTGCGGCACCTTAGTTGTTCATTGATTGCTTTTGCATATGTGCCTTGACCAGAGAGGGCTGCAGCACAGTGAGCAACCCCTTGCTCAAGCCAGCCACCTTGGGCTTCAAGCCAGCCACCTTTGGGTTCAAGACATCGACCATGGGGTCATGTGTAGCCAGCTCAAGCCATGTATAGCCCATGCTCAAGCCAGAGACCCCACGTTCAAGCTGATGAGCCTGTGCTCAAGCCAGATGAGCCTGCACTCAAGACAGAGACCTCAGGGTCTCAAACCAGGGTCTTCTGAATCCCAGTTCAATGCTCTACCCACTGCGTCACCGCCTGGTCAGGCCAGATCCTTTGCCCCTTTTTAATTAAATTATTGTCTTTTTAAATTAAGTTGCAAGTGGCCTGACAAGGTGGTGGCACAGTGGATGGAGCATCAAACTGGGATGCGGAGGACCCAGATTCAAGACCCTGAGGTCGCCAGCTTGAGTGCGGGCTCATCTGGCTTGAGCAAAAAGCTCACTAGCTTGGACCCAAGGTCACTGGCTCAAGCAAGGGGTTACTTGGTCTGCTGAAGGCCTGCAGTCAAGGCACATATGAGAAAGCAATCAATAAACAACTAAGGTGTTGCAACAAAAAACTGATGATTGATGCTTCTCATCTCTCTCTCTCTGTTCCTGTCTGTCCCTATCTATCCCTCTCTCTGACTCTCTCTCTGTCCCTGTAAAAATAAATAAATAAATAAATAAATAAATAAATAAATAAATAAATAAAAATCAGTTGTCTCCATTGGTTTAAAGAAAGAGAAAAAAATTAAGTTGCAAGTGTTCATTATATAAAGTTCCTTAACAAATATCTGTTTAACCAATATTTTCTCCCATTCTTTGAGTTGTCTTTTGTGGTGTTCTTTGAAGCAAAAAGGATTTTATTTTCATGAAGCCCAATTTATTTTTTCCTTTGGTTTGTGTGCTTTGGGTATTACATATAAGAAATCATTGCCTAACCTGACCAGGCGGTGGTGCAGTGGATAGAGCATTGGACTGGGATGCGGAGACCCCTAGCTCGCCAGCTTGAGCGCGGGCCCATCTGGCTTGAGCAAAAGCTCGCCAGCTTGGACCCAAGGTCGCTGGCTACAGCAGCTGGTGGCTTGGTCAGCTGCAGGCCCGCAGTCAAGGCACATGTGAGAAAGCAATCAATGAACAACTATGGTGTCGCAATGGCAACAAAAAACTAATGATTGATGCTTCTCATTTCTCTCTGTTCCTGTCTGTCTGTCCCTATCTATCCCTCTCTCTGACTCTCCCTCTGTCCCTGTAAAAAAATAAAATAAAATAAAATAAAAAAAGAAATCATTGCCTAATCCAAGATCACAAAAATTACATTGCCTTGTTTTCATTTGAAATTATTTTGTAATTTCTTTTTTCTCTTTTTTTTATTTTTTATTGAGTGAGAGGAGGGGAGGCAGAGACAAACTCTCATATGCACCCCAACCAGGATCCACCTGGAAATCCCACTAGGGGGCGATGCTTTGCCCATCTGGGGTGTTGCCCTGTTGCTCAGCAGCTGAGCTCTTCTTAGTACCTGAGTCAGAGGCCACGGAGCCATCTTCAGTGCCCCCAGCCAACTTGCTCCAATTGAGCCATGGCTGTAGGAGGGGAATAGAGAAAGAGAGAGAGAAACAAGAGGGGGAAAGGGGGAGGGGTGGAGAAGCAGATGGGCACTTTGCCTGTGTGCCCTGACCAGGAATCAAACCTGGGACATCCACATACCGGGCCGACCCTCTACCAGTAAGCAAACTGTACAGGGCCTTATTTTGTAATTTCAAGAAGTATTTGTTGCCTGACCAGTGGAGGTTCAGTAGATAGAGCATCAACTTGGGATGCTAGAACCTAGGTTTGAAACCCCAATGTTGCCAACTTGAGTGTGGGATCATCCAGCTTGAGCATGGGGTAGCTGGCTTGAGTGTGGGGTCATTGACATGATCCCATGGTTGCTGGCTTGAGCAAGGGGTCACTGGCTGGACTGGAGCCCCTGGTCAAGGCATGTAGGAGAAGCAATCAATGAACAACAAAAGTGCTGCAACTATGAGTTGATGCTTTTCTCTCTCTCTAAAAGAAAGGGGGGGGGGGGAAAGGTACTGTATTTGTTCCCTGGAAGGGTAGCTCAGTTTGAGCATCATCCCAATATGCCAAGGTTGCAGTTTCCATCCCAGGTCAGGGCACATGCAAGAATTAAAACCTATGAATGCATAAATAAGTGGAACAACAAATCAATGTTTCTCTCTCTCTCTCTTTTTAAAAGCAATCAATAAAAATAATAATAAATAAAAATAAAATAAAAAGTATTTGTTGAAAACATTAGAAACTGCTGGTACATTTTCCAGACAAAATACAGGACTGCCAGGTTACATTTTATTTCAGATAAATAGCGAATAGTTTCCCTGCATTATTATTATGTGTGTGTGTGTGTGTGTGTGTGTGTGTGTGTGTGTGTGTGTGTGTGTGTCAGAAGCAGAGAGAGTCAGAGAGAGGGACAGATAGGGACAGACAGGCAGGAAAGGAGAGAGATGAGAAACATCAATTCTTCGTTGCGGTTCCTTAGTTGTTCATTGATTTCTCATATGTGCCTTGACCAGGGGCTACAGCAGACCGAGTGACCCCTTGCTGGAGCCAGCGACCTTGGGCTCAAGCTGGTGAGCCTTGCTCAAACCCGATGAACCCCCGCTCAAGCTGGCAACCTCGGTGGTCGGAACCTGGGTCCTCCGCGTCTGGGTCAGACGCTCTATCCACTGCGCCACCGCCTGGTCAGACTTTCCTTGCATTATTATGTCCAAATATTGCACGGGATAGTTACACTAACAAATTACTCGTTTTTATCTGAAATTCAAATTTAAGTGCTGCCATCCAGATGTTTTATTGGCTAAGTCTGGCAATCCCCTAAACCCCCACCGCCAAGTCATATCCCACAGGGATCGCTATGGCCTCCCTTAATGCTTTTTTTTGTATTGTGGTAAAATACATATGCTATAAATTGAGCATTTTAACCACTTTCGTATCACAATTTAATTCTCACTTAACACTTTCTGAACTACTTAAAGCCCCGCCCCGTTTCCTAGCAACGTAGCCACCACCCCTACCACTTCAGGCTGCAGGGCGTGCCCAAGTCCTGTGGTGCCGTTCTCCGGATTCGGTAACGCAAGCCCCGTACGTGCGTCTGCACGCGTGCGCAGATGGCGGCCGGTGGGCCATTTGCGCCCCGCCCAGCGCGCGCGCGCCCGGCCCTCCCGGCCCGCCTTCCCGGCTCTTATAGCACCGCGAGCAACGTTTGGTGGCGGGGACGGTGGCGACATGGCGATGGTGCTGCTGGTGGTTCTGGGGCTTGCGCTGCTGGCTACCGAGAACGGCTCCCGGGCGGGTGAGGACAAGGCCAGGCGGGCGAGCAGGCTGGGGCCGCAGGCGAGCGCGTGCCCGACCTCGGGCATACCTCTAGGAGGGGTGGAAGGGACACCCGGGGAGTTCCGTGGGAGGCAGTACCGGGGGTTACGAGGCATTTGGATGTTTGAGTGTACCCGTGGGGCTCCCTGCCGTAGTGTATGGGTAAACCCCGGCCTGGGGGTCCGACGAGGGAGATACTGAAGGTGAAGTCCCAGATTTTCAGCGGCCTGGGGGAGGGACTCGAGCCCGGAAGTGGCCTGATCCCTGATTTCGGGAGGGGATCTCGAGGTGGATCCCCACCATCTTCCTACAAAGAAGGGACGACCCGTCTGCCTTTCGCGGTAACCCCTTTGGAAGGGAGCCCAGGAGCCTGGGGAGGCAGCTTGAGGGCGTGTCCCCGGCCCGAGGTGTGCTGGGGCAAGGAGTGCGGCGGAGGGCCCCTGGACTCTCCTGGACCCTTGACTCTTATCTAGAAAGCGGACTGTTGTCCTCAAGTGGACGCTGGAAGCAAATGCACGTGAGTGCCCCTGAGGCGAGCGGCTTCGGAATTGGCAGGGATTGTAATTCTTGCCGGGATTTAGGTCCCGAGTCTCTCTGGGTGTGCGCCTCCTCCTGGTATTCGAACAAGCATGTAAATTTAAACCCTTGTAGGGAAGCCAACAGGCTCTGCTGCCTGTTTTTCTGATTTCCTGGCACAGGTGAGACGCTGTCTGTCTGGTCCACCCACCGCCTTTTACAAGGGGTAAAAACAGGCCCAGGAGGGGAGGGTGTATATTCCAAGGTCACCATGAGTTCGCCTTGACCATCCAGTAAAGACCAGGAAATGGAGAAAATTTTTTGCAGGCTATCAAACAGCCTTAAATTTTAGAGCTCTTGGAAGTGGACAGATGTGGTTTAGCCAGTACTCGTGAGATTAAGGTATGTAGTTTTTCAGGGGAAGGCCTAATAGACATTTTCATTTCATATTGAGACTTCCCATTTGATTCTGAGTTAAAAATTTATAGTAACTGGCACGTAGGGAACAAAGTACAGACCTAAATGGTCTGGGGCTCTTCTGGGTAGGTAGGACCTGCCAGACTCTGAGCGCTAGGGAGTCAACTGCCCTGGGCAGGGTCCTCAGGGACTGCCTGTTGTAGAGGCTTCACTAGGTTAACACCTGATCTACTTTATGATCCCAGTTTGCTTCTTTCATCTTTCTTATGATCAAAAGCCATTTACTGAATGTCTCTGGACAAGGGCCTGTCTACCTCCCAGTGCTCTGGGGAAAGACTCAGGAGCCCATAGGCAAAGTGAATTTGGGAGATAAATACAGCTGCGTTTTGCAGCTGGAGTCCTTTAGCATAGCCCTCCATGGCTGCAGACAGCCAGTGGGGTGAAAAGGCCTGTGGTCTTCCTTTACTGGGAGCACAGTTCCTGAGTTTGTTACTATCTCTTTAGAGCAGAAGCATTGGGTGACTCCAGAGCCTCAGCCAGGAAGCCTAGAAGATCTGTGCCATTGAACGGTTGGGGCTATTCTTGCACGCTTACATCATATCTGATTGCCTCAGGATTCTTGTCTGTTTTCTTCTCCTTTTGACAGCCCTGCCTTTCCCAGGGACTCTTGGAAAGATCTGAGAGTCTTTCAGCAGACCCTGGCCAGTTAGCTCATTGATTGGAGTGTCATCCCAAAATGCCAAGGTTGCGGGTTTGATCTCCGGTCAGAGCACATATGGGAAACAACCAATGAGTTTGCAACTAAGTGAAACAACAAATGAATGCTTCTCCTTCTCTCCCTCTCCCCCTCTTCCCCTCTCCCCCTCTCCCCCTCTCTCCCTCTCTCCCTCTCTCGCTGGCTCTGTCCCTCCCTCCTCCCTCCTTTACTCCCTCTCTCCCTTTCTTCCTCTCTCTCCCTTACTGTCCCCCTCCCTCCCACACTCCCCCCCTCTCTCCCTCTATCTCCCTCTCTGTGTCCTCTCTCTCCCTCTATCCCTTTCTTCCTCTCTCTAAAATCAATCAATATAAAAAAAAGATAGAAAATCTTTCAGAGGACACCACACATCCTTTTTATGCCTCGGAGGAATGACTTAGTGACAGAGTTTGCCTCTCTTGAGCAAGTCAGCGCTCCAGAAGTGCATTGGGGGCTCTGCCAGGAGCCAGTTTTTTTCTTTCTCTCTTTTTTTTTAAGGAGCCAGTTTCTTGACCTGAGCATACTCACCCCTGTTCCCTAAGGCCCTGGGACGATTCTTCTGCCAGGAGACCTTGACTCCCCCTGTCATTGCCCAATGCCCTGTTGTCCTAGTCAGGCAGTTCGGAGGGCACAGGCTTCCCAGCTGGGTCCCTTGGGCTGATGACTTGGTCTCTCTGAGCCTCAGATGAGGGGAGCAGGAGCCATCTCCTAGCAGGATGGAGGGGAGGAGGAAGAGGGTAAGGAGCCCACGGCTGGTAGCCCTGAAACATTCTTGGCTCCTATCTGAACCCTGCAATGCTGCCATGGTTGAGGAGGAGGGCTGGTGTCTTTGCCCTCATCCTGCAAGTGCTTTGGCTGTTTACCACAAGGCCTGCCTGGCCATGCGCCCCTGCCCAGCTGCCTGCCGAGTGGGCATGGAGGAGGGGTGGCTGTTTTTAGATGAAGGTGACTTTACTTGAGAACGCGGTTACAGTCACAGAGGCAGAATCACAAAATGGAGTTTTTACTTTTCTCTCCCTGGTCTCCTAGTGTTTCAAGGGTAGAAGCTCCTGCCTCCTCTCTCAGTGGATTCTGGGGGTGCTTCCTCCAAGTCTTCTGGGTATTGGGTTTGGCCAGGGGTTGCCAGAGGATATGCTTTTCAACCTTTTTTCAATATCACTCCCCCCACCCTGAGCCTTTTGAGACTTTTTATTCCCAATGGCTCTGTTCCAGTGACATTTTATTGATTTATTTTTATTGATTTTTAGAGAGAAAAAGAAAGAGAGAGAAACATTGGTTCTTCCACTCATTCGTGCTGTCATTGGTTGATTCTTGTATGTACCCTGATGGGGAATCGAACCCAGAACACCTCAGCATGTCAGGACGATGCTCTAACCAACTAAGCTACCTGGCCAGGGCCCAGTGGCATCTTAATATTACAGATGTTAATATCACTTATAGTAACAGGTCTCTGCGGTGAACCTGGGTAGGGCCACAACCATTATAATGGATAAGGATACCCTCCCTTCCCCCTGGGAGTGATATGGCCCTGTTGAGGATGCACGAGTGAGATGTGGCAGCATGGTGGCCAGCTCACTGGAGGCTCCTTGGTGGGACATTTGGCAAATAGGCCTGCGGGACAGGTGCTTGGTCCAGTGCTGCGCATGACCCTCAGGCCAGAGGAGAGCTAGCTACCTGAGGGGCTTTAGGCTCTCGCTCTTGAGCCACCTCTTACTCCCACGGGAGGCAGGTACAGCTGGGACAAAATCTGACTGACCTCCTTTCTAGCAGCCACTGGGTGAGGGAATGAGAGCACAGATGGGGGTCTGAGGCTCTAGGGTTGAGAAAATCAGGCCTGTCTGGGGGAAGGGCTGCCTTGGCCTCACTTCCTGCTCTGACTGCTCCCAGCTTTGCACATAGCTGCTTGTTTTGCAGTCTTGGGAAATATTGATTCCTGAGACGTGTGGGAACTGGGAGGCTTCCAGACCAGGCAGTGGAGCTTCTAGCTTCCCACGCCTGTCTAGTTGTAACTGAGCCTGTCTTAAGTCCTGTGAGTTGCCTTTGGACCATTTCAGGTAGGGAGATGTGAAGGTCCACTTGTTCTTGGGGCTGCCTTACCCCAGAACAGACAGCCTGGGACCCTAGGACCTCCTGGCCAGCAGTCTGTGCTCTCCTACGTGCAGCAGGGGAGCTGTCATCGCATGTGCATGTGCACTCTGCATGTGTGCTGTATACATGCATATGTGTGCTGGTACATACTGTGTGTATGTGCCCCTGCCACCCACACGTTCACACATGTCATGGTGCAAGTGTGTGCATGCCATGGGAGCAGATGGGTGCCCCAGCCCAGAAGTCTCCTTGCCTGTCTGGCTGTGGTTGATTTGCTTCATCCTCTGCTTGCCTGGAATTTTGAGACTTTATATCCTCCTTTAAAGAAAGAGCCAGCAGGTGGGTCAGTGAGGACTAGCCAGCTCAGGAAGAGGCCCTGCCTGGCTGTACATGTGGCCTGTCCATGGGCACACCACCACCCTCCTAGACTAGAAATGCAGTTGTGGAGCTCAGTCTGTGTGTGTTAAGGTCACAGTGTGACAGAGTGGGGGTGCTGCCAGCCCACTGAGGACCTGAGTGCCAGGCCCTTGGCTATTGCCCTGGGATCCAGTGCAGGTAGGGGGCTGGGGTTGCACCCTTGGGGCACACCAATTTCACACTGCCTGAGAAGGACACAGATGTATTCTGCCCATATATAATTCCAGATGCAGCTCTGTCTCTTGAGTCAAGTTTTCCTGCTGTCCTTTTGGGTTTTGAGGTTTAATTTTCTTTTTTTCTTTTATTTTATTCATTTTAGAGAGGAAACACAGAGTGAGAGAGAGAGAGAGAGAAAGAGAGAAAGGGGGGAGGAGCTGGAAGCTCAACTCCCATATGTGCCTTGACCAGACCAGTGCAGGGTTTTGAACTGGCGACCTCAGTATTCCCAGGTCGACGCTTTATCCACTGCGCCACCACAGGTCAGGCTCTTTTTTTCTTTTTATTAAAGATGAAGTTATACAGTGAGTCATTTATTGGAACTTTTTTTTTTTTTTCAGGGACAGAGAGAGGGATAGATAGGGACAGACAGACAGGAACGGAGAGAGGTGAGAAGCATCAATCATTAGTTTTTCATTACTGTTGCGACACCTTAGTTGTTCATTGATTGCTTTCTCACATGTGCCTTGACCGTGGGCCTCAGCAGACCGAGCCACCCCTTGCTGGAGCCAGCGACCTTGGGTCCAAGCTGGCAAGCTTTTGCTCAAGCCAGATGGGCCCCCGTGCTCAAGCTGGCGACCTCGGTCTCGAACCTGGGTCTTCGGCCTCCCAGTCCGATGCTCTATCCACTGCGCCACTGCCTGGTCAGGCGAGGTTTAATTTTCTTAATGACCAACTGGGTCTCTTTGTGGATGGGTGAGACTGAGCAAGCTTTGCTTATGTGGTAAGAACCTGGTGTAGTGTCCAGTGGATGCAGGAGAGTACCTTTTCTGTCATTTCCCTCTGGATTTGGGGGTATTAGGCATAAACCAGAGGTTTGCTGCCCATAGAATCTATTTATGCTGGTGCTGAGTTCCAGGCAGCTAAGATAACCTCTCACAGAGGAGTCACTACCCAATTTCATGTATTTTGTTCTGTGGTTTCATAGTTTCACTGTCAAAAATCACTGTGCGTCCCTGTGAGAAAGTGGGGGTCTGAGTGGGCTGGGCCTGCTGGGTGACTGCCAGACTGCCAGGTTTCTTGTAGCTGCTTTTCTGGCATGGTGGCCTCTGAGCAAATGTTGTTCAAATACAGTCTTGTATTCTGCTTTTTCACCTAACTTCGTGCCACAGGCTTCTCCCCACAAACTGAAAGGAAAATAACCTACTAGCAAACAGCTCTGTTTTTTGTTTTTGTTTTTCTTTTACAGAGACAGAGAGAGGGATAGATAGGGACAGACAGACAGGAATGGAGAGAGATGAGAAGCATTAATCATCAGTTTTTCATTTTTGACACCTTAGTTGTTCATTGATTGCTTTCTCACATGTGCCCTGACCGCGGGCCTTCAGCAGACTGAGTAACCCCTTGCTCGAGATAGTGATCTTGAACTCAAGCTGGTGAGCTTTTGCTCAAACCCGATGAGCCTGTGCTCAAGCTGGCAACCTTGGGGTCTCAAACCTGGGCCCCTCCGTATCCCAGTCCAGCGCTCTATCCACTGCGCCACTGCCTGGTCAGGCTGTGGCTATTTTTTTGTTTGTTTGTTTACAGGGACAGAGAGAGAGTCAGAGGGAGGGATAGATAGGGACAGACAGGAACGGAGAGAGATGAGAAGCATCAATCATTAGTTTTTCGTTGCCGTCGCAACACCTAAGTTGTTCATTGATTGCTTTCTCACATGTGCCTTGACTGCGGGCCTTCAGCAGACTGAGCAACCCCTTGCTGGAGCCAGCGACCTTGGGTCCAAGCTGATGAGCTTTTGCTCAAGCCAGATGGGTCCGCGCTCAATCTGGCAAGCTTGGGGTCTCGAACCTGGGTCTTCCGCATCCCAGTCCGACGCTCTATCCACTGTGCCACCACCCAGTCAGGCTGTTTGTTTGTTTGTTTGTTTTTTTATGCTCAATCCTGTGGCCGCAGCCTTTTAGAAGGTACACCTCAAGGACCCTGGGGTGTGAGTGAACATCCTGGAGAAACAGACACTTCTGAGTAAAGCTCTGCCTTGGAGCTATGCCAAAGAAGGCAGGTAGGGGCCAGTAGGAATAGTCCTATGGTGCCTAGGACCCCATGGTGTTTGCGTGGGGATATCCCCACAACACCTGTTCCAACCGTGGGACAGGGCTCCAGTATAGACATCGACATGCTCACTGCCCCATCAGTGGTCGGTCAGCATCTGGCATGGCCAGGCAGTGGCTGGCCCTGCCCTTCCCTCAGCAGATGGCTCCATCCCTCTAACCCTTGACTTCTGGTCCATGGAGCTTCTGTCTGTCTTCTTCTCTGGACATGAGGAGATTTGGGGTTCCCCTTCCCATTCCTGGTCTCTGAAAAGGAGCCCTTCCAGCTCGCGCCCAGTCTCTTGTGCTTCTCACCGTCTGGTTCTAAGTGATTTTCACATTTTGATTCTTCAAGAGACCATCTGAAACTAATGGGGAGCTTGCCTAATTGGAAATTGAGTTGAAGGGCCTTTTGCTGATTGAATCCACCCTCAGTTTCCTGGGCTGGACAACAGATTGTCTCCTGTACAGTGGCTTTGTGGCAAGTGCGAGTGGGTTGTGGGAACTCCTTTTCTTTGTGTTTTGTTTTGTTTTAGTTAGTGAAAGGAGGGGAGGTGGAGATAGCTCGCACATGCACATGCACCCACACTGGGATCCATCTGGAAAGCCCCACTAGGGGGCAATGCTCTGCCCATGTGGGGCCCTTGCTCAGTTGCAACCTGAGCCATTCTAGTGCCTGAGATGGAGGCCATGGAGCCATCCTCAGCACCCAGCGCCAACTCACTCCAATAGAACCATTGCTGCAGAAGGGGAAAAGAAAAGAAAGAAAGAGAGAAGCGAGAGGTGGAAGGGGGAGGGGTGGAGAAGCAGATGGGTGCTTCCGTGTGCCCTAACCAGGAATCGAACCTAGGACATCCACACGCCAGGCCGATGCTCTACCACTGAGCAAACCGGCCAGGGTGGGTTGTGGGAACTTTTGATCTGGGCAGAAGGCTCCTTTCAGGACAGGGGAAGCTGGAACCCCCAGGCGCTGTCATCCCCTGCTGCTGCCCAGCCCACAAGCCAAGTGCACCTGGCCCCTTTGCTGGTGGCTTGCTTTAATGAGGGAGAGGGAATGTGTAAGACTGTCCAGCAAAGAAGTGGTACCCTGAGTAGTGATTTATTTTTAGAAAAGGAAATTAGGGTCTGTGCTGGGCTGGGCCCACAAGTTGGAACCCCAGATGGATGTTGGCCACTGTTTCCACATCTGACACCCATGTCTTCTGACGAAACTTTCCTAAAGCTCTGTGTCCCGTCCAGTACTCATCAGACCTGATGCCCTGTTAACTCTGTAGGGGTTTCCTTACCTTATTGAACCTGCCAGTGCAACTCTGAACTTATCAACAAGGCTGGGACTTCTCTGCCAGGAGGGGGCTGTGACTATGTGGAGGAGCCACTGCAGATTTGCTGTAGGGACAAGTGGGCAGGCAGCTGGGTGGTCACAAACTTTGTCCTTTTCTGATTCCTTGGCTAATCTACTCTCATTTGGCCACACAGACAGCAGGATCTTGACTTCCATAGTTGATGTTGGCTCCAAAACACGACTCACCTGCACCTTGAATGACACTGACACGGAGATCTCAGGCCACCGCTGGGTAAAGGGGGACAGGGTGCTGCATGAGGACTCGCAGACCAGTCGGACAATGGAATATGAGTACGTGAGACCTAGAGAGGCACCCAGGCCTCATACCCCGCCCCCCGCAGAAGGTGGTGGGGACTACTTTCAGGGAGGTGGTTTGACCCTGGGCCCCCTGTTGCCCGTTTGTTCTCATGTGTCCTCGCTGCTAATAGCTGTGTTTAGCCAAGTGAAGGCTGTGATCCTTGGGTTCACTTTGGATGGACATCAGACACAAGCTCTGCTCAGATCCCTTGGTCATGAGAAGCCCGGGAACCAGGGAAGGTTCAGTAGCTGCCGGACAGCATGGCCTCTGAGACCCTTTTCTTCTTCCTCTGGGCACTTGCATGCAAAGGGGCACTACATGGGTCCCCACAGCCTCAAGTCCCCGTGTTCCTGGTTCATTAGGGTCTCAGGCACTCAAGACTGCCCAAGTTGAAGTCTCTTACTTGAGGCTAATCCAGCTTTGGAAACACTGCCCTGTTGTTTCCGGGTTAGGGTTGGTGGGTACAGAGGCTCATGGGTGTGGGCACCCAGTTCAGGAGTGGGACCAAGCCCATCTGCCATCCCCAGAACCACCTCATTCCTCTTTAATGGGACGTGGACAGCATGCACTCTGCTGCAAGGTCTCTGACCATGACTGCTGAGGCCTTGCTCTGGCCCCACAGGGTCACCTGCATAAGATCAACTCACAGTCACGTCTGTTTGCAGGGTAGACATGGATGAACGAGTGGGACAGTACTCCTGCATCTTTCTCCCGGAGTCTGCAGGCAGGACCTACGTGGATGTGAGGGGTGAGCTCTCTCAGAACATGTCAGAAGGGATGGGTTCATCCATCTCTGGGGTTAGAAGAGTCCATGCACTGAAAGATAGTTGGCTCCCCCAGGCTGTGGGGCTCAGGCTTCATCATGCTCTGTCTCCCACCAGGGCCCCCCAAGATTATAGCTTCAAAGAAGTCCGAGCATGCCACCGAGGGGGAGACAGCTGTGCTGATCTGCAAGTCCACGTCCTTCCCCCCAGTTACCGACTGGCTGTGGTATAAGATGACTGATTCTGGGCATAAGGTAAGGACCACGCCTGCCTGGGGTTGGGGGCAGGCCTGGGCTTCAATGCCCTACAAGGTCTGCCCGCCCCCAGATCCTTGCCAACAACTCCCAGAACAACTTTGTGGTGTCCTCGGAGACCAAGACGGAGCTGCACATCCAGAACCTAGACCTGCAGGATGACCCCGGCACGTACGCCTGCAATGGCACCAATGCGGAGGGCACTGCCCAGGCTGTCATCACACTGCGCGTACGCCACCGCCTTGCCGCCCTTTGGCCCTTCCTGGGTATCGTGGCTGAGGTGCTTGTGCTGGTCACCATCATCCTCATCTATGAAAAGCGGCGGAAGCCAGATGAGGTCCTGGATGGTGAGCTGGCTCCACGCCCTTGGCTCTATGCCCTTTGCTCCCTGCCTGGAGACCCCGGGTCCTGGGCACCATCCAGGAATATGGGATAGTGGAGTGCACTTTGAGGGGTCAGCCCCCTTATCCAGGTCGGGGCCTCAGGCTTCTCCCAGGGGCTGCCCCACCTTCTGAGGTTGGGCATCTGCTCACCCCCACATCCTCTCTTAATTGCTAGCAGCCCCCCCCCTTCCCCGTGAGTGGCCGCACTCAGCTGCTCAGCTTCCCCTCGCAGAAGCTGCTTGGGCCTGAGGGCTGTGGCCTAAGCAGCCTCTGACTGTACTTGATGAAGCTCAGGGAACCTGAGCTGCCTGGGCCATGTGGGGGCACCTGCCTCTCTGTCTGCGGGTGGACAAGGAGAGCATGAAGGGCTTCCAGGGACCCTTGAGCATGACCTCAGATAGCTCATTTTGAGGGTACGTGTTCCAGGGACAGGGCTGGCTCTCCAGGTGTTAAGTCAGGGAAACAGGACAGGGCCCAGCAGGACAGAAACCATCCCTGATGCCTGTTTTTCTCTTGCATGTGACTTGGCTGCACGTCTGCACAGATGAGGACACAGGCTCTGCTCCACTGTGAGTCCTGGCCTCACTAGGGGGGGGGGTGGCGGTGTGGGCGGGGGGGGGGGGTGGGCAGTGCTGGAGGAGCTGCTGGCCTGGATGTCCCTCCATCTGTGACTTGCAGCAGAGTGGAGGGGCTCCTGTTTTGTTATACTGAGTATTAAATCCCCCCCCCCCATGTTCCCAGGAAGAGCAGTAGTCACCACGTGAATGACAAAGACAAGAACGTCCGCCAGAGGAACGCTAACTGAGTAAGTGAGGGAGGTGAGGGATTTGACTCTGGGGGCCTTCTGCCCTGCCAGGACGAGGGCCTGAGAGCCCCTTTCTTCCTACAGGCAGCTAGAAGGAGTCTGCACGGGCCTGAGATGCTGTCCAGAGGAGCCCAGTGTTCCAGGTGTTCCCGGTGTTCCTGGTGTTTGCACCATTCCAAGTCCTCTTCTCTTAAAGAAACCCACCCTGCAAAGTAGACGGCACTGTGGATTCAAATCACGTTTTTCTTATTTTTAAAAGAAACTAGTTTTCTTTATGTAGAGTTCTATTCCTTAGAGGTTTTGTTTTTTCTTTTTAAGGGTACTCCAGGGGAGGCATGAGATTCTATGGGAGGCCCCTGCTGTCCCCTCCCTGTTCCCTCTCTGCATCCCAATCCATGCCCTCCATGTCCCCTGGGCATTTACCCTTCTAGTCTGTCATTATGGGGGGTTATGGAGGGCATGCTGGCCTTTTACTGAGACTCCTGCTACCTCTCACCTTCTGAGGTTGCTGGGCCTTGGTTCTGCTGCTTCCTTGCCCATTTCAGAAGGTCCCAGGTCCTGATGTCTGGTGTTTTCCCTGTCTGAAGCCAGTGTTGTCCTATCACCACAGGTCTATGTGACATAGTACAGCCTGACCACAGGCTGCCCCTCAGGGTATCCCCCCCACACACTGCTCCTGCTATCCCCATGCTGGTGGGCGATGGTCTGGGTGACCATGTGGAGTGCAAGTTGCTATAACAGCCCCGTTCCAATCTGTTGCCATATGACTAAAGAAAACCCTCCCCAGCTGTGCCTGAGGCTTTTTCTTCCACCTGCTCACCAATAAAGGCTGACCCACCTCTCCCTCTTCTGGCTCCTGTCTGCATTGGGCCTGGATCTACTTACAAGGAGAGCTGGGGTGGGAGTTTAACTCCGGGCAAGCACTAAGTGAGATTACAGTGTATGGAGGTGAATGGAGGGGGGCAGTCAGGGGCAGGAGAGGATAGAATGACCACTTGGGCTGGGAGCTTTGTTCTTAAGACAAAGGGTGCCTGACCAGGCCATGGTGCAGTGGATAGAGTGTCAGACTAGGGTGCAGAGGACCCAGGTTTGAAACCCCGAGGTCACTGGCTTGAGCACGGGCTCGCTGACTTGAGCCCAAAGGTTTCTGGCTTGAGCAAGGGGTTGCTTGCTCTGCTGTAGCCCCCTGGTCAAGGTACATAAGAGAAAGCAATCGAGAAACAACTAAGGAGCCCCAAGGAAGAATTTATGCTTCTCATCTCTCTCCCTGCCTGCCTGTCTCTGTCACCAAAAAAAAAAAAAGACAAAGGTTAAAGGCAGGAAGGGATGGGCAGGACACAGGACCATGGGGGACCCTGCGGCAGGGCTGAATAGGATGGATATTCACCAGCTGTTTCAGAGACCTTGGACAATAAATACCTGGATCCTTCCTACCAGCTTCCTAGTATAGGATAAGCAGCCTCAGGACACTCCTTGTGTTTGGCTGGCCTGTGAGTGGTGGTGACAGCTGGGTACTCACTGTGTAAGCCCAAGCACTGTCCAGGACCTGTGCAGGGGAGGATGCAAGTAGAGGTGTGGAGGCACCTGGAACCTGGCCTCTTGGGACCGCTCTAGCTGAGGAGTGACCAGGGCCCAGAAAGCAAGAAGGGGGTGCCTGCTTGCCCTGTATCTGGACAGGCAGAGAATCATGGACAGGTTGAACGGCCGGGGAGCAGGGCGTTAAGGAGGCAGGGCCCCGCTGAACCCTGGGACTAAGGTACCATCTAGGCCTTCCACCCAGTGCAGTGGGGAAACTGAGTCCAGAGAGGGGGAAGAGCTTGTCCAAGGTAACCTCATTTGTATACCAAAAGAACTCCCCCTTCTGGACATGGGTTCAGACAGTCAGCAAGTCTGGGTGAGGGTCTTGGCAAGTGGTGGACCAGTTCTTCCCGGGTCTCCAGAGAAGCAGCTTTATTTGGTGTTGGCAAAAGGTCCAGCATAATTGCCACAAAGTTGAATAAACAGACTGCCTACCGGTCACCAGGTGCCCCTACCTAGTCACCAGGCACTTAACCCAGGCCACTAAGGCCACATAGTGGTCAGCTGCCAGTCTGGTTTTCCTAAACTCTTGTGGCAAGAATAGGGGGTTCTTTATAGGGTGCTGTCACCCTGTTTGTCCTGTGCACTACAACCTGGAAGGAGTTAACAGTCATTTCACAGGAAGGAACTGAGGTTGCTCCATGCCAGAAACCCGAGGCCCCGGGGTTGGGGATTGCCCTTGTCCGTCCCTACCTTCTGGCCACCACTAGAGGGTGCCACGTGCACACTGCCCAGTGAGCCGGTCTAGGAAGTAAGTCCAGAGCCCCTTGTTTACTGTCTGGTTCTGTGTACCTTCCAGCTGGACATGTGGGTCCCAAACTCCTGAGTCTTAGAGTCCCCAGGAACCTACCACTTTAACTTCTCTATGGTCCATAAGGTGCCTACTCGTTTCCTTGGCAACATTGATTGGGCACCAATAGTATACCTGGTGCTGCCTGACCAGGCGGTGGTGCAGTGGATAGACATCGAACTGGGATGCAGAAGACCCAGGTTCGAGACCTTGAGCACGGGCCCAGCTTGAGCGCAGGCCCATCTGGCTTGAGCAAAAGCTCGTCAGCTTGGACCCAAGGTCGCTGGCTCCAGCAAGGGGTTGCTCGATCTGCTGAAGGCCCGCGGTCAAGGCACGTGTGAGAAAGCAATCAATGAACAACTAAGGTGTCGCAATGGCAATGAAAAACTAATGATTGATGCTTCTCACTTCTCTCCATTCCTGTCTGTCTTCCCCTATCTATCCCTCTTTCTGACTCTCTCTCTGTCCCTGTAAAAAAAAAAAAAAAAACCTGGTGCTGAGGATTCTTTGGCCAGACCACAGGTCCAGTGGGGAGAGCCAAATCTGTGATGTGACAGCCTGGCTGCTCACTGGGGAAGACTTGGCCAGGCCTCCTGGTCAGCCCATCCCTCCCCAATTCCAGGTGCTTGAGTGGACATTGGCTTGCTTGAGATCAGACAGGGTGGCTGTACTGAGTTCTTGAAGATAGTCAGTGCTGTGGGGTTGGCAGCAACTGGAGCACAGAGCAGCAGGTGGAGGGTGTAGAGAGGTGAGCAGGACTCAGCCTCTTTGGCAGGTTTACACAAATCATCCTCCCCTCAGGGAGGGACTCTACTCACTGGATTGCTGTCCAGTTCTTGTGCACATAGGAAGATAAATCTAATTAGCAGCCTTCTCCCTTTTCCTCACTAAATATTCTTGCCCATCCATCATTCAGCAAGCCGCTGGGCCACTAGGGGTATTCTAGAGGTGTTGGGGTCCCATTCCGCCACACATGGTTGATCAGATATTCTGTATTTCTTGAATCTGACTGGATTTCCCAGGCAGCCCTTGAAGGTTAAACACCAGGGTCCCTCACGGGCCCCTAAACTACGAACTTCAGGACTTTGAACCTGGGCCTACCCTGACTGCTGAGAGGGGTGTGCAGTGGTGGCTAAGAGGTCAGGACCAGCTCTGCAGGGCAGCTTTGAAGGAGGGGAATGGTGGTGCAAAGGCCTCAAAGATCTATTGGGGGCTCAGTGTGTGTGTGTGGGGGCTGTGTGCCCAGAGCTCTGGATGGTGGGAAGGACTGGGGTTCCTTTTAAAGGCAGTGGGAGTCAGGAGCAATTTTAGGTAGCAAACCATTGTGAACTGACTTAAGAGTTTTATACCCTATCTACATAGTCTAGTCCATTGCTGCCATCTCTGGGTGTCATCTACACCCATCCCCTGGGTCCTCTCTATATATTCCTTCTTATACAAGCCAGGCATCATCCTGCTTTAGGGCCTTTGCACAGGTTTTACTGTCTGATAGTCTCCCTAAAAATGTCCACATGACACTATCACTCCCCTCCTTCAGATCTTCTCTCAGACGTCACTCCCTCCTAGAAGCCTCTGGACACAATGCCCTGAAACTTCCTCACCCCTTTACTGGCTCTGAATGGTTGGGTAGCACCACCTTTTAAAGGACAATATATCTACTAAATGTAATGTTAGCTGTGGTGGTTATGTCTCCTCTGCTCAACCATCAACTTTGCCATGGAGGGGTGGCCTGTTAGGTTGATTTCTGAATCCCAGCCCTTGATTAGATGCTTAATATTTTTGGAATGAATGAATGGAATGCATTCAGTGCAAAGAATACTCTGACCTGGCAAGTAGAGTAAGTGGAAAAGATGGGGGAAGAGGCTCGTGGCAGCCTAGCGTGGAACCTGTAGTTTGGGGAGGAGTGTCCAAGGACTTAGGGACAAGACCTCCAAGGCTCAGACAGGGGCTGGGACCCTGTAGGTCCCAGAGTACTCTAACTCACAGGTCCACTCCAGGTTTTTGGGAAGTAGTTGTGGGTCTGCCTTTTTGGCTGCCAGACATGGTGGGTTCTCAGGATAGTCCACAGTTCACTTCCCCGCTCTCAGGATGGCAAGCCCCAGGATTCTGGCGACCTGCCCAGATTGACATCTTCCCAGGGCGTGCATAAAAGATCCCCCTTCAGCAGGAACACACATCTGCCTGGGGGTGCACAGCCTGGCACTGCCAACTCTGCCCAGCCTCTCTTGCTGCCTCTGGACAGTGGCCCTGCCTGCCTACCCAACTGGCTGTGGATCTGGCTGGGGGCACCACAGAGGTGTTCCCTGGGAGGCCAGTCCCACCTGGTGAAGGTGCTGGAATTCCCAGAGCTCAGAGCAGCCTGATGGGGGCAAAAAATTGCCTAGTGTAGCTCACCCATTGTCCAAATGGGCCCATCTCAATCACTATTGAGCACCTGCTATGTGCAGGGACAAGCCACATCTCCCGCCTCGTGGTCCTGACATCCTGGTCGGTGGAGACACCCAATATGACAACAGGCTGAAAAGTGCCATGAAGGCCGGAGGGTCTCAGAAGGGCTCCTGTGTCCTGGAGTGTTCCTCCCCTTCTCAAGACCCCTCCTTTTCTCTTCTCCATCTCCTTTGTGCCCTTCTCCATCTCTCTCCATCACCATCCCCTCATGACACCTCCCTCTCTCTGGTTGAGCTGGGGGAGGCGAGGGGGGGGGTGAGCTAGGGACAGAGTCCTAGGCCTTGCTCCAGCTCCAGCAACAGAACTTAAGGTGTTTTCTCAGAGCTGGGGGGTTGGCTGGGGCTGAAAAATTGGGCATTTGGTGGGAAGGGACCCTGGACACTTCTCAATTTTAAAGCCCACTAGCCTTACAGGAGACCCCGCCCCCAGTCCCCCTCCCACTGTAGTTTAGAGCACTGTTTGAGGATGTGGGTTGCCAGCACCCTTAGGTGGCTCTTTCTGTTGCCCTCAGTTTCCTCATATGCAGGACGTGGGAGGAAGGGGCGACTGTGGGACTGGAGACCCGCAGCATTGCCCCCACTTTGCCCCTTCCCAAATAACACATTCTCACTTGAGGGCTTTGTCCAGGCCCTCAAGCGCACAAGTAGGGGCTCCTGTGGCTTTTAAAAACAACCTTTTATTATGGAAATCCTCAAACCCATAGAAAGAAAAGGCTTACACGGGAACGTCCCCACTTCTCTGGGTCCCACCTGCAACCGTTACCGCCCCACCGGGCGCTCTGGACGGAGGCTAAGTCAAGGCCCCTTGCCAAGCCAAGGTCGCGTACCGAAGGTCTGGCCCCACAACTGGGCTCGGTGACCTTGGACGCGTCCTTCCGTTTCGCGGGCCTTAGTTTACCTTTCTGGGAAGAAGCCTAAGCGGGTCCCTCAGGTCTCGGGTCGTGTGACCTTGGGCTGTCCCCGACCCGGCGGCCTCTGTTTGCCCCCGCCGACGCGGGCAGAGGCGGGACTCCCGCCCCTGCCCAGCTCCTGTGAACAAGACTCCGCCCCACGCGGCTCCGCCCCGCCCCGCCCCCGCCTCCCCGCCCTCCCTCGGGCTCCGGCCGGCGGCGGCGGCGGCGGCACCGCTCCGCACTGCCCGGCGCCGCCTCGCCATGGACGCGCGCGGGGGCGGCGGGCGGCCCGGGGAAAGCCCGGGCACGACCCCCGCTCCGGGGCCGCCGCCGCCGCTGCCGCCGCCTGCGCCTCAGCAGCAGCCCGCGCCGCCGCCGCCGCCCGCGCCCCCTCCTGGCCCTGCGCCCGCGCCCCTCCAGCAGCCGCCACGTACTGAGGCGGCGCCCCCGGAGGCGGCGGACGAGGGCGGCCCTCGGGCTAGGCTCCGCAGCCGCGACAGCTCGTGTGGCCGCCCGGGTACTCCGGGCGCGGCGAGCACAGCGAAGGGCAGCCCGAATGGCGAGTGCGGGCGCGGCGAGCCGCAGTGCAGCCCCGCGGGGCTCGAGGGCCCGGCGCGGGGGCCCAAGGTGTCATTCTCATGCCGCGGGGCAGCTGCGGGGCCCATGTCAGGCCCGTCCCCGGCGGACGAGGCGGGCAGCGAGGAAGCGGGCCCGGCGGGGGAGCCACGCGGCAGCCAGGCCAGCTTCATGCAGCGCCAGTTCGGCGCGCTCCTGCAACCGGGCGTCAACAAGTTCTCGCTGCGGATGTTCGGCAGCCAGAAGGCTGTGGAGCGCGAGCAGGAGCGCGTCAAGTCGGCTGGGGCCTGGATCATCCACCCCTACAGCGACTTCAGGTACCGCCACCGAGAGGGGCGGGCCAGCGCGGAGGGGTCACTGCGAGCCGGCGCGGGGGCAGTCCTTGGAGCGCCTTGGGGAGGGCGGTGCACCGCGCCCCGCAGGTGACCTCAGGGCCCTCGGTGACCTCAGGCGCATCGGGGACCCGCCTGGAATGACCTGGGCGCACGAGGCTCCGCCCTTGGAGGGGCACTGCGAGGCCCGCGCAGACTCCTGCCGTAACCCTGGCGCTCCCCCTCCCGCGCACCCAGACGTCCCAAGCCCTGCCGGGAGGGCAAACGTCACGGGCCGCAAGACCTGGGTCTGAGCGCGGAGGGACGGAGAGGACGAATAGAGGGGAACGTGGGCGCCGGGGAGGTGGAGGAGCGGAAGGAAGGAGGAAGGAAGTGTGCCCGGGAAGGACGCGCCCTGGAAAGACTGGAGGAAAAAGGGTTAAGCGGACACAGCTCCCACGATTTCCACCTGCGCTCCAGCCTCAGGGAGGGGCGTCCCGTCCCCGAGCCTGGGTATTGCGCAAGGAAGGGGCGCTGAGTATCCCGGGTCCCTGGGCTGTGTCTTTGAACCGCATCAGTCCCAGCCACCGAGTGGTGTGCACATGTGTCAGTGGGTGTGTAGATGTTGATATGAATTAAACCGGTTGATTGATGTGTGGAAAGGCTCAGAACGAGGCTGGGCACAGATAGGGTCATCACCGTGCCCCACACTAGTAGCCCTTGTACAGCCAAGAGAAAGCTAGGGCCACCCAACAAGACATGTATCATTGCAGTTCTTGTTCTTGGGCGTGCGCTCTGTGGCCGGTTAGTGTGGACGGTGCATATCACCGCAGACAATGTGTGATCACGAGCATGTGACCGCGGGGGGCGGGGGTCTTGGGGACGTGGGCCAAGTAATGGGAAAGAGCTTGTTCCTAGGGGTGTGTTTGCGTGCTGGGTCACTAGTTTTAGAGGGAGATGAAGATGGGGTGTGCGCGCGTGTGCCCCGGTCGGTGTGCACTGATAGGCAGTACTTGTGAGTTTTATGAACGGTGTGTATGAGGTTTTGTGTACGTGAGTGGGGTCCATGTGGACGCGTCCAGGCCGCCCAGCCCCAGCTCTCCCGCTGGGCGCGATTTCAGCACCACGGACAGCATCCCAATCGTGGCTTGGAGCCCGCCAGGACTCACGACTCAGAGGTTCTCCCACTACCTCCCGGCCCCCCGCCGCGCCTCCCTGACACACACCGCCCCCACCACCCCTACCCTACCTTCCACCACCATGTCCGCGGTCTCCACATGGCAACTGGGGAAAATGAGACCCAGGGGCACACAAGTTCGAGACAAGGCTAGAAGAAAGTCTAGGATTTCAACTCCTTACTCCTCAGACCTTCCCTGGGAGGTGAATACAGCCTTGACCAGGGGCTTGAGTTTTGAGAATAGCTGGGAGAGACGGCGATGTGGAAACCCAGGGACAGCCCAGATGGGATGCATGTGTATGGCCCCTACCTGCATTGGGGCTCAGCATTCCTTTGGTGATGGTCCAGGCTGGGAGAGCTTGGGTCTCAGCTATGAAGGGTCATGCTCCAGTCTGTGAAGCAGGGAGCTAGTGCCAAATGGCAGAGAATGTGCATCAGGGAAATGGTGGGCAAGGGGAGATGGTTGCAGAAAATAACTATCCCCTCATTCCCTCCTGCACAGGAGTTGCCCTAGGATTCCTCTTTCTTACAGAAGGCGTAATGTGGGGCTTGGGTGAAGGGTGCCTGGGGGAGCAGTTGGTCTCATCCTGTGCTACTTAAGCACAGTCACCCCTGGGATTCTAGCCAGGCCACGAGGTCTGGGATGGTCAGAACTCATGTAAAATGTAAAATTGTAAAATGGGATCAGCAGCCCTAGTGGGGTAATTCCAAGTTAAAGCATCATCCTGATATGCCAGTGTTGTGGGTTAGATACCCAGTCAGGGCATATACAAGAATTGGCCAGTGAATGCATGCATGAGTGGAACAACAAATTAATGTTTCTCTCCCCTCAAAAAATGTCATTTTTAAAAATGGGATGAGCCCTGATCAGATGGCTCAGTTGGTTGGAGTATCATCCTGAAGCACAGAGGTTGCTGAATTCAATCCTGGTCAGGGCACATACAGGAACAAATCAATGTTTCTGTCTTTCTCTTGTCTTCTCCCTTCCTCTCTCTAAAATCAATAAAATAAACACTAAAATGGGATGAGCAATGGGGGGTGGCCTGTAGTTTGGATTAGAGGAACCACAGTCAAATAGGAAAGGTTAGGCTATTGCAAGCTGGGGTGCAGCAGGACCTCTACAACCCTCATGCTTTATGAGCTGTGCCCCTTCTAGACCCTTCTGATTCAACATGGAGACAGACCCCAAACACGACCAAAGCAATATTTCATGAGCTTCTCCTGGGCCAGGTGCTGTGGAAGCACCTTGCAAACATTGATTCAATCCTCATGTCAGCTGTGAGGTGGGTGCTGCAGCTACCTGCATTTTACACACCAGAAAAGTGGGGCACATGGAGGTAAAGTCACTTGCCCAAAGCCACACATCTAGTCAGCAGCAGATCAGGCATTCACACCTGGGTAGGCTGGCCCCTATGTCTGTGCTCTTGACCACTGGGCAGCCTGGCCTCTGGCCATATCCCATACAGGCCAAGAAGACATGAGAGGAAAAGGCATTCTGGGGATTGTTCAAGATGTTGGAGGTACCCAGAGGTATACCTTGGGTCCTCTCTGTGTTTATGTGTTTATGTTAGTTTTTAAAAACCATTTGCAGCCCAGACTGGGTGGCTCATTTGGTTAGAGTGTCATTCCAATATGCCAAGGTTTCAAGTTCGGTCCCTGGTTGGGGCACATGCAAGAATCAACCAATGAGCCTGACCTGTGGTGGCACAGTGGATAAAGCCTCGACCTAGAATGCTGAGGTCGTTAGTTTGAAACCCTGGACTTGCCTGGTCAAGGCATATATATGGGAGTTGATGTTTCCTACTCTTCCCTCATTCTATCTCTCTTTCCTCTCTAAAATGAATAAATAAATAAAAATTTTAAAAAAGAATCAACCAATAAATACATAGATGGGTGGAACAACAGATCAATGTTTCTCTCTCTCTCTTCCTCTCTAAAATCAATCAATAAATTTAAAAATTAAAATAAAAACCACTCAGAGAGCATTGGGGAGGGACCTTTATGGATCCACCTTTCTACTTTTGCTTCCTTGTGTTCTCAAACCCCAATAAAGCAGATACCATCCCCGTTGGTGCCTGTAATTTAAAAGGGAAAGCAGGGTGGTGAGGTGGAGGCTCCCATCCAGCCCCCGGGGTCCCCACCTAGCATCAAAAGTCTCCACTTCCTTGAGCTATGACTAAGTTGCTTGCCAGTGGATGCCATTCCTGCACATTGGCCTGGTGCTCGCCTGGCACTGAGAATGGGACAATTACTGTTTGGTGCACTGTAACAGCCCTGGTTGCGCCTCGTCCTGTGAGGGCTGTTGTGGAGCAAGCATCAGGGAGGGCATTTGCAGAAGCAGGAGGGAGGCATCTCAGCCAAGACTGTGCAGGTTGTCTGCTGCAAGCCCCTATAGTACCTAGGATTGACTTTGAGTTCTCTGTGGAACTCCCTGCTCAGTTTCCCCAAATGTGAGATGGTGTGCTATGAGGGGAAGGGGGCATCTGGCTTTCACAGCCATGCCAGTATCTCTCCTGGCCTGAAATCTCACACCTTTTTCCTCTTCTTCCTATATGGAGTGACAGCCTTTGTATAAGCTGGTCCCACAGCCGCACATGTCCTCACCCCAGTGCTTCTGATTTTCAACTCCTGGTTCACAAGGCACTTTCCCCGATACCCCATTCAGCACGTTCACCCTGCTGTTCCCCACCTGTTTTGTGTCTGCTGCCCAAATACTTGGAAGCTGCATTTTCACTTGATGTTGCCTACTTGCCTCTCAGCCCCTGCTATGGGATGTGGGTCTGTAGAGGTTCCTGTCACAGTGGGTACCCAGGATGTCTCTGATCTTGCTAAGAGGCACACTTGGGTGCTGGGCAGGTCTAAGGGAGCCCTGACCCAGGGGTGGAGTCCTCATCTCCCTAGAGGTAGTTAGGGCAAGTGGCTTCCTTGCTGATTTTCATCCTGTTCTTAAGTCTGTAAGTGCCTCTGAGGACTGACTTGAGTCTTTCCTGCTGCTACTGATTTTTAGTTCAATGTTTCTGAATTGCCTACTGCTGGGAGGCCTAGCATAAGAAAAAGATGAGTTGGTCCCCTTCTTGGCCCTCAGAGGAGTTTCTACAAAGCAAGTACCTGTGGATGCTGATCTGTTTCTGCATCACCTCCTCTGGGGTCCCCCAGACTGGGATAGTAGAGGGTGTTGGCTTGAAAAACTTTACGGAATTGGAGGCCCCTATCTCCTACCCCAGATGGGCTGAAGGATCAGCAGGAGATCAGGATGGGGGGACTTTCTGCAAATCCCTACATTAGCTCACAGGAATAAACCCCACATTATTCAGAGTGGGGAGGCCACAGGAAGTGGCTGAGGGTTTCCCTGGCTCCAGACCCAATATGAAGGCACTCAGAGTGGAGAGCAGTGAAAAAAAAAAACCATTTCCCAGGTGGGAGAATTGAGCCAGGCCCCCAAGGTAGGAAGGAGAAAGTGAACTCCATGGTTCTTATGAAAGGGTCAGGGTGGGAGTTGCCTAAAGCCTTGCTCCTCTCTCCAGGGGCTTCTCACCAGAATTTCAAATCTCTGGTCCCTGAATTCTCTGCTTTAAAATTTCACATCCCAAGCCTCCTTAAGGGGATGCCCCAGTAGGCCTTTCCTTAGCCACTCACTTGCTTAGGCCAGATCCTGCTGCATGTCCATCAGCAACTCACCCCAAATCCAATCAGCACAAGTCACCCTGTCTCCTGCCTAGATGCCACCTTCTGCCCACTTCCTGACTTTCTGGCTGTCAGCAAGAGTGTCTCAAGGTAAACATGTATCCATCTTTCCCCCTCATTTAAAACCTCCGCTGGCCAAAACCCCCAAAGTCCTGCAGAACCCGGCTTCTATCCCCTCCCATCATCTCACTTCCTTTACTTCCTCTGCTCCAGCCCCAAGCCACCCAGCCAGACTTGAAAGGGAAAACCCCACTGTAGCTACAGGACCCTTGCACTTGCTGCTCCATCTGCTGGGGTGCAATGCCTCCCTCACTTCACCAAGAGGCTCCTTCTCCTTTGTGCATTCAAATGCCACCTCCTTCAAGAAGCCCTCCCGACCACACTGGCTAAAGTGGGCCTTCTGAAGCATCCCTTTCATTTATCTGTTTGTGTGGAACACCCAACTTCCCCACCTGGGCTGGGGGCCCTTGAGGGAGGGCCAGGTCTGTCTGGTCACTGTACATCCTTGGGGTCTGGCACACCGTCAGCCCCACAGTTCACCCTGCCTTGGGATAAGCTGGGAATCCGAGCTTCCTCAGCAGGAGTCTCCCTTTCCTAATCCCTGGCACTCGCCTCTCTATAACTACATCCAAGGGCTCAACCCCCTAATCCTTCATCCCCTGCTCACCCTTAATCACCGACCTGGCCCCTAATCCCTCAGATTTGCCAGATCTGTAATACCCCGGTTCTGATTCTCACATCCTGGAGGGAGGGATCCGGCTGCCTTGTTCACCGTGTCTCCAACCAGTGGTTGTGGGGCCTCAGTCGAACTACTGCTGAGAAGTCTAGCCACTGGAGTCCTGTCACTTAATACTTGCCCTGCCTTGAGTTCTCTGAGCCAAGAGAATAACTGGGCAGTTGCTAGAGGAGGACTGAGCTCATGATGGTGGCAGTCACCAGGGCCCCACTGAGGTCATCAACCCTTGTGGGTGTGCCTACGAGAGGGTTCTAGGCTCTCTTCCATCTATAGGATGCTGGAGCTGAGGAGTCCAGGCCTGGGGGCCCGGATTCCTTGCTGCTGAGCGCTCTGCTCCCTGGGAGACCTCGGCCTTGTCCCTGTGTCTCTCCAGCCTGCTTTTCTCTCTCCATGAACAAGGTGTAAACTGTCCAGTCTATCTACTGCTCTCCCGGATGGAGCAGCCAGGATCTGGGTGCTTCCACAGAAGCAAGGGCCCTACTGTTTCTTGTTAGGAAAGAGTTTAAAATATAGGATTTAATTATGGTTATTAAAAGTGCTGGGTAGATGAGGGCTGGCCGTGCACCAATCCCTGCTGGCTGCCTGATGACATCCCAATGGTCCCTGTGTCCTGGTGACCCTGGGGTGCCCAGTGAGGAAGGGGCTGCTGGAATTGGGCGGCTGAGGCACTGCAGTTCATAGGAGAGGAGTTAGCACCAGGCTGTATAACCCAAGGGGGCAGGCAGGGCAGGAGACAGGTGGTGGTGCTCAGGCAAATAACCTTTGTTCCTCTACCCTCCATCCAGTTTCTCTACCCCAGACTTCAGTTTCCCCTTGAGGGGACCAGGATGGCTGGAAAGGACAAGGTCAAGGCACTAGGCCAATTTGGGAGCATTCTAGTTGGAGCAGCTGAGATGCCCTGCACACAGCACCAGTTTGTCCTGTCCACCAGCCCCTCTACAGCCCCCTGCCCTCTGCTCCAATAAGCCCAGGGGACACCATCCAGAATGGGGAGACAGTACATAGCATGTGATGGGGCTGGGACTCGGGGACTATGGGAGGAATTTGCAGATAGCAGGACAGGAGACGGAAGACGGGCCCTGGCTCTCACTTCCTTGCCCCAACTCTCTGGCTGGGCCACCTTTCTGACCTGTCAGTGGGGAAGTGTGGTGTCTGTCCCCACCCCAAGAATAGAAGGAGAAAATGTCTGAAGTCACCTGTCAAGCATGTTCTCATGCTCTGCGGCCATTTAGATAGCTTCTAGACACCATGGTGGTTTGTAGGCACCCTGGCCATCTCAGTTACTCTTGCTTGCTTGCTCTGTACCACAGTGTGTGCCCCAAAGAGGGAGGGGGAGCAGGTATCATTCCAGAGAGGGTGGCAGTGGTATTAGGAGCTCTATAGTGGATGCTCTAGGCCAGGGATCCCCAAACTATGGCCTGCGGGCCCCCTGAAGCCATTTATCCAGCCCCCACCGCACTTCCAGAAGGGGTACCTCTTTCATTGGTGGTCAGTGAGAGGAGCACAGGATGCATTAGCACCAATAGTTCCCATTGAAATACCGGTCAGTTTGGTGATTTAAATTTACTTGTTCTTTATTTTAAACATTGTATTTGTTCCTGTTTTGTTTTTTTACTTTAAAATAAGATATGTGCAGCCTGGCCAGGCAGTGGCGCAGTGGATAGAGCGTTGGACTGGGATGCAGAGGACCCAGGTTTGAGACCCCCAGCTCGCCGGCTTGAGCGCGGGCCCATCTGGCTTGAGGAAAAGCTCGCCAGCTTGGACCCAAGATCGCTGGCTCCAGCAAGGGGTGGCTCCGTCTGCTGAAGGCCTGCGGTCAGGGCACGTGTGGGAGGGCGGTCAATGAACAACTAAGGTGTCGCAACGGCAACAAAAAACTAATGATTGATGCTTCTCATCTCTCTCCGTTCCTGACTGTCTGTCCCTGTCTCTCTCTCTCTCTCTGTCCCTGTAAAAATAAAATAGATATGTGCAGTGTGCATAGGGATTTGTTCATAGTTTTATTTTATAGTCCAGCCCTCCAACGGTCTGAGGGACAGTGACCTGGCCCCCTGTGTAAAAAGTTTGGGGACCCCTGCTCTAGGCATTGGGAGCGGAGACGGGAGACATCAGACAGGTGGGGCCCTTCAATCCCATTGGGTACCAGGGCTCTGGGTCTCCAGGATGGGTAGGTCTCCCAGATGGGGAGCCCGAGCCCCACACCTTATCTAGATTCAGGCCAAAGAAGGTCTGGAATGTCTAACAGTTACTTGATTTTACCTGTAACACCCACCCCCAGATCAAGTCAGCCCTTTGAGCCTGTGCAAGGTCTTCATTCTCACCCTAAGCGCTCTTTCCAGGGCTTTGCTATAGTACCGTTGCCCTCTCCATCAAGGCCAGAGTCCTGTCCACTCAGAGAGGGTTCCATCACATGTGGGTGGAACAGTGCCCAAGTGGACCCTCAAAAGTTGCCACTCCCTGGGTTCTTCCCACATGGATAGAAAAGACGGAGGTTCCCAAGGGCTGGAAGGACTTGCCCAAGGTCACACCTGCCAGTAGACAGTAGAAGTGGGTATCAGCCAGGTCTGGCTGCTCTCACCACAGTGGTAGATGTTGGGTTCCTTCCAGCCTTTGGCTCTCGCAGGCTGAGCTATTGTGAATATGTTGGTGCAAATAACTTTTTAATTTTTTTTCTCTTCCTCTTGGACAGTTTCCTTGGGATCAGTTCCCTGGAGTGGAACACCAGCTGGCAGGCGTGGTGTTAATAGCTCTCATAGTGCCTTCAGAAAGGAGCCAATTTACAGTGGCTACTGAAATAGGGAGCTCACTACCGCCAAACCAGTGCTAGGGCCTATGGCTTTTAATTTATGTGTGCTGGTTTGGGCGAGTCCCTCCAGCCACTGGGAACCTCAGTCTCTTCTGTCCATCCAGGAGGAGCCCAGGGAGTTGCGGCTTTGTGGGTCCTCCAGGGCAATGTCCCACCTACATGTGATAGAACCTTTCTTCTGTGGACGTGGGAACTCCAGCCATGATGGGGATAGTGCTGGTCCTACAGGAGAGCCCTGCACAAGCTAGCCTGGGGATTGAAGACCTTGAGACACTGAAAGGACTAACATGATCTGGGGGTGGGTGCTCTCCCCTCAACAGTAAAGGCAAAATCAAATAATTGTCACCATTGAAAATTTGAGACACTCCTTTGCTTGAATCTAGATAGTGGGTGTTGTCTCAGACCCCTGATCTGGGGCAGCTGCTCATCACTGAGACCTCCAGGCTTCAGTTTATTTTTTCTTTTAGAATGTTAACATATATATAAAATTTTGCATTTACTCATTTAAAAGTGTACATTCGAATGGCATTAAGTACAATCAAATGTGTTGTGTACCCATCACCACGTCCATGTCCAGAATGTTTTCATTTTCCGAAACAGAAAGTCCCTACCCTGATCTTGGCCGGGTAGCTCAGTAGATAGAACGTCATTCCAGTGCACCAAGGTTGCAGGTTTGATCCCCAGTCAGGGTACGAGAAGCAACCAATGAGGGAACAACTAAGTGGAACAAGTTGATTCTTCTCTCTCTCTCTTCCTCTCCCTCTCTCTCTCAAATCAATGGAACAATTTTTAAAAGAAAGAAAAAAAGAAAATGCTCAGACCCTGGCAACCATGAACCCATTTTCTGTGTCTGTGGATTTGCCTGTTCTGGATATTTCACATAATTCAAATATACACTGTGTGACCTTTTGTTGTTGTTGTTGAGATTTTACTGTTTCATTTTAAAGAGAATGGGTGGGGGCAGAAAGCATCAACTCCCATATGTGCCCTGACCAGGCAAGCCCAGGGTTTCAAACCAGCAACCTCAGTGTTCCAGGTTAATGCTTTATCCACTGCGCCACCACAGATCAGGCTATACACTGTGTGGCTTTTTGTTTCTGGCTTCTCTGACTGAACCTCATGCTTTCTTTTTTTAAAAGATTTTATTTATTGATATTACAGAGAAAGGAAAGAGGAGTGAGAAGTATAGTTGCTTCATTTTAGTTGTTCATTGCTTGCTTGTTGTATGTGCCTTGACCGAACAAGTTCAGGGTTTTCTTCTTTTTTTTTTTTTTATTCATTTTAGAGAGGAGACACACAGAGAGAGAGAGAGAGAGAGAGAGAGAGAGGAGCTGGAAGCATCAACTCCCATATGTGCCTTGACCAGACCAGGGCAGGGTTTTGAACTGGCGACCTGAGTGTTCCCAGGTCGACACTTTATCCACTGCGCCACCACAGGTCAGGCAAGTTCAGGGTTTTGAACTGGTTACTTCAGTGTTCCAGGTCGATGCTTTGTCTACTGCGCCACCACAGGGCAAACCTCATGTTTTCAGAGTTCATCTATGTTGTAGCAAGTATCAGTGCTTCACTCTTTTTCATGGTTGAGTAATAATATTTCAGTATAAATGGACCACATTCATCCATTGATGGACATTTGGGTTGTTTGCACCTTTTGGGTTTTATGAATCATGATGCTGTGAACATGGGAGCACCAGTACCTGTTTTGAGTTCCTGCTTTCATCCTCTGGGTACACACCTAAGAGTGGAATTGCTGCATCATATGGTGAGTCAGCTTTACTTTTTGAAGAACTGACAGTTCTTCCTCAGAGTGGTTTTGATTCACATTTTCTTGGTTGCTGTGGGGCTGGCAATTTGTCCATGTGGCCTCTTGCTCTGTGTGTATGTTCTCATGAACACTTTATTCAGAACATCATGCCTGGGCGTCAGTAGATATTCCTTGAATGAATGGGCCTTTTTCTGAGAGTGCTTTCCAGGTGGAATTTAGGAATTGACCTTGGGGTCTTGTATTTGGGAGTAGAAGCAACCCGTCATCATGTTTTCAAGCATATTTATCTCATTAAATGTCTGAGAAGTTGCCAAGTCCTGTAGCACAGGTTCCTCCCACAGTCTCAGTCCTTCATTTTGGTCCCACCTAACCTTTGCCACTTTCTCCCTGCTGTACTGGCACCTCTGCCACCTCCCTGTCTGTGGCCCCCAAGGGTGCTTCTTGAAATGGAAATACAGCCAGTGCTCCACATGGAAGCCCAGCTGCTCAGAATGGTGTTGGTGCACTGCACCCCAGAAGTCCAGCTGCCATGTCTGGCTCCCACCCTACACTCTCCAGCCTCTAGAGCCCCCACTGAACCTGCCACCCATGCTCCTCGCTCCAGTCCCCACACACACACCCCACCACTCTGGCTCCTCTCTGCTTGTCTCCCTCTCCTTTCGTGGCCCTTTGACTCCACCCTTGTGCCAGGCATACTTTTTATTTTTGGTCAAGGGAAACAGTTAATATAAATTTTTGAGTGACCTCTTACGCTCTGTGAGATCTCAAGCTTCTTTACAGAAGGAAGGTAAAACTTGGCCAGCGGGAGGGCCGCGGGAGCCTGGCGAATTATGGGGTTCTGTCTGGGGTGGGGTGGGGGTGGAAGGACTTCCTAGAGACGAAGTCTACACTAGCCATGACCTGGGGCCAAACTGGTCCTCCAAGGTGCATGTGCGCAGTAGGGACTGGACACCTGACAGACCACGTGTCATAGGCGAGGGCTTAAGGGATGACGCCCACGCCTCTCCCCAGGTTCTACTGGGACTTCACTATGCTGCTTTTCATGGTGGGAAACCTCATCATCATCCCGGTGGGCATCACCTTCTTCAAGGATGAGACCACGGCTCCCTGGATCGTGTTCAATGTGGTCTCGGACACATTCTTCCTCATGGACCTGGTGCTGAACTTCCGCACGGGCATCGTGATTGAGGACAACACAGAGATCATTCTGGACCCCGAGAAGATCAAGAAGAAGTACCTACGCACGTGGTTCGTGGTGGATTTTGTGTCCTCCATCCCCGTGGACTATATCTTCCTCATTGTGGAGAAAGGCATCGACTCTGAGGTCTACAAGACGGCGCGCGCCCTGCGCATTGTGCGCTTCACCAAGATCCTTAGCCTGCTGCGGCTGCTGCGCCTTTCGCGCCTCATCCGCTATATCCACCAATGGGAGGAGGTGAGGGCGCAGAAGGGGCTGCAGGGACCCAGCTTGAGGGGCGCTGTGGGCGCTGTCATGGCTGCAGGGGCGGGGCTGTAAGGGCCCCAGGAACAACCAGGTGGGACTGTGAGGGGAGACTCAGGGAGCGACTATGAGGGTCCAGGGGTGGGGCCACAGGTAGAAGGGAGGCAGAGTTTTAAGATCAGGAGAGGGTTCATGAGGGGGCTCACAAAGGCTGCAGTGAAAGGCCTGTACCACAGAGGATAGAACCTGGGCATAGTGTGGGGGTACAGGAGGGGTCTCAGGGGCCCCTATCGGGTGGAACCACGGGATGGGGTCATAAAGAACACCCCATAGACCTTTGACACCTCTGCACCCTTTTCTTCGTTCTGCCCTGTAAGGGGAGGAATCCACAGCTTCACTGGCAATGGGGAAACTGAGGCTCAGGGAAGTGAAGTTATGCACCATCTCCCAAGTTGGGTCCACCTCTGGGCCGTCCGTGCCCAGCGATGTCACCCCAGTTTCCAGGGCAGCGACAAGTCTCCGAGGCAGGGAGCAGGAGGGAACAGGGTTGCTGGAAGGGGCAATGGTCCTGGCCATGGACTCTCATTCAGGACATTTTATTAACCAGAAAGGTAGCACTCCCGGGAGTGGGGGTGCTGGGAGGGGATTTGGGTCCCGCAGGGTTTGGGGGCTCCTATTTACCTCACGTACCCGTCACGCCCCAGATTTTCCACATGACCTACGACCTGGCGAGCGCGGTCATGCGCATCTGCAACCTCATCAGCATGATGCTGCTACTGTGCCACTGGGACGGCTGCCTGCAGTTCCTGGTGCCCATGCTGCAGGACTTCCCTCGGAACTGCTGGGTGTCAATCAACGGCATGGTGGTGAGCGTCCCGCCCTGGGCCACGCCCATCCCACGCCCACCAGGGCCACGCCTCACCCGGGCAGTGTCCAACCCAGGTCTCAGGATAGCGCCCCTCTGGGACTAGGAACAAACAGCTCCTTGATCATTTCGTTGACTATGACAACTTCTGTCAGTCAGACATAATAGCATCCGCTTAACTGTTTTTTCCCCATGAAGTCCACTTTCTTAAGTACATAATTTATTCCAAAGACAAATGGGAACGTGGTATCATGGGCAATAAGAGATAACAATCCATGGAGACCCAGTCACTAGTTGCTGCCTGGCTAAGATACCTACTCTTGAAAAGGGGCAAGTGTTGAGTGCTCTTTATCATCACAAGGAGCCTTTCTCCCACCCCTGGAGTGCTGAGTCTCTGAAGCATGTGCGGGTGGGGTGCACTTAGAGCTGGGCAGGGGCAGGGGGGGTGTAGATGGGCAAGAGGCAGCAGAGGGAACATCCTCAGGCGCGCACCCAGCGCCTGGCACAGCTGCCCAGCTGAGGCAGCTCATTGTCTGGCCGGACACCCGGGCATGCTGTCTTGTTTCCTGAATGGGGCCCCGCTGTCCTCTGCCCCCAGCCAGGTCAACTGAGGACTGGCTCTGCCAGATGCCTCTATCCTCCTGGCCCCTCTGATCGGATTCTGCTGTCCCCAGCTCACCGTCTTCCGGGTCCCTGGAACTTTCACTCTGATCAGAGGCTGCAAAGGGTTGGGGGCTCCTGAGCACCTAGGACCAGAATCTGGCCCCATTGATCCTCAGTTTCTCCAGGAATAAGGTGGGGAAGTAGCTCCAGACCTGCCCCTGCTGCTGACTCACGGTGACACGTGTACCCATCATGTCACCTGCCTGAGTCTTAGTTTCTGTTGATTATCTCTGGACATGGAAAGCTCATCATCTTGGATGCCGGGGAGAGGATAGGCAGGTGGGGCCCTTGGGTTCCTGGAGCTCCCTGGGGCTGTGAGTATCTGCCCACCTGCCCACCTGTGGCCTTACAGAATCACTCGTGGAGCGAGCTCTACTCCTTTGCACTCTTCAAGGCCATGAGCCACATGCTCTGCATTGGTTATGGTCGGCAAGCACCTGAGAGCATGACTGACATCTGGCTGACAATGCTGAGTATGATCGTGGGTGCCACCTGCTACGCTATGTTCATTGGACACGCCACCGCCCTTATCCAGTCGCTGGACTCCTCGAGGCGCCAGTACCAGGAGAAGGTCTGGGGACCCACCCCACCATCCCCCCAGCTCCATGTGGGGGGTGGGAATTCTAGAGAGAAGTTGAGCTTGGAGATGACATATGCCAAGGAGGGGGATGGGGGCCAGGGGTTCGAAACTGGGAAAGGCCAATCCATGGGGCATCAGGGAGCTCCCTGAGGGCTGGGAGTGCAGTAGGGACTTCTCTAGGAGGTGAGCTCATACAGGGGTTTCTGGGCTGGCTCAGGAGGGTCAATGGCAGGGAAGGCACTGAGAAGGGTCCAAGAAGACTGGGGTCACTCAAGGATATACCAGTCAGTCGGACCCGTGGGGTAAGCCTCTGGGGGAGCAAGGATGTTCAGCCACTTGGTCCTGGCCTCAGAGTTGGAGGGAGCCTCCATGGGGCTGGTCTGAGGGCTGGGGGACTGGAAAGGGCTGAGGGAGAACAGGTGCTGGCCCTATAGGGAAGCCCTTTCTGGAGTTTGGCCTTGATGTCTATCCTATGCTTCTGTTTTCCTCCCTAAGAGCCAAGGGTGAGCTTTGCTCCCACCCCCATGCTGCCCCTATCTGTTCTGCCCTGCTACCTGATAGCTGACTGTGGCCGGGCAGCTGTGAGCACCCCCAGCAGTGCCAGTCGGGTCAGCCGGGTCAGCTGGGCCCAATGCCAGGTGCCCCGGCTGTCCGGAAGCCACAGCCTCACACCCAAACATGAGCTGGTGCTGCCACCCGCCCGTCACGGGTTCCGCTGAGCTCAGGGCAGCTGTGACTGGGTGGAGCTGGGGTGGTAATGGGGCTGGGGCACCCCTGGGGTACCATCCTGGGGCAGCAGGGCCTGGCAGTCCTGCCTGGTGCCCACATCTCCTGGTTTATAGAAAGATCTTAGGGGAGGAATGCCAGGGCCACAGGCAAAGTTGGGGCAGAAATCCTCTCTGGGATGGGGGTCCAGCATCTTAGCGGCCTGGAGTTAAACTGCCAGGGGTAGGGTTGCCAGATACAATTCAGGACACAGGGAATAACTTCTGCTCTCATAAGCAAGTTCCAAGTATTGCATAGGATCCACTTACACTAATCATTTTTGCAGTTGATCTGAAATTCAGATTAACTGGGTATCCTGTGTTTGTTGTGGTTGTGGTTAAATCTGGGAGCCCTGTTGGGCTGCTGCCAGGGTTCTCTGAACAATGGCCACTCACCCAGGCCCGTCACCCTCTTATAGTACAAGCAAGTGGAGCAGTACATGTCCTTCCACAAGCTGCCTGCTGACTTCCGACAGAAAATCCACGACTACTATGAGCACCGCTACCAGGGCAAGATGTTCGACGAGGACAGCATCCTGGGAGAGCTCAACGGGCCCCTACGGGAGGTGAGGCAGGGTCACAGGACCCTCAGGGTTGGGTGGAGTTCAAGATGCCCCTGTTACAGGCTCCCAGTCATTGAGATAAGGAGGGGCTGGCCCAGCTGCAGCATGAAGGATTCAGGCTAAACTTGTACACATGCCAGAAGACCCTCTGTGAGTTTCTGTGTCCTGCACCCACCCGATGACCCAGACATCCTGGGTCCCCACACTCTCTGCCTGATTCCACTTATCCTGTGTGGAGTCTGTTAGACAGAGAGAGGAGGCAGAGGAAGGGAAGACTGGAGCGGGTCAGCCCAGGGTAGATAGTGGGGTCAGTCCCAGCTCTGCCCCTTGCAGCCTGTGTGATATTGGGCAAGATTTCTGGGGCATCCAAGATAAATAGCTACATACTGGAGAGCTTAAAACAATAGGAATTTAGTCTCACATTGTGGAGGCTAAAAGTCCAAGATCAAGGTGTCACGGAGCTGTGTACCTTATTAAGGCTCCAGGGAGGATCCTTCCTGCCTCTTCCTGCTTCTGGTGTAGCCAGCAGTCATTGGTGTCCCTGGACTTAGAGATGTGTCACTCTGATCTCTGCCTCCATCTTTGCACATGTGTGTGTGTTTACAAATACACCAGTGTGATCTCATCTTAACTAATGATATCTGCAAAGACCCTGTTTCATAAGATCACATTCCCAGGTACCAGGGGTTCAGGACTTCAATGTGTCTTTTGGGGGGGACATGATTCAACCCACAGCACTCACCAAGAAGTTACTGAGCTAGTCTGTGAGCCCTGCCTTGTGCCCTCAGGGGAAGTCCTGAGGGAGAAGCTTCGGGAAGGATGGCAGCAGGAAGGGGCTGGGGAAGTGTGAACCTGTGGGTGTCCCAGGTGCAGGGCACAGCCTGGGAAAAACCCTGAGGAAGGAAAGAGGCTGTGCAGTGTGAGGATGAGGAGGAGAGGATGATGAGGGTTGGGAGGAAGGAAGCCTGTGCTTAGGGCCAGGGGTGCTATGGGGTGGGGGAACCATTCACATGTTTTGCTTCCTAGGGAACAGGGCCCCTAGGGAACGCCTAAGTGCTGTGGTTAACTTTATAGAAAATAATTGTATTTGTTAATCACTTTCATTCATCCATCCATTTATAGAGTACACTCCACAGACCATAAAATCCATAAAGTTCAGTGGTTTTCAGTATATTCAGAGCTGTGCAACCATCATCACTGTCTAATCCCATAGCATTTCCCATCAACCCAGGACACCAGTGCCTGTGAGCCATCATATCTCATTCCCCCCATACCCAAGCCCTGGCAACCTGTATTTGATAACCATTTAAAGGTTTACACAGTTCCAAAGTCAAGTTTAAAAACCATATATCCAGCCTGACCTGTAGTGGCGCAGTGAATAAAGCGGCTACCTGGGAACACTGAGGTCGCCAGTTCAAAACCTTATACTGGCCTGGTCAAGGCACATATGGGAGTTGATGCTTCCAGCTCCACCCCCCTTCTCTCTCTCTCTCTCTCTCTCACTCTGTGTCTCCTCTCTAAAATGAATAAATAAAAATAAAAAAAAAATTATTTAAAAAAAAAAAAAAACCATATATCCAGAAATTTTCCAGCTTCTATCCTGTCCCTCCACCTAGTTCTCTACTGCCATATCCTTCTGTTTTCAAAATACAAAAAAAAAGAGGGCATGCCAAAAGCCACGCCCCATGCCAGCCCTTCTCCCCTTGTCCTGGGACCCATGTGTGCAGTGCCAGATACCCTCTTGTGCCTATGCAGGGAGGGACACCTGGCACCAAGTGGGACAGAGCGCTGGGAGCCTGCACTCTGCTTGCATGCTCAGTGACTCCGTGAGGGACATCTATTCCTAGCTGGGGTACATTCCCAAGCATACTGCCAGATGCATTTACAGGCAAGCCAAGTGTACTTGTCATTTGGAGCGGGGTCAGTACCTTCTTGTGTGCTCAAGAGCTGTTTTGTGTTTCTCTTTCTGTGGACTGTCCAAAACTTTTGCTACTTTTTCTACAGAGCTTCCCGTCTTTGGGGGTTTTTGGTAAGAAGTCTTTATATATGGAGGACTTAAACTCTTTGTCATACAAATTTCTATACTGATGGCCATTGGTCTTTTAACTTTGCTTCTTTTTTTCTTTCTTTCATTTTTTTTTTTTTTTTTTTTGTACAGGGATAGAGAGAGTCAGAGAGAGGGACAGATAGGGACAGACAGACAGGAACGGAGAGAGGTGAGAAGCATCAGTCATTAGTTTCTCGTTGCCATTGCGACACCTTAGTTGTTCATTGATTGCTTTCTCACATGTGCCTTGACCGCGGGCCTTCAGCAGATTGAGCAACCCCTTGCTGAAGCCAGCGACCTTGGGTCCAAGCTGACGAGCTTTTGCTCAAGCCAGATGGGTCCGCGCTCAAGCTGGCGACCTCGGTGTCTCGAACAGGGTCTTATGCATCCCAGTCCGACGCTCTATCCACTGCGCCACTGCCTGGTCAGGCAGCTCTTTCTTTTTTTAACATAGGGGATTTTTATGCTGTTACAGCAGGAGCTCTGTGTATGCTTTCTGTACATACTAGGCCCCAGTACCTACTTGCTGTACACACCCAGGTTATCGTAGAATTAACCCATGGTTGTTGTTTTTTTAATGCTTGCATAGTTTCATTTATTTTATTCCCATTCCCTATCTCCTCTCCTTGGGTAAACATCAGCTTGTTTTCATTATCTATATTTCTGTTTTGTTTTATTTATTCATTTGTGTTCTTGGGTTTTTGTTCTTTTTTTTACAGGGACAGAGAGAGATTCAGAGAGAGAGATAGATAGGGACAAACAGACAGGAACGGAGAGAGATGAGAAGTATCGATCATTAGTTTTTCGTTACCGTTGCGACACCTCAGTTGTTCATTGATTGCTTTCTCACATGTGCCTTGACCCCGGACCTTCAGCAGACCAAGCAACCCCTTGCTGGAGCCAGCAACCTTGGGTCCAAGCTGACAAGCTTTTGCTCAAGCCAGATGGACCTGCGCTCAAGCTGGCGACCTCAGGGTCTCGAACCTGGGTCTTCTGCATCCCAGTCCGACGCTCTATCCACTGCGCCACTGCCTGGTCAGGCTGTTTTCTTGGGTTTTTTATTTTAGATTCCCATATCAGTCAGGCAGTGCAGTATTTGTCTTTCTCTATCTGACTCATTTCACTTAGCATAGTGCCCATATCATAATAGCCATGCACTTACATATCTGTCCATGTTGTTGCAAATGGCAGGATTTTATTCTTTTTTAATTTCTTTTTTTTTTTATTTATTCATTTTAGAGAGGAGACAGAGAGAGAGAGAGAGAGAGAGAGAGAGAGAGAGAGAGAGGGGTGAGGAGCTGGAAGCATCAACTCCCATATGTGCCTTGACCAGGCCAGTGCAGGGTTTTGAACTGGCGACCTCAGTGTTCTCAGGTCGACGCTTTATCCACTGCGCCACCACAGGTCAGGCTCTTTTTTAATTTTTTAAAAATTTTATTGATTTGAAAGAGAGAAGAAGGGAGAGGGAGAGAGAAACATCAATTTGTTTCCACTCATGCATTCATTGGTTGATTTTTTTTTTAAGCGAGAGAGAGACAGACAGGAAGGGAGAGAAGAGAAGCATCAACTGTAGTTGCAGCACTTCAGTTGTTTGATTGCTTCTTACACGTGCCTTGATTGGGGAGGGGTACTCCAGCTGAGCCAGTGACCCTTTGCCCAAGCCAGCGACCTTGGGCTTCCAGCCAGCAACTTTTGGACTCAAGCCAGCAACCACGGGATCATGTTGTTGATTCCACTCTCAAGCTAGTGAGCCTTCACTCAAGCTAGATAAACCCATGCTCAATCCAGTGACTGCGGTTTTGAACCTGGGACAGTGTCCCAGGTTGACGCTGTATTCACTGTGTCACCACTGGTCAGGTAGTCTTCATTCTTTCTTCATTACTGAGTAATATTTTATTGTATATATGTACCAGTTTATCCATTCATCTGTGAACGAATGCCTAGGTTGTCTCCACATCCTGGCTATTGTAAATAATGCTGCAATGGACATAGAGGCCCACGTATCTTTTCAAATTGGTGTTTGTTTTCTTTAAATAAATGCCCAGAAGTAGGATTACTGGGTCATATGGCAATTCCATTTTTGTTTTTTTTTTTTTTGTTTTTATTATTATTATTATTTTTAACAGGGACAGAGAGAGAGTCAGAGAGAGGGATAAATAGGGACAGACAGACAGGAACAGAGAGAGGTGAGAAGCATCAATCATTAGTTTTTCGTTGCCGTTGATACACCTTAGTTGTTCATTGATTGCTTTCTCACATGTGCCTTGTCCGCGGGCCTTCAACAGACGGAGCAACACCTTGCTGGAGCCAGCGACCTTGGGTCCAAGTTGGCGAGCTTTTTGCTCAAGCCAGAAGGACCCGTGCTCAAGCTGGCGACCTCGGGGTCTCGAACCTGGGTCCTCCGCATCCCTTTCAGATGCTCCATCCACTGCACCACTGCCTGGTCAGGCTCTTCTGGTTTTTATTTGTTTATTTTCCCTTATATATTTGGGATATCAATACCTTAGTGGATGTATCATTTGTGAATACCCTTTTACCTTCAATAGATTGTCTTTTCATTTTGTGGGTGGTTTCCTTCACTATGCAAACACTCTACTTTGATGTAGTCCCATTTGGTTTTTTTTTAGTTTTACTTGCCTAAGGTGACATACCCAAAAAGATATAGCTCAGGCTGATGTCAAAGAGATTACTACCTGTATTCCTCTAGGAATTTTATGGTTTCAGGTTTTACATTTAAATTTTTAGTTCACTTTGAGTTTTTGCATATGGTGTAAGAAAGTAAGCCGATTTCACTTTTTTTTCCATGTATCTGCCCAGTTTTCCCAACCCCACCTGTTAAAGAGTCTGTTTTTATCCCGTTGTATATTCTTTTCTCCTTCATCCTGCATTGATTAAACACATAAGCAATGATTTATCTCTGGGCTCTCTATTCTGTTCCATTGATCTATGAATCTGTTTCTATGCCAGTACCAGGCTGGTTTTTAAAAAATTAAATGTATTGGGGCCTGACCAGGCGGTGGCGCAGTGGATAGAGCGTCGGACTGGGATGCGGAGGACCCAGGTTTGAGACCCCGAGCTCGCCAGCTTGAGTGCGGGCTCCTCTGGTTTGAGCAAAAGCTCACCAGCTTGAGTCCAAGGTCACTCACTTGAGCAAAGGGTCACTTGGTCTGCTGTAGCCTCCCCCCCCCCCCCCCCCGTCAAGGCACATATGAGAAAGCAATCGATGAACAACTACGGTGCCACAGCAAGAATTGATGCTTCTCATCTCTCTCCTTTCCTGTCTGTCCCTATATGTCCCTCTCTCTTTCTTTGTCACATAAGTAAGTAAGTAAGTAAATGTATTGGGATAACATTGGTTTACAACATTCTATAAATTTCAGTGTACAACTTTATAATATGCGCCTGTATACTCTATTGTGTGTTCACCACCTGAGCCCTGGTCTCCCTCTATCACCATATATTTTACCCCCCTTTACCCTCTTTGTCCTTCCCTGCCCCACATTCCCCTCTGGTAACAACCATTCTGTGTTTGTAACAATTACTTTGTTATATTCATTTGTTGCTTTTTGTTTTATATCCCACGTGAGTAAAATCATATGGTTCTTGTCCTTTTTCCATCTGACATAGCTCACTTAGCACAATAATCTCAAAATCCATCCGTGTTGCTGCAAATGGCAATATTTCATCCTTTTTATGGCTGAGTAGTATTCCGGCCTATATCTTTATCCAGTCATCCATTGAAGGACACTTGGGTTGTTTCCATGCCCATGAATAATGCTGCAGTGAACATGGGGTACATATATCCTTACAACTGTTTTCAAGTTTTTCAGGTAGATACCCAAAAGGATTGCTGGGTCATATGGTAGCTCTATTCTTAATTTTTTGAGAACCTCCACACTGTTTTCCACAGTGGCTGTGCCAGTTTACATTCTCACCAGCAGTGGATGAGGCTTCCTTTTTCTCCACAATTTTTCTAACACTTGTTATTTCTTGCCTTATTTCTAGCAGCCATTCTGACAGGTGTGAGGTGGTATCTCATTGTGGGTTTGATTAGTGAAGTTGAGAATCTTTTATTTTTTTGACAGAGACAGAGAGAGGGATAGATAGGGACAGAAAGGAAGGGAGAGAGATGAAAAGTATCAATTCTTTGTTGCACCTTAGTTGTTCATCAATTACGTTCTCATATGTGCCTCTTGCTCAAGTCAGTGACCTTGGGCTTAAGCTAGTGAGCCTTGCTCAAACCAGATGAGCCCGCGCTCAAACTGGCGACCTCGGGGTTTCGAATGTGGGTCCCCCGCATCCCAGTCCGACGCTCTATCCACTACGCCACTGCCTGGTCAGGCAAGAAAGACTCTTTTATTTTTAATTAATTTTTTTTAAGTCAGAGGAGGGGAGACAGAAAGGCAGATTCCTGCATACTCCTTGACCGGGATCCACCCAGCAACCTCCATCTGGGGCCAATGCTTGTACCAATTAAGCTATCATCATTGCTCAGGGCCATGCTTAAACCAATCGAGCCACTGGCTGCAAGTGGGGAAGAAAGAGAGAAGGGGGAGAGGGAAGGGTGGAGAAGCAGATGGGAGCTTCTCCTGTGTGCCAGGCCAACGCTCTACCACTGAGCCAACCGGCCAGGGCCTATACAGAAGCTTTTAGGTTTGTTGTAGTCCCATTCATTTATTTTTGCTTTTACTTCCCTTTTCTTTGAGGTTAAGTTAAAAAAAAAATTCTGAGACCAAGGTCCATAAGTTAGTGCCTGTGTGCTTTATTCTATATATTTTATTGTTTCATGTCTGTATTCAAGTCTTTAATCCATTGTTTGAGTTAATTTTTGTATAAAGTGTCAAATTGCAGTCTAATTTGCTCTTTTGCATGTAGCATCCTGAAACTTTCTTTTTTTCAATTTAGTGAGAGGAGGGGAGACAGAGACAGACTCCCACATGTGCCCTGACTGGGATCCACCTGGCAAACCCGCTAGGGGGTGGCTTACTCATATCTGTCCATCTGGGGCATTGCTCCATTGCTCAGCACCTGAGCTTCTTAAGAAGCACCTGAGGCAGAGGCCATGGAGCCATCCTCAGCGCCCCAGGCCAATTTGCTCCAATCGAGCCATGGCTGCAGGATGGGAAGAGAGAGAGAGAGAGAAAGCAAGAGGGGGAGGAGTGGACAAGCAGATGGGCACTTCTCCTGTGTACCCTGACTGGGAATTGAACCTGAGACATCAACATGCCGGGCCAATGCTCTACCACTGAGCCAACTGGTCAGGTCCTGAAACTTTATTTTCTAATAGTCTTTGAAAGTCTGGATTCTCTATAGAATCATGTCATCTGCAAATAGTGACAGTTTTACTTCATTCCCAATTTGGAAGCCTTTTATTTCTTTCTTTTGTTTGATAGCTGAGGCTAGGACTAACAGCACTATGTTGAATAACACTGCTGAGAGTAGGCATCTTTGCCTTGTCCCTAATCTTAAAGAAAAAGCTTTCTGTTTTTTTTACTATAGAGTATATGGAGTCATATATGTCCTTTATCATGTTGAGGTACTTCACTTCAAACCCATCATATTGAATGTTTTAGTTTTTGTTTGTTTGTTTTTTACACAGGGACAGAGAGTCAGACAGAGAGTTAGATAGAGACAGAAATACAGGAACGAAGAGAGGTGAGAAGCATCAATCATTAGTTTTTCATTGCCATTACGACACCTTAGTTGTTCATTGATTGCTTTCTCACACGTGCCCTGACCGTGGGCCTTCAGCAGACCGAGCAACCCCTTGCTGGAGCCAGCGACCTTGGGTCCAAGCTGGCAAACTTTTGCTCAAGCCAGATGGGCTGGCACTCAAGCTGGCGACCTTGGGGTCTCGAACCTGGGTCTTCGGCATCCCAGTCCGACGCTCTATCCACTGCGCCACCGCCTGATCAGGCTTGAGTGTTTTAATCATAAAAGGATGTCGTATCTTGCCAAGTGCTTTCTTTGTATATACTAAGATTATTATACCATTTTTATCCCTCACTTTGTTAATGTATTTCATTAATTGATTTACAGATATTGAACCATGCTTGCATCTCTGGGATAAATTCCATTTGCTTGCGGTGTATGATCCTTTTTATTGTTGAATTTGGTTTACTAATATTTTGTTGAGAATTTTTGCATCTAAGTTCATCAAGGACATTGTCTTATAATTTTCTTTTTATAAGGTTAATTTTTGTTTATCTTTTCAAAGGATTAGCTCTTAAACTGATAGTTTCCATTTTTTTAAAATTTCTATTTCATTTATTTTTGCTTTGATATTAACTATTCCCTTTCTTCTATTTCCTTTGGATTTTTTCTTCTGTTTACTTTAAGTACAGATTTAAATTATTTGGGACTTTTCATTTATTGAGGTCAGCCTGTGTGGCCATGTACCTCCCTCTTAAACCTGCTTTTGCTATATTCTATACATTTTGTAAAGTTGTATTTTAATTTTCATTTGGAAAGGCCAGTTTTTAATTTCTTGCTTAATTTCATCTAATCTCATTGGCTTTTAGTAGCATATTGCTTAGTCTACACATATTTGTGTTTCTCCCAATTTTCTCTCTGTAATTGATTTCTAGTTTCATGCCATTGTGGCTGGAAAAGATGCTTTATATGATTAGTCTTCTTGAATTTATTGAGGCTTGTTTTGTGGCCTAACATATCATCTGTACTGGAGAATGTTCCATGTGCACTTAAAAACTATGTGTTCTGTTGTTTTTGGATGAAATTATGTATATTTATTAAGTCGCTCTCTTCTATGACATTAAATCCATTATTTCCTTATTATTAATAGTCTGTCTAGATTGACTTGAGTGGGGTATTAAAATTCCTTATTATTATATTACTGAAATTTTCTCCCTTTGTCTTTTAATATTTGCTTTTTGTATTTAGGTGCTCCTGTGTTGGGTGTGTAGATATTTATGATTGCTAGAGCCTCTTCTTGGATGGACCCCTTTGTAATTATGAAATGTCCTTTTTTGTCATTTTTACTTTTTTCATTTTAAAGTCTATTTGGCTGATAGAAGTTTTGCTACCACAGGTTTCCTTTCATTTCCATTTGCTTTGATGTCACCCTGCCTCCTTCCCCTACAGGAGATTGTGAACTTCAACTGCCGGAAGCTGGTGGCCTCAATGCCACTGTTTGCCAATGCCGACCCCAACTTTGTCACGGCCATGCTGACCAAACTCAAGTTCGAGGTCTTCCAGCCAGGTGACTACATCATCCGTGAAGGCACCATTGGCAAGAAGATGTACTTCATACAGCACGGCGTGGTCAGTGTGCTCACCAAGGGCAACAAGGAGATGAAGCTTTCTGATGGCTCCTATTTCGGGGGTTAGTGTCTGCGGGGACCAGGGAGCAGGCAACAAAGCTGGACCCTTCCTGGGAATGGAGGGGAAGGTGGGAAGGCCACAGGGGTGCTGGTAAGAAGTACCTCTGGCTAGATGGGCCACACTAGCACAGGTGTGTGCTAGACTGCACTCTTGGCAGCAGGGAGCAGCCCAGGGATGAATGGGGGGCAGCTGGGTGATTCCCAGCTGCTGAGGTGCCTCCCTTGACCACACATAGAGATCTGTCTGCTAACACGGGGCCGGCGCACAGCAAGTGTGCGGGCTGACACCTACTGCCGCCTCTACTCGCTGAGTGTGGACAACTTCAACGAGGTGCTGGAGGAGTACCCCATGATGCGGCGGGCTTTTGAGACCGTTGCTATTGACCGCCTAGACCGCATTGGTGAGTGGAACTGTCTGTGAGCCTTCTGTGGTCATGGGGGAAATCATACTGAGATGGGAGGTGGCATGGCCTAGCAGACCCATAGGAAACAAGATTCTCTGACTGGACTTCTCCCCTGGCTAAACATAGCCCTTGTTTTCCAAGGAAGAAAAAGTGTAGGGTGTTTCCAGTTGTGCAGAACTTTGCTCATTTAGCAAACACTTGTTGAGCACCTACCGTGTACCAGGAGATATAGCTTGGTAAGCCATGAGGGTGTCTTGGGCACCACCCTCAGGAAGCTTATGTCATAGAGGGCATGTGGGAGAAGTGGGGCTTCCTGGTGATGCTAAGTGGTGACCAGGTTTAGTAGGCGTTGCCAGGATGAGAAGACTTGTTTTCTTGCACATGGATGTGGCATGTGCAAAGGCCATGTGGTGAGAAAGAGGTCTGGAATCTATACAGCCAGGGAAGTGGAGAGGAGTCTCAGGAAATGAGGAAGTATCCAGGCACACAGGGCCTAGTGGGCTGTGAAAAAGGTATTTGGACTGTAAATCAGGAGCAACAGGGGTCCTGTCCAGTTAGCTCAGTGGTAGAGCATTGGCCTGGCATGTGGATGTCCCAGGTTTGAGGGCACACAGGAGAAGCACCCATCTGCTTGTCCACCCCTTCCTTTTTTGCTTCTCTGTCTCTCCTCTCCTCCTGCAGCCATGGCTCAATTGGAGTAAGTTGGCCCCAGGCGCTGAGGATGGCTCCATGGCTTCTCTACCTCAGGTGCCAAGAAGAGCTCGGTTGCTGAGCAACGGAGCAATGCCCCAGATAGGCAGAACATTGGCCCCTAGTGGGCTTGCCGGGTAGATCCTGGTCGGGGTGCATGCGGGAGTCTGTCTCTGCCTCCCCTCCCCTCACTGAATAATAAAATAAAAAGAATCAGGAGAAACAGGGAACCACAGACACGTTTAGGCAGAGGAAGACCTACTCAGATTTGTATTCTATAAGGGTATATAAGAAGAAGGTGGTCTGGCCTTCTCCCATGTGGGACATGGTAGCCTTGAGTGCAGGGAGAGGTGGAAGAAACCTCAGGAGTAGTAGGGAGGTTCCCTCAGGATCTGCTGATAACTAGACTAAGGAGGCAGAGAGCCTGACCAGGTGGTGGCGCAGTGGATAGAGCATCGGACTGGGATGCGGAGGACCCAGGTTCGAGACCCTGAGCTTGCCAGCTTGAGCGTGGGCCCACCTGGCTTGAGCAAGAACTCATCAGCTTGAACCCAAGGTCACTGGCTCCAGCAAGGGCCTGCTTGGTCTGCTGAAGGCCTGCAGTCAGGGCACATGTGAGAAAGCAATCAATGAACAACTAGGGTGTTGCAACGGCAATGAAAAACTGATTGATGCTTCTCCCCTCTCTCTGTTCCTGTCTGTCCCTATCTGTCCCTGTAAATTAAAAAAAAAAAAAAAAAAGGCAGGGAAATGGTGGCCCTTGCTTCTATTTGTGGAAATAAAGAGCACTGGCTGGAGAAGCAGGACTGGGTGGGGTGGAGGGGTTCGATGGAGGACTTCCTCTCATGTATTGAGAAAGTCCTCAATACACGTTTATATACAAAAGGCACAAAAATTGGCTCTATGCAGTAGGTATTCAACATATTTGGGAATTACAGGTGTCAAGACATTTGCTATATACCGCAGGCACTCAACACACGCTAAGCGCTTGGCACTCTGGCTTGAACAGGCGAGTGTTCTGGGTGTGTTGCTTACTGCAGGGGCTCAATATATGATTGCTATACAAAGGAAATGCCCCATGTATGCTGACAGTTTACACAGGTGTCTCATACCTGCTTTATGTATACAGCAGATTCTCTGTGCTTGCTACACTCAACAGGTGCTTGATTTCTGCTTATTGTATATAGATCATGTGTACTTACCATATACAGAGGTTCTCTCTCTCTCTTTTTTTTTAAGAGAGACAGACACAGACAGGGAAAGAGATGAGAAGCATCAGCTCATAGTTGCGGCCTTTAGTTGTTCATTGATTGCTTTCTCATACGTACCTTGACCAGGGTCTCCAGCTGAGCCAGAGATCCCTTGCTCAAGCCAGTGACCTTGGACTCGAGCCAGTGATCTTGGGCTTCAAGCCAGCAACCATGGGGTCATGTCTATGATCCCACACTGAAGCCAGTGACCCTGCACTCAAGCTGGTGACCTTGAGGTTTTGAACCTGGGTCCTTAGCATCTCAGGGCAATGCTGTATCAGTGGACCACCACCTGGTCAGGGCAGAGATTCTCAATTTTTGCTTCCCATACACAGTAGACACTAGATACCTGCCCTCTGTGTATAACTAGGCACTGAATACACACACACACACACACACAATAAATATACTGCTCAGAAAACTTAGGGGGTATTTCAAAATGAATGAAGCTATAAAATATCCCCTAATTTTTGTGAGCAGTGTAGTGTAGGTCAATGCTTGCAATATGTAAGAGGTGTGCTTTACATGCAGGCTGGAGAGTAGGTGCCTTACCTGCTTGCTTTATGCAGGTGTTCTGTGCCTATTGGCTCTATTATTTGTGCCCAACCCTCAGTGCATGCAGTGGTATGCCTACTGAACACTATGCAGGAGATGCTCCCCTGTGCACTGACACCTCCCCCATCCCCAGGCAAGAAGAACTCAATCCTGCTGCACAAGGTACAACACGACCTCAACTCAGGCGTGTTCAACAACCAGGAGAACGCTATCATCCAGGAGATCGTCAAGTATGACCGTGAGATGGTGCAGCAGGCTGAGCTGGGCCAGCGTGTGGGCCTCTTCCCGTCGCCACCACCGCCACAGGTCACCTCAGCCATTGCCACACTACAGCAGGCTGTGGCCATGAGCTTCTGCCCACAGGTGGCGCGCCCACTCGTGGGGCCACTGGCACTAGGCTCGCCGCGCCTTGTGCGCCGCCTGCCCCCAGGGCCCGTGCCCGCTGCCACTGCCTCACCCGGGCATGTGCCCGCTGCCAGTCCCCCGGGCGCACCCGCCAGTCCCCGGGCACCACGGACTTCACCCTATGGCGGTGCGCCCTGCTCCCCAGCTGCGCCCCGCGCTGGGCCCACACTTCCAGCGCGCCGCCTGAGCAGAGCCTCACGCCCGCTATCCGCCTCACAGCCCTCTCTGCCCCATGGCGCTCCCGGCCCTGGCCCCACAGCCTCTACGCGTCCAGCCAGCAGCTCCACGCCACGCCTGGGGCCCACGCCAGCCACCCGGGCTGCCGGGCCCAGCCCGGACCGCAGGGACTCAGCCTTGCCCAGCGCTACAGGAGGCCTCGACCCGCTGGACTCGGCGCGCTCGCGCCTCTCGTCCAACTTGTGACCCTCGCTGCACCGCCCCGCGGGCCTAGGTGGGCCAGGGGCGGGGCCTTCATCCAAACCAAAGCCATGCCATTGCGCGCTGCCCCGGCCGCCCACCCCAGAAGCCATAGAGGAGTCGTAGGTAGTTATAGTTGGACGGACGGGCCCCTGCCGTCCCCCCTCATCACCCTGCGCCCACCCACATTGCCCCCGCCCTGGTGGTGGCCTCGTGAACATGTGAGGGGGTTCCCTTCACCTTGGTGCCTCAGTTCCCCCAACTGTGAAACAGGAAGGGAGCAACCCCATGGCTAAGAGGAGATGGCCGTGGACTTCCACCCACCCCCACCTTCATAGGTGGCCCGCCGTCAGATGAGGATTCTGTTTAAGTGCAATACTTGGCCTTCCGGCTTCCCCGCTGCTCCCATCACTCACGCAATAACTGGCCCCACCTCTGTCCGTGTGTGCCCCGGGGTGACCTCCCTGGAGCAGGCACACACAGCACCCTCCAGCACCCAGGGGCCAGCAGTCCTGGCTGTGCTTGGGAGTGGGGGCGAGGCTGGGGATTCCCCACCTTCATGATGAATGTACTGACGAGCCGAGGCAGCAATGCTCCCACCACACCCCACTAACCTCCACACCCCCATTCCGCGCAATAAACGACAGCATTGGCGCCCAGCCTGCCAGCATCTGCTTGGTGAGAGCCCCATGATGGCAGGGTGGTGTACACACCCTCTCCCCGCAGAAGGCAATGCTCCCCGTGGGTAGCAACAGAGTTTTATTTACACTATGGTACAGAGGGCCCATGGGACAGCCCCGCGGTCTGATCAGCTGAAGAAGTAGGTTGAGTGCTTTACCTGTTCCAGGTTGAAGGTCCCTGTGGAGCAGAGCAGCAAGATTGAACCCCAGTCCTGGGATAGGCAGGGCCCTGGGAAGGCCCAGCCCCCAGCTGGTAATTAGGACACCCCTCCTCTGCCCATGGCCCTACCTGTCTTGGGTACCGACAACAGCATGTCCAGCAACTTGGTGATTTGGCCATCCTTGGACCTGAAGTGAAGGACAGGGTGGGGAGTGAGGCCCAGGAAGGATGGGGAGGAGGTGGTAGAAACTACATTGAGGGTAGGGTGCCTCACCTGGAGCCAGAGCAGAACCGCTCCACCAGAAACCTAGACAGGTCATGCAGGATGGGCTGGCTGTGCAGGCGGACAAACTGCTCACGGCACACCTGGGGAGGGGACATCAGGAGCTGGGAATAAGGGCCTGAGGGGTAGGATTAACAACTCCTGCCCCAACACCTGGATGGGTGTTGATACCAAAGGTTAGACTGAGGCTGGAGGTGCAAGGTCCCACATAGAGAGCATGGGTATCCACCCTTGGAGGGGAGGACATGGCAGGCACCTGATTCATGATGGCGACATCAGCTGCATGGGTCCAGAAGCAGTCGTGCACAGAGACAAAGGTCAGGCCCTTCCTGTAGTAGGGGAAGGGCTCCCATGAGGAGGGGCCAGACCTCGGCCACTAGGCTGGGGGCTCAGTTTTCAGCAAAGTACACCCTCCTCTCTCCTCATGCTCTGCCCATCCCTGTAGGCTCAGCAACTGTACTCTCAGCATACACACAAGTTCTCATCTTAGAATGAGACTTCTATGTCCTCTCCACCCTGCTCCAATTTCTGCCAGGTAGATTTTCAGCTCCCTGTAGGGGCCAAAGGATGTCTTCCCTACCTCCACCAACCACAGGGCATCCCAGGGATACCCATACCATGCACAGAGGGCAGATGGGAGCACAGACTTCGCCCCGATCCCTGGCTCAGTCCAGCAAACCTTTCCTCGTGTGAATGGTCATTTCTAACAGAACTGTCCACATACCTGTCCCATCACCCCAGGCTCACCACCTGAGAGGTTCAGCACAGAAAACCAGAGGGTTCTGCCACAAGGCCAATGCATCAGTAAAACATCCAAGCCCCCCCCCGAACTGGCCATGTAGTGTGTGCCTGCACTCACCTGGACGGATGGGGTCACAAGGACCTCCAGAGCAGCCAGTTTTACACTCAGAGGAACCATACTTTCCCTCCATGACCCAGTACTTCCCCATTACTCACACCTTTACACTTGCTTGCACAGTGATTTTCTGGGCACCAGGTTCAACAGACTCACATAGCTGGGTTCTCCACCTGCTGTAGGTCTCTGCCCCAACCTCCACCTGCAGGACTTGGCCTCACAATCTATCTCCTGCACTATGACAGTCCCCAGCACTAGGCCTGCCTACAGCATGTGGTTAATGAATGTCCAACCTGTAGCAGTGCAGGGCTGTAAGCATCATGTGCGAGGAGTCCAAGGAGTGGATGAAGTTGGGCGGAAAGCCATTCTTCTGCTTCAATGTGTTGGGCTTCCTGTGTGGGTGAGGGGGTGGGGTGTGCTGAGGTAGAAGACTCAGTACTTCTACCCTGGCCTGACCTAGGTGGCACCCCCTGGCCCAGCAAACCCCTCAGTCCTCACCCAGCTTCCCCTTAGTCTAGCTGTACCCCTTACCCTCCCACACTCACTGGCTAGTGTCCCCACTGTTGCTGAAGGTAAGGCTCTGGATCCCTCCGCTGATCTGTAGGGATAGAGTGGGAGGGGTAAGGAACATGAGGCCTGCCCTAGCACTGGGGTGGGGAGGGGGGGTGTGGGGGCAACACATACCAACACCTTGGAGTCCTGGTGGTAGGGCTGGATGACTGGGATGCCCAAGGGTGTGACCCACTCCACAGCAAAACCAGTGTGAGCAATGAGCCGGGCGCTCTCGGCCAGCCAGTGCTACAGGGATGGGGGCAAATTCAGAGTGGAGCCCAGTCTGGGAAGCCGTGCTGGGGAAGGGAGGGAGGATGACACACCTGGATGGCCCGGGTGCCTGAGAACATTTCCTGAAGACTGTTGAACACCTGGCGCACAAGGTAGTGAGAGGCCTGCCACACGAACTCCTGGGGGTAGGTGAGATAAAGAAATGGTGGGAGCAAGCTTGGAGGGGAGGGACAGCTTCCATGCCAGCCCCCCACAGCCCAGGGCCAGGTGACCTCACAGGGCTGTCCTGACTCCTGAAGTATACACTCCCATTTTTCAGGTGGAGAAACAAAGGCCCAGGGTACTAAGAAGATGGCTCACTCCTATAGGTCCCTCCCTCATCCCCCCTCCACCCCACAGTGGTAGGAAACAAGCCTCTCCCTGAGCTATCTATTGCCCAGCAGCTAGGTGTTCAGGGGAAGCTGCAGGCTGGATTTGGGATGAAACTACACACCTGGGGGAAGTCGCTGAGCTCCCGGAGGCGCTTCTCGATCTGCAGGCGGCCCCCGTAGCGGGTGACCCCATACACCACAGTCATCACTGTCTGCTTGACCACCTTGCGGCTGATGAAGCCCTCCAAAACCTGGGCCACCTGCACACCCCGCTCAGCATCCTGCCTGCGGAACACCTCCACCTAGGCAGAAGCTGGAGGTCAGCAGGCAGGCCCATAGACTCTCTGCCTGCCTGCCTCCCTGTCTGGCCGCCCCCACCCTACCCAACAGCACGCCAAGGAGGCCCCCTCTCCGCTGACCTCACAATTTCCATGCCGGCACCTCCCCTGGAAAGCCTTCCCCGACTGCCTAGCCACATCATATATAATAGGCAAGGCCATGGCCACAGGGTCAGCAAGACATACGCAGTCACAGGTCAGAGACCCCAGGAGGGCTTCGGGATGAGAACAGGTTGGAGGGCTGTGGTGCCCACCTGTGCAGCTACACTGCTGTACACGTCCTGCGGCAGGTCTGAGGGTACCAGGTTGACGGAGGCGGCCCCTGCGCTGTCCCGGCCCAGAGCAGCATAGTGTTGCAGCCCATTACAGGAGCCATCCTGGGCCAAGGAGGAAATGGTGAGGCATCTGGGCAGGGCTGGCAGGGGCATCCCCAGCAATGAACCACAGCTCTGCTTTCCCAGCACTCTGCTCATATCGCCAGCTGGCTGGACCCCAATGCTTAGGGGCAGATGTTGTTATCCCACCACAAAGAGGGAACAGAGGTACTTAAGGCAGGGAATATGCCATAGTACAAAGCCAGCTGGACACACTGAGGCTGGCCCTCACATAGGGACCACAGCATCCTGTAGAACCTCAGACTCAAGACAACTTCAGATAGCCCCACTCCATACCAGGGTTCCTACCAGCTCACCTGGTGAACAGGGAAATGGGAGATATAGGCAGCAGGGTTGGGGGCACGCACAGCCCGAGCAATCTCCATGCAACAGGCCAGGGCTTGCCAGGGCTCATCTGCCTCCATCCACCACTTCCGGCCCTGCAGGAGGGCAATGTGCTGGGTGAGGCTGGGTTGGAATCAGTGGGACAGGGCTTCCTGGGCATAGATGGGAGCTGGGCTGGCCCAGCTGATGTGAGGACACAGGGAGGCTAGGACAGAGACCCTGGGACAGCAGGGTAAAGACTGGAGCAATGGACCAGGGAAGACGACTGGACCCAGCCTTGAGTCAGCGGCCACAGGATGGAGATGGAAAGAGAGCTACCCTGGAGTGGGAGGTGGCAGAGCTGCTGGTGGCCTGGGGCAGTGGGAAGGGCCAGAAAAAAAAAAAAAGTTTGTCTTAAGGGGAAGACTCCGGGACGTGGGGCTATTGATTTTGGCCTGGAGGTGGGTACTGAGGCCGCTAGAGCAGGAGTGGAAGACAGGCCAGAGAGACAGAGGGAGAAGGGCCCTGGCCACCCTACCATCATGGGCTTGTCAGCTGAGTCCAGGATGTCCTCCATCACCTCATCAGCAAAGGCCAGGCGTGCCTGAAGTGACTCTCGCTTCTTGAGCCCAGTGAGGTTGACCAAATGGATCTTAAGCCAGTCAAGGCCATGGGGGCCAAGCGGTCGGCCCTGGGCAAACTCCAGCAGGGCACGTGCCAGGTCACTGCCCAGGTGGTTGAAGTGGGGTGGGCAGGGGTAGGTGCGTCCTCGGAAGTCCATGTTGTGAGGCAGCCAAAAGACACTGTGCCGCAGGTGCTGGGCCAACGAGAGGCGGTACAGCGCATCGGTCCGCAGACTGTGCATCTCCCGTGCCATCTTTAGGCAGCGGGCCAGCTCCCGCCGCAGCTCACTTTTGCGCTCTGGTGAGGCATTGGCTGGCAGGCGGCACTCAGGTGGACGTGGTGCCTCGGAGGCAGGGGCTGGCACACCTAGGCGGGGGCAGCCCTTATTGGTGAAGAGGGTTAGCACCAGGTCCAGCACACACCCATTGACACGCCAGGCACAGTTGCCCAGCTGAGTGAGGGCGTCCAAGGCACCATGAAGCTCAGTAGGTGGGCAGCCTTCCAGGAGGCGCTGGTGCTGCATGGTACCCTCCATGGAGCGCATCAGCTTGGTGGGGCTCAGCAGAAAGGCGCCCGAGTGTGGGGAAGTCCAGGGCAGTGGTGGGCACAGCATAGGTACTTCAGCTGCCTCAAAAGTCATTGTGCGCAAGGCCGCAGTTTCCAGCAGCTGCATGAAGGCTGGGTGTGGCTTCAGGATCCCAATCTGGGGGTGGGATGGGCAGGAACCATCAAGGGGTTGACTGCCCCAAAGGCAAGAAGCAGACAGAGTGCCCCAAGGTCCCACCAAGCGCCCTTATCTGGATGGAGACCAGGCCATGACCTCAGCAGGATTTCAACAGTAACCCACACTGGCATCGTTCCCACACCACCCTGAGCCCCTAGCTCCATCACCGACCCTCACAAGTTTAAGTGCCTTCTGCCACCGGAGGCAGAAGGGTCTCTAGGCCCAGAAGCCAGCTTCATAGTGGCTCACCTGGCGGAAGCTCCGGAAAGAGTACACGTGGTAGAGCACGGGGATGAGCCTGCAGGTGCCCTGGCGCTGGGCCAGGTGGTCAGGCATCTTCACTGTCTGCACCAGCACCTCAGCCAGTTGTTTGCCCAGTTGCACCAAAACAGGGAAGGGCCAGGGCTGCTCGTGGGGGGCCTCAGGTGGTCCCAGTGCCTCCCAATACTGCCGTGGCAGGCAGGATACCACCTCCTGAGGGCAGCATCATGGGTCAGGGATCTGGGGGCCTGGGCACAGATCTGTACACTCCCAGCTGCCCGACAGATGGAAAGTTATAAGTGAGGGAACAGGCTAAGGGCACTGGGAAAGGGCAGGGCTTGGGTGTAATTCCAACAGCCTCTGGATGGGAGCACAGTAGGGATATGACTTCCTCTGGGGACCTTGGTTTCCCCACCTGGAAACCCAGCTAGGCTCCCTAGCCCTGAGGAACCCCTAGATCCCAGGCCTGGTAGCAGCTATTCATTCTGCCCCCTCGAGACCTCACCTGTGTGTCAGAGGCCAGCAGGCACAGGTACTTGAAATACCGATGCTGCAGTGCCTGCACCTCATCACTGAGCAGCTTCCTCTGCACCACATGCCGGTTGAAGATGCGCAGGCCCAGCTGTTGTGCGAGGGAGAGGAGCGACTCTCCCTGTGAGGACAGTGCCTGCAAGGTCTGGGGGCGGTGATATGAGCCTCTTGTCCCACAGGTGCCCACACTCTGCCGACCACCCACTCCACCCACCCATCTCCCAACCCTCCACATGCCCACTGCCCACCTGCAGCAGCAGCTGTGCAAACTCCTCCTCACTGAGCAGGCACAGATAGGGGAAGAGTGAGGGGCGACCCTTGCGGGCAGCACGGGCCTCGCTGGCCTTGGTCTGTCGAAGGGCCATGCACAGCTCTGCCTCCCACCTAGCACGTAGTTCCTGCAGGGTCTTTCGCTGAGGGGGGAGGGGTACAAAGGCAGGGTCACCAAAGTGCCCTGTGGGTCCAATGCTTACAGGCCCCCAGCAGGAATGCACCAGGAGGTGGTGCAAGGTGAACCAAGTGGCTGCTGAGCACTCTGCTCCAGCGGTGGGAGGGCACAGGATGACCCTGGCTCAGTGAAAGGGATGGAGCACAGATGTGGGATGGGAGAAGTGGCTGCAGCACAGAGGCAGCACCCCCAGACAGGGGACGCCCAGTTCCCTGAGCATGGCCTGGCCCCTTACTGCTTTCAGGACCTCCGTGGTCAGCGACGGGGCCTTCTCCACTGAGTCCACAGCTACTGTGGTGGCCATCTCCACACTGAGCTGCTTCTGGAACAGGCACTTCAGCGTCTTCAGTGGCAGGTGCTGCCTTGGGTAGGATGCAGGATGGTCCTGCCAGTGGAAACAGGCAGGTTGTGAGGCCCTTGAGACTCATAGGAAAAACTCACCCATCCACACCTGAGGTGAAGGAGAGCAGCTGCCCACCCTGTGCTGCCTAGAAACTCCGCCCTCACAAAATCACACCCGTGTCTCCAAATCACCTGAAAATTACCTGTCCTGTACATCACAGGGAAAAGGCTAATGCAGTCTGTACAACAGTCAAAATGGTTTAAAAACAAAAAGTACTGTTTTCCCAGCCTCACTGGGTTGGGTGCTGACAGCCCAAGAAGGCAGTTCAAGTTTCTGGACACCACTTTCTCTTTCTAAACTTTTATTTATTGATTTTAGAGAGAGGAAGCAAGGGGGGTAGGGAGAAGAAGGGAAGAGAAGGAACAAGAAAGGTAGAAAAAGAAAAAGACAAACATTCCATCCACGCATACACCAGTTGAGTCCTATATGTGCCCCGACTGGGGATTGAACCCCCAACCCGAGCACATCAGGACGATGCTCTAACCAACTGAACCACCTGGCCTGCCCGCATTTTTTAAAGCTTGGATTTGCATAAATGTGTGACCCACCCCAAAAGAGATAAATTAGAAATAGCAAAACACAACACACTGAAAATTAAAAACAGTTCCACAGAGCCTGTTAGCTCAGTTAGTTAGAGGATCATCCTGAAACACCAAGGTTGTGGGTTCGATCCCTAGTCAGGGCACATATGGAAAGTGACCAGTGAATGCACAACTAAGTGGGACAAGTGGACCCCCCTCTCTCTTTCCCCCTTCCCCTCTCTAAAACCAAGCAATAAATTTAAAAAGAAAAAAAACCCATAGGTCCACATATACATTTGTACATGCACACCCACAGAAGTGTGATTCACAACAGCCAAAAATGGACACCACCTAAGTGGATAAGCACAATGTGCCCATCTACACACTAGAACACAGGGTGGGGCAAAAGTAGGTTTACAGCCTGACCAGGTGGTGGCGCAGTTGACAGAGCGTTGATAGGCCTAGGACACTGAAGATCCAGGTTCAAAACCCTGAGGTCACTGGCTTGAGTGCAGGCTCATCTGGCTTGAGTTTGGGATCACAGACATGACCCCAAGGTTGCTGGCTCGAGCAAGGGGTCACTGGCTCAGCTGGAACCCCCCAGTCAAGGTACATATGAGAAAGCAATCAATGAACAACTAAGGTGTCGCAACTGTCAGCTAATGCTTCTCATCTCTCTCTCCTTTCCTGTCTATCTGCTTCATCTGTCCCCCTCTCTCTCACCAAAACAAAACAAAAAATGGTAGGTTCCCAGTTTTGGGTACACAAATATTCTTGTATTTTTATTTATTGTATTATTTCCCATATAAACAACTATAAACCTACATTTGTGCCACCCTGTATTACTCAGCCATGAAAAGGAGTGAAGTGCTGACACTCATTACAAAGTGGATGAGCCTTGAAACCATGACGTTCAGTGAGAAAAGCCAGACACAAAAGGCCACAGCGTGTGATTCCAATTATATGAAACGTCTAGAACAGGCACATCCACAGGGACAGGAAGTAGGTTAGTGGTTGCCAGGAGCTGGGATTTCTTTTTGGTGTGACTGAATGTTCTGGAGTTAGAAGTAAACCTACTAAAAAATACTGAATTATACTTTAAAAGGTGAACTGTATGGCTGGTGGATTATATCCCAATAAAAACATCTGGGTGGCTGCTCCCCCTCAGCCCTGTCTTCTGTCCTGGGAAGCGGTGCTTGCCTCAGCCGCTGCCCCTGCTTCTTTAGGCTGACCCGTCCTAGGGCAGTTATACCCAGCTCTGCTACCAGTCCTGTGCTCAGCCTACTGCTGAGTCTCAAGTGGGACAGTGACAGCTGTGGTACACATGTGGTGGGCTTTTCCTTCTGTCAGCACCTTCCAGCTTCAACCCTGAGGGTCAGGGTCCCCTGGGGGCAAGGAGCTTGCCAACTCTGAGTTATTCAACCTCTGAGGAGAAGGGAGGATGTCCCCAAGATGTAGGCGGCTCAGTGAGGAGAAATAAAGGGAGGCTTAGGCTCCTGATGCTCCCATGGGGATGGGACAACTCTGGCTCACCCTGCACATGATAGGAACCCACCTGTAGGTGCCAGGCTGCCGGCTGGGGCTCACCTTGTCATAGATTTCCTTGAGCAGTGGAGAAGTATTGACCTGGGACGAGGGTACGAATGGCTGCGGCGGTATGAAAGTGGGCTCAGCCTTGTGCACCGCCCTCAGGAGTGCAGCCTTGTCCTCCTTGTGTAGTCGCAAGCTTGTAAAGAGCTCCTCCAGCTGCAGTCCATCCAGAGCCATCTGCTTCAGACATCTGTGGGACACATACGGCAGGTGGTGAACCCTCGACTCACAGAGTGACCCCCAACTATCAGTGGTCTCAGCACTAGGAGGCACGATCAGGTCCTATAGAATCCTGGCCCCAGTCAGGCCAAGCCACCCTTCCAGGCCCAACACGTCACTGTGTCCCTGGCAGGACCACCCCAACACCAACCCACCTTTGGATAGTGCTGGCATCCTGATTCAGCCGCCCCATACACTGCAGGGCAGCCGCATAGGACAACAGGTCTGGAGCGAGGCCAGCATCTTTCATCATGAAGAACACGTAAACCAGCTCTTTGAAGGAACCCTGGGGAGACCAAGCCAGGGTAAGGGTCTGGGTGGCTCAGCCTGCCACACCTGAGACCCTTCTCTGCAAAGAATAAGGTCAGAAAGCACTGCTAGTTGGGACTGCTGAACTCAGCAGACAGATGGTCCATCTGACATTTCCCTTTTCTTTTCTTTCTTTCTTCTTCATTTTCTTTCTTTCTTTCTTTCTTTTTTTTTGAGAGAGAGAGAGGGAGAGGGACAGAAAGGGAGAGAGATGAGAAACATCAATGAACTCATAGTTGTGTCACTTTAGTTGTTCATTGATTTGCTTTCTTATATGGGCCCTTATCAGAGGTCTCCAACTGAGCCAGTGACCCCTTGCTCAAGCCAATGACCTTGGGCTTAACATAATGAAGTATAAAAACCATATGATCGTCCTGGCCAGATAGCTCAGTTGGTTAGAGCATCGTTCCGAAGCACAGAGGTTGCTGATTCAACCTGCCATCAGGGCACATAAACAGCATGATGTTTCTGTCTCTCTTTCTCCCTTCCTCTCTCACTAAAATCAATCAGTCAATAAATTATTTAAAAAACAAAACAAAACATGATAATCTCAGATAGAGAAAAACGTGTTTGAGCCTGACCAGGCAGTGGCGCAGTGGATAGAGCGTCAGACTGGGATGCGGAAGACCCAGGTTCGAGACCCCGAGCTCGCCAGCTTGAGCACGGGCCCATCTGGCTTGAACAAAAGCTCGTCAGCTTGGACCCAAGGTCGCTGGCTCCAGCAAGGGATTGCTCAGTCTGCTGAAGGCCCGCGGTCAAGGCACATGTAAGAAAGCAATCAATGAACAACTATGGTGTCACAGTGACAACGAGAAACTAATGATTGATGCTTCTCACCTCTCTCCGTTCCTGTCTGTCTGTCCCTGTCTATCCCTCTCTCTGTCCCTGTAAAAAAAAACCAAAAAACAAAAACAAAACGCGTTTGAAAAAACTCAATCCTTTTATGATAAGAACTATCAATAAAATGGGTATGAAGGATAGTATCTCAACATAATAAAGGCCATATATAAAAAACCCACAGCTTATTGATAAAAAAACTTAAAGCTTTTCCTCTAAGATCAAAAACAAATCAAGGATGCCCACTCTCACTGCTGTTATTCAATGTAGTATTGAAAGTCCTAGCCCCAGCAATCAGGCGAAAAAAATAAATTGGGAATGAAGACATAAACCTCATTATTTACAGATAACATGACACTGTATAGAGAAAACCCTAAAGAGTCTCCCCCAAAAATATTAACACTGATAAATAAATTCAGTAAATTTGTAGGCTACAGAATTAATATACAAAAATCAGTTGTCTTTTATATACCAATAACAAACGGATAGACGATATAAATAAAACAATCTCATTTACTGCATCATCACCTAGGAATAAATTTAACCAAAAGGTGAAAGACCTGTACAGTACTCGGAAATCTATAAGAAACTGAAGTTACAAATGGAAGAATATACCTTATTCATGGACTGGAAGGATTAATATTGTTAAAACATACTACCTAAAACAATATTCAAATTCAGTGCAATCCCTATCAAAATACCAATACCATTCTTTTAAGAACCAGACCTAATCCTAAAATTTATGTGAAACAACAAAACACACCCAAATAGAGAATTTTAAGAATCAAGTGCAAGGTATCACATACTCTGATATAAACTATACTGTGAAGAGACTGTTCCATAAGTGACTGCTGCCTGACCTTTGAGCTAGATCCAGCCAGATATGAGCTGAACAAAGATTGCTTCCCATAACCCCTGCAGAGACTGTCTGATTGCCATTTGCTGAAGAGTGGACCATATGCTAGATGCTGTGTGAGTGCAGGGGTGCCCCAAAGATGCCAGCTGGCCTTATGCACTTGTTTCCCAGATTTGCTGGTTCCTGGAACAGGCCCTTGCCCTGTCCTGGACAAGGATGTAAGGAAGGCATCTTCCCCTTTCTGGGGAGAGGTGATACCCCAGGTACCATATCCATCCCGCCCTGCCCTGTATAACCCCTTAGCACTTGCCACATGGTGCAGAGGAAATGCACATCATCCTGCCACCGCCCAAAACATATTTCGCATATAAGTTCCCTTAATAAACGCTACTGATTACTAGGCTGGAGTAGCACCCTGTTTCTTGGGCCTTAAACCACCCTCCACGTATGGAGGTAGATTTAGTCTCAGAACTTCTCCCTGGGGCCGCATGACAATGGATGAACTAGCCAGGAGACTGAAGAATGGGGTCTGGGAAAGAGGCATCCCAGCAAGAAATCCCAGGCTGGCCATCGACCCCCATGTGGGGAGGGAAGGTCTGTATATATGCTAGATACCACGTGGAGTATGGGGTGCCCCAAAGACGCTGGCTGGCCTTATGCATTTGAAGAAATACTCATTACACACCAGCAAGGAAGGGATGCGCAGGGTCACAGTGATGGGCTGGCCTCTCTTACAGGTGGTGTGGCTGGCCACCAACACCTAACTGGAGGTAGAAGCCAGAGGTAGAACACTAGAGGAAGAACTGAAATTAGAAAAGGATTGTCATACTGTCTACAACTCTGTTAGAATTGGGACTGGCTGATAAGAGGCAGGGGACACAGCAATAGTTAGAAACCTTGGCTTGTCACTTTGTCAAACTGGGAGAATGTAGGCTCCCATAGCTTAAGGTCCAAGCACTCGTGACTAAGCCAGGGTTGGGCCAAGTTTCAGCAAAAGACCACAGAATGTTCCTGCCTGGCTTGTGCAGCTGTGGGACTAAGGGGGAGATGGCTATTCCGTCACTTGGCAGGAAGCAGAAGAGGAGCATCACTGCACATTACGAGTCATGGCACCCACTCCCATGGAGATTAATTCATTCTGCCTTGTAGGGTGACCTGGTCAGATAAGGGGAACCATACTAGCCAAGGGTGGCCCTGGGAGTCTACACAAGTACAGCATATCCGTAGACAGCTAGTCAAGTGCCAGGCAATCTACACCCTGGTGTTTCAGGGGCCTGACTGCACCACTTCTACAGTAGGAATGAGAACAGATTGTGCAGACAGCCCCAACACATGGTACAGGATACTGTTCCTGAGTGGGACACAGCATCTATAATGATGGGCAATCTGCTTTCTGGGGGAAACTGTGGTCTCGAAACTGGGTCTGAGCTGTGAGGAAGGCTTGAAACTTGGACAGAGAGAAAGAAAAGGAGGGAAGGTCCTTTGAAAAGACCCCACTTGTTTATGGAAGCTGTGAGGACTCTGCATCTGTATGTTTATACTGTCTACGTATGTGTTATATCTATGTGACATTTTCTACCTCCAGATGAATATTCCTAACTTGTGAAAAGTCTCTATTTAGCCTGACTAGGAGGTGGCACAGTGGATAGAGTCAGACTGGGACGTGGAGGATCCAGGTTCAAAACCCCAAGGTCACCGGCTTGAGCACAGGCTCAGCAGCTTGAACGCGGGGCCGCTGGCTTGAGCATAAGATCATAGACATGACCCCATAGTGGCTGGCGTGAGCCCAAGATCTGCTGGCTTGAGCAAGGGGTTACTCATTCTGCTGTAGCTCCCTGGTCAAGGCACATATCAGAAAGTAGTCAATGAACAACTAAGAAGCCACAATAAAGAATTGATGCTTCTCATCTCTCTCCCTTCCTGCCTGTCTGTCCCTAGCTGTCTCTGTCACAAAAAAAAAAAAAAAAAAATCTCTATTTAACTGACTTGACAACAAACAAGCACTTTTAAGGATTGGCTGTTCTAAAATTCTCAGAAATATAGTTCCAAGTAAGGGAAAAATAATAAAACATAATAAGGCTGGTTATTCCTGAATGAGTAAGAGATAAACTACAAGGAAAAAAGCAAGTTGTAGAAGGTTCGTGGAGAAGGAACCTTTGGATAGAAATTTTAATGTGTAGTCAAGCTAGCTCAGATTAGAATGAATTTAATTCAGTACATGAATTTAAATATCAAATCAAGGCCCTGTAGCTCAGTTGGATAGAGCGCTGCCTCGATATGTGAAGGTTGCAGTTCAATCTCCAGTCAGGGTACATACCAGAATCAACCAATGAAAAAACAAACAAACAAGAATCAACCAATGAATGCTTAAATAAGTGGAACAACAAACTGATGTTTCTCTCGCTCTCTCCTTTCTTTGCTATCTCTAAAATCAATAAATAAAATAATTTAAAAATAAATATCAAAAGTAGGCTGATACAAAATTAGAATTTGGTTCTCCCTGGCCTGACCTGTCGTGGCGCAGTGGATAAAGCGTCAACCTGGGAACACTGAGGTCGCCAGTTCAAGACCCTGCACTGGCCTGGTCAAGGCACATGTGGGAGTTGATGCTTCCAGCTCCTCCCCCCCTTCTCTCTTTCTCTCTCTCTCATTCTGTGTCTCCTCTCTAAAATGAATAAATAAATAAATAAGTAAATTAAAAAAAAAAAAAAAGAATTTGGTTCTCCCTCTCCATGCTAAAAATATCCTTTACTAGTAGTCTGATCCTGGTAAGATCACATGAAAAGTTTTCTACCAAAATGCAAAAATTCTATAATTTATCAAAATAATTTTGTTTTATGTTGTCTTAATCAGGTCCTCAATTACTTCAAAAATCGAAATCAATATTAAGAGTTAAGCCTGACCAGGCGGTGGCGCCGTGGATAGAGCGTCAGACTGAGATGCGGAAGACCCGGGTTCGAGACCCTGAGCTCGCCAGCTTGAGCGCAGGCCCATCTGGCTTGAGCAAAAGCTCGTCAGCTTGGACCCAAGGTCACTGGCTCCAGTAAGGGGTTGCTCAGTCTACTGAAGGCCCGTGGTCAAGACACATGTGAGAAAGCAATCAATGAACAACTAAGGTGTTGCGACGGCAACGAAAAACTAATGATTGATGCTTCTCACCTCTCTCCGTTCCTGTCTGTTTGTCCCTATCTATCCCTCTCTCTGACTCTCTCTCTCTGTCCCTGGGGAAAAAACAAATAGTAAGAGTTAAGCTTCACTAACAATTAGGCTTATTTGGGAAGCACTGTCAAATAAAAACATTAAACCTTCTCTGTATTGTATTTATATAAGTGTAAGTTATAAATGATCCAAAAATCATGTAAAATTCCTGAAAAATCTAAGATGTACAGTACTGGCATAAGATGTCTGTCATTAAAACTGAGGCACACAGTAACTGGACTGAACTTGAGTATCAGGCTGTGACACAGGCGGATGAAGTCCATTACGCTTCAGCAGAAATGGTCCCTTATTACCAGACTTTTGCCATCTTGATGTCTTTGTAACATGGCAGCAGTCTGCTCCTGAATCAGAGAAACTAAGACAGTTAAACAATGAAACTGAACGAATAATTGGGGCAATGAAAAACCCACTTGGTTCTTCCCGGCTCTCTGGCAAACCCCATTTTTCTAAGTCTGCTTTCCTTCATACACCGTAGCATATTTAAACTGGACTTTATTCAACTGTCACTCATAGTTCCCTGACTCAAGGCTGATGCCCTCACAGTAACAGACTATTAGGAAATGTTTCCCACTTGGGAGTATTTTTTTAAGTGCTCCTTCAAGGCAATGTACCTAGTTCTACCATGTCATGGGATGGTGGCTGGCGTGGGACTGGTCACGGTTTTGCTTCCTGACCCCTGTGAAAGGGACTAGGTACATCAATGATATAACATCAATGACATAACATCCACCTGTGAAGATTTGTCGCTGCTACCGAGAACCTTGCAGGCTTTACTGGGTCACTCACCACAGAAAAGACAAGCAGTGAATCTGCAGAGAATTCAAGGTTCAGGCACCGCAGTAGTTTCTGGGGGTCATGTAGTTAGGTAAGACCTGTCTTGTCCCCAAGGCTATCATAGAGAAAGTACAAGCCTACTCCAAACCAAAAAATCTAAAGAGGTACAGGCTCTTCTGGGAATTTGGGGTACTAGTAAACATTTACATCCTATTTAGCACAAAGCCTTTTCCTAGTTAAGAGGGGGCATATAGCCTGACCAGGCAGTGGCGCAGTGGATAAAGCATCGAACTGGGATGCGGAAGACCCAGATTCGAGACCCTGAGCTTGCCAGCTTGGACCCAAGGTCGCTGGCTCCAGGAAGGGGTTGCTTGGTCTGCTGAAGGCCCACGGTCAAGGCACATGTGAGAGAGCAATCAATGAATAACTAAGGTGCTGCAACAGCAACGAAAAACTAATGATTGATGCTTCTCAGCTCTCTCTGTTCCTGTCTGTCTGTCCCTATCTATCCCTCTCTCTGACTCTCTCTCTGTCCCTGTAAAAAAAAATAATAAAAATAAAAATAAAAAAATTAAGAAGGGGCATATATGGGACTGGGGAGCTGAACAGGCTACCTTTGAGAAAGCAAAAATAGTGGTCAAACAGATTTAAAGCTCCTGGACTCTCCTTGGCAGGACTGCCATTTGAGTTAGATGTCTCAGTAACCCTAGAAAGCCTAGGTGGGGCTTTACAGCAAAAGCAGCAAAGGGAGAGAGTGCCCTTTGTCTGTGGTCCTAACTGTGGAAAGGGAAGAGATGAGATATACCCAGACAGAACAGCCAGTAATACAGTAAGAATTTTCCTCCCCATGGACAGACAACATGCTCCACTGACCAGCCACTGACAAAATGGCATGCCTGTCCAGCCAACTGGCTCAGTGGATAAAGCAATGGCCCGGCATATAAATGTCCCAGGTTCGATTCCCGGTTAGGACACACAAGAGAAATGATCACCTGCCTCTCTCCCCCTTCTCTTTCTCTTCCTCTCCTGCAGCCAATGGCTCAAATGGTTCAAGCATTGGCTCCTGAGCGCTAAGGATAGCTTGGTTGGTCCCAGGGTGTCAACCTTAGGCACTAAAAATATCTCAGTTGATTCGAGCATCAGCCTCACATGGGGTTGTTGGGTGGATCATGGTCGGGACGCATGTTGGAGTCTATCTCTTCTCTCACTTAAAAAAAAAAAAAGATAGCATGCCCAACTACAGCAGAGGCATGCTACCCTCCAAGTTCCTCTGCTCCAACTCATGTTGGCCCCTGCAACCTGCATAGAAGGAACAGGGGAGATTCCAACTGAAAGTTGGTACACCACTGGCTCAAGCAGGGACAATCTGTTTACTTGGATGGTCATCACCATTCAACCATCAACTGATAGTATCTAGACAGAAACAGGAACAAATCACAGTAGCCCTGGGGTGAGTTAAGAGCAGTTTGGTTGGTAATCATGTATGAACCTTGGCCACTGACCCTGTGTCCTGACAGTTGGGCCTTTCTGAAAAGAATGATTCCATGGCTTAGAGGTAAAAGAGGTGATGATTATGAACAAACCTTTATTCAAACAGAAATACAGAAAGATATCCAGGCTCACTTGCAGTAGCCTGAGGCCAGTCTTTCTGTTCTCCATGTCCCTGCCCACAGATGTTTTACAGGTCCACGTGTAACCAGGAAGCAGATGCCTTGGCAAAAATATGCACTTCAGCAATCAACCCATCACTACAGATTGGAGTCATCAGAAAAGTGGACCTGTGGTTCCCAGGAAGGATGGCACACAGCTAAGGAGAGACAAGGCTGCCCTTCAAATACAGTGAACTGGCAATGCAGTTACGTCCTGTCCTACATGCTCCAGACAACATTCTAAACAACTGCCATGGAAATCTGGGCCCATGTGCCAAAGCACCCAACTGGTAAGGGACTGCAAATGGACTACATAGGATGCTTCCCCGTGAGCAAGGGCCCCAAATGTGCTATGTGTCTACACCGCCTCTGGATTAATTCAGGCCTTCCCACGTTAGTGGCTAATCAGGCCACTACCATAAAGGGACCAGAAAAGCTGAGTCTCTGTTTGGGTACTCCCACAGAATAGTGACTGGGGGAGGGGTCACATTTCAAGGTACATCAGTACAAGAATAAGCAAACAACATGATACTGAATGGAAGGTCTACCTCTCATATAATCCACAAGAAGCTGGGCTGGTGGAATAAAAGAACGGGGTCCTTAGCAACAGATAAAATTACTAACTGGACAACCTACCTTGCCTTGTTGGACAAAGGTGCTTTCCCAGGCAGTAATACATTTACACGACCAGCCTGTGGCGCTTGTTGCTCCCTTTGCCAGGATAGTAACTCTGACTGAGGCACCCAAAATGGTAAAGGTGTGGTAAACAAAGGACATAACAATAGTTCCGATGCTTGCCATGAACCAGTCCTATTATCCCTGAAATACAGGGCCAGATACTGCTATTTACAATGGGACATCCTGTAAGGGTGGGTTGGTTACTTCACGCCTCTGGGTGGGGATGAACTGCTCAGTCTCCAGTCGAACCCTATCATCTCAATATAGTCAGGGCTCGTGGAGATACATTATACATGAATAGTACATGCTCTAGTGAGAAGGGGAGAATGTAGGGGCCCTGGTCTGGCATATTCCCCTTCCTATTCACCTCACACCACAGAGCACCACATCTCCAGCCCACACACATGATTCATACAGCCTGGCCAGGATCCCAAGGCCAGGGATACATTAACATCTAAGAATCAGGCTCTGAGTGTCATTCTCACAGAAAGAGAAGACCTACAAATCAAAGTCCCCACTGCCTGACCAGGTGGTGGCACAGTGGATAGAGCATTGGACTGGGATGCAGAAGACGCAGGTTCGAGACCCCGAGGTCGCCAGCTTGAGCACGAGCCCATCTGGCTTGAGCAAAAGCTCACTAGCTTGGACCCAAGGTTGCTGGCTCGAGCAAGGGGTTACTCAGTCTGCTGAAGGCCCGCGGTCAAGGCACATATGAGAAAGCAATCAATGAACAACTAAAGTGTCGCAACGAAAAACTAGTGATTGATGCTTCTCATCTCTCTCTGTTCCCGTCTGTCTGACCCTATCTATCCCTCTCTCTGACTCTCTCTGTCTCTGTCAAAAAAAACAACAACACAAAGTCCCCACTAAATATTTGTCTTTCTGACTTTGGACTTCTGCTGTTCCTGTGGTGTCCAGTTACAGGGAGCACCTGTACCATCATCCAAACTGAGTGTTGTATTTTTTATGGCAGATGAATCTATCTCTTCTTTGTTAACACGTATGAAAACTCAAGTAAACACCCTGAGTGATCTGACCCCAAGACTTGGAGAGTTGTTAGCACACTGGTTCAGATCCGGGAAAGGGAGGAATGGTAGAAAAGTTATTAACACTGTCTCCTCTTCTCTTCTCTCCTTCCTTCCTTCCTTCCTTTCTTCCCTTTTACTCTCTCTTTCTCTCTCTCTCCCTTTCTTTAAGCAAGAGAGAAAGACAGCTTCTGGCCAGGTGGCTCAGCGGTAGTGTGTCAGCCTAGCGTGTGGATGTCCCAGGTTCGATTCCCGGCCAGAGCACACAGAAGCGATCATCTGCTTCTCTACCTTTCCCCCTCTCCTTTCTCTCTATCTCTCTCTTCCCCTCCTGCAGCCAAGACTCCATTGGAGCAAAGTTGGCCCAGGCACTGAGGATGACTCAGTGGCCTCTGCCTCAGGTGCTAGAATGGCTCTGGTTGCAATGGAGCAACGGCCCAGATGGGCAGAGTATCACCGCCCAGCGTGTGGATCCTGGTCAGGCGCATGTGGGAGTCTGTCTCTCTGCCTCCCTGCTTCTCATTTCAGAAAAATACAAAAAAAAAAAAAAAAAGAGAGAGAGAGACAGATATAGACAGGGAGAGAGATAGGAAACATCAATTCATAGTTGTGGCACTTTAGTTGTTCATTGATTGCTTTCTCATATGTGCCTTGACCAGGGGGTTCTAGCTGAGCCAGTGACCCCTTGCTCAAGCCAGTGACCTTGGCTCAAGCTGGTGAGCCCAGGCTCAAGACTAATTGGCAGCGACCTCAGGATTTCAAACCTGGGTCCTCAGTGTCCCAGGTGGACACTCTATCTACTGCACGACCACCTGGTCAGGTCACTTTGTCCTTTTTCTTACAGGTGTCGGTATTGTTACTGTGGGCTGTGTTTCCAGTGTGGTCAACTGGTGGCTGCATAAGCAACCTCCCATCTAATGAAACCCTCACTGACCACTCAGTGCATCTTGCAGAAGAGGGAGGGGGTACGTGAAATTGAAAGAGCCGATCAAAAAGGGTGGGGCCTGACCTGTGGTGGCATAGTGGATAGAGTGTCGCCCTGGAATGCTGAGGTTGCCAGTTCAAAACCCTGCACTTACCTGGTCAGGGCACATATGGGAGTTAATGCTTCCTGCTCCTCTCCCCTTTCTATTTCTCTCTCCTCTCTAAAATGAATAAATAAAATAAAGTTAAAATAAAAAAGCGTGGACTTGCCTGACCAGGCAGTGGTGCAGTGGATGGAGCGTCAGACTGGGATGCGGAAGACCCAGGTTCAAGACCCCAAGCTCACCAGCTTGAGCGCGGGCCCATCTGGCTTGAGCAAAAGCTCACCAGCTTGGACCCAAGGTCGCTGGCTCCAGCAAGGGGCTGCTCCGTCTGCTGAAGGCCCACGGTGAAGGCACATGTGAGAAAGCAATCAATGAACAACTATGGTGTCACAACGGCAACAAAAAACTAATGATTGATGCTTCTCACCTCTTTCTGTTCCTGTCTGTCTATCCCTATCTATCCCTCTCTCTGACTCTCTCTCTGTCCCTGTAAAAAAAAAAAAAAAAAATGGTGGACTGTGGAAGAGACATTGTTCCTGCCGTGACAGCTCTAAGACTCTTCAGCTGGATCCTTAAGCTAGGTCCAGCTAGACCTCCTAGAACAGAGAAAGCTTCCCTTTAATCCCCCTGAGACTGTCCTACCCCTGCTCTGGGCAAGGATGGAAGGTATTTTCACCTAACTGCAGGGGTCACACCTCAGTACCCCAGCTATCCTGCCCTGTCCTATATAAATCCGCTTAGCTTCCATGTGATGTGGAGAATATCCCTGTCATCCTGCTGCTGCCCAAGATGCACCTCATACATACGTTCCCTTGATAGACTCTATTAATTACCAGACTGAACAGCAGCCTCTTTGTTGAATCTTCACCTGCCCCTACACACAGGGGTAGATTTTCAGTCCTGGGGCTTTTCCCCGGGACTGTGTATACTGACATTAGCCCACAATAATCAAAACAGCATGGTACTGGTATAAAAACAAACACAGAGGTCAATGGAACAGAACAGGGAACTCAGAGATAAACCTACTTCTATTTGGTCAATTAATCTATGACAAAGGAGGAAAGAATGTACGATAAGGTAAAGACAGGCTATTCAATAAACACTGTCAAAGAAAATGGACAGATAAATGCAACAGAATAAAATTGGGCCACTTGTTTACACCATATACAAGAATAGACTAAAAATGGGTTCAAGACTTAAATGTAAGACCCAAAACCATAAAACTACTAGAAGAAAACATTGGCAGTAAACTCTTTGACATCACTCTTAGCAATATCATTTTGGATATGTCTCCTCAGGCAAAGGAAACAGAAGAAAAAATAAATTGGACTACATCAAACTAAAAAGTTTTTTGCAGAGAAGAAAATCATCAATAAAACAAATAAAACAAAAGCACAGCCTGATCAGGCGGTGGCTCAGTGGATAGAGCGTCGGACTGGGATACAGAAGACCCAGGTTAGAGACCCCGAGCTCACCAGCTTGAGCGCGAGCCCATCTGGCTTGAACAAAAAGCTCACCAGCTTGGACCCAAGGTCGCTGGCTCCAGCAAGGGGGTGCTTGATCTGCTGAAGGCCCGTGGTCAAGGCACATGTGAGAGAGCAATCAATGAACAACTAAGGTGTTGCAACGGCAACGAAAAACTAATGATTGATCCTTCTTATCTCTCTCCATTCCTGTCTGTCTGTCCCTATCTATCCCTCTCTCTGACTCTCTCTCTGTCCCTGTAAAAAAAAAAAAAAAAGCACATCCGGCCCTGGCTAGTTGGCTCACTGGTAGAGCATTGGCCCGGTGTGTAGAAGTCCCGGGTTCAATTCCTGGCCAGAGCACACAGAAGAGTCCATCCGCTTCTCCACCCTTCCTCCTCTCCTTTCTCTCTCTCTTCCCCGCCCGCAGCCAAGGATCCACTGTAGCAGAGTTGGCCCAAGTGCTGAGGATGGCTTCATGGCCTCCACCTCAGGTGCCAGAATGGCTCTGGTTACAACGGAGCAATGCCCCAGATGGGCAGAGCATCGCACCATAGCGGACATGCCGGGTGGATCCTGGTTGGGTGCATGCGGGAGTCTCTCTGCCTCCTTGCTTCTCACTTCAGAAAAATACAAACAAACAAAGCACATCCTACCAAATGGGAGAATATATTTACAAATAATATATCCAATAAAGGATTAATATCTAAAATATATAAGGAACTCATACAACTTACCACCAAAAATCAACCCAATTACAAATTTGACAGAGGACCTAAATAGACATTCCCCCAAAAAGACACACAAATAGACTTAAAAAGATGCTCAATGTCACTAATCATCAGGGAAATGCAAATTAAAACCACAATGAGATCTCACCTCACACTTGTCAGAATTGGTATCAATAAATCAACAAATAACAAATGTTGGCGAGGATATGGGAAAAAAAAAACCATTGTGCACTGTTGGTGGGATTGCAAATTGGTGCACCCACTATGGAAAACAGTATGGTGTTTCCTCAAAAAATTAAAATACAGCCTGACCTGTGGTGGCACAGTGAATAAAGCGTCAACCTGGGAAAACTGAGGTCACCAGTTCAAAACCCTGCACTGGTCTGGTCAAGGCACATATGGGAGTTGATGCTTCCAGCTCCTCCCCCCTTTCTCTCTTTCTCTCTCTCTCTCTCTCACTCTGTGTTGCCTCTCTAAAATGAATAAATAAAAAGAAATTTAAAAAAAAATTAAAATAGAACTGCCTTATGACCAAAGATTCTAATTCTGGGTATTTATCTGAAGAAATCCAAAAGACTATTTGAAAAGATATGCACCCCATGTTCACAGAGACATTATATACAACAGCCAATATATGGAAGCAACCTAAATATCCATCAATAGAGGACTGGATAAAAATGTGGTACATATAGCCTGACCTGTGGTGGCGCAGAGGATAAAGCGTTGACCTGGGAACACTGAAGTCGCCAGTTCAAAACCCTGCACTGGTCTGGTCAAGGCACATATGGGAGTTGATGCTTCTAGCTCCTCCCCCCTTTCTCTCTCTCTCTGTGTCTCCTCTCTAAAATGAATAAATAAAAATTAAAAAAAAAAAGATGTGGTACATATATACAATGGAATATTAGTCATAAAAAAGAATTAAATCTTACCATTTGTGACCACATGGATAGACCTAGAGGGTATTATGCTAAGTGAAAAAAGTCAGGCAGAGATAAACAAATACTTTATCATCTCACTTATATGTGAAATCTAAAGAACAAAACAACTGAATAAATAAAACAGGAATAGACTCATAGATACAGAGAACATGCTGATGGTCACCAAAGGGGATAGGAAAGGGAGGATGGGAATAAAAAAAATATTTAAAAAAAAAGAGAACATTTCCAATACTGCAGACATTTGTATTGGACTGCACTGGTCTAACATAAGGATGTCTATCCCACTTTTCAAAAGCAGTTAGTAGTAGCATCATCGATGGGAAAACAGTTTTAAATCTCATGTAACCTCCCCTCCCCCTCCTACACACATGTAGAGCTGGGAGCCTTAAGTTCACTCCCCCAATGTACCAAGAAGCTGGCAGTCTCCTTATTCTACAGATGAGAAAACTGAGGCTCATAAAGAAGTGACTGGCATGATCATCAAGCCCTGTCCTGTATACACCTGCTGCCCAGAAACATTACTTACAAAGCCATGTGGCACCCACACAGTGTCATGAGTCCAGGTTAATCACAGGACATCCTGCTGTCACAGGGCTTTTTGCTGGAGATTCTGGAGGGCTCGTGGACTCTGACAAAGAGGACAATCCTTTCGTCTCCACTAACTCAAGGATCTGAGTACACCTCCCACAATGATGCATGCAAGCAAGACACCAGCTAACTGTCAGCTAGGGAGACATCGGGCATCTCCATATCACATCACGGTGATGCAGATGGTAGTCACCAGGCTGCCTGTAGGCTTCACTGTTTGTGTGGCAGTCAAGCACATCAAAGTCTGCACCACAGACATCCTCACTCGTAGGTAGGTGTATCGACACAAAACTGGCTCCTTGTTCCTTAAGCAGTAAGTTTCTCCCGTGGTTCCTCGAATTAGGACTGCATGTAAAGAAGTCTTCTAAACAGCCAGTCAAAAGGGATTGCAGGGGGACTGGAAATACTGAGAGATGAAGAAAAGGGAGCAACACAGCACCCAGAGGGAAGTCCATGGCTGAGGAAGCCTGTTTTCAGAAAGAAGGGTCTCAGTACAATCACCTAACCTTCGACCTTAGAAAACTACAAGAAAAGGAGCAAACTAAATCCAAACCGTGGAAGTCATTATCCCGGTGAGGGTCTGCAGGCCTGCTGCTTAAATGCCAAAAGTACCCTTTGCAGCACCCAGGTTCAGCAGCCATGGCCCAGCAGACTAGAAGGAAATGCACTAAAACAAAAGCAGGATTTCTTCCTTCTTTTTCAGTCATTTTGAAAATTTCTTTTGAGGGCCTCATGAGATTTATATCTGTCAAGCCTAAAAGAATTATTAAAACAGTAACAAAGCACTTCAACTTTGGGTCGAAAAGACAAGGGTTAGAATCTGAGCACTGCCACAGGCAAGTATCACCCGCCCCCAGCCTCACCTACCCCTGTAAAAGATGGTGACCCCGTTTTTGCGTGGCCCACCTAGCCCCCCACTGACCTTGCGAGCCCAGCCAAGCAGGACAGTGTTGTACATAGGCAGAGTGAGCACCCCCTTCCGCCTGGACTTGCTGTGCTCTGTGACCAGCACGTGGTGGGCGAGGGGCAGCTGGTCCACGAGCACACAGCACTCCAAGAAGGCGAGGAGCCTCTGCTGCTGGCCCTCGTGCCGCATCCTGGAGACCCTGTTCACAGGGCCATGCTCCTCCGCGTGGCTCAGCCTCTTTGGGGCCTCCTGCAGCAGCCTGGACAGCTGGTCCTTCCACGGACTCCTGGGGGTGCTGTGCTCCCAACGCTGCAGGCGGTCCGCCAGCTTCTCACTCAGCAGTTGGGGCTCGACGCGCAGCTGCTGCTTGCGGGCCCGCTGCTGAGCACGCTGCTGCAGCTTCGCATCCAGCTGCTGCTTGCGCTTCTGCATCACATGCTTGTCCTCGTCCAACCTCTGTGCCCAGCGGCCGTTGAGCTCCAGGATGGCACCATCATTTCCCACCAGAGCCTTCTTAGATGGCTGGGAGTCACCAGCCTCTGGGAGTCCAGCCATGACCACCTGCTTCCTTGTCACTTCTGACACATGGTCGGCCTGCAGCTGCCGCACCCTGGCCTCAAGCACTGTGGAGAAGCAAACAGCAAGGATGTCAAAAGATTGCGGTTCAAATCCTAGTCTCCCCAGAGACCATGCTAGCCAAGAGATAGATGGTGAGTCTCACCTGCTACTGATGCCTCACACATGTCCCTGGACTTCTGGGCACATAGGCCCCTGCACCCACTTAGCAACTCTCTACACAACCCCACTCACACTAAATGTTACATACAAGCTCCTGGTGTCCTTTTCTCATCTCTGCCACCACTGGAGCTCTGTCTTTCAGGTGCTCAGCCCACAGTCCCAGGAATATCTTCACTTCTCTCTCTCCACATCCATTCTGTTGGCACATCCCCAAGGCTCTATCCTCAAGATCTACCCAGGTGCCCCCATGGCTTTCCATTGACCCCACCACTTACTTTGCTCCAGCTATAATGGCCTCAGGGCCTTTGTGCATGCTGTTCTCCCTAACTGAAAGGCTCTTACCAAGGATTCCCAGCCCATCCCTGCTCTGCCCTTCCTGAGCACGACCAACAGCTCTGTTCTCTGCAATTCTGTTCCCACAGTCACCAGGACACTGAAATAACAAACAGGAAACCATTGCTCCCAGGGAAACACAGGGCTCCTGCAAGCCTCCAGTTACATTTCCATCAACTGATCAGAACATAATTTTATTTCTTTTTCATCAACAAATTGTTTTACCTGCTGATCAGTTTAAGAGCCCTGATCTCACATATACTGCTGAGTCAGAAACATCAAGTCCGTCAACAACAGCATTATCACTCACACCAGAATAAAGTGACTTAACATGTATTTTCTCCAAAAGGCACAGCACTGCTTCCTGCTCAGGATCAAAGGACGGCACTTTGTCTCTACGTCTGAAGTCACTTGAGCAGTAAAATAAACAGCAAACAACACAAAAATGTTCAAGCATGGTACCAAGCACACCCTGAATAGGCCAACAACTACAAGAGGTACGGGAACAAAGCAGATGTCCTTGGTCCCACCTCAGTGGGAAACATGCACACTGGGAAAGCGTGGTGCTCACTGCTCAGCACAGTACACACAACAGTGATAGCACCGTGAGGACTGACTTGGGCTTGCAAATAAATTTGAACAGCTAGGTGACTTTGTAAATATGCAATCAGTACATCAGTTGTCTTCTGCTGGCACTTCTTGTTAGAATTATCAGCCCCCAAAGAAGGCCAGCACACAGCAGGGGCTCTTGAAGGATTCATGGAAATGAAAAGACAGGCATAAACTTGGTCCTTAGAGTAGCCCAAATTCAGGAGACTTTCAGACACAGAGGAGAGATGCACAGGCTGGATAATGTCAAAGAGGAAACGAGGCAGGTATTAAGAGGAAACAGGGATATCTAAGCTGACCTAGAAGACAACACACCAGCTCTGCAGACAGCAGGAAGACAAGCAGGGGCAGAAACCCTGAGGCAGCCACAGATCCTCCTGAAGAGGCTGAGGAGGTAGGCACATGCTTTAGAGTTCATTCTGTTTTTTCTGTTTGTTTGTTTTTTGTTTTTTTTTTACAGGGACAGAGAGAGAATCAGAGAGAGGGATAGATAGGGACAGACAAACAGGAATGGAGAGAGGTGAGAAGCATCAATCATTAGTTTTTCGTTGCTGTTGCGACACCATAGTTGTTCACTGATTGCTCTCACATGTGCCTTGATGGCGGGCCTTCAGCAGACTAAGCAACCCCTTGCTGGAGCCAGCGACCTTGGGTCCAAGCTGGTGAGCTTTTTGCTCAAGCCAGATGGGCCCGCGCTCAAGTTGGCGAGCTTGGGGTCTTTAACCTGGGTCTTCCACATCCCAGTCTGATGCTCTATCTACTGCGCCACCGCCTGGTCAGGCTGTTTTTGTTTTTGACAGAGACAGAGAAAGAGAGAGGGACAGATAGAGACAGACAGACAGGAAGAGAGAGAGATGAGAAGCATCAATTCTTCATTGTGGAATCTTAGTTGTTCGTTGATTGCTTGTTCATCGATTGCTTTCTCATATGTGCCTTAACCCAGGGAGACTACAGCAGAGCGAGTGACCCCTTGCTCAAGCCAGCGTCCTTGGGCTCAAGCCAGCGACCTTTGGGCTCAAGCCAGGGACCATGGGGTCATGTCTATGATCCCACACTCAAGCCAGCGACTCTGCATTCAAGCTGGTGAGTCCACGCTCAAGCCAGTGACCTTGGGGTTTCAAGGGTTTCAAACCTGGGTCCTCTGCGCCCAGTCTGACGCTCTATCCACTGCATCACTGCCTGGTCAGACTAGAGTTTACTCTGCACAGAAGTAAACACAGGAGGATTTTAGGCTGGAGCATGATACCATGTGATTCAAAATTCCAAAATCTTCCTCTACTTGAACAATAGGATATCTGGACTTTGCATTAAAATAATTAGGTGGCCTTTAAGAAGTACCTGCAGCCTGACCTGTGGTGGCGCAGTGGATCAATCCTTGACCTGAAATGCTGAGGTCGCCGGTTCAAAACTCTGGGCTTGCCCGGTCAAGGCACATATGGGAGTTTATGCTTCCTGCTCCTCCCTCTCTTCTCTCTCTCTGTCTCTCTGTCTCTCTCTCTTCTCTAAAATAAATAAAATAAAAATAATTTAAAACAATCAATCATAGCTTAAAAAAAAAAAAGAAGCACCTGCAGTAAACCTATACAAAGCAGGTCTTCAGCCAAGAGCCCTGAACTGGGTTGTCCAATCTCTCTCCTTGTGCTTTTTCACTTTTTCTTAGATGGTCTGTCCTTGCCTTGATTTCTGTATAGGACTCTGTATCTTCAGCTATGATGTCATCTTTGTTTTCTTTTTATTTTTTAATTAAGTCTTTGGTTACACCCCTGTGATGGATATATTAAATATATATATTAATTAAATATACATATTTTTATATATAATAATAATAATATGTTATTTTGAGAGAGACACAGGGAGAGAGATGAGAAGCATCAAGTTGGAATTGCAGCACTTCACTTGTTCATTGCTTGCTTCTTATACGTGCCTTGACCAGAGGGCTCAAGCTGAGCCAGTGACCCCTTCCTCAAGCCAGCAACCATGGGATCATGTCAACAATCTCATGCTCAAGCCAATAACCGTGCACTCAAGACAGATGAGCCCGTGCTCAAACCAGCGACAATGGGATTTCAAACCTGGGACCTCAGCATCCCAGGTCAACACTCTATCCACTGTGCCACCACTAATAAGACTTAAATACATACGTGTGTGTGTGTGTGTGTATGTATGTATATATGTGTGTGTGTGTGTATATATATATAGAGAGAGAGAGAGAGAGAAAGAGAGAAAAAAATATATATGTTATATATATACAGTATATATATGGTGACAGAGAGAGAGACAGATAGGAATAGACAGGAAGGGAAAGAGATGAGAAGTATCAATTCTTCGTTGCAACACCTTAGTTGTTCATTGATTGCTTTCTCATATGTGCCTTGACCTAGGGGCTACAGCCAAGCAAATGACCCCTTGCTCAAACCAGCGCCCTTGGGCTTCAAGCCAGGGACCTTAGGGCTCAAGCCAGCAACTATAGGGTCATGTCTATGATCCCACGCTCAAACCAGCAACCCTGCACTCAAGCTGGGGAGCCTGCACTCAAACCGGATGAGCCTGCGCTCAAGCTGAGAACCTCAGGGTTTCGAACCTGAGTCCCGTGTGTCCTAGTCTGACGCTCTATCCACTGCGCCACCACCTGGTCAGGCTAAATACATTATTTTAAAGGTTTTATTTATTTTTTACAGGGACAGAGAGAGTCAGAGAGAGGGATAGATAGGAACAGACAGACAAGAACGAAGAGAGGTGAGAAGCATCAATCATTAGTTTTTCATTGCCGTTGCGACACCTTAGTTGTTCATTGATTGCTTTCTCACGTGTGCCTTAACTGCGGGCCTTCAGCAGACTGAGCCACCCCTTGCTGGAGCCAGCGACCTTGGGTCCAAGCTGGTGAGCTTTTGCTCAAGCCAGATGGGCCTGAGCTCAAGCTGGCGACCTCAGGGTCTCGAACCTGGGTCTTCTGCATCCCAGTTCAGTGCTCTATCCACTGCGCCACCGCCTGGTCAGGCTAAATACATATTTTTTAAAAAATAATAATAATTAGTAAGAAACAAAAGAAGGTTGCTGTGTAAACTTGTGATTTATTTTTAATGTTTATTGACTTTAGAGACAGGAAGGGAGAGAGCAGGAGAGATACAGGAACATCTGTTCCTGTATGTGCCCTGACCGAGGATTGAATAAGCAACCTCTGTGCTTCGGGACAGTGTTCTAACTAACCGAGCTATCCAGCCAGGGCTAAATTTATAATACCTGTCTGCTTAATTCTGAGTGTGTATGTTGCAGGTATGTTAGCTGTAGGTGTGTGTAGCTACAGAAGGTGTAAGTTGCAGGAGTGTGTAGTTATAGGTGTGTAAGTTGCAGAAGGTGGGCGGATGTTGCAGGTTTGTGTAAGTTGCAGATGTTAAGTTGCAGGTGTGGCAGTTGTATAAAGTGTATAGATGTTGCAGGGGTGTGTGGATGTTGCAGAGATGTGTGGAGGAGGGAGCTTAAATCATTTTAGCCCTTTCAAAGTGAAGACACAGCCTCTGAGTCACCCCAGCAGCATCTGTTGGGTCAGAAGCATTAGGAGTTTGCTACAGTGCATCACTGAGCCTCTTGGCCATTGTGCTCCCACATGGCCACAAGCAAGCACCCGTCCATGACCCCTAGCTGGTCTGGAGATCTGGGTATCACCTCAAGCAGACCAGGTCACAGCCTAAGACACAAGCGAACAATGTCATGAAGCAACTACCTTATTTCTACCACAGCAGAGTGATGTAGGACCTTGTATATAACTCCAAGCAGCTGGTCATCACCACAGCTAACTTTCCTGAACAAATAGTAGAAAATCTTCCAGATAACGTATCCACTGGCATTATTATGGATGGGCCAGTGTTGGAAATGAAGATGTCTAAAAATGGTAGTGAACACAGGATGGAACTTGTACTACAAGAATACAAAAAAGTCTGACCAGGCAGTGGCGCAGTGGATAGAGCGTCGGACTGGGACGTGGAGGACCCGGGCTCAATACCCCGAGGTCACCAGCTTGAGCGCGGGCTCATCGGGTTTGAGCAAGGCTCACCAGCTTGAGCCCAAGGTCGCTGGCTCCAGCAAGGGGTCACTTGGTGTGCTGTAGCCCCCCGGTCAAGGCACATATGAGAAATCAATCAATGGACAACTAAGGAACCGCAACAAAGAATTGATGTTTCTCATCTATCTCCCTTCCTGTCTGTCTGTCCCTATCTGTCTCTCTCTCTGACTCTCTGTCTCTGCCACAAAAAAAAAAAAAGGATACAAAAGAAAGCCCTGGCTCGATAACTCAGTTGGTTAGAGCATCATCTGTACACAAAAAGTCTGCCAGTTAAATATCTGCTCATGGCACATAAAGAAACAGATCAATGTTTCTGTCTCTATGATCAATTAAAAATAAATAAATAAATTGCCTGACCAGGGGTGGCACTGTGGATATATCGTTGACCTGGGATGCTGAGGACCCAGGTTTGAAACCCTAATGTTGCCAGCTTAAGCAAGGGTTCATGCAGCTTGAGTGTGGACTCACCAGCTTGAGTGTGGGATTATAGACATGACCACATGGTCTCAGGCTTGAACTCAAAGATCACTGGCTTGAGCAAAGGGTCACTAACTCAGCTGGAACCAATTCCCTCCAGGTCAAGGCACATATAAGAAAGCAATCAATGAACTAAAGTGCTGCCAACAAGCTGATGCTTCTCATCTCTCTCCCTTCCTGTCTGTCTGTGTGTCCCTGTCTCTCCCTCTCTCACATACAAAAAAAATTAAATTAAATTAAAAATTAAAAACTTTTCTCCTGTAGGCCCTGGATTTTCTCCTGTAGGCCCTGGCCTGTTGGCTCACTGGTAGAGTGTTGGCCCGGCATGTGGAAGTCCCAGGTTCAATTCCCGACCAGGGCCCACAGGAGAAAAGCCCATCTGCTTCTTCCCCCTTTCCTTTCTCTCTCTCTCTCTCTTCCTGTCCCGCAGCCAAGGCTCCAATGGAGCAAAGTTGGCCCAGGTGCTGAGGATGGCTCCATGGCCTCTGCCTCAGGTGCCAGAATGGCTCCAGCTGCAATGGAGCAACGCCCCAGATGGGCAGAGCATCATCCCCTAGTGGGCAGGCCGTGTGGATCGCTCTTGGGCAAATGTGGGAGTCTCTCTCACTTCAGAAAAATAAAAAATAAAAATAAAGAATCAATTGGCCCTGGCTGGCTGGCTCAGTGGTAGAGCATCAGCCCAGTGTGTGGATGTTCCAGGTTCGATTCCTGGTCAGGGTACACAGAAGCACCCATCTGCTTCTCCACCGCTCCCTCTCTGTCTTATCTCTCTCTCTGTCTCTCTCTTCTCCTCCTGCAGCCATGGTTGATTGGAGAGAGCTGGCCCCAGGTGCTAAGGATGGCTCCATGGCCTCCACCTCAGGCACTAAGAAGAGCTCAGTTGCTGAGCTATGTCCCAGATGGGCAGAGCACCGGCCCCTAGTGGGCTTGCAAGGTAGATTTCGGTCCAGGTGCATGCAGGAGTTTGTCTCTCAGTCTCCCCTCCTCTCCGTGAATAAAAAAGATGCCTGGCCTGTGGTAGTGCAGTAAATAAAGTGTTGACCTGGAAAGCTGAACTTGCCGTTTCAAACACCTGGGCTTGCCTGGTCAAGGCACATGTGGGAGTTGATGCTTCCTGTACCTTGCCCCCTTCTCTCTCTCTCCCCTCTCTAAAATGAATGAATTTTAAAATCTTTTTTTTTTTTTTTTTTTGTGACAGAGATAGACAGAAGAACAGACAGGGATAGACTGACAGGAAGAGAGAAGTAAGAAGCATCAATTCTTTGTTGCAGCACCTTAGTTGTTCATTGATTGCTTTCTCATATGTGCCTTATAGTAGAGCAAGTGACCCCTTGGTCAAGACAGCAACCTTAGGCTTCAAACCAGCGACCTTTGGGTTCAACCTAGCGACCATGAGATCATGTCTATGATCCCACACTAGAGCCAACGACACCGTGCTCAAGCTGGTAAGCCCGCGCTCAAGCTGGCGACCTCGGGGTTTCGAACCTGGGTCCTCTGCATCACAGTCCAGTACTCTATCCACTACATCACCCCCTGGTCAGGCAAATTATAAAAACCTTAAAAAAAAAATTTCAACCAATGGGCTCTGACCAGTGGCTCAGTGAGTAGATAGAGCATGAAGGGCTTCTGGACGTTTCAGGTTCGATTCCTGGTCAGGGCACACAGGAGAAGCGACCATCTGTTTCTCCCCCCACTTTTTCCCTCTTTCCCTCCCACAGTAGCTCAACTGGTTTGAGCAAGGCCGGGGGCACTGAGGATAGGTTTTTTTGGAGTGCAGCAGCCTCAGGTGCTAAAAATAGCTCAGTACTTGAGCACAGGCCTCAAGCCTCAGGTTGCAGATCCCAGTAGGGACGCATGTGGGAGTCTGCCTCACTATATCCCCTACTCTCACCTAAAATAAAAAAGAATCAACCAATGAATGTATAAATAAGCGGGACAACACAAATTAATGTTTCTCCTTTTCTCTTCCTCTCTAAAATCAAATAAATAAAGTAAATGTATTAAACAGAAGTTTGATAATTTATTACACACATAAGGGTGAAAATTCATACTTCATATTTTTGATATATTTTGAATTAATATATAATGACAAACATAAAACATTGGTGAAATTTGCCCTGGCTAGGTAGCTCAGTTGGTTAGGGCATCATCCCTATATGCCAAAGTTGAGGGTTCAACATTCAGGAACAGATTGATGTCCCTGTCTCTCTCTCTCTCTCTCTCTGTCTCCTTTCTTCTCTCTCTAAAAATCAATAAATATTAAAATAAAATAAAAAATAAATAAAATCTAAAAAATATATAAAAATAAAACGCAAGAACTTATAAAAAAGACATCACTTTGATAATGGTTGTTCAATGGTTTGAAATGATCATGAAGGTCTATTAGACTTCATATAGGAAATCTCAAGAAACTTAAAGAACTATGATGGAAAATATATTATATGATGGCAAAGTGTTCCTCTGTTCTGGAGTTCTTGTTGCTCAAATGTACCCTAACACTCCTACAAAACTACTTTCCTTGCCTGACCAGGTGGTGACGCAGTGGATAGAGCGTCTGACTGGGATGCAGAAGACCCAGGTTCGAGACCCCAAGCTCACCAGCTTGAGTGCGGGCCCATCTGGCTTGAGCAAAAGCTCATTAGCTTGGACCCAAGGTCGCTGGCTGCAGCAAGGGGTTGCTCAGACTGCTGAAGGCCCGCGGTCAAGGCACATGTGAGAAAGCAATCAATGAACAACTAAGGTGTTGCGACAGCAATGAAAAACTAATGATTGATGCTTCTTACCTCTCTCCGTTCCTGTCTGTCTGTCCCTATCTATCTCTCTCTCTGACTCTCTCTCTGTCCCTGTAAAAAAAAAAATAATAATAATAATAATAATTCATCAGTGCTGCTTTTCAGTGGTTGAACAGCAATGCTTTCAAGGAAATATTTTAAACAAAAGGGGGAAAATGTCAAAAAATAATAATAAATGGAGCTGGAGTAATCCTGGAGGAGCCACCTTGCACATCTCATGCCTAAAAACTTGAAATGTTAAGCCTGACCAGGCGGTGGGGCAATGGATAGCGCATTGGACTGGGACGTAGAGGCCCCAGGTTCGAAATCCTGAGGTCGCCAGCTTGAGCATGGGCTAACCACCTTGAGTACGGGGTCGCTGGCTTGAGCGTGGGATCATAGATATGACCCCATGGTCACTGGCTTGAACCCAAAGGTTGCTGGTTTGAGCAAGGGGTCACTCACTCTGCTGTAGCACCCCAGTCAAGGCACATATAAAAAAGCAATCAATGAGCCTGACCTGTGGTGGCGCAGTGGATAAAGCGTCAACCTGGGAACACTGAGGTTGCCAGTTCAAAACCCTGCACTGGTCTGGTCAAGGCACATATGGGAGTTGATGCTTCCAGCTCCTCCCCTCTTTCTCTCTTTCTCTCTCTCTCTCTCTCTCTCTCTCACACTCTCTCACTCTGTGTCTCCTTTCTAAAATGAATAAAATTAAAAAAAAAGCAATCAATGAATAACTAAGGAGCCACAACAAAGAATTGATGCTTCTCATCCCTCTCCCTTCCTGTCTGTCTGTCCCTATATGTCCTTCTCTGTCTCTGTCACAAAACAAACAAACAAATAAAAACCTTAGAATGTTAGAACCGTGCAAGATAACCAGATAACCTTTGGACTGGACCTAAGCGACCTGTGTTCCAAAGAATTGTTTGCAAAAATAACAAGGTGGCGCAATGGATAGAGCGTCAAACTGGGATGTGGAGGACACAGGATCGAGACCCCAAGGTCACCAGCTTGCATGCAGGCTCATTTGGTTTGAGCAAGGCTCACCAGCTAGAGCCCAAGGTCTCTGGCTCAAGCAAGGGGTCACTTGGTGTGCAGTAGCCCTCCAGTCAAGGAACATATGAGAAATCAATCAATGAGCAACTAAGGAACGGAACCGCAATGAAGAATTGATGTTCCTCTCTCTGACTCCGTCTATACCACAAAAAAATAAATAAATAAAAACAAAAACAAGAAAGCAGCCTTTCGTGACCCCAGGTCGCCAGCTTGAGCACGGGCTCATCTTGTCTGAGTGCGGGCTCATCTGGTTTGAGCAAAGTTCACCAGCTTGGACCCAAGGTTGCTGGCTTGAGCAAGGGGTTACTCGGTCTGCTGTAGACCCACGGTCAAGACACATATGAGAAAGCAATCAGTGAACAACTAAGGTGCTGCAATGAAAAACTGATAATTGATACTTCTCATCTCTCTCCATTCCTATCTGTCTGTCCCTATCTATCCCTCTCTCTGTCTCTGTAAAAAAAATAAAAAAATAAGAAATCAGATATTATACTATGACTACCGGATTGACAGCTATCAGACTGAAAATTAAAAATGTGTAGAATTGCCTGACCAGGCGGTGGCACAGTGGATAGAGCTTCGGACTGGGATGCGGAAGGACCCGGGTTCAAGACCCCGAGGTCGCCAGCTTGAGCGCGGGCCCATCTGGCTTGAGCAAGAGCTCGCCAGTTTGGAGCCAGGGTCGCTGGCTCCAGCATGGGGTGGCTCGGTCTGCTGGGGGCCCACGGTCAAGGCACATGTGAGGGGGCAATCAATGAACAACTAAGGTGTCGCAATGGCAATGAAAAACTGGTGATTGATGCTTCTCACCTCTCTCCGTTCCTGTCTGTCTGTCCCTATCTATCCCTCTCTCTGACTCTCTGTCCCTGTAAAAAATAAAAATATTTTAAAAATGTGTAGAATTAGCATCACTGTTATGTTATCTGCACCAACAGCAATGACTTCTTTCTATGGATATAGTTGTTCCCCTTCCCTTTCCCATAAATAGTCTTTTGTCTACCAATTGGAACACTGTTTGGGTTTCTATCTGAATGAATGACTCCTAAATAGTTATTCTTATTGGTCTCAAATGCTTGTTGTCTCCCACTTTAAAAGGCCTTTTTTTTTTTTTTTACAGGGACAGAGAGAGAGTCAGAGAGAGGGAGAGAAAGGGACAGATAGACAGGAATGAAGAGAGATGAGAAGCATCAATCATTAGTTTTTCGTTGCCATTGCGACACCTTAGTTGTTCATTGATTGCTTTCTCAGATGTGCCTTGACCATGCACGCGCCTTCAGTAGACTGAGCAACCCCTTGCTGGAGCCAGCGACCTTGGGTACAAGATGGCGAGCTTTTGGTCAAGCCAGATGGGTCCACGCTCAAGCTGGCGACCTCAGAGTCTCGAACCTGGGTCTTCTGCATCCCAGTCTGACACTCTATCCACTGCACCATTGCCTGGTCAGGCAGGCTTTTTTTTTTTTTTTTAATTGATTTTAGAGAGGAAGACAGAGCAAAAAATCAATTTCTTGTTACACTTATTTACTCATTCCTTGCTTGTTTCTTGTATGTGCCCTGACCAGGGATGGAACCACAACCTTGGTGTATTGAGATAATGCTCTAACCAACTGAACTACACTGGCCAGGGTCTGAAAGGCCTTTTTAAGTTATCAATCCCATCAGGGGCCCAACTCCAGAAAGTCCAGCCAGCACAAGACAGATCACTTCTGGTTTCTAATCCTGCCTCTGCAGGTACAGTTACATGTGGCCTTTGGCCAGTCACAATTTTGGGCATCAACTGTCTTGAAAGTGACAGCACCTGGTGAGTTTGAGAAAGGAGGGAATTACAAGTGGTCACTGCTTCATCATTGTAGTGGGCCCTCAGGAGCACCAGAGAGGTGGGACCATGGTGGATACACCCCTTTACAGACTGACATCCCTTCTTGTGGGGTCACTGTGAGGAACCAGGGAGGTGACCCCTATCTGAGAGGCCAACGATGGAACAATGATATAAGGGTTTCAGGCCTCAAGCCTTTGGGCTCACCCTCCAGCAGCTCCGCGTGGCCGCAGTCCCTCCGGCGGTCTTGTTCACAAAGGCTGGCAGACCAGCTTCTTCTGTAGCCCCATATGCCACCCAGGGCCCCTGTGGGAGAGAGGGTGAGATTGAAGAGGATCAGGCCTGTATGTAATGGTAGTGGTGGAACCCACGTGGACAAATATTGCAGGATCCAGGAGCAAAGAAACCCTAAGTTTTCACTGGAAACTCACCGTTCACATGTTTCACACTGGAAAGAAACCAAAAGATCAAAGTTAAGAAAACTGAGGTGAGGGATCGAGGATAAAAGGGTTTTTCAAACTAAAGGTACAGCTAGTTCAAATGTCAAGAGCCTTCAACAGTAAACAGGGGGTCAGAATGCACCAAAAGAAACAGAGTCAAAGGTCAAAGTGTCCTGCCGACCCGTCAGAAAAGTGTGCCAAGGGCGAGTGAAAGCGGGGTCGTGTCAGTGGGTTCACCAGAACCGCAACAAAGGTCGGTAGCTAGAAACCGGGGACGAAAAACCAAAGGTCATGGCCGGGTGTTGGGGGCTAGGAGTGGCAGCACCCGCGACGTCGCCCCGGGTCTCTCCACGTTACCTTCCTCCGCCAAAAGTATGGGGCGGCCCGCCGGCCACAAGGCCCAGCTGAGCCCTGCTGCTCCGCGGCCCCAGCGCAGCGCCGACATGCCGCTCACACGCGGACCCAACAAGCCGCCCACTCCGCGCCTGCGCCTGCGCCTCCCATGCCTGTCAGGAATTGTAGTTCCACGGTCTACGGCGGCTGCGAAGGGCCTTAAGCCTTAGGGCCATTTATGGTAAAGAAAGCACCTTCGGAACCACAACTCCCAGAAGGCAGCGGGGCCCAGGCGGTGCAAGGGCATACACGGACACAGCCTAGGATTCGCTCTTCCCTCTGTGTGTGGGTCAGTGGGGGTGGGGACAGAACCTTGTTTGTGCAAGGATGGGGTGACTGTAAATCATTTTCGGGAGGACCCAGAACGTCGATTCTTTTTTAAATTAAGGAATACTCGCATAATAATCAGGAAAGCGTTCTACAATTTAGAGATTTCTGTTCACAGTCTTCAGTAATCCAACATCTTTGGGACAAGAACTATGTGTTACTACCCCCAGTTTAGTGTGGAGAAAGTTGGGAGTTCAGAGAAGTCCATCAAGTTGCCCAAAGGCACAGCATGAACATTAATTAGGGAGACTGGAATGAGAGCCCAGACCTGTCTGACTCCCAGACAGATGTGCTTAGGACAATTCCTTAAACATTACTCTCATCCACTCCTCTGGCCTCTGTTTACCCACTAGTCCCCAAGCTCCCAAGGACAGGAGCAGAGTGGGCAGATGTGGTCTAAGATACTAAACTGAGATAACAATTACAATGAGATAATCCTTGGAGCTGGTGATTCCCAACGCTGGCCTCCAAGGCCAGAGTTTTAGAATCAGACCTGATCCCTTCTTGGCCTTTTGGCTAAAATCAAATGTAAAATCAGACCTGGAAGGCATGCCCACTGGCAACCAACTGAAGGTCGCTGCTGCCAATTCAACAAGAGTCCCCAACTTGGGGGATGGCACAGGAGAGACTTTATTTAGTAAAAACAGCTCTCCTGAAGGATAGCTTGGCTGATGAAACAGCTCAGGTAAACCACGTCAGGAATTACAGCTCAGCTTACAAATATGAAAAATACAGGTGAGGCTGGCTTATATAGAGACAAGTGTCCATCCTCCTGGCCTCCCTGATTGGTCCATTCCCATGCAAATAAGATTCCAAATTTTCATAGTTTGATTGGTCCATACAACATTATCCTGATTGGTAGGCTGCATAGTTGATAGTAAATATGCAAATTAGTATATTTTTGCAGAGCTACAATTGGATGGGTCAGGTCTTCAGCCCAAGCCCATTGGTCAAATTTCAATCCTAGGAACTCTCTTATAAGGGTCATCTCAGCCTTTAGCAGAATCATATAGTACAGGAGGCTTACAGCCCATTCTATGGCTTTTTCCAGTTACAGCTTGGGTGAGAGGCCTCTGTAAACAATGGCTGCTAGACTCTGGTTATGAATTTGAGCCCAGTTAACTACAAAGAGTCCTTTTCTTTAGAGAGAGAAACAGACAGGGACAAACAAACAGAAAGGGAGAGAGATGAGAAGTATCAACTTATTGAGGTACTTTAGTTGTTCATTGATTGCTTTCTTATATGTGCCTTGATTGGGAGCTCCAGCCAAGCCAGTGACCCCTTCTCAAGCCAGCAACCATGGGGTCATGTCTATCATCCCACACTCAAGCTGGTGAGCCCATACTCAAGCCAGATGAGCCTGCACTCAACCGACAACCTGAGGCTTTTGAACCTCAGTTCTCAGTAGTGCCCTAGGCCAATACTATCCACTGCGCCACCACCCGGTCAGGTAAAATAATCCTTTTTGACAGCTATATTCCTTCTGGGGGATCAACACCACCTATCATTCAGTTGGGGAAACCAAGGCCATGGGAGTGGAGCTCCTGGTCTAGGGTCAGCTGTCATATGGATAAGAATATCTTGGATAGCCTGACCTGTGGTGGCGCAGAGGATAAAGCGTCGACCTGGGAACACTGAGGTCGCCAGTTCAAAACCCTGCACTGGTCTGGTCAAGGCACATATGGGAGTTGATGCTTCCAGATCCTCCCCCCTTTCTCTCTTTCTCTAGCTCTCTCTCTCACTCTGTGTCTCCTCTCTAAAATGAATAAATAAATAAAATAATAAAAAGATAAAAAACCTTTAAAAAATATACTACCTTTTAAAAAACAAACAAACAAACAAAAAGAATATCTTGGATAGCCCGACCTGTGGTGGCGCAGTGGGTAAAGCATCGACCTGGAATGCTGAGGTTGCTGGTTCAAAACCCTGGGCTTACCTGGTCAAGGCACATACGGAAGTTGATGCTTCCTGCTCCTCCCTTTATTCTCCTCTCTCTCTCTTTCTCTCTACTCTCTCTCTAAAAATGAATAAATAAAATCTAAAAAAAAAGAAAAGAATATCTTGGGTAGCCTGACCAGGTGGTGGCACAGTGAATAGAACATTGAACTGGGATGCGAAAGACCCAGATTCGAGACCCCGAGGTCCCCAGCTTGAGTGCAGGCTCACATGGTTTGAGCAAGGCTCACCAGCTTGGGTCCAGTTGCCGGCTCAAGCAAGGAGTCACTCCATCTGCTGTGCCCCCTCACCCCCCCACCCCCATCAAGGCGCATATGAGAAAACAATCAATGAACAACTAAGGTGCCGCAACGAAGAATTGATGCTTCTCATCTTTCTCCCTTCATGTCTGTCTGTCCCTCTGTCTGACTCTGTCACAAAAAAAAAAAGAAGAATATCTGGGGTAACTGTAATTCAGGTAGAGGTCATAACAAGTGAAAAGGCCCTGAGACTGGAACAAGCAAGGATAGTTAGGGGAACCCAATCAGAGTGAGGGTTGAGGAAAGGCAGTAGAAATGATGCTGAAGGGGTACTCAGGAACTTGACTAGAGTGGATCTGGGGACCTCAGCTCAAGGTGCCACTAGTCTCCCTATGCTTGTACTACCATTTCCCCACTAACCCAGATTGGAAGCCAAACCTGTGCTCTAGAAGGGTTAGATTGGAGGCCCTGGACCTGGAATCCCCTTGACAGCACATTCCTGATGCAACTGCCCACATGGGCATGTGCACTGTGAGGCACAGTGATGTCACTTGCTGGGAATGTCTTCAACGGACAGCAGTATACGCCCAAACCTGTCCCAGCCCACCCCAATATGCCCTGAGGGTCACTGACTTCAGACCTGACTCAAACCTGGAATTGCCTTCCTGGCTGCGGGGGAGGGGTAGCTGAATCAATTAGGTCTGGTCCTAGACCTAGAGACATCCCCTTGCATCCCAGAAGTCTAGCAGGGCCAGAAACCTGGGCTGGAAGCCAAGACTCCTGAATTCTTTCATCTTCCCTTATGCCTTAGTTTTCCTTCTATTCTGTGGGATATCAAATGCCCTAAACAGTATTTTTCTAAGACAGTGGTTCTTAACCTGGGTTCTATCGAACCCTAGGGGTTCGATGAGTCAGTCTCAGGAGTTCGGAGAAGCCTCTGCAGCGGAGGCCAGAATAAAGTAATACCGTAATTTGTTGTGAGTTCATGCACTTTGTTGGTTTTGTTCTTTGAGCAAGGTGATGTTCATGCATGGCTCATTTTGTGCACCAGTAAGAAAACATATACCTATGTCTTGAATTTGGAAAAAAAATCATATTTTATTTATCACTAAAGAAGGGTTCGGTGAATGCGCATATGAAACTGGTGGGTTCGATACCTCAAAAAAGGTTAAGAACCACTGCCCTAAGACCTGGATACCTGGATCTAGTGGCATGAAAGCTATTCTTCTTTCAGAACCGCTAAAATATAGGAAGTCTCCCTTGGTGCCCACCTATATTTAACTCCTATCTCAGCTCTCTGGCTGTGATCCTATTGATCTGAGAATTTGTCACCTGTTCTCCTTGTATTTCTTTTTAAGGTAATCTGTTCTTCTCTTTGTATTTTTTTATTATTATTCATTTTAGAAAGGAGATACAGAGTGAGAGAGAGAGAAAGAGAGAAAGGGGGGAGGAGCTGGAAGCATCAACTCCCATATGTGCCTTGACCAGGCCAGTGCAGGGTTTTGAACTGGCGACCTCAGTGTTCCCAGGTCGACACTTTATCCACTGCACCACCACAGGTCAGGCTCTCTTTGTATTTTTATTTAAGGTCAATGTGTCAATGTATGACACTAGCTTACCACTCCTGATGGTGATAACAAGTTTCCTTATAAAAGGTTTTTTGTTTGTTTTTTAAGCAAGAGAGACAGACAGACTTGAGGGTAGAGAGATGAGAAGCATCAATTCTTCGTTGCAGAACTTTAGTTGTTCATTGATTACTTTCTCATATGTGCCTTGACTGTGTGTGTGTGTGGGAAGTCCAGCCGAGCCAGTGACCCCTTGCTCAAGCCAGCGATGTTGGGCTCAAGCCAGCAACCTTGGGATTCAAGCCAGCAACCATGAGGCCATTTTATGATCCCATGCCCAAGCCAGTGACCCCGTGCTCAAGCTGGTGAGCCCGCACTCAAGCCCGTGACCTCGGGGTTTTGAACCTGGGTCCTCAGTGTCCCAGTCTGACATTCTATCTACTGCGCTACTGGTCAGGCTCAGGTTTCCTTGTAAAACTTAAGCAAGCAAGCCTGACCAGTGGTAGTTCAGTAGATATAGTGTCTACCTGGGATGCTGAGGTCCCAGGTTCAAAACCCCAAGGTCGCTGGCTTGAGTGCAGGCTCAACCAACTTGAACACAGGGTCACTGGCTTGAGTGCGGAATCATTGACATAATCCTATAGTTGCTGGCTAGAGCTCAGGGTCGCTAGCTTGAGCAAGGGATCACTGGCTCAACTATAGCCCCTTGGTCAAGGCATGTATGAGAAGCAATCACTAAACAACTAAAGTACTGCAACTGCCTGACCTGTGGTGGCGCAGTAGATAAAGTGTCAACCTGGGAACACTGAGGTCGCCAGTTCAAAACTCTGCACTGGTCTGGTCAAGGCACATATGGGAGTTGATGCTTCCAGCTCCTGCCCCCTTTCTCTCTTTCTCTCTCTCTCTCTCTCTCTCTCTCTCTCTCTCTCTCTCTCTGTGTGTGTGTGTGTGTGTGTCTCCTCTCTATAATGAATAAAAGAAAAAAAAAAGATTAAAGTGCTGCAACTGAGAGGGGAGAAACCAGAAGAAGGCAGGAGAAGGGGGCTGCAGGAATGACTGGCTCAGCCAGTTAAAGATTATCCACATCTTGCCTGACCTGTGGTGGTGCAGTGGATTAAGTGTCAACCTGGAACACTGAGGTCGCTGGTTTGAAAGCCTGGGCTTGCCTACTCAAGGTACAAATGGGAGTTGATGCTTCCTGCTCCCCTCTCCTTCTCTCTCTCTCTTTCTCCCCCTCCCTCTGTAAATATGAGTAAAAAATAAAATAAAATAAAGATTATCCACATCTTTAACTCTAACAGGAGATCTCTGACTGATCTCCTGGAGACTCTTACAATACTTATAAGAGAAACAAGATCTGTAAATAGATAAGGCCAGGGGTCTGGAAACCCCTTCCCCCTTGTTGCCCCGCCCAAACTCCCCTGCCCCACCTTGAGCCACGGGGTGCACGTAGAACCTCAGACAAAGGAATCACATGCCCCTTGCATGGACCCTGTAAAAGGTATATAAGATGTAAGAAATCTAACTTCGAGGAGCTCGTGCTACTAGCCCCATGTGCTCCATTGGCTACTAATAAATTCTTCTTCCTCTATTAAGTTATCTGGGTGCCTATTATCCTCCATTTGCGTGCCATTTCTGGCTACATAACTACAAGCTGATGCTTCTCATCTCTCTCCCTTCCTGTCTCTCTCACTCTCTCTGTAGCTCTCTCTCTCTCTCTCTCTCACACACACACACACACACACAAAAAAAAATCCTATGCAAACAAAACATTAGTAAGACACAAAGTAGGTGAAGGAAGATGTAATTAAATGGGGGAATACAGAGTCAAGAGACTGGAGTTTGAGCAACACTGTGTTTTAGAAACTGTGTATGTCAAGCTCTCACCCAAAATATTTTGTCCAAATCATTCAGCGGATGTTCAGATGAATGCGGGTTGTAGGCCACTCTATGAGAGTCAGAAATGCCCTTGTTGAGAAAGCTAAAAAAAAAGGTGGGAATCTCTAGATGGAAGGAGATGGTATCCGATTCCAGGGCTGCTGTAACAAAATACCACAAACTTGGTACCTTAAACAACAGGAATTTATTGTCTCCCAGTTCTGGAGGCCAGAAGTCCAAACAAGGTGTGGGCAGGTCAGCACTCCTTTTAAGGTTCCAGGGGAGGGTCCTGGAGCTTGGGCATTTGCCACAGCCCCTGTTTGGTCCTCCTGGGACCAGGAAGTGGGATCGGGGAATCCCCAGAACCACCAGGATAGTAACTCAGCTTCTGGCCAGACCAGTTAGTTACCCCTCCAGTGTTCCACTGGGGCAGGCTTGTCACTTTTTCATCACCGTAGTGCTATTTAAAGGTGCCACCTGGGGCCATGGCTGTATGACTGGGCTGATGGGAGCAAAGGGTCACGGATTAGAATCCTGGAATGTATCCTGTGTGGGGTCATGAGGAAGTTGTTGCCCCTCCTAGGCCTCAATTTCCCCACCCATCAATAGTACCTCTTGACTTTGTCTGGGAGGTTCACAAGGGCATGGGATGGCTCCCAGTGGGGCTCAGATGTGTCTGTAAATGATGAGCCGGTGTAAGTATAAACAGGGCTGCCCCATTCCTAATGCTTAGGACATGCAGCTCCAGAAGCTGGGGATGAGGTGCTGACCTCGGTCACCATGCCCTGGCCATAGACATGCCCATGAGTCCATCCTCCCATCGACCACCTTTCCATCACCCACAGACAACACCCCATCCACCTTCCCACCCAAATGCCTGTGTGCACACTGTCTCCCAACCATTCATCTGCTCCTGCACCAACATGCACCCCCGACCCCTATGCCCATCCTTCAGTGAAGCCTACTGCCCAGGGGCCTGGTTCTCAGGAAGATCCGATTTGGAGGGCTGACGTGTTCCAACTGCACATGCCCAGTCCAGGGGCCTGGCAAGCACTGTCAACATTCAGGGTAGAACTTCCCACCCACCTAATCCCTGACCCCTGAGCACTCTACTCCATCTTTCTGTCCACCTTATCTTCTGTTTCTCATATACCTGTTAGTCTCTCTCTGTCTCTTAGCCATCTTTCCCTATCTCATAATCTCTGTCTCTCATCTTAGTGTCTGTTTCTCTTTGTAGCTCTCTTAGCCTGTCTTTGTCTCTGTCTTAGTCTCTGTATCTCTATTTCCATGTTTCTCAAGTCTTCCTCTGCCTTATTGTTTCTCTGTCCCTCAGTCTGTCCCTAACTCTGTTCTCTCTCTTTTTCTGTTTCTATCTCTGCCTATCTATCTTTCTGTCTCTGTTTTTATCTCTGTCTCTATTTCTGTCCCTCTGTTTTTCTCTAGATCTCAATGTCTCTGTCTCCCTCCATGTCTCTGCGGCCCGCCCCTCTCACACGTAAACCCGCAGCCACTGCAGGCCAACTCGGTGACTCACAGACACGCACCACCCTCCCCACAGCGCCAGACACACGCCAAGAGCCCAGCGGGTTTTCCTAAATGGGCCACCACCGCCCTCCGCCCACTGCTCTTCGCGTCCTGGCCCCGCCCCAGTTGCTGCTCCCCTGCGGTGTTATCCCCGCCTCCCGAGGCTCTTCTTGGCCTGTGTGGGGCGGCTCCATTCGGGCGCTCCGCCCCTAACACAGCAATGGGAGAGCCATGGACTTGCTTTAGGAGGCTAGAGCCGGCAGCTTGCGGGCGTTGAGGCCATGCACTGCAAACCCTGGTTGGGTCTGGCATGGCTGCTGCTGACACTAGCTTCCGGCGCTGCGGGGACCTCAAGCGGTCCGCGGAGACCACGCAGTTACCCACACCTAGAGGGCGACGTGCGGTGGCGGCGCCTCTTCTCCTCCACTCACTTCTTTTTGCGCGTGGACCCCAGCGGCCTCGTGCAAGGTACCCGCTGGTGTCACAGCCCTGATAGTGAGTAGCAGGGGGTTGCCTGGTGACGGGGTGGGATAAGGGCAGTTCTAGGCAAATAGGCGGGCAATAACTGCAGCAGTAAGTAATTTTAACGATGAGATGGGCCCTCCCTCACTCGTTGAGGGTTCTGGGGGCTCCTGTGGTTGTATAGCATTGAACAAGTAATTTCCCTTTGGGGGCCTCACTTTCCTGGACTTTAAAATGGGCCAATCCCAAATAGTCACAGAGGAAGCCCCCCTGCTTCAGGCCTGGCTCAGTAGCTGAGAAGGGCCTTTGCAGAATAGTTGAGGTTGGGGTCACTGGGCCTCCTTGCAAAGGGGAAACTGAGACTCCAGGAAGTTACTCTGAACTCTACTCCCACAATGCAAAACAAAACCCAGGACCTGCCTGGGTTGAGGACCTCTCTATTTCTTCCTAGGAAACTGAAGCAGAGATGATGGGAAATGACCTGTCCAGGGTCACACTGCCGGGGGGGGGGTGTTGCTGGGGTTCCTTGATGCACAAGAACCTCATTGAGTTGGAGTCACTGTCCCTGCCGCTCCACCCAGTAAACAATAGGCACTCAATAAGTATCTGTGGAGTATATGAGGCAAGAGGAGATGAAGAGGCAAAAAGGAGGGATTTGGGGACAGCTGGGAGGCCAGGGCGGTCAGTGACCCGCCCCACATGCCTGCCTCAGTTCCTATACAACTCAGGTCTGGGCAGGGGAAGCTGGGGGATTGGAGCTAATCGCTGGCCACTGCCTGAATCACCACCATTATGGCAGATAATCACCCCTGCCCTTCCCAGTTGCTTTCATCTGGGGCTCCCAAAGCCCTCATTAGGTTCACCAGACCAGGGCAATGACAGGGGACTGGCTGGCCCTGTTGAGTGGTGTTGGACATGGCCAGGCAGGGTGGCCTCAGGCTGGAGGTGAGGCCTGGCTCTGCTGGGTAACTTGAGAGAGCCACTGTTTCTCTCAGCCTTGGTTTCCCCATCTGGGCAGTGATGGGGTGACAGATGGTCAATGGCTGTGTGGGTCGGGTTTAGAGGTCTCGTGTTCTTCATTAATTCAGTGGTTATTAATTGGGTACCTCCTGTATGCTCTGCTGGGCACAAGGGACATAGTAGTGACCAAGACAGCTCACCTTTATGGCGTTCTGGAGCAAAGTAAAGCAGTTAAACCCATGACAAGTAATATGATTATTTTAGAGGGGACCACATGGGGTGCAAAGAAAATGAAAGCAGAGCAATGTACAAGAAGACTGAAGGGCTGCTTTATCTGGGAGGTCTTGGGGTTTCTCCAAGGAGGTGGGCTTGAGTTGAGCCTCATATTGAGAGAAGGAGCTTACCATGCACAAGAGGAGCCAGGGGCCTGGCCAAGGAAATGGCAAATGCAAAGCCCCATGGGGCATGGGGTGAACTGCTTGTCACCTCAGGCATCCAAGTGCAGACTGAAAAGCAGAGGGCAAAGCCTTGATTCCAGATTAGACCCCAGTATGTTGGTGGGGTGAAGGTGTGTGTGGTGGCTTGTACTGAAGTCATGCTTCACTGGACAGGAAACATTGGCTCAGAACTGGATAGGGCTTGCCCAGGGTCACCCATCAACAGATGGAGCCTGAAGCTGACTCTGCTCCTTCCTAGACCTGTTTCTTCACTGGGAAGTGGGCACAGTCAGCACCTCTTGTCTGGAGCTGTGTGGGATTAGTGGGGTACAGTGCTTGGCATACATTTGGCGCTCAAGCAGTTAGTGGCCATCAAGTTGAATGCTCTGTGCTATAAACATTCCACATCCCACCCCCAGGCCTTTGCCTGGGTCATGGGGTCATTGCCTTCTGGAGTTTCATCTCCCCATAGCCACATAGCTGCAGCTGACTGAGCTGTCTGGGCCAGACAGAAAAGATGGTCAGAACTCTGGGGGAACAGTGTGCAGCCCATTATCACTGTTACAGTCATTACTTGTTCTTACTGAAATCAGCAACTCACCCAGGTAGGCACCATCTCCTCCAGCTTGATTTTCTCATCCCTGACCTAACCAGGGCTCTTCCCTGCTCCACAGCTTGCTGTGGCTCCCCAGTACCCTCCAGAGAAAGACAGACCCCACCCCACTTGTCTTCTAACATGTCAGGACCACATCCTTGGGACAGCTCTTGACTGTGTGATCCCCAGTGCATACTCATACCCAGCACAAGGCCAAGCACACAGGTGGTACTTAGTGAATGTTATGAATGAATGAACGCACAGGGGAGCAGGTGGTGGCTGAGGGCCCTGACCGAGCCCCTCCCAGCAGGCATCATTGAGATCCGCTCCATCCGCGTGGGCGTCGTGGCCCTCAAGGCTGTGCACACCGGCTTCTTCGTGGCCATGAGCCGCCGGGGCCACCTCTACGGGTCGGTGAGTGCATGGTGGGGGTGGCTGGTGGTGGGCAGGTGCTGTCAGGAAACGGGGTCCCGTGGCCACCTCACACCCTCAACCCCCGCAGCGGGTCTACACTGCCCAGTGCAGGTTCCAGGAGCGCATTGAGGAGAATGGCTACAACACCTACGCCTCACTTCGCTGGCACCACCACGGCAGGCCCATGTTCCTGGCGCTGGACAGGCGGGGGGCCCCACGACATGGTGGCCGGACCCGGCGACACCACCTATCCACACACTTCCTTCCTGTCATGGTCTCCTGAGGCCCAGAGGGGCCATGAGGAACAGCTAGATGGGGTTCCAGAAGACACCTGGTTAGGCGGCCAGGGACCAGAGGCTGGAGGAGGCCAGACCATGGTCAAGCCATATCTGGTCGCTCTTTCTTTTCACATGCATTGAGTGCCTGCTTTGTGCAGAGCTCTGGGGACCCTGCAGGAATCCCACAGACACAGCCTGGCCCTCATCTGAGGTGGTATGGACATTAAGCTGAGCAGGGGCTGTAGGTGTCCAGTCATGAGTTGGGAAACAAGGAATCTCTAACTAGGCACACATCCTGGGCTAGAGACTGAAAGATTCAGCTATGCAGTCCCAGGTCAGGGAAGGGCATGCCAGGCTGGAACATAGCCTGTCAAAAGTTCAGCAGTGGGAATCCATTGGAGTGTAGAGGCAGCGAGGAGTGGGGAAGCCAGGGATAGGGGGGTGGTCTGAGGGTCAGGGGTGAGAGGGCAATATGGACATGCCACAGGATGAGGTCCTAGTCCCAGGACCAATGGACACATTGCCTCACATGGTAAAAGGACTTTGCAAGTGGGATTAAATCCAGGCCCATGAGATGGGGATAATCCTTATTACTGGGGGCCCAGTGTCATCACAAGGGTCCCTACAAGATTGTGGCAGGAGGGTCTGAGCCAGAGATGGAAGAGGATGTGCTAACTATGATGATGGAGGAAGGGGCCACAAGCTAGTGATGTGGCACTTGTAGAAGCTGGAAAAGACGGGAAATAGTTCTCCTTGAAGCCTCAGAAGGCTAGCCTTGCCCATACCTGGGTTTAGCCCCATGAGACTTATGTAAGCCTCCTGGTCCCAGAACTGTTAAGAGAATAAATGTGTGGTTTAAGCCACAAATTTCTGGTGATTTGTCACAGCAGCTGTAGTAACACACACAAAGGTCTGAAACTGAGTAATGTCTTCAGAGCTCCTTAGTTCTTCGGTGGGAGAGGGGGCCATGTGCAGGCCAAGGGGCTTCATGTCAGCATCCTCCACAGGCTGAGGGAAGGGGGACAGGGGAAGTGCTGCAGCTAGGGGAGTACCTACTGCCTCCCAGCACCTTTGAGTCCCCAACCTGGAGCTGAGCTCTATGGCCTTAAGCCAGGAAATTCCACTCTGGGCCTCAGTTTCCTTTTCTATAAAGTGGGGATGATGATGCCATTTACCCTATGGAGTTTTATGGGAGGCTAACATGGGAGCCCCTCCCAAGCCAAGGTGGAACATTCTGGTTGGGGCAGGCAACAGTCCTTGGGGGTGAGATGAGGGCTCCCACACCTTCCAGCTTCCTCTTGCCACTTAAAATATAGAGAACAAAGTTGGGGTCAATTACTTAGGGGAGTAGAGTCGACACCGTGTCCAGGATCAGTGTTTCCACCCGGGTGACCCTGCACTCCAGAATATATGACCACCACTGGCTGCAGTAGGGTGGACTGGAGGCCCCACCAGACAGCTCAGCACATTGGGGTTTCCTCAGTTTCACATTTCCAACACAGTGACTCTCTGCACCTTCTTGTTGAACATTACCAGCCCACTTCCAGGGTTCTGGTTTGGGACAGCGATGCTGTCTGATGCTCATGAGGCACAACCCCAGGGTCCGGCGCAGAAGGACAACGCCAACCACCTGCTTCTCTTTCTAAGTAGGTGTATTTTTAAATAACTTTCAAGATACACATATTTTTTCTTCCTTTATAAAACGTGTCAGAGTTCTGTTTTGCTGGTCATCCTTGTGGTCCCGAGCCCCTCACACTCGGGGTGGGGACTGTTGGCCTGTCTGGTGGGTCCAAGACCCTGGCCAAGCGGCTCTACCCTGTCTTTCCACAGATCATGCAGGGCCGCGTGTGAGCTAATGTCCATTTATTTCAAAGCAGTAATAATTTAAAATTATAAAAACCTTTCCGCTGTTGAACACGTAGAGGGTGAGGTTAAAGACAAATGGGACAGGGGATACTGGGGACGCCTGGGACGATATGTGCCCTGCGTCCCTCTGTGCCCAGCCCCTCAAGGGACGTTCCTGGGGGAAGGCTGGGCTTTCTCCATGGAGGCAGTGGGTCCTCTGAGCCTCTGCCCACAGCTTGGGGCACAGCTGGCACCAGAGTCCATGGGAGCCATGGTGGTGTGAGAGCCGAGGCAGGTGGGGGGGCACTTCCTGGGCTCCAGGACATCAGTGTCCCCATGCCCGCTGGGCCTGGTGCTGGCTGGGGTCCTGTGCTTACTCTGGGGATTGGCAGGGGGGACTCAGGAGTTGCTTGCTGGGTTCTCATTGCTGGGTGAGCTAGAGGAGGACGACGACGAGGAGGAGGAGAAGCTTACACCAGTCAGGCCTGGGGGGTTGGTGGCTGTGTTCTGTCCTGTGAGGCTTTTTCGGCAGACGGGACAGCTGTCATGCTTTGTGGGGATAAGGCAAGGAGAGGGAAGCAGTTCAGAGGCTGGTGCAGAACAGGGGTAGGGAAGGTCCCCTGGCTGTGGCCTGCTCACCTGCTCCAGCCAGGGCACGATGCAGCCGTCATGGAAGAGGTGGTTGCAGGGAAGCTGCCGCACGCGCTCCCCCAGTCCGTAGTCATCCTTGCACACAGGGCACTCTAGCCCGGAGCCTGAGGGGAGCAGGGAGCCCCTGTGACACCCCCAACCAAAGGGGTCCCACTGGGGAGTCTGCCCTTCCAGGTCACCTCAGACCCAGGGCAGAGTGACTGTGTCCTGAGTCCTGTGTCCCAGGAGAACAGAAGGGACACTGATAAAGCCTCTCATTCAAGCCGACCTTTGGTCCAACAGAAAAGTCCAAGGGAAAGTGTCTCGAAAAGAAAAGCAGCTGGGAAACTGAGGGCCACGTACCTACGTGTTCCTCAGTGACAGGGACAGTGGGGAGGGCCTGGATTTTCTCTTTGTCTGCGGGCGGGGGGCCCGTGTTTTCAAACTGATTGAGGAGCTGAAAGACAAGAGGCCAGAGTGCAGGAGCTTGGTCGGCAGGCGGGGCCCCTCGCCCCATGGGACTCTGAAATGCAAGGCTGGGTTACCTGCAAAAGCACCAAGGCCATGTTTGTCCTGGTCCCCCAGACCCCGACTTGCGGGGATAGAGGTCAGCCACCCAATGAGGCCCAGCCACAGGATCCTGCCCACTCTTCTGCTCATCTAATCAATGTCACCTCACAGCCAGGGCAGAGGATGTGGCCCTGAGGCAGAGGGTCCCACCCCGGGGCTCATGAGGTCACTAGAACCAGGGGGCTGGATCCCACCAGAAAAAATACTCAAAGGGATCATTGATGAGCAGCCCTGAAGATGGCAATGTTCCTGCCTCACAAGTGCCACTGAGGTCACAGTGAACACCCATCCTGCGACAGACTAGGGAGAACGTGGAGACCTACATGGGACAAAGCCAAGACCCACAGCACCCAGCATGTGGTTTCCTGCTCTATGATGATGCTGTGCTGGGAGAAAGCATTTGGTTGATATGCCCCAGCCTCAGGTTGGAAGTTAAGGGGAGCTGGGAAACAGTGTCTATGCCAGAAATGTACTCTTACAATCCTATCAGCTGGGGGGTTGGGGGCCATGGGCCTGTCAAAACTCGTCATCCCATCACAAGGAAAGATGACAATCCCCCTCGTGCTACCTGGGGAGGCCCACCCCGTACCTGTGTGATGATCGCATCCAGCCCGTTGGCCCCCCAGGCGTAGTCCATCGGATTTGAGTGCAGGACACCCCTGGGCAGAGACGTGTGGGGTTCAAGTGGCAGAGGGGCCAAGTGGGACTTGGGGGACCCGCCCACCTACTCACCAGGGGCCCAGGCCCAGGTTGGGGATGGTGGCTGGAGTGATGATGCCATTGACCAGCTGCTGGATGATCCTAGAACAGAGGAAGGCCGGACCTGCAGTTAGTGCCTTCCCAGGGTCAGGGCCCTCCGGGTGAGGACACACAGGAAACTTAAGCCCAGCTTCTAAATTCAAAGCATTTAATGGTTGTGCTTTCAACCAGTAAGATTCATGGTGAGCCCTGGCTGGTTTGCTCAGTGGTAGAGCATCAGCCCAGTGTGTGGATGTTCCAGGTTCAATTCTAGTCAGGGCACATAGGAGAAGCAACCATCCGCTTCTCCATCTCTCCCCTTCTCCCTCTCTCTTCCCCTCCCACAGCCATGGCTCAATTGGTTCAAGTGCATTGGCCTGGATGCTGAGCATGGCTCCATGGAGCCTCCACCTCAGGTGCTAAAAATAGCTCGGTTGCAAGCACAGCCTGAGATGGAGGTTGCCAGGTAGATCCCAATTCAGGAGCATGCAGGAGCTTGTCTCCCCTTCTCTCAACATGGAAAAAAAAGAAAGAAAGAAAGAAAAAAAAGACTCACAGTGAAGAAAAAGAATGTAGCACAAGAGGGACCCAGAGAAGCATCTCCCTCACTGAGTTCCAGGCCAGGATTCCCTAAGGCCTTGATGGCACCTATGGCCATATCACATCCAGCCTCCATTATACAACCAAGGGAATATCCTGGAAGTCATGAGAGCTATGGGGTCTGCCCCGCTTTTTGTAGCAGCCTCAAAGCATCCAACTCAGCTTCCAATGTACCCAGAGCCCACGGTTGGTGGAGTGTGGGTGCTACTCAGACATTAGACAGTTGGGGCATCAGGGACAGGCTGGGGTACATCTCCAGCTTACATTGAGGGAAAAGGACAGACTCTGTGTGGGTTTAAACCCATTTTAAGGCCCTGGCTGGTTGGCTTAGTGGTAGAGCCTGACATGTGGAAGTCCCGGGTTCAATTCCCAGCCAGGGCACACAGGAGAAGCGCCTATCTGCTTCTCCACCCTTCCCCCTCTCCTTTCTCTCTATCTCTCTCTTCCCCTCCTGCAGCCAAGGCTCCACTGGAGCAAAGTTGGCCCAGGCACTGAGGATGGCTCCATGGCCTCCGCCTCAGGTGCTAGAATGGCTCCAGTTGCAACAGAGCAATGCCCCAGATGGGCAGAGCATCACTCCCTAGTGGGCATGCCGGTGGATCCCAGTCGGGCACATGTGGGAGTCTGTTTCTCTGCCTCCCTGCTTCTCACTTTAGAATAATACAAAAAAATAAATTAAATAAACCCATTTTAAGTGACATAGGTGCTTCTCTGTGTAGTCAAGTCCATCTCAAAGACATGTGGAAGCCTAGCCCCCCCTCCTCTGGAGGGATGGGACCTGTAAGAAACTTTTACTCTCAGTCCTTCTGAGCACCTTTCTCCTTCCTATGCTGTCCTCAAGCTAAAAAGCCATTATGGTGCCAATCTGCATACAGGAGGGATCTAGGGACTCCACTGCAGGACAGGGATGCCAGGAACTGCCCTGCTCCTTGACGCTCCAGGACAGGAACCCAAAGGTGAACCAGCCACACCCAAGCTGATGAGGCCCCGCTCAGAAGGACAATAGGGACACTCAGTAGACATGAGGCACGTACTAGTACTGTCCAGGTCCTTGAGCCACATTTCAACCCCTCTACCCCCATCTGCACCACCCATTTTGTATGGTGGGCTTGGGTGGTTTTGCCTGAACTTAGGAGAACTGCCCTGCCCAGAGGTAGCAGCTATACCTCCAAGACCACAGAATCTTCTGGATAGCAGACAGTCACTCTGCCTAAGAAGGGTGGGGCAGGCTGGAAGCCCCAAGAGTGAGCCACCCACCAGCCACCCCCAAGCCCCTCACCCTTCCAACGTGGGGACGCCTTCATGCCGGCCGGTGGCCCGCCTCGCAGTGAGGCGGGCACGAGGCTGCCGGGCACCATACCGGTGCCGTGACTGCTGCTCTCTCTCCCGCCGGCTCTCGGGGTCCCTACCATTGTCAGCCAGTGCCCCTGGGGGGAACGTGGGGATCTCAAAGCTGTCGTCAAAGATGCCGAAAGCAAACTGCCCATAGCCCTGCGGCAGCGTGAAGAGGTGCTGGTCCACATTCTGCAGGAAGAAGGCCGTGACTGTGGGCCCTTTGCAGGATGCCACAGTTCCTCCCCACTGTGGCCACTGTTCTAGGCTCAGGGCTTTGAGGGGACAAGGAGACACCAGGGAAATCTTGGTACATGTGTGGGACACAGGAGGGGAGGAGAGACCCAGGAAGGGAAGTTCAAGAAGCCCAAGGGTTTGGGGAGGACAGCCCCACTTGTTTGGGAGTAGGGTGGGCATCTGCCAAAGGGTGAGCAACTGCCTGCAGGACAGGGGGGCTGAGCCTGTTTCCTCAGCCATGCAGGGCATGATGCATTGTCGGGGTAGCCAACCAACTCACCTCAAATGGCTGCCTGCTTTGGTCTGTGGGGGCTGTGGAGGGAGCGGAACCATTTTCTGCACTCCTGGGTGGACACGGTTCAAGTCAGCAGTGGGGCGACCCGCTAGAGAAGAGGCAGGACCCCCACCTGACCCCCACGGGCCTCAGGTTCACTCTTGCCCTCTGCTGCCCTTGCCATCATCCCAAGTCAAGAGGCTGGAGACCATCTCAACCTCTGGCTGCCCAGGAACTCCAGGGCACCGCCCCAAGCCCACTCCCTGTCCACCATGCCCCCCAGGCTCCCAAGATAGTTCTGAAACAGCACTGGGTGCAGCACCTGAAAGTCCTACTCATCACAACTCCGCTCTCTCACCCTGGAGGCCTGGATCCTACTAGCATGCACCTAGGCCCAAGGCCTCTGTAACCAAGGGGCTACATTACCTGGTCTCTTCTGGAAGCTCCTCAATGAAACCAGACTCACATCGTGGGCAGATGTAATCCTGTGGGAGGAGAGAGAGATGTGAGTATGATCTCACGGTCCCAGCTCCCATGCCACCTGCATCCATGGGCTCACTGGACAGCCCTGCCTGAAGCAGGACACACCTTCGGCCTCTGCCTTGGGCCACAGCAAGCAGCAGAGGATAGGAGACCCAGGATGGGCATCACCTAAAGATACCCATCTATGAAACTGCTCCAGTCCAAGGTCAGACCCATCAGAGGCCTGAATAATGGGTGGGGGCAGGGCTAAGGCATGGACATTTTTTTTTTTAACGAGAGACAGAGATAGGGACAGACAGACAAGAAGGGAGAGAGATGTGAAGCATCAATTCTTTGTTGTGGCACCTTAGTTATTCACTGATTGCTTTCTTATATGTACCTTCACGGGGAGTGGGGGGTCGGGGGGACTCCAGTTGAACCAATGACCCCTTCCTCAAGCCAATGACCTTGGGCTCAAACCAGCGACCATGGGGTCATGTCTATGATCCCATGCTGGAACCAGCAACCCTGCACTCTAGCTGGTGACCTCGGGGTTTCAAACCTGGGTCCTCTGCATCCTAGGCTGACGCTCTATCCACTGTGCTACCACCTGGTCAGGAGGGCACGAATATCTTTCAACCAAAGCTACAACCTCTGTATCTTGACCTACTCCTCTGCAGATCTTCCCAGCCGCCCACATCCCAGTTACAGAGTTTCAGAGTGTACACTCAGCACATCAGCTGACGAAGGCTCTGACAAGGCCTGCAGCAAACAGGCCAACTAATGTGGGTCCTCAAGACCTTTCTGAGTGACCTCCCACATGCACATATAGGGAACATGGCCCTGGGGAGGCATCTAACCCTATACTCCTGGAGGGCCGCAGAAGAGACTATTGCACAAGAGACTATCTATGGGGCTCCAGGGCTATCTGGGCCTCAGAGCAGGTCAGCTCCCAGGAAGGCGGCCACTGAGAGCAGTGGGTGAGGCCCCACAGTGGCATTTCCGGAACATCCTGGCAGTCCAGCACACAAACTGTGACCCTAAGCTGGAGTGTGACCCCATTGACACTGGCCATGATCCCTACACCCCCTCTCCCACAGCCAGTGGCAGAGACCGTGATGTTCTGAGAGGAAAGTAGAGACCCCGCCCAGGCACAACATGTGTAAGCCTTGAAACCACACTGTTGTCCCTGAAACAAGCCCATTCCACATTGTGCTTGCTGGGTGTGTATAGGTCAGGGCTAGCATAGGTGTCCCTAAAGCCACAGACAGGAGACAAGACAGGAGTGCAAGGCCTGCTTCTGCCCAAAGTGACATCTCAGAAGTGTTGCCTACATGCTGTGTGGGAGAGAATGTGAGACTGTTTACAGTCCCATGTGACATAGCCCTCTGCAGGAGCAGCCCCATGGGGGTTGTCAGACTCCTCCATCTGTACAGGGGGTGCAGTACAGAGCACACCGTGTCTCTCTCACCTGTCCCACTGCCAAAAGTAAACCTGCCAGAGCCAAGTGGGGAGGGCAGTGGGGAGCCGCACAGGTCATGGGGCCCTATATCCAAAATACCTAAGAACTCTTATAATTCAGCAATAATAAAACAATCCAGTAAAAAAATGACCAAAGGATTTCTTCAGATACACAAATGAAAATGATCACTTCTCACAAAAAGATACTTGACACTACCAGGCGACAGGGAAATGCAGGCCACACCAGTGAGATACACTGTACACCTGCAGGACGACTCCACTCAGACGACAGTGACAAGCACTGGTGAGGATATGAAGGAATCAGAGCCTCCAGCACACTGGTGGGAATGTGCAATGGGTAGTCTCTCTGTAATACAGGGAGCAGGTCCACCAAAGGTCAGTCACCACGCAACCCTGTAGTATTGCTCTGTGTCCACCCAAGAGAAATAAAACCCCGCCCACATAGAATTCTATACAATTATGTCCATGTCTTGATTCACAAGAGCCACAACATGGAAACAACTCTAGTGTTCATCAATGCCTGAATGTAGTCAACCATGTACAGGAGTATTACTCAGCCATGTAAAGGAGGAAAGTACTGACACTCTCTACAATGTGGATGAACTTTGAAAACATGCTGCCTAAAACAAAAGATCACACAGTAGAGATCTCAATTATGTGAAATGTCCAGAACAGGCACAGACAGGAAGTGGGTCAGTGGTTATTAGGAGTCGGGGAGGGTGATGAGGTGACTGCTGATGGGGATGGGTTTCTTTTACAGTGGTAGAATGTTCTGGAATCAGATAGAGGGGATGGGTTCAGGACTCCAAATATACTGACCACACTGAAGTGTACATCTTAAGTGGGTCATATCTTAGTAAATTGTTACAAGAAACAGTGAAGACAGCAGACCTCAGCCCTCCTGAGAAGGGGTGTGGGGACAACTCCACTGCAGTGAGTGACCACGACAATCAACATAACGTGGGACTCCTAGCCAGTGGGGCATCACTCCTCCTACTGCCCTCCTGCCATCTGTCAGCTTGTTGTATACTTTTGAGGTTTCACATGAGTTACAGGAGGCTTTGTGAACAGACTCACAGGGAAACGTGGCTGCAAAGGAGCCTACATTGGCCACAGTGAGGATGCAGGGAACCAGACACCCCATAAACATGGCAAAATCAGACAAACCTGAACTCTGGTATGCCCACTACCAGGGGTCTGCCCAGGTAACCCCTCAGCTCTGCGTCCATGGGAAGGTCCCAACTCTCACCTAATCCTGGTGGAGCCCCCATCACCCCCTGCAGATGTGCCACATGACCTCAGCCTGAACATCAGTTTGATCTGCAGGGAACAGGCAACCTGTGCTCTGTCCTCAACAGAGAGCCCATGCCATATCCAGAGCGGTCCATCTGAGTTGTGGGCTGCCCAGACTTTGAGGCAGGGATCTAGCCTCTGCTTGTAGGTGGTGGGGAAGAAGTCAGAATCGAGGGTCTCCCAACACTCTCCTCCTCAAAGAGCATATTCCAAAGATCTTTATTACACCAGAGTGGCCAATGGTAGAAACACACATCCCAGCAAGGGTACTGTGAGATGGAGTGTATCCCTATCACAGGGCAGAACCTGTCACTGGCAACAGGGCCAAGGTGGTGGCTGCTCCTCTCCCAGGTGGTGGGACCAGCCTGTTTGTTGGGCCCTAACTTGTGAGCACCTATCCCTAGCCAATGACTTGATATGAATTTGTTACTTCTCCCCTTAGAGAAGTAGTGGAAGGTAAGGGGACCACCCCACCATCATCACAATGGCAACAGCAGTGGCCAGAACATGAAGGATGACGTACAAATGCTAAATTCACTGAACACTCATTCCATGTGCTGGGCCACTAGGACATGCTCAGGAGGTACTACTTGGCCCCTCTTTGGTAACAGGGAGAACATGGGGGCTTTGACACAGGGGCCCAGGTCACTGGGGCCAGCCCTTAGAACAAGCACCACCCTATTTCCAAGAGCTCCTTCACATCAACAAAAACAAAGGGCCCACAGCCAGGAGCATACAGTGAAGTTGGAAAAACTTGAGGTGGGAGCTGGGGAAATGGCTGGCCCCATATGATCAGCCACTCACTCTACAGTGACATTGGTCTCAGGGACTCTCGAAAAGCAGAGTGCCAGGCGCAACACAGACTCCAGGGAGGGCTGGTACAGAGTTGCAGCAGGGGTACAAGGATTCAGACCCAAACATAGACAAAATAAGACCTGTAGAGCCATCTAGAACTCAAAGGTACACTTGTTGCTTCCTCTGCCCCTTGCTGCCCTCTTCAGTTGTTACTGGGCAGAGGCCTGCCCAGACACCATGGGAAAGCAGACCTAGCCCCATTCCTGTTCCTCACCCCCGTCATGCCCTGTCTATCCCCACAAGCCTCCATGAGCCCTATGCACACTGCTAGATGCTAGGGTGCAGAGCTCTGCCAGGACGTGGGTCATCCAAGGTCTGCTTCATGCCAGCCACGTGCCCATTGTGCACACAGAGACCCCCAGCAGATGGTTTAACCCAGGTACACCTACCTAACCCAATCTTCAACCATCTTCCCAAGTTGCTGTGACACCATAAACAGGGACTGAGACTCCACTGCCCACAGACACAAGTGTGGAAGAACCTGTACTGAAGGAATGACCTCTACACAAGCTCCAAGGATGTCTACATCTAGGACCCTGCAGTCATGTATATCTATCACGTCCCCAGCACTCCCATTTCCAGGAAAGAATCAGGTCTGGGCCTGTGCACCAGCCTCAAGGCCTCCAGGCTAGCTGGCTTGCCTGGTTTCTGCTCCCACATGCCACAATCCAGCTAGGTCACACGCCTTTTTCTGTGCATTCTCTACACATGTACTCCCAGTGAACTTCATCAAGCAAGTGTGGATTATCTCATCAAATGCATCTGACAGCGAAGAGACTGAGGCCCAGGGTGGTTGAACACCTCACCCAGAGTCACACAGCTGAGAAGTGATGCAGCTGGGTGTAGCCTCAGCCTGATCCTAAAGCTGAGCCCAGCTGGTAGAGAAGCCTGAAATCCAGGGTGCCTGGGAAGATACCACCGTGACAACAACCTGTTCCTGTAACAACAGCAGTAGGACATGCATAAAAACCTACCAAGCTATCTTAAAGCAGAAACAGTGGGGGTGGTTTCCCACAAACAGAAGTCCCAGTTTCAGGGGTGAATGCTGGCTAGGACCTTACGCTATTACCAAGAGCCAACTTTCCCTCCCTGAGAACACCAGGTGTGGACCTTAATGATAAACATCACCCTGTCTACTGAGCCCCATTGAATCCCACTGCAAGCACCCCCTTCCCACTCAGACACCCCCTCACCAATGTATTTGCTCTTACCATATTTACCAACGTTCCTGACTAAACATTTGACAATCACATGTTCAGGGTTGGCTCCCTGATCAGTCTATAAAGTCTGAGGGCAAAGGTCATGACTACCTTGTCACCACTGGATTCTGTGACTAGGAAGGTCATCATCAGCCCAGTGAGTCAGAAGAGGTCAGTGCCTTCCTGGTTCAAGGCCACATGGCCAGCTACAAAATGACCACACCAGGCCAGGACTGGCCCCAGGATGGGAAATCTACAACAGCTAACTATGCAGATGCCTAACCTGACTAGCCTTAGCTTCCAGCTTCCTGATGGTTCTAGACAAGCTACTTTGGGGGTGAGCCTGAGAACCGGGGCCTAAATGGAGTTCACACCACATATGATGGGCTGCACGCAACTAATCCAGGCTGGTGGGCTGTCAGGCGACCAGCCTCTTCCTGCCACAGAGTAGAGAGACTCAGAGCTGAGGCGTGCAGGAAGCCAGAGGAGACAGAAACAAGACTTCCAGGAGACTGGAGTGGGGCAAGTCTCGGCTCCCCAAGTCTGTGCTCACCCACCCAAGGTTTCATTTAATTTTTCCCTTCCCCTAGAGAGGGAGGCAAGCTCCTTGCCCCTACCCTTTCTCTCCTGTTCGGCCTAGGCACAACTCGTCCAAACCCCGACTCTTGTTTTTTTTCTTTCCTGTGGCTGAGATAATGCAGACAGACTCCTTCTCCTGGCTTCTCCTGGCCCCCTCCCAGCAGCAATTCCTCTTCCCCGGGAATCCCACAGCTGGAAAGGAAGGACTAAGAATGTGCCTCTGAAATCAAAACAAGCTCTTCCACCCACCAGCCAGGTAACTGTGGGAAGATAAAGTACATGGAGCGCACCTAATAGGTGCTCAGTAAATCCTCACCACTTCCAGATTCCGCACCTGCTTCCTGTGAGCTGGCCCAGTGGAAACTGTCAGGACCCTGGCCGGCCTGAACCGCCATAGGTCTGTTTTTCCACTAGTGAAATGAGAACGGGTAAGCCAGGAGCAGGGGAACACTGGTCCAATCCCAGACCTACTGACTCAGAACCTCCAGGATGATGGCCCCGGGAAACTATCCTTAACAAGCAGCCCTCTCCTGCACCACACGGCGCTATCAAGCCATCTTGGAGGATACTGTCCTAAATAAGCAGGAGGCAACACCGGGCCACAGGTTGGGTGACCCCCAGGGAAGCGCAGAAAAGCAGGCTCGGGGTAGCTGTCAGACCCGAGCAGGGCCACAGCCATTCGTCCCGACGACAGAACGCAGGCGGGGGACTTCCACCTGGCGGCCGCAGCAAGGCGCGGCTCCGACGACGCTCTCCAGCAACAGCCCCCGGTCACCTCTCATCCAGCGCACCGCTTCCTCCTGGGCGGCGCGCCGGAGCAGATCACGCGGCCTCACGGGGCCGGAGCCCGCGGATCGGAATCACCGGCCCCGCTGCGCCACCGGGGACAGGCCCCGCCTCGGAAACCTCCGCGGAGCCCAGGGCCGACGCCGCCGGGGCTCAGTTTCCTCGTCTGGGCCAGCTCGCCTCAGGCCGAGGGAGAGGACCCGCCGCCTGGATCGGGGCTCACCGGCAGGCGCGGCACGATCTCGACCGAGCAGCAGTGGCAGAAGTACCGTCCCGGCTGCGGCGACGCCTCGGCCATGGTCGCCGCCGCCTCCTCAGCGCCACCCACCCCCCGCGCGGCTCCCGCCGCCGGCCGTTTTCTGCTCTCTCGCCGGCCGACGAGCCCGCGCACGCTCACGCACAGCACGCACGGCGCGTGGGGCGGAGTGGAGAGCGCGGGAGCAGGCCTGGCGGCGCGCGCAGCGAGGTGGTGGCCGTGCTGACGGTGGCCGCCGAGGGGCAAACTAGATGCAGGAGTCTCCCGAGCTGGACGCGCGGTGCTGGGCAGAGAGGCCGGGCCTGAGTAGAGGGAGATTGAACCTCCTCTCCAAACCCGGAAAGGCTCCCATTTCCCTTCATTATTTCTCTTTCCTCATGTCCCAATATTTCCCCTCACTGTCCTCATTGCTCCTGGTAAGCGATAGGCGCGTTCTCACATCCAAGCTTTTTCACTGGCTGTGCCTCTACTGGGTGCACCTTTCCCCAAGGCACCCGCTTGGCGTTCTTCATGTCTTTTGTTTGTCTAACCCATTGGGATACCCTCCTCAAGAGTACTAATTTTTACCTGATAAATTGTCGGGTCAGTCCCACAGCAGATAGAATATTTGTATTTTGTTCCTGCTGGACTCATAACAGTGCCTGGCACACAGGCATTCCATAAACACTTGTTGAATGAATGCAGACAAGAGACCCATTCCTGGCTCAAAGGAGGATCCAGGCCCCGACCAGATAGCTCAGTCCACAAAGTTCAGTTGGTTAGAGCATCCTCTGGAAGCACAGAGGCTGCTGGTTTGATTCCCAGTCAGGGCACATACAGGAACAGATCAGTGTTCCTCTCTCTCTCTCTCTTTCTCTCCTTCCTCTCTTATTGAAATCAATAATTTTTTTTCTTTTTTTAAGACTTTATTCATTTTTAGAGAGAAGGAGGGAGGAGCAGGAAGCATCAACTCCCATATGTGCCTTGACCTGGCAAGCCAGTTTCGAACCGGCGACCTCAGCATTCCAGGTCGATACATTTATCCACTGTGCCACCACAGGTCAGGCTGAAATCAATAAATTAAACAAAAAGTAGGATCCAGCCCAATCATGCATTTATTTCTTTTATGTACTCAACATTCATTGAGTACCTGGCTGCAAAGACACAGCAGAGTAAACGACAATAAAAAGGGTGGTCTGAAATACCCTCTGACTGGAGTAGACAGAGATGGGTTCAGACACCCCCAGGCCCTTGGGGTTGAGCCAGAGGATGGGACACTAGGATGGCCCTGGCTCTTCCTGAGAAGACAAACAGAGCTTCCTAGTGGATGGGGAAGTGAAGCCAGGGTGTTGAGGAAATAAAAATTGGAGCCTGTGTATAAAAAGTCTTGAATGTCAAGAGGCTGGGAACCTGGACCTGTCTGCCAGCCACTGGCTTCTTCCCCTTAAACCTCGGGGTGATTCCAAACCATTCCTGCTCGACCACCAGAGAGCGCATGAAACCATTCCTGCTCTGACCACCAGAGAGCGCATCAGCCCCATCACTAAGAATCCAGGAAACCTCAGGTCCAGGGAGAAGCGGTCCTTTGCCTCAGACCTTTCATGCACAGCTCCTGGCTCACTTCACACTACTGAAATTCATTCATTCATTCATTCATTCATTCATTCATTCATTCATTCTGCAGAAGTGTATGAGGTACCACCCAAGAGGCCTTGTAGCCAGCAGGCTCATGTAAATCTCACAAGCAACACTGTGTGACCCTGGGCAAGTGGCAGAACCTGCCTCCCAGGGCTGTAGGATTAGATGAGGCTTGAGGCACAATGGGTAGACATGGCACCTCCTCAGTCCTCAGTGGGCCCTTCTGCCTGCCCTGAAGTCATCTGCTCCTCACTCATTTTCTCCCCAACCCAGCCTCATTGGTCAGCTTGGATGGGTCAAGCTGGATCTCACCTCAGGGCCTTCGCCTGGCCATGTCCTCTGCTGGGAGTGCCCTTCCCACTGTTCTCTTTTCCTGGTTTCAGGAGGTTGCCTCCACCCCTTCATGGGGTAGCCACATCCCCTTTGCATCCCACTGCCAAGCACCCTGATCTCTTCCACCACAGCCATCCTCCAATCCAGGAGTTAGCATTGGTGTCTCCCAATATGTAAGGTTAACATTCAACATACAGTTTATGCTCAATAGAGTCATGAATAACTGAACATTAATGAGTACTTGCTGTGTGCCAAACCCAAGCAAGGTTCTGGAAATGCAGTGTGAACAAGATACAGTGTTCTATGTTATAAAACTACAAGCTCAGCCCTGGTGGGATAGCTCTATTGGTTAGTGCAGTGATGGGTAATCTTTTGAGCTTGGGGTGTCAAAATTCGCCAAAAAAAACGAGTATAACTCGGGTGGTATGTCACTTCGAGAAAAACGGCCTAACCGGAAGTCCCAGAACTAGACGCTCTGTGCCGGAGTTCTGTTGTTTTGGCCTACAGACCTCTGGCACAGAGTGTCTACACTACAGCAAATGTTTTATCCTCAGCTACTGCACCTAGCCGTAGCTGAAACATCCTTCTCAGCATGCGGCCCCATACTTCTCTGGTATGCGGCCGCGTGTCATCGAAAATGGCTACATGTGTCAGTGCTGACATGCGTGTCATAGGTTCGCCACCACGGGGTTAGAGCATTGTCCTGAAGCTCAGAGGGGGCCAGTTAGATTCCTGGTCAGGGCACATACAGAAACAGATCGATGTCCCTGTCTCTCACTCTCTCTCTCTTGTCCTTCCTCTCTCGCTAAAATCAATAAAAATAAAAAACTAGGAGCTCAGGAGGTGTTAGGCCTGAAGGTTAATCCTCACACAAGCACCATGAGGTGGGACAATTATGATCTCACTTTACAGACAAGGAGACTGAAGCTCAAACCTGGTCAAGCATGTGGCCAGCAGCCCTGAGTTTCTGGGGCCCTCAGGGACTTATTGGTAAACCCATTGGGACAGATTTGGGAGGCTCTCCAACTGCTGGGCATGACAAGACACCGGTGCCTACTATTGATTGATGGTTTCCCAGAAAATTTTTCTTGGAAAGGATTTGAAAGTAGAGGTGGAATGTGACTTGGCCCCTAAAGACTCCCCAGGGCAGAACCATATCAACCCCTTCAGTCTGTACCCCAGGTGGGGCAGAGCTTCACTCCTTAGATGCAGGACAGGACTATGCCTCCTCCCTCAGATCCAGGGCAGGGCTGTAACTCCCCTCTCAGACTTGGTTGTGCCTTCCTCTTCAGACACTGTAAGACAAGGACACATGGCCCTCTGAGCCTCAGTCTTCCATGTGTATAATGGGTCTCTCTCACCTGTGCCCATAGCATTCACAGGGAGAACATTCTGTAAATGGCCACTGTGCTTAGTCTTCCATCTATACAACGGGTCTCTCACCTGTGCCCATAGACTTCACAGGGAGAACACTCTGTAATGACCACTGTGATTATAGATCTCCAGCTCTCTTCACCTCTTAACTTTTGTCCAGGTCTGCTGCACTGCCTAGAGCAGGGGTGCTCAATAAGTGGATCGCGATCTACTGGTCGATCGCGAAGGAAGTGTGGGTAGATCGCATGACATTAAAAAGACATTTGTCTTTTGATTGGCATACAGGGTAGCCAATCTGACGTCTGAACTTTTGACACCCTACGCATGCGCATTAAACCACGCTAACTTGTTCAGTTACATTGCTGCGTAGTTAGCCTTCAATTTATTTAAACTAAATACAACAAAGGGTATAAAAATGAGTGCTGTAGCTGTTCCGAGTAAGAAGCCTAAAACCTACCATTTCCATACAGAATGGGAGGGGATTTTTTTCACTATGTCATATTCTAAGTGCGTTTGCCTCATCTGTCTGTGTGCCATTGCTATTCCAAAGAAGGAAATGCGGAGTGGCTTTTTTGGACTGTTCATAAAAACTATGACATTGACTTTCCTCCGAAAAGAGAGCTGAGAAGGAGAAAGGTGAAAGAAGAATACACAATATTAAATAGTAATAATAGTAACTTAAATAATGATAATATAGAAGAAATAAATTTATGTTTTGCATTTTTATTGTAGGTAGATAATTTTCTTTTTTTATTTTCTTTAACTTTTTTTTTTTTTTTTTACAGAGAGAGGTATAGATAGGGACAGACAGACAGGAATGGAGAGAGGTGAGAAGCATCAATCATTAGTTTTTCATTGCCGTTGCGACACCTTAGTTGTTCATTGATTGCTTTCTCACATGTGCCTTGACCGTGGGCCTTCAGCAGACCGAGCAACCCCTTGCTGGAGCCAGCAACCTTGGGTCCAAGCTGACGAGCTTTTGCTCAAGCCAGATGGGCCTGCGCTCAAGCTGGCAAGCTCGGGGTCTCGAACCTGGGTCTTCCGCATCCCAGTCTGGCGCTCTATCCACTGTGCCACCTCCAGGTAAGGGTGTAGGTAGATAATTTTGACTTGGTCATCTTATAAGTAGCTCGCAAGCTGAAAAAGCGTGGGCACCCCTGGCCTAGAGTGTGCTGGGACCATAAGGGAGGATGCCAGCTACAACTTGGTGGTCAGCCCTCATTGTTCAGTTCAGAGAAGGAAGGTACCTGCCCCATAGCTCAGCACATGGGTTCTGGAATCTTACTTACCTAGTACTGAATCCAGCTCTAACCCTGTGGAACTTTGTGGGTCTGGAAATTCACTTTCCCTCCTCCAGCTTTAATTGACCCTCTGTAATTGGGTGCCTGCCTCACAGTGTCACGATGAGGGGCAAAGGAGACTCATCACACACTTGCCTGGCTAAACACCAATGAGTTCATTGATAAGTATCCATGCACACATATCATACCCCCACTGTGTGCCAGGCACTATTTCTGGTGTCCCAGCTGCAATCTGCAGTACTGGGAGCCAGACCCATTTAACAGATGAGAAAACAGAGGCCCACAGAGGTCACACATGACATGGACAAGGTAGCATAGACTAGACTGAGCTTCTAGAGACACCTCCTCCTTCCAAGGCTCAGGGTCACTTCCTCAGAGACCCCACAACCTTCCTGTTCCCAAGGGCTTTGTACTACCACCTGTCTTCACATCTTGTTCACTCCCTTGTTTGTTTCCAGCCTGGCAGAGACTGTTTCACTGTGGTGACACATTGAACCCAAAAGGCCTGCCTGTATTGGCCTATTGCTTCTGTAACAAATCACCAGCAACTTGGTGGCATAAAAATAAATAAATTAATTTAAAAAAACACACACAAATTTTTTGTTTTAGTTCTGGAGGTCAGAAGTACAACATGGGTTTTGTGGAGATAAAAATCAAGGAATTTGGCCTTGGGCGGTTGGCTGAATGGTAGAGCATTGTCCTGGCATGTGGATGTGGATGTCTTGGGTTCAATTCCTGGTCAGGGCACACAGGAGAAGCAACCATTTGCTTCTCCACCCCTTCCCCTCCCCTCTCTCTCTCCCTTCTTCTCCCACAGCCATGGCTCAATTGGTTTGAGAGCATTGGCCCAGGAGCTGAGTATGGCTCTGTGGAGCCTCCACCTCAGGCCTTGGTTGCAAACATGGCCCCAGATGGGCAGAGCTTCAGCCCCAGACAGGGAGTTGCTGGGTGGATCCCGGTCAGAGCACATGCAGGAGTCTGTCTCTTTAACTTCCATCCTCTAACTTGGAAAAGAAGAAGAAAAGAAATCAAGACATCAGCCGAGTTGCATTCCTTTCTAGAGGCTCTAGGGAAGAATCTGTTTCCAGCCTTTCATAGCTTCTAGAGGCTGCCCACATTACTTGGCTTATGACCCCTTCCTCCAGGCTCCTTCCTCCATCTTTGTAGCCAGCAATGGCAGGTCCTGTCCTTCTCATGTATCATTTCTCTGACCACAGAGAGAAAGGTCTCCACTTTTTTTTATTATTATTATTCAGTGAGAGAAGGGTAGGCAGAGACAGACTCCCACATGCATCCTGACCAGGATCCACCCAGGAAGCCCACTAGGGGGCGATGCTCTGCCCATCTGGGGTGTTGCTCTGTTGTTTGGCAACTGAGCTCTTCTTAGTGTCTGAGGCAGAGGCCATGGAGCAATCCTCAGCGCCCGAGGCCAACTCACTCAAATTGAGCCATGGCTGCAGGAGGGAAAGAGATAGAGAGAGAAGTGAAAGGGCAAGGGGTGGAGCAGATGGGTGCTTCTCCTGTGTGCCCTGACTAGGAATCGAACCCAGGACATCCACACACCAGGACGACGCTCTACCACTGAGGCAACTTGCCAGGGCCAAAAGATCTCCACTTCTTTTTTATTATTTTTTAATAATTTTTTAAAAGACTTTTTTCCTTTTTTTTTTTTTTTTCCAGAGAGGAGAGAGAGATAGAGAGAAAGGGGGAGGAGCAGGAAGCATCAACTCACATGTGTGCCTTGACCAGGCAAACCCAGGATTTTGAACCGGCGACCTCAGTGTTCCAGGTCAATGCTTTATCCCACTGCGCCACCACAGGTCAGGCAAGATCTCCACTTTTAAGATACTGTGATGACATTGGGCTCATCAAGTAATCCAGTATTATCTCCCCATCCAAAGTTCCTTAACTTAACTCCATCTGCAAAGTGTCTTTGCCACTGAAGGTGACAGAACGGGATTAGGATTACACGTCTCAGATTGAATTGGGCTTTCTCTTGCTTGTAGCACAAAGATTCCATTACTGTACTTCTGTTCCCACCCCTCTCTTCCCCATGGTTCCCGAGTCTCAATTTAAATGTCCTGTCCCTCTAAGAAGTCTTCCTTGCTCTCCCAGGCTGGGTCAGGTATGGCCTTGGTGCATTCTGCATCACAGCTCTGATCAAAATCTGTTTCATTGCCATTTTACCTGTGGGGCCTGGGATGGGGATCAGGGGTTATGGGGAGTTATGGTGGGTGTTTGAGGTGAGGAGGAGTCTAGGGCAGCTGGAGTAGGAAGTGGGCTGCAATGGATGATGCTGAGGCTGGGTCAGGGTAGAAAGGAAGGTACAAATAGGAAATACTTAAAAAGGGGCTCCCCAGAATGAGCCAGTAACTCATTGAAGTCACCTAGCAGATAGCCTCTGGGTTGGGGAGACATACCAGACTAGGGAGAAGAAAGCCACTGGCAGCTGATCTACATTTGGAACCCACACCAGGCTGACAATGACCTTTTGATTTGCACAGCCCAGGCCAGGGTGTCTGAGGTCAGGTCTTGGCCAAGGTCACACTGTCCAGCCCACACACACCCTTGTAAGAACACAGAGTCCCATCCCTGTCCCATTCCCCAACCAAGGGAGAATTCCCTCAGACTCTGAGAGGCCAAGGCCACGTCAGTACAGCTGGGCATCTTCCCTCAGTGCCTCTAGGCCAGGGGTGCTCAATACTTGGATCGTGATCTACAGGTCGATCGCGAAGGAAATGTGGGTAAATCGCATGACATTAAAAAAGACATTTGTCTTTTGATTGGCATACAGGGTAGCCAATCTGACATCTGAACTTTTGACACCCTACGCATGCGCATTAAACCGCGCTAACTTGTTCAGTTACATTGCTGTGTAGTTAGCCTTCAATTTATTTAAACTAAATACAACAAAGGGTATAAAAATGAGTGCCATAGCTGGTCCGAGTAAGAAGCCTAAAACCTACCACTTTCATACACAATGGGAGGGGATTTTTTTCACTATGTCATATTCTAAGTGCGTTTGCCTCATCTGTCTGTGTGCCATTGCTATTCCAAAGAAGGAAATGCGGAGCGGCTTTTTTGGACTGTTCATAAAAACTATGACATTGACTTTCCTCTGAAAAGAGAGCTGAGAAGGAGAAAGGTGAAAGAAGAATACACAATATTAAATAGTAATAATAGTAACTTAAATAATGATAATATAGAAGAAATAAATTTATGTTTTGCATTTTTATTGTAGGTAGATCATTTTGACTTGGTCATCTTATAAGTAGCTCGCAAGCTGAAAAAGTGTGGGCACCCCTGCTCTAGGCAGTAACATGGCCCTTGGCTACAGGCTGAGGGATATGGGTCAGGCTGGGTAGCTAAGGCAGAGGAAGAAGGATGGGTGTAGCATCTGATGGGAGAAGTTCTTGTATGTGCAGAGGAGGGGCTGTGTTATGTGGCCATGAGGACCCTCAATTTCTATACATGGGGAGGGGACAGATACAGGAATAGGGGTTGATGAGGCAGAGTCTGCCCTGGGAGATATCCAATTGCTTTCCATATTTATTTATTTATTCATTCATTCATTTTAGAGAGGAGAGTGAGAGTGAGAGAGGGGTGGAGGAGGAGCAGGAAGCATCAACTCCCATATGTGCCTTGACCAGACAAGTGCAGGATTTCGAATCGGCGACCTCAGCGTTCCAGGTCGACAATTTATCCACTGTGCCACCACAGGTCAGCATATTTTTAATTTTCCTGAAAACGTACCATTCTTTGAAGTTATATATTAATTTGTTTGTCTATATGTTTTATTGGCTATGGCCCGTACAAACCATGAGCTCAATGATGATGGGACTGGGTCTGCCTTGGTCACCCTGGTACTTCAACTCAGCATCTCCCAATGGTCACTACCACCAGGAGATGGTCATTAAATTATTTTCTTAGAAACAGAAACATAGAGGATTTGCACAGAACCTGAGTACTTTGAGAGTACCCTGACAATTTGAGAAGCTCCCAAGGTAGAAGGGGTCAGTTTCAAAATAGGAAGTGTGCCTGGCTGCATCAAGGTCCTTGTAGACTCACTTTCCAGGTCCATGCTGATGTCACTGTCATAAATTGAGGACATACAAGATTCCAGGGCGCTGAACCTGAGCAGAGAGAAGGAAAAGTTCTTGCGACTATAGCCCTAGCAGACCGTCTACAGAGGTGTGGGAGGGGTGCACAGTCTCACAGGGTATGGAGAGGCAAAGACCAGGCACACAGTGGTACTTTGGAAGTTTTGTGGTATAATTACTGCAGTCAGTGATGTTGTTGGATCCATTTGTGTCCCTGGGTCTTTCCCTGCAGCCCCCCAGCCCCCAAAACACTTGCTCACACCCAGCTGTGCCCACTGGCTCCAGCAGTCAGGTGGCTTAGGTGGGTGGACTGGCTTGCGAACATCAAGGCTAGGGGCTGATGTCCTTGGGGGAATGTAAGGACGGGAGGACCATGCTTGGGCCATGCAAGTGACCTCATGCAATCCACGACATGGTACACACGCTCCCACGAGTCACCAGTTAGCTCAGACACCGCCCTACAACTGTAGACCCCAAACGCAGGGTGACACCTTAAATTCACACCCTCGGTCACAATTTTGCCCCTTTGCCTCAGCTACAGCCATACCTTTCTAGATAAATTCTCAGGCTCCCGGGTCGGGCCCACCACTTACCAGCTGCCACCCAGGTGGTCAGGCCCAGCCCTTGCACACAGGCTATACGACTCTGCCTCGTGCCCAGCCATTCCCGCGCCCCGCCCCGGCCCCGCCCCGCCCTGCCCGCAGCCAGCGGGACCTTTATAGGGAGCGCCGGCCGCGGAGCACTGGGAAGTCGGTGCCACCCTCCCTGCCGCCTGCCCAAGCGTCTGTGTCCAACGCGGGGGACTGCCGCCACCGGTGTCTCTGCGTTCGCCATGCGTCCCGGGGCATCTGGGCCACTGTGGCCACTGCCCTGGGGGGCCCTGGCTTGGGCTGTGGGCTTCATGGGCTCCGTGGGCTCAGGGCATCCCGCGCCCGGTGAGTGGGGTGGCCGAAAGAGGAGGGCGGGGGTGGGCCACCCACTTGGGCCTGCCCAGAGTGCTGTCGGGGAATGTTGGGGGTCGCAGATGCGGTGGCAACTGCGGGTGGAGGGCGGTGACCAAAGGCCGCCTGCCAATCTTTGGAAGGGCTTGAAGGAAGGTAACCAGGATGTCAGCAGAACAGATGTGACTCTCCCACAATTATGATCAACAGTAGTCACAATGATTGGCATTTATTGAGCATTTAGTGTCTACCTCTTACTTCCCTGAATTCATATAACAGCCCAAATGGAGTGGGAACTCTTATCATGCCCGCTTTCCAGATGGGGAAACTGAGGAATGGGGTCACACAGTTTGTGGCAGAGCCAGAATTGGAACCCAGACCATCGGGTCCTTACACTGCAGAGAAGCAGGGTTGGGTGGCTGGACCCAGGAACTCCAGCAGAAGCCTCAGATCATCCCTGGGTCTGGCTTAGGAATATATATAGATTAGAATGTCATACCTGCCACTTATTGGAAGACACCAAGCAAAAGTATCCTCACTCTTGGTCTCAGTTTACCCTTTTATGAGTGCCATGGTGCTGAGTTCCCAGAGTGGGTCCCTAAGAGGCACTCAGTACAGCACTGGGAACCAGTAAGCTTTCTGGGATGGGGGTTGTGGCCATTCCTACCCCCATTTAAGGGTGAAGAAACTGAAGCCAGCTGCCCCCCACACCAGGCAGCCCCACCCAGCCCTGCACAGAGGGAGGGGAGAGCAAAGCCCCCTCACTGAAGGCCGTGTCCCCAGGGAGACAGTGAGCTCATGCAAGGGGAATGTTCCCAAGTTGGAGTGAGTAAGGCAATCCAGGCAATGGGGGGGGGGGCTGTCAGGAGAGGGAGACTGTATGCCCTCATGTACTGTTTAGACAGAGGGCAGAGGCAGGAAAGGCAGCTCCAGGTCCTACTGACCCTGACACATCCAGCTCTGGGTGTTTGACTGATTGGGCAGGATATCAGGCCTGGGTGGGTAGGGGGGTGCATAGAGAGAGGAGAGCTTCCCAGGATGGTCAGGGATTGGCTAGGAATTAGTGGTGGAGCTCAGAGAGGAGATCCCCAAAAGATCCGGAGTCCCCTCCTTCCCATGTTGGGGGCAGATCACTCCCTTCATAATTACTGAGTACCAACTGTACTGTATGCATCCATGGGGCTGGCAGCTGGATGGAAGGTCAAAGCCTAGGTATCAGGAGTGGTACAGGAGGCACCTCTGGTCCTATAGGAAGTGTCCCTCCCCCACCTGCCCTGGTCCACAGGTGGTGTTTGCTGGCTCCAGCAGGGCAGAGAGGCCACCTGCAGCCTGGTGCTGAGGACAGATGTGAGCCAAGCTGAGTGTTGTGCCTCTGGCAACATTGACACTGCCTGGTCCAACTTCACCCACCCGGGGAACAAGATCAGCCTCCTGGGCTTCCTGGGCCTTGTCCACTGCTTCCCCTGCAAAGGTAAGATCTTGGGTACCAGCCAGAGTTCTATGTCACTATGGTGGACCAGCTAGAAGTGAGCTCCTTGTCTCAGGAGTATGCAGGAGGAAGTCAGACTGCTAGGAGGAACAGTTGTGGAGAAGATCCCAGCCTTAGCCTGCCTCAGTTGAGGATTCAGGAAGATGCTCTGAGGACTCTCCAATTTGGTTTCCAGCCTCTAGGTCCTTGCTTAAACCAAGCCTTCTGCCAGGATGGCCTTTGTCACCTGCATCCCACCTGGTGGAAGTATACTTGGCTCACACCTAACTCCTGGGAAAGTAGATTTTCCTGAGTGGCCATTCTGAATTGTGACCCCATATTCAATATTCTCAACTGTACTTATCTGTCCTTAAATCCATGGCTTCCCAGAAAACTGTGGTGGGTCCCCAACTGCATGTTTAATAAACATGTGCCTTCTGGACCAGGTTCTTAGGAATGCAGCCTCCTCCATCAGACCAGGAGCTATTCAATGGCTGAATTAATAAGTCAAGACATATCCTCTGCCCTGGAGAGGAGGCTGGGAGCCCTCCTAGCCCCTGTGGTCAAGGCTGAACCTGCAGGAACCCAGCGGGGACATGAAGGATATGGGTATTAGAGACAGGGTGTTGAGAGATGATTAGGAATTTATCAGCTGGAGAAAGTATGGGGAAGAGCATCAGCAGAGGCCATGGCCTGGGATGAGGTCCTGGTAGGTGGTGTCAGAGCAGGGGAGCAGGGAGGAGGCTAGAGCTGAGGGCCAGAGTGCTGAAGGCCAAACTGAGGAGTCTGTCTGGCCACTGGAATGTGATTAATCCCAGAACAGTCTTGCTGGGTGGTCCTAAACTCACTGCCATGTGCCCTACCTCACTCTAGAACCCTCTCTGGCTTCTAGGAGGAAGAGAGGCCAAAAAGCTCCTGGCCTGGGCATAAGATGGTCCAGGACAACCTTTCCCCACCCCCATTCTGGCCTTGGGGTAGGGAATTCAGCCTCCCACCACTTGTTTCTTCTTGCATGAAGAGGAGCATTTCCAGATGTGCATGTGGGTGGGAGGCTTCCAGGTGCAGGCCACATGCCCTGGAAGGGGCAACCAACAGGGGGGTGCAGGCCATTTTCTTAGGAGAATCCACTTATTTTATGCCCACCCTGTAAAAGCTGGTTTCCCCATCACCCCCACTGTATACAAGGGGAAACTGAGGCTAGAGTGTAAAGTCAGCTCAGAGTCCGCCCTCCAGACCCACAAGCAACAGAACCGGGTGTGTGTGGGGTGTTCATCTAGGATCTAGCCTGGAGTTATCCTGAGGTGCTCCTGGCTCTCCTCCACTCATAGAGGTGACAGGGCCTCAGTTTCACCTTTTGTAAAATGGTGACAAAACAGCAGGACCTCCTAGGGTGGCTGGGAGACTTCAAAGAGCCAGGTAGGGCCTGAGAGGAAGGAGCGATCATTAGTGGGGTATGATTTGCATTTCCGAAGGTCTCAGGGCCAGAGTAGAGGCGGGGACCAGAAAGAGACTTCTGGTCAGACCTGTTTCCCTATCTAAGAAATGGGGCTGAGAGGGAGTGGGTAACCCCTAGTCCAGACGGCTTGGGATGTGGGAGGCCCGCTCCCCAGGAAATGAGCCTCAGGCCAGGCGCCGAGGCCCCGCCCTCCCTGTCGCCTCCTCCGGGGAGGTCTTGGCAGGCTCGGGAACAGACACTGCCAGTCCTCCCCAGACCTGCGCCTGGATGGGGTGGAGCCCCCCACCCTAACCCCGGGCTGACGCAGACAGATTCTCCGCTGGCCTGCCCAGAAAGGAGAGTTAGGGAACAGACGTCAGTGAAAGCGGGGCGAGGGGGCTGGAAGCCTATTTCTGGACCCCAAGATTCGGGGCATAGACGACCTTCCCGCCAACAATGAGCCCAATCTCCAGACACAGCCCCCAACTCCCGGTGTCTACCCAGGCAATGGTGGAATCTCTCTCACAACGGAACCCCCACCCAGACACCGAACCAGTACCCTCGCTGTGCGCCCCGACTCCAGACAGTCCCCCACTCCGGCCCGGCCTCTATCCTTCAGAACAGGGAACGAGGCGCCGTAGGTTCAGAAGACCTTTGGCAACAGCCACGCGCCTCAGCCCATGGGCGCGTGTCCTGTGTCCGCAGATTCGTGCGAGGACGTGGAGTGCGGTCCCGGCAAGGTTTGCCGCATGCTGGGGGGCCGCCCGCGCTGCGAGTGCACGCCAGACTGTGCAGAGAGCCCGGCGCGCCTGCAGGTCTGCGGCTCCGACGGCGCCACCTACCGTGACGAGTGCGAGCTGCGCGCTGCGCGCTGCCGTGGCCATCCAGATCTACGTATCATGTACCCTGGCCGCTGCCGCAGTACGTGGGGGCGGGGCCTGTTGGGGGGCGGGGTCACCAGACCGGCGCGTCAGTACAGCTGCGGCAGAACTTGGGGGCGGGACCTGGGGAAGGGCGGAACCTCCAGTGAAAGTGCCTAGTAACCTAGTAGTGTAGGTATTGGTCTCGAGGGTTGGGGCGGAACTTATGGGGGGCGGGACCTAGATGGCTAGGTCGTGGGTGGAGTCTAATAAAGGGAGACTTTATGCTCCTGAGAGAACGTCAGTGGATTGGGTCTTCTGTAGGGTCGAGAATAAGGAAGAGTATGGAGGAAGTATGGAAAGTGGGGTTCTGGGGCTCACAGGGGGTGAGAGGTATGGGTGCGTGACTCGAGCTTATGAGTGCAATCAGAGGGGCGGGACTTAAGGGTTGACTTGGGCTATAAAAGGGATCTAGTAGGAGGGGTGTGGCTTCTGGCACAACAAGAGGGGGCGGGGCCTGAGTGTGGACTCTGTTGTGGGCGGGGTTCGTGGTGGTCCTGGTGGCTTCCCTGACCCACCCTGGCGCCCTGCCCGCAGAATCGTGCGCTCACGTGATGTGCCAGAGGCCGCAGTCGTGCGTGGTGGACCAGACAGGCAGCGCTCACTGCGTAATGTGTCGCGCTGCGCCCTGCCCCGCGCCCTCCAGCCCTGGTCAGGAACTCTGCGGCAACAACAACGTCACCTACATGTCCTCGTGCCACCTCCGCCAGGCCACCTGTTTCCTGGGCCGCTCCATTGGCGTGCGCCATCCGGGCAGCTGCGCAGGGGCGGAGCGGAACGGGGAGCAACTGTGGATTCTAGCCTCCAGTCCCTCTCCTCACCCCCATTTCTCTGTTCATCCCTCCCGCTCAGCAGGCACCCCTGAACTGTCAGATGCTGAGTCTGAGGAAGAGGAGAACTTCGTGTGACTTACAGGGCGACCTGGGCCTGGCGTTCAAGGCCTCCAGCATTTTATTTATTGCCACAGCAAGCCTAATTTATGTCCCACGGACACTCCCTAGAGCCCGGGCCGGGCCGGACCACTTGGGGGAGCCCTGGACCCCTCTCCTCAACCATTTCTCAGAAGGATTGGTTGAGGGAGGCCTGGGAGCAATGCTAATGGATGGAGCCTCCACCCCAGACACCTACTGCTCAAGAGATCCCAGCTTCTGCTCCCTCCCGTGTTATCTGTTATCACTGTCACCAAGAGAGGGCTGGGAATCCTCTGTCAGCTATTAGTGGAAAGGTACCCTGGCCTTCTAGAACAGGAACCAAGAGGTAAAGAGAGGTTCACAACCTAGGTGTATATAAATGAACCTTGAAACATGCTCAGACCTCTGGACAGGCCAGGGAAGAAGCCTCGGTCTCCTACCAGCCCAAGAATCCGGGGCTTTTCTTCTTCACTACCTCCTTGTATCTGGTAGGTCCTGTGAAGGCCCCTGAGAAAAGCACAGCTTGTCCCCTGGTGGGGGAGGCACTATATGTGCCTCCTGACACAGGCCTCAGCTCAGCATCAGCTTAGTACAGGGCACCCTGTCAGTGGTATCCAATCTACTTAGGGTGAGACCTGGTGGGGTATAGATGCCATGGCCCAATGCACACAAGGCATCCTGAAGCTATATGTCTGAGTAGCACCTCTAGTGCCTGCTGACCTGTCCACAGTTGAGGTCCAGACCCTGGACTCCTTGGTGCCATGAGGCCCGGTTCCTAGCTGGACACTTTTTGCCCACCAGCTAGGCTCAGGAGTCTTGACACACATACCCCCAATGCTAGCCTAGAGCCAATTTTCTCTATCCCTTTGGGCTGTCACTTAATGGCGCCTCCCTGTGCCTTTGTGCAGACCAGAGGCTCAAACCAGATATGAGAACTCAGCTTCTCAAGTTTGGGGCAAGGAGTGCAGGGGCAGTGTGCTCACGCTCTCCCAGCCCCCCAAAAGTGCCTTACCTATAACATCCAGAAAAGTACCCTTGAGTAGGTGAGTTGGTCTAGCCCCCCAATAAGGCAAGTTCCCCTGTTCTGGGGTGCTGCCTCACCAAAGAAATAAAGATTATAAAAAGCCATCCTGGGGTTGATTCCCTCTCTCTCTGAGCCTCTGTGTCACCCACTTTAGTAGAAAGTTACTAGCCTGGAGCCTGGGTTGCTATTAGGGTGGTAAGTGGAGGGTTCTGGAAGCATCTGGGGGAGACACATAAACATATGTTATTGGAGCAGCCACTGTCCATCTCTGGACCTCTGTCCATTTCTGGGCAGTGGACAGCAGCTAGAGAGTGGACTGAGACAGATGGAATGGTGGGGAATGGTGAGTAAGAGAAAAAGGGGGCTCAGGGAGGGAGTGGCTCAGCTGGACCCTCAGCCACCTTGAGACCAAGAAGTAGCTCAAGGAATATGGGTAGACCATTGTGTCTGGTTAGTTAGTTAACATTTTATTGTGTTATATTGGCCCTTTTTGTTTGGAACTGATGTCCACCCCAACCTCCTGGGTTTGAGGACCTGATGGACCCCCTGTCCCAGCCCCAGAATTTTCCAGGCTGGACCTGTTTGCATTGGTGGCCATCTCATTTGTGTACCGAGCTCTGCTGTGGGTTCAGGCAGCTCCTGTGGGGACCCTAGTGGTCCTGGGTGGGGTATCAAGCTGGGGGCTGTGTGGGTGCCGCCGGACCACATCCCAGATCCAGGTCATGAAATCAGACACCTGTGTGTACACATCTGGGGTCTTGGGGTCACCGCACCAGAGGCCAGAGAAGGAAACGATGCCATGGGCCCGGTTTCTGCACACCAGGGGCCCCCCGGAGTCCGCCTGGGATGGAGGGAAAGGTGAGGTCAGGATTTCTTCTGTCAGCCTCATATCACAACCTCTTGCCCTCCCCTCATATCAGAGGCAGGAGCTTCTACATGTAAAGCCCACCAGGATCCTTTCCTGCCCCCAAACCCTTTCATGTAGGACCCTCTACTGGTCCTACAGCAAAAACTAAACCCCTCACCTCAGCCTTCAAGACCCTGAGGATCCTATCCTCCTGCCTGCACTTCTCTTCCTCTCACTCCCATGTTTCCAGCTACACCAGCCTTCCTGGGTGTTCCTGGAGCAAGCCAAGCTACATCTAGCATCTCTCAACTTTTGCGTGGTTTTGAAACCTGTTACTTCCCCCTACTGGACACTGCTTGTATAAACATAGAAGTCTGCAGCTCTTCGTGCAGTGCAGACCTACACAACAGTGCATGGCAGCCCTGTGACCGTCTCTCTACCTGGCATGTCTTCCCTCAGATCTTAATGCTCCTTCAAATCTCAACTCAAAGGTGCTCTCCTCAGAGAAGCCTTTCTGAATACTCACGCTAAAATTCTCACTTTCTCTCATCCCCTTACCTCCTTAGTCTAGCACCCTAATTGTCATCTGGAATCAGCTTTGCCCCTATGAGGTAGCAGTTCTTTAGATGGAGAAGGATGGAATGAGGTCCAGAGAAGTGAAGTGACTTTTCTGAGGCCACACATCTGGAAAGTGGCACAGTCTGGATTTGGACTCAGGCAGTTGGGCTCCAGAACCTGTGTTCTGAACTACTGAACTCTCTTGCCTAAAACAAAAATCCTCCAGGCTGTTTCTCTCTCTGCACCAGGACCAGGGTTGCCACTGGTCGGTACAGGGAATTGGGAGCAGGAGCTCCTTCCTTGAGATCTTTTGCTGCCCTCTACTGGATACTGTTTATAAATACACAAGTCTGTTACTGTGCACTGCACAACCTGCACAGCCCTACATGGTAGCGCTATGACCTTGGGCCTCAGATGAGGTCCATCTGGCGAAAGATAAGCTGGGAATTAGTTTCTAAGACTCTTCCCAGCTCTGGTCCTTCTATGTAGGCCTTGGTTTCCCCGTATGGTAAGCAGGAGGGACAGAGAATGAGTATCTTACCGAGCAAAAGCCTCGCCGCCGTCGGTCCCCACTGTGGGTGCAGACCATGGCAGGGCTCAGCTGGCCCTTCCAGGAACTGTTGCAGATGTTCAGGTCTAGCACACGCACCTCAGCCTCCATCAGCCCGGGTGGTAGCTCATCAAAGTTGGACACAGAGCCCCAGCCAGCCACCTGGCACCGTGTCCCAGCCCTGAGTGGCCTGTTGCCTCTCTTTGGCAACCTCAGCAGCCCCACTGCAGGACCCAGGATGGCAGACCTATTCAGCTGCAGGGAGAACACTGAGTTTTGGGCTTTCCAAACCATCACCACTACTCCTGCCCCAGTTTACCCATCTGTGACACCTGTTCTCTTGGCCTTATGGAGAGAAAGCAACAGCTGTCAGAAGGCCCATTGCTTTTGGTAGTATATGTTCCTTGTTCATAAGGCTTTACCTGCTCAGACTAGGACTGTGGCTACCTCTCACCTCCTTGGTTGCCCAAAGGGTTTTTCTTATTTATTTTATTCATTTTTAGAGAGGAGACACAGAGTGAGAGAGAGAGAGAGAGAGAGAAAGAGAGAAAGGGGGGAGGAGCTGGAAGCATCAACTCCCATATGTGCCTTGACCGGACCAGTGCAGGGTTTTGAACTGGCGACCTCAGTGTTCCCAGGTCGACGCTTTATCCACTGCGCCACCACAGGTCAGGCCCAAAGGGTTTTTCTAACCAGCACCTCGTTCCCTGCTCTAAGCCCTCCCTTGACTCTCCATTGCCCTTGAGATAAAACCTCTTGCCGTCTCCTCCATTCAGAATGAATTTACACATACCCTGGGCCCACTTCCACACTTTTGCTCACACTCTACCCCCTGCCTGGAGCACCTTTCCTATCCAGTTTTCAGGTCTCAGCTTAGACACCTCCTCCAGGAAACCTTCCAAGCCCAGGCTACAGCAGATTCTTCCTCTGGGCTCCCTTGTGCCTCTGTTAAGGCCAGTTTACCCAGCTGCCACCCTGATAGACTGGAGGCTCTAAGGGGATCAGCCCTAAGGTTTGTTCATGTCTATGTCCTTGCAGACACAGCTGGCACTCAATCAACAGTTATGGAATGAATGACTTGGGTCCTTGGTTTTGGTACTCACTCCCTGACCTTGGGCACATCCTGACCACACCCCAAGCTCAGTTTCCCTATCTGCACAATGGGATGGGTGAGTCAGAGCAGCAGGTTCCAGGTTTTGGGGTTTCACAAGTGAGTAAAATTCAGGCGTTAGCTGCTGACCATCACTTCTCCCTTTTTATTTGCTAAGAGAACCCCAAACCTCAGACCCTCCTGTTCCAAGGGACCCATTCAGTCACATTGAGCATCTCTTCGTTTTAATTTTTTACATTTGGAAGGCAAGTTTGGGACATTCTCTCTTTACAACAAAGGCCTTGGGGTAGCTGGAGTTGAATAGTTGAATTTGGGGTGCCTGGGTGGGAGCTGCTGGGGGTGGTTTGAAAGGATGCACCTGGAGGGGGGGAATGCAGAGGGAAACTTACATTTATGGTAGTAGCCACTTCCTGGCCAGAAAACTCCAAGAAGGGCCCAAGTGACAGGGAATTGAGGCTTTGCATGGCCCTAGTGCCTCATTTGTTCCCTCTTTCAGCCTGAACATTGAGCACTTGCTGTGTACCATAAGTGGTTGTAAATAAGGTAAGAAGTCCTGTCCCAGGTCCACAAGAGGCAGTGAACAATGGTGAAGTGGCAAATGTGCAGGTGCTGCCAGCAGGTGACAGCTATGCTGGACACAAGACACAAAGAGAAGGGATGGGAGGACAGGGACAGGTTATAGGGTGGGGGCCATCAAGGGAGACCTGAGAAGGGGACAGTTGAGCAAAGATTTAACCTGACTCAGGTGTTTCAGGATCCTTCAGCTATATATTTTTAACTATTTTTTTAATTTCTTTTTATTTTATTCATTTTAGAGAGGAGACACAGAGAGAGAGAGAGAGAGAGAGAGAGAGAGAGAGAGAGAGAGAAAGGGGGGAGGAGCTGGAAGCATCAACTCCCATATGTGCCTTGACCAGACCAGTGCAGGGTTTTGAACTGGCAACCTCCGTGTTCCCAGTTCAATGCCTTATCCACTGCGCCACCACAGGTCAGGCTCCTTCAGCTATTTTTAAAAAATGTTCAGTCATCATGGGGCTGGCTGGGATGGGTCAGACCCACGTCCAGTGTTCTCCCCAGTCCACAAAGCTCACCTGCAGCAGACAGATGTCATTGGCATGGGTTCTGGGCTGGAAGTCAGGATGCCTGATGACAGCTGAGATGCTGAACACCTGTTGAGTGGGCTCTGAGGTGCGAAGGGCATGGGCCCCCAGTACCACCAGGACTGTTCGAGGGTCTCTGCAGGGGGAAGGGTATAGTGAATAAGACTGGGGTGAGGGCCACTTGTCCCTGGCCTTGGTATCCCCATCTGCAAACTGGTACACAGCAATTCATTTAATCATGATGCCAGCCCTGTTATAATAATGTTTGTTACCATTCCCACCTCAATTATAGTATTAATTTTAATTGTTGCAGTATTAATTCTACCAACTATTATAAACTATACTTAGAATGAATAGAATATTTATTATAATTTCCACCTCAATTATAACATTACCTCTGAATGGATTTAGAACAGGCCTTTCCAAGATGTGCGCTTTGGCATGGGGATTATTTTGAGCTGAAGACCTTCAAGACCCAGTGGCTCATAAGAAACTTCTGCCTTGTGTTTAACCACCTATGTAGGGCCTTGGTCCATTATGAATGAGGGTTATCACCAGAAATAACGTTTTATGTCTTATCTAAAGGGCAAGGCAGCTTCTAATACCTTCTTTTTTTTGTATTTATCCATTTTAGAGAGGAAAGAGAGAGAGAAAGAGAAAGGGGGAGGAGCAGGAAGCATCAACTCCCATATGTGCCTTGACCAGGCAAGCCCAGGGTTCTGAACCAGCGACCTCAGTGTTCCAGGTCAATGCTTTATCCACTGCGCCACCACAGGCCAGGTGCAAGGCAGCATCTAAATGCTACAAACCTACTCTTCTTAAGGTCTTGAGGATGACCTTTTTCCCTCTAACACCTCAGCACCTGATCTCACCCCTAGCTCAGGTAACATAATACTTCTTCTGTCCTTTCTGTCCCTGAACCTCTCATGGATGTGGGGTCTCTGACTCCCTCATGTATGTGGGGCTCCCATAGGTATGTATGGGTTTTGTTTGTTTGTTTTTACAGAGACAGAGAGTCAGCGAGAGGGACAGATAGGGACAGACAGACAGGAACGGAGAGAGATGAGAAGCATCAATCATCATTTTTTTGTTTTGACACCTTAGTTGTTCATTGATTGCTTTCTAATATGTGCCTTGACCATGGGCCTTCAGCAGACCGAGTAACCCCTTGCTCAAGCCAGCAACCTTGGGTCCAAGCTGGTGAGCTTTGCTCAAACCAGATGAGCCTGCACTCAAGCTAGCGAGCTCGGGGTCTCAAACCTGGGTCCTCTGCATCCCAGTCCGATGCTCTATCCACTGTGCCACCACCTGGTCAGGCAGGCATGTAAGTATTAAATTTGGTTATTTTCTCTTGTGCATCTGTCTCATGTAGATTTAATTATTAGACCTCTGGAAGAAACTAGAAAGGTGGAGAAAAATTTCTTCTTTATTTATTTTATTTTATTAATATTATTTTTTCTTTAAGTGAGAGGAGGGGAGATAGTGAGACAGACTCCCACATGTGCCCTAACTGGGATCCACCAGGCAACCTCCTCTGGGGCTGATACTTGAATCAACTGAGCTATTTTTAGCAACTGAGGCTGACCCACTCAGACCAACCAAAGCTATCTTCAGCACCCGAGGCCATTGCTTGAACCAACTGAGCCATTGGCTATGGAAAGGGAAAATGAAGAGAAGGGGGAGAGGAAAGGGGTGAGAAGCAGATGGTCACTTCTCCTGTGTGCCCTGACCAGGAATCGAACCGGGGACATCCATACACGGGGCCAATGCTCTATCCGTTGAGCCAACCAGCCAGGGCCAAATTTCTTCTTCCAATAATTTCAATATTAATATTAATAATTACAGAAATATACTTAGATCAAGCACAGTGATGATCACATCAATAATACTTGTCATGGAGGTTGCACCTTCAGTACTCTCTTGGGGTCAGTCCCCAACCTTTTTCCTTTATTGTCCCATAAAGCTGCCCCCACAGAAATACCTCCTTCTACAAAAGCCCCCCCCCCAGGGGAGGGAGTGGTGTCTGGCCATCCCAACCATGCCTCCACCTGGAATATAGCAAAGACCACACCAGGAACACCCCTCACCACCCCTATTGCCCTCTGCACGGCAGCCAGAGCATCCTAGGGTCCCAATTAGCAGCAGGCGGGGGGGGGGGCTTCCAGGGTGGGCTCACCTCACCTGTCACTGAAGCAGTGGGCAGCTGAAACCACCCAGCGGGCATGGAGCAGGAAGCCCCCACAGTGATGCTGGCCTTCAAAGCTCACCGATGCCATGTAGGGACGGGAGTGCGGGGTCACCTCTCGGCCCCCAATGATCCTGGCCTCCCAGGAACCTGCTGGCAGGGCAGAGCAGGAAGAAGGGCTAATGGGGCCAGCTCAGGCACTGAATGGGATGGGGGTCAAGCTGGGGAAGAAAGTCAGAAATGGACGGAGGCAGAGATAGAGAGACACGGAAGAACACAGAGTGAGTGATGAGGAGCCCAGAGAAAGAAAGCCCATGAGTGTGCTGGGAGGGGGATTGGATCTGAGAAAACCTGGGCCTGGTGAAGATACCAGCTGGGCCTCCTGCCCCTCTCCTTCCAGAGGCCCCAGAGGATTACCAGCCAGGGGTTGTGTAGCTGTACCAAGTCAGGGGCCCATATGGGGGGAACCTGGAGGTTTCCTGGGGTGGGTCTGAGTGGGGGCCTTGGGAGCACCTGGGGGTTTCTGGGTAGGGCCCTCACCTGGAGGCCTCATGGATAGCATCAGAGCAGTGGACACAGTCAGCAACAGGTGGTGCCAGCCCCCAGCCCCAGGCCTCATGGCTCTTGTAGGCTGGAGTCTCCCTGAAGAGCTTCAAAGGTCAAGGCCCCTACTCACCCAACGGCCCGGAAAGAGTGAACCCAGCTGTGGTTGGAGGCCCCACCAGGCCCCACCAGCAACACGTAGATCTGAACTGGTGATTATGGAAACCAATGATTTGACTGTCTTGGGGATGTTGATCATAATTGCACAGGAGGAAAGAGGGCAGTGGGGAAGCAGGGGTATTTCTGTAATTATAAACCCAGGCTCCGCCAGTCCTTGTGACCTTGGAAGTCACTTACCCTCTTTGTGCTTCAGACTACCTAAGCATCTGTCCCCAGGTTTTGGTCAGTTCCCCCTGCCACATGCCCTTCGGGGGTTGGTAGAAGAATCCACCAAAGCTGCAGGTATGTGGAAACTCATTAGTCCTCGAGTGACCTGAGGATGTCAGTATTGTTTTTACCCCCATGTTACTGATGGGAAAACTGAGGCACAGAGAAGTTAAGTGCCTTGTCCAAGGTTGCACAGAGAGGGAGTGAGGGGGCCAGGGTTGCAGCCTTAGGACTGCTCCTATTGCCTCTGCGGGGCCCGTTCTACCCACAGCCGGGCCCATTTCCTTCCCATCTGATGAACAGTTGTGAAACAGGCAACTGTTCTTCATGATCACAACTAACCAAGCTCCTAGAAGCTCTGAGAAATGGGCAGGATTTTCATTTTCCAACCTGAGGCACAGAGAGGGGAGCCTTATTGCTTGGGGCTGCATGGAAAATGGTCTTGAACCCAGAACTCCTGGACTCTAGTCCTTGACAGGTCTTTCCATGGAGAATTTGGGTGGCTTTTCCAGTCAGAGCAGATTCCACAACAATGGTGATAATGATAATTATAATAATAACACTCTTTACCAAACACTTACATTTTTTTTTTACTTTATTGATTTTTAGTGAGAGAGGAAGGGAGTGAGAGAGAGACAGGAACCTCAACCTGTTCCTATATGTGCACTGAGTGGGGATTGAACTGGCAGCCTCTATCTATACTTCGGGATGACCAACTGAGCTATCCGGCTAGGGCTAAACACTTACTTTTGTTATTGATTTGTTGGAGCTCTGTATATACGGAGGAGATAAACTCATGGTCATATTAATTTCTTTTCTGAGAACTCTCAGGTATAGAGGACACAGCCCCCCTGGAGAGTGAATTTGGTTCTGCTAATCACAGACACGCCAATGCTGAACTGGCTAAAGCAGGATAGCTCTATAAGGCCCTGTCCTTCTTACTTGTGAAGGCTGGGCCTCCCAGGGCCAAGGAGCAGGCCAGGAGGACTGCAGGGTCAAGACTCTGGCATGCTGCTCACTAAAGGGCCCATGGTAGGAGTCAGGGCTAGGGAGAGGTACAGGGGTCTCTGACTCAGGGATAGAGGAGGATTAGGCTTTTGGGGCCTACAAAGAGTCCAATATGAGACTTCCCTTGGAGTCCAAGGGCCCCAGAGGACGTCCCAGCGCAGCCACACCTGTGAGGTGGGCTTAGAGTAGGGGCAGGGGGTGCTGGGCAGAGCTCTGGAGATAGCAGCATCCAAAATGGACCAAGGTGGCCAAGGAGGTGGGAGAAGGGTTTATTGTGGAAACCATGGCTATAAGTGGTCCAGGAAGGAGGCAGGGCCCGGGATGGAGGGGAACTGCAGCACATCAAGCTGAGAGGAGTAGTGATCTGGCCGCTTTTATGGAGGGTGAAAGGTCACTCAAACCTATTGCTCTAGTTCACTACACATCCTGCCTTGTCCCACTGCCAAGCATTTTTGTGGGCTGTACCTGACACCCAGGATGCCTCTCTCTACCATCTCTGCCTGGCCGGATATTCCCAGGTCGTGTCACCCCTGCAGGCCGGTCCCCTGGAAGCAACTGCTTACACACCTAAGTATGGGGTGTGGATTTTGGGGTCTTGGGGTCCTCAGGTAGGTCCTTGAGAGTTGCAATGTGTGGGGGAGGGTGGCTTTTAATGGGAGCCCTGGAGAGTTTAGGGTTGGGGAAAGCATAGGAGTAGTGATGCTCCCAGAAGTCCCTCTGCATGAACTCACCTTCTTCCTTTTCCTCCTATTTTCTTTCTTTCCTTTTCTTTCTTTTTTAAACATTTCGTGAATTTGTGTGTCATCCTTGTTCAGGGGCCATGCTAATCTTCTCTGTATCATTTCAATTTTAGTATACATGCTGCCAAAGCGAGCACTTTTCCTCTCTTTTTTTTTTTTTTTTTGTGTGTGTGTGTGTGTGTGTGTGTGTATTTTTCCAAAGTTAGAAGCAGAAAGGCAGTCAGACAGACTCCCCACTGTGCCTGACTGGGATCCACCCGGCATGCCCATCAGGGGGCGATGCTCTGTCCATCTGGGGTGTTGCTCTGTTGCGGCTGGAGCCATTCTAGCACCTGAGGTGGAGGCCATAGAGCTGTCCTCTGTGTCCAGGCCAACTTTGCTCCAGTGGAACCTTGGCTGCATGAGGGGAAGAGAGAAAGAGGAAGAGAGAGGGAAGGTTGGAGAAACAGATGGGTGGTTCTCCTGTGTGCCGTGGCCATGAATCAAACCCGGAACTTCCACACACCAGGCTGACACTCTATCACTGAGCCAACCGGCAGGGCCTCTTCCTCCTATTTTTAAACAAAACGTATCCAGCATCCCTTAAACCTTGAATCATTTATTTAGTAGTCAAAAAATGCTACTTCTCTGAGGACAAGGCTTCTGCATTTCTGGAACCTAATACTGCCAGATGCACAGTAGGTGCTCAATAAGTCTTTTCCTGAACTGATTGGATACAGAGACTGAGGGGCACTGATGGCACTACTCACACCTTCCTTCTGTACATATGTGTATGTATTGCCTCTGGCTGTTTTTTTAAATTTATTTTTATTTTTTTTATTTCTTTATACAGAGACAGAGAGAGAGTCAGAGAGAGGGATAGATAGGGACAGACAGACAGGAACGGAGAGAGATGAGAAGCATCAATCATCAGTTTTTCATTGCGACACCTTAGTTGTTCATTGATTGCTTTCTCATATGTGCCTTGACCGTGGGCCTTCAGCAGACCGAGTAACCACTTGCAGGAGCCAGTGACCTTTTGGGTCCAAGCTGGCGAGCTTTTGCTCAAGCCAGATGGGCCCGCGCTCAAGCTGGCGAGCTCGGGGTCTCGAACCTGGGTCCTTCCGCATCCCAGTCCGACGCTCTATCCACTGTGCCACCGCCTGGTCAGGCTGCCTCTGGCTGTTTTTATGTTGCAATGGAAAACCTGTGTCTGAAATCCCGAAAATATTTACTATCTGGCCCTTTACAAAAAAGAATTTGCCTGGCCTGACCTGTGGTGGCGCAGTGGATAAAGCGTCGACCTGGGAGCACTGAGGTCGCCAGTTCATGCACTGGTCTGGTCAACGCATATATGGAAGTTGATGCTTCCAGCTCCTCTTCTCTCTCTCTCTCTCTCTCTCTCTCTCTCTCTCTCTCTGTGTCTCCTCTCTAAAATGAAATGAATAAATAAAAAGAAAGAAAAAAAAAGAATTTGCCTGAGCTATTGTGTGCTGGGCCCTGTTCCAAGCCCTTCCTGTATATTCACTCCACTAACCCTTGCAGGTGCCCTCTGAGATGAGGTAGTGAGGCTCAGAGAGGGTAAGAAACACCCAGGGTCACACAGCACATGTGATTCTAGCTGAGACTCAAGCCCAGCACCCCTGATGTTTCTCAGGGCTGTTGTTTTTCTAAGTTTGTCAATTTATATCATTGTTTTAATGCTAAGTGAATGCACATTCTTTGTAAAATGGAGATAAAATGGCCTGTAAAGAAAGAGGTAGCAGTGCCCCTGCCTCCTCTGGGGTGCATCCTTATGTATCTTTCTCTAGAGCCCAACCAAGAAAAAAAGCTCTTTGCCCTGGCAAGTTGGCTCAGTGGTAGAGCATCAACCCACCGTGGGGAAGTCCCGGGTTCGATTCCCAGTCAGGGCACATAGGAGAAGTGCCCACCTGCTTCTCCACCCTTCCCCTTACCTTTCTCTCTATCTCTCTCTTCCCCTCTTGCAGCCAAGGCTCCATTAGAGCAAAATTGGCCCAGGCGCTGAGGATGGCTCCATGGCCTCTGCCTCAGGTGCTAGAATGGCTCCAGCCGCAACAGAGCAACACCCCAGATGGGCAGAGCATCGCCCCCTGGTGGGCTTGCCGGGTGGATCCTGGTCAGGTGCATGCAGGAGTCTGTCTGACTGCCTTTCTGCTTCTAACTTTGGAAAAATACAAAAATTTAAAAAGAAAAAAGCTATTTCCTCTTGTATACATATCCATTTATCAAGCACCTGCTGAGTAGAACCACTTTACTAATAAGAAAACTAAGGGATTTAGAAGAATCTTCCTCTCCTATCCCTCCCTCCTAGCCAGACCCCAGTAAGTAAGTGTGTTAGGGGCTAGGGGACTAGTGTTCTTATAGGAACCTAGGAAGTCAGGGCCACAATCTACATGTTGGCAGTGACAAATCCTGCCTCTTTCAAGGTCCATAGGATCTATATGGTGACAGATGCCGCACAAAGGACTAAAGACAGAATGCAAGAAATCAAGGGGCAGACAGGAAAACTGGTTGCCTCTGTCTTCTGCCTGTGCCTGCTCCCCACATGATCTTGTCCAGACTTCCCCTACCCAGGCTGGGCCTCACCCTAAACTCCAACCTGATGGCCAACTGCCCACCCAATGTTATCTATCCTCTGTTGTCTCCCCAACCCCATCATGTCAACGTGTCCTTTTAGTGGCTCAGTCTAAAAATGGGGTCCCCAGTGCCTGTCATCCCACATCCTCTTGATGGCAATCCTGTAAGTCCCCCTTAAGATCCATCCACAATCCACCTGCATCTCAACCTTATCCAGCCTCCACCATGCCCTGGGGTTCCCAGTTCAGTTTCTTCCAGGAGGCCTCCAAGCGTCTCTACTCTGCCCTTCTTAATACACTCCCCACCTAGCAGCCAGAGGGGTCTTCACAAAAATAAACCAGATTCGGTCCCTCTCCTGCTCTAAACTCTGCCATGGCTCTGCCGTGGCTCCTCAGTGCCCTCAGAACAAAGCCTGAACTCTCCTTGCTCCCTCCTCTATGCACCTCACTCTGGCCACTGGGGCCTGCCCTATGCGCTGTAGGAGCTGAGGCAGATTTCAATCATTAACCCTCCTCCAACTCTAGGACCAGGACCAGCGCGCAGTTAAGTGCTCAGAAGCGTCACGAATTGCTATTATCATTCTTCCTCAACCAGGACTGGCTTGGCCCCACCATCACGCCTTTGCACTTGCCCTGCTCTCCACCTGACCACTCCTGTTGCAGACCTAAAGGCTGTAGCAGAGACATCAGTTCCTCCTCAGAGCGGCCTCCGAGACCTCCCCTGCGGTCCCACTTGTCCTTTCCCCCACCCGCCTCCCCTCTGGACCAGGAGCTGGGGAGGAGCGGGATTTTGTCGACGCAGCCTCAGCTCTTCTCCGACGGGGTGAATGACTCCATGGGGGGCGGGGGGGCGGGGCACGGCTCCAGGGAGGTTCCAGGCCAGGCCTATGGACCGTGGGAAGGCTGCGGGGATGACCCGCGCGCGGGGATGGGGGCGCTGCGGCAGCCCCGGCGGCCAGCAGGAGGCGCAGCGCGGACCGCGGCGCCAGGAGGTGGGAGGGGACCGAGTTGGGAGGGGAGCGACAGAGAAACGCGCTGGCGGCGGCGGCGACGCGCGCGCTCAGCCCACCCCCAGCGCCCGCCGCCGCCCGGACAATAAACAGCCGCGCGCGGGGCGATGCCCGAGCCGGTGCCTACGCCCCCGCGCCGCGCAGCTCGGGTCGCTAGGCCTTAGCCTGCTGACCCTCTGCTTTCCTCCCCCCACCCCCTGCACAGCCGCCCGCGCTCGCCCCCGCTCAGCATCGCGGACCCTCTAGGACCTGGGAGGGGAAATGGAGTGAGTAGGCGCGCTCGGGCCAGGGGCGGGGGCCCAGGGGCTGGGAGGGTTCGAGGGAGGGGTGAGGCCCCCGCTACCGCCCCCATCGGAAGCGTCGCGGCCCCCGCGTGGAGAGGAAGTGGCGAGGGGCTTCTGGGATTCCCACATCAGCTTGGAAAGGAGTCGGGCTGGGCAGCGCCCGCTCTGAGGCCTCCCCTCTACCGGATTCCGGCGACCCACCGGCTCATAGGGATTCGGGAAGCAGAGGCTGGGGGCAGCCCAGGACACTGGGAGGGGGAGGCGCGCGTTTCTGTCTGCACCCTGCCCGCGCCCCCTGGGCTAGCTTCGGCCACCTGTGGGCTTCAGAGTGGGCTCCCTAGGCTGATGGAGCAACCCTTCCCCATTGCACAGGTCAGGCCTTGAGAGCACCCGCCATCCCCCCACTCCCCCTTTCTCACCCCCTAGCTTGAGCTCGCTGCTCCCTTCTCCCTGGACGCGCCCATGGGCCATCCCTCCCTCCTTCCTGGCTGTCCTCCCCAAAGGCCTTGAGTACTGTCCAGAGCCCCTCCTAAGGTTGGGGTCGACCACCAAATGTCCCGAGTTACCTCTGAAGGGAGGGGCCTTCTCTCCAGGCTTCCGGTCTGGGATCTGTGAGACTGGCGGTCCAGGTGCTTTCCAACAAGGGAGCTTGGAGCTGATCCCCTCCCAGGAAAGTGTCTCCTAGATGGGGTCCCAAGTGGTGTAGCCAAGAGTCCACTGGTACCTGGTTTGGATGGAGAGGGTGGCCTGGGTCTGTGGGGGGTTAGGTGGAGAGCTGCTGGGCAATGGATGGCTGAATGAGTATTCATGGTTATTTCAGACAGAGTCTTTCTCGCATCAGGATGGCCCCACGCCCCCCACTTCCACAAGTGGGCACTGGGAAGTGGTGGAGTATGTTTGCCAGGACAGGGAGTGGGAAGCAGATGTCATCTGGGGTCCTGCAGCCAGCCCCACTATGTGTGTGTGTGGAGGGGGCATCTGCTGCCCTGCTCTGGGCTAGGTCCCCATGGGGCCAGAGGCCTGGACCTGGAGGTCCAGCCTGTTTAGCTCCCCCTGCCCTTCCCACTGGGTGTGTTTTCTGAGCATACACTTTACTCCAGGGATTCACCCGTGACCTACCACACCCTCAGCTGGGTGGGAGCCCCCACCTTCTGCCCTCTCTGGAATGTGACACCCAGTGTCCTTTGCTTTTGAAAACCCAGACAAAGGCCTAGCTGCTCCCCAACCCGCCCTGGGAGCCCAGCCAGGGGCTCAGGGGAGCCAGGGCCCAGACTTGTCTGCACTGTGATCCCCACTTATTTATCTGTTCTGTTCTCTGGGCTCCTGAAGGCAGACACTGGGCAGGGTGTCCTTGGGGAGGGGGCTGCCTCAGGAAATGAGGGCTGAAAATCTAGGAAAAATGCCCACCCAGAGCAGAGGAATGAGGGATATTTGGGTTGGACTCTATTGTTTCCTTTTCCACCACCCCTTGCTTTCTCGGGGTAGATACTAGAGCTCAGGAAGGCACAGCACTGCCCCAGGGTCACACAGCACAAGAAGGACCCACTGCCCTGTGCCTTCTTGGTCACAGGTTAGATATGGTGCCATGGCCTCCCATTAGGTGGATCACTGGCTTTTCTGGGAACAGATATGGGAAGGGACTTGGCATTACCTGTCTGGAATAGCCATGAGAGAAAGCCTCCCTTTCCAGTTCTTGGGTTAATGCTGGTGGGGAGAGACTCCATATGGTGCTGCCCTGACTGGAACACCTGCCCCTCACTCATCATTCTTTTCCATGAGGGCAGAGCAAGCTCCCGGCACAGAGGCAAGAACTGCTAGAACAAACCACTCACCTCATTTCATTTCCATGGATTTTGCCATCCATCAGAGTCATGGGAGATGGCTGTGACTTATGGTGGTGTTGGAAAGTTCCTTTTAAAAATAAATTTAGCCTGGGCCTGACCTGTGGTGGCGCAGTGGATAAAGTGTCGACCTGGGAACACTGAGGTCGCCGGTTCAAAACCCTGCACTGGCCTGGTCAAGGCACATATGGGAGTTGACGCTTCCAGCTCCTCCTCTCTCTCTCTCTCTCTCTCTCTCTCTCTGTCCCTCTCTCTCTCTGTGTCTCCTCTCTAAAATGAATAAAATAAAAATAAAAAAAATTAAACACAAAAAATAAATTTAGCCTGACCTGTGGTGGCGCAGTGGATAAAGTGTCGACCTGGGAACACTGAGGTCACCAGTTCAAAACCCTGCACTGGTCTGCACATATGGGAGTTGATGCTTCCAGCTCCTCCCCCCTTTCTCTTTCTCTCTCTCTCTCTCTCTCTCTTTCCTCTCTAAAATGAATTAAAAAAAAAAAGGAATTAAAAATAAATTTAAGCCTTAGCCTGACCAGGCGGTGGCACAGTGGATGGAGCGTCAGACTGGGATGCAGAAGACCCAGGTTTGAGACCCTGAGGTCGCCAGCTTAAGCGCAGGCCCATCTGGCTTAAGCAAAAGCTCGTCAGCTTGGACCCAAGGTCGCTGGCTCCAGCAAGGGGCTGCTCCGTCTGCTGAAGGCCCACGGTGAAGGCACATGTGAGAAAGCAATCAATGAACAACTATGGTGTCGCAACGGCAACGAAATACTAATGATTGATGCTTCTCATTTCTCTCTGTTCCTGTCTGTCTGTCCCTATCTATCCCTCTCTCTGACTCTCTCTCTGTCCCTGTAAAATAAATAAATAAATAAATAAATAAATAAATAAATAAAACAATAAAACATTTTAAAAATAAATAAATAAATAAATTTAAGCCCTGGTCAGATAGTTTGGTTGGTGAGAGTATTGTCCTGAACACAGAGGTTGTGGGTTCAATCCCCGGTCAGGACACATACAGTAACATATTGACGTTCCTCCCTCTCTCTCTCTAAGACCAGTAAAATAAACATTTTAAACAAGGAATAGTTTTTAAAAAATAAAAATACATTTAAGATCTGGCCAGGTAGCTCAGTTGGTTGGAGCATCTTTCTGATTGCCAAGGTTGTGGGTTCAATTCCTAGTCAGGGCACATATAAGGAATCAACCAGTGAATGCATAAATGGGTAGAACAACAAATCAGTAGTTTCTCTCTCTCTCTCTCTCCCTCTCCCTTCCTCTCTCTCTTTAAAACAAACAAAAATCTATTTAAAAAATTAAAAATATAAATTTAGGAATGTGACATAATTTTGTTAAAGGTTTGAACAAATTTTCATTTAAGGATTTATTGAAAAGTAGAAAGTAACTAATCATCAAGGTGGAGAGAGAGATTGCTGATGCTGCAAAGACAGGACAGGGTGGGAGTGGCCAAACAGGGACACGTTCCTGGTGGGGGGAGCTGGATGTCAGTCCTGCCCTGAGAAGGGTTTGCTGTGTGGGCCAGGGTGAGGTACTGCTCCTCTGGGAGCCTTAGGGTCTGACTGGTTAAATAAGGGCATTTTAACTTAGAGCAGCCATTCTCAGATCCTGTGAGGGGCAGTACTCTATCCTGTGAGGGTAGGACTCCAGCCAGGGGACAGGAGGAGGAGAGCAGAGCTGGGGCAGGACCTTCCCAGATTCCTTCTCGCCCTCCGGCCTGGACATCTTCAAGAAGTCTCTTTTGGGTGCTAACTGGGTCTCTAATGTTTCTTTCACACTTACTATGTAATTTCCCTTTTTAATGAAAGGCACAGCCAGTGAAAAAGAAACAGTATCTAGTGATAATTGAATAGCAAGCTTTTATTTTCATTGTATCTGTTTTTCAGTATTTTTACTCTGTTTATGGTAGTGGCTTCTTGTTTCTCAGCCTTGGTAACAATGAAATGTTTCCTTATAAGACAAGAGGGTTTGATTCAAGCAGGGAGCTATGTGAAGGGAAGGAACAAGCCCATAATAACAGAGGTGATGGCAGGAACATGGGAGGGAAGTGGTACAAGAAGTGCTGGCATCTTTTGTTTACTTACAGATCATTTAGTGAGCACTTGCTGTATACCAGGTCCTGTTCTGAGTGCTTTATCTCTGTGAATTCTCTTGGTCCTTGTAGTAACCCTGTGAGGTGGGGAAACTTAGGCACAGAGTGGTGACATGATATGACTAAGGCCACACAGCTGAAAAGGGGTGGGGCTTAGATTTCCTGGGTGTTTTTCTTAGCTGCCAGGGTGAGGGTGATGAGGGGGTTGTAGGGAATCTTTGTACCTTCCTGTGTCCCAGAGGCTTTGTTCTACAGTGTTTCTAGGTATACTGACATCAGTTTTTCAACCTGGTTGGTGGCCATGGCTCTGGGGTTATCTGTCCCTGCATTCTCCCCCCAAAGACCCCTTCTGTGACTACTGGTTTGAGAGTGGAGCATGGAAAGGGGGTGTTCTAATTCTGTACAAGAATGGACATGTTATTTGCCTTCCCTGGGCCTCACTTTTTGCATTTGGTAAATGGAGACATAAGCTTACACAGCCCCATCCCAGGTGGGGCACAGCTGGAAGAGGGGCGGGCCATATATGGATTTGGACCTTGTAAGTACCACCTGCAGCCCCATGAAAGGCCCACCTTCAGGAGTCTCAGATGTTTTTAAAGATTTCATTTATTGATTTTAGAGAGAAGAGGGAGAGAGAGAAAGGGGAGAAGGAGCAGAAAGCACCAATTTGTAGTTGTTTCCCATATGTGCCTTGACTAGGCAAGCCCAGGGTTTTGAACCAGCGACCTCAGCGTTCCAGGTCAATGCTTTATCCACTGCACCATGACAGTGCTAGGAAATCAAGAGGCAGAACCCAAGCCAGGCCTTGTAGTGGGCAGACTAGGTACGGACCAGCATGAGAGCAAGCTGGTTGGGAGCCACTGCATGGACAAGGGTGGTGGTAGGACAGCTCCATGCCTGGGAGCCCAGCCAGGTCAGGCAAGGGCCTCAGATTTTGATGCTGGGAAATAGGTTGGTGTCTGAAAAAAACATCACATCACCTTTTTCCAAGTCTGGGACTCTGTTCCTGTCTATCCTTCCTCCACCCAGGAAGTGTCTCACCCATTCATTTAAGAAATGCTACCTGCTGACCATCCTATCCCCATGCAGGATCAGAAGGCCTGGGGGAGCCCCTGGAGGGTCTTTATCGAGGTATGGAGGAAGGTTTTCAGGTCCTTTCCATCATGGACCTTTTCTGTGAAAGATATTTAAGGATTTACCTAGCAGGCACAAGGGAGCACCTGGTAGAGTGGCTTGTACAAAGGCCCAGAGGTGGGAAAGCATTGGGAGAAGGGAGCACTCTTTGTGCCCTTGGGACTAGATTTTTACAGGCCTAGAGTGTCCAGCTTGGAGCCATGGAGAGCCATGGATGATGTCTGAGCAGGGTCAAAGAGAGAGCTGATGCCAGGCATTAGAAGGGGCTCAGGCAGCTGAGGGGCCAGATCAGTGAAGAACAAGTCAGGGTTCAGCTTGGAAGGGGCCTGTGGGGCAGCTCAGAGACAAGTCCCAGAGCCAGGAAAGCAGGGCCTGTCTGGGTGGGCATAGACCTGAGTTCAGAGCTTTGTGGTGTCAGAACCATGCATAGGACCAGGCTGGACTGGTCAGGGAGAAACAGCCCAGTCTCTGGAATCATGGGAGGGCACCCTTGCCATGCTACTAAGGATATCCATGCACTATAGGATGGCTGAGTAGAGAGGTCTTGCATCTGAGAAGTATGAAAGTGGACTGGGATGTCTGTCTCTCCTACCCAAGGTTTTCAAGCAAGAATTCAGGGACAGGCCTGGCCAGTTAGCTCAGTCAGTCAGAGTGTGATAATGAAATGCCAAGGTTGTGGGTTCAATCCCCAGTCAGGGCACATAGGGGAAGAAACCAGTGAATGCACAACTATGGGACAACAAATGAATACCTCTCCCTCTCTCTCTCTTCCTCCCTCCTTCTCCACCTCCTTACCCCCATTCTCTGTCTCTCTAAAAAAAAAAAAGGAATTCAGGGATAGTCAGAGCCCATCGCTGGGATAGTCTGGATTGGGCCAAAAATCGAGAGGCCTTGTAGTGGGCAGACTAGGTAAGGACCAGCGTGAGAGCACGCTGGTTGGGAGTCATTGCATGGACTTGGGTGGTGGTAGGACAGCTCCATGCCTGGGAGCCAGCCTGAGTGAGCAGAGAGGGTGAGGGGGGCGATGATGTGGGGCCATGAAGGCTGAGTGAGGGCGAGGGGTTTGGCAGGGGGCCTGCAGGGAGTGAACGGGAGATGCCCTAGTCAGTTTATGTTCAAATCCTTCTGATTATGGAGAGTCTCAGGGGAAGGCCATTTGGGCAGGACCTCAGCTCCGGCGCTGGCCAGGCCCTCGGTGAGGGGGTCAGTATTTCTGCTATATAAAGGTATATATTTATTTTTGCCAGCTTTGTTGAGATATCATTCATATACCACACAACCCACCCACCTAAAAAGTGTAATTCAGTGGTTTTTAATACATCTACAGAGTTGTACAGCCATTACCTCTAATCCCATCATCCCCCAAACAAGCACTATTCCCATTTGCAGTCAGCCCATCGCCTCCCCCAGCCCCTGGGAACCACTAACCCACTTACTGTCTCTAGATTTCCCTGTTTTGGACATTTTACATAGATGGAATCACACACTGTGGCCTTTCGTGACTGGCTTCTTTCACTGAGCATTATGTTTTCAAGGTCCATCCTGTAACAAGTGTCACTGCTTCACTCCTTTTCTTTTTTAAAAATTATATTGACTTATTTTAGAGAGAGGAAGAGAGAGAGAGACCCCAGTTTGTTGTTCTGTTTATTTATGCCTACGTTGGTTGAATCTTACATGTTCCCTGACTGGGGATCAAACCTACAACCTTGGCTTGTTGGGAGGATGCTCTAAGCAACTGAGCCACCCAGCCAGGGCACTTCGCTGCTTTTCATGGCCGAGTAATATTCCATTGTATGGATGGACAATATTGGGTTGTTTTAAAAGGCAAAAAATTTATACAATCTGAAGAGAAACCAGAGTATTGGGTTGTTTTATGTATTAATTTATACAGTCACTTCCAAGGTGGTTGGTGCTTGTCCCTTGTCTGTCCTCTGTTGGATGTGGGGAACCTAGACCCTGTTTTAGATAAATATGACAGAAATTAATTAATAAGAAAAAAAGGGAAGTGGTCATAGGACAAGTGATTTTATGGGAGTCCATGGGGGTGGGAAGAATTAGATGAAGGGATGGGAACCCTTAGATGGGGGCTTCCTCTAAACATGGAAAGGCCCTAATTGTCTTGCTTGTCCAATGAACATATATTTATTTATTTGTTTATTTTTGAAATTTAATAAGAGTTTATTCGAACCTAACTGACAACATTGCTGGGAAGCAAGATCTCAAATGCTTCTGAAGATTTATTGAGTACCTGCTGTGTCCTGTGTGCTGGTTAAATGGCAGGGTCAAAAAGAGACATTTACTGTTCTCATGGGGAAATAAGAAATAAAATAAGGTCCAGGGTGTTGTATGAGGATCAGGACTGGTGGGGCTGAAACTTAAATAGGGAGATCAGAGGAGGCCTAAATGAAGAGGTGATGTCTGAGCAAAGGTCTGAGAGAATTAGTGAGTCCTGTGGTTGCAAGGAGAGCATGCAGGGGACACGGCCAGTGCAAAGGCCCTGGGGAAGGAACTTGCTTGGGATGTTTGAGTGTGGCTGGAGCAGAGTGAGGGGTGGGCAGGGACCATAGGTCTTTGGGGCTGGTCTCTGCTGCTGGATATGCCTTGAGACATGGCCCCTGGAGAAGGCCTCTGCCTACAGGGCCTCTGTTCATGCTCCACTGCCCTTCCTGTCACAGGGCCCAGGGCAGGGTCCAGCTCCTCTCTCTCCCTGCCCCAGGTTAATAGGCAACAAGTTTTGCTCCTCTGGGTCTGTGTCCTGTTCTGACCTTGGTTTCTACCATGAGGGTAATGTCTCTCTGCCTTGAACCTTCTAGGAAGCTCGCTGTTCAACTCACTAGTGACAGCCATGGGCCTGGGAGACACTGGATGAAGGAGGAGACCAAGGAAGGTGCTCGAAGAGGGCACTGAGTTTGAGCTGAGCCTGGAGGTGGAGGAGGAAAAGGGGAAGGCAAGAGGAGCTGATGAAGGGCTGAGAGGTTGAGGTTTTCTCAGGATGTCCAAACTGTGAAGGGTTTGGAGCAGGAAGGTGCTGAAGAGACCAAGGCTCTCCCTACAGGGAGCTGGGAACCAGTGGGCAGAATAGGGCTTTCCCCCTTCCATGAAGGAAGGCCCATCGGGCCACAGGGCTCCCCCACCTCCCAGCCCCGCGTGACTGCCACCACCCTCCCCCCATGGCAAGGTCGTTGTCAGCTGTTTTCTTTCAATTAACACAGGAATGTTCCAGTGCTGGGCTCTGCGCCTGCCTGGGCTGGGACCCCCTCATTCTGGCTGGAGCTGCCCAGGCATGTGCTCTAGAAGTACTAGTGCAATTCTCCCACCCACCTCGTGCCCCGCCTGTCCTGCCCGCTGGGTGACCTTGGGCTGGTTGCATAACCTCTCTGGGTCTTTAAAAAATAAACGCCCTGCAAAGCTGGAGCCTCTGCCGGGCCTGTTGGGTTTGGGCCCCATTAGCTCATCTCCTGGGGCCGGGATTATCTCGCCGCGCTCGCAGTGGCATGCTTGCAGTCTACACCCTCGTCTTGTCCTTAGCCGCCCACCTCACTGCTTGAGCCCAGAATTTGCTCCAAGCGCCATAAAAATAATCGAGCAAGGACTAGAGCCAGGGTGGGCGTCTAGGCAGAGGGCGTGTCCTACCCGCAGCTGTGAGTGATGGCCTATTGCGCATGCAGCCAGTGGAGGCTTAGAAACTCCAGAGATTTGTCCTGGGTCATAGCCCATGGGGGCTGCTACAACGCAGCTCTAAAACCTCCAGTGTTTTAGCCAAAACTGAGCTGTTCCACCCAGCATGTAAGATCTTTTGTGATCCGGCCTCTGCTTCCCCCAGAGCCCTAGTGAGCATTTCAACTATCCCACTAACCCACCCTCTGCCCCTGCCAGACCTCAGAGAGACCCTTGGGCGTCTGAGTCTGCCTGTCTGAGCCCAGATCCCGCTGTCACCATTGAGCAGCTTCATTTCTTCCACTGATAAAACGGGTATAGTCATCCCTCCACCTCACAGGATCTTAAAGAGGATGAACACTTAGTATGTCATTTACAGACCTGTCCAGCCGAGTTTCCTCTCCTGTTAAATGCGGCTGAGACCAGCCTGGAAGGTGGGGAGACCGGTGGGGAAGGGGTCCTTCCCTTGGCTCTTCCCATGGTCCTACTTTTATTTTTTACGGTTATGATGCTGGACATTATCTTGTCTTGACATTGGCTACCTCGCGCCAGGGATGGGCCCAGACCCTTTCGCAGTAGAAGCCCCTCCCTGAGCGGGCATCCCTGGACCTAAGATGGGGCCTCCACTACCCCAGCAGCAGGGACAGGGTAGACCCAGTTACCTCTGCCTCCCACTCTCTCTAGGCAGCCCCTCAGGCCCTGAAGCCCCTTCTCCCAGTGCTGGACTGAGGGCGGGAGATGCGTGGTGGGCCCCATGCTGGCTTGTGGGCCTCCTAGTTGCCTTGGGGACGGAGCGGTTGCCAGGACGACCGCCTCCCTCTGCTGCCATCCATCACCAGGAGGCAGCGGCACCCTAGGCGGGGCAGGGTGGCTCCCACACCCCCAGGCCTGAGGAGTAGCTTTGAGGGTGGTGCACAGCCTGCGCCCCTTGGGCTGTGACCGGAACATGGATGGGGAGGGATTAAAATTTTCTTCTGGGCCTGCCTGACCTTCCCTTGCCCTGGCTTGGCCAGCAAGGACAGGCTGTCGGAGCCAGGACACTGCCGCCTTGTTTGCAGCCTGGGGAGCTGGCTTCACAGCCATCCCTGTATCCCTGTGTCCAGCCAGAATGGCCACCTGCTTGCCATGGTGGAACGTGGCATTAGGTGTCTGGTCCGTCTGCCCAGTGTGGCCTTGCATGTAACTGGGCTATCAGCTTCTATATGCCCCACCCCTGCCGCTATCTCCTTCCTGGAGGGGTCTCTGGAGGCCTGGTTAGAGCTTGGAAAAGGCATAGCCTGTGTGTGTGTGTGTGTGTGGCCTAGAGCCGGGCAGTTGTGGTTTGAATCTGAGTTCTGCCCCTTCCTAGCTCTGTGACTTGGGGCAAGGAATTGCCCTTTCTGGGCTTGGATTTCTGCCATGGGAAGAGCATACCAAGCACAGGGGACAGCAAGTATGAAGGCCTTGAGATAGGCACAACCTTGGTGCAGTCAAGGCACAGACATGAGGGCCTGCTAACCGGACCTCTGGAGTGAGGAAGGAGTAGATGGGACGAGGGCAAAGAAGTGGGAGGGGTTGGCTATGCCAGTCTCACGGTTTCTCTTAAGGGGTGATGGGAACCAGGGAGACTTTAGAACAGGAGAGTGACAGGGTCTGATTCTTTTCTTTGAGGTGCTGCCTCTGGTTGTAGGGTAGAGAGAGGGCTGTCAGAGGCCAGGGAGGTGACAGGTAATGGTAGAGTCCTGGGCTGGGGTGAGAAATGTGCTTTGTGGAAAGTGGAGGGATGGGCCTACATGGGCACACAGGTGTGGCATCCTGTCTGCATCACGCAGAGCAATGGGGCAGACCCAGAAACCTAGTTGACCCTGCCCTTCAGGAAGGGCCTGTGAGCTGAATAGGTGGATGAAGCCTTTCCTGAACTCAGACTCCCTGAGGAAGGCGAGAGGGAAGCCGCCAAGGGTGCAGCTGGTGCTGCTGGGCCCCTAAGAGGCACGGGGCGGGGGGGGGGGGTTGCCATCCGCCAAGAAGGGAAGAGATGAATGGGGTCACCTGGCTGGGGCGTGGGAGCCAGATGACTTCAGAGGTCTCAGTGAGGCCAGGAAACTGAAGCTGAGTAGGGCAGGCAGATGGGGCACTGTGGCCCAGGATAGATCACCCCAAGGGCGCCAGGATGGGGGTAGGGGCGGAGCTTGGGCCCTGGGGTGAACCCAGCACACTGTGACTTGAGCCTCCGTTTCCCTTCTGAACCACAGGGGAAGCGGGGACATAACAGGGAGGTTTAGAGTTGGGTATCTACTTCAACTGTGCAGGTGGAAAAACTGAGGCCCAAGGGGGCAGAGGGTCTTTGGAGACCACAGGGTGGCTCTGGGCCCTGATACAAGGCCAAGGGATGTTGGGGGGTGGGTAGAATCAAAGAATGGTCTGTAATTTCAGTCCCTGTGAAGATAAGGACCTTTGGGCCAGGTAGAGGGCAGCTGGGGGTGGGCTGGCTCCCACCGCTCAGACCCTACCACCACCACTGTGCCCAGCGGGCCCTGTCTCCCAGAGGGGTTCTGGGATCATTTGAGATTTGAGGCAGAGGTCAAGATCTGCCCCCTACCCCTAGGGCTGAAGAATGCTCCACAAGCAGGAGGGGGAGGAGGGGGCTGCCTGATCAGTCTCCCAGCTGGGCAAGGAGGCGACACAGCTTGTCCTGAAACACCTTCAGCCTTTGATTCCCGGTGAACCCCTACGCATCCTTTACATCCCAGCCTCAGTGCTCTCTCCCCAAACCCTCCCTGGGACACTAGACAGCCCCACCCCTCCCTTCTTTTGGTCCTGCCTGGGGGCGTGGTGGGAGGATTGGGTGGGAGAATTCATGAGGTAATAAGGCTGGATGGAGAGGGTGGTGCTACCTCTGAGGGCATCAGGGAAGGGTCCTACTTTACAGAAGGGAAGCTTGGGGAGGCCGGGCCCCTTGCCACATTCACCCAGCTGGAACATGCATGGCGGGGATTTGAACTGGATCTGCTGAAAGTAGGGGTGAGGTGCACCCTTGGCTTGACTTGTCTCTTCCCCTCCAGGGTCCTGGCAGGGGAGAACACATTCCAGCAGGAGCGGCTGCAGGCCATTGCAGTGAGTTCTTCCTGCCCCTTGGACAGTGTGGACAGTGGGGTGACTTGGGCTCTCAGGGGCTCCCTACACTCAGCCCAGGGCCCCTGTGAATTCAGTAGCACCTACTGGCGCTTCCCCACAAATAAAAACAGAGAGACATTCTTAGTCCTTAGAATGTGGAACTTAGACCACTCGTGCTTTTAGACCCCCTTGAAGTAGGGGAACAAGTGTAGAAGAACCCTGCCCTTATGCCAAGGCTGGGGGGCATGTTGGGGGCCAGTGGGCCAAGTGGGTGCCATTTACAGAAGAAACAGAATCCACATGGCCAAAGCCTTGGGTGCATTGGGGGGGTGTCTTCGTGGCCCCCCTGCCTGAACCTGACCCGGTCCCTGTCCCGTCTGTCCATTCGTCAGGAGAAACGGAAGAAGCAGGCAGAGATTGAGAACAAGCGGCGGCAGCTGGAGGATGACAGGCGGCAGCTGCAGCACCTGAAGGTACCAGGCAGCAGGCTGCCCCCTCCAGAGCCTGGCCGAGGCTGGGGGGCAGGAGGGGGTGGCAGTGCCCAGGATCCCCAAGACTGGGTTGAATATGGAGTTAGGAGAGCAGGAGGACGGAGGTGACCCTGACCCAGACCCTTGCCGCCCCCAGTCCAAGGCATTGCGGGAACGCTGGCTGCTGGAGGGGACGCCGTCCTCAGCCTCAGAGGGGGACAAGGACATGAGGAGGCAGATGCAGGAGGATGAGCAGAAGGCCCGGCTCCTGGAGGAGTCCATCTCCAGGTGAGTGGGCGGGGGGCACACAGACCTGCACAAAGCCTGGGTGTCAGAACCCCGAGCAGCAGGCCCTGAGGATCCCTGCTAGGGAATGGGGCTGGGTTTGGCCACCTTGCTCCATGTGTGGTGAGAGCAGGGAGACCTCCGCATGCTGAGGTGAGGGGGCGGCAATGTGGGTTTTCAGGGGCTTTGGGCTGCTCTACGCGATCCCTCCCTTCTCCTAATACCCCAGCAAAGCAGGTGCATGAGGGACGTGGAGTCAGGGCCGAGCTGTGTGTCCCTGAGGATGGGAGTTGCCAGCAGTGGCTTCCCCAGGGGTTTCCTGGCGCCAGCCCAGCTGACAGCTCTTCCCGAGCTCTTCCCGGCTGGGTTCTAATGGAAGCCACAGAGGCACTGGCAGCTGGGCCTGCAGGAAAGCCGGGAGGGGCAGGCTGGGGAAAGTGACCATCCCCCTGGGCTGGGACAAAAGGCCTAGAGTTTCCAGGCAGGTGGGAGGCCCAGGCTCAGCTCCAGGGCAGCAGGGTCAGGGTGGAGGAAAGTGACAGCCAAAATTCCAAATGTTCCCTTGCCCAGGGAAACGCCTGAGAGGCATGCGGCCTGCCCAGGTCCCACAGCACATTGGGCCATCGCTCTGGTGTGCACTGAGGCTGGACCTAGGATCCAATCCTGATGTGTTTGGTTTGGAAAAAAGTGGGCTGGGATTTCCCTCACCAGGCCTCAGTTTCCCACCTGTGGACAAGGAGGAGAAGGTCTTCTACCCATCTTAATTCCAACAGACATTAAGCTAGGGCAGAGCTGGGTCTGTGTAGACAGTGGGACTGGGCAGGCAGAGCAGCACGTGCTGGGTGCGTTGGAAAGTCTGTAGAAATTACCAGCCACTGGAATTACCGATTGGACAAGGTGGGCTCCTTTATACCCCACCCTGCTGGTAACTGCCCTGGAGTCGGGTGGGTGGCTCACTTGAGCCCTACTGTGAATTTGGCACATGCTGAGTACTGTGGAGGGCAGTTCTCCTTGCCAGGGCCACTCACTCCTCAGCGGCTCTACCACCCACATTTTGCCCATTCAGTGCCATGCCCCTACCTGGACACCTCCTCCAGGAAACCCTCCAGCTGACCCAAAGTGTCCATCCTGCTGACCTGGGTTTACTTGTTGAGGGACTTCAGACTCTTCCCTTGTCTGTCCCTCTGGTGGGGGTGGCTGGGCAGGATTTAATAGGCAGCTTTGTTTTCACAGGGTTTATGTGTAGTTATCTTCTGGCACCTGGAAAGCGACATGTTTTTCCAGTTTTCCGGGAGAGATAAAGAAAGCTTCCTGTAAAAATAAATGTATTTAAGTGGAAAAAAAGGAGAGTCAGTTGGAAGCAAATGAAGTCAGCAGTGGCACAGGTTACAAAGGGGAAGAGTGACCTGAGTTCAGGTCCCAGCGCTGTTACCTTATGGCTGTGTGCATTCTTTACTCTGCCTCAGTTCCTCCAATCATGAGGGGAAGTGGCAAGAATACCTCACAGGGTGTTAGGAAACATTAGTGTTTTTTCTATTTTTATTTTTTTAAGATTTTATTTATTAATCTTAGAAGAGAGAAAAAGGCAGTTGGGGAGGAGCAGGAAGCATCCATTTGTAATAGTTGCTTTTCCTACACGCCTTGACCAGGCAAGCCCAGGGTTTCGAACCAGTGATCTCAGTATTCCAGGTCGATGCTTTTCCCACTGCACCACCACAGGCCAGGCAGGAAACATCAAAGTCAAGGGCTCCCCTTATGGAAAGTGCCTGGAATGACACTGAGCACTTGGAAGTACCTGGTGAGGGTTATCACTTGTACCCTCTCTTTAGGCTGGAGAAGGAGATTGAGGTGCTGGAGAATACGGATGCAGTCACTGCCACTGCCAAAGAGAACGTGGCTGCCCCAAGCCTGGCCCATGCACTGGCACCCAGCCCGGCCAAGGAGGCCCAGAAGGCAGCGATGGTGCTGAATTCTCAGCAGGTGAGGTTCCCAGAACCCCACCCCTTCTGTGGCCAGATGTTAGAGCTTCTTGCATTTGAATCTCAGCCTGTCACTTCCCAGCTATGTCACCTGGGACACGTGGCTTTTTCTCTCTGGGCTTCAGTTTCCCCACCTATAACAGTACCCATGTGCCGAGGATGTCACAAGGGTTAAATGAATCCATGGGTGACAAGCACTTCATGAAACTGAAGGAGCTTTCCACGAATGCCTCCTCTTGTCATCGTTATCGTTACTTTTACTGAGCACCTGTGTGTTCCTGGCTTGTGCCAAGCATGTTCCAGGTACCATATGTCTAAGCCTTGTGACAGCCCTTTCAGGGGCAAACAGTGTCCCCATCTGATGGAAGACAAAAACTGAGGCCCAGAGAAATTGAGATGGGGGTTCAAGACCACAGTGAGGAGCGATCTTTACTGGACTTAGCTATTGATTCTAGGACCTGATATCTGTACCTAGTTCTAGTAATATCAGACCCTGGACTGTTGGGGCCCCAGCTTGTGGCCACCACAGTACATTCATGCAAATTCAGGAGTCTCCCAACCACATTTCTTCTGTCCGGGACTCAAAGGGCCTGTGGAACATGCTTTCTTTCCCCCTACCAATCCAGATTACCCCCAGTTCCAGCTGTCCGAGGAAGCATCTGATTCCTGGGAGGGCTGGGCAGGCTTCCCAGAGGAAGTGTGTGGGGGGGTTGTGTGTGTGTGGTTTTCTTTGTTTGTTTGTTTTATTAAGAGGGAAGCAGGAAAAAAAAAAAAAGAGGGAAGCAGGGAGGCAGAGAGACAGACTCCTGCATGCACCCCAACTGGGATCCACCGCACAAACCCACTAGCGCTCTGCCCATCTGGGGCCACTGCTTCGTTGCTCAGAACTGAGCCATTTCAGCACCTGAGGCGAGGCCATGGAGCCATTCTCAGTGCCTGGGGCCAAATTGCTTAAACTATTGGAGCCATGGCTGTGGGAAGGGAAGAGAGAGGTAGAGAGAGAGAAAGAGCGAAGGGATAGGGGGAAGGGTGGAGGAGCAGATGGTTGCTTCTCCTGTGTGCCCGGGCCTGGAATTGAACCCGGGACTTCCACACTCTACCACTGGGCGGATGCTCTACCACTGAGCGAACCACCCAGGGGAGGAAGTGGGTTTTGAAATTTGAGTACGAGTTAGTTGTCCTGGTGCAGACTCCAGGTGGGAGGGTGCTTTCAGTGAGATTGATTGAGCACAGGGTGTGTTAACACGGTCCCTGCCCTCATGATGTCCATGTCCTGGGGCAGACAGAGACACTGGCTGGGAAGATAATATATGCAGAGGGGAAAAAGTAGGTTTACAGTTGTGAGTATGGGAAAGAGTTTATTCTTTTTTTAAATAGATTTTTAGAGAGAGAGGAAGAGAGGGAGAGAGATGAACATTGATTTATTCTTCCACTTATTTATGCATTAATTGGTTGATTCTTATATGTGCCTATGCAAGAATGGTATACACAACCTTGGCATATCAGGATGACACTAACCAACTGAGCTACCTGGCCAGGTCCAGAGTTTATTCTTGTATTATTGTTTATTATATTATTTTCCATACAAACAACTGTAACCCCACTTTCATCCCACCCTGTAGTAACTTGAGAGGCTGCAATGTGATGGGAGAACTGCCTTTGGATTGGGTGGTCAGGGAACTGAGAGAGGAGGCAGCCAAGTGAAATCCAGGGAACAGCTTTCCAGGTGGAGGGACACACAAAGGCCCTAGGACAGGAATGCATTCAAGGACCAGTGAGGAAGCCAGTCAGAGACAGGGTGGGAAGAAGAGGCCAATAGGGAAGGGTCTTCTAACACAGAGCCCAGGGCATCTGGGGTGCTAGGGAGCAACCAATACTTCTGAGCAGGCCAGGGACATCTTGCTGTTACAGGCTAGGGTAGGGACAGGAGGTGGGTCCAGGAGGAGATGACACCTGGGATGGGGTCATGGCTGAGCCAGACCCTCCCCAGGTTTCTACACCCATGGGTTGAGCCCTGGTTAGTGGGGTGGGGGCACCAGCACCACTGACCCCTCTCCTTCTTTCTTGCAGACCCCGGTGGGCACGCCCAAAGGTACGCTTCAGGAAGGGACCCGCTGGGCCTGGGCGCCCTCTGGTGGCCAGAGTGGGGGTGGCGGGCGTGGGGAGCATGCCTTGTTGCTAATAAGCAACAAAAATGGCAACACGACTCGTTATTGTTACTTTTCTCAAGGAGCTGGACTCGGAGCCTGACTCTCATGAGATGAGCATTGTACTTAGTTTTCACAACATCTCTGGGGTGGAGTTGCTCCAGCACCCCCTACACACACGCACACACACCCAGTGACAGATGAAGAAACAGGCTTCACAGGGGCGTGACTGGCCGAGGCTCTGGTGGGGTCTGTTCTGTCCCTATGAGGGTGCCTGGCCTTGGCCGACCCTCTGTGTCCACTTGCTCTGAGCTACTGGGAAGGTGGGGGTCCTCAGTTTTTACATCTGTAAAATGAAGTCTGTGGGGACTAGAATTCAGAGGGACTCTTGGGGAGAACAAGGCCCCTCCTGTCCTGGGGATCGGGTACCATTTTAAAGAAAGAGGTCCAAAAAAAAAAAAAAAAAGAAAGAGATCCAGGAAACACAAAGAAGCCCAAAGTTTGAACTCTGGGACCTACTTTATGCTCCCCAAATTATTACAGGTATAATGTACATATTTGCAAATATTTCACATTTAAATATATACACTCTGATATAAATATAAAATAGTTTATTAAGTATATTAAAGTCATTTAATATAATTTATGTTTAAAAAAATATATTAAACTTGTCTATTTCCCTATGTAAAGTGTGGAAAGAGAGTCATCAGCTAGAATTGGAGGTGGTGGCCAGGAGTGTCTTGGCCTGATTTCATTTGTTTTAATTATTCATAGAGTCTCTCCTTGTCTTACTGTGGAATTAAAAATTTATAATTAAAGAAAGTCCATACAGGCCTCTCAGGGATTTTGTGAAAATCACTTGGGCTCAGAGACAGGAAATGGCCTGTGGGCTGATGTGTGTTTTGTGGGGGGAGGGATTCCATGTCTGGGGGGGGGTCTGTACATATGGAGCAGTCCGAGCGTGTGTGCATGCTAGGCGCAGCGCCTCGTATCTGGGCAAGTGTGCCTAGGAGCTGTCCATGTGTCTGGGGCATGTCCAGGTGTCTGTGGAGGATCTGTATCATCATGTCCCCCCTGACCCTCATCTCTCTCTTCCCTATTTGCCCTCCTAGCAGAGAAGCAAGTCTCTAACACCCCTGTGAGGATGATGGAAGGCTCCACCATGATGAAGGCAGGTAAGTCAGCCCCCAGCCTTGGCCCCCTCGTTCCAGCTGCTGTCCAGGGCTGATGTTGGTCCTGGAAAGCCTGGAAGGACTGGAGTGAGGTCACATGCAGGTGCACCCTTTGTAGGGGCATTGTTATGGGGGGGGTGTGGCTGGACCAGGCTGAAGCTCCAAGCCTGGGGTAGGGCTGGGCTATGCCTCTGCTTTGGCAGCTTGGTCACATGCCAGTCCAGCTTCCCCAAGAAGATGGACCCTCTCGCATGGCTGCTCTAACTCATCACTTTCTCACAGCTTTCATCCCCTTAACCGTGCCACTGGCTCCTAGAGCCAGGTGAGGGTAGCACAGATGCTCAGACACACCCGCACACACTATAAATCCTCCTCCTCCACCCTCAGGCTGCCTCAGGAGTGGGAGTGAAGGCCTTGTCCCTGGAGGTAACCAACTTGGGCCTCAGGCATTCATTCTAGGAAGCAGGGAGAGACAGGGTTAGTGCTAAGCATTCTGAAAGGTCGGGTTCAAATCCCTGCTCTGCCTGCCAACACCTGACACCTGAGTCTCCACCTGTGGGAGGGGTGGGATTGCAGTGACTTCATGTCAGGCCTGGCCCAGAACCAACCCAAGAGCAATATTGTCATAACAGATGTGAAAACCTTCTTGCTGCTCCTGCTGTTACTGGAGTGAGTTAGGAGGTGAAGACCCTTTTAAGGGTAGAGTAGCCAGGATGTGACAACATTTGGGAAGGGAGAAAGTAGCAAGGGGTGTCCAGGTGGAGTTTTGCGGCAGGGGGCAGAAGACAGAGAAGGTGAGGGAGGGGCACTTCCAGGGCTTCTGTGCCAGTTAGGCCAGCCCAGGTCAGCACTGAGCCCCCACTAGCCCTCTCAGTTGGCAACCTTGTGCAGTGTATGACCCACCCAACTGTGTCTGCAGATGGGGGCGTTTGGCTGTGTAGGAACATGGAATTAAATAGCACTCATTCATTCTTTCAACAAGTGCTTATTGAGTCCCTGCTGTGTGCCAGGGATGAGTGACTCAGCCTGAGGGAGCTGATACTCTGGTGAGGGCACAGCCCAAAAAATTAACTTTGGGAGAAAATAAGACAGACTATGGGGAGCTGGGGTGGGACACTTTTAATCATAGGGCTCAAGGGAGGCCAAAGTTAGAAAGTGACATTTGGAAAAGGGCCCAAAAGGAAGGAGCAAGGCATACAGACATGTGGTAAATGCAGCTCAGGTGGGAGCACTGCATGTGCAAAAGCCCTGAGACTGGATGGTGCCTGGTGTGTTGCAGAAACAGCAGGGAGACCTGTATGGTTGGAGCGGAATAAGTGTGAGAGAGGGACAAGCTGAGGGCAAGGAGGTGACAGGGCAGGTGGTGCATGGTCTGGTGGACACGGAAACGAGGGAGGGCCTGGACAGAGCCTGGATGTGCTCACTTGGTGCTCACTTGCGCACTCTGGTGGCTGCGGGAGGACAAGCTGTGGAAACTCAGTGTTAAACCTGACTTGGGTGCTCACTGGCGCCTCCTGGTGGCTGCGAGGAGAACAGACCGTAGGCTGCAGAGGCGATGAGAAGTGTGCTGGGTTCAGGGTGTTCCAATGGTGGAACCCACAGGATTTGCAAATGGACAGAGAATGGGATTAGAGAGAGAGAGAAGGGAGCTGCCCTGACTGGGGCAGGAAGACCCAGGAGGGGCAGGTGTAGGGCGCAGATTGGGAAGGACTTTTGGACATGGTGATTTGGGAGCTTCCATGGGACCTCAAAGGAAGGGTGGAGATAGTGTGATGTTGGAATTTGGGATGAGGTTGTGGAGGATCAGTGCTATGACTCAGTCCTCCCGTGTGGTTTTGTGGTAATGTTATCTACAGAACGTGGGCCAGATGCCGGTATGAATAGTGTCCCTAAGGGGTAACGACATTCACTTATTTCAAGAGAGAATTATCCATTCTTCATAGAGATAGATGAGGACAAGTCCCATAGTCGACTAAAGAGAGGCATGAAGGACAGGTAATGCAGGAGTCCAGGACAGGCTGGCCTGTTGACCCAAGTTCCAATTGTAGCTGTGAACATGGGCCAGTCAGCGCAGTCTCTGCACATTCTTTCTTTTGAGCAAACGGGATAGTGTAAGGGTTTCTAGACAGGGTGGGATGGCAAGGATGGGCTTCGTGTGGGGCAGAGGAATCCAGCCCTGCAGCCAGGGCACTGGGGAGCCACAGAAGGATGTAGAGCTGGGGAGGGCCATGCCTAGGGTGTCCCCACTGCTTGGCTCTGCGCTGCCGGCTCCCCTCCCTGGCTTGGCTGTAGCCCAGCGGGGGGCACTTGGGCGGGTGGCCGTGGTATAACCCGTGCCTCTCGTGCTAGCCATGTACTCGGTTGAGATCACGGTGGAGAAGGACAAGGTGACTGGGGAGACCCGGGTGCTGTCCAGCACCACTTTGCTCCCTCGGGAGCCACTCCCTCAGGGCGTCAAGGTCTACGAGGACGAGACCAAAGGTACGAGACTCCCATCCCCCACCCCAAATCCCCACTCACTGCCTGAGTCAGAGCCTCACCCTCATCCAATTTGGCAGGGATGCCATTTAGGACCAGGGCCTCATCCCCCTCAGCTCACTATTGCTCTAAACTTGGACCTGTGGTCCAGCCCTTCTTCACTCCAGGCAGTTCCCTTGAAGGCTGGCTGAGCACCAGGTGCTGGACTGGGATTTGGGAAGTGAGTCCCCAATGGGACTTCCCAGCCAGCCAGTGAGCCCAGCCCTTCAATCCTGAGCTCACAAATAACTTGCTAAAATAATTACTGTTGTGATAGAGGCCACAGAAAGCCCCAGAGTTGTAGAGGAGGACCATGAGCTGGTCTAGCAGAATGGGGAGGGAGCCTAAGCAGGAACTCATTGGATGCACAGCAGGGTATAGAGGAACAGTGAATCTATCAGTGGCCATAGCATGTGCAAAGGTCCTGAGGTAGGATGGAGTTTGCTGGGCTGGAGGAAACAAAAGGAGCCTGTGGGCTGATAGAGAGTGGAAGGAAGAAACTGGAGAAGCCTTGGGATCAGTGAGCAGGCAGTAAGATCTGATTTAGTTTTTGGGGTCCCCCCTGGTGACTGGGAGGGTAACAGGCTAGGGGAGACACCCACTAGAAAACCTGGAACACAAAGAAGTAGGGGAACCAGCGTAAAAGCCCCAAAGCCTGTCTATGTCTATGTGTATGTGTATGAATATAATTCACATACCATCAAATGCACTCTTATTTAAACAGCAAAATGTTTATTTAAACAGTATAATCCACCAGTACTTACAGAGCAGTTTCATAAATATCTTGGCATTTAAACTTTTGTTCACTTTTGGCATGACCTGTAGGATATACATAAAGGATCCTGGGAGGAGAAATTCTAGGCTACGTTCACTGTGATGCCAGTAAAAGAAAACAAACCCACTTTAGTTTAATAAGACATTAAAAAGGTACATTAAGCCTGACCTGTGGTGGCGGCGCAGTGGATAAAGCGTCGACCTGGGAACACTGAGGTCGCCAGTTCAAAACCCTGCACTGGTCTGATCAAGGCACATATGGGAGTTGATGCTTCCAGCTCCTCCCCCCTTTCTTTCTCTCTCTCTCTCTCTCTCTCTCTCTCTCTCTGTGTCTCCTCTCTAAAATGAATAAAATAAGAATTAAAAAAAAATGTTAATAAAAAGGTACATTAAAAAAATCAAGGCAAAGCCTGACCAGTGGTGGTGCAGTGGATAAAGCGTCGACCTGGGAACCCTGAGGTCGCCAGTTCAAAACCCTGCACTGGTCTGGTCAAGGCACATATGGGAGTTGATGCTTCCAGCTCCTCCCCCCTTTCTCTCTTTCTCTCTCTCTCTCTCTCTCTCTCTCTCTCACTCTGTGTCTCCTCTCTAAAATAAATAAATAAAATAAAAAAAAAAATCAAGGCAAGCATTAGCTTTCTTCATGAATGGAGTTCACAGGACCAATCCCTGAGTCAGTATAAGATGAAGCCAGCTTGGCTCTGGAGTCCATCAGGGCCCCCACAATGCTGGCCTTGTGAGAAACTGGTGGGCAAAGTGGTCAGTGCACAGTTCAGTGGGTTTGGGCAGATTCACCACATTGTGCACCCTCACTGTCTAATTCCAGAACAGTTTTGTTCCCCAAATAGAAACCCTGTCACGCCCCTCCCCCAGCCCCTTGACCACCACTAACCCACTTCCTGTCTCTGGATTTGCTTGTTCTGGGCGTTTCACATAAATGGAATCACACACTGTGGCCTTTTGTGTCTGGCTTCTCCCAGGAAGTTCCATTTCTAAGGTCCTTTCCATTTTCATGTTTTATGGCTGAATGATATTCCATTGTTTGGATGGACCGCACTGTGTTTATCCAGCCATCCATTGATGGACATTTAGTTTGTTTCCACCTTGTGGCTTTCCAAGTTTGTGTGGGTGAAGATTTTCATTTCTCCTGCCCTGATGCCCAGGAGTAAAGTTGCCGGGCCACATGGGGTCTCTGTTTAACCTTGTGAGGAACTGCTGGGGTGTATTCCACAATGGCTGCACCGTGTTATTTTCCTACCAGCAGTGCATGAGGGTTCTAATTTCTCCACATCCGTGACAACACTTGTTAATGTACACTTTTGAAATTAGTAGTATAGCCATCCTATTGGGTGTGAAGTGACATTCCACTGTGGTTTTAATTCCCAAAGCTTCATGTTCTTAGTGGTTATTTGAGCCTTTCGGGTATCCAGAATGCTCTTATGGGGGTCCTGTCATAGCCAAGCTCTGCTGTGGTTCAGGGCATAGACCCAGGTAGGAAGGACTCTGGGTCTAGCTCTCACCACCTAGGTAGGCCTGGGCAAGTCCCAGTTGCCTGTCTCCTGGGCAAAAGTGACTGCGCATAGCTGAGGGGCAAAGGAGATACCTGTGATAGCAGAAGGTCCTCACTACGGCACCTCTGCCCAGCCTGGCTTAGCCCCCAGGGACTCAGGACCCTCCAGACTAGACTGGTTGCTTAGCAATGGGAAGGTGATTTGTTTCCATGGCAGCCGAGGGCTCGGATTACTGTCTTGGGGCAGTGGCCAGTGGGAAATACTCAGCTTGATTCTGTATCACCCAGGCACACCCATCCTCTGGGCCTCCAGCCCAAAGTCACTGCAAGGCCTTGAAGTGTGGATACCCTTCCCTGAGGGTTTGGAAACTGAAAGTTGAGAGCACTTTCTCTCTGGCCAGAAGCCAGAAATCAGAGCCCTAACCCTTGGCCGGTGAAAAGATGAATCTTTGGGCTCTGTGGGTCCCTCCCTCCTCCCTGGGCAGCCAGACGGCCGTGATTCTGGAGTTTCAGGCTGTGATCTGGGGCTGGCATCAGACTGTGGCCAGGACTCCTCTCAGCGCTGAAATCCCATCCTTAGAGACTGTGGCACAGTTCAAAAAGTGACATATCAGAGAGATATGGGACAGGAGAGTTGGAGAGATTTGGAAAATGCATGTAACAAAATCAATTGCAAGAGGTTAAAAAAAGATTGATTGCAGATATAAAACTCTGTCCCATGGAGAATGAATGTTCTTGTCAAACACAGGTAGAGCATTTAAAGAAAGTGACCATGTTCTGAGCTGCAAAGGTGGCTGTAAAGATCATTACAACATTTATATCTTATGCTCTGTGTCCCCATACCACAGTCTCTTACTCCCCCATATTTAAAAACATCTTTCTAAATAAATCTTGGCTGAGAGAGGCAATCAATCAAAATGTAAATTATAAGATAATTAAACTTGAAAGAGAACAAGGTAATCTAACCCATGGGCTGCAGCCAAAGCTGAACTCATAGTAGGAGGTGTAGCCACTGGAGCATTTATAGGAAAACAAGAAAGACTGGGTGAATGAGCTAAATTTAATTCAGGAACAACCACAGAAGAAGGGAGAAACCAGGATCCTTGCAACTCCTCAGGGCAAGGAGACAGGCCTGGACTAGGAGTAGGGTCTGCCTGGCCAGCTGTGTGGCCTTGTGCTAAATACTTCCCTTCTCTGAATTTGTTTCCACCATCTTTTCAATGGAACACACACACACACACACATGCACAACTACTTTGCAAGTACAAATACTTCAAAATACAAGACATCCCAATTCATTGAATTGCAGTCTTTCTCTGTTTATAACAAGTGATTTGCCCATGAATTTTTCTCTGTGTACCAGTTTATCTGTGTCCACAGATCCCAACAGGGAGTTTAAATTGTCCATCTAATTTGTTTTAGGTTTTACTCTTTAGCCTGGAGGGTGGCTTGCAGACCTGCCAGGCATTCTCTCTGGTCTCATTTTCTCTCTCCACCCCACCAGTTGTCCATGCTGTAGACAGCACTGCAGTGAACGGGATCCAGCCACTGAGCTCCTCGGAGGTGGACGAACTCATCCACAAGGCAGACGAGGTCACGCTGAGTGAGGCAGGTCCTGTGGCTGGGGCAGTGGAGACCGGGAGGGCATCCGAGGAGGCTGTCCGGACCACCACGCCCTCTAGACGGGAGATCACTGGGGTGCAGGCACAGCCAGGTGAGGCCACATCAGGCCCACCAGGCATCCAGCCTGGCCAGGAGCCCCCGGTCACCATGATCTTCATGGGCTACCAGAACGTGGAAGATGAGGCGGAGACCCAGAAGGTACTGGGACTGCAGGACACCATCACAGCGGAGCTGGTGGTCATCGAGGATGAGGCTGAGCCCAAGGAGGCTGCCCCACCCAACGGCAGTGCGGCCGAGCCCCCTACCACCGCAGGCTCCAGGGAAGAGAACCAGGTGGGGTCCGAGGCCCCTGCCAGTGACACCCAGGACCTTGACATGAAGAAGCAGCGTTGTAAATGTTGCTCCATCATGTGAGCTGCAGGCCCCAGACCCTAGCCCCACCCTCCACACCACAGACACCCACAGCCTGGCCCCGGTGCCTGCCCAACCTCCACCCACAATCATGGGCCCCAGGATACGCCGTGTTGTCACATCTTCCTTCTGAGTTTTCTTTCACTGGAAAGAGGGACAGGGGTCCTGTACCCATCACCACCCCAACGCACTCTAAACCACTGAGCCGTGTGCCTGTGCCTGGTAGGACAGAGACACGGACAGAACCACCTTTCCCAAAACGAGGACCCCCTACATGTCACGGCAGCTCCGCAGATGGGCTCTTGCCCACAAAGTTCCTGGCTGGTGGGACCCGGGCCTCTGTGCAGCCCCAGGCGAGCCCACCACCCTCTGGGCCTTCTGCCTGTGCCTTCCTGCCACCTCCAATGAGATCTCCAAGGGACATCCCGCTGGAGAGGGACTGGGGATCCGAGGGATCTCTCCCCTTAGCCCTTGAGAGCGTGGCCCCCAGCCAAGGTACTGGTGTCAGGACTTTGGGCTATTGGGGTGAGGCTGTGCCTCGCTGGGGAGCCTCAGTCAGAGACCAGACTTCAGTTCTCAGCCTGGAACAAGGACCCCTCTGGACGCCTCAGCCTCATGTGCCCTTCCTTTTATGCTCTCTGTGGGCCTGGCTGGTGGTCGATGGAGCCTAGGTAGGGGGAGCCCAGAGGACATACTCCCCACTTGGGAGGTAGGGTCTATGACCCTTGTGCTGTCTTCTGGATGGGGCAGGTGAGGGTCTTCAAGCTGTCTCCTGCACAAGGCAGGACCATGTGAGCCACTTCTTGTCCTGAGCTCCCACCCTCACTGGGCCCTCCTTCCTCCTGGTGCTAATTTGGGGACTCTAGGGGGGCTGCCCCAGCCCATTCTCCAGCCTGCTTGGGCCAGGGTCCTGGGTCTCCCAACTGTACCCCAGAAATCAGGTCCACTTCCAGTTGGATTATGCTGGGCTTGGCATAATCTGGGCAGTGGAGGAGCACACAGCCTGGGGCAGGGAGCTTTCCCATGGGTTGCAGCAGGAGACCCCCATTGGCTGCCCAGCCCATCGAGAGCCTTCCCCCCCTCACTGGAAGGGGTGAGGGGTGAGGGATGAGGGACTCTTCTCATATGGGCAGTTGACATCCAAATGTGCACACACATCTCCCAGGTTGTGGCTACACTTGCCCTCAGAGGCACATTCATGCCCATGCTCAGAGACCCTCTCCTGTGTGGGCTATAGGAAGACCAGGCCCCATCTTGGGCCCCTTCCCGGGGGTCCCCTGGCCTCTTGCCCAGGCTGAAGCCACTCCCCCCTTCCACCTCCTCAGAGCCGTGCAGGGGCTGCCTGAAACCAGCCTGACCTGTCTAGTCTCAGCTCTGCCCCTCAGTGGTGGGAGAAGAGTCCCTCTCTGAGGTGGTGTCAGCAGTGGCATGGACCCCCTTCCTCCTTAAGCTGCCAAGTTCTCGAGCTGAGAGCCTCCGCTGAAGTGCCCTTGCTGCCCCCTCTGCTTTCGATGTGTGACAGGCCCATGTTCTTGACTTTCCCAGAGAAGCAAATAAACCGTGTGAACGCCCTGGGTCTTGGAGTTCTTGTATTTCCGGGTGCGGGCAGCCAGGGGGCGGGTCCCACCAGAATGGACATAAAAGGAGGCTGCACCCCTCCAGCTCATGCGGTCCTGTGGTGGGGACATCTGTGGAGCCACACCTGCACTTGGGCACATTTGAGCAGCTCTGGGACAGGTAAGATCTGGAGCTAATGTGGCAGCAGCCAGTGTCAGGACTTGCTTTCTGTTTTCCTGTGGGGTCCTCCATTCTACACCTACCTCGCCCCAGCCCTCTCCTGTTCTTTGTGGGGTCACCCCTTGTTGGGTTCAGCCTCCTAGGAACCAAAAGGACCTCACAGACACCCCCACATCCCGCAGGGAGCCAGTCTGGAAAACGTGGGGGTGCCAGGGAGGAAGCATTTATGGGACACAATCCCATTCTGTCTCACTGTGACTGGGAGTAGTCACTGACCTCTTGGACCTCAGTTTGCCCATCCGTTCAATGGTCTTTGAGTCCTGAGTGAGAGGCCACCCCATCTGGGAGCAGGATATTGGGGTTCCTTGTCTCCATAGTGCCCTAGCACACTGGGTGTTGCAGTCTCTGTCTTTTGGGGCCTCATTTTCCCTATATAAGCAATAGGGTGGTAGGCTCAGGTTCAATCCCAGCCTTACCACCAACAGGCCTTGAAGCTTGCTGTGCCTCAGTTTTTATGTGTGCAAAACAGATAAAAGGACCTGACAGTGGTGTAAAGAGGAGAGGGCAAGACTGTATCCTGGATTTGGACAGAACTGGCCCCTGTTGCACTCTCAAGCTGTCACTCAGGCTGGGCCCTTTATCTGGACCTATCTCATATCCTCCATCCCAGGCACCCTTGCCAGATTTGGGGCTCAGGGCCCATTCAATGGAAGAAACTGAGGTTCAGAGGGACCCTACAGAAAGCCAAGGGTTAGGGCAAATCCCCAGCCCAATCCACTAGGTCCGCTCCCCCATAGACTGACCGCTGGTTCCAGTGGTCTGACTTCCCCGTGAACACTGGGCTCTTGCAGCCCTGTGCATTCTCCATATCTCAACCAAGAATCGGGCAGGATGGCAGAGTGCCTGGGAGGACCTGCCACACAATTAGAGCCTCAGTGCCCCATCTGTCAGTGGGACCTGCCCACCCACCAACATTTTCTGGCACTTTTGATGCCTTCAATAGGCTGTCTATGTCCAAGTGGCCTGGGGAATTCGACCTGCTGTGTGATGGCTCCATTTCATGAGAAGTAAACAGGTTCAGCGACGTTATGGGGATTTGAACCCAGACCCGCTGAATTCCCCAGAGACAAGCAAGCTGAGCTTGTCTCAATAAAGAGTGCTGGGGGACTAGCTCCAAATATGGGCAGAGTGAGGTAACCCCATGGAAGTCTGGGATTCAAACCCCACAACCCAGAAATGGGCAGCTGTTTCATGGACCTGCTTTGTGACCCTGGGCAAGTGATGTTCCCTCTCTGAGTGACACTAAAAGGTGGTGGGGAAACCAGATGGCAGCTAGAAGGAGGTTTCAGGTGAGTTCCAGCTCCGGGGCTTGAGGCCCTGGGGCCTGGGGGGAGTGTGCAGTGGGCATGGTGCCTGCCCTCCGTCCTGCCTGGGTATCGGCTTTCTTCCTCCTCCTCCGGACTTTGTTTCCTGAGTCCAGGTGGGGCCAAAGAGAAGGGGGTGCACCTGCCTCCCTTGGGTGGGGCCTTGTCCCCTGGCAACCTGTAGGCAGGGCAGCGCCGCCAGAGTAGAGCTGAGGCTTGGAGGCTACTGGGAGCCAGGAGCTGGCAGGTGAGCCCAGGGGACATGAGGGGACAAGATGCAGGAAGCTATGGTGGGTGGGGGCCTGCACGAGGTGGGGTCTTTTTTTTGGCATGGGGGTCCCTGTGTCGATTGGCATGATCAGTTCACCTGTGGAACTCTTGGAATGTAGGGAGGGAGGAAAACACCCCTTCCTCACCTCATACCCCTCTGGACCTGTCTGGGTTTCGGGGCTGGTGGGGGTGTCCCATTGCTCTGCACTCCCATTGCCCTGAGACCCTGAGGTCTCTGTCCTTCCTGCCCTACTTTTCCCTCCTCCTCAAGGAGCAGAAGGCCTGTCCCGGAACCTTGTCAGGGCCTCAGTCTACAACCTGGGCTTCTGGCCCCAAATTCAAAAACCTTGAGCCCTCACCCTCTAAGGGAGGAGCCTGACTGGCACCATGGCCAGAGGCCAGAAAGCCCCCACCACTAGTACTGCTCATGGGTTCTGGGAATCCTGGAGGCTGCTGGGAAGGCACTTAGCACCAGCCAGAGCCTTGCTTGGGGAGCAGCATGAAACATCCTCACGGGTCTGGGGCTTGGTAAGGCACTCGAGAGGAGGGTTTTGGGTGGGGCCGTTGGCCTATGTGGTGTCAGCATAGCATAGAGCAGTGGTTCTTAACCTGGGTTCTATCGAACCCTAGGGGTTCAATGAGTCGGTCTCAGGGGTTCGGAGAAGCCTCTGCCGCAGAGGCCAGAATAAAGTAATACCATAATTTGTTGTGAGTTCATGCACTTTGTTGGTTTTTTTCTTTGAGCAAGGTGATGTTCATGCACGGCTCATTTTGTGCACCAGTAAAAAAACATATACCTATGTCTTGAATTTGGGAAAAAAAATCATATTTTATTTATCACTGAAGAAGGGTTTGGTGAATGCGCATATGAAACTGGTGGGTTCAGTACCTCAAAAAAGATTAAGAACCACTGGCATAGAGGCCCTGCCCAGGTTCTTTCCAGTGGGAGACAGAGACTCAGTCCAGTGTCCCAATGTGTCACAGGATCAGGTACTCTGCCCAGCCAGGGACCTGGGGGTCCTTAACCCTGAGTATTAGTAGAGGAACACCGGGAGCCCCTCTCTGCTGTGGGACCTTACCTGTCTGAGCCTCAGCCTCTCCAGCAGGTTTCTGCACCTATGGCAGGAGGCCAGTATCAGTGATGAGGAAGCAGATGTGTGGCACCCAGGGCCATAAACCCAGTTTCACTTTGTTATTGACACAGGTATAGGGTGGAGCTGGGAAGAGCAATTCAGGAGGGCTTCCTAAAGGAGGAGGCAACCAATTGGGAATAAGGGTTCAAGCTTCAAGACCTGTTGCTCTGTCATTCCTGTGTTATCTCAGGTGAGCAACTTCTCTCTAGGCCTCGGCTCCCTCTGCTGTAAATTGGGGGCAAGAATGGTCCCCTCCTTGCAGGAACTTATAAGGAGCAAATAAGATGAAGGGTGAGTTGAGAGACTTGCCTAAGGCCACAAGTGAGAGAGGCCCTGGGACCTTGAACCCAAAACCCAACCCTTCTTGTCCTCAGTGAATCACCTGGGAGGAATGGGCCAAGGAGCAAGTGGTGCCCCCACCCTCACCCCACCTGACCAGGAGACCCAACACCCTCAGGGCAGGCAGACCTTTTTCCCAGGAGTTAATGTCCCCTGTGGGTTATAAATCCTGGTGAGTGAACATCCAGTTACTCACTCAGCAAACACTCCAGTATCACTCCTGCCACACCTGCTCTCCCCAGGGAGCCCAGGGCAGGGAAACAGAGCTGATCCAGAGGACAGGCTGGTCTGCAGGGGAGCCCCAGAGGGGCAGCCAGATGTGCAGCCAAAATAACCCAACCCCCACCTCCTGAGTACCTGGGATGAGTAGTGTTTGCAAAGACCACGCCCTGTGCAGCCAGACTCTGGGCTGCAGGGATGGTGCTCACCCTGGGACAGAGGGTCCTGGGCTGCTGACTTCAGGTGAGAGAAGACAGGCTTTAAATAAACTTATTTTTCTTTTTTTTTTTTTTGGCAAGAGACAGACAGATAGGAACAGACAGACAGGAATGGAGAGAGATGAGAAGCATCAACTCATAGTTGCGGCACATTGATTGCTTTCTCATATGTGCCTTGACCGGCAGGCTGCAGTTGAGCCAGTGACCCTTGTTTAAGCCAGCGACCTTAGGCTTCAAGCCAGCAACCTTTGGTCTCAAGCCAGTGACCATGGCGCCATGTCAATGATCCCACGATCAAGCTGGTGACCCTGCGCTCAAGTCGGATGAACCCGCATTCAAGTCAGCAATCCCATGCTCAAGCTGGCGACCTCGGGGTTTCAAACCAGGGTCCTCAGCGTCCCAGGCTGATCACTGTGCCACTGCCTGGTCAGGCCTTATTCTTCTTTCAAAAACATGTCCTCCCATAACTTTCAAGGAGAAAATCTCTCTGTGGCAGACTGTTCAGTTATTGGGACAGGGCTCAGCTTGGTGGCCTGGCATTTACTAACCAAACTGATTGTTTTAAATATTGTTTTTCTAATTATAATTTCAAATATGATACATAACCTGTAAGTTGTAACATTGCTCCCATGATTGATTTTGTTACTTGACACTTCCCCAGTTCAGGGACAAGCAAGTTTGTATAAAAAGGTAACAGACATACATGACAGCTCAGGTGGAACCAGGGTCCAAGGCGGAGGGCACAGGCTGCTCGAGCAGTTGGGAACAGCCCGTCTTCCTTCCCTCAGCTGTGAAAAGGTAACACCTAACGCTAGGGTGCTGGGCTGGGCACACAGGAGATGCCAAGACAATGGGCTTCAACCATGGGGACAATCAGGAGGGCTCCCTGGAAGAGCTGTCCTGTGGGCTGCAGCTAAGGAGGCTATGGAAGTGCAGAAATGAGGGACCTCCAAGCAAAGGGATCTTCAGGGAGACAATGAGGGTCAGGTTTGTGGTGGAGGTACCTAGAGAGTTTGGGGTTTGTGCTGAGGCCAGATGGAGGCTTTGAGCATCTGGGGAAGGTAGTGAGACTGAATCCTGGAGACGCCAGGACCACAGGGTGTAAGATCAGGTATGTGACCTAGAAAGTTCCTGGAACCATTCTCATCAGGAACTTGGACACTTAGGTGGGGGAGGGGACGAGGCTTCCTTAGGGCACTGGTTCAGGGTGTTGCCTGGCTATGTGGGACAAGGTCCAAGGCATTCCCTAGACTGTTCCAGCTTTATGAAGTCCAGGTGGTGGTGGGGGTTGCCTGGGATGGGACAAAGTGTCCCACTGGGTAGGTGCAGGAGAGAGAAACAGGATGTGGGATCTAGAAAGCTGAAGTCTCTGCCAGTTGCTGCCCCTCTCTAGGCCTCAGTTTTCCCACTAACCATCCCTCAGTGAGAGGCAAACCTGCTGGAAGCATCTGTAAATGTTGAATGAAAATGATCACAGAGGGAACGTCAGAATGTGTGTGCCCTGCGTGAGAGGCAGATGCACTTCCTGGTGGGGCCAGGGAGGTTGCCCAGGGATGGTTTTGGGTCTGGACAGTGAACTAAGTGGAAGAGGGGAGGACTGGGGCAGCAGGGGATCCCTGACTCAGGGTGTGCAGTGACTGGGAGATGGGCAGGGCGCCTGCAAAGGTCAGAGACACATGGGGCAAGTTATTGGGTCAGTACAGGGGCAAGATTCAGGTGTGGCTGGATCCAGAAGTTCAAGTTCAAACATTTTTTTTTAAGACTAAGTCTTTTTTTTTTAATTGATTTTAGAGAGACAGGAAAATATCGATTTGTTGTTCCACTTGTTCATGTACTCATTTGTTGTTTCATGTATGTGCCCTGATCGGGGATCAAATTCACAACCTTGGAGTATCAAGACAATACTCCAAGACCAACTGAACTACCTGCTCTGGGCTTTCAAACAACATTTTTAGAGTACTGTGTTAAGGTTGCAGTTGCTCTCGAGCAGACTGTGTCCACAGGAGGCATGGATGCCTCCCCCAGCGTCTTTTTAGTTTCATCCCACCAACCCAATAAGCCTAACGGAAAGAGGGTACAATTTCCACATTCATTGCCAAGTCCAGGATTTCATGTCATTGACCAGGTTGAGTCATATGTCCATCCCTGAACCAATCATAGAGCCAGGGGATGGGATGCTCTGATTGGCCAGGCTGGGTCACTTATCCATCCCTGAACCAATCACAGAGGTCACTTGGGCAGAACTTTGCCCTTTGAGGAACTGAACATTGTGCCTCTCCCCAAGTATTCTGACCTGGTGGCTGTCATTCCTTCTCATCCTCAGGGAGCTGAGCGTGTCTCCACTCCGTAAAATTGTGGCAGACTGAAACCCCTGGAACATGGACCGAGTGACCAGATACCCCATCTTCAACATTCCCCATTCACCAGGCATGGCTGGCCTGGCCCTAAATGGGGACACCAGCTACACATTCCAGCTGGTGGATGTAGAGCCCTCAGCCAACGGCTGGGACCAGGACCAGCCTATAGCGTGGACAGCTGATCGTAAGGCTCAGTTAGACATGTTGAGGACAGGGGCATCTTGCAGCCTGCGTACCTTCTCCAACCAGCCAGAGGAAGACGAGGATGAGGAGGTAAAGACCTACCACTTGGACACAAGGGATGCCCTGCCCAGGCAGTCACAGGACCTTGAGAGGGAGCGCTGGGCAGTCATCCAGGGCCAAGCAGTGAGAAAGAGTGGCACAGTGGCTACGCTTCATGGCACCCCTGACCACAGGGACCTCAGAACCCCTGGACAACCTCAGTTCATGCCCCTGGAGGAAAATATGGTTGACAGGGAGCAAATCGACTTCCTTGCAGCGAGGCAGCAATTCCTGAGCCTGGAGCAGGCAAATGCGGGGGTCTCTCAGAACCCACCAGCCAGGGTGGGCCGGGCCTGTGCCCCACCCAGGGTCAGCCAGGCCCCCAAGGTGTTGAATGAGATGCCCCTGGCCAATGGATATGTTACCTCAGTCAAGCCCCAGGTAAAAGAGGTGGTCAGGGAAGAGAAGAGGGTTCATAGTTGGTTCACTGGGTCTGGTGTCCAAGCTGTGGACGACTCTGGTTCCCAGTCGCAAGCAGAGCCACTAGAGGCCTCCAAAGAGACACCCATTGAGCGAGAGATCCGACTGGCCCAGGAGCGTGAGGCAGCTCTGCGTGAGCAGAGGGGGCTACGGCAGGCAGTGGGCCACCAGGAGCTGGTGGAGATCCCCACCCGGTCCCTGCTGACCAAGGTGAGCCTGACTGAGGCCCCGTGGCGGGACAGGGGGCGCCCATCACTCTATGTGCAGCGTGACATCGCACAAGAGACGCAGCGTGAGGAGGACCACCGGCGGGAGGGCCTGCAGGTGAGCTGTGTGTCCATGCCCAGCTCGATCTCTGAGGGCCCCCAGCCTGGACTTAGGAGAGTACTCAGCTCAGACTCCATTCTTGGCGCGGCACCAGATGCCAGTGCAGCCAACGCTGCCCCAGAGCTGAGGAAGGTGAACCGTATCCCACCTGATGCCTACCAGCCGTACCTGAGCCCTGGTACCCCCCAGCAAAAGCTCCAAGCCTTCCACGTGTACAGCAAGCCTAGTGGTCTCTCTGCAGATGAAGCCAAGGCAGTGGCCTTGCCAAAGGCCACAGCGTCTCAGAGGCATCTCTCAGAATCATCTGGAAAACCTTTGGGCACAAAGCAGGAGTTCTGGAAGCCCCCGAGGGGACCCCCACAAGCCAACGGGGGTGTCGTGCGATGGGAGTACTTCCGCCTGCGTCCCCTGCGGTTCAGGGTGCCAGATGTGCCCCAGAAGGCTGAGGTCTCCCGCATGTGGGGCTGGGAAGTGGCTGGAGCCCCGGCATTGAGACTACAAAAGTCCCAGTCCTCTGAGATGCTGGAGAGGGAGGTGGAGAGTGTCCTGAGGCGGGAGCGAGAGGTGGCCGAGGAACGACGCAATGCTCTCTTCCCAGAGGTCTTCTCCCCGCAGCTGGACTGTGACCAAGACTCCAGGAGTTCCTCCCAGGCATCAGGTGAGGAGGGATCCTGGAGAATGGCTGCTTCGATCTGGGTCTCATATTGTAGCAGAGAAGGGTGGGCAAATGGAGTTTGGGGGTGTCAGGAGGGGTTCATCTGGGGGACTCTGTTCACTCCCTCAGTTTGCCTGTATGTTTCTTTAAGCTGTAGACTTTGGAGAGAGGTGTGAACTTTACTTTGGGGTTTTTGCTTTATGGATTTGGACATTTTGTTATTAGGCACATAAAGGTTTACAGATGTTGTATCCTCTTGGTCGATTGCTGTGTACTTTTAATGTTTTTCACCTTGCTCGATTGGCCCATCCATTTACTCAGTCTCTCCTGACTGGCTGTTTTGGTCACTCAGTTTTCCTAGCAAGTTGTCTGCTCTGTACATCTGTCTGTTCACCTGTCTCCTTAACTGGTTCAGCCTCTCCTGGGCTTTGGTCTGATAGATGTTCTGCCCTCAAGGGATTAGGGAGCTCTCCCTGATGCTCCTTTCTTTCCACAGGCATCACGGGTAGCTACTCAGTGTCTGAGTCACACTTCTTCACGCCTATCCACCTGCACTCAGACCTGGTATGGACGGCAGAGGCCCCTGCTGAAGCTGTTCCTGAGCAGAGAAAGAGGAAGGAGCAGTGGGTAAGTCTAGAACCCTGCCCATCCCTCGGAGGCCTGGCTGAAGTCTGACACCTTCCCTTCATTAGGGCCACAGGAAGGTGGAATGACACTTGCCGAGAGTCACATGGCCCATGAGTTCCTGAGCTGGGAATCCAGGCCTGAATCCATACCCCATATTTGTAACTATTAGGTCATCTCATCCTTAGTGGGATATTGGGAATACCATGGAGGATAACACCAACTCCAGCCTCACCCACACTCACAACCTGGCCTCATGGGTTGGGGCACAGAGTGGAGGCCAGTGACATGGGTTCAGGTCTCAGTACTGGCACTTTCTGGCTGTGTGATGCTGGGCTGCCCCTCTCTGACCCTCAGTCTCTTTCTCTATGAAATGAGCATGATGATAAATCCAGCCACCTCAGAGTCTTACAGCAGGGCCTGACCATGGGAAATGCTCAATAAATGTTGACTGTCTTTATTATGCTGAAGTTGACAAAGAGGGAAAAACTGCATATGATAGACCGTGGCTGCACTGCGGGGAACAGCGTGAGGGAAGAGCATGGTGGATGGCTAAGTGGGGGTGATCGAGGGGCACTCAAGAGAGCCATGGTGGAACACCTTCCCTCCTGCCTCAAGTTGTGCATTGAGTTCCAGGTGGGCTCTGCGGGGGACAGAGCCAAAGACTCAGGGACCGTTGTGTGTTTCTTTTCTGTAGTATGCCGGCATCAACCCCCTGGACCATGTCAATTCAGAGGTGAGTGAGCTCCAGGGGTGAGGACTATCTTTTCCTCACCTTCTCTGCTCCCTGCCCCATGGCACCAGGGCTATCAGAAGCCTTTCATTTGGGTGTGAGGGCTTCACTTGGTAGCTTCTCAATTGATAGTATCTGCCTGCAGTGAATTTTGCTCTGATCTGCTTGTGATACCTGCATGGCACAGATTGTGCAAAATGGCTGTACTTGCAGCTACTTTGTCAAATGATGAAGATTTTAGAGCAGATTGGGCCTAAGACAAGGGCATTTTATTTGTGGGAGGGGTTCATCTAGGAGTGTGGAAAAGTCCAGCTATCTCAGTGGATTTGTGGAATATGTTTGGGGCCGTCTTTGAGCTGAGCTTAAAAGGCCAGATCTGGGCATTTCCCCTGCTGTAGAGCTCAGAATGAGTTAGGACATCCCTTGGTGCTATTGCTAGGAGTAGAAGGTCTGAAATAGAGTAGGAGATGGTCATTCTTTATCCCTGTTCTAAGCCTGTCCTATGAGTTGGCAGTGGGGGAAGAGTCTGTGGGGCTTAGGACCCTAGTGGGGACTCTGTGCATCCTCTTGCAGGTCTTGGAAGCCACACGAGTGACCCGCCACAAGAATGCCATGGCTGAACGCTGGGAAGCCGGTGTCTATGCCAGTGAGGATGAAGACTGAGCCTGGAGATGGGGGCGCCCTCACCCTGTGTTAACTGCCAAGACCATCACTGAGCCGTCCACTTTAGGAAACAGGTCCCCATTTAAATCCACAAGCCAAGAACCACAAATGACACGCTGACAATCCCAAGGGTGGGTGTGCCTCCAGACTCAAGGGCTTCCCTTTTCATTTTTATCTTCCTAGAGAAATTGTCCTCCTTTTTCTGGATCTAAAGCTGGAGATAAAACTGGACTTCTGTCAATTCTTTCTGCTTCTAGGACTTTGCCAAACGCTCTTGGGTCCCAGAAGGAAGGAGACTACCCCCCTCCCCACCGCCCCAGTTGTAACTGTTCTCGCTAGTCTGAGGGCAGAGGGGCTGGTTGGAGGAAGGCATGGGTCCTGGCATCTTGAGGAGCTGTGGGTCTGGTGGGAGGGATACTTAGCCCCATTCTATGTCCCAATCTGAGAAGGGGGACGTGCCCCATTCCAACTCGGGGAACTTCCAGTCTGAGAAAGGAAACCTGAATGCCCAATCTGATGGCCTCCGTACTGCCCAGGAGTCCCCTCCATGAAACATCAGCAAAGCCCTGACATTATAGGGTCCCATGGGGACAGCACCTGACCTGGCAGAGAAAAAGGCTTGATTTATCAGCTGAAAGGGATTCTTCTGCTCCCCCCAAACTGCTTGCCCATGTCTGCCATGAAATAAACCCTCCTCCTCTGTCTGGTTCATTTCTCTTGGTGACACTTACTGCTCCCATGGGTACCTCTGGCCTTTAGCCCCCCCCCCCCCAACACACACAGGGCTGCAAGACCCACGACAGGTTGTCAGGGTCATACTCAGCACTTCCGGCATGCGGCACGCAGTAGGTGTTCAATCCGCGCTGTGGAGTGACCACCTTCAGTAACACCAGACCCAGTCTTCCCACGTCCCATGCACCGAGTCAGTCCTTGCTCTTCAATCATACTCACAGTGCTTATTAAAGACAAGTACTGTGTCATTTCACTCACAGGAGGTCCCTAGAGAGTCAGATTCACAAAAACAGAAAATAGATGGTGGGTGACAGGCTGGGGGAAGGGGATTAGTGTTTAATGGGATCAAAGTGTTGGTTTGGGAAGATGAGAAAGTTCTGGAATGGATGGTGGGGTTAGCCACCTGACAGTGTGAATGTGCTGAATGCCACTGAGTTGTGCAATTAACAATAGTTAAGACAGCTACTTTTATATTATGTGCATCTTAACATAATAGAAAGGTGTGGGGGGGGGAGTATTGGCTCTCCTGAAGGCATCAGAAGACCCTTGGGAACCATCAGGGGAGGCTTCAAACAATTAGACGTGCCCTAAAAATGCAGCATCCTCCATGAAGTTCTTGACTCATCCTGTCTGGCATGTCCTGATAAGGCCAGAAGTGCTAGAATTGGAAATGTCTTGTTTCTAAGATTTACTTTTCATTTAAATTACTTTAACGAGGCAGCCCCCTTAGAAAGCAGAGATAGAATTCTATCCACCTGCCAGGCGGACTGCCCAGGAGGTATTCGGTGAAAGGTTTAAATAAATTCTTAGTGGGATTCCCAGAGGAGGGCAGGTCAGTCTGGAAAGTGAAGGACGTCAGGGCGGGCTCTCAGGGTAAAATGAAGCCAGGCAGCCCGGTGGGAGGCACTTCTCAGATCTTGTACTTGCGGCTCCCTGACTACCCCTCATTCTTTCCTGTGAAGGACAGATAGTTACCCCTGGTTTTCCTCCAGCTCAGTGTATTATGATCCGGGAAGGGAGGAGAGTTCTCTCCCGGGCCATTAGACAGGCTGAAATACAAACCGAGTTTCTTTTTTCTTCTTCTTCTTTTTCTTTTTTTTTCAAACTGAGTTCCTAACTAAAATGCCAGAATCCTGACTCCCTCCCAGGTCTGCTTCTCAGCACTTTTCACGGTGTCCCTGCCTTCTCCTCTGAGAATCATTTGTTTAATTAACCCCTGCAGGATCCTGTGGTATTCAGGAGGCCATGCCACTGTGGTCAGCTTTCACTTTCAGGGGAACCCCTCTCATGCAGATGGGGTCAGGCCACCAACAGCCACGGGTGTAGCGGTGTGAGATAAAACAAGGAACACCCGGTTAATTATAAATTTCAGGCCAACAAAAAATAATTTTCTTTTTCTTTTTTTTGTGGCAGAGACAGAGAGAGTCAAAGAGAGGGACAGATAGGGACAGACAGGAAGGGAGAAAGATGAGAAACATCAGTTCTTCGTTATGGCTCCTTAGTTGTTCATTGACTGATTCCTCACATGTGCCTTGACCGGGGGCTACAGCAGACCGAGTGACCCCTTGCTCGAGCCAGCAACCTTGGGCTCAAACCAGATGAGCTCGCGTTCAAGCTGGTAACCTCAGGGTCTCGAACCCGAGTTCTCCACATCCCAGTCAGATGCTCTGTCCACTGCGCCACTGCCTGGTCAGGCAACAAGTAATTTTCTTAGTATAACCACATCTCATGCAATATTTGGGACATATGTATGCTTAAAAACACACACACAGAAAACCCACAATCAATGTTTGTCTCAAGTTCAAATGTAACTGAGCATCCTGTGTTTTTTTTAAATTATTTTTTATTTTATTTATTCATTTCAGAGGAGAGAGAGAGAGAGAAGGTGGGAGGAGCAGGAAGCATCAACTCCCATATGTGCCTTGACCAGGCAAGCCCAAGGTTTTAAACTGGCGACCTCAGCATTCTAGGTCAAGGCTTTATCCACTGCGCCACCACAGGTCAGGCACATCCTGTGTTTTTAGTTACTAAATCTGGCTGCCCTTGATGCCGGACTGGCTGACTCTTTCCCCTGAGGGACTTGTAGGCATCCAGGAATGAAAGGACAAGCAGGTCCCAAAACACAAGCACTTCAAATGCATATGTTACACATGCTGCTGTCCCTCTGACCACCTGAAGCATATGAACAGCCTTGAGTCAGGACAAAAGGGCTGCATAGGCATATAGGATGCCTGAGCCACTAGGACTATTTCTGAAATAATCTACCAGACCAAAGGACCTGGGAAGATCCTTACCCCCCCCTTTTTTTTTACAGAGAGGGATAGACAGACAGGAATGGAGAGAGATGAGAAGCATCAGTTATCAGTTTTTTGTTGCCATTGCAACATCTTAGTTGTTCATTGATTGCTTTCTCACATGTGCCCTGACCGCGGGCCTTCAGCAGACTGAGTAACTCCTTGCTGGGGCCAGCAACCTTGCGTCCAAGCTGGCGAGCTTTTTCTCAAGCCAGATGGGCCCGCGCTCAAGCTGGCAACTTTGGGGACTTGAACCTGGGTCCTTCCGCATCCCAGTCCAACGCTCTATCCACTGTGCCACCGCCCGGTCAGGCTATCCTTACCCTTCTTATGCCTCAGTTTTCTCATTTGTAGCATAAGATATCAATGGTATAGTATCACCTTCACAGGGCAGTGGTGAGGATTAACTGATTAACAGAATACTATCTGGTATAGTGTAAATGCCAAATTAGCATTGGCTCTGATGAACCATTGTTGACGATTTGATTCATATCTATCGTCCCTCTAGGCTGGGTGCCTGACTGGTGGTGGTGCAGGTGGGGGTGTCTCTCTTGTCCCTGTCATATACCCAGAGCCTAGATCAGTGCCTGGCAAACCTTAGGTCAGTGGTTCTTCACCTGGGTCCTATCGAACCCTAGGGGTTCGATGAGTCGGTCTCAGGGGTTCGGAGAAGCCTCTGCCACGGAGGCCAGAATAAAGTAATACTGTAATTTGTTCTGAGTTCATGCACTTTGTTGGTTTTGTTCTTTAAGCAAGGTGATGTTCATGCACGGCTCATTTTGTGCACCAGTAAAAAACATATACCTATGTCTTGAATTTGGAAAAAAAATAATATTTTATTTATCACTAAAGAAGGGTTCGGTGAATGCGCATATGAAACTGGTGGATTCGATACCTCAAAAAAGGTTAAGAACCACTGCCTTAGGTGCAGAGTAATATCACAGTCTCTCATCAGTTATTAAATGTCTGGTGTTGTTCAAATCACTGGGACCCAGCTGTGTGCAAATTATGGAGCTCACAGGGATTAAACAATGACACTTAAATTTGTGATCTGTAAACTCTAGCCAGGTGGCCAGGTGGGTCAGTAGATAAAGCATCGACCTGGCACATCAGAGGTCATGTGCTCAACCCCAGGTAAAGGCATGTAGAAGAAGCAATCAATGAATCAATGAGTGCCCAACTAAATGGAACCACTAAGTGAAACAACAATTGGTGCTTCTCTCTATCTCTCTCCCTTTCTCTCTTTCTCTCTCCCCTTTCCTCTCCCTCAAATCAATGAAAAAATTAAACAATAATAATAACATGTGATGTGTATGCTAACCTGACCTGGGAGATACCAGGATCAGGAAGGTAAATGATCATGAAGGTGGTTTCCCAGGATGAGTCTTAACCACTGCACTCTGAATGTGCTGACCCCTGTGATTTCCCCAAACGTGGGAAATTTGACTGCGTAATTTGTGGTAGTGGGGGACTGTGTTTGCACTTTCTCCTGGGGGAAAAATGTGTCATGTAACTGCTGGTGACATGACACAAGGCAATGAAAACCGTAAGCAGGAACAGAGCACAGCGAATTATGAGGTGGTTTCCTGGGCCAAGGTGGTTAGGAGAGACCTCTTGGAAGAGGTGACCTTTGAGTAAAGGCCAGAATTAGGTGAAAGAATGACCCAGAGGAACATAACCAGAAAATGAGCACAGCACATGCAAAGGCTCTGAGGCTGGACAGTGTCTGGCATGTTGGGAGAACAGCGGGAGACCCATGTGGTTGGAGTGGAATGAGTAAGAGGGAGAAAAGGAGAAGGAGATGATGGAGGACAGTAGGCAGAAAATATTAAGTGCTCACAGGCGCCCTCTTGTGGCTTTGGGGAGGCCAGGGTGGAGCTGGATAGAGGGACCTGGAGATGACTGTGGAGTCCCTTACTCTATGCCAGGGGTCCCCAAACTACGGCCTGCGGGCTGCATTCGGCCCTCTGAGGCCATTTATCCAGCCCTGCCGCACTCCGGAAGGGGCACCTCTTTCATTGGTGGTCAGTGAGAGGAGCACAGGATGCATCCGCACCCATAGTTCCCATTGAAATACTGGTCAGTTTGTTGATTTAAATTTACTTGATCTGTATTTTAAATATTGTATTTGTTCCCGTTTTTGTTTTTTTTTACTTTAAAATAAGATATGTGCAGTGTGCATATGGATTTGTTCATAGTTTTTTTTATAGTCTGGCCCTCCAACAGTCTGAGGGACAGTGAACTGGCCCCGTGTGTAAAAGTTTGGGGACCCCTCCTCTATGCCAATGCAGGTGGATGAGAAATGTTTGTGGAGAGAAGACAGGGAATAAATGGTCCCAAAGTTGGCCCCTTCTAGCCAAATACTCCTTGGGCTCCCAGTTTTCTTGCTGCTTTCCCAGGTTCTTTGACACATGGCCTCCTCCACATGTAGTTCACTCAGGGCTGTGTTCTGCTCCCCAGGCCTTTAGAGAAGACTAGCCTGATTAGGTCAGGCCCACACAGCATAATCTCCCTTTGGATCAACTCAGAGTCAGCTGATTTCTGAACATTATTTACATCTGAAAAAGCCCTCCACCTTTACGAAATAATATTCTGCAAACACTCAAGGGGGTTACACAGGGCGTGTACATGGGGGCAGGAATCTTGGGGCCTCAGAATTCTGGCAATTTTGGAAGGACCTAAAGTGGGATTTAGGGAATGGGCTCCAGGGAGATGAACTCGGTTTAAATGTCATCCCCAGCATGAGCTGTTGTGGCGCAGTGGATAGGGCATCAACCTAGAGTACCAAGGTCGCCAGTTTGAATCCCCAGGTTTGCCCAGTCAAGGCACATACCAGAAGCAACTACGAGTTGATGTTTCCTGCTCCTCCCCACTGACTTTCTCTCTCTCCACTCTCTAAAATCAATGAATAAAATCTTAAAAAAAAATTTCATCCCCAGCTCCCATTCATCAGATTGTCTTAAGTTAACCAGTTATTTTCACCTTCTGAGTCTCAGTTTCCCTATGGTAGATGACCCCTTTGCCCACAGGACTAGTTGGCCAATGAAATGAGATGACTGAGATTCTCATGCTTGAGATCTCAAATTGGCCTGACCTGTGGTGGCACAGTGGATAAAACATCGACCTGGAAAGCTGAGGTTTGAAACCCTGGACTTGCTTGGTCAAGGCACATATGAGAGTTGTTATTCCCCCCCACACACACACACACTTCTCTCTCTTTCTCTTGTGTACTCTCTCTCTCTCAAATGAATAAATCAAGTCCTAAAAAAAAATCAATCAGTGATATCTCAAATTGGGGGCATTCAGAACACAGACTTGTCCATGTGTTTTACTTTTCTTATTTTCTTTTAAGGAATTGCCAACAGTTAAAAAGCAGAGAATTTTAGCATGACCTGTGGTGGTGCAGTGGATAACGCATCAGCCTGGTATACTGAGGTCCCCAGTTTAAAACTCCAGGCTTGCCTGGTCAAGGCACATATGGAAGTTGATGCTTCCTGTTCTCCCCCCACCCACACACACACACACTCTCCTCTCTCTCTTCTCTAAAATGAATAAATAAAATCTTTTTTAAAAAGAAGTAGAGAATTTTAAAAACATGGATTTTTCATCTTGGCTGGATAACTCGGTTGGTTAGAGTGTTGTCCTGAAACACAGCAGTTGTTGGTTTGATCCCCAGTCAGGGAACATACAGGAACAGATCGATGTGCCTGTCTATCTGTCTGTCTGCCTCTCTTTATTCCCCTTCCACTCTTTCTAAAACCAATAAAAATTAAAGAAAAAATAAAACAACAACAAGTTTAACCTAGAATTTCTTACTTCTCTTGAGAAGTCCCCACTCTGGCCAGGCTGGATGTGGTTTCATGGAACTACACTGAGCCAGCATAGAGCAGTGTCTGCTCTTCAGGCAGGCCCTGGGCCCCTGAGGTCCCTCCCAATCTCATTCCAGGAAGTGGATCCAGTAGGGAGAACACCTGTCACTACTTTACCTCATTTCCCCTTGTACAAGAGTAGTGAGACCTGACCAGGTGGTGGTGCAGTGGATAGAGCGTCAGACTGGGATGCGGAGGACCCAGGTTCTAGACCCTGAGGTCGCCAGCTTGAGCGCGGGCCCATCTGGCTTGAGCAAAAAAAGCTCACCAGCTTGGACCCAAGGTTGCTGGCTCGAACAAGGGGTTATTTGGTCTGCTGAAGGCCCGTGGTCAAGGCACATATGAGAAAGCAATCAATGAACAACTAAGGTGTTGCAACGAAAAACTGATGATTGATGCTTCTCATCTCTCTCTGTTCCTGTCTGTTCCTATCTGTCCCTCTCTCTGACTCTGTCCCTCTCTCTGACTCTCTCTCTCTGACCCTGTAAAAAGAGTAGTGAAGAAACTATCATTGGCGTAAATAGGCCAGATAGCTCAGTAGCTCAGTTGGTTAAAGCCTTGTCCTAAAACGCCGAGGTTGTGGGTTTTGATCCTGGATCAGGGCACACACAAGAATCAACCAATGACCGCACAGATAAGTGGAACAACAAATTGATTTTCTCTCTCTCCCTTCCTCTCTAAAATTACTTTTTTTAAAAAAAGAAGAAAATATAATTGGGTAAAAACGAGCAATGGCCTTATGAGAGCAGTTTCTTTAAAAATAAATTCTCCTTGCTTTGACTGGGTTGCTCAGTGGATAAAGCACTGTGCTGGCAAACCGAGGTCACGGGTTCGATCCCCAGTCAGGGCATGTGTGAGAAGCAATCAATGAGTACACAAGTAAGTGGAACAGCAAGTTGTTGCCTCTTTCGTTCCCTTCATCTCTCTCTCTCTCTCTCTCTCAAATCAATGAAAAATTAAAAGTGATAAAAATAAATCTTTCTTTGCCAACCATCTGCCTCTCAGTCTGGGGTTCAGCCTGGTTCCTGAAACAAATTCCAGGCGTCTTCCCAGAACTTCCTCTCCCAGGCTCATTGTGACAGTTTCCAGGCACTTGGTGCACAGTCAGTGCTGAATAAATGTTGGTTCTGGTTATTTTTTAATTGATTTTAAGAGCAAGAGAGAGAGGAAAGGAGAGACAGACCGAATCAATTTGTTGTTTCGCTTATTTATGTATTCCTTGGTTGATGCTTGTATGTGTCCTGACAAGTACCTTGGTATATCCCAGCGACGCTCTAACCAACTGAGATGCCTGGCCAGGGCTGGATCTGATTACTATTGACCAAGTAAATAGAGCAATCCTCACCAGACAACCAAGATACAGTACTTAAAGCTACTTCTTGATCTGAGATTGAGAGGAGCAACTGCATTCTGCCACCAGAGGGCAGCAAAACACCAGCAATCTGGCACCTGTTCCCAACCACCTAGAGAAGCCTCCCTCTTTCAAGTTCCCTGCTCTCCGTGGCAGAGGCTCCCCTGCACCCTGAACCCCCGTGCTGGGGCAAACACAGCTCCAGCCCCACAAAATGCCTTTGGGCTGCTAGGTACAACAAAGAGGGAGTGGCGGTAGACAGACCCCACCGAGCCATATTCCACAGGGAAAAATGCACACCCTGTATACATTTTAATATATTTAAACATATTTTAATGAATTTATCCCCCAGAACATTAAAGTAGTTGAGAATTTCTTAAAAATTAAAAAGTATGTGTATTAAAACTCACAGCACTGCCATGGCCAGATAGCTCAGTTGGTTAGAGCATTGTACAAATGCATAAAGGTTTCTGGTTCAATTCCCAGGGGGGCACACACATGAGCAGATGGATATTTCTGTCTGTCTGTCCCTCTCTCCCCTTTCCTCTCCATCTAAAATTAATAAATAAAAAAATTTAAAAACTCACAATACTATTTTAGGTTTAAATGTATATTTATGTATTTATATTCCAAACAGAACATATAATTTTCTTCCAGTCTTGCCCCTGCAAGCTACATTTCCTGAGTTGGTTTCCTGACTGGGATCTGCTGAGTGGAGGGTGACAGCTTGTGGGCATGGAGCTTCCTCTGTGAAGTGACAAAAATGTTCTGGAATTAGGCAGTGGTGAGGGTTGCACAAGTCTGTGAATGTACTAAGAATCACTAGTTAGTCTACTTTAAAATAGTGAATTTTTATGGGATGCAATTACATTTCAATTAAAAGAAGATGTTTCCTGCCCTGGCTGGGTGGCTCAGTTGGTTAGAACGTCGTCCAGATCAGCCAAGGTGGCAGGTTCGATCCTCAGACAGAGCACATAAAGAATCAACCAGCCTGACCAGGCGGTGGCACAGTGGATAGAGCTTTGGCCTGGGATGCTGAGGACCCAGGGTCGAAACCCTGAGGTTGCCAGTTTGAGCACAGACTTACTAGCTTGAGCATGAGGTCACCTTGAGAGTGGGATGATAGACATGACCCCATGGTTGCTAGCTTTAAGCCCAAGGTCGCTGGCTTGAGCCCAAGATCACTGGCTCAATCAAGGGGTCACTGGCTCTGATGGAGCCCCCTCCCCCCCTCATCAAGGCACAAATGAGAAAGCAATTGATGAACAACTAAGGTGTCACAACTATGAGTTGATGCTTCTCATCTCTCTCCCTTCCTGTCTGTCTGTCGCTCTCTCTCTCTCTCTCTCTCACTAAAAGAAAAGAATCAACCAATAAATACATAAAACTGGAACATCAAATTGATGTTTCTCTCTCCCACACACCTTTTCTCTCTCTCTCTCTAAAATCAACCAATAAATTTTAAAAAATAAAGACATTTTTAGAACTTTCCAAAAGTGGCTGCCTCCTCCCGTCCTCTCTGCATTCTCATCTGGGATATCAGGGGTTCCCTTTGGCGGATACTGAGCAGCAATTGGCACTACTGATCTTCTAGTGTTAGTCATTCTCATGTTGCAGTGACCCCTTTCTGGAGTTTTAATTTGCACTTTCCTGTGGCTGGCTCTGGCAGGAACATGCTCATGGGCCTGACCAGGCAGTGCATCAGTGAATAGAGCTTCGGACCAGGACTCCGAGGACCCAGGTTCGAAATCCCAAGGTCGCTGGCTTGAGCGCGAACTCATCTGGTTTGAGCACGGCTCACCAGCTTGGACCCAAGGTCACTGGCTTGAGCAAGGGGTCACTCGGTAAATATCTTCTCCCAGGCTGTGCTTTGCCTTTTGACTCCTCTAATAATGTATTTGGACAAACCAAATTGTTTAAAATAAAATAGTAAATGTTTTCATTAGAAATAAATTCTACAAGCAAGGAGGCTCACCGGATGAGTCATTGAGGAGAGAGTTTGCCAACAGTAGCATCAGCTTTTCCACGTGGAGGGCAGAGAAAATGAGATGGCTTCATTCACAAATAAAAAGACCCAGGTTCTGAGAAGCACCCTGACTTGTCCTGAGTCACCTAGGACAGTAACTCCATTTTGCACCTAGGACAGTAACTCCTGCCCCTGATCTAAGAAGTCTGAGAAGGAAACAATCCCCCTGGCCCACAGTAGGGTATTTCTAGCAGGTTTGCATGAAACCCTCATTTTCAAGTTACAAAACCTTGTTTCCCTCCAAGTGTAATGAAAATGACTGGGGATGGGAAGGCCACTATTTATGTCTTGTCCCTCTGGCTGGCTGCCTCATAGGTCAATCATTTGTGTAACTATGTGGTGTGGAATGAAGACATGGCCACCCACAGGGGCTCCCCAGGGACCTATGCCTTATCCTTGTATACTTTTGGGTCCCCTAGGGGCAATGAATGCTAGAAGGTACCAGAGTGGGCAGCCGGAAGCAGTGTGTCCACACTGGGTATTAGTGCCCAGCCTTTCTGGGCATTTGATGTCTAGAGTCCTGCAAACCTTCACAAAATAATTAAAAATTGTTTGGCAGCCAATGGGCAAGTCAGCCCTGACCACACCCCTTCCTTGATTCCAGGCGGCTGGAAAGTGCTACAAGCAGGGTCTGCAGTGAGGCTTCCTTATTCAGTGCCTGGTAAAAGGGGGACAGGACTTCCCCCTACCCTGTCACACCAGCACTATTTAAACAGGAACCCATGGAAAGTTCTCCTGGTCCTACTGAGCTGCTCTCATTAATAAGTCATTGGCAAGATGAATGATTCCTCCCCAGGGAGCAGCAGAGAGGCGGCTGCCTCACCCTCTCCATGCCCTGTGTGGGCCATGTCAGCATGCCAAAATAGCTGATCATACTTTTCCTCAAAAAGTCAAATACGAAAAAAAAAAAAAAGTCAAATACGGAATTACTGTGTGGCCTAGCAATTTCCCTCTTAGGTGGAAATGAAGATGAGAACTGTAGACATATGTACACACAACAACCTGCACTCCCATGTTCACAATTCACCATTTACAGCCACACAATTCACAACAGCCAAAAGGAGAACACAACCTGAGTGTCCATCAGTGGGTGAATGGGCAAACACAGTGTGGCCCCTCCACACACTGTATTATTACTCAGCTATGAAAAAGGAGTGCAGCACTGACACTCCCTACAACGTGGATGAACCTTGAACACATGATGCTCAGTGAGAGAAGCCAGACTTAAAAGGCCACACAGTGGGTGGTTCCAATTATGTGAAATGTCCAGGACAGGCACATCCACAGAGAGAGGAAATGGGTCACTGGTTGTCAGGGGCTGGGAAAGGGTGGGTTGCTACTGATGGGGACAGGTTTCTTTTTGGTTGCACAACTCTATGAATATACCAGAAACCATTGATTTATATAATTTATTTTTCTGCATAGTTTAAAAATATACCTTTATTTGGTTTGTGTACAATTTAATTTATACAGTACAGTTGGATATACTGGGTGTTTTTTGTTTTATTGAGAAGAGGAGGAGACAGAGAGACAGACTCCCATATGTCGACTGAGAGCCACCTGGCAACCCCTGTCTGAGGCCGATGCTTGAATCAATTCAACTATCCTCAGTGCCCAGGGCTGATGCTTGAACCAACTGAGCCACTGGCTGTGAAAGGGGAAGAAAGAGAGAAAGCAGAGAGGGAGGAGAAGAGAAGCAGATGGTTGTTTCTCCTGTGTGCCCTGACCAGGGATCGAACTCCGGATGTCTGCATGCAGGACTAATACTTTATCTACTGAGCAAACCGGCCAACACCAATAAAATATTTTTAAAAAATTAAAAAAAAAAAAAGCCTGACCAGGTGATGGCGCAGTGGATAGAGCGTCGGACTGGGATGCGGAAGACCCAGGTTCGATACCCGGAGCTTGCCAGCTTGAACGTGGGCCCATCTGGCTTGAGCAAAGCTTGTCAGCTTGGACCCAAGGTCACTTGCTCCAGCAAGGGGTCGCTCAGTCTGCTGAAGGCCCACTGTCAAGGCACATGTGAGAAAGCAATCAATGAACAACTAAGGTGTTGCGATGGCAACGAAAAACTGTTGATTGATGCTTCTCACCTCTCTCTGTTCCTGTCTGTCTGTCCTTATCTATCCTTCTCTCTGACTCTCTCTCTCACTGTTTCTGTAAAAAAAATTTAAAAAAAAGCCTGACCAGGTGGTAGCGCAATGAATGGAGTGTCAGACTGGGATGCGGAGGACCCAGGTTCAAGGCCTCTGGGTCGCCAGCTTGAGTGCGGGCTCATCTGGTTTGAGCAGAGCTCACCAGCTTGGACCCAGGGTCCCTGGCTTGAGCAAGGGGTTACTCGGCTAAAGGCCCACGGTCAAGGCACATGTGAGGGGGCAGTCAATGAACAACTAGGGTGTCGCAATGAAAAGCTGATGACTGGTGCTTCTCTTTTTCCAGGGACAGAGAGAGAGTCAGAGAGAGGTATAGATAGGGACAGACAGACAGGAACAGGTGAGAAGCATCAATCATTAGTTTTTCGTTGCTGTTGCGACACCATAGTTGTTCATTGATTGCTTTCTCACATGTGCCTTGACCGCAGGCCTTCAGCCGACCTAGCAACTCCTTGCTGAAGCCAGCGACCTTGGGTCCAAGCTGGTGAGCTTTTGCTCAAGCCAGATGGTCCCGCGCTCAAGCTGACGTGCTTGGGGTCTTGAACCTGGGTCTTCTGCATCCCAGTCCAATGCTCTATCCACTGCACCACTGCCTGGTCAGGCTGACTGGTGCTTCTCATCTCTCTTCGTTCCTGTCTGTCCCTATCTATCCCTCACTCTGACTCTCTCTTTGTCTCTGTAAAAAAATTAAAAATTAAAAAAAAAAAGCCCTGACCAGATAGTTCAGTTGGTTAGAGCATTGTCCTGATATACAAAGATTTGGGGTTTGATTCCAGGCCAGGACACATATAAGAATGGGTTAATGCTCCTAGCTCCCTGCCTCTCTTCTTTTCTCTCCCTCTGAAATCAATACATTTTTTTAAAAAAACTTTAAAAATGGCCTCCCTGACCCCCAAAGTCTCTGTTTTGGCTTTTATTCCCACCTCCTCTGCAGCGTAAGTACAACCTTAAAGAGTCTAGTTGGTAAATTCAACCCAGCAGTCAAACAAAGAAATAAAGTTAACCAAGCAAAAATTTGTTTTTAATTGTATGTATTTAACGCATACAATGTGAAGGTTTGTTATCTGTATAATTATGAAGTGGTCACCACAATCAAATTAATGAACACCTGTATCACCCCATGTAGTTTTACCTTTCCTTTTTTGTGATAAGAACATTAAAATTTTACTCTCAGTAAATTTCAAGGACACAATGTTGTTACTGCTGTCACCACATTAGATCTCCAGGACTTATTGATCTTATAATTGAAAGTTTGTGCCCTTTGACCAACATCATCTCATTTCTCCCAACTTTAGATCTCTGGAAACACCACCATGCTACTCCCTGTTTCTATGAGTTTGACTTTTCTAGATTCCACATATAAGTGAGATAGATCATACAGTATTTGTCTTTGACTGACTTATCTCTCTTAGCATAAATACCCTTCCAACCATATTGTCAAAATGAAAAAATTTCACACTCTATATCAGTGGTTCTTAACCTGGGTTCTATCGAACCCTAGAGGTTCGATGAGTCGGTCTCAGGGGTTCAGAGAAGCCTCTGCCGCGGAGGCCAGAATAAAGTAATTACCGTAATTTGTTGTGAGTTCATGCACTTTGTTGGTTTTTTTCTTTGAGCAAGGTGATGTTCATGCACGGCTCATTTTGTGCACCGGTAAAAAAACATATACCTATGTCTTGAATTTGGAAAAAAAATCATATTTTATTTATCACTAAAGAAGGGTTCGGTGAGCCTGACCTGTGGTGGCGCAGTGGATAAAGCATCGACCTGGAAAACTGAGGTCGCCAGTTCAAAACCCTGCACTGGTTCGGTCAAGGCACATATGGGAGTTGATGCTTCCAGCTCCTCCCCCCTTTCTCTCTTTCTCTCTCTCTCACTCTGTGTCTCCTCTCTAAAATGAATAAAATAAAATAAAATAAAAAAAAGAAGGGTTCGGTGAATGTGCATATGAAACTGGTGGGTTCGGTACCTCAAAAAAGGTTAAGAACCACTTTCTCTCTCTCTCTCTCTCTCTCTCTCTCTCTCTCTCTCTATATATATATATATATATATATATATATATATATATATATATATATATATATATATATTACAGGGACAGTGAGAGAGTCAGAGAGAGGGATAGATAAGGACAGACAGACAGGAACAGAGAGAGATGAGAAGCATCAATCATCAGTTTTTCGCTGCGACACCTCAGTTGTTCATTGATTGCTTTCTCACTTGTGCCTTGACTGCGGGCCTTCAGCAGACCGAACAACCCCTTGCTCGAGCCAGCAACCTTGGGTCCAAGCTGGCGAGCTCGGGGTCTCAATTCTGGATCCTCTGCATCCCAGTCTGATGCTCCATCCACTGCGCCACTGCCTGGTCAGGCAGATTTCACACTTTATATGACCAAGTTATATTTCATTGTATATACATACCACATTTTCTTTACCCATTCATCTATTGATGAACACTTAGGTTGCTTCCATATTTTGGCTATTATAAATAAAGTTGCAATGACCATAAGGGTGCATATATCCTTTTGAATTAGCGTTTTGGATTTCTTTGGATAAATACCCAAAAGAGTAATTGCTGGGTCATAAGGTAGCTCTATTTTTAATTTTTTGAGGAACCTCATACTATTTTCCATAGTGGCAGCACCAATCTGCATTCCTACCCACAGTGCACAAGGTTCCCTTTTCTCCACATCCTCGCCAACAGTTGTTGTTTGTTGGTTGGTTTATTGCTAATATCATTCTGACCGGTGTGAGGTGATAGCTCATTGTGGTTTTCTTAAATTCTTTTTTTTTTTTTTTTAACTGAGAGGAGGGGAGATAGTAGGACAGATTTCTGCATGCACCCTGACCTGGCAACCACTGTCTGGGGCTGATGCATGAATCAATCGTGCTATTTTTTAGCACTTGTGGCTGATGTGCTTGGACCAACCGAGCTATCCTCAGTGCTTGGGGCCAAGCTCATACCAATTGAGCCACTGGCTGCAGGAAGGGAAGAGAGAGAGAAGGGGGAGAGAAAGGGGAGAGACAAATGGTTGCTTCTCATGTGTGCCCTGACTAGGAATTGAACCAAATATGTCCATACGCTGGGCCAACACTCTATCCACTGAGCCAACTGTCCAGGGCTTTCTTTAACTTATTTATTTATTTACAGGGAGAGAGTCAGAGAGAGGGATATATAGGGACAGACAGACAGGAACGGAGGAAGGGCAGAAAAGGAGTCAAAGGGAGAGGAAAGAGAGAGGGAGAGAGAGAAGCATCAACTCGCTGTTCCACTTAGTTATTCCATTTAGTTTTACATTCATTGTTTGTTTCTCACATGTGCCCTGACAGGAGATCAAACCACAACTTTGACTTATCAGGATGATGCTCTAAACAACTGAGCTACCTGACCAAGACCTCACTGTAGTTTTAATTTGCATTTCCCTGATGAATAGTGACATTAGGCATCTTTTTATATGTCTGCTGGCCATCTGTATGTCTTTTTTTGGAAGAATGTCTATCCAGGCCTCCTGCTCATTTTTTAATTGGGTTGTCATTCCTATGTCACATCTGGACCTGACTATTAAGAGTGTCTGGCCCTGCCCTTCTCAGCATCCTTCTTCTTCTTCTTCCTCCTCTTCTTTCTCCCTTTCTTCTTGTTGTTGTTTTTCTTCTCCTCCTCCTCCTCCTCCTCTTCCTTCTTATTTTTGAGCAATTTTAAGCTTACAGAAAAATTGAGCAGAAATAACAAAGAAGGTGCTGGCAAGTAGGCTCAGTGGATAGAGTGTCGGCCCAGCATATGAATGACCTGGGTTCAATCCCAAGTCAAGGCACACAGGAGAAGTAACCATTTGTTTCTCGCCCCCTCCCTTTCCCAGTTCTCTCCCTCTCCCCCTCCCACAGCCAGTAGCTCAACTGATTCGAGCGTTATCCACGGGCACTGAGGATAGTTTATTAGAGCTTGGAGAGTCAGCCTCAGGTGCTAAAAATAGCTCAGTAGATTTGAGCATCGGCCTAAGATGGGGGTTGCCAAGTGGATCCTGATTGGGGCACATGCAAAAGTCTGTCTTACTATCTTCCCTCCTCTCACTTAAAAAATAGTCTGACCATGTGGTGGCGCAGCGGATAGAGCGTCAGACTGGGATGCGGAAGGACCCTGGTTTGAGACCCCAAGGTCACCAGTTTGAGTGTGGGTTCATCTGGTTTGAGCAAAGCTCACCAGCTTGAGCCCAAGGTCTCTGGCTCGAGCAAGGGGTCACTCAATCTGCTGTAGCCCACAGTCTAGGCACATATGAGAAAGTAATCAATAAACAACTAAGGTGCTGCAATAAAGAATTGATGTTTCTCATCTCTCTCCCTTCCTGTCTGTCCCTCTCTCTGACTGTCTCTGTCACCAAAAAATAAATAATAATAAATAAATAAAATAAAATGCCTGAGCCTGACCTGTAGTGGCGCAGTGGATAAAGCGTCGACCTGGGAACACTGAGGTCGCCAGTTCAAAACCCTGCACTGGTTCGGTCAAGGCACATATGGGAGTTGATGCTTCCAGCTCCTCCCCCCTTTCTCTCTCTCTCTCCTTCTCTCTCACTCTGTGTCTTCTCTCTAAAATGAATAAAATAAAATAAATTTTTTAAAAAATGCCTGACCAGGCAATGGTGCAGTGGATAGAGCATCAACCCAGAACACAGAGGACCCAGGTTCAAAACCCCGAGGTCACCAGCTTGAGCAAAGGCTCATCCAGCTTGAGTGCAGGCTCACCAGCTTGAGCATGGGGTTGCTAGCTTGAGTGTGGGATCATAGACATGACCCCAAAATTGCTGGTTTGAACCCAAGGTTGCTGGCTTGAAACCCAAGGTTGCTGGATTGAGTCCAAGGTTGCTGGCTTGAGCAAGGGGTCACTGGCTCGGCTGAAGCCTGCTACCCCTTTCCCCCCGGGTCAAGGTACATATGAGAAAGCAGTCAATGAACAACTAAGGTGCCACAACAAAGAATTGATGTTCCTCATCTCTCTCCTTTCCTATCTATATGTCCTTATCTGTCCTTCTCTCTGTCTCTCTCACTAATAAATAAATAAATAAATAAATAGAAATTTTTAAAAAAAGAAATAACAGAGAGTTCCCATACACCCTCACCACAGTTTCCTTATTATTAATATCTTATGTTGAGATGGTACATTTGTTATAACTGATGAGCCAATATTGATAAATTATTATTAACTAAAGTCCACAGTGGACACCAGGGTTCTCTCTTCATGTTGGACCATCTATTGGTTTGAACAAATGTACAATAACACATATCTACCATTACAGTGGCATACAGAGTAGTGTCACTGCCTTGAAACCCTCTGTGCTCCGTCTGCCTGTGCATCACTTCCCCACCTCTGCACCTACATCTCCTTTTCCTATCTCCACAGTGTTGGCTTTTTCCAAAATGTCCTAGAGTTGACTCATACAGTGTGTAACCTTTTAGACTGGTTTTCTTCACACAGTTTACAGTTTCTCCATGTAATTCCATGGTTTGATAACTCATTTCTTTTTAGCACTGAATGACATTCCATTGTCTGGATGGACCACAGTTTATTTATCCAGTACCTATTGAAGGGCATATTGGTCATTCCCAGTGTGGCCAATAGGAGCAAAGCTCTGTAACCACCAAGTGCAGTCTGTGTGTGGATGTCACCCTTTGGTTTTACGTCTTCAGGGCACCAAACATCCCTGGCAGGTTTTTCCAGCCATGGAGTCTAAGGTGATAACTCAAGTAGGGCTGCCTGAACTTGTCCAAATTTCCCTCCTATGCATGTAGCTCTGAAATGATGAGAACACGCCATTTGGTCTAACACACACCCTCACCAAGCAAGCCCTGACTTGGCCAGTGTGGCCTTGAGGGGCCAAAAATAGTGCCTTGTACCCAGGCTCCATGTGTGTCCATACCATGAAGAGTCCTGCTCCCTGGTGCGAATGAAGTAAAACAGGTTAGCCCCTGTGGGAAAGTCAGCAGTTCCTCCAAAAGCTAAACTGAGATATTTGCTTCTGTCCCAAGAACTCCACTGGTCTGTATCCCAATTAACCAAAAGTTGATGTTCAAACAAAAAAGTGTTTATGACTGTTCACAGCAGCAAAAAAAATGAAACAACAGGTGAATGGACAAATGGAATGTGGTTCATTCACACACTAAGATATTATCTGGCCATAAAAAGAAGTGAAACGCTGCCTGACCAGGCGGTGGTGCAGTGGATCGAGCATAGGCCTAGGACACTGAGGACCCAGGTTAGAAATCCTGATGTTGCAGGCTTGAGCATGGGCTTACTAGCTTGAGTGCTGGGTTGACGGTTTTAGAGTGGGATCATAGATATGATCCCATGCTTGCTGGCTTGAAGCCCAAGGTCACTGGCTTGAGCAAGAGGTCACTCACTTTGCTGGAGCCCCACCCCACCCCATCAAGGCACGTATGAGAAAGCAATCAATGAACAACTAAGGCAGGGGTGCTCAATACATCGATTGCGATCTACTGGTCGATCGTGAAGGAAGTGTGGGTAGATCGCATGACATTAAAAAGACATTTGTCTTTTGATTGGCATACAAGGTAGCCAATCTGACATCTGAACTTTTGACACCCTACGCATGTGCGTTAAACAGCGCTAACTTGTTCAGTTACATTGCTGCGTAGTTAGCCTTCAATTTATTTAAACTAAATACAACAAAGGGTATAAAAATGAGTGCCGTAGCTGGTCCGAGTAAGAAGCCTAAAACCTATCACTTTCATACAGAATGGGAGGGGATTTTTTTCACTATGTCATATTCTAAGTGCGTTTGCCTCATCTGTCTGTGTGCCATTGCTATTCCAAAGAAGGGAAATGTGGAGTGGCTTTTTCAGACTGTTCATAAAAACTCTGACATTGACTTTCCTCCGAAAAGAGAGCTGAGAAGGAGAAAGGTGAAAGAAGAATACACAATATTAAATAGTAATAATAGTAACTTAAATAATGATAATATAGAAGAAATAAATTTATGTTTTGCATTTTTATTGTAGGTAGATAATTTTGACTTGGTCATCTTATCAGTAGCTCGCAAGCTGAAAAAGTGTGGGCACCCTGAACTAAGCTGTCACGATGAAAAACTGATGCTTCTCTCCTGACTAGGCAGTAGCGCGGTGGATAGAGCATTGGTCTGGGACGAAGAGGACCCAGGTTTGAAACTTTGAGGTCACCGGCTTGAGTGCAAGCTCATCTGGTTTGAGCAAGGCTCACCAACTTGTGCCCAAAGTCACTGGCTTGAGCAAGGGTCACTCAGTTTGCTGTAGCCCCCTGGCCAAGGCACATATGAGAAAGCAATCAATGAACAACGAAGGTGCCACAACAAAGAGTTGATGCTTCTCATCTTTCTCCTTTCTTGTCTGTCTGTCCCTATCTGTCCCTCTCTCTGTCACACACACACACACACACACACACACACACACACACAAATAAATAAATAAAAAGAACTGATGCTTCTCATCTCTCTCCCTTCCTGCCTGTCTGTCCTTGTCTGTCTGTTTCTCTTGTTAGCCTGACCAGGCAGTGCGCAGTGGTTAGAGCGTCGGACTGGGATGCGGAAGACCCAGGTTCGAGACCCCAAGCTCACCAGCTTGAGCGCGGGCCCATCTGGCTTGAGCAAAAGTTCGCCAGCTTGGACTCAAGGTCGCTGGCTCCAGCAAGGGGTTGCTCAGTCTGCTGAAGGTCCACGGTCAAGGCACATGTGAGAAAGCAATCAATAAACAACTAAGGTGTTGCAACGGCAACGAAAAACTAATGATTGATGCTTCTCACCTCTCTCTGTTCCTGTCTGTCTATCCCTATCTATCCTATCCCTCTCTCTGACTTTCTCTGTCCCTGTAAAAAAAAAAAAAGAAGAAAAGAAATAAAAGAAAAGAAAGAAAGGAACATCTAATGAATGCATAAATAAGTGTACCAAGAAATTAATATGGCCCTGGTGATTGGCTCAGTGGTAGAGTGTCAGCCGGCATGTGGAAGTCCCGAGTTTGATTCCCACTCAGGGCACACAGGAGAGGCGACCATCTGCTTCTCCATCCCTCCCACCACTTTGTTCTCTCTCTTCTTCTTCCATAGCATGTAGCAAGTTGGCCCTGGGCACTGAGGCCTACGTGCCCTTCACCTCATGCACTAAGAAAAAACTTGGTTGCTGAGCAGCGGAGCAGCAACCCAGATAGGCAGAGCATCGCCCCACAGGGAGCTTGCCGTGTGGATCCCTGTTGGGGCATTAGCAAGAGTCTGTCTCTGCCTCCCCTTCTCTCATTTAATAAAAAAAATAAAAAAGAAATTGATGTTTCTCTCTCAAATTAATCAATAAAAATTAAATAATTAACTTAAAAAGATGCTTACTCAAAGCAACTTTTCTGTTTTAAAAGACTGGTAGGATTTATAGCATTAAATTTTTTTTTAATTTATTGATTTGATATAGAAAGATTTGTGGGGGAGAGACATCAATTTGTTGGTCTGCGTATTTATGCATCCCTAGTTACTTCTTGTATGTACTCGGAACAGGGATCAAACTGCAACCTTGGTATATTGGGACAACTCACCAACCAACTGAACTACCCTGCCAGGCTCAGAGCAACTTTACTCTCAGATTGTTCAGACCTTATGATAACCCATCATGCACTTGCTTTGTACTGGCAACAGTTATGGACCTGGGTAACAATAAAGGCCCAACTGTACCACCTGCTGGGGCTGAACCAGATCCTAATTCTCCAGTTTCCTGAGAACAGTCTCACTTGAACAACTGAAGCCCACCAGAATGCCCAGGACCATGTTGAGGACTGACCTATGTTACCTGGTTCTATTCTGCTTTCCTTCCTGGAGGAGGGCACGATCACATAAGAAGGGGGTATTCATTTTAGGGGTGGAGGACTCTCAGCAGACCAGCCATCTCAGTTCCACATGAGGTGACCCTGGTCCGTCCTTTAGAGATACCATTGAGGCTCAGGGTGGTGAAACAGCTCCTAAAATTGCCTGCCACCCCCAGACCTGACTCAGGCCAGTCTGTCCCTCTCTGAGAAGCCCAGTGTGCACCAGGCTCTTGGGACATGAATTCACACTCAGTATGGGGTGAATTCAGCTGAGGACATGGGAAAGTGAGTTCAACCTCTACCTCAGTTTCCTCCAGAGCTGGCCACTGCCAAACCAGTATCTGAAATTCTGTCACCTTCCCTTAATCCAGGCATCGGTGTCCAGCACCATCCAGTCTGGCCTGCAAGGCACAGAAACCTCTTTCTACCTCCTTCCCCACAACAGCAAAGTAGGGGAAGCACAACTGGGTTGGCTGGAGGGTGGACAGTTTTGATGGAGGGGAGTAGCCTGAGGCAAGTCAGCCATGGGTGGCCAGGTCTATAGTGGCCAGTGGCTGACAGGGTGTTTGGGCCTGGGGTCATGCAGGCCAGCTGCACACACAGCTGCAATAACCCCAGTGTGGTGTCTCCGTGGAGTCCAGTCTGGGAGGGTGCTAGCATGTCTTAAGGCTGGGCCAGCTGTTGGTTCAAGGATGTGCAAAGTCCCCAAATGCTGGCGGCAACAGAAAGCAAAAAGGAAAAAGGAGTTCCTGGAGCATCTAATTTAAAACAAGCAAACAAACAAGTGGGTACAAAGGAAGGAATGCTCGGAATGTGGCCAGGTCCGCTTCCCGTGCTGCTTCCCGTGAGGCTGACCCTATAAGACCTGAGGCCACCCAGCTCCCTGCAATAGGCCGCAGCCTCTGTGCTCTGTGGGAGGGAGCAAAGAAAATGATTAACACTGAGGAATTTTTTTGTCTTTACTGGCCTCGAGATTGTTTTCTCCTGCAACTTTGCTGTAAGGGGAATCTGGGGGTCTGGGCGGGGAGCCCCTCAGGGTTTGAATTCTTGGATGTGAAAGAACCTGTGGAAGGTTTCAGAGACAGAAGTTTCGCAGGGAGGAATACAGGCATTTTAAGAGCAATATTTTTAAGTGTTGGCCTGATTGTGCCGGCCCCTCTCCCGGAACTCTATACAATGTCTGGAAACGACACACATTCCATGCTTTGGAGATAAACACCAGCATTTGGTATGTTTGTTTTTATGTTTGGACCTGTTTTATCTTAAGCAAAAAAAGGAAGGAGCCTGTGCTGGCTCAGCTAATTCTAGAATTTTTCTCCAAGATCATGCCCAGAAATTTAAAATGTTAGCTGGTCAGAGAAGTTGGGGCAGTGAATGTGGCTTTCTTCAAAAAATAAAGATGCAGATTTTAGGGAAGAATTGTTGTCATCTTAAATCTTTCCAGGTTTTTCTCACTGTTTGTTGAATTCTGCTGTTCTGACAGGGAGACCCCTGGGCATTGGGTTGGTCAAAGGTCCGGGGTCTGGAGACTCCAGAGGGCTAGAGGTGGCAGGTCCCATGGTCAGCTGGTGTAGGGAGGACTCCTAGCTCCTCTGGAATGTGGGGTGGGGCTGCCAGGAATGTTGTGCCTGACTGTGTCCTTTTTTTGTGTGTGTGTGACAGAGACAGAGACAGAGAGAGGGGCAGATAGGGACAGAAAGACAGAAAGGGAGAGTGATGAGAAGCTTCAATTGTTCGTTGCAGTTCCTTAGTTGTTCATTGACTGCTTTCTCATATGTGCCTTGATGGGGAGGGGGAGCTACAACAGAGGGAGTGACCACTTGCTCAAGCCAGCGACCTTGGGCTTCAAGCCAGCGATCTTTGAGCCCAAGCTAGCGACCGTGGGGTCATGTCTATGATCCCATGCTCAAGCCAGCGACTCTGCACTCAAACCGGTGAGCCCGCACTCAAGCCAGTGACCTTGGGGTTTCGAACCTGAGTCCTCTGCGTCCCAGTCTGATGCTCTATCCAGTGCACCACTACCTGGTCAGGTTCCCTGTCCTTCTTGACTGGGACTGGGTACTCAGATTTAGGGCTGGGTATGCCTGTGTGCCCCCTAGCACATCCTGAGTTCAAAGAAACCAGGTCAGGGGCCCAGGAAGGAGATGGTGGGCAAGGGGTGGAGGAGTGGCTCCCTCATTGCAGGCTGTCAGCACCAACAATCCCGCACATGTTGAAGATGTTTCCAGAATTTCAGTCTGAGAAGATGAGAAAATTCTGGGAATGGATGTTGGTGACAGTTGCACAACGTGATTGTACTTAAAGCCACTGACCTGTCTGATTAAAAATGGTGAAAAAGGTAAATTTTATGTTATGCATATTTTATAATTTTATTTTATAATTTTATTTTTAGGTATTTTCTTGTTTTGCTTTTTTCTTTTTCTAAAACTAATTAAAAATATTTTGCAATTTTATAAAATGATGTTTCATAAGAAATACTAATATCATCTGGAAAGTTTCAAGATATAAAATAAGGGGAGCCTGACCTGTGGTGGCGCAGTGGATAAAGCGTCAACCTGGGAACACTGAGGTCGCCAGTTCAAAACCCTGCACTGGTCTGGTCAAGGCACATATGGGAGTTGAGCTTCCAGCTCCTCCCCCCTTTCTCTCTCTCTCTCTCTCTCTCTCTCACTCTGTGTCTCCTCTCTAAAATGAATAAATAGATTTAAAAAATAAAAAATAAAAAAATAAAAAAAATAAAATAAGGGGAAAAGAGAACCTACTTAACAAGGAAGCAAGTCTTTTTATTGTTTGGGGGGTTTTTTGGGTTTTTTTTACAGGGACAGAGAAAGTCAGAGAGAGGGATAGACAGACAGGAACGGAGAGAGGTGAGAAGCATCAGTCACTAGCTCTTCATTGCTGTCGCGACGCCCCAGTTGTCCACCAATTGCTTTCTCACATGTGCCCTGACCGCGGGCCTTCAGCAGACCAAGCCACCCCCCGCTGGAGCCAGCGACCCTGGGACCAAGCTGGCAGCTTTTAGCTCAAGCCAGATGGGCCCGCGCCCAAACCGGCGAGCTCGGGGTCTCGAACCCGGGTCTTCCGCATCCCAGTCCGACGCTCCATCCACTGCGCCACCGCCCGGCCAGGTGAAAGCAAGTCTTTTTAAAAATTTTTATTTACTTCCTGACCGGGCGGTGGCGCGGTGGATAGAGCATTGGACTGGGATGCGGAAGATCCAGGTTCGAGACCCCAAGGTCGCCAGATTGAGTGTGGGCCCATCTGGCTTGAGCAAAAAAGCTCGTCAGCTTGGACCTAAGATCGCTGGCTCCAGCAAGGGGTTACTCGGTCTGCTGAAGGCCCTCCGTCAGGGCACATGTGAGAAAGCATCAATGAACAACTAAGGTGTTGCGATGGCAACGAAAAACTAATGATTGATGCTTCTCACCTCTCTTCATTCCTGTCTGTCTCTGACTCTCTCTCTGTCCCTGTAAAAAAAAATATATATATATATTTACTTATTTATTTTTGACAGATACAGAGAGAGTCAGAGAGAGAGAGAGACAGATAGGGACAGATGAAGGGAGAGAGATGAGAAGCATCAGTTCTTCGTTGCAGCTCCTTAGTTGTTCAGTGATTGCTTTCTCATATGTGCCTTGACTGGGGGACTACAACAGAGCAAGTGACCCCTTGCTCAAGCCTTTGGGCTCAAGCCAGCGAGCATGGGGTCATATCTATGATCCCCCACTCAAGCCAGGCTGGTGAGCCCGTGCTCAAACCGGATGCTCAAGCCAGCAACCTCAGGGTTTCAAACCTGGACCCTCAGTGTCCCAGTCTGACACTCTATCCACTGCGCCATTGCCTGTTCAGGCCCATTGGTTGATTCTTGTGTGTGCCCTGACCAGGGATCAAATCCATAACCTTGGCGTATCAGAAAGAGGCTCTAACTTGGCCTGGCTACCCTGTCTCACTTTGGTGAATAGAATAAATCTACAAAATAAAATTCAAAGCTCATGCTCAATTTAACACCCTCTAACACACCTAACACTTGCTCCCTCTGAATTACTGGGGACATTTGTTTTCTTTTCAGCTCTCTTTTATTTATTTATTTAATTTTACAGGTTCAGAGAGAGGGATAGATAGGGACAGACAGACAGGAATGGAGAGAGGTAAGAGCATTAGTTTTTCGTTGCTGTCGCAACACCTTAAGTGTTCATTGATTGCTTTCTCACATGTGCCTTGACTGCGGGCCTTCAGCAGACCGAGCACCCCCTTGCTGGAGCCAGCGACCTTGGGTCCAAGCCGATGAGCCTTTGCTCAAGTCAGATGGGCCTGCACTCAAGCTGATGAGCTTTGGGTCTCGAACCTGGGTCTTCTGCATCCCAGTCCGACACTCTATCCACTGCGCCACCACCTTGGTCAGGCTCTTTAGCTGTGTTTTTAAATGTTTTGCTACACTAATGTGTGAGACTGAGTTGGTTGTTAAATGCAAAATACATCATGAAAAAATGAATACAAAAGGCCTGAGAACCATTTAAAACTCAAAGGATAGAGCATGTATAGCAGTTGGGAGCCACCTTACAAAACATTAAAATGACTGTATTGCCCCCCTCCCCCCCCCCCCCCACACACATGCACTTCAGCTGTGGAAAATAGGCCTGGAAACTTCTGGGAGCAAACAGCACAAACTTCCTGGGACAGCAGGAATATGCAAGAAATAGGGCAGAGGAGGTTTGCATGTTCATTTTATATTCTTCTAGGGGTGCATAAATCAGTTATAATGATACTAAGTTTTTAACCAATGTTTAAAAATTATTAGCATTAGAATTATATATGTGTATATATATCCTTGGCCAGATAGCTTGGTTGTTTGGAACATAATCTCCAGACATGCCTGTGGTGGATAAAGTATCAACCTGGAATGCTGAGGTTGCTGGTTTAAAACTCGGCTTGCCTGGTCAAGGCACATACAAGAAACAACTACTATGAATTGATGTTTCCCACTCCTCTCTTCCTTTCTCTTCTCTCTCTCTCCCTCCCCTATTTCTAAAATAATCAATAACAAACCAACAAACAAAACCTGAAATCCTGAGACACAAAGGTTGTGGGTTCAATGCCCAGTCAGGGCACATATTGGAACAGGTCAATGTTTCTGTCTTTCTCTCTCTACCTTCCTTTTGTTCTAAAATCAAGGAATTAAATTAAAAAAAAGTTAAACGTGTAGGCCCTGACCAGTTGGCTCAGCGATAGAGCATCAGCCCAGCGTGTGGAAGTCCCGAGTTTGATTCCCAGTCAGGGCACACAGGAGAAGCATCTATCTGCTTTTCCAACCTTTCCCCTCTCCTTCCTCTGTCTCTCTCTTCCCCTCCTGCAGCCAAGGCTCCATTGGAGCAAAGTTAGCCCAGGCACTGAGGATGGCTCCATGGCCTCCGCCTCAGGTGCTAGAATGGTTCCAGTCACAACGGAGCAATGCCCCAGATGGGCAGAGCATCGCCCCCTGGTGGGCATGCTGGGTGGATCTCGATTGGGCATATGTGGGAGTCTGTCTGACTCCCTCTCTGCTTCTAACTTCTGAAAAAAGTACAAAAAATAAAAAAAGTTAAATGTGTATATATAAATATGTATATGGTATACATATATACAGACATGTACATATACACATACCTACATTTACATGTCCACTCATTTTCTACACAAGATAAATAGACATAGGAAATATGAAATGAAGGCCTCTGATATTAAAGGTGGTTATTGCTGACTTGTGGGGGGCAGAGTTTACAGGTCATTTTTAGTTTTTTTTATTTGGTTATCTAATTGTGTACAATGGGAATTTAGCATACATACATTTCAAACTCAGTAAGAAAAATATATAGAAATGCCTCAGGAACAAAAAGAAATCTCCTACCCTGGCCTGATAGCTCAGTTGGTTAGAGCATTGTCCCCACACACCAAGGTTGTGGGTTCCATCCCTGGTCAGGTCACTTATAAGAATCAACCCAGGAATGCATAAATAAGTGGAACAACAAATTGATGTTTCTATCTCTCTCTCTAAAATCAATAATAAATTTTTTAAAAGTCCTCCTTCAGAAAGATCCATATCTCCAACAGCAGTCACCCCATGCCCCTCCCCAGACCCCAACAACCACTACCCACTTCCTTTCTCTGTGGGTTTGACTGTTCTGGACATATCACATAACGGGAATCAAACACTGCGGCCTTTTGTGTCTGCAGTCTCTCACTGTCTTGTTTTCAAGGTTCTTCTATGTTGTAGTGAGTGTATGTACTTCACTCTTTTTCACAGCCAAGTAACATTCCAGTGCATGGACTGACCACATTCATCCATTGATAGACATCCATTGTTCTCACCTTGTGGCTGTTGTGAACGTATGGGTAGTTTTATGTGAATGTGTGTTTTAATTTCTCTTGGAAGATGAAATTGCTGGGTCAGAAAGTGAACTACATGTTTACCCTTTGGAGGAACTACCATTGTGGAAAACAGTTTCCCAGCCCAGCAGCTGTGGACTAGGGATTCAACCTCTCCAAATCCTTGTCCACCTCTATGACCAACATGCGAACAGTGGCTATTCTATGGGTATGAGGTGTCATATCACTGTGGGTTTGGCCAGCATTTTCTCCATGGCTCAGGGTGTTGAGTATCTCCTCGTGGTCTTATAGGTCATTTGTCCACCTTCTCTGCAGAAATGTCTATTCAGAACTGCAAAGGAACTTGGAGCCAGTGACCACAACCCCTTCTTCTTCCTCCTACCCTCCCAGGCTGCTATGAGTAGAAACTCCTCTTTAGACTAGCACCTAAGCAGCCTCCACTCCTTGGCCCATCAAAACAAAAACGAATTGATGACACAGTGTCTCCATTCCAGGAAAGGGTGGCTTCTGTGGAGCCAGGACACCAAATGCTTATGTGTTCAGACTAGGATGAGGGACTGACCCCAGGTGGATTGTCAGGAGCCTCAACATGGCAGGTGGCTCCAAGGCCATTCAAACCGGCTGCCTGAGACTCGAGATTAAATGTCCGTTCCTGCTATAAACTATTGATGTCGGCAATGTCACCACCATGAGACTGGCTATCTTGGGTTTCATATGTTATCTGTTATGAAACGCAAGGCCGCTCCTTCCTTGCGTCCTGAAGTTTTATTTCCCTACCAGTGACACATTCCTTCCTCTGTGCCTGGATCTTTCCAGAATTAGCTTCTAACCAGGATTCCAGGTCCTCCCACAGTGTGGTCCAACATCTGGGGGGTCATCTGCAGAGGACTGAGGGGTTTTAGTTAAACTCAGCTGGGCCAGTCACTCTCTGTGGGTGGCCATCCTGGGCATTGTGGGATGTTGAGTAGAATCCCTGGTGCCCACCCACTCATTGCCAGAGCATCCCCCAGTGTGACAAACACAGATGTCCTCAGACATCGCCCAGTATCCAATGGGGCAAAAAGAAACTCCCAGTGAGAACAGTTGCTTTATTACATGTAGTAAAGGCTCCGCTGCAGTGACTGGGATGGGGCTAGGGTCCCCGCTCCTTGGTGAGTGAGGACTGGGGTCTGTGCACCTGCCCTGGTCAGGACACACTTGGTAGCCCAGAGCCCCTGTTTGGCCCCATCTCGGCCAGTGTTCATGGCCCCATGACCCTGTGGACAGGCGGGCAGTTGAGTGAACAGATGGTCATGGGATCATTTACAGCCCAGCTCACATTCCCTCTCCCTATCAAGACATCTTCCTTTTCATAAATTTTGCAAGGGCCATGGAAGCAAGCCAACTTTCCTGTCAACACGCGAAGCTGCCAGCCGGGCAGGACAACCACTGTCTACCCACCTGGCCACACTTATTATTTTTTTTATTTTTTACAGAGACAGAGAGAGAGTCAGAGAGAGGGATAGACAGGGACAGACAGACAGGAACGGAGAGAGATGAGAAGCATCAATCATTAGTTTTTCGTTGCCGTTGCGACACCATAGTTGTTCATTGATTGCTTTCTCACATGTGCCTTGACCGCGGACCTTCAGCAGACCGAGCAACCCCTTGCTGGAGCCAGCGACCTTGGGTCCAAGCTGGTGAGCTTTTGCTCAAGCTGGCGACCTTGGGGTCTTGAACCTGGGTCCTCTGCATCCCAGTCCGACTCTCTATCCACTGCGCCACAACCTGGTCAGGTCTGGCCATACTTCTTGAAGGCAGAATGAGTTTCCTGTGGCTGCCATGACCAAGAACTATGAATTGGGTGACTTAAAAAACATACATTTACTCTCTCCATCCTCAGGCCAGAAATCTAGGACCAAGGTGGTAGCAGGCTGGTTCTTTCTGGCGTTGTGAGTGGGTATCTTGCTAGTGTTGCTGGTAACCTCGGCATCCTGGGTGGGTGACCTCATCACCCCAGCCTCTGCCTCCATTGTCACGTGGCCTCCCCATTTGTGTGCAAATTCCCCTCTTCTTATAAGGACACCAATCATTGTATTAGGGCCACCCAACTCCAGTGTGACCCCATCTTAATTAATTACATCTGCACAGACCCTATTTCCAAGCAAGGTCACATCCACATGGATGCTGGGAGTCAGAACATGAACATGTCTTTAGGGACCTGATTCAACCCAGGACATCCCTTGTGGTTCCCTCCTCCACGTTTGGCTCAGCTCTCCAGTGGCCAGCCCTCCCCCGTCAAATTAAATGAAGCTCTTCAGCAATGCTGCCATAACCCATCCCAGCCCCTTCCTGCTTTTCTCTCTGGCCATTTCCTGCAGGGCCCATTGCAGCCGCCTGCTGATGTTTGCTGCCCTCAGTTTTGTGTTTATTGTCCATCTTCCCTGAGGCCCAGGCTTTCTGAAGCCCAGCCCAGTGCCCAGCAGGAGCCCTGACATGACCTTGAGCCATTTGGGCCCATGACCTGTGTCTCCACTACTGACCACTTGAAACACCTCTGGCCCACCCCTCTTCATGGGCTGCACATGGCGACCCCTCCTGAGAGGACAGTTTGGGGAGGGACTTCCCAGTGGAGAAGGCTGGTCAGCACAGTGGCCAGGAGATCAGGGTCAGTGTCAGCCCTGAGGAGTCATGGGGACAAGGGCCCTGAAGACTTTATGGCATGTGTCAGTGCTTCATTTTTTCTCATGGCCAAGTAATATTCCACAGTGTGGATGGACCACATTGTGCTTGTCCATTCATCTGTCCATGAACACTCAGGTTCTTTCCACTTTGGGGCAGCTGTGAACATGCTTGTACAAGTGTTTGTGTGAATGTGAGTTTTATTTCTCTTGAGCACATACCTAGGAGAAGTCTCACTCGGTCAGATGGTCACTGTACATCAGTGGTTCTTAACCTTTTTTGAGGTACCGAACCCACCAGTTTCATATGCGCATTCACCGAACCCTTCTTTAGTAATAAATAAAATATGATTTTTCTTTTCCAAATTTAGTTTTGCCGGTGCAAGACTAGAGTTGCTCAACTTGGCATTGCATATCATGCAGATAGGATGCTGACTCCCATCCCATTCCGTGATACATGTGAATCTATGTTGTACATATTCGTCCCACCACTTTCTTTTTTTGCTCGACATATTTAGCATGGATTAAAATATTAAAGAAAGAAACCACACGACGTACAACTACGACAGCCGTTGACTACTGTGCAAACTAAATTCCCCGCAGCACTGGTTGGCCAAGCAATGTAATGTGATCCTCTGCAGCGAGTGATGGCCAAGGGACGACTTTACACAAGTGTGTCTTTACCTCTGTGGCAGAGGCTTCTCCGAACCCCTGAGACCGACTCATCGAACCCCTAGGGCTTGATAGAACCCAGGTTAAGAACCACTGCTCTACATAAATCCTTTGTTGGACAAATCAGATTAATTACCCCCAGGAAAGCAAAGCAGCCTGGGTCAAACCCTGGGGGCATCCTACAGGCTGAGAGGCTCAGGCAGTGGACTCAACCTCTCTGGGCTAAGGAAATGAAAGTAATAGGATTTTACACTCAGAGGATTAAAGAGTTAAAACTGGGAGGCTCCCATAACTAGCTGAGCTCCCAGTGGGTGTAGATCAGGCTGGGGGTAGGGTGGCATTAGAGGTGGAAAAACAGCTCTAGCTCACAGACAGGGCCCAGGGAGAGGGTGGGTTCCTTGGGGGAGGGGCAAACCAGGCTGGTTTGGGTGGATAAGGGCTAGGGAGTTTGTAGATGGCCTGAGGGGAGAGGCTGAGTCCAGGATGTAGGGTCTAGGATAAGACCCTTATCGGTGACCATGACAATTCAGGGGAAGCACCTTGAGGATCCTCCTCCCCAGACAGGGTCCTGCTGGCTGGGCAGTGTCTGGGGCTAACTGGAGGATGGGGACTGGCTCCAAGTCTTGGAGCTGGGAGTCTGCTATTCTTTGATGGACCTAGGCTGGAGGCAGATTCTGAATATTCTTAGGCCAGAGGGAGTTTCAGAAAGTCCAGCAGTGGCTCCAGGCCACCCAGCTGGGGTGGGGGAAGGGGCTTCAGCATGGAGGGGCTGGGGAGTCTCTTTGATCCCACCTCCCAACTCTCCAGTTCAGCCAAAAGAAATGTGGAAAAAGGTCAAAGATAATAGAAGGCCTTCAAAAGGAGGGGAGGTGTGGAGTGACTTGTCCAAGGCCTGGAACCCCCTCACATGGCTTTTGTAATCAAGACAATGAATAAACAAACGTGACTAGATACAAAACTATTAAGCTATCTCCATTCACAGGAAGGTAAGTCCATGGGAGGTGAAGAAGAACTGGCCTAGACCTGTCCCTGTTTGGACAAAGGGATAAACTGAGGCACTGGCACTATTCCCCCAAACCCCATCTGATGTGAGGAGAGGACTGAGGCCCTGAAGGTCCCCCCGACCAGAGCCCAGGATACCAGCCCTCCACCCCCATCTGGCTCCTACCCCACTTCCCTTGCTCCTGCCATGGAGTATCATTTTCAAAATTATCAAACAATTGCAAGGTGAGCACGTGGGCAGGCATGCTCATCCTGAATCATTCATGAGGGAAGCAGCTGGCAGGCAAGATTAGGATGGGAGAAAGCAGAAGAAAAAGGAAGACAAAACGAGGAGGCTGGCCTGTCCCTAAATAAATCAGGGGCAAGGATCTAACTGTCAATACCGAGCTCTAAGCCTTGGTGACCATGAAGCCCCTGGGGAGCCTGCTGCAATCATGAAGGCCTTGCCAGCAGCCTTTAGTCTTCTGTCCAAGTTTCAGATGGCGTCATGGGCTGACTGGGGGGGGGGGGGGGCAAAACATTATACTCACATTCCTAATTCCTGAGCCTGTAAGCATGACCTTATTTAGAAAAAGAGTTTTTGCAGGTGTTAAGGGTTTGAAGTGAGATCTTCCTGGTAGGACTTAACTCCATTAAGTGTCTTTTCTAGAGACACACAGAAAAGGAACAGAGAGGATAAGGGAGAAAATGGCATGTGACCACAAATTCAGAGACTAAAGTGATGTGCGTACAACTGAGACTTAGAGTCCGTAGAAACTGCTGGAGGCAGTACAAGGCTCCTTCCCTCCCTGGAACCTCTGTAGGGCACATGGCCCCGTTGACACCTTGATTTCAGAAGCCTTCAGAATGTGAGAGAATAAAAAAGGGAATTATGTAGGCTTGGGGGACCTCCCAGAAGAGAACAGCCACATAAAGGAGGCCTGTGTAAAAGAGGCCAGAAACCAGAAAAGTGGCCAGTGGTGTGGGGCTTGTGGGGCTGCAAGGTTAACTTGGGCTTGGGCTCTGAGCAAGACAGGTACCTTAGGAAGGCCATGCTCAGAAGTGGGTTATAATACAATTCTGATGGTATAGACTTCCACCAATGTCAGCTGCCCCTCTTCTCCCTGGGGCTGTGACACTCCCATGTCTCCTTCCCTCCCCCCTGCTGTCAAAAGTGGGAGAGGTGGGCAACCCTGGCAATGGTCACCAAAAGATGAGCAGCTGGTCCTGATGGTACCTAAATCAGACTTTGGATGGGAGTCCAGGAGGGAGCAAATCCACAAATCCACCTGGACAGTGCTGATTAGTGATTCTGGGGCTTCAGATATCCCCAGGTGGGAGAGAGGACGAAGGACCACAGGGCAGGAGGCTCTGCAGAAATCAGCAGCTGTCCCTAATCTGTGGTAGCCCTCTGACTCCAAGACTCCTGGGCCGTGACCAGGGCTGCCAGGCCCTGCTAGTGCTGTTGCCAGGACTACGGGCACTCACTGGTGAGATGAAACTAACCTGAAAGGCAAAGAAAGGAGAAATGTATTGCTTTCCCCTCTCTAGGCTGGTTCCAATTAAAATTCCCTTTTTTCAGCACAGACATAATATAGCAAACTATAATCACAACAGTTTCCTCTGTTCATTGAACTTCTACTCTGCAATGGGAACGTGACAAAGCCTGCAATGTCCATTGGCTCCTGGTGATTCCAGCAGAGAGCTGGGGGACCCAACCTACACGCAGTTTTTCTGGCTCTGGTCTCTCAGACCTCACGTGAACCACCCCTCCATCCAGCTGGCCCTGGTTTTCCTTCACCTCTCCAAGCGGCAACGCTGTCACCCACAACCCTGTTCAACTCTTGGAATCAGTGCTCCTTGAAAAACGTTTAGGGTGTTTTTCCTGCTGCTGGGATGGAGAAACACTCAGTTCTCAATGTCTCATGATGATAGGTGTAAAGCCAGTAGTCAAGGCCACCATCACAGCCGCCTGGCCAGTGCAGGTTCGCATTTGATTTGGACAGTCGGTAATGAAACACCGGAGCCAAGAACTGGTGAGCCATTAGCTTTAATTCTAGCTTGCACCCGGCGGGCAAGTAAAAACACACACTGGGCTCCAAAACCCACTCATTCAGTGCTCACAAGGCTACTGACTTATCCGAGTTTCCTAGCATCAAAGGTTTCTAGCTCACCAGACTCATTCACCTCTGTTTCCCATCTCCTTCTCTCTGCACAAACTGGCTTCTTCCTCAGCACTCTGCCATCTTGGCTGCTTCTCCTGGCCTCCTCCACATGGCCTTAACCTGCTCTCTTCTCTAATGCCAACCTCAGGAACCGAGAAAGCAAGCTCCCAGTCTGTCTATAGTGTAGAAATCCAAACCTTTAATCCAATCTACAAACAAGAAAGTCTCTGATACAAAGTCACTCATCTGAGGCATAATGGGAGGATTCCTCATGAGAGTGCACCACCCCACATTATCCAATCAGTCAAGGGTGTGGGGGGTAAAGCTTACTCTTAAAACTAAGCCTTAGGCCAGAGGTGCTCAATACGTCGATCGCGATCTACTGGTCCATCGTGAAGGAAATGTGGGTAGATCGCATGACATTAAAAAGACATTTGTCTTTGATTGGCATACAGGGTGGCCAATCTGACGTCTGAACTTTTGACACCCTACTCATGCGCGTTAAACAGCGCTAACTTGTTCAGTTACATTGCTGCGTAGTTAGCCTTCAATTTATTTAAACTAAACACAACAAAAGGTATAGAAATGAGTGCCATAGCTGGTCTGAGTAAGAAGCCTAAAACCTACCACTTTCATACAGAATGGGAGGGGATTTTTTTCACTATGTCATATTCTAAGTGTGTTTGCCTCATCTGTCTGTGTGCCATTGCTATTCCAAAGAAGGGAAATGTGGAGCAGCTTTTTCAGACTGTTCATAAAAACTCTGACATTGACTTTCCTCCGAAAAGAGAGCTGAGAAGGAGAAAGGTGAAAGAAGAATACACAATATTAAATAGTAATAATAGTAACTTAAATAATGATAATATAGAAGAAATAAATTTATGTTTTGCATTTTTATTGTAGGTAGATCATTTTGACTTGGTCATCTTATCAGTAGCTCGCAAGCTGAAAAAGTGTGGGCACCCCTGCCTTAGGCTATAACAACCCCACCTGCCCACAGCCTGTCCCCCAACACACACTAATATCAATGGACTTCCATGTGGGCAGCGCCATCTTTAACAAAGTGAGCTTAATATATTTTATCTGCCCAACAATAGGATTCTGCTCTCTATGCCCTGGACTGTCTCCCCTTGTGCAGGGTGGATGATGTCTCCAGTGGGCCTCACTCCGGCCTCATTTTCCTGGTGTGCTAGGAGGGCGGCATCCCTTCTGTGTCCTGGGCCTCAGTTTCCTCATGTGGAAAGCGAGAGAGGTCCCTTGTGCGCCCTGGGCCTCAGTTTCCCCATCCCTCCAGCCAAGCAAGGAGTGGACTGCACTCAGCCTTCCCAACTCTGAGACAAAAGATGACCACATGGCGTCTGCAGGCTCAGTGGCCAGCAGTGGTAATTGAGCCCTGGAGCTTCTAAGACTTGTTAAGCGTCCCTTGCCACCTCCCTGCTAACGTAGGAATAATATCTTAATTTGAATAAGACTTTTCTGCCACGTGCCCACAAACAAGATGGAACCCCATAGGAGTCCTGCCCAACTCCAAGATGGCAACGCACCTTCCTCTACTCTCCACGGGAGGTGGACGAATACTGCCTGCTGCCCGTTTGCAAGATGGCGGCAGCCTGGGGAAAGCACGTTTCCCGCCGCCTGACTCGCCACGTACCCACTCTCAAGATGTCTTCTTCCGCAAAGCCCACACAGAAGGGCGGCTGGATCACTGGCTCAGGCTTTGTCACGTGCTACCCCCTTTTCTGCTTTTCCCCGATTCCAAGAGCCATTTCCGCCTTGAGCTCTGACGGACGGCCAGTTCCTCCAATAGTTGCCTGTCATTTCTCTAGGCTGCACCCCCTCGAGCGTCTCCTAGCCATCGAGAGGCGCTGGCGGGGACCAGCCGCTATCTCCCCGCCCCGCTGAGTAGCAGTAGCCAATGGGCAGCGCGCGCGAGGGACGTGTTCAGGCGTCTCCGCCATTTTGTGAGTCTATAACTCGGAGCCGTTGGGTTGGTTCCTGCTATTCCGGCGCCTCCACTCCGTTCCCCGCGGGTCTCTTCTGTGTGCAATGGACGGGTAAGTCGAGCTTGCTCGGGCTTCCCGCTTGCCTTCTCGCGCTCCAGCCTTCCTCTTGCAGCCGCCTGGGCCTCGTCGGAACGACCACCAATCTGCCGTTCCACCCCGGGCCTACGGGCAACTACGGGGTCCCTCCCCTTCTCTCGGTTCGGGGAAAGGCTGCTAGAGACATGAGACTGCCCACATCTTCTGGGCCAAGGGTTGGTCGGGCCCAGCCTTTCCCTCCGCCATGCTTGTTTCCGGTCTCTCCGCCACTAGTACCGAACGCACGCGGCGGCCACGCGGCCCTTCCCGTCGGTCTTCGCCCGCGCCACCTTTTCGCGCCTCATGTGGCCCTTCCGGCTACCCGTACCCCTTTCGCTCTCCATGTGGCCTTTTCCGCTCCCCGTCCTGCCCCCACGCGCGCGTGCGCAGTTTTTTTTCACTCTCCCTCTTGCTCCGGTGCGCGTGCGCGGTCTTTCCCGCCGTGCCGACTCTGTTCTAGGCCTCCCCCGCAGGCGGCAGTCCCGGGCGCGGCCGGGAGACGCCGCCCTCCTTCCCGGAAGGGCGCAGGCCCTCCTCCGCCTTCCCCTGGCCCCTCCCAGGGCTTCCCACAAAGACCGGCTGCAATCCCAGCCCAGGCCCAGGCCCAGGGGTGCCAAGGAGCTATCCTCGCGCCCTCTTTGTTAACGCTAGTCCGGGATTCTTGTCCCGGAGTTCTTTAACATGCACTGGCTCACCGGGGCTGTGGAACTCCAGGCCCTAGATCCCGCGGAGCGACCCACGTGGGTCGGAACGACCGGACCCTGAGCCCTCGGGCAGTGTAGCCGGCTGGCCGGCCACTTTGGAAGAGGGAAGGGTCCTTGGGTGTACAGGCACTCGGCTCCGGGGCGAAGGCGAGAGAACTGGGGCGAGGGGAGGTGGGATAATCCACTTTTCCAATTGAGTTATCCCCGTAGTCTTAAGTAGATCTTAAACTACTGAGACTTAATCATTGTTACGTTGAGATATAGTGCCAACGCAGAAAGCTGTGTTTTGTTAGCCAGAGACATGAGTCTGCCCAGAGTGGAGACAGTTGCAAATGATTTTGGTCTGGGGAAAAATAAAATCTCTTAAAAATGAAACTAACTTTAAACAGTGTTTATTCCTCTTCCGAGTTAGCCTAGTTTTCATCTCTCCTTGGGAGGGCTAAGTTTTAATTTTTAAAAAGCCTGAAAATTCCAGACAGTTTTGGTTATCTTTTCATTTGTAGCTTTGAAAACTCTCCTTCCCTGGTTCTGGAGAGAGAGACTGGTCGAAAATGCCTGGAGGGTCACTCTCTGCCTTATGCCTTGGATTTTGAAATGATAGGTTTCCGTTTCAGTCTTTAAGAAAAAGTGCTGGGTATGAGGAATACAGTTTCAAGTCTACCTTCCGGTTGGGATGACTCTCCCAGAGAATCCTTTACCCAGCCACTTGGCCTGGGTTGTGGGTGCAAACTAGTGGGCACTTAGGGACCCTGTGGAGAAATCTTAGTGTTTGTGCACGGAAGCGAGCACTCCAGAGAAATATTGATGGAAAGTGGGCGAAAGCCTTTTCTCGATTGTCTGGCCCAGTGCTCCTGTTTTGCTTCCCTAAAGGGATGACTGTTGAGGGAGTGTTTCAATGTTTCGCCCTCTAGGTGTGGCTTGGGGGCTCAATTCCATTTGCAGCCTCTTGTGGATGATGTGGTGTTAGCTAGGCAGCCAGGCCAAACCTGTTCTTTGGAAGGTTTGGGAACGTTTTTAAGAGAGGCCATTAAAGAAATTGATTTTTATTTATTTTAAAGACTTTATTTATTGATTTTACAGGGGGCTTGCAAGCAGTATCACAAGTCATAGTTGCTTCACTTTAGTTGTTCATTGCTTGCTTTGTTGCTTGTTGTATATATGCCTTGACTAGGTAAGACCAGAGTTTTTAAACTGGCATCAGCGTTCCAGGTCGATGTTCTCTATCCACTGCACCACCACTGGCCATACTGATTGATTGATTTTAGAGAGACAGAGACAAAAGGAAAGCATTCATTCATTGTTTTACTTAGTTGTGCACTCATTGGTTGCTTCCTGTATGTTCCCTCCCAGGGGATCAACCTGCAACCAGAGGACTTTCTAACCAACTGAACTGCCAGAACCAAGAAGGGACATTTTATGTAAAGCTTCCTGCTCTTGAGAAGCCCTCCTAAGGAGTAGGAAGCAGTGAGTTGTCCTGGATTAGCACAGGGGAAGCTGCATGTTTTTCATTCTTTCAGGGTTTTTTTTTTTTTTAGTTTTAGTTTTTCCTTGGCTCCATAGGTTTTAAAAACTTTTTGGTGTTAGCCCATAACCTTTATTTATACTGAAGAGATGAAGGCCTTTCAGTAGAGGTAATGGGTTAGAATGAACTGTTGAGCACTGCAGATAGTATAGCTCTTAGAGTCATGCTGTCTCGGAGGTGAGAGTGAGTGCCTTGAACTTTTCTGAGGGCAGCAGCAAAGGGGTAATGGTGTAGGTGGCTGCTCCAGGGCCTTTTGCCCATTCTGAGACTCCTTTCCATGGCTGGGTGAGGGGGGCATCTTTGTGTGACATCATGGGAGGCTCTGGTCACAGACCACTAAGCCAGGTGACCTGGGGGGGGGCGTTGCTAAGTTCCTCTCCATGAGTCATTGAGGACTGTTTATATTTGCTATGTAGAAGCTCTTGGAGGGTTTTTTGTTTGTACTGAATCTGTAGTTGAGACCTGCAGACTCTCAGCCCCTCCTTTTAAGTGAGGACCAGGCTTGTGTGCACCCCAAGAAGGAGGCCTCCATGGAGGTTCCTTGGGCCTGACTGAACACTCCTGTACTGAGAGACTGCTGGAACCTTACTAGCCATGGTTTCTCCTGGCCTTCCTGAGCGGGCCTTGGGCAGGGAGAAAGTCCAGTCATACTGAGGCAGGTTGATGAGTAACTTGTGTTAATTTCATCTAATTATTTGTCTCTCTGTTGTCTCCTTGCTCTGAGCCAGTCTGCTATTTGAACAGAGTTCCCTTGTTGAGTCCCCTTGTGAAGCTCTGACCTCAGGGCCTTGTGAGTTGCCTTCTCACTGGCGTTCCTTCCCTGCTTGAAAAAAATGTTCTCCAGGCTTTTCTAGTTTTTAGAAAGCAGACAACAGCACTTCAGCGTTTAACAACGAGCATCAAGTGTCCCTCCTGGGGCTTTTGGAGGGGGGTGTCTTTGTCTGGGGTCCTGCTGGGAAGGAGGGGAGCTGGAGGACAATGATGGCTCCTTTTCAAGTTGAGATTAAATGGATGACAGCTCAGTTCCCTGCCCCAAGCTTATTAGTTATCCGAGGACCTCAAATGGGGCCAGGGGTGGGGAGAAATGTGCAGCCAGAGAGGCCCTGCACTGGCGGGCCTGTCCTGGGAGCCCAGCTGCTATAGTACACCTGCTAACGTTCTCCTTTCTCTCTCTCTCTACAGCATTGTCCCAGACATAGCAGTTGGTACAAAGGTAGGCATTGCTGACTCTGCTATCCTGTTAGTTGATGTGGCCTCTGATCTGGTGCTCTGTGGGCCCTTCCCTCCTCTGAACACTAGGGCTTCCTTCCAACAGCAGTGCTCTTGTGGTCTACAGTTTGCAAGGGGCAAAAGGATTGCAGGCTGGTTATTATTCTTCAGACACTTTTCCTTTGTCCTACTTGCATCCAGTCCATTCTAGTCTCTGCATTTCCAGCAGTGTGGGTTGGGTGGTCCTTCATTGGTAAATGCATGTTGGGCTTTAGTTTGGGACGCCTCCTCCTTGCCCTGGAGAGAGTCCTGGGATGTGTGATTAGGACTGAGGATATCTGCCCAGTGTTCTAAGTATTTTTGGTTTGTTACAGAAAAAGTCGAAATCTGATTGTACCACAAGCAGTTTGTGGGGTGGCTGGTGGGATAGGAGGGTGCAGAGGAGCTACCTTTGATGCCATCACGGTTCAGATTCTTTTTGTTTTGAAAATCCCAGTGGTTTTTTTCTTTTGAGATAAAGGAAAATAGAGATGTTACATACTTTATGTGCTGTTCCTACCTAGTACTTGGACATTTAAGTTGTAGAAAGGGCAGAGTTGGCAGCTGCTATCTCCACAGGGTGTTGGGGTCATGGTAGTCTTCCCCTCTCCTCAGGTGAGGACCAGGCTTGTGTGAACCCCATAAAGGAGGCCTCCATGGAGGGCCTGGTGTCCTGGGGCTGACTGAACGTTCGTGCTGACATGGTACTGTGTGCTGGTGGTGACTGGGGCCTGGGGAGTCCACTGCAGGTGGCTTGGTCAGTGGGCCATGCTGCTGGGCTCGGTTTCAGTTTTTCCAGGTGGAATCTTGTCTCTACTCCCTGTCTGTCCTGATCTTCTTGCAGATAAAACCTGTTTGTTCAGTGGTGGGAGGAGGGAAAGGGACTTTCATCTGAAGCATTTGTTAACCACAGAAAATGTCTGGCCTGACTTTGCCCATTTCCAGCTGGAGCAGCTCTGCCTGGGGCTGTCCTTGAAGTGGCCCCTCTGGCCAAATCCACCTGACTGGCCCCAGGGGACTTGTTTTCAGACTCAGACCTGCACAGGACTACCCCGAGGCTCTCGGGGAGGCACCACTTACCTCTACCAGCACAGCCTGGTACCTGTACCCCAGCCCAGCAGGAGGGCAGCACGGTTGGGTTCTGGGCACCACTGACAATCACCCCAGCTTGGGAACAAACTGTACCCTAAGTTAGAGGTGTTCAGAGGTTAACTATGCTTAGCTATTGCTTAAAAAACAAAGGTTTCTCCTACATGCTGTTTGTTGGGAGCAGGCGTGCCTTGTATCCCTGCAGGAAGCACACAGCTTGGGCTTTTCTAGTAGATGCTCAATTGAAAGAAGGCACTATGGGGTCTCCCCAAGTGTCCACTCTAAAAAGAACCATCCACTGGATGGTCTCTCTAGAGGCAGTTGGACTGTTCTCTTAGCTTGACACTCTGGTCATGACCTCAGTATGGCTGTGCCCCCAGCCTGTCCCAGCTGTGCCCAAGTCAGAAGGCCTTCGGAAAATCTCAGCATCTGATCTGGCCTGTGTCCCTACACGGTTTTGCCCTTAAGACTGTCTGCCCCAGTGGATAGTCTCCTTCTGAGCTGCTTGGTCACTGCCTGCACCAGGGTGTCCCTGTGCTTTCTGGGGCGGGGCTACTTATCTGACCAGGCCTGTATTCTGGAGGGAAAGGGCTTGGAGAAGTGGATAGACAAGTAATCAGTTTGCCCCATAGATGATGGGGGAGCAACAGGCTATCTCCCATGGGAACGCAATGAGAGCCAAGAATGCTGCCGCTCAAATGCCCCGCCTGGCACTGGTCTGAGCAGTCAGGATGCCCTTTTTTATGGTTGTGTAGCCAGCACATGGAAGCCACATGGTACTTGGCTTGTGTCCAGCTCTGGGGGAGGTACCTTTGTGAGCCTGAAGGGGATGGATGTGGGTCAGAGTTCCCAGTTAGAAATAGGAAGCGACTTTCCTGTGGCTTACACAGGTGGAACTTGCTCACCTTTTGTGTCAGCAGGATGTTCTGGGGCTGGGGTGTACTCTGCTTGGTGGCTTTGTCCACACCAAGACTTGTGTGCCTATAGTGCTGAGCTCTGAAGCACCAGGTGTCCACTCAGGGAAACAGCTGAGTCAGCCGCAAGACATTTCACTTTGTATTAGACCCCAGCCCTCAGAGACCAACAGTCTAACCACTTATTTCTTTACTTGAAGCATTGTGGGTTTGAGCAGCCCCATTATAAGCCATGTGCTATGGGCCTGGGTCTGCATTGTAATTGTGGGTGCTGGCCCAACCACAGGTGCGGAATGTGGCTCACATGCACACAGCAGGGAGCCAGTGGTGGTATAGCCATTCCCGATCTTCTCAAAGAGCAGTTTGTATACCTCCCTGGCTCCCTTTAGTGGGTCTTGGTAGCTACCTTTGGCAGGGCAAAGGTTCTGAGGGCTTCTAGGGCACTTCAGCTCTGCCGGGGGAAGACTGGTGGCCACTTGGTAGTCCTGTGATGGTTATACTTGTTCGAGTAACAACTAAGTTGGCAGTTTGGAGGCAGGGCAAAGATAAGGTGTCCTTGAGAAACGCGGTTTGAAAGAGAGGGCAAGGCTGTAAAGCTCTGAGAGCTGGAGGCCCAGATGAGCTGGTCTCTCGTCCCTACTGTAGGGTGAAGGTAGGGGACAGTCTGCCCTGGTTGCGAGTTTTGGTCCTGGTCTTATAGGTGAAGCCCCGTCTTAGCTCTGTCTACCCCCCAGATTCTGGTGCCTGCAAGCTCCTGGTACTTAGCTCCTGTTCCCGGCAGGGTGGTCCTGGGGTAGGGACTATCCTAGAGTCTCCGTCTGGATACTGCACTGTTTCATGGTTTCATCCAGCTTACCCCTTGAATAAAGCAGTCCTGTCCTTGGGCCTCACCACACAAGAGGGCTGGTCCCACCTTCTTTCCAAGCCAGGGGGTGGTCAATCTAACCGGACTGAGGAATTGATTCAATTAGATAGAGACAAAAGTAAACAAATTGTCTCTGGAAATAAAACAAATCAGAAGTGACAGGAACCCACCTACACACATGCAGTGCTAGAGCTGTTCTCAGCCCCCATTTTCTTGGTCATTGTGCAGTCACTGGAGAATGTCACCAACTAACAGAGAGGTAGAGTTTCTAGTCAGTGACTGATGAGGCTGCAGCTCAGGTGTCCTCACACAGCTGGAAAATAGGCCAAGGGAGTAGCTGCAGTGTGACAAGGGGGCTTTGTTCTCAAGTTCGCGAGTAGCTTTGTGATAGCTGAAGACTATCCAGCAGTCTCAGGGTGGCTAGATGGTTCTGCCATTGGAGCACCTGACCTGAGGCCTGTTCACAGACCACAGAAGGGTCCCCCATTACCAGGAGATGGGAGTGACATGCAAGTCCCCTTTGGTGACAGCTGCCACTTTGGAAAAGCAGCCACATCTGGGGATTCAGGAAGACCACGAGGCCATCTTGAGGTGGGACAGGGACAGTGCAGGACAGTCTCTTCACGTCTGAGCAGCGGGATATTCTGGGAGGAATGGGTCTATAGCCATGTGCCAGGCCACCTCCAGCCCCGTTCTAGTGCGCTCTCTCTTCCAGCGGGGATCGGACGAGCTCTTCTCTGCCTGTGTTACAAACGGACCCTTTATCATGAGCAGCAACTCAGCCTCCGCAGGTAACTGCTGATCAGAGGCCTTTGTGCCTGCCCCAGGGGGTTCCTCTTTGTGCCCAAGTGTGCTCTGTGCTACAGGACACTGGGTGCACTGATTTGGGCTGTAATTTAGAGCCCCAGTTCACACACAACCGTACTTCCTGGGAGTTGGCATCGGGGTAGGACATACCAGATTTGGAGATCACTCTGCTTGGCCCTACCTGGGAGGGGTGAGTTTTACTGTGTGGGAACTTGGAAGGTGCTCTGACAAACCACCCGTCTTCTCAGCAAACGGAAATGACAGCAAGAAGTTCAAAGGTGACAACAGAAGTGCAGGTGTGCCCTCCAGAGTGATCCACATCCGGAAGCTCCCCAGCGATGTCACTGAGGGCGAGGTCATTTCCCTGGGACTGCCCTTTGGGAAAGTGACCAACCTCTTGATGCTGAAAGGGAAAAACCAGGTGTGTGAGCCCATTCTAGGAAGGGCTCTGGGCTGCAACAGGGGTGGGATGTAGGGCTTATTCAGGGGCCTGGACCTGGCTTACCTCCCCACCCCTGCCAGGCTTTCATCGAGATGAACACAGAGGAAGCAGCCAACACCATGGTGAACTATTACACTTCAGTGACACCTGTGCTTCGTGGCCAGCCCATCTACATTCAGTTTTCCAATCACAAGGAGCTTAAGACCGACAGCTCACCCAATCAGGCTGTGCGTTATCCCCTTGACCCCTCTGGGGTGGGACAGGGCTCTTGGTGTGGGCCTGGGGCAGTGAGACTGACAGCTGTCCCCTCCCCTTCCCCACAGCGGGCCCAGGCAGCCTTGCAGGCGGTGAACTCAGTTCAGTCAGGAAACTTGGCGCTGGCTGCCTCGGCTGCTGCTGTGGATGCTGGGATGGCAATGGCTGGCCAGAGCCCGGTGCTCAGGATCATTGTGGAGAACCTTTTCTACCCAGTCACCCTGGATGTGCTTCACCAGGTGAAGTGGGATCCAGGGTACCCAATTTTCCATCCAGCCCTGGACAGAGGCTGACTTTCATTTTTCTGGCAGATCTTCTCCAAGTTTGGCACAGTTCTTAAAATCATCACTTTCACCAAGAACAACCAGTTCCAGGCACTGCTGCAGTATGCTGAACCCGTGAGCGCCCAGCATGCCAAGCTGGTGAGTGGGTCCCTAAGGATGCCTTCCTGGGCTGCCCACCCCTCCCCCTGCAAGCCCTAGGGCCCCAGCCGCTCACAGCCTTTCCCTGCAGTCACTGGACGGACAGAACATCTACAACGCTTGCTGCACACTCCGCATTGACTTTTCCAAGCTTACCAGCCTCAACGTTAAGTATAACAACGACAAGAGCCGAGATTACACCCGTCCTGATCTGCCTTCTGGTGACAGCCAGCCTTCACTGGACCAGACCATGGCCGCGGCTTTTGGTAAGATGTCCGGCAAGGTGCCCAGTATTGCTGTGGTAGGCGAGGACGCATATAGCTCAGTCTCAGTACCCAGGCCCTAGGAGTCCCATGATGCCCGCCCTGCGCCCAGGGAGGTTGGCTCCCATCCCTCCTTACATGGTTATAGCAACCAGCACAGGTGGACATTGGACCTGCCTGCTGGGTGTGGGGTGCGCCGGCTTGGCTCACTCGGCTCTGGTGGCGGAGGTTGTGGGTGCGATGATTAGTGTCTCATTTGTTTCTAGGTGCACCTGGTATAATGTCAGCCTCTCCGTATGCAGGAGCTGGTTTCCCTCCCACCTTTGCCATTCCTCAAGCTGCAGGTACTCAAACACTTGGTCTTGGTCCCCACAGCTGACTGTGCATGCCCACACACCTTTTAGTAGCTCTGCTGACACATGAGCTGAAGGGCGCAGTCATGGGGGGAGCCCACCTTCCTGGGCGCGGGCCTCTGGGTTCCCTGAGGATCCTGGACAGGGTAGTCGTAGGACAGGGCTACACAGAGAACCCTCTAACCGCACAGTCTCTGGTCTGATTCCTTCAAGCACCTCCCGGGCAAGGACGTGTGCACACAATGGTTGGAGGGCTGTGTCCCTAGTAGGTGAATTTAAGTGTCCTGGTAAGCAGAGTAGCATGAGCTGGGCGGGCACATCTGAGCATCCCTCCTGGGGCCTGCCCATGTGACAGTCATGAGCCTGCTGTGTCCTGCCCAGCGTGCCATCTGCATGGTGATGGGCACCTGCATGCACACAAGGCCAAGGCTCAATTCTGCATTCATGGAGCTGGAGCTTTTGTGCTGTATGGGCTGGGCGCATGTAGCTGGATCCAAACCCAGTGCAATCTGCTGTGAGGAGGATGAGGGAGCCAGCAGGCCATGTGGCCAGGATAGGCCAAGTGCAGGAACCTCCTGTGTGTGTTCTTTTGCATGAGGATGGGCAGGATTTCGCTCCCTTCTTGGTGAAGATGGCACTGTTGCTCATCTCTTTCCCACCTCTCTTTGTGCAGGCCTCTCTGTTCCCAATGTGCATGGAGCACTGGCTCCTCTGGCCATTCCATCAGCAGCAGCAGCAGCCGCCGCAGCGGGCCGGATTGCTATTCCAGGCCTGGGAGGGCCTGGAAATTCTGTTCTGCTGGTCAGCAACCTCAACCCCGAGGTACGTGGCTCTTCCAGGTTGTTCTTCCGGAGGCTCAAGCAGGGCAGGAAAGTTGTGCTCTCAGGTCTTAGTGCAGACTGCCAGAAGGCTGCGCTCTTGTAACTCCTGGAGCTCATACACAGGCTAGTCCTTTTACAGCCGCACTCTGCGCTCGCTGCATCCTCCCCTCCCTTCCCACTGTGCTGGGAGCTCTGTCCCCTCACGTCCTGGTTTACATGTCCAATTCTAGAGTGTTCAGAGTTGAAATGGTTTCGATACATGAAAGCAATCATAAAATTTCAAACCAAACACTCCTTTGTCTGAAGAGGTCTCTGGATACCTCTGCTCAGGAGGGCCATGGTCTGTGCTGCCCCCACAAGTCCGAGTACCAGTATCTGGAGTAGCCAACCTACACTTGTCTCTGGGCTAAGTTTGACTCAGAGAGAACTTGGGTGAGATCAAGGTTCAAAATATTTAACTCTTGAAAGATGGGATTAATGTTCAATTAGCATTTCAGACTTTTCTCATCTGTCTGACCACTCCTGTGATCTCTTGGCCTGGGGCGGCCGGTGCCTTGTCTGAGTTAGATGCTCTAGAAGCCTCACTAACGGACTCCACCCCTCGTGCTTGTGTGAGCATTTATACTTTCCCCGCAGCAGTAAGCAGGAGACAGGTTCCAGGGGAACTGAACCCAGCAAGGGGCTCAGCAGGAGCAGGGCAAGGCCGAGGGGCGGCAGCGTCTCCTGCTCACTGCGCGGACAGGTGCTTTCCTGCCTGCTCCACGAGGTGGACCTGTGACTAGTAATGTGTGTAGATCTGACTGATGGAACACTGCGGATTTTCTTATGTATTTACTGACCTGTGTTTTTTGCTACTTTTTTTCTTTTCTCCCCTTCCCCTTTCCCAATTTTATTTCTGATCCGGAATTTCTTTGCCAACTGACTGCACGGTACTTCTGCTTCCTGTTGTTGCTTGAAACAAAACAAAACCATAAATAAATAAAAACAAAATTCCCCCTCAAACCCTGCTCTCCGGAAACCAACCTGCCCTTGAATATTAACATCCTGACAACTTCATCATCCATCAACCTGCACGCCTGCGGGGCTGCCTCCTCGTGGTGGACGATGGCAACTCGCTCCTTGACCTCTCCCTTTCCCTGTCCCTCCGCTGCCTTGCTCTGCTGTCCTCTAAAGAGAGTCACACCCCAAAGCCTCTTTATTCTTTTCGGTATGTTATCATTCACACTTTTATTATCTTGTTTTCATTTAATTGAGGTTATTTTGACACCCTAAGATGTACTATGAGTTTGCAGTTCTGCCTCATTACTGGTTTGCCTTCGGTTTGTGTATTTATTTGGATTTCGTAGACACGCATGGTTTATTGCCCTGCATGCTTTCGCAGAGTTAAGCGTGTTGGTAGCATGTAAAGTGATGGCTCTTTGGCAATTGACCTTTCCTGGATTTTATGACTTTTTTGCTGAAGGTAGTTCTTCTGGTAACATCCCTGTGACTAGACGCAGGTTCCCAGAGGCAGAATAGCAAACCTTCGGGAAGAGCCAGCCCTGTGAGGGTGTGTGGGTCATGGGGGCTGGTGGGGGAGGCGGCAGCAGATCCCAGGCTCAGGGCCCTGTACCCACGCTTTTGAAGGCGTGTATGGCGATGTGCAACGGGTGAAGATTTTGTTCAATAAGAAGGAGAACGCCCTGGTGCAGATGGCAGATGGGAGCCAAGCCCAGCTGGGTAAGGGGTGTTGGCCTGGAGTGGGGATGGGGGTGGGGGACCAGGTGTGTGCCTTGGGGCCTTGGGTCACATGGGTCCCCCATTTCTAGCCATGAGCCACCTCAACGGGCACAAGCTGCATGGGAAGCCGGTGCGCATCACACTCTCCAAGCACCAGAACGTGCAGCTGCCCCGTGAGGGCCAAGAGGACCAGGGCCTTACCAAGGATTATGGGAACTCACCTTTACACCGCTTCAAGAAGCCAGGCTCCAAGAATTTCCAAAACATTTTCCCGCCTTCAGCCACCCTCCACCTCTCCAACATCCCGTACGTGTCACATGGGTTGGTCAGGGTGGGGGCCTCCCTGGAACCCTAGGCTTTTAATAGGTTGTCCTGCTATAAGCTGCATCTGTCCTTCCTGAAACTTTTGAAACAAAGGGGGGGAAGGCATGGTTTTACACACCTGTTTGGCATTAGTTTTCAGAACCAAGTGGAGTGTTTTTGTGATTCTGTAGACTTGAAATATAGTTGTTAAGTAGCCTATAACTAAGTTTCTAAAAGACTCTGGGCCTTCACCACCTCTCAGAGAATGACCGTCCTCAGGAAAGTGGCTGTGGTCTTGGCCTTCCACTAGAGGACCCATGGCTCAGATGTCTTCTCTCCTTGCAGGCCCTCCATATCTGAGGAAGACCTCAAGATCCTCTTTTCTAGCAATGGCGGAGTTGTCAAGGGGTTCAAGTTTTTCCAGTGAGCATGAAACTCTTTTCACACCCATCTTCCTTACCCCCCTTTCCTGACCCACCCCTCATTTCCTCTTTTCTCCCCTACCTCATGTTATCTCTGTCTCCTCACATCCAACAGGAAGGACCGCAAGATGGCACTGATCCAGATGGGTTCAGTGGAGGAGGCCATCCAGGCTCTTATTGACCTGCACAACCATGACCTGGGTGAAAACCACCACCTGCGGGTGTCCTTCTCCAAGTCCACCATTTAGGCCCAGCCACCAAGGACCAGCCTGCCGGAGGTCCCGGCAACAACTTCCATCATTCCAGAAAATAGCCACTTTAAAAGCAGCTGAAGTGACCTTAAAAGACCAGAGATTTTATTTTTTTAAAGAGAAATCAGTTTACCTGTTTTTAAAAAAATTAAATCTAATTTACCTTACTCACCTTGGGGAGATGCTTGGGTGCCACCCTCGGGCTCCTGGTGACACATGGACAGTATATACCTGCTCTCCTCCCTGGCCCCTTGCCTGTGCCTTCTGTAGGGTGGGCGTTCCCTAACCTCCACTTGGCTTTCTTGTGCCTTAAAACCCACTGCTCTGGCAGGGCCTTCTTGTGGTAGCAAATGCATAGGGATTTGGGGACTGAGGGGACAGCCTCCTACAGGGATCATGTGAGTGGCAGGAGGCTGCCAGTTGCAGGGTTTGCTGATGTCCCAATACTTCATTTAATCAAGTGTGTGATTTTCCCCACCCCTGGCTTGAGGTGCCCCCAGTGGGGCCAAGACCCCCAAGGGTGCGTTCCTTGCGCTTCTTCAGCTTGGAGCTTTGTTTAAATGTAAATCTCTGTATTGTGCTTTGATGCAGTTGCAGATATCTGTGCCTAGCAATATTTCCAGTTGACCAAATATTCTAATCTTCATTTATATGCAAAAGAAATAGTTTTAAGTAACCTTTTATATAGCAAGATGATAAAAATGGTATGAGTGTAATCTAAATTTCTTCCTTATATGACCTTGTATACTGTACTTTTTATTTTATTGCTTGTAATTAAGTTGCAGGGCAGGACCTAGTTTCCAGGGCAGACACAGTGGGGGCCACTGAGGAGCCTGGGTTCTTTCTTGAAATCCCAGGCCTGAGACCTCCAGATGCCTTACACTTAACCTGTTCTCTGTCTGGGAGGACAAGGGCTCTTAAAACTTTCAGGGTTTCTTTATTTCCTGCAAATTTGGACCAAAGTTTTTTTGTTTTTTGTCTGCCTCTAACGCTGGGACCTCTTAAGGTAGGACAACAGCCCTCGAGTCTTGTCTCCTTTACCTTGTGTAGTCCTGCATTCATGGGTCCAAGGGGCTTCCCTGTGCACAGGCCTGGACCCCTGAGTGTTTGTATTGGGGTAGGAACAAGAGTTTAAATATTTATAATTTTTTATACCTGTTGTAAGACATGAGGGGCAGCAAAGGCAGTTTTTTATGGTGACACAGATGTATATTTTGATACCAGCAATTACAGGCTCAGTATTGTAATGTGGAGCATGGCACATTCCACTCCCTGCCTGATGGCTTGTAATGTGGAGAGAACTGAATTAAAGCAATTTTTATAACAACTCTGCCTTTTCCACAGGCTTTCTGTTCACGTTGTAGAAGGCAGTTTGGCCAGTCTGTACTGGACTTGGAATAAACCTGTATCCTGCACTCATTTCCCGCTTTATTGGGCTTGCTTGTCTTCACTGCTGTTTTCTGTCTTCTGGGTAATTTTTCAGATGTGGGGGCTGTAGGCCAGTGTAAGTCCCATGAGCATTGGCATCAAGTTTTGTGGACCAATAAGCCCTACTTGGGAATCCCACCTTTCCCTGTCCAAGTGGGGTGGCTTTCCCTGGGAAGTCTGCATGTGCCTGAAATAGGCCAACTAAGCAAGAGAAGAACAAACATGGGGGAGGAGAGAGATTAGAAGCATGAACTCAGTGGTGGCACCTTGGGGTGTTTTGTTTTGTTTTGGTTTTTTTTGGTGATAGGGACAGACAGGAAGGGAGAGAAATGAGAAGCATCAATTCTTGAGGAATATTAGTTCCTTGATTGCTTTCTCATGTGCATTGACCAGGGGGCTATAGCAGACCCCTTCCTTGCTCAAGCCAGATACCTTCACTTCAAGCTGATGAGCCCTGTTCAAACCAGATGGGTGTGCTGCTCAAGGCGGCAACCTCAGGGTTTTGAACCTGGGTCCTCCACATCCCAGTCCAACGCTCTATTCATTGCGCCACTTCCTGGTCAGGCTAATTGCTTTTTTATACATGCCTTGACCCGAGGCTTCAGCTGAGCCAGTGACCCTGTGGTCATATCTGATCCTATACTCAAGCAGGCGAGCCCACACAAGCCAGTGACCCCGGGGTTTTGAACCTGGGTCCTTGGCATCCTGGCCGATGCTATTCATTGCACCACCACCTACCTAGTCAGGCACTGCAGTCCTCTTTTTAGGTATGGTGGACAGGACCTGTTACTTTCTCTGTACTTATTTTGCTCATGGGCTTGTACCCGTCAAACAGGACCCCCCCCCCCCCTGCATGGCAGGCCTCCATGGTGGAACCCTCAGGCTAGAATGACAACAGCAGGGACTCCAGTGTCAATCTTTTATTGTCTGGTTGCAAAACACTTCTGTTCAGCCCTCACTTCCCAGCACCTTCATGCTGTTGCCCCCCACCCCAGCCTACAGAGCCCCTAGGTGCTTTCAGTCCTTAAATCTGCGGGCTGCCTGCATCTTGTGGTAATAGCTCTCAGCTTCTGACTCACAAGAGTCCTCCTTCTCACCCAGCACCAGGCCAACTGCTTTGCGCCGCAGTGTTGATTCCCTGCTGGATGGCCCCAGAGACCCATCAGTGGCACTGAGTGGGGGCAGCCCCTCCCCTGTGGCCAGGTTGACTGTGGCTACAGCACTGAACCTTGGCTCCTCCTGGTCCATATCACTTACAGATGAGCCAGGGGACACACCGAGTGGCTTGGGCCCACCACGAAAGGCATGAGCTATGTCCCCTAGCTCATAACTACCCTCACCCTCTGATCCCTTGGTCCCACTGCCAGCAGCTTTCCACTCCCAGGGCCCGTTACCAGCAGAAAGGTGGACCACGGGGTGGTGGGGTGCATGTGCATCAATGGTGATGATGCTGGCTGAGTCGCGGTCTGATGGTGACCGGTACTGTGAGGAGTCAGAACTGGAGCTGGAGGACAAGGCTGTCTCAGCCACCTTGGGGCCTGGTCCACCTGGTGCCTTGGACATGGCAATCACCTGCAGTAGCCGGGGTGGGTTGGCCACGCGGGGCTGAGTTGAAGCTGTAGCCACAGTGGCCCCACTCTTCTCAGCCATCATGAGCCACTTGGCCCGCACAGCCACACTGCCCTTGGGGGAGAGGCCAGCTGCTGCCTGTGCCCCCTCCTCTGGGATGTGCACTAGGGGCTGTGGCCCGGCCCTCGGTGGGAGAATGACCCGAGGCCCAAGGCCTGGCCTTGCCTGAACTGTGGGGTAGAGTGAGGGTGGAGCTGGGCCCTCTTCCTCCCCCTCTTCCTCCTCCTCCTCCTCTTCCTCCTCTGCCATGGGCTCTGTGGGCACCAGCATGTGCCCCAGGCTGGCCTCATCAGACAGCCCCATGCCACGGCCTTCCAGTGATTTCTGCTTCCACTCGCTGATGAGCTGCTTAGAGCGTGAGGCATCAAGCGGCACGTGGATGGTCATGTGGCGGCGGGCAGGGTCATCGAGTGAGGGCGTACTGACACGGGGCAGTGTGTGGCTGAAAGTCACCATGTTCTCCTTGCCCATGGGGCTGCGTGGGGCTAGTAGGTCCACGTCCACACTGGCCCGTTTAAGGCTCCCCAGTGAGGCCTTCTCACGGGCCACAGGACCAGGCACACCTTCCAGCCGCCCTGGAGGGCCTAGCTCATCAGTGCTCACGGACTTGTTCTGCTGGTACACGGAGTCATGGCCCCGCTGGGTCAGTGCCCGAAGTGCATCTTTGGCAGGTGTTGGGGCTGTGGGTTTCTCTGTGGGTGGGGCCTGGAAGTTACCCACAGCGTGGCAGGCCTGAGGGTGAAATGCAGGGTGGCTGTGAGGCACACAGTAGGAGATCAGGGTCCCCACTGGGCACAGGCTTGGTGTAAGGGCCCCCAGAGGGGTAGTCTGAAGGGAAAGTCTATCTTAGTAGAGCAAATTACCGCCTAAGGTCACTAACGCTGCACAAAAAGCAATTGTGAGCAGGTCAGGCCTTGGAGCCTGTGCCTCCACACCTCAGACCCCCTTGGTGGTCAGCCTTCCCCCTCAGACCTAACGGCCGCCAGCCTCCTTGGTCAAACACTCACAAGGTAGGCAGCGATGCCAGCACCGATGAGGAAACCTGCATAGACGTCTACAGGGTGACTGCGGTACTGCGTGATCTGGGTGAGACCACAGACGCCCGCTGCAATGGCAAAAGCGAACACCAGGCTGGGCTTGAGCAGCTTGGTTGTGTCGGAGATGACAGAGTTGAAGTACATCTGGGGACAAAGCAGCAGTCAGGGCTGGGGTGGGGCCGAGTGGGGCCAGGGCAACTGGGACAGAAGTGGGCAGGACAAAAGCGGGATCGGTCAGTGCGGGTGGGGCTGGGCCTGGGGTAGGGTGAACTGTAGGGTGGGCAGGTACTGAGCCCGAGACTCACTGACACGTAGACAGCAGCGAAGGCTGACAGCGTGGCATGCTGGGATGGGAAGGTCTTCCTGTAAGAAGCATCCATGTGAGCTCCGCTGTATCCAAGACCCCTCCTGTGCCTCAGTTTCCATACTGAATGGGACAGGAGTTGGGGCCTGCTCACCTTGCAGACAGGATGGCATGAGTGTCATGGCCAGAGCAGATATCCTGCGTGATGTAGGGGTTGGCTTCGCACGAGGTGCCCAGCAGCGTGTAATTGGGTTTGCAGACAGTCAGGAAAAAGGGGGCATGGTAGCCCGTGGCCAGTTGGATAACATCGGTCACCAGGGCCGTGGCACACAGGCCGAACACGTGGACACCTGTAGGTGAAAGGGTCAGAGCTGGTGGCCAGACCCGCCCACTCTGGGAGTAGATCAGGGAGAAGGTGGAGGGGGGGGTGCTGTCCAGCAACTCACCCACAAAGCGTACAGTGCGCCGCAGGAAGGAGTTGAAGTTGCAGCCGCCTGCATTGATGCTGCCCTCAGCCCCACCTGGGCCACCTCCGCGGCCCCAGAGCCGAGACTGCAGACAGTACAGCATGCCCTCGCCCACCATGATCTGCCAACAGGGGGGTGCTCAGCTGGATCCTGACCCCAGGTTGCCAACAGGCTGACCAAGACCCCTGGACTCTGAGACTTACCGAGGCTGCAGGGGCAGCGAAGGCCAAGCTGAGCAGCATAAGCAGAGGGATGAGCTCCTCATTTGTCTCCACGTAGGGCATGGAGAGTGTGCGGTCATAGCACTGGAAACCCACCTTGGCTGGCTTGAAGAGGTCGGTCAGCTCCAGGAAGTAGAGGGACACGATGGAGGATGCCACGATGGGCAGCTGCAGGGAGACAGCTGGCTAGTCACACCCACTTACTGACTTACCCATCCCTGAGTTCAGTCCCATCCACTGATTCACCAACTTATCTACCTATCCATGCTGCAGTTCATGCAATCATCAGATCATTCATCATGCAGTGACCCACCCACCCAATTGTGTAACATCCATCGTCCATCCATCCACCATAGCCATTCTTGCACCCATTAATCCATTCATCAATCCGTGATTTACCCATCCATCACTCATCCATGCTTCCTTCCTTCCTTCCATCCATCATCCACCCAGTTCATTCATCCACTCATTTCTTCCCTCCAGTCACTCCTGCCATCTTGTAACAACTTAGAAATAGCAAATGTTCCTACCTCTGGGTTTTTTCTCTTAAAGATGGATGGATGCCCTTAGACATGCCTCTGGTGCCCCAATCCTCCTCAGAGAGGCCCTCCCTGACCACCCATCTCTCTATTCATTGCACTGCTTTATTTCCTCTTGGCCCCATACCCTACGTGCCAACCTGCCACTCAACCCTGAGAACATGGACATCTAGCCCATGGCAGGTGCTGAATGAATGAACGAATGAATTCATTGAGTCACCAATTCATGCAACAAGGCATATCCGCTGCACAACCTTATTATGTGTCCCACACAAGCTGGGTATACAGCATACATGATGGTCCTGCATGCTTATGACACCCATGAAGTACAGAAAGTAAGACTGCAGTTGGGAAAGCTGAGCTGCTCTTGATCACATTGCAGGTGTGGTGCCAAGAGGAAGATCACTCACTCATTTACATGAGCCACAAACAGCTGCTGAGCACAGATTCTGGCAATCTTTCTGAGAAAGCAAACCCTCATAGTGGTTCAGTGGTGCCTCCCATCCTGGTCCAAAGATCTCAAACACCCACAGGGGACAGACAAAGGTGGCACTGTGGGGGCTGGAGAGTATGTAATGTCTGAGGGGGCCTGGCTGCCTTGGGAAGGAAGCCCCCACCTCAATTTTACAGATAGGGAAACTGAGGCATAGATGAAGCGCACGAGAAGCTCCCACCTTAAATCCTGCCTTGTATGGTGCCTTACTTAAGAGGGGCCTTAGCCATCCATCCAGCCCTGGAGAGGGTATGGCTTTGTGGTCAGGACTGGGACAGAGGTAGGGACCCAGCTGAGGGCTCTCAGAAGGGAAATGCCAAAGTTGAATTTGTAGGAGCAGGTCTCGTGTCCATTGAGCATTTATTGAGTGCCTGTTGGCATGTCAAGTGGAGGAGAGTTGGGCTGCATGGAGGCTAAAGTCAGTGACAGGCTTCCAGGGATGGACAAAGGTCACCTGTGCCATCAGCAGCAGCACTTTCTGTATGCTAGGTGGCTGCACTTATTATTTTTTACTTTTTAAACACTCATTAAGCCTGACCAGGCGGTGGCGCAATGGATAGAACGTAGGACTGGGATGCGGAGGACCCCGGTTCGAGACCCCAAGGGGGGCCCATCTGGCTTGAGCAGAAGCTCGCCAGCTTGAACCCAAGGTCCCTGGCTCCAGCAAGGGGTTGCTTTGGTCCTCTGAAGGCCCGCGGTCAAGGCACATATGAGAAAGCAATCAATGAACAACTAAGGTGTCGCAATGACAACGAAAAACTAATGATTGATGCTTCTCACCTCTCTCCATTCCTGTCTGTCTGTCCCTATCTGTCCCTCTGTCTGACTCTCTCTCTGTCCCTGTTAAAAATAAATAAATAAATAAATAAACACTCATTAAGCTTTCACTATGGGTCTGGCCTATTATCTCAGAGGTTAGGGAAAGTGTACCAACCTCTACAATCAGCACAGGTGGGATCTGAGCTCAGATCCTCAGGCTTTAGAGCCCAAATGCTAGAGGAAGACACTGTACCCTCACTAACTGCACCACCCTTATGACCCCCAGCACCTTTGTTCTAGCCCCTCCAGGTAAGCTACAGGCCTGAACCCCAGACTGAAGCTCTCACCTATCAGCATTTACCCAAGCTGTTTGGAAACCCAGGATATCCATTTTGCCCCTTGAACTTCTCAACCTGCAGAACCCAACTTCTCTGATCCCCATCCCCAGGCACAGCCCCACCCCCAGGTACCTTAGCTGTGCCCCCACCCGAGCTGTGCTGCTCCCCTACCTCAGCATGGGGGTTTCCCAGGGCGAGTAGAACTAAGGCCTCTGCCGGGCCCCCACCAGCGCGAGTGCCGCCCCCCCCCCCCTCACCTCAACGAAGTAGAAGCAGGGCAGAAGCGTCATGCTGTCCTTCGGGCTTTTATTCTTCTCCTTGGTAGAGATCATGGTGTCGTGGGTGCCACAGGCCGTGGTTAGAAGGGATAAAGCTGCGCTGGAGAAGGAGGGTGTGCAGACCGAGTCCGGGGAACCCGGTACCCGGCGACGGCGGGGTTGGGAAGGGCAAGGATGCGAAAGAACCGCCCAGGGAAACTGAGGCCAGGGGAGAAGGGTGTCCCGGCGGCCTCCCCCGCGCACTGTGGCCCTGCCAAACAATCGGCTGCTGGCACACCCACACCCCGAATAGGGGCCGGGGAAGGAGGGCGGGGCCGGCCTGGTTAACGGGTCTCAGTCCAGGGCCGTCCCCGCGCCAGGGTGGGGGCCTCCGTGATAATGAAGGGTCCGGGGCCTCCGCTCTTAGGCCCCTCACCTGGCGCGCGGGTGCTCGGAGGGCGGAGCTGGCTGCCGCGGCAGCCCGGTTGAGCGCCGAGCACAAAGCACGGAACCTCCCTCGTGGGGGCGGAGGGGAGATAGAAAGGGAGAGCGGAAGGGGGTGGAGGCGGAGGGGACCCCGCCCGGCCCCGAGACCCTGCACCCGCGGTAGCCTAAATGCGGCGCAAAGGGCGGGGGCTCTTTGTCTCGGCGCGTCGGGGGCGCAGCGCGCAGTGGTGTCCTGGCCAGGCCTCCGGCATGCGGTCCCCGCCTCCCAGGCGCCCGCCTCCTCCGTCTCTAGGTCTCAGGGGTCCTAGTGTCAGGTGTGGGAGAGCTAGGCCGAGGTCTGCGGTCTTCTCCCCTCCCGGGACAGGCCTCGGGAGTCCCATAGGTGCTGGGTACGGAGGCTAGGGTCTGGGATCCTGGGTCTCGCTATCTCTGCGTCTCTCTGGGTCTCTCTCTGCCTCTGACGCCTCCACCCGGCGTCTCAGCCCCCTTCCCTGGTGCCCGCCGCAGGCCCGCAGGCGTTTCCATGGCGAGCTCCCGGGGCTCGGAGCGATCGGGAGACAAAGAAGCTGGGCCGGGCCGGGGCCGGGGCCGGGGCCTGCCCTCCCCCCCACCCGGACTACCTCCATCCCACCCACCTTCGCCCCTGCTCCTCTTGGGATCCACGCTCACATGAGCGGGTTTACGCTCCTAACTAGGTTCACCGCTGGCCAGGGCTCAGGGCCGGATACCTCGGGTTGCTGGGGTAGTGGGTAGGGCCCTCGCGGTGAATTTTTTGACGCGAAATTAGGTAGCTCTTGCTGTTTGTAGTCATTACCTCCTTACCACACACAGGTGTGGGGACTGCCTGAGCCCTCATCTACGAATGGGGAAACCGAGGCACGGGGAACGTAAAATTCACTGACCAAGGACACCAGATCCCAGACGACAGGATTTTATTCAGTTCATTCATTCACCATCTCTTTAACATCTACTGCATAACTGGCCCTGAACAGTCACTGGGGAGACCCCTGGGAACCAGGACAAACCCAGATAGTCAACCCTGTACTTAAGTGTTGAGAGTAAGGGCTGCGTTATTGAGCTTGCCTCTGGTCTTTATTCCTGGTCAGCTGTTCACACTCCACCAAGGCCTTGTGGTGGCCAGGCCTCAGTTTTGTTGTTGTTGTTTGTATTAAGTGAGAAGCGGGGGTAGGCAGAGAGACAGACTCCCCGCATATGCCTCAACCAGGATCCACCCAGCAAGCCCCCTCCCTATGGGGCATGCTCTGCCTATCTCGGGCCCTTGCTCTGTTGCTGGGCAACCAGCATTTTAGAGCCTGAGGTGAGGTAATGGTGCCATCCTCAGCACCCAGGGCCAACTTGCTCTAATGAGCCATGGCTGTGGGAAAAGAGGAGAGAGAGAGAGAGAGAGAGTGCTCAAGAGAGAGGAGGGACAGGGGAGTAGCGGAGAAGCATACACTCACTTCTGTGTGCCCTAACCAGAAATCGAACCCTGGACTTCCACACTCCTGGCTGATGCTCTACCGCTGACCAGCCTCAGTTTTTCCGGCTTGTGGAATGTGGTGTTTAGAGATGACTACAAACAGCCAGCCCTTGGGAAGCAGGAGGAGGGTAAGATGGGGCAGTCACTCTTGGGTGCCTCCTGGGGGGCAGGAGCATGAAGAGGTGCCCTGGAGGAACTTGTTGACAGCTTGAGGGTCCCAGAGAGGATTCTGGGGGTGGGGTATCAGGTCAAGGGTGGAGGGGCATTCTTTTTCCCATCTAATTCCTGGAGGTAAAGATGGAACAGACCGATGGTGATGGCACACTGCCTAGCTGGGGCCTACACTTGAGACTGGGGTACTAGGGAGCCATGGGAGAGGTTAGAACAGGCAAGAGGGGTTGAGCATTTGAGGTGCTGCTCTGAGACTCATAATTCTATTAACTCACTTGATATCACAGCTTTATGGGAAGGGAGGGCTCTTTATGTCCCCATTGTATAGATGGGGAAACTGAGGCACAGAGCAGGCAGTGTATTACCAAATTCAAGGGGTTTGCTACTTGGGGAGCTCTATGAAAAAAACGAGACATGGTTGTCACAAAGTAGTTTTATTTACATGCAGCAAGAAAAAGAGACAGCTGATTCATATCCAAAGCTCTGCATCTCCAAAGAGAGGCTTAGCAATTACTTTTATTTGCTATTATGGTCATTACTCCTTGATTTCTTCTTTGCAGTTGGCTATACTTAACAGGTTGGGTTCCTGTCATCTTGTTTACAGCTGCTACAAGATACTGTGCTACATTTTAACATTTAGCAAAAATAACATTTAGTAAGGATGGCCCAGACCTTAAGGCCCTTGGTCTATCTAACAATTCCCCGCTGGAGATTTTTCACTCCTTATTGGAATAGTGATGAGAGTCATACTTCTGTAACTTTTTAGTTGAGCATGGACTGAGTATGTCTTTGAGTTAGAGGAGGGAAATTCTCTGGCTGCCTGACTTATGAAAGTCTTGGGGTCCTTGTAGGTTCTGGTATTCCTGAAAACAGGAGTGCATAAAGAGCATTACTCTAAGGGAAGATATGCACCATAAGAGGTAAGGCAGAAGTAGGGGAAAAGTCAAGGAGATCAAAATCCTGCCACTCAAACCTGACCAGGCGGTGGCGCAGTGGATAGAGCATCAGACTGGGATGCGGAAGACCCAGGTTCGAGACCCCGAGCTCGCCAGCTTGAGCGCGGGCCCATTTGGCTTGAGCAAGAAGCTCCTCAGCTTGGACCCAAGGTCACTGGCTTCAGCAAGGGGGTTGCTAGGTCTGCTTAAGGCTCGTGGTCGAGGCACATGTGACAAAGCAATCAATGAACAACTATGGTGTCCCAATGGCAACGAAAAACTAATGATTGATGCTTCTCACCTCTCTCTGTTCCTGTCTCTCTGTCCCTGGAAAAAAAATAAATAAAAGAAATAAATCTTTTGAAAAAAAAAAAGAATCCTGCCACTCAAAGTCACAGTCTGGTGGGGATTCAATGAGCAAGATGGAACAAAGTGTTAGCAAGGACAAAGATGCCAGCAAGGGCAAATTTTGAGCTGCTAGGTCGATTATCTAGGACCTAACACAGGTAGGATCTGAGCAGGAAACGACTATGCCGAAAGGGTGAGCTCGGTGCATGAAGTACAGTAATTCCAGAGGAGAAGGGCTACTAGATATGACTGTTCTACATAATATCCAATCAGTGTCCCATGGATTCCCTTTCTTTCTTTCTTTCTTTCCTTTCTTTCATGACAGAGAGAAGGATAGATAGGGACAGACAGACAAGAAGGGAGAGAGATGAGAAGCATCAATTCTTCGTTGCAGCACCTTAGTTGTTCATTGATTGCTTTCTCATATGTGCCTTGACCAGGAGGCTACAGCAGAACCAGTGACCTTGGGCTTCAAGCCAGACCTTTGGGCTCAAGCCAGCAACCATGCAGTCATGTCTGTGATTCCATGCTCAAGCCAGCGAACTTGCGCTCAAGCTGGTGAGCCCACGCTCAAGCCAGTGTCCTCAGGGATTAGAACCCAGGTCCTCTGCGTCCCAGTCTGACACTATCCACTGTGCCACAACCTGGTCAGGCATTCCATAGTTTCTTAAGCACAGTGATGCTTGCTATGTGGCCAAGTGAAAAGCTGCACCTCATAAAGAACCTTTGCCTAGGGAGGCAGGACAGCCTGGGAGGATGACCTGACACAGCCTTCTGAATCCGCTGTCTTGTGATAGTGCACCACAGAAAAGCCCCCCAGCCCACCTCATGATAGCACGAGACATTCTGGGGATTACAAACTCTGTGTGTCTGTGTGTATGTACATGTAAGGTCAAACACGTGAGGCCATGCTGTTCAGGACCACACAGCAGCAGGCCCTCTATAATCAGACATCCTGTTAGACAGCATCCCCTAGTTAGCCAGCTATACAGCTGCAGTTCAGATGGAGAAACTGAGGCACAGAGCAGACAGTTTATTACCAAACTCAAGGGGTTTGCCATGTGGGGAGCTCTATGAAAAAAATGAGACATAGTTGTCACAAAGTAGTTTTATTTACATGCAGCAAGAAAAAGAGACAGCTGTTTCATATCCAAAGCTCTGCATCCCCAAAGAGAAGGTTAGTCATTGCTTATATTTGCTATTATGGTCATTACACCTTGATTTCTTCTTTGCAGTTGGCTACACTTAACAGGTTGGGTTCCGCCTAACCAGGCGATGGTGCAGTGGATAGAGCATCAAACTGGGATGCGGAGGGCCCGGGTTTGAGACCCCAAGGTTGCCAGCTTGAGCGTGGGCTCATCTGGTTTGAGCAAGGCTCACCAGCTTGGATCCAAGGCCGCTGGCTTGAGCAAAGGGTTGCTTGGTCTGCTGAAGGCCCGTGGTCAAGGCACATATGAGAAAGCAATCAATGAACAACTAAGGTGTCGCACAGAAAAACTGATAATTGATGCTTCTCATCTCTCTCCATTCTTGTTTGTCTGTTCCTGTCTATCCCTCTCTCTGACTCTCTCTCTGTATTAATTAATTAATTAATTAATTTTAAAAAAACAACAACAGGTTGGGTTCCTGTCATGCTTATCCTGTTTGCAGCTGCTACAAAATACTGTGCTGCATATTAACATTTGGAAAATTATCATTTAGTAAGGTTGGCCTAGACCTTAAGGCCCTTGGCCTATCTAACAATTCCCCCCTAGATGCAGGGAGAAAGTACAGTCACTTGCTCCCTCTTTGTCACCCAAGTCCACTGCCCAGTAGGCGCTGGAACAAGCCCTGAGAAGATCACCTGAGGTCTATAGAACCCCTAGTTTCCATCTTTAACAGACTGACTCCTCCAATCCTTGTACATGATTTGAAACATTAGGAGCTCAAGACTCAAAGTGAAGACAGGAAACAGCTCTGGGCACAGGTTGTAATGAAACATGAGGAAAAAGTAAGGCGAGTCAGCAATTCCATCAGGAGCTGCTCACAGGAGGCTGTGCCAGGCCTTCCCTCTTCTCTCCAGAGGCAGATGGCCACATTCGCAGTCACTTCCTCCTGTAGTTGCAGGCGCCTGCTCCTCTCAGCCCTCTGGCTTCTGGACTATTAGAGAAAATGGACTGAGCAGGCCTCCCCAAGCCTTGCCCCCATGTCCCACAGATGGGCTGTGACAGGCAGAGGACAGGCCCAGGATGCCTGGTTTAAGAGCTTGGCTCACATGCCACAATTCAGACCCAATCTGCTAAGAGGAAGTTTAAGGGCAGTGTGACCTCCCTGGACCTATCTCCCTTCCAGACCACACCTTAGCCGTGCAGCATTCTGTTCCTAAACTCACATGGCTGCCTCTGGCTGTGACAAAACACTGGCTACTCCACCTAGAGCAGTGGTTCTTAACCTTTTTTGAGGTACTGAACCCACCAGTTTCATATGCGCATTCACCGAACCCTTCTTTAGTGATAAATAAAATATGATTTTTTCCCCCAAAATTAGTTTTGCCGGTGCGAGACTAGAGTTGCTCAACTTGGCATTGCATATCATGCAGATAGGACGCTGACTCCCATCCCGTTCCGTGATACATGTGAATCCATGTTGTACATATTCGTCCCACCACTTTCTTTTTTTGCTCGACATATTTAGTATGGATTAAAATATTAAGAAAGAAACCACACGACGTACAACTACGACAGCCGTTGACTACTGCGCGCACTAAATTCCCCGCAGCACTGGTTGGCCAAACAATGTAACGTGATTCTCTGCAGCAAGTGATGGCCAAGCAGGGCGTGTCATGACAACTTTACACAAGTGTTTCTTTACCTCTGCGGTAGAGGCTTCTCCGAACCCCTGAGACCGACTCATCGAACCCCTAGGGTTCGATAGAACCCAGGTTAAGAACCACTGACCTAGGGCAAGTGCCTGGGTCAGCCCATTCCCTTGCCAATCAGCAGACTCACAAAGCCATTGGGTCCTATGCCCAGGCTGACTGAGAGCCACCCCCCAAGGAGGGGACACAACTTAAGAAGCACCTTGTGCCTGACCAGGCGGTAGTGCAGTGAATAGAGATCATAGGCCTGGGATGCGGAGGACCCAGGTTTGAAACACAGGTCACCAGCTTGAGCAAGGGGTCACTGGCTCGGCTGGAGTCCCCCGGTCAAGGCACATGTGAGAAAGCAATCTGTCTGTCTCTGTCACTAAAAACAAAAAAGAAAGAAAATAAAAAAAAGAAGCACCTTGTCCTGCCTGTGGATACAGAGTGAGCTCTCTCACCTCCACCTATCTCACCTACAGCTACCCCACAACATTGGAGAAGAGGGAGAGTTAAGGGGTTGCTGCTCAGAAAAGAAGCTGAGGTCTTATGAGTCTTCTGGATTTGAATGGGCTGACACAGGGAATGTGTAATTGTGCACCTGCCCAGAGTCAGTGATCTCAAAACCATCCTTGCAGATGATTAGACAGGAAACAAGTAAATTACTTCTTAAAACCAGTCTAGGCCCTGGCTAGTTTGTCTCAGTGTTAGAGCATTGGCCCAGCGTGTGGATGTCCCGGGTTTGATTCCCAGTCAGGGCACACAGGAGAAGCACCCATTTGCTTTTCCACCCCTCCCCCTCACGCTTCTCTCTCTCTCTCTCCCCTCACCCCCACCTGCAGTCATGGCTTTATTGGAGCAAGTTGGACCCGGGTGCTGAGGATGGCTCCATGGCCTCCGCCTCAGGTACTAAGAAAGCTCAGCAATGGAGCAATGCCGTAAATTGGCAAAGCATCGCCCCCTAGTGGGCTTACCGGGTGGATCCCAGTCCCGGCACATGCAGGAGTCTGTCTCTGCCTTCCCTTCTCTTATTGAAATAATAATAATAAAAAAAAAAACCCTGCCCCTCTCTAAAAACAACAGCAGCAGCCTGACCTGTGGTGGCAAAGTATCAACCTGGAACGCTGAGGTTGACGGTTTGAAACCCTGGCTTTGCCTGGTCAAGGTGCATATGGGAATTGATGCCTTCTGCTTCTCCCCCCTTCTCTCTCTCTCTCTTTCTCTCCTCTCTAAAATGAATAAATAAAAATCTAAAAAAATAAAAAAAGTAAAACTGGAACAACAGTAAGAAAAGTCTTTCCCTTTCTTTGTAGCTTTATTAACACTGGGTATTATGGTTTTTAAAATTTTTTGGCTAGTTGTGATAGCGGGGGCAGTACCTTGTTTTATCTGCATTTTCTGGGCAGCAAGCCCTTTACCTTCAAGGTCTTGTTTTATCTTCTCAACCACCTTTGTGGTAGGAATTACTGATTAATCTTTTTCTGTGGTGCAGGAACCAGAGGCCCAGAGAGGTCAAGTGACTTGGCCGGGATCCCACAGCAGGTTACTGCCTAAGCTAGGACTTGAACCCAAACCACTTTATAGACCATAATTCATTTTGCTGCCACTCTGGCTCCCAGCTGGGTCCCATGAGGCTCCAATCGGCAGTTCTTACCTCTCCTGACTTGGTTTCCCTACCCAGCCAGAGGGTGAGGCCAACCTTACCAGTAATGTGGTGCTGGTACCGCTGGCACAGCGGAATGCCATGGTGGAAGCTGACACGAGATTGCTGGTAGTAGGCTGGAGGATGCAATGGCATAGGGGACTTCTCCCCAGTTTACCAAAGGTCCTCAACATCACTGTGACCTCCTTGGACCAGTGTTACCCCAACAGTGCGTACACTGATGTCCTTACTTGCTGGGGTGACATCTACCAGGTATGGGCTGGGTACAACCTGGCATGGACTCCCCATGGCTGGTGGAGGGCTTTTGAGAGATAATGAATTCCCCGTAGTGGGAATGAGCAAGTCCAGGACAAGCATCCTGCAGTTGAGTAGAACTGGATGATCAAACATTTGAGCATTTTAGCAGCATGAGAACATGTGGGGTTGGAACAAGGTTTGGGGGTTGAGGAGAAAAGGCTCATGTTGTGGGGGCAGCCACCAGCTCAGTGGTCCTGCAGGGGGAGTGGTGCTGGGGGATGGGCCTCCTGGTGCCCTGACTGGTCTGCCACCCATCCAAGGTGATGGGGGCACCCTCATCTGTAATGGTCTGGCACATCTGGCACATGGTATGGCCTCTTTCTTGATGGAGCCCTGTGGCAGGGGCACTAACTTCTTTGTTCGTGTGGCACTCTTCCAAGACTGGATCAATTCTGTTCTAAACCCCTGGCTGGACTGGGACTGGCTTGAGGAGTCCCCAGATGAGCCCATAGAGGGGCATGTGACCTCCCACTTCCAGGCCTGTCTTCCTCCACACACCTCAGCTTGTGCAGTTATGACTCCAATAAAGAAGTCATCCCCGTTACCTCTGTACCTGATCTCTGCTTTGCCAGGTTTTCAGGGGTTGGGGGAAGGAGGTAATGAGCACTGACTAGCAGAGTGGCCCTCCACTCTGAGTGGCCTCCATTCACTGAATTCACAGTCTTGAGAATCAGGGGCTGTCATTATCTCCACCTGACAGAGGGAGCACTGAAGTTCAGAGAGGTTGGTTGACTCATCTGAGGTCACACAGCCAAGTGTGGGATATGAACCCAAATCTGTAAGATTCTAGGTCTCCTTACCCACCTCTCATTTTGGTTGGAATATATTGTGTAGCAAAGTCAAAAGGCACATGAGACACTGGCCAAAGACTGTCACTTGACTCATAGAAGGCTTATGTGTCTAATATAGAAAAAGCTAAACATAACTATTAACTAATAAATACAATTATATGAAAAATAACAAATAGAATTACATAACAATCTATTAAATTGAAATATTTATTAAAATAAAATTTTAGCCCTGACTGGTTGGCTCAGCGGTAGAGTGTTGGCCCAGTGTGTGGAAGTCCCAGGTTCAATTTCTGGCCAGAGCACACAGGAGAAGTGGGCATCTGCTTCTCCAATCTTCCCCCTCTCCTTTCTCTCTTTCTTTTCTCCTCCCACAGCCAAGGCTCCACTGGAGCAAAGTTGGCCCGGGTGCTGAGGATGGCACCATGGCCTTTGCCTCAGGTGCTTGAATGGCTCCAGTCTCAATGGAGCAATGCTCCAGAGGGTCTGAGCGTGGCCCCCTGGTGGGCATGCCAGGTGGATACCAGTAGAGTGCATGCGGAAGTCTGTCTGTCTGCCTCCCCCAACTCTGCTTCTCACTTTGGAAAAATACAAAAAAAAAAAAATTAAACACCACATCATTATTTATTATATATCACTATATATTTAAATATAATAAAATATAATTATGACTAATATATGAAGAGCACCTAAGATCAGTAAGAAAGGAACAACAACCCAGTAGTAAAAAAAAAAAAAAAAAAAAAAATGAGTAAAGGATGTTAGCCGTTCATAGCAAGGAGACACAAAAGAATCTTGAAGATCTGGAAACATCTTCATCTTCACTCATTATACTAGAAATATGACCAAGTTTTCTCAAAGATCCCATTTCTTTCTACCTATGGGATGTGCAAAAGTCCTGGAGTTTGATAACTCTGTGGGTGTCTGCCTCGGTGAGTGGATAACTAGGACACCAGTAGTAGGGTGGATGTGGGCCATCAGAGACCACAGTGCCACCCTGGGAGTTTACCCCACCTGTCACTTTGCATCATGTGGATGATATTGGTACATAGATAGTTTCTGTCACAGTCTAGAAGGAAAAGAGACTGAAAACAACCCAGTGTCCTCAGGAGGAGACCACAAAATGCACAAAGTCTGGTTCACCCACGTGGGGAATATTACACAGCTCTTTTTTTTTTTCAGGGACAGAGAGAGGGATAGATAGGAACAGACAGACAGGAACGGAGAGAGGTGAGAAGCATCAATCATTAGTTTCTCGTTGCCGTTGCAACACCATAATTGTTCATTGATTGCTTTCTCACATGTGCCTTGACCACGAGCCTTCAGCAGACCAAGCAACCCCTTGCTGGAGCCAGCGACCTTGGGTTCAAGCTGGTGAGCTTTTTGCTCAAGCCAGATGGGCCCGTGCTCAAGCTGGCGAGCTCGGGGTCTTGAACCTGGGTCTTCCGCATCCCAATCTGACGCTCTATCCACTGCGCCACTGCCTGGTCAGGCGGAATATTACACAGCTCTTTAAAAGGTGGAGGCACCTGTTCACGGACCCAAGGGGCCTTCACGAGACAGTTGAGACATGGATGATATAAGGGTAGAACAATGTGTGCATATGTGTGAGTGACACATTCTTGTTTGCTGGTCAGAGTACTGACAAGCCCATGAGAATCTGTCAGTTTACTTAGGTATGGGGGAGCCAAGGATGCAATGAGACCTTCCAATCTTCCTGGGGGGATCTTTTTACACATCTTTTAGATAGTTGAACCATGAAAGGGCAGAAGTTAAATTTAAAATTGGACAGTCAGTGCCTGACCAGGTGGTGGCGCAGTGGATAGAGCATCAGACTGGGATGCAGAGAACCCAGGTTCAACACCCCGAGGTTGCCAGCTTGTGTATGGGCTCATCTGGTTTGAGCAAAGCTCACCAGCTTTAGCCCAAGGTCGCTGGCTCAAGCAAGGAGTTACTTGATCTGCTGTAGCTCCATGGTCAAGGCACATATGAGAAAGCAATCAATGAACAACTAAGGCATTGCAACAAAAAACTAATGATTGATTCGTCTCATCTCTCTCCATTCCTGTCTGTCTGTCCCTATCTATTCCTCTCTCTGACTCTCTGTCTCTGTAAAAAAAAAATAAAAATAATATAAATAAATAAATAAAAATGGACAGTAAGTTGCCTGACCAGGTGGTGGCGCAGTGGATAGAGCATCAACATGGGATGCTGAGGACCCAGGTTTGAAACACCGAGGTCACTGGCTTGAGTGCAGGCTCACCAGCTTGAGCATGGGATCATAGACATGACCTCATGGTTCCTGAATTGAGCCCAAAGTCACTGGGATAAACCTAAGGTCACTGGCTTGAGCAAGGGGTCACTGGCTCAGCTAGAGCCCCCTGTTCAAGGCAAATATGAGAAGCAATCAATGAACAACTAAAGTGCCACAACTATGAGTTGATACTCCTCATCTCTCTATTCCTATCTTTCTCTCTCGTTAAAAAAATAAAATAAAAATAAAAATTAACAGTTAAGTTAAAGCAGTATAGATACCTGTTTGCTAGAGGGAGCCCATGTTGAGTGTTGCACTATTACCATAATATGTGGGTTATTTTATTTGCTTTCTTTTTTGTTTAAGATTTTATTTACTGCCTGACCAGGTGGTGGCGCAGTGGATGGAGTGTCTGACTGGAATGCGGAAGATCCGGGTTCGAGACCCCGAGGTCGCCAGCTTGAACGTGGGGCCCATCTGGCTTGAGCAAAAGCTCGCCAGCTTGCACCCAAGGTCGCTGGCTCCCACAGAGGGTTGCTCGGTCTGCTGAAGGCCCGTGTTCGAGGCACATGTGAGAGGGCAGTCAATGAACAACTAAGGTGTCACAATGAAAAACTGATGATTGATGCTTCTCACCTCTCTCCTTTCCTGTCTGTCTGTCCCTATCTGTCCTTCTCTCTGACTCTCTCTCTGTCCCTGTAAAAATAAAGTAAAATTAAAAGAAAAAAGATTTTATGTACTGATTTTAGAGAGAGGACAAAGAGAAAGTGGTGGAGGGAGAGCAGAAAGCATCAACTAGTAGTTACCACTCATATGTGCCTTGATGGGCAAGCCCGAGGTTTCAAACCACCAACCTTTGCCCTCCAGGTCAACGCTTTATTCACTGTACAAACCACAGGTCAGGTGTGCGTGGGCTCTTGACCTCACTTTTTTTCTTTTTTACAGGGACAAAGAGAGAGAGAGTCAGAGAGAGGGATAGATACAGACAGACAGACAGGAACGGAGAGAAATGAGAAGCATCAATCATCAGTTTTTTGTTGCGACACCTTAGTTGTTCATTGATTGCTTTATCATATGTGCCTTAACCACAGGCCTTCAGCAGACCAAGCAATCCCTTGCTGGAGCCAGCGACCTTGGGTCCAAGCTGGTGAACTTTTGCTCAAGCAGAATGGGCCTGCGCTCAAGCTGGCGACCTTGGCATCTCGAATCTGGGTCTTCCGCATCCCAGTCCGACACTCTATCCACTGTGCCACTGCCTGGTCAGGCAAGTCCAGGTGATTTTGAGAGTACATTTATTAAATAAAGCTGGGGACAGTGAAACAAAGGAAAGAATTAGGGTAGAAGATACAACAGGAGAGAGCCTACGTGGTTATCTGCTTTAGCTCCCTAGAAACGTGAGAGGAAAGGAGTGACGATGGGGCTGCTGTTAGCTCCCTGGAAAGTCAGAGAAAGGGTCAGGGGATAAGCCCAAGAAGACCTCCCGTTGCCTACTGCTCCCCTGGTTGCAAGTCTCATGGGGACCCTTAGAGTTTAGGAGGAAGGAGGTAAAAGATTTATTTCCAAGAAGGGGCCTGGGTGTACTCTAGAGCAGGCTGCACTAGGTCTTTGTCTGGAGGGTTTTTATCTCTTTTCTGCAGGTGAGAGTCTTAGGGGAGGGTTTGAGCAAAATCTTCGTCAGCTTTCCAGGTGCACCCTTCAACATGTTGATTCAACAAAATGGGTGTCTAGAGAAGTCTGGGATTATTCTTTGGTTGGCCTTACTGTTTTACTTTTATCTTGGGTCTGCCTGGCTCTAATTGGGTTTTTGCTATTTATTTCCCTGACTTCATCCATCCTTGGATTTGGCTGGCACAAATGGCATTAACTGGATCTCTGTCTTCTATCTCCCTGACCAGGGTGATTTAAGCTATTTATTTTCTGGTCAGAGAGGAGATGTATAAACCACTTGTTCTCAAGTGTCCTTGGTTAGGGAAGATAACGTTTTGTGATTCACTGGCTGCTTGTAAGTTGGTCCAATTGTTAGGCCTTATTTAACTATCTTGTCTCAGTTTCCCCATCCCACTTGCCCAGGAATTTTCCTAGCTTCTTACTATCCTGCCTCAGCACTACATTTTAAGTGAGTATTAGTGTTGCTAATCCAAATTGCTAGAGGTAACCCTCAGTCATGGAATGTGCCACAAATTGCCCTGGGTTCCAGGCTTGTAGACAGGCATCTGTGCCAGGCTCACCTTTGGTCAGTACAGATGGGGCCTCTAGCTGCATGGTGGGGGGGTCTGTGGGACCCCACAACACCTTGCCTAAAGCGTGGGTGCCTCCCAAAGCTGCCTGCTGCTCCCAGGAGCCCCTAATACTTACCCAGACTGACCAACCACCAAGTTTATTTGTATTGCTGTTAACTCACTTCACAAATGGGAAGATTGAGGCTTAGAGGGTGTTAGGGCTCAGGAACCTAGCTCACTAAAGGGGCCCTGGCCAGAGCTTAGAGAGGTCAGGTGACTGCCTGCTCATTGTTCCTATGGGGAAACTGATGCCCAAGGGATGTTGGGGTCCAAAGGCATACAGTTCCCTAGTTCAGAGATCCCTACACTGACACACTCAAGAAAATAGCATTTTTCTTTCTTATGGAGAGGAGAGGAGAAAGATAGAGACACTACAGGCTGGGCCTCCTGCTCCCTCTCTTTTTCTCCATGCTCGGGTCCTGGTGACTCAATAGACCTGAGTCCCCGCCCCTGCGGCCAGCCGTTGCCTGTTGTGCCACCCACAGTTGGAATGGGAAGGGGCCGAGACAACAGTTTCCAGCCCCCACTTCCCCTCTACCTGCCAGCTGGACCCCCAGAGGCCCCAGAGTGTTTCCTCCTGTTACACCCTTCCTGGCTCTCACAGTCCCCAGCTTTTGCCCCTACTGAGAGCTTCCCATCCGCCATTCCCTCTGCCTCCAGGTAGCCCCCACTCCTGCACTCACGGGCCTGTCCCCCAGTCCTCGGTGGTGTGATACACACCTGGAGCAGAGCACTTGGAGAGGAGAACCCTGAGTCCCTCCAGGGAGGCTCCGCCTTGGTGGGTGAGTTATCTAACAGTGTTTGTGTGTGCGTGTGTTTCTTTTTCTTTTTTTTGGTTAAAGCTTTATTGAAACGTACTTTATAAACCACATTTCTTGCCTGTTTAACAATTCAGTGACATTTGGTGCATTTACAATGTTGTATAACCACCACCTCTATCTAGTTCCAGAACACTCCATCACTCCAAAAAGAACCCCCCATCCTCATCAGCCGTCACTCCCCTGGCCCTTGGCAACCACTAACCCACATCATGTCTATGAATGTGCTCATTCTGGACATTTCACATAAATGGATTCACACAGTATTTGCTTTTTGTGTCTGGCTTCTCTCATGAGCATCCTGTTTTCAAGGTTCATCTACATTGTAGTGAGTGCCAGTGCCTTGTTCCTTTTTAAACCCTTGGGTCAGGGGATTCATTGACCCCAGAAGACACGGAGTTCAGTGAGCTCTGACTACTAAAGTCCTGGGAGGTTGCACACATTTAAATACATAGCCTGAATGGGATGGAGAGGGGAAGTGACTCACAGATGCTGGGCTCACCCCGGTTTATACTGTCTGACTATCTGGATTTATTCATGTGTCTACTGTGAGCCGGGAGTGAACTCAAAATTTTCCCAAATAATTAAGTAGGGTTTCTCTACCGTTTACACTGAAGTGGGTAGAGCAGGTCATCTCAATGGGCACTCATCCTAGGCATGGTGGGGGGTTGAAGATTATCCCTGGCCCCACACACTCAATACCAGGAGCATCCCAGTCCTGACAGCCACAGATATCCCTAGGTGGTGTCCCCTGGGGATTCAATCACCTGGGTAAGAGCTCTGCCTTAAAGGGAACAGTAAATTCTTATGAGCCTCACCACCTTTTCCAGTCCTTTCCTGTCCCCATGAGTGGGACACCCTACCACCTGGACACACTGGCCACAGTCCCCTTTGCTCAGGCCACAGGGACCCCATGGGGAGAGGCATGGAGAGTGGTGTGTGTGCCTCTTTGAAGGCTGTGTCATGCTGGCTCTTGTCCAGGAGACCCAAGCAGGGGGTGGGCGGGAGGTAGCTTCTCATACTTGCAGGGAGTCAAGACCCTGAGTCCAGTGCTCCCTGTACTCCTAGAGTGTGGTTTGACTCCCCCAACTCCCGTGGCCCCAAAGTTGAAAGGAGGAAGTGAGGACGCCCAGTCCAGGCGTGGGGCAACCACAACGGCCTCTAGGCATTGGGCTATAAGAGGAGGTAGGCAGGCAGGGAGCCTCAGAGCCCCAACACAACCATGACTTGCAGCCACCAACCTTTCAGCCCTGCCCTGGCCCCCGTCTTGCTGGCCATGCTTCTGGGAGGTGAGTGGGACCACATGTCTATTTGTCCATCCAGGCTCTGATGATTCTGGGGAATATCTACCCACGATGGCCAGCCCAATGCCTTGTCCTCACTGCACAGATGGGGAGACTCGAGGCAGGACTCATTTGCTGCTTGGGATAAATTCCTCAAAGTTAGAGACGGGGAACTCTGGGATACTTGACTCAGTTTCTCCATCTGTAAAATGGACAAATCCCAGTGTTTCCCTCCCATGGAGGTGGGTAGGAATGAGCACAACAGAAACAGATGATGGCCACCGATGCCCCATGTTCTCAGGTACAGCATGGGCTTCAGAGATCGTGGGTGGGCGGGAAGCCAAGCCCCATTCGCGGCCCTACATGGCATCACTGCAGATTATAGACGACCACTTCTGTGGGGGCACCTTGATTCACCCAAGCTTCGTGCTGACTGCTGCTCACTGCTTGCAGAACATGTGAGTGCCCACATGGACCTGCCCTAGGTCTGGGGGGGGAAGCAAGATAGTGGCATGGATCTGAGCGGGCAGATGACCCTGCCCTAGATCTGAAGGGAGAAGTGATCCTACCCTGGGCCTGAGGGGGAAGGTAACCTTAACCTAGGTCTGAGGGGTGAGGTATCCTGGCCTTTGGTCTGAGGAGGGTGTCACCAAGGAAGCTGCACTCTGGGCCCCAGGATGCCCATGGGGGCAGTGAAATGGGTGAACATGCGGGCGCCAAGCGATGAGTACCCTGACCCCTCAGGCCCCTGGCCCTGGTGAAGGTGGTGCTCGGGGCCCACAACCTGCAGAACACCGAACCAAGCCAACAGCGGTTCTCCGTCACTCGCCTGTTCACCAACAACTATGACCCAGAGAAGCAGCTCAATGACATCCTCCTCCTGCAGGTGGGTGGGTGGGGCCCACAGTGCCCATAGGACCTCTTCATCTTTAGCAAACATGTATTGAGCACCTACTGTATGCCAGGCCCCAGTGCATGCTGGGACATAGCCTGGTACACTATAGGCCTGGTGAAGAGAAAGCATTCAGACCATAGCTCCACAATGGCTGCCTCACCTGCCTCCCTGCCTTTGCCCTGACCATACCCCCTGCTTAGTACCCATGCACCCAACATCTTCACCCCCAGTCTTAGTGCCAACCTCACCTTCTCAGCAAGAGATCCTCTCACTCAAATGGAAAGGCAGCCACCTCTTCCGATTATCTTTTCCCTTGACTATATGTTTGTCGTCCTACTTCCAGCCTCTCCTTGAAAGATTAGCTCCCTGAGGGCAGAGGTAGTATCCCCTGGGGCTTAGTAGAAGACCGAACATACAGTTGGCACTCAATATATGCTTTGTAAGTGAATGAATGCCACAGTGACAAATGCTACAAAGGGGGGGGGGGAGCATGGTGTCAGAGAATGTAAAACTGAGCCCTGGTGGTGTTTGGAGTGTCAATCAGAGCAGGCTCCCTGGAGGAGGTGACCCCTGAGGTAGAACCTGAGAGTGAGTGGAAGGGGACTGAACAGAGGCCTAAAAGAGGCTCTTTGGGGTGGTCAGGACATGAGTGAATATGAGAAGAGGGTGGTTATGGGGTCTAAAGTCAGGGTCTCACTGTCCATCTCTACCCCCCTCACTCTACCCCAGCTGGACCGCCCCGCCAACCTCACTGCCCAGGTCGCAGTGGCCCAGCTCCCCGAGCAGGACCAGCTGCTGCCCCACGGCACCCAGTGCCTGGCCATGGGCTGGGGTCGCCTTGGCACCAGTGCTCCAACGCCCAACCTTCTGCAAGAGCTGAATGTCACCGTGGTCACCTTCCTGTGTCGGCCACAGAACGTGTGCACCTTTGTTCCCCGTCGCAAAGCTGGCATCTGCTTTGTATGTACTGGTCTGGCTCCCAGTGCCCCTAACTACCTTTGGTTGGCTAAAGGGACTTCCTGAGAGACTGGGGTTGCCCTGGTGCAGAGAGCACTCCAGGAACTGTCCATAGGAAGGAGGGTGGGTTGACAGCTGCAGGTCAAATCCACCTCCTCCTCATTGAGAGGCTGCAGGCTGTGCTTTGGTCTCCCCATCTGGAAGAGAGGCACACCCATTGTGAGGGTTCAGCCAGTAATTTGTGGAATAGCCTCAGCTCCCACAGGCATAGAGGGGGTACTCATGTCATACCCAGTGGCTTTTGTGAGTCTAGGGACTTTTCTTCCCTGAATCCCCTTCTTAGACACCAGGGAGGTGTGGGTGACCAGCCCAACCTCATTCCAGGGGTCCAGATATACAGCAGGAGGTCAATAAATGCCTGCTCTCCTCCAAGGTGGCTTCATCTCCCTCTATCATCCACATGTCTTAAAGAAAATTCCAGACGGGAAACATTTTACCACTAAATGTCATTAAGCTGTCACCAGCTACCCTTTCTTTGACAGCCATATCCTGAGTGACTGACTAACCTGTTCCCACCCTTCCTAGGGGGACTCTGGAGGGCCCTTGATCTGTGATGGTGTCCTCCAGGCTGTGGACTCCTTTGTGATCCAGGAGTGTGCTACCCGCCAATACCCTGACTTCTTCGCTCGCGTTGCCCTCTACGTGGACTGGATTCAGTCTGTGCTGAAAAGTATGAAGGATGAGGGCAGTCTCTGAGCCACTCTCTCCAGATCTCCAGTGCGGGGCTAAGACCAGAGAATAAGCCTTAATGGGGGTAAGGGGGCTGGTGGCCAGCCTCATGGTGATGTCAATAAAAATTGAAACCCTCCTTTGGCTCTTGTTTGTCCTTCCCATATGGGAGACATGGGGGAGAATGGCCAAGGGTCTCCAGCATCCAAGTCGTCAGACCCCAGACTCTGGATGAAGTTTGGAGCAGAAGCCTAGAAGCCACTGAAGGGCTCAGGTCACAATAGATCCCATTCCCCCAGTGTCCATAAACATGGGTTCTAGTCCAGCCCTGCCAATGTGGTCCTGGGCAAGCTAATGCCCATATCTGTGTTTCAGTTTCCTTGTTTAGAAAAGGGAGCCATCACAGACATTTCCCAGAACAGACCAAAGAGTCCCACACTGGTCTTAAGTGATGGGCCATTGTGTCCAGCTCTGTGTCTCCAGCTTGGGGGATGCTGGAAGACAGGTTGTCATAACACGGAGTACCCAGGGCCTGTGAGGCTCCTGATTCAGCCAGGGGCAGGCAGAATGCTATTAGGGAGACTTCCTGGAGAAGGAGGCAATGCCTGACCAGGAACATGAGGAGAAGAGCCCTCAGGCAGAGGCACATAGAGTATAGAGGAACAGGAAGGTATGCAGTGTGGCTAAGATAGAGTCAAGGGGGTGAGGGAGGAAAGTTCAGGGATGTGGTGGGACTGGAGCATGCAGGGCCACAGATATAAATTGGGGTGGGCCTAGAGGAGAAGCCTGTAGCCCCTAAGAGGTAGAGGTCATTGGCCAGCGGGTAGTAGCCATGGGACAGGCTCAGAGAAAGACAAACTGTTCATGGGACATACTGGAACTGGAAGGCAGCTCTTTCCTCGCTGATTTATTATACTACCACCTGGTGTCAGCAAACAAATTCAACTAAGAGTTGAGAACTCCCAGGCCTGCCCTCTTCTGCAACTCTTTTACACCTCACCCCAGGGGAAGTGCTAGGATTGGTTTACAGCAGCAGCGCCAGGAACAAATGTGTGCTGAGACAGGGGACATGGCCGAATCCTGAGAATCGTACACTGATAAGTGTCAAGGGGATGCTGGGTATTCCCTGAATTTCCTAGGGGTCCAAGACAGGGAAGTGGTTTCTATAAAAACTGCACAGTGTTGTGGATAAAAGAGATTTTCTAGGGAACAGAAAGACCCACAGAAACACAGCCAGGGGTATTTTCTGTTTTCTATGGGCTTGCGTGTTAAAGATGACTCAGGGAAGCTCTGCACAGCAAAGATCAGACCCGATAGTGGGAGTTGAAGATCGGGGACTGGTGGACTCTGGGTAGATTCAGGAAATGACAAACTCACAGGAATAATAAGCAGAATGATCAGCACACGCAATTTGGGAGGCCTCAGGAAGGGAGAAATTCAGTGGGAAGTGTGTGTGTGGGGTCATCTATGCTGTTGGGGGCCTCAGCTAGGTGGGCCCTTTCCTACAGCTCACAGGTTCCCTGGCCTCCAGCAGTGTGGACAGACATGCAAATCTTTGTTTTGTCCCTGCAGTGTGTAACTTAGGTCTATAAAGTGTCCATGTCTCACTTGGAAGACTCATTACTTATTACATAGGTATCGTCAGTGTCACCGCTTCTCTGTGAATTAGAAGCCTGGCATTTACCTCCCAGCCTGTACCAGCTAGGCACTCACCACCTGCCCTCCTGGAGGTAGTTAATGGTTAATAAGCTCTCCAGAACATCACTCTCTTATCTAAGAACTTTACAAATGTTCATTCATTTACTCCTTGGGATAGTGCTATGTAAAGGAGCCCATTATTATAACTTCCCTTTTACACACTAGGAAACTGAAGCATGGGTTAAGTCAGTGACCTAAAGTTATGTAGTGAGCAAGTGGTCAAAGCTCCAGGGGTCCCCAAACTTTTTACACAGGGGGCCAGTTTACTGTCCCTCAGACTGTTGGAGGGCCGACTATAAAAAAACTATGAACAAATCCCTATGCAGCCTGACCAGGCGGTGGCGCAGTAGATAGAGCATCGGACTGGGATGCGGAAGACCCAGGTTCGAGACCCTGAGCTCGCCAGCTTGAGCACGGGCCCATCTGGCTTAAGCAAAAGTTCATCAGCTTGGGCCCAAGGTTGCTGGCTCCAGCAAGGGGTTGCTCGGTCTTCTGAAGGCCCACGGTCAAGGCACGTGTGAGAAAGCAATCAATGAGCAACTATGGTGTAGCAACGGCAACAAAAAACTAATGATTGATGCTTCTCATCTCTCCGTTCCTGTCTGTCCCTATCTCTCTGACTCTCTCTCTGTACCTGTAAAAAAATAAATAAATAAAAAATCCCTATGCACACTGCACATATGCACACGCATCATATGACGCACTTCCGGAGCTGTGATGCTTGCATCCCGGTCACTGGAAATAGTACTGTACGTGAGCACGCCGTGCTTTGGGTCCACATCCTGTGCTCCTCTCACTGACCACCAATGAAAGAGGTGCCCCTTTCGGAAGTACAGTGGGGGGCTGGATAAATGGCCTTTGCGGCCCACCAGTAAGGTGACCAGATGTCCCGCTTTTGGTGGGACAGTCCCGATTTTTTCTTTTTCTAAATTATTTCTTTTTTTTTTTTTTATTCATTTTAGAAAGGAGACACAGAGAGAGAGAGAGAGAGAAAGGGGGGAGGAGCTGAAAGCATCAACTCCCGTATGTGCCTTGACCAGACCAGTGCAGGGTTTTGAACTGGCGACCTCAGTGTTCCCAGGTCGACGCTTTATCCACTGCGCCACCACAGGTCAGGCGACAGTCCCGATTTTTAACAATTTGTCCAATGGTGTTTTTAAAAAGTCCTAATTTAAAGAAATATATTACAATACTATTTTTGCATTCTATGAAAATTTTTTTTGCTCCATATAGACCAAATTTTAAATCAAGAACCCACCACCCACCCCCGACAATGGTGTCCCGCTTTACCAATTTTAAAATCTGGTCACCTTACCCACGGGCCAAGCCATGATGTGAACCCAGAGTTGATATGCTTGACCACCATGAGATGTGTGAACATAGTATACAGATTTTGTTCAATAAATGCAGCTTTGGTTAAATGGGGTCTCCCTGCCTGAGCCACCCATCCACCAAGACATGGCTTCTTCCACTCACTCCAATATTCGAACTGGAAACAGGGCTGTGTATACACTATGTGCTTACTAAGTGCTCTCTGGTAAATTTAACACAATGGATGGGGACCTTGCCAAGTAAGGAGGGGGAAGGATTGGTTGATGTGCATCTGATGAAGGGAGGGATGAAGGGCAGACACTGACCACCTGCTGTGTGTTAAACTCTGGGAAAGCAAGGCTATCGTCCTCAATGATGAGATATGGGGTTCACCTGCCTGTGGCCACACATGAAAGGGGCCCAGGGAAAAATGGGACTCCATCCCTGGCTATGGGTGTCCTTGGTAGCCCCACCTACCTGTTCCTACAGATGGGTCCGTTGGTTCCCTCCCCTGAACCTTGCTCCAGAGCAGAAGAACGTTGCTTCTTGCAACAGCCTTGGCTACAGCCGTTGCAGTTGGAGCATTCGGGGGTAGGTGGGAAGAGGAACAGGGCCATGGAGGGGGGCTGGGCCCTGGGGGGCTCTTACTCCATTGTTTGGTTTGAGTTCTTCCAGAGCCCCAGGCAGCAGCTCTCAGGCTTCAATAGACATTGGGGTGATGAATACACAATGCAATGTAGATGATGTGTAGTGAAATTGTGCTTCTGAAACCTGTATAATTTTGTTGATCAGTGTCACCCCAACAAATTTAACTTTTTTAAAAAAGCTTCAATGGACATGCATGGTCCAGCCCCCAAGCTGGGCAAGATTCCTTTTCCAAGCCAGAAAGAGGTTCTGTGAAGCTCAGGGGGGTTGTGGGTGTGAGGGATTCTTTCCCAGAGCCTCTGCTGGTGACCAGAGACTAATGGAGTCCCAGGTGGGAATGAGTTCCCTGTTGTGAGCAACAACCACAGGGAAGTTAGAAGTCCAGGCCCAGAGAGAAAGACCTAAGACTCAGGGAGGTGTGCAACAAATCATCATCCAGCTGTGAATTGTGGCAACCTTAGTTCAAAACCTAGCTTGCTCACCATGTTGCTATGTAGGAACTCATGGGGGAAGACTCATTGTGCCTCAGTTTCCTCATCTCAAAGGAGACTCAGCAGCCCCATCACCACTGTAAAATGTCAGGACAGTGCCAGATGTACCGGCATTATTACAGTGCCCTGAGTAAACTGAGGCATGCACAGGAACCCAGCCAGCACCCTTTGGGCCTAGGGTTGCCAGATTTAGCAAAAATAGAGGACATTCAGTTAAATTTGAATGTCAGATAAACAATGATTAACTTTCTAGATAAGTACATTTGGGACATAGTTATACTTAAAAAAATGTTCAAACAAAAACTCATAAACACAGACATCAGTATGGAGGTTACTAAAGGGAAGGGATGGGAAGTACTAAAGGGTAAAGGGGGTCAAATATATGGTGACAGAAGATTTGACTTTGGGTGGTGCGCACACAATGCAATATACAGATCATGTATCGTAGAATTGTAGACGGTGAAACCTATATAATTTTATTAACCAATGTCACCCCAATGAATTTAATTAAAAAGAAAAACAATTATTTATCTGACTTTCAAATCTGTGTCCTAAATTTTTTCTGGAACCAACCAAGGCCTCTTGCACCCCTGCACATACACTGCCCGCTGTTCTTCCCATCATCACCCTCGTCCATTCCTGGGGGTGGAGAAAGGAAGTGGGGACAACTGGTCCTGTCATGGGGCAATGCAACGGCCCCTGGGCTTCAGGCTATAAGAGGGCCAGGTGGGCACAGGGAACAAAGACACTGGAGCCCCCGTCCAACCATGAGCAAAAGCTGCAGACCCTCCAACCCTGTCCTTGCCTCCATCATGCTGACCATGCTGCTGGCTGGTGAGTGGAGCACCATGTCTGTCCATCCAGCTGTTTCTGGACATCCATCCTGTCTCTTGATATTGCTCTCAACCCAAGTGGCCCCTTATCCTCATGGGAGGGGGCAGCTAGGATAGGGAGATCCATTTCCAGAGAAGGAGATTGAGGTTCAGAGTGGTGAGGAGCCTGGAGCTCAGAGTTAGAAGCCTAGGGGCGGGGATCATTGGACATGTTCTGGGGACTCCAAAGTCAAATTAAGTTCATATCTAGCTGTGCCCTGGCAGGCAGTGATGACAGGACCCCTGTTCTGCTCGGTGCTTCAGTTTGCTCATTAGGCAAAAAACATATAAAGAGCTCTGACCCATGAGTTCTTGGTTGCAGTTCAAGGACTAACTGGCCATCATGGTGGGGCTCCTCCATGGTACTCACCCTCCAACCCCTGAATGTCCTCAGGCCCCGTGCTGGCCTTCGAGATCGTGGGTGGCCGGCAGGCCCAGCCCCATGCATGGCCTTTCATGGTGTCCCTACAACAGCGTGGAAGCCACTTCTGTGGTGGCACCCTGGTGGCCCCGAACTTTGTCATGTCAGCTGCGCATTGTGTGGATAGCATGTGAGTGACTCCCGAGCACACCTTTCCTCTTCAGACCCTCGGTTTCCACATCTGTCAAAGTGGAAGGAAGATGGAAGGAGTGTGGGGGGAAGTTGGGGAGTGGGGAGTTTGACCAGGACCTGGGCTCCTCCCAGGGGGCCACCATTAATGTACCTTTCCCATCAGGCCCAAGTGCAGACATTCAGCCAAGGGGCCCAAGGATTAGCCCCGGGTGGTGAGGCACTTTGTGGGTATAGGGCTGGGATTGCCTGAGTTCTGGGGTCTCTTCACCACCCTCAAACCCTGCAGCCACCTCAAACCACCTCCTGCACACACTTTGCCACAGAAACTTCCGGAGGGTGCAGGTGGTGCTCGGGGCACACAACCTGAGGCAGCGGGAACCCACCCGGCAAGTATTTGGTGTACAACAAGTCTTTACAAATGGCTTTGACTCCCAGGCGCTGCGGAATGACATCGCGATTCTGCAGGTGTGGGGCGATTCTGCAGGTGTGGGCCGGCTGGGAAGGGGAGGGACGCCCAGGGAGAGGAAGGAATGCCCAAGCAAGTACAAAGGCCTGGGGGATTGGGGTTTGGGGATTGGGGAAGGTACAGAAGGGGTTATAGACTGGGGGTCACATCTGCCTCTAACTGGTAGGGCATCTGTTTCTCAGCCTACCTGTGTAACCTGGGGAAATAAGCCCCACCTGGTAGGGCTGTTGAGCAAATGAACAAGAATATGCAGAAAGCTCAGAGTAGTTGTCCATCAACAGACTGTTGTGATTATTTGTGTCCCATGGCCCGAGGGCAGGGAAAGTCCTTATCTTTGTGAAATGGAGCAAAATCCCTCATATTCAGACCAGTGAGAGGCTGGAGGGATAAACCCTTTCTAATGCTTGCAGAGCTATGAGTATTCTCTGTAATGTTCTGAAACAAGGGTTTTGTTGTCATTGGTCTTGCCCATAGTTTGACGTATTGAATACCTACTGTTTACTGCACTCAAGATATGTCCAGGGTTGCCCTGAGCCACTGTGGTTGCTCCTACTTCAGAGATGGGGAAACTGAGGCTCAGGGTGGGAGCATCTTTTAAAATCCCAGAACCACCAAGGGGTCTCAAATTCGGAAACAGGTCTAGAGAAGAGAGAATTGATGCCCACTGCCCCTTGTGACTCTTTGGTACTTTGTCCTGCGTATCACAGCTCAACGGGTCAGCCACCATCAACGCCAATGTGCAGGTGGCCAGGCTGCCTGAGCAGGACCAAGGTGTGGGCAATGGGGTGAGGTGCCTAGCTATGGGCTGGGGCCGGCTGGGCACCAACCAGCCACCGCCCAGAGTCCTGCAGGAGCTCAATGTGACTGTGGTGACCTCCCTCTGTCCCCGCACCAACGTGTGTACACTGGTGCCACGCCGGCGGGCTGGCATCTGCTTCGTAAGTACCTGTGATGCCCCTCCCAGCCCCCCACCTGGGATGCAGCAACCAGGCTGCAAAGCCAGACTCCAGGGAGGACTTCCCAACCCTGAAGGGAGGCGGGAAGGGAGGCCCTGGAAGACTAGCCTCATAACCTCACCTGGCTTTGTACTCAGGGAGACTCTGGTGGGCCCTTGGTTTGCAATGGGCTGATCCATGGGATCGACTCCTTCATCAGAGGAGGCTGTGGCTCTGGCTTCTACCCAGATGCCTTTGCCCCCGTCGCACAGTTTGCAAACTGGATCAACTCCATCATCCGCCGCCATGATGACCACCCTTGTAATCACCCCAGGGACCCTGCAAGTAGGACCTGCTAGAAGTCAGGCTGCTCTGATCACCCCACCTCACCTGCCCCTGGCTGGGCCCATCCCGTGCTGCATTATATAGCATCTGGCACAATAAAAACTCTCTCTGCTTTGTAGACTATGTCTGGGTGTTTGTTGATTATGCAATTGGAGATTGTAATTAGTCCGGAGAGTGTCTGGGCATCTCACAAGTATGCCGTCACCAGGTGGCAGCAAAACCAGGGCACTACGGTAATAAGTTCCTTCCCCCACCTGCCACAAAAGGATAAAATTTGCCATTTCTGATTTCCCTTCTATAAAACCTATTTTCACGTGATTAACTTAAGAGTTACAGGGGGTTATGATACAAAGCACTATAGCAGGTGTTTGCAGAGTGCTTACTAGGTACAGGAATCATTCGCAGTCTTTGCAAGTGTTGGCTCATCTGGAACTCTCTCTAGACCTTGAGGCAGGTCCCATCAGTGTCACGATTTACAGATAAGAAAGTGGACATATGGAGCCCTGGCCAGATAGCTCGGTTGGTTAGAGCATTGTCCTGATGCACAGAAGTTGTTGATTCAATGCCTGGTTGGGGCACATGCAGGAGCAGATCAATGTTTCTGTCTCTCTCTCCCTTCCTATTCTCTCTAAAGTCAATAAATAAGCATATTAAAAAAAAGAAAGTTACGGTGCACAGAGGTGAAACCACTCTTGGGAGCTTAGTTTTGTTGTTTCTGAACCTCTGTCACCCTATCGGCAGGAGTGACGTGCTATGTGGGAAGGACACAGCTAAGGATTGGAGTCTCACTGGGTGACAGAGACACCCCCACCTCCCCAGACTTTTTTCCTGACAAAGGGGGAGTGTAGGGTGACTAAGAGGGACAGTCACGTGAGGAACTCAGACCCTGGACTTTGGCTAGGGCCACTCACACAACCAAGCGCGCCAAAACTAAAGTTCCCAGAGATACTTGGGAAAAGATTGACCATCTGTCAGTCAGTGAGATTTCACCACGTCATATTAGCTCAATGACCCTAAAGGACCCCTAGGACCCCTTTAAATACCTCTCACGCAGTCTAATTCGCGCAACTTACCTAGCCTCTGACCCCAGCCGGGACTGGGGAACATCGTCGGGCAGGATGCGCGGTACTTAATAAAGCCTCTTATTATTCCACATTTTGTGGCTCAGAACCCCCACTTCCTTCTTTCTCAGCGGGGAAAAATACTTTACATTTTGGTGCCGAAACCCGGGACCCAGGAAGGAGTTAGGAGTCCGCAAGGGACCGCTCCTCTCCCCGTCCCCTCTGAGAAAGAACCAGGATCTCTGACTATCTACCAATTTCAGCATATGGTGCGGTAAATCCCCTGCCTCCAAACTTTCCTTAGTTCCTTCCGCCAAGACTCCCTGTCCGAAACCGTAGCTACATTAGGGAAGCCTTTTCCATCTGAGTGCGTGTGTGTCCTGGAGACGTCCGAGCACATCCACTTTCCCTATTCATTCGTGGCCAGAGCTTGAGTTTTGGGCCAGTTTTCATCTCTGACCATTCCGAGAGCTGAGGACTGCAGTGGGGGCACAGGAATCCCAAAACACTCCAGGAGTTGCCTTATCCAACATCTCTCCCTCCCTAAAGAAGAGGAAACTGTTCCTTTTCTCTGCTGTGGCCAGGCCACAGAACCCACAGGATAATTGGACCGGGTAGCCTCCTGAAGGGACTTTCGGTTTTAACACCCTACCAATTTAACTATCGCCAAAAAAGCTGGGAGCTGATTGGAGATCCCTTTACATTCAGGGCCTCTAATTATTTGCACACCTGTCCTTAATCTCTGTGTGCTGCCTGTTTCACTGAGCAGGCCGTTTTTTGGCCAGAGAAACCCTCCACTCATAATTTTTCCTTCTCCGCAGACTCTCAACTTTCTCTCTCTCCTGCCTGATCCCCGGGGGCGCCCCTCTCTTGGGACCTCTTTTGCTCTAGTCTCTTCTCTCCAGAGAGCCCCGTCCCCCTCCCTTTGCTAAATCCTGTTTCTTATTCACTTTCAAATACCAATCCCTCTTTCTCCTCCCTTGCTGGCCAGGGGCCTGCCCTTTTCCACTGTGTTCTTAAGTCCCTCCTCCTCTCAGCCTGTCATTGGCTCTTACTCCAGTTTGCAGGATGCCCAACCCCAACCTGCTTGCAGGAAATTCTGACCCTGTCCTGCCACTAGCTCCAGCTTTTCCAGCTGGATATGAGGGCCAGGCTCCCTAGAAGTCCTCCTCCTCTTATTCTCAACCCCCAAATCCCTATCCAGGACCTGTGAACATGGCATTTAAAGTTTTCAATGGTCGTGGCTAGTGGAAATGGCCCAGGCTGTTTGCTAGGCCCGCATGCAGCAGAAGGTAACGTTCCAAACCCAGGCACAGAAAGTGCCCAGCCCAAGTTCAGACCGCAAAAAGGAATCCCACCAGCAGCTTGCTTTAAGTGTGGCAAGCAGGACCACTGTGCCCGACAGAGCCCCTGCCCGCGGCTGCCCACTGAGCCCTGCCCTAACTGCAAGCAGCCCGGTCACTGGCGGAGTGATTATCCCTTTGGGCAGCAGGCTCATCCTCAACGTCTCTACATGGAGGACAAGTGTAAAGCCAGTAGCCAGGGCCACCATCACAGCCGCCTGGCCAGTGCAGGTTCACATTTGATTCAAATGGTCAGTAATGAAACAATGGAGCCAAGAACTGGTGAGCCATCAGCTTTAATTCTAGCTTGCACCCAGCGGGCAAGCAAAAACTCACACTGGGCTCCAAAACCCACTCATTCAGTGCTCACAAAGCTACTGATTTATCCGAGTTTCCTAGAATCAAAAGGTTTCTAGCTCACCAGACTTATTCACCTCTGTTTCCCATCTCCTCTCTACACAAACTCTGCACAAACTGGCTTCTTCCTTAACATTCCACCATCTTGGCTTCCTCCTCTCCTCCACATGGCCTTAATCTGCTCTCCTCTCTTCTAATACTAACCTCAGGAACCAAGAGCGAGAGCAAGCTACTGGTCTGTCCTACTTTATAGGGTAGAAATCCAAACCCTTAATCCAATCTACAAACTAGAAAGTCTCTGATACAAAGCCACCCATCTGAGGCATAATGGGATTCCTCAGGAGAGCGCATCACCCCACATCATCCAATCAGTCAAGGGTGTGGGGAAAAGCTTACTCTTAAAACCAAGCCTTAGGCTTATAACGACCCAGCCTGCCCACAGCCTGTCCCCAAACACACATTAATATCAAGGAACTTCCATGTGAGCAGCGCCATTTTTTTTTAAATTTCTTTTTATTTTATTCATTTTAGAGAGGAGACACACACAGAGAGAGAGAGAGAGAGAGAGAGAGAGAGAGAGAGAGAGAGAGAGAGAAGGGGGGAGGAGCTGGAAGCATCAACTCCCATATGTGCCTTGACTAGACCAGTGCAGGGTTTTGAACTGGTGACTTCAGTGTTCCCAGGTCGACGCTTTATCCACTGCGCCACCACAGGTCAGGCAGCAGCGCCATCTTTAACAAAGTGAGCATAATATATTTTATCTGCCCAACAACAAGCTGCCCGAATGGGAGGACAATCCAGCCACAGGGAGGGGTACATCGCTCAAACTCCTAGGACATGGCCTGGACTCGGAGAACCCAGGGTATGCTGCAACTATGGGGTAAGTCCATCTCATTTTTTGTGGACACGGGAGCTGCCTCCTCTGTTTTGACATCACACTCTGGACCTCTAGTTCTCTCACAGATCTCAGTTATGGGAATGGATGGTGTTGGGCAGATAAAATATATTATGCTCACTTTGTTAAAGATGGTGCTGCGCACATGCAAGTCCGTTGATATTAATGCGTTTTGGAGGACAGGCTGTGGGCAGGCCAGGTCGTTATAACCTAAGGCTTAGTTTTAAGAGTAAGCTTTTCCCCACACCCTTGACTGATTGGATGATGTAGGGTGGTGCACTCTCATGAGGAATCCCATTGTGCCTCAGATGAGTGACTTTGTATCAGAAACTTTGTTTGTAGATTGGATTAAGGGTTTGGATTTCTACAGTATAAAGTGGGGCAGGCCAGGAGCTTGTTCTCTCGTTCCTGATGTTAGTATTAGAAAGGAGAGCAGATTAAGGCCACGTGGAGGAGAGGAGGCAGCCAAGATGGTGGAATGCTGAGGAAGAAGCCAGTTTGTGCAGAGTTTGTGTAGAGAGAAGGAGATGGGAAACAGAGGTGAATAAGTCTGGTGAGCTAGAAACCTTTTGATTCTAGGAAACTCGGATAAGTCAGTAGCTTTGTGAGCACTGAATGAGTGGGTTTTGGAGCCCAGTGTGTGTTTTTGCTTGCCCACTGGGTGCAAGCTAGAATTAAAGCTGATGGCTCACCAGTTCTTGGCTCCATTGTTTTATTACCAACTGTCCAAATCTAATGCGAACCTGCATAGGCCAGGCTGCTGTGATGGTGGCCTTGGCCACTGGCTCTACACACCCCAACAAGCAAATAAATGAGAGTAATAACAGATATTGCCACTCCCTACACACATCAGGAGTTTGAGATAAATTTCCTTTCCCTCCCTGTCCTCTGGCCCCAAATCACCTCTCTCTGGAGCTCAGCCACCTAGGTCCCAGTTAGGGCCTTTGCCTTGGCTTTTTCCTTAGCTTACCTGCTCTTCCTGTAGGCTGTCCTCTTATCCAGCCTCTCCCCGCAAAGTGTTAGCTGCTCAGAAAGGTGACCAGCTGCCTTGCTTTTCTCACTTAATACTCTATCCACACAGTCTTTCTACATTCACACAGCTTCTGGGGAAATTAGGGTTATTTCTTGAACTGCCCCATCTTCCTGGGTCATATCTGGATTTTATTGCCATTTTGAATATTCTTACATAATCTGGACTCCATATTCTCAAGGGCATTGGTTCAGGACTTCTGATTTTAATAAGGTAACATGTTAGGATCTAATAGGTCACATTTGTTATTTTTTATTCTTTTCTGTATGTATGAAATAATCTCCCATTAGGGTTGTTCAAGGTTTGTACCACCCTCCTGATCCCAGCACCTGCCTTTATAGGTTTATGAGATATTGACCCACCATTTCCATCTTGCAGAGGATCATGTGATCCAGGTTTTGCTCCTCATAACCTGGTACAGTGATTGGTTTTGGAGGGGGCATATAGTCCAAGCTCAGCCAATCAGAGACTGCTTGGAGACATTCACTAAAGTGAGGGGGAATTGAGGGGAGATCCCATGAGCCACTGGGCTGAGTCAGGGGCTCCTGGAGCCACAACAGGGGAGCCTGGTGAGGAGAGAAGCCATAAAGGAGGAAAGAGAAAACTAGAGGCAGAGAGCTGACATTGTTCAAAGTGCCTGGATCAAGCCACACCTGAATTGAGACCCTGAATTTTCCATTTAAATTTTCTTATTAGCCTGACCAGGCAGTGGCACAGTGGATAGAGCGTCGGACTGGGATGCGGAAGACCCAGGTTCGAGACCCCGAGGTTGCCAGCTTGAGCGCGGGCGCATCTGGCTTAAGCAAAAGCTTGCCAGCTTGGACCCAAGGTCGCTGGCTCTAGCAAGGGGTTGCTCGGTGTAAAGCCAGTAGTCAAGGCCACTATCACAGCAGCCTGACCCATGCAGGTTCACATTAGATTCGTACAGTCGGTAATGAAACAACGGAGCCAAAAACTGGTGAGCCATCAACTTTAATTCTAGCTTGCACCCGGCGGGCAAGCAAAAACACACACTGGGCTCCAAAACCCACACATTCAGTGCTCACAAAGCTACTGACTTATCCGAGTTTCCTAGAATCAAAGGTTTCTAGCTCACCAGACTTATTCACCTCTGTTTCCCATCTCCTCCTGTACAAACTCTTAACAAACTGGCTTCTTCCTCAGCACTCTGCCATCTCGGCTGCTTCTCCTGGCCTTCACGTGGCCTTACTCTGCTCTCCTCTCTTCTACTAACCTCAGGAACTCAGGAACCAAGAGAGAGAGATCAAGCTACTGCTCTCTCCCATTTTATAGCATAGACTCAAAACCTTTAATCCAATTATACAAACAAGGAAGTCTCTGATACAAAGTCACCCATCTGAGGCATAATGGGATTCTTCAGGAGAGTGCACCACCCTATATCATCCAATCAGTCAAGGGTGTGGAGAAGAGCTTAGTCTTAAAACTAAGCCTTAGGCTATAATGACCCGGTCTGCCCACAGCCTGTTCCAGAACACACATTAATATCAACGAACTTCCGCCTGACCTGTGGTGGCACAGTGGATAAAGTGTCGACCTGGGAACACTGAGGTCGCCAGTTCAAAACCCTGCACTGGTCCCGTCAAGGCACATATGGGAGTTGATGCTTCCAGCTCCTCACCGCTTTCTCTCTTTCTCTCTCCCTCTCTCACTCTGTGTCTCCTCTCTAAAATGAATAAAATAAAAATAAAATAAATTAAAATCTTTAAAAAAAAAATATCAACGAACTTCCATGTGGGCAGCGCCATCTTTAACAAAGTGAGCATAATATATTTTATCTGCCCAACACTCGGTCTGCTGAAGGCCTGCGGTCAAGGCAAATGTGAGAAAGCAATCAGTGAACAACTATGGTGTCGCAACGGCAACGAAAAACTAATGATTGATGCTTCTTATCTCTTTCCATTCCTGTCTGTCTGTCCCTATCTGTCTTTCTCTCTGTCCCTGTCAAAAAAAAAAAAAAGATTAAAAAAATTTTTTCTTATTAAAGTCACAATCTTTCCAGTTGCCCCTATATATTATCTTTCCAACATTCTACTTGTTGGGGTGTCAGGCCCCAGAGCCACAGCAATGGGGACAAGGGAGTGGGGTGACCTCACTCTCACCCCTATCCAATTTCCTCTCCAAGTTGAAGGAGGAACACAAAAAAGGGAGGTGCAGAAAAATGAGGAAGTGATGAGTAAGTGAGTTGTTTACAAACTGGCTTTCCAGCTGCTGTTGTGAAACTTGAGGGCTGGAAGGACACTCTTGGGATACTGGGCTGGGGGACTGGGGTCAATTTATCCCTCTACTCTGTTCCTGCATCTTTAGGCTGCTCCCCACACCAGGGCCAATCCTGGGCCAGATACACAGAGGCAGGAGGCACCCCTCATGGTGCAAAGTTCAGTAGGGGACCCCATCCTGAGAAGGGTGGAAACAGGGGCGGGCTCCTCTTTACCCATCTGGGAGACTGCCCAGTGAGCAGATAGGGCCTGTTGGAGCCCCACCTTCCGCTTATAAGAGCACTCCAGGGCCCCACCTGGGTCAGTGTCCAGGCAACAGCAGCATAATGGCAGACCTCTCTGTGCGCCTGGCACTGGCTCTGATCCTCCTAGGAGTGGCTCTATGTGGTGAGAATGGACCTGGGACTGGGGTGACAGTGGGGGGCCACGAGCCTGCAGGGCATTCAGCCAGGGGGTCCCTTCCATCAAATGGGACTGTCTGTCTCCCAGCTCTACTAGGTAGTTAGAAAGGGGCAGTACTCAGGTAAATGGAAGGTTCTGAAAATCCAGTATTTCTCAAAACTTGGATCTGAAAAGCAAGCTTTTCCCACAGTGAGAACAAACATGCAGTTCAACAGTGGAAACTGATGGCCTGCATGTTCAGCAGCTGGCAGAAGAAGTGTTGGTTTGTTATACACCATTTTTCTTTTCTTTCAAAAATATTTATTTTATTGATATTAGAAAGGAGAGAGAAAGAGACAGGAACCTCAATGTCTTCCTATTTGTGCCCTGACCAGGGATCCAAACCATTATCTGTGCGCTTCCAGAGGATGCTTAACTGAGCTATCTGGCAAGGGCTCACTTTTCTTATGTCAAAATGGAATTTGCCCCAGACCCATCCAGTCCCTATTGTTTACAGGACCCCTAGGCACCTGAGGCCTGAGTTTGTTACCCTGGGATGTGAGGCTCCCCTGATGGAATTCCAGCTCTGAGGGGGGCTGGAGTGGCCTGAGAGATTAGAGGGAGCCTCTGATGGCTGGGGTGCAGTCATCCGTGGAGTCCTCATGTCCACCTACCTACACTCAGTGGCACAGCCTCGTGGCCGGATCCTGCGCGGCAGCGAGGCCAAATCCCACCAGCGGCCCTACATGGCTTCGGTGCAGGTGAACGGCACACACGTGTGCGGAGGCTTCCTAGTAGCTGAGCAGTGGGTGCTGAGCGCAGCACACTGTCTGGAGGATCTGTAAGTGGTGGTGGTGGTGTGGGGAAACACAGGCCCGGCACCGGAGCTGGGGTGGAGTGGGGTGAAGACATGGATCTGACGTGGATCCCCTCCCCCCACACATACACTCACACTTAGGACCAACCAGACGGTGGTGCAGGTACTCCTGGGCGCGCACTCGCTGTCGCAACCTGAGCCATCCAAGCACCTGTATGATGTGCTCCGAGCAGTGCCCCACCCCGGCAGCCGGAAGGATACCATCGACCACGATCTCCTTCTGCTGCAGGTCGGTCAAGCCTGGCGCTAGTCCCTCCTACTGCATCCCCCCCACCCTCTGCAACCTCCAACCATGATGCCTGCTTCTTCCCCACCGGTTCCCATGGAGTCTAGCCACAGTCCCTCCTGCTACATCACCCCTCTGAGACCCTGACATCCGCCTTCTCCCACCCGCAGCTGTCTGAGAATGCCACTCTGGGCCCCGCGGTGAAGCCCCTGCCCTGGCAGCGCGAGGACCGCGATGTGGCAGCCGGAACTCTCTGCGACGTGGCCGGCTGGGGCGTTGTTAGCCACACGGGCCACAAGCCCGACCGCCTGCAGTATTTGCTCTTGCCGGTGATGGACCGTGCCACCTGCAACCTGCGCAAGTACCACGATGGAATTATCACTGAGCGCATGATGTGCGCAGTGAGCAACCGCCGGGACACCTGCAAGGTGTGGAATGGGGCAAGGCAGAAGCCGGGAAAGGGCAGGGCCAGGGGAGGGAGGAGAGATTGCGGGAGGGTGAGGCCAACAGGGCGGGGCAGGAGGGGTGGGGCTGTGGGGAGAGTGGGGTCAGAGGAAGGCCAGGGTCAGGAGGGCAAGGCATTGGATTGTGGGGTGGGAGGGCAGGGCCAACAGAAGTGATAGAGCGGAGAGCTGGGGAGGCAGGGCCTTGGTGGGTGGGGCCTGCAGTGGTGGGTAGGGCCCGCGGAGATGAACACGCGAGGGAGGTTTGGGCTATAGGAAGGCGCTAGATACCTGAGGGCCGGCGGCCTGTCCGGGATGGGGGTGCACCCCCACCTATCGCACTGTCCCACATAGGGCGACTCCGGGGGTCCGCTGGTGTGCAAGGGCGTGGCCGAGGGCGTGGTCACTTCGGGATCCCGTGTCTGTGGCAACCACAGGAAGCCCGGCATCTACACGCGTGTGGGGAGCTACACGGCCTGGATTGACAGCGTGATGGCCGGGGACGTGGCCAGCGGAGGAGAACCTGAGGGGCAGGATCACAAGGAAAGATAAAGTCATTCACTCCTGCATCCTGTCAGACTTTAATTTTAGTTTATTTTTTCTTTCTATTTTGTTTATCCATTTGTTTTTGTTTTTGCCTTAAGATTCTACGTGTAAGTGAAACCTTATGGATTTGTCTTTCTCTGACTGACTTATTTCACTTAGCATAATAGCCTCTAGGTCCATCCATGTTGTTGCCAATAACAAGATTTCATTCTTTCTCATGGCTTAATAATATTATACTGTATGTGCGCGTGTGTTCCACTTACTTATGCATTCATTGTTTTGGTTTTTTTTTACAGAGACAGAGAGAGGGATAGATAGGGACAGACAGACAGGAACGGTGAGAGACGAGAAGCATCAATCATCAGTTTTTCGTAGGGACACCTTAGTTGCTCATTGATTGCTTTCTCACATGTGCCCTGACCGCGGGCCTTCAGCAGACCGAGTAACCCCTTGCTGGAGCCAGCGACCTTGTGTCCAAGCCGGTGAGCTTTTTGCTCAAACCAGATGAGCCCGCATTCAAGCTGGCGACCTCAGGGTCTCGAACCCGGGTCTTCCACATCCCAGTCCGACGCTCCATGCACTGCGCCACCACCTGTTCAGGCCTGCATTCATTGTTTGATTCTTGTGTGTGCCCTGACAAGGGATTGAACCTGTGACCTTGATGCACAAGGATGATGCTCTAACCGACCAAACTACCTGGCAAGGACCCAGGTTTGTTTATTTTAAAGACAGTTTTGTTTTTTGTTTTTTTAGTGAGAGGTGGGGAGGCAGAGACAGACTCCCACATGCGCCCCAACCAGGATCCACACGGCAAGCCCACTAGGGGGCGATGCTCCGCCCCTCTGGGGCCCTTGCTTTGTTGCAACAGGAGCCATTTTTTAGCGCTTGAGGCAGAGGCCACGGAGTCATCCTCAGCGCCCTGGGACCAATTTGCTCTAATCAAGCCATGGCTGCAGGAAGGGAGGAGAAGAGAGGGAGAGAGAAAGGAAAGGGAGATAGGTAGAGAAGCAAATAGGCGCTTCTCCTGTATGCCCTGCTGGGAATCAAACCCAGGACTCTACACGCTGGGCCAGTGCTCTACCACTGGCCAGGGCAGTAAAGACAGTAAGATTAGCTCAAGCAGTGGGGAGGTTGGTGGAAAATTATTTTGTTTTGTTTTGTTTCTTTTTATTGAATTTATTGGGATAACATTGGTTAACATAATTATATAGGTTTCAGTGCACAATTCTACAACACATCCTCTGTACACTATTATGTTCACCACCCCAAGTCAAGTCTCTGCCCTCATTTTGTTGATGATTTCCTTAGCTGTGCAATAACTTTTTAACTTGATGTAGCCTTGTGTTTATTTTTTCTTATGTTACATTTATCCAAGAGAACATATCCAAAAAGACATAAATAAAAGTGATGTAAAAGAGTTTACTGCCTATGTCTTCTTTTAGGAGTTTTTTTGTTTTGGGTCTTACATTGAAATCTTTTATTTATTTATTTATTTGCTTTTGTGTTTTACTTTTTTTTTTTTTTACAGGGACAGAGAGAGAGAGTCAGAGAGAGGGATAGATAGGGACAGACAGGAACGGAGAAAGATGAGAAGTATCAATCATCAGTTTTCCATTGCGACACCTTAGTTGTTCATTGATTGCTTTCTCATATGTGCCTTGACCACGGGCCTTCAGCAGACTGAGCCACCCCTTGCTCGAGGCAGCGACCTTAGGTCCAAGCTGGTGAGCTTTGCTCAAGCCAGATGGGCCCGTGCTCAAGCTGGTGACCTCGGAGTCTCGAACCTGGGTCCTCCGCATCCCAGTCCGTCGCTTTATCCACTGCACCACCGCCTGGTCAGGTTGTGCTTTTTAATTTCTTTTTATTGTATTCATTTTAGAGAGGAGACACAGAGTGAGAGAGAGAGAGAGAAAGAGAGAAAGGGGGGAGGAGTTGGAAGTATCAACTCCCATATGTGCCTTGACCAGACCAGTGCAGGGTTTTGAACTAGCAACCTCAGTGTTCTCAGGTCGACGCTAGGTTGTGCTTTTTGTTTTTGTTGTTGTTGTGTTTTTTTTTTTACAGAGACAGAGAGAGTCAGAGAGAGGGATAGCTAGGGACAGACAGACAGGAACAGAGAGAGATGAGAAGCATCAATCATCAGTTTTTCGTTGCTACACCTTAGTTGTTCATTGACTGCTTTCTCATATGTGCCTTGCCCATGGGCCTTCAGCAGACCGAGCAATCCCTTGATGGAGCCAGCGACCTTGGGTCCAAGCTGGCAACCTCGGGGTCTCGAACCTGGGTCTTCCGCATTCTAGTCCTATGCTCTATCCACTGCGCCACTGCCTGGTCAGGCCAGGCTGTGTTTTACTTTTATTTTTCTTTTTTTGTGCAATCAACTTTGTACTCAAATTAATTCAATTTAAGTATATTAATAAAACACATCTTGAAATCTTTGGATTTTCTAATTTCAATGTCTTGCTTTCCTTCAAGCCATGTGTCCTTGAAGGTCTGTTACTGTTATGATTCTAGCCAGTATATTGTAAAGTATGCAGAGAGGCATTTACTACTTGTTTAACTGATTTCTTATTTTTTTCTTTTCTCTCTCTCTCTCTCTCTTTTAGCAAGAGAGAAAGAGACAAGGACAGATAGGCTGGAAGGGAGAGAGATGAGAAGCATCAATTCTTCATTCTGACATCTTAATTGTTCACTGATTGCTTCTCATAGTGCCTTGATTAGAGTTCTCCAGCAGAGCGAGTAACCCCTTGCTCAAGCCAGCAACCTTGGACTCAAGCCAGTGACCTTGGGCTTCAAGCCAGCAACCATGGGATCATGTCTTTGATCCCACTCTCAAGCTGGTGACCTCGGGTATTGAACCTGGGTTCTCAGCATCCCAGTCAGATACTCTATCCAGTGTGCCACCACCTGGTCATACTGATTATTTTTTTCTTAAAAATACCTAAGCTCTTTGGAGCCTTTCTTGGAAAGCATGCCCAAAGTATGAAACTTCTATTTTGAGTTCATTGTGAGAAATCAGCTGATAGGCTATGGGATTTCCTTTGTATATAATTGTTTTGCTTTCCTCTTGCTGCCTTCAAGATTGTCTCTTTATCTTTAACTTTTGCCATTTTGACTACAACATGCCTTGGTGGGGTCTCTTTGGGTTCATCTTGTTTGGAACTGTTTGTGCTTCCTGAACCTGGATGTCTGTTTTCTTTCCCAGGTTAGGAAAATTCTCAGCCATTATTTCTTTAAGTAAAGTCTCTGTCGTTTTCTCTTTTTCTGGGATCCCTATAATGTGAACATCAGAGTGCTTGATATTATCCCAGAGGTCCCTTGAACTATCTTTGTGTTTTTTTCTCTTATCTTTTTAGGATTTTTTATTTATTTTTTACAGGGACAGAGAGAGAGTCAGAGAGAGGGATAGATAGGGACAGACAGACAGGAACAGAGAGAGATGAGAAGCATCAATCATTAGTTTTTCGTTGCCGTTGCGAAACCTTAGTTGTTCATTGATTGCTTTCTCACATGTGCCTTGACAGCGGGCCTTCAGCAGACCCAGCAACCCCTTGCTGGAGCCAATGACCTTGGGTCCAAGCTGGTGAGCTTTTGCTCAGGCCAGATGGGCTGGCACTCAAGCTGGCGAGCTTAGGGTCTCGAACCTGGGTCTTCCGCATCCCAGTCCAACGCTCTATCCACTGTGCCACCGCCTGGTCAGGCTATCTTTGTGTTTTAAAATTATTTTGTTCTTCTGTTCTGATTAGTTGATTTGTACTAGTCTATCTTCCAGGTCGCTTGTCTATTCTGTTAGCTAATCTGCTGTTAATTCCTTCTAATGTGTTTTTCACTTCAGTTATTTTATTCTTTAGGGCCTGTGTTGGGCAGATAAAATATATTATGCTCAGTTTGTTAAAGATGGCGCTGCCCATGTGGAAGCCCATCACCCAGGTGATATTAGTTGCCCTTCTTGCTTGGGATGGGTGTGATTATATTAATGTGTGTTGGGTAAGGTGACCAGATTTTAAAATTGGTAAAGCGGGACACCATTGATGGGGGGGGGGGTCTTGATTAAAAATTTGGTCTATATGGAGCAACAAAAAATTTTCATAGAATGCAAAAATAGTATTGTAATATATTTTTAAAAATTTCAACATAAGACTCACCAGGCGGTGGTGCAGTGGATAGAGTGTCGGACTGGGATGCGGAAGACCCAGGTTTGAGACCCCGAGGTCGCCAGCTTGAGCGTGGGCCCATCTGGCTTGAGCAAAAGCTCGTGAGCTTGGACCCAAGGTCACTGGCTCCCGCAAGGGGTTGCTCGGTCTGCTGAAGGCCCACGGTCAAGGCACATGTGAGAAAGCAATCAATGAACAAGTATGGTGTCGCAACGGCAACGAAAAACTAATGATTGATGCTTCTCACCTCTTTCCGTTCCTGTTTGTCTATCCCTATCTATCCGTCTCTCTGACTCTCTCTCCGTCCCTGGAAAAAAATTTCAATATAAGTACAATTTACAAATGTAATACATTTTAAAAAATTATGTATAGTATTATTTTATTCTTTGGCATATTTCTCATTTGAGTGAATTTTTTTTAGTAGATTGCTGTCATTGTTTAAAATGTCATGAGCCTGACCAGGCGGTGGCGCAGTGGATAGAGTGTCGGATTGGGATGCAGAAGACCCAGGTTCGAGACCCTCAGGTCACCAGCTTGAGCATGGTGATGCTTCTCATCTCTCTCCATTCCTGTCTGTCTGTCCTTATCTACCCTTCTCTCTGACTCTCTCTCTGTTCCTGTAAAAAAAATAAAATGTCATAAAATTTTTCAAAAGAATTTGTTAAATTATATTTCACACATAAAATGGCTTTCAAAGTCTCAACACTTAATTGTGAGTTTTCTGATGTCCACACTTAATTTACTGTAGAAAAAATGCGTTCAATTGCAGCATTAGTTCCTGGTAAAGACAGCACTTATTCCACAATTTTTAGTGCATTATTGTATGGAACATGGTTTGTTTCAAAATGATGAAATATTTCTAACCATTTGTTCTCTATTGTGATTTTTGCTGATGCCCAAGATTTAATCTTTTCCTTATCAATATATTTTTTAAATAATGATACCTCATTAAAAAGATCATTTTCAGAAATATTACTACATGGGAAATTTTGAGTGAGTCAGAGGGATCGGGTTACACAGTCCTAAAACCTATGCTGGAGATGAATGAGCGGGCAGGAGCAGGCAGCCCCACTGCCCACTGGAGACCGAGTGGCTTGTGCCTCATGGAGCCCGGAGCTGCACACTGGTGTCCAGGACACGGACCTATGGGTAGTTAGGGGACTTGACAGCCGCCACCCCAGCAGGTATGTCCTGCCCGAAGTTCTTTGTTTCAAGGCCCCGCACGGGCAGCCAGCTCTTGTGGCAGTGCAGGTGCTTCCAAGTCGAGGCGGGGTCTCCCCGCCGAAAACCGTATATTCCTTTCCTGTTCTCCCACCGTTCCCTAGCTTTTCATGCATTCTTTCCAAAAATCGGGACTATTTTAAAACGCCAGGGGACGCGGGACAAATTGTTAAAATTCAGGACTGTCCCGCCAAAAGCGGGATGTCTGGTCACCTTAGTGTTGGGGTACAGGCTGTAAGCAGGCAGGATCGTTATAGCCTAAGGCATAGTTTTAAGACTAAGCCTTTTCCACCCTTTTTTTTTTTTTTAAGGACTTTATTCATTTTAGAGAGGAGAGGAGTAGAGAGAGAAGGGGGGAGGAGCAGGAAGCATCAACTCCCATATGTGCCTTGACCGGGTAATCCCAGGGTTTTGAACCAGCAACCTCAGCGTTCCAAGTCGACGCTTTATCCACTGCGCCACCACAGGTCAGGCTCCACCCTTTTTGATGTAGGGTGGTGCACTCTCATGAGGAATTCTATTATTCCTCAGATAAGTGACTTTTTTTGTTGTTGTTGTTGATAAGTGACTTTTTATCAGAGACTTCCTTGTTTATATATTGGATTAAAGGTTTTTCATTTCTATACTATAAAGTGGGGCAGCTTGCTCTCTCTCGGTTTCTGAGATTAGCATTAGAGAAGAGAGCAGAGAAAGGCCACATGGAAAAGGTCAGGAGAAGCAGCCAAGATGGCAGAGTGCTGAGGAAGAAGCCAATTTGTGCAGAGTTTGTGAGAGAAGGAGATGGGAACAGAGGTGAATAAGGCTGGTGAGCTAGAAACCTTTGATTCTAGGAAACTCGGATAAGTCAGTGGCTTTGGGAGCCCTGAATGGAAAGGGAAGTGTTTTTCCACTGTGTGTATTTCTTGCCCACCAAGTGAAAGCTAGGATTAAAGCTAATGGCCCACCAGTTCTTGGCTCCATTGTTTCATTATCATCTGTCCAAATCAAATGCAAACCTGCATGGGCCAGGAGGCTGTGATGGTGGCCGCAGTTACTGGATTTATAGCCTGCTTGGTTCTTTCTTAAAATTTTCTAATTCTTTTTTCTTGAAGATTTTATTACTGATTTGAGAGAGAGAGAGAAAGGGGGGTAGGTAAAGGAAGCATCAACTAGTTAATTGCTTCTCTTATGTGCTGTGACCAGGCAAGCCCAGGGTTTTGAACCAGTGACCTCAGCATTCCAGGTTGACAGTTTATCCACTGTACCACCACAGGTCAGGTTACTTTTTATTTCTTTGTTGAAGTTCTAAGTTCCTCTATTCTACTCAAGTGCGGTAAGCATCCTTATGATCATTCCTTGAATAATTTTTTTCCCCTGTGTAAAGCCAGTAGCCATGGCTACCATCACAGCTGCCTGGCCAATGCAGGTTTGCATTAGATTTGGACAGATGGTCATGAAACAATGGAACCAAAAACTGGTGAGCCATCAGCTTTAATCCTAGCTTGTACCCGTCGGGCAAGTAAAAACACTCACTGGACTCCAAAACCCACTCATTAAGTGCTCACAAAGCTACTGACTTATCCGAGTTTCCTAGAATCAAAGGTATCTACCTCACCAGCCTTATTCACCTGTTTCCCATCTCCTTATCTCTGCACAAACTGGCTTTTCCTTCAGCACTCCGCCATCTTGGCTACTTCTCTTGGCCTCCTCCACGTGGCCTTACTCTTCTCTCCTACAGCATAGGCTCCACCTAGAATGTAATCACTCTTCTCTCGAACATGATCCCTTCTTTTTAAAAGCTTTTGGTGCGAAAGACCACCCCCAACACACATTAACATAATCACGCCCATACCAAGCGATTACCTGGGCAATGGGCTTCCACATGGGCAGCGCCGTCTTTAACAAAGTGAGCATAATATATTTTATCTTCCCAACAATTCACCCCTATGCTCACTTTACTACCCACAATCTACACCACCGGCATCCCTGTACACGAAAATTAGGCACATTACACAAATTACAACAACATGACAAATCATACAATTTCAACAATTACAAAGGTACATTTCACCAGACTCTGAGACTTTGCCAAAAGTGCAAATGTCCTCAGCCTTCTCTCTTGCCATTTGAAAGGCTTCCCGGGGCAGGGGAGGGCCTCCGTCAAAGCCGCCTGTTGGGCCTGACCAGGCGGTTGCGCAGTGGATAGAGAGTCGGACTGGGATGCAGAAGACCCAGGTTCGAGACCCCGAGTTCTCCAGCTTGAGCGTGAACCCATCCGGCTTGAGCAAAAGCTCGCCAGCTTGGACCCAAGGTTGCTGGCTCCAGCAAGGGGTGGCTCGGTCTGCTGAAGGCCCACAGTCAAGGCACATGTGAGAAAGCAGTCAATGAACAACTATGGTGTTGCAACGGCAACGAAAAACTGATGATTGATGCTTCTCACCTCTCTCCGTTCCTGTCTGTCTGTTGGGCAGATAAAATGTATTATGCTCACTTTGTTAAAAATGGCGCTGCCCATATGGAAGCCTGTCACCCAGATGATATTATTTGCCCTTATGCTTGGGATGGGTGTGGGGGAAAGGCTGTAATGGAAGCAGGCTGGGTCGTTATAGCCTAAGGCTTAGTTTTAAGAGTAAGCTTTTCCCCACATCCTTGACTGATTGGATGATGTGGGGTGGTGCACTCTCCTGAAGAATCCCATTATGCCTCAGATGGGTGAGTTTGATATCAGAGACTTTCACCAGTCTCTGAGCACTTTGCCAAAAGTGCAAAATGCCCTCGGACTTCTCTCTAGCCAGGGGAAAAGCTTCCCTGGGCAGGAGAGTGCTTCCAGCATAACCGCCACCCACCCCCACCAAGGTCTTTCACATTATCCAAAATTGTAAGTCCACCCAACAAAGGAGCCAGTGCCCACTCCGGTTGTAGTCCAGGAAATCAGTCCACCCACATGGGACCTCAGCCACCCCTCTCATCCCTGCCATCCTGGCAGGTCTTACACTGTCCCAAGGAGGAGCACGTGGTAATGGCAGTCAGCATTTCCATCTCTGCTCCAGAGAGCATGAATGCATCCACCCCTATGTCCCCAAATTGCAGACCTACCAGGAGTGTAGCAGGTACTCCTTCCAGCTGGGCTCTCATCTTCTGGAGACTGCGGATCGCAACTCCAGCCCAATTCTCTCATCCTCCAAAGAGGAACTGGAAATGCCAGCTCCCGCTGCCAGGCTCAAGCCACAGGCTGCTGCTGCCTTCTGGTCTGCAGCCCTGGCTTTGGTCTCAGCCCCGGCCTCCCGTAGCTGCTGGCTTTCCACAAGGTCCAGGGGAATCTGCAACTCACAAACCTGTGATTCCTCCTCCAGTAGCTGCTCCATTTCCAGGCGAATCTTGCAAACCTGGTCGGCCTCCTCTGGTGCTTTCTCCAGCTCCATGGTTGGCATCTTTTTCTCCCACATTTGCTCTAGCTCCTTCCACTGCTCGGATTGCAGGTCCCAGGCAGCCTCTCCCACAGAACTCTCGGTTTCCTCATGCATGGCTGTAAAAGTCAACCAGCCTATGGCCCCTAAAAGGACAGCCATGGGGAACCATAACAGAAACCAGTCCTCTACTCCACCACTCCATCGGCAAGGTGGTGGTTCCTTGCCAATCTGTATCGAATCCTGCCACAGACTATGCCAAATGTAAAGCCAATAGCCATGGCCATCATCACAGCCACCTGGCCAATGCAGGTTTTCAGGTTTGCAGGTTTGCATTAGATTTAGACAACGGTAATGAAACAATGGAGCCAAGAACTGGTGGGCTTTTAGCTTTAATCCTAGCTTGCACCCGGTGGGCAAGAAATACACACACTGGGCTCCAAAACCCACTCTTTCAATGCTCACAAAGCCACTGACTTATCCGAGTTTCCTAGAATCAAAGGTATCTACCTCATCAGCCTTATTCACCTCTGTTCCCCATTTCCTTATCTCTGCATTAACTGACTTCTCCTTCAGCACTCTTGGCTACTTCTCCTGGCCTCCTCCATGTGGCCTTACTCTTCTCTCTTATAGCATAGGCTCTTCCTAAAACGTAATCACTCTTCTCTCAAACAACGTGATCTCTCCTTTTTAAAACCTTTTGGCATGAAAGCTTTCCCCAACACACATTAACATAATCATGCCCATCCCATGCAATCACCTGGGCAATGGACTTCCACATGGGCAGTGCCATCTTTAACAAAGTGAGCATAATATATTTTATCTACCCAATATCCTGGATTTATTATAATTTAAAATTGTACATAACCTGACCTGTGGTGGCACAGTGGATAGAGCATCAAACTGGAATGCTGAGATTGCTGGTACAAAACCCCAGGCTTGCCTGGTTGAGGTACATACGAGAAACAACTACTACAAATTGATGCTTCCCACTCCTTGCCCCTTCATTGTCTCTCTAAAAAGCAATACATAAAAGTCTAAGAAAATAAATTTTTGTACATTGTTTTACAGTGTCTATAAAATTATTTTTTTGTTTTTTTTTAAATCAAATTTATTGAGGTACAATTTATATAGAAGTAAAGTGAGCCTCGCAACTTGGCTCAGTGGTAGAGCATCTGCCCAGTGTGTGGATGTCCCAGGTTTAATTCCCAGCCAGGGCACACAGGAGAAGCGGTGATCTGCTTCTCCACCCTACCCCCTCTTCTTTCTCTCTATCTTTCTCTTTTCCTCTCACAACCAAGGCTCCATTGGAGCAAAGTTGGCTGGGTCACTGAGGATTTCTGCATGGCCTCTGCTTCAGCTAGCACAACTCCTGTTGCAATGGAGCAACAGCCCAGATGGGCAGAGCATCGCCCCCTAGTGGGCTTGCTGGGTGGATCCCGGTCAGGCACATGCAGGAGTCTGTTTCTCTGCCTCCCCACTTCTCATGTTTGATGGCTGATAACCAGAGCGGTGGATGCTGAAGCTAGAGGTGGCTGTGGAAATTTTATAAATTATGACAACAATGAAGTTTGCTGCATTGAGGGGCTCTTCCTTTCAAAAAAGATCTCTCTGTAGCATGTGGTGCTGTTTAATAAAATTATTTTAATTAACATTGCTTGTGTTATTTTTGTTTGTTTGTTTTTTTAGTGATGCATATATTTTTTATTTTCATTTATTTATTTATTTATTTATTTATTTTACAGGAATACAGAGAGAGGGATAGAAGGGATAGACAGGGACAGACAGACAGGAACGAAGAGAGATGAGAAGCATCAATCATCAGTTTTTCGTTGTGACATCTTAGTTGTTCATTGATTACTTTCTCATATGTGCCTTGACCGTGGGCCTTCAGCAGACCAAGCAACCCCTTGCTCAAGCCAGCGACCTTGGGCCAAAGCTGGTGAGCTTTGCTCAAATCAGATGAACCCGCACTCAAGCTGGCAAGCTCGGGGTCTCGAACCTGGGTCGTTCTGCATCCCAGTCCGATGCTGTATCCACTGTGCCACCGCCTGGTCAAGCGACATTGCTTGTGTTTTAATTAACATTGCTTCATGAACTTTCCTATAAGAATTTTTATTTCTTTTTCAGGGACAGAGAGAGAGTCAGAGAGAGCGATAGTTAGGGACAGACAGACAGGAATGGAGAGAAATGAGAAGCATCAATCATCAGTTTTTTGTTGCCGTTGCAACACCTTAGTTGTTCATTGATTGCTTTCTCACATGTGTCTTGACCGCGGGCCCTCAGCAGACCAAGCAACCCCTTGCTGGAGCCAGTGACCTTGGATCCAAGCTGGCGAGCTTTTGCTCAAGTCAGATGGGCCCGCACTCAAGCTGGCGATCTTGGGGTCTCAAACCTGGGTATTCCACATCCCAGTCCAACGCTCTATCCACTGTGCCACCGTGGTCAGGCTCCTATGAGAATTTTTAATCAGTATTTTAATAGTTATGTATCATTTCCTTGTGTCAATGTGTCATAAACATTACTCTGTTCTATTACACTGGGAAACAAAATTTTTGTTCCATCCATGTTGGGCAGATAAAATATATTATGCTCACTTTGTTAAAGATGGCGCTGCCCATGTGGAAGCCCATCACCCAGGTGATGATATTAGTTGCCCTTCTTGCTTGGATGGGTGTGATTATGTTAATCTGTGTTGGGGGAGGGCTTTCGCACCAAAAGGTTTTAAAAGGAAAGATCATGTTGTTCTGGGAGAAGAGTGATTGCGTTCTAGGAGGAGTTTATGCTGTAAGAGAGCAGAGTAAAGCCACATGGAGGCCAGGAGAAGCAGCCAATACGGCGGAATGCTGAGGAAGAAGCCAGTTTGTGCAAATTTTGTGTAGAGAGAAGGAGATGGGGAACAGAGGTGAATAAGGCTGGTGAGCTAGAAACCTTTGATTCTAGGAAACTCGGATAGGTCAATAGCTTTGTGAGCACTGAATGAGTGGGTTTTGGAGCCCAGTGTGTGTGTGTGTGTGTTTTTATTCATTTTAGAAAGGAGACAGAGAGAGAGAGAGAGAGAGGAAGGGGGGAGGAGCTGGAAGCATCAACTCCCGTATGTGCCTTGACCAGACCAGTGCAGGGTTTTGAACTGGCGACCTCAGTGTTCCCAATTCGACGCTTTATCCACTGCGCCACCACAGGTCAGGCCACCCAGTGTGTGTTTTTACTTGCCCATCGGGTGCAAGCTAGAATTAAAGCTGATGGGTCACCAGTTCTTGGCTCCATTGTTTCATTACCGACTGTCTGAATCAAATGCGAACCTGCACAGACGGGCCAGGCGGCTGTGATGGTGGCCGTGGCTACTGGTTTTACAATCCACAAAAACACTTGTTCTTACCTAATTCCAGTGTGCTGATCTTAAATCTGATGTTAGTTTTTCTCTGTAAGCTACAGTCTTTTTGCAATTCAAGATTATAGGTTTTCATCTTTTTGTAATATTTTCAACAGTTAGTTTAACATAATGAAGTAGAATGTCTTCTTGGGCATCATCTTTGTGAAAATATAATGATTTATATAATGCAATAAATACTAATACACTAAAAGATATGATTGCATCAGAATTTGTTTACAATTTCAAAATAGAACATATTAAAACACTTATTTTAATCATAAAATTTGCGCAAAACTTATTTAAATTCTATTCAGGCAAAAATTTGCATTTGTAGCCCTTGCGTTTGTGTACTTGTTGAGGACAATCTCGTTTGATGCTGAAGCAGTAGTCTGCTATCATATTTCTGTCCCATCACCCCTGATAGCGCTCTTCCATCGTCTTCAGATCTTAATGAAAGTGTTCTCCCTGCACATCATTAACAGCTTTAAGATTTTCGGGAAATAGCCTGACCTGTGGTGGCGCAGTGGATAAAGCGTTGACCTGGGAACACTGAGGTCGCCAGTTCAAAACCCTGCACTGGTCTGGTCAAGGCACATATGGGAGTTGATGCTTCCAGCTCCTCCCCACTTTCCCTCTTTCTCTCTCTCTCTCTCACTCTGTCTCCTCTCTAAAATGAATAAATAAAAAGAAATTTAAAAAAAATATTTTCGGGAAACATCAAGGTGACTGTTCAGAAAGGGAATCTTTTTTTATGTGGGTGACAGAGACAGAGTGAAAGAGAGGGACAGATAGGGACAGAAAGACAGGAAGGGAGAGAGATGAGAAACATAAATTCTTTGTTGTGCTCCTTAGTTGTTCATTGATTGCTTTCTCATATGTGCCTTGACTGGGAGGCTACAGCAGATCGAGTAAACCCTTGCTCAAGCCAGCAACCTTGGGCTCAAGTTGTTGAGCTTTGCTCAAACCAGATGAGCCCGTGCTAAAGCTGGTGACCTCGGGGTCTCGAACCTGGGTCCTCCACATCCCAGTTCGATACACTATCCACTGCGCCACCACCTGGTCAGGCAGGAAGTGAATCTTAACTCTCATGTTACATCCAATGTCGCGGAAAGCCAACAGCATCCTTTGAACCAGAAGTTCATAGTTTTCTGCCTTTTTGTTGCCAAGGAAGTTCTTTGTAACTGCCACAAAAGACTGCCATGCTGCTTTCTCCTTATTCATCCTCCTGGCAAATTCTTCGTCACATATGAGGGTTCGAATTTGAGGTCCATCAAATACACCTGCTTTTATCTTCTCGAAAGACAAGGCAGGAAAACCAGAAATAATATGTTGAAAGCATTCACTTTCTCTTTTCAAAGCCTGAACAAACTGCTTCATTAAGCCAAGTTTGATGTGAAGTGGAGGGAAAATGATCCTGTCTTGATTAACTACAGGTTCATTCACAGTATTTTGCATCCCTACTTCCAGAGCTTCACGTTTTGGCCACTTCTTTTTTTTTTTTTTTTTTTTACAGGGACAGAGAGAGAGTCAGAGAGAGGGATAGATAGGGACAGACAGACAGGAACAGAGAGAAATGAGAAGCATCAATCATTAGTTTTTTGTTGCTGTTGCGACACCTTAGTTCATTGATTGCTTTCTCACATGTGCCTTGACCGCGGGCCTTCAGCAGACCAAGCAACCCCTTGCTGGAGCCAGCAGCCTTGGGTCCAAGCTGGCGAGCTTTTGCTCAAGCCAGATGGGCCGCGCTCAAGCTGGGGAGCTCAGGGTCTCGAACCTGGGTCCTCCGCATCCCAGTCCAACGCTCTATCCACTGCGCCACCGCCTGGTCAGGCATTGGCCACTTCTTTTGTGTCCAGTGTTTCTCCCAAGCTCAGCTGTCCCACAAACACAGAAAGCAAGAATACTTCGTGAAACCTCTCTGTTGTCCTAGAGGAAATTTACCATTTTAAGATCCACACAAATGATCCAGTTATGCTCCTCATACTTCAGAAAGTTGAGGACAATTTTTATGTCATTATAATCTTCTCACAGATGAGTTGAATAACCAATTGGAACCGCTGCATAAACATTACAGTTGTGTAGGAGAACACATTTCAGACTCTGTTTAGAGCTGTCAAGAAATAGACGCCATTCTGTTGGACTTTAAGTGGTAACACCTAGCTGGGTGAGAAGACTACTGATATCATGACAGTAAATAGAGTGTTTGTCTTTGGGAAAAAAGTCCACAAAACTGTGTTCACGCTTCCTGAAACGGGATACTTTAGCTGACCGGTGAAGTACATTCTTTTCTTGAAGCTTGGAGGCTAATAACTCAGCTGCTTTCTTTCTTTCTTTCTTTTTTTTTTTTTCTCAGCTGCTTTCTTTGATAGGCCCAAATCTCTTACTAAATGATTCAATCCGGGTTGGCTAAACTGCTGGGGAGTTAATGACTGCTTGGCATCAGAAAAAGACCCTTCAGATTCTACAACCATTTCCTCATGCATCTTATCAAAATACATTTGATCACCATGTTCACTTTGTTTGTCCTTAGAAGAAATAAAACCATTGAAAACTGGAACCAGGCGTGTCTCAGAGTGTTGGGGATAGGTCGTATTGCTGAAGGAATGTTAGGATATGCGATCATATGCCGTTTTTTCTTGCCAGTGCCCTTTGTATGGATCAGAGAGAAATAACAGTCACTGCTGTGGTCCTTAGGTTCATGCCAAACCGTGGGAATATCAAAAGGCATTCCTTTGCTTTTTCCTTTTGTCCAGTCACAAAGCATTTCCTCACAATTATGACACACAATATGAGGAGCCCAATTCTTGTCTTGATAGCCAAGGGGAACTTGAAAATAGGCAATATATGCACGTGTCACAAGTGATGAAATATTGCACCTTTGACGTTGAAGTGTGTAACAGCTACATATATAACAGAAGGTGTCAGGACTATTCTTACATTACGCCTATTTGAAGAAGCCATGATTAAATCTTAAATCAAAATAAGAGGGTGTTTTTACCAGATAATAATTTTTTACATTTAAAAACAACTACACTTGGGGGAAGCAAGAAGGCGACGGAGTAGGCGGACGTACCAACTTCCAACTCCCAGAACCAAAGTGGATTATAACTCAATTTAAAGAACCATCATCTGGATAAACCAACTATGAACTGAACTAAGTGGACTCTTCAACCAAGGAACACAGAAGAAGCCACACTGAGACTGGTAGGAATAGCGAAAACGCGAAGAGGGCTGCCCAGCTCCCCGGAGCAAACGGCAGCCCGGAGAGACCTGCGTGGCGGGAGGAGAGTTTGGCGGAGAGGGAGGGACCTGGGTCCCAGGAACCAAGCCCCAGCCTGCAGTCCCAGAGCCTAAAAGAGGCGTTTGGACAGTTTTGAGCTGTGAAACAAGTGGGGGAGCTCCCAGGCCTACAGTGTGGAGTATTAGGTCCCTTCCTACTCTGCTGAGGGTTGCTGAAGGGTTTGGGGCAGCAGGAAGCTGAAACGCGGTTCTGTTGGCGTGGGCAGAGGCCAAGCCGGTGTGAGCTCGGTCTAGCCCAGCAGGGTCGGAGGGGACGCGCGAAAGCGGTCCTGAAGCTGCGGGCCCGCCTTTAATCCCACTTACGGGGACAAAGCGGGAGGCCAGGAACGGGCAGAAATCTGCTCTGCAACACTGCGCAAGCCAGCCCTGACCGCGGGACCGGGCTAGGACCCGGGACGGGCGGGGGCTCGCAGCTGAGCTCACGCTACCAGCCCCGTCCAGCGGGAGAAACCGCGATTTGCAATTATACGTGCACGAGCGGGCTCCGAACGCGCGGGTGGGGTAGAGTCCGGGACGAGCAGAAGTACGCAGCTGAGCGGAAGCCAGCAAACACGCCCGGCCCAATAAACCTAGGTTTGCGACCCTGCGCAGAAGGGCCCTGGCCTCGAGGGCTAAAGCTCCGGACGGGCAAAGGCTCACAGCTGAGAGCACGTCAAAAGCCCCGCCCAACCCGCGAAACTGTGGCGAGCAGGCTCTGACTGTCGGTTCTGGGCAGAAGTCCAGAAATAGGCTGGGTCCGCAGCTGAGCAAAGGTGCTCACTTCTACCCTTGGTGCTGAGGCTTGTGGCTTGAGTGACAGCCCCTCCCGCGGAGGAGAGGCAGAAATCACAGCAAAAGCCACAGTGGGCCGGCGCTGGTAACGCTCATACCCAACCACCCTAGGCACCGGCAGAGGGGGTGAGGGGCCTGCAGACAGACCACACCTAGAGAACACAAAGGCAACACCTATTGGACTCCAGTGACCACAACTTGCTTATACACAAACAAAATGGGTAGGCAGAGGAATGCAAACCAAATGAATCAAGAGAAATCCCCAGAGAAGGACCTGAATGAACCAGATATAACTAAATTACCAGAAGCAGAATAATGATAGTTAGGATGTCCAAAGAAATTAGAGCAACAATGGATAGTCATTATGAACATCTAAATAAAGAGATAACAAGTATAAAAAACGAAATTGAAATAATAAAAAAGAATCAGACAGAAATGACAAATACAGTATCAGAACTGAAGACCACAATGGAAGGAATTAAAAGCAGGATGAATCACGCTGAGGATCGAATCAGTGAGTTAGAGGACACAATAAACAAAGGCACAGAAACAGAGAAGAAAAAGGAAAAGAGACTCAAAAAATGTGAGGAAACTCTAAGGGAGCTCTGTGACAACATAAAGAGAAACAACATTCGCATCATAGGGGTGCCTGAAGAAGAGGAGAGAGGACAGGAAATGGAAACTTTGTTCAATCAAATCATAGCAGAAAACTTTCCTAAATTAAGGCTGGGAAACATTCCACACGTTCAAGAAGCATACAGAACTCCATTAAAGAGAAACCCAAAAAGATCTACACCAAGACACATCATAGTTAAAATACCAAAGCTAATGGATAAAGAAAAAATTTTAAAAGCTGCTAGGGAAAAAAAGGCTATCACCTACAAAGGAGCCCCCATAAGGATGACATCGGACTTCTCAACAGAAACACTTGAGGCCAGAAGGGAATGGCAAAATATAATCAAAGTAATGCAGAACAAGAACCTACAACCAAGACTACTTTATCCAGCAAGGCTAATGTTTAAAATTGAAGGATAAAAGACTTAAATGTAAGCCGTGAAACCATAAGCATCTTAGAAGAAAACATAGGCAGCAAGCTCTACGACATCTGTAGCAGCAGTATATTTGCCGATTTATCTCCACAGGCAAATGAAATAAAAGGCAAGATAAACAAATGGGACTATATCAAACTAAAAAGTTTTTGCACAGCTAAAGACAATAAGAACAGAATAAAAAGACAAACCACACAATGGGAGAACATATTCGACAGCACATCTGATAAGGGGTTAATAACTAAAATTTATAAAGAACTTATAAAACTCAACACCAGGAAGACAAACAACCCAATCAAAAAATGGGCAAAAGAAATGAATAGAAATTTCTCCAAAGAGGACATACAGATGGCCAATAGGCATATGAAAAAATGCTCAACACCACTAATCATTAGAGAAATGCAAATTAAAACCACAATGAGATATCACCTCACACCAGTCAGAGTGGCACTCATCAGGATGAATCACGTGATCAGCAAACTCATCAGCAAAACAACACAGAATAAGTGCTGGCGAGGATGTGGAGAAAAGGGAACCCTTCTGCACTGCTGGTGGGAATGCAGACTGGTGCAGCCACTGTGGAAAACAGTTTGGAGATTCCTCAGAAAATTAAAAATCGAACTGCCTTTTGACTCAGCTATCCCACTTATAGGAATATACCCTAAGAACACCATAGCACTGTTCGAAAAGAAGAAATGCGCCCCCATGTTCGTAGCAGCATTGTTCACAATAGCGAAGATCTGGAAACAGCCCAAGTGTCCGTCAGAAAACGAGTGGATTAAAAAGCTATGGTACATATATACTATGGAATACTACTCAGCCATAAGAAACGATGACATCGGATCATTTATAACAAAATGGATGGACCTTGATAACATTATACGAAGTGAAATAAGTAAATCAGAAAAAAAGAAAAACTGAGAACAGCATGATTTCATACATAGGTGGGACATAAAAGTGAGAATATGAGACATGGACAAGAGAGTGGTGGTTATGGGATGGGGGGAGGGAGGGAAGAGTGGGATAGGGAGGAGGGGAGGGACACAGGGAAAACCAGATAGAAGGTGACAGAAGACAATTTGACTTTTGGTGACGGGTATGCAACACAATTGAATGATAAGATAACCTGGAGATGTTTTCATTGTACATATGTACCCTGATTTATTGGTGTCACCCCATTAGAATTAATAATAATAAAATATATATATAAAAAAAAAACAAAAAAAACAACTACAGTTATGTAAAAGTGATGTTTGTAAAACATTAATTGCCTTGTGGTTATGTTCAATCCAAGAGTCATTGCCCTTTAATTCCAATTTAAAAACCAATGCATGCCATTAACTGTAACAAAAAGAAATTAAAATTGCATAAAAACTAGAGCATGCACCAAAAAACAGATTTCAGATTTGGAATCAGCGACGCAGATATATAGATATAAGCCAGATGGGCCCCGCGCTCAAGCTGGCAAGCTCGGGGTCGAACCTGGGTCTTCTGCATCCCAGTCCGACGCTCTATTCACTGTGCCACCGCCTGGTCAGGCAATGAGACCCCGAGGTCACCAGCTTGAGCGCGGGCTTATCTGGATGGAGCAAAAGCTCGCCAGCTTGGACCCCAGGTCGCTGGCTCCAGCAAGGGCTTGCTCGGTCTGCTGAAGGCCCGTGGTCAAGGCACATATGAGAAAGTAATCAATGAACAACTAAGGTGTCGCAATGAAAAACTGATAATCGATGCCTCTCATCTCTCTCCATTCCTGTCTGTCTGTTCCTGTCTATCCCTCTGTCTGACTCTCTCATTCTGTCCCTGTAAAAAAAAGGGGGGGGAAATAAATAAATAAATAGTTCCCCAGTGTTATATATTTGATTCATAGAGGTTCTCAGTAAATATTTGTTGAAAGAATGCATGAATATTACAAATTTATAGTCTGTGCATCTTTTCAATATTACAAATTAAGTAGCAGAATAATTTTCCTTCTACCTTTCTAGATTCTTTGACTGGTGTAATCAAATTGACATAAGACAGGTCAACAGGCCTGACCAGGCAGTGGCGCAGTGGATAGAGCGTCGAACTGGGATGCAGAAGACCCAGGTTCGAGACCCCGAGGTCATCAGCTTGAGCATGGGCTCATCTGGCTTGAGCAAAAAGCTCACCAGCTGCCTGACCTGTGGTGGCGCAGTGGATAAAGCGTCAACCTGGGAACACTGAGGTCGCCAGCTCAAAACCCTGCACTGGTGTGGTCAAGGCACATATGGGAGTGGATGCTTCCTGCTCCTTCCCCCTTTCTCTCTCTCCCTCACTCTGTTTCTCCTCTCTAAAATGAATAAAATTAAAAAAAAAAGAAATAAAAAAAAAAAAAGCTCACCAGCTTGGACCCCAGGTCGCTGGCTCGCGCAAGGGTTTGCTCAGTCTGCTGAAGGCCCACGGTCACGGCACATATGAGAAAGCAGTCAATGAACAACTAAAGTGTCGCAATGAAAAACTGATAATTGATGCTTCTCATCTCTCTCCATTCCTGTCTGTCTGTCCCTGTCTATCCCTCTCTCTGACTCTCTCCCTGTCCCTGTAAAAAAAAAAAAAAAAAAGGAAAAACAAATGTAATTATGTACTGTGGAAGGAAAAAAAGGTTCTATGGAAAGTTACCTCACGGGGTGATCTGATTTAAATTCCTAACTGGGCAGTTCATCGTGGGCAGTCACGTCCCAGACCAGACCTATAACTTCTTTATTTATTATTATTTTTTTTTTCTTCCGAGGCAGACAGACTCCCGCATACGCCCGACCAGGATACACCCAGCAAGCCCACCAGGGAGCAATGCTCTGCCCATCTGGGGCATTGCTCTGTTGAGGCCAGAGCCATTCTAGTGCCTGAGGTGGAGGCCATGGAGCCATCCTCTGTGCCTGGGCCAACTTTGCTCCAATGGAGCCTTGGCTGCAAAAGGGGAAGAGAGAGAGAGGAAGGAGAGGGTTCGGTTCCAGTCAGGGCACACAGGAGAAGCACCCTTCTGCTTCTCCACCCTTCCCTCTCTCCTTCTTTGCAGGCAGGTCAAAGCCCTTGGATAGAGCCCCTATTACCCTATAGAGGGGGAAGGGGACATAAGCAGTGGTGCTCATAGCCCTCCTGATCTATCCCCCAGAGTTTCTGCAGTTTGCTCCAATCTTTTCTATACATTCTCTCTCTTGTTTGTTGTTTAGAAAGTGGGCAGGTATAGAAGAGACTTCTGTGTAGGCATTATGTGTGGGGACACTGGTTGGAATTGGGCAGACATTACAGCACCTGGGGCTCTAACCTGTGGACCAGAGTGACTCCCTGGCAGGGAGGCTAGGTATGCATGGTGACACCCTGTTGTCCTTTTGTTGGAGGCAAAAGCTCCAGGCAGTGTAGCTGGGAACTTGCTGTGCCAACCTTGCAGGTCCAATCCCCTCACAGACTTCCTGTCACCCTATGAGTCCCTGGCCTTCTTTGTTCAGTCTTTCTCATTTGCTGTTCATTCAGCCTCTGATTGTGTGCGAGCCAGACCCAGGGGTGGTGGAATCCACAAACAAAATCACATGCACTGGTAATGCAGTGCCAGGAGGTGACAGGGAGGCTGAAAGGCGGTGAACCTGGTTCAGAGTAAAAGCCAGGAGTCCTGACACCAAGGTGCTGAAGCTGCCAGGCCCTCTCCATGCCTCGGCCACACGGTGGCACCCTTAGTCCTCCATGGAAGTCTGGAGGACACCCGAGACTCAAGCAGGTCCCATGTGGGGGTATCCCCTTGGTCTGGCTAGTGTTCAGCTCTCCCTTTGCTTCCTAAGCAGGACAGGAGGGTGTCTGTGCGCAAGACTCTGCTCTGGGCTGAGATTTAGATGTACAAAAACTCTAAAGTGCTCTTACTACCATGTCGCAAATTGGGAAACAGGTTTGGAGAGCCTGTGTGATTCTCCTGATATTACATGGAAGCTCCTGAGCAGTCTGGATTCAAACCCAGAGCCACGGCACTTGCATTCATAGACATTCCCTAAGCTGAGAGGGTCATGGAAAGAGATTGACGAGTATCCCAGGGGAGCCCCACACCTCTGTCCCTGACTCACTACCCTCCTTCAGGGAAATTACTGGGAGGTAACAAAGGGCAGAACCCAGATCCCATGGCCTTGTGCCCTTTCTCTTGCCCCAAAGAGGGGCCATTGAGGCCCAGCAATCACGCCCTAGGAGTTAAACTAGGCTCCCTAATAGTGTTCATGACTTCCCTTTTATTGAAAAAGAGACAGAGGGTCTGAAAGGTGAAGTTGTATGGCCCACTTGGGGATTGGGAAGTTGGAACTGGAACCTGTGGGAGGGTTTTGTTTTTGTACCATGGAGCATTCATTCATACACAAGTGTTTATTGAGCTCCTCTTGTGTGCCTGACCCTGTGAGCACAGCGCCCAGCCCTGCTCATAAGAGCTGGTCACAGCCGTGGCTGGATGGCTTAGTAGAGAGAGCATTGGTCTGGTGTATAGACATCCAGGGTTCAGTTCCTGGTCAGGGCACACAGGAGAAGTGAGCATCTGCTTCTCTCTCCCTCCCTTTCCCGCTTCTCTCCCTCCCACAGCCCATGGCTTGATTGGTTTGGGCATCAGTCCCAGATGGGGGTTGCCCAGTGGATCCTGGTCGGGGCATATGCAGGAGGCTGTCTCACTATCTCCCCTCCTCTTAAATAAGAGCTTCGACACACATTCTGTTGCACCAAATCTAACTCCTTTAGGCTTTTCTAAGATGGGTATGAGGTTCTCCTCAATGTGCTCATGAATTTCATGTGTAAGAAACTGTGTATATTTGAATAAGGGGAGCAGGAGATGTAGCTGTTGGTCATTCATCATCAAAGAGTCACTCAATAACTATTTCCTGAATGAAATGATGATTCCAGGGAGCAATTTTGAAATGGTTTGGGGAGTGGGGAGGATGACTACTAGATTTAGCAAGTAAAAATACAGGCTGGCTAAACGGGACCTCCAGAAAACAAATACATTTTATACATATTTGTCCTATGTGACATTAGGGACAGACTTATACTAAGAATGTACTCATGACTAAGCAGTGGTGATTTGAATAGAGCTTCGGTCAACCTGAGACACTGAAGTCCCAGGTTCGAAACCTCAAGGTTGCGAGCTTGAGCGCAGGCTCATCAACATGACCCCATGCTCGCTGGCTTGAACCCAAGGTCTCTGGCTTGAGCTAGGGGTCATGGCTCCGGGGGAGCCCCCAGTCAGGATACATATGAGAAGCAACCAATGAACTAAAGTGATGCAACTACGAGTTGATGCTTCTCATCTTTCTCCCTTCCTGTCTGTCTCTCTCTCTCTAAAAAAATAAAGTATTCATTGCTTATATGAAATTCAGTTACTGGGCATCTGCCTTTTATCTGACAACACTGGTGGTGGTGGGTACAGATGAAATGAAACTGCTCCCTGTCGGTGGGCTAATGACTAATGAAGCTGGGCCAGACTTCCTGCACCTGGAGGGGGGAACGGGGAGAGGAGGAGGTGTGTGTGTGTGGGGGGGGACAGCTTACGGGCATACAGGATGGTTTGTGGGTTTGCCCAACAGAAAAGGGGGAAGGATTTCCAGGTAGGAGGCATTTCCAGCTTGGGCAAAAGCCTGGCAGACAGTTTTAAATGCTATTTACCCTAGGTGAACTGATTCTTCCCAGCCTGGAGTGGGGTGGCTTCTGTGATCACTGAGGAAACTAGAGCCCTGGGGAGAACAATTTGGGAGCCTCTTGACCCTGCAGTTGCCTCTCACAGTGATTCTCCCACAGATACATGTGTTCTCTGATGCAAATAAATATTGTCCATCTGCTTTTAGGAAGGGACAGAACAAGCCTGAGCCACAGGGGAGGGCCAGGAATGACTCAAGGTGGCTGGTAGCTGTGCCATACCCCATTTGGACAGGAAGTCACACCTTCCCACTTCTATTTTCAGAGGACAGTGCCCTAGTGGGCCCATGGCTGAGGGTCAGGTATGGGGGTTCATGTCTGACCTTGTGACTCCAAGCATGTTCGATGCCATCTGTGGTTGACGGGAGCCACAGAAGGTTCCAGAAATGGTTTGGGAGGAGGAGGTGGATTATGAGTGGCGGGAGGCTGGAGGCCCAGGAACGCCATGGACACTAAATGCAGAGAAGAAACATGTGTCTTTAAAGTCCAAGGCGCAGGCAGGTTCCATCCTCGCAGTTGCTGTGGGCCTGGCTTCACCTATAACACAGGCCCAAAGTCACTGGCTCTAAGGAGGCTGTGAGGACTTGGGCACCAGGAAACGCACAGCCCAATGGGCTGAGTGGCCTCTTCCTGTAATAGTAACACTCGTTGTTGACCTCAGAGGCAGGAACTATAAACTGTGTGAATGCTCGCAAGCATCATGATACCCCAGGTGGAGGACAGGTTGGGGGGCAACAGGACATCTTGATCCACAGATCCCACTCCCCTCACTCACTCCAGAGGGTCCATGGCAGGTGGCCTACCCCACATGCATCCAATGAGCCAATGATCCCAGGCATCCAGGCACATTTTGCCTACTGGGTCTGCATAGCAATTACAAGATGTTCTGGTGAGCTGCTGCAAACCACCACCTGAAAACACAGTGATTAGAGCCACTGTGTCTCTTATGTTCAGCTTCTGCAGCTTGGAAATTGGGAAGCAGGTAGCTTGTCCCTTCTTCACCATGTCCAAGGGACCTGAAGTCACATACAGGCATCTTTGCTCCCCTTGGGCCTGGGCTGTGATGACCCCAGATAGGTATGTGGCTAAATGAGGTGTGGATGACTGTAAAGGGATAAGCCTTTACCCTCCACCCACCTCAGCATGCCGATGGCCCAGAGGTAGTCATGGGTGAGGTTTAAGTAGGAAAGACCCAGGGAAACACCTCCACAAAGGAAAGGCCTTGTTACCGCTCCCCAAACAGTGAATCTTTTCCTAATTCTGAATTAGAACAAATGGTTTACAGATATTTCCACCTCTGGCTGATAATGGCTCTGTCACTCAGGCAGTAATACCTCATTTAGGTGCCTTCTTCAGGGGTACTTCCCTGGGGGTCCCCATTCCACTAAAGGGTAGTGGGTGGTGGCAGCCAAGAGCCCATCTTCCTGGCCAAAGGCCACCTTCCCCATCCCATCCTGGTGCTGGCCCCGAAGCTCCAAGTCCCTGTGGAAAGTACCAGTTAGACTGCACTGGTCAGATTTAGGACTGGACAGTGTTGGATCCTCCAGCCATGGGTAGGCAGGCTTTAAACACGGCCCCAGTGCAGGTAAGGGTCTCCCTGGGCTCCCGCCATTCTGAGGCCAACAGACACCTGTGCAGTGGTGAAAGCATTAGCTTCTATGCAGCCCCACCTTGAGCTTCCAGAAAAACATAAGGACCAATTACCACTTAACAGGCAGACCACTGCATCTTCTTCCATGGGGGTGTAAGGCATAATCAGGGAAAGAGCCTGCTGGCAGCAGGAGGTGGGATCCCTGAAGGATGAGGGTTGAGTAGCTCTGGGTTGGGGGCTGGGTGGGAGAGACAAGGACAGAGAGCGAGAATATAGACACACACTCAAAGACAGATAAGGCAGAAACTCACTGACCTACAGAGAAGCTGGGCAGTCCAAGCACAGTCCCCACTCATGTCCAGCTTGCTGCTTCCTACAGGATCCCTATGCCTGGCATACACTAGGCCCGTGATGGCGAACTTATGACACGCGTGTCAGCACTGAGACGTGTAGCCATTTTCGATGACACGCGGCCGCATACCAGAGAAGTATGGGGCCACATGCTGAGAAGGACTTTTTGTCCTCGGCTCCTGCACAGCCAGGTGCAGTAGCCGAGGATAAAACATTTGCTGTAGTGTAGGCACTCTGTGCCGGAGGTCTGTAGGCCAAAACAACAGAACTGGGACAAAGCGTCTAGTTCTGGGACTTCCGGTTAGGCCGTTTTTCTCGAAGTGACACGCTACCCAAGTATTGCTCAGTTTTATGGCAAATTTTGACACACCAAGCTCAAAAGATTGCCTGTCACTGCATTAGGCACTCCATAAATGCTGATTAAGAGAGCAACTCATGGCCCTGGCCAGTTGGCTCAGCGGTAGAGCATCAGCCCAGTGTGTAGAAGTCCCGGGTTCGATTCCCAGCCAGGGCACACAGCAGAAGTGCCCATCTGCTTCTCCACCCTTCTCCCTCTCCTTTCTCTCTATCTCTCTCTTCCCCTCCCGCAGCCAAGGCTCCACTGAAGCAAAGTTGGCCCACGCACTGAGGATGGCTCCATAACCTCCGTCTCAGGCACTAGAAACGCTCTGGTCTCAATGGAGCATCGCCCCCTGGTGGGCAGCTGGGTAGATCCCGGTCAGGCACATGCGGGAGTCTGACTGCCTCCTCACTTCTAACTTCGGAAAAATACAAAAAAAAGAAAGAGAGAGCAACTTGTATGGGAACATAGAGATAGAACTATCAAAAAATGCATGATGGGGGAGAGGGAGTTGGGACAGGGTAGGACATGTGGGGACTGCTGGGGTGACGCCCACCACCTGACCATGCACCTGTAACACAGCTGAACATTTACTGGGCCGCCCAGGTCAGAGCCACCTGAATGAGCAGGTACAGCATCAGTAGGTACAGGTGAGAAAACTGAGGAAGATACCTGGCTGGTGTCACCAGCAGCAGCTGCTGGACACCCAAGAGATTCATGTGGGATATTTTATTTTTAAACTTTTCAAAATTGAATTTAGAGGGAGGGGAAGGGAGAGAGAGGGAGACAGGAACATCAATCTGTTCTTGTATGTGTCCTGACTGGGGATCAAACCAGCAACCTCTGCACTTTGGGATAACATTATAACCAACCTTGGTCAGGGCTCATGTGGAACATTTTAAAGGACTGACACCCAGACTGTCCTGGAACCTCTCAATTGGGACCAGGGGCATCTGGGGGTGGGGGTGGGGGGGCTGGGGATCTGGAGGTCCAGAGCAGTTGGCACTTGGGCCGTGAGACCTGTGGGGCAGGCCTGGGTCTGTCTCAGTCAGCACCTAGCATAGAGACACAGCCATGAAACTGGGTCCCAACTCCTGGGATGCACCATTAGGTTCCAAGAGAGAAAAAATGGTGTCACTGGGCTGAAGGGCACCAATCTGAGACTTCAGGCCATGTCCTTACCTGCTCCACCTCACAGGGATGCCTGACTTGGCTGACAAGGCTCTGCAAGTCACACTTAAAGGACAATTACTTTTTAACACATCCGATAAAGGTCCTGAGTATATGGAATGCTGTCACTGGCGAAGGAGCAGCATCACATTCCTATAAAATCCATCAGAAATCTGTTTCCAGGGCTTGGGGACCAGTCAGGGGTAGCTAAGGGGCATACGCCGCCATAGCCCCCCACATAGGCAGTTCTTGATCCAGCGTTGTTCCCACTGTTTGACAGCTGTTGTCTTGTTGGGCGACTTGAGCATGGTGACACAACCACACCTGTAGGCAGAGCTGGGTGGGAGCAGGTGCTGTGTGGGGTCCTCTCCCACCTGTCATGGGCTCTAGCATATGCTGTTCCCCCACTAGGAATGCTATTCTTTACATTGCCCCGAATGCCCAGCTAACTTCTCCACATCCTCCTGTCCAGACTCAGGCTTTGCCCCCTTACCGCCATGAGTGGATGGAGCAGGGTTAGGAGGTTCCAGTCCTGGCTCAGACACTCCCTAGTGGTGTGACCTTGGGAGTCAGAATCTGAGTCTAGGGTTGTGTAGCAGCAATCAGGGCCACGTTTGCAAAGTGCCAGCACAGGGTCCGAGCCTCATACTGCTGTGGTCATTCCTTCATTCCTGCACTTGGGTTACTGGAAACTGTGACAGCTGTGTGGTCACTGTTCCCTACTGATGCTCCAGGAAGGGAAGCCCAGGATCTCTCACGGCACCTCATCCCTTCCAGAAACTGCCTGCTGTGGCTGCTCAGCAGCACCACAGGGAGGCATGTTCACAGGTGGAGAAAGAGGATCACAGAGGAAAAGGCAGCCCAAGGCTACAGGGTGGCAGAGTGGGGACAGTGTTTGCTGCAGGATTGACACAGGGTCCGCAGTGGGTGCCTCACCTTGTACAGGCCTTGCATTCCTCTGTGGGGTGGGCTCCCAGGTGTAGCCTCCGCAGGTGGTCGATCTTGGGCTGGCCTGTTGCCCTGGCAGATGAGAGGGGAGAGCAGAGAGGATCAGGGTCCCACAAGCACACGCATGTACAGAGAATACACATGTACACAGAGATGTGTGCACATGTAAACATGTATACACAAACACGTACACATGTGTAAACACACGTGTGCACAAAGCTGTGTGTATACACATGTACATATGCAAACACAGATGCATGCACACATCTGTAAATGTGCATGCCTACACACACATGTGACGCACCCACTGTGGCAAAACACAAGCAAGTATGTGCATGTGGGTGTGTATCTACACTCCCTTTGCCCACAGAGACACCGGCCCTGGGTGATAGCAAACTCCCTAGATAATACCAGAGAACTTGGCAGTAGGAGACTCTACAGGAGTGGGACCTGGTGGCTGCGGCAAGACAATTGGTTATAGTCATGTGAAATATGTTTGAAAGTTTCCAGAACAAAGGGTTCAAAACCTCCTTGGGACCAGCATAAAGTCTTTTCTGAACCCCAAACACAGAGGGAAGCCTGCGATTCCTCAGGCCATGTCTACCATGACACAAGAAAGGAAATGCCAGGAGGTCCCGAGGGTGGACCACAGGGATGTGAATGGTTTTCCTTTTGCTCATCTGCTTTCTGAAACTTCCACCCAAAGTAACAGGCTATTCAGGGAGGTCACATGTGTTTCTCCATCCAGTGAGTACTCAGCAGAGGGGAGCCTGATGGGTCCCAGTGCAGATAGTAGCCCAGCCACTTCCTGGCTATGACCTTGGCTCAGTGATTATACCTTTCTGAGCTGTTCACTCGCCTGTGAGACAGAGACAAAACACCACCCCACAGTGCTATGGACAGTAAAGGGTAAACCTGGCAGGTTTGGGCTGTCCAGACAGCTGTTCCAAAGACAGGGCGGGCCCTTGACTACCGGAGTTTCCCTCAGCCCTGCGAAGGTCCTATCTGATTTAGTTTCTACTGACACCTTAGCTAGGCCAGATGTGGTTTATGGTGGGGGCCTTGGGCCACATTATCAGCCTGACCTCTACAGAGGCTGGAGCCCAAGTAACCACGGTAGGCCAGGTGGGCACTGTACACAGGAAGTGACCGACCACAGGGAGGAGTATATTACACAGAAACGTGAGTGCACAAATCAGTAAAGACTGAGGTAATGATGGAGAAAAGTGACAGGTAATGGGAGGTGAGAGGAAGTTAGTGCCTAAGCGAGGGACATCTCCTAGAACAGCATTCAGGTCAAACTGAGACAGAAGCAGCAGGCATAGCCCATACAAAGGCCCTGAGGCAGAGGCATGAAGGAGTTAGGTAGTTAGGGGGAACCTTTCAGAAGGAACACACAAAGGGCCTGAGGTAAAGCACACCTGATAAGGCCATCCAGCTGTAAGGTGGTGGCACTGCTGGGCAGAGTGGGAGCCTTGCCGAAGTACAGGCGCAGGGGCTGCTTGGGCTGCAGGCGGCTGACCAGACCATCACTGACAGGCAGCCAGTCCAGGTTGGGGATGAGCAGCTGGCTGGGTAGCAGGCAACACTCGTCAACAAGTGCCTCATCTGGCTCGCTCGTGGGGCCCTCATCACGGCCTACAGAGAGGAACCATTGGGATGTCGTGGTCAGCTTGGAGCCCAGGGACCAGGTTTGGGTCCAGCTCTGATCTGACTTTCTGAGTTGCCCTGGAAGCTCCTCCCCATCCATGGCCTCAATCATCTCCTCTGTAAAACGGGAACCCAATTATTCATTTTACAAATATTCAGTAAGCACTGGGTACCTTTTTGGGAACAGAGTTGCAAGAACAACAGAACCTGGCCCTCCAGAAATACACAGCCTGGTGACATGAGACAAGCCATAAGGTGCCTAGTAATGGGTGATGTTTAGTGAGCACCCAACCCATTTAAACCTGTGCAGGGTGCTGGAGAAACAGTGGCGACCAAGACAGAGCCAGTTCAACTTGTGAAAACATTGTAACAGGGAGACTCAGCTAGAGCTTGTATGTTGGCGGGGGGGCTGGGCATCTCACAACAGATCCAGAGCTTGGTGAGCAGGCGGAAGAGCAGGGACATGCTGTCCTGGGTGTCAGAAGTAGCGGTGTACACAGGCAGGCAGCTGGGTTTCAGCAGGCCCCAGATGCGGATGACGACCATCAGCTCCCGCAGCATGCCGAGTGAGGTGCCATCCCGTAGGAAGCTGTGTCCAGGCCTCAGTGGGGCACCCTGTAGGAAAAGGCACTTGGACTATGTATTTAAATGTGTGCTGCATCCTAGGACCTCCATGGGTCCTGGGGGAGGGGACTCTGGAGAGGGGCAGAGAGGGGGCACACCTGGTTGGGCAAGATGGCCAGCAGGTAGAGCACAAAGTCGCCCACCCACTGCAGGAGTTGCTGCAGAGCTTGAAGTGTGTTCATGTCCAGGACAAACTCCTCTGTCTTGAGGTTGATCATGACCTTGTCAATATCTGAAGAGGGAGAGTGGTCATGGGTGGCCAGGCCCTGCCATGCAGAGACTAACCCTGCTTTGTACCCTGGGTCTCTCATCAACTACCAGTACCCACTGTGAGCTGGGCCTGGATGAGGCTGACCCAACACCATGAACAAGCCAGCAGGCAAGATGACTGAGCCAGGGACCTTGGAGGAAAGGGCTGGACCCATAGCAACAGGATGTCCACTAACTACTCTAAGGACAACCCACTGCCCCTCGAGCCAAACTGTGCTGGGTCCTATGTAGCTCCTCCCTGATGTAGCTGACAGGTCTTGACCTGACTCATCTTTTTCTCTCTCATTTTTTTTTTTTAAAGTGAGAATAGGGGAGATACAGAGACAGACTCCTGCATACACTCCTACCAGGATCCACCTGGCAACTCCTGTCTGGAACCAATGCTCTGCCCATGCTAACAACTGAGCTATTTTTAGCACCTGAGGGAGAGGCTCCATGGAGCCATCCTCAGCACCTGGGGCCAATGCACTGAATCAATTAAGCCATCACTGCAGGAGGTAAAGAGAGAGAGAGAAAGAAGAGGGGAGGGAGAGAGAAGCAGATGGTTGCCTCATCTGTGTGCCCTGACCAGGAATCTAACCTGGCACTTCCACATGGTGGACCAATGCTCTACCACTGAACAAACTGGCCAAGGCCCTGACTCATCTTTTGTTCCCTCTGGTAACATCTGTCCCCAGCTCCAGGCAAGCCCTGAGAATCAATGCCTACATCTCCTTCAGGTACAAGCCTGGCACACAAAGAACACCCAGTGGACAGTGTTCGAGTGGGATTCAGGATGGTCCCACATACAACTATGCATGTGCAGTAGCTATTAGGATGGCCTGCCAGGTCGGGGTGGGGGGATGACCCACCAACATCTGTGATCTTGGCACAGATCTCAGTCAGCCGGTCACCAGGACTCTTATCGGGTGTGTTGAGGATGTGTGGGCGCAGCAGGGACTTGAGCGTGGAACTGATGGCGATGAGAAAGAGTTTGGCATGGTAGTCGCACACCAGGGTCACAGTGCAGGGCGACAGCTTGCAGAGCGAGGCTTTCATAGCCAGGATCCGAGTGGAGAGGACCTACAGGGTGTACGGCAGGAGCAGGGACATTTACTTGAGGGGCCTGGGGAAGAGGTTTTTGCCACAGTGTGTAGCTGGGCTGGGCAAGCTGAAGCAGCCTGCTTAATTCTGTGTGTCTCACTTCCTTATGGCAGAATCAAGTAAGAGAACCAACCTCACAGGATGGGAAATGTCAACCTGGGAGTGGTCCTACCCATAGCAGATACCAGGCCATGTCTGGGGACATCAGTGGTTGTCACACTTGGGATGCTCCTGGCACTGAACGGACAGGGGCAAGGCATGCTGCTCAACACCCCACTCTGCCCAGGATAACCCTCCCACCCCCTGCAACAGGGAGAGACCTAGCTCAGGTGTTAGCAGTGTTGAGGGAAACCTGGTCTTGTGGAACAAGTGAACGTGCTAAAGTATTAAAATGCTTCGGCATTGGCTGGATAGTTCGGTCGGTTAGAGTGTCATCCCAATATACCAAGGTTGTGGGTTTGGTCCACAGTAAGGGCACATACAAGCATCAACCAATGAATGCATAAATAGTGTGTGTGGGGAATGATGCTTTTCTCTCTCACCCTCCTTTTCTCTCTTAAAAAAAAATTTGGCTTGACCTGTGGTGGCGCAGTAGATAAAGCGTCGACCTGGGAACACTGAGGTTGCCAGTTCAAAACCATGCACTGGCCTGGTCAAGGCACATATGGGAGTTGATGCTTCCAGCTCTTCCCCCCTTTCTCTCTCTCTCCTCTCTCTCTCTCTCTCTCACTCTGCTCCTCTCTAAAATGAATAAAATAAAAAAATTTAAAAAAAAAAAAATTTTTTTTGTCTGACCAGGTGGTGGCGCAGGGGATATAGCATCGGACTGAGACGCAGAAGACCCAGGTTCAAAACCCCGAGGTCGCCAGCTTGAGCACAGGCTCATCTGGTTTGAGCATGGCTCACCAAAGTCGCTGGCTTGAGCAAGGGGTCACTTGGTCTGCTTTAGTCCCCTGGTCAAGGCACATGTGAGAAAGCAATCAATGAGAAACTAAGGTGCTGCAACTAAGAACTGATGCTTCTCATTTCTCCCTTCTGGTCACTCTGTCCTCTCTCTGTCTCTATCTCTGCCACAAAATAAAATAAATAATTTTTTTAAAATGCTTTGAGTTAGGGCCCTTAAGCGGTGATTTTATTTCTACCACGATCAGCCCTGGACCCCTGCTGCATCCTCACATCCTCACTAACAATCTCATTCACATCCTATCAGACTGCTCTTGTAAAGGAGGCCTTTCCCCCCCTTTTACTGTCTTACTGGTCATTACTGCCCAGAGAGGAAAGCTACCCATTTCTGAAATTGTTCTCTGTGTAGCACTTCCCCCCAATATTCAACTCACGCTTGAGTTAAGGGCCCCTTCGGATACTTGTGGTTTCACAGGTGCACAATCGTGTCACCTGGTCATCGTTTTCTCTTCCTCTCTGACCTTTAAGCCTATTTATCGGTCCTATCTCATCATGCATGTGAGGCCTTCCACTGTGCACTCATACGCATTCACACACCCTGAGCTGTTTGAGAAGACAGCCCTTGCAGGTGGCAGACGTGGTAGCCCCAGGGGTTCATATGTCACCTGCAGGGCTCTGACTTCCTACAGAAAACTCTCCAGATGAAGGACTAGGGAAGAAAAGAGGGGGCATCCTCTGTCAGGCGATGGCATATGGCCTAGAGCTACCTGTTGCAGGGCAGCTTTCTGGCGCGTGTATTCCTCATGTAGCCGCTCCACCAGGCTCTGCACCATGGTGGGCTGCACATGCAGCAAGATGTCCCACCAGTCATAGCCAGTCACCATGCAGTACTCCAGCAGGAAAAGCAGGTGCCGCAGGGCCAGGCTCGTGTCCAGAGTGTGGCCCATGGAGGGCGAGATGCGCAGCACACTCAGCTGTGGGAGAGGAGACGGCTGGTGAGGCCACAGAGGGAGCGCCGAGTGGATGAAGTTCTTAGCCCCGCCTAAAGCTCTGGGTACCGCACTTCCTCCCAGGCCTTGTGGGCCTGCTGCTATGTGGGCAGTCAGAGCCTGGCACGTGAAAGTATCAGTGGGCTTGAGGGAGCCGTGCAGCACTTCCCAAAGGCTACCCTATACCAAAGTGTCATTTGGGGTGACTGGACCCATCATTTAGGCTCCATTATGGAAGCAACCCCATGGAGGGGACCACAGGAATCCCACCAGACACAGACATGGTTCCCCAAAGAAGCTAAGACCCTCACATAAGGACAGGCTGTGGAACAGTAGACAGGCAAGGCCTCTACACACAGGTGCTGAAATGGACCAGAAGTTGGATGGAAACCAAAAACAGAAGTGACAGCCACATGTCCAACAGTTATTAGACAGAGCCTTTTCCTCCAGGGCAGCTGGGGGTGGGGTGGGGGTTATTCCCCCCCACACACACACTGAGGGGCTGTTTTGGAGCACCGGGACAGACAGCATTTACCTTCCCATGGTTGTCGATGCCCACAAGGGCCAGGGAGGTCCAGGACAGCTGCATGGCCTTGAAGTGGATGGCAGGGCCCGTGGTCCGAGGGCGCTTGATGGCTGGCTCATCCATGGAGCGTGGAGCTGTTGAGCTGTAGAAGATGGCCATGGTCTGCAGTGACAGCCGGTGCACAATATGGACACTGCCATCGTGGAAGGCCAGGGCCAGCCCTAGGGTCAGGGCACATGCAGGGTCAGGGGTAGGAAGAGTCTGGAACATGCCCAGGGGTGGCTGTGGGACTGCCTGGCTCTGGACGAAAGGAAGTCACTACCCTGGGGATGGGTGCACCTCAAGTCACAAAGGGTCCACTACATCGTGTGCGGCCAGCTGCCCCACAGCCACGATACCCTTTTCCTGTGCCAATGGCCCATGAGAGGGAGTGGAGCAAGCCAATGTCAGCTCAGGCTGCATATCCCCAGCTCCCTTGCAGCTGGCACTATGTTTTGGCTGATATGACTAAATGCACAACTTCCAGGGGGACAAAGTAGGAAGACACAGAAGCACACAAAGGGCCTCATGGCAGGAACAGAGGTCAGTAAAGTCACGGGATCCTCAAGCCCAAAGTTTGTAATGAATGTATAACAGGGTTGTGGGCTGACTATTAGCCACCCCAGTGTTTCCAGCCCGACTCACTCATGGACACAGGTTCCAGAGACGGAAATCAGGATCCACATCTCAGCTGCTACAAGGTGGCACTACTTAGATCTGGAAAGTCTTCTCACAACCTCTGCCTTATTGACTCCTAACAGTTCTTTACATGTTAAAGATACAGCTTTTCATCAGCCAGTCTCACTCTGAACTTGTTGGATCCTGAAAGCAGGGCCACCTCCTTGCTGCAAACTGACTAGAGACCAAGAGGCAGCAGCCATGACCCTAAGCTGTGAGACCTGAGCTCTGAGCCCATCATACCGAGGCCAGGGTAGAACTGTGTGTCGCTGGCCACCTTCAGGTCAGTGTTGGTGAGAGAGATGGGCAGCTTGGGTAGTGCCACAGCAGACACTCGGTCCAGGTCATTGGTGGCTGAAAGGATCCGCCATTTGAGAATCATGGGCTGCTTGTCACCAACTGAAAAAGGGGAAGGGATACAGGACAGCAGTGGAATGAAAACAAGACAAATGCCACAATGGTGGGCCCCAAAGGGGACAATGTCCAAGCTCCCTTCTCTGATCCTGGGCCCCACCCCAGCTTTGGTCACTCAGCACACCATGTCCCAGCCAGTTGTTTGGTGCAGGATGGGCATGTGACCCAAGGTGGCCAAGAGAACCCAGTCCTGAGACTTCCTGGGGATAAGGAGGAGGCATCCAACAGGAAGCTGTCAGCTGGCAGTAGTAGGTTCCCATTTGATGGACCCAACTCACCGAGAAGGGGGATACCTCCTCCAGACCCTGCCACCACACAAACCCCAAAACTCAACCTTGCAACTTAACCAGCTTGGGGTAGTTTTGTCCCTTATGATCTAAGAGGTCCTAGGTGGGACCCCAGCTCTTCCCACCACATAAGATGCATCCTCTCCCTGTACCCTCACCCTCGATGTAATGATGAAGCCCCTCTAACAAGAAGTGTAGTGGCCTGACCAGGCAGTAGTGCAGTGGATAGACCATCAAACTGGGACACAGAGGACCCAGGTTCAAAACCCCGAGGTCGCCCGCTTGAGCACAAGCTCATCTGGCTTGAGACAGGCTCACCAGCTTGAATGTGGGGCCACTGGTTGAGCATGGGACCATGATTACAGACATGACCCCATGGTTGCTGGCTTGAGCACAAAGGCCGCTGGCTTGAAGCCCAAGGTCACTGGCTTGAGCAAGGGGTTACTCACTCTGCTGTAGCCCCCCAGTCAAGGCACGTATGAAAAAGCAATCAATGAGCAACTAAGGTGCTGCAATGAATAATTGATGCTTTTTATCTCTCTCCCTTCCTGTCTGTCCCTATATGTCCTTCTCTCTGTCTCTGCCACACACACACACACACACACACACACACACACACACAAGAAGTGTAGTGATTTCCATGAATCCGGGCTTGGCCAGTGGGCACTGGTGAATGTGATATAAACAGAGGATCAAACAGTGCTTGTGCCCAGGTTGCTAGGGTAAGCAGGCTGGGCTGCAGGGGAGTATGCCACAGGAGGACAAGCCCAGCTGGCAGTCAGCAGCCTCAGGCCAGAGGCTGATGGCAGGCACATGAAACCAAGTGGGTGCAGCAGGGTGACCTGGTCCGAAATAACATGGGCTGTGGTTTTGAGCCTGAGTTTGGGGCTAGTTTGTTATGCGGAAATACTGACTCTCAAAGGGCTCATCTCTGCAACCATCTGTGTCCAGATTTGTGCCCTCAGCACACCATGCCCCAGCCAGTTTATAAACTGGCTCCGCACAGTTTATAAACTTGCTGCACACTCAGTAAGGGAATCTTGGCAAATGCTGCACCCCTAGATGAAACTAAAGTCCAAAGAGGTCAGAGTGGAATTCAGTATCCAGCATGGAAGACACTACAGAGTGTGAAGATAACAACCTTAAGCAGACTTCCAGGGAGAGCATTTGGACAGGGAGCCATGCACAGCCATTTAAATCCCCCTCCCCACATACACACATACTTCACGACTTCACACTGAGGCCCTGATGCAGCCTGCCTGCCCCCTGCGGGGCCATGAGCTACTGGCTATAAACTCCACAGGATGCTTGTCCAAGGACAGGGCTGTGTGGCCCTCCTCGTGTTAATTACTCTGCAGCTACAATGGGCAGCTTATGTAATCACCTCAAGCAGCAAGTGGAGCAGTGAGGGGCCTCCTGACATGGCTTCATTAGCGGCTTTCATGGCTTCCATTTAGTAATCCCCCAGCACACCCAACCATCCCAAGGATCCATTAGTGCTAATCAGCAAAAAGCAGAGCTTTTGTTTTTGTTTTTGCCAAGAAAACACCTGCATCTGTGCCTCAGGGCAGGATTTATCCATCATATTCCCATCGTCAGGGATGAAAACCAGTGGCTTTTCCAGCTTCCACTAAAGCAGGCCAGGCCAGTGTGTCCCAGGGTCTATATCAAGGAGGAGGGGGTGCCGGTCTTGGGCCATTCTGAGCCATGGGGTCCCGTGGTAAAAGGATGGGGGGAAAGAGAGGTGAGCATGCTCTTGGCAAACTCAGTTAACCCCTCCAGCCTCAGCTTCCTCACTCTAAACCAGTTTCCAGATTTCACGGGTTTTAAGATTAAGTGCTTCCCTGCAGCCCATGCCCCTTGCTGAGCTGGCTTCATTCAGCTCCTGGCCTCGTGCCCCAGGCCTTTATAATGCTGCTGTTCCTCCAGCAACCACACACTCCCAACAGGTTTCAGGGTGAGGTGGTTGGCTTGACTAACGGGTGACTATGGACAGGGAGGTCACCTTTGTGAGCCTCAATTTCCCCCAAATTAAAAGTCATATGGCCTGACCTGTGGTGGCGCAGTGGATAAAGTGTCGACCTGGGAACACTGAGGTCGCCAGTACAAAACCCTGCACTGGTCTGGTCAAGGCACGTATGAGAGTTGATGCTTCCAGCTCCTCCCCCCTTTCTCTCTTTCTCTCTCTCTCACTCTGTGTCTCCTCTCTAAAATGAATAAAATAAAAATAAATTAAAAAAAAAAAAAAGTCATATGCCCCGGCCCACCAAGGGGACTCACCCACAGGAGAGATCTGCTGGAAGATGTTGTTCACGGGAAGCCCCTCCTTCCTCAGGGACCAGCACTCCACAATGCTGCTTGTCTGACTGGACGCACACAACAGCACCTGGGGGACATTGGGCAGCTTGACGAGGAGGTGGTACCTCGGGCATCCACTAATTACGTGAGGTGGCGAAGCACTAGCTGTAACCCAGGCTCAGGTGCTGGCCTGCCTGATCCAGCCACCTCCCCTCCCTAGGCCTCCGTTTCCTGAGTCACTCACACTGGCCCCAACCTCACAGTTGTGGACTCAAACCCAGGCCTCCCTACCCACCACCCTGCTGGGACAGCTCACACCACCCCAGTGGTGCCCCTCCCTGGTGTTTTGGACCTGACTGCTGTACGGTTATGTTGGGAACCACAGTGACCTAGTAGGATCAGCTGAACAACAGCCCTAAAGATTTCTCTGTTCTGCTCTTAGGACCTGTGGACGTGTTACCTCACATGATAAAGAGGCTTTGCAGGTGGAATTAAATCGAGGAATCTGAGATAGAGACAACCCTGGATTCCCTGGGGAGCCTAGTGTAATCACAGGGTCCTGATATAAGAAAGGCAGAAGGGTCAGAGTCAGAGATAGAAGAGGTAACTGATTGCTGTGACAATAGAGGAAGGAACCACAAACCAGGAATATGGCACATCTAGAAGCTGGAAAAGGCCAGAAACAGTTCTCCTTGGAGCCTCTGGAAGGACCAGCCTTGCCCACACCTGGGTTTAGCTATTTTGAACTCCCGATCCAGGACTAGACATGAGAAGTGTAGGACACTGTGACCAAACCCCAGGTGGCCTCACCTGCTCGGACATGTCACGGGCCAGGAATTTGAGGTGGGTGATGGCGGGGAACTTATCCTTGCGGTTGAGGTCGGTGGTGCAGCGCATGAAGAGTGAAGGAAGGATCTCGGTGTCAATGCGACATTTCTCACTGACCACGCTCACACACACCTTGTAGAACTGCACAGGGGAAGCACTGCTGCCATCTGCCGTGGCCACCACGATGTTGCCACCACCCGTGAAGGCAATGTCAGCCAGGGCAACGCGACCACGCAGCCGGCATAGGCTCTCTGTTGATGTCAGCACCTGACCGTTGGGTTTGAGTAGGGACACAGTGACTAGGCCACTGACTGTCACCGCAATCCAGCCCTCCATGGGCTTGCCCCCAAACAGCGTGAGCGACGGTGAGAACTTGACACGGGAGAACTTCTCCCCAAAGCTGGAGGCGCCTGACTGCGGGAGAATGAACAAGGGTTTTAGTACTGCCACCCCCACCAAGAGCATGAGAAAAGATGCACTGTTCAGCTATCAGTGTTTTGCCTCTTGTGACCTAAACAACCCCCTTCTAAGAGTCATACCCACAGAAAAAAAGAGGAACAATGAGGCAGAAGCTATGAAAGCACAGGCTTGAATTCAAATTCTGCCTCAGCCACTTCAGCACTCTGTGATGTGGGCCTCTCTGACTCTCAGTCTCCTCATCTATACTTCAAAAGACCATGATGAGCCTGACCAGGTGGTGGTGCAGTGGATAGAGCATCGGACTGGGATGCGGAAGACCCAGGTTCGAGACCCCGAGCTCGCCAGCTTGAGCACGGGCCCATCTGGCTTGAGCAAAAGCTCACCAGCTTGGACCCAAGGTCGCTGGCTCCAGCAAGGGGTTGCTCAGTCTGCTAAAGGACCGCGGTCAAAGCACATGTGAGAAAGCAATCAATGAACAATTATGGTGTCGCAACGACAATGAAAAACTGATGATTGATGCTTCTCACCTCTCTCCGTTCCTGTCTGTCTGTCCCTATCTATCTCTCTCTCTGACTCTCTCTCTGTTCCTATTAAAAAAAAAAAGACCATGATGAGAATCAAATAACTGAACATATGAAGGACAGGAGTCAGTAACCTTCTCATGTAAGAGGCCAGACACAGTATTTTCAGGTTTGCGGCCAGGTGGCCTCTGCTCTATCTGCTTCCTCTCTGGGTTTATAGAAACAGCTACTGAAAAGACTGTTCACAGGAACAGGTGGGGCTATATTTGGCCCACATGCTGTGGTGTGCAGGAGAGGTCATGAAAGCACTGGCTGCTACAATTTTATTACTATGTTATGCTCTCAAATTAATTTCTAGTGACATTTATGTGCAACAAAATTCACTGGTTTGTTTTTTGGTTTTTTTTACAGGGACAGAGAGTCAGAGAGAGGGATAGACAGGGACAGACAGACAGGAACAGAGAGAGATGAGAAGCATCAATCATCAGTTTTTCGTTGTGACACCTTAGCTGTTCACTGATTGCTTTCTCACATGTGCCTTGACCGCGGGCCTTCAGCAGACTGAGCAACCCCTTGCTGGAGCCAGTGCCCTTGGGTCCAAGCTGGTGAGCTTTTGCTCAAGCCAGATGAGCCCGTGCTCAAGCTGGCGACCTCGGGGTCTGGAACCTGGGTCTTCCGCGTCCCAGTCCGACACTCTATCCACTGCGCCACTACCTAGTCAGGCCAAAATTCACTGTTTTTTAAGCATGGGATTCCATGGGTCTTAACAAACATGTCATGGAAAACTGCTAAAACTGTGACCAGAATCGCCTTCCCTCAAAAGGGCCCTCATGTTCCTTAGCAGTCAGTCCCATCCATCCCACCCCAGTTTCTCGGTTGTATTATTAATGTTGCCTTTTCAAGAATTTTACCCAAGTGAAACCAGTATGCAGCCTTTATGCCTGGCTCCTTTCACACAGTATGATGCTTTTGAGCTTTGTCTGTGCTGTTTAATCACTAAAACAGCACTGAGCTAGAGACTGCACAGGGTTTTTCTAAGTGGTACAAGAGTATCTGTGCACCCCATCTGGTGAGCTGGAACAGAATGCAGATTCCTGGGCTTCTGACCTGTGCCAGGTCACAGGCGGACCCCACTCACACATTCTCTCAATGAATCCTCACCATGACCCACCACCAACCCCATCTGACAATGAGCAAAGTGATGCATTGAAGCATGAAGACAGGATTTGAACTTCAGTGCACTTTGACCTAGTTTTAACTGACACTGGGCTGAGACACAGAGTATGGAGAGAGGAATTCTGGAATATTACTGAATCAAAGTGTGAACTGGGTTCTGAGGACAGCACCCACCAGTTAAATGGGAGACTCACTGAGGACAGCAGCAATTAGTTAAGTAAGTGGCCCACTGAAAACACAGGTGCCAACTGATAGCTTGATTAAAGGTGTGCACTAGGCCCAGGAATTGAAAAACTAGAGGATGCTGGTGGTGGGAGAGGAGGAACCAAGTTGGCAGGTGGATGGATAAAATAAATGGTTTTGTCCACTGCCCCTACTCACTCAGGCAGATGCTTACCTTTTCCACATGCAGTGCCAGCTTCACACCATTGTGCAGCCAAGACAGGGCCACAATGGGGTCGCCCTCCACCAGGCTTCCCACAGGACTCTCCCAGCTGTTGGCCAGGTGGTCTGCCATGCTCCAGCACTTGATCTGCCCATTGGCATCAGCAGACAGGAGGCGGGAGCCTGTGGTGAGCAAACTTGCATCACAAATCCCGACCATGGGCAGGGACTATCACCTGCAGTAGGTAGGTTAAGGGCCTGGGAGAAGTCAGCTTAGTTGAGGTGGAGCAGGGGAGTGGCACAAAGTATGATGCAGAAATGGCTCTGAACACGGGAACAGGAACAGCAGAAGCCACAAAGCCATAAGTTAAAGGTTCAAATCCCAGCTCTGACTTCAGGGACAGGACCAAGAAAATACAGAACACATCCCCCTAGGATTTGGGGTCAACTGTGAGCATCACCATGGTCAACTTTGGCCATATAGGAACCTACTGACCCTGCCAGCCTGGCTCTCACCTGACTGGTCCCACTCGAGGCAGGTGATGGCCTCACTGTGCTCTGAGCTGATGGAGTGCACGTCCCAGGGGTGCTCTGTGTCCAGGATGTGGATCAGGCGGGTCAGGTCTGCAGGGCACAGGTCATAGTCAGCACAAACACAATGACATGTCCCTGAAGTGCCCAATGACTCCAGGGGTACTCTGGGAAAAACCCTGCAAATGTTCCACCCACTGGGAAGTCATGGAGAGGCTGCTGACCATATAGATAGTCCAGGCACTAATGAGGAGCAGGCTTGTTCCCTCAGGAAATCAGAACAGGCCTGTAAATTTCCCACCAGTGTGTGTGCAACAACTTTTTATTAAGAAATTAAATTTAAAAAAAAAGAAATTAAATTTAATGGGGTAACATTGGTCAATACAAATACATAAGTTTCAGGTAAACATCTTTATAGCATTTGCACTGTTGATTGCATTGTGTGCCCATCACCCAAAGTCAAGACATTTATCATTACTGTATATTTATTCCTCTTTACTAAATTTGACATCAATGGTCTACAACCACATTTTTAACAGTTTCTTTTTTTTTAATCTTTTTTTTTCTTTTATTCATTATAGAGAGGAGACACAGAGTGAAAGAGAGAGAAAAAGAGAAAGAGGGGAGGAGCTGGAAGCATCAACTCCCATATGTGCCTTGACCAGACCAGTGCAGGGTTTTGAACTGGCGACCTCAGTGTTCCCAGGTCAACGCTTTATCCACTGCGCCACCACAGGTCAGGCTACAACCACATTTTTAATAGACCCAGAAAAGAGAATTAGAAGAAAACGACCCCAAAATGTTAACAGTGATTTCCCTTGTGGAAGATAATAGATAGTTCTCTTTATCCTAAATGTCTGTGCTTTCCTAATTTTCTCTAATGAGTGCACATTACTCAAATGATGGAAATAAGAAGATGACCAGCGGCCATGAACCTTACAGGTTTTCTAAAGTCAAAAGTGACATGTAAGGTCTGGAAACAGGCAGGAGTCTCCAACAAGCCTGAGTGGAGTTTCCAGCCCTCCTCCCTTCCATCCCACAGAGGTGATCCCAGCATCCCCCATGCACCAGGTATAAGACAGCACCATCACAGCAGCCACCAGTTAAACAGATGGCTCACTGAGAAGAGCAGCCACCAGTTAAATGGGAGGTAGTTGACCAAGGACAGCAGCCGTCAGTTAAATGCATCTGCCCTTTGCACCTCTGAAGGATTGGGACCTTCACCACCCCTCAGTTATGAATGAGGAGGCCCTGAAAGGGCCTAGACGTGTGGGAGATGGTTCCTGGGCAGGCCTAGAGACCTGGAGTCACCCATGGCCATGTGCCAAGCACCACGGGAGCCAGGGGCAGAAGTATAATACTGTGTGGGGAGAGGAGTAGAGGAAAGGGAACTAGGGCTGGAATGAACGTGAAGGGGTGCACCTTGGTCATCATTCCGGAGGTCTGTGGTGAAAGCGATGAGGTTGCGGCAGGACCAAGCGCAGGCCAGGGGCACTGATGGACAGTGGGTGCTCTTGGGCCATTTCTCCCACTCGCAGACGTAAGCCAGATCCATTGTGCCCACCTGCCACAGGTCACACACCGAGGACAGTCACCTGAGGAAGAGAGTGACCATCTGAAGGAGGGAGTGACAGGGAGGACTGGCTCACCTTGGCTAAGTGCCTGCCTGTAGGGCACTGAATGCCATGCTGGATGCTGGGTTACCACAAGGATTAAAAAGGGCTCAATCCTTGCCGCCCTTCAGTCTTGTGTGTGTGAAGGGGAGGGCTGCATTTTAAACACAGAGGTCCAGGAAGGCCTCACTGGGGAGAAGACATTTAAGCACAGGTGCAAGGGAACATACTGAAGCACGCAGATGTCTAGGGAAAAGTACTGCAGGTGGAGGAAACAGCCAGTGCAAAGGCACAGACGGTGGATCAAGCCTGGTGCGTTTAAGGAGTGGCCCCGTGATTGGGATGAGTTTGGGAGGTAACAGGGCAGATTGTGCAGGGCCCTGTGGGCTTTCACCATGAGTGATGTAAGAGTTTCAGGAGGGCTGTGACTTATGTTTCAACAGGACCCCTCTGCTGTCTGGAGGATACAGCTGGGAGACAGGGTGAAGTGACTGCAGTGGTCCAGATGAGCAATGGAACTGAGAAGAGATCAACCCTGAGTCTATCTTTAAGAAAAGGCACCAGTGGGGCTACCTTTAGCTGAGTTGGGGAGACAGGTTGGGGGAGAGTCAGATTGTAAGAGACTTGGTGTGGGATTTACAGATTGTAAGTATAACAATAATGGTGAAACTTCCTCAGTGCTCTTTCTGATATTGATTACAAGTTATTTCTTTTCACCACTGCCAAAGCCCAGTGAGGTAGTTAAGTACAATAAACCTCACGTCCCCAATTCTTCAAGACTTGCTCTGCCTACAAGTCCCTTCAACGCTTTAACCTCTGCCTCCAAAGCCCTCCTTCCCCATCCACTTCAATCTCTGCTTTCCAGACACCGCTCCCAATTTGCCTCTTGAGCCCCCAAGCCCAGCCTAAACTCATAGACATCACCCCAGACACCTTCAAACAATCCCTACACCTATCCCCAAAACCCTCCACGCCCCGCCCCTAACACCCTTTGCTTTCCAGACCCCGACCTATAACCAAACCCTCCAGGTTCAGCCCCAATTTTCCCCTTGAGACTCCAGGTCCCAAACCAGAGACCCCACGCAACCGCTAGGTTCCGCCCCCAAGTCCCTCCATAACCCTCAAGCTCCGCCCCAAATTCACCCCAGGACCCTCCCCAGGGAGAAACTATTCCTAGGTCCTGTCCCGATTTCCCCCAGGTGAGAAACCCGTTTCCGCCACAACCCCCAGACCACGCCCAGAGTTCCAAGTGGCGTACCCATCACCCTTTGCTTTCTAGACCCGCCCTCTGAGCCCACAGGCCCCGCCTCCAGCCCGCGAGTCCCCGCCTCCTTCAGGACACGCTCCCCGTGGTCACAGGGAAGCCGGCAGAGCCCTCCAGATCTCCGTACCCCTTCGCTCACCGGGCCAGCCCGTAGGACACGGCCGCAGACTGCACTCGCTCTAACTCCCCGACTCCAGCGCAGCCATCTTCCCTGGGACCAACGAGTCGCCCGCGCAGCGCGGCCGCTTTCCAGAGACTTCTGGGACGGCCGCAGCTCTGGCTCCGCCTACTTCCGGGCGTGTGTGTGTGTGTGTGTGTGTGTGTGTGTGTGTGTGTGCGCGCGCGCGCGCGCGCGCAGATATTTTAGCATCTACCTGAGTTGTTTTGTTAGACTTAACACTTTTTCGACTGCAGTGAAAGACCCCCTTTTGGTTACGCAATGTACTGCATTGATATATAAAGATGGATTGCCAAACCTTTGTAACATAATTAACCATAGTGGAAACAAAGTATTTATATGCCCTGTAAAAAGACCCAGAGTGGGCCTTTATCTTTTGTTTGCTTGAACAGCACATGGAACACTACAGCCCTGGCCGGTTAACTCAGCTGATTAGAGTGTCGCCCCAATACTCCAAGGTTGTGGGTTGAATCCCAGTCCAGCCACATACAAGATTGGTGATTCTCTTTCAAATAAATAAATTTTGAAAAATTGGAATGGGCCCCAGCCAGTTTGCTCAGGGGTAGAACCTCAACCTGACGTGTAGAAGTCCGAGTTCTGGTCAGGGCACACAAGGAGAAGCGACTGTCTGCTTCACCACCCGCCTTTTCCTCTCCTGCAACCATGACTCCAATGGTTAGAGCAAGTTGCTCCCCTTTGCCTCCCGGGACCCCTGATGGCTCCCTGGCTTCAACCTCAGGCATTAAAAATAGGTTGGTTGCCGAGCAACAGAGCAGCAGGGCCAGATGGGCAAGGCATCACCTGGTAGGGGGCTTGCCTGGTGGATCCTGGTCCAGGGACATACAGGAGTCTGTCTATGCCCTCCTCGCCTCTCACTTACTAAAAAAAAAATTCTTTTCAAAATTGGAATGGTACAGATTACTCCCCATGTATAAGACGCACCTTAATTTTGGGGCACGAAATTTGAAAAATGTATTACATAAAGTTATTGAGCTCAAATTATATTCATCATAAAATTCATACAACTCGCCTGACCTGTGGTGGAGCAGTGGATAAAGCGTTGACCTGGGAACACTGAGGTTGCCAGTTCAAAACCCTGCACTGGTTCGGTCAAGGCACATATGGGAGTTGATGCTTCCAGCTCCTCCCCCCTTTCTTTCTCTCACTCTGTGTCTCCTCTCTAAAATGAATAAAATAAAATTTAAAAAAAAAATTAAAAAAAAAAATTCATACAACTCATCCGTGTGAAAAAGCAGGAAATGCAAGTAAAAAAAATCTACAACCACTGTATAAGATGTACCCAGTTTTTAGACCCCAAATTTCTCAAAAAAGGGTGAGTCTTATACATGGGGAAATATGGTAGCATGGCCCTTGTGCATTCTCTCTCTCTCTCTCTCTCTCTATATATATATATATATATATATTTTTTTTTTTCCCCTGACCGGGGCAAACTGAGTAACCCCCTGCTCAAGCCAGCAACCTTGGGCTCAAGCTGGTGAGCTTTTTGCTCAAACCAGATGAGCCCGCGCTCAAGCTGGCAAGCTCGGGGTCTCGAACCTGGGTCCTATGCATCCCAGTCCGACGCTCTATCCACTGCACCACCGCCCGGCCAGGCTAAAGCATTCAATATTTTGCTTTTCTAATATCCGTGGGTGGGGAAACAGGCTGGATAAGAAAGTGCTTGAGGGCCTGACCTGGCAGTGGCGCAGTGGATAGAGCGTAGGACTGGGATGTGGAGGACCTAGGTTTGAGACCCCAAGGTCGCCAGCTTGAGCATGGGCTCATGGTGAGCCCAAGGTTGCTGGTTCATGCAAAGAATCACTCGGTCTGCTGTAGCCCCCCCCACCCCCCTCCACCACCACCACCCCACCCCCGGTCAAAGCACATATGAGAAATCAATCAATGAACAACTAAGGAACCACAACAAAGAATTGATGTTTCTCATCTCTCTCCCTTCCTGTTTGTCCCTCTCTCTATCTCTGCCACACACACACACACACACAAAAGTGCTTGAGGGCCTTCCCATCCTCAAATCCCATCCCCAACTCCTTCAAAAGCTAGTTTCATTTTGTATTTGCTTTACTTTTGTATCGTTCATAGATAGGGAAACTGAGGCACGGTTAAGCAAAGTGATTTATCCAATTGAGGACTCTTCTAGATTTATACCACATCCTCAATTCCTCCTACAAAAGCTGATTCCATTCCTGTAGATTCTCCCCAGTTTGTAGGGTCTTCCCCAAGAATACCTACTGGGATTGCAGGGTAGGGTGCCCCCGGTGGAAGGTACTACCTGGACAAAGGCCTAGAAGCCAGAGAGCCTGGGACCTGAGCTGGGGAAGAGGGACAAGAACCCCACCCAGCCCCACTCCTTGAGACCCTGTCCTGTCCTCTGAGAACCTGGGGATGTGTTCCATCTACAGATGGGAGCCTCGGAGTTTGTTACTCAAATATCTCCTTTTGTCCCCCCTACTAGTCATTTGGGTTTCCGTTATTTAGCATCTACCTTTAGAACTATTTAAATGCATGTTAAAGTGGAATACAGCATGTAGAACTATAAAATGGAATACATGCGCCTGACCAGGCGGTGGCGCAGTGGACAGAGCGTCGGACTGGGATGTGGAAGACCCAGGTTCGAGACCCCGAGCTCGCCAGCTTGAGCGCGGGCCCATCTGTCTTGAGTAAAGGCTCGCCAGCTTGGACCTAAGGTCCCTGGCTCCAGCAAGGGGTGGCTTGGTCTGCTGAAGGCCCGTGGTCAAGGCACATGTGAGAAAGCAATCAATGAACAACTATGGTGTCGCAACGGCAACAAAAAACTAATGATTGATGCTTCTCACCTCTCTCTGTTCCTGTCTGTCTGTCCCTATCTATCCCTCTGACTCTCTCTCTGTCCCTGTAAAATAAATAAATAGAACATTTTAAAAAATGGAATACATGCATTTAGAACTATTTAAATGCATGTTAAATGGAATACCCACTGGTTTTCTAACACAGTGGTCTGATAAAAGGAACTAGGCTCCTCGGAGAAATACACCAGTCCAGCCCAAGCATCATGTGATAGCAGAAAGTCAGAATTGTGCTCAAGAAATAGAAACTTCATAATGATGGGGCTCCCTAAAGAGGCAGAGGAGCCCACTAAGAGCTCCCAGCAGCCAAATCTGGAATAATTTCTGCAATAAAATTAAGTAATACTGCATTGTAACCCAAAGTAGGAAGTAAATACGCATTCCTCCACACTGATATAAATGATTGAATAAATGCATACCTGGGGGAGAAGAGACAAACTTCCTCTGCTGAATTCCCCATGATTAATGTAGATTCTCCACCCTTAGGGAGGTGGAGCTAAGGGACACCAGAGCCACTAGGAGCTGGGTGTCCCTTAGAGGTAAGGAGGACTCTCCCTAGAGCCTCTGGAAGAAGCAAGGCCCTCCAACACTTTTGAGTTTGGACTTGTGGCCTCCAGAACTGGGAGACGATAATCCCCTGTTGTTTCAGCCTCAGTGTGGGTTCTTTTATTGCATTGTGCAGTGTTTTGTACTGGCCACCCCAGGAACCTCACACAAGTGACCTTTTGGAGGTCCTGCAACTGGGAAGTGCAGAGCTGGGGTTTGAGCCAGGGCAGCAGAGCCAAGGCCCAAGTGCTTCCAGTAATCTTCACAGCACCTGCCTCACCCTCTGGGTCTATCAAAGCACAAAGCTCCTTCCCTAGGCCTACAGCCCTCAGTGACCAGTACCCAAGCACATCCTGAATGCCTATTGCATCCCCAGCCCTGCCCTAAAAGAAAACCCCATATCTGGAGACCAGAGCACCAGAAATTTATTAAATTCTCCACTTTTCTCAAAGTGCAATAAGCCATACACACGGGAGGCGGGGGGAGTCCCCAGCCCTGCTCTTGTGGCCCAGGTCAGGGTGACCAGCCTGAGGACACCCAAAGCAAAAGACAGAGTCAGGCTTGGGGGAATTGGAGGGATGGGGGAGGTGAGGAGACATGGAGAGAAGAACATGGCAGTGGGAGGGCAGAGGCTTCTGGCTGGAAGTCCCAGACCCCCAGAATGAAGAGAGAGGAGAAAAGTTAGGGGGAGGAGTTACAGAGCAGGCAGGGCCCCAAGAGCCACCAAAAAGCACCAGGGAGGAAAACACACATTTCAAAGAGGATAAAACCAGCCTTTAAGACGCAGCTTCAGTCCTGGGTCACAGGACACCAGCATGCATTTGCACACGCACACGCACACACACATAATGCTCCTGGGATGAGGGGCAGCACCCCAGAGACTCCCCAATTCTAGCCAGAAAATTGGGAGCGAGATCAAGCAGGGACTAGAACAAAGCCCCTGATTTATCAGTTGGGGTAAATATTTGGTTTTTCTTCCCAAAAGGAATTTAAAAATCTACAACACATCATGCCAAATTCATTAAAAGTGATAAAAACCTAGCTTCTTCTTCCTTGCTTAATCTTCAGACTGGGCTGGAAAACCTGACCGAAGAAGGAAAACGGAATTGAACAGGCCAGGTCTCCCCACCCAAATACAAGTCCCAGAGTGGGGAGTTATGGGCCCAGGATAGCCTGGGGCAGGTCCAGCTGCCAGCATTTACCTGGAAGAGCTGGGATGAGATGGGGCCAGGGTGAGAGTACCATCCCAAGGGGGAGAGCACATTTCCAAAGACAACTTCTAAAAATAACAAACACATTTTGGTGGATGGTTGGGAAGTTTTGATGGGATGTGGGGGCAGGTGGGCTGGCATCAGCTACGTTGCTCCAGGTAAGCAGACAGGAGCAGCCCTGGGGGCAGGAAGTCCAGATGCCGATTGCTGACTTTCATCTGCCTCTTGCCCTCTAGGTCAGCACCTGCAAGAGGCAGGAATGAAAGAAATGCAAGTCATGGCACCATAGGTGCCATGCCCATGGCCCTTCCTTGCTGGAGGTTACGGTGGCAAGCTGGCACTTGGGGTCTGGCTGACCATGACAGCCTCACGAGAACAGCTCCAGCTCCATGAGATCCTACATCTGCAACCAGTTTATCCTTTCTGTTCCTTATTCCATATTCAGACGGACGCACTGAGACACACAGCCGGAAGGCCAAGGGGAACATTCATGGCCCTGAACAAGTGTACCTTCTCCTACCTGCTTGCCTGCTTCTGTCCCTGCCCTAGGATGACTGTGAAGCAGTCCCACCTGAAGGCTTCTGCCTGGCTGTTCCCTCTCCCCTGCTCCCTATCTTGACAGGGCCCCTTCTCCTCTGTGTTCAGGCAACACCTGGACTCCGGCAGAGAAGCACCCCCAGCCCAGCCCCTCCCTCCTGAAACTATAGTTACAAAGACAAGTAGGAGGGTGCCTGACCAGGTGGTGGTGCAGTGGATAGAGCGTCGGACTGGTATGTGGAAGACCCAGGTTTGAGACCCCAAGGTCGCCAGCTTGAGCATGGGCCCATCTAGCTTGAGCAAAAAGCTCGCCAGCTTGGACCCAAGGTCGCTGGCTCCAGCAAGGGGTGGCTCAGTCTACTGAAGGCCAGCGGTCAAGGCACATCAATGAACAACTAAGGTGTCGCAACAGCAACAAAAAACTGATGATTGATGCTTCTCATCTCTCTACGTTCCTGTCTGTCCCTATCTATCCCTCTCTCTGTCCCTGTAAAAAAAAGAACAAGACAAGTAGGAGGGCTGCTCTTCCACCAAGGGATGAACCATCCTGGGGTTGCCATGGGAACCATCTCCTCCACAACTCTGGGCAGAAAACAGAGACAGGCAGAAAGATAGGAGTGGAGAGTGAGGACCCAATAGGGTACCCAGGGCTGGCAACGGCCTGCAGGCACCCTCCCTGAGGGGTTGTGTTCTAAGACTTCCCCCCTTTGTAAGTGGAAACACAGGACCCCGGATGGTGTACTATACTTGCCAGAAATCATGTGTGGCACAGTGGAGGGGAGTATGGTTAAATGAGGGCCCTGCAGACACTCGGGTCTCCTCATCTTATCTTGGGGACCATCAAGGCTCAGCTTTATCACCCCCACATAGGCCCCTCTCTCCCCCTGGCCCTGAAGATGTGGATGGAGGGGGTCTGTGTCCACAGTGCCACTCAGTGTGGAGCCAGGATCACAGGAACCTCCAACGAATTAACGAGTCTCACTACCACCACTTTGTTCAGGCTGTCTCCCCCCACCGCCAAGGCTCCTGTTGAGTAAGCAGACACTATGTAGCCTTGACTTCCTTGGGCAGAATTGGCTCACTTGGGAAGGTCCCGGGGGCTGCCAGGACTTACTGGCTGAGATGAGGTCCATATACTGACAGACAGCATGGAGTAGCAGCCTCTCGAAGCTGTGGAGGAACGGGCAGTGAATAGCCATGGGTTGGAACCAGCCACCCTGGGATCTGGCTGTGCCTGCCCCCACCAGTCACCTGTTGTCCAGCATGGCTGTGTACACAGCCTGGGGGGACACAGAAAAGAACCGCAACAGCCGTTCCTCCCAGGTCTCCAGAGTTTCCTGCAGGAGAGATAGGCCCAAGGGCCAGACTGAGTTTGTGATCTTGGCCCAGCTGTCCAGGCCCTCATATCCAGGATAGCCTCCAGAGCTCAAAGTCTTAGGCTCAATGTGGCCTCTGATAGGCAACATGAGGCTACTTAACTGGTTCCAAGAATTCCAGGCATCCAGAAATCTTTTATGTTTTTGAATGCCTACACTTTCTGTCTAGTGAACTCCTACACATCCTGTAGTGCCCACGCCCACCTTCATTGCCCTTGACCCCCACCCACCCACAAGGAGAGCCCTTGACCAGCCCTAGGTCCTGCATTCTGATCACACTGGTATGTATGTATCCTGTCTTGTTTCTACACAGCATATGCACTAGATAACTGGCGCCTCGTCATGCCACCCCCAATTGAAAAGTTGAGACAGCCAAGTGAGAAAAGACTGGCCCAGCCTGGTACTCACCATGGGGATGCGGCTCCTCTTGAGAATGGCTCGCAGGCGCCGGCTGATGCGCTGGAAGCACTCTCGGGGGGTATAGGCCGGGTCTTCTGTAAGAATCCAAGGTTTGGGGCACAGCTGAAGCAAATTGCCTGCCTGCCCCTGCCAGGCTCCTCCCCACGTATCCCCAGTTCTGCCCTACACACTAAGCCAGGCCTCTATCCACGGGTCTGATGCCTCTACCCCACATGGAGAGCTCACCTCTCCTCTGGTCTTCCCCTCGGTTAGGCCCCCTCCTCCGTGTCTTGCTCTTGGCCTCATCTTCTAGGTATTGGAGGACCCGCTCTTGCTCTTCCCCAGAGCGGTTCATGAAGTCATTCCAGACCTGGAACAAAGGCAGGCAGGCCCTGGGCTAATGACAGTACATTTCTGGGCCTCAGTTTCCTCATCTGGCCAATACACACAGGGGGCCACAAAGTGCATGAAAATACTCCTTGTGGACACCTTTGCCTGCCAGTTCATGGGGCACATGCAGACCCACCCCTCTGGGGAAGGATATCTGTGCTAGGAGGTTCTGGTGGGGACCCTAAGGGAGATCGAAGGGGCATTTATCAAAGGACCAAAGGTGGGCAGGTATTATTGGTAAAGGTACTAGCTCAGGCAATGCCTGGTGGTGGGAGCCAGAACAGAAACACAGAGGCCAGTGTGGCTGGAGCAGAGAAGGGAGTGGAGCAAGGGGGTAGAAGGCCCACCTTTACATAGGTCTCATTGTTGCAGGCCTCTGCAAAGATGCCAGGTGCTGCAGGGGGTGCCAGGTCCCCATCGTCTGGACCAAGTGTTTCCCCATCAGTCTCCAGCAGGGTCAGGAGGTACTTGGCTAGATGGAAACAGATGGTCTCTGGGCTGGGGTGTGGCATTTGGGGCCCCCAGGCTCCATGGAGACCTGCAGACCATCTTTGCTCTCTGGCTACAACAGCCTCCTCACATCCACACTCCCAACTATTTTTCCCAGAAGGCACAGAAAACATCTCCAGAACTCCTCCTAACTCTCCCAGCCTTATTGAACTCCTACACACCCTTTAAAGCTGCAGCTCCAATGCCCAAAGCTCCCTCTAGCCTAGCCTCAGTATTCCCCAGCTCAGGGCCAGGCTCTTAGTAAGGGCAACAGATAATTCCAACGTGCACATCATTCTCATCTGAGGCCTAGGAACCCCAGGAAGTGCCCCTGAACCCTGCTCACTGTTTTCCAGGCGCTGGAGGCTCTTCCGCCCTTTGGCCTTAGGCACAAGGTCTGAGTTCCGCACGGCCTGGTTGATGAAGTGCTGCTTCCGCTTGGAGGCTGAGAACCTCTTCACTTGGGAACCAGCTAGAGTGGGCAGGCATCCCGGAAGGTGCCTGTGGCCAGAGGTGGGGCAGAGGGCAGTCCTCAGGGCCAAGACAAGCCAGTACCCTCAGGTAAAACCCTACCATTGTCATTTTTTAAACTTTATTTTTATTTTTTTACAGGGACAGAGAGAGAGTCAGAGAGAGGGATAGGGACAGACAGACAGGAACGGAGAGGAGAGAAGCGTCAATCATCAGTTTTTTTGTTGCTGTTGAGACACCATAGTTGTTCATTGATTGCTTTCTCACGTGTGCCTTAACCGCGGGCCTTCAGCAGACGGAGCAACCCCTTGCCGGAGCTAGTGACCTTGGGTCCAAGCTGCTGGGGAGCTTTAGCTCAAGCCAGATGGGCCCGCGCTCAAGCTGGCGACCTCGGGGTCTCGAACCTGGGTCCTCCGCATCCCAGTCCGACGCTCTATCCACTGCGCCACCACCTGGTCAGGCTAGGAGTTTCTTAAAGACTTGATTCACCTGAGCCCAGCTGCCTCATGCCCTTGGACACCCCCACACACACACACACAAACACAAGTGCCCAGGGACCAGGGAGGGGGCTAGAGTGTTCCCTCACCCCACCCCCGACCCCGCAGCTAATCTGGCCTCCTCCAGAACAAGTGGCATTAACTGTGGAAATGGATTAGCAGTGCCACGACTCCTGCTGGGGACTTTGAGGCCAGGTGCAGTGGAACAGCAGGGGACTCTTAGATAAACTTCCTGGCAAAGAGAAGTTGCTGGGCCTTCAGGCCTTCCCGGTCAGCCACTAACAACCCCAACCATAGGATGGTCCTTGCTGGGAACAGAAACCCTCACCCTGTGGGCTGATGGTAGATTCTGGCCCTTAGAGAGTCTGGGGTCCTCCTCCCCATGTCCTAACTCCCTCCCCTTCATTCACTCCAGTCATCTCCTGCTGCTCTGCCAGTAAGCTAGGCACAGTTCCACCTCTGGTTCTTTGCCTTGGCTGTGCCCACTGCCTGGTACACAATCTCTTAGACTGGCTCACTGGCTCACTTCCTTTTGGCTTCTGTTGAAACCTTAGTGAGACTGCAACCTCTTCTATTTAATACCTTACTGCTTTGGCTTTCTGATCACCATACACTCTACTCCATTGCTCACATTTCCTGCTAGATCATAACCTCTGCTTGAGCACTCACAGCCATGCCTGGCACACAGTAGGTGCTCAAAAAATAACTGCTGGATCAATGTCCTGGAAATCCCTGTGGGTGCCTATGAGTATAAGAGAAGACATTCAAAGCCAAAAGAAGCTGGGATAGGCACCCTCCACTGGGAACCCAGTCCCCATCTGCTTGGTTTCCTCCTGTGATGGGGAGCTCACCTCCTCAGTCACATCAATAATCACAGCAACACCCCTGGGTTGAGAGCATTCACATATCAAGTCAGCACAAGATCCAACCTGAGAGTTGCCCCCTAGAGGCCCAAGCACCTTCACCAGAAGCCCCAGATTCACTCATGCTCTCCCTGGGGCTCCAGTGTCTATGTCACTATTCTAGGAGCTGGACAGAGTCCAAGATGGCAGCCTGGTTGGGCCGATAACAGAAGCTACATCCGGGGAATGAGGGTGGGGGTGGGAGTTGTCAGAAGACATCAGAGCAGGGCAGGACTCAGTGAGAGAGTTCCAACACTCAGGGCATAGGATTCTGAGAGATAGGGCTTCCCAACACCTTCAGAGTAGGAACAGAACAAACACTTGAACCTGAGTCTGAACAGAGCGCTCACAACAAAAGAAAGCTTCCTGCTTCATTTGTGGGTCCACAAAGATCCGTGGTAGACTCCTCAGACCAAAGCCCACTTAACTAAGACCCAACCAGTCCCTCCCATGTTCCACCACCATCCATGGCTCCCCAGTTCCCTCAGGGCAAGGCCCAGTTCTTCCTTGACCTGGCATTGGAGGCCCTGCCTATCCTGTTCCCAGACTATATGGTCTGTATATGGTCCTACAGGTATTAGGGAGCTTAGTACCCTCTTGCGGACCTCAAGCTCTGAGCTGAGCCCTGAAAAATGAGTCCTCCATTAATTCAAGCATGCTAACTTCAACCAGATTACAACAGGAGATAAGAAACATGTGACCTGGGTAGCCAGGGTAGGGAGTGTAGGTATGGGGGGGTCTGGATCCCCACTAAAGGCTGGGGAAGCCTAACCAGGTGGTAGTGCAATGGATAGAGCATCGCACTGGGATGCAGAAGACCCAGGTTCGAGACCCCGAGCTCGCCAGCTTGAGCGCAGGCCCATCTGGCTTGAGCAAAAAACTCACCAGCTTGGACCCAAGGTCGCTGGCTCCAGCAAGGGGTTACTCGGTCAGCTGAAGGCCCGCGGTCAAGGCACATATGAGAAAGAAATCAATGAACAACTAAGGTGTCGCAAGGAAAAAACTGATGATTGATGCTTCTCAACTCTCTCCATTCCTGTCTGTCTGTCCCTATCTGTCCCTCTCTCTGTCTCTGTGGAAAAAAAAAAAAAGTATATATATATATATATAAAAAAGGCTAGGGGGATGGGTGTTGGATCTTGGTATGAACTTTATATAAAAAATCTCTACAGGCCCTGGCTGGTTGGCTAAGTGGATAGAGCGTTGGCTCAGCATGCAGCTGTCCCGGGTTCAAACACCGGTCAGGGAACACAGGAGAAGCAACCATTTGATTCTCTTCCTTTCCCTTTCTCCCTTCTCTCTTTTCTCCACTTGCAGCCTTTGGCTCAATTGGTTCAGTGTTGGCCCCCAGTACTGAGGATAGCTCAATTGATCCGAGTGTTGGCCTCAGGCACTGAAGACAGTTGGTTGATATGAGCATAGGCCCCAGATGGGAGTTGCTGAGTGGATCCTGGTTGGGGAGCAAGTGGGAATCTGTCTGTTTCCCCTCCTCTCACTTAAAAAAAAAAATCTCTACATGCAAAACATCAATGCCATCTGTCCCCTGGGTGCTTCCTCTGTTCTGGCCACATGGGTCCCTTCATGTACTTCAAACTAGCCAGAAACAATCCATCTCAGGATATTTGTATGTGCTGAGCCCTCTGTCTGAAGCACCTTTTCTCAGCTCTCTCTGGTCTCTGCTCAAATATCACTTCCCTGAAAGTTGCCCCACCCCCCACTAGCCCAATCAGCCCTGTTTGCCTCCTTCACCAGTTGGCATTCAAAATCAGCTGGCCCATGTATGTGTTTACTCCTTAATCCTCACCTTCCTTGCTAGACCTCTGCAAAGAGGACCCTGGATGAGGATGAGGTTGCCTTGGTCTCTGCTGTGTCCCCAATACAGGCCCACAGTGGGTGTTCAATAGCTGTTTGTTTATACATCTAAAGGCCAACTCATCTGTTCCCTGTGTCACCCAAAGAGACTAATTTACAGATGGGGAAACTGAGGACTCAGACAGGGCACCTGAGGTTTTCTGAACCCACAGTCCTCAGGAAATGTGTGCAGAGTAGACAGGCCCAATGGTGAATAGCTGCTAAGTTAAGTTGGGTTTGGGGGGAACCAAACCCCATTGCTCCCAATTCTGTCTGCTCCATGAAATGGGGAATTTTGACATCTGCTGCCCTGGGCAAAAATCACCTTCTCTGACCTGTCCCTCCCCCAGGAACCAGAAAAAGGAACTTACTTCCCTAACAGGAAATGCAGGCTCAGGGCAGAGGTGACTCAGACTAGGTGGGGCTAACTGGGCACCCCCCAACAGTGGGTACACCCCCAAAAACACTGCAGTAGGGACACTCTGTGGGGATTAGAGGTATATACCTGGTAGGTTAATATCTCTGTTGCTTGGTTAAGGCCCCTCAAGTACATACCCACATCTGCAGAAACCAGTATGGCCTCTGGTAAATGCCCCGAGGAGATAATAACATAATAATAAATAACAATAAAGTTATAATAAATATAATAATAAAGTAATAATTAAAAATAATTAAATGGCCCTGGCCGGTAGGCTCAGGCGGTTACAGCGTCATCCTGACACATCAAAGTTGCCGGTTCCATCCCTGGTCAGGGCCCATAAGAGAAGCAACCAATGAATGCACCACTAAGTGGAACAACAAATGAGTACTTTTCTCTCCCTCTCCCTCTCTCCCTTCCTCTCTCTCTCTAAAGCAACCAATTAAAAAATAATAATAATGAAATAATAAAAATCCTTTTAAAATAATAAAAGTAAAATAATAAGATTTTAAGATAATTAAAGAATGGACACTGATGCGCTGGGCACTTCGGGGCCACAGGGTCACTGACCCTTAACTACTGAGAAGAGGCCATTGTTATCTCATTTTACACGTGGGGAAACTGAGGCCCAGAGGGTGGATCACACAGGTTTCTGCACAAAGATCATGGTTCAAAGGAAATCTGCGACCCACGGGATCCACACTCATAAGGGGAGGGGGATATCGACACCCATATGGGGTCAGTCCACTTGCTCCCAGCCTCTCCCTCCCAAGACAGACACAGGCCCCGGTTGCCCAGGTTTTCAGCACGGTCCCCGGTTAATCTGGGTTTGTAGCTGGAGAAAACAATAGCTCCGTGCACTCAGGAGGGGGCTGATAATCCAGGCGGGGATCCAGCCCTGGCTGTGAGGTGAGTTTTCAACCAGGGTATTGGGGACAGGAACACTGCGTGTGAATAAAAGCCAGGGGACACAGTACAGCGGCCGCTTCAACCGAGCGCTAACAGGCGCACAGGACCCCCGGACGGTTCAGTACCCGGGACTCCAGGACCCTGGGAGTCTTTCACCTACAACCAGGTATGCCTCTCCACACCAGCAAATACCCGAGGCTGGCGGGAATGGGATTTCCTCGGGTAAACACGGGGTAACAATAAGCTCCTCCACCTCCACCCCCGTTCAGGGGGTGTCACCGAGGAAAAGGGGCGGGGCGGGCCTGGGGCTGCGTCGGGGGGGTGGGTTGAGGAGAGGGAGCTCCAGAGCCCGGGTGGGTGGCGCGCCCCGCCCGCTCCACCCGCTCACAGCGTCCGCCGACCGCCCGGAACGATCCCCGCCGTCGCCTCCTCTGAGCCACCCTCAGGGTTCTCCAGCGCGACCATGGCTCGGGTGTCGCCTTCGCCGCCGCCACCCGGCAAGGCCTTCTCGGGGCCGGGCAGGAAGTGACGGACGCCCGAAGGCGGGCCGGGGCGGATCTTGGGGGCTGGCCGCGCCGCTCGGGGACCGCTGCCGGGAAGGCGGCCAGCCCTCGGGCTGCGGTTGGAGGAGATACCCACCTCCAGGGGGGCCAACAGGGAAACTGAGAAACTGAGGGGGGGGGGGGGACCGCGGCCACAAACCCAGGATGTGGGCATGGCGGGGCACCCAGCCGCGAGAAATGGGAAACTGGAGGAGGGAAGGGGACGTCCTTTTTGGAGGCAGTGGAAGAGTGAAATGACCCCTACTATACCGCCCCCTGCCCCAGCACCCACGGGCTCTGGGGGCCACAAATGTTTGCTATCCTGTTCTGGCACATGATGAGTAGCTGCTTACTAAAATAAACGTAGAGCCTGACCTGTGGTGGCGCAGTAGATAAAGCGTCGACCTGGGAACACTGAGGTCGCCAGTTCAAAACCCTGCACTGGTCTGGTCAAGGCACATATGGGAGTTGAGCTTCCAGCTCCTCCCCCCTTTCTCTCTCTCTCTCTCACTCTGTGTCTCCTCTCTAAAATGAATAAAAAAAAAAAAAAAAAAATTAAAAAAATTAAAATAAACGTAGAGCATGCAGCCTGGGTCTTGACCTGACCAGGGACCTCACTCCCAGGGAGCCTTGACTGCACTCTTCATACCCTCGGAGATCCTCAGCCTGTTGGTGAGCTGCTTCTGCTCCCCAGAACCCGCTTTGAAGGTTCAGCCACCTGCTGAGTGCTCACCAAACCAGTTCAACTCATCCCCCAAACAATTCCTCCAGGGCCATCTGGTAATTGAGGGTCTCCTCATCCTAACCTGTCTACCACTCCACATGGATTTTTCTTCCCTTTCTGATTTTTATTCTGATTTGTCAAAATTAACTTCAGCCTAGCCTGTGGTGGCACAGTGGATAAGCATTGACCTGGAATGCTGAGGTTGCCTGTTCAAAACCCTGGGCTTGCCTGGTCTAGGCACATATGGGAGTTGATGCTTCCTGCTCCTCCCCCTTCTCTCTCTCTCAAATAAATAAATAAATAAATATCTTTTTTTAAAAAAAAAGAATAACTTCAATGTATAAAAAGGGTTAACAGGGGGCTGGGTAGCACAGTTGGTTGGAGCAGTCCCCCTGGTTGCAGGTTTGATCCTGGGTCCAAGCACGTCCAGGAGTCAATCAATGGATGCATGGATAAGTGGAACAACGAATTGGTGTTTCTTTCTTTTGCTTCCTCCCTTCCTCTCTCTCTCTCTCTCTAATATCAATAAATTAGAAAAGGGGAGGGGACGATGGTGGACTGCCCTGGCTGGATAGCTTGGTTGATTAGAGCATCAACCTGAAGCACAGAGGTTGCTGGTTCAATCCCGGGTCAGGGCACATACAGGAATAGATCGATGTTTCTGTCTGTCTCTCTCTTCCTCTCTCTCTAAAATCAATAAACATTTTAAAATTATTTTACATATTTTATTTTATTTTTTAAATTTTCTTTTTATTTATTTATTTTAGAGAGGAGACACAGAGTGAGAGAGAGAGAGAGAGAGAGAAAGGGGGGAGGAGCTAGAAGCATCAACTCCCATATGTGCCTTGACCAGACCAGTGCAGGGTTTTGAACTGGTGACCTCAGTGTCATATTTTATTTTTTTGTGACAGAGAGACAGAAAGAGGGACAGCTAGGGACAGACAGACAGGAAGGGAGAGATGAGAAGCATCAATTCTTCATTGGGGCTCCTTACTTGTTCATTGATTGCTTTCTCATATATGCCTTGACCCGAGTACTAGAGCAAAATGAGTGACCCCTTGCTCAAGCTAGCGACCTTGGGCTCAAACCAGCGACCTTGGGCTTCAAGCCAGTGACCTCTGGGCTCATGTCTATGATACCACCCTCAAGCTGGCCTCATAGGGGTTTTGAACCTAGGTCTTCTGCATCCCAGTCTGATGCTCAATCCACTGCGCCACAGCTTGGTCAGGCTCAATAATCATTTTTTTTTAAAATGGTGAACAGGAAAATGTTTTCCACCCCCAGCTCTTTGCACTCTCCCCTGGAGATAGTTGATGTGTTTTAATGCCTATGCATATCTATTCACCTCCTCCCCTAATTGCAGTCTTTATACAAACAGTAGCATCTTTTTCTCTGCTGTATAGTACTCCACAGTGGCAACCATCCCAGTACATTGATGTGTGCTTCATGGACTAGTCTCTGGGGTGCATTTCTAGGTGTGGGTTTTAAGGTTTTAATTTTTTTTATTTTATTCATTTTAGAGAGGAGACACAGAGTGAGAGAGAGAGAGAGAGAGAAAGGGGGGAGGAGCTGGAAGCATCAACTCCCATATGTGCCTTGACCAGACCAGTGCAGGGTTTTGAACTGGCGACCTCAGTGTTCCCAGGTCGACACTTTATCCACTGCGCCACCACAGGTCAGGCCTAGGTGTGGGTTTTAGAATCAGTGGTTCAACAATGTCTTTTGTAAACTTCCCATCACCTGGTACCTGCCACCAGTGGCATGGGTCTCCACCTGCCCAGTCCAGGTGCTTGCCAATCACTGCCCATGAACTAGGTAGGAGGTTGGCATTTCCAAGGAGTCTGATTTGTAGCAATCTGAGTCCAGGGAGATTGACTTCTTTAAAGAACATGCATCTTCTAACTGCCAAATCCTGGGTGGTGAGTCTCTATCCCCTGGTCAGGGTGGGTCCTCCTAGGGCCCACAGCAGCGTCCACGCAGCCTACCGCACCCCACTCCCGCTCCACCCCAACCCCTCCTCCAGTGCTCTCAACCTGGCGGTTCAAGAAGAGGAGAGAATGGGACAAAAAGTTGCTCACAGGCAGGCGAAGGAGTGGCAAGCGGCTGCCGAAGAGGCAGGAAGGCGGGGACAAAGGGGGAATTCGTGTATAAATGCGAGGCAGCTGAGACAGGAGGAACAAAGGCATTGCTGGCCAGCTGAGCCGCCCTCCAAACCCCGGTGGCTTCCAGCCCAGAGCCTTCCCGAGCTCTGAGGGCGCATCCTCAACCTTCCCCAGCTCCAGCTCCGAGAGCGCATCCTCTGCGAGGGGCAAGAAAGAGGGTCTCCACCGCGATCTGTAGGAAGAAGGTGGCGAATCCATGCGCGCCTTAGCCAAGCCTGGACCCAACGCTTCCTGGTGGGTGCTAGCCAACGCATCGGGCTGTCTAGGCTGTGGCACCAATGCCTCCGACCGGCCGACCTCCGCGATGTGGCCCGTGGATGCCTGGCTCGTGCCGCTCTTCTTTGGCGCGCTGATGCTGCTTGGCCTGACAGGGAACTTGCTTGTTATTTTTGTTATCTGCCGCCACAAGCAGATGCGTACGGTGACCAACTTTTACATAGGTGAGCAGCCCAGCACTGTGCGGTGCCTACCTGCCATACCCGGGGCCCTTCCAGAGAGGAACCTATTCCCTGCGGGTCTTCCGTCCTTTCCCTATTGTCCTAGAGGTCGGCAACTCTGGCATTGCGAAGTAGGTAAAAGGGAGGTTGAGTGTGATTTGAAGAATTCACCCCTGCCACTCCAGAAAGATGTCCAACTGAAATATGGTTCTTGGCCAGACCAGGTGGTGGTGCAGTGAGTAGAGCCTCTGCCTGGGACGCTGAGGACCCAGATTTGAAACCCTGAGGTCGGCTTGAGCGTGGGCTCATCTAGCTTGAGCACAGGGTAGCTGGCTTGAGCGTGGTGGGATCATACAGGTGACCCCATGGTCCCTACTTTGAGCCCAAAGGTCACTGGCTTGAATCCCAAGGTTGCTGGTTTGAGCAAGGGGTCACTGGTTTTGCTGCCCCCCCTCCCCCGTCAAGGCACATATGAGAAAGCAATCAATGAACAAATAAGTTGCTGCAACAAAGAATTAATGCTTCTCATCTCTCTCCCTTCCTGTCTATTTCTCCCTCTTTTCTTCTCCCTCTCTCTCACCTAAAAAAAAGAAAGAAATATAGTTCTTATAACACAGTATTGATGAATAAAAGCAGTAGGGGGAGGGACTGCTTGGCCCATGGGCTCCCAGGTTTTGACCTCTGCCACAGTGGTGGGGTTTGAGACAGGGTGGCCTACCACACAGGTGAATGTTCTCCATTTTATGGTGGGTGTTGGGTGAGCACCACTATCTTCAACTTGCAGATGAGAAAACTGAGGCTTGGGGGCAATGGCTTTCCCAGCCCTAGCAGGTGTGAGCAGGGCCTATTGAAGCTTGAATATCTAGGAAGCTGTTGTAAGGGGATGTTTGAAATGTAAAAGGGGCCTCCTGAAGCCATCTTGCTGATCACTTGGACAAAGATGAATGCTAGGGAGCTGGGTCAGCAGTGCTGGGTGGCTAAGGCCTGGGCACCCCTTTGCCAGCACCTGCATGTCTCCTGCCTGCAGCCAACCTAGCAGCCACAGACGTGACCTTCCTGCTGTGTTGTGTGCCCTTCACGGCCCTGCTCTACCCACTGCCTGCCTGGGTGCTGGGTGACTTCATGTGCAAGTTTGTCAACTACATTCAGCAGGTGGGGTGCAGGCTGGGGGAGAGGGGTTGGAAAGGCGAAGCCGGGGGTTTGGGTCTGGATGTGGGCAGGCTGGACCACCAACGATCGGCACAGTGGGGAGGATGGGGCCCAGCAAGAAGAGGGGGTTGAGGGGTATTGGGGTGGATAGAGTCTAGTGGATATGGCTGGGAGAGGTATAGCCTGGACCCAGTGGTAGGGCAAAGGGAAGAATACAGATAGGCATTGGGTGTTGGATATGGGCACAAGGAGAGCGATCAGGAGTTTTGCCTCCCTTGTCCCTAGGATGGCTCTACCTCTCTCCCTGTCTTAGTCTAAGGGTCTTAGCAGACCCCTTAGTCCCCTTAAACCCCCACCATTCTGGGTTTCTCTGGTATTGCCCCTCTTCTACCCCTTTAATTTGTGGCCCCTGAAGACCCTCCCAGGACACGTCCTGTGTGTGCCTGAATGGTTGGACATGTGTGGGGGAACCCCCAGTGTGGGCACAGACAAAGCAGGCCCCAGACTGGGTGGGGGCAGAGCACACGCCAGCCTCTCTTCCGTTCCAGGTCTCGGTTCAGGCCACGTGCGCCACCCTGACCGCCATGAGCGTGGACCGCTGGTACGTGACAGTGTTCCCACTGCACGCCCTGCACCGTCGCACGCCCCGCCTGGCGCTGTTTGTCAGCCTGGGCATCTGGGTGGGTGAGTGCAGTGTGGGGACACACGGGGTGGGGAGACACGTCCTCGTGCCCTGGGCGCCCTCCTACAATACGCCCCTTTGGGCGTGGGCCTGGGTGGTGCATCTGAGAAATGGACGCAATAGCGTTCCCTAGGAAGAACCACAGAGGGCACAGTCTGGGGAGGCATCTGGGAGACCAGGGCCCTGGCTCCCTCGGACCCCTCGTTTCCGAGAAAGGTCTTCAGCTGCCCCTGTGGTGCAGGCTCCGCAGCCGTGTCGGCTCCAGTGCTCGCCCTGCACCGCCTCTCCCCTGGGCCTCGCACTTACTGCAGCGAGGCCTTCCCCAGCCGCACCCTCGAGCGCGCCTTTGCACTCTACAACCTGCTGGCACTCTACCTGCTGCCGCTGGTCGCCACCTGTGCCTGCTACGGTGCCATGCTTCGCCACCTGGGCCGGGCGGCCTTGCGCCCCGCGCCCGCCGACAGCGCCCTGCAGGTGTGTCGCTGGGTGGGTGGGGGACGCGGCCAGACTGGGATGGGAGTGGGTACAGTGCGGGGAGGCGCATCTGTAAGAATCTGAGGGGGTGACCCTGTGGGAGGAATATAAAGGGGTCAAGGAGGGGAGTTCTGAGGCAGTTTCCCATACCTCTCCTCCCACTCCCAGCGGCAGTTGCTGGCGGAGCGAGCAGATGCTGTGCGGGCCAAGGTGTCACGGCTGGTGGCGGCCGTGGTTCTACTCTTCGCTACCTGCTGGGGTCCCATCCAGCTGTTCCTGGTGCTGCAGGCTCTGGGCCCGGCGGGCTCCTGGCACCCGCGCAGCTACACTGCTTACGCACTCAAGATCTGGGCGCACTGCATGTCTTACAGCAACTCGGCACTGAACCCGCTGCTCTACGCGTTCCTGGGCTCGCATTTCCGTCAGGCTCTGCGCGGCGTCTGCCCCTGCGCTTCCCGGCGCCCCCAGCGTCCCGCACGGCCTGGACTCTGCGACCCTGTCGCCCCCCATGCCGAGTTGCAATGCCTGGCTGCCCATCACAACCCCAGAACACCAAAGCCGGGGAGCAGCGGGCAGGGGCCACACAGGCTGAGCGTCCTGCGGGAGCACACTGCCCCTCTCTGAGCCTATCTGGTGGAATTGAAATGGACCCCGAGGAACAGGTGTTACTTGATCAGCAGCTGCCATTATTCTGTTATTAATATCTTTATTTTTGCTCAAGATGATCTTAGTGAAAATGTTTTGTCCTCTTGTAACATTTGGTACATATTGGCTATGATGTTTGCTGCTCTTGTGATGATTGTTTCTGCATTTCCTAAAATTGAAGATGCTTTGATCCTGGCACCTACTGAAACTTTCCAGGAAGCATTAGTAGATGTTTTCACATACTGCCTCACTGTTGATGATTCTATTGTAAGATTCATCCTATTGTCAGCGATATTAAAATGTGAACACATTGTGCATTTTAAATTTTTTTTTTTTTTAATTTTATTCATTTTCTTTTTAGAGAGGAGACAGAGTGAGAGAGAGAGAAAGAGAGAAAGGGGGGAGGAGCTGGAAGCATCAACTCCCATATGTGCCTTGACCAGACCAGTGCAGGGTTTTGAACTGGCGACCTCAGTGTTCCCAGGTCGACGCTTTATCCACTGCGCCACCACAGGTCAGGCACATTGTGCATTTTAAAATTGGCAAAACAGGTTGTTGTTGTTGCTGCTACCTGGTGAGTGTCTTTCATCCTGGCTGGTAAAACTTCCATGTCACTGAGCTGATGTGCAAGACTCAAAATTGACTGATTGCTGTGTAACAAACCATCCCAAACAGAGGGTCTAAGAACAGCAGCCCTTTATTGTTTCTTACTATTCTGTGGGGTGATGGGACTTTGCCTGTCAGTGCTCTGACCATGGGGTGTTGGCTGGATCAGGAGGCTAATTGGAAAAGGGTTTCACTCTAGTGGCCAGTGGCTGAGTGACCCTCTGTAGGGCCACTGGGCTTCCTCTCTATGTGGCAGTTGGGAAAAATCAGGCATTACTTGGCAGAAACTTCCAAGAAGAGGCAGAAACTACATGTCTCCTGAGGCCTGGGCTCAGAAGTCCCAAAAGGTTACTTTTCCCACCTAGATTCCCCCAGGGGTTGGGGGATAACCCCACCTTGTTGTGGTTGAGGCTGCAGGTGCCTGGTGGGGGTAGGGTGTGGGGTCATAGTGCAGTCTCTCCAGACCAGAGGCTTCACTGTGCTGAAGGACAACTGCCCATATCTAGGAGGGCCGCAGTTCTCCCAAATTATTTGGGGACATTTGGCTCTCCAAACAACCCAGATTTAAAGAGATATTAATGTGGGACCAAGATGGAATATCATGTTGTTTTGATGTTGGCCTGAAGCTTGTTTGTTCTGGTCTTCAAGACCTGGCCTCCAGATTGGGCTGGACGTGCAGCTGGAATTCTTTTGCTCATGGGCTCTGCCCACCTCCCTCTCCTCGCCTCACATCCCCAAAATCACTATCTTCATGTGGTTTCCTGAACTGCTGCCATTCTTCTTGCAGCTGGGTCTTCACACATGCAGTTCCCTCTTTTGTGCCAGGTGTACTCTTACCCATTCACCCATCAAGTCTTAGGTCAGCTGCTTTTTCTTCCAGGAAGTTGTCCCAGATACCTCCAGATTGTGTCAGGCACACCACCTGGCTTCCCATCACAGCTCTAAAATCCTTGCACTGTACCTTCTGGATGCATGTCTTAACTCGGTCCCCCAGGTGTCCCTAGGGCCCAGTGCCCAGTAAGGCTGAATAAATATTTGTGGAATGAATAACCAGGTGTGCTGTGGGAATTAAAAGAGGTGGTGTGCCTGACCAGGTGGTGGTGCAATAGATAGAGCATTGGACTGGGACGCAGAGGACCCAGGTTCAAGACCCCAAAGTCGCCAGCTTGAGCGCGGGTTCATCTGAGGCTCACTAGCTTGAGTCCAAGGTCGCTGGCTTGAGCAAGGGGTCACTCAGTCTGCTGTAGCCCCTTGATCAAGGCACATATGAGAAATCAATCAATGAACAACTAAGGTGCTGCAACAAAGAATTGATGCTTCTCATCTCTCTCCCTTCCTGTCTGTCTGTCCCTATCTGTCCCTCTCTCTGTCTCTGTCACACACACACACACTCACACACACGAGGATGTGTGTGCAGAGAGAGCAGCAAGATCTGTGAAAAGAGAATTTAAAAAATAATTTAATATGGATGGACTCTTGCACATTTATCTCAGAGAAATGAAAACTCCTGTTCAAGCAAAAACCTGTACACATGTGTTCATAGCAGCTATATTTGCAAAAAAAGAAAAACAAATTGGAACCAACCCAATATCCTTAACAGGCAATTGGAAAACAGACCATGGATGGACCAGCCACACTGCAAGCATTGACTCAGGAGGAAAAAATTATGGACACGTGAATACAGGCAATATCTTGGATGGCTCTTCAGAAATGACACTGAGGGGGAAGGGTCATCCCCAGAGGTTCATGACGTGTGTGTGATTAACATCCTCAAGATGGCAAAATTGTGGGAATGGAGTACAGATTAGTGGTTATCAGGGTAAAAAGTGATGGTGAGGAGGAAAAGGTGGGTGGGTGACATGAAGGACCTTTTTAAAATTTTTTTTGGTCTGACCAGGCAGTGGCACAGTGAGTAGAGCATCAGACTGGGATGCGGAAGACCCAGGTTCGAGACCCCGAGGTCGCCAGCTTGAGCACGGGCCCATCTGGCTTGAGCAAAAAGCTCGCCAGCTTGGACCCAAGGTCGCTGGCCCCAGCAAGGGGTTGCTCAGTCTGCTGAAGGCCTGTGGTCAAGGCACATGTGAGAAAGCAATCAATGAACAACTAAGGTGTCGCAACAGCAACGAAAAACTAATGATTAATGCTTCTCATCTCTCTCTGTTCCTGTCTGTCTGTCCCTATCTATCCCTCTCTTTGACTCTCTCTCTGTTTCTGTTTTAAAAAATTATTTGATTGATTTTTAGAGAGAGAGGAAGGGATAGAGCAAGAGCAAATGAGAAAGAAACATCTATTTTTTGTTGTTCCGCTTATTCATGCCATCATTTGTTGGTATGTGCTCTGACCGGTGATCAAACCTACAACCTCAGCATGTCGAGACAACACTCTAACCAACTGAGCTGCCCAGCCAGGGACTAGGGACCTTTCTGATGGAACCAAACTGTCCCTGGACCATGGTGATGGCTAACAAACTTACACAGGTGATAACATTGTAGTGAACGAAATACACACACACACACACACACACACACACACACACACACACACACAAGTAAAATGGGGAAATCAAACAGGATGGCTGGATTGTATCGATGTTGATATCCTGATTGCGATATTGTACTACAGTTCTGTAAAATGTTACTCGCAGGGGAAGCCTGGTAAGGGTATGAGGCAGCTCTCTCTGCAGGAGAATGTATAATCATCTAATCATCTTGAAACAAAAAGTAAAACAAAACAAACAAAAAAAATGAAGTTAAAGGATTGAAAGGGACATTCAGAAAAGGGAATCATTTTAAAACTGCAGATACAGGATACACCCTTTGTTTATTTTCACATCCATTCAGCTGGGCACTGTTTACAGAGCCCCTTCTGTGTGCCAGACTCTGTGGTAGGGGCTGGGGCCACACAGCAGCAATGAGTAGCTCCAGCCTTCACAGTATGGAGCCCCTGTGTAGTAGGCAATAAGTGGCAGATTACCTAGAGAGATTAAAGGTGACAGCAGCAAAAAGGGATATAAAGGAAAAATGCATGCTCACTGTGAGTAACTGGAAACCTGACCTGGGGATGAATCCAAGAAGGCTTCCTGGAGGAGGTGAGTCCAGTGAATATGAACTGAATTTAGAGGTGGGGGGGAAAGCTCGCTAGATAGAGGGCACAGCCAGTGCAAAGGACTTAAGGCAGAATATGTCTGGTGGATTTGAGAAATTGTTAGAGGCAGGTGGTGCTGGAGGGGAGTAAGGAACGGACCCCCATCCTTACCCCTTTCCTTATTTTTTTTAAAAAAAAAAATTTTTTTTTTATTTATTCATTTTAGAGAGGAGACACAGAGTGAGAGAGAGAGAGAGAGAGAAAGGGGGGAGGAGCTGGAAGCATCAACTCCCATATGTGCCTTGACCAGACCAGTGCAGGGTTTTGAACTGGCGACCTCAGTGTTCCCAGGTCCACGCTTTATCCTCTGCGCCACCACAGGTCAGGCTCCTTATTTTTTTTTAAAGATTTTATTTATTCATTTTAGAGAGAGGAGACAGAGAAAGAGAGAAGGGGGGAGGAGCAAAAAGCATTAACTCCCATATGTGCCTTGACTAGGTAAGCCCAGGGTTTTGAACCGGCAACCTCAGCTTTCCAGGTCGACGCTTTACCACTGCACTACTGCAGGTCAGGTCAGGCCTTACCCCTTCCCTTATAACACAGTGAAATATAGTCCTCAAAACTACTGTGTGAGAAATGAATTGATATGAATCCATTCTATAGAGGAAGAAACTGAGGCATAGGGAGGCCCAGGTACCTGCCTGGGGCAGGAGTGCATTCTAACCTTTGGTCCTTTCTGGTGTGGAAGGGACATCCCTGCACTTTGGAGACTAAGCTGGGGTCTAGCCTTTTATGGGTGGCTTCCCTTCCCAGCTCACCTGGGTCTCTAAATTCCACCTCCCCCTCCATAGACAGACATCTGGGTGGGGGGGGGTGGCAACAGCTGGGGCTGGGTGTTAAATAGCTTAAACGTGGAGGCCTACTCCACCTCAGGCCTACCTCAGCATTCCAGGTCCAGGCTTTATCCACTGCCACCACAGGCAGGCGGGGTTAATTTCAGTTTCAGATAAACAATGAAAATATGTTTAGTGCAATATTTGGGCTGCACCTAAAATTATTCGTTGTTTATATGAAATTCAATTTAACTGCCAATACTGTATTCTCTAGCACAAGGGTCCCCAAACTAGGGCCCTGGCCTCCGGCTCCCTGAGGCCATTTATCTGGGCCCACACCCCCACTCTGCTGCCCCCGCACTTCCGCACTTCTGGAAGGGGCACCTCTTTCATTGGTGGTCAGTGAGAGGAGCACAGGATGCATCCGCACCCATGGTTCCCATTGAAATACTGGTCAGTTTGTTGATTTAAATTTACTTGTTCTTTATTTTAAATATTGTATTTGTTCCCGTTTTGTTTTTTTGTTGTTGTTTGTTTTTACAGGGACAGAGAGAGGGATAGATAGGGACAGACAGACAGGAACAGAGAGAGGTGAGAAGCATCAATCATTAGTTTTTCATTGCCATAGCAACACCTTAGTTGTTCATTGATTGCTTTCTCACATGTGCCTTGACCACGGGGCCTTTAGCATACCGAGCCACCCCTTGCTGGAGCCAGCGATCTTGGGTCCAAGCTGGTGAGCTTTTGCTCAAGCCAGATATGCCTGCACTCAAGCTGGCGAGCTTGGGGTCTCAAACCTGGGTCTTCCGCATCCCAATCCGTCGCGCTATCCACTGCGCCACCGCCTGGTCAGGCCCATTTTTGTTTTTTCACTTTAAAATAAGATATGTGCAATGTGCGTAGGGATTGTTCATAATTTTTTTTATAGTCCAGCCCTCCAACGGTCTGAGGGACAGTGAACTGGCCCCCTATGTAAAAAGTTTGGGGACCCCTGCTCTAGCAACTCCAAGGTGGAGCATTCAGAAGCACTACAAAGGAGAAAAAACTTCGAGGAAAACCCAGAAAACTCTTTTTCCGGTGAGATGGCGCCGCCTAGCCGCCTCTGGCCCGAGCCACGGCCTGGCGACGCTCTTCCTGCCCCTCGGCTGCAGCTTCGCAGATGCCCGGCAGGTGACGCGCGCGCCCCACGGAAAATCCTAGTTTCACTGGGTGGACTCTCACAAAGCAGTCCCCAGAGCCTAGGGGATCACTTGTGGTACTCCATCCTGGACCCACGCTGAAAGTTTCCCCAATGCAAAATGAGCCAGGAAGAACCAAACTATTCATTTCCAGGGTGTTTGTCTCTCCAGCCCCTTCTATAAAAAAAAAAAAAACTTTAAAAATTACATTTTACAGCTGTGTTGCTATAATTATATAGTAGATGGCTAAAATTTAGGCAGAATTCATTATGTACTCCAGATTATTATATTCATTTTTCCTTTTAATTTTCTTTATTTATTAATTTTAAAGATAGAGAGAGGAAGGGAGAGAGAACATCAATTTGTTGTTCTATTTACTTATGCATTCGTTGATTGATTCTTGCATGTGCCCTGACCAAGGATTGAACTCACAACCTTGGCATAGTGGAATGACACTCTAACCAACTGAGCAAACGGGCCATGGCTTTGTTTTTCCTTCTTATTTTAAAAGCAGTTAAAATTGCATGGTGCCTGACTGGTAGTGGTGCAGTGAATAAAGCATTGGCCCAGAATGCTGAGGCCTCAGGTTCAAAACCCTGATGTTGCTGGCTCTGAGTGTGGGTTGTCAGCATGGCGTCCCTGGCCTGAACTGGGGAATGGTTCACATGATCCTCAAGCTTGCTAGCTTGAGCCCAAAGGTCTCTGGCATGAAAGGCCTGGGGTCGCTGGCTTGAGCAAGGGGATACTGGCACAGCCCAGTACAAGCACATACAAGAAGCTTAATGTACAACTAAAGTGCCACAACTATGAGTTGATGCTTGTCACCCTCTCTCTCTCTTTCTGTCTCTCACTCTTTCAAAAAATAAAATAAAATATTACATGTTTGTGGGCCCTGACTCACATGGACAAGACAACCTTAGGCCAGGTATGAATGACAGCAGGTCAGGGCTGGGGGTTTCTGGCTTGGCCCCACATCCCCCTCCAAGCTTCTCCTTTATGTATTTGTTTGTCTTTTATATATATATATATACAGGGACAGAGAGAGTCAGGGAGAGGGATAGATAGGGACAGACAGACAGGAATGGAGAGAGATGAGAAGCATCAATCATCAGGTTTTTTTCGTTGCTGCTGCGACACCTTAGTTGTTCATTGATTGCTTTCTCACATGTGCCTTGACCGTGGGCCTCCAGCAGACTGAGCCATCCCTTGCTGGAGCCAGCGACCTTGGGTCCAAGCTGGTGAGCTTCTTGCTCAAGCCAGATGGGCCCACGCTCAAGCTGGCGAGCTCGGGGTCTCGAACCTGGGTCTTCCGCATCCCAGTCCAACGCTCTATCCACTGCGCCACCGCCTGGTCAGGTTGTTTGTTTGTCTTTTGATAGAGAGAGAAAGAGAAGCATCAATTTGTTGTTCCACTTAGTTGTGCCATTGATTGCTTCTCATATGTGCCCTAACTGGGGCTCTAAGTGGCAACACCAGGACTTTGGGGTCAAGTGGGTGACCTGGCCACTCCAGAACAAGGCTTTACCCACTGCGGAACAATGGATAAAGCATCAACCTGGAGTGCTGAGGTTGCTGGTTGAAAACCCCAGGCACATATGAGAAGCAACTACTACAAGTTGATGCTTCCCACTCCTACCCCTGCTTTCTCTCTCTCAAATCAATAAATAATTTTTTTTTTTTTTTTTTACAGGGACAGAGAGAATCAGAAAGAGGGATAGACAGACAGGAGCGGAGAGAGGTGAGAAGCATCAATCATTAGTTTTTCATCGCCATCGCAACACCTTAGTTGTTCATTGATTGCTTTCTCGCATGTGCCTTGACCATGGGCCTTCAGCAGACCGAGCCACCCCTTGTTGGAGCCAGTGACTTTGGGTCCAAGCTGATGAGCTTTTTTGCTCAAGCCAGATGGGCCCGCGCTCAAGCTGGCGAGCTCGGGGTCTCGAACCTGGGTCTTCCGCATCTCAGTCTGACACTCTATCCACTGCGCCACTGCCTGGTCAGGCGATATAAATAAAATCTTAAAAATAAAAACTCTATTACAAAAAAAAAAAAAAAGATGGATATGGTGAATAGTTCAATTTACCCTCCACCTCTGTAAACAGACACCAAAAATGGTTTATGATGTGAGAAGAAGAGAGGAAACAGGAATTTATTCAGTTAGCCAATGTTTATTGAGCACCTGCTACCTGCCATGCTCAGTGTCAGGGCCGGAGACACATCTGTGGCCAAGGCTGAGTAGGTTCAATAAATATAGCTGTTTTGAAGTAAAAGTGCCAGGATGAAGATAAAACAGAGTGATATGACAGGGTGATGTGGCACACTTGATGCTAGGTCAAAGAAGGACCCTTCAAGGAGCTAAATAAAGTTCCAGTTGAATCAGAAGGCAAGATCACAGATAATGTGGAAAGGCACTCCAGGCAGGAGGAATGGCCAGTGCAAAGGCCAAGCAATGGGTATATGTTTGAGCAGAAATAATGTGGGGAGGAAGGCAGTTTGAGACCTGGGTGAATTTTTTTTTTTCTTTTTTACAGGGACAGAGAGTCAGAGAGAGGGATAGATAGCAACAGACAGGAACGAAGAGAGGTGAGAAGCATCAATCATTAGTTTTTTGTCGTGACACCTTAGTTGTTAATTGATTGCTTTCTCACATGTGCCTTGACCACGGGCCTTCAGCAGACCGAGCAACCCCTTGCTGGAACCAGCGACCTTGGGTCCAAGCTGACGAGCTTTTGCTCAAGCCAGATGGGCCCCGTGCTCAAGCTGGCTACCTCAGGGTCTCGAACCTGGGTCTTCCATATCCCAGTCCGATGCTTTATCCACTGAAGCCACCGCCTGGTCAGGCCGGGGTGAATATTTTTAAGGAGCATGCTGCTCCTTGAGTGGAGAGCAGGTTGAGTGATGGACTGAGGGGCTGAGTGAAGTCCAGGCTGGTTTTTTTGGAGGCTGTCTAAAACACACAGGGACCCCACAAGATGGTCTGGCCAAGAAACTTTATAAGACTGGGGTTGCTGTGCCTAATTTCCAGCGTAAGAAACAGAGACCAGAGAAGTGTCTGCACCAACCTAAAATCACACAGCCAGGATCCAGCTGGAACCTGGGCCTGCTGCCCACCCCTAGCAGAGCCAGCAAGTCTGTGTGTCACTTCCCATCTCCCTCTCTGGGCTAAAAATAGGACCCCCTAACTGAAGGCAGCTGGGAATCCTGCAGCCCCTCACCCTTCTGGGCAGGGCACCTCTGGGGAAGTTGCATCTAAATAGGTATGAGTTATAGCTTTTCCCTGGAAAATGGGGAAGAGACAGCACCCTTCCTGCCCTCAGAGGACCCCCCACCCAGCCTCACCCCTTTTCTTATAACAGAGGAAAATCTAATCCTCAAAACTATGACTTGAGGGCCTGGCCTGTGGTGACACAATGAATAGAGGAATAGAGCGTTGAACTGGAATGCTAAGGTCTCAGGTTCTAAACCCTGGGCTTGCCTGATCAAGGCTCATATGACAAGCAAGCAATGAACAACCAAAGTGAAGCAACTGAGTTGAAACTTCTTACTCCCTCCACCCCTCTCTCTGTAAAATCAATAAATAAAATCTTTTCTTTCTTTTGTGTGTGTGTGATAGAGAAAGACAGACAGACAGGAATGGAGAGAGATGAGAAGCATCAATCATCAGATTTTTGTTGCTGTTGCAACATCTTAGTTGTTCATTGATTGGTTTCTCATATGTGCCTTGACTGCGGGCCTTCAGCAGACTGAGTAACCCCTTGCTAGAGCCAGCGACCTTGGGTCCAAGCTGAAAGCTCAAACCAGATGAGCCTACGCTCGAGTCCGGAACCAGAGTACTTCCACATCCCAGTCAGACGCTCTATCCACTGCGCCACCGCCTGGTCAGGCTAATTGCTTTCTCATATGTGCCTTGACTAGGGGGACACAGTAGAGGGAGTGATCCCTTGCTCAAGCCAGTGACCATGGAGTCATGTCTATGATCCCATGCTCAAGCCAGTGACCCCGTGCTCAAGCTAGTGAGCCTGTGCTCAAGCCAGAGACCTTGGGGTTTAGAACCTGGGTCCTATACGTCCCAGTTCGACGCTCTATCCACTGCACCACAACCTAGTAAGGCTCAATAAAGAAAATGTTAAAATAACAACAACAAACTACTTTGAAGAATGAATCAATATTGACCCATTCTCCAGAGGGGGAAACTAAGGCACAGGGAGCTCCTCCCCTGCAGAACCTGCCTAGGGTGGGGCAGGGGTGCATTCTAATCTGATTGTTTCTGGGTGTAGAGGGGGCTTTCCTGCACTCTGCAGACTGAGCTGGGGCCTGGCCCTTTGTGTTCTAAATTCCTCCTCCCTTAGGCAGACCTCTGGGGCCCTCCCTTGGGGATAAGGTGGCAACAGATGGGGCTGGGAGTTTAATAGCCGAAAGGTGGAGGTTTCCCTGCCACTTACTACCACTAGACTGACTACAGGCAGCCCTGGGGCTAGAGGCTGGCATCCTACAAGGGGTGCAGGGGCAGGCAGGACGTGGGCCCTGGACTTGTGTCCTGAGCTTGGTACTCCCCCTAACAGTAGGCTTACAATTTGAGGACAATAGGGAGGGATGATCCTGAGAAGATGGCAATGCTGTGTAATTTGGGGAGGGGAGGAGCTGCACAAGATGAGGGACCCCAGTCCCACCTGGTGGGGACTCTCGAGAAGGGCAGCCCCTCTGGGGAACCCCTGCCTGCCTACAGGCTTTCACTGACTCTTATTTGAGCCCAACACTGAGTCCCTTCGATTAGCCCCCTCAGGCTGAGCCCACACCCCCACTCCACCTTACCTTACCCTACCCTACTCTGTGCCTCAGTTTCCGGCTCTTCCAAATAGGGACATTTAGTGTCTCCACTATCTAGAGATGTGAAGGTTCAACCTTGCCTTGGGCACATAGCCAGGACTCGAGCATTCAGAATATGGAAATTATAAAATTATTTTTTGTAACTTTATAAAAATTATAAAGGAGGATCTCATGTCTCCTCCTAGGTGGGTTGTCAGGGTCTTAAGAGATGGTGGTAGTCAGAGGTAGGGATCATCTCGATTTCACCAAGAATCTCCCTCCTCTCTTCCCGCCCTCACTTCCACCCCGGGACCCATCACGCACAACCTCACCTCACTCCTTTCATTTGCTGTGGCAGTACCGCCCGAGGCAGACGTTTCCCTCTCCAGGACTTCTCCCCACCACGCGACGACCCCTAGCAGGTTCTGGTTCCTCCCTCAGGATCTGCTCCCCTCTTATTTCTCGTCATTGTAGCTCATTTCTTCCCTGGGTCTCTAATCCCCATTTTACAGACGTGAAAACCAAGGTTTGGCTGTGTTGGGATGGGTAGGTCACTAGCGCCGGGTCTCTCAGTTTAAGGGACAGGGGACCAACTCTGAGCCTGGCAGGTCTATCCTAGGTTCTCGGTAAGATGGGGTGCAGGTCCCCGACCCGACTCGGGTCTCCCCACCCTACTACTCCACCCCTTCGGACGAACGCCGCTCCTAGCCCCGCATGCGTTCTCGGCGCTCTATGCGTTCCTGGCCGGGACGCGCACTTTGCCCACCGTCCCTAGGCAGGGGGCGGGGCCTCCCGCGACGGTGTTCCCCTTACTTTTATTAAGTATTATCTTTTAAAGGGGACGCGACCTGGAAATTTCCGTCCACTCTCCCTTCCCACCCCAAGACCTCTGGACTGATCCTGCGTGGTCAGACCAAGCGCGGGGAGGGGGGCGAGGGGGCGTCCGGGAAGGGGGAGGGGGCCTCGCGAGACCCCTCCCCGCGTCCCGAGCCGCGGCGCTGAATCACCCGCGAGGTATTTGCATCTGAGAGCGATTTGTCACCCGGTGATTTGTCTTCCCGGCGGTGAGCGCGCCGGTGCGGGGGGGGGGGGAGGGGAGGGGCGGGGGAGGACGCGAGCAGGGAGACCTTTACCAATCCGATCGAATGGGGGTGTAGACGCGGACTGGGCCGGCGGCTAGGTGAGTCCGCGCGCGGCACCAACCCGGCGACGGCCAGGAGCCAGCAGCTCGCAGCTTGTGGCCCGGGCTGGAGGCCAGGCGCAGCTGGGGCAGGGCCGGACGCCAGGCGCGGGACATGCGCCCCGGGAGCGGGCCCCTCGCGGTGAGGCGGGGGTGGGGGCGCTGGCCTTTTAAATCGTGGATTCCCGAGCGGAGTGAGGGGCGTCCCCAAAGTTGGGCAAGGACGTGTGTGTGGGTTAAGCGCCGGGAAGGCGAACCTAGCGGGTCGCAGTTGGGCTGGTTTTCTCTGCATCCCGTTGTCGACCTCACCCCTTGCCATGTTGCACTGGGACACACGCGCGCGCGCGCGGGGTGGATCGGGGGTCGCAAATGCGCTCCCCCTCTAGCGGAAGGAAATGGTCTCTAGGCGCGCGCTGGGGGCTACCCTCCGGGTTTTTAGGTAATTTTTTTATCCCGCGAATCTGCTATTTTATTTGGGAACCTTGAGGGGAGTGGGAGCGCTGGGTGGGGAAGGCAGTTCCCTGGTGACCTTTTCCTGCCTGGACGGTTTATTTATAAAGTGTCGGCCCCAGGACTGAAGAGGGCCACTAGAGGGGACACCGCGGTGCCTGCTCTCAGGGCTGGGTTCGGCCGGAGCCCCCAACTCTCTGGAGGGGATCCCCGGGGAAAACCCCCTCCCTCGTTCAGTACCCCCCAGACACAAAGCGGGTGCAGGAAGCGCAGGGAGCGCGCGTTTGTCAATTCCAACGTTCGGTGTCCGACCCGGGGCGGCGCGTTTGTCAATAATCTTCCGTTTTTTAGTCTCGAGCCGAGGGTTTGCCCCCCCATCCCCCCGCCGCCCATGCAAATCGGCCGCTTTCCAAGAAGCGTTTGAAACCGGACTGGGGTTTTTGTCGTCTTATTTCTTCTTCAGTGTTTCTCTTCTCACTTCCTCCAGGACGCCCCCTCCCCACTCTCCTAGCCCCTTCCCCAGCCTGCTGCCCCACCCTCCTCCTCCTCCTCCTCCCTCTGTGAAGTGAGGGGCCCCTTTCGCCACCCGCGGGCCCCAGCCTTGCACAACTCTTTAAATAACCGTGTTTTGCAAGGCCGGCCGGAGCGGATGACCTCTCTCTCCCAGAGGCATTGGGGGGGGGGGAGGGCGTGGTCCGATCTTTTCTCGCCCCCCTAGCCGAGTCCAAATGACCACCCAGCACCCCCATCCCTGCGAGGTCCCTGCCTGGGAATGCCTTTCCCTTGGGGCTGTCATAAAGTGGGGGGTAGGAGCCGAGGACAAAGGGCTCTTGGGGGGAGGGGTCTGGAGGGGGTGGGCACCGTAAGTTTAGGGTTAATAGCAGCCTTGAGGGGGCCCAGGTCTGGCCCACGGGAGTAGGGGCCCAGGGTTCCCACCTGCCCCCTCCAGCCCCAGTGTATAGACCTGCCCTGCTCCCCTCCCCCACCGGGTGACCCGGAAGGGTCATTAAACCCAGCAGGCCTGGCATGGGGGGGAGTAGCTTCCTCTGGCCTCTTCCTTTTGCCCCCCCCCAAAGAGGTGGGGGGCATTGCCTGGAGCGTTTCCATGGGAGGGGACTTGTCTTGAAGTTGTCAAAGGTGGGGGAGGGGCAGTGAGCCCTAGGCACTGGGTGAGAAATGTCCCCTCAGCACTTCTTGGGGCTTGTAGAGGATGATGGCCAGTGGGAGGGGGAGGAGGGCTGTGTGCTGCTTTACTGTGCTGGTGACTCTCCAGCACTGTAACCTCTAAGAGGGGTTTATGCGCCCTGCGACCCCTGCCCCCGCTGAATAGTGAAGTCCTTCAGAGGTGTGTTCTTCCCTTCCTACTTTTTACAGAGGTCACTCACCTGGCCCCCCATTGCCCTTTTACCCAGGAAGACCCTGGGGTCTGAATAAAGGGTGGCTGGTCTGCAAGAAGGTAGGGGGCAACTGGGCTCACTGTGGCTCTGTAGCCCCTCCCCTGACTGGGAAGGTTGGGGTGGGGGCTATACTGCAAGTCTCCTGGGCATGGGGTGAGGCTCTTTTTAGCAGGTCACCAGAGTGGTGATCTAGTGTCATCTAGAACCAGGAGCCTCTGTCTCTGCCCACTGGCACCTCTGTGTAAGACCCTTCTGCCCTAGGAGTACTTTAAAGCCTTTGGGGTTCATTTGCTGGGTTAGGGGCAGCTTCTGGAACCTCCTGCCCTCCCCACTATTCCTGTGAATTACCATCTGGGGTGTTACCACCAGACCTGTTGTGTTTTGTCCATTTGTTTTATTGGCTGCTTGGCAGGTAGGGGTGTGGGCAGGCCTTCCGTAGGGAGTGGGGGGGCTGGGGTGAGATCTGAGTCCTCCTGTCCTGGTGGAGCCTGGCTGTGCCAGGTTCTGGGACATCCCTCTCTGGAGCCTGCCCGAGGCCCTGGCAATTAGGGTTGGTGATGATCTGAAAGGACCCCCAAGCTAGGGACAGAGTACATTGCATTCTGAGATATTAGCCACACTTGGGATCCCAAAGGGCAGGGGAAGTCCCTTGCAGAGAGCACTTGGGGGCAATATTGGAGGCTGTGATGGCATCCAGACCCTGGTTAGCAGGGGACTTTCAAGCCTTACATAGTTTCCCTCATCCATAAAATGGGGACAATCTAGTGCCGCCTTTTCTAACTCGAGCGTATTGTGGTGCCTGTTTTATACCTGTTTTCACTATTAACTCATTTCATCTCTGTGTGAGCACAGTAAGGTGGATGCAAATAGGGCACCATTTCACATGTGGAGAAACTGAGGTCCAGAAAGGTTGAGGCTTAGGGTTGAGAGCATGAGTGGGGAAGGGTTAGCTCAGGACCCGTACACAGCAAACACTGAGTCTGGGCCAGCCGTTGTCTATGTTAACATGCCTGAGAGAGAGGAGGGTACCTGGAGTCTTCTGGGCCAGGTGGACCCAGCGCCTAGAACCCAGAACCAGAACCTAGAACTCACCTGGACTTTGGTGCCAAGCAGCCAGCTGTAGCCAATCAGAGATCAGTAACGCCCTGTCCCTCTGCTCTGTTTATGAAGCAATAATCCACTCTGGTCCTTGGGAAGTGCCGTTAGCAACTGCCTATTTCTCTGTGGGGCCTCCTTAAGATTCTTTTGGGAGTCCATTGTGGGTAACCCTGCTTCCCAGCCCACTGGAAGGGGGTAGATGGGGACAGTGTGCTTCTCTGCCTCCAGGGAAGCCTCCAGGTTGACCTCCAGGTTCGCACCCTGATGGGAGTAGTTGGGAGGGATATTTCCAGAGGCCTTTGCAGTCTGACCTCAGCGGGGAGGATGGGGCTAAAGAACCCAGTGTGGCTTGACAATCTCTCTTGCTTCCCTCAGGTTTCTGCAAACACGCGAATGAGCTGGATGCTAGCTGCTGCCCCTTCGTGCCCAGCGTGAGAAGGAGGTGCCACCTGTTGGCATGCCCCAACAGCCCTCAGCCTGAGCCGAGTGGCCCCCGCCCCCCGTCACCCTGCACTGCCCCGGCTCCCCCACGGCCCCCACACTGCAGTGCGGCCGGGCCCCCTCCCCGAAGGGGCCGCCCCTACCACCTACCCCTGGTGCCCGGGGCGGCCCAGCCCGCAGGGCCATGAAGCTGCAGGCTGTGATGGAGACACTCCTGCAGCGACAACAGCGGGCACGCCAGGAGCTGGAGGCCCGGCAGCCACTGCTGCCCGAGCCCCCTGCTGGTCCTCCAGCCATCTCCAGGGCTGCCTCAGAGGAGGACAGAGACCCTGAGAACACCCAAATGCAGCAGGCACAGATAGCTGCACTGGCCGCCATGCGGGCTGCTGCTGCTGGCCTCAGACCTGCACCCAGCCCCAGTGCCTCAGAGGATGGGCCCCCTGGCTTGGAGGATGAGGACACTGCCCAGGAGGGGGAACCAGGCTCACCTGGCCAAGGCAGGGAAGCGCCAGGACATCCTGAAGGCGATGGGCACTTTGAGGATGTGGGCTCTGATGATGACCTGTGAGTGAGAGTCTGCAGACTTTGTGCACTGAATGGTGACTGGGTCTTGGGGACAGAGTTTTAAGGGCAGGACATAAACCTCCAGAGACATGCCATGTTTTAGAACTTTCTAGGTGACAATGGATGTGTTCTCCACCTTCACTGTTCTGGGTGGCTCCCACCAGTCCTAAGTGACTATTGAACATGTGAAATATGGCCAGTGCCAAGGATATGGCTGAGGTACAATGTTTCTAGCTTTATTTCATCTTAACTTAAACAGAACTAGCCACTCATGACCAGTGGCCCCATCGCCCATGAGGTTGCAGCAGATTCAACATCAAGTGGCAGATAAAGTTGGTGGACTGGGTGGGACTTGGACAGGGTGGGTATTGGTTGGCTTACTGGGGTCTGTATTTCATAGGGGTCCAGTGTGGACCTTGATCTGGGTGCTGGCAAGATCCCAATGGGATCTTTCTGGGAAGACTTTAAGAATCAAAGAGGTAGCCTGACCTGTGGTGGCGCAGTGGATAAAGCGACGACCTGGGAACACTGAGGTCGCCAGTTCAAAACCCTGCACTGGTCTGGTCAAGGCACATATGGGAGTTGATGCTTCCAGCTCCTCCCCCCTTTCTCTCTCTCTCTTTCTCTCTCTCTCTCTCTCTCTCTCTCTCACTCTGTGTCTCCTCTCTAAAAATGAATAAAATAAAAATAAAATAAATTAAAAAAAAAAAAGAATCAAAGAGATGGGGCAATTGCAGGTTGTAATTGGGGCTGCCAAAGCAGGGGTGCTGGGGAGGGGGGTCCCTAGGGCCAGGGTTAACTTTCTAGAATGATGGGCAAAGTGGTGACAGTCTCTAGGAAGGGCCTGGGGAATCTGAAACAACATGCCTAGTGGAAGGAATAGCGTGAGCAAAGGCCTCAAGTCAGAAACTGGCTTGGCGTTTTTGAGGCTCAGAAAGGGCTGTGCAGCAGGGAGAGGAGGAGGAGAGCCGGTTAGTGCTAGGTGGGGGGATGGGATTTATGTCACAGAGGCAACTTCAGTTTGTCTGAGCTAATTAGGACCAACAGGTATATGGCCTACATTCTACTTATAGGCTTTCTCAGCAGCTGGGGCTGGAGAGGCCCAACCTCCCATGTTGAGAAAGGGAAACCCAAGCGTGGACGAGGAGCCTGCCTTGCCCCTGGGTGCGGGTGAGCTTCTGCCTTTCCCCCTGACCTCTACCCTCTGTCCACCCCAGGAAGCCGAAATGGGAAGAGGAAGAGGAGGAAGAAGAGCTGGAGGAAGACTTGGGGGATGAGGAGGAGGAGGAAGAGGAGGAGGAGGAGGAGGAGGAGGAAGACTATGAAGACGAGGAGGGGCTTGGGCCCCCAGGCTCTGCTGGCCTGGGCCCTGCAGCCCTATTCCCCCACAAGGCCCAGCTGCCCCAGGCCTTCCGTGGAGGTGAAGGTGGACCCCGGGTGCTGGGTGGCCAAGAGCGCCCAGGGGCTGGCCCAGCCCACCCCGGAGGGGCTGCCCATGTGGCACCCCAGCTGCAACCTCCTGACCATGGGGACTGGACATATGAGGAGCAGTTCAAGCAGGTGGGTCATGCGTCATTCATCATAATGGGGGCTGTGGAGGCGGGTGCACCTGGCTGTTACTGGGTCCTTCCAACCAGCCCTGATGGCTGTTTTTTGCCTCCTGTCAAGTGCCAAGCTGGGTGCGGGGGATCCCATGGGTGAGCTGGCTGGTATTAAATGCATGAATATGGGGGACACAAGCCAGGAGGAGTGGTTCGGAGCTCTTGGTGTTGGCACCAGAAGTACAAGCATAAAGACAGAGTGAGCAGAGGGTTTCAGAGTGGAGGGAATGGCCCAGGCAAAGGCCACACAACTGGACCTGGCTCAGTGTGGGTCATGGGTGTGGCCTGGTGATGTGGGGTTGGAGGCCTTGTTGGTCTGGTCTCCTGAGTGCAGTCTGGTCTGTTGAGGACCAGGTGGTTGGTTGAGCAGGAGGTGGCCACGTTGGTGTGGACAGCCAAGCACCCTGGGGCTGTGGAGGGGCGGGGAGGAAGCCGTCCATTCTGGTGCCTTCCCGAGGGCGGCCAGGGCAGAGGAAGTGGCCGGGCGGGGCATCCTTTGAAGTTTAGTGGAGCCGGGCTGGGCAGATGGAAACCAGATGGCGGCAGGGGCGGCCAGAGGGGCTTGCATTCCATCCCTAGCCAGCTGGGCCCTGCCCGACCTCTAGGAGTGGCTGGAGGGGACTTGGCCTTCCTGGCCCAGAGCCCAGCCTCTCTGGGGCTTTATGGGGCTGTGGACATGCCAGTGCACTGGAGCGGCCTCAAGGCAGCTGCCCTCAGGTGCTGGCCCCTGGATTGATTGTGGGACCCTCTCAACGGAGATGAGGCCCGGCTACCCTGTGCTGGTCTCTGGGGACTCAAAGCCAGTGGCTTCATTCTCAGCCTCACTTGGAAAAAAAGATGCTAGGACCCAGACACTTTGAGTTCAGGACATCAGAAAACTCACAGATGAAGTAAAGAACTGGAAATTGGACCCATGGGGACAAGCCAAGGGCTGTGGTGGGAGTGACAGGGATAGAGGAGGTGGTAAGGTAGGAGGGATGGTATACCTAGAGTGGGCACAGCCAGCTTCTAGGATGGGAGCTCCCCTAGTGGCTCGGTGGGGCAACCTTGCCTCCTGTCTGGTTTTGGCACATAGATGGTGGTGCCTTGTGGTGGAATGAAAGCCAGCAGACATCGCCTTCTCAGGGCTCTGTGAGTGGCCCTGGCTGCCCCCCTGCATGTGGACACCAGCCTGAACCTGCACGTGGGGACGAGGGGTCAGAAGCCCTGACTTCAAAGACCTTTTCTCATGTCAGGAAGAAAGGGCCTTAGGATCCCTTGTTTCACTTGTTCAGGACATGATGGTGACATCTCAGGATACTCAGGGTCAGGTCACAGAGAGGGAAACTGAGGCCAGATGGTCAGGGAGCCCCAGTGTCACACAGTCACTCTCATAGTTTATGGTTTATCCCTGTTGTGGGTGGAGGTCAGTAAACAAGTAAATGGACAGTAAGATGTAAGACGGGATGTGGTCAGTGTCTTTACAAGGGAAGAGAGGAGGTCTCTTGGGCTGAGCCTTGTAGTCAAAGACATACCCAGAGGAATGGTGCACCTGGCGGAGAAAACAGCCTATTCAAAAGGCCTGAGGTGGGACCCAGTTTGGGGCCAGACATTGCCAGGTTGGGTCCCGCAAGCAGATGATGTGCCTACAGTCCAAGATGAGGTGGACTGAGGAAGATCTGGGGCCAGCAGGGGTCTGCCCTGTGGTGCTGGGAATTTATTCTTCCCATTTGTGGCAGGTCCAGCTGCCAGTGCTACCTGTCCATCCAGCTGGCCAGGCACCTATGCAGCCAGTGTCAATAGTGGCTTGGACTCAGCCAACTTTGCAGATGTCAGGGGCTGTGTTGACTCTGGTGTTGCCCCACCCCCTTCTTGGCACGTGGCAGCCAGCTGGCCAGCCATTCACTTGGCATCATCTCCGTCTCTTCCTCCCTGGTCTTGGCAGGGTCTGGGGCTGACTTCTGTTCCAGAATCCTCGACAGTCTTGAAATTCTGCTGTTGGCTACAGGTCTGGGGGAAGCCAGGCTTGGGAGGGGCCAGGAACAGCAGGTTCATGACCATAGAATCTTTCCTGGAAAACCTGGAACCTTCTACTCTGAGGCCCGTGAACACGGGATGATGGAGGCCAGCTTCTGGCTAGGGATCAGGATGTGTAATGGGCAGCGATTAGGATCTGAGCCTCCTGGCATTGGAGGTGGCATCTGGTGATATCCCGGTAGTTCCTGTCACCAACACAGCCATGCCTGAGCTCTAGAAAGTGCCATGTTAGGCTTTTAAATCAGCAGCCTCTTAGTCACAGATATTCAGCCACTTTAGGATTTGAATCTTCAGTCTCAAGAGCGCAAATAAATGTTGGAATTTTTTTTTTAAGTGAGAACGAGAATGAGAGAGAGAGAGAGAGATGAGAAGCATCAGCTTGTAGTTGTGACACTTTAGTTGTTCATTGATTGCTTCTCATATGTTCCTTGACTGAGGGGCTCCAGCTGAGCCAGTGACCTTAGGCTTTAAGCCAGTGACTTTGGGCTCAGGCCAACGACCATGGGATCACATCGATGATTTCATGCTTAAGCTGGCGACCCTGCACTAATGCTGATGATCCCGTGTACAAGCCGGTGACCTCAGGGTTTTGAACCTGGGACCTCAGCATCCCAGGTCAATGCTCTATCCACTGTGCCACCACCAGTCAGGTTAAATGTTGGGATTTTTTAACAGCTTTATTGATAGAAAATATGCATAACCTGTAATTCACCCATTTAAAGTATGCAATTCACTGGGTTTTAGTATATTGACAGGGTTGTACACCCATCACTACAATCAATTTTCATCACCTGAAAACAGGAGCCCCATCCCACTTAGAAGTTACCCTCTTTCCCCCCTCGTCCTTGACCCATTTTCTGTGGATTTGCCTGTTCTGGAGATTTCACATAAATGGAATCACACACTGTGTGGCATTTTGTGTCTGGCTCCTCTTTCACTGAGCATTATGTGTTCAAGGTTCATCCATATTGTAGCAAGGGTCAGTGTGTCGCTCCTTTTCATGGCTGAGTAATATTCCATTGCGTTTATGTGGATGGACTACATTGTGTTCATCCATTCTTCCATGGATGGACACTTGGGTTATTTCTACTTTTTGGCCATTGTGCATCCTGCTGCTGTGAACATGCATATGCAGATTTTGTGTGAATATATCAGTTTTCTTGGATGTGTACCTAGGAGTGGAATTTCCAGTTCAGATGGTAACTCTGTGTTTAATTTAGAGGAGCTGCTGAGTGCTGTCTATGGCACTGCCTCATTTTGGATCTCACCTGCCATGTATGAAGCTCAAGTTTCTCCCTGTCCTCACCAATACTTGTGATGATGACTGGTTCCAGCTATGTTAGTGAGGATCGTGTGGTATCTCACTATGGTTGATTTATTTTATCTTGTCTTTTGGAGGTTTTTTCTGAGAGAAGAAGATGTAAGGAAGGGATAGAGAGAGAGAAAGAGAGAAACATCAACTCGTTCCACTTAGTTATGCTATTGATTGCTTCTCATACGTGCCCTTACCAGGGCTCAAACTGGTGACCTTGGAGCTGGCATCCATGGGATTGATCCAGCGACCCTAGGACAACGCTCTATCCAGTACACTACTGGCCAAGGCTCACTGTGGTTTTGATTTGTGTCAAATGTTGGCCCTCTCCGGTTAGCTCAATCTGTTAAGAGTATCATCCTAAAACAAAAAGATTGTGGGTCTGATCCCCGGTCAGGGTACACATGGCAAGCAACTAAAAAACACACAACTAAGTGGAAAAACAGATGCTTTCCTACACTCTCCCCTCTCTCTCCCTTCCTCTCTCTTTCTTTCTAAAAATAAATACAAATTAAGCCCTAGCCAAATAGCTCAGTTGGTTGGAGCATCGTCCTCAAGCACGGAGGTTGCTGGTTCAATTCCCCAGTCAGGACACATACAGGAGCAGCTTGATGTTCCTTTCCTGTCTCCCTTCTTTCCCTGCCTCTCTCTCAAAAGAAGAAAAAAAGTTGAGATATTTTTTCCTGCTTTCCAAGGTGACCTCTGCTCACCACATAACTTGTAAAAGAGATCATGGATGTAGAAGTGACAGTTTTACCTAATATTTATTTATAACTGTGTGCAGGCAGCAAATTGAACGGCTCATGCATGTTTCATGTGTATCCTCTTTCTTTTTTTTTTTTTTAAGAGAGACAGGAAGGGAGAGAGATGAGAAGCATCAACTTAGTTTGTGGTACTTTAGTTATTTATTGACTGCTTCTCATACTTGCCTTGACCTGTGGGGAGGGAGGTTTCCAGCTGAGCCAGTGACTCCTTGCTCAAGTCAGCGACCTTGGGCTTCAACCCAGTGACCATGTGATCATGTTGATGATCCCATGCTCAAACCAGCAATCCCATGCTCAAGCCAGTGACCCCATGCTCAAGCTAAATGATCCTGTGCTCAAGCCAGGGACCTCGGGGTTTTGAACCCAGGATCTAAGCATCCCAGGTTGACAGTCTGCCCATTGCACCACCACCAATCAGGTATTTTCTGTGTATTCTCTTTTTTTCTTCTTCTTTTTCCAAGCAAGAGGAGGGGAGATAGACTCCCACATGCACCCCGACTGGGATCCACCCAGCAACTCCCGTCTGGGGCTGATGTTCTGCCTATCTGGGGCCATGCTTGCAACTGAGCTAGTTTTAGCACCTGAGGTGGAGGTGGAGGCTCCACAGAACCATCCTCAGCGCCCCAGGCTGATGCTCTCAAACCAATCAAGCCATGGGTGACGGATGGGGAGAGAGAGAGAGAGAAGAGGCAGGAGGAGGTGTGGAGAAGCAAATGGTCACTTCTCCTATGTATCCTGACCGGAAATCGAACCTGGGACATCCACATACCCGGCTGAAGCTCTACCGTTGAGCCATCCGGCCAGGGCCTCATGTGTATCTTCTTGATCTCACAGAGAAGGAACTACCATTGCCCCTGTGGTGCAGATGGGGAAACCAAGGCACAGAGAGGCCAAAGCACTTGCTATGGGGAAGATGTCAGAGCTGGGATTGGATTCCAGGGTAGACTGGCCCCAGCACTGCCAGAGCATTCCTGGGGGAGTAGTAGACAGACCAGCAAGGGGCAGGGGACCATTGACTATGGGGTGTAGGGCAAGGTGGCCTCACTGAGCCTGTTTCCTTCCTCTGAAATGGAGGCAATTGGTCTAAGGTTTCACAGTGGGGCATCAGGACTCAGTGCCTGGACACAGTGGGCACTTAGGCAGAAATTGCAACCAGCAGTCGTCACTGTAGACCCCATCTGGTCCCCTTCCTCTCCTTGGCCTCCTGGGGCCTGTTTTATTCCAAGGGTGTACTGCTCCACTCTAACACTCCTGGCCCTGGATATGGGTTCTAGAACTGGGAAGGGAAGCCATGGGGCTCAGATGCATCCTCAGCAAGAGGCTGAGTCATATCGGTGGGGTTTTTTTCTGCTTCTTTTAGCTTAATTTTTTGAATTACTGAAAATATATACAGTTTAAAGTTTATTTAGGAATTTTTAATTTCTAGAGAGAAAGAATAAGGGCAGGGGGGAGAAACATCAATTTGTTCCACTTCCTTGTGCATTCAGTGGTTGATTCTTGTATGTGCCCTGACTGGGGATCGAACCCACAACCTTAGCATGTCAGGACAACGCTCTAACCAACTGAGCTCCTAGGCTAGGGGTTTTTTTATTTTATTTTTATTTTTTCCAGGGACAGAGAGAGAGTCAGAGAGAATGATAGATAGGGACAGACAGACAGGAACGGAGAGGTGAGAAGCATCAATCATTAGTTTTTCGTTGCCGTTGCGACACCTTAGTTGTTCATTGATTGCTTTCTCATGTGTGCCTTGACCGCGGGCCTTCAGCAGACCGAGCAACCCCTTGCTGGAGCCAGCGACCTTGGGTCCTTTTGCTCAAGCCAGATGGGCCCGTGCTCAAGCTGGCGACCTCGGGGTCTCGAACCTGGGTCCTCCGCATTCTAGTCCGATGCTCTATCCACTGCGCCACTGCCTGGTCAGACCTGGGCTAGGGTTTTAAGTCCATTCTTTATTCCAGAAGTAGCATTAGATAGGCACCATTCTTGTGGGGGGATAACATGGAGTGATTCCATTGAGGCTTGAGGCTTCCAGCCCCCGCCCCAACCTGACCTCTATCATGGGTTTTTCTGAGCCTATCTCTACCCACTTATGCCCAGAAATGTGACCTTTCAGGGGTCTGGGTAGTTCCATCCAACTCTGCACTGGACACACTGCTTTTTGCAGGTGTTTTCATGTCATCATTGCTCAGCACCTGTCTGTCGTATCAGAATGTCCTAAGTTGCCTGGCTTTTGTTAGCTCTATGCAAAGTTATCCTGACACCAATGTATTGGTCTGCTTCTCTGTTTTCCTGTTCTAAACAACACTGCAGTGAACATCTCTGGGCTCACCAGAGTTGCTTGGGACAGTGTGGGATGGCATAGGGAGCTCGAATTGCTGGGCCTCAGGGAGGAGTTGGCAGATGTTTTTTTTATCCTGCCTGAGAGTGCCCCTGGCTAGGGAATGTTAGAGCAGGAGAAGGCATTCCCAGCCCTACGGGGATAAGGGCTAGGCTAGAAGAAGAGGATTGAAGGGAGGGCTGCCCATAGGAAGGGGCATTGGAGCAAGGGTTTTGCAGGATATGTAAAAGTTTGCCAGATGGACAGAGAAGGATAGGGTCTGCATTTTGGAATAGTGTAGCTGGAACATAATGGAAAAGGGAAGGGGTGAGCAGAACATTAGGACAGCCTGACTAGCCAGTGGTGCACTGGATAGAGCGTTGGACTGGGACTTGGAGGACCCAGGTTCGAGACCCCGAGGTCACCAGCTTGAGTGCAGCTTAGGCCCAAGGTCGCTGGCTTGAGCAAGGGTTTACTCCATCTGCTGTAGTCTCATGGTCAAGGCGTATATGAGAAAGCAATCAGTGAACAACTAAAGTGCCGCAACAAAGAATTGATGCTTCTCATCTCTCTCCCTTCCTGTCTGTCTGTCCCTCTCTATCCCTCTCACTGACTCTTTGTTTTCTGTCAAAAAAAAAAACCAAAAAAGAACATTAGGACAACCCAGAGGAAGGCTCAAGAGGGGGGGCGTTGGCAGGATTTGGAGCTGGGGACAGAGAGAGATGCTGGGAGGACCCTTCTGGAGTCCATGGGCCAGACAGGAGTGAGTAGCCAGTACTAGCTGGGCCTTTGGGACCAGGGGAAGAGGATGAATTAGAATTTTCCCAGTGAAGGAAGGTATTCTAGGGGGAGAGCACAGCCTGGGCAAAGGTCAGGTTAGACACTGGGTTCTGAGCCCAGTCATGCTCATCTGGTGTGCTTGAGACACAGTGGGCCAAGGGCCAGGCCCTGTGGGCCCTGGGAGCCAACTCTGGCACCAGATGTCTTCCTGAGGCCCCAGGAGCCCTGCATCATGTGCAAAGGGGTGGGAAGAGGTATTGGGAAGCCCCTGGAGAGCTCAGCTCTCCCCACCTAGGGAAGCGCCTGCCTCATCAAAGCTGCTGTGGCTTTTGGCTCACAGCCAGCCGGGCCATGGCAGGCAAGGGGAGGGTGCTTACCCGCCAGCCTCTGGCACCATGCCCCTACCCGTGCCAGCCCTGGGAACCACACTGACTCAGCCGGAAGAACCTTATCTGGCCCTAGTGCTGTCACCCAGCCACAGGGTCACCACCATGGGGTCATCACCGCTGTGGCCTGGCCCCACGCCCACCGCCAGCTCCCCACCCTGGTGGCCGCTGCCAAGTGCCCAGCCACGCCCCACGCTCTCTAATAACACACGCGGCCAATGGAGGGAGCGGTGCCTGGCAGGCAGTGTGTCCTCCCTGTGTGCCCTATCAGGGGATGGGCGTGGGTGAGCCACGTGGGGGCTTGCCTGCTGGTGTGGGTGTGTAAGTGTGCACGTGGGTGTGGGGACATGGTGGTATCACATGGTTTCGTAGGCTGGGGTGTCCTGTCTTCCCAGGGCTCTGTGAGTGTTGGAATCTGTGTTTGTCCGGGCCGGGGCCCCAGAGGTATTTGAGACTTTCTGTATACCTAACTCACGCTGTGCTAGTAGTGCATGGCAATTGTGTGTGTGTGCACGGGCATGTTCTGGGGCCTCATGAACCCATTTGTAGTGTTTTTATGTGTATCTGTCATCTTGGACACCTGTTTACATTTTGATATGTGGCCTGTGTGTATATGTCTATGTGTGCATACCACATGATGTGTCTCTGACTTATGTGGACATGTCACTGAATGTGTCCTGGGACCCAGACACACTTGGGGGTTGCTTGCCTTGTGTATCCCAGAGTGTGCTGATGCTGGTGCCTGGAGTTCTCATGTCTGTGATGGGATAATAGTCTCCTATAGCTTTGTCTGTATATGGCCATGTGGAGGTCTGCAATCACACGCGTGCCTGTGTATGGGCCTGTGTGCCTTCCACCTCTGGGCTCCTGCTTGGTGAAGCATGACGTCTCATTGGAGCCCATTAAAAATTAGCCAGAAAGTCAGGTCCCTTGGTCAGTGGTTCACGTTGGCTGCCCAGGAACAGGTCAGCTGCCCTTGCCTGCCCACAGTAGATTCTGGAGCCTCAGTGCTGACATAGTCCCAAGGAGCCCCAAAGTGTGGACAGAGCCTCAGACTCAGAGAACTCTCACTGCTCAGCTCTATTCCTTCTTTCCTCGACATGCTGTGTGGTCTTAGGCAGGGGTGTGCCCTCTCTAATCCAGGGCTTAGCCTACTCTGTACCTCAGTTTCTCTGCCTGACACAAAGACCCTTCAACCTCCTAAATTTTCTGATCCCCAGAACCAGCACTACCTGCAGTGACCTGGAGGGGAATCCCCCTGACCCTTTGTGACAGCCCAGCACCCCCATCACAGATGCCATTGCCATGTCAGGTTATACTCCAAGCCTGGTCAGGGGAGCAGCTGGGAGAGCTGGCCAATGGGTGGGCACACGTGGGGGCGGGGTGCAGACCACCCCTTCTCTGCCTGCCTGGCTGCGTGCAGCCAGAGGACAATTGGAGGTCACAGGGTTAAGTGATGACCACTCTGCCTTTTGAAGACCTCAGCTCAGGACTTGGCCTTGCCCTGTGGTAGGGGCTACGGGTAGGGGCTAGGGGCATCTCGTGGGGCTGAGGGGTAGGGAGCAGGGAGGGTGCAGAGTCAGCACCACTCGCCACCCTTGCAGGCCCTTTGACCTCAGGGACACACTGCTGTTCTACCAGACAAAGGAAAAGGGACAGATAAAAACCACATTGCAGGAAGAAACCTATCATGGAGTGAATGATTTCCTGCAAAACTCACGTCCACCCAGAACCTCAGAATGGGACCTTATATTGAAATAGGGTCTTTGCAATCCCTGAACAGGTAGCTCAGTTGGTTAGAGTGTTGTCCCTACATGCCAAAAATGTGGGTTCAATCCCTGGTCAGGGCACATATAAGAATCAACTAATCAATGCATAAATAAGTGGAACAACAAATCAGTGTTTTCTTCTCTCTCCCTTCCTCTCTCAAGTTAAAAAAAAAGAAGAAAAAAGGAAAGAAATAGGGTCTTTGCAGATATAATTAATTAAGATGAGGTCACACTAGAGTAGGGTGGGCCCCAAATCTAAGGACAGGCATCCTTATAAGAGGAGGAGACATAGACACAAAGGGAGACAGCCATGCAAACACGAAGGCAGAGATCAAGGCAATGTGGCTCCAAGCCCAGGACACTGGGAAAGGCAGGAAGGACCCTCCTCTGGAGCCTTGGGAGAGAGCATGGCCCTGTAACACCTTCATACCTTGATCACAGATGTCTGGTCCCTGAGCCGTGAAATGAATCGCTGTTTAAGGCCCAGTCTGTTCCTTTCTTTTGGTCACCACAAGAAATAAATCAAAACTTAAAAGGTTTGGGTCCCTGCCTGACCAGGCAGTGGCGCAGTGGATAAAGCGTCGGACTGGGATGTGGAAGATCCAGGTTTGAGACCCCGAGCTCGTCAGCTTGTACCCAAGGTCGCTGGCTCCAGCAAGGGGTTGCTTGGTCTGCTGAAGGCCCGCAGTCAAGGCACATGTGAGAAAGCAATCAATGAAAAATTAAGGTGTTGGAACGACAATGAAAAACTAATGATTGATGCTTCTCACCTCTCTCTGTTCCTGTCTGTCTGTCCCTATCTATCCCTCTCTCTGACTCTCTGTCCCTGTAAAAAAAATTAAATAAATAAAAAAGGTTTGGGTTTCTGACTCGGAGCTTCACTATGCCAGGCACTTTCAGGTAATCAAAGGCTCCGCTGGGCACATGATGTGGGTGGCCCCAATCCTACAGGCTGTCAGTTCTTCTTTGGGGATTGGTTTTGGTAAAGGGGACCCTGACTGTCTCAACCATGAGGTCACAGGACTGGGTTCAGGCAGAAAGCCAGGCTGTGCATATGTGTGCACTTATCTGAACCTGTACCTTCCACAAGCATGTATGAAGCAACTGCTGTGTACCAGCCCCCATTCTGGGCTCTGGGGACACATCTGTAAAGAAAAGCAAACAGATAGAAGTGGCTGTTGTCCTTTGGGCAGCAAGGCGGTAGGTGTGTGGGGCCCAGTGGACCAGGTGGGCGTGGCAGCCAAGGGCAGGCTGTCTGGGACCATTATCTTTCAGCTAGCGAGCAAGGGCGTGTCTGTATTTGTGTGTCTGTGTCTGGGTGGATGGGCGTGTCCATGTGTGTACTGGGAGACCGCATTAGGATGGGCAGGGCCATGGGCAGATCAGGAGGGGTTGTGTGGCTGCTCTCGGGGTCTGGCGGTTTCTATCTAGGCGGGATTGTCGAGGATGTGTGTGTGCGTTCTGCTAGTGTTGTGGGGTTGTCTGGCATCTCTGTCCAGGTTAGAGTGACCAGGAGTGTCTGGGAGTGGCCGTGTACTCCAGTGCTGTGTCATATTCTCTTTCTGCCCCATAAGGGGCCTTTAAGGGTCCCCGTGGTCATCTGGCCTCTGTCCTGTTAGGTAGTGCTCCCAAACCCCCACCCCTCAGGGGTATGAGCCCATTACTACAAATGTGGATCTTCGGGGCTTGTGAGGCCCCCCACCCAGGTGGTACCTGCCCTGGCTTTTTACCCTTAACACTAAAGGGCCCCTTACTGTGGGCCAGGGAGGAGCCAGCTACCCTTTCCTTCTGTTCTTCATTTAACCCCCCTTCTGTGCCCAGCTCCATGAATTCCTCCTCAGGATGCAGGCTGGGTGGGCCAAGTCCTCTGATGTGGGCTAGGAGACAAGGGGACAATCATGGACTGGCACCCTGACCGAGTCTGTCTGTCCCCGGAACCTCCTGGTTTCACTGTCTCTCACTATGTCTCTCTGTCTCTTTCCCTTCGTGTGTCCCACCTCCCCAGACGCCGCCCTTCCATTGTCACACAATTCCTCCTCAACTGCCACTTTCCTAGGAGCAGCAGGCTGCCCCTGAGCTGGCGAGTATGCTGTGGGTGGGTGTGCATGGGTGCCACCCTCCCCTCTCTGGCAGCTGCCTCTCTGCTCAGCCATCGGCCTACTTGCCTCCTCCCTAGACTGCTGATGGGTGCCCGGTTCCTGGAAGGGAAGTGGGGCCTGAAATCACTTCTGGGTTATTCATTTCTTCGCCATCACCATACAGGGTGGACCCTGGGTGAGCTGGGGTGCAGATCACTGGCTGTTGGCATTTTGTTGTCATTGCATTGTCATCATTATTTGTTACTGTTTACCTAGTGTCCTGGCAGAGGAGGGGCAGAATGTGGTGGGTGCCAGCTGTGTGCTTGCCAGGGCGACCCAGTTGGCATCTCCTCTCCCTTCCATTTCTCCCTGCAAGAGAGTTTCCCATAGGAAGTGGGGGTATTCTAGGAGTGGTGGTCCCCCGCCTGAAGTTGGTAGGTAGGCTTGGGTAGTACCCTGAGGCTGCTGGCCACCACAGGTGGGGCAAGCAGTTCCTGTTGGCCTGCCCTCAACCTAGGGCAGTACTGGGCAATCTTTTGAGCTTGGTGTGTCAAAATTCGTCAAAAAACCAAGCATAACTTGGGTGGTATGTCGCTTCGAGAAAAAAAATCATAATTTCGCGATATTTATAGTTTAAATAACAAAAATGTTTTGGCCTGCAGACCTCCAGCACAAAGTATCTATACTACAGCAAATGTGTTTTGTTTTGTTTTTTATTATTCATTTTAGAGAGGATACACAGTGTGAGAGAGAGAGAGTGTGAGAGAGAAAGGGGGGAGGAGCTGGAAGCATCAACTCTCATATGTGCCTTGACCAGACCAGGGCAGGGTTTTGAACTGGCGACCTCAGTGTTCCCAGGTCAACGTTTTATCCACTGCGCCACCACATGTCAGGCTACAGCAAATGTTTTATCCTTGGCTATTGCACCTGGCCGCGCAGGAGCCAAGGATGAAACGTCCTTCTCGGCATGCGGCCCCATACTTCTCTGGTATGCGGTCACATGTGGCTGCGTGTCATTGAAAATGGCTACGCATGTCAGTGCTGACACGCATGTCATATGTATGCCATCACAGGCCTAGGGTCTGGCAGAGGTTTTCCTGGGAATACGTGGTGGGGACTCCATGCCCTGAACCCACCAGGGCCCCTTCTTCTTGATTCCTGGGAGGGAGGTGGGAAGCAGCCCCATTCTTTCCTGCTATTCTGCTGCTGTCCCATGACAGTGGGGACCTGGTCAGGTTGGCTGGGGCAGGGTAGCAATCTATACCCTGGCCTCCTACTCCTGAAGCTGCTGGCACTGGCTGGCTTTCTATTCAGAGAACCTGGCCAGGTAGATCTTTCTGAACAGCTCCAACCACTAGGAAAGTCCCTTCTGGCATGTTCTGGGACTGCCCAAGGGCCCAGCTGCAGGGAAACAGGGCTGATTTCTTTCTGAGGAAACCCAGGACAGGACTTTTTTAATTTTTATTTTTCCATTAACGTGTATGAGAGAGAGAAAGAGAAGCATCAACTCATTGCTCTATTTAGTTTCATTTTGTTGTGCACTCATTGTTTGCCTCTCATTCATGCCCTGACTAGGGATCAAACCCCTTGGTGCATCAGGGTGATGTTATCCACTTAACCACCCAGCCAGGGCTCCAGGACAGGATTTTTATTTCTTAAGTGCTGGGCCTTGGGCTCAGGGCTTGGACTGGGGGCCAAGCCAGCAGCCAGGCAGGATCAGGAGACTCCTGTTTGTATAGACCCTGGACCTCCGTGTGAAATACCCCCAGGGCAGCGTGGAACAGCAGATTAGTATTTGCTGAGGGGGAGGAGGGCGATTCTGGATTTGGGGCTTGTTGACCCTGAAGCATTTGCCCAGAGCCCCTGAGAGCAAGAGGCTTTGGGGTGGAGGCCCCTCCCCATCCGGATGACAGTGACGCTGATAAGACTGGTGCACCCTGCAGCCATGCCTGAGGCACCAGGGGCTCAATCTGGGCTCCATCTAGGTTTGAGTCCATCTCCTTGGTTTTCTGTCAATGTCTCTGTTTCCCCATCTGTGAAATAGGGTCCAATTTGGATAGTGGTCAGCTCAGGGCCCAGGCCTTAGTGGTGGTGGTGGTGGTGGGGTTCCCAGGTGGTTGAGAGGCCACCTGGATTTGCATGTTATTTGCATGACAGCATGGGACAAGTACCTCCCTCCTCCTCTCCACTTCCTAGAAGTGTCTCTCATGATCCCTGTCCTGGGTACATCCTTGATGCCAGACCTCCTAGTATACCCTGTGGGCCTTAGTTTCCCCACTGTGACATGGGCCTGCCATCAAGGTGGTTCGTCCTGCTGTCCCTCATCCCTAGCCATCTTCCTGAAGCCAGATCCTCCTCCTTACATGCCCTGCTTCCCATGAATCCCCTGTCTCCACCTGGATGCCCAGGTGTACCCACTACCCACTTCACGGATGGCCCTGGTCACATGCAAGACTGAGCAGGAGAAAAGAAGAGGTTTTGGGGTCAGGGCCATACTTTGGAACCTTGCATTCCGGAAATTCACAAAGATGTGCCTTCATGTGTTTGCTTCTATGACTCGTTTCTGGAGCTTTTTATTAATATTTGTTGTGGGTGCGGGTGCCGTGTTTTTTCATTGAAAGAACACATGACCGATTGGGGAGGGGTGCTTGAGCACACAGATGTTTCTGCCCTGCCCAGAATCACTTCCCCAATTTCCTTCAAGCCTGGTGGGGCCCCTGCAGCATCTGTGTGGAGGAGGCCCTGCCTGGAGCAGTGACAGGAAGCGAAAGGGCCTAGGGGCTGGTGGGGGCGCCCCAGGGTCAGATGCTCAGGTAGGTGACTCCTGGGAAGGGCCTATGGACATTGCTAAGCCCACACAGCAGTCGACTCTGTCCTTCCCCATCCTTTAGGGGTCTCAGCTCCTATGAGTCTCCTGCTCACTGGCCATCTCCCCATCTGGCCTGGGCTCTAAGGGGCATCTCGATCTCTTGGACGCACTACATTCTCAGCATCCAGCATGGGCCTGAGGTACAGCTGTTCAATAATGGCTGCAGAATGGATTGTTCCAGTCAAAACCCCATGGGCTGACAGCTCTCACTTAGGCTTTACCTCCTCTGTGCTGTGTCCTGGGAGTTTCCAAAACAGGAGGAAAGCCTCAAACAAAACCCCTGGGTGTGTGTCTGCCTGGGCTGGCCCTCTGAGGGCCAGAGTCCTGCTGCCCCTTGGAGCTGAGAGAGAAGCTGCTGTGATGGCTTCCTGATCACGTTGCTATCTCCCCCCCTTTTCATGATGGGAAAACTGAGGCTTGAGGTGCAGACAGGGAGGGTTTCCCCAAATGACTTTTGCAACCCCAGAGCCCCGTTCTGATTTTACCTATTTGTCCAACCCTTTGTCCATGTTTCGAGGTCTCTGTGGGAGAGGCAAGACCTGGCCTCAGGGCTCACTCAGCTTTGCCATCTCTAGGCCTCATGATGTTGGGGGTGGAGTGTGCACACTGGGCCCTGTCCTCCCTGTCCTGTGCTCGGGGGGAAAAGGCGGATCAAGCACTTAGCACGTGGTTGGTGTGAACCTGGTCACTGAGCTTACAGGGAGCCCTCTGGCCACCTCAGATTCCCTGGTTGCAGAGTAGGCACAGAGGATGTGTGATGTCACCCCGCCCACTCACTCCATCCAGCAGCGGTGTGCAGTTCTGTGAATGGGGGAAGCTGAGCAGCCCAGGGATGCTACTCCCAGCCCACCTGGGGCCCAGTAACTGGCAGTGAGCACTGAGTCATCTTGGTTAGATGGCAGGGAAGGGCCTCACCAGTGACCCATAACAGGAGGAGGGTTTTTTTTCTTTTTTTTTAATCAGTGAGCAGACAGCTGCTGGGAGGGGAACATCAGGGAGACAGGTGATGGGTACAAGAGCACAGTGTGGTCCCTCTCCCCCTTCCTTCATTAGTGGGTGCCTATTGTATACCAGGATCTTTGCCCGTACCCAGAGACCCCAATTATGCCCTTGAAGTCTCTCATCTGGGTGGGGAGAAAGATGGGAAGAAACCATCTTGAAATAATGCACAATCACAGGACCATGACAGATACTGGTGTGTTTACGGCGCTGGCCTGGTTTGCGGTCAGAGCTGCAGGCCTGAGTGAGGGTAATGTTGGAGGAAGGGGACTCCAGTTGGAGGCGCCAGCAAATAGGCTTCAGGGCAGCACTGGGTGTGGGGAGAAGTGAGGAGGCTGATGTGACTGGCATAAAGTGAGCATGCAGACAAACAAGGTAGGGACATAGATGTAGTGGACCAGCCAGCTTGGGGCCTGGCAGGCTGGAAGTTTGGACTTTCTCCTGAGTAGTAGGGAACCATAGTTGGCTTCTGAGCAGGGGAGACACGGCCTGCTCTTGATGTAAAGGTGATGAACACCCCTCAGACCCTCTGTCCCTGAGAGGCTGCAGGGAGGAGGTGGCATCAACCATCCTGGTTGCTCTTAGGTATTTTATGGGAACTGAGGCCGCCTTCTCTACTTTGTTTCACAGTAGTTTCACTTTGCTTATAGGAGTTACTATGATGAATCAATATTTGTCCAAAACCTAAAAAGATGTTATAGGTGAGATTATACACACATGTTCATAGCAGCATGGTTCACACAGCCAAAAGGTAGAAACCAATCTAAATGTCTACCAGCTAATGAACAGATAGACACATGACCCATCCACACAGTGGAATACATTTTTTTCTTCTTTTTGTTTTTGTTTAATTACTTATTTGTTTTAGTGAGGAGAGGAGGTGGGGAGCAGGAAGCATCAACTCCCATATGTGCCTTGACCAGGCAAGCCCAGGGTTTCAAACCAGTGACCTCAGTGTTCCAGGTTAACACTCTATCCACTGCACCACCACAGGTCAGGCCACACAGTGGAATATTACTTGGCCACAAAAAGGACAAAGCATTGACACTATAACATGCATGGACCTTGAAAACATGATGCTTAGTGAGAAGCCAGACAAGAAAGGCCACACAGTGTGTGATTTTTTTATATGAAATATTCAGAACAGGCAAATCCACAGACACAGAAAGTAGTTTAGTGGTTGCCAAGGGGCTGTGGAGGAGGAGGGGGTGATGGAATGTTCTGGAATTAGATAGAGATAGTGGTTGCACAATATAGTGAATGTTCTAAATGGCACTGAATTGTTTATTTTAAAGTCAGGCTTTTTTTTTCCCCCAAAGACAGAAAGAGAGTCAGAGAGAGGGACAGATAGGGACAGACAGACAGGAATAGAGAGGTGAGAAGCATCAATCATTAGTTTCTCGTTGCCCTTGAGACACCTTAGTTGTTCATTGATTGCTTTCTCACATGTACCTTGACCGCGGGCCCTCAGCAGACTGAGCAACCCCTTGCTGGAGCCAGCGACCTTGGGTCCAAGCTGATGAGCTTTTGCTCAAGCCAGATGGTCCCGCGCTCAAGATGGCGACCTTGGGGTCTCGAACCCAGGTCTTCTGCATCCTAGTCCGATGCTCTATCCACTGCGCCACTGCCTGGTCAGGCCTGAATTGTTTATTTTAAAATGGTAAATTCTATGTTATGTGAATTTCACCTCCATAAATACTTTTTTTCAAAAATTCAGGAAAAAGTAGGTGAGATTAAGCAGTAAATAAAGTTCGTGGGCTGAGTCCAGCCCAATTTACAGGCTTCTTCACCTTTTCTCTGTCCCTTCTCCCTTCACAGAACCCCTCTGAGCCGGCCAAGGTTCTGGCATTGTCCCCTGCTTCTGCCCTGCGATGGTATCTGTCCTTCCTCTCTGACCCTCAGCCACCCAGGAATGCCCGAGGAGGTCCCGCTGGGCACACAGGCAATGCTGGGTCAGGTCTATTCCGCCCAAGCTGAGCATTTGCAAGCCTGCTTCTGGACATGGAGAAAGGCTTCTCAGTTCTCCTATAAACTGTATTAGACAGTACAAAGATAGGCCTTTTTTAAATAAACTTCTCATCCTCATCGTTATTTGCCACAGAGATGGTAGTCTTCAGTGACTCATCGGTCCCTGAACGCTAGGCATTAGGCCGTTTCTCAGTTTTCTGGCTTTCAAGGACAGCAGCCTCACTGTTGGGGTCCCCCTGCCGGCCCAGTGGCCTTGTCTAGAGGTGGAGCCCTGTGGACTTTGGAGCTACCTGGGTGGCGGAAGGGGGCCTGAGCAGACACCATTTAAGGGGGCAAAGGTCCTCCCAGGGGCCCTGCTGGCTGTTTCTTTACAGCCTGGGCCCCTTCAGCACACTGGGAACTGGTGCCTCCCCCTTGCCCAGGCGGGGCCTTCTGGCAATGTGACCTTCACAGGGCCCAGCAGTGCCTCTGGAGGAGATCTGTGTGCTGGGCCCTGGTGACGCCCCACCCCCAACATGTCACTTTGTGGATTTGCTAGTGGCCATGGTGGCCTTTCCTTCCCTCTTCCAGGCTGGCAGGCTGCAGAGGGGTTCCCACACTAGGGTGAGCTCTCTGGCTCCAAAGGACCCCCTCAGTAGGTGGGGGGGTGTCATCTTGGGCTGGTCAGCAGTATAACCTGTCTGGCTGTAGGGAAAATGCTCACTGACCGCAAACAAGAATTTCCTGTTTGCCCACCATACCCTTGGGGTGGGGGTAGTTACCTCACTTTTCCCCTGCCCCCATCTGAGCCCTGGGACCTCCTGTCTTTATTTGCTTCCTCTTCACCTCACTGCCCAGTGGCCACTCCTTGGGGGGGATGTTCTTTAGTGGGTCCCCAGCACCCTCACCCCTCCCCTACCCCCGCAGGCTGGGCCTAAAGCAAGGCAGTTTTCAGGATTTCTGGATTGAGCTCTTTGTGCAAAGTGTTTAGCAGGAAACTAGCAGATGAAGGGGTCAGAGGGTGAGGAAGAGCAGGGGGAGCTCCCTAAGAAGGTGACATTTGGGCAGGAAGGAGGACTGAATGTGGCGAGATCTGGGGAGCTGCATTCCAAGAGAGGGAACAGCCAGTGCAAGGCCCTGAGGGGAGAGAAGGTGCTTGTTTTGCTCAAAAAGCAGAGACCAGCCCAGGGACTGGAAGCAGAGGATGGTGGGGGCAGGGAGGTGAAGCGAGGTGTTTGGTGGGGGTGCTAGGAGCCATGGAAGACTGTAGGACAGCGGAGGGTCATGTTTAGATGGCCTGGAAAGGCCCCTGTGACTGCTAAGTGTGTGTATGTGGGAGGCATGTTGGGCTCCACCGACTCTGAACCTCAGTTTTCCCTTCCTGAAGTGGTTGGTGCTTGGGAGGAGGCGATGGATATATGGTCAGCCCAGCCTTGGTAATTCATAGATGGACACCATCACTGGGTTGTGCCCCACTGCAGTCACTACAGGCAGAGGGGCCAGGGCTATGTGTGTCCCAGTGACCCCACCTGCAGGAAGAAGAGAAGGGAGCCATGCACTTAGGGAGCACTTATGGATGCCTCCAGCCCAGGTTCTCACATCCACATCTCTCATTCTTGAGCTTTTGCACCCATTCCACAGCTGAACAAAGTGAGGCCTGGGAAGGGCAGGATGGGCGCAGGGTCACAGGGCAGGAAGTGAACACTGGTGGATGCAGCTCACCTAGCATGGCCCTGGCTCAGGCATATCTGGGTTTGAGAAAGAATGAGCATCCCTGTCCTTTTGCGGCACTGAGGATTCCAGGCCCATTTAATGAGTTTCTGATGGTGTCCAATTCTAGACATTAGGGACAAAATATACCAAATCCCTTGCATTCTGCTGGGGCAGATGGACAGGGGACTAGACCAGGGTGTGAATCCATGTGGCTCTGGTGACATGAGGGTTAAGGAGGGGGAGAGTGGCGATGAGCAAGGAACCACCCTCATCAGTAAATGTGTTCCAAGTGAGAGCAGAATGTTTGGGAGAGATGGAACTGTGGCAGAGATATTGGAGGGCAAGGGCTTCTTTCGGGGAGGTCAGAGTCCTTGGTGGGGCTGATGTTTGAGCCCAAGTGGGAGCCCTGGATTAAGGGGAAGCCCACTGGGCCAGAGTGAGAAAGGCATTCCAGGGGGTGGAGCTGCCAGGGCAAAGGCTGAGAGGTGGAACGTCTGGAGGGTTTCAGAAGCAGCAGGTGGTCAGGTGAGACAGCATAGGGGCTGGCAGCATCTGTGGGACGTACCTTGTGGGCCTCAGGGATGGGTATCTTTACAATCAGACAGGAGCCAGAGTGAGTCCTGTCCTCAGTGCCTGGCACTTGGCCCCCCGAAAATCAGGTCTCAGGAAGGAGAGTGGGGCCCTAATCTCAGCCCTCAACCCCAAAGAGGGGTTTCCAGAGGCTTGGCCCAGTGTCCACGCTGGGTCTGTGGCCCGGGGTATGGCAGGTGTTTGATCAGCGCCTCCTGGTCCACCATGAGAGGGGCAGGGTTCCAGCCAGAGAATCCAGGCAGGACTGAAGTTTAGGTGTGGTGAAGGATGTGTTGTGGCTCAGCTGTGTGATGCCAGAGCCTTGTGAGAACAGGCAGCTTGGCCCACTGTCCCTCACCGGGTAGGTCTGGACACCACCATGGAGAGTCTTGACACCATCCCCAGTACCCCCATGTCCTGTGGACAGCCCCAACCAGCTGGCCAGGGCGGGACACACACCACAGGGGTGCGGAACTTGGGGCCATAGCCCCATAAAGCTGCGGCGGCCTTTACTGCCCAGCTTTGTTGTCAGCTGGCCGTGACACAGCTATTAAAGCTGTCTCCTTCACCACACATCCCTTTATGGCCTCATACTACACCCTGGCCCCACCATTTGGCATGGAAGTTATCAGCCCCCCACCCTGTCCCCGCAGAGCCAACTACCTCTGCCAAGGGTCATGGAGCAGCTGAACACCCTGAGACTCAGTTTCCCACTTGGAATATGGGTGTTGTAATGGTTCCAGGTGCTAGGGGTCACGCTGTTGTATTTATTTCAGTGTCCTCATGATGAGGAAACTGAGGCAGGAGGAGCACTGAGGTCTGGAGAATGGGTTTAGGCAGCATAGACCCTCCTCTACCTGGGTCAGGATCTCAAAAGAGAACATGATGCCCCTGAATAAGTTTCCGGGCTGTGACAAATGACCACACACTAGGCAGCTTAAAACAACAACAATTTATCCTTTTACATTCTGGAGCCAGAAGTCCAAAATCAAGGTGTCACAGACTCATGCTTCCGGAAGGCTCTGGGGAGGGTCCTTCCTGCTTCTTCCAGCTCCCGTGTTCCTGGGCTTGTTGCCGCATCACCCTAGTCTCTTCCTCTATCCCCACCTGGCTTCTCTGTCTATGTCTCTCCTCTTCTTATGACATTATCATTGGATTAGGGCCACCTACTCCGTTGTCACCTCATCTTGGCTAATGATATCTGCAAATATCAAAATAAGGTTCTCTTCCCAGGTTCTGGACGTGACTTGGTGGCACCTGCCAATTCTTCAAGTTTATAAGACCTTACTCTGCCTAGCAGGGCCCACCTTGAAGCTGAGCAGTCAGGGTTCACTTAACTAGCATTTATCACAGAACTGCTGTGTGCTCAGCTGCCTTCTAGGCACTGGCAACAAAATAGACTAAATCCCTGATGACCTATGGGACAGACAGACAGGGGACCAGGCATGAGTGAATCCATACTTCCTAACCAGGGAGGAGGAGAGTGGGGAGGGGACACACACAGGTTTGTTATGTGGGCAGGGAGAGGACAGATGAGGCCTGGCATGAGCACACCCATGGAAGGTCCACCTGCAGAGCCCACACCCTTCAGGCAGGGGAAAATGCAGGCCTCCCTGGATGCCATAAATCAGTGCAGGAATGTGGTCGGCCAGCCTGGCCAGGCAAGATGGAGGAGGCTAAGGCCTCGACCACCCAGGTCTGGGTTTCTGTCTCCCCCCAGCCCTTTCCTAGAGACCCCACTTTTGTCTCCATTACATAGATGGGGAAACTAAGGCCCAGAGAGAGACAAAATGGCTGAGGAGCTGTTGGCCCTGACAACCTCACTTCCCTAGGCCCCATGATGGCCCTACCGCAGAAGCTGGGTGTTGGGGCATTCTTGGGCCCTAATGATGGATTATTACAGCCCAGCTGGGGCTAACTGGTGGTTTCAAGGCCCTCCATGGTCCTGATCCCTTCGTGTTCAGGCGGCTCCAGGGCCATATTCCCTGGAGCTTCATTTGAAGCCTGCTATTTGTGCTGCTGCTCCTCAGCCAATTGCAGCCCCAACCTCACTCTCTAATTATCTCTGCTGGCTTCCCCCACACCCCTACAGCACCTGTGAGATAATGGTTAATGGGGTGGAGGACCCCCTGCTTCCAAAACCCCAGACGGAGGCCCTTTCTCCTCCTGCGACGATTGGTGAACCCAGACAGCCAGTGTTCAGGACTGAGACTGTGTCAAGAGTCTCAGACAGTACAGGACTTCAGTCTTCCGCCTGCCTCTCTCTGCCTCAATTTGCATGTGACTCACTGGACAGGGTTGGGATGCGTCATTATGGCAATGACCTGGGTGGGTACTGTCTGTCTGGGATGAATTGTGTCCCCAAAATGATGTGTTTAAGACCCAACTCCCAGTACCTGTGAATAGGACCTTATTTGGGAAATAGGATCTTTGTAAATGTCATTAGTTAAGCATTTAGGTGAGTTGCATTGGCCCTAAATCCAGTGGCAGGTGTCATACAAGGAAAGGGGAATTTGGGCCCAGCCATGGGACAGCAGAGGCAGAGACTGGGGTGATACGGCTACAAGCCCAGGGGCTCGTGGATCTCCCAGAAGCTGGAAGAGGCAGGAAGGACCCTCCTTGAGCTTTAGGAGGGAGCTTGGCCGCGCCACACCTTGATCTTGGACTTCTGGCCCCCAAAGTATAGGAGGATAAATCTCTCATTTTAAGCTACCCCTGGAGACTCATCCAGATTTTTCCATCCTCATCTGAAAGGGGGTACAGGTTCATTGTTTACTGGGGCCTCAGGGGGTTCTTGGCATTGGGATCCCCAATGCCTGTCCCTGTCAGCAGCCCCCTTGATTGGCCCTCTCAATGGCGATGTGGTGCCCATGTCCAGGCTCTGGCATCAATTAACTGGTCCCCTTCCTACCCTCACAGCTCTATGAACTGGACGGGGACCCCAAGAGGAAGGAGTTCCTGGATGACTTGTTCAGCTTCATGCAGAAACGAGGTGAGGCCTGCCCACTGGGAAGTGGTGGGAAATGGGCATGAGAAAGGAGGCCCCTGCCAGCCACAGCCTGGGGCTTGTCAGATTGGCAATGAGTTTCCCATGGCTGGAGGCATCCAAAAGGTGTCTGAGGAGGAGGCATGGCTGTGCCATGTGGGCTCTGAGAGGGAGGCACAAGACACCACCCAGAACTAACAGTCCAAGCTTTCTCCCTTGCTGTTGAGACACAGGGTACAGTGGGGTCCTGGCTCCCAGGATCCCCCACAGCACACGGGGCTGGCCTATGTTTGGAGAGTGGGGTTGTGGGTGCTGGGGCAACAGGATGGCAGCTCTCCATGCAGGCTTCCAGCTCTTGTGGCCTGCCGTCCCCACTGGTGCCCTAACCCCTCCACTGCTCCTACAGGGGCCTTAGGGAACACTCTGTAGGATGGGCTACAAATAGTCCCCACTGTTGGCAATGCCCCAGATGTGCTGAGTGCTGGGCCACGTTTATTGAGGCACTTCTGCATCTCACGCCCTCAGTTGCCCCTGGTCTGGGGTGAGATAGACACCAGCCATGGCCCACCAGGAAATGTCTGGGCCTTGAGGACAGTGACATGGGGAGTGGGGACTGGTGTGGGTAGAGAAACTGAGGCCCAGACACTAGAGGATATCAGGAACATTTGGGGTAAGCCAGGCTCAGAGAGGACAAGAGACAGCCAGGGGGTCCCTAGAGATCCCCGGCCCACTGTCTACTTGGAGCTGCCATAGGGTGAAGATACCAGGTCTGTCCTAGGAATGTCCACTACAGGATGCAGCTCATTCCCCTGACCCCTGGACAGCCCCCCTGAGAGGTTATCATGATCCTCTATCCAGAGAAGGAAACTGAGGCCCTGAGAGGGCATATGGCCTTTGAGCCACAGAGGCCGGAAGGGGAGGGGTCAGAGGGGCTGCTGCTTTGTCCTGGGCCTCTGCCTGCCCCTCCCTCACCAGTAGCTTCTGTAAACACAGGCCTAGCCTGGCCCAGTAGGGAAGGAGATGAAAGGGGAGGGGGATGTAGCCTCTGAGTTAACCCCTCCTGTGCCGGGATGGAAGAATTCAGATCCAGCCCTGGGGTAGGGGCCCCTCTCATATCACCACCTTATCATCCAACTCAGCTTCAGCCAGGTCTGCTGTCCACTATGTGGTCAGAGAGATCTCCCTTGCTCTCTTTATCAGCCTGTCCACACTTGCCTGAGCTCCCCTTCTGCCCCCCTGCCGTGGGGCTCAGAGCTTCTAAGCCTGGATCCCACCCATTTTACTGAAGACCAGCCACCTGGTATCCTAGAGATACTTAGGAAGTACTGTGAGCTGCCCCTGTGTGTGGGTGAGGCTGGGGGCCCCAGAAGTGTCAGTCCAGCTCCTTACCAAACAGGGCTATGAGGGTCTGTGTCCACCCCTGCCTCCTTTACCAAGACAGGAGGGCAGGAGCCAACAAATTCCTATATATTCCTCAAAACCCAGCTCCAAGGCCCTCTCTTCCTTGCCATCTTCTTGGACCCTCCCCCTCTGAAATTGGGGGCCTTTGGGGCTGAGAATCGGTCAGACTCCTTTCATCCTGGACACTATGTTCTGTATCCCACAAGCTTCTTCCCCTGTATTCCAGACAGAGGGTCATGAAGTAAAAGCCTGCACCCCACCCTACTGCTATTTCCCTGATGACCTCTCCACCCTTTCTTATCGCCCCCACAGCCCTCAAGGCCCACCATCAATGCCTCTCTGTACTCTCCCAGCCCCCTCCTTGTATAAACATCCGTCCAGGCCCTGCCTGCCACAGAGCCGTGAGGATCTGATTCCTTAATTCTCCACCCCCATCCCACCCAGACAGAGCCTCAATCTGTCCTGGAAGGACGGCAGTGTGGCCGCATCTCTGGCTTAGGTGTGCTGACACTGGTGTTGCTTTTTTGCTTTCTCTGGAATTGGGTGTGTGTGTGTCAGGGGTGAGGGGTGTGAGGTCCAACTTCCTGCCCCTGCTTCAAGTGGTTTTCAGTTCATTGGGGATTTTACAATGTGGGAAGGGCCGGAAAGCAACCAGAGCTGGTGGGAGGTGGTTCTAGAATGTCCAGAGGTGGAGGGCATCGTCCTAGCCCTGGGGCAGGCAAGCTGGCCCCTTACATGAACCTTCCTCCATTAGGTCACATCCTGCAGACTCCCTTTGCCTGTCTCTAAATGGGGGTAAGCATGACCCTTGGGCTGTGAGACAACCTGTTAGACTTCACTGTTTATGGAATGCTTGCTCTATGCCAGGCTGGGCTGTGCACTAAGGGCCCCATGTGAGCAGGACAGGGCAAGGAGATGCATAGAAAGTAAACCTAGGGATTCTACTGCCAGGAAAAGAGCTTTCAAGGGAGCCTTCTCCACTATCAGCCAGAAGGTGCCAGATAGCCATGCTGAGACCTGAATGCTTTGAGGCTGGGTACTTCTGTGCAGGCCTGTCTGCAGGGGCCAGTCCTCCCCTCTTTGAGCTAGCCCAACCCCCCTTTCTTCTTGGGCTGGCCCACCACCCTATCTCCCTTGGCTAGCCCACCAACCCTCCTGGGCTAGCCCACTTCCCTACCCTACTCTCTAAGCTGCCAAGTGGATTCACCAAGTTCTCTCTTCCTGACTACCCCCCAACACACAACCGACACCCCCCCCACACACACACACAACAAGCAAGTACACACTACAAAACCTTCCCAGACTGGGAAGTAGCAAACCTCTGGGAACACTGGCATGGGGAGTTGTTTGGGCAGCTGTGACTGGTGATGGGAGTAGGAATAACAAAGGCTGCATTTCTCGTGCCCCTCCCCCAGGTTGGCCCCAGCATTTCCTCTATACCTCTCTCCTCCCCTCAGGTGAGTTCAGCAGTGAGCCAGATCACCACTGATAAACTGAGCCAGAGACCTTGGCCAAGTGCCTCTGTAGAAAGCGTTGCTCTGGCTCACCGAGGAGGTTGTGGGTTTGGTCCCAGTCAGGGCGCAAATGAGAACCAACCAATGAGTGCACAACTAAGTGGAACAAGTTGATGCTTCTTCTCTCTTTCCCCTCCTGTCCTTTCTCTGTCTCTCTCTCTCTCTCAAAAGTCAATGGAAAAATTCAAAAAAAAGAAAGAGCCTGACCAGGCGCTGGCGCATTGGATAGAGCGTGGGACTGGGATGCAGAAGGACCCAGGTTCGAGACCCTGAGGTCGCCAGCTTGAGCGCGGGCCCATCTGGTTTGAGCAAAAGCTCACCAGCTTGGACCCAAGGTCGCTGGCTCCAGCAAGGGGTGGCTCGGTCTGCTGAAGGCCCGCGGTCAAGGCACGTGTGAGAAAGCAATCAATGAACAACTAAGATGTCACAATGGCAACAAAAAACTGATGATTGATGCTTCTCATCTCTCTGCGTTCCTGTCTGTCTGTCCCTATTCTATCCCTCTCTCTGACTCTCTGTCTCTGTAAAAGAAAGAAAGAAAGAAAGAAAGAAAGAAAGAAAGAAAGAAAGAAAGAAACTGAGGCAGAGGTGTTATCTCAGTGCTGTCTGGAGTGGGCAGCGGGTGGTGGGAAGTGGGGGGTCTCACCTGGGGTGATCTTGTCCCCAGGAGACACTGGGCAGTGTCAGGGATATCTGTGGTTGTCACAACTTGGGGTGTTCCTGGCGTCGAGTGGGTGGGCACCAGGGACACTACTCGACACTCCACAGTACCCAGAGTGACCCACCCTGATGTCAGCACAGCTGGGAGAGACCCCTGCTTTGAATTGGTGTGTTAACTACAGACTTGACATCTGCAGCAGGCGGGGCTCTTGCCCTGGCAACAGCACCCCCTTACCCACACTCACCCCTCCCCCACAGGGACACCCGTGAACCGGATCCCCATCATGGCCAAGCAGGTGCTTGACCTGTTCATGCTGTATGTGCTGGTGACAGAGAAGGGCGGCCTGGTGGAGGTCATCAATAAGAAGCTGTGGCGTGAGATCACCAAGGGCCTCAACCTGCCCACGTCCATTACCAGTGCTGCCTTCACCTTGCGGACCCAGTGAGTGCTGCTAGTACAAAGGGCCTGGGGCAGTGGCATTGGGCCATGTGAGGAGTCTGAACCCTGAGGATCTTGGGGTGGGGCTTTAAGGAAGATCCTGTCTCTGAGGTTCCTGGAATTGAGTATTAAAGGATTAGTAGGAGCCTGACCAGGTGGTGGTGCAGTGAATAGAGCGTGGGACTGGGACACAGAAGACTCAGGTTTAAGACCCAAGGTTACCAGCTTGAACATGGGTTCATCTGGTTTAACCAAAGCTCACCAATTTGGGCCCAACATTGCTGGCTTGAGCAAGGGATTACTCTGTCTGCTGTAGCCCCACCGTCAAGGCACATATGAGGAAGCAATCCATGAACAACTAAAGAGCCACAATGAAGAATTGATGCTTCTCATCTCTCTCCCTTCCTATATGTCCCTATCTATCCCTCTCTCTGACTTTGTCAAAAAAAAAAGGATTAGTAGGAGGTAATCAAGGGGACAGGCATTGAGATGGAACATCATAGGTGAAAGTCTGGCTCTGTGCATTGCCAAGTGATTCCCTGGCTGCCATGGGTGATGGAGGCTAGGAAGTAATGCCACAGCAAGGTCTGCTTTATGCTGAGGGCAGCAGGGAGCCACAGGAGGTGTCCCAGGTGCCACCCTGTCTCTTCACCCCTGCCTACAGGTACATGAAGTACCTGTACCCCTATGAGTGTGAGAAACGTGGCCTCAGCAACCCCAATGAGCTCCAGGCAGCCATTGACAGCAACCGGCGGGAGGGCCGGCGCCAGAGCTTTGGGGGCTCCCTCTTCACCTACTCACCAGGTGGTGCACACAGCATGCTCTCCTCACCCAAGCTGCCTGTGTCCTCCCTGGGCCTGGCCACCAGCACCAACGGCAGCTCCATCACCCCAGCCCCCAAGATCAAGAAAGGTAAGGTGCTGCAGAAGCCTGGGGACTGATCCGAACTTAGGGTATATGGCCTTGTGGGGTAGGTACCTTTTTCGGTCTCTGGGTAAACAGGTTTATACACCCCAAAGTTGTCATAGAAGAGGGCAGCAAATCTGGCAATGCTGTGCTCATGGTGAACCTTTTTAATCAACCACCATTTTTCCAACCCTGTCCCACAACAGGCAGATATTATAAGTCAATCCATTTTTTTCTAATTCTGAGCCCACGGCAGGCACTACTAATCAAGTGTTTTTCTTCAATTCTATGCCAAGGCAGACATAACAAATCAAGCACAATTTTTCCATCCTGAGCCCGAGGCAGACATTATTAAGAGCCCTGTACTAATCCTGTGGCATGCATTGCTAATCATTTCTTATAGTATTGACTCAGTCTTTTGCCTGTGGTTGACATTATTCATCAGTGAAGTTCTTTCCAATACCTTGCCTATGATAGACATTACTATACTGCTCAAAAAAATTAGGGGGTATTTAAAAATGAATATGAAATGATAAAATATCCTGTAATTTTTGTGAGCAGTATAGTTGGTAACTATATTCTTTTCTCTTTGGGCTTTAGAATCTTTTTCAACACTCTGTCCCAGCAGACACCATTGAGATTATAGTGTGAGTCTATCAGATTGATGCTTTAATCATCCCTGAAGCTATTGCTAGATACCCCTCAGTGGCTCAGTGCCCCTATCTAAGCCTGATTTCCTTATGAGTGAAGTGAAGACAATTACTCCCTATTTGTGGAGTTGTTGGGAGCCTCCAGTGTATGAAATGCACAGCATGTAACAAGCTCAGGTTTGCAGATAACTGACAGTCCCCTATTTCTAATCTCCACCCATGGCAGACACCACCAATCAATCATAGTCTTCTTTCCCACTGAGCCTCAAATCCTTCCTAACATAGAACACCAGTAGCATATGTGGTAGCATGGCCTCAAGAAGGCCAGTTCACCTACCTGAGTTCCCAATTCTATTCTGCCACACAGACTGTGACACCTGACTCCCTACTTCCTGAGAGTGGCCCGAAGGATCTGAGGTGATCCCCAAAAGGCCCTGAAAAATTAGGTCTTGCTAATATTAGCTCATTTAGCCTTCTGTGGGCCTTGGTTTACCCTCCCAGCTTTGGAAAGTTCTGGCAATACCTGTTAATGGTTATTAAGCATCCACGTGGGCCAGGCCTCATGCTGGAGCTAGGGAAGATGGTGGGAGATAAGATAAAGGGATCTGACCTAGAGGAGTCATGAGAGCCTGAAAACATCAGGCAGCAGTCCACAGTGATGGGGAAGATGGTTGAGGCATTTTAGTGAAATGAGAAGAGAACACAACAAAAAGTCTTCTGCAGCCCTGGCTGGATAGCTTGGTTGGTTAGAGCATCGTCCCAAAGTGCAAAGGTTGCTCGTTCGATCCCCAGTCACAGCACAGGAACAGATCAGTGTTCCTATCTCTCTTGCGCTCTCTCTCTAAAAATCATAAAATAAACATTAAAAAAAAAAAAAACCCATCTACTGCAAAGGCCATAGGGGGACCCAGCATGTAGGGGCAGCACTTGGTGACCAGGGATTGACCTGAGAGAAAGAGTCAGGTAAGAAGAGACAGTGGGTTCCAGTGGAACCAGTGGGTGGGAATGACAGGTCATTTGTTTCAACCACAGAAGAAGGGAATGGTTAGGAGCTGGTTCTGGAGTTGGGCGACCTGGTTTTGAATCCCAGCTCACCTTCTCTTTAGCTCTGTGTTCTTGGGAAAGTTATGCATCCTCTCTGAGCCTCAGTTTTCTTTCTTGGAGATAAGAGTAGTCTTAGGGTTGTTGAAATGGCCCTTTGAGATATTCATGTTAAGTGCTTTAGACAAGACATGCTCTGAGCCCTCGTCATGATTAGTACTATATATTCTATATTATATGCTATCACAGTGTCTATGTAGTACTAATGTTAAATACTGCTAAAATACTAGTATATAATTAGTAGTATTATGACCAGTATCACCAGTGTGACGGTATCTACTATTGGCCTCCTTTAGAAAGGGTTTTATAGCACTGTGTCTATTAGCTACTTCCCTGGAGAGAGGGAGTGAGGGTACACATTCCTGCATGGTGCAAGGCTAAGCCAGGCCGCCTCACTTTCCTTCTTGCCTTCAGTGTCTATTCTCTCCTGTTTAGAGGAGGATTCGGCCATCCCCATCACAGTCCCTGGCCGCCTGCCAGTCTCCCTGGCAGGCCACCCCGTGGTGGCAGCCCAGGCAGTAGCAGTACAAGCAGCAGCAGCCCAGGCAGCCGTGGCAGCCCAGGCAGCCGCCCTGGAGCAGCTTCGGGAGAAGCTAGAGTCTGGGGAGCCTCCAGAAAAGAAGATGGCCCTGGTGGCAGATGAGCAACAACGACTCATGCAGCGAGCGCTACAGCAGAACTTCCTGGCCATGACAGCCCAGCTGCCCATGAGCATTCGTATCAACAGCCAAGGTATCAACCCGGCACCCAGACCTTCCATGCTTCTTGCATGTCTGACAAAATAAGGGTCTTGGAGCCAACCTCTGTCAAGAGTGCATATAGCCTGACGAGGCGGTGGTGCAGTGAATAGAGCATCGGACTGGGACACAGAGGGCACAGGTTCGAAACTCCAAGGTCCCAGGCTTTAGTGTGGGCTCATCTGGTTTAAGCAAGGCTCACCAGCTTGAGGCCAAGATCGCTGGTTTAAGCAAGGGGTCACTTGGTCTGCTGTAGCCCCCCCCAACCCCTCCCCCCGGTCAAGGTACATATGAGAAAGTAATCAATGAACAACTAAGGTGCTACAACAAAGATTTGATGCTTCTCATCTCTCTCCTTCCTGTCTGTCCCTCTCTCTGACTCTCTTTCTGTCTCTGTCACAAAAAAATAAAAAGAGTGCCTATAAGTCAACAAGAAAAAAAGGCAAATCAATAGGAAAAAATGGGCAGTGTGACTAGTAAATTCCTATGAAAAGCAGCTCGACTCTGTCTAGTTTGGGATCTGCATGTTAACAAGGAGATACCATTTTCACCCATCAGAGTTGGAAAATATTAAGTGTTGGTCAGGATATGGGGAAATGGGTCCTGCTGCTGGGAGTGTAAACAGGTGACAATTTGGCAATCTCTTTTAAAAATAGAAAATGTGCCTGACCAGATTGTGGTGCAGTGGATAGAGCATCGGACTGGGATGCAGAAGACCCAGGTTCGAGACCCCGAGGTCGCCAGCTTGAACGCAGGCCCATCTGGCTTGAGCAAAAGCTCGCCAGCTTGGACCCAAGATCGCTGGCCCCAGCAAGGGGTTGCTCAGTCTGCTGAAGGCCGGCAGTCAAGGCACATGTGAGAAAGCAATCAATGAACAACTAAGGTGTTGCAATGGCAATGAGAAACTACTAATTGCTAATAATTGATGCTTCTCACCTCTCTCTGTTCCTGTCTGTCTGTCCCTATCTATCCCTTTCTCTGTCCCTGTAAACAAGAACAATAAAATAGAAAATGTAAGTCAGTGATCTACTTGGTACCTATAGTAGAACTAGTACAGGTGCTCTAGGAAACAAGTGTCCCTGCTATCCGAAAGTAGGACATTGCTATGAAGCTTTTGGAAGCGGTATAGAGTGAATTTTCAAAAAGTGGGGTATACCTGTATAGACAAGTTTGTTCATTGCAGTCATTTATGTGATGTCATAACAGTGAGGCCTTGAAGCGACGTGTGTGTCCATCAGTGAGGAATGAATGAGTCACGTCTGGAAGACTTTGTGGCTGTTAAAAATAATGACATGATTTGGGTGTGTGACATTGCTTAAGACTTAAAATCATGGTAAAAGCAAATGTCAGAGAAAAACATTTTTATTTGATATTTATTGAGTATGTCCTGTGTACACCTGGTGGTGGGTACAGTCCTTTGCTTTGTGAAATTTAAAGTCTAATGGAAGTGACAGACTTGAAACAGATCGTCACACAGATGGGTTTGTGATTCCAGATGGTAACATTTCTTCTTCCCACAGCCTCTGAGAGCCGCCAGGACTCAGCTGCAAACTTGACTAGTACCAACGGCAGCAACAGTATTAGCATGTCAGTGGAGATTAACGGGATTATGTACACAGGTAATGCCTTGACCACTTCATTCCCCAGTTAACTCAGGAGTTCTGGGTAACTCATGGGTCTGGCCTGCACGAGCCCAGCCACTAGAGCAAGCAAAGTTCCTTACCTTGAAAACTTGCGTATATAATAAATGTAGTGTACTTAGTACAGTGCTCACCACATAGTAAGTACGTATCATGGTGCTGAGCACATAGTAAGTGCTTAAAAATACAGTTGACCGTTGAACAACAAGGGTTTGGACTGCATGGGTCCACTTATTTGTGCATTTTTTTTTCAATAAATACTGTAAACGTATTTTCCTGATGATTTTCATAATAACATTTTATTTTATGTAGCTTTTATTCCAATAATGCAGTATGTAATACTATAACATAAAATATGTGTCCATCAGCTGTTTATGTAATTAGGAAGGCTTCCAGTCAACAGTAGGCTATTAGTGGTTAAGTTTGGGGTAGTCAAAAGTTTTATGTGCATATTCAACTGTGCCAGGGATCACTACTTCTGACATCTGTGTTTCCAAGGGTGAACTGTACAAGTGATATTTCAGAGTTCCTTGTAAAATAATCTAGTCAGGCCAGTTGCTCAGTAGGCCACCAAGTGGCACTGGGGACACAGAACAGCTGGGTTGCTGGCAAAGATCCCAATGGGAAGCAATGATTAAGAGAAGGTGTCCTAGTGGGTCCCTGGGTGGACTCTGCAGGGGATCAATGCTCAGGGAGCCCCTTGTACCTGTCACATAATCTTTTTAAAGTCTCCATGATACGTCTGTCCTCTGTTTTGCATTAGGAGTGCTGTTTGCTCAGCCACCGGCCCCCACGCCACCCTCAGCTCCCAGCAAAAGCGGTGGTGGCAGCAGCCGGGGAGGAAACAGTGGGACCTGCAGCAGTGTGGGCAGCCAGGCCGGGCCAGCGGGGTTATCTGCACCCCCCACGTCTTCTACCTCAAATAATTCATTGCCTTAACCTCACCACTCCCTACCCGCTGCCCCCTACCCCGGGAGCCGGTCAGACTGGGCAGGGGGGTTGAAAGGTGGGCCAAGTAGGACTGGGGGTGGTGGAAGATACGGGTGGGGAGGGGAGATATCCACAAAGGAGCCACAGCTAACGCCAAAAATAGAAGAGAAATATATATATACATATATAAAGAAAATTTAATAAAACAGGGGAAAACCAAGGAACACTTGAATTACTCAGGTTTCAGACATTCAGAGAAATGAATTGTGAGAACAGCAAAGGAAATCAGGAAAGAAAGAATGGCAAATACTTCCCAGGGCTTTCCTGCAGCCCTGGTTGACCGACTTGGACTTGTGTCTGGTTTGGACCAGTTGCGATGTAAGGCCAGATACTGTTTACCTCATACATCCCTGCACTGTATGTTTTCATTTTTGTCTTTTTTTTTTTTTCTCATTGTTCATCATACACTCACCCACTTACCACACCCAGCTCCTTGTTTTGAATGAAACCCCTGAGCCAAGATCAGTTGAATTTTTTTCTCATTGCTTTTGGGAACTTTTTATTTTTTAAAGAAATAGCGCTATTCAAGCTCTATAGGGTTTTTAAGAGGTTTGGGGGGTTTTGTTTTGTAAATATTCTATTTTATTCTTGGGGGAGGAATCAAACCTTAGGAAAAGGATATATATCTCTATATATTTGTGTTCATTCAGGGAAACTGGATTTTAAGAAGCAAAAAAAAAAAAAAAAAAGTAATATCCTTTTAATTTTTCCCATGACTGATTTGGGTTCGTGTGTGCATTTCCTGTGGTGCAGTAGGCAGCTGGAAAGCGCAGGACATGGTATATCCCTGGGCTAGAGCCGGAGAAGGTGATGAACTCAGGTGCTGAGGGCTGGCTGGGCTAGGCTGGGGGGTGCATGCTGGGGCAGGCCATGGGGGACACGTGAATGCTGAATGGCGGACCAAGACGCTTGATGCTTTTTCTTTCTGCCACACTGTGCTTTCTGTCAGGGACCTGGAAGTCTTAACTAGAACAGAGAAAATGCTGGGAAAGGGCCAGGACCTAGGAAGGGCATGCTTGTCATAGCCCCCAGGCTCCTGTGTTGGGGATGAATTTAGCCTGGGCACTCTCTCTGGCCTGAAAGGGCTGCTTATGAAGACTTAGTGATACTTGGGGACTGAGGTGAGCTGGGCTTAGTGCAGAGTGAGGTTTTTGGGCCAAGTCATCCTTACTACTCTACCCCTTCTTCTTCACTTCAGTCTTTCTTGGCCCCTTGCAAGGCCATCTCTCCCATTAACTAAAGGAACTATATGGAGGCCCATAAGGAGGCTTCACTCACTCCCTTCAGGACCCCTTCCCCCAGTTTAGAAGGTGGACATCAATGGGACAGCTGTGAGGGAGAGTTTATTTCAATGGGTTGTAATTATCTTCACCACAAGTAGCAGCCTCTGTCCAAAGGCCCAGGCAAGGTTTGGGGACTTCCTTTGCCACCCTGACCTTGATGATGGGTCCCAGGTGACCAGGTGGTGCTGGTCAGGACCATGCTGGCTACACGTTAGCACTCTTTTTTTCATGCACTGAGTTTGCGTGGAAGTTCTAATTGGGCCCAGGGAGCCTGGCCTAATGAGGCCAAGAAGAGCAGTGCCCTGCCTGGCAGCCTCCCAGATCATGAACCCAGTGATCCCTGATCCAGTGTCATCTTACTGCCTTGGAGACAGTTGGAGTGGGGAGCATGGATTCCTCCCTCAATCTGAGTTTGCTTGGGTATGGTGCTGTGATGTTTTAGGGGAGAACCCATTTCTTTGGTATATCTCAGGATTGTTGACTCCCCTGCTATGTTCCAGGATGGCATGGCTATGGGCATCTGGGGTTTCCTCTTTGTTTTTCCTTCTGGAAGGTTCTCCTCCCCAAATCTCACTGCAGCAGCACAATCACTGTAGGAGGAGGATCTTTCTGTCCCCAGAGCAGTCAATGGAATGCTCCTTCTCCCTTCTCCCCTGAACTGATCCCTGGAGCCAGGACCTTCTGTTGCTGTGGCCCATGTGGGAGTGTCTGCTGCCTGGTTATTTCTACCTCAGGTCTGACTTGATGCCAAAACCCCACCCAGCCTGACCCCCTTTGCTGGCTCAGGGCTTCAGCAAGTACCAGTACCTGTTCCTCCCATTTGCATAATGGGCGCCACCTGCCTGGGTGCTCTCTTTGGTTGTGTGTGTGTGTGTGTGTGTGTGTCACATGTCTGTGTGTGTTGGGGGACCTGCGTGTTGTGTTATGTGGGCGGTGTGGCCCCCGGATCTAACTCAGGGCATGCCTACTGTTTAGGGTGATTGTAGAGGGTGGGGAGAGAGTGCTGGGGGAGCCGTGGGCAGGGGGGAGGAGTGGAAAGGTTAAGGGGGAGCTCCAGGCTGGGACCATCCAGACCTTCAGACCTTTGGCTTCTGTCTTCAGTCCCCGTTTACCCTCTGTCACTCCCAGCTCAGGGCAACCCCGTCAGTGGGGGTTCTGGGGTGCAGCACAGCATCCCCCTATGCAAACTGGGGCGGGGATGGGGCAGTCATCTCTGTCAGCAGCTTGCTTGTACACTGTTCATTCTTGAATGAGTGGAACTTAGCTGCATGGTATGGACAGGGATCCCTAAACTCAGAGTTGAGAGGGGCTCAGGGGCTTTCCCTGCTCTAGATGTTTGTGATAGGCTGCTTCTAGAATCTTACTTGTGATCCCCAAACTCGCCGCAGGGCTGTCCTGCTGTTGGTCAAGGGGCAGGGCAGAGGTGCTGGGGCAGCTGAGTTAGTTTTAATAGTTGTGCATTTGTACAGTCACTGTTTTGCTTTTATGATTTTTGCCCACTTCTATCATGTTTTTTCTTCTTAATTTTGCTTTTACTTTTTTTTTTTGCAAATGCGAATGAATTCAGCCTTTCATTCCTGACATGTGAAATTTCAGTTTCTCTGGGGTTTGTCCAATGGCGTGGGGACCGCGCCTGAACTCAGGTTTATGGAAAATAACTTTTAAAAAAGGTATAAACTACTCTACCTCTGGCCGGGCCTTGCTTGTCACCCTGGCCTGCGGGGCAGCCGGTAAGAATTTCAGTTTTGCAGAATATTCAGGTATGGGGGGGAGGGGCAAAAGACCAAAAAAAAGGGGGTAGGTGTGATTTTGAAATTTAAAAGAACACTGAAAGTTTACATTTTATAACATTATTATGCAGATTGTATTTAAATTTCAGAAATATTTAAGACAGTTGTAACCCTGTAAAGCTGATATTAAAACGAGACAAAACACTTCTGACTTTTAACAGAATATGTCTCAGTGGTGGTTTCCTGGGCGTCGCTTCACCCTGTGGGTCCAGGTGGCAGAAGGCATAGGGGCTAATCCAGGGGTTCTTCAATGGGGATTGTGCCCCAGGGGAGATGTCTGGAGCACATCTATTGTTGCTATGACAGAAGGTGCTTCTATATCAAGTGGGTGTGGCCAGGGATGCTGCTCAACACCCCACAGAGCCCAGGATGGCCCCACCACTGGAGAGTGACCTGTCCCCAGTGTCGGCAGTTCCAGAGGAAGACCCTGGCTAAACCAGGTCTGAAAGGTAGCTCCCTCCCCCTCAGTATCACCCTCCTGATCCCCCAGCCCTCTAGCCTAGGCCTCCTGCTATCCTGGGTTCTGATACCCATCTCACTCCTGAGTTGTCTGACTTCAGCCCTCAGGGCATGTGGCCTCACCCCCTCACCCTTCCTTGCTGGCTTCATTTTGGTTCTTTAAGGAGGCCACCCTGTGCCTGCCTCTCTCCACCCTGCCCCCTGAGCCCTTTTCACTATGGTTTGGTTCACATTTGAACATTTTGTCTCTCAGTACAGTGTGGCCCCAAAGAAACCAAAACAAGGGGAAATCCAGTCCTCAGGCTGCAGTTGCAACCCCTGGGCTCAGCCCAGATAGAGGGTGTAAAGCCAGTAGCTACCTGGCCCATGCAGGTTCGCATTTGATTCAGACAGACAGTAATGAAACAATGGAGCCAAGAACTGGTGGGCCATCATCTTTATCCTAGCTTGCACCCAGCGGGCAAAAAATACACACAGTGGGAAAACACTTCCCTTTCCATTCAGGGCTCCCAAAGCCACTAACTTATCGGAGTTTCCTAGAATCAAAGTTTTCTACCTCACCAGCCTTATTCACCTCTTTTCCCCATCTCCTCCCTGCACAAACTGGCTTCTCCTTCAGCACTCCACCATCTTGGCTGCTTCTCCTCTCCTCCACGTGGCCTTTCTCTACTCTCCTCTAATGCTAATCTTGGGAACCAAGAGAGAGCAAACTCCCGGTCTGCCGCATTATATAGTGTAGAAATCCAAACCTTTAATCCCTTATACAAACAAGGAAGTCTCTGATACAAAGTCACTTATCTGAGGCATAATGGGATTCCTCATAAGAGTGCACCACCCCCTATTATGCAACACTCAAGGGTGTGGGCAAAATCTTAGTCTTAAAACTAAGCCTTAGGCTATAAGGACCCTGCCTACTTACAGCCTGTCCCCCACACCCAATGCAAACTATAAGCAAGCAAACATATATATCATATTTACAAACTTATTTGACCAACAGAGGGAAATCCTTAGCCTCCAAATCCACACCTGACAGCAGCAGGCAGGGTGTTGCCTGAAAGATTTCCTGGGTGTCCCTCACATCACCCACACCCAGCAGGTGTGATGGGCTCAAGGCCAGTGTGGCCAAATAGTGGACAGGGCCAGCCTCCTGCCACCGGGCTACTCTGCCTCTAGCTCCTGGTAGCTTCTGGCTTTGGCAACCTGGGCATATCCCTCCTGCCTGGTTCAGCCCCCAAAGCTTGGAGACAGTTGGAGTGGGGAGCATTGTTAAGAGTCAGGGAAAAAAAATTCCCTCCTATGGCAATGGTTGGGTTCCCACCAGCCTTCCCTGGCTCATTTCATGCAGCATTTTACATCCATGCCAGGAATGGACTGGCTATATTTACATCTCCATGGGTCGGGGGAACCAGGAGAGGACAGAGATTGACCCACCTCCTGCTCTGAGCCCCCTGCCACCCGGAGACAAAGGAAAAGTGTTTTGTTTTTTTAAAGGCCTTTTTTGGCCAACTGGATGAGCCAGTCTAGCATCTTTATTCCTCCACTGAAGAGGCCCAGAGAGGGGTTGGGGACCCTGAGGTCACACAGCCCCTGGGGGCACACAGGGAGTGGTCAGAACCCACTACCTTTCCCCCCCCTCCCTAGCTCAGCAGCACCTCCCACCCGCTGCTCTGCTTGTTAGAAGGCAGGGATGCTCCCAGGAGGTGAAACTCAAAACTAGGCCTGATTAGTGTGAGGGAGAGGCAAACCAAGGGGGCGGGGGTGGGGTGGGGGTGGGAGAAGTAGTTGAAAAGATGCCTGAAAAAGATGATTGACCACTGGAGTTATCCAGTCATCCACTATTCTTTACACCATTAGTGCACACCATGGGGGCTGCTGGGTTCGTTCAAAGGGCCCCCTCCCTGGGGGCGTGGCTCCCAGAAAGGTGGGTCTGGTTTGGTTCAGTGTGTACCAGTGCCTGCAAACAAGGTGCTCAGTAACTGTTGGAAATAAAGAAGGCGGGGCTTAGACCCAGAAATGTGCCTCAGTTTCTTCAAGCCTGCTTGCTGTTGCTGCCACCCAACACCACCAAAACCTCCCAGCCTTGGATTTGGGAGGCGGCGCCTGGCTGGCACCAAGGAGGTCTGGTGACTGGGTGGTCTGGAGGCCCCCAAAGTGTGGCTTTTGTCTTGCTTTTCTGACACAACTGGTCTGTCCTCATTCCGGGAACTGGGCTGGGGGTGGGGTGACCTCTGACCTGACAGCAGCCTAGCCTACTGGGTCCCCAGGGAAGGGAGGAAGGGAGGAGGGGAGGGAGAGGCCTGTGAGGGGGCCCGGCTGCAATCCAGCAGTCCTGCCCTGGGGCACCGCCTGGGCCTGTTCCTGCCTGAGCATACACTATCAGAGTCCTCATCCCTGTTGGCACAATTGGTCCCCTGCAAACCATGTCTGCTTGGCCCACCCTTGTGTCCTGGAATTTGGAAACTTCCAGACCAGACTTATTGGGATGAGGAGAGACAGAGTCCATAGCTGCAGAGAACCCCCACTTTTTATGTGAGGAAACAGTTTCAGAGCTGTGCAGTGACCTACCCCAGGGTTCAGAAATGCCAGTTTCACCAACATAAAAGATTTTTTCCCTGAGGTTGCCAGCTTGAGTGTGGGCCCATCTGCCTTGAGCAAAAGCTCGCCAGCTTGGACTGAAGGTTGCTGGCTCCAGCAAGGGGCTGCTCAGTCTGCTGAAGGCCTGAGGTCAAGGCACATGTGAGAAAGCAATCAATGAACAACTAGGGTGTCGCAAAGGCAATGAAAAACTAATGATTGATGCTTCTCATCTCTCTCCGTTCCTGTCTGTCTGTCCCTATCTATCCCTCTCTCTGACTTTCTGTCCCTATTAAAAAAAAAAAAAAAAATTTTTTTTTTTTGCCTGACCAGGCAGTGGCGCAGTGGATAGAGTGTCGGACTGGGATGCAGAAGGACCCAGGTTCAAGACCCCAAGGTCGCCAGCTTGAGCGCGGGCTCATCTGGTTTGAGCAAAGCTCACCAGCTTGGACCCAAGGTCTTTGGCTCAAGCAAGGGATGGCTCTGTCTGCTTTATCTGCTGAAGGCCCACGGTCAAGGCACATGTGAGGAAGCAATCAATGAACAACTAAGGTGTTGCAAAAAAAAAAAACCCTGATGATTGATGCTTCTCATCTCTCTCTGTTCCTGTCTGTCTGTCCCTATCTATCCCTCTCTCTGACTCTCTCTGTCTGTTAAAAAATATATATATATTTTGTTTTTGTGTTTGAAAAGTGTAAACTAACATTCGAGGTGTGTTATTTCTCCACGCTTTAAAAAGGAACCTAGGGGGTTATCAGCTGGTTCTGGTGGTGAAAGTCAGAAAACAGCTGGTTCTAGTTCCAATCTGTTTTTGGATTAGGTGGTCCCTGCCTGTTTCCTCACTTAGCAGGTGCCCAGAACTGGGACACCTAGCTTTTCTCAACAAAAGTCCTTCAGTTACCTATACCCTCCCTTCTCCAGCATAAAATTAAATCCAGGCTCTCCACTGCCCACAAGACCCTAAATGGCCCAGCGCCCGTTTAGGGTCTAGTTTTACGGCCTCGACACTGTCTCTGTCCACCTTTCTCTTCAAGCTGTACGTTTCCCGATCAAAGGTCACCTCCTCTGGGAAACCCCTCCTCCAGACCCCCGTGTCGCCCTTCCCTCCCTGTAACTGCTTCGCACTGTGGCCCCAGGGCTGGGAGCGGCCCACACTCCGCCTCCCGGTCTGTGGCTCATGCCTGCCATCTGGCGACCGGGGATGGGTGTGTGGATCCCCACGCTCTGGGCACCGTTTCCAGTGGTTTGGGGCGGTACCCTGGACCCTTTCTTTTGCAGGCACCTCGCATCGGGAACCCTAGTTGTTGTTGCTTGTGGACACGCTGTCCTGCACAGTTAAGTCTCCCGGGCTGGAGATTTCGACTTTTATTTCTCCCTTTAAAAATGTTGGCAACGCCTGACCTGTGGTGGCGCAGTGGATAAAGCATCGACCTGGGAACAGTGAGGTCGCCAGTTCAAAACCCTGCACTGGTCTGGTCAAGGCACATATGGGAGTTGATGCTTCCAGCTCCTCCCCCCTTTCTCTCTCTCTCTCTCTCTCTCTCTCTCTCTCTCATTCTGTGTCTCCTCTCTAAAATGAATAAAATAAAAATAAATAAAATTAAAAAAATTAAAAAAAAATGTTGGCAACTAATTCCACATTTTAAAGTACACTGTTTTTAGACATGGCCGGGACGGCAACTGTGACCTGAAATTAGGCGCTCCCGACTTGTTTGGCCTGCATCAAGTTCATGAAATAAAAATGTGGATTTTGTGGCCCCCAAGAAGAAAGGTCTAGGGGGAGGCAGACGGTGGATCCGTGAGTACGCACTTAATTACAATGTACTGAGTGCCAGCTAGATATATTATGTTGGGTTCGTAGTCTGTATTTTACGCCTGTGAGGTCGGTACTTTATTATTTACATATTTAAAGAAAATACGAGAGCTTGAGTCACTTGGCCAAAAGCGCCGAGCGTAAATGGCCAACCCAGACTTCCAGGCTCTGAAGCAGAAGACCTTGAACCTTGATTTCCAACCCTTCTAGTTTTGCAAGATGCCCCCTTTCAAGATATTCCACCAGGCGCCCCTTCATTCTCAGCGTATCGGGTTAAAAAAAAAAAAAAAAAAAAAGTCCGAGTCACTGGGTAGCCTCCTCCCCGAGGCATATGCGCAGGCGCAGGAGGGCCAGCCGCCGGGGTGGGGAGTGGCGGGGCAACGTGGGCGCCGCTCTAGTACGCCCGGCGCAGTGTTCCGCGTCTCGCTGATGATGACACATTCCGGAGCAATGTGGGAATAATATGGCGGCGCCCATGGAGGTGGCTGTGTGTACAGACTCATCTGCCCACTTGTGGAGCTGCGTAGTGTGGGAGCTGCACTCGGGCGCTAACCTGCTCACGTACCGTGGCGGCCAGGCTGGGCCCCGTGGCCTGGCGCTGCTCAATGGCGAGTACCTGCTGGCGGCTCAGCTGGGCAAGAACTACATCAGCGCCTGGGAGCTGCAACGGAAGGTGCGGCCCAGCGCACGAGACTGGGATTGGCGGTGGCTGCACTCGTCCTGAATCGGGGGTGGGGGAGGAAGTCTTGTTCAGGATGCTCTGTGCGTGCGCAGGTCTGGGGGCTTATCGGAAGAGGGAGGCGGGTGGGCTGGGGAGTGTGAGGCTCAGATCAGCGGATCAGGCTCATGTGCAAATGAATGTGTCATGAGGTAGTGGAGGCTTAACGGGATCTGTGCAGGAAGGGGCGCGAAATTTAAAGGGAGAGTTTGCAGTTGGGATTCTGTGGGTCTTGTAAGCATGGAGGGTGATGGTCTGAGGCCTGGTGGGCCCCCTGAAAGTGTAATTCTGGACCTTTAACCTCCCAAAAAAGGTACTGTCCTCATCAGAAACAGCCCCAAAAGGCTACTCCTGCAACTGTTCGCTTCCCCATTCTTCCAGCTCATGTGTCTTGAGGCAAGCTCTGGGCTCTGGCTTTGTCTGGTGTGGACCATGCTCATATTTTCCCATTTTAGAGATTTGGAAACAGGTTTAAGGTAGCAGCAGCTGGGATCTTAGGAAGCAGGATTGGAGAAAAAGCCGACCAGCCTTTGTGCTCTCCAGCCCCAACACCATCCTGGAGTTTCTGTGCCTCACCCACTCCTGTGCCCACAGAAGTACTATCTGGCTTTTATCCAAGGATTCATGGGTCTCCGTCTCCAGCTTGCAAAGCTTGGGCTGGAGCAAACGCTTTGCTGAGCCATGAATTTGCTCAAACCACCCCTCTTCTCTTTCTAATTGTCTTGGATTTACCAGCTGCCCCACTCACTCTCCTCCCTGCCCCCTGGCTCCCAAGTTAATGCATGAAGCTCCGAGGCTTCTTATGTTTCTCTAGGACCAGCTCCAGCAGAAGATCATGTGCCCTGGGCCTGTTACCTCTCTGACGACATCGCCCAATGGCCTCTACATGTTGGCAGGGATTGCAGAGAGCATATACCTGTGGGAGGTGAGTGTCAGAGCCAGGGTCATGGAGCTTGGCTTGTAGACCCCTGAATTATACCACCAACAGTGTTGACACCAACAGTTAGTTGTTTGAAGGAATACCCACCTCACTTCCTGCGCAGACAATGTAGGATTTGGGGCCACAAAGTCGATGTAACCTCTTCCTTGCCTGACCTTAACCTTGACTTGCAAAACAGAGGTTTGCCAAGGGAACTGAGTTCTCTGTGAGATGGGAGGGGCTTAGCTATCTCATCCTGGAACTTTTACTTATTTGGTTTTTATTTATTTTATATTTTTTGAAAAAGATTTCATTGGCCTGACCAAGCGGTGGTGCAGTGGATAGTGGATAGAGTGTCGGACTGGGATGTGGAGGACCAAGGTTCAAGACCCCAAGGTTGCCAGCTTGAGTGCAAGGTTGCTGGCTCGAGCAAGGGGTCACTTGGTCTGCTGTAGCCTCCCCCCCACCCCCCCGTCAAGGCACATATGAGAAATCAATCAATGAACAACTAAGGAACTGCAACGAACAACTGATGTTTCTCGTCTCTCTCCCTTCTATCTGTCCTTCTCTTTCCCTCTCTCTGACTCTCCCTGTCTCTGCCCCCCACACACACACACATACAAATATATATATATATATATATATTTTATTGATTTTAGAGAGAGGGAGGAGAGTGAGTGGGGCACTTGGTAAATTCAAGACAATTAGAAAGAGAACAGGGGTGGTTTGAGCAAATTCATGGCTAAGCAAAATAGAGGGGGGAGGGGCAGGAATCATCAACTCATACTAGTTGCTTCTCATACATGCCTTGACTGGACAAGCCCAGAGTTTTGAACCAGCAACCTCAGCATTCCAGGTTGGCATTTTATTCACTCTGTTACCATAGATCAGGTTATCTATTTATTTTTTTATAAAACTTATTTATTGCCTGACCAGGCAGTGGCTCAGTGGATAGAACATTGGCTTGGGACAGGTAGGCCCCAGGTTCAAAGCCCCAAGGTTGCCGGCTTGAGTGTGGGCTCACCAGCATGAGCAGGGGGTCACTGGCTTGAGCGTGAGATCATAGACATGACCCTACCATCACTGGCTTGAGCCCAAAGGTTGCTGGCTTGAAGCCCAAGGTTGCTGGCTTGAGCAAGGGGTCCCTCGCTGTGCTATTATAGCCCAATGGTCAAAGCACATATGAGAAAGCAATCAGTGAACAACTAAGGTGCCTCAACAAAGAACTGATGGTTCTCATCTCTCTCCTTTCCCGCCTGTCTGTCCCTATCTGTCCCTCTCTCTCTGTCTCTTATCGCTAAAAACAAAACAAAAAATGTATTTATTGATTTTAGAGAGAGAGAAAGGGAAAGAGAGACAGAAATATCAGTCTGTTCCTGTATCTGCCCTGACTGGGGATTAAACCCTGCGACCTTTGCCTGTGGGGATGATACTCTAAACATCTGAACTATTTGGCCAGGGTTTATTCTGGGACTTTTATTTTTATTTATTTATTTATTTTTTTAATTTTATTTTTTTAAATGAAAACATCTCCAGGTTATCTTAACATTCAATTGTGTTGCATACCCGTCACCAAAAGTCAAATTGTCCTCTGTCACCTTCTATCTGGTTTTCCCTGTGTCCCTCCCCTCCTCCCTATCCCACCCTTCCCTCCTTCCCCCCACCCCATAACCACCACTCTCTTGTCCATGTCTCATAGTCTCACTTTTATGTCCCACTTATGTATGAAATCATGCTGTTCTCAGTTTTCCTTTTTTTCTGATTTACTTATTTCACTTCGTATAATGTTATCAAGGACCATCCATTTTGTTATAAATGATCCGATGTCATCATTTCTTATGGCTGAGTAGTATTCCATAGTATATATGTACCATAGCTTTTTAATCCACTTGTCTTCTGATGGGCACTTGGGCTGGTTCCAGATCTTCGCTATTGTGAACAATGCTGCCAGGAACATGGGGGCGCATTTCTTCTTTTCGAACAGTGCTAAGGTGTTCTTAGGGTATATTCCTATAAGTGGGATAGCTGGGTCAAAAGGCAGTTCGATTTTTAATTTTTTGAGGAATCTCCAAACTGTTTTCCATAGTGGCTGCACCAGTCTGCATTCCCACCAGCAGTGCAGAAGGGTTCCCTTTTCTCCACAACCCCGCCAGCACTTATTCTGTGTTGTTTTGCTGATGAGTGCCATTCTGACTGGTGTGAGGTGATATCTCATTGTGGTTTTAATTTGCATTTCTCTAATAATTAGTGATGTTGAGCATTTTTTCATATGCCTATTGGCCATCTGTATGTCCTCTTTGGAGAAATTTCTATTCATTTCTTTTGCCCATTTTTTGATTGGATTGTTTGTCTTCCTGTTGTTGAGTTTTATAAGTTCTTTATAAATTTTAGTTATTAACCCCTTATCAGATGTGCTGTCGAATATGTTCTCCCATTGTGTGGTTTGTCTTTTTATTCTGTTCTTATTGTCTTTAGCTGTGCAAAAACTTTTTAGTTTGATATAGTCCCATTTGTTTATCTTGCCTTTTATTTCAGTTGCCCGTGGAGATAAATCGGCAAATATATTGCTGCTACAGATGTTGGAGAGCTTGCTGCCTATGTTTTCTTCTAAGATGCTTATGGTTTCACGGCTTACATTTAAGTCTTTTATCCATTTTGAGTTTGTTTTTGTGAATGGTGTAAGTTGATGGTCTAGTTTCATTTTTTTGCAGATAGATGTCCAATTTTCCCAACACCATTTGTTAAAGAGGCTGTCTTTACTCCATTGTATGTTCTTTCCTCCTTTGTCAAATATCAGTTGTCCATAAAGCTGTGGGTTTATTTCTGGGTCCTCTGTTCTGTTCCATTGATTTATGTGCCTGTTCTTATGCCAGTACCAGGCTGTCTTGAGTATAATGGCCTTATAGTAAACCTTGATATCTGGAAGAGTGATACCTCCTGCTTTATTTTTTCTTTTTAAGATTGCTGAGGCTATTTGTGTTCTTTTTTGATTCCATATAAATTTTTGGAATATGCGTTCTATATTTTTGAAATATGTCATTGGTATTTTAATTGGTATTGCATTGAATTTGTAAATTGCTTTGGGTAATATTTATTTATTTTTTAACGAGAAAGAAAGAGAGACAGACAAGAAGGGAGAGAGAGGAGAAGCATCAACTCGTAGTTGTGGCACTTGTAGTTGTTCGTTTATTGCTTCTCATACGTGCTTTAACTGGGGAACTCCAGCCGAGCCAGTGATCTTTGGGCTCAATCCAGCGACCCTAGGATTGTGTTGATGATCCAACACTCAAGCCAGATGGACCTGCCCTCAAGCTGGCAACCTCAGCGTTTTGAACCTGGGACCTCAGCATCCCAGTTCGACTCTCTATCCACTGTACCTCCACCGGTCAGGCTATCCTGGGACTTTCAACCTATTCCTAATTCTGAAAATAGGAAGCAGTTGCTCAGGCATAGGGAGGGAGACCGAGGCAGGAAGGGCTATCTCACAGATTGTCCGTCACGGTAGAAATTCTTGTCCTGATTGCTGTCAACTTGGTGCAGGAAGTATAGTAAAAACCAGTGGCGCCTGACTAGGCGGTGGTGCAGTGGATAGAGTGTCGGACTGGGATGCAGAAGACCCAGGTCCGAGACCCCAAGCTTGCCAGCTTGAGCACGGGCCCATCTGGCTTGAGCAAAAGCTCATCAGCTTGGACCCAGGGTCGCTGGCTCCAGCAGGGGGTTGCTCGCTCTGCTGAAGACCCGCAGTCAATGAACAACTATGGTGTCGCCACGGCAACGAAAAACTAATGATTAATGCTTCTCACCTCTCCGTTCCTGTCTGTCCCTATCTATCCCTCTCTCTAACTCTCTCTCTGTCCCTGGGAAAAAAAACAAAAACCAGTGGCCCGTTGTCCAATGGGGAACTCATAGGAGGTCACCCCTTCTTGTTTGGAGACAGTCATGGTACATCTTGGCCTGTGGGGTAGCTGTCTGACCCTGGCTATTCCATTCTCTTGGAGAATTTGTCCCCATTGTGAGCTGTCACCACAGGGGGGCATCCCACGTGGCTAACGGAGGCAGCCGCCCAGACCTAGGGCTTTCAGCCAGGGCGAGCTTGATTCCCCTGACTGCCACTGTCTTTAGTTTTTGTTTGTTTGTTTGTTTTTTGACAGAGACAGAGAATCAGAGAGAGGGACAGATAGGGACAGGCAAGAAGGGAGTGATGAGAAGCGTCAATTCTTTGTTGCGGCACCTTAGTTGTTCATTGATTACTTTCTCATGTGCCTTGATCTGGGGCTACAGCAGAGTGAGTGACCCCTTGCTCAAGCCAGCGACCATGGGGTCATGTCTGTGATCCCACATTCAAGCTGGTAAGCCTGTGCTTAAGCTAGCTACCGCGGGGTTTCAAAACTGGGTCCTCCACTTCCCAGTATGATGCTCTATCCACTGTGCCACCACCCGGTCAGGCATAACTGCCACTGTTGATCTTTCTTCCCTGCTCTCTGAGTGGGTGAGGAAGGCTGGAAATCCTCAGTGGGGCTACAGGGTAAACAAGTGTGTGTCCAAGTTTCCCTTTTATAAGGACACCATTTGTTAGATTAGAGACCACTTTGCCCTGATCTCACCTGAACTGATTACACGTGCAAAACCCCTATGTTCATGTAAGGTTATAGATTCCAGGAATTAGGATGTGGACATGTTTATTTGAGGGACATATGTAGTTTAACCCACAGTGTCATCTGTGTTCCCCTGCTCCCATGCCACAGCCCTTTCCAGGTGTTGTGTGATGTACTTACCTCTTCCTGCCATGCCTCCCTCTTCAATAAGCCAATCTACCCAGCTTTTTTTTTTTTTTTTTTTAATTTACTATTTATTCATTTTATAGAGGAGAGAGAGAGAGTGTGAGAGAGAAAGGGGGGAGGAGCAGGAAGCATCAACTCCCATATGTACCTTGACCAGACAAGTCCTGGGTCTTGAACCGGCGACCTCAGTGTTCCCAGGTCGATGTTTTATCCACTGCACCACCACTGGTCAGGCCTCTACCCAGCTTTTTGCTGGCTTGGGTCTCCCCTTCCCAGGTTTCACAGCAAGAGGCGCCCCCACCCCCAGTTCCTCCTGCTAGACCAAGTGATGTGGTTGCATTTGAAGGTTCTCGTAGTCAGCCTGGAACACTGTGACTCCTTGATGTGATAGAGTCACCATGAAGAGCCACCTGCTGCTGCTCCTGGTCTGGCTGCTTCTGTAGGGACCCGTTTCCTCACCAGCCTTGTCCCTCTCGCCCGTCTCTTCCCTGGGGCTGCAGTCACACCATCCTTCTCTCTGCACCTGGGCAGACTCTCCCTTTGATGCACCCCTGTGACCTGGCAGCTTAGGAGCCAGGAGCTGCACCCCATTTCCTGATCTGACCTGTATGCACCCTGCCCTCCGCAGGTCTCCACGGGGAACCTCCTAGTCATCCTGAGCCGCCACTACCAGGACATCTCCTGCCTGCAGTTCACAGGGGATAGCAGCCACTTCCTGTCTGGGGGCAAGGACTGCCTGGTGTTGGTGTGGAGTCTGTGCAGGTAGCACCCCAACCCTCGCAGGCCTGTGCCCAGTCTGTAGCCTCCAGCCAGGTGAGGCCTCAGCACAGAAGGCCATGCCAAAGTCCCAGGGCAGAAAGGGGCTGGATCTGGGACCTATAAAGCAGGTGGGCTATTGTGAGGAGGATGAGGGTGATTGGTTTGTTCCAGGAGCCATCTGAGAATTTTCCACTAGTAGTATGGACCAAGTGGCCACATGGAGGTGGTTGGGGCATCAGAGTATCAGAGTACAGCCCTTCCCCGAATATATTCCTTCTGCAGCGTGCTGCAAGTGGACTCCTCCAGGACCCCAGCCCCTCGGCACGTCTGGTCCCGCCACACCCTCCCCATCACAGACCTGCACTGCGGCTTTGGGGGGCCCCTGGCCCGGGTGGCTACAGCCTCGCTGGACCAGACAGTGAAGGTAGGACCAAATACATCCCTCCTGCTTTCCCCTCCCGTTGGGTCTACGAACTGGGCTGGGGTGGCTGGCGGATTCTTGGCTGATATGAGTCAGTGAATCACCTGCTTCCCCAGGCTGGTGGCTCCAGACAGTTCTTAATCCCCCAATGTTCTGGCCTCAAGGACAGTCAGAGGGTAGACGGTCCAAGCTTATGTTGGCTTGGAAATTCCCACTTGGCCACTTGCGCCTGGTGGCTTCCTGGCCAAGCCTGAGGGATATGAAGACATCCAGCTCTCTGGTCTTAGTCCTTGGTGGTAGCATGGGGAGTAGGCAGAATCTAGGGCTGACAGCAACTAAAATGGGGTGGCAAGGGGTCCTGGGCATGAGAACCTAACTCTGTCTCGGAATGCCCCAAGTGCCCTGGCCCTGAGACCACCCCCCTGCTAAGTGACAGCTCCCATTTAATGTTCTGTGGGGTCCAGGGTCTCCCAGTCGGGGCTGCCCGGCTCTCAGACCAGCACCCCTGCACCGCCGGGATCACAGTGTCTGTGGAGCCCTCATCCCATACTTCGCCTGCCCCCAGCTGTGGGAGATCTCCTCGGGTGAGCTGCTGCTTTCTGTGCTCTTTGATGTGGGCATTATGGCTGTGACAATGGACCTAGCTGAGCATCACATCTTCTGCGGTGGCAGTGAAGGGTCCATCTTCCAGGTCGACCTCTACACCTGGGTGAGTGCTGGGTGTCTGGACCAGTGGTTGGAGACTTTGGGGACATTGGGACACCCAGGGTCCGTCCTCCAAAGGCCCTGGGACTGTCCATCCCCCCACATTCAGGTCCTTGACCCAAGCAGGCTCTACCCCTGCCCATCACCCGCCAGTTCTCTGGGGCCCCCAGGACAGAGGCATGACTGTGTTCCTCTGCTGACTGGCCCTTCGACCTCTACAGCCTGGACAGAGAGAGAAGAGTTTCCAGCCAGAACAGGACAGTGGGAAGGTGTTCAAAGGCCACAGGTGTGGGGACTGGTAGCAGGGAAGGGGCCCTGTTCTCTTGCTCCTGGGGTCGGGTCATTTGCACCACCCTTTCTCAGACCGATGTCCCTAGGAACCAGGTGACCTGCCTATCAGTGTCCACTGATGGTACTTTGCTGCTCTCTGGCTCACATGATGAGACTGTACGCCTCTGGGACATCCAAAGCAAGCAGTGCATCAGGACAGTGACCCTCAAAGGTGGGCCTGGGGACAGAAGACCAAGAGGTTATAAACTATGTGGCTTTGCTCATTTGTCCACGCCCCATTCACTTGAGTGCGGGTTGGGAGGTAGGACCAGTGAGAGAAAAGCCAATCTTTGACAGGTGGTGGGTTTGAGGGGTGGAGGGTATGGGAGCCATGGCTCAGGCCTGGCAGAAATGGCTCCTGACCAGCCACCTGCCCTGCCACAGGCCCCGTGACCAACGCCTTCATTATGTTGGCACCAGTCAGCATGCTGAGCTCCGATTTCAGGCCCAGCCTGCCCCTGCCACACTTCAACAGGCACCTGCTGGGCGCTGAGCATGGAGACGAGCAGCACTGTGGGGGCCTTACACTGCGCCTGGGCCTCCACCAGCAGGTACGTGTTCCAGCGGGAGCTCTGCCCTCTGGCCTCTGGAGAACCCAACCTGGCTCGGCCTCTACAGTATGGCTCTGTTCCCTTTGGGTCTGAGTGCTGGCCAGGGTCCCTCCACATATCCCCTCCATGAATAGACCCCTCTGACCACATGCTGAGCCCAGCCTGGTGGCCAGCACCTAATCTCAGAAAGCACCTTCCACGGTAGAAGTGGTGCACACACCAAGGTTCATTTCCAAAGAACTGTGACCAAAGGCACTGTGGGTCATTGCCTTCTGTAGCAGGGCTGTAGGCAGACTGTTCTCTGCGTGGCCTGGCATTGCCACTCTGGCTGTGCTCTGGCTACCTCTGCCCAGTTATTTATTTATTTTTATTTTTATTTATTTATTCATTTAGAGGAAAGGGAGAGAGAGAGAGAGAGAGAGAGAGAAGGGTGGGAGGAGCAGGAAGCTTCAACTCCCATATGTGCCTTGACCAGGCAAGCCCAGGGTTTTGAACCGGCAACCTCAGCGTTCCAGGTCAACGCTTTATCCACTGCGCCACCACAGGTCAGGCCCTCTGCCCAGTTTTGATGCTCTGGAATTACATGAACCCCACAAGGGTGTACAGGCCCCTGCCTGGGATGTCAGGATGTCATGATGGGTGTCAGGGCCAAGTGCCCATCTACTAGCCAAGGGCAGCATGCCTACACAGTGCCTAGCAAGGGTGGACTGCCTCTCCACAACAGCAGTGTCCATCCATCTTGATGGGTGGGCAGGTTCGGCCCTCATGCTAGGTAGTCCTTTTCTGCAGCCTTCTTGAACCCTGGTTTCGTTTCTTTTTTTTTTTTTTAACCCTGGTTTCTGCATATCCCCCAAAACCTGGCTTTAGTTCCAGGCTATCAGTGTCCTTGTCCCCTGAAGCTTTTGGGCACAGTCCTACAAGCAGGAAGCCAATTTGAGGAGACTGGTCAATGTTGCTTCCTGCTGGTTGTGGGGTTGAAGATGCGGCCTCCCACAGAGATATCACCCCAGCCGGGCACCCAGCAACCACTTAGAACCTGTCTCCCCATCTGTGAACAGGCATCAGGATGGTACCTCCCTCACCATTGGGTGGTGTGAGTAGTGCGGGTAGCCTGAGGTCACTGGGGCAGCCGCTTCTTTTGCAGGGCTCAGAGCCCAGCTACCTGGAGCGAGCAGAGCAGCTGCACATGGCGCTGTGCAGCACTATGGAGAAGGTGAGCGGGGCCACCGAAAGGGTGAGGCTGGGCTGAAGGCAGCAGGGCCCTTGGGCAGGGGGTCGAGTGTGGGGTCGTTAACTGGGGAGAGGTCTCCCTCTCCTCACCGTGGGATGTCAGAGGCTCCTCCACCCTGAGCCCGCTGTTTCTCCCCAGAATGTGCTGGGTGGCCAGGACCAGCTGCGGATCCGAATCACAGAGTTGGAGGATGAGGTACAGAACCTGCGCAAGATCAACCGCGACCTGTTTGACTTCTCCACCCATATCATCACCCGGCCCGCTAAGTGAGTGCAGGGACCTTGGCCCTGCTAGTGGACAGGCTGACAAGGCCACCTGGCCTGGGGCCACTGTACAGTCCAAAGCTCTTCTTCCCGTTTTGTGTTTGGATTGTTACCTGCATGAGGGAGCGTTTTATCTGATGCTCTGGATGTGTCCAGTTAGTGCTGTTTTGTTTTTAACAAAAGACCTAAAAGCCTTTTAAATTCAGTCCTCTGTGTGTGCTAAGGGCTGTCCCTCATCCCAGTCTGGGCTCTGGAATCCTCCAGGCAGGCTGTCAGGTCTGACTTGTAAAAATCTATTGTTGAAAAAAATCTGGTGTTGGGAAACTGATTTTCAGACTTTTCAGACACTCAAGTCACCCTACTGCCTTTGTATGACCTTGAAGGCCAAGCTGCCCTCTGTGGGAGGGGCCGCCTTAGCTGCAGCCTGAGGTCACCAGGTGAGACTATGATTCAGGGAGAGCAGTGTGATCACGCTGGCCACATCCTGATGGCCACCAGGGGTTTGTCCCAGCCTTGGTTAAGGTTAGGACTCTTGGGTAACAGCCAGTTCTGGACTGGGGTCTCCTGCAAGAGCATGTGCCCAGGGCCACTTGACCAGAACATTCTTGTCAGTGCCAAGGGCCTAAAGGAAGCCAGGTATTCCTCCACTGCCTTGGGCACACTGCCAGTCCATTCAGCACCTGGAGGCCAGCCCAGAACTATGGGCCCCAAGGCTGCTCTCAGAACCTTCTGGAAAGCTAACCCCCAATGACAATCCTGCTTAATGATCCAGAACACCCACATAATTTATCAGGTGCCGTCATAACTGCAGCTGCGAGCCAGCAGCCAGCACTGAGTTTGTGCTTTTAGGCTAATTGGAGTTCTCCATACCCAGGGCTCCATGTCCTCACAAATGGGTGGCCCAGCCACACACTGTAGCAGGATGCCTGGGCACAGAGCTGGGCCCACCGTTCATCCTTGCCTGTGACCCTCATCTTCCCTACTCTCCCCTGCTCAGGGAACTTGGACAGGATGATACCTGGGGCTATCCTTCCCATGTCAGTTGGTGGATAGGGGCTATATTGCCCCCATACACACGGCGTGGGGTCTGTAGCAGCTGGTCGGCAAAGCTGGGGGCACGGAAGTTGGTCTTCAGAGCTTCCAGGAGATGGGGGTGGGGCATCAAGATGGGTTCAGGCTCCCTGTGGGTACTCCATCTGCCAGGGCCTGAGACCTTCTGGGCCCTGATCCTGGTGAGGGCACCTAGGCCTGGCCACATGAACCCCACCACCACCACACCCTCTGCTCTTGGTTCAGTAGGAGACTCGGCTAGTTCTGAACCTGGTACTGCTGCCCACGTCTGCGTCTGGTCAGTCCCAGACAGCTGGCCAGTTGCCATGAGATGAGTGACAATCCTAGCCTCTGTCTGGCAGCCTCCCCTGGGTCAGTTTTTCCCTGGAGAGGGGAGGCTGTTCCCATTGTCCTTTACCCTGCATGTATTTCCAGGGCTAGAGGTCCCCCCAACACCACTCTGAACCCTCAACTGCTGGGGCGCCCTGGGCAGAGAGGTGAGGACCCCACCCTCAGGGGCTGTCCCTGTGTTCTGACTCAGACCTTGAGGGGCTATGGTGCCTGCTCACCCTACACCTTCTGAGATGTTAGAAGGTGGGACATGGACATACAAATGGCCTCCCTAACAATTCTGTTCACACCACCTGTCGGGTGTAGTCCTAGAAGGTTCCATCTGCAGGCCACCACAAAAGAGGGCTTTGAGGAGGTTGAGACACCCACCATGCACCTTGCAGGCAATATAGGCAGGAGGTGAGGGTGGAGTTGATCTTTTCCCCATCTGGCCTGAAATTACCACATGGCCTTGGACAAGCCATGCCTGGTTCTAACACATGATTTCCTTATCTGTTAAAGGGGTGTTCCCCTCCTGGGCTTGCAAAGCCTGCAAGGAATTTTGGGGAGCTTGTGCCCAGTTTTCATGACAGGTACATAGCACATAGTAAATGGTGCCCTTATCATGGGGCATATACACATTCCTTAGCACAATCTGACCCTAAGTCCTACCCCATCATTGCTAGAGGGGACATGCTGAAAACACCCAGTATTCACTGGTGACTCCTGTGTGCTGTCAGAGTTTGTGTATAAAGCCACAACGGGACGCCACCTCACACCCTCCAGGACCATTGTTTTAAAAAGCAAGTGTCCACAAGTAGGTGGAGAAATGACCCTTGTGCACAGCAATTGGGGCAGCCACTGTAGCTGATAGTCTGGTGATTCCTCAAAAAATGAAACAGTTACTATATGACCCAGCAACCCCACTTCCAGCTGGATGGATTCGCAAAAGAACTGAAAGCAGGGCCTGACCTGTGGTGGCACAGTGGATAAAACGGTGACCTGGAATACTGAGGTCACCGGTTCGCAACCCCAGGTTTGCTTGGTCAAGGCACATATAAGAAGCAACTACTATGAGTTGCTGTTTCTTGCCCCCTTTCTTTCTCAACTCAAATGAAATCTTTAAAAAAAAGAAGAAAGCAAGGACTTGATATCTGCATACCCATAGTCTCAGCAGCATATTCAGAAAGGCCAAAAAGTGGGAACAACCCAAGTCCATCAACAAATTGGTGTATGAAGACTGTGAGGTGCATCCAGATAGTGAACTATTATTCAGGCTTAAAAAGGAAAAGATCTCGCCTGACCAGGCGGTGGCGCAGTGGATAGAGCATTGGACTGGGATGCGAAAGACCCAGGTTCGAGACCCCGAGGTCGCCAGCTTGAGCGCGGGCCCATCTGGCTTGAGCAAAATGCTCACCAGCTTGGACCCAAGGTCACTGGCTCCAGCAAGGGGTGGCTCGGTCTGCTGAAGGCCCGTGGTCAAGGCACAGGCGAGAAAGCAATCAACGAACAACTCAGGTGTTGCGAAGGCAATGAAAAACTAATGATTGATGCTTCTCATCTTTCTCCGTTCCTGTCCTCTCTCAAAAAAATAATAATAATAAAAGGAAGGAAGGATCTCCCTGGCTGGTTAGCTTAGTTGGTTAGAGCATCATCCTGATATGCAGAGGTTGTGGGTTTGATCCCTGATCAGGGAACATGCAGAGACATGTTTCTTCTGTCTGTCCCCCTTCCTCTCTAAAATCAATAAATAAAAGTAGGCTCTGGCTGGTTTGCTCAATGGGTAGAACATCGGCCTGGCGTGTGAGTGTCGTAGATTCAATTCCTGGTCAGGGCTAATGAGAAACGACTTTCTTGTTTCTCTTGCTCTCCATCTCCCCCTTCTCTCTCTTTTTTTCTCTCACAGCCAGTGCCTCCATTAGTTTGAGCATTGGCCTCCAAACTGAGGATGGTCCAAACAGCCTCAGGCGCTGAGGATATCTTGGTTTGTGCATTGACCCCAGGTGGGGGTTTCCATTTGGGTCCCAGTTGGGGTACATGCAGGACTTTGTCTCCCTATCTCCCCTTCTCTCACTTAAAAATAAATAAAAATAAGAACATCAACACCAAAAAATGTTCTGACACCTGCAACAACATGGATGAACTTTGAGGACATGCTCATGGTGACATAAACCAGTCACAAAAGGTCAATGTTTGTTGACTGACTTTCTGAGTGTCCACTGGGGGGCCTGAATAGAGTAAGAAAGTATCCCCTACCCAGGTCAGATCCCTGTTTCTGAGGCTCATACTGCCAGAGGGACCATAACCCAGGTTTGGATGAAGGCCAGTGGTCCCTGAGGACAGTAGCTGGGAGCCTCATCTAGGAACAGGGCAGATGGGGTGCTCCCTGGCATGACAGGGGCCTCAGGTAGGGAGGGTGCCAGAATCTAAGACCCTTGGGGATGTTCCCTTGTCCTGGAATACCTGGCCAGGTGATTGGATAAGGCAACCTCCCTGTCATCTGAAACTCAGCCCTCATAGTCATCTCAAATTTGAATCCTTACTGCTGACTGGCACTTAGTTTATTCATCTACGGTTGATTTTTCCTGCTCTAACACTGGCTCCAGATGTAAGTGTTTTTCTGAGGTCCAGAAAAGGTCAAATGAAAAAACAAATGTAGATGTATTTATTAGAGCTGGAATGTTCCATGGTGGGAGGCTGCCCTTCACCCAGAGGTCTGGAGACACTCCTATTTTCTCAGTCCACCACCACACACACCCTGGGGAGTATAGGATGAGAGAATTCCATGTGGGGTGCTGCAGCCGGCATTTATTGAGTGCCTGCTGTGTGCCAAGGCCACGAGGAGGTGGGGAAGTCCAGAGAACACAGGAAGGCTTGAGCATCGGTAGATGGCAGGGAGCTATAGAAAGTTATGGAGCAGTGGATGGTGATGTAACCCAAGTATCCTTGTCTGAGCAGTTACTCAAGCAAAGAGTAATTATAGAGTTCTTAATGTGTGCAAGCCCTGGAGACACAACAGTTAACAAGCCAGACCCACCCTGCCCTCTCAGGGTAGAATGGGGGAGATGGCCAGTAAATATGTAAAAGAATCAAACAAAAAGGTGGCAGAGTGTGATAATGTTAAAGTGGGCAAAGTGAACTTAAACGGGATGAGAGTGTTCTGCTCCTTTCTGCCTGACAAGTAGAGCACATTTTTCAGAGCAGTGCCATTTGTCACTAGGTCTTGAAGGGTGAAGAGGAGTTCTCTGGTTTAAGTTGCCTTTGCATAGCTAGAAGACAGATCTATTTTCTACATTCCCATCAGATACACCCATCTCGATTTCCTCAGGGTGCACACAATGTTACGCACACTCAGATGGGTTGGTATGGGTAGTAGACACTGCTTCCTAGAGGTGGGAGATGCTGCTGTGTGACCATGAAGGCATACCTTGACCTTTTCTGGACCTCAGTTTTCCTGACTGAACAATGGGCCACGTTCCCAGGCTGGAAGGGTGATCTTGGAGTGCCGGGACAGTTTTTGACCAAAATCTCTCCCTGATGTCAATCAAGCCTGTTTCCTCCCTCCCTGGCACAGAAAAGGGAAGAGCCGTGATTATGTCCAGCCCGGCGCAGTGTGGCCATTTGAGCCTTTGTTTGCCGCCCTGGGTAGTGGGTTCCACTCCTCCTTAGTAAATAGCTGGTATAGGGGGCTGGGAGGTGGCGAGGGCGGGCGCAGGACGGTGGGGCGGGGCAGGGAGGATGCGCCAGCCTAGGAGAGAGGGGAAGGGTGTGGCCTGGGCCGGTTGGGATCCCGCCTCCCGCGCGTGGCACCAGCGGTTTCACTCCACAGCACCCGCCGGTAACTTTGAGATGGAGTTTGTACCGGCGCTGTGGCTTGGCCTGGCGCTGGCGCTGGTGCCCGTCCCCGTCAGGGGCCACCCGCAGCCGTGCGACCTCCTGGCGCGACTCGGGGGTTCCGTGCGCCTCGGCGCCCTCCTGCCCAGCGCGCCCGCCGCCCGCGCCCGCGCCCGCGCCGCCCTCGCCCGGGCCACCCTGGCGTCTCGGCTACCACACAACCTGAGCTTGGAGCTGGTGGCTGCCGCGACCCCTGCCCGCGACCCCGCCTCGCTGGCCCGCGGCCTGTGTCAGACGCTGGCGGCGCCGGGGGTGGTGGCCGTGCTCGCCTTCCCCGAGGCGCGGCCGGAGCTGCTGCAGCTGCACTTCCTGGCCGCGGCCACCGAGACCCCCGTGCTCAGCCTGCTGCGGCTGGAGGCGCGCGCGCCCCTCGGCGCCCCGGTACGCGCGACGCTGGAAGTCAGGAAGTGCAGGGACTCGTGGTGACGATCAGGGATGCTCCGGGAAGATCCTGGGTTGCGGGGACCTGGGGTCTAATGCCGGGGTCCCTGGGGCTCGCGGGAACGGGTTTCTGGACCGCGGATGCAGGAGCCCGAATGACGGAGGGCCCGGGGTTTGTGGGACCTGGGCCCCTGGACCCCGGATGCTTCCAGAGCACGTGAACTCGAGGCAGGGGCTCAGGGACCTGCGGGACTCCTCTGGACCCCGATTGGGCGCGGAACTCCAGTGCAGACACCTTCCCTGGGCCTTGGTGGTGATGTGCCGCCACCGCAGCCCCTGCTCCTGCCTCTTTTGGCCCCAAGACCCATCCCACTCGTTGTGTCGCTTCTCGGTCTGAGGGCACCTCTCAGTTCTCACCGCGCAGGACCGCGGATCTGGGAAGGGAAACGGGGCTTCTTGTTTGCTCTCCGCGGGGGTGGGGTGGGGTGGAGTGAGGGATGTGTGGCTTCTTGGATCCCCAGGCCACTCTGTTACTCCAAAGCCCTCCCTCCCTCCTCTTTTTCATCCTCTCCATCTTTTTTGGAGTTTATTTTCTCTTTTAGATTCACCCCAACTCCCCATCCCAGACCCGGACTTAGGACAAAAATAGAAAATGAGATAAGGAGAGAAGAGTGACAGGCAGGGTTCTGGGGACTCTGTTGTATTCCAGGAAAAGACCCCCACCACCTCCTAGGGACAGCAGAGAGGGGCTCAACACAGGGACATGGGGCTGGTGTGAACCTCCTTCCCTCTAAACCCACCTTGAAGCCCCCTGCAGGTCTTTTTTCTCCTCAGGGAAAGAAGAACCTGACCCTGAATGACTCCCGGGGTCTCGTCGACCTGGCTGTCACTGTGCCAAGGTCCGTTTTCCTTCCCACTGTCTTCTCCCGGTAGGAGAGATGTAAGACTCAAATCCAGGCAAATGGCGCCCTCTGTTGCCACCTCCAAGAACTGCGCCCCTGCAGTTGGAACTGTCGGGCTTTTGTGGGAACTGAGCCGGAGCGCACAGCCTGTCTCCCAGCACTGTGTGCCCTGTCCCAATGTAGGCAACATCCTGCCCACCTTAAGTGCCTGGCAAAGCTCTTTCCTCCTTTACAGGCTAAGAAAACCCTGGGTGCCACTGGGCACAGAGGGACCACTCAGCCTCTGGTTTGCCTGTCTCAGTAGCAGTGATGTGTGTAAGAGCCACTCTGACTTGGCTCCGAGCATGAGGGCATCAGTCAGTTTGTGACCAAGGAGCCGCAGTCCTGGGCCCTTGAGGAGTTCCCAAACGGGAATGGTGGGTGAGGACTATGGTAAATGAGGGACTCCAGGTTGGAAGAGTCCTGAGGAGGAGCCAGGGTTCTGCATGGGGGATGGAGATGTCTAAATAGAGGAGGGAGCAATGGGGCTGAGTTTGTGTGTTTTTTTTTAAGGTTTTTAGAACTTTTTTTTTCTCTTTTTTTAAATTTATTTTTTATTTTTATTTTATTCATTTTAGAGAGGAGACACAGAGTGAGAGAGAAAGAGAGAGAGAGAGAAAAAGGGGGGAGGAGCTGGAAGCATCAACTCCCATATGTGCCTTGACCAGACCAGTACAGGGTTTTGAACTGGCGACCTCAGTGTTCCCAGGTCGATGCTTTATCCACTGCGCCACCACAGGTCAGGCGGGGCTGAGTTTTGAAGAATGTGTAGGAGTGACTGACACAGAGGGAGAAATGTATCCCGGATCAGGAATGGCAAGTGCAAAAATATGAAAATAAGGTGCTACTAGGGTGGCCAGAGACACAAAAGAAGGCCCTGACCTGACCAGGCGGTGGCGCAGTGGATAGAGCGTCGGACTGGGATGCAGAGGACCCAGGTTCCAGACCCTGAGGTCGCTAGCTTGAGCGCGGGCTCATCTGGTTTGAGCCAAAGCTCACCAGCTTGGACCCAAGGTTGCTGGCTCCAGCAAGGGGTTGCTCGGTCTGCTGTAGGCACATGTGAGAAAGCAATCAATGAACAACTAATGTGTCGCAATGGCAACGAAAAACTAATGATTGATGCTTCTCACCTCTTTCTGTTCCTGTCTCTCTGTCCCTATCTCTCTCTCTCTCTGACTCTCTCTCTGTCTCTGTAAAAAAAAAAAAAAGAAGGCCCTGAATTTTACGCAGGGAGTCTGGGCTTTATGTTGATGGCCATGGGGAAACACAGAAGGGGTTAGAGCAGGGGTAGGCTGGGAGGAGGCAGGCATGAGGTCCAGTTATCAAGGTGACATCTATTTATTAAACACCAACTAAAGGGTGGTGGGAATGGTATGGTGGTCACTAGCCCTAACTGTGACCACTCCCTTCCCAGAACCCGTTCCACTTACAGCTGGATTGGGCCATCCCCCTGGAGACACTGCTTGAGGTGCTGGTGTCTGTGCTGCAGGCTCACGCCTGGGAAGACGTTGGCCTGGTGTTCTGCCGCATCCGGGACCCTGGTGGCCTGGTGGCCCTCTGGACTAACCGGGCTGGTAGGGCCCCAAAGCTTGTGTTGAACCTGAGCCGACTGGACACGAATGATGCAGGGTTGCAGGCCCGCCTTTCCCTGCTCGGGGTGCTGACAGGGGGCTTAACCCAGGTACCTGTGGCTGTGCTCCTTGGCTGTGACATGGCCCGTGCCCGTCAGGTGCTGGAGGCTGGGCCCCCTGGTCCCCGCTGGCTGCTGGGCACACCGCTGCCTGCTGAAGCACTGCCCACTGAAGGCCTGCCACCTGGGTTGCTGGCACTGGGCGAGATAGCTCGACCCTCACTGGAAGCCACTGTCCATGATGCAGTGGAGCTGGTGGCACGGGCACTGGGCAGTGCGGCCAGTGTGCAGCCAGAGCGCACCCTTCTCCCCGCCGCCATAAACTGCAATGACTTGCAGCCAACCGGGCCGGAGTCCTCAGGCCGCTTCTTAGCCCGGTGAGTGGGGATACTGCTGTGGGAAGGGTGTGCAGCCTCCACATGGAGCTACCTCTGCCTGGAGCAACATTATGGGCATTTGCTGTGTGTCAGGCACTGTGGTTTCATGCAAGGGCAGCATTTGACTTGTCTTGGTGGAAGTAGGGCCTGAAAACGGGATTCTGGTGAGGGGCTTACTTGGCACTTTGGGTGAAGTAGGAAAGGAGTAGGAGAGGTTGACAGGCATTGTCTCTGCCTGATCCTGAGGGAGCTTTGGAGGGTGGACAATACCCCAGAGCCACGGTGCCCTACCTGGGCATTCAAACTGGATGGTCAGTCATTGACTTCAGGCCCCTGCTGGTAAGGAGATCTGGTGTGAGGGGACACAACAGCATCTACTGTGGTCCCCCATGTGTGGTGAGAGGTGGAGGGCAGGGTCTAACTTTGCTGTGGGGGGTCCGCTGCCTGAAGCCCGCTTTCCCCCCACCCACTTCCTGCCAGGTTCCTGGGCAACACATCCTTCCAGGGCCGCACGGGGCCAGTGTGGGTGACCAGTTCGTCCCAGGTGTACATGTCCCGGCACTTCCGAGTGTGGAGTCTGCGCCAGGACCTGCTGGGCACCCCGGCCTGGGCCACACTGGGCAGCTGGCAGGATGGGCAGCTGGAGTTGGAACCAGGGGGTGCCGCTCTACGGCCCCCACCTCCACTGGGCACCCGGGCCCGGCCAAAGCTGCGTGTGGTGACGCTGGTGGAGCACCCATTTGTGTTTGCCCGAGATCCGGATGAGGACGGGCAGTGCCCAGCGGGGCAGCTATGCTTGGCTCCTGGCACCAACGACTCAGCCACCCTGGATGCACTGTTTGCTGCCCTGGCCAATGGCTCGGTGCCCCGTGCCCTGCGCAAGTGTTGCTACGGCTACTGCATTGACCTGCTGGAGCGCCTGGCAGAGGACACCCCCTTTGACTTTGAACTGTACATTGTGGGCGATGGCAAGTATGGTGCCCTGCGGGATGGCCGCTGGACAGGCTTGGTGGGTGACCTGCTGGCAGGCAGGGCCCACATGGCAGTCACCAGCTTTAGCATCAACTCCGCCCGCTCAAAGGTGGTGGACTTCAGCAGCCCCTTTTTCTCCACCAGCCTGGGCATCATGGTGCGGGCACGGGACACAGCCTCACCCCTTGGTGCCTTCATGTGGCCGCTGCACTGGTCCATGTGGCTGGGTGTCTTCGCCGCCTTGCACCTCACTGCACTCTTCCTCACACTGTATGAGTGGCGTAGTCCCTATGGCCTCACGCCCCGTGGCCGGAACCGTGGCACCGTTTTCTCCTATTCCTCGGCCCTCAACCTTTGCTATGCCATCCTGTTTGGACGCACAGTGTCCAGCAAAACGCCCAAGTGCCCCACGGGGCGTCTGCTCATGAACCTATGGGCCATCTTCTGCCTGCTTGTGCTGTCTAGCTACACAGCCAACCTGGCTGCCGTCATGGTCGGGGACAAGACTTTTGAGGAACTATCGGGGATCCACGACCCCAAGGTGGGTGGCTGTGGAGGCCAGGGACCACAGCTAGGAGGTTGCCCACTCACCTACTGCCAATCCCAAGACCCAGCCACAATGTGGCTGTCTACTCGTGCAAATATTTATTGAGCACATATATGGTGGAACAAAATATGTGAAAATCCCAATCCCTGGGATAGACAGGGCAAGAATCAAGACAGATAAGTAAAACAGATGGTATACAAGGTAGTAAAAATGTGCCAGGGACAAAAATAAGGCACAGCGGGGAACACATAAATGCTGGAAGGGACATTTTCTCAAATGGGGGTCAGACATTCCTCTTGGAGGGGGTGACATGCAAGGCACTATTGAGTAGACATCAAAGAGGGCATAGCCTCCATGCAAAGGCCCAGGGGCAAGACCTTGCCTGGTGGTGTTTAAGGAACAGCCTGTGTGTGACTGGAGCACAGTGAGGGAGGGAGGAAGGAGGTGAGATCCAGGAGATAACAGAGAGGGCAGGTTGTGCAGGGACTGTGGGTGCAGGAGGCCCTGGGCTTTTAAAGCAGTTCCCTCTGAGATGAAACTTCTATTGGGAGCCCTGGAGGGTTGTGGGCAGAGCAGGGGCATGCCCCAGTCCATGTGTTTCTTTTTAATTAAAAAAAAAACCTGCCTGACCAGGTGGTGGCGCAGTGGATAGAGCATCGGACTGGGATACAGAAGACCCAGGTTCGAGACCCTGAGGTGGCCAGCTTGAGCGCGGGCCCATCTGGCTTGAGCAAAAGCTCACCAGCTTGGACCCAAGGTCGCTGGCTCCAGCAAGGGGTTGCTCGGTCTGCTGAAGGCCCGCGGTCAAGGCACATGTGAGAAAGCAATCAATGAACAACTAAGGTGTCACAATGGCAACGGAAAACTGATGATTGATACTTCTCACCTCTCTTGGTTCCTGTCTTTCTGTCCCTATCTATCCCTCTCTCTGACTCTCTCTCTGTCCCTGTAAAAAAAAAAAAGACAAAAAAAAACCCCAAAACACCTGATGATTGATGCTTCTTATCTCTCTCTGTTCCTGTCTGTCCCTATCTATCCCTCTCTCTGACTTTCTCTGTCTCTACAAAAAAAAAAAAAAGTACATAGGTATTTATGGCACTTGAACTGTTGATTGCACTGTATGCCCATCACCAATTTTGTTCCCTAGTGTTTGATGAAGAAATTGTTTTGTTTGCTTTGGTTTCGTTCACCATAGTATCTCCCACTGTTTGGATCTGGCTGATTGCATACCTTGAGGGTATTCAGCTTGTTCTACTGTCCTCACCTCGCCTCCCCGTCCTTTGTAAATCAGTAATAAAACCTGGATACTGTTTGATGCACAAGCCACTCACTAGTGGCTTTTAAAATTAATTAAATAGAGTGCTCAACAGCCATGGAGAACAGCACAGATATAGAATGTCATCATTGGAAAGTCTGAGGGGATGACACTGCTCTAGAGGCTCAAACCAGCTGGTGTGGCTTTTGGTGGTGCTGGGGAGCAACCACCCTTGTTCAGTAGGAGTTTGCACAGATCATGAGCAGTGCTGAGAGCAGGGTGAGGAGACTGCGCTGAACCAGTCAGGAGGTGGTGTGAGGTATGGTGGAGCCTGGGTGGAGGCTGCGGAGGCAATAAGCAGTGGCCTGGGTTTTGTTTCAATTTAGTGAGAGGAGGGGAGGCAGGGCCAGACTCCTGCATGCTCCCTGACCAGGATCCACCCAGCAAGCCCATTAGAGGGTAATGCTCTGCCCATCTGAGGCATTGCTCTGTTGCTCAGCAACCAAGCTCTTCTTAGCACCTGAGGTGGAGGCCAGGGAACCATCCTCAGGACCCAGGGCCAACTTACACCAGTCGAGGCATGGCTGCAGGAGGGAAAGGGGAGAGAGAGAAAAACGAGAGCGGGGAGGGGTGGAGAAGTAGATAGGCGCTTCTCCTGTGTGCCCTGACCGGGAATCAAACCTGGGACATCCATATGCCAGGCTGATGCTCTACCACTGAGCCAACTGACTAGGGCCTTATTTTGTTTTTGAGAGAGAGAGACCAAGACAGGAAGTGGAGAGAAGGACGAGAGAGATAAGCATCAACTCATAGTTGCTTCATTTTAGTTGTTCACTGATTGCTTCTCTTATGTGCCTTGACCAGGGGGCTCAAGCAGAACTAGTGACACCTTGCTCAAGCCAGCAACCTTGGGCTTCAAGTAGGTGATCTCTGGGCTCAAGTCAGCAACCTTGAGATCATGTTGATGGTCCCTCACGCTCAAGCCAGTTAGTTACCTTGTGCTCAAGCTGATGAGCCGACACTCAAGCCAGCAATCTGGGGTTTCGAACTGGGGACCTTAGCATCCCAGTTTAATGATCTATCCACTGTGGCGCCACCACCAGTTAGGTGTGGGTGTTCTAAAGGCAGAGATGACCCAACAGGATTTGCAAAACAGGATGTGGGATAAGAGGAGGGAGAAGAGACAGCCATGGAGGCAGTAGTGAGAGGAGGCAGAGGTCTAGAGTTCAGGACCAGGTCTGTGTGGAGACGAACATTTGGATACTTATAACAGTGGGTTTCAACTGGGCAATTCTGTCCACAGGGGACAGTAGGCTATGTCTGGGGACATATGTATCACACTGAGGGTGCTCTTGGCATAGCAAAGATGGGGCCAGAGATGCTGCTCTGTACCCACAGTGCCCAGAACGGCCCCCACAGAGGATGACTTTCAGCCACGAGGGGAAACTGGTCGAAAACCTTGGGCCTGGGCTGGTGGCCAAAGCAGAGTTGTGTGGGGGGCTGGGTCAAGGCCCAGGGGTATCCTGGTGCTGACTGGTTGCCTGCCCACAGCTGCACCATCCATCCCAGGGCTTCCACTTTGGCACTGTGTGGGAGAGCAGTGCCGAAGCCTACATCAAGAAGAGCTTCCCTGAGATGCATGCACACATGAGGCGACACAGTGCGCCCACCACGCCTCATGGCATCGCCATGCTCACGTGAGGCTGGGGCATAGAGTGGGGTGGGGGTGGGGTGTTGGGGTCCACCTGGGCCAGTACTCACCCCCTCTACATCCCCACAGGAGTGACCCTCCCAAACTCAACGCTTTCATCATGGACAAGTCACTCCTGGACTATGAGGTCTCCATTGATGCTGACTGCAAACTGCTGACTGTGGGCAAACCCTTTGCCATTGAGGGTGAGGGGACTCTGGAATCAGTGATCCTGGGGCAGTCCACTGAGGGTTCCAGGTGGGTGTGGCTCCCCTGGGCTATGTTAGACCTCGTTCCAACCCAATTCCTGGCCTGACCCAGGTTATGGCATTGGACTCCCTCAGAACTCACCACTCACCTCCAACCTGTCTGAGTTCATCAGCCGCTACAAGTCCTCTGGCTTTATCGACCTGCTGCATGACAAGTGGTACAAGATGGTGCCTTGTGGGAAGCGGGTGTTCGCTGTCACAGAGGTGGGACAGGGCCTGGGATATAGGGTGGGGGTAGGTGTGGGGACCCTGATCCTGCGTAAGCTTCAACTGAGGTTGCCAGTCCTGTTCATACTCAAGATGTGTATTTGTCTGCTTTTGTGCACTCCTACTCATTTTACAAAACCCCAGCTTCAGGGCCCTCTTTCAAACCTTGCTCCAGAATATGGAGCCTTAGCCTCACAATCCAGCTGCACTGCCTCCAGCGCTCATGTCTGGGCCAACTTGTGTCCTCCAGGCCAGGGCTTTCCAAGGGCCTGCCATGACCATGAAAACCTTATACCTGTCCCACCCTCTGCAGACCCTGCAGATGGGCATCTACCACTTCTCAGGTCTCTTTGTGCTGCTCTGCCTGGGCCTGGGTAGTGCCCTGCTCAGCTCCCTCGGGGAGCATGTTTTCTACCACCTGGCACTGCCATGCATCCGTAAGGGCAACAGACTGCAGTACTGGCTGCACACAAGCCAGGTAAGGAAACAGTACAGGGTGGGCAGGTAGTCAGCCTCCCAACCTGACCCAACAGCCTTTGTCTGGTTCACAGAGAATCCACCGCGCTCTCAACACAGAACCACTGGATAGGCAGAAGGAGCCTGAGCCAAGGTAAGGGCCTGGTGGTAGCTCCCATCCACTAGCAGACATCTGCCCTCGGGCCTGCCATTTTACACCTGCAAGCCCCACCCAGATTCCAGAGCCAAGCTAGTCAGTCCATGACTCCTACTGTCCACGGCTTCCTCAGGGGACACTGCTCCAGTCCCATCCATCCTCTGTCCCCAGGGATCTGGAGAAGCAGCATCAGGACACACTGACTACCCCTGCAAGCCAGGGCACCTGGACAGAGGTGCGCCAGACCACAGTGAGAGAGCGTCATGTGCACTTCCTTCTGGAGCCAGCTATGGCCACTGATGCCTCAGTAGCGGACACAGATGTGGAGGGATCCAGGCCACTCAAGGGTTCTGTATGGCCCTGCTCCAATGGCCGGCCACCCACCACATTGCCCATAGGAGCTCCACGCCCAGGGGAGCTAGAGGAACTAGAACAGCACATCATGGCTGTGCGCACAAAGCTCCATCAGGCACTGGTACGGCGTGGGGAGCTCTTGGCCCAGCTCCCAGGTGGCACCTGCTATCGGCCATTGCGTTTGCTCCAGGCCTGCAGGGATACACCAGGGGGCTTCCTGATGAGTTGTCCACCTGCTACATCTGTGGAAGATGGCCATGCCCCACCGAAACCAGCACACTTGGTTTTGCATGAGGGTGGACCATGCAAAAGCTAATCCCAGCACTAGGTGCATGCAGACACTAGCTGGGCGCTGTCAACAAGACAGTTTATTCTATATACAAACACAATTTTGTACACTGCAATTAAATAGAATGGAATAAGCACTCTGCAGTCCTCACTGTGTGACTTGATTGGGCCACTGGCCCTCTCCTGCAGGAGCAAGGCTGGACCCTAGCGCCTGGTTGCTGTCTTTGACAGCTGGCACCCACACATCGTATCACTGTGCCAATACCCCAGCCCTGGCACGCACATATGGGGGCAGGGGCCGTGGAAAAGGCACTGCACACACGGAGCACCAGCTTGAGCAGCCAGGACAGTGAAGGTGGCCCCCACGAGTGTTCACCTGACTCAGAGACCTGCTAGGCTCTGCATCTAGGTACAGCTTGCTCCAGCCCTTTCACCAACTCCTTCCAGAGACTTCCATGGAGATCCCACCCCCTTTCCTGCCCCTGCTCATCAGCCTGCCTTAATTCGCTGACTGAGGGGCCCACCACAGATGTGGCAGGGAAAGGCTGTGAGCGGGCCCCATGTCCACAGGAGGAACCCACCCCTGGGCAAACCAGATGGACCCCAACACAAGGCCAACTGGGCAGTCCCAGAGACACAGGCAACAGCCTCCCTGACCCCCAAGGGCACCAGCCAGGTCACACCCAGCTGGCCTGGATAGACAGGGGCAGAGGCACTCAGCTTCCCAGGACTTAAGAGCCGATTTCCAAAGGTTCATCTGCTGGGGCTGGGGATTCATGGATGGGCCCACTCACCCCAACAGCTAGGGGGGCTGTGTCAGGTGCTGGGGAGTCACTGGGGGGAGCACTGTCCTGGGGGGCTTGGAGGCCCCGAGGAAACCCCCCACCCGGGCTCAGGGGGCTGGTTGCCCTCCGCTCCAAGAGGGAGGCACTCAGGCCAGACAGGAAAGAGGCGTCTGTGATGATGGCAGCTGTCTCCGCCATCCAGCCCAGGTCACTACTGGCTGCTGCAGCCACCGAGGCTGCTGCAGCCACCAGAGAGCTAGGTGCTTCAGCCACAGGCCTGGGGACCCCACCAGCCCCCAGTGAGCCAGGGTCCAGGGCAGCGGGCTGGCTGGCAGGGTCAGGGTCAGCAGCCGGGGTACCCCCATTGTTGTTGAGGTCATCTGGTAGCGCTGTGGGGGTGCCAGGGCCCAGTGGTGGTGTCTGTAGCAGCATCTCCTGTATGCGGATCTGCTGCAGGATGGCGGGCAGCTCGTAGTGGTGGAAGAAGTAGATCATGGAATGCTGAAGATAGGGTGGGTATGGGTTAGGCCCAGCACAGGGTTAGACCTCCCACAGGCTGGACCTCAGGTAATAGGTGGGGCCACTCACCTGGATGAAGAGCCAGGAGGTGACTAGGGCCAGGCTGCTGTACTGCCCATTGAAGCGATAGTGGTAGGCATAAAAGGCGAAGTGGTACAGGTAGAAAAACCTGTAGGGGACACAATGAGGTGATGCCAGTCCAAATCCCACCCTGACCCCACCTGGACCCCTGTGGCACTCACCGCAGCCAATGCCTCTTGCTGGTGTTGGTGTGGCAACAAATGGCATCATACTGGTCAGCCAGCCACACAATGAGGATGATGTAGAAGGCAGTGGTGGTGTCATTGAAGAACTCTGACATGATAGCTTCCATCCCTGCAGGAGGCCATCGGTTGTGGTGGACATGGCAGGAAGGCCAGGGAAAGAAGGGAGGTGAGTGTAAGGGACTGGGTGGGTAGGAAGGCAAAAGGATGGGGAGAGGGGTCCTCACCCACAAGGGCCAGGATGACGGTCAGCAGGGGCGCTGCAGGGAAGGCGATGGCCATGTTCATCTCCAGCATTTGCAGCAGGTCCACTGCGGGCAGAGGGTGGTGGGCGGGCAGACCAGGTGAGGTGCCCCGCGGGGGGTAGGGTGGGCAGGGGGCCATGCGGGCCTGGAGCTGACCCCACCTTTCCTCCCGCCACCTGGTGGAGAGACTCACCAATGAAGACAAATATCTGGTGATGCGAGTAGCGGAGCAGCATGGACACGCTTAGGGTCTGCAAGAGAAGATGTGTGAGGCTGGGGAAGGGCCACCCAACCCCATATCCTCCACCCCAGCCCAGTCTCAGAATACTCACAAAAATGACCATGATGACGAAGGCAGCCAGATAGGATGCTCGGGCCATCCACATGCTCACAAATCGGTAGTGTTCACCTGACACCACATTACGCAGGAAGCCTATACAGAGAGGCCATGAGCACTACTGCCTGCCCTTCAGCCCCTTCCACTGCACCCCTTGCGCTCCCCCAGCCTGGTCCCAATCGCACCCTTGTTTTCCTCATTCTCGGCCAGGCCCTTCACGCTAGACATGAGAATGTCATCGTAGCCCAGGAACTCGGCCAGCAGCAGGCGACTGAAGCGGTCCCCAAAGCACTGGTCCCTTGTGGGGTCTGCGGGTGGAACACCAATGGGGGTACACCTGGTAAGGTCCCCACTAGCCCCAGCCAGGCAGTGATGTGACTGTCAGATCCTGAGCGGTGGCCCACTGAAACGGGGTTGGGGGGAGATTTCTGCAGCTGGAGCAGGCATGACCCCCAAACCTTGGTCTTAAGCACTTCTGAGTCATCCCCCTACCCTGGCCCTCTCCTCGGGTTACTCACCCAGGGTGACCACCATGACAGGGATGCTGAGCCGCTGTCGCGTGGCCTGTGACAGGCGCAGGAAGCCGTACTCCAGTGAGTACTCCACGATGTACTCGTCCTGTGGCCACACTGTGGGTGGGCATGGCCTATCAGCCTGCAGAGCCCTGGCCAACCCTGCCTCCCACCTCAAGAGGAGGGGCCAGAGATGGAGTGTGCCCAGGGCCCGGGACCGCCTCCATCGGCCTTACATGCTGCAGACAGATGGGGAAATAGAGGCTCAAAGTAGCCATTCTCCATCCAGGAGTGTGAACTCCCAGTTTACTCAACCTAACACCTTGGTAACACATACCTTTCGAGGGTGTCTCAGGGAAGGGGAACTCCTGGCTATCGTTCAGGGCCTCAGGGCTACCAGGTGGCTTGAACACCTTGGGCTCGATGTCCAGCTCAAACTGTGGGTCACCAGGAGGCAGGGCATCAGTGGGCCCTTGGCACTGGGGGTCCGGCCCAGAGGCCCCTCTCCTGCTGCCTGGAAGGAGATGCACTCTGCCCCTAACCTCTGTGACCCCCAGCCTCTGCCAGAATGTCCTCCACTTCTGGGGCTGGAGAACCTCTGACCAGCATCCCACCAAAGACCCCTTACCCAACACCAAGCTCCTGGCTGATTCCAGGTGAGGGTCTGTGCCCCAAAGGTGGGGGTGGGGCCACCTGGGTAAATTCTGTACAATTCCCCACCTGTGCTGGCCCCTTCACCCACAGGACGTTGACCTCTGACTGCACAAGCATGTCCCTACCCACAGGCTGTAGACCCCATAAACCCAACCATGCAGGGAGCTGCACTATCTGGGATGACCAGGACTGCTAGAGCTCTCAGTCCAAACCCTCCCGGGGCTCCCTCAGCATCCCAAAAATGAGGCCAACCCCTTTAAGGTGAGAGTCTGCCTCGCCCAGCCCCTACCCTGCCTCAAGGCCACATGAGTGTAGGGCCTTGCAAGAGCTCGAGCCTTCCCAGCAGTGAGGTCTTCCTCCTGCATGTGCACTTAGCCAGCTCACCTGGATGGAACGGTTCCCAAACATCTCCATGGTCAGCTCCTCTTCCTCCTCCTCCTCCAGCTCCAGGCCACCAGGTGCCGCAGCAAGGCCAGGGAAGCTGCTGCGACCACTGTCACAAAACTGCAGGAAGACGGGTGCACGACTCGAATTCTGCTGTACCTCCACACGAAGAACGCCCTCTCGTGGCCACTTGTCACGAACATGCTCCAGGCAATTGATGGGTGATCGGGAGAAAACGATGTGGATATAGGCCAGGACAAAGAGCACAAACAAGGCCTGGGGGCAGAGAATCCCACCCCAACAGTGAGGCCTGAGCTTCAAGGGGGAAGGAAAGAGACCCTAGGGTTCTAAGATACCCTAAGCCCTAAACCCACCCTGGCCTGTGTGACCCACGATGAGGCACTCCTGTGTACATGTAGGACCCATATCTTGGGAGAGACCATCCACTAACTGTTCCCATATTGGGAAGCCCGGCCCAGTTGCTACCACCCCTGGGTCACCTGCTGGGACCCTACTGTCCCCAAGAAGCCTACCCAATTGCCTCACACTCTGCCTTGTCCTCAGAATGCCCCTGACCTCACAAGCTAAAAACAGCCTCCTTCGCCTGTCAAGCACACTCTGCATCCCTCCTACGGTGGAACTGCAGAGATATAGCTAAGCCTGCAGGCTGGGCCAGCTTGCTCTGCCTCTCTGAGGTAATTATCCCATCAGTAAAATGGAGACAGCAGGGTCTCATCCGGGTGGTCCTGCCCCCAGGGGACATCTGGTTGTACACTGGCGGTGCTCCTGGAATCAAGGGTGCAATGCCAGAGGATGCTGCTCAGGCTCAGCACACCAGTGACCAGGATGGCCCCCCACAGAAAACAAGCAACTGATATAAATGCTTAAGAACACTGGGGACTCTGCTCTACATCACCAATAGCACCTTCTGCCTGGCTCAAACTAAGTCTGTCAAAAGGGCCCTCCACTCGAGTCTATTTAGGAACACCCTCCTCCCCAAGAGCCCATCTCACTGTCTGACAGCCTTGCTTCTCATGGGGCTTCGTTGGCCGAGTATTACTCTCCTAGCTGGAGGCCATGTCAAGAGCATCATCCCCATGAATTCTACCCCCACCCCCAAGGAAAAGGGCCAAACCGGCCCGAAGTAGAACCCGCCTCCACAAGAAAAGATGGGTACCAGGGAACCAGTGACCCCAGTGACTGTTCAGCCAGAAACTAGGGTGATCCCTCAGACGGGCCAGCACAGCCTCCCACCACTCCCACCACACATACTCTCACACCAAATTCCTACTCTCCAGAACTAGCTGAATATATAGTACAGAACCACGACTTGGAAAAGCTTGGATCACGAAAAGACCAGATCACAAAGCCCCTTCCTGCCTTATGGCATGAACACTGATGCTCAGGTTAGTGAGCTGCCCAGGACCACACAGCCACCAGTAAGACTGTTTATGGCCCCGTAGGATGGTACCAACACCAGCTGTAGACTCCTCAGCCCCCATCCTCTGGAGTCTGCTCTGCAGACTGGGAGACAGCCAGGTCATTAAGGCACCTACTCCTGGCCTGGCTATAACCTAAAAGGGATGGGGAGAGGCCCCATCTCTGAGCACACTGCTACATGCCTAGATCCGGCCATGCCTGAAACTGTGGGAGCCCCTCCTACAGCTCCTTAGTTGCATGAGCTCCAAGATCTTTCTTGAGACAATAGGAAATGTTTTCTTCCCTTGCAACCCAAAGTAGCGCAGGAGACAGAGATTAGGGTATCTCTAAGATCTCACCAGACAGACAGTGTAGCACCTAGTATTCAGGTCTCAACAGATGCTGAAGACTAGTACACAGTGGGAGCCGCCTGACCATGTGGTGGTGCAATGGATAGGGCATTGGAATGGGACGCAGAGGACCCAGGTTCAAGACCCCGAGGTCATCAGCTTGAGCACAGGTTCATCTGGTTTGAGCAAGGCTCACCAGCTTGGACCCAAGGTCGCCGGCTTGAACAAGGGGTTACTCAGTCTGCTATAGCCCCACGATCAAGGCACACAAGAGAAAGATATAAATGAACTAAGGTGCCGCAACGAAAAACTGATGCTTCTCATCTCTCTCCCTGTCTTTCCCTTTCTCTGTCTCTGTAAAAACAAAAAAAGAACACAGTGGACCTCTGCAAGTGGAGGATGGGGCGAAGGGTGACAGTGTAGAACACCGAAGGAACCTCCCACAAGCCATCCTGAACCCCAATACCTGTTCCCAATATGGTGTTTGGGGATCACTGAACTGGTAATGGGAGTTGTGAACTGTAGGAGGCAGGACCCGGGACCCACAGAAAGTAACCAGATAACTAACCCTGAAGCCCCTATGCTCAGCCCCCAACCCCACTGTCCAGGTCCTGGGGCTGGCTGGCCTGGCTGGCAACCAAAGTGCCTCTACTACCTCCAGCATCAGCGCCCAAGTGAACCCGAAGCTCCCTTGGCAATGTCAGCATCTAGACCAGTGTTTCTTAACCTTTTGTGAGGTACCGAACCCACCAGTTTCATATGCGCATTCACTGAACCCTTCTTTAGTGATAAATAAAATATGCTTTTTTTTTGCCTGACTAGGCGGTGGCGCAGTGGATAGAGCGTTGGACTGGGATGCGGAAGACCCAGGTTCGAGACCCCGAGCTCGCCAGCTTGAGCGCGGGCCCATCTGGCTTGAGCAAAAAAGCTCATCAGCTTGGACCCAAAGTCACTGGCTCCAACAAGGGGTTGCTCAGTCTGCTGAAGGTCCACGGTCAAGGCACATGTGAGAAAGCAATCAATGAACAACTAAGGTGTTGCGACGGCAACGAAAAACTAATGATTGCTGCTTCTCACCTCTCTCTGTTCCTGTATGTCTGTCCCTATCTATCCCTCTCTCTGACTCTCTCTCTGTCCCTGTAAAAAAATATATATATATATATATATATATATATATATATATATATATATATGATTTTTTCCATATATATATATGACTTTTTCCCCCAAATTCAAGACATAGGTATATGTTTCTTTACTGGTGCACAAAATGAGCCGTGCATGAACATCACCTTGCTCAAAGAACAAAACCAACAAAGTGCATGAACTCACAACAAATTACGGTATTACTTTATTCTGGCCTCCGCGGCAGAGGCTTCTCCGAACCCGAGACCGACTCATCGAATCCCTAGGGTTCAATAGAACCCAGGTTAAGAACCACTGATCTAGACCCTCACTGGCTGCACTGACAGGAAATTGTTTCTCCCTTTCCTCAGTTGTATCAGACAACAACTGGGACCCAGAACCCTGAGGCCCAGTGAACTCTGGGCTCACACCTGAGTGAGCCAGCCCCCTTCTTGGAGGGACCCAGAGCAATGCCAGTCCCCCCTTAGCTGCACTCACAGTTGAAACCCCTATGATACACCTGAGGAAGTATGGGGAGCAGGTTTGTGTGCAGCATCTTGTTAATCAAATCAGTGATGACTGCAACTCTCACTAACCCTGGAGCGTAACCTCACATTCCCCTTTAAGGCTCAGAGAAGGAAAAGCTGGGTTGGGGGGTGGTGGAAGGTCCCAAGGAGGGGAGCAACCCCAAGAAAAGGGGAAGCAGAAGGAAGAGGTAAAAGGGGAGAGAGCGCACTTTCAGGGCATGTGGGTGTGTCCTGAGGAGGGGCAGGGTGAGTCTGTAATCCTTCCCAATTTAAGGAAGCCCAGGATTGGGGACCTGGGTCTGTACAGTGTACAGGCAAGGGAGGACAGGATTGGGGGGACTTCCTCCCAAGACTGAGGATCCCACTCGGTACGGTAAGGGACACTGGGCTGGGAGGAGGTCCCAGGCAGGTCAAGGCCAGGCTACATGCTTCCCGGAAGTGGGTCACGAGAGGAAGGGTGAGGCTAATCGTGGGTGCGGCATGGAGAGGGCTGGAGTTCCTGGAGTCGGGATCATGGGCCACCCACTGGGTGAGACGTGGACCTTACAAAGATGAAGTGTCAGATAAGGTGTCAGGACACGGGGCGACAGACTAAAGGGGAGGGCACACAACGGATCGGGCCGGGCCTAGATAGACCTCTTGGTGTGAGAGGTTGGCAGTCTTGGGCGGAAACGGGGTCAGAGGTCACAAGTCTGGGGGTTGGATCCGGCCGAAGGGGTCATGGGTCGGGGGTCGGGGCCGCGGTCACCTTGAGCAACACGAAGAATTCGAAGAGACGGCGGAAGGCGGGTGGGAAAAGCCGCGAGTAGGTGACTGCCATCTTGAAGAAGAGCGCGTGGAAAAGCCGGTCGCGCACGTTGATGAGAGGGTTAGGGTTGAGATTGGGGGTGCGGGGCCCACGCGCGGGGGCAGGGCCGCCGCCGCCGCCGTTGGGCCCGGGCCCCGGAGCCCCGGGCGCCGCGTGCTCCGACATGCTGCCCAACGTCGCGCCCTAATGGCCCGCGGGTCCCCGAGGGCGCCTCCCTGGCGCCATCGGTCGTCCTCTCTGTCACCGCGGTCCTCACGGCCCCCGGGCCGCCGCCGCCGCCGCCATCTTCCGCCTCCGCGGCCTTGCTGACGCCAGCGAGTTGAAGCGCCAGCAAGAGCTGCCCTTCTGCGCCCGCGGGGAACGTAGGGATGCCGGCGGTCAATCCACGGCAGCCCCGCCCTCTCTCCTGGCCGCGCATTAAGGCGGGGCTGCATCTACCAGGTGTTTTGCATATTTTCCCCACAATGCCCTGCGTGTGCTAGGACGCCCTTGAACGGTAAAACTAGTCAATATATTGGGCTTTTACGTAATCAAAGACCCCTTCAGTAACCGCGATGATAGGATAGTCTTTGAGATGGTTCTTTAAAGAGCCAGGTCAAAGAGTAGCGTAAACTTGACCAGGCGGTGGCGCAGTGGATAGAGCGTAGGACTGAGATGCGGAAGACCGAGGTTGGAGACTCCAAGCATCTGGCTTGAGCAGAAGCTCACCAGCTTGGACCCAAGGTCGCTGGCTCCAGCAAGGGGTGGCTCGGTCTGCTGAAGGCCCGCGGTCAAGGCACATGTGAGAAAGCAATCAATGAAAAACTAAGGTGTCGCAACTCACCTTTCTCTGTTTCTGTCCGTCTGTCCCTATCTAAGCCTCTCTCTGATTCTCTTTCTGTCCCTGTAAAAAAAAGAAAAAGAGTAGCGAAAGATATGTCACTCTCGCCTGACCAGGCGGTAGGGACTTGGACGCGAAGGACCCCAATTCGAGACCCGGAGGTACCCCGCTTGAGCATGGGCCCATCTGTCTTTAGCACAAAAGCTCCCCAGCTTGAACCCAAGGTCGTTGGCTCCCTTGCTCGGTCTGCTGAAGACCCGTGGTCTAGGAAAAAATAAAAAGAGTCAGCATGGGGGGGGGGGGGGGGAGGAGGACAAGTAGACTTGAAAGACAGTTCTAAACCTAAACCACAAGACAGCAGCGCAGTTAGAAGCTGGGTTGGATTTCAGAGGATATTGTGGGGTCAGAGCAGGTTGAAAGTTATAGGGGAACTTGGTGGGGGGTCACTGAGCAGATGGCCCTCCAGCAGAGGCTGGAAGGACAATGAAGGAACCAGGCAGAGTGTCAAGCAGAGGGTACAGCTGAAGAGAGCAAGAAAAAGCCCATGGGCCCAAGCAGAGCCTGGGAGCCTGGAGGATACTTTTGTTGAGGGGGCAATAGGGAGGTCATGGCAGATTGTGAGCAAGAGAGGTTCCTGACCCGAGTTAACAGGTACTTTTGCTTTTTTGCTGTACCATGCTTGTTCTACCTGCCCCTGCAGTGTCCAGGAACAATGCCTGTTTGCCCAAAGCCCGTGCTAGAAGGCCCAGCCCTTTGTCCCACTCTGACCTTCTGGTGTCCCGCTTAGACCCAGACACTGCAGGGAGAGGATTGCCACAGAGGTAGCTGGTGGAGAGGGGCCCCAGGGCCCTCACTGCATCTGCAGCACCCCTGTGCCCAACCACCAAGACCCCGGGGCTCAGCCCCCTGCCCAGCACCCAAGGCCCCTACAACTCCAGGTCCTCCAGCCCCTGAAGACTCCCCAGGCGTGAGCCTGGATGGGTCGGTGGGTGCCATGGGGTCAAGGCAGCTGCAGAAGTTCAAGACCTCCCTGCCAGGTTCCCCGAGCTGAGGCCAAAATCTGTAAGATTTTGACATGTGTTGACTCAACAACCTTATCTTACACACATGAATCTACTGATGTTAGCCCTAAGGTCAGTAAGTGCTTTATAAACAGGAGAGGGAGGCACAGCAAGGTGGTGTGTAATTGTGGAAGGTTACACAGCCAAGTAGGCAGTTATGATTTGAACCCAGGCTCCAAAGGAGGGATACTGAAGTCGGAGAACTATACAGAATCATAATTACATCAATCCGAGGTTAGTGGGCAGAGGTCCTCAATTATAAGCACACCTCATTTTGTTGTGCTTCACATGTGGTACAGTTTGCAAGAGCCTCCACTAGCAGAAAGGTTACAACCCATTTTTAAAAAATATTTTATTTATTGATTTTAAAGAGAGGAGAGAGAGAAAAAGAGGCATTGGGAGCAGAAAGCATCAACTAACATTGTAGTTTCTTCTCGTATGTGCCTTGACCAGGCACACCCAAGGTTTTGAACTGGGCACCTCAGCATTCCAGGTTGAGCCTGACCAGGCGGTGGCGCAGTGGTTAGAGCATCTGACTGGGATGCGGAAGACCCAGGTTCGAGACCCCAAGCTTGCCAGCTTGAGCGTGGGGCCCATCTGGCTTGAGCAAAAAGCTCTTCAGCTTGAACCCAAGGTCGCTGGCTCCAGCAAGGGGTGGCTCGGTCTGCTGAAGGCCCGCGGTCAAGGCACATGTGAGAAAGCAATCAATGAACAACTAAGGTGTTGCAACAGCAACGAACAACTAATGATTGATGCTTCTCACCTCTCTCTGTTCCTGTCTGTCTGTCCCTATCTATCCCTCTCTCTGACTCTCTCTCTGTCCCTGTAAAAAAAAAAAAAACACACAAAGCTTTCCAGGTTGACACTTTATCCAGTCCCACCACAGGTCAGGCACAACCTGCTTTATTTCTATACTTATTTCATTACGGTGGTCTGGACCCTACTCCACAGTATCTTCAAGGTATAGGTGTATAAGTATTCTAGGTTTCTGGAACCTCGGAACTTCAAATTCTGGATTTCTGGGGTTCTGAGAGACTCAGAGCGTAGACTAGAGGTCAGCAAACTGTTTTCTATAAAAGGGCAGAGAGCCAGTATTTTCAGCTCTGCAGCACAGGGGCCACCTACCCCTGCAGTAACAGTTAATGCTGGAAGGCTAATTGTCAGTAAGCCAAGGAGATGGGAACCAATAAAACTTTGGACACCGAAATGTAAATGTTTTGTGATTTCCAAGCTTCAAGTAATAGTCTTTTTTCTTTTCTTTTTAAATTTTCCCATTGGCTCTGGCCAGTTAGCTCAGTTGGTTAAGAGCATTGTCCCAAAAGGACAACTTTGTGGGTTGATCCCTGTCAGGGCACGCAAGGGAAGCAACCAATGAATGTACGACTGAGTAGAGCAACAAATGAATGCTTCCCTTCCCCTCCCCTCTTCCTTCCACACTGTCTCTAAAATAAATAAATGAGGCCCTGTCCAGTTGGCTCAGCGGTAGAGCGCGGGCCCAGCATATGGAAGTCCTGGGTTCGGTTCCCAGCCAGGGCACACAGGAGAAGCGCACATCTGCTTCTCCACCCTTCCCCCTCTCCTTCCTCTCTCTCTCTCTCTTCCCCTTCCGCAGCTATGGCTCCACAGGAGCAAAGTTGGCCCAGGCGCTGAGGATGGCTCTATGGCCCCTGCCTCAGGCACTAGAATGGCTCTGGCTGCAAACAACAGAGCAACACCTCAGATGGGCAGAGCATCGCCCCCTGGTGGGCATGCCGGGTGGATCCCGGTCAGGCGCATAGAAGTCTGTCTGACTGCCTCCTGGCTTATAACTTCTGAAAAATACAAAAAATTAAAAAAAAAAGAAAGGTAGTGTCTGGATTTGGCCCATGGATCCAGAACAACTCTGGCCAGTAGAAATATATGACAAACCACACACATAATTTTCAACTTTCTAGTAGCCATGTTCAAAGAACTAAGAACAGGTCCTAACATAAGAGCTCATCCTCCCCATATGTCAAGGTTGCGGTTTTGATTCCTGGTCAGAGCACATACAAAAATCAACCAATAAGTACATAAATAAGCTGACCAGTACATTGATATTTCTCTCTCTCCCATCTTCTCTCTCTAAAACTAATAAATAAAATTTAAAAGACAGCCTGACCAGGCGGTGGTGCAGTGGATAGAGTGTAGGACTGGGATGCGGAGGACCCAGGTTTGAGACCCTGAGCTCACCAGCTTGAGCACAGGCCCATCTGGCTTGAGCAAAAGCTCGTCAGCTTGAACCCAAGGTCGCTGGCTCCAGCAATGGGGTTGCTAGGTCTGCTGAAAGCCTGGGGTCAAGGCACATGTGAGAAAGCAATCAATGAACAACTAAGGTGTCACAATGAAAAACTAATGATTGATGCTTCTCACCTCTCTCCTCTGTTCCTGTCTGTCTGTCCCTATCTCTCTCTCTCTCTGTCCCTGTAGAAAGAAAGAAAAGAAAAATTTTAAAAGACAAAAGAAATATCCCCCAAAACAAAGAAGCCTTGACCGGATAGCTTGATTGGTTGGAGCATTGTTCTGAAGTGCAGAAGTTGCCTGTTTTATCCCAGGAATATATCCAGTGGTGGGATTCAGCCGGTTCACACCGGTTTGGCAGAACCGATACCTAATTTTTTGTTGAGTTCGGTGAATTGGTTGTTAAAATGGCACTTGTAATCAGGATTTTCTCTAAGGTCAGCACCTGGGCAGCCGCCCAATATGGAAATCACAAATTTACATTCCTTACTCTTTTTTAATGTTTATCTGCGCAATAGCATATTCTAAGCACCCATAGTAATGTTTATTCCATCTATAAGTGAAAAAAATTTGACAGAACTATGCTTGGAGAGAGAGAAGAAAAAGGAGGAGGAGGAGGAAAGAGAGGGGTAGAGGGGGGAAGAGGCAGGGGAGAGAGAGAGAGAGAGAGATGGGGGATCACAGATGGTGGGTTGCCTGCCTGCCCACCACTGTGAGAGGCCATTTTTGCTGTTTGTTTGCCTGAGAGGCCATTTCCCCTGCCTGTGTGCTTGTCCCCTGTTGTGAGACTTTTTTTTTTTAAGTTTTTTTCTTCTTTTTATTTTATTCATTTTAGAGAGGAGACACAGAATGAGAGAGAGAGAGAGAAAGAGGGGAGGAGCTGGAAGCATCAACTCCCACATGTGCCTTGACCAGACCAGTGCAGGGTTTTGAACTGGCGACCTCAGTGTTCCCAGGTCGTCGACGCTTTATCCACTGCGCCACCACAGGTCAGGCCGTGTGAGACTTTTATTAAATGAATAGCCCAACCCTTTCTGGCTCCGCAGTTTTTCTACCATCTGCCTGAATCCAGTGTTTTATTCCTTTCATAAAACTCATTATACCTTTGATGAAATACTACATTTTAACTCCCTCGCATTTGTTACTTCTGTAAACAAACATATGACATAAAGAGAAAAAGTGCCAAACAACCAGAGGGTGACAAGCTGTCATTGGAAATATCTTAACTAACAGTTTTGTTTTTTGTTTATTTTTGTGCCAGAGACAGAGAGTCAGAGAGAGGGACAGATAGGGACAGACAGACAGGAAGGGAGAGAGATGAGAAGTATCAATTCTTCGTTGTGGTTCCTTAGTTGTTCATTGATTGATTTCTCATATGTCCCTTGACCAGGGGGCTCCAGCAGACCGAGTGAGCCCTTGCTCAAGCCAGCGACCTTGGGCTCAAGCTGGTGAGCCTTGCTCAAACCAGATGAGCCTGCGCTCAAGCTGGAGACCTCGGGCTCTCGAACCTGGGTCCTCTGCGTCCCAGTCTGAGGCTTTATCCACTGCGCCACTGCCTGGTCAGGCAGTTTTATTATTTTTTGTCAGGTATTATTTAATATTTTTCATTAATATTTTAAAATTATTATAACAATCTAGTTTTGTGTACCTCTTTTATTCTTATTTAAGTATTAAATGCAGGAAATAATAAACTATCTTTTGATATATATTTTTTATAATTAAAATGGTCAGTAGGGCAGAAAACTGGTTGTTAAATTATTTGAATTCCATCACTGAATTAATCTATGTTCCCCTCTCTAATATCAATGCATTTTTAAAAAATTAAAAATGAAAAACCAAAGAACTAAGAACAGTTTTTATAATATGTTTCACATAATTCTGTTTCTATAAAATATATGATCATTTCAGCATGAAATCAATATGAAAAGTGGTGAATAAGGTATGTAACACCTTTTTCTGGACGATGTCTTTGAAATCACACGTGTTTCCCACTCACAGCCTAACTCAATTTCTACATTCACCTGGCCTGGGAAATTCTCACCTGTATCTAGTTTTCATAAAACTTACTCTGAAAAGGAAAATGCAAGCATTCCTTTCTAAGTTGTTCCAAAGTAGATTCAGACATTTTCCCAAAACTGATCCAGTGTCAGTTTCTTACTTTAAATTGGAATTAATTAAAATCACCCAGACTTGCCTGACCTGTGGTGGTGCCATGGACAAAGTGTCGACCTGAAATGCTGAGGTCGTAAAGTCATAAATTTGAAACCCTGGGCTTGCCTGGTCAAGGCACTTGTGGGGCAGCTGTGTTAGGCTTGCTTTCAGGGTTACCAGCTGCAAGCACTTTGCCTGATTGGTACGTGAGTGGCTGGCTGTGCCACGTGTGTATGGCCTATAGCCAATATAAGGCTATGGGTGCTTGCGTGTGCTCATGTGAGAGAGAGAGAGACAGACAGACAGAGAGAGGAAGAGGGAGAGGGAGAGAAAGAGAAAGAAAAGAAGAAGGAAGAGGAGGAGAGGGGGAAGGGAGGGGAGAGTGGGAGAGAGATGGGAGATTGTGGATGGCGGGTTGCCTGCCCGCCCACCACTGTGAGGGGCCATTTTTGCTGTTTGTTTGCCTGAGAGCCCGTTTCCCCTGCCTGTGTGCTTCTCCACTGTAGTGAGACTTTTATTAAACGAAGGGCCCAACCCTTTCTGGCTCTGCAGTTTTTCTACCGTCTGTCGGAATCCAGTGTGGACCTGCTTGGCCTCTGCCACTGGCATTGCAGCACTTGTGAGGAGCAACTACGAGTTGATACTTTTTGTTGCTCCACACCCTCTACCCCACCTTTCTCTCTGCCTCTCTCTCTCCCCCCCCTAAAAATAATAAATATTTATTTTAATTGGCACACTTGAAGTGCTCAGTAGCCAAGTGGCCAGAGGCTGCAGAGGTAGACCTCTGCCATCTCACTCCCATCGATCAGCACTTGTCTAAGTGTCAACGTTCCCAGCACTTATGTGGCATTTACAACATCCCAGGTGTTTTTCTGGGCTCCTAGTGAATATCAATGCCTGGGAAGTAGCCTATTTCACAGGTGGGAAACTGAGGCTGAGCAGTGTTGCAGGGCTTGCCCAGGTCTCTGGTGAGAGGGATGAATATTCTATTAAGATCCTCCCCTGGAATCTCCCCTAAAATCTCTACCTTTAAAATCCCTTAGGACTGCCTGACCAGGTGGTGGCGCAGTGGATGGCGCTTCGGACTGGGATGCCAAACCCGGGTTTGAGACCCCGAGGTCACCAGCTTGAGCGCGGGTCCATCTGGCTTGAGCAAAGGCTCCCCAGCTTGGACCCAAGGTCACTGGCTCCAGCAGATGGTTGCTCAGTCTGCTGGGGGCCCATGGTCAAGGCACATGTGAGAGGGCAATCGGTGAATAACTAAGGTGTCTCAATGGCAACGAAGGACTAATGATTGATGCTTCTCATCTCTCTCCATTCCTGTCTGTCTGTCCTTGTCTATCCCTCTCTCTGACTCTCTCTCTGTCCCTGTAAAAGAAAAAATAATAAATCAAAGAAAACAATATCGTAAATAAAAGAAACATTTAAAAAAATAGATCCCTTAGGACTGAGGTTCCAGTGTGCTCTTCCATTGGGGAGTATGCTTGTAATGCCGGTGGCCGAGGCCAGGCAGGTCCACACTGGATTCGGGCAGATGGTAGAGAAACTGCGGAGCCAGAAAGCATTGGGCCATTACCATTTAATAAAGTCTCACAACAGGGGACAAGCACACAGTCAGGGGAAACTGCTTCTCAGGCAAACAAACAGCAAAATGACCCCTCACAGTGGTGGGCACATCCGCAGTCCCTGAGTGCAAGCACCCATAGCCTTATATAGGCCATACACACGTGACACTGCCACATAATCACACACTAATCAGGCAAAGTGCTTGCAGCTGGTACACCAGCGAGCAAGCCTAACACAGCTGCCCCACAGTCCCTCTAGGTCTTTACACCTTTTCTTCTGCCAGGAACATGAATCCCTTCTTTTATTTTAAGCACACTCATGAGAGAGAGAGAAGCAAACAGACAGGAAGGGAGAGAGATGAGAAGCATTAATTTTTCATTAGCCTTGGCCGGTTGGCTCAGTGGTAGAGTGTCAGCCTGGTGTGTGGATATCCTGGGTTTGACTCCCAGTCAGGGCACACAGGAAAAGCACCCATCTGCTTCTCTACCTCTCTCACTTCTCTCTCTGTCTTTTTCTCCTGCAGCCATGGCTCTATTGAAGTGAGTTGGCCCCAGCGCTAAGGATGACTCCATGGCCTCTGCCTCAGGCACTAAGAAGAGCTTGGTTGCTGTGCAATGGAGCAACACCCCAGATGGGTGGCTTGCCAGGTGGATCCTGGTGGGGTCCTATTTGGTAGTCTGTCTCTGCCTCCCAAGCTCTCCCTGAATAACAATAATAACACTGGGGAACAGTATTTTTTTTTTTCATTTTCTGTTGCATGATGTTTTAGAACTCTTTCTATATATTACTGCATCGCTGATTCCAAATATGAAATTCGTTTTTTGGTGCATGCTCTAGTTTTTATGCAATTTTAATTTCTTTTTGTTAGTTAATGGCATGCATTTTTTTGTTGTTGTTTGTTTGTTTTTTACAGGGACAGAGAGTCAGAGAGAGGGATAGATAGGGACAGACAGGAACGCAGAGAGATGATAAGCATCAATCATTAGTTTTTCGTTGCCGTTGCGACACCTTAGTTGTTCATTGATTGCTTTCTCATATGTGCCTTGACCACGGGCTTTCAACAGACTGAGTAACCCCTTGCTGAAGCCAGCGACCTTGGGTCCAAGCTGGCGAGCTTTTGCTCAAGCAAGATGGGCCCGCGCTCAAGCTGGAGACCTCGGGGTCCTGAACCTGGGACTTCCGCATCCCAGTTCGACGCTCTATCCACTGTGCCACCGCCTGGTCAGGCTATTTTTAATTTTCTGTTGCATGAGGTTTTAGAACATTTTCTATATATATATCTGCATCGCTAATTCCAAATCTGAAATTTGTTTTTTGGTGCATGCTCTAGTTTTTATACAATTTTAATTTCTTTTTGTTAGTTAATGGCATGCATTGGTTTTTAAATTGGAGTTAAAGGGCAATGACTCTTGGATTGAACATAACCACAAGGCAATTAATGTTTTAAAAACATCACTTTTACATAATTGTAGTTGTTTTTAAATTCATTTTAGAGAGGAGACAGAGAGAGAGAGAGAGAGAGAGAGAGAGAGAAAGGGGGGAGGAGCTGGAAGCATCAACTCCCATATGTGCCTTGACCAGGTCAGTGCAGGGTTTTTAACTGGCGACCTCAGTGTTCCCAGGTCGACGCTTTATCCACTGCACCACCACAGGTCATGCTGTAGTTGTTTTTAAATGTAAAAAATTATTATCTGGCCAGACCTGTGGTGGCGCAGTGGGTAAAGCGTCGACCTGGGAACACTGAGGTCGCCAGTTCAAAACCCTGCACTGGTCTGGTCAAAGCACATATGGGAGTTGATGCTTCCAGCTCCTCCCCCCTTTCTCTCTCTCTCTCTCTCTCTCTCACTCTGTGTCTCCTCTCTAAAATTAATAAATAAAAAGAAATAAAAAAATTATTATCTGATAAAAAAACACCCTCTTATTTTAAGATTGAATCATGGCTTCTTTGAGTAGGCGTAAATGTAAGAATAGTCCTAACATCGTCTGTTATATACGTGGCTGTTACACACTTCAACGTCATATATGTGGCTTTTACACACTTCAACATCAAAGGCACAATATTTCATCATTTTTGTGACACGTGCATATATTGCCTATTTTCAAGTTTCCCTTGGCTATCAAGACAAGAATTGGGCTCCTCATATTGTGTGTCATAATTGTGAGGAAATGCTTTGTGACTGGACAAAAGGAAAACGCAAAGAAATGCCTTTTGGTATTCCCATGGTTTGGCGTGAACCTAAGGACCACAGCAGTGACTGTTATTTCTCTCTGATCCATACAAAGAGCATTGGCAAGAAAAAACGGCATGTGATTGCATATCCTAATATTTCTTCAGCAATACGAACTATCCCACACTCTGAGACACTCCTGGTTCCAGTTTTCAATGGTTTTATTTCTTCTAAGGACAAAGAAAGTGAACATGGTGATCAAGTGTATTTTGATAAGATGCATGAGGAAATGGTTGAAGAATCTGAAGGGTCTTCTTCTGATGCCAAGCAGTCATTAACCCCTCAGCAATTTAGCCAACCCAAATTGAATGACTTAGTAAGAGATTTGGGCCTATCAAAGAAAGCAGCTGAGTGGCTCAGTGATGAAAGTAGCCAAATCTGAGCATCAGAAGACCCTCTAGTCTACCTGATGCATGATCTCTGTAGTTCTGAGAAGCCAAAGTGTAAATTAATTTAAAATGTGTGTGTGTGCGTGTGTGTGTGTGTGTAAAGGTGAGTGTGGCTACTAAGGACTTGCTGATGAATGAATGAGATTCAGAGGGTGGGGGACATATGTGTATGAAAGGCTGATCAGTTCTGAGCAATGAAGAAAATGTTTTACTACTGACCTTGGTAATTATGAAGGTTTCTACACTTGATCTGAGCTTAGAATAATGGGGGAAGAAAAAAAAAAGCAGCTGAGTTATTAGCCTCCAGGCTTCAAGAAAAGAATGTACTTCACCCGTCAGCTAAAGTATCCCATTTCAGGAAGCATGAATACATTTTTGTGGACTTATTTTCTGAAGACAAACACTTGTTTACTGTCATGATATCAGTAGTCTTCTCAGCCAGCTAGGTGTTACCACTTACAGTCCAACAGAATGGCGGCTATTTCTTGACAGCTCTAAATGGAGTCTGAAATGTGTTCTACACAACGGTAATGTCTATGCAGCGGTTCCAATTGGTTATTCAACTCATCTGCGAGATTATAATGACATAAAAATTGTCCTCGACTTTCTGAAGTATGAGGAGCATAACTGGATCATTTGTGTGGATCTTAAAATGGTAAATTTCCTGCTAGGACAACAGAGAGGTTTCACGAAGTATCCTTGCTTTCTGTGTTTGTGGGATAGCCGAGCTCGGGAGAATCACTGGACACAGAAGAAGTGGCCGAAACGTGAAGCTCTGGAAGTAGGGATGCAAAATATTGTGAATGAACCTGTAGTTAATCGAGACAGGATCATTTTTCCCCCACTTCACATCAAACTTGTCTTAATGAAGCAGTTTGTTCAGGCTTTGAATAGAGAAAGTGAATGCTTTCAACATATTATTTCTGCTTTTCCTGCCTTGTCTTTCGAGAAGATAAAAGCAGTTGTATTCAATGGACCCCAAATTTGAATCCTCATACATGACGAAGAATTTGCCAGGAAGATGAATAAGGAGGAGAAAGCAGCATGGCAGTCTTTTGTGGCAGTTACAAAGAACTTCCTTGGCAACAAAAAGGCAGAAAACTATGAACTTCTGATTCAAAGGATGCTGTTGGCTTTCCGCAACATTGGATGTAACATGAGCGTTAAGATTCACTTCCTGAACAGTCACCTCGATAAGTTTTCCGAAAATCTTGGAGCTATTAGTGATGAGCAGACGACTGCTGGAGCATCAAATGAGATTGTCCTCAACAAGTACACAAACGCAAGAGGTACAAACGCAAATTTTTGCCTGAATAGGATTTAAATAAGTCTTGCACAAATTTTATGATTAAAATAAGTGTTTTAATATGTTCTATTTCGAAGTTGTAAACAAATTCTTTTTTTAAGTTTATTTTATTTATTGATTTTTAGATAGAGGGGAGAGAGAGAGAAAGGAGGAGAAGCAGGAAGCATCAACTTGTAGCAGTTGCTTTCCCTATGTGCCTTGACCAGGCAAGCCCAGGGTTTTGACCTGGCAACTTGAGCATTCCCAGGTGAAGCTTTATTAACTGTGCCACCACAGGTCAGGCTGTAGACAAATTCTGATGCAATCATATCTTTTAGTGTATTAGTGTATTTACTGTATTATATAAATTTATATATATATATTTTTAAATTATTTATTTATTTATTCATTTTAGAGGAGAGAGAGAGAAGGGGGGAGGAGCAGGAAGCATCAACTCCCATATGTGCCTTGACTGGGCAAGCCCAGGGTTTTAAACCCGTGACCTCTGCATTCCAGGTTGACACTTTATCCACTGCACCACCACAGGTCAGGCCTAAATTATTATATTTTCACAAAACGATGCCTAAGAAGACATTCTACGTCATTATGTTAAACTAAATGTTGAAAATTTTACAATAAGATGAAAACCAAAAATCTTGAATTGCAAAGAAAACCCTGTAGTTTACAGAGAAAAACTAGTGTCAGATTTGAGATCAGCACACTCAAATTATGTAAGAACAAGTGTTTTCGTGGATGCAACAAAAATTTTGTTCCCCAGTGTAATAAATTCTTCACTGTGGCACCTTAGTTCATTGATTGTTTTCTCATCTGTGCCGTGACGGAGGGGGGGTGGGGTCCAGCTGAGCCAGTGACCCCTTGCTCAAGCCAGTGACTCTGTGTGTGTGTGTGTGTGTGTGTGTGTGTGTGTGTGTGTGTGTGGCAGAGAGTCAGAGAGAGGGACAGATAGAAAGGAAGGGAGAGAGATGAGAAACAACAATTCTTCGTTCCGGTTCCTTAGTTGTTCATTGATTAATTTCTCATATATGCCTTCACCAGGGGGCTACAGCAGACCCAGTACCCCCTTGTGACCCCTTACTCGAGCCAGCGACCTTGGACTCAAGCTGGTGAGCCTTGCTCAAACCAGATGAGCCCGCGCTCAAGCTGGAGACCTCCGGGTCTGGAGCCTGGGTTTTCGACATCCCAGTCCGACACTCAATCCACTGCGCCACCGCCTGGTCAGGCAAACCAGGAACTTTGGGCTTCAAGCCAGTGACCATGGGGTAAAGTTGGTAAGCACGCGCTAAACCCGGGGACCTCAGCATCCCAGACCCATGCTCTATCCACTGCATCACCGCCTGGTCGGCCATGAATCCCTTTTAAACTGGCAAACTCCTACTTATCCATCAGAATCCCCGTTTCAATGGTACCCTCCTCCTCTGAGGAATTTTCTAGTTCCCTTGTCCACCATCCAATTTTGGGAGTTACTGAACTGGGAGGTGCTTCTAAGTGTCAGGGTCCTCATTCGTGCCCCACGAGAACTAGAGTCCTACCCAACAAGTCCCTGTCTCCCATCACCGTGCAGAAAGGGAGGCAGACCCAGAAAGGGTGAGAGAGCCACTTGGGGATCCCCAGCAGAAAGAGGGCAGACATGCCATTCCTTGGCAGCCCAGAGCCCCTGCCCCTCCCTACCTCAGCGCCTCTGGGGATGAGGCGCTCCACTTAGGCGGGGGTCGGGGCAGCTGAGGGGTTCAGGAAGTCCGTGGCCACAAGAATCCGGCGCATCCCGGCCTTATAAGGACATGTGCGCCGGGGGCCAATCAGCGGTGGGGGTGGGGCCCGGACCCGCACGTCCCCCCGCCATCGCACCAGCCAGGCGTCGGTCCCGCCGCCGCCGCCGCCGCCGCCTCCGCTGCCGCCGCTGGCATGAGCTCCACGCAGTTTAACAAGGGGCCCTCCTACGGGCTTTCGGCCGAGGTCAAGAATCGGGTGAGTAAGGGGTACACCCGACCCCCGGAGATTCTGCACCCTCGAACTTCTGCAGGGCTGGGCGCCCCTCCAGGCTCCCCGACAACTGGGATGCAGTTGCTCTGAGACCTGGAATGAGAGTGGCTCTCCTTGCCACCTTCTGCGTTTCTGGGGGCGCCAACAGAGACTCTCTTTAACTCTGGGGAAGCAGTGATGTCCGCCATCTGGCACCGCCCCAGCGTCTAGTAGTTGTTGAGTCTGACCACTTCCCTAACCCTGCTTCTCAGTCTTCCCCCACCTGTACCCCATAGCTCAGGGCCCCTCCAGCACTTCAAGGCCTGAGAATAACCTGAGGGTCTGACAGAACCCCAGCAGTCTCCTCCACTTCCCCTGGCTTTTGAGGCCACTTAAGCTGCATGAATGGAGGGCGGTGAGCTAGGTGGGTTTTGTTTTGTTTTTTTACTAGGGTGTGGGCACCCCCCATAGAAATTTCCCAACCTTTTACACCTGGGAGGGGACACCAAGGGGAAGTTGGAGCTGAGGAAGCTTGCCTGGGCTGTTTGTTCCCTTGTATGCTGTCTCCATCTGACAAATGGACAGCACAGGATGCCTGTGCCCCCTAAATGTGACCCTTTATAAAATGTGTGGGTTTTGTAACCCGGAAACACAGGGTGGGATCAGCGGGAGACACTTTTTAAGAAAACTCTTGTTCTGATGCAGAGAGGGGCAGACACTTTTGAGGATCACACAGGAGGGCTCATCTAGGGAAAGGGGAGTAGGGGTGATCCCAAATGCAAGGAGAGGTCTCAGGACTGATAAGCAAGGGTCCTTCTAGCTGAGGGGGGTTTGCCATTCCTGTGCAACCTCCCCACCCCATGCACACACATCCTCTCACTAGACATCTGGGAATGTAGCCTTGGAAGGGAGCCTGCCTGGGCATGCTGAGGGCATTGCCCTGCCAGCCCTGGACAGGCACCTGTAGTCGGCACCCCAGAGTCCGCAGACAGGAGGGAGAATTCTGCATTGTCTCCCATGAGATCCTTGGAGCATCCCTCCACCCCTTTAACAAAAGACGAGGCTAAGGCTTAGGAAGCCAAGAGACAGAGAGCATGGTCACTTGGTAGGCTCCGGGCCCTCCTTAAATGCATGATTCCCCCTGCCAGCAGCAGCTGCACAGGGTGAACATTAAACATTGACGGGCTGCGTGCAGGCACGTGGCATGCTGCCCTACAAGCGACCAAGGTTGTATATGGAGCTCAGTCTGCCTAGGACCACATAGCTTGTGAGTGGCAGTCAGGACTGGAACCCAGACCTGCTGCATCCAGTGCCTAATGGCCACTGGTCCTCCTGGACCCAGCGTTTATCCTGGGCAGCAGGAAGTAGGTGAGAGCCAGGCAACTTCTGTAGGTGGAGTGAAATAGGGACAGGTTGATACCTGCACTGGCAGTGAAGTCAGAGGCTCCTGGAAGCCAAGCCTCAGTTTGTAGTGTGGATGGGGCACCTACCAGCTTGCCAAGGTCACTGAGGGGCCAGCTTCCTATGGCTTGGAGCTCATGTCCCACCCACTTTTTCAGCTTCTTAAGACAGGAGAGACCCAGAGACCTCTGCCTGGTACCTGTACCTCAGTTTATCTCCAGCTGGATTGCCTGAGGCAGGCGGATGTCCATTGTGTCCATCTGAGAAGCCATCACTACTTTAATCTGGGCTGGGAGGCTGGGGTTTAGACCACTGAGAACAGCTGGTCCCGATTTAGCAGATTTCACAGGAGGCAGTGGCTGCATTCCTGGCAGTTTGTGGTGATGAGGAATGTTTTAGGCCACTGTGGGGAGGGCCAGGCGCTTCTGCCCGGGACCCTGGCCCCTGCGAGCCGTCAGGGATGAGGCCCAGCTGCGCAGTCTTGCCAGGCATCCAGACCAGTCCACGTGCCTCAAGCTTAGCCATTAGGATGAAACCTTGCTCGTTACTTAGGCTGGGCATGGCTGCTCCCCCAGCTATGGGAAACAGGAGATTGCAGCCCGAAGGGGTGGGCCAAGCAAATCAGGTTAGCTGGCCAGCATCCTGCCTTTGTCTCCCTGGGGCTCTGGGCAACTCAGCCATGATCCTGTGCCATGGGGGGGTTTTATGCAATGACCAGGAGGCAGGGTTCAGGAGACCCCTATGGAAATTATTCTAAACAGAGATGGGGACACTGAGGCACAGGGAAGAGAACTGTCCACAGTAATGGGGGGGGGGAGGTTAGGGCAGAGCTGAGGGTAGAAATTAGTTCTACAAAGGGTCTCAGTCCCCTCGGGGATGGGAGGAGAGGAAAAGAAAGGGCCTTCCAAGAGGGGATCTATGAGCAAAAGTGCACAGGAGGTCTGGAGCAGAAAATGCACTAATTGGGATGGTCTGATCCTGAACGGGGGCTGGACTGGGCTTCTTACTACCCCTAAGGATCTGCTACAGACCCATACTATAGACCCATCCTAGTCTAGGTATCCCTGACTTCTTGGGGCTACCCTGGGCCCTAGCCATTTTGATTTTCTTTTTTTTTTTTTTTTAACAGGGACAGAGAGAGAGTCAGAGGGACAGATAGGGACAGACAGACAGGAACAGAGAGAGGTGAGAAGCATCAATTATTAGTTTTTCGTTGCCATTGCGACACCTTCGTTGTTCATTGATTGCTTTCTCATATGTGCCTTGACTGCGGGCCTTCAGCAGACCAAAGCAACCCCCTGCTGGAGCCAGCGACCTTGGGCCCAAGCTGGCAAGCCTTCACTCAAGCCAGATGGGCCCGCGCTCAAGCTGGCAAGCTCGGGGTCTCGAACCAGGGTCCTCTGCATTCCAGTTCGAGGCTCTATCCACTGCGCCACCGCCTGGTCAGGCGCCATTTTTATTTTCTTAGCCTTCAGTGCTCTGAGGTGCTGCCATGGGAACAGAGAGAGAGAGAGAGAGTGTATGTGTGTGTTTGTGGGCAATGGGTATGTGCTGATGGGGAACCAGGAGCACTTTTTTTCCAGAGACTGAGCTGGACCGCAAAGCTCTAGGGCAGATAGATCATAAGGAAGAAGCTGTACCATAACAGAAGGTAGAGTTAAAAGCTAGAAGAAAAGTAAGGCAGGATCAGGGAGAGAGGAGTACAAGGAGGGCCATCATAGCTATTGTGATCAGGAAAGTTCTCTCCAAGGATGTAACCTTCAAGTTGTGACTGGATGGAAGGCAGGTTCCCAGTCATGCAAACAACAGAGTCAAAAGTGACAATTCATGCAAAGGCCCTGATCCAGTAACTGGTATGGTCAGTTCTGGGCACAGAGAATGATTTGGTGGTCCCTCAGTAAGTTAAACAGAATCAACACATGACCCAGCAATTCTACTCCTAGATGTGTACCTAAAAGAATTAAAATAGAAAAAATAATTTTAAATAGATTTAAAAAAAATATCTTACTCACCTGACCAGGCGGTGGCGCAGTGAATAGAACATCAGACTGGGATGTGGAAGACCCAGGTTCGAGACCCCGAGGTCGCCAGCTTGAGCAAAGGCTTCATCAGCTTGGACCCAAGGTCGCTGGCTTCAGCAAGGGGTTGCTCGGTCTGCTGAAGGCCCGCAGTCAAGGCACATGTGAGAAAGCAATCAATGAACAACTAAGGTGTCACAATGGCATCGAGAAACTAATGATTGATGTTTCTCACCTCTCTCCGTTCCTGTCTGTCTGTCCCTATCTGTCCCTCTCTCTGACTCTCTCTCTGTCCCTGGGGGGAGAAAAATCTTACTCATTGATTTTAGAGAGAGGAGAGAGAGGCAAAGGGAGCAGGAAGCATCAACTCGTAGTAGTTGTTTCTCATGTGCCTTTACTGGGCAAGCCTGGGGTTTCAAACCTGTGACCCTTGCATTCCAGGTCAAAGCTCCATTCACAGTGCCACCACAGGTCAGGCTAAAATACACTGATCACAAAAATTAGGGGGTATTTATTTATTTATTTTTAATTTTATTTTTTTTTATTTATTCATTTTAGAGAGGAGACACACAGAGAGAGAGAGAGAGAGAGAGAGAGAGAGAGAGAGAGAGAGAAAGGGGGGAGGAGCTAGAAGCATCAACTCCCATATGTGCCTTGACCAGACCAGTGCAGGGTTTTGAACTGGCGACCTCAGTGTTCCCAGGTCGACACTTTACCCACTGCGCCACCACAGGTCAGGCTAATTAGGGGGTATTTAAAAATGAATATGAAGTGATAAAAAAAAAGAAGCATTTGATCGCCCCCGCCCCCGGAAGTGAGAAGCACAGTTATAGACAGACTCCCACATGTGCCCAACCGGGATCCAGTTATAGACAGACTCCCGCATGCGCCCAACCAGGATCCACGCAGCAGGCCCAACAGGGAGCGATGCGGGACAGTTATAGACAGATTCCTGCATGCGCCCAACCGGGATACACGCAGCAGGCCCACCAGGGGGCAATACTCGGCCCCTCTAGGGCGATGCTCTGCTGCAATCTGAGACATTCTCATGCCTGAGGTGGAGGCCGTGGAACCATCCTCAGCACCCTGGCCAGCGTTGCTACAATGGATCCTTGGCTGCGGGAGAGTAAGAGAGAGATAGAGAGAAAGGAGAGGGGGAAGGATGGAGAAGCAGATGGGTGCTTCTCCTGTGTGCCCTGGCCAGGAATCAAACCCCGGCTGGGCGGATGCTGATTTTTTTTTTTTTATTATTTATTCATTTTAGAGAGAGGAGACAGAGACAGACAGACAGAGAGAGAAGGGAGGGAGGAACAGTAAGCATCAACTCCCATATGTGCCTTGACCAGGGAAGCCCGGGGTTTTGAACCGGTGACCTCAGTGTTCCAGGTCGATGCTTTTACCCACTGCGCCACCGCAGGTCAGGCCGGATGCTGATTTTTAAAATTTATTTATTAAACAAGAACATCAGAAAAGCAAAGGACAAGTCAAAGAAAGTTGATTATGCAAATGAGATGCAAAACCAACTTTTATTTCATTGGTGAAAATGCACTGTACAAAAGGCTAAAAATACTGGAGTATCTGCACATTCCCTGATCCCCTAATTTTTGTGAGCAGTATAGATGTTTAAACAAAACTTGTACACAGATATTCACAGAAGCAGGATTCGTTCACAATGGCCAAGAGGCGGAAACAGCCTAAACGACCATCAGTGGGTAAATGGATATGCACAATCTGGTGCATCTCATGTTACTCAGCCATAAAAAGGAACAAGGCACTGACGCATGCTATAACATGGACGGATAGGCCTTGAACACACAGCTCAGTGAAAGAAGCCAGACACAAAAGGCCACATAATGTGTGGTTCCGTTTATGAGAAATGTCCAGAACAAGCAAATCCAGAGACAGGAAGAGGAAACAGAAGGGTCTATCTCTAGTGCAGGTAGAATAAGGAGATGAGAGGGCATGGGGGGCAGGGTGGGGGAAGGTCTGTGGGGGTTGTGTTGGCTGCCATGTGGCGTTTGGCACCATTGGAAATTAATAATTAGAGCTGATGTTTATCAGTGAGAGATATGAATGTGTCTGTGGAGGGTGACTTATCTGTGGCTATGAGTGTCCCTGATGATGGGAAAGGGGAAGGGTAGGCTCCACAGTGTGGTGTCCTCCATACTCCTCTGTCTCTTTTTCCCATTAAGCCACCAGTCTCGCCCCATCAGGAGATTCAGGGAACTTCTGCTGGGTGTATTCTCAACTCGGCCATATGCCCTCTGCTTCTCCAGCTCCTGTCCAAATATGACCCTCAGAAGGAGGTGGAACTTCGCGGCTGGATCGAAGGACTCACGGGCCTGTCTATCGGTCCCGACTTCCAGAAGGGTCTGAAGGACGGAATTATCCTGTGCACGTGAGTGCAGGTGTTGGCCCATGCTTGTCACCCCAGTTGTCGGTGTGATCATGCTCCATGTGCCGTTAGAAGCCTGCTTGCTTTTCCCTCATTTTGTCTTGTGTCTTTCTCTTTCCTTTTTTCTTGTGTAAACTAAGGTCCAGAAAGATGCAGTGAGGTTGCCCAGGAGGGTGGCCAAGATTAGAACTAGCCCCTTGGGTCTGTGAGGTTCAGACTCACCTACGCTAATGGAGGTTCCGCTTTCCTCACCACCCCTGTGTTCTCTCCAGACTCATGAATAAGCTGCAGCCAAGCTCAGTTCCAAAGATCAACCGCTCCATGCAAAACTGGCACCAGGTGAGAGACGGCAGGTGGAGCAAGGATGGGACTGGGGGACCCCATCTGACTTGTGAGCAACTTGAGGTGCCCTCATGGCCCCTTTTCTGCCTCCTTCCAGCTGGAAAACCTCTCCAACTTCATCAAGGCCATGGTCAGCTATGGTATGAACTCGGTGGACCTGTTCGAGGCCAATGACCTGTTTGAGAGTGGAAACATGACTCAGGTGCAGGTGTCTCTTCTGGCTCTGGCAGGGAAGGTGAGGCCCAGAGAGGAGCAGCAACCTACCCAAGACCACACAGCAAATCTATGCAAATTTACAAATGCTGTCATTCTTTCCTTGGCAAATATTTTCTGCACACCACAAGGTTCTGGGCACTTTTTTGTTAGTTCTTTTTAATTAATTTGAGAGAGAGAGAGAAAAACATCGATTTTTTATTCCACTTATTTATACATTCATGGGTTGATTCTTGTATGTGCCCTGACGAGGAATCTAACTTGCAAACTTGGTGTACTAGGACAACACTCTAACCAACTGAGCTACCTGGCCAGGATACCCTGGGCACTTTGGACAGAGTGGTAAACAGGACACAGTCCACACCTTCATGAGTTCACAGTCTGATGGAGAAAGCAGACAATAAACAAGTCTTTTTTCATTTTTAATTTTTAAAATTTATTTATTTATTTGAGAGACACAGAGACAAGGGAACATTGATCTGTTCCTGTATGTGCCCTGACCGGGGATCGAACCAGCAACCTCTGTGCTTTGGGATGAAGCTCTAACCAACCAAATTATCTGGTCAGGGCAAGTCGTCTTTCTTTTTTCTTCTTTTTAATTAAAAAAATAATCTGGCCTGTCCTGACCAGGCGGTGGCGCAGTGGATAGAGCATCAGACTGGGATGCAGAGGACCCAGGTTTGAGACCCTGAGGTCGCCAGCTTGAGCGCGGGCTCATCTGGTTTGAGCAAAGAGCTCACCAGCTCGTATCCAAGGTCGAGCAAGGGGTTATTCGGTCTGCTGAAGGCCCGCAGTCAAGGCACATATGAGAAAGCAATCAATGAACAACTAAGGTGTCGCAATGAAAAACTGATAATTGATGCTTCTCATCTCTCTGTGTTCCTGTCCGTCTCCCTGTCTATCCCTCTCTCTGACTCTCTCTGTCTCTGTAAAAAAAAAGAAAAGAAAAAGAAAAAAATCTGGCCCTGCTTGGCTGGCTCAATGGATATAGTGCGTTGGCCCAGCATGCAGACATCCCACGTTCAATCCCTCGTCAGGGCACATGAGAAACGACCATCTGCTTATCTTGTCTTCCCTTTCCCCCTTCTTTCTCTCTCTTCCCTTCTTGCAGCCAGTGGCTCGACGGGTTCGAGCACTGGCCCCAGGCACTGAGGATAGCTTGGCTGATTCAAGCATTGGCCCAAGATGGGGTTGCCAAGTAGATCCCAGTCAGGTTGCATGCAGGAGTCTATCTCTCCTCTCTCACTTAAAAAACAAAACAAATATATATATATATATTTGTAGCAGTTTTAGGTTCACAGCAAAATTGAGAGGAAGCTAGAGTGATTTCTCATATGGCCCCTGCCCATCCTCACTCATGTGCAGCCTCCCCCACCATCCATTTGTTATTGTTGATGAATGTCCATCTATACTTCATCAGCACCCAGAGTCCAGAATTTACATGAGAGTTCCCTCTTCAAGTCATTTTTTATAAGTTATAAGTAAGTCATAGATTATGAAACACACCAATGGAGAAGAAAGAATTAGACCAATGTGTGGGGTTTAGTTACCCTTAAACCAAGGCCAGGCTAAATTGGAAATGTTTCCAGAGGCAGGAATAGTAAGACCCTGAAGTGGGAGAGAAAGAAGATTCTCATGTCAGGAATTGTGTTCTGTTTTATTTATTTATTTTTACAGGGACAGAGAGAGTGATAGATAGGGACAGACAGACAGGAACAGAGAGAGGTGAGAAGCATCAATCATTAGTTTTTTTGCCGTTGGGACACCATAGTTGCTCATTGATTGCTTTCTCACACGTGCCTTGACCCCGGGCCTTCAGTAGATCGAGCAACCCCTTGCTGGAGCCAGCGACCTTGGGTCCAAGCTGATGAAGCTTTTGCTCAAGCCAGATGGGCCCGTGCTCAAGCTGGCGACCTCGGGGTCTCGAACCTGGGTCTTCCGCATCCCAGTCCGACGCTCTATCCACTGCGCCACTGCCAGGTCAGGCAGGAATTGTGTTCTGAATGGTGTTTTCAGGAGCCATTAAGATGGGACAGGGAGACCAGGGAGGGGCCAGGAGCAGATGTCCAAGCAAGAGATGGTGGCCATGGCCTGAATAGACAGTGGTGAGGTTTGGGTAGAAAGTAATGGAAGATGAGAGAGAGTGGTGGCAAGGACATTCCCAAAATTCTTGGCCTGAGCAACTGAAAGGCTGGTGTCCAACAAGACCTCTGAATCCAATGCCTGAGGTGCTGGGCAGCAGGTGAAGGGGATAGGTTGCAACCCAATCCCCTTGTCTCCTCCAGGGTTATATACTCTGGACCTGGTTCAAGGGTCTCAGCTGCCCTTCCCTGATACTCCCAGCCCCCCTCTCCTCCAGGCCAAGACAAAGGGGTTACAGAGTGGTGTGGACATCGGCATCAAGTATTCAGAGAAGCAGGAGCGGAACTTTGATGATGCTACCATGAAGGCGGGCCAGTGCGTCATTGGGCTTCAGGTGGGTACCAGGGCCCACTGTAGGGGGCAGATTCTGCTGTGACCCATACCCTGTCCCACCCAGTGGCACCTTGAGTTTGGGGCAGCCTGACCTCTCCCATCCATTTTCCTACAGATGGGGACCAACAAGTGTGCCAGCCAGTCAGGCATGACAGCATATGGCACGAGAAGGCATCTGTACGACCCCAAGAACCATATTCTGCCACCCATGGACCACTCAACTATCAGCCTGCAAATGGGCACCAACAAGTGTGCCAGCCAGGTGCGTCTTAACCAATCTCCCTCCAGCCCCCACCTCATCTAGCCAAAACCCTTGTTCTCCCTTAACAACTCTACTCTGGGCTTCCCTCCTGCCTTCTCTGTCTCTGCCTCAGCTTTCTATGTGTCCCCAGCAAAGTTTCTACTCAGCTCTGTGCCTTAGTTACCCTCAAAGGATTGCCCCGAGCCCCATTCAACTTTGAAATTAAAAAAAAAAAATTATTATTTATTCATTTTACAGAGGAGGGAGAGAGGGAGAGGGAGGAGCAGGAAGCATCAACTCCCACACATGCCTTGACCAGGCAAGCCCAGGATTTCGAACCAGTAGCCTCGGCATTCCAGGTCAACACTTTATCCACTGCACCACCACTGGTCAGGCACAACTCTGAAATTTTTAGATCCTGTGATTCTCGCTTTTCCTGCCATGTCACATGTAGTGGTGTGATGGTGGTTTTGAAGCACTCAGGTTTTCAGGAGTCCTTGACTCCAGTCAGGGAAGCTTCCTGGTTGTCAGGGAGAGCTGGACCCAAATACCCCTGGTTCCAAAGGAGAGGGTCACTGGTTATGAAATCAACTCAGTGTAGAGTCAGAAAAAAGAGTGTCTGAACAGGGTTTGGAAGGATGTATAGGCGTTTGCACTGTGACTATAGAAAGATGGGAGATGGTGGAGTAATTTTAGGGCCTTATATTTCCCCCTCCAACCTTCTACCCTGACCCACCCTGATTCTCTCTCCTCCCTCTTCAGGTGGGCATGACAGCTCCTGGGACCCGACGGCACATCTATGACACCAAACTGGGGACTGACAAATGTGACAATTCCTCTATGTCTCTGCAGATGGGCTACACACAGGGTGCCAACCAGAGCGGTCAAGTCTTTGGCCTGGGCCGGCAGATATTTGACCCCAAGTACTGCCCACAAGGCCCAGTGGCTGATGGAGCTCCAGGGTCAGCTGGTGACTGCCAAAGCCCAGGGAAAGCCCCAGAGTATCCCCCCTACTACCAAGAGGAGGCAGGCTACTGAGGCTTCCCTTGCCTTGTCTCCCCACACCATTGCCCCATCTGGGATTTCAGGCTTTTCTGTTTTCATCTTGTTTTTCTATGTGTTCAAGTGCTTCCGGCTAAGCGTCTGTGAAGGCCAGATCCAGATGCATGTAGGGTGGGGGTCCCTGCCAAGGCACAACCAGGTATCAAATTTCCCAGTAGGTTTTAGACCAAGATATGGGGGGAAGAAGCCTGTGTAGGGAGGTAGACTGGTCTCAAATGGCTTCCAGTTGCTTCTCTCCCTTTTCCCTTTTCTCTGCTGATCAGTTTGTAGTTTCTATACCCACAGAAGTTTCAGGCAATTTTAACAAAACAAAAGTAATTTTTTATTTCTGGGGGAATGGGGTGGGGATTGTGGAGGGGTTGATGGGAAGGAAATCCCTTGGGAGACAGCCAGGCCATAGTCCCCAGAGGCATTGTGAGGCATCATGAGGCACTGAATTTCTCTAGGACCATCCCAAAAGCCCAATAAGGAAAGTGAGGCCCAGACAGGACAATCAAGCTCTAAATGGTTGAGGCAAAGCCAGGCTCCCCCATTCTGTACTTGTCCCTCCCTCACAAAGTACTGCACAGGGACCCCCACCAGGAGGTCCTCCCTGGGACCAAGAGATAATGTGAAATACCAACTATGGACTAAAGGCAATAAAATCCTCTATTTCAGAAAAGAAGGTACTGGAAGAGTTGGCATCAGAGGCAGCCTGTGGGGAGGTGTTAGCTTGGATTCGGTCTGCAGTCCTGACGGACCTGGGGTGGGGCCATGAGACAAATATCTGGTCCTCACAGCTGTCTTGGGACAGGTCATAGACCAGTCTGGGTTAGATAAATAATTTGAAGGCTAGGACCTGAGATAAGGGAAGAGGCTGGGCCTCCTGGATGATTGGACAAGAAGATGGGGCCTCAATGCCATCCCCTACCCCCACACTGACGACTGGGCCTCCACACAGCACTGTCATCATCAAGCCATCTGGCCCTGGCTTATGCATCCACTCAGCCTGACAAACTGATTCATCTGCAAAGCCCCAATAGCAAAACCACTTTTCTCCATAGCGCACTCCTCACACCCTTACCCCTTCCCAGCACCTTCAGAGCTGCAGATCTATATACCCTTGTTTCATCTTCATCACGATCTTGTGAAAAACCCACTTTAACCGAGTGGGAAACATCTGAAGATTTCCCTCAAAGGCGGGGTGACCATTGGGACCTAGGACATTACCATCAGCTGTATTATTCTAGGAACCAAGGATTGTCTGTGGAATTAATAACGAATAGTCGAAGCCCTGTTTTCTGATGGATAAATACCGTCTCAGGATTAACAGGGCGAGTCTGGGTAGGACCTGGATCCACCAAGAGAGAGTGGGGGGGGGGGGAAGGGACCACCTGCGACCGGGATCTGCGATATAGCAGGCGGATGTGCAATATGGAAGATGGCTCAATTGGCGTGTGCGGAGGTCGACTCCGGTGGGGCAATCCTGCCACGCCGTCACCTCACAGTAATGCAAGAGGCTAGCGGTCCCTTTAAGAAAACCGGCTCGGTGCTGCCCTGCTGTGGCCCCGCCTACTCCCTTAGTGCGCAGGACTCCGGTTGGCTTAGTTTGTGAGTGGCAGTACAGCGGCCAATAGCAGTGGGCAGAGACTGCAGAGGGAGTGGGAGACAGGTACCTTCTGAGGCGCCGCGCTTGCTAGAGGGGCTTGCCTGCCGCTGTCAGGTAGAGGGAAGGTGGCTAACGCTCGGGGCTGGAACGGTGAGAGGGTCCCGGAGAGGGAGGAAGGCCCCAAAAGGATGCGGGTGTGGAGATGGTTGTTACGTAGGCAGGTGCCCTGGGAATTAGGGGGTGCGGGCCCAGTACAGACTCTCACCTTGGCTTCCTGCGGGTGAGTATTGGGGCACTGCAAAATTGGCCACTGATTTTCAAAGGGAAGTCTGGGCATTAGACTCGCCTGAGAGGGGCTTTGCTAGCGTACTCCTGCAGCCCCTTTTCTCTTTAGAACCCCTCCAAACCCTGTGCACCCTTTTTACAAATGGAGAAACTGAGGCCGCTTCCCGAGATCCACTTTATGCCACAAACTGAGAATTCTGGAGTGGGGGTCGGGGGCCTTGGGTCCTAGTTCCCCCTTAAATGTGAGCTGTGACAACTCCCTGTCCCTCTGACGGCCTCAGTTTCCCCATCTATACAGTAATGAAGTAGGTTAGAGCTGGACAATTCCAAGCAAGGAACTGGGTCAGGAATCGCTGGTTCCACGAGCTTCCACCGCTGTCCCTTCTCCTAACCCATTTTCTGGATCTTAGGGGTCTTCTGACCGATAAATAATCCATGAGGGGTAGACAGAGCGGGGGTCCCGCCTCTAGCTGTCTCATTGGGCTCCTGGGTTGGCCCCTCTTTGAACCAGACGTGTAAAATGTTCAACACAGTAAATACTTTGCTATTTTCATTAGGGAAGAGCGAGGGTTGAGGGGAAGGAGGATCCTTTCCCCAGTCAGGAATGAGGTTGGGGCCAGAATCTGGAGGCCCCCGAGTAGGCTTAGGGTAGAACCTAGTGATGAGTTAAGTCCAGGCTCCACCCCGTGAAAAATTAGTTGTTAGCCTTTTGGACCCTACCATCACTACAGAGAGTGACGGCCGTGGCAACCAGTCAGGTGCAAGGAAGGATTCAGGCCGGGCTTCCATTGGCTTACTGCACCCTTAGTGGGGTAAGCACTTTAATAAGTACCTACTGTGTGCCTGGCTCTCAGCAGAGTGTCCGGGAATTCCGCCCAATGGTAAAGGAATGAACTTCGGAGAGGGACAGAAAGTTGCCCGCAGGTGCACATCGCGTCCTCCGCCTGACCCCTCAGTCCTGTCTCCTGTCTATTACCATGGCCTTCTGGACGCAGCTCATGCTGCTGCTTTGGAAGAATTTCCAGTATCGCAGAAGACAGCCGGTAATACCTGGACGTTTGGGACAGAATGGGCAAGGCCCAGGCGCCCCCTACTGTTCCCCACGATCCAGTTTGTCCTGTCTTCCCCAGTTCCAGCTCCTGGTGGAGTTGTTGTGGCCTCTCTTTCTCTTCTTCATCCTGGTGGCCGTCCGCCATTCCCACCCCCCACTGGAGCAGCATGAATGTAAGCCCCCTGCCCCCCCCCATCCAGCTACTTTATGTAGGGGGAGGCAAGGGGTCACCCTATATACAGGGGCCCTAGTGAGCAAACCCAGCACCCAATAAATGGCTGAGCATGGGCGGAGGGTGCGATCATGGTGAAAGCTCTAGCAAGGCTGCCAACACCCCTTACTTCTGCAGGCCACTTCCCCAGCAAGCCACTACCTTCTGCAGGCACCATACCCTGGCTCCAGGGTCTCATCTGCAATGTGAACAACACTTGCTTCCCGCAGCAAACGCCCAGTGAGGAGCCAGGCATCCTCAGCGACTTTAACGACTCCCTGTAAGCAAGTGCTGTGGGCAGTAGTGGGATTCAAATAATTTAACAACCAGTTCTCTGCCCTAATGACCGTTTTAAGTATGAAAAAAGATATGCCAAAAGGTAGTTTATTATTTCATGCATTTAATACTTAAATAAGAACAATAAAAGAGTACACAAAACTAGATTATTTATAAGAAAAAGTTTTAAAATATTAAATGATACCTGACAAAAAGCAATAAAACTGTTAAGATATTTCCATATTACTTCTTGACTGGCATCCTCACTTGCGATTTTTTCACCAATGGACGGAATGAACATTACTACAGGTGCTTAGAATACGCTGTTGTGTGGATGAATGTTAAAAAAGGGTAAGGAGCCTCTGACCAGGCGGTGACGCAGTGGATAGAGCGTCAGACTGGGATGTGGAAGGACCCAGGTGCGAGACCCCGAGGTCGCCAGCTTGAGCGAGGGCTCATCTGGTTTGAGCAAAAGCTCACCAGCTTGAACCCAAGGTCGCTGGCTCGAGCAAGGAGTTACTCAGTCTGCTGAAGGCCCTTGGTCAAGGCACATATGAGAAAGCAATCAATGAACAACTAAGGTGTCGCATTGAAAAACTGATGATTGATGCTTCTCATCTCTCTGCGTTTCTGTCTGTCTGTCCCTATCTATCCCTCTCTCTGACTCACTCTCTGTCTCTGTAAAAAAAAAAAAAAAAGTAAGGAATGTAAATTTGTGATTTCCACATTGGGCAGCTGCCCAGGCACCCACCTTAGAGAGAACCCTGATTACAGGTGCCATTTTAACAACCAGTTTGCCTAACTCAACAAAATATTAGGTATCGGTTTTGCTAAACTGGGTGAACCAGCTGAATCCCATCACTGGCTGTGGGTGCGGAGACCATTCATGGGTGCAGGGGTGTCCATGGAATCCCTGCCTCCCACCCTCTTTCTGGCCCCAGGGTCTTCCGGCTCCTGGCAGACGCCCGTACTGTCCTGGGGAGCCCCAGTGCCCACAGGATGCTGGCCAGCCTGGGGAAATTGATGCCCACGTTAAGGACTGCACTCGGAGCAAGTGGGAGGCCGGGGTCTTCTGGTAGGTGGGGATGAGTTCTGAGCTTCCACTTGCCAGGCTATGAAATGGGCAGAGTGGGAGTGTCAGTATTTCCAGCCAAACGTTACCTACGTGCATCCATGCATTCCTCTTACAGTCTGGCCTCAGTCGAGTGACCAGCCGCAGGAGGGACATTCCATGACCGCTGAGCTGCTGGGTGTACTACTGCGAGGGGTAAGGTGGGGCTGGGTCAGATGTCGCTGACTCTGAGACACTGCTCTCAGGAAGTCCTGGCACTGTCCCACCCTGGGGCAAGTGCCTGCCTCCCAGGTCAGCTAATTCCAGCCTCCATACCTTTGTCTGGGCTGGCTAATGGACTCTAAGCCTTGAGCTCTTTTTTTCTTTTCTTTTAATAATTAAAAAAATATATTGATTTTAACAAGAGAGGAATGAAGAGATAAAGAGATGGGAACATCGATCTGTTCCTATATATGCCCTGACCTGGGATCAAACTGGCAGACTCTGTGCTTTGGGGACAATGCTCTCACCAACTCAGCCATCTAGTCAGGGCTTAATAATTTAAAATTTCTTTATTGATTGATTTTTATCAAGAGAGGAAGGGAGATAGATAGTGACAGAAACCTTGATCTGTTCCTGTATGTACCCCAACCGGGGATTAAACCAGCAAATCTCTAAGCTTCAGGACGATGCTCTAACCCAGGGGTCCCCAAACTACAGCCTGCGCCCGCATGCGGCCCCCTGAGGCCATTTATCCAGCCCGCCGCACTTTCAGAAGGGGCACCCCTTTCATCGGTGGTCAGTGAGAGGAGCACAAGATCTGCATCCTGTGCTCCTGGAGTACTACTGTATGTGGCGGCACCTCAGAGCGCGGTATCACTCACGTACAGTACTACTTCTGGTGGCACAACACGCATGCATCACGGCTCCGGAAGCACGTCATATGACACGTGTGCATATGTGCAGTGTGCATAGGGATTTGTTCATAGTTTTTTTTATAATCCGGCCCTCCAACGGTCTGAGGGACAGTGAACTGGCCCCCTGTGTAAAAAGTTTGGGGACCCCTGCTAACCAATGGAGCTGTTGTTCTGCCAGGGTAAGGCCTTGAAACCTTGGACAACTCTACATGCCTGTTGGAGTCTCAGTTTCTCTGTTTATTAAATGGGGTCTGGCCCTGGCTAGATAACTCAGTCTGTTAGAGCATCATCCCAATATGCAGAGGTTGCCGGTTTGGTTCCCAGTCAGGTCACATACAGAAACAGATTGCTGTTTCTCTCTTACTCTTTCTCTTCCTTTCTCTCTAAAATCAATACTTTAAAAAAAAAATTAAAAATAGCCTGACCAGGTGGTGGTGCTATAGACAGAGCATCGACCTGGGATGCTGAGGACCCAGGCTAGAAACCCTGAGGATGCTGGCTTGATCTCTGGCTCATAGACATGAGCCCATGGTCACTGGCTTGAGCCCAAAGGTTGCTGGCTTGAGCAAGGGGTCACTGGCTCAAAGGCTTCTCATCTCTCTCCCTTCTTATCTGTTTGTCTGTCTCTCTAAAAAAATAAAGTAAAATAATAAATAATAATAAAATAAAATGGGTCTGTACCCATACTATGGACCATCTGGGAGCCTGGCAAAGTGCTTGACCCCTACTGAGACCTCAGTCAAGATCATTGTCACCCTTGTCATCTTTCTTCCCAGGAGTCTCTGAGGTCTGTGCTAGACCAGAACCAGGAATCAGTGGGCAGCCTTGTGGAGGCAGCAGAGGACCTGGCCCAGCAAGTAAGAGGCCCCTTGTCCTCCAACCCAGTCAGGAAACTAGAGTGGTGGGCTGCCCGATAGGGAAGTGACAGGGAACTTCCTTTGGGTAAGTTTGTGGGGGGATTTGGGCAGAAAAAGAGGGAGAAGGTGCTCCTAGTGGGGTGTCCTGCCCTGGTTAAGGCTTGGCAGTGGGACCATACAGGAGGGAAGACTGCCAATGTACCTCTCTCCAGCTCCTGGCACTGCCCAGCCTGGCAGAGCTGCAAGCACTGTTGCGGAGACCCCCACCAACAGGTGGCCCCCTGGAAGCAGTGTTAGAAGCCCTCTGTGGTGCCAGGCAGCCTCATGTCCCTGGGGGACCCTCTCTTAACTGGTATGAGGCCAGCAACCTGAAGGAGTTGGTGAAGCAGAAGCCAGCCCTACCCAACAACAGCCTGAGTGAGCGATTGACCTTGGTTTCCCATCTTGGGAAGTAGGATGGTGGGTGTGGAGGCATGGCTTCATTGTACCTCCAAACCAGGCCCTCCCTGCACTGAACTGATGAAGACCCTGGATGCGCATCCACTGTCCCTCCTGCTCTGGAGGCGCCTGAAGCCACTAGTCCTGGGGAAACTGCTGTTTGCACCTGACACACCCTTCACTCGGCAGCTCATGGCACAGGTGAGGGTGGGAGAAGTCCTTGGTTCTTCCCTCAGCCAAGGGGATGAGGGCCAGGCCCAGGAGAAGGCTCCAGAAGGAATGTGCCAGCATTTAGAGTCACAGGATGGAGCAAAATGGAAGAGAAAAAGTGGACAGGGGTCCTCAGAAGAGGGGTCATGAATGGGTGAGCCTGAAATTGATCTGGGTTTCTGCTTCCCCCAGGTGAACCGGACTTTCCAAGAGCTGGCTGTGTTGAAGGATGTCCAGGAGATGTGGGGGTTGCTGGGACCCCAGCTCTTCAACTTCATGAATAACAGTGCGAATATAGCCATACTTCAGGTGCGCTCAGGATGGAGGGTGGCAGATTTATCCACAGTCACATCACACCCTTCTGAGATGTATATCAAGGGGCAGGTCAGGGCCTCCTGGGCAAGGGTGTGGAGGTGAGATGTATCCTCCATATTGTGCACAGAACTCAGGGATAGGAAGAGGCTGACAAATCAGGAGTGTCCCCCATGCTCCCCTGATACCCCACAGAGGCTCCTGCAAATTCAGGACAAAGGAAGGAAGCATCCAGGACCCAGAGGCCAGCACCAGGTGGAGGCCCTTCGAGCCTTTCTGGACCCCCAAGGTGGGGGCTATAGCTGGCAGGAGGCCTATGCAGATGTGGAGCATCTGGTGGGCATACTGGGCCATGCTATGGAGGTGAGGGGCTGTCCACTTGGGAAACTCTTGAGCGGGAAGCCAGCCTGTCCTTTGGGAGTGGGCCCTGCCCTGGGGTGCCTAGGAGAAAACATGACTCAGTCCAGAGGTCCAGGACAGGACCTGGGCACCTCCAACTCAGGCTTGGATCCTCCCCAGTGTGTGACGCTGGACAAGCTGGAAGCAGCTTCCTCGGAGGCGGCTCTGGTAGAGCGGGCTTTGGAGCTGCTTGCTGAACAACGCTTCTGGGCAGGTGTCGTCTTCCTGGGCCCCAAGGATTCCCTGGACCCAGAGCAGCTTGGAGGCCCAGGCCATCTGCGCATCAAGATCCGCATGGACATTGACAATGTCATCAGAACCAATAAGATCAGGGACAGGTGGGAGTGTGGCCACATGTGGTGGTGGGACCAAGAGCATGATGGGCAGGCTAGGGCATCCTGGAGACCACACAGGCATAGCCTGATTAATTCCTTAGACCAACTGGGTTTCGTGGTGGGCGGGGCCTAGGTTGTGTAAGGGGCCTGCTTAGGGGCCTTGTGGGTGGGTTCAACACCTTGGTTTCTGTAATAAATGGGAGTGGATATGGGACAGTTGTGTGGTAGGCCTGGCTAAGCCTGTAGTTGAGCCCGTGGGTGAGGAGGGAGCTAAGGTTATGATGGTCAAGGCCCTTGGAGTTTACAGCGGGTCCCTGTAGCTTACTGCCATGCCCCTTGCAGGTTTTGGGACCCTGGACCTGCCGCTGACCCCCTGAAAGACCTGCACTATGTGTGGGGTGGCTTCGTGTACCTGCAAGACCTGCTGGAACATGCAGCTGTGCGGGTGCTCAGCGGCAGTGCACCCCGTGCCAGCCTCTACCTGCAGCAGATGCCCTACCCGTGCTACGTGGATGACGCGTGAGCACCCCCTCCCACTCATTCCCCCAGCCGTAGATCCCTGGTGTGAGGTGGGACTTGGGCTCCATTTGGAACATTCATACAGCCAGGCTCTGAATAACTGGTTTAGGTGGACCACCGCCTGCAACCTGTAGAGGGAGGAGCAGCTCTAAGGATCTGAGGTCTCCCAACACAGAGAGAATGCGCCTGTGCTGACAAAGGGGACCCTGAGGCTGAATGAAGGGTCCTAGGATAAGAGAGGGCAAATGTCTGTGGCTGCCTGCGTCTTGGGATCCTGGAGTGGGAACCGTAGTGTAGATAGGGGCTGCACACGTTCTTTAGCCTCCACCCCTGCTGCCCCAGGTTCCTGCGTGTGCTGAGCCGGTCACTGCCGCTCTTCCTGACACTGGCCTGGATCTACTCGGTGTCACTGACGGTGAAGGCCGTGGTGCGCGAGAAGGAGACACGTCTGCGCTACACAATGCGCGCTATGGGGCTCAGTGGCACTGTGCTGTGGCTGGGCTGGTTCCTCAGCTGCCTCTGGCCCTTTCTTCTCAGCACCACACTGCTTGTGATGGTACTCAAGGTGGGTGTGCCATGGTCTTCCCGGCTGCAGAGTGGGCATTCAGGCTCAGGGACGGGTAACAGGCAGGATGAGCCTGGGGTGGGTGCCTCCCCCTGGGCAAATCTGAGTATCTGATCTGAGCTCCCTTTGCCTCCTGCAGCTTGGGGACATCCTACCCTACAGCCACCCAGTCGTGCTCTTCCTGTTCTTGGCAGCCTTCGCTGTGGCCACAGTGGTCCAGAGCTTCTTGCTGAGCACCTTCTTCTCCCATGCCAACCTGGCAGCCGCCTGTGGGGGCCTCATGTACTTCGTGCTTTATCTGCCGTATGTGCTGTGCGTGGCCTGGCGGGACCAGCTGCCCTTGGGCGGCCGCGTGGCTGCGGTGAGAGCTGGGCTGGGGTGGGGTGCAGAACCCATAGCTTTGTTTATTTGCTGACCCACCTACCCCCACCTGTAGAGCATTCTGTCACCTGTGGCCTTTGGCTTCGGCTGTGAGAGCCTGGCGCTGCTGGAGGAGCAGGGCGAGGGCGCTCAGTGGCACAATATGGGCACTGGGCCTGCAGCCGATGTCTTCAGCCTGGCCCAGGTCTCTGGCCTTCTGTTGCTGGACGCCGCACTCTATGGTCTCACCACTTGGTACCTGGAGACTGTGTGTCCAGGTGGGCTCTATGAGTAGACTCCTAACTGTACATATCTGCACAGAGGAGGCTGGGCTGTGGGGCGGGTCTGCCCCGGGATTGGGATTGAATGTCCTATGTGAAAGGGTGGGGCTTCCTGACACATCAGCACAAATTGAGGATGGCCTGGGACAAGTGGGTGGAGTCTCCTAGTAACCACCTACCTGAATGCCTAATTTCCAGGTGTGTAGCCAGAAGCTGGCACACTCCAGGGGAATGGGCTCAAAGGATAACTGAGCACTGCTTCCCCCAGGCCAGTATGGGATCCCGGAACCGTGGAACTTTCCCCTTCGGAGGAGCTACTGGTTTGGGCCTAGACCCTCCAAAAACCCAGCCCCGCCCCCAGCCCAGCAGGACCTAGGGGGTAAGGAAACAGGTTGTTTTTTGTGACAGAGAGGGACAGACAGACAGGAAGGGAAAGAGGTGAGAAGCATTAATTCTTCGTTGCGGCACCTTAGTTGTTCATTGATTGCTTTCTCATATGTGCCCTGATGGGTTGGGGGGGGGGGGGTGCTACAGCAGAGCAAGGGTGCTCAAGCCAGCAGCCTTGGGCTCAAGTAGCGACCATGGGGTCTATGACCCTATGCTCAAGCCGGCCACCCCATGCTCAAGCTGGTGAGCTGGCTCACAAGCCGGATGAGCCCGCGCTCAAGCTGGTGAGCTCAGGGTTTCAAACCGGGGTCCTTGGCGTCCCAGTCCCACACTCTATCCACTGCGCTACCACCTGGTCAAGCAGGAAACAGGTTTTATAGCTGCTTCCCCAGCTGGACCCCTAGGCCCCTACAAAACCCTAGTTCCCACAAATCCCAGTCTCTGGATCCCCAGCTCCCTAGGGCCATGAGGCCTCTTCTAACTCCTATAGACTGGAGCACAGCAGGTCCCTGACTCCATAGACTGGTTCTAATAGCTACCCAAGCCACTGACTGCCTTCCTTTCCCAGAGCTGGTGGAAGAGGCTTCGTCCGGCCTGATTGCGGGTGTCTCCATAAGGGGCCTGGAGAAGCACTTTCCTGGCAACCCAGTGCCAGCCCTGTGTGGGCTCAGCCTGGACTTCTTCCAGGGCCACATCACTGCCTTCCTTGGCCACAATGGTGCAGGCAAGACGACCACACTGTAAGTGGCCACCACCTCTTTCCTTCCCCTGGTCCTCAGTTTGTATATATGCTTAATGGGAAGGCATCGGGGGCCAGAAGCTTCCTATCTCTGAATTGGGGTGTGACCCCAGTTCACTTTGGGTACATGATAGGCAAGTGATAAGTATTTTCTTTGAGCCTCAGTTTTTCTCCTGTAAAATAGGTACCTAACACCGTTTTGGTCTGGGTATCCAATAGATGCTATATAAATGCTAGTGCCCCTTCTTTGGGGGCCTCTATTTCCCCTTCTAAAGGAATAGCTGCTTTAAGACCCCTGCACCCCCAGGTCCATCCTTAGTGGTCTCTTTCCACCCACTGGTGGTTCCGCCTACATCCTGGGTCATGATGTCCAGTCCAGCATGGCAGCCATCAGACCCCACCTGGGCGTCTGCCCTCAGTACAACGTGCTGTTTGACATGTAAGTTCCGAGAGGCCTGGGGTATAACAGTGGGAGGGGCTAGGTGTTCTATGAGACTGCCTCCAATTGTGGCCACTATTTTTACCTGTCACTGCAGGCTTACTGTGGACGAGCACATCTGGTTCTACGGTCGGTTAAAGGGTCTGAGTGTGGCTGCCGTGGACTCAGAGCAGGACTCTCTACTTCAGGATGTGGGGCTTGTTCCTAAGCGGTGTGCACAGACGCGCCACCTCTCTGGTGAGCCCAGCCTGGGGAGGAAACTCCAGGTCAATGGAAATGAGGCAGGTGAAGGGGCTGGGAATTTATCCCAAGGGTAGTAGGAAGCCAAAGGAGATCCAGGGGACCCAGGTGCTGAGGTCCAGATGGGTGGGGAAAGGGCTGTGGGGAGGTAGTCCTCCTACCCAGGATTGGGGGATCATGCTGAATCCTGCCCAGGTGGGATGCAGCGGAAGCTCTCAGTGGCCATTGCATTTGTGGGTGGCTCTCGAGTCGTTATCCTGGATGAGCCAACAGCTGGTGTGGACCCCGCTTCTCGTCGCAACATCTGGGAGCTGCTGCTCAAATACCGGGAAGGTAAGAGTTGGGGGCGGTCCAGGGTTCTCCTGGATTCTGCTTAAGGGGCCAGAAAAAGGATTATAACAGAGAAAAGGTTTCCCATGAGAAAGTGCTGGGGATGGGGTTTTGAAGGATGAGTAAGAGTTTGCCACATGGGGCAGGTAATTCCTGGCAGAGACCACAGCTTAAACAAAGACCTGGTATCCTGATGATACACGTGTGTTGGGTTCCTCTTCCCAGGTCGCACACTGATTCTTTCTACCCACCACCTGGATGAAGCAGAACTATTGGGAGACCGTGTGGCAGTGGTGGCAGGTGGCCGCTTGTGCTGCTGTGGCTCTCTACCCTTCCTGCGTCGTCACTTGGGATCTGGCTACTACCTGATACTGTCAAAGAGTCCCCAGTCCCTGGCCACCAGCACAAAGGTGAGGGCTGGAGCTGACCCCCAACCCCTGATAGTTCTGTCCAACCCTGATGGCCATGTCAATTGGTGCCTTTCTGCCCACAGGATGACACTAACTTGGAGGATGGTATGGTTGCCTGGCAGGAAAGGGAACTTGGCAGCCTGGGCAACAGGGCTGGTGAGGTCTGGGATGGGAGAGCCCGAGGGAGGGGCTGGTGGGTGGCAGTGGCTTGGTTCAGGGCAACAGAGTTTCATGGTCCCAGACTGGACCCCTGACAGAAGCCTACTCCTGACCTCTGATCCTAGGTGGACTCCAGCTCTGATCTTAGTTCAAGTCTTGTCCTTAGATACTTAACCCTGACCTCCTCTGTCCACAGGGACAGGACCCAAGTCCCTTTCCCAAGGAGTCTGGGATGAGAAGGGTGAGGCAGGAGCCATGGCCTGCCTTGCCAGAGCCCCTGATGTGCCCCCCTACCCACCCAGGTACACCGCAGCTGCTGGCAGTGGTACAGCACCACGTACCTGGGGCACAGCTAGTCAAGGAGCTATCACATGAGCTGGTGCTGGTGCTACCCTATAGGAGTGCCCTGGATGGCAGCTTTGCCAAGCTCTTCTGTGAGCTGGACAAGCGACTGGAAGAGCTGGGGCTGTCTGGCTATGGGATCTCTGACACCAGCCTCGAGGAGGTGTGGCTCAAAGGAGGAGGAGTCTGCTTATCTACAGCAGAGCACCCCAGGGAGGGGGCAGGGCGCTTGTGGATGCCTGGAGGCTGAGTCCCTTGGAGAGGGAGAGGGTGGGTGGGCTCTCAAGTCCCCAGCTTCTTCCTGTGCGTCCTCAGGCGTTGAGCCCCCTGCTCTGTCTCCCCAGATCTTCCTAAAGGTGGTAGAAGACTGTGCTGTGGACAAAGACCCAGAGGGTATGGCCACAGTCCCTATCCTTGACCCCTAATCCTGGTCCAGAGTTGGACCTCACTTATACATGTCTCAATTTCTCACTGAATCTGGCCCATGGCATAGCCCTGACCTCCATCTCTGACTCCTGATTCCCTCCATCTGTGTCCCTGGACCCCAGACTGAGCACTAATCTCTGAACCCACCCCATAGATGGTAGCCACGGACAACACCCATGTGTAGGCATTACTCACCCAAACGTGACCACAGGGCTCAGGATTCTGCCAGAGGAGTCAGCCCTGGAAGATGGAGAGCTGGGTGAGTTGTCCCACCTTGGACTCTATGGCACCTCCTGGTCTTCCCAGTGTGAGTACTGACCCTTCCATCCCTTGCAACTGTGTCTGCCTCAGAAATACAGGCCCTGCGGGGCTCTGGGCCAAATGTCGTGGGCCGGGTACAGGGCTGGACACTGACCTGCCAGCAGCTCCGAGCCCTGCTTCTCAAGCGCTTTCTGCTTGCCCACCGCAGTCGCCGTGGTCTGTTCGCACAGGTGAGGGGGGCACTAGGGAGGGTGCATAGGGGACCCTGGGTACCTTTTCTCCATTCTGTGGCCAAATTCCACTACTTAACTCAGGCATATTCCCCACTTTTTTTTTTTTTTAGTGAGAGGTGGGGAGGCAGAGACAGACTCCCGCATGCACCCCGACTGGGATCCACCCGGCAAGCCCACTAGGGGGCGATGCTCTGCCTATCTGGGGCCCTTGCTCCTTTGCAACTGGAGCCATTTTTTAGTGCCTGAGGCACAGGTCCTGGAGCCATCTTCAATGCCCACGGCCAACTCACTCTAATCGAGCCATGGCTGCTGGAGGAGAGGAGAAAAGAGAGAGAAGTGAGAGGGGAAGGAGGAGAGGGGTGGAGAAGCAGATGGAAGCTTCTCCTGTGTGCCCTGACCGGGAATCGAACTCGGTACTTCCACACACCGGGCTGACACTCTACTGCTAAGCCAACCGGCCAGGGCCCGCACACCTTTATTGAAAGCACTGGGAAGCCATGGATGGTTGTAGAATTGGAGCAGGGAAGGATGTGGCAAGCCTGGAGAAGGGGTGGGAAGGGCAGCTGATGGTTGATGGCTGGTACTTCAGATCCTGCTGCCCGTCCTGTTTGTGAGCCTGGCGCTGCTGTTCAGCCTTATTGTGCCTCCTTTCAAGTACTACCCAGCTCTGCGGCTCAGTCCCAGCATGTATGGTGCTCAGGTATCCTTCTTCAGGTGGGTGCAGAAGAAAGGAGGTTGGTGGCGGGAAGACCAAGGGCCTGTGGGCAGAGCTATGACCCTGCACTCCCCACAGTGAAGATGCTCCAGAGGACCCTGAACATGTCCGCCTGCTGGCAGCTCTGCTGGAGGAGGCAGGATTGGAGAACAGCTCCCACAGGTAAGGTCCTCAACCTGGACCTGACTCTTCTCCAGCTTTGGCTTCCCTATCTGGGCTCTGACTAGTGGGTCTCGGGGTTGCCCAGAGTACCCCACCATGCCTACTTGGGACTTGGGAGCCTCTACGTCCCAGCCCTCCTGAAAGCTGGGTTCCCACAGCCCTGCCCTGCTCCCATAGAGCGCCTGAGTGTATGCAGCCCATCTGCTGGTTCTCGGTGCCTGAGGTTCCCACAGATGTGGCTGAGGTCTTGGCCAGTGGCAACTGGACCCCAGAGTCTCCATCCCCTGCCTGCCAGTGCAGCCAACCTGGCACCCGCCGCCTGCTTCCCAATTGCCCTGCTGCAGCCGGTGGCCCCCCACCACCCCAGGCATTGAGCAGCTCAGGCGAAATTGTGCAGAATCTGACAGGCCGGAACCTCTCTGACTTCCTGGTCAAGACGTACCCACGCCTGGTGCGCCAAGGGTAAGTGGCAGTCATACTTGGTATACCTGAGGAGGTTGAAGAGGTGGTCTGGTACCCAGGGAGGTCAGGGTGGATACCCAGGCTGAGGGCCTTCTGAGTGCTCTCCAGGCCTGACCTCTTTTGTCTCACCTGACCTCCAGCATCTTGTACTCTCACTCACATCTATGTCTTTTGTCTGCCTCTCTCACAGCCTAAAGACTAAGAAATGGGTGAATGAGGTCAGGTGAGGTGGGGCCCCTGCCCTGGGTTCCCTTCCTGTTCCCCTCTGCCCATCCACTGCTGGGCTCTCCCTCCTTATCCTCCCTGGCCCTCAGCTGCCCCTTATTGCCCCTACTGCCCCACAGGTATGGGGGTTTCTCCCTGGGAGGCCAAGATGTGGGCCTGCCATCGGGGCATGAGGTAGGGCATTCACTGAAGCTGCTGCGTGCACTGCTGAGCCCCCAACCTGGTGGCTTCCTTGACCACATTCTCAACAACGTCACAGCATGGGCTCATGGCTTGGATGCTAAGGACAGCCTCAAGGTGGGAACTGGGAGTAGTGGACAGGTAGCTGGTGGGGACAGAGCTAACTTCATCACCCTTAACCCTCAGCCCTGACCCCATCCCAGATCTGGTTCAACAACAAGGGCTGGCATGCTATGGTGGCCTTTGTCAACCGAGCCAATAATGCACTTCTACATGCCCACCTGCCGCCAGGCCCCACCCGCCATGCCCACAGTATCACCACATTCAACCACCCCCTGAACCTCACCAAGGAACAACTGTCTGAGGCCACCCTGTGAGTCCCTCTGCCCTGCATGTCTCCCCCCACCTCAGTTTCCCTGTTATTTTGGGTGGTAGGCACTGGATTTGCACTCTGCACATCCTTGTATAAATGGGGAATAGAAAATGCCCCAGTCTGCTCCCTAGGCCAGGGTACTGAGACCTCAGCAGGCTCCTCTCCCCTAATGGCTCGTATGTCCATGTCACATCAGGGAGAGACTTGTACAACCTCTCCCTGTCAAATGACTCAGCCACCTTCATCTCGCAATGGTTTGAGCCATCTCCTCCACCCGTTCTGTGGACCTTGGTGCCATCAGTGGTATACAGCAACTCATGTGCACCCACCCCCAGGATGGCCTCCTCAGTGGATGTGCTTGTCTCCATCTGCGTGGTTTTCGCCATGTCCTTCATCCCAGCCAGCTTCACCCTTGTCCTCATTGAGGAGCGTGTCACCCGAGCCAAACACCTTCAATTCATGGGTGGCCTGCCCCCCACTCTCTACTGGCTTGGCAACTTTCTCTGGGACATGGTATGGGGACTTCTCAGAAGGGTGGGCACCCAACTGCCACTCACTCACCACTTCCCCTTCTGGGCAGGGACTTGTCCAGGGTGGTGGGGTTTGGGGGACTGTGGGCCCTTGTACCCTACTATGCAGAAAGAAAGGAGGTCAGTGTGGGATACAGGGCTGAGGGTGGCCGCCCCCATCCCTGCACGCTGATGGGGTAGCTGCTGTTTCCTCTGCAGTGTAACTACTTGGTGTCGGCATGCATCGTGGTGCTCATATTCCTGGTCTTTCAGCAGAGGGCATACGTGGCCCCTAGCAACCTGCCTGCCCTCTTGCTGTTGCTACTACTGTATGGGTGAGGTCCCAGGGCTCTCAGGGCCTGTTCTTACTGACCACCCACCACCACCACTACTACCAATACTGTTGAGAGAGATGGGACTCTGTAGTAGCTCCCAAGGAAAGAAGGGGAATATGGGGTCTGAGGTAACTCTAAGTGAGATCTAATATAATGGGGCATCAAGGTGGCTTTAAAAGCTCATCTTGAACCAACTCACATTAATAGGGGTCTACACTGTAGAATAGGGGTGGGGGAGGTCTGTATTCCTCTCAGGGCTGCTCAGTCCTCTGTCTGGTTGGTTACCGGGCAACCCCTGTTGCCTTCCAGCTGGTCGATTACACCGCTCATGTACCCAGCCTCCTTCTTCTTCTCCGTGCCCAGCACAGCCTATGTGACACTCACCTGCATCAACCTTTTTATCGGCATCAACAGCAGCATGGCCACCTTCATGCTCGAGCTCCTCTCTGATCAGGTTGGACTCTGCAAGGCTGGGTCTCAGGCTGGGCCTGGGCTAGGGCCATGGCCCTTGACCCACTTCTTTCTTCTTGCCCCTGAGCAGAAGCTGCAGAAGGTGAGCCAGATCCTCAAACAGGTTTTCCTTATCTTCCCACACTTCTGCCTCGGTCGGGGACTCATCGACATGGTGCGGAACCAGGCCATGGCTGATGCCTTTGAGCGCTTCGGTGAGAACTTTCCTCCGGGTGGGGAAGTGCCAGCCCAGAATCAGTTATACAGGATAGGGACAAACAGCAGACCCCAGGAAGAGAACTGGTGGTCTTAGGTGGCCCCAAACTTGGGTCAAGTTAGAGGTGCAGAAAAGCAGCCATAAAATCTAATTCCATCTTGGGTTACATCACAGCAGTCTAAATAAGGGAGGTGGTGATACTACTGTTTTCTATATTAGTTAGACCCCACCTGAACAGCCTCTCCAATTATGGGTCCCTTAAGAACCCAAGGTGGCCTGACCAGGCGGTGGCACTGTGGATAAAGCATCGGACTGGGATGCGGAAGACCCAGGTGCGAGACCCCAAGGTTGCCAGCTTGAGCGCATGCTCATCTGGCTTGAGCAAAAGCTCACCAGCTTGGACCCAAGGTTGCTGGCTGGAGCAAGGGGTTACTCGGTCTGGTGAAGGCCCGTGGTCAAGGCACATATGAGAAAGCAATCAATGAACAACTATGGTGTCGCTACGAAAAACTGATGATTGATGCTTCTCATCTCTCTCCGTTCCTGTCTGTCTGTCCCTATCTATCCCTCTCTCTGACTCTCTCTCTGTCCCTGTAAAAAAAAGAAAGAAAGAAAGAAAGAAAAAGAACCCAAGGTGAATTAGATGGAAAGGTGCTCAGAAACCAAGACCCACCAAGGACTCAGTCCTTTCTTCCTGTTCCCACAGGAGACAGGCAGTTCCAGTCACCCCTGTGCTGGGAGGTGGTTGGCAAGAACCTCTTGGCCATGGTGGTACAGGGACCCATCTTCCTCCTCTTCACAATTCTGTTACAGCACCGCAACCGCCTCCTGCCACAGTCAGTGGGGATGAGGGCAGGGTGGCAGGGGCTGGGGTCTAGCTTTGAGCTCACCTATGTTTCTGTCCTTAGACCTAAGCTGAGACCACTGCTCCCCCTTGGAAAAGAGGATGAGGATGTGGCTCGTGAGCGGGAACGGGTGGTTGAAGGGGCCACCAAGGGGGATGTGTTGGTGCTGCGAGACCTGACCAAGGTGGGTGCAGAGCACTGGGTGGGAAGCTCCCACTGACCCAGCACTCACCTTTCTCAGGGTCTTATACTCCTCCCAGGTATACCCCCAGCAGAGGACACCAGCTGTCGACCGTCTGTGCCTGGGGATCCCCCCTGGTGAGGTGAGTCCAGGACAGGGATCCTGGTGCAGGGGCAGTTATAGTTACCCTACTGTGTGCTCCCTGCCCTTTACTGAACACCTGTGTGCCTGCTGCCCTTTATTGAGCGCCTACTGGCTGTCAATATTTTGAGCCAACAAACTCATTAAACCCCTGCTGCGTGCTTACATTTATTGAATCCTACTGTGTACAATAAGATATTAGTAAGCCCCGACTGAGGACAAGCATATTTATTATTGAGCATCTATTGGGTGCCCACACATGTGTCAGTAACCTTTATCAAGTATTTACTGTGTGCTAGTCAATCTCTCTACTTTGGGCTGACTTTGTACCCCACCTGAGTACCAACCACGTGATAAGAAATCTTTGGAATGCCCTTGTATGAATGGAGCATTTGCAGTGTATGACATTTATAGAATACCTACTGTGTGTCAGGATTGATTCAACACATCCCACGTGCCAACAACTATTCCTTGCTAAGTGACAACCTCTGTCTCCCCAGTATTTGCCCCAGAGGTTTCCCTTGCCCACAACCCAACATGTAGAAACCTGGAAATCCACCCAGAATCATAAGTGTTGGGACAAGGGGTCCTGAGGCCTTGTTAAATGCTCTCTGTGGGTATCACCAGTGTTTCGGGTTGCTGGGTGTGAATGGAGCAGGGAAGACGTCCACGTTTCGCATGGTGACTGGGGACACACTGCCCAGTGGGGGCGAGGCCATACTGGCAGGCCACAGGTAAGGGACCTCCGGGTGGGGGCAGGGCAGGCTCTGAGCCCCCCACCTCCCACACATGGACAAGATAGGCTCTGAGACACCCTTATCTCTTAACAGAATGGTCTGGGATAGTGGGCGGGCCCTGAGAGTTCTGTGTTTACCCCAGCATGCCTGGGGCGAGTTTTCTGAGCCCCTTGTTCTCTATTCTCAGTGTGACTCAGGAACCCTCCATGGCACTCTGTCACATGGGCTACTGTCCTCAGTCAGATGCCATCTTTGAACTGCTGACAGGCCGGGAGCACCTGGAGCTGTTTGCACGCCTGCGTGGTATCCCTGAGGCCAAGATTGTTCAGGTGACTGGTGTCTTACTTTCCTGGGTCTCTGGATCCCAGCCCACACTGGCTCTGCTGGGCCATGCCTCAAGCCCAGGTCCACCAACCCTCTCCATCCTCTGGCCCACTCCTGGTCTCCCCCAGCTCCTACATTCAGGTAGGTCCAACTTGCTTCCTACTGTTATCCAAGCTGTACCTGCCAGCTCCCTGCTCAGGGACGCACCCCCCACCCCATCTTAGCCCCACCCGCAGCCCTGGCTCAGGAACCTGCCCTTCTCTCTCTTTTTTTTTTGTACAGGGACAGAGAGAGAGTTAGAGAGAGGGATAGATAGGGACAGAAAGACAGGAATGGAGAGAGGTGAGAAGCATCAATCATTAGTTTTTCGTTGCCGTCGTAACACCTTAGTTCATTGATTGCTTTCTCACATGTGCCTTGACCGCGGGCCTTCAGCAGACCGAGCCACCCCTTGCTGGAGCCAGCGACCTTGGGTCCAAGCTGATGAACTTTTGCTCAAGCCAGATGGGCCTGCGCTCAAGCTGGAGACCTCGGGGTCTTGAACCTGGGTTTTCCTTCCGCATCCCAGTCCAATGCTCTATCCACTGCGCCACCGCCTGGTCAGGCCTGCCCTTCTCTCTCTCTCTCTTTTTTTTTTTTTTAAACAGGGACAGAGAGAGAGTCAGAGAGAGGGATAGATAGGGACAGACAGACAGGAATGGAGAGAGGTGAGAAGCATCAATCATTAGTTTTTCGTTGCCATTACGACACCTTAGTTGTTCATTGATTGCTTTCTCACATGTGCCTTGACCGCCGGCCTTCAGCAGACCGAGCAACCCCTTGCTGGGGCCAGCGACCTTGGGTCCAAGCTGGCGAGCTTTTGCTCAAGCCAGATGGGCCCGCGCTCAAGCTGGCGAGCTCGGGGTCTCGAACCTGGGTCTTCCGCATCCCAGTCCGACGCTCTATCCACTGCCCCACCACCTCGTCAGACTACTCTTCTCTCTTGACCAGCAGCATTCACTCTCTCCACAACCCCACTGCTCTCTCCGGGATTCGGCCTTTGGCTGAGGATTTGGAGTCTTTCTGCCTCTGGGCTAGGTCTCACCTTTCATTTACTGTGGCCCTGCCCCCCAGGTGTCAGTCCAGCACAGTACTGGTTCTGGCCCAGCCCCCATTATTTACCTTTGCCCCTGCTGGGCCCCAGCTCCTCCATTCGTGTCCTCTCTCTGGTCCCACCCTGTGCGGAAGTTCCACTCAGTCACAGTGCCCACCTCCACTCACTGTGCTTGCCCCACCTGGTCTCACCCTCACTCTGGTCATCCAGAGCATACACTCTGGTCCCCCAAAGGTCATTTCGGCTCCTGCACCCCATGCTCACTCTGATCCCTTCCTTACATGACCCCCTCCTCATTCTTATCTTTCTCCCCTCTGCTCACTCTTGTTCACTGTTTTCTCTGGTTCCCTAACACTCATGCCATTCCCACCACATTCACTTGGGGTCTCCCTGGCTCACACTCCCTCCCAACTCTACCTCCAACCCTGCTCTGTCTCCCCCTGCTCACTCTGGTCCCCTTTTCCATGCTGGTTCTTCCATTTTAACACTGGCTTCCTCGTTCACTCTGCCACCCTCCCCCAAGTTCACTCTGCCAATTTACCCCAGTGCACTCTGGTCCCCCTGCTCAGTTGGGTCCTCCCACTCACTCTGGTCCCCCCATGTTCACTCTGGCCTGCTTCTTACTCTGACCCCCCCACCCCCAGTTACTTTGCCCCTGCCATGCTCACTCTGGCCACCCACACTAACTCTGCCACCTCATGATCACTCTGACCCCCCCTCCGACTCTGGTCTCCCCTGATAACTCTGGTCCCCTCAGTTTTCATTGGTCCTCCCACATTCACCCCCCCCCCCCCCCGCCCGCAGACAGTGAGCTCCAGCCTGGGGAACCTGGGGCTCCAGCAGTACGCGGACTTGTCGGCGGGCACCTACAGTGGTGGCAACAAGCGGAAACTGGCAACAGCTGTGGCGCTGGTGGGGGACCCAACAGTGGTCTTTCTTGTGCGTGTGCCTATGGGTGAGGGCAGTGGGGCTGGGGCGGGGTGGGGCAGTGCCAGTCTTACTGGGTCTTACCCCTGTGCCCTCCCAGGATGAGCCAACCACTGGCGTGGACCCCAGCACAAGGCGCTTCCTCTGGAACAGCCTCCTCTCTGTGGTGCGGGACGGCCGCTCCGTGGTGCTCACCTCACACAGGTGGGCCCTGCCCCCAACCTCAGGGCTGTGAGGCAAGGTGGTCTGGCTCTGTGGAGAGAGGCAAACCCCGGTGAGAGGCTGTCAGAGTATAGGGACACGTGGGGTGGGTGATCCTGATCCTGGGGGAGGATACTAGGCCCAATTATGAGGACACGGGGCACACCTGGAAACTGAGTGGTCTGGGCCCAGCTGGACATGTTCAGAGTAGAAGGCTGGTCCAGGCCTGGAGGGCAGATGGCTGGGCCTGGCCAAAGCTCACAGCACTTGACCCTGACAGCATGGAGGAGTGTGAGGCACTCTGTACGCGCCTGGCCATCATGGTGAATGGGCGGTTCCGCTGCCTGGGGAGCCTGCAGCACCTCAAGGGCAGGTGAGCTGGGCCAGGCCCCAACGGTCAGTGTTGGGGAAGGAATAGGTCGGAGGAACTTAGGGGTACAGGTGGGACCAGAGGAGAGACCAGGGCAGGGCCAGTTTGGCTCAAACAGGTGAGGAGGTAAGGATCATAGACTGTCCAGGAGAGATATTGAGGGGGCCAGACAGGACCAAGAGGGGTTCAAGTCTCATGGATGAGGGTGGGCTCATGGGTAGAGGCATAGGGGGTTCAGGTGAATGGGTGGGGCCATGAAATGGCAGGGCCTTAGTAGAGGAGGGGTTGGAGAAGGGATGAGCATTTTATTTTATTTTATTATTTTCCATTGATTTGACAGAGAGAGAAGGGGAAGGAAGAAAGAGAGAAGCAACTCACTGTCCCACTTAGTTGTTCCATCTACATAGTTGTGCACTCATTGGTTGCCTCTCCTATGTGCCCTGACCGGGGATCAAAACTGTGACCTCTGCCTGACCAGGCGGTGACGCAGTGGATAGAGTGTCGGACTGGGATGCGGAAGACCCAGGTTCGAGACCCCGAGGTCTCCAGCTTGAGCGCGGGCCCATCTGGCTTGAGCAAAAGCTCGTCAGCTTGGACCCAAGGTCGCTGGCTTCAGCAAGGGGTTACTTGGTCTGCTGAAGGCCCGCGGTCAAAACACATGTGAGAAAGCAATCAATGAACAACTAAGGTGTTGCGACGGCAACGAAAAACTAATGATTGATGCTTCTCACCTCTCTCCGTTCCTGTCTTTCTGTCCCTATCTATCCCTCTCTCTGACTCTCTGTCCCTGTAAAAAAACAAACAAACAAAACAAAACTATGACCTTGGTATGCTCAGAAATAAGGCTCCATCCACCCAGCAACCCGGCCAGGGCCAGAGATGAGCATTTTAAAGGGCAAGAAGGAGCAGGGGGTAGGAGTCGTGTGCTGGGTAGGGAGTCAAGACTGGCCTGGTATTGAGGATGAGGCCAGAAGAGAGCAGGAGCATGATGTGGGTGGGTTGGGCTGTGGACCGGTCCAGTAGCTCTGACCACCCTCCCCTTCCTTCACTACCCCCCCTTCACCACCCCCACCCCTTTTACCAACCCCCCTTCACCTCCACAACATCCATCCTTCACCACCACCATCACCTCCACCCCGCTTTATCACCAGATTCGGTGCTGGTCACACGCTGACCCTGAGAGTCTCCGCTGGGAAGTCTGAGCCAGTAGCGGCCTTCGTGGCAGCTGCGTTCCCAGGGGCTGAGCTCCGGGAGGCGCATGGGAGTTGCCTGCGCTTCCAGCTGCTGCCAGGAGGGCGCTGCACCCTAGCTCATGTCTTTGGAGAGCTGGCTGCGCACGGGGCAGAACAAGGTGTAGAGGACTTCTCAGTGAGCCAGACCACCCTGGAGGAGGTGCCTGAATCACTCGGGAAGGCCTGGGGCAGTGGTGGGGCTGAGGGCCAGGCCCTCGGGCTGACCTCCCCTTCTGTTCCCTCGGGCCACCCCTCTGCTAGGTATTCTTATACTTCTCCGAGGACCAGGGGAAGGAGGAAGACAGGAAAGATCACCAGGAAGCAGAAGTAGGAGTGCACCTTGGGCTAGGCCCACAGGTCCCCAAACTCGTCACCCAGTTCCTGGATGACCCCAGCATAGCAGAGACAGTGCTGTGAGCCTCCTTCCTCTGTGGGGCTGATGGGAGGCCCCGGGAGTGAAAAAGACAGGATAGAGGGCCTGGGGTTGGCTCCCAGACTCCATGAGGTGCTGCTGCCCTGGAAGAAATAAAAAGAAGCCGCCATGTGTAACCGTGTGTACGTGTGTCTGTTCTAGGCTGCATGTGTGTCCACAGATAGCTTTGTGCATGCGTCTGGATCCTGCTTGAGTGTGTGCACATGTAGGCTTGTAGACATGCAACTCATAGGGTACAGATGAGACCCCACTACAGCCAACTGGACCCCTGGCTGGGAGGGCCTCTTGTGTTCCTGGGAAGTGCAACTGTGGGTTTCTTAAGAGCCTGGACATCCAGGGCCCTGAGTGCCCACTTAGGTATGGCACCTGAGGCAGTACCAGTGAGTGCCTGGCCTTGAAGTAGGCATGAGGTCAGAGCTTGGGAATGTCCAGGGCAGCTTAGAGGAGACCAGTGGGGATAGTTGGGACCTTGGGACCTCAGGCCTCCTGACCAGGCCAGAAGCCTGCCAGCTAGCCAGCCCACCCTCACCACCTGGTCCTGGCCCCAGCCCCCAGAATAATGAATAGTAGGCAGAAGACCCTCAAGGAACTTCTAAGCTGGGTTTGCAGATGGCCCTGGGCCTGGAGAGCTGGGTTTGGCATAAGGGGCTGCAGCCTACGTGCCCTGTGCCCTGGAGATCCACCTCCTCCACCTGAGGTCAATGTGGGTTGGTGTTCGGTAAAGGGGTTGGGGATTGGGGCGTGGGATACTGGAAATTGGAGAGAGAGGGCCCAGACTGGGGAGTTCCAAGAGAATGAGTGGTCATGGGAGAGGGGACAAGGGTCAAGGGTGGGTAAAGGGAGACAGATCTGTACATCTGGCTGATACAAGGGTGTGAGGAGGTGCATGGTGGCCTCAGGAGTGTGATTAAGCCCTACTGTCCACCATGTCCTTGGTCAGCCTGTGTGTCCCTGGGTAGGGTGGGGGGTGGGCATAGGGAGCTGAGCTGAGGCCAGTGCAGATGCCAGGCTGAGGGGGTGACCAGCTATTCCCTGCATAGCCCAGGCCCTGCGGTCTGCAATGGTGAGGGCTTGCCAGGGGACATAAGGCAGGCCAGTGTGAGGACCGGGGTACTAGAGGGAGGGTATCTGTGTCCCAAGTCTGATTGCAAAGTTCCAGGTCATCTGTTTCATCTGCAGAGCTTTGTAGAGTGTGAGCATGTATGTGCATGAGTGTCCATGTAGTTCCATGTCCCCATGTGTCATCATACCTGTATGTCTGTCCCTGTATGTCTGTCGTTTCAATGTCGCTGCATGTTATGGTGCCCGTGTGCCAGTGTCCCTGTGCGTGTTCATGCCCCTGTGTCAGTATACTGCTTGCATCTGGGTGTGACTGAGGGTTAGCATCTGTAGTCAGCCATGTGCTTTTCCGTGCCTGCCTGTTCCAGGAGGGGGCACCCAATTCAATAGAAGTGTAGAGTTCCTGAAAATGGAAGCTGGAGGCGGGGCCTGGGTTGAGGGCGGGGCCTGGGTCCCCACCTTCAAGCCCACTCTGTGGAGGGACAGGCTGAGGCCTAGGAGAGGGGTCTGCGTCACTACCTCCGGAGGCCTTTCCTGTGGGGGGAGGGCCCGCCAATGAGGGCTGGGCCTGTCACGTGGGCCTGACAGCTGGGGAGGGGGTGGTTGGTGACTGTGGTCCTGAGGTGGTCAGCTCCTGGAGCTGCAGCACCGAGAACCCTGGCCTGTTTTACCCCAACCTGCCGGCCTGGGCTACTCTGTTGGCCCCACCATGTTCTCCAGGAAGAAGCGCGAACTCATGAAAACCCCTTCCATCTCGAAAAAGAACCGGGCGGGAAGCCCCAGCCCGCAGCCCTCAGGAGTGAGTTAGCCTCTTCGGGAGGGAGGAGGAGCGGGTGGGAGACCTTGGAGCAACAGGTGGACAAGGGTGCGCCCTCTGCTTGGGCCAAGGGGCAGGGTCCAGCAGCAACATGCTGGGCCTGCGGCGGGGGGCTCACGCCAGCTACAGCCCCCACCAGGCGGAACTGCAGGGGCCACGCAGGACCAGCCAGAACCTTGGCATTCAGCTCATGGTAGGGGTCCTTTGGGGTGGCCACTGCCTCCCCCTGTTTTATCTAAGGCTGGCTGTGGGACCCAGGGAGCAGGGTGGGGGTGCCAGAGTGAGGATAGCATTTGGTTGTAGGACGGGGATCAGGGAATTTGGGGGCTTTGGTGGCATTGACATGAGAGCTAGAGCACATCATTGGGTAGAAGGGTTAGATAGAGTACAGCAAAGAATCTAAACAAGATCCCGGGGTCTGGGGGTGTACACAGTTTGGGGACGTCTGTGGGATTCGGGTCTCCAGGACCCTTTGGGTAGAAGAATTAACAGAGATATCTTTACCAGGAATTAAGTGTATCTGCTGCAGTCTGAGGTGGGCTACAGTAGGGCCCAGGACCTCCTCCTAGCCCTCCCTCCCCCACCAGGAAGTGGGGTGCCCGCGCCCCCACAGGCCCCGCCCCTGGCTGTGGTTTCGGCAGACGGTTGTTTGTGAAAGCTCAGGGGAAGAGGATGTTGGGTAACAGGTGTGGGAGGGGCATGGCCCCAAATCTCAGCCCTCTAACCTCTGGCCTTTGACCCCCTCCATGGGATCAGGCTGAAGACCACCCCCCAGATCCCCATTTCACTTCTGGGGAAACTGAAGTAGTACCTGGGCCAGAGCACCTGCCTTACCCTCCCACCCCCAGGAGCTGCCCAGGAAAGATGGCGCTGATACTACACACCCAGGATCCAGCCTGGAGCCACTGAGTGTGGCGTCCAATGCCAAGGCCACAGGCACACTCAAGAGGCCCACAAGCCTAAGCCGCCATGCCAGCGCTGCCGGCTTCCCTCTGCCTGGCTCCAGTTCCTGGACATTAGGCCGAGGCCACCGAAGCCCACTGACAGCAGCCAGCCCTGCGGAACCAATCACTGAGGGGCCCTGCCTTGATGCTGTGGAGGACATCTCCCACCTTCTGGTCGATGTGGCCCGCTTTGCTGAAGGCCTTGAGAAGCTCAAGGAGTATGTTTTACATGATGGTGAGAGCCAGCAGGAACACTGAGGCCTGCGTGGATACAGATGTCCCAAACCCTGTGGGGTCAAGGCAGGGTAAAGGGAAGAACTTGGGGAGGCTCAGAAGAAGATCACAGGGAGGGCTTTGTGGAAGAAGCCACTGTAGCTAAGGTTTTGAGGAATGTGTAGGAGTTTGGTGGCAACTAGGAGGGAAAGACATTAAGCAGGGGGGATGTCTTGTACACAGGTTCAGAAACATGAAATGGAGTTTTATTTGGGGAAACAAAGTTTGGGTTTTGCTGGCATATGAAGTGTGTGGGGCTGAAAGTACTGAGGATGTCAGACAGAAGGATCTTGGATGTTATCCTGATGGCAGTAAGGAGCCACAGAAGGTGTTAGAGCAAAGGAAGGACAAAGTCAGATTTATGTGTTGGGCCGAGGTGGGCTAGAGGCAAGCTGAGGGCTGATGGAGAGTCAGGAGGGACAAGGGGCAGGATGGCATGTGAGCTGCAGGAGTGAGGAGCCTGTGGGATGGCAGTTCCGTTTTCTCCTCCACGAGACTGACAGCCTAGCTTCCTGCTGAGTTATTTTCATCTGTTTCCTGTTTGTCCCTGGCAGCCCCGGCAGGCACCTCAGACCAGGCAGGCACAGCACCTTGTGTGCTGCCAGCTCCTCCCGGAAACCACAATACCAGAGCCATGCCAAGCACTCTGACCTCCTCATCTTGGGCACCCATTTTATAGATGGGAAAACAAAGTCCGGGAGTGGGGCCCTGAGCCCTGGCTCACTCAGCCAAAGAGGGGTCAGAACCAGATCTGACCTCAGCTTACAGCAGATTCTCTGCCTACAGTGGGCTGATTCGGGCCCTGTGTAGAGGCCCACCCTCTGCTGGGTGGGGGTGGGAGGCCCCAGTGTTATCTGGTCACAGGGGCAGGGCCTGAGCTGTTTCCTGGGGAAACCTCTAATCTTGGTTCCTTTCCTATTCTGGCACTTCCTTGGAGGCCAGGCCTGGGTGGGGCTGAATCCTGCAGCCAGTCTGGATGGGGTTAAGGATGCCCTTCTCTGTACCTGGGGTGTACTGGGCCTGGGGAAGGAATTGGAGCAGAGAGGATATGGGTTTGAGTTCAGGTGCTGTCCCTGTTTGTCTAGCTGTGAGACCTTGGACCAGTTACCTCCCTCTCTAAGCCTCAGATGTCTTATGTGTGAATCAGGGCAACAGTAGCCCTGGGCTTATGATGGTTACCAGGTATTCTCAGCGTATTGTCTTTGGGACCAGTGTGCTGCTGCACATGGCTCCAAGGTGAGGAGACAGAGCCAGGTGCAGGGTCCCTAGCCCTCTGGGAGCACATGGCATTTGGGGACCCAGCAGCTGCGGTGCCTGGCTTGACCGTGCCAAGCTGGGTATGCCCAGGCTTCGCTGGAGCCAGCTTTCCTGGAGTCAGCTTTCCGGGTGGGAGTGCTGCTGAGATCCATGTAGCTGAGGCCAGGTGACACAGGGGTAAGGGGCTGGGTACGTGGTCAGAATGTCCTGGGAGGGGTTCTGGCCTGGCCTTTCCCCAGCATCTTCCCTGAATCCCCTTTCTGCCTGTTTGAGTTAGCATCAGTTTGAGGACCCCCAGGTTTCAAGGCATGGGGACCATCCTAAAGGGTCCTCAGTGCTGAAAAGGGTTGGGCACTTATTTTCAGGTTCCATTTATTAATTATTAAGTGAGAAGAAGGGAGATAGTGAGACAGACTCCTGCATGTACCTCGACTGGAATCCACTTGGCAACCCTGTCTGGGCCAATGTTCAAATCAGTTGAGCTATTTTTAGCATCTGTAACTGACATGCTTTAACCAACCAAGCTATCCTCAGTGCCCAGGCCAATGCTCAAACCAATCAAGCCACTGACTGCTGGAGGGGAAGAGGGAGAGAAGAGAGAGAGAGAGAGGGAGAGAAGCAGATGATCGCTTTCCTTGTGTGCCATGACCGGGAATCAAACCTCAGACGTCCATACACTGGGCCCACACTTAATCCACTGAGCCAATCAACCAGGGCTTATTATTTTATTTTATTTTTTAAATTGATTTGAGAGAGAGGAAGGGGGAGAAACACACACACACAGAAACATCAATCCATTTCTGTATGTGCCCTGAGCAGGGATCAAACTGGCAACCATTGCATACTGGGATGATACTCTAACCAACTGAGAGATCAGGCTAGGGCCCACTTGTTTTTGAGTAGGCCTATCAGGCAGAGTCAGAAGGCCCATGGGCGTCAAAGCTGTCCTCTCAGTTGGCCATTAGGCCCTCCTGGGTCTTAGCACCTGCTCGTCACTTCCCCTTACATGCAGTGCTATGTTTTGTTTCTTTTTTTTCTTTTTAACTTGGAGTATTTTTTTTTTTTAATTTCAGTTCTCGGTATAAATTTTCTTTAATTAATTAATTAATTTTACTTATTCATTTTAGAGAGAGGGGACAGAGAGAGAGAGAGACAGAGAGAGAGAAGGGGGAAGGAGCAGAAAGCATCAACTCCCATATGTGCCTTGACCAGGGAAGCCCGGGGTTTCGAACTGGCAACCTCAGTGTCCCAGGTCGCTTTATCCACTGCGCCACTGCAGGTCAGGCTGGTTTTGTTTCTACTGGATTTTGTGCACACTGTTCTGCCTACACATGCTGCTTTTAAAAACATTTGAGCCTTGTAAGTGTTGAATACTAAAAAAAAAAACAAAAACAACATTTGAGCCTGACCAGACGGTGGCACAGTGGATAGAGCATCGGACTGGGATGCGGAGGACCCAGGTTTGAGACCCCGAGGTCGCCAGCTTGAGCGCGGGCCCATCTGGTTTGAGCAAAGCTCACCAGCTTGGACCCAAGGTCGCTGGCTCGAGCAAGGGGTTACTTGGTCTGCTGTAGCCCCTCCCCGCCCCCCCCCCCCCCCGTCAAGGCACATATGAGAAATCAATCAATGAACAACTAAGGAACCGCAACGAAGAATTGATATTTCTCATCTGTCTGTCCCTCTCTCTGACTCTCTCTGTCTCTGCCACCAAAAAAAAAAAAAAAAAAATTGAGAAGGGCTTTTAAAGCCACAGTTTTAAGATGTAGAGCTGACCTTGGCCCTCCTTTGCTCTACCACCTTCTATGGTTCCCCATTACCCCCAAGATAAAGCCAGGCAGGGTCTTCTGCCTCATGTTCTCATGCATTCAAACATAGTATAGGTGGAAAAGCCATGTGGCCCTTGAGAAATGACCTCTCTGTGCTTCAGTGTCCTCATCTGCAAAATGGAGATGATGACAGTGCCTGTCTCATGGGGTTGCTTTTGGAAGAGTGTAAGCTAACAGGGTCTTTGAGGCCTGGTGCCCAGGCAGGAAGGGAAGGGGGAGAGCTAAATAGAGCTTTGAGTGTCCCTGAGGGGATGGGGCAGGGACACGGCCAGGAGGGCTGTGTGGAGGAGGTGCCAGGACTGCCACTTGAAGGACAAACAGGAGCTTGCTTTCTGCAGGAATGAAGGTGTTCTGAGAAGGGACTGTCTACACCAAGGTTTGGCCTTTGTTGCTGGGGCCAGCAACCCAAAGAGGGACAGTGTCCTACCTGAGGTCCCCAGTGAGCCTCAGGCGGCTGCCCTTTCCCACCTCTGTCTCAGTTTTCTCACCTGGAGATAGGATCTCTGAGGAATAGGTGGGCAGGTTTTCCCCGGGCCAGGCCCTTCCCTACCTGCTCATACCTTCTCTGCCCAGCAGACCTCCTTGAGGCCCGCCGGCCCCTGGCCCACGAGTGCCTGGGAGAGGCCCTACGAGTGATGCGCCAGATTATCTCCAAGTACCCACTGCTGAACACCGTGGAGACACTCACAGCTGCTGGCACCCTCATTGCTAAGGTCAAAGGTCAGCTGGCCCAGACAGTAGCAAGAGCTGCTTCCTGGAGGAGGGGATGTTTGAAGTGGATTTTGAAGGCTACCTGGGAATTTGATAGGCACACTTGCTCCAGTGATTTCCCTGGGCTAAGAGATCCAGTTAGATCCAGGGTGGTCACATCCAAAAATGGGCCAACTCCCCTCATCCTTTTCTCTGCCTGCCAGCCTTCCATTATGAGTGCAACAATGAGATGGACAAGCAGGAGTTTGAGAAGGCCTTGGAAACCATCGCTGTTTCCTTCAGCAGCACGTGAGTGCAGGGCAGAGCAGGGGTGTGTAGGGCCCATGTTCTTCTGGATGCTGACTGCCCCCCACCCTGCAGCGTGTCCGAGTTCCTCATGGGTGAAGTGGACAGCAGCACCCTCCTGTCGGTGCCCCCCGGGGACACAAGCCAGGTAAGCAGGGGTGTGGTCTCCTCTGTCCTGGGGTGGTGATGGTCTCCTGTAGAGTGGGCATCAGACAGGACCCAGTACGGTGCTGGACTCACCTGGGTCTCCCCCTGCACAGTCCATGGAGAACCTGTACGGACAGGGGAGTGAGGGTGCCCCCCCCAGCACTGAGGACTGTGACGTGGGTGAGTCTCTGAGCCACACACATAAGCGGGTGCTTCCTTGAATGGTGGATGGAGGGGCAGAGGTCTGGGACTGAGGGTCTGCTGGGGGATGGAGCCTGGGCTGAGAGGCCACTCTGTAGGCTGCTTGCTGCCCGAGGAGGTGGACATGTTGCTGCAGCGCTGTGAAGGAGGTGTAGATGTGGCCCTGAACTATGCTAAGAATATGGCTAAGTACATGAAAGACCTCATTGGCTACCTGGAGAAGCGGACTGCACTGGGTGAGTGCTGGCCCTGGGTGAGATCTGCTGGAGGACTCCCTCCCCGCCTGTTCCCCTGTTCAATCATCTCCCACTGCACTGACTCCCCTTTCCTGCCCTGCAGAGATGGACTTCGCCAAAGGCCTGCAGAAGGTTGTCCACAACTGCAGACAGAGCGTCATGCAGGAGGTGGGGCCACAGGCCTGGGTGTGAGTCCCTGCACCTGAGGAGGGCCAAAAGGAAGGGGCTCCCCCATCTATGCTGTGGTGGTGGCTGAGGGACACTGAGTGAACCAGGGAGGGTTTCTAGAAGGGCCTGGTTGTTATCCCACACTTCTGACTGCTGCCTTCCCCCACCAAGCTCCACATGCCCCTTCTGTCCATCTACTCACTGGCCCTTGAGCAGGACCTGGAGTTTGGCCACGGCATGGTGCAGGCAGTGAGCACATTGCAGACCCAGACCTTCATGCAGGTGGGCTGCAGCAGAGAGGGCGGTCTAGGCGGGAGGGTGCCAGGGTCTCCTACTCATGGCCCATCTCTCCCCAGCCCCTGAGCCTGCGGCGACTTGAGCACGAGAAACGCAGGAAGGAGATCAAGGAGTCCTGGCACCGCGCCCAGAGGAAGCTGGTACCTGTGGAGGCAGGCGGATGGGTGGGGGCAGGGAGAGCTGGCCTCCATGCAGGTGCAATCCCGGGCATGGACCCGTGCCATTCTGTGGTTTCCCCACCTCTTGTACACTGGATGACAGCTTACTGAGCACCCGGTTCTGCTCCTGGCTTCTTACACCTACTGCACATCCAGAGGCTTGTCCCATCTCAGTCCACCTTCCAACCTTTTTCTCGGCCACGAAGCTTATTTAGCTAAATCTCTATTGATGGATGTTTTAGTTGTTGCTGAGCTATTGCTATTTCAATTACCACTGCTGTAACAAGCCTGTGCCCCATCTTTTAGATGTGTGATCAAGCATTTATTTCAGATCTATGCCTGAAAGGGAATGGCTGGATTGGGGTGTGAGTGTACAAGCTACCCTCTCGAGCCAGAGCTATACTTTTTCTCTTCTGTGAAGGTCGGTCTATACCCTTTGCTCCCTTTGGATTGAACTGTGGCCTATTTCTTACTGATTTTCCAGAGCTCTTTATATATTAGAGACCTTAACCCCTGATGATCTGTGTTACAGACTTCCCCTACCCAGTTTGTTTTGACTTTTTAAAAATTTTGTGTACTAAAAAGAAAAGTTTATGTACTGATTGATTTTTTTAAAGAGAGAGAAGAGAAGAAGGAGAGAGACAGAAAGATAGACATCAACTTGTTGTTCCACTTATTTATGCATTCATTGGTTGATTCTTGTTTGTGCCCTAATGGGCTGTTGAGCCCACAACCTTGGCATATCAGGACAATGCTCTAACCAACTGAGCTGTCCAGCCAGGACTATTGTTTTAACTTTTGAACTTACCTGTGGCCTAGTTTACCAGGTTGAAAGCTGATTGTCAGCAGTAGTCTTTTCTTTTTTTAAACTTTTTTTAAAATTTTATTTATTTATTTTAGAGAGGAGAGAGAGAGAAGCAGGGAAGGAGCAAGAAGCATCAACTACCATATGTGCCTTGACCAGGCAAGCCCAGGGTTTTGAACCAGCGCCCTCAGCATTCCAGGTCAATGTGGGTTTTTTTTTGTTTTTTTACAGGGACAGATAGATAGGGAGAGACAGACAGGAACAGAGAGAGATGAGAAGCATCAATCATTAGTTTTTCGTTGCCATTGCGACACCTTAGTTGTTCATTGACTGCTTTCTCACATGTGCCTTGACCGCGGGCCTTCAGCGGACTGGGCCGCCCCTTGCTGTAGCCAGCAACCTTGGGTCCAAGCTGACGAGCTTTTTTTTTTTTTGCCATTGCTCAGCCCAGCGACCTCAGCGTAGTCCGTTGCTCTATCCATTGCGCCACCGCCTGGTCAGGCTTAAAAATTTTTTTTATTGATTTTAAAGAGAGGGAGAGCAACATCAACTTGTTGTTTCACTTATTTATGCATTTATTGGTTGACTCTTGTATGTGCCATGACCAGAGATTGAACCAGCAACCTTGGTGTATCGGGATGATGTACTAACCAACTAAGCTACCCAGCCAGGACAGTAGTCTCTTCTTTTATGGTTTCTGGATTTTGTATCTTATATTGAAAGTTTTTATTTCAAAAGTTCTCCCAGCCTGACCTGTCGTGGCACAGTGGATAAAGCGTCGTTGACCTGGAATACTGAGGTTGCCAGTTCAAAATCCTAGGCTTGCCCAGGCAAAGCACATATGGGAGTCGATTCTTCCTATCCCTCCCCCTTCTCTGTCTCCCTCTTTCTCTCCTCTCTAAAGTGAATAAATAAAATCTTTTAAAAAAAGAGATAGAAAGTTCCCCCATGGTTTTACCTAGTACCTGTACAAGTTCTTTATATTTAAGCCTCTGATGGTACAGGCTGTGAGGTGTGGCCCCAGAGGCCCATGAGTTTTGACTAAGTGCCTTCCTGCCCACCCAGAGGGTGCTTGACTTCCTTCCTGGGCGGCTGCACTGTTCTCCTCTATGACAGAGGAAGTGAAAGAGAGCATGCGTCATCAGCTACTCTGGAGGGGGTGGGTATAGGTGTCAGAGACTGATGTAGGCTGTGCCTCATTCAGAGCTTAATGCCTCAGTTTCCAGGGCTATCAAATGGGCACACCTCATGCCATTTTCTCCTGGGGACCCATTGTAGGTGTCACCTCCTATTCTTCTACTGTCAGTTCTTGGGCAGGGGCCTGTTTGCCCAGTGGACCATGGGATGTCAGCACATGATGCATGGGGTGGTAGCAGTGCCTAACTTGGTATCTGGCTGCTGGGGTGGGAAGTGGGAGAAGCCGGGGGCACTGAACAGTTTGGGACTAGTCTCCTTGCTCCCATACCTATAGCAAGAGGCAGAGTCCAACCTTCGCAAGGCCAAACAGGGCTATGTGCAGCGCTGCGAGGACCATGACAAGGCCCGCCTGCTGGTGGCCAGGGCAGAGGAGGAGCAGGCGGGCACCGGGCCTGGGGCGGGGGGCACAGCCTCCAAGACCCTGGACAAGCGGCGGCGCTTGGAAGAGGAGGCCAAGAACAAGGTGAGGACTGGCTGGAGGGAGCAGGGGAGGATGAGACCCAATGGGTGCAGTTCCTGACACACTGCAGTTTCCCACCTCCAGGCCTTTGCCTGGGCTGTGCGTCCTGCCGGAAAAGCCCTTCCCACCCTGTTCTGCTGGCTGGGTTTCTGTGTAGGACTTGAACCCCAGGCTGAGGCCTCTGTCTCTCTCTGCACCCCCTCTGCCCCGCCCCAGGCGGAGGAAGCCATGGCCACATATCGCACGTGTGTGGCAGATGCCAAGACTCAGAAACAGGAACTGGAGGACACCAAGGTGACGGCGCTCCGGCAGATCCAGGAGGTCATCCGGCAGAGTGACCAGACTATCAAGTCGGTGAGTGCCAGGTGCTCCCATGGACCGGCCACGGGCGGGCTGGGCAGTCACCCATGCAACCACCTGACCTCATCACCGGCGCCCTGCTGCCCTCAGGCTACCATCTCGTACTACCAGATGATGCACATGCAGACGGCCCCACTGCCCGTGCACTTCCAGATGCTGTGTGAGAGCAGCAAGCTGTACGATCCGGGCCAGCAGTATGCCTCCCACGTGCGCCAGCTGCAGCGTGATGAGGAGCCTGATGTGCACTATGACTTTGAGCCCCATGTCCCCACCAACACCTGGTATGTCTGTGGGTGCATGCCCTAGGATCCAGCTTCCTACCTGAGATGGGGGTGAGATGATGATGCCTCTGTGACCCCCATCATGGCTCTTCTTTCTGAGTTTTGGTCTCACCAGGTCGCCTGTCATGCGTGCCCGGAAAGGCAGCTTTAATGTTGGCGACGCTGCGGAGGCTGCCAGCAGCCCTCCAGAGGAAGGTGGGCCCGGTGATGGGGTGCTTGTCAAGGAACGCAGGGGTGAGTGCCCGGTGGGGGTGTGTGCCTGGCAAGATCGTGTGGTAGGCAGAGCCTCCTCCTTATCCTTCTCAGCCCCATCGAGCCCTTCATTAGATGCCCCATTCCGCAGGTGGGCGTGGACACCAGGTGCACAAATCATGGCCAGTCTCCATCCCAGACTCCGATGGCAGTCTAGACCCCAGCCCTGGCTCAGGTGAGGGGTCTGCTCTGCCAGCTGGGAACAGAGCTGACCATGTGGCCAGGGTGATGAAGAGGGCATAGGGGAGCATCTGGCCAACGGGGTGCCTGCTCCTTCCTGGCTCAGGGTGTCTAACACCCCTATTTCCTGCTTAGGAGACTTGAAGAAGTTTGAGCGGATGTCGTCCAGTGGTACCATGTCATCCAGTGAGGAGCTGGTGGACCAGGAGGGCGGTGCAGGGACGTCAGCCTTTGAGCAGGGTGAGCGGGCTCTGATCCTGGTAGTAAGGGGAGAGGAGTTTAGATTCCGCCTGTGGGCCTGGTCCTGACCTGCCTTGGTGACAATGGCTACCTGTCCCACCCCCCAGCAGACCTCAATGGCATGACCCCTGAGCTTCCAGCGGCTGTGCCCAGTGGACCCTTCCGCCATGTGGGGTTGTCCAAGGCAGCCCGTACCCACCGGCTCCGAAAGCTTCGCTCACCAGCCAAGTGCCGGGAGTGCAACAGCTACGTCTACTTCCAGGGTGCCGAGTGCGAGGAGGTAAGTGGAGACCCCAGGGTTGGCTGGCAGTTCTATGCAGAGCACAGGGGACTCTGGGAGTGACAGTCTGGATTGTGCTTTCAGAAGCTGTCCTGTGGGGGGTGGAGGGGCTTGTGAGGGCTTTAGAGAGGAGGGGGAGCCAGCCTTTGCTCATTATGTACTGTCCCCAGTGCTGCCTGGCCTGCCACAAGAAGTGTCTGGAGACTCTGGCCATCCAGTGTGGACACAAGAAGCTTCAGGGCCGCCTACAGCTCTTTGGACAGGACTTCGGCCAGGCAGCCCATGGCACTCCCGATGGCGTGCCCTTCATCATTAAGAAATGTGTCTGTGAGATCGAGCGGCGAGCACTGCGCACGAAGGTGACTACTTCAGCGACAGTGGCCGGCGCTGTCCTGGGAGTGCAGGGAAAGGAAGTAGGCGTGGGCCAAGGCTGACCTCAGGCTCCCACAGGGCATATACCGGGTGAACGGGGTGAAGACACGCGTAGAGAAGCTGTGCCAGGCCTTCGAGAACGGCAAGGAGCTGGTGGAGCTTTCGCAGGCCTCACCCCATGACATCAGCAATGTCCTCAAACTCTACCTGCGCCAGGTAAGCCCCATGGAGACAGCAGACGCCAGGCCAGGACCCAGGCTTGGCAGGACCTGCAGCCTGGGTCCTGCCAAGGGGGTGGGACCAGCAGCACCTGGCCGAGGTGGGGTTGATGCTAGGGTCATCACCAGGGCAGGTCAGGAGGGAAGTGGGCCAGGCCCACTGATGACACCCGCGCCCCACTGTCACTTGTTGCTTTGCAGCTACCGGAGCCACTCATCTCCTTCCGTCTCTACCATGAGCTCGTGGGGCTGGCCAAGGACAGTCTGAAGGCAGAGGCTGAGGTGAAGGCAGCGTCCCGGAGTTGTCCAGATGCGGCTGAGAGTGAGGCTGTAACCACGGCTATGGTGGGCCGGTTGCGGGAGCTCTTGCGTGACCTGCCCCCCGAGAACCGGGCCTCACTGCAGTACCTGCTGCAGCACCTGCGCAGGTGAGGGCCAGCTGCACAGGGGACCAGCATGACTGGGTGCCAGGAGCTGCTCTCACCTGCTCCTGCACTCCTTGGCCCCCCAGGATTGTGGAGGTGGAGCAGGACAACAAGATGACCCCTGGAAACCTAGGCATCGTGTTTGGGCCCACACTGCTGCGCCCACGGCCTACCGAGGCCACCATTTCCCTCTCCTCCCTGGTCGATTACCCCCACCAGGCTCGCGTCGTGGAGACCCTCATCACCCACTATTGCCTGGTCTTTGAGGAGAAGCCCGAACAGGTGGCCGGGGGCCAGGTGAGGTGGCAGGTAGACCCCAGTGCTGTCCCCTCTGAGAAGGGTGCAAGGCTCTGCTCATGGCAGGGTACAGATGGGAAGAACTAGGAAGTATCTGGTTTCCACAGGGGCTTCCAAGGGGTCTTTTTTAAAACTGATTTTAGAGAGAGGGACTTGGGAGAGAGAGACAGGGAAACATTGATTTGTTGTTCCACTTATTTATGCATTCATTGGTTGATTCTCATATGTGCCCTGACTGGAGATGGAACCCACAACCTTGGCATATTGGGCCAACTCTCTAAGCACCTGAGCTACCTGAGGGGTCTTTCAAGCAAAGAACTGATGAAGTGTGGACTCAAATCTGGGGGAGACCCCACTTGGTGCAAAACCAGACCCTTGGCTGGGTTCTACCTGCTACCTTACCTGGCTGCTGAGTTTTTTGTTGTTTTTTTTTTTTACAGGGACAGAGAGAGTCAGAGAGAGGGATAGATAGGGACAGACAGACAGAAACGGAGAGAGATGAGAAGCATCAATCATTAGTTTTTTGTTGCCATTGCGACACCATAGTTGTTCATTGATTGCTTTCTCATATGTGCCTCGACCGCAGGCCTTCAGCAGACTGAGCAAGCCCTTGCTGGAGCCAGCGACCTTGGGTCCAAGCTGACGAGCTTTTTGCTCAAGCCAGATGGGCCCCGTGCTCAAGCTGGCGACCTCAGGGTCTCAAACCTGGGTCTTCCGCATCCCAGTCCGACACTCTATCCACTGCGCCACCACCTAGTCAGGCTGGCTGCTGAGTTTTAATTTCAAGCCAACAACTTTCATTTCTGCAGGGTGCTTTGTGTCCAAGCAGCACCCTGCTATAGTACTCAGTCTCCCTGCCTGGGTCTTTATCAGGCTTCAGGCATGTCTTGGGGTTTGGGTGGAAGGCCAGTCACCCCGCCTGGGTCTTTATCCGGCTTCAGGTGTGTCTTGAGGTTTGGGTAGAAGGCCCCACCTCCAGAGGCAGGAGTGAGTGTGACCTCTGGACAGCGGTTTCCTTGCTGGCTGGCCCTGCAGGACTCAGCCCAACTGCCAGGGCCTGCTGCTCCTGCTGGAGGAGCTTAGCCATTCCTGACATGGGAACAGGGCCCTTACGTCCTTAGATGCAGCGGGTGGTGACAACTGTTAGGGATTTTTTGAATGTGGCTAATTTACAAGACAGAAGTGGAGCTTGGATAGCCTGGATTCCAGGTCCTTCCCTGACCTCCCTGCCACCCCTGCAGTACGAGATGTCCACCCAGAGGGCTGAGGTGCTGCTCCAGGTGCCCTACTCAGAGGCCAGTGAGGGGGCTGGCTTCTCCCTGCAGCAGGAGGAGGATGGGGGCCCAGGTGAGTGGTGGTTTGGCCTGGGGTATCAGTAGGAGACTCCTCTCCCTGTCTTCTCCTCTCCCACTTTCCTGTGTCTGCTTCTCTCCTGTTTCTCCCTCTCTCACCCCCCTCCCTCCCTCTCGTCTCCCTCTCTCTATTCCACTCTTTCTGTCTCTCCCTCTTTCTTTCCCTCTGTCTCCACCTTCCTGCCTGTTTCTCCCTTTCTCACAGATTTATCAGAATCCCATGTTGCCTCCAACGACTCAGATTCGGAGCTGGAGGAGGCCCCGGAGCTGCTATCCCCAGCAGATGGGGGTGCCCTGCACCACCTCAGCTTCCCGGAGCAGGGCAGTGAGGCCAGCGTGGAGGAGGCCCAGGACAGCGGCAGTGAGGAGCAGCTGGGGTCCTCAGCTGGGGAGGACAGTAACTGGGAAGGGCTGTCCCAGTACAACAACAACCAGTGCAACAACGTAGCTGGGGGCTGGCAGCCAACCATGAGGTACTGTGGCGGGCAGGTCACGGCAGGTACTAACCGGGAGAGGCAGCCGGAGTTTGTCTAACTGGGGCCATGGGTGGCCTATGCTGTGGCTAGGGGCCAAATACCACCCCATCCCTGGCTCCTGCCACTGTGGATGTCCGTGGGTCTGGCCACATTGTGCCAGGCTCTTTGCCCAGAGTGCCTAGGTTGCAATGTCCACTCACAGGGAGGCCCCCTCTGGCCCACAGTAGTGAGGACGTCACCAGCTGCCTTTTCCATAAGCTTCCAGGAATGTGGGTGAGCCTATGGTCCACCCTGTGTCCCTTTGCATGGCCCACTTGGCTGAACTGAGGACTTTGTTCTCAGGAGTCACCGTGGAGCCATACGAACCAAAGAACCCGAGTAACCCCTGCCTGCCCTCTGCTCAGTGCTGGCAATTCGTCAGACCTCTCCTGACCCGGCCTAAGACCTCTAGTTGCCAGGTCACAGAAGACTACTCTGACAGCCAGGGGCCAGTTGGCAGAACTGGATTTGGACACCTGGGGTTTAGGTACATGGTGGGGTCTCTCCTTTACACGTGCATGTATTTTGCTTAAAATAAAGTTCTTAATCTGAGCAGCAGCTTGGGGACAGGGAAACAGGGGCCCTTTGCTTCGTCGTTGGAGAGGGTGTGAGGAAGGAAATTCTACCCCAAAGATGTCGCAGTGAGGTGTATGACCCAGGGGGCTCGTGCAGTTGGTGTGAGCACACGTTAGATAACTACCTCACATAACCGTCCGCGGCACTATTCAGTAGAATCTCCTAGAAATGGGAACACTCTCCATCTGCGCTGTTTGAGTGCCAGCTGCCAGCTGCATTTCCCATGGGTACTCAGCACTTGAAATTAGGCCAGACTGACACAAGGAACTCATTTACACTTCATGTAATTTGTTTAAATTGTAGTCTCAGGAGGGTGGTTGCCACCATCTGGGACAGTACAGAATGGACAGGCAAATACCTGCCCCGTTACTCTCCTGTTGCTCAGAGATTTCCACAGCCAGGTTTATCCTGGAGAGCAAGATTTTATCCAGCAGAGAAGAGCCCCAACTTTTTAAAAAAATTATTGATTGATCGATTTCAGAGAGAGAGGAAGGGAGAGAGAGAGAGAGCCATCGATTTCCACCCATTCACACATTCATTGGTTGACCCCCTGTACATGCCCTGACGAGGCAGGCATACCCTGGCATAATGGGACGATGCTCTAATCAACTGAACTACCCGGCAAGGGCAGGAGTCCTAACTTTAACTTGATGCAGAATGAGGCAGAATCCACACCCAGCTGTAACAAAAGCAGCCAGGAGGGCAGGGGCCTTCCCTCTTGTTACAGAGCAGGTCCCAAAACCACAGCACACCCCAAGCATAGATAAGAAGCCATGACAAATCAGTTAGGATGCTTTGCAACAGCAGGTCTTGTCCCTACAGAAACTTTCTGAGAAAGATCTAGAAAAGGAGGCCATGTACCAGCAACTATATCCCAGTGCAGTTTTGTGCAAGTAAACATTAGCTGGCACCTGCCACACCCTCTTAATGACATGCTGCCCTTGGGCACTACTTGTGCCCTGCAGAGTTGAATCACTGCAACACTGAAAACACTATCTGGCCCTCTACACAAAAAATGTGCTGACTGCTCATCTACAGTTTTAAAAGGACAGAAAAATTAACAGATAAACTAAGTCTGACCACGCGGTGGCGCAGGATAGAGCGTTGAACTGGGATGCGGAAGACCCAGGTTCAAGACCCCGAGCTCACCAGCTTGAGCGTGGGCCCATCTGGCTTGAGCAAAAGCTCGTCAGCTTGGACCCAAGGTCGCTGGCTCCAGCAAGGGGTTGCTCGGTCTGCTGAAGGCCCCATGGTCAAGGCACATATGAGAAAGCAATCAATGAACAACTAAGGTGTCGCAACAAAAAACTGATGATTGATGCTTCTCATCTCTCTTCGTTTCTGTCTGTCCCTCTCTCTATCTCTCTGTCCCTGTAAAAAAACAAAACAGGCCTGACCAGGCAGTGGCGCAGTGGATAGAGCATCGGACTGGGATGCGAAAGACCCAGGTTCGAGACCCTAAGGTCGCCAGCTTGAGCGCTGGCTCATCTGGCTTGAGCAAAAGCTCGCCAGCTTGGACCCAAGGTCGCTGGCTCCAGCAAGGGGTTGCTCGGTCTGCTGAAGGCCTGCGGTCAAGGCACATGTGAGAAGGCAATCAATGAACAACTAAGGTGTTGCGACGACAACAAAAAACTAATGACTCTCTGTTCCTGTCTGTCTGTCCCTATCTATCCCTCTCTCTGACTCTTTCTCTGTCCCTGTAATAAATAAATAAATAAACAAAACAAAACAAAAACTATTGAACAGTCCCAGAGTACAGCTGGACAGAAGCTTTCCATTACTGGCGTTGGTCGGCTAGCTAATGTCATGCAAAAGCATCTCCAGAACTGGCGGGTCTGAAAACGCCAGCCTCTAACTTGTCAGAGGTGCCTTCACAGGATGGACCAACCTAAGGCTCATAGCACATCCAGGTGGTGGGAGACTGTGTGAGTGTCAGGCCTTCCCTTCATCCCACCTGTTCCCCGGGAGCCCCAAGCAGTGTCACAGAGCAATGGCCCACCCTGAGCCAATCTTCCTGAGCCAATCTTGGGACTTGGCACAGGCTGTTCTTGGTGGCACAGATAGAATCTGATCCCAAAGGAACAAAGAGGATCCAGGTGATGCTGAGAAAAGGGACAGAGGCCACAGCAAACTCCCCCCACAGGTGACAGCAATGTCCACGCCCTGTGTGTCCGGAAACCTAACCAAAGGCATCTGGGGCCCTTCGCAAAAGGACATAACAGGTTTTCACCAGCTTCAGAGACAAAGCAAACCTAACCACAGCAAAGGCCTTTCCACAGATGCTTGTGAGCTGATTCTCTTCATCCAGAGTAAATATTCAGGAATAGCCAAGACTTTTTTGTGTGTGTTAAAATACACATAAAATTTACCATCTTTACCATTTTTTAGAATATTTTATTTATTGATTTTAGAGATAGGAGAGAGGAAGGCAGGAATGCAGGGAGCGAGAAGCATCAACTCATAGTTGCTTGTTGTATGTGCCTTGACTGGGAAAGCGCAGGGCTTTGAACTGGTGACCTCAGCATTCCAAGTCAATGCCTTATCCACTGTGCCACCATAGGTCAGGCCATCTTAACCATTTTTTTTTTTTTTTTTACAGGAACAGAGAATCAGAGAGAGGGATAGATAGGGACAGACAGACAGGAATGGAGAGAGGTGAGAAGCATCAATCATCAGTTTTTCATTGTCGTTGCGACACCATAGTTGTTCATTGATTGCTTTCTCACATGTGCCTTGACCGCGGGCCTTCAGCAGACTGAGCAACCCCTTGCTGGAGCCAGCGACCTTGGGTCCAAGCTGGCGAACTTTTTGCTCAAGCCAGATGGGTCCACGCTCAAGCTGGTGAGCTCGGGGTCTTGAACCTGGGTCTTCCGCATCCCAGTCTGACGCTCTATCCACTGCGCCACCGCCTGGTCAGGCCATCTTAATCATTTTTTTTTTTTTTTTTACAGGGACAGAGAGAGAGTCAGAGAGAGGGATAGATAGGGACAGACTGACAGGAACGGAGAGAGGTGAGAAGCATCAATCATTAGTTTTTCGTTGCTGTTGCGACACCTTAGTTGTTCATTGATTGCTTTCTCACACGTGCCTTGACCACGGGCCTTCAGCAGACTGAGCAACCCCTTGCTGGAGCCAGCGACCTTGGGTCCAAGCTGGCAAGCTTTTGCTCAAGCCAGATGGCCTCGCACTCAAGCTGGCGAGCTCGGGGCCCCGAACCCAGGTCTTCCGCATCCCAGTCTGATGCTCTTATCCACTGCGCCACCGCCTGGTCAGGTCATCTTAACCATTTTTAAATGCACAGTTCAGTGGCATTAAGCACCTTCACACTGCTGTGCAGCCATCCCCCCAATCCATCTTAGAACTTTTTCGTCTTTCCAAACTGGAACTATGTCTCCATTAAATACTAACTCTCCTTCCCCTCCCTCAGCCCCTGGTGCCCACCATCTACTTTCTGTCTCTGAGTCTGACTGCCCTAGGACCTCATATGAGTGGAATCACACAGGGTTCTTCTGTGTCTGGCTCATTTTGGTCAAGAAAATTTTGGAAAAGTGTGTATATTTAGAGGAAAAAGAAGTTTGTTCTATCATAAGACATACCTAAAATACTACCTTTTAAAACCTAAATTGAAAAACAAACAAACAAACAAAAAAACCTAAATTGAGCCTGACCAGGTGGTAGCACAGTGGATAGAGCATCGGACTGGGACATGGAGGATCCAGGTTCGAGACCCTGAGGACGCCAGCTTGAGTGCAAGCTCACCACCTTGGGCACACGCTGGCTTGAGCAAGGGGTCACGCTCTGCTGCAGCCCCCCGGTCAAAACACATATGAGAAAGCAATCAACAAGCAGCGAAGGTGCCGCAATGAAGAATTGATGCTTCTCATCTCTCTCGCTTCCTGTCTGTCCCTCTCTGTTTTTGTCCAAATAAATAAATAAAATAAAACCTAAATTGAGCAATGGAAGAATCTTGAAACAGACAATCAAGACAATCTGTGTCTACATGTGAGAGATGCAATCCAGGGCTACCACAAAACGATCTACCAGATACTCTGCAGCAGTGGTTCTTAACCTTTTCTGAGGTACCGAACCCACCAGTTTCATATGCGCATTCACTGAACCCTTCTTCAGTGATAAATAAAATATGATTTTTTTTCCAAATTCAAGACATAGGTATATGTTTTTTTACTGGTGCACAAAATGAGCCGTGCATGAACATCACCTTGCTCAAAGAACAAAACCAACAAAGTGCATGAACTCACAACAAATTATGGTATTACTTTATTCCGGCCTCCATGGCAGAGGCTTCTCCGAACCCGAGACAGACTCATCGAACCCCTAGGGTTCGAATAAACCCAGGTTAAGAAGCACTGCTCTACAGTGTCCAGATCACTGTCTAGGGAAAAGTGACATCCCTGTGTCACAAGGTTCCAAGAAGCAAATCCCAGGATTTAAGGCCTACATGTAAATACACCTATATCTGGGTATTTAAGAAGTACAATAAAAGCCTGACCACTGTTGGCGCAGTGGATAGAACATTGACTTGGGATGCTGAGTTCCAGGTTCGAGACCCCAAGGTTGCCGGCTTGAGCCCTGGATCATCTGGCTTGAGCACAGGCTTGCCGGCTTGAGTCAGGGTCGCCAGCAGCCCGACCTTAGCTTCAGTGAGCCTTTTCTTCAGAAGGAAACCACATAAATACATCTCAGATTTGTCTTGCTTGAAGTATAAGTGGTCACTAAAGCAGCCATATGTGTTTCTTACATAAAGCCTCATTAACATGCATGTATTTTATAAAGAGGGCAGACAGCATGAACAATGCAACTGACTCGGAGAGCAGAGCTAAGTGGCCCGGGGTAACTATGACCATGGGACCTATTGACTGTCCTCTGAAGGCCATTTACAAAAACATAAACATAAGTATCTCTAGTGTGTGGCCTTCAGGTATGTGGACTTTACAATGTCTACAGGTGGTACTTTTCTAGAATTGTCATAAACTTATCTTTTTTATTCCCTTAGACCCCACCCCACCCCTGTTTTCACATATCGTTCATAAAGTCTTTGTAGCATGTATTGAGGGAGAGAGCTCAGAAGTTGATGTGGGGGGGGCAGAGTTCTTTGATCATCATCCTTCATTAACCAAATACAAAGCATCACTGTGTGTGAGGCATTATGTGAGGCATTATTTCTGCACAAAACACCAGTGGAGCCTGACCAGGCGGTAGCACAATGGATAGAGCATCGGACTGGGATGCGGAAGACCCAGGTTCGAGACCCCGAGGTCGCCAGCTTGAGCATGGGTTCATCTGGTTTGAGCAAAAGCTCATCAACTTGGACCCAAGGTCGCTGGCTCCAGCAAGGGGTTACTTAGTCTGCTGAAGGCCCGCAGTCAAGGCACATATTAGCAATCAATGAACATCTAAGATGTTGCCACAGCAACAAAAAACTGATGATTGATGCTTCTTGTCTCTCTCCGTTCCTGTCTGTCTTTCCCTATCTGTCCCTCTCTCTGACTCTCTCTCTGTCTCTGTAAAAAAAAAAACACCAGTGGAGAAAAACAAGGCTCTTGCCATTCAGGAGCTTCTGCTTGACTCAGGAAGACAGGATCAAATAAGCATGTAAGAAGACATGCAGAATACCTGGAGAATAAACTGAGAAAGGGACAGGGAACCTGCAGTTCAGAGAGTAGCCACAGAAACCCCAGGTGACATTTGAACAAGTCTTGAGGGCAAGGGAGCTGGCCATGTGGACACTTGCAGAGGGACAGCAGGGGCAGAGGTCCTACCCACAAGGGTGCTGGGCAGTGCCTCAGCTGGCTGCATGCGGCCTCCGCACTCACACTGGTAAACTTACCTAAACACTTTTTACCTGAAGACAAGCTCCCTCTTCATTTGCACAGTATACGCAACAGAGAACCACGGAAGAAGTCCTTACCCATGTCACAAGAAGCATGGCTCTCTGCCCATCATTACACATGCACTCCAACTGAGCCAGTACCTCACCTGAAATTGGCTGGCCCAGGCCACCGTCACCCATGCCTTTCTTTCCACACCTTTGTCCCAGTCAGGGAAGAACCTAAACTACTGCCAACAGAAAACGAGATTGGAAAAGACAGCCTATTTCCAGAAATAAATGCAGCACAAACACCATTACAATTCAGTGTAGCTAAGTCTTCTCTGCCTCTCCAAGGGCTGCATTCATGATTAATGTGGAATGGGGAAGAAAGTCTGTCAGCTCCGAAGACTGCACATATCCACCCACCAAGAAAACAGAAACAAAAAAAAAAAAAAAGAAAGAAAACAGAAACAGGAGAGTGGCCTGCCTGTGCAGGATTGGCAATAAAAGGCAACCTGCATGATGGAAGACTTGACTAGGGGTAGTGAACACAGCACAGTACAGAGGGTGTATCAGAGTTGTACACCTGAAAGCTATATAATTTTAACCAAAGTCACCCCAGTAAAGTCAATTAAAAAAAAAGCAACCTAGCCTGACCGGGCGGTGGCACAGTGGATAGAGCATCGAACTGGGATGTGGAAGACCCAGGTTCGAGACCCCGAGCTCGCCGGCTTGAGCACAGGCCCATCTGGCTTGAGCAAAAGCTCACCAGATTGGACCCAAGGTCGCTGGCTCCAGCAAGGGGTTGCTCAGTCTGCTGAAGGCCCCCGGTCAAGGCACATGTGAGAAAGCAATCAATGAACAACTATGGTGTCACAACGGCAACGAAAAACTGATGATTGATGCTTCTCACCTCTCTCGGTTCCTATCTGTCTGTCCCTACCTGTCCCTCTCT